>CM053158.1:29832500-34832500 GCA_028571685.1 Heterohyrax brucei | reverse complement strand
GCTGCTGACCTCTTGGTTAGCAGCTGTAGCACTTAATCACTATGCCACCAGGGTTTCAAAACCAAACCCATTGCCGCCGAGTTGATTTCATAATGACCATATAGCACAGACTAGAACTATCCCATAGAGTTTCCAAGGAGCATCTGATGGATTTGAACTGCTGACCCTTTTGGTTAGCAGCCAAACTCTTCTTAACCACTGTACCACCAAGGTTTATGGGTGTTATGTAAGGAACTGTACATCTTCCTTGCAGGACTTGTGGAAGGCAGTGGTGTTACTTAGGCAAAGATGAGTGACTCTATGCACTGTTAGCAAGGTTGACAGCCCAGGTAAGTAGGTGAACTAATTCATGGACTGTCCACCTACTTACCTGGGCTGGACAGCCCCCAGGGGAACTGTGCTCTCTACTGTGGGAGACTGGCCATTGCTTTATTATCTTCGCTTGCTTACCGATTTTTTCTTAAAAAGCATACTTCGCTATATAAATACTACATGATCATTATTGAAGAATTATACAGTATGAACCGAAAAACAAAACCAATATGAAGTCACTGATAATCACACACTACCCGGAAATAGTCATTGTTAACATTTTGATGTGTAGCCACTCAGTATCCCTTTGTTCTGTGTGTATCACCTCCTGTCGTTCTATATTCAGGTTCTGTATGAGCACAGTTAAGTATTCTGGAATTCCCATTCTTTGCACTGTTAATCCACAATTGGTTATAAACTACAGTCAAATGCCTTTGTGTAGTTTGAACACTTAAAACTCATGTAAACATCTTTCTGGTATTCTCTGCTTTCAACCAGGTTCTTCTGATGTCAGCAGTGATATTCCTTGTTCCATGTTCCCTTGTGAGTCTAGCTTGAATTTCTGCAGTTCCTTGTCAGTGTACTGCTGCAACTGTTTTTAATTATCTTTAGCAAAGTTTAACTTGTGTGGAATGTTAATGATACTGTTTGATAATCTCCATGTTCTGTTGGATCACCTTCTTTGTTTTGGAATGGGTTCAAATATGGACTCATCCAGTTGGTTGGCCAGATGGCAACCTTCCTTCCATGTTTCTTGGCATAGTTGAGTGTGCACCTCCAGAGCTATGTCCATTTGTTGAAACATCTCAGTTGGTATTCCATCAATTTCTGGAGCTTTGTTTTCCACCAGTGCCTACTGTGAAGTTTGGGCTTGTTTCTTCACTGTGGTTCTTCATCGTATGCTGCCTGCTGAAATGTGTGAACATTGACCAATTCTTTTTGGTACAGTGACAGTATATTCTCTTCTTCTCTTGGTGCTTCCTGCATCATTCAGTATTTTGCCTATAGTATCCTTCAGTATTGCAGTTTGAGCCTTGAATTCTCTCTTCAGTTCTTTCAGCTTGAGAAATGTTGAGTCTGTTCTGCAGTTTTGGTTTTCTGCTCTGTCTTCTCGAACTACCCTTTTTCAGCCCTTTTCAATCATCATTCTTCAGTTCCCTTTGGTTGCTCTAAGTTCAAGAGCAAGTTTCAGAGTCTCTTCTGATGTCCATTTGGGTCTTTTCTCCCTTTTCTTTGGCTTTCTGTATATGTGGTGTCCCTGATGTCGTCCCACAGCTTGCTTGGTGTTCAGCCACTGTTGTGTGATGTGTCTAATCTGTTTTTGAGATAGTGTCATGGATTGAATTGTGTCCCCCCAAGATACATGCCAACTTGATTAGGCCATGATTCCTAGTGTTGTGTGGTTGTCTTCCATTTTGTGATTTTCCTGTACGTTATAAATTGTAATCTCTGCTGATGTTAAAGAGGATTTGGGTGGGATGTCGTACCCTTGCTGAGGTCACATTCTGATTCAGTGTAGAGGAAGTTTCCATGGGGTGTGGCCCACACCACTGTTTATCTTACAGAGACAAAAGGATAGGGAAGCAAGCAGTGAGCTGGGGACCTCATACAATAAAGAAAGCAGTATTGGCAGCAGAGTGTGTCCTTTGGACCTGGAGTTGCTAAGCAGAGAAGCTTCTAGTCCAGGGGAAGATTGATGACAGGGACCTTCCTCCAGAGCTGACACAGAGAGAACGCCTTCCCTTGGAGCTGACGCCCTGAATTTGGACATCTGATCTGCTAGTGTGTGAGAGAATGAATTTCTCCTTGTGAAGCTATCCACTTGTGGTGTTTCTGTTACAGCAGCACTAGATGACTAAGACGTATGGTTGCCAGATTCAGGTGGAATGTTCTCAGGGTCGTATTTGACACGTGTTGATTTGTTTTTGATTTCTTCAGCTTCAGGTTAAACTTGCATGTGAACAAACTTGAATGTGGACTGTTCTGCAGTTGGCCCCTGGCCTTGTTCCTATTGATGATAATGAGTTTTTCTGTTGTCTGTTATTCATATTTACCCACTGACCACTAATGCTAAAGATGAAGAAATTGAGGATTTTTACCAACTTCTGCAGTCTGAAATTGATCCAGCATGAAATCAAGATGTATTGATAAGTATTGGTGATTGGAATGCAAAAGTCAGAAAGAAGAAGGCTGTGTATCTGGAAAATATGGCCAGTGATAGAAACTATGGCAGGGATCCTATGATAGAATATTGCAAGACCAATGACTTCTTCATTGCAAATACCTTTTTTTTCAACAACATAAACAGTGACGATACAGCAGAACCTCATCAAGTGGGAAACACAGGAGTCAAATCAACTACATCTGTAGAAAGAGATGTGGGAAAGCCTGCCTCCCGTTGTCCTTATAAAACTGGTCCAAAGTCAACACAGCCAGAAGGAGATGGGGTGGTTTCCATTCCAGAGCCTATATTGTAAATAGCTAAACTCTACTTCTTCTTTTATAAGTTAATTTTATTGAAAAGAACAATATGCCAATGACAGTAAAGGAAATCTAGCAAGGAGGATGCCACTCATCATCTCCCTGTGCTGCCTCACTGTTATTTCTGTGCATCCCTCTAGCTTGTCTTCACGTGGTTTCTTCCGTGGGGAAATTGGAGTGTCCTGTCTTTTTCTTCCCATAGGCATGGTCCAAGGGCTGAGCCACCCATAGGTGAGTCAGGGCTGAGCCACCCATAGGCGAGTCAGGGCTGAGCCACCCATAGGCGAGTCAGGGCTCGGGGTTGGTGGTGATGTCAGTGGAGCGGTTCTGCTCTAGCTGGACAGCAGGACAGTGAAACCAGCACCCAGGTTTGCATCTCAGTGACTGTTTTGCCTGGGACAAGGTAGTTTTCCTATCCAAGCCTCAGTATTCTAAAAAATAAATTAAAAATCATTCTCTTTACCACCAGGTTTTTTTTTTGTTGTTCAAAAATTTATGCACTATTGTTTTGTGACATGGGTTACAACCCCCCAATGTGACAGCACACTCCCCCTTTCTACCCTGCATTCCCTGTGTCCATTTGACCAGTTCCTGCCCCTTCCTGCCTGCTCATCCTGCTTTTGGACAAGAGTTGCCCAGTTGGTCTTAAATATTTGATTGAACCAAGAAGCACATTCCTCATGTGTATTATTATTTTTATTTTATAGTTCTGTCTAATCTTTGAAGCATGAGCTTTGGGGATGGTTTCAGTTCTGGGTTAAAGGGGTGTCCAAGGGCCATAGTTTCAGAAATTCCTTCAGTCTCTTTCAGACTATTAAGTCTGGTCTTTTCACATGATTTTGAGTTCTGTTTTACATTTTCCTCTGCCCTATCCTGATCTCTCTGTTGTGTTCTCTGTCAGGGCAGTCTTTGGTGGTAGCAGGGTACCATCTAATTCTTCTAGTCTCAAGATGGTAGAGTTTCTGGTTCTTTTGGTCCTTTAGTCCTTTGGGCCGGTATTTTCCTTGTGTCTTTGGTTTTCTTCATTCTCTTTTGCTCTGAGTAGGATGGGACCCATAGATGTTGACCACTAGATGTGAAAATTAAGTAAACCTGCTTAGTGCCTTCTAAGTGTAGTACCATGCCAATTATAGGAGTTATTGGTATTATTGTAGTCCTGAAGCTTAGATCTGCAAAGCTAGGTCCATGGTAACTGTCAGTTTTATTTAGAGACATAGTTTACCTGGCAGACTATGTATTACTGGAGACCCATAGCTTACGATATTACATCATTGCCCTCATCTGATATCTTGGTGACATAAAGCAAGTCAGCAGCTTCCCTGGGACTTCAGGGTCCCTACCTGTGCTTCTCACACATAGCTGTGCACTGGAGTAACAAGAGGGACTTTTGAAACTTAACTGTCTCTGGGCCTAGCCAGACCACCAGAGGGTGAAGGGCGTTGGATGCTGGTGGCTAGAAAATTGAATTTTATATAGGAGACAGCGGGGAGATAGAAGGATTTAGGCAAAGAAGAGTGGTCTTTATTCGGGTAACTGAGTCACAGGGCTTGAAGCTGGCAAGTGGCATGGCAAGGTCTGCATTTAGTAAGATGAGACCTGGTGAGGGGGCTGGAGGTGGACTGTACCAGCCACAGGCCCAGCTCAGCAAGTCGGGAGACCTCACAGCATCTTGGCATTTGACCTGTGGCTGCTGTGGTCAGTGCTCTGCAGATACGGGCTTCCATGTATAAAACGGGGAAGGATGCTCTTGCTTCCAAGTGCTGGCAGGGGCAGCTATGCGTTGAAGACTGTGGTTAGGAACTGAGGGGGTGGGCATCTTTAGTTTCCTCACACGTTCAAGGAAATTTCTCGTCTGCCTTTTGCATCTGAATTCTCAGGTCCCCTTTGCAGCAGCCCGGGAAGAGGCAGCATGTACAGTTACCACCTCGTTTCCTGAGTGAGGACACTGAGACTCAGAAGGGAAGAGCCTGGTCTATGGTCACACAACTAGCAGGGTTTGAAGTCAGCTGTTTCTGACTGCACTGGTGACTAGAGAGTGTTGTGTCTGACCACAGCAGTTTAGAGATGTGGAAACTGAGGCCTGGAGAGCAGAAGAACCTGTCCAGGGCACAGTGTGAATCTGTGGTACAGCCAGGACTAGACCTGGCTCATCAAGCTTCTAGACCCAGCGCCTTGATGGCCGACCCATTTCAATGAATAAAATAAAATTTTCTTTCCATGCTGATTTCAGGGAAGCCAGTTCCTGAACTCAAGTCTCCCGTTCCCTTTCCGGACTCTGTGAAGCCAGCAAGTCCTTTGGCAACTGCTGTGGGGAATGCCACGGATAAGCAGGAGAAGGGGCAACCTGTGAAGCCAGCCACCTTCCTGGGCCCAGGTACTGTCACTTTGCTTCCCCAGGACTCCAGCACAGGTGGCCGTATGTGTGCTGTGCAGGTGCATGGCCGTTTCAGTGTGTGCTCGCTGTAGCCACCTGTCTGTGTGGTGCTGGTCCTCACTGCTGTGCAGTGGGAGGGCAGGGCCATTGTCCTCCCCGCCACCTCTTTCTTCTTCTAGCCACTGATCTGTTGCTTTGTCCCATGGCGCTTGACACTGAGAAAGGAAGTGATTTGCCCAAGGCCATACAACTAGGAAGTGGTAGGCCCAAATTGGTATATGGGTTGTGTAATTTGAAAGCTCATGGTATTAACCACCACACACATTGCTAGCCCAGTGCCTTTAGAGTATTTCAGATTTCTGTCACCCCTCATGCCTTGGGTTTGGAAGGGGTGGGTCTGCCGCGAGGAGGGACGTGGGGACTAGTTACCCAACTTTGGGACTCAGCCACTAGATAACTTCCCAGCAGGGTAACTGCAACTCACCCCCACGTCTCCATTCTCACACCTGTCACCTGGAGTCCAGCCACACTTCTGCTCTCCCACAGGCTCCTAAGTAGTGAACCCAAGATCCCAAACCCTGGAGACCTCAGTGTACTGGTATGTGCTTCTGGAAACCAGGGCAGGCAGTGGTTGAAAGGAGTATGTGTGTACTTTTTCATTAAAAATACCTGTATTGATACACCTTATACAAAAACCAACTCCAACTGGATAAAAGACCTAAATATCAAACCTAAAATGATAAAGCTCATCCAAGAAAAGGTAGGAACAACAATGGAAGTTTTAGTACACAATGAGGACAGACTCCAAAATCTGTCAAAGAAACCTCAGTCAACAGAAGAGAAAATAGATAAATGGGAACTATTAAGAATCAAACACTTTTGCTCATCCAAAGACTTTATTAATAGAGTTAAAAGAATACCCACAGAATGGGAAAAAATATTTGGCAACTCTATGTCAGACCGATGCCTGATCTCCATAATCTATAAGATACTACAAAATATCAAGAAGAAGATGATAAACCATCCAATTAAGCGATGGGCAAAGGAGATGGACAGACACTTCACTAAAGAGGAGATCCAGGCAGCCAAAAAACACATGCGGACATGTTCACGATCTTTAGTTATTAAAGAAATTCAAATCAAGACAACAATGAGATACCATCTCACCCCAACAAGATTGGCCATGATCCAGAAAACACAAAACAACAAATGCTGGAGAGGCTGTGGAGAAAGTGGAACCCTCCTACACTGTTCGTGGGGTTGCAAAATGGTCCAGCCTCTTTGGAAGGCAATCTGGCGCTTCCTTAAAAAAATGGATATAGATATACCATTTGACCCAGTAATTCCACTGCTTGGAATATATCCTACAGATTCAAGGCCTTTCACACCAACGGACACATGCACTAGAATGTTTATCGCAGCACAGTCCACGATAGCAAAAAGATGGAATCAACCCAGATGCCCAACAATAGAAGAATGGATAGGTAAACTGTGGTACATATACTCAATGGAGCACTACGCAATGATAAAGAATAACAATGATTCCAGGAAACATCTCCTAACCTGGTTTCAACTGGAAGACATTATGTTGAGTGAAAGTAGTCAGCAACAAAAGGACAAATACTGTATGAGACCTCTACGATAAGATCTCAAAAACAGACTTGTGTATAGAAGAAGACTCTTTGACAGCTGCAAGGGAGGGGAGGGAGGGAGGGTGAGGGAGGGAGGGTTAGGTTAGATAGTTACTAGAAATCTAGTTGGGAGAAAGCGGTGACAGCACACATTAGGAACAAGAACAACATGAAGTGGACTTTAGCATAACTTGAGTACTCCTTCCATCTTAACTCAATACTGCAAGGATAGAGTAGCTGGGGCGGGGGGCGGGGGACCATGCTCTTAGGCGAATTCCAGGCCAATTGGCACAACTAGCGTTTTGCTAAGAGAGCTCTCTGCACCCCACATTGGTGAGTGGCGTCTGGGGTCTTAAAAGCTGCCAAGCTGCCATCCGAGGACACAGCAAATGGTCCCAACTCAACAGGAACGGATGCTCACCGAGGACCAAAATGACATGCGGTAAAGACAACCGAGAAGACGGAGAGACCGACAAGAGTGGGTGCCTACATTGACTTGGGACTGGAAGAACCGGATGGTACCCGGCCACCACCAGTGATAGCCACGATGGAGCTCACAGAGAGGAGTCTCGCTGGCAACACAAGAATACAGAGGTGCATCATGAGATCTCCACTAAAAGACCTCAATTGATGGTCCAGCGGTTTTGGGGTTCCTCTGAGAGCATGGCCCCCTGCCCTGATGCTGCCCTTTCCCATAAATTATAACAAAGGTCCACTCTTTGGACAGGAATGGATTGGACTTGGCAAGGCAGAGTAACCATATATTGGAAGCACTTTGTGGTTCTATACATCTATAGGATATCATCTTGCTGACCTCTGGCTGGAGGAAGGGGAGTGGACGGACAGGAGGGGAAAGGAGACTGTTGGGAGGATGAGACATGTATGGAGCAGAGAGGGATAGTGTGCTGTCACCGGACAGGGAGAGCAGTGGAAGCTGCATATAGGGGGGCATGTAAATTTATATGTGAATGTACATTTTCACTCAGTTATGTTAAATAAAAATTAAAAAAAAAAATACCTGTATTGAACCCTAGCTCTGCTACTTGCTGGCAGGAGAATTACTTCATTCTCTGTGCCTCAGTTTCTTTATCTGTAAAGTGGGGATAGTAACAGAACTTACCTCACGAGGTTGTGGTAGGGAACTATGCATGTCAGTACTCATTAGATATTAGCTGGTATTAATAACATTCCCAAAAATGACCTGATACCCTAAATAAGTTGAGTTTGGAAAACTAGTTCTGAGCTGGGGGGAAAAAAAAATAGAGAACATTGATCAGCAAGAAGAGATAAGGGAGAGTGGCACTGAAGCAAATGTGGTGGTGGTTGATGGCCAAAGAGAAAAGTAATAATAAAACAGGGCAATTCTAAGGCGTCCTGTTTAGAATGGAAGAGGAAATAGTTGCAGCGATTGCTTCTGCTGTTCCTTATCTAGGTTAAAGTAAAAATGTCACATGTTTCTGCCTGCCTTTGTACTATGCACTGTTTTGAATGGCCCTTAGAAGCAAATGTGCCCTGATAGGTCAAGATGATAAATATAATCTGCAGACAGAGACAGGAAGTTGATTATCTATTTTTGTCTGAACTGGAAAAAGGAGAGTAATCATTAATGTCATCACGTAACCCTAGACGTATCTTCTCATGGAAAAACTCAAGATTTCACTGGGCCCCTGGTTTACACAGATGGATTATCTTGAAGAATTTCTGTAGGAGTGGAGGATGCGGTGGGGGGTGGATGAGGAGGTGTGGAGGTGGTAACATTTGTTGAGCACCTGCCTGCTGTGCGGGAGATGCTGAGCTGAGAGCGTCTGGTGCACGAGCTCACAGAGTCACCCAGCAGTTCAAGGAGGTGGGCCTCGTGCTGTCGTACCACTTTGCAGCCGAGGACCGATCACTAACATGCCCAGCTTTCAGGGCTGGACAAGTGATGGCTTCAGGAGTCAGCTCAGGCAGTTTGTCCCGGAACTCACATCTGCCCTCAACCTCTGCGATGGTTCCCCTACCCGCCAGTGGTAAGAAGGAGGTGGAAAAGTGACAAGGAGGAGGAACACCAATGAGCAGATGAGCAGCTGAAGTGACTGTCACAAAGCTGTTAGGCTGTTAGTATCCATTTACTCTTATTCTGTTCATAGTTTTACCAGCCGTGGTAAAATATTGCGTATTCTTACTTGTACCCAAGACTGATCTTTGCACTTTGTAATTATCATCTCTTCATCTGGATGAGAACTCCTGGAGGAGCGGACTACTATTACTCTTTTTAATCTGAGAAAACTCAAAGAGATGGAGCACAACTCACCCAAGGTCAGATCTTCAGTAATGGACTAGAGCCCGATTCTCTCTGACACCAAGAAAGGAGACAGGGAAGCCGTAGAGGTGGGCTCACTGCCAGCAGCAAGGCAGAAAAGCCAACACTGAACACAGCACTGACATGTGCTGTGCTGGCGTCTCAGGTAACATAGCTTAGCGGCACAAGACTCAGTGCGGTTGCTTGGAGAAACAGACATCCTAGAGAGTTTTACAGGAAATGCTTTCTCAGTGAAAGTTTCATTGTATAAGGATTCAATCTCAGTGTTCTGCAAATGACATTTATAGGGACAGGTGCCTTTCCTGGCCTTGCTGGGTAAACAATTCTGACTCACCGCACCTTTCTTCAGCGTCTGTGAAGCAAGCTGTAGACACCAAGCTCTGTGCTCAGTGTGAGTTCACACCTGCCAGTTTGCCTTTCACTCTTTTCCCATGGGAGCTTGTCTTTCTTTTCTTATCTTTTTAGCATTCTATTGTGTTTTAGGTGGAAGTTTACAATGAATGAGTTTCCTACTCAAGAGTTCATGCCCAAATTGTTCCCTGACATTGGTTGCTCACCCTCCTGTTGTCAGCAGTCTCCCCCTTTCCATTGTGCCTTCCTGATTTCTGTCTGTCCAGTGTTCTTGCCCCTCTGTACCCTCTCATCTTTGCTTTTGGGCAAATGTTGCCTGTTTGGTCTTGTCTGGCTGATTGTTCTAAGGAGCACCTTCCTGACAAGCGTCACTGTTTATTTTATGAGCCAGTCTTCCATTTGGCTGAAAAGTGTTGTGTGGGAGTGGCTTCTTTTCTCCTGTTCTATCCAGCATCTTCTGTTGTGTCCTTGGTCAGAGCAGTTGGTAGTGGTAGCCAGGCACCATCTAGGTCTTCTGGTCTCAGGCTAGAAGAAGCTGTGGTTAATGTGTACCATTAGTCCTGTGGCCTAATTGTTTCCCTGGGTCTTTTGTTTGCTTCACTCTCTTTTGATCAGTGGGAGGAGATGGAAAGCTGTGTCTTAGGTGACTGCTCACCAGCTTTTAAGACTCCAGATGCTGTTCTCCAAACCAGTATGTAAAAGATTATGAACAGTGTTATGCCATTTGACCTAGATATTCCCTGAAACTGTGGTCTTGAGCTTTCAAACCCAGTAACTCAGTTCCTTGAAGTATTTGAATATGTCTAGGTAGTTTGCATAACTGTTTCCCTATGTGTTATATTGTATATGTGAATATATGTGTAGTGCATAGAGATATGCATATACAAGTGTCCACAAGTATACCCATATATGCACACACACGTACTCCCCTGTGGAAAAGTTCAACGGTTCGAATCCACCACCTGCTCCTTGGAAACCGTATGGGAGCAGTCTTACTTCATCTTGTCAGGTTGCTGTGAGTCGGAATTGACTCAGCAGCAATGGGTGTTTGGGACTTATCTACTTACAGAACCACTCACAAATTTTTAGTTATTACTGTTGTTGCAAAACTGTATCTATTATAACATTTACTGTAGCTGTTTATACTTATGACCTCTCAGTGTCTTCGTGTACCTTGGTCATATTGTGCTGAAATCCCCCATGTTGTTTATTGCGTTTTCTTTCACCAGAATTAACATGGGTCTCATATGTAGTGAGCATTCTCCCTCCTTCCCCCTCCCACCCCTGCTAACCATCAGAGAATGTTTCTGTATATAAACCTATTCTTGACTTTTTAGAGAACTGATACCATATAATACTTGCCCTTGTGATTGACTTACGTCACTCAGCATAATGACTTCCAGATTCATCTGTTATACAATGTTTGGCTTTCTTTTTTATTGTGAAAACTTTCAAACACATACAAAGGCAGAGAATGTGATGCACTGAGTCCCTGTGTCCCCATCAGCCAGCTGTTACTGCCATGTGGCCCATCTTGCTTCGCCTGCTGGTTTCCAGAGCAGGAGGGAAAGAAAGTTGGTTTCCAGAGTGTGGATCCCCAGTAGTACACAACAGCATGAGAATCAGAAAGCACAGAGAACTAGCGTACAAACCAAGACACTTCGATGGCACAGTGGTTCACTGCTCAACCGGTGACCGAAAGGTGACAGTTTGAACTCATCCAGCAGCTCCGTGGGAAGGAGATCTGGCAATTTACTCCTGTAAATATTCAAAAAAAAACCAAGCAAACCCATTGCCACCAAGTCATAGAAAATTCTGACTCATAGAAAACCTATAAGACAGAGTAGAACGGCCCCATAGGCTTTCCAAGGAGCACCTGGTGGATTCGAACTGCTGGTTTTTTGGTTAGTAGTCATAACTCTTAACCGCTAGGCTGCTAAGGTTTCCCTGTAAAGATTATAGCCTAGAAAACACTATGAGATAGTTCTACCCTGTCACGTGGGGTCACTGAGTCAAAATCGACACGCCAGCACCAACAGCACCAACACCAGGGATTTCGTAGGTATGCCGGTTTGAGACAAAGTAAAATACGAAGTACAGGAATTAACGCAGACAAAAGAGAAATACAGTAACTCATAGTCAGGTGGTGCACAGATGTGGCAGACAGCCAGGAGATGGTGTGCAAAGGGTTGGGGTCCGTGTAGCCACAATCGAGGGCAGGCAGGAAGTGCCTGTGCAGAGGCCCCGAGGAGGCAGCACAGGCAGCAGTGGCCTCAGAGCAGCAGGATGAACCTTTCTGTAAGGTGTGGGTGGCCTTGGGTCAGTCCAGTCCTCCGAGAAGAAGATAAGAGGAGGGCAGGAAACGTGCAAGGATTTCATTCAGGCCAAATGCCTGTGAGAAACGGGAGACAGAGCCGAGCATCTCAGTTACCAGTGCTGCAGTGCCAGAGCACCCCCGACAGGTGCTGTATGAACAAGCATTTATTTCCTCACGATTCTGGGGGCCAGAGTCCATAGTCAGTATCAGCCAGCTGAAATCAGGGTGCGGGCAGGGCCGTCCTCCCTCTGGAGGCTCTAGGAGAAAAATCTCTTCTTTGCCTCTGTCAGCTTCTGGTGGCTCCTGGCGTTTCTTGGCTTATGGGTACATCACTGCACTCTGTGCCACCATTGCTTTCTCTCTCATATGTTTGTGTGTTTGTGTGCGTGTGTTGATTCACTCTACCCCATCTCTTACAAGGGCACCTGTAGTGGCATTTAGGGTTCACTCAGATGACCTAGGATAATCTTCCCTGACTCAGGATCTTTAACTTGCTCACGTTTGCTACTGTTGTTGTTGTTGTTAAGAGCCGTGATGTCAGCTCTGACTCAGAGTGACCGTATGTGTAACAGAACAAAACAGTTCCCCATCTGGTGCCTTTCTCATGGTCATTGCTACGTTTGAGTCCATTGTCGCAGTCACAGCGTCCCATCTTGCTGATGATCTTCCTCTTTTTCTCTAACCTTCTACCAAGTACTTGGCGTTGGCTCTACCAAGTATGATGTCCTTCTCTAGGAAATAGTCCCTCTTGACAGCATGTCCAAAGTATGTAGGACAAAGTTTCACTATCCTTGCTTCTAAGGAACATTCTGGCTGTACTTCTTCCAAGATAGAAAATTGAAACAAGTTCACAAGAGCCAAAATACAAGCTTCAGTGTATCCCACCTCAGTTTAGAGACCATCCCATGAATATATTTGATGCATTGAACACTATTGACCAAAGACCAGATAAGTTGTAAGATGAAATCAAGGACATCATACATGAAAAAAAAACAAAAGGCAAAAAGAGAAAGAAAACACTGAAATGGATATTAGAAGAGACTCTGAAATTTGCTCTTGCATGTAGAGAAGCTAAAGGGAGTGAAAGAAATGATGAAGCAATAGAGCTGAATATATTTCAAAGGGCAACTGGAGAAGACAAAAGTATTATAAGGAAGCCTGCAAAGACCTGGAGTTAGAAAACCAAAAGGGAAGAACACACTCAGCATTTCTCAAGCTGAAAGAACTGAAGGAAAAAATATCAAGCCTTGAATTACAATTGGAAAGAATCTATCTGCAAAGTATTGAATGATGCAGGAAGCATTAAAAGAAGATGAAAGGAATACACAGAATCACAGTATCAAAAAGAATTGGCTCACATTTAGACATTTCAAGAGATAACATATAGTCAATAATCAATGGTACTGAAAGAAGAAGTCCAAGCTTCACTGAAGGAATTGGCAAAAAACAAAAGACTCCAGGGATCTACGGAATACCTATTGAGATGTTTCAACAAAAAGATGCAATACTGGATTTACTCACTCGTCAATGCTAAGAAATTTGGAATCCATATTTGTGCGAATTCCAAACAAAGGTGATCCAACAGAAAGCAGAAATTATCCAACAGTGTCATTAATAACACATGTAAGTAAAAGTCAGTGATAAATAAATAAAAAATTATTGCAACAGTATATTGACAGAGAACTGCCAGAAATACAAGCTGGATTTGGTAGAGGACATAGAATGAAAGGTATCATTGCTGATATTAAATGGATCTTAGATGAAAGCAAAGAAAGAATACCAGAAAGATATTTACTTGTATTTTATTGACTATGCAAAGGCACTCAGCTGTGTAAATATAACAAACTATGGATAACATATCTGTAAAGACCCTTTTCCCAACACGATAACATTTACAGATTACAAGGACTAGGACATGGACATCTTTTGAGGGAGCGTTTTTTGCAGCCTACCACAGACCAAGATGGAAGTCTGATCCTGAGGGTAGGAAGACAGAGAGGAATCATCCTAGCCTGTCTGTACTGTAAGGAAAGCTTGGTGGGATGTTGGGGAGTCCCCAGTTGGCCATCAGAGTTGTCCTTTTTCTCTTGGAACAGACATGTGTTAATATCCCAGTCACATCAGTCACTGGGGATTGAGATGGGGAAGCCTGTGGGAACATGACCTCAGTGCAGATGCAGGGATGGATTTCAGAGCACAGAGCCAGGCCCTTGATCAGGCATGTTCCTATTAGTTAGAGGTCTGCAGTATGTGTTCTCATGGCCACTAAAAGACTCAGGAAACAGAAGACTCAAGTGAAGGAGGCTAAGGGTCGCCCTTGCCTCACCTTTTTGATGAAAGCAGCCCGGTCCTTGGGTAAATGTAGTTTTATTAGCAGCTCCCTGAGTTAGTGTGAGTCCTTGGGCAGTATGAACAGTTAACACACTTCTCTGCTAATGGAAAGACTGGAGGTTGGAGTCCACCCAGAGGAACCTTGGAAGAAAGGCCTGGTGATCCACTTTTGAAAAGTCAGCCAATGGAAGCCCAGTGGAGCACACTTCTACCCAGAAACACACAGGGTTGCTGTGAATTGGGATCAGTTTGACAGCAACAGTGTTTTTGTTTGTTTTACCTGGGTTAGTTGTTGTTATAGGTGCCATCGAGTTGTTTCTGACTCATAGTGACCCTATGAACAACAGAATGAAACACTGCCCAGTCTTAGGCCATGTCCACAGTTGTTTCTATGCTTAAGCCCATTGTTGTGGCCACTGTATCAATCCATCTTGTTGAGAGTCTTCCTCTTTTTCGCTGGCCCTCTGCTCTACCAAATATGATGTCCTTCTCCAGGGATTGATCCTTCCTGACAAAATGTCCAAAGTATGTAAGACATAGTCATGGCATCTTTGCTTCCAAGGAACACTCTGGTTGTACTTCTTCTAGAACATATCTGTTTGTTCTTTTGGCAGTCTATGGTACATTCAGCATTCTTCTCCAACATCACCATTCAAAGGCATCAATTCGTCGTCCGTTTTCTTTTTCATTGTCAAGCTTTTGCATCCATGTGATATGATTGAAAATACTGTGGCTTGGGTCAGGTAGACTGTAGTCTTCAAGGTGACATCTTTACTTTTCAGCAGTTTAAAGAGATCCTTTGCAGCACATTTTCCCAGTGCAATACATGTTTTGATTTCTTGACTGCTGCTTCTGTGGGCATTGATTGTGGACCCAAGTAAAATGAAATCTTTGACAACCTTAATCCTTTCTCCATTTATGCGGATGTTCCTTACTGGGCCAATTGTGAGGATTTTTGTTTTCTTGATGTTGAGGCTGTGGTCCTTGTTCTTCGTAAGTAAGTGTTTTGAATTTACTTTGCCTTGGGAAGTAAGGTGGTGTCATCTGCCTAGCACAGGTTAAGGAGTCATCCTCTAATCCTGACGCCTCATTCTTTTTTGTATAATCCAGTTTTTCAGATTATTTGTTTGGCATATAGATTAAAAAGGTATGGTGAAAGGATACAACCCTAAGGGAAGAAACCCCAAATAAGTAAAGCACTACTGAAGAAGAACACACTGGAAGGCCTCTTACTACCTAACTTTAGAACCTATTACACTGCCACAGTTGTCAAAACAGAAAGAATACAACCCTGACACACACCTTTCCTGACTTTAAACCATGCAGTGTCCCCTTGTTCTGTTCACAAGTCTGCCTGCTGATCCGTATACAGATTCCTTAAGAGCACAGTTAGGTCTTCTGGAATTTGTATTCTCCGCAATGTTAGCCATAATTTATTATGATCCACCCAGTCAAATACCTTTGCATAGTCAGTGAAACACAGGTAAACATCTTTCTGGCGTTCTCAAGATCCCTCTGACATCTGCAATGATATCAGTGATTTCACATCCTCTTCTGAATCCAGCTTGAATTTCTGGCAGTTCCTTGTCAGTATACTGTTGCAGTTGCTTTTGAATGATCTTGAGAAAAATTTTACTTGCATGTGATATGAATGATGTTGTTTGTTAATTTCTGCATTTGGTTGGATCACCTTTCTTTGGAATGGACATAAATATTGCTCTCTTATGGTCAGTTGGCCAGGTAGCTGTCCTCCAAATTTCTTGGCATAGACGAGTGAGCACTTCCAGCGCTGCATCTCTTTGTTGAAATATCTCAATCATTATTCCATCATTTCTTGGAGCCTTGTTTTTTGCTGTGCTTTCAATGCAGCTTCAGCTTCTTCCTTCAGTACTGTTGGTTCCGGATCATATGCTAACTTCAAATGGCTGAATGTTGACCAGTTCTTTCTGGCGTAATAACTCTGTGTATTCCTTCCGTCTTCTTTTGATGCTCCCTGAATTGTTTGCTGTTTTCCCTGTAGAATCCTTCCCTACTGCAACTCAAGGCTTGAATTTTTTCTTCAATTCTTTCAGCTTGAGGAATGCAGAACATGTTCTTCACCTTCTGATTTTCAATTTCCATCTCTTTGCACATGTCATTATAATACTTTCTGTTGTCTTCTTGAGCTGCTCTTTGAAATCTTCTGTTTAGGTCTTTTACTTCACCCTTCCTTTTGCTTCAGCTGCTCGATGTTTGAGAGCAAGTTTCAGAGTCTCTTCTCACATCCGGTTTGGTCTTTTCTTTCTTTTTAACGACCTCTTGCTCTCTTTGTGGATGATGTCTTTGATGTTATCCATAATTCGTCTGGTCTTTGGTTGTTAGTGGTCAACACGTCAAATCTGTTCTTGAGATGGTCTTTAAACTCAGGGGGCATATACTCAAAGTCATGCCTTGGCTCTCATGGACTTGTTCTAATTTTCTTCAGTTTCAGTTTGAATTTACATATGAGGAATTGATCTGTGCCACAGTTAGCACCTGGTCTTGTTCTGACTGCTGATATGGAGGTTTTCCATCATCTTTTTCCACAGATATAGTTGATTTGGTTCCTGTGTATTCCATCTGGTGAGATCCGTGTGTACAGTTGCTGTTTGTGTTGGTTAAAAAAGGTATTTGCAGTGAGGAAGTCATTAGTCTTGCAAAATTCTGTCATAAGGTCTCTGGGTTAGTCGTTAGGCTGATTCTAGTCTTGCCATGTTGCTATTTTCAGTCTTCTGGGTTAATTCTTTTGTGGTCAGAGTTCCAGAATAACCGCTTCTCTCCTGATGTTGTAAACCAGAAATATGTGAAGCAGACGGATTTGGCCAGTAGCTCTGTTGTTCGGGCTGGCCCAGAGTTAGTCAGAAGCTGTGTCTGCAGCTAGTATTTCTAGACAATTAAGTGAGGCTTCTGGCCTCTGGCTCAGGGCTGCTTCTGTGGGAGTCACGCCGTCTAACTCCCTGCCTGTCCGCCCCTCTAACTCAGCAGGCCCCATAGTGCTCCTTAATCTGAAGATTGATCTTCATGTGGGCCTAGTGAGGAAATTTCAGCTTCTTAACCTGACTTTTACCTGGCCCTAAACTGCTTGTCAAGGACCCCAGTGGCCCAGTAATGGTTAAGAGCTCAGGCTTCTAACCAAAAGATTGTGAGTTCAAGTCCACCAGCCACTCCTTGGAAATCCAATGGGGCAGCTCTACTCTGTCCTGTAGGGTCACTATGAACCAGAAGCAACTCAACCACAATGGGTTTAGGTCAGTTTTAGTTTTAAACTGTTGGTCAATATTTCTCTCTTACTCATCTTCTTCGCTTCATAAAGGATTAAGAGCATGGGCTCTGGAGCCAGGTAGTTCCAACCCAGGCTCTGCCACTGCTTATGTGCCTTTGGGAAAGTTACTTATTTAACCTCTCAGTTTACCAGGTTCACCATCTGCAAAGAAGTGATAAGAATGCCTTACCTCCTGGGATTATTGTGAGAAGTCAGTCAGTAATATGTACAAAGCATTTAGCACTGCATCTGACACCATGCAAATGTTTGTTAATTAAGTTTGCTGGGAAAATTTGCCTGTGGCACCCTGGGCTCGCCCACTGCCAGACCTGTGTAGCTCTGGTTCTCCTGCCTGGAGGCCCACTACCCCATCACCACTGTCTAAAGCTTTTCCACATCTTTCAAGCCCAGGCCAGTGCTGTGCTTCTGTGAAGGCTTCCTTGGTCTCCCAACCTGAGGCAGTCTTCCCTGCCTCTGATCTCATTAGCCCATGGGTGGTTATTGTCATACCTGCCATAGCGTTCTGGAAGTTTCTGGAAGGCCAGCTTGGTAGCTAATTCACCTCTCTGCCCTTTACTACTTGTTGGATGGCAGGTTGATAGTACATGGGTTAAGAGTGTGCTATCAGAAGTCAAATGGATTTCTTTGTGGTGAAAATGTACATAAAACATAGCAATTCAAGCATTTCTACATGCATAGTTAAGTGATACTGATTGCATTCTTCAAGTTCTGCAACCATTCTCAATACCCTTTTCCAAAGAATTCCATCACCATTAATATAAACTGAGTGTCCCTCGAGCAAAATCAAATGGGTTTTGATCTGAGCCCTGGTGGCGCAGTGGTTAAGGACTTGGCTGCTACCAAAAGGTTGGCAGTTCCAATCCACCATCTGCTCCTTTAAATCCCTAGGAGGCAGTTCTCTTCTGTCCTACAGGGTTGCTGTGAGTTTGAATCAACTCAGTGGCAATTGGTTTTTTTTTTTGTTTTTGGTTCTGCCGCTTAATTGGCTCTGTGACCCTGGGCAAGTTAGTCTGTCTCCAGTGCCTCTGTTTTCTCACCTGTTAAATGGGGATAATAAATGGGACCTTCGTCCTGGGGCTGTCATAAGGCTTACAACTATGCCCCTTACTATTTTCAGCCCAGTGTATGTCAGAGCTTTCCTGAGTTTGGGATCCAGGGCCACATTATGTCTTCTATGAGCCCTGACACTTTGGGTTCACGGGCTCTTTCTTAATTATATTTTATGGCTGCATTGGGATAGAGACAAATATAATCCAGGCTGGAGTGAAAATTAAAACATTTCCTTGGACCCTAAAAGTTCTTTCCAATTTCTTGAGCTGGGGTTGAGGAGTGTGTTGGCTGGTACCAGATGGCTGTCAGGATACCCATGTGTGTGTGTGGTGTGTGGGTGGGGTGAAGGAGTGACTTGGGTGTGCTGGGAAATAGATGAGGAGCCCCTCCAGCTTCCTCCAGCTGGCCATGTCCTGATCCACAGCTTTCCTTTCCAGCGAGAGCTGCCCAGCAGTTCCTTCTGCCTCTTTCTGAAGAGGAGAAACCTTACTCCTTAAAATCCAACCTCCCCTCCTCACCGTCATCTGATTCAGAGGTAAGTCTGTTCCCCTGGGAGATATCCCTCCAACTTGTTGTTCCTTCTCAAAAATGCAGTTTCTTCATTCCGTAAGACCACTTGGAGGGTGGGAGTAGGGAGGAAGGAGACCCACCAAGTTTCTTCAGGCTTCTAAGACTTTAAATACAACAGGCAACAAAACTGGGAAGGGAGATGGCTGGGATTTAGTAAGCCAAGCTTTCAGTGAGCTTTTTCCATTATGTGTGCTTAAATGATGACTAATAGTTGGTACCACTAAAACATATTAGTTATAGTAGTCATTTGCTTACAACTATGCCCCTTACTATTTTCAGCCCAGTGTATGTCAGAGCTTTCCTGAGTTTGGGATCCAGGGCCACATTATGTCTTCCATGAGCCCTGACACTTTGGGTTCACGGGCTCTTTCTTAATTATATTTTATGGCTGCATTGGGATAGAGACAAATATAATCCAGGCTGGAGTGAAAATTAAAACATTTCCTTGGACCCTAAAAGTTCTTTCCAATTTCTTCTAATTATTTTAAGAGGAATTAAAATATTTTTGTGGGTTCCTCAAAGTTCTGTGGGCCCTGGGATGACACTCGCTGTGCTTGCTGGGGAAAGTTAGCTCTGCTTAGGTCTCATGAGTGAAGCTCTTCTGTAAAAGAGACCTGCTTAAGTAAGGTTTTTTTTGTTCCTCATAATTAATCATATTTTGAGAGAATAATCATAGAAATCACCAGAACCAAGTCTGTGTATGCAGTGTGATCCCAGTTTTGTTAAATAAATCCTTGTATATTCATTAGTGTGAAATATTCTAAATTTTACCAGCAATTCAGTGGATGTTAGGATTGTACATGATTTTTTTTCTCTCTAATTTTGTAAAATTTCTAATGAAAAAATATGCAGCTGTGGAACAAAAAGCTCAATTTGGCTTTTGTCTCTGTATTCTGAAGGATAGCTCTTAGAATTCTTTTAGCAACCGGGGTGACTTTATTACATAAAATCCTCTGAGCAACACTTAAATGTGTGCAGAGGATTTGGGAGCCCCAAATACTGTATCTGTCAACTAACCTCAGGAAGGGATGGGGGCATGATGCAATAAATAAGGCATATTCATTGAGTTGGCTGGTCCTGAGTCTACCCTGAGGCTGTGATTATGTAGTATTATAAAAAGCCCTGAGCACACAAGTAGTTGGGCTTCCTGGATTGGTGAAAACATTCGTGCACAGAAGGTTGCATGTCCCTGGGGACAACAGAGGCCCTGTGCCGAGACCCCAGCCAAACCTCACTTAATGGTATCTCATAGTTTGTGTCCTTTCTGGTTATGAGAAATGGGTAACTGTACGTATGGTAATAGTCCCTTGAATTCTGTGAGCTGTTATAAATCACTGATGAACCCACAAGGGGCAATGCACCAACGGAGGCTGGTGTCTTCTGCCTGCTTGGCATTAGGACAAGTCCTTCTAACTTAGGCCGTCTGACTTAGCTTGGGGTGGCTGATTCAGAAGGGCTGTGTGGGCAGTGAATCAAAGACAGAGTCCTTTTTAAAATTTTTTTTTATTGTGTTGAAGTTAAAGTTTACAGTCCAAGTCAAATTTCCATATAAAACCCCGAGCACCAACCTTTCTGCAGCTGTATCTGCTCTTCTCTCCCTGTGACAGCACACTTTTGTTTCCACTCTGTACTTTTCAATATCCACACTTGTGCCCTTGTTTCTACCTTCTCCCCTGACCTCCAAAAAGAAACCAGCAGGACAGCCTCATATATATATTAAACCATACAGTACACACATCACCTGCGTCACTCTGTGTCCCCAAGTCCAAGTCATTCTTTGTCTGAAGTGTTGGCTTCAGTACTGGTTTTGGGTCTGGACCAGCAGTAAGTCCAGGGGCCGTGTTCCCAGGGGACCCTCCAATTTGTTGGACCATCCAAGGGACAGAGTCCTTTTAATTTGTCTGTTTCCACCTAGCTCAGGGTGGCCAGGGGTGAGAAAGTGCCACATGGGTAGGTGGCTGGTAATGAGGACAGTGGAAAGAGGGGAAGGTGAAGAGTGGATCCATTTCCGGGCAGGAATTGGATTCCTGCTGGTTCTTAGCACATAGTGAGTAATTAAGATGGAGTTTGCTCATTTTGCCCTTTGCTGAGTGCAATTCGTGCAGGAACTGAAAAAAATTAAATGTACGCATATAAACTTGTTTTTAAAAAGGGAAGTTGCTGAAGCAAAACTGCTTTTTATAGTCTTATATGTGCACATGGTCTCCAAAGCCCTCATTACAGAATTATACTTGGTTGTATGAACCCGTGTCCTGCATACCTCCTGGGAGTCTGGAGGCCCAGCCAGCGTGTGTACCACATATAGGACCAGGGCGCTCAGCTTAGCCACTGATGCTGTCTGACCATTCCTCAGCCCCTTGACCTCCTTGGTAACCATCTCTGTAAGCTGGGGAGGCGGGCAGTGGGGAGGAGAAACTAACATTTATTGCGTATCAGTCATGCCCTAGGATTACATAGATTTTAGTCACTCCTCAAAATTGTCCTCTGAGGTATTATTGTCCTCATTTTTGCTGATGAGGCAGTTGAGGCTCAGAGAGGTTAAATAACTTGCCCAAGGTCACAGAGCAAGTGAGAGGCAAATCTGGGATTTGAGCTCACACCTCCCTGTATTCTGTTTAGTGATCCTCATTGGATTAGGTGGTCTTCTCAATGACTATTGTGGAGTATTTTCATCAATCAAGAAAATTATAAATGAGAGGATGGAAATCCCCCCACTTACTTTCCCTAACACTCCTGTGTTAACATTTGGATGTGTCTCCTTCTAATTCTTTTTTTCTTCATACATGAGTATGACTATATCCTTATATATGTGTTTAATTCATATATACATATATCCTTATATACACATTTAATCAAAACTGAAAGTATAATTCCCTTCCCCCTTTGGCACAGCAACTTTATGGAGTCAGCAGGTGCTCATTCATTGATTGTTTCAGCAAACAAGCCCTTTCCTGTAGCTCTGAAGTCCTAGAGTCCCTCATGGAGCCAAGAAAACAAGCTTCATATAGTGTCTGTCTCCTCTCTCTGAATTACCAGGATTTCAGCACCCCTGTTCCTAAGCAGGAAAAGCTTTGGAGCATGGAGAGAGACAGCCTTCTCTGGAGTGAGGCAGATGTGATCCAAGCAACCAACGACTTCAACCAAAGCCACAAAATCAGTGAGGGTGCCTTTGCTGACATCTATAAGGGGCAAAGGGATGGCATGCCGTTTGTCTTCAAGAAGCTCAGCAAGGCAAGTGCTTCTTAAGTTCTAGAAAGAGGTCAGGGTTGCCTGGGTGAGGCTGGATGTTCATGTTTTGATGTCTTTTCCCACAGGCAGCCTGCTCAAGCCCAGGGTCAATTGAAAGATTCTTTCAGGTAGAGGTACAGGTGTGTGTCAGGTAAGCTTCTGTTTGGAAAACACTTTAATAATGATGACAGGTAACCCTTCTGGGGAAACTCTGGTGGTAAAGTGGCTAAGAGCTATGGCTGCTAACAAAAGGTCAGTAGTTCCAATCTACCAGGTTCTCTTTGGGAACTCTATCGGGCAGTTATACTCTGTCCTATGGGGTTGCTATGAGTTGAAATCAACTTGTTGGCACGGGGTTTGGTTTTTTAATTTAACCCTTCTATGTAGCAGATGTGCTTTAAGGACTTTATGTATATAAAACTCATTTAATTCTCCCAGTAACCCTACAGTGTATCTGTTATTATTATGTTATTTTTCAGAGGAATAAAATGAGTCACAGACAAGCTTAGTGTCTTGTCCAAAGTCACACAGCTAGAAAGTGGTAGAGTCGGGATATAAACCCAGGTGGTCTGGCTCCAAGAGTCCATGGTTTTTTATGTAGCTACTATGTATGTAATCTATGTATGCATAGATTAGAATTGTAAAGATACCTTGATTAACTAAGTTCATCTCCTTCCTTCCAAGGATGAAGAAATATGTTTATTTTTTCTCTCTGCTATATATATATTTTTTATTATGATTGAGTGAAGATGTACATTCCTATATAAATTTGCATGGCCGCCTATGTGCAGCTCCCACTGCTCTCCCTGCCCAATGACAGGACACTCTTCCTCTCCGTTCTATACTGTCACATCCTCCTAACAGTCTCCTATCCCCTCCTCCCCACCCTCTCCCCTGCCTCCAGCAAGAGGTCAGCAGGATGACATCCTTTAGATGCATAGAACCATAAAGTGCACACACTCTGTTGCCTAGTCCAATCCATTCCTGTCTGAAGAGTTGACCTCCATTATGATTTATGGACAGGGGCAGCATCAGGGCCAGGGGCCATGTTCCTAAGGGAACCCTGAGGTCCCTGGACCATCAATTGCAGTCTTTTAGTGGTGATCTCAGGGTGCACCCCTTTTTATTCTTGTGTTGCCAGTGAGATTCAAGTTTGTGAGCCCCATTATGGCTATTGCTGGTGGTGGGTGGGCACCCTCTGGTTCCTCCAGTCACATGTTGATGAAGTCCCCCACTCATGAGGGTCTCTGTGTCTTCTGGTTTCTTCTATAACCTGCGTTTTTTTGAGCAAGAGTTCCACTTTCTAGCTATGTTTTTTCTGCTATTGATTTCAACTTTTATGGCTTTATGATCTGAGAAGATTCTTTGCAGTAATTCGGTAGTATGGATTTTGTTGAGAATTGCATTATGTCCTAACTCATGGTCAGTTCTGGAGAATGTTCCATGTGCACTGGAGAAGAAGGTGTAATTGTCTGCTGATAGATAGAGAGTTCTGTATATATCAATGAGGTTTAATTGGTTAATTGTGGCAATAAAGTCTTCTGTATCTTTACTGAGCTTTTTTCTAGATGATCTGTCCAGTATTGAGAGTGGAGTGTTGAAGTCTCCCACTATTACTGTGGAGTCATCTAACTCTTTTTTGAGTGTAGTCAGTGTTTCTTTGACGTATTTAGGGGCTCTGATACTAGGTACATAGATATTTAATATAGTTAAGTCTTGCTTGTGTACTGAACCTTTCAGCAATAAATAGTGTCCACACAGTCGGCAGATGGGGGGCTAAAAGTGCTGAGAGGTAATCAGTCCTCCACCTCTGTTGCAGGGCTCCCACCGTAGGCAACACTGTGTAAACAACTGCTTTTCTGTCAGAGAAGCGCTGTCCTGTTTGCAGGTGCTGGCTCCCAGGCTAAGAATTAGGTCCCACTAAAATCTCCGTATCCAACATGGTATCCCGCACACAGGCATTGCGGTTCTGTGCAAACCACACTGTGGCAGTGATGAAAAGACAGGCCCAAAGTGGCTAGATGAACAAAGTCCTGAGCCTGGCTCTCAAAATATGGCAATTTCGCCTGCCTATCCCCCCAGCAGTCCGAGTCCAGCTGCTAGGCAAGACCCAGCTCTGCCTGCTGGCCAAGACAGAGGAAAAAAAAGTCAAAATGGTGCGTTTACCTTCAGTCCATGAGAGCCAGCGCTAGCCAGGAGCAGGAGTCAGCAAAAGAGAGGAGGTTTTTCTCTCAGTGGTATGAAGTCCAAATTAACAGCCCAGAAGGCTCTGTTTGATTGTCAGTTCAGATCTTGGTTTCCAGAAGGCTATAAGGAGATGTGTGCTTAGTCTGCCATCTTGACTCCGCCTCCCTTTCTGTCTTCTGGGTTTTCTTTCCCCCGTGTCGTTTTGGTCATTGGTGGTCTTCCATTCCTGTTGATTTGGGACCATTTGTTGTATCTTAGATGGCAGCTTGGCAGCTTGGCAGCTTTTAAGACCCCAGATGCCACTCACCAGTGTGGGGTACAGAAGACTCTCTCATCAAAATGCTAATTGTGCTAATTGGCCTCAGTTACCCTTGAGAGCATGGTCCCCAGCCCCTACTCCTAGCTGCTCTGTCCTTGCAATATTGGCTTAAGATGGGAGGAGTAATCATGTTATGTTGAAGTCCACTTAAAATTGATCTTCTTTCTAATGTCCGCTGTCACTGATTTCACCCAACCAAATTTTGAGGAAATATGTTTTTATCCCATTTTAAGGGATGTGACAGAGACTTACTGAATCCAGCAAGAGTAAAGCAAGAGTCAGTAAACTGACCTGCTGGCTGATGCTGCCTCTTTGTATGGCCTGCAGACTAGGAATGGTTTTCATATTGAAACAGTTTAACAGAACCAAAAGAAGAATAATATTTTGTGACTATTAAAATTATATGCAAGTCAGATCTCAGTGTCCATAAATAAAGTTTTATTAACATACTGATTTATTTACATATTGTCTCTGGCTGCTTTGTACTTTAACACAGTTGACTAGTTGTGACAGAGACTGTATGACCTATAAACCCCCTGATATTTACTACTTAGCCCCTGACAGAAAAAGTTTCCTGACCCTTGTCTAGAGCAATAAATCTCTTCAAAGTCACCTTCCAACCGTCTCATTTTATGGATGAGGGAACTGAGGCTGGAGAAGTGAGGTGAACCTCCCGTGACAGGTGTGAGTTGGAAGGGAGAAGGGGAAGGACTGTTGGAGACCTGGGGCCTTGGCCTGGCTCTGCCATCACTGACTGATGGGCTTAAATGCACCTTGGGACCTGTCATGTGCTGGACACCAGCTGTCAGCCAGCTGTCTGGGTTTCCTCTGCTTATGTGGAACTTTGGGCAAGTAAGCATGACCATTGTAGAATATTTTCATAAATCAAGAAAATTATAAATAGGAGGGTGGAAATCACCCCACCTACTTTCCCTAACACTCTTGTGTTAACATTTGGATGTGTTTCCTTCTAATCCTTTTTCTCTACATACATGTATGTGACTACTCACACATACATCCGTATACACACATGTAATCAAAACTGGAATTACTTCTTTTCCACTTTGGCACATGGAGTTGGCATCAACTCACTGATTGAATTGTCACTCCCTGATTGAAATGTGAATTGTCAAGCCCTTTCCTAGGCTGTCGGGAGTACAGAATTGAGAACACCCAGCCCCTGTCTTAGAGAAGTTTGTGGTCGAGTGGGGAGACTGTGTCAGTAGCTAACTCCAGTGAGTGGGAAAATCATGAAGTATAATGCATGGGGCAGGGGAGGTTGGTGAAAGAGGGCAGAGAGTTCAGGCAGGAGGCCATTCTAGGGAGATTTAATCAGGGTCTGATCCAAGGCAGAGGAGAAGTGAATGAGGGGGGCAATTTTAAAAGCTATTTCTGACGGTGAATAGTGACTAATCAGATGTGGGAGGTAAGGAGGTTTCTGGGAAACTAGGTGGATAGTAGTTCTCTTCTGGGTTAATAAATATGTATAGACAAGTCAGTTTAGGACTTACTGAGTCTGGGACATTCACCTGGAACATCAGATGCAGTTATACACAGGTTAGAGCTTAGCATAGGGCTAGAGAGAGATGAGATTTAGGAGTGTCCTTCATAAAGACAGGAGGTAACTGGAGGAGCAGCAGATAAAACAAGATGCTGGGTCCCACTGGGGGACACTTATGTCTCAGAAGAAGACAAGGGAGAAAAGTTTTAGTGAAAAAGACCAAGGAGGCGTAATCAGAGAGGTAGGAGGAGAGCCAGGAGGAAATAGTGACTCAACCCTGTAAAGAAGGTTTCTGGGAAGAAGGCCAGTGCTGGAGTCAGGAGTCAAGCTGACCTGAGATCTGACCCTGGTTTTACTGCTTGCTAGATTGTGACCTTGGACAAGTTCCTTAACCTCTGAGGCTGTCTTTCAGGAAGATGGAGTGGCTAAGGTGTCAAGTGCTGCAGAGCAGTGAGGCACGATGAGGGTGCTCCCTGAGGGTGGGCCGGTTTCATCTTTCCCCTTGGTGCTGGGCCCTCAGGGCTCAGGGTATTTCATATCTGGGAGGGAAGTAGTGGTCTGAGGCGACTGGAGATGGAAGAAGAAGGCGCACAGAGGTGGCAGAGGAGGACGCAGAACAGCCTTTGGTTATCTCTGTCTGGCTCCTCACTCTCACACTAATGCTTGCTTTCAGATGCTGCCACCACAATGTCTTACCTCTGCTTGGCTTCTGCACTGGAAATCAGTTTCATGGCTTGATCCATCCCTACATGGCAAATGGTTCATTACAGGACAGACTCCAGGGTCAGGTAAGGGGCTGCATTATGGTCAGACAGAACCACATAGCATCCAGCTAGGGAACCTAGGGTTAAGGACTTACAGGGGCTCGGAGGGGAGAGAGGCCAACTGGAAGAGATCAGGGAGGGCTCAAGAAATTGGGCCTCAAGATATAAGGTCAGACAAACACCGATAAAAAATTGTTTGACAAGAGGCATCTTGTTCAAGTCAAGAACAAGATGAGGGTGTCCCATAACACTAATTTTATTCAACATTGCTATGGAAGTCTTAGCCAATGCAGTAGGACAAGAAAAAGAATTAAGATAACAAGACAAGGGTGTCCCATAACGCTAATTCTGTTCTACATTCTGGAGGTCTTAGCAACAGGACAAGGAAAAGAACAAAGCTACAGAAATTGTAGAAAAGTGGAGACAAATTTTTGTTATAAAATGTTATTCCAGTCTATCAGCAGATAAGTGGCTAAATAAAATGTGGTGTATACATGTAATGGAGTATTATTCAGCCATAAGGGAAGTGAAGTTCTAATATGTGCTAGAACATGATTGAACATTGAAAATACGCTGAACAACATAATATAGACACAGAAGGATAGATATTGTATGAGCGGCTTAGACGAAACACATAGACTAGGCAAATACAGAGAGACAGAAGTTTATTAGTAGTTACCAGGGGAGGGAGAGGGAAATGGGGAGTTATTGCTGATTGGATATGGAGTTGCTCTTTGGAATGATGAAAAAGTTTTGGCAATAAAATAAATGATTGACTATAATTAACAACAACATTGAGAATGTAATTATCACAGTTGAACTGTACACTTAACAGTGGTTAAAGTGGAAGAGTTTACGTTGCATGTTTTACCACAGTTAAAAAAGAAAACACAACTTAGAAACCAAGGAATTGTTCCTGGTATGTCCTTATTTGCTTGTGCATTGACGGAGTATCTCTGGAATGATACACAAGAAACTGGCACATTGGCTGCCTCTGGGGAGGACTAGGTGGCTGGGACACAGGATGGGAGGAAAATTTTGGTTGTATACCCTTTTGTGCCTTTTGAATATTATAGCATGTGAATATAATGCATATTAAAACAATATTTAAAACAAACAGACCCCCTTCCCATAAAACCTCCAAACACAGGGGAGTTATTACACAAAAGAAGTATTGTTTCCCATGGCGGAGCTCAGACAAAGTTGTTGTTCCTGGGGTATTGTACTGATTGTTAGCTATTCTGAGCACTCACTGTGTGCCGGACTCCAGTGTAAGAGCACTCCCTGTGTCTTCTGCCTCAGCCCTCACCACAATGCAAGAGGGTTCCCCAGTCTCCAAAAGAGGGGTTTTTGGTACAAGCGAGGTAACGTGACTTGCTCAGAAGAACCCAACTGAGAAGTGCCAGGGTGAGGGTGTGAACTGGGTGTGTCTGGCTCCAGATCTTACTGTTTGAGGGAATAAACCTGTTAGGGGTTTATCAGGACCAGTTTTTATATAGGATGTGGGGCCTAAGACAGGACTTGAAAAATATGTGATGATTTAGCCTGGGAGATTTGGTCAGAGATCAGGTGGGGTGACTTTAGCCCACCCTACAGTCTTCATCAGCCCCTGTGAAATCTACCCACTTATGTATAAAATTGGCATGAGGACAGTATACTTGGTGTGCAGGCAAACTCTCTGGCTGTCTCCTGTACTGACCGCTGCTCCTGAGCCCCTTCTGCGTGCTGATTCCTGAGCTGCCACTGTAATAGTCATGATAAATAAAAATACTGCTATTTTTAGCACCTACTGTGTGGTACGTATTCTCTATACTTGAATCCTTATAATAACACTAAAACATGGAGATTAATATTTCCATTTTATACCAGAAGAAACTGAATCTTGGAGATGTTAAGTATGTTTTCCAAAGTCACACACCTAGTGCATGTCTGAGCTGGATTGGCACCTTGATTCGTCTGATGTCCCTACAACCTGTACCCTTGCCCTGCTGCTGAGGACATGAGGACATAAGGGCTGGCAGACAGTTAGGAGCCCAGGGTCCTGCCATCAGGCCTTGAAAAGATACAGTCTTATTCTATCCCCTCTTTTTTTCCTTCTCCCAGGGCTACTCAGAGCCCCTGTGCTGGCCCCAGCGTGTCCGCATCTGCTCAGGGCTGCTCCAGGCCGTGGAGCATCTGCATGGTCTGGAGATCGTCCACAGCAACATCAAGAGGTAAGAGCTGGCTGGACCCCTCCAGGCCTGGGCTGGAAGCAGGAGGAGGACAGCACACGGTCTTGGGTCCTCTCCTTCTGCCTCTGCCTCTCTGCCTTGGGTGTCTCTTCTCAGTGTGTCTGGACTGTGCTCCATCTCAGCGTCCTACACGAGCTGCCTGCCTGTCACCACGTTTGTCACTTTCCGAGTGGGGGTTTTCCCCACATGTACTCCACCCCTGTGATGTAATGCACACGCTGCTCAGCAGCTAGTCCAGACCTGCTCAGCAGCTGAGCTCTGGGTCATGTGTGCTAGGCCCTCTAGGATTTGGAGTTCTTGCTCAAGGTCTTCAGAGACCTGTCGACCCTGCTTGTGTACCTGTTGGTCAGAGAAGTCTTGGGTCAGGGAGGTCCCTGAAGGAAATGTGTGCACCCTAGCACCCATACCACCCTGCCCTAGCCACCGAAGAACACAAGATTCCCTCTTGGGGTCAGGTTGCGTGGTGAGCAATTCCAGCAGATAGTAGCAAATCTGGCCAAATTGGCCCCAGAACCCTAGAACTCACATTTCCCCAAAGTCCTCTCTGATGGTAGCTGTGGAAGCCCTTTTTCTCTTCTCTGTCTCCTGATTTTTATTTTATTGAACAAACAATTGTAATAGCAAGACAGGAACCGAAACAGCAAGAGGTCATTATCACTGATTCTTCAGCCCTGACTCATCAGCTGGCCTCTGAGTGTCTGTTTTTTTTCACTCCTGGCCCACATGTAACTTGTATCCCTAAGCTAGCATGCTTGCTTGTTTGCCAGTTCTTGTTCTGTTTTTCTCACTTCATTTAAATTTGGTAGATGTTTTCCCATGTTGCGTATCAACTTTTTTAGTGACTTCTTAGTGTTTTACTGTGGGAATGTTTCTCCACTTTATATAACCACTCCCAATAGTGGCTATAGGTCTTTTGGTGGTGGAAACAGTTTGCTGTTGCCTACCAGCTGCAAGGTTGGCAGTTCAAACACACCAATTAGCACCATGGGAGAAAGATCTGGCCAATCTGCTTTCATGAAGATTACAGCCAATAGCTCCCTGAGATACCCTTTAAATTTGGAACCTAACCCACTCTCAGAGGTCGCCTTTCAGCCAAATAATAGATTGGTTCATAAAATATGCTGTGAGCACTGTGCTACCTTTAAGTAGTCATCTCTGTGAAACCAAATGGCCACTGTTTACCGTAAAGCAAAGCTGGGAAGGTAAAGGGGAACAAGGAAGCTGGATTAATGGAAACAGAACAAGGGAAATAGAAATAATGAGAATACCGACATTGTAAAAGTGTAACCAGTGACACTGAACAGTATGTATAGAAATTTGTAAAGGGTAACCTAGTTTACTGTGTTAAAATAAAAAGATTATAGTTGGAGATAACCCTGGGGAGTTCCTATCTACTCTGTAACACGTGGGGTCTCCAACTGACTCAATGACCATGGGTTTTTGTTTGTTTTCGTTAATCGTTGATGTTAGTATTGGGGTCTATGTTAAAAAAAAACTATTTGGGGTTAGTTCTGTATTGAATATTTTTAGCTACGTACTTTTTTCTTTTTTTTTGAGTAGGCATTTTCTGAGTTAATTCTCAGCGGTCAGATCACTGGATCAATGGGTATTTTCATTGTTGTTTTTATTCTTCCTTATCTGGTTGGGTTCATTCACAAATGATAAGTTAGACTTGAGTCAGCTGGGCCAGGCCTGGGGATTGGAGAAGCTTTGTAAGGGATCCACCCTGTACAACCTATGAAGTTGCCTGGCTGAGATGGAGCAGGGTTGACATCTGTGGAGGTCAGAGAGGCTGACCTCTGGCTGTATCAGTGTCCTTCCTGGGGCAGCAAGACTAATTCTTAGCCTCATCCTTGTTTCCTGGTTGGGTTGGGCTCTGTGCCATCCCTGCCTCTGTCAGGACTGGCTTGGAAACTCTGTAGTGAGTATCTTCAGAAACCCTTATTTGCAGGGGCTGACACTGCCCACTGCTAAGTTGTTTTCTGAAAAGATCTCCATGGCAACTTCCTCTGGTCCAGCTCCAAATGAGAAGGTTCTCTTTGCTTTCTTGTCTACAGCTCCAATGTGTTGCTAGATCAAAACTTCACCCCAAAGCTGGCTCATCCAAAGGCTTACCTGTGTCCTGTCAAGAAAAGCTCGAACTACATCATAATGAAAACCCACCTTTTCCAGGCCTCAGCAGCATATCTGCCAGAAGATTTCATCAAAGTGGGACAGCTGACAAAGCGAGTTGACATCTTCAGCTGTGGAATAGTAAGAACTTCCTTCTGCATTCAGTTGTCCTGCCCAGGGCGCCTTTATAAACACAGGATATAAATATGGTCCATTAAAGCACAGCAGCAGTTGGCAAGCTGTGGCCCACAGGCCAGATCTGACCCATGGCCTGTTATATATGGTCTCTGTGAGTCAGAATCAGCTTGACAACAGTGGGTTTGGGTTTGCGTTTAGGTTTTGGAGAACTAAAAGTGTTTTTACATTTTTACAGGGTTGTATAAAAAATAAAACAAAAAAGAATCTGTGACAAATACAGACACATAGGCCAGTAAAATATTTGCTCTCTGGCCTGTTACAGAAGTTTGCTGGCCCTTAAAATAAACCCCTCATAAGCATCCAGATTCTATCAGGGTAAAGTATCATCTCCTGTCCTTACGGATTCCCTTCCAACCATCCATCTAATTGTCTCCCAGTTGACTCTTTGTCTGTATGTGCTCACCTGTGTGTCTGTGCAGTCATCTACCCAACCATGCCTCCAGCAGCCACCCATGCACTAATTCACTCATTATCTATCCATTCATTCAATACTCATCCATCACCCATCCCATCCCACCCGCCGTCCATTCCATAGTCATCCATTCATCCTATCCCATCCCATTTATTCATTCATTCCATTTATCCATTCATCTTGTCTAACCATCCATCCATCGACCTGTTCACTCAGCCATCCGGTATCACTTCCCCACCACCATTAGCCAGTGGAATAACCCTCGCAGTCACTGGAATGTGGGCCCCAGCTCAGTCACTTTTAGCTGTGTGAGCTAGGATGTGTCGGCTACTCTCTGGGCCTCAGTTTTGTCCTCTGTAAGTTAAGGAAAATAATATGTTTGGAGATGAATGAGAATGCACATAAACTGGTTAGCATATAGTCAGTGCTCAAGAAAAAAAAAAACATTGCTGTTGAGTTGATTCTGACTCATAGTGACCCTGTAGGACAGGGTAGAATTGCCCCATAGTTTGCAAGGAGCATCTGGTGGATTTGAACAGGTGGCCTTTTAGTTAGCAGCTGTAGCTCTCGACCAGTACACAACCAGGGTTTCCTAGTGCTCAAGAAAGGGTACTGTTAATATTGTTGTAATTATGATCACTATTCCCACCTTGACACTGTCACTCCTTATTTTGTTTACTTGGTGGTAAGTCTGGCAGTTCACATCCCCCAGCTGTTCCTTGGATACCCTGTGGGGCAGTTCTACTCCATCTTATAGGGTTGCTGAGAGTTGGAATTGACTTGATGGGAATGGGTCTTGACTTTCTAGCTCAGCACGTAGGGTCACAGTTGACCTCTTCATGAGTGAAGATTCATTCATTTATTCATCAAGTGCCCTCAGGTTTCCTCCATCCTTTTTCCCAGCCCTGCCAGTGACTAGCAGTATGACTTTCATTCCCACTGGGGGCTAACAATGTATTTCTCAGTGTTTTCTTGTGAATATTAAATGACCTTGCCTCTGTAAAGGGCCTGACACTGCACCTGCCATATGGAAGGGCAAAGGAAGTGCTTGTTTCTCTCTTTCCCCTTTTCTTCGCTCCCTTTCCACCAGAATCTGGTCCGGGAGTCCCTTTTCAATTGGCTTCTGCACGGGGGCTCTGACTAGTTTGAACCCCTGCTGCTGGTTAGGGATCAGTTCTGACAACCACTAGTCACGCAGTTGTTCTCAAAATTTATTATACTAAGAATCACCTGGGGATCTTGTTAAAAGGTGTATTCTGATTCAGTATATCTGGGATGGAAATGCAAATAAATTCTCAGCAGGGCTTTGAACCAGCCCTACTGGCTGAGGTGGTATTCTCTGCTGCCCCCTCCTGGCCACTGCCCATCTGTTATTAACCCTGCTGGTTACAGCTGGATGGTGCATTGATTATCAAGTGCTAGCTGCCAACCAATAAGCCAGTGATTGGAACCCACCAGCCGCTCCTTGGGACAAAGATACAGCATTCTGCTTCTGTGAAGATTTACAGCCTCAATTTCTGAGGGGCATCTACAGGGGCAGTTCTGATCTGTCCTACAGAGAGAGTTGCTGTGAGATGAAATCCGCTCAGCGGTAGTGGGTTTGGTTCTTTGGCTCCAGATAATCTCTAGGGATGGAGGATTTCATGACAGTTAATGTGTAATTGAAACTCCTTATCTTGGCAAGTCTCCTGGGAGTCTGTTATTTCTGTCCAATAAACAAGAGGTGGGGGTGTCAAGTCTAACTCTTGTTACATTCACCCACTAGAACTTCTATAATCCAGTTAATCTCATTCTGCTAAAATAGTATATGTGACTTTTGCATTCAATTGCTAATATTATAGATGCATTTAAAAAGCAATTGCATCACAGATAGCTAAGATACACACACACACGTCTGTATCCTGTTATACACACACATACACACACACACACACGTATCCTATTCAAATGCATGAGCAAGCAGAGAGGGAAGCATCACAGATTATCAGTGTTTGGGGCCCTCACATGTCTTAATCCAGCCCGTTATGTGCAGCGCTTTGGTGACATAGTATTAAGAGCTCAGCTGCTAATGAAAAGATTGGCAGTTGGAATCCACCAGTGGCTCCTTGGAAGCCCTGTGGGGCAGTTCTGCTCTGTCTTGTAGGGTTGCTGTGAATTGGAATCAACTTCATGGCAACAGTGTTATTTTGTTTTTGTTTTTTTCAGTTTCGTACACACACACAAATTTGAACTGCATTTTCCCTGCCTTGCTCCTAGTTGGTTGGAACCTTCTGCATGCAGCTAGGTGTAATCTTTAGTTGGAAGAAGTGTTTAATGGTATTCTTGTGTTCTAGACTTTTAGCTGGCACTTATCAGGGCTGAGTGTGGAGCCCAGACTTGGTTTCTGAGAAGAGGTTTCTTTCTTGGATAGAAACTCCTGTCTGTGCTGTATGTGAGTGTCTAACCATTTTAACTCTGTGTTTTCACTAGGTGTTAGCCGAGGTCCTCACTGGCATGGCTGCGATGGACAGTGACCGAAGCCCAGTTTATCTGGTAAGGGAGCCATTCTCTTCTGGCTGGACGGCACATTGGGCCTCATAGCAACAAGGGTTAGGGAGGGCAGGGCCTCTAATGATTCTAGAGATGCTAGTCCGTGGGCTTGGTGGTGTAGTGGTTAAGTGCTACGTCTGCTAACCAAAGGGTCAGCAGTTTGAATGTGCCAGGCACTCCTTGGAAACTCTGTGGAGCAGTTCTCCTCTGCCCTGTAGACTCGCTGAGTCAGAATCCACTCGAAGGCAGTGGGTTCAATTGATTTGGTTTAGTGGGGATTCAGTCCAGAATTGGATTTGCATTTGAGCAGTGTAGCTTGAACCACCTACCAGCCAGTAAGTTGGTTTTTCATGACAGTAGAATTTATACTGTTTAGGAAAAGATTTTTCTTTTCTATAAATTGGCCAGTCAAGTAGTTAGTTAGGTTGGTCTTCAAATGTTAAAAGATAATTTTTACCCATTTAAATACCAAATTCCTGTAATAAAAACAATAATTCTGAGCTTTTAGATTTAAAACTACTACCATTCATTCATTCATAAATATATATATATATCTGTAACAGGCTATATCTGTAACCATTAAAAAAAAATACAGCCTGACCCTGTGTTTTACATTATCATTTTAGAGCGTTTCAGTATCCCGGTGAGATCAGTAGTGTCACCATGTTTCTTTCCTTATGAAGAAAACAAGCTCAGAGATTTATTTGGGATCTGAGAGTTAGTAAATGTTAGAGGAGAAATAGGCTCAGCTCGTCCTGACTCTGGGTCCTGAGTTCTTAACCATGACACTCTCCTGACTGTTTCTCATGACAATCCAACCATATGAATTCATTCTCAAGAAAGCTGAGGCCAAGGTGAAGTGGCTTGTCTAAAGCCCACTACTGTGATCAGTGGTGGGGTTGGGGTTTGAAACCAGGTCTTCTGCAGAATTCCAAACCCTGTGAGCCATTCCTTAGAAACTCCATGGAGCAGTTCTACTCTGTCCTATAGGGTCAGTGTGAATTGAAATGAACTCTGTGGCAACAGGTTTGGTGCAAGTTCTAGTACCCTTTGTTTTGAGGGAGAGGTGTGTTTTTCTGACTCAGTTAAGGTCGTTACAAGAGGCTTATTTTTTTGTGTTTGGGCTGTGGAGTGGAAGCCTAAAAGACCCCCAGCATACATAGAAAATCATGACCTCTCCTTTTGTTGAACTCTCTAGGTTCTGCCCCTTTTGGGCACCAGATGACAGGTGCTGCAAAGAGGTCACTTTGGGCAGGTCAGAAGTGGTCTGGGATGGTTTTTGTTGCCTGAGGGTTTTCTCAAGGTACATTTTCTAGCAGCCCCTTGGGGCTTAGTGGGTGAATGTCACAGGAGAAAGAGGCTTTTGAGGCACTTAAGTGAAGTTTTCTGAAATTTTCTGTTAATGGTTTGTAAAAATGTGGAGAATATAATTTTTTAAAAGTCTAGTTTCTCTTCTTCTAGACTCAAATATGGCCTCTCATCATCTGAGAGGGGAATCAAGGTTCCTGTCAAGGTCAGGGTGGGAGGAAGCAGGCCTCTTCTCCAGGATTGGGGGAGCAGTCCTTGCACAGTGTTTTCAGAAGGCAATATGGTAGTTTCCATCAAAATTAAAACTTTGTGTATTCTCTGGTACAGCAGTTCCATTTCTACACTACAGAAACAGGCACCCAAGTGAGGCGAGATAGCTGAATAAAGAATGTTTGTGGTGGCATTATCTACAGATGTGAAGCTCTGCGTGTTAATGAAATATGTACCCATTGGGAAGTGGTTACAGAAATTGTGATACAGTCGTATATAGAATACCACCGAGTTGTAAAAAAGAATAAAGATAAGATGTATATAGTGATTTGAATAATTCTGACATTGTATATATATGTGTGAAACCATTACTATGCCAAGATAATGAACATATGCACTGTCCCCAGAGGTTATCTTTTCCTGTTTGTAAATCTTCTCCCTACACTCTGCCAGGGAGCCCTTTTAGTGTACTGGTTAAGAGCTTGGCCACTACCAAAAGGTTGCCAGTTCAAATCTGCACCTTGGAAACCCTATGGGGCAGTTCTACTCTGTCCTACAGGCTTCCTATGAGTCGGAAACTGCTCAGTAACAATGGGTAATACATTCTGACCAGTATCTGCTGTGTCTCGGCCCACTGCAGATCCGTGTTCTGTCAGGGTACAGTAGTTTTAAGTTTTTTGGACTTCCACATAAATGAAATCATACAGTATGTGCTCTTTTTTGTCTGGACCTTTTCATTCAGCGTGGTTACTGACATCATACTTGGTAAAGTAGAGGGTCAGCAAAAAAGAAGACCCTTGATGAGATGAATTGACACAGTAGCTGTAACTGTGGGCACAAGCATGATGATTATGGGGGTGGGGTAGTGTTGGGTTCTGTTGTACGCAGGGTCTCTATGAGCTGGAATCCACCTGACAACAGCACACAGCAATAACATAGCTACTGTGAGATGCATCCATGTTTCTGTATGTGTAAGTGGCTCCTCTGTTGTTGTTGTTGTTGCTGAGGGATATTCCATTGTATGGCTCTGCTGGAGTTTTCTTTCTGTTGCTGAGAGGTGTTCCTGTTGTATGGCTCTGCCACAGTTTGTCCAGTCACCCATCAATGAACATTTGGGGTGTTTGCAGTTTCTGACCATCACAGATAATGCTGTAGGTGCCTTTATGTGTGACCTCTGCATGGATATATACTTTCATTTCTGTTGAGGTATAATTTATCTGTAGTATAAGTCTGTGAGTTTTGGCAAACATAGCCTCGTTGTAACTACTGCCACAATGCGGAAATGGAACCTTTCCATCACCCCGGAAGTCCTCTCACCCCACTGCCAGCCCTTGGTAGCGACAGATCAAATTTCTGCCAATATAGTTGTATCTTTGTTGTATGCTGCTTTTGAGATTCATCCATGTGGTTCCATGTTATCAAGAATTCATTCCTTTTTATTGTTGAGGACTCTTCCATTGTATGGACATAAGAAAATTTGTTTATACATTCACCAGTTGCTGGATGTTTTAAATTGTTTCCAGGTTTTGCCAATTCTGATTAAAGCCAACATAAACATTCTTAGAATTAAAAAAAGAGAGAGAGAGAGAAAAGACATATATGTTTGAAAGAGAACTATCTCCAAATGAAACAAGTATGTTCAGAGTAGTTTATTGTACAATCCCATTGTTGGTGATAAATAAATGAATGAATAAAAAAAAGTGTGTCATATTTTCTTATCTGTAAATTGGAGATAATAATAGTACTTATGTGATAGGATTTATTGAAGGGTAAATAATGTATGAAAGACCTAAAATCATTCATTATAGGTAGACTAGTATAACAGCTAATACTTACATAGTAAGCAGGAACCCTGATGACACTGGTTTAGAGCTATGGCTGCTAACCAAAAGGTTAGCAGCTCACCCCTACCAGGTGCTCCTGGGAAAGCCTGTGGGGCAGTTCTACTCTGTCCTGTAGGGTTGACAGTGAGTTGGAATCGACTCGACGGCAGTGGGTTTGGTTTGTTTGCATGATAAGCACTAAGTAAGTATAAGCTATTGCTATTACTTCTAATAACAGCGTGTTGCTCTTATTATAATTATTAGTATGCATAATCTATAACAAATAGTTGTAGTTGTACAACAGAAAGTTTAGAATAACATGAAAACCATTAGCAAGGTTAATTTAGAGAGAGGAAATATTAACTACTTCTATTTTATTTTAATTTTTAACAAAAATATTGGTTTTGTAATAACTATTTTTATTTAATTAACATTTTAAATTAAGGTAATATGTGCACTTGGATTAGAAAACGCACCAGACCAGGGCACTGGCTCCATTCCTCTCTCCTCTCCTGCCCAATCCAGCTCTCAGGGACAGCCACTTCTCATGAACCTTGTATGGAAAATTCACACATATATGATAGGGAAGAATATGAGGAGTCCCCATACATCTGTCTCAGCTCTATTCATGATCATTATGCTTCTCTTATTTTTTCTATGCACTCCAAGAACTTTTTTCTTGTGTATTTTAATGCATATCCCTGAGACATTCTGTCATATCACTGATAAAACAGTTATTAATTCCTTAATATGATTTAATGCCCAGTCCATAGATTTCCAAAATAGTCTTGGAAATTATTTTAAATGTGGTTTGTTTGAAGCTGAATCCAGAGAAGGTCCATGTATTGCATTTGGTTTTGTTTCTTTTAAGTTAGCTTTTTTTTTTCATGTGCTTTAAATGAAAGTTTACAGCGATGATTAGTTTTTCATTCAAAAACTTCTACACAAATTGGTTTGTGACATTGGTTGCAATGCCCACATTGTGTCAGCAAGCTCACTTTCCTGTTCCACCTGGGTTCCCTGTGTCCATTCATCCGGTTTTCCTGTCCCTTCCTGCCTGCTCATTTTTTTTGGCAGGTGTTTCCCATTTGGTTTCGCTTATTTGATTGAACTAAGAAGCATGTTCCTTATGTGTTTTACTGCTTCTGTTAAAGGCCTGTCCAATCTATGGCTGAAAGATGGATTTTGGTTGTAGCTTCAGTTCTGAGTTAGCAGGGTATCTGGGGTACGTAGTCTCAGTGGTTTCTCCAGTCTCAGACCAATAAGTCTGGTCCTTTTTTTGTGAATTTGAATTTTGTTCTACATATTTTTTCCACTCTCTACAAATGAGGGGTGGTAGGGAAAACCAGTGCCATCAAAGCAATGCTGACTCATAGTGACCTTACAGAACTGCCTCATGGTTTCCAAGAAGTGCCTGGTGGATTTGAACTGCCAACTTCTTGGTTAGCAGCCACCAGGGTTTCCAGGACCCTCTATTTTATCCCTGCCACAATGGTCAGTGGTTATAATCTGCTTTTGTCACATCTCAGACGTGAGTAAGTTTAAGACACACCCTACATGCTAACATGGCCTCAGAACACAACCGAGAACACTCTAGTCCCAAATATGATTAAGTGTTAAGTGTTAAGATTCTAACACATTTTTTTTTTTTTTTTGGTGGAGAGGGACACAGTTCAATCTGTAATAGTCCATTAATACTAAGGACTGTGGTGACTTCCCCAGAGTGGATGATCAATTTGGCAGTATGATGTAGTAAAAAGAACATGATCTTGGAGCCGAAAGACAGGTTTGTCAGAGTTTTGGTGTCCTCTTCTGTAAAGTAGGGGATAATAACCAGAAACAATACAAACCAAATGCCTAGCCTAGTACCTGGAACATACAGGGGTAGAATATGTTAGGTTGCATTCTCTGCGCTAACATCCTGGAAGCAACCAGTATATAGGAACTGGAAGGAACCACAAAACCTAACAAAATTGAGGGAATCACAATGTGCACATACCCTGTATCGCTATCCTGCTAAATCCAAAGTAAATTGCTTCATCTTTCTGAAATTCATTTAATTATTCCCTGGCAGTTCTCCTGCAAGTCAAATGATCCATGCTCCCTTAACCTTTCCTTGCCCATCGGGCATTTGTCTTTTCGTTCCCTGGCCCATTTTGTTTTCTCTGTCCTTTTTCAAGATCTGGAACATCAAACTTGAAGTTGCCATGTGAGAAACAAAGAGTCACCCATTTTCCTGGGGTGACTATGAATTTTGGGAGAACATCAAGTATTTTTCAAGTGCTTACTATGCATCAGACACTATATTTGTGAGAGGTTGATGGGATTTCAGCCTCAGAGTTTTTCCTTCAAACATTTAAGCCTTTTCCTCTAAATTCTGGTGTTTCCTCTAAACCTCTGTTTCAGGAGAAGGTCAGCAAACCCTCTTAATCTCTTCACTGTGGACTGGTGGTTAAGGGCTGCAGCATGTCTTAGAAGCACCAGTGGTGCCCAGAACATCCCGCTCTTAGGAAACTCAAAGGTTTTGCCTGTGCGGAAGTCTCAAGGGCAGTGTCAGGGATCCATCTGAGAATGTGACAAAATCTGACTTTTCTTCAGAGGAAAGGCACATACGTAATTGTCTGTATAGTATCGGGGAATTCAAGGACTCTTGGAGTCCATCCTGTAACTCTCAAGAGTTAGGAACCTCTGCTTGAGTGTCATTTCTCAGGATCCTGCCGTAAACGTTAGCTCACTTTATAATTTTGTTTTATTGTTCTTAAGATGAAGGTATGTAGAGCAAAGTAGTTTCTCATCAATCGGTTAATACACATATTGTTTGTGACAGTGGTTGCCAACCCCACCATGTGTCAACACTCTCCCCTTCTCAACCTTGGCTTCCCTGTTACCAGCTTCTGGTGTCCCCTTCGAAACCCTGGTGTGTGTAGTGGTTAAGTGCGATTGCTGCTACTGTGCACTCCGTGAAACACTGTGGAGCAGTTCTCCTCTGACTTAGAGAGTTGCTGTGAGTCGGAATGGACTCCACGGCAATGAGTTGGGGTTTGGTTTTTGGTTTTTTGCCTTCTGGTCCTTGCCTCTGGGCTGGCGTGCTCATTGAGTCTGGTTTCATTTTGTGGGCCTGTCTAATCTTTGGTTGTAAGTGCTACTTCTGCTAACCAAAAGGTCGGCAGTTCAAATCTGCCAGGCGCTCCTTGGAAACTCTCTAGGGCAGTTCTACTGTGACCTCTAGGGTCACCATGTGTTGGACCTGACTCTACAGCAGTGGGTTTAATCTTTTGCTAAAGGGTAAACCCCAGGTAGTACTGAGTTCAAAGGGTGTCCAAGGGTCATCCTCTGTCAGACCAGTAAGTCTGGTCCTTTTCATGAGTTAGAATTTTGTTCTACATTTTTCTCCAGCTCTGTCCAGCACCCTCTATGGTGATCCACATCAGAGCAGTAGCCGCACACCATCTAGTTGAGCTGGACTCAGTCTGGTGGAGACTATGTTAATTGTGGTCTGTTAGTCACCCGTACAAATTTTTCCCTTGTGTCTTCGGTTTTCTTCATTCTCTCTTGCTCCATACAGGGTGGAGCCAGTGGAGTATTCTTAGATGGCCACTCACAGCCTTTGGTAATGTTTCTTAGGACTGTTTTACATTTTAACAGTTCTTCCTTTTTCCTTTCTGTATATCCTTGCATGTTTGCACAAAGTGAGTCATTTGTCCCTTAGACTCTCTGGACTTCGCTGATTTCATCCTTTTGGTAGCTGGACTTGTTTCTCTGTTCCTAGAGTTTCCTGTATGCTAGCTGTAGATGTGGTGATGAGATTCGTGTTCAGTGATTTTATCAAGAGTGCTTCCTAGATGGTGCTGTGTCTATCCAGCTGTATCACAACAGGAGGCATGTGGCACACTGGCCTACTTTTAGTGCTAGGATCGGTCACTGGGTTCTGGTGGAGTTGCTGATTCCTTTGTTATAAAGTTCCCCTTTCCCCAGGTGCTCCTAGCAACCCTTGGTGACGCTGCTAGATGAGATCCTTACTTGCTAGAGGCTGTAAAATGGTGAGCTTCTTCTGCTGCTCTTTCAGAGCAACTGCCTTTGTTTTTTAATTTCAGAAGGCAGTAACCTCTGTATCTGTAAATAATATGTGTCATAGATTGAAGGGTGTTCCCCTCAAAATTTGTGTGGCTGTTTGGGCCCTCATTCCCTTGTATTGTGTGATGTTCCTTTATGTTGTAAAACCTCCCCCTATGATGTTAATAAGGGAGGACGGGTGGCAGGACTCCAGGGGTATGATTGTTTTGTGCCCTGAGGCAGTTTCTTGAGATATAATGGAAAGAAGCTAGCAAAGAGATTTGGAGACCTCATACAATCAAGAAAGAAAGCAATGTCCAGAAGTGAGCAAGCCCTTTGGAAGGGCCCCTGGGGGCCCAGGGGCCCTGCACCTCAGAAGCTTCCAATCCAGGGGAAGATTTATGACAAGGACTGTCCTCCAGATCTAACAGAGAAAGCCTTCCCATGGAGGTGACACCCTGAATTTGGATTTTTAGCTTCCTGGGCTGTGACAGATTGCTCTTTTTAGTGCTGTCCGCTTGTGGTATCTCTGTTGTTACCGCACTAGGTGACTGTGCTTCTGCTGTTATCTATTTAGTGCATTATCAACTTAAAACTAATTACAATTTAAAAAACACCAAACATTAAAAAAATACATTTTGTATGTGTGTATATCTGTATCTGTGTATTTATCTATATATGGAAACCCTGGTGGTAGTAGGGGTTGAGTGCTACAGCTGGTAACCAAAAGGTTGGCAGTTCAAATCTACCAGGCGCTGCTTGGAAACTATGGGACAGTTCTGCTCTGTCCTATAGGGTCACTGTGAGTCAGAATCAGGTCAATGGCAGTAGATTTTATTTTACTTTATTTTTTAGTTTTATATGTACACAATATTGTATATTTTATAAGGGCCCTGCTGGTGTAATGGTTAGATACTAAGCTGCTAAGTGGAAAGTTAATGGTTTGAGCCCACTCAGCGGCTCTGTGGGAGAAAAGACATAGTGATCTGTTCTCATAAAGATTAAAACTCATTGCTATGGAATTGATTCTGACTCATAGCGACCCTGTAGGACAGAGAATAACTGCCCTGTAGGATTTCCAAGGGGTAGCTAATGGATTCAAACTGCCAGTCTTTTGGTTAGTAACCGTAGCTCTTAACCACTGTGTAACCGGGACTGTGCATAGCGATTTCCCCCTAGGAAACCTTGTGGAACAGTTCTCCACTGTCCTGTAAGGTTGCTGTGAGTCAAATCAACTTCACAGCAAGCAACATGTGTTTTACATTACATATGTAATTGTAAATAAGTATATATAACACATCATTTAAAGTAGATTTGACTCAGTAGCAATGGGTTTTGGGGGGATTATCTTATATATTGAAAGTAAAGAGAATTTGAAGCACTTACTGATGAAGATCAAAGACCACATCCTTCAGTATGGATTACACTTCAACGTAAAGAAAACAAAAGTGACATCATAATGAATGGAGAAAAGATTGAAATTATCAAAGCTTTCATTTTACAAAGATCCATAGTCAGCGCCCAAGAAGCAGTAGGTCAAGAAAACAAATGACATATTACATTGGACAAGTCTGTTGCAACAGATTTCTCTAAAGGGTTAAAAGGCAAAAATGTCACTTTTAGGACTAAAGTGTGCCTGACCCAGGCCGTGGTAGTTTCAGTCACCTCATATGTGTGCCAAAGCTGGACAGTGTATAAGGAAGACCAAAGAAGAACTGATGCCTTTGAATTAATGGTATTGGCGCAGAATATTGAATATACCATGGACTACCAGAGGAATGAACAGATATCTGTCTTGGAAGGAGTATAGCCATAAAGCTCCATCAGAAGTGAGAATAGTGAGACTTTGCCTCACTTACTTTGAACATGTTATCATGAGGGAGGGATCAGTCCTCGGAGAAGGATATCATGTTTGGTAAGGTCGACGCTCTGCACCAAAGAGCACTGTCAACTAGATGGCTTGTCAAGAGTGACTGTAACAGTGGGCCGAAACAGCAGTAATTGTGGTGATAGTGTAGGACTGGACAGTGTTTCTTTCAGTTGTACATAGGGTCACTGTGAGTTGGAACAGACTTGATGGCACCTACCAATAACAGTATTATATATGACAAAATATGTATGAAAAATTACTGTATAAACATTATTTACATAAACAAATATAAGTATAAATGAAACAAGCTTATAATAGATTAATGTACTGCATTATATCAATAATATAGTTATATTACATATTAATTTCCTTATATAATTTAAAAGTATGTTCCATTAAATATTTACTATAATACATTTATATGTATTACATTTGTATATTTGCAGATATGTAAATATAACACAATGCTACAAAAAACCCATTGCCATTGAGACAATTTCAACTTATAGCATCCCTGTAGTAGAGTAGAACTGCCCCATATGGTTTTCAATACTGTAAGTCTTTATGGAAACAGACTATCACATCTTTTTATCATGAAGTGGCTGATGGCTTCAAATTCCTGAGCTTTTAGCAGCCAAGTGCTTAACCAGTGTGCTACCGGCGGTCCAAATGTAACATACTACCTGTGAAATTTATTATGAGACATATAACTTATATAAATATATGTATATTTTTGCATATAAATCTATTAATATTTACATAGCATATCTCTTATATACATATTCATATTCCTGCTTTTTATGTAGCACAAAGAGTATAAAACATGTAATACCTAAATACAGTGTACTTTAAATACAATAAATATTGAAAGTATAGATGTACATAATATTTATGTAGTGGATATATGTATATACACACATGGGTTATATGTAATGGAGCCCCAGTGGTTCAGTGGTTAAGAACTTGGCTGCTAACTGAAAGCTCAGCAGTTTGAATCCACCAGCTACTCCTTGGAGACTCTGTGGGGCTGTTCTCCTTTGTCCTACAGGGTTGTTAAGTTGGAATTGACACCATGGCAATGGTTTTTCGTGGTTGGGTTATGTGTTCTGATGCATATATGTATATGTGTGTGTGTGTGTATAGATGTACATCCATATGTACATATACATATGGCTTAGAATCCTTTTAAAACGTTTGTCATAAGAGTTTATCCATCCAATTGTTAATAAACATACTCAGCATGTAATAAGTGCTTTATAAATGATAGCTATTATTACTAGTTACTATCACTAACAGATTATTGAGTTTACTCTGTGTCAAGTACCACATTTTATGCTTTATATGCCTTACATCATTTGATATTGATGCTGGTCCCGTGAGTTAGTATTTTTGTTATTCCTGTTTTCCTGAGGAGGCCACCTAGGTCTAGAAGGGTTAAACCTGCATCTGTGTAATGATGTGCTATGGAATGTTCTGTGCATGTGGGGAATTTGCAGTTCTCCAGTTGCCCGTTAGATACTTTATGTGCTTCTGGAGCCTTGCATTTATTTTGAAAAATGAAAAGCCTGTTGATGCTTTAGAAGTCATGGAAGCTCTGCAGTAGTCATGGGATGGGGGGTCGTATGTGATTAGCTCTTAGCCTTTTGCTGCTCACAGAGGGTGTTTCACTTTTCTTCCCACAGAAAGATTTACTCCTTGAGGAGATTCCAAGGAATTCTACCTCGCTGTGCTCCGGAAAGATGGGTGTGGAGAAGGTGATGGCCAAAGAGATCTGTCTCAAGTACCTGGACAAGCGTGCGGGGAGGTTGCCTGAGGACTGTGCGGAGGCCCTAGCTGCCGCTGCCTGCCTCTGCCTACGGAGGCGCCATGCCAGCCTGGCTGAGGTGAGGGCCGCTGGGTGGGCGCTCTTCACCTGGGACTCAGTGGCAGATCAGGTGCCTATTCCTCTACCAAGACATGATTTCATAAACCAGGGCTGTGTTTGGTTGTAAGTAACAGAAGCTGCTGGGGCTCACTGGATAATAAGCTGTCTCAGGAACTCCAGGGCAGGACCAGACCCTCAGATGTCAACAGAACTCGGTCCACTTCAGTTTGCAGCCCTCCCCTTCTCTTCTCTCCATCCTTTACAGGAGAGAATGTGTCCCTGCCCCCACTGGCATGTCATAGTTCTTCTGCCACTGAGAGACCAAGTCACCACATCCCAGTTCCAGCCTCCCAAAGAGAAAACCTGATTGTCTAGCTTGGGTTACATGTCCAGCCCTTGGTCAGACAGGTCAGGTGAGGGGTGTGAGGTCAAACATGGAAGTTTGCCTGCTGAGGGCTTAACCTTGGATATTGGAAGGGGTCCTCGGTCCCAGAGACAGGGAATGTCTTTAGCCCATTGGCTAGGCAGACACCCAAGGCCCTGAGAAGCAGAGGTGATTTCCATGGTCATAACAATCATCTTGGAGACCACTGCTTGGTCATTAAAAGGACAAAATCACAGCCTGAGAAGCTTGTGGAGATCACCTATTCCATTAATTTTCAAATCCCGTTGGGCAGAGAGGCTTCCTACGAGTACTTCAGATATTGGTAGGAGTGCTTCAACAAGAGATGCTGAGAGAGCTGCAGGCTCCACCTAGAGGAGAGATGCTCACCTTTAACTCTTATAATTTTATTTTTATTGAGTTCTCAGTATGATTTCATTTAAGGAGTAGGCATGGCAGCTGAAAGAACCTTCAAAAACCAGTACTTTAGTACAGGTCTCCCATTTAAGAGATGGGAGCATTAAGGCCCAGAGAGAAGATGAGGCAACAGAGTGAGTTTCGGTCCGAGCCAGGGCCACAGCCCCTTTCTCCGCACTCCAGGTTCAGCCTTGTCAGCCATCTTGCCTGATGACATGGCTGGAATTGGAGACCTGAGTCATTGTGTTAAGTAAGTCTGAGCTGGTCTCCAGGTGCCTCATTGCTGGCATTTAGTCATTCATCCAGCAGTTCTAGGCTGGGCTCGGGGGATTTATTGGTGAACAAAGCAGAAACAGTTCCACTTGGCTGAAGCTGACAGATGTTGCACAGTAATTTTGTGGTGAGTGTTAGGATAGTATCTGATGGGGGCCCTACCCAGGAGGACTTCCTGAGGAAATGGTGTTTCAGCAAACAAAGAGTAATCCCAGCCGAAGGAACAGCTCGTGCAAGTGGCCCTAAGGTGGGAGAGGTCCCGGCACGTTAGTCCCTTCATCCAGCTCAGTCATCTTTTCAGTGTCTTAGGCTATATTGAGGAGTCTCCAAAGCCTAATGGTTTAAACCAGAGAGAATTTTTGATTTCAGAAAGAGGTGGTGATGGGTGCTCTTGTCTGTGTCCTCCCCAAGGTGTGTGGCACTGTGGCTGCCGTGCAGGAGCAGCTCAGAGGTCAGGAGAGCTCGCTCCCGTGGAGTGGGCTTTCCCAGGGCGTAAGTTCCTCCTCCAATACCCCAGAAGAAACGGATGACGTGGACAATTCCAGCTTTGATGCTGCGTCCTCCACGAGGGAAGCACCCTGGGTGGGTGCTACCTCCTCACCTCAGTCTACAGAGGAGGGAGAAGGAAGGCCACAGCTCAGCAGGGAAACGGAGGCCAACTTCTGCTCTGAGGCCTGTGCCAGCCCAGCGCTTCCTCAGGAAGGTAAGTGCATGAAGCTCTGGGTGCTCGAACACACCCAATGCCCCTAACATCCTCCTCATCCACTCGTTCATGTGGTTAGGCAGCCGCTCACCGACAGGTGATTGTGTACACAGAGAAACCTGGGAGTCATTCTTGATGCCTTCCCCACCTCCCTGCCCACTTGTATCCAGACCATCACATAGTCCTGGTACTTCCCAAATACCTGTCAACTCGATGTCTCTCCACTGCCACATCCAGTCTAAACTGTCCTGCTGGTACAACTGTGGTGGCTACCTTGCTGTTCCTCTGATGCATTCTGGTGCCCCACCAGCCCTTTCTGCGAGTGGCAGCCCCAGTGGCTTTTAAAAACACAAATCCTGTCACTCCTTGTTTAAAACCCTCCCGTGACTCCCTGTTGCAGTTGGGGATAATGCTATATGTAACTTCACCATGAACAGCAGGCGCCGCATGGTCTATCCTTGCGTGTGTCTCCGTCCTAAGTAGCTGCTCTTAAAGATACCTTCCACCTCTGACACTCAGCTCCAAATATACCTCTGAAATCAAATTTAGGAAGGCATCTTCAGCACAGTGTCTCTGTCCTCTAGTAAATATGGCCCAGTGCGTGTCCCAGGCTCCAGCCACCCCTATTGCTCCTCCTTCCCGCAGAGGGGAGAGGAAGGAGTAGGCAGTGGTGATAAGTGTTAACCCCAGAATTGCCCACTGTGGGGAGCAGTGTAGAAATCCCCTTCTCCACAAAGGTAGGGGGTAGGTGGCAGGGCTTCTCTGCAAGGGCAGAAGTGATGAAAATGCCCATTATACTAGGACCTGAATCAGAAACCTGATTTAAGTTAGAGATTCCAACTCAGTGTGCCTTTCGAAGAATTATGATAGCAACTGTTTTTGAATGTCTTTTGTCCAAGCTGCTCTTTTTCACATCCTGTTATACAGCACCTACAGAAACTTCATGGAAAATTGAGATCAACGAGGCCAAAAGGAAGCTGATGGAGAACATCCTGCTGTACAAAGAGAAGAAACTGGACAGCATGGAGCTTTTTGGCCCCTGATGACCAAGACAAAGCTGAGGGCCCTTGTCCTTAATTGGAAAAATAAGAGTTAAATCAGGAAAAAGGTCTGAAATCAAAGACCCAAGGAAACAACTAGTCCAAAGGACTAATGGACCACACTAACCACAGTCTCCACTTGCCTGAAATCAGAAGAACTAGGTGGTACCTGGCTACCACTGCCAACCACTCCAAACAGGATCACAATAGAAGGTGCTGGACAGAGTGGGAGAACAATGTAGAACAAAATTCAGATTCATAAAAAAGATGAGATTTACTGGCCTGATAGGAATTGGTGAACTCCCTGAGATGATGGCACTTAGAGACCCTTCATACATGGAACAGAACCCACTCTTGGAGATCACCTATCAGCCAAACAGTAAACAGGCTTATAAAGTGAACAGTAACACCCATGAGAAACATGCTTCTCAGAACAGTCAACCCTAGAACACCAAACGGGCAGCACTGACCCCAAAACCAGGTTCAGAAGGCAGGAAGGGGCAGGAGAGATTGGCAAATGGAAACAGGGAACCCAAGAAGGAAGTGGGTAGAGTGTTGTCACGTTGAGGAGATTGCAATTGGTGTCACGGAACAAAATGTGTATAAATTTCTAAGTGTCAAACTAATTTGCTCTGTAAACTTTCACCCAGACCACATGCTTTAGTCATCTAACAGAAGTACTACCAGTGGAGGGCTTTAAAAAGAAAAAATTTACTTTGTTACAGTCCAGTAGGCTGAAAGTCCAATTCAGAGTGTCAGCTTCAGGGGAAGACTTTCTCTGCTGGATCTGGAGGAAGGTCCCTGTTGTCAGTCTTCCCCTGGACTGGAAGCCTCTGAGGTACAGGGACCTCTGTTCTTTCCAAAGGATGTGCCCAGCTCCCCACATCGCTTCCTGGTGGTGTTAGGTCCCCACATCTGTCTGCTAGCTTCCTTGTATCTCAGGAGACTGCCTCAAGGCACAAAACAATCGTAAGTAAACACCTTGAGTCCTGCCCCACCAACACAACTGCCCCCATCCACCGTTGTTAACATCACAGAGGCAGGATCCACGGGGAGTCACATCACACGTTAGCAGGCATTATAGCCCAGGCAAGCCACCACACATTTTTTAGGGAACACGGTTCAATCCATGACGCCACAATAAAATGTAAAGTCTAAGGCAGAATCTGAAATCTCCCATGAAACACACATACCAAGTATTTCCTCATTGAGAGAGAAACTTCCTCTTTTCATCAGAGTGAGTTAAAGGAGAAGAGACCTCAACTTTTAGAGATACAAAAAGGTGAGAAGTTACTTCCGTTCTCAGATTTGTTAGTCAGAGCTGGGTACCAGGACAGACTGAAGTGGAAGGCCTGTTACCTGGGCCCAGGATGTGGATGATTTTGTGGTTCTGGGAAGCATGTGATGATAACCACCCCAGCAGATGCTATTACCAACACCTCCTGGACAACTGACAGAGTGTCATGCAATGCCGGTGCATTTTTCAGAGTTAAGATCTATGGGCCATGTTTGCCCTTAACAATTCTGTGCCCTGAAAGATTTTCAACGTGTGTCTGAATGCAGTTTTGAACTCACTTCTCAAGTGTTCACATTTTAAAATTCCAGAACCCTGACTGTCACATCGGACATCCCAGTGACCAACAATGGGAGAAACCCGTATCTGAGGGAAACAGGAAAGGGGATGAGAAAAAACTCACTCACATCACACAAGATAAAGTGGAGGCCAGGTGGGACCAAGGTCTCTGATGGAGAGCAATGGCCACCGTTCCTCAATAGGAAACTTTATTTATAGGGTTACAATCAGGAAGAGGTTGGCAGGGCAGTCTATTTTGCCAAAATGGTTACAGTGGTATTGGGGCTTCTCATAACTGGCTGATCCATATGCAGAAGCATCATCAAGGCACGGGGTAGGGCAACGAGGCAAAGATCAGGCTCTCTCAGAGGCTCTATCACACTGGAGAAAGGCCTAAATATTTCTGCGCAAGTGTCAGCAAGGTGTGAGATAAGACGAAGGAGAGAGAGACAAAGGTCATTCTTTCCCGGAGGTTCTGCCATGCCGGAAAGAAGCCTAAACCTACATCAGTAAGACAATAGGTGGGACAGCACATTCCTAGCAGCCCGCAGCCCCTGACAAAGGACTTTGTAGATTTTCAGCTTCTTCTGCTGGAAATCTACCAACACATAGATATTTATTTAGTGCCTACTTAGCATCTTCATCCTCCCATCCCAATAACGCTAATATTTTTAGTGGAGCTTTCACTTTGAGAGTATGCGTTATTTACAGCTGCGTGAGGAATCAGGAGAACTAGAGTTTTATGTCTGACTCTGCTGCTAATTTAGTCAATCATTTAATCTCTGGAATCTCAGTTTCCTTCTGTGTACGTGAACGCCCACTCAGGTCTCCCTCCTTGGGCTGTGGGAGGAGCAGACAAGACAGTAGCAACAGAAGCACTTTGAAAATGCACTTGTCCAGTTTTATAAGAAAAATAAATAGAAAGATGTTAAATATATGTTCCCGCCATGTAGCCTAACATTTATGTTGAGGATGTATTTCTGAAAAGTCATGTTGCAAATGCTATTTTAAATTTCCTGAAAGCATCTTATTGAAATAATTCTACTTGTAAAATAAAATAAAAATATCCTTGTACAGTCAACACATACCTTGTAATTTATTTTGTGTCCAGATGATTTATTTAGAGAAAGTGCTTTGTATGCATGAGAGGGACATCATTGGGGATTAAGAGCTTGAGCACCAACTCTGAATGTTGGCTCTGTGAATAGCTCTGTGATCTTGAGCCAAGTTAGGAAGTTATTCTGAGCCTCTGTTGCCTCATCTGTACAATGGGGAGAACTAAAACTACCTGTCACATAACATGAGTGAAAGAGCTGTGCAGATCTAGAACTCTATTAAAAGATCAGACTCAAGGGTTCCCCTGGGTACATGGCATCTAGTCTTGCTGCTAGCCCAGAGCTGAAAACAGTGCTAAAACCACACTTCAGACAAAGAATGAACTGGACCAGGGGACACAGAGTGATGCAGGTGGCGTGTGTACTTTATGGTTTCATACATATATATACACACACATATATGAGGCTGTCCTACTGCTTTCTTTGTAGAGGGGAGAGGAGAGGGTAGAGATGAGGGGGTGAGTGTTGGCTGAATGGATACTGTAAAGAGCAGAAGAGTGTGCTGTCACAGGGTGATAACAGAGTTGCAGAGAGGCAGAGCTCAGGGTTTTATATGGCAAATTGTCTTGGATTGTAAACTTTTACTAAATGACAACTAAAAAACTACCCATCATGTAGGGTGGCTATCAGGGCAAGAGGCAGGTCCCACATGATGAAAGCAGTTGGAGCACCCCCAGCTATGACAGCTTTATATTAACATGTGTTACAGTAGTATAACTGAGCCTGGGCCCCAGTCCAGGTGGACAGTGATTTATCCTGACACCCCATCTTGAGCTCTGGTAGCTGGGAGGATTCAACAAGAGTGTGTTAAATGCCCAGAGAGGACCTGGCATGTGATTTTTAAAAAAAAAAAGCCTAAACCAAGTTGCCATGGATTCGATTCAGAGTCATGGTGACTGTCATGGATTGAATTGTGTCCCCCCAAAACTGTATGCAGCCATTTGGCTAGGCCTTGATTCCCGGTATTGTGTGATGTTTCTGTATGTTGTAAACCCTGCCTCTGGGATGTTAATGAGGGAGAATGTACAGTGGGCAGCTGTGTTAGTGAGGCAGGACTCAGTCTATAAGATTGTATTGTGCCCTGAAGCAATCTCTTGGAATATAAAGGAAAAGAAAGCAAACAGAGAGTCGGGGACCTCATACCACCAAGAAAGCAATGCTGGGAGTTCAGTGTGTCCTTTGGACTAGGGGTCCCTGTGCCTTTGAAGCTCCCAGTCCAGGGGAATGTTAATGGGTAAAGGTCACCTAGATTGCTCAACTGGATCAGCAGACTTGCATTCCTTTCCCTGTTTCCAGGGTAGTAAATTGGTTATTTAAAAAACTTCAGGGAGGTAACAATATTTGGGGTAATTTACATTCTTTGAAAAGAAGGAATGGAATTTTGTGACATCTTGTTCTTTCTCATTCAAACCCCTTTGTAATCTAGCTATAAAAGCCACTGGAATTGTATCCCAAGCAGAACAGTTTTGCCAAGCTCTTGGAGAAACTATTTTCACTGTTGCCCAGATTCATATGCTTGTCTGTTAATAAAGCTTGCCTGAGCCTTCCCCCCAACCCCCAGATTTGACTTCAGTGACAGGTGGAATGAACTTGCTTTGGTTTGGCAACAGGATTGGTGGCAAGGACCTTGCTCCAGAGCTAACAGAGAAAGACTTCCACTGGAGCCTTTGCTCTGAATTTGGACTTTCTAGCCTACTCTTCTGTGAGAAGATAAATTTCTCTTTGTTAAAGCCATCCACTTGTGGTATTTCTGCTACAGCAGCACTAGATGAATAAGACAGTGACCCAATATATGTCAGAGTAGAACTGCCCATAGGACTCTCAAGTCTGTGACCTTTCAGACGTAGATCACCAGGCCTTTTGAGGTGCCTCTGTGTGGGTTCAGACTACCCAGATTTATAGTTAGTAGTCAGGCACTAGTTTGTGTCACTCAGGGACTCCAGTGTGTGGCACCCATTGCCATCAAGTTGATTCCAACTCATAGCAACCCTATGGGGTAGAGGAGAACTGCATTCTAGGGTTTCCAGGGAGCAATTGGAGGATCTGAACTGTTGATGGTTTGGTTAGCAGCTAAACACTTAACCCTTGCACCATCAGGGTATGGTAAGCACCTTACAATTAGAGCAGGACATGTCTGAGGCTGTTTGAGCAAAAGAGGGCTGACATAAATAGGGGACTGATTATCCAGGCATACTTGCATTTCCATGTAAGGGCTTTGTCTTAGTCATCTAGTGCTGCTGTAACAAAAATAGCACAAGTTGGGGCTTTAACAAAGAGAAATTTACTCTCAGTGCAGCAGGCTACAAGTTTAAATTCAAGGTGTCAGTTCCCAGGGAAGGCTGTCTCTCTCTGTCAGCTCTGGAGGAAGGTCCTTGTGATGCATCTTTCCTTGGTCTGGGAGCATCTTAGTGCAGGAACTTGAAGGATGCACTCTGTTCCCAGCACTGTCTTCTAGGTGGTATAAAGTCACCCAACTCTGCTTCCCTTTCTTTTGCCTTCTGTAGGATAAAAACTGGTACAGGCACACCCCAGGGAAACTATTTTTATGTTGAATCAGGAAGGTGACCTTAGTAAGGGTGTTGCCAAAACCAAACCAAACCCACTGCCGTTGAGTCAAGTCCAACTCATAGCGACCCTAGAGATTGGGGTAGAAACTGTCCCTTGAGTTTCCAAGGAGCACCTAGCGGATTTGAACTGCTGACCTTTTAGGTAGCAGATGTAGCACTTAACCCACGACACCACCATGGTTTCTAAGGGTGTTACAGTCCCATCCTAATCCTCTTTTAAGATAATCCAGTCTTACCCTATTAGTCACAGGCAGAGAGTAGGATATACAATTATGAAAATCATAAAATGGAGAACAACCCCACAATTCTAGGAATCATGACCCAGTCAAATTGCTATATACATTTTCTGGGCTACACAATTCAATCCTGTGACCAGCCCTGCCCCCTAGGGTCACCAATCCTGTGACAGCCTTCATAAAAATTCTGGAGAAGTCAGTGAATCCCTTTGAGAATCTGATAAGAACTGTGATGCTTCTCCTGTTAGCAAGCTGTAAATTTACAATGCACAATTCTGTATATGAAGGCCAGGGATTCATGGGTCCCACAGTGCCTTTCTGTGGACCCCAGAGGAAAGGGCTGACTCATTTTATTGTTAATAGAGTCACATGACAAAAAAATCCAAATGGTACGTACAGTTTCATGGTGAAGAGTAAGCTTTTTTCTTGCTAGTGGTCTCATTGCTTTTTCTCAGAGGCAATCACTGTTACCAAACAAAAACCAAACCCACTGTCGTCTAGTCAATTCCAACTCATAAGGACCCTATAGGACAGAGTAGAACTGCCCCATTGAGTTTCCAAGGAGCACCTGGTGGATTCAAACTGCTGACCTTTCGGTTAGCAGATGTAGCACTTAACAAATGTGCCACTAGCATTCCTATTGTTACTAGTTTGGGGATATTCTTTAGAGAAGATTTATAAAACATAAAAAAAATTTACCTTGGTGCTCAGTATCCTTAGTCATCAGAGACATGCAAATCAAAACCACAGTGAGATGCCACTTCACACACACTTCACAAAGAAAAAAGAAAAAAGAAAACAACAAAACCCAAGCCGATTGCTGTCGAGTTGATTCCAACTTCAAGTGACCCTATAGGACAGAGTAGACCTGCCCTCTGGGGTTTCCAAGGAGTGGCTGGCAGATTTGAACTGCCAATCTTTTGGTTAGTAGTGGAGCTTTAACCACTGTGCACTAGGATTCCAATTAGGATGGTGATAATCAAAGTCAGCAAGTGTTGCCAAGGACATGGAGAAATTAGAACCCTCATACACTGCTGGTGGGAATGCAATATGGTGCAGCCACTGTGGAAAACAGTTTGGTGATTCCTCAAAATGATAAATACAGAGTTACCATATGACCCGGCTATTTTACTCCTAGGTATCCGTAAGAAAAATGAAAACATGTCCATACAAAAAACTTCACCTTCTTAGCAGCGTTGTTCATAATAGCCAAAAAGTAGAAACAGCTTATGTCTATCAACTAATAAATGGATAAACAAAGTGTGGTTTATCTATACAACAGAATATTATTCAATCATAAAAAGGAATAACATTCTGATGCATACTTAAATAGAAAAAAAAAACCACTGCTGTCAAGTCAACACTGGCTCATAGCATCCCTATGAGACAGAGTAGAACTGCCCCATGGAGTTTCCAAGGAGCGCCTGGTGGTTTGAACTGCTGACCTCTTTGTTAGTAGATGTAACACTTTAACGACTACATTATCTTAGCATGTTTTCAAAGCTCATCTATTTAAGTGTTTATTTTTTTATGGTTAGATTACCTTAAAAACATGCACGATCCCGTTGTTATGAAATGTCCAGAATAAGCAGATCTATAGAAAAAGACCACCAGCTTTCTGTCAGTTTGTCACAGTGTGGTGGCTTGTATGTTGCTGTGATATTAGAAGCTATGCCTTTGGTGTTTCAAATCCCATCAGGGTCACCTACGGTGGACAAGTTTCAGCAGAGCTTCCAAACTAGAACAGAACAGGAATAAATGCCTGGCTGATCTACTTCTGAAAACTAGCCAGTGGTAAACCTATGGATCATAACAGAATATTAGGTGATACAGTGCTGGAAAGTGAGTCCACTCGTTTGGAAAGCATTAAAATTACACAGTGGTCTCAGCAATGGAAGGGGGCATACCAGGATCGTGAAGATGGTACCAGACATGGGCTCACTGTGAGTTAGAGCAGACCTGACAGCAACTAAGAACAACGAAGAAACTGGATCCGTGGTTGTCTGGGAGTTAATGGTAGTGACTGATGATGGTAGATTTGTTTTGGGGGTGATGAAAAAGTTCTAAAAGTAGATTATGGTGATGGCTACACAACTCTATGAATGTATTAAAAACCATTGAATTACATACTTTAAATGAGTGAACTTGGCTTAATTTATCTCAATAAAGCTGTTAAAACCAGTGGCTATCCTTAGGCATACAAACAAAACAAAACACAACACTACGTTTATTTTAGGACCCAATCCCTTTCTCCTTTATTGTTGCAGATATGATATTTCATTAATGCTGTTTTGGAGCCTGTGTTTCTTTACTATCTTTGTTGACCATTGTTCCTCAACAATACTTCCACATCATTTCATTATTTTGGCCTGGTGTTTCATTGTATGGATATTTCATAATTATATAACTAGCCCCTACTGATGGACACTGAAGTTGTTTTCACTCTTGCTGCTATAAACAGTGCTACCTTCCAAAGTCGTGAGTTGCTCTTAAATTGGCTTCAACTCACAGGCACCCCAGGGCACAGCAGAAGGAATGTTGTCCCATCCCATCTTGTGAGCCTCAGTGCCTGTTATCACAGCTCCTTATCTTCCACTCATTGGTGATGTGTGGGAGTATACGTCTGTCGCACATCCTCAGCCACGTATTCTATTATCAAGTCAGTGGGTGGAAAGTTGTAATTGGACTTGTATTTTTTAAATGACCGAGATAGTTATCTTTTCATATGTTTAAGACCCTTTTACAATTTGCTTCTGTGAACTACTGGTTCATTTCCCCTGTCCATTTTAATACTGAATATATTATAATACGTGAGCTTTATGTAGTAAGGACATCAACCCTTTATCACGGGTTGCAAATATTTTAAGGCTGTACCCTGTCTTTTAACTTGGATATTTCTTTGCCACCCACCCACCCTCCCACCAAAACCCTATTTTATATTTTTGTGCAGCCTCTTTCCCCTTCTCACCAGGGTTCTAACTTCTAATTTCAATTCTGCCACTTTCTGCGTGTGCCACTTAGCCTTTTCAAGCCTATTTCCTGCTCTGTAAAATGCGTAAGATGGGTTAATGGTGCTGCTTAGCATAGGGTTTGGTGTGGATCCAGTGAGCAATCTGCAGCCGAAGCGCTGAGAAGCAGAGCATAACCTTCAGGAAACAGGTGCTCAAGGGCATCCCCCGCCCTCGTTAAGAGCCGGCCTGAGCAAGTCTGCCATGCTTCATCCTCGCGCTCTCCGAGACCACGTGATGGCCCCGCCCCCGGCTGTTGACCAATGAAAGAGTTTCATCAGGCGGAAGGTCCCGCCTCTAAGCCCCTTGACCAAGAAGCAAGCTCCATTTTGCTCGCAGTTCCGCCCTTTGTCGTTTCGAGCAATGGGCGCCCTCCGTGCAGCGCTGGCTCCGCCCCTGTACTACCTCAGCTGCGGGTCGCAGAACTCATTCCGGGGGGCGTTGTGGAGACTGGTTTGAGTGCTGCTCAGGAGAAGGCCAGACTAAAGCCTCAGGAGTAGGGTGCAGGGCGAGCGGGCGGCTGAGAGGGAAGCTATACTGTGGGAGCGGCGGGCCCGTAGTCTAGGCCGCGGCGTCAAGGACGGAAGGGGCGGTCGGGCGGGGCTCCGAGGCGGCGGACCTGGGCGCCGCGGGCTCCTGAGGGGCGGCTCGGGCCCCTTCCGGCCGGGGGTTGGTCGGCAGGGCCGCGAGAGCAGGGCGCGCTGCGGTGGCTGAGCGGCCCTGCTCTCCGGCCCACCCCTGGCGGCGTGAGCCTCCCGGCCGCGCGCCCGGCCCGAGAGCTGCGGGTCCAGACGCCATGCGAGCTTCCTGAAGCGCCTTGACATCTTTGAAGGCTGTGTATTCCAAACTAAATAGAGGCGCTTTGTAGTCCCGGAAGCTCTCTGACATCTCCAGAGTAGCGCTTTGTAAACTGAAGCGCTTGGTAATCTCGGAACCACGTTGTGGGCTTGGAAACCAAACCGAAGCTTTTCGTAAATCGTGGATCCTTTCGACCTCTCAGAATCGCTTTGGCATCTCTGGAACCCTGAGAACTGTGATGGGCAGTGGAAAGAAGGGGGAAAGGTCAGTGAGGCCAGTCCTGGCTCTGTCCTTCCTGCTTGCTCGCTCGCAGGGTTCAGGGTAGTGGGAGTGCGCGGTGGTTCCACCCGGAAGGGTGGTGTTGGAATCCAGGCCCTTCTGTCCTCTGCAGGGTCCCATGGCGTCGGAGCGGCGCAAGGTCAAGTACCACTGGAGCAGCGCTTCGGAAGGGTGTCCCAGCAAACGCAGCTGCCTCCGGGAGCCCAATGATGTGGCCCCCTCCAGCCTGCCGGTCCTCAGCTCTGCGTCGCGCTCAGGAGGGGCCAGCAGCCCCAAGCGCCTGAAAGCCAAGAAAGAGGATGATGTGGCCTGCACGCAGAGGTTGTCCTGGGGCTCATTCTGCCGCGAATATTCCTACTTGCGTTCCTCAGGCCCAGGTGTGGGCGGGACGCCCTGCAAAGGCTATCTGATTCGGAGCACCGAGGGGTTGTTTTCGTCTGTGGGGTCTCCTCAGCGCTCTACCAGCCCCTGTCTGGAAGAAATGGCTTCTCTAGAGGAGGAAGCCTGCAGCCTTAAGGTAGGTGGCTGCAAAGCCTTGCGACCAGTGAAGCGCTTTCAGTGTGGCTTGGGAGGTCCGGGATGGCTGAACGTTGCTCAATTCCTGCAAACCCGGAAGACCATGCAGTTGACCAAGAAGTGGCCTGAAGTTGATTCCAGAGACAGTTCTCAAATGTGGTAGCACGCTGAAACTACCTTTAAAATACTTGTGCCTGGTTCCCACCCTGAGGAAGTGATTTAATTGGGATGGAGTGTGGTTTGGGCACAAAACATTGTAGTGATTGGCCAGGTTGGAGAATCATTACAGTAGAAGGTCGATTGCACCCTCAGAAGACACGTGTATTAGATTTTAGTTGTAAATTTAAGGAACTGTGCACTTGGTTTGAACCACTCTGAATTATGGAACCAAAGGATAGGAATTTGGTTTTTGGTGTGGCTTTTCACCAACCTGTGGTTCTTGCCACATTTGGGTTTTGCTTGGTGGTGGGGAGGAGGCTGTTTGGGAAGGTCGTCTGTTTAGTTCCTATGTGGAAACTCTCAGGAGGGTTTGGTGAGTAGTTGGGGCTGACTGGGGAGGTACATTTCATCCACTCATTGTGTCATGCTTTAAACAAATATTGAGGGCCCAGTTTGTGCCAGGCATCATTCTAGGTGTTTGGAATACTCTAGAAACAAAGATCACTGCTCTGTTGGTGTTTACATTCTAGGTTCTGGAGCTCTGGGCCTTCAGTAGGTTGAAGAGTTCTTCATGTGGAGGAGTAGGGAAAAAAACAAGCCTGTTGGCCAACTCCTGGCAATTCCATGTGTTACAGAGTAGAGCTGACCTCTGTACAGTTTTCTTGGCTCTAGTTAATGGAAGCCGATTGCCACACCTTTCTTCCAAGGGCCCTCTGGGTGGATTCAAACTGCCAACCTTTGGATTAGCAGCCTAGCAAACCATTTGTGCCACGCAGGGGCCTAGGAGACGTGGAGGAAAGGCTTTGCTTAGGGCGGGATGGGCTGCCCGTAGTGGAAGTTATTTTACAAAAAAATAATAAAAACAGACCCTAAAGAGGGTAGATTTATTTTTTAAGCCTTTGCTCACTGGTTTCTTAGGTGAGGCTTTAGTGTGTTTCTCCTTCTGGGGACTCAGACTAAGTGCTCAGGTGTTTTCACTGTGAATCTCGTAGAACTTGCATGTGGGTAGATGGATTTTTAAAAAAATTGGTCCCAGTAATGGTGAGGAAAAATTGTCTTTGGCATAAGAAAACTGAATAGGTTAGAAATGTAAGCCAGGTAGATAAGGGGCTTTGTTCATACAATTTAACTTTTTCAATAATCTTTCTTGATACAATTTCAGTGAACTTGGGGACAGCGTAAAATAATAATTAAATTTAACTTCAGAGGCAGTTACAGATGGAGTGAAGCCTGATATCAGGAGGGACAGAAAATTTCTTGCTTGGTCTTCGGGAAACCCTGGTGTCATAATAGTTACATGGTATGTCTGTTATAACTAGAAGGCTGGCAGTTCAAATCCTGCAGGTGCTCCCTGGGGCAGTTCAATGGGTTAGGTTTTTTTTCCGTTGGTCTTTCAGGTGTGTCCCATCCCAGCTCTGTGTGTTCTACAGGCCTAGACTCAAGATTTCAGGGTGTGGCCTTTAATCTGTGCGCATCTAATCTGAGCATGGACCCACCTTTGACTAATTAAGGCCTAAAGGGCCTTGTTTACAAGAGTGCAGTATAATGGAATGGTAGGGGACTGCCCTTAGCTAGTGCTACTTTAAAAGAAATACCACAAGTGGGTGGCTTTGAAAGGAGAAATTTGATTCTGTGACAGTCCAGTAGACTAAAACTCCAAATTCATGGTGTCAGCTCCGGGGGAAGGCTTTCTCTGCTGGCACTGGAGAAGGGTCCTTGTCGTCAAATCGTCCCCTAGACTGGGAGCTTCTGATGGTGCAGGGATCTCAGGTCTTTTCCAAGGACATGCTCAACTGTTGGCACTGCTTCTTGGTGGTATGAGGTTCCCAAACTGCTAGCTTCTGTATAGCTTAAGAGATTGCCTCAAGGCACAAAACAGTCTTGCACTTTGAGTCCTGCCTCACCGACAGAACTTCCTCCCCTGCGCATCCATCCTCATTAACATCACAGAGGCAAGATTTACAACATGGAAGACCACCACACAATTCCAGGAATCCTGGCCCAGCCAAACCAATGCAACACGTATTTTGGGGGAGACACAGTTCAGTCCATTACAGGGACATTGGTGGTTCTGTTGTAGAATTCTTGCCTTCTGTGTGGGAGACGTGGATTGATTCCTGGCCAGTGCACCTCACGTGTAGCTACCGTCTGTCAGGGGAGGCTTGTGTGTTGCTGTCGTGCTAACAAGTTTCAGCAGACTAAACTAAGATGGACCGGGAAGAAAGGCTTGGTGACGTACTTCTGAAAATCACCCAGTGGAAACCAGATCCAGCTGTGTGCGGTGTCACCATGAGTCAGAGCCAGACTCCATGGTAGCCAACAACACCAGACTGATAAGTGGACCAGTCCTGTTTTACAGATGTCTTTGAGTTCCACTAGTGCCTTGCTTTCATTCAATAAGTGTGTAAGGATTTTTGTATGCCAGGCACTCAGTTAGATTTTGGAACTATCAGATAGAGAAGATATGGTCCTGCTAGTCTGGTAATGGTGCTGGAGAAGTTACATGATTGCCTTACAGTGGTGTGGTAGAGGCTGGAGAGCTTGGAAGAGGCAGTTGAAGGAAAGTTTTGTTAAAGCTAAGTAAAATTCGATTTTATTATAGGACACTAGAGAAGTTATATAGGGCACATGGTTAAGTGCTTGGCCCCTAACTGAAAGGTCAACAGTTTGAACTTAGCAGATGCTCCATGGGAGAAAGATGGTAACAGACAGCCTGCTTCAGTAAAGTTTACAGTGTTGGGGGCAGTTCTCCATCCTGCAGGGTTTGGGTTACTGAGGGAAGGCAGATTGACATTTTAGAAAAATCATTGTTGAATGAGAATGGTACATGTGGATACTGATATTGCCAATCCTAAGAGTCCATTGGTTAGTATAAATGGTTAACATGCTTAGCGGACAGCCAAAAGGTTGGAGGTTTGAGGCTACCCAGAGGTAACTCAGAAGAAAGGACTGATGATCAGTTTCCAAAGCCATCAACCATTGAAAACCCTATGGAGCACAGTTCTACTCTCGAATACATGGCGTTGCCGCAAGTCAGAATTGACTTGATGGCAGTGGGTTTGGTTTTATTACATTCCAAACTCTGCCAAGTACAGTCCTGGTCTTCTCTACTAGAATTGCAAACTGGTGGGTTATAGGCTGAATCGGGCCTGTTAGTCCTCACAGTATTTAAATTTTTGGAAAATGACTTGAAGCGTTTATTCTTGTAGCCTGAACCTTTACCTTGAACTTAAGACTTGGCTGGCCCTGGCCTCCTTTTCACCATTTCCTGTTCCCTTTCCTGTTTTATTTTTCTCTGTGGCACTTTTCCTCTCTAACGTAGATATTTCAGTTGTTTGTCATGCTGTTCTTTTTGTTTTTCCCTCACTCACCAACTATAATATAAGCTCCAGGAAGAAGACATTTTTCTTTGTTTTTGACTGCTAAACCCAGCTTTAGAACAGTACCTGCTGGCACATAGTAAGTGTTCAAAAAATATTTGCTGAGTGAATTATAAATGTATTAAGATTCCAGTTTCCTTTGAAAAACCAGAATCTTTAACTCTGGGTCTGTATTCTCAAATGACACAACATTTGTCTAGAGGTCAGGGTCAGCTGCCCCTTTTAAAAGGTGCAGGTACGTTTTAGTTAGCTGTTGACCTCACCTCTCTGTATGGTGTTACACCTGGCCTGGGAAAATAAGGAGAGTGGCAGCTGGTTCCACAGGCAGCGAGAGAAGCAAAGAAGAGGTTTGGGGCTTCAGAGGATAAGTGGGAGTTTACTGAGCCCCAGATGGGACTGCGGCAGGGGTATGGCAAAAGGCAGAATAAAGATGTTCCGGTACAGTGTATTAGAGGGTATGGTGGCTGAGGATTGCAGGTATTTAGTGTGTTAGAAGAGGGAATGGAGAAGTGGGCTGGGGGGCTGGGGAGGATGGGGCTGTATTCTGTAGGACTGACCCAGGGAGCCGTCAAATTTTAATATTTGTCAGATTTATTTTTTATAAAGTAAAAGTATAAAGGAAAAAAAGTGATACCTATTTCCTTTCCTAATTAATTCTTGTAGACATTAAAAAAAAACGTATCATGTATGAAGTTAGAAGGTTTACCAAGGCTTGAAATGAAAGTAAAAACTGCTGTTCCTGTTGCTGTCCCCAAAGTTAACAGCTGCCAACAATTTGAGTCTCCTGAAAAAATATTGATTATTTTGACATCTTTGTTAATATATCTCCTGAAATGTTTGAATGTTGACCATTTTCTTTTTGGTATAATAACTGTGTATTCCTTCCATCTTCTTTGGATGCCTCCTGCATTGTTAAATATTTCGCCCATAAATCAAAAACGAAACCAAACTCACTGTTGTCAACTCAATTGTGACTCGAAGTGACCCTATAGGACACAGAACTGCTGTGTAAGAGTTTCCAAGGAATTCTTTGTGGATTTGAACTGCTGACCTTTGGTTAGCAAATGTAGCACTTAACCACTACACCACCAAGGTTTCCTTTTGTACATAGAATTCTTCAGTATTGAAACTCAAGGCTTGCTTTTTTTTCTTCATTTCTTTCAGTTTCAGAAATGCCAAATGTGTTCTTCCCTGTTGGTTTTCTAACTCCAGGTCTTTGCAGATTTCATCATAATATTTTACTGTCTTTTTGAGCTACCCATTAGAATCTTTTATTTAGCTTTTTTTTATTTCATCATTTCTTCTGTTTGCTTTAGCTACTTTGTCAGCATTCAGCCCTTGCAGAAGGTAGCATGTGATCAAGAACTGGTAGTACTGAAGTGAGAATTCCAAGCTACACTGAAGGCATTAGTGAAACATAAGGCTCCAGAAATACCAATTAAAATATTTCAATAAACAGATGCAATGCAGGAAGTACGCATTTGTCTAACGAAATTTGGAAGATCGCTACCTGGCCAGCTGACTAGAAGAACCTCTCTTTGTGCCCATTCCAAGAAAAGGTAATCCAGCAGAATGCAGAAATTATTGAGCAGTATCATTTGTAACACATGCAAGTAAAATTTTGCTGAAGATAATTAAAAAACATTTGGAGCAGTACATTGACAGGGAACTGCCAGAAATTCTAGCCAAATTCAGAAGAGGATGTTGAACAAGGGATCTGGTTGCTGATGTTAGATGGCTGAATACAGAGAATACCTGAAAGATGTTTACATGTGTATTCATTGATTATGCAAAGGCTTTTGACTGTGTGGATCGTAACAAATTATGGATAACATTGCAAAGAATGAGAATTCCAGAATACATAATTGTGCTCATGAGAAACCTGCATATAGACCCAGAGTCAGCTTTTCAAACAGAATGAGGGAATACTGCATGGTTTAAGGCAAGGGAAGGTGTGTTTTAGGGTTATATCCTTTCTCTATACTTCAGTCTGTATGCTGCACATATAATTGGAGAAGATGGGTTGTGTGAAGAAAAACAGGGCATCTAGATTGGAGGAAGACTCATTAACAACCTGTGATACACAGGTGACATAACCTTGCTTGCTGAAAGCAGAGAGAACTTGAAATACAGATGAAGATCTAAAACCATAGCCTTCTGTGGTATGGATTACACCTCAGTTTAAGAAAACAAAAATCTGCACAATGAGCAATATCATGATAAATAGAGAAAAGATTGAAGTCATCAATGATTGCATTTTACTTGAATCCACAGTCAGCACCTATGGAGACAATCAAAAGATGTATTGCATTGGCCATATCTACTGGGAAGGGCCTGTGGAGAGTTAAAAAGTAAAGATGTATCACTTTGAGGACTAAGGTGCAGCTGACCCAAGTCATGGTATTTTCAGTTGCTTCATGTGAGTATGAATAGGAAACAGTGAATAGGAAACACAAAAGAACAACTGATGCATTTGGATGATTGTATTGGTGAAAAATATTGAATGTACTATGGACTCCCGGGGAAAGGAACAAAATGGTCTTAGAAGCATTACAGTTAGAATGATTGTTAGATGCAAGGATGAAACTTTCTGTCATATACTTTGGTCATGTTATCAGGAGGGATAGTCACTGGAAAAGGATATCATATTTGGTCAAGTACAGGTTCAGTGGAAAAGAGGAAGATCTTCCATGAGATGGATTGATACAGTGGCTGCAACAGTGGGCTCCGACACAAACAGCAATGGTTGTGAGGATGGCCTAAGACCCTGCAGTGATCCTTTCTGTTGTGCACAGGGTTGTGAGTCCGAACCAACTTGATGGTGTTTAACAACGACGTACTTACATATTTACAAGGGTGTGATGCTTTTTTTTTTTTTTACAAAGATCTTAATGTACTTAAAAACCGTGGTTACTTAGTGATTAAGTGTTACAGCTGGTAACTGAGATCAGCAATTGGAATTCACCAGGCTGACCTTGGAATCTCTGTGGGGCAGTTCTTTTCTATCTCATAGGATCGCTGTGAATCAGAATAGACTTGATAACACTGAGTGTGAGTTTATGTACTTCTTAGAAAAAAAAAGTCAAGCAATGCAAGAAGTGTGTGAGAGCCTTTGCTCCTCCTCCCTTTTTTTTTCATTCCCCAGAGATACTATTATAAACAGTTTTTTCTTCCAGACTTTGCAAATATATACACAGAAAACTTTTTTTTTTCTTTCCAGAAGAGATTATACTGTGCTTGTTATTCTGCTGCTTGTTTCTTATTTGTGCTGTGTAGGATGGACATCAGAGCTACCTATTTTTAAGGTTGCATGGTGTTTTATAGTGTGAGTTTGCTTAGTTCATTTAGTCAACCCCCTACTGATGGAAAACCCTTGAAAGAAACTCCACTTTTAAGTAGAGAAAGAGGATTAGCAAGGTTGGTGTGGAGTTCTTTTCTGTGTAGGATTCTTTTTCTCCAATTTTCACACTTGAGAGAGGAATTTAATTTGAAGAAAGTGCAAATTTTAGGGGCTATAGAGTCCCTTGGAGTAAATGTAAATCCAAGGCACAGTTGGGGAACTTCTGGGATGGTTTTTTAGGGGAGATTTATGCAGTATTTTTGTACTAGGCTGGAATTAGACTGGGTCTCTCTGAGTTTCATCCTGTTGAGTGCTGTTGAATTGATTTTTATGTATAGTGACCACATACAACAAAATGGAACAGCCCTGTAGAGTTTTGTTGGCTAATATTTTTTTAGTACTGTGTTTTTCTTGAAAATTTACACACCAAAATAATTTCCATTCAACAAATTCCACATGGATTATTCAGTGACACTGTTTCCATTCTTTACATTATGTCAATGTTCTTATTATTTCCATTGTATCGTGTTTTCAGTAACCTAGCCTCCCTGCCCTTCTGACTTGTCATCTTTGCTTTAGAGTAATTGTTGACCATTTGGTCTTATGTAAATGCTTTTTTAAAGGCTCACAGCACTCACGTATAGTATTCTTTATTTTATGAGTTAACCAGCTAAAAGATGACTTCACATTGATGGTTTAGTGAGTATGTCAGTGCAATACTTGGCAGGGATTCCTCCAGTCTCAACTGGTTCAGTTGTTAAAAAGCATTTGAAGTTCTGTTCCACCATTTCAGATGGTCACTTATAAGCTTTTAAGACCCCAGATGCTACTAGGAGTAGAACATAAATTTTATAATGCCATTTGACTGAGTTGTCCCACAAGAGTAGGGCATTTAATAGTCTATAATCTTAACTGAAGCAGATCACCGGGTCTTTCTCCCATGGAGCCGCTGGGTAGGTTCAAACTGTCAGCCTTTCAGTTGGCAGCTGAGTGCTTAACTGTTGTGCCACCAGTGCTCCTTTAATAAATTGTAGCTTCTTCCCCATGGACTTCTGGAATGAATGGATATGGGGCAGAAAAAGAAGGGAGCTGAGATTTCTTTTCCTCTGTGTTTCAGGAGATTCTGGCAATAGGCAGGATAAGTTGTTAGAGTCTCTTGGGTTGACCATTGTGCAGTGTTTGGGAGTTGGAGGTATCTTCCAGCATCAAGGATATGGTTTAGGGGAAGGAGTTTGCAGAGTTCAGTGAGGCTTGGTGTATAGTATGGAGAACTCTGCTCAGGGACTGGAGTCTGTTGTCTCTCCTTGGGCCAGACCTTCCTCTCACAGGGCCCTTATGTTTCCTTGTCTCTTAGATGTAGGATCAGTTTAGCTGGTCTCTAAGGACTCTCTTGTTTTGAACTTGTACTTTGTGTTTGTTCTGTAATACTGGGTATGACAGTTTTTGCCTCAAAAAACTTGCACTGTAGTATAACTAGACTGTTAATTTCTCTGCTTATTTTTTCCCACTCTGGTAAGAGGATATTATGAATAATAAGAAATGGCAGAAATTCATTGTCTTTTATAGTGGCAGTTCTCAGTGAGGGGGATGGATACCATGACCCTGAGAAAATCGTTGCCTTGGTCATAATACCAGTGGGAATACTTGGCTGGTGGAATCACCACTGAATTATAATTTGTGAAGTGCTTCAAACGTAGAATTTTCCTTGAGATAACCCTTTTAAAATCTGTTTCTTTTTGTTGTAGGTTGATTCTAAGGATAGTTCCCGTAAACTCACAAACTTGGAATTTGCAGCTGAAGCTGATGGTCATAATGATAGGACTGAGGAACCAAATAAGGTCCAGAAAAGGAGGAGAGAGAGACATCGAGACCAAGGCTCTACAGTGATCTACCTGAAGGCTATCCAGGGCATCCTGGGGAAATCAATGCCAAAAAGGAAGGGTGAGACTGTCAGTAGAGCAAAACCAAGCACAGGAGAACATCCTGTGCGCAGAAGAGGGTCGTCCAAGAGCGTCACGGTCTCTGCTCCTCAGAAAGAGAAAGAGTCTTCCCCAGAGGTCAGAGCAGAGGAGGAAATGACTGTAGTGGAGAGAAGTAGCTTCTGTGACAGGAGAGTGGTTCTGGACTCTCAGGAGAAACCCAGTGAGGAGCCACTTGGTGACCGAAGGACAATCATTGATAAAAGTCCTCCCCCGTTAGAATTTTTGGATGAATGTGACTCCCATTCCGAAATCCAGAAGGTGAGTAAAGTTGAGGCCAAGCATCTGGGTTTTCAGTTCTGTTGATTAAATTTGTTTAGTCTTTCTAGCTTGATCCTAAGTGTTATTAAAAGCAGTACTTTATTTCACCAGGGCTCCAGGAAACAATTCTGTGGTTCTTTTCTAACATACTCTCAGAGTTAGTCATAAACCTCAATTTAGTGCTGTTTTATTTTTAAGATTTATGTTTATTTAGTATATAGGTTTGGTTGCTGTAACAGAGGCCACAGTGTGGCCTTAAACACAAACTGGGTTAAACTCAATTTGGCTTAAAGGAGATGGTTTTCCAGTGTCAGGGACCCTGGTGTTATCCCTTTTGTTCCTCTGGTGCCCGTCTACACTGGCCCTCAGCAGTTTTCATCTGCAGTTTAAGATGGTTACTCCAGTAGGAATCTGAGTACTGTATGTTTACATTTTAGTCAGGAATGGGAAAAGAGAAAAGCATGCTCCCTCACCTTTAAGGGATTGGCTCAAAAGTTGTGCATATTTTATCTGTTCACATGTCATTGACAAGCATGTAGAAACCTGGCCAAACCCTAGCTGCAAGAGAAGCTGGAAAATTGACCTTTATCAGAGCAGATTTAGGTAAACTCCTATTGCTATAGAAGAAGGGGAGAATGGTAATTAAGAGTGGGAAGACGTGTTAAGTGAGTAACTGAAACACAAAAAGACAAATACTGTATGATCCCACTTAAATGAAATGGCTAGGCAAATGCATAGAGACAAAAGGTCATTAGTGGTTATCAGGGATTGAGGGAAGGGGATAATGGGGAGTCATTGCTTAAGGGTTACTGAGTTTCTGTGCACCAGTGCAGTTGCTATAAAGTCAGTTCTGATTCAGGTGACCCCACGCATGTCACAGTAGAACTGTGTTCCATAGGGTTTTCAGTAGCTGGATTTTGAAAGTAGGTCACCAGGCCTTTTTTCTGAGGTGCTCTGGGTGGAGCAGAACCTCTCCTCTCCTCGCCTATCTAGAAAGAGACTGGTAGGACAGCCCCCTGTATATGCACAGAACCATACAGAACACCCACCATATGGTTACACTGTGTCCAGTCCATTTTTGTTGGAAGAGTTGACCTCAGTAATGTTTTCTGGTCAGGGGCAGCAGCAGATGTAGGGGCCACACTTCCAGGGGATCCTGCAGGCCATTGAACCATCAATTCTGGTCTTTTAGTAAAGTTCTTGAGTTGCACTCCTCTTTTTCTTGTGGTGCCACTGGGACTCAACATTGTGTGCCCCATCACAGCTGTCTTTGGTGGTGGCTGGGCACCATCTGGTTCTGCTGGTCACATATTCATAGTTTTCCTTTCACATGCATCCTTCTGTCTCGAGCTCTTTTTTTGTCTTTGTGGTTCTCGGTGATCATCTGTTCCTCATGAATTGGGACCATTTGGTGTACCTCAGATGGCAGCTTGCTAGCTTTTAAGACTCCAGACGTGAAAGCCAAATTTTTTGTTACATGTATTTTACATTTTTGAAAAGTTAAAATTTTAAAAAGAAGTGTAACCCACCACCATCGAGTGGAGTCCAACTCATAGCAACTCTAGAGGTCAGAGTAGACCGGCTCCATAGAGTTTCCAAGGAGCGCCTGGTGGATTTGAACTACTGACCTTTTGGTTAGCAGATGTAGCACTTGACCTGCTACTCCACCAGGGTTTCCACAAGAAAAGGAAGTCTAGGAGGGCTAAAACATCACTTGGAAATTTGGAGGGTGTTGACTTCGGACTTCACTAAATGAGCCCTGGAGGGGCTCAGTGGTTAAGAGCTCAGCTGCTGACCAAAAGAGTCAGCAGTTCAAATCCATCAGACATTGCTTAGAAGCCTTGGGCAGTCCTACACTGTCCTGTAGGGTTGCTCTGAGTCAGAAGCAACTTGACTGCAGCAGATTTTTTTAAGGTTGATCTAGGTGGGCCATTTGTTGGAGACTATTACCCAAGTCCCCTCTACTTTGCTATGTTACTGTTTTTTTTCCTTTCCTCCAGGGCTGGTCATATTCCCAGAAAAGTATTTTCTAGGGACTAATGATGCCTTGGGAAGGAGTCTGGAGGCCTCAGTATTCTTTTAATCCCTTCTTTTTGACCACCACCTTTGACTGAGCTTAACTAGACCTTGTTCAGAGAACCCATTATTTTACCATCTTCAAACAGCTCATCTTCTTTGAGCATGGGGAGAGAATCAAGTTTTACTCAGTGTTCCTCGTTGTCACCTTCCCCCTTAACAGCCAGTTCTGGAGGTCCGTGGCATTGCCAGTTCCAGCGCTATTTGAGGGTCCTCAGGAATACCTTGTGGGGGAGGCATAGTTGGCAGACAAATGTATTGGTTGTGTGTTGTTTGCATAAAAATGTGATACTCCTTTCATAGAATATCCTGTTTTTGTTTTGAGGTTGTAGTGCTTCCTTTTGTCTAAGAATATTAAATACACATAATTATCACTGTGGCTAGGTTCCAAAGACCTAACCATGAAATAGATGTTATGTGAAAATAGGTGTTATGTGAAAATGGAGGCTGACCATGTTAGATCACAGAATGAAGGGTGACTACATCATTACATAACCGACAAAATTATGTAACTGACCAACTACTGAGAATCCTGGCCCAGCCAAGCTGACAGATAACCTTAACCATCACAATCAACGTTACTGTCACCTTGCATCTTTTTTCTTATTACTAGATGTATATTGTTAATGCAGAAAATAGTCCTGTAATAGATATTTTATTCTTGTCACAAGTACAAAATGTTAGAGAATGAAATAGTTGATAGGTGAGGAGTAGATGTATAGGTTTCTACTGAAGTTTTCATGTGCTTTCTGCAATGTTTTTCTTCAGAGTTTCCATTTTGTTTTCTATCTTTCGTGATAGAGCTTTCCTCAGGTGTCTTGGCTGTCTTTGTATTTTAAGATGAGGGCTTAGAAAGCTGATTGGAAGTTCTGTGTGCATGGATGGGATTTACTGTTTTTCCGAACAGGGTGAGACTTATGGTAAGTTTCTGGCGCTCCCAACTGGATGTGTTGATGGATCCTCTGGGTCTGCTAAGTCCCCCTGGAAGAATTCGTCCATTCTTCCACCTAGGTATTCTGGGAGTCAAATTGAGGAAGGTGCCTACGGGTCTTATTATTCAGTACGTGATGCTGCCTGTCTGTGGCTGTGTTGTCCCTGATTTTTACAAAGCTTGATGCCTTTTCAGATCTGTATCCTGTAACTTTGGAAGGATTGAGCCTTGGTTTTTTGTTGGATAGAGGAAGGGCAGACACATCTGCTCAGGGTAGGAGCGGGAGGACCTGGGAGTCTGACTTCACAGACTTTGAAGTAATTCTCTTTTATCCCCAACTTCACCTTCATTTTCCAAAGATTGGTACCTGCACCTTCTGGGATATTCTGGATCCCTGTAGTGTGATTCGTCCCATTTCTGGGTTTTTCTTCACTGCAGACTTAGATTTTGCCCAGTTGTATGATCTGCTTAGCCAGCAATCCTTCATCTATTTTCCAGTTCTCATTTAACTGGCTTTACTGTTATCTCTTCTTCTGTATGCTTTCTCTTTTCTTGTAGTTTTATGCCTTTTCAAATCTGTGTCCTTTAATTTTGGTATGGCTTTTGAGTGGGAAGGACAGAAACCACAAGTGCTATATTTAATTGGAAGTTCCACAGAAGTAGCTTTTATAACCTGCTTTTTCCACTAAATACATAGTGGCTATGTTTCTTATCTAATATAAATCTTCTTATTTGGCTACCTAGAATTCTACTGTATGGACACACCTTCCAGAGTCCTGTTTTTCAGGCTGGACTTCTATGTTGTTGTCTTGGTTACATACATTTTTGGAGGCAACATAATACATTAGGTAGGTGGCATGAAGTGTTCATATCACACAGTATGGTTCAGATCCAGGTTCTGCCACCTGAACTGTGATCTTGAGAAAGTCACTTGAGCTCTTTGAGCCGTAATTCTTCATCGCTGTAAAAAGTGATGGCTCTTCAAGTATTATCCCTGTTATATGAACTAATGCATGGGGTCAGTAAATTTTTCTTTTAAAGAGCCAGATAGTAAATATTTTAGGATTTGTGGGCTACACAGTCTCTGTTAACATGACTCAACTCAGTAGATTCCTTCTTATGGCAACTCTGTAGGACAGAGTGAGACTGCCTGATCAGATTTTTACGGCTGTAAATCTTGACAGAAGCAGACTTCATGTCTTTCTCTTGCAGAACAGTTAGCAGGTTTGAACTGGCAATGCTTCAGTTGCAGCTGAGCACTTTAACACACTGTACTGTGTTCCATTAAAACTTGATTCACACTGACAGGTGATGCCTTGGGTTTGGGTGTGTGCTGTAGTTTGTAGAACCTTGAATTAATGCATGAAAACACTTTGCTTAGTGTGTAGCAGGTAGTGAGCTTATAATAAATGTAACTTTTAAATTTTACTGTATGAGCTTGAACCTAAGGCAGTCTTTTTATTATTGCATTTTGGTGAAAGGTATTTAGAACAAAATATTTGCCAATTCAACATTTTTTACATGTACGATTGTTACATTATGTTCATCTTACTGTGTAGCCATCACCATCAACAAACTTTGCCTGTTAAGCAATGACTTCCCTTCTTGCCTCCCTCACTCACTCCTGGTAACCACTAATAATCTTTGGTCTCTATATAATTGCCTATTCCAGATATTTCATTTAAGTGTGATTGTATAGCATTTATCCCTCTTCACTCAGCCTAATGTTTTCTAGGTTCATCCATGTTTTAGCAGTATCAGGACTTACGGCTAAGTAACATTCCATTGTATGTGAGATATATTCCCCAAAATGTGTACCACATTGTGTTTAGCCATTCATCTGTTAATGGACATTTAGGTTGAATCCATCTTTTGGCTATTGTGAATAGTGATGCAATGAATACTGGTGTAAAAGTATCTGTTGGCATTCCTGCTTTTGGGTCTCTTGGGGATATACATAAGAGTGGAATTTCTAGGGTAATTCTGTGTTGAACCTTTTTGAGGAACTGCTAAACTGGTTTCCACAGTGGCCAACATTTTGCATTCCTACTAGCAGTGGACGAGAATTCTAGTTTGTCTGTGTCTCCACCAACACTTGATTTTAGATATTTGGATCTTGTTTCAGTCAGCTAGGGCTGCTCTAACAGAAATACCACAGAGTGGATGGCTTTAACAAGCCAGCCTGCCAAGTGCTGTCGAGTCGGATCTGACTCGTGGCGACTCTAGGGGCCAGGGTAGAACTGACAAAGGAAGGTTTATTCTTACATAGTCCGGTAGGTTGCAAGTCCATATTCAGGGTGTCTGCTCCAGGGGAAGGCTTTCCCCTTGTTGGCTCTGGAGGAAAGTCCGATACTGCATCAGGCTTTGTCCAGGGAGCATCTTGGCGCAGGAACCTCAGGTCTAAAGGACGCGTTCCTCTCCTGGTGTTGCTTACTTGATGGTAACAAGGTTCCCAATTCTCCTTGTTTCTCTTTCCTTTTATCTCTTGCAGGCTGAAAGGATTAAGGGTGAGGCAAGCCATGCTCCAGGGAAACTCCCCCTACAGCAGAGCAGGGAAGTAATCCTATACAGGAATTTACAGCCCCACCCTAATCCTTTAACATGCAGTTTAGGGAAACTACAAAATGGAAGACAGTCCCAAGATACTGGGAATCATATCCCAGCCACATGCTGCACATGTTTTTGGGGGGACATAATTCAACCCATGACATCCCACCCTTTGACAACCCAAAAATCACATCACAGAAACATTTAACACATTCATCTCACCATAGCAAAATCATGTCCATCCCATACAACAGAAGTCTTAAATCAGTTCCAAGTCCAAAATACAAAAATTCTTCTACATCTGTGAAACTTAGAAGGTAAGCTATCTGCTTCTAAAGGTACAATGGCAGAACAGGCGCAAGTTAGACATTCCATTACAAATGGGAGAAACTGCAGGGAAAGAAGGCATTAACAGACAACAAGTGAGTCAGCAGAACACATTACATTAGCCCTGAAAGCTTTGGAAATACTCTTACATTTTCTGAGACATTCTACACAATGGCACTGCTCTCCAGACTCTAGGTATCGGCTATGCTCTCTGGTTTTTGAGTGGAGACCTCCAGCCCCGTGCTACAACTCTGCCTTGGAAACTCTGCCCCATCGGTTTTAGGAGCACCCTAAGCCCAACTGAGTGGCAATTCCACCCTTACGAACATAGGACGCCTTGGTTCCACCCTTCCAACTCCCTGAGGTCATGGCCATACCTTTTGAGACTGAGGCAGCTCAGTTTCTGGCGCTGTCTGTCTCTTCAGCTTCAGCTTTGTATGGCCGCATGGCCCGGGCCTCAGGCCCACATTGCTCTGCCAGGCAGGTGTTGCAAAGCTCCGTAGCTCCACTGATTCAAGTGCCCGGAGGCACCCCACTCTTACTGGAAAGAGTCCTGCCCAAAGGCACCCCGTTCCGTGAGGAAAACTCTGCGCAGGCACTGACCCCTCTCGCTCCACAGGTCGACTCCAGCACTGCCCCTGGTTCTGCTGCTGCTGCTGCCGCTGCTGCCAGTCCTCTGTTGTTTCTCACCGTCTGCACCTTCTTTGTTCTTCTGAATCTTCTATCCATTCGCAGTTTCAAAGTGGCTTCCACATTTTAGGTATTTGCTAGAGCAGCACCCCACTCCCACGGTACCAAATTCTGTTTTAGTCAGCCACATGCTGACACATATCCCAGCCACATGCTACACATATTTTTGGGGGGACACAATTCAACCCATGACAGATCTTAACTAGCCTAGTGGGGATGACCTGGCACCTCACTGTGGTTTTGATTTGCATCTCTGATGACTAAAAGATACTGAGCATCTTTTCACATGCTTGTTGACCATTTGCTATGAGATAATCTCCAATTTTCAAAAAAACAAAAACATTTTTCTGGCAGACTTGACCCTGTAAGCCTTTCAGGGATTTAGATGATGTAGTCATAAGTTTCTCTGTAAGTATTTCTAGTTATATATATGTTTTTGAAATGGCTTTTTTCCCATTCTCCATTTTTTTTCCACTTTCACATTTCAGTAAATAATGTTATTGAACCTTTTTTTTAATGTGTCTAGGAAATTTGGGAAGCAGTCAGAGGATATCTGCATCTGAGTTATAACACTTATTTTTATTTGAACTTTTTATTATGGAAAATTTAAAACATTTACGAAAATAGACTCACCCATAGCTTATCATCAGTATTATCAATACATAGCCAAGCTTGTTGTATCTCTGTATTCCTTCTTTCTCCCTGAATTATTTTGAAACAAATCCTACATACCATATCATTTTGTCTACAAATACTGCAGTGTGTATCTGTAAAAGACACAAGATTTTTTTAAACCATAACTACAATTTCATTATGTTACACAAAAAAGCCCTTAATATCAAATAGCTAGTTAGTGATTAAACTTGCGTATTTGTTCCATGATTGTTTTAGTTTGAGACAGGATCCAGAGAAGAGCCACATGACAGCTGAGAGTTCAGCTGGGTTTTGGACTGGTACGCCTACGTGTGACCTCCTTAGCAAGGTTGTCTCAGGGCCCTTTGATGTCTTGCGTGGTGGTTAGCTTCTTTCCTCCAGACCAGGCATGCCAAGAAACCAGGCACAGCTACAGTCTGGAACTGACCCAACTGTGGCAATTACACAGTGTCATTCTGCTGCATTCTATTGGTTAACATCCATTAGGTTGGCCCAGATTGAAGGAGAGGGGTCATAGACCCCAGCTGTCAATGGTGAGTTGCGTCCAAGCTTTAAAGTTGCCACTGTTATGGTTTTGCGTTTTGAATGTGTTGTAGACACATTGCTAATGGTGAAGTACCTACTGGTAGCTACTTTTCTCTAAAATCCTGCAAAACAGAGTGTTGTAGAGAACAGTTTTTCTCAAGTGGGATCACTCATAAAGGGAGTACAGGTATAACTATTTTTAGAGATGACATTATGAGAACGTGGTTCCTTTTATGACTGTTGCTGTAACCTGCAATTTAAGCTGGGGTTCGCTTTCTAAATGTTGTAAGGCAACCACGTGACAAGGTGAGCTAAGAGTCAAAGCTTCCAGGGAAACAAGCTAGAGTTTCTGTTCTACTGATGACTGAGGATAGGAGGCTGTCTACCATGGGAAGGCTGACCCATTATTTCTTTTCTGTTCTGTAGCAGAAAGAAAGGGAGGTAGTGCTAGAGCACTCCTCTTCAGGAAGTGACTGGTCAGATGTTGATGAGATCTCCACAGTCAGATTCTCTCAGGAGGAGCCAGTCTCGCTGAACCTCCCAAGCATTCCAGAACCTTCAGCCTTTACCACTGACTATGTCATGTACCCACCTCATTTGTACAGTAGTCCTTGGTGTGACTATGCCAGCTATTGGACCAGCAGTCCCAAGCCTTCCAGCTACCCCTCGATGGGGAGCAGCAGCAATGATACATATCAGGCCGGGAGGAACAGCCGGAGTCTGCTGAGTGAGTATTCCCCCAACTCTACAGTGAGCTCCCAAAACACGTCCAGAGACCTGGAGGCAACAGAGGAAGGCAGATCCCAGAATTCCCGTTCATTTCATTTCTCCAGAAGTTTGGAAGATGAAGAGTTGAAGGAGAAAAGAACATTCCAAGAGGAGACACCGCAGCGTCCCTGTGGAGGACATGCATTTAGCTCCTTGCCAAGGAGCCACAGGGAGCCAAGCCTCGAGGAAGGCTTCATTGACACCCATTGCCACTTGGACATGCTCTACTCCAAGTTGTCTTTCAAAGGGACCTTTACCAAGTTCAGGAAGATCTATAGCAGCTCTTTCCCAAAGGAGTTTCAGGGCTGTATCTCTGACTTCTGTGATCCTCGGACACTCACAGATTGCCTGTGGGAGGAGCTGCTGAAAGAGGATCTGGTTTGGGGGGCCTTTGGCTGTCACCCTCACTTTGCACGTTACTACAATGAGAATCAAGAAAGGAATCTTTTGCAAGCCTTAAGGCATCCAAAGGCTGTGGCATTTGGAGAGATGGGCTTGGATTACTCTTACAAGTGTACCACACCTGTCCCAGAACAGCATAAGGTAACAAGTTTCTCTTGTTTACTTATTATTGTAATTCTTTTACTTGTCAAAACCTAACATTAAGGTTTTCTTTGCTTTTGTGACTGAAGAACTTAGAATCACTAAACATTTTACTGCTCCATCGAGACCATCTAGGTATCATTTGTCAAATGCTTTACAAAGTGTTTCTTACTTTGTGGCGTTACTATGGAAGGCAGGACAAGTACTATGTGAATTTTAATGACTAATGATGTAAATGTCAAGACGTTTATATTTTTTCCTTGTTGGGAAGTGATAAATTTTGTGTTTTGTTTTCATTTAAGCAGCATATTTTTATTCTAGTTTTAAAGTTATATGTGCTGATTACGTAAAATTGAGAAATTGGTCCAGATTTTACTGATTAGACATGTGAAGGAGCTTCTGCTGAACCTACAACTGCGGACCATCATTTAGGAGATACAGATTGCATTTTGTATACAGTTGTCTGTGAAGACCACTAAGCATGCAAACCTTAGTACAAATGGAACCCAAAACTACCTACTGCCGTTGAGTTGATTCCAACTCATAGCAACCCTGTAGGACCCAGTAGAACTGCTCCATAGTTTCCAAGGAATGCCTGGTGGATTTGAACTGTGCTGCATGGGGTTTTTGTTGGCTGTGACCTTTTGGAAGCAGATAGCCAGGACTTTTTTCTGAGGTGCCTCTGGGCAGGTCAGACCACCAACTCTTGGATTAGTTGTCAAACTTTAAATATTCATGTGTCCCAGGGACCAAATTCAGAATAGAGTGATGCTTAATTATCTAGTGCTTCTATAACAGAGATACTGTAAGCAGATTACTTCAACAAACAAGTTTAGTTTCTCATAGCCTAGGAGACTAGAAGCCCAAATTCATGGTGCCAGCTCCCAGGCTTGTCTCTGTTGGCTCTGGAGGAATGTCTTTGTCATCAGTCAGTCTTACCTCCATCTAGGAGCTTCTTCACAAAAGAATCTTGGGTCCAGAGGAGACACGCTTTGCTCCCTGCCCTGCTTAATTTCCCCATGTGTCTCTGCTTACTTCTGTCTTTCATATTTCAAAAGAGATTGGCTAAGACACAACCTATCCGTAGTTTGAGTCCTGCCTCTTTAGCATAACTGCCTCTAATCCTGCCTCATTAACATAGAAGTAGTGTTTACAACACACAAGATAATCATATCAGGTGACAAAATGGTGGATAATCACACAATACTGGGAATCATAGCCTAGCCAAGTTAACACATACTTTGGGGGGCAGTTGAATCCATAACAGGTGCTTGTGAGTGTACAGGTATACATTTAGATGTAAAGATCTCTAATCAGACAGGTGGATGTGAATAGTGTTTCTGTTCAGAATTAGGTCCCTTGTACATTGAAACAACCTCCTACGTATTCAGACTTCCTTTTCCCTAACTTAGGACTTGAAGCAGTAGTGTATTAAAAGTGAAGAGAAAAAGAAATACATTTAAAGACATAGGAAATAGAGTTTTAAGAATGTGAGACAAATTTAAATCTTTAATTTTTCTGAGTGGTTTTTGTGGTGCCAGGCAGATGTAGAATTATGGAATAGAAACAGGGCAGGAACTCTGGAGAAATGTATATTGTAAGGTGACTGGGAAGAGGAAGAGGAATGCTATATTTAATTGTATAGCTGATATTTATAGAATATTTACTCTGCTGGAAGTGTGCTATGTATGTCACAGTAATCTTTTATTAAGTTATGATGGTATTGGATCTACATACACCAGTCATGAGCATGCAGCCTGATAGCCTGAACTTGAAGTTGTACCATGGAATAGATGATAAATGACTAAAAAAAATCATGCAGGTATCTTGGGCTTGGTGAGATGGATCTGAAGATTGGAAAATGATGAGACAGTCACGTATATGCTGTTCACAGAAAGTAAATTACTGGTGAGGGTAGACAGCTGAACTGCATTTAAAGGAGAAGAAAGCAAAATATTTGTATAGGAGGACTCTGGAGGCCCCTCGGCTGGAGAGAGGAGGTGGATATCATGTTCTTGATGAATCTGAAATCTAGCACTGAAGCTGTGTGAAGTTGCATTTGCCCAAAGACATGGAGTGGTTGGTGAGTTCTTGATGTGTCCTGCTGAATATGAGGACTGCCAGTTAAGTTTGTGAACTCATCCTAGAAAAAGTGCTTTACATCCTTCATTGCTGAATATCACTATGTATGGTCATCTTTGAGGTACCCCCCTTGGGAAGCTGTGCACCCATGCCAGCGCCTAGTCCGTCCTTCAAAGCAATTTTGGAAGTCTTTTTCTGGAATGGCCATTAGAGCTTTCATTGTATTACCCTTGATGTCCTGTCATCAAAATGTCTTCCTTTCAGTATTTCCTTTATCTTCAGATAAAGAAAAACGTCACTGGGGGCCAGATCGGGTGAGTAGGAAGGGTTTTCCAGTGCAGTTACTTGTGTAATGGCTAGAAACTCCCTCACAGTCAACTATACAATGAAGTTCATGAACTTGCCACCATGCGTAATGGCCATTCCAGAAATAGTTCCAAAATTGCTTTGAAGGGTGGACTAAGTGCTGGTGTTGGTGCATAGCTTCCCAATGGGAGTACCTGGAAGGTGCCATGGTGATATTCAGCAATGAGGTATGTAGCATTTAGAACAATTAAGTTCCCAGACTTAATCATTCAACCTTGTGTTTTACCTTGCAAAGGGAGGAAGACCAACAGATAGGGTTCTAGGTCTGGCTCATTACAGGAGAGGGAGTTTAGTTTCTGTTGCCTAATATTTTCTAGAAAGCTTGGAAAGCAAAAAGTAAAACTAAGAATTAGGTTGCAGATAGTTATGTGTGAATTTGCACACATTAGCAAATAGAAAGACCAGAATTCATTAGTCACTGGGGCTGGAAAACCAGGAGCCTGGACTGCCCTTCTTCACTCTGGCTGGCAGAGCTTCCTCTGCCACTAGTCGTGTTTGACCGGATTTATTACTGAGGTGGTGAACCGACAAGAGATGCCTTGGGCCATCCCCAGGAGAGACTGATAAACTCTAAAATGCCAGGGAGTAATAGATCAGTGGGGAACTTGAGCTAGTACAGGCAGAAGACAGTCATTATGGTGGGCTAATAACTTACTGCACTTCATTCACTCCTGTTATTTGTCTACTGGGTTCCTGGTAAGTATGGATGTTCTCCATAGGTCCCGTGCCTAGCTCTACTTCAAAACCCAGGTAGAAGCTCTAGCTGCTACTCCTGGCGCATGCCATAGTTTTGTTCTAATTCATTTTTCTTCTGTTTTAAAATGTTTGAAATTTGAATGTGTTGTTCAAAGCAATATACATTTATATCATTGTCTCTTAAGCTTGCTGGGTGGGGTATCTTGCGAGTAACTTTCTTAGAATCAAAGAATTGTATGTTATATGCACATGTTCTTTTAAAAAATGATTAGGATTTTTTTTAACAGTCATTTGGAATGTTATTTCTAGTTGTAAAAATTTTGCTGTTTCATTAAATATGTTTTGAGGAATGCTTTTTTAACAGCTGTGTGGTTTTCTACCCTAAGGCTATAATAGCTTATTTAGTGACTTTAAGAAATAATTTTTAGAAGTAGGAATTAAAAGTTGACGTTGGAATTTCTTGAAACATTCAGCATCTGTAAAAAGACGGCAGGTAAGCTCAGAGCAGATGTGTTGAGGAGGTTGGGTACGACGGGGTGTAGCCATTGTTTGGAACCCAGGGTGCTTGTGAGGATTCAAGGTTGTGAGCCTCTAGTGCTTTCAGTACTGCTTGTCTCTGGTAAGCACTCAGTAAGCATTAGATATTCTTGTTACATTATCTAGCTTAAAAATATAAAGAGTAGTAGACATTGGGGTGCCCATTGGCCTGGGTGTTGCGGAGTAACTTACTTGTGAAGTGGCACTAACCGGCAGGTGACTTTGTTACCTCCCAGGTGTTTGAGAGACAGCTACAGCTGGCCGTGTCTCTAAAGAAGCCCTTGGTAATCCACTGCCGAGAAGCTGACGAAGATCTGTTGGACATCATGAAAAAATTTGTGCCCTCTGACTACAAGATCCATAGGTTAGAGGCTGGAGCTCCAGCAGGCAAATCAAATAAACACTTCCCTTTGTCTAGGACATTAGTTGGAAAAACAAAAACCTAACATGGAGAGCAGTGATAATGTTGGTGTCTTTATATGGCATTTTTCCTAAAGAATTGTTTGCATGATACTTCTGTTCTTAAAGAAGTATTAAGTTGAACCCTATGAAATTTCTATTATTTGACCATTTTTTAACTTGACCACAGAATGGCAACTTCATGTAGTTTAAGCTAATACTCTGAATCACTAGTGTGTACTGGGTGCTTTAATGTCCCTGTCCAGGGTGATTTTGGGAGTGACTGCTTCGGGTCCAGTGCTTAGCACACAGAGAACATTGCAGGGTACCTTAAGAAACATTTTCTTTTCTTTTTTGAGTTTGATGATTCATCTTCCTTTCAGTTAGCGTTGAGGTCCCAACTGTGTTTTATCTGTGTGGCATCTAGGGTATCTTAAGTTCAGTGTGTTAACTCCTGTCTTGTATGTATATCCAGCACTAGCTTGGCTCAGCAATACCTTGGAGGACTGGGGAGACAGACACGTCAGCTGTGATTTCAGCATAGAGTGTGGGACTGGGAGGTGCATGAGGTGCTGTGGGAGCCAGAGGAGGGCTGCTTCACTATGCCTGGCTGGATACAGGGTTAGAGGGTTAACTGACAAAACAGGGAGTCCAGAACCGAGACTGGGTCTTTTGACAGGTGGGATAAGTGGGAAGGGGTGTCAGGCCTCCATGCTGCTGCATTTGAGTGTCTAGATAGAGAGCATGCAGCCCTAACCTTTGACTATGGTGGCACCCCCGAGGTGAGGCACAGGCACCCAGTCCTTCTGAGCCTTTCCCACTGGTTTATTTTGGGCTGACTTTAAGGGGAACCTAATGGGTAGCACAAGGTGGTATGGCTGGAGGAAGTCCTGGATTTTTCAAACTGGTTTACAGTACATACTGTACCAAGAACACAAGCAGGTATCAAGACAAGGGAAGAAAATTCACCCATAGTTGCGCTCCCCAACATGTATTTTTTACTTCCCTGCAGTTCGTTTGACTACAGGGGCATGATTTTCACATACTGTGGTTGTAGTTTTAAGAGGGGCACAGCTTTTAATTCTGCCTTTCTATTAATGTTATAAGCGTGCCTTACCCTTGTGTTGTTGCTGTGTGTTCTCCATGGTGACTGCATCATACAGTAGGTTGACTGGTGAGTGTCGTCACCAAGTGTCATTGTAGGTATTACTATGTGGCAGTCATTGTGTCTGCTTACTGTGGAATCCTTCCCTTGGATGCAGACTTACCCATTTCTGGGAATTTATCTAAAGAAAATAATTTCAAAGGGGTAATCTGTCTTGTGGGAGTTGGAGGGTGCTGCAGAGGGGACTGAGAGAGCCTGATCTGGAATTCTCTCCTCAGGCATTGCTTCACTGGCAGCTACCCAGTTATCGAGCCCCTGTTGAAGTACTTTCCCAACATGTCGGTGGGCTTCACAGCAGTCCTCACTTACTCTTCAGCTTGGGAGGCCCGGGAGGCTCTGAGGCAGATTCCACTGGAAAGAATCATCGTGGAAACTGACGCACCCTACTTCCTCCCTCGTCAGGTAGGGGGTATCTTCAGGCTGAGTTAGGGCGCTGAAGAGAGGGTGGGCAGGTGGGTGGGCACCTTCAGAAGGCTGGCCGGGTCAGAGCCCCAGTGACATCCAGAGCCCACCCTCGGCCGTGTAGATGTCTCCTTGTTGTTGCTGTACAGAACCACAAGTCTAGGGGGATAAGAAGCTGAAGGGTAACCACTCTCTTCCAGGCAGTGCAAAGCCCTACCCTGTAGAGGGTAGTCCAAGGAAGCGTGGGACCCTGCTCACCCAGAGCCCCCCATGACTAGGACTCTCCCTGCACCTGCAGGTAAAGGGGTCTCTACAGGGCAGCCCCAAAGAGGTCCTTGCTGGGGAAGGGACAGGGAGGGAATTCTGTGTCATGATTGTGCACAGCAGGCACGGTGATGTTCTCAATGTTTGATGTCTTCCAGGTTCCCAAAAGCCTCTGCCAGTACGCGCACCCCGGACTGGCCTTGCACACCGTTCGAGAGATCGCCAGGGTCAAAGACCAGCCACTCTCCCACACCTTGGCGACCTTGCGTGAGAATACCACTCGCCTCTACAGTCTTTAAAGAGAGAGAGTGCAGCCAGGAGTCGGCCAGCAAAGGTCATAATACTCACAGTATCTGTTTTATAAAAATCAGGATGAAAATGTCTTTTGCTGCATTTTCTTAATGTAGAGAATATAAACATAGGATGAGCGTTAAGCCTGCTTTGTCTTGCATGAACTTGGTTTGGAACCTTCTTCCTTTTCTCTTCCAAACTCTCCAGGGAGACCAGCGGCCTGACAGAGCACAGGCTGGGTTTGAACTCGACCTGTGTCCAGGTCAAGGATGTGTTTGGAGAGCCCATTGGAACAGAGAAAACCAGGACAAGATGTAAAACGTCTTCATAACGCTTCTGCTTCGGCTGGTGGGGTGGATGAGGGATAAGGGGAACTGCCCAGGATGTCATCAGGGTTTTGTCTCCCAGCAAAAATGCTCCAGGGTAGTCAGTGAAGAAGAAAGAGTCCAGTACAAAAGTACCACAAGTTTGCCAATCCAAACTCCTGTTCCCTGCAACCTGTGTTATTGAGCAGTCTGTGAATAAAGTCACCCTCTTACTCATCTAAGCACATGTGGGTAACTTGATTTCTGGCTCTCAGGTCTCCAAATAAACTCCTGAATGGTGTTATCTCTTGGGAGAAATTAACTGGATATCTGTCTTCAGAAGTTTTTTGTTTTATTTCTGCAGTCAGTAAAATCATCCCCTTTCCTTGCCTGGATAACTGTCTATGTAGAAGGACTTGGCTGCTGGTCTGGGTGGTTCCACTGCCTACATTGTGTAAAACGGGGAGAGGGAGTGCTCATGGCTGTGTCTAAGGACAGTGCTGGCTGATGGAGGTCCAGGACAGACAGGGGACCCCCCTAAGGAGTTATTCCCTACTGACAGGAGCTTCTGAGGCTGCTACTTGGATGTGTTAAGCTCCTCATAAGGGTCCAGTTTGCAGCAAAAGCTACTTGCTAGTCTGGTGTCAGGAGCCAGCCTCTCTTTGTTGTGTTTTTTACCTCCCTTCTCCTGGAATGCTGGACCAAAAGTACTCCTATTTCATGCAGTGTAACAGTCCTTTATGTGTCCTACCCAGGTCGAGCGGTAAATCAGTTTAATCTCCAGAGCTCTGCGTGCACAAGTCAGCCACATCATGCTGTCTGTGTAGAACGAGCAGTCCCAGTGTCTATAAACATCTCACTCCCAACCAGCCTCTCCTGGTTGTCTCCCCACCTTTGTCTGCTCTGTCCTGTCTTTCTGTGTGTGTGAAATTTCAGAGCCTGCTTTGACTTCTGAGCAACCATGTCATCTCAAGTTGTGAGTCATGCTCTGCTCCCTGCACACCAGGTAACTTAGCTCCCTTGTCTGTTTTTTAGAGGCCAGTAGTCCACACAGTAAAATCTGTCATTTACAGGGAATTTCTCCAGGTACTTCCAGAAGGTTACAGCCTTGAATACCTGTGGAGCACGTGTACTCTGCACATGTGGTTTTGCCATGAATGGGAACTGACCGCTACTGACAGCAATAAGTTAAAATGGAACAGATTCAGTGTTTCATATTTGGTGTTTCTGTCCTGTCCCTAGAACAAAACCCTGGCCTGAGAGCTAGGCCTTGCTTCACTGTCAGTCTTCCACGGATCAGCTGTGCTGTTATCTTGTCTGTACCTCAACTTGGCCAGCATGGGCAGTCAGTGTCCAGGTGGGGAAGATTGGCGGGTTCTTAAGTGTTTCAGAGTGCAGTATTGTCACCCAGGACAACTGTAGCACATTCATCTCTCCAGCAAACCCTATATGACAGTACTGCCAGTTCCTGAAACCACCTTATTTTGGCTTAGAGGATTAAAAGTGGTGATGAAGTGGATGTCTCTGGTTCTATGAAGTCCACCTTCCAAGGGGCATCATTCATGTGCTGTTACAGGGTGAAACAGCCTGTGTGATACGAGAGCTCCTTGGCATTGTTTCCTGTTCTGTTATTATTGGATGGCTGATTTGATTGTTTTTGCTGTGCTGCTAGAATACCTCTATTTCCTCCTCTTTTTGACCATCTCTTTGTGAAAATAAAAGTGATGGATCCTCTAGTCAATTTCCATGTTGTCCGTGTTTGTTTAGATTTCTCTGAATGATACATGATTTAGTCTGGTTATTGGCCAGCTTTGTAACCTGACAAACCAAATGTCTGGAGACATTTTCCAGTATACACATGTCTCTGGGTAAGACAAAACTCAATATAAGAAGACATGGCACTGTCTTAAAATTCTGCATTTGAACATTGACTGACTTTACTACCTGGCAGTGTGGATGTACTGCTTTTTCTCAACTCTTTGTAAAGTGCATTGACAGCTTCTTTTCCCCAAGGATAATACAGTTAGACCAAGAAAAACTGAGTGTATGGGGGTGTTGAGTGAGTTGTACCATGGGTTCTGGAAGGTCAACTCTCTTGATGCCTCCCGGTGATTTCTGAAGGGAAGTCTGCCTCTAACAACTTGTGGTCAAGCTTCAGTTTTGTTCTGAGTTCCTTTGAAAGCAAATGCACAAGGCAAAAAGTAGATCTGTATGTAAAAAGGAGGGCTCTGTGCCAAAAATGTGAAACAAATTACACGTCTGTAGATGCCTTTTCTTTTAGATACAATGGCTGATTATGTACTTCCTGAATATTCTTTGTTTCATTTCCTTCCCATTTGAACACACTTGACTCCATGGTAGTCAGTGGCTAAAGATCCCCTGTGCTTAACTCTTCTGGTGTTTCCATGTCTTCGCTCTGTATTGAGTTTGGGGCTGATGCTGATTATTTGTTGACAGCAGTCTCATTTTGGTATTACTTGTGTTTATAAAATAATGATGAATGGCCACTGAAATAGTGATTGAATAGCAAACTGTCAAATGAAGATGGTAACCAGACTGCTGCTTAGTGGCTAGACCCACCCACGATCACTGTTCCTCATTTGTAGGTAATGTTTGAAATTAAGTTCAGACTCAGGAAGACTGTTTATGAGCTGTCTTTGGAAAATTTCTGAGCACACACCTGTAAGTATTTAATAAAGTTATATGTATGTGCTCCTGTACTGGTGTAGTAGGTACATTATAAAATCCAATAGATAAGTTTCTTCAAAAGGAGAATTTTTTTTCTGCAGGCAAGCATCGTATTTCTGGGATACATACACCTTGCTTCTTGACTCTTTAAGTTATTAGGGTCATCTTGGCAATTACGTAGGTGCAGATTTACAAGTGCTGACATAGGAACAGTATGTTGAGTTGTGGCTCCGTCTCCTTTCCCCAGTTGACCCAGTATATTATGAAGGAAATCAAAACTAGAAACAAGAAATTCCTTGGATCCCCTGGCAGTAGAACAAGGGAGTAACATTGAGAGGCAGTAAAATACAGTGGAGAAACATGAACTTGGTGGTATGGCCCTGGACACAAATCTGCCAAGTATTTGCTGTGTGATCTTAGCAAGTTAGTTTCTTGAAACTACTCCTTTCGTGAAAATTATCTAATTCATCTGTATTAATTATTGAGAGGAGTGTTTGGTGCACAGCACAAAGTAGTAAGTGATACATTTGTTACAGTCACTGAAAGTCAGGCCTTGTGCCAGTGCCCTTATATGAAACACTTTATTTGGTCTTGACAATAATCCAGCAAGGTCTGGGTATTTTACATGTGAGAAGACCAAGAGATTCAGTGATCTTGGTCTGGAGCCTACAACTGGTTACAACTGGTTTTCAAATTGAGGTGCCCAGGGGATGTGGTAGACTAGGGCTGGGGTGGAGCTTGAGTGCACACTTCAAAGAAGTTTCTAGGCAGTGGTGATGTTCAAGGACCATGGCGTTCATACTTCAGGGGTGGCAGTTGGGTGTCATTGAGCCTCCATGGTTAATGCCTCTAGGGCTATGCCTTGAGTGCCAGGGGATCACATTTTTATTCAAGAAGACACTTTGCACCGTAGAGCCCTCTAGTAGGGGTTTTCCAGATTAGATGTCAGACCACCTGTTTCTGCAAAGGGGTTTCCTACATATTTCTAATACATTCATTTGTTTGAACTGGCAAGTTGGCAGTGCTTCTTTTCCTGGCTTGTTTATCTGTTCATCTCAGTGATGTACCCTGTACTTCATCACCAGTACTGCCATTGATTAGTTCACACTGAGGTATAAATAGGTGACATTCCTCTTAGGAGAATTGGTGTCTAACTGCAATTGCGTTGTGGAACATGAGGATCAAAGCCCACCTCAGCTGTGAGCTGGAGTTGGTGGAAATGTTTTAGGATACCTACCTGGTACCTCTGAAGTAACTAAGGTGATGATCAAGCTTGCCTGCATCAGGAGGGCTTCTACTTTAGGAGCCCTTTTCAGTAGCGGACAAGGAGGAAAGGAGCGACATAGAAATTTAAACGCTATCTAACATTGGCTAATAAAACCAGTCCTGTCGAGTTGGTTCTGACTCATAGCAACCCTATAGGTCAGAATAGAACTGCCCTATAGAGTTTCCAAGGATCGCCTGGCAGATTTGAACTTCCAGCCTTTTGGTTAGCAGACATAGCACCTAACCACTATGTCACCAGGGCTTCCACATTGGCTACGAGCTGTTATGGCCCCACTTACATTTGAGTTCAGATTCCTTGTTTGGTATTTCCATCATCTTGTTTTTAATCATTGTCTCTGATAATGTCTCCTGAAGTTTCCGTGTCCACACAGTCCTTGCTGATTGTTCTGATAAGGTCTAAATAACAGTTTTGGGGGGAAGTACTGATACTTACAGGACATGTCTTTTCTTTTTCATTTTCTTCTCCCTTGTATTGGTTTAATTTGCTTAGGTAAACGTTCGCACCTGCCTTACTAACCCTGATAATGCAGGTGGTACGGTGGTTAAGTGCTACAGCTGCTGACCAAAAGGTCAGTGGTTCACATCTATCAGGTGCTCCTTGGAAACTGGGGGGCAGTTCTGCTCTGTCCTGTAGGCTGACTGTCAGTCAGGATCAACTAGACGGCAAATGGGTTTGGTGTTCCTGTTTGTTTGTTTGCTGTATGTCCATGTTTTCCTCTTCCCATTTATCCTAGAACAATTTTTTTTCAGTGAAATGTATAATTTCCCTTTTTGGTGAAATAAATACCCATTTTGAATATTCAGCGTACAGTTTGAATATTTATTTGCCTCATAAAGTAGTACAGGGGTTTGTTGCGAAAGCAGTGTAACAGCAAGATGAGAGCTGCTGAGACTTGGAGGAAAACAAAGAGATAGGGTCAGTCTTGTGGATTATCACTTGTCAGTTGGGGCCCCTGAAAAGAAAGAGGTCAGTCAAGTGAGAATTCCAAGTCCGTCATCCGGCGGGAACCTCAAAGATGGGTTTCCTTCTACAGTGACAGTATTGGAGGTGACATGTTGCAATGACGGGTTGGGGTGGAGGTATTGGCCTTGGACTTTGAAGACCCCAGGGATTTGAGTTTGGACTGTGATGGGGCCAGCCACGTAGTAGCTCTGAGTTGGTCGCCTTGTCTGTCCCGCTCGTATGGATGGTGTGATGGTAACAGGCAAGGCCATGTTGGTGAGGAGCTGCTTTGCGTGTTGCAGAGTATGCTTGCAAAGTGAGCTATTTCCACCTCTTGAATCAGGGAAAATTTGGGTTGTGTCTCCTTTACAAGGCAAAAGGGGATTCAAAAGAAAGCAGACCTTGACTTGGCTGTGGAGCCTTCTCTGGATGTGATGGGCACTAATTCCTCTTGTTTGTGAAATAAAGTTACACAGTGAAGGTACTTTCACACCCAAGAACTTCTACTCTCACAGTGGGTATTAGCTCCCTTTTATAGTTAAGGAAATTGGGGTTCAAATGGGGACCCAAGGTTAGTTGATGTACTAGTTCTTGAACACAGTGCCCATTGAATGCAGAGACTGCACTTAGTCCCGTCCTGAGCCACCTGCAGATGACCAGTCCTCCTCCTGCAGTCACTGGGAAAGAAAATTGAAACTCTGCTTGTGAGGCAGAGTCAGAAAAATTCTGCAGTGGGTGTGCATTGGAGACCCCCAGAAGCTCTGAATTGGCCTGACTCAGGCCAAGGCTTACCTTTGGCCTCTTCCCAAAGAATATCCTGAAGGAATTTCCCCAGAGCCTGCCCATGCTGCTGGTACTGAGCCTCCGACAACTTGATTCCAACGTCAAAAGGGGCGTTGAACTAGGAGGTGGGCCAGGGAGGACACAGGCATCAGAGCTCGCAGACCACTGGTGCTGCCCCAGACTTACACTCCTATCCCAAGTTAGGCTCTGGACTCCCAGGCTGTCACTTGTGGGGCTGGAGAGGCAATGGTCTTCGGTCTGCTGCAGGTACCATAGGAGGATATTTTTGCCTTCTTAGACTCAGGGCTCACCTACCCTTTCACATTCTTTAGGATTCTTACTTTGCAGTCTCCTATCTATCTATCTTAACCTCAGCCTCTAAACTCAAAAAACAAAACAACAAAAACACTGCCATTGAGTCAGTTCTGACCCATAGTGACCCTAAAGGACAGAGTAGAACTGCCCCATATGGTTTCTAAGGAGTACCTGGCAGATTTGAACTGACCTGGTCGGCAACAATAGCACTTCACCACTGTGACACCACCAGGGTTTCCGCAGCCTCTGAAGGAGGCTACTAATAAAAGATCTGGGGTTTCCCTAGATTAGCACCCCCTCCCACCTTGTAATTTTGGAAGACAAAAGGTTGACTCATCACCAATAGTGGAATTTTAGGCCCTGTCACGGAGATTCTGGGGGAAGGGGAAATCATGAGGTCTACCAGGTATGTGTGTATTACAGTAGCTTGGGTGAAGGTCTGTACCCCTCCCTTTGCACCCCACCCCCATCTCCTTTCTGCTCTGCTGTTCCTCTTTCTCCTTTCCCAGATGTTCTTTCTCAAATACGAAGGCCTTTCTCTGTTCTGTGAACAGGCAGGAAGCTGACACTTGCTTAGAAAGGTGCTCTAATCCAGCTACTTTTTGTGCCTTTGTTTCTTCCCATCAGTAGGGACAGCATCCCGTTTTCCTGTTTTCTAAGGCCTACAGGGGAGATGACTGGGTAAGTGGGAGAGAAAGCGCTTACTTGCAGTCACATCATGGCTTTTCTCCTTAAGCGCAAAGACTATATCTTGATCTCCTTTTCATCGGTAGCTAGCTTAGATGTGGCGTGTGCTGGTCACTGAGGTGTTTCAGTCAATCAAAAAGGGAGTCTTTGGGCTGGAAGGGAGCCTTAGGTCATCTGCTTTGTCTGGCCCTTGCCATCAAAGTAGGGGTCTTACCTCTGTTTTCAGATAAAGCAGCAGAGGCCCAGAGAGTTAAATGTCTTGCCCAAGGCTACAGGGGGAGTTAGTAGCCAGGGACTAGAATGCAGGACTAAGATCCACTCAGTTCTAAAGCCCCTCCCACACTACTGCTCTTAACAAAGTGGGGCAGGGGGCGGGGTGGGGGGGCGCTGAATCTGTGCCAAGCATCCCAGCACCCCTCTGTTAGGTAGATGCCGGTACTATTCCTACGTTATAGATGAGGAAACAGGCTCAGAGAACTTATTCAAGCAGCAAATAGCTATTTGGCTACTCTCTTTTGAAAAATTTTGGAGATTTGGAAGTCCTGATGGCATAGTGGTTAAGCGCTACAGCTGCTAACCAAAGGTAAGCAATTCAAATCCACCAGCTGCTCCTTGGAAACTGTAGGGCAGTTCTCCTCTGTCCTGTTGGGTTGCTATGAGTTGGAATTAAGTCAAAGGCACTTTTTTTTAATGTAACTACCCTGCCCACCCCCTACTTTGTGAATGGTACAAAGGGTGCTACTAACCAAAAGGTTGAAAGTTCAAGTCCACCCAGAGACATCTCAAAAGGCCTGGCATAGGTAAACCAGAGACTACATTAGCATGATATTGGAAAACCTAGATGGTGTCCAGCTACCACCAGTGACTGCTCTGACAGGGAACAACAAAGAATACCTGAAGTAATGTCAGAAGGGTATACAGAACTCCAACTCTAGTGAAAAGACGAGACTTGATGGTCTGACAGACTGGAGGGTCTGCAGAAGACATGGTCCCCGGACTGTTTCAGCCCAAACTAAAACCACTCCTGAAGCTGACGCTTGAGACACAGGCTAGGCTGGACATAAAATGATACTGGTGAAGCATGTGCTTCTTGGCTTAAGTAGATACTTGTGACCAGCTGTGGCGAGATGAGAAGAAAGAAGGGGACAGGAGCTGGTTCAACAGACATGGGAAATACAGCGTGGATGGGAGGAGTGTGCCGTTACATTGTAGGGAGACCAAATAGGGTCACAACAATGTGTGTAACATTTGTATGAGAAACTGACTTAAGTTGTAAACTTTCACTTAAAGTTCAATTAAAAAAAAATAAAAGGCTGGCCATCCACTTCTGGAATATCAGCCATTAAAAACCCTGTGGAGCACAGTTCTACTGGGACATACGGGGTCACTATGGAGTCTACTTGACAGTGGTCCCCCATCTCCCCCCACCACACATAGACTTATCTCTGCAGACGGAGTAAAGGAATGATATGGTTGATATTTTAGGGACCCTCTGTCCTGCTCCCGCTTTAGTGAACATTCCTGCTTTTACCATCCTGTGATCAGATCACCTGACCAGATTTCTTCAGAACCACATGATCTGTGTATCTGGGACACTGTGGGCTGATCCAGCTTCCTGGAGCTGTGTGGTAGGGGCAGGTGGGTGGCAAGGAAACCGTTGGGGAGGGCAGCTTTGTGTGACTTGAGAAACCCTCTTCCCTCATGCCCACAGTGTCCTGGTTTTTCAGGGGGAAGGAGTGGGTAGGACTTGATCTCCAAACTCCTGTAGCTCAGAAACTCCATTTTAGGAAAACCTTGGGGGAAGGGGAGGAAAAGGAGGAGGAACAGGAGGGCTGCTGGTTTGAGTTCTGATGGTGGGGACTGTTTCTCTGAAGGCCAGCTTTCGTGGAAACTCACACTTCCTGTAATCCCAGCCCTGCCTTGAGTCACCAGCCACCAAAACGTCTTTCCCATCTTGGCTAACTGGGAGGCACTTTGGGCGGGGTGATTGCCAGCCTGGCTGAAGCTGGCATTCTTACCTGGAAAACTTTTGGGTTTTAGCTTCAAGATTTTTTTTTTGCTCATTCAGTTGCAGGCCTGGGGGGTTGAGGTCTCACTTTTAGCGAGGAGGAAGGTTCCTAGACTCTGGCAAGGGTCAGAAAGCAGGGGCTTGGGAACCTGGAGGTGGGGGTATATCCTTGATGGGAGAAGATGACAGTGAGTAGATAGAGGGAGCCCAAAGTAGGGTACACTTCAGCTTTTCCCAGGCCGCTGCTCACCCTCTGTTCACCAGGCCAGTGAGCAAGAAGAGCGGGCCTGGGGGCTACAGTTGGCCCTGATGGAGTCCCTCCTCAGCCCTTCGCTGGCTGTTGAACCTCAGACAAGGGAGCCCCCTCCCTGTGCTCCTGTCCCTTCTCTGTGAGTGGAGATAGTAGTATCAGCCTACTGGCCTCACAGGTATTGTAGAGATTAACTGATATATGAATAAAGGGTTTCTAAATTAAATCACTCTACGTGAGTATAGCAGTATGATAACTGGCCATAACTAAGGAGTAGCTCAAATTCTGTTTTTGCCACAAAGAGGTGTGACTCTCTAAATGCTTGTGAAACATTTCCCTGAACCACATCCAACCCTTCAGGAAGGTAACACAGACAACCCCTAAAATCCCTTTACTCATGCCTCCTCCCAGTCCTCAAACCATCCCTAAACTTGCCCCTTGCCCCACGTAAGATTTGTTCGAGGAAAAATAAACCCAAGAGAAGAGTATATTTGCACTCTCCTTGCCTACATGTGAAAAGCCCTGGTGGCATGGTAGTTAAGCATTAACAGCTAGTAACCAAAAGGTCAGCAGTTCGAATCCACCAGGTGCTCCTTGGAAACTATGGGGCAGTTCTACTCTGTCCTGTAGGCCTCTATGAGTCAGAATTGAATTGATGCCAATAGGTTTGGTGGTTTTTGTTTTGTTTTTACTACAGGTGAAATTCAGTGAGTACTGGCAGCCAGCTCACTTGCCCAGGGTTCTGTCTCAAATTGCTGCATTCCCACTTTAAGGCCTTAGATCCCACTGATTGAAACAAGGCTTTTTAGGCGGAAGAAAACACCTTCTGTCTGTGACCCACTGTTAGTTCCTGCATGTCCACCTCCTGAACCGTATTTGCTGTCTGCCGTGGAGTCTGCCAAACTCCCTCTCTCCTCTGTCTGAGGATGCTTGTACATCCCCATTCCTTGTAGCGAAGGTCCTTCTAATATATCCCTTTCCCTGGTAGCAGAGTTACTTCTAATACATTCCCGTTCCCTTGTAGCAACGCTCCCTGTATACATTTAGTCTCTTAAAGGACAAAGACCTCATAGAGCCTAGAAGTGAACTAAATTTTAGGGCTATTTTCTGTTTCTTGAGTAGCTTTTAAATGGGTCCCTGATTATAGCCATTTCTCTCTGTCCTCTTCCTCTATATGGCTCCCCCTGCCACAAAAGCACAAAACTAGGAAACCCTGGTGATGTAGTGAGTTAAGTGCTACAGCTGTTAGACAAAAGGTAGGCAGTTCGAATCTGCCAAATGCTCCTTGGAAACTCTATGGGGCATTGGACTCTGACCAAGTCAGAATCGACTTTGCAGCGGTGGGTTTGGGTTTTAACAGAGTACCAACCCGAATTTCCAGCTCATCGTCTGTCCCTTCTGCCTGACTTCTGTCTTCTGGGAGGAGCAAGCCTTCTAGCGCTCGCGGGTGCAGTTTGGCTGGTGGCTTCTTGGACTCCTTTCTCTGCTGGAAAGAGACATTCTCTTTAGGGTTCTAAGTTAGCCACCAATAGCCTTCCAGAATGGATAATGGGCGTAGGGTCAGATCCAGAGCCCTCCTTTGTGCTCTGAGAGAAGGCTGAAGCCCAGAGAGGTTGAGCCGCTGTGTCAGGCCACACAGCTGACTGCTACGTGGCAGGGCTGGATCGAGATACCTGGTTTAGAATGTGGTGTTTTGTGGATCAAGAGGGAGGAGGTTCCTTACCTGCGCTTTCTTGTGTTCGGGACTCAGGAAGCTGGAGCCTGCCATGGCCAGGTCCAACCAGAGGACACTGAGGAGCAGCAGGCTGCATATGATGCCCTTGGAGAGCATGGTCTCAGCTGGGTGAGGGACAGAGGGACCTGGGGAGAGAGTGACTCTAGACAGCTCGCCCTCTGCTAACACATGCACCTCATAATGCACTCAAGTAGGACCTCAGGGGGCTGAAAAAGGGCCTTACAACTTGGAAACACGACCACTGAGTAGAAGAGCACTCTCCACCCAGAAGACTTCCTCTCCCCACTTTCCTAAGGTAGGAGAGAACTGAAGGGTAAGTGCTCTGTTTTTCCCAAGCCTGTTGGGGGCAGAGTGTTTGGCAGTGGGAGCTGATGAGGTCACCTCATTATTATTTGTCCCAAGTACTGAGAGTTTGTACGAAGCGAAGCTGAACCAGCAGGGTTACTGGGGAACACAGCAAGGGAGGGCCTGTGGGGCAGGCGTTAAGGTGGTTCCTAAACTAAGCTTTTCTCTGAGCTGCCAAAATGACCCAAGTTTTCTAAATTCCTCTTTGTTTAGATTCCAGAGAAGCTAAAGAAATAGCCAGAAGCCTTGACCAGGGCTTCCAGTCTCTAGTCTGTTTCTATAGATGCTTCCAACAAGTTATCCATAAGAATCACCTGGGGAGGTTGGAAGCCCTGCAGTAAATAAACACCGGGAGCCAGAGCAGACTTACCTGGGGTTCCTGGCAGAGGTTGTGCCTGGTAATAGTGTGTTCCTTATATAGGAAGCCCAGTGTTTGTGCTAAAAGAGCAGCCGCGTCTCAGTGACAGCCTCCCTCGTATGGGGCCGATATACATTCCTTGGGAACTAAAAAGGCTCACATCCTCGGGTTTAGAAATCAACAGTGAAGGTCAAACTGCCCTGAGAGATTTCTGGGTTGCCTTGGGGTGGCGAGTCCGCTCCAGCTGTCACCGGAACACAGCGTGGGGATGTGCACCCACCAGAGCTGGCTTAGACGGAAAGGAAGAGAGAGTGGCTCTGGTGTCTGGTCCTGTCTTTCCCGCTTATGGAGCTCCCTTTTTCCCTTGATAAAATGAGGTTATGGTCGTTAAGAGATCTCCAAGACTTCAGTCACAACCCTTCTTAGTTCTCTGGGGGCCAGTGCTGGTCCAGCTTGCGCAGAACTCCAGAGCACCTGCTCCGAGCCAGGTGCTTACATGCTGGTGTAATTCTCACACCACCCCGACAAGACAAGATGAGGAACAGTGCCACAGGGGCAGGGGCACATGCCCTTAGCCACACTGTGCAAGGAGCAGGTAGGGGTCCTTCCAAACAGCGGCTAAGCTCCACTCATTTCTTCTGGGTGGAGCCTGATGGCTCTGTTGCTGACTTGGAAATGCCAGCTTTGCCCACCTTCCCCAGCCAGGTGTTGGCCCCTGTTTAATGGATGCCTGCTTTGAGGGGAGGCCTGCCATTGCTCCTCAGTATCTGATTGGCTTTCAGCTTTGGGCTTTCAGACTCACAGTCCTCCTTGCTTCTGGGCCAGTCTCATGGAGTTGCTTTAAGGATTAATTGAGGTGATGGGCATGAAAGTCCTTGATAACCCAGAGAGTGTGCTGCAGATGACAGCTATCTTTGCTCCAGGTCTGTGGGGCTGGCAAGCATATGCTGCCCTAGGTTACTACAGATGAGAAGTTAACTAGCGTCAGGAGGAACTCCTCACCTGGCACAGGGCTTTATTTAATAGGGTGCTCAGACTGTGACTCCCAAAGGCCAGGTGAATCTCCACAGAAGGTCTAAGAGTTCAGAGGAGGAGCACACTGCATGCTGGGAATTAGGAATGGGCATGTTAGGAAAGGGTTCTTGGAAGAGACACAGGGTGGGATGGGAGCAGGGCTCTGAATGGAGGTCATTGCTGTGACCAGAGTGGCATGGACAAAGGTGAAGGGGAGGCGTGCGTCAGTGCTTTTGGGGGCACCTATGAGGAGGCCAGGTGGCTTGAGAGGAATGGGAACAGGGGAGTTGTAGTGACCCACAGAGTTGTGCCTTATCTACAGGAGGGAGTCCACTGCCGATTCCCCAGCAGAGGAGAGACATGAACATAGACTAACGCAAGAATTCAAAAAGACCACAAAGACTTGGGGGGCTGAGGTGAAACCTTGGTTTCCCTGGAACAAAAACTAATCCCAAAAAGACCCCACATTTTCCAAAACCATACAGCCCGTCACTGACAATGCCAGTTTTCCTGGCTCTTAGTATGGTGCTCTTTGATAGGCCACACTGCCTCCACAGTGGACACAGTGCTCTAGGAAGGCCAGTCTGCTCTGAGCAGGAAGGAATTAGGGCAGGGAACCAATTAGGAGGATGGAGAAGCAGAAGAACAAACAGTGGTTAGGTGACTACCTGGCTAAGAGATTGACTTCAGGGGAGATGGTACCCTTGCTGAAGTTCTAGGATGGAGCCCCTAAGTAGAATGTGGAAGACTAAATACTTTCTTGAACAAAAACAGCTCATCCGCCAGCCTGTTGTAGTGGCTGAACTTCCACCTTTAGTCCCATTGGCATGTCACCAAGAGGGCTTTAGGGCCCTTGTTGGCTACCTGAGCTTGGACCTCTTTCCGCCCCGGAACTCAGAGGGGCAGAAGGTGAAAAAGTACGGAGAGAAATTAGGAGCTCTAGAGAACACTTGCAGTTTTTTCACAGTCCCTTTTGCAACCTCCTCTTCAAAAACAGAAATAAAAAAACAACCATGGTGACCAGGCACCTACTAAGACACGAAGCTTCCACTTAACCGTGACCCTGGAGGGCCCAGGAGGCAGGAGCTACCAGTGTTGGTCTTAGATAACACCACCTGCAAATAAACACTCATTGCTCACTCTTATCTGTGGGGAACAGAAACACGGCCTACGCATTGGGAACCACCCTAACCACATGCCACGAGGCTGTCGAGGCTGTCGACGCTGGCTGAGAGAGGAAGGAAAGTGTGCTAGGGTACAGACTGCGGGGGGAGGAGGCAGAGGCAGAGGCAGAGGCAGAGGCAGAGGGAGTCAGCCTTCCTTGCCTTGTAAGGCACATAGGAAGTACCTCACTGCCAACTCCAGTGGTGGAAGTGGGGGTGGACATGGGTTGGGAAGAGTCTGGAGTATGGCTTATTTGACTATCCATAGCTTTCAAGTCTGGGAAATAACCAAGACCAGTTGGCAGCTCCCTGAAGGTTCAGTGCAGGTGTTGTTGTTACCTTCCTGAGCAGGTGCTTAGTGAGCATGTTTCTTCTAATTGCTTCTTGGTTGGCTGATTCCTTCTTTGGCTGGTCCCTTGAGGGCTTGCCTTACTTACGGAATGGATAAGAACCATTCATCACCAGTGAATTAAGCGCTTGTATGTAAAGTGTGCTTGAGAACAAATTATTATCTTTAGTGATTATATACTTTCCACTGTAATTTCAGTTATACTGGTAATTAGCTGGCTTAGCAAGGACTTTTTCCCACCAGTTTGGCTGAACATCTGTCTGAATGAGGCCGATTCTTGGGTTGTAGAAAGAGGTCTTATTCCTCGAGGCAGGGCTTTTCAGTAGGATTTCCTTTCTCTCCTGGTTGTGGCTCCCAGCCCGTCTAGGCCACCGCTGTCCAACAGAAAACCAGTGCTAGCCACAAAGAAGAGCTGCACGGTAACTGTCAGGTTTTCAGTCAGCCGCGTGGAAGAATGCAAAAAGAAACAGATGAAATCAGTTTTAGTAGTGTATTTTATTGAACCCAACATACCCAAAATATTATCAGTTCAATAACCAATATAAAAGTCATTAAATGGAATCTTTGGCATTCTTTTTTTTTTTTTTTTCAATACTACCGCCAAAAATCCAGTGTGTGTTTTATTCCCATAGTGCATCTCCGTTTGGGCAAGGCACATGTCCAGTGCTCAGCAGGTGCTGGTGGCTGGGTGGCTGTCTGCTGGAGTGTGCATTCTAGATTATCATGGTATCGTCTCATCCATTGCTCTGTCTCCCCATTCACTGTCCAAACCAAACTTCTTCCACTGGGTGCCCTTGGATCCTGTGGGTCTCTTGCCATCCTGAGCCACAGCAAAAACCATTTGCCTCTTTTCTATGTTCAGTCTCTTTTGTTTAGCAGCTTCTTCCCTCAGCCTTCAGATCCACCCAGGTTTCTTGTCTTGGGGAAGTCTATTTTGCACAGATCCCTTCTTCCCTCCAAGCTGTCACCGCCAAATCTGATTTCCTTTCCCTTTCTGTCTCCACTTCCTTACTGAGTGTGTCCTGACCCTCAGAGCTCTAGTGCTTGATTCCTCACTCCACCACTGCCCTGAGATTGTTTGCACACAGTCGCTAGTAAGAGAGCCATGGGATCTCGGGGTTTGGGGCAGGGGGATCTTCAAGGCCATCTAATCCCCATCCCCAGGCACGGACCTGTGCTGGCCTGCATTAGGTTCACAGGGCAAGCTTGTAAGGATCAGATTTGTTATGTTTCATCCTCAGGCTCTTATCTATTTTAGGTCTGGGGTGGTGGCTCGAGAATCTGTATTTCAACAAATATCCTAAGTGACTTTCTTTTTCTGATTATAAAATAATCTTTGCTTCCAGCAGGAAATTTGGACTTACGGAGGACAAACATTTTGTCTCTGTGTATATGTGTTGTTGTTAGGTGCTGTGGAGTCGATCCTGACTCATGACAATCCCATGTGAAGGAGCAAAACTGCCCCACTGGGTTTCCTATGCTCTAAGTGGTAGGGGAGCAGACGGACAGGTGTGTTCTCCTGTGAGCTGCTCACCCACCTTTGGGTGAGCAGCCAAGCTTGTGAGCATTGTGCTACCAGAGCTCCTTTGTATATTTTTGTCCAGGAAAATTTCAAACATACCAAAAAAAAAAAAAAAAAAAGTAGAGAGAATAATACATTGAGTCTCTAAGTGTTCATCATTGGGTCATTAGCTTCCACATTACTAACATCTCATTTCATCCACCTACCCCAGCACTGTTATTTCTTTTTCTGGAGCTTTTTTTTTTTTTTTTTTTTAATATTTTATTGTGCTTCAATTGAAAATTTACAACCAAAATCAATTTTCTTTACAAAAACTTAATACATTGCTGTGTAACTTTAACTGCTCTTCCCGCACTGTGATGGCACATTTCTGGAATTTTTTATAAATAAATGTTTCATGTGCTTTAAGTGAAAGTTTACAATCCAAGTTAACTTGCCGTATGAAATCCTGTGCCCACACTGCTGTGCAAGTCTAGCTTCTCTGTCCACCCCGGGACAGCACTCTTCTCCTTCCCATCAGGTATGTCTCACATTCATTCAACCAACTTTCCGGAGTATTTTTAAAGCACATCTCAGCAATCATATAATTTCATCTTCAAAAATTTTACTATGTATCTTTAACGTAAAATATCTATATTTGATATGAATCAGGATCCATGTTTGCCTGCAGTATCTCTTAAGTCTCTTTTTGTCTATAGCAATTCCATCTATCTCCTTCTCCTCCCTTTCATCCCAAATCATTATGTTGAAAAAACAAGAAACTCTGGTGGCATAGTGGTTAAGAGCTGCTAACCAAAAGGTCAGCAGTTCAAATCTCCCAGGTGTTCCTTGGAAACCCTGTGGGACAGTGCAACTGTGTCCTGTAGAGTTGCTATGAGTCTGTGAATCGGAATTGATTCCATGGCAATGAGTTTTGTTTTTTGGTTACATCCTGTAAACTTTTCCGCATTCAGGATTTTGTTGGTTGCTCCTCACAGTACTACAAGGTCTGACAATTAAGTGCACAAACTTAATTGTTCTGTAAGTGCTACATACCTCACTGCTGAATATCACTATGGCCACCTTCAAAGTACTCCCCTTGAGAAGCTATGGACTGATGCCAGTACCTGGTCCACCGTCAAAGCAATTTTGGAACTCTTTCTGGAATGGCCATTGAACACTGTAGCGCAGCGGCAAGTTCACAGACTTAATGGTAGAGTTGTCTGTGAGGGAGTTTTTAGCTAGTAAACAAATAACTGTGTTGGATCTGGCTCCCAAGGACCTTTTTCTTTACCTGAAGATAAAGGAAATATTAAAAGGAAGACATTTGGATGACATTCAGGACATCAAGACTAACAGGATGACAGCTCATGATGGCCATTCTGATGAAAGAGTTCCAAAACTGTGTTGAAGAGTGGACTAGGCTCTGGACTTGGTGCCTAGCTTCCCAAGGGGAGTACTTCAAAGGTGACCATAGTGATATTCAGCAATGAGGTATGCAGCACTTTTTCTAGGAAGAGTTTGCAAACTTAACTGGCAGTCCTTGTGTTTAACTTGTTCCTCTCTCCCCCGTGCTTTCTGTAAACTGGTCGTTAGAGTTGGACTTGGATTCAGATTCAACAGCTCTTTTCCTCTTTTCTTCTTTAGGGCAAACTACTGTCGATGCTGCGTATTCCCACTGCATCACATTATAGGGCATACGTGAGCCTGTGGATCTATTTTATGGATCTATTTCAAGTGTTGCCCCATGATTCATTCATTTTAAAGTTCTCCACAACCTTTGGCTTAATGGATTTATCTATCACTGATGATTGTTTCCTGCATCAATTGTTTATTAGTGGTTACAAATGGTGATTTTCTAATTCTGTTGTTCCTTTCTGTGTGTATTAGCATTTCCTCTTCAGCAGTTATTTTATAGCTTTGATACATAATTTTACTGGAAGGCAAGATAAAGACTTAGAATTTTGTTTTCCCATTTGTTTACTAATGTTCAAAATAAAGTTGGTATCTTAGTATCTTCCAAAGTTTTTCTCTTCCCTCATCATGAACTTAGGGATTATTATTTTTAAGGTTTCATTTCACTTCTTAAAACAACTTTTCCCATGGTTCTAAACACAATTTATAGCTTAGTATGCACACTATTAATCTCTATCATTTAATGTTTTCTCTTTTAAAAAAATATTTTGGAATCAAAAACTTTCCACAGGAACATTTAGGATGGAAGAAGCATTGAAAGTGTAAAATAAACATTTTTTCAGAGAAATAGAAAGCTAAAGGAATATGAAGGAGATTATTATTATTATTTATCATGATTGAATGAAAATATACATTCCCATATATATTGCATGCCCACCTATATGCAGCTCTCACTGCTCTCCCTGCCGGTGACAGCATGCTCTTCCTCTCTACTTCATACATGTCTTATCCTCTCAACAATCTCCTAACCCCTCCTGTCTACCCACTCCTCTTCCTTGAGTAAGAGGTCAGCAGGACGACATCTTATAGATGCATAGACCCATAAAGTGCACACATGATATGGTCACTCTGTGTCACCAAGTCCAATCCATTCCTGTCTGAGAGTTGACCTCCATTATGATGTATGGACAGGGGCAGCACCAGGGCCAGGGGCCATGTTTCCAGGGTAACGCTGAGGCTGTGGGCCATCAATTGTGGTCTTTTAATGGAGCTCTCAGAGTGCACCCCTTTTTATTCTTGTGTTGCCAGTGAGACTCAACTTTGTGATCTCCATCACGGCTATCAGTGGTGGTGGCTGGGTGCAATCCGGTTCTTCCGGTCACAGTCGATGTAGTCACCCACTCATGTGGGTCTCTGAAGGAGATTATTTTTGAGCAATTTAACTGCATCTGAGTTTGTCATATAAGGCACACCCTGGGTGTTTTCTGTTTCTCCTTTTGTCAGTTGGGTTCCCACCCCTGACTTCTGGCAAGCCAAGAACTAGAACTCTGAGAAACAGGTAGAGTAAAAGGGGACACATACACTCTGGCAGCTACCTGGCTCCAAATCATTTGAACTTAACAGATTTTTACATATGATGTATTTCAGTCAATTCTAGCCATTCTTTTCCATGTGTCTAAATTCAACCATATTCCTGTGTGCTTTTGACATGACCCCATAGTTTTTTTAATAGCTTCCTGGCTGTCTGTCCCAGTAAGGTTTGTTAGGCTCATTTAATGCATTTCTTGCCTCAGACCCAAAATCAACAGTGTTTCTAAGAAGCTCAGGCTTCTATTAATGAGAAACAGCTTTTAGAGTTTACAGCCTGGGTGTTAGCTACCAGTATTGCTTCTAGGCCTTTTTAGTGCATAACTTGTTACTGTTGTGTTGATTCCAACCTATAGCAACCCTACAGGACAGAGTAGAACTGTCCCATAGGGTTTCCAAAGAGCAGCTGGTGGATTCGAACTGCTGTCCTTTTTGTTAGCAGCCGAGGCCTTAACCACTGGACAACCAGGACTCCTCTGGGCCATAGAGATTAGAAATACCTCTTTTTTTTTAAAGTTAAAAATAAGTCATGACAGAAATGGACTGGACTTGGTGACACAGAGCGATCGTATCATGTGTGCACTTTATGGTTCTATGCATCTATAGGATGTCATCCTGCTGACCTCTTGCTGGACTTGGGGGAGAGGGTGGCGAGGAGGGGATAGAAGATTGTTAGAAGGATATGACACATACAGAACAGAGAAGAGGAGCATCTGTCCCTGTTCCCTCCACCTTATTCCTTCTTTTCCTCTATAGAAAAGTATATTTGTTTGTTTTCAATATAGCATTCTATTGTTTCTAATGCCTATTTTTAAATAATACCTTTAAATAAAACCCTGGTTTCTTTTTCAGATCTCCTTTAGAGATTCCCCACTATGAGCCGTTCTGATATTAGCCAGTAATCTGTTTTTCCAAAGCCCTTTCTTTTCCTCAGTGTCTCATTTAAAATATCTTTGTATGTCCAGTTAGTACCTATAGGATAACCAGTGAGCTTATTCTGCTTTTTATGTGTTCTCCCTCTATCTTCCCTATTGTGATAGTTGTATTATGTTTTCATTCCTACAGCAGGTAACAACTACAAGTTATTAAGTCCTCTTTATCCCCATCCTTTAGCCTTGATTCTATAAAACCCATAAACACATTGCTATTGAGTTGATTCCAACTTATATACCTATAGGACAGACTAGAACTGTCCCATTAGAGTTTCCAAGGGATGCCTGGTGGATTTTCACTGCAGACATTCTGGCTGGCAGACATCACTGTTAACCACCATGCTGCCAGGCTTTCCCTTGGTTCTATGGCTAAAATATATTCAATGCTCACCACTGGTCCTGATGGCAGAGCTTTTCCAATTATTTCTGTGTTGTAAAAGCTGTTTTCTGGTAACTTCGAAAGGAAGATTCATGTGAAAAATACTGAGTTCTTGCAACAGATCACGTTTTTGTTTTATATTTAAAGATCAGTTTGGGAACATATCTTCTTTGTTTAAGTATCTTAAATATGCAACTCAGTTATCCTCAGGCTGAATGTGTTGTTGTCAAGAACTCTGATGCCAGTTCTGAATTACTTCCCTTATAACTGCTTTTTGTGTTTTTATCTGATTCCCAAAGGATTTCTTGATATACTTACTTGTTGAAGTATAACATATGCACAGTACAGTGCGCTAATCTCAAGTGTATATAGCATGACAATTTTTTTGTGTATGTACAAACCTGTGTCACTACCACCCAGATTTAGAGCTAGAATATTTCCAGCATTCTAGAAGCCTCTCTGGGGCCCTTTCCTGGTCAACAGTCACTCAGCCTTTTCTCTGAGGTAATAACCATTGTTTTGACTGTATCACCATATATTAGTTTGACCTGTTCTTAAATTTCAAAGAAATATAAATAAAATAGACATCTCCCCAAACCCTGGCTTTTCAAAACCTTATAACGTTCAGTAATTTTATTAGAACTTATCTTAGAGTTGGCTATTCTGTAACAGTTTTACCAGGTACATGGGTTGCCCTTCCAAAGTTCCCTTTTATTTCAGGATTTTCTTTGACTAGCTTTCAGTATTTGTTTTGTTTCATTACTTAAGTTTTCTTGTTTGGGGACTCCTATTATGTGCTAAAAAAAGGTTGGCAGTTCGAATATGCCAGGTGCTCCTTGGCAACCCTATGGGGCAGTTCTACTGTGACCTCTAGGGTTGCTATGAGTCAGACCTGACTTGACAGCAGTGGGTTTTGGGTTTTTATTATATGTATGGAAACCCTGGTGGCATCGTGGTTAAGTGCTTCCGCTGCTAATCCAAACAGTCACAGTTAAAATCCACCAGGTGCTCCTTGGAAACTCCATTTAGCAGTTCTACTCTGTCTATCAGGTCACTATGAGTTGGAATCAACTAAATGGCAGTAGTTTTTTTTTTTTTTTTTTAAATTATATGTATTGAAACCCTGATGTCATAGTGGTTAAGACTTATAGCTGCTAATCAAAAAGTTGACAGTTCAAATCTACCAGGTTCTCCGTGAAAACCATATGGGGCAGTTGTACTCCATCCTATGGGATCATTATGAGTTGGAATTGACTCACTCGCAACTGGTTTGGCTTATTATATGTACGTTGTATTTTGTAAAGTTTCTAGATCTATCATTTTCTCTTGAATTCTTTTTTAATTTCTCTTTGATAATTTTTTTTCTCTATCCTCTTATTGTGCTTTCTGTGGTTCTATTTGCTTTTCTTTTACTCTTTAATTTGAAATATTTTATCATTTCCAGTTCTTCCCTTTGTCATCTTGTCATTTTCCATCGTTTAGCTGTCTAATTTCTGAGATTTTCTGTCATTTATGTTGACCTTTAGTAGCTATAAATGGTTCTAATTTCCTTCACTTCATTGTTTGAAACATTGAGCTAGAGTTTCCCTCTGTTTTATGGCCGATATCCCAATGATGTGTTTTCCTTGTCTATCAGACCACCTTCACTTCTGACTAACTACTCGTTTGTGGTTCCCACTACCTTCTCAGGACATCAGTTGCAAGCTTGAGGTTCTTCAGGATACCCACATATCTGACCACCTGGCTGTAAACTTGATGTGTCTCACTATGCTTTTAGTTTTGATCATTTCTTAGAACAACTCAGAGAACTCAGGAAAGTGCTATGTTTACCATTACAATTCCACTGTAGCAAAAGGGATAGGAGAGACACATGAAGCAAGGTGTGGGAGCGTTCCAGTGAGAAGCTCCCGTGTTCCTGCGGATGTGTTACCATCCCAGTGCTCTGCCATCAGCCAGGAAGCCTGCTGTCCTAGTCATTTAGGGCTGCTCTAAACAGATGGCTTTAACAAAGAGAAATTTTATTCTGTCAGTCCAGTAGGCTGCAAGTCCAAATGCAGAATCTCCGTTCTAGGGAGAGGCTTTTTCTGTTGGCCCTGGACTGGGAACTTCTGAGGTGCAGGGACCTTGAGTCTTTTCCACAGGACATGCTCTGCTCCTGGCATTGCTTCTTGGTGGTATGAGGTCCCTGAATCTCTCTGCTAGCTTCTTTTGTATCTCAAGATTTCTCAGGGCACAATATACAGTAATACCCATTGAGTCCTGCCACACAATACAACTGCCACTCATCCTCCCTCATGAACTTCATAGAAGCAGAGTTTACAGCACATGGGAATATCACACAATACCAGGAATCTTAGCCTAGCCAAACTACTGCACATGTTTTGGAGGGGGGACACCATCCAATCCATGACACTCACCCAAACTTCAGTGTACAGAGTTTTTATTGACAGTTATTTAGAGAGACATGATTGATTGAATCATTAAAACTCAATCTTCAGCTTCCTTCCCTTCCCCATAAAACGAAAATACCAAACCCATTGCCATCAAGTTGATTCCAAATCATAGCAACCCTATAGGCCAGAGTAGAACTGCCTCATAGAGTTTCCAAGGAGCACCCAGTAGATTTGAACTACTGACCTTTGGGTTAGTGGCTATCGGTCTTAACCACTATGCCACCTGGGCTTCCTCCCTTCCACACAGGTTGGATGAATATCACATGGTGGGTCTTCCTGGCATGACCAACCCCGTCCTGAGTTACCTCATTAGCATAAACTCAGTTATAGTCTGGAGCCTTCCATGAATAGCGAAGACATGCCAGCTACTCAGGAAATGCCAAGAATTTAGAGGTTACTTCCAAGAATGAGGACAAAGACCAAATTCTTTGGGTAAAACAAATCCTCACTTCCTAGTCTAATAGTATGTTATTTGATTTTCTTTTTCCTTACTGTGTTTTTCTGAGAGGTTTGGTTGCAATTCTTTCCTGTTGCTCATTTACTTTTTTTTTTAAATTGTGTTTTAAGTGTAAGTTTACAATTTGAATCAGTTTTTCATAGAAAAACTTACCTATACTTTGTTATGTGATGCTAGCTGCTCTCCACTCAACTATTTATTTTAAAATGAGACAGATGCTTTGTGCTTTTAGGATGAGGTTCCTATGTAAGAAATTGGGATGAACTAGGGTTTTTTCTTTATTATTATGATTAAGTGAAAGTATACAATCCATGTTAATTTTACATACCTGCCTATCTGCAACTCCATCTGTTCTTCTCACCCTGTGACAGCACACACCTCCTCTTCATTCTTCTAGTATCCTCCCAGTGAACACCTGTCCCCTCCTCTCCACACTCTCCTCTCCTCTCTGGAAAGAAACCAGTAGGATACCCTCCTATAACTGTATAAAACATAGCACATGCTCCCTGTGTGTCCCCGAGTCCTATCCATTCTTTGTCTGAAGAATTGACCTCAGTGCTGGTTTCAGGTCTGGGCCAGCAGCAAGTCTGGGGCCCATGTTCCTAGGGGACCCTCCTGGTTGTCAGACCATCGGTTCTGGACTTTTAGTAGAGCTCTTTATCTGCACACCTCTGTTTCTCATGTTACATCAGGGACTCTACGTATGTCCCAATCAAGGCTGTCTTGGGTGGTGGCCGGGCACCATCTGGTTCTTCTGGTCTCATGCTGATGTAGTCTTGCAATCATATGTGTCCTTCTGTCCCCTGGGCTCATTTGTCCTCATGTCTTTGATGTTCTTGGTCATCATCTGTTCCAGGTGGGTGGACCAGAGTTTAAGATTCAAGAGACTCTTCCTCTGCCATTACCACAAAATAATTTTTATAATAGCTTCTCTCTATAGCTGTTTCCACAGTACCTTCTACTTTCTGCCTCCTCTGGTCTTCTACCCAGTTAGTATCTCTTTTGTCTTCAGTATTCCTAACTTGCATAATTTGAACTCTTCTAACATTCGTTTTTCCTCAAGGTGAGATTCTCTATTTTTGGAAGGAAATGTGTTTGAGTCTTGAATGCTCCAGCCATCCCAGCGCCTTTTCCTTTTTCTTCAGTCTGTTAGTGGGTCCCCTCAGTGTTTTTGTTTCTACTGTCATTGAAAATTATTTTCTAATATCCTTTGTAGTTTTTCTTTGTATTATTTAGAAGAACTTAATTTCTAAATATTTGGACATTTTCCCGATATCTTTCTGCTATTCTAGTTTAATTTCATTGTAGTCAGAATATGTTCTGTATTTAAATAATTATAAATTTGTTGAAGTTCGCAATGCAGATCTGGTGATGAACTCTTTAAGTGTTTATTTCACTCGTTGGTTTTGACAAATATTTTCATTATGGGTAGGATTTTAGGTTGAGATTTTTCTTCTTCAGCACTTTAAAGGTATGAATTTTCTTCTGGCTTTATTAATTTCTTACGAGAAGTCATCTGTTCTTTTGGATGCTTTTATTATTATTTTTTATCTCAATGGTGTATGTATTTTCTTTTTTATTGTTGCAAGATATATATGACACATTTGTCATTTAGGCATTTTCCAGCGTACAATTTAGTGATATCAATTACATTAATCATGCACCATCATCAACCATAATTGTTGCAAATTTCCCATCACCATAAAGAAGACACTGCTTCCTAAAAAATGGTTTCCCTCCCCATTCTTGTCCCTGGTAGCCACCAATAAACTTTTATCTGTGTACTTTTGCCAATTTTTGCTATTTCATATAATTGAGATCATATAATATTTGTCCTTTTATGACTGACTTTTTTCTCTGAGCAGAAGGTTTTCAAGGTTTATCCATGTTGCAGCATGGATCAGGACTTCATTTTATGGTTGAGTGGTATTTTATTGTATATGTATAGTTACATTTTGTTTATCCATCCATCCATTAATAGATATACGTTTCTTCAGCTTCTGTCTATTGCAAACAGTGCTGCAGTGAACATTGGTGTACATGTGACTGTTTGTGTTGCTGCTTCCAGGTCTATTGGACGTGTTCTTGGGAGTGCAGTTGCTGGGTCATGTGGTAGTTCCATGTTTAGCTTTTTGAGGAACAGCCAAACTGTTTTCAATGGTAGCTGTGTCATGTTGCATTTACACTCCCACCAGCAATGGATAAGGGTTCCAGCTTCTCCACATCCTTGCCAACATTTGTCATTGTCTGTTTTTTAACCTTTTAAAAAAAATCTTAGCCATCCTAGTGGATGGATGTGTGCGTTAATGTGTCTTCTGCTTGGGGTCCTCTGATTTTCCTGGATCTGTAAAGTTACAGTTTTCATTAAATCTGGAGAAATTCTGGCTGTGGTTTCTTTGAATCTATCTGTATATATTTCCCATACCATTCCCTCTGTCCAGGACTCCAATTACACATATTTCAGAATACTTGACACTACCCCAAAGGTCATAGGTGTTCTCTCCTTTTTCTTTTTAAGTCTTTTTTTCTGTGTGCTTCAGTTTATGTAGCTTCTCTTGCTATATCTTCAAATCACCTATCTTTTCTAGTGTGGTGTCTAATCTGCTCTTAATCCAGTGTATTTTTCATTACAGAATTAAAACTTTCATTTCTAAACCTTCTATTTTTGTTTTTTTTTGTATCTTTCATTTCCCCTCTCATTGTGTTCATTTTCTTAAAGTCTTGAACGTATTTATAATAAGTATTTTTTAGGTTCTTAACTGCTGTTTCACATTTCTGTCATTTCTGGGTCTGTTTCATATTTTTTCCCTCTACTGGTCATGGTCATATTTTCCTGCTCTTTTGTAAGTCTAATGATTGTTGGATTGGATGTTGGACATTGGGAATTTTACATTGTCAAGTGCTGAATTTTATTGTATTCCTTTAAAGAGCTTTGGACTTTGATCTAGTCAAGCCAAGCCAAGCCAAGTGCCGCCGAGTCGGATCCAAGTTAAATTACTCGTGGATCAGTTTTATCCTTTCAGGGTTTGATTTTTAAGTCCGGTGTAGCTTCTGTGGATAATTTTAGGTGTAACATTAAGGCATAGCCTTTCTTAGGACTCTGTCCAGTGTCTTGTGTATTGTGAAGTTGTTCCATTCTGGTTGTTTTTAACCCGCCTGTGGACTCCAGGAATTGTTTGGTCTACTGCTTTCTAGTCATGTAGCATTTTATCCTTTGTGTATACAGACTGGAACGCTGCTGGTGCTATAAGAGCTTGATTGCTAACCAAAAGATCAGCAGTTTACATTCATAGTGAATGTGAACTCCTTGGAAACCCTATGGAGCAATTTCCACTCTGTCCTGTAGGGTTGCTATGGGTCATAACTGACTTAGTGGGAAGGGGCTTAGGTTTTCTTTATGATTAGGGCAGGGAGCCCTGGTGGTATAGTGGTTAAAGTGCTCAGCTGCTAATTGGAAGGTTGGTGGTTTGAATCCACCTGCTATTCTTTGGGAGAAAGATGTGGCAGTCTACTTCTGTAAAGATTATAGCCTTGGAAATTCTATGAGGCAGCTCTATTCTGTCCTGCAGGGTCACTATGAGTAGGCATTAACTTGATGGCAAAGAATTTAGTTTCTTTCTTTCTTTTTTTTTTTTATGAGCAGGGAATATACTAGGAAGAACAAATCAGACCAGGGCAGAGGGGGAGGCAGATATTGAACAGGAAGCACATAAATAAATTTGTAAGTACAAATTGTAGTAAATGCTTTGAAGGAAAATCATAAGGTGTTACTATGAGTTGGAATTGACATGATAGTGGCAGATTTGGTTTTGGGTTTTATGAGGTTATAGTCAGGGATTGTAGATTGAAGCATTAGTACGTAAAAGCGGGACAGAAGTTGGTCAGGTGAAGAACTGGGGGAAGAGTGCTGATGCGCAGGGAATGGCTTATATGGAAGCCCTGAGGCAGTACAGAACCTGGCATGCAACCCGTTACCTGGTTAGGGTGGATAGTAACTGGTTAGGGTGCATACTCAGCAAAAAGGGCAGTGGGATGACAGGCATAGAGAGCTGAGCAGGAGTCAGGTTGTGTGATGGGAACTGAAAATAAATTTTAAGTGTGGACCAACGGGTGATCAAATTTTTCAGCTACATGGATGGTGGGTTTTAACAGGGTAACAGAGAAAGTAAGGCCAGTTTGGAAGGTTATTATACTAGTCCAGATAAAATCCTGATATGGGCAGTAACCAGTGGAAGTACAAGTGAGTGGATATTGGACATGTTTTGAAAGTGGAAGCAACAGGACTTGCTGGTTGTCCTCAGGGGGAAATCAAGGTCTTTTTGGAGGTAGGGGACTGGAGTTTGAAAAAGAGGTCTGCTCCGATGCCGGTGGGACAGATGAAATCGACCAGGGCAGGGTTTCTCAGCCTCAGCCTCAGCACCACTGACATTTTGGATCAGGCAGTTTTGTTTCAGTGGGCTGTCCTGGGTAGTGTACAATGTTGAGCAGCATCCCTGACCTCCATCCACTAGGTGTCAGTAGCAACCTACTCAGTTGTGACAGCCAAAACGTCTCCAGACATTGACAAATGTCCACTAGATGGCAAACTCACCCTCAGCTGAGAACAGCTGGTCTGGGGGAGAGAGCAGAAGGAGAGGAGTCCCCTTCCTCCGCCCCCTCCCTCACACTGAATGTTGAGACGTCGAGTACTGGGAGTTTGAGTGGAGTAGAAGGGACAAATGGCCAAGGAGCTGAAGGAGGTGTTGCTGTTGAGTCGATTGTGACTCACAGTGACCCTTTAAGACTAGAGAACCTAGAGAACCGCCTTACAGTATTTTCTAGGCTGTAATTCTGTGGGAGCCAATTGCCAGGTCTTTTCTCCTGTGAAGCTACCAGTGGATTTGAACTGCTGTCCTTACAGTCAGCAGCTGAGAGCTTAACAGCTACTATGCCACCAGGGGAGGAAGTACGAGACTGCGTTTATCTGTATGTACAGCCCCCTGAGGCAACAACTGTGCTTCAGGTGAAGGTTTACAGAGCAAATCTAGTTTCTCATTAAACAGTTAATACACAAATTGTTTCCTGACATTGGTTGTGAGCCCCATGACGTATCACCATTCTCCTCTTCTCCACCCCGGGTTCCCTGCTTCCCTTCATCCAGTTGTCCCGTTCTCTCCTGCCTTCTCATTTCTGCTTTGGGGCTGGTGTGCTTGTTAATCCTGTATACATGACTCAACTAGGAAGCATGTTCCTCATGTGTGTTGTGTGCCCCATACACCTGTCTAATCACTGGCTGAAGGGTAAACTTCCAGAGTGACTTCAGTATGCAGTTAAAAGGGGGTCCTGAGGCCATAAGTTAGTGTAAAGGTTTGGTGTAACGTGTGCAACACACAGAGGTTTCCATCAGTGGTCACTACTGTTGGTTCAGGTGAGGGTCCCGGGGCCCCTGCTGAGGTGACACCAGCTCCAGGGTGCACAGGGACCAGTACTGTGGTCTCCCACCCCGGAGCCCCCTCTCACTGGCAAGTGTCAATAAGTGACTGGATCTTGCTCACTCTGCTGTCTGGCCTCGTCACTAGTTTGATTAATGCTGCCTTGCATCTGCCTGGCGTTTTGCAGCTCACCGCATGTATTAGCTCCTTTGAGTCTTGCAAACATCCTGTAAGAGTCATGGGGATGGGACGATGAAGAGCTCAGCTGCTCAACAAAAGATGAGCAGTCTGAGGCCGCCCAGGGGCTCAGCAGGACAAGGAGCTGGCAGTCTGCTCCCACAAAGCTGGCATTGTGTAGACAGCCCTGTGGGGCAGCCCTACTGTCCCATGGGGCCACTGAGTCAGAATCCAGTTGACAGTATTTAACAGCTGTCATGTAGGGCGGACTTGGTTGGTCTCATTCTACAGAAGGGGAGTGTACTCAGTGAGAACTAACAGCCAGATCCACAGTCCCCTGAAGGCCCAGTCCTGGGTGCCTTTTACAGTGTTCTGGATGGTGGCTTCACAGTTACTGTTCGAGCAGATCCTGGAATTCCTGGAGCTCACTGAAGGCAGTGGAGCCCCCTCAAGGTATACTGTGAGGCTGTGTATGCCATTTACGTCATGTTTTAATTTTTGCTTTGTGTCATAACAGTTACACAGATAGTCTGTGGGCCAGGTCTGCTTTGTTTCTTTCTGGTATCCTAATTATTATTTTTTTATTTTTAAAAATTGTACTTTAGATCAAGGTTTATAGCGCTAACTAGTTTCTCATTAAACAATCCATGTTTTGGGACCCTGGTTGCCAGTCCCACGGCATGTCCCTTCTTGCTCCACGGTTCCCCATTACCAGCTTTCTTGTCTCCTGCTCCCTTCTTGTCCCTCCCCCTGGGCTGGTGTGCGTATTTAATCTTGTTTTATGAACCTGATACCCTAAATTTTCAAGGACAAAAAGGCGTTAATGATCTATGCATAGAGGCTGACCCACTATTCAGCATTTCATACAGCTGCCAGAGGTTGGGAAAATCAACTGTGGTCCCCTCTCCCCAATGTCCCTCTGCCTCCTTCCTCTTCAGGTCAGCATCCAGCTGTCACTTACACACAGCAACTGGGGGTATTAGGGTAACCGCTTTGAGTCTTACGTGACAGCAACTCCCAGGGCTGAGGATCAAACCAAACAAGGCACTTGGAGCTGAGCAGAGTCACATGCCAAGTGCTCAGTGAAGGCTGTGTCCCTGTCTGTACCATTCCTTGTTACAGCACAGAAAGGATGGATGTGCTGATTTCTTAACAGTTACGGATGACCTTTGTCTCTGGTCTGGAGCACCTTCAACATGCCACACTTTGAACAAGATGCTATCTGTTTTCAGGGGCTGACAATCCACTGCGGGATGTGGGCTCTGCTGCACACTGGTCTTGGCAGAGTGAAGGGCTGTAGCACTTTTCTGGACACCTAGTCCAGTGGGGATGCTGCAGCTGGCCTGGGGACAGGTTAATGATGCCTGCTACACAGGTTCTTGTGCTTACGAAGACTATGACTGGCACTCCTTGGGACCCGGCATCTCCCGTGGGAGATGTGTCTGAGCACGCAGATGCATACTGGTAAGTTGTTCATGAGAACACACACCAACAGTGACGGCAGAGGGTGCCTTCAGTCTGCCTGAACGACAGTGATGCTCACAGTGACAGACCAGTTTTAGGGGGGCACGGGCGTATGGCCACGCCAGCACAGATCCAGGCCTTGGGGCCTGCTGCATGTCATATGAGGTCTGTCAGTTAAGTTTGCGTACTTATCCTAGAGAAAGTGCTACATACTCCACTGCTGAAAATCACCACGGTCATCTGCGAAGTACTCCCTCTGGGAAGCTATGCACCAATGTCAGCGCCTAGTTCACCCTTCAAAGCAATTCCGGAACTCTTATGCTGGAATGGCCATCAGAGCTTTTGTTTTATTACCCTCAATGTCCCACATTCCACCAAAAAGTCTTTGTTTCACAATTTCCTTTATCTTTGGATAAAGAAAAAAGTTGTTGGGGGCCTGATCAAGTGAGCAGGGAGGGTGTTCCAGTACAGTTATTTGTTTACTGGCTAAAAACTCCCTCAAAGACAACCATCCAGTTAAGTTTGTGAACTTGCCACCATGCCATTGTGTGCAATGGCCATTCCAGAGAGAGTCCCAAAACTGCCGTGAAGGGTGGACTAGGCACTGGTATTGGCACATAGCTTCCCAAGGGAAGTACTTTGATGATGACTAGTGATACTCAGCAGTGAGGCCTATGTAGCATTTAGCACAATTAAGTGCACAGATTTGTCAGACCCCACACAATGCACATAATGAATACAGCTGCCACTGGTCCAGTGCACTGACCAGCAGAATCAAACGAAGCATTTTACGGGTTAGGACAGTGTAGCAAGAATTATAAGCAATATGGTTTTATTTAATTACTTTGGGAACAAAACCCCCAAACCAATGCATGAACCCAAAAGGTACATAAAAATGGCCAAAAAAATATTTTAAATTGATAGATTTAAAGATCATCTGTAGTTTCCTCTTCATAACATGAGTACTTCCAGCCAGAGTAAGTTACACACCGTATCCAGTCATGTTAAGGCAGACGATCACTCTGGGGCTCCACCTGTCAATACTCCAGGAAAAACCTTGATGTGGTGGGAACATTTCTTCCCAGCTGCCTGGTCTGCTGGCCCAGGGAGGGGCAGTCCTGGGGGGGCAGGTGAGGAGCAGGCCCTGCTTGTCCTGTCATTGCTCGTTCTGCTGTCCCTCTGTGACGGAGGAGGACAAAGACCCCTGGCCTTTGTTGACGTCACTGATGCATACCCACTGCCCATCGACGGACTCCTTCCACAGGGTCACCTGCAAGCCAAGCACACACAGCCTGTCACAGGCCACTGCCCACAGCCTGCTCCTTGGCACCCTGTTGCACGGGCCCCCTGCGAGGACAGCAGGCGCCCCACCGCGGACCTCTGCCCAGCAAAGTTCACAGATCAAGTAACCAAGGAGTGCGACCGGCAGCAGCCGAGAGGCGGTGCTGTGACCAACAACGTGTGCGCCGGAGGCCGCGCTGACCACGTGACACAGCCGCGGGGGCATGTGTGGTAGCCGGGCAGGAGTTCTCAGCACACGGCCCCACACTAGGAGCCTGTTACCAGTGCCGAGTTTTGAGCCCCAGCCCAGACCTGCTGATTCAGAGACTTCCGGTCGAGCTGGTGGCTGTGCTTCCCAAGTGCCACAGTGCAGAGTGAGCTGCTGCTCTAAAGGAGGACACCAGACCAGTGAGGGCGTTATTTCCACACAAAGGTCAACAAACAGCAGAGAACTGAAAAGGTCTGCCCCAGAAGGGATGAGGAGAATGCATTTTTAAAAATCATAACCTACTAAAAATTGCCAAAAGCTACATACATGTGTTACTTTGATTAAAAAAAAATAAATAAAAACAATGATTTCACAAGAACATCTACTTCAGGGACAGACCTGACTCATTAAATGTGCCCTGAGTAGGACGTTCTAGGTCTCAGAAGCTACCCAGTCCTTTAGAAGCATCATGAGTGCTTTCTAACAGACTTACGAAGCAAAAAGGAGCCAGGGGCATGACACCAGTGACAGAAGACCTAAAACATGAGCAGCAACCAGGCACTTGCTGATGGCCTCAGAAAGATTACGGCAGGGCCGCCGGAGGTCGGTCTGGACTCCCTGGCCTATCTTTGCCATCAAACAGCTCGGTGACAGTCCTGACCCTGGTACTGGTACTCACTAGGAAAAAAAAGAGGGCTAGACCAGTTGTTCTCTGAGGGCCATCCCAGCACCAAAGTTCTATGGCTCTGAGGTGGGGTCTGCTGGGTCTTTCTGGGACCCCTGTAGATGGAAAGGACAGTAGACTGCCTGCAGAAAAGAAGTAACAAGCCAGTGCCATCTGTCCAGCCCTAACTCTCCTCTAAGGAAGAGGCTTCCTAACTCTTCAGGCAGGTTCCAAATGGAGGGGCATCATGCTTTTCTAGCACGTCTGCTCCGCTCCCAAGTGTGACTCTGCTTGCGTGCCTGCCTTGCGCTGGCCTTTGTCTTAAGTCTTGTGGTGGCCGCTTGGGCTCCATGTTTCCCTGTTCCTTTGTATGGGTCATGATCTACCAGTACAAAGCACACAGCGGGCACTGAACAAGTACTCATGAATAGTACTGATTTACAAAAACATGCCTCTGTAATGTCTGGACAAAAACCACCCATCTTCCTCCTCCATTTGTGGCCTCTTTTCCTTACATGCCTACTTCCTGGTAAACCTAACTGGAAATCACCATCAAGATGAGGCAGCCAGAGGGTGAACGATGGATTCTCAGGAACTGGCTCTGCCTCCAATAGCTCTGAGACCCTATGCCAAGGAAACTGGCTGTCAGCTTCTTCCCTCATCTGAGGGGTACATGCTGCCTCTCAGGGACTGTGAGATTTACTGATGGGATTAAGAGATGTATTCAAAATGCAGTCCTCATTAAGAGAAGAGATGGAAAAGTCAACTGCCCCCTCTAGTGGGCAAGGTAAAGACAGGGAGGCTCTTGTCCACTGTCACTGGAAAGGGGTGTACCTTGTTGTCCCCACCCGAGACGGCCAGGATATTGGCTGTGATGGACCAGCTCACGTGCCACACCACATCATTGAACTTGTGCAGCAGTTTGGGGGACCACGTATTGCCTGAGGCATCATCACAGGTCCAGATGAATACACGGCCATCCTAGGAAGAGACAGGTTAGTCAGGAGGAGGTGGGACACCCCCACTGTTGACAGTCTCCTAATCTGGAGCCACAGTGGACTTCTCTCAGGAACAGGATGTATAACTACAAGCCAAGGACTTCCTGGGTGTCCATAGCTTTGAGGATCAATTTCTAGCTCAGCATCCTGCTTTTACCCCTTCACCCCCAGGAACATACTTTGGACAGGTCACGAGTCTCCTGGGTCCCTTTCATCATTTCAGATGTGGACTTCCTCTGTATTCTTGATGTTCAGATTTTCTCTGGGGTTGTCCTTAGCCTGCCTATCACTTCCGTGTTTGCATTCCCTTTTGTGTCTATACTTTCTCAAGTAAATGGCTGTAACTGTCTGAAAACTGGGCTCTGAGAGTAAGAAAGGGTAAGTTTTAAAAAAAAAATCACACTTAAAAAAACGGTGCCGGGCTACCACCAGTGATAGCCATGATGGAGCTCACAAAGTTGAGCCTCACTGGCAACACAAGAATAAAAAGGAGTGCACTCTGAGATCTCCACCTAAAGACTGCAACTGACGGTCCAGGTGCCTCGGGGTTCGCCTGGGAGCATGGCCCCCGGCCCTGATGCTGCCCCGTCCATAGATCATAATGGAGGTCAACTCTCTGGACAGGAATGGATTGGACCTGGTGACACAGAGTGACCATATCATGTGTGCACTTTATGGCTCTATGCATCCATAGGATGTCATCCTACTGACCTCTTACTGGAGGTGGGGGAGAGGGTGGAGAGGAGGGGATAGGTGATTGCTGGGAGGATGACATGTGTGGAGTGGACAGGAAGAGTGTGCTGTCATCGGGCAGGGAGAGCAGTGGGAGCTGCATATAGTGGGGACATGCAAATTTATAGGGGAATGTACATTTTAATTCAATCATTTTTTTTTTTTAAAAAAAACTCAAATTTAAAGCCACACAAAACAGGCTCAAACACTGTACAAGATCTAGCTTAACGCTTGTCTCAGAAGGTGGCACCAGATGATTAAAGGCTCATCCCTGGTTTCATGTCTGTGACTTGTCTGGGGATAGTGGCTTAAGATGAGTCCACAGTGTCAGAATTTCCCAACGTCAACTTGGTTAGGCCATGATTCCCAATATTGTGGAATTCTTTTAGAACTGCACCCGGGCCCCTGCACTCCGTACATACACAGGGGGCAGGAGGAGACACTGGTCCTGATTTGGTCCCTCCTTGGAGCTGGCTCTATTCTAACCATTTTATTTCAATGGAGGTAAGCCACTGTGGCTTCTAACCAAGCGTCTACTGCATGACAAACTGAGTCTGTGTGCTCCTTCCTATCTCTGCCCTCACCTTTCAGAGGCTCTCCCTCTGGGAGACTGTCACAGTGGAGGAGACTAACAGGTGAAACAGCACAGGCTGTCACGGGGCTGAGCTGACCTGGGAGCAGCTGGCAATAGTACTGGTGGGCAGGCCGATGGAGGGAGCCCAGGCCACATCACGAACCCAGTCACTGTGGGCTTCCAACTTCTGCTCCTCCTTCCACTGGCCGTCTTCCTCCTCCCTGATGGGAGACCAGAGTGTCATGGACTGAACTGTGTCCCCCCAAAATATATGTCAACTTGGCTAGGCCATAATTCCCAATACTGTGTGATTGTTCACCCTTCAGTCATCTGGAGGTGAGTTTTCCATGTGTTGTAAATCCTAAGAGGTGGGGTTGGAAGCAGTTATGTTTATCAGGACTCAACCTACAAGACTAAGGTGTATCTTGAGCCAATAATCTCTTGAGATATAAAAAAAGAGGACTGAGCAGTGACAGGGAGACTTTCTACCACCAAGACAGCAGCACCAGGAAGAGCACAGTACATCCATGGGACCCAGGGTCTCCTAGACCAGAAGATTGATGACAGGGACTCTCCTTAAAAACTGACAAAGAGGGCAAGCCTTTCCCTGGAGGTGATACCCTGAATTTGGACTTCTAGCCTGCTAGACCATGAGAGAATAAACTTACATTTGTTGAAGCCACCCACGTGTGGCGTTTCTGTCATAGCAGCACTAGATAACCAAGACACAGAGGGACAGCCCAGCACTAAAGAAACTTTCCAGGAAATGCCCTGGTCCTCCAGAGCCAAAAGTCAGCCCAGCCATTCATCATTAGGGGGGCAGTTAAACATGCTTGAGTAAAGGGCAAGTGGCTTTTTTTTTTTAAAGGATATTCTCTCATGAATTGCAAACATTTTACCGGCTGGAGAGAAAAAGAAAGGTGACCTTGCTTCTTGTTACTGTGGGTGAGTCCTGGTAGGCAGCTATGAGAGGTAAGAGATGCCCCCTGGAGAAGTCTGCCCCACCCCACATGAAAGAGATAAGCCTGAAAAGTTACAATTTAAACTGAGATGCCAGAGGCTTCTCCCAGAGTTGAAGGACGACCACCCCCAGGACCCCCCATGGTGACCCAACCCTTAGGAATTTGTAAGAACTTCACTCCTGGAAACCTGAAACTAGAAACTTGAGACTAATGCTTACTTCTGCTTATATAAACCCACTAATGCCAAGGAGGGAACAGTATGATAACTCCTCTGTTCATCTTCTCAAGGGTTCTACAAAAAGAAAGGAACAAAAAGGATCGTGGACTTTGGCCATTTCTGGACAAGAGTCCACTGAACTCAGCCGGCTGGGAATAAAGCTCTCCCCCTAATAACTACCAGTGTTTGAGTGATTTCTGCTCTATGGACCTTTGTCTTGCAACACACTTACTTCCACAGCTTGATGAGGTTGTCACAGCCACCTGATGCAAACTTCTTGATGTAGCCGGGCTTCTGCATCGAGGGCTGATCTATGAGGCTTCCAGGTACAACAGCAGGGGCCCAGCTGACAGCATTGCAGCCAATCTGTAAGAGGAGGACATGTGGCAACCCTGCCCTTGTACCCTACCCGAGAACACGGGGCTTCTGCACACGCAGGGTGCTGGCTCGCTTCCTCTGCAGTTCATCAGCCTGCTGACGGGAAGAACTCAGGACGAAAACCAAAACCGGACCTACTGCTATGGAGGCAATGCACACTAACCGACACCCCGCAGGGTGCAGCAGCATTGCTCTGGAGGGTTTCCAAGGGGTGGCTGAAGGAGTCAAACCGCCCACCTTTCGGTTAGTCGCCAAATTCTCAACTACTTTGTCCCCAGGGCTCCGAACAAGGGACACACACTCACAGTTCCCCTCAAGTATTCTCAACAGCATGTGGTTTTTAGCAGCAGGTATTTAAAACAGGAGCCTGGAACTTTCTCAAGAAATTAAAAAAAAATACTTTTCAAACACAAGAAAGGAGGGCACAAGTGGCTTACCTTTGAAAATTTTTTTTTTTTTTATTATACAGTACAACCCATTTAGAAAACCACACAACATGAATTACTCTAAGACACTCCTATAACTACCATCAGGTCAAGACACCACTGTGCTACCCATCCCAGAGGAAGGAGGCAGTGGTGGTGCTGTCCTAGGGTTCTCACCTTCCCTGCGGAGATGCAAGTTCAATCCCTGGCCAGTGCACTTCCGGCACAGCCACCACCCATGTACCAGTGCAGACACACACACTACTGAGATGCTGAACAGGTTTCAGTGGAGCGTCCACTCTCAGATAGACCAGGAAGAAAGCCCTGGTTTATTTTAGTAATAAATTTATTTCAAAACTAAAATCTAGATCCTAGCTGGGAGGAGCCTGAGCACTGCGTGCCCCAGGGGTCCACAGCCCGGGGACAGCACCGCTGCTTCCTCGGCACACCTGGATGAGCTGCCTGCATCTGAAACGCATGGGTTCCTCTGTGTCAAGCACTGCTGTTGAGAAGTCTGATGCTAACGCAGTTTTCTTTCCTGTAGAGGTCAGACGGCTCTTTTTTACCCAGATGCTCAAAGGAGTTTTTTCCTTTTAAAATTCCAGTAATTTCACTAGAATGTACCTCGTTGGTCATTGTGGGTCGAGAGTCTCAGAAACAGGACGTGCTCTTGCACTGCGTAGTTTCTTGTTTCTTTCTTTGCTCTTGTTTTTCCAGGCAATTCTAGTCATGTCTGTCTTTCTTGCCACTGTCATTCACAAAACCTTATCCCTTCTTTTTATTTCTATTTTTTATGTTTTCCCTCCTTTTCATATCCTATTTCTCTTAAGGCATTACTGGTTGAGTTTACTTGCTCTTGTATTCCTCCTAATTTATTCTTTTATTTTGGAGTGATTTATAATTTCTAATACCTAAGTTCTGTCACCTTACTTCTGAGTTTCTAATTCTGATTTCCGTTATTCTTTCATGTCTTAAACCCTGCTGCCATTGAGTCAATTCTGACCCATAGCAGGTAACTTTTTAAATGTCTTCTTGGCTTGTTCTGAAACAGGTTACGTTTCTGTTCTGCTCAGTGGGTGTCCTTCTAGTGTACTGTCACTGTCCACAGGGATGCTGTTCTGCCTATTATAATAATAACTTTGGCTGATCCCATTTCAAAGACATTTACGTTGTTTATTTTTATGTGAAACTAGTTTTCCTGAGACAGGGTCAAGGAAGCCTTCCTACTAGAGTTAAGAACGAACTGCAGCAGATTACCTCTGGGATTTTCGGGCTCCGTCCTGCTTCCTGACTCTGATCCACATCTGCTCTTTTTTCCTGTGTCCCTAAGTGGCTCAGTTTTCACTCTCAGCAGTTTCTTCTCATAAAGGCCCTCATTCTAAAAGAAGTTTGGGGAGCCACAGGGACTTCCCTCTCCAGCCCCTTTAGTCTTTTTTACTGAGGGCCCTGTGCACTCACCTGCTATTCAAACCGAAAACAAATAAACAACCCAAACCCACTGCCACTGAGCTGACAGAGGAGAACTGCCCCATAGATTCCAAGGAATGCCTGGCAGACTTGAACCGCTGACTTTTTGGCTAACAGATGTACCACCCCACCACCCCACCACCAGGGTTTCCCATCTGGCATTCCAGAGGGCAGAAACCCCTCAGTCATTTCTCTAAAGATACACAAGTGACCCAGAAGCACATAGAAGATGCTGAACAGCATTACTGTTTGTTGTTAGTTGCCAGCGAGTCAACTGTGACTCATGGCAACCCCGGATGTGTGGAGTACAACTGCTCCGCTGGGGTTTCAAGGCTGGGACCTTCAGGAGGCAGACTGCCAGGCCTGTCTCCTGAGGTGCCTCCAGGTGGGTTCAAACCACCCACCTTTCAGCTAGTAGTCGAGCGCTAACTACTTGTATTACCCAGGGACTCCTCATCACTCTCTGTAGAAGTACAAATGAAAACCGCAATGAGATACCACTGGGATGGCGACAATAAAAAGGCACCCACACTAAGCGCTGATCAAGATGTGGAGAAAGTGGAACCCTCAGACACTACTTACCAGAATATAAAATAGAACTGTTACTCTGGCAAAGTTTGGTGATTTGTCAAAAAATTAAACACAGAGCAATCACATGATTCAGTAATTCCATTCCTAGGTATATACCCAAGAGGATTTAAAGCGTATGTTCATACAAAAATCTAAATGTGTATATTCATAGCAGCCTTATTCACAGGAGGCAAAAATGTTTACCAACTGATGAAAAGATAAACAGAATGTGTGTACCCACAGACTGAAACATTATTTGACCATAAAGAGGAATGAAGTACTGCTACAAGTATCATGTGGATGAGCCTTGAAACTCTCACACTGGGAGAAAGAAGCCAGTTATAAGAAACCAAATACACCAAATATGGTGTGACTTCTTTACACAGAAGGTCCACAATATGCAAATCCATAGACAGAAAGTACATTAACTTCCCTAGCAGCTGCCTAGGGTTCAGGAGGAGCCCTGGTGGTACAGTGGTTAAGAGCTTGGGCTACTAACCAAAAGGCTGGCAGTTCAAGCCCACCAGCCACTCCCTGGAAAGCCTATGGGGCAGCAGTTCTACTCTGTTGTATACAGTCCCTTTGAGTCAGAATTAACTCGACAGTACACACCAACAATAACACAGCTAGAAAGGGAGGACAGAGATACAAGTACTAAGGATTGAACTGCTGTGCAAAGACGTGTGTACCCATTTGGCAGGTTATGATTCCCAATATTTTATGACTGTCTCCCATTTTGTGATTTTCCTATGCTGCGAATCCATTCCTAAGGTCACCTCCCTGCTCCACTGTAAAGGGAGTTTCCCTGGAGTGTGGCTTGCATCACCTTTTATCTTATAAGAGATAAACAGAAAGGGAAGCAAGCAGATTGGGAACCTCATATCATCAGGAAAGCAGCACTGGGAGAAGACTGTGTCCTTTAGACCTGAGGTTCCTGTGCCAAGATGCTCCCTGAGCAAAGGCTGATGCCACACAAAGACTTCCCTCCAGAGCTGACAAAGGGGAAAGCCTTCCCCTACAGCAGACATCCTGAATTTGGACTGGTAGCCTACCGGACTGTGTAAGAATAAACTTTTCTCATTAAAGCCATCTACTTGTGGTTATCTGTGTTACAGTAGTACTAGCTTACTAAAATACAGGTTTTTGGGGGGAAGGTGATAAAAAATATTCTGCAATTAGTGCTGATGACTGCATAATTTTGTGAATATACATACTGAAAACTCTACAGCGCATTGCTACTCCACACATACACCTTAAAAGGGTGAGTTTTATGATATGTGAATTACATCTCAATTAAAAAAAAAATGTCTCTCAGTTTCAGTTGCTTTTCTTAAACTGGCCTGCTCTGGTTTCTGGAGGCTACCTGGTGGCTGTCTGGGGTACTCTTCTTAGGCCCGTTCAAAGGTATCCTGCTCAGACACCAGTTACCATGCAGCTCTGTGGCTGCTGATGGTTCATTCCCACCCATGTGTATTTCAGACATCGTGGGAAGACCTTTGTTGTAAAGGTTGTTCATGAGGTTTAGGTTTTGTTCCCTAGTTGCTGTTGGCAGTTATGTAGAGATTTGGAGACAACTATGATGCCACCTGCCATCACCTTCCAGAAACCTCTCCCAGCCGATTCATTTATGAGAGTAAGGGGAGTAGATGGGGACTACAGAGCTCCAAGTAACCAGGTCCCCAGACAGGCTCCCGGGGCCTCGAGGGCTGGGTAGACTAGGCTGTGGGCTTTTACGCATCACCTGGGTTTGACAACTACAAAAGCACAGTGGCAAGCTTTGGGGTTACTGGCTTGAAATTTCTGCCTGGGTAGATTTTACAAGCATTTGAAGCCATCAAAGTCTGGGACTTCTGTGTGGAGAAGGCTTTGAAGGCACAGATTCCAGGGTTTAAATCCCTGCACTGTGTCTTCTGAAGTCACTTCCCTTTTCTGAGCCTCACCTGCCTCACCATAAATTAGAATGAAGTGTCTTACCGTGCAGGGCTGCACATTTGTTAGCTTGTTCCTTTCATTTACATTTGTGGGGATTATCTGACAACGGGCCTAGCATACAGTCAGGCTCAAGAACTGTGACTGTTTCCCTCCTAAATATCCACAGCGTTTGCTCAACTATTTCAGCCCGAATGTTAAATGACTAGGAACACAGGGAACTAAAGTCCTACCATGCTTTTTATCACATGGCTCAGTCCTCTGGGATCCCAAAGGCTACTGCTGCTGCATCCCCATGGTCCCTGGTTCTCCCCAACCAGTGTCAACCTATTGTGCGTTGAATTGAGGCTGGTGCAACCTGACCTCCCTGGATGCAGACTCTAGTCTGACTTCAGAGCAAAGAGGCTTGAAGCTGGTCCATCAAGCCTGGCTGATCAGTAGCTGCCTCCTGGCCCCACACACAGCACAGACATCACACCTGCTACTCTCTAGGGAGCCACATGACAACGCCACTGAGTGACCCTCTCCAAGCTGGTAGGGTCTGGACTTACAGTGTGGGCATTGTTGATCTTCTTCACTTCCCACTGGCCCTCACCGGTGTACGTCAGCAGGGAAATGGCCCCGTCGGAGCTCCCACAGGCTAGGATCAGGCCGTAGTCATGGGGTGCCCAGCATACAGAGTTTACTGCAGAAGGCAGTGGTACAGTGAGCAGGGATAACATGGACAATTCTAGACTCTGACATCTCACATTTACTGACTTACTAAATTTCTAAAATACTGTAGGGACTACATCACGCAAGTTGTAATTTTGTCAGTTAAGGACATTAAAAAATAATAATCCTACCACTTATTACTATCATCATTTCATAAACCATTCTGCCTTAACAACAAAAAAAAAAAAACCAAAGTCTCACCACAACATGAGAATAAAGGTCAATACTTAAAATGAGTAAGCTTAGCCTTAAGAAAAACGCACCACGATGTGTTTACCTTTCTCATTCAGTTGTAGACTGGATTTACGTCTTGAGACCTGACCTCAGCCGTGGTGACTAGCTGAAAAGCCTGCCCAAGGCCAAGGGCAGACAAGAAGAACCATGGGGAGGAGGGAGCAAGGCTTTCCCACTCAGGGCTCTGGTCTACCCTCCAGGTACCTGAGGAGTCATGTCCCGTGTGCTCGTGGGTCTTCTCCCAGGTGCCGTTCTCCTCTTTCCAGATGATGACTTTCCGGTCATAGGAGCAGGAGGCCAGGATGTTGCCATACATGGGGTGGGCCCAGGCTACTTGCCACACAGGACCTTCGTGACTGTGGGGGAGGGAGAGGGAAAGGGTCAGAGACTATTCAGAGGAGCAGGGAGCCCATGATGCTTCTCCTGGGCACTGTTTTGAACAAAAATGAATGGCTTCCTCAGGGGGCTGCAACAGTGCTTCAGAAGAGAACTCCTTAAAAATTTCAACTATAGAATGCTAAAAGGGACACCCACTGGGCAGTGAGACTGTGAGGCACACAAAGGCTAAGCAACTTGAGGTCACAGAGCCAACAGAAATAGTCAGCCTCCCTGACCTGACCAGGCAGACACTTCCTGGCCAGACTGTAGCCTGCATCACCTGCATCTTCAGACATTAGCACAGCTGATCCTTCCTCTAGCCAACATGCACTCAGGAACTGTTTGCAGAGTGAACTGCTCCTCTTCCTCCTAGACTGCTGACTTCTTGAGGAAGTGGTATCTATTTCATTTTTCTATTTTCCACTACTTTCTATATTTGTTCAATATGTGATTTTATTTTCTGTTTTCTTGATCCTTACACATTCATTCACCTGGTAACTACCGACTGCCATCATCTACTCTGGACCAGACTCTGTACTAGACCAGTTCTCTGACCCAGGAGGGGCCTGCATCACAGCCAGGCTCTGTACTAGACTTGTTCTTTGATCCACAGAGACTCTGCACCACAGCCCACAAGAGGCAGTGTTGAGGAGCCTAGACTCTTTCAAGTCCTATTCCCCTACTCACTAGCTGTTAACATGAGTCCAAGACCACACCCTGTGTACGGCTTACCCTCTTCATGAATACTTTCTTCACAGGGTGGTCATGGTGGTTAAATTATTTGGGATAACTCGTGGAAGCAGCTTAGAACAGTAAATGGTAAAGGAAAAACAAACAGATAAAAACCCAGAAGCAAAAAAAACCCCACCGAATACCCAGCTGTCAGTCCTGCTCTCTGTTTACTTCTTCATATTCGGTCTGTAGGCTCCTCTTCCTCCTGGCTAGGTCAATAGTACATTCCTAGTTCTTATAAAGCAGCTGCTAATGAAACCATCAGAAGATTCAAATTTCCAAAAACTAGCACAGTTTTAACTGGGGCAAAAAAGAATGGGGCTGTGTATATCCCTCCAACAATTCATATCCTTTGAGTAGAAGTATGGCAGAGCAGAAAGGACTGAGTCACAGCCGAGACCACCTCAGCCATTGCTGGCAAGCAAGCCTAACCCTAGCAGCTCTCTGCTCAGTCAGGGTCCCTGCACAGCCTAACTGGCATCTGGCTCCTTGGTCACTTGATTCTTTACATGCAGCAGGAGGGTAACTTACAAGCCTATTTTCCTACATGGCTACTGATGTGTATTTTCTTTAATTCAGTTGACAAACATGCACTGAGGACCTACTTGTCAGTGGTTCTTAATTTCTTCTGTGCAGCCTGATGAAGACTATGGGCCTCTTCACAGAATAACGGATCAAATATACAGAAGCAGGATTATAAAGTCCAATTGTACCAAAAGTTATCAAAATGTTAAAAAAAAAACTCGTGCTTAAAGTGCTAGATGTGCATTTTATTAACACATTCTAAGTAAGAAGTTCTAGTGGTAGGTCCAACAACTCCTGTAATTTCAAAGTAGAGAGGAACACAGGTAACATTGTCTGAACTGTGGTATAAAAATATCTATGGCTTCTCACGAGACAAATGGGAGCGCAGATCTAGAACTCTATTAAGAGACCAGACCTCATGGTCTGACATCCTGGAAGGTCCCCTGAGAAGGTGGCCCCTGGACCTGCTGCTAGCCGAGCTGACACCAGTACTGAAGCCAACTCTTCAGACAACGACTGGACTGAACTGTGGGACATAAGAGTGAGGCAGGTGGTGTGTGTACTTCTTGGCTAAATATATGTAGGAGGCTGTCCAACTGGTTCCTCTTTAGAGGGGAGAGGGGAGGGTGGAGAGGAGGGGGCAAGCATTGGTTGAGGGGATACCAGAAGTAGGGTAGAAAGGAGGAGTGTGCTGTCACAGGGTGAGAAGAAAAGCAGACAGTTGCACAGAGGCGTGTGTTTGGCATTTTGTACGGCAAATTGACTTGGTCTGTAAACTTTCACTTAATCATAATAAAACCAAAATTTTAAAAAAAGCGTCCATGACTTCTGTTGTGTCATAGTGACAGATGACTTCTGTTGTGTCATAGTGACAGGTACCATGACCACTACTGTGGTTTCTTGCCTACACTCATAACTGAAGGACACACTAAATATCAGTCACTAAAAATAAAGAAGTGATTTTCTATCCCATCCCAGTTCACCAACCCTGAATTCCATCAAAACAACCTTGAGAGACCAATGGAACCCAAGTTAAGAAGTCCAGTGACGTGAATGGCAGTGAGCTGAGGGGAAAGCAGTGGCAGTGCGGCTATCAAAATGAGAGGGACAGGGCCTCCTAAAGAATCTTAAGAGAGAGAAGGGTAAGCCAAACATTTGAGAATACTCACTTAACACTTGGCATGGGCAAACAGTCAGAATTACAGGATTTGACATATTGTTCTTATATTAACGCTCTTAGGTGACACTTCAGATCATGTGTGCTAAAAGCAGCAATGGCTGCTTTTACGGACGGCTTACTGTATGCTGGGTGCTGTGTCCTCACTCACTCTCAGTGCGGGGGTAGCATCAGCCCATTCTGTGGCAGAGCAGGTCAAGGCTCAGGAGAGGTAAACTGACTCACTTTCCAGGTTCCTCTGGTGGGTCTATAGATGGCATGTCTGAATTTGCTCCTGGACCCACCCGTGCCCTTAACCTCACCGCCCCTGGGGCATTTGCTGAGATGGCTGAGGTCCAGTGGTCCTCTGTGCTGAACACACTAAGAGGCTGCTCTAAGCCGAGTTCTCACCCTGTCCTCCTAGGCTGGAGGCTGGCCACAGAGGCCAAATCATCCTGAGAACTCCCTAAAGCAGGCCAGACTTACCCTCTGAGGTCAGCGATGAGGATCTGCCCTCCATTGCGCACATCGAAGATTTTGACAGACCTGTCAGATGAGCAGGTTGCCAGGCGGGTGCCATAGTAGTCCATCTGGGCATCGTGCTGCAAAGGTAAGAGAGCTCAGGAAGCCTGCAGGCTGGGTGGGCAGGTGGGGCAGCCTCTGGTACAGAGTGTCTAGTTGGAACAACCACCTGAAATCAATCTACTCTCAAAGATTATCTAATGGCAGGAACTAGCATGCTAGGTTCCTGCCATGACGTTCTTTGATAGGCAATAGCTTTCTGAAAGGGACAAAGCCAACGAAATCCAGCTGATGTTAAAGATTCTTTACAAGTGCCAAGGAAAGCCCCTTCTAATCTTGTCTTCAGGTGGGTGTGGGGCTCTGGTTTCTCACTTCTTCCTCTCAGAACTTGGAGCTAATGCTGTCCAAACTACCAGGCCTCCGACTGACTGGAAGCCTGAGTCCTACATGATGTACCTCTGACCTGGACACAGGATTCCATTTAGGTTTTGGGGCTTCTCCTTCCTTCGCCATGGCCTCAGATCCTTTGGATACCTTTGCTCCTGGGCTTCTGCCTTAACTATGTCCTAGCAGTGCCTCCAGTATCCCCACTCCCCACTCCCATGGAAAACAATGGCTTGGTGTCACTGGTCCTATCCCAAGGAACCAAGCTCCCTGATGTTGACTGGCCATGCAAACCCAGACAGGGCCCTGCCTACAGCTTCTTGACCATCTGGGGCAGGGCTCCTTTGAGGCACTAGGCCTGTCGCCCAGGATGACCATCACATGCTCCCTCCTGCTTGCTGGTCAATCTGTTCCAGTGGACACCACTTTCCTCAGCTGTCCTCTTCTGTCTCCTCAGTCACCTCTTTACTCAAGAAAGCATCATGATTTTTCTTTGTAAGTCAACAATTTTGCTATTTCAGGGCTTGGCTTCCTGAAAGTCAGACTGTACAGGTACTCAGATGGCTTTCTATGCATCTACTTTCAAAGCACTTCTGCAGAGTGCCACTGTGCACTGTGACAACACAAGGCACAGTACCTGAGAGCTGAACCCTATCTCCTTAGCTTACCTGATGCACAACCTTTGAAAAGTTACCAAACCTCCTTGAACTTCAATTTTCTTATTTTAAAACATGACTAATGGTATTTGCTTCAAGAGTTGTTGTAACAGATAAATGTGATATTGAATGAAGAGCGGTTGGCATGGGCCTGACACTTTGCAAGCAGACAAATGTCAGTCATTATGACTTTGCCTCATCTGTTCCCCAAGCCAACCCCACACAAATACGTGGCTCATCCATTATCTTGCCCACTTTGCTGTTGTTGTTAGGTGCCATCTAGTCAGTCTCAACTCAAAGTGACTGTGTAAAAGAGAATGAAACACTGTGTCCGGTCCTGCGATCCTTACAGTCATTGCTGTTTGAGTCTACTGTTACAGCCACTATGTCAGTCCACCTCATTGAGGGTTTCCCTCTTTTTCACTGATCCTCTACGCTACCAAGCATAGTGTCTTTTCCCAGGGACTGGTCCTTCCTGATACATGAGATGAAGGCTAGCTATATCCTTGTTTCCAAGGAGTACTTGAGGTGTACTTTTTCCAAGACAGATTTGTTTGTTCCTCTGGCAGTCCATGGTATATTTAATATACTTTGCTGACACCATAATTCAACGGCATCAATTCTTTCCTAGTCCTCTTCATTCATTGTTCAGCTTTCTCAAGCATACGAGGCAACTTGCACCTTATTTCTCAAAGTGACATCTTTGCTTTTTAACACTTTAAAAAGGCTTTTTATCTGCAGCAGATCTGCTCAACATGGAAACTGCAGTTGACTCAGAAAAGTTAAATAACTGCATAGGGAGTTTATGAAGGGGCCTTTTTACACAAGGCACCAAACTATCTACAAAGAGATGGCTCTAAAGTGGCTCTAAAGCCACACCACATACTACAGAATCCAGGAACATATACAACTCTGAGATCAGGCAACCTCTTAGAAACCCAAAAGCAACTGCTGGCTGGGTGAACTGTGTGATGAAGCCCCATAATCCAAGCAACTGGGGCAGGAATGGTGTTGCCCAAAGTCTGCCTTGATTGCCGGGCTCTGCATGAAGCAGTCAGTGTGCTTTCTGCTGGGACTTGAATTCTGGACCCAGTCCTGCAGTGCTGACCTGCTCTGCATGTTCCTCTCGGGAAGGACCCTCAGTGTCATGACTTCTGGCCCACAGGACCTTGTCTGGCTGGTTGTCTGCGGTAGCCCTGCCTGGCTCTGCCCTGGGCTATCACCATGGCTTCCCTTTTCTTTTGCAGTGAGTCCTGTTCTGACTCTCCCTTCATTTTCCTTCTTTCAGTCCCCTTTCCTATTGGGCTAAGAAGTGGCAGCAGAAAGACAAGCGGGAAGAGTACTGTCAAACCCCTACACCGACTCAGCTCGAGGACTGAAAGCCACCATCTAAAACCATTCCTAGGTCCCTGCCACTGCAAGTGAGCAGACTGTCACAGCCCTGTCAATTCAGGGGACATATCTGTGCTCATGAGTTATCAATGGAAAGGAGTGATGTAAAACACACACCAGGTCCCTCCCCCAGAAGTGCCCATGTCCACAGCCTCTGTGGATGGGCTGAAGGCATACTTACAATCATGTCCTCATGGGAGGTATCCACGGTGTTAATTACTGACACCTGGAAGCAAAGACACTGCTGGTAAATTCACTGATGGCAGCCAGAATGCAATCTTCTCATTAAATCCGCCAATCTTTTCTAAAGTTCCTGAGTGCATTTGTTCATTCATTCTTTCATTCAACAGTCATTCTTTTTCCCAAGCATTATGTCTGGGACTGGAGACACAGACATGAATAAAACATATTGTTTGCTTCTGAGAAGTTCACATAAAATCATCCTACCACAGCATAAGGAGATGTCCAGGTGGTGGTGGTGGTGGCATGAAATGGGGCTTAGAAGGTGAGTGGAATTTGCCAGGTGGCACAGGGGAAACAAAGGACAGTTCAGAGGGAACAGTATGAACAGACACAGAAGTCTGAAAGAGCTTCATGTGTGCTGGGAAACAGCAAGCAGACCAGGCTAACAAGGAGGGTGATGGGGGCCTTGAGGGAGCTATGGCTGGGTTCCCTTATTGGATGACAGAGTCCTAATGTTGGAGGCAGTCTGCCTAACAGGGTTCATACCTAAGATGCGTAGACTTGACTCAAGTCCCTCATAAGACTACTTCCTGGTCCATCACCTGTGACAGACCTGAGGCTATCACCTAGTGGGGTCCTGGATTGCATAGTTTGCAGGGTTAGGAGACAGCCATCATTGTCTTTGCTTTGCTACCAATGCTTTGAGATCCAGGTCACGTTACAACCGCTTCTCAACGATTCCCAGATCTGCCAACTAGCTGAACTCTCCTGAATTATCTTCAAGACTGAAGGTCTATAACACTATGCTATTTCTTCTTCCCACTAGAAGGCACGCTCCCTGGGGTCAGGGTCTGAGTTGTCTTCTGTGAGCAATCCATTCATATCATCCAGCACAGTGTTTTCAAACAGAAGGAACTATTTACTGGACAAATCAATGAATGAACCAAACGGAACACTATTCTTTAAATTCTTAGGATGGAAAAGGGCACTGAAAAAGTAAATTTCATGTTGGAACTGATATTTCTAACAATTTCTTCTATTTTATCTGGTCCTGCAGAAACCCTGTAGGTATAAAGTTTGACTCGACTTCTCCGAAAGGTGGACACTGGGATGGCTGCAAAGTAGCTCAAAAGGTATATATCAAGTGAGCAGATGTTCTTTCATCAAAGGCTACTCTCTGAGTGAGTGCACAAGGTTGTGTCGTGGATTCAATTGTGTCCCCCCAAAAATATGCATAGAAATTTGGACAGGTTGTGATGACCTGCACTGTGTGACTGCCCTCCATTGTGTGATTTTACTACCTGTATGTTAAAGAGGATTAGGGTAGGACTGTAAATCCCTTCCTAAGGTCACCTCCCTGTTCCACTGTAAAGGGAGTTTCCCTAGAGTGTGGCTTGTTCCACCTTTTATTCTTTCATCCTACAAGAGATAAAAGGAAAGGGAAGCAAGCAGAGTTGGGAACCTCATCCCATAAAGAAAGCAGCCCCTGTGGTACAGTATGTCCTTCAGACCTGAGGTTCCTGTGCTAAGATGCTCCCCAAGCAAAGACGGATGCAACACAAACATTTTCCTCCAGTTGACAGAGGGAAAGTCCTTCCCTGGAGCAGACACATTGAATGTGGACTTGTAACCTATTGGATTGTGTTAAGAATAAACTTTCCTTTGTTAAAGCCATCCACTTTGCGCTATTTCTATCAGAACAGCACTAGGTAACTAAAACTGTCCGCAAAGAGAAGAAAGGAAGATGAGGAGTCTCCAGTGTGTACAGCCATCTAGATTACAGAGTGCTTTCACATGTGTGTCAGAAGGTAGCACGGCAGGGTTCATCAGGGTTGTGTAACAGATGAAGGAATGGAAGCTGAGAGAAGGAAAGCAGTTGCCACAGCCAGAGCTTAGAATCAAGCCCCAACTCCTATCTCCCAGCCCACAAAGCTTTCCACTCCATCAGGCTGCCTTGTTTAGAACACTCCTTAAATCCTACATCTGACGGCTGAGCAGATTCAGGAATAAAGTTTACTGGGAAGTAGTTTTATACAAAGTCATCAAAGGACCTAGAGACAACCAACATTTATGTCTAACCATTTGCACCCACTGGGGAGGGCTGGTGAAGGATGCTTCTGCATTGTTTTTAAAGCTCTGACAGTACTTCCTCCTGAGCACCTGGAGTTAGCTGGTCGTTTTTAAGAGGCAACACGCAATAACAATTCAGCTCTTCAGAATTAGTTAAGTCCCTCTGAGCAAGAGCTACACCCAGTGTCCTGACTTTTGGTGGTCCACGCTGGTTCTCTCCTGCCTGCGGATGGAGTGCAGCCATTTTCCTGAGGGCACGGATCTACTGAACCCCCGCTCTACTTTCAACTATTAGTTCTAGTACGTCCAGTCATTCTCTCAATGAATAAAGGCAGAGTGAATGTACACTGTGGATACCAAGGAGATAAAAAAACCTCAGTCTCTGCCCTCCTCAGAGTCCTTCAATTCACCCTTGTATCAGTTTCCTGAAGTGTCCATCATAACTGGGGTACCCTCTGGGGATCCAGCACCCAAGGGAGTTCACACGTGTGCTAAGAGAGGGGTAGGCAACAGAACGATATGGTTACGAGGGTTCGAATCTTAGCTCTGCCATGTACCAACCGTGCATGAGGCTTCTCCTCTCAGAATTCTGAATTTCCTCATCGGCAAAATGTTGATAATAACAGCACGTATTTCACCGGCCTGCTGGCCAACTGACGTTGTGAGCAATGTTTGAAATTTACTGAGCTCGGCAAACAGCAGCTACTATGGGGAATGGTTTTTAATTGTTGAGGAAAGAAAAGGAGACTCGGCAACCGCACGGCTGGCAGAGTCCAGGACGTGGGCAACCTAACGCTGGCCACCTCCTCCGAAAGGGCCGGGCGAACAGGGCCAGATCCCCCAAACCTCGAAACGGTGGAGGGGCGCTGAGTGATCCCAGACCCGACCGGGTTTGAGCCCAGAGATACCGAGAAACCACCGACAGCGAGTTACGTCAGGACAGAGACTGCGGCCCGAACTCCACTCACCGTCCCGGGCCCCAACACTCACCATGGCTGGGGCGGTGGCAGCTCCCGGCCTAGGACGTGGCAGCTCCCGGTGGCGCCTCTGAAAGGCTTAACTTCCGGCGCCGGCTGGCAGGCCGTCGGGCCTCGGCTCAGGAGCCTCCGGGCAGCAACCCGCTCCTGCTCACAAGGTTCCGTGCCGTCCGGGGCCACGCCCACCTCCCCGGTGCCCCGCCCCCTCGTTGCCCCACCCTTTAACCCTACCAAACAGACGAGGGACAGTTTAGGCTTCCACCTGGTCCCTGACACGGCACTGTTTGGAATGGGAGGTCTTTGAATCTCTGACCAGCGTGTCATCCTGAGCAGCCCTTCCTTTTTCTTGAGGCGCATCGATGCAAGGAAGGATTCTTGACTACAGTTTTACTAACCACTCGCCGGATCTGGGTGCAGATCGACCTTATGATGAATTTTGCAGGTCCATTAATTTTGGGGCGGGGAGCGAATAGACTGGCCCTACTGTTTCCTTTTTGTTAGCGCCACCTCGGGACCAAGGGCTGGGATTAGTCAAACCAAAACAAAACCGGTTGCTGTCGAGTGAATTCCGACCCTTATAAACCAAAAAACTCCACTGCGGTCCAGTCGATTCCGATTCATAACGACCCTACAGGTCAGCGTAGAACTGCCCCATAGAGTTTCCAAGGAGCGTCTTGTGGATTCCCACTGCCGAGCTTTTGGTTAGCAGCCTTGGTAGCATTTAAAGACTATGCCACCAGAGTTTCCAAGGTCTGGGGTTAGGGACCAATAAAGCCAGGGAGTGATCCCACCGCCAGAGGCCCAAACCTCCTGCCTCGCCCTTCCCAAGGCACAGGTCTGATGCTTCCAAACTGCTCCTTCTACACAGCGTTCCCGGGATCCTGGGAGATGCCCAGGCAAGACGCCATCTCAGCCAGGCTCCAGCAGCTAGAGCCTAGGGTCGAAACTTCAGTTTGCCAACCCTTTCTCCCGTTGTCCAAAGGAGGAGAGTGGAGGATTCCCCACAAGTGAGGAATGTTACATCTCTGGATAGAGCCCGGGGCCCAGCCCTAAGCCTCCTCTAGACTTTAAGGAGGCGAAGACCTAGGGTGGACCCTGGACTCCTCTTGGATAAGTCACTATCCCTCAGTTTCCTTCCTTTAGCCTGACCCTGGGTGGAGACAGTCACCGCTTTAGAGAAGATGTTAGGGCTCGGAGTGTGTAATACACCCAGCCTGGCAAGGCGCTCTGAAAAGGGTCTAGAAGAGTGTGATGTTGCAGAACTTGGCCAAACTTCTGGGCGGCAAAGTACCCATCCATCCCCACCCCGGAGTTGAGGACTTATATTTCTCCCTAGTCTGTGTATCTGTGTCAGGGGGGTCGTTTAAGGTGAAGCACGAAGGAAAAATTCGGGGGCAGGGCTTTTGGTCCTGTTCTTCAAAGGCCTGGCCCTGGCTTTGGGTCTGTAGTGGCACCCCTGATAGTCTGGGTGATAAGGTCAAGGGAACTTTTCTTTCTGAGGCTTTCTTTCCTGAAGTGGGAAAAGGGGATGGGGCATATTAAAAAACAAAAAAACAAATCTTGTTGCCGAGCTGACTCGACTCATAGTGATCCTATAGGCCAGAGTAAAACTACCCCACAGAGATTCCAAGGACTTCCTGGTAGATTCGAACTGCTGACCTTTGGGTTAGCAGCTATAGTAGTTAACCACTATGGCACCAGGGTTTCCAGTGACGTATTAGATATAATTTAATGTGTGGGGGCATTGTTATTAAAGGAATGCCTTGGTGTAGGCAAATGAAGTTAAATAGACCTGGAATTTGGGACAAGTAATGAAACTGTATCTTACTCATTGAGATATTTCCTGTGGGCCTGAAAGGCATTATAACACAGAGGTTTAGAACACAGGTTCTAGAATTAGGACTGCTTAGGTATAAACGCTATATTACCTACTTACTAGGAAGACACACCGTTCACCCCTCTGAGCTGTTGAGTCCTTGTCTGTCAAGTAGAAATCATAATAATACCTACTCCAAAGGTTGATATTGGAATTAAACGGACCCTTGGATGTGAAATAGTGTTTGGGAGTTGGATGGGCCCACAGTACTTTTTCTGGGCTTTAGTTCTCCCTGAGAAGAGGCTAGCATCTGAGGAGGCTTACACGTGTCTGAGGCCCCAGCCTTTGGCCCAACACTGAGGACTGTTTCCTAGTCTGGGCACATTCTCTTTCTCTGGTGACGATCAGCAGAGTTTGCAAAGTTCAGACTTAAGTACCAGGCTCCTCTCTGCCTCCCTCCCCTGCAATAGGAGATGCCACCTACAGCCTGTGTCTGTATCTCCAACCCCTTCCTCTGGTTGATCCCAGAACTCAAGTCATTGCTAGTACTCTCCAATGTATGTTCTCTTTTTTCTCCCACAAGGCTATTTGCCCCTCAGTCTCCTCCACCTCCTGAGGCTCCTTCTCCCAAGGCCTTGCTCTCTGGGTCTGTGGACCACTCTACATGGAGAGTTAATGTCTGATGGCACACTACACTTGACTTCCTCAAATGGTGGATTTCCAGCTATGAGTTAATAACACTCCCTCTAGAAGGGGTGACCTGGTGGGAGGAAAGTGACCACCCACTGAACACTGTGCCCCAGGGCCAAATGCTTTTCCCTCCCAGAGACTCAATTTCCCTCTGGGGGGGGAGGTCAGGGACCAGGGGTCAGGGGTTGGTGGGAGTGGGGAAGTGGGGGGAAGGTGGCAGGATGGGGTGCCCAGCTGTCCTGCGGAAAGAGGCCTTGTGATGTGTACAGTGTCTGCATTTCCACGTGTGCATTTATTGTTATTGCTCAGTATAGTGTTGAAAAGGCAGACAAATCTCATCAGTTACAAAGAGCACAAGCCAGAGATACAGAGAAATAAAAAGTGTACAATAAGAGCACAGTCACTTCCCAGCCCCATTGCCCCAGAGAGCCCCAGAGACCCCCAGAGCCCGGGAAGCTTGTGGAAGCTGGAGGCGGCACCATCCCCTCGCTACTCTGTTATAAAGTATGTGCACACAGGAGTTAGCACAGTGCTGACCCCTGAAGTTCCAGTTCTGGGAGAGAGAGCACCACAGGCATTACAAAACATACTTACGGGGCCGGGAAGCATGGTCCCTCAGCTACCTTGCTCTTGGTGGAGGGGCTAATGGCTGATGCCTGGGACTTGGGGTCACCTTCCCAACCACACCTCACTGCTGCTTGGGTGGGTAGGATCTCAACCTCAAGATTAGGAGAATTTGATTGGAAACTTGGAAGAGATGTGGGAACGTTATGCTGTTGTCTGATTTACGCCTTGGCTCCGGAAGCTGTCAAGAAGCCCCTCCCACAACACAGGATGTTTCAGAGACTGCAGCAGGAGAAAGGTTTGGGCAGGAGGCTCATCAGAGTGCACCAGGTGGCAGCCACCTACAGGTAGAGCAAGAAGTGTCTGTGGGAGAAGGGGCAGAGGGACAGCAGGTGTGGTGAGAAGGTCCTGGCAAGAAATGCTGCATCCCAAAGAACCTGCCACATAACCTCTGAAAATCAGCTTAGGAAAGGGAGATAGAAATCAACACTTCTGTATGATGAGATGAGAAGTACATACCACTAGGCCTCACATTCTGCCTTGCAAAAGTCTCTGCTAGCTAGGTCCGGTGCTCTGGGTCTGTGACAAACAACTCACCCCTGGGCTCGGGCAGATGGAGGTCTCAGCCTAGGAACCCTCTGATTCCCAAGATGAGATTAGTTAGGGGGTCGGTGGCCGTCCTGACAACTCCTAGTTTAGGGGACAGTAAAAATGATGAGGGGGAGCATCCAGCTTCCATCAAGAGGCTGGAAGTGCTTTTGGTTCTTCCTTACAGGACACTTGTGTAAGACAGCAGCCCAGGGTGGACAGGGAATACAACAGAAGGAAGATGTTTGCACAGAAAATGATAGGACTTTAGAGTAAGAGGAGGGCAGGGAGTGGACGATTTGGTAAAAATTTTAAGTTCACTTGGAAGAATAGGTGTCAGCATGTTTGGTAAAAGAAGAACAAAGGGGACTTGCCACACCACCTAACAAACATCATAAAGCTACGAGAATTAAAATCACGCGCCTGGCATCAGATGAGACACCCAGAGAGGGAACAGGAGAGAAATTCCAGAAATTAACTCAAATCCATACAAGGTGTCAGTGTGTGCGGTCAATACGGTTGGGGAAAAAGAGTATATCATTTGAACCTCGAGACACCCAGAGTCAGATGGGCACAGAGTTGTTGGTCCAGTGCAGTTCTTGCCTCTTATCTGATCTCACAAGAGGGAGCCCTTCCTCTTACCAGCTCTAAGATTTGGTCGGGCCACAGGCCACGATGAGAGGGGCTGGTGGGAGCATTTGGGGGTGGGGGTGTTTTCTGAGTTAGAGAAGGCCCTGCCTGAGCTGCATGAATTCTTCAAAGTCCTCCCTGCTCCCCTGTGAAGGTGGGTGGGGGGACTCCACAGTCCCAGGAATCACCGACTGGGGCTGCCTGCTCTTCTCTCAACTGTAGGAGGGGCAAGTTTAGGAGCTTAGACCTCATACCTGCCTGCATCCACCACTTTGTCCTGGGGCCCTTGTTCTGACAGGTGCGGTCCCAGACTAGAAAATGTATACATTATAGAGGGCATACTTACTAGGTTCTGTCTGATGATAATTTTTGCTTTTTGTTTTAAACCACAGACATTTCAGAACCACACTGCAGGATTAAGAAGAGTCAGCAATTGAAAGCATAACCATTGCATAGTATTAAATGAACAGAGACGGTGAGTTCTTTATTTACAATTATTGTCTAGATAAAAAAATTCATAAAAACAGATGAATGGTCATAAATTATTTACCCCCTAGTGGGGTGAACTGCCAAACGTACCCCATGCTGCTAGATATAGGACGCAGAGTGCAAGCTGTATGTACTACAGTGAGTTTTGACAAACCAATCATTTCCTGTGTGTGTGGCTGTGGATGCAGGTGTGAGAGTGAGGGTGTACGTCGGGGAGAATCCATCATTCCTGACAAGAAAAGACCAACGCTGATGTCAGACATTTTCTGGAGCTTCCACTGTTCCCTAGGCCCCAAGCGAGGCTCCACTCCCAGAAGCCCCTCCTGGCTTCCATGCATCTTGGCTGCTGACAGACAGGGAGCATGGCGTGCAAGTGAAACTCTCCTGGTGTCACAGAATGAGGTTGTGGACACGTGATGAGAACAAAGGTGGGGAGAACGGGAAACCTTGAGAAAGGAAACTCCAAAAACACACCATGTTCCACGGCTGCCCCATGTGTCCCTCATGCGAGGCTTTCCTTCCTCAGAGGAGCTCAGCGGGCTGGCTTTTGGTGGTGCTTGTAGCTGAATCCAGTAAGCAACATCTGAGGGTGGTCGCCCCTTTGAGGGTGCAGTTTCCTCTCCCAGATACATTCAGAGATATTTCTTCAGGACGCTCAGGCGATGATGTCTCACAAAGAAGGCCCTCTTGAAAGCATTCTCCTGACAGGAGGGTTTAGCTTTGTGGGGTTAACTGACTGCGGACCCCAAGCCCTCAAGTTTTTGCAGAGCCACGCAAACCTAGGCCCTCCCAGCTGACTATGGCTCTTTTCCCGAGGGGATCTCATCTTGTTTGTGGAAGAGTTCTCTGGGCCCGGAGAAGGGAAAGAGGCTGGGCAGACACAAAACAACTGCGGGAAGGGAGGGCTGGCGTGAGGAATGAGTTTTGCAAGTGAGGTGGAAAGTGTTTGGTCTTCCTTGAAGCATGGGACATCATTGATCATGGTATTCAAAATGTCTTTTGCACTGTACAAGTTTATGGAAAAAGATCGTATGCTGAAAAGTCTCAAAGCAAACTTTGTATTAAATACAAAAGTTCTTTTATGAAAAAAGCTGAGACCCACAAAGTGCTTAGCAGTTAAGAGGCTGACATACAATTAAATAAGCTCTTATTAAGTGGGATTACTAGTGCCGTTATTGTTTTTTTGGGGGAAAAAATAACCACCTTTTCTCACCTGTGATACTGCAGAGTTTCAGAATGGCTTTCTGTCTGGGAAAGCGAGGCTTGCTGTTAAAAGGCTACAGTATATATTGCGACTACAGGAAGACAATTTGGTTTAAAAATCACACTGAACACATCTCAATATACACATCATAAAGTTCATTCGGATCTAAATAGTGCAGAGAAAAAGGATATTTTTCTTCAAAAAATAAAAATAAGAGCAGCAAGCCATACTGATTCTCATTCATATGCCCACAGCTCATATGCTGCAATTTGTAAGGGAATAAACTTCTACATTACTAACTAAAAAAAAAAAAATCAACATAATAGCATTTATATCTCAACACTACCCCAATCTCTGTACAGACAGTGCCAAAAAGAACCTAGTTTGGAAATGCTCTTGGTAAACTTAAGCAAGCTTCACTAAGAGAAGAGTCTTCAACCCTTGCTTTGTGGATCCTGTCATCTTTGGGCCAGAAGCGCCGGTCAGTATTGTAAACCAGGAGGCCTTCTCTCCTCCTCTCCCTTCGTCTGTGGAGCAGGTTATGAAATCCTTCTGGTCGGATCCTCTATAGTGTTTGGCTTCTGCCTCAGCCTCCCTCGGTAGTGATGTCATTGAACGGAAATAGCAGGCAAAAATCAGAGCATGGCTATCGTGAAACATCAAGGATGCGATCCAGGAGAAGTGTCTGTTCGGCTGAGCTGTCTGGACAGCTCGTCAGCCACCAGTGTTCTTAAACCATACAAATAGCCAAAGACATTATCTACAGGTTTGTAAACAAATTACATTCTTCTTTTAGGACATAAATAAGTTAAAATAGAGCAATTTAAGCGGAAACAAGGCAACATGCCGGCAAAGAAACTTTATATATATCCATGTATATATATGTATATATATATACATATATACACACATATATATAAATCTACCTATCTATATGGACGTATACAGTCTTGGAGAAGTATACGTTGATATAGATACAAAGAAATGGATATACCCTTTTGAGTGTCTATGAAATTCTTCGGTTCCATTGGTGCAAATCTACTAGGCGAGTTAAGCTCTGCAATTTCAAAAAGTTATTAAAGTAATCTATACAACTGAGACCATGCTGCGCAAGCATTTCAAAAACTCACAGACCAGTGGATTGGGTAAGTAGTCTCAGAAAAGAGTCCGTTTGCAGTTCCCGCCTAAGAAAACAAACAAAAAACCCCTCCCCAGACCCCCGAAAACCAAACAAGGGGACGACTGGAAGTGTACAGTACATTCATGCAGGGGACGGACGTGGTGGCCGGGCGGGGACATGGCTGGTCCATGTGTGGGCGGGAGCCAGGAAGGGCCGGTTTTGACAAATCACTCACTCCCAGTAAGCCCCCAGGAGAGATCCCGCCCCTGCCTCCAAGAGAAAAAGAGTTCAAACAGCATCGCAGCCAGAGAAAGGGTCTGTTGGGTGGAAACGTGGATTCTCTCTCCAGTGTTTGGTTTTCTGTTGTTGCTCTTTGCTCCTTGGTGTTTGGGGTGCCTGGGTGGGGGGTTGCCCAGAAGGCGAGTGGCGGTGGGGTCTGTGAGGGAGGGTGGGTGGGCAGGCAGGCGCCGGAGGAGGGGGCGGGGTGGAATCCTCAGCTAAAGCGACGTCTCCAGGCTGTGAATGGGGCTCCCTGGACTTGAAGAGGTAGCTGATTTGCTTGTGTCTGTGGCCAGGTTGATCCCGCTGTCGATGGCGCTGTTGTTCTTGTTGAGTGAGGACGGCGGGCTCGAGTTCTGCTTGAGCGCGGCATCTTCTTCCAGGTCGGTGTCATCGATGAGGGGGATGTGGGGCTGGGAATCTTCGATCCGGAATTCAGGATGAGCCATGAAATTATGGATGGAGGTTCGAGACTCAGGCTTTTCTAAACCTTCATAGAGAGAGCTACGAAACGCCTTCACGACGCGGATCTGCAAGGGAAGCAGAGGGGTCAGAAGCACTGCCCTGGGTGGGGAGTGGGCGGGTGGCCACGTTTAGGGGGCCTCGGAGGGGGGATGGTGGGAGAAGAGTTAGGACACGCAGGCGGCTGGAATCCACAGTCGCTGGATGTTATGAGCATCGCAAGAGGGGAAAAACGGGAGGGGAAGAGGGCTTAGGTTATGTGCATTCATGAAGTGGTTGGTTTTTTTTTTTTTTTTTTTTAACTTGCTTTGGTTTTGGCCAGAACTACAGTATTAGAACAGGAGTCATCAAGCACCATCAAAGAGATGCTGGGAACCAGTTGTTAAAGGAAGCATGGTCCACTCCGGTGGGCACCTACACCTAGTGAGAGAGGGAACCTTGTTAATTCTGGAGCAGAGGTTCAACCATGCAGAAGGGGGGGAGGGCCAGGTAGGAATCAAGTAGAAAGGAGGAGAGGCTATTAAAAAAATTGTAAAAAAAACCACACACAGTTAAGAAACCATACTACATGGAACAGATTGCGCGCCACCACAGAAAAGGAACAGAAAGGAGACAGTTGGATGAGCTGGGATGAGAGGAGACACACAGGGCCAAACGGAAAACGAGAACATCCAACCAAAGGCAGCAAAGCAAACCAAAGCCAACCCTGGGCTTTCTGAGGTGCAAAAGCAGAGGCAGCCAGAAAGCATGAAGGAGCTGGCGGAGTGGGGACACTCGGGATGGGGAGCATGCCACGGGGGGTGGGGGGCGGGAACCACACGGCACACACAAACCAGCACACGGCTACACTTGGAAGCCTGGACGATGTGAACGGAGGTCGTTTGTACCCAGCGTTTCTTTCCTTCATGCATTGAGGAGGTAAACACTCGAGTATAGACTCAAAGCCCTGTGAGTGCTTTGAAAGCACAAAACGAAAAAATGGGGCCAGAATCAAATGGGCCAACCCAGCCTCAGGGGGGTTCTTGGGGCTGTGCGGGTGAGCCACAAAGCAGCGAGTACGCTCAGTATCTGGGTTGCAGTCATGAACCCCTGCACCCTGGTCCTCAGCTCTCTCTTTACAGTAACAGGGGGAGCCTGAAAGCCAGTCCTTAAGTGCGAGACTTGAGTTTGGTGGCAGCACCACGGCAGGCCACACTGCCTCTCTGATCTCCCCCTGTCCTGCCTCACTGGGTGCAGAGGGGCCCCTTCTCTGGCTTCTGGGAGGGGGAGCTGTGCCTGTAATGTCAAGGGGCTGATGGGACTCTGGACAAAAGCGCCTCCTTCTCTCTTTCCAGCCCACACCCAGAGCTGTGTCCAGCTCTGATGGAGGTAGCACCTGCCAGCCCTGTGCTGTATGGCCACCTCCAACTGCACAGCAGTGGTCCCCGCATTCTAGAGGGCCTGGGAGAGGCAGAGACTAACGAGACGGGTGTGGGGAGGCCCTGGCTGTTCCAGGATTTGGGATCATTCTCAGCTTAACCCAGGGGTGCTCCCATGTGCAGCTCTGGTGGGAAAAGCCTTGGCCCATGGAAGTGACTTTTCATAGATGTCTGTGGCTGGTGATTTTAAATATCAGAGCACAGGGCTTCTTTTACAGATTCAGAGGGAGTCTTTCTAAAGCCCATCATAGGCTCCTCGGCCTTCGACTTGAGAGTGCACGGAGCTGACCTGAACTTCAGGTTTGCTAGTATTCCTTGGTGGTCTTGTGTAAAATCTACAGTTTCGCAATTTTTTAGTTTTTTCTCTTTTGCCATCAGCCATCATTTACTAGTGCTGACTTCATATCTTCTAAAAAAGTATCTTTTTCCTCTCTTTATGTGCTGTGGGCTGGGAAGCCAGGTAGCCCCATGTGGTAGATGTGTGCTTTAAGAGTTCAGCAGTGTCAAGCTGGAGCTGGCCAGCCACTGAGAATTAGGGCTACTCAGTGATATCTCTTCTTGTCTGCTCTAAGATTCCTTCCCCGCTGCTCTCCTATTTGTGGCTCTCTAGAGATGATGGATATTCTGATCGCCTGCTAAGTGGGCAGTTAACATTCTTGGTTGGGGTAGGGGAAGTCATCACAAGCCTCAGCTTTTCTATCTGTAAGATGGGAACAGAATCATCATTGCAGTTGCCCTGCCTAGTGTTCAGGGTATTCTGAGGTTGACTTTGAATGAGATGCTAGCTGTAGCACCTAGTGGTGGGGAGAGAGAATGGTGGCAGGACCCTGTCATGTGACTGATGATGCAAAGGGGACAACACACAATGAGATGCAGGCCCCTCCAACCTCCCCCTGGCATGGAGACAACAGAAAGAATGGACTGCTGTGGACAAGACTGTGGGGACAAGACTTTTTGGGACACCCCGCCACGGTCATCTCAAGTCTCCACTTCGGTTCTCTCCACGGCTGAAATGGAAAAAAGTATGGGAAGAAAAAAAAAAACTCTGCCATCTCCCCTCCATGCCTATCCTAAAGCTGGGACTTGGGGGCATCAGCCACATCTGGGCAGGGGGCGAGGGGAAAGAGAGGAAGGTCCCCAGTTTGTGGGATGTCAGGGGTTTTGGTTTCCTCAGCATACTGGGAGCAGGGGGACCTGTGCCCATTGTTGGGGGTCTCTGAGGAAATGCAGTGGCCCCAGTCTGGGATGGGTTCGACATACTCGAATGTTTACCCGGCTTCAAGGAAGCCAAGAATCTGGGATTGATTCACATTCATTTCAGGCTCAAGGTTAAAGACTCACAACCTCTTTTAATTTCACTCTCTCTTGCTGAACTCTGTGTCCAGGGATCTCTAGCCCTCTAGGGAAACAAACACATGGAATATTCAGACAGTGGAGAGCTCTTGGATCCCCCCCAGAAGCAAGCCATTGTCTAGCCAACCCAAGACTGCACTAAATTCATTATCAAAATGCCAGTGAGGGGTCCAGCTTTCTTTCCTTTACTTTTTCTTCTCTTCTCCCTCTAAGAGATGCCAGTTCCTTGCCCTCACTGTGCTCAGAACCACAGATCTGAAGGAAAGTGGGGGCAGGAGATGCCCTGTCTAGCAGGTCACAGCATTCAGAAAAGCAGCCACGTCTTGGGTTAGGATGCTGTGGCTTGGTTGGTTCAAAGGAACAGGACTTTGGTTAATGAACACGGGCCATGCTATAGACTCACTAAATACAAAGATGGGTTGAGCTAGGTTAGGCACTTGAGTGCAGTAAGAAAGGGGATGTGGCATGGCCTTGGATCAACACTAATGTTGTCCTTGGTCCCCAGCAGGAAGCTTTTCTTCTCCCCAATCCTGGCCAGGCAGAGAGCTGCTTCTCTGGCCTCCTAAACTAGAGAGGACTGCCCTTTCTCACAGGCATGAGGCCATGGGTGTGGGTACTGGTTCCTGAATGGAGACTCACCTCTGTGGGCACAAGACCTGTGGGCTCATCTGGTAAGCAGTGTGGATGGTGGATGACTTAGGTGTAAGGCTTCTTGTTGGTCATTTGCTAGGTGATCTTGGCTAAGTCAGTTTTCTTCTCTGAGCCTGAATGTTTTTCTCTGTGAAGTGGGTACATTGATAGATCCTACCCTCCTCAGATTTTGGTTGTGAGACATACTAGGTCCCACAAATAAGTTCATGAACTTAATTGTTCTAAGTGCTACCTACCTTGTTGCTGAGTACCATTATAGTCACCTCTGAAGTCCTCCCCTTGGGAAGCTATGAGCTGATGCTGGTACCTAGTCTACCCGTCAAAGCAATTTTGGAACTCTTTCTGGAATGGCCATTGCACACAGTGGCATGGTGGCAAGGTCAAGAACTTAATTGTGTAGCTGACTGTGAGGGAGTTTTTAGCCAGTAAACAAATAACTGTATTGGAATACCCTCCCCACTTCCCTGATCTGGCTCCCAGTGACTTTTTTCTTTACCCAAAGATACAGGAAATATTGAAAGGAAGACATTTGGATGACATTCAGGACATCAAGGGTAATATGATGACAGCTCTGATGGCCATTATAGAAAAAGAGTTCCAAAAGTGCTTTGAGGGGTGGGCTAGGTACTGACATCAGTGCAAAGCTCCCCAAGGGGAGTACTTTGAAGGTAACTGTAGTGATATTCAGTAATGAGATATGTAGCACTTTTTCTAGGATGAGTTTGCAAACCTAATTGTTAGACCTCGTATTTGAATGAAAGGATGTGGGGAACTGCCCTGGAAAATTCTGAGGCTCAAGCAAATGGCATTAGGAGTGTGCGATCAGAGGAGAAATGCACAGAGTGGACTGCTGGTCCCTTCTGAACATTCTGAGAGCCCATCTGTTGGGACAGTCCTGCCCATGGTGGGTGTCTGTCTGCCTGGGACCCTCTCCCTCTCAGGGTGGGGCTGGGCAAGAGCTCCATGAAATGACTGAGGAGTTTCCTCACCCACTTGTCATGCATCAGAGTCAGCTTCAGGTACACACTGCCCTGCCTCAGGCTTTGTGGTCCGCTTTTGAGATCCTAGCACTAACAGAGGAGACAGGGTGTGCATTTGGGCTCTGACATGCACATGGCCGCCACCCTCCCCTGCTGGAGAGTCCCCAGGAATGAGATCTGCTCCGAGGAGGCTGGCACGCAGCCCACCTCTCCATCCTAACTCTCTTGGGGCCCCTTCTGTCACTAGGTGTCTTGCTCCCTATCTTCCTTTTTGCCATTTTGGCTTTTGAAGGGACCCTGTCTGGTCCCCTGGGGGCTATAGGGGGTGATATTGTCAAGGAACTCTTCAAGCAAAAGAGGAACTAGAGGGGATATTTATGGGGTTTGTACTGTGACTGTGTTAACCAAAATGTGTATGTTGAAACCCAAGAGGCTGTGACACCCACTGGGAACCCGTGCCTCACGCAGGAGTTTGGTCAGGCTCTCTCTGAGACCACATTCCAAAGGTGGTGACCGGAAGGGACCTGGTTTCTCTAATAGAGGGGAGGAATGTGGCATTCTTAAGGGAGCATGATACACAGGGGTAAAGGAAGATGGTGACTGGGTGAAAGGGTCATCCAAGAATGAAGGGCTGTGAGCAAGGACAGTTAAGTTAGCTTTTGTAAAGCCTTTGCCTTGGCTCCATTTCAAAGGCTGTTCCAAAGGTGGCCTCATTGTGGTATAAAAGAAATTCATCTGACCTGGAGGAAAGTGACTTAGAGACAGGATGTGAAAGAAGGGACATTACCCTGAAGGGAGGAGTGCTTGAGAAATGACTGTCCCAGCACTGGCCTGTTGAATATTTTTATAAACGATCCAGAAGAAAAGGTGACAATGAAACTGCCAAGGCTCAGGGTGACTCAGCTTTTTGTTCTAGATTGTAAAGGCTCAGATTAGGGGGGCTCTAGGCCAAGGGAAGGGTTTTAAAGACTTTATGAGTGTCCAGGGATGCTGGCTGAGCTTTGTCATAGCCAATGAGAAGCTCCACATTCAAGAAGGAGGCTGGACCGGGTGGGGCCAAGAGCTGCCCACCACCTGGTAGCCAGACTCCTTGTGGTCAGACTGAGCCAGAGGGATGCAAGACTTCTGAGTAGCGGGGCATTAGGGACTCACAGAAATGTAACCCTTGGGGGGTCTCATGCTCAAGCACTACGGTCACCACGCTTTGAGACAGCTGGGGCACTTAGCCAGGCTAGAGCTGAGCAGATGCTGGGTCAGCTGGGGGAAGGCTGCCCTTCAAGGTCACGACTCTCTAGTCTAAAGCTAGAGCAGGAGGGGACCCAGTGTCTCCTGCTCTGAGAATGCTTGGCAGTGGTCTCCCCACGGCAGCACCTCATAGAAACATGACCCAGACACCATCTACCCAAATGCACCTCCATTTCACCTTGGGTAGTTCAGACTCCCCATCATTGTGCTTTTGTGCTAATGAATGAACACTGGGGGCTTCGTCCCCTTCTGTGCACCCTCCCTGTCATCTTGCATACCTGGCAGGACTGCCTCCATAGGAAGTTCTGGGACCTGAGCATATGGCACCAGTGGTCCTTTGTGTTTTGTACCTCTTGCTAGAGAGACTAAGATGAAAGCATTACCACCTCAACACCAGTGCTTTCCTGCTCAGTAATAGTGTATGTTGCGTGTGTGCTGTTCCTTCTGTAAGGTGTCAAGACATGAGAGTTGGAGCCTATTTCTCATTATAGGCACCCTGAGGGCTGGTTAAGTGCAATGACACTGTGCCAAGCAGAGAAGTCCAGAAAGAGGGGCCTCCCTTGCAGTTTGGGAGGTCCTGATTGGAGCCAGGAATCCGTAGGTGGTGGGGTTGGTTAACACCCTCAGTGGCTAACCCAGAGGTTGGAAGTTTGGGTTCCTCTAGAAGTGCCTCAGAAGAAAGTCCTGGCTATCTACTGGTAAAATCATCAGCCATTGAAAATCCTATGGAGCACAGTTCTACTCTGACACACATAAGGTCACCACAAGTTGGAAATGACTTAGTGATAACTGGGTTAATTGGAGAGAAGGTAAGGGAGACAAGGTAAGCCTTCTTCCCCCAGGGCCCTGAAGCCATGGAAGAGTTCTGGAAAGATCTGGACAAGGCCAGAGATGAGAGACCCAGATGAGAAGTGGTGTGTAGAGATGAGCTCAGCAGGAGGGAGGTGAAGAGGGGGTCCGAGTGCCAGCCTGACCTCCAGATAAAGATGGGCAGAAGGTAGAGGTTGGGACCAAATCCTCAGGCCTGTCAGCACTCAGCCAAGATGTGGGTACGGCACGTGATGAGCTACCTGAGGCTCCACTGATGGGGTCAGGAGCTTTGTCCCTTTCAGGTGGGGGGACAGAACTTGAGCCTCTGCCGCAGAGAAGGTGTTCTGAAGGTTGTGGATGCCATCAGACATGCAAGGTGAAGAACACTGGGAAAAGGCAGAGGGTACGGAAGGACTAGGGGGGTGGGGAGCCTCCAGACTGTATTACCTCCTTGGTGGCCCGGGACCTTTGCCCTACAGCCATCTTTTTGCTCAACTGTTTTCCTTGGTCATGACTTCATCACTGACTTGTGCTCCCTGCCCAGCTGGGAAACTGAATGATAGGATCCATCTCTTGGTTGGACACCCACTGTGACTGACTATGATCTCCTAAAGGACTTTTACCCCTCGACCACCTGTCACCCCTTGCCTGACTTGGACTGCAAGGCTGTGATCTCTTGGTCAGTTCTGACCTTTGCTGGCTATACGTTTCCTGAGCAAATATGACCCTATGGCATTTGGAAAACTTGGTGCTCACCTGATGCCCCGTGACTGCATGACCCCAAGATGGATTAGGACCGTTTGGTCACTGCAACCACCTTGCCTGCAGGTGATCCTTTTACTTTTGCCCTGTTGTGACCCTCCGAGATCCCCTGATTGGTTGCGACCCCTGATTCGGACCCATGCACTGGCCCTGGCCCCAGGATGGCTCTGCCCCATGGCTGACTCCTCCTGTCTGACTGCCTATGATCTCCTGACCACCTGTGGCCCTCAATGGCTGTGATCCCTTAGCCCCTGCACCTGCCAGTGAGCAGCTGCCCCCCCATGTCCTTTGGTGCCCCTGCCCCTGCCCGCCTGCCCACCCAGGAGCTGGGGTCTGTAGCACCAGTGGCGGGAAGGAGTCACACTCACGCCCAGCTGCAGCAGGAGGAAGGCTGGTCGGAGAGGAAAGAGCATTGGACAACGACACGCGACTAGGGCTAGAGAGATTGGCTACGTCCTGGCTCTGGCTGGTGACGGAGGACTGTCTCCGGAGGGCCCCCTGAAAGGAGGCCCCGCTCTTGAAAGTATTGACTACTTCAATCTGCAACGGAGGAGAGAACGAGACAAGTTGGCGAAAAGAACAGACACAACAGCTACACAGCTGACAGGCGCAACGTCACGAGAACAGCTGCAGCCACGGCGACGACAACATCACTTAAATTAAAAAAAAAAAGGAAAAGTACCAGACGTACTCTAAAGCTCTGAAAGACATCTGCTCAGCTCCAGGCCCCTCTGTAGGCCCCGGGCTCCCAGGGAGGATGATGGGGTCTCGCCCCTTGCTTGCATAAGTGATCAGGGACCAGTGGGCTGGTGGTGGGGGCAATTAAACAGGGTGTCTGGAGGCCAGAGAGCGGTGCTCGGCCTCCTCGGGGTGGCGTGGGGCGCAGCAGCGTGGGGTGGGGGCAGGGAGCTCTCGAGTGGGCAGACCTTGGGCCAGATCACCTACTAGATTGCCAACCTTGGGCAAGGCACCTCTGAATTCAGCTTCTGGTCCTTATAAAGGAGTAGTGCCACCTATCTGGCAGGGTTATCGGTAAGTGGCAAAGTATCTGGTACTTGTTAGTTCTCTTGAAATCTGGAGACCCCCTGAAGGGTAGGAGCCACTAGGGTGGTGGCAGCAAAGGCCATGTACACTGAGAGCTGCCCCACTGGGAAGTCGGCTGCTGGGTCTTGTCAGGGAAAGGAAGAGGCAGCCTGGGTCAGGGACTCTGTGTCTGAAACCTGCCCCCACCCCCCAGCCTCATCGCCAGAGCTCAGGTACCTCTAAACTTGGGGAAGTCACACCTACCTCTCGGGGCATTGTGAAGGTAAATGTTTGGGACCGGCACCGTGGAGTGTGAAGCAACACAGGTTATAACCCTGCTTGTTCTGCTGGGTGGACATGGATGGCTAGTCTAAGCCTGGAGACTGGCCAGGTGTGCAGGGCCCAAGCTGGCGCTCTGGCCAGCTTCCATCAGCAAGTGAGCAGCTAGGGCAGCCCCATGCCCTCTGCCCGTCTGCCTGTGCCTCCTGGTGGACAGACCTTGGGCAGGGCTGTGAAGATGCCCCACTGCTGGAGGGGCTGGCATGGCCATAAAGACCAGGAATGTGAAGGGTCACGATAGGCACCCACCACCCACCACCCCAAAGATGAGAGCCTGAGGCCACCCTGGGGGAGCTCAAGAACCAGGTTCCAGATAGGGGCCCTCAAACTGGGGCTTGCTCTGTTCCTTTCCCTGTCTCCATCCCGGCCCAAATGTGTCCCAGATGGGTTAGAGCTGTGGATTCCCAGGTAGTCCTGGTTTAGAGACCAGCCCTCTCTGCATCTGCTAGTCCTCTCTACCCCTTATCTCACAGCTGGGGAAGCACTCTGTCAACTGGGCAGAGAGGCCTATGTGACAGCGTGTGGCCTATGTGTGTGTCCCAGGAGTGTGGGCTATGTGTGTCTCAAGCACGAGGCCTATCTGTATGGCCCAGAGCATGTGTCCAAGTGTGTACGGTGGTCTGTGTTTGTCCCAGAGTGTGTGGCCTGTCTGTGTGTGTCCCAGTGCATGTGGTGGCTTGTGTGTGTCCCCACAGCATGTGACCTCTGTGTGTATCCAAGAGCATGTGGCTTGCCCGTGTGTGTCCCAGAGTATGTGGCCTGCCTGTGTGTGTCCCAGTACATATAGTAATATGTGTGTGTGTGTGTCCCAGAGCATGTGGCCTATGTGTGTATCCCAGAGTATGTGGCCTGCCCATGTGTGTTCCAGAGCATGTGGCCTGCTTGTGTGTGTCCCAGTACTTATAGTAGAGTGTGTGTATGTGTGTGTGTGTGTGTGTCCCAAAACATGTCCCCCTGGCCCATCCAGAAGCATCACTGGCTGACAGGGCTGCCCTGGGCCCTGGGAGAAGCTGGGGCGGACTCTGGCCTGAGTCTGTGTTCTGGCCCGACGGCAAGCTGGTCACTTGCCTATAGCCTTGCACTGTCCTGGTCTGTGTCCCCCTGCAGCACCCACCAGAGTCCCTCCGTTTGTCCTCAGAGTCCCTGCATGCTTCCTGCTACCCCAGAGGAACTCCTCCAAACCCTTGGTGGGTGTGACACCCACTCTGACCCCTCACCTGAGGGGAACCACCTGAGTGTGAGGAGTGTGTCTATCGAGACGGCCAGGGCCTCTCAGGGCCTGGGTGCCAGGCCTGTGGTGGATCCCTCCCCAGAGCCGCTTGGCCCGTGAAGTCAGGCTCTCTGTGGCCTGGTGGTTTGTGTACTTGTCCACCACCCTCCGTCACCCACCCTCAGGGCCCTGGGGATGACACAGAGGCTGCCTCCTCCCCACAGGTGTGGCCTGGCCCCAGACGCTCCTGTACCTGAGTCTGGATCCGATTGAGGCCACGGAACCAGAGGATCTGGCCCCTGCGCAGCTCTCGCTCCGCGTGGTCGATCTCCTCCACGTCCTCATTTAGCTCCTCCTCGGGGATCTCCTCCTTCTGCGTGAGCCTTCCTGCCTCCTTCAGAAACTTGAGTCTGCTGGTCGGGATGGTGGCGATGACCTGGAAGGGATGCAGGGGTCAGGCTGCAGCCAGCCTTCTGCCCTCTCTGCAGTCTTGCTTCAGCTCCTGCCCATCCCCTTCCCCACCCTCCTTTCTCTCACCATTTATCTCCTTACTCATTCAGTTAACTCTTTGCACCCTTAACTCCTTAACTCCTTGCACCCATTCTTTAATGTCATCTTTAAAAAAAAAATCTTAATCTGCTCTTCACTCACTCACTCATCCAGAGTTATGGGGACATAGTGGAAAACTTTGCACTTCTGGAATCAATTCTGTGGCATTGAATACTGTAGACCTCATCGGTTGTGAGACTTCAGACAGGTTGTTTAACCTCTCTGAGTTGTGGTTCCCTATCTGTAAAACCGGGGTGGTTCGCAGAGCTGTGAGGATGGAGTGTGGCTGGGTGTCTGAGTTGGCTGAGCAGACAGCCTGTCCCACGGCAGGCCTTCAGGTCTCCTGGGTTCATTCCTGGCTGTCACAGGGCTTCCTTCCTGAGGCCACTGGTCCTGGGGGCAGCCAATCCTGTGAGACCCTGGGTTTCCTCTGGGGAAATATGCCTTCGCCCTCACTGTTCCCCAGAGGACTTAGCCATGGAGAAGAGATCTGCAAGGTTAGCCCAATGGGGAAGCTGTGATTGCAGATGTCAGGGTCCCCTTCTCCTAGAAGGACAGGTAGGGCTCCTGAACACTCCAGCCTCTGGAGATCTTGGGAGTTTAGGTCTGCACTGTCCACTGGCATTGCCCTTGGTCATTCTGAGCCTGGTTCTCCCAGACACTGAGCACCCATGAGGGCATAGGCTGCCTGACCCCACTCTGGGTCCCAGTAGGCTAAAGATGGCTTGGCCTCGATGGTGCCCAGGCAAGGGCGATGTATGTCCAGTCTAGGTTACCAGCTCTCCAGAGAAGTACTGAAGTTTACAGGTCTTTTTCAATGAAATTAAAACTTCATTCTATTCTAGTTTGCTCTTTGAACCTCTTGTTTTTGTCTGGGAACAGGCTGAAGGCCTGAGTGCTTATCTCTGGCATGCTGGGGTCCCCATTGTGTGGCTGATGGTGGGCTCCCCATTGTGTGGCTGATGGGGCACACTGGGGAAGAAGCTCCTTTGGCCCCAGATCAGGATCTGAGCACTTCTCCTGAGCATTACTTCCTGGGACAGGTGCCTGTAGCTGCAAGCTGTTAGAGGTGGGATTTAGGGTGGAGGTGCCTGGAACTTGGGTAAAAACTTGTGGTAAATGTCTTGGGATCAGGGCTAGAAGGGCTCCTGGAGGACATACACGTAGCTCAGTGTTCCCCAGAACTTGGGAGAATCTTAGATGGCTACCCATAGACAAAAAACAGAAACAACAAACTGCCTGCTCTCAATTTGGTTCTGACTCCTGGTGGCCCTGTGTGTGCAGAATGGAACTGCTCCACACAATGTTCTATGACAGTGACCTTTTGGAAGATCACCAGATCTTTCTTTTATGTCACGTCTTGGCAGATTTGAACTGTCAATTTTCTGGTTAGCAGTTGAGCGCTTAACGATTTGCACCACCCTGGGACTTCTAGATGGCTACAGACATAGTTTTAAATAGCAATGAAATCCATTAGAGATTAATCCCTCTGTGTCCCCTTTAAGCCATCCAACAGGGCAAAGACGAGAGTCTCCAGTGAGTGTGAGCAGGTCCTTCATACCTTCAAACACTAGCTAATCCTGAATTGCAACACAAAGCAGGCTTCCTGCTTAGAGCCTTGGCAGACAATGGCATCCAGCTAAAATTTCATAACAACATTCTTACTGTATTTTTTCTCTTTGTTAGCTTCTATTTGTAAGTAACATGGATTTTCCAATTACACTAACAATATTAAGCTGCCTTCTGAAATAAACTGAAATTTAAAAAAACTGATACAATTGAAAGGAAATAGCAAGTACATAACAGCATCAGCGGTACACAGACAGAAGGCAAAAATGGCAGTGTTGTCGCCCAAATGGCCCATCCTGGGACCTCGTCCAAGTCTCACTGCTCAGATGCCCAAGATGAGAAGGGCTGTATTCAAGGTCAGACAACAAGCCTGTGGTACAGCCGGGACCCATTCCTGCGGCTCTTGGATTCCTGGTCCAGGACTCTCACCCTTCCCCTGCTAAGATGCACCTCCAGCATCCCACTGGCAACTGACCTGGCCCCAGACGAGCTCTCCCAGCCCGATGAAGATGCACCACATCCACTGGTCCAGCTGCAGTGGTGAGCAGCTGAATGGCTTCCCCCCAAATTGCACGATCACTATCTGGAGGTCAAAGGGGAGCAGAGCGGGACAGAGAGACAGGCAGTCAGGGGCCTGGGCCAGGGTCTGGGCTCTCAGGGCACTGTCCATCCCAGCCCAGAAAAGGATGGGGGTCCAGCTACCTGGATGGCAAAGGTGCCCAGCACGATGGTGCAGAAGATGGGGTTCCGGAAGATGCCGTCAAAGACGTTGCGCTCGCCATGGATCTTGCGGGCGTTGATCTCGTTGAAGAGCTGCATCATGACGAAGGTGTTGAAGATGATGGTGTAGTGCTCGGAGGGCGGGGAGTGCAGGGGTGCGTTCCTCCCACTGTCAATCTGGAACATCTTCTCACCTGCCAAGCCGGGGGGCAGGGCCAGGGCTGTATCAGGGGCAGGCTGGGAGCCCCCTCGGGTGAGGAACTGGGAGGCTGGGTGGGCTCTGGATGTGAGGTGGTGTGGGCCTGTGCTGCTGGGTGGCTGGGAAGCATGGTGAAGGGTTTTTGGGAGAAAGACCTTGGGGTGATTTTCTCCCACTTGGGCTATGGAAATCTGATGAAGGTGGAATACCAGGCGTGCTACTAAGTCACACTGCTTATAAAAGGTGACTCCTGATTAGTAAACAGAGCCCTGGCTGCTAACCAGAAGGTCAGCAGTTCAAATTCACCAGCTGGTCCTTGGAAATCCTACGGGGTAGGTCTGCTCTGGTCCGACTGGCAAACTCATGTGGACTGAGAAGATTGAGCGTTAACTAGGAAAGCCTGGTGGGAAGCCTGGCTTTGGGCTTCTCTGCAAGTGTTGGTTCTTGTAACTGAGCATGCCCCTTGCTGAGAATTCTGGAAGCTTGTGGGTTTCTCTATGGAGCTTGGGGCTTCTGGCCTAGACTGGCTCTGGGCTCCCATGTGGCCTGATCCTCCGCACCTGAGCCGTCCTGGGGTAGGGGTGGGCCAGGGCAGTGTGGCCTCTGGACTGCTGTGGGGGCTCCTACTGTGGCACGTCCTATCCACTGTCTGCCAAGTGGAGTGGCCTGCTTTTAGGAAAGTTGGTGGGGTTTTCTGGGCATGAAATGTGTAGGTCAGTGCAAGACCACTGAGCGGAGGTTGGAGTGGGAACCCTAGCACCTAACACAGAACTCTTTTCTCGACTCTTCCTGCAGGTGCTGTGCCTCTGGTTTTGCATCACATGGCTTTATCTCTGGCTTTCTCCAGCAGTCCTGCCAACATACCACCTCCGGAATTTATGGAAAAAGAATGTGAGCCATGTCCCCACTGACAGCTGCACTGGGTGCTCTGAGGGCTCATGCTCGCGGCGGCGCTGAAAGCCCAGCTCGAGGAGGTGCAGGTGGAAGAGGCCTATCCCAGGAGGCAGGCACGAGAGCCAGGCAGGCTGGGGATTCTGTGCAGGCCCCGTCCTGCTGCGTGACCATGTGCTGGCGCCTTCCCCTCTCTGCACCTCTGCTTCCTCGTCAGAGGCTTTGCCTGGATCAGCTTTGAGCATCTCTGAGTGAGGCAGCCCTACAGAACCAGGCTCTGTGCCTGGCCTCTTTCAGGTGGGCTGCGTGCCGTTGAGTGGGACCCTTCACCTCTCTGAGCCTCGCCTCCCTGATTCATAATGCTGGATGATGGCCAAGGTACCTGCCTTATGGAGTGGCCATTGGATTGACACGTGGTGGCCTAAGTGAGCGCATCATGGAAACAGCCGACACATAACCAAGTGGTACTTCTCCAAGGATGTTCTGGTGATAAAGTGCAGGAATAGGCCAGAGGAGGGGCCAGCCCCTTCCTTCCCAGAGACTCAGGATCCTTACGGGGTCTGCGACACCGGTGGTGTCCCTCAGCAGCACTCAGACACACCTGTGCACTGTGTTGCAAATCGTGTACTAAGTGCTGGGAGCCCATTATTGGAAAAACGCTGGCTTTGCCATCTGTCAGACCCAGGGTGGGAGGGCCCCAGCCCTGGCCCTGACTCACTGTGTGACCTCGAACAAGTTATTTTACATCTCTAGGCTTCACCTTCCCCTTGGCCCAAGTAGAAATATGGCTATGAACCAAGATGCTGGGTGAGGGGCATGGTAGATCCGTAACATGGTGATCTCATCACAGAGGGGTGTGGATGGGGTGCAAGACTCACCCACAAAGAGCAAGGTGAAGATGAGAGTGAGCTGGTAGACGGCATGGCCCAGGATGTTCTTCATCATGGTGCGGGAGATGAGGGGCTTGTTGCGGCCATACGGCTTCCGCAGGAGCAGAGTCTCAGTAGGAGGCTCAGTGGCCAGTGCCAGGGAGGCAAACGTGTCCATGATGAGGTTTACCCAAAGCATCTGCACAGCCTTCAGTGGGGAATCCTGGGGACAAGGGGACACGGAGAAGGCTGTCATAGGGGAGCTGACCTGCCTGCTGCTAGAAAGTGCTGGGCATGACTGGAGACCTTAGGCTGGCTCTGTGTAGCGGGCTTGGGATCCAGACACATGGCTGACCCTTGGGTTCCACAGCAGCCATAGACCAGGTTCACTGAGGGCTTCTTTGGAAAACAACTCCAATCTGCCCACGTTGGCCCTGTCTTCTCCCCCAAGGAGAAATCTGAGTTCCCCAGGCCTGGTGGCCAGCAGCTCCCTGCCTTCCAGTAAATTTAGCTACATTCTCGCCATCTTTCCTCTTCCCCTCCAGCCTCTGTGGATAGGTCTGTCCTCATGGCAAAGGCCAAGACCTCCACCCCCTCCCAGCATCATCCTGTCTCCTTGGCCTCCCTCTGCCCCTGTCAGATACCTCCTTTCCCTCAACCATCCATGGCTCAAGTCTGTTGATCCTAAAGACAATTCCTGTGACCGTCTCCTTTTCTCTACCACCAATTTGTCCTCTCCTCCTATCATCTCACCTGATACTAAAAAATGATTGTGTATATCTGTCATGAATTGAATTGTGTCCTCCCCCGCCCCCCAAAATGTATGCAGCAATTTGGCTAGGCTGTGATTCCTGGTATTGTGCGATGTTCCTATATACTGCAAACCCAGACTCTATGACACTCATGAGGAAAGATAGACAGTGGTTGTGTTGGTGGGGCAGGAATCAGTGTGTCAGACTGTATTGTGCTTGAGGCAATCTTCTGGGATATAAAGGAATGGGAAGCAAGTCCATTTGGGGAACTCATATCACCAAGAAAGCAGTGCTGGGAGCAGAGCACATCCTTTGGAAAGGATCTGGGATCCCTGTTCTTCAGGATCTTCCAGTCTAGGGGAAGACTAATGATAAGGACCTTCCTCCAGAGCCAACAGAGAAAGACTTCCCCTGGAGCTGATGCCTTGAATTTGGACGTGTAGCCTACTGGACTGTGACTAAATAAAATTTCTCTTTTTAAAGCCCTCCACTTGTGGTGTATCTGTTACAGCAACACTACTTGATTAAGACAGAGTTTAGTACCAAGAGAGTTCTGCTCTAACAGATACCTAAAGTGTGGAAGTGGTTTAGAAACAGTGAATGGATAGAAGACTCAGAAGAAATGGAAAAGAAGTGCTAACACCAGAGAAGGTGCAGATGGAGAGAGGAAGAAGCAACAACACAGAAACAGACCAGAGCAAAACAGCACTGGAAGTGGACCCACTGAGCAAGAGCTGAGTGCCTGTGCCCAGAAGGATTCCTGGCAGAGTGGGGCACCTCCAGGCACTTCAATTGGTATAGCTAGGCTTGCTGACCCACAGAGTGAAAGAGCTGAGTGCCTGTGTTTAGAAGGCTTTTGGAGCAGTGGGGTGTCTCTGGGTACTTAAATCAGTGGGGCCACAGAACTTTTCAACCCTTGCACCAGTAGGGCACATGCGGGTGTGAGGCCAGGGCAAGAGGCCCCAGGAAGTAGAAGCTGAAGTGACAAGGAGCGTGAGAAGCTGAACTGCCACAGTCTCAAAAGGTATGGCCATGACCTCAGGGGCTTGAAAGGGTGGAGCTATGACCTCTGGTGTTTCTAAGGGTAGAGTTGCTACTCAGTTGGACTAGGAAAATGGTGCGCCTAAAGCTGAGTCAGAATTGACTCCATGGCAGTGGGTTTGGTTTTGGTTTTAAAATTGAGGGAGCAGAGTTGCTGTCCTAGTGGGCCTGGAAGACAGACCTGCAGCCCAAGACCAAGGGGCCTCCATTCAAAATCTGGACAGTATGGACAATACCTATAGTCTGGAGGGCAGGGCCCTTGTATAAAATGTCTCAGCGACTGTAGTACTATTTTCAAAGCCTTGAGGGCTAATGTCATGTGTTCTGCTAATTTGCTTGGTGTCTGTTATGCTTTCTTTCCCTCCAATTTCTCCCATTTGTAATGGAAATGTCTAGCTTGTACTTGTTCTACCATTGTGTTTTCGAAGCAGATAACTTGTGTTCCAGATTTCACAACTGAAAAGGAAGCTCTAGGTTTTGGACTTGGATTTAAGACTTTTGCTATGATAAGAATACATTTTGCATGTTGCAAGGATATGATTTTGGGGGCTCCGAAGAGTGGAACATCATGGATTGAATTGTGTCCCTCCAAAAATGTGTGCAACCATTTGGCTAGGTCATGATTCCCAGTACTATGTGATATTCCTATATGCTATAAACCCTGCCTCTGTGATGTTAGTGAGAGAGGATGGACAGAAGTGGTGTTATTGGGGCAGGACTCAGTGGGTAAAACTGTATGGTGCCTTGAGGCAGTCTCTTGAGATATAAGAGAGAGAAGCTAACAGAGAAGATTTGGGGAGCTCATGCCAACAAGAAACAGTGCCAGGAGCAGTGGGTATCCTTTGAAAGGACATGGGGTCCCTGCACCTCAAAAATTCCCAGTCCAGGGGAAGACTGACAGTGAAGACCTTCCAGAATCAACAGAGAAAGACCTCCCCTGGAGCTGATGCATTATATTTGGACTTGTAGTCTACTAGACTGTGACACAATAAAATTTCTCTTTTTAAAGCCATCCACTTGTAGTATTTCTGTTACAGCAGTACTAGATGACTAAGACAGTATCTGTGACTGAAAAATTAAACAGTTTCAGTGTAGAAAGCTTTGGGAAGCAAGGAATAGCAGAAACATGAAGATAGAACTCACTGATGATCTCACCACCTCAAGGTTACCACCAGCAGCATTTTGGAGGGCATCCTTCCACACCTGTCTCTCTGGCTGAGATTGGGATTGAACTATTCATACTGTCCTGTGCACAATCATGTCACTTGGTCTAAACTTCTGGAATGAGCTGAACCTGCATGTTCCCCAACTTCCTCACATCCCTGCATGCCTTGTCCATGGCAGCTTGGCTGTGGCCTCTCCACACCCCCACAACACATTTCTCTAGGATCATCAGTGAGGTTTCTCTGTCACAAATCAAGGGAGATGTTCTTCAGCCTCACTTCCCTGACTGTCGGCTCATCTGGCCTCCCCTGTGCATTCTACCCCCTTGATTCCTGGCTCCCACGCTCTCTTGGTTTTTTTCTCTTCCTCTCTTGAACATTTCTTTTCCACCTACTTCAAGGGCTCCTCTTCCCTTTCCTTTTAAACCCATGATGGCCGTGACTCCTCTCCTTTGCCCCTGGATTTTCTCTTTCTACACCTGTCTCCCTGGCTTCAGGTGCCCACTTCTCTCAATGACTCCGACATGGCTCTTTTCAGCCCGGCTCTGTTGTGTTTGCCCCATTCATGCTGTGACTTGTGCAACACCTCCTCCAGGAAGCCCACAGACACTGTAAGCTCAAGAGCTTGAGGAAGCTGCTCTCTGACCTCAGACTTCTCTCTCAGTGTGACTCCCCAGGTTCCTCTGCCTGTGCCTCACATACTCACTCCCCAAATCCTACTTATCTTCCTCTTAGACCTTTGTCAATGTCAGCTCAACCACTCTTCCCATCCTCCACTCCCCTGCCCCAGGGCTCACAGCCTTGCAGCAGCGTCCCACTCTTCAGCTCTGATTTCTTGCTCCCCTGCTCATCGTACCCCCATCTTCCCACTCCAAGTCTGCATGGCCCTGCCAGGTCCCAGTCACAACAGCCACTAACTCAGTCTAAGACCTTGGGCAAACTGCTAATCTTTTTGGGACCTCAGTTTCCTCATCTGGCATCAGTTGGTTTTCAAGGAACTGTGTAAGGAGCCTGGTGGTGCAGTGGTTAAGCACTGGGCTGATAACCAGAAGATAGGTAGTGTGAAGCCACCCACTGCTCCTTGGAACCCCCCTGGGGCAGATCTACTGTGTCCTATAGGGTTGCTAGGAGCCAGTAGCTATGGTAGTGGGTTTTTGCAGCTACCAAGAGTGTCTTCTGCAAACTGCCACTAGAGGGAGCTTCTTCTCCACATACCAAGGGAGAGGCCTTTCCGAGCAGATGGGAGCATCTTCAGCCACCCTCAAGGCTCTGACTTTCTGGTTAGAGTAGGGTGGCACCCAGGGGCATCTTGGGGCTCAGAATGCAGCAGAAGGGAGCAGTCTTCTCAGGGCAACACAGTTCATGGAGGTAATTCTAGACTCTTGGCTTTCAGGGGCTCCGGAGGGCAGTAGCTTGTTTGCACAACTTGGGAGCTGGAGGGACCAGGCCTTGGGGATTGTTCTAGGGGCAAGGGATCTCACCATCCCCTCCAAAGCTCAGGCTGGTTGGCCTCTGGGGTAGGCAGGCCAGCTGGACTGGGACCAGGAGGACACCAAGCAATGACAGGTGCCTGGTTGGTCCATCCTCAGAGCCTCCGTTTCTGCCTCTGTGATGATTACCATCCAGGCCCTGCCCCTGCTCAGTGCATGGAGCTCGAATTTCAGGCACGGTGACCTGGGCAGACTCCTGCCTCTCCCACTGAGACATGACCTGGCTCTCTCTCCTCCTGCCCCTGCAGCCCTCTCCCTGCCACCCTACATGCCAGAACTAAGGCACTTCAGGCCCCTCTGCCTCCTTGCTCTCAGCTGGGGCTGCCTGATTCCTCCTGGGCCCACTCCATCCCTGTCTCCTTTTCCCTTTTGGGCTGTGGAACCTGCCTTACTCTTGAGGGCCCTCTCTTGCCTCTTGGAGCAGCACCAGTCACTGCTTGGATCAGGTAGATGTGGGCATGAGGCCTGGCATCTTGATCCCGGGCAAGTCACGCCACCCTGAGTACATTTCTTCCACGGCCACAGGGCAGCTCCTGGCCTCAGTGGGCACTTGGTGATGGCTGTGCCCATCCCCAGTGTCCTGACACCAACCCCCTGGCCTGCGCCCTCCCCTAGGCAATGGCATGCCCTGCCCACACCTGCCCCCAAGGACTCACCTGTGTGATACAAGCGCCTGTGAAGGCCACGATCACGGCCACCACGTTGACTGTCAGCTGGAACTGCAGGAATTTGGAGATGCTGTCATAGACGTTCCGGCCCCACATCACGGCCTTGACTATGCTACTGAAGTTGTCGTCAGTCAGGATGATGTCAGAGGCCTCCTTGGCCACGTCGGTGCCTGCAATGCCCTGTGGGGACAGGGACGGCAGCCTGGGTGGGGCAGCTAAGGGAAGGTAAGCCAGACACCAAAGCTAGGAGCTCTGGCAACACTGCCCTTGTACCCCCTAAAGTCCAACCCAACCCATGCCTGTTGAGGCCATTCTGACTCATAGTGACCCTGTAGGACAGATTAGAGCAGCCCCCAGGGTTTCCAATCTTTACAGCAGCAGACTGCCACATCTTTCTCCCGATGCCACGTCTTTCTCCCAAGGAGCCACTGGTGGGTTTGAACTGCTGAACTTTTGGGTTGCAACTGAGTGCTTAATCACTGTGCCACCAGGACTCCTTCCTCATGCCGCTACAGATCCTCAATCCTGTGCAACCCCCCACATACTCAAGCCCAATTCTCCCATGCAGGCTTAGCATACAGACACACCCACACCCACACCCTATTTTTCACTCTTCACAGGCCCAGCTCCCAACGCCAGCCCTCCCTCTCAGTCTGCCCCAAGGTGGCTTCTCCCAGCCCCTCAGGCCAGGCAGAGGCTGTCCCAGTGCACACCCTCCTCAATCCCCACCTGTGAGCCCCAGCCAGATGAAGCCCAACCTTGAGAGCCGACCCTACCATGGCGAAGCCCACGTCAGCCTTCTTGAGGGCAGGCCCGTCGTTTGTCCCGTCCCCAGTCACGGCCACCACCTGCCGCTGGTCAGTGTGGGTGCTGTCGATAATGCCTGTGGGGCAGGGGCATGCTCAGGACCCTGGGCCACTGCAAAGGGTGAGGCAGCCGTCCAGCCCTGACCCTCAGCAGGGCTAGGCTGGGGCCCAGTTCCCCCACTTCTGATTCTTGCCAGCACCCTCAGGGGACTTCTGAGCACTTTAGCCCAGTGCTGGCTGGAGGCTCCCAGTGACTGGGTCCTGTCACTCCTCCAGCACCCCTCTTCAAGCTCATAGCCTTGTGGCTCTGGCCACATGGTGACCGCCCTAACCAGAAACACCTTCCATCTCCAGGGACTCTTCTTGTTCTCTGGGGCTTCTAGGGTCCTTCCAGACCCCACCACTTGCTCCCTGGGGAGGCCAGTCACCCTGAAGAGGCCTTGGCCAGTGACTCACTGACCTAGGCTTTGGCTAACCCTCTCTCTAAACATCACTCACAATACAGTGGTCACTGAAAATGGAATGAACAGAGGGCCTGTGCTCTCAGCCACTGACTGGGGCCTGGAAAGGGTAGGCGGGAGAGGTCACCATGGGGGATTGTGGAGTCTGTGGGGCTCCTAGCTTGGGGCTCCCAAGCACAGATGTCCATGGGGCAGGACAGAAGTCAAGGGTCAACCTCAATGTACCCTACACATCAAACACAGCAGTGAGCCTGCCCCCTCTGACTGCAGCTCCAGGCTCCCTTTGCAGTCTGCTCTCTCCACAGCAGCCCCAGCATCTCTCTAGAACCCCAGCCTGAACTTGCCCTGCTCCTGCCACTGGAAGCCATTCTCTCCTCCAGCTAGCTTCAGGATCCAATCTGCATTCTTAGCTCAGTTCACAAAGCCCTCTGAGGTCAGGCCTTCCACCTTTTCGGTCTCCCCTTGCCCTCTGGCTGTCCCCAGTCGGTGCTCCAGCCACAAGCAGCTGCTTGCAGTCCCTCAAAGCCCACTCCTGCCCGCCTCTTTCCTCATACCAGCTCTGTACCCTTGACCAAGCATGCTCCCTACCTCTACCTGCCATTTTTACTAGGGTGCCATTTTCATTGGGAAGTCTGGACCCCCAAGGACCCCTGCATGTCCCTCATCAGATCACTGCAATGCTAATTATGTGGGCTCCCCAGCTAGGATGTCTCCCCATCCTATGCCTAGCAAAGCAGGAGCCTAATAAATGTCTGTGGAAAGAGAGAATGAAGTGCCCCAATTGGGGTGTCATCTCTTGCTGTTCCAACTCTTTGCAACTGTGACATTTCTATCCTCTTCAAGGCCCAGCTATTGGCATGCCCTGGACTCAGCCTCTCCAGTCTTTTTCCATGTGACACCTGAGGCCTTGTCCCCTCCTCCATGGCAGAAAGGTTCTAATGTTTTTTCTGTGGCTCCAGTGCCCACAGCTGCCAGCAATCTCTGCACAATGCCACCATGCTGTTACTCCATCCAGATCAGCCCTCTCCAGCACTGTGGTGGCCCATTTCACTGACATGCCCTTTCTGGAGCTGTATCCTGTGGTCATATCTCTGTCCTTGTCTCCTAGGACCCTTTAGCAGCCGTTCAGGCTGTGGCCCACACCTTTTCTCAAAGGGCTTTCTTCCTTGGCCTCAGGCCACTGCTGCCTCTTGGGGTTCCTCCTGTCTCACTGGCCATCTCCCCTGGGTCTCCTCTGACAGTTCTGAGCCTCTGCCCACCACATGGTGAGGCAAAGGGCTCTTGGTACAGCCTGGCTTCTTTTTTCTCTCCACTTGGCACGCACTGCCATATCTCTGTCCTAGGCCCAGCTTGCCCCTGAGCTTTGTCCCGATGTCCTGCTGTCTTCTGGACATCTCCGTATGGATATTGGGCCTCTAGCTCAGCCAGTCCTAAACTGAATGCATTGGTTTCCCCTCCAGTTGGCCCCGTCTCTTGTGGCCCCTAACACCCAGAGGTCCTCTTGAACATGGGGTCGTGCCTGCACACACTGAGCTCTCAGACAGCTGGAGAGGTAAGGTGCTGGCCACCAGCACCTCCCTCATTCTCCGCTACATCCCGACACCCACCAGCTCAGGCGATTCCACCCTGGGCTTCCTCCAGCCTGTACCCTCACTGGCATCACCTGAGGCTGGGTACCACCGTCTCACCATCCCTGGATGGTCCCTCTAAGCCAGTGCTTCTCTCCTTAAACCATCATGGCTCCTTGAGCCTGGGGTGGCTTCTATGCAACCGGCATGGCCTTCAAGGCCCTGCAGATCTGATGCCAGCACCCCTCTCTCTAGTGCCTCTCCTCTCCCTCCCAGCCCAGCCCTGCTGAACTTCCTACCATTCTCTGAAGGTGCCTGGAAACCTTTTGCCTCTGGGCCATTACAGTTGAGTCCCCTGCTCTGCCTGAGACACAGCCCCCTGCCTCCTACCCCCACTTCTGATGGCTCGTGACCTGATCCTTTTCCCCAGTCAGAGGCCAGCACTGAGCCTTCACACAATCTTCTGCACATGCAAATGTAAGCTCTCTGTATGCAAATGACCTACTGAACGTCTACTGGACAGAACCAGACCATCAGTTGCAACAGGGAGGGGCCAGTCTGCCTGGAGCAGGGCCTGGCACAAGAGAGGTCCTCACCATGGGCTTACCATGAGAATGAGTGAGTGAGCGAATGAGTGAGTGAGCGAGGGTTTTCCGTCTGTGGGTCTGGGGCCACAGACTCCTGCTGGGGTCTCCATGATTCCATGTTCAGTGTGTCTGTCCCCAGGACAGATACGGCACCATTAAAGCCCTCAGGCAGCATTTGAGAGAGGATCTGAGGTGCCCAAGGGATGTCCTCAGCCAGAAGCTGACCCCCACCCCCACCTCCACCATTTCACAGGTGGGAAAATAGAGTCCCGGGGAGGGGAGGGGACTTTCTTGAGGATACACAGCAGGTTAGTAGCACAGCTGGGGTTTGAACCCAGGGCCACGTGACTCTGAAAGTGCCCAGCACTGAGCCACCTAGCAGGGTTTCGGTAAGTGGAGTGCCCTATCTCTGGTGGGAGGTGAGGAGAGAGAAGGATTCTGGATTCCAGCCTCCATCTCTCAGGTTATTATTTCCAGGATAGGCCATTTCAAAGGTCTTGGTCACAGAACAGAATGTTGCTGGAGGCCTGAGAGACCAGGCTGACTGAGGGTTTCAAGCCCATAAACCTCTGGAGCCAGGATGATAGCATAAAGAAGTGAAGTGGGCTGAGTGTAAGGTAAGAAGGGGTGGGGGAGCCTGTCAAACAGGAGAGAGCGCAGCGGGGTCTGTATGAAGTGATTCAAATTCGACATAAAACAGCGATGCGGTACCAGTCAGCTAAACCTGTCAGGGCCTATTTGGCCCCCAGGTGGGCCCAGTCCCACTGTGTCCTAAAGAAGGTCGAGGACCAGAGAGAAGACGCATACCTCCCATCTCCTTCTAGGCTGCAAGAGGCTTTCCAGGGCTGCACAGGAGATGAGACAAGTGTGGCCCATGTATGGGGGTCCCCAGGCAAGAACACTTCCATCCTGGGAAGAAGCTTCCGGTGCCGGGAGAGGAAGCTCTGTGAGGTCTCAGAGTAGCCCAAGCCCACCCAAGTCTTACCTTTGACCAGGGTATGCTTGTCCGTTGGGGAGGAGCGAGCCAGTACTCGCAGCTTTGGCCAGATCTTGTCGATTCGCTCCTGCTCAATCTGGAGAGGGATTGGGGGGGAAGGTGGATCGATGGGGTCGGGAGAGAAACTGAGACCAGAGAAGGGAGGGGACTTGCCCAGAGTCCCTGGGCTCTTAGCAGCATACTAGCTGACTTTTGTGCAGTCATGCAGCACCCATGCCTCTCAGCCACCCATCCAAGCTGACTTCTCTGAGCACCCTTTATGCTGGGCCACCTACCTCCCCCTTCTCATTGCGGATTCTCCGGTTGAACTCCTTGCCCTCGAGGCACAGGAAGTCCTCCCCAGGATGGATGATACCACACTTGATGGCAATGGCCCGGGCTGTGTTGATATTGTCCCCCGTGACCATGCGAACTGTGATGCCGGCCCGCTGGCACTTGCGAATGGCTTCTGGGACCTGGACAAGAAGGCAGGGACCATGGAAGGAGAGTTACTCTACTATAAGGGAACTAGATGACCACTGGATTCTGATTCCAAATGTGGCACATGGACCACCCTTCCTATGCCCATGGCAGGCACTATTAATCAATCACAGCATCCTCTGATTAAACCCTAATGCAATCTCAGAATCCTTTTGCATGGAGTCACAGACAGCCACCACCTATCAACCATTAGTCTGCCCAGGGATGAAACCATTGGTTTTTCTGACTTGGGCAACACCTTTAAGAAAGACTCTAGTAAGTGCTTCCCTCAGACTCTGGCCTCAGGTAACAATGTATAGCACTCTACCAGTACACTTGAACTTGACCCTGCTTCATCTACAACCGGTTTCTACAAACTAGATTGTAGACATATTTGTGTTTTCCCAGATTTTTTGGAGACTCTGCATTTGGAGGCATAGTATTTCAAGATGCGACACGGGCTTAGAATACAAATGCTTTACGTAAAATAAACAAGATTTCATTGCAAGAAGAGCCAGGACTTGGTCCTGTTTGCTCAGCTGTATCGACAAACTGAAATCTGGACCAATCAGGCTGGAGCAGAGCCAGCCAATCAGATGCTAACAAGGCCTTGCCCCCCACCCCATCTTGTGCCCACCCAGATACAGAGGTATGGCTCAGCCCAGCAGTTAAAAGAGTTGCCATCAAGTGGATTCTGACCCATGAGCACCCCATTTGTCTCAGAGAAGAACTGTGCCCAATAGGGTTTTCAATGGCCGATTTGGGGAAGTAGATTGCCAGGTCTTTCTTCTGAGGTGTCTCTGAATTCCCAACATTTCAGTTAGCACGACAGAATGTTAACTGCTAGCACCACCCAGTGATGCTGGCCAGCAACTAGGATACAGAAACCAGCCTGGAGTTGCTGTGTCCCCTTATGCATGACACAAATCAACTGAAGAAGTGATTCTTACTCATACCAAAATAACCAACCCACTGCTGTCGAGTCAGGTCTGACTCACAGTGACCCTAGATCAGAATAGAACTGCCCCCTCAAGTTTCCAAGAAGCGCCTGGTGGATTTGAGCTGCCGACCTTTTGGTTAGCAGATGCAGCACTTAACCCATTATGCCACGAGGGTTTCCAATTCCTACCTATGGGTCCTGATAAATAATAAAATAATAAGGGTTTATTTGCTGCAAACATCTTTGAGACAGAGACAATGTGTTAAGGGCAGAAAACCCCACCATCCTGAAAGACCAAAGCACATTAGACTCGCAGGTTTGGAAAGACTGAGTCTGACTCTCCGCTCTGCTTGCACACGGCAGTGACTGGGAGCTCACCCCACCTGCCCTGCCCAAACACCGCCGAGAGACTCTGAAGAGTAAGACCGTTCTTCCAAACCATGACTGTGGACAATTCCTGCCCATCAGCCCCCATTGTGCCCCAGGCAGGGGAAGAACAAGGATAGAACCTGACTGCATCCCGCCTCTGCCCACCCCCATCTCTACCACCTGCCATTGCTCTAGCTTTAGTTGCTCTCGTCCCAGCCAGCTCCTCTCTGGTCTCCTTGCCTCTGGTCTTGTCCCTCTTCTACCTTCTCCCCTGTTCCAGGTACCAGCCTGCCAGGGTCATTCTCCTTCACGGGCTCCAACCTGCCATTTGCAGCAGAAAACTCCAGACTCCTGAACACAGCCAATCATCATCTGGACTGGCTCCCAAGGATGAGACCAGGTGGTCTGAAGAAGGAAAGAGTGGAGAGGCAGGCTCCGGGCCAAGGTAAAGAGACCTATTCAGCCAGCAGAGCTGTCTTAAAGGCTACATCACTGAAGGCTTAGTGCAGGCTGAGACTACCAGCCTCCTGACCTTGTACCCTGGGGTCTGAGAAGAGCCTTTCTGGACCTGCTTAGATTTCAGGCGCCACATGAGCAAGGCAGGCCTCATGCCACAGTCACTGCTCGCATGAGCAAACTGTGACCTCTTTTTATGAAACCAGGCAGAGGGATGGGGACTGTCCAAGACACCGTTTACATAATTTACTGATGTCTTCACAATTGGCTATAACCAGACTGCAGCCCCCTGCTGTCTCCTGCCCGAGGATAGTTAAGCGCTGCTGTTCTTTTGGGAACAAACACCTTATTTGGCTCCGCAAAAGAGAAATTTAGGTTATGTTTGTTTTAAAGGCACTTGAGGTCTTGGAATTAGAAGAGACTTTGGGTCACTGATGCTTTGCTCCTTGCCTGGATCTCTTCCTACATGTTCTCAGCAGATGGGCAGCCAGCCCCTGCTTGCAAATCTCTGACAGGTTGCTTCCTACCTCCAAGGCTGGCTCCTCTGTGGTAGAACAAGTCTGGGTTATTCTTTCTCTTAACTGCTCTTTTTGCAAAGAATGGAGAAGTTACTTTGGGTCAGACCTGCATTCTTGCCCTCCAGAGGGCAGATAGATGTGGACTAAATTAATTCAGGATATGGAGACTTCTGCATAGAGGGCTCTACAGGCATGAGGAAGTGGTGTTTCTTTGGAAGAGAGTGGGTGGGGAGGAGAAATCACTGAGAGCTTCCTGGAGGAGGTGATATTAGGCTGATTCTGTTTAGTCAATGCCAACTGCTCAACACTGTACCCAGGGCTGGGGCCACACAGAAAACTATTCCATGAGGTGCTGGGGCAGCGAAGGCAGGATGCGCAGACCAGACAGAAGGCACCACCTATGCAGAGGCTTCATGATGCAAACAGGCCCAGAGGTGTACTGCAGGTGACCTGGAGAGGCTGAAGTAAAGGGATGGTGTGGGACAGGTGCTGGGTGTCCATGAAGCTGGAGAGGGGTCTGACGTCAGAAGGGGCTGGAATCAGGGACTAGGAGTGGCTCCTTCAGGCACCGGGAGCTGTGTAAGGTTGAACCTGCAGTGCTCTGAGCATACTTCCTCCAGAGCTTTCTCAGGGAGCTGACATCTGCCTGACTGGAAACCCTAGCCCCTGACCTTCCTCAGACAAGCAGGTCTGGTGAGAAAAAGGAGGCGGCTGCTTTTTGTGACTCTTCCCTTAGCACAGGCTGCACAGGGTGGTGTCCCTGCCTAGGGACAGAGCTCAGGCACCAAAGGCTGAGCTAGTCGTAGCCTGGGGGGCAGGCATACCTTCAGTGGAATCTCTCCTCAGCCTCGACTTTCTCATCTGTAAAGTGATGATTGTGCCTACCTGTCAGTGAGGCTGGGGGATTCTGGGACTAGGCATGAACAGCACCAAGCCCAGAGCTGCCCCAGCAAATGATGGAGATGGGAGGCAGGGAGGGTGTCAAGATACCTGATTCTGTTGCCTGCTAGTCCTCCTGCTCTGGAAGGGGCGGGGCCCAGAGGGAGGGTGTAGATACAGGTGTGGTGGGGGCGGGGTGAGCACATCAGGGAGAGGTGGAGGGCTGGGGTAGGTGCGCTGCTGTGACTTCCGGGTCAGGTGCCTTTGGGGCCTGGGACCTGCCTCAGTTTCAGGGGAACGAAGGTAGATGTGGAAACCCTGGTGGCATAGTGGTTAAGTGTTGTGGCTGCTAACCAGAGGGCTGGCAAGCAGTGCAAAGCCCCCAGTGCAAATCCTTGGAAACTCTGTAGGGCAGTTCTACTCTGTTTGTAGGGTTGTACGAGCTGTAATTGACTGGATAGCGATGGGTTTGGCTCTCTCTTTTTTTTTTTTGGTATGGTGGAAACACTTGAGAAGCTGTTTGGGGGCCTTTTTGTGAAACTCTGCCTTCTTTGTAGCAGCAGTTTCTCCAGCAGCCCCCACTGCCTGGCTTCCACCCTGCCCTTTGGTCCCTGTGCTGGGGCTGCAGACACTGCTTCCCCTTTCCCTTCCCCTCACCCCATCAGGAGGGGCAGGGACTGAGTATGGTTCATCCACACAAGGGCCTGGGGTACCTGGTGTGTGTGTGTGTGTGTGTATGCAGTGGACAAGGCATGGGGGTGCTCGGTAAATGGGAGACACTGAGAAGCCTCTCCGTGCCCTTCAGCCCCTGATGCCTGCCCCATGATGCCTGATTTTATGTAGCATTGAGTAAAGAGGTTCAGATGAGGACATGCAAACCCACCACCACTTGGCTCCAGGACCTCTTTCTAGCCTTTTTTCTCCCTCCCCACCTCCTTGCCTTTACCCACGCTGTTGTCTCTGCCTGAAACACCCTCTCTCCCTCCATCTCTCTATACCAAAAATCGTACCCATCTTTCTTCTGAAGTGCTATTCAAGAAGCCATTCTTGACTCTTCCAACCCAAAAGAAGAGTTCCTTAAATTGCTCTCAGTCCTGCTTTTGACTATTTTCTCTGTCATCCCTTCCACAAGCAGCTCTGGAGCATCTAAGTGTTCTGGGCATGGAGGAGTCTGGGATGAATAAGACTGATACTCCATCTTGGAGAGGCCGTGAGATGGGCTTTTCCCGTAAACAAAATCTTTGCAAAAATTATATTTTTTCTTGCTAAAATTATCCTAGGTGTTCCTCTCTGAGGAAAAACAGCCAGGAAATGTGTGCTTCCTATTTTTCATTAAATAAAAGCTTCTAAATATCTGTTGTTTCTGGTGACAGCTGTTGTCTGTGACTCCAAGGGCTCCCAGCACCCCCCAATAACCTGGCCAACCCCAGACTGGTGTTTTCTGGTTCTTCTGATGGCTTTGTCTGCACTGGTACCATCAGCCTCTGGGAAATGCTCCCTCAGTGGCATCTGGTGATGGAGCATTTGGACAAGTGTGCTTTTATCTTGCCTGACCCAGGGTCTTCTCAAGGCACACTGGCCTCTTGTCAGAGGGGAGACTCAGGGAAGTGGGGTTTGTTTAAAGCCTGTGACAACTGCAGAATGAGGATGAACCTGTTTGAAGGAACTCAAAGGTTGTTCAGGCCTGAGGTTCTTCCCTGGCTGGGCCTTGGTTTCCCCAGAGAATGTTACAGACACACCCATTGCAGGTTACAGACACCCTCCAGACACTGAGGGCAGTGCTGCCCCTGAGGTGGAAACTGGGGAGCTGAGGGTCATGTGGGGTGCTAACTTCACACTGTGTTTTTGAACCTTCTGCATTTGGCTCCATGTGCACAAATCAGCTATCCTGGAAAACAGATAAGTAAACCCATACTTGCTGGTCTCCTAGGGCCCTGTGTCCAGCCCCCTTCCTCTTTCCTAGAAGACTCTGATTCAACAGGTCTGAGTTTTCATACTTTTAGGGTGTGTCACCAGCCACTGAACTGTGCATCTCACTTATAAAGGCCAGACAGGCCAACTTCCTCATCTGAAGACAGGGAAACTGAGGTTCGGGGAAGGGATTTGCCTGAGGTCATCTGTGAATGAGTGGCAGGGGCAGGATTAGAACCTGTGCCCCTTGACCCTGAGTGTCATTGCTCAAATACAGCTTACATCTAAGTTCAGAGCCCAAAGGCAATTCAAGGTGAAAGGAAAGACCATCAACAGGAATGCACTGAGTGTGGAAGCGAGAAAATCGTGAGGTTCAACTTTCCAGAGAATGCCAGAGCCCGGAAGGAACTGGAAGACCACCTGGGCTGGATTCCCATTTTACACATGAGAAAACTGAGGCACAGAGAGGGGAAGCAGCTTGTTAGCGGCAAAGCAGGAGCCTGTATCCAGGTCCCATTTCTCAAATGTAGGCCCCCTGCACCAGGGTGAAAGTTCTCCCAGTCCCCCAAGGGGACAGCCCCTCACTTCCCTGAGGCCACTTCTCTGGACAGACACACTGTCAACAGAAAATGCCAGGGACCCAGTTGTGGCCCTGCTCAGGCCCCAGGAAACACCTTGTTTCTTCTCCTCACCCTCATGACTCAGAACCACCTGCCTCTTCATTTCTGCGGTACCTAGGAGAAAGCTCTGGGACAGGAAAGCAGACAACCTGGCTCTAATCTGGATTCACTCAGCCACTCTCGCTGTGACTTTGGGAACACCCCTGCCTCTCTCTGGGCCTCCGTCCCTTCATCTGCAAATCTGGAGTGTGCAATGGTGTTTGGACTAGATCAGCAGTTCAAACCTTGAGTCATAGCAGATGGTCATAGTGTGAAAAAATAAAGAAAGAATTGGAAGGGAATGGAAAAGACCTAAGGGCATTGTGTTACTTTGTGTATTTCTTGTTTCAGTTGTGCGTGTTTACTGAGTCATCGAGTAAAATGTATTTTTAATTGTGGGTTACTGCCTAAAAAGTTGGTGTCCTATGCTGCTTCCAGCCCCGCAGGGCTGCTTCTGAGGCAAGGTGTGAACTGGGAGCTCTGGAAGGGGCCAGAGGAAAGTCTCAGGTTGGGAAGGCAGAAGGGTACCCCAGGCTTCCTGCACTGCTCAGGGACAGGTTCCTGCCTCTGGCTTATTCTAAGTGATGTCTAATAAGCAGATAACACACTCACAGAAGCCTGAAGCCATCAGTGCTGGTGGTGATGCAGTGCTGGTGCAGGGAGGTGATAAATGGCCCTTCTCTCCTAGGTCTTGAGAAGACACAGTCAGGAGGAATGTGAGCTTGGGTGACTGGCACCAAGCTTAGGGGCACTGTGTTTGCCATTTTAGGCTTTGGGTAGGAATTAAGAGGCCATAGGGATTCCCCAAGGGAGGACTGTGCGTGTGCGCGCGCATGTGTGTGTAATACGGTGTTGGGACACTTGGGTTCAAGTCCCATGCACTCATTCCACACACTTACTGAGCATCTTCTGTATGCCAGTCTCCGTGTTAGAGTCATGAATCTACTGGGAGGGAGATGAAGCAAGGTGCCCACATTTATGGCCATCAACCTTGTGACATACTCTGCTTGCTGTTCTTACATGCCTGATATGATTCCTCACAATATCCTGAGTGCCCACAACTGTCAAGTCAATTCTGATTCACAGTGACCCCATAGGACAGAGTAGAACTGCCCCACAAAGTTTCTAAAGAGTGCCTGGTAGATTCGAACTGCTGAACCTTTTGGTTAGCACACATAGCACTTAAACACTATGCCACTAGGGTTTCCTATCCTGAGTGGGGAATATTATTACTATTCCTAGTCTACAGATGAGGACACTGAGGCTCAGAGAGGTTATGTAAATGACCAACGTCTCACAGCCAGCATTGCTGGGACTCAGGATCCCAGGCCTGTCTGATGCCTGAGCTCATACTTTCAGCCCCCTCACCCTTGCCTCAATGGAAAAAAGTCCATGTGGGTTGTCTTCTATTCAGTGTCAGTGTCTCTGAAAGGCAGAATCTTACAACAGAAACTTAGAGAGCATCTTGTCTACCTCTTCTACTTTGGAAGAGGTAAAACTGAGGCTCTAACAGGACAAGGGGAAGCCCACTGTGGCAGTGCTGGTCAGGGACGTGAAGTTGCTGAAGGAAGGTAGCCTGAGGAGCACTGTCAACCACCAAATCTCATAGCCAAGGCCTATCTGGACACAGTCAGGCCAGACTGGAAAGCTGGGTGTAGATGCAGCACATGCGTTTTTGTGGTAGGCCACTTCACCTGTGCCTCAAGGTGTCATTGGCCTGCCCTCAGGGGTCTTGCAAGTGAGCAGATTCTCACTGTCTAACCCCAAACTCATTTTGGAGAGTTAAGGCAGCTCTCTCCTCTCCCAACAGCTTTTCTCTAGCTTGGGTAGTTGCTGACCACACACGTCTTCCAATCTACAAATCCACTAGTATGGAATTCTCCGTCTTTTTTCCCAGAGGCAGATTCAGCTGAGGGAGACTGCAGGCCTACTATGTGCCAGGCACTCAGTAGGTCCATTCATACTCATAGCTCCCCTGTGCTGGTCTCCAGGAACTGGTCTCCCCTATGCTGGTCTCCAGGCAGTGCTGTCTCCAGGAACTGTCTAGCTCTGTCCCTCTAGAAACCTGGTAAGGTCAAGCTGTCAGCTGGGCTACTAGATGACCTTGCCAGGGTCAACTGCACCTGCAGCAGGACAATACTGATGGAGACACAAACTTTAGGGTTTCCTGAGTTACTGGCTAGGACCTTTACAGGGACCTTGGAATGTAGGTGTAGGGCTTTGTTACAACAGATTCTCGCTTCTGGAGGGCAGAGGCTTCTACACCAGAGCAGCTCTCCCACCTACCCTCTGGCTGAGTGGGCAGGGGCGAGGACTACTTCCATGGAAAAGGGTACCCTGCTGGCAGGCTGTGCCTCCTGCCCTGTGGCCTCCCAAGCAGACCTGGCCCTGTGTGTTCGGGTCTTAGGAACCCGAACCTTTGGGAGGCTATAAGGAGGACCACCTCAATGGGTGCAAGGAAGCTGAGGCTCAGTGAGGAGAAGCAACTCATCCCAGTTACCCCCAGGTGACTGGACTCCCGGCCTCAGGGGCCTACCTCAGGCCGCACGGGGTCCTCGATGCCCACCACGCAGATGCAGGTGAGGTCATTGAGGATGTCGTTCTCGTTGTCCCAGTCGGGCTCGGGGCTGCTGGGGAAGTCGCGGTAGGCCACGCAAATAGTGCGCAGCCCGTCACAGGCCATGGGCTCAATCACCTTCTTCACCATCTCGTCCCGGTCACGTGGCCGGAAGACCCGGGGCTCACCTGCCCCGCTGAGAATTTTACAGCACCTGTGGGAGAGCAGGGGAGAGCAGGGGAGCGAGGGTCAGGCCCAGTCAAGGGCCCAGGGATTCCTCTCTCTGGCTGGCTTGCAGTTTCCTCCTCCCCCATGATGCCCAGCTGTCCTCGGTCCAGCAGCCAGTGGCTGCCCCAGTCCATTTTCCATAGTTCTTTAGGGCTGGGAACTCACAAGCCAGGCCCACGGGTCCAGGCAGGGATGAATGTAGAACCAGTCAAAAAGAAACTGGGCAGCTTGCTCACAAATAACTGCTAAAAAGAAACCGGGCAGCCTTATTATAAACATCTGCCCCAGAGGTTCTAACCTGATTTGTCTGAGTCAGTCCAGGAGTCAGGGTCTTTTGAAAGCTCCCTGGGGTGTTCCAACGTACAGCCAGAGCATACAGACGAGGGAGACAGGGCTATATTAATCCCTTCAACATACAAGAGGGGGAACTGAGGCCCAGAGAGGGAGAATGCTCAGTTCTCCAGAGTTATTTCTGGCACCTAAAGTAAGAGCAGACTGACCAGCAGTGAGAACAGCTACCACCAACCAACTCTATCCTAGGGGGAATAAAATAAGAGAGATTTAAGTATGCTAACAGGTAGAGCTTCCTGATGACCCTGTTGAATTAGGGAGGAGAAAGAAGAATCTGTCTGTAGAACTTTTAAAGAGAATGTAGTGCAAAGAGCACTAGGCAAGAGGTCTTAGAGGTTTGAATTGCTGTATGACCCAGGGCAGGGGCTGTCCTTCTCTGTGCCTTCTGGTGTTAGACTACCCCTTCAGCCCAGCCAGGGCCACTGCTAGGCCCTACACAACCTAGGCATCCCAGGTCCCCGAAAAGGGCAGGGTGCTTAGCACAGCACCCTGCTTTGTAGAATCTTCACATTCTGGCTATTTGCCTAAGATTTTCCTTTTTAAAAAAGGAGCTATGTCGGTATCATTGAAGCCCCATGTCCCCTCCCCACAGTGTCTGCGGGCGCTTACTTCTTGAGCACGATCTCAGAAGCACCCTTGCTATACATGCGGAAGCTCTCATCAGGCAGCTTGATGACCGTGCTCATAGATTTGCGGACGGAGTTGAAGGTGTACACTTTGTACAGTTTCTCCTCTGGCATCTGGAGGCGCACGGGCTCGTAGTCCTGCTTCAGGTCTAGCACGAAGCCCAGCAGGCCGCATTCCGTCTTGTTGCCCACCTGCCGGGGCAGGGCACCCTCCTTCTCCGGGGGCTGGAGGGGAGGCAGGAAGGTTAAAACACAGGGAGGGTCAGCCCAGGGGTCCCGCCTCCACTGGCCCTGAGCTCTGTGTGTGTTGGGTGGGGCTGGGCTCTGGGTACCAGCCCCGGCCCACCTCCTCTCACCTCTCTGCCCATCCAGAACTCTCACTCTTCTGCATACCATCCCCAATCCTGGCTCAGGATGGGAGGAGGTGAGCAACATCAGTTTTTAAAGGAGTATGAACTATTACAAACATAAAAAGGCACAGAGAATAATATAATAAACAGCTGTGTACCCACCACCCAGCTTTGTAGAATCTTCACATTATGATGATTACGATTTTTCTCCAGAAAGGATGTATGTAAAAACAAGGTCAAATACTGGCAGTTTTGTGTAGTTCACCCTAACTCATGGATGTGCGTACATACATGTGTATATGCACCAAACCTGCTGTTGATGAGTCTATTCTGTCTCATGGCCACCCGATGGGTGTCAAAGAAAACCGTCCTCCGCAAGGGTTCCCACAGCCAGTCTTTCAGAAAGGCACTACCAGGCTTTTCTTCAGAGGAATCTCTGTTGTGAACTTCTAACCTGTCGGTTAGTAGCTGAGGGCTTGCTTAACAGTCTGTACCATGCAGGTGCTCTATGCATATATGTGCACATATGTGTTGTACTGTTTTGCATGTTAGAAACTTCAAAATAAGCAGACCCTACACTGTCCTGCAAATTGCTTTACTCATGTGATGGTATGTTTTTGAGATTCATTTATGTTGATGGTTCTAATCTGTTCATTATTAACTGTTGTATAAGACCCATTGTGTAGATAAGTCACAATTTATTTGCCCGTTTTCCTGCCCTTCTCTCCCTCCCTCCACTCACTCACTAAGCACCTACTAAGAGCCATAGAAACCCTAGTAGTGTAGTGGTTAAGTGCTATGGCTGCTAACCTAAGCAGCAGTTCAAATCCACCAGGTGCTCCTTGGAAACTTGATATAGAGTTGATGGCACTGGGTTTGGTTTTTTTTTGGTTTAAGAGCCTTGGTGGTGCGGTGGTTAAGAGCTACAGCTGTTAACCAAAAGACCAGCAGTTTGAATCTACCAGCTACTCCTTGAAAACCCTATGGGGCAGTTCTACTCTGTCCTATAGGGTCGCTATGAGTCAGAATTGAGTCAATGTAAGTGTCAAGTAAGGAACCCTGGTGACTCAGCGGTTAAGTGCTCAGCTGCTAACCAAAATGTTGGTGGTTTGAAGCCACCCAGCAGTGCCATGGCAAGAAAGACTTGATGATCTGCTCCAATAAAGGTTACAAACTAGAAAACTCTGTAGGCCATTCTACTTTGTCATATGGGGTTGCTGTGAGTTGAAACTGACTCTATGGCACCTAACACTACCACCACCAAGTGCTGGGTGCTGGGTCTCTAGAAAAATCACAAGCTCCTGCTCCTCAGACTCTCTCAGCAGAGTCAGCAACCGCATCTCACCAGCCCCTCCTCTTCCTTGTGCCTTTGCCTCTGCTGTTCCTTCTCTGCACTGTCCTTACCCTTCCCTGCCAGGCAAGCTCTTCCTCGTCCTTTAAGGCCAGCTCAAACATCTCCGTCTCTTTGAAAGCAGCATGGTTTAAAAGAATTGGGTTCTCTTCACCTCTAGGTTTCTGGCGCTAGCACAGAGCCCAGTATGAACTGTTAGCTGATGGCTCGGTGACAAACCAGCATGGTGAGGGAGGCACAGGTGAACAGCTAAGACAAGGTGCCTCACATGGGCTCAGGTGGTGGGAGGGGCAGGCAACTGGGGAGAGATCAGGTTTGCATGCAAATTCACCACCCGCACGCCTGCACACCTCCCTACATGCCCACTTACGGTGCTGAAATAAAATTAATACACAGCACTGAAGTGGAGGTAGATCTGGGAGCGGGAAAAAGCCACCTGGAGAAATGCACACCCTAAAGAGACTCTGAAGAAGAAGAATGCCTCATGACCATGTGTGTGCCCCTTGGGTTTCAGACCAGCCCTGCCCATGGAGTCCTTGGATCTTCACGGTCCATGTCACCTGTGTTCGTAGAAGAGCAGCCCAGGCAGGAAGAAGGTACACGAACTCAAGAAGAAGCCAGTAGGCCAGGCTGGGCAGGGCACAGGGCTGGCCCTCTGTCAGTTCCCAGACATGTCTCTGACCCACTCCTTGCTTCTACAGCTAGGGTGCAGGCCTACGGAGCAGACCTTAGCCATGTGGGGAGATGCGCATTCAAACAGACCCTCAGCCCCCAGTGGGCTTGAGACCCAGGGATGCAGAGAAGGAAAGACATAAGCACATGACCTCAGTTTCCCCGCCTGTAAAATGCAGAGGTTGGAGCATATGACCTCCAGCAGAGACAGCAATCACATCTTTCCTTGAAGCAGTCTGTGGTGAGTGATGAGAGGGTGAGGAAAAATTTGGGGTCCCTCAGTGGGGTGGGGATGAGGGCCATGGGCCAGAGGCCAGGTTCAGGTCACTCTCCCTAGCGCCCATGGCCAGATGAGCATCTTTGGCTTCTGGTTTCTTGTGAGGCTCTCTGCTCTCAGTCTCTTGGATGAGATCTGACTGGGAAGCAGACAACTCTGATACAGCTTCCCATTTCTGGCATTTGAGAAGAGAAATTCTATGTACTTCCCTTTGTTTCTGTCATATGCTGTTATATTGTGCTCCTAAACTTTATTTACTTACAGTTTTATAATAAACCTTCTGGAGAGCTCCAGAGGTTTATATATTTTCCATAACGGTTTTTTTCCCCTCCACTAATGAAAGCAAATGATGGTGGGGAGGACGTAAATAAAAATGCCTCATTGCTTATTTGCCCAAGAGAACAGAACAGTCAGCCCTGTAAAACAGCCGGCATTTTATTACCCTCTGTGAAATATTTTAATTTTCCTCTAAAAGGATTTCAAACAATCCATGGCTGCAAGTGGCAGAGCTGCCTCCTCCGTAATTCAGTTTGTTCCTATGAACTTGAGATCTGAAATCGCCTACATGTGGTACTAAGAAGCAGGGGCCTCCTCCTTCTTTCTCTCTGCTTTTTAAGCTGACAAACCCAGAGGCTTTGCTCTTGCTGTAGACTTTGCAAGAGCCTTTTTGCCTTCAGGGCTCCAACTCTGTAAGGCAGTAAAGGCGTTGGTGGCGTTCCTATTTTGAGAGAGAAGAAACAGGCCCAGGGAGGGAAGTGACTAGCTGAAAGCCGCCGTGTGGGGAATGCCGGGCCTAAGACTGCCCTCCAAAGCCTCCTGATCAGAGTTCTATCTGTCACAGCGCTCAGCCCTTTGAAATGCTGGGTGCAGCCAAGGGCGGAACTTTGAGAGGTCAATTCATGCTACTTTGTGGGTTGCCGGGAAACAAATGAGGCTAAGATCAATAAATGATGGCTTGAAGAGCTGTAAGTTATAAATTACATCTGCCAAAATGAGATAAAAAAACCTCAGAGCTTCAGAAATTGCCGTACGATGATTTTTCTCAGTTAGAAAATGACCTTATGCTAACTGGCCATCTCTTGGGCTTGCCCAGCTCCAGCTTATCCTTCAAGGCTAGACACTGGCTGTGAATTCTGTCCCAGCAACCCCAGGTGACCAACAGATCCAACCTCAACAGCAGCAACAATGACCATTTTCTTTCCCAATGTAATACATTGTTTATTTTTTTTTTAATTGTGACTGAAAGTGTACAACCCAGTTTAAATTTGCATGCCCACCTATCTGCAGCTCCTGCTCTCCTTGTCTGGTCACAGCACACTCCTCCTTTCCATTCTATACATGTCACATCCTCTTAACAATCTCCTGTCTGCTCCTTTCCACCTTCTCCACTCCCCTCTAGTAAGATGCCTGTAGGACGACATCCGATAGATGTATAGAACCATACAGTGCACACACGATACGGTCACTCTGTGTCCCCAAGTCCAATCAATTCCTGTCTGAAGAGTTGACCTCAGTAAAGACTGATGATCAGGGGCAGCATCAGGTCTAGGGGCCATGCTCTCAGGGCAACCGCAGGCCTTCAGACCACCAATTGCAGAGCAATGACCATTTTTTGAGTGCCTACTATGTACTGGGGTAGCAGCGATGGAGTGGTAGAATTCTCGCCTTCCATGTGAGAGGCCTGTGTGTGTTCTCACCAATGCACATCACATGCAGCTGCCTCCTGTCTGGTCAGCAACTCCACTTGCATGCTGCTACAGTGCTGAGCAGGTTTTAGTGGAGCTTTCAGACCAAGACAGACTAGGAAGAAAGGCCTGGTGATCTACTTCTGAAAATCTGCCAGTGAAAATCCTATGGATCACAACGGTCCAATTCACAACCAGTCACAGAGATAGCAGTATTCTCTTCCATTGTGGGTGGAGTTTCTACAAGTCAAAGGCCGATTCAGGGCATTATGGGCTTACTCCTTTCTACTCCTTTACTAAGCTTTCCACAAGCATCATCACAACTCCCTAGGAGGCAGGGACTGTTGTTATTCCTAATTCACAGTTGTGGAAAGTGAGGCCCAGAAAGGCTAGGTTATGCTAGTAAGTGGCTGAGCTAGGATTTGCCTGCAGGTGTTCCTGGCTCTGAGCCCACAGCACATGCTCTCCCAGCAGCCCTTGCTTCCCTGCTAGCGTTCCAGATCATTTGTTCATTAGTTGCCTGGTTGGTAACTGGTTTAGAATGCAGGCAGCAGGGGCTGTGTTCGTTTTGCTCATCCACGTATCCCCATCTTTAGCATGGAGGTCGGGTGGCCAACAAGTGCTTTTTGGGTGAACAAACTAATGATTTTCTATTTGTATGTGGGGTACTGCCAATGGGAGGGCATGATAGGATGGAATTTTGGCAGAAGTTTTGTCTCCAGAATTGTCACTTAAGGGTCTATCTTCTACAAGAGCTGTCAGGCTGCTGACGAATGTGAGGGAGGAGACCCCTGTCAGTGAGCCACAAGAGGACATACTTGGATGGGCCCACAATGGGCCTCAGGAAACCCTGCAACATGGCAACACACTGCGGGGAAGTAACCTCCTTGGTTATGTGTGTTGCTGAGTGGTGTGGACCACAGGGGTTAACAGCTCTGTAAAAAACTAGAATTCTCATCTGGGTCATCTGCTTTAAACTCGTCTCCCTCGGTTTGCTGTTTGCAAAAAATCAAAACAAGAACTAGTTGTTGAAACCAACAGAAGGGCCCCTGCCTCCCTGGAATATTCATACCCCAGAATTTCAGGCTCCCTACCCTATCTTAATGTCTTGCAGTCACTTCCAGAATCTTCTGTACCTCTTGGCACCCTTGGCTTGGCCAGATCCTGGTCCAGGATGTGGCCTGACTCAGGAAGACTTGGAGATTCACTAGAATATTAGATTGAGACCTAGGCTTGGCACCAGGAGAGCTGAGTTCAAGGTTTGTCTCTATTTCTCAGAGTCATTTCCATTACCCTTCCCTTCTTGACACCATCTGCCTTGTCTCTAAGATTCACAGAAAACACAATAAAGTGGATCCTCCCTGTGTTTTTGGAGATACTGGGGCTTCCTGGGGGCTGGCAACAATGTGGTCACCTCATTTTAGAATGGGGTATGCCGAGGACTTGGTTAACCAAGTGAAGCTTGGCTTATTTATTCACGAAAAATGTCCAGCCAAGGAAATCCTTCTTGCCTTCTCCTCCCTATGGAACCATTTCAGGGACTCCAGGGATGTTTATTTTTCTCTCTCTAGTTTATGTGTCCAGAAGCAGGCGTAACTACCCACCACCAACCCAAGGGGGAAAAAATCTGCTCAACAAATACTCATCCTCAGTTCAATAATTCAAATCTGAACCACCATGTCAACCTACTTCAGAAGTGGCCTCACACAATACAACATGAATGTCCTCTCAGGTGGCTTCGGGTGGCAGGGGAAATGTGTCTAGGAGATTGTTTTCCTGAGAAGCCCGGGGCCTCAGCTGTGAGAGGAGAAGACTGTGTCCAGCGTCACGCTCTGCTGTGTGAGCAAAGGGCTGTTTCCACCTTCATGCTGGGCCGTGAGAGGAGACGGCTCTGTCCGCCTTCACTCTTGGCCTTGTGAGGAGAGGACTGTGTCGGCCTTCATGCCTGGCTGTGTACTGAGGGCTGTTTCTACCTTCACATTCGGCCGTGTGAGGAGAAGGCTGTTTCTACTTCATGCTCAGTTGTGTGAGGAGAGGGCTGTTTCTACCTTCACACTTGGCCATGTGAGGAGAGGGCTGTTTCCACCTTCACGCTCCCTGTGCTCTGTGTGGCGGCAGGGCTGGGAGGAGGAACTAGAGGCAGTCACCATGTTCAAAGAGTTGGAGATCACAAAGGACATCTGAGTGTGCTCCAGCATTTCTTAGGCAGGGGAGCAATTTCTGACTAAAAGACAATTCATGTAGCTCCCCTTGGAGGGCAAATTCAGCTCCTAATGCATAGAAACAGAGGGAAGAAAAGAGCCTCCGCCCTCCTCTGAGGTACTGGGACTGGGAGGGAGGCTAGCTCTTGGCTTTCCCACCTGTGGCCCTTTTGTACCCTCTCCTGGGCCTGGAGTGGTCTTTCTGAGCTCTGTGATGAGAAAGCCCAGGAAAGGCTCATCTGCTGCCACTGAGCTCGCCCCAGCTCTGCTAGCTTCCCCGCTCGTCCTTCTGGTCCCTACATAGCACTGCTCAGGTCACAGATCACCCACTGCTTCTGAAATGAGTCATGTATCACGGTTCTGACCCCACTGTACAGAAGTCATTACAAGTTGAGGTCTGCCTTGATGGCAGCTTTCTCTCTGCCTGGTATGTCCCTACCCCCTCGCCTGCTTGGGGAACTCCTCTTGTTGGGCACTCTGGCACTCAGCAGGTCAGTTGATGTTTCTACAGCTCTGCATTTTTAGCTGCAAGATGGGTTTGGTCCCATTTGTCCTGATTATCTGAAAGGAAGTGAAGGGTCAAGCAGAAAGTTACTGGAGAGAGGCCAAGCTCAGACATGATAGAATAATACCTAATTTGAACTGAGTGCTCACTCTGTGCCAGGCACCGTGCTCAGTGCTCTGTGTGCATGGCCTCACTTGACCTTCACAGCAGCCCTTGAGGCAGGCACAGAGTTGCAGCCGAGGGCAGACATGGAGTTGTGAGCTGCACAGTCTTGGGGGCAGGTGAGCTGGGCCTTTTATCCGCTGTGGGACTCTGGGCATGTCTCTTAACTGCTCTCAGCTTTCGTGTCCTTATCTGTGAGGTGGAGATGTGGTATCACCTACTTCATGGGTTGTTGTAGAAGACATCCTATGTTAAGCACTTAGCATTGAGCCTGGCTAAGTAAATGTTGGAGACTGTGGTGGTTGAGTGGTAGAATTCTCACCTCTGACACGGGAGACCCAGGTTCGATTCCTGGCCAATGCACCTCACGCACAGGCACCACCCATCTGTCAAAGGTGGCTTGTGTGTTGCTATGATGCTGAGCAGGTTTTGGTAGAGCTTGCAGACTAAGAAGGACTAGAAAGAAAGGCTTGAGGATTTACTTCCAAAAATCAAGCAATGGAAACCCCATGGATCAAGGGTCTGATCCTATTACACCGGGTCCCATCACGAGTCAGGGGCTGACTAGATGGCAGCTAACAACAACAAGTGAAGGTGAGCAGTTATGGTTCACTATACGATCACTTGACAGTTTGGAAAACGCAAGCTCAAAGAAGTTAAGTAACCTGCCCAGGGTCACACAGGTGGTGAGTGCTGGAGCTGGAACTCTGGCCTGTCTGACTTTAAGACCAAAGCTCTTAACCACTGCTTCCTGCACTAAGGGTCAGGACATTTGGATTCTAACTTCACTAATGGAGTGCCTGGGGACAAGGTCCTGTCCTTCTCTTTTCTGGGCCTCAGAGTAAAAAGAAGGGGTTTATGTGGTAGTCTCCAGGTCTATGCATCCATGTAGACCACACTCACACAACCTACCCACATCTAGTGCTTCTCTTTTTAAAGAAAATATACCCGTTAATCACGAGGTCTCAGGATCAGTGTAGCCAGGATGGTTGACGGAGGTTGCTGAAGAAAACAGCTGAGCGGGCTGGAGGTGCTAAGAGGGGACTAGTGTTGATCATGGGACTGAGCCTAGGGCCAGCTCCTACCTCTTGCTACTATAAGAACAGGAAAGTGGAAGGTAAAGATATCAATTCTAGTCTGAAATGCTCTAATTCATATTGACCCATTCACCCACCCACCCACCCAATCCATCCACCTCCCTGTTGTTGTTGTTGGGTGCTGTCGAGTCGGTCCCTCTCCCTACCTACACTTCATCTCACTATTTACACATTAACTTACTTATCTTACCTATCTACCCACCCACTCACCCACCCTGTATTTTCCAGGAACCTATGCCCAGGTGCGCAGAGGTGACTCAGTTCTCAAGGTGTCCACAGTCTCCTGGGGCTTCAGACACAGCAAGAAGAAGGCATAGAATTACTGCTTTTGTGGAGGGGAAATACAGTGTTGGGGAGTCCTGTGCCAGGCACATCATTTCCCAGTCAAAGATGAGGGTAGCATGGGGAGGACAAGGCATGTCTTTCCTGTCCTGTCTTCTCTTGCATAGTATCAGGAAATCTTGCAGTTTAGATTTTCCATTTTGGTTTAGTGAGTGGCTAGATGTCTCTCCTGGACTGAGCAACCTCCACACCTTCACAATCTTCATCCGTGCCCAGAAGGGTAGTTCCTGGCTGGATCTTCTGGACCCCAGGCTTCTCTTCTTAAGACCACAGTAGGTAAAAGATGCTGCAGGATTTCTTCTCAGTGACCAAGAACCTGCTCTGGGCATCCCAACTCAACAGCTGGCTTTAGGTCTACCCAGGACATGGGAGCCAGGATGCAGGGAATCTAGATTGGCTTTGCCACTAAAACAACCTGCTTGATTTTGGTCAAGACCCTTTCCTTTGCTAGCCCTATGTCTATGCCATCTACCCATTTATTTGTTAGCTTCTCCATTGCTACAAGTGGATTTCCTCTCAGTGGCTAATTACAGCTGAGTAACCACAACATCACTAATCATGCTGAAGTATTGTATATAAGCCAAGCACTTTCCTTTTACTAACTCATTTTATTCTCTTAACAAGCCTATTATTTCCCCAGGAAACTGAGACATGGATAAACTAAGTGATACTACACAGCTAGCGAGGAATTCGAACTCAGGCCGTCTACTGTCACAGCATGAGCTTTAAGCACTACCCAGTCATATGAGGGGCCTCTGCTGTCCCTGCTATGCCTACTGGAATCAGCCCCAGGCAATGAGGTCCTGGAAAGACCAAGAAAGTGAGGCTCAGAGACCCCAGGTTGCCTATGTTCCAGGGACAGAAGGGGACACCGGTGCCACCAAGATGCACAGACTCAATCAACCAACACCTGCAAATGAGTGCTAGGAAACACTGACTACTTGAGACTTCTCACTGTGGAGATGTTTCCACAGCTCTCTTGTCAGATCCCATAACTCTTTTTCACTGTAGTTCATGAAGATACATCTTAATCCAAGCCCACTTCCCAGGGCTCTGTCCCCCTGGCATTCCCCCACTTCCTACCCCCAGCCCTTCTACCCCCCACCCCCTACCTGAAGCCTGCTCTGGGAGTTACCTTGCTCCCTCTCTGCCACGTGGACAGGCTGAGATCATTAACAGCACCTTGGCTATTTTAGGAAGGCTGGGGAACAGAATCAAGTATCCCTGATTTCCCTTGATTTCCACATCAGGGAGGAGGGGGGAAAAGACAAAAATTGCCAAGTCTGGCATTAGCCCCAGGGATCTCTATCACTCACTGGCACACATTCTCCTGACCTACTTTCTCCTTTTATGAATTCTGCCTTCATCACTGGCAGCTTGAGAGTGAGGTAGTGGCTGCCGAGCTGCAGTGGAGTATGCTATCCTTGGAGCTGCAGTGTCTCTGGGCAGAGCTGCCTCCCCCTTCCCTGCACCAGCTCTGAGCTCCTCACTGCTGACTCATGCTCTTCTCCCATTTGGATAAACCAGCTGGTGGTTTGCACAAACCCGTCCTGATTGGGAAGGTTGGAGCTGGCTCAGTGGCAGAAGGGAGAGGTCAGGACTAAAGCACATTTGGAGGGAATGCAAAAGAGTGTAGCCAATCCCCCAGATGTTCACTCTGCAGGAATGCCCGACATCTGGGTGTGGGTGACATCTGGATGAGCAAACTCATGTTTCGCTTGATTCAAATGCTGGCTAATTATGAACAGGCAATCTGTGCTTCTCAACCCAGTAAGGGTGACAGCCTGATAAGTCTAGGCAGCTTAGCTGACACAGTAATATGAGAGTTTTTCTCATCAAAACTACTGCGACTACTCCTATTAACAATATCTTCTGTGGTAGATTGTGAAAATAGCCACCTTCTCTGAATCCATCCCCTTTGCAAAGTCACTTTGCAGCTACTCTCATCAAAAGGTGCAGTCTGTTTTCTCCCTCCTGAGTCTCGACCAGCTTCTTGAATTGTGTTGACCAGTAGAATGTGGCAAAGTGACTCTGGCCCAGTTCAGAGTCATGGCTTCATGGGGCCTTGCACATATCTGTTCTTTCTCTTGGAATCCTTCTGTTATCATGTGAACAAGACCAGATTAGCCTGCTGTAGGAGGTGAGACCATACATAGTAGGCCATCCTAGATTAGCCTACAGTCCTGATACGATGAGCAGAGCCTCCACTTGAACTACCACACATAAATGAGGAAGCTCAGCCAAGACAAGAAGAACCATCCAGCTGAGCCCAGCCTGACTTTGTTGACCGGCAGAATTGTGAGCTAAATATGTAGTTTTGTTTTGAGTCACTAAGTTTTGGGGCAGTTTGTTATGTAGCGAAATCTAGCTAATTAAAAACATTTTTGTTTTGGGAGCAGTCAATGATAGGATTTAACAACCTTTTTTGTCATTGTTACGGTTAATTTTACTTGTCAATATGGCTAGGCTAAGGTGCCCCGTTGTTTGGTTAAACACTAGTCTAGATGTTACTGTGAAGGTATTTATATGGGATTAACACTGACAATCAGCTGACTTAAGTAAAGCAGATTACCCTCTGTGATGTGGGTGGGCCTCATCCAATCAGTTGAAGACCTCAAAAGCACAAACCAAGGTTTCCTGAAGGAGGTAAATTCTGCCTCAGGACTATAGCATAGACATTCTTCTGGAGTTTCCAGTTGGCCTGGCCTATGGGTGTCAGATTCAAGATTGCTGAAGTTTACAGTCTGGGTGGCTTATGGATTTTAGACATCTCTGCCCAGTGAATCAAGAAAGCCAATTCTTTAAAATAAATAATCTACCTACTTATCTACTGCATATGCAGGTATATATTGTATGACAGTGGGTACAGGCCTACATGGGCAATGTCCATTATAAAGAAATACATATACACACACGTATATATATATATATATATATATATAGCTCCTCTTGGTTCGTTCTTTTTCTTTGGAGAACCCTGACTAATTCAGTCACACAAACATAGCAATGTTGATGGTAAACAAGTCACTCGCACTATGATCATCCCTGAAAATACCAGAAAGGTTCAAAAACACAAATCACTCTTTGGTGGTTCCTCAAAAAGTTAAACAGAGAGTTACCGTAACCCACTGCTGTTGAGTCAACTCTGACTCATAGTGACCCTATAGGGCAGAGTAGAATGGCTCCATAGAGTTTCTGAGGAGCACCTGGTAGATTCAAACTGCTGACGTTTTGGTTGGCAGATGTAGCACTTAGACACTATGCCACCAGGGTTTCCAATATGAACCAGCAACTCCACTCTTAGGTTCATGTGGTCGGACAATGAAGTTTGTGAACTCTTTCAAGAAAAAGAGCTACATGTATCATTGCTGAATATCACTACGGTCACCTTCGAAGTGCTCCCCTTGGGAAGCTATGTAGCAATGCCAATACATAGTGCACCCTTCAAAGTAATTTTGGAACTCTTTTTGTGGAATGTCCTTCAGAGCTGTTGTTGGACAAGTTCTGACAATTAAGTATGTGATCTCATAAGTTTGCATACTTAATTGCTGGACTTCATATATCCAAGAGAACTGAAGCAGAAATGTAAACAGATATTTGTACACCAGTGTTCACTGTAGCACTTTTCACAATAGTCAAAAGGTGGAAGCGTCCCAAATGCCCATCAACAGGAGAACAGATAAACAAGAGTGGGAATATTTCTCAGCCATAAAGAGAAATAAATTCTGATGTATTTTACTATATGGATGAAACTTGAACACATTATGCTGAATGAAATAAACCAGTTACAAAACAATGAACACTGTTTATGATCTCACTTACACGAAATACCTAGAAGCGCAAATGCATAGAGATCAAAGTTTATCAGTGGTGACCAGGGGCAGGTGGGAAGGCATCCTCACTGCTTTAAGGACATTGAGCTTCTGTTAGGGGTGGTGGAAAGTTTGGAAATAGATCATGGTAATGGTTGGACAACATGAACATAATTAATGTCACTGAACTGTACACATGAAGAAAGTTGAAATGGCAACTGTTTTGTTACAGATGTATTTCCCACCACAAAAAAACAAAATAAAACAAAACAAAACAAAAAACCCCATGTATCACTTAGCTCAACTTGTCCAGTATTTCTGCAGCATCCCACAGATGTCATGCCCTCAGTGGCCTCCCTTCATGGCTCCAGCTGGCACCCACTTACCAGAATCTTAGTGGTGTAGGCGCTGTTGATGGCGATGGCATTGACGAGCAGCTCCATGGTCTTGGCATTGATGGAGCTGGGGTCGGGGATCTCCTTGTAATGGACGTCACCAATGTAGGCCTGTACCACTGTCATGCGATTGGTGGTCAGTGTGCCGGTCTTGTCTGAGCAGATGGCCGTGGCATTGCCCATGGTCTCACAGGCGTCTAGGTGGCGCACCAGGTTGTTATCCTTCATCATTTTCTGGGGGAAGGAAGAGGTGAGAAAGTAACAGTGAGCAAAGGGTAAATGTGCAGTAAATGAGGCAGGGCTGTCACCAGTGACTCTTTGCTTCCTACTTAGGCAGAGGACACTAGGGGTTGCAGCTTCCTACATATGAGATTTCTGTGTATGTGATCCTTTTTCTTGTCTTTGACTTTCTGAGCCATTTATGTATTTGATTCATCGACTTTTTTAATTTTCATGAAATATGTAACCTACATTCTTCAGGGAAAAATATAATAAACTAAGATTGGTCCTTACTGACAACTTCAAATATGTTTTTCCTTACATTATAACTTAAATAACTATTCCATAGTCGATTATGGATTTTTTGAAATGTACCGCCTTTCACTGTCACCTGGTTTTCACAATCACGTTGATGTCACCAAACATAATAAATTTAGGATGTATTATTGTTGTTACTAGTGGCTGTTTGAGTCACGGCAATCCTGTGTGTGTCAGGGTAGAACTGTGCCCCACTGGGTTCTCAGTGGCTGATTTTTTGGAAGTAGATCATAAGGCTTTTCTTCCAAGGTGCCCTGGGTGAGTTGGAACGGCCACCCAGGGACTGCATATGTGCTTATAGACACAGAAAAAGATCTGCAAAGATACATATCATAATAGCAATGTAATTATCTCCATGTGGTGGAATTACAGGAGACTTTTATTGTATTCTTTTTAAAATCTGTCAATTGAATTTTTCTATAATGAACATGTGTTAGTACTTGCATAATAAAAGCCAAAAAATTTACTTTAAATACAGATACACAAAAAGGAAAAAGAAAACAAATCAGTTCTAATGCTACCACCAGGAACTGGTGCATTTTTCTAATACATCATCATCCTTTCTACACATGTTATTACAAATACTACCATATATATTATTATCTACTTTCTTTATATGTCCCCTGTTCTCTCTGCCCCAGATGTATTATGCTAGCATCTTCCAGGTCTCAAGTAAATAATGCAAATCATATAATTCTCAGGAAACCACCATTCTCAATGCAGGCCCTGGTGACACAGTGACCCTGTCTGGCAAGGAGGGAACATGAAAAGCTGCAAGAGGCTGTGTCAGGTTGAGTTCTAGTCTATGCCCAGGAATGAGATTTCCTTGATTCTTTTTTTTTTTTTAAATTTTTTATTTAATATAACTGAGTGAAAATGTACATTCCCATATAAATTTACATACCCACCTACATGCAGCTTCCACTGCTCTCCCTGCCCGGTGACAACACACTATTCCTCTCTGCTCCATACATGTCTCATTCTTCCAACAGTCTCTTTTTTCCCTCCTCTCCACCCACTCTCCTTCCTCCAGCCAGAGGTCAGCAGGATGACATCCTATAGATGTATAGAACCATAAAGTGCATCCAATATATGGTCACTGGATCACCAAGTCCAATCCATTCCTGTCCGAAGCGTGGACCTTTGTTATGATTTATGGTCAAGGGCAGCATCAGGGTGAGGGGCCATGCTCCCAGGGGAACCCTGAAACCAGTGGACCATCAACTGAGGTCTTTTAGTGGGGATCTCAGGGTACACCCCTAAGTTGAGTGAGACTCAACTTCGTGAGCTCCATTGTGGCTATTACTGGTGGTGGCCGAGCACCATCCGGTTCTTCTGGTCCCAAGTTGATGTAGGCACCCACTGATGTGGGTCTTTTTGTCTTCTGGGTTGTCTTTCCCCCATGTCATTTTGGTCCTTGGTGAGCATCCGTTCCTGCTAAGTTGGGGCCGTTTGCTGTGCCCTCGGATGGCAGCTTGGCAGTTTTTAAGACCCCAGACGCTACTCACCAACATGGGGTGCAGAGATCCCTCTTAGCAAAATGCTAGTTGTGCCAATTGGCCTCACTTTCACCTAAGAGCATGGTCCCCTGCCCCCTGCCCCAGCTACTCTATCCTTGCAATATTGGGTTAAGATGGAAGGAGTACTCATGTTATGATTAAGTCCACTTAATATTGTTCTTGTTTCTAATGTGTGCTATCACCGATTTCACCCAACCAGATACCTAGCAACTATCTAATCTAAGCCCTCCCCCCTCCCTCCCTCCCCTCCCTTGCAGCTGTCAAAGAGTCTTTTCTTCTATACATAAGTCTGTTTTTGAGATCTTATCGTAGAGGTCTCATACAATATTTGTCCTTTTGTCGCTGACTACTTTCACTCAACATAATGTCTTCCAGTTGAAACCAGGTCATGAGATGTTTCCTGAAGTCACTGTTGTTCTTTATCATTGCATAGTGCTCCATTCAGTATATATACCATAGTTGACCTATCCATTCTTCTGTTGTTGGGCATCTGGGTTGATTCCATCTTTTTGCTATTGTGGACTGTGCTGTGATAAACATTCTGGTGCATGTGTCCGTTGGTGTGAAAGGCCTTGATTCAGTAGGATATATTCCAAGTAGTGGAATTACTGGGTCAAATGGTATATCAATATCCATTTTTTTAAGGAAGCATCAGATTGCTTTCCAAAGAGGCTGGGCCATTTTGCAACCCCACCAACAGTGTAGGAGGGTTCCACTTTCTCCACAGCCTCTCCAGCATTTGTTGTTTTGTGTTTTTTGGATCACGGCCAACCTTGTTGGGGTGAGATGGTATCTCATTGTCGTCTTGATTTGAATTTCTTTAAAAACTAAAGATCGTGAACATGTCTGTATGTGTTTTTTGGCTGCCTGGATCTCTTCTTTAGTGAAATGTCTGTCTATCTCCTTTGCCCATCGCTTAACTGGATGGTTTATCTTCTTCTTGTTGATATTTTGTAGTATCTTATAGATTATGGAAATCAGGCGTCGGTCTGACATAGAGTTTCCAAATATTTTTTCCCATTCTGTAGGTGTTCTTTTAATTCTATTAATAAAGTCTTCAGATGAGCGAAAGTGTTTAATTCTTAATAGCTCCCATTTATCTATTTTCTCTTCTGATGATTATGGTTTGTTTGACAGATTTTGGAGTCTGTCCATATTGTGTATTAAAACTTCCACTGTTGTTCCTACCTTTTCTTGGATGAGATTTCCTTGATTCTTGCTCCTCATTGTAACTCTTTGTAACAAAGGTATAAATGGATCACAATTAGCATAAATTTTAATAGAAGTTTATGTTACTAAAAAATGCAAATTGGTAGGATTATAGGCCATTGCAGTTTCTCTTATTATAATTTATGACAATGGTAATAATAAAACGTATGTTGAATGAATGATCAACAGCAGTTTGAAGCTGCCACACACTTGACAGCCTTAAAGCCCTTCTGCATTTATTTTCTTGTCTGATGTTCTAAGAATCCCATGAGCCTTCCAAGGATTCTTGTAACTTGTTTTGGTAAATGAAGGAAATGTGGCCAAGTGACTTGATCAAGATCACACACCTGTTTGAGTGTCAGAACTGGGATTTGAACCCAGCTCACTTTAACCACACAGCCTTGCTCATTCCACTGAGCCTCAGCCTATCTGCAGTCTGTGAAGATGGTTCGTCTGCTGGGCTTCAGATTTAAGCTTGCACTACCCACTATGTTAGCCACATGTGGCTACTGAGCACTGGAAATGTGGCTGGTCTGAAGCCAAATGTGCTGCAAATGTGAAATACACATTAGATTTTGAAGAGTTATTATTAAAAAAGGAATGTAAAATATCTCATCAATAATTGATCCCATGTTGAATTAATAATAAATGGAATATATTGGGTTAATTACATTATTAACTTTATTAATTACATTTATTAACTTTACTCCTTTTTATTTTTAACGTGACTTGTCAAGTTGGCCCCTAATTGATGGACAGCAGAACAAAATGCCGCCCAGTCTTGTGCGACACCTATGATCCACTGTGGATCAGACCCTTGTTATCCATGGGGTTCTTACTGTCTGATTTTTGTAAGCAGATCTCTACATCTTCCTTCCTAGTCCACTTAGTCTGGAAGCTCCACTGATATCTGTTCTGTGTCATAGCAAAACACAAGCTTCCACTGACACGTGGTGGCTGTGCATGAGATGCACTGGCCTGGAATTGAACTTGCATCTCCCACGTAGGAGGTGGGAATTGTACTACTGAACCACTACTGCACACAACTTGGCTACTAGGAAATGTAAAATCACACATGTGGCTCTCATTTTATCTCTGTTGGATGGCACTGCTCTCTTAAGTGGTCACCCCTGTTCTGTTGATAGCAGCACCCAGAAAGATAGGTCCAGGATCACAGAGGGAATAATTTGCTTCTCCTGGGTTTGGGTGCTACACGGAGATGATCAAGCACAGGTAATATTACCCAGACAACTGAAGCCACTGGTGTGAGGAGGATGGACTGCAGAAAGCATAGAAGGCTACAAATGTCTGTCTGCATGTGATTCCTAAAACCAACTCTCTGAGACTTTCACGGAGACCCTTAGCTTGGCTGGGTAGTTGTGGGCCCTGACCCACCTCCTCCAGGCCCCAGGCCCCTGAAGTGAATTGTGCTGTGGGTCGCTCAGGCTTTGCTTTGCGGGATAGAGTTTCTCCGAGAACCCTAAAATGAGGAGATGATAAGCACGTCTCCTTTACCCTGAGCTGCCACTTTCTGGCACCTGCCGGGAGATCTCTTTTCTGTATGAAATTACATCGGTCAGCCCAGCCCAAACTCCAGGTTGGAAACTGACGCACGCTATGTACTTGGCAGAACTGCCAGCTTCTCAAGGTGAGTACCTTGTCTGTAAACAAGATCATGCCTCCTTGCCTGCTAGATGACCTGGCATGAGTAACAGGGGCTCAGGGTCCTGCTTTCATAGATGGGAAGCACCAGGGAAAAGGGAAGAAAGTCAGACAGGGCCATGAGAACCTGGTGGGGAGGCTAGGCTTGAAGTAAGTGCCTTGAAGGAATTGGACTGGCAGGGCCCACAAGACACCAGGCTGCTCTACCTGACATCTGGGCTCCAACTGTGAGCAGGTAGAGATGGGTTTTGCCATCAGTGTAGAAATTAGGGAAGTCCCCCAGCTACTCCAGCTTCCACAGTAGAGAGTCACAGACCTGTCAAGCCCTGCCTTTAAAGCTTGTAAAATGTTGTATGTTTTCAGTGTTGATGGCTGCACAACCCTGTGAACATCCTGAGACCCCCTGAACTGTGTACACTTAAGGTGGCTGGCTTTTATGGCAGATGAATTTGATCTCAATAAAGACGTTTAAAAAAAAAGAAAAAGAAATCTTACATTTTCTAGTCTGTATCCCAAGGTGGAAGGCTTTCCATAAAATCATACTTCTTTTGTTTCAGACTAACTTTTTTCAAACCTTTAGAGAGAACCTCTGAGACCAGCTGCACAAGCACCCAAGTGCCACCCTGGGGCCTATGACTCCCATGACAAGATTTCTGCATAAATTTGGTGGGATGGTTTTGGCCTGCATGGTGATGTTTATCTTTTTTTTTTTTTTTCCTAAAGTTGAGATGATTGCTAGTATATAAGCCCCCAGTCAGCCCTTACTAGGGAGTTTTATACTCAGGAGAGTTTTTGTTAAAGTCTCAGTTGTCATTAGTCAGCTCTGACTCATGACAACCCGTATGTGTCAGAGAACTGTGCTCCAAAGGAGTTTTCAGTGGCTGTTTTTTCAGAAGTAAACCGCCAAAGCTTTCTCCCAAGGTGCCTCTGGGTGGACTTGAACCTTCAACCTTCTGGTTAGCAGCCAAGAGAGACCTCGGTTGGACCCCTGGCCAATGTATTTCAAATACATTTGTCTGCCACTGGAGGCTTGTGTGTTGCTGTGACGTTGAACAGGTTTCAGTGGAGCTTCCACGCTGCGTTGGATTAGGAAAAAAGACCTGGTGATCCATGTCAGCCAGTGAGAACCCTGGAGATCACAAGAGTCCGATCCCCCTGTGCACAGGATTGCCATGAGTTGGGAGTCAATATGACAGCAGCTAACAGAAATATAATCAAGTCCTGATTTATGTCTTGTCTTGAAAAACATACAATCTGGCCAAACTGGGTCTGCATCTCTGCAGGTGACGCATAGCTGGGCTGAATGGTGGCTGTCCCCTTAGCCAGGGCCTGGTTCTCTGTAGGTCCCTTGTACTCCCTAAAGGCAATGAATTTTGGGACCCTTCAGGGCTCCCAGTCTGTCTACCCCTTCCTCTAGCTCTTCTCCCAACACCAGCAGGGGCCCCACTGGCCACTCTGACCACAGATCCCCAGCTGGGAACAGTCCATCTCAGCCAAGATAGGGGCTTCCCTTTCTTACCTTCACTGAGTAGGCCAGTGAGATGGTGACGGCCAGTGGGAGCCCTTCAGGCACGGCAACCACCAGCACCGTCACGCCAATGATGAAGAATTTGACGAAGTACTGCACATAGACGGGAGTGCACTCAGGCAGCCACGGCTTCTTGTTGACCACGAAGGTGTCCACGGTGAAGTAGAGCACCAGGATGATCACTGTGATGGCCGACATCACCAGGCCTGCAGGGCGGGGAGACCTGCTCAGGGGCGCGCCGGGGGCGGTGGGGCTCTGGGTAGCGAGCAGTGTGCTGGGCTCTTGGCAGTGAGGGCTCTGGGGTCAGGTGACCTCAGCTCACACCCTAGCTCAGCCCCTCATTGCTCTGTGACCCAAGGCAAGTCCTGGACCCTCACAAAGTCTCAGTTTCGTCCTCTGTACAATGAGGATGCTGGAGAAAGGCATCATGTCTGGTAAAACAGGGTCAGCAAAAAGGAGGGACACCCTCCACGAGACAGATTGACACAATAGTGCAATAACGGACTCAAACACATGAACAACTGTGAGGATACTGTGTGACTGGACACTTCATTCTGCTGTACACAAGGTCACCACAAGCCAGGGGTGACTCCACAGCAACTAACGACTTGACAGGGATGCATGTTGACTTCACATGCTTTTGCAAAGATCCAGTGAGGTAATGCACATAAAGTGCTGAGCACAGTGCCTGACACATAGTAGGTGTTCAACATGTGGATACATAAGGCTGGTTTGCATAGGGCTTTCACACAATAACGGTGTGTAGCTGTTATTATGTATTTACTTGTTCATTCAACAAATTCCTTTTGAGCACCTACTACGTGCCATGTGCACAGTCGCTCCTATTCTAGGAACTTGGAATAAAGAAGCAAAGGAGACAGAGTCCCTGCCCTTGGCATTCTACAGCAGAAGGCAGACAACAAATAAAGAAGTACCTGAGCATTATTATTTCAGATACAGACAAATGCTATGAAGAAAAATGACAGAATGAAGTGACCAGAAGTGACCCAGGACAGCAGGGAGCAGCTTCTTTATCTAGGGTGGCCAGGGAAGACGCTTTGGAAGAGGAGATACTTGAGCTGACAGCCTAAGGACATGCCAGGCAGAGGAAACAGCTGTAGCCAGTTTTTCAGACAAGGAAACTGGGGCTCAGAGAGAAGTGACTCGCCCAAGGCTGTAGGTCATTGGGATGCCGCAGCTGCAGCAGGCACAGCTGGGATCAGCCAGACTCCCTGGGATCCCTCCTGTCAGCTGGGTGTGCTTGGCCCTCACCCCAGCCACCACAGGTGCCGCTAGGAACTGCTTACCTGCAACCCCTCCTCAGGAAGGGGCACTGGGGATTGAAATCCCTGTCAGGAAGCATCTGGAGTATATTCCTGCTCTGTCAGCCAGTACCCAGTGGGTGATGTGGGGTACAAGGCTCCACCCTCCTTGACCCAAGAAGGGACAGACCTGCAGGGTTAGTCATGCTCCAGAGCCCCATTGTGGGGACAGGCTGCAGCGAGGGTTTCTCCTGGAATTTGGTCTTCTCTGGCTTCTTCCTGGGCCCTGTCTGGCTCCCCTTACACTGTACAGGTCTGACCTGAGCCTCCCCAACCCCCCTCAGTCACTTGCCCACTCCTCTCAGGTTTCCTTTTTAAAGAATTTAGCCCAAGAGGGAGGCTGAGGTTGAATCTGAACTCAGAAATGCTTGACTGTGAACCCTGCTCTTGGCAGGGGAGCGGGATGAGTGAGGACTTCGCAGGCCACGGGCCATTCCCCTCACCGAGTTCCCTGACCCCATGCCCTGTTTCTGTGGAGTCTTCTGCCTGTGATAGTAGTAATAGGGTGGAGGAAATCCCTGGGCCCATCTTTCCCCCCACCGAGCCCCAGCTGTGGAGCCTTGGAGCCACTGCATCTGTCTGACAGTTGAAGGGGCGGAAGCCAAGCTCCCAGCGCCGTGAGCTGTCACCAAGCCCTGATTTTAAATATAGGAATCCAAGCCTATAATTTGCTTCCCTTACCCATGCTGTGGTGCCTATAATTAGAGCTGGGAGACAGCACAGAGGAGTGAGCAGCTAGGTAGGGAGGCCTTGGTGTTTGCACGACCTTCCCGGTACAGGTGGCCAACACTAGTTCAGGGTAGGGGGTCTCACCTTACGGCTGGGCTCAGCTTCCAGGCCCACAGCTGCAGTGCCAGCCACCGCTTGCAGGTACCAGCTCAGCTGGGAAGCCGGACTTGTTGCGGCGGGGCTTTTGGAACCATTCAGTGTATGCTTTGTAGCTGGCAGACATAAGGCCACATCTATTCCTGCCCTCCCCTGCTCAAAGGTCCTCAGTGGCACCCATTGCCCTCAGGATAAAGCTGGGGCTGCCTGGATCTCCAGGCCCTACATGATCTGGCCCCTGGCCCTCTCTAGCCACCACACACTTCTCACTGGGTGTATGGATTGCCTTTAATATCAGGCACCTCATTGTCCCCACTTTGCAGATGAGGAGGTGGAGGTGCACAGCTGGTGAAGTTAGTTGCTCATGTTTTCACAGTTTTAACTGCACAAGAACACAGACAGTTTGCTCCTAGAGCCCAGGCTTTTTTCTCTTTTGCCTCACTAAGCACTAGCTGAGTGCCTACTGTGTACAGACTTAGACTGGAAGCTATGGGCAGATAAGGATAGGCAGTGTAGGGACATGGATGGCATGGTCCCTACACTGCTGATGAAGTGACTGAAGCCCACTGTGTTCTCTCCTGGCCCTCTGGCATGACTGCTGCCCACTGCCTGCTGTGGCTGGTGTACTCACCCGCTTTGCCAATCTGCACAGCCAGCTTGGTGAGCTTGCCCTGCAGCACGGACTTCTCCTTTTTGTGCATGTTGGCCTTCTTCTTGTCATCTGCATCACCACCCTCGGCGCTCTTGAGGGGCTGCATCTCCATGGCGGCCGCCCCATCCTGCTGTTTGGCTGCAGGGGCAGAGCACACATGTGCACACACACACACAGACACACACACAAACATGCATACACATACAAAGGTCAGCCTGCAGGGTGGGCACGGTGGTACCCAACCCTATCAGGGGAGCATGGTAGGGAGCTGACCCTCCACCTTGGGCCCCCTGCATGGCTGGCACAGAAGCCTTGGGTGACAGGGCTCCACTCTGGTGTTCCCTCTGGTCCTGGATGGGCCCACAGATTCTCCCCAATTGCCCCCTTGGCCTTTCCCACCTTCACACTCAAATGGTCCTTGGGGTCAGGTTCTTGGGATATCAAGTAGCCATTAGTCAGGAGGGACACCAAGGGAGGTGAAAAAGTTAAAAAGGGGGATCTTGTCCATGGGTGCTAACTCCCTGTCTCCAGCCAGTGTGGCTTCGTCAGCACAGCATTGACTAGCGGGCCCTTGGCATCTGTGGACAGAGAGTGGCTCAGACTCTCTTAACCCTTGACTTCTAAGGATCTCAACAAACTAGCCGTGAGCCTTCAGTGATACGGCGGAGCTGGAAAGCTGGGGAGTAACTGGCCTTTGATGAGCTCCTCCCTACAGGATACCTCTCTCTACACAACTGTGTCCCCCACAGACTCCAGACACACATAGTGTGGATGTGTCTGCTTCTTGTCTGCGAACTTGGAGGGGAGGGGCTGCAGGGACCACGAAGAGGTTAGCAGGAAAGGTTACCTTTGCTCTGGCTGGCGTCCACATTGCCATCCTGCATTTTACCTACACGACAAAGAATTTTAACAGACAACAGAGAACAGACGGCACACGCTGGTCATCACAAAGACGAAACAGGGCCACGGACATCCAAGTCACAGGTGGAGGAAGAAGGAGGTGCCACAAACAAAGGTGTGGCTTTTACCTGGGGAGGGTCTGTGCACACTAGGGTCCTTGCTACAGGGACCCCATAGGATGCCCCACACTGGCTTGTGAACAAGGCAAGCCTGGTCCACCGTAGCTGCAGCTCTGCCAGACCAAGCAACTCTTGCCTCTCTGGGGGTCAGTAGAGAGGACCTGGGTTTGCATTATTTTGGCCCTGATCATCTTCCAGATTAAAGGGTAGCATATGAGGTTAACAGGAACCAGAATTTGCTGGCAGGACACAAAAGGAGAGGTTGCTCGCAGCACCCAGGCCAAATCTTGACTGGTTTACTTGGTAGGTGAATTTGTGGGCAGAGAGGAGGCAGAGGGACCCTTGTTCAGCTAGAGCCTTGTCATTTTCTGGAGGAAAATATTCAGACACAATCTAAAGTAAGAGAGAGGCAGAGACAGAGAGACCGAGGGAGACAGGAGGAGCTGGATAAGGACCCAGGTCAATGTGCACCTTCGTTTCTGGCTCCAGAAGGGACAGCTCTGCTTTCTTCTTCTCCCTCTGAAGTGGGGTGAAGCCACGGTAGGACAGCACCCTGTCTAGCCCCACTGAGAGAGACCTCAGCAAAGGGCAGGGGGCTCCACAGTGGTGGGTTCCGAGATTGCCCTAGTAACTTTCCAGTGGTCTCAGTGAGCATGCCCTGGCTGCAAAGGGGCAGCTGCTGCCCCTTCAATATAGGACGTGTGCCCTTTATTCTGAGGTTGTGGGCTCAGGGCATAGGAGACACGGGAGGTGGGATCAGTGGGCCCCCCTGGTGCTCTCCCCTCCTACTAGGGCCTGAGGCAGCCTACTAGTGCTGGGGAAGGTGCTGAATTGGCACTTACTGGGTCACAGGGAACCAGGAAATGCATCCACTCCACTCGCCCCACTGTGGGTCTCACCCCTAATCAGGCTGTCTGGGAGCCCAGCTTGCAGTGTGGGAGGTACTCGTGGCTGCTGTCTGAACCCGAGATAACTGTCCCAGGAGCTGACTGCTGCTAGGGAAAGGTACAAGGTGGCACGTCTGAGAAGGGCTCTCTGTTGTCCATGAGGCCCTCATGCTAACCTTGGGGCCCGGCTCAGGGACTCATCCACTTGGGGAAGGAATCTGAGAAGGCTGGCCACCCTTGGAGGTTTGCTGAAAAAATATTCTCCCAGCTCAGGGCCTGCCCTAAGGACTCCTGATGTGTTAGCGTGGTTACCTACTTTTCAGGTGCTCACCACCTCCACAATCTCACTGAGTCCTCCTCACACCCCTACAATGGGTACTCGTTATTACACCTATTTACAGAAGAGAAACTGAGGCTCACAGTGGGTGAATGGAGAGTCATATCACGGTTTCTCTCAAAGGCACAATGGGAGTCCACTCTGATCTCAGGGGAAGGCAGTCAAGGGTACAGGGGTGGGACTGGGTCCCTCAAGTCCCTGCTTCACCACCAACTAGTTTCAGTATCTCTCTTGGCCTCAGTTTTCACCTCTGTGAAATGGGGATGGGGACACTCATCTCCCAAGTCCCTGAAAAATGATACTGCTAGTAACTACATGATGGTTTCTGCATTTGGCAGTTTCAAGGGCTACTGTAAGTGGCAATTCTTGTGAGCCCTCCTCTTATCTGTGCAAGGTAGGGTAGGGAGGAATCTTCATCTCTTTCCTTTTACAAGGACACTGGGCCAGAAGAGATTCTGATGTGGCCCTCCTTTATAGCGAATCCTCTCTTCTGCCTGTACTTTCTCAACATTTAATCCTCACAATAACCTGTGGCTGTGCTACTATTTCTACAGACTCCGTAGTCATCACTTGCCACATTCATTTCCTAGTGACTCTGAGCGGAGGAGAGACCCCTGATCCTGTGCCTGGACTATCTGCCTGAGTGCAAGTCCACTCTGTTCCCTCAGCTTCTCCCAGCAAAGCTTCTGTTGGGGACCCACTGGGTCTTCAAAAGAAAGACCTTCATTGCACTATTGTAAAATTCTTTCCACTGGATTAAAAAAAAACAAAACACAAAGAGGGCTTTTGGAGCAAACAGGACAGAATTACAACAATTATTTTTATTTTTTAAAATAATTTTCCTAATTGTGCTACAGGGCACCAGAGGACTCCACTTCAATAGCTGGCATTCCAAGGCACAAAGCGGCCTTTATCTGCATTGCATATTATCAGATGCAAGAGCTCATTAAACCAAGCTAGCAATTTCCTCTTTTATTTCCATTGTGACCACGTGACTAGAAAAATAATCACCAATGCATGCACATGTTTGAGGCAGGGAGCCGTGCTCTGGGGGTGCTTGGGTGCAGATGGCCTGGTTTTTCAAAAGCAAAAGACTTTTGGGGAGCTCTCCTCAGCCAAACTAGTGCTCACCTGGCCTCTCTGAACCATGCTGAGACTAGCTTTGGTCCCACTTGTCCCATGTGGGATGTAGAGGCCGTTCTTCAGGCAGCCAGGGGGTGGTGGTGGGGCGGCTGGGACCCTTTTCTGCAACCCATTCAGATGTGGCATTTCCAACGGGTCCATTCTCTTTGCTCATCCCCAGGGACACAAATGGAGCATATTTGAAGGCTTGGGGGTGTGGACTCGGAATGCTGCCAACAAATTATCTTTCTATATTCAAGTCATCAGAAACCCTGGTGGACTAGAGGATAATGCTACGGCTGCTAACCAAAAGGTCAGCGGTTCAGATCCACCAGGCGCTCCTTAGAGACTCAACGGAGCAGTTTTACTCTGTCCTATAGGGTCATTATGATTTAGAATTGACTTAACAGCAGTGGGTTTGGTTTGGACCCCAGTCATCACAATTTGGCTCAGGGGAAGGTGGGGAAAGGAGCAGTTAATTTTCTCTCACTCACTGAAGGCTCAGCATAGTGTTCCAACTTTTAATGTGCACTTAAGAGGCAGGTTCTCATTTAGCTGGTCTGGTTTGGAGCTTGAGATTCTGCATTTCTAACAAACTCTGAAACAAACAAAAAGCCAAACCTGCTGCCATAGAGTCGATTCCGACTCACAGGTGATGCCAATGCTTCTGGTCTTCGGACCACACTCCAAGTAGCAATGGCTTAGAGCCCTCTTTTCCAAAACGTATTACAGGGTACACCAGTGCCACCAGATGCAGCAAGGAAAGGATCCACCATCAAATTGGTTTGGAAAAACCTGCATGACTGCAAACTGTGCATGAGACACCACCAATATCTATGGCTCTGATAAACCCTGCAGTGAGAAAGAAACCTATTTAATGCAGTGGATTCTAGACATGTTGGACCACAGGGCTCTTTTCTTCATGGGGAAGACCTCTTTTTAAATTTATTTATTTACCAAACCAAAACAACACAGATTTATCATCTTACAACTCTGCAGGTCAGAAATCTAAAATGGGTACACAACAGCCTCTAGGGGAGATCTGTTTCCTTGCTTTTTCCAGCTTTTAGGGAGGGAATGCTGTTAGGAGGTACCATTGATTTGGTTCCATTCACAGTAATCCTGTGACAAAATAGAACTGTCCCGTCAGGTTTTCTAGATTGTCATCTTTTTTTTTATTATTATTATGATTGAATGAAAATGTACATTCCCATATAAATTCACATGCTCACCTATATGCAGCTCCCACTGCTCTTCCTGCTTGGTGACAGCACACACCCCCCTCTTCTCTGCTACATACACGTCCTATCCTCCCAACAGTCTCCTATCCCTTCCTCTCCACCCGCTCCCCTTCCTCCAGCAAGAGGTCAGCAGGATGACATCCTACAGATGCATAGAACCATAAAATTCCCACAAGATACGGTCATTCTGCGTCGCCAAGTCCAATCCATTGCTGTCTGAAAAGTTGACCTTCATTATGATTTATGGACAGGGGCAGCATCAGGGCCAGAGGCCACGCTTCCAGGGGAACCCTGAAGCCCCTGGACCATCAATTGTGGTCTTTTATTGGAGATCTCAGGGTGCACCCCTATTTATTCTCTTGTTGCCAGTGAGACTCAACTTTGTGAGTTCCATTGTGGCTTCTGGTCACGAGTCCATGTAGAGACCCACTCTCGTGGGTCTCTGTCTTTTGGGTTCTCTTTTCCCCATGTCGTTCTTATCCTTGGTGACCATCTGTTCCTGTTGAGTTGGGACAATTTGCTGTACCCTCAGATGGCAGCTTGTAAGACCCCAGATGCCACTCACTGATGAGGGGTGCAGAGAGTCCTTATTAGCAAAATGCTAGCTGTGCCAATTGGCCTCAATTTCACCTGAGAGCATGGTCCCCAGCCCTCCACCCCAGCTACTTTGTCTTTGCAATATTGGGTTAAGATGGGAAGGATACTCAAATTGTGTTGAAGTCCAGTTATTACTGATCTTCTTTCTAATGTGTGCTGTCACCAATTTCATCCAACCAAATTTCTATTAACTATGTAATCTAAACTGTCCCCCCCTCACCCTCCCTCCCTCCATACCCTTGCAGCTGTCAAAGAGTCTTTTCTTCTATACATGAGTCTGTTTTTAAGTTCTTATCGTACGGGTCTCATGCAATATTTGTCCTTTTGTTGCTGACTACTTTCACTCAGCATAATGTCCTCCAGTTGAAACCAGGTTAAGAGATGTTTCCTGCTATCGTCGTTGTTCTTTATCATTGCATGGTGCTCCATTGAGTATATATACCAGAGTTTACCTATCCATTCTTCTGTTGTTGGGCATCTGGGTTGATTCTATCTTTTTGCTATTGTGGAATATGCTGCGATGAACATTCGTGTGTATGTATCCGTTGGTGTGAATGGCCTTCATTCTGTAGGATATATTCCAAACAGTGGAATTACTGAGTCGAATGGTATGTCTATATCCATTATTTTAAGGTAGTGCCAGATTGCTTTCCAAAGAGGTTGCACCATTTTGCAATCCCACCAACAGTGTAGGAGAGTTCCAATCTGCCCACAGCCTCTCCAGCATTTGTTGTTTTGCGTTTTTTGGATCATGGCCAACCTTGTTGGGGTGAGATGGTATCTCATTGTTGTTTAACAGCTAACGATCATGAGAATGTCCGCATGTGTTTTTTGGCTGCTGGATCTCCTCTTTAGAGAAGTGTCTGTCTATCTCCTTGGCCCACTGCTTAATTGGATGATTTATCTCTTTCTTACTGATATTTTGCAGTACCTTGTAGATTATGGAGATCAGGCATCAGTCTGACATAGAGTTGCCAAATATTTTCTACCATTCTGTAGGTGGCCTTTTAATTCTATTAATAAAGTCTTTGGATGAGCAAAAGTGATTGATTCTTAGTAGTTTCCATTTATCTATTTTTTCTTCTGTTCTTTGTAGTTTGTTTGACAGATTTTGAAGTCTGTCTATGTTGTGTATTAAACCTCCCATTTTTGTTCCTGCTTTTTCTTGGTTGAGCTTTATCATTTTAGATTTGATATTTAGGTTTTTTATCCAGTTTGAGTTGGTTTTTGTATAAGGTGTAAGATATGGGTCTTATTTTAATTTAGCGCAGATGGATATCCAATTTTGCCAGCACCATTTGTTGAAGAGATTGTTTTTACCCCAGTTTAATGTCTTAGGGCCTTTGTCGAATATCAACTGTTCATAGGCAGATGATATCATCTCTGAGGTCTCGGTTCTGTTCCACTGATCTATCTGTCTGTTTTTGTACCAGTACCACGCTGTTTTGATCGCTGTGGCAGTGTAATAGGTTCTAAGGCTGGGTAATGAGAGGCCTCCCAGTGTGTTCTTCTTCTTTAGTAATGCTTTACTTATCTGGGGCTTCTTCCCTTTCCAGACAAAGTTGGTAATTTGTTCCTCCATCTCATTAAAAAATGTCACTGGAACTTGTACTGGGATTGCATTATGTAAGTAGATTGCTTTGGGTAAAATAGACATTTTCACAATGTTCAGTCTTCCTATCCATGGGCGGGGTAGGTTTCTCCATTTATGTAACTCTCTGTTAATTTCTTGTAGTGAGGGTTTGTAGTTCTCTTTGTAAAGGTCTGTTATTTCTCTGGTTAGATTTATTCCCAGGTACTTTAATCTTAGGGGCTATGGTAAATGGTATTGACTTGGTGATTTCTTCCTTAGTAATCTTGTTGTTGGTATAAAGGAATCCTACTGATTTACTTATGTTTATCTTGTATCCTGAGACTTTGCCAAACTCTTCTATCAGTTTGAGTAGTTTCCTTATGGATTCTTTGGGATTCTCTGTATATACAATCATATCATCTGCAAATAGGGAGATTTTTAGTTCTTCTTTGCTGATGTAGATGCCCTTTATTCCTTGGTCTTGTCTAATTGCTCTGGGTAGAACTTCTGGTGAGAGTGGGCATCCTTGTCTAGTTCCTGTTCTCAAGGGAAACTATTTCAGTCTCTCTCCATTCAGCATGACGTAGACAGTTGGCTTTGTATAAATGGTCCTTATTGCACTGAGGAATTGGCCATCTATTCCTATTTTGCTGAGAATTTTTAGCATGAATGGGTGTTGGACTTTATCAAATGCCTTTTCTGCATCAATAGACAAGATCAGGTGATTCTTGTCTTTTGTGGTATTTATGTGGTTGATCACATTAATTGTTTTTATGATGCTGAACCAGCCTTGCATCCCTGGTATGAATCCAAATTGGTCATGATGGATTATTTTTTTTGATATGTTATATTCTATTGGCAAGAATTTTGTTGAAGATTTTTGCATCTAGATTCACGAGTCATAAGGGTCTGTAGTTCTCCTTTTCTGTTGGGTCTTTCCCTGGCTTTGGTATCAGGGTTATGCTGGCTTCATAGAATGATAGACTGTCATCTTTAAGGGAAGGGATCATCAGGCCTTTCTCCTGTGGAGCTACTGGGTGAGTTTGAACTGCTAATCTTTTGATTAGCAGCCGAGCACTTAACCACTGTGCCACCAGGGCTCCTAAGAGAGAGGAATATGCAACCAAACCCAACACTGTCAAGTCAATTTTGACTCAGAGCAACCCTACAGGACAGAGTACAACTGCTCCACTGGGTTTCCAAGGTTGCAAATGTCTACAGGAGCAGACTATTGCTCTTTCTCCTGCGGAGCGGTGAGTTCAAAGCGCCAACCTTTCAGTCAGCAGCCGAGAGCTTAACCACTGAGCTACTAGCACTTAGAGAAGGGAATGTAAAAAGCAAAACCAAACCCAGTGCCATCGAGTCAATTCTGACTCATAGCAACCCTATAGCACTGAGTAGAAATGCTTCACAGAGTTTCCAAGGAGTGCCTGAAGGATTGAACTGCCACTGTTTGGGTTGGCAGGCATAGCACTTAGCCTCTACACCACCAGGGTTTCCAGAGAAGAGAATATAGACTGCTTAATATCCTTGTGAAACTTTATAAGACATTAACTGGGAAATTGTGGATTGGGAGGAGAAGTATGCATGTTAGAGTCAGCCAGACCTGGGTTGAAATCTCAGCTCTGATACTTTCTAGCTCTTGGGTTAGTTTCTTGATCTCTCTGAGCCTCAGTTTCCTCATCTTTAAAGTGGGGACAACAAAACCTACACCTTAGGGTTATTGTGAAGATTAAATGATACAACAAACATGGAAAGAATGTTTGCAGCAGTGCCTAGTGCACAGCTAAATGCTGAAACTTCCCCAACTTTCTGGCACTTTTTCCCCAGGTACCTGGAGGGTTTGCTGCAGTTTGGAAGTGAGCTGTTCTTTTCTCTGGAGCTGGGGTCTATATCTTCCTGAAGTCTCCAAGGTCTGTTGCCCTTGAGGAAGTGGACACCACCTCCTGTTTCCTTCTCTGGCAGCCGTGGGCTTACCCATACCAGCTCTCCCTATCATCCCTCAGCCACCTCACCCGGATGCATGACACCTCCCACACCCCAAGCTGTCCTCCTTCCTCCTCCTGTGCCTGAAATAGACTGCATTCGAATTAGTACTCCTTGGTGACATGCTGCTTGGAGACATATCTAACCCAGTCTATGACATACACTAGGTGTTTTCATCTTAGGTCACTTTGAGTCCAGGTGGCTTGGCCAGAGGCCTGGGATGGGCAGTGAGGGTCTCGGAAGGCCAAGAGTCTCCATATTTTGCTGGAGCATTTAGAAGTCAACAATATAAAGGAGGAGAAACTATATCCCAGTGCTTGGTGTGTAGTGTGAGCTGAGGGGGGAAAAAAGATATGTACTTTCTCTTTGCTTATTGGGGGCCACAGTTTCATGACTAATCCCTAACATCTCTCAGCAATTCAGGAACAGCCTGGTTTACTACGATGTTGCTTATTTTGGGGACAGGGAAGGTATCTGAGTAAGCAGAACATCCGCTGCTCTTAACATGGGAAGGTGTAGATACAGGGAACTTTCCAAAGGCTTGGAAGCAAGTGAATAAAATCCCTTTCTACCTGTGCCGAATCAGATTAAGATGCAGACCCCATGTACATGGTGGCAGCCTCCCACTCCACCCTCCATGCCCAAGGGTCCAGTAAAAATGCAGAGACCCAGGACAAACGCTCCAGCACAAGCAACAGCGAGAAATACCAGTCCACATCAGAGGGGCAGTGCTTGGTCTGAGCCCAGGTGAACTCTGCCCATTTGCTCCGTGAGAGAGAAGAGGAAGAAATGTATACCTTTGGCTCAGCCATGCTATGGGATGAGGCCAAGGAGCTGAATTCAGGCTTGGGTCCCACTGCCTCAAGAGAATTTGAGAGGCAAGGACTGGGGCCTTCGTCAGGGACCCAGATGCCAGTTTCAGCCCAGGTCCTGACCTCAGGCCTTCTCCCCAAAGCTGGGGCCAGGATTTCACTTAGGAGAGGGCACGCTGGGTGGGATGCTGCTTCTTGGGGGCCAATTTTGCAGCAAAAGTCATATCCCTCTTCTGGGCTCCACTGGTGGTCAAGGGCCCACTGGGAGCCAACGCCAGTTTGCAAGTCACAAATGGGTGCCATGTTGATTCCCCTAATGTAGCTCCTCTCTTAAGCACCTGCCCCATGTGAGAGTATGACTATCCCAGAGTCGCCCATGCACATCCGAGATCTGTGCAGTCCAGAAGTGGGAAAGGAGAACCCAGAGTTGAGGCAGGGGGAGAAATGCCCATCCAACCAAGACCGAGAGCTCGACATTGGAGACATACCATTGACTAGGCCGGCATTGGCACTATCTGCAGCATTTGAACCTGCCGCACCGTCTGCTGCTGCAGGGGGGTGGGAGGGATGGAAAATGCAGTGTGTCACAATGGAGGAAAGGAATAATGCACAACAACAACAGTAACAAGATCATGAACCAATTGGTAAGGAATAACATGACTACGGTATTAAAAAATAATTTCCACTTGAAATCAAGAAACACAAAGCCGGGGAGTGGAATGATCCCATTAAGATGCCACAGAGGTTGGGGAAAAAGTCAGGCATGGGAAGGTCTTTGAAATAAAACATGGAGGAGGATGAGCAATGAGGTTAGGTGGTATGGCACTGCTCTGTGTTGAGGCATCCTGTTGGAAGGGTCTGCTATGAGGAAGAGTCTGGATGGACATTGAGGCCAGAAGGGGTGATGGCTGGGGTCATTTAAAAGTATCCAACAAACTGATGCAGTATGGGTGCCAACCCTTCAGGGTGGGTATCACTATGACCACCATCAATATATATTGGGGTGTTCTGGCAGAATGCTAGCTCGTAGATGTGTCAATGGTGGAGACTTAATAGGTTTCACATCATCCACTCAGGCCTGTAATGAGTCCATCGCCATCTCCTCTTTCCTAACCTGCATTCAAAACATTGCCTTGGAAACCTCCATATGAGGTGTTTGCCATTTACAAGGTAACATCAAGCATGTTGCATTTTGTAGATGAGACGGGAAAGGTACTAGTGAGTTTCCTTAATTTAGAAATAAAAAATGATATGATAGAACCAAATCTTCCCATTATACTTTCTTGTAGTGGGGAAGAAAAGGGGTCTGTGGGTGAGAGAGGACTAGACAGCATTGGGTGAGATATACTGCTGGCTGAGATGAACATGCCATTTGGTTGTGGGTAGCCAACAGGCTGTTTGGGGTGGTGTTGAGGGGGCAAGGGGATGCAAGGTCGAGTGGAGTGACTGAGGTACTGTATTTGGGATGCAGTGCTGACAGGGCAGGTGGCAGTGGAGGTGCCATCTGCTACTACCTGGTAGGAGAACTGTTGTAAGGCCAAGCCTGGAGAGCAGGGCAAGGTGACAGTAGGGGCTCTGGCAGGACAGAGCCTCCCTCAGTTATGAAGCTTCCTCCAGCTGTGTGCTAGGGCTCTATGGGGCAGGGCCCCATGATCAAAGGCTGCTGCTAGTTCTAAGAACCCCATCTGCCCTGAGGGGGTCTTACTGTACCTGGTAGCTGAAGGCCATCCCCCTTCTTCACACCTGTGTGATGATTTTTGAGACATGTTAATGAAGGAGAAGCACACGTAGCCTCATCTGCGTGCGCGCGCACGCACACACACACACACATGCACTCACGTATACCCAAACATCAGGAGCATCCTGAAACGGGGAACATGCTGGTGGCTGGCTCTAGGCAATGTCCCTGGTGGAGGTGATGAGATGGAAGGTTGGAGTCCCATCCTGTCTGCACTGTCCATGGTGGCCTGAGATGCTAGACTGCCTTGTCTTCATCTGCAATATCCCCTCTACATCCCATTCCTTCTCTGTACACAAGACCAAGTCTTCATTCCTCCCTCACTTCTCTGGACTAAAGGGGCTACTCACTGGGTGATCCTTAACCATGCTTCTGGGCCAGGAGAAATATAGGTCTGGTCTGAGGGGTGCTGGGTGCATTTGCCCCTCACCTGGATCCCTGTGAGGTCAAGTAAATGGGTACAGGCTGCTGTGCCCTGCCCAACTGCCTGTGCTCTGCCCAATTGTTTGTACCCTGGGGCAGGGTCCAGTTGCCCTGGCCACAGCTCCTAAAGTCAGTTGTGGAGACTGTCTTGATGTCCACTGGGACTCAGGGCCAGGACTGTGACCTCAGCTCAAGCTTGGCACTCCTCATGCTCTTTCTAGCTTTATGATTTCTCAGATCACAGCTTGGCTCTCATGTTCCTGTTGATAGGGCAGCCACCATGCTAGAGGGATCATATTAGAAAATAAGCTGTCCTTGGTTCTGTGCCTGAATGGGTATCTGAGAGCTGGAGGTAGCAGGGCTGCCCCTAAAACTCAAGGAGGAGCCATCTGCCCTCATTTCCCTTCCTCTGGACTCCAGAAGTTCTGGGTGTTGGGGATCTTCTTCTGGAGCTGAAAATGCAAAAGAGGGGCTTTCCTTAAAACTGAGTGAGTTCCAGTAAGGGGCTGGCTGTGCTGGGGCCTAAGCCTGGGTTTTTGTATTTGAGCCTGAAACAGATGGCATTTGGGCTTCTTGTGTCTTCTGAGTATCCTTCCCTCTGTTGGAAAGGCACTTCTGGCCTGGGCTGCCAGCTTGATCTGCTGAAGGGAGCTCAGTGAATAAGGATTCTTGTTTTCAAGGGGTAGCAGGTACCAGAACCTGGGAAAGATGGTAGCTTCATGGGAATGAGAGAAAGGACCGAGTGGCAGATTTGAAGTCACATGTTTTGCCACTTTCCCAGAGTCTCCTCTTCCCATGTCTGGGACAAAACTTTGGTGGGTAGATTTTCAGTTCTGTTCATTATATTGGAAAATAATGGCATAATTATGGCTGGGCAGGGATTCTTACTCTACATAATGAGGTGTGATTAGACCAGTTCATAATGCATTTTTCTAGAACTTAAGGGTGGAGATTCAACAGAGCCCTCAGCCCTCAGCCTGGCCTAGAGGGGAAGGAGGGGCCTCCACGACATGACTGGACAAGACAGAGACTGGGACAGGACCCTGAAGATGGAACAGAAGGAGCCTGCCTGCCCAAATAAGGCTTTGAGGATGCAGGAGGCAGCTGTTGGCACAGGGCATGGACATAAAAAGCACTCGATAATTATTTTTTTGAGTGAACAAATAAACAAAAAATGTGGCCTTAAAAGTTCCTCTTCTATTCTGTGACCTGTCTGGGCTTACCTTTCTTGTCTTTCTTCTCTTCCTCTTCACCACCGGCCCCCAGCAGGGTAAAGATGATGCCAGTCTGAGAGTTGACACCCACAGCAGTTACCACCATCCGTCCTGAGCCCTCCATTACATGGGTCCCTGGGAAGGACATGAAAACCCAGTCACCACTTTTTTGTGGGCCACAGTCACCTTTCCAAAGGAGTGGGAGGAACATAGTCTCAGCTCCTAGTTTTGCCTAATGAAGTCTCAGAGGTTCAAACTGTGAGTGTGTGGGTGGGGAAGGCACCCTTTTAAGATGATTTTGCCTTGGGAAAGTGCTATGATGGGCCTGGGGCTCAAACACTGCCATACTTCAGTTTCCTGAGACAGATCCAGACCCAATGAACCTACTACTTTGTCTTGTAGAGTAACTTTTCCCTCTGCCCATTTGGTCCCTTCCTCTCCCCACTTTATAGGCCTAGTGGAGGCTACTCTTTCTTTTCCTTATCAATAGTTTCTAGAACCAGACCTCATTCTGTTTCACTCTGCAATAACAAACTAGTACCAATTAGTCCCTAGAGAGGACCGCTGAGCATGGAGTCTGTGCCTCTTCTCCCACAGTCAATTAAAAAAATTTAGGGCTCTGGGAACTTGGGTGAGATGAAATCACATCTTTATTTTAATAAACCTCAAACTGGAATTTAGCATTTCCTTCCATACACATGTAGGCAACAAACCATAGTAGTGTTAGGGGTGTCAGGATACTGTTATCATCAGAAATCATGGCTTTTTTTCATATTATTTTAGAGCTGTTACAGGTCTTGCTCATCTTTGCTTTGTAACTAAGACGGTTACTTAACCAATTGCTGGGTCTCACTAAGAAAGAAGCACATACATTGCTATGCCCCACACTTACTATTCTTTTTTTACTCAGTTAACTATTTTACTATGATTGGTTTTATTTTATACATTTTAGAGCTTTATTTCAAGGAGGGTTCTGCAGAGGATGTAAAACTTCACCAGGGTTCCATGGTGCAAAACTGTTAAAAACTCTTTTCTTAGAATTTTACATTTTTCAAACTGGGTTCCAAAGGGTCCTTGAATTCTTTCCAGGGTCTAGAGGAGCAACCATGGGTGGTGTGTGTGTGTGTATGTGGGTGGGTAGGTGGGGGGGGAGGGAGGTGGGGGAATAGGTGAGTGTAGGTGTGTATCTGGTCAGAGTGGCTCCACTTTTATTTGTTTCCTGTTTGAGTTTTCTGTGTCAGCTTTTTGTTGCTTATGGCAAACCTCTCCATCATACAGATGGGAAAACTCAGCTCAGAGAGACACTTGCCCAAATTCATGTGGGGAGTTTGTGGCAGAGTCAAGATAAGATGCAATGAACTTACTGAGGCTTCAGTCTTACTGGGGAAACAAAGGTGGCTAGAGGGAGGGCTAGAGGGAGGGCACTAGGGACGTGACCTGGGAAGCAGACAACAGTTCTGAAAAGAGAAGACCTAGTATACTTCATCCTTTATCCCCAGGCTGCACATGGGTGGCTGGCACTGGGAGACAAATCACCATTTCATCCTCCTTGTATTTAGGGGCATCTAGCAGTTTTCATCCAGATTCCTTGGTTGGTACAAACATACTCAGCTGCTAACTGAAAACCTGTAGGCAACTTGGAAGAAAGGTCTGGTGATCCACCTCTGAAAAATCACTGTGAAGACCTCTGCAGAGCACAGTTCTACTCTGACATTCCCGAGGTCACCATGAGTTGGGGCTGGCTTGTTGGTAACTTTGATTTTTTCTCTTTTCTGCTGGGAGTTGAGTGATGAGTGAGTGTTTGTTTGCTTGTGGCAATGTAGCCTCTTGGTCCTCATATCTCAAAATCTTAAAATGGTTTACAGACTGAGACACAGAGACAGACACTCCTTAATGAGTTTCTTTAAGGCAGGCCAGTGTAGATCTGTACCCACGGATGGGTAAGCCAAGTCCTGAAGGTGCACAGAGTGTGTGTGAAGCCTGGTGAGCTGACAGAAAACCCACACTTTCAGATGGAGAATGCTTCGGCTGGCTCCTTAGCAACTCTCAGGACCAGAGGATAACGTCCTTTTGTCCCTGGATAGGAAATGGTGGGGACCACAGAATAAGCTCAGACATGGAATCCAGGCCAAGTAGCCCAAGCCTGGTGTCCCTCATCACACGGCAGAGCCCATCCCTCTCCAAGAAGCACCAACAAGAGAACTAAAGCCCAATAATGGGACCTTGACGACTATGGGAGTCCCCGGATTCACAAATGGTTAAACCCTCAGCTACTAATTAAAAGGTTGGCTGATCAAATCCACCCAGATGCTCCTTGGGAGTAAGTCCAGGCAATCTACTTCCTAAAGACCACAGAAATTAAAAATCATGTGGAATAGATCTACACTGACATATAGGAATCACCACGAATCTCAACCAATTTGAGAGCCACCGTTATTTATTTCTGGTGATTACAACGACTTGCTTACAAAATGCTTTCCCACACACCAGCTCAGTTTGTGTGGGGGCATTCTACAGCCGAGGAAACCGAGGCCCCGAGAAGTCTTGTGGTGAGGCACTGTGCGTTCTTTAAAGGAGGGGTATAAGCACTGTTCACTGTATAGACAGAGTACAGAAAGTAACAAATCTCCAGAGCTGACTCAGCTGGAACACCTACTGTGTGCCAGGCCTGGGGCTAGTTCTTCCCTTGCGTTGTCTTCAGATAGTCCTCACACTGGTTCTCAATTTACAGGGGAAGGAGCCGAGGCTCAGCAAGAGGGGAAGCGGCTTGCCCAAGGTTGCTCAGCTGGTGAGGGGCAGAGCTAGGATATCAGTCTCCTCACTGGTCTCTTTCCCACACCTCTTTTCGCCACAGGAAACAAGGCCCTAACACCCTGATCCAAAAACATTAAAAAAAAAAATTTTCACTGGAAAATGAAGACGCCTGTCCTTAGGCTCCACTTGGGTGCAAACGGAGAGTCTGCTTACCTTCCCAGCTGTAGAAGGGGGTGGAAAAAGACAGAGGGGGGCCAATTTCCACCCACGATAATCAGTTTCCCCCCCAATCAGCTTCTAATCTAATCACTCCCATCACTGCAGGGAGCTGGCAACTCACAAGCTGGTCTTGGGAGGAGCCTGCTGGGAGTCCCCGAGCCCTAGGCTCTGTGAGCCCCAGGGCACTAGCCTGCCTCAGCATGGACCTCCCAGGGTGGCCCTCTCTCCATCTCTGCCCCAGCATCTCCTCAGCTTCTGCTCTAGCCAGAGCTTCCCCAGCTCAGACTACTGGGTGGCTCCGCGAGGGCCCAGTCTTCAGTCGGGTCTCCTTGCCCTCTTCCTTGAAGTACGTCCAGCACCCTGCACCTTTGGATCCAGCCCTTTTGCCCTTGCTGACATAGGTACCACACCCTGAATGCCTTTTCTCCCATCTCTTGTCCAAATCCCCTGCTCAGGGATCAGAACAAATGATCTTCCTCTGAGGGGGGCCTCACCTGACTCCTGCAGGGAACTTCACCCCTCTCCCTGAACTGCTCCACATTCTCCTGGAATTCTCCTGAGGGGCTTCTAGCCCAGGCTCCCCACTAGTCTGTGAGCCCCTGGAGGGCAAGTGTTCTCTGAAAACAAGCTGGGCCTGTTTGTAGCTGGAGTTCTAGCATCTTTCCTTCTTCCCTCTCATCTTTTGTGTTTTCCCTGCTGGGCACGTATTACATTTATAATGGAGAATCCCTACAGCCCCAGTGAACTATCTGTATGGTTTCACAAGGGGTCACATTCATCCTAGCTTTGCCCCCTCCTCTTTCCTCATGCCGCCCTGGGCCAGGGGCTCTCCCTACTGGAACTGCAGAGAGCCGGCTGCACCTCCGGCCAGAAGGAGAATGGGGTGGACCAGGCCAGCCCTCTCCCTGTTTCAGGAGGCCCTTGAAGACAGCAGTGCTCAACATTGGTAGATGAAGTACTCATGGCAGAGCAACAGGCATTCAAGTCAAAGGTTGGCTGACTTGATCTCTCAAAGATAAAACCACAGAGCCTTTGTGCAGAGGCAGCAGAGAGAATCCTTTGGAGGTGGAGGTCCTGCACCAGCACCTCACTGTCCATAGGCCCCTGGGGAGTTCCTCTGTAGCCTTTTGCCTCATCTAAGCCTCTGTAGGAAACCCTGGTGGTGTAGTGGTTAATTGCTGCGTCTACTAACAAAAAGGTCAGCAGTTTGAATCTGCCAGGTGCTCCTTGGAAACGGTTAGACAATTCTACTCTGTCCTATGGTGGTCACAATGAGTCAGAATTGACTTGATGGCAGTGGGTTTGGTTTTGGTTTTTTAAGCCTCTATAGGGGCTTTCAGCATACATAAGCATCAATGGGAGTGTGGATACAGAGATCCTGGAAGTCTCTTCGAGTCCACAACTATGGGGGTGGTGAGTAGAGAGATCCCAGAAGTCCCTCAGAATACACAAACATTTTGGGGGCGTAGATAGAGAGGTCCCTTAAGCCTCTCAAATATACAAACATTTGGGAGGATGGTAGCTAGGGAAAGCCCTGGAGCCTCTCAGAATACACCAGTATATTAGTAGGGGGTGAACAGCGAGAGCGCCAGGCTAGGAAAGAGGGACCTGGAAACTAGTCTGGTGTCTTCTGATTTGCTTTGTGCCCTCTCTTCTCTACACCTCAGTTTTGTTCTCTACATAATGGGGAAGTGGCTGGCTTAGGCATCCCCTGTTAGCGATGGTGTCTGGAGACTCTGGGTCCCAGGGTGATGTGGGCCGCTTCCTGGGCAGCCCTCACAAAGGATTCCACCTTGAGAAGAAGAGGATTTGGATTGGGCCACGTGAGGCCAATGTGGATGGACTGATGCAGAGGCCCTGCCAGGGCCACACTCACTCACTGATGGACAGCCAACTCCATGCTGGGTGCTAGGACCCTCAGGGGGCATGGCTATAGCCCCTGCCTTCAAGGAGCTCACAGTCTAGCTGGTGGAGGGAACCAAATATAACACAGGTAAACACCAATCGAAGACAATGGCGGGGGGTGGTGGTGGGGTGCAGCCTGTACACAGGTGGGCACAAGTGACCAGGAGCATGGCATTGGATCAGGTGGGCTGGGGCTTGGGGCTCACCCAAGAGACAAATGGGAGCCAGACTGCACAGCAGATGCATGGTTCCAGGGCCGGGCACCTGCTCAGTGTTCACTGAGAAGCCACTGGAAACATCTCTTGGGGGAGGAAGAGAATCAGCATTCACTGAGCCAAGAACTACCCATCACAAGTCTGTGAGATAATGACACCATGCCCACGGTACAGCACAGCGAGGCTCTCTGCCGTTCAGGTGGAGGGCAGAGTGGGCTTTGAACCTGAGGAGCAGTCCCTACCTACTGCCCCACCCACCTTGCCGTAGAGGCCGTGGGCTGACCCTGGGGAGCTGCATGGAGGCAGGAGAACTTGCAAAGTTGTCACTCATCCCATGAGAGAAAAAAGGGAGCCACCCTGAGGACACCAGGGTTTTGCCAACAGGGCAGCTTGGATTGTCCGCCAAGAGCCTCTGTTCCCACTGAGGCCTTTCAGTTTCAATAAGAGGGTGGGCAAGAACCTTCCAGACTGCAGCTCAAAGTCCACCCCTGCCTTAGACTGGCCCAAGCAGCAAGAATGTCTCTCTTGGGCTGGACCCAGATGTTAGCTGTGTCAGGATCAAAGCATTGTGTGGTGGTGAGTGGTGTATGCTGTGTGCCCCAAAGCACAGCTGGAGGTGCCTGGTTTAACAAAGGAGACTTCTGAGCCCAGAGGGGGTGAAAAACAGAGTGGGGTTGAACAGTAGGAGAGTCAGAGGTGAGCCTCGAACCCGGGGCACCTTGCACTCTTAGTGTTGGCCTCACAGGCCTCTCTCTGAATGTTAAAAAGGGAGCTATCGTGTCTTCTAAAAGGTCTCTTTCAGGAAGGAGAGGCATCCCTTGCCTTCAGGTACCAGCACCAAGCAAAGCCAACAAGGTCCCAGCCTAGACACAGTTGTTCCTGGGACTATTATCTAGGGCAGCTATCAGCAGTAATGGTGCTCGCAGGGCAGTGGGCAGGTGCTGAGAGTCTCACACCTGTAAGTCTGCACCCCTATAACATCCCTGTGAGGTAGGTTTTGGTACAATCACTCCCAGGACCCTCTGCCCACCTGCAGGGTCCCTGAAGCTCAGAGAGTTTGTGTGATGGCCCGGGGCACACAGAGTAAGTGGTGGAGCTGGGACTTGAACCCGTGCTCTATCCACTACACCCCACTGCCTCTCATGGAGAAGAGGCAGGGTAGTGTAATGGAGAGAGTGCGGGCCGGGCGACAGACTCGGTCAGGCCTTCCTGCAGTCAGGGTGTTGTCCTCAGCTCCCTGGAGGCGGCGGCAGTGGTGGCAGATCTGGTTCTCCACAGTTGGCCTTCCACTTAGTTGGGTGGGTGGCAGGCTGGGAGCAGAGCCCCCGGAGGGCCACGTGATGTCCTAGGCAACTGCATGCTGTTAACACTCTGGCCCAGAGAGGTCAAGGGTCACGCCAGGCAGGAGTGACTGGTGGGCCTGCTGGAGTCAGGTCCTGAGGGTTTGTGCAGATGTCCCGCACTCCACTACTTCAGCCCCTTCCATGATGTCCACACTACAGTCCACACAGCTCCTGGAGGTGAGTGCACACATGGGGCTGCAGACAGATCCCAGGGCAGGGAGGCTGAAGGGCTAGGGATCCACTCAGCAGCCCTGCCCCTGCCACTCTGTGGGACTTCATATACTCCTTAGTTATGCTTGGGCCTCGGTCTCTCCAGCTGTGAAATGGGACAAAACCAGGGTCCCCTAGGGATCTACGTGTCCCTTAAAATGCTGTTCAAAGTCCTAAGTGTGGGTCTTTATTTTTCCTGTGACTCTCACAGAGGTTTCTTGACTGGAGAGGGTTAAAAAGAAACCCATTGGCCTAAGTCGCTATACTCTTCAACAATGCTAATTTCACGAAAGACAAAGATAAGGCCAAGGAGCTGCTCCCTTTCAAAGGAGAAGAAAGAAGCCAGACAACAGAATGCAGCGCAGCGCTCTGGACAGAAGGACACCATTGGGACCACCAGCGAGATCAGCGTGTAGAGAATCTACCTTATCACAGTGTGAGAGTACTGTATCAATAGAGTGCCTGGGTAGTGTGAATGCTCACTGTGCTCAGCTGCTAACTTTGAAAGGTTGGAAGTTGAAGGTCACCCAGAGGCAATCTCGAAGAAAGACCTGGTGATCAACTTCTGAAAGATCACAGCTGTTGAAAACTTTGTAGAGCACCATTTGACTCTGACACATGTAGGGTTGCCGTAGTCAATTTGACTGCAACTGGTTATTGTATCAAAGACAATGCTGTGATCAGGCAGGCCGTATCTTGTTCTCAGGATACGGGTGCTGATGTACGAAGAGGACAGTGTTTGCAGATGGGAGACAGACGTCTTGACAGAGGCATGCACACAGGCCAGAGAGCCAACAGGGCAGAATCAGTGTGAAGGGTATTCACGTCTTCTTGGTATTATTCTTGCAACTTGTCTTTAAGTTGGAAATTATTTTCTAACCCAAGTTAAAGCAACAAAAAGAAACAACACAGAGACAGGCCTACCTCCAAAGTTGCATGCCAGGAGACCACTTACATGCTGCTTGACCCCTACAAGCTTTTAAAACCCATATGTGAACACTGGGAGATTGTACAAGAAAACCTGGATTTCTGATTCTTCTTGCAAAGTGAGAATTCTAGCCATACTGGGCTGGCATTTCTGCAACAAGAGAAGCAGCTGTGCCCCTGATGTGGTGTCCATGACTGTTTGCAGAGATCTGTGAGTTTGTGATTCCTGAAAATCTCCACTCTGCCCAGTCTGAGGATATGTCAAACACAGACCTGTATCTGCTTGTTTGTCCTGGGGTTAGAGGACTTCCCAAAGCTTGTATGACTTCTGTTGTGCCACAAACTCTGAGTCTTTCTAAAGGTTGGGCTGTCTTCATTTTTCAGATGAGAAGACTGAAGAGCTGAGGGACAGAGAGATGTGCCCATGGTGACAGTGGGAGCTGGTGGAGGGCTGGTATCCATATGGCCTCTCACACTTGCACAGCTCACAGATGATAGTCACATCTGTTCGTGCATGTGGCCCCCACAACAGTTCTGTGAGGTAGACAGGAAGAGGGAGGTCGCCACCAGCTTCCCAATTTCGCAGAGCCAGACTTGAAGGCCTAGAGAGGTGAAAGGACCTGTCCCGGGTCACACGGCTAGGGCATGGCTGGGCCAACTGACCTAAGAAGCAGTTCGCTTATTGTCCTCTTCTAGCCAGAACCAGGGAATTTCAGATCACTATGTGGACCCTGTAGGCACTCTCTTGCCTGGTCCCTTTGTGCTTTCCAAGAGTCATCTGGCCAGAAGGCTCAGCAAGGCTTCTTGGCACAGGTAAATAGTCCACAGTGTCTGGTCATATACAGAAACGAGCACCCAAGTGGTAGTTATCCAGAGAACTTGAAGAATTGAGGATGAGAGCAATCAAGGAAAGCTCCCTGGTGGAGGTCCCAGCAGGCCTGAAGAGGGGCTGAATTCGATGGTGGTAAGCACAGAATAGACGTAGGAAGGAGTGGCATTTGAAATGAAGGGACAGAAGGAAGGGACTGGGGTGGGGTGGGGAATGGATGTTTCTAGAGGTTCCACGTTTCAATGCCACTTCATGACCTATTCCATTTTACAGGTGAGCAAACAGAGGCCCAGAAGGAGCTTGTCTGCCATATCCCAGATGAAGGACAGAGTCAGGACTTGAATCTGGGCCTACTTTGTGTACATATCCAGGCTCTACCTAAGGAAAACAGAAGGGAGCTAACCAGAGCAAGGACTTCACCTGCTTCCTCTCACCAGCGACACCGATTGCCCTCACAGGGCTCAGAGGAGTGAGGCCCTGTGCCGGAGGCCACACAGTAAGTTCACTGTGGTGGTAGGGTCTGGCCCAGTCCAGCCCTGTTCTCACTGTCTCTACAAACCCCTCACAGCTTCTTTCTCCTCATTTCTGGCAGACAGCCCCTGGGTCCCTAAAGAACATGGGCCCTAGGGTAGAGAACTGGGAACGACCTCCTCCTATAGCCTCAGAGCCTCAAAAATCCCAGCTGCTCAAGCTTCTTTGGAGAGAGGACCAACACAGCAGCACACTACAGCAGCCTCTGTGTCTGTGAGGGCGGGAGGATGGACAGGTCCGGTGACAGTGAGCCCAGTCAGGTCTGTTTGGGTGATGGGGACTGCTGGTAGATATTTTTTATAATGAGATAAAAATATAACAACATTTTATTATGATTTTAGTGATGGGTTACACAGCAACTTGGGATCTCATTCAGCAACTTCTACACAATGCAGTGACATTGGTTACACTTTTCACAATGTGTGAACGTTCTCAAGATTTCTGTTCTGGTTCCATTTCCATCAGTCTAGTGTCTCTGTGCTCTTACATTCTCATCTTTGTTTCCAAGTAATTGTTGACCTTTTGGTTTCATGCAGTTGAATTTTTAAAGGAGCACAGTACTCATGGGTGATATTCATTATTTTTTGAGCTAGCCTGTTATTTAGCCAAATGATGACCTTGGGTTAATTTCATTGGCTGCAGGTAGATTTTGTTCTTTATTGTATTTGAGATAGTTTATGCAGTAGGAAACTGAATCAATGTATGTGCTGTGCCTGGGTGGCCCAATCACAGTACGAGGTGGTACCTGTGAAAATGTGGGTCCCAGGTGGTAAGGGGTGACTGCCATGGGGCTGGGGGTAGTGGTGGCCTTGGAGGACTGCATGGAGGAGGTGAAGCTTGTGTAGACGGGCAGGGTTAAACAAGCAAAGAGGAAAGGAAAAGGCAATCTAGAAGGGACTGCCTTAGCAAAGGCAGGGTAGAAAGAATGGAAGAGTATGGGTTTATAGTGTGTCGTGGAGTGAACGTGTTCCCTAAAAAATCTTAACAATTTGGCTGTGCCATAATTCCTAGTATTGTGTGATGTTCCTCCATGTTGGAATTCCTGCCTTTATGATGCTAGTAAAGGTGGATGGGTAGCAGTTGTGTTGAGCAAGATTCAATGTGTAAGTTTGTTTTGTGCCTTGAGGTAGTCTCTTATGCTATGAAGGGAAAAATCTGGCAGAGAGATTTGGGAACCTCACATCATCAAGAAAGCAGCACTGGGAGAAGAGTGTGTCTGTCAGACCCAAGTTTCCTGCACCAAGATGCTCCCTGAACAAAGAGTGATGCAACACAAGGACTTTTTCTCCAGAGCTAACAAGAGGGAAAGCTTCCCCCAGAGTGGACATCTTGAATTCAGACTTGTAGCCTACTGGACTGTGTAAGAATAAGCTTTCCTTTGTTAAAGCCACCCACTTCATGGTATTTCTGTTACAGCAGCACTAGCTGACTAAAACAGAACTTGATACCAGGAGCGGGGTGTTGCTCTAACAAATATCCAAAATGTGGAAGCAGTTTGGAAACTGTGAATGGATGGAAGACTCTGAAGGAACCAAGGAGAACTGTTAACACCAAAGAAGGTGCAGGTGGTGAGAAATAACAGCAGCAGAACCAGACCAGCAGAAGGCAGTGCTGGAGCCAACCTACAGACTGAGAGAGTTGAATGCCTGTGCACAGAGGTTTCCTGCAGAGTGGGGTACTTTTGAGCACTTGAATCAGTGGAGCCAGGCTTGCTGGCCCACAGAAAGAGAAAGCTGAGTGTCTGTGTGCCAGAAGTTTCCTGGCAGAGAGGGGTGCTACTGGGCACTTGAATTGGTGAAGCTACCAAGCTTTGGAACATTTGCTCCTGCAGGGCAGATGTGGGCCTGAGGCCCAGGCCATCGGGCCACAGGAAGCAGAAGCTAAGCATGAGAAGGTGAGCTGCCTCAGTCTCAAAGGTAAGGCCACGATGTCAGGGGTTTGAAAAGGGGGAGCCACAGCCCCTGATGTTTCTAATTGTGGAGTTGCCACTCAAGAGGACTTGGAAAATTGTATGTTTGAAGCCTAGGAAGCAACAGTTGCTGTCCCAGTAGGTCTGGAAGGCAGAGCTGCAGTACAGGGCTGGGGGACTTCCACTCAGAATCTGGAGACGGTGGCTGATACCTAGCGTCTGGAGAGCAGGGCCATTGGGTAAAATGACTCAGAGAATTGAAGAGTATTTGCAAAGCTTTGAGGGCTAATGTAATGTGTTCAGCTAACTTGCTAGTTACTTTTTAATGCCTGGTTTCCCTGCAATTTCTCCCATTTGTTTAACGGAGATGTATAGCTTGTGACCGCCTGTTCTCCTATTGTACTTTGGAGGCAGATAATTTGTATTCTTGCTTTCACAGATGCAGAGAAACTTGGTTATTTTGGACTTGGAACTAATGTAAGACTTTTGCTATTACAAGGGATGAACATATCTTTGGTATGACTTTTGCTATGATAGGATGAATGCATGGTATGTTTCAAAGATGTGATATCTGGGGGGCCACAGGGTGGAATCTCATGGCTTGAACTGTATCCTCCCCAAAATATGTACAGTAATTTGGCTGGGTCAGCATTACCTATATTCTGTGATTGCCCTCCATTCTGTGATTTTCTCATGCTGTAAATCCTAATCTCTGTCTGTGGTTAATACAGTGTATTATGTTAGAGAGGATTAGGGTGGGACTGTAAATCCCTTTCTAAGTCACCTCCCTGCTCCACTGGAGTTTTCCTGGAGTGTGGCCTGTACCATCTTTTATACTTTTCCTTTACAAGCGATAAAAGGAAAGGGAAGCAAGCAGAGAGCTGGGAACCTCACACCATCAAGAAAGCAGCACCAAGGGTAGAGCATGTCCTTCATACCTGAGGTCCCTGTGCCAAGATGCTCCCTGAACAAAGACTGATAGAACACAAGAACTTTCCTCCAGAACCAACAGAGGGAAAGTCTTCCCCTGGAGTAGACACCCTGAACTTGGACTTGGAGCCTACTGGACCGTGTGAGAATAAACTTTCCTTTGTTAAAGCCAGCCACTTTGTGGTATTTCCATTAGAGAGGCGCTGGCTGACTAAAACACTGACTATTCACTTTTCTTGGAAACTCTGGTGGCGCAGTGGGTTAAGTGTTGTGCCTGCTAACCAAAAGGTCATCAGTTCAAATCCATCAGGTGCTCCTTGGAAACTGTATGGGGCAGTTCCAGTCTGACCTGTAGGGTCACCATGAGTCAGAATTGACTCAACGGCAGTGGCTCTTTCTATTCACCTTTCTGTCTTTTCCCCACCAGCTGCTGTGGCTAAGCCACCTCCTTTGCCCTCCCTATCTCTCAGTGTCAGCACTGCAGGCTGATGGTTTGATCCCCTCTGAGTATCATCTTCATCTAGTTCATCCTGCAAGCCTGTGACAATCTTTCTAGATCCTGACTCTTACTTTCTTTTTGTCACACTCTTTGTGCTCATGATCCCTGGCAATTTGATGGGCACGCTTTCCATACTGCAACAGGGCAGAACCCTGAGGAAAGCCACTGGAGACATGCTTCCAGGCATCCAGAATCCCAAGAATCAGCTGCAGGACTAGCTGCCATTGAGCCAGCTCTGACTCAGAGCGTGCCATGTGTGTCAGAGCAGAACTACACTCCATAGGGTTTTCAGTGGTTAAGTTTTCAAAGGAGATTGCCAGGTCTTTCTTCCAAGGTGCCTCCGGGTGGACTTGAACATCCAATGCTTTGCTTAGCAGCTGAGTGTGTCAACTATTCTTATCACCCAGGGACTCTAAACGAGCACACCCCTTCTGACATCTTCTGGCCTCTGCACATCCTTCTCCACCTTGTCCACCAGGACATGACGGGAGCCCTGGGTCTCCTCTGTTTACCTGGGCTTCCAGGCCAGCTGTACAGTTCAAGACCAAAGCCAGTAGGCTTGACTTGAGCTTGGTGGCCCTGTGGTGGTTTCTTATGATCACTTTCCTCTTTTCTCAGTGCTCACAAACCACCCACTGTGACTAATGTTGACCCCGCTAAGCTAGGCTTCACAGGATTCACCTGAATTTTTGCTCAGACTGGGAAAGCCCTCTGCCCCCAGCCCTCTGGCCCTTCTCTAGCCAGAGGAAAGTCTGTAAGGGCCTGTGGGCCTCACTGCTCTTTTGTAATCTCTTAGCCTCTGGGGACTTCTGGACCCTCTGGAGATATCCACCACCTTTACCAGGTGAACGAGGCTTCTCCTTGACAAGGGGGGAAGGGATACAGAGCCTGAGAGGGGCTCCCTGAGCCCCAGACTCTCCTCCTTGCCCTCTCCTCTGCCCTCAACATTGGTTTCATTTCTGGCACCTCTGTCTCCTTTAGGAGTCCCTGGTGGTGCCGAGAGTTAAGCACTCGACTACTGGCTGAAAGGTTGGTGGCTCGAACCCATCCAGAGGCATCTTAGAAGGAAGGCCTGGTGACCTACTGAAAGATGAGCCACTGAGAACCCTGTGGAGCATATTCTGCTCCGTACACAGGGAGTCACCATGTGTTGGAACTGGCAACAACTGTCCCCTTTGGGTCTGCTTGTCCCTGTTCAGCAACTCTGCTAACCTTGGGATCCCCACTAGGCCCAGCGACTTTCGTATTATCTCTTACAGGGTCTCTCTGCATTGGTGCCTGCCCCCTTAGCTGGTTTGTGATTCCTAGACCAGTGATTCTGAGCATTTTCTCTCTCCAGACTCTTTCTTGGTAACTAATCTCTGCTGCATTCTCCAGACTCTCTGGGAGTTTCATTACATAGCCACACAAGCCCAGTGGCATCCCTTGACTTCCACAGATCCCAGTGACCTGGCCACTTCTGCCAACCAACTGTTCTGTTACCATTTATTGAACCTCACATGATCCTGAGATTCATGAAGACATCCGAGGCCTCTGTCTTTTTTTTTATTTAATATGATTGAGTGAAAATGTACATTCCCACATAAATTTACATGCCCACCTCTATGCAGCTTCCAATGCTCTCCCTGTCCGGTGACAGCACACTATTCCTCTCTGCTCCATACATGTCTCATCCTCCCAACAGTCTCCTTTCCCCTCATCTCCATCCACTCCCCTTCCTCCAGCCAGAGGTCAGCAGGATGATACCCTATAGATGTACAGAACCATAAAGTGCATCCAATATATGGTCACTCTGCATTGCCAAGTTCAATCCATTCGTGTCCGAAGAGTGGACCTTTGTTATGATTTATGGGCAAGGGCAGCATCAGGGTCAGGGGCCATGCTCCCAGGGGAACCCCGAAACTGCTGGACCATCAATTGAGGTCTTTTAGTGGAGATCTCAGGATGCACTCCTTTTTATTATTGTGTTGCCAGTGAGACTCTACTTAGTGAGCTCCATTGTGGCTATCACTGGTGGTGGCCGGGCACCATCCGGTTCTTCCAGTCCTAAGTCGATGTAGGCACCCACTCATGTGGGTCTCTCTATTTTCTGGATTGTCTTTACCCCACGTCATTTTGGTCCTCTCTAAGTGTCTCTTGATCAGACCCCACGGCCTTTGCACTTGCTGTTCCTTCTACCTGGAATATTCTTTCTTTTCATTATTTGGGTTTCAGCTCAAATGCCAACTCCTCAGACAGGCCTTCCCAGACTAAGATCCCTGTGCCCCTCCTCAGGGTCTCTACCTTATGACAATGGTATGTTGTCTTCATCTGACTCATCACTATTTGAAATATGACTCACATAAATTTGTTGGCATGCTGCTTTATTGAGTCTCCTTTATTATATTCTAAGCTCCATGATGGTAGAGATCTTGCTTGTCCCATAAACACTGGCACACAACAGGTGCTTAATAAATGTTGATTGAATTAGTCCCAGATAAATAAATGCCTGGCCCAATTCTTATTCCTTTCTACCATCCTACCCTACAGGCCCTTTGATCTTTGTGTTTCCAGAACATTCTGTATTTCTTCAGACCTCAGTGTTTTTGCACATAGTTGTTCCCAGGAGAAGTGCCCTTTGCCCATATCTCTGTTTGGTGAGCCCCTATACATCCTTCACAACCCAGTTCAGCACTTCCTCTGGGTTGCTCTGCCTACTCCCCAGGGCTGAGTTAGTTGCTCCCTTCCAGGCTTTATCAAGACACCTCCCTCTCACCTGTCTGCTAGAACTGGTTATTTCCTGATCTGACCTCTTACTCCCCACCAGGGGCTAGGAGGTCCTAGTGCTTAGCCTGGTGCTTGGTCCACAACAGCAGCTTGGAGGATGTTTGCTGAGCACTGCTGGAAAGTAATTCCTTTTGGGGTTCCCTAAGGAAGGTATCTCACTTGTCTGGTATTTCACCCCTGTAGGGTCTGGTACCATCACCCTGCAGCAGCCAGAGTGAGCTCTGAAAAATGTAAACACCATCAGCTTGCTTTAAGACTTTGCTTGAAACAGTCAGAATAATTTCTAAACTCCTAACTGTGGCTCAAGAGGTCTAACTGGGCTTTTTCACCTTCTCCATCTTGTTCACAGTCCTCCTGCCTCTGAGCTTTTGCCCTTGCTGTTCCCTCTCCCTGGCATGCTGTTCCCTCAGTATTCATGAGGGCAGCTCCTTCTCATCTTCATACTTGGGCTTACATGTTACCTCCCCCAGGAGGCCTTCCCTGACCTCTCTAGTCACCTGCAACCCATTGCCCTGTTTTATTTTCTCCAGATCCCTCTTACCCTTTGGAATTTTTGCATTGCCTCTCTCTTCTTACTATTCTGCAAGCTCCTCAGGGCTAGGGCCTCACCTGCCTTCTTCACTGTTACCTCCCCAGCAGCTGGTCCAATGCCTGGCACATGGTAGATGTCACCTGACTGATTCTTTCTCATTTCTGATGATGACAGGCTCCAACCTTTGACTTGTCCATAAATCAAGTCATTGAGAATGTTGTTCCATGAGAGGAGGTTTTTTTTGGTCGATATTTTACACTGTAGTAACCCCAGGGCCTTGAACAGTGCTGAGCGTATGGCAAGCACATTTGCTGGGTAAGAGAGAATGAGTTCCCACGGAGGATGAGGCTCATCCAGCCTCAAGGAGGGGGAATGTAGGCGCCCCTCCATCCACATGGAGTGGGAGTGCGCCCACCACCGTTGGCTGCAGCTCACCTGACAGCAGCATGGGGTCCTTGTCCACAGACTTGCGCACCTGGTCAGATTCCCCGGTCAGGGAACTCTCGTCAATCTTGAGGTCATTGCCCTGGATGAAGAGGCCGTCAGCAGGGAGGAGGTCACCTAGTGGGAGCAAGGGTGCCCAATCAGCAAGGTCTAAAGTGGCTGGAGAAGTGAGAACTTTCCCTAAGACGTGTGATTTTGAGAAAAGGCTCATAGGTGGGGACCAGATGCCACAGGTCCCAGGGCGCAGAAACCAAGGTGGTGCACAAGTCAGGCCAACAGGCAGGTAGAGACAGGCCAAGGTGAACAGCATGAGGCCTGCAGGGCCGAGGTTGACTCTAGTAACAATCCCAGCTCAAGTGGGCATGTACTTGATGGTTTAGCAAGTGCCTCTGTTGGCCCAGATTAGATCTGGTGCCCAGTTTTCTCAATGTTGAGAATACTGAGTTTCAAAACCCCTTCTTCTCTAGTCTCCTTTGTGGTTTGGGAAACGCCCAGCCTGTCTTGGTTTGGTTAAGAACACCCTAAGAAAAGCAGATTATCAGAGGAATTAAGATCCATTGGGTTAAGAGGGCCATTGCAATCTCCCCCAGCCCCTGCCTCCTCCCTCTGCTTACCCAGGATCTGTTTCCTCCAGACCTTCATTGCTGGCTGTCTTTCTCTATGACAGCATTGCAGGCCTAGAATATTCACCCATCCACTTCCACTCCCTCTAACACTTTCTCTAGCCCAACCGCCATCTGCCCACAGCCAAACAGGCATGAGAAGTGCCTTTCATCTCGTAAATCCATTCAGTGTAGGGTTACCCTTGCTTTTCAAAGTTTGCTTCACACCACTTAGCTTTTATGAAAGATTTACATTAGTACTGTTTTTGCTAATAGAAGGAAATCTGAAGAGGAGTTTTGCATTTATGAAAAAAGGTAAAACTTTTCCATTTGGTGTTTGTTTTTCAGAGAGCCATCAAAAGGGGGGAAGCACTCCTGAGCAACCAGAGTGGTGTCGCCAAGCTCATTCCCCAGGAACTACACTCAGCATCTCAGCTTTTACTGCATGTTAGTGTTATTTCCCCCATGTGTCTGTCAGCTTGTTGTACTGTGGGGGCTTGTGTGTTACTGTGATGCTGGAAGCTATGCCACTGGTATTCTGACTCCAGCAGGGTCACTCATGGTGGACAGATTTCAGCTGAGCTTCCAGACTAAGACAGACTAGGAAGAAGGGCCCAGCAGCTTATTTTAGGTTTTATGATTTGGTAATTTGGTAGGTTATGTTTTGGGTCCAGGAATGCTCAAAATATTTTCCCATATAAATTAATAACAATTGCATCTTTACTTCATGGTACTTCAACTTATGAATGTTTTCATAGGAATGCTCTACTTTTGGATAGCAGGGGAAACCTATATTAGCAGTCCTTGAAGTACTGTATTGAGAAGGTTTCTGAGACTGTATCCAGGCTCTGAGTTGGGATTGACTAGTGATATCTGCCAAAGGCAGAGATTTGGAGAGCAGTGGTACATATGCCATGTATTTACTATTTCTTATTTAAATGGATTTTGAAATCCTACTGCCTCCAGGAAGTACTATCCTACCTCCCAAAGGATCTGAGACAACATTTTGGCTGGGGATTAGCCTTCATGGACCCACCCTGCTCCCTACCCTGCCAGTTTTTCTGGCTCTGCTGAACTCTTGGCTTGGCCCATGTCTGCCTAGACTCCAGCTCTATGTGTACTAGCCCTGTGACTAGGGCACTTACCATATTTGATCTGGGCGATGTCTCCAACCACAATCTCGGCCACAGGGATCTGGACCACCTGGTTGGCCCGGATCACCGTAAACTTCTGTTCCTGCTCGATACGGCTCTGCAGGCCCCGGAACTGTTTCTCTTTACTCCAGTCATTGAAGGCCGTGACGAGGACCACGCAGATGACCGAGAGGAGAATGGCAGCCCCCTCGATCCAGCCCGCCTCCGCCTCCCCTTCATCCTCTGCCCCGCCCTGGGCCGTTGCACATCCTGCAGAGAGCAGAAAGAATAGGCAGCATGGGGTTAGCTGGGCAAGACTGGTCTTATGAATCTGGATTTGAATCCCAGCTCTGCCAAGTAACACTGATAATCAGAAGACTAATGATCTGTTTATCCAGTGTCTCTATGTGTCAAGCGCTGCGTAAAGCACTTTATGTGGATCATCTCATAAAGTATTCACTCTTCCCATTCCACAAATGTAGAAACTGAGGCTTGTTAGAGAGGTCAAGTGACTTACCCAAGCTAGGAAGGGCCAATGGGGAGCTAGAATTTGAGCCCAGGCTGTCTGGCTTCAGAGTCTACCTCTTAGCCACTTCAATTTCCTGTCTCTGTTCTAGCTGTGATAGCTTGGATAAATGACTTCACCTTTCTAACCTCAGTTTTCTCATCTGTAAAGTGAGAAACAGTTTTCAGCTCAGAGGTCTGTGGTGAAGCTTAAAAGTAAATGATGCAACAAGTTAGACACAAAAGGACAATTATTACATGATTCCACTTTCACGAAATACCTAGGAAAGACAAGCGCATAGACACCAAGGCGGATTAGTGGTTACCAGCCCTGGGGGAGAAGAGAACGGAAGTTGCTGCTGAAGGTGCACTCAGTTTCTGTTTGGGGTGCTGTCCAATTTTTGGAAACAGACAACAGTGACAGTAGTCCAACATGGTGACGGAATCAATGCTGCTGAATTCTATACTCAAAGGTGGCAATGACGGCAAACATTTTGTTATACATATTTCACTGCAATCAAAATACAAAACAGTTTTTCATGAGGTGAAGTCTGTGGAGTTTCCACCACAGAACCAGCAGAAAGGACATGGCTTAATATGAGAAGAGGAAAAATGAAGACAACCCACGTGTGCTGTGGGGTCAGTCTGTTATGAGTTGACTCGGGTCTCCTACAAGATACAGTGAAGTCCTAAGGCTGGGTACCTGCGAGAGGGACTTTATTTGGAAATAGTGTCTTGGTAGCTATTGTTAAGTTTAGATACAGTCATTAGGGTGGGCCCTAACTGAATCTGACTGGTATCCTCACAAAGAGGAGAAGATACAGAGAGGGAAGACGGCCATGCGAAGACAGAGAAAGGGATTGGGGTAACGCAGCTACAGGCAGTTAGACACTTGGCTGCTAAATGAAAGGTGAGCAGTTTGAACCTGCCCAACAGCTCTTCAGGAAAAACACCTGACGATACACTTCTGCAAAGATTCTGGCCCAGGGAACAATATACGGCAGCTGTACTCTGCCACACGGGGTCCTATGAGTTGGGATGGATTCCACGGCACCCCGGAACAGCAACCCAGCAACCCTGAGCCTCACCAGTCACAGAATAAGCCAGGAGAGGGGCACGGAGCAGAGCCCCCCTAGAGTCTTTTGAGAGACTCTGGGCTTCTAGCCTGCAGAACTTCGAGACAATAAATTTCTGTGATTCCAGGTTACCCAGTTTGTAGTACTTTGTTAGAGCAGCTAGGAGATACTAGGACAAGGTCTGAAATGCAGTTCCTGGTGCCCAGGAACTTTTCTGCATGTGCCCAGGCAGCAGGGCTGAGGCAGAGTTTCAGTACAGCCTTTGGAGGAGCTGGTTAGGAGGAATGGATTCCACTGCCACCCACCAAACAGTCCCCAGAGAGTCAGTGCCCCCCTGAGCTGCCGGGTCCTCATCAGTAAAACTGGAATTACTGTGACCACCTGCAGGGCCCGAGGAGAGGAAGGAGGAGCTCTGGCCCAGTGCTCACCGCACAGGAGATACGAGTTAGTCTTGTAGGATTTGACCAAAGTGAGTGTGGCTCACTACGCTGTGATAATACCACCACCCTGAGCGGTGGCCTGCTTGGCTGACCTATAGCTGACACTGCATCCCACCATCTCTTATCAGTGAATCACCCAGCCTGGGTCCCACAAACTTCTTGAGGCCTTCCAGGCCTGCAGAGTGACCAGAAAAACACAGATCCAAAGGCTTCAGACTCACATGAAGGCCTGACACACTGTGCTAAGTCTGGAACCTTCCCAAACTCTTCTGCACATGCCTTCTCCCTGCATCCCTACAAGGATCCAGAGAGTGAGCAGGGATTACTCCCATTTACAGAAGACGAAACAGAGGTGCAGAGAGGTGAGTGCCACAGCCAGCACTAGTTTGGGCCCTTTTCTCCACTGGGGTATGGGGCAAAGAAGTGTCCTAACCAGCATCTGGCAACCCACCCCTGGAGAACTCAGAGTGGTTTCCTTCCACCAGGGCTACACAGGCAGCTGGGCAACTCCTGAGGCTTACTGTGTCCTCACACAGCTGGGAGAAGGGAAACAGCTCAGAGAAGGGAGGTGACTCATTCAAGGTCACAGAGCTGGTCTGGGGCTTGGATTCAGGCATCTGAAACTACCCATTGCCCACTGTCTGATGCCTGGTGGCCCTCTCTGTCACATGATAGCCTCACAAAGCAAAGTAGAAAAATGTTTCTATAGGTCCAGTATATAGAAATCCAATTTCAAGAGACCCCAGAGATGTGTGGGCAGGCAGGGATCAGGAGCACACGACAACAAGGCCAAGTGGCATGGGGTTATGTTTTCCAGCTCTTGGCTCCTGGTCAAATTGGGCTCGGCAGGTGGCACCAAGCTCTGGAAGGTGCAGAGCTATTATGGTTGAGCAGTGAGGACTGCTGGAAAATTCCATGTTTTAACCCTGCACCAGTCACTCCCCAAAGACCAGTAAAGAGCTGCCTTATCATGTGGGCTTCTCAAAGTCACCTTTTTCTTCCTTGGAAGTTTTAGATTTTTCCAGTAATTTTAAACTGTTTAACTGGGCCATCCTTCGGTAATAGTAACAATCACAACTGTGCTAACTGGCATTGGGTCAGTAGGAGGCTGCCTACTGAGGGGCAGCCCTGAGATCGAATCAATCCCAACTGCATCACTTAACTGCTGTGTGCCTGTAAGGTAGCTATTTAATCACTGCACCTCAGTTTTCTCATCTGCAAAATGGGGATAATCACAATACTCAGCACAATCTCAACCACCCGTTGAGAGGATTAAGGGAGAGGCTTTATGCCAAACATCCACTGCAGTGAGCATACAACAAATGTTTACACAGAACTTCTGCTTTATTTGTTTTCCAGTATGTGCTGTGCATTACTGGGTTTAAGTGTCATAGCTGGCCTACATGTAGCCCCAAGCCCCACATGACAGGGGGTTTGGTAGAAGACTAGGAGACAGTGCCTCCATACCACACACGAATGACACCAGTACAGACCCTGATGACTGTGCAGCACTGGTCAACCTTGATGACCAGAAGTCAGGGATATATGGAAATGCACTCTCTTAGGACTCCAGGGGTATGATTCACAACATAGAACCCAGGGCTTCACTTTATAGGACTTCTGCTATCCTCATCCTCTTGCTACCCGCCCTGTCAATGAGAGGGCTGTCATTTCACTGTTGTGTGCTTTGTCACTGGCTTCTACTAGTACAGTTATGGGGACATTTAGGATACTTTGAGATAGCCCAGGTCAACAGAAAAGCCTTCCATCTGGAACTGGAAAGATCTGGCTCCACAGTGTGGCCTGGGCTAGTGAATGGACCTCTCCGAGTCTCAGTCTGGATAGCTGCAAAGTGGGATGGCTTCAGGGACTCTGTGAGCCTGGGGCCTAGCAAGGGCCTGGCATGTGGTGGGTACGTGTCTGCAGTATCATCATCCTCTTCTCGTTCATGAACACCTCTCAGCAGACTGGCTTCTGAAAGCCAGAGGCCCAGTGGCTGGGCAGGGTTCCCACCCTGCCCCTTTGGCTGCTAGTCCTGCCAGCTGCCTTTGCTGATTCTATACCAACCACTTGCTTTGCCAACCAAAGCTGATTAATTTTTACTCCCCCTGAGAAGTGTCTGATTGTCACATGGTCCCCCGGGATGGCAGTCAGCCAGCGTGACGATCACTGGATGTGCACACACCTGGGGCGGTTGATCTGCAGCCCTGATTGGAGTGGGCCATTCGTGTTTTATCATGAGATGCTCTTGGCCCTCAACCTCACAACTGTTAAGGACCAGCAGCACATGTGGGCCTTTAGAATGGTAGAGGTTACTCCCAGTAGTCGAGGATCAAATCCTACACACATTCTGAGCACCTATTATGTGCCTGCTGCTGTGCCTGGAATTACAGCACCAAGGGAGCTGTCAGGGAGGGCAGATGGGGGGCTGGGGATGCCAGTACCAACTCTGCCATAAACATGCTGTGTGACCTTGGACAAGTGCCCAAAGGTCTCTGGGCCAGGGTTTCTCTGAAGTATGAAAGGATGCTGGTAATGGACTCGCAGACTGGAGAGCACCCTGTAGCACCCCAGCCCTTACATCTTCGCTCTCCTGGAGGCAGTCTGATCACCTCAGTCTGAGAGAGAAAGTGATTAAGGCCACAGCCCAGGAAGTCAGAAAGCTGAGGCTCAAACTCTAGGTTTGCAGAGTCTCCTACTGCCACTCACTGCCCAGGCCAACGCCATCCAGCCCAGTCTGCCGTGGTGATTTAGGGGACAGCAATGAGTCAAAACCTGAGAGCAGGTCATAGCAGTTCACCATTACATACAATCAGAGTGAACAAATGTTAGCAACATCACCACAGAGCAGTGTGGTCAGTTAGCACCTACTTTTTTTCGCTTCTGCTAAGAAGGCTGTTGGAATTTTGACAGGAATTGTATGGAATTCATCGATTGTTTTGGGTAATACTGACGTCTTAGCAATACTAAGTCTTCTAATTTACAAGTGCAGACTGTCATTCCATTTATTTGGGTCTACTCTCATTTCTTTGAAAACCCTGATAGTACAGTGGTTAAGGACTACAGCTGCTAACCAGAAGGTTGGCAGTTTGAATCTGCCAGGCACTCTTTGGAAACTCCATGGAGAAGTTCTCCTTTGTCTATATCATCACTATGAGTCCAAATTGACTCAGTGGCAATGAGTTTGGTTTGGTTCATTTGGTAACGTTCTTTAGTTTTTACTGTACAGGGCCTTTACCTCCTTGGTTAAATTTATTCCTAGGGACTTTATTCTTTCAGATGCTATAATAAATGAAGTTGCTTTCCTAATTTCCTTTTCCCTGCCACTTTGGCTGACCACATACCTGTTATACGCTTGGCAGTATGTTAAACTCACTGTACATAATATTCTAACTCCTCATGTCAAAATTGTCAGGCAGATATTGCCATTTTACAGAGGGGGCAGCTGAGGCCTGAGTACAGGCTATTACTTGTTGGTGAGTAGCTGGGTCTGGAATTGAATCTATGTCCTCAGATGTTTTCATCTGTAAGGCAACAGGCTTCCTCCCTAGAAGAGTGTGTGTCTTCCTGTGGGAAGTGGGGTGCCCAGACCTCCAGTGCTGCTGTGGTATGCACCGTGGTGCAGTCCACGGTACATTCTTGGTCTCCCTCAAACTTGACCCTGGAAATGAGTTTCGGATGTGTCTTTCATCCCTGTCACTTAAGGTTGTCCCCTCTGAGTCAAGATAGCAGCCCACTTCTTTGCTGAGCAACCCTAGCAACCCCCCTGCACACTCAGAGTTCAGTTTCCCACCTGCAGACTTGGGCAAGGGTTGGGGGATGCTGCGTGCCCAGTCTGTATCACAGCTCTGTGCTGGGAACGTGAGTTCTGAGGCACCACAACAGAACGCTATGTGATTAATAAACCTGAGCAAACTCACAAAGTGATGGCGGATAGCAAGAGCTGGGGATTATAGTCCTGCTTTCTGTATGTAGGGCAGGGTTACAAGTAACACCCCTGGCCACCTTCCCGCTGGTTGGCCTGTCTGCCTTTCCTTCTTTCTTTCACTATCATAGACACAGGTAGCATTGCTGCTCTTGAAGAATTTGCTGAAAGCACTCTGGGCTCTGGTGCTGCCTAGCACCTGAGATGTGGTTTCCCTGTTCCCCTGCAGCCCAGCACTGGATCTTGGGGCCTGGGTTCAGGGGGCCTGGGTGGAGGCTGGGGGTAGGGGAGCACTGGGGCTTTACAACATATAGTTCTACAAGCTCACCTGTCCATCCCTGCTTTGCCACAGAGAACAGCAGAAGCCTAGAGAGTTGTAAGAAGTTGGATGTCTTTCTAAAGAGGGGGAGCACCTGGCCACAGGGGTAACACGCAACTCCTGCCTACTGAGCATTGATTCAATGCTGGCCTCTGCATACAGGAATAGCTCTGTTGTTGTTACGTGCTGTCGAGTCACCTCCGACTCATAGCGACCTTATGCACAACAGAGTGAAACACTGTCTGGTCTTGCACGATGCCCACGATCATATTTATGCTTAAGCCCATTGTTGCAGCCACTGTGTCAGTTCATCTCCTTGAGGGTCTTCCTCTTTTTCGCTGACCCTCTACTTTACCAAGCATGATGTCCTTCTCCAGGGAACAATCTCTCCTGACAATATGTTCAAAGTCCGTAAGACACAGTTTCCTCATCTTTGCTTCCAAGGAGCACTTTAGTTGTACTTCTTCCAGAATAAATCTGATTCTTCTTTGGGCAGTCCACGGTGCATTCCATATTCTTCTCCAACACCACAATTGAGAGGTGTCAATTCTTCTGTCCAGCTTTTGCATGCATATGATACAATTAAGAATAACATGGCTTGTTGGGTCAGGTGCATATTAGTCTTCAAGGTGACATTTTTACTTTTCAAAACTTTAAAGAGGTTCTTTGCAGCAGATTCTCCCAGTGCAATGCATCCTTTGATTTCTTGACTGCTGCTTCCATGGGTGTTGCTTGTGGAACCAAGTAAAATGAAATCCTTGACAACTTCAATTGTTTCTCCATTTATCATGATGTTGCTTACTGGTCCAATTCTGAGGATTTTTGTTTTCTTGATGTTAAGGTGTAATCTTTACTGACAGCTGTGGTCTTTGTTTTTTTTTTTCCAGTAAATGTTTCAAGTCGTCTTCACTTTCAGCAAGCAAGGTTGTGTTATCTGCATATTGCAGGTTGTTAATGAGTCTTCCTCCAATTATGACGCTTCATTCTTCTTCATATAGTTCAGCTTATTGGATTATTTGCTCAGTGTACAGACTGAAAAGGTATGGTGAAAGGATACAACACTGGAACACACCTTTCCTGGCTTTTAAACCATGCAGGGTCCCCTTGTTCTGTTCACACAACTCCCTCTTGAGCCATGTACAGATTCCTCATGAGTGCAGTTAACATGTTCTGGAATTCCCCTTCTCTGCAACGTTATCCATAATTTGTTAGAATCCACACACAGTCAAATGCTTTTGCACAGTCAACGGAATACAACTGAGCTTCTTTCTGGTATTCTCTGCTTTCCACCAAGATCCTTCAGACACCAGCAATGATATCCCTGGTTCCACATTCTCTTCTGAATCTGGCTTGAATTTCTGGCAATTCCCTGTCAGTATACTGTTGTGGTCACTTTTGAATGATCTTTACCAAAATTTTATTTGCCTGTAATACTAATGATATTGTTCGATAATTTCTACATTCAGTTGGATCACCTTTCTTGAGAATAGGCGTAAATATGGATTTCTTCCAGGCATGTGTATATACATGTTATATATATACATGTTTAAGTGTGCTGCATGTATTTTCAAGCATAAAATAAAGCACATGGGGGCACAGTTACGGATACCTCTTTGACACAACCAAACACCTGATGTGATTGGTCTACTGAATTTGAGAGCTTAGGAGCATAGTCTTAGAGGGGCGACTCAGTCGACTGGCATAATACAGCCCATAAAGACAAGGTTTTATATCCCAGGTTGGTGAGTAGTGTCTGGGGTCTTAACAGGTTGCAAGAGGCAATCTAAGATACAACTGTTGGTCTCTAGTCATGCAGAGCTAAAGAGAAAGAAAGAAACCAAAGGACTCAAAGATGAAATTCATCTACAGGATGAATAATCAGCATGAAAAACATCACCCACCTTGACACCAGAAGAACTACAGGGTGCCCAGCTACCACTACCAACCTTTCTGATGAGAGACTCAATAGATGGTCCCAGACAGAATGGGAGAAAAATGTAAAACAAAACTCAAATTTCTAAAAACAAAGGCCAGACTTACTGGACCAGTAGAAATGAGATGAACCCCTGAGACTTTTACCCTGAGATACTCTTTAAACTTGGAACTCAAACCATTCCCAGAAGTCACCTTACAGCCAAATGAGAGACTGGCCCTTAAAATAAATGACATTACCCACAAGTACTGTGCTTTTCAAAATAATTGTCTAGATGAAACCAAATGGTAAACATTTATCCTAGACCAAAGATAAGAAGGCAATGGAAACAGAGTAAATAAAAAATGGAAATAATGAAAGGTGCTATCACTGAGTGAGGAGAGCAGACGGAGCTGCAGATAGGTGGGCATGCAAAATTGATTTGGTTTGTATACTTTCACTTAAAATAATAATAATAAAAAGAAATTGTTAAATGAGAACCTAATTTCCTCTATAAACTTTCAGCAAAAACACAATAAAATAGTAAAAAAGACAAAAATAAGATAAAACAAAAAACCACTGATCTCTGTGCTAGGCACTTTGCTTATTTCCTCCAATCCTCACAAGAGCTTGTAAGGTAGGTACTATTATTCATCCATTTTATGGAGGTGGACACTGAGGTTGGGACTACTGAAGGGCCAGCCCACTCCAGGGACAGAGCCAGAACCTGGGCTCAGGCTCTAAGCACTTCCCAGGAGGGTGGCCATTGCATACTCATCAAAGAGAAGCCAGCCACTTTTCACAATTTTAAACAAAACTCCTGGCTGTTACGATCACAGCAGTGGCACCCTAACAACCATAGCTGCTGAGGAGGGCTGCTGGGGAGGGCCCATTGAGATCTTTTTGGCAAGGTTTTAACTCTGAGTCCCACTTTCCTGGTCTGTAAAATAGGTGTGGCCCAGAGCTCTCTTGTCCCTCTGAGGTCGCTATGAGGGTCCAGTGAGGACCAGGACCACTGTGAAGTGGCAGGACATAGAGGGTGGTTGGCTGCAGCCTGGCCCCATTTCTGGAAGGCTATGTGGGGTGAGGGAGGATTTGGGGACAGGAGAGGGGAGCTAAGGGGACTGAGTGGGATGAGAGAGAGGGATCTGAAGACTTCTGTTGAGTGGGGTGTGATATAATCCCTCCCTCTTTCTTCCTTAGTAAAACCGACACCTTGCTCAATGCTTTTGGAACTTTATTTTTATTTCACTTTTATATTAGGGACTGGCAAAGAACCATGAAGCCTGAATCTGACTTGAGGTGGGGGTGAAGCGATTCTGACAACACCAAGGGGCTGGAGTTTAGGTCAGGGCTGGGACTTGAGAAGTCTAGTCCCCAAACCCAGGGAGCTTCATTTTGCAAGGGTTGGAGTTTGTGCACAGAGGGCTATATGCATCTCAAATGCTTTTTATCAAAACCCGTATTTTTCTTACCCAAAACATTGATTCACTACCGCATCATACTATGCCCTGTAAAAACTAATTTGCAGCATATATCCATTTTTTCATTTCAAACTGTTATACAAGCCCCTGTCTGCATACAGCACATTATGTATGTGGAACAGCAGCTTCTCAATAAACGTCAGAGATAGAAAAAATATGCAGTCGCTGTATGTACCAAGGGTCACGAAAGAGATAAACAGTCTTATTGTAAACATATCTGTCACACTACTTTTGCCAATTTAACTTTTTACAGGTGTACAACTTATGGGCAGGAACTGCAATAATCAACTGTGCAAATCTACCCTTAATCAATGCAATGTTTGCATCACTGTTACCCTCCCTGTTCTCCCTCCTTCTCACATCTGGTAGCCACTAATAAACTTTGGTCTCCATATATTTGCTTTTTCTTGTCTTTTTATATAAGTGAGGTTACATAATATCTGTCCTTTTGTGATTGGCTTATTTTGTTCAGCATAATGTCTTCAAGCTTCAACTATACTGTAGCATTTATCGACTTCAGATCATTTTTCCTCCTGTCTGAACAGTATCCCATTGTACGTACGTAACACATTTTGTTTACCCATTTATCTGTGGATGGGCATTTACGTTGCTTCTGCCTTTTGGCTACTGTGAATAGTGTTGCTGTGAACACCGGTGTCGAGACTTTGTGTTAAGTCTTTTGGGTCTCTACTTAGGAGTGGAATTGCTCGGTCATATGAAGCTCTATTTTTAGTTTTATGAGGAGCTGCCGCATTGTTTTCCCAAATGGCTGTACCATTTTGTACACCCATCAGTAATGAATAAGAATTCCATTTTCCCTGCAACTTCTGTTTTTTAATTTTAGCCATTCTAATAAGAATGAAATGGTATCTCATTGCAGTTTTGATTTGCATCTCTCTGATGGCTAATGATGCTGATTGTCTTTCATGTGTTTGATGGTCATTTGAATGTTCTCTTTAGTGAAATGTCTATTCAAGTCCTTTGCTCATTTTATGATTGGGTTATTAGTGTTTTTGTTGTTAAGCTGTTGAAGTTTTATACATGTATGGTTTCTGAAACTATTCCCTCAGTCTGTTGTTTGTCTTTTCACTTTTTTGTGAAGTCTTCTGATAAACAAAAGTTTTAAATTTTCATAAAGCCCCATTTCTTTAGTCTTTTGCTGCCTGTTCATTGTTATTACATTAGGTAATTCATTATTGAAATCTAGGTCTGACAGTGTTGTCTCTGCTTGTTCTTCTAAGAATTTAATGGCTTTAGTTTGCACATTTAGGTCCTTAATCCATTTTGAATTTTTTTGTGTGTATGGTACGAGGCATGGATCTTATTTCATTTTTGTGCATATGGAAATCCAATTTTCCAAGTACCACTTATCAAAGAGATTCTTCTTTCCCCATTGAATGGACTTAGCATCACTGTCAAAAATCAGTTCAGCACAGATGTGTGGGTTTATTTCTGGGTTCTCAGTGGTCTATATGTCTACTGTTGCTCCAATACCAGGCTGTTTTTTATTACTGTAACTGTAGATGCCAACTGTAAATAGTATGTTTTAAAATCACGAAGTGTGAGTCCTACTACTTTGTTCTTCTCTTTCAACATTGTTTCAGTTATTTGGTGCCTCTCTTCATTCCATATAAAGTTGAGAATTGTTTTTTCTCTTTCTGTAAAGAAGGCTTTTAGGATTTTGATTGAGATTGCATTCAGTCTATAGATCACTTTGGGTAGTATTGACATCTTACCAATATTAAGTTTTCCATTCCATGAACACAGAACATCTTTCCATTTCTTTAAGTCATCTTTAATCTTTCTTTTGGAAACTCTGGTGGTGTAGTGCTTAAGTGCTATGGCTTCTAACGAAAAGATCAGCAGTTTGATTCACCAGATGCTCCTTGGAAACTCTATGGGACAGCTTTACTTTGTCTTATACAGTTGCTATGAGTTGGAGTCAACATGACAGCAATGGTTTGGCTTTTAATCTCTTTCAGTAGTGTTTCATATTTTACACTGTATCAGTCTTTCTCATGTCCTTGGTTGGATTTATTAGTAGGTATTTTATTCTCTGAGATGGTATTATAAATGGAATAATTTCCCTTTCAGATTTCTTATTGTATGTGTAGAGAAACCCAGCTGATGTTTGTTTGTTGACCTTGTATGCTGAAACCACTAAATTCCTCTTAGCTCTAGAAGTTTTCTTGTGGATTCATTGGCATTTTCTATATACAGGATCACATCATCCATGGATAGAGAGAATTTTATTTCTTCTTTTACAATCTGGTTACCTTTTATTTATTTTTCTTATCTTATTACTTTGGCTTGCACTTCTAATACAATATCAGGGGCCTGTGTCTTGCTCCTGATTTCAAGGGGGAAATTCTCAGTATTGTTCCATTAAGTGTAATAAATGTTGACTGTTGATTTTTCATATATTACTTGAACTATATTGAGGAATTTGCCTTCTATTCCAATCTTCTTTAAGGTTTTCATCACGAAAGGATTCTGGATTTTATCAAATGCTTTTCTGCATCCATAGAGATGATCATGAGGTTATTTTCCTTTGTTTTTATTGATGTAGTGTTTTATGTTGGTTGGTTTTCTAGTACCGAACCATCCCTGCATTCCTTGAATAAATCTCACTTGGTCATGGTGTATGACTCTTAATGTGCTGTTGGATTCTGTTTGTTAGCATTCTGTTGAAGATTTTTGTGGTTATGTTCATAAGAAATATTGACCTGTAGTGTTTTTTTTTTTTTTTTTCTCCCTGTAGTGTCTTTGCCTGGTTTGGATTTAAGGGTTAAGTCTGCTTCATAGAACGAAATAGAGAATATTCCTTCCTTCTCTATCTTTTGAAAGAATTTAAACAGTATTGGTATCAATTCTTCTCTAAATGTTTGGTAAAATTCCACAGTGGAGTCATCTGGCCCAGGCCTTATTTTCTTGTTTTTGATCTCTGATACAATCTCTTCACTTGTTACGGGCCTGCTGAGACTGTCTATTTCCTCTTGAGTCAGTTTGTGCAGGTATGTGCTTCTAAGAATTTGTCCATTTTTTGTAGGTTACCCAGTTTATTACCATACAGTTGTTTATAACATTCTGTCATAATTCTCTTTGTTTCTATTAGGTCTGTTATAATGCCCCCTCTTTCATTTTTATTTGGAATATTTGCATGTTTTCTCTGTCAGTAAAGCTAATGGTTTGTCAGTTTTATTGATTTTTTCAAAGAACCAACTTCTGGGTTTATTGATTCTATTGTTTTTCTGTCAATTTTATTTACTTCAGCTCTGATCTTTGTTATTTCCTTTCTTCTGGTAGGGTTAGGCTTCGTTTTCCAGTTCCTAGAGATGTAAAGTCAGGCTGTTAATTTGAGATCTTTCTTTTTTTAATGTAGGCAATGATTGTTCTAAGTTTCCCTCTGAGCACTGCCTTTGTTGGTTTGCTGTGCTTTCATTTTCATTTGACTCTAAGAAATTTGCAATTTCTCTTTGGACTTTTTTTTTGACCTATTGGTAGTTTAATAATGTACTGTTCAATTTCCATATGTTTATTATTTTTCAGTTTTTTTCTGATTTCTAGTTTTACTTTACTGTAGTCAGAGAAAATAATTTGTATGATTTCTGTTCTCTTGAATTTATCAAAACTTGATTTGTGATCTAAAATGTGGTTTATGCTGGACAGTGATTCATGTGCACTGGAGTGGAATGTATATTATGCTGTTTTCGGGAGGAGTGTTCCATAAACATCTGTTAATTTTAGTTGGTTTATAGTGTAATTCAAGTTCTCTGTTTTCATGTTGATCTTTCTAGATGTTCTGTTCAATATCAAAAGTGGTGCATTGAAGTCTCAGACCATAATTGTTGTACTATCTCTTTCTCCCTTCAGTTCTGTCAGTGTTTCCTTTATGTATTCAGATGCCCTGATGTTGAGTGCATATGTGATTGTTAAATCTTCATTAATTGATCCTTTTATCTCTATATGATGTCTATCTTTAACTCTTCTGGTGGATTTTTGTCTTAAAGTCTACTTCGTCTGTTATCAAGATTGTCACCCTAGGGTCTCTTTTGGTTATTACTTGTATGGAATATTTTTTTCCATCTGTTCATTTTCAATCTATTTGCATCCTTGGGTTTAAAGTGCATTTCTTGTAAAGAGCACATAGTTGGATCATTACTTTTTATCAGTTCTCCCACTTTCTGTCTTCTGATTGTAGCACTTAGTCCATTTACATTCACTGTAATTACTGATAAGAAGTGACTTACTTCTACCATTTTGCTATTGTATTTTGTGTGTCTTAAGTCTTTTTTGTTTTTTCCTGTAGTAGTTTTCTTTTGTGTTTTGTTAGTTTATTGTAGTGAGCCTTTTTGGTTGCCTTCTCCTTACCTTTTATATATTTAAAAAAATACACACATTTTAATGATTACCATGAATACTGCATTTAAGGGTTTATAGCTGTAACATTCCAGGTTAAGCTGATACCAACTTAATTTCAGTAACATATAAGAAATTCTATATTTGTCCCATTCCTCTCCCTCCATGTTTTGTTACTGTCATTGCTACTTACATCTTTATATTTCACGTGCCCTGTGACACAATTTTCTCTTTTATTTTTTATAGATTCGTCATTAAAAACATGAAGGACAAACATTTAGAATTACCAGGCATGAATGAATGCCTTATTACTAACTCTTAAACTTTTCTGTGCATTTCTCTTTATTAGGAATTTTTCTTTTTATGTACAGCTTGGAATTACTTTCTAGTATCTTTTCCCTTCTGCTTACAAAATTTCTATTTGCATTTTTTGTAGGGCCGGTGTGGTGGATATCAATGCTCTTCTCTTCTGTTTGTCTGGGAATGTTTTAATTTTACCCTGATTCTTGAAGCATAGTTCTGCTTGGTATAGTATTCTTGGTTAACAGTATTTTTCTTTCAGCACTTTATTCTTCCATTGCCTTCTGGGCTCCAGTGTTTCTGAGGAAAGGCTGGCATGTCATCTTATTGGGGATCCTTTGTAGGTGAATGTTTGTTTCTTTCACACTGCTTTCAGGATTCTCTTTTTAATTTTTGAGAGACTAAGTATGATGTGTCATGGTATTGATCTCTTTTTGTTTATCCTGTGTGGTCTTCTTTGAGCTTGTTGCCTTTGTAGATTCATGACCTTCATAAGACTGGGGAAAGTTTCTGTCATCATTTCTTCAAATATTCTTTCCATCCCTTTCTCTTGCTCATCTTCTTCTGGAATTCCCGTGATGCATATATTAGGTCTATTTTTGTTGTCCTATAAGTCTATTTACCTGTGCTTGGCCTTCTTAAGCCTACATTCTTGGTGCTCTTTAGTGTCTGTAATTTTAACTACGTTATTCTCTAATTTGCTCTGGCTTTAGGAAACCCTGGTTGTATAGTGGTTAAACGCTACAGCTGCTAACCAAAAGATCATCAATTCAAATCTGCCAGGTGCTCCTTGGAAACTGTATGGGGCAGTTCTACTCTGTCCTATAGGGTCTCTATGAATTGGCATCAACTCAATGATACTAGGTTTGCTTTTTTTCAGTTGGTTAGATCTGCTGTTAAGTCCTTCTATTGTGTTTCTTGTTTTAATTATTGTCCCTTTCAGTTGCAATATTGCTTTTTTTAGATCCTTATTTTGCTTTTGCATTTGTTTTCCTTATTTCCTTTAGCACTTTGTCCTTCAGTGCTTTAATTAGTGTTGTTGCATTATATTCTTCCATTTAAAAAATTATTTGGTTGTCCCAGATACACTTTTGATCCTTTTGCCATGTTCCTTTGAATGGGCCATTGTTTCTGTGTTCTTTGTGTGTCTTGTGAGTTTTGTTGGGGCATTGGAATTTTCAGAGTGTTAATTTTTGCAGTTTTTTCCCAGTATTTGGCAGGTTTGTCCACTCTGCTTTCTACAAGAAACTTTTAGGTGGGCATAACCTTTGGCCTTTGCTTATTGTTTTTTCTTCCTCTCTGTGACTGCTCCTTCTTCCTCCCTGGTTGAACTGAGATTTGAAAGTTTGGATCTGTTGTTCAACTTTCAATCTCTCTCAAACATACCAGAGAACATTGTGTGGTCAATCTGTCCAGCAGTGGGCACCACTGTTCCTGTTCAGGCAAGATAGGGTGTACTACACAATGTGTTCCGCAAGGGCACAGTCCTTTTTCTCTGGTTATTGCTCCCTTCCTTTCTCTATTTCTGAAATCACATCTTGAACCAGAAAATGTACAACCACCAAGCCCCGTTTGGAGCTGGGTGTTGCTCTCTGATTTTGCCCGAGGTTTCCTTCCCTGACCTTTGGGAGCTGCTTAGATGATGTAATGTAAATTTCATATAATACGTGTCACACAATATTCATCTTTTGATTTTTAAAAATGCAAAAACCATTCTTGGCTCACAGGTCATATAACAACAGCCATATTTGGCCTGCAGGCTGTAGTTTGCCAACCCCTGTTCTAGAAGATCAGGTGCAAAGACCTGTGACATCATCATTATCATCATTATTATTATTTTGGCTGTGTTAAGTCTCAAAGACCAAGTCTCCTGGGGGTTCTGGGGAGAGGTCCAGCTTTAGAGCTGATTTAAGGTCCCTAAGATATGGGAGGGCCCAGAAGGCAGGGGACCCACAGTTCCTTAGCAAACAGGGCTGAAGTGCCATCAAATGAGAAAGGGTGTTTACAGCCCATGGAAAAAGTAACTCAGGGGTTTTGTCTTCAGAGGCAGGCTGAAGTGTGTCCCCCCCCCCAAATGATATGTTGAGGTTCTAACCCCTGGTGCCTGCTAATGTGATCTGGTTTGGAAATAGGATCTTTGAAGATGCTATCAGTTAGGTTAATATGAGGTCATACAAGAGCAGGGTTGGTCCTAATCCAATCTGAGTGATGTTTTATAAAAGAGATGAGACACAGAGCGACATAGGTAAGGAGTTAAGCTTTAGGTACAAGCCAAGGAATGCCTGGGGCTACCAGATGCCAGGAGAGACAAAGGATCTTCCCTTAGGGCCTTTGGAAAGAGCATGAGCCCATGGACACCCTGAATTTGGACTTCTAGCCTAACTATGAGACAGTAAATTTCTGTCATTTAAAGCCATCTAGAAGAAATTGATCCAGAGCCATCAGAGATCAGTCTAGACAGGTGTGTCACTATCCACATAGGTCCCCCTCCTTTGCCACTCCCCACCATCCACCCAGGCTGACAGGACTGGACTCTCCCAGGGAGGGACCCGGGCATTACTCTTTAAAACAAATGCTCCACGTGAAAATCTCTGTTAGTTGGTTTACCATCTTTAAAACTAGGGGTGGGGGTAGGGTGGTAATCATGGCCCCTAGGTTGTTACGAGGACAACACAATCTCCACCCAGGGCCTGGCACGCAGTAAATGCTCAATAAGCACTCTTGTCTCCCTTGTATTTCACATATGGGAGAGCTGGGAGCCAGGTGCTCTGAGCTGGGTTGAGGTTGGCTGTGGGTGAAATCCTTCCCTTGGGCCTCAGTTTCTTCATCTGGCAGGAGCATTGGGAAGACTCTGAGCATCCTCAGGTGGGGTGTTGGGTTTGAGGCCCTCTCAGCTTACCTTCATTGCCCTCGCCTGGTGGGTGGTAGAAGGAGAGTCCCAGTGAGATGATGGCTGCGATTTCCAAGATGATCAGGGTCACGTCTTGTAGCGCTTCCCATACAAGCTGCAGGAAGGTTTTTGGCTTCTTTGGAGGTATAAAGTTTTGCCCGAAAATCTGCTTTCTCTTTTCCAGGTCTGGAGTGGTGCCCGGCAAACCTGTGGGCAGAGTGCAGAGAGGTCCGTGGGAGGGCCCAGGAGAGATGCATGTATTACTGGGACTCGCTTCTGTGTAGGGTGGATGGCAGGGGTAGGGGAGGGGGACCAAAGCAGAAAAGTCATAGGCACCTGGTCTAGGAGCAGGACACCCAAGGTCTCTGCTCGCTGTAAGCCCAGAGCAGGCTCCCTGTACACTATGAGACACTAGATGGCTGGCTGAATGAGTTGTGTTCACGTCCTAATTCCTAGAACTTGGGAGTATGAGCTTATTTGGAAAAAGGATCTTTGCAGATGTAATTAAGGATCTTGAGATGATATCATCCTGGATCATCCAGGCAGGTCCTAAATCCAATGACAAGTGTCCTTACCGAGACACACAGAGAAGAGACACACAGAGGCAGAGATTAGAGTCATACGGCCACAAGCTAAGGATGCCTGGAGCCACCAGAAGCTTCAAGAGGCAAGGAATGAATTCTCCCCCAGAGGCGTGGAGGGAGTGTGACCTTTCTGACACCTTACTTTCAGATTTTTGTCCTGCAGAATCCGTTGCTGTTGTAAGCCACAGGTAAATGAATACACACCACGGAGCCCCAATGCATATCACATCCCTGCTTCTGCTTTGGATTTCTGCTTGCCTTCCCTGGAGAGCTCAGCTAGTGGGTAAGGGCACAGACTTGGGAGCCTCCAGTGGTTCAGTTCCCAGTCTGATGCCCTTAGCTCTCTGAGCCTCAGTTTCCTCTTCTGTAATGTGCACATCATTCTGGCCTCTTGACCTGACTCCTAGGCTGTGTTTGCAGGCTCCGCTTTCACTCAGTGATGCCATCCTAGCTGTTACGGATTGAACTGTGCCCCTCCTATATATGCGTTAGAATCCTAACCCGTGTACCTGTGGATGTAATGTAATCACTTCCCATAATCCAATCTAGTCTAAGAGACTGCAATATAATATACTGTAATGCAATCCATCAGCTGAGCTCATACCAATGTATGGTGGATCTTAAGTTATCTCCTATGATGCTTACGACCACCTGATGGGCGACATGCCTCAGTGAAATCAGCCCAGAGAAGGCAGCCCAAACAGGCCTGGGGGCTGTGCCATGCCCCTCTCGCCACTGAGCTGGGGGTGAGCTGGCTTAGTGAGGACGGCTGGGGGAAGGGGCTCTTCTCCCTCGTGAGACCTCCAACCATCAGTTCATTTCTGTAAAGGGGGACCTCAGAGCACTACTAATAATGTACTGGGCTCGAGGACTGAAACATTCTGGGGCTACAGTTGAGGGGTGCCTAGGAGCCCTGGTGATGCAATGGTTAAGTGTCTGGCTGCTAACCAAACGGTTGGCAATTTGAATTCAGCAGCCACTGCCAGGAAACCCTATTGGGTGGTTCTACCCCATCCTATAGAGTTGCTGAGACTTGGAATCAAGTCAATGGCAATGGGTTTGGGGATTTCTTTTTTGGTTGGTGGTCTAAGAAGGAGGCAGTGGTGGTTCAGTGGTAGAATTGTTGCTTTCCATGTGGGAGAGCTGGAGGTTCAAGTCCCGGCCAACACACTCAAAGTGCAGCCACCACTAGGTGGCCAGTAGAGGTTGGAGTGCTGCTGGGACGCTGAACAGGTTTCAGTGGAGCTGCCAGACTAAGACAGACTAGGAAGAAAGGCCTGGTGATCTACTTAGGAAAATCAGCTCATAAAAACCCTATGGATCATAGCAGTGTGATCTCTAAGTCACCATGGCGATGGAGCAGGATCAGGCAGTGTTTTGTTCTGGTGTGCATGGGACTGTCATGAGCCGAGGGCTGACAAATCATAGCCAACCAACAGTGGTCTGTTGTTACATGACTCCACAGTTCTAATATTCAACCAGTATTTATCACATTCCCACTCAGGCAGACCGATATAAAGTGAAGAAACAGGTCCAGAAACTCATAGGACACAAGAGCTCTCTGGTCCTGGGATTCAAACAGTCTTAATTCCTCAGGTACGGGGAGATCATCATTTTCCTCCCTAGGTTCAGATGATCGCCCTCAGGTTCTGAGAGTGAGACCCTCAATAGGTGCCCAGATTGGCTATGACCCACAGGGGGAGCCTAGGGATTGCTAATTCCCTATGAGACCCCATACCTGCCTTGCCCGTCAGTGTAGGTAAGCCCTGAAGACCCAGATGTCCTGCCTGTGCTGTAAGAATGGAACTGAGAGCCAACTCATTCCCATTTTATAGATGGGGTGACTGAGGCCTCTCTGGGACCAAGCAAGCTACTGCTTTAGAGTAACTCCTGGGCCCTGAGAACCAAGGACAGTTCTGTTCTAAGCATTTGGAAATGTGGCCCTGCACCCCCCGTGCTGCAGCAGCCATCTGGGGTATCCATATATAGAATACTCAGGCATTGTTTCGAGTCTTCCACCCCCTGTCCAACTGTACCACTGGCCAATGTCTGAAATTCCTCTACTTTGGGTTGCATCCCTTTAACTAAAAGTTCCAGTTCCCTTGGACTCTCTCAGAGGCAGAAGCCCTCATCAATTCTGGAGCCATAGTGCGAACGAGTTTCAGGCTTTTTCCTGGGAGTAGATTTTGAAAAGGAGAAGAGCAAGAGCTCAAGAAGGTGCTAGTCCTCTGAGGACAGGGGCTACGACCTGCCAACAGTGGCCTGGTACAGCCCCACACTGTGCTTCTGGCCAGCCAGTGTCCTTTCTAGAGCATCAACTTCCCCATCTCAACAATGGGAGAACTCAGTAAGATGAGTGGGCTCCAAGGCTCCCAGAAGTTTCAAGATCTGCAGTTCCTGAAATGGTTCTGTTGGGGTCTGTCTCACATTGTGGAGGTCCTCATAAAGTTTTGTGTAAACACAGGGTGTCATTTTTGAGAAGTGGCTGGGTGAGAGTGGGGTCAGCCCATCTCCTGGGTTCCTTCTAATTGATTGAAAGACAGGTGAGTCTATGAACCTTCTGAGGTTTCATGATTCAGATTTGGAGTCTACGATGTGAACACTCGATAATGGGAATGTCCTCCAGCTCTAGGAGTCCACCTATTGTTATGGGGGTTCTGTCATGCTGGTGTTCCACTGGTTTGCCATTGGAATCCTGGGCCCTGGGACAGGGCAGAGGTTGTTAATGTGAAAAGCTGTGCGGGTCGGGGAAGTATACGGTGGGAATGATAGGCAGTGGTGGAGACTAGGGCAAAGTGAAGAGTCTTGGCCCTTCTAAAGGGTAGTGGAAGCCCAGGGCTGCAGGCCTTCTAATAGTCTACGAGAAGCTTGACATCTGGAATTTAATGTCAAATTTCTGCATCAAAACTATCCCAGGGCTAAATACAACATGTCTGGATTTGGTACGCGGGTGGCTAGTTTGAGGCTCCTAAGCTATGGCTGAGGAAGTAGGAGGAGGCTGGGCGAGGGGCTAAAGAACAGCCTCTCTGTTCCTTCTTCTCTCCCTGGGCAGCTTCCTCTCTTGCTCCAGTTCCAATCCCCACAGGCTTCTGAGAACCCCAAAGACTTTCAGAAATAACAATTCATGGAATAAAAATATTTGTGTGTTTTGCTAGGGAAACTTTTCCTCCAAATTTATCTTTGTTCAGCTGTCCTGGATGCAAAATGGACTTATTCCAGCCTCTAAGCCTTTGCTCCTGCCATTTGCCATTCCTTTACTTGGAAGGGAAACCTTGGTGGCATAAGTGGTTAAATGCTATGTTTGCTAACCAAAATGTCAGCAGTTCGTACCCACCAGATACTCCTTGGAAATTATGGGGCAGTTCTACTCTGCTCTATAGGGTCACTAAGAGTTGGAATGAACTTGATGGCAATGGCTTGTTTTTTGCTTTCTGCTTGGAGTGTCTTCCTCTTTCTTGGCAGCTGTTTCTGATTTGGTCCATGAGTGCAGCAAGAGTAGCCTCTGGCCACTAGAGAGGTTTTGTTTGGACTCTGCACAGTATTGAAAAAAGAAAGAAAGAAAGAAAAATTGTTGCAATCTTTAAAAAGCCAAGAGATTCCACGTAAAAATCAAGTGTCTGGATTTCTGACCTAAGGAAGGACTTTGTAGCAGGCGAGCTATCTGAGGATGGCATAGATGATCTCAAAAGAAGGGAGGGGGCTCCTCATAGCTCCCTGAAAGCACTGACACAGAGCCTGCATGACCCACCTCGGGTGAAGACATGACAGGTGTCCTACCACCAAAGGCCAGGCCCCCAGAGACTCAGGATCTCCCCCACCTCTATCCAGATCCTCAGAAGGCGGAGACAGTACCTGGGGTTGAATTAAATAGCATGCATCCCATCATTCATGTACTGATTCCATCTGTCAATGGATACTCATTGTGCATCCACCATAAGCCCACCACCTGTCCGTTTGTCACTCTGTAGTGGCTTGTATGTTGCTGGGATGCTGGATGCATAGTGCCACTGGTCTTCCGAATAGCAGCCCGTTCACCTCTGGTGGGCAGGTTTCAGCAGAGCTCCCAGACTAAGACAGGCTGGGAAGAAAGGCCTGGTGATCTACTTCTGAATACTAGACGATGGAAATCTTAGGCATCACAGTAGAACACTGTCTCACTTGCTTGCTCTAGACATGTCATCCAGAGATATCAATGGCTAGAGAAGGACATCATGTTTGGTGAAGCAGAGGGCCAGCAGGAGACCCTTGGTGTGACAGAGGGATACAGTAGCAGCAACAAAGGATGTGAACATGCCTGGAACCAGGAAGATGACGCAGGACCAGGCAATACTTCGTTCTGTTGCACAAATGTCGCCATGAGTCAGAGATGAGTTGACAACAACTATCCATGTCTATCTTTCTGCTCTAAGCCAGACATTATTCTATACATTGGGGATACTGCAGTGAGGAAGACTGGGGCATCAGGATGGCTTTTCTGGCAGCAGTGTGACCGGGCCAAGCTCAGAAGAACAACTGGAGTTAATCAGGTGAGAAGGTGGGGTGGGGGTGGGACTGAGATGGCAAAAGGAACCCCAATGGCTTGAGAAAGGCCAGTGTGGCTGGAGCATCCTTGGTTTTCTCCTAGGAGAGGGAGTGGGTGCTCCCTGTAAAAGAGGACATCTTTACTGTACCTTCTGTCCTCAGCCACCACAAAGACTGGGAGAAAAGCTAAATTCTTCTGTGTGCCACCTGGGGTCGTCATTACACAGGCAATGGGGTAGGGGTTTCTGTGAGTCAGAATCAACTCAACAGCAACAGGTTTTGGGGTGGTGGTACCTAATAGACACTTTGGCTTATAAAACCCATCTCTGTTCCCCTTTCTTCTTTGCCTCCTGGGTATCTCAGCATTGAACATACAGTTGGCCTCCTGAAGTTGCCCCAGAGGACTCAATGGCACACTGTGCTGGTGACCCTTCACCTGTCTCTCTTCTCTTCCCTTAGCCTGGATTTCCTCACTTGCTTAGTTGTCAGTCTCATCATATGACACAAATGTCTACCAGCTGCTTTGGTAGTAGAATGTGCATAATTAACTAGAGTTAAGGAGGGCTGTTGATGGAGTTAAGCTGCAGGAGTTGAAGCAGGACTCCCTTGTGTGTTAGGGTCAGAATAAAGGGCCAAGGGGAGGAAACAAGGACACTGGCAAATGACTTACTTTCTGCTCTGGTAACAGAGTGGGGGAACTGTGGGGACAACTTTGCTCTTCCCATGTAGGGGGCACTGAACTAAAGCACCTCATGTTAATAGGCTGGACTCCACCCAAATTAGGGGTGTCTGGCTACTGGGAAGAGGCTCATGGCAGAATCTTCTAGACCATCCAGACAACATCTGACCTCTTCTTCCCCAGCTCTGGGACCCCACGAGGCTCAGCCCCCTCTTTCCAACAAACGGACTGCAGAGATTTCTCTACCTTGGGAGTGCCTGGAGTTCAGGGCTGTTGTTGATGGAGTGGGTCACTCTGCTGCTGGAGCTAACTGTTTCCAGTGAAAAATAACCACGGTCATCATTTCTCCCTGAGTTTCCATGTGGTGCTGAGCCCAAGTGTGAAAACAAGCCTCCCCTAGGTGCTAGGGCCAGAAGACCCAGTCTGCTGGCTAGTCACAAGCAGGCACAAGTGAGGAGGTGGGGTGGCTGAGGCGGGGCCCTTGTGTCCAGGGGGAGGGGTCACTTTGTTGGGTTGGCTGTGTTGTGTTGAGAATAGCAGGCACTCAGGAGACCTCACACCTGGGCTCAAATTCCATCTGCTCTTCTGTTCAGAGCTGTAGCCTTGGACAGAGCACCTTCCCTCCCTGAGCCTCAGTTTCCACATCTGTGAAGTGGGGAACTATAGGCACAAGGGTCTTGCAGATTGATGGAGGATCAGGGATATGGTATGTGCAAACAGCACCTGGCAGACACCAGTCCTTGTAAATGACAGACACAGTTGTTGCTACTAAATATTATTACAGATACCACACTAACCACCACTACTATTACCCTGGAGCTGGGATGTACATTCTGGATATTTGTGCCTGTACTGCCACTCTCTTAGATTGTGTCAAAAATCACCACTATAGCTGTGACACATGCCTATCTTAGGTCTGGAGACCTTGCTTCAAAGGGTCCTCTGCTTATTGAATCCCCTTCTACTCTACCTCTCTGGGTGGGCCTCTGGGATAAACGGAACCAAGGTTCAGACAGTGTTTTGTAAACTCTAACAATCTTCTTCTTATATTGGGATTACTCCCATTAGGCAGATATGTACACTGAGGCACAGATTCCACCTGTTGGAAAAGGAATGGAGCAGACAGGCCTCTTGCCACTCTGGCCCTGCTTTGGCTGGACCTAGTCAGGGGTGCCCGTGCGTGTCCTGAACAAATACCCTGTGGTGATCCTACCTGTTTAAACTGATGCTAAGTATCAATTTAGACCATTTATCCCTGCAACTGTAAGGTGCCTGGGACATCAGATGAAATGAATTATGGGCATTTTCCTGGGAAAACCAAAGGGAGTTTCATCATTCTGTTACATGGGTGAGACCCCCAAAGGCAGGTGTGTGACCCGTTACATGTGAGAAGGGGTGGTGGGCAGTAGGCGCCTAGAGAGCGCGGCTGCGTGCCTGTGTGCAGGCAGGGGCACAGGTGACAGGGCGGTGCGGGTGAGCCCACACGCTCTGTGGACAGGGGAGGCAGGGTGGGTGGCTTCCAAAGCTTTGACTCTTAGAAAGTTTTGAGAATTCCCAGTGGTTCAACACCAAACAATGAAATGGGATGAAAGACTTAACCGTGAGCTTTGTCCCAGCACCCCAGATCTCTTCCCAGGAATGTGACTTGGGCAGGTGGCTTGTCCCCTCTGGGCCGTGCTTTCCTCAGGTGCCTCGTGGGACTCATGATAGCACCTACCGCATAGTGCTACTGTGAAGAACAAACGAGGCAGCACATCTAACATGCTTACGACAGCACCTGGTGCCTAGTAAGGGCATGATAAATGGTAGCTGCTATTTTTATCACTGGTGTTGCTATTACCGAATTACCTCCAAGACACCAGTTCCTAGACTTCGTTGTACACTAGAATCTCCAGGAAGCTTTAAAAATTATCGGTGCCCAGACCCCAACTCAGATACTAACTGAACTGGTCTGGGGCATCACTTGAGCTTTGAGGGCCTTGCCAATTCCCCAGTAAGTGCAATAAGCAGCTGGGTTGAGGACTCAGTGGTCCCTGGACCAGCAGCATCAGCTAGGAATCTGTTACAAATGCAGGTTCTCAGGCCCTACTCAGATGTGCTGAATCAGACTCTGTAGGGTTTAAGGCCCTGTATTCTGCTTGGTAGCCCGCCCCCATCTGCCCCTGTGCTGCTGATACAGGCTCAGGCTCTCGGAAAGGTGAGAGAGGTACCTGGTGGGCATCACTGCTCTTGACCTTCAGCTGTGAGGTCGGGGGGGTGCGCCTTGCAGTTAACAATTTCACATTTGGTCCTGGATCCTGAGAGCTGGACCATACCCGAGGCCGATGAGTCAGGGTGGACCAGACAGAGAGGCCACCTGGGGGCGCCACGCTGACTAAGCCTCAGGAGGCCTGATATAATCTCTCGTGGCCACATGGGAAGTCACAGAGGCCTTGGAAGGTGGAGGCTCAGTGGAGCTTCTAGGGTGGTGAGGGTGAACGCCTGCTCTCAGGAGGGTGAACATGAACCCCGGGTGCACAGAGGCTTTGTGCTGAGACCCCTAACCAGGACTCATCCCATCTGCTTGTAACCTTTTTCTTTCTAGATTAAAGATAACCCTTTCCCTGGAGTTTTGAGTCTTTCTAATGGACAATCAGACCTATGAAACAGAGAAGAGGCTGGTGATACCTACTGACCTAGCCCAGGTAAGTGGGGATGAGGGAGAGAAGGGGCTGCTACCCACTTACTAGCCCTGGGCAAATGGAGATGAGAGAGAAAGGGCTGCAGGCAGCAGCTGGGGGCTGACCTGGCCAGGGAAGGGAAGCTGTGATTTCCACAGATGCGGGTAGCATATGGAGTGGTATTGAATATCCAGCACACAGCTGGAATCAGAGGTGGGTGATCTCAACCTCCTTGAACTGGTCTGACACAATTGGTGCAGCGACCAGAGTCAGCTACAGCACTCTGACAGAGCATCACCAATAGCCCTGGGACATGGGGTGAACCTCTGAGAGGCAGTGCATGTCCAAGGTCACACAGAGGGTACCGGCAGGGCCTGGGCCCATTCTAGGTCTGTCTTTCACTTTCTTTGATAGGAGTTGCCACCTCCAGCAGGCTGGCTTGCTCCCCTCAAACTGCCAACCATCACCTGTCAGGCTCACAATCCCCCTTGAGGTGCCGAGGAGTTCACAGGTGCTGTGGTTTGGCCAAGGGTACTGTGGGGCCCACAATCCTACACCCTGTCTCCTGCTGCTGATTCTAGGAGTCTGGAGAAAGAGAAACTAGAAACAAGGCAGGGAGAGAAAGGAGACCAGAAGAGACCACCAGCATGGTGCCAGGAGTTTGTCCTCAAGGTCAGCTCTGACAGCATCCCTGCTTCTACTCCATAACGTTCCATGGCTCTCCATGACTTCAGAACTGCAGTGAACGCCTAGGCTCGTGGTGACCCCTCTGAGGCTGTCCCATAGGACTCCTCCAGCCTCCCTCCAAGGCATGTTGCATTTATCCCACTTCCTGCCAAACCACAGGTCCTATAATGCGCCTAGCATTTGTCTGCCTCTGCCTTAGCTCATCTGGCTCCCAACCCAAGATGCCTACTCCTTGCCTCTGTCTGTTGAGCTGCTGAGCCTCTGGAGATCCAGATAAAAGCTGACCACCACCTACTGAAAGCCTTCCCTGGTTTGTCCAGAAAGAACAGCCCATCCTCCTAGTCTTACCCAACAGCTTTCGTTACCCTGGGTCATTTACTCACTAACAAACACTCATCAGGCATCTTTCTGAGTCAGGATCAGGCCTCGGGGACCAAACGCTAACTGAGACTCACCCTTTCCTGCCATTGCCCTCTGAAGCTGGATTGACATTCTCAGAAGGAGGCTACTTGTGCCAGCACATAGTAGGCCCTCAAGAATACTCCTTCCCCTGCTGTCTCTCTGGGAATCAGAGGCAGGAATGTGGGTGCTAAGGTTACTTGGAGACCACCTGTAAGAGCCACATAACAAACTCAGACTCAACAATGCCTCGGCAGGAAATAATCAGTCCAGGGTTATCCCTGTGGTCTGAGGTCTGTCTGTGCAGTCACGATAAGTTCAGAACAAGTCTGAAACAGCCAGCTGGACTGGCTAGTGCCCAGTGTGCATGTGTCCAGCGTCTGGAGTTTCTGATCACACAACAAATGTAGCTGATGGTTTGGAATGGGCGGGGTCATCATGACAGAAGCTTCCCTCACTCTCCAGGAGGGAGCATTACATGGAGCTGCTCTTGACCTCCAAGGATGGATTTTAGACATCCAGAGTGCTGAGTTGCTGCCACTTACTGACTGAGGTCTTGGGCAAGTGTTGTGTCTTCTCTGAGCCTCAGTTTCTTTATCTGCAAATTAGGGGCAGGGACACAACTTAGCTCTGCAGGATGGAATGAAGATGAAAGAAGATTCATGTCTGGGAAGTGTCTGGTACACAGTCAGAACATCCTTTCCTCCCCTTGAACTCAAATGTCAGCCCACACTGCATCCCCAGCAGTGGCAGTGTGCATCTTGTCTTTCTCATTGTCCTGTGACCCAAGTGACCCCTTGGATGGTCCTACCCCCTCCACTAAGCTAGGACTGAAGACAGGTAGGCACTGACTGCACATATATGCTCTTCTGTGATCATTTTATGCAGTCAGCTCACACTTAATTCTTGTGATCATTTTGTGAGACTGGGCTTATAAACCCCATTTTATAGACGGGCAAACTGAGGCTCAGAGAGCCAAGTGACTTGCTGAGGGTCACATAGCTAAAGCCGGAATTTGAACCCAAATTTTTGAGATGCCATAGCTATGCCCTTTCCAAGGACATTCCAGGCTGCCTGCTTCAGCACCCAGCACTGACACCAAAGCCGATCAAGTCTGCCATTCTCCTTTTTCTCTCCAGGAAGGCTTTTGATATAAACAGAGACTTGGCAGTGGGCAAGAGCTAGCTCCCAGTGATGCCAAACACCTGAAGGGAAATGGGAAGATTTAGTCACCAGGCTGGGTGTTGCTAAATATTGGTGTTGTCACTGTGGTGTGGGTTCCTCCATTAGCATAAATAAAAGGCTTATATTTTGAAAGAAAAAAAAATCTACAAGCCCTTCAAAAGCGACAACATTTATAGAGAAATGCATTTCTGTCTTTGGAAAGCAAGTGGGCTGAATAAACCGGTACGTTCAGTAGCAGAATACTACGCAGCAGTTACAAAAAAAAAGAGATCCATTTATAACACTCACATAGAAGGCTCACCAGGACAAACTGTTGAGCTGCCGGGCAATACATACAGTTTGATTCCACTTATGTCACAAAGAAAATTCTACCAAACAGCAGTCTATATTTTCTGTGGGTACATATACATATAAATATGTAGCAAAAGCTCTGTAAGGATCTGCTCCAGGCTCATGAAGCTGGTGACCTCTGGGAAGGGGAAGGGGCACTGGGATTGGTTGCAGTGTTCAAAAGGACCCTAGCTTTGACTATATATTTGAATTTTAACATGGAGAGGGTATTCACATTTTATTTGAATAATTCAAAGTTTAACTTAAAGTGGGAATCAACACATACAGTGAGAAGACACAGGCTTGTTCTCATGTAACCTTGGATAGAGTAGGCTTGGAGACAAACATTCCTTGACTAAGACCTCGGCTTCATCACTTGCTACCTGGATGTCCTTTGAATGTGTTTCTTCATCTCAGCACCACGGGATCAACTCAGAACCTGGCTGTGAAGGTTAAAATGAGGCAACAAGTGTGACACACCAGGCACACAGGTGGTATCCAAGGCATGACCCCATCATCTTTTTCCCCTCTGAGTCCTGTCCCTTTCTCCCATGGAAGTCCTCTCTTGTCCCTGGCCTTCTTTCGCCACTCAGCAAACTTCCTCTGCACCTCCCTACTAAAAACAAAACCCACCTCACGTGCGCGCGCACGTGCTCTCTCACACACACACACACACACACACACACACACACACACACACACACACACAACTGGTCTCAGGTCTACCACTCTCTTCTATCACCTGCACATCAGTTCAGGCCACTATCATTGCCCCCCAAATGCCTTCAGAAGCCACCTTGCCAGTCTCCCCTCTCCCGTCTTCAGTCCATTCTTCACCTAGCAGCCAGAGGGACATTTTAAAAGTGTGAAAGCACAGCGTGTCAATGACAAGCCCTTGCTTAAAATGCTATGGTGGCTTCCGCTGCCCAAGGAGTAAACTCACACTGCCCATCAAGATCTGGAAGGCTCTCTGTGTGATTCCTGCTTTCCTCTCCCATCTCATTGCCCTCCCCACCATTGTGCTTCTGCGACACCCTCTTCTTTTCTATGGCTTCTACACAACAGCTGTCGTGCCTCAGAGACTTTGCACATGCTGTTCCTTCTGCCTGGAATGCTCTTCCCCTCTGTATCTAATCATCACTTCTTTCGGCTGATCACTGCCTAGGTTGGGTTCCCCTTTGGAAGGTTCCCATAGCTCCCTGAAAATCCCCTTCTTTTTGGTATCATCATTTGAATAATTAATAATATAATCAGCTTTTCTGAATGTCTGACTCCTCCACTAACTCTAACCTCCATGAGGGTGGGGACTGTATGTGTCTTGATCTGATACATAGTGGATTCTCAATAAATACATGGCCTCTCTTAGACATACCTGCATAGGAACAGAGGAGCTGAGGAGAAGGCAGTGCTTAACTCCAAAGCAATGTCTGCTTGGAGAGAGGCATCTTCAAGCTGAGGATTGGGTGTCAGGGTCTCACTGGCCTCCTCAGAGATGCCCAAGGCCACACTGACAGTACCTTAGTGGTCTCCTGAGTTCTTGCTACTGATGGCAGGGATGACGCTGGAGACTGCAGGCCACAGAGGGACTTGCGGGAACACCCATCTCCAGCCTCAGCCCTAGATGTCCCTTACACTTTCTACTTAGTTGCCTGAAGTTACTACTGGGGGGAAAGCTGTTGGTGGAACCAAATACTGGAAATAAACATGAGGGAAGCAGAGGCCTTCACTTTGGTGACAGTGGCCCCTTCCCACTCTTAAAGAGGCAGCTCCTGTGAGGACCAAAAAAACGTTTCCAAGAAACAGACTTTTCCTTAAGACAAAAGAATTTGGGGCGAGGAGATGGCAGAGTGAGATGGGGGATGTTGGGTTAAAGTTAGGAGCCAAACCGGAAAACCCACAAAGACCACAAGAGCTGACAGTAACCCTTTTGTGAAAGTAGTTCCAAGAGTCTTTTCTATACTGTTACCAGATTTGAGCCTTACAACTCTACAAGGCATGTATAAAGAGGTCTCAATTACAGACGAGGGAAATGGTTCAGAGAGGTTAGGGAACCTACTCAAGACTGCACAGCCTAATGTCAGTGATGATGTTCACAGTCCCAGTGAGCACTTACTCTGGGCCAGGCCTGTATGTGCATTATTGCACTTACTTCTCATAAGTGGAAACTCTGGTGGCATACTGGTTAAGCACTAGGACTGCTAACCAAAAGGTCAGCAATTCAAATCTGCCAGGCACTCCTTGGAAACTCTATGGGGCAGTTGCACTCTGTCTATAGGATGGTTATGAGTCAGAATCCACTTGAGGGCAGTGGGTTTGTTTTGATTTTTCATAAACTTGTCATGGATTGAATTGTATTGCCCCCCAAATCGATGTTTCAATTTAGCTAGGCCACGATGCTCCTCCTTGTTGTAAATCCAGCCACTGTGATGTTAAACAGGGTGGATAGGGTGGCAACTGTGTCGGTGGGGCGGGACTCAGGGTCCGAGACTGTTTTGTGCCTTGAGGCATTCTCTGAAATACAAAGGAAAGAACCTAGCAGGGAAATCCGGGGGCCTCAGACCACCAAGAAGCTGTGCCGGAAGCGGAGAGCATCCTTTGGAAAAGAACAGGGTCCCTGCACCTCAGAAGCTTCCAGTCTAGGGGAAGGCTGATAACAGGGACCTTTCTCCAGATTCAGCAAAAAAACTCTCCTCTGGAGATGAAACCCTGAATTTGGACTTTTTGCTTACTGGACTGTGACAAAAAACAAAAACAAAAACAAAAAACCCCAACTCTTTTAAAGTTCACTTGTGGTATTTCTGTTAAAGCAGCACTAGATGACTAAGACAGCACTCATTTTGTTACCCCCATTTTACATGTGGGGAAAATGAGACTCAGAGATGTGGAAAAACCTACTTTCCAATTTCAACTGTAGGTCTGCCTGAATCTACAGTTCAAGTCTTAACCACTGCATCATATTCCTGGAACTTGAATCCAGGTCTCTGCTAGGTACATAACACATGCAAGAGGGAGAGAGAAAGAGAGAGAGAGTCTCCCCAGCATAAATCATCAGTGGTGCCTGAGTCCACACTCCAGATTGTCCATACGAGGACTGCTTCCTTTGAAAAGGAATATTTCAGAGCTCAAACCCTGATACCTAGGCCACTTGGAAGGCTCTGATCACTTGGGAGACAGATGGCTGGGTGCTAAGGGATCTACGGAGTCAGACAGAGCTGACTTTGAATCCTGGCTCTGCCACTGCCTAGTTGGGTGATATAAGCAAGTTACATAAACAGATCCAGTCCTCAGTTCCCTCATCTGTAAAATGGGGATAAAACCTTACTTATCTCCTAACATAGTTAAGAAGAGTCAATGAGATAACACACATATTGTACACAGCATGATTCTTGGTGTTGAGAAATACCCTGAACGGAAACCATGACTGATACTATTTCCTGAGGAGCTATGAAGTTCCCTTTTTGGACCCCATGCCACAGCCCTTGGCCCATCCTGAGTCCCAGCTGTAGCTGAGGTGGACAGCTCCTGTGCACTCTGGCACATCTTCCCTTAAGGACCCACGGAATCTGTCTTCTGTCCTAGGGGTTGTTTTGAAGCTAGGAGTGTCCTAGGTGCTCCCAGGCAGGGCATCTCAGATGTGCTGGGAGTTACCAAACCCTAACCCATGAGAGCAGGGAGTCAGGGATAAATGTTCCAGCCTCACATCTTTTTGGGAGGCCGTTCTGGGGTGCCCCATGCTTCATCAAAAGGTCCCTGGAGGGATAGAGCTCCCACTGCCCACAGCAGCTACCATACCAACTCAGTAACATGGTTTTATTGGCTTTCCTTTCTTGTTTCACTCTCTTCACTCACCAGCATGAGAGCACCTCCCACACACTCCACTTGCACCCAATCTTTGACTCAGTTCTGCTTTTGGGGGAGCCAGGGTCAGGAGGGGAAGCTTCTGTGACTGTGTGGAGAAGCCCTGGGCCGGGAGCTGAAGCCAGGCTTACCATCAGCGTCCTTTCACCACTCACCCTCTGTGTGGCCTCTGCTTCCTCCTAAGAAACCAGAGACTTGAATTCAACCTCAAAGGGCCTTTCTTGCTAGAAAATTCCGACCTCCTCTGGCATACTTCTCTTGTAACTGTATCATTCATTCATGAACCTTTTATGAAGGACCTTCTGAGGCTGTTGGGCCAGCAGGCTGAGATCCCAGTACCTGGTGGAGGTGCTTGCTGACTCAGCAAAGGAATGAACTTGTGCTGGGCACAGGGGGCACAGAGAGAGCCCCACCAGGGTGCAGGTCACCACGTTGACAATGCTACTCTGGTCACCTCTTAGGGTGACCTGCTCACTCAGCTGCCTCTCAGCGGCTGTGCCCTTCTGGTCTCACCCTTCCAGTGGCTCTCAGAGCATCCTCTTCCGGAAGCCACGCCCCTGACTCCGCCCTGCTCTGATTCCCACGGCTGCCCCTTTGGACAGGTGTCTCAGTGGTATTTTAACCAACTCTCCTGATTGAGTCAGAATCTACCTGACAGCAGTGGGTTTGGCTTTTTGGTCCCAAAAGGCAAGGCCTGTGTCCTTTATTTTTTTATGACTGGCACACTGTAAACACTCACAACACTCACTCTGTGCTTGAGGGAGCTCTAGTGGTGCAGTGGTTAAGAGCTCGGCTGCAAACCAAACACAGCAGTTCAAATCCACCTGCCGCTCCCTGGAAACTCTATGAGCGCAGTTCTACCTTGTGCTATAAGGTCTCTCTGAGTTGGAGTCAACTGGAGGGCACCAAATACAGTAACAGGCACCTGATGATGGAGGAAGGACAAAGGAAAGCAGGGAGGGAGAGGGAGGGAAGCAGGAAGGAGGTGCGAGGTTGCTAAGACAGAGTTAAGTGAAAAAGAAAGCGAGATGTAGAACAACGTGTGTAAAATACACTGCCATTTGTGTAAAACAAAGGGGCACGGGGGGGGGAAGCATATATCAGTATGGGCTTGTGTATACATGAAATGTTTCTGAAAGGCTGCATGAGACATTGCTGTCACTGGCTAAGAACAGGAACCGGTGACCGAAGGAGAGGTTAAGAGGGAGCCGTCACACTGTTACACTCTTCTGTAGATTTTGAATTTTGAACCTTAAGAGTACATAAAAACTTAGTTAAAAAATAAGTGTACAAGATAAATAATAATACTTAAAAAAAAAGCTAAGGAGCAGAGAAGGAAAGACACGGGGAAGGGGTAAGTAAGCAGGTAGGTTCGGTCAGGATGGGTGGAGGAGGGGAGAGAGGAAGGGAACTTTTGGTCAAAAGAAGACAGACCTGAGGATGGGAGCTGAAGAAGCCCATTATTCTTTGGAATATCTTAAGTCCTGTCACTACAACGTAATTCTTGAAAGGGTCATACCACCTCCCATTTTGGAATGTTCTTATTTGCATGGTGTCTTTCTTGATACGGTGTTACTTTGCTTCATTCTCCTCAATTGCCTTTCTGGTCCACGACTGCCCCCTTGGGTGGTGCCCCAGTGCTGAGCCTGAACCTGGGCTGTCAAACCAGTGCCGAACAACTTCAGAAGGTCCTATCTGACTGTGGCCGAGGCCTGTACATTGTGTGCTCTTCCAGACCTCTGAGGAAGGCCTGATTAATTTAGTTCTGGGAAAAAAAATTGAAAAACTGAACCTCCTGTTCTGTCCACCCCTCAATCAGAAAGCAACCATTGTATAATTACTCATTTTTCCTTTCTGTGCTGCCTGTGACAACATTTGGGACTATCAAAAATTATATATCAAACCTTCTAGTGAAATCATTCATCCTCATGATCAGCACAGCCAACATTTCTATAGCATTTATTCTGTGCTAGGTTCAGGGTCCACACTGTTAAGCACATTAACTCTTTTAATCCTTGAAATAGCTCTGTGTAGGAGGTGCTATTATTGTTCCATTTTACAGAAGAGGAAACCAAAGGTTAGGTAACTTGCTCAAGTTACAAAACTAGTGAGTGGCAGAGCTGGAACTGAACCCAGGGAACTTGGCTGGAGTCCTTGTTCTTAACCACTATGGAATCTGGCCTGACTCCTTTATTCATTCCATCAGTCATGACTGCATACTTCCCTCATCCAGGCATTTCACAAAGCACTGCTCAGACAGTGGTGAGCAGAGATGTCAAGACCTCACTACACAAACAGGCACAAAGTACAGTCTCAGACTTTCGGGAGCAATTAAGATATGCACAAATAAAACGTCACTTGATTCTGATGCTCTGGGCTTTGGATCAGGTGGTCACAGTATCCAGTGACTGACGTGGTCCTAGCACTACCATTTTCTGGCTGTGTCACTTTTCTGAGTCACTCAACCTTCTCTGGGCCTTTTGGGCCATAAAATGGGAAAAGCCATGCAGACTCCCAAAGGGCTGATGGAAGGGTGACTGGAGGCTCTGCATGGCACACAGCACTTGGCATGGAGGAGACCTTTGATAAGTATTTACCTAAAGTCACCAGTTACAGGAGATAGTCTTCAGCTTCAAGTATGCAAAGGCAATAACCTTGTCTACTCTCTAGGGATGAGGAAACCAAAGCTCTGGAAGGCAAAGTGACTCATCCAAGCCCTGCCAGCTTATGAGTGGCACAGCCAGGACTTTAATCCAGTTTTTGGATCCCAAAGTCCTCGCTCTTGGGAACTGTTAAATATTTGCAATCTGTGTCTAAATTTTGATGCTGAACTGCACTATTGATTTGTTTTGTAATTTAAATGTTTGTTGTGTCTCCTCAACATTTCTGCAAAGGCCAAATTTTGGGTCATACAACTGAGGTTAGTATCTTTCTTGTTTCCTTTCATTAATGGGATCTGGAATGGTGGGAGGTGCAAGCCGGCAGTTCAATAAGGGTGTATGGACTGGCCAAGCCCCCAGTGAAACAAGAGCCACAGCGACCCCAGGGGAACATCTTCAGTGGCTCCAGTGGGAAAAGGCATTGCCATCAAATCTATTGATTTTGTGTGTGTGTGTGTGTGTATGTGTGCATGTGTGTATGTGTGTGTAAAAACTCCACTGAAGTCTTGAGATTTAAAGGCCTGGTTCCCCTCCCTTTAAGTATCATCTAGAAGTGAATGGTGCAAAGCAAACCGTTTCTGATATCTAACAAACTCGGAGGATGTGTTTCTGGATTTAGAGATCCAATTCCTATTAAGCCTCAGAGCCTGCAGGTCCCAGGTAAACCCTGGAGAGATTCCTGCTGGCAGGTGGAGTTCACCTTCCTCTGGGGAAGGGACAATGATTTGCCAGCCAGCCGGCCCTCCACTTACTAAGCAGGGCCACTGCAAGGACACTGTAATGCTTTCTTCCTAATTGGAAGGAGACCCAGAACATCCTCTCTGTTATCGCAGAGAGCCTGGGGAGGAAGGAAGGCCATGGGCCTGGCCACCATGTGAAGCCCTTGGTGGCTATGAGGGTGGCTTGTGCCCTTGTTTGCCAGAGGAAAGCTCCCTTCAGGCAGGAAGCTGATCACGACTGTCCTGTTGCCTAGAACAGACTCCAGCATGTAGCACATGCTCAGTGAAGAGGTGCTGAATGAATGGCTGTCAGGACATAGCTACCCTAGGGGGACACAACCACGTTCCTTCAGGGCTGCCCCAAATCGTGAAACAACTCAGATGAGATTAGTTAGGAATGGTCCCTGGATGGTGCAAATGGTTTGCACGTGACTACTAGCCTAAAGGTTGGCAGTCTGAACCCCTCAGCAGTGCTATGGAAGAAAGACCTGGCAACTGACTTCACAAAGATCACAGCCCAGGAAACCCAATGATGCTCAATTCTCCCTGCAACACACAGAGTTGCCATGAGTCAGAATCGATTTTTTAAATCAAGAACATTATCAAACTGTACTCCCCAAATACTGTAATCATAAGAATGAATGCTTTTTCCTAATTGGAATTAATGACTAATAATAACTGGGTGATTTTGTTTTGAGAAAAGCTTACAGAGGGTATATTCATGGTTCTGGGCTAGAAATGAGATGGCTTAGAACACTGCCTGGCATACAGTTTGTACTCTCAAAAGCGTGGGCAACAATCATGGCCATAGAGGGTCTTTCTTACAATTTTGAAGGAGTCCTGCTCTGTTTACCTTTGGTGCTGGACCCAGTTGGTGCTTTTTTAGAACTCTTGCTCTTTCCTGTTGGTAGCGACTTTGTCTTTTGTGCCCCCACTCATAAGTCCCTGGGATTCTCCTCCCCGGGTCCTGAGGGTGGGGACAGGGTTGGTGACCAGCCACTTCTGCCTGGGATGAATCATCCCTGCCCCTTCCCAACCTGTCACAGCTGGTTGCTCAGCAGCCTGGCACACACATCTCTGCAGCCACCTGAAATTTGATGGTGAAACAAAATGTTCCTGAGGAATCCTACCATACTCCACTGGACTCTGCTCAGTCTGAGGCCCAGTGACAGAACCAAAATGAATGGCACAGAGCATGAGGACATCTGTGAAAGAGCACTGGGCCAGGAAACTGGAGGGACCTGCCAGCCTGGCCGCAGCCAGACAAGCAGCTTGAGTGTAACAGAGACCCTTACTCAGACCTGTGGTCAGCAGATGGCCCTGCCACATCCCTGCAGCATAAGCCATTTGTCCTCTGAGCCTCAGGCCTCTCTCAGTCTGCCTGAGCGAGGAGTTAGTATCTATAATGTATAAAAGACATGGATGTAGGCATCACTCCCCCCCTTCCTCGCCTGTACTTGCCACATGCTTCCTCACCTTGGAGAACAACCCCCACTCCAATCCTGGCTCCTCTTACTGTGTCTCCATCATTCCCCTGGCCTCTTCTCCTGCCAGTGATCCCCAGCCTCCCTCTGGACCCCTGCCTATGCTCTGCCCTCACCTCCTTCAAGTGTCCTCTGACTCCTTCTCTGGACCCTTGAGGCTCTACCCTGTTCTTCCTGGACCTGGACCTGGACCTCAGCCCCTGGCTGATTTCCTCCAGGACCCTTTTTACAGTGGACAATCTCGGGTTTCCATCCTCCTGTTTTTTGGCTTGCCAGCTACACTCAGACTTCCAGTGGTTTTGTTCACTGGTGTGTCTACCCCCAAGGCCACAACTGTGCCTAGTACATAGGAAGTGCTTCAGAAACATGTATTGACTGAATGAATAAAGAAATGCAAGAACTTTCCCAGGACCTGGCACTTAGTAGGTGCTACTGAGTCCTCGCTCCTTTTCTTTTACTTAATACTTACCCTTTGCTTTTGTGCAATGGGAGGCTGAACTGCTCAGCCTAGACTCGGCTGGAGGTAATTCTTTTTCAGATTTTTACAGCAATAGATAAAAACATCCATTAACTAAAAAATACACTAGCAAAAATTCATCAACTACTGGCACTTCTCAGAGTCAAAACTTCACGACAGAACTCGCATTATGTTGTCCCAAGAGGCTGTAAATTTAAATAGATTAAAAACCAAACCATCGCAGTTAAGTTGATTCCCACTCATAGTGATCCCATAGGTCAGAGGAGAACTGCCCTATAGGAGCTGCTCATGGATTTGAACTGCCAGTTCTTTGGTTAACAACTGTAGTGCCTAACCGCTGGACCACCAGGGCTCCAGACGAAAGCGTGTGTGTGTATGTGTATGTCTGTTGAGGGGGGATATTTAAGTTATGAGGGCACTCTAGAGTACAGGGAAAGAGCAGAAACTTGAGCCAGGCAGCCCTGAGTTCAAAGCCCTGGACTCAAATCCTGTCTCTGCAACCTTCTGGCTGAGTGAACTCAGGCATCCCATACCTCAATTTCCCCACCATAAAACAGTAATACTGAAATGAACACCATACATAAAGGGCTAGTCTCTCTTTCCAAAGCTCAGGATTAGACCCCAGGGCTGGAAAGCAGAACCCATGAGGAAGATACCCCTAGCCTGGAGCAAGGCCTCCATCAGCTCCCAGAGAGTGGCCACCGTTCCTTCCTCACTGCCTAACTCGGCCACCAGGCCTACCCACTCCGAGATGGTACTCATTAGGACCATTTGGGAAAGCCTTTGGGGGTGACAGAAGAGCTGGCGGTCCCAGATCAAAGGGTCAGCTATGCCATGGGCTGCCATCAGAACATGAGAGGGACAGTTTTGCGGCCTGGCCTCCCGTTAACTACAGCAGTCCAAAAATGAATTATTTCAAATGCCTGCACTCACTTGCTCAACAGCTTCCCCTTGTCTGGTTAATTAGATCTCCCAGGACTTCAAGAGGATGCTGGTGGCTTCATGGCGGATGAAAATCACTTGCTCATATGTCCCTGTGGCTGGCAAGGGGGTGGTAGTCTCTCTGCAAGCTCGGATCATAGCCCCTCCCAGCCTGGTGCCTAGCCCTCCTCCCCTCAAGTCTTCTCAGTGGGGATCAAAGGGACGCACCCCCTCCATACTTGATAAACAGGGAATGAATGACAGGGGAACCGAGCCAGGGCTGTCCAGCGGAGATGTCTTAAGTGGCTTTACCCCTGGTTAGACTCTGATGTCTCCTGTCTGACAGCTGGACTGGACTCTGGGTTCTAGCTGAGGAGGACTGATTGAGGGGACCCCTCAGCACACACACATGCACAAACTCCTTCCCTCTCCCTCTCAGTCACCCCCATACTCACTCACTCACACACTCACTCACAAGCTTCATTCCTCCCTCACACATCACTCACACATCTTCTCTCACTCACACGCTCACTGACACATCACTCACACACTGAATCATAAACTTCATTGCTCACTCACATACATCACTCACACATTCACTCACAATCATAAACTTCATTGCACACTCACACACTTTACTTGTGTAAATAAAAAAGCCATTGGGGGCCAGATCAGGTGAGTAAGGAGGGTGTTCCAATACAGTCCCTGGCACTTCCCCTGCCTGGATCCCTCGGTTTGCTGTTCTCAGGACTAAGCCCTGGATCCTTTTTAAAGATTCTGGGACTTCCGACAATTACAAATTGAAAAACAAAAAAAGAAATAAAAAAGGTACCAGAAAAGGAAAACTGTAACTTAAATCATCAAGAGGAGACATGAAAACATGTATCAGTGTTTGGCTGCCTAGTGGCATTTCTCCCGATGGCTGCAGACTGCTTTTCTTTTGAAGGGTTAGGCTTCCCTTCCTGGGAGGACTCTTGATGGTCTAAGAGTGGACATGTGACCAGCGTAGACCAATTACATGCTGTCTCCCAGGACTGGGACTCAGTGTCACACTGGAGGCATTCTGCACCAGCTCTTGAGAGCTGGTTGCTAGATCTTCAGGTATTTTGCAAGTTGGCTGTTAGACACAACTATTTATTAAAATTAAATTATATAAACTTAATTATATAAATTTTATTTAAGAAGTCAATGAACATTCAAAACATGTTACTTGTTAATTATTTCACTATGTTTCACTATGAGCTATTCTCTTGAATAAACAGTTTATTTTATCTGTATGGTAAAAACAATATATAATGGTATGCTACTGCACATCTCTTTCCACCAACATGATGTCACGTTGCTGACGTGGTGGGAGTGTCTACACTGTGGAATTGAGCAAACACTAAACCAAGGACTCCAAAGCTACGTGGAATGTCAGTTGTTAAACGTTCACCAGCACAAGCTTGGAATCTTGAGTGACCCAAAACAGTTGGGGTAGCTTCTGCTCTACCAGTTCTGCCACTGAGCCCTGCACATCCCAGCTTCCCACGCTGCCTGAGCCATCTTTTCCAGTCTTTACTCCAGCTTGGGGAGACCATTCCCGTTCTGCCTACAGATCTTCTACTTCCACTGCCCTGTCAGCTTCTGTTGCTTACAACCCACGTACCTTAACTGTCCCAGCTTAGAACAACATCACTATGAATGCAGAAAGTGAAGACAAGAGAAAAACCATCCGTGCTCTTACCCATAACCCCAACACTGGGCACATCCTGGCTGTTTACTACTAGGCTGTTTTCTCTTTTTTGTAGTTAACTGTTATTATTGGTTTGGGATGTATCTGGGTGGACGAGATGGTTTATGCTTGATCACTAACTTAAAGGTTGATGGTATAAACTCACTCTGCAGCTCTGCAGTAGAAAGTCCTGGCTATTTTTTATTCCACAAGATTATGGCTAAGAAATCCCTGTGGAGCAAGCTCTACTCTAATGCATGGGGTTGCCAAGAGGCAGAATTGACTTGATAGCAACAGGCTTTTGGTTTGCCATTATCAGAACATACAGTGATAACTGTCTTTCTTCATGTCCCTTTATTCCATGAGTCTCATCCACGCTGCTTTATGTTCTCCATAACCATTGTTGTTGGCTGCATAATGTTCCATCAAGCACACAGAGAAGCTGAAAGTGACTTAATGCTCTCCTAATGATGGCTTTAGGGTCACTATAAGTCAGACATGACTTGACAGAAGTGGGTTAACGATGGCTTTTAGGTACTTTTTTTTGTTAATATCACCTATCTACTGGGATTGTAAGTCAGGAGCTCTTTGTCTTTGGTTCTGCTTGCCAAATGGCTGTGTGAGCTTGGGCAAGAGCTTTCCCTCTCTGGGTCTCAACTTCTTAGTCTATATAATGCTAATGCTGTTGATGGCAATGATAATGATAATAAGCATTGCCATAAAAATAATGGCAGTTGCCTTTCCCTGTGTGCTTCCTGCACTGTGTGGAGCATGCTGTTGACACCACCTGTTTCTTCCTTATAACAGTCCTAGGAAGAGATACTCTTTTAAAGGTAGGTAAACAGGTCCTAGGAGTCCCTAGGGGTACAAATGGTTAATGTGCTTGGCTGCTAACTGAAAGGTTGTTGGTTTAAGTCTGGCCAGAGCTGACTTAAAAGGAAGGCCTGGTGATCTAGTGCTGAAAAAGCAGCCATTGGAAAACCCATGGAGCACAGTTTTTGTCTGACACACATGGGGTTGCCATGTACTGGAGGTGACCTGATGATAATTGGTTAGCCAGGTTCTGAGAGGTGAAGTTATTTGTTCAGCACAACGTAGCTCTTAAGAGGCATCACTGGGACTCAGACGCAGGGCCACCTGCCTCTTAGCTCCTACACTGTGCTGCTACTTCCTGTGCCCACTGTGTTTGGCTCTTGTGGCCATACAGGGCCCATACAACTGCCCTCATCTCAGTCCTCACTGTGCTTACTTCTGCCTCCACTTTATAGGAGTGAAAACTGGGCTCTGAGCACAGAAGTGGTTTTCCCAGGTGACAGACAGGGCAGGGCTGGGTGAGCACGGGTCTTTGGCAGCCGGGGAGGTGGAAATAAATGGAGAGCAGCAGAAGGGCTCCCCACCCCCTTCACTATGTCCACAGATGACATTGGGGGTCCAGTGTGTGCTGAGTGTTTGGGCAAGTGTCTTTCCTCCTGGGCCTTGGTCTCCCCTTCTGCACACTGAGTCTGCTGGATGAGATGGTCCCTCAGGACTCTTCCTACCTGCGGTCCTGTGGGTCCATGAGTCCTCTCTACTGCTCTCTCTTGCAGGATTTTCCAGATCCCAGAGGAGCCATTTATGTAATGGGTGGCTCCAGGGAACATTCCATCCTTCTGTTTTGTTCAGCAGAGCTTTCCCAAGGGCACTCCAGGTCTAACTGACTGCCAATCCCATACCAGACACCCTGATCACACCCCACCTGCTTGAGACTCTCTCCTTCCACCTCTCCATCTTCTCCCTTGCCTGCTTCCTGCTCCCTTAGCAGCTGATGTTCCTCCAGGACCCTTCTTTAATAAGCCCCCAGGTAAACTCATTCTTGCACATTCACTGAGTCTGCTGCACCAGGCTCTATTCTAGGTCCTAAGATACAGCAGTGAATAAGACACAGCCAAATATCTGCCACCTTATGGTCGACCTGCTCCTGATGCAGGTTTGGAACTTGTTGTGGGAGACAGGGCTCATCTGCAGACCCCTTAGTCACAGAGGAGTTCTACCTTTGGGTCAGGCCCAGCCTTTCCCCAGGGTGACAGGCCTGCCATTCTCTACCCCAGGCCCTGCAAAGTATGGTGCCCAGTGGTAAGCCTTCGTCTCACACTCAACCTTGCTCCTCCCCTTGCCAGCTTTGTCTCCTCCACCAGCTACCAGATGCTACCCTGAAGACTGAGTCGTGTTTACACCTCTCCTTCCATCAACCACCAGTCACAGCCGAGTCCTGTGGCTTCCAGCTCTCTCCTCTCCATCATCACCATCCTGCTCCTTCTTCTCGTCAACTTTCCTTCCTGGGGTCTCTAGCCAATCCCAACCACACTCACGGTTGCCAGAACAACTGTCCTAGCCACAATGCTTCTCTGCTCAAGAACATTCAAGGGCTCCCTACTGCCTCTTCATTTAAGTTTAAACTTTGGGGCTCAGCATTCAAGTGTCTTCATGGAGGTTCTCAATATGGGCTCTGCGGCTGGCCTGCCTGGCTTTGAATCTCAGTTCCTCATTAGCTGTGCGTCCTCAGGCAAGTAATTTAATTTCTTTGTATCTCATTTTCCTCATTTGTAAAAATGGGTATAATACTACTACCTACTTCATAGGGCTTTTGGGAGGATTAAATGAAGTCATGATGTATGTAAAGCTCTTAGGACAACGTCTAAAATGCTCAATTACCTTTAATTGTTATTGTTCCTTCTAGTCACTCCCTGCTCCAAGCCCCAGCCAAAGAGAATCATCGGCTCTTTCTTCTCCCTTGCATCTCTGCCTTAGTCCACACTGTTCCCTCTACCTGGAGTATTCTTCTCCATTGAAAACACTCTACCTGTCCTTTGACATTTTTTTCCAATGCCACCTCCTCCATGCAGTTTCCCCCCTCCTCTAGCCAGAAGGACTTGCTCTCATCTCTCAACATTATGGTATTTTTTCCAAGGGTATGCCACCAAAAGAGCTGAGTCCTCCCAGTCAGAAATGATCCCTGGGATCTTTTGGTGGGATCATGGAAATTTCCAGGGGGCCTTCTCTTTGGGGTAAAGGGTGATGTTGGCAGGGGGTACCAGGGAGCCATCAACCAAGGTACTAATTTCCACTGACTATAAATAACTGTAGGTCTGAAACCACAGCAGAGGTCTGGAGTGTGCCAGGAGAAGTAAGGTAATCGTTGAGGGGGTGAGAAGGGCCTGTATAAATAACTTACCTGCCTCACTGGGGCCTCTCGTGTGACAGACAGGCCTGGAGGAGAGGCAGCTCCCTTTGTCTGCAGCTGAACTCAGAAGCCTTTGTGGGACCCAGGCCGTGTGGATGAGCAGACAATTGAAGCTCCACTAATGTTAGAGATAGTCCAGACTGCAGTCACTGAGCAACACTGCTCAGCCTTCAGCCCATTTTACAGAGGAAGAAACTGAGACTCAGGGAGAAAGTCGTTGGAAACTGGCAACCAAGCCTTTAGGCATTCTGGGAACCAGAGAACTGTCACCAAGGAATACTGTGAGGTCTATTGGCTGCCATGTGCATACAAAAGGGCTGCTGGGCTGGAGCTGGGGCAGAGGTGCTGGGGCAGAGGGAACTGCCCAGCCTGGACTGTGGTAGGACTTCAGTCATGCCTAAAGGTTTCAGGTCACAAGCTTTGAAGGGAAGAGGAACTGGAGGATCAGCCATGCTTTGGCCAGTTTGAAGTGTGCATTGCTGGTGGGAGACTCAGTTAGTGTGTCTCAATTTTAGAATGCCTGAGTCTGGAGAGGCCTCAGAGTCTACCTAACTCACCCTCTTTATTTTCCAGATGGGGAGCCTGAGGCACAGAAGGGGGTTGGTAGAAGGTTCCATTCAGTAAAAGCCAAGTCAGGCTGGTTCCTGACTCTTTTCAGCCCCAGGGGTCTTCTAGTCTACAGTGAGGTCTGCTGGGTTGTCTGCACCGTCACATGGGTCCCTTCACTCCACAGCCCAGCACATGAGGTCAGACCACAGTCAGGCAGGGCTGCAGCAAGGCGGACCTCAACATGAGACAGAAATCTCTGTGACTTCTCTTGTTGAGCCGACAGACCATTGCGGGCCCTGGAAGCTGGGTATTATTGGAGGACTCTCGGTTCTGTGGTAAGGATGTGAAAACCAGGGCACTAGGAGTTTCTGTGACCTGTCTGAGGTCACACAGTTGACAACAGAGCTGGGACTCAGACTCAGCTTTTTTTTAGCACATTTCTCCAGTATCAGATGTTTCAAAATTTTTACCTTTTTTTTTTTTTTTAAAAGAATATTAAAAAACCAGATGCTTCACCATACAGAACAGACCAACAAGGAGCTGCTCTGGTCCAGGGTGGGTGGGAAGCACAGAGTCCCATCCACTCAACACCATCTGTGAACTTCGGGGCACCAAGGAACCCAGTGTGAGAATCTCTTCCCCAAGCCCCAGGTTTTCCTGCATTTGGTGGGTTCTTTGGCTCACCTAGCCCTGGAAGACTGGCTGCACTCAGGTCCATCTCACACTCCATGGATTGTACAGACAAACACAAGTCTTATCACCCAAGTGCATGGTCTACACACATAGCATGAAAAATCAACTAAAACAGAGAGTCTAACAAATCACTCCACAGTCCCTGAGCTGGAGGCCTCTGCCCTTTGAGACACATCTCCAAAAACCAATCCAAACCCACTGCCATCAAGTTCATTCTGACTCACAGTGACCCTATAGGATGGAGAAGAACTTGCCCCACAGAGTTTCCAAGTTGTGCCTGGTGGATCTGAACTGCTGACCTTTTGGTTAGCAGTTGAGGCACTTAACCACTACAACCCAGGGTTTCTCAGGCACAATGAAACCCTGACTGCTCTGTGTACACACCCCAGTTCCTGCTTTAGGACCTTTCTTCCTGCTGGTCTCCCACTAAGAGTCCATTTTTCTCCCTAGCTCTGCATATTCAACCTCCCTGTTCTTGGAGGCCCCCTTCAGAGAGGGCCTCCCTGACTTCTATCTCCCCACTCAGGCAGAGACCCACCCTCCTTCTGTCTCAGGACTCAGCTCAGTTCTCTTTGTGGGAATTTTTTTCATCAACAGAGGCAGCAGATTGTGGAGGCTGTGTGTGCCTGCTTGGGAGCCAAATTGCTGGGGCTGAGCTGCTTGACAGCAGTGGTACCCTGAGCCTCAGTTTCCTCATCTGTAAACCGGGAATAATAGCAGTTCCCGTTTCATAAGAGTGGTGCAAACATTAAATGAGATAATGCTGTGAAGCCCTCAGCAGTGAGTTCATTATGTGTTAACTAGTAACTAGTATTAACAGCGTAACTGGTATCACAACTAGGAACTGCTGCCACAGATCGGGAATGCCTTCAGGGCAGGGACAACACCTCCCTTTCCTGGGACTCTTAGGGCAGCTCTTTGGGGAAGTGACTCCTCCTTCCTCCCCTCTGGTGGGGTATCTGCTGGGCTGTGCTTCCTGCCCCTGGCTGTCATCTTTCCTAACGGTCCCTGCCTACCCTGTGTTGCTGGAGTTTGTTTCCAGTATGACACCCTTGTCTCTGGAACAAGAGGGGATGTCTTCCAGGGCTGTTCCTTTTCTGGTTCTATGTCTGTCCCATTTATAGCCACAAGACACAAATACCAGTTAACTGGGACTGTCTGAGAGGGTATATGGAATGTCTCTTCCGAGAGCACAGAGGGCTCCAACCTGCACACGATAGGTGCACAATAAGGATTTGTTCAACAACCAATGTCTATCAGTTGACATCTCTGCTTGGCATAACAGAGGCAGGAGAAGTGATGTGGATGTTCTGGAGGAGGATGTTATTAACACACCATCTATAAATGGGGAAACTGAGGCTCAGAGGGATGAAGTGACCTGCTCAAGGGTCTAACTGGTGGAACTGGGACTTTAATTTAATGCTCTTTTATTCTCTTTCCTGAGCACACAGTAGGCACTCAGTGCATATTTATTCTGCAAAGCAAGGAGACTTCATAGAAACAGTCAGGCTCTACCCTTCTTATCTGAGCATTTGCTTCCTTATTGAGGGGAGACACCCTGCCTCAAGGAGCTGCTGTGGGTAGGAAGTGTCTAGCTACAGTGAGTCTACCTGCAAATGGCCTGTTCTCCACTCCTTGTTCTGGGTACAGGACTGTGCAAAGCACTTCCTGGGTCAAACAGCATTGTTTGTGGGACAGAAGTCCCCCTTGTCGTGCTGGGGTCTGCCTGGAGGCCCTGTGGCCAGCTGTGTGCCAGGCCCAGTCCCTAACTGTCCTATACTCTTCAGCCAGCAGCTTGAGCTGTGTGCCCAGCAGAGACTCTGCAGCTCTAGCCTGGGGAAATCAATAGTACAAAACAATCAGCATGTGGATTTATTTTATCGATGATTCAGAAAGATGCGTGGGTGGCATTCTGGAAAGTGGAATGAGAAGTAAAGCTACGACTGGAACCAAGACAGGCTGACACTGCATCTTCACTGTGACATCCCAGCATCCCAGTTTACCCGAACAGGCCTAGTTTATGTCTATTACCCTGGAATAGTTACTAACAGTGGTGTGGCTTGGCTGATAGATTCTGTGGTCACCCTTTATGTGGTGCTATGGATCTGTCCTCCTCAGCTCCCTCTTTAGTTCTTTCTTTTCTTCCCATCCAGCTGAAACACTCAAGGGCATGGCACATGTCCTCTACTCCTCCACGTCCTCCCTGGGACACAGTAGGGGCTTTCCACACATTAGATTCACCTGTGGTTGGTGCCTGCATGGCCCCATTCTCTTCCATGGGTGACCTCCCTTCCTCCATGTGGTCTGGATGGCACTGACCTGCCCAGTCTGGGGTGAATATACACCCACCTCTAGCCACAGGGTTGGTTCAGGACTGGTCATGACTCAAGGTGGTCCAGTGAGAATCTATTTGGGGATTTAAAGTAGAAACTAGGAGATGAGAGGTACTTGTGGCTGCTGGAGTGGTCAGGATGACAGGGCATTAACCACAAGCTGCCAGATTCCCATGTGGGGAGGACCTGCCTGAGAGTGGAGCCAACAGAGCACAGCAGAGGTGACAGACAGCAGGAAAGGGACGAACTAAGTCCTCCTGATAGCATCTGAGGCCCTGGATCAAGCTCCTCCTGAAGCCAGCTACCCCTGGGCTTCTCAGTTGCATAAACCAGTTTGAGATGGATTTTCTGTTAAATAAAATCTTAACGGATAAAAATACTCAACCAATACAGGAAGACAATGGTTTTTGCAGAAAATTTGCAAAGCACTTTGAATCCTCTGCCGTAGCCTCCAAGTGTCAGAAAGTGAAAGTAGCATAATTCCCATTTTACAGCAAGAAAGCTGAGGCTTCCAAGAGTCTAAGCAACTTGCCCAAAGACATGAACCTACTTAACTGACAGAAGCAAAGCTGGGCCACCTCCCCAGTCTGCGGGTCTTCTCTCTTCCTACTCCTGCAGTTATTGGAGGCAGCTACATTCCCGCAGCTTCTTAAATGCTTTCACGAGCTTTCCTCCTTCAGCATCACACCTGACAGACTCCTGGGGCTTAAAACGGAGCAGCTGCCACTTCGTATGAAGACTCCAGAGGGAGGAGACCCATCTCTGGTACTGTGGGTGCGCCTCCCAGTCGGTCAGTGAAATTCTCTGTGTGGACACTAGTATCTGAGCAGCCTCTGAATTCACCCTGCCTGGGATCTCGCTGGAGCCCCAGTAGTGTAGTAGTTAAAAGCTAGGCTGCTAATCAAAAGGTCGGCAAGTTCAAACCCATCAGCAACTCCTTGGAAGCCGTGTGGTGCATTTCTGCTCTGTTGTATCAAGTCGGTAAGAGCTGGAATCAATTCCGTGGCAATGGGTCTGTTTTTAGGTTTGGGAACCCCATGAGTTCACGGCAGCCTTAGTTTCCTGTCAACCCCTCAGTGGTCCAGCGATCCTTGGGGTGATATGCCATATGGAGCACTAGACCACCGCATGACAGAAGGAAGGACCTCCACTTGCTGCTCTACCCTGCGGTGCCCAGCTGGCAGTGGCTCCCTGGAGACGGTAGGCCCCGCCGGGCTGGAGGGTTATTCTCATTTAATGTCTTATTTACATGCAATGGGAAGCATGATCTGCCATTATCTGCCTCCCCCATCCCTGCTTCAGCCCCTCTCTCACCACCACTTGGGTAGGCACACTTGTGTTCTGGTGCCGTGGGATTCATGCAAAATTAACTGGAGGTTCCGTTTCACAGAGCTCTGGGATATCTGATTTCTGCCCCACCCCTGCAGTACCCCATCTTCGCTTCCCCTTCTGACCCCTGCCATGAAGGGCTGTGAAGGCTCAGACGGACCACTGCGTTCTGCCCTCTCAGTGTGCGTTTCTTATGCCGAGGGGCCGGTGTCAGAGACTGAAGGGACAAGAGCTGTGCATGCCAGGGAGTGCAAGAAAACACTGCTTTGGGATTGGCCAGCTGAAGCTGATTCTTCCACGGCTGATGTGGGGTGTCCTGTGTCTTGTCCCCTGCCCTGAGCCTTCTGTCCCACACATGGCAGCACCAGGACATCTGTCCCTTCTTTCCTCCTGCAACTATTTCTGGAGCCCCAGGCACTGCCTCAGGTGCTGGGAACAGGGTGGAGAATAACAAGCAGCCTCTCCCTCCAGGAACTCACAGCTCACTCTCACATCCACTGCCTACCTTTCCAGACTTACAGTGAAGCTGCCTCCTCTGGGAAGGCTTCTCTGATAGCATATTAACTCTTCAATGGGCGCTGTGTTACCAAACTGTGTATTATCTAATTCTTGGGGATGCGGTCTATGCTTGCCATTTTTAAAAGAAAACACCTGAGTGTGTTAACATAAACTAGTCATTGTTGAGTTGATTCCAACTCATGGTGTGGCCCTATGTGTTGTATATCAGAGTAGAATTTTGTTCCATAAAGTTTTCAATGGCCGATTTTTAGGGAGTAGATCACCAGGGCTTTCTTCTGACAGGTCCCTGATTGGATGTAAACCTCCAACCTTTTGATTAGTAGCTGAGTGAATTAACTGTTAGTAAGACCCAAAATGATACTGGGCATCATTTTGTAAGTTCATCCTATGGTTCACTGTGCATCAGGCTGAGTCATTGAGATGGATCACCTAATGCACTACAACATCCCCATGAGGTGAGTTCTGTCAGTATCCCCATTTCACAGATAAAGCAGTTGAGGTTCAGTGAGGTTAAACTCAATTCTCCCAGCATCCCTGAAACAGTAAGTGATTGAGTCAGGATTCAAACTCCAGTCTCTGGGACTCTCTTGTCTGAGGCCGGAAGGAAATGAAAAGCAATGAGCAGGGGGAGACAAGCAGTGAAAGCCACTGACACCAGGCTGAAGGGAACCAAGCAGTGGATGAGGAAAGGAAAGGAAAGGATCATAGACTAGGTATCCTCCAGGTTGGGCTTCCAGGAGGAAAAGCTGACACTGCTGGCCTGGAGTGAGCTGAGCCGAGGCCCTGCATCCAGCAGCAGTGGTCTGGGTGGGAGTGGATTTCTCATTTTCTTCAAACTCTGTCTCTTGCCTGCAGAGATCCTTTTGCCTAAAATTAGCTGGATGTGAATGGGAAACCTAGTTTATGCTCTGTCCTATATGACTGCCACGAGTCGGAATCAACTCGACACCAATGCATTTTTTGGGGGGTGAGGGGCAGCTTCCTGCAGTGTGACTCAGAGAAGCAGAGGGTTTTGGCAGTGGTCAACATGAGCACCCCTCTGAAGCCTGCCCAGCCCTGGACCATGTCACTTCTAAGTTGGGACTGGAGGCCAGGCATCTTTCTAAATCAAAAGATTTAGAAAGGCAAGCCTGGTGCTCAATGTGATGGAGGGTTAAGAAAGTTTCCTGACAGCCCCACCCACATAGGCCCTGTCAGTCATGAACACCTGGGGAAGCTTGTTTCCATGGCGACATACTGGGCTAATTTAGGGGACGTCAGCTTGGGGCTGTGTGACACCTGGGCCGGGTGTCTGATGAGCTGTGTTCAAAGTGGGGGTGATCTGGAGCTCTGTGCTTCTCACCTGTAAAATAGGATAACAACACCTGCTTCCTGGGTACCTGTGTGACAAGGGATGCCAAACAGCCTAGTAAAATGTGGTGTATGATGTATTTTGGGAAGACTCAGGTCCCACCCATTCCAGAGAAGGTGGCTGTGCATCTTGCAGAATTTCCCCTGGAATGATGGCAGCCAAAAGGAAAACCATAAGAGCTGACATTCACTGGGCACCAAGATGCTGGGCCCTTAGCCTGACCTCATTCAATGTTCACAACCCATTTTTTTGAGGGGAAAACACAGGCACTTAGTTTCTGGGACTTGGGGATGAAGTCTAACACCTACTCAGGACCACTCATGTACTAAGTGGTACTCTCAGCTACTTCACTTTGTCTTCACAGCTCTGTGAGGTGGTTGCTAGTATTATCCCTATTGTGCAGATGAGGAAATTGAGGTACAGAGAGCTTCAGTAACTTGCAGTGCTACAGCTCATAAGTAGCAGATCTAGGGTTAGAACTCAGGCCACTCAAGCCCAGGATCTATAGCTGTAACCTCTTCTGTCCCTCCCCAAACCTCTTCTGCTCCACCTTCACCATGGGAGATCTTTCTAGGGGCCAATAAGGCAAGGCTCTGTTTAATCTGATGGACTCTGCTCCTGGAATGCAGCACTTCCTCCTTCTCAAAGACCTTTCCCACCAGAGATCTCGTTTGGTCTTCATGAAAAATGAGGAAACCAAGGCCAAGAGAGGTTGAATGCTTGGTCCAAAGGTAGCCAGTTGGCAGGTGACAGAGCAACAGCCAGAACTGCCATTATTCTTTCATTTTAGAGGTGGGAAGACTGACTCCCCTTTATTCTTCACGTAATGCCTAAGCAACTTCTGTGGAATTCTGTCTAAGAGATGCTTCTCTATATCATGCCTTACGTTTTCCCTTCTCTCTCCTTCATAGCCTGACTCAAACCCTTCTTCCTCCAGGAAGCCTTCCTGAGTATCCATTACTCATGCAATTCACTTCTCTTCTGAGTCTAGAGCCTGTGCTTGGTTTTGATTATCTGCTACTTTGGCTGCTCAGCCATCTAGGAGCTGCTCCATGTGGGCCAAGGACTCGGTAGCCACAGGTCAGGGTGTCCCTGGACTGATAAGAGAGGGTATTCAGCTTTCCTCTGTGTCAAGCCCCAGGCTGGGTGCTGGAAGATTCCTGTCCTCAGGCACGCATCCCCACTCCTCCTGCAGTACACACTGGGGGACACAATGAACCACCCAGTGGGGGGCCCACATAGTGCCAGAGCTGGGCTGTATTTACTAAGTGTGTCCTAAGATCTCAAGAGCCTTTTGGCATGTGTTGGGTAGTGGGAGGTCTCTTAACCTAGGTCCATTGCCCAGCTTTGTGAGGGTCTGCAAGCCCACGGATGGTGAGCACCTTGGTTGTTCTGGTTGGCTCTCTTTCTGTGGTGAGGACACAGCTTCTATTATAGGATCTCCAAAGTCTGGGTGCAGAGATGTTTGAGAATGGCTGCCTCATGGGAATCTCCTGGTCCCTGTTCATTTGGGTAAACCCTACCTCCTACCAAGCCAAGTGTACCAGCCTGGTGGCAAAGGAAACCATGGATCATCCCATCAGGGACTGGGCACTGCATGTGGCTGTGACCCAGAAGTCCCCAAGCAGAGCCCCTCTCCCTTCTTAGGGAGTCCAGAGCTGGAATCACACTGTGAAGAAAGGATGCTCACTCCCTGTCCCTGCTCTCCCCTTAAACTTCCCCCCACAACAACAAAACAACCAACCAAACAAAAAAAGACCAAAACCACAACTATACAGTACCAAGAAAGAAGAAGTGGTGTTTCTGAACATCTGCTAAGGCACAACATGTGCACAAAATTGTCAGTGGAAGCAGCACATCTAGGAAGAAAGAACCAGTCTCTGGAGAGAAGGGTCACAGACAAAGGATTCCTGGAGGTGCCATTCTAACAGGGGTAGGGGTACCCAGGCATACCCAGACTGACTGGCACACCTGGATGTGCAGTGTGGGCCACAAGGCCATCCCTATATGCAGTGTATTTAGGGTGTGTCAGCAGGGTTGCACACAGCAGAAGCTGAGTTGGGAGGGCTGCCGGGAGAATGATTCAGACACTGGCCTTCTCTGAGGCTGTGATCTTTCCCTGGCAGAGGAATTTTCACCCACTTGTTTTTACAGTAATAACAGCTGCCACTTACTGAGTGCTCACTGTATGCCCAGCCCTGCACCAGACACTGTGAGATAGGTGTTGGCCCATTTTCCAGAGGTAGAAACTGAGGGTTCAAGCACAGACTGTCGGGAGAGTGTCAGCACACAGAATCACATCCATTCCTTTTGGGTTATGAAGAGAACCCTTCCTTTTCATGGCAGGAGGCAGCAGCTTTTGGCAGGTCAGTGTGGGGATGGGGCTGTAGGCACTGTGACCCTACGGTCAAGTTTCTCACCTACCTTCGACAGGCGAGGTTTTGAGGCGTCGGCAGATGGCTTCAGTGTCCCCGTAGGTCTCCTTGATCTTGACGACGGCCTCAGTGCCCCGCAGCTCCATGAGGGAGCGGAGCTCCTCCATTGTGCACCCAAACTCGCCCCCATGGCTCGACTCATTTCTTTGGTTTTTGGAGTAAAAGTCGCTGTTGGTCATGTCACCCATGATTGCTGCAGTCCCCACCGGGGGTGAGCCCAAGAGTCAGTGCTGGACAAGAGGCTGCTGGGAGATGGCTCCGTGTGGCTGTCCTCAGCTCAACCTCAATGGATAACTTCGGCTCCTGACCACTGAGTCTGGGTCCCAAGGGAAGGGGGTGGCCAAGGTGGCCAAGATGGTGGGCTCCAAGGGGTGTCCCCTGGTGTGGGACAAGGTCCAGGGGCCAGAGGGGCTCAGGGCTGCAGACCCAGGAGTCTCCATTCAGTGGTGCCCATTCTGCTCTCCAGAGCTGGCATCTACATGGTCAGGGGCGGCTCCTGTGGGGGCAAACACAGAGGGCGGCTGAGCATCAGGCAGCTGCAGGCTTCAGGGGCACATGTTCAGAAATGCTCCAGTGCAACGTGGGCACACATACAAAATAGACACATAGAGAGACATGCACATGCATGCATATACACACACATACATGCATGTGCACAACATCCCAAGTGACACTCCCTTTATACACAAATACCCTAATAAGGGTATTTCATTCACCACCCTGTAACACACCCGCACACTTTGTAAACCCACAGGGTGCTAGCACAACGCACCACTTGAAAGGCACAGCCTGGTACATTTTCATCACACACTATAACAATAAACCACCACACCGCCCTTCAGCCTAATAGGACACGGTGCTACGTAACACACTGACTCACACACACTCTAGGGTATGCACACCCTCAGGCACATACAGTTCAGGGTGCCCCAACAGCCAATCCTTGTACTGTTAGGCCCTCCTAACTGCCAACACTCCCACCCACGGGCCTACCTCACATCCATGTATACTCTGATAAAACACTTTTGTGACACACACTGTCACACTCAGTCACACTCGGGCTTACACTTTAACATTCTCATCACTCTCCTCCGAAATTACCTGTTCTCAGATCCTTTGGACACACAGACCCTAATTTCCTCTTCCTCTGATTATCCTTGACGAGTCCATGCCCACGCAATCTGGGAACACTGTCTCATCTCTCTCACACACAGCCCCAGGCACCCCTCACAGATGCTTCCCTCATCTACATCACCTCCATCTGCAGACACACACCCCTTTCCCCACATTCCCTCCCCACTCCCATCTCGAAGGTGTGCAGGTGGTGTGGGGGCAGCTGGGAGAAAGCCACCCACCTCCATTCATGCCACAGCCCCTACCCCCGTGCACCAAGCCCCCAGCCAGGCCGGTGGAGCCAGCTCATGTATATTCATGAGAACATCATTAAGTAAAGAGCTGGGTTCCAGCAGGAGGAGCTCAGTTGGTCCTTGGAGCCCTCACCTCGGGGAATCCCCCACCTACAGCCAGCACCACGGACAGCGCCCGACACGTTCCTGTGGCGAAACCAGGAGGAGGAGGGAGAGGCTGCTTCTCCCTGCCCGTCCCAGCCGCCGTCGCGGGAGCGCGGCATCTGTGCGGCTGCCAGGAGAGAGAATCCAATCCACTCGGACACCCAACACCGCGGGCTGGCCCGGCAAGCGTTGGGTGACAAAGGGCCCCTGCTGAGCTCGGTTGGGTCTGGCATGGGTACCGGCCCCGCCCTGCAGCCTCGGACAGCCGGCCGTCCCAGGCCCAGGGCAGTGAGAAGAGAGCGGGGGAGGACGACTTACCAAGCCATTCCCTCATCCCCAAACCCCCATCCCCCACCCCCAGTCTGTCTGCCTTCCCCTGCTCCAGCTGCCTCCTTCACAATTCTGTCTTCTTCCACTGGAAGAACTTTAGCGAACTTTAGCGTGGAGGCATGCTAGAGTTTATTTTCGGGAAAGGAATCTGAAGTCGATAAGGAAGGGGTGGAGTAGGGGGTGGCTAGCCCAGAGCCCTGGAGGAAGACAGTGGAGGAGCCCAGAGGCAGGCTGGCCTCAGGATTCCCAGCCCAGCGCTCTTCTCCCTCCCCCCTAGGGGGCACTCTTTCCTTTCTCTTTGAGGACTGGAGACTGCTACTGGACTGCCAGACTGCATTTAAGAACAAAGGACCTGTGATCAGATTGATCTGCAGTCAAATCCAACCCTCCTAAATCCTGGCTGTGCGATCTTGGGCAAGTTACTTCACTTTCTGGAGGCTCGGTTGCCTCGTCTGTCAAATGGAGATAATCATATTCACTAAGAGGCTTAGTGAGGGTAAGTAGCACCCAGAGGCAATCTCTAAGTTGCTTCCCCTGATTTGAAAATGAATAAACATTGATACAGGCAAAGCATCAGCAGAAATACCTTCCCCTCTCTTGTCCAGTTGCCTCAGTCAGGGGTTTTTCGTATTTGTGGTACCTTAGAATGTTAATCTACACCTCCTCTGGTGCCCCCTTGAACGTGTGCCCCTAAGCAAGTATCCACCTTCCTAAACCTAAGTATTCAGTCTTCTCTGTCTCTGTGGTACTTCCATGCCTACATCTAGGTTTCCAACCGGGGCACGGGCTTTCCGGTCACCTGTCAGGGGTTGCTAGAATTCTAAGAGAAAGCTGCCACTGCTTTCAGAAGAGGCAACTTGACTCAAGCATGCAGTGTTGTTAGCTGCTGTCAAAGTGGCCCTGACTGATGGCAACCTCATGCACAACAAAAAGAAACACTGCCCAGTCTTGAACCATCCCTATGATTGGTTGTGGACTGGATCATGATCCATAGGGTTTCCATTAGTTCATTTTTGGAAGTAGATTGCCAGGCCTTTCTTCCTAGTCTTAGTCTAGAAATGCCACTCAAAGCAACACGCAAGCCTCTATTGACAAGTGGATGGTGGCTACACATGAGGTACACTGGCTAGGCAGTGAACCTGTGTTCCCTGCATGGAAGGTGAGGATTTGCCTATGGGACCACCACCACTGCACCCAAAGGTGTGGTAGGAAGCATCCATTGTACATTAGCACTAGCAGATGGCAGTAAGATGGACATGATGCTTCAAGAAGAGGCATGAGACACCAGAGACACTGTGTGCTTAGCGCTCCACTCTCAATTTTGCAAGACTGCCCATCTCCTTGGCCATCTGAGCCTGCACCATCCCCAGAAGCCATGGGTTTTGACCTCAGTAATGCATCCCTGGGGGCAGTAGATGGCAGTGGGCCAAGGATATCTTAACAATAACTCCCTCATTTCTTGAGTATCTACTATGTGTCTGCTCCTGTATGAGAGCTCTGTGTGTAGTAGTATCAGAAGGTAAATTCTAGGAGAGCAGGCAGTTACTATGTTTTGTTTGCTTCTGTGGCTAGACAAGTAAGTGCCTTGTTTCTAGTGCACATGGGGTCTCTATGACTTGGAGCTGACTCAGTAGCAACAACCATCTATAATACATGACAATACTGGCACACGGTAAGCATTTACTGAGCACTTGCTACGTGCAGGCACTCTCAGTGCTGTTAAGGAGCAATAGCTCAAGGATGCTGTAGGAGTTGAGAGCAGGGTTTTTGGAAGCCACAACTTGTGGATTCAAATTCAGGCTCTTCCACCTTCCAACTGAATGGGAGACAAATTGACTTTAGCTCCATTGTCTTAAAAAAAGGGGGGAAGTAGGATAGTAGTATCTATCTTCAAGGCATTATGAGGCTTAAATGAGGTATTTCATGTAAAATTCTTAGAACCAAGCCCTGCACACAGAAAGCAGTCAACAAATGCTGACTTGCGTTACCAATGCACACAACCACTTTACAAGATAGACAGTCTTGTTACTTCTAAGTACAGAGGAGGAAACAGAGGCCAAGAGAGGTAAAGTAGCTTGCCCAAGGTCATACAATGATCAAGTGGCAGAGCTGCGACTCGAACCCAGACAGTCTAGTTCCAGAAACACTCTTCATCAGGATGCCTTGCTGCCTCCCCTGGTAAATTTCCCTCCTGGGATGCTTATGGTGCTTAAATGAAAGGCCATACATGAACAAAAGGCTTTATAAACCATAAGGGACTTTCTAAACCCAAGGTGCTGTTTTCTATATGTCCCTGGGCTACCTGTGGCATGGCTTACAGGTACTGATAATTACAGCTCCAACAGCATCTGCTCTGAGAATAGTTAGCAGCAATTATATCTGTAATGACAACAGTAGACATGAATAGGCTACTGTACATTTTAATGACTATTGTGTTAAGTTGAATGATCATCTCTGTCCGTCCATCTGTCCGTCCATCCATCCAGTACTGTTTTTTGGGCACCTGGTCTGTGGCAGGCACTCAACAATACAGACATAGTTTCTGCCCTCCAGGAGATGACAGTGGGGGAAGAAAGACAATTAAATGAGTGATTTCCATGACCTGATAGGTTTGCCATGATGAGGAGTCTCAGATGCAGGAAGATTTAACCTGGCCCAGGGTATCAAGGAAGACCTTCCTCTTAACTTCGAAGTGAAGAATATATATATATTTCTTTTGCATCCTTTCCTGCAGGTTAAGCAGGACTTAAAAGCAAAAGTTGAACCAGGAAGAAACTGCAGTATGCACCTGCCAGTAAAAGACTGGGAGGGACACAGAAGTGTGCAGACAGGGACAGGTGTGCATAAGTACAGAGGGGGGAAACTTGGGGAACACAAATTCAAGTAAAAGTCAATCTCTGCCTCATGTAGGTGACTGATCCTAACCTTCCTTCTCTAAGATTTCTCATGCCAGCTACCTCTTCTGATGAAGCTCTAATTGAAAGATCCACTGCCCTCCATCACCCTGTATCCCTTCTTCATAATGAAGCACAGGTAAGAGGCTGACACTGGAGCAGGTAGCTGTTCCTCAATCACCACACCCCTCCCCCTCTACTCTGATGGGTGTTTTTGCTGCCTCACCTGAGCTTCACATGGCCCGCTGCTCAACTGTGGAGGGATTAAATAGGCTGTGTGAGCTTGGCGAAGTCACCTAACCTCTCTGGGCCTCATCTGGAAAGCAGAGATGGCTGAACTCTGCTTTACATGTTGCTGCAAGGACCCACTGCGACCCTCTGGGCATGGGCACTTGGTGTGGCTCCTGGCCCCAGCTGACACACCACAACATTGGCTTCTTTCCTCCCTCCTGCTATTAGTCAGTGTGTGTCCCTCATGGTTGGGATGAGGGCCATTTGCAGCCGGTTCTTAACACTGCGTGGGTGGTCACTCTCACTCTATGCAGTGGGACATGGGCCTGGGCAGGACATACAGCCAGTCCTGGCCTAGAGAGAGTAAGCAACATGCTTGGGTTCACAGAGCCAACAAAGGCCAGAGCCCAGTGAGAAGCCCAGTCCTACTTTCTATGGCTCTGGTTCAGCTTCCCTTCAGGGTGACCTTGAACAAGTTCCTTTCCTCAGTGGACCTCAGTTTCCCCATGTGGAAAGCAAAGGGATTGGACCAATGTTCTCTGGGGTCCCTTTGGGCTCTGACATACCAGGTCCTTCAGAATCCAGGAGAGCATTCCATTCTGACAATATTGGATTTATGAATTTTGGTTTCATCTTATTAGCATTTAAATGACTGCATTGTTACATTTCAATAACTCATGAATAGATTAGGGGCAGCTTAATAAAGAGAACTTGACAGGAGGGGTGCTGGCAGAGGAAGGAGCAATATATATATTTATATATTTGGAGTTAATTTAACAAAGAAGGAATCTATCTTTTGAAGGAAGGATTAAAGAATAAAAGCTCAAACCAACAGCTTTTCAAATCCTAACTGAAGGATGGTAGCTGGGACCATCACAAATGAATTATGTGCTAAAAATAACTTGCGGATGCCAAATCCCCCTGTTTTAAGATATGCTGCATTTAAATGGAACCTTAATATGCATTTTTAAGCCATTTTTCCTTCAAATTGTCCCTGGCAGCAATGTCAGATGTGGGGACACAAGTTTGGTTTGGAGATCCCAGGAAATGTGTGGTGTGTGATTTGAGTGAGTCCCTTAACCTGCCTGTGCCTCAGTTTCCTCTCCCCCCAGTGGAAACGATGACACTGTGTGCCTCACAGTGTTTTGTAAGGATTAGCTGAGATCAAGCTTAGCACCATTCTGGACAGGGAGGAAACACCTGTTGAATGGCATCTCTTCTTACTACAATAATTTAATTCACTGCCTGCCTCTAACCTCCGTCAAACTGGACTGCTACAGGGAACTCACACCTGCGCTTACTGTACTTGCAAAACTCCCTCTCATTTTTCACAGAGGTGGGGAAGGGTCCCAGCCTGCTAGACCATGGTCTTAAGATCACCTCCACAACAAACATCTTTATATGCAACTCAATATCAGATACAAATTCTTTGTTTTGGTCACTCACGGTGAACTAGATGAAAAAGATGATGACTCATCAAAGATCAAAATGAAGTCACCAACAAAGGATCACATGGGATGCAGCCAATAAATAGTATGACGATACCATTCAAATCCTAACTGAAGAATGGTAGCTGGGACCACCACAAATGGATTATATGCTCATTTTCTCCCTGGCCTGGTCTAGGCCCACTACCATCTGTAGTTTGTTGCACTGTGGCTGGCTTACACGTTGCTGGGTCCTTGTCCATCTGTAAGGGTGTAAGCCCCACAATGTGTATATGTGTACATGCATTTTTGTTTGCATGTGTGTGTGTGCATCAGAGCTGATGACGACAGTTTCAGCTCTGAACTGTCACAGTCAAGGAGAGATGATGGGGAAGAAGGAAGGGAATTAAAAATGAATACCTCAGAAGTGAATTTATTGCTATTTTTAGAAAACTCCTATCTTGTTAGCCAGAAAAGGGAAATCTTAAAAAAAAAAAATAAAGGAAAAAAACAAACACATAAATTGGTATGCACCTGCTTTGAAGGCACAGGTGGCAAAAAGCAGGACCAGGGAGGTATAAGCAGTTTAGATATTCAGAGCTTCTACGGTAGCTTCTCACTTTCATGCTTGGTCTGAAGGAGGGTGGGTCTAGCCCTTAGGTGCCCACCAGAGTCAATTCCCTCTCCTGCCCCCTTGGTCTCCAGAGAAGCTCTCAATGTTGGATGTCAGAAAGACTTATTTCTGATCACTCAGGCTTCTCACACAGCCACACATCTCATTCATCTACTTAACTGTCTGTCAATTCGCCCAGCCATCCATCAGTCCACTCATCCATTTGTCTGTCCACCCCTATACCTATCTATCTTTCTGTCCATCCAGGTGTCCATCCATCCGTCTACATATCTGTCTACCCACTCACTATTTATCCATCTATTCATCTATCTGTCCATCCAGCCATCCACCATCAGTCTACTTATCCCTCCTTTCCTTTCTCCATCCCTTTATCCCTCCCTCCACTCATCCATCCCTCCACCCCACCCCATCCCTCCATCCCTCCATCCATCCCTCCATCCCTCTATCCCTCCATCCCTCCACCCACCCATCCACCCACTACCCTAAAGTACGTCTTGGATCCCTAGGATTCTGAGAAGACAAAACATTCTTAGATTCTCTTCCTGCTGGTTAAGGTCTGCTCACTCTCCCACAAAGGATTCTCAAATAACTCATGGTCAGGAGCTGCACCCTGACTCAAATGATTCCTGCACATCTTTTCCTTCAGATTTTTAGGAGAATGCAACTCAAATGGCCTTTGCTTAGGACCCAGATCTGTGTGGTGCCAATCTTGGCTCAGCTGCTCATATTACTGTGACTGCTTATTCAATGCCATCCATCCATGGGCTGTGGGGGATTACTATCCTTACTTTACAAGCCAAGAAGCTAAGGTTTGGGGAGGGTATGCCATTTGGCTCAAGCTATCTGAGAAGAACTTGACAGAGTTTAACCATGTCTGCTTGGGCCAAAGCTTCTGTCTTTCCTTTGTGGCCCACTGCTCCTCAGCAGCTTCCTATGTGGCCAGGCATTCCCACCCTGTGCCTCAGTTTCTTCTGTGAAGTGAGAAGGTAGACTAGCATAACCAGTATGAAATAAACATTTTGGTGTCATCTCTGAAGACTCTGTCATCATCTGACCTTTCTCTGGGCACCCCATTTCCCTGGCCTCTGCCACCCTCTTTCCCAGCAGGTGTCGACATCCTGGTTCTGGCCAACTCCTGCTTGGTTGGAGGCCTCAGAAAGGAGAAATGCCCTCTAATCAGGAGTCATGAGCTGATTCAAATTCACTGGCTGACCCTCTCTGGGCCTCTGCAATGGTGATGTCTGCTGTCTAAGATTTATGCCCTTTATGGACTCCACATTTAGAAACCTTCCCTTTGAAAAAAATCTCTGAAAGTTTAGTAATACCACTGGCAGATGGAGGCAGAAAAGCCTTGTTAAGACAGTGAGATGTTGGGGAGGCTTCATTCTGGACCGCAAGGGCTGGGGCAAGCAGGGAAAAGGCTGGGACCTCAGCCAGGTCTTTGGGAATGGCTGTCTGGAGACTTTAGTGAGATGAGCATTCTTGCATTGCTGTTGTTCATCCCTTTTTACTCATTCCCAGGACCACTGACTGGTGAATTCAGGAGTCAGATGTCGTCTGTTTGGCTCCTTGCTCTCCTCTTTGGAGCCAGGCTGTCCTCTGGATGCATCTAAGGTATTCACAAGAAGCTGGCCCCTCTGAGGGAAAATTCAGGCGGCAAGAGTGGGTAGAGCTGCCTAATCCTGGGGGACAGTAGCAGGAAACACAACCGACCCCAGATCTAAGCTACATTCTTCAGCATCATCCACAGAAATAGTCTGGTCCCTAGCTGTCGGACTAATATACTTTATTTCTCCCAGCTATTCCCAAACTGGATGGGTCAAAGAAATGGGGTTTATTGAGTCCTGAGCATGTTCACCCCAGAAGGTGTGTGTGCCGGTCCTGGCTTCCATGTTCTCCTGCCCTAGGCACGTCTCTGTAGCCCTTTCATGCTTTGGGGTTGCATGCATGGTCAGCGTCTCCATCACTGTCCCTTCCTGAAGCCCTGCTTCCCCGTTGGCTGCTTTTTCTATATGTGTGGCCTCATCTCCTTCTAGAGTCACCTCTGTTAGATAAAAGCAAGTTTCTCTCCCCTTTTCCACATCACAGTGACACTCAAGATCCTCCATGAATAGGTTTCATCCTCTTATTTTGTCCTCTTTATCCAGATCTGAGGAGGCTGCACCAGCTAGATGGTCTCCTTTAAACTGTGTCCTCCTAGTCTCTATGCTCTTGATCACATTGCTCCTCTTTGAGAAAATGCACATTTCCCTCCCGTCTGTTCATCTAAGTCTACCTGTTCTTAAAGGCACAAAACAGAGTTGGTCTCCTAGACCACACCCTTTCATTTCATTTGCTATATATTGACTGACATCTGTTGTGTGCCAGGCTCTGTGTGGGTCACTGAGGATATAGCATGCAAGAAAATAGGCAAAATCCTGTCCCCTGACTTCTGCATGTATATGTGAAGATAAAGTAAGTAAGTAAACTATAGTTTGTTTTTAAGGCAGGAAATAGATGTAGGGAGTACTGGGATGGGGTAAAATTTTTAAATTGAGTCACCAGGAGAGGCTTCACCAAGAAGGTGGCATTTAAACAAACACTTGAAGGAGTGAAGGTAAGAGCTATCAGATATCCATGTGAGTAGAGGGAACAGTAAGTGCAAAGGCCCTGAGGCACTTTTCTGGCATGTTTTAGAGAGAGCATGGTGACCCAGAGTGAGGAGGAGAACAACAGGAAATGCAGTCAGAGAAAGAACACAGTGAAAGGTCATGTAGGGCCTGTGGTTCACTGTGAGGACTTGGGTTTCACTCTGAGTAGAATGGAGAGGGGCTCATGCAGCCTTCTAAGACTTGACTTTAAAAGGAGCCATGTAGCTGTTACATGGGGAGCAAAGATGGGTACAGAGAACCTGATTTGAAGACTACTGTGATGCTCCAGGTAGAAGATGATGGTAGCCTGGATCAGAGTGGAGGTAGGAGAAGCGAATGCATTTTGGATGTATTTTTAAGGTTGAGTCAACAGAATGTGCTGACAGTCAGAAGGAAGGGGAATAACAGACAAGACAGGCTAGCCTTGAGACATTCTCATTACTTGGAGGGTAGGATTTCCAAGACAGACAAGAGTTTGGGACTTAGTTTTATGTTGTCTGGAAACTGACATTGTGGACCAGGTGCTCCAAAGGGTTAGGAGAGCCTCCCACAACCCAGGGCCCTCTGTAATGCCTGGCCTAGGCAGGGACCCAGAATGACCTAATTCAAGACTTGTGAATAGCTTGGTCTGTCCTCAGGGTAGCCACACACATATGCACACACACACACACACACACACACACACGCACACGCACACACACGCACACGCACACGCACACACACGCACACGCACACGCACACGCGCGCGCGCACACACACACACACACACGCACAATCTATCTCCCTCTTAAGGACCCTCCAGCCTCACTCACATTCATCTTTCCACCTGCCCTCTTATTTGAGGTTTCTGGTTTTCTGCCTTTGTCAGAGCGCTGTTCACATGAAACAGGTCACTGGTTGATAGGTGAGTACTCTGGCTTCACCTCTGACTGTGCAGGGTTGGGGCCTAGTGAGCTGTCTCTGGGGATGAGATGTTGATAGATGGGCGGAGGTACTGCTGGGAGGGATTGGGTGGCTGAGGTCAGGGAACCTGATCACTTGCAAGCCTCTCTCTCACCCTGAAGGCAAACTAACAGAGTCTGGGGGTGAGAGCTGTTTATGGGGTCCTGGTGCTGACTGACAATGCTCCTGGGATCTGCTGCCAGTGGGAGCTGTTGCCAAGGTCACAGTGCTGATGGGGATGGGCTTTAAGAACCATGTGCCAAGGAGCTGTCCATGTGCTATGGTGCTGACATAGAGCAAAGGTTTGTTTATAAGGCTTATAACTGCTGTGGTGTAGTGGGTTAAGAGCTACATCTGCTAACTAAAAGGTCAGCAGTTCAAATCTGCCAGGTGCTCCTTGGAAACTCTATGGGGCAGTTCTATGCTGATATCTAGGATCACTATGAGTCAGCCCTGACTTGAGAGTAGTGAGTTTTGGATGAGTACTGTAGAAGTTTTTCAGGACAAAACTTCCATTCCAGGTTCCTAAATCAACATTTGCAGTTCGACCTTCAGCACAGACTCCAGAACCAACCCTCCAGTGGCTACCTAATGTCCCCTCTCAAGATCCTCCAGCCCCATCCTCCTCCTTCACCGCCACTGCTCCTGGAGTGATGCTGATGGTGACCACCATTTACTGAGGCCATGACATGTGTCAGGAGCTGCATTAGGCTCTGGACATGCCTTCTCCCGCAACAACCCCACAAGGCGGACATTATTATACTTCTTTTATATATGAGGAAACTGAGGCTTAGAGAGATGAAATCACGTGACTGAAGTCACAGAGTTAATGGGTATCAGAGTTAGGAGTAGAACCAGGCCTGTCTGACCCCATGGTTGTTTGTGTTAGGTGCTGTTGAATAGGTTCCAGCTCATAGCCACCCTACATACAACAGAACAAAACACTGCCCAGTCCTGCATCACCCTCACAGTCATTGCTATGTTTGAGCCCACTGTTACAGCCACTGTGCCAATCCACTGGAGAGTCTTTCTCTTTTTTCACTAAACCTGTACTTTACCAAGCATGATGCCCTTCTTCAGGAATTGGTCCCTCCTGATAGCATGTACAAAGCACATGGACAAAGTCTTGCCATCCTCACTTCTAAGGGGCACACTGGCTGTACTTCTTCTAGGACAAATTTTTTTGTTCTTTCAGTCCATGGTATAGCAATATTCTTTACCAACACTATAATCCAAAGGCATCAACTCTTCTTTGGTCTTCCTTATTCATTGACCAGCTGTCTCATACACATGAGGCAAATGAAAATACTATGGCTTGGGTCAGGCGCACCTTAGTCTGCTAAGTGACATCTTTATTTTTGAGTACTTTTAAAGAGCTCTTTTGCAACAGATTTGCCCAATGCAGTACACCATTTCATTTCTTGACTGCTGCTTCCATGAGTACTCATTGTGGATCCAAGTAAAAGGAAATTCTTGACTATTTCAACCTTTTCTCCATTTATTATGATTGTTTAACGGTTTAGTTGTGAGAATTTTTCTTTTCTTTATGTTGAAGTGTGATCCATACTGAAGGTTGTAGTGTTTGATCTTTATCATTAAGTGCTTCAAGTCTGCTTTGCTTTCAGCAAGCAAGGTTTTATCACTTGCATGATGCAGGTTGTTAATGAGTCTTCCTCCAAACTTGATGCTGTCTTCTTCATATAGTCCACTTTCTCCAGTTGTATGCTCAACATACAGATTAAATACATACGGTGAAAGGATACAACCTTGACACACGCCTTTCCTGATTTTAAACCTGCTTTAAATTCACTATATTTTGCTGCCTCTCAGATTTCAGCATGTCACTCTCTGAATTAAAAACCAGTATTGGCTCAACAGTGCCTATTAAAAAAAAACCCAAAATATATTCATGATCATGGCATCCCGATCCTACTAAAGTGGCCGCAAGCCAGCCTCATGTGGCTCTGGTCTAATTGAACTCTTTGCCATTTCCTGAACAACTAGTACATACTCTTTCCTTCCACCCTTTGCACATGCTGGTCCTATCTGGAACAGCTTATTGCCCATCACCAGACCCAGTTCCAATAATCAGAATCTTACTGTCCCAATGCCAACTTACTGGTGATGTTCTCTCCAAATCCCCTGCTCTAAACTTCAGCCCTGTTCCCCCTGCTAGCCCATCATGGGTGGCTTGTTCCTTGGATTTGCACCTTCAATCCTCTGCCTCAGGAGTGACTTTTACCACTTTACCTACTCCACTAGACGCTGAGCTCCCTGACATCAGGGCCTTGGTCTCAACCAATGTTGGCTCAGTGACTGAGAGAGTAATGCCATAAGGAAGGACACTATGATGACCTCTCAGAGTGAAATCTACATTTATCATCGTAAACCAGTGGTAGGCACAGTTTACAGTGAGTGCAGAACCTGCCCCAGCAATGGGCCAGGCATGGTGTCCTGACTTCATGACATCCAATGAGCAAACATCTCAGAATCCTATGAAGCAGCTGCACTAGGTATCCCATTTCACACCCAAGCACACGGAAGCCCAGGGTCCCACGATATTGGATTTGTGTCCAGACAGCCCACAGCCAGAGTACTTCCTCTTCATACCTGGTGTAGCTGCCCCCATCAATGTCTCAGAAGCCATCCTTTGGTGGTGGCTTCTCAGGCAGTGTGACACACAGGGGTTCAAGAGGGAGACCATCAGCCCCTCGGGGCACCCTGACCAGGTCTGTGCTACTGCCACACCTACTGTTAGGATGTAATGACCTGGCTGTTTCTCTTTCTACCTCTTCTCCATTCTCTTGGAGGTCAGGGCCAGGATACTCAGAATCTGCCAGAAGCACAGGACAGCTCCTCACCCAGAGCTCCTCCTTGGAGGGTGGATTATCCAATAGGCAAGGTAAGCACAGGGTCACTTGTGCTCACTTACGAATCTGTAGTGAACAATCCCACGTGGGTTGCACCTTGTCTTTGATCAGTGACTGTTCTAGCTGAGCATGGCTGTGGGGGCCTGGCCAGCCCAGCAGCTCTTCCTTTGACTTGGCATGGCTGTCCCCGGCCACTGCGGAGACGAACAGAATCCGCCCGGCACCTTGAACAGATGGTGGCACTTCTAAAAATAACATCACACCACGCTCCCTGACGCAGCTGAGTCCCCGCGACAGAAGGGGGTGCGGGTGGGGGTGGGGGCTGTGAGCTGTGCTCACCAGCCATCTGCGCAGGGACAGATGCAAGTGCAGCCTCCCTGGGGACTCAGGCCTAGGGGACCCGAGCCTTGTGAAAGCACAAAAGCCATGCAGAGACACGGCCCAGTGCTGAAGCCCTGCAATGACAGCAAGTGAGGACATGGTGTGACTGCCAGACCCCCTCTCTCCACTGTCTGTGGCTGGGCTCCACACAGCCCTCTGGCAGCCATACCTCCACACCTTTGCGCTGTGTGCCCTCTCCTCTATCATGGCCTGTTGTATATTAGATTCTGTCCCATCTTTGGGTCTGAGATACAAAATCTCCAGTCCTAGCTTATCCTGGGGATTTCCTTCCATTCTTAGGAGATTCTCTCCCTATGGATTCTCAAACCACTTTCAATTTGGCTCGTCACTTAGTAGGGTCAGAACTCCCTTGAGGGAGAATGATAAAGACTGAGTCAGACAGGCCTGGGTTAGAATCCTGCCTCCTCTGCTGCTAAGTGCCTCTGGGGAAGTTGACTCAGCAACTGGGCCTCAATTTGCCCATCTCTGACAGGGAATTAATAATAGGACCTGCCTCACAGGGCTCTTGGGAGGACAACCTGAGCACATATAGGACACAGGGCCTGGCATGGAGAGACACACAACAGGTTGGAATGACAGAGATTTCTAGGTGAGAAAAAGGGAACCTCAAGGGGAAGGGACCAGCCAAAGCCACAGAGCAGGTGCTGACAGACCATGGCTCAGGCTCAAGGCTTCTTCTCAGACTTTGTCTCCTGAGCCTACCCAACCACTCCAGTTCCCAGGTGCTCCAGGGATGTGTCCCACCTGAGCCCTCTGGCAGGGGTTCCCTGAGGGCCAGCCTCTTCTCCAGCCCCAGGGAACTGGCCTGGGCAGGTCCAAAGCATCCTCTGAAGACACTTCCTCCCATTTCTTGTTCAAACCATATCTGAGCCTCTCTTTTGTCAAAACCTGGCCTGATTTCAAGTCCCCCTCTAACTCCTCAGCAAGATGCTTCCTAGGCCCCAGGAGACTGTAAACCCTGACTCCTGAAGGTATCCAAGCCCAACGGTGTTCCCTCCTCCAAAAGTCGCTCAAAGCTCAGCTTCCTTCTGCCGTCTCAGCCTTGCTTTTCCAAACACCTCCCAATCGCTGATGATGAAGACAACATGGCTTTGGAGGAGGCGGTGGAGTGCCTCCTTCTCTTCACAATCACTGATGTCACTGTCATGCATTTCAAAGGTCATTCTCCAGCCACTTTACAGAAGGGATCCCTTAAGAGGAGGGGTACAGGAATCCATATGTTGCAAATGGTTAATATGCTTGGCTCTTAACCAAAACGTTGGGGCTTTGAGTCCACCCAGGGGTGCATCAAAAGAAAAGCCTAACAATCTACTTCCAAGAACCCAGAAAATCCAGTTCAACTCTGACACACGTGAGGTCACCATGAGTTGAAATCAACCTGAGGGTAATTGGGTGTGCTTAATTTTTACGGGGCTCCATAGACGAGGCTCGTGTTCCCTGAATTCTAGACCTACCATGCTGCTTTCTTGGAGTGGAATCCTGGGGCATTTAGGTTTGGGGTTTCAAATGTACTCAGAACTTGCATTTGAATTATGTACCACTCCAACTCAAGAGCTCTTTCTCGAGCCCACCCCACTTACTCCATGCCTCTGGGACACTGCAGTCCAGGAGGCTGCCTGCTTTGCAAGCCTAATTCATTCCCTCCTTCCAGGATAATCTATGTTCCTGCTAGTGGTTACAGAGTTCTGTGAGCTGAGCTGAAATTTTCTTCTTGCCAGTAAAATTATACCATTTGACATTTAATGTATGTTTTTTGGCCTATTCTTGGTGCTGCACAGAATATTCTTGCCCCTCTTCTCCACTGGAAGTTCATATCCAAGTGTGTGTCTGTGCATGTCAGGTGAGTCTGTGCATGTCAGGGTGGGACAAAGTATACATGCACTGAGTCCCTGCTGTGTACCCAGCACTGGTCTCCAAAATATACGGAAGCTATGGCTGAACCAGAGAACATGAATAACAGTTCTGGTGGGGAGGCAGCCAAAGTAATAGTGGCAGAGGAGTAGGAATAACAGTTATAATAATCACAATTGTAAGAACAGCTACCGCTTAGTACGGCTAAGTGTCACTCCTTGTATTAAGCATTTTCCAAGCATTATCTTATTAATCTCCATAACAACTCTCTGAGGTCCAGCCAGCCAAGTGCCATCGAGGTGCTTATTATTTATTATTTTTCATTTTATGGTGAGGAAATGGAGGCTCAGAGAGGTGGAGCAACTGGCCAAGGTCACACAGCCAGGGTGCAGTCTGAACAGGACTTTAGGATCTTCATCCTAAGGTTGTCCTCGTGACCTTGGCACTCAACAGCCCCACTGACTCTGAACCAGGACAGACTGTCTTGTGTTGCGGTGCCAGTACAGTGAAAGGTGGTGCTTTGGGGAGAAGGCAGGGGCTACCCCGCTTCTGTTCCCTGAGGTGGAGGACCGTGCTGGATGGCCACCTGCAGCTCTAGAGCCCCCTCTGAGGAAATCCCCAGTGGTAGTCTGCTCTCTGACACTGCTGGCAGGTGTGTGGCACTGACCCCCATGTGAGTAAAGGTAGGGGTGCTCTGGCTAGCCTGGCAGGCTGGGTGTCGAGGGTGGGGAAGCAGATGGCAGTCCCTGCCAACGTTTGAAAGAAGTCAAGGGTGAAGTTCTGGAGCTGTCAGCCTGGCCACATCACCTACTGTTAGAAATGGCCCGCCGGCCAGAGGGCTGGCAGCCATTCTGTGTGGCTTCAGTGAAGAATGACAGGCACCTCCCAGGGAAGGAGGGCACAGCCACCAGCCCAACCATGGCCCATGGCATTGCTCTCTCCTTATAAATCAGGACCATTAATTGAAGGAGTTTTCACTCTGGAGCAGAGACAGCATGGTGCCCATTTTACAGATAAGAGGACTGAGCTTCAGAGATGTCAAATGATTCGCTTGACTGGTGACTCTGACACAAGGCTCAGACTAGGGTAAGGTGGATGAGGCATTCAGGGTACAAAGCGTAAGAAGGCCTCGCTTTCAGGGTCATAGAAGTGCCAAAGCGCCATCCCTCCACCATCTGTCTGCCTTGCTATTTAAGTCCACCTGAAATACCCATGGCTTTCAGCAAAGGGCAGAGACTGAACATCTACAAAGAGATTTTGAACATATGTTGGTAACTGTGAATGATGCAAAAGCAATTGTGTCCAAGGAACACACAGAGCTGTAAAAGCCGTTTAAAGCTAATAGCTCTCAGTTCCCCAAGCAGCGATGGATTTCAGGGGGAATGGTTCATTTTTCACCTCTACTCATTTGCTAACTTCTGCTGGGAGCCACCTATGTGCCAGGCTCTGTGCTTGGGGAGAGACCAGACACTGCTCTGGCTCTCCAGAAGCTTGGCATTGTTCTTTGCCTGCCTCGCGCACTGCCTGCACAACACAACCACTTAAAAAATAATATCGATAAGCTAATGCTTGTGATAGCTTGACGTTCATGGTCCAGTGGTAGAATTCTTGCCTTCCAACCATGAGACTTGGGTTAGATTCAAGGCCAATATAACTCATGTTCAGCCATCTGTCAGTAGAAGCTGCAGGTTGCTCTGGTGCTGAACAGGTTTCATGAAGCTTCTAGACTAAAATGGACTAGGAAGAAAGGCCTGGCAATCCACTTCCAGAAAGTCAGTCAATGAAAACTCTATGAATCACTAAGGTCCAACTGGCAGCTGATCCTGGGGATGGTGCAGGGCTGGGCAGTGTTGTGTTTTGTTGCGTATGCATGGGGTCACTGCAAGTCAAGGACCTACTCAACAGCCACTAACAATGACAACAGTTGCAGAAATTTTCCACATGCCAAATCCTGTGCTACATGCTTTACATGATCATCTCAGTTGATCCACACCACAACTCTACATGCAAGTCCTCTTATCAACCCCATTTTACAGATAAGAAACCTGAGGCACAGCTAAGCTTCTTCCGCAAGGTCACCCAGAGGTAACACTCAATACAATGTTCGTGGAGTAAATGAATGAGAACATGCTGAGGGGGTTAGGGAAGCATAAGAGTAATAGAGTTTGTTAGGTGCTGGGCCTGAAGCCTGTGCAAATACCATGGATACTTGAGGAGGCTGCCTCAGGGCCCCTGAGGGTGGCACTGAGAGAGGTCAGGGCTCTTGGGCAAAGTTGGGCTGCAGGCTTCCAGGTGCCAGTGACAGCCACCGTATCAGTTAGCAGCAGGAGGAGGCTCCAATTTCTCTTTCTGGAGCCTGACCACATGCCCCACCTATAAAAATATCCTAGGTCAGTGCCCCCTTTCACCCTGAGAAAGCTGCCTCTGAGGCAGCCTGGAGCTGGGTAGGAAGAAGAGAGCAGGTGGGTCCCTCCTGGCTGACTGGGCAAGGGTCCCCGATCTGTGCCCTCCTGCCCTTTGGCTGCCCAGAGGCAGGCCTCTGGCCTTTGGGGAGGGGGCTGCCGCCGAACACCCTGACACCCAAGCCTCCTGAGCTCGCGCCTCGGTTGTCAGGCAACGGTGCAGGACTGTCTTCTCTCCTGAGCTCAGGTTTCGGGAGCTGAGGACAGGGCTTGGGTCGGGGCATTGTATGTAATAATAGTTATGGCTCAGCTTGGTAGGGCAGCTCAAGATACAGAAATCTCAGACCTGAGCAGGCCCATGGTCATTTTGTAGTTGCAGAGACTGAGACCTGGGAGGAAAGTAAGTGACCTGGGTTAGCGGGAAGTGGCGGGTGGATGGAGAGAGCTTCTCTGCCAAGACAACTACAGCTCAGACAACTATAGTCCAAACAGTTAAAATGATGAGGACAACAAATAGCAAGAATGACAGCTGCCACCCATGGGGCACTGGCTCTAGGCCAGGCACTGAGCTAACAGCTTTTCCCATGTAGGTTCATTTTACCCACTGAACAACAATACAGCAAGAGGTAGATATTGTTTTCACCCCCATTTTACAGATGGGTAAATGCAAGCTCAGAGGGATTGAATCACCTCCTAAAGAGGAGGGGCCATGTACAAGTTCAGGTTGGCCACACCGGAGTCTACAAGCTTCTCCCTACAAGCACTGGCCTCAGGGACTACCGCGACTCAGCGGAGGCCTTCCCACTGCCTGGCTTGGACCTCTCAGAAACCCCGGGTAGGCGGGCTCCTCCTGTCTTATGCTGAGGATGCTGAGCTCCGAGACTTGAGTGGAGGTCCTCAGGGCACCTCAGCAACAGGGGATGCAGGCTCTGAATCTCTGGCAGCAGTGCCAGGCATCTCTGCTCCCCTTCCTCAGCAGGGTCGGCCTCCCAGGGAACAGTACCCCACTCCCCAGTCTACAAGACAGCCCGTGAGCCCTAGGAGAGTGTGGTGACCTTCTAAGTCCAGGCCATTGGACCTCTCCCTTAGCCCCACCACTCTCCTGAAACCTGAGCCTCAGCTGGACTGGGACATGCAGGTTGTCATGGTGACAGCACACAGGATACTGACCTGGGGACCCGCTGAATGCACAGGGGAGGGGCAGGCCTTGCCTCCAAAGGCTGCTGGAGGGGTGGAGGGCAGGGGGCCTAGGGACCCGGCGGTCACTGTGGCTGCTCTCAGGACCCGGCCCGGCACAGGCTGCTATTTATAATTCTGCTGAATGGGCCCAATGACCTGATCCGTAGTCCACCCTGCCCCACGAGGCCCAGCCGCTGTACAGACTGGGAGGAAAGGAACCTAGGAACCTCCTTCCTGCCCTCCAGCTGTGAGGAGGGGGAAGAGAAAGGAGAGGTGCAGGACTCTCTCCTCCCTCCTCATTTCCACTAGCCTCAACGCTCACCCCTCTGCCGAGTCCCACTGATATGCCCCATGCTGTGGGCCAGGATCTGGCCACTATGGGAGGCCAGCCCTGGGGTCTTGTCTGAAGGGGGCTCAGAATGGCTGTGTGTGCTCTAGGATAAAGGGGAGGTGGGAGGGGCAGAGAGGAAGAGAAAGGGGAGAAAGAGAAGTTGTCAGGTAGAGAGGAACTTGAGTGGCTTGGCGGGGATAAGGGGAAAGGGAGGAGGAAGACACAGGGTGACAGGAGAGAGACAAACAGGCTGCCTGAGGAAGAGACAAAGTAGAGTATGACAGAGAGACAAAGGTGGAGAGACAGACTGATACACAGAGATGGGGGAGAGAGACGAAGAGAGAGAGACAAAGAGAGACAGACATAGACAGACAGCCATATATACTGAGAAATACAAAGAGACAGACTGAAACTGAGAGTTGGACAGAGACATGGAAATCCCATGAATGAGACCAGAAAAGACCCAGAGGCCTAGCAAGGGGAGCATGCCCTCCTCTGAGAACACAAGCCAGAGTCAGGCCTAAGGGGCAGCTGGCCGGCCTATGCCTGTGGTGCCCATGCTGACCGCCCAGTCTCGTCTGCCAGGGCTGGAGCTCAGCCCTGGACATCCTCCCTCCTGCCCTTCCTGGGCCTCAGCGGTCCCTTTCCCTCCCGGCACCTGGGGCACAGGGCATGGTGAGGACTTCACGAAGGTCGGCGAACCAGCCTTGCCAGGCAGGATCTGCATGGCGGTGGCAGCTTGAGTGGCTTGTCAGTCCATCCGCCCTCAGAACCTGGTTATTTTGGGAGTTAGGCAGCCAACACACACCCCTCCTCCCCTGTGCATGGGCCAGTGGCTGCTGACTCAAAATATTCTCTCAAGGAAACTGTCTCCCTGAAATCCAATGTCGCTTCTTCCAGGAGGCTCCCCTGGCTCTCCTGGAATGAGGCCTCTGCTTGCACGGGGCCAGGATGGAACCTCCAGTCCCACACGCCTCCCAGGGAGCCCAGGCAGAGGTGTGCTAGCTCCTCGACTGTGAACTTCGTGACAGCAGGGATTCCCAGCATGGACACGGAGAGGCACTGACAACCACAAGAGCAGCAGCCCTGGCTGAGGCTTGTTGAGCACTGTGGTGTCCCAGAAATTGTACACATAACACCTCAGTAGCTCTATATGTAGACCACATTTGCACCCCCACTTTAGAAACCCCATGGCTCAGAGACACTAAGTCTCACAGCTGGGTATTTGCAGAGCCAAAGCAGTCTGAATTTAGAGCCCAATCACCGGACTACTAGGCAAAAAGCCTCCCCTGTTCCAATGATCACTTCCACTTCTCTGCTCAAGAACCCTCCATGGCTCCCTAATACCTCTAAGATCAAATCCAAACATCCTACACGGTGCTGCTCCCCTCATTTTATCTGCCCCCCCACTGTCCTTTCAGGCTTCCTTTTCTCCTCTGATCTGCTGTTCCCAGACCCCCTTCTCCTATCATCTGGTTAATTCATTTAACAGTTACTTAATGAGGCTCTGCTGTGTGCCAAACACTGTATTATGGATGAGTTGTTTCCCCCCCAAAAGATACGTTGAAGTCCTAACCTCTGATACTTGTGATTGTGAGCTTGTTTGAAAATAGGGTCTCGGAAGATGTTATTACTTAACATGAAGTCACGTTGGAACAAATAATTTGCTGTCAGTTTGACCCCAGAGCATGGCAAAGCCACGTATGTGAGAGCAAAACTTTGCTCCAGAGTTTTCAAAGGTTGATTTTTGGCAAGTAGATTGCCAGGACTTTCTTCCAAAGTGCCTCTGGGTGAACTCCAACCTCCAACCTTTTGTTTGGCAGCTGCATTCACTGTTTGTGCCACCCAGGGACGCCATCATCCTGGAGAAGGTGGATTCTAATCTCATCTTTTTGTAGAGACAGCAAAATGTCAAGTCACATGAAGATGCATCCAAGCCAAGGAACACCTGGGGCCACCTGAAGCTGAGAGTCAAGAAGACTGTCTTCAGACAGAACACAGCTGTGCTGTCACCCTGAATTTGGACTCCTAGCCTCGACAACGGTGAGACGATCAATTTCTGTTTATCTAAGTAGTACTGACTTGCAGCAGTCCTGTAGACCAGGTAAAGTGCTATGGACAGCAACAGGCATCATGACCCAGACAACTAGGGGGCCTATTTTGCTGAGGTAGATATACAAGGTAATGGGGTCAGTGTGTTCCAGGCAGAGGAAACGGCATGGGCAAAGGGCCTGAGGCAGGAAATGCTGGGAGTTATTAAAACCAAAAGAAGGCCAGCTTGGGGGTGGTGGGGTGGTGGGAGGTAAGCCCAGATAAGGCTTTGAAAGCCAAGGTAAATTTCAAGTGCAGAAGGACTTCTCTAAAGATTTCCAGGTGGATTAGTGTGGTGTTAAAAAGATCTGGGACCCACTGGAGAATGGTCTGTGAGGGAGAGTGTGCACAGAAGGTGGAGATGGTTAGAGTCAGGGCAGTGGACAGAACGGGCAGAATGGATAGGAGCCGGTTTAGGATGTGGAGCCAGGAGGATACGAGCCGGGAGAGGGAGGAGGAGCAGGGCTGCTAGTTCTGTTGTCTTTAGTAGGAGAGTGGAGGATACTGCCATTAATTGCCAGTGGAAGTCTGGGAAGGAGGGGGCTGGGGACGAGGAGGGTGATGGGCCAGATCAAAAATTCCATTTTGGACTTGCTAACTTTGAGATGCTTTAGAGATGGCCAAGCGGAGATGCCAAGTGGCCAGCTGGAGGCATAAGCTGGAAGCTCAAAAGAGAGGCCCCGGCTGAAGATATAAATGCAGCTCTGAGACAGTATTTTAAAGTCCTGGGACAGGAGGAGATCATCAGGGGAGAAGGGAAGAGGCCCAGAGCCAAGTCCCCAACACTTGGAGGTTGAACAGAGGAGAACAGAGCTAGGCAGCCACAGCGGCAGACTGATCACGCGGCTGCCCTGCTCAAGGGCCTGCAGTGGCTCCCTGCTGCCCTCAGAGCACGCAGGCCTGCCCCAGCTCCCCAGTCTCGGTCTTCCTGTCCCTTCCTTGTCTCCTTCCTCCCAGTCATGACACCTGTAAAGTTCCACACCTCTGGGATTTTTTGCACAGTTTGCCCCTGCCTGGAGCACCCTCCTATGGACAAAGGCAGATGCTAACTTTTACTCATCTAAAGAGCTGCCTGTGACTCTTTCTCTAACCCCTGAGGAGACTTGGAAACACCTGCTTCTGTGTTTCTCTGGCCTTTTGGACACTCTACCCTGTTCCCGTCACTCTGAGAGCCTGTTGGGCCCAGGGCTGGTCACTTCTGTGTCCTAGGGCCACATGCTGGTGGTTCCTGGTGACCCCTCATGCCCTCAGGTCCCCAGCTGCCTATGCCTACCCTACCCATGGGTCTGAAATGCACCATCATAGCTGGGGTGGGCTGAGAAGGTTGGCTTAACCACTTCCAGTTTGAGCCTGGGGTACTGCTCTGAACACACTCAGAGAAAGGAAGGTTCCCAGAGGGAGGAGGAGAAGAGATAGCAGAGAGGTGGTCACTGTGCATTTGCTGGGCCTCTCACCTGCATTGCAGCAGGCAGGGGAGGGGAATGAAAAGCAGGAAAGCAGGAGAAAAAGAGCAACCAAATTCTGTCTTCCTTGCTGCACAGAGATCCTGACAAAAGGTTTTGTCATGCAGAAAATCAAACAGCACTTTGAGGGATGGGTTGGGGTGGGAGAGGGGAGTAGTGGGTGCAGTTCTAGGCCTGTAGGGGTCATGTCAGAGGCTCGACCCATCCCGGGTCACTGTTGTTCTGCCTGGCATCAAATGTTACCACTCGCAGGCCTGCAGAAAGCCTCTCTGGCCTGGTGGATGGGGGCACGGGGAAGGGCCACATGCCCATATACTGAGCACTTACTCATGCCATGCATTAGGTTAAGGATGCAGCTTGGGCTTAGACAGACCTGGGTTCCACTTCTGGCTCTGCCACTTGCTACCTGGTTACGCGCTACCCTGCCTTGTTCTGAGCCTCAGAGCCTGCATCTGCAAGGTGGGCATGTTTACACGGGCTGCTTAGGCTTTCGAGTGGTGATGTGTGGCCATGCCTGATACACAGTGCAGGGCCTGACACACGGCTGTCTCCTTTCATCTTCCTAGAGGAGTATGTTGTTCCCTTTTTACAGATAGGAAAACGGAGGTTCAGAGCAGCCCAGACAAAGCAGTATGAGCAAAGCTAGCTGAGGAGTCAGCATTTCTTCCTCCAGAGCCAAAGACTCCATCCCTGTACAGAGTCCTTTTACTTGGTCACTTAGGCAGTTGGTTCTGGGGTCTTGGGTTGGATGTAGGCAGGCTGGAGGCCTGGTCAGAGCAGGTACCTGGAGAACACTCATGACTCACCCACGTGGATGTCCACAACTGGACCCACTCTTGAAGTGGCCCAAAGTCACTTGGTCCAGTTTGAAGTATTGCACATGACTTCCTCCATCCCAGGCCATGTCTCTGAGCTACAAATCCCAGATTCCTATCTGACTTCCGCACTTGGGTGTCTTCCTGACATCTCAAACTCAGCACATCTGAGGTCTAACTTATCAGCTTTTTCCTTTATGATTAGCACTTTGTCTGTGTCCTTTCTAAGAAATTGTTGCCTGTGCCTAAGCCATAAAGCTATTCTCCAGTGATTTTTCTCTAGAAGCTTCCATTAAACTTTAGCTTTTACATTTAGAGATATAATCCTTTCCAGGTCGATTTTGTGCATGGTGTTAGGTTGGGATTCCCTACACTCAACATATCTGAAATTCCCATCCTGAACTCATTCTTTCTAGGGGTCACTGTCACCCTGAAAGGCCTTGTCTCTCCATGTGACACCTCAGACACCAAGAGCCATCCCTGTCACCCTCCTCTCTGTCATCAATGTTCTGTTGATTTTTGCCTCCTAAATCTCTTTGAAACTGCCCATTTCCCTATCTCTGTGGCTCCCACCCCATTCATATTCTTATCTGTTACCTGGATAATGGCATCGCCTCTTAAACGGCCTTCTGCTGCCAATCAGCAGCCAGGCAGACATTTCTGAAAAGAAACTCTGCTTGCCTCATAACCTTTCCCACCCAGCCTGCTTTTAAGAGAAAGACACAATCCCTTAAGCCCTGCGTGGTCTGCCCCGCTCCATCAGCCTCCTTCAGCACCTCTGTCCCTGGTTCTGAAGCCATGCTACTCATTCTCCCCACTGGGCCTATGCTGTGCTGTTCCCTCTGCCTCAAATGTGGTTCTTGCCACATTGCCACGTATAAACTCTCCTTATCCTTCTGCTCTTGGCACCACCCCCACCTCCTCCAGAAGGCCTTTGCTGATGACCTATTACATACTCCCCTCTGTCGTCTGAGTTGTATGATGGATTAATGTTTGATGCTAGACCACCGAGGGCACGGTCTGTAGCTGTTTTCATCATTCCTGTATTCCTCGGGCCCACCTAGTACAGAAAAGCCTGCTGGTGTAGCGGTTACGTGCTACAGATGCTCCCCAAGAGGTTGGCAGTTCACATCTACCAGGTGCTCATTGGAAACTCTACGGGCCGTTCTGCTATGTCCTATAGGGTCACTGTGAGTCAGAATCAACTTGACAGCAATGAGTTTGTTTTTTTATGGGATCTAGCACAGTGACCCTTACACAGCAGGTCATATGTAATACAGGAGGAAAAGAGATAAGATGGGAAGGGAGGGAGGGAGGGAGAAAGAGTGGATCCTGCTTGGAAGGAAAAGACTGATTTCCTTTGCTCTAATCTTCCTTCCTAAAGTAGGCATTCTCAGACCCCGGAAGTTAAGATATTGAGAGTATGACCTCCAGCAGAGGGGAAAAGGTTGTGGCTGAAGTCGGAGGCTCCCTACCCTCCTGGTCTGCCTGTTGGGTGGGTCCCCTGCCCTCTCCTTGCCTCAAAGCTATGACCACTTGGCCCCTGATGGCAGGTTTTGCACTCTGGGGCGCTGCTTGCCCCTGACTGGCAGAGGATGAAGACCCCAGGCCCTAGCTCAGGAGGCTCATTGCCATCATGTCATCTTGAATAAACAAGTCCCAACTTGGGGATTTGGACTCCTGCTTTGACCCCTCCCCAGAGCTCCCTTCATACCCCAGGTCCTTCAGGGCTGAGACCCTGGTAAACTCCTGCCAGCAAGCCCCACTTCTAGCTTGAACCCCAAGCTTGGTCCAGAGCTAAGGAACTCTCAGGTCTATGCTCTTACCTCCATCTCTGCTTCCTCCAGCAGTGCTCGCCCGGATCCTCACTAGCCCCCGTGCTGACTCCTGCTGCCATTCTTGCTCATACAAGATCCCCCACAGCAGCCAGAGTGATATTCCCGAGACAAAAGTTAGACCATGCTGCTTTCCTGCCAACTGCATCCAGCAAACTCAGAATCAAGCCCTAAGTCTTCTCTGGGACTGACAAGGTCAGGCAACAATTCCTTAGAAAGAACACAGAAAAAGTGCTAATCACAAAGGAAAAAGCTGATAAGTTAGACTTCAGATGTGTTGAGTTTGAGGTGTCAGGGAGACACCCAAGTGGGGAAGTCAGATAGAAAGTTGGGGTTTGTAGCTCAGAGACATGGCCTGGCAGAGAGGAAGTCATGTGCAATACTTCAAACTGGCCCCAGCAAGCTCTCATTTCCCACCTCCTTATCTCATACGCTTTCTGTTCCCTTCACTTAGACCTTGATCTGCTCCCATCTGCCGTGTCTGGACCTTAGACAGTTCATCTCTTTTTTGCAGTGGTTATAGACAGGAAGCAAGCTGGCTTGGGCTTCCTCAGAACAAAGGTAACACAGATGCAAGCAGAGCTGAGAAATAGAGAGAGCATTAAAGCACCAAGATCAAACCATACCCGAAGCTACCTTCCCTGCTTTCTCTGTTATGTTAACCAAATAAGTTTCTTTCTTTTTTTTTGGTGTACACTAATTTGAGCTGGTACTTATATCACTTGCTTTTGAAGAGAGTCCCACTTCATGCAAATGGTCAGTCCTACCTTGCCTCACCTTAACTACATTTCCATTCCTTCAACACGCCAGGCACATTCCTGCCTCAGGGCCTTTGTCTTCACTGTTCCCCCTACCTGGAGTGGTCTTCTCCCAGATGTCTGCATGTCTTAATCCCTTACCTCGTGACATTCCTGCTCAACTGTCACCTCCCCAGAGAAGCCTTCTTGGACCATCTCATCAAAAACAACAAGCCTCAGTATCACCACTAATCTCTTTACTCTGGGTCATTTTTCTGTATAACACTAAGAGCCACCACGCAGATTATATTTATTTACTGTCTTTCTCATTCTACTACCTGTAAATTCCATAAGGTCAGGGATTATGTCAGGGTGACCATCTGTTCCGGTTTCCCTGGAACTGAAGGGTTTCCTGGAATGTAAGGGTTTTGGTGCTAAAACTAGAATTGTTCTGAGCAAACAAGGAAAAGTCAGTCATCCTAGGCTGCCTTGTTTGTGTCCTGTAATATCCCCATTGCTCAGATGGCAGTGGCACATAGTAGGTGCTTCATACAGGGTTGAATGGGTGAATGTGGGCACGTACTGTGCCCAGTGGTATCACACAATATTTATGTGCTTAGTTTCATTTAATCCTTATCACCAGTCTAGAAGTGGACTTACTTTACTATAATTCCCATTTTACAGATAAGGAGCCTGAGACTTGAGCAGCTCGCCAGGCCACACATCTAGGAAGCAGGGAGTCAAGATTTGAATCTAGTTCTGCCATACTTCAGAGGCCCCACCGTTAACTGCTATGTAGCGCACACTTCCCAGCTACTGTCTGCTCTGTCCAGGCCTACTGACCTTCAGCTCCTGCTGTCTTAAATAGCTACAAGTGGATCAGGAGAAGTCCCGCAGCCCTACCTCTCCTCACTTAGGTAGGTGAGAACAAGCCAAAAGATGGGACAGATTGGAGTTGTTAGGAAAATTTGAGATATCCAGTCCAGGGGCTGGTACCTCAGAGTTAGAGAGACATTCCTCCTGACTGGTAAGGGCCAGGTTACCTCATGTCCAGGACTCACTAGTGCCTGGTGTCACTGAGGCCTGGTCACTGTTAGCTTTGTTGTCAGCTCATCCAGTGGACCCATGATGGAGTTCGAGGGAGACTTTCTTCCATTCACCTAGAAGAGCATAAGCGAAAACACCCTTCTCTCCTCAGATCATGAAATGGTCTGCTCCCTGCTTGCTGCTGAAGAGAGTCCCACTTCTGCTATCCCAGCCACTACCCTTATCCTGCTGACCAGCTGGCCTTGGTGGCTTTGTCCCTCCTTGTCAGATTGAAATTGGTACAGAGCTTCCCTGGGCCAATGCACCCCTCACATGATCCTTCCAGCCAACCCTTGTGGTAAAGGTATTTTTTATCTCATTTCATGGGTGAGGAAATGGAGGCCCAGAGAGGTGAAGTCACCTCCCCAAGGTCACACAGCTCACGGGGGGAGTACTAGGTTTCTCAGAGACAGATTCAGGTCTTTTTCCCAAGCTCCCTTGTTGTCTATTCCCCACTGCCTCCCTGATGAGGATGAGGATGGAGATAATAAACAGTGCTGACACTGATTGCCACTGCCCATCGGTCAATTCATCGATACTGTGGTGGCTTGTGTGTTGTTGTGATGCTGGAAGCTATGAGGCTGGTATTTCAAATACTAGCAGGGTGGAGGTTTCTGGAAAGCTTCAAGATTGAGATGAAGAAGAAAGGCCTGGCAATCTACTTCCAAAAATTGTTATTGTTAAGGGCTATTGAGTCACTTCGACTCATAGCAGCCCTATGCACCGCACAAGGAAACACTGCCTGGCCCTGTGCTGGCCGCACAATCGCTGTTAGCGTTGAGCTCATTGTGTCAGTCCATCTTGTTGAGGGTCTTTGACTATGGATTACAATAGAACATTGTTCAATACAGTGCTGAAAGACGAGCCCCCCTAGATTGGAAGGCACTCAAAACACACAGCAGCTGCACAAATGGACTCAAGCAAACGGACAACAATGCAGATGGGGCAGGACTGGGTAGTGCTTCCTTCTGCTGGGGTCTCCATGAGTCAGAACTACTCAAAGGCAACCAAAAACCATCATTGATGGTGTCATGCCCTTTGCATGCATTATTTCTCATTTTAAACCACTCTGTATGTTAAGTATAATTATGCCCATTTTACAGATGAGGAAATTGAACAATAGAGGAGTTAAGCACTTGACCAAGGCCACACAGCAGGAATGACACCTAAAGGAAATGTCTTACTGATATGCTCCCCACCTCCCTCTTTTCTTACTGACACACCTACCTAACAACCAACCTACCTAATAACCAACCACTATCTACTGAGTGCCAACAATGTGTGATGCCCTCCCCTGCCCCAGTGCCAGCCCTACCCAGCACCAACAGCAGGAAGTAAAGTTCTGGCCTTGGGGCTGCCCTGGATCCTGGCCCTCAGCACCTGGAAATCCCTTCCTGACCAGGATCCCCTGGGCCAGATTAACGATCTACTTGGGACTTTCACTGGGGAATTCTCTGCAGGTTTAATTCTCGGATCTCAGCTGCTCTGTCCCCTGCCTGGCCACCAAGGAGTTGTTTTTCCTAACAAGGTGGGGGCAGGAGAAGGGCCATGGGAGGTTTTAATAATTCTGTCATTGGAAATTTCCATGGCAGTGGAAAAGACCCATTGGCTGGCCTCCAAACACCTCCCTGAAAAAATTTCCAAAAAGAAACCATAGGGTGGGTCCACTCCAACCTGGACAGACACTGGAGGAGACCATGGAAGGACTTGGGGGCCAGTACGTCATGCCTAGCACACTGCAGGACACCCAGAGGCCCCAGGGTCCAGGAAAATGGGATCCCCTTTCTCCCTTGGAAAGAAGAAAGGCGCCCCACTAGGGAATGAGTCATAAAGTCAGAGTCTGTTTTTCCGCTGCCCACTTGCTGTGTGATCCCGTGGGGTTACTAGACCTCTCTGAGCCCATCTTGCCCTGTAAAAGGAGGCAGTGGACAGGATGCTCTCTAAGGGTTGAAGCTTCTTCTGAGTGCTGGCTCTGGGCTCGTGTCTGCCTGTCTCCTGGGTTCCCAAGCCGTGGCTGGGTGAGTCCAGGGAAACCAAGTCCCTGGGAAGTCTGCAGGCTTCTAGATAGGCCAGAGGCTCCCTGCGGAAGCAGAGTAAGCCTGAACCCCCTGCACTGTCTGCCTCTCCCATGGGCACTGTCTTTCCATGGAAGGAAGGGACAGGCTGTGCATCTATATCCAAGCCAGAGCCCTGTGGTCATCTTCAGCATCTCCCCTCCTTCACCCTTGCAGTCATCCCATTGCTATGGGTGACTTTTTCCACACCCTTGCTGCATTGAGCACCCCTCCTACTTGGGTTAATTCCTCACTAGCTGCCACGCTCCCATCCTTGAACATCGCCAGGCTTATCCACCCCTCATGGCACTGAGCAGATGTGCGGTCCAGGGCACTGTGGAGTACAGTCAGTGCTTCCAGGCCTGGCGCCAAGGAGTTGGGTGTGAAGTGAGGCCTTGAGTGGGAACCATCAGCCTCAAGGGCATGGAAGGCACCCAGGGCAGGAGCCAAGTCAGGGGCACCTCTCCCCAGCATTCTTTAAGCTCACCTGTATCACCTGAGTGCTCCCAATCAACTGCAGAATTCATTTGTGCAGATGAGGGTTCAAGCCCCAGCTCTGGTATTCACTAGCTGTATGACTCAGTTTCTTTATCTGTGAAATGGGTCATCAGCAACTGCCGAGAAACATGGCAAAGACTGAATGAGATGACAATTCAACTTCCCACACTGCAGCCAGATGGGTCTGTGTATGAGTCTCATCAAAGCTTAAGACCCTCCAATAGCTCCCCATTTATTCAAGATCAAATCCCAACTCGGTACCATGACTTACAAAGTCTTACATGATCTGACCCGTGACTACATCTTCCACTTGATCTGCCTCTCTCCTCTCCACACATCTCACTCCAGCCACCATGGCCTTCTTTCCAGTCTTTGACCACTCCTAGCCCTCTCCCACCTCAGTGCCTTTGCACATGCTAGCACCTTTGCTAGGAAGCTCTTTTCCTACATTGGTGGCATGGCCAGGTACTATTCATCATCCCCATCATCCCCTCTTTATGAAACCCTCCCTGACCAATCTTAGTCATGTTGTGCCAGATAGCCTTCCTTCTTGATGCCCCTGTTAATCTTCTTTGTAACAATTACGACTACCCGGAATTATTTATTTTATTTATGAGTGGGACTTCATCTGTCTAACTTACTGCTTATATTCCCACTGCGTGAAACAGTAAGAGTTCATGAAATATTTGCTAAATGAACAAATGTGTCACATTAGGCATCAAATACATGTTGGTCCCTTTTCCTATTCCGAGCCCAGCCTTTTCCCCCTGAGCACATGTGCACACAGATAGACAAAGACAAATCATCAGATGAAACCAAAGAACACAAGCCCCGAACAAGACAATACGGTGCCAGAAGGAGGGCAAAAGGTCCTGAGGGTCGTGAGGTCAGTTGTAAGGCCTTACCTGGCTCACCTGAGGGTCCCCCCTGGGGTGGCAGGAAGTTAAGATTCTAGCAGAGAGCAGTACACTACTGTTTAGTATGGAGTGGGTAGGTCAGGGAGCACCAGGAGGAACCTGTATCTTGTCTGCAGCCCTTGTAGGGAGTACAGAATGTGTCCAGCAGGAAGCCCGTTTGGTTTGTTCACACCATAAGGGTAGGTGATCAGTAAAAACCTGGTAATAACTATATGAGGGGGGAGGCCGGACAACAGGAAACAGAGTATCAGTCATCAATGTCTGTGGGGATCATACACAGTGCTGGGCCCCGCCCATGACACCATCTGTCAGTTCCTCCAGCAGTACTCATATACTGTCACTCCTCTGCCCAAGAACCTGTGGTGGCTTCAGCTGCCTCTGAGAAAATGTCTGGACTCCTATCCACAGAGGATCCATCCATCTAGCCAGTCATCCCTTCTTGCCTTCACCCTCCTACCTATCTCTTCAAGCAGCCATCTGTCCATCGTCCATCCTTCCTTCCATCCTTCCATCCTCTTCCCACCCACCTACCCACCATTGTTTTATCCAGTATTTACTGAGTGCTTAGACTGGCTATGAGTCAGGGTCTACTCCACTGCAACAGATTTGGGTGCTTTTTGTTACTGGGTTCTAGACAACTTGCTAGGTGCTGGGGCCACCCCAGCTCTTCAATTCTGTAATAAGATCATCTCAAGTGTTTAGCTGCGTGTATCCAGAAAGCAACCACTTCTCACCACCTGCACGTCTCTCACCACGCTCACAGTGGGAGCCTCTTCCCGGTCTCCCTGCCTCTCATCTTGTACCTTCCCCACTCTCCCAATCTGCTCCACACACACACAGCCAGACAGAGCCTGTTAACACAGACAAGCCATGCCACGAGTCCCCGCATGACCTGGCCTCCCACCCCCTGCTACCTCTCAGAACCCTGCTTCTGCTCCTCCCCTTGATCTTTCCCCTCTAGCCACTGCCTTCATCACTGTCCCATCAACCTGCTGAGCATGTTCCTACCTCAGGACCTTTGCATCTGCTGCTCCTCTATCTAGACAGCACATGACTCTTTGTTCACTTCCCTCAGCTCTCTGCTCAGATGTCACCTTTCCAGGGAGACTTTACCTGACACTTCTGTTCAAAACAACCATCTCTTTCTCATTCTGCTCCATTTCCCTTCATAGTATCTACAATCCCTGACTCACCATCTATTTCCATCTTTGCTTGTTGCTGTCCCCTCCACCCGCTGCTAGACTGTGAGCCCCATGAGGCAGAGGAGGACTTTGCTTAAGTCACTGTGATATCCACCAGTTGCCCTGGGTAGCATCTGTGGAATGAATGAGAGACCTCTGCCCCTTTAAGAAGTAGGGTTATTTTTGTTGTATGAAGAACTTTCTTCCATCAGTGGGTCCCCAACTTGTCTGTGCGTAAGAACCCCCCAAGGCAGATCCCAGGTCCTTCCCCATGAGCGGAGTCAGTGGTTTTCCCAACCTGCTCCTCCCACACCACCCCATCCCTCTCTAAATGGCTCTGACACCTGGCTGGGCCTCACCTTGCCCCCTCCCCCGGCCCCAGTCACCGCCCAGCCACAAAGCATTGTTTTGGGCACTTGCTCTTCCACTCTGTTCTGGCCCTTCCTGCCCTGTGTCTGACCCAGCCTTTTCCCTGGAACCCATCACCCTCAATAGGGCCTCAGGCATCTTCCTAAAGGGCAAGCCTGGTCACATCAGTCTTCGGCAGAGAGCTGCCGACTTGGCCTTGGCTACCTTGCCAGCTGTCATGCTCTCTACTCCCTGCCTGGTACCTTCTGCTCAGGTGGCGCCGCACTGCCGGGGGTGGCCTCAGCGCTGCGCCCACGCTGTGTCCTTCGCCTGGAGCACCCTTCCCACTTGGCGCATTCTTTCCAGCTGGCTGGCTCTTACTTCTCGTTCAGACTCAGTCATGCTGACAAGGCTGCTCACTGCCTCTTCTGGGCCTTGATGCTCTTTGACTCCCCCTAAACCAGATGCCACTGAGTAGACTTCATGGTGACCCCACGTGTGTCAGTGAAGAGTTGTTTTCCATAGGGCTTCAGTGGTGGATTATTTTGGAAGTAGACTGCCAGACCTTTTTTCCGAGGCACCTCTGGGTGCTCAAGCCTACAACCTTTTGGTTGGCAGCTGAGCATGGAGACCTCTGCACCACCCAGGGAGTCCTTAGCGCCCCCAGCTGTGTTATTACTCTGCCTTGTAATCAGTGGTCCCTGGCAGAATGAACCCTGGGACACGGTGGTTAAGAGCGCAACTGCTAACCAAAACAGTAGCAGTTCAAATCCACCAGCTGCTTCTTGGAAATCCTATGGGCAGTTCTACTTTTTCCTACAGAGTCTCTGTGAGTTGGAATTCACTTGATAGTAACGGAGGTCAGATTGAGCACTGCGGGACTGTGAGGTCATTGTCACCATGGTTAAGCTGGAGTCTCTGGAGTGGAACTGCTGGCTGGGTGCCCTTGGCAAGGTTACTTGTGTTGCTTGACTTCAGTTTCCTTGTCTGTAAAATGGGGACAATAACTACCAGAGGGATGTATTAAATAAGTGCCTTGAAGTTCCTGAGACACAGCCTGGCACCCTGGAAGCACTGTGCCCACCACGTTGTTGGTTGCCGTCTTGTTGATGCCCACTTACGGCAGGGACCCCACGTGTGCAGATGAGAGCTGCTCCACAGAGTTTTCAAAGCTGTGACCCTTTGGATGCAGACTGCCAGGCTTGTCCTTCAAGGTGCCTCTGAGTGGGAATGACCCACTAACCCTCCGGCTAGTAGTTGAGTTTTTAACTATTTATGCTACCCAGGGACTCCCTCTGTCCAAGTTAGCAGACAGCATTCTTACTCAGAAGCTGGCACAGGGAAGGTGCTCAGGAGGTGGACGGGGCCTCATGGTGTTTGCTGGACCTCCATCCGCAAGGTCCTGGTCGAGGGTATCAGTTGCTCATCTGTACCTGGCAAATGACTTTGGTCTATGACTTCTCCTATCAAGAGGCCTCGGCTGACTTCTGCTGATACTGAAAAATACATGTTATTTGCTTGAGGAGTGTTTGCAGGGTTGTGTTTGCAGGGTTGCAGGGTATTTGCAGGGTTGTGTTTTCTGCAATTCTGTGTTCTCTTGTAACCTTTGAGCCTATTTTCCGGTTTTACCTCCTGCCCTTGTTTGCACGTGGCTTTTTGGTTTTTTTTTAGCTGACCTTTTGCATCTGACTTTCTAATTTCACCTCAGACTCCCTGTCTCTCCTCTGGGTCTCAGGACTACTTGATTGGGGAGGGGATGGCCATGGTGCACTGATAAGTGACATATAAAATCACGGGATATGCACAGAATGGGCCCATTAAAAAAAAAAAAGAACTCTTCCAAACACATCTGCCAGCAAGTGAAAGAAGAAACAAAAAGAGAGAGCAACTGACCAGATTCGAATTGTGGGTGGTATCACAATTTCTGTGGCAGAATTCTCTCCAGGTGGGAGACCTGGGTTCCTGGCCAACTTACTTCATACACAGCCATCAGCCGTCTGTCAGTGGAGGCTTCCACGTGGCTATCATGCCAGCTCCTTGAGGGCAGGAAGCCCATCTGTCTTATTAGAGAAAGGCACCCAGCATGTATCTGTGGAATGAATGAATGAATGAATCTTCCAGATCTAGACGGAGCGCTGGTGCTTTTGGCAGTGCTTTCAGACTAAGACAGACTAGGAAGAAAGATCTGGCAATCCACCTTCAAGTAATCAGATCAAAATTCTATGACTTACAACAATCTGATCCCGCTGGGGATGTAGTTGCCACAAGTTAGGGTAGACTCACCAGCAACTAATGACAACAAAGAAAAAAAGTGCTTATGCTAAAACTAGGATGTGCTTGTGCCAATATCGGTCATACTCCCACTTCAGAGGAGACAAATGCAGGTAACGAAAAACATGCATCTAGAATCAACAGCCCTACAGGACACAGTAGAACTGCCCCATAGAGTTTCCAAGGAGGAGCTGGTGGATTCGAACTGCTAACCTGTTTGTTAGCAGCCATAGCTCTCAACCACCGCACCACCAGGGTTTCCGTAGAACCTTCTGTATCATTCCACTTGTTTCAGCAAATGTGTTATTTTTGTAATTCAAATGCCTGCAGTTTAAAAAAGGGAAAATGGGGATTTTCCAAGCTGTTGTTCCCTGGTTTGTCCTCAGCACTGGGGGCACAGTCACTGACAGCTCTGAGGTCTGGAGTGACCTGCTGGGGGAGATCTCTGGGGGCTTGCATGTATGTAGGGTTCAGGCAGAGTGCCATGTGCTGGTCTAACTCACAGCAACTTGTCTGCACTCAGGCCTGGCCCCCAGAGGTATCCTGAAGGGCTCCTGAAGCTCTGAAACACATGGTGGAGCCCAACCAACCAACACAGCCCAATTTACCAAAAACTGGGACAGCCAAGCACACTTTTTCTCTGGAGGGACCTCCCCCAGCCCCCTATCCCTCTAAAAGCCAGCACCTTCCCTTGCTTTGTTCGACCTCACAACATTTGCTACCATCTGCATGGTGGGCACAGTTGACATTTGACTGCTAAGCTACAGGTTGGTAGTTCAAACCCATCCAGTGGTGCCACAGAAGAAAGGCCTGGCAACTTACTTTCACAAAGATTAGAGCTAAGAAAAGCTTCTGGACTAGTTCTACGCTGTAATGCACAGGATCACCACAAGTTCAACAGCAATGTTTTTTCCTCGCATTAGATTGCATGTCCTTGGGTGGCACAAATGATTAAGTACCCAGCTAGTGACTGAAAAGCTGGTGGTTCAGACCCAATTAGAAGAGTCCTTGAAGGAATGCCTGGCAATCTACTTCTAAAACATCAACCCTGAAAGCCCTATAAGCACAGTTCTACACTGAAACATACAAGGTCACCAGGAATCAGGATCAACTTAAAGGTAACTTTTTGTGTGTGTGTTAGGTTATTCACAGGGGCCTTTATCTCATTATGTACCCCTTCTCAGCTAGACTGTGAGCCCTCCAAGATGAATGGCATCTGTCCCACTCACGGCTGCACCACTCACTCTGTTCTCTCCTTTCTTCTTTGTGCTTTCACCCTTCAGTGTACAGCGAGCGAGCTCAAGTTGGGTGGTCGGGGTATGTGGCTTCTGGGCAATCTCTCCACAATCATTCTCTTTTGCCTTCAGGATACTGGGTCAAGTGTGTGGCAGAGGACACTCTCCTCTAAGCTGTACAAAAGCAGACCAGACAGAATCTGCACTTGGCTGAGGCTGCTGCCCAGAATGGCTTTCAAAGAATATTTTCTAGGACGGAGCTTCCTCCTCTGTTCCTGCCACCACTTCAGAATGAACAGCCTCACCGGTTCTGCACCCATTTATGCCTCACCAGGACTTTCTCCAGATCTGGAAGAGTCTTTCATTGATTTGTTTCTCAAATACGTGCTGAGCACCTTTCCCTGATCTAAGCTTGTAAATATGACAGTAAGTAAGACAGATAATTGTCCTGCCCTTTAGAGGCTGATTGTCTGGGTGAGAGCCACACAACATACAAGGGACTGAACACAGAGAATAATTTCAATTGTGATAAATGTTATTATAAAAAAGGTGTTACGATAATCAATAACAGGAAAAGAAGGAAGAGAAGCCCTTTAAATAGATCAGGATTGGTCTCACTGATGAAATGTCATTTAGTTTGATAAAGAAGGGACCTGTCACAGACAGAGAGGGAAGAAAAGCATTCTAGTTGGGGATATAGCATGTGCAAAGGCCCTGAGGCAAGAAAGAAGCTGATCAGTTTAAGTAACAGAAAGGAGACTAGCAAGCCAGAGCAAAGGGAGTCGAAAGGAGTGGGATGAGGGGGCAAGATGCCTGCCCCCGCCCAGGGCTTATAGACCACAGAAAGAAGTCTAGGAAGGGCAGCAGAGTTTTATGCAAGGAGTTCCACAACCTGGTTTATATTGTAGAAGAATCCCTCTGGCTGCTTGGGGCACACAGACACTTGGAGGGGTCAAGAGAGGAAACAGGGAGACCAGTGAGGAAGGTTGATCCATTCTTTATTCAACATCCATTTGGGCCATAAACAGTGTTCTCATGAAAACTCTGACAAAGCAAAGCCAAAAATGAAAAACAAGAAAAAGCATGGTCCGGGGGATGATCAAGCCCAGAGTCTGGGGTCTGCTGCTTGAGAGCTGCCATGAAAGGGAGCAGCAAGGGGCTCTCTGAAGTACGAGGTATTTAAAGTGAAGTTTAGAAGGATGAGCAGTTCCAGGGCTGGACAAGCCTGGACAAAAGCTCAGAGGCAGGAAAAAGGTCACTGTGTATGGGGGGGAGCTATACTCTAACTCACACTGAATGACTAAGCAACCGACAGACTGAGTGGATAAAGCAGTGACCAGATAAGAGAGATGTCAAGATAAGCATTGAGGAAAAAGTGTGGAGGAAGATTTGGAATGGTAGGTGGAGGCCTAATCACAATATATCACACAAGGTCAAAGACGCTGGGCTGTACCCACTAGGCAGCTGGGAAAATGGAGGGTCTGGCCATAGGGACAGGCCAGATGAACATTCTGAGAAAGGTCTCCCTGGTGACTGTGGAGGGCCACAGCAGAGGCTGGGGCAAGATTCAGGGAGACATGGCAAAAGGCAGGGCTATTCTAATTCCATAACAAATAATGATAATAGCTGATACTTGAGAGCTTCGTATGCCAGGTTTCTATGATTTTTATAAGTATGAAGTTATTTAATCTGCACAAGAAGCAATGAAATCAGCACTGTTATTTACTCCATATTATAGGTGAGGAAACTGAAGCACAGAGGACTTAAGTCACTTATTCAGCGTCACACAGCAAGGAAGCACGGGAAGCTGGGAAATAAGCCCAGGTACCCAGCCTCCAGGGTCTGCTCTTCATCCCTGCCCTGTGCTGTCTCCTTCAAGACCCATAATTCGGCATTCTAGGATTTTGTCCCCCTTGTAAACTCCTTTTGGACAATGCTCTTGGTCTCTCCAAAGCCCTGTGAACAACATAGCAAGCCCTCAAGGTACACTAAGTGACCAGGATTCATTCATGGCTGCATTGCTCACCTCCTGTGTGACTGGGCAGGAGGCGGGTGACCTCTCTGAGATATCTGCAAACCTCTGTATACAATGAAGATACCAAAACTTGTTGCTGTTAAGTGAATTCTGACTCATGGCGATCCTAGAGGACAGAACAGATCGGTTCCATAGGGTTTCCAAGGAGCAGCTGGTGGATTTGAAGTGCCAATCTTTTGGTCGACAAGTGAACTCTTAATCGCTGTGCCACTGCAATCCAAAATACCAAGCCAAACCTGTCGCAGTCGAGACAGTTCTAACTGATAGTGACCTTACAGGACAGAGTAGAACTGTCCCACATGGTTTCCAAGGAGGGCGTGGTGGATTCCAACTGCCAACCTTTTGGTTAGCAGCTGTAGCACGGAACCACTGTGCCACCAGCGTGCCAAAATGAAGACAGGAGCGGCTTATGGACAGGATGGTCATGAAAACTTCGTGTCGCTGGCTGAGGTGGTAGTAACATTGGCTCCTGTCACTGGGCAGCTCCTAGGGGTCAGGGGCTGCACAAAGCCCTCCACCCTTCACCGCCTTGGCATCATCCTTCTCCTCACTGCAGAGAAAACCAAGATTCAGAAACAAGCAGTAACCCATCCAGGGGGCACAGCTTGTTAGTGGCAAAGCTAGGATTTGAACCACATCTCCTCCATCAGCTCTGGGTAGATGTTTAAGAAATGTCAGTCCCTTCTCCCCAGAATGTGCATCTAGTGTGGCATGGTGGGGGCTTTGCCCTGGTGATGGTTACTGGGTGTCTTTCAGGAAGAGAGGATGAAAAGCCAGGATGTGGCCAATTCCTAGGGTCTAGGCTTCAAGGACACCTTGAACTTACTCCTGTGGGCAGATGTACTGGGGCACTGAGGCCAGGCACAAATCATCCATCCTTGGCTGGATGATGGCTTTTGTGTTTTTTTTTTTTTTTTTTTTTTCAGGTGTATGAATATTTGGGGGTAGCAGCTGACTCTGTCAACAGAGTCCTGGACTACTGGGTCTGCCACACTCTCAGGCATCCTTGGTCAAGAACCTCTCTGGGCCTCAGTTTTTCCTGGTCTAACACACACAACAGGATGACACGGAGATGGGTTCGGCATCCCAGCTTCCTGGGCCTCCTCCCAGCTCTGCCCCTTTCTAGCTGGAAGCTGCTTGATACGTCTTTTCACTTCTGTAATGGGTCTGGCAGCAGCAGCGAGGAGTGTCTGAATTCGTGCACATAGAGTGCCTTGCATGGAAAGTGCTGAACGAATTGTGATTATTACTGTCACTTCAGAGTCTCTGGGTAGTGCAAATGGTTAACACACTTGTCTGCTAACCAAAAAGTTGGTGATTCAAATCTACCCAGAGGTTTCCTGGAAGAAAGGCCTGGAAATCTACTTTTGATAAAGCCATTAAAAACTCTATGGAGCACAGTTCTACTCTAACATAACCCCCCCCAAACCAAACCCACTGCCACTGAGTCGATTCCAACTCACAGTGACCCCACAGGACAGAGTAGAACTGCCCACAGAATTCCCAAGGTATACCTGGCAGATTTGAATGGCCAACCTTTCAGTTAGCAGATGTAGCACTTAACCACTAGGCCACCAGACTTTCCACAGAAATGCCCCATAGAGTTTGCCAGGAGGACTTAGCAGATTCAAACTGCTGACCTTCTGGGTATCAGATGAAGCACTTAACCACTAGGCCAGAAGGGTTTTTACTTACTTTGACACATGTGGGGTACACTAGGAGTCTGAGCTGACTTGACGCCAACTGCTACTGGTACTGGCATGGCTCCTATAAGTCACGTTGGTGGCTATAGCGAGGCTCTGACAAGACCGCAGGCTAAAGGCTTTTGGCCGCTTTTAAACACTAGCATTTACATTCACCTCTAGTTGCCTGAGGTCTCACTTGAGAGGTCTGACTCTGTGCAGTCTAGAGAGCCTCTCCAGAGCAGTAGGCCTGGGGCAAGGGTCAATGGCATCTTCACTCAGCTGTGAATTGCTGTCCCCTGAGGCCCTCAGAGAGGGCACAGAAACCTCCAGAAACACCTAAACACCCAGCCAGACTCAACTGTATTACCACTGCCTGTGCCCCAGTGCAGCCAAGGCCAGGACCCTCACCACAGACAGCTGAGGAGCACTCCTCTGGTTCCATTTTATGGATGAAGAAACTAAGGACTCCGTGAGCAACAAAGAAGGTGATCAGTGATGCCGAGAGTATGGCCAGACATTGTCTCATGGTCTGACCCCACCCCCCAGCTGGGCATCTGCTCTTGGGTACCACTTTTTACAGGGGACTGACTCATCCCCCCAGTGAGAGTCATTTCTGGACCTGATTTTCATCTCTGAGTTCAACAATTAGTCTGGCACACACCAAGTACTCAGCCAATATTAGTTTTATTGATTTACATTTTGATCCCCTCTCCAAGATGCTCCGGGCTTAGAAACCAGAAATTGGCTGGACGTGGGAGAAAGGCCTTGTTTTAATCTGAAGTGCGTCATATCAGCTCATAAATTTACAAGTGGCCTAAAGAGCTCTTCTCAGATCCCCCGCTGGAAGAACCAGTTTGGGCTCCACTACGAGCCTAAAGGTGGGCAGTCTGGACCCACTCAGTGGTATCACAGAAGAAAGGCCAGCCGATCTGGTTTCATCAAGATTATAGCCAAGAAGACCCTATGAGGCACTTCTACTCTGTAATGCATGGAGTCCCCATAAACTGGAATCGATCTGACAGCAAGAGATTTGGTTTTTGGTTTCACGAGCTCACTCTTCTACCTTCAGATTGTTGCTGGGAAAGGGGTAATACTCTGCAGCCTTTGTACTCCAAATACTATGATACAGTGGACAGAACTGGTGCCCACCCATGGGTCCCTGTGCCAGCCGACAGCTCCCATCACTAGCTGCTGGGCAGCTACTAGCTCACAGTTGGCCCTTCTCTGGAGCTACTGTGCCCAGCAGATTGCCCTGCTCCTTGGGGCTTAGGGCAGCCAATGGCTGGCTGATATGGTATATACAAGGACAGCTCTCTTGACTCCATGTAGGGCAACTTTGTGATGCTATGCAGGCTCAAGCCCCCATGGGGTCAGGCTGAGGCTATAGTTCCTTCCTGTCTTTGTCCTGCTTCCTCACTTTCTTCCTCTTGGAAACACTGTCTCGCCTCTGCTCCCAGGACACCTGGGATACCTGGGTATGCAGTCCCATGCTGGCCTCTCTCTCTCTTCCCCCATGAACTTGAAGATCAAGAATGTGGGCAGCCATGGGTCTTAGCAAGCTAAACTCACAGGGAGCCTACCTGGTGTCAAAGCCTTCATTTCAAAGATAGGAAACTGATGGTCCAAGAAGGGCTGTGACCAGTCCAAGGTCTCCTGGGCCATGTGACAAGGCCAGGTTGCATCTGGATCTTCTAGGGCTCACGTACCCCAATCTGTTTCAGGGATCCTGCCTGGGGCTGGGCCAGGTATCCAGCCAGGGCTTTTGCTCTCTCCAAGAGGGAGTTTTGCTGTGTCAACTCTGCAGCAGACACTGAGCAGTTATTTGCAGGCCAGGAGAGCTCGGGTTGGCTCTGCAAGGTGGCTGGCAGGCTCTGCTGACCTTCAGAAAAGTGGGCAGGGCAGGCACCCCACTCAGTCTCTCCCCTGTACCAGCGTGAGGACGCAGAAATGTGAAGGCAGAAGAAAATCTTGTCTTAGGGGAGCCTAATTACTCTGCAGAGCCCTGACCTTGCTGGTGCTGGATTGGGCAGCAGTCTGGTCTGGGAACTCACCCTGCCCTGGTGAGAGTTCCCTTTTCCAGAAGAATCACAGAGCCCTGGGCCAATGTGGGGCAAGGAGGCCACTCTGGGCCAGTGCATGGATGCTGGCTCCTGTTCTAACTCTGCGAGAGTGCTCTGTGTGACCCTGGTCAAACCCAAGTGCATCTTAGGCCTTTGTTAGCCCATTCATAAAATGAGTACAGTTTCTATCGCTATTATTTGAGTCCATGGCTTATTTTAGCTACCACAAATTGAGCAAGTTCATCAAATAATAATTGCCTACTCTTCTGCCAAGCACTGTCCTAAGCACTTTAACCTTACTGAATCCTCGAAACAACGCTGTGAATCAGATTCTTGTTGTTACCTCCATTTCACAGATGGAGGCATCAGGGCACAGAGAAGGTAAGAATCTCATGCAAGGTTACACAGCAAGGAAGCAGTGGAGTGGGAACTTGAATCCAAGGCACTTGGCTCCTGAGTCTGAGCCTTAACTTCTCTACGTAATACAGATTTTGTTATTTGTTTTGAGCTGTGACGGTTAAGCACCTACTGCACGTAAACACTTTGCTGGGCATGTGACAAATGTACAGCTTTCTTGATTTTTTTACAATTCTGGGAGGTGGATATTCTCACGCTCGCTGTTTCAGAAAGGGAAACAGCCTTTCTCAAGGGCCTAAGGCTTCACTGTGACTGAAGTGAAGAGACTGGTGGAGACTCCTGACTTGTTTCCCCAACCAGCTGGCCTTGTTCTAAACTCTTTATAGGTTTTATCTTATCTACCTTCTTTGTTTGAATCTGATACACTGATTGCAAGAGATCATTGCTATTTTATACACCATTAAAAAGGAACACAGTCCCTGGGTGGTACAGAAACAACACACTGGGCTGCTGCCTGCAAGGCTGGAGACACAAGTCTACTCAGCAGAGCACTGTAAGAGAGGCCTGGGCCCTTGACTTCCAAAAAATCAACCATTGATAAACCTGTGGAACACCTACTTTGACCCACACGAGGTCTTAGCAAGTCAGAGGCAATTAGATGGTAACATTTTTATTCTTAAGGAAGGAAGAGGCATGGCTGGTTTCACCAGGCCGGGGCTAAGAGGCAGCCATTTTCCGAGAGACCAAAACCCCCAATGGAGAGTCCAAGCAATTCAGTCTTAATCACAACAACCTTACAAGGTAGCACAACTATTATTCCCATTTACAGCTGAGGAGACCGAGGCGCAGAGATTAGTCTACTTGCTGGAGGACCCACAGCTGGGTAAGCACCCACTTCCTGGGATTTGGCTCAGGTAGGCTGGGTTCAGAGTCTTTTTTTAACCACTGTTCATCACTGCTTCATCACTGCTAAGTGTGGCTCACAGGTTAAAAATTTTAAGTTAGCTGGCTGGAGCCCAGGACCCACTGCCTAGACAAAGTTTGGCCTTCACCCAACGTGAAGGCCTCAAGCAAGCTGGAGGACCCCCAAATGGCTTTCTGAGCATTCTACACCCACTTCACAGCCCCCCAAAGGAACTGTAATAGCTCAGCCCTCTTGCTACCCTGAGTTGAGGCTCACCCAGACAGTGCGTACTCACAGTAACCAGACTGGAACGAGCTTATCCAGACCAGGTGCCTCCCGCACCCCCAAGTAGCCCCTGAGGCACCAGACGCAGCCCAGCAGAGCAGCCCTAGCCTCAGGTCCAGCCAGCGAGGAAAAAGCCACTGCATTAATGAACACTGCTTTTGGAGGGGTTGTGGAGGCCTTCCAGAGGCTGGTGTCCTCCCTTCACTGCTGCGTGGCCCTTGTACCCCAAATGACATCACCCATTCACGGCTCCTCCCTCAGGCTCTCCCAGCCCCATGCTCCAGTGCGCCAAGACTTTTCAGGGTCATTCCCACTGGCATCTATAAGGAACCCTTCTCGGGTGCTCCCCTAAGAAGCAAGAAGGAAGCTCTAAGTATTTCTAATGCCTGTGTAATCAGGACACCACATGCAATGGATTCCTGTCCACCGTGTCATACCATATAGAATCACATGAAGCAGTTTTCCTCAACTCCACTTTACAAGTCAATGCTAAGCTTAGAGAGGCAAAACCACTGGTCCGAGGTCACACAGCAGTAAACAGTGGTATTAGAACTGAAACTCTAGTCTCTCTGATGGTGTTAGAGGAGGAAACCTTATGGTGGGCACTGACTCTGGCCAGGATCTGAGGCAACGGCGTCCTGTGCACTACATCACCAGATCCTCACACAACAGATAACAGTACATCGCCCCTGTGCAAGTGGGGAAACATTCCCTGAGCCTTTTTGTGGACCATACTCCAGGGCCTGGCACTTTATTTAGATTGCTTGTCACATTTGCCTTTCATAACTGGGAAGATGAGCACTAATATTATTCCCATTTTACAGAGGAGAAAACCAAGGCTCAGGGAGGTCAAGTAGTTCAAATACATACAGCTAACTAAGGGTAGAGCACCTTGTTAGAATGTGGCTTGGAATCAGAATTACCCTCCCACACATTAAAGGGTGAAACTTTGTAAAGAGCTTGAGGATACACTGTAACCACTGGTGAGGACTGTTATGATTAGCATTTTAATACCTGACAATTACCCCATTATTCAGAAGAGAACACTGAGGTTCACAGACCGTAAGTAGCAGAGACACAAAAGGACTGCAAGTTCTCAACCTTCTGTCCCCTGCCCATCTTCTGGGGCTTAGAGAGACTGGGGTGAGGGGTGGTTGGGTAGGTGGGTGGGGTGAAGGGTGGGTGAGGGGGTGAGGGCAGGAGGGCCACAACCTCTTCTGCTTCCTCTCTTGGAGGCCAAGGAGACCCTGCAGGCCCTGAATCTCCACAGTGCTGGCTGAAGTTTAAAGGTTCCTGGCTACGAGCCCAAAGGGGTCTCTGGGCAACTGCCAACCCCATCCTGGCCTCTCTCTCTGTTTGCTGCCTCTACCTTCTCAAGGTTGAACCAAAACTACCTTCCAAACAGTGTTACCATGCAGGGTGGACTGGTGGGAAAAGCATGGGGCTGTATCCCAGCTCCATCTCCCATTTGCTGTATGAACTTGAACAAGATACTTTCTTGCTCTAGGCTGATTTCCCCAAGCATGAACTGAAGAAGTGGGCCTCATGGAAGTCTCTGGGACCCCTTCCAACACCAAACAGGTAGAAGGAAGAAAAAGTACCAGGGACCTGGGTTCAGATCTCAACTTGGCTCCTTACTTGCTGTGTGACTCAGGCAAATGCATAACTTCTTTGGGTTTTGGTGTCTTCATCTGTGAAATGGGTGACAGTGATAAGTGTGTAAAGACTTACCAGCAGGACTGGCAGAGTAAGTACACAACAAATATCAGTGATTTTAGTGGGTTGAACAGTATCCTCTTGAGATGCACATCTACACAGAATCTCAGAATGTGACCTTATTGAAAATACGGTCTTTGCTGAGGTACATAGTTAAAGATTTCAAGATGCAATTGGTTTGGATTTAGGGTGAACCCTAGATCCAACGACTGGTATCTTCAGAAACAGAACAGAGGAGGCAGAGATGCCCAGAAAAGTGACGTGAAGGTGGAGGCAGGGACCTGAGGGATGTGCCTACAAGCTAAGGAGCATCAAGAATAGCCAGCGACTGCCACGAAGTAAGAGAGCCAGGGGATGCTTCTCTCAGAGGGCATCCGGAGAGAACCTGCCTTGCTGCCACCTTGGTTCTGGACTTCCGGTTTCCCGCAGAGTGAAAGAGTCCCTTTCTCTCGTTATAAGCCACCTGGTTTGCCTTCATGAGTTCTGGCAGCCCTAGTACAGTGGCTGCATTGGCCCCTGCTCTTGTTTTCCTAATGTGGACTTGCAGGGCCTTGGATCCACCATCCTCAGGGCCAGCTGGGACCCTACTCTCATTGAGGATGTGGAGTGGCAGGATCACTGCCCCTCTTAGGAGGGGACATCATGAGACCAGAGGATGACATCACTTGCCCGAGGCCTCTCACTGGTGGCTGAGCTAGTCTTGGAACCCTCAGACTAAGGCTCTTTCCCCATACACTGTGACCTCTGCAGAGACCCCCCAGCTCTGGCTCCTTCCTCAGGCCTGGCTCTCTTGCCCTCCCACTGCAGTCAGTTCACGCCCTGGCCATGTCTCTGACCCAGCAGAGGTCTTCCTGGATAGTGTGGAATGCTCCCTGTGTTGCAGGTTCATCTCAGCACACAGCCTGGCACACAGTGGGTTCTCAGTCATTGTTAGATATTGTCATAAAGCAGCCCTATGAAGTGGACAGCCTGGGTAGTATATTCCCATTTTACAGATCAGGACACTAAGGCTGGAAGAGGCAAACTGACCTACTCAAGAGCACTCAGCTATTAAGTAGCAGAGGTAGGCCTCAAATTCACATCTCTGAGTCTCCATCCATGCTTTCTAGGCAGCTTCCACACTCTGAACCATAAACCTGTGCCATACCCTGAGCTTAGTACTTTGTGTCACTTCCTTCCCCTATTTGCCCCTCATAATAGCCTGAAAAGTGGGTGCTGTTATTACCCCATTTCACAGATGGGGAGACTGCGGCTCCACCCTACTGCTAGGAATGCCAGAGCCTCACAGTTTTCCCCATCTTCTACTAGCAGTTTAATGAGGGGCAAAGCCAGACAGAGAGTGGCTCTGTCCAGGGGGTACTTTCTCCCCACATATATCCTTGTTTGAGGCTCCTGCTAGAAGGGAGAGATAAGTTAGTGTACCTGGCCTAGGAGAGGGCCAGGGTGGGCCGTTTCAGGCAAGAGCTGTCCCCTGCCTCACACTGTGCTGTGTGTTCCGAGTGAGCCGGGGGGAGGGAGCCTGCCTGTCCACCGCAGCATGTGTACATTGCACCACCCAGCACCTGCATCCCAGACAGCTTTGCCTGGCCCCCCAGCCTTAGCCTTATACTTTCTGGGTGTTAGCTGCTTCAGACGCATTATTTTCTATCTCCCCAACAGCCCTGCTGGAGATCCCCACTCTAGAGAAGAAAAGATTGAGCTTTAGAGAAGAAAAACTAGTTCCCCAAGACCAAGTGTCCAGGGACAGGTGTCATCAGGATGCAGTGGGACTCTTTAGGGCACCCCTCTTTGCTGCACTGCTGAGAACATATCCTGCTTTCAGGTTTGAAGGTTGGCCCACCCCAGAAGGGTGTCTATTCAGCTGCAGTGGGTTCAGCCTGGGCTGGGGTGGGGGGTGGGGCATTGGCAGGTGACCTGAGTCAGTCTCACCTGCCACCTACTTGTCAGGTGACCTCAGTTTATCCAGATGTGGCAGGAGCAGCATGAAGCCCAAGGTCACCTTCAGCACTAAAAGCTTAGAGCTCTTGCACGTCCACTCCCAACCACCTTGGCTCCCAGGCTATAGAGCTAAAGGGATGAACTCCTAGAGTCGCTGTGACAAAGCAGCCTTTGGGACCTCAGAGTTATCAGGTGGGGCCAGACACCTGTTCCCACTAGGTCATTATTTTGCTGCACTAGTGCCTGAAACCTACCACTCTAAACACTTCCCTTCCTTCTCCCTCTCCTGATCTTTGAGCTTGTCAGTCATAGCAGCAAGGTGCTCTCCTGGTCTGGCTCCAGCCCTAAAGCCAATCATGGCCACAGATGAGGAAGGAGGCTCAGAGAGGTGAAGCAATTTGCCCAAGGTCACACAGCTGTTCAGGAGGTTAGATTGGGTCTGGAACTCTCATCCTTTTGATTTGGAATCAAGTACTTGGGGTAAACCAGGGGCCCAGACACCCTCCCTGCTGCTTCTTGTCTGGACCTTGAGATAGCTTGGCAGGAATCCCAGCTCCTGGGAGAGCACAGTGACCTTGGATAAGTCTCTTTCCCCGGCTGGTCTCAGTATTCCTCTTGTGAATGGGGCCAGACCAGGTGATCTCGAATTCACATTACTGCTTGGCTTTCTTAGTGTCCTCAGTCCCAGCGTAAATGGGTGGCAGAGCCACTGGCTGCCTAGGATCAGGGCCACACCTGCCCGGGGAGGGCTCTGCCTTCACCCCCAGGAGATCCTCTAGGCTCTTTCTAGGACTCTTGCCCCCAATTCCCAAGTTCTTGGCTTGTCAGCTATCAAGATGTTGGCATCCCAGATTGGAACTGGCCTCTCTCAGGAATGCAGGGCATAAGAGGGGAGGGGAGGGCCCAGCAGCTTGGCTTCTACCCCACCTCTGCCACATTCCAGCTGTGTGACCTTGGGTAAGTGACCACACCTCACTGGCCAGCTGCCTCAGTTATAACATGGGGATGAGAGAGTGATGGGAGGCCTTCATGGGTGATGTGTGCAAAGCAATTCGCTCAGTGAATGCTACTGGGGTTACTGCTAGTTTCCCAGGTTCCCCTACCCATCCCTGAGGCTGATGGGGCAAAGGGAGGAGGCGGCAGGAGAACAGGAGCCCAACACCTCAGGCTCTGCACACAGTATAAGCCAAGGGCAGCTGTTCCGGCTTACTGTCTGGAGAGGTGTCTGGGGGCTGCTGTAGGTATCCTGGTCCCCAGCTCTCTGGGACCCTACAAAGCAGGCTGCACTCTTGGAAAGCGGGGTGGCAGGGCCAGCCCAGGCTCCTGGCAGCCTGGGCCATGGGTGAGGCTGTGACTGCCCCTCCTCTGTCTCCTTTCCAACTCTGGCCAGGCTTCTCCGCAGAACATCAATAACCTAAAATGGCCTTGCTGAGCTCCACTGCAGCTTCCCTGGGATTGTGGGCCAGCCCACCTTTGGGCCTGCATGAGACTGTGATGGCTGGTCACCAGAGCCAGTGTCCCTCTGCCTTCTGGGCAGTCCCCCAAGAGGTGAGCTTCTCCTGGCTTCCACAGAGCTCCCTTCACCTACATCTTGGATGCCCAGAGGCTGAGGGGGCAGGTGCATGCACACAGCACCCACACATGTGCTGCATTTGGGTGTCCACTGTTGCCTCTTACCTGTGCAGCCTACAATGACCTGTGAGCAGAGTCCAGCATGCTGCAGGTCTGCTGATGTACTGATACACACATGTGGATGGCATGCAGGGCACCAGATGCATGTACTGGCCACTTCCCTATGGGGCCAGCTCCTATGGGCACACAGCACATCTGGGGCTGCTACAGGGTACAGGTTGGGTGCAGCCTGCTGCATCCATGTGCGGGTGCTGCAAACATGTGGGACATGCTGCTTGCACAGGTGTGTGTATGTATGTGTGTATGCTCTGTTCCCATGCATGCTGTATCAGCACGTGAGCATATGGTATTCAGGGATGGGGAATGTGGTCACATGTGCTGGATGTCTCTGTGGGCACGGGGCACTCCATGTATGTATGTGCTGTGAACATAGTGCATAACTGATGTGTCCTATATATGCATCTGTTCAAATCTGTGGACGTGGGTATGTCTTGAAGAGAATGGGAGTGGGAGTACAAAGGGGGCTGAATAAATGCAGGCTGAGTGCATCTTTCTAGAGCTCCCAGGGCTCCCCCGGAGCTGTAGCCCCCTGCCCACCACAGCTCCTTGAAAGGAGTTAAGTGGTGGAGGCCCCGTGCCTGTGCTCCAAGCCCCCTCCCATTGTACACGTCAAAGGAGAATTTCTCTGGATGGCGCCCGCCCGCTCCTGGAAATGCCCCAAACGTCAGATCATCTCCTCCTAGCGACTTGAGAGGAATACAGGCGAGGAGGGGAGACCCTTCCGCGAGTGAGCGAGGCGTGCAGCGTCACAGAAGACCATCTGCTGGCCCTGCTCACCGCTCACTTATCCTTCTGAAGGTCGAGCGGGTGGCTGCGTGGGTCTGAGACCCCCTAGGGCCCTTGCCTGACTGGGGCAGGCCAGCCTCTGAGATCCCTCCCGGCAACCTGGGTGAGCAGAGGACAGCGTTATATTGGGTGGCTCCTTGGCTGGGAAGAGGCAGCTGCCCAAAGCAGCCCTCCCTTAGGGAGTTCAGAGGCCCCCTGCTGGATTCCCCAGTCCTGACCCTGCAGGGGGCAGAGAGGAGCCCCAGGTGCTGGAGCACTCCCCTGGAGGCCCTGACCCAGGAACAGGGCTTCCGGGCCGAAAGTGCCAACTCCACCACTCAGCATGACTGCTGAAAAATGGCCTGGCTACCCCACTCCTGATCCCGTCCTAGGCATCGTGGGGGCTCAGGACGTGTCCCTGCCACCACACACCCCGGCTAGCCTGACCCAGTAGGTCCCCACACGAAGCAGCCCACCCCACGGGGACCCTCCTCGGGGGGCCTCACCCTGCCTCTTTCCGGAGACCATGGCCGGGGCGGGCAGGGGCGCCCTCAGATCCTTTGCGTCTCTTCGGGACGCGGCTCAAAGAGATGAGCACCTTGTCCTGGCCAGCGGCTTGCTGGCCCTTGCGTAACATCCTTTGGGGGCATTTGCTGTCCAGAGGCTGCGGGTGTCTACTGAGACTGGGCATCCGCCCGTCTGAGGCCCCCCTGCCCGTGTCCCCAGCATTCCAGATCCCCCTGCCCAGACCCTCACACGAGTGTCTCCCTCAGCGACGGTTCCCAACGCAGCCTCAGCTGCCGCCAGATAAACAAGCCCTGCTGCCACCCTCCCTCACGCTGCCACCGCCACCACCATCAGCACGGAAAAAAATAAAATGAAATGAAATGCAACCAAATAAAATGGGTGCGGTAGGAAGGGGAGAGCGGAACGGGGCGCTTTTTATTGTTTATTTTCTCATGCTGGGGGATGCCGGTACTTACTTGGCTACGAAAATCACCCCAATCCGGCACGGCTTCCAGGCGAGCAGCCGGTAATCGCGGTGCGGCAGCTGGTGCCGCGGCTGAGCCCAGCCAGCGTGCCCGGTCCCTCTGCAGACTGTACCATCCTGCCCGAGCAGGTGGGGGGCGGGAGGGGGGGTGGAGGCGCCGGCGCCGGCTTCTAGGAGAGCATCTCGCTGGCAAAATGCAATCTCGGGGGAGGCAGAGGCCGCCCCTGCCGCTGCCAGAGGCTGGTGGGGAGGCGGCGGTGAGGACGCAGGAGGGACGCAAGGAGGACTTGTTCTGTTGGGGGCGCTGGGGGAAGGGAGTGGGGGCCGCGGTGTGTGTGGACCGAACCACCATGGTGTTGTTTGCGGCTTTAATTCCTCCCGTGGGATCATGAGGAACTAAAACTGGCAGAGTCCCAGGAATCTGCCCGCTCCCCAGAAGTAGGAGGGACTGTCAAGGGCAAGAGTAGGGGAGGGTTGAGTCTATGTCTGAGGGAGGGTCCCATAGGAGAACCTTGGTAGCGGGGGAGTGGAAGTGGAGGGGGGTGTCACTCAAACATCCTCAAGTCTTCCTTGACTTTCTGGGGCCCTCATTTGGCTGAGTGAGCAGGGGCTCTGACTCTCCTTTTTTGGTCAGGACACCCCTAGACCTAGAAGTGCAAAGGTCACGTGGGGAGATGATAAACACACACTAAACACCTCTTCATTTGCAGAGCCCAGTCCCACTTGCGAGTCCACCTAAATGCTTCCCCTGCAGGGTGATCTCCCAGCCTGAGGGCACCCACCTTCTGGGTGGGCTGTAAGTCAGGCAGAAGACCCCCTATAGGGACCACTCCTGGGCCAGCCGACAGGTAACCCACCAACAGGGCAGTCTGTACAGGTCCTGTGCATCTGTGTGATATGCAGAACTATCTGTGATGTTATGGGGTCACCGTGTTGGGGGCTGACCATATCCAGAGGACCCCGGGGGCCCCCAGCCAGGAGTCTGTAGGTACAAGCCAGGTCCTCAGCCAGCTGCCCGCTTCTACCTGCCTCAACTCTGGTAAACCTGATGCTGCACCTTTAAATCCAGACTGTGGGAGGTTAACCCCAGGAGCAAGGTGAGGAGGTCACCACGGGGTTAGTGCGCAGGTGGGCAGGTAGAGGGGGCTTCTCTGGAAGCCTGAAGCCCTTTCTCCACAGCCCTGTCCCCTCTAGGAGGGATGCCCTGTTTGAGTGGAGGGCATGGGAGATAGAAAGACCTTCAGGACCAGAGTCATAAGGGCACCTGTCAGTGGAGTGGGGGACGCAGAGAAAGGGGTCAGGGTTGAGGGTTGCCCCAGAAGGCAGCTCTACGCCTCAGCTGTCTCCACCTCCTGCCCACCTCTGAGCTGCCCGCCTGCCTGAGTGTCCCGAGCTGCCGCTATCCCTGGGCTGGCACAGAATATCAATTTGTCTCGTTAAGCTGAAAGTCTGCACTGCACCAAAATCAGAACCTGGCCTCACAGAGGGGCCGTGGGAGGGAGAGAGTGTGGAGTGCCTGCAGCTGGCCCCCAGGTGGGATCATGTCAACACCCCTTTTCTCCTTAACCCCCAGCCCCACAGAAGGGGCTGATTCTATTCTCCCTCCTCCTGCCCACCGCCCCCCCCCCGAAGCCAGGCAGAGTGGCCTCAAAGAAGGGAGGCTGTTGAGAAGCGAAGAGCCAACAGCTGGGTGGTCATTCAAGGACCTGAGCTCTCCTTGTTGGAGGTGGGACTCAGGGGCAGACAGGGAAGCACCCTTCTGGGTTTCAGATGGAGTGGCCCAGGACATCCCTCAGAGATGCTCTCATCCCCATGACTACAGCCTGGGACAGGGACTTTCCACAGTGGCCTCTTCCTGGGATGCAGGTGGGGGACTCTGCTGGCCACAACTCCTAGAAGCCTTCTAGGTCAGCCCTGGCCCAAACGGCTCTCATCCACCATCCAAGAGTTCTCCCTTTCCCAGGACCTAGAAGAAGCCCCCTCTAAAAAAAAGGGCACAGTACAGGTAAGGTGTTCAGGCTGGAGATGGGCTGGGATGAGGGTGAGCAAGGAAGGGAAGAGGGTGAAAAACCCACTGCAGCTCACCTCTGCTCCCAGCTAAGATGCCTGTGCCAGAAATCCCACCATTAAGCCTTCCATATCTACTGGGGGCAAATGACTTTTCCTGATTACAAAACAAACAGCTCCCAAACGGCTCAGTTATCAGCCACCATTTCAGCAGCAATAAAATAAAAACCCAAACCTGCTGCTGTTGAGTCGATTCTGACTCACAGTGACCCTATAGGACACAGTAAAACTAGCCCCTAGAGTTTCTAAGGAGTGTCTGGTAGATTTGAACGGCTGACCTTTTGATTAACAGCAATAGCACTTAATCGCTACACCAACAGAGTTTTCTCAGCAGTAATAATCCCTATACAGTCCAGCATGCTTTATAGTTTTCAAAGGCCATCTACAAAACTTTAAACTGCTTGATCCTCACAACTACCCCTGGGTGGCTGTTGTGAGCACCCAAGTTAGGGATGAGAAGGCTGCGTGTGGCTTGGAGGGATGTGGTGGTCAGGACAAGGTCACACAGCCAATAAGGGGTCAACCAAACCCAGGATTGAGGTCTGAGGTCTTCAAGTCCAGTGCTCCTGCCCTGCAATGGCCAGCATGCTCTGCCCTTACCCCCTCAGACAGTGCTATCTATTTGAAGTCCTGAGTCCTGCCTGCCTACTGGCTCCTCTCACCTCTGCCCTGTTTGGGACAGGCTAGGTCTTCACCAACAGACACAAAGCCAAACTCTCAGGGATTTTGGTTCCCAGAGTCTAAGACTAGAAATGGCACCTGGCTAAGCTCCCATCTCCCTGGCATTCCAGGCTGTGTGTCCTTCAGCCTCTGCATCCACACCCCAGCGATCAGATGCTGCTCCCTATATATCTGAGACTGCCTAATTGTTGAACAGCATTCTTTGAAAGTTTTTCCTTATGTATATATCCCACCTCCAAACTCATGGACTCCTATTCACCCTTCAAAGTCCAACTCAAATGACCCTCCTCTGGACAGTTCTTCCTGACTCCATCAGCATTTAAGTTAGTTCATGTCTCTGTTACAGCTCTGATCAAACCACACTGTGATGGTCTACACGTCTGCCTCCTCACCTCACCAGGGTCCCAGTGCGTGGTAGGTGCTTTAGTAAAGGCTTGAATGAATTGCCTGCTGTGTGATTTTGAGTCATCAGATGCCACACTTAGAAGAGTACTTGAGGACTGCCATCCAATTCTCCCAGTTTACAATTGAGCAAACTGAAGCCTCAAGAGAATGATGCAAGGTCATCTTGAAGGCAGATTCCATCATGGGCATCTGTCCCCTGCCCCGCCCTGTGCCCACTCTTCCTGCAGCAGACACGCCTGAGTAATCTGGCATGTTCTTTTAGAATATGTTGGGGGTAGGGGCAGCTGAACTGGCAGAGGTCTTGTGAAATCAGACAAACAATGGTGCTAGTGTCACAACTCTGGGAGGCTGAAAATGACAGGTCAGGGTCACTCATGGGGAAGAGGGGGAAAGAGGCAACAGGCTGGCCGGGGGATTACTGATAGCTTTTGCGTCTGGCATGATCTGGCTTACATGGGACATGAATTGAGGAGGGTATAAGAAAACAAGGCTGGACCAGCCCAGTCTGATTTTCAAATGGTGTTTAGCAGGCCAGATCACATTTTCTCCCTTGGGAATAGGTCCCAGGTGTGGGGAAGGGTGGAGAGTGGAGAGGGTCAGCCTGTCTAGGAGCTTCATCCAGTTGGATGGAGGCCATCTACATAAGAGAGACAGAGGAAAGGTTCAGACAGGTCAGAGAGTGGCAGAAGGGAACACAGCCAGAGGGCAGCTGGGTTCTCAACGGAAGACACAGGCCTGTTTGTCGTCCTTTTCTAGAAGGAAGCAGAAATGAAGGCTACACCTGACCTGCCCTTGCCTTGCCTGGCCCAGAGTCTTCTGAGGCCTGGGCTGGGGTCCTGAGTCTGATCTTGGATCAGCTGCTGCCACAAAGGGTTGCTGGACTGGGCCCGTCAGGGGATGAGAAGCTATTTCCAAAAGCACCTCACATCCTTGCCTTATTGGACCTCCATTTGTTTCACCTTTGGAGATGGCTGGGCTTCTCCCCATTTTACAAAAGAGAAAACTGAGCCCCAAAGACCTTAAGTAACTTGCTTAGGCGGTACAGAGCCAGTGAGGGTCAGCCTTGAGTTTCAAACCCAGATCTGTCCCACTGGAGTCCTAACCCTGTCCTCTGTCCTCCCCTGAAGTTCCCCGTGTTTGTGGCCCAGGTCTCAGGCCCTCCTAGGATCACAGACTGCATGCATGCTGAAGTTCAGGGGACTTTACAGCCAGGTTTATCCCAAATCTCCCCTCCAGCCACCTCAGGGTCCCATATCCCATCCTGCTGAGGTGTAAAACTCCTTTAGCCAATCAGATCTCAGACAGGCTTTGTGGACAGACAGATCGGGGTTCAATTCCTGGCTCCTGCATTTACCCACTGTGGACCTCAGGAAAATGACTCAGTTTCCCCAAGTCCCAGTGTTCTCATCTGCAAAATCAAGGCAAGCTAAAGGAGAATGCAACTTTTATTACAGAAAGAGCATAGCAATGGAAGTCTCCAGAAGACCCCTGAGAACATATTAGGATGGAGTTCTCAGGCCACCTATTGGGCCAGGCAGGGATGGTCTTTAGGTCCTGATAGGTCCAGGCAGCCCTCCTGAGACTAAACCCAGGCTGTCAATCCCAGTTTCTTCCACTGGTCCTTGCTCTCCCTCAGTAAGGAGGGTGAAAGCCTGACTTCCGGCTCATTCCAGCCACTGTCCATGTTGACATCCTTGCCACAGGCTTATGTGGCTCATGCTGTGTAATCCTTACAAATCCCTGTGAGATGGGTCCTACTTTTACTCCATTTTACAGAATGAGAAACTGAGGTACAGGGAGGAGACATGCTATTTCCCAAGATCACAGTGAGAGGAGGATCTGAGACTTGAAACCAGGACTGAGTGAAACTTTCTCTGAGCCCAGGGACCCTATGGGAGGTGGATGAGAGGCTGGGTACAGGAAGCCATTCGGACCTGGGTTTCCCACAGCTGTGAATGTGTCTTCCCAGCCATGCAGGTCAGAAAACCTCAGTCCCAAGGGCCTACCCTACTAGCCCCTTACTTGGGAAGTGCAAGTGTATGGGAATGGCTGCCCTTGTAGTGAGGCCCACAGACCAGGAACAGGGGATAGGGGCTCACAGCTATGCAAAGGGTGCTGGAGAGGTCAGTTAGAGAGCTTGTGCTTTCCTCAAGGAGAAGACAGGGCATGGGGACCAGCAGGTACTCTCAGAGGACTCCCTGGAGGAGGCTGCCTTTTGTAGGCCCGAGAAGCTCAGTCTCACCCATGCTGCCTCTTCAGTGAATTGTACGTTGTTAACGTACACATATATGAGCATACCTACCCACTTCATCCCTTAAGACTGCCTCCTAACATTGGCCTCTCTCTGTTGTTATCCTCCCCTCAATCATCCAGCCCCCTACAGCCTTAGGGGACCTTCTCAGTTCTTAATCTTTCTGTTCTTGTGCTTGCAACATAAATCCCAAACTCTTGTGCGACCTGGATGACTGTTCCAGACCCTTCCTGCTGGCCACCATCCATAGTTCTCATAGCAAACGATCCTGTTTTTCAAACACACCTTTACATTTCCACACCTCTGGGTCTTCACATACATAATCTCTCTGTCATGGATGCCTTCCCTCTCCACTGTTCTTCCTGGAGAACTCCTATTCATCCTTCAAGGCTGAGCTCCAGCAACCCTGCCTTCATGGAACCTTCCTTGATTTCGCCACCTCTGTCCTCTCTCCCCAAGAGAAGCTAGCTGCACTTAACCTTTTTATATGCATCTATCTTGTCTATCAGGCTGGGGCACTCTCTGGGGGAGGGAACTGGATCTTATTTGCTGCAATATCTTTAGCATTGGGAACACAGCCTCAGTGAATACTGATTGAAATGATGAGTGCAGGTTTGTTGAATGAAAAACCATTTCCCCTGGTGATGTTGAACTGGTGTTTTCATCTCTCTATAGCTCCAGAAATATTCTTTAGACTTACTTGGGGGTACTAGTTTAAGAGTTGCCATTTCCTGAACCTGTCAGTGAGTGGGCTGGTGTCCCTGTCCAGCGATGCCTCATCTGGGGTCAGGATGCCTGAAGCTAGGGCTGGCCTCAAGGTGAGCTGAGCACCTTGAGGTGGAGGAGCCCCTATCCCTGAATACCCCCTCTCAGTTATGTACAGCCTGATATTTCACCATTAGCAATTCATTTCTTTAGCTCATTCAGCCAATAACTATTTATTCAGCTCTCATTGAGTGTAAGGCACTGTGTTGGTGTCCTAAGTTAACATTTAATTGTGTATGTGTGTGTGTGTTTACTTCTGCTGGAAGGCTGGTTCCTGTGGAGAGGAACAGAGAAGGTGGGATGATGAATTCAGAAATGACAGGAGAAGAAAGAAGGGAACTATCTTTGACTCTTCACCACTACCCCAGGAGGGTTTGGTGTCATCACTTGTTACAGACTGAACTGTGAACCCCAAAAGGTATGCTGAAGTCCTCATCTCTGGCATCTGCGATCTTGTTTGGAGATAGGATCTTTGAAGATGTTATAAGTCAGGCTGGCACAAGGTCATGCTACAGTTGGATGGGTCCCAGTCCCATCTGAGTGAGGTCCTTATAAAGAGGAGAAGACATACACAGAGCCAGACAGACTGGAGATAGCCATGTGACAACGGTGGGAGAGACTGGAGAGATGTAGCTACAAGACAAGCGATGCCAAGGATTGCTGGGACCCAACAGGAATAGGGAGCAACTAAAAGGGGTCTTCTACTGGAGACTTTGGAGACAGTACGCACCTACCGACACCCTAAATTCGGACTTCTGGGCCCCAGAACTGTGGGAGAATAAATTCTTATTCCTATAGGCTACCCAGACTGTGGTGCTTTGTTATGGCAGCCCTAAGAAACAAATATAAAGCCAAGCCAAGTGCCAACTCTTTAACTTAGAGGTGAGGAAGTGAGCACAGAGAGGGTAGGCCAGTTGCCCAGGGGTGCACAGCTCTGTGGTGCAGGTCTGAGGATTGCAACCTGGTGCTGTCTGCTCTGAAGCTCGTGATCTTGTAGCATGTCATCCCTCTGGAGAGGCTGCAGAGACCCTGAGGGGAGAAGTTTCCACAGAGCATGGCAGCAGAGGGGTATGAACTGAGAATCTGCAAGCTGAGACATGTGACGGCTGACTGACCAATGGCTGGCTATTACCCAGTAAGAAGTTAGGAGACAAAATGTGGTCATCTCAGATGTCTGTGAGTCCAGTCAGAATGGGTGGGAGGCTGACAGGGTCACATCGGCTATCTCTACAAGCCCTTCATGCATGCTGATGTAGACATCTACCCCCTGTCCTAGTAGACAGGTCTCAGCAGAGCTGTCAGATTAAAGTGGCTAGGAAGAAAGACCCGGTGGTCTACTTCCAAAAGTAAGTCAATGACAGCCTTATGGATCACAGCAGAATCTTGTCTGATACAGTGCTGAGAGATGTGTCCTATAGGTATACTGGCTGCAACCGTGGACTCTGGAACACCACTGATTGTGAAGATGGTGGAGGGCTGGGCCGAGTTTTGTTCTGTTGTCACATAAGCACACCAGTCGGAGCCAGTCAGACAGGAGGTAACAAGACCAACAGAATGCATGTGCGCTATTGTACACTTATCCCCCTTGTTCCCACAGCAGCCCTGCTGGGTGGACAGCCTCACCCCCAGTTTACCAGTGAGGAATCTGAGGTTTGGAGAATGGAGGTGACCAGGCCAAGATCACATCACTGGAGCCAAGATTGTAATTTAGCTCTTTCTTGGAAGGCTGGCAGAGTTGCAGGGGGTTCTGGGCTTACCTCTTAAGAGGTTTCCAAGCCACTAGGGCTCTAGAAAGCCATAGCTCCTGTCCTCTCACCCAGCCTCGCCCCTCTGAGACATGCAGGACTCACTCTAGCTCTCACCCTTCCATTGTACCCCAAAGGTGGCAAGGGAATTGGAGTGGGATTTAAAAATTTTGGGGTCTGGAGTCAGAGGTGGCCTAGTGCACATCCCGGCTCTGCCCCTGACTGGCTGTGTGGCTTTGGGACAAGCCCCTAAATCTCTCTGTCCTCATCATCCTAATATGTATGTATGTATGATACCACTCGCTTCCTGCTTCTCCATCCACCCATTTGTTCAACACATATATAAGGGGCTATATGCCAGATTCTGTGCTAGATGCTGACAATACGGTCGTGAGCAGCAAGTCCCACGGTATCTGCTCTTAATGAGGGTTTAGAGATATACACGGAATGAAATGACCACACAAAACAATGCAAACCCAGAAACGATAAGAGATGAAAGGGCAAGAGCCAGGAGCACATTCAGCAGAAAAAGTCGCCACGCCTGGCAGGAATGCAAAGAGGAATCAGGGAATGTTTCCTCAAGGAGGTGATGTCTGAATCAGGATCTAGGTGAAAGGAGGGGCAGGATGTTCCCTGCAGAGGGAATGGCAAGTGCAAAGGCCCTGAGGCTGGAAAGAGATGGGCAATTATCAAGGAATTGAAAGGAGACCATTTCAGCTACTGGGGAGGAATAATGTTGGCAATGGGTGGGACAGCATTGGGGCTAGGCCAGCCAGGGCCTAGGAACAGGCAGATTTTAGAAGGTTTTAGGGATTACGTGGGTTGATGAATATACAGTCCTCGAGGAAGAGTCTGTCACATAACACACATAACAGAATTCTGCAATGTTGTCAGTCACACACGTATCACCTGCCATGGGTAATGCATTCATTCAACAAACCACAATCTGTGTTGGCTCTGAGCTTCAGGCACACCAGCAAGCAGGAAAGGGACCTTGCTGTCACAGAGTCATGGACAAGACCCAACACATCAATCTACCAGACACTGTGTTGTACTGGGAGCTGAGTGGAGCCACCTAACAGAAGTGGAGACTGAGGCCAGGGGAGCCTCAGGGCCAGTTAATGGGTGATCCAGATGAGAACTATGGGCTCAGGATTCTCACTGCATCACCCTACAGGGACCTAGGCTGCAACTCCTGGTAGCGCAGGGTGGGAGAGCTGCTGAGGTAGAAGGGACAGTATCACTACAGGTTACAAACAGTAGTGCTGAATTAGTGACAACTGAGTACACACTACGGGCCAGGTACTGCTGATTCCAAGCACTCTTCATGTTTTGATGCATTTAATTCATCCCACATATCCTTTAAGATAGTCTCGATTATCATTCCCATTTTACAGATGACGAGACAGAGACACAGAGAGGTTAAGTAACTCGACCAAAGTTCTTCAGCTGGTGAATAGAGTTGGGATTTGAGCGCAGACACCTGCACCTGGCTCTGAGCCTCCCCATAATCTTAATTACGGGTCTGGGGAACACTTGGGTCCTGCCAGGGTGCCCAGCAAGCAGCTAAAGGGAGAAAGCAGGAGGCAGGGTGTAAAGACCAGAGCTGGGCCTGAAGAGGGTGGGTGGAAAAACTGACTGGCTAGTCTCATGATGGAACCTTAACGGCCTTCTTAAGGTTGTCTCCATGGGGATGTCACACATAATCTCCAGGTGACGCTGGGGCCAGGATATTTCTGGGAATTCTCTTTGGGATTTCCTTTTGGAGCTCTGTATATGGAATTACAGCCCATCAGGGTAATGTATACAGTCACACTCCTCCATTTAGTCCTACCCTCCCATTTCACAGATGTGGAACCTGAGGCCCAAGATGGGAAGCCATTTGCCTTGGACACAACACAGCAAAGCAAGGACTGGGAAGCGAATTCTCTCCCTAGTGCAGCTCTTTAGTCCCATGAGAAACGGCCCTTGCTGGCTCAAAACTCAGCATAAGAATCCTTTCTTCATCAGACATGGTTCCAAGTAGCATCTATAAAGGAAGAGCCTGTCACAGGTGGGAAAGTTATAGACTGGGCAGCCCTTTCTGTAGGGCCACTGGAAAAGAGCTCAGCTGATGTAGGACAGACTGCCATGGGTCAGGAGCACATCCTCCTGTCTTTAGCCTATTCTCTCCCAACGTTTTCTGTCCTGCCAACCCCATGGGCTGGTTTGCTGGTTTGCTGGTTTGCAATGACTAGACAGAGCAAGAACATGGAAGGGTCTCAGCAAACTGTAAACAGCATCTGAGACACAAGGTGCAATTTCCTTCTGGGTGAGACAGAGCAGAAGAGCAGGTGCTTAGGGATCAAAGAGATTTGGGATTGGACCCCAGCTCTGCCACTTACTATTTGGGTGGCCTTGAGCTAGTCAGTAGTCAATGTGAACTACAGTGCCAGGAAGTGCCTGTATACTGCTTTGCAGGAAACTGGTGTCCCTGCTCAACCCCTCTCTGTGAGGCAGCACCTCCTTCCCCTTAGAATCTCCTCCAAGGATGGTACTCATCTCGACTATGACTTGGTAGGAGATCCCAGCTGCCAGCCCTGCAGGAGATCCACCATCAACCTTGCATCTAAAAACCTAGCCCTGACTCTGGTCCTAGACCTACCCTGGCTGGAGGTCTTGTAGTGTATGGCTAGGGTACGAGCTCTGACCTCACAGAGATCTGGGTTCAAATTTGCCCTCTGCCACTCACTGGCTGCATGACCTGTGGCAAGTCACTTAGCCATTCTGGGCCTTAGTTTTTTCATCAATGACATAGATGAGATGACATCTACCTCAGAGGGTTGCCTTTATAAACAACTGCGATATTGCATATAAAACACTTTGCCTATTATGCATTACATGCATAATTGATGGTAGCTTCAAAATGCCCACCAGCCCTTTTTCTCTTCCCTTGAAGCAAAACAGACACGAACACCTCCATCCCCTGTGGCCTGGCATGGTGGCCGCCCTGCTAGGTGGTGTTCTGGAACTGCTTGGGTACTGGTTCTGGAGCTGCCTGTGCATACCAGGAATCTCCTGTTGGTAGCCCACAGTTAGCAGAGGTGGGGGGATTTATACCCCAGAAATTGATAAAAGTTACAAAGCAGGACACCCCTCCCCACCCACTCCCAGAGCTGGTTGTTGAACACTTACCAGCATGTCCCTGAGCCTTGAATACTCAACACAGGCACCTGGAGTCTACTGCCTTTGTATATTGGGACCCCATTTTTATCTGGTTTTCCCCGACCTGGTCCTCTCTGGTCTTCTCTGTCCCTGGATACCCTGGATCTCCGTGGCCCCTACCCTAGCTGTGGTAACCTGCTCTTTGTAAACCTCTCAATACCTCTGACCCCTCCCAGCTCTGGGCTTGTCCGAGGGCTGCCGTCCTGCCCAAAGGGATTTCAGTGTCAAATGAGGCAACTCGGGGCATGCAGCTACCCTCAAAAATTGTCTCCATCTGCAAACTTGTCCTTTCTCATTGCTGAACCCAAAGTCCTTCCCCAGTCCTCCTCTCAGCTTGACGTTTCCATGATGTCAAAGCCCACTCTGATGATCTTTCCATCTCTAGCTGTTCTCCCTCCAGTCCTAAAAGCCCTACCAGCAGCCAGCAGCCCAAAGACCACTGGACTTGGAACCAGGTGGCTCTGGATTTAATCCTGGTGCTGCACCCTCTTCCCTGTGTGGGCTCAAGAAGCGACAACCCTTCAGAGACGCAACTAGAATGACAGTGATATTTATGTCAGGCACTGTGCCAGTAGCTTCCCTGGCCGACCTCATTCCCTACTTCCTCATCTGCAAAATGGGAACAATAAAGGCATCAACCCCACAAAACTATGTGGTGACTGGAAGCAAGAGTTTTGTGAAACCGACTTCTTGATTGTAAAGCGCTGTGCTAATGCTGTTATTACATCTGAAGGCAACACTTGTTTAGAGCTACAATTTTAGATACGTTTGGAAAAAACACCACAGTTATGTTATTTATAGTCAGCTCTTGTATATGTTTTTATCATCCCAGGCCTGTTCTGCTAAAAATAATAAATGCCAAAGGTCACGTCTGTTTCTACCTGTCAAGAGGAATCTACAAAGGATGAAGCTTTTGCTTCACTCTCTCGGTGAAGAGAGAACTCTCCTGGTGTCTCTGGTGCGGGCTTCAGCCCCTGGAGTCCCTCACTGGGTGTCTCAGCCCACGAGGAGTCAGGGAAGCTGGGGGACGAGTCTGCAAATGTTAGGAAGGGGGAGTGAGCTGGGGAGTCCCAGACTTGGTCACCTCCTTCCCTGCTCAGGGATATGCATGTGTGCATGGACACACGCCTCTCTGTGTGTGTGTGTGTGTCCATGTGTGCAGCAGCCATAGATTAGTTGACTGACAGGAGTTGTTTTGTTCTGGCTCCAGAGGTGCAGAGTGTGTGCAGTGGCCTCAGATACCAGATACGAGGGATGGAGTAAGTAGCCTGTGGGAACTGTCTTCCTATCCTAAATGCAAAGTTGATATGCTCTCAGTCCCCGCCCCTCCTGGCTGTACCACTGTGCCGTCATTTCATAAATATTCACTGGCCCCTAATCATGACAAGAGCACTGATAATGCTACCCATCAGAGCTGGTGTTTGTGGAGTCCTGGCATGAGCCGGGCACTGAAGCCTTCAGGTGGAGGAAACTCATTGGATTATACCACCACAGACGAGGGAGGCAACCAGAGAGCGGGGACTGAGACAGCCAAGGAGGCCTGTGTGCTGTGTACAAGGTCTCCCAGCCGGGCAGGGATGACACCAGCCTGTGGCGCTAGTGTCTTCCTTCTGGGTCTGTGCTTCGTGCCAGCACTGGGCTAGACACAGTGGGTAAGAGAGTAGAGACCTAGAGCTTGTTTTCAAGACATGTGCAAGAGTGTGGTTACCAGTATGAACAGTTCTCAAGGATCTGGGGAGTGGGAGGCAATTCCTGCCAGGGGCTCCCTTTCATCGCCCTTGGCAGATGACAGACGGGAAGGGACAGGCATTCCAGGTAGAGCTGAAACAGGTGAGAGGCCTGGGAGGTTCAGGGAAGGGCTGGAGGGTGGGGAGGGAAGTAGTAGCAGGTAGAAGAGACGTCATCAGCCAAGACAACTGGAGAGGGCACACAAGGAGTGTGACACCTGCCCTGTGGGCCAGCGCTTCCCAGACTGCAGCACTGGCACTGGTCAGTTCCACATGTGCTGTTATATTCTTTCCACTTTCATTTAAAGCAACTCATTTTAAGACCCTGGTAAGGCAATAATTAAGTGCGATCGTCACTAATCGAAAGCCGACAGTTCCAATCTACCAGGCGTTCCTTGGAAACTCTGCAGGGCAGTTCTGCTCTGTCTGATAGGGTTGCTATGTGTAGAATTGACCTGATGGCAATGGGTACCCTTTGAAACACTTACACATGGTCTAGTTAGCATCCTCTTTAGCATCAATAGCCATCAAACCATGGATTTGTTTTGCTGGTTGTGTTTTTTTCCTGATACATGTTAAATGCCCAGCTATTAGATAAAAAGTGTGCCTGTGCACCCCAGGATGGGAGTTCTTTGGCCTTGCACTTTGGGAGCTGCAGCTGTGGCCTCAGAGCATAAATGGGGTATACAGCCCTCTGGATCTATTCCAGGTTCCAGAAAGATCATGGGGAGATTACAGGGGCAGGAGAGGCACTCTGAGGGGTCAGACCCCCACCATGACAGAGGTCTAGGGTGCTGGAGTACACTGAGCCTTGCGTACCACAGGAGCACCTGGCCCCCCCTCTTACCACCTGAGCCCATGGGAGCTCCCTCCTGGACACACCCCCTTCCCAGCCAAGCACCACCGCGGCCGCTCTGACCTCAATGACTGACACACATTCCTGGCCTAGTTAGACAGCCCCCTGCCTGTCATATTTATAGCCACCCCCCGACTCCGCTTGGGCCTCTGCGGGAGGCTGGCCCTTCTTTGGGAGCCTTTTCTGACGCCCCACCTGCTCCAGGCTCTGCATTCCCTGACAGACTCTCCTCCTTGGGGGAGAGATACAGAGTAGGCGTCTGTCCAGGGCACACGGCTTCTCCTCCCCGAATGTCATCTGTAAAATGGGAGCGATGGTACTGGCCAGGATCTGTTGTGGGGAAAGTCGAATGAGATCCCCATTCTGAAATAGGAATAGTGACTAATGTTTGTGGAGCGTCATGTACGCCACCACCAGTCTGTACCACCCAGTTTGTCATATTGTGGTGGCTTGTGATGCTGGAAGCTGTGCCACCACTACTGCAAATATCAGCATCATCATCCATGGTGGACAGGTTTCAACAGAGCTTTTAGATTAAGAAAGACTAGGAAGAAAGTCCTGGTGATTTACTTCTGGGAATTAACCAGTGAAAACTGTACAGATCACAACAGAATGCTGTCCAACTTTGGACGCATCATCAGGAACAACCAATCACTGAAAAGAGACATTATGCTCGGTGAAGTAGAAGGCAGATGGTGGTGTGGGAAACTCTGGGTGACACAGAGTGGCACAACAGCCACAAGGATGGACTTGAACATGCCTGTAGTTATAAAGATGATGCAGGACCAGTGTTTCCTTCTGCGGTACATAATGTTGCCATAACTTGGAGTTGACTGGACAGCACCTAATGACTACGTACCAAGTCCTTTTCTAAGCACTGGGCGTATACGAACTCATTTAAATCTTTTGACAATCCTGTGAGTAGCCCAGCCCATTGCTATGAGTTGACTCTGACTCCTTGTGACCTTACAGGACAGAGCAGAACAGCCCCATAGAGTTTCCAAGGACGGCTTGGTGGATTTGAACTGCCAACACTTTGGTTAGCAGCTGTAGCACTTAACCACTATACCACCAGGATCTCCAATCCCATGAGTACTACAATTATAATATCCATTTCACAGAAGCAGAAACTGAGGCCCAGAAAGGTCTGTAACTGACTCAAGTTCACACAGCTAGCCAGGATACAAACAGTACTCCAGAACCTGCACCTCCAACTGCCATGCCCAATGTGGCACCCAGAGTGGGTCCTCAGCCCCACATAGTGAATTTGTCCCCCTCTGTCATTCCTTCCTGTGCAGTCTCCTTAGTTAAATATCGTACTCCCTGCATGAAAGAAAGTACTGTGATAACAGAGAGCTCATTCTGTCTCAGACCGCCCCAGTGCAATGCCAGTCCCCTGCCTCAGCCAGCGGGAACACGGGCCAAGAGACGAAAGCAAGAAGGGGCTGAGACACACAATGAGGGGCCACCAGGGTGCCCTTCTGTACAGAAACGGGAAGGGCAGGCAGTGTTGGTGCTGGACACAGCTCTCCTGAGCACCCACTGCGACTGGTGGGGAGAGGTGTTGGAGCCTAAGGGATGCAGCTAAGGTCCTTACCTCCCACACCCTGTATCCCATCCTCACCTCTGACTTCTCCCCCAACTCCCTACATCTCAAAGGGGTAAACATCAGACACTTTCATTTGCATAGTGTTATAGGAACTTAAATCACCCTGTCCCATGAGTGCTGATTGTTAAAGTAGGGGATTCAAAGAGGGGCCAACAAACTAACACTAGGTGTTAAATTGTAGAGACATGCTGCTGAGCATTTACAGTCAGTCAGTCATTCCACAAATGCTGGCTCAGATGCACCATGCCAGCAGCTACCAAGGCTGCTTTATAGCTTATCTCATTTGCCCCCTTACAGACGAGAAAACTGAGGTTCAGAGAGGCAAACGCCAAGTTACTGCAACAGTGATAGGCAGATGTGGATGCAGAAGATTTTTCACCCTACCATGCAACTGCTAAGGGTCTAATGGTGGATACCAGAGTGTCAGCTTGGTGGGTGTTGTCGAGGGGAAAGCTGTCATCAGCTCTGCCTCCTCACACCCCTTCGATGTATCCCAGGTTCTCAGGTCTCCGATCTGACGCCAGTCACCCTGACGTGGTGCTAAGAAGCAATCGGGAAATGCCCTGACTTGTTACAGTCCCTAAAATCAGCCCTAAGAGATAAAACCCTGTTCAAATGAAGCTTCAAGCCGTGGTTTCAGGATCCTGGAATTGAAGGGAGGTGTTGGGCTGCCTGGCGTTAGCTGGAAAATTGATGGCCGACCCTGATTTAATTAGCTTTTCCTTACAGTGATTTAGGGAAGCCTGTAATTAGCTCAGGGGCCCGGAGGGAGAGACCCAGTGCTGAAGCCAGCGCTGGAGCAGGCAGCAAAGAGCGGGGGCTGGGGGCTGGTTTTAGGACCAGCTTCCCGGTCTTGCAGGTAATGGAGTGTGGGCAATCCATGGCTTCCTGTTGGAGGTGGCTGGGGAGAAGTCCTAAAGAAAGGTAGAGAAAGAAACTTGGGGACTGGTGGGGAATGTACGGGTTGGGGTTTAGAGACCACGTCTTTACATTTTGATTTGTATTGAATCAAACCTCATACAGCCTGTGTGACTTCTGCAGGCCACACGTCACTGCAGGCTTCGAGGGTGGAAATTAGACTAAGTCTGCAGAGAAATTCTCCCCAGTGGCTCTGGAGAGCCTTCAAACTGGTGGATTTCCCAGCTAAGCACAGGGGGTCCATCTCCTGGATCTCAGGAGACGGTGAAGCTCCCCTGACAGGGTCAGCATGGCAATCCAGATCAGTGGTCCTTAAGATCTTGTTCAGCTTTGGATTTCAAAAAAATAAAACTTGTCATTGAGTCAATTCCAACTCATGGCGATCTCACGCTTTCCAGAGTAAAACCACGCTCCATAGGTCTTTCTTGGCTGTAATTTTTATGGAAGGAGATCACCAGGCCTTTCTTCTGTGGTGCCATTGGATGGGTTTGCTCTGTCAATTTTGGGGTGAATGGTCCACTACAAACTGATTGTACCACCCAAGGACCTCTTCAGACCTTAAGTCCTAAACTGGCTGACTGTCCCCTCGGGGTCTCCACTCCCTACTACCGGACACCACCTTGAAGGGCTTCCTGCCAAGTCTTGTCCCCAACCCCACACAGGTCCTCACAGAAAGCCAAGTCAACTCCACCTTTCAGGAATGTAGCTTCAACCTGGAGGTACCAGAGAAACAGCCATAAATCATCAGGTAAGCAATGACGCAGACAAACATTCCTTAGCCTAAGACAAGGAATCCAAGACCAGAAGGTGCTTCATCCATGAACTTTCAACCTAAGACCTTTCACAGATGCTGACACACCGAAAGAGTCCCTCAGTGGTGCGAACAATTAGTGTGCTCAGCTGCTAACCGAAAGGCTAGTGGTTCGAATCCATCCAGAGGTACACAGGAAGAAAAGCCTGGCCATCTGCTTCTGAAAGGTCAGCATTGAAAACCCTGCGGAGCACAGTTCTAATCTGATACACATGGGGTTACCATAAGTCAGAGATGACGCAATAGCAACTGTATTTTTTCTCCCAAATCGTCCCACAGCTAGAGGACAGTGGTAGTGATTACATGCAAGTGTTTTAATTCCTGCTGGTGATTTGTTTCCCGATCTTGACTCATTTGCCCATTGTTGCTCATTTTTGAGGTGTTTTATTATAGCTATTGTTAAATCCAGCATATCCAATCAATACAGACTCAGAGAGACTATGGAATTCATATAAAGCAAGCAGGGGAACAGAGGTGGAACTTCACTTTTTATAGATGTACACACCCAGGTGCTGGTACTGTGTCATCTGAGATTTAATGACAAATGGATTGCAAATGCCTCAGGAGATTTCATGCATGTGAGCAGGGATGCAAGCACTGGCCAGGGCCTACACTTGCAAGGAGTAACGGCACTTTTTGCTACTACTTTCAGAATGCTTACTATGTGTCAGACACCATGTCAGGTGCTTTCACATGCATTAATGTCTTCTACAGTCTTGCTAGGCAGGACTACCTCATTTATTACCCCATTTCACAGAAGAGAAAACTGAGGGTCAGTGATGAGGCAACTTGTCCAGGCTACCCAACCAGAAAGATCAGAGTTTGAATTCAAATTCAAGTGTGTCACATATGAGAGACCGTGCTCTTCAAGACTTCACAGAGGTGGGTGGTAGGATTGGGATTTGAGGGACAAGGAGGAACAGGGAAGAATTAGAGGATGGGCATGGTGCAGAAGGGAAAGTGAACGTTACATTCTATTTTGTAGACATAGGCTGAGCACTGGCAGCCAGGCCACTGACATGAAAAATACACAAAGCCTGCCTTTAGCTGCTCCTGCCCCGTGCGCGTGTACTGCTGAGTCCTGCCTGGTCAGTCTTCCCTTGCCCTCTCTGGTTCAGCAGCCTATCCTTCTCCTCCAGGCTCCTTGACTGGTTTCTCTGGCTCCCCTCTGGTCCCCTGAAAGGATGTGGCCCTGGCATCCTCGTGTTTGTGGACTTCCATGCTCTGTCTCTTGTCAGCTGTCCTGCTCACCCCTCTGATCCTAACAACTCTCTGTGTGAGGCTCAGAGAGGTTAATGAGCTGATTCAAGGTCACACAGCAAGCAAGCCAAAGAGCCAGGCTTTGGTCCCCTGTCTGTCTGACTCCATGGCCTGAAGTCTTCTCTGTGACCCTGCCTCCCCCACGGCCATCTCCTTCCCTTCCCACCTCTTGGGTCATTCTATTGGAAGTTCCTTGCTGTGTGCCAACGCCTGATGAAGCCAACTTTGCACTTACAGGCTAGAGGGGTAAAGAAAAATGCATTTTGGAAATCACCCAAGGAAAAGACACTAGAAATGATTTTTTCTCTGTAGCTGTTGCTGCCAAAATGCATTGAGCCTCGAATAGCAACAAGCTTCTTTAGGCCACGTGTCACTGCTGTCCATTTGTGCTGGCACTTACAGCTGACAGCATGCTTTCCAAGTTATTACTTCACAGATCCACACGGCAACCCTCATGCAATGGTCCTGAACCCATTTCACAGAAGAAGAAACTAGAGGTGCAGGGAAATGATGGGACTTGTTCAAGGTCACAATCACACCTGGGTGATCTTGAATAAGTTACATGTCTTCCAGAGCCTGAGCTTCTTTATCTGCAAAGATGACAATGATGACACTGGCTTCCCAGAATTGCTCTAAGAAGGAAAAGAATATGGGTGAAAGGTTCTAGTATACAGCCTGGCACATGGGAGGCGCTCCACAGATGTTTGATGAATCTGACTCTTTAGATTTATCTGATGGTAAAAGTCATAGACATGGACACAGTTAGGGTGAAGGAAAGGCCAAGATGGACTGGAAGATACTCTCAAGCTACCACTTGTGCAGACAGGTGCTCGGCTGCTGCTGACAAGAGAATCATGGCTGACTTCTGATTTAGCTCTCTATACCCTATACTGCTAGGAAACAAAAAGGGATTGACTCTCCATATCACGCTTATCACAAGTTGCAAGAGGTGGCTGTGATTATTATTCCCATTATACAGGTGACTAAATGGAGGCACAGAGATGGGAACCAAAGTACAGTTCTTTAACAGGAGAGAAAATGAAGCGAAACAAAACAAGTCAAGTTCAGAGTAGTATCAAAAAGAACAGTTGTGGTCAAGTTGATTCTGACTCATGGCAACCTCACGTGCATCAGAGTAGAATTGTGCTCATAGGGTTTTCAAGTGACTGAGTTCTCAGAAGTAGAAGACAAGGCCTTTTTTTCAAGGTGCCCTCTGGGTGACTCAAACTGCCAACTTTTCTTCAGTAGTCAAGTTAGTTAACTGTACCACCTAGGGGTTCCTCCAATGGTGATTCAGTGGTAGAATTCTCACTTTCTGTGTGGGGGATTTGGGCTCGAGGCCTGATCAATTCACCTCACGTGGAGCTACCACCTGTCTGTGAGTGGAGGCTTGTGTATGGTTATGATGCTGAATATGTTTCAGCTAAGCTTCCTGACTAAGAAAGACCAGGAAGAAAGGCCTGATGATCCACTTCCCAAAGCCATTCAATGACAATCCTAAGGATCAGGGTATGACAGGCCCGTGAATTAGGTCTCTCCCTGCAAACAGCCTTCCATAAGTTGCCTCAAGAACACATCTCCCTTCTTCTGCAACAATGCTGGCTCTCACTTTGCAACCTTCTTTAGCACAGAACTTCTGGTGGCCTCCTGTGCTCACAGGACACCTAAGCCACCATCACTTGGGGTGGCTGATGAGATTCAGGAACTCCCTGGAATTCTGGTTCTCAAAGTGCTGCACCAGGACTGAAGCTGGGGCTCTGTGACTGTGCAGCCTTGCTGTGGCTTTGGAGTGCGGCTGGCTCCTGCTTTCGACCCAGTGGTGCACATAGCACTGAGTGCCTTACACTCTATTTCAGGAATGTTACTGGAGGAACCTGGGCTAAAGGAAACAACTCTCTTTCAGTCTGGCACAAATTGGATGGATTACCTGGGGCTTTCGTGTGGCTGATGAGTTTTAGGATTGTAGTCAGGAAGCAGGAAATAAAGAGACTGCTTTTGGCTCCACTAGAGTGGTCAGATATAACGGGGTGCAAGGCTGCCTCCCGGGCCTCAGTTTCCTCTTCTCTAAAATGGAGAAGAACACACAAGAAAGCCAACAGGCAAGGGCAGGATGGAGTGGAAGCTGCAAACCAGCAGCCTGTGTGAAATATCCAGCTTAAAATAAAATGTGTTTGTTTTGCTCAGAGCTTAAAATAAAATTGGATTACATGCCAATGTTTAAAAATCGGAGGTTTGTGCATAAAAATCCAGATTTTTGGCTTCTCTTAAAATACTGAAAATACCTCATACCTCAGGGTTGGCCAGGTTGAGGTCAGACGACAGGGAGAGGTTACCAGTTTATTCCACTCTGCTTCTAACCTCACTGAAGTCAGTTCCTTGCCTAGATTCAGGAGGTAAGTGAGTTTACAACTCCTGGATGTTGGGACTGGGGGAGGAAGTTCCTGGTATGAAGCCATTCCCACTTATTTAACAAACAGTCATTAAATACCAGAGGCTGACACATACCAGGTTGCAATGAGTTGAAATCAACTCCACGGCAGCAGGTTTGGTTTAGATTTATACACATACTAGTCAACTACTTGATCTGTCTAACAAATTCATGAGATGAGTGCCACTGTTGTCACCCCAATTTTACAGATGAAGACACTGAGGCACACCTCACCTGTCAAAAATCAAGGGCTAGCAAGCGATGGCACTGTGACTTGATCCCTCACAGCCTAGCTCCTGAATCTGCACATGCTGTTTTCCTGTCTTCTCAGTGAATGGCTAAACTCTGGCTTTGTTCCAGTTTTCATGTCCCAATATGAAAACTAAATCACTGCCCCCATCTCTCCTTCCTGCCCCTCCTCTTTTACTCCTTCCCTCCCTCTTCTGCCAATCAAATCCATGCCTCTAGGCAACCGTCTTAGGCAGGGCTGCCAACATTCCCATTTTAAGGTGAGCAAATTGAGGCACAGAGGGGTGAAGTCACTTGTTCAATGTCATATGGCTAGAAGCGGCAGAGCCAGGGTCTGAACTTGGCCATCTGGCTGTGTTGTCTGTGTTCCTGGCACCTCTATCCTGGCCATTCATTTTTTCACTCCTTCATTTTGTCACTCATTCGTCATCCATCTGTCACTCACTAAGATCCTGTGCCCGTGCCACCGCTGTGTTGGGCATGGGGGCCTCAGAGACACCGGAGGGGCATGCTCTCAGTTCCATTGCTGAGAGGCTGGCTGGGACCAAAGGTGACATTCTGTTCTCAGAACAGGAACTGCTGTGACCACTCCCTCTGAAGCAAGGCCAGTAGGAGAACTGGTTTCTCGCCACCAGCCCAGCAGAGCTCAGGAGGCAGCAGAGGGGACGGGAGCGGCCCCTGGCAGCACCAGCCTCCGCTCTGGAAGACAGCAGCAGCTTCTAGAGTGATTCTGGGACCCTGGCAGCCCCACACCCATACTCGGAGCTCCACTCCTTACAGCTGGAGAACCCATCAGCCAGTGGAATACTGTGGGGCTCTGTACAAGGCACTTCCTCATTCTGGGCCTCAGTTTCCCTATCTGTAAAGTGGGGGAGGTAGACCTTGGAAGTCCCAAACTGGCAGCTCCAGCCCACAAGCAGATTTTGCTTGCATGTCTGCAGTGCTCTTTTTTAAAATAAACTTTTTATTTTAGAGCCGTTTTAGACTTACAAAAACTATGACACAGACAGCACCAAGGGGTCCCATATGCTCCACACCCAGTTTCCCCTGTTATTAATATCCTACATTAGTGTGACATACTTATTACAGCTGATGAACCAATATTGATACACTGATATTAACCCAAGTCCCGATTTTTTTCAGATCTCCTTTAGTTTTTATCTCCTGCCCTTTTTCTGTTTCAGGATCCTGTCCAGGATTTCACATTATATTTAGTCCTCATGTCTCTGTAGGCTTTACTTGGCTGTGACAGATTTGCAGATTTTTTTGAAATGAATTTCAATGCCTCACAGGGAATGTTTTGGGGCACCAGAAATAACCTGTATTTTGATCTGGGTGGCAGTTACATAGGTGTAAACATATGTAAAAACCATCAAAAATATCATCTTACCCACTTTAACAAATGCGTATCATGCCTCCACAAAAGAACAATTAGGAGACTGTCTCCAGTTTGTCACAGTCACCAGCATTCCCTAGTACACGCCTCTTAGACTCTATTTTGTATCACCTGCTTAGCCCTGGGAGTTACCATATGGTAAATAAATCTCTAAAGTCCTTTCCAGTATACTCATCTGTAGACGGCTGTGGTAAAGGTTAACTGAGATGTCATTTATAAAGTTCTTAGCGCAGTGCTGGGTGTGTAGGAAATGTCCAATGAGTGGTAACCATTATCATGGCTCATGTTATACTGGAAACTCTGGTGGCAGAGTGGTTAAGTGACCAAAAGGTCAGCAGTTCGAATTCTCCTGTGTTCCTTGGAAACTCTATGGAGCAGTTCTGCTTTGTCCTATAGAGTCACTAGGAGTTGGCATCCACTTGACAGCAATAGGTTTTTTTCATGTTATATTTGTATTATTAAAGCAAGTACACGTCTCCTTTTGTCCTTAGCATCAATCACAGTTTCTCCCTTCCTAACCCTTCCCTCCTCCTGTCTCCTCCTCCATCCCTTCTTCCCTGGGAAAGCCCAAACTCTGATTACAAGGCGGAGGAGACACAGCCAAGCCTGCAGAGGGGCCCACCCTTGTGAGTAACAGAACTGGGAGACTCCTGAGGATAACCTGACCCCAGAGCCCAAGGAAGTTTTGGTGCAAACTGGGGTCCCAATCCTTCCCTTCTTTAGGAGCCCTTGGGGTACAAAGAGTTCTGCAGCTCCTAGACATCCAAAAGCTGTACTCCTGCCTATCTCAGAGGCCCTCTTTGGCCAAAGAGCTCTGGGGACAGTAGGGAAGGTGGAAGGTTGTTGGAGGGGTGCCACGGAAATCATGGGCTGAAGGTAACTCCCATCATGGCTCTCTGCTGGCCTAGCCTCTTTGGGGAATGCTGGCTTCCCCTGTGGGGCACTTCCAGGCCTGTGCTCAAACCAGTGAGGTCAGTGGGAGGTAAGCGACTGGCATCCCCAGTTTCTCCAGTGAGACCCAGCTATTGGTGATGAGTGTGTTGGGGGGTGACAGTCCAGTGAGGGCCCATGGATTTAGGGCAGATGCTGTTTTGCTCTGTGACTGGTTATGTGACCACTGGCAAATCCTTTCACCCAAGTCTCCCTTTCCTGACAATAACAAAAAGTAACAATAACGACGATGTTAACAATGAAGATAACACTACTGATGTGGATGCTAGTGCCTCCAGACTTAAGCATGAGGCAGGAAGCTAAGCTCTTTATATGTGCTACATAATTTCATCCCTATAACCACCCCACAAAATTCCATTTCACACATGAGAAAACATGGGCCAGAGGGCCAAGAAACTGTCTAAATCTTCCTCACTAAACATGTCGCAGAGACAGGGTCCAAACCTTACTCTGTCTGACTCAGAGTCTGAGACAACACCATGTGTCCTCTTCGTAGCTGCACCTGTAAAATGGACAGGTAGTCTCAGGGGTCTCAGCTTTCCTGCCAACACGGACTCTGCCGCCTCTGAAAATCAGTCGCATGTATTCAGGGTGCTGCAGGGAGCAAGGACGCTGCTTGGAGCCAACACCTAGGGAGCAGTCACCTGCTAAGGGGCTGTATCATCTCATCTGATTTTTACAATAGCCTTGTGAAGTCCATGCCATTATCACCACCCCCCCGCCCACCTCGTTTCACAAGACAGGAGACTGAGGCACACAGAGATCAAGGTACACGTCTCAGGCTACACACAGAAGTCAGGATTCGAACCTGGATCCCAATCACATGCTGTTATATACTTTAGCTCCACTCTGGGGGAAGGGCCTAACACTTCCCGGGAGCTGGGGGAAGGCCCAACACTTTGCCCCCAGCTGGCCTCTTCTTATTTCCAAAGGGTTTGTCTGGCCCAGGTGTCTTCCTCTGAACTCCCTCGTAGTCAGGACTCTAGTGTTCAAAGGGCCCTTCCCTTATAGAAGGAATTTCCATCTCAGAAAACACCTTGTTAGATGCCTAGCTCCTCAGGGTACCAGCCAATCCAGGGCCATGGCAGTGCCCCACAGGCCCATCCTCCTGTACCTGGGCCAGAGATGCTGGAGAATCTCCGGTGTCCCCACTGGGTCCTGGCCACAGACACAAGCCCTACTCTGACCTCTGGCTTCAGCAGCAACAGCCACTGCAGAAGGCGGAAGGCCACAATACCTGCAGGAATCCTGGCAGTCAGCAAGGCTGCCTCCCTCTCTGGCCTTGGGACTAGGGAGAAGAGAGCCTGGTTGGGGAGGGTGGAGAGTGTGTCTGGCCACCAGGGGCTGTGGGCTGACCTCCACAATGCTGTGCCTGTCAAAACAGTGGTCTCTGCCAAAAGCAACTTGGGTGGCGGGATCTCGGTGCCCCGGCTTCCTCCTTATTCCGTCAGCAGCATTCTGCCTTCAGCCCTGGTTACCTGGAAGTTCTTTTGTTCCCAGGACTCCCTGTACAGCTGGCTTGTGTGGGGCGGACCTGAGAACACTGGGAAAGGGCTACAGCGATATATGCATCTCTTCAGATCCAAGAACAGAAGCTTCTAGTGAAACGGGCCATGTGAGTGTGTGAATGGCTGGGGAGAGGCTAGGGAAGGCTGGGCCAAACAGACCTGAGATGTCACCTCCTCCAGGAAGCCTCTCCGGACTATAGGTGGAAAAGGTAACATATTTTCCACCCCACCCTGTCTTGTGCCTCACTCGTACTCCTCTCTTACTCACTCATAATGTGCCCGTTCACATTCTTTTCATTTATAAAGAACAGGAAACATTTATTATTTCATGTCAAACACGTTATTTCTTCAGTATCACTAGACCACAGCACTTTCCACATGAGCAAATTTCCCAGGTACTGTGATCTTCACCCTTTTCCACACTGATAATTTCATTTTAAACATTTCAGGTATAAGGAACTCATCTCTGATTTTTCTGTTTTTAAATGAATTAATATTTTGCTAAGCTCAACTTCTATTTGACAAATAGTACAACATCTAAGCGGCAAACATATTATTGAGTCAACCTAGAAACTTCCTCTGCTTCCCAACTTCTCACTCTGTAAAATGTCTTTTTCATCACACCAGTCCTAGACAATAAATAAAACCAGACGCTGGAGAGGGGGATGACCCCAAGTCACAGCAGCCCTGTGTATGTCAGAGCAGAGCTGTGCTCCCTATAGTTTCCAGGGGCTGATTTTTCAGAAGTAGATTCCACTAGAGCAGTCAATGCCCCACTAAAGGCTAACAAGGTGAAGACAAAAATCTAGTTGGCAGAGAGCCCCCTCCCATACCCAGGATGTGTGGAGTCAGGGCCTAAAGGACACTGCTCTGGGACCAGGTGTCCAGCCTGTCTGAGTGACACCCAGTGAGGGGGCCAAGCCATGTGGGAGCTGGAAGCAGTTATGAGTGGCCCTGGGGTGGGCAGAGGGTCTGCTGGAGTGCCTCCAGTCTTCATGACAACCTGCAGGGTGGTCACTGGCCCCACTGCCAGGTGAACCAGGAGAGGGCTGGAGAGGGGAAGTCACTCACCCAGTGGCACTCAGTAGAGTGGGTTCACGCTCTCCCCAGTGTATCAGTGCCGTTCCACCTACCGCAGCGTATGTCATCCTTGCCTAGTGCGGCAAGGTGAGCGGGACTCCTGGCCTGGGTCTCAGACCTCCCCGAAGACAAGCGTGGCCAGGGGAGGGCAGCTCTGAAGGCTGCCACCCCCAGATTGCTCGCACACAGATGCCAACAAGCCCCTCACTGGTGCACAGGTGGCTTCAGTTGAGCAGTTTTCTCTACTGCAGCTCCCTGGGGTGTTTGCTCCCCTTCTCTAAGAGGTAAAACACTCTGCCCTCTGGACTTTAGTCTGGGTGAGTTGATTCAGCACTAAATTCAGAATTTAGGTCAACAGTATGGGCTGGTGCCAGCTCCAAGACATGCCCTGTGCTAAGTGCAGTGTGCAGGGATGGGGTCTCTGTTAAAATGCTTTGGCCTCCAACATGCCAGGTGGGGCTTGGGCAATTGGAAATGGGGTACAGTGGGCCACTTGGCAGTTGTAGACCCTGGCTTTGCTCTCTGGGTAGGGGAATCTTGGAGCCCAAGAGATGGGCAGGATGACATCAGGAAGAGAATAGTGACATGAGGGGGTACAGCACCACCACTGTCACCTGATAAGACACAGCTCAGACATCTGCTGGCTGGCCACATTAGGTCAGTTCCTCTGGGACCTCACTGGGACCCCCTGAGCCACTGTGCCTGCCCAGAGCAGGAAGATCCCTGTCCCAGGTCACACAATGTGCTCTGAGCACAGCAGGCCTGCCAATGCCAGGCTGCCCATGACAGTCCACCTTTCATCGTAGGAGGCAGTGGTGGTTCCTTGTACCCTGCTGGTGACTGGGATCCCTGGAGGCTGTTCCAAAGAGCCATACAGAGCTGGCTAGAGCACACCTGATGCAATTCCTCATTTGCAGAGGAGGAAATGAGTTCCAAAGAGAGAAGAAGGAGGGGAGCTTATGTTTCCTAAGAGCCTGCTAGATCCAAATAGCACATAAGTCCCCTGACAGACACTCTCATGTGTTAGGCCAGAACTATCCCTACTTTGTTCGTGGGGAAACTGAGGCTGGCACAGTGACAAGATTCACCAGCATTACAGAGACCCAGGGGGCAGAAGTGGGATTAGAACCCAGTGTGCAGAGAGGCTTGGGCTCCATCTGGTACATCCTGACCAGGTCACAGTGAGGTGTCCTCTAGGCCCCACAGCACTGACTGAACCCTGGGTTATAGTCTGAATACCGACTGTCAGTTCTCCACTCCCCCGGACCACACAGGAGGTCCCCAATATTCTATTTGACTTTTCCAGATCTCTGAGATGACTGGGGAGACAGGGAAACAGAGATTTGGCAAGAATACGGCTCTACCGCTGACCTCTCATCTCTCCATGAAGCTGAGAAGAAGTGAGGATGGTCGTCTGGGGTTTCTCTGCATTTCCTGCAGGGAAACCCAGGGTTGTCAGAGAATCAGGAGATGTTTCATCCCAAAACAAAGGCTGAGTGTCTACTGGGTTATGTGACCACAAAACAAGAGAGAGGGGGTTCTTCCACGGCCCTGGAGCCCTCAGGAAGGGTATCCCCCTTAAGGGAAAGAGAGACAGGAAGCCAGGAAGGAAATCTCTTCCCCTCAACCTCTGAGATCATTGCTAGGAAAAGCCCAGTGGTCCCAGTACCCATGTGTCTATAATGGCTGGCTGCATGTAGACTTATCCTTGCTGTCTTCCTGCTGGTGACCATTTTGAAGGCTAAACCTCTGGCTTCCTTGTATTCCCAGAGCTCAGCACACAGTAGGTGCTGGAGAAGACATGAGTTCAAATCCACTTGCTTGTCATATAAAGTAGTGGCTGAAGAGACCTAGACTGGACTTTGTTAAGGCTGATACCTATGGGGGAATGTTCTGGAAATTCATGAGTCAAATGTTTTTGAGAAAGGACACTGCCCTTTTGGAATACCATGTAGAACATCCTTTGAGTCTCTCTGAGATGTTAAATGTTGTGAATGCACTAATAAGGACAGGGGTGTTCTGTCTAGAATTAGCTGCAAACTTGCTTTTCCTACTGCTTGTGCAGTTGAGACAGTCTAGCACAGTCCCAGTGGAGAGGGGCTTGGGGCCTCCTGCTTTATATTCCTACCAGGGTCTACCAGGAGAACAGGACAGACTGAGCAACTGCCCCGTGTAGGTCACATTATATTTATCAGTTGCCTTCGGGTTGATTCCCACTTGAGCCGACCTTGTGTGTCAGTCTAGAACTGTGCTCCATAGGGTTCTCAAGGCTGCGACCTTTTGGAAGTAGATCACCAGTCCTGTCTTCCAGGGTGCCTGTGGGTGAACTCAAACTTCCACATTTCAATTAGCAGCTGAGTGTGGTAAACATTTCCACCAAATGCTCCCTCACTGCACTTACAATTCAAACTCCTCTTCATAGACACTTTCAGGGCCCAGCTGGACCTATCCTGGTGGGCATTCCTCTGCCCTATGTGCTGGACCCTTGCCCTTCTTCCCCCCAGCCCCACTGCCTTCCTAAACCTAAACCAAACCAAACCAAACTCAGTTGCCATGAGTTGATTCTGAGTCACGGTGACCCACTGTGTGTTAAGAGTAGAACTCTGCTGCGAGGGTTTCTCACGGCTGATTGTGGGGGAAGCAGATCACCAGGTCTTCTTTTCGAGGTGCCTTTCAGGTTTAAACCAACAACCACGCAGTTAGTAGTCAAGTACTTAACCGTTCGTGCCACTACGGACTCCTCTGCCTTCCGCACTGTCCCAAACCTCCACCAGGGGCACTCTTCCCTTGGTCCTCTGCGTCCACCCACCCCAGACCTTGGCATGCTGGCCACTACTACCATGTGGACCTGCAGCTAAATGCAACCTCTGCAGAGAAGTCTTCCCCATCCCCTGCTTTGTTCTTTTCATGGTGCTCTTCGTCAGCTACAGATTAGCCAGTAAGCAGGGTACACCCGGGCTTACCTGGGCTTGGTCATTCATCTGTAGTGCACCATTTCACAAAGGCACGGGGAAAAGCAGGTGAAACTGTGCACTAGAGATTAAGAGTACACACAAAAAAGCCTAAGTGTAACTTGCTTATTGAGTCATCTGTCCCTGCTCCACAGGCTCTGAGCTGTCTTCTTCACATACTTGGTCACTTGCACCCCTGCCTGCCTCCTGTGCAGGAGCGTCATCACTGCAAAGACAGGGATGTTGCTGGTCACTCACAGGGCCCCCAGGGGCAAACGGGAGCATGATGGTGACTGCCACATACAAGGCGCTCAGTCTACACTTGTGATCCAGCCCAGCTTCAAGCATCGTTTAGGAGAACGAAAATGCATCGTTGTGGTTATATAATAAAAGAAGTTGAACCCTGTGGTGAAAATTCCACTACGTGGCTGTGAGCCACGGGCATGTGTGCCTTCCAGCCTGTCTCAGGGAGAAGAGAGAGGAGATTGTCATCTCCTCCCCTGTGATGGCTCATAGATGGCTCACGTGCTATCCCCTCTCTACCCACGCCAGTCACAAGCACCGGGTTTTGACGCCCATGTTTCTGTTCCATATTATCGATCATTTAATATTCAAGAGATGGCATTAGATAAATATGTGAGCAATTATGTAATGTGTTTGGAAACAATCTGGTTAGCCCGAAAGTGCTTGGGTGAGAAATAAAACTTGAGTGAAGCAAGAGGTCTAGTGTCTCTCAGGATGGAAGACAGAGGCGCCCAGCCAAGCACTTGTCCACTCTCACCCTGGTATGATTCAGGGCTGGGGTCATTCACGGCCACTAGCCCAGGCAGTGTGAAGTACTGGAAGCCACATATGACACAGCACCCTGGTTTTAGACCCTCCTGGTGGGGAAGCTACTTCTTTGTAGGTCTCAGTCTTCTCATCTGTGAAAAGGGCTCATAAGCCCTCCTGGGAAGGTCAGACGAGATGATGACTGGGCCCTGGCTCAGAGAACATCCTGGCAGAAGGTAAGTGTAGTCTGATGCTTAGAGATGAGCTGTGAAAACTCTGGTTCTTGACAGGCAGGCATGGGGTGTGAGGGGTCAGGACTCAAAATCTCATATGTCACCATAGTGCAAGGTGGACTGAGTAAGGCAATCACAGAGGGCCAAAGAAAGGACTTTGGGAACACAAGGAGATGTGGTTAATTCCAGAAAGAACCAGCAAAATCTGGCAGAGCTGCCCTGGGTGCTGGCTCTGGAAGGCTGAGGGGTGTTTTGGTCCCACAGAGAGGGCTGCCCCAATCAACTCACATGTTTAAACACCTGGCAGGTCCAGTCACTCAACGAGCATTTACTGAACACCTACTATTTTCTGGTACAGGTGGTTTGTGATTGGCTGTTAACACAATGTTGGCAGTTTGAACCCAGCCAGCAACTCCATGGTGATGTGTTATTAGCTACTATTGAGTCAGTCCTGAGTCAGCAACCTATGCACAATGGAACAAAAAGCTGCCCAATCCAGCACCAATCCCATGACAGACATAATAACACCCGGTTTTGAAATGCAGTGTGACCAAAGTATAATTGGCATAATACATGTGTCCCTGCCAGGGTGGCAGAAGGAAGGCCACTCTCTTCAGACACTGTTTTCCTGTTCAGTTGATCCCCCCAAGCAGTATTTCCCCACCTCAGTACTATCTCCCCAGATCCCCTCCCCCCTCCCAGCAAGGCCCCAGTCTCCAACTCACCCCTCCACGTCTTCTGTTAAACAAGATGCATCAGGGTTTGGGAAAGGGGGCCCATGTCTCGTAGGCTCTGGAGACTGGGTGATGACGTTCAGCTCTGGAAGAAGGAGATGGCATTGGTTAGGAGTGGATGACTTGAAGGGTACCAAGGTCAGGAAGGAGTAGGAGAAAAGAAATAGTGGTGGATCAAATGCCACTATATCCCTGGCACAGTGCTAGGACCAGCATCGAGGTGGGCATGGAGTTAAGGAGACACAGGGATGCTCTTTCTCCCCACCTACACGAAGACACAGCCTCTGCCTTCTGCAACAAGACACATCTACTCAGGTATGCTTCACCCCTGCCAGACCCCAGGCCCAGATAAAGGGAGCAGGTATGCACACTGGTAGGTGTAGCAAGAGGTAATATCCTATTCTATCTGCTGTCTGCTGAGGCCTACAAAGGCAGAGGAAGGATGGCAAAGTGGCTACAGACTTGTGCTCTGGCAAGACAGATGTCTTTGGGCAAGTGGTTCAGCCTTCCTGAGCCTCTGCTTTCCCATATGTATGGCTGTTGTAATGTTAGCTCCCTTTGATTCAGCTCTGACTCATGGCCGCCCTACTCACAGTGGAACAAAACACTGCCCAATCCAGCACCATTTCCACGATGGGTGTGTTTGAGATCATAATACTTACTTTTGAACTAGGTATTACTGAAATGTAACACCTAGGTATGTAACTGCAACATACTGAACTATAGTGCCTGGTTCTTAGACATGCTCAATAAATAGTTGCAGAAGTCTGTTCTCTCCCTTGGGATACTTTCATTTCTTTATCTATTTATTAATTTAGTCATTTGTTTTTCACTTTTCAATTTGAATTACAGATTTATAGGAAGTTGCAAAGAAATAACACAGGGAGACCTGTGCATCCTTTCCCCCCATGTTAATATTTTGCACAACTGTAAACCATGTAACTGAAACTGGAACAATTCACAGAGATTACTCAGATTTTATCAGCTTTACATGCATTTGTGTGTGTACATCTTTACACAATTTTATTACATGTGTAGTTCTGTACAACTACAAAAATCAAGATATATAGTTGTTCCATTACCCTAGGGCTTCCTCATTTGAGTTTGTGTTTGAGATTTGATACATCTCATTTAAGTTGTCAAATTTATATGTGTAGAATTGTTTATAATATTCCATCATTATTCCTTCAACATCTGAAGGGTCTGTAGTGATGGCACCTGTTTCATTCTTTTATATTTATACCTACCACCTCCTCACCCTCATTCCCAATTCCTGGCAACCACTAATCTCTTTTCCATCTCTACAGTATAGTTTTTTGGGATTGTTAAATAAACGGAATCACACAGTACAAAGCCTTTTGGGCTTGGCTTTTCTCACTCAGTATAATTCTCTATAAATCATCCAGATTGTTAACAGCCTGTAGAAATATCTTGTTTCTTTTTTTTCTTTCTTTCTTTTTTTCCTGAGTAGGATTCCACGGTATGCATGTACTTTAGTTTGTTTAACCATTCACCTGTAGAATGGCATCTGGGTTGTTTCCAGTTTGGGGCTACTACGAATAAAGCTGCTATAAACATTTATGTCCAGATTCTGGATGTGAACATAAGTTTTCAATTCTCTGGGATAAATGCCCAAGTGTGGAATTACTGGGTTGTATGGTTCCTGTATGTTTATTTTTTTAAAGAAACTGCCAAACTGCTTTCTAGAATGGCAGAACTACTTCACATTCTCACCAGCTGTGTATGAGTGACCCAGTCCTTCTGCATCCTCATCAGCATTTGGTGTTGCTATATTTTTTTGTTTAAGTCATTCCCATAGGCATGTAGTACTGTCTCATTGTGGTTCCCATTGGCATTTCTTAAGAGGGTTAATAATACTGAACATCCTTTCATGTGATTATTTGCATCTGTACATCTTTACTCATTTTTAAATTGAATTGTTTGCTAGCTGTTAAGCTTTGAGAGTTTTTAAAAATATGTTTTTGATACTAGTTCTTTGTTGAATTTTGTGGTTTTTAAATTGATGCTCCCTGTCTAATAGCTTTTCTTGACTTTCAGGGAGCACTAGCTTTTAATTTCAATGATGTTTCATTTATCACTTCATTTATGGATTGTGCTCTGGGTGTCAGGTGGAACTCTGGTAGTGACTGTAGTAGTAGGGTAGTAGTGGAGTGATCAGCCTCACTCTAGATCCTTAAGATTTCCCCTGTTTTTTCCCCCTGAAAGTTCTATAGTTTTCCATCTTACACTTAACTCCCTGGTCCCTATTGAATCAATTTTTGTATAAAGTATGAAGTTAGGTTGAGGTCCTGTCGTCTTTTTTTTTTTTTTTCTTTTGGCTTACAGATGTCCAATTGCTCTAGCACCATCTGTTGACACTGTTATCATCTTCTTCTGCTGAATTGCTTTTCCACCTTTGTGAAAAACTGGTCAGTCATATTTGTGTGGCTCTATTTCTGAGCTCTTAAATCCATTCCATTGATCTCTGTGTCATCCCTCTGTCAATATCACCTGGTTTTGATTTCTCTATAATCAACCTTGAGGTCTGGTAGATGGAGTCTTTAAATTTTATTCTTCTTTTTCAAAAGGGTTTTTAGCTACTCTAGGTCCTTTGTCTTTCCATATAAATTTAAGCATACTTGATCTCTACAAAACATCTTGTTAGGATTTTGATTGAAACTGTGGAGAATTTACATCTTTACTCTGTTGATTTATCCACTCTGTGAGCATGGTGTCTCTTCATTTATGTAGATCTCGTTTGCATCCTTTTGTCAGTGTTCTGTAGTTTTCAGCATACAAATCCTGTAGATGTTTTGTTCAATTGATGCTTAAGCAGTGGAAGATTTTAAGTGGCACCATACCCATGAGTCGGATCTGACTTGACGGCACTTGGCTTTTGGTGTATACTTTAAATTGGAAATCTTGGTGGTACAGTGGTTAAGTGCTACCGCTACTAATGAGAAGGTCAGCAGTTCAAACCTGCTGGGTCCTCCTTGGAAACTCTATGGAAGAGTTCTACTCTACCTGTAGGGTTGCTGTGAGTCAGGATTGACTCAACGGCAGTGAGTTTGATTTTTTTGGTTTGATACTTTAAATTTGAGTGTCTGCATGTTTGCTGTTGCTGTAGTTACTCCAACTCACAGGAACCCTATAGGACAGAGCAGAACTGCCCCATAGGGTTTCCAAGGCCATAAATCTCTCCAGAAGCAGAGTGCCACATCTTTCTCCCACAGAGCAGCCTATGGGTTCAAACTGCTGACTTTTCAGTTAGCAGCTAAGTGCTTAACCATTGCGCCAGCACAGCTCTTTACTAGTACATAGAAATAGAATTGATTTTTATGTGCTTATTTCATACCTTGTGACCTCGCTGAAGTTACTTACTAATTCTAGGAGATTTTCTTCTTGCAGATTCCATTGGATTTTCTATGAAGACAATCACATCATTTGCAAACAGGCAAAGCTTTTGGTCTTCATTTCCAATCTGTCCTTTATAATTTCTTTTTTGCATATTATTGCACTGACTAGAACTAACTCTAGCATTATATTGAATACAAATGGTGAGAGTGGACATCCCTGCCTTGCTCTCTATCATGGGAGGCAAACATTAATCTTTAACCATTAAGTATAATGCTAGCTGTGGTTTTATCATAGATGCTGTTGATCAAGTTAAGGAAGTTCCCCTCATGACTGTGATCCTAATGTGCTCTGTACACTGTCCTCAAATCTTCTCTGTATTTTTATCTAGGTCAGCAGTTACCAAAGTGTTGTCCATGGCTGCCTGAGGGTTCTTATGGCCCTTTCAGGAAGGCTGAGAGGTCAAAACTACTTTCCTACCAACAGTAAGATGTTCTTTGCCATTTCACCATGTTGACATTTGCACTGATGGTGCAAAGCAATGGCAGGCCAGACTGCTGTCTCCTTAGTATAAATCAAGGCAGTGGCACCAAACTGCATTAGCAGTCATTGCCTATGTGCCTGCAGCGAAAAAAAAGAAAAAAGAAAAAAGAAACAAGAAAAAAAAGAAAAGGCCAGTTTCACTTAAGAATATCCTGGATAAAGCAGCAAAAATTATTCATTTTATTAAACCTTGACCCTTGACCATGTGGGCCCCGAAGCTCACATAAAGTACTTCCATGGTTGACCAGAGCATGAAAGTCACTGGAGGAACAGCAGGTGTAGGGTTGTTTTACTTGCAAGTGGAGTCAGCTTCTGTTTGCATGGAGCACCATCTTTACCTAAAAGGACAACTGACAAATGATGACTATTCAGTTCAAGTATTTGGTAGATATTTTCTCAAAAATGAGCAAAACAAGCCCATCACATCAGAAGAAAACAACTATCGTTATTGTCAGTGATAAAACATGAGCTTTCAAAGTGAAAAGGACAGTTTTGAAAAATTCGTATCTGCCATCACGGGTTTGATGGCTTCCCAGTGCTTAAGGACTTTTCTGAAGAGATTGGGGTATTACAACACATGGAATTTTCCAATGTTTACAGAACAGAATGAGCAAACATTTACAAGGTCTACAAAACTCAATGAGCCAGTATTGTTCAAATGACCAGTGAATGATGTCAGAACACTATGTGCAAATCAAAAAACCCATTCAAGCTGTAATATAGACAAAAACTGAATTTTCTTGTTCAGAGAAAAAAATTTCATGACTTGATTTCAGATTTTTCTTCATAGCTAATCTTGAAGGTGCTACTACTTGTTGAGTTTTAGTGTAGTATCAAAGAAGAACACCTAAGTTACCTGAAAAGGCTGTTAAACTACTCTTCCCCTTTCCAGAGACATATCTGTGTAAGGCTGGATTTTTTTTTTCTTCTGCTTTAAACCTAACATCATATCACAACAGACTGAATGCAGAAACAGATGAAAAAATAGAGGTGTTTTCATTTAAACCATTCAAGGGACTTGCAAAAATATAAATGCATACTGTTCTTCTCACTAATATTTTTTTTGAAAAAGCCAGCCAAGCCAAGTGCCGTTAAGTCGGATCCAACTCATGGCAGCCTTTTAAAAAATAAACATATGTTAACAATGTTACTATAATGGTTTATTCTGGTTACTTTCAAATGAGCTAATAAATATTTTTAAAATCTCAGTTTTAATGTGTGATACAGAAAATGTGAAGATACATTACCCACATAAGCAAACACTCCTTGGAGTCCTCAATAATTTTTAAAGTTGGAAAAGTTTCTTGAGACACAAAAAGTTTGAGACTAGCTGATTTACTTCAGTGTTTCCCAAACTTTAGTCAACTGAACACGAAGACTGTCAACTAAATTCCCAAAGTCATTCTAGAAAAAGTGCTACATACCTCATTGCTGAATATCACTATGGTCATCTTTGAAGTGCTCCCCTTGGGAAGCTATGCACTGATGTCAGTGCCTAGTATACCCTTCAAAGGCAGTTTTGGAACTCTTCTTCTGAATGACCATCAAAACTGTTGTCATATTACCCTTGATGTCCTGAATGTCATCAAAATGTCTTCCTTTCAATATTTCCTTTCTCTTTGGGTAAAGAAGAAAGTCATTGGGGGCCAGATGAGGTGAGTAGGGAGGGTATTCCAATACAACAATTTGTTTACCAGCTAAAGACTCCCTCGTGGACGACTATACAATTAAGTTTGCAAACTTGCCACCGTGCCACTGTGCACAATGCACATTCCACAGGGTTCCAAAATTGCTTTGAAGGGTGGACTAGGCACTGGTGTCAATGCATAGCTTCCCAAAGGTGAAGGTGACCATAGTGATATTCAGCATTGAGGTATGTAGCAGTTACAACAATTAAATTTACAGATTTCATTGTTGGACATTGTGGCTCTTAACCACTGCGCCACCAGGATGGGGGGAATAGTAATTAAAAATTTACTAGTTCCAGAAAGAGACTTTTGCTTTGATGTGGCCTAGAAGACTGATTTCAAAAGAGAAGTGACCCAATGGAAAGCAGAAATTATTGAACAATAATATTAATATCACACACTAGTAAAATTTTTCTGAAGATAATTCAAAAATGATTGTCATGGATTGAACTGTGTCCCCCCAAAAATGTATATGTTGATTTGAATTGGTTTGGCATTCTAACATGGTGCCCTTCCTCCCATGTGTTGTGAATCCTGCCTCTGTGATACTGATGATGAAGAATAGTTTGCAGTTGTGTTAGTGAGGCAGGACCCAAGCTACAAGCTTGTGGAATATAAGGGAGAGAAGTGAGCAGAGGAAGTGGGGAACCTCATACCACCAAGAGAGAAGCACCGAGAGCAGAGCACGTCTTTTGGACCCAAGGTTCCTGTACCGAGATGCTCTCACTGGATGTGGACTCAGCCTACCGGACTGTGATGATCTCTCATTCTGCATGGACTTACAATTTATGAATGGATTTGCGGCTTACCGGACTGTCTCAATAAAGCTTCTCTACATGAAACCTTCCACTCGTGGTATTTTCCGTTAGAGCAGTACCAGGTGACTAAGACAGAATTTGGTACCGGGAGTGGGGTACTGCTCTAACAAATACCTAAAATATGGAAGTTTTTTTTGAGACTGTGAGCGTATGAAAGAGGCACCCAAGAGAACCACTAGCACCTAAGAGCACAGCAAATGGTGAGGAAAGCAACAGCAGCAGTGAACTGACAGCAGCAGAACCAGGAGCCTACCCACGGAACGAGAATGCTGAATGCCTGTGTGCAGGAGGCTTCCTGGTGGAGTGGGGTGCCTCTGGGCACTTGAATAGGTGGAGCTAGGCTTGCTGACCCATGGAACAAGAGGGCTGAGTGCTTGTCTGCAGGAGGCTACTTGATGAAGTGGGGTGCCTCCAGGCACTTGAATCAGTGGAGTTATGGAGCTACAGAGTGTTGGAACACTTGCCCTGTAGGGCAGACGTGGGGTTGCGGCCCCAGGTTGGCAAGAAGCTGAGTTGTCTGAGTCTCAGAAGGTATGGCCATGAAAGGGTGGAGCCAGGGCTTTCTGTGTTTGTGGGAGTGGAACTACCACTCTATTGGGCTTAGGGTGCACCTAAAGCCAAGGGGGCAGAGTTCTGTCCAGGCAGGCCTGGAAGGCCAAGATGAAGCCCAGCTGCCTCCACTAAGAATCTGGAGAGTGTGGCCAATGCCAAGAGTTTGAATGGAATGGTTATGAAATGTCTAAGTGTGTGAAATAATGTTTTTGAAGCCATGATGTTTAATGTAATGTGTTCTGATAATCTGCCTGGTGTATGTTATAAGTGAAAACTGTTGTTATATTATAAGTGAAAACTGTTACTACGTTATAAATGAAAACTGTTGCTACGTTATGGAATGAAAACTTGCTGTGCTATGAATGACTATATTTTGTGTGTTCTAGTGATATGATTTTTGGGGTGCCAAAGGGTGGAATGTCATGGATTGAACTGTGTCCCCCCAAAAATATATATGTTGATTTGAATTGGTTTGGCATTCTAACATGGTGCCCTTCCTCCCATGTGTTGTGAATCCTGCCTCCGTGATACTGATGATGAAGAACAGTTTGCAGTTGTGTTAGTGAGGCAGGACCCAAGCTACAAGCTTGTGGAATATAAGGGAGAGAAGTGAGCAGAGGAAGTGGGGAACCTCATACCACCAAGAGAGAAGCACCGAGAGCAGAGCACGTCCTCTGGACCCAAGGTTCCTGTACCGAGATGCTCTCACTGAATGTGGACTCAGCCTACCGGACTGTGATGATCTCTCATTCTGCATGGACTTACAATTTATGAATGGATTTGCGGCTTACCGGACTGTCTCAATAAAGCTTCTCTACACGAAACCTTCCACTCGTGGTATTTTCCATTAGAGCAGTACCAGGTGACTAAGACACAGCAGTACATCAATAGGGAACTGTCAGAAATTCAAGTTGGATTCAGAAGAGGATGTGGAGTGGTGGATATTACAGAAGTCAGAGGTCTCTTAGCTGAAAGCACAGAATACTAGAAAAATGTTTAGTTGTGTTTTATTGATCATGCAAAGGCATTCAGCTGGATGGATCCTAAGAAACTGTGGATAGTGTTGCAAAGAATGGAAATTTCAGAACACTGAATTGTGTTCATGTGGAAGCTGTACATAGACCAAGAGACCGTGACTCAAACAGAACACGGGGATACTGTGTGGTTCAAAATCAGAAAAAGAGTGTGTTAGGGTTGTTTCTGTGGAGCCCCAGTGGCTTAGTGGTTAAGAGTTGGGCTGCTAACTAAAAAGTCAGTAGTTCAAATCTACCAGTCGCTCCTTGGAACCCTATGGGGCAGTTCGACTCTGTCTGATAAGGTTGGAATTGACTCAGTGGCAGTGAGTTAGGTTTTGGCTTTTAATATCCTCTTTTACAACCCATGTGACAACTTGTCATACTGTGGTGGTTTCCATGTTGCTGTGATTCTGGAAGTTATGCCATTGACATTTCAAATACCAGCTGGGTCCCCCATGGTGAACAGGTTTCAATAGAGCTTTCAGACTCAGAGAGATTAGAATGAAAGACCCGGGAATCTCCTTCTAAAAATTAGCCAGTGAAAACTCCATGGATCACAACAGAACACTGTCCAGTACAGTGCTGGAAGATGAGCCCTCTTGTTCGGAAGGCACTAAAAATACACAGTGGCTGCAACAATGGACTCGAGCATACTAATGGTCAGGCAGAGGGAGGAGGACCGGGCAGTATCTGGTTCTGTTGCAGATGGAGTTCCTGTGAGTAAGAGCCACCTCTTCAGCCATTTACTAAAGTAAGAATATCTTCTTAGGTGCCATTGGAGGTATAATCCTTCCACTTTGGGAAAGGCCGATGTAAATGACAGAGACGCAGGAGGTCACCAGGGCTAAGAGGTGAGTGGCATGGGCTCCCACCACAAGCCAGGCTCCGCCCCCTTGAAGGTATGCATGGAAGAGGGTTTCACACACACTCATGAGTTCAAGATCACTGACCTTGGCAGCTAAGACTGCTCAGCAAGTCCATGAGACGTTGCTCTTCACAGCCCTCCTCTGAAATCAAATCAGTTAGCATCCTGCAGACACCTCAGCCCAAGCTTGTTTGTACTCAACTCTAGATTCCACTCAATATGTTTTCCCTACTGTGTCCTTTTCTAGATGAAGAGCAGCATGACTAAGGATGCCCCTAGCAATAGTATTTGTAAGAGCAAAACACCTGGCAACAACCCAAATGCCCACCAACAAGAGAATGAATTGATAGACTGTGATACAATCATGCCAGGAAATAGTACACAGCAACACGAATGCAGGAATTACAGCTACAGCAGCCACACAGGATGACTCTGGGAAACATAATGGTGCATGAAAGAAGCACATCTCAGGTTGCATACTGTGTGATGCCATTTTAAGGAAAAGAAAAATGGAACAATATGCGGCGTGAGCAAAAACACACACAAGATAAAACTTTTAAAACAGGCAAGAAAATAAATGCAAATTCTAGGGTGGTTGGTTTCCCTGGAAGAAGGCAAAGAATTGGGATGCAGACGCTCACGTAGGAGTCTGCAAGTTATTGGTGACACTCCAGTTCTCGGGGGCTGCTTCACAGAATACATTGTATTATTAAACAAACGCTAGTTACAGAATTTATTTTGTATGTATCATATATATATTATTAAAAATATGACAAAGAAAAAATTTGCACATTCTCTGTCTCAGAAATTGCACTTTCTAGGAACATATTCTGATGCAAATAACTAGACATGCAAACAATGTTTATCCTTGAACACGTTCATCATAGCATTAAAAAAAAAATTATGGTCATACATTGGACACTCTCTCCATGTCCTATTCTAGAAGATTAGTTGAGTCAATTCATGATCAGCTACAGGATAAAATACTATGTAACTACCAAAAAGTATGTTTCCTAATAATTTTTAATGACCTAGGAAAATATCTTAATGACCTCTAGTAAAAAATGTTGAGTAGAGAACTGAAGTAAAATAGAATCTCAATTTTTATGACTCAAAAAAGAAACTTAAAAGGATGCTTACAGTATGGAGAAAAGACAAAGTTTAAAGAGATGCTCCCCAAATGTCAGCATTGTTTGGGGTTAGGGTAATCTGGCTGTTCCATGAAATGATCTTATTTCCCCTGTTCTCTGTAGTAACCAAAATGCATGGAGGAAACCCCAACAGCACACAGTCCATTAGAGTAGAAAGGTCTGCTTGGGGAGTGGGGGTCTCCCTAAGGGTTGCCCTCTGCCCCTTCCCTTCAAACAACTATTGAATTGCCCCTGGGGCTGGCTTTCATGTCTGATAAGTCCCCACCAGCAGGAAGGAAGGCTCAGATAGCTCCTTACGATACCTACTTCCTCCCAGCACACCTGTCCCCTGTGCCCTCACCTCAACTCCCATCAGCTGGGACTGCTTTTTTCCCATGACTTCCCCACCCTCACCGTGCTAGGTACAGCCAGTCTCTCACTGCAGCTGGGGCAAACCAGTCCCTACCCAGGGCCACAGATGGCCCATTTGGGGGGCCTGCCATGGATTCCTCCTTTCTGAATATCTTTCCATCACTTTCCCTTTCCAGAATCAAAATTCACCCCAAAGTCCCCCCACATGTCTAGATCTTCTCCCACCACGAAGTCACTTGCCTATCAAGCTGATGAGGCATGGACTGTTGACCTTATTGCCCCATTTTACAAATGGGGAAAGTGAGGCTCTAGAGGTAAAATCAAATGTCCACAGTTACACAGCTAACAGTGATCGAACTTGAATGCCATGCTCCAGACCCACTGTTCTCAGCATCCCAAGGCTCACTTCTGCCGTGCCTGCCATCTGCCACACTCCAACTCTGAGGCAGAACTGTTGACTTACTGCAGACAGATTGCTCCCTGGAGGTGGGAAATGAGCAGCGAGGGGGCACTGCACCCTTCCAGGCTTCCCTGGCTGGGCTGGCCCATTCCAGGGCTGCAAATTTTAGCCTCCAGGGAAGCTGCAGGCATGGACTTTGCAGTTGCCCATTCAAGGAGGCTGAAGTGCCTTTTGAGGCAAAACCATCTTGTGCTGAAAATAAGAGGGGATCTCTTTCCAGGACATTTCTGAGCTTAGGTGTTTACTGAACATGTTTCCTATGCTACAAAAACAATCACTGAGCATCTCAGCTGGAGGGCTTGCCAAACTCCTTCCACATGTATGGAGGTACTCACTCCCAAGGCAGCTGGGAGGAGGACTGGTTGAGGAGTCTAGTCTTGGCACTGTCCCCCTAGCCATGTGGCCTAGAACCAGTCTGTCTCTCTATAGCCTCAAGTTTCCACCTGCAAAGTCAGGGGGTCGGACGAGGTGGCCTTACAGGATCATCTCTGCTCTGGGCACTGCCTCAGTCATCACTGTCGGCATATCTGCAGTTTCTCCTTTATCTTCCATCTGCTTGGAAGGACCACGGGCACTGGTCCTGTTGGTCAACTCACTGGTGTATCTCAGTGCCTGGCACTCATGAGGACATGTGCTTGCACAATGTGATCATGTTCTAAGGAGCTGACCCCTCAGACATCTGTGTCACATCACATGGAAAGAAAGTGCTGGGAAAAGGCCCCCTCATGCTGCTATTCGTTGAATGATTAACATGCACCAGGGACTGTTCCCCAGGCTTTACGTGAACCAGCCTGTTCACTCCTCGTACCAAAGCTAAGAGAGCACGCAGAGATATCCCGACTGCAACCCACAGACCTGACTACCGTGGTGCAGCAGTTGGTCCAATCTCACACATAGCATCACCTCTCTGCCTGCAGGTCCTCTCTAGTGGGGAGAGCACCAGCAGGTGATAGAGAGGTAATGTCACCCCCCCCCAGCAACTTGCAACCACTCACTGATGGGAGCTGAATGTTGCCATATGAATATCCCAGCTCCCTCACCCCTTGGGTGGGAAAACAGTGAGCTGTGTACGCTGGCTCCCAGACTTCACCAGTAGGATGGAGCCCCAGGTGCCCACAGAAAACAAAACCAAACTCATTGTTGACGAGTGAATTCTGACTCCTAGAGACTCTACAGGACAGAGTAGAATTGCCCCACAGGGTTTCCAAGGAATTCCTGGTGGATTCAAACTTTTGGTTAGCTAACCGAGCTCTTAACTTCTGAGCCACCAGTTGCCCACAGTTGTCATTAATTTTCTGATAACACCTCTTTCTCTTTCCTGTCTCACTTCCCCACTCCCCTACTACTGTCCCTGTGCCTCCTAAATAAAGTACTTTCATTCAACCCGTATCTCACAGTCTGCTTCTGGGAGAACATAGACTAAGACAGAAACCAACCAAAAAACCAAGCCCATTCCCATCGAGTCGATTCTGACTCATAGCACCCTAGAGACAGAGTAGAACTGCCCCCTAGAGTTTTCAAGGAGCACCTGGCAGATTTGAACTGCTGACCTAACGGTTAGCAACCATAGCACTTAACCATTATGCCACCAGGGTTGTTTTTCGCATGTTAGCACGAAGGAAGCTGATGCCCAGAGAAGAGGAATGACTCTCCCAGTATTACACAGAAAGCCCAGATTTGAGCTCAGGCCCACTGAATCTGAAGATGTTTCCTTAAATTATTACATGATGCCAGGAAAAAAGAACAAAGAGTGAGATTGACAGTCTAATGAGATAATGGTCATGAAGGAGCATTCATTCATTCATTTGAAGACTCATTACTGAAATCAATGGCTTGCCAAGTCCTGAACTGCAAGCTGGGGATACACTGGTTAAATGCACTGGAATTATGGGGACCTGGGCTCAAGTCAAAGGCTCTAGCCATGTGTCCACTGTGTGACTTGGGCAAGTGATTTGGCCTCTCCTGACCTCTGCTTTGTCATCTGGCCAATGGAGAACTTGGTGCCCGCCCCAAAAGCTATCAAGAGGCTAAACAAGCTTACACACATAAGTGCTCGATACAGGCTCGCTATAAGATGATGGAGATGCCAGTGTTGAGAATACGGAAGTGACATGCTGAGCAGAGGGGTAGTAACATTTTTAGCATGTCTTAGTCACTTAGGTCTCTCTGTGGAAAATAAACAAATAGGAATTGCAGAAGAGTTTAAGGTTTGCATTTTCCCCTACTTTTCCTTCCTTCCTTCCTTCTTCCCTCCCTGTATCCCTCTCTCCTTCTTTTCTTTTCTTCTTCCCACTCATCCAAATCGACTGTCTTCTGCTCCATGCCGGGCCCTGCGCAGGGCATTGGGACCCACAGATGATGGAGCTCCTTGGGGAAGCTGGAAAAGTGGGAAATGGACAAGTGAATAGTCACACCACAATGTGATGAGTGAAGGTCAGCCCAGGGGGCAGGGAGAATGAAGAGGGGCACCTCACCCTGCCCAGTGAAACTGCTATAAGGTCATATCCTGTTAAGAAGCCCAAGTAACCCATAGCAACAATGACTTTGATCACTAGACAGGTCTTGAGAACTCGGCCTATGGGAGTCTGCTGTGGCTGGCTAGCCATAGAGAATAACTCAAAACCAAACCAAACCCACTGCTGTCAAGTCAATTCCAACTCATAGTGACCCTACTGGGCAGAGTAGAACTGCCCCACAGGGTTTCCAAGAAGCGACTAGTGGATTCAAACTGATGACCTGTGAGTTAGCAGCCAAGATCCTAACCACTGCATCACCAAGGCTTCTAGTTATAGAGAAGAAAAAAAGGGCAACCGAAAAGTTGAGAGTGATATGAAAGCATTAAATGTTTACTTCAAAGGGAGGTTCTTAAGACGTATTAACTTTTCAGAAACTTAGACCTTAAAGTACTAGCTGAAATGCTGACAAGCCGCTATGCTGAACCTGGAATTGAGTGCACTTTACCTTGCACAGAGTGTGATTTTTCACTCTCCTCAAGATTAACTGAACTACAAAACAAAACTAAAAACTTTTCCTTTTTTTGCACTATTTAACAGTGAACAAAACATAGCCTCATTTTCCAGATCATGTACACCAGTATGTGAGTATTTTTGCTTGTTTTCAAAAAAAGTACAGTTTTCTCTGTGATTCTTCATTTTTTTAAAGATTGGGTTATAGATCTCTTATATTTTGAGGCCAAGCACCTTTGCTTTCCAGAAAGATGCATTCTTTTTTTCCCCTCAAACAGAAGTATTTATACATATTGTTTTCCTATATTAGTTGCAATCCCCACAATGTGACAGCACACTCCCCCTTTCCACCCTGGACTCCCTGTGTTTGACAAGTTCCTGTCCCTTCCTGCCCTTCTCATCCTGCTTTTGGACAGGAGCTCCCCATTTGGTAACATGTATCTGACTGAACTAAGAAACACATTCCTCAGGTGTATCACTGCTTGTTTTTTAGTCTTATCTAAACTTTGTATGAAAAATGGGCTTTGGGAATGGTTTTAATTCCAGGTTAACAGTGTGGCAAGGTGGTGAGGCACAGGGATAGTGTTAGGGGTTCCACCAGTCTCTGTCAGACAATTAAGTCTGGTCTTTCTAAAGGGAATTTGAGCCCTGGTCTACATTTTTTCTTGCTCTGTCTGGGGCTCCTTGCTGTGTTCCCTGTCAGGGTAGTCATTAATGGTAGCCAGCCACCATGCAGTTCTTCTGGTCCCAGGCTGACGGAGTCTCTGGTTTTTGTGGCCTTTTTGTCTCTTGGGCTAATTATCTTCCTTGTGTTTTTGATGCTTTTCACTCTCCTTTGCTCCAGATGGGTTGCAATCAATTGATGCACCTTAGATGGCTGCTAGCAAGCTTTCAAAATCCCAGACATCACTCACCAAAATGGGATGTAGAACGTTTTCTTAATAAACTTTGTATGCCAAGCCAATTGAAGTAGATGTTCCCCAAAACCAAGGTTCCCCCTGCCAACATGCCAGCTATTCTGTTCCTCAAAGCATATGGATGTGTTCAGGAAACTTCTTAGCTTTTGCTTTGGTCCGGTTGTGTTCACTTCCCTCTATTTATTTTCTTCCTTTCACAGACACTGATCCATGTCAACTCTAGTTGGTGACTTCCCCTTCCATTCCTCCCTACTCTCTTAACCATCAAAGAATGCTTCTTTCTCTGTTTAAGCCTTTTCTCAAGTTCTTATAATTGTGGTCTCATATAACATCTGTCCTTTTGTGACTAATTTCACTCAGCATAACGCTCTCCAGACTCATCCACGATGCGAGCTGTTTCTTGGATTCGTCACTGTTCTTTATCGCACAGCATTCACTGTGTGTATGCACCACAACTTGTTTACCCATTCGTCTGTTGACGGGCAGCTGGGTTGTTCCCATCTTTTCACTATGGTGAATAATGCTGCAATGGACATGGGTGCACACGTGTTTATTTGTGTCACGAGCCTTATTTCTCTTGGGTATATTCCTAGGAGTTGGACTGCTGGATTGTATGATGTTTCTATTTCTAGATTCTTAAGGGAGTGTCAAATCTTTCTCCACAGTGATTGTACCATTTTACACCCCCACTAGCAGAGCGTAAGAGTTCCAGCTTCTCCACAACCTCTCCAACATTTGCTATTTTGTGTTTTTTAGATTAGTGCCAGCTTTGTTGGTGTGAGATGGTATCTCATTGTAGTTTTGACTTGCGTTTCTCTAACGGCTAATGAACACTTCTTCATGCAGGACACATTCTTAATGTTTCAGTGTAAGTTAACAAGAATACAGGCTCTACTATACAGAAATTTGTTTTACAGGAGCTCTGTTAAGACTTATGCATTCATAAAATGATACTGGGTAAGAATGTGCTTCTTAGCTTAGCAGATACATGAGACCAAGTGGGCAGCTCTTGTCCAGAGGTGAGATGAGAAAGCAGAAGGGTACAGGAGCCAGCGGAATGGACACAGGAAATACATGGTGGAAAGGAGGAGTGTGCTGTCACAGTGCGGTGAGAGCAGCTACAGTTACGTGGCAATGTATGTGTAAGTTTTTGTATGACAAACTGACTTGGATTGTAAACTTTCACTTAAAGCACAGTTACGTATGTGTGTGTGTGTGTGTGTGTGTGTGTGTGTGTGCATGTGTATAAAGACTTATGCATTGATTCCAGGGACCCAGGTGACTTAGGTGCCAACTTCTGATATTCCTGTGATTAGGGTGAGAATCAACATCAACCCAAAGTCTGGAGAATTAGCTGCAGACAAGTTTTAAATAGCAGGATGTCCGTGCGGGGTGAGTTCATGGTGAAAACGAAGGGGAAGCATTCACAATTATTCTGGGAGAGATGGAAGCTGTTACGCACAGTCGCCACCAAGGCCCGACACTGGGCAAAAACTCCACTCGGGATCAGGAGTTGGCAGCTCCCTGGCTGAGGCCTTCAGGCAGGCTTTTCCCGACTTAGGTCGATCAAGCGCGGGGTACAGACAGGGCTGAGGGGGTGGGCACTCAATGTGGCTCTTCCTGCCCGCCCTCCCCCGCCTCCCACTTGTTTACGTCTATTCCTCTCTGGCCTGGGTAAGACAGCAGATTTGTTTCATGAAAAGGACTCTAGCAGACATTTTTAAAAGATGTTTCTAAAATTAAGATGAATAAGGTGAAAAAACTGGCGAGGATTAAAATAAGAAAAATTTGATCTCAATATGGTTATCAGAAATTAGGTGACTCCCTACCATCAAGGAACCATAAACAATTTGTTCTGTTGCAGGAAAACTTTAAAAATGCAAAAGATAAAAATCAGAATATGAGCAAACTGAACATGGGAAAATATTTCCATTCTGGCCAGAGACCTGAGGTCTTATGCATATCAGTGAATTGGTACAATCAAGCTGAGACTTTAGGTCTGAAAAATCTGGCTGATAAAATCTTAAAAGAACAAAGCTTAGATGTGAAAAATGGGGTGAGATAAAAATTTGAAGATTTAGATATATCCAGTAACTTTATTTCAACAGTGATTATGTTTTGTGGTATAAAAACTGAATGTAATTCAAAGATCTTTAGGTAATCTACTGCTATTCAACTGAGTTAATGCATATTTGTTATAATTTACATTTATATATTACACACACCTACAACATATATATATGTATATATATGTATGTGTGTGTGTGTGTTGGAAATCCTGGTGGCATAGTGGTTAAGAGCTATACCTGCTAAACAAAAAGTTAGCAGTTTGAATCTGCCAGGTGCTTCCTGGAAACTCTATGGAGCAGTCCTACTCTGTCCTACATGTTTGCTATGAATCGGAATCAATTTGATGGAAGTGGGTATATATGTTTAGATCTGCTAATAAATGTGTTTACTTTGTCACTTTAAAAGGTTTTACTGTAAGAGATATGTACTACAGGGTCTTGGTTTCGTGGGACAGCCCGGTTAATTTGCCTAATAGCATGTTTTTTGGTTCTGCTCCACTTCCTAGTTCCTTGGATAGAGCCTGGGACTTCCAAAAGCTTGCAAGCAGCTTGCAAGTGACTGTTGTAGTTAAAGTTTGATGGGTTTATTTGTGAGATTCTTAAGAACTTAGTATTAAACAGTACATATAAAGCACAAAAAAGTGTTGCTGTTAAAATAATAAAATTCTCTTTAATTACTGGATTGGAGAGTTTTTATTTTCTGTGTAATCTGCAAGGGCTTAGGGTCTCATTAGAATAAATTTCTGGCTTCATATTGAAATCTAGGCCTTGTGGCTTTGAAAAAATCTAAAGTTTTTATTTACAAAATTTTAAATTTTCATTTTGGTTAAATAGATACCTAAATGTATCTTGGTACTTAAGATAAACTCTTGACAACTTTGAAACTTTGTGGTAAGCCACAAAAGACTTGTTCCTGCTTTGTAAGGAAAAAGTGCTAGAGGAAAACACAAAAGCTTATTTAATGTGTTATGAGTTACATGAAATATTTTGTCAAATCAAGAGAAGAGTCTACTTTTCTCTGGGTTAAAAATTTATGCCAGTCACCTCTTATGTTTTGGCTGATATTAGACAATAAGAGCATAGTATTACTAATCATAATGTAAGCTTTTTTTAAAAATTACTAATTTGGTTTACCTACAGAGTTTTACAACTCTTCACATTTTTAGAGACTTGGTAATCTTAATATATTCTTGGTATATCCTGACTGTACAGTTTCAGAGCTTTGGTGGCACAGCGGTTGAAAGCTTAGCTGCTAACCAAAAGGTGAGCAGTTCTAATCCACCAGTCACTCCTTGGAAGCCCTATTGGGCAGTCCTACTCTGTCCTATAGAGTCACTGTGAGTTGGAACCAACTTAACAGCACCTAACAACCTGCATTATGCAGAAGACACATGCTTGCTTGCTGAGAAGTGAAAAGGATTTGAAACACTTACTGATGAAGACCAAAGATCACAGCCTTCAGTATGGACTGCACCTCAACATCAAGAAAACAAAAAGTCATCACCACTGAATCAGTAAGCAACACCGTGATAGAGAAAAAGGATTGAGGTTGTAAAGGATTTCATTTTACTTGGTGCCACAATCAATGCCCAGGGAAAAAGAAGTCAAGAATTCGAAAGATGCAGTGTACTGGGAAAATCTGCTGCAAAAGACATCTTTAAAGTGTTGAAAAGTAAAGATGTCACCTTGAAGACTAAGGTGTGCCTGACCCAGGCCATGGTATTTTCAATTGCATCATATACATGTGAAAGCTGGATAATGAATAATAAAGACAGAAGAAAAACTGATGCCTTTGAATTGTTGTGCTGGAGGAGACTACTGAATGTACCATGGACTGCCCAAAGAACAAACAGATCTGTTCTGGAAAAAGTATAATCAGAGTACTGCTTGAAAGCAGGTAGGGCAAGACGGTGTCTTACATACTTTGGACATGTTGTCAGAAGAGATCAATTCCTGGAAAAAGACATCATGCTTGGTAGAGTGGAGGGTCAGCGAAAAAAGAGGAAGGCCCTCGATGAGATGGATTGACAGAGCGGCTGCAACTGTGGGCTTTGAAGCATAAATATGACAGTGGACATGGTGCAGAACCGCTAGTATTTCGTCTTGTAGTGCACGGGGTTGCTGAGTCAGAAGTGACTCGATGGCACCTCGCAACAACAAAAACAATACAGTATTATGTCTCAAGATTATTATATGTTACATCCAAAGTTCTTTGAAAATGAAGTCAATCATTATTTTGGAGACATTTTATCTGAAGATTTTTTGAAATGACCTTTTGAAATGCCTTTGCATTATTTTGTAATGAATTCTCACTATTTTTTTTTTATTGTTAGCAATAAGTTAACCATGGGCATTTTCAAAGTTTGCCTTGTTGTCTGCCGATAGTTTTTACTTTGCTAATTTCTGAAAGTGCTTGATCAGAGTGTTTCAGGTAAAAACAAACCAACCCATCAGTAAGACAGTTTGGGAGGAAGCAAAAACAGATTTCTTAGAACCAGAAAACAGAACATCAAACATTAATAATGTTCTCCACATAAAACCCATAATAATCTTTTAGTCCACTTAGTCTTATCTAGTTAATTCCTATTCCACATGATTCTGGATCAGAAGTGGTCTGCAAACCCATTAGCTTCTACACAGGAGTTCTGGAAATCTCAGTTCAGACTAGTACTATCTATATTCAAAATACAACAGTCCTTTTCATAAATCTCACATAGTTCATTTTAAGAACAATTATTTTTTGCTTTGAACTTTTTGTCGATACCATGTGTTTTCATTAATGGAATGCATACTCAATCACCGAGTGTGTCAGAAGTTTTGGTAGGTACTATGGACTTGTTTTCTTGCCTCATTCCATAAATCCTGCCCTCAGTGTCCAAAGGGACAAATATGTTCTACTAATTCTACCTTTGCCCCAGAGTTCAGTGGGATGTATGTGACCCAAAAAGCTTGTTTAATAAAAATCTGTATTTTTTGTATAGAACAGAAAGGAGAAGTATGCTGCTACTTGGCGAGGAGAACAGTACGAGTTGCACATAGGTGGGCATGCAAATTTAAACTGGACTGTACACTTCCACTCAATCACAATAAATAAATATCATGTTTAAAAAAATCCGTATTTTTTAATTACAAAAACATTGATTCAGCACCACCTCATACAATACCCTGTAAAAAGAGTAATTTGTGGCAACTGCCCATTTTTTTCCATTTCAAACTGTTATACAGGTCTCTGCCTGCCAGCAGCAAGCACTGTCATTGTGAAAATTACTTCCCAATAAACCCCAGAGAAAATACAGGTCATGAAAGGGTTAATAGATGGACGCTGCCTTGTGTATATTAATAATACACAATCTGAGGTTTTGTAGAATGAGGTTGCTGTTTGAGGCACATGAGCTGCTCTTGGTTCAGAGATCTAGGGCCATGGTTTCATGGGTTACCTCAATCACTCGGCCCAATATTGTTGACATTTCTGTCCCGACTCCTAGTTCATTGTGTAATGTCTGGGATCTTCAAAGATTCCAATCATCCATTCAAGATACAACTGTTTGTCTGGAGCAACAGGAGAGCCAGGTGGAGGAGGAACTAGATTCCATATCTGACTGCTTCTATTAACAACTGTCACCCGTCATGAGGCCACAAGAGTCCGATGGTGCCCAGCTACCACTACTGAATGCTTTCGATCAAAGATTCTATAGCACAATCCTGATCAAAAGGAGGAGGGTACTGAGAAAGTGTTTTCATTCTCCTGGAATCCAGATTTTTTGGGTCCATGGAGTTGGTAACCCACCCAGGCCATTTGTCTTTACATGTCTCTTTGAACATCGGACCCTGAAGAAACTGGTCTTCTAAAAGCTACCTCTAAGTCAAACGCCAGTCTTGCTAATTATCAATACTGTTTTGCCTTAGGCATTGTGCTCTTTTGAAGAATTCAGTCAGTTTCAGGACACAGAAGCTCCAGGGTCTCCGTGGAAGCTGTGTTTTAGGGTAAATTGTTATTACATAAACACTGTTCTGGGCCTGTTTCCATGGCAATGCCAATAGGATGTGGTACAAGAATTTTGGAAGTTTAATCTAGCTCAATTGGCATAAAATAGTTTATAAAGAAAATGTTCTACATTCTACTTTGGTGAATAGTGTCTGGGGTCTTTAAAGCCTGTGAGTGGTTATCTAGGATACTCCACTGGTCTCACCCTTTCAGGAGCAAGGAAGAATGAAGAAAACTAAAGACGTGAGTGAAAGATGAGCCCAAAAGACTAATGGATCACAACTACAGGCCCCCACCAGGCTGAGTCCAGGACAACTAGATGGTGCCCAGCTACCACCACTGACAGCTCTGACAGGGATCACATCAGAGGGTTCCCGACAGAGCTGCAGAAAAATGTAGAGCAAAATTCTAACTCAATAAGAAAGACCCATACATCCTGGCCGGACAGAAACTGGAGAAACTGAGCCTGTCAGCTCAGTAATGAAGTCACTCCTGAGGTTCACCCCTCAGCCAAAGATTAGACAGGCCCATTAAAGAAAATGAGACTAGAGGGGTGTGTCAGCCCGGGGGCAAAAACTAGAAGGCAGGAGGGGGTAGGAAAGCTGATAACAGGGTTGAGAATAGAGCAGAGAGCTTTGCTACACTGTGGGGTTGCTAACCGATGTCATAAAACAGTATGTGCATTAACTTTTATGAAGAAACTGGTTTGTTCTGCAAATTTTCATCTAAAGGACAATTTAAAAACTGAATTTTGGAAGTTCTTTTCATCTTTGGAACATTTTGTAGTGGTTAAGGGTGATACCTGTTAACCAAGAGGTTGGCAGTTCAAATCCACCAGGCGTTCCTTGGAAACTCTACAGAGCAGTTCTACTGTTGTCTGTATGGTCCCTGTGAGTCAGATTCGACTTGACGGCAGTGGGTTGGTTGGTTGGTTTAGTTTAAGTGTTAACCCTAATTTGCAAATGGTATATTCAATAAAGTCTAATTTTTTTTTTTTTTTTTTTAAAAAGAGGACTTCAGCGGAGACAGTCCAAATGAGCATGCAGATACTTTCCATCCCACTCCATCTAGCCCCTGCAGCCTCCTGGAACTCCATTCAGATTCCTAACTAGCTCCCAGGACAGTTAGCTGAGTACCTGATGGAAGAATAATTAGTGAATTCAGTGGGAAAAGAAGAAAGAGGGGGGCTGCCGTGATGCTGGAGGTGTGGTTTTAGGGCAAGATAAGGATTCCTCAGTTTTTGGTGATTACCACAGGCACAGTGTCAGCAGGACAAACTATGCCAACCTCTCCGACTCAGATGGGAGTTGCCACTGCTGCCGACAAAACATAATATTCAGTGCAATGCACACCAGCGCCTTTCTCTTTCATACCTTAGCTACAGAAAGGCATCTTCCATGGCTCAGCATCGGCAATAACAAAGTTTTGTAGGAAGAAACATTTCTCCACACATACACTTACTTTATCACCTCTTGTCTGTCAGTTGGTCGTGCTGCTGTAGCTTGTGTGTTTCTGTGATGCTGGAAGCTACACCACTGGTATTTCAAGTACCAGTTACCCGTGGTGAACAAGTTTCAGCAGAGCCCCCAGACTGAAGTAGGCCAGGAAAGAGGACGTAGTGATCTGCTTCCAAAAATCAGCCAGTGATCACTGCAGAATATTGTCCCATGCAGTGCTGAAAGAGGAGCCTTCTGGGCTGGAAGGCTCTCGGAATACACAGTGGGAGCCACCATGAACTTGAGCGTACCAGCGATCCCAAAGACGGTGCAGGACTGAGTGATGCTTTGTTTTGTTGTATGCACGGTCGCCATGACTCAACAATAGCAAATTTTGAGATAATTTAGAGATTAAATTTCAAGATTACTTAGATAGGAAAAGGTTTTTCTTTCTTTCTTTTTAAATAAATCATAATTCAAACTAACCTAGCAACAGGACATAATTGCTCATGGTTATGATTCATTTGAAGAAAGAATATGAAAAAGAATCGTATTTGCTTGTTTCTTTACCCTGTCTCCAATTCCAAAAGCTGATTGGGAGAACCCCTGGTGGGGAGCCACACAGTGCCAGAGCTGAGAGCATGGCTGTCCTGGCCCATGGAATCTCAGGCAAAGCTCAGTTTCCCTACCTGTAAAATGGGGACTCTGGCTTCTGCCTGGGCTGCTGGAAGCAGGATCTGAGGTCTAGGTGGGGCCAACTCCCTAGAGTGCTCAGCAAATGGAAATTACAAGCATTCACAGTGATTTTGAACAATGCCCGAGACTGGATAAGAAATGTAGCTGTGCCTACTCTCAGGCCCAGTAACAGTTTTCTGCAACACTGATTTTGAATAATGCCCAAGCTTGGGCATGGAACACAGTCTTGCCTTGTTGTGGGGCTGGGCCTGCTTTCTCGAGCTCGCCTGGAGCAGCATTTCTGCAGCCGGAGAGGGAACACCCTTCCCACGGCCGCCTAAGCACGGGTGGTGACTCAGCCTGGCGATGGGTGTGGGCGGGAAACCACTTAGGCATCACCATGGAGCCTGACAGAGTTGCCCCCGTGGAGCAGCTCTATAAAGAAAAGGGTAAGAGGGGGGCCCTTTCTCCTCCCGCAAGGTGAGTGGGGCATGGAGGGAACAGCTTTCATCAGCAGAACCCCCTCATTCCCAGCAAGGTTGGAAGCCAACCCTGGAGAAGATGGCAGCATCCTGCCTCCCACCCAAAGGTGCAGTAGCACTAGTCCCTGGGGTAGAGGGCAGACCCCACTTCCTGGGTGCTGCCTAATCCCATGCCAACCCAGACATAGGTTCAAAGACTCGTCAAATACTTCACAACATCAAAGCAATCACAAAAACCAGTTGCCCCCCATGTGTCAGAGCAGAACTGGGCTCCTGAGGGTTTTCAGTGGCTGCAACTGTATGGAAGGGGATGGCCAGGCCTTTCTCTCGCAGCACCACTGGGTGAACTCAAACCGCCAAACTTTTGGTTAGTAAACAAGCTCAACCAGCTTACACCACCCAAGGACCTCCAAAGCAATCATAGCCCCTGCTACTTCCGAACGTGGTCTAGGTGCATGGGTTGTGCTTTGCTTTACCCCATCCTCAGAACTAGGTAGCTCTTAGTCCATTTTACAAATGAAATGAAGGCTGTTTGTTGCTCCAGGTCAGAAAGTGACCATCTGGCAGAGCTGGGGGTCAAACTGAGGTCCACTGCTTATTTTCCAAAATAGGACAGGAAGCCCTCACAATGTCATAAGAAGCAGGCACCCAGGAATTGCCTGGGGCCACAGGTAGCTACCTGGGGCCACAGGTAGCTCATGGCAGAACACTCACACTCAAGCAGCTGCCATTGTGTTTTTAAAAGACTTTGTACTTGTTGTTTTTCTATGTGTGTCTCATTTAATTTCCACAATGATTCTACAAAGTAGGCACTCATATCTCTGTTTCACAGATGAGGTGACAAAGACTGGGTCTGTTCCTAAGGCTACCTAGTAGCAGTTTGGCGGTCTTAACCACACTCTCTGTGCACCCCCCCCCAATTTTGCGTCTGTGGAATGGGGCTATGTTAAAATCACATCCTCAGATGATGTCAGGGTTTTATAAGGTAACATAGGGAGATGCTTTAGAAACTGCAAAATGCCACCAGAACACCAAGGAGTATTATTATTTACCAAAATAGCTCTGTGGGGGGGAATGCAAGAGACACTGAGAATTACGAAGTTCCAGGTCAGAGCCCAGATTTCTGCAGAGTGCTTAAATGGTGTTCCTCCCTGGACTGGAAGCTTGTGGGGGGCAGAGATCTTGTCTCGTTGGCCTCAGTTTCCCCACTGCTCAACACTCACCTCACAGCGGGTCCCTGGCTGCACTATTCAAAATTAATTCAGGGTTGGGAAACAGGGTGGAGGGGGAAAATAAATAGGATTCCAGGGCTGGGAGCTAGCTGTCTTACAGGTGGATGACCAGAAATTTATCTTCCAACTAGAGGACACTTTTGAGAATGAAAAGGGTGCTTTTAATAATCATGAAAAAACTGGGACTTATTCTGGGCCAACCAGGACATACGCAAATCAAAAACCAAACTCACTGCCATCAAGTCAATTATGACTCATGGCAACCCATGTGTTACAGAGTAGAACTGCTTACACAGCATTTTCTTGGCTGTAATCTTTCTAGAAGTAGACTGCCAGGCCTTTCTTCCACAGAGTCACTGAGTGGTTTGCAGCGAAGGGCAATCTGGTAGTGCCACCCAGGAATGAGGACATATGGTCACCCTGTCGAACCATCCGTCTAATGTCCACATTGCAAGGGACGTGGAGGCCCAAAGAGGGCACAGAGCTGGGAAGGTACCCAGGGATCCTCCTTTGTCCCAGGCCAGCTCTTAGAAGAGCCAGAAGAGCAGCGATGAGGAGGCAGAGCTTGCTTCTGCAGGCCTGTGGCTCTCTGTAAGGAAATGGACTTTATCGGTACAACCCAAAGTTTCTGTTGGGTAAATATCAACACTTCCGGGCTGGTTACTAAGGGCCTGAGTGGTTGCTAAGCGGCCACATGACCTCATGAAGGGCCATTGTTCAGAGCTCAATAGTCAGCCTTGAGTGACATTCCCTAACTCCCAAATCCCAGGGGCCCCTGGGGTTCTGTGAAAAGAGCAGAGAGATTATTACGAGCAGGAGCACTCCACAGACCCATGTGTGTCTTCTCAGGGTAGGCGTTGAGGCAGCAACCTTTCAAAGCCGAATATGGGAGGGGGGGCCTTGAGTGCCCGGTGAGGGGCTGTAGGCTGACGCTGCTGCGAAAGAACTATCCCAGGAATAAAGAAGTACCCCACGTCCAGCACTGGGCCCCCTGCAGGGTACATGAACGCACATCATTTCACCGGCATCCAAAAGAGTGTTATCTGGTGTGGGGGGGGGTCACACTGATCACTCCCCCCTGCAACAGAGGAAGCTGAGGTGAAAACAGGGGAAGTGGCTTGTCCAAGGCTTCCTAGCAGCATCCTGCATGGTTCTAGATTTGGGTGGCAGAATCATGGCTTCCAAGTATGTCTACATTCTAACCCTCAGAACCTGTGAATATGTCGTTACACGCAAAGGAGAATTAAGACTGCAAACTAAGGTTGGCCATCAGCTGACCTTCAAGCAGGGAGATTGTTGTGGATGAGCTGGTGGGCTCAGTGTCATGACGGTGGAGAAAGAAGAAACAGCACCATCAAGAGGGATGAGGTGTGAGAAAGCCATTGCTGGCTTTGAAGATGAAGAGGGCACAGAATGTGGACTGTGAGCCAGGGAATGAGGGCAGCTTCTAGAAGTTACAAAAGGCAGGGAAATGGATTTCCCCTTGAAGCCTCTAGAAAGCAGGCATCTGGCCTTGATTTTAGCTCAGTAAAGGCTGGCATTTGATTTCTGGTCTCCAGAACTGTAAGATGATAAATACGTATTGTTTTAAACCACTAAATTCACGGTAGTTTGTTACAGCAGCACTGGCAGACAACTGCAACAGGCTTAGAAATTCAGAAAGGATCACCTCATTCCTTAGAGTTAAGGATAAACATGAAGCCTGGATTGGACCTCTCTAAGGTCACGGAGACTCTGGCACTGGATCCCAAGGCCACATTTTGGCCAGTTCTCCACCACTCAACTTGATTTGTACCTGGTCTCAAACAGACAGGAAGATACTCCTCACCCATGTCCCAACACCAAACAGGCTACAGTTGCTGAGTGCAGAGGGTCTGTATCTTTTACCTCCAGGGCCTCAGATTTCTTATCTGAAGGTGAGCACAGCACCCTCTACATCACATGGCTGTTGTGCAAATATAGTGGGAAGGGACAACAGGGAGAGACCAAGGCACCATGCTTGGCACACAGTGGAAGCTCAATTCCTGCTCCTCCCTTTCTCTCAGTCAGACTCAGCTTGAGGTTTGTGTCTTAACAGGCCACCAGCTCTTCCACTCCAGCTTCCTTTGGGATCCAAGGGCCTCATTCACAGAAAGGTGTTAGCTCTGCCTGGCATGCTGAATGTGCCCGATGAAGCTTGTTGAAGGAACGACGGGATTGACTTGTGAATGCTCTTCTCCCTCCTCTTCATCAAGAAGGCTCTTGCTTTCGTTACAGTCCAGCTCAAATGCCCCTCCTCCAGGTAGCCTCCCAAGACTCCACCAGACAGAGGGGCTCTGCTGGACTCTGGGTTCCCTGTGTTCCTGGATATCTACAGTAGGAGCCTGAGCCAGCGTAGGAGATACATCTGGGCTTCAAGCCTGGCCTTGCCTTAGTGATTCCAGGTAGGTTAGACCTCCATTCGGAGCTTCAAGAACAGTGACTGTATCTACATCATGGGCTTCTGGGAAGAGGCCAGGAGAAGATGGAAAGCAAGGGCATTGTGCAGTGGTACCACAGAACGGGTGAGCAGCAGCTAGTGGCAGCTGTTGTTTGCATTAGACGAGTTGTTACTATCTTGTTGTTAGCTGCTGTCAAGCTGGCTCTAACTCATGGTGACCTCACATTCAACACAAGAAAAAGCTGCTCACTCTGGCACTATCTCCACGACTAGGTTGCAGATGAAATCATTGTGAACCACAGAAATTGCCGTGGCTGATTTCTGGAAGTAGACTGTCAGCCCTTTCTTCTAGTTCATCTTTGTTTGGAAGCTCTGCTGAAATCTGCTCGGCATTGTAGCAACACAAAACCCTCCAATGACAGACGATTGGAGTTTGTGCAGGAGGAGTATTGGTCAGAAAAGGAATCGGGGTCTTCTGTATGGAAGGTAAGAAATCTTTCACTGAATCACCACTGCCTCCAGTTATTTTTCTGTTGTTGTTAGGTGCTGTCAAGTGAGTTCCAACTCATAGCGACCCTATGTACAACAGTACAAAACACTGCCTGGTCTGACACCATATCCACAGTTGTTTTTACACTTAAGTCTATTGTTTTAGCCACTGTGTCAATCCATCTAGTTGAGGGTCTTTTTCTTTTGTGCTGGCCTTCCACTCCACCAAACATGATATTCTTCTCCAGGGACTGAGCCCTCCTGACAACATGTCCAAAATATGTAAGATGCAGTCTCGCCATCTTTGCTTCCAAGGAACACTCTGGTTGTCCTTCCAGAACAGATCTCTTAGTTCTTTTGGCAGTCCATGGTACATTTAATATTCTTCTCCAACACCACACAATTCAAAGGTGTCTTCTGTTTGCTATTTTTGCAGATGTCTTTAATGGGCTTTGTGGAAAGCCAAAGTCCTCCAGACAGAGGCATAGTCAGATTCATAGCTTTGACAGCCTTCAAACCCTTACTGAACACCTGTGTTCCAGGCTCTCTTCTAGCTTTTGGGGGCAGATGCGGAAAAGTGAACAAGTATCCTGCTCCTTGAGCTGACTTTCTTCTGGTGATGCTGGGGAAGACAGGCATGGAACAGCTCAACCAATAAAAATAGACTGTATCAAGAGGAGGTTGTTGCTGTAGAGCAGAAAAAAGCAGGGCGAGAAGGGAGAAGATGAGAGAGGAGGGCTTCTATCTTAGACAAGGAATACAGGGAAGGCATCTCTGAGAAAGCAGCATTTAAATACAGACTGCGGAAGACAACTGAGGAAGCCTGGCAGACATCAGGGGAAGAGCATGTCCAGCAGAGGGACCAAGGGCAAAACTCCAAAGAAGGGAAGTGCCAGGTATGTGCTGGAAACAGCAAGGAGGTCCTATAGTGTGAACTCATAACACATGTGCAGAGCTAAGATGTTATTGTGTTATTTATATTATTTTTATTAAAAAATGATTTATTAGGGTTGTTGTAAGGTACCTTGAAATCAGTTCCCACTCATGGTGACTGTGATGGTTAAGACAGTGTGTCAGCTTGGCTGGGCAAGGATTCTCAGTTTATAGGTGATTACTCCCATCCGTGACTGAATCTGCTGTGAGTAGCCAATCAGTTGAAAGGGAGTTTTCTTGGGGGGTGTGGCCTGCATCCGAATACAAGCAGGCATTTTTTTTCTGGCTTTTTGGCTCACTCCAAATCCTCAGCTGCCTCCTGTTTGTCTGGCCTCCCGCTCTTACAACTTGAGCGCTCAGCTTATCCGCAGATCTTGGAGTCCATTGATCTCCACAGTCTAAGAGCAGAAGCCCCTCTCTCTGACCTGCTGATCTTTGGTCCATAGGCCAGTGCAGCCGTGTGAGTCCAGAAAACGTCTGTCCTGGCCTGTGGACTCGGGATGTTGCAGCCTCTACAGTTGCACAAGCTGTGTCCTTGATATAAACCTCTTTCTATAACTATTTCCACATTTTACTGGTTTCGCTTCTCTAGAGAGAACCCAGCCTGAGACAGTGACCCTGTGTTCAACCCTGCCCAGCCCTGTACCATCCTCAAACTTGTTGCTGTGTTTGAGTCCACTGCCAAAGCCACTGTGTCAATCCATCTCATTGAGGGTCTTCTTGTTTTTTGTTGATCTTCTACCTTACCAAACATGATGTCTTCCTCCAGCAACTACTCCCTCCTGATAACTTGTTCAAAGTAGATGAGACAAAGTCTCACTGTCCTTGCTTCCAAGCAGCACTCTGGCTGTATTTCTTCCAAGACAGATGGGTTTGTTCTTCTGGGAGTCCCCTGTATATTCAATATTCTTTGCCAACACCATAATTCAAACACATTGATTCTTCTGTCTTCCTTATTCATTGTTCAACTTTCACATGCATGTAGGGCAACTGAAAATATCATGGTTTCACTCGAGCACATCTTAGTTCTTAAAGTGACATCTTTGCTTTTCAACACTTTCAGGATGTCTTTTGTAACAGATTTACCCAATGTAATGTGTCATCTGATTTCCTGATGGTTGCTTCCATAGGTGCTGGTTGTGGGTCCCAGTAAAATAAAATCACCGACAACTTCAGTCTTTTCTCTGTTTATCATGATGTTGCTTATTGGTCCAGTTGTATTTTTGTTTTATGTTAAGGTATAATCCATACTGAAGTCTGTAGTCTTCGACTTTCAGGTTGCTTCAAGCCAGCAAGTACTTTAAGTTGCTTTCCGTAAGCAAAGTTGTGTCATTTGAATAATGCACATTGTTAAAGAGCCTTCCTTCAAGCCTGATGCTCTGTTTTTCTTCAGATACTCCAGCTTTTCAGATTATTTGCTCAGCATACAGACTGAATAAGTACAGTGCAAGAACACAAACCTAGTGTATACTTTTTCTGATCTTAAACCCACATTATCCCTTGTTCTTTTCAAGCCACTGTTTCTTGGTCTATTATAGGTTCCACATAGCATAATTAATTGTTCTGGAATTCCCATTCTTTGTAATGTTATTCATAATTTGTTCTGCTCCAAACAGCTGAATGCCTTTGCAAAGTCAATAAAACACAGGGAAACCTCTCTTTTGTGTTCTCTGCTTTTAGGTAAGATCCATCTAACATTAGCAATGATATCCCTCATTCTACGTCCTCTTCTGAAATCGGCTTGAATTTCTGACAGTTCCCTGCTGATGTACTGTTCCAACTGTTTTTGCATTATCTTTAGCAAAACTTTACTTGTGTATGTTATTATTAATAATGTCCTTATTCCATTGGATCGTCTTTCTTTGCAATGGACACAAATATGGCTCTCTTCCAGTTGGTTGGTCAGGTAGCCATTTTCCAAATGTCTTAGCACAGGTGAGTAAGCACCTGCAGCATTGCATCTGTTTGTTGAAACATCTCAGTTGGTATTCCACCAAATCCTGGAACTTTGTTTTTGGCCAATGTCTTCAGTACAGCTTGGGCTTCATCCTTCAATACCACTGGCTCTTTTTTTTTTTATTTAACATAACTGAGTGAAAATGTACATTCATGTAGAAATTCACATGCCCACCTATATGCAGCTTCTGCTGCTCTCCCTGTCCGGTGACTGCACACTATTCCTCTCTGCTCCATACATCCTCCCAACAGCCTCCTTTCCCCTCCTCTCCACCCACTCTCCTTCCTCCAGCCAGAGGTCAGCAAGATGATATCCTATAGATGTATAGAACCATAAAGTGCTTCCAATATATGGTCACTCTGCATTGCCAAGTCCAATCCATTCCTGTCCAAAGAGTGCACCTTTGTTATAATTTATGGGAAAGGGCAGCATCAGGGCCGGGAGCCATGCTCTCAGAGGAACCCCCAAACTGCCGGACCATCAATTGAGGTCTTTTAGTGGAGATCTCATTATGCACCCCTTACCACTGGTTCTTGATCATATGATACCTCCTGGAATCATTGGATGTTGACCAATTCTTTTTGGTACAGTGACTCTTCGTGTATTCTTGCCATCTTCATTTGATGCTTCCTGGGTCATTCAAGTTTTGCTCAATCCTTCAACATTACACCTTAAGGCTTGATTTGTTTCTTCACTTCTTCAGCTTGAAAAAATGCTGAGTGTGTTTTTTCTCTTTGGTTTTCTAACTCTAGCTCTGCACACTTCATTATAATATTTTGTTTTCTCAGGCCACCCTTTGAAATCTTCTATTTAGCTCATTCACACCATCATTTCTTCCATTCACTTTAGCTACTTATGTTCAATGGCAAGTTTCAAAGTCTCTTGTGAAATACCATTTTGATCTGACCTTTCTTTTCAAGATCCTTTTGCTTTCTTCATATAAGCCAAGCCAAGCCAAGTATAAAGTCACGCCACAACTTATCTGCTGTTCTGGCATAATGTTGACTGTGTCAAATCTTTTTTGAGATGATCTCTAAACTCAGGTTGGATATACTCAAGGTTTGTACTTTGGCTCTCACGGGCTTGTTTTAATTTTCTTTAGCTTCAACTTGAACTTGCATAGGAGCAGCTGATGGCCTGTTCTGGAGTCAATTCCTGGCCTTGTTCTGGCTGATGGTATTGAACTTCTTCATTGTCTCTTTCCACAGACACAGTTGATTTGATTTCTGTGTTTTCTATCCAGTGAGGCTCACATCTATAGGCACTGTTTAAGTTGTTAAAGATATTTTCAATGAATAAGTTGCTGGTTTTGCAAAATTCTACCATGAGATTCCTAGTGTTGTTTCTACCACCAAAGCCGTATTTTCCAACTACCAATCCTTTTTCTTTGTTCCCAACTTTGGCGTTCCAGTCACCAGTCATTATCAATGCATCTTGACTGCATGTTTGATCAGTTTCAGCCTGAAGAAGCTGGTAAAAATCTTCATGTTTCCTTCTTGGCATTAGTAGCTGCTGTGTAAATCTGAATAATAGTCACACTCATTGGTCTTCCAAGTAGGTGTATGGACATTATCCATCACTGACAGAGTTGTGTTTCAAGATCTTGAAATGCTCTTAACGATGAACATAATGCCATTTCTCTTCAATTTGTCATTCTTGCCATAATAAACTATATGACTGCCTGATTCAAAATGGCCAGTGCCCTTACATTTCAACTCACTAATGCCTAAGATACGAGTGTTCTATTTTAACTTTGAACACTTTCAATTTTCCTAGATTCACACATTCCATGTTCCAATTATTAATACATGTTCTCAACTGTCTTTTGAGTCATGGCACATCAGCAAATGAAGGTCCTCAAAGCTGGACTCCATTCATGTCATTAAAGTCAACTACTTTGAAGAAGCAGCTCTTCTCCAGTAGTATGAGTGCCTTCCAACCTGCCAGGCTCATGTTCTGGCACTATATCAGACACTGTTCTGCTACTATTCAGAAGGTTTTCCACTAGCCAGTGTTTTCAGAAGTAGACTGTGAGGTCCTTCTTCTTAACCTGTCCTAGTCTTGAAGCACTGCTGATACCTGTCCACTACGAGTGACTCTGCTGAAATACTGGTGGCATAACTTCCAGTATCACAGCAACATGCAAGCTACCACAGTATGACACGTGGTAGACTTTATTAATAGGAAACACCTATTCACTGTACCTCTTCCACATAGTGTGCCACTGAAAATGCTCACAGCAATCCTTCGGGGGTGGGTACAGTTGTTTCCATTTTGCAGATGTGCAAACCGAGGCTCAGAGAGGTGAAATGCTTTGTCTAAGGTCACATAGCTGAGCCAGGTTTGAACTAGGCCTGTGTGATATTGCCATTCATGCTTCTTCTCTTGGGATACCAGGCTGTGCGGTTCTCATGCTATTCAGACTCCTGTTCTCTCAGCACAACTCATTCCCTGCATGTGGTGACTTCCTTCCTGGCTGGGTATTTATAACCAGCATCTGTGGTCTCGCAGCCTGGGTTTCTGTTTCAAGACAGAGAGGAGGTGAGCATGGGGCTTTGTTGTAGGTCATGGGGTAGTCTCTGTGGCTCTGTAGGTTCTGGGGAGAGGGCGTATCCCCGAAAGTGTGAGTATTCGAGGACCTGTAAAAAGTTGGTCAGAAAAAGTGTACTGCAAACATTTTGCAGGTCCACTCAGGTCTCTCACTATTTTGCAGTATCTTTGTTACCTGGGCCAGGCTCGGTTTGTCGGGAGGTAGGAGCATCTTGTGGAAGGAGACCTGCTGAGACACAGGTGGGCACTGTGTCCCCAGAGAAAGGGCTGTACAGAGACCAGCTTGCAAGTCTTCTCTGCAGCTTGGCAGGGCACTGGAGCTGGCTTCAAGGGAGGGAAGAGAAAGACGCTGTGCGCTCAGGTAGGGACACTATAGGGTACACTCACCCACAGCTTGTTCAAGGTAGGCAGAGTGCCTCAGAAGCGGCTGGAACAGGGTGTGTACCAGAGATAACTTTCCCACTGTTCTGTTTTTGTCTCCCACCATCTATCATTTGTCCATCTGCAACATTCTTGTCTATTTGTTTATGCTCTGCTATCTTTCATGCTTTCCGGGGTATAAAGTCTAGTAGGCTGGATTACCTGGTAGTGCAGTAGTTAAGTGCTATGGCTGCTAATCAACAGGTCAGCAGTTTGAATGTACCAGGTTCTCCTTGGAAACTCTATGGGGCAGTTCTACTCTGTTCTATAGGGTTGCCATGAGTTACAAGCGACTAGATGGCAATGGGTCTGGTGTTCTTCTTTTATTTTTTTTTAAGGCTGGATAATATAGCTGAGAAGCTCAGAGCCTATGAAGCCAGCCTGCCTGGGTTCCAATTTCAGCTCCACCGCTTACCAGCTAGGTGACTTCAGGAAAATGACTTGACTTCTCTGTGCCTTAGCAACCCTATCTATAAAAAAGGAACAAAAACAACACCTGTCCCATAGGTCTTTTATTTTTATTTTTTCCTGGAATAAATCACTTAAGTACGAGAAATGCTTACTTATAGCAGTGCCAGAGCCAGCACAGTACTGCAGAGTTGTTAGTTACGACCTGTCTATCCAGCTCTGCCTTTCCTAGTACTCAGCATAGGTGGGTGTTCAATAAACACTAATGGACAGGTGGGTGGGCGGGAGGCAGTCAGACGGTACAGCACATGGACTCTAATAACAGCATCACCCTTTGTGACCTATTCAATGACCACTTGGCTGGTGAGGAAGCTGAGGGTGGAAGCTGAGGGTCAGAGCGGCTTGGTTCTTTGCTCAAGTGCACACACTGGGCCAAAGGGGGCTCTTGGAGCTCGATCAGCCTCTTTATCATGCTGGCTGCTCCCAGTATCCTGTTTACAGCTTTTGCAGGGAAGGGCAGAGTTATTTGGGCTTGTGGGCACACAGGGGCCAATTAGGTGCTGGGACCAAGATGTTCAGATCAGAATGACATCCTTAACTCTTGGCCCCTCCACTAGGCCCACAACTAAAGGAAACTCAAGCATTTGTTTCACAAGTTGGACAGACGACCTGGGCAAATCCTGGGCCCACAGCTGGAAGGGAGCTGCTTTTCAAGGGCCCATTTCTACAGCCAAGATCTTAAGTTTCCCAACCAGACAGAAATTCTTGACTCCGCGGGTTAACTCACAAGTACTAACTACGCATGTTCCTGGCCTCCAGGCAGAGCCCTTCCAAGCCGCACCAGCTCACTGCTCCCCACCAGCCTACCTCAGCTATCATCATTATCGCCATTTCCCAAGTAGGAACACAGGGGTCCTAACAGTTAAAGTTCCCAGGATTGTGGCTCACGGTTGCTCAGGTTGTGCACTGTACAAGTCTAGGAAGCCCTGTCTGTATAGAGTGAGGTGAATGACACGTCTGGGCATGTCATTCATGTCCCCCATATGCAGAAAGAAGGTAGTGCAAAGAAGGAGGGAATGGCACTACAATAAGCTACGCTTTGCAAGTATCCCTGGGACGGATAATAATAAAAGATCCATTACAAAGCCGTCCATGGAAGTTATCCCTCCAAAGGTGAGGAAGTGGCAGAGCAGGGAGTCAAACTCAGATCTGTGTGACTCTGAAGCCTATTCCATTTTTAAGCCATTCTGCTAAGAACAGGAAGGTAGATCACTGTGGTGGCAGGACCAAGGTGACTGGGTGGAGCAGAAATCAGGAGATTAAGTGGTGGAGTCAGACTGCATTAAAAGCTGGGGGTGTGGAGCTGAAGAGGATGCCATGCAGGCACCGTGCTGAGGTGGTGATACGGGGATATGTCCCCTATATGCAGGAAGAAGGCAATGCAAAGGAGGGGACAGGATCCTAAAAGGTACCAAACTTTGTGACATCTGTGTTCTTCCTTGTGGATCAGAGAAGCCTGACCCGTCTTTGGAGAACTGCTCATCTCCCAACTCTGGGAGTTCTCAGCTGCTGATCCCAACTAGGAGTCCTAGGGCAGGAGTAAGTCCCAACCTTGACCAAAAAAAAGCTTTGCAGGTAGGAACTGGCTCATGATATGCACGTGACCTGTGAGTCACTAAGAGGCAGACTTAATTAAGACTTTTGCTAAGACTAGAGAGAATAAAGAGTCCCTGGGTGATGCAAATGGTTAACATGTTCACCTGTGAACTGAAAGGCTGAAGGTCTGAGTGCCCCCAGAGGTGCCTTGGAAGAAAGGTCTGGTGATCTACGTCTTAAAAATCAGTCACTGAAAACCCTGAGGAGCACCATTCTACTCTGACACACATGGGGTCACCATGAGTTGAAGTCAAATCAACCAGAAGTGGTGAACAGAGAGTGAAGCACTCTCTTTCAGCTGGGTGGCTGAGCTGGTAGGATGTAAGCCTGAACCTACTGGGGAGACATCTTCACCACCGCATATGCCGAAGTTGCCTGAAGGAGAAGCCAGCATTAGAGGAAGACAGAACAGAACTGGAGTGAGAAGGACAGAATACAGTCCAATAACGTTGTTGCAGCCCCTGGATCCACCTGTGCCTGAAGCCTGTTACTCTAGGACTTTTCACATCAATTAATTTTGTGCTTAAGTCAGTCTGAGTCACTTTCAAGAGGAACAGTCCTGACTTAAATAGCTGATAAATTTCTTGGAACAAACAAGGGAGAACGGAACCCAGGGGAAAGAAAAGGAGACATACATGTGAGGGGAGAAAGTAGAAGAAGAGGGCAGGGAGGAAGGGAAGACAGGGCAGTGTGTGAGGAGGAGGGAAGGAAAGAAGAGAGGACAAGAGAGGAGAGTAACAGAAGGTGGCCCTGTAGCCTCCAGGAGTGAGGCCAGCTGCTCCTGTCACCTACTCTGCTATTTATGGACCTTGTGGCTCTCAATGTACCTCCCACCTGTTATCTCTGTCCTTCAAGCACTAATTTGTTTTCCAACATTTCAGACACGCATTTCTTCCCTGAGAAGCAGTGTCTACCTCTCCGGGCTCCCGAGTCTGTGAAATGCAAGTATACCTGGGAGGGATGACACGATGAAGATTATTAACTAGGGATGAGTGTAGTGCCTTAGAGACTACAAAGTGCTTTCACACTCGGGATCTTATGTTAACCTCACAAAAACTTAATCAAGGAGACAGGGAAGGTAGCCTTCCAGATGCCGATGCAGAGCTCAGGAACAAGGAGACACGATCAAGGTCTCCCAGCCTGTGGTGCTGGATTTGCCTCCAGGTCCTCTGACTTCCAATTCTGGCTCCCTCCGAAGATCCTGGGGGCAGGAGGGCACTTGCAGATAATCTGCAGAACTCCTTGGTCCTCAAGATTCACCACGGACGTAATGTTTACACAGCCCCGAGGAGGCGCAAGGTTCCACAAATGACATCTGCCTACGTTCCAAGGAGTTCTGGGCTTGTTGTTTCCAAGAAGAAATGACTGAACAACACACCAGGCAGTTCAAATGCTGGGAATCGCTCACCACTTTTCAAGTTTCTGTGCTGAACGATTTGGTTTCCTTTTGGGGAGAAGTCAAGTAGCTTCAACTTGAAGGTGCTGGTAACAAGAAAGTTGTGGGCCTCTTGCAGCTTTTGATCAGGGTGCATTTAACTCTGACTTCCCACACCTGAACAGCTGGTCCAGACCCTTTCAGATCCAGCAGCAATTAGATTTTCAGAAAAAGAAGGAGAAACTCCAGGGATAACAAGATGGGAGCAACTCAAAGACAGCAGCTGGGTTTCAGAACAAAGCTGTGCAAGCCACTGGCTGGAAGACTCCCTTTATAAATGAGGTGACAGGTGAGTCAGGATGGGGAACCCTCAGGACGGGAGCTTGGCAGTGGGAACATTTCAGGCTTCTGCCATAGCTGTGCAGAGCCCAGGGTCTGCCTCCTAAGAGGCGTGGGGCCCTGCAGGTGTTCAAGGGAGGTCCTGAGCATCTGGGATACCTCACCGGGATGCTCTCTCTGGTAGGCTCAGGAAACAGAAGGAACAGCCCTGTTACGGACTGGATTGTGTTGGAATCTTGACCCCCATATCTGTGGGTGTGATCCCATTTGGGAATAGAGTTTTTGCTTCCATGCTAATGAAATCACAGTGACAGACTTAAACAGAATCTCTAGATTTTTCAATTGCATTTCAGGTGAATTTACAGAACAAATTAATTTCTCATTAAACAACTAATACAACCTTGAAATGTGTCAACACTCTCCTTTTCCCCACCCCGGGTTCCCTGTTTCCACTTGTCCAGCTTTCCTTTTCCTTCCTATCTTTCATCTTTCCTTTTTGGTTGGTGTGCCCATGTAGTCTTATATACATGAATGAATTATGAAGCCTTCCCCTCACGTGTGCTCATGTAGTCTCATATACATATACATGACTGAATTATGAGGTCTTTCCCTTACTGTCTGTCCTATAGACCTGTCTAATCTTTGGCAAAAGGGTGAACCTTGGGAGTGACTTCAGTGCTGCAGTGGTTAAGTGCTACCTCTGCTAACCAAAAGGCTGGCAGTTTAAATCTGCCAGGTGCTCCTTGAAACTCTATGAAGCAGTTCTACTCTGTCCTAAAGGGTCACTATGAGTCAGCATCGACTTGATGGCAGTGGTTTTGTTTTTTTTGGTTTGGGGGCCACGAACCTAATCACTGCTGAGGAGTAAAAAGAGCAGATCAGGCAAAGAGACGAGTGAGCCTGAGCTGAGGAAGACAGAGCCCAAGTGAGGGGCTCTAAGGGACAAAGACACACCAGGGTGACAGAAGCCAAGACAAGGATCCCCTCCCAGAGCTGATACGGAGCAGGCTTCTAAAGCTGGGTGTCTAGCCTCTTGAACTGCGAGAAAACAAATCTCTCTCGTATAAAGCCATCCACTGATGGCAATTCTGTTATAGCAGCACTGAAACTAAGGCAAACCTGTGACCAGCCCCTCTTCTGAGGGCTGGGCTTTTGCAGCTGAAATGATGTGTCAACACGCAAGCCCAAGGACACTTCCACTGTGCTCAGTGTTCTATACATGCTTCTTGTGGCACTTACCTGGAATGGTAGCTAGGCAGTTACCTGTGTGACAAGCTGTTTAATTCCTGTTTAAACCCCTACTAGACTGAGTGCTCCTAGGAGCAGGCAGCATTTGTCCTGTGCACAGGTATACGTTCAAAGACTACATCTGGTACATAGTTGGTGCTCAGTGATTGTCTGTCGGGGAGAAGTCAGCTGCTCTGGAGCACCTGGCCAGAGCCAAGCCAGTGGCAGCTGTCTTTAACAGCAGGTGTGCTGAGTTGGTAGGGCATCACTGTGGTTAGCTCCCCAGGAGTCTCCTGACTTTAAACAAGTTAAGGCCTGCACTGCCTGGCACATGGGAGTGGATCAGAACATGTTAGCTGTTATTACTCCTACCTTACAGCTGAAGAAGATGAGGCTCAGAGATGTGAAGTGACTTGCCTAAGGTCACACAGCTACCAAGTAGTAGAGGTGGTATTTGAACACCGGTCTGACTCCAGAGTCACTGTATTTAACTGCTAGACTGTTCTGCTTCTCCTAGGCTATCTGCCTATCCTAAGAGTTGACGAAGAGCTGCCTCACTTCTTCAGTTCTCGAACATGCTTCCATGAGGGATTCAACACAGACAACATTGAATCCATTCTTGCTTCTCTGTTCCCTTGGCCTTTGTCTTTGGCTCGGCTGCTCATTGTCTGTTGCTCAGACTATTGCAACCATCTCCTAATGGGTGATGATCTATTTCCATAATACTGGCAATAGATCACCAGGCCTTTCTTCCTAGTCTGTCTTAGTCTGGAATCCTTGCTGAAACCTGCTCACCACGGGTGACCCTGCTGGTAATTGAAATACCAGTGGCACAGCTGCCAGCATCACTGCAACACAAAAGCCTTCACTGTGTGACAAACTGACAGATGGGTGGTAACCTATGAAATTAAGTTCTACTATTATCCACACTTTAAGATGAGAAATAGTGATGTGCATTGAACTGCATCCCTCTCAAATATATATTGCAATCGTAACCACTATACCTGTGGATGTAATTCCACATGAGAGTAAGGTTTTATTTGCTATGTTAATGAAGCCATATCACTGTAAGAAGTGTCTTAAGCCAATAAAAAGAGCATATTAGATACGGGGGGGGGGGCGCGGGGAGAAAGTGCAGATGGTAGAAGAAAGATGCTACGCCACATGAAGACAGCCAAAGAATCCAGGAACAGTAGCTGCAGAGTAACGACTTTCCCTCAGAGCTGACAAGAAAGTTTTTTCCTAGAGTTGGCACCTGGAATTTGGACTTTGAGTCTCCTAAACTATGAGAAAATCAATTTCTGTTTGTTAAAGCTACCCACTTGTCATATGAGCACTGACAATTAAGTTCTCCAACTCACCCTAGAAAAAGCGCTATACACCTCATTGCTGAGTATCACTGTGGTAACCTTCAAGTACTCCCTTTGGGAAACTATGCACCCACACTGGCACCTAGTCCACCCTTCAAAGCAATTTGGGAACTCTTTTCTCTAGAATGGCCATCAGAGCTATCATTATATTATCCCTGATGTCCTGAATGTCATCCAAATGTCTTTCTTTCAGTATTTCATTTATCTTTGGGTAAAGAAAAAAGTCATTGGGGGCCAGATCAGGTGAGTAGGGAGGCTGTTCCAATATCGTTACCTGTTTACTGGCTAAAACCTTCCTCACAGACAACTATACACTTAACTTTGTGAACCTGCCACCTTGCCACTGTGCCATCGTGCCACCGTGCACAGTAGCCATTCCAGCAAGAGTTCCAAAATTGCTCTGAAGGGTGGACTAGGCACTGGCATCAGTGCATAGTTTCCTAAGGGGAGTACTGTGAAGGTGATTGTAGTGATATTCAGCAATGAGGTATGCAGCACCTAGAACAATTAAGTTCGCAGACTTAATAGCTGGACCTCGTATCTCTATTACAGCAGCACTAACAAACAAACACCCAGCCACAGCCTTGCTGGGTGAATGTTTTTCTAAGCACAGAACTGACGGTGTGATTGCCAGGCTTAAGTGAAAACCGTTGCTAGACTCTCAGCTGCCTGAGGACAGGGCCCAGGCTCCTGTGGCATTCACCACTGGATCACAATGTTTTTCTGTCTTCGGTCAGGAGCCAAACAGACCTGGGTTCAGCCCTGGCTTCATCTGATCCTAGCTTGTGACTTGGCTCAGTTACTTTATCACATAGAACATAGCGATGAAGAGAATAGGCTTTAGAGTCAAACTGCCTGGGTTCCAATTCTATCTATTAGCTGTGTGACCTGGGTCAAGCAGGTGAACAACCCTGTCTGAGTTACTTTTTTGGTAAAATGAGGATACTAATAATAACTATTATCCCTCATAGCATTCATCTAGTTATTATATGAACCAGCATCAGGAAAAGACTCAATAAATATTAGTTACCTGCCTTCATCATCATTTCTCATCTCAGAGTGGGGATAACAGAATCTAATTTCGTAGCCACTGCCCATGTTTCACTTTTTCAGAACAGTGGTGGCTTGTATATTGCTGTGATGCTGGCAGCTGTGCCACCGGTATTTCAAATACCAGCAGGTTCACCATGGTGGGCACATTTTAGCGGGGATTCCAGACTTAGGAAGAAAGGCCTGGTGATCTATTTCTAAAAATAAGCCAATGAAAACACCATGAATTACAACAGAACGTTGTCTGATGTAGTGCCGGAAGATGAGCCCACTAGGCTGGAAGGCATTCAAAATACAGTGACTGTGACAACGAACTCGATCATGTAGATCGTACAGGACCAGACATTTTGTTGTGTTTTGCACAGTATTACTGTAATGAGTTGGAGCTGACTGGAAGGTATCTATCAACAATAGCAACTTCATAGAGTTGCAAGGATTGAAAAAAAAAAGTTACTTCAAAAAGGTTAGTTCTGTCCTTGGAACTTTCTCAGTAAACATTAGTTACTGTTTTTCACGAATGCCATTTTTATCTCCACCTCCTCTCTCTCCCTCACCCTTCATCCCACTAAAAAAAAAAAAAAAAGCCTCTTGCTTTTCTGCAGTGTGTCCTGTCCTTTGAGGCCACAGCTCCTGTGGTTCCTCCTCCCCAAAATGCCCTTTTCCCTTCCTGCCCAACAAACTGAAATTCAGTCTCCAAGGTCTGCACATAGGTCACCTCCTCCAGGAAGCCTTCTTATCTTTTCCCCTTGACAGAGCAAACCCTGACATCCTCAAGCCCTTTGTGACCCTGTGCCAAGGAGCCCGAGTCTGGGATTGATTCTAGTTATCTACGTAAATCTTTAAAGCCAAGCATTTTGTCTTATCAGTCCAAGAGCTCCTCCAGGAAAAGGAATTTTGTCCATTTTCTGGGTGGGGTCAATTTCTGCTATAGTCTGCTCAGGCCACATACTTAGCCTTTAGGGTTTACTCAAGCTCAGTTTACACATCCCGCACTCAAGCCTAAGGAGATTCATTTCTGCTCTCTCCCTTCCTAGTCTCATTTTTTTGTGCATTTGTTGGTTTCCCTGTTACAAACTGTCCGCCCCTTTGGAACTGATCTAAGCATACTGATCTAAACTTCCTGGGTGGGGGCCATCACACTTTTGTACTATTTCCAGCACATAGTGGGTGCTTTAATCATTTGCTGGCCAAGTGAATGTCCTACAATGAATGCCAGTGACAGATTTTGTTGCTTTTCAGTGGAGATGTCTGGATTCTGACTGGTGTCGCAACCTGTGGCATGACTCCTAGTAACATCCAATTTATACCACTCACTACAGATGAGGAAGCCCTTTCAGAATCTGAGATAGACATCCCTACACTGAATCTGAGATGTGATCGGTTGTGACATCCACCACTATTATTATTGTATGTTGCATCTTGATTTCAGGGAAGTTTAAATGTGAAACAACATGTGCCTTAGAATTGATGGAATAAGGCAGCATGCAGAACTGAAGGGTCTTCTTGTTTCTCCCCTCATCTCCAGGTCTATCCACATTGCCCACCAGAATTTGGGAATCTTTTTGAATAGAATTTCACATTTAATTTTAAGTTCTCATTTGGTATTGAACACTGTTCACAGTCACAAAAATCTTCTTTGTATACCATCACAGCATCTGTCCATCAACGATTTAGCTACCTGCCCACCCTTCCAACATCCTCAGTCTGTTTATTGATCCAACCTCTGACCAGGTTCCCTCACTTCATCTATCCATCCCACACCCACCCACTCACTCACTCATCTGTCCACCTACCATTGCATCCATCTGTTCCCATTCTCATTTGTCCATTTACCCATCTACCCATGTGTCTGTCTGTCCACCTATCACTCCATCTGTTCACTTGCCTGTCTGTGTATCCACACGTCCCTCTATCCACCCATCCACTCATTTGTCCACCTACTTTCCCACTCATCCACGTATCATCTGTGTACCTACTACATCCGTCCACCCATTAGTCCACTTGTCCCTCTACCTGTCCATTTGTGGACCTGCCCATTCATCTTCCCATCCACCCAACCATTTATCCATTTACCCAAGTGCCCGTTATCCATTATCTGTTGATAATTACTGTCCATCTGCTAGTCCAGTAGGGAAAACATGTTAAATAAATGACATCAATGGCCTGGGTTAAGAACTAATGCTCCTGCTTGTATCTGAAGACCCAGCTAATTAGTGACAGGACAGGATCCATGATCCCATTTCCATACAATGTGCCAGTGCTCCTTGACTCCAACATCTCCAACATTCCTTTTCTTATTATGTTATCAAGTTCTCAGATAATACAACCTACCAATACATGCAATTTCAAAAAGGTACATAATGCCCTAAGAGTAATGCAGAGGAGAAATAAAAGGCAAGTGATTGATAACATTTTCATGTCTCAATGTTTGAGCATGAGTACACTATAAGTCATAATGAGGGGGTCAGGTGATGGTATCTACTTGGAATGAACTAGCTTGGATTGAAGAGAAGACAACATTTAACTGAGTGTTGTCAAGCCTTTTCTTTATATTTGACATTTTGAAGTAAGAGCTAAAGAAATCTATTCATATATATACATTGAATCACCCAAAGTGTGGCAGCTACTAACACAGACAGGACTGTTACATCAGAATCTCAAATACCACCAGTGACGTCTGAGGTTCCTTTGGTTTTTTAAAATGAGGATGGTATTTGGTGAGGTTCTAAACAAAACAATGGAGACTTTTCGCTTGATTTATCTGGTAGTTTCACCACTGGAAATTTCAGGATATATTAATGTGCTAACATGTAGAACTGATTTCCTCCTTCTTCCAGCAGTCCATAGTATAGCCAGTACTTTTCGTCAACACCACAATTCAAATGCATCATTTCTTCTCTCTTCCTTTTTCATTACCAACTTTGCATGCATATGAGGCTACTGAAGAAAAGACTATGGCTTGGGTGAGACGCACCTTAGTCATCAAAGTGTGTCTTTGCTTTTTAAAACTTAAAACAGCCAAAAGAAGGAATAATTCAGTCTTAGAAGGACCACAAGCAGAATATTCCTTAGAAGCAAGGGATGGTAGGACTTTGGTTAACTTCCTTTGGACCTGTCACCAGAAAAGGCCTCCTGCTAGAAAAGAACATCGTATTTGGTAAATGGGGGGTCAGCAAAAACGACAGGACCCCTCAATAAGCTGGACTGACACGACAGCCACAACAACAGACTCTGATACACAGTGATCATGAAGCCGGCGGAAGACCAAGCGGCGTTTCACTCTGTTATACATGAGGTCACCACAGGTCACGTGTAAAACACAGAGTTTGGTTCTGGGTTCAGATACAAATAAGGAGGGTTTTCACTGCTATCAACATCCAAGGAGACATTTGGGTCTTCAATGTGTGAGACTGTCCTGTGTGTTGCCAGACCTGTAACAACCCTGTCCTTGTTTACTAAAGGCCAGCAGGCCCAGGCCATTGTGACAACCCAAAAGGCTTCTCACCCCTACTCACATTGACCAGTCTCCCTTGGGGTGCAACTGCAATGACAGCTAGATCACACCACCTCCTTTCAGAGCCGATTTTCCTGTGGATAGTCTCTCGTCTGAGCTGGAGTCTGAGACTTCAGTTAGCCATAGCTTATAATAAGTCTTCAAAAGGACAAAGGAACCTTAAGAATTCGGAAGCCACATGTTACAGTGAAAGTGGATTTGCATCCAGAAGTCCTGAAACTGAAGTCTCAGCTGCACAACGTTGGGGAAGTCTGTCTGTCTTTCTTGAACCACCAAATGGGAATGCATCTCTTGGTAGTATAGTGGTTAAATGCCATGGCTGCTAACCAAAGGGCTGGCAGTTCAAACCCATCAAGTGCTCCTTGGAAACTCTATGGGGCAGTTCTACTGTGTCCTACAGGGTTGCTATGATTTGGGATCGATTTGACAGCAACAGGTTTGGTTTTTTTAGTTTGTTAGGAGGAGGCCAAACCAAACCTGGTTTTGATAATCTTAATTTTGTTCCTATGAAGCGGTAGTGGCTCAGTGGTAGGATTCTCACCACTCATGAGGGAGATCTGGGTTGGATTCCTGGCCAAGACACCTCGTGTGCAACTACCACCCATGTGTCAATCAGTGACTTGCGTGTTGCTATGGTGCTGAGCGGGTTTCAGCAAAGGTTCCCAGACTACGACTATGCAGAGAGGCCTGGTGATTTACTTTGAAACATCAGCCAGTGAAAACCACGTGGATGACAAAGGTCTGACCTGCAAACAGTCACAAGGACAGTGCAGAGTGGCGCAGCATTTTGTTACTTTGTGCACGAGATGCCCATAAATTGGGGGCTGGCTTGATGAAAGCTAACAACAATGATAATTTTTCTTCACACTGATGGGACACAGACGGTGCTAGAAAGGACACCACTCCCTGTTAGCCCAGGTCTGGGTTCCCACAGCTCTTGACTTCTCTGAGCCTTACTTTCTTCCTCTGTAAAATGAAAGTGATTGCAGTGGCTGCTTTACAGTATAGGTAGGAGATTTTAAAGAAGAATTTTAGGTAAAGTGTTCACTAGAGGGCTTGCCCCCGAGTAAGACCTCATACATGTCAGCTGCTATTATTACTGATACTGTTTCTATTTACTGTAATTACTGAGCGTTAGAGGGATGTGCACTGGGCTTGGGGTATGGGATGCAGTGATGGGACACAATGACCGGACAGGGAGGTCTCTGAAGGCCGGGACCATGTTTCATTTCACTGTGGTCCCCAGCCTGCAGCAGGTGCTCAAAGAATGAGTGAGTGGTTATTGGGTTCTCCGGGGGTCCAACGTACCCAAGGGTACGTGAACAGGGACTGAGCTAAGCGAAGGCGGCAGCACTGGCCATCTTCTGAAGAGGGATTAAGACCATATAGCCTGTCTGGCCAGCTCCCCAAACGACACCTGTACCACAGGTGAGGCTAAGGCAAGACAAAGAGCTCCCCTGTGGTCAGGCTAGGCTCTGTCGAGCCAGCACAGTCAAGCAAACTACAGAGAGTGGGGCCAGCCCGGGTGAGACCAAAGCATATGTCCTGCCCTCAACACCACAGGGGTCCACAAGTGTAGATGAAAGAAAAGTGGCCTTTTCAACTCTAACTGACCCACAAAGGGAAGATCTGGAGCGGGGTGCTTTCCTGGCCCCTATAACTGTGAGCTCAGCCAGCCTGCTCCCCCAGGGCCAGTTTCTGCACCCACACGCAGCCCACTCTCCAAAAGCATGCATGTCCAGGTCCTCCTTGGAAGGACCTCCTTCAAAGTAAACCAGGACTTTCAGGCACCTGGCAGGATTAAGGATTAGGGGAGGCCTATAGAATCCCTGGAAACCCTGGTGGGACAGTGGTTAACTGCTACGTCTGCTAACCAAAAGGTCAGCAGCTCAAATCCACCAGGTGTTCCTTGGAAACTCTATGGAGCAGTTATACCCTGTCCCATAGGGTTGCTATGAGTCGGAACCGACTCGACAGCTGTGGGTTTGTTTTTTGTTTTTTGATGGAATCCCTAGCCAAAAGGGTAGTGATTCAAATCGACCCAGAGGTGCCTCAGAAGAAATCCTATTGGAACACAGCTCTACTTTGACACACTTTCAACACACTCAGTGTTGAAAGAAAGAAAATCCTCCTGGTACATGAAACTCAGGAGGAAATCCTCCACTTCCCAACTGCAAAAGAGACCCAGGCTCACGCAGCTGCAACATCAGGGAAGTTTGTGTCCCACACCTTGATTCTGACTGTTGAGCAATCAACCTTCTATGGGCTATTTTGGGCTCCAACAGCTTCATAAATGCCTCATCGGAAGTAGGGCTTCGGATAGCCAGGGCCTCCTGTTTGGTTTGATAGCCGTGCGTGACTTCCTTGATAAGATCCGTTAATAGCTGTCCAAATGATTCTTGCAGTGTGTTCCCAGCCTTGGCCATTTATTCCAGACCCTAAAATGATCTCTTTCCACTTGTGTGGCTTCCACTGCTCAGAAAGCAGAAATGCATTGGTGGCCATCATGTAGCCTGGCATTTCCATTTCCCCCTGTCCAGTTTTTATTTGAACAACAAGTGAACAAAATAAAAACCACGCCACTGACAAGTATTAAGAAAAAAACAGAAAGGACATATATTTGCCATCATTAGCAAAAAAAAAAAAAAAAAAAAAATCAGGCCCCCAAAACCCACAGCTACTATTATACGTGGAAAAACAATTAGACCCCAGCAAAACCCGCCAAAAAAGCCTGCACAGCCACTCATTATATGTGGAGCCTGTCCCCAGCCTATTGGGCAACCTGACACATGGTGACCCCACTTGTGACAGAATACAACGTTACTGGTTCAGTACCTCTTCATGATCACTGGTATACTTGAGTCCACTGTTGTGGCCATTGTGTATTTCAGTGCCTCTCAAACTAGAGGGTTCATCTTCTAGAACTATACTAGCCAATATTCTATTGTAATCTGGAGGGTTTTAGATGTCTAATTTTCAGAAGATCAGCAGGTCCTTCTTATTCTAAGGCCAGACACAAACAATAGCTCCTTTTCACCGGGCACCTACTATGAGTAGTTGTCTGTGCTTGAGTAACTAACCCAAAAGTTGGCAGTTCTGTGGAAAAAAGGCCTGGTGACGTACTTCCATGAAGATCACAGCCAGGAAAATGCTATGGAACAGCTGTACTCTCTTAACACATGAAGTCACCGTGAGTCCCAACTGATATTGATGGGTAGCTATGTGCAGAGCTCTATTCTGGTAACATCGTTCTGGTAACACACAAGTGATACAGTTTAATACAATACGCTCCTCACTCCCAACCTTAATTGGAAGACTATACCTCAATCAACAGATGAGAAAACCAAAGTTTAGGGGACATGACTCTCTCCAGCTCCCACTGTTAAGTGGTAGAAGCAGGGTGTGAAACCAGCTCTTCTGACTCCTTTCCTCTCCCAAAATGTACTAGACACATGCTTCTGGGGGGTTCTCTGACAAACACTTCTTCTTTCAATAGCTGTGCATTATTTTTGTAAATCAGAACACAAATGAAACATACCTAAAACGTACAGCCTGCCTTCCTGGGTATCATTCCCTAGGACGACAGTGAAAGTGAGGGAGTTCATGGAGCAACACTAAGCTGAGTCATTCAGAGCCCTGCTGGGTATCCGAGCTAAAAGTTCCATGTTTGACTTTCCAGGGTGACGGTGTGGGATGTAAAGCCCAGAGAAGTCAAGGGTCCTGCTAGGGTCAGCAACTTGAGGCTGAACCAGAACTTGACCTCAGAAGCTGGTCCACAGCAGTGACTGCACTTGACACCTCCTGATCTAGCCTCATCTACTGATTTCTATTTTTCAAACACAAGCTGGGACATCCGGCTTACTAAACAGCTTTGGAGAATTTCCAGTAGTATGAAGGCAGGAGACAGAACTGGGAAGCTAAACTGGAAGCCTATCTGGGGTCTTTTTAAAGGCTTATCTTGGCCATATGAAGAATACTTAAAAACCAGCTAGGTACACTGCAGTATCCTTGGGACATTTGCCATTAACTTTGCCTGCCTGCTGTCTAACTCATTTTCCATAATTTGGGAGCTGCCTACCTTGAGACAAGGAGATTTCCTTTTTGTTCAAGAAGGTGAATGTTTAGGGCTTGCTTTCCCGGCCTCTTTGCTGCTAAGGGTTAAAGAATGTACTCTGGGGTCCACTAGAAAGAAGCAGCCACTCCAGACTCTGCACTGGGAGCTGGTGATTGCAGAGGCAGTGGCCTTCTCTGCAGTCCAGTAGGGTCTTCCCCAGGCTACTTCTACTGCAGAGTTTGGGGCCATTGGTCCCTGTTAAGCAGTTAGAGCTTGGTTCCCAGTCCTTGCCCAGAAATCCTGAAAGGCCCAGTGAGCTTGTAACAGATTCTCTTTCTGCTAAATTACACATGGCCAATTGCTTACTTTTGTATTCTAAAACTCAGATAGATCCACTACTTGGTGGGTTACCTGCACAAGACCATTTGCTACTGAAATAAGAGACCTCATAGGAAGAGGACAAAAGTCATCTCCCACCAGGAGAAATTCCATGATGGGGGTAATAAACGAAACACTGTGATAAAGGGACCCACTTTTCAGTATCACCTCCACCCTGGCTGTGCCACTTGGGCAAGTTATTACTGCCATTACAAGCTGACACAAACTTAGTGGCTTAAAACACCAAAAATGTATTATCTTACACTTCTATAGGTTAGAATTCTAGCATTCATCCCATTGAGTGGAAATCAAGATGTTGGCAGAGAAGCATTTCTTCCTGAAGGTAATCATTTCACTGCCTTTTCTAGCTTCTAGAGACCATCTGCATACCTTGGTTCATGGCCCCTTCCTTCGTCTTTCTGATCATCATTCTCTCATCACGTAGCTGCGAGTGTTCCTTTGTTTTGAAGGATTCATGCAAGCAGATTGTGCTCTCCTGAAGAGCTGCCACCAGAGTTGGTGTTACCGAGTGTGGTAACTCATTCCCAACCCTACCCTATGCCCCTTGTGGCTTGCTGTAGCTCCTTCTCATTGGTTAAAGGGGAGACCTATCTCTCTGCCCGGTGGCAGGCCCACCTGCCTGCATTCTGTCAGGTGACGGGGTGAGAGGTGGTTATAAGTACCACCTTTAGTGACAGGTAACACTGACACTGGTGACACCACTACCTTGATGGGTCCACCTCTGGCAGTGCCAGGCTGCCTGTGGCCACCACAGATCCTGGGGTCATTTTAGTGTCATCTCTTTTGACAGTGTCATGGTGTACAGTCTGTATCCTTCCCTGCACCTCCCTAGTGATCCCACTGCTCTCGCAGTCTCCCCTCCTCAAGTTCCTGAACCTTAATCACATCTGTCAAGTCCCTTTTGCCATGTGAGGTAATGTATTCTTAAATTCCAGGGATTAAACTGCTCTCAAACCAAACCTACTGTCATCAAGTCATTTAGCCCATGCATATTTGGGGGACCATTATTCTGTCTATGACATGCTTCCCTCTACTCCCCAAAGATTCACATCTGCCTCGCATGCAAAATGCACTCATCACAATACAGCATCAACTCAAAGTTCAAAATCTCATTATTTCAAATGCCCCAAATCTCATAATGTAAATGAAGTATAGGTAAGGCTGTAGACATGATCCATTCTGGGACACAATTCCTCTGTATTTTTAGATCTAGGAAACTAAAGAAACAAGTTACCTGCTCCCCAAATACAGTGGTGGGACAGGCGCAGGATAAGGGTAATAGACATTCCTGTGCAAAGCATAAGAAAATGGAAGGTAAAAAGGAGTCAGGAGTTCTAAGCAATTTCAAAATCTAGACAGACAAGTCCATTAGGTTTGATGACTGGGAATAATTAATCCTTTATGTTCCAGGGTTCAACGCTCTATGTTAGTACCTGAGTGGTTTCTCAGCCTGTGTCCTGCCGGTAGAATATTTGGGACCCACCAAGCTTCTTTTGTTTTGTATTCTCTCTTATCTCTTTCAGTCCAAGCTGGTAGAATTTCTGCTGATATAATATTCTCAAGAACCAGTGGCTCTCCCATATATGTCATGGGGATACATTCTATTAGACAAGAGGCTCGTTCACAAATCTTTTCTAGATAATTCATGTTTTTTTTGCTGAGATGGGTGAGGGAATGTGCCCTTAAATTTCTGAGATACTTTTCAGGTTTGAGGAGATCTGTGAATCATACTTGTAATCTCTTCTTAGATTTCTATATGACTGAATGCTCTGAACCTTTGATCATTCTAAGATCTTAGCAAAAATTGTACAGCTGTACACACAGACTTTTTTTAAGAGCACAACTTCCCAACTTCCTAAGAGTGACTCTCTTAATTTTAGCATCTTTTACCAGAGACACAGGCTGACAATTTCCCAAATTATCATGTCCCGACTCCTTTTTGATTAACAGTTCTTCCTTCAATTTATCTTTTTGTCTTGCATTTTGTTATAATCAATCAGAAACCTAACCACACTTTCAACACTTTTCTTGGAAATCTGGCTTAATATCCACATTCATGGTTGACAAGTTTTGTTTTCACACAACTGCAGGACGTAATTCAGCTTTTTCTGCCACCAATAAAACAAGGACCCCCTTTCCTCCAGTTTCCAATAGCATATTCCTCATTTCCTTCTAATCTCTCACTGGCAGTGTCTTTAATGTCTTTATTTGTCTGTTCCAGATGCTCCTCACTTCCTTCTGAGTCATCCCTAGCAGAGTTGTTAGCAACCAGAGTTATACTAACAGTCTATTTAAAGCAATCTAGGCCTTTTCTATTATTTTTCTCAAAATTCTCCTAGCCTATACCCACTGTCTAATGCCAGATCCACTTCCACAACTTTAGTCAATTGTCACAGCAACAATTCACTGTGGGTACCAAAATCTGTATTATTTTCCATTTTTGGTGTAACATTATTATACACTTAAGTGTTTTAAGAACAAGAAAAATTTATTATTTTATAGCTCTGCAGTTAATTCCAAACACAGGTCTCATTATGCTAAAATCAAGGTGTTGGCAAGGCCGCATTATTTTCCAGAGGCTCCAGGGCAAAAAGAATTTCCTTCCCTTTTCTGGCTTCCCAACATCACCCACATTCCTTGGCTCATGGCTTCCTTCCTTCATCTTCAGAGCTAGGAATATCTTCTCTCTCTGACTCTCTTTATCACCAACTCTCTCACTCTCTGACCATAGCTAGGAAAGCTTCACCACTTTTAAGAACTCAGTTTTATAGAGTGGGCCATCCAGGTGATCCAGGATAACACCCACACCTCAAGCTCCTTAACTTTAATTACATCTGCAAAGTATCTTTTTCCATGAAAGGTAAGATTTTCATACATTCTGAGGGTGAAGGCATAGACATATTTGGAAGCTATTATTCTGCTTACCATGTGACCCAACACTCAGAGCCTCCGTTTTCTCATCTATAATTTGAGGATAAGAATATCATTCCAAGGATTATTGTTAAAATTGGATGTAAAGATTTATCTCCGCTGAGCTTGTAAGGAATGCTGAATTTCAGGCTCCACCTCATACCTACAGACTCATCGCATTTTAACAAGATTCCTGGATGATTCAAATGCATAGTAAAGTTTGAAACCCACTGGTGCTGGAGGTTTAACGTTGGACCCAGAATCGTATTACCTTGAACGTAAATCAGAGCTTTGCCACAAATTTCCTCCCAAATAAGGGGCCCTGTTCAGGTGTTCTCCAAGAGTGCTTCAGGCTGCGACACTGAGCTAGACAGGTTTCTCGGTTAATTACAACCTGACATTTTATATGATTTGATGACTAAAGTGCTTATGGTGGAATTGCAGGCAGCAGCAATTTGGTGAGTGGGAGAGACTTTAGTAGGGGGAGGTTCCTGGCTTCCGTTGTGTCCCATCACTAAGGTGACCACCCACTCTGCTTCACCAGGAGGTCAGCTTGGTCCATCGTAGGTGATTTCAAGAAATCAGGGTCTTTCCAGTGGGCTGAGCTAGCTGGAATCCCAAAGTCTAGAATCGAAATGGGTTCTACTTGTCACATCTGAAACAATGAAATACTCATAGTTGTCAAATACCTCAACTGATTTCTCCCCAGAATTAAGGCAGGGGTAAGACAGAAGAATCTTCACTTTTTTCTGGCCCAAAATATCTGAATACAAAAGGAGGCTTCATGATGGAGAGAGTTGCAAGGAAACCTCCTGGTGTGTTGAGCAGTGAACTGGCACAAGACAGTCCCTGCTGGAGCCTAGCCCAAGGCTTCAGTGGCACAGAACCAGAGCCGCCCATCCTACCAATGACAGGCGTGCCATCCCCATGGCTTTCCACACTCCTTAGTGCCCCATAACCATGATTAAGGCCTGGGAGCCCATTCCTGCCACCTTGTACAGAGAGGCCCACGTTGCCCACCTGCGGACCCTGTTCCCAGGTCCTTAATGAAGATAAATTTTTACTGTCATTACTGTGGCACGTATGGAAAGCCGGGTCTAAATATAACACTCTGGGTCAGTGAGCAGGCCGACTTCATTCTTTTCCTTAATCCCACATGAAAAGAGACAAAATTCTGTGCATTTCAGTTGCTCCAAGAGTGCAACTGGAACCTTGGGAGGTGGGGAGAAGAGAAGGGTGTGTTCTGGAAGTTGTTTCATTCTGCTGGTTACCCAAGTGAAGAAGAGAACACTCGCATGTCTGACGCAGTACCTGCAGGGTTGGTGCCATCATCATTGGAATTTCTAGTCTTCCCAACCCTGGATTGGTAGAAGCTGAAGAAGGCCCTGGTCCAGGGGGTAGGAGGACTGCCCAGTAGTTTCAGGGACAGTGCTTTCAGCAGGGAGGCCAAGGGTGGGGCCAGTGACCTGTGGGCTCGGGCCACATGGTCTGTGAGAGGCAACTGGTCACACAAGGCCAAGGCAGCCCCGACTGTGTCTTGAGTCTCTAGTGGAAGACTGCCTGGAGGAGGGGGTCCTGAGCTGAATGCAGAAGTTTAGGTAGCTTCAAGAAAGAGGACCACCTGAGCTGAGGATAGTTAGGGTATGGGGTAAATGTCCTGGCAGGAACTGGAGGCCTGAATAGGGAGGAGGGTCAGATGAACTCAAGCCCAGTTCTCAGAGGCTTTGAATGCCAAGCTACAAGTTTTGGAGGGGTTATAAACTGTTGAAGAAAGCTGAAATCATTGTGGTGGGGACTCCCTTCTTTAAATGCACCCTAGATGTACCCTACCCCAAAGGAAGTGAGCATCATCAGGTTCCTATGGTCACCCTGCAGCATCCTGCATGACTTCCCATGGCATCTCAGCTGATTCTGAGATGTCAGGATTATTTATCTGTAAAATAGAGCTGTGGATGGTCACACACGGGCCCCACTTCTTTAGCATTTCAAGAATTTATGCCTTTTGCCATGTGACTTTGCAATTCCCCCGATGGCTTCACTCTGGTCAGGTGATGTGGTTTGGTCAATAGAGTAAGGTATGTCAGTTGGAGCTTAGACTTCAAGAGGCATTGTTCACATTGTTCCTTGTACCTCTGTCATCTCCTCATGAAGCGGACAAACCCCAGACCAGTCTGATGACCCCGGGCAGAGCACAGCCACGCTAGCCAAACCAACCTGGATCAGTCAAGTGCCAGCCAAGCTACAGACTCCTGAGCTACATGAGAGCTTATTGTTTGCGGCCAAGGCACATGGTTGTTTGCTACATAGCATGGTTGGGGCCATGGTTAACTGATAGACAGGGACAGTAACAGGCCTCAAAATGGTACTGGCACAGAGTAAGTACTTAATAAAACCAAGAAAACCCCAAACCTGTTGTCACTGAGTTGACCTTGAATTCACAGCCACCCCACGTATGACACAGTAAACTGAGCCCCATAGGTTTCCTTGGTGATAATCTTTATAGAAGCAGATTACCAGGCCCTTCTTCCATGGCACCACTGGGTGCATTTGAACTCTCAACCTTTAGGTTAGTAGTTGAGTATTAACTGATTGTATCACCCAGAAGCCTTGAAGTACTTGGTAAATGTTAGCGATTCTTAGAAGGCAGAAGGTGGTGTGGGGTGAAGCTGCATATCCCAACTACATTGTAAGGAGTGATATACTGAGTACCACAGGTCAATGGTTCTGAAATAATTACGCCTGGCTTCTGTTCATTTCCTAAAGGGCGTAAATTCATTCATATAAAAGGGCTGATAGGGCATATGAAATAGTAACACCAGGAGACTGTCATCGCTGGAAGGCTTCTCAATTGTGTCTTCACACTGAGCAAAAGTAAGGCACAGAGAGGCAACCTTAAGGTCACTCAGTGACTTGGCAGATACAGAACAGGGAGCTGGGTCTCTTGATTCCTAGTCCAGTGCTCTGTTTTCAGGGACACAATCAAGCTTCATCTAATCACTAATGGTGGAAATTCAGGCACCTGAAGATGGTATTTGGGGATTTCTGGTACACCTCTCAACCCACATGGGCAATACATAGATCAACATGCAAAGCAATTCCTGACCGAGGCTTCCTTTGATATGGTAATATGAGAGAAAATGTTTTTATTTTTTTTTCCCCTTCTCCTTTATTTCTTAAATTAAGTCAAATACATTTCTTCATGAGATCTTTACTCTTTTGGACAAAGTTAATTAAAGGGGGAAAAAAACATATTAAGAGGTCAATTTGATTACTGCTACACATTAGTAATGCAGTGAATAATTGACTGAACGTCTATGTTAATTGCTTCCTGAATCAGTGATTTTACTCCTGAATACAGAAGAGGGATTGCTATTTTGAAATTCATAACAATTTCACTGTGCCAGCATGGCGGAGCTTGTCATGGAACAGCATTCTCACTGGGGAAAAACCCACCTCTACTTCCGTTTACCTCTCTTGCTGACTGCTTCCTCAGTTTCCTGCTGACCCTGGGTGCTTGCCCACCAATGTGTCCAAAGCTAGTAGGCCTCAAACTTTGGTTCTAGAGGAGCTTTCTGTGTGTATTCCATTGCCATCTGCACCCCAAGGTTTTGACCCAGCAGGCCTGGGGATCTGTACCCTTAGCCAGTGTCTCAGGGGCTTGGTTGGGGACTACTATCTGGAAAGAGTTGGCTGAGAAGACACCCTAAGAGGTGCCTGGTTCCTAACTCTGAGAGCAAGGTTTTCCTCCCTGAGGGTCAGCACACTCCTGCACTGCTGCATCCCAATCCCACACAGTGTTGCTGGGATGTCAGGGGCCCCTCCTTCCAACCCAATCCCTCTAAAATGAAATCTATTCTTGGCCTCCCTCAATTCCCTCTCCTTTGAGAGTCATCAGCTAGGCAAATGTGGGATCTGCAGATCCCTACTTGCTCAAACCCAGAAGCTTCTTTCCTTGACTGCCCTTACCCCAACACGCATTCATTCACCAGATCTTGCCTCCCTTCCCCACCTCATACATCTTAATGAAATGTTTATTTCTGCTACTTGAAGAAATCATTCTTGAGAGTTCTTTTTGCTCTCCTAATGGTCCTTTCACTGTCTATCTGTCTTATGGATGCAGTGTTTATCTTTCTCAGATGTTAACAACAGTGTATATTGGAAGTTATCTTCTGTTTCCTGCATTGCCTCTTCTCTCTGAGTTTCTTTGTCCTCTGTTTTGGTTTTTGCTTCTTTCAGATGTCTGTTGAGCTTTGACACCGAGCTTTACTGAAAGGAGAAACACCGAATAGCTGCTGGGGAACTTGGTGGGGTGGGTTTGGTCACTGGGTGGTAGGCTTTACTGAAAGCAGTAGAGGTGGTGGTGTACCTGGAGGATCCCACATGCCCACATGTGAGCATCACAGGTGTTTCTGATTGGGCTGTTGAGTCTCCCTTGAGCAGAATCATTCAGATCTCTGGCTTGTGCATATGCCTGTTGTGGGCATTCTCAGCACAAACAAGGTGATGAGCCTTCCCCATTATCAGCTTTTTCTTTTATTGACTTTCACTTGATCTCCTCCCTTCAAGTTGCTACTTGTCCTTTCCTTGGCTGTGCCTTTAACATGATTTCCACCCAGCAATGTCAGACCAATAGCTGCTCCCTGAGCTGCCCTGTTTCAGCCAGCTAGGTTGTTCCCTTTCTTGCCCTCGTGAATGCCCCCAAAGGGCCCAGCTCCAGAGCCTCTTCTCTGGGCAGCCTTCCTGACTCTCTGGGTACCCAGTGTGGTAGTTAAGGGCACAGACTCTAAAGACAGGCTGCCTGGGTCCAAATTCAAGATCTACTCTGTCTTAGTCATCTAGTGCTGCTATAACAGAAATACCAAAAGTTCATGACTTGATCAAAGAGAAGTTCATTCTGTTACAGTCTAAGAGGTTAACAGTCCAAATTCAGGGCTTCAGTCCCAGGGAAGGCTTTCTCTGCTGGCTCTAATGGAAGGCCTTTGTTATCAATCTTCTCCTGGGCTAGGAGCATCTCTGTGTAGGAACCCCAGGTCCAAAGGATGTGCTCTGCTCCCAGCACTGCTTTCTTGGTAGTATGAGGTCCTCTTCTCTCTGCCTGCTTCCCTTTCACCTCTTGTAAGATGAAAGGTGGCACAGGCTACACCCTAGGAAAATTCCCTTTACAATGGATCAAGGGTGTGACCTAAGCAAGGATGTCACATCCTATCCTAATCCTCTTTAACTACAGGCAGAGATTATGGTTTATAATACACAGGAAAATCACCAAATGGAGACAACCACACAGTACTGGCAATCATGGCCTCACCAAGTCAACAGATACCTACAAGGTCTGACAATTAAGTGCGGGCATTGATCCTAGAAAAATCACTACATACCTCATTGCTGAATATCACCACAGTCACCTTCAAATTACTCCCTGTGGGAAGCTATGCACCAATGCCAGTGCCTAGTCCATCCTCAAAGCAATTTTGAAACTTTTTTTCCGGAATGGCCGTCAGAGCTGTTGTCTTATTACCCTTGATGTCCTGAATGTCATCAAAATGCCTTCCTTTTGATATTTCCTTTATCTTAGGGTAAAGAAAAAAGTCACTGGGGCCCAGATCAGGGGAGTAGGGAGGGTGTTCCAACACAGTTACTTCTTTACTGGCCAAAAACTACCTCACAAGCAACAAGATAATTAAGTTTGCAAATGTCACCATGTGCAATGGCAATTTCGGAGAGTTCCAAAATTGCTTTGAAGGGTGGACTAGGTGTTGATGCTGGTGTATAGCTGCCCAAGGAGAGTACTTTGAAGGTGATATTCAGCAATGAGGTTTGTAGAACTTAAAACAATTAAGTTCGAGGACTTAATTGTCAGACTTCATATTTTGGGGGGGATATAATGCAATCCATGATACCCCTGCCTTTGCCCCCCCAAATTCACATCCTTGCCACATGTAAAATATAAGTCTTAAATCAGCTCTAAGTCCAAAATCCAAAAATTCGTATTCATCTATGAAATCTAGAATACAAGTTATCTGCTTCCCAAGTATAATGGGAATATGAGGCACAAGCTAGATATTTTCATTACAAATGGGAAAAACTGGAGAGAAAGAAGGGATAACAGGTACCAAGCAGGTCAGCAGAACACATTACATTAGTTCTCAAGGCTTGAAAATAATCCTCTGTTCTTAGAGACCATTCACACAATGGCTCTGCTCTACAGACTAGGTATTAGCCACACTCTTCTGACAGGGTAGAGGCCTCTTGGCCCTGGGCTTCAGCTCCACCATCCTGGCCACTGGGATAGCAAGTCTACTCGCTTGGCTTTAGATGCAGCATTGTTCTAGCCCATCTGAATGAGGACTCCACCCTCAGAAACACCAAAACTCATGGCTTCACCCTTAGGAATCCCAGAGGTTGGAACCATACCTTTGGAGACTGAGGCAGCTCAGCTTTCTATGGTCCTTGTCTCTTCAGTTTCTGCTTCCTGGTTCTTGGCCTCTCAGCCTTTGGGCCTCACCCCTGCATGTGCCCCTGGGGCAAGGGTTCCAAAGCTCTGTAGCTCCACCAATAAGCATCTGGAGATACCCCACTCTGCCAGTAAACTTGGGCCAGAAGGCACTTAGCTTTCTTGCTTCATGAGCTTGCTGAAGCCTAGTCCCACCAAGCTAATACCTTGACAAGTGCCCAGTGGTACCCTACTTCACTAGAAAGCTTCCTGTGCACAGGCACTCAGCTCACGCACCCTGTGTGGTCCTGCGCTGCACTCCCAGCTCTGCTGCTGCCGGTCCTCTGCCATTGCCACACCTCCATTCATTCACAGTTTCAAAACCGCTTCCACATTTTAGGTATCTGTCAGAGCAGCATCTCACTCTCAGTACCAAATTCTCTTAGTCATCTAGTGCTGCTGTAACACAACTGCCCAAAGTGGATGGCCTTCACAAATAGAAGCTTATTCTTGCACAGTCTAGCAGGCTAGAAGTTCAAATTCAGGGCGTCAGCTCTAGGAAAAGGCTTTCCTGTCTGCTCTGGAAGAAAGTCCTTGTCATCAACCTTTCCCTGGACTGGGAGCTTCTCCACACTTTTAGTTTGAAGCCCAAATCCTGGATCCAAAGGATGTGCTCTGTTCCCAGCACTGCTTTCTGGATGGTATGAGATCCCCAACTCTCTGCTTCGCTTTCCTTTTATGTCTTGTAAGATAAAAGGTGGTCAGGCCACACCCCTGGGAAACTCCTTTCACATTGGCTCGGGGATGTGACCTGAGCAAGGTCACATGGGTAGAGATTATGGTTCATAGCACAAAGGAAAATCACAGAACGGAAGACAACCACACAATACTGGTAATCACAGCCTAATCAAGTTGACACAGATTTTGAGGGGATGCAACTCAATCCATGACACCACCCTAGTGAGAAACTTGAGGCAAGGGGCTGAGGGTGAAGTCTTTCTACCTCTTCCACCATTACTCAGTTTCCATCATCAAAATTAGCCATCTGTGGATAAGGCTGGAGGGTTCTTATCATGTCCACTTTGTAGATGATAAAACTGAGGCAAAAACAGCTTGATTGAGATGATGACCATAAAAAGCTGCTGGAAAATGGATTGAGCATGGTTCTTATGTCAGGTAGGAACTAACTTTGTGACTGGTAGAAGCTGAAACTGCCCCCATCCCTACACATATGCACAGGTACACACATACACAGGATTAGTTCCCCTAGCAACAAGTGGTGTGGATTAGGCTCTGGCTTCACGGAGGGCCATGTGTGGAAGTTTCCCCCATATCTGCAACATTCTAGGGTAACGAGGCAGGGCTGATTATCTGAGGAGGAATCTGACCCATGGAAACTGTCCCGTGCCTAGACCCCATAGACTCCATGTGTTAGGTTCCAAACAAAGTAGGAAAATTAAAACTCATCCCTTATATACAAGGCATGCATTACAATTTAATAAGCATTTTACAGGGATGGTCTAATTTTCTTTGTACAATAACTCTGTACCGCACATGCTACTAATGTGGCCAGTTTATAGATGAGGAAACTGAGGCTTTGTAAGGTCCTACAGTCAGGTGGTAGCACAACAAAATTTCATACCAAAGTAGCTTGATTTGTGTCTGGGCCTCTAGAGGCATAAAACACTGTCTTGACTTCCTCAAATGGATAGACCTGGAAATGGAAAACAGGCAGGTTCCAAGCAGGATTCTTGCATACCCAGTGGAACATCCTTCTCATTGGCATGGGGTGCTCCTTCTGGCGACCAAGGCTCAGCGCTCCTGGCCCAGCACTACTGGCCTGCTTTCTGGGGCCTCTGGAATCTGTAGGCATTCTCCTTCAGCAACCCAAATTTAGCCAAAAGGATTACCCAAAAGGCTACAATGTATTTGCAGAGCTGCCCAGTGAGAGAAGCCTGGTGCATTCTGGGCCACCATCTTTATACCTGTCTTGGTCATCTGTTGCTGCTAAAATAGGAATACCACGAGGGGATGGCTTTAACCAAGAGAAATTTATTCACGCACAGCCCAGTAGGCTAGAAGTCTGAATTTAAGGCACCTGTTGCAAGGGAAGGCTTTTGGCTCTGGAGCAAAGTCCTTGTTAAAAATCTTCCTGTAGCCTAGGGGCTTCTCAGCACAGGGTTCCCAAAGGATACACTCTGCTCTTTGCACTACTTTTGTGGTGATATGAGGTCCCCATGTCTCGATGTTTGCTTCTCTCTTTTATATAACAAGAGATTGATTCAACATACAAACTAATCTTGCAAATTGAGGCCTGCCTCATCAACACAACTACTGCTCATTAACATCATAACACAAGTCCCACCGCATTAACACTATAGAGGTAGGACTAACACAGAAGAAAATCACGTCAGATGACAAAATGGTAGACAATCACACAGCAGTGGGGAAAAAATGGACTAGCTGAGCTGACTAAATTCAATCTATAACACCATTTGTATGATTTATTGTGTGATTGGCAAATATACACGGTACTTCAGCAATAACTCGGGGTTTCATCTGTTATCACTGTTGTTAGCTCTGCCAAGTGGGCCCCCAACTTAGGGTGCCCCATGCATAACGGAACATCTCGTCCGTTCCTGTGCCATCCCCGAGATTGGTTTCAGATCAAACTGTTGTGACTCATAGAGTTTTCCTAGGCTGATTTTTGAAAGCAGGTTGCCAGGCCTTTCTTCCTAGCCTGTCTTGCTCTGGAAGCTTCACTCAAATCTGTTTGTCATCATAAAAAATAAAACTGTTGCCACGTAGAAGATTTTGACTCATAACGACCCTATAGGACAGCGCAGAAGTGCCCCAAAGGGCTTCTAAGGAGCACGTGGTGGAACTGAACAGCCTACCTTTTAGCAGTGGTGGCACTCAACCACGGAGCCACCATGGTTTCGTCATCGCAGAAACATGTAAACTTCCACATACAGAGGCGTGGTGGCTGCGCATGCCCAGTACTCAAACTGGGTTTCCCGCACGGAAGGCGAGAGTTCTATCGCCGAATCACCGCTACCTCACAGCAAGGCTCCTAAGAAGGTGTGGGGGGCAAGGATCATACTCCCTGATGGTGTCAGAAGGGGTGACACAGAAAAAAAGACCCTCGCAGCAGTGGGGGCAGGCCCGCCAAGATAGTGGCGTCACTGGGTTGGTATTACCACACCACCCCCTTCACCGGCGAGTTGGGTGCTGGGATCTGCCTCAGACCACTGGTGCAGAGGAGAGTCTCTGCCTTGGCCAATGGGAGAGGGGTGGGCGAGGCTGTTAGGGGTGGGGCCAAGTGGGGCGGGGTACTGGCTCAGGGATAGACCTTGTGGAGGGGGCAGGGCACCGAAGTGGGAGGGGTGCGGAAGTGGCAGGCAGGGAGGGCAGGCATTGTCCTCAGCTGGGCCTGGAGAGGTGGAATTCACGTGGCTCCGTGAATTCCTTGGTAGGGGAAGGTGACTTCCTGAATTACTCCATTGAGTAACACTGTCCTTAGTGACCCCACTAGCTGTCTCATCTATGTTACTGGTTACCCAGCCAAACCTACTGCCTTCGATTTGAGTCCAACTCATAGTGTCTCTAAAGGACGGAGTGGAACTGCTCCGTAGAGTTTCCAAGGAGTACCTGATAGATTGGAAGTGCCAACCTTTTGGTTAGCAGACTTAGCACTTAACCACTACGCTACCTGGGTTTCCTGTTACTGGTTAGGGGAAGCTTAAATTTTGATTAAAAAAATAAAAAATAAAAACATGATTTAAAGAAATATATGGAGTGATGGGCTAGGTTCTTGCTACCAAAAGCGTGGAGTATGGACTAGCATCATCAGCAATCCCTGGGAACTTGATAGAAATCTAGGATCTCAGATTCCATCCCAAACCTACTGGGCTAGAGCTTGCACTGAGCAAGATCACAGGACAATCAGTGCATGCGACAACTTGAGAAGTCTGGGCTGGGTGGTCCACAGATGTGGCAAAGCCACAACTAGCCACAGGAAATCCTGAGACGCCCATCAGCTCCAGGTACCAGTGGAGCCTCTTAGACTCCTTGTCCAGTTTCTCCACTTGATGCACAGTGACAAGGACTCAGAGGAGGCAACTGTCTTGATGTGACCTAGCAAGACTGTTGCAGAGGTGGTCTCGAGTCAGGGCTTTCGGTTCTAGGCACCTCCTCCTGAACAGCCTGTCCTAGCCTTACTCCCTAAGGCACAACAAGCTGAGGAACCCAACACTCTAGACACTTGTGGCTGGGTTAGGGGCAGGAGTTTCCAGCATTCCATCCTCATTAATAATCTTCCAACCTCAGAAGGGATTATTTTCCAGAGAGGAACAAACAGTTCCTCTGGAGACAGTGTAGTCCCCGGGGCAGGGTCTTGGAGAGGGCCCTGGGCGGCAGAACACAGCTAGTGTCCTGTCACCTCGCAGAACAGCCTTTCTTGGCAAGTTCACAGGGGTGCATTCCCAGCAGCGTGCTGGGAAAGGCAGGGTTACCAGGGAGTCCAGGCTCTTTGAGGATGCTGGCAGGTGCCCAAGGCACCATGCCACGGGTCGATAGGAAGAGGCTGGAAGTCCACAGACTGAAAGCCTGATTCACTGCCGTCACAGATGAGTGTTCCAGTTTTTATCATGAATTCGATGTCCAGAAAACATTTACAAGCACGTCTTGTATTCTGGTTCTGTCTTGGACTCTGTGACTTTAACAGTGGCTATAACATAGTCCTTGTGTCACCCTTTGTGGCTACAAAAAAGCCTTGAGTCTCTGTCGCCAGTAGCTGTGTGACCTGGGGCAAGAGGCTGAGCATCTCTGAGCCTCAGTTTCTGCTTCTGTGAAATGGGTATGTTTACATATCTTCCAAAGAGACTAAAATTAAAATGACAAATTGTCCCAAGGGTTGGTGCAGATATAGAGCAATAGAAACTCTTCTACAATGCTGGTGAAAATGTGAAATGCAACAGACATTTTGGAAAAATGTTTTGCAATAAAGCTAAAAATACACCTACCCTCTTATAGGTGAATTCTACTATAAGAGAAATGAATATATGTCCATACAAACACTTGTACGCCAACATTCAGAGCAGCTTAGTTTAGAAAAGCTGAAAACCAGAAACTAATCCCAATACCCACCCACAGGGGACCAGATCAGCAATTTATGATGCCTTCTATACAGCACCGAAAAGGAACGGACCACTGATACCTGTACAACACGGAACCTGGGCAAAAGAAGCCAAACAGAAGCAAGTGTATACTGTAGGATACCATTTATATGGAGTTCAGGAACGGGCAGAACTACGGAGTGGCGATGGAAGTCGGAGCAGTGGTTGCCTCTGGTGGGTGAGGAGGGACTGACCGCGAAGAGGCAAAAGGGAGCTTTCTGATGTTTTCAGCTGCCCTTGAATTTCAGGCCCCCATCTCCTGTACAGCCGAAAGAAATGCTGCCTAATTCTGCACCATTACGTGATGGGTTGCAGACTGGACCGCTGTGATCCATGGGGTTTTCACTGGCTGGCTTTTAGAAGCAGATTGCCAGGCCTTTCCTCCCAGTACACCTTAATCTGGAAATTCTGCTGAAACCTGTTCAGCATCGTAACAACACATAAACCTCCACTGACAGACGGCAGTGGCTGCGCATTAGCTGCATTGGCTGGGAATCAAGCCCGAGGGAGAGGTAAGAATTCCTCCACTGAACCACCACTGCCCCTGGACCTCTTGGGAAAGAGGAAATGTGCTGTCACTGGATCTGGGTGGCTGTTCCACAGGTAGATGCAGAGGTAAATGTCTATTGCACTGTGTACTTGAGATTTGTTCATTTTATCGCGAGAGCGAGAACGAGCGCGCAAGAAACAGAGTGTGCATGCCTGAGTGTAATGGGCAAGTCCTTGGCCTCCCACTGGGCTGTGATGATAGCTTCAAAAAAAGGTAACGTGCTGCTCATAGCGCATGCTCAGTAATGTCGTATGTGCTCAGCAACGATTGCTAGCGATGAGGTGCCATTTGCGTTGGGTGGCATCTCTGGTTTTTTCGAGCCTTGCTTTCTAGCTCTGTAAAACAGGACTAATGAGGAGGGTCATTTGAGATACTGTCGTGGAAGTCCCTAGAAGTGACCTGTTACCAGGTGGCTGAGGAGTATCGGGGCTGCTGCGCTTCTCCTTGAGATGGCTCCAGGAGATCCAGAGGAACTTCACTAAGTGCCATCACTTCCTGTCCTCAGTGAAACATAAGTTACTTCATTTGGGTCAACAAAGTCACTTAACCCTTCCTAGATGGAGGCTCTGGGCTGGGCGCCCTACTCACAGACACCCCGAGAGGGACTCATTGTGCTATGTCCCAGGGGCTTTCGCAAGCACAGTGGGCCAGCACCCCAACTGCTGACTCCATGGCCTCTTCTGGCCATTCTCCTTGTGATCTTACATCAGCAACTGGGCCATGGGCTCCATGTACAAGAAGGGAAACTGAGGCCGACAAGTGACAAGGTGGCACAAGATCACATAGCTGGATGGTGGAGGAGTGGGAATTCAATCCAGTTTAGTGTGGTCCTCTAATCCTGTGCTCAACCTGCTAGAGCAACAATGACCAAGGAAACTTGAAAAGCAAAAGGGAGATGCTATGGATTGAGTACCTGGATGAGGACATCATGCTTGGTAAAGTAGAAGGTCAGTGAAAAGAAGAAGACCCTCAAGAAGATGGACTGACACAGAGGCTACAGTGGGCTCAAAAACAGAAATGACTTTGAGGATGGCGCAGGACTCTATGGCACCTAACAACAACAACAATGGATAGAATTGTCTTCTCCAAATTTATGTTGAAGTTCTAATCCCTGGTAGCATGAACATGACTTTCTTTGGAAACACGGTGACTGAAGATGTTAGCAGTTAGCAGGAGGCCATACTGAAGTAGGGTGAGTCCTAATCCCAACTGAGTGGTCTCTCATAAAAGGAGAAGACACACAGAGATAGACAGACAGCCATGAGATGGCTAGTAGAGCCACAGGAGGGCAAGGTTGCAGCTACAAGCCAAGAAATGCCTGAAGCAAACAGCAGTTCAGAGACACAAGAGGGTTTTCTTTGGAAAGAACGTCTGACACTCTTAAGTTTGGCCTCCTGGCCTCCAGAACAGTGAGAGAATACATTTCTGTTGTTTAAGCACCGGTCTGTGGTACTTTATGATGGCAATCGTTGGAAGGTAAGACAGAAGGGCACCAGTTTGTGACGCTGGGTGCATCCTCAGCCTCTCTAGGCCTCAGGTTCCTGCCCTTCCAGAGGTTTACGGCATCTCAGACACAGCAGTGCACAGCCCAGTGGAGGTGCCCAGTAAACTCGGGTTCTACAGGAGGGAGTGGAGGATTCTGTGAATGAGTGCAGCATTCGAGGCCAGAAGGCTGGGCCTGGCTGGGCATCTCCAGGCTCCTCCCATGACACCCTGCACGACACCCTGCACAGGCACTCCACTGCCCCACCCCACGTCTGCTGTCTCATCATGGGGCTGTATCACTGCCTGCGGCATCTCCTCCTGCCTCTCTTCTGGCTGCTCTGATGCCTTGTTCTCATGGAAATTTTCACGTCAGGATGGGGGTAAGCTTTCTCCTGTCTGGTTTCGGAGATAATAATCACAAAGGCTCTTCCTATAGACCAGGTGTTGCTATACTAGTAGCTGCTTTCAGAGTCCATGGTGGTGCAAACAGTTAAGAGCTCACTTGCTAACTGAAAGGTTTGAATCCATCCACAGAAGCCTCAGAAGAAAGGTTGGGCGATCTACTTCTGAAAAATCCGAGGGAGCACAGTTTTATCCTAACACCAAAATCAGCTCTATGGCACTCCCCTCTTGTCTCAACTTTGACTGCTTTCATGCTACGATTGCAGAAGTTAGAAGTTGCAACAAAAACTGTCTGGGTCCTAAAACATAATGTATTGACTATGTGGCCCTGTACAGAAAAAGTGTATTGATCTTGACCATATATTAAGAAAGTACAGACTACATGATTTTACAGGTATTTTTACAACAATCATCGCAACAGCCCTATAGGAGGTTGTAGACTGCTGTTATGCCCATGTTATAGATGTGGAAACCAAGGCTCAGAGATGAAGAAAATTGCCCAGATCACGCAACCAGGAGGGAACATTCAGATCCACTGTTGGATCTGAATCTGCCAGTGGCGTGTCCCTACATGCCAGGAACAATCTAACTGCAAACACAAGACACACACTGCGGGACTCACTTGCACAATGCAAGTAGATTCTATAAGCGCAGAGAGGTTCAGAAGATGAGGGGAAATGGGGTCAGAGAAGCCCCAGAAGGCTCTTGGAAGAGGCAGAATCTGAGCTGAGTCATTCAGGGAGAGGAGGCTTACTTGGATTGGGGCGTGGTAGGGTGAGGGAGGTGGAGATGAGCGATCTGGAAAAGCACAGGAAGGAAATCCACAAGGGTGGGCCAGATAACTGGGGCAAAGCAGGGGCATGAGCCAGCCAGGGCTGCCTGGCCCATAGCCTGCGATGGGGAACCACAGGAAGACAGTCTGAAGGTGATACTTGAGGGCAGTTCCTCTGCAGGGCTCCAAAGGCTGCCAAGTCCACAGGCAGGAGCAGGGGTGAGACACTGCAGGGCTCCAAAGGCTGCCAAGTCCACAGGCAGGAGCAGGGGTGAGACACTGTAGTAAATTCTGCTCCTAGGCTTTACAAGGAATCCCAGCTTCCCTAAAAAGGACACAAGTGAAGGCAGGTAGCTGTTGGCACTGCGAGTTATAAGCAAGGTTTTCCCTCTGGCTAAAATGCTGACACCAGCTTCCCCAAGGTCACAAGACATGCAAACTTAAGTGAGCAATTTACCTCTTTGTACCTTGATTTACCAAACTGTTAATAGGGAACCTCGTGGGCTTGTATGAGGATGAAAGGTGCTGATATTTGTAAAGCATGTTGAAACGGTGCCTGGCCCAGAGTATGTGCTAGAGAAGAAGGATTTGTTAAGTAAATACAGAACACAAATAGGATTCAACTTCAGCAAATATCAGCTCCCAACTTTTGCGCCCTGAATGATTCACATGCCGTTGGAAATTCTCTCGGTGCACAATGTGGTTAATTTAAATACTGCAGCGGAGCGATGAACCCAAACGGCATTTCAATGAACACAAACCTTATTTTTAACAAGACACACTTTGGCACTTGCAAGAACATTTAAAAATACTTCCCCCCATTCCAATGCAGCAGTGTGTGGCAACCAGGTCCAGGGAGAAATCCTGAGTGTCAGGGTTGGGATCTAAACTGAGCTGGCTTTGTGGTCTGGACTCTTGGGGTGTTGGCCAGAGGTGCTGCTGATGTTGCTGAGGTCATTGATGGCCATTGGTCTGTCTGCTCCTCTCTGGAGTGATGGCCTTCAGGGAGAGATTTTGCATCTTTTCATCTAACCAGCATACAGAGGGTACCTGCTACGTGCCTGGTGCTGTGGACATGGTGACAGGCTTTCACAGAGCTGACAATCCAGTGAGAGACAGACAGTAAACACAGACAAAGGCACTAGCAGATGCAGTAATTTCCAAAGGTATACGTGCTTTGAGGGTGGTGGTGTCTCAGTGGTAGAATTCTCACCTTCCACACAGGAGGCCTGAGTTCGATTCCTGGCTAATGCGCCTTATGGAGAGCCACTGCTTCAGTCACAGGAGGCTTGTGTGTGTTGCCAGGATACCAAACAGGCTTCAGTGGAGCTTTCAGACTAGGACAAGCTAGGAAAACTACTTTTAAAAATCAGCCAGTGGAAATCCTATGGATCATAATAGTCCTATCTGCAGCTGATCATGGGGACTGTGCAGGACTGGATGGTGTTTTTTTCTGTACTGTGTGGATTGCCAAGACGCCAGGTTAGCTCTCTTGTAGTTAACAATAACAGACGTGCTTTGAGGAAAATGGGACAGAGGGACTCCATGTGTGTATGTGTGTATTAGGGGAAGACAGTAGTCAGGGAAGACTTCTCAGAGGAGGGGACCTTTGGGCTGAGAATGAAATGAAGGGGAAGATGTGTGGGAAGGGCACTGGTGGCAGAAGAAACAGGAGGTGCAAAGTCCCAAGGGTGGGACTGAACCTGGTGATTTCAGAAGTAGCAGAAGGGCAGGTGGCTGGAGCAGGATGCGATGTGGGGAGTATGGTGGAGGCTGAGTGGGAGAAAGAGGCTGAGCCCAGACCATATGAGACATGGCAATTTGTTTGGAGGCCCCCACAGGAGCCCTGTTTAAGAGGTGCTGGTGGCTAGGGCTAGGGTGGGGACAGAGGAGTTATGGGGAAGCCATGCTGCATAACTCCAGCTGGCACAACTGACCCTGCATTTTATGTGACAGCAGCCCTTGGCCTGCTCAATCTGGCAGCACTGTCACTTTACCTGGCATACAGTAGATGCTTAATAAATGTTTAATGCATAGTCCTAAAAACCAGCCTAGCTTCCATGTCTGCAATAGGCCTTTATTCTACAGCAAGTCTGGCTGCTTTTAAACCAAGCATACCCTCCTTTCATGTTCCTTCTTTCAGAGGGCTCTCATGTATGTCCTCTCAAGGCTTCCGTTTGCCTTGACTGGTGGGCCAAAGGGGCCTGGCATGGGTTAGGGCTGCAGAACTTGATGCCCTGGGAGGAGTCTGTGATATCTCAGCCTCAGCTCAGGTCCTATGGTTGGGAAGCATTTCCTGTCAGCTGATGCTTGCAGTGGCAGTAACATGTTGAGTACGAGCATTTAGGGGACCACAGAGAGAAGACATTCTGTCTGCCAAGGGAATAATTTCCTTCAGCGCTTCCTCAACTGCCAATAAAATGCTGTGGAGTATTCATCTTATCCCCATGATGTACTCAAATAGATCACACGAGGAGAAAACTTTACAGGTTAAACTTTGAGCCCATTTTTTTCCCCAACCTGAGTGTATTTTGGCCCTTTATAGTAACAAAGTGTTCCCTCAGGTTTCCTCCCCTGTTCCTATATTTCATGAGGTATTTATTTCGGGTACTTGGCTATAAAAAAAAAAAAAGTAATATTCAAATATATTTAAAATATTTTATATAAATAAAACAGAAAATACTTCATAAACATGGTAAAATAAATTAGCATATAGAACATACATTAACTACTAAAATGCATGTCATGAACAGCATGAGGCAGCTTTGCAAACCTGATCTCATTTCATCCCTCCTGTGAGGGAGTTAAGTCTGTAGGTGGCACAAGTGGTTTGTGCTCATCTATTAATCCCCCAATTGGCAGTTTAAACCCACCCAGTCGCATTGAAGAAGAAAGGTCTGATGATCTACTTCCATAAACACTACAGCCAAGAAAACCCCATGGAGCAATTTTTTCTGTAACACATCGGGTCACCATGAATTAGAACCAATTAGACAGCTGTGTTTTTTGTTTTGTTTTCTTTTAATGATTCCCAGTGTATAGATGAGGAAACTGAGGCCTGAGGCTGTTATGCAGCTACAGGACAAGAGGCTATGTGACTGGAGGTGTTCCTATTTACTGGGGACTTCTGCCTTCAAGCTGGGGTGTCTCTTCCACAACAAGGAGCCAATGCAGATGTGGAATCATCAGTGCCATGTCGTGGAGCTGCCCCCTGTCATCAGCAAGACCTCAGCACAGGCTAGAAACCAAACAGAGAGGCCTCATCCGGAGCCCTGAATTTCAGGGAAGTTAGTCAGTTGCCATTGGTCTTACGCCTGCTACTTGCTGGGCCCTGGGGCATGGCGGCAAATGCAGCGGACATAGCCACTCTTGCCTGCAGTCTTAGCAGGTGGCAGGTACGAAGCAAGAGAAACTTGCTAGGAGAGGGTTCAGCTCAGACTTGGGGAAGGGCAAGAGTTGGCTAGGTAAAGACACACGGAGGAAGCAGAGGAAGGGCACATGAGAAGCCCAGGGGACAGAGCACCAGCCGCTTTTAGGGGATGGAGGAATGGGGACAGGCCCACAGGGGATGAGGTTGCCATGAAAATTTCAGCTCCCTAGAGTCCAATGGGTCCCAAAGGCAGAAGGAATTGACATTGGAGTCATCATCCCTTGGGTCGTGAGGTCTGAATTCAGAGAGAGTTTTGCCTCAAGACCTTTCTTGGTTTTAAACTCAGTTGTGCCCCTCCAAAAGATACAAGGTGAGATCCTAACTCCTGTAACCAAAAGGTTGGCAGTCTGAATCCACCAGGTGCTCCCTGGAAATGCTATGGGGCAGTTCTACTCTCTCCCTGTAGGGTCATCATTAGCCAGAATCTACTGGATGGCAGTGCCTTTTTATGGTGCCTCTGAACATGACCTTGTTTAGAAACAGGGTCTTTGAAGATGTTATCAGTTAACATGAGGTTATACAGGTGGAAGGTGGGTCCTAATCCAATGTGACTGGTGTCCTTAAAAAAGATGACAAGAGACACAGAGGCACACAGTGGGGAGATGGCCATGTGGGGAGACAACTATGCTGGAGCTGCAAGCCGAGGAATACTGGGGCTAGCAGAAGCTGGAAAAGACAAGAGAAGATCTTCCCCTAGAACCTTCAGAGACAGCATGGCCCTGCCAGCACCCTGATCCTGACTTCTGGGTGGCCCACCTGGTTAAGCACTTGACTATTAGCCAACAGCTCGGTGGCTCAAACCCACCCAGAGGCACTTCAGAATACAGCCCTGCTGATTGGCTTCTGAAAGGCCATGGCCTTGAAACTCCCATGGGGCAGTTCCTCTCTGCACACATTGGGCCACCATGAATCAGAACTGACTTGATGGTAACTGAACACAACAGCCACCAGAACCATGAGACAGGAGCTTTGTCTCACAGTTTGTTATTGTAGCCACGGGAAATCAGTCCCACTGTTCTGACACAGCCCCCAAATGTCCAAACACAATCTTGAGGGAATCTCTAGTCAATACCCTAGACCTCTTTAGGGGCTTCCTAACACCCAAGGCCCCTCTGTATCAGTGGACACCTGCATGTGATAGAGACACTGGTGTCACAGCATCCTAATATTGTGCAGACCCACACTGACCTCCTCCTGAGAGCAGCAGGGCTTTTGCTCCTGGCTGACATTCATATACCATCCTCACAATCTCTGCTTCCAGGAGCCTTTAGTCCCTGACCTCCCTACTTAGCTCCTTTATTATTTCCCACATCTGCCCCCATCCTGAGGCTCTAAATTTACATTCCATTACTTCCCAGCACTTCTACCTAATTCCTGGCACAAATATCCTGTCTACTTGGTCACCACCTGGGATGTTAGCATGGATGAGAAAGGGTACTGGGAAGAGAGAGGAGGAAAAAGGAAGGACATATTTTAGCAGTCCGAGGTTATCAAGAGTTTCCCTGTACCATCTCATCTGAGTCCACATCATCCCAGTGATACAGATGTTATTGTGCCATTTTGCAGATGAAGACAATGAGGCTCAGAGAGTTTGAGCAAGCTAACCAAGTCACACAGCTGGACAGCGATGGAATTTGAACTCTAGGCTGCCTCCTCAAAGAGAAAAACCTCTGAAGTTCCTCAAGGGACCCTTTTCCCATCTCAGTGATCCCATTCTTAAATGCCTGCACTCTTTTTCAGAGGGAGGCACTGCCTAGAAATGCACCATCAGCCTCTTCTCAGAGCCTGTCAGAGGCAGCATCTTGATGGATCACATTTCCAAAATAAGAATTCCTGCCATTTCTCAAAGCTTGACAGCGACCTTCCAGAGATGGGCAGTGCCACCTTTGCTTTAAGCACACATGGCATCCAGGTTTGGTCTATTTCTCACATCCTGAACCCTGAGTTTGCACAGGTGCCCACTCAAACGCACCTTGTCAGAGAGATCTCCCCAGTCACCCCACCCCTCCCCTGTCTCTTTGTCATGTTTTTTCTCTGTTATGGATTGAATGATGCATACTGGAATCCTAGGCTCTATACCTATGGATGTAATCCTGTTTGGAAATAGGGTTTTCTTCATTAGGTTAGCAAGGCAGCTTCAGTGCAGGGCCATTGTGTCTTCAACCTCATCACTTGTGAGTTATAAGGAGCAGCCGAGACACAGAGACAAGTAAGCACAAATGGAAGGAGTCGGAGGAGGGGAGGGAATGCCAGGGTTATAGAAGGTGAAGGGCACAAGGATCTTCTCCAGAGCTGACAGTGAGCCTTCCCCTAGAAATAGACCCACAGTCTCCTAAACTATGAGAATGGGACCCTGGTGGTGCAGTGGTTAAGCACCTGGCTGATAACCAAAAGGTCAATGGTTTGAATGCACCAGCAACTCCTGGGAAGAAAGATGGAGCAGTTTGCTCCTATAAAGATTATAGCCCTGGAAACCCTATGAGGCAGTTAGTTCTACTCTGTACTACAGGGTCACTGTGAGTGAGAACTGACTCACTTCCTGCTATTAATTGGTTTTGCTTATATCATAGAAAACTAAGGAATACAAAAGTATGTCAATACTTTTGTACAATACAAAAGTGGGCGGGTAAACTATGAGGAAATAAATTTCTGTTCTGTAAAGCCACTCACTGTGGTATTTGTGTTAAGGCAGCACTAGAAGCCACTCCTCAACCCAGCTTTATTTTCCCTAATAGTGCTTATCACCACTGGCTAATTATGAGTATCACTTATATGTCTAGTTCTTCACTGTCTCCTTCTGCTAGAATGTAAGCTCTGTGACATCAGCTTTATCTGTTTTTGTCACTGTTGGATCCCCAGTACATAACTGAAGCCCAGTAAGTATTCATTAAAAAAATGAATGGAATTACTATGTGTCTTTGATACACATTTTTGTGCCTTTTTGACATACTTTTGTATTCCTTAGTTTTCTATGATATAAGCAAAACCAATTAATAGCAGGAAAAAAATACACACAGATAAGCAAAGAGGAGAAACTAAGAACTTTTAGTAATCTTGCTACATCCCTGGGACACACTCTTCCAGATTTTATGTACTCATAGATATGCCTGTATCTCTTTACAGTTTCATTCATTCCACAGTCACTTATCAGATGCTCACTGCATTCCAGGTGCTGTGCTAAGCTCTGGGTTCTTAATCAAATCCTGGACTACCACAGGGTTTCTTGACCCTGGCACTATTGACATTTGGGGCTGAATAATGCTCTGTTGTGAGGCCTGTCCTGCATTTTATAGGATGTTTAGCAGCACCCCTGGCCTTGACCCACTAGATGCCAGTAGCACTTCCATTGTTATAACAACTGAAAACATCTCCAGACACTGACAAATGTCCCCTGGGGTGGAGTGGCAATACAAATCAGCTCTGATTGAGACCTACTGTCTAGAAGAAGAGATGGATGGTTAAAAAGGATCACACTGCACATTCCACTTAGTGCCCAGGACTTGCCACTGACCAGTGTTTGTGCACCTCTCCTCGACTCTCCAGACACAGTTCTAACCGCTCTCTATTTCATTTTTTATGCTTGCAGTCCCCACTGCTCAACACTCAGGTTGGGTAGCTGGATCTGGGTCAGAGACAAACCCAAAAAGAACATACGCAGTTACCTCTGCCTACCTCTGGGTCATCCTCACCCAGCTCAACTGCCACCAGCACTGTGATTAATTGTTGAATGGAAGGACCTCAGGCCACAAACTCTGTGGCTACACCAGTGCCAACCCCCCCTAATCTTCTCCCTAGGCTCCCTTATTACATTTGCTCATATCCTGTATACTGTGCATTAAATTGTACCCCTCCAAAAGACGTGGTGAGGTCCTAGCTCCTATGCCAGTGACTGTGACTCTGGAAATAAGGTCTTTGAAGATACTATCAGTGAAGTCACATGAGGTTAGACTGAAGTAGGGTGCGTCCTGATCCAATCTGAGTGCTATCCTTAGGAGTGAGAGGAGATGCAGACGCAGAGATACAGAGGGAAGACAGCCTCGTGAAGGAGGAGGCAGAGATGGAAATGATGCATCTACAAGCCAAGCAATGCCAAAGATCACTGACCATTACCAGAATCTAGGAGAGAAGCATGGAACAGACTGCCTCTCAGCCTTCAGAAGGAATCAACATGAATCTGGGCTTCCGGCCTCCAGAAACAGAAGATGCTAAATTCTTGTTCTTATAAGCCACCCAGCGTGTGTTATTTTGTTACAGCAGCCCAAGGAAACTAATACACTGCATTTCTATAAAAAGGGTAAATGGAACTGGGAGGGAAAAGATTTTTACAGCAGTAGGAGTTGGTGGAGATGATCCTGCTCAACATTCCCATTTCACAAATGTGGAGACTATGGATGACAGAAAGTGAGGCTGATGACGACTTGGCATGAATGTCCTAGTGGGATTCTAGCACCACTTTCTGAGGGCCATGGTGAGGCTCCCACAGGACAATGGAGGGAAAGGGGCTTCATGATAATCATCCTTACCCAGGGCACCCTGAGCATTTCCTGTGGGGGCCTCTGCTGACAGATTTTTGGGTATGATTTCATGGACTCTCCGCAATACCCCTAAGAGGTAGAATTATTTTTCTATGCTCATTTTTACAGATGAACAAAGTGGAGTTCAGAGAGGCTAAGTAACTTGCCTGTGGTCACACAGCTGGTAAGTGGTAAAGATTTAAATTCAGATATGTCTTACTCAAAGGCTTCAGCAATTAGCCATCATGTATTGTTACCATTTTTGGAAGCAGTGCTGGGGAGGAAGTTACTTTAAGGAAAAAAGAACTAGAAGCAGACCTAACCTGAAATAACCTCTCCACATTCATTTCAAGTCCAGCTGTACTTCCAAAGCCCGTGAGCCTGTATGTTTGGAAGGACCTAGAGACAGTAACTGCTTTCTCAGGTCCTAGCTTCTCCTCCATACGTGAGGGCAGTAAGGAAGGAACAAAGCATGAAGACCTGGTGGGATCTGTCTCAGAGACCTCTATCCTCAGAAGGGACAGGACAGGCTGAGAAGGGTCTGAGACCCAGCTGACTAAGCTGTACACATCTGGTCTTGTCCCCCTACCTCCAGCCACTCCTCTGCATTTGTCTAGCAACCCCATCATGGGGGCAAGAGGGTAATGGCCCACTGAGGCTGTCAGAATGCAGGAAAGACTGGAAGTCTCTCAGGGACTAGTTGTGGGATCTGCCTTTCAGCATGCACTCACACTCTTGCTGCCTTGTGTTTCTAATGAGCTTCTGTCAAGTCTGTCCCAGGCCTGTGGGGGCACCCTGGAGATATTGAGATGACAAGGCACAGCCTCTGCCTTCAGGGGGATTACAGGCCACCAAAAAAGACAGATTAGAAATGACTGCAATGAGCAATGTACTAGGGTGGAGGGAGAGGTACCCTATTGCTGAGCCCAGTTCCTGTATCTGTGAGCGGTGACAACAGTGTCCCTACCTCAAGGCAGAAGCTGTCAGAACAGTGTGTCAGGGGATGCTCAGCTTTGGATTAGACAGTCATGCTTCCAAATCTTGGGCCTACCCTTGGATGAGTGACCTCAAGCCTTCTAGGCCTCAGTTTTCCAATCCTGCAAGATAATTTCGTATATTCAGCACTGGATGTGATAAGGTGCCTGAAGCACCTACCTCAGGGCCTAGCACTCGAGAAGTACTTAGTAGCGCATGCCCTGACACCCATCTGAAGGGCTAAAATCAAATGACAAAAGCAACAGTAATGACCATAGCAAGTTCTGGTGAGGATATGGAGCAACTGGAACTCTCATAAATTGTGAGTGATAATATAAAATGTACAGCCCATTACGGAGGAAAACCAGGCAGTTTCTCATAAGGTTAAATATACACTTACCACCACAGCAAAAACAACAACAACAACAAACTCAGTTGCCATGGAGTCAATTCTAACTTATTGTGACCCTATGTGAGTCACAGTAGAACTATGCTCCATAGAGCTTTCAATGGCTGACTTTTCAGATGTAGATCGTCAGGCTTTTCTTCCGAGGCACCTCTGGGTGGACTTGACACTCCAACTTTTCAGCTAGCACCCAAGCATGTTAGTTGTTTGCACCAACCAGGGACTCCTACACCTGCCATACAACCCTACAGTCTTGCTACTAGGTATCTACCTAAGAGAAATAAAAACTTGTCTTCATACAAAAAATAAAGTAGCTTTATTCATAATCATCAAAATCTCTCATTGCTCAATGTATCTCAACAGATGAATAAACAAAAATGTACAATGGCGTATTGGTCATGCTAAACACCAACAGACAAACTGCATGTTATCAGGTAGATTCTGACTCTTACCAACCCTGTAGGACAGAGTAGAACTGCCCCATATGGTTTCCAAGGAGCAGTTGGTGGATTTGAAATGCTGAGCTCATAACTGCTATGCCACCAGGGTTCCCAGAGACTCTGAAATGCATTATGCTAAGTGGAAGAATCCAGGCTCAGAGGCTACATACTGTTGTTCTTAAGTAACACTGAGTTGGTTATGAAACATTGCCATGTCCTGTGCTGTCCCCACAATCATTGCTATGCTTGAGCCCATTGTTGGAGACACTTGTTGGTCCATCTCATTGAGAGTTTTCTTTGCTGACCCTCTACTTTACCAAGCATGATGTCCTTCTCCAGTTCCTGTCCCTCTTGGAAATTTGTCCAAAGTACATGAGACAAAGTTTTGGCACCTCAGGAGCATTCTGGCAGTCCATGGTATATTCAATATTCTTTGCCAACACCGAAGACATCAATTCTTCTTTGGTCTTCCTTATTCACTGCCCAGCTTTTGCATCCATATAAGGTGATTGAAAATACTAGGGCTTGAGTCAGTTACATGTTAATCTTCAAGGTGACATCTTTGCTTTTAGATACTTTAAAGAGGTCTCTTGGAGCAGATTAGCCCACTGCAACACAGTATTTGATTTCTTGACTGTTTCCATGGGCATTGATTGTGGATAAAAGTAAAATGAAATCCTTCACAACTCTATATTTGCTCCATTTATCATGACGGTGCTTACTGGTTCAGTTGTGGACTGTAGGATCCCATTTATATGATGTTATCATTGTTGTTGTTGTTAGGTGCCGCCAAGTTGGTTCCAATTCATAGTGACTCTACACACAACAGAACAAAACACTGCCCAGTCTTGCACCATGCCCTCAGTTGTTTTTATGCTTAAGCCCATTGTTGTGGCCACTGTGTTGATCCATCTCATCGAGGGTCTTCTTTTTCGCTGACCCTCCACTCTATTAAGCATGATGTCCTTCTCTAGGGACTGATTTTTCCAAACAACATGTCCAAAGTATGTAAGATAGTCTTATCATCTTTGCTTCCAAGGAGCACTCTGGTTGTACTTCTTCCAGAACAGATCTGTTGGTTCTTTTGGTGGTCCATGGTACATTCCACATTCTTCTCCAACACCACAAATCAAAGGCATCAATTCTTCTGTCTTCATTGTTCATAGTCCAGCTTTCGCATCATGTGATGTGGCTGAAAATACCATAGCTTGGGTCAGGCGTGTTTTAGTCTTCAAGGTGACATCACTACTTTTGAATACTTTGAAGAGGTCCTTTGCAGCAGATTTTCCCTGTGCAATGCATCTTTTGATTTCTTGACTGCTGCTTCCAAGGGCATTGATTGTGGACCCAAGTAAAATGAAGTCTTTGACAATCTCAATCCTTTCTCCATTTATGACAATGTTGCTTACTGGTCCAGTTGGGAGGATTTTTATGATGTTACAGAAAAGGCAAATCAGTGTTTGCTGAGGATGGAGTTGGCAGGGGCATTATGACTAAGTGTCATGTGGGAAACTTTCAGGCTGAGGTAACTGTTCTATATACTTTGATGATGGTGGTAGTTATACAACTATACGCATTTGCCCAACTCATAGAACTGTCCACTAACAGAGGGGACTGTTTGTTGTATGCAAGTTACACCTTAATTTTAAAAAAGAAAAAAAGAAATGCCCTCTTGAGTGTCCTTGACTTGCCACAGGCTTCAGGACTAACCAAGAACCAATCCTTTCTCCCTAGGCTGCCGAGGACTAGTTGGTCCTCACCTTACCTTCTCTTCCCTGGCTACCCAACTCTTTGCACCCCAAGATGGGGAAGGAGGCAGAACTCTGCTTTCATTAGCATGGGAGTTGTCTCAGCAGCTGTCTAGGGCCATGGGGCAATGGGATTCTGTGGGTTCTCCTACACAAAGCCCTGTTTGAAATCCTTGAAGGTGAGGGAGGGGAAGCTGCACACACAAGCCAGGATTCAGAAAAGACAGCTTGATGCTTATGGACTCCTACATGTACTATAAGCACTCTAGTTCAGGAATAACTTTCATAGACCAGCTGGTCATACCTGCTAACTCAAGGCTCAGCTCCTGGATACACCCCACCCCAGTGTCCTGTCCTCACACTTTACGAGGTGTGAAGTGGTGATACCAGGCAAGAGAGGCTTCTTGCCGAAGGCTGAAAAGCACCTCATTGTCCTTGGCTCCTCTCTTGGGCAGATGGCTAGTTGTGGGCAGCAGAAGCAAAAGGAACCAGTCTGAGCTCATCTTGTGTTTGCTCCAGCTGGGGTGAGTGTGGCTGAGTTCTTTATATAGGGCATGGACTTCCACTCTGCTGGAGTCCCTACCACTCCCTGTTGTCCTACAGCTGCCCCCACCTCCTTATTTATGTGAGCTCCCAGTTCCATTGGCATATGAGTTTATAACTCCTGGTGTCCATACTCACTGCCGTCAAGTGAATTCCAACTCATAGCAATCCTATAAGACAGAGTAAAACAGCTCCATAGTTTCCAAGGAGCTGGTGTAGTGGTTAAGTGCTACATCTGCTAACCAAAAGGTCGGCAGTTCAAATCTGCCAGGTGCTCCTTGGAAGCTCTATGGAGCAGTTTTACTTTGTTCTATACAGCTACTATGAGTCAGAATTGACTCAGTGGCAATGGGTTTGGTTTTTTAGGGGGGTTTGTTCTACATACACTTTATCCATAATCCTGTGCCCTCCCATGGCCGAAGTAACCTCCCCGCATGCATGAACATCTCCAAGTGGATGTCCTAGAAGCACCACAGACCTTTCTTCATGAATACTTCTTTGAACCTCTGTTACGTGCCAGGCACTGGTAATTCAATCAGGAGCAGATGCAGCCTCCCCTCATTTGCAAATTCCCCAAACCATCTCAGCATAAGACCTTAAGCAGTGGTGCTCTGACCAGTCTCTTCTCCACACAGCTGGCATGTCTGTGTCATTCACCTTATTCAAAACCCTTCGGGGGCTTCTCATGGATTTCAGGATAAGTTTCAACATTCCAGCTTCTCCCAGGGCTTCTGAGCTAGAGCCCACTGACAGTCAAGCCTCCTACAAGGGCTCGCTCCAATGGCTTCTCTTGTTCCCCTCACTCCTAAATTATCTTTGTTCCCTCTTCCCTGGGCCATTTCCATCAGCTCCCAAACATGTCATGCTCTCTTCCATCTCTACAACCACCCTCCTTGACCTCAGCTCCCTCCTATTAATTCATTTCTGTTTCCTTGATAGCTACAGTCTTCTACAATACTCACTTCACAGAGAGTGGACAGTGGAATTTCAGGCACTGATAGCTTAACTTTGCAAAACTTTTTATAACCTGAAATCAGGTTATATATCCAGATGGAGGAAACTGAGGCCTATTCTGGTGAAGGCCACTTAACTAGCATGGTTGAAATGCCATGTTTTCTGACTTTAAATTCCATGATCTTTGCCAGTTGTGGGTTAAAGCAGACTAGAGGGCTGGAGACAGATACTCAAAGGTGAGGGACAACTAAAATAATGGGGACTAACTTCCAGAAGACAGTCTGCATGTAGGAGTCAAATTTGAGACAAATCAGGGAACGTGGACATGGAGAGGGAGGCTTGAAGCCCATGGTTGCATCAAGCCAGGGTTCAGAAAGGAGGAAGTACAGAAGAAGAGGACCTACAGATTGTAGGGGGAATCACTGTCAGGGACTTTATCCTTCTCTTTCTTTCATCTTTCCAGTCACTCTCTGCCTTTGGTATTAGTACTATCTCTGCTTTACAGCTTAGGAAACAGACTCAGAGAGGTAAAGTGACATGTTTAATGCCACCCAGTTGATCTGATCCACTACAGTATGGGAAAGAGGTAAGCGGATCGCGGACAGATGAAGTAAGTTTGGCCAGTGGTGGATAGTTATTGAAGCTGGTGATGAGTACAGGTGGGCTTATCATACAGTCCTATTTTTTTAATATGTTTGAAATGTTCCATCATTACAAGTTAAAAAGCAGTAAGTTGCCCAGCTAAGCGGTGGAGAAGGTATCAGAAGTCCAAGCTGGGGAGTCTCACACCTATGCTCTTGCCTCTGCCCCCCAGTGACTGCAGCTCTTCCAGTTGTGTCCTTTTCTATTGGAGGGGTTTCAAGCATATAGTGTTGTTATTTCCCTGTGAATATGAAAACTTGAGTAAAAAGCCTCATGGTCATTTTTTTGTTTATACCCCAAGACCCTTCTTCTGAGAACATACATGCCTTGCCTCAGATCTTTCTCAGGAGGCCAAGACCGTGAAACACTAATGACCGTCATATCTTAGACTCCACCTGAAACCAATGGTGTTACAAAGGTACTTTATCTGCTTAATTCAAACACAAGTCAGTTTTCATTTCATTTCACATGGTCACCCTGGGGCGTGTTTACTGTCTGCCCCCTTTAAAGGGGGCTCAGAGAAGTATTATAAACCTGCTGTCAGGTGAGAAACCAAACCAACTCAAACCCACTGTCATCGAGTTGAATCCCGACTCATAGCAACCCTCTAGGACAGAGTAGAACTGCCCCATAGAGTTTCCAAAGAGCAGCTGGTGGATTTGAACTGCAGACCTCATGGTTACCAGACAGCACTTAACCACTACACTGGGAGGGTTTCAGGCAAGAGGTGGATTTCAAATTCCATTTTACTTTCAAAAAGGAAACGAAAGGAAGGGCACCCAAAAAATTTAAGCCAAACCCATGAGTCTTGTTTGGGCAGTTATTAAATTCTAGTTTTCAGACCTAGTAAGCATGTAGTATTTGTCCCATTTAATAGACTTAGGATGACCAAGTCACTCACACAGCCAGGAGGAGACAGAATATAAGCCACTTCTCAGGGGCCTGACACATAACCACGACTCTGGCTTTCTCCAGGCATTCACTGCAGAGAAACATATTCAATGAGCATCTATATTGGCCTGGCATCATACTACGTTTCGTCAGTCCTCTAGCTCAATCTCCATAAAAAACAAACGAAACCCAGTGCTGTCAAGTTGATTCTGACTCATAGTGACCCTACAGGATAGAGTAGAACTGCTCCATAGGGTTTCCAAGAAGGGTCTGGCACATTCAAACTGCTGGACTTTTGGTTAGCAGATGTAACACTTAACCACAATGCCACCAGCTTTTCCCTTTATCCAAATAATCAAAAAATTAGGTTTCATCATTCTCATTTTATAAATGAGGAAACAGAGGCTTAAGTAGTTAAGGTCACCAGCTGCCTAGAGGTTTTAACCAAGATCTGCCTGATCCCAAATACGGGTTTTTCTTTTTCTTTTTCCAGATATCATACTCACTCTTAGTTCAGATGTGGTAGCCACAATTCTCCAGCCAGAACTACTTACTAGCAAGCTGAAGGAAACCTCAGCTGGTCAGGACCCTGGAGAGCTCCAAGTGCCTGTGTGCTGATTGCCTGGAGGCTGACCTTAGTGCATTCTGAGGCTCTGATGCACTTGTTCTAGACCGATGAAGTCACTTTGCAGCTGGTGAATTCTGCTTTAAGGGGGCCCCTAGTTACAGAGCCTGTGAGGTGTCTGCAGCCCATGGAGGAAAGTTTGCTGGAGGTTCTAGTGGCATGAGATGTTTGGTACCTTTTAAATACTGCCTCTCCCCAAGGGTGGAGTCTTTAGTGGAGAATTCATAATGGGACACCAAGTTTCCAGCTGCACACCACCTGGCAGTTTATTCAATACTCCTGTGTGGCACTGACCCTTTCCATCTTCACAGCAGCCCTGTGAATCTTTTATTATCCCACTGTACAGGTAAGGAAACAGAGGCTCAAAACAATCCGATGACCTGCCCAAGGCCACACAGCTATTAACGTCAGAGCTGAAACCCGAAGCCTTATGAGCATCACCCCAAGTTGCCATGGAGACCCATAACCCTCCATTAAGAGTTTCACATTCATCAAAATTATGTGTATGAGATGCTTGAAAATTCTGAGAGTAGAACAGTAAACGTGACTGTATCCTATCACCTTTCCTGGATTCAGCCATCATTTGTTAATCAACAGAAATACAGCCTGTTTCCCAAATGGTCCCAACTCATCCAGAACAGATGATCACTGAGAACAACAAAGACATGGGGAAAAAAGAACTAAGTAGACAGAAGGTCCTGTGTGAATGGGAGACTGTATCAACGTGTGACCAGAAAAACCAGATGGTGTCTGGCTACTACCATTAACAGCCATGATGGGGCACACAATATTGAGTCCCTGTAGTAACAAGAGAAAAAGAGGGGTGCAGCTCAAGAACTCTACTAAAAGACCACAGTTGATGGCCCAACAGCCCGAGGGATCCCTGGGAGCATGGCCCCTATACCTGCTCCTGCCCCTGGCCAGAAAACACTACTGAAGTCAACTCTTTGGACAAAAGTTGACCGGACTCAGGGACACAATGTGACCATATGGTGTGTGTACTTTACGGTTCCATGCATTTATAGCATGCTGCCTTACTGGTCTCTTTCTAGGTAGGAGAGAAGAGGGTAGAGAGGAGGGGACAGGAGTGTGTTAAGAAGATATTAGAAGTACAAAATGAAAAGGAGGAGTGTGCTGTCACTGGGTAAGGAGAGCACAAAGAGCTGCAGATAGGGAGGCATGCAAGATTACTTCGGATTGTATACTTTCAGTTAATTACAATAAAAAGCATATAGCCTGTTTAGCAGAAAGCAAACTGCTTTCTTTCAATGCCCTGTGTAAATTGGCCCCTACCTAGCTCTCTAATTCTCACTCCTGTCCCCTTCATGCACCATGATCCAGCCACTCTGGCTTTCTTGCTGCCCTTGAGCCCACAAAGCTCCTACCCAATTCAGCATCTCTGTACTGACTGTGCCCTATGTCTGGAATGCTCTCCCCTCAGATCTTTCCAAAGCTGCCTGCTTGCCCCTCAGCTCCTATCTCAATAGTCCTCCTCCTGAGAGGCCCTTCCTGAGTATCTGAGGTATGGAGCCTTTTGTCACTGTGTCACTGTCATGGACTGAACTGTGTCCTCCCAAAAATATATGTAGAAATTTGGTTGGGTCATGATTTCTTGTGTGATTGCCCTCTATTTTGTGATTTTCCTATGCTGTATGTTAAACAGGATTAGAATGGGACTGTAAATCCCTTCCTAAGGTCACTTCCCTGCTGCACTGTAAAGGGAGTATCCTTGGAGTGTGGCTTGCACCACCTTTTATCCCACAAGGGATAAAAGGAAAGGGAAGCAAGCGGAGAGTCAGGAACCACATACTATCAAGAGAGCAGCACCAGGAGTACAGTGCATCCTTCAGACTTCAAGTTCCTATAGCAAGACGCTCCTGACCAAAGAATGATGCAACACAAGGACCTTCCTCCAGAGCTGACAAAGAGGGAAAGCCTTTCTCTGGTGTGCACCCTGCATTCAGACTACTAGCCTGCTGGACTGTGTAAGAATACACTTTTCTTTGCTAAAGCCATTCACTCTGGGGTATTTCTGTTAAAGCAGCAGTAGCTGACTAAAACAATCACATCACCTTTTTCTGCATCCCTCTTGGTCCTTACCACTGTCTGAAATGATAGACTTACTAGTGCATTATCTTTTCCTCCTAGGTAGACTCAGTGCCACGAAATCAAGATCTCTGTTGATCTGAATGTCATCACGTCACCAGCATTTTGCATGGTGTTTATCAGTTGTCATGGAGATGCCTCTGACTCATGGTGAACTCATGTGTGTTGGAGTAGAATTGTGCTCCATGGGGTTTTCAATGACTGAGTTTTCAGAAGTAGAGATCACTGGGTCTTTCTTCTAAGATATCTCTGTGTGGAGTTGACCTTCCAGACTTTAAGTTAGCAGCTGAACCTGTTAACCATTTGCACCATCCAGGAACTCCATGCAGTGTAGACTCCCAAAGAATGTTTGCTGAATGAATAAACATCATTATCTACTCCTACAGTAACCCCAAATTTAGATTTGTGCAGATCTCCAATGTGTCCAAAGACCTCAAGAGAAATGCCACGGCTTTGAAAACAAAATTTTTCTTGTCGTTTTTTAATAGGCAGGCCCTGTATTGTAGAGGAACAGGCTGCCACTTTAGAATGGTTAAGAGTTACGGCAGTAATCAAAACAGCCCTCATTTCTTCAAAGAGAAAAAAGGCAGTCCCAGACAGGACTGTGAGTTCCTTGGCTACTACTCCTTCTTGACTTAATTTGAAAAGAAAACTAGAATTTTCCAAACAGAAGCTCCAATTATTCTGAAGGTCCACTTCTCTCTGTCCTGTCCCTTAAGATGAAAACTCTACAGTCTGCTGCCAGCCATGGCCAAGAGATGGGAGAAACATGCAGTCCAGAAAGCCAACATTCTAAATGAGGAAGCCCGCAGTGAGTCAGAGAGGGCTCCTGTGCACTTCCAGGGCACTTCTTAGCACACTGGCACACACCACAGGCGCAAGTGCACACAGGCACACACACCAAGTCATAGGATCTCTCTGACACACACAACTATATCAAAGGTTCACACACCACGTCACACACACACCATGCCACAGGCACACATGTCATCTTGGGACTCAGCACCTACAAGCAGCCCCTTCAGCACATGAGATTCAGGAGTAGCAGGGCAGCCAGACAGCAACCCTGAGCTGAGAAGAAAGAGGAAACCACCAACAGCACTAAGGGATAGTCAGTAGTGTGCAATCAAGCCACCTCCAACATTTGCCAAGTGCTCTCCAACCCCCATCAACTGTGCAGCAGTGAGTGGGATGGTGTGTGACAGTGTGACTTCTGGTGCCAGACTTCCTGGGTTTGAATCCTGGTTCTGCCTCTTGCCAGCTGTGTCCTTGGAAAAGGTGCAGTAGAGCTCTCTGCCTCAGTTTCCTGACCTGCTAGAAAGGAATAATAATAGTATCCGCTGCACACAAGTAAGCTCTACGTAAATTTCAGCCACTGCAATTTTTCTTATCACCGTTGTCTTCAAGCCTTTGAGTCTTGAGTATCTCCTCTGTCAAACGGCCCTCAAGCCACCAGCCCTCAGAAGGGCCTGGGAAGATTAACTGGGGAAGAACTTGCAAACAATGGACATTACACTTTGGTGGGAGGTTTGGTGGCGCAGTGGTTAAGAGCTTAACTGCTTACCAAGAGGTTAGCAGTTCCAAACTATCAGTTGTTCCTCCAAAACTCTGTGGGGCAGTTCTACTCTGTGCTATAGGGTTCCTGTAAGTCTTAACTGACTTGACAGTAATTTTTTTTTTTCAATTAGAAAGACCCTGGATTAGTGCTCAGGTTGGGCTACAGGGGGAAAGGAATAGACAATCCAGTTTCTGTTTGTTCAAAGCCAGATAAGTGATACGATAATCAGGAAAGGAGACTTTCAAAATGCACAACTCTCAGGTGAGGGACAAGATCCTTGGAGATGTGTATTCCAGAAGGACCTTTGGAAGTGGGAAACTGAGGTGATTTGGGGTAAACTAAGGTAGCTGCAAAGACTTGTAGGTGATAGGTACTGCTGTAGTGGCTGAAAACAAGATTTATACTATTGCCCAACTCTCTGTTACTTTGCTTCCAAAGTGTGTGGCATAGAAAAAGCAACTTAATACTGTCCTGTGCCTCAGCTTACTCACCTGTGAAATACAGGTAATTAAATGCTAACTTTTATGAGCTGTGATGAAGATGAAGAGACAGAGGTGGATTATCCAACAGGTGAGGTAAGCCTAGTGCTTACCTTGTATACCAGTTCACCTATAGTGAAAATTTTCATTTTTTTCCCCCCACCACATGAAAGATTCTGCTTTTCCCTATGGCTGGCATCTGTCTCTCTCAACCCCACAGCACCTTTGTATAGAATCAAAGTGTTTTTTTTTTTTCCTTCAAATTTAGTTCCCAATAGGGGCATTAGAAACCCTGGTGGCATAGTAGTTAAGTGCTACGTCTGCTAACTAAAGAGTCAGCAGTTCAAATCCACCAGGTGCTCCTTGGAAACTCTATGGAGCAGTTCTACTCTGTCTTATATGGTTGCTATGAGTCGGAATTGACTTGACAGGATTTTTTTTTTTTTAATAAGTCATTAATCACCTTTAGGGAAAAGCATATCTTATAGAAGGTAAGTGATTCCACCTGCTCTGCGTTAGGCCTGTGGGTCTCTAAGAGGGGCCTGGAGCGCAGGACTGCATTCCCATGGGAAAAAAGTAGGCCCACGATTATGGACGGCCTTGGTCCACACTCCAGGCTGCTGCCAAAGGGATTGTTCTCAAACATAACTCTGACAGTCCCATGACCCTGCTGAATAACCTTCGAGTACTCCCTCTGCCTTGATGACCTAGTCTGGAGCCTGGGGTATATCTGAAGCTCCTTAGAGACAGAGTCCCACTAGCCGTCTGTTGGTTTGTTGTGCTGTGGTGGCTTGCATGTAGCTGTGAGGCTGGAAGCTACATGCCTTGTCAAATCCCAGTCACTCATGGTAGGTGAATTTCAGTGGAGCTTCCAGACTAAGACAGACTTAGGAAGAAAGACTTGGAGATCTACTGAAGATGAGCCAATGAAAACACTGTGAATCCCAACAGAATCTTGTCCAGCAGAGTGCTAAAGATGAGCTTTCCAGGTTGGAAGGCACTCAAACTTCCCAGGGGCACAAAGTGGCCTTGAGCATCCTAATGCTCACAAAGACAGCACCAGAGGAGACAGGTTTCCTTCTGTTGTACATGGGTTGCCACAGCAGGGTCGACTGGTGGCCAGTGAATAACAGAGACTGGTCACAAAGTGTGCTGTGTCCCCCGACTCCCGGACTCTACCGGAGCTTCCCTCTGTCACTGCTGATCGGCCTCGCCCTCCTGAGCACTCTACCTCTCCCTGGCGGACTCTTGCTGGGCCACCTACTCTGGTTACCCCTTGCTCCAGAAAGCCTCTTCTTCCCTGCCTGGACTACCTCAGGTCCTCCATGTCAGCCTCATCCACTTGGCTGTGATTTTGTGTCTTTCTGCCTCTGGACTGGGAGCCCTTTGAGGACAGGGAGAACACTGGCTTCCTCTTCACAGCCCTCTGCTCAGGTGTACCTTGAAGGGGATCATGAAGCAGGGGCTCAGGGAACCTTTTCTGACTGGGTGAACCCCAAATCATCAAGTTCACAATGCTGTTTTGCATTACTGAAATTATGCTCCATTTCCAGATGGGGACTTTGCCCCCGAGTTTTACCTAAGTTGCTCCACTCAACCTCTATGGAGAATGCGGCCTGTGCCAGAATTGGGGTGAGTCAGCGAATAAAAGAAACAAAACTCCTGCCCTTGTGAAGCTTTCACTCTACACGGGAAGATGGTCAAATGCATCAAGTTGAAAACACAAGTGAGATCACTTAGAAAGATGAGCAGTGGGAGATACTGTTACAGGAACACAAGATGTGAGGCATGCGGAATGACCTGAGATCCTGGAGGGCATCTTGGAAGAGTAGACATTTGGGCAGAGATGATTTGGAATCAAGGGGAAGATGCGGTGGGTAACTCAGGCTGGGTTTTCCATTGTGCCTCTTGATGTAGTTTTGTGAGCACTGCCTTACTGAACAGAGGCCCTAGGTGGTACAGAGGATTCATGCATTCGTCTGCTAACCAAAAGCCTGGAGTTTTGAGTGCACTCAGAGGTTCCTGGAAGGAAAAGCCTGTCAATCTACTTCTTGAAAAATCAGCCATTTGAAAACTCAACAGCACAGTTTTATCTTGACACCCACAGGGTCACCATGGAGTCCGGGTCAACTTGACACCAACTAGTTTTGATTGATTTAGTGGAACATCTCTGTGCAAGAAAAATGAGCCTGTGGGAGCTACAGGAAATGACACAGGGAGCAGCGGGGTTAGGTCAGCTGGTCTGCAGACTGCTGACCTGGGGAGGTGTGGAGAAACCTCCCTCAGCACAGTCCTCCTTCCTCTCCTCCCTGAGCTAGTGGACCATCAGAAACAGCTTTCCTCAGACCACTGGTTTAATTTCTCAAATCTGTCCCTGAAGGTGCCATTTACCTGATGTCCAAGGAAATCTAGCATCCTTCAGGGTGAATTCTTCCACGCTGAAAATTCACCAGCTGCTGACTTGAAGTGGAGCCACCTGCCGCCCACTCAGCTCTTTGACCACTTCCGAGTCACCACTTTCCGGGCAGTGGGGGTGTAGACACTGGTGTTATGGGGTCTGGCTTGCTGGACACTGGGCAGCGGCCTGAGTGCCCACCCCCTTCAACTTACCACGCCCAGCCCTGAAGCCAGAGGGCTTGGGTAGCTCACTGAGTCCCAGCTGCACTGTATTTAATTAAAATGGAATCACAGCTCACCCAGGAACTGGGGGCCAAAACAAAAGGCCCTTTCACAGCTGGGAGCTGGCTCCCCTTCTAGGCATCGGCCTCAGATTTATTCCCAAGCCTCTGGTTTCAAAGTCCCAGCATTTTGGTTCCCAATCAGCAGGATCTACTGCCCTCTCCTTGCCCCTGGCTTGGCTCTGAGCCTGCTCTGGTTTGGACAGGAGGCCTGCATGCCACTGTCCCACGGGCACCCTCCATACCAGACAGCCGACTTTGCCCAGTAACTGGCCAAGGAATCCCTGGGTGGTGTAAACGGTTAAAGTGCTCGGCTGCTAACCAAGAGATTGGAAGTTCAAGTCTGCCCAGAGGTGCCTTAGGAGAAAGATGTGGTGATCCACTTTTGAAAAATCCACCTTTGAAATCCCTATGGAGTACAGCTCTACTCTGATACACATGGGGTCCCTACAAGTCTGGGTCCCTACAAGTCTGAGTCCCCTGAGTGGCAACTGGGAAGGTTCCCCTAGGGGCAAAGAGCGGATGGACAGTCAAGAGAAAGCACAGACATGTAGAGCTCACCCACATGACACAGAGAGCTGAGAATCACTGTGGAGTGTGGAGGGGGAGACCCATAACCCCAGCTCTTGGGCAAAGCCCAAATGGAGGTGACTGAAGCCCAGGGTTGATAGGGGACCTGACAGGACTGTGAGGCCCCACCCCCTGTAAGGAAGCGAGAGCTGATCCCACTAGGAGCAATCTTTGGAGTTGCACTCCAGCTATGGCCCTCCTCCTCATCCTCCCGGGGAGTGAGGGGAGCTCGCTTATTCTTCTTCATGTACCCCCAACTAAGCCTGCTCTTCGGCACATAATTCATTAATATGGGATTAAGGGGATTATAAGCTGTCCCCGCCTGAAGGTGACCCACGGCCAACTCGAGGCCAAGTGGTGAAGGGGGCCTCAGAGATTTGTTCCCCACCCCCTTCCTGCCACCACGTAAAGGAGTAAACTGAGGCTGGAACAGTCTCCCAGAGTCAGAAGGAGGGCCGGGTGGAAGCCCTTTCCGTCATCACAACAGAGAAAGCAATGGAAATGCCCTACGGCTTTGGTTTGATCACAGGATGTGCAAGCCTTTCCCGGAATCCTGCGCTCCCCTCTGGCAGCCTTCCCAAGGCCCCAGACTTTGGCTGTAGGGAGGGTTATGGGACAGCTTCTTGTACTGCTGTCTCTAGAGCATGACCAGGGCACTTACGGAAGCCATCCTAGGAAGCACTAAAAGATGCTGAGCCAGAGCGTGGGACTGGGTTCCCTTATCAGAGCTGCTAGCTCTGCCAAGAGTATTGGTGGTTCAGTGGTAGAATTCGTGCCCTCCATGAGGGAGACCTGGGTCTGACTCCCAGTCAGTGCACCTCATGTGCAGGCCCCTCCCAATAGCTATGATGTTGAACAGGTTTCAGCAGAGCTTCCAGACCAAGATGGGCTAGGAAGAAAGGCCTGGTGATCTACTTCTGAAAACCAGCCAATGAAAACCCTATGGAGCACAACAATCCAAGCTACAACCAATCATTGGGATGGTATAGGACTGGGCAGCGATTTGTTCCATTGTGCAGGGGGTCACCATGAGTTAGGGCTGACTGTCTGGCAGCTAATGACAATAATTATCTCATGGAGAAAAAGATCTAGTTCAGCGCGAAGCTGGCTGATACTTCCTGAGGCTTGTTGGACACCCTGTCTGTAACCGAAAGAGAGAGCAGACCTCAAGACACAACCTCTGGAGAGACTGTAATCACTCTACTGCTGTTGATGTCTTCATCGTTATTTTCATGACTAGCTTCTACATATGACAAGTGATATTATGTTCTATTGGAGTTACATAATAAGGTTTATTTTTAAAATAATGTAATCAAGTCAAACGGTGAGCTGATTAAAGCAAGAATACACGGAGTAAGTGCAGGTGGTTTGTTGATATGGTGAAATGGTGAGGGTAGAATAAAAAAAGTTAAAGCTGGGGAAAAGCTGATCTTGAGTAAAACTCCACCACTTTACAGATGGTTAAACTGAGGCTCTGAGAGGGAAGATGGTTTGCCCAAGGAGAGTTGGTCAAAACACCTGGCATCACTCTTCCTCACCTCCCTCCTCCTCCTCCACTGTCCAGGCTGTTTCATTCCCTTCAAGGAGCCCTGGTGGCACAGTCTTTAAGTGCTTGGTTGCTAACCAAAACGTCGGCGGTTTGAACCCACCAGTGGCCCTGCAGGATAAAGATGTGGCAATCCACTTCCGTAAAGACTGTAGCCTTGGGAACCCCATGGGGAAGTTTTACCCTGTCCTTATAGGTTACTATGAGTCGCGATCAACTTGAGGGCAAGGGATTTTCATTCTCTTCTCTCTGAGGTGTGCTTCCTTCTCTTGTTTCTCATCTCCCTTCTTCTCCCCTTCTCCATCTTTCCCTCTGCTCTCCAAACCCTGTGAAGCTCCAGTTCCGATGGTCCTTGCTGTAACTGTGAGACAGAACCACGGACAAGTGAGGAGCTGCTGTGACGAATGGGACACAGAACACATTACTTGGCAGCGAACTCCAGACCCCAGTCCTGACCTGGGTCCTCATCAAGCTGGGTGCGGCTAGGCCAGAACCCCTCTCTCTGGGATGTGTAAGAAAAAACGACAACCCCATCCCCTGGGGACCACTGTGAGCCCTGAGTGAACCGAAGCCTCTAGAATGCCTAGCAGGTGCTTGATATCTGACAGATGCTCAATAGAGGTTAGCTAGCTAATAGAATAGTTTCTTTTTAAAAAGAACTGCAGCGTTGCTGTGAATGTCCTTGGTACGTTCAGTGACACTCTTGACAGCGATGCAGAGTCTTAAAACTGCTTTAAAAATAGATAAGAAGTCATTTATAATTTGTACACTCATTGTTGGAATGCAAATGATGCTGCTAAAAGCCTGCTCTTCTAAGTGGGCTTGTTAAACCATCAATCTGCTTAGCGAGCCCTTTTCTTCTCTCGAGTGTAGGTAAAATCCTGCCACAAGAGTTCAGGATAACGGACTCTGGACTGGCTCTTGGGAAGGAGATTTTATTGAGGTAGTAACCGTGGGGGCTGGCTAGCCCCCATGTTCTCTGTCCTCTCCCCACCCATAGCTGTCTAAATCATGGGGTAGGGGGTGGGAGGAGTAATCTGAACTGAGGTGTTCATATATCTTTGTTCCAGCCTTAAGTGGCAATCCACATTCTCGGTTCAAACGTTAGCCTTTCTAGGAACCAAACTAAATTAAAAAAAAAAAACAAGAAATAAACCTTTCAACACACAGACCACAAAGAAACCACAAAAAACAAACAAACAAAAAACAGCAAAGATCTTAGGAGCCCCTGGGGAGAGGGTGAGATCTGGGCGGGGGTGTACTTCTTTGTCTTCAGCCCTCTCTGTCCTGAGAGCTAGCTGGCTGCATGCTCGGCCAGGTGATGCTTTTCTGGTGTTCCCCGGACATCTAAACTTAACATAGCCTGAGCCAGCCTCGTTGTCACCCCTCCTACTCGCCTCCTCAGAGTACCCATCCTGGTGAGAAGCACGCACGTCGCAGAGCTGGTGGGCACCCAAGGTCTCCCCCATCCTGCACTCTCCCAAGTTGGTCTCTCCATAGATTTGACTCCTCTCAAATCCTTCTCTCCTCTCATCCCATCAATGACATCTTAGCCATAGCCCAAGTCACTGTCATCTCCTGTCTGGAGCCCTGCTAAGCATCTTGACCTACCTCCCAGCCTCCTGCATCTCCTCAAGCCCACTTCCACTCCGTTTCTGTCCCCCAGAGCCGACAGTCCCCCTTAACCTTCAAGATCAAGCCATGTTATGGACTGAATTGTGCCCCACGCCCAAACATTTGTCAAAATCCTGCCCCCTATACTTATAAACCCTGCTGGCATAGTGGTTAAGCTCTGCATCTGCTAACCAAAAGGTTGGTAGTTCAAATCTGCCAAGTGTTCCTTGGAAACTCTATGGAGCAGTTCTACTCTGTCCTACAGGGTCTATGAGTTGGAATCGACTTGGCAGCAGCAGGTTTGTGGTTGGCATATATAAATAAGACTGTGTTTGGAGATAGAGGTTTTCTTTTGTTATGTTAATGAGGCCATATTAGTGTAGGGAGAATTCTAAACCTAACCACTTCTGAGTTATGAAAAGACTGGAACAGAGAAATACAGAGGGAAGAGGAAGGCAGATGACAGAGACACAGGGCTTTACAAACCCAGGAATGCCAAGGATGGCTGGTAACTCCTAGAAGCTGAACAGACAAGGGAGGTCATACTGTAGAGCCAAGCCTTGAATTCAGACATCTAGCCTCCTGAACAGTGACAAAATACATCTCTATTCTTCAAAGCTACCCACCTGTGGCATTTCTCTTGTGGCAGCACTAGACAATGATCACAAGCCCTAACTCCCTAATTTATCTCTAGGATAGGCATTGCTTGGGCACCACCTGTGACACCAGCCATGGCATCAGACAGCCCTGCAGGCACACAGCCACACTTCCTACTGTACCGCCCACCCCACTGCCAGGGTCTAAACCAGAGGCTGCACAGTGGCATCTTGGCATCTTCCAGGTGTACTGTGGTTGGTCTCCCCAGTGCTGGCCCAACGTTTCAGAGTTAGGAGATTGTCCATGAAAACCTGTAGTTCTGCATTCTCTCAAAAACTAGGAAGATGTAGCAACACTAGTCCAGCAACACTGGTTCCTTCCCAATTATTCTCTAGAGCCACCAAGCATTGTCCAGTTGGTCACAGTCCCTGCCACTCCATATTGTCTTGATCACAGCCTGATTTTGTCTCTTAGCTCATGGGCCTGGTTCCTGTGAATATCAGAATTTGCTATCCCTGCTCCACGGCTAGTTCCTCTGGTGTAACCCAACTCTCCTTGTTCTCAGCTTCTGTCTCTGATGGTTCCTCTGCCTGGAATGCCCTTTCTCACCCTGCTTGAAAAGCAAGTACTCTCTTCTTACAAGACTCCACTGCAGTGCTCCTCTTGCTTCTTGACAAAATATACTGCCCCCTCCTTCGGGCTTCCCTCTCAGCATCTACGGCACCCTATTTACTAATACATTTCTCTCTCCCACTAGCATGTGAGCCACAGAGGGTACTGACTACATCTCCTTTACCCCACACCCCTGGAGAATACCACCCCCACATAACAGACTCCTAGGAAATAATCCATGGTAGATGGACAGATAGAAACAGTCATAAAATAACAGCAACAATAGTAATAGCCTAGGAGCTAGACTAGGCTAAGCATTTTACATGTGCTATCTCATTTAATACTCAGCCCATTGTTGAGTGGGGCATTATTATTATTTCCACCAAACAGATGGAGAGACTGAGCCTAAGTGAGGGTCTGATCCAAAGCTGGCCTGCTCACCACCCCCAGCAGCAGCCTCTTTGCTCCTTGGTTAGGCTCAAAATCCTTCTTTCTTGTTACCTCTCCAGTAACTGCCCAGAGGGGCCAGCCAGGGAGGACTCTGGACAGTGGCCCTGGAACCAGGGGTGCTGTGTTAGGAAAATGGTACCCCATGCTCTGCAGGTCCTCAGCTTGTCAGAAGGTAAAGGAAAGGCTTGCAGAGTCCACCACCCAAGAGACACCAGACATCCAGGTATCAGAGACACTCAGCAGTTCCACTGCAGGAAGTCAGGGTTCAAATCTGGCTCTGCCACTTGTGAGATGTGTGAGATCCCAGGCAAGACTCTGCAGCTCTCTGAGCCTCAATTTTCTCATCTCTAAAATGGGTGACAACAGTGCCCACCTGCAGGGTTGGAGTACATAACTCACATCAAGTTCTGGCTGGGGTTTAAGAGATAACAGCTGTAACTTTCAGCAGAGTCATTGGACACAGCTGGGTTAATTCCCTTTGCTGGCCTTCACGGTGAACCAGGACAGCCTGAACTGCAGATCCAGCTGGTCACTATTTTGACTAACGGGGGTAGTTTCCTTTCCTTTGTTACCTCGTGACATGGCACTGAGTCCTGTGGGTGAATATGAATGGGGCATGGGGCACACATATGCATGTGTGCAAGTGTTGGAGGGTGGGCTTGTGTGTGTCTGTGTGAGCCAAAGATATCTATTCTTACCACCAGAGTGGGCAACACAAATGTGTGTGTGTACATATGTGTGAGTACGTATGTGATCCCTCCCTGACAGGTAGGGCCACATCTGCTTCAGTCACTGCTGTATCCTCAGGGCCAGAGCATGCAGTAGATATTCTATAAACATCTATTGAATGAGAGTCTACACACGTGCACATATGTACACGCACACACACGTGTACATGTACATGTACATGTACACACACGTACTCACTCACCATATGCCTGCATACACACCCCTAGGCTGTCCTCAATCAGTGTTTTTTTTTTTTTTTTTTTTTTGAAAGAAAAACACTTCATTTGAAACTTCAGGGATGAATCTCACACTGTTCTTTGTTTCCTGTCTTTCTTGCCTTCATCCAGAGGCTGAAGTACAGCTGGCTGGTGTGCTGGTTGGTGGAAGACAAGGAGAAACCCTGCCTCTGTGCTCTGTGACACTGGCCAACTGCTTCACCTCCCAGGGCTTTGAATCCTCTTGTGTGAGGATTAGATAAGCCTGGAGAGGGGACAGCCCAGCACAGAGCCCAGCACACTGTAGGAAGAGACTTTCTAACCCCAAGGTCTCTTCCAAAGCCAGGCAGATCTCCTGATTCCTGAGGGAGGGGTCAGTGGTGGGTCAAGTTCATGTTTCATTAGTCAGCCTCCATTCGAGCCCCCACCCCATCCAGGGTCTCCTGGTGCCTAGCCAAGGCACAAAGTCATTCTAAATGCTCATTTGCAAGTTAAGCTCTGTGCCACTACCTTGGCCAACAGTGTTCCCACTTAGTATTTAGAAAATCTTATTACACTGGGGTCGTAACACCCCTTTCCCACATTTGTACCCAGTGTTATTTACTCCCAAACATTGAGGGTCTGGCAGAGCCTTCAGTTGGTACTGGGGGAGATCTCTCTGGTGACTGAAGGCTGACATCACAAGTTCATTGAGCACACGTGGAGAATCCAGGAATGTGGGGCACATAGGTGGTAAACCTAGCATCGACTCTGTGACTCCAGGGGCTTACCATGAAGCCTGCCAACTTAAGGGTTTGAGAGTCCTGCCTGGGTTAGCGATGTCCTACTAGCACCTATAGCTCAGTATGGCTAGATTCCAGTTTATTAGCCAACTTCCCCCATACACCTCTCCCCACTCCTCCTCCCTCATCCCTTCTCTCACTGGGTGGCTGTTTGCCGATCTAGGCCCCCCTGTCCCCTCCGAAGTCATCCCAGACTTCTCCCTTTGCCTCACAGTTTATTTTTCACCAAGCCTTCTCATGTGGCCTCAGAAAAGAGCTGCACCATCCCTTGCTCTCTACTTCCCAACGCACTGCCCGGGTCTAAGGTCCCAGCCTCTAGGAGTTCAAGACTACGGCTTTCCCCTCTGGATTTCCCTGTCTCTCTCCTTACCCCATCCACACTGCAGCAGATTGAGTATTCTGAGAATTAATGCTGACCACATCACACCCCCAAGTTCAAGTCTTCAGTGCCTCTCCCTGGCATCCAGCATTTGAGGCCTTCCATGATGTGGCCCCATCAGTCTTTCCTTCCCCCTTTCTGCAGCCTCTGCTCAGGCTCAAACCACCTTGTAGTCACTCATAACATCCTGGCTGCTTTTTGTCCCCTGGAGAACTCCTATTCATCCTTTAAGACCCAACTCAATGAACTTCTATAGCACCCTAAAGCCCCGTTGGCCACTTCCTTTCCTAGCACAGATCACAAGGCACTATAGTTATTTAAGAAACCATCCCCTGGCCAGACAGTGGGCAGTTCTGGGTAGAGACCCTAGTCTATCCTCCTTGTCCCCTCAGGGACCTCTCAGGGAGCTGGCATGTACAAAGCCCTTAATAAACATCTGGTAAAGAGTGAGGGAAGAAATATATCCTTCAGAGAAGTCCTATGCCCGCTTTGCTACAGACATGTACCAACAACAACCTTCTTTCCCCAGAATTCCGGCCCACCTCGTTTGGGCTGAGCCAAGTCCTACTGCTGTTCACGGAATCATCAGGAACAGGATCTCAAGCCATTTGCTCCTTCCGTCTCAACAGCTGCAGCTGCCCTGATGCCAACAGCCTTATCTATTTTGTTCTTCTAGAAGTCCTGGGCCAGTGGCTCCTTCCCAGCCTCTGTGACCCATGGTGCTCTCAGCCCCTCACTTACCCTCCCAAGTGCATACCAGGCAAGCTCCTGCCAGACAGTGGCCTTCTCCTAGGCCCTGGACTCCAGAAAGAGGGGCCAGAGGAGTCTGAGGGGCGTGGAGATGTCTGGAGCTCTGGCTGCCAGCAGTGGAGGTAGACAAAAGCCGCTGCCGCAGAGCAGGACTGCGGCGCTGGCAGGGTGAGGAGCTCTGGCATTGATCAGTCCTGCTACTAACAAGCCTCCTCGGCGTGCCTGGCTGAGCAGGGAGCGCTTTCAATGTGTGTAGAAAGAAATGGAGAATAAGAGAAAAGCATCTCACAAAAGTCGTTGGTTAGGGTTGGTCAGTGAGCCCCTGTAAATGCAGAAATGCCACGAGACCAGGGGTGGGCAGAGGCTAAGGAGTGTACGTGAGGAGGGGAATGGTGAGGAACTCTGGATAATGGAAAGTTGTACCTATCCATTTTCTGTTTGGTTTTAATGGGAATGAGCATAAAGCCCACATGTACAGCAGATCTTACTTATAAAGCCAGTGTCTTTGGTCACTCAGGGCTGTGGACGGGGGGCATCCATTGTCGGCTCAGAGGCTAGAACACTTCGGGGCTTCCACTCATCATGGTGACCATGCTGCCTGGTCATTCCTCAACTGTTCGGCTCCCTCACTCTGATTTCACTTGACTGCCATGTCACATTTGCCAGGGACTGAAAATGGGCTCATCAGAGCCCCTATGTTTGCAGAAAAATCCATGACTCAGTCTACCATCCCTGAATATCCCTGGTTGCTTTGCAGCTCTTCCTCTATTTTCTCTTCCCTTGTCTCTCTTCTGTGATTGCCTTTTGTCCCTTTGGCCCACTATTCCAGGTTCTGGCACTGGGAGCCCCAAGATCACAGTCCTTGACACCTTTCTCCTGGTATGGGCCTTCTTTCTGGCCCTGTCCTATCAGCCCTGTCCTCTGGGCTCCCGAAGCCTCTACTCCCTTTTCTCATTTTGGGTTGGCCCAACTTGGGAGCATTTGCAGCCTCTTTTGGGGGGTTCTTCTGGAGTTTGGAGGCCAAGGGAGTTCCAAAGTGGGGGCCAACGTGAGCTACTTTTGACAGTGGGCCCTTGGAGCTTACAAAGAAAGGAGCAGTAAGGCTAACCAGGGGACCACATCAGAATCACCGCCAAGCAGCAGGCTCAGGGAGCCTCAACACAGGACTCAGGTGGAGGGCTGCATACTGAACTAGCCACAGGCAGGTGTCAGACCCATAGACTCAGCTTCCCATGCTGCACCCTGTTCACTGGCTTGCCAACTACTTGACCTCTCTGAGCCTCAGTTTCCCCACATGTAAAAAGGAGAAAACACTGCCCATACCTTTCAGAAGTGGCAAAGCCTCAACAGAATGGTATGCTCAGAGCGCCCATGCACCTAAGAGAAGTACTATCTTCTCTCTTGCTGCATCCACCACCATGTCTCCCCAGAGACTCAGAGAAAACACCAGGAGCCAGGTAAAGAGGTCCCTGAGGGCCATGAACTATGCCAAGCTGCAGAAACTGGCTACAGATGTGCAGAAGTCAGAGTTTTTGGAAGTCAGCATGATCCATCCGGGAAAGCTATGTGGTAACAGCCTTTCAAGGGCTGGCCCTAGGCAGGAGTGCCTTACACACGGCTGCCCAGTGAAGGTGGGAAAGCAAGAGGGGGTGTGGAAACCCCAAGACTCATTTTCTGACTGTACCTAGAGCACAGACAGTTTCAAACCTAATGCCCCTTCCCAATTTTTTGAGCCCCTTTCAAAATCATGCATGGGTATGGCAGGTGTCATGTCTGCTAGCTGGTATGGCTCAGCACTGTCCTTCTAGATGCTCCTCCCCACACTACCTGCAACAAGACCACAAACATATTCTCTGTACCAGGAAAAGAAATTATAGTCATGGGCTTCCATGGTGACTGGGTTGACAGGTTCCAAACTGAGAACGATCTAGGCCTTACTTTCTCTCTCAGTGATAGGTTGTATGACAGAAGCAGTATTCCTCACACCCTCTTCTTGAAAACATTGGTATAACTCCTGCCACATCCACACATCATCCTTGGTCTCATCCTTCTCCCCTACCTCTTTTTCTGTTTTCACCATCTTCTTTCCCACCATTTTTCTTCCCCCTTCATGATGCATAAACAGATTTAGGGAGGAAGTATCAATCTCTGCCTAAGAGAACCTTGGGTTGATCTCTGGGCCTCAGTCTACCCCTCTGTAAAATTGGAGGCATGGGGAGGGCCTGCTAGCCCAGGTGTACCAGGCCTCTGGGTCAACCCCAGGAGAGCTGCATGCATGCAGCCACAGGGCCAAGCGGGAGAGCTGCCCTTGTGACTGGGAAGGTTATGTAAGCACGTTCCTCCTGGCTAGGATCTCTTGGCTGTCTCTCCAACAGGTGACTGGCAGACTGCCGCAGCTAGGACATGCCCATTTCACAGGTGGGAACCAGACTTGTGGCTCATGGGGGTACCTCTGCAGATATGAGACTTTCAGAGTCAAAGAGCTGCCAGTTTCAGCTGCAGGGACCCTCTGGTCACCTCTTTCCTCTATCTGTTAGAGCTGGTGCTGCCCAACCACTCCTCAGTGGGGAAAATGACTCCCCATTTCAACTTGGCCTTTCTGCTAAATGCATTCTCCCCAAACACTATTAAGGTGCTCCTTGGAAACTCTATGGGGCAGTCCCACTCTGCCCTACAGGGTTTTCTATGAGTGAGAATTGACTTGATGGCTACGGGTTTTTAGAAGCTCTGGTGGTGCAGTGGTTAGACTCTCAAGTGACCTCGCCTCACCATGGCCGGGAAGGTCCTCACCGTCCAGCTGGCTCACCTCCCTCTCTCACCTCACCTCCTGCTCCTAGTCCCCTTGCTCAGCTCCTTTGGCAGTGCTGTCTTCCTCGTTGTTATAGGTTGAATTGTGTTCCTCCCAGAATATGTGCTGAAATCACACTCCTGTACTTGTGGATGGGATGCTGCTTGGAAACGGGAGCTTTTCTTGTTATATTAATGAGATCTTACTAGGGTAGGGTGGGTTGGAAGCCTAATGGCTGCTGAGTTATACAGGAGCAGAGTAGACACAGCGAACACCCAGGAAGGACTGATGGCAAGCAGAGGAACCAAGGAGCACCCGGGACTACTCACAAGGAAGGGATTGACAAGGCCAATATCCTGCTTTGGACTTCTAGCTTCGAGAACTGTGAGAAAATAAATGTCTGCTTTTTAAAACCACTTGTACTATTTCTGTTTTAGCAGCACTAGGAGACTAAGAAGCTTGGTGTGCCCTAAATATCCAGACTTCTGCCTGCCTTATAACTTTTGTTTTTCTGTAATGTTCTTAGTAAGCTTCACTGTCTCCATTGCAGGCTGAAAGGTCACCTCCTCTGAGATGCCTCCCCTGACCACCCAACCTCCTCGCCTCACAGGCTTTGTTCTCTTCCACACCCTACATGTCACTTTAGGTATTTATTTATGTCCTTGCTGATTGCCCCTCTCCCTTACACTGTCAGCTCCCTGAGAGCAAGGCTGTGTCTGTCTTGTTTACCAGCCCAGGTCCAGAGCTTGGCTCAGTAAATACTTGATGGATGAAAGGACACATATGTGCTAGCTGCTGGAGAAGGTATCATACACATGTGTGCTGTCCTATAGAGTCTTTTGCTTTGCTGATGGTTGTTACTCAGATTGATCTGCACAGGTGTAGACGGAACCACAACAGGTCTATGCAGTTTAACCTATGTGAGCTAAAGGAAAAAAAATGCTTTGTTAGTCAGTCAGAAACAGATGCCCTGTCAGCAAAGTGCACCAGGTCACTGACTTAAAAAGTTATTGAGAGATGAAAGGCACAAAGAAAACTGAGAAAAATGTGCTGAACGTGGAGTCTCAGCACTTGGGTTTTCCTTCTGTTTCTCTCCTCCCCTAGCTGTGTGACCTTTGGGCAAGTGACATCCTGTCTCTGAGCCTCAGTATTGGTATCTATAGAATGTGGAAAATGGTTAAGACTTCCCGCCCTCATCACTGGGGTCCTCTAAGGAGGGAGATGTGAATGATGCACTAACAACTACTAGGGCAGGGAGTCCCAGGAGACTCCCTGGGTAGGAAATGAAGAATCGATACCAAGTGGGTCTCCAGGAATCCTGGACCAATTTCAGCCTCCCAGAAAGACTGCTGAGAGAAGATATTTTGTTTTTGTCGAGTTAGTGGAAAATTCAGAAACCAAGTTGTCATACATCATGGGCCAAGTTTTCTCCATCAGCTGCCAAGATTCCAGCACTGTCCTCGGTCACACCTTGGGCACTGGCACTGGACCTTGACACAGGCATAACCCTCCCCATCCTGGTCAGCCAACCTACAGGGTCACCAGGAGTCAGAACTATCTGGAGGCCAACAGTTGACTGCCTGACCTCAGTCCAGGAGCTGGGCAAGAGTTTGGCAAAGACACCCCATGAGTCTCTGCAAGTGGCCCTATTTTCTGCCCTTGCTCCAACTCTAAAACCATTTCTCACCACACCATGGCCATAACTAAGTCCAAGACACCATCATTTCTTGCCTTAACGATGGCATCAGCTACGCAATGGGTTCCCTCTTCCATTCCTGCCCCTAATCATTTATTCACCCAACAATAGCAAACAGAACAGCTTCATAAAGACACAAATCTGTTCACATCACTCCCCTGACTACATCTTCCAGTAGATTCCTACTATTTTTAGGATAAAACCCAAACTCTCCTGATGACAATGGCCTTACGATGCCATCCTCCAGTCTTTCCTTCTGACCTCTTATCCCACCAGCCTCTCCTCTTGCTCTCCATGTTCCAGTGACACTCAGGTCTGTTCTTCCAATGCTTCTCACTCACCTCAGGACCTTTGCACAGGCTGTGCCTTTTACCAGGAATACCTTTTCCCCGTATTGCAGCTTCCTTGGCTCATCATCTAATATCTGCAACCTGTTAACACAGACTCATTCTCATATATCCTTCAACTTTCAGTTTAAATAAGCAACTCCTCAGAAGCCCACCTCGACTCCATTCCTCCCTCCACTCCTTGTCAGTCAGGCTTCCCTAGTAGACTGGACTTCATAGCACTCATTGTTTACTTACTACTTTACTGTTTCTCCCAGTAGGCCGCATGTTCCACAAAGGGTACCATGTCTGCCTTGTTCACACCTCTCACCAGTGCTGCATGTTCCACAAAGGGTACCACATCTGCCTTGTTCACACCTCTCACCAGTGCCATGCACAGACTAAAACTCAATAATTTCAAAATTGCATAAGATCACCCTGGCATCATTTTGATTCTCTTTTGCCTCCTCTTGCCACCTATGCAGCTCATCACCCACCATTGATTTTTCCTTATGGCATCAGTCCTGCTTTGTGGACACTTGCTAAGTACCTCTTGTTAGGTCTAGTGGCAAAAAGGAATGTGCGGACTCTAAGGGAAGAGCCCAGGGGAAGGAGTGACTGCTGAGAAATCCAGAAAACACTTTAGGCCTAAAGGGCTCCGTGAAATGGGTTTGAAGGACGTTGTGGAGCTTGCCAGGTTAGGGTGGATTAGAGGGAAGGGCACAGACACAGGCTCAGAAGAATGAAACGGCACTGGCAACACCACTCTACGATTCCTCTAGGGTTTTACCTCCATCAGAGCACTCGTCCCGAGATTTCCTGCTGCAGTCTCTCTTACCTTCTTTTTTTATTCTGTTCTGCCTTTGCTCAAGAACCTGCAACGACTCCATATCACCTTCCGCCTTCAATAAAGAGACCACAACCTGTCACTGACTGTGTGCCTCGGCCTCTCCCCTGCTGCGCCGTGACTTTCTCTCTCATCCTTCTCTGACACAATCCATCTTTGCTTCTGCACCCACAGCATCCCTCTTCCTTCTCTCCACCACTGATTTTCTAAGTAACTTTGGCGTTGACTCTGAGGAAAACTATTTTCTAAATTTGAGTTTTAACTTCCAGAAGCCCATTTTAACCACTTCATTCTGTCAAACCAACCACTGCTTCTCGTCTTGGGAGAAAGTGCTTGAGAATTTCTCAGTAAATTTCTGCCACCTGAATTTTTGTCTCTAGCCTTCACTAGCCACCTACAGGATGATGGGCTCAGTCAGGGATGGTGGTGTCTCAGCTTCTGCATCTTGCTGGAGCACCAAGGTGTCACCCAGGTGCACTGTTCGGCAATGAAGTGCTTGTGACAGACCATTCTAGGGGCTCTTAAAGGCAGGGGTAGTATCTTCTCCAACTCACACCCTCTTTTTGCTCCCACCCCAGGACCAAGCTCAGTGCTACGTAAAATAAGTGGCCACTGTCACCAGAAGCAGGCTCCCTCTAAAATAAATGGCTATAGTCACCAGGAGCAAGCTATTTCCCCCTAGTAAATGGCCACAGTCAGCAGAGGAAGGTGGTCCCCAGATAAATGGCCGTGGTCATCGGGAGCAGGCTAACACCCAAATAAATGGCCACATTCTCTCAGAACCAAAGTTTCCAGAGGCCAAAGAAAGGTTATATGGCACTACCCAAACCCTGTGCTGTCAAGTCAATTCTGACTAGCTTTGAGTGAGAAAAATATTTTGTGATAAAGAACACGTTAGACTGAAAAGCACCAAATGCACACACACACATATTTGCAGGAGCAGAGAATTCTTTCTTAACTATAACTACTCTTTGTGATTATATAAACAGTGACTATCTCATTGCAGGAAATTTAAAAAAACACAGAAAAGCACAAAGAAGATCAAGTCACCTGTTAGCCTTTCACAATTTCTGTGACTGTCTCTGATCTTTTTTTTTCCCTCTCTGTCTTGCCTACCTATGTTTCTACTTGTTTTTAAAAAATACAGTTGCAGTTAGGATCAATTTTGGCAAATTGCTTTTTCACTCAACAGTGAAATATGAACATTTCCCACTATGTTATTAAAAAGTTGCCTCAGGCCTAGGTTACAACGGCTTCCCAGAATACCCTACCGTCGGCATGTGCAGTAATGGACTTCCCAACCCCCTACTATTGGATAGTCCTGTTTTCTATTTTTAACCCATATAAACACTGTCAAGATACACATCCTTGTAGATAAAACTCTTCTTATATCTTGGGTTATTTCCTCAACACAAATTTCCTAGAAGTAGAATTACTGGTTGTTCATATTTTGAAAGAGGAAACATTAACTCCTTAAACTTTCTAGTAGGTTATGCAACTTTTAGGGGTATAAAACTCCTGACCAAATGTCTTAAATACTTCTTAGGGCCTATGTCATAATTTTAGACATCTTAAAAGGAAGAAAAAGAAAAAGGACAGAAAACCTAGGCTGCCTGGGCATAGTTAACCAAATAAAATGACATCTACACTCTGCTAAGACAAGGCTATCCTTCAGGCAAGAGCCTGGTTGCTTAGGAAGGGAAGTAAAGAAGGTGGCCTGGTGGTGTTTATGATTCTCTGTGAAGTACATGCCCATTTTATAGATGTAGGAAATGAAAGACACAGAGAAGCATAGTCACTCACTTGTCCCAGGCCACACAGCTTAGAAATGAAGGTATCAAGATTTAAATTCAATTTTGCCTAGTTTCAAAGACCAAGGGCTTAACTAAATGTTACCTCACACTTCCCAGGGACAGGGGCTGTGGGGGCTGGTTTCAACAGAGCTGGACAGAACAATTGCAGTCCCACTTCCCCATCTATCCCTGGTGTCCCATTCTGCCTTCTGCTGGGTGACAGCCCAGACAAACATGCAATCATGTGACCACTCAGAGCCAATGTGTACAGAGATAAAGGCCAGAAGTGGAGGGAACCCTCAAACCTATCTGCAGCAACAAGGAGGTGAAACTGTGACTAAATCGTTTTTTGTGTTTTCCAATCTTTTAACAATGTGATGTTGCTTAGAAGCGTTGGTAGCATAGCAGCTAAATGCTATGGCTGCTTACCAAAAGGTGAACATTTCCAGTCCACCACGTGCTCCCTGGAAACTCTACGGAACAGTTCTACCCCATCCTACAGGGTGGCTATGAGTAGGAACCGACTCGATGGCAGCAGGTTTGTTTTTGGTTTGGCAATGAGAAAACCAAGGTCTTTGAAGTCAGTTGGACCAGGGTTCAAATCCCGCCTCTTACCAGCCATGTGTGATCCTTAGCAATTCACTGCCCTTCTCCAAGCCTCAGTTTCTTCACCTGCAGAGCAGGTGCTAAAGACTCTGTCTTGTCCTCAGGATGAACTGGAGAGACAGGTTTACCACAGCCTCACCACTGTGCCTGGCATGGGATGGGAGTCGGGAAACCCCAGCTCCCAAGCAAATCAGCACTAGATGAGCTCTGGGGATCCTGAGATTGACAGGTACAGTCTTTCCTGGGAGGAGTCACAGTGTGAAGAACCAAGAGACAACCATATGTTAAGACAACCATAATCTGTGTTGGGAGGACAGTTTGCCATGGCCCCTTCAACTCCCTTCTGAGACATCTAATCAGAAGCCTCAGGTACAGGGCAGTCTATAGCAATTGAGAACTTAGCATTTCTCTCTACCACTTTCTTTTAATCAGAGAGCCTCCTTCCCACCCATCTTGGGGTGTGCAATAAGCTTGCTCTCTATATTCTGCTAATGCACACATATCACATGGCATCTGATCAACCTATCTCTGTAACTGTTTCCAGCAAAGACGGAATGGAGTCTCAACTGCAGCACGAGAGGGGTGTGCACAGGCCACCAGTCCTGCATTGTTGGCTGCAGTGAGTGACCTGCTGGCCATGGGGGACTGATGCTCACTACTGGAGTTGACTTTACTCTGTCTCTTGACTAAATGAGCAAAGTGCTGTTTCATCCAGTGCCTGTGTATGAGCTGTGCTTTTGCTGGGGATGCTGGACCCTTGCTGAGCAGTTTGAAGCAGTGAGCAAAGTCAACAATCAGGCTCTTTAGCTGAAGATCATGGCCACTCTGACAGCTCTTTATCCTTCTCCAGAACCACCTTTTGCTGCATTAAAATTTACTCGTCCCCTGTCTCAGTTCCCCAAAGCACCACTAACTTCTGGGGCTAATCCATTCCAATAATTCCTACAATATTCCCAAGGGCCCATGCATGACTGGACCACCCCAGCTAGCACTTGGAGAAAAAAAGAATGTAAGATGAAATTATTACAGAACATTTGAAAAACATAAACTCAAATTGCCTATGATCTCTGAATTGAGAAAGAAATTAAGTGGTGGATAATTTGGGGACCAAAAAGCGGTGATACCTGCACAATACGATGAGTATCATTAAAGTCACTGAACTATATGCATCAATACGGTTAAAATGGCAAATTTTATGCCACCCATCATTTCCAACCAAAAATAGTCACCAGAAAATAACAACAAACAGCTTTGTAAGTTTAACACAAAACAAAACACTCCAGATACATTTTGATGGAGGCTTTAAAGCCTCTTCCTCATCCTCTCCTAAGGAATGACACAGACAGAAGTGGTCTGGGTACTGTCACAGATTGGTTCCTGGGAGTGGGGGTTGGATGGTGAAGCTCCACTCACGTCACACCCCCTGGAGACAATGGCTCGCTCCACCTGTGAATGAAGCTGGCTCCACACGCACCCATTCTGCGCAAGGGCAATTTCTCTGACTTTCTTGGTGGAGCAGTGACCCAGGCATTTCTCAGGAAAACTATTGGCTTGTCCCTGAGAACTTACAGGCAGTCCCCTAGGAAAAGGTGTTGTGTCTCCAAATGTTTATTTGTAAACAAATGGTTTGGAACTGAAGGCACACTTTCCCAGAGGGTTGCAGCACAGCCCACAGAGGTCCCACTGACCCTAAAATGGCACTCCCAGATCCAGCTCAGTTCAGTCACTCAATGAGCCCCCAGGACCATCTTTGTTCAGCAGCCTCAAGAGAGTCCTCATCTTTCTAAGGCTCCACCAAGGCAGAGGTCAGGCCCCTCCGCATGGTGTACTCACAAATGAAGAAAATCCCTGTGCATGGCTGATGAGTGAGATAACAATTGAAACACAATCTGATGGTGTTAAAATATACTAAAGTGTGAATGACTGATACAATAGCCACCAGATTTACCCAGAAGCATTGCTATTTACTCCAAAAGGATACTTACTAATCCAAAAGCATCTCTGTTTTGGTAGAACAGCACACTAAGGGTAAAGTGGAAATACATAAACTCTGTAGAAGACTGGCAGGGGAAAGTTCAAGGCAGGAAGTACACACTTCTTCTATCCACGGGTTAGACGGATTAGGGGTGGTCAGGGCAGGAGGAGTACAGGGGTAACAGCAAGGGTGGTAATACAGACAGGCAGTTTTCAACCTGGGGGCTTTAAAATGGAGACACTGAGCCACCCTGAAGTGTGCCAACAGAGGCGAGTGGGGGTTTAATGAGCCCCGAGTGGGCCAAGGGGCTGTGGCAGTCACACTCACCTGTCCCTTCTTTTGGCTCTCAGTCCACGCTCTGAGTGTGGAAAACCTACAAACAAAGATGAGAAAGGCACATCAGCTCAGACCTAGTCAGAGGTGTGCTCTGCTCAGATCCAAAACCCAAATCCACTGCCATCAAGTCAATTCTGACTCACAGGGTCTCTAGACAGTGCTGTAAATTTATTATCTGAACCCCATCCCAGCATTTAGGAAACAAGAGGTTTTACAAAAGTCTGGCTTTCTGATGCCCCTTGGGCAATCTATGTTTCTAGGCCGTATTCCAGCATGGCAGGGCTATCTCCTCCTGCCCACAGGTGCTCCCCAGCTCCAGCTTCTCTGACCCAGAGTTTGCAGGCCTAGAGTTTGCAGCCTTTGCTCTGCTGTCTGAGTCCACAGCCTGTGAAGACTGAATGTGTCCCCTTTTAGGGGATACATCTCTGAGGCTTGGCCAGGCCTCCTGCTCTCCCTCTCCTTCCACCTGCTCCGGATGTGGAAATTGAGAGTTCTGGCAAGAGAAAGCCAGACTTTTCCCACCGAGGAATCAAGTGAGAAGACCAAGTCAAACCCTGGACAAAGTTTGGGTTTCAGGTCCTGATGCCCCTTCTTTAGGATCCCTTTCCAATATCCCTGCTCTGCAGGCTCTGAGGGGCTAGAACCATTCAGGGTAGTGTGGCACTATGTAGCCTGGAAAAGGTTTAATAAAGGAAAAGAAAGGACTTGGTACGAAGCTGTGGGTGGGATAGTGCAATCCCTGGGGCGTGCACAAGTAGGGATGCCTATACTACCACTCTGGTCCCGAAGAGGCAGAGTGAGCAGGTATCCTGAAGAGGGTATGGGTGGCCCTGATGATGTTGTCACTTGTCATAAAGAGAAGCAGCCAGCCCAAGGTGACACTCAGGGAGGGAGACAGCTGGGAGACTAAACATCACTCTCTGCCCTCACTCAATATCCTGCCAGGGCTCCCCACTGGCCAAACCCAGCTGAAGAGGGAGTCCATTGATGCAGCCCACTGAGGCCACAGGGCTGGGGAGTGGAGAGCACATCTCAAGGGGCAGCTGTCCAGCACAGCAGCCCTACCTCCCTGCGCCCTTTTCATCCACAGGGTTCACACACCTCAGACTCCAAGCCAATCCTAACCAGGTCAGAAAGCTGAGTTTTACCCCAGTGACAATCCATTAGCAGTGGGAACTTGTGCTGGTCCTTCCCGGGCCTGAGTCGTCCACTGTGTCCTCCAGCGCCTCTCTCTCGAGCCCTGGAGCCCAGCCTGGGTTGATCTTCCCTCCCTCCTCATCCAGACTGTTCTCTTCACTGTGCACCTTTGCAGAGTCCTCTCACTAGAGAGCCAGGCCTTCCCCTTCCTGGAAAAACAACCCAGCCCCAAGCTCACGGAGACCCAGTGCAAAGATGCCAGTAACGCACACAGCCCCACAGCTGACACAGAGCCAGACACGGAACAGCCAGCCAGAGAGTTCTCTCCAAGTGTCTCCTGGGAAGAACACAGGCTGGGCAGGAGGTAGTACGGGCAGCGTTTCATGGGACCCAGAGCCAGAAGTAACCAGCGGAATATCTGCTTCTGCATCTGCTTTTTACAGATGAGGAAACCAAGGCCAGGTTACAGAGACAGAAAGTAGCTGGGTCAAGGTTCTGTTTGTCCTACCTGGCCAGGGGCACACAGGCCACAGTCAGACCAAAAGAATCATATTGGGCTCAGTTTGCTGAACGATAATTTAACTAATACGTGCCAATCCTGAAGGACTGGGCAGGAACTAAGCTTAACCCGAAAACTTTAGCTTGCTTCTCCCTCACCTCAACTCTCTGAGGTATGTATTAGTATTCCCATGTCTCAGATAGGGAAGGTGAGTCTCAGAAAAGTTAGATAAGATAGATGCCTTAGACCGAGAAGCAGACAAGCAAAGGATTAGGGCCACAACCTCAATCAGATCTCGGGAACAATGGCTCAGGAATGGGCCTGTGCCAGAGCCTTACACAGTCACCCATTAAATTTTTTAATAGTTTTTTAATTTTAAAATAGCTTTAGATTTACAGTGAAATTTGCAAAGATTATTTAGGAAATTCTCAATACCTGCACCAAATTTTCCCTATTAATAATGTCTTACATTAAGACGGTACATTTGTCACCATTAATGAACCATATTGACACTTTATTAACTAAAGTCATACTTCGTTCAGATTTCATTAGCTTTTACCTAATGTCTTTTCCTGTTCCAGGATTCCACTTGGAACACCACTTACACTTAGTCATCATGTCCCCTCCGGCTCCTTTTGGTTGGCAGTTTCTCAGACTTCCCGTTTTGGATAACTGTGTCGGTTTTTAGGGCTCTCACTGGCCAGGTATTTTGCAGAATGTCTCTCCATTGGGATTTGTCTGATATTTTTCCCACGGTTATACTGGACTTACAGGTTTGGGGCCACCAATCCATCTGTCAGTTTGTTGTCCTGTGATGGCTAGTGACCTGCTGTCATACTGGAAGCTATGCCACCTATATTTCAAACACCAGCAGGATCTCCCACGGTGGAAGGTTTAGACAAGGCTTCCAGACTAAGACTGACTAGGAAGAAAGGCCTGGCAACCCATTTCCAAAAATTATCCAATGAAAATCCTATGGATTACAGCAGAACCTGTCTGACTTCCTTGCTTTGGACACATGATTAAAACCAAAATCAAACCTACTGCTGTTGAGTCGATTCTGACCCACAGTGACCCTACAGAGTACAGTAGAACTTCTCCACAGAGTTTCCAAGGAGCATCTGGCAAATCTGAACCGCTGCCCACTACGCCATCAGGGCTTCCAGTCACATGACTGGAAGAGATCAACTGCTGAAGGAGGATGTCATGTTTGGTGAAAGAGGGGACCAGCAAGTGAGAGGGAGATGCTCTGTGCGATGTACTGGCATAGAAGCCATAACGACGAACTTGAACATGCCAGAGACTGGGACTGGGCAACATTTCATTCTGTTGTATAGAAAGTCACCATGAGCCGAAGTTGACTCAATGGCAGTTAACAACAACATGGGTTAGGGAGGAAGTGTAGAGAGGCAAATTGCCTTTTTCATTACATAATGTTGGGGGACCCCTGTTAATTTTTAATTTCATAAGCCCAAGCTAGGTGGTTATTTAGTATCTCCTGACTTTCTGCTCCTGGAACTCTTGTTCTGACTCTCTGCGGGCCTCTCTCTACTGTCTCCATCCATATGAGGCAAAAAGACTTAAGTTGGATATTTGTCAAGTCCAAATTCTGTCCAGTGATGTTCAAGAGGCTTCCCTAAAACATCTGATAAAACGGAAAAATCTGGAAGGCATTATGCTGAGTGAAGTTAGTCAACTGCAAAAGGACAAATACTGTAGGAGTCCACTATTATCAAGACTCGAGAATTGGTGTGAGCACAGAAGAAAACATTCTTTGATGGTTATGAGCCGGAGTGTGAGGGAGAGAGGCATTTACCAATTAGATAACTGAAAACAGTTATTTTAGGTGAAGGGAGGGACAAGATACAGCAGAGGAGAAGTCAGCATTAATGGGCTAAACCAAAAGCTCGGAAGTATTATAAATAAAACCAAACAGTTTCAGGGGCAGAGTACCAGTGTCAGGGGTCTGGAGACCATGGCTTGAGAGGACTTCTAGGTCAAACGGCATAACAAAGTTTTTTAAGGCAAATGTTCTGCACTCCACTTCAGTGAGTGGCATCTGGGGTCTTAAAAAGCCAGCAGTGGACATCTAAGAAGCATTAATTGGTCTCAATCCACCTGGAGGGAAAGAGAAAGAAGAGTATCAATGACAAGAGGAAAGTGTGAGTTCAAGGGACAGAAAGGGCCACGTAGATCAGAGGTGACATTAGCATGAGACCATAACTAGAACTGGTGGAGCCCAGCCGCCACCAAAGGCTGCCCTTAGAGGGAACTCAACAAAGAGTCTCTGATGATGCAGGATAAATGGGGGATGTAGAACTTGAACTCTAGTACGAAGACCGGACTTGATGGTCTGACATACAGGAGTGTCTCCAGAAGACACAGCCCTGGGACTCTCTGTTAGCCCAGAACTGAAACCAGTCTAGAAGCCTACTCCTCAGACAAAGATTGAAGTGGTCTAGAAGACACAAAATGTATACTGGTAAAGACCATGCTTCTTGGCTTAGGTAGATACAGGAGACTAATTAGACAGCTCCTGTGAGAGGAGAAGACAGAGCGGGACAGGAGCTGTTTAAATGGACATGGGAAATACAAGGTGGAGGGGAGGAGTGTGCTGTCACAGTGTGGGGAGAACAAGGGGGGTCACAGGTCAAAACGGTGTAAGTTTTTGCCCAAGAAATGACTGTAGTTGTCAGCTTCCACTTAAAACAACAATGGAAAAAATTTTATTATTAAAAAAGCATACCAATAACATTCAAAATACACAAAACATGGCAGGTGAAAAATCAATGAAGAGCTGTTTTCAGGCCTTCATGTTTGTGGAATGTTTAAATATTCTGTTGCTTTGATTATGCCTCTAAACAACTTCTAATAAAAATATCTCCTCCTCCTCACAATAAAAAGAGGTTTCTCTAGGCTTGGCTGGGGCTCCCCGTCCCTGACCCTAGACCCTAAGCTTTTGTGGACAGTAGGACATCCCTGGCTGTGGACAGCCAAACCTGCCTCACCAGTGGCACCTCGGCCTCTTCTAGCCAGGGACTGCTGGGATGAAAGATTGATGAGCACTCTGTCTTCACTGGTGAATTTTTCATCATGGAAGAAAGGAGACCCCAGCCCCTGCCCAAAGGAGAGATGCAAGGAGGGTGGTTCTTGGGTGTCAGCACTGTTAAAGTTTCACCTACACTGATAGCCCCAGGAACCCTGTGAACAGGTTTTCTGTCCGTAAATAAAGGGGAGTGGCTGGAATCGGGGGTGACTGGGGGGACAATACCCAGGCCTCCAGCACAGAAGATTTTGGAATGATCTGAGGCTGAGTGACGCAAGTACCCAAGGAGGCCTGGGGCAAGTCTGACAACAAGGGTCATACTGTGGGAGCTGGAGGTCACTCCAGCTGTCAGAGTCTCTGATTCTTGCCTTTCTAAATTGCAGGTGACTGAGCCTCTCACCTTGGATCCTCTTACAACCACTGAGCTGAGACAGGCTGAGCTGACAGCACGGTCCTAGGTGAAGGCAGGCGCCCCCAGCCTTGGAGAGACCAAGAGACCGAGAAAACTGGGCCACGTTAAGCCACTGCCCCAGAAGAGCAGTATGCCTGTGGCATTATCTGCCATTTCATGAAGGCCTGGGTTCAAATCCCAGATCTGTTATTTACTAGCCTGGGTCTTTGAGCAAGTCATGTTGACCTCCTGAGCCTCAGTTTATTCTTCCATAAAATGGGGACAGAAACAGTGACTGTCGAGCACAGGGGTGAAGGTAAAATGACATGAAACTTGGAAAATACTTCACCCTGTACCTGGCACTAGTGAGTCCTCAACAGATGATCCCCATCATGAGGAAGAATAAACCACTGACTCTGCTCTCAGACTGCTTATAAACTATTGGGTATCTCATACAGATTAACAAAAAACAAACACACAACAACCACAAAAGCAGCCTACAAAGAGGAAGGAAACCTTGGTGGCATAGTGATTGTTACATCTGCTAACCATAAGGTTGGTGGTTCAAATCCCCCAGGTGCTCCTTGGAAACACTCTGAGAGCAGTTCTACTCCGTCCTATAGGGTCACTGTAAGTTGGAATCGACTCGACAGCACTAGGTTTGGTTTGGGTTTTGTTTACAAGGAGGGATGGAGCAAAGGTAACTGGGTGCTACAGATACTCACAGGAAGAATTTGGGGGAGGATGACTTCAATTTGGGGGTAGCAATCAGGAATGGCTTCATGGAAGTGAGGGCCTGGAAAAATATACCTCTAAGTACTTCCATGACTGCTCTCCTTGGATGGGAAAACTTCTCCATCCTGAAGTCCCCTCTCTGGGCAAACTAGGTGGTGATAAGGGCCTTGTGTATTCTGGTTCCTCACATCATAGTTTATAGTCAATATATTCATGACTCATTTGCTCCCTAGTGTCCCAGACTCTCCACCTCAAGCTTCTATTTCCTCCAGAAATCTCCCCAGGATTACTTCAGACCATATGGATCCCATTCTTTTCAGGTGACGCTAACACTCAAGATCCTAGCCACACACCTGACCAGCCCACTGCCAGGGGAGAAAGCCTGGTTGCTAGTCTCTACGCCCTGTGAGACACTGGGCAGCCCTCTCTGGTCCTGAGCTTCCTTATCTGAGAAAATGGCTTGGACCAGTGTCTCCTGGAGTGAGCTCTGGGGGCACACACCTCTTGAGAGGCTCCCTAAAACAGAACACCATGGCAGAAAATGTTCGGGAAATATTTCATGCTGTAGCCCGCCCCCTCCTTGGAGAATTCACTGAGCAGTGAGCACATGAAGGCTCTGACAAGTTCTGCCACAGAAGAACTGGCATAGTATCGCTTAACCCAGTCTTTAGCAGCCTAACTTGACCACGGCTTCTTTTTTGTGAGCAATGTCTACCACCACCCCACCAAACTAGCATTCCTGAGAACACACTTTGGGGAATGCAGGTACCTTTCTGCTCCGTCATTTGGTGACTCAGTAAGAGTCTAGGGTGTGGAATTTTACCTTCTGGGTAACTTTTCTAAAATGCCTGTGTTTCATTTCTGGCTAGGATGTCAGGCTGTCCTCTTCTAGTCTCCACGGCAGGTACCATGTCTGAGTCTCCCTTTCAACAGTCCTTGCACTGCAGTCTTGGGTGTGTCTCTTTTCTTGAGGGCGATGCAGTGTCCGGACACTGGTGTGTTCGAAGGCTGGACAGGCTCAGTGCCTGAAACACACACAGGGTGCTCAGCACCTCTATCTGAACACTGGAGTGAGGTTTAAAATGCTTCTCAAGAGCTATGGCCTTGGTGAGTCCCTGGCTGGTGCAACGATTACGATACTAGGCTGCTCATCAAAAGGCTGGAGGTTTGAGTTTACCCAGGGATGCCTGGAAACAAAGGCCTGGCAATCTACTCCTGAGAAGTCAGCCACTGAAAAGCCTACGGAACACAGTTTGACTCTGAAGTACATGGGTCATGATGAATCAGACTTGATGGCAACTGCCTTATGGGCTCCAAGTTGGATCTCAGTTATAAACAACCAACAGGGCTCTCCTGTCCAGTGCTTGTCAGTCAAACATCTGTCCTGGTGGAATGAATGAGTCGATGAATTCGTCGCAAGGCCTGCGTGAGAGACTACACTAACCAAAAAAAAAAGGCAAAGTAAACTCGATGCTGTCAATTTGAACTCACAGTGACTCCACAGGACACGGTGGGGTCTCACCTGGTGGGTTTGAGCTGCCAATATTTCGGTTAGCAGTCATAGCTCCTAACCAGTATGCCACCAGGGTTTCCATAACTACTAACCAGGGCTGTGTTTTCAGTGTCTTCCTCCCATCTGAGCTTAAGGTTTTTTTCTGGCTTCACCATTCAGCTCTGGGGGTGGGGGCTGGCAGTGCTAAAATGATCCTTCCCCTTGCCCCAGGCTGGAGCCAAGGCCAGATGAGAAAGTGGGCTTTTTTGTGTCCTCAGCAGACCTGGCAGAGGCTTCAGCACTTCAGATATGCCTCTGAAATAGGAACCCAAAATGGAACATTTTTTTTTCAAGTCAATAATACTCTTGATGTCAGTGTTGCTGCTGGAGGCTCAGTATCCTCCAGAAACCAGTGGTGGAGACGGGCTGGAGGAGTCTTGTGGTTGCAAGTAAGATTAGAAAGGCTCTGGGCCCTCTGAAGCATGGGCAGCACCTGATGCCTGCTAAACTCCAGGACGGTGTGGCTTCAGATTTCCATATTAGCTTCCCTCCTCAGTCAGGATTTGAAGCAGATACCACCCGTTTTGAGTTTCAGAATCCGGCTCACAGCTTTCTGACCCCTGGCTTCTGGGAGGTCTTGATGGGAGGGGGTGAGTTCTCCGGAGGGGCCGGGCTCAGGGCACGTCCACAGGGCTCCAGAGAGAGTGCGCCAGGACAGACAGCACTCTGTGACGATGCCAGAGCAGTGTCTCCCTCCCTGGGGCAGCAGTGGCACTCCCACGCTTGGAGCCTTCTTTGGTACTCTGTCCTCTACTGCCACCCAGGAATAGTGAGGCACACCCCAGAAAAACACCCCAAGGAGAAAGTCACAGCTTAGTGCTACTGTACCTTTAACACCCCTCCAACACCTGCTGAATTCTCTCTTCAACAAGGAAAACAGGCCTCGACCAACAGAAAACAGTATCTAGCTGTTACATATATCAGCATTAGCAATTTCACCTTGTGTTTATGACATCTGGTAGCATTTGTTTTCCATTTATGCCAGCAATAAAGTTTCATTTTAAAATGATTAAGGAAACAAACATGTAAGCTCACCTGAACAACATATTTAGGAACGTTTAGAAGAGACATTCTGATCTGCAGGCATGGAGTAAGCATATGAATGACCAGAGCTCTGAAAACATTTATCTAGTCAACTCACCTGCTTCTCACTGGGGCAGAATCCCAGAAGGAAGGGACCTTGCCCAAGCACACACAGCCCATTAACAGAAGACCTGGGGTGAAGAACTCAGGTTTGGGCATCCCAGGCTCTTTCTGCTTGATAATCTTCTCTCCATGAAGTCAAGAACCCCCTGCCTCAGCATGGTCCCCACTGTTCAGGGAAAAAACATGGGCTTATACACCTGCTGCCTCCATCAGCGCACTGGGGTTCTTCATAACTCAAAATAATCCCAAACGGAGCTTTAGTCCTCTCTTTATCCCACAGAAGCAGTCACAGAACTGGTGCGCAGTGAGAAACTGCTAAAAGGCATGGATGGATGGGTGGGTGGGTGGGTGGCTGGCTGGATGATTCGTAGTAGATGAACATATGCATGGAGAGAGAAAAGAACGGACTGGTGGCTGGATGAATGGACGGATAGACGGAGACAGGTAAGTGGACAGATGGAGATGCACGTGGAGGAAGATGGATGGATAGAGGGCTGGCTAGCTGGATAGACAGATGAGTGATGGGATATTCAACTGGTCCTTTAGGGCTCCTCACACTTCATACATCTGAGGGGATGTACATTCTGTTAGAGAAGTGTTAGAAATTCTTTTAAAGACAAGGAATGAAAGGTGACATTTCAGACATCAGGACAGGCTGGTAGAGACAGAGAACGTCCTCCACCTTTATTTCACTAGTGAGATGTCAAGGCATAAGTGAAAGAGCAGGGCTCAGGGAACCCAGAGTCTGTGCTGCTGCTTTTGTCTTTGAACCTCATCCTCTGCCCTTGGATGAGTTTCTTCCCTTTCCTGGGCCTCAGTTTCCCCATATGTAAAACAACGAGGTTAAGTGAAAGGAGCTCCACTGTCTCAGCATCCTGTGACTTGCCAAGGTCTCCCTGTATGCCCAACACTGATGGTGGGTACAGAATCTGCCTGCTGGGCCCTGCTGCCCCAGGAGGTAAGCCCTTTTCCGTAAGGTCAGAAGCCAAAGGCAGCCAGACAAGCAGCTAGCCCTAGGGGAGGAAATTGGTGGTGGCTCCGTCACACTCTGCCTCGGGAACCAGCTTATACAAAGGAGAAAACATGAGGCAGCCTGATGGCATGATGTCAGGTCCTCAGTCCCCTAAATCACACACCCTTTTCCCATACAGTAGTGTCATACGCACGGCATGGACAACTCAAAGCCAGGGAGACAGAGAAAGGGCTGAGGCAGAGGCTCAGAGCACAGGCTCCTGTCATCCAGTCCTGGGTTCAGATCTGCCCCTGCCCCTTCCCTGTTACGTGAGCCTGGGCCAGTGCTCCCAGTCTTTGAGCCTCATCATCTTCTTTTAAAGCATGAGAAACATTACCACTTCACCTCATTGGTTTGTTTTGGGAATCAAAAAAAGATAATCTTGTACATGGTTGGGTCTCGACACACACTGGCTCATTACCCTTACAGATTGTGAACCCCAAGGGTAGAGCGTGGGTCTTGTTCACTAGGATGTTTCCCAGGGGGCTGTCACGGGAACAGGTGGGGGTGGCCCAATGGTGGTCTCCATGGAGGAGACCTGAGTTCGATCCGCAGCCAGTGCACCTCATGTGCAGCTGCCTCCCCATCTGTCAGTGGAGGTTTTCAGCTGCTATGATGCTGAGCAGGTTCCAGTACAGCTTCTAGACTGGGACTAGGAAGAAACGCCTGGTGATCTACTTCGAAAAAGCAATCAACAAAAACTCTACAACTCACAATGGTCTGATCCACACCTGATCATGAGGATGGTGCAGGACCCGGCAGCATTGTGTTCCATTGTTCTTGGGGTTCCCAAAGACTCAGTAGCTGACTTGACAGCAACTAACAGCAACAAATGTACACTGAGCACCTATGAGGTGTCACACTCGCCTGTGCTCCAGGGACTCAGTAATGAACAAAGGCAGTCCCACGTCTGAATTCATGGACCTGATGGTCTCAGAGATGGGGCATGAAAGGTAGTCATCTACCAAACGGTCATTCAAATAAATGTGAAATATCACCTGAGACAAGTTCTGCAACAGAGAGGATGTGGAGGAATTGGCACTATATCACAGATCCCACTTTGTCCCAGGGCATGGTTATCAGAGAAGAGAACAGACCTGAGATGAGAAGGACATGCAGGCTGTGAGTAGGTAAAGGTAGTGGGGTGGGGATTGGGTATGAGGGCAGGGAGAGCAGATTAGCAAGTGCAAAGGACCTGTGGCAGGAGGGGTATACTGTAGGCACTAAGAGGAAGCCACCATGGCTGAAGCAGAGAATGAGGGGTCTATGTTCTTAGATGAAGCTGCAGACATGGGCAGACTTGGGAAAATGGGAAACCACTAACAGGTAGAAAGCAGAAGGGTAGAGGGTCTGATCACTGAGATGAAGGGATGAAGGGAACCCTCAGGGGAGGCTGGGAAGCAGCCATGACAATGGCCACAGTCTGCACAAGAGACAAAGGTGGCCCAGACTGGATGGAGGCCACAGAGTAGACAGCAGCACATGGCCAGCCCCAACTACACTCTGGCAAATTACTAACATGCAGAGAAAGGATGCCTATGAAGTCCATCAGAACTTCCCTCTCTCCCTTCAATGCAGTGTTTTTGGGCTCTCAAATTCAACCCCAGTTCTACTGAGCAAGACAGGCCCACTCCAGTGGCCTTAGCACAAGACAACTTCCCTGGAGTAGCATGTTCATGCAAGATTTAGGGTGACAACGTTTATGATACCCATCTATGCACTTTACAGTTCATAGCTCTCTTCACAGCTTTCCTAATAGTTGATCCTCACTTCCACTTTATTTAACACAACTAAGATGGGAGAACTCTAAATGTCAGCCTCTCCCCTGACTCCCTTTTGAAGCTTAAAAGTAATCATAATTGTAAAAAAAAAAAAGTTATTATAATGTAGTAGTTATTAATATTTTGGAGCCCTTGTGGTACAGTGGTTAGGAGTCTGGTGCTGACTTAAAAAGTCAGCAGTTCAAATCCATCAGCCACCCCTAGGAAACCCTTTGAGGGCAGTTTTATTCTATTCTATAGGGTCAACACAAGTCAGAATCGACTCTACAGGTTTGTGGGTTTTTTTTGTATTGGTATCTTGCCCTGCATTTGCTATTCAGAAGCATCATTGTTGCGGGCCTTCAAGTACCACAAGCCACTCTAGCACTGGGAAGGCAGCAGACAGTGGTGTCGTGAGACTCTCATGAAATTTACTGAGTGCTTACTGTGTGGCAGATGTGTGCCATCTCTCCACACGTCTCACCTGGCCCTATAGGCAGAAACTATCATGCACAGAGGACAGAAGGAGAGGCTGCATTGCAGGTTGTGCATCCCATAGCTGGAAGGAGCAGCAGAAATAAACATACACCACTCCCCGCACACCCACACACCACACACCGCTGTCAAGTTGATTCCTACTCATAATAACCCTACAGGACAGGGCAGAACGGCCCCACAAGATTTCCACAGAGCAGCTGGTGGATTTGAACTGCTGACCTTTTGGTTGGCAATTGAGCTCTTAACCACTGCACCATCAGGGATCCTGGAGAACGGCAGAGCAGGGGTTAAAACCAGGGATGCTTCCTCCAGGGTCCAGCCCTAAACTCTTAGGTTGACCTGCATGCTCTCATTTGAGAAACCCTGTTCACACCAAATTGCTTAAAGCCCCTTTCACTTCCTCCTTCCTGCCAAGTAAGCAGTTCAGCTCACAGGCTATAATAATCCCTAGCATAAATTCATTTAAACAAAATATTGCCAAGCAACGCAAAAGCAGAAATCCTCTTACGACCCACATGGGTATCGATGCTGTACATAGAGGGAGGGCTGAGCCTCTTGGCATCTGATTGTATACACGTCCAAATCTTTAAGCAGAGGAGAAGCCACCAAGTTACCCCAGCCTGTACCCTGGGACAGAGTGGCTACTTGCCACTGGAGGCAGGTACTCTTTGCACAGATACTGAGGGCATCAAGGAGGTGCCAGGTGCTCCATAGGGAGAATGCAGCTTTATGATCCTGACTCACCCAAATCTCAGTTTTACTCATTTGTAAAATGGCTCAGGGGCAGTTATTAGGACCGATACTGTTACTAGCATCTATGCCTGGTGGTGCAGTGGTCAAGTGCTGCAGCTGCAAACCAGAACGCTGGCAGTTCAAATCGGCCAGGTGCTCCTTGGAAACTCTACGGGGCAGTTTTCTCTGTCCTACAGGGTCGCTATGAGTCAGAATTGACTTGATAGCAGTGGGTTTGGCTTCTTTATTAGTTATACTGCATTTAAGAGGACACTGATAGTTTAGTGCTAGAAATCTTGCCTTCCATGAGAGAGACCTGGGTTCAGTTCCAGCCAAAGGAGTTTATGGGCAGCCACCACCTATCTTTCAGTGGACGCTTGCACGCGGCTGTGATATTGAACAGGTTTCAGCAGAGTTTCCAGGCTAAGATGGACTAGCAAGAAAGGCCTGGAGATTTACTTCCAAAAATCAGCCAATAAAAACTCATGGATCACACAGGCCTAAACTTGATGTACGTATAGGGTCACTGTGAGTTGGGAATCAACTCCACGGCAGCTAACAACAATACTGCATTTAAGACTTTTCAAAGCATGTTCACATCCAGTGTGTGACTCCACTTTCTGCTCAGTGAAGAAAAGTAGTGATGTGATCCCAGGTAAGAGATAAAGAGATTGAGGTTCAGGGGGTAACAGGACCTGAAGGCAGCTGGCATGAAGCAGAACTGGGATCTGGTCCTATGTCCACTGTCTTGAAATGGCACAGTCTCTCTGCATCTCAGTTTTCTCATCTATAAATCTGTAAAATACTATCTGTCTCAGAGACTGGGTTTAAGGATTAAATATGTCAACATTTGTGAAGTGCTTAGGAGACAGCCTGGCACATAGCAAATGCTATATAAATATTTGTAACTAAAAAAAAAAAAAAAACCTAACCTAGGCATGTATCAGGAGAGGAAAGCATTAGCAGAATTTGTTGTTACCCAACATTTCTGTTCCTTGATTCAGCTGAACTATGTGTTAATTAGCTAATTAACATTATTACGAATAGCCAAGTGACAGGTTCACCTATATCTATGCTGTAATTCTCACTGTTGTTGTTAGGTGCCATCAAGTCAATTCCAACTTACAGTGACCCTACGTGGTCCTACTCAATGGTAGTGGGTTTGGTTTTTGTTTTGGTACATACGCTGTCCTCATAACCACTGTCATGCTTGAGCCCAGCGTGTCAGCTACCGTCTCAATCCACCTTGCTGAAGGCCTCCCTTTTTTTTGCTGATGCTCTACTTTACCAAGCATGATGTCCTTCTCCAAGGATTGGTCCCTGCTGCTAACACATCCAAAATATGTGAGATGAAGTCTCACCATTCTTTCTTTTAAGTGGCATTCTGGCTATACTTCTTCAAGGCAGATTTATTTGTTTATCTGGTAGTCCCTGGTGTATTCAATATTCTTCCCCCAGACTCTAATTCAAAGGCATCAATCTCTCTTTGGTCTTCCTTATTCATGTCCAGCTTTCACATGCATGAGACAAAATACCATGGCTCAGGACAGGTGCACCTTAGTCCTCAAAATGACATCTTTGCTTTTCAACACTTTGAAAAGATCATTTGCAGCAGATTTGACCAGTGCAATATGTGACTGGATTTCTTGACTGCTGCTTCCATGGTGTTGATTGTGGATTCAAGTAAAACAAAATCCTTGACAGCTTCAATCTTTTCTCCATTTATCAAGATGGCACTTATTGGTCCAGTTGTGAGGATTTTTGTTTTCTTTATGCTGAGGTGTATGGGGTCTGACAATTTGGTTTGTGAACTCATCCTAGAACAAGTGCTACATACCTCATTGCTGAATATCACTACAGTTACCTTTGAAGTACTCCCTTAGCAAAGCTATGCACTGATGTCAGCACCTAGCCCACCCCTCAAAGCAATTTTGGAACTCTTTTTCTGTAATGGCCACCAGAGCTGTCATCGTATTACCATTGATGTCCTAACTGTCATCCAAATGTCTTCCTTTCAATACTTCCTTTATCTTTGGGTAAAGAAAAAAGTCATTGGGGGCCAGATCAAGATGAGCAGGGAGGGTGTTCCAAAACAGTTATGTGTTTACTGGCTAAAAACTCTCTGACAGACAACTATACAATTAACTGGCCATTCCAGAAAGAATTCCAAAATTGCTCTGAAAGGTGGACTAGGCGCTAACATCAGTGCATAGTTTCCCAAGGGGGTTACTTTGAAGGTGACCGTAGCGGTATTCAGCAATGCGGTATGTAGCACTTAAAACAATTAAGTTCGCTGACTTAATTGTCAGATCTCGTACTTTCACACTAAGACTATATTCTCTGATCTTCATCAGTGCTTCAAGTCCTCTTCACTTTCAGCAAGCAAAGTTACATCATTTGCATATCATAGATTGTTAACAAGTCTTCCTTCAATCCTGATGCCGTATTCTTCTTCATATAGCCCAGCTTCTCAAATGATTTTCTCAGCATGCAGATTGAATAGGTACAGTGAAAGGATACAACCCCGACACACACCTTTCCTGATTTTAAACCACTCAGTATCTCCTTGTTCTACTGGAAAGACTGCCTCTTAGTCTATGGACAGGTTGTGCTTGAACACGAGTGATCCGGAAACCCCATTACTTGTCACATTATCCATAATTTATTATGATCGATGCCATTCAAAGCTTTTGCATAATCAGTAAAACATAAGTAAATAGCTTTCTGATATTCTCTGTTTTCAACCAAGAGCCACCTCACATCAACAATGATACATCTTTTGTTCTATGTCCTCTTTGGAATCCGCTTGAGTATCTGGCAGTTCCCTGTGGATGGACTGCTACAGTCATTTTTGAATGATCTTCAGCTTACTTGTTTGTGACCTTAATAATATTATTAAATAATCTCTGCATTAGGTTAGATCCCTTTCCTTCAGAGTGGGCACAAATATGGATTGCTTCAAGTTGGTTGATCAGGTACCTGTTTTCTCCTTTTCCTGATAACAGTTGAGTCCTTTCAGTGCTGCCTTCATTTGGTGCCGTAACTCAATTGGTAGTCTATCAATTCCTGGAGGCTTGATTTTAGTCAATGCCTTAGTGCAGCTGGGACTTCTTCCTCCCATACTATTGGTTCCTGATCATGTGCTACCTCCTGAAATATCTGAACACTGACTATTTCTTTTTGGTATGGTGGCTCCCTTCCTGCATGGCCTCCCCTTCCTGCATTGTTTCAGTATCTTGCCCACAGAATCGTTAGTATCGCAACTTGAAGCCTGAATTTTGTCTTTGGTTCTTTCAGCCTGAGAACTGCTGAAATGAGTTCTTTCCTTTTGAGCTTCTAACCCCAAGTCTTCACATATTTCATTACAATATTTTACTTTGTCTTCTCAAGCTGTCCTTAGAAATCTCTTCTTTAGCTCTTTTACATCATCATTTCTTCCTTTTGATTTTTCTATTCTGTATTCAAGAATAAGCCTCAAATTCTCTTCTGACATTCACTTTGGGCTTTTCTTTCTTCCGTGTCCTTTTAATGACCACTTGCTTCCTTTACATGTGATGTCCTTGATGTCATCCCACAAGTTATCTGCTATTCAGTCGCTAGTGTTCAGTGCATCAGATCTATTCTTGAGATGGTCTCTAATTTCAGGTGGGATTATATTTAAAGTTGTACTTTTGCTCTCATAGACTTGTTTTAATTTCCTTAAGCTTGAACTTGAACTTGCATTTCTCACTACAATCTAATAATATTATTAACCCGTTTTACAGATGAGGACTCCTGAGACTCAGAGAGATGAAGTGACTTATCCAAAGGCTACACTGCTGATAAGTGGCAGAGTTAGGATTCAAACTCACCTCCGTCATGCTCTTAACCTACTGCTTCCCATTCAGACAGTAGTAGTAAGCGCCTACTGATGGGCACTAGCTTCCGGAGGCCCAGGCTTTGGGGACAGACCAGTGAGAGAAAAGATCTTTGCACAGGGGCCACTGTGGACATGGTGGACAGCTGGCCCTGCACAGAGCCTGGTAACCAAGAAGAGAACCTGGAGTTCAAAGTACCATGAACCACGGACCCTCCTTTCCTTAAAGAGGGCATCCTGGGTCCCCTGCATTCTGAACAAGAACAAGCAGAAAGATCTCTATTACAAATACAGCTATGACCCCATATCAGTAGGGGAGCATAGTTCAGGATTAAAAACACAGAGCTCTGTTAAAAAGGTGCCAAAAAATTTAACATAACTTGCTGTTCATTTCCTATTTTGCTCCCAACAGAAGAAATTTCAGGAGAGCTGTATCTCTTATCACAGACAGTTTGCCGCCACAGTTAAAATATTGGCTCACATGCAGAAGACAGCATGTAGTTTGAATTTAATGTGACTCCAGACCATGGAGTCCCCAGCCTGGACCAGGAGGCCCTGGTTCTAGGCCTGGCCTGGCCACTGTCTCACTGTGTGACCTCAGGAAAATCCCTTGTGCTTTATGTACAGTGGGTAGGTCTCATACTATGGCTGTCATGGGCTGAATCAAGCCTGCAGATGGCTTTTGCTGTTGTTGGGTCAGAGAGTTTTACAAATTTGGAAAATTATACATACAAGTTCTGATTCCTAGATTTTCTTTAAAATTGGAATATCTGGCCCCAAGGATGACACACCTGCACACTGTTCATCACTGGCTGCTGCTGAGTGTTACAACTCTTTTTGGGGGGCTGTGTCCCCCTACTGTTTACTTCCTTCTCTTCATGCCCTTTGCGTAGGTCAATATGCTCTGTGGGACCCTTGCAGTTCTAATGCTCACTGGTTTCCAGAGTTTTCCTTCAAGTTTGCTGTCATCACCCTGAGGCTCAGTGGAGTGGGGACCATGCCTGGTTTACCCTGGTTATCCCAGGGTATGGCTCAGAGTAGGTGCTTCATAAATTTGTGATGAAACGTTCTGAGAGAAAAGTGACTACAGAAGATGGAATGAGCACTGAATGAGGAGTCAAGAGAATTTGGCTCTGAGCTGGGGGGTAGGCAAAGGGACTGTCAGCATAGAAAGGTCTCTTCCTTCTACTAGGCCTCTCTTTTTTCATTTAAAAGAGGATAGCATGACTCTGCCACAACCCTGAAGGTGGCTTGCATTTCACAGTTCTGCAAACACTAAGTCACTGAGGTCCTGGCTTGGTCTTTTCCAGAGTCACTGAGTCCCTTTGTTGTGATCCAGAAATAGTGAAGCTTGGTGAGCCTGCTGCTTCTCTCTGTCCCCCTGTCTGGCTTTCCTGCATCCCTGCCTCCATGACTGGCTGGAGATGCAGCATAGCCATGGGGCCTGGCCTCATTGGCAGCTGCTAGCTCCTGGAGGAAAAGAAGGCATCTGGGTCCCCTGGATGGTACAAATAGTTCACATGCTTGGCTGCTAACCAAAAGGCTGGCTGTTTGAGTCCACCCACAGGTGCCTCGAAGAAAGGCCTGGTGGTCTGCTTCTGAAAAACCAGCCACTGAAAACCTTATGGAGCACATTTCCACTCTGACACATAGGGGGTTGGCATGAGTTGGACAAGACTCCATGGCAACTGGTTTCTGATGGAGCCAGGGCCATACCCAATGGAGAAAGGAGGGACAATTTAGTCTGCTTGAATGGAGACAACAATGATTTTGTGTGACTTCTGACCTAACCCTCAGAGACCCTGGCTGAGTCAGGGTTCCCTAAAAATGAAGAAGATAAAACATAGGGAGGATACACAGAGGGCTGGCTGGGAACATCAGCTTCCAGCAATCTGGGTTGGAATCTCTGCTCTGCCACTTCCCAGCTGTGTGATCTTGGAAAAGTGACTTAACCTCTCTGAGCTCCTCTGTTCTCATCTATAAAAGAGGAACTCTAATCCCTTCCTTATAGGTCATTGTAAGGATTAAATGAGTTAACAGGCCTGGGCTCATCATAAATGCTACTTCTCTACCATTCCCAGCCCCACTGGTCTCCCAGCAGGATTGCTGTCCACTGAAGGAACTGGCTGTAGTCAGGACTCGTTACCCTTCCCAAGAAATGATAGCTCTCTCTTATCCCAGTCCCATCCTGCTGGAAACCTTCCAGTAATGATTCAGTCCTTGACATTAATGAGCCCTCATTTGTTAATGGACATGGCCCAGAAGACTTTGCCTGCTGTTAAAATACGAATCTCTCCACTCTTACTGGGACTGAATTTCAGAGACTGTCTCAAGGGCCCTGTTATATGTGGAAACAGGCTTTTTGTTGGGAAGAAGGCTGGAGGTTTGAGTGAGGAAAGGTGGGGGGCATGTTAATTAGCTTGCAACTGTCCCAGTGGAAAGGGAGACGACCTCTTCGGTGTGGTGTCAGGGGCTGTGTCGTAGAAAACAGAGGGGATGGAACCTATGCAATGGAAGAGAGGACTAACTCTCAGAGGATCACCAGGTAGATGTCTCCAGGAGGCAGGAACTATCTGGGAGGGGAGAGGGAGTAGCTGGGACCTGGTCACTTGGAGGGTGGCCTCTGCTCAGCTCAGGATTGCCCGAGTGTCTAATTTTTCAAGAGAAGCTGGAAATACAGATTTTTTTCATGGTATCTTGCAGTTGGGGATACTGGCAACTAATTCCAGTTCAGAACACTAGGTGAGACAATGTCACGCACACCAAACTAACCGTATGGCCACAGGTTTAGCCTGAAGCCTCATGTTTGGAGCGTCTAATTTAGTTTGGGTAGTCAGGAATGTTGTAGGCCAAGCAATCAGAACGTGGCTCTAAAAGTCACACCCAGTCCTCTTCACCAATGACAACCTGAGGACACAGCAATATAGCTCTCTGCTTCCCAGGTATCTGCAGTGGTAAGGTTTCTCTATCCTGCCCTTGTTATAAGATTTTTTATTCTTCTGTGTCCAGAGACCCCGAAGCCCACCTTATTCCCTTCCTTCTCTCTCTCTCCAGTGACGGAGCACGCAGGATCACAGGGACAGATAAGAGTCAGAGGCTGCTGTGTTGAATTGTGCCATGATTCAGCCTTGGTGGAAAATTCCACCAGTACCTCCCAGATAGCATTTTGAATCCGGTGACAGTGTGCCACTATAGACACCCTTCTATAAAACTGCTCTGCCCTGATGGGGATGGCCCCTCTCAGGCACCCTCATCAATCCCTGCCAAGCTGGCCTCTGCAAACGGTCCCCTGGGAGCATTTCACTAAGCATTCCCTGGCCTCACTGCAAAACGAATCCTGCCAACAAGGGAGGCTGTGGCGGCTGCCAGAGTTACTCCCAGGCCTTCCTGCTGGACCTCCAGGGAATGTGGAAAAGTGCAGAAAACCACTGGAAGTTGCTTAAATGGGTGCCTTGGGACCTAACTCATGTACAGGGCTCACAGCCATGGACTCTGCCACTTAGCAATTAGGTGACCTCCCTTGACTGCAAGCCTCCAAAAGAATGGTAAAAGGTCTTGGCCTGTGAAGTCCATGGGGATGAGGATGTGGCCGAGCCTGATATGTGACGTTCTGCTCCAATGTAAAGGCTCCTTTTTCTTTCCGTGACCTATAAGGAGGAGTCTCTGAGCATCAAGGCCCAGTGTTTGCCAGCACAGTGTCAAGCTACTTCACTTACCCAAACACTTCCTGCCTCCAACAGCTAGGGACCTGAAGACACGAATGTGAGGTGACAACAGGAGAGGCTCGGCCACCCTTAGGGGGACACACTGCCTCTCCTTTTAAGGCTGGCCTTGAAAAGCTGGCTTCGTGCCAAACAACCTCCCTGGGCTGGAGGAGCCTGGCAAAATCGCTCACTCAGGCCAAGGGACCTGGATGCTTAAGGATCCCAGAGAGATTAGGGAAAACTTGTAGAAACAGGGAGTGCTCTAAAAAGCAAAGCGGGTCCATTGCTTCCCTGATTAAAATTTCCCCGGGGACTTCTACTTCTAGTCAAGATGGAGTGAGAGAGACATTTACCTACCTACCTGAAAAAACAAACTATGGGCAAAATATACTCAAAAAGTAGTTTGTTTGCAAGGCCCTGGAAATTAAACAAGGACAGTATGTGATAATTGACAGATGGGAAGGAAATGAGGTGATTCGATGACTGTCCCAGCTCACAGCCTTGGAAGTTTCCAGGCCAGGGCTCAAGGAAGAGGAACTCAGGTGAAGCCTTGTGGACCCCCTTAGCTGAGGACACAGAGCCGGGTGTCCAGGACAGAAGACTCAGGAGGAGAGAGGTGCACACAGAGAGAACGCTGGAGGTCTGCAGGGGTGCTCCTCAGTTCTCCAAGGAGCACTGACCAGGGCACGTGGGTGAGGAAACCCCAGAAGGCTGGGGAAAGAACTAGCTGGAAGGATTACAGAGATCGGTGCCCGGCATGGACACAAAGGCCAGGAATAGTGCCTGCTGCCACCAGCCAGACTGGACAACGTCAAGATTCATGGGATATGGAGCAGAATACTCAGACGGGTCTTGCCTCAGTAGTGGGGAGAATTACACTGATGATTGCTCTGGTTCTGAGTCACGAATATTAAAAACAAGACACAAAGGGATCAAGTTGTTCCCAGGTCGCTTAACTGCATCCCAGATAAAACTCAAGAATATGATAACAACAACAAAAAAAGAAAAGAAAAGAAAAGCAAATCCACTGCTGTCGAGTTGATTCTGAATATGATAGGAATACAAAAAAGAATCTAATTCATGAAAAGGACCAGACTTACTGACCTGGTAGAGACTGGTGAAGTCCCTGAGACTGTTCAAGCCTGGAAGAGAACGCACTTCCAGAGACCATCTTTCAGCCACACAGTAGACAGGCCTATAAAGAGAACCCTAACATCCTTGAGGAAGGTGCTCCTCAAAACAATCAGCCATCAGAGACCAAAAGAGCAGCACGTGCCCCAAATCAAGTTCAGAAGGCAGGAAGGGGAAGGTAAGCTGGGCGAATGGAAACAGGGAGCCCAAGAAGGAAGGGGGTGGAGTGCTGTTACACTAAGGAGACTGCAACTAATGTCACGAAGTAAAATGTGTATAAATGGTTGGGTGAGAAACTAATTTTCTCTGTAAACTTTCACTCCAACCACAATACAATGCTCAAAAACAAATCAATCACATAAACAAAACAACAGATATTTAAAGGGTCTAGATATTAAAAAAAAAATCAGCACCCAATAAGGTAAAATTCACAGTATCTAGCATCCAAAAAAAATTATCAGCCATGTAAATAATCAGAAAATTGTAATAATAATGAGGAAGTCAAACAATCAGAAATGATTGAGAACTCATACAGGTGTTAAGAGACAGAGATATTGAAATAGTTATTGTAATTGTATTCTGTATGTTTAAAAAGTTAAGCAAAAAATGGAAGATATAAAAAAAGAGTGACACAAAATTTCTAGGGATAAAAACCTACAATGTATGAAACCAAACCTAATCCACTGCCATGAGTTAATTCTTACTCATAGAGACCCTACAGAACATAGCAGAACTGCCCATAGTGCTTCTGAGAGCAACTAGTGGATTTAAACTGCTGAGTTTTTGGTTAGTAGCTGCAGCACTTAACCACTATGCCACCAAAGTTTCCTTCACCCAAAGAACTTCAGCTAATTTTTCAGTCGTAGAAACCTCTACTGGGTAACCCCTCTGAACTCCTACACTTATTTATCAATCCGTAGTACAATCACCCTTTCAACTGATTTTTAGTAGTAATCTTTCAATCAGTTGAATAAATGAATCACAGCTTGCCCCAGGTGTGCTCTGTAAGGGCAAGGAACAAGTCTGATGGATTTAGCCTGAAATTCCCAGTACCAAGCACACAGTTAGAGAATTTGTTAATGTATGCCAGGCCTTGTTCTAAAGAGTCTGCAAAGATTAATTTCTTTAATCTTCACAGCCTCCCAGCAAGATTCTCAAAAAGTCAAATCCATTGCTGTGGAGTCAATTCCAATTCATAGTGACCCTACAGGACAGACAGAACTGCCTCACAGAGTTTTCAAGGAGCACCTAGTGTTTTCAAAATCCTGACCTTTTAGACACTATTATTATTCCCATTTTTCAGATGAGCTAAGGAAGAGTAAGCAAATTGCTCAAGATCACACAGCCAGTGAGTGTGGAGCTGGGATTTGAGTCCAAGTAGTCTTCCTCTAAGCAACTACATTATGCTGCCTGTAAAATGAACAAACAGAATTGCAAAGCTTCAAGTATTAGACCTCAGAATGGGTTTTGGAGGGCTCACGTCCCCTCTCACACCACGATCACCAGGATCAGCTAACCAAATCACTGTATCCCCTGGCTGTGCTGAATGGCTGGGAGTGGTCACCTGGCTCGGGACTGTTGCTGGAACTTACTAAGCAAGGGGCACTTGCTTCTTCTGGGGCCACCAGTCTGGTAAGAGGTAAGCTGGGATCTGCTGGAGATTATCATTATAACATCGGGTGGAGAACCTATCTGAGTTTATAGAAGCTGAGGCACTTTGGTTATGGGAAATTAAATATTCCTTTTTTAGTTTACAATAGTTCGAGCTGGCTTTACATAGCTTACAACCAGAATGATTAAATATTGATACAATATAGGGCACTACTAACAGAAGTACTGTAACAGAGGGCTCAAGAACGTCAGAACCTCAGATGGAAGGGATCTCAGCACTCAAAGTGATTACTACCTGCTGTTACGATCCCTCCCAGGCCACATCAGGTCCATTCACTTGAGAAAGGACTTTGCTAGACTACACAATACTGTTCCCTGTTCTCATCCTGCCCCTGGGAGTTCCTTGTTTTCAACCCTCATCTCACCACTAGTTCTTGCAAAACAGTGGCTCAGATTCAGACTCAGCTAGCACAGGGGGAGCACTGATGAAGTCCTGTGATGGCTGCACCATGTCACACATGAGGGCACAGGGTCTCAGAAGCTGCATGTGTGAGTCCATCCCCTGCCTGGGGAGCTTCACATTTGCCCTCAAACCTGCCAGATAAGTGGACTGAATGGAGCAGAGAGGGGAGGGGCTACTGCCTGTGGGACCAGAGGCCAAGATAGAAATTTCTGGAAACAACCTTTAACAGTTGTATCTGTCACCAGTGGTTACCTGTGAATAGATCAGTAGTGTTTTCTCATCCAGATGTGGTCTTGGGGATGGGGGAGGACAGTAAGGAGTGGCTTTTTTGCTCAAAAATATCAGTGAAGGCCACAGGGGGTTCTTCCACCACTGATCACTTCTTCAGACCTCAAGTCCCTGTCGGTCATCTGGCCTCTTGACACCAGAGCTGGGGTCACTTGCTATTAACTTCATTTTGCAAGAGAGGAAACAGAAGTTCAGAGAGCTCAAGCATTTGTCCAAAGCCACACAGAAAGGAACTGAGGACCTGAACTGAGACTGCACGGCTTACAAATCCAGGTATTGTTTGACATGCCCAGACAGACAAGCTGACAGGTATAGATTAGCACGACGATGATGACAGTGCATCTATTGATTACCGAGCCCTCACCACGCAGGAGGCTGTACAGATTCTCCAATGAGGGATTGGAGTACAGGGAAAACAAGGTGTGGGTGGGGCTGGGGAAACACAGGGTGTTGAAGCATCCAGAGAATGGGAATTGGAAGTGGGGGTGACATTACTACTAAAAATGAAAGGGTAAGGAGGGAACACACTGCTTCTGGGGACCAGGGAGAGCTGCAGCCCTGGTAGAGGTCCCCTGCATCCCCTGCAGCCTCCTACTTGTGCCACCATTGGCTGAACCCAGAGGGTGTCTCTGATAGCATGCTATGTGGCTCGGTCCTCAGCCCTGCCGCTTTAACACACTTACTATTGACCAGAATGAGAATGTCAGTGGCTTCCTGAAGAACAATGAGTGGGTGTGACTCAAGGCAGGAGGACCAGGGAGCCCCAGGGTGACTAACAATCTTAAGAACTCTACTGAACTGAACACACAGAAGCTAAACAGGAGCCACTTCAGCAGAGGTACAGGTAGAAGATGAAGCCACATGGCTGTGTAGATGACCACTGACTTAACAGAGTCAAAGGTGGAAGACTGCAGCCAAGAGAGCCAACCTGACCATGAGCTCATTATCTAGGGAGCGGCCTCTCAGCAAAGCATTGTAAACTCAGGTTCTCCTGGTGCAGAATACAGTAACTGGAGAGTCTCAAGCCTCAATTTCATCTCGAATGGGGAATGGATTCTCAGCCACAACTCAGAGTGGTCCAGCACAGAGTCCAAGTTCTCAAGTCTCTAGATTTTTTAAAAGAGGAGTGGAAATCAAATTTCAAGATATCTTCTTTGATTTTTAAGTGTCAAATCATTTTTGTTGTTGTTTTAATATTCTGTGGGTCAAAGAACACAGCCAGGGGCTACACATGGCCCTAAAGCTGTAGGTTGGCAAACTGTGGACTAAAATAAGGATAGCAGTTCTCTCTCTCTGGTTTCTTAGCTTTAACTGGGAATGCAGCTGAGGGTGTAGCTTCAGAGACACTGCTATGAAAGAGTGTAAGTTCCAGTGGTGTGGGAAGACAGGACCTTGAGATGGTCCCAGTGAGAAGCTAGGTCACAGAGGACAGGAGAGAAATGGAAGAGCTGCCATGGCTGGCTGACTCATCGATCCATCAATCCATCAACCCATCAGTCCATCCACCCATCCATTCATCCATCCAACCAACACCCACCCACACAACCATCCATTCAATATTTTGTTGTAGTTAAGAGCATAGACTCCTAAAACCAGCCTCATGGAGGACACAAAGCAGTAAACAGTTCACAACTGTTTGAAGAACATCAAAGACACTAAGTATATGTGCATGTGCATAAACACACACACACACCACACACACAATGCCCACGCTGTACAAAACTCAGCAGAGCCTTGTGTTCACGTGTTAACCAAAATGTCCATTCCTATGTTTAAAGAACACATGATTTTTCATAACTTGGTAGGCTCACTGTCTTGGAAACGATCACAGATGTGCAGAGATGCAACATGAAATCATGTCCATGACTAATCTATTTGAGCTTTTGCTACAGGTGGGCTGTGTGTTTCATGCTTATGGCAAAAGAAGATTCCTACACAATCAAAATGATGTAGGGAAGCACCTCTAGCTGCCAAGCCCTGAGTTCAGACCCCCACATCACACACCTTAGAGTTGAAGAGACTTTACAAGGATGTCTGCTCACCTGGGGCCCAGATCTCAGTCTTTTAACACCTCTGCCTTCTAACAGGAGCCAGGGATCCCTGGAGAAATGGTTGAGTCCAGGGCTGGGGCAGGACAGCTTCATGATGAGGTTGTAACATCTCATTACATCAGAAAGTAAGGAAGCAGTCACAAAACACTAACAATGGAAGTAAGTCCTTAGACACAGACACCAGCTTGCAGGGGCTCCCACTAGACAGATGTGGGATTATGTGAGCACCAAAATAATCAATAAAACAAATTATAAGCATTTGGGAAAAAAACCTGGAATTCATAATTTCCCATAGATAATTGAAAAAAAACAAAACAGTTGTCATAGAGTTGACTCTATGTGTGTGGAGTAGAACTGTACTCCATAGTGTTTCCAAGAGCTGTGGCCTTTTGGAAATAGACCGTCAGGCCTTTCTCCCAAAGCTCCTCTAGGTAGATCCGAACCTCCAACCTTTTGGTTAGTAGCAAGTGCTTAACCATTTGTGCCAGCCAGGGACTCCAATTCTATAAGTAATAAGTTGCTACATCAATGAATAAATGAGGAGAAGGGGGGATTTCACTTACAGCAGAATGCTGAGTCCACCTGGTAAATGTGGAGGAGTGCTGGAGTTGGAAAAGCAGCATTCTGTAATCATCAGAAGTAAAATGGGATCAGGCAGAAATCACCAGTGGGTGTTAAATCTAGAGGGAAACTTGACTGGGAAGCAGCATATTTGTATGGCTTTTCAGTGTGTCCCCAGAGATTGGGGAGAAATTAAATGACACCTCACCCAGGTAATCAGCACTGACGTCTTCACTGTGGGAGCCCATGGCATCATGAGCCTCTGGATGTCACATCCTGGATGGGTGACAGTATCTAAAAGAATTCCAGCCAGGAATGCATATCTGCAAGGTGATCATGAGGAACATCAGACAAACCTCAAATGAGGAATGTACTATAAAACAGTGAAGTGACTGTATTCTTCAAAAACTGTCAGTGTTACAAAAGACAGTGAAAGGCTGGGCACATGTTCCAAATTCAAGGAGGCTGAAGGGATAAGACAACCACATGCAATACTTAATCCTAGACCGAAGCCTTCCCTGGAGGAGAAAATGGGTCAATCAACAAAACTTAAATCAGGGCAGTGTGGCTTAGATAAAGGTATTGTATTAACGTTAATAACTGTGCTGTGGTTATGTATGATAATGTCTCTGTTAGGAAATACACACGGAGGTGTTTAGGGGCAAAGGGATATGCTGTGTGAAAGTTATTCTTAAATGGTTTAGGCAAAGATGTTACATGTCTGGATAGATGATAGATAGATAATAGAGAGACACCTAGCTAAACAGATGATGGATAATATTGGCAAATGGTAAAGCAAGTGGAGAAAAAGTCAACAACGACAGGTGATTTAGGCAAAATATATGGATGCTCTTTGTTATATTCTTGTGACTACTCTTCATGTTTAAAATTATTTCTAAATAAAAAGTTAAAATAAGGGGGGGTGGTGCTTGCTCAAAAGAAACCAGAGGGAGAAAAAGCTGTAAAGACATGCAGAACAGCTGATGATTACTTAATTTGCTCTGAGTATGGACAGTGAATTAAGCAATAGCATTGGATTAATATTTATTTTCCAGATTTTGATAACTGTACTGGGTTTATGGAAGGAATACATAGAGTCATTGTAACAAAAAGAGTTGGTCTATGCTCAACCATTTCAGGAAGAAGGATATGAGGTCCAACAATTGCTTTGAAGAGTGGATGAGGTGCTGGCATTGGTGCATAGCTTCCCAAGGCAGGTACTTGGAAGGTGACTACAGTGGTATTCAGCAATGACATATGTAGCACTTAGAACAGTTAAGTTCGCAGACTTAATTGCAGGACCTCGTATGCTTCTTTCTGAAATAACTGAACACTGACCAACTTGACAACATCTAACGTATATAATAATATAACTGAGTTTGTGGAAAGAATGTCTTTATTCTTAGTAAGTAGGTGCTGACATATTTAGGGGTGAAGCATAACGAGGTGTTTAACTTACTGAGAAAATATAAACCTACACATACACATATACACGCACATATATACATAGATAAAGTAAATCAGGGAAGATGTAAATAATGGGTGCTTCTGGTTAAAAGTAAAAAGTGTATTTATTATTCTTACAACTGAAATTACACTCAAAATGTTATTATTACTATTTTTTTTTAAAAAAAGGCCAGGCACAAGGAGAGCAGAGGGAGCTGCAGATAGGTGGGTATACAAAACTGATTTGGATTGTATACTTTCACTTAATCACAATAAAAAGAAAGAAAGAAAAAGCAAACACACAAACAAAAATGCCAGGGAGGAGATAGGCCTGAGAGACAAGGTCTGTCAATTGGGTTTGCATGGATCTCCTTTAACACTGACCTGGACAATGCCTGCAAAAGTAGTAAACACATGCCCAGCATTCCTCATTTCTTTTTCATCTGTGGTTGGTTCCAGCTGGGGCGACAGTCTAGTTTCCTTTTGTTCTGGAACGTCTTAAAGCCTCTGTATGTCACTAGAATAGAGTCACATGGAGGGCCGGGAACTGCCTCTCTGCTCTGTTTGCAGCTTGAGGCCTGTGACACCTTGGTATTCACAGGGCTCTGATGAATACTAGGAGGGCCTCTGACCTGGGGTGGGACCCCTGCTGCAAAGAGGCTGACACCTGGGCTGGCTCAGGGACGGCTGCAAACTGCTGCTCATCCAGGGACTTGGGGCCCCAGTGATGACCCTCCCTAAAGATGGGAGGGGGCTGAGTTAACAGAAACCACACAAACCTGCTGCCATGGACTTGATCCCAACTAACAGAGGCACTGGTTGCATGGGGCATTTGCTACCCAGCACAAGGCTAAGAGAACACCAGATGAGGCTGGCTAGCAAATCACATCCCAAAGCCCACTCCTCGGCCTCTCCTTATTCAGATGCTACAGCTTCCTAGGAGCTGTGGGCCACCTCAGAGTCAAGAAGTGAAGCGCAGAAAATGGGAAAGCAAAGACTGTGAGTGGAGAGAGATTCTGACCTGCACAGTTTTTGTGAATTTGTATTTACGAGCTGCTTACTTGGAGGAATGAGTAAACCTTCTGAAATATAGGAAGAGTTTTCTTCTTACACTAAGTGGTTCCAACTCAGCAGGAACCGACGACCACCAAGGATCAAAACGACATGGGGTAAAGGGAACCCATAAGACAAAGAGACCCATGTGACACGAAGAACCAGATGGTGCCCGGCCACCAACAGTGATAGCCATGATGGGGCTCACAAAGTTGATTCTCACTGGCAACATGAGAATAAAAAGGGGTGCATCCTGAGATCTCCACTAAAAGACCACAATTGGTGGTGCAGGGGCCTCTGGGTTCCCCTGGCAGCATGGCTCCTGGTCCTGATGCTGCCCTTGCCCATAAACCATAACGGAGGTCAACTCTTCGGACAGGAATGGAGTGGACTCGACAACAAGGAGTGACCATATCATGTGTGCACTTTATGGTTTCATGCATTTGTAGGATGTCATCTTGTTGACTTCTTACTGGAGGCGGGGGAGAGGGTGGAGAGGAGGGGGCAGGAGATTTTAGGAGAATATGACATGTATGGAATGGAGAGGAGGAGTGTACTGGATCAGACAGGAGAGCAGAGGGAGCTGCACATAGGTGGCCATGCAAATTAAAACAGGATTGTACATTTTCACTTAATCATAATAATAAAAACAATTTTTTTTAAAAAGACTTTTCTTCTTGTTGTTAGTTGTTGTCGAGTCAGTCCCCAACTCATGGCAACTTTGTGCACAACAAAATGAAACACTGCCTGGTCTTGCACCACCTCTATGACGGATTATGAATTGGGTCCGCTGTGGAGGCCACTGCGTGCTGGGAATGCCTCCCTCCCCAGGGGGCTCATCTACCAGCACTGTATCAGACAACAGTCTGTTGTGATCTGTAGGGTTTTCATGGGCTTATTTTCCCAAGGGAAACTCTGGCGGTACAGGAGTTAACAGCTACGGCTACTCATCAAAAGGTTGGCAATTCAAATCCACCAGATGCTCCCTGGAAACCCTATGAGGCAGTTGTACTCTGTCCTACGGAGTTGCAATGAGTCAGAATCAACAGCAACGGGTTTGGATTTTTCTGGTTTATTTTCTGAAGTAGATTGCCAGGCCTTTCTTTCTAGTCTGTCTTAGTACGGCAGCTCAGCTGAAACCTGCTCAGCGTCATAGCAGAACATAAGCCCCCAGTGACAGACAGTGTCTTAGTCATCTAGTGCCACTATAACAGAAATACCACAAATAGGCAGCTTTAACAAAGAGAAATTTATTTCTTCACAGTCAAGTAGGCTAAAGTCCAAATTTAGGGTGCCAGCTCCAGGGGAAGGTTTTCTCTCTCTGTCAGCTGTCTCTCGTCAATCTTCCCCGAGACAAGGAGCTTGTTGGCACAGGGATGCCTGGTCCAGAGGAGTCACTCTGCTCCTGGCACTGCTTTCTTAGTGGTATGAGGTCCCCTTGTCTCTTTGCTCATTTCTTTCTCTTATATTCTGAGAGACTGCCTCAAGACACAATATAATCTTACAGCTTGAGTCCTCCTTTACCAACACACTGCCACTCATCTGCTCTCAACAACATCATATAGGTAGAATTTACAGTGTACAAGAAAATCGCATAATACCGAGAATCATAGCCCAACCAAACTGATACACACATTCTTTGGGGAACACAATTCTATCCGTGGCAGATGGGTAGCTAGCTGCCCATGAGGTACACTGGCTGGGAATTGAACCCTAATCTCTCACCTGGAAGGTGGGAATTCAACCACCCAACCACATCAGTGCCCCATAAACATTTCCACGTTTTCGCAGATCAGTCTGGTTTTCAACCTTCTTACATTGCTTTGGTGGTGCCTAAGTGCTGAAACAGGGGTCTTAGTATTTGAATCACTTTGGTCCTCAATTTCTTGGCCTAGAATCCTGTCATCTTTTGTCCCAGACCTCCCCATCCTAGAGATCCAGCTTAAGTCCTACTGTCTGAAGTCAGCTTCAATGATCACTGATCATTCCGGCACCCTGCTTCACTGACTCCTGTGGTGTTCACAATACTTCTCTTTCATCATTTACTTCCATGGATGCCTTTCATGTAGGTGATGGTTAATACGTGTGTCAACTTGGTTAAGCCATGATTCTCAGGATTATGTAGTTATTCCCCATTTTGTAATCTGTGTAAAGGAAGTTTCCTTGGGGATGCCGCTCACACAAATATATATGGTTGTTCTAGCAAGGCTCTCACTCTCTGAATCCTATATCTGACTCATCATCATCTGACCTCTGGTTCTTGGAACAGGAGCTGGCAGCCTGCTGTCTGGCCTTTAGATCTGGGGACTCACCAGTTCCCACAGTCACATGAGCCAGAAGCCTACTGTGTGAGCTGAAAATCTTGGATTCAGCAGCCTCTGCAACCAGGAGAAGCCTCCAGCCAGGGACCTAATCCAGTGATTTGGGACATGCCAGCTACTACAACCATGCGGTCCATTTCCTTCAAGTGAAGTTCTCTCTACATATTTATATATGTACATTTTACTGGTTTTGCTCCTCTAGAGAACCAAGCCTGAGACATGTTTGGTACTGAGAGTGGCTCTAGAGGAGCACAATCATAAGCATGCATTTTCTGAATTGGTTCTTAAGACTCGCTAGACTTAGAAACACTAATGACTCTACCAGTAAAGAGGGCACTACTAATCCATGGTATGAAGTGGAAATAGAAATTATTACCACTATTAGATCAAATATTTGTGAGAGACAAGACTCTGGATGGTTACATATTTGATGCATTTCTATAATTTTGTTAGAATGAGAAGTAGAAGGAAGCTGGTTGGCTGCTCCTACTTTGGCTAGAAAAAATGGTAGAAGAAAAGAATAAAATCAAACTCTTAGAGTTATGGCTCAAGAGCTGCACATAAGACCTGAAAGTTGCCACTTGTGTCATGACGGAAGGTCTTATTTCTTGTAGCTAGAGTTGACATTACTGAAAGTCACACCCAGAGACCTACCATAAGGGTGGCTAAAGTGCAATGCCAGCTGAATTCGCAAGCTTGAATGGTGTCTGAAGTTAAACTGACAGATTGATTGGGAAGAAATGGAATCCTGAAATTTGGGATGGGGGCAAATAGACAGATAATCAGGAGTTAGGGATGTTAAGTCCCTAAATTCCATTTGATCATTCCTGACCACAGAACCAGCCTTCTCACTCTCATCTAAAGGGATTACTCCATCTTTGCCTGCTAAGCCACCTTCCCCAGTAAAGCTGCTATCCCTTTCACCCTATCTGATGAGATTAATCTAGCTGTGCTTGAGGAGTCTTTGCTGGAGACACAATCTGGAGTGGTTGTGGGGCATTGCCCAAGGCATCACCTGCGGCAGACGCCTTATAAGACATTACTGAATGTTCCTAGGACATATCACCAACACCCATTCTTGCTGCTAGACCTATAGCTAGACGTAAGTCCCACCAAGCCCCAAGAGGTAAAGTACAAAGTGTGATCAAGGAGGAGGTATACCACACTTTAAAAGAACTGCTTGATTTTTCTAATACATACACACAGAAATCTGGGGAATATGTGTAGGAATGGCTATTAAGGATACAGGGTATGGTGAAAGCAACACAAGGTTGGATCAATCCAAGTTTATTAATATGGGCCCACTAAACCCAAATGCTTTATTTCATGTTTCAGCTCAAGAGGTTAGAAAAGGACCTAATGGCTTATTTAGCTGGTTCAAAGCATGGATGAACTGGTGGCCTGCACTAAATCGAGTTGAAGTGCCAGGCCTGCCTTGGTATAGTGCAGAAGAAAGAATCCCAATGCTTAGGGAAATTGACACTTTAAGGTATATTTATCAAATTAGATCCACAGATGCACTCAAGCAGTGCCCAGAAGACAAACCTTTCACCACAATGGTGGGGAACAAATTTGAGAAAAGAGCTCCAGCATCCTTGAATATTCCAGTGATTGTCATACTTTATGTAAGTACGATTTGAAAGTGGGAACTACCCTAACTGAATTAAGACATCTAATTATAATAGGGCTGATTAGCCCTCCTGGTGGTAAGGGTCAAGTGGTAAGGGTCAAGTGGCAGCACTTAATCAACAAAGATAATGTTGGTGTGGTCACTTCAATAGCCAAGTCAAAGCAGTAATCAGAATAGTCTGACTCTCACAAATTGTGGCACTAGTTACTTGGTTATAGTATCCCCAAGAAGGAACTAGATGATAAATCTACTAAGTATATACTTGATTTGTACAAGTGGAAGAATTCTAGGTCAAGCGAATAGCAGTCTAACTTGAACCATCAGAATAGACAGTCACAGCTTCTCAATCAATTCCCAGACTTGAGCCAGTGTACAGACCCACAACCTCTTGAATAAAGGGGAGGCTGGGTCCCCTTGAGCAAGGACTCCACTCTACTGCCAAAAATTTATACTGTTAATCCTTCTCCCAGCCTTCCCCAAAGGGATCTGTGGCCTTTTATGAGGGTGGCTGTTCACTGGGGAAAAGAAAATAATCAGATTTTTCAGGGATTACTGGACACTGGTTCTGAACTGACATTAATTCCAGGAGACAGAAAACATCACTGTGGCCCACTAGTCAGAGCAGAGGGCATACAGAGGTCAGGTTATTAATGGAGTCTTAGCTCACGTCTGTCTCACAGCAGATCTAGTGGGTCTTGAACCCAATATGTAGGCATTTCTCCTGTTCCAGAATGCGTAATTGGAATAAACGTACCCAGCAACAGGCAGAACACTCACATTGAATTCTGACACACGGAGTAAGGGCTATTGTGGTAGGAAAAGCCCACTGGAAGCTATTAAAACTGCCTCTGCCCAGAACAATAGTAAATCAGAATCAATACTGCATTCTTGGAAGCGCTGAAGACATTATTGCCCAACCAAGGACTAGAAGGGCATGAATGGTGATTCCCACCACAGTCCTGTTCAACTTACCTATACTGCCTGTGCAAAAAGCAGATGAATCTTGGAAAATGGCAGTAGATTACTGTAAATAGAACCAGGTGGTGATTCTCTTGAGAAAGTTAATGTGTTTCCTGGCACCAGGAAGGTAGCTATTGATCTGACTAATACCTTTTTGTCCCTACCTGTTTTGAAGGACCACCAGAAGCAGTTTGCCCTCAGCTAGCAGGGCCACCAATACACCCTCATTGACCTATCTCAGAAGTTTATCAACTCTGCAGCCCTATGTCATAATTTAGTATCAGGGGACCCTGAACACCTTCTCTGCCAAAAGGGATTATGCTAGTCCATCACACAGAGGACATTATGCTGATTTGACCAAGTACAGAAAAAGTGTCAACGACTTTGAACTTAACTGACAAAACATGTGTGTGCTAGAGGGTAGAAAATAAACCTGACAAAAATTCAGGTACCTTCCACCTCACTGTAATTTCCAGGGGTCCAGTGGTGTGGGGCATGTTTAGATATTCCTTCTAAAATGAAGGACAAATTACCGTATCTGGCACCTCCCACACGTAAACAAGTAGCACAATGCATGGTGGACCTCTTCCAATCTTGCAGGCAACATGTCCCTCATTTGGGTGTATTACTCCAGCCTATTTGTCAAGTGACTTGAAAAGATGACAGTTTTAAGTGGAGAACAGAACAAGAAAAGGTTCTGCAAACAGGATCAGGGTTCTGTGAAAGCCACTTTGCCACTCGGACCACATGATCTGGCTAGTGCCAATGATATCTGAAGTGTCAGTGGGGGGTACAGTTGCTGTCTGGAGTCTTTGGAAGGTCCCTACTGATGAATCACAACACAGGCCCTTGGGATTTGGGAGCAAAATCCTGCCATTCCCTGAATGCGATCTGGGGCCTTTTATGAGCATGACTGTTCTGCTTTCAAAAAGCAGCTTTTGGCTTGTTACTGGACCTCTGTAAAGACTGAATGCTTAACCATGAGCCATCAAGTCACTACGCAACCTGAGCTGCCCATCACGAACTACGGGTTGTCATAAAGGCAGACACACACAGCAGTACTGGGTCCTCTCTCCTGCTTTGCACCTATGGCCTCTTGGGAAGTTCCTTATGATCAGTTGACTGAGGAAGAGAAACTCCATCTGTGGTCTACACCTGAAAGTACAATGGAGGCATGGCAGCTTGTTTCTGGTCCCTCCCCAAAGAAGAGTGGTGAAGGGAAATCCTCCCAATTGGCAGAACCTTGAGCGGTATACCAGGTTACTCACTTTGCTTAGAAAGAGAAATGGCCAGATGTGTCACTGTATACTGATTAGTGGGCTGTGGTCAATAATAGTTTAGCTGGACAGTCAGGGACTTGGAGGCAATATGATTGGAAAATTGGTGAGAAGGAGGTATGGGGAAGAGGTCTGTGGACAGATCTCTCTGAGTGGGTCAAAGAAGTTAATACATTTGTGTGTCATGTGAATGCTCACCAAGGAATGACCTTGGTAGATGAGGATTTTAGCAATCAAGTGGAAAGTATGCTGTGTCCTATGGAAAACAGACATCTTTCCCCAGCCACTCCTCTCATTGCCCAATGGGCTTAAGAACAAAGTGGCCACCGTGGCAGGAATGAAGGTAAGGCTTGGGCTCAGCAACACGGATTCACTTACCACAGACAGCTTGACTAAAGCCTCTGCTGATCGCCTAATCTGCAAGCAGCAGAGACCAACACTGAATCCCTGATATGGCACCATTCCTCTGGGTGATCAGCCAGAAGTCTGGTGGCAGGCTGACTACATTGGACCACTTCCATCACGGAAAAGGCAGAATTTTATTTTCACTGGGATAGGCACTTCCTCTTGATATGGATTTGCCTTCCCTGCCTGCAATGCTTTTGTCAAAACTACCCTCTGTGGGCTTACAGTATGCCTTCTCTATCATCATTACATCCCATTCAGCATTGTCTGGGTTCCAGGGACTTACTTCACAGCAAAGGAAGTGCAGCAATGTGCCTATGCTCATGGAATTTACTGGTTTTTACCATGCTCCCCATCATCCTGAAGCTTGACAGAATGATGGAATGGTCTTCCAAAGACAAAATTATGGCACCAGCTAGGTGGCGATACCTAGTAGGGTTGAGACAATATTCTACAGGAGGCTGTATATGCTCTAAGCCAGTTTTAATACATGGTGCTACTTCTCCATAGCCAGCATTCACAGCTAAGGGTTGAAGGCACAGAAATGGGTGTGACACCACTCACCAATGCACCTAATGACCCACTTGCAAAATTTTTGCTTCCCGTCCCCATGACCCTAAGCTCTAAGGGTCTAGAGGTCTTAGTTCCAAAGGGACCACTGCTGCATTTCATTTGCTGTGAAGTGACTCTCTTGTCTCTAAGGGAGAAATGTTCCATCAAAGACACAACACTGACTTCATTGAACTAGAAGTTAAGAAAGCCACGCGGCCAATTTGGGCTCCTCAGGTCTCTGGACCAATGAGTAAAGAAGGGAGCTACCATACTGGCTGGTGTAATTGATCCTGATTACTAAGGGGAAATTGGATTGGTATTACATAATGGAAGTAAGTGTCATGTCTGGCACACAGGGACTCTCTTAGGATGTCAGGATATCTTTCAGTACTGCCACACCCTGTGGTTAAAGTCAATGGAAAACCACAGCAGAGCAATTCTGATGTGACTACTAAAGGCCTAGACCCTTTGAGAATGAACATTTTGGTCACCCCACCAGGCAAAGGGCCACGACTAGCTAAGGTATTTGTTGGAGGCAAAGGGAATACAGTGGTTCTAACTAGCTACATCCACATGCCGAGCTGCAGAAACAAAGAATTGCTGTGAACGTTACTACTTCTTCCTTGTTTCATTATACACGTATGTGTGCTGAATATTTTTGTTTTCTTCCCTTCCTTATTCCCTTACTTTTAAATATAAGATACAAACTATACAAGTATAGTTTTTCAGTTGTACACAAGTTAGTTGTGGTTTTTTAGGCACAAGTATAGCTATAATTTTCTTTATTTAGAGATTTTGTATGGTTTAAAGATACGTGTACAGGTGCCAAGTTTACAAGGGGTGAACTGTGATCATTAATGTTATGTGTCAACTTGCCTAGGTCCCGGTTTTCAATATTCTGTAATTACCCACCATTTTTTGTTCTGATACAAGGAGAGCTTCCTTGGGTGTGGCCAGAATCTGATACACGTGGATGTTCTGGCAGAACTCTCACATCTCCATCCTACACCTGACTCATCATCATCTGACCTCCAGTTTTGCGAATGTGAGCCAACAACCTGCTGCCTAGCCTGCAGATTTTAGGATTTGCTAGATATTGCTGCCCCACAAGTCTGGAGAGGACTCCAGCCTGACACCTGGCCCCACAGCTGGGACTTGCTAGCCTCCACAACTGTGTGAGACATTTCCTTGAGATAAATCTATCTGTCTCAGTGTACAGACACACACACACCATGGGTTTTACTCCTCTGGAGAATCCAGCCTTAGGCAGTGTGTAATCATTTCCTGAGCATGTCAGACTTAGTGAGCTTTAAAAGACGTGGGGTGGATGGGATGCCTGTCAGGTGTTTCTTCACTTGCCTCTTCTTCACCCCCAAAGGTCCTGACCCAGAACCCACCCACCCAGAGGACCTCAATAATGCTTTCTGACTGCAGCACAGGAGCCAAAGGAGTTACATAACAAGAACAATACTTGAGAAAGACTTTTCTGACAGCAGAATAAAGAATGGGCTGGATAAAAATCAACAACAAGCCCATCAATCATCACCTAGTTATTGAGCATCTCCTGTTTGAGACCTCCACTAAGAGATGTGGAGGATGTAAAGACAGATAAGACACCTGGCTGCTCCCCCTCCCCACCAGAAATGAATGCAGGTTGGAGAGACAGCACGTGGGGACTTACATAGCAACACAGGGGATCAAGGGCCTTGCAAATCACTAGCATCAGAGTCAGGACTCAGCAGGAAGTGATTAGTGGAGGTAAACGATGAACTGAAAAAGGACAATGATATTATACTGTGGTCCATCACAGCAATGAAGCTGCTGTTCATGAGGGGTGGGGGAAGTGGAATGTTTTAGGAAAGAAGAATTTAAGTTTTGTCCAGCCTATGGGTAGGTTTCCATGGGTAGAGATGAGGGGGAGGTATTACCAGCCAGGGAAATGGGCCCGTATAAAAATAAAAATGAGGAAGAGAAATTGTGCTCAGGGGCTTTTGGGTAGCTAAATATGACAGAAAGAATGTGAACAGTGGGTGTTAAGTTTGGGAAGGCAGGCTAGGTAGGTGAGAAAGTGCCCCAAACACCTCATTGTGAAATTTGAGCAGTCCTTGTTATGGACTGAATTGTGTCCTCTCAAAATATGTATTGAATTTCTGGTTTTTGTATCTGTAAATATGACCTTGTTTGAAAATACAGGCAGCCCCTGGGTTACGAATGTCTGGTTTACATGCAACCCGTAGTTATGAAGCCTAGTATGACAAATATTTGAGGTACATACATACAATGGTTTATAACAACAAAAAGGTCCTACTTTGTGATGTACATCAAATATTATTAGCCATATTATTATCATATTATTAAAGATGTTTTAGTATAGCTGCAAGCGTTTCTTTAATGTTGACATATAGAAGTTTACATACACCATGTACCATGAACTAAGACAAACATTTGACTAACTGATATGACCTATACCTAACTGTTCTAACTTATATACAAATTCAGCATAAAGACAGACTTAGGAACAAAACTTGTTTGTAATCTCGGCTGACTGTAGGAGTTTTCCTTTGCTATGTTAATGAGGTCACTCTGACATGTAGCTGGATCCTAAACCTAATCATCACTGAGTTGTAAAGGGAGCAGAACAGATAGGGACACACACATACAAACTGGGGAAGATAGACGCCATGTGAGCATCACCAAACAACCAAGGGACCACTGACAAGGTACCAAGGGACATGGCTGAGACCCTGATTCAGACTTCTAGCGTCTGTGAGAGAATCAGTTCTGTTCATTAAAGTCCTCCACTTATGGTATATGCCTTACAGAAGTATTAGACAGCTAACACAGTCTTTATCACTCTTCTGTTTCTCTCCTCGGTCATCTAGGTTCAAAACTTTGGCATCACAAAAGCTGAGGGTGGGTAAGTCTGCCCCACCGTATTGCTCCAATTGTCGCTGTGTGGGTCCCTATAGGGTGGTGGGCCCCCTGAGTAGGTTCCAGAAGGTGGAACGGGTAACAGGTAGAGCAGCAGATGTAGAGCTCTCATTAGAAAGAGAGGATAAAAGATGAGGATGAAACAAAGGAGTACTTTTTCCTCAGTAGGGAAGACCTGAGTAGGCCTGACAAAAGAGGGAAACAAGTCAATATGGTGTTGAATAAAAGGCAGGCAGGCAAGGAACTGAAACCCCAGGGGTGATGTGTGGAGAAGTGTTCAAAAGGAGAAATGTGTCTCCACAAGGAGAAGGTAGGCCTTTGCGGAAGACATAAAGAGGAGATGCTGACTGTCATCTGTGCTGGTCTTCATTGTCTGATTGCAGGTCGCCCTCTACTTTTCTACATGGTACAATCATGAAAGATGTCAAAACACAGGGAAGTGGGGTGGGGGTGTGGGTGGAGGGGCATCACTAACGTAGGTAAGTAGGCAGTGAGTTTGTGGAGTGGGGAAAAGTTAGTCTAAACTAGAAGGAGAAGGTTTAAACACTCTCAGCAAATCAGCAGGGGAGTCAACATGAATATTGCTGGGCTGAGGTAGCAAGAGCATAGGTGCGTGAATTGGCTTGACTTTCTCCAGGAACTCAGTGATGATCTACAGATGGGAGGCACTCTTCATACGGGCACTTTATGGCCCACTTATGGCTGGTCAGAAGATACACTTGTGTGTTCTTAAATCTATGTTTGAAAATTCTATCAAACACTGATTGCTGTGTTTGACCAGTATTTTCAATCACTTTGAGGTACTGTTTTCCACACAGTTACTGTAGAAGCCACCATGTAAATACAGCATGGCTCCACCCTTGTGAAAGTTGATTGGTTAAGGGTAGGCACCATACTCAAAGTAGGCCAATCAGGTTCCTTCCCTGAGATTTTAGGACTTGAAATGAGAAAAAGAAGTTAGTCTTTCTCTCTGTGGCCAAAACTGAGGACTGGAAAATCCAGAAGCTGTTAGTGAGGTAGAGTGAGAAGCAATAAAAGGAAGTTCTTGATGAGTAAAAATCAAAGACTCAGAAAGAGAGAAAAACAAAATAAGAGTCAGTCAGAAAACCTTCCAGGGCTTGTGGTACCCTTCCCTTTCCAAATTCACTGTCTATATGATTTCATCCTATCTCAAGGCTTTATATACTTTCTCTATGCTAAGACCTCTATGCTAGTAGCTCCCTAATTTCTATCTCCAGCCTGAACTTCTCTTCCTAACTCCATACGTTGTTTTCACCATCTGCTTGGCATGTCCATTTAGGTATCTAATAGGTATCGCCAGCTTAACACATCTAAAACTAAACTCTGATTCCCTGCCTCCACTCAGCTTTTCTGATTATCTTCATCTGTGTTAGTAACAACTTCATCCATCCAGTTTTTTAAATTAAAATCTTTGGAGTCATCCTTGATTTCTTTCTCATATCCATCTATCCAACTTTAGAAAATAATTTAGATCCCAACCATCTCTTCCCACCATCATTATCTGCTCCCTGGATTGTGGCACCAGCCTTTTCACTGGTTACCCTGTTTCTGCCATCACACCAAAGCCCTCCTGTGGCATTCCCTTTCCTTCAGAATAAAAGCAAATTTCTGACAATGGCCTATAAGGCCTTGCATGATTTCACTCCCCAATGCCACTCTGCCTTCCTCTGTCACACTCCTCTTCCCAGTACTCCCTCAGCTCCAGTCACACTGGTTTCTACTCTTCAAGTACATGCATGGTTCACTCCTGCCTCAGCTATCCCCATGTCTCTCTCCTTTTCCTCTTTCCAGTCTTTGTGAAAATGTCACCTACTCAGGGAGACCTTCCGTGCCTGCTCGATTTAAAGACTGTAACCCTCTCCCCATCACTCCCTATCCTCCTTCCTTGATTTATTTGTCTCCATGGCACTTATCATCATGTAACACAAAATAGGCATTGCTTATTTACTTACTGACTGCCTCCTCAGTGTCTGGAACAGTGTGTAGCATTGTCTTAGGCTGGGTTCTCTAGAGAAGTGAAACCAGTAAAGCATGTAAATATATACAGGAAGAGAGTTACATCAAGGAAATGGCTCACAGGACAGTACAGTCTGTAACATCTCAAGTCCATGGGTCAGCATAGAGGCTTCTCCTGCTTGACAAAGCTACATGGGCTGGCAAAGCCAAAACCAGCAGATCAGAGAGGGGGATTCTTGTTCACGGGCTGCAAAGATTGATGAATCCCAAGATAGACAGGTAAGACTGAAGGTAAGCTGCTAACTCTAGTCCCAAGAATTAGAGGTCAGACAAACAGAAGACAGGTGCAGATTCAGAGTGAGCAAAAGCCCACGAGCTTGCCAGAATGTGCACTTATATTTGATGAAGGCTACAAACTCAAAGAAATTTCCTTTCAACTGACTGGCTACTCACAGCAGAGCCCATCATGGAGGTAATCACATTATATCAAATCTCATCATGGAAGTATCACAACATCATAGGACTGCCAAAATACTGAGAGTCATGGCCCAGCCAAGTTGACACATGACCTTAACCATCACAGGCAGACAGGTGGAACACCAAATGAATGAGTAAGTGAGTGAATAAATGCATGGATTCCTTGCAGCATTGTGAATTCTCTCATTTTGGCAGACAGCAACCATTGCTGGATTCTATCTCTACCAGTCAAAAGTGTCCTGCACTTACAGAAATGACCAGAAAAAAGAAAGTGAATGCTATCTATGCAGAAGCAGAAGACAGAGAAGACCAGATGTGGAGTTCAGAAGGAAGTTCTCTCTTTTGGGGAGCTTTAAGTGTGGGGTGATGATGGTAAAAATGCAGATGAACAGCTAAAATAAGGAGATGACAGGGCAGAACTAGCTGCCCTTTATAACCAACTTGATGTCAGGTAGGAGGGAACCTACCTGCTTCTTTGTGACAGAGTAGCTGTCAATATGTTTCTAGAACTTAGGTTTACAACATGATGTCCCCAAGAATGTGGAAAAGAGGAAATTAGATAACTACTGAACAGACAACTTATTCTAAAGTTAATACACAGCAGGACTGAGATGTGCAGTCACCTTAAGCCTACAAGTCACCTGTAAGGCTTGACTCTGACTTGGTCAAAGAGATTAACAGCCAAAGATGTGAAGCACTGGTCAGACATGGACATGTAGAAATAGGAGAGCACAGATGCAAACTCTAGCTGCTTCCATCTGAGTACCCTTGGCCTAGGTCACCACTGACTTCCACGTCCATAAATCCTGTCCTTTCCTCAGTATTTGGCTCTGTTTCCCACTCCTCCATCTGTAAATAATCTCTTCCCTTGGCAGCCATGACCAGCACCTCCCTGGATCTCCTCTGATATCTCTGTCCAAGCCCTCCAGTCACCTTTGCAGACAGATCTGCATCCAGCATCCAGCATCCAGCATCCAGCATCCAGCATCCAGCATCCGGCATCCAGCATCCGGCATCCGGCATCCAGCATTCATGTTGGAGGCTGGAAACGTGGCCTAGACCCTCTCCTTCCCAGACTCTCTTACCCATGACCATGGTTTCAGTTTCTATACATGCACAAATCTCAATCTCCAAGCCGCATTTCTTCTCAGGGCTCCAGACCAATATGTCCAACTTCTTGGTTGGTATCTTCTCTTAAGTAACTAAAAAAAAAACTCTCATGTTCAATGTGATGCAAGCAAAATTCAGGACTCCCCAAATCCCCAAACCTGGTTCTTCTCCAAGCTTCCCTATCTCTTAAGAAGCACCTATCCTCCATCTGGTTACAGACACCTCCACTTCCACACCACCCACACTGCTTTCATCAATAAGTCCTGTTGATTCTATACCCCCATTTGTTCCCAAATCTGTTCTCTCTGCCTCCATCTACTCCCCATTCAGGCCACCATCATCTTTTCTATGAACCACTGCGGAAGCTTCCTCATTGGCTCTCACTACATTCTTTCTTCCTCCTTCTAATTCATTCACCACAAGGCAACCAGAGATAACTGTGATCATACTGACTCACCTCTTTCTAGAACCTTCCATATGACCCCTGCCACTGTTTCAGGGTACAGATCTACACTGTCCAATGCAGTAGCCACCAGCTACATATTCAGTTATTTAAATTTAAAAGTTCAGTTCCTCAGTCACATTAGCCATATTTCACATGTTCAGTAGCAACATGTAGCTATTATATTGGAGGGCACAATAGAGAACATTTCCATCATCCCAGAAAGTTCCTTTGGATACTCTTGTTATAGGCCAAATTCCCTATGGTGTTCCACAGGTGGGTCTGGTCCCTGCTCCAGCCTCATCTTGTGTCACCTTCCTAACAACCTCTCTGATCTACTCTACTGGGTGAAAAACCCCCTCGTACTGTGGGTCCTTTGCACATGCTGTTCCCTCAGCTTGCAATATTCCTCTCTTTCTTTTTAGATGAGGTAATTCTTATCTATCCTTACACCTCAGCTCAGAGATGGATGGACGGACGGATGGATGGATGGATGGAGGGGTGAAGGAATGGGGGTGGGAGGTGGGGGGTGAAGGGGTGGGGGTGGAGAAATGAAGAGGTGAAGGGGTAAAGGGGTGGAGGGGTGGGCGGGATAGCAGATTTAGCTAATGTCAAAAATTCTGTCTGACAAGCCCTTACCCTTTGGGAGGCGTAGTGTTTTAATTTCATGCCATTCAGAGCTCCATCTATTTTACTTTCCTAATTTAATTCTTGACCATCTTCTGATGCCCACACAACCTTGTGAATTGGGTGACAATGCAGTGACGAGGCTAGTTCCAGGACTTCTGGCTTGGATAATGGCAGTAGCCCAGTAAATCAGTGCAGTCACCTCCTGTCCTGATCTGGTTCTCTGCAGAGCCTGCAACTCCAAGGAGAGAATACCCAAAACCAAAACCACTGCCATCAAGTTGATTCTGACTCACGGCAACCCTACAGAACAGAGTAGAACTGCCCAATAGAGTTTCCAAGGAGCACCTGGCAGATTCAAACTGCTGACCTTTTTGTTAGCAGATATAGTACTTAACCGTCATGCTACCAGGGTTTTCAGATAAAGCGTTATTTTTTGTGGTTAATGAACAAATGGTCCTCCTTGTGTCCACAGAACCCTGAATGCAGCAGGGTCAGCATGAGTCAGCCTCTGAAGGAAGCTGCCCAAAGGGAGTCTCTGGGCCCCACAGCAGAGGGGTAGCATCACAGACTGAATTGTGTGTGCCCCAAAATGTGTGTTTCAATTTGTTTGGACCATGATTCCCATGATTATGTGACTGTCTAACATTTGATAAGATTTTCCTAAGTTTGTAAATTCCGATCACTATGATTTAATACGATGGATTAGCAGCAGTTATACTGATGAGGTCTGTAAGATCAGATACTACTTAAGGTATCTCTTGGAATATAAAGGACAAGCTAGCAAAGAGATGCGGGGACCTCATACCACTAAGAAAGCAGTGCCAGGAGCAGAGCTGGTTTCTTACACTGAGATGCTCCCAGATCAAGGAAAGACTGATGTATCACAAGGACCTTCCTCCAGAGCCAACACAGAGAAGAAAGCCTTTCCCTGGAGCTAAAGCCCTGAATTTGGACTCATAGCCTACTAGAGTGTGAAGAAATTAATTTATCTTTGTTGAAGCCATCTACTTGTGGTATTTCTGTTACAGCAGCACTAGATGACTACGACAGGCAGGTACAACTTGTCATCCTCAAGCAGAAAGGTGTCTACCACTTCCATCATCTATCACCCACCCCTAACGGCATAGGGCCCATTAGCCCATTCCCATCGAGTCAATTCCAACTCACAGTGACTTTATAATACAGGGAAGAACTGTTGCACAAGGTTTTCAAGGAGTGACTGGTGGATTTGAACTGCTGACCTCTTGTTACCCAATGCTGCTGGGTAATCCTTTCCAGAGGTCAGAATGAAGTTAGGAGGCAAGATCTTTTAAACTTAAAAAGCAGACCTGTTGCATATCTGGCTAGCACCAGTTCAGCAAGCTAGACTTTAGCTATAACATAGTCACTTAAGTGTCATTATGACACTGTGCCCAGATGTTACGTGGAGACCCACATCCAAGGAATGTCTTGGCTGCTTATGTAGTGGAAGGAAGGCATTAAAAAGCAGGGTCTTCTACTAGTTATTTGTGAGGCAAGGACCCCAGAGTAGCAGCCGATGGGAGAACTGAAAGACAGGCAGGCTGGCTATGTGGCCTATTACTGACTTTCGTTCCAAGGAGTTTTCTCCAAAGTATCGATGGTGGAAGACTGTGCAGTCTTATCATCGCCACCTGCCTATCACTCAACATTCTTTTCAAGACTTTCAATTATCCCGTTTCATTGGCTGTGTGTGAATTTGCTTTCTGAAGAGGCCAGAAGCATCCTTAGCCAAGTCTGATGCACACAGGGCAGGAAGGGGCAAAAGATAACGCCTGAGTTGAGAGGCCCATTTGCAGGATCAGAGAAGTAACTTGGATCTAGAATGCAAAGCCAACCACAGGCTCCCCTCTGCGGTTGGCTCAACTCACCACCAGGGTAGCTCCCAGAGGAGTTTGCAGAACACTCTGCCAAAAGCAGAACATCTAGATTTTAACCAGCACATCACATTTATTCACCGCCCAATATTCTCTAGCATCAATAAAAGTAATACAATATAGATAGTTAATATTCACTGGGCTTTGCATGCATTATCATTTATGCAATCCTCCCACCTTCCCTGTAACAGCAAGTTTGTTATTAGCTGTCATCAAATTGGCTTCCTGCTCACAGCAACCCCACGCACAACAGAACAAAACACTGCCTGGTCCTGTACAACCCCCGTGATTACAGACTGGACTGCTGTGACCCATAAGGTGGACACTGTCTGATTTTCAGAAGTGATCACCAGGCATTTCTTCCTAGTCTGTCCTGGTCTGAAAGCTCCACTGACACCTGTTCAGCATGACAGCAACAGAAAAAAAACAAAACACCCCATTGACAGGTGGTGGCTGTGACTGAGAGGTCAGGAACTGAGAGAACAGAGTCCAAAGCTTCCACTCTCTGTAGCATATACTTATCCCATGTCATCTGGATAAAAGGTTCCAGCAGGAAAATGTCTGGAATTATGTAAGCATGTTGTGTTTGGGAGACTCTCTCCACTGAGGAGTAGTCTTTAGTGTATTAAAATCCTCTGGGAAGCTGATAAAAATGGAGACTTAGGGGTGCCCTGGAGGTTAAGGAGGTCAGAAAGGGGCCAGACAATCTGCATTGTTCACAATGCCCCAGAGACTCCACCCAGAAACCTCACTTCGAGAAAGGAATGCTGCCATAGTTCCCAGTGACATGGCCTCATTATCTGCCATGCCTCCATTCCAAAAGCCTTCACCAGGGACCCCCCTGAGACCTGTGACAGGCTTCTAGAACCTGTCCAGTTTAAAAATACTGGAAAAGCTTATACCACCATTTTAGCTTTCCTATAAACTGAAAGGAAACCCTGATGGTGCAGTGGGTTAAGTGCTACATCTGCTAACCAAAAGGTCAGCAGTTCAAATCCGCCAGGCACTCCTCAGAAATTCTATGGGGCAGTTCTACTCAGATGTCTAGGGTCACTATGAGTTAGAACTGACTCAACACAGTGGGTTTGGTTTTTGGTATAAACTGAAAGTTGGTTTTGTAAGCTAGACTTAGTACCTCAGCAGTGCAATCTGTTAATGTGCTTGGCTGTTGTTAACTGAAAGGGTGGCAATTTGAGTCTACCTAGAGGCACCTGAAGAAAGGTCTGTGATCTACTTGTGAAAAATTAGCCATTGAAAACCCTGGGGAGCACAGTTCTACTCAGACACATAGAGTGTTGCCACAGGTCGTAGTTGACTTGAAGGCAACTAGTTTCTATTCAGTAACAGTACAGATTTCTGACAGATCAAAAATAACCAGCTTGCACAGAGGTATAATGCATTCAGGTATAATATTATAATGTTGACCAAGTGGAAATGCCCAAGTTCTGTACCAGCTCACACTCAACATCAGCTGTACCCAGTCACTGTTTAGTTTGACTCTGTTCTTCCTTCCCCCTGTTTATTCTCCTCCTTCTTCATTTGAGATTTGACGGCCATTAGATATCCTGGCTTCTCCATTCCTCACCTCCCTCCCTGACCATATTCCCTAGGACTTCAGTGTGGTCTAGGCACTATCAGCATCAGCATCACCTGGGAACTTGCTGACATGCAAAGTCTCAGGGCCTACCCTAGACCTATTAACCAGAGCCTCTCAGTCTGGGGCCAAGAGAACTCTCCTTTTTAAGTTCCCCAGGTACACCACAAGAGCCCAGACTAGCTGAGACCACTGCACTCTAGTCTCTTAGCCCCTCGCTACTCAACCTGTGGTCCATGTACCACAATATGGCCAGTGCCTGGTAGTCTCAGAAACACAGATGCCCGGGGCCCATCTGACTCTGCATTTTAAGCAGATCCCCAGGGCATCCTACTGCATGTTACAATCTAAGAAGCATAGGCTCCATGCTCCTTCGTTCATATGAGGTCACCTGCCTACGAGATCCTCCTAGCCCACCCTTTACCATGTTCAAAGTGAGTCTCTCTCCTTTTATTTTTGCCAGGAGAAATTCACACCCCCCCCGCCCCGCTTCCTTTGAAACTCCTTATCTCAAGGCACACTTTCAGAAGACCTCTCCACCATGAACTGTAGAAACCCTGACTAAAAACCCTACCCAACTTATACACCACCTCCTTCTTCATCTGTTTTACTTACAATTAACTGGTATATTTAATAACCCCTTTAAATACTTTATGATCCAATGCACAGGAGGACAAAACATGTTTCCTATCAGAAGGAGAGGAAAAACAGGCCCTTGGTTGACGACGTGCCCAAACAGAACCCAATTTTAGGTCCATGGTAGTTTCCTCTTGGGAATGTGAAGGGCCTGTTCTGGAGAAACTTGAACAAGCCTCTGACTGATTTTGCAGGAGGAGGGAGGATGAAGAGGAAAAGGATGGTAAGGAAGTCACCGGGGCACACACAGACAAGACCTGACGTGTAGGGGGTTCCAAGGCCATCTCTGGGATGAGTCTGGGCCCACTTCTGTCCATCATTTCCCATTCATACCACCTAGAACAACAGAGGGTCAGGGCTGAGAGCCAATCTCGCTCCTTCTTGGCACCTGGAATGGTCTCTCTTCCTTCTCTCTCTGCTGGCACTGGCAGGGGGAATGACCTTAACTGGTGCTGCACGTTACTCAAAAGGATAATGTCCAAATGCTCTATCCTGGCACTGAAGGCCTCTCACGGCCTAGCCTGACCCCTTCAGCCTCTGACGCCACCCCACACAGCAGCCAAATGCAGCAATAAAAAGCAACCCCATCTATTCAGCACTCAGATTTGTGAGCACTTACTAGGCCCTTGGCACTGCTACAGGCACTTGGGGGAAAAAGACAAGAGAGACAAGGTTCCTGCCCTCAGATTGCTCATGTCCCAGGGGAGAGATGTGAGACAGACAAGATAACAAGTCTGATCAGTAGAGCTGTTACACGTGTTATGAGGGAATCACTCATGGCAACAGGGTGCTGGGGTGTGACTTCTCTAAGGCACAACATGAACAGAGGCCTCAAGGATGAGAAGACGCCAGCCCTGTGAAGATCTGGAGGAAGAGAGAACCAGAAGAGAGCATAGCAAGTGCAAAGGCCCTGGGGTAGGACCACATTTAGAGTGTTCACAGAACAGTGTGTCCAGGGTGGCTGAGATGGACAGGGGACAAGGGCAGAAGCACGTAAAGCCAGATCACTGGGGTTGTAAAACACAAGAAGGGATTTGAACTTTTCTGCAAGTGAAAATACTGAAGGTTTTCTTTGCAGAAGGGTGAGATATGACCAGATTTACATTTTTAAAGACGACTTTGGCTGCCATCATCTGGAGAATGGATTCAGGGGCTTGGAAGGAAGCAGGGAGACAGGGGATGAGGGATGATGAAGCCGGAAAGGGGGCACATTTGCTTCCCAACACACAGTGTCCTTCACAACCTGTGCCTTTGCTCATGCTGTTCCCTCCTCCAACAAGGCTAGTCTCACCTTCGCCATCTGGAAAGTCCCATTTGTGCTCCCATGAACTGTACAGTGTCAGCCACCCACCAGCCACCCTCTGCCCAAACCTGATCATTTGCTGCCTCTTCTCTGGCTTCATTTTGAAACTGGTATGTCCCTCTACTTCAACCCTTACCACACGCTACAGCATGGTCACAAAACAGGCTTTGGAGTCAGACCATCAAGGACCGTGCAACACCTGAGAAGCAGTTGAAATGTCCTAAGCCTCAGTTTCCCCATCTGGAAAATGTGAAAACACCACAGACCCTGAAGTAAGGATTCCTGGGTGAGTCAGTTTCAAAGGGAGCACTTCTGCAGAGACCAGCAAGGGAGAGGGAGGGCAGTCCTGGGAGGTGAAGGCAGCTAGCAAGGGTGTGATCTCAGGACAGACCGGTGGGCAGCTCCAGCCTGTCCCAGTGGGGGAGCTTTGGAGTAGAAGTTATACTGCAGAGCAGTCAGGCCCAGGAACGGGAGCCAGGTATCGGTGCTGACCCCTTGCATCAATCATTACCAAGGGCAACCACCCTAGAGGGCACACAAACCGCCAGGCACTTTTGGTTCTCTGCAGGCTGGGGCACAGGGTTCCCATTGCCTGATGGCTAATAAAGAGTTGCAGGTGAAGGCAGGTTAAGCCAAAGCACATCACAGCTAACGGAAGAGGGTCTAGAAATAGACAGGACCGCACACCACCCACCTCCTCATGATCCCAGGCATAGGTCCCAATGCAAAGCTTTCTGGTGGAGTGGGAGCTACTATTAAGATACCACTGTTTAGTGCAGGAACTTTGGACTTCAGGGCAGGATTGGGCCCCCTCCATCATTGTCCAGAGAAAGAAATTACTGAATGAGTGAATGCCTTGTGGTCACTGACATAGTTTTACAATGACACTAACCAACCTCAAAGCCTAGCATCAAGCATTTTGCAAGGATTCCCCTTGAGTGCACTTATCTACCCTGAGAGGTCAGTATTACAGCCACACCCATTTTACAGATGAGGAAACTGAAGCCCATGGAGGTTAAGCAAGGTCTTGGAACCCAGACTGATCCCAGCACTGATTACCTCCAGAGCCAGCATCCTGCTTCCCTTTAGCAAGTATACCTGCTCCCTCTTGGCAGGTTTCTGATGAGAAGACCACGTCTCCTACTTCTCTGAAGCCCCCCTCTCCTGTGACATGGTGAACACCAAAGGCGATGAGGCACCCTCAAGGGGACCCACACTCCACGTTTCCCCTGCCCCCAAACCAAGCCCCTTCTACCTAGGCCCCTACTCCAGGGCAGCAGGACTACTTACTCGTAAAGGGTGGCACCCTTTTTCTGAAAGGTATGTCTCTAACAGCAACTGGGCGCCCACGGGGCAGCGCAAAAAGGCTCCTTGGTCATGGGATTTGGCTTCTGTGCAGGCTAAATCTCTCCCCCCACAAGCTTTTCTGGGACTTAGGGACTAATCCTATTTCACTAAAACACTTTTTGAGAGCCTCAGACCTGGGGCTGTTGAGTATGGTTTTTAATTTTCTTTTTCCCAGCGGTAAGAGGGAAGATAAAAGATTGCTGGAAATACAACAGCAAGGTATTTGATCTCCTGGGCCCCTTGAAAAGGAGAAGGGCGGAAAGCCCCCTTAAAAGAAAACATTGAACTTTACCCTACGAAATCAGGAAAAGGCACCAGCAACCCCCCAGATGCTTAAACCAGAGACCCGGGAGTCACCAGAACACCACCTTTGCCATCATTCACTCCACCACCCAGTTCTGTCCTTTTACCTCCAGCCAAAAATCAGAGGTTGTCCAGGAGGTTTCGCCTCATCGGGACCTGATGCATGTTTGTAGACCTGCGCTCCGTTGGGTTCTCAGTGGCTGAATTTTCGGAAGTAGACTGCTAGGCCGTTCTTCCGCGATATTTCTGTGCAGATGTGAACCTCCAATTGAGCACTTAAGTGTTTGCACCACTTACAGACTCTTTTAGTTCAAGTTGCTCTCGAATCCTGCTACTCTTCTTTCCTGCCCCAGCCACTGCCACCCTAGCTTAAGACCCCAGCACCTCTCGCCAGGATGACTGCAGGGGAATCCCTCACTGGGCTTGCCCTCCAGTCCAGCCCTTTTTGTTTTTCTGGCAGCAGCAGCAGCAGTGACTTGTGGGGGATGTAAATCAAATCACTTCACACTTCCCCTACTTTAGGCATACACAAGACTGCCCTTTGTGTGGGGGGTGAAAAACAAAATCCATCCAGCCCAGTCTAGCTCCTACCCCTCCTACAGCATCCTGGCTCTCAGAACTCCAACCACAGGCCCTTGGCACAGACTGATCTCTCTGCCTCTTCATTCTTCCCTTTGTCTACCTAACTCTTCTTCATCCTTGAGGTGCATGCTCAATGGCACTTACTCAGGGAAGCCTCTGCTGACCAGAATGCCCCAGCCACATCTACCACGACCCACTCGCAGACACAACTTTAGACAAACTATGATTCCATGTTGGCACCTGTCTCCCGACTGCCTTGGGAAAGGACTGCACTATAGTATCCTCAGCACATTCACAGTGCCTGACACATTACTGTCGGCTGCTGTTGAGTTGGCTTCCCTCTCTTGGTAGCCCCACGCACAACAGCCCGAACCACTGCCCAGTCCCGTGTCATCCCCATGACCGGTTGTGGATCAAACTTTAGAGACCCATAGGGTTTCACTGGCTGGTTTTCAGAAGTAGATCCAGGCCTTTCTTCCTAGTCCACCTTGGTCTGGAAGCTCAGTTGAAACCTGTTGGGTATCATCGTAACATACAAGCCTCCACTCCCAGGTGGCTGCAGTTGAGATGCACTGGCTGGGAATTGAATTTGGGTCTCCCTGACGAAGGTGAGAATTCTCCACTGAACAACCACTGTCCCTTCTGGCATATAGCAGGCAATCAACAAGCAGCGCCTGGTGAGCACAGAAAAGCAAAGGTGTGGAAACAGAAGGCTGAAACCACTCTCAGCCTGCACAGAGAATTTGTTTTTAAAATGTAGGTCCCACACCCCCTCTTGACTCTCAAGCTCCCAAAGCAAAGACAAGAGTGGTGGCACCTTTTGTCGCAGGAGTCCTGCCCACCCCAGGCCCAGGACACAGAGTATCAGAGCTCAGCATAGAGCTGGCCAAAGAGAGCAATCCACCAACCAGCGAAGGACAAACTGACCAAGACTGCAACCTGAACTTGCCAGGGGCAGGGCTCTGCTTTTGTCCCCAGTGTCTGAAAGACCTAGAGGTGCATTCCCTGAGACAGAAGCAGCCTCTTTTGTGGATTGAACTGTGTCCCCCGCCCCCCCCATTGGTACAGCATTTAAGCTAGGCCATGATTCCTGGTTATGGTGGACAGTTCCTCCATGTGGTAAATCCTACCTTGATGTTGTTAATGAGGGTGGAGACGCACAGTTGTGTTGGTGGGGCAGGACTCACTGTGTAGGACTGCTGCCTTGAGGCAGTCTCTTGAGCTATAAAGGAAAGAAGCTAGCAGAGAGATTTGGGACTTCACACCATCACGAAAAAAGCATTTCTGGGAGCTCAGCACCTCCTTTGGAAAGCACTGGAGTCCCCGCGCCTCTGAAGCTTCTAGTCCAGAGGAAGACTGACAACAAGGACCTTCCTCCAGAGCCAGCAGAGAAAGTCTTCTGGAGCTGACACCCTGAACTTGGACTTTAGGCCTAGTAGACTAAAATTTCTCTTTTTAAAGCCATCCACTTGTGGTATTTCTGTTAAAGCAGCACTAGCTGACTAAAGCCACTTCTAAGAGCCTCTAGAATGGCCCTTATTGTCCATTTCATAGGACTTCCCGGCTGATGCAAACTGTTAACAGACTTGACTGCTAATCAAGCAGTTGGGGGTTTGAGTTACTCAGAGGCACCTTGGCAGAAAGGCCTGGCAATCTACGTCTGAAAAACCAGCCACTGAAAACCCTACAGTGCTCAGTTTTACTGTACGGCACATGGGGTTACTGTGAGTAGGATTTCACTCTATGGCAACACAGGAGTTTTGTTTGTGTGTATGTGTTTTACCCATGTCATGGGGAAAGAAAGCCAAAGTCCAGCAAGTGTAAGGACCTGCTTGTGGCTTCCCGTGTCTGGCAGAGCAGGGTAGGATCCCGACGCCCTGCCATCAGCCTGGATTCTCCTGCTGCATACTTCACAGCTTCCCTGGCTGTTCTATCAGGGTCTATGGGCACTGGCCACCAAAGACACTTACTTAGAACTGTCCGTGGGGCTTGGGGCTCAAAGATTCCCTCTCTCCCTGTCCCACACTGCTTTTATAGTCAGAGATGACCAGAGGGTGCAGGCCTGGTCATTTTTCCCCATTACAGGTAAAAGCATAAATTCTCATAGCCTGAGCTCAGTGCTGGGCACACACACTTGCTTCTCAGACCTGCAGCCCTTGTCTCTCCTTTACTGGGCACTGCCTCCTTCTCCATGAGACTCAGGTGCTAATCTGCTCAGAGTTGCTACAGTGAGCCAGTGCCCTCCCCCGCCCTCCTTACCAAATCCCACTGAGCTCTCAAGGTAGCCGAATACCTACCTCTCCCAGGAAGCCTCCCAGATCTCTGCAGGTGAGCCTCCAGCTCTCAGAGGCTCACGGACCATCACCTCTTGTTCACTCATTTCCACCGGGGAACAACACGGGTTCAGCGATAGAATTCTCACTGTCCGTGAGGGAGACCCAGGTTCGATTTCCCATCAATACACCTGATGGGCTGTCACCACCCATCTGTGAGTGGGGGCTTGCACGTGGCTATAATGCTTAACTGGGTTCAGCAGTGCTTCCAGACTAGGAAGAAAGGCCTGGTGATCTCTTTCTGAAAATCAGCCCATGAAAACCCTGTGGATCATAATGATCCCATCTGCAATCTATCATGGGGATGTGTTTCATCGTATCATGGGGTTACCCTGAGTTGGGGGTGGCCTGATGGCAGCTAACAACACTGACAAAGCATATGCATGTTTACATCTGTTCTCTCCAGTCAAAGGAGAGAACACCGTCACAGACGGCGAGAAGTCTTGACCCACACTGCACCTAGCACGATGCCTACAACAGCCTCTTGGCAGGTGTTCCACTGTCTGTGCATGGATGTATGAATGAGTGATGCACTTTACTGGAACGGCCCTGCCCATCTTTTCCTCCCACCCACTCCCAGCTCAGGCGATCCATGTGGTGTACTTTATCTCCTTGCCCTGGAGGACAGCCCACTGGTGGCTGAGAGGCACATCCGTCCCATTCTGCCCCTAGATCTGCTTTTCTCCAGAGTTGAGGAAGAACAGGGTAGTAGTGGAGGGAGTGGCTGGCCAGGAGAAGGGAGAGGATCTCTGGCCCTTCAGGAACAGGGTGTTCTGGGAGTACTCCGGGAGTTTCAAAAATTCCACCACCTGACGTTCTCCAAGCTTCCCATTTCAGTGGAGTTACTAGGCAACAAAAACTATTTCTTCCACCCCTTTAGACTCCTGTAATGATCCGGGCAGGATTTCCAGCCTCACTGGGGCTCTAGCAAGACAGAACTCTGGGCTGAGAGCCACCAGCCCTGGAGACCCTGAGGACCCAGGCTTGCCTTTGCCAGCTGGGTGTCCTTGAACAGACTTGTTTCCTTCCTGGGCCTCAGTTTCCCTATCTGAAAAATGAAGGGACTAGGCCCAGCCATCTTGGAGATGGTCCCCATCAATACCCCCTCTGTGCTGGCCACTACTCAGAAGTCCTCACAACAGCCAGTGGTTGTAGCTATTCTCCCCATTTCACAGAACAGGAATTCAAGGCATAGAGAAGCAAACTCACTGGCTCAAGGTCACCCAGCTGGTCCATGATGGATAGAACTTCAACCTGGGGCCCTCTAATTCTGAGCTGTCTGCACTCTCATACTCCACAATAGGATATTCCCAGGGGATTCCAAACAAGTCTGGGGGTTAGGGAAGAGTCCAGATGAATCTTGAAGACCCACCTTTCTTAGCATAAATTCCCCAGAAAGAAGGCTTCAGGGAAAGGCAGCTTTGGAGGGAGCCCTTCGGGGTTTCCTGCACTTAGCATGTAACCTGCATTGCATTCTGAGTCAGGATGTCCCATCAAAGTCCTGCCTCATCTTACCCTTCAGGCCTCTCTCATTTACTGGGTAGTTCACATGTACTATCTCCTCTGATCTTCCCTGAGGGTCTGGGAGGTCAGCCAAGTAAGGGAGAAGACTCCTGTTTGACAGCTGCAGCACAGAGTTCTGGGGGGGACCACCCCGTGCTACGTTAGCACACGCCCCCCCTCGACACCCAAACTCAGCTCCAACCCCAATGCTCCCTGACCAGGGGCTACACTCAGATAAAGCACAGGGGAGAGACAAGCGGATGTGACTTGAGGAGAAGACGTGGGCCCCCAAATCTACCAGCTCGGGACTCTCATGCCTTCAGGGTGGAATTCCAAGCTCTCTTCCTCACTGTGCAAAATAAACAACCACGACAACCTAATTAGAGGGAGGAGAATGCTGAGGGATCTATTTTCAAAATCAAGGGCTGCTGTTTCATTTTAAAAAAGAAATAGCTGCACTAGGATAGAAAACGTGGGGGTGTGAGGGTGGGGAGCTCAGAAGCCCTAGCAGTGGCTGCTGAAGCCCCACCCTGGCTTCTAGCTGCTGGAACCCTGTGGCTTGGGCAAAGTCGTTGGCAGCACTGGGATGTGGCTTTCTAACCTGTAAGAGAGAAGGGTAACAACGGGGCTCACAGAAGCTCATAAAACTAAAAAAAAAAACAAAAAACCACTGCCTTTAAGTCAAGCCTACTCACAGTGACCCTAGAGGTCAGAGAAGAACTGCCCCATAGAGTTTCCAAGGACCACCTGGCAGATTTGAACTGCTGACCTTTTGGTTAACAGACGTAGCACTTAACCCATTATGCCACCAGTATTTCCTAGAAGCTCATAGGTATCCAGTATTATAGGTCAACTCCATACTTCTGTGTGTTTGGTCCCTGTGACAAACCTGAACTCTAGGTCTTACTGTTATCACCATCAGAAGGAGGTTAGAAAAAGTTAAGTGACTTGGCCATCATCACACAGTGTGAGAATTACAGAGCTGAGATTCAAACCCAGATCAACCCAACTCCTGATTCATGCTTTAGTCGCCACACGTGTCAGAGCAGAAGCTCTATGACTCTAACAAGGACATCACTACCAACAAGGTAAAGGATGGTAATGTTGAGCCATTATCCAAAGTTTTCAAAAGCAAAGATGACTAGAGTGTGCCTGACTCAGACGTGGTCTTTTCAGTTGCCTCAGATGCACGCAAAAGCAGGACAACAAAAAAGGAAGCAGAAGAATTGATGTATTTGACTTGTGGTGTTGGTGAATAATACGGGGTATACTGTGGACTGCCGGAAGAATGCACAAATCGGTCTTAGAAGAAATCCAAATAGAACTCCCCTTCGGAGTGAGGATGGCGAGACTTCAGCTCACTTACTCAGACACATCATCAGGAAAGACTGATTTCTAGAAAAGGACATCATGATGGGTAAGAGTTGGCAAAAATGAGGGAAACCCTCAATGAGATACACGGACACCGTAGCCATAACAGTGGACTCACACCAACAGTCACGGACATGGTGCTGGATTGAGGAATGCTTTGTTCTGTTATACATAATAAAGTTGCCATGATTCAGAGATGACTCAACAGCAGGTAACAATGACAAATATGTACCAGGTAATTTTGTACTGACCTCTGTGCCTCTAGGAATGCCCTGCCTCAGGGCCTTTGCAGTGCCTATTCTTCTCCAGGAAGGCCCTTTCCCAGACGTCCCTCCCTTGCTTCCTTCCTTCAAGTCTTTGCTCAAACGTCCCCTTCTGAGAGAGGTCTTCTTTGACTCCTATTTAAAATTGCAGACCTTGCCTCAGTCAAAATGCCCCGTTCCTCTGTCCTATTTTGGTTTTTTCCAAGGCAACTCTCGTTATCTTACACACCCAGTACATCACGTTTGTTGTCTGTTTCTGCGAAAATTGACTCTCTCTGAGGGCAGGCCTCCTTGTCTGCCTCCTTCCTGCTGTATCCCTAGGACCTCGCACAGAGCACAGTCCACAGCCCACAGCCCACAGCAGGCACTCTATAAATCTCTGTTGTATCACGACACTTCATAGCAACGTAAGGAGAGAGAGACTGCTTTTGCCCCATTTTACAAATGGAGGCCCAGCGAGGTTAAGGAAGCTGTCCTGAATTGCACAGTTTGTAAATTGGAGAGTTACAGCATTACATTCAGCCCCAGAAACCAAGCATCCAACAATGCAGGGGGGTGGGCAGGGACTAAGAATACAACGTGGGGAGGGGAAACCTTCTTGGAATCTGGGGGCACCTGTGCGAAGCCATAGAACCTGCAAGACCAGGATTTGAAGCAACTTGCCAAACATTTTTCTCTTTAAATTCTCATCAAAAAGAGGACTTGGTTTGGGACCCCAGGTAGGACACTGATGGCATCTTGAACCCAGGGTCACATCTTTGGGGTTATAGCACAGAGATGCTACAAGATTTTCCTAAGTGGAGATGGGCTGGGGCATAACCTGAGGCAGAGCTCCCCCACTCCACCCAGGGCAATGTCCTGGGAACTCTTTTCTGCCCCCCCGCCGTGGGTGCCCTGTTCCCACCCTGCATGTCCAGAGTGCATCCTCTCCCTTCTTCCCACTGATCTCTGACCCCCAGGCCCTGATGTGGCATCTCCATCCTCAGCTCCTTCAACCTTTTAAACATCAGTCTGTCTCTTCTAATCCTCCAGGGAGTTACAAATACGGAGTTCGAGCCTCTCATCCAGATTCTCAGCCTGGGAGCTGAGTGGGGGTCCTAGTGTCTGTAGTTTTTGATGAGCTTCCAGACCATTTTAACACAAGTGATCCACAGACCTCCCTGGACAAATGTACCTTTGGAGACTGTGCCTTACAACCTTGGCCTTGGTTTGTGTTCATCTGTTTCCTGGAGTTAATAATCCTCATTCTATGGCGAGACTGTATACTTCCTAAGGGAAAGGCATGTGCTAGCTACCCTTTGTCTTCTAACTCTGACCCTGAGTGCTCAGTAGGTACTCATAGGTGATTATGGATGGGCTGAGACCTACCTAGCTGGAAGAGATGACTAACTCACACCGTAAAAGAATCAAGAGCCCAAATCACCCAACAGGCAGAAACACTGTGCCAGACCGAATCAAAATGACATTCGCGAGGATAGATAAAAGTCAGGCATTTGGAATCCAAAAATGACGTACAAATCAGTGGGGAATTTTCTTGGCAGTCAGCTATATGAAAGAGATTTGAGAGGCATACTTGAGAAGGTTATTAGGAATGCACAAGGTGATACAGTTGCTTAAAAAAATAAAATGCCAAATCAAAATGAGGTTGCATTAAAACAGATAAAGAATCTCCTCAAGGGAGATGACAGTGTCCCTCTACACGGCCCTGGTACACTTCAGCTTCAGTGTGGTGTGACAGTCCATTCACCTTAAGCTGGACAGTTCTCACTCTGAAGATAATGATGGAGAGGACAGTTTGGAGTGAGTGAAAAAAAAGTTCTATCCAAAGAACAAAGTAAAAAAAAAAGAAAAAAGAGGAGATTTTGTCGGAGAAGATAAGTCCTGATATGAGTCTTTACATAGTTAAGCACTCTCATGCAGAAGAGGGCCTAGACCTCCTAAGCTATTTATTTCATAACACAGAGTTAGAATTGGGGGAAAGAAGCTGCAACCAGGAAAGAGTTAAATTTAATATTGAGAAAGAATACAAAAGTGGTTAGCGCTTTCCAACAGCAGGGCTGGTACCAAAAGTGGTGGGGACTTCCCTCTCAGCACAGGTCTCCAAGTAGAGCTGGCTGGTCTCGATGCAGGGAGTCTGTAGAAAGGTTTTCTACATTAGATGGGAGCAGGTATCAGGTGGCCCATATGGTCCCTTCCAACCCAAAGATCCCAGAACATTTTCAGGCCTGGGTTTATGTTTCACTTGGGCTGCAGGTGTGACAAACAGGAGGCCTGGAGATGCTCTAAGAAGTCAGGATGCCTCCTGTTCTCCCAGTGAGCCATACATTGCATAAAAGAGTCTGAATAAGTTCATGGAAGGTGACAGTGTGCCTGGCAGTAGAGATGAAGAAAATCTGGGTTCAGATTTTGCTCTGTGGTTTGGGGTCCTCTCTGTGCCTCAGGTTTCAAAAATACACAGTGAGGAAGAGTGGACTGGGCGTGTTTCCCACTTTCAGCCTGCCTACTCATCAACAGGGGTCCTACTCAAGTGTAGGCTCTAGGTCAGCAGGTCTGGTGCTTACTTTGCTCTAAGCTTGGAAAGTCCCACGTTCCTGGACATCCCTCAGTCCTGAGCAACCCAGAGTGGTTGGTCACCGTGGGGACGTGCATTCCTAAAAAGCGCCCAGGCTCTTCTCAGTTTGGGTGAACTCTGTTTCATATTCTCTCTTCATATTATGCTGCTCTTGAGTTGATTCTGGTTCACAGCAACCTTGTGTATTACAGAGTTGAACTTCTTCCCAGAGTTCGCAATGGCGGTTAACTTTGTGGAAGTAGATTGCCAGCCCTTTCTTCCACTGTGTCACTGGGTGAGTTTGAACAACAGCCTTTAGGTTAGTCATAGAGCACAAACCGTGTGTGCCACCCGGAGGCCATTCACACTACATTGCTGCTGTTAGGGGCCGGTGAGTTGATTCTAACTCATAGCGACCCCATGTGGCAGAGTTCTCCTCAGGGCCCCCACTTGTGCAGCGAGTGTGGCAGGCAGGGGCCCCTGAGAACTGCCCCAGAGCGTTTCCTAGGCTATAATCCTTATTGGAGCAGATCGCCAGGTCTTTCTCCCTCAGAGCTGCTGGGTGGGTTTGAGTAGTCAACCTTTTGGTTAACAGCTGGTATAGTGGTTAGGTGCTCGTTCTGCTAACCAAAAAATTGGTAGCTCAAAATCTGCCACATGCTCCTTGGAAGTTTTATGGAGTAGTTTCACTCTGTCTCATAGGGTCGCTATGAGTCAGAATTGACTCAACAGCAATGTGGTTTTGGTTGGTTAGCAGCTGAGCATTTAAATGCTGCGACACCACGGCTCCTTTCGCATTATATTACATGTGCCAAATAACATATCCTGGTATGCCTCTTGCCTTTTTGAAGGGAACAGGGATTTTTTTTTTATGGTAAATATATATGTAACAAAATGTTGCATTTGCAGAAACACAAAAGTACCCTTTTAAAAAAAAATTCATTTTTAAATATCAAAGTTCCAGAAATAGTTGGCAGGGATTTGGGCATCTGTATGCTGTCTGCCACTGGGGACAATGCAGGACTGGGCAGCATTTTGTTCTGTTACACAGAAGGCCACCATGAGTTGGGCCAATTTGATAGTAGCTAATAGCAAAGCTATGTGCAATTTAATTTCTAATATTAAACATTTATTTAGAAAGTCTAATCACATAAACAAAAAGTTCCCGTGTGATACTGATGCTCCAAATCAGAGGCCACACTTTAAGGACAGCAAGGATCTCTCAGTCTTGCTGGGACTGTCTGTGATTTAGCGATCCTGCTTCCTCTTCCACAAAGGAAGAGCTAGGAAATTGGTGGTCAAGCTTAAAAGCCACCTTGCATGGGGTGAGGCAGTGAACATCCTCAACTGCTTAGTTTATGAAACAACCAAAGACTTTGGTGGCCCTGAAGCAGAGCTCCAGTCCTTCAGGAAACTACCCTCAGGATGTGCCGCCTCCAGGACTTTTGAGTAATCGATCAGGCCTAGGCTGCTGGGGTGTGTGCAGTGTGTGTGGCATGTAGGAGGCCGAGTGGCATCGAAATATTCATGCAACTGTCTGTGTTTGCCCGTTAGAGGGGCTCAGAGCGAAAGCAATGTGATTATACATGGCATGGCAACAAGCAAATATTCTACAAGGCGAGTCGGCTCTGAGACCTTTTGGTGCTTGTTCCAGGTAACGTGCTTCCCTAGTTAAAGGCACAGGCTTGGGTTTCTGCTGGGAGAGAACTGTGAACGAAAATGGTGGCAAAGACACCGGTGGCCCCCAGCATCCCCTACCTTCTGAGGCCCCATCTCCAGCCCTGTAAGCAAAGCGCAGGGCAAACCCACGGACTCAGGAGAGGTCCTTGGATATTGTCCACAAGAGCCAGATCAGGGGCATGCTTTATTTTTGGCTTCTTGCTCTGATGACATGAAGGAAAAGGTGCAGAGGCCGGTGATGCTAAGTTTGGTTACTACTGGTTTAATGAGCTTTCTGGAAAGCCTGAGTGTCTCCCAGCGTCAGCTCTTTCTAGGATTCTCCGGCCAACGGCCTACGTCGAAAAAGTGGCTTTGGATTCAGCGCAAGGCAGTTCGGATTAATCATTACCATTCCCATCACTTGGAGTGGGTCCCTGGTGTGGATCCATGACGTGGCCACTAAATTTTAAAGGTCTGCAGATTACTGGCCAGTGAGCAGTAATATGACCAGGGTGTGCAGAACAGGATTATTAGGGTCATAAATTTTTATTAAAGGTCACTAACTGACTTCTGGGAGGCACTGTAAAATGACACTTGTTTTTATTAGCATGGATTTTACTACTTGACAGAAAGTCCCTGGGCTGAAGGCAAAGCTGATGGGCTTCCTCAAACAACAGAGAGGTCTTTGATCCAAGGTTTTAGAACAAATGAGGATCAACGCTGAAATCCCCAGGGTTCCTGGCTCCAGATTCTTACATCATTTCACAGAGCATGCCTGGTGGAGGCTCAAGGCTGTGATAACAGAAACATCTCTGAACCCAGTTTGACCCTACCTGGGCCTCATGCTGACTGTGTGATCTTGGGCAAGTCATTTCTCCCTCTTGGAGCCTTGGCTTCCTCCTCTGAGATACAGCTGCAACAGGTCCACTTTAGCACCACCTGTCTGTGTGTCTGTCCTGCTGTGATGGCTCACATGTTGCTGTAATGCTGAAAGTTAGGGTACCAGTATTGCAAACACCAGCAGGGCCGTCTATGATGGAGACATTTCAGTGGAGTTTTCAGACTATGGCAGATGAGGAAGAAGAGCCTTGCAAACTGCTTTTGAAAATCAGCCAGTGAAATGCTTAAGGATAACAACAGAATATTGTCCAACCGAACTCAAACATACCAACATTCACCAAGATGATGCAAGACCAGGCAATGTTTTATTCTGTTACACGTAAGGCTGCCATGAACTGCAGCTGACTTCACTGTAGCTAAGAACCACAACAATGTTGGCTTTTAGGTATATTGTGAGGATTAAGATTGCTGACACTAGTGTGCCCAGAACGTAAAGGGCTGTCCATCAGCTCTGTGGCTGTTGCTTTTGTTCCTCAAGCATGTGTCAGTTGTCCACATGGACTCAGTTTACCAAATGGTAACAGCAGATGTTTGCCCCTATTGGAAAAGTGTTAACCTCAAATGTGGACCACTTCATACAGCCCAGAACATCTGACCCTGGCACTTCCAAATTAGTATGTCCAGTAGCTCAAGAAGTCTTCAGAGATTTTCACATCAACATCTAACTTCAATCTGCTTTTCTTAAAAAAAAACAAAAAAACATACCTTTGAATGTGGCAAAAGATGGAGATGAATATACAAAAATGATGGTGCTGGGGTGTAAGGTCAAGTGTTTTTTCCCTGCTATTCTTCCAGACTTTCTGGAATAATGAAAAATGTTTGCATAAAAAGGAGCCATACTTGGACTTTGGGATCAGACAGACCCAAGTCCAAATTGCAGCCATGACTTCCCATGATAAGAGCTTGAACCAATCACATAACCCTTCTGAGTCATGAGTTTGATATACACAAGGAGTTAAGGCCATTGGCCTCACAAGTTATATTTTATGAGGGGCCTTCCCAGCATTCTCTCCCTGCCCTTTTGGGAACTTTTCCTTCTCCTCCATTGGTCCTGACAGCTTTCTTATGCCCAGGAAGAGAGAGCATGTTTAAAAATGAAGCCAAACCAGGAAAAAGAGAGCTGAGAAACAAAGGAGGGAAAAGAGCCATACCTTTTAGGCTCTGGATCAAGCCTAACCTGAAGCTTGTTCCTACATTGTTCGGATACATGGGCCAATACATGTCTGTTTCAGCTTAAGCCTATTTGGTTGCATTTGGATAAATTATAAAGACCTAACTGACTTACGGCATTAAACAAAACACATACAAAGTGCACAACATGGTAAGCAACACACAGGCATAAGTTAATGAATGGTAGGTTTTTCTGCTTTTTAAAAAATTTCAATCTTACAGAAAATTTGCAAAAACAGTTCAATGAATACTCACATACTCTTCACTTACATTTCCCAAATGGTATCATTTTATCCAACTTATATTTTTTCTCTCTGTCTCACTATCCCTCATCCTTTCGTTATTTGACGCTTCTGTTATTGAGCCATTTCAGATACTGGTTCATTCCAATTCTAAACACACAAGCATGGCTCTCCTAAGGACAAAGACACTCTCCTACTCAACCACAGCCCAGCTATTCTGTCCAGGAAATTCAACACTGACACAATAGTCCAAATGTTTCCAGCTGTCCTGATGTCTTTATCAAAAAAAAAAAAAAAAAAAAAAAACAACCGAAATCCATTGCCATCAAGTTGATTCCAACTCACAGTGACTCTTTAGGACAGAGTAGAACTGCCCCATGGGGTTTTGCAAGGAGCAGCTGGTGGATTTGAACTGCTAACCTTTTAGTTGGCAGCTGAGCTATTAACCACTATACCACCAGCTACTTTTTTTCTCCCCAGGCTCACATAAAGCATTTAGTTGCCACGCTCCTTTAACCTAGAAGAGTTCTCTAGACTTTTTAAAAACATTGATATTTTGGAAGAACCCCTTACTTTGACTTTGTCTTACCATTTCCTCACAGTTAGATTCATGTTAAACATTTTAGGCAGGAACATTACACATGGATGCTTTAGGAAACAGGAGTTAGTTTAGTAAACATTTTCTTGAAGTATCACAGATATACCAAAAAGTGAACAGATAATTCATTTTCACAAACTGAACGTACTTGTATGTCTACCACCCAGGTTAAAACACAGAAAGAAGAAGATTCTCAGAACCCCCCGTGATCTCTAGCCCCTGTATGATTGCCAGCATCACAGGTCAGTTCTGCCTGTTCTGGAACTCCCTGCGAATGTAATCCTTTAGTATGCTACCTTTTTGGTTTGGCCCTTTCACTCAGTATCTTATTTGTGAGATTTAGTCATCTTGATACATATGCTTGTGGTTTACAGTGTTTGTAATTATTATTATTTTTATGGGAATAAAAAATGAGTTAGGTTCCATATGTTTTCTACCATAAAAACAAAGTTGACTCAAGTACAATAACAATTACAAAAATAGAAAAAGTCCAGGCATTGGTGCTGTTTTGGTCTTTGAGTCCAGCCTGAACCACCACTCACCAGAACCTCTTTGCTCTCAATTTGAATGGCAAAAAACACCCCAGAGAGGAGCCCCGCGCAGCTCAAGATGCTGAGACTCTAGCCTGGCCTTGAGCTGGGCCACCTGCCAGCTGTTCACAACTGCAAGGCCCTGCCTGACTCCCCTTACCTCACCGCCTTCATGAAGTGGACCTTCAGCCGGTGCACCCCCATCACACTGGCCTCCTTTCCGTTCCCATCCCTGGGCCTCTGCACGTGGGGAGCTCTCTGTCTTGAAGTCCCTTCTCCCACTAGCTCCCTTGTGACCTCCTATTCACTTCCCAGGTCCAGGAGCAAAGGCCTCTTCTTCAGAGAGGTCTTCCCTGAGGACCTCAGGAAGGCTGTTCCCTGACCTCTCTTCCAGAGCAGCACATTCTCTCCCTTCACAGTCCTAATCATAATTTGTGATGTTATAGATGAGAATTTATATTTAATATCTGCTTCTTCCATGAGTTCCATGAGGGTGAGATTGCATTTGCTTTGCTTCAAAGGCACATTGAACACTTACGGGATCTAGCACTAAGTAAGTTCACTGAAGAAGCAGGAGTTAGGGTGGACTTTATTTTCGGCACCTTGGTTTACCCCTGGACCTGAGCTAGCTCCCTCTGTGGGTCATCGCCACTTCTGTTGCCAGAGATGGGGCACGCATAGAACCCCAGGGAACCCCATGACCAATTCCAGTGGTCTATCCTTGGACCCCCAGTAAGTAAGGCATTGGCAGAGGATTGCTAATGGGAGAAACTATCACACCCCTGGGAACACTATCACCTGCTTGAGGAGGAGCAGCCCCTCCCTCATCTGTCACTTGAGATACAGAACCCCTGTCTGGTGGTGGGGTTGGTGATGGGGGTTGTAGAGGTGATGACAGGGCTGATGGTGGTGAAACTGATGGGTGGAGTGGTGACGGCAGTGGAGTTGATGGAGGAGGTGGAGCTGATGGAAGTGGCAGAGGTAGTGGCTGTGAAGGTGGTGGAGATGGTGGTGGTGGTGGTGGTGATGGAGGTGGTGGTGGAGGTGGTGGAGGCGGTGGTGGAGGTGGTGGAGGTGGTGGTGGAGGTGATGGTGGTGATGGAGGCGATGGAGGTGGTGGTGGAAGTGGTGGTGGAGGTGGTGGTGGTGGTGGTGGTGGAGGTGGTGGAGGTGGTGGTGGAGATGGAGGTGGTGGTGGAGGTTGTGGAGGTGATGGAGGCGGTGGTGGAGGTGGTGGTGGAGGCGATGGAGGTGGTGGTGGAGGTTGTGGAGGTGATGGATGTGGTGGTGGAGGAGATGGAGATGGTGGAGGTGGTGATTGAGGTGGAGGTGGTGGAGGTGGTGGAGATGGTGATGGAGGTGGTGGAGGTGGTGGTGGAGGTGGTGATGGTGGTGGAGGTGGTGGTGTAGGCGATGGAGGTGGTAGTGGAGGTGGTGGAGGTGATGGAGGTGGTGGTGGAGGAGATGGAAGTGGTGGAGGTGGTGATGGAGGTGGTCGAGGTGGTGGAGGTGGTGATAGAGGTGGTGGAGGTGGTGGTGGAGGAGATGGAGGTGGTGGAGGTGGTGGAGGTGGTGGTGGTAGAGGTGGAGATGGAGGTGGTGGAGGTGGTGGTGGAGGTGATGGAGGTGGTGGTGGAGGTGATGGAGGTGGTGGTGGAGGAGATGGAGGTGGTAGAGGTGGTGGAGGTGGTGATGGAGGTGATGGAGGTGGTGGCGGTGGAGGTTCTGGAGGTAGTGGGGACAATACGGGTGGTGAAGGTAGTGAAGGTGGTAGGGGAAGTAGCAGTGGTGAAAGTAGTAGGGGCACTGGTGGTGGTGGGGGAACCACAATGGGCAAAGTGGTAGGGAAGTCTTCCTGGAAGTTAAGTGCCTGGCACACACAGCATCTTCATGAAGATTACGCCAATGAACTTAATCGTCCTCTTACCACAGAGATGCCTCTTCCAGAAGGTCATCTAAGGGAAAGAGAAGTAAAGATGCATACAAAGACAGTTTGGTACATGGTAGTTTATTGGAGTGTTTTTAATAATACTTAAAGAATAAAAATGCTAGATCCCAGATAAAGGATTTCTTACTTAATTGATGTGGAAGGCGGTTTGGCCATTTAAAATTATGTCTTAGGTGCATATTTACTGTCAAGGAATAATGTGGGACATGAAAAATGTTTTAAGACAGTATATTCAGTGGAGTCATATCTTTTAAATCAAAAACAATATCAACAAGGAACAATTACATGAAACTTACTGTGTGCAGGCCCCATTCCAAGCACTTTCCAACCTTCCATGCATTATCTCATTTTTTCCTTCCACTAGTCTTAGGAGGCATCTAGTATCAACATGTCCACTTTAGATAAGAATGCTCAGGCACAGAGAGGTTAAATAATTTGTCCAAGGTTACACAGCTGGCAGTGCTAAATCAAGAATTAAAACTCAGGCAGTGGGGATCCAGTGTCTGTGGGCTTAACCAGTAGGCTCTGTTGCCTGCCAGAAGACACCGATGAACTAATAGTGCTTGTCTCCACAGGCTAGGATTGTGGGTGCCTAAAAAATATTTTTCATTATTAACATTGATATCTTCCATGCCAAAATCAATTCGTATTGCTTTTATAAAAAGCAACAAGAGCATAAAAATGTTTAATAAAACCTGGATGGGTATCCCTAAGCTAGTGAGAGCACTGTGTCCTAGACAAACTGCCTATGAAATGAAATTCTGTAGCATAAATGTGTGTTCCCTGGATGCCTGTCTTGGAATGAGAGATATGCCCAGCAGGCAGCCAGCTCTGAGGGAAGAAGAGGAAAGGAGATACAAGCTGCCCCACAGCAAACGCATATCTGCTGAGCACCTGGTATATGCTGGCATACCTCAGTGGTTGAGGTGCTGGCACTGGTCACCTGCAAAGAAGTCCCTTCTCCTACAAGAAATGTGCCCAAGAGAGCACATGTCTGTGAGGTCTGAAGGATCCTTCTCTCCTCTTAAAACAGTGTAGAACCTCTGGGAGCTAGGAAAGACATGCGTTCCCAAGTTCGACTAGAAAGTGAGCCCCAGTTCTACTCTCTTGCTGGCTGTGTACCTGGGTTGCTCAATTAACTCTGCTGATTCTCATTTTTCTCATCTGTAAAATGGTGATAATAATAATGCCAATCTGTGGAAGGCCAAATGACAAGATGTCTCCCAAGATCCTCATCTCCCTGGTGAACGTGCACTGTATAATTGGCTTCCCTTGAGTGAGGACAGGGCTTTTGACTATGATGGGACATCATTCCCTGTAATCTTATTATGTGGCAAAGATGTAATTAAAGTTCTTAATCAGTTGACCTTAAATTCATCCAAAGGGAGATTATCCTTGGTAGGCTTGACTTCATCAGGTAAGTTCTCAAAGAGAGTCTAGAAGTCAGAGTGGATTCTAGTCCCTCTCCTGCTGGCCTTGGAGAATCAAGCCTCCACGTGTTCTACAGCTGCAAGAAAATTAACATGCATCAACCACATGCTCTTGAAAGGAGACACTGAGCTGTAGCTGAGACCCCAGCACCAGCCTGGAATGCAGCCTTGTGAGACTCTGAGCAAAGGGTCCAGCTAAGTCATGCCTAGACTTCTGAGCAGGCACACTAAATGTGGGTAATTTACTATGCCGCACTCAATAACCAATACACAAACTCACAGGAGCGTGGAGGAGGATTACAGGAGACAGCACATGAAACCAACAACTTCATGAAGAAGAATCAGTGTCAGCACAAAGTTGGTTCACCACATATGCAATTCACTGCACCACAATGCATGTCAGTGCTTAACTCTCCGACACTCTTCTCCTTCTACAATCTAGTGACCCATGACATCTCTAGGACGTCTGTTTAGCACTAACATTCTCATATCCCCATGACCAACAATTAAACCCACTACCCCTACCTGGGACCTCTGAGGAAGCCATCATCATCCTGTCACCCCACACATCTACACGAGGCCTTGTACGGCAGGCACTTGGTAACCAACCCTTTGGTTAAACAAATAAAATGAGCAGATACCTGTACTGGCCTCCAGTTCCTGTCCAACTTAGGGGATAGTCAAGGGGAGACAAGGCTGAAGTGATAGCTTGACAAGGACAGAAACTCTTGTTCATTTACACAAAGAGGTGTGTACAGGACTGCTCATTGAAGATATGCTGGTCACAGTGAAAACACAAGAGTGACCCCAGCAGGAGAAGGGGCAAATATACTGCTGTATATTCACACCGTGGAGACAGTAGTGTAAGATGAACTAGACCTCATGCCTTACCATGAGTATATAACGAGGCAACCCCTAGTTGCAGAGGATATGAACAGCCAGTGCTGTTTTCATAAAATTTAAACACATGCATATGTAGTGAAAGTATGAAAAGATCGCTGGGAATGCTACATCTCCAATTCAGATGCAGGGACCTCAGGGCCCAAATGGGGTGAATGTGATAGCTGGAGTATGTGGGGCACAAATGCTTAAGTTCTCAGCTATTAATCAAAAGGTATGTGGTTCAAGGACCAAAATGACATGGGGGAAAGAGAACCCAGAAGACAGACAGACCCACATGAGTGGGTGACTGCATTGACTTGTGACCAGAAGAACTGGATGGTGCCCGGCCACTACCAATGATAGCTGTGACGGACTTCACAAAGTTGAGTCTCACTGGCAAAAGGAGTGAACCCTGAGATCTCCCCTAAAAGACCGCAATTGGTCATCTAGGGGCCTCGGAGTTACCCTAGCAGCATGGCCCCTGGCCCTTATGCTGCCCCTGTCCATAAATCATAATGGAGGTCAACTCTTCAGACAGGAATGGACTGGATTTGGAGACACAGAGTGACCATATCATGTGTGCACTTTACGGTTCTATGCATCCATAGGATGTCATCCTGCTGACCCTTTACTGGAGGTGGGGGAGTGGGCAGAGAGGAGGGGATAGGAGATCGTTGGGAAGATAAGACATGTATGGAGCAAAGAGGAAGAGTGTGCTGTCACTGGGCAGGGTGAGCAGTGGGAGCTGCATATAAGTAGGCATGCAAATTTATAGGGGAATGTACATTTTCAATCAAAATTTAAGAAAGAAGAAGAAGAAAAGAAAAGGTATGTGGTTCAAACCTACTCAGAGGCACTCTGGAAGAAAGGCCTGGTGATCCAATTCTACAAGGTCACAGTCAAGAAAACCCCACAGAGTAGTTCTACTTTGTATCACATGGTGTTGCCATGAGTTGGAGTTGACTCAATAGCAACTGGTTTTCTTTTTCTTTATGTGATATTTACAATAATATTTTATGTATTAAGCTGGGTAGTGAGTCTATAGTGCAAGAAGGTTGGAGGCATGTTAGCTCCATGAGGAAAGGGTCTGTTTTGCTCTCTACTGGAACTTGAAAACTCTCTGGCACATAATAGGTGCTCAAGAAACAATATTTTCAATGAATGAATGCTATTGTTTATCTTGTGAGCTGCTGGCAGGTTGGCCCTGGCTTGTGACGACTCTGTGCACAATGGAGGAAAATATTGCCCGGTCCTACACCATCTCCATGATCAGCTGCAGAAAGAACTGTTGTGAAACACAGGGTTTTCATTGGCTGATTTTTGGCAATCCATTTTAGTCTGGAAACTCCACCGAAACTTGTTTAGCATCACAGCAACACACGGGCTTCCACTGAGGGATGGGTGGGGGCTATGAGTTCATTATATTGTTCTGTTATATCCTTTGTGTATCTGACCTACACCTTGAAAATAAAATCTTGATGATTTCCTGGCACCGGAAACACAACATTTCCAACCACAAATTTGCACTGTGACCCCAGGAAAGTCACTGCCTGTCTTGGGGCCTCTCCTCCACCTTCTGAAAGATGAGGAGAGCCTGCCCTTCCTCCTGCTACAGACCTCTGTGATCTGTGAGGATTCCAAAGCCCAGTGAGTTGGGCTATGGGGCTGAGATTGGTTACTATGGGATTCACCTTTGTTGAGCCCTTAAAGTCACTCATATCCTGGCAGAACTGGGGCCGACTTTGCTGGGAGGCTGGTGGGGAGCTCTTACTGATGGCATGACTGTGGGTGATTGCTTCCCTTCTTGATGCCTTGTGGTTCTTGTCCAGAGGCAACAGGCCAGGTGATGGCCCCTTTAGGTCTCACTTCTTGCCCTCAGTGTGAAGACCAGGGTGGGGTTGATTAGTAAGAACTGGTTTCCACACTTTTTGTTAGCAGACCTTACAGGGGCACAGGTTTCCTGAGACAGCAGCAAGGTACTCGGGACTCCCTTGAGGGTTGAACTCAAGAACTGAGTCAGCAGATTCACACAACCTGATCAGACATCCCTGAATGGCCACATCCTCCCATCAGCCCAACCTTGGGGTTTGAGACCCAGCTCCAGATCATTGTCCCTCAGAGTCAAACTGACTGCAATCTCTTGGCTGTGTGCAGGGTGCCTCCCATTTTGCAAGGTAATGTTCAATGCACCCCATTAATCCTCACAACAAGCTGAAAGCAGATGTGTCTCCCCATTCCACATATGAGGGGACTGATGTGCAGATAGATGAAATGGCTTGCCCACTGTCACCTGCTCTTCATACTCCTGTTCACACAAACACTCATGCAGCACCTACTGGGTGCAGGCTCTTTGCTTGACCTTGAAGCCACAAATATGAAAAGAAAAAAAGGACTCAACAACTACAGGTAATATTTATTGAGCACCTGCTAAATGACAAAATTAGATACACAATTTTGCTTTTCAATGATGAAGACAACTTGAATCCCTTACTGATGAATGAAGAACATGAAAATCCCCACAACTGGGCCATAAACAACAGGTTGGCAAGGATTTCACACTGCCTGGAGCAATAATCAACATCCACAGAAGCAGCAGTAAAGAAACCACATGAGGGGGCAAAGTCAAGATGGCAGACTAAGCACACGTCTTCCCACATCCCTCTGGAAACCAAGACCTGAACTGATAATCAAACGGAGTCTTCTGGTCACCTAGTGAGCCCCAGGACGCGACACACAGCTGTTAATTTGGACTTCATACCACTGAGAGAAAAACCTCCTCTCTTTCGCTGCCTGCTGCTCCTGGCTAGCCCTGGCTCTCACGGACTGAAGGTGACACACCATTTTGACTTTTTTTTCTCTGTCTTGGCAGGCAGGCGGAGCTGGATCTTGCCTAGTGGCTAGTCTCAGGTGCACTGCTGGTGGGATAGGCAAGCAAAATTGTCATATTTTGATAGCCAGACTTAGGACTCTGTTCATCTAGCCACTTTGGGCCTATCTTTTTGCTTCTGCCAGCGTGGTTTGTACAGAAGCGGTGGCGCCTATGTGGGGGTTGCCATGTTGGATATGGAGATTTTAGTGGGACCTAATTCTTAGCCTGGGAGCCAGTGCCTGCCCACAGGAGGGCATTTTTCAATAGAAAAGCAGTAGTTTACACAGTGTCACCTACGGTGGGGGCCCAGCAACAGAGGCTGAGGATTCACTACGTCTCAGCACGTTTAGCTCCTATTTCCATTTCTGCCACAGGGCAGTTTGTACAGAAGAGGCAGTGACCGTGTAGAGGGCACCACCTTAGATACAGTGGCCACAGCTGGACCTAATTCTTAGCCTGGGAGTCAGAGCCTGCTTACAGGAGAGTGCTTTTCTAGCAGTAGTTTACACAGTGTTGTCTAAGGCTGGGCCACGTCAGCAGTAGCATTGCTGTATTTTGAACTAGTTCATATCACCTGGGGTTGGATATAGAGGTGTTTACTTTGCCAGTTGGGAAGAGGGACCCCTACACTTGAAAACCTGACTGACGTGGGAAGTGGTCAGACACCTTTTATTTTTCATTTTAAGACAGCCTAGAGAAACATCTGCAGTCCATCCTCACAGTATCTCTCTCAGCGTTTACTGACTCACATGAAACCCAAAAAGCAACAGACACTTGAGAAAATGGCAAACAAGAAAACACCCATGGCTTCAGAAGGCTCCCAAAAGAAACAACCAAGGAGTTTTCTGGATGAAGAAACTTTTCTGAAATTATTGGAAAGTGAATACAAAAGGATTATATACAGAGCCCTTCTAGATCTTATACAAAATTCAGCAGAACAAAATGAAAAATTAAGCAAGATGGACTACCAGTACTCTGAAATCCAACAGATCAAGAACAAAATCAAAGACACAGAAACTTCAACTCAAAGCCAAGAAAACGGAATGCAACAAATGGAAAAAAGAATTTCTGACTTGGAAGACAGAGCTACTGATAAGTATATGCAGAGAAATCAGGAAAAAAAAAAGAAAGAAAGATGAAGAAGCTTTAAGAAGCATGTGGGACTTTATTAAAAGGAACAACCTTCGATTAATTGGAGTCCCTGAACAGGACGAGACACCTGAGAACACAGAGAGTATCTTGCTGAGCTGCTGACTAAAAACTTCCCAGAAATCATGAAGGAAGAGAATATAGATACCCCAGATGCATATCGTACACCATTCAACACAGATATCAAAGAAAGACTCCAAGACATATTATAATCAAGCTTAACAAAATGAAACATAAGCAGCAAGTCTTAACGGCAGCAAGACTCAAAGCAAAACTAACATTCACAGGGAAACTGTGTAGGCTTTCGTCAGATTTCTCAGCAGAAACCATGCTGGCATGGAGACAGTGGCATGACACATTCAAAGCCGTGAAGGAGGAGAACTTCCTACCAAGAATTGTATATCCTGCAAAACTATCTTTCAAATATGAAAATGAAATGAAGACATTCCCAGATACACAGAAACTCAGAGACTTTGTAAAAACCAAACCAAAACTACAAGAAATATTGAAAGAAGCTCTTGGCTTTGGCTTTGAAGAACAAAACCACTAACCTTATGTTTTAGAATGATACATCATCCAGAATCCTACTCAGTTAGGGAAGTCTCCAAACTCAATCAAAGCTTTAATACTGAAAGAAATAATCCAGTGATTATCATGAAAACTATGGTGCCATCATTTTAAAAAGAGGGATGTACTACAGTCGTTATAGTCCTTCCAGATGGAGAGGAACTCAACAAGACTGGTAGTAATTAAAATTGGGTTTACATATAGTTTATTAAGGGGGATTATAGGGGCAGCCTTAAAGCACAACAAAGATGCAACAGACCATATCAAGAAAAGTAACAGAGGAGTCTCAACAACTACAAAACCAGCTCTGAAACACGTGAAAAATCAACTTACAAAAAAGAATGTCCCAGAACAGACTAATAAGAACAACAGAGAAATCATCAACACAAAAACATATCACAATAGCAGCACTGAGCACATACCTATCAATAATCACAATGAATGTGAATGGACTGAATGCTCCGGTAAAAGACATCCAGTGACATCTTGGATCAAAAGACATGACCCATCTATGTGTTGTCTATAAGAAACTCACTTGGGACTTAAAGATAGGAACAAACTGAAAAATAAAGGATGGAAGAATATATATCAACCTAACAATGAACAAAAAAGAGCAGGTGTGGCAATTCTCATCTCAGACAAAATCAATTTTAATGTCAAATCCACCATCTGGGACAAAGATGAACACTATTTACTGCTGAAAGGTTCAGTACACAAGCAAGACTTAACTATATTAAATATTTATGCACCTAATATCAGAGCATCTAAATACATCGAGGAAACACTGACTGCACTCAAAAAGGAGTTAGAGAACTCCACAATAATAGTGGGAGACTTCAATACTCCACTCTCAATACTGGACAGATCATCTAGAAAAAAGCTCAATAAAGATACAGAAGACCATATTGCCACAATTAACCAACTAAACCTCATCGATATATACAAAACTTTCTACCAATCAGTCGACAACTGCACCTTCTTTTCCAGTGCACATGGAACATTCTCCAGAACTGACTATGCATTAGGACATAATGCAATTCTCAACAAAATCCATACCACTGAATTAATGCAAAGCATCTTCTCAGATCATAAAGACATTAAAGTTGAAATCAATAGCAGAAAAAACATAGAAAGAAAGTGGGACTCTTGGAAACTGAAGAACATCTTGCTCAAAAAACATGGGTTATAGAAGAAATCAAGGATGAAATAAAGAGATTCATGGATTCCAATGAGAATGAAAACACTTCCTACCAGGACCTATGGGATACAGCCAAAGCAGTGCTCAGAGGTCTGTTTATCTCCATAAATGCACATATCTGGAAAGAAGAAAGAAACGAAACCAAGGAACTAACCCTACAGCTCGAACAAGTAGAGAGAGAACAACAGAAGAACCCCTCAGTCACCATAAGAAAACAGATCATAAACATTAGAGCAGAACTAAATGAATTAGAGAATAGAAAAACAATTGAAAAAATTGAAAAGACCAAAAGCTGTTTTTTTGAAAAAGTCAACAAAATTGACAAACCATTGGCTAAACTTACTCAAGAAAAACAGGAAACAAATAACCCAAAGAAGAAACGAGAGGGGAGTTGTCACAACAGATCCAATAGAAATCAAAAATATCATTACAGAATACTACGAAAGACTGTACTGTAACAAATTTGAAAACCTAGGGGAAATGAACAAATTCCTTGATTCATGTCACCTACCCAAATTATCACAAGGTGAAGCAGAACAACTTAATTAACCCATCACAAAGGAAGAGACTGAAAAAGTCATCGAAAAACTGCCAACCAAAAAAAAGCCCAGGCCCTGACGGCTTCACCACAGAATTCTACCAAGCTTTTAGAGAAGAGTTATCTCCAATACTACTGAGACTATTTCACAGTCTAGAAAGGGATGGAATATTCCCAAACTCATTCTATGAAGCCAGCATAACCCTGATACCAAAGCCAGGGAAAGATTGAACAAAAAAGGAGAACGGGTATCACTCATGAATCTAGATGCAAAAATCTTCAACAAAATTCTTGCCAACAGAATACAACAACATATCAAGAAAATAATCCATCATGACCAAGTGGGATTCATACCAGGGATGCAAGGCTGGTTCAACATCAGAAAAACAATTAATGTGATTAACCACACAAATATCACAAAAGACAAGAATCACCTGATTTTGTCCATTGATACAGAAAAGGCATTTGATAAAGTCCAACACCCATTCATGCTAAAAACTCTTAGCAAAATAGGCATAGATGGAAAATTCCTCAACACAATAAGGGCCATTTACACAGACCCAACTGCCTACGTCATCCTGAATGGAGACAGTCTGAAACAGTTGCCCTTGAGAACAGGAACTAGACAAGGATGCCCACTCTCACCTCTCCTATTCAACATTGTGCTAGAAGTTCTAGCCAGAGCAATTAGACAAGACCAACAAATAAAGGGCATCTGCATCAGCAAAAAAGAAGTCAAAATCTCCCTATTTGCTGGTGATAAGATTGTATATGCAGAGTATCCCAAAGAATCTATAAGTAAACTAGTCAAACTGATAGAAGAGTTCAGCAAAATCTCAAGATACAAGACAAACATAAGTAAATCAATAGGATTCCTTTATACCAACAGTGAGACTGTTGATGAAGAAATCATCAAATCAATATCATTTATGATAGCCCCTATGAAGGTAAAGTACCTAGGAATTAATCTAACCAGAGAAATAACAGACCTTTACAATGAGAACTACAAGCCCTTACTACAAGAAACTATGAGAGACTTACATAAATGGAGAAACCTACCCTGCTCATGGATAGGAAGACTTAACATTGTGAAAATGTCTATTTTACTCAAAGCAATCTACTTATATAAAGCAATCCCAATACAAGTTCCAGCATCATTTTTTAATGAGATGGAGAAACAAATCACCAATTTTGTTTGGAAAGGGAAGAAGCCAGGATAAGTAAAGTGCTACTAAAGAAGAAGAACACACTGACAGGCCTCTCATTACCTGACTTCAGAACCTGTTACATTGCCACAGTAGTCAAGAAACGACACGATGTAATGAATTGGGGAAACCTGCTTCAAAACATCTCTTTACAATTTTAAAAAGCAAAGGTGTCACTTTGATGACTAAGGTATACCTGACAAAAGCCAAGGTCTCTTCCATTATCTCTCACACATGCAAAACCTGGAAAATGAAAAAGGAAGACTGAAGAACTGATATGTTTGAATATACTATGAGTTGCCAGAAGAACAAACAAATCAGTCTTAGAATACATACAACCAGAACGCACCTTAGAAGCAAAAATGGTGAGTGAGGCTTTGGTTCATTCACTATAGATCAAACCCCCAAACCAAACCCATTTCCATTGAGTCAATTCTAACACATAACAACTCTATAGGACACAGCGTGCCCCATAGGGTTTCCAAAGAGCAGCTGGTGAATTCAAACTGCTGAGTTTTTGCTTAGCAGCTGAGCTGTTAACGACTTCACCACTGGGGCTTCTTACTTGGGATATGGCATCAGAAAAACCAATGGCTAGAAAAGAATACTTGCTTGGTAGCATAGAGGATTAGCAAAAACAAGGAAAACATGCAATGAGCTGGATTGACACAATATGTGTTAAAACATGCCAGTGATCTTGAAGGTGATACAGGACTGGACAACATTTTGTGCTGTTACATAAGGTTACCACGAGTCAGAGGTGACTCAGCAGCAACTAATAACAATAACTATACTGAGACATATTAACTCATGTTAACATGGTTAAGCAACTAGCCCAAAGTCATACTGTTAGTAAGTGAAGGAGCCAAGAGTCAAACCTGAGCAGTCTGGCACAAAAGCCTAAGAGCTTAACTGCTTTGCTAATCTGGTTCCTGCTACTGAGGATGTGCAGTTTGATCCAGAATACTTACTGATCTGCAGGAACAGAGTAGGGGCTCGGAAAGTATTTGTTACATGATTGAATGAGGGACAGTGTAAGGTGATTACAGGTGCCTGGGGGCAGTCAGGGAAGGTTTCCCTGAGGAGGTGGCATTAGAGCTGGGTCATGAGAGATGAGTAGGAGTTCACCAAGCAAACCAGCAAGCCTGTAAGCCAGGACTCCATATCCAGATTCCCTTTTCTTTCAATGACCCACACTGACTCCATAATGATTGGAGAGTGACAGAGAGTGAAGCTCAGTGGTATGAGGTCCCACCCATGCTTCCCCAAGGTGTGTCATGTACGACTTTCCATCAGCCTCGACCGCCAGGTCTGAGGTCCTCTTTGCTTTGCATCTGATAGCAAGTTATGGATACTGACTCCTGTTTAAAAATACATGTTACCTCTGAAGATAGGGAGACCCCCAAGATTAACATCTGAGACAGGAAGTATGAACCAAAGAGGTACCACATCAGATACTGGCTAAGAATGTGGACTTTGGAGCAGACAGACTTGGGCTCAAATCCTAGCTCCCCATTTACAGGCTGTGTGACCTTGGGTAAATTGTTTGCTTCTTTGTGCCTCAGTTTCTTCGCCTGTAAAATGAAGTTCACAATAGTACCTCTTCTGTAGGCTGTACTGATGACTAAATGCATCATTAGATAAAAGGGTTTACCTAGTGCCATGTGAAATGTTTAGTAAGCATAATCTATTTTTATTTTTAATTTTCTAAACCTCGTGTCCTGCTGGGAAGACAGGGCAACTCATGAAGCTCCATGAAGAACACAGTCATGTGGGCTCTGAGTTTACAGCAGAAGCAAAGCCAAGCAGGGGCCAGGCAAATGAATGCAAGTGGAACACACGAAATTCCAGAATCCTTTGGTCTAGTTGGGCCTGGCCCAGAGGGGGCACTGAGTGATCATTCATTACATGAGGGACTGAAGGTGCAAGGCCTCATCTGGTCAGGTTGAGATTCCACCAGCTTCTGACAGGACAACCACCTGGTCTGTGGCAGGAGGCCATGGAAACAGCTTTGAACAGTGAAACAAGGATGGGAATGAGAGGCCAACCCTTTCATCATGTGCACGGTCCTGTAGACTGAAGAGCCATGCACACATTAGCCTTCTCTACTCAATTATTAGTAATGATCATACAGATTCCCACTGAGTATCTGCTATGTATACTTCACAATCACCCTGCCAGGTGGGTACTTTTACAGTTCCATTCAACAGATGAGGAAACTGAGGTTCAGAAAAGCTAAACCACAATCTCTAGTGAATAAGAATCCAGATTTGTGTAGCTGCAGTGCCCGTGCTCTTAACCACACTCTATAAACCAAAAACCAAACTGCCTGCCATTGAGTCAGTTCTGACTCATGGTAACCTATACCTACAGAGGTGCAGGGTTTTTCTAGCTGTAATATTAACAAGAGCAGGTGACCAGGCCTCTTTTCTTCTGCAGCACCACTGGGTAGGTCTGAACTTCCAATCTTTAGGTTAGTCTAGTGCAAACTATTTGTCCCATCCAGAGACCTTAATCACACTCTAGAACTCCCTGGGTTAGTCAGATAAAGGTAAATGGAGAAAAGAATATGGGGGAAGAGACTACTAATGAATTACGATCACAGAAAACTTCCTCCAGAGCTGGGGAGACAGAAATGGGCCTCAAAACTGGCTAACGACGAGTTTTATTGACTTCATGGCTTTACCGTTTCTTCTCAAGTTTCTCTGCCCATCAAAGTAGTCCCTGTTGTTGTTAGGTGCTGTCGAGTTGGTTTTGACTTATAGCTACCCTATGCGCAACAGAACAAAACACTGCTGGGTCCTGTGCTATACTCACAACTGTTCTCATGCTTAAGCCCATTGTTGCAGACACTGTGTCAGTTTATCTTGTTGAAGGTCTTCCTGTTTTTTGGCCAACCCTCTACTTGACCAAGCACGATGTTCTTCTTCAGGGACCGATTCTTCCTGACAACATGGCCAAACAATGTAAGATGCAGTCTCACCATCTTTGCTTCCAAGGAACACTCCGGTTGTTCTTCTTCCAGAATAGAGCTGTTTGTTCTTTTGGCAGTCCACGATGCATCCAATATTCTTTTCCAACACCACAATTTAAAGGCATCAATTCTTCTGTCTTCCTTATTCATTATTCAGCCTTCACATGCATACGTGAGTGAATGGCTTGAGTCAGGCACAGCTTAGTCTTCAAGGTGACATCTTTACTTTTCAACATTTTAAAGAGGTCCTTCGCAGCAGATTTTCCTAGTGCAATATGTCTTTTGACTTCTTGACTATTGCTTCTGTGGGTTGATTGCAGAACCAAGTAAAACGAAATCCTTCACAACCTCAATCCTTTCTCCATTTATCATGATGTTGCTTACTGGTCCAGTTGTGAGGATTTTTGTTTTCTCGTTGTTGAGGTGCAATCCATACTAAGACTGTGGTCTTTGATCTTGATCAGTAAGTGTTTCAAATCCTCTCCACTTGCAGGAAGCAGGATGCAGGGTGTTAATGAGTCTTCCTCCAACCCTGATGCCTCACTCTTCTTCACATAGTCCAACTTCTTGGATTATTTGCTTGCCATACATATTGAAAAGGTATGGTGAAAGGATACAACCCTGACTCACACCTTTCCTGACTTTAAACTATGCAGTGTCCCCTTGTTCTGCTCACACAACTTCCTCTTGATCCACATACAGATTCCTCATGAGCATGATTAAGTGTTCTGGAATTCCCCTTTTATGCAATATTAGCCATAATTTGTTATGATTCACATAGTCAAATGCCTTTGCACAGTCAATGAAACACAGGTAAACAGCTTTCTGATATTCTCTGCCTTCAGCCAAGATCCATACATCAGCAATGACATCCCTGGTTCCCCATCCTCTTCTGAATCTGCCTTGAACTTCTGGAAGTTCCCTCTCAATATACTGATGCAGTCACTTTTGAATGATCTTTAGCAAAGTTTTACTTGTGTGTGATATTAATGATATTGTTTGATAATTTCTGCATTTGATTGGATCACCTTTCTTGGGAATAGGCATAAATATGGATCTCTTCCAGTCAGTTGGCCAGGCAGCTGTCCTCTAAACTTCTTGGCATAGACAAGTGAGCCCTTCCAGCACAGCATCTGTTTGTTGAAACATTTCAAATGATATTCCATCAATTCCTGGTGCCTTGTTTTTCACCAATGTCTTCAATGCTGCATTGACTTCTTCCTTCAGTACCATAGGTTCCTGATCATATGCTACTTCTTGAAATGGTTGAACACCAACCAGTTGTTTCTGGTGTAACGACTTTGCATACTCCTCCAATCTTCTCTGGATACTTCCTGAGTTATTTAACATTTTCTCTGTAGATTCCTTCACTATTGCAACTTGAGGCTTTAAGTTTTTCTTCAGTTCTTTCAGCTTGAGAAATGCAGAGTGTGCTCTTCCCTTCTGATTTTCCATTTCCAGCCTTTTCACCTGTCATTATAATACTTTGTCTTCTTGAGTTGCCCTTTGAAGTCTTCTGGTCAGTTCTTTCATTTCGTAATTCCGTCCTCTTGCTTTAGCTACTTGACATGGAAGAGCAAGTTTCAGAGTCTCTTCTGACACCCAATTCAGTCCTTTCTGTCTTTTTAACAACGTCTTGCTTTCTTCACAGATGTTGTCTTTGATGTCATTCCACAGCTCTTCTGGTCTTGAGTCATCAGTGTTCAACGCATCAAACCTGCTCTTGCGATGGTCTCCAAACTCAGGTGGGATATGCTCGAGGTCATACTTTGGCTCTCGTGGGCCTGTTCTAATTTCCTTCAGTTTCGATTTGAACTTGCTTGTGCTGCAGTCAGCATCTGTTCTGACTGCTGGTACTGAGCTTTTCCATTGCCTCTTTCCACAGATATAGTTGGTTTGATTTTTGTGCATTCCATCTGGCAAGGTCCATGTATATAGTAGCTGTTTATGTGGGTGAAAAAAGGCATTTGCAATGAAGAAGTCATTGGTCTTGCAAAATTCTGTCATGCAATCTCCAGCATCATTTCTGTCACCAAGGGTGCCTTTTCCAGCTACTGATCCTTCTGGCTTCTAACTCCTGCAAATCAATGCATCCTGATTGCATGTTTGATTAGTTTTGGACTGCAGAAGCTGGTAAAAAATCTTCAATTTCTTCATCTTTTCCCTTAGTGGTTGCTGTATAATTTGGATAATTGTCATATTACCTAGTTTTCCTTGTAGGCATAGGGATATTATCCAACACTGGCAGCACTGTTCTTTAGGACAGATCTTGAAATGTTCTTTTTGATGATGACTGTCCCACTATTCATCTTCGAGATTTCATTCCTGGCATAGGAGACCATATAATTGTCTGATTCAAAATGGTCAATACTGGTCCACTTCAGCTCACTAATGCCTAGGATATCAATGTTTATGCATTCCATTTCACTTGTGAAAATTTCCAATTTTCCTAGATTCATACTTTGTACATTCCACGTTCCAATTATTAGTAGATGTCTGCAGCTGGTTCTTCTCATTTTGATTTGTGCCATACCTGTAAATGAAGGTCCTGAAGGCTTTACTCCATCCACATCACCAAGGTAGACTCCACCTTGAGGAGGCAGCTCTTCCCTAGTTGTCTTTCGAGTGCCTTCCAACCTGAGTGGCTCACTTTCCAGCATTATATCTGACAGTGTTCCACTGCTATTCGTAACCAGTTTATTCCTTTCAGAAGTAGAGTACTGTGTTCTTTTTCCCAGTCTCTGTTAGTCTGAAAGCTCAGCTGAAATCTGCCCACCATGGATAACCTTTCTGAAATCTGAATACCAGTGGCATAGCTTCCAGCATCATAGCAACACACAAGTCGTCACAGCTGACAAACTGACAGACAAGTGGGGGAAGCAGTCTCCAGGAGAAACCAAAGACTAGTTCCTTTCAGACTGTCACTGCACACTGCTTTTGAGATCGATATGAATCATTCAAGAAAATATGTCTCATTATTCTATTTATCTCAGCTTTTATTAGACTGTTCCACTGACATTTTGCTTTTTCCAGAAACCTCATCAACTCTTGCAGTGAGTATTTAGGGTCTGCCCAGCCCCAATCTGCATTGCAGAATTGTCCCTCCTTTATCCCTTGGGCTGTCAATCTCTGTGTCTCCCTTCCCCAATCAGGTTTTAGGAGTGGGCAAACGACTCAGCCTGGCCAGTCACGGCAGCCCAGCCCTCTGTCACAGTGATGGTTGAAAGCAAAGGCACATGATCTTAGCTGAGCATGTCACAGTCTTTTCACGAGATATGCTTAACAGATTTGTTCTTGTTAGTTGCTGCAGAGTCTGTTCATACTCACAGGGACCCATGAAACAGAGCAGAACTATCCCACAGGGTTTGCACGGATCAGCTTATGAATTTCAACTGCTCACCTTTTAAATAGCAGTTAAGCTCTTAACCACTGTTCCACCAGCTCCACTTTATAGATAGGGGCAGGAAAAGTCTATTCTTTAAGTTTGTAAACTGACTGTAAGAACCACATCAGTCCCAGAACAGTGACCATCTTAGCCCCAGTAAGGAAATACCCATCTGAGAGCAAAGCCAATACAGAAAAGCCGAGGTGAGAGAAGCAGAGACAAACCAAGCCTGAGTAACATAATTTGAGGCTCTGGATTTAGCTCTGCCTGAATCTATCACTCTTAGATTTTACAGTTATGTGAGCCAATAAATTCATTTTGGGGGGCTTAAAATCATTTGGGTGGTGTTTCAGTTACCCACAACAGAAAAAGTCCTAAAATATCACTTTCAAATAAGTCATTGATTAATTGGTTTACTCAGTGGTTATTTATCTAATGCCCCCGAAGCCTTGGTAGATCCCTGGTGTTAGAGTGGTTAACGTGTTCTGCTGTGAAACAGAAGTTGGCAGTTTGAACCCACTAACCATTCCAAGGGACAAAGATGCGGCAGTCTGCTTCTGGAAAAGTCTACAGTCTTTGAAACTCCACAGGGCGGTTCTACTTTATCCTATAGGGTCACTATGAGTTGGAATTGACTCAATGGCAGTAGGTTTTTTTAGTTTAGTTTTGTTTTCTAGACCTTATACTGCTATATTACCAGCCTTCATGGAAACTAGAATGAAGATTTACCATTGTTAGGCAAGCTGGGACAGTGGTATCCAGGTTCTGAATGTAATTTCTAAAGGGAAGCATCCAACATGTCCAGATAAAGGACCAGCCCTTAGGAGCACATTTGCAAGAATGATGCAACTATGACCACAACAAGGATCGCACTAGCAACAAAGTCTAGTTAGAGCAAACAAACCAACCCATTGCTGTCAAGTCGATTCTGACTCATAGTGACCCTGTAGTTAGAAATCCTAAATTGCAATCAAGTTTATGGCAACAAATTTCAGTAGTGATCATCATCAATCAAATGGCTATTTCACTTGGGACAATGACAATGTCAAGATAACAGGTGAGCTGCTGCTGCTGTGAGTTCATTGAGTTCATTAAGGAAGACAGTTGCTCATGATGAGAGTTCAGGTCAGGGGGAGATGGGCCGAACAGAAGCTAAGCCTTCAAGATCATGATTGGTCATGCCACTGAAGGAGTTCTCCAGAAGTTAAACTGAGCTCAAGAGCCAGGTGACAGATGTCAGATTCTCCCAGTCCAAATCATCCATGATGTTCTGCACTTCTGTGGTTCCTCGCTCACTGCCTGTTTCCTCGTCTGTAAAGCGGGCATATTAACTCCCTGTCTAATCTGCAGGGTTGCTGGGAGGGTCAGTAAGACACTCTGTAAGTGGCAGGGCTCCAGGCTTGTTTTCCAGTGGCAGCAGGGACACTATTGAAGAAATAAAACTGTACTCTAGAGTCAAACCAGTAAGTGTGCTCACTGTGATCAGATGGGTCATGAAGAGGCACGGAACAAAACTGATTACCTTCAAGGAGGTGACTGAACAAGCAAACGGAAGCTGTGGGTTTTGTAGAAATGACTCTTAGAAAGCAAGTACTGCTGTCATCACGTGGACATTCAAGCTGACAGTGTCTCTGCTACATTGCAAGAATGCCAAATCTCAGCTTGTCTTGCCTTTCTGAGTGTGTGTGGGGGGGGGTGTGTGTGTGGGTGTGTGTGCGTGTGTGTGTGTGTGTGTGTGTGTGTGTGTCTATTTATACTGCATGCACCTGGCTGGGAAGCTGAGTGGGGCTTAAATCTAACCTGCTGTCCACTTGCCTACTACGTGTCTGGGGCTGTTTTGCCCCAGCCATTGGTGTTAGCTGCCCTTGAGTGGCTCTGACTCATGTTGACATCACGCATAACAGAACACCATGCTGTCCCACCCTGGGCTGTCTTCATGATCACTGGTATGCTTGAGCCACTGCTGCAGCCTTTGGGTCAGTCCCCCTCACTGAGAGCTTCCCTTGTTTTCACTGGTGCCCCACTTTATCATACTTGATGTCCTTTTTTCAGTGGTTGGTTTTCTCTGATGGTATATCCAAAGAAAGTGAGTGCAAGTCTTGTCATCTTTGCTTTTAAGAAGCACTACTGTATTTCTTCAAAGGATTTCATTTTTCTGCAAGTCCATGGGATAGTCAATATTCTTAAGACCACAGTTTTTCTTCTGTCTTCCTTTTTAGTTGTCCAGCTTCCATATGCACAGAAGGCAACTGAAAAGCCTATCGGATAGGTCAGGATGGATCTTAGATATCAAAGTGGTGACTCTGTTTTTTAAAACCTTTAAGCTGTCAGAATATTGCTTCTGCCCAGAGGGGATGCCTTTTCTGAATGTGCACACAGGTGCCTTATGTTGTGGGGTGTGTGCGTGTGTGTGTGTCTATGAACACTCATGTAACAGGTACAGGGATCTGTGTGTGAGTCTGATGATGGACAAATCTTGAGCCCGTCCTCAATGATTTTCCTGTAAGCCCCAAGACTTCTCATTTCTAAACATACATTTATTTTTATGCGATATCTGGGCTTTCAGGCTAAAAACCTTAAGGATAACCTTCAATCAAACAGATTCACTTGGAAGAAGGGCAGTTCTGTTTGTTGTAACAAGTCATTCTCTAGTGGATGAGTTGTAACATGCTTATTCCATCTCCTCTTTCTTCTCTTTTCCCTTGTCTCCCTTCTTTCTGTTTGGATTCCCATTAGCCTAGAACCTTGTTGCCCTCCTCTGAGCTACATAGATGGAAATTTCAATTTAAGCAGAGGGAAGTTGAGGTCTCTCTGACAAGAGACAGTACAGTACATCCTGTTCTCCACAGGAAAGTACCAAGGGACAAGTTAAACACTGTATACAATTTCTTCAAATACATGTTAGGCTTATGGAGAACAGGGACTATCTTAGGACTTTTCATGCCGCTCTGTCACCACCAGCTTCTACAACAAGTTATTTCAATAGAGTAGGACCAGTTCTACTTTTTTAAAGCAACATTGTTGTTCTTGCTGTTGCTAGCTGACATCAAGTCATCTCTGACTCATGGTGACCTTACGTCTAACAGAACAAAATGTTCCCCAATTCTGTGCCATCTTCATTTTTGAGTCCACTGTTGTGGCTATTGTGTTAATCAGTCTCACTGAGGATCTCCCTTGTTTTTGCTGACTCTCTACTGGTCATGATGTTCTTTACTAGGACTGGTCTTTCTGACAACACATCCAAAGTGAGTGAGTCGAAGTCTTATCATTCTGATACCTAAGGAGTATTCTGGTGGTATATCTTCTAAGGCTGATTTGCTCATTCTTTTGGAAGTCCAGAGTACAGTCAGCATTACTCACCAATACCACAATTCAAATGAATCAATTCTTATTCTTTCTTTTTAATTTTACTGTCAAGCTTTTGCATGCATATGAAGCAACTGAAAATACCATTGCTTGGGTCAGGTGTACCTTGGTCATCAATGTCACACCTTCACTTTGCAAGATTTTAAAGAGGTCTTTTGTGGCAGATTGGCCTAATACATTGTTTGATTTCTTGATTACTGCTTCAACAGACATTGATGATTGATCCAAGTAGAGTGAAATCCTTGCTAACTTTGGTATTTTTCCTCCATGTATCATGATGTTGAGAACTGGTCCAGTTGTGAGGATTTTCATTGTCTTCATGATTAGACACAATATAAAGTCTTTGACATTCATCAGTAAGTGCTTCACGTCATCTTCATTTTGGCAGAAATAGCAAGTTGTTAACAAATCTTCTTCCAATCCTGATGCTGTGTTCTTCTTCATATAGCCAGGTTCTCAGAGATTATTTGCTCAGCACACAAGATTGAATAAATACAATAAAATGATAATGTACGACTTTTCTGATTTTAAACCCACATTATCCCTTTGTTCTGTTCAAACAAATGCCTCTTGATGTACAAACAGATTCCACATAAGCATAATGAAGTGTTCTGGCATTCTCATTCTTCAGCATGTTACCTATGAGGTCTGCCAATTACATTCATGAACTCATCCTAAAAAAGGTGCTGCTTACCTCATTGCTGAATATTACTATGATCACCTTCAAAGTATTCCCCTTGGGAAGCTACACCAACGCCAGCGCCTAGTCTATCCTTCAAAGCAATTTCAGAATTCTTTTTCTGGAATGGCCATCAGAGCTGTTGTTGTACTACCCTTGATGCCCTGAATGTCATCAAAATGTCTTTCTTTCAATATATACTTTATTGTTGGGTAAAGAAAAAAGTCACTGGGGGCCAGATCAGGTGAGTAGGAAAGGTGTTCCAATACTGTTATTTGTTTACTGGCTAAAAACTCCCTCACAGACAGTGCTGTGTGAGTCGGTGCATTGTCATGATGCAAAAGCCATGAGATGTTGGTGAAAAGTTCAGGTCATTTTCATCTAACCTTTTAATGCAGCCTTTTCAACACCTTCAAAGAGTAAACTTTGTTAACTGTTTGTCCAGTTGGTACAAACTCATAATGAACAATCCCTCTGATATCAACAAAGTTTAGCAACATCCTTCTGGATGTTGGACTGACAGAACTCTTTTGGTCATAAAGAACTGGCCGCCTTCCATTGTGCATTCTGATGTTCTGTTTCAGGGTTGTATTGGTACACCCATATTTTATCACCAGTAATAACACGGCTCAAAACATCGCCTTGCCTCTCCAAAACGTCTTAGGAAACTTCAACTCTCCTTCACTTTTGTTCATTGGTGAGCTCCTTCAGGAACATTTCTGCATACACCTTTCTCATGTCAAGATTTTCAGTTCAGATTTGCTTGTTTCTCTATTGATGTTTCCTTGGTCTGCTATGCTTCTCACAGTCAGCTGGTGATTTTGACACACAGGTCAATGAATTTTTGCCATGTTTTCATCAGTTCTGCTCATTACTAGCTGCTCTTAACTCTCTTCATCAGTGATGCTCTCTTTCCCTCCCTGAAAAAAGAAACGTTTAATTCATTCGTACACTACTATTTTCTTCATGGCATTATCCCTATAAATTTGGACTAACATGTTTCTGATTTCACTTCCACTTTTACCAAGTTTAGCAAGAAATTTAATGTTTGTTCATAGCTTTAATTAAGCTCCCACATACTCATGATAGCACACAAAAATACATAAAAACAATAATGAACATCACTCAGCAATACACTTCCACACGTCAACACTGATACAGACACTGATATACTAAGGTTATGAAATCTTACTGAGTTGTTTGTACAGTTGCTGCCAATGTAAGTACACAGTGGCCAGTTTGCAAACTTAATTGTCAGACTTGGTATAACTTGTTATGACCAACAGAGTCCAATGCCTTCCCATAATTAATAAGATACAAGTAGAGGGTCAGCAAAAATCAGGAAGACCCTTAACGAGATGGACTGACACGCTGGCTGCAACAATGGACTCAAACATGAAAACGACTGTGAGGGTGGTGCAGGACTGGGCAGTGCTCTGTTCTGTTGTACACAGGGTCACTCTAAGTCACAGCCAACTTGATGGCACCTAACAACAACACAACAAACATCTTTCTGGTCTTCTCTGCTTTCAGTCAAGACCCACCTGACATCAGCAATGAAGTCCTTCATTCCATATCCTGTTCTGGATCTAGTCTGAACTACTGACGATTTCCTATTGATGTACAGTTGCAGTTATTTATTTATTTTTTATTATAATTGAGTGAAAACGTACAATCTCATATAAATTTGCATGCCTGCCTATGTGCAACTCCTCCTGCTCTCCCTGGCTGGTGACAGCACACTGCTCTAATCCATCCTATACATGTCATATCCTCCTAACAATCTCCTATTCCTTCCTCTCTACCTTCTCCTCCGCCTCTAGTAAGAAGTCAGCCGGATGACACCCTGTAGATGTATGAAACCATAAAGTGCACACGCAGTATGGTCACTCTGTGTCACCAAGTCCAAGCCATTCCTGTCTGAAGAGTTGGCCTCCATTATGATTTATGGACTGGGGCAGCATCAGGGCCAGGGGCCATGCTCCCAGGGGAACTCCAAGGCCCCTGGACCATCAATTGAAGTCTTTTAGTGGAGATCTCAGGGTGCACCCCTTTTTATTCTCATGTTGCCAGTGAGAACCAACTTTGGGAGCCCCATCACAGCTATCACTGGTGGTGGCCGGGCACCATCCTGTTCTTCTGGTCACATGTCAATGCAGTCACCCACTCACGTGGGTCTCTTTGTCTCCTGGGCTCTCTTTCCCCCTCCAGTTATTTTTGAATTCTCTTAAGCAACAAATTGATAGCCTGCGATGTTAACTATGTTTTTCAACAATTTTCACATTCCGGTTGATTGCCTTTCTTTGGACCTCTTTTAGTCAGCTGGCCAGGTAGCTGTCTCCCAAACTTCTTGACATAAACAAGTGTTTCCAGCATTCCAACTATTTGTTGAAGCATCTCAGTTAGTATTGCATCAATTCCCCAAGCTTTGTTTTTCACCAGTGCTTTCAATGCAGCTTAAACTTCTTCCTTCTGTACCAGAGGTTCTTGATCATATATGCAGCCTCCTCAAATGGTTGAACATCAACCAACTCATTTTGGTGCAGTGACTGTGTATTCCTTTCATCTTCTTTTAATGCTTCCTGTATTTTTTGTCCACAGCATTATTTAGTAAGGCATCTCAAGGCTTCAATTTTTTCTTCCACTCTTTCAGCTTGAGAAGCACCGATCATACTCTTCTCTTTGGGTTTTCTAACTCCGGGTCTTTGCACATTTCATAATATCGTACTTTCTGTTCTCCTACCACGTTTTGAAAGCTTTTGTTGAACTCTGTTACTTCACCATTTTGCTAGGTGCTTGCATCCTTTCTCAAAAAATCCTCACAACCACCCTATTTCACAGATGAGTAAACTGAGGGTATTCTCTAAACAGTAATTTCTATGCCTTCTGAAAGAGAGAGCTAAGAACAAATGAAGAAAGGTCTTATCTAAGGATTCTCTACTTAAGGTTCTAGTTTTGGAACTCTGGCCAGTGTGTGGTTTCACCTAAAATGGCCATTTTACACACTAGATGAGAGAGGGACAGCATAGGGGTTGGAACTCTGTCTTCTGAAAGCATGTAGGGTACGGAGAGTATGGGACTGTCGTGTGCCATCATTACTCAGAGAGGTACCGTAGAAAAGTTGTACATACACCTGGAAGACTTCCTAATATCCATGTACCTTAGAGATTGGAAAGCATGAGTTTCAGAACTCGGTTCTACCCCTTACTTGCTGCACTGGGTAATCACTTAACCCTTCTGCACCCTAGTTTCCTCATATCTAAAATGGGAGCAATACAAGTATCCTTCTCAACGTGTTGCTGTAAAGATTAAGTGAGATAAGCCATGAAAAGTGCTTAGCCAAGCTGGTGCATAACATCAGCTCAAGTATTATTAACTTTTATTATCTTAGTGGGTTAAAGAACTCTCTTAAGGCTTACGTTCCAAAATGAATCAAATGTATACCCTTTCTTTACATAACCAACTCAAATACAAGATGCCTTTCCTGTGGTGTTTCATTCAAAACCATTCTCTTCAGTTTAAAATCTTCCAGGAGCAAGTTTGGGGGAGATTTGTTGTATCTGAACTTCCTAATTTTATTGGAAAAGCCAAGAATTAGATCATCCAGTTGTGATAAAATGGTGAGAATAAAAAGTGTCACTAGGATCAGGGAAATCTGGCAGTTACTAGTTCTGCGACCTTATAAACAATAGTAATTAACAATAGTCAATAGCAAAAGAAACCTAAACCTGTTGCTGCTGAGTTCATTCTGACCCACAGTGACCCTGGAGGACCGAACTGAATTGCCCCACGGGGTTTCCAAGGAATAGCTGGTAGATTTGAACAGCCGAGCTTTTGCTAGCAGCCGTATTACTTAACCACTCCAGTCAATAGCTAGTACAGCCAATATTTACCCAACATTTCCTAGGTGCCAAGCACTTGTTCTGATTATATATAGGTGAACACAAACAGTTAATGTGCTCAGCTAATTAGGTTGGGGGTTCAAGTCCACTAACAGGTACCTCAGTAGACAGACCTGGAGATTTACTTCCAAAAGCCACTGAAAACCGTGTGGAAGCCAGTTCTCCTCTGACCGACCTGGAGTTGCCATGAGTTAGAAATGACTTGACAGCAGCTGGTTTATGTAGATAAAGTGATAGGAAGACAGAGCTATGATTAAATATTGATTCTCACCACAGTGCCCATGAGGAAGGTATTTGTTGGTCCCATTTTATAGTTTAGAAATTTCTCCCTTTACTGGAGTCCCTGGGTGGTGCAAACAGTTAACATGCTCAGCTGCCAACCAAAAGTTTGGAGATCTGAGTCCACCCAGAGGGGCCTCAGAAGGAAAGCACTGGTGATCTACTTCCAAAAAATCAGCCACTGAAAATCTTGTGGAGCACAATTTTACTGACACACATGCGGTCACCAAGAGTAGAGGTTGATCTGATGGCCACTGGTTGGTGTCCTGTCACTGCTCCCAGCCTCAGTTTCTCTAGTTGTGAGAGACACCGGTCCATACCTGCTCACCTCCTGGGTTACTAGGCATGCACAGAGGACAATGTATGCAAAGTTCTTCTCAGACACAAAGTCCTGGACAGTGACCAGGGGTGATTTTATGCTGATGATAAATGCCAGCTGTCCTTGGCTGGGTTCCTGCCACATGCCAGGCCCTCCGACACTCTGTGGGGAGACGTGCCAACCCCAAAGTGTGAAGCCCGCCCTGAGGCAGCATGTTGACTCTTCAGAGCACAAACCCAAGACGAGAGGCACATCTCACTTCAAGCGACACTGTCATGTGTCCTTTGCCTCACAGTCCTACTGCTCAGATCAGAAGAGAAAAAAATCTTCAGAAACTAGTCTGATTCTATTTTAGTTACAGGTTTGCCCCTGTTAGCTTGTGTCAAATAACCTAAGTTTCCCAAGACAGCCAACAAAGAAAGAAACCTCACTCTTGGGGGTGACAAAGCAAAGGCAGACCGCCACATTGGCATGATATACCCCTCACCACACAGTCACTTTACAAAGCCTGCATGTGCTTACTCAGCAAAATACGTTAACTTTCCCTGGGTGTCAGATAGCAAGACGGAACTACAGTTAACGATACCCAGCCCCCAAAGGGGTTTGTATGGGCCTCAGTTTAAAGGGCCAAAGCAAAGCAAGGCAATGGTGTGTGCTCAACTACTAACTGAGAGGCTGGCAGCTTAAACCCACCTGTGGCACAGCAGAAGAAAGGCCTGGTGATCTGCTTCCGTAAATACAAGTAAAGCCTGCAGGATAGTTCTACATGGCAACACTGTCATGGTTAGGACTGATGGCAACAAGTCTGACTTCTGTACTACTTGCCCTGGTGAGAGCCAGGGAAGAGGGCAGGTGTATGACCAACAGGGGGAGCCACCGTGTCTGAGGGTCTCATCAAAGAAAAGCAGGTTTGAAGATCCAAGTCCCTCAGTTTATTTTATTAGCACTATCCAGCTGCAGGTGCAGGGGTTATCTGGGACTTTCTAAGTTTGTTTATTAGCACTATCTAGCTGCAGGGGTCATCTGGGACTTTTTGAGGATCTAGATAGGGACCAAACCCTTGAGTTAGGTGGTGTAGATTGCAACAGACTCTAGCAGGTACCTTGCACTTCAGTACCTTGAGCCTCTTTTAGAATAGCCTGCGGCTGGTGCAGGGGTCTCTGAGGGAATAAATGGCCAAGGCACTCAGCTGCTAACCGAAAGGTCTATTCAAGGTACCTCAGAAGAAAGACCTGTAGATTTACTTCTGAAAAATTGGCCACCGAAAATTTTACAACGCATAGTTCTACTGTGACACACGAGATGGCCGAGGGTTGGGGCAGATTTGACTGTAGGACTTTTTTTTGTCTGTTTTCTTTTTTGATGCTGGGGGAAAGGACTTTGGCCTGAGTGCAACTTGGGTATGAGATTGCCTTTGCCACTGTAAACTCTGAGGAAGCCACTTTTCCTCAGTTTGGTTTTGTCTGTGTCAAAGGAGAACAATAACATCTCTTTCACAGGTTTGTTAGTAAAATTTAATAATACAATGACAAGAAGAAATAATTAGATAATCAGTGTTTCCTAGACTTAGGGATGTTCTGGGCCCTGGGCCAATATGCTTTAAACTAAAAAAAAAAAAAATATTGGACAAATCAGTCTGGGGTTGCTAAATAAGATTTAAAGAAATTCTAAGAAGGACTTCTTCAGGTATCCTACAATCTTTATCACAGATGCAAAGCCATTTTAACACGGAAAGAGAAGGATGGTTATCATAATCAGGCAAAGGTCCACCTTTGTCATAACTGTCCTCTTGTCCCCTCTCCATCTTGCCTCAGACCGTACTGGAGACCCCTGCTAGGGACCAGCACTGGCCCTCTCTCAGTTGCCAGGAAACCACTAAGACATCGTACTTTGGCACATGGAGGGAGCCACATTGGTATTAGTTTCCCACCTTATTTATCACACTCTGCACTGCTGTGAAGGTATTTGCTATACCTCTTATCCAGCTGAGAGCCTTGCATGGGCAGGACCCAGGCACTTGACACAGCAGTGTGTAGTGGTAGGATGTGGGGAGGGGTGAGGGAATGGGAAAAGGAAGGACATCCTAGAGGGGATGGAGTCCAGGACAAGACGCCTTGCAGAGAGATCAGAACCGATGACCTGGAGCTGCACCTCAGTGCCAACTGCAGCTGTACCTCACCAATCCACTTCCCTTCTGCAAACAGACAATCTGTCCTCAAACTGCAGAACAGACAGGAAAGCTTAGAGGACAGTAAAACTGCCGAAATAAAGTTCATGTCCAAAGAACATGATTCTTCATTTGCAAAAGGCAAAACAGAAAAGGGACCAGCAGTGAGCTAAGTTACAGCTATGATTTTTTCCACCATCTGGAAATAACACAGATGACAATAAGCTCCTGATACTCAAATGAGGTCTCTTTAGGATCAAGAAGAGGCACCTCATCCAATTCATAGGGTGAGCAGCTGCATTGCTGTCTTTAACAGCGGAAATTTACCAAGTACCTACACGTGCCAGTGAAGATGAGGTGATGATGGATAGATGATAAATGATAGACAGACGCAAGACAGAAAGGTAGGTGGATGAATGGCGGCCGGATGACGGACACACGGGTGATAGATAATAGATGATTGATGTCATTGTGGTTGTTAGATGCCATTCGGTCAGTACCAACTCACAGAGACCTGTACACCACAGAATCAGACACTGTGCTGTCCTTGCAGTCACTGCTTTGTTTCAGTCCACTGTTGCAGCTACTGTGTCAATACATCCTATTGTAGGTCTTCTTCTTTTTCGCCGACCCTCTAGTTTACTAAGCATGATGTCCTTCTTGAGGGACTAACTGATCCCTCCTAATAGCATGTCCAAAGCATGTGAGACCAAGTCTCGCCACCCTCGCTCCTAAGGAGCATTCTGGCTGTATTTCTTCCGAGGTAGATTTGTGCTTTCTTCTGGTAGTCCACAGTATATTCAATGTTCTTTGTCAGCACCATAATTCAAAGGTGTCAGTTCTTTTTAGGTCTTTCTTAGTAATTGCCAACTTTCATGCACATGTGAGGTTACTGAAAAATATCATCGTTCGGGTCAGGCTCACCTTAGTCTTTAAAGTGATCTCTTTACTTTTTAACATTTTAAAAGAAGTCTTTTGCAGCAGATTTGCCCAATGCAATGTGGTGTTTGATTTTTTGACCGTTGCTTCCATGAGTGTTGATAGTGAATCCAAAACAATGAAATGCTTGACGTCAGTCTTTGCTCCATTTATTACGATGTTGCCTTTTGGTTCAGTTGTGGGAATTTTTGTTTTATTTATGTTGAGCTGTCATCTACAAGGAAGGCTGTAGTCTTTGATATTCTTCATTAAGCGCTTCAAGTCCTTTTTACTTTCAGCAAGCCAGGTTGTGCCATCTGCATAATACAGGTTCATAACAAATCTATGTCCAATCCTGATGCCCCGTGATCCATATAGTTCAGTTTCTCAGTTACCTGCTCAGCATACAAGCTGAATAAGGATGGTCAAAAGACACAACCCTGACACACACCTTTCCTCAATGTAAACCACGAGGAACATCATGGTTCTGCTCCAATGACTGCCTCTTGATCTACATGCAGGTTCTCCATGAGCACTATTAAGTGTTCTGGAATTCCCATTCTTTACAATTTCATCTGTAATTTATTAAGGTGAATGACTTTGCATAACCAGTAAAATAAAAACATCTTTCTGGTTGTTTCTGCTTTCAGCCAATATCCGTCTGACATCAGCAATGATATATCTTGTTCCACAGCTTCTGAAGTCAGCTTGAATTTCTGGCAGTTCCCTGTCAATATACTGCTGCAACTCCTTTTGAATGACTCTCAGTAAAATTTTACTTATATGTGACATTAATGATACTGATAATTTCTGCATTCTGTTGGCCTACTTTCCTTTGAAGTAGGCATAAATATAAATCCCTTCCAACAGGTTGGCCAGGCAGCTAGCTGTCTTCCAAGCTTCCTGGCATAGACAAGTCAGTACTTCTGGCATTGCATCCATTTGTTGAAACATCTCAATTTGTATTGTGTCAATCCCTGGAGGCTTGTTTTTCACCAGTGTCTTCAGTGTAGCTGTGACTTCCTCCTTCGGTACTATCAGTTCTCGATCATATTTTACCTCCTGAAATGACTGAATGTCAACCAATTATTTTTGATACAGTGACTCTGTGTATTCCTCCCATCTTCTTTTGATGCCTTCTGCACGATTCAGTATTTTGCCCATAGAATCCTTCATGATTATAACTCAAGGCTTGAATTTTTCATTCAGTTCTTTCAGCTTGAGAAATGGAGAGTGTGTTCTTCCCTTTTGTTTTTCTAACTCCAGCTCTTCACACATCACCTTAATACTGTGCTTTGTTTTCTCAAGCTGCCCTTTGAAGTCTTCTGTTCAGCTCTTTGACTTCATCATCTCTTCCTTTTGCTTTAACTGCTCACTGTTCAAAAACAAGTTTCAGAGTCTCTTCCTATGTCCATTTTGTTCTTTTCTTTCTTTCCTGTATTTTTAATAGCCTCTCCCTTTCTTCATGTATAAAGTCCCTGATGTCACCCACAACTTAGCTGGTCTTTGGTCATTATCATTGAATGTGTTAAATCTATTCTTGACATGGGTCTCTAAATTTAAGGAGGAATATACCCAAGGTGGCACTTTGGCTCTAGCAGACTTGTTCTAATTGTCTTTAGCTTCAACTGGAACTTGCATATGAACAACTGATGGCCTGTTCCACAGTCAGCCTCTGGCATTCCTCTGACTGATGGCACTGAGATTCTCCATTGTCCCCTTCCACAGACGCACTCATTTTGACTTCTGTATTCACCTGGTGAGGTCCATATTCCTCTTACATTGTTGAAAAAAAGTATCTGCAATGAAGAAGTCATCAAGTCTTACAAAATCCTATCATTCATTCTCTGTCATTGTTTCTATTGCCAAGGCTGTGTTCTCCAATTACTGATCCTTCTTCTTTGTTTCCAAATTTCACGTTCCAAATTCTAGTAATTATCAATATGTTCTGAATGCATGTTCAATCAATTTCAGACTGCATAGGCTGGTAAAAACCTTCAGCTCCTTCACCTTTGGCCTTGGTGGTTGGTATGTAAATTTGAGTAATGGTCATATTAACTGGTCTTTGCAGACATATGGATATTATCCTATCACTGACAGCCGTGTACTTTAGGATAGATCTTGAAAAGTTTCTTTTGACTATGAATGCAATGCCATTCCTTTTCACTCTTTGTCATTTCTGGCATAGCAGACCATACAACTGTCAGATTCAAAATAGCCAATAAACCAGTTCATTTCAGTTCTCTAATGCCTGGCATATCAATCTCCATGTGTTCCATTTTATTTTGGATGACTTCTAATTTTCCTAGATTCAAATGCCATACATTCCATGTTCCCATTATTAATGGATGCTTACAGCTGTTCCTTCACAGTTTGAATTGTGCCACGCCAGCAAACAAATGTTCCAAAAGCCTGACTCCATCCGGGTGATTAAGGTTGACTCTACTTTGGGGAGGCAGCTCTTCCCTAGTTGTCTTTTGAGTGCCTGCCAACCTGAGGAGCTCATCCTCCAGCACTGTATCAGACAGTGTTCCATGAGGCTATTCATAAGGTTTTTATCGGCTACTTGTTTTCAGAATTAGACTACCACGTCTTTCTTCCTAATCTGTCTTAGCCTTGAAGCTCAGCTAAAATCTCTCCACCGTGGATGACCTCACTGGTTTTTGAGTACCAGTGGCATAGCTTCCAGCATCACAGCAACATATAAGCCCCCACAGTATGACAAGATGATTGATAGATAGATAATAGATGATAGATAGATATAGACAAATGGATATGGATATATGCACTGCTGTTGAGTTGATTCCAAGTCATTACAACCCCAAAGGGTTTCCAAGGCTGTAAATCTCTATGGAAGCAGACTGTCACACCTTTCTCCTGCAGAGTCAGTGTTGGTTTCAAACTCCCAAGCTTGCCATTAACAGTTGGTCACTTTCACCACTGAGTCACCAGGGCTCCTTGATATAGATATAAACTAGAACCAAACCCATTGCCATCAAGTCAGTTCTGACTCGTAGCAACCCCTATGGCACAGAGTAGAACTGCCCCATAAGGTTTCCAAGGACCAGCGGATTGATCTGAACTGCTGACCTTTTGGTCAGCAGCCAAATACTTAACCATCATAGGCACACAGGTACAAAGATACACAGAGACACAGATGGCCATGTCTCAGTCACTTCTTACAAGAGGTACAGCTCTCCATTTTACAGATGAGGAAACCGAAGCTTCTACAGACAGTACTCACTCTAGTCACTGTTTCTTAAACCATTTTCAACTTTTTCCCTTTTGATGATTAAACCATGAGGCAGATGAGTCAACTTTCTCTCTGAATCACACTCAGAGAGGGAAAAGTGACTTCAGTGGGGCTCAGGGTCCACCTGAGGGCAGGGGTGCTCACCGAGGAATCCCCAGTTCTAGTACAGTGCCTGGCATGTAGTATTTGCTGAGGCACTTTCCCTTCAGGTCTCCTGATATTCCTAACCAGGTGCTGTCAACTCACAAAGGGATATTATGAAACAACAGTGGAAATGGGATCGATCTTAGGGGGAACATTCTGGCCTGATCACTTCCTAGCTGGCTTCTAGAATACTCCTTGGCTTCTTAGAGACTCAGCAATCTCCTCTGCAAGCAGAGACAAAGACTAACTCTATGTCCCAGTATCATTCACAAATACATGTTCACAGATGGATGTTCATAAGAAAACCACACAACTGATTGTGCCCCAGTGGGAAGCACTTCACACTATGAGCACTGCGAGGCAAGCCACCAGGACTATCCCTTTAAGCCACTCTCTTCTTCCTGATTTCCATATGCCCCAGGCATTGTAGAGGAATGAGACTGGCCCACCTCATCTGTTTCAGAGATAGCTTGGCTGCTGAGCTGTGTTTCTCTGGACAGAGCTCACCTGTGAAGTGTCAGGCTCCACCCCAAGCCTGCTCCGCCATCACCTGGTACACACTGATTCTTCCACTCTTTCACATCAGCTCCTCCACCCCAGGACTGATGTAGTTAATACCAGGAAGAGAAATGCTCATGTTTATTCACAAAAGTGAAATGTGCCTTTCAGGGAATAAGCAGTATACTGAACACTGCTGATGTTCCATGACACTTGGCACATCACAGAAGGCTAGCACAGAGCTCACCATGAAGTCTCCAGGGTTCTCTGTGCTGCACAGAGGACGCAAAAACCTAGGAATTAACGAATGTCATATTTCCATTCCTCCATCCCAAATCTGGATCCTGAGGTAGAAGGATCGAGACTGTCCACTGTCTTAGTCATCTAGTGGTGCTGTAACAGAAATACCATAAATTGGCAGTTTCAACAAACAGAGTTATTTTCTCACAGTCTTTCAGGCTAGGACTACAAATTCAGGGTGTCAGCTCCAGGGGAAGTCTTTTCTGTCAGCTCTGGAGGAAGGTCTTTCTCATCAATCTTGTCCTGGAGTAGGAGCTTTCCTTGCTGGAACCCATGGTCCAAAGGGTGAGCTCTGCTCCAAGTACTACTTTCTTGGTGGTATGAGGTCCCTGCTCTCTGCTGGCTTCCCTTTCTTTCATCTCTTGTAAACTAAACAGTGGTGCAGGCCACACCCCAGGAAATTTCCTTTACATTGGATCAGGGACGTGACCCGAGTAAGAAGGGTGTTACAATCCCTCCCTAATCCTCTTTCACATAAAGTTACAACCACAGAATGGAAGACAACCACACAATACTGGGAACCGTGGCCTAACCAAGTTTACACATATGGGGGGAGGGAGGACATCATTCAATCCATGACATCTACCTTGTAAGTTTCAAGCGGATGACCCCAGCAGTATTAAATTCCCAGGATCACACATCAGCTCACACCAAATCTCAATGCCCAGAAACCACATTTTCAAGAACAAATAAAGCTGGTTGTGTGAGTTCATCCAGAGGGACCTCAGCAGAAAGGCCTGGTGATCTACTTCTGAAAATGCAGCCACTGAAGGCTCTAATGGTGCATACTTCTTCTGCGACACACATGGGGTCATCCTGAGTCACAGTCGATTCAACAGCAACAGGTGGTAAGATCAACTAAGGGGCTAGAAGTGTGGGAATTTTCCCACATCTTGCTTAGTCTTCAAACAGGGCTGTATCCCAATTCCCATTTTATAAATGAGAAAACGAAACTCCAAAGAAAGGGTAAGTGAATGACACCAGAAACGTCTGGATTTGAATGCAGGTCATTCTGACATTAGTCTATTTCACCAGCGGGCTCTAAGAAAATTTTGATGAATCATATTAAGTTAGTGATAGAGAGAGAGAGACAGAGAAGTAGATATTGACATTTGCAGTAGCTCTATTTTTTAAAAAACTAATTCAAAAATCAGCATTTTTCACAAGACATACAAAATGAATGAGTTTGGTATTGGCAAGCAAACAAAACTGAAGCTGATGTGATTTTGATTTCTGATTCAAGGCAGGCAGAATTAATACACACATGCAGGCGTTACAACCTGCTTTGGCAGAGCACATCTAAAACAGCTGCTATCCTCGTCCCTGCTGTTTTAGATGTGGAAAACCTTCCCCTGGAGTGGCCACCCTGAATATGGACTTGCAACCTACCGGACTGTGTAAGAATAAACCTTCCTTTGTTAAAGCCATCCACTTTGTGGTATTTCTGTTAGAGCGGCCCTAGCTGACTAAAACACAGGGTATCACTGGTGAACTGTGTACCCACTTCTCTGTCCCATGGGCTTGCATGCTTCCTGAGGATGGCATTGGGCCTGCTTCAGGCCCGGAATTTAAGACATATTTAGTGAACCAACAAACAAATTAGTGAACAAACAAATTCTTTGCAGTCTTACTGTCCTCAGTGGAGCCCTGGCGGCACAGTCGTGAAGATGTCAGCTGCTAATCAAAGGGTCGAGGTTTGAATCTACTAGCTGCTCCCTGGAAACCCTATGGGAAGCTCTACTCTGTCTAACAAGGTCACTACGAGTCATTTCCCCACTGGTTAATCTATACTACCACACAACCTCTGCTGGTAGTTTAAGGGAAACTAACAACTTCTCTTCTCTTACCTTGAATGTCAAGAGCTATACAAGTGTTACTTGGGATTGAAAATTCAACACTTGTCTTTTGAAGAAATGCCCATCACCTCAGCCTTCCGTTCCTGATGGTCTGTTCTACGTCGTGTTGAGCCACACACAGGTTGCAGAAGATCCCCCCAGCTGAGCACGAGGGGCCTTCCCCAAGTACCCCAAGGCACCCTGGGACTTAGAGAGTGGGAGAGTAAGGAGCAGGGGCCTGGCTGCCCTCCTACTGAGTGCACAAATGGGAAAGACCATCCATTCAAGCTACTTGCTCATTTTTCTGGGGATTTCCACGAGGCTAGGGTGACAGCAGAACCCTTGGTGGCATAGTGGTTGAGTGCTACAGCTTCCAGACTCTTTCAGATGTCACCGTGCTGGGGAGAGATCAGGCTGGAGGTTCCCTGTTACCCTGCTTTATCAATTAGCTGTACCGCTCTGTGACAAACCACCCCAATTCAGTGTCTGAAAGCAGGAAGCCTTTGTTATTGCTCATGAAGCCAAGCATCTTTGGCTGGGCTCACTGATGTGTCTGTGGTCTGCTGGAGGCCAGGGAGGCAGCTCTGCCCACCTTGGTTGGGCTCACTCACATATTTAGGGGTTGACTGGGTATGGGCTGATCTAGGATGGCCTCAGTTAGGACGACTCATCTCTGCTCCATGTAGTGTCTCATCCTCCAGCAGTGAAGGCTGCTCATGTGACAGTGGCAGGGATATGAGAGAGAGAGGAGGAGCATGCAAGGCCAGTTGGCACAGTGTCACTTTCTGTTGGCCAAAGCAAGTCACAAGCTCACCCCAGATTTAAGTATTGTGGAAACAGATGTCACTGCAAAGTCATGCTAGAAAGAGTTTGGAGACAGACAGGTGTTTTGCTGGGGCTGGCACTGCCTTCAGCGTGCCATAGCTGCCAACAGTGGTGGTACCTTCTAGGAGTGCTACAGTGAGTTCTTGGCTATAAAACAATTACACACTTTTGTATGTTTTAATACAATGTGTCAGGCATGCCCAACTACATTATCTCATTTGGCCCTGACAGCAGTCATATTTGGGAGAAAAAAACCACATTCATCAGTTTTTTGTCTGTTCTCAGTCCTCAGTCAGACCCTCCTTGAGGATTTTAGGGACATGGTGCTAAATGATTAGGAATAGAAGAATCTGGCATGGGATACCGGGCTACAGAGTGTGAACTACCTCATCTCTCACCTCAAATTCAACCAAGCTCACTGCTATTGAATAGATTCCAACTCATAGTGACCCTACAGAACAGGGTAGAACTGCTCCATAGAGTTTCCAAGGAGCACCTGGCAGATCTTTTGAACTGCCAGACAAAAAACTGATGTCTCCAAACTCTTTCTAGCATGACTTTGCAGTGACATCTGTTTCCACAATACTTAAATCTGGGGTGAGCTTGTGACTTGCTTTGGCCAACAGAAAGTGACACCGTGCCAACTGGCCTTGCATGCTTCTCCTGTCTCTCTCATATCCCTGCCACTGTCACATGAACAGCCTTCACTGCTGGAGGATGAGACACTACATGGAGCAGAGATGAGTCATCCTAACTGAGGCCATCCTAGATCAGCCCATACCCAGTCAACCCCTAAATGTGAGTGAGGCCAACCAAGGTGGGCAGAGCTGCCTCCCTGGCCTCCAGCAGACCACAGACACGTCAACGAGCCCAGCCAAAGATGCTTGGCTTCATGAGCAATAACAAAGGCTTCCTGCTTTCAGACACTGAATTGGGGTGGTTTGTCACAGAGCAGTACAGCTAACTGATACAGCAGGGTAGCAGGAAATCTCCAGCCTGATCTCTCCCCAGCACGGTGACATTTGAAAGAGTGTGGCAAATTAAGTTTCAGATATCTCTGCTCCAACATACAAAAGTCCCAGACAAGATTCCCGGCTCAGTCCTCAGCCCCCAGCCACCCACATGGAGTAAGGAACTTGAACAACTTCTGTCAAAGATAGTTTCTGTCTTGACATGACAGTGGGTGAGAAACCTAGAGTGGGGTGCCTGCCTCCATCCCAGCTACCCTGATGAGATGCTGTGTTGCAGTTAAAAATATGCTTTTCCTCTTCCTCTCAAAAATGGAAACTGTCCAGGGTCAGCCTCCCACACACTTCCACTCAGTTTCTAACTCTAGTTTTAAAACCTTGGGCCCAAAAATAGATTTCAAGGGGATCTCACAGACATTTTCCCTGGCATAGCTGCAGCATTTCTGCAAACTTTGAGGAAATTCAATTTCACTCTTTGAACACAGACTCTGCAAAGGCCAAACCCTAGGCATTAAACATCAGGATAAGCTGTGATTGATGCCTTTCTCTCTAGTTTTCCCATGAGGAGAGCACGTGTCAGGTGCAGGTCTTCTCCATTCCTGTTGCTGTGGTTGATTTCAGCATTCACCTCAGTGCCCACCTCCCAGTTACCCAGCCTGGGTATTTCACACCTGCTTGGGCCTGGATGGCTGCTCAGCCTTCTTGCTATTCTTCCTTCCATCCTCTGCCCTTCCTCTTTCTTTTCTTCTGCAGAATAAAGGCAGCCCCGGACACCCCCTCACTTGGATCTGATCTCTTTAGTCTACACATCCTCCCCCTTCCACCTCACACAAATACAGTTTTGGAATAGGAGAGGACATTAGAAACCAAGCCCAGCCCCCTGATTTCACAGATGAAGCAGTAGAAAGCCAAACTGGGAGGGATGAATTCAAGGTCATATGTGGAGGAGGTGATCAAGGCAGAACTAGAACTCAGCCTCACGCCTCATGCCTCACACCTCACACTTCACACGAAGCCTTCACATCTGATTACCTACCATGTTCTAATTTAACAGCAGCGACAATCTTGATAATAGTAATAATAATGATAAATTCACTGCCATCAAGTTAAATCCAACTCATAGCAACCCTATAGGACAGAGGTAAAGTGCCCTTTAGTGTTTCCAAGGAGTGATGGTAGATTTGAACTGCTGACCTTTTGGTTAGCAGCCAAGCTCTAAACCACTGTGCCACCAGGACTCCAATGGCAGTTCCATTTATTAAATTTGTACTACATGTCAGGCACTGGGCACACATTTAATTATCACAATGGCTTTATGAGGTAGGTACTACTACCACCCTCATTAGATAGCGGAGAAATTGAGGTAAAGAGAGAAGTGACCTGCCCAACATCACACCAATATTAATTGGTGGAGCAGAGACGTGAGGTCGGGTTCAATGTCAAAGCACAGTTCGTTAAGCCCCTCCTGGGTCCTGTTACAAACGCTCTCCCATCGGGCTATTTCCTCTGAATTTTCACTGTAACAAGTCTTTTCTAGATCCTCCTGTTAGTTTCTAGCCTCCCTTTTCTCACGCAATCTACTGCCCATCTGCAACTGCCACATCCCTGGGCAGAAGGAGCTGCCTTCTCAAAGAGAAGGCTTTAGGCCAGACTTTAGGCAGAATGCTTTAGGCCAGATTCCACCACTTTTTGGCTGTGATGCTGGGCAAATCACCTAATACAGTAGGATGGTCACCATATAGTAAGATGCTCACCATACAGTAAGCTCTGAAGAATCATTTCCCTTCAGGCCCCAGAATCCACCACACTCATCTACCACCTGCCTCCTTCCATCACTATATCCTATTGTATCCCCATACAGCCGTTTTGAACATCCTGAGCACATATGGATCCTACTATGACGTGTGTTCCCCCCAAAATGTGTGTCAACTACGCCAGTCCATGATTCTCAGTATTGTATGATTCCTCACCATTCTGTCATCTGATGTGATTTTCCTGTGTGGTAAATCCCATCTCTATGATGTTAAAAATGTAGGATTAGCAGCAGTTATGTTAATGAGGCAGGACTCAATCTACAAGACTATGCTTAAGTGCTACATCAATCTCTTTTGAAATATAAAAGAGAGAAGCAAGCAGAGAGATACAGGACCTTACACCACCAAGAGTAGTGCAAGGAGCAGAGCAAGTCCTTTGGACCTGGGGTCCCTGTGCTGAGAAGCTCCTAGTTCAGAGGAAGGTTAATGACAAGGATCTTTCTCCAGAGCCAACAGAGAAAGTCTTCCCCTGGAGCTGACACCCTGAATTTGGACTTCTAGCCTACTGGACTGTGACAGAATAAATCTTCTGTTGGTTGAAGCCATCCACTTGCAGCATTTCTGTTATAGCAGCACTAGATGACTAAGGTAGATATCTTTTGTTCCTCTGCAGCCCATGGCACGTCCAGTCTACATCACAGCCTGGACTCTAGTTCTACACCTTTCTTAGGTTCTAGTGATTTCTCCACAACTAAACTACAATGTCTTTGAGGGAAAGCCCTCCCTACACTTCCAGAAACACCTACCAAAACTACTTGCTGGGCAGTCAGTTCAACTCACAGTGACCTCTCATATATCAGAGTCAAAATGTGCTCTAAAGTTGTCAGTGGCTAATTTTTTGGAAGCAGACATCCAGGCCTTTCTTCGATGATATTTCTGGGTGTGTTCAAACTGCCAACCTTAATGTTAGTAGCCAAGTGCAAGCCATTTGCACCACCAAGGAACCTATCTAGGGAATATCATCCCTCCAATTGATAGAGCACTGGGCATTGCTAATGTACAGAGTTTGATGGGGGTATTGCTGGTACAGAGTTGGATTTCATTCATTCATTTATTCAACCAACATTTTTCTCAATATCTACCATGTGCCAAGTTCTACACTAGCCCCTTAAGGAAATGAGGTTGGAATAAGCTGTCCTTACACAGCTCCCAGCCTAGCAGGGGAGTCAGGAGAGTGAACAGTTAGGAAAATGTAGGGTGTACCCTCCCTAGCAGCCATTCTCTCCTGCCTGGCTGGTGGAGCCTTGAATGTGATGAGTGTTCACCTGTGTCTCTAGCTGACTCAGAGAAAAAGCCTGGACAGCCTAAGCATGGGTGGTCCCAATTCCTTAGCTGTGACTGGTTTAAGCATGTTCATGTGACCCAATTCCAGCCAAGGAGACACAAGTACAGTCTGCTGGGGCTTCTGCAACACAAGTCACTGACAAAGGAAACACAAAGGGGAGATAGCTCTGTCTTTTGCCCTCTGGACATGCCGAGATTGCAGCCTCGTCCGTTTTCTCCTCCTATTTTTCTCTGCTCCCTACATTTTGCTCCTCCTAACTTTCTGGCCTAGCTACTACATCCTGTTCACCTCTTTCTTTAGATCCTTTGCAAACTACCCTTCAGTCAGAAATGATTTCTCTGCCTGATCATACCACAGCTCTTTTCTCTCCTTTCACTCCAGATATTTTTTTTTGCCTGATTTAGCTATTCCAATTCTAGGAATTCACCTTCAGGGAATGCCTGGCCATGTTCCCAGGGACCTACTCATATTTATCACAGTGTTACCATAATGGGAAAATCCTAGACACAACCAAAGTGCCCATCAGGAAGAGATCTATTAAATAAATTATGGCACAGTCATTTAAAAACGACATAGAGGTATATTTATTGATACATAAAGATGTCCCTATTCTATTATTGAGTGAGAGAAGGGAATTTAAACAAAAGCACAAGCTAGTACCTATCTATTAAACATAGAGAGAGAAATGTCTGCAAGGACATTTCATGAAATGTTAATGGAGGTTAGCTCTGGTGGCATTTCATCTGAGTTTTATTTTCTTTATGTTTTTTGGTAACATTGAATCTTACAAAGTCATTATATAACATCTCTAGTATCAGAAAAAAGCTACTTTTATTTTGAAATAAGAACTATACATACAGAGAGAGAGACAGAGGGAGAGAATTGTAGTTAAGATCCACCTCCTTTGGGGTTGTTGTTGTTCGGTGCCACTGAGTTGGTTCCAACTTGTAGTAACCCTACGTACAACAGAATGAAACACTGCCTGGTCCTGCTCCATGCCTGTAATCATTTTTATGCTTAAGGGCATCATTGCAGCCACCGTATTAATCTATTTCGTTGAAGGTCTTTCTTCTTTTCGCTGGCCCTCCACTCTACCAAACATGACTCCTTTCTCCAGGTAATCATCCCTAAGATCATGGGAGAAAGGATTTCAATTTGTTCTACTCCTGCTAACCTGGAAGCCATTCCAGGACACCCTGCCTCTCCTTGGGGACTTCCGGCTTGGCAGTTACACGGAGCTCACTATTGCTGTCGACCAAGCTACAATTCTTGAAAACTCTCTCACCTTGAGCAGGAATCTGTCAGTCCCAATTCTGTCTTCTGCAGCCTCACAGAGTAAGCCCAGCACTCCCTCATCCTCCACATGCTGTCAGGCCCCACCTCAGCCACTTGTCAAGTGACATGATTTCCTGTGGATGTCCCATTCTCACAGAGCATGAGCCTATCTCAAAAACGGCATAGGCTTGCCAGGCAAAGCATGGAGTGCACATGGGGTCAAAAGCAGGTAAGGCTGGGGTAAAGTTGGAAAGATCTCTGTATGCCATGCTAAGGGGTATGACTTTCACCTCGATGAGCAGTGGTTCTCACTTGTTTTGTGTTCACAACACCTTCAAACACTAAAATTTTTGGTATCACACTTGAAGAAGGTAAAAGATTCAAACAATCTCTGAAAAAATAGTGATTATTTCAGCCACTCCCTACCTGTATCAGTCAGGATGGGCTAAGCTATGCTGCAGTAACAAATAACTTTTCATTCATGCTGTGTCCAACATGCATTGGTTGGGACGTTGCTCTGTGCCATTCTCACTCGGGGAAACCCCATCCCCATGCTGTCTCAATTGCCAACAGTGGAAAAATGGAAGGTGGCTAACAGCATACTGATTACTAAAGTTTCCATTTGGAAATAACACATATTGCTTTTTCTCACAGTTCATTGGCCACAGCAAAACACACAACCAGAAAAGATGTGAAAAGAGGTGAGGAAGTTCAATCCTATCATGCAGCTAGAAAGTGAAGAGCTAAAAAGACTTCTCCAGTACTGATGACCAACCAAACTACTACATTAAAAAGAAGAAGGAGAAGGGGAGGAGGAAAAGGAAGAAGAGGGCACCAAGAAGCAAAACAAAAACCTGTGACTGTTGAGTCTATTCTGACTCACAGTGACCCAAAAGGACAGAGGAGAACTGTCCCACAGATTTCCTCAGCTGGAATCTTCACATCTTTCTCCCTGAGTAGCTGACAGATTCAAACGACCAGCTTTTTGGTTAGCAGGTGAGTGCTAACCACTGAGTATCCAAGGCTCCTTAAAAGAGGATGAGGGAGAAAATAATTATGATCTGGGCTCTTTGCTAAATACTGAACAAGTCTTACTTCTTACAACAATCTTAGATTAGTACTTTTGTTTTCCTTCTTTTACCACTTAGAAAATTAAGCACAGAGAAGTTAAGTAACTTGGCCAAAGTCATAGAGCTAGTAAGAAGTCTGTCCAGAATTTGACCCCAGGCACTTTCAATTATCATGTTACATTAACCTAAATAGGTCCCTGGGTAGTGCAAATGGTCTGTGCTTGGCTACTAATGCAAAGGTTGTTGGTTCAAACCAACCCAAAGGCAATGAGGAAGAAAGCCCTGGTGATCTGCTTCCATAAAGATTACAGCCAAGAAAATCCTATGGAGGTCAGTTCTACTCTGTAACTCATCACCATGAGTTACAGTTGACTGAATGGCAACATGTTTCACTTGGTTTCATACTACCTAATAGTCAACTGTGAATCAAGGTCAATAAAAACAGTCAGGTATTTCAGAATTGAGTTGGTTACCCTTTGTATGGATTTGCTGAGTAGAACTTCTCTGGCCTTATGCTCTTGCATACTCCTGATGGCGACATTCAGGAGGTTCCATTCAAGATGACATGCTCTCTACTGCTATTTCATCATATACTACATCTCTTATATCCCACCTACAAAAACACACTAGCCATGTTTACACCTTATATTTTATAAGAAAACGAAAATACTGGATGCACATATACAAGGAAGAAATACTCATAACAATTATAGACATCCTTTCTCCAAATGGTCTCGTGTTCATAATCGGTGTTTAGAACTACCTTTTTTCCATTACTGTTTCTGGATTCTCTTCACTCTCAGCAAATATCTCAGCTGATTATGGTTCCTTGCCTGGTGGGGTGAGCCAAACTTTGACTCCTGTAAGTTCTGGCCCATTAATAGTCATGTCAGAATTGCATTCCTATAGTTTTCAACCGACCTTAATCACAGGGTGTGGTAGTAATAAGAGATATCTTAAGGAATCTCCTCTTATTTATCTATATTATGTAGTATCAGTCCAATTTCCTCTTGGTAATCAAGATCAATCACACCAGCCAGTGTGGTAATTCCCTTCTTTTCTTGTTGATCCAGTGGCACACGGAGCCCAAAGTGGCCTGGTAACATTCTTATCTTCCAGTTCAATGGAATCAGTGATGTATCTCCACTGAGAGCATTCCTCCCTGTGGAACTAAAACCTCTAGACTCACACAGCATACATTCACAGGGAGCAAAAACTTGCCAGTGGGTCACTAGGGGTAATAGTAAGTGATACCACTCCTATTTCTACTCCTTGATTCCTGGACCCAAGAATCCTTGCTATAGAAGAAATAGCACCATATACTGGATGTTTGTTTAGAGCATATAGAGCTTCTTGAAGAGCACTGCCCCATTCTGCAAGGTATTGTCACCTGGCTTGCACTGTAACTGTGTTTTTAAAAGGTCATTCCATTGTTCTTTCAGCCAATGGCTTTGGGATGATGGGGAACACAGCAAGACCCACAAATTCCATGAGCAAGACTCCAAGGCCACATTTCATTTGCTATGAAGGGAGTCACTTGATCTGAGGCACTGCTGCGTGAGATACCATGATGGTGGATAAAACATTCTGTAAGTCCATGAATGGTAGTTTTGGGAAAGGCACTGTGTGCAGTGAAGGCAAATACAAATCCAGAGCATCTATTACAGTAAGAACAAAATGCTGTCCTTTCCATAATGAAAGCAGTCCAATATAATCAACCTGCTACCAAGTTGCTGGCTGATCACCCTGGGGATGGTATTATATCAAGGGCTCAGTGTTGGTCTCTGCAGCTGGCAGACTGGGCACTCAGCGATGGTTGTAGCCATGTTGTGCTTGGACAGTGGAAGTCCATGTTGCTAAGCCCATGCATAACCTCTATCCCTGCCACCACAGCCACTTTGTTTATGATCACATTGAACAATGACAGGAGTGTCTGGTGAAAGACAATGACTTATTTCCATAGAACATGCCATACTACCCACTTGATTGTTAAAACCCTCTTCTGCGGAGGTCACCCTTTGTTAGGTAGTCACACAAAACACAAATAATTTCACTTCTTTGGCCCATTCTGAGAGATGTATATATTCACCTCTTCCCCATAATTCCTTGTCACCAATTTTCCAATCATGTTCTTTCCAAGTTCCTGACCATCCAGCCAAACTATCGGCCATAGCCAATGAATCAATATACAACTGCACATCTGGCCATTTCTCCTTCCAAGCAAAGTGAACAACCTGGTGCACTGCTCCAAGTTTTGCCCATGGGGAGGATCTGTCTTCAACATTGTCCTTCAGGGAGATCCCAGACATGGGTTGAAGCACTGCAATTATACACTTCTGAGGGGTGCTTGCATATCACACAGAACTATCTGTCAACCAGGCACAGACTGGGAGAGAACAGATAATGCAACAGGTTCAGGGTTCTATGGAAAATAGCAGATAGTGGACACCATGAGCATTTGGTCTCATGCCACTCATTGGTGACTCCATGTCCTGTTTAGGCCTCATATTATATATACTACTTCTATTTGGCTGGCTGGCTATTTAGTGATAGAGAGCTGCCATGTACTTTTGACTTTATGACCCTGTGGGTCAAACAAGCCCGGTTCATCATGGGATGCATGTTGACTTTGGAGCCCATGTTAATTGTTCAGTTCTACTAAAGCCAAGTCACAAGTTAAAAGCTGTTTCTTAATGGAAGAGTATTATCTTCAGAGGGTAGTAGGGCTCTGCTCCAAAATCCTAAGGTTCTTCACTATGATTCACCATTTGCGACCTACCAAAAACCCAAACTGATTCTCTGTTTGCCACTGACCCTTTAAGGACCATTGGCTCAACTAGATCATGTGGCCCAACTAGCAAAGCAGCTTGCATAGAACTCTGAACCTGTTGCAAAACTAATATCACTTATGTCATTTGATAAACAGGTTGGAGTAACACACCCAAATGAGGGATATATTGTCTCCAAAATTCAAGGAGGCCCACCATGGATTGTGCCCCCTTTTCATTGTGGGAGGTGCCAGATACAGTAACTTATCCTTAACTTCAGAAGGAATATCTCCATATACCTCACACCACTAGATTCCCAGAAACTGTGGAAGGTGCCTGCATTTTTGTCAGGCTAATTTCCCAACCTCAAACACGTGAATGTTTTGCCAATAAATCCAAAGTCATTGATATTTCTTCCTTACTCAGTTGAGTCAGCATAATGTCATCAGCATAATAGAAGAGTGTGACACCTGGCAGAAGGGAAGGTGTTTAAGGTCTCTGCAGACTAAATTGCAATGTAGGTCTGAAGAGCTGATATATCTCTGAGGTAGGACAACGGGAGTGTATTGCTGACCTTGCCAGCTGAGGGTAAACCATTTCTGATGGTCCTTCAAAACAAGTAGAGAGAAAAAGGTATTAGCCAGATCAATAGCTGCATACCAGGTGGCAGGAGATACATTAGTCTGCTAAAGGAATGAAACCAAATCTGGAACATAAGCAGTACCTGGAGTCACCACCTGGTTACATTTTACATAATCCACTGTCATTCTACAAGATACATCTGTCTTTTGAACAGGCCAAACAGTCAAGTTGAATAGAGATGTGTTGGGAATTATCACCTCTGCATCCTTCAAGTCCTTGATGGTGGTAATAATCTCTACATTCCCTTTAGGAATGTGATATTGTTTTTGGTTTACTCTTTTCCTACATAAAGGCAGTACATAATGGCTTCCACTTGGGTTTTCCAACCATAATAGCCCTTACTTCACTCATTTAGGGATCCATTATGGGGATTCTGCCAGTTGCTGAGTTTATCCATTCCAACCACATATTCTGTAACTGGGTAAACCACTACAGGATGGGTTCAGGGGCTTACTGAACCCACTGTGAGCTTAATCTGAGCTAAGACTCCACTAATAATCTGACATCCATACTCCCGTGCTCTGACTGGTGGGGCACAGTGATATTTTAGGTCTCTTGAAATTAGTGCCAGTTCATAGCCAGTGTCCAGTAATCCCCCCAAAACCTGGTTATTTCCTTTTCCCCAGTGAACAGTCACTCTCATAAAATGCCATAGGTCCGTTTGAGGGAAGGTTGGGAAAAAGATTAACCATATAAATTTTTAGCATTGCAGTGAAGTACTTCCTTAAGGAGACCAGCCAGACCTACACTTCATTAAAGGGATTGTGGGTCTATAAACTGGCAGAAGTCTGGAAACTGATTTAGGAGCTGTGATTGATTCAAGTTAGACTGACATTCACTTGATCTATATTTCTTCCACTTGTACAGATCAAGTAAATATTTCATGGATTTCCAATCTATTTCACTCCTAGTGACACTATGACTAAACAGTCAAAGCCATAAATATATATGAGTCAGATCATTCTGATTACTGCTATGACTCTATTGTCCATTATGGTAACCATGCCCACCTTGTCTTTGTTGATTGAGTGCTACCAGTGGGTCCCTATCACTATGGGGTCTGATTAGCCCCACTAGAGTTAGGTGTCTTAATTCAGTTAGGGCAGTTCCCACTGTCAAATCTTACTTAAATAAAATAGCAATACAGCAGTCTTCAAGGATCCTGAGGTTCCCTTCACAAATTTTTTCCTCACCATTAGGGTAGAAGGTATGTCCTCTGTGTATTCCATGAGTGCTTCTCCAGGTCTAGCGTGATAAAATCACTCTTATATGCCAATTTCCCCAAGCCTTTGAATTTTGTCATCTACTGTACTACAAAGCAGGTCTGGTACTCCAATTTGATTTAGTACAGGCCACTGCATAATCTATGCATCAGTGAACCAGCCAATAAACTTTTAGATCATTTCCTCATCTTTTGAGCTGAGACAATGAATGAAGAGTCTGCACTTAGTGGGCTCATACCAATAAACTCAGACTGATCCAAGTTTATGTTCCTTGCACCATTATCCCATACCATTAATAGTTATTTCCGCACATATTTCTCAGGTTTGAGGTTTACATATTAGAAAACTCAAGCAGCACTTTAGAAGTGTGACATACCTTCTCCTGAGTCATACTTTGTACTTCAGCTCTTGGAGCTCACTGAGCCTTAAATCTAGATATAAGTCTAGAAGCAAAAATGAGTGGTGATGTGTTCTGAGAACATTCAGTACCATATTTTAAGGCATCTGCCTCAGGTTATATGTCCCAGGCAATGACTCAGACACTTCTCCAGGGAATGATTCAGACAAAGACTCTTCAGACACAGCTGGATTAATCTCATCAGATGGGGGTGGAGTGGCAAATGGTTTTACTGGGGAGGGTGGCCTAGCAGACAAAGATGGAGTAATTTCTTCAGACTGGAGTGGCAGAGTTGATTCTCTCGGCAGGAGTGATTCAATAGAATTTATGGGCTCAGTGTCCCCAGTTTCCTGATTACCTGCTCATATGTCCCCATTCTAAGTTTTAGGACCCATTTCTTCCTAATCAATACCTTACTTTAAATTCAGACACCATTCAAGTTTGGAAATTCAACTGGCATTGTAATTCAGCCACTCTTAAGTCTCTGCATTTGGTTTTCAGCAACATCAGTTCTGCTACTACAAGAAATAAGGGTTTCTTGGAAGGCACATGTGGAACTTCGAGGTTGTTTATGCAGCAGTTGACCTGTGATTCTTTCACACTCTGTCTAGCAAAAGTAGAATCAACCAACCAGCTTCCAGATACTTTTCATTTTGACAAAACTGTAGAAATGTATTCAACATGCTATCATCAGAGCCTTGCCTCTCACCAATGCTCGATCTACTGGTGGTGATATTTTGTATATTTCTATTGCCACATCATGTCATGGGTTAACAGTGTCCTCTTTGCTACTGGAAGTAGTTATCAATATCTTTAAGACTAAATTTGTAAACTGATTTAGAAAACTCTTCCTTATAATTTTGTTTCTCTAGAACCATTCCCAGTATCACGTGTCTTACACTGGGACCCAGAGTAAGAGAGAGAGAGAGAGAGAGATTTATATCAAGGAAATGGCTCATATGGCTGGAAAGTCCCAAGTTCATGTGTCAGGCTGAAGGCTTCTCCTGACCCATGTAGCTGCAGGGGCTTGCAGATCCAAAATTAGCAGGTCAGACAGCAGAACTCTGGCTCACAGGCTGTAAGGCCAAACAACTCCAGATCAGCAGTTAAGACTGTGGGTCACTGGCTCAAGGGCTGTCGAGGCTGAAGAACCCCAAAATTAGGAGGCAAACTGCTAGCTCAAGTCCCAAGAATTAGAGGTCAGATGAGGATTCACAACAAGCAAAAGCCAGCAAGCCTTGCCAGAATGTCCACATATATTGGATGCAAGCCACATCTCCAAGGAAACTCTCTTTCAATTCATTAGCTACTTACAGCAGATCGTGTCATGGAGGTGGTTATATGCGGTCTCATTATGGAGGTGATTATGTCATTACATAGCTGTCAAACTACATCATAAGTGCCAAACCACTGAGAATCATGGCCCAGCCAAGGTGACACACAGCATTAACGGTTGCAAAGTCATACTGAATCAGGATAGGCCTCACGGCATCTTGATAAGAGAAACAGAAGGGAATCTGGATACAGAGGCACACGGGGAACAAAACCATGTGATGGCAATGGCAGAGACTGGAGAGACATATCTACAAGCCAAGAAACAACAAGGATTGCTTGCACCTATCAGAAGCTAGGAAGAGACACAAAAGATTTTCACTTAAAACTTCAGAAGGAGCATGGCCCTGCCAACAGAACTGTAAAACAATGAATTTCTGTTGTCTTAAGCCACCCAGATTGTGATAATTTGTTACAGCAGTCACTGCAAACTAATACAATCGTAATGAGTGTCTACTATGTTACACACCCGCTGCACGTGCAGTCTGGTGGATCTGGCTTAACCATGTGTGTACAGTCTGGTGGATCTGGCTTAATCACCTTAATCATAACCCTCAGCTAGAAAAAATAAATAACAAAGCAGTGATCTGAGTAGCAGGAGACATGGATTCCAGGTCTATTGCAGCCATTGAAGCAGCTGTGTTACCTTGGAGAAGTCATTTTCTCCCTCTAGGTCTATGTTTTGACCTCTTGTGTAAAATCAAAGCACCAGACCATACGCTTTCCAAACAGACACTCTGGTGCCAAAATTTTGTGACCTGCTGGAGTGAAGGAAGGTGGGAAAGGCCAAAGAATGCCTTGAGTATTCTCCTCCAGCCCAGGCTATGCTTTCCCTACCTCCTTTGCCTGTCTGACTCTGGATTTCTAGTCGAGAGGCCTAACATCCTGGGTTCTTCCAGGTCTCATCTCAGCTCAGTCCCTTATTATGAGCTTTGAGAATGTCATCCATGGCCTCATATTTTAGAGGGCCCAAGCGCAAAGTCCCCCAGAGGAAACCCTGCCTGGGGGTCATGCAGGAATATTCAGACCCTGGAGAGATGAGGAGAGAGGAAACAGTAGGTCAGGCCCTGGGTATCAGAAGGAGCTTCTAAAAGAAAATCTCAGATTCAGAGAGAAGAGCAGAGGAGGAATGGCATGGAGTTTAAACGCCTGGGGCCTGGAGCAAGGCTGCCTGTGCTCTCCTCTGCTATGTGACTGTGGGCAAGTTCTCGGCCCTCTCTCATCCTCAGTGAATGCTCCATCACTCATGCTAGTATTAAAAATTCAGTCAGCTAATAGTGAAAAGAATACCACGCATGGCCTGGTACACAATCAGCCCTCAACAAATGTTAGCTGCCTGGCCATGGTGAGCCCATGTATGCCACAGTAGAACTGTGCTCTATGGGGCTTTCCGTGGCTGATTTTTCTAAAATAGAATACCAGAAACTCCAAAACTGTTGCCATCTAGTTGATTCCAACTCAGGAATCCCTGGGTGGTGAAAATTATAAATGCACTCAATGGCTAACTGCCAGGCTAGAGGTTCCAGTCCATCCAGGTGTGCCTCGGAAGAAAGGTCTGATGAAATTCTTCCAAGAACTCAGCCACTGAAAACTCTATCAAGCACAGTTATACTCTCACACACTTGGGATCACCATGAGAGTGAGTCAATTCAGCAGCAACTGATACTGGGACTGGCCATAGATTCAGGGCCCTTGTCTGCTAAGATATGGGTGTGTGTGTTCTGATGATATCCAGATGGACTCCAGAGATAGCAGAGAAAAGCAACCACACTGACTAAGAATGACTGCAGAGGTGCTGTCAAAGTCACAAAGGAGAAATACGGAGCCATGCTTTCTCTGTATACCAGGACTCCCCATCAAAGCCATCTGTGCATAAGCCACAGACCCTGACTCATGACCAGGCAGGACAGTATAAAGAGGATGCAGCATCGAACAGGTACAGGCAAATGTTGCTGAGTTTTATCACTGTACACAGACAAACTAAACTGCTCTGCTTAGTCGTTGCTGTGTCCATCTGATACCCTGGCTGTTCACTGGGGTTGCACCCAGGATAGGCTTTAGTCATTTTCCTTCATACTGTCATTTGATTTTTCAATAAATAATTAGGCCATTCCACCTACTCAGAATATTGCCTAGATGTTGTGTTCCAGTATTTACAGCCCCTGTGCTGGTGCTGGGCAAAATGGGGAGGCAGGTGGTGTCTTTCTACCTTCTCTCTCCCTGCCATGTTCATTCTCCTAAAACCCGTGCATGTTCACCTTACATCTTAATGGGAATAACCAGTTGTGGATGAGTCAATTCCTCCACGTGGTGACCCCATGGGGATCCATAGAGTTTTCAGTGGCTGATTTTAGTTGATGCTTATTCATTGCCTTCTCCACGTCCCCTCCCTCATATCATTTTTCTTTAACTCAGGGGTGTTTCCTGTTTCTCAGGGCATAGAGTCCTCTAAGCACTGGATAAATGCTATGGAGCTTTTCATGTCATGTCCCTCCAAGTGACCAGAATGTTGCATTTGATAGAGGGAGGGGGCTCATGTGTTCCCCCGAATACCAGCTGTCCTTGCTCCTAACATTTTTTTTCCATAGGGAGGGAATCCTTTCTCTGCCCCCTTCCCTGCTCCACCCCTTTCCCCAGCTTCACTCCAGGCAGGTGGAATGCCTCATCTTATTGGTAAGATGAGGAAGAACTGGGCTTGCCCTGCTTGGCTACCCTTCTTGGGTGGAGCCTTCCTGCAGAAGGTTTCCACTCTGCTTCTCCTTGCTCAGAGCCTTAGCTGAACAGGACCTCCAGGAATTCTTATTCTAGGGTCCAGTTAGCAGGACTACTTGACCCTCTTCCAACCACTAAGTTATACTTGCCAACTTTGCCTCTGTTAGGGGAAAAATTTACATTCTGCTTCTCTGTCTGCCTCTCAAACATTCCTTAAGTTCCTGAAGGAGTATAGGAGGGACCCACTCAAGATCCCCCAACCCACCATTTTCGAGAACTCTGGAACAAAACACACCTTTCAGCTTCAGCTGGGCAGTGTACTTAAACATCTGTGAGTCTGTTTCCTTATCTGTAAAACGGAGATAATATCATCTACCTCATAGGACTTTCATGAAGATTAATTATATAAACACAGAAAATGGTCCCACATGACATCTGGCATATGTTAAAAATGTTAACATCTGACAATGTTAAGTTTCTTTTCTCCCTTTTCTATCCATATCTTTTCCTTTCTTAGTACATCTTCCTACCCCAACCCCTCTTACCCTCTCTCCCTCCAAGGACTGGCTACATAATTTGTGAAGCCCTGTTGGTGCAGTGTTTAAGCACTTGGCTTCTAACCAAAAGGTCAGCGGTTCAAACCCACCAAAAGCTCTGTGGGAGAAAGATGTGGCAGTCCATTTATGTTAAAATTTATAGCCTCAAAAACCCTATAGAGTTCTATGAGTCAGAAATGACTTAACAGCAGTAAAATGGTGCAAAATGGAGCCCCTGAGTAGTGAAAAGGTGAATGTGCTTGAAGCTAAATAAAAGGCTGGTGGTTCAAGTCCACCCAGAGGTGCCACTGAAGAGAGACCTCACCACCTACATCCAAAAAATCAGATGCTGAAAACTCACTGAAGCACAGCTCTACTCAGACTCTTAATAAGGTCGCCATGAATCAGAATCAATTTGATGGTGACTGGTTTGCTGTGCTGAGTGCAAAATGGGGGGTCCCTTGTTTAAAAATTAAGAATTCTAATATGGTGACATTAGGGCATTAAACCCAGTGCTGGCCCCTTCTCTGGGTCCCCACACCCATAAAGCTGGCTCCTCCTTCCCCTCCCATTAAGTTCTTCCATGCCTCTCCATTTTTGCCAGCCTGAATTTCCAATCCCAGTGTCCATCAGATGACACCACCTTTTTTTTTTTAGTTTGTTACTGGATTCAAACTTTTTAGATACCACAAAGCTTCGATCATTCCACTCTGCTGAGAAGGGAGAAAAGACGGTTGATCTGAATTAATGAAATGTCTGAAAAATAAGACACTATGAAAGTAACACAGTTGTACTACTTTCAGATTTTTACAGCAACAGAGGTGAAACAGAGAGGGCGAATGAGAGGAGGAAGCGAGAGTCTCTCATATGTGATTTAACAAACACAGAAGATTTAATTTATAATGAATATATTCCTTGTTTGCAAATGATGCTACTAAAAACCCTCTCCCTTAAGTAGGTTAATATTTCTCTAGTCAGCAGTTTGCTTGGTGAAACCTTTCTGCTGCTACAGATGCTGGTAAAATCTATCTGCAGTGATCCTATATAGCAAAATGATTTCTGTGACCTTGCAGGCAGTCCATGGTACATGCTGGGTTATAGAAAATTCTTGTCAAGGAGTAATCCCATACCACAAATTCTTTCTCTGCTTCCCTTCCACAGAATCACGGAGTCTTTGAAATCTCCTATGATGCAGAGCTCACCTCTCTTGGACTTGATTTAAGCTATGTCCTTTTACAACAGGATCCAGACCTATTCTGGAGGTATTATCCTCACACAGCCCATGCACCCTCACACCTCCAAGCCTTAGCATCTTGGATTTGGAATGTTCTCCCTCCACCCTCCATAGTCTGTCAAATGACCTGACTCATGCTTCAAGGCTTATTCATAGGTCCCCTTCTCCAGGAAGCTCTCTCTGATTTTTCTAGGAAAAATCTCACCTAGTCTGGCCCCAGTGCACTCCTATGACTGCATTTGTGCTACTGCTAACAGTTCTCCAGGGGCCTCTTGGAGACAGCATGGGTGCTCAGGGTCCTGGATCTCATTCATCTCTAGGGAGGCAGGGCAGCTCAGCAGTTCCATCACCAACCATGTCCAGCATGGACATCTTAACACCAACTTCTCAGCACTGTCAGGACTAAACCTGATAACAACCCAGAAGTGCTCAGCACAGGGCTTGGCAGAAAGCATGTGCTCAAAAATTGTTTACAGTTTTCCATAAGGGTCACTGGGTGGCCGTGGATCCCACTTTGGTTGGAGTCCTATTTAATGACTGTGGACGTGTATGATTATGAATATGGCCTTCTCTCACTTTCAGAAGTGTTTCAGTTTGGATGATAAATTATATGGTGACCCTAGACAATTGGGACCAGATCTGTCCCATTTGCCAGTGTATCTCTGGCACATTGAACAGTGCCCTGCACTGAATAGGCACTTAATGAAAATGCAACAAACGAAGGTGTCTCCAGTGCCCAACAAGTGCTTGGCGCCTGGTAGGGGCTTCATAACTGCTAGTGATTGTTTGTCTCTATTTTTCAAGCACTTGTTTGAGTCAGAGAAGGTGTTAGTTGAGTGAGTGGGTGAATGAATGAATTAAATGAGCTCATCTCCTCTGAAGCCAATAGTGCTGTTGAGGGCAAGTAACAGCATCTCACAGATGCAGGGAAAAGAGTGGATCAGATGGAGGAGGGAAGGAGGGAAGGATAATGCCCCTCCCACCAGACTGGATGGAAGAGGTGTCTGTTCCTGGCTATAGCGTGGACCAGTGTCTTCACTCCCCAGTTAGAAGCCAGGGATCAGTTTCCCCATGGAAGGAGCAGGAAATCGCTGCCCCCGAAGGTAGCCTGAGTGTTGAGTCAAGCAGGCTCCTGGGGGTCCTGGGATCCTTGTCTCCAACAAACATAATCTGCAGTGGTTCAGGGTCCCAACAGTTCCTGCCTCTCACAGGCCCATTGAGTGCCCACTTAGGCACCTACCTACATTGGGGTGCCCAAAGCAGAAGGAAGAGGGTGAGAATGATCAGTCTTCTTCACCTCCTCTTCCAGGCTAAGAAAGGGAATTTCACAAGCTGATAGCCACAGTATTCTGGACACACACCATGCACGAGGTATAGTGCTAAGAACTAGCATTAACTCGTTCTGTCACCAGAATGGTCCTAGGAGAGAGCCACCCCCATTTTATACACAAGGAAACTGAGGCACACAGAAGTGATTTACCAGAGGTCACAGAGCTCAAATTCCCCAGGTGTAGGGACCCAACAGCAGTCCTCTCCATCCTTCCCAAACCCTTGATAAGACAGCCTGGTTCTTGCTCCTCCCTGGCTGTGTGACCTTGAGGCTGGCTCACCCTCTCTGGGCCTCCTATGCCTCTTCAAGGCTAATGTTCTAAAAGGTTGTGTTTCTAGAGGCAGGACCCCAGCTCCCTGACCCCAAGGCCGCCAGAATAGGCTTGCTCCTGAGGCCATAGGGCTGCAGGTTGACTGGGCCCTGGTTGAGTCCAGGTGTCCAGGGCGTACCCGCCCGGAGCCCAATTTCCCAGAGCACCTTCTCCACTCAGCTGAAAAATCACGCTGCGAATCTGGGAGTCCGAGTGACAGCGGGATTTCACAGCTCTGTGTCACCCCGGCAGGGGACCCACACGTGCTTGAGGAAGGGCTGTGGTCAGCTCTGGACGTGTCCCTGGCCTGCAGAAACAACCGGGGCCCGGGAGAAAGGCAGCCCCCAATACTGGGGAGAACACAGGTGGAGTAGTCGGAGCTAGCCGGGAAGGAGGAGACCGGGGGGTTCGAGCGCTCTCACGCCCCCCAGTTCCGGGGCTGCTCCAAGCCGGAAAGTTTGAGCGCAGCATGAAAGACGCGCGCCCCCGCCCCGCACCGGCGGCGCCGGGTCCGCAGGCGCCCACCCGCCGGCCCTCCCTGCCTGCCGCCTGGTGCCCGCTCAAGGTCACTGCTGACAAGGCGCCCGGTTCGCGGAGCGAAGGGACCCAGGACGCGCTCCGGCTTGGGTTCGACTGTGAGGGTCGCCGGCAGCGCGCCCCAGAAGGGAAGCCAGCAGAGACGGAGATGGTAACTGAAGGAGAAGGGAGGAGGCCCAGAGCCTGGGGCCCGGCCGCCCCTGCCTCACCTGCGCCGGCTCCAGGAGCGAGATGCTGCCGCTGCCGCTGCCGCTGCCGCTGCTGCCGCCACTGGTGCGCGTCCAGCCCGGCCCGGCCCGGCCCGCTGCGGCTGCGGCTCTCCGCCGCGGCTGCCCCTCTCGCTCGCCCCGCGGCCCCGCCGCCGCCGCCGCCTCCCTCCCTCAGCCTCTGCCTCTGCCGCCGCTGCACTGCGCTCTGCTCGCCTCCCGCCCTCCCCTCCCCTCCCCTCCCCTCCCCTCCCCTCCCCTCCCCTCCCCTCCCCTCCCCTCGGCGCTCCCCTCCCCTCCGCGCTCCTCCTCCCCCGCGCGCTCCCCCTCGGCCCTCCCCAAACTCCGCTCGGAGAGCGCCCCGCGGGGCCCGGGAGCGCGCCGCCGGCCTGCGCCCTCCTCCACGCGCACGTGTGAGGCGGCCTGGGAAACGATGTCCGGCCTCTCCTGGGGCGCCATCTCTAAGTACCTCTGTCAGCACCAGCCCTGGTCTCCATCCTGTCCTCACAGTGAGCGTAGCCCTTAGAGACACCTTTCCCCACCTTTCCACCCGGGTTGGAACATCTTCGGGCCTTCCCAGAGTAACTAGAACCTGTGACCGGGTCGAATAAGGTGGAGTGAATTGGGACTGAGCATTTGGGGGATACCCAGATTTGGGGGATGGATCCATCTGGGCCAGTTCTAGAGAGCTTACTCCTAGGGCATTTGAACCCCAAGAAAGGTTGGGCACCTGTCAGCCCCTACTACCCGCGTACCTCCCCTGAGGGAATGGGGGGTGGGAGGCAGGATGGAGACTCTGGTAGAGGAGAAAGGCAAAAGCCCCAGGCATACACCAAAAGCGCCTTCCCGAAGCAGACTTTCCCTCCTTGGCATAGGCCCCAGGTCGTTGAAAAGCTGACTCCACCAGGAAGCCGGGCCACCTGACTCCCAGCGCCTCAGTCTGCTCCATACTATCAATTAATCATGCCTGCTTGTTTATTTATTTATTGGCTTTATAAAAAGCCAAATGCAGTGCTCTCAGGAAGAGAGGTGAAGATGGGCCCCGATGGGTATAGGGGCAGGGAGGGCTTAGGCAGGGTCAGGCCCCCTTGCCAAGCTGGGGCTGATGAGGGAGGAGCTAGGGCCAAGCTAGATACACCCTGGAATCTGGGTGTTGGAACCACCTGCTTCCTAGGGATGGCTGGGATGGTGCTGCCACTCACTGGGCCAAAATTCATGTTGGCCTGTGTTCTGCAGCCCTGGGGTGGAGCAAAGGGCATCTGCTCTTGGGGGTCTCAGGCCTGGAAGGGGAGAAGGCCTGGGAGGCCAGTGAGCAGGAGGAAATCCAGCAGGTGTGAGAGGAGGTGTCCCTGGGCTCTACTTGGCTCAGTGCAGCCCGTTCTCACTGCTCCACGCTGGGCTTGGCAGGCAGCACCTGCAGCTCTTGCCATTGCCCTGTCTGATATCCTCCCTCCAACCCCACATGCTGGGCGCCCAGAGGACGCTTCTTTACCGGTTCCTCCGACCCATCTCCCCTGCCTTCCTCATCCCTGGGAAAGGGGCCTCCATTTGACCAGCTCCAGGCATCCTCTTGCCCCCCAGCACGAAGTACTCCCTGGTCCAACCTCTGCATTCCCTCTGGAATCTGCTCTCTTTGCTGTCTAAGGGCCCTCTTTTAAACCCTCAGCGTCTCTGTTCTGGATTCTCAATGGCCTCCTTCTCTCTGTCCCCATCCTGCTGTCACTAGCTTCCCTGAAGCCAGACATGGATCCTGGCTGTTCCTGTGCTAAAACCTATTGCAGCTTCCCAGTGCCCTCAGAAGTCTCATAACCTTAGGCTGACATCCCACCTTTTTCATGCCCGGTCCCCAATGCCCTTTTTGCCCTTTTCCTCACGTTTGTTCAGTGTGTCCGCACTGTATAAGGCCTGTAGCACTGTACCATGTCTGTGCCTATATTCTTCTGTTCCTTCAATGAAAATGGTTCTTCCTTGCTCTTAATCTCTACCCAGCCCAACTGCCAGGGCTCCGTGTTAATTTCTACCTCTTTTATTAAAGCTCAGAAACCAGCGGTCAAGTTAAAAAGTCCAAAGGGATGGAGTGTGAAAAGCTGTGAAATATGAGGGAAATTAATGCAAAAGTGAGTGGCATCATAGGAGTCCTATCAATGTAAGATTCCCTAGGTATGACCAGCTGTGTGACTTTGGGCATGCATGCCCTCAGTTTCTCTGAGCCTGTTTACTCATCCATTAGAAGGGTAATCAACTCCATAGCATCAACCAGGATAAGTGCTCCAAACAGCAGCTACAGTTGTTCTTGAGCACCAACTGTGCAGTAGGCTCTGAGGTTTACAAAGATGACTTGGCAGGGATTTGACGGGGTTAGTCTCCAGTAGGGATGGCACATTCAAATGGCTATAAGGACCACATGGTACTGAGGGAAGTGGGCTGGTTCTGGTTTATGGCTTTCTCCTCTAGAATCTAAGAGAAAGCAACAATGTATGTGTAGTGATAAATAGCAGCTAACACTGGCTTTGTGTTGAGAGGTAATAAGGAGCAGTGGGGAGTGTGTCGACTCGACTGCACTTGGCTTGGCTTGGGGGGAGTGTGGGACCTGCCCTGTCAGTACTCAGCTCTGGCTGACTGTGGCCCAAGCAAGGTTACAGGCCTAGGCTGCTAGTTTCTTATTTTTTCAAGAGAAGCTGGACATCTGGATTTTTATTTGAATACTCCTGATTTTTAAATGTCATCAATAAAAACATAGAATAAACTCTGAGGGTGCCAAATACAATATAGCTGTGTTGTAGTAGGTTTTTGGCCAGTGAGTTGGCAGCTTGAAGACTTCTGGGTTAGTTGGAGGAAGATTAATACTCTCTGTTTACACACACACACACACACACACACACACACACACACACACACACACACACACACTCACACCCCTCCTCCCTCTGTCAGAGTGTGGCCAGGCCTACCTCTGAGGTAAAAAGGATCATGAGAAAGGAGCAGAAGTTGCAATGGACAGATGGCCAAGGACAACTGGATGAGGGACCAGAATTTGAAACAAACAGGAAGACATGGTTCTGTCTCTACAGGACTTGGGAACTTACACAAGCCACGTCTCCTCTCTGAGCCTCCGTTTCCTCATCTGAGAGTAAGATGGGGTGTGGATATGACAAAGACTGTGTGAGGTGATGAACACTTGAGCAGTGAGGACACAGGAGGTTCCACCGACAAGGCAAGCACGCGACTGGCAAGGAGGAAGCTTCCACAATCTGGACACCCAGAAGCAGACCCACTGCCCTAAAAATAGGCTCCTGACAGACTACTGAAACGTGAAGTCTGGAGAGATGGAGCCAGCAGCAAAAAGTGAGGGCTGTGGCTGCTCCCCTCTGCTGGATGCGGACTGTGTGGGGGAAGAGACTAGAACATGGCCAGGGAGCTAGGGCGTCATCTCCGAGTTTATAATCAGAAGAGAAGGGGGCACTGGCCCTGGTTGGCCTATGAGAAAGAAGGGTGTCAGGAATATCTGGAAGCCAAACCGGGAGTTATGTGTGATCCCAGGCCAGCATCAGTACATAACATGGGGCCTCAAGAAAGAAGGTCCCTCAAAAGTGGCTTTGATGTGATGGGATTAAAGGTGAATTTTTTTAGTTTGTCTATTTTCCAGTTCCCCACAATAACCATCCTCTACTCGCCTGTCAGTTTGTTGTACTGTGGTGGCTTTCATGTTGTTGTGTTGCTGGAATCTATGCCCCAGGATTTCACACAGCAGCAGGGTCACCCATGGTGGACAGGTTTCAGTAGAGCTTCCAGACTAAGAGAGAAGGAAGTGGCAGCCTACTTCTGAGAAACTGGTCAGTGAAAACCTTACAATAGCAGCAGAATATTGTCTGATACAGTGCCAGAAGATGAGCTCCTCAGGTTGGAAGGCACTCAGAATACCACTGGAGAAGACCTATCTCCTCAACCTGAATGGCATGGATGGAGTCAAGTTTTTGACCTTCATTTGCTGATGCTGTATAACTCAAAATGAGAAGATATAGCTGCAAATATCCATTAATTCAAAACACGGAATGTATAAAGTATGAATCTATGAAAATTGAAGTGATCAAAGTGAAATGGAAAGCATAAACATCAATAACCCTAGGCATTAGTGAGCTGAAATGGACTGGTATTGACCACTTTGAATTGCATAATTACATGATGTACTATGTTGGGGATGACAAATTGAAAAGAAACAGCATCATTTTCATTGTCAAAAAGAACACTGCAAGATCTATCCTGAAGTATAACACTGTCAGTAATAGGGTACTATCCATATGCCAACAAGGAAAATCAGTTAATATAAATATTACTCAAATTTATGTACCAACCACTAAGGTCAAAGATGAAGAAAGCTGAAGATTTTTATCAATTTTTGCAGTCTGAAACTGATCGAATGTGCAATTAAGATGCATTAATAATTACTGGTGATTGGAATGTGAAAGTTGGAACAAAGAAGGATCAGTAATTGGAAACCATGGCCTTGGTGATAGAAATGATGACAGAGATTGCGTGATGGAATTTTGCAAGACTTCTTCATTGCAAATATGTTCCTTTACCAAAACAGCTATACGTGTGGACCTTACTAGATGGAATGCAGTGGAATCAAATAAACGACTTCTGTGGAAAGAGATGAGATAGAGAAGTTCAATCTTACCATTCAGAACAAGGTCAGGGTCTGACTGTAGAAGAGACCATCAGTTGCTCATATTGTTCAGTTGTTTAAGTTGAAACTAAATAAAGTTAGAGGAGGTCCACAAGAGCCAAAATATGACCCTGAGTATATCCTACTTGAATTTAAAGACCATCTCAAGAACAGACTTGATGCACTGAACCCTAATGACTGAAAACCAGACAAGTTATGGGATGACATCAAGGACATCCTACACAAAAAGCAGAAGGTCATTAAAAACACAGGAAAGAAAAAAAAAAGGATGACAGAAGAGACTCTGAAAACTTGCCTTTGAATGTAGAGTAGCTAAAGCAAATGGAAGAAAGGATGAAGTAAAACAGCTGAACAGAAGATATCAAAAGGAGGCACATCCTGGAGTTAAAAAACCAGAATGGAAGAACAAGATTGACACTTCCCAAGCTGAAAGAACTAAAGAAAAAAAATCAAATATGGAGTTGCAGCATTGAAGGGTTTTATGGGGAAAATATTGAACAACACAGGAAACATCAAAAAAAGTTGGAAAGAATATACAGTGCCATTGTAGCAAAAAGAATTGGCTGACATTCAATCATTTCAAGACCCAGTCCCACTGAAGCAACAAGTTCAAAATGTACTAAAGGCACTAGCGAAAAAACAAGCCTCCAGGAATTGACAGAATACCAACCGAGATGTTCCAGCAAGTGGATGCAGTGCCGGAGGTGTTCACTCATCTACGCCACGAAATTTGGAAGACAGCTACCTGGCCAACTGACTAGAGAAGATCCGTGTCACACACAGTTAAATTTTGCTGAAGATCATTCAGAAGCAGTTGCAGCATTATATTGACAAGGAACTGCCAGAAATTCAAGCTGGATTAAGAAGAGGACCTGGAATGAAGGCTTTCATTGCTGTTGTCACACTGATCTTGCCTGAAAGCAGGGTGTCATGGATTGAATTGTGTCCCCCCAAAAATGTGTGCAGCCATTTGGCTGGGTCATGATTCCCAATATTTTATGTCCTCCATTTTGTGATTTTCCTATGCTATATTTTAATGAGGATTAGGGTAGGGCTCTAAATCCCTTCCTAAGGTCACCTCCATGCTCCACTGTAAAGGAAGTTTTCCTGGAGTGTGGCTGGCACCACCTTTTATCCTTGCACCTTACAAGAGATAAAAGGAAAGGGAGCAAGCAGAGAGCTGGGAACCTCACACCATCAAGAAAGAGGCAGCAGGAATAGAGTGTGTCCTTCAGACCTGATGTCCCTCACCAAGATGCTCTCTGACCAAAGACTGATGCAACGTAAGGGCTTTCCTCCAGAGCCAACAGAGGGGAAGCCTTCCTCTGGAGCAGACATTTTGAATTTGGACTTGCAGTCTAGCGGACTGTGTAAGAACAAACTTTCCCCTTTTTAAAGCCATCTACTTCTGGTATTTCTGTTAGAGCAGTGCTAAAGCACAGGGAATACCAGAAAGATGTTTTCCTGTGTTTTACTGAGTATGCAAAGGCATTCGAGTATGTGAATCATAACAAATTATGGATAACATTGCAAAGAATGGGAATTCCAAAACGCTTAATTGTGCTCGCGAGGAACCTGTACACAGACCAAAAGGAAATCATTGAAACAAAATTAAGGGATACTGCATGGTTTACAGTCAGGAAAGGTGTGCATTAGGGTGTGTCCTTTTACTGTAGTTACTCAGTTTGCATGCTGAGAAAATAATTCAAGAAGCTAAACTATATGAAGACAAACACGGCACCAGGATAGGAGGAAGACTCATTAATAACCTGTGATATGCAGAGGACACAGCCTTGCTTGCTGAAAGCAACTTTGAAGCACTTTCTGATGATCAAAGACCGCAGACTTCAGTACAGATTACACCTCAACATCAAGACAACAAAAATCCTTACAATGGACCAATAAACAACATCATGATAAAAGGAGAAAATGCTAAAACTTTTGAGGATTTAAGTTTACTTAGATCCATCATTAATGCCAATGGAAGCAATAGTCAAGAAAATAAAAATCACGTATTACATTGGGCAGATCTGCTGCAAAAGACCTCTTTAAAATGTTGAAACCCAAAGATGTTACTTTGAGGACTAAGGTGTACCTGACTCAAGCTGTGGTATTTTCAGTCACCTCATACACAAGTAAAAGCCGGACAACAGATAACAAAGACAGAAAAGAAAAACTGACACTTTTGAATCACGGTGTTCCCAAAGAATGTTGACTATACCGTGGACTGCCAGAAGAATGAGCAAATCTCTCTTGGCAGTACAGCCAAAATGTTCCTTAGAAGTAAGAAATGGTGAGACTTTATCTCACATACTTTGGGCATTGTGTCAAGAAGGATAAGCTCCTGGAGGAGGACATCACTCTTGGTAAAGTAGAGCATTGATGGAAAACAGGAAGTCCTTCAACAAGATGGGCTGACACATTGCAACAATGGTCTCAAGCATAACAAGGATTGCAAGGATGGTGCAGGACTGGGCGCTGTTTCATTCTACTGCACATAGGATCACTGTGCATTGGAACCTACTCAACTGCACCTAAGAACAGCAATGGCCATGTGTTACTATTTTTACCCCAGTAGAAGTGACGATGTGCATACAAAATAATGATTCTACTAAGCAAAGGAGGAGTGGGTCCTTGGGTGGTGCTTCTCATTGGAAGTACTATGGGATAATTCTTCTCTCTTCTGTGGGGTCTCTGTGATTTGGAATCGACTCTACAGCAATAGTTGGGGTGTGTGTGTGTGTGTGTGTGTGCACGCAAATTATTTTTGCTTGACTCTATGGGTCAGTTCTATTCTGACCTCTAGAGTCACTAGGGGTCGACTTGACTCAGTGGCAGTGGGGTTTTTTAGAGTATAAAATTTGGTAGTTTGAACCCACCAAATGGTATCACAGAAGGAAGGCCTGGTGATCTATTTCCATTGGGATTATTGTTGTTTGTTGTTCTCCAGTTAATTCAGACTCATGGTGACTCCCAGAGTAGAAAAACTACATAGAGTTTTCTTGAATGTAATCGTAATGGAAGTGAGTCACCAAGCCTTTCTTTTTCGGTATGCTGGGTAAGTGCAAACTGCCACCCTTCAGGTTTGCAGTCAAACGCAGGCAAGAAAACCCTATGAAACAGTTCTACTCTGTAACACATGGGATGGCCATGAGTCAGAATGGACTCAATGGCAACTAACAACAATAACAACACATATAAGGGACAAGACATCTAAATCAGTCTAAATATTAAATCGATGAGGAAGTTGTTCCACCAATGGAAGTCACCTTTAAAGCAATGTTCTCTAAGGCAGCTTTCTACTGAACTTACCTGGAGAACTTGTTACCAACCAGGATCTGTAAAGAAATTTCTGGGTTTGGGCCAGGTCTCTGAACTGGAATCTCCAGGAGGAGGAGGGCGGGAATGTGCATTTAACATCCCATCCCCGTCTTGTGGTCCGGGAAGTTTGGCTAACACTAAGCTCAGCAAACATTTATTGAACAGAGGATAAAGAAAAGGAGAAGCCGGGCCCCTCCTGTTAAGGAACTCCACATGCATCTGGGAAATCTCAGCTCCCCAAATACCAGGCCAGATGACATTCACTGGGTCCAGATTGCCACCATCAATGATTTCACCTCTGGGGAGGACGAGAACCAGAGGCTTCCACACTCTATCCTACAGATCTGTGACCCTGTTCCAATCTTTTTACAATAACAGTGATTCCATATTTTATTTGTGTAGTTTTCAAACTTAAATGGAAAGAAAAAACACCAAGTGCTGGGGAATTCTGGAGGAGGAATGATTGATTTCACTGGGAAGGGAATGAGGAAGAATTCAGAGATGGAATTTTAGTTGGGTTTTGTAGAAAGAGTGAAAATGATGAAAACAAGAGGTAAACTCTTTTAAGTATCAGTTACTACTATTAGTATTTTAAATATATTCACTAATTCCACTCACCCAAAGTTCCATAAGATAGATATTTATTGGCCAATGCTGTTGATACCCTAACCGGTCCCTTCTACTGGGCAGGTACATGATGTACCATACATCTAGTACTAACTGCATGGAAGCTGGTTGTTCACACCTGCACCCTTCTCCAGAGGATGCTGTCCTTGGTTAAGGGGAACCACTGGGTGACAACAACCTCTGGGCTGCAATTCACAGTCCTGAGCTCCCCATGGGTCAGCCCAAGGGCGAACTTCTTCTGAAACCTCATCTTTGCCTAGTTTCCTCCTCACCCGCGTCCTGTCCTGCTTCTTCACCTACAGGTTCCTTCTGAGAGCCTTCCTCAGTTAATCACTCCCTCTGTGAATAACAAACACAAGAATCCCCATCTCAGGCTCTGCTTCTGGGGGACCAGACCTATGATAACTTTATTATCCCAGTTTGCAATTGAGGAAGCAAAGGCAGAAATCAGTAAAGATCCAGGTTACACATCTAGAAAGAGGAATAGTCAAGACTCACTGACTTATCCATCCCCAGAAGGATTTTTGTAAGTTGGCAGGGGAGCAGGAGCAAAGATATCTAAAGTAGAGGAAACCACACAACTGGGCAACGAAATACCTGGAAGGTGAGTAGTGTGGTGTGGCTGGAATGTGGGGCTGTGGGGTGAGACAAGGGGAGAGAAGGAGGCAGCTGATGACCATCCAGTCATAGAAGGTCTTGGGTCCCATATTGAGGGTCATTAACTCATCTATCCTTTCATCCATCCATCCGTCCATCCATCCATCCATCCATCCACTCAGTCATTCATGTACACCTCACTTTTGGTGAGCCAGGCTTGTGCATGGTGTGCATTGAGAGATGAATGTGTCCATTCCCTCAAGGAGGGCTGCTGGAATGTAGAAGAAGGCCAGCAAAACAGAGAGGCCCATGCAAGGTTAGATTTGCACAAAACCAAATGCTCAGGGAAGCAAGACTGGGCTATTTGAGTAGGATTCCGTAACAGGAGAAGGTTCCTGAGACAATTGGAAGATTCTAGAAGAAATGCCAGAAGGATGGAGACAAGGAAGTTGTGTCTTGGTTTGCAGACAAGGAGAAATGTGACATCCTGGAAACTACAGCCCTGTACACTTGATGGTTATCATGGTGACAGAAAGGATGAATGGGTTGGCAAGAGCCTCAGCCCCAGGCATTGGGGTGGAGAGTTGTAGCGGGCTGATCCCTTCCTTACAGAGTTCGGAGTTTATTAAGAAGACAGTGGTGTAGAGCAGAGAAGAGTGGGTTCTATCCCTTTGGGATAGAACAGAAGAGGTGGATTTACATGGGATCATCAGATAATCATTGATTGCCCAGTGGTACTGGCGTGTGAAGAGTAGACATATGAATGAGTCCAAAAAGAGACTCAAATCCATATAGGGACTTGGTATATGATAAAGGGAACACCTCAAACCAGTGGTGTAAAAATGGACTTAAAAATAATTGGTGTTCACAGAAATGAGTAGTCATTTGGAAAAAAGATATAGTTGGATACATATATCACATCACACACTAGATGATTCAAGTGGATCAAAATTTAATTGTGAAAACCCATAAAGTATGAAAATAAACCATAGGTGAACCCTTTTAAAACTTCAGAACAGATGAGGACTTCTTATCACTCAAAATTCAAAAGCCAGAAAAGATACGGTTGGTTAATTTAATAATAAAATTGTTTTTCTTAATGTTTCTATGTGTCCAAAAAGGAAAAAAAAGCAAAGTCACAAAAGACACATGGGGGAAAATGTATCATATCCAAAGAAATAACTACCTCAGTATACAAAGAGCTTCTAGAAATCAAGGTGGAAAGACCAGTACCTAACAGAAAATGAGCAAAGGACATGAATAGGCAGCTTCCAGAAAAAGAAAAGGCAAAAGACTCTTAAACATAAAAAGATACTGAACTGCATTCAAAATAAAATTGGGCTTATATTCTGCTCACAAGTCCACAGCAAGCTGTTGGTGGGGCTTGCAAAAACAGGTACTCTTGTACACTACTAGTGGGAGTATAAGTCAGTACAACTCCTTGGACAGAGATTTATAGCATCTGTCTCAATTACAAATGCACTTAGTCTTTGGTGCAGCAATCTCCATTGTAGAAATGTCCTCTATGCATACACCAGCTCACATGTGGAATGATAGAGGCAGAATGTGATTTTTGCAGCATTGTCTGTAATAGCAAAGGGCTGGAAACACCCCAAATGTCCGTCAGCTGGAGGCATGGTAAATAATAGTGGTACATTTACACAATGGAATACTCTGCAGCTGGATAAAGAATAAGGAAGCTCTGTGTACAGCAATTGGGAAAGAGCTCCGGGCTATATTCTTAAATTAAAAGAAAAAAAAAAGGCAAAGTACAAAGCAGAATCTATCAGTATATTTACTGTTCTACTTTTTTTAAACAGTTTTATTGAAATACAATTTATATACCATAAAGTTCACCCATTTAAAAGGTACAGTTCAATAGTGTTCAGTGTATTTAAAGAGTAGTGCAATCATCTCTGTGATCTAATTTTAAGGCATTTTCATTATCTCCAAAAGAAATCTTAGTTTGCTGCATCTTTTGTGTAAGACAGGGGAGAAAAACACACACACTCATACACTCACACAGACATGTCTGCATGCATATTTGCATGTGTTTGCATAAAGAAACTCTGGAAAGATACTGAAGTTAGTTATGTAAACATGAATAAAAATCATAGAGTTATGTTGCGTGGTGGGAGCCAGTTGTGCTTGGGAAGGGCTGATAGGAAATGAGCTGGGACAGACCATTTGGGGCCAGATCGTTTAAGATCTTAAAACACCAGGTTAAGCAGTTTATCCCATAGAGTCCAGCACTACCCAACAGAACTTTCTGTGATGACAGAAATATTTTGTATCTGTGCTGCCCAGTAGGGTAGCCACTAGCCATGTGGCTACAGAACACTTGAGATGTGGCTAAGGCAACTGAAGAACTGAATTTCTAATGTTATTTAATTTTAATTAATTTACATTTGAATAGCCACCTATGGCAAGTGAGGACCCCATTGGACAGCAATATAGACCCTGGTGAGCCGTGGATGGCTGTAGAGGCAGAGAGTGACAGAGCCAGAGTTTAGTGGAGGAAGTATACTTTGTGAAAGGTGGATTCCAGGAGAGCAAGTGGAGATTGGGAGTCAGGTGATCGTTCAGCAAGAGGGGATCATGACCTGAGGCAGGGAGCCAGGGCTAGGTAAGAAGGGGTGGGTTGGAGAGATTTTTTAACAAGGAATGTGGACGAGTTGATAGAAGGTGAGGGAGAAGGAAAGTTTGAAGGTGGCTCTATTCCTAACTTGAGTAGCTACGGAGCCTGGGGCAGGAAGCAGGCATGGGCAGGGATACATGGGCCTTCAGGGCAACAGAACATGACCAAGGACATCAACATATGGAATATAATTGTGTAAACTCTTTACATGGAGAGAAGTATGGAAGGCACTTATACACTTGCACACACACGTAAACATGATCTGGCCCCTGCCTTGTCTCCACGCTCATCTCCTACCTTCTGCAGGTTCCCCTGGCTCCAGAAATACTGGCCTCTTCTGCTCCTCTGACACACTGAATTCCCTCCCTGCACCAGGCCTTTGCGCTTGCCGCTCCCTCTGCCCAGAACACCCTCCCCTAGATCTTCGCACAGCTGATACCTTCTCTATCACTCAGTTCTTAGCTCAGATTGCACATCCTTAGAGTAGTCCTCTCTGAGCACCCTTTCCTAAGTGACACTGTTTATTTTCTCCATCTTATTTTTTCCGTACTGCGTATCTGTCACTGAAATTGTCTCACTCACTTAATATGTTCACTTGTTTATTATCTTTCTTTACTATTAGATGAAACTGTGTCTTTTTGATTCACTTCTGTGTGCTGACCACGTATTATGGGGCCAGGTAAATAAGTAACGCTCAAAAAAATATTGGGTAATGAGTGGATAGGGCAAGAGGAGGGATGGTTGAAAAGCAATGCCTACTCTCAGCTCCCCTAAGAGAACTTTCCAGAGACCATGAGAGATGTGCTGTGGCTGTCAAGGTGATCTGTACCTGTACTGAGGACACAAGCTCCAGTTGGGGAAGAACAAGGGGGCAGGGTCCTGGTCTTTCTGGGCCTCTCTTGGCCAACAGTGGTAACAATCTGCAGAATCAAGGAAGCACCATCTACCAGAGCTTTAGCTCCCAGGTGAAGAGAGAGGCACACCACCAATGCAAGAATCAAAGTCCCATCAGAATCCCTAAGGAAGAGAAACTCTTCTTGTGGGAATATAGGGGTGGATGAGAAAGCCTGGGATTTGGCACTAAACCAACCTGGGTTTTTCCCCTAGCCATACCTCTGGTCGCTCACGTAACCCTGGACCTCAGTATTCTTACATGCAAATCTTTGGTAATAATACCTGTTTGGTAGGGTTGCTGTTAGGAGCCAAGATAACAAACAGGAAAGCTTTGTTTAATAGTAAGGCTACAACCAAAGTTGTATCTCAAGAAGCCCCTGGAGCCCTGGAGGTACAGTGCCTCAGAGTTTGGGCTGCTAACTGAAAGATCAACAGTTGAAATCCACCAGCCATTCTTTTGGAATTCTATGAGGCAATTCTGCTCTGTCCTGCAGTGTCTCTATGAATCAAAATTTACTCAGTGGCCACAGGACTGATTTATCAGGAAGTCCAATGATTTACACAATCCTCTAATGAAGACTATAGTAGGAAAAAAAAATGCAATAGAGAGCTCAGTGGATCAGGGGTAAGCACATTTAGCCTAGAAATAATGAGTCACAGTCAGAGACCTTCCTTGGACATTGATGACAATACTAAACCAATTACTGTCTAGTTGACTCTGATTCATGGCAACCCTATGTGTGTCAGAGTAGAACTGTGCTCCATACGGTTTTCTGTGACGGGTTTTTCAGAAGTAGATCACCAGGCCTTTCTTCCAAAGGACTTCTGAGTGGACTCCAACCTTCAACCTTTCGGTTAGCAGCCCAGCACATTAACTGTTTCTACCATCCAGGAACTCTGAGCTTGTAGCAAGTACCCCATAAATGTGATACTGGGCAATGTCAGGTGTAGGGTGAGAGAGGAGGAAGCACTTGGGGTGTGGCCTGCAGCTCTCAGCCAGTAGAATTGAATAAGAGCACTTGCACGGGGGATGTAGGAAAGGGGGTGTCACTGGATCCAGCCACAGGGAGGAACACTCGTGTTAGGAGGCAGAAAATGCAAAGTTTGTAAACACCCTGATTTTGATTACAGAAAATTATGTGTAAATATGGACAATAATGAGAAGAAAAGATAGAGAATGAAGTTTTGTATTGTTACTTTTTTTCCCCCCTTTAATTCTGTTATTTCTTTCTGAAAGAAGAGGCCGGAAGAGAGTAAGTCATGATGGCCTCTGTCCGCATGGTATTTTCCTTGTCCTCTGCCCAGGAAGGACACTTTCCTGCTGACTGAGTACAGAACTCAGTGAACTGCTCTAGGGACAGCTGCTAGGGTCCAAGACTGTATCCACCCCGACTTGGGCTGCTCCCTTGGAGATGTGGTTTCATGCCTAGTGGCAGAGCTTTCTGCCATGGACACAGACACCTGAAGCGGCTCCAATCTTCCACTGGCCCCTGAGAGTTTTGCTGAGCACCAATTTGTGTCCTGTGTCGGGTAGGAGGAGACACGAATGCAGGAGAGCCTCTGAGACCCCGACAAGCTCACAGAGCTGTGTGTGACAGATGAACTGGGGGTGAGGAAGTGCTCTCCTGTAGTCCAGGGCATCCGGAGAAGCTTCTAGGGGAAGGAAACAGGAAGTTCAAGCTTAGGAGACGAGTAAGAGTCGTGCAGGACAAGTGTGCGTGCGCACTATCTGTGTGCCTGTGTGTAGTGTGCTTATAATGTACAAATAGTGTGCACATGAAGTGTGTCTATGTGTATAATGTGTACAACATATGTAGTGTAATACACATAGTACAATGTATGTAGTATGTGTAATTTGAGTAGGATGTATAGTGTGTATGTAGTGTGTGTGTGTGTATAATGTGTGTGTGTACTGGGTATTAACTGTGTGTGTATGTGTGCAGTGTTTGTGTGGTGTGTGTTTGGTTCCATGTAGTATGTTTGTGTGGTGTGTGTGTGCAGTGTGTATATGTAAAGTGCATACGTTGTGTGGTGTGTGTGTGGTGCGTGTGTGCAATGAGTGCATGTGGTGTGTATATGTGTGTGGTGTGTATATGGTGCACCTGTGCATGGGTGTGGTGAGTGTTTGTGTGGTGGTTGTACAGTGTGCATGTGGCATATATGTGGATGGTGTGCGTTTGTGCAGTATATATGTGGTATATATGTGTGTGGTATCTGTGCAGCATGTTTATGTGTTTGTGTTCTGTATGTGTGCAATACGTGTGTGTATGGTGTTTGTGCAGTGTGTATGTGGCATATGTGTGTGTACAGGATGTGTATACGTTTGGGGGCAGTTTGGGCAGCGTGGGTGTATCTGCGGCATGCGGTGTGTTTGTGTGAGTGAATGACGGCGGGAAGGGCATGCTGCAGCAGACGCAGCAGCAGTCACGGCAGAGGGGCACACGGGAGCACCTCAGTGTTACGGAGTGTCACGGGTGAAGCAGCATCACAGATGAGAAGCGACCTGTCACTGGGGGCCAGGAAACCACAGATCTCAGCAGTCACCTGAGGATGTTTAAATTCCATCCCGAAGGTGACAGGGAGCTGGGGGTGGGCTTAAGCAAAGTGTGACACGAACAGAGGGATAGTACATTTCTGCAGAGCAACTCCAGGCCCCCCTTTGCCACAAGCGCTGGTCAACGTGGAGGCCACACTAGTGACCCTAGGATCAAAGTCCTGTCCCCCCTGCTTCCCTACTTCCCCAGCTGTGGCTGCCACCTACAGCCTGATGTCATACAACCTGAAATGTCTTGACGTTCAAGACTTCAGGTTCTGGGAAGCAAATCAGTGACCTATTTTTTTATGTACTGAGTGAGAAATTTGATAAAACAGATGCCCCTCTAGATTGTGCCAGTAAAGATGAGTTGGGCAGAACCAGGACAAGGGAGTGCAAAGGCCAGGCAGGCAGAGTTCAAGTCAACAGAAAGGTAAATTTTCTCATGGTCAAAGCTGCCCAAGGAACAAATGGTTACCTTTAGAGGCAGATTAATGGAGCAGAGTCCCAGCCTGTCATGGATGGACTCGTGTCCCCCAAAATATACATATCAATTTGGTCAGGCCATGATTCCCAGTATTGTGTGACTGTTTACCATTTTGTCATTTAATATGATTTTCCTCTGTGTTTGAAATTTTGTTCTATTATGTTAACGAGGACGGTGGGTGGCAGTCGTGCTGATGAGGCAGAACCCAACCTACAGGATTAGATTGTGTCTTGAGCATGTTTCTGTTGGGATGTAAAAGACAGAAGCAAGCAGAGAGACAAGGGGACTTCCTACCACCAAGAAAGGAGTGTCAGGAGCAGAATTTGTCCTTTGGACCCCGGAGAAGCTCCTAGCCCAGGGCAAGATCCTAGTCCAGGATAAGATTGATGAGAGAGGGACCTTCCTCCAGAGCCAACGGAGAGAGAATGCCACTTCCTGGAGCTAACATCCTGAATTTGGACTGTTAGCCTACTTTACTGTGAAGAAAGAAATATCTCTTTATTAAAGCGATTCACTTGTGGTACTTCTGTTACAGCAGCACTAGATAAGAAGATAAGACACAGGCTTGCAAACCAATTTGGGCCTCATAGTTGTCTGCTGAAGCTAACACCATATGAGAAAAGTTTGATTGACATCACATGGCTTTGCTAGGTAAAAATGCATCATCGTCTTGACATCCTCTTCCTCACCCTCGTCTACCGCTTCTTCAAGCTGTGGTTACTGTAATCGGAACAGAACCTCTCAAGGGTTAACTAAGAGTAGGCGAAGCCCTGGGCCAGTAACTGGCAGGCTGTTGGTGGCAGCAGTCTCTCCCTTCCTGGATGGTTGGGTGGAGGCTGTGACTCTGGCAGTACCTGGAACACAGCAGTGCCTGAACCCATTTATGAGACATAGTTCGTTGAAAACTGAGGTTGTTTTCATCTCCCTCCCTCTCTTTGCCTCCTGCTGTATGTTTTTATTATCCCCCTTAAGATTCAACTAGACCAAAAAAGCTCATTGGATAAATACAGGCTGTGGATGACGAGTCTCTGTGGGATGGAAGAAATATTCATTTCAAAAAATAACCTGAGAGCATGGAGAGACAACTTTCATTTTTCAAAGATGAGCCCAAATCTAAGGGACTCTGGAATGTCCAAGGGACTTGTGAGAGGCAGCCAGTATTCTGAGTCACATTTGTAAGGTAACTCCTTTCTTCACCTCTGATGGTAAAAGTAGCTGGTTTTCTCAGTCCTTCCTGAAAAGTGTCATTAAAGGTGGGATACCTGTTTTCCTCGGGTCACTCCCAGGCTCTGTTTGATTCCTTCCATTCTTTCCCCCTACCCTTGTTTCACCTTGTCTTGGTTAGCTAGTGCTGCTATAACAGAAATAACACAAGTGGATGGCTTCCATGAAAAGGGAAATCTGTTCTCTCACAGTCTGGTAGATCACAGATCTGAATCCAGGGCGCCAACTCCACTTGAAGTCTTTGTCTTCTCTGCTGCCTCTGAAGGTAGATTTTTGTCACCAATCTTCCCCAGTCCAGGGAAGAGGTTCTCAGCACAGAGACCTCAGGTCTAAAGGACATGTTATTCTCCTGGCTCTTATTTCTTGAGGGTATGAGATACTCATGTCTCTCTGCTTACTTCTCTTTTTTATATCTCAGAAGAGACTGACTCAAGACAAAATCCAGTCTTGTAGATTGAGTCCTGCTTCATTAGCATAATGGTTGCAAATCACACCTCTATCAGCATTATAGACAGGAATTACAACACATAGGAAGACTACCTCAGATGACAAAAAGATGAACAATCATGGCCTAGCCAATCATGGCACAACACTGGAAATCATGCCCTAGCCAAGTCAACAGATACTTTTGAAGGGACACAGTACAATCCATGGCACCCCTACTCCTGGGTCCTACCACTTCCTTGTCCTGAAGTCCTTTTGACTGTTTATGTCCACAGGGCAACTGGATCATGATGGGCAAAGGGCTGGGGTTGGAATTCAAAACAAACAAACAACACACAAACAAACAAATGTGTGTTTGGATCCTGCCTCTGATACTTGATGAGCGAGTGAACGTCAACAAGTGACTAATCCTGATTGAGCCTAAGTTTCCTCATCTGCTAAAATGAGTTAGTCATCTCTGTTGTTTGGAGTTGGCCCTGACTCTTGAAGCCCTCATGTGCAGCAGAACAAACTGTTGCCTAGTCCTGTGCCATCTATACAACTGTTGGTATCTCGAGTCCATGGCCGTGACCACTGTGTATTCTGAGCATCTTCCAACCTAGAGGGCTCATCTTTCATCACTGCATTGGAAAATGTTCTGTTGTGACCCACAAGGTTTTCACTGACTAATATTTGGAAATAGGTAGCCAGGTCTTTCTTCCTAGTCTGTCTTAATCTAAAAGTTCTGCTAAAACCTACCCGCCATGAGTGAACCAGTTGGTCTTTGGTATACCTTCCAGCAACACAGCAACACACAAGCCACCAAGATAAACTGAGAGATGGGTGGTGGTAATAATCTCTACCTCCCTGGAGCGCTAAGCAGAGGCTATGAGAGGAAATTTGTAAATACTCTTCAGAATCAGACAGTTCCTGGCACATAATATCTACTCAAAAAACCTAAGTGAGATTGTAAAGGTCCATCTCCTGGTCAAGCCTTAGTGCTATGTGCGATACAACAGCTGGGGTTCTCTGCATAGTGCAGGTGCTCCTTTGCCCTTAACTCAGGGCCGTGTGACTACTTCTGGCCAATGGACTGTGAGTAAAGGTGTATGTGTCCGTCCTTTGTAGGCTGGCACAGTTAATAGCTGGTGTGTCTCCTCCATCTCCATCTTCCTCTGTCACAGAGACATGGAGGACCATCACCTAAAGTGTCAGAACCAGGAAGTCCCTACTTCACCAGATACAGAAGGGATTTTGCTTGAGAAAGGAAAAAAAAAATTTATTGTGTAGTTATCATCTATATGCCAGGCACTGTGCTGGATGCCAAAGATGCAGCAATGGTCCAAATCAGTGTGTGGTGGAATCACATATGCTATGGGCAGAGGGGAGATAATGTCCCAGGTTGCAGCATGAACAAAAAGAAGGCAGAGAGAAATTGTCCCTTGACATTGTTATTTGTTGCAATGTGTGTATACAATATTGGGAATACAACTCTGTGTGTGTGTGCTACTCTATGAGAGTAAATTTTGAGAACTCCTGAGTCAGACTAGAGGAAGAAACAAAAGAGAAGGTGTACACAAGGATCAGCAGTCACTAGATGGTGCAAATGGTTAAGTGTTTAGCCACTGACTGAAAGGATAGTGGTTTCATTCCACCCAGAGGCACTTCCAAAGAAAGGCCTGGCCATCTACTTCCAAAAAGCCAGCCACTGAAAACCGTAGGTAGTACGATCCTAGTTTGATGCACATGGGGTCATCATGAGTTAGGGTCAACTAGACAGCAACTGTTACTAGCACACGGGAATCTGCTATACAAAGTCTCGGAGGTAACAACCACATCCCTAGAGATGGAGACGCATCCCCTGTTTCAGTCTGCCTGCATGGCTGACCCCATCAGTTATCACAGGGAGTTGACAGGCTTACCTCACTGTGACAGACTTTCGTGTAAATGGAGCTAGCCGGAAATTGGCCATTAAATCAAGAAAATGTAATTTCTTGGGATTGTACCTTCTCTCATGGGGATCACAGTGTAAAGGTCACCTGCAAGCAAGATGGGGGTTTATCTGAGTTTTTTTGGGGGGGATCCTGCACATTTTCCTTATAATATAAGACAGATGGAAGCCCTGGTGCCATAGTGGTTAAGTGCTATAGCTGCTAACCAAAAGGTTGGCAATTCAAATCCACTTGGTGCCCCTTGGAAACTCTATGGGCCAGTTCTGCTCTGTCCTATAGGGTCACTAGGAGTTGGAATCAATTCACTGATGGTGGGTTTAGGTTTTATAGGACAGACAGGAATTTCTAGGTATTGCAAATGATAGCACACTCAACTGTTAACTGAAAAGTTGGTGGTTTGAGTCCAGCCAGAGGTGCCTCAAAACAAATGCCAGAGGAACTACTGAAAAAAATCAGTGTTGAAAAACCTTGTGGAGCAGGGTTCCAGTTTAGCACACATGGGGTCATCATGAGTCCAGGTCATCTCAATAGGAGCTAGTGGTGGTGGTGGCTTTGATGGATGATCCAGTCTTCCTAATGTTGCGGTCATCAATCCGATGACCACTTTTCTGAGAAACTACTGTGTGCAGGTCTGTTCTGTGTACTAAGGGAAGAAGAGAGGAAAGGCAGCACCTTTGAGGCCGAGATGACCACCCTCAGCTCAGAGGCAGGGCTGGCCTCAGAGCTAACTGACATTCCCTTATGTTCCACTTGTGAGCTTAAAAGCATAGGGTGGCCCATGCAATTTTTATTCCATGTGCAGATTCCAACAACAAGCCCAGAAGCTTTGTGACAGATAGGTGCTTGCTTCCTGGTCCCCAAAGAGCTTTCCTGTGATGAAACAGATGTGTCCATTCTACCAGTGAGAAGCCAAAACTCAGAGAAGTCACACAACCAGTTGGAGAAAATGCCAGAACTACACCTGTATCTATTACTTCCTAACTCAGACTTCTTCTCAGTTTACCAAGAAGGTAAGTAAACTTCAGATCCACTTGGATGGAGCAAAAGACAAGTCTTGTCTCCACAAAGAAGGGGTCAACCCTGAGTTTAGCAAACTGGAGCATCTCAATCTCACCATCAGGCTCCAAAGTGCTGAGGAGGCTGCATTTTCCCCAAGCATCCTCGGAGCTCCAGAACAGAAGGTTCTATTTGCAGCCCACATGCATTAATCATTTAGAGGTTGAGGTCCAGTTTGGAGAACAGTTGGGGGTCCACTCATCCATCCTCGCAAAGCACACCCCAGATCGATGTCGCTCTCAGAGCCAAAATTGGAAATACTCTCTGTCTCACCGGGTAGGCCATTATCCTGAGTAGCTGAAAGTGGATGAATCCAGAGATTGAAGCTTCTGGGTGGGAGCCAACCTTCCTCGGTAATGCCTGATAATAGAACCCAGTGCCCACAAAGCACTCTTGAGCTTACAATGTGCCTTCACACCCATTTTCTTGTGGAACCCTCCCAGTAACTCTGAGAAGAGTAAATGGCACTGGCCCATCTTACAGATGAGAATACTGAGATTCAGAGTAGATCAGGGACTCATTCAGTCCCGTGGTGAGTCAGTAGAACAGTCTTTGCAAAATGGGACTGAGCTCTCCACTGGCTACTCTTCCCACTGCCCTTCAGGGGCTAGGTTGGGAGGGGCAAAACTGCAGGTGTTGGGAGGTGGGAGGAAGTGGGGAGAGGCTGGAAAGTCAGCCAGTGGGATGGCCTGGTCTATGGAGGGTCAGACCAGAGAGCTTTCCTCTCAGGCGGTAGGACAGAGCTTGTCTGGAGCAGGCACCTGACTTCTGTAGGGAGCGAGAAGAAAGAGCTGAACATTGTGTAATCTCACTTCCAGGAGAGAAAGAAGAGAAAGTTATCAAAAAGAGAATTTATCAATTCAAGGTATTTTATTGATTACCTACTATGTCCCAGGGAAGAATTAAAATCAAGGAGTAGAAGACCCTTAGAGAGCAGTGGGTTTCAACCCAACACCATAAGGCAACCCTGAGGGTCAGAGACGGACAGGAGTGGATTCAAACTCGCACAACAAAGGGTCTACCCTCAGATGTTGGGACCCCAACCCCCTAACACCACCCTGAGGCTCCCATTCTCCGTATGAGTCCGGTAGGGCCCAGAGATACATTTTTCTGGGCATTTCCTGGCTCATTCTTAGCAATGAAGCTAAGACCCAGTGTTCACACATGAGTTTAGCACTGTCACTCTGCTTCCTGGGAGCAAGGTGGTTCTGAAGTATGGGTATCTCAAAGGATCAATAACATCCGTTGTGAGGACACTACCTTGTTGAGTGTCCTGGACCAGCACCTCCTCAAGCCTGACCTGCTTGCTCACTGTTCTGCACATGACCCTTGGAGCTGGGATGGCACTGGGTCTCCCCAGCTGATTCTAATAACTTTCACTGGCCTTTGTCTTGAATCAATGACTCAACAACAACAAAAATTGCTGAACGATTTCACAACCCAGCTAGGTGAGCTTAACCAAATTACCTCTTCCAGGTAATAGAATTCAACACCTGTAATTAATGATGAGGTCATAATTTCTGAAGATCTGGGGCTGGGGTGAGGAGGACTTCTAGGGAGGCGCTAAACCACAGTGTTTAAGTGGCAAGTACTGGAGTGTAATTCCTAGCTTTCTAGCCAGGTGCCCTTGAGAATGGACTTCACCACTCTGCATATGACAGGAGAGGGAGCTGAAGATGGAGAAGGTATCTAGAACAGATGTCTTGAGCATGGGCTTACTGGGAGGGAGCAAGAAGGGAAGAGAGAAGTTGGCTGTGTTCAGGCCCATGGACCACATGGCCAAGCCACACCTGGATGCCCACAGCATTTCCTTTGTCTTATTTATCTGTGTCCTGCCTCGTTATGATGGTGTTTCCATTTAACCCTTTTTAGGGCTCCCAATTCCATGTTTACTTTAATCATTGGCTCACTCACTGAGTTACCCAACATGACTTGGGCTCTTCCATGCTGCTGGGACAAACACGGTGCCTTTCATGTGCCATGCTCTGTGGCTGCAGAAGAAGCACAGCCTTTGGCTTGTCACCTCTCTTTTTGAAACCATCTGCCAAGAGAACAGATAACAATACACACTTGAGAGTGTTGAGAAGACTCAGTGAGGTCATGTATGTGAAGTGCTCGGCTCAGAGCTTCATGCAGTGGGCTTCAGGAAGGTTACTGTCTCCTGGACCCACTATTTCATGGGTAGCATCTCACCAGCTGCACCCTGGCCCTCTCACCCTTTATATCCAGGATTAAGTGCCCTGGCATCCAAGCCTTTGCCATGCTCTTCCCTCTGCCAGGAACACTCTTCCACCTCCTTGCCATCTCCTCTTCTATCTACATACACCAAAACCCAAACCAGTTGCCATCGAGTTGTTTCCAACTGATGGCAACCCCGCATGTGTCAGAGGAGAACTGTGCTCCACGGGGTTTTTAATGACTGATGTTTCAGAAGTAGATTGCTAGGCCTTTCTTCTGATGCACCTCTGGGTCGATTTGGATTATCAACCTTTAGGTGAGTAGTAGTTAAGTGCGTAACTGTTTGCATCCCCAGACACTCCTTCTACATACATACCACCTAGTTAATTTGTCCTTGAGGTCTCCAATGTCATTTCTTCATAGAAAGCTTCCTTAATACCTCTCCCACTGGATGAAGACACTCTGCCATGCATTCCGATAGCACAGGGCTTCTCAGTAATGGCATGGTTGCGGTTTGGGGCTGAATAATTCTATGTGGTGGGTATCATAGAATGTTTAGCAATACCCCTGATCTCCACCCACTACATTTCAGAAAGACCATCCCGCTGCCACCTGTTCCCTGCCACAAAGTTGTGACAACAAAAATATCTCCAGATATTGTCAAATTCCCCCTGGGAAGCTTGCTGCCATCAAGTCAGTTTCACCTCATAGCTACCGTATAGAACAAAGTAGAAGGCTTCCAAAGCTGTAATCTGTGGAAGCAGACTGCCCTATCTTTCTCCCACAAAGCAACTGGTGGGTTTGAACGGCCAACTTCTTGGTTAGCAGCCAAGCCTTTAACCACTGTGCCATCAAGGCTCCTCATCCCCTAGGAAGAGGGGACCTTATTCCCCCATTGTGAACATACATCATACAAGTAGATTGAATCGTGTCCCTCAGAATGTGTTTTGGAATCCTAACCCCACTGCATGAGGCTCTGAGCTGAGCACTTCACATACATGACCTCACTGTCTTGTGGGGCTGTGGGCTCCACAGGGGCTCTCTCGGGACTGCCTCATCCACCAGGAAACTCTCAGGACTGAATATACTGTCAGGCACAGAGAAGGAACTTCAGAAACAGTTGCTGATGAATGAAAGATGAGTAAGTGAATGACGCGATTTTCCCTGATCACTACTACCCACAGGCCCTCCAGGTCTTTGAACCTGACGTCTGCCTGCAAGAGCCTCTACTTTTTCCACTGCAGCATATAGGGCTTTGGATCCTGCACTGGAAGAGGCTCTTCCAGGCTTTCGTGATGGTAACAGCTTGTGTTTGTTTAGAGGCCACTAGATGCCAGGCCAGTAGAAGCCAGGCCACCTGAGGCCTCTGATCACTTTTTGTAGCTGATCTGCCTAAAAGCCTTAACCCAACTCTGTGTAGTAGGTGCCATTAAGATCTCCACTTATGGATATGGAAACTGAGTCACAGGGAGGTTAAGTAATTTTACCAAGTCATGCAGTGAGGAAGAGCCAGTGGGATGTCTGTCTATGCATGAGGCCAGTGAGGCCGATTGAGATCAGTCACCTCCATCTAACTCAATTCATAGTACAGGCAATGGAACTTCGAGTGTGCTCATCAAAATTGTAGGAGAGACTGTGGTAGGAGTAGTTGCTAACACTTTGGAAGAAAAGAGAGAATCCCTGGAGTCTCCTGACCAGTGGGAAAACATGATTCTGCAAAAATTAAAAAAAAAAAAAAAAAAAAAACACAGAATTTTTGGAGATGGAAAAGCAATGCCCATGTGGAAATGAGCCCACGCACAGAAGAAAAAGACCAGAGGGTCACAGATGCTCACAAGCTGAGTTAATTGGTGCTCTCTCTTTCATTGAAGCCCCAGGCAACTCCAGATTTTACTTCCTTATAAACCACGTGAGGCTCACTCCTGCTTTGTAAGCCTCAGAGTGATGCTGCAGGCCTGGTCTGGGGACCAGGAGCCTAGTCAACACTGTGAGAACTAGGATTAGGAGGCCCATAAAACCTGATGTTGTCCAGTTGATCCTTAGTCATAGCGACCCTATAGGACAGAGTAGAGCTGACCCATAGTTTTTCCAAGGAGCTCCTGGTGGATTCAAACAGTCAGCCACTTAGTTAGCAGCCAGAGCTCATAACCAGCATGCCATCAGGTTTTCTAGAAGGCCCACAGAATGCAACATTATAAATCAAAACAGTGTTCTTCTCCACCTTCAGGCCAAGTCCAAGTTCACCACTCCCATGTCCAATTTCTCCAACCTCTGCAAACTTGACTCATCAGATGCCAGTATTGCGGTCCTTGGTACAGCCAAAATATTCTCCTGCATGTTTCTCAAACTTGCTATGTCAGATTGTATTTTCCGAAGAGAAACACAGTATCTTCCACTCCACTGTCTCTTTCTGTAATAGGACAGCAGTATTCCTCCCATTGAGAAGTGAGGTTTATGTCCCCTTGCCTTCAGACCGACTGCTCAACCAACAGAATTCAGCAGAAATGACACTCTGTGACTTCGTAGGCTAGGTCACCAAGGTAGTATTTAGATGTTTGTCTTTGGATGTAAGCTGTCCTGAGCAAGCATGAAACTGTCTGACTGCCCTGAGACCACCATGTGCTAAGAAACACCAAATGAGTCTGTGCAGAGAGGCCACAGGAAGAGGCCCTGAGACCACATGAAGAGGCAGCCAGCCCCCAGCTGCTCCAGCCCCCACGGTGTGACTGTAACACCATGAACCATCTAGCTGAGCAATTCCTGATTTCCTGACCCACAGAAACCATGAGAGAGAATAAATTACTGGTTGTTCTTTGAAGCCAGTAAATTTTGGGGTGACTTGTGATGTAGAAATGGACAACCAGATGACTTACCACGGCCATTGTCACTTTTCGTCCAGTTCTTCCTCCTGGCATCTCCTTTGCTTTTTCCTTTTCGTAGCCTTCTCTTCACTGAGTTCAGCTGACTTTCTCTGAAGTGCATCTCAAGCCCCTCCTCCTCCATGCAGTCCTCTCTGACTGCTCCAGTCCTGGGCCTCACCCCTCACATTATCTCCCAGGTACTCTCTATCCTTAGTGCTCAACTGGCACTTAGCAGGCAGATATTCCTGTTATGATCATTGTCTTTTTGTGTCCATTTTCTAGCCCATCTCCAGGGGCTATGCTTTTTCTTGCCATCCCCAGAGTGTGATACTAAGTGGGTTCAGTAACCCAATGCTACTGGTGAGTCCTAAAGAGGCCACATATGGCCTTGCACTAGAGTTCCTCAGTCTCCTGGTGGAATGGTGCTCCAAAATCATGAAGTAAGCAGAGAAAAGGCAGAGAAGACCCTGAAGATAACGGGAGGGGTGACCGTCAGGTCCTTCAAAGAAAGAGAAGAGGAGTGAGAGTCACTCATCCCAGAGAAGACTACACAATACCAGGATGGGTTTTGGTTTGTGGGGACTGGGCTGCATGTGTCAAGGTCTTAAAGACAAATTGGGTGATAGGTCTGAGTTCTTAAACTTGCCTGAATAAAGAATCATTTACACTGCTTATGAAAATATAATTTCCTAGTCCTTCTTCCAGACCTATGATGTAGGACATAGCTCTGAATTTTTAAGAATTACCTCAGATGATTCTTTTTCTCCCCTAAATTTCATTTATTTTGTTGTTGCTGCTGAGAACTTACAAAGCAAAACATACACCAGTTCCAAAGTTCCTACATGTACAATTTACTGACAGTAATTACAGTCGGTCAGTTGTACAGCCATTCTCTCTCTTTTTTTTAAGTTGTTCCTCCCTCATTAACATCAACGCACTGTCCCCTAGTCTTTCAAGTTGCTGTTGTCAATTTGACATGTATAGATAGTTATCAGAAGAGTCATACGATAAGGAAAGTTTGGGAAACACCGTCCCATGTTGTTGTAAAGGCAAAACCCAGAAGCTAGAGCGGGTGGCACCAAAGACACATTCATTGACTCATTATCATTCAACAAGCATCTTTATGTGTTAGGATACACAATCAAGACCCACAGAAGCAGAAGTCAAGAAATCAAAAGACTCATTGTATTGCAAAAATATGCTGCACAGGATCTCTTTCAAGTACTGAAAAGTAAAGATGTCACCTTGAAGACTAAAGTGGGCCTGACCAAGCCATGGTATTTTCAGTAGCATCATATGCAGGTGAAAGCTGGACAATGAACAAAGAAGACAGAAGAACTGATGCCTTTGAATTGTGATGTTGGAGAAGAATGTAGAATGTACCATGGACCGCCAAAAGAATCAACAGATCTGTTCTCGGAGAAGTACAACCAGAGTGCTCTTTGGAAGCAAAAATGGCAAGACTGGGTCTTACCTACTTTAGACATGTTGTCAGGAGGGATCAGTCACTGGAGAAGGACGTCACGCTTGGCAGAATGGAGGATCAGCGAAGAAGAGAAAGTCCCTTGACAAGATGGATTAACACAGTGGCCGCAACAATGGGCTTAAGAATAAAAATGATTGTGGACATGGTGCAAGACTGGGCAGCATCTTGTTCTGTTGTGCGTAAGGCCACTATGAGCTGGAACCGACTAGACGGCATCTAACAGCAACAACAACATATGTCAGGAGGCAGTGGGGATTCAGTGGTAGAACTCTCACTTTCCTTGTGGGAGACTCAGGTCTGATTCCTGGCCAGCATGTCTCCACAATAGCTGTCATCTGTCTGTCAGTGGAGGCCTGTGTGTTGCTATGATACAGAAGAGGTTTCTGAGAAGCTTCTAGAGTAAGTGGGCTAGGAAGAAAGGCCTGGCAATCAGCTAGCCAAAACTCTATGGGTCACGGAGGTCCAGTCTGCAGCTGACCTAGGGGATAGTGCAGGACATTCCACTGTGCACAAGGTCACCAGGAGTCGGACAGCGGCTAACAACAATGTTACGTGTCAGTCCTGTGTTAGGTGCAAGGGAATGAATACCACATAAGACAATTTTTGCTTTCCTGGAGTCTACAGTCTAGTGGACAAGAATGGTTTTCACGACATAATGACAGATAATTAATCAATGAGTGCTAAGCCATCAAGATACAAATAATCAGGAAACTTAAACAGGATTGGCTTTTGTTTTTTTCCCTTTTGGCCGCACACCATCTGTAACTCCTTCCCCCAGCCCATGACCTATACAAGCCAATTGAATGCTTCTACCTGACAGTTTTTATGGAGTGAGTAGTACAAAGAAGCAGGCACCATGGGCAATCCATACGGAAGGGGGAAGAGGAACCACAATGATGCCTGGTGACCAGGACTTCCTGCAGTGCCTGCATTCTGTATTTGTTACCTATTTCTATGTCACAAATTGTTCCCAAACTGAGCAGCTTAACAGAACAATTCTTGATGCTCTCATAGTTTCTGTGGGTCATAAATCTGGGTGCTGTTCTTGCTCATAGGATGATATCAAGGAGTCAACCAGGACTACAGTCTCATCTGGAGGCCACCAGGGAAGAGTACACTTCCAAGCTCCCTGGCACCAACACAGGACCAAACACATTGTAGGCAGGATTTCGTTCCTCACAGGGTGTTGGACTGAGGGCCTCTGTTCCTCACTGCCTGATGGCTGGAGGCCACTCTCTGTCCATTGCCCTGTGTGCCTATCCATTGGGTAGCTCAGAAGACTCATAGCAACTCTGTGTGCAACCGAATGGAACACTGCTTGGTCCTGCACCATCCTCACAGCTGTTGCTGCACTTGAGCCACTGTGTTGGTCAGTTTTGTAGAGGGTCTTCCTCTCTTTCATTGACCCTCTGCTTTACCAAGTATGATGTCCTTCTCCAGGGACTGGTCCCTCTGGCTAAGAGGTCCAAAGCACATGAGATGAAAATCTCACCATCCTCACTTGTAGGGAGTATTCATGATGTACTTTTCCCAAGACAGATTTGTTTACTCTTCTGGCATTCCACGGCAGTTCAAATCCACCAGCTGCTTCTTGGAAACCCTATGGGGCGGTTCTGCTCTGTCCTCATGGTCACTAAGGAGTCAGAATGCCTGTAGATGAAATCCTGTTTGGAAATAGGTTCTTTTTGTTATGTTATTTCGTTCATATGTGAGTAGCGTGGCTTCTAAAGCTAATCACTTTCTGAGTTTAAAAAGAGCATATTGAACAGAGAGATACGCATGCGTTGGGGAAGATGGTGGCCATATGAGGACTGTCTGTAAGCTAAGGAACCAAAAGTGCCCTGGACTACTTACAAGAAAAGGGCTGACACGGCTGAGACCCTGATTCAGACTTTAAGCCTCAAGAACTGTTATAAAACAAATTTCTGTTCCTTAAAGCCACCTACTTGTATTTCTGTTACAGTAGCATCAGGAAACTAAGACATCTTGATTAATGTTTTGGTTTGTAAAGAGGAGAAGCTGATTTCCATGTCCATGATAGATGGAACAGGAAGTCAAGACTCAGTGTCAACAGAGAACTTCTCAGCTGGATATAATAAAGGAAAGGATGCGATCACAGGTAGTCACAACAGGTAACAAATGGAAAGAACAAGGTTAGGACACGTGTTGTTGCTGTTGTTGGGTGCTGTCAAGTTAGTTCCGACTCATCTAGCAAATCTGTGTACAATAGAGTGTGATACCTCCCAGACCTGCGCCGTTATCACAGTTGTCGGGATGCTGGAGCCTGTCACTGCAGCCACAGTGCTAATCCATTTCATTGTCTTCCTTTCTTTCACTGACCCTCATCTTTACCAAGCGTGGTGTCCTTCTCCAGAGACTGATCTCTCCTGATAACATGTCCAAAGCACATGAGCTGAAGTCTAAGGAGCACTCTGTCTGTATTTCTCCCAAAACAGACCTGTTCGTTCTTCTGGCATCTGCAACATTCTTCACCAACACTGTAATTCCGTTGCATCAGTTCTTCAGCCTTCTTTATTCATTGTCTAGTTTTTGCATGGATATGAGGCAATGGAAATCATGGTGAATTGGGTCAGGCCTCCTTTAGTCCTCAAAGTGACATCTTTGCTTTTTCACCCTTTAAAGAGGCCTCTTGCAGCTGATTCATGCAATGCAATATGTTGTTTGATTTCCTGAATGCTGCTTTCTGTGGGCATTGATTGTGGATCCAAGTGAAACTAAACCATTGACAATTTCAATAATTTCTACTCTTATGCTGTTTCTTATTGGTTCACTTTTGAGGGTTCTTGTTTTCTTTATGTTAAGGTGTATCCATATCCATACCAAAGCTTTGGTCTTTGATTATCATCTGTAAGGGCTGCAAGTCCTCTTCACTTGCCACAAGGAAGGTTATATCATCTGTATATTGCAGGTTGTTAATGAATTTCCCTTTAGTCATGATGCCATGTTCTTCTTCATATAGTCCAGCTTCTTGGATTATTTGTTCAGCACAAAAATTGAATAAGTATGGTAAAAGGATATAAGCTCAATGCAGATTCTAAATCACACTTACTTAGTTACTTAGGTGCTGTTGAGTCGGTTCCAACTCATAGTGACGCTACAAACAATAGAACAAAACACTACCCAGCCTTGTGCCATGTCTACAACTGTTGTTATGCTTAAGCCCATTGTTGTGGCTACTATGTCAATCCTTTTTCACTGACCCTCCACTCTACCGAGGCAGATGTGCTTCTCCAGGGATTGATCCCTCCTGAAAACGTGTCCAGAGTATGTAAGATGCAGTCTTGCCATCTTTGCTTCCAAGGAGCACTCTGGTTGTTCTTCACCTGGAACAGATTTGTTTGTTCTTTTGGTGGTTCATGGTACATTCAGTATTCTTCTCCAACATCACAGTTCAAAGGCATCAATTCTTTTGTCTTCTTTGTTCATCATCCAGCTTTTGCATGCATATGATGCAATTGAAAATACCATGGCTTGGGTCAGGCATACTTTAGTTTCAAGGCGACATCTTTGCTTTCGGTACTTTAAAGAGGTCCTTTGCAGCAGATTTTCCCAATGTAATGCATCTTTTGATTCCTTGACTGCTGCTTCCATGGGTGTTGATTGTGGACCCAAGTAAAATGAAATCCTTGGCAACCTCAATCCTTTCTCAACTTATCATGATGTTGCCTACTGGTCCAGTCGCAACGATTTTTGTTTGCTTGATGTTGAGGTGCAACCCATACTACAGGCTGTGGTCCTTGCTATTTATCAGTAAGTGTTTCAAATCTTCACTTCCAGCAAGTAAGGTGGTGTCGTCTGCAAAATGCAGATTGTTAATGAGTCGTCTTCCAATCTTGATGCCTCATTCTTTTTCATATAATCCAGGTTCTCAGATTGTTTGCTCGGCATACAGATTGAAAAAGTGTGGTGAATGGATACAACCCTGACGCATACCTTTCCTGACTTTAAACTATGTAGTGTCCTCTTGCTCTGTTTTCATGACTGTCTCTTGATCCATATACAGATTCCTCAAGAGCACAATTAAGTGTTCTGAAATTCCCATCTTTCACAATGTTAGCCATAATTTGTTATGATCCAGACAGTTGAATGTCTTTGCATAGTCAATGAAACACAGGTAAACATCTTTCTGGTATCCTCCGCTTTCAGCCAAGATCCATCTGACATTTGCAATGGTCTTCCTGGTTCCGTGGCCTCTTCTGGATCCATCTTGAATTTCTGGCAGTTCCTTGTCAATATACTGTTGTGGTTGCTTTTGAATGACCTTGAGCAAAATTTTACTCGTGTGTGATATTGTTGATATTGTTCAGTGATTTCTGCATTCGTCTGGATCATCTTTCTTTGGAATGGGCATAAATATGCATCTCTTCCAGTCAGTTGGCCAGGTAGCTGTCCTCCAAATTTTGGGGGATACTGAGTGAGCACTTTCAGTGCTGCATCTGTTTGTTGAAATATCTCAACTGATATTCTGAATATCTCAACTGAATATTCAACTGAATATCTCAATTGATATTCCATCAATTCCTGGAGCCTTGTTTTTCACCAATTTCTTCAATGCAGCTTTGACTTCTTCCTTTAATACCATCGGTTCCTGATCATGTGCTACCTCTTCAAATGGAAGAACATCGACCAGTTCTTTCTGGTGTAATGACTGTGTATTCCTTCCATCTTCTTCTGATGCTCTCTGAGCAGTTTAATATTTTCCCTGTAGAATTCTTCACTATTGCAGCTTGAGGCTTGAACTCTTTCTTCCATTCTTTCAGCTTGAGACATGCAGAACATGTTCTTCCCCTGATTTGCCATTTCCATCTCTTTGCACATGTCATTATAATTTTTTTGTCTTCTCAAGCTGCCCTTTGAAATCTTCTGTTTAGGTCTTTTACTTCACTATTCCTTCCTTTTGCTTTAGTTGCTACAGCTGGAGTCTCTTCTGACGTCCAATTTGGCCTTTTCTTCCTTTCCTGTCTTTTTAATGACCTCTTGTTCTCTTCATGAATGATGTCTTCGATGTCATTCCACAGTTCATCTGGTCTTCGGTCATTAGTGTTCAACACATCAAATCTGTTCTTGAGATGGTCTTTAAACTCAGGGGGGATATACTCAAGATCAGACTTTGGCTCTTGTGGGCTTGTTCTAATTTTCTTCAGTTTCAATTTGAACTTATGTATGAGCAATTGATGGTCTGTGTCACAGTGAGCACCTGGTCTTGTTCTGACTGCTGATATGGAGCTTTTCTATCATCTTTTTCCAAAGATGTAGTTGATTTGGTTCCTGTGTATTCCATCTGGTGAGGTCCATGTGTACAGTTGCTGTTTGTGTTGGTCAAAGAAGGTATTTGCAATGAAGAAGTTGTAAGTCCTGCAAAATTCTGTCACACGATCTCTAGCATCATTTCTATCACCAAGGCCGTATTTTCCAACTACTGACCTTTCTTCTTTGTTTCCAACTTTTGCATTCCAGTTATCAGTAATTATCAATGCATCTCGATTGCATGTTTGATCAATTTCAGACTGCAGAAGCTGATAAATATCTTCAGTCTCTTCATCTTTGGCCTTAGTGGTTGGTGTGTAAATTTGAGTAATAGATACATTAGCTGGCCTTCCTTATAGGCATATGGATATTATCCTACTACTGACAGCACTGTACTTCAGGACACATCTTATATCGTTCGTTTTGACGATATGCAACACCATTCCTCTTCAAGTTTTTGTTCCCAGCATAGTAGACCACGTGATTGTTGGATTCAGAATGGCCAATCCTGGTCCATTTCAGCTCACTAATGCCAAGGGCATTAATGTTTATGTATTCCATTTCTTTTTTGACAATTTCCAGTTTTCCTAGATTCATGCTTCATACATTCCATGTTCCAATTATTAATGACAATTGTAGCTGTTTCTTCTCATTTTGAGTTGTGCCATATCAGCAAATGAAAACCCTGAAGGCTTTACTCCATCCCCAACAATCAGTTTGCCTCTCCATTGAGGAGGCATCCTCTGTGTGCCTTCCAACCTGGGGGCTCATTTTCCAGCACTGTATCTGAGGGGCTCCACTGCTATTCATAAGGTTTTCCCTGGCTAGTTCTTTTCTGAAGTAGACTGCCAGGTCCTTCTTCCTAGTCTGTCTCAGTCTGGAAGCTCAGCTGAAACCTGTCTACCATGGGTGACCCTCCTAGAATCTAAATACCAGTAGCACAGCTTCCAGCATCACAGCAACAAGCAAGCCTCCACTGACAGGCAAGTGGTAGCTGCTCACTCTCTCTTTACTCCTCCTATCAGCTAATGTAATCTGCCTGGAACTCTATAGGGGAGAAGAGTCTTCTACCAGCTAAGAGACCCAGTCAATGCAATCAGCCCAGAACTCCGTCTTAAACTGTGAAGTATCGCATTACTCTATTCAAATGACTGCCTCTTTGTCTGTGTATAGGTTCCTTATGAGCATTACAATGAACTGTTATGAAATTCCCGTTCTTTGCAACATAATCCATAATTTGTTATTATTCACACAGTTGAATGCCTTTGCATAGTTGATAAAACACAGGTGAACATCTTTCTGGTATTCTCTGCTTTCAGCCGAGACCTATCTGACATCACCAGTGATATCCGTGGTTCCACACCCTCTTCTGAATCCAGCTGGAATCTCTGGCAGTTGCCTGTTAATGCACTGCTGAAGCCACATTTTTTTTTTTTGGTAGGAGATGTACAATAGTGGCTATCAAGACATATTGTAATGTTACAGAAATTAAAGCAACCTGTCATTAAAAAAAAGACTAGACAGTTAAACTAGTGGAATGGAATAGAGTCCAGAAAGAAATACATACACACACACACACACACACACACGCACACATGCATGCATACACACATATATAAACATTTGCTCTTAAGCAAAAGTGGTTTGCAAAGCAGTGAGAAAAATATCTTTTTGATGAATATAAGTGGATCAACTGGGCAATCATCTGGGGGAGGGAAAGGTACCCAAACCCCTACCTCAGACCATATGCAAAAATCCACTCCCAGTGGAATTTAGGTCTAAATTTGAAAGACTAAATGAAGCAGTGTCATTCCAAAGAAAAACAACTAGAAACAACCTAAATGCCTATCGACAGTTGTTGTTAGGTGTCATAGAGTCTATTTTGACTCATCACAAGTCTAGAGCAGAACTACCCCATAGAGTTTCCTGCCCTGTAATCTTCACAGAAGCAGATCATCATGTCTTTCCCCTGCAGAGCTGCTGGGTAGGTGCAAACCACAACCCATTCAACCTGTCCATAGTAGAACAAACAAATGAATTGTGGTATATTCATGCAACAATAGCCAGGAACAAATTACTCATACATGTAATAACATAGATGAATCTCATAACCATAATGCTGAGTGAAAAAAGCTAGACACGAAAGGACACATACTGTGTGATTCTATTTATAAAAAGTCCAAACAGGCAAAACTAATTGATATTGCTAGAGGTTAGTGTGTTGGTTACGTCTGTGGAAGATGGCAAAGGTAATGAATGGCAGAAGCAGAAAGGGAGGCATTCTAGAGTGATAATAAAGCTCTATTTGTCTCAGTGGTGATCAAAGAAGTGTGTTCACAGTGATAATACATCAAGAAGTTCATTTATGATGTATGCACCGTCCTGTATGTATATTGCAATAAAAGCATTTTATTAAGCAATAAAAGAAAACATATTTGCCACAAATATGACAAAGGGTAATAATAGCCTTAAATATAAACAGCGGATTGTCTTAGGCTGGGTTCTCTAGAGAACCCAACCAATGAAGCATATATATATATGTATATGCATGCTCTCTCTCTGTGTATCTATACATATACATGTATATAGACATACATACATACATATGTATATAGACATACATATGTATACACACATATGTATATGTTTTTATGTTTTACGTATTTTACTCAGCTAGGGCTGCTCTAACAGAAATACCACAGAGTGGATGGTTTTAACAAAGGAAGGTTTATTCTTACACAATCCGGTAGGCTACAAGTCCATATTCAGGGTGTCTGTTCCAGGAAAAGGCTTTCCTCTAGTCGGCTCTGGAGGAAAGTCTGGTATTGCATCAGTTTTGGTCCAGGGAGCTTCTTGACTCAGGAAGCACAGGTCTGAAGGACATGCTCTTCTCCCAGTGCTGCTTTCTTGATGGTACGAGATTCCCAATTCTCTGCCTGCTTCTCTGTCCTTTTATCTCTCATAGGATGAGAGGATTAAGGGTGGGGCAAGCCATACTCCAAGGACACTCCCTTTACAGTGGAGCCTGGAGGTGATCCTATGAAGGAATTTACAGCCTGTGGTGGTCAGGATTATGTCAGCTTGGCTACTCCATATTTGGCTGCTGTATTAAGTGGCAGGTCGGACCTTCACTATGGCTGCTGGTCGCTCACGTAGCCAGGAGCTCCTGCTCTCTTCTTCCAGCGTCTGGTTCCGGGACTTGAACTAGCAGCTGTTGGACTCATCAGTCCTTACAGTCAGCACTTGAGAGTCCTGCTCCCTGACCTGCTGATCCTGGGTTCACCAGCCTTTGCCACTCCTGCTCCCTGACCTGCCGATCCTAGGTTCGCCAGCCTCTGCTGCTCCTGCTCCCTGACCTGCTGATCCTGGTTTTGCCAGCATCTCTCGCTTTGTCTCACCACCAGCTTGGGATCCACTGACTTACACAACCAGTGATCTAGAACTCTGGTCTCTGACTTGCTGACTTTGGGTTCCTCAGCTTCCGTGGCCATGTGAGGCTTGTGCCAGAACTTGGGACATTCAGCTTCTGTGATTACGTGAGCTGTTTCCTATATCTGTATCTATCTATCTATATTATAAATCTTTCCTTGTACCTACACATGTTACTGGTTTTGCTTCCCTAGAAAACCCAGCCTAAGACACAGTCCCACCCTAATCCTTCAACATACAGCATAGGAAAACCAGCAAATGGAGGACAGTTGCAAGATACTGGGAATCATGGCCCAGCCACATGGCTACACATATTTTGGGGGGGGGCACAGTTCAATCCATGACAGTGTGTATGTGTGTGTGTGTATGCACATAGACAGAGAGACTTATCTAAAGGAAATGGCTCATGCAGTTGTAAAAGCTGGCAAATCCCAAGTCTGTGGGTCAGGCACCAGGCTGGAGGTTTCTCCTGACTCAGGTAGCTACAGGGGCTGATTAACCCAAGATTGGCAGGTCAAATGGTAGGCTGCTGCCTCGACGGCTGCAGAGGAAGACAAATCCAAGACTGGCAAGTGATACAGCTGGCAGCTAGCTGCCAAGAACTGAAGGTCAGATGGTCACAAGCCAGATGGAGGATCCAGAGTGAGCAAGCAAGTTTTTCCAGATATATATATATATATATATGTTGGATACATGCCACACAGCTGAGGAAACTCCACTTGTAACTAATTGGTTGATAATATCAGACCATGTCTTGGAGGATGACTATATCATTATTACCTAACTGGCAAATTACATCATTGCATAACTGTCAAACCACTGGAAATCATGGCCCAGGCAAGTGGACACACAATCTTAACCATCACACAGATAAAAAATAAGAAAACACAAAGATTTCCTCATTAGAAAAATGAGCAAAGGGACTGTGAACAACTGATAAAGTAAGCATTACAAATAGCTTCCATATACTTGGAAAAAATTTTAACCTCAGAGTAACAGGTACAGATTAAAGCAATGAGATGCTGGTTTTATTAAGCAAATTAAGCGATGAGGTACTGGTGTTATTAAGCAAATTGATGAAAATTTAAAAATGAATGGTGATGTCTGCTTCCAACCGTGAAGGATTAATAGGGATTCAGATTTTTACACACACACATGCACGCATATATGCACATCCGTAAAGATTAAAAAAAAAACAGCATGTATATGAAATAACAGTTTTATATATTGGACAATAGGAACATAGTACAGAGATCTCTGAGAGATAGAAAACAAATGAGAAAGCCTTACATGGCAGTTCAGTGGTAGAAATTTCACCTTCAATGATAAAGACTCAGTTTTGAATTCTGGCCAAAGCACTTCTTGTGCAGTTACCCATCTGTCAGTGGACATTCACATGGTGCTACGATGCTGAGAGTGTTTCTGTAGAGCTTCTGGACAAGGATAGATTAGGAAGAAAGGCATGGCAATCTACTTCCAAAAGAATCTACCAGTGAAAACCCTGTGGATCACAATGGTCTGATCTGTAACCAGTCACAGGGATGGTGCAGGACTGGGCACCACTGTGTGTGGGGTCACCAGCAGCAACAAAGCGACGCTTCAGCTTATTTTGTGGTGAGCATTTCTAGGCTACAGAACAGAGAGAGGGAGCCTAAGGTTGCACTGGGGTTCAGAACTGAGGGTTCGTAGAAGCCAGAGCCTAGAACTTACAGGGCACAGTACCTCAGAGTAGAGTGCTGTACAGAGAGGGCCCTGGAGATCTGCAGAAGAACATTAGCCTCAAATCATTAGCTGAGTACTTATCAGCACATGCATGCCAGGAAACTACTCAAGGCTTATGAAAGAACCACTGGGAAGGAGCAGAAAGAACAATTCCCAAAACTCCAATGGTCTTGTAATGGTTTGTGTTCACGTGAGCCAGAGTGGACAGACCCTCTCACACATAAAACACAAGCAGAGTACTCAGAAAGGGCAGTGCCTCAGTTGCTGTTGTTGTTGTTACAGCTGCCCTTGAGTTGACTCCAGCTCATGGCAACTTGGTGTACAACAGAACAGAGGGTGTCTGATTCTGCACCATCATCAAGGCCATTGGTTTGTTCTAGTCCACTCTTGTGGCTACTGCTTACTGCGAGCACCTCGCAGCTCAGGAGGCTCATCTTCCAGCACCACATCAAGCAGTGCTCTGCTGGGATCCATCAAGTTTCCTTTGGCTGATCTTTGGAAGTAGATCACCAGGCCTTTCTTCATCGTCTGTCCTAGTCTGGAAGCTCTGTTAAAACTTGTCCAGCGTGGGTGGCCCTGCTGGTATTGGAAACAACAGCAGCAGAGCTTCTAGCATCACAGCAACATGCGAGCACCCCAGTAGGACACACTGACAGACGGGTGGTAGATTGCCTCAGTAGTGGGGCCAAGACTACTTTATTTTGTTCCCATGTAACGAAGCTTAAAAGCAAACCTCAAAAGTATCCAATCCCTTCCTAGTAGCTTAACTGCATCTCAGATAAAGTTCCGAAGTATTTGAAGAAATTTGAAACCATCCATCACCTGATGTAAAATTCAAAGTTAACATTTTTTGAGTAAACACAGCAAAACACTCTCTCACACCTTTGATCATGATTCACAAATAAAATAATAGTTTAATATTTATTAAATGCCAACTCTGTGCCAGATATTTTAATAAGACTTTCGCATAGATTACACTAATATATCCCCAAATACGATAACTGTATCAATGATAGCATGTTTTTACTACTTGAGTAACAGTATTATGTAATTAATCATTTATGCACTACCTTCTATTTGAGGCAAATTATATTGACTTCCGTTAGGGTAGCATCATAAAGTGTCCTTTAAAAATAAATATAAATGAATCAACATAAAGAAAAGAAAAACCAAACCACAATGAGACACCAACCCCCCCCCCAATAAGTCATCTAGTCATTTAGTGCTGCCATAACAGGAATACCACAAGTGGATGGCTTTAACCAACAGATTTATTTTCTCACAGTCTAGTACACTAGAAATCTAAATTCAGAACATTGGCTCCAGGGGAAGGCTTCTGGTCTCTGTCAGTTTTTGAGGAAGGTCTTTGTGGTCAATCTTCCCCAAGTCTAGGAGCTTCTCCATGCAGCAACTCTGGGTCCAAAGGACACACTCTGCTCCCAGTGGGAGCCACTCTCTGCTGGCTTCCCTCTGCTTGCATTTCTTTTAAGACAAAAGGTGATTCAGGCCACACCCTAGAGAAACTCCCTAGAAGTAACCTGTGCAAGAGTGTTACGTTTATCCATAATCCTCTTTAAGCCCAGACAGAGACTATTATTTATCATATATAGGAAAATCACAAAATGAAGGACAAACACATGATACTGGGAATCATGGCTTAACCAAGTTGACCCACACTTTTGGGCATACAGTTTAATCCATGACTGTGAGTGTTGGTGAGGGTGTAGGAAAATTGAAACCATTATCCTCCACGGGTTGGAGCATTTATGTTTCATAGTCTCACAGTTACTGAAAAGGCTAAACATAGATTTGTCGTATGATCCAGCAACTCAACAGTATGCATCCAAAAGAGATGAAAACATACACTCATACCAAACTTGTTCACAAATATCCATAACAGCATTATTTATAATAGCCAAAGAGAGAAAATCACCCAAATGTTCATTAACAGATGAACAGACAAATAAAATGTGGAATATCTATATGACAGACTGTTACTCGTCTGTAAAAAGGAATGAAGTACAGACACATTCTACGACATGGATGAATCTCCAAAATAGTAATCTAAGAGAAAAAAAAGCAGACACAAATAGCCACATACATTGTATGAGTCAATTTATGTGAAATATAGGGTCGCTATGAGTTGGAATCAACTTGACAGCACTGAGTTTGATTTTGTTTTTATCCAAAGTTGGCAAATACTTGGAGACAGAAAGTGGAACAGAGTTTGCCACCAACAAGGAGAAAAAGATGCAGAGTGACTACTGGTGGATGAGAGTTTCTGTGGGTGATGAAAATAATCTGGAATTAGACAGTGTGGATGGCTAAATTGTATACTGAACTGTACATTATTAAAGAGTGATTTTTATGATATATAAATTGTATCTCAATGAAGCTGTTATTCTTTTTAGTTTTTTTTTTTTTAATGAAGGTGAAATAGGCACTTTTACAGACACACAAAAGCTGAGAAACTTCATCACCAATAGTTTTATGCTGGCTTCTGTAGAGGAGTAAAATCATTGACATATGTTTATAAATATTTAGTTTAGTTTGGGCTTATTAATAAATACTGATACTTGCAACTATCCTTCAGGGAGGTCCCAGACAGGAGTGATAGTACTGTTTCCATTCACTTTTTAGTGGTGCCTGCGTATTGCACAGAACCATCCGTATATCAGGCGTGAGTTTTCTCTTCCTCAGGCAACCATGACAAAGACAACCTGAACCTAATAATGAGGAAAGAAAGACAAGGTGAAGTTGAGGGACATTCTACAAAATACCTGACTTACAGTTCTCAAAAGGTTCAAGGTTACAGGAGTGAAGGAAGACTGAAGAATTCTTCCAGAAAGAAGACTAAAGAAACATGATGACTTATGCAACCTATGATTCACGATAGGCTTGTTTTGCTATAAAGGGCACTATTGGGATAGTTGGCAAGAGTGACCGGGGTCTGAGGATTACATGGTTATAACGGACTGTTGTTAACTCTGATTCTGATGCTTGTGGTTATGTCTAGAATGATCTTGTTCATAAGAATTATAAGTAAAATATGGGACAGCATGTTAGCAACTTATTTTCATATGGGGTTGAGTGCACTTGCTAAGGAGACCTGTTGAATGTCCCAGGGCTGCCATTTCAGAAAACCACAAACTGGGGAGCTCATAACAACAGAAGTGTATTGTCTTCCGTTTCTGGAGGTTGGGAGTCTGAATTCAGTATATCTGAAGGCATTTGCCTGGTAATCAAAAGGTGAGCAGTTCAAATCCACCAGCTGCTTCTTGGAAATCTTATGGGGCAGTTATACTCTGTCGTTTTGGGTCTCTATGAGTTGGAATTGACTTGATGAAATTTTTTTATTTTTATTTCTTTTTGAGGGGGATTTGAAGATTCTAGAAGGAGATCCTTTATTGTCTCTTTCAACTCGTGGCAGACCCAGCATCTGCTGGCCTGTAGCTATGCATAACTCTAGTATCTGCCTCCCCCAGCACATGGCCATCTTCCTCCTTGTGTCCAGCTGTGTGTCTTCTCTCTTTTTCTAAGGACACCACTCAGACTGAATGAGGACCCACTCTGTTTCCACATGAACTATGTTAGCTGATGATGTCTTCAAAGACCCTGTTTCTTTCCCAGGCCTTAACTTCAGAGAGTTCTGAGTCTGATGGAGGGACAAACTATTATATAGCAGGATCTGTGCTATCTAAAAGTAAGCACGAGGAGTCCCTGGAGCACCCAAAACTATTTGGGAAGGCTTCTAGGAGGAGGTGACTACAAGTCACTTCCTTTCTGTTTCTTGCCACATCCAGCCTGGAGTTCCTTAAGGCTCTACTTTTCTGCCCTAGCTGGTGGGTCATCACTACCCTCTCTGGTGGGGCTTCCAGCTCTGTATAAACATGACTGACAGTGGACAATCCTCCCAGCATAGTACACCTGGCCACATAGGTGTCACAGTTTGGTGGGTCCCTTTTGGCCACCCTGAGCTACAGTTTTTCCTACTTAGTATAGGATGGCTAAAAATAACGATGGTATCATTATTTATAATAATAATAGAAGCTATTTAGTTTATGCCAAGTGCTGTATTAATAACTGTGTCACATTACATCATCTAATTGTCATAACTGCCCATGGGCATAGGTGCTGAGATTATTCCCATTTTACAGATGAGAAAACTAAGACTCGACAAAGTTGGAAAGGAGAGAATCTTGCCAGTAATCTTACAGTTACCAAGTCTACAGCTTCCAGCAGGTCATCTCCCATAACCTTCCCTGCTCTTCGACTTGTTGAAGACTCCTCCCTATCCAAGTTCATCCCCTCTGCCAGAGCTCTGGGACCAACTGTGCTCTTTCTCCAGAGGGCTTAACTCCAAGTACTCTCTAATGCTGAAGCAATGTTGGACAGCTCAGCCCTACTTCACAGAGGAGAGTGCTTTGAACAGAGGGCTAGACTCCCCACCAAACCATGGAGTTAACCAGTGGCAGGGATATGGACATTTGCATTGTTCTACATCCCCCAAGTGATTGCTTTACTGAGCCTTAGTTTCCTCATCCGTAAAATGGGAATAATCTTAGTACCTACACCAGTGGGCAGTTGAGAGGATTGTTGTTGTTGCTGGGTGCCTTTAAATCACTTCAGACTCACAACATACATGAGTCTGACATGTATGTGAGGCCTGACAATTAAGTTCGTGAACTGAACCTAGAAAAGTGCTACATATTTCACTGCTGAATATCAGTATGTTCCCCTTTGAACTACTCCCCCTGGGAAGTTGTGCACTGATGCCATCGCCTAGCTCACCCTTCAAAGCAATTTTGGAACTCTTTTTCTGGAATGTCCATCAGAGCTGTCATCATAGGAGGTCTGACAATTACGTTCCTGAGATCATCCTAAAAAAAGTGCTGCATACCTCATTGCTTAATATCACTACAGTCACCTTTGAAGTACTCCCCTTGGGAAGCTGCACACCTGTGCCAGCGCCTAGTCCACCCTTCGAAGCACTTTTTCTAGGATGAGTTCGTGAATGTAATTGTCAGACCTCGTGCAATGACAGCTCTGACGGACATTCCAGAAAAAGAGTTCTAAAATTGCTTTGAAAGGTGGACTAGGCACTGGCACGGGTGCATAGCTTCCCAAGGGGAGTACTTTAAAAGTAATTGTAGTGATATTCAACAACGAAGTATGTAGCTCTTTTTCTAGGATGAGTTTGTGAACATAATTGGCAGTCCTTGAATTCAGTATTTTTTTTTCCAATACTACAGTTCAAAGGTGTTAAATCTTCTTCCATGTCTTTTATCAATTATCCAGCTTTTGCATGCATATCATGCAATTGAAAATACCGTGCACTAAGGCACACCTTAGTATTCAAGGTGACATCTTTGTTTTTCAACATTTTCACCCAAACCAAACCAAACCCACTTCTGTCAAGCTGATTCTGACTCAACAACACTGTAGGACAGTAGAACTGCCCCACAGAGTTTCCAGTGAGTGCCTTAGCGGATTCAAACTACCAACCTTTTGGTTAGTAGATGTAGCACTTAACTACTGTGCAGCGGAGTTTCCAGGGTAAGGACTTTTGCATATTTGCCTGAAGCAATGTGTCTTTCTATTTCTTAACTGCTGCTTCCATGGGTGTTGATTGTGGATCCAAGTAAAATGAAATTCTTGACAACCTCAATCTTTTCTCTGTTTATTGTGATGTTGCTTATTGGTCCAGTTGTGAGGATTTTTGTTTTCTTGATGTTGAGGAGTCATCCATACTGAAGGCTGTGGTCTTTGATCTTTGTTAATAAACATTTCAAGTCCTCTTTACTTTCAGCAAGCAAAGTTTGTGTCATCTGCTTAACACAGGATGTTAATGAGTCTTCCTGTAATCCTGATGACCCATTATTCTTCATATAGTCCAGCTTCTCTGATTATTTTTGCTTGGCATAAAGATTGAACCTATGGTACTGAAGGAAGAAGTACAAGCTACACTGAAGACACTGGTGAAGTACAAGTCTCCAGGAATTTACGAAATATCAACTGAGATGTTTCAAAAAATGGATGCAGCGCTGAAAGTGCTCACTAGTCTATGCCAAGAAATCTGGAGGACAGCTACCTAGCCAACTGACTGGAAGAGATCCGTATTTATGCCTGTTCCCAAAAAAGGTGATCCAACCAAGTGCCGAAATTATCAAACAATATCATTGATATCACACTCAAGTAAAATTTTGCTAAATATCATCCCAAAGTGGCTGCAACAGTATACTGACAAGGAACTTTCAGAAATTCAACCTGGATTCAGAAAAGGACATGGAACCAGGGATCTCATTGCTGGTGTTAGATGGATCTTAGTTGAAAGCAGAGAATACCAGGAAGATGTTTTTCTGTATTTTAGAGACTATGCAAAGACATTCAACCGTGTGAATTGTAACAAATTATGGATGACATTGCAGAGAATGGCAATTCCAGAGCACTTAATTGTGCTTGTGAGGAATCTGCACATGGCTCAAGAGGCAGTTGTGCAAACAGAAGAAGGGGACACTGCATGTTTTAAAGTCAGGAAACGGGAGCAGCAGGGATTTTGGGGACCAACTCTTGATTCAGTTTAAAGCCATCAGCACTTTTACTTGTAATGTTCAAGCATATTGCATTTCGAATAATGACCAGGATCTTCATGATTTATCATAGGGGGCACTGGGCAGCCCTAGAGGGACAACGCTGAGAATTTTCCTAGAGCCCACATGTGTCTGGGGCTTTCTGTTCATTATATCATCAACTGCCCTTTGACAAACTCCATCTAGCAGATGATGAAGTGAAGTCTTAGAGAGGCAGGAACCCCTCAAATCCATTTCCCAGGCTCCCAGCCTTTCTTTCTGTCCTTTCACACACTAGATTCATTTTTGTCTCTGAGCCTTTGCACAGGTTCTTCCCTTGTCCTGGAATGCCCCTTTCCAGAATCTGTTCCTGGCTGGCTCAGCTCAGTGTTCCCTGCTCTGAGGGAACTCCCCCAATCACCCTATTTCTCCCACATCATATTCAACACCCTTTTCCCCTGTCCAGCCCTCTTCACAGCACTGAGCCGACTCCGGAATCCCTGATCTTATACTTGTTTGCTTGTTCATAAACTTGACTTCCTACAAGCACCTGAACTGTCCAAGGGCAGGGACTCTACCTGTTTCTTCAGTTCTGGATACACACCGTGATGCCCTGTGGCCAGCGTAGGTGTTCTGGAGAGTCACCTTCCATCAGCCAAACTAGGCATAGCTGGGAGCCCTGGAGAGGATGGAAGTGATGTTTAAGTAGCCAGTACAGGTAAGAGCAGAATATTGCAGGTGCTTGACACTTATTTGCTGGATGAACTGATTTATTTGCACATCCTGTCCACTGACTTCTAGTAACTCTCTCACCCACCCCTAGACTTCCACTCTAGCTATGATCCTAATAGCTGATGAATATGCCCACAGGTGCCCAAGTATTCAAATCACTATACAGGACCATCCTTCTCCCACGCTTTGGTTTACACCATTCCCCATACTCAAAAACAGTCTTGTCATCCGTGTTCTGACCATTCATTGATAAATACAAGGACTACCAATTAAATTTGCTAACTCATCCTAGAAAAAGTGCTACATATCTCATTGTTGAATATCACTGTGACTACCTTTGAAATACTCCCCTTGGGAAGCTATGCCCAGATCCTAGCACCTAGTCCACCTCTGAAAGAAACTCTTCAGTGGAACTCTTTTTCTGATGTGGCTATCAGAGCTGCCATCATATTACTCTTGTTGTCCTGAATGTCATCAAAATGTCTTCATTTCCATATTTCCTTTATCTTTGGATAAAGAAAAAAGTCATCAGGTCCAGATCAGGTGAGCAGAGAGAGTGTTCCAATATGATTATTTGTTTACTGGCTGAAAACTTCCTCACAGGCAACTATACAGTTAGGTTCACCAACTTGCCACCGTGCACGATGGCCATTCCAGGAAGAGTTCCAAAATTGCTCTGAAAGCTGCAGTAGGCACTGGCATCAGTGTGTAGCTTACCAAGGGAAGGTGAGTACTCTGAAGGCGAGCATAGTGATAGTCTGCAACGAGTTATGTAGCACTTAGAACAATTAAGTTCATGGACTTAATTGTCAAGCCTCATACTGTGACCCTGTCTGCCATCGCTGCTGTATTTGCTGTTCCCTATCATCCCAAGACACCACCCATGTGTAGCTTTGTTATTCTGCAGTGTCTTACATGTCACTGTGATGCTGGAAGGTATGCCACCGCTGTTTCAAATGCCAGCAAAGTCACTCACAGCTTCAGCAGATCTTCTGCACCAAGACAGACTGGGAAGACAGGCCTGGAAATCTGCTTCTGCAAACTGGTTATTGAAGATTCTGCAGAACACCATAGAGTGTTGTCCAGCCTAGTGGTGGAAGATGAACCCCCTGAGTTGGAAAACTCTCGAAAGACACGGTAGCCACAACAACGGGCTCAAGTCCACCAATGACTGTGAAGATGGTACAGCACCAGGCAATGCTTCGTCCTGTTATACACGGGGTTGCCGTGACTGGAGCTGGTTCAATGATAACCAGCAATGACAACATCCCAAAGCTGTTGTTGTCTCCATTGTATAGATGGGAGGCCAGAAGCTCAGGCAGGTGAAGCGACCTAGCCAAGCTCACGCAACTCTTTGGTGGCAGAACTGGAATTTGAATCCGGGTCGCTGGGAGCCCAAAGTCCCTGCTCTGAGTCACTCTGTTATACTGCAGAGCATAACCTGAGCATGTGTCAGAGTCACCTGGAAGACTGAGTCACACAAAGATCCCTGGGACCCACTCACAGAGTGTCTGTCTCAGAGGTCTGGATGAGGCCTGGGAAGCTGCATTTTTTTCCCAGAGATTCCCAGGTGACAGTGCTGTTGCTGCTCAGGGGACCACACTGCAAGAACCACCAACCTAGAAAACTGCACAGCAGCCCAAGCAAACAGAATTTTGCCTACAGTTTCAGAAGAGTCATGAAACTCCTGTCATCTCTTGTATTTTGGGAATGGGGCCTTCCATGGACCGTACCTTAAGAACCACTCTTTGTAAATCACCATGTAGGTAAGATCCGTGACAACTGGAGCCTGAGATTCTGTTAAGTGAGTTTCGATTTAGCAAGGGGTACCTGAGTCTTGGTCCCTATTCCCTTTGCAAGTCTGCCTGTCCCTTAATACAATTAATTATCTGACCTTGAAATGTACCATATCTGACGCTCGGCAGAAAGGCCTCTACTTGGCTTCCCAACGCACATGATAAATATAGGGCCCGGAGCAATTTCTCTTGGAGATTTTGCGTCATATTTTAATAATTGTTGAGCAGAGCCTTGGGAATCAGTTACAAAACTAGGACAGTTTTTTCTAAGACAACTTGGTTTTCAACTTGAAAACTTGTGGGCGCCTCATAGTGATGGGTCCAGAAGGGTTTTGACATAATTTCCCCCTGGCCTAAATCATGCATCTAATATTAATTTTTGTTTCAATGAAGCAGAAGTACCGAGACTCTCTCCTCCTTCTCCTCCTCCTCCTCTCCACCACTTTGCTCCTCCTGTTTCCCCTCCCTTTACACCAGCCTCTTCACCAAAACACACTTTTCCTAGATCTGGAGCTGGCAGTTGGAAACCTGCCTGTTTGCAGGCTGTAGGTCTCTGGGAATCTTCAACTTTCTTCCTTGCTCTCTCTGTATGTTCACTGGCTAGGCAACCTGAATTGTCCAAGCTAGGCCTCAGAGGGACTGTGGTGATGGGGGCCACGGTGCTGGGAAGCTCTTGGCTCAGTAGTAAACCAGGATTTGGGGGGACAGTCTTGAGGTCCAGGATCTTCCTCACCCGGAGGTTTCCTACTTCCAGCCCCACCCCTGGCAAAGACCCCAAAACTAAACCAGTTGCTGTTGAGTCAGCTCCAACTTCTCAAGACCCCATGTGGGTCAGAGACGAACCGTGTACCCTAAAGTTTTCAGTGGCTAATTTTTCAGAAGCCGATCACCAGGTCTTTTGCTGAGGCTCCTCTAGCTGAACTTGAACCTTCATCATTTCAGCTAACAGCCAAGCATGTTTACCGTTTGTACGCCCTCAGCGACTCCTAAGGACCATGCCCTGTTAAAATTAAATTGAGATTATCCTCAGCCCTTTTGGTGGCCAGAGTAGAGTTGTCGCTGACTCCTGCGGGGGCCAGTAACGGGCACTTGACTGTTCACAGGAGCCTCCAAAACAGAAACCAGAGCATGCCTCCACCGGTTCTCCCCCCTCTGCTGGCTCCTAAACAAAACATCCTTCAGAGGATAACCACTGCCATCGTGACTGACCTAGCAGCTCCTTCTGATGCCTCCTGGCTCTCTGTGCCTAGCCACTGCTGCCTTCCCTGCTGCCCCTCAACAAAGTAGGTATGGTCCTGCCTCAGGGCCTTTGCACTGATTCTCCCTCTTGCCCAGATAGCTGTGTGGCTGTTTCCTCACCTGATTCAGGTCTCAGCTCAAACATCACCTTTATCACCTCCAATTAAGACAGCACTTCCTTCCCCTCTCCTAGACCCTGTTTGTTTGTTTGTTTGTTTTTTTCCATAGACAATCCTTATAGTCTTAAAAAAGAACTGTTGCTGTTCAGTGAGTTCCAACTCATTGTGACCGTATGGGACAGGATAGAACTGCCCCATAAGTTTTCCAGACAAGCTCTGCACTATGTGTCTATTCATTGTCTGCTTCCTCGCTAGAACATGATGGTCATGAAGTCAGGACTTGGATCTCGTGCCAGTGCTGGGCTCAAATGAGATGCTCAACAAATATATGAATAGTGAATAAAAAAGTGCTACCACTGATGAAAGTCAAGGTACTAGCTGGGTATTTTTGCATTTATCCTCCCAACCATCCTGAAAGGTAGACATTATCGGCCTTCTTTGTCATGCGATGATGACTCAGCTAAGAGAAGTGATTGACTTACTCAAGGTCATAGTCCTGGGCCAGGATCCCAAGCCTGTGTGATTCAAGCCCGTAGACAGGTGCTTGCTTGCGGGCAGCTCAAATAAAAAATTTAAACCATTGCTATCAAACTGATTCTGACTCATAGCGACCCTGTAGGACAGAGTAGAATTGCTCCATAGGGTTCCCGAGGAACACTTGGTGAATTGGAACTGCTGACCTTTTGGTTGGCAGATATAGCTTTTGACCTCTACACCACCAGGGTTTCTGCTGGCAGCTCAGGCTGGTTCAAAATAAGACCAGGCTTGAGTCTGAGCAAGCAGGGATGGGAGAGAGGTACACAGCAGTCGTATGAGAGAGTGAGCTGGGATGGTGGGATGTTGTCCCAGAGGTACCAGCTCAATGGTCCAGGTAGTGGTGATGCAGGAGCAGTCACTTTCAGGAAGGAACAGCCCCGTAGTGACAGTGCATGTGGCAGGCCAGAAACTGTGTGAGCCCATAGAAGGAGACTAGGACTGAGGCAGGGCCCTGGGCAGACCTCAGGAGAAACATTGGAACAGTAGCCTAGTCAGAGTAAGGAGGGGCTCTTGGAACTTGCCTGGGACCTTTACAACTTATACACATGATGTATGGGGCCGGGCTGCTGACATGGTCCTTTCCTGTTGGAACGGCTTGGGGCAGGGTTGGTGCAAGAGAGGAGAGTCAACAGTGGCTGAAGCTGGGGAGCAGGGGCAGGGCTGGAGGTCACAGAACCCCCTGGTGGATGGATGGTCAGCTCCTGGCCTGGGCAGTACACTCAGGGGGGAAGGCTCTCCCTGCTCAAATACATCCTGGAGGAACAGAAATGCAGTGGGAAATCTCAGTGTCCACTATATTACGGCAGCTCAGGCTCCGAAGTGCCAAAGAGACAGAAAAAGAGAGTAGCTGGGTCTTTTCCACTGAAAGCCAAGTGTGGGGTCAAGAGCATGGTAGTAGCTGGCACAAGACAGTGTTCCCAGCTGGGCATTGAAAGGAAGTGCCAGGGAGTTCCGGTGGAGAAGATGGCAATTAGAAGCTAAGAAAATGGTACAGGATACGCCAAGACACTGATGTGAGCCTCTTCCTTGGAGGTGAGGAGGAACAGAGCAAGATGAAATGCCTCGGGGTGATGTGACGGGGCCTAGAGAATTACCTCAGAAGCAAGCCTAGGAAACCGCAGGCAGATATAGCCAGACCTACCACAGCAGCCTGGTGAGGTGGGCAGGGAAGCCTGCTCCCTCTCTAAGATTGAAATTTCGCACTGCAGTTCTGTCCCTCCAGGATGTGTCTGAGCAGGGAGTACCTTGTCCCCTGGCACTTCTTCCCAGGCCAGGAGCCAATCATCCACCAGGGTGGCCTGCAATCCTTAACGCCCGCTTTCTAGCTTGGGCCACTGCTGACACCCATCTTCTGCATCAGCCCTGCCCCAAGCATATCCCAACAGGACAGGACCATGTCAGCAGCCTAGCTCCATCATACACACACACACACACACACACATCTATCTCAGTTTGCTCATCTGTGAAATGGGACTACAATCCCTACACTGAGTGTCTCAACCATATGAAAAGTCCTCTTTGTAGGGTTTAACCTACAGAGGTGCTCACACTATGGTGTCTCATGACTTCAAAGTTGACCTTAGGAAGCTGTGATAGCTCTCTTTTGGTAGGTACCTGCAGACCTGGGGCTCCAGACTCCTCTCCTACAAATGTTTACAGAGCACCTGATCTCTTCACAGCCCTGCACTAGGTGCTTGAGACCCAAAGGTGAATCCTTGGCTCCTGCCTGTTACAGAGCACGACCTGGTAAAAAGGAGAATTCTGGTGAATAAATGATGACATCAAGTCCCAGTCCCTTGAATACATTCTTGAATACGTTCAAGAAATGCAAATCTTTGCCCTTCAGCCATGAATTTGATTCTTGTCAACCACCTGGAGCCCAGATAGTGAGAAAGATGAGTGGCCCAGTGGGGAAATTCTGACATTACAGGATACAGGATCTAGAGCAAAACCTGGGTTTCTCTCCTGGCTGGGTCGTGAGCAAAAGCCCTATCTTTCTGTGGCTCAGTCTCCACAGCTGCAAAATGGGGATGCTACTGAAACCCGAGGATTGTGGCAATGATGAGATTAACCCCATGAAACAAATGCTCAGCCTTATGCCTGTCTACTGGTGAAGACTGTTATAATTCCAACCCTTTCGTAGGAATTGAGGAGGTGTGAGTACTCCAGGTGTGCATAGAGCTGGGAAGAGAGGACGTCGGGAACAGAGGGCTAGAGAAAAGCCAGGGCAGAGAGGGCACAGGAAGAGAAGGGCAGTTACCTACACTCAGCTCTAGGATGCTCTACGGAGACACTACTGTCGGTAACTGCAAGACAAGCCTGCCACCCAGTGTTGCTAGGTACAGCCACAGTGCCAGGCAGAGCAACTGCCTCTCCCAGCTCCCTCCCTGGTGTCTCCAGAACTGGAACATGGCTTTTAGGGCTCTGTGGTGACCCAAGACTTCCCTTCCGCTCTCACGTAGAACACTTCATCACAGATCAACTCTTCAGTCTCAGTCAACCTGGAAGTCCAACAGAGGTGCTTCAGACACCAGAAAGAAAGCCAAGGAGGCTGTGGGCATGAAATAAAGAGCAAGTACCCTGTGGCCACAGGGTGGAGTTGGATGCTGTACTGTAGAGTGAGAAAAAAACATGGAAACATTTTGCTTGTCTCTCCTTACCATGCAAGCTCTGGTCAGAGATATTTAGATTAACTGGTAGAATTTTACCGTCTTTGTCATATTTTGCATTGTTGTTACTCAGTGCTATGGCATTTACTCTGGCTCACGGTGACCCCATAGTGCAGAATATAACTGCTGTGTAGGGTTTTCAAGGCTGACTATGTGGAAGTCAATCACCGAGGTTTTCTTCCAAGGTGAGTTTGAGGTGGGTCTGGGTGCATTCCAACCACCAACCTTCTGGCTAGTACCATAATTTTACTCAGATAATCTGTGCCTTCTGTTTGTTTGCCAAATTTGAACTCCCCCCTCATTAAGCACCACTATGTCAATGGTTTCTACATGTTGCTATAAAAAAATTAGGAGACCCTGGTGGCGTAGTAGTTAAGGACTACTGTCCGCTATTCAAGAGGTCAGCAGCTTGAATCTATCAGGTGCTTCTTGGAAACTCTGCAGGATGTTCTACTCTGTCTTATAGGGTGACTGTGAGTTGGAACTGACTTAACAGCAGTGGGCTTTTTTGGTTGGTAGAAAGATTAGCGTAGCATGCTTATGACAATACCTGGTGGGAGGGGGTGAGGCTGGCAAATAAAATACAGTAGTCAAGTGCATTACCATTTTGTGACACCCAGGGATTCTACAACATATCAAACCCACTGCTGTCAAGTGGATTCTGATCCATAGCAACCTTATAGGGTTTCCAAGGTTGTAAATCTCTATAGAAGCAGATTGCCACATTATTCTCCTTTGGAGCAGCTGGTGGTTTTGCACTTCCAATTTTCATTTGGCTGTTTATAGCTTTTAACCACTGCACCACAATACATATTTATTACTATATTTCTATGTTATGTTACATAACATGCACTTTGCAATTAGAAGCCATTGTTGGCTCACTGGTAGAATTCTCTCCTTCCATATGGCAGGCCCAGATTCAACTCCCAACCAGCGAATCTCAAGCATAGCCACTACCTGTCAATCAGTGGAGGCTTGCATGTTGCTATGATACCAAACAGGTTTCAGTTGACTAAGATGAACTTAGGTAGAAAGGGTGGCCCACCTATTTCCCCAAATCAGCCAGTGAAAACTCCACAGATCACAATGGTTCAACCTACAACTGACCATGGGTGCAGCACCTGGCAGCGTTTGGTTCCATTGTGTGTGGGGATGCTTCGAGGTGGGGGTCAACTCAAAGGCAGCTAACAACACCAACAATATTTTATTATATTTGCATACTTTTATTACTATTAATTCTTAGTACTCTCTGCCTGATACTAGGAGATTTACACACCTCTTGTTAATCCTCACAGCACCCTGTAAAGCATCCTGCTTTACAGATGAGGAAACTGAGGCACTGAGGCAAAGTAATTGGACCATGCTTGTACAGCTAAGATAAGCAAAGCCAAGATTTGAACTTGACCCCAAAGTGTGACCTTCTAAACCATGATGCCTTTGACTCTTTGTGGTCTATAAGCTTCTTTGGGTAATCAATATAAATCCTCAAGGGGGGTGGGGAGGCATAAGAAAAAATTGTTTTAAAAACTCCTACCAAGAAATAGTTTCATTAATATGTCTTTTTAGTTATACTTTCTCAATGGTTTTACATTTTAAGAGGAATAAAAAAGAGAGAGAACATCAGCACCAACAGATTTAATCCCAGATGAACCTGTAGAGGTGGTCTTGTCTTCTAAACTCCTCACACTTTTCCTTTCTGTAAACTTTTCTCTCTCTTTCTGGCATCCTGTCCCCATCCTCAGTCACCCGACATCTTCTCCTGTTTGTTTGTAAAAACTTGCCTTCATGAAACGTCCTGATCAAAAATGAGTTATAGGAAACAAAGCTCTAATGGTCGAATGTCAGGCACTGGGAGAGCAAAAAAGGAGAGAGAGAAAAGAAGAGACAAAGGGGAAGAAGAGGAGACCTTACATTTATGGAACACCCAAATAAATGATAGATGTGGTTCCAGATACTTTCTTATGTTGTCTTATGGAGCCCTGTGAGCACTTTGGGAAAGTTGCATTATTTCTCTCACTGAAACCCTCTCTGGGTTTCAGTTTCTGCAGCTGTAAAACAGGGCTGTTGCCTTGGCTCAGCTTACCCTATAGGGTCCCAGGAACCTGTGAAATAACATTATGGGTGTGCAAGGGATTTAAAAACTGTAAAGTGCTTTACTCTACAGATAATATGAGGCACTGATGGTTCAGGGATAGAATTCTTGTCTTGTGTGTGGAAGAACTGGGTTTGGTTCCCAGCTAATGAACCACATGTGTAGCCAATGTTTGTCTATCAGTGGAGGCTTGCCTGTTGCTATGGTGCTGAATATATTTCAATGGAGCTTCCAGACTAGACAGACTAGGAAGAAAGGCCTGGTGATCTACTTCCAAAAGTCAGCCAGTGAAAACCCTAGGGGTCACAACAGTCCAATCTGTAGCTGGTCATGGCATCAGAACAGGACGAGGCAGTATTTTGTTCTGTTGGGTGTTGGATTCCCAGGTCCTGGGGGTTGACTCCATGGCAGCTAACCGCATACAGGTGACATCGTTAATAAAATGTTGTCAGTTGCTTTCTGAATTGTCCTATAATCAAGCTGGAACTCTGGGGCCTGTCACTGGACCATGAAAAACTGAGAGCAGCCTTGGCCATCGGTGACTTTCCTGGAAGCTCGGAAACAGCAAACAGGGAGTGTTATTTCCTCCACATCTGCTCTCCAGGCCTCTGCATCAGCCGTCGATAAAACAACTTTAACTTTCACTAACAGTTCCCAAATGGGGCAGGCATATATATGCCTCCATTTTTTAGATGAGGAAAATTAAGGTCAGCTTGCCCAACGTCCCTCAGCTTGTAAGTAGCAGATTCCTGACACCCAGATTCTCTGCCTCTTTTCACACCTTCTCCTTCCACACTGTCCTCCTGCCCCCAAGCTCCCATATGAAGGACATAGACAAGAATTAAGGCTTGGCTGGCATGAAAAGACAGCCCAACAGCCTCAGAACAAGATCTCTGTGAGCAAAGACCTCGTTTATAATACCAAAGAGAGTTCTGAGGAAAGTTAATTGAAGCGGACAAAATTCTGAAGAATTTAGCACTCAATTTGAGAAACTATTTTTGGCTGAACCAAGACGAAAAGACAAAAGAAAGTGCACCAAAATTGAAGAGACATTAATTTGGAATACACAATAGGGAGCAAGCTTCACAAATTTCCTTGGAGCCCAAGAGACATGATTATTCAAGAAATAATTAGATGCTATCCTGGGGGTAATGAAAGCTAAAAATGAAGAGGAAAGAAATTGAAAACCACCAGAAAGGTCGTGGGCTGCTCTCAATATTTTTTCCTTTGCCGATTTGAAGATGCAAAAATTAATTTGCAAAAGAACAATAAAACAGTACAAACTAATCAGAGAGGAAATTAAGTTGGGAGAATCTAAACATCTCACTCATCTGTTCTGGCCAATTCTACTGTAAAATAGCAAAACCAGGTGTGTCTTGAGCCTGGGAAGGGGAGGTAGGTGACTGCTTCCTAGGATGACTGGTGGGAAGACAGAGTAGGACCCCTGCCACCAATCTGAACTGTTTCCTGGCCCAAGGGGTCAGAAGACTATACAAAGGGCCAGGTAGTGAATATTTTCAGGTGTATGGGCCATGTTGCAACTTCTTATTTCTGCACCTGTATGTGAAAGCAGAAGCAGACAGTATGCAAGTGATGGGTGTGACTGTGTTCCAATAAAGCTTTATTTCTAACAGGAAAGTGAATGCGCTGTGGGACATGGTTTAATCCATCCCACCTTAATTATGGTAGTAACTGAACCTGGTCTTCTGATTTGCAGTCTGGCTCCACTCCCATCCCTTCTCAAACACTGGCTAATAGAAACATCCTTCTATAACTGATCTAATAACAGAAATAAGAAAAAGGAGAAGGAGTAACAGTGGAGGAGGAAGAAGAAGAAGGAAGCTAACACAGAAATAGACAGTACTTATTCTGTGTTGGGCACAGTACTTAGCCCTTAACACAGTTCCTACTCATGACCGTCCTCTTGCTTCTTCAGTGTTCATGTTCAACGCTACCTTGGTCTGATCTACTGGATTTCTGGCCTGGACAATTGCAGTAGCCTTCTCATAGGCCTCCTTTGCCCTCTACAGTCTTCTCAATCCAGTGGTCAGAGGGAGCCACAGATGCTGACACTCCTCTGCTCCAAATCCCCGAACAGATCCCCATTTCACTAAGAGTGGAAAACTAAAGTCCTCCACTGTCCTGAGAGTCCCCACACAACCCTGGCCCCTGTGACCTCTCTGATTTTTTTCCTGCCACTCTCTCCCTTCACTTTTCTGTCCCTCAAACACACTAATCACATAGCTACCCCAGGGCCTTTGCACCTACTGTTCTTGCTACCTAGACCACTATTCTTCCAGATATCCTAAGGCTCACTCTCTCATTCCTTTCAGGATTTTACTCAAATATTCCTGTTTTACCCATTATAAAATAGCTTCATATCCTTATCCATTGAACTAATCTCCTTTTCCTGTTTTCTTTTGTTCTTGTAACAGTTTTCAACCCCCAAAACATGATATATTTATTTACCTATTTCGCTGGTTTCCTCCATTAGAAAGCAAACCTATAAAAGCAGGAGACTTTGTGTTTTTGTTTACTGCCCTGTGTCCAGCTCCTAGCACAGTTCTTAACATAAAGTAGGCGTTTAATACGTAGTACTCAATGGATGAATACGTGATGCAATGAAAGGGCACCTGTCCACTGGATCTTCTCCCTCAGTTTATAAACACATCCAAGTACTACTGTTTAAAACAAACAGAATAAAACAACCCTTTGTCTCACCCATTTAATTTATCCTCCTCTTTATGTTTCCCTTGCCATCAAAATTTATTTTAAAAAACTACTGTAACAACTTCATAATGCTATAAAGAAAACAAAAAAACTCTCGTGATCTCAAAATCTGTCTATAATAACTATGTGTTTATTTCTCTGGAACCTCTTCTAATGACTCATTCATTATCAACACACAGTATGATGTTAGGTTCTCTTTTTCTCACCAGACTGTACCCTGTACCTGCTCGTGGATGCTCCAGATATAGAGTGATTCAGGATTTGCTTCCCATATTTCCTTCATTCTGGTTTCACTCCCCGACTTTTGCCACATCTTTATACTCCCTTTATAATCTACAACATGATATCATTCTTTAAAGCAATCCATCTTTTTTTTTTAATTTTTATTTTTATTTAACAAAACTGAGTGAAAATGTACATTCACGTATAAATTTGCATGCCCCCCTATGTGCAGCTTCCACAAAAGCAATTCATCTTTAAATAAAATTACTTTAAAAAGAAACCTTACATACTGACAAAAATAGGAATTGTCACTAGCTATACTTCTTAGAAAGCATCTCTAAAATAAACACAAAAACAATGTGATTACATTCTAGATGGAGACTGCTAAATGCTGGAGGCTGCTAAAGTTGAGTCCATCCCCCAATTTCCTCTTTGTGGAAAGAGAGATTAAACAGTGTCAGAGACATTAAAGACAAGGACTTCTCAGACTGAGGCCTTTTCAGAAATTGAAAAGGCCTTGAAATGGACTAACATTCTATAAGGTCTATCTTAAGGTCCTAGTGCTGCTGTAACAGAAATACTGCAAGTGGATGGCCTTAAAGAGCAGAAATTTATTTTCTCACAGTGAGCCAGATGGTGGGGTAGGTTGGAGGTGAGTCCTGGCCCAGGTCCTAACTTGCATGCAGTCTCAGAAGAGCACCTTCTGCTTATCTGCTCTGAGTCTACTTATCTCTAAGAGAGTCAGCTGATTAGTTGAGATTTATGTTGCCCTTATCAGTTGGCCTTATATTTATCATTTTAATAGCTGTAAAATATTCTACCAAGTTAATACAGCACAGCCTCTTAACCCTAATACAGGAAAACTTGCTTCTGGTCTTTTAAAGTTCTGATTCCCATTGCTGTGAATGTTTTTGCCTCCATAAAGGCATTTTTTTTTCTGATTTCTGGATTATTTATTTAGGATAAAATTTCAGAATTGAGATTTCTACATCATGAGTGTGGGTCTTAATCCTCATTGGCCAGTGGCCCTTCCAAAGGCTATGTCATTTCACAACCGCACACAGTGACTTACAGTGCTCTGGGATGGACCATCTGAACCTCTGTTTTAGACAGCTTAGGCCTTCTAGGCTTTGTGTAGATGTGTAAATTTAAGCAAAAGAGCCAGTCCACTTTCCAAAGAAGGTGTGATTTAGTTCAGAGATCACCCCTTGAGAGCACCAGTAGCCTTAAACAGTCTTCCTCTGCATCCCAATCCTTGCTTCTAACTCTCCCCAATTCTGACACCTGGAACGAGTGAAGAGTTTTGCTGACAGACACAAACTTATTTGTCTTCCCTTGGAGACTCATCACTATACCTGCTTTCCCCTAATGAGTAAACTCACATTCCTCATACCTGTGACACTTACCAGGATGGAAATCTAAAGCTGTATCCAAAGTTTGCACCATTCGGGGTCTGTTTGCATGTCTGAGTATATCTTATTTTTAGTTGTGAAACAGAATGGCATGGTTTGGGCATGTTATTGTATGGTGTGGTTTTTCCAGATGTTCCTCTCAGAAGTTTCTCAGATATGTGATTTCTGAACATCATCCAACAAGAAGACTTTCCTCTAATAACGTGGCACTGTTATCTCCCCTACAAGAACACCAGCTCCCTGAGGGCAGGGATCTGCACCAGTGTTGTTCATGGCTGCATTCCCAGCATCTAGAGCAGGGCCTGGTAGTAAGTCTTCAGTACATAATTGCTTAATGGTTGTGTGTTGAAACACACTTCGTCCTCTTTGATTTGAGATTGTTGTAGGAATTGGGGTCCAGACTCTCCAAGTTAGAGCTTTCAGACCCAAAGATAAAAATTAAAATCCAGCAACACGGCATCGTAATAAGAAGTAAGAACTTTTCTAGATCAGAGAGCTGTAGGATTATTCAAGCCTAAATTTAGAATGTAAATAAAATGAAATCAATGAGAATCTTTTTTTTTTTTTTTTCAGAAAATAATTTGAATGTGTTTCCTTTGGACCCTGGAGGAAGGGGACACTGAATATTAGAGGAGAGAAAGAAGTGAAAAGAGAGAGGGAACAAGAGAGAAAAAGATAACAAAGAAGAGAAAAATGCATATAACTTGCAGTACATACAATTTAAAAAAAGCAAAAAAGTTTCAGCTGCATCTGAAATATTAAATATTAGTTTAATAAACCATAGCTAGTTGCCATTGAGTTGCACTGTGATCCACGGGGTTGTCAGTGGTTGATTTTTGGGGAGCAAATCATTAGGCTTTTCTTCCAAGGTACCTCTGAGTGGACTTGAGCCTCCAGCCTTTTGGTTTGCAGCTGAATACCATTCATACCACACAGGGACTACTTTGTTTGATATATAATTTTAAATAATATGCAGGGGAAAGTAAATTTTACATCAGGTTAAGAATAGGTTTCTGAATGTTCTCCAGAGTGATGTGGCCAAGCTGCCTCCAGGTCCTGAGTCTTGCAATTAGAAACCTGTGGCTGAGAAGTCAGCATCAGGGGAGGAGGAAAGACAGGATGAGGAGCCAGTGTGCTAGTCAGACCTGTAGCTTGGGCCAGGTCAGCACTCTGGAGAGCTCCAAGCCGACTAGAAGGCTAGAGGCATTCACTACTGCCCTCCCTGCAAACCTGGCTAAGCTAAAGCAGCCTACTCCAAACCTGCTTGTGGGTTTCAAAGGACTGAAACTTTCTACTCTTGAATGAGGCCTTGTGTTAACCAGGGCTGTAGAGGCTACCCAGTGGAATCTTAAGAGTACTGGGGCTGAAAGCAGCATTCTTGATCTGCCTCTCCGATTTCAAATTCAGGTCCAACTACATCATCTCATCAGCCATTTGTAGGTCCTTCTCGACGGCACTTGGCTTTGGCTCTGGGCCCAGTCTGCCTTGGATTCTAGAAACCACTGGTCTCCCTTCCCTGTCCAGGTGAGACAATATAGCCTCACAATAATTAAATGAGGTATTCAAGGTGATCCCTGAGGCAATGCCCCACTCACTTTCTAAAGAGGAAATAGACATGCAAAGTGCTCAGGGTCCTATTTGACTATAATTCCTCCTTAGAGGACAGCACTGGATCTTTTGAGGTTCTGGCAAGGTATCCTCATCTAATGACCCAAGGCCAGTCTACAAAGACTCTAGAATTTATAGTTCTGTGTATTTCATCTATACTTGTTTTGCTTCTTTGCCAAACAAAAGGGGGCTTAAAAACAATCCAATGACTTATTTCCGTGAGTATTGGTCACTGCGCTCATCATAGTTCAGAGGACAGAGACCTTGTTGAGTTGAGAACTTATGAGCTTCCACTGTCCCAAATTGGCTCTGGTTCTGGTCTAGCTTAGTTAGTCCCTTCTAGGGGTTATATCTGTGAAGTAAGCTGACCATGAATGCAGGAGAGATCAAGAGGCCCTGGGTGACCACAACAACACAAGAGAACTGGATTCTACTGCTCATTCTCTGAGATCAAAAACATGGACTCAGAGAGAAAATACCTTGCTTGAGGTCAACACCAAATACACAGAATTGTGACTAAGAGACAGAGGAGAAGAGAGGAGTTGAGGGAAGCTACAGCCCATTCTCAATCTAAACTCAGCAATTTATCTTCCTCCTAATGTTAATGTTGCTTTGTATTCATTATCTACCCAACTGGTTTGCATCTTTGATTGACAGTTAGAACAACGAAGGGAGCTTTTAGAGAATCCCAAACCACAGACATACTGCAGAGAGAATCCCAAACCACAGACATACTGCAGATACGTATTACATCAGACTCTGGAGGAAAGACCTAGGCCACAGTTTTTAAAGCTCCCTCCCCAGGTGATAACAGTTTACAGCCAAGGAAAGAATCACAGTTCCCCTGGGAGGATAGAGAGTAGAATTTTAACCACCTCTATTTCCAGCACTCATCTGTCCATTTGTTGTGCTATGGTGCTTCTACGTTGTTATGATGCATGAAGCTATGCCAACGATACTTCAAATACTAGCAGGGTCACCCATGGTGGATGGTTTTGGAGGAGCTTACAGACTAAGATAGACTGGGAAGAACCTGGTGACATACTTCTGAAAAAAATAGGCCAGTGAAAACCTTGTGGATAGCAGTGGAATTTGTCTAATGTAGTGTCAGAAGATGAGCCCCTCACGTTACAAGGCACTTGAAATACAACTGGGAAAGAGTTGCTTTCTGAAAGCAGAGTCAATTCTTAATGAGGCAAATGGCATAAAACTTTCAGGATCTTCAGTTGCCAATGTGGCATGACTCAAAATGAGAAGAAACTGGTAGAAACATAATCAAAATGTGGAAATGTATGAAGCAAAAAACAAGGAAAATTGGAAGTTGTCAAAAATGAAATGGAATGCATAAACATCAGTATCCAAGGCATTAGTGAGCTGAAATGACCTGGTATTTTGAATACCTATTTTGAATAGCACAATCACATAGTTCACTATGCTGGGGATGATAAATTGAGGAGAAACGATGTTGCAGTTATCATTAAAAAGAACGTTTCAAGATCTATCCCAAAATATAATGCTGTCAGTGACAGGACAATATCATATACTTACAAGGAAAACCAGTTAGTATGACTACTATTCAAATTTACACACCAACCATCAATGCCAAAGTTGGAGAAATTGAAGATTTTTTACAGCTTCTGCAGCCTGAAACACAATGTGAAATCAGGATGTACTGATAATTACTGGTGCTTGAAATGTGAAATATGGAAACAAAGAAGGATCAGTAGTGGAAAATATGGCCTTAGAGATAGAATGTAGGCAGGAGATCACGTGATAAGAGTTCTGCAAGACCAGTGGCTTACTAGCTGCAAATACCTTTTGTCAACAACATACACAGCATCTGTATACATGAACCTTGCATGATGGAATACACAGCAATCAAACTGAATTTGTCAAAAGAGACAGTGAGAAAACTCAATATTACATCAGAACAAAGCTATGGGCTGACTGCGGAACAGAGCCTCAATCACTCACATGCAAGTTCAAGGTGAAGCTGAAGAAAATTGGAGCAAGTCCACAACAGCCAAGGTATGGCCTTGAGTATACCCCAGCTGAATTTAGAAACCATCTCAAAAATAGATTTGATGCCCTCAACACTAATGACCAAAGACCAGACAAGCTGTAGAATGTCAAGGCCATCATATGCACAAAAAGCAAAAGTTCATTAAAAAGACAGAAAAAATTAAAAAAGACTAAAATGGATATCAGAAGAGACTCAAAAGCTTGCTCTTGAAATCAGAGTAGTTAAAGTGATAAGAAGAAATGATGATATAAAATTGCTGAACAGATTATTTCAAAGGGCAGTTTGAGAAGACAGTTGAGACGACAGAAAAAACTTGGAGTCAGAAAACTAAAATGGAAGAATATGCTTAGCATTTTGCAAGCTGAAAGAAAGAAACAAACAAACAAAATTCAAGCCTGGATTTGCAATACTGAATGATTCTATGGGAAGCATCAAAAGAAGGTGGAAGGGATACAGAGTCTTGTACCAGAAAGAATTGGTTGATGCTCAACTATTTAAGGAGGAAGCATGCAATCAAGAGCTGATGGTACTGAAGGAAAAAGTCCAAGGCTCCAGGAATTGATGGAATACCAGTTGAGATATTTCAACCAACAGATGCAATGTTGGATGTGCTTCCTCATCTGTGACCAGAAATTTGGAAAAGAGCCACCTGGCCAAGTGACTGGAAGAGATCCATATATGTGCCTACTCTCAAGAAAGGTGATCTGAAAGAATGTGGAAATTATCAAACAATATCATTAATATCGCAAGCAAGTAAAAGTATGCTGAAGACAATTAAAAAATGGCTGTAGCAGTATATTGACAAGGAACTGTCAGAAATTCATGCCACACACAACAGGAACAAGAACAACATTAAGCGGACTTCAGCATAACTTGAGTACACCTTCCATCTTAACTCAATACTGCAAGGATAGAGTAGCTGGGGCAGGGGGTGGGGGACCATGCTCTTAGGCGAATTCCAGGCCAATTGGCACAACTAGCGTTTTGCTAAGAGAGCTCTCTGCACCCCACATTGGTGAGTGGCGTCTGGGGTCTTAAAAGCTGCCAAGCTACCATCCGAGGACACAGAAAATGGTCCCAACTCAACAGGAACGGATGCTCACCGAGGACCAAAATGACATGCAGTAAAGACAACCGAGAAGACGGAGAGACCCACAAGAGTGGGTGCCTACATCGACTTGGGACCGGAAGAACCGGATGGTGCCCGGCCACCACCAGTGATAGCCACGATGGAGCTCACAGAGAGGAGTCTCACTGGCAACACAAGAATAAAGAGGTGCATCATGAGATCTCCACTAAAAGACCTCAATTGATGGTCCAGCAGTTTTGGGGTTCCTCTGAGAGCATGCTGGCTGGCTGAGAGCATGGCCCCCTGCCCTGATGCTGCCTTTTCCCATAAATTATAACTAAGGTCCACTCTTTGGACAGGAATGGATTGGACTTGGCAATGCAGAGTGACCATATATTGGAAGCACTTTATGGTTCTATACATCTATAGGATATCATCTTGCTGACCGCTGGCTGGAGGAAGGGGAGTGGACGGACAGGAGGGGAAAGGAGACTGTTGGGAGGATGACACATATATGGAGCAGAGAGGAATAGTGTGCTGTCACCGGACAGGGAGAGCAGTGGAAGCTGCATATAGGGGGGCACGTAAATTTATATGTGAATGTACATTTTCACTCAGTTATGTTAAATAAAAATTAAAAAAAAAAAAAGAAATTCATGCCAGATTCAGAGGTGAACATGAAACCAGGGATGTCATTGTTAATGCCCAGGTGGATCTTGGCTGAAAGTGGAGAATACCAAAAAGATGTCTATCTATGTTTTATTGACTATGCAAAGGCATTTGACTCTGTGGATCATAACAAACTATCGATAATGTTGCAAACAATGTGAATTCTGCAACACTTAATTGTGCTCATATGGAAACTGTATGTAGATGAAGAGGCAGTTGTTTGAACAGAACAAACAGATATTTCATGGCTTAAAATCAGAAAAGGTGTATGTCAGGGTTGTATCCTGTCGCCATCCTTAGTCAATCGGTATGCTGAGCAAATAATCTGAGAAACTGGCCTATGTGAAGAAGAGTGGGACTTCAAGAATGAAGGAAGACTCATTAACAATCGGCTATGTGCAGATGGTACATTTGCTGAAAGCAAAGAGAAGTTAAAGCACTTACTGATGAAGTTCAGACTACAGCTTTCAGTATGGATTATACTTAAGCATGAAACAAAAATCCTCACAACTGGACCTATGAGCAACATTACATCATGATAAACAGAGAAAATATTGACCTTGTTAAGGATTTCACTTTAATAGGATCCACAACCAATGCCCACAGAATTGCAGCCAGGAAATCAAACAACCTGTAGCACTGGGCAATTCTGCTGCATAAGATCTCTCTGCAGTATTCAAAAGCAAAATGCCACTTTGGGGACTAAGATGCACCTGATCCAAGCCAGGGTATTTTCAGTTGCCTCATATGCATGTGAAATCTAGATAGTAAACAAGGAAAACCAAAGAAGAATTGATAGCTTTGAACTATGGTGCTAGCAAAGAATAGTCAATGTGCCATCAACTGCCACAAGAGTGAACAAATCTGCCTTGGCAGAAGCTCACCCAGAATTCTTAGCAGCAAGGATGGCAAAACTTCATCTCTTGTCCTTTAAACATGTTATCAGGAGGGACCAGTCTCTGGAGAAGGACATCATGGTTCATAAAGAAGAGGATGAGCAAAAAAGAGGCAGACCCTCAAGGAGATGGACTGACACAATGACCGCAGCAATAGGCTCAACACTAATGATTGTAAAGATGGCACAAGACCAGACTGTTTCATTCTGTTGTGCACAGGGTCCCTATGAGTTAGAACCAACTCGGTGTCACCTGACAACAACACCTCCACTGAGCTAAGCACGGAACCCAGCCCAGAGGAGGCGGTTTTTAAATGCCTATTGCCCTAATGATGGCAGTTACATGGGGTTCTATTGCAAAGAAAACTCACAGGACCCTAAATAGCAATACTTACCAATCTAAGGATTGTGACAGGAAAAAAGATATAAAGATACACATCACAGCAAACACTCCCATGGGACAGATGAGAGCTACAATTGTCATTCCTCTGCAGGGCGGCATAGGACATACTTCCTCTCTTATACCAGGACCTGCTGATATACACACCTAAGATCTCAGAACCAGGAAACATAAGATGGATTGCAGGTCAGGACTTTTCATACCTTGCCAACTACATATAAGGATTGCCAGTTAAGTTCATGGACTCGTCCTAGAAAAAGTCCTACATAACTCATTGCTGAATATTACCATGGTCACCTTCAAACTACTCTCTCTGGGAAGCTATGCACTGATGCCAGTGCCTAGTTCACCTTTCAAAGTGATTTTGGAACTCTTTTTCTGGAACGGCCATCAGAGCTATTGTATTACCCTCAATGTCCTGAATGTCATCAGAATGTCTTCCTTTCAATATTTCCTTTATCTTTGGGTAAAGGAAAAAGTCACTGGGGTCCAGATCAGGTGAGTAGGTATGGTGTTGCAAATACAGTTATTTGTTTACTGGCTAACAACTCCCTCACAGACAACTATTCAATTAATTTGTAAATTTACCACTATGTGCAATGGCCCTTCCAGAAAGAGATCCAAAATTGCTTTGAAGGTGGACTAGGCGCTGATGTTGGTGCATAGCTTCCCTTAGGGGAGTACTTCAAAGGTGACTTCAGTGATGTTCAGCAATGAGTTGTGTAGTGTTTTGAACAACTAAGTTTGTGGACTCAATCATCAGGCCTCATAGGCACATTTTGCTTTATGTAATCAGCACCAACAGCAGGGTATCCTGAGGGGCTCACTGGGACCGGGTACAGGTCATCCACCTCATTACTGTCATTAGTCAATAAGGACAAGCTAATACAAACCACCTGAAGCTCAACTTAGACCCATGGTCACACAGCAGTGCTTTTTGTGCCTTGACCGGCAGGCAGTGCCAAGCAAGTGCATCTCTTACTCTGGTAAAACACTTGGGGGCCACGCCTTGGTCAGCTGTAGTTCACCCTCCCTGCATAAAGGTAATGTAAGTCAGTCTGCTGTCCTTAAACCTCGACATTCAAAGTATGGCCTTGAACCAACAACTTCGAGCTGACCTGGGAGCGTGTCAGAAATACAAGCCTTCTGGTCCCACCCTAAAACCAAAAATACCAAGCCTCACTGTTGTCAAGTCAACTATGACTCATAGCAACCCTATAGGTCAGAGTAAAACTGCCCCACAGAGATTCCAAGGAGTGCCTGGTGGATTTGAACTGCTGACCTTTTGGTTAGCAGACACAGCACTTAACTACTATACCACCAGGGTTTCTACCTCAGACCCATTCAATGACAATCTGCAGTCTAACAAGCTCACTAGCTGATTCTAAGACACAGTAAATGAGCCTGTGAGACTGTCTTAAACCACACCACGCCCTGGCCCACTTCTCTCGGAATCCATCATTATTGAGGGCCAGGTGGCCCGATGTTGGTACAGGGTGCAGGGACCATCACTGCCTGTCTTCTTCTGCCCACCACATGAATTCAGGTGAAACTGGGTTGGAGTTGCAGCTGCTGCAGCCTTACAGGGGAAACTGGTATGACTGTATTACAAACACCAAATACAAGTGTCATTTAACACCCATCTTAGAATTGTCCTACTCTAGCTAGCATTTATTCTGAGTGTTTACTGTGTTCCAGACACTATGAAACAAAACCAAACCTGTTGCTATTGAGTTGATTCTGACTCATAGTGATGCTATAGGGCAGAGTAGAACTGCCCTACAGAGTTTCCAAGCAGTGCCTGGTGGATTTGAACTGCCGACCTTTTGGTTAGCAGCCATAAGCACTTAACCACTACGCCACCAGGGTTTCCCCAGGCACTGTGTCATGTGCTTTATTCACGTTAGTTCATTCATCTGTACAACCTAATACAGCAGAAGATTGTTATTCTCATTTTACAGATGAGAAAACTCAGCTTTAGATAGGCATCTTGTCCAAGGACACCCAGGCTGAAGGGGCAGTGCTAGGACTTAGGCTCAGATTATCTGACCCCAAAGACCCCATTCTTAATTCTTACCCTTCTCTTCTTGGACAACTGGATGGGCAGTGAACAGTCTCACCCATGGTACTTCAGTGGCAGCAAAAAGGCTCAAGGTGAGCACGAATACAGGGACTGTTTCATCCTTCCCTGGTCCCTTGCTGGTGGTTTTCCTGGGCCACAATCTCAGAATCTTCCAAGAGAGAAACTGGTGGTTGATGTCTTTGATACCCTACTCTAGAATTCCCAGGGGCAGTTTCCCACTGTTCGTATCCCAGCCTGTCCCCAGTTAGCTATGTGACTTTAATCTCTTTGGGCCAGCGTCTGATCCTCTGTACAAGAGATCATGACATTTTCTCGGCAGGGCCTGGTGATGATCAAATAAAACAGATGGTGGGTGCAGTGAGGGGGGATGGGCAGCAATTGGGTTGGTGGGGCAGGACTCAGGGTGTAAGTGTGTAAGATTGTTTCGTGCCTTGGTGTGACCTCCTGAGATAGAAAGAAAGAAGCTAGCAGAGAGATTTGGGGACTTCATAGGATCAAGAAGCAGTGCCTAGAGCAGAGCACATTAACACAGTGGGTGCTAACACTAGTCGGCTTCTTCTCCGGATCTTGGAACGGCCATCACGTCATAGGAGACCTACACCCCCAATGAGAGAACCACTCGCTGATAGAGAGTGTGCAAACAGTGGCCTAGGCTCCAGAGACACAGCCTGCCTGGACTCAGCCTTGGCTTCCCAGTGTCTGAACCCTCAGAGGACTACGCAGCCGGGCTTCAAGAGCTGAGTCCTTGCCAATGCCCATGCAGTACTCACTTTTGGTCACATGAGGGCAGCAAACACCCATGCAAAGTTCATCTCTGGCCCAGTCTGTCCTGGCAATGGGATCTTACTGATGCCCCTGGAATCAAGAACCGCCTGCTAATGGTAAGGATGCTTCCCACTGCACCCACGCCCCTGTCTGCCCATTATTCCTCTCCCTGCACCCAGCTCACAGACATCATCAAATCCTCTCAAAGGTAAATGCTGGTTTCAAGCCACAGGCTAGACACCTGTCTGTCACTTTTCAGTAAACGTTTAACGAGCACCTGCTGTGTGCCGGGCACCATCCCAGGTGCTGGGGACTCAGCAGCGGACGGAACAAGAAAGGACCTTTGTTCTCATGGTGCTCATATAGAATGGGATTTAATAACTGTCTCTTTCCCTTATACAACATTTTATTATGAAAAATTTCACACACATAGACAAGTGCAAGAATCGTACAGTGTCATGTAGTGAACTGTTTTTCCCCCAAAAGGTGTGTAGCAGTTTGGCTAGGCCATGGTTCCCGGTATTGTGTCATGTTCCACCTTACTGTAAACCCTGTCTTTATGATGTAAATGAGGGAGGGTGAACAGCAGTTGGGTTGTTGGGGTAGGACTCAGTGCCTAAGGTTGTTTTGTGCCTTGAAGCAATTTCCTGAGATATAAAGAAAGAAGCTAGCATAGAGATTCGAGGACCTTATAGCACTAAGAAGCAGTGTTGGGAGCAGAGTGTATCCTTTGGAAAGGACCTGGGGTTCCTGTGCTTCAGAAGTTCCCAGTCTAGGAGAAGATTGATGACAAGGACCTTCTTCCAGAGCCAACAAAGACTTCATCTGGAGCTGTTGCCCTGAATTTGAACTTGTAGCCTACTGGATGGTGACAGAATAAAATTTCTCTTTTTAAATCCATCCACATGCGTTATTTCTGTTACAGCAGCACTAGACGACTAAGACATAAAGAGAACCCTCACATGTCCATCACTTTTATTGTAACTATCTATGTATCCCACCCTCCCATCTATCCACTCACCTTATTATTTTTCATGCATTTCCAAATCAGTTGCAGTCATCATCTCTAAATCACGATCCAGAAGTCAGTGTTTATTTATGCGCCCTTGAAGGCAAACTTGATGTTTACTGAAATCCAAATCCACGGGTCTTAAGGGAATCATTGGATGACTATTGACAAAGGCACACTCTTATGTAAACAAATCTAATCAAGACTGAAAACATTATTAGCTGTCTTTTATTAGCTCTGCAGTTTGGGGCTGGTTATTTAAAATTTCTGAATTGATTTCCTTTTTGCCTGTTGTTTTAAGAACAGTAAAATTGTTGACAGTATTAAACAGAATAACACAAGAGTGCTTCAGCCACAATAGACACACGGGTTACACAATTGCCTACCTGGAATGGAATTCCTACTTAGCTGCTTTCTGGCTGTGTGACTTTGGGCAAGTTGCTCACCCTGTCAGAGCCTTGGTTTCCTTCTCTGAAGTCGATCACAAAACTTATTTTTTAGACATGTTTTGAGCACAGTTGAACATTGGAAGTTTTAAACATCACCAGCAACTTTCAAACTAATCCAGTCTAGTTGAATTAGAATCTCGGGGGTCTGGGGAAGGCACTGGTATTCTTTCAAATATTCCTCAAATGGTTTTAATGTTAAGCTAGAGTGAACAGCCACTCTTTTATATGGCTGATTTGAAAATTCAAATAGAGAATGCATGTTAAGTATTTGAAATAATAATACACTAGATTCCTGTTTTTTAAAGCCACTTACCTGTGCTGTTTTTTGTTATAGTAGCTAAGACACCAGGTCCGACCATAGTCTTCGGTATGAGAGTATATTTACACATTTCCAAATCATTAACAGGGGGTGGTTACTTTTTAAGTTCCCTGCCTTGCAAGAAAGAGCATGTAAATTATCATAAAAAAACCTAAACCAAACCACTGCTATCGAATTGATTCTGATTTGTAGTGATCCTATAGGACATAGGAGAACTGCCCCATAGGGTTTCCAGGGAGGCCTGGTAGATTCAAACTGCCAGCTTTTCAGTTAGTATGTGAGCTATTAACTATTACACCATCAGGATTTCCAAAAGTATCATTAACCCAGTGTGGTTGAGTAGATTCCAACTTACAGCGACCTTATAGGTCAGAGTAGAACTGCCCCATAGAGTTTCCAGGGAGTGCCCGGAGGAGCTGAACTGCCGATTTTTGGTTAGCAGCCAGAAGGGTTTTCAAAAGTGTCACAGAACCTAGTAAATAGTAGGTGCTTGTAAATATTAATATTTCTACTATTGTTCACAATAATAATAATAAAAACTTTCCCATCTCTTACTGCTGTTATATCCAGGAGCAAATAATTTCTACTATGTGACCCTTAGTTTTCGCAGGAGTGAAGTCGAATTATGTACACAGAGCACTCTCTATAGTGCTGAACACATAAAAGACGGTTTATCCATGCTAATTAACAACCACCACCACCACCACCAGAGTGATCTCTCACTCCTGGTGGAATTTCAGCCCTAGATTGTGTGTATAGATGGTCTGGGAGTTGAAGAACCCCTTCTCTCTGTAAAACAGCCCTGGTATTGGGGGGCTTGGCCCATTCCTCTTGAGTCTGTAGCTCCCCCATTCACACAGGGGGTTTCTATCAGAGGAGGAAGGTTCCACTGTGATATATAAAGTCAAGTCCGAGAGCCTCCCAGCCCCCTACCCTGCTGTGTTTCAGGTACCTGGGGCCTGCTTCTTTAGGGGACAGAGCTACTTTAGAGGTAAATGAGTTTAGGAGTACAACCTGGGTTGCAGTCCATGTCAGGGTAAGGTCAGCCCTGCCCCATGTAAGGAAAAAGGGACACAGTAGGGTTCCTCACAGAATCAGGAGCACCCAGCTCTCAAACTCTGCTCTTTCTTGGAAGGCAGAGACCTTAAAAAATAACCACCCCCTGTTAATGATTCAGAAATGCATGAGTACACTATCCAATTGAAGAATGGTTGGACCTGGTGTCTTAGCTAAATGGTCTTCCAAAAAGGGCCTCCTATCTTTGAATCTGATAAAACAAGTTGTGTAAATGATACTGTTTTAGTTGAGTTATTATTTTGAAATAAATTTGATGACATTATGTGTGGCAAAGAACTTCAGGTAAATGGCCACCTCAGCACCTTTCAAATGGGACAAAAAAGAATCAGTTATCATATCCTGATATCTTTTGTCATTGATGGTCACAGCATCAACTCATTCATCTTGGAGAAAAGAAGGGCCAAGGATTCCACTGGACCCAAATCCACACCAAATGGGAACTTTCTGGGGATGAAGTGGACATTCTTGAGCTCATCACTCCAAATGCGACAGTTTTGTTTGTTAGCGAAAACATTCATCCAAAAATGGGCCTCATCACCAAAGATGATTTTTCAGCTAAAAGCAGGGTCAACTTCCAAGAGCCCAGTCAGCAAACGTATGGCACAATCTGTGGTAACTGGACTTCAGTTCTTAAGACAATTTTGCTAAAGGTAAAGCTTCAAGTCCAGATGCAAAAAACACCAAATTGTGGCCAACAGAAGGCCTGGTTCTTTTGAGAAATTGGCAGGCATGGATTCTCATGTATGCTCTGAAGATCAGTGACAGAGACGGATTCATTGGAATGTGTGATTCACAGATGCGCGGGCGCTGTCTGATGGGCAATAGACCGATTGTCTCAAATTTCTTGACTGTACGTGGAATTGTTCTCTTGGTGGGATGGTTATACACACTGTGAATTTCATGGGATGCAGGGAATGTCTGGTGAATGCAACACCCATTTTGATAATAAACTTTAATAATTTCTCTGCATCATGGAATCATGTAACCTTTCATGGCTGTTTGTCAAGACTAAAAAAAAAAAGACCATGATAAATATGGCCACTATATCTTCACAAACATTGTCACCATGAGCTGTCAAAAATAGGACATCCTTACTGGAAGGTCCTTTACCTAGAGCTGCAATAGCAAAAAAAATAGCACCGGTGAGTGGCTTTAAAGAGCAGAATTTATTTATTATTGTTATTTTAAAAATATTTTATTGTGCTTTAAGTGAAAGTTTACAATCCAAGTCAGTTTGTCATGTAAAACCTGCACACACATCGCTGTGTAACTCTAGCTGCTCTCCCCACTGCACCCTGTATTTCCTGTACCCATTCCGCTAGCTCCTGCCACCCTTTGCTTCCTCCTGTTGTCTGCACACAGGAGATGCCCAGTTAGCCTCATGGATCTACTTAAGCCAAGAAGCACACGCTTCACCAGTACCATTTTTTGTCTTACAGTCCAGTTGAATCTTTGTCTGAAGAGTTGGCCTCAGGAATGGTCTTAGTTCTCGGCTAACAGAGAGTCCGGGGGCCAAGTCTTCAGGGGACCCTCTAGTCTGTCAGATCATTAAGAAGAGGTTACTGTCTGATGGTTTTGGAAGCTAAAAATCCAACTTAGGGCATCACCTCTAGAGGAGGTCCTTCCTGATCCCAAATCCCAGGAGTTCTTGGTGTTTCCTGGCATTCCTTGACATCTTCTCCCTACTTCCCTGTATGTGTGTGTGTTCCTGCTCTTTTTCATAAGACATCACTCCAAAGTGATTAGGATTGGGATCCAATTTAACCCATAACACTTGGGTTCCAGTCATTGCTCAGCTGCTCACTCATGGAAACATTTTGGATAAGAAACATGCTCAATTCATTCCCAGTCCTCAGTCCTCTCACCAGAAAAAATGGTTGTCTCATGAGCTCCTTGGCAAGTACAAATGGGCTAAAGGATATGGGAGGAAGTTGAGTGCTGTACAGTGTTTTGCCCCCATGAGGTATTATTATTTATGGACATTGGGATCAGAAAAGACCTTTTAGGTCTTAATTTGACAGAAATAGCTATTTCAAAGAAGGGGAAACCAATGCCCAAGAGTCAAACTTTTTCTGAATAAGTTCCACTTGGCCCTGATGATGCCTCAGCCCTCAGCAGAAACAGTGATCTCAAACAGTTTAGATCTTACCTCCTTCAAGCAGCCTCATCTAATCACGCTTGTCTCTTTCTCTTTCCTCTCTTGCCTACTTTACCTAATTTGGAGCTTATTATAACCATCCTTTTTCCTAACGTGTAGAAACATGGCTATGAAATTTACAACATATGTACTTTCACTACCTACTCCTGTGCCTAAAACAGACATCAATAATTGATTACTGAACTTCTTTCCACTGATGCCATGGCAGCTTTAGATGTCTATCCTACACAGTATTCAAGCAGACATAACCAAATGATCAGCCAATGATCAAGCAAAATGAAATTTTTTGGCATTTTTGGGGGGGATATAGAATTTGAATAAACATTGACTGATAATGAGCTCCCCCCCAATATGGAGTATCAATTCTTTAAGGACAGGACCACTTACTAAATTTCTTTCATGTTCTAACAAATTTCCAAATGTTTGAGGGGCATGTTCTTAACTTTTCCCTCTTTGGCTAGAAAACCAGTGTACCATGGTGAGCACAGTATGATTTATGGAATAAGACTGTCCTGACTGGCAAGCACAGCTCTGCCACTTACGGGCAGCGTGAACTGGGACAGAATGACTTACATTGTCTCAGCACAGTTTCCTCATCTGCTAAATAGAAGAGCCTACTGCCTCTCTTTCGAGAATGTGGCAAAGATTTTGTGAGTCGATGTGTGTAAAGCCCCTAAACACTGTGCCCAGCATGCAGCAGGTGCTCAGAAAACAACTTGTCATCAGCAAGATTGTCGAGGCAGAGAAAGAGAGCAGGAACCAAGTCTATAAAAGCCAGACTTGCCCACTGAGCCTGACACAGTGCCTGAAACTGGTGAGTACGTAAATACCGGTCACTTTATGCAGAAGCTGATGTGGACATTTGTTTCTGCAAAGCTGTCGCTTTCTAGGACAAAGCTAGTTCAAGAAAGGCTTGGGTGAATTTGCGTCTGGGGAGCTCATGGCACCCAGGAGAGAAGGGCTTTGAAGTCTTCACCGCACCAACTAGCCAGAGCATAGCAGATGTGTCTGGGGAAGTAGCTATCTGTAGACAATGGGCAAAAAGGAAAGCTTGAAAAATGGGACTGGGCATTGAGGGCCCGTGAGACATTCCCACTCAGGTGGGCAGCAAAGAGAAGGTACGCAGTGAATGTGCCAGTAGGTGGGTAGAAAAACACAGCCACTTGGTAACAGATGATGGGTAGGATCCGGGCAGGTAGGCAGTAGATCCCTAGCACCCACTGAGTCTGAGGGTGAGTTCCAGGCTTGGGTCCAGAAATGGCAAAGAACAAGGGAGTCTGAGACACACAGCAGGGAGCTGGCTGTAAGAATGAGGCTGCAATCAGTTCAGAGTTGAAGAAGCTGGGTTACCCATGCTCCAAGTCCAGGACTCACCCCCAAGGATGCCCTTCTTGCTCTTGAAGCCCCGCAGCTCCCCAGCTTGGAGAACTCCCCCAAGCAGCTCCCTTTGGCTCAGCAAGGCTGCCCAAACATCCCTGGTGTCTCCTTGTCAGCAGCTGTCAGAGCAGATTTGTGGCAGCAGTGCTCATCCATGCTCCAGGAAGTCAGTGGAGCTGGCGCTTCGGGGGTGGCCAGATTTAGTGATGCTCACTATCCCTGGATGACATCAGGGACTCACTCCCTGGCCACTGCAGTGGAAAATGGGACTTGGCGAGTTTCCAGTGAAATAAAGGAAAAAGGGAGAAATCCATTCTAATGCCTTGATGACTCTGGGACTTCTAAGTGTTCTGAAGGTCCTGGATCCTGGTATTCAGTTGCTGTGTGTGTGGCCAAGGAAGTCATTCTGGGCCGTGGTCTTTTCACCTGAAAAACAAAGATAGTTTCACCTGCCCCGACTAGTGGTTTAGAAATGAGGCACAGATTCAAGTAGCCTTTTTAGGGGCATAAAGCAACAGACCAGGGATGCTGCATGCACGCCCTCTTCAGCGTCAGCTCCATGTGATAGTGGGTCACTATGCTGAGAAGATTCTGAAAGTGAGGCCAAGTCAAGCCAGAAAAAGTTCTATGATTTCTTAGTTATGTCTTCCATGGCACAAACTTGGCAAGTGCCTCATCATTTATTACATAGTTGCCAGACATGTTCTAAATGATTCTAAGTTATTGCTATTGTCACTTTTTTCTCTAGAGCCAAGCCAAAGCCCTGCTGAGAAGGAGCAAACACACAAGATCTGGGTATTCAGGAGATTTTTGATGCTAATCTCATGTGCCCTTATCTCCCTCCCTCCCTCCTTTCCTTCCTCCCTCCCTCCCTTCTTTCCTGCCTTCCCTTCCCTCCCTCCCTTCCTTTCCCTTTCCTCCCCTCCCCTCCCCTCCCCTCCCCTCCCCTCCCCTCCCCTCCCCTCCCCTCCCCTCCCCTCCCCTCCCCTCCCCTCCTCTCTTCTCCCCTTCCCTTCCTTTCCCTTCCCCTCCCCTCCCTTCTCTTTCCTTCTTGTTTCTTTCCTTTCTTCTTCTTCTGGGTATTTTCTATCAGGTGAAGCAGACTCAGGCCGTATTTCAGGGTTAGGACCAACATCAAACCAAGAAGAGCAGAAGCAACTGAAAACCAAGGTCAAGTTATCTGGCAAAATGCAGATGCATTGAGGTCAGGATGTAGAGCAACACAGAGGTAGCGGAGAGAGTTGTAGGGGTGGAGAATGGTTAAAAGAAACCATTTCTCCGAGCCAAGGTGAGGAACACCGGAGGCTGTGGGCTGCAGGGATCAGGAGAGCTTGAGGAAATTTGGTATTGGTGAGCAAGCTGTTCTCTAATAGTGGCTGTGTGTGCACACGGAAAAGACAAAAGGTTCAAGGCTCGGCTCAGAGCCCCATAGCAGCTCTGCCACTCACCAGCTGCAAGGCTCAGGTGAGTTCCCTCCTCTCTGAGTCTCAGCTTCTTCATCTGTAAACTGTGGAGATCAAAACTCCTTCCTCATGGGGTTGCTGTCAAGGCTGAATGACATCATAACCATTGCAACCCCAACCCAGTAGTGCCTGCTAGCCTCTGGATCCAACTTAGCCTTGCAGGGCTGGCCCACTGGCTCAGATAGGAGACCCAGGGCCAAAGAAATGATGGACAAGAGTGTGTTTGGGCCACCAGCCACTGATGGTTTCTCTTGTTTCTGCCCCCACAATGTTCCAGATTCCATGTTTTCCTGAGATTAAGACCCATCTGTACCCACGGGTTTCTGGCCTTGCCCAGGATCAGCTTAGGGTGGTGTTACAAAAGAGTGAACTCATGATTCTCCTTTCTTTGCAATTTTTCTAGAACTTTAGGGCACAGAACAGGGGTGACCATGGTATTTACTCACCCTGTAGAATCCCAGCCCTTTCCAGGATCTCAGAGCCCATTTAGGGGGCACTGACATTATTGGGCTACAAAGAACTCTTTTGAGGGCACGTGCCTTTGAATACTATCTTTAGGGGAGAAGGAGAAGGAGTATCTAGAAGGTGGCTGTCAGACTCAAGACCCTACATTCAAGTCCAGCTGGGTCCCTTCCTGGCTTAGAGAGCTCTAACACCCCCCAGGGCCTCAGTTTCCTTGTCTGTAGGTTCTCTCCCAGCAGTGTGGCCATAAGGTTAATGAGGTAATGGAGAATGCAAGGGTTGTTCAGTGGTATAGTGCCCTCTTTTTTGTGGAAGCCACAGATTCAATTCCTGGCCAGTGCACTGCACCTGTAGCCCCACCCATCTGTCAGTAGAGCTCGTGTGTTGCTATGATGTTGAACAGGTTTCAACAGAGCTTCCAGACCAAAGTAGACTAGGAAGAAAGGCCTGGCTATCTACTTCTGAGAATCAGCTAACAAAAACCCTACGGGTCATGATGGTCCAGTCCACAACTAGTCCTGGGAATGGCACAGGACCGGACAGCATTTATTCTATTGTGCATGGGGTTGCCGTTGAGTCACGGGCTGACTCCGTAACAACAGAAGTGCAATGGCTCTGTGCGAAGTGTTGGCTATTCCTTGTCTCACTTACTCCCATAATTCACACCTCAAAGTAGTCCCAGGGGACCTCTTCTGGCAGAGCGACGATGAGAGAGTCGGGGGTAGGTCTGTCACTGTCACATTGCCCTGCTCTCCTAGTCACCCCTCACGGTCATCCCACCCCCAGTGCTGCCCCATTTTCAGCACATCCTTCCTTCATTCTAATCAAAAGACACTTCCGGCCATATTCCGCATACCTTCAGGCTCAAATTCTTTGCTTGAACTAGTTCTTCTATCTGGAATATCCTTTCCCTCCCCATTTCACAAACTCCTATGCATCCTTCAAAACCCAACACCAATGACAGTCCTTTTGGAAAACCTCCCTGTCTGATGGGCCCTGTCCTAGGCAGCATAAGGGTATCCCTCACTGGGCTCCCACAGACCTCCCTTTGAACATGTTGTGTTAGAACTGCCGTCAGCCCCTCTAGGCTTTGAGTGGCTGCAGAGAAGAAAGTGACTTTTCTTGGGTACGTTGCATGACCTAGCACACCAAAGGTGCTTACCTAGTCAATGGACATGTACCTAGTGCCTTTGCCTCATTCACCCAAGACTGCCATGTCTATGGCTTTCAGGACTCAAGACAGGCCTACCCCAGACCCTACCCTGCCCTGAGTCTGTCTGTGGCTGGGCTCCACCATGCTCCCCAGACAGCCATGGAGCAAAGCTGGACCACGGCACTGCCACTCCCCATCGGCAGCACGGCTGTGTGTTGGGTGCATGGTGACAGAGGGCAGTGGTCACAGAGGAGCCAACCAGGAGCTCCAAGGGCTGCCGGTTGCCATGGAGATGGGCCTCGTGGGCCAGCCAGGCCTGGACTGGCCAGTGAATGAATAAACGTGGCCCATTTTTCAGCCTTTGTGTGGAGCCTCCCTGGGGCTTCCTGCTGTCAGCCCCAGCTGTGGGGAAGCGGAATTTGCCTGATATCGCAGGGCCACCGCCTGGCAGTGCCGAGTGAGCCGGCCGCCCCACGCCAAGATTCATGCTCAGCTAACAAACCCCACTTTGTTCCTGTGGGAAAGTCCAGCCTCTCAGGAAAGAGCCCTCTCTCCAGCCGGCCCCTGGTCTGGGGCCTCGTGAGCCAAAGAAAACCTCCTTCCACTGGCAAAGATTTACAGGCCCCGGTGCCCACCTCTGTGTCCACTGAGGACAGATCTGCTCCAGGCGGTAGAAATGCACAGCATACCTTAATATCCTAATCCAGGGACTTGGGATGCCAGCTATCTGGCAACTTGTCTCCCTCACCCGCCTTCACCTCCGTTTGCTTTTGCAGTTGTCTGAGGAGCAGGTGGCCCTGGGCTGGGGGAGGCACCAGGTGGAGAACTCACTGGGGGCATGCGAGGCGCTCAGTGTTGTCTCCTAAGCCACCTGTCACCTAGAGTTAGATCCCAGTGGATTTCCAGACCTTCCACGAGGCCCAAGGTATTGGTGATAGAATTCAGTTCCACTGCAGTCCAGCCAAGTGGTATTGACCTCATCATGTCACCTCTGAACCCCCCTTTATAAGGATGCTGAGTCTAGCTACCTCATAGGATGTCTCAGTGATCATTAATCTTGATAACAATAAGGTATAATTCTACTTGCCAGAGGTCTTGGATGGTGCTGATGGTTAAGGCACTTGACTGCTAACTGAAAAGTGCCTTGGAAGAAAGTGATTTGCTTCCAGAAAAATCAACCACTGAGAATCTTATGGAACACATTTCTACTCTGTCACATGTGGGGTCAGCTTGAGTCAGAGTCAACTCCCCACAACTGGTAAAGTCTTGTACCAGGTTCCTTGCAAAGAGCATCCTATGGGTCATCTCTTTGGATGGGTTGTGATGATGAGAATCCACAAGCTCTAATTTGTGATGTTCACAGGGAACAGGCAGGTGACAGCCTGGGTACAGGACAACAGGGAGCTGTGGGGATTCAGAGATCACTGTCCTCCCAGTATGGCTGCTTGTTAATTGTGTGGGGAAATGGGTCCGACCTTGTCTTAGTCACGAGTAGAAGGCTTTACGAAGAGAAATTTTATTGACATAGTCCGGTGAGCCACAAATCCATTTATGAATTATACATCCACTCAGTAAGAGAATTTATCACAGTCTGGTAGGCTGAATTCAAATTCAAGGAGAGCATCTCAGCACAGGAACCTCGGGTTCAAAGGACTTGCCTGCTCTCGGTCATGCTTTATTGGTGGTGTGAAGTTCCCAACTTCCTGTGCTCACTTCTTTCATTTATATCCCACAAGCTTGTAGGTTGAGTCCTGCCTCACTAACACAGCCGCAGCCTGTTCTTCACCATCAATATCACAGAGGCAGGATTCATAACACATGGGAGGAAGGGCACCACAGTGGGACTCCTAGCTGAGTCAAATCAACACATACATCTTTGGGGGGACACAATTCAATCCATGACAAAACTTGTGAGATCTTCTAAATTTTTTTTTTGAAGAAAGTTGAAAATCTGGATTTTGATGTGAAACTTCCCAATTACTGTAGTTGCAAAACTAAGCAATATGTCACTTACATACAAAGTAAACTTGTTGGGAAAACCATGAGTGATAAACATAAAAGTCAGCATTGTGGTTACTACCTGGGGTAGCAGGGGAAGGTGGAGGAGGGGTTCAGGGGGGTTCAGCCGTCTTGGTGTGGCTCTATTTCTAAACTAGGAGACAGATGTATACTACACTGTTCTTTGTGCCTAATCCGGTCATTATGGGTTTTCTTTTGAATGTATGACACAAACTCTATAACAAATTAATTTGAAACCATCCGAGGACCAGACAGAACACACTTGCAGGCTACACCTAGTCCCCAGGCCACTTGTTTGTGATACCTGCCCTACGGCTTAGATAACACTACCACAATTTCACATTATCCCTGTTGGGGACAACTGGGAGACAGTGTAGCACATGCACCTCAAAACCATCCTACCTGCTTGATGGAGGAGGGAACCGGGTACTCAGCTCCCATCAGCCACTGGTTAAGGGCCGCTCTTGGAAGTGTTAATCCCCCAGCATTTCTGGCCTGCTGTTGGAAACCCTGGTGGTATGGTAGTTAAGTGCTACAGCTGCTAACCAAAAGATTGGTAGTTCAAATCCACCAGGTGCTCTCTGGAAACTCTGTGGGGCAGTCCTACTTTGTTATATAGGGTTACTATGAGTCAGAATGGAAACCCCGGTGGCATGGTGGTTAAGTGCTACAGCTGCTAAATCAAAAGGTTGGTAGTTCAAATCTACCAGGTGCTCCCTCAAAACTCTGTGGGGCAGTCCTACAGAGTCACTGTAAGTTGAAAGGGACTCAGTGGAAACAGGTTTGGTTGTTTGGTTTTGTTGTGTGGGGGCAGAATGGCTTTGGAGCCACAAAGAGCCCTCAGGGAAGGGGATGCAGGAATGGCAGGTAGAAGTCAGACAGGTGTGCCCTGACAGGATAGAAGAGGTCACTGAAGGTGTCTGCTACAGCAGTGGAGTCAGGTGCGGGGCCCCCTGTACTGGGGTGTCAGAATGAACCTCTGAGAGCACAGATCCTAGAATGCCACTTACCTGCTCAAATTGACTCACCTGAGTAGCTTCCTGTCCCAAACACACTGCACAACAATCTCTGGGCTGGGGCCAGATAGCTGTTGTTTTGAAAACAGTCCCAACGTAATCCTGATACACACTGAATTTCCAGAACAATCGGCCGAGAAGATAAAATCCAGACTCCTAGCATGCCATGCAAGGTTGCTACCACACTCAGCTCCCAATCTGCCCTTGCCTGTCCCTGTCTGTGCAGTGACAGCCCCTTAAAGTGCTTGACTATCTTTTCAAGAAGTAGCCAGCCCAAGGGATATGCAATGCTTGCAAAATAGTAGATGCCCAACAATTTCAAAGTTGTGGGATTTAAGGAACCCCCTGAACTGAGGGATTGCAAAATCACCCTACTTATCACTTCTTGGCCTTCAGATTGCTTTTTATAGATCAAGATGATAGAAATGTTTTTCTCTTCTACCAAGAGGCATAAAGGAAGCCAATTCCATTTTATAATCCAAAACATGAGCCTTAATTTTTTACTTCTTCTGCAGCAGCCACAGAAAAGCTGTTAATCTTTAAACTTTGTCTTCCTTCCCTGTGGTTTCTCTGAGTTCAGCCCCATAAACCAGAGGTGGGTAGATTAAGCACAGAGATTGTCAGGGGGCCCTCTGAGAAGAGAAAATTTTTCACTTGGTTGTACAAGCATTTATTGAGCATCTACTTGGGTCAGACGCTGCACTGCATTCTGGGAATGCGGAGTTGATGAAGCCCCAGGCCCTGCCCAGGGAACCCCAGGGTGGCTAGGGAGACAGATGGACCAGCTGACATCTTCCCTACCATGGTGACCGTGGATCTGAGGCACAGCCACACAGGTGTCATAGATACACACATGCTTCACTGCATGCAACCCAGGGATGGGTCAAGAGCAAACCCCACAAGAAGTGTGGCTGCAGCAATTTCTCCACTTGCTCAGACTTCCAACCTTCTTTCTGAAGACCACTGCTGAAGGGATTCTGAGCAGACTTGTAGTTGGCACAAATGCTCCAGAGAGTCACCTTTTTTTTTTTTTTTAAAGTGATTTTTCAGGTTTTGTGAATGCACTAGAGAACACCCCACTTAGGAACTAACATATGATTTACATCCATGTGGTTGTTAACTGCTGTTGGGTCAGTCCCCACTCATGGAGACCCCATGCACGATGGAATAAAACACGATGGGTCCTGTGCCATCCCCATAACTGGTTGCCGATCAGAATGTTATGACCCATACTGGCTGACTTTCAAAAAGTAGATGACTAGGTCTTTCTTACTAGTCCATCTTAGTCTGGAAGCTTTACTGAAGTGTGTTTAGCATCACTGCAACACACCAGCCTCCACTGACAGATGGGTGGTGGCTGCATATGAGGTGCCTTGGCCAGGAACCAAACCTGGGTCTCCTGCATGGAAGACAAGAATTCTACCACTGAGCCACCGTTGCCAGTTGTCAGTTGTGGCAGAAAGCACAACTGACATTATCAATGAGTTTAACATTCCTTTAAGGGCAAAAGATACAGAAACCAGTCTGCTTGTTTGGGATGCAGATACAAGTTAGGAGACAGTGTAATTTCCAGGTCTGCTGCAGGGACACCGAGAGGTTGATGCTACCATCTGTATGGTGTGTGACTTTGGCCAGTATTAAGACTCGAATCCTTATTGTCCTCTGGGCTTCTTACGTACCTCTGGCCTCTCCCAACTCTTTCCAAAATACAGCTCAAACAGATGCAAGAAACTGCTACTGAACAACCCCAACCTTTTCTTCCTGGTATTGATTGCAGGACTGAGTCTACGGAAGGCCAGTTTCCCAAGTTTCTTACCCCTTAGAAGTGGTTCAGGAGCTTCAACACCCATTGGAATCACCAGGGAAGCTTTAAAAAATACCCACACTGAGTCTTACCTCAAGAAAGGCAGAGGAATTGATCTGGGATGTGGTTTGGGCATTAAGATTATTTTAAAAGTTCCCCAGGGCATTCTAACATGCAGCCAGAGATAAGAACGCTGCCAGGTAGGATCAGGCAGTATGCCCAGTTGACCATCCTCCTTCTTATTACAGACAGTGTAAATATATCAAAGGCTTGGAGAATCCCTGCAGTACAGACCCTTGTTTAACCCAGTGCTCCCCAAACTTATTTAACCTTGGACCCTTTTTGTCACCCAACATCCACTGACAGTGGGGAAACTAACCTTCTGTGGAACACACTATAATACATGCTGCGGACAGAGCACACGCTGAACCGAGGTTTTAAGGGTAAAGAGTCTGCAGACAAGCCGTTCTACAAAGTGTAGAGGCCCATGGGGTTAGGGAGTGAAAACAGAGGAACCACGGAGGCGGAAGATCATTCAGACCTTCATCTGCAGTAAAAGATTGTATTATCGATCATTAGTGATGCAAGGGCAGAACTTACACCTTCTCTTCAGGTGGTGTAGCAGTTAAGTGCTATGGCTGCTAACCAAAAGGTCGGCAGTTCAGATCTGCCAGGGCTCCTTGGAAACTTTACGGAGCAGTTCTACCCTGCCCTATAGGCTGCTATGAGTCAGAATTGACGCAGCAGCAGTGGGTTTTTATGCAGGAGGCTTGGGTTCGATTCCCACCCAGTGCACCTCATACACAGCTACCACATATCTGTCAGTGGTGGCTTCTGTGTTGCTATCATGGATTGGATCGCGTCCCCCTAAAAAATGTGTGTAGCAATTTAGCTGGACTATAATTCTCAGTATTTTATCATTGTCTTCCATTACGTGATTTTCCCATGCTGTAAATTCTAATTTCTGCTTGTAGTGAACAGATTAGGTTACGTTAAAGAGGATTAGAGTGAAACTGTAACACTCTTCCTAAGGTCACCTCCCCACTCCAGTGTGAAGGGAGTTTCCCTGGAATGTGGCTTGCATCACTTTTTGTCCTTTTATCCCACAAGAGATAAAAGGAAAGGGAAGCAAGGAGAGAGCTGAGGACCTCGTATCACTAAGAAGCAGAGCCAGGAGCAGAGTGGACCCTTTGGAAATGACTTGGGGACCCTACACATCAGAAGCCCCCAGTCTTGGGGAAGATTGATAAGAACCTTCTTCCAGACCCAACAGAGAAAGTCTTCCCCTGAAGCTGACACTCTGAATTTGGACTTTTAGACTGCTGGACTGCAACAAAGTAAATTTTTTCTTTTAAAGCCATCCACTTGTGGTGCTTCTGCTAAAGCAGCACTACACTGCTAAGACAGTTGCTATGGTGTTGAATAAGCTTCAGTATAGCTTCTAGACTAATAGAGACAAGGGAGAAAGAATTGGCAATCAGCCCATGAAAGCCAATAACACCATGGGTGGCCATGAGTTGATAACTCCATGGCAGTTAATGACAACACTCAGCTCTGGCTTGTCAGTGTGACTAACTCTGGCCAGTGAAACGTGAGAGGAAGTGAAGTGTGCTCTTTCCAAGAAGAAGCTTTAAAGCAATTGCCTGGTGACGTGGAGTTCTCTTGGTTTCCTTTCATCGTGAAACAACATCTCAGATAAAGGCTGCTGAAACAGCTTAGGTCCTCATGTGAAGGACACCTGGAACAAAGCCACAGCCCATCCACATGGACAAGTTACTTGGATGAGATATATACCTTTGTGGTTGTAAATCACTGGTATTTTGGGGTTACTTGTTACCACAGCACAACTTAGCTTAAGCTCACTGATGTCCCCGCAGTAAAGCTGCTAGCAACATGTTTGTTCTTGCCATAAAGTGCTACAAGTTTAGGATGCATATTCAGACTTCCTGTATTATTTCAACTTTTCCTCTTGAGCCTCTATTTTATTTAAGGAGGGAAAAAATATGTTTAAAACTGTTTCAAGACTTACCCTGACATTGACCCTTGTCGATGAAATTTTGCTTTTGCTCAGATAGGTAGGGCCCACTGGAAGCTTGTGGCGCATCCTTTACTTAAGTAAGACAACCAAATGCCATTCCTGGCTGCAGGAGATACCTAACCTTTAAAAAAATATCTTTTTGGAAGCTGGATATGCAGAGGAAATGCTTTGGGGGACATGACTTTAAAATCACAGAATGCTATTTCTGGTCTCTGCCCAGCACACACAGGCTCTGGGTCACCCACCTGGAGGGGAAATCGCTCAGTCAAAATGTCAAAGCAATAACTTCCAGAAGACCTGTCGCTTTCCTGCTCTGGAGACAATTAGGCAGCAGAGGGTAACACATACACAGCCTCAGAAGGCCTGTCCAAGATCAGCATGTAGAATATCCCTTTGCTGGGTCACTAAAGTCTGCCAGAGTCCCTAGATTGGAGCCCCTGTTGAAAAACATCTGCCTCAGTCACCTGTCATGGTGCCTGTGATTCTGCCATTGAAGTCCTGCTGGCCTCCCACAAGGCTATATTATGAAACTTAGCAAAGTGCAATCTGTGAGCCTGCTGACCCTTTAGTGGGAATGTGTGACCGGCATCAGGCTCAAAGATCTAAATGTCACGTTATGGGATAGAAGTGAGCAGGAGGAGTCAACAGAAGCTGTCCCTTCTGGAACCAGGCATGGTGGGGCTGGACAATAATAATCCTGGTACCACAGGCCTGGGCTAGGGTCACCCCTGGGTTTGGCTGGTATTCAGCTGGTATACCCTGGTACAGCTAAGCATGTTGTTAAAACACTGCAATAATTTCCTCTTTGTGGTAAACAGCCACTGTCATTGAAGATTAAAGCTTTAACGGTGGGATTTTAGGCACAGTTTCAAGTAATACTATTGTCCTCACCACATTCCACTGGACCACCCCTGCCCAGGCCTCCCCATCCCCCAGTAACCAAAGAGAATGGAGGCAGCTGGTCAACAAACACCTAAAAAGTGATGTGTGCGCCAGCTGAGAGCAAGGTCCTGTGGGAACTAAACCTGCGTGATGATTTACCAAAAGTTGAAAAGCTCATACCTAGGGAGGTGGAGGTCTGAGGGAACCAGAGACAAAGTTCTCCAGAGGGCTGGAAGGGAAGTAGACAGCATTGGCTGTTACTGAGAGCTGAACAGGAGTAAGCCTCTCAAATGCTTATACTCAATTAGCTTCGGTCAGGACCAGAGCTCCCAAAGCACTGAGGGTGAGATGTCTGAGTGGGAGATGGGAGCCTTCTAAAACACACAAAGTATTCAGAATATATAAAGAACTCCTGCCAACCAACAAGAAGACAAATAGTCCAGTAGACAGCTGGATCAAAGACTCAAACAGGCACTTCACTAAGAGGATGTCCATATGGTTATTTTAAAAAACAAAAGCCTGTTGCCTTTGAGTCAGTTTTGATTCATGGTGACCCTATAGGACTTTGTAGAACTGCCCCATGGCACCTCTGCGACCTTTCAGGTTCACAGCCAAACTCCTTACCACTGCACCATCAGGGATACAAAACCCCACCGTCCCCAAGTTGATTCGAACTCACACTGACCCTATAGGACTGAATAGAACTGTCGATAAGGTTTACAAGGAGCAGCAGGTGGATTCAAACTGCTGACCTTTTGGTTAGCAACCAAGCTTTTAACCACTGTGTCAGCAGGGTTTTATGATCAGTAAGTACATGTAAAGAGACTAAATGCTGTTACTGATCAGAGCAACACAAATTAAAACCCCAATGTGATACTTGCATACACCCACCAGTATGGCCAACATGCCAGAGAAATAAAGCAAACACTGTTAAGTGTGGGGAGGACCTGAAGCCTGCATATGCCAGAAGTGTAGGCTAAAGCAAAGAAGCCCAGTCACAAAACACTACACACTGTAGGACTCTGCTCATGTAAACGTAAAACAGTAGGCTGATAGAACTCAGTATGTGGCTCTCCCAGCCCGTTGTCTTACTGAGGGTATCACCGGTAGGAGGTTAGTTGGAAGGGTGCAGTGGGGGCTTCTGGAATGCTGGCACTAGAAGTTTCTAGAAGTGTTAGTTTCATGGATTTGGTTGGTGAAATCTATCAAACTATCCAAGTATGATGAAAACCTTGGTGGTGTAGTAGTTAGGTGCTACAGCTGCTAACCAGAAGGTTGGCAGTTTCAATCCACAGGTGCTCCTTGGACACTCTATGGGGCAGTTCTACTCTGTACTATGGGGTCACTATGAGTCAGAATCAAGTTGACAACGATGGGTTTGTTTTGGGGGAGTATCCACATGTGATATGCATTTTTTGTTTTTGATGTCTGTTATGCTTCAACAAAAGTTAGGGAAGAAAACCCTCAAGAAGGTATTCTGTGTTTATTCATTCCCTTTTCACACATGTCTGAAGGCAGAAAAAGTACTGAGAGAATGATTGTTCCTGAGAAATATTTACTGAACTGCATGTCCACCCCTTTCCATCAACACAGAAAAACAACTACAGTTGTGGGTATCCTCCTCTCAAAAAAGGCTGTGCTAGGTGTGTGGAATCTCTCTCTGTGTGTGGACAGGTGAAAGAGCTGGTGAAGTGTCTGTATGTTCCCTGCTGGATTCATAGTTCCCCATCGTTTATCCATCAGATACAGTGTGATAGAGCTCTCGCCTACTGTACCTCATTTAAGGCTCCCAGAAAGCTGTGCAGTAGGAATGATGACCCACATCCTACCGATCAGAAGGATGTGCAGTACTTATAAGCTGCCCAGCCATGTGCTGGAACCAGGAGGTGAGCCCTTGGACTCCCAACTCCAAATCTCTGAGTTCACAACTGCTTGTTCCTTTGGGCGGGACAGGAAATTCTAAAGCAAGCCCCATCTCTCACTGCTTGTAAGTCATCTCCAGGGCATGTGTCTGTTTCTGCGTAATTCACACAAACTCACACGCAGCCTCCTTCCAAGGAGCGGCATCCGTGCCTGGGACCTGTGCCCAGGGTTGTTGGTAGGGGTCATGGGGAAGAGCAGGGCTGTAGCTAGGACCACACAGCCTTTCCTCTCAGGCTGTGTGGGGATAGCTAGGGCTACTTTCTCTAGAACAGGCCAGGCCTCTCTGCCCAGAGGACTCACACAGCCTTACAAACCACGCTTTGGAAGCCAAGACCCTAAACAACTGATGAGTGGGCCTTCCGTCCCACCTGGAGAAAGTGGCTTTCTGTGGTGAGCACCCTAGCAGTGACTCCTCAGTGTGGGGCCAGATGCCAACTTGAGCCACCAGGGAACCTGGCAGAGGTCTGGGTCCTCCAAATTCAAGCTAGTGAAGCTCTTTCAGGGGCGCTTACTTACCTCCTCCAGGCCCCTAGGTTCCTCTTCTCTCCTCCTGTCCTCATATCTAACCATTCTTATGTGTGACCTTGGCCAAGACTATCTCTGAGCCTCAGCCTTCTCATCTGGAAAATGGGAAACTTAGGCTACTACATGTGAGTTTCACTGTCTTTTTCAGCTTCCACATTTGGGAATTTTTCAGACCTTGTCTAGAACACAAGAGTCCAGGCCCCCATCCTGCAGATTCAGAATGGGGCCAAGGCTCAGGTTGAGGCTGGAGTTTCTATAGATTTCTATAGATTTCTATAGATTCTATAGATCCCCAAGCAGCACTTTGATATACATAAACATTAACCCTCTATGGAAATGGATCCCAAACATGTCTGGATTAGAGCTTTCCAACTGTACAGCCTGGAAACAGTGTGTTTTTAAACACCTCCCCGGGACGCCAAATAGCCAAAGTGAGAAACATAGGCTTCTAGTTAAAGCAGTTTCTGTTGGGCCAAAAAACTAGTTGTTATCGAGTGCACCATGTATGTCAGAGCAGAAGTGTGCTCTGCAGGGTTTTGAAAGTCTGACTTTTGTTAGAAGTAGATTGCCAGGCCTTTCTTCCAAAGTACGTCTGAGTAGACTTGAATCACTGACTTTCAGTGAGCAGCCAAGTGCATTTGCTGTTTATGTTACCCAGGGACTTGTTAGGACTCACATTTACTTACCTAATTGTGCCTCAGTTTCCTTGTGCACAAAGTGGAGCTAATGGCTTCATTTAGCCCTAGGCAGGCAGGTGGAGGAGGCATTGTAGGTCTCTGGAGCAGGGTGGTATGATGTCCAAAGCTGGACTTTTACCAAGGTAAGTTCGGAGCTCTTTATCTCCTGGATGAGGCAGGCCAGCCACATCTCATAAATCACCAACCAGGAAACGCAGGGCGGGCAGCCCACACTGATATATACTACACATTAGATGCTTCACTGGTGTCCTACAAGTGAGCTTTGTGTGGCGAGGGTCAGGCAGAGTGGTGGGCAAGTAACATAAATCAGGCTTAGGTACAGCTCACCCCTCCCCAACTTCCCACCCTACAAGTCCCTACACACAGCAGCCCAACATTTTTTTTTGGAGGGGGAACATTTGGCTCTGGGTTTGTGAGTACACAAAAGGCCCTCAAAAAGAGACGGAAATCTATTACCCGCTTGGCCAGAAACAGCCCAGGGGAGGCTGAGCTGAAGCCAAGGGCTAAGAAGCCATCTGAGAGGCCTGGAGGCCTCTGTGGGGCAGGCCTGTGAGGGGACACTTTCACCTCAGGACACCCTGGGACAGTGGGCATAACCTCAGTTCCCAACAGCAAAGTCCAGCTGAAGAATCACTCAGGCATCTTCCCTGTCCTCTGGGGAGCAGTGACTCGTCTGACCCTGGCTGTGCCTTACAAGGGTGGCCATGCGAGGCCTGTGAGGCAGTAAGCCTGCCTAGCCCTGGGCCCTGAGGGCTGCACCCACCAGAGAGGACGCTGTTGCCTATGCGTCTGTCCAGAGGGAGTTCTCCCTGCTGTAGACAAAAGGCCATGGAGATTTCAGGAGGTCCTTGAAACTGACCCTCAGACTGCTTTGCCCTGCCTCACTTTCTGGCCTGATTCCACACCCCCAAGGGAGAGTGGAAGGAAGAATGGGGCTGTGGGTGGTGGCCAAGTTGGGGTCAGCAGTGCAGGGAGGGACTAGGAGAGCAGGTGGCAGTGTGCAGTGGAATGAGCTCCTGTATGTGGCCTTTCACCTTTGCTTCTTTGGAAAAACAGCTTGAGAGGTTTGCCTCCCAAACTCCGAGGAGTTGCCTTTGCCCTAGTTTTGTACCTTTTGTCCAGATTGATTGACATTTCCTGGGTAAACTGTGAACAACTTGATGGCTTGATACTTTTTGATCTGACCCCGGGCTGCAGCCTGCCCTGTGATTGGTCTATAAGCTGTAGACGATGCAAAAGAGGTGACAGTAGATTATGCAAATAAGGTGACTATGCACCACCAAGGAGACTGGTCAGTTTGTTGCCCTGCTAGAAGGGTCATGCCTTAAAGTTGACAAAGGTTTTGTTTATATATGCAGCCAACTCCACAGAGGTTTAAAGAAGGAAGAAAGAGGAGGAGAAGAGACAAGAGACAAGTAGAAACAGAGAAGACAAAAAACTACCTAAAAGAACCGCAACATGAGTCAAGGGCTGTAACACTCAAAAGGCCTAGAAAGGGCCCCACGGCAGAGTTGGTGGTGACAGCAGAAGCCTGCCATTAGGAATGTAGCTAAGAGAGAGCAGAACAAAGTTGCTACACTGGCCATGAGACGGGTCAGCTAGCCATGGAGAGGGCAAGAGTAGGGAGGTCAAAGACAGAGAGGCCTGCACGGCTGAGAAGGGGCATGCATGTCCAAGAGGAGGGTCTCCTAAGGGGACCAGGTGAAAGCCTTCTCTGAGATGGCTAGAAGGAGGCCTGCAGGGCTAAGAGGTGGTGTGAATGGTCAAAAGGCTTGTCCTGCAGCAACTGGGAGGGCTGCACAGTCAAGAGGGGTGTACATGGCAGAGAGAAGGGCCTGTTTGCTGGCATGGCTAAGAGGAGGTGAGAGAGCCATCCAGCACTGAAGAAGGGTGACTTCGCCTACTTGCTTCCTGATCCTGATCCTGGGTTGTGGTCTGTGGCTCCTGATTCTGAGTTGTACCCTCTTATTCTCTTAGTAAATCACTTAAACTGTAAGTATGGCCTGTGAGTTCTGTATGATCATTGTAACAAACCATCAAACCTGGAGGAGAAGTAGAAAGTGCTGTGGGAGGAGTGGCTGGTGTCAGAATTGGTAAAAGGTTTGGAGAGTAGAATCGTGTCTGACTCCTTTGTCACAGGAATCAACCTTGGGCTGGTTTTGACTGTCCTTCCTCCTGAAGTTAGCAGGCTCCGGGTACCACCTGCTAACTGCTCATCACAGTGTGAGATGAACCTTGAGCGCCAGGGAACCAGGCAGTGGAGGGTCAGGCTACGCTGTGAGGGGGGGACCTGCTGAAGTGGGCTTTGCTCAGTCGGTTGAATGATGGTGTCCACTGACGGGCACTTACTCTGTGCTGGGCACTGTGCTAAATGCCCTCGGCACGTGGGAGACACTTTAGCTTAATGGGTAAGAACATAGATTCTAGAGTCATATCTAACACTTCCTAGCAGTGTGATGTTGGCAAGTTATTTTACCTCCCTATCTGGGTTTCCCTAGCTACAAAAAGTGGATGACGTGGTTGTTTTGAAATGAGATGGCTTATGCAAAAAAAAGTGGCTGGCATACAGTTAGGGCTCATTACTTATAATCATTATCTTTATTATTTCCTAGGTCTTTACAGCAGGAGGTGCGATCATGTATTGCTTAGAGTGATGTCATGGGGGTGAACCACTGGTTCAGTGGTAGAATTCTCACACCTTCCACGCAGGAGACCCAGCTTTCATTTCCAGACAACGTGTCTCATGTGTGATCACCACTTGTCTGTCAGTGGATGCTTGTGTGGTACTACGATGAACAGGTTTTAGCAGAGCTTCCAGACTAATACAGCCTAGAGAGAAAGTTGTGGGAATCTATTTCCAAAAATCAGCCAATGAGAATGCTGTAGATCACGATGGTCTGAGCCTGAACTGATCACGAGGACAGCACAGGACCAGGCAGCATTTGCTTTCACGGTGCATAGGGTGGCCATGAGTTGAGGTCACCATGAGTTGGGGTCAACTTGAGGGCAGCTAACAACAGAGTAACCCCAGATACTGTAACAAATAATCCATCAAAGTTCAGCAGGTTAACAGATGGTTTTGCTCATGTAGTCCAGCACCACTGTTCTGGTTGTTAGGCAGCTTTCCTCCACATGCTGATTCAGGGATCCAGACTTAGAATCCTGGAATCCTCTGCTTCCTGGAGGAAACTGGAGGAAATCTTGAAGATGGCCTGTCTGTTTTTTAACCACACTGACCCAGATGTGACCCTCACCTCCATTCCCATTCCTTTGGTAAGAACCAGTGTATGATACCCCAAGTGCAAGAAGTGCTAAGAAATGAGGTCGCTGGCTGGGCAGCCACTACGACTTCAACTTTGTAGTGTTCTTAGAAGGTGGAGTACAAACATTGGGGGACAGTAGCCTTCTATGCCACTTAGTATTGAAGGATTGTTGTTGTTGTTACCTACTGTAGAATTGGCCCTGACTCCTGGTGACCCCGTGCACAGTGGGACAAAACACTGCCTGGTCCTGGTGACCCCATGCACAATGGGACAAAACATTGCCTGGTCCTGGTGACCCCGTGCACAACGGGACAAAACACTGCCTGGTCCTGCAGCGTCCTCCTGATTAGTTGCAGACTGGACCTTGTGATCACAAGACTTTCACGGATTGATTTTCAGAAGTAGATCACTAGTCTGTCTCAGTCTAGAAGCTCTGCTGAAACCCTTTCAGCATCATAGCAAACGTGCAAGCTTCCACTGATAGTACACGAAGTGCTCTGGCAGGGAATTGAACCCAAGTTTCCCATATAGAAGAGAAGAATCCTGTCTCTGAACTACCAATGCCCCCACTACTGGAAGATAAAGATTCTGAATTACAGGAAGGATAACTCATTCAAGGTGGAACAGCTTGCCGATACGGTGCTGAGATTTGTGCACAAGCCTGTCCACTTCCTACATGTGGTGTCTTTCCACTCAGCTATATTACCTCTGCCTGAGACATTTGATCTCCTCTTGCCCTAGATCAAATTCCTCAAAGGAAAACATCCTAGAACATGCCGGAGGGGAAGAAGAGAGGATCTGACTCTAAAATTGCTGCTGCACCAGCCATACCATCCAAGTAATTCAAGGGTCGTGGTTGATGATAGAAACGACTTCCACTGGGACAAACTGAACAGAAGGGAGGGAATCCAGGTAAGGGTAATATTTAAGGCTCCAATAGGCAAGATGCCACTGAGAGTCAGACCCCAGTCCTAAAAACAGCCTGGGAGGCAACAGTTAGGGAACAAGTGTAGGGAGAGAGGGAAATCAGAAGCTCTCAGGGCTGAACCAGCATATGGCTGAAAGGCGGGTGAGTCTTCTTGGTGGCTTGTTCTTGAGCTGCATGGAAGCCAGGAGATGCTAGGAATCATGTGTGAAGGTGTCTAAGTTTGGATCTCCCAGAAACAGACTTGAGACATGGGTTCAAGCAAAAATAGATTATGTAGAAGGTGATCCTAGGAAATGTCAATAGGGTGGAAGAGAAGAAATAAGGCCAGAAGTGAAGGAGCCAATGAGAAAACCAAACACAAACCCATTGCTGCTGAGTCAGTTCCAATTCATAGCAACTCTACAGGACAGAATAGAAATGCCCCATGGTTTCCAAGGAGACCCTGGTGGATTTGAACCTCCTACGGGAGTGTGTTATCTAGTAAAGTTGCCCCTGTGGGTAACAGAAGCTTAGTCCTGCTGGGTACCTCTGAGAGACAATGCAGAGCATGCCGCAAACTTATGCTAACAGGTTTTTTTTTTTAATCCATCTGCTCCCAACAGTAAGCACCCTTGCATGGGTGGGAATCAACAGCATCTGCTCACAGGGTGTCATCTTGCGGCTCTGAAGTGTGTGGAGAGCCAGAATGCTGGCATCAAGGCTGTTGGAGTATTACCTATAGGATTGACTTAGAAATTGGGGCGAGGCTGCGGTTGCGTGGGCAGGCAGCAAGGGGCCATGTGTGGTACTCTGATATTGGAAGAGAGAACGAACGGCGACAGCAGGCACCCAGGAGACCCCTGCTGCCGGAAGCTCCCGTTAGCAGAACGTGTCCACTCTCCCTCTTCCTTTCTTCTCTGCCCTTTCTCTTCAGGTCTATACCCAGACTGCCTCCTTGGTACCCACCAGCTCCACAGGGAGCAAAGGAGGAAGCCAAGAGCAGACAGTAATTCACTGTGGAGCACAATTAGGGCAATCCACCTGGTACCTGTGTGAGCCAGGGCACAGGTGGCCAGGGTGGCTTCCTCTGAAGAGAGCATGCCCCCAATGCTGCCAACCCCAGTGCCAGAGCAAAAGCCCTAGAAATCATATCTCAGAGGTCTCTTCTCTCCTACTTCAAAAGGTTCTGGTAGAGACATATCAGACAGAGTGAATGCTTAATTAAATACACTTCAAGGTAGTTAAGTGCAATTTCCTTGCCACAAGTGCCAAGGTGACTGGGAGCTGCTTGGAACAGTAGTACTTTCCAGCTGACTCTTGGGGTCCCGGAAACCCTGGTGGCATAATGGTTAAGGGCTATACCTGCTAACCAAAATGTTGGCAGTTCAAATCCACAAGGTGCTCCTTATATACTCTATGGGGCAGTTCTATTCTGTCTTACATGGTCACTATGAGTCAACATCAACTCGACAGCAGTGGGTTTGGTTTTGGCTTGATTCTTGGGGTCCCAGAATCGAGGCTGGAGAGGGATGGAGAGTTTAGGGGAGTGGGAAGGAAAGCTGGGCACGTGTTCATGACCTTGTTCTACCAGAATAGCACCAGGACCCCCAGGTGTACCTAGTAGGTATGAGGTGGAGGTCCTGAAGGCAGGAAGTGCAGGTGGATGCCCAACAGTATCCTTCCATACAACAACTGTTCTAAGCCCCTGCCTGTCTATACAGTGCCAAGAAGTAAAGATCACCCCAATGGGGGCTGTGGCGCAGCCTGAAGGGAGCCTGCGGGACAAGCATTGTGGGGAGACTGGGCTTTGGATTGGACTTGGCTGGAGTTGCGCCTCTAGTTCCTCACTCACAGGCTATCTGATCTCGAGCAAGTGGCTTCACCAACTGAGCCTCAGTTTCCTATCTGTGAAATGTGAATTATGACAGCAGCACCTACCTTTTAGGGATGTGGGAAGAAGGAAATAAGAGAAACTATAGGAAGCACTTAACACACTGTAGACACTCAGTAACCATTTATCTAAAAAGGGAGGCTACTATGGACACTGCTGAAAATATGGACATCTGCTTGTTTACTTCTCCCAAGAAGAAAGCTGAGACCAGGTAGAAGCAGAGACTGGAGGAACCAATCCAGCTGTATGGAGGGTGTCAGCAAGGGACAGTGGGCACGCCACGTTTGGGTTTGGTTGCAGCAGGCTTTCAGGTCACAGGGAATACAATTTTGTGGGTGGTCCAGAAGAAGCCATACTGCAGTGTTGTTTGAAGTCGAGCGGGTAGTGAACATGGCTTAATAAGGATGACAATCTGTAACATACATGGCACTATTCCAAAGCCTGTGGACGCTGGCAGACATCACTAATCTATCCCCCCGGATGTCTCCATATCCTTCTCAGCGCAGGCTCTACCAATCAAAGAGCGTTCTTAAATGAAGTTAATTCAGCTTGTTCCCTTTGTAGTTACAGATGAATCAGTTGGGAACAGGTGAGTAGAAGTCCATCATCCGATGTGGGGGTGCTACTCCCAGGACCCCTAGAATTAGACAAAGTGCAGCCTCTGTGTGCCAATGGGAACAGGACTGATGCTCTCCTTTTTCTCAAAACATACAAAAACAAAACAAAACAAAAGAAACCAACCCAGTTGCTGTTGAGTCAGGTCTGAACTGTGGCAAGCACATGTCAGAGGAGAACTGTGCTCCACAGGGTTTTCAACGGCTGCTTTTTGGGAAGTATATACTTCCAGGCCTTTTTTCCAAGGCACTTCTGGGTAGACGTAACCCTCCAATCTGTTGGTCAGCCACCACACATGTTAACTGCGCACACCACACATCCCTCTAGATTGGTATTGACTCAGGAAGGGAGCAGGGCTTACAGCTTGGTGCAAGAACTCCAAAGCAGCAGTTAAGGTTGGGGCAACTGAGGTCACTAACAGCTGTACCCCAACTGGGACTTCAGATTCCCCAACTGGAAAGTGAAGGGAGTGGTAAAATCTCCAACAATCTCCACTTTTCTAATGTCAAGCAGGCCAACCCTGTTGCAGGGATGTTTCCAGAGATGATTCTTGTGGCCAAGAGCACCATTTTAGTCCAGCTCAAGAAGCTTCCTTGGGAATAGAGGGTACAGAGCTAAGAATGGGAACCTCCAGAAGTCTGACAAGAGCCAAGTGTCATCAGTCATATAGTGGGCATTTCTCAGAGCCTCGCACAGTCCCCAGGTTCCTCCAAGTGTGAATTGTTCACTTTGTTTTCCAGATTCTATCACTCAGTTACCCACCAGCAGGTGCCATCTCCAGCATGTACAATGCAGGAAGAGCTATAAACATCTATCCTCCAAGAATTGCCACTCTTGCTGTGTTTGTTTTTCAGTGCTGCTGTCACAGAAATACCACAAGTGGGGGGCTTTAAAGAACAGAAATCTATTTTCTCAGAGTTCAAGAGGTTAGAGGTCAGAATTCAGGACCGGCGCTAGGGGAACATTCTTCATTCTCTGTTTCAGCTTCCACACCAAAACCAAACCCAGTGTCATCAAGCATTTTCTGACTTATAGTGGCTCTATAGGACAGAGTAGAACTGCCCCATAGGGTTTCTAAGGAGTTACTGGTGAATTTGAACCACTGACATTTTGGTTAGCAGCCAACAGCTTAACCACTGTGTCGTCGGGACTAGTAGCTCACAATTCATTCAGTTTCAGGGCTTGTAGATTCACCTACTTCCTTTACCGTCAGAGAACGTGCCTTCCCCCTGTGTCTGTTTTCTTCGATCTCCATTTATGCTGCTTTTACCATCAGAGAGCATGACTTCCCCCTGTGACTACTTTCTTACATCTCTGTCTATGCTGCTCGTAGTAACTCAGCAGCAATGAAGTTTAGAACCTACATTGCCCGAACAAGGACAACTCTACTTCTAAATGGCACATCATAAAGATCCCTTGTCCTTTCTTCTTCCTTGTCCATCAGTGTATGCTTGAATTACTCATCTGTTTGAAAACATCAGGACACAGAATCATCAGAAAGGTCCTCACCCTTTAAGCAGCCTCTTTTCCTTTAGGGCAAAAATCAGATTTCGTGAAGCAGGAAATGAGAGCGGCAGCAAGAGGTGCAGCAGGTGGCAAATTCTCAGTGGTGGGATTCTTACCTTCCAAGAAGGAGACCAAGGTTTCATTGCAGGCTAATGCTTCTCATCTATAGGTTTAGAGGCTACTATCCCAACACATAGTTGGAGAGACACACTTCAATCTCTAACACCTGCTGTTTAATGTTCTCTTTCATGCAGAACACCACCCTCGCTGCCAGCCTCCCCTCACTCACCCCCAAGCACCACGTCTTCTTCTCCACGTCCCTTTCATGTTTCTTTGCCTCTGTTCATTCGAGCTGCTTCAGCTCAGGGCTATACAACGGTGACTTACAATTAACCTGTGCTTTGTTTGTGTGTTCTCTGTCTGGCCACATGTGTGTTGATATCTCCAAATAGTCCATTCAGTGAGATGGGCTGTGTTTACACAGATGTTAAGAGAAAAGAATGGTACAGGTCAAAAATGTCAAAGCCATTACAGAGTGTTTCTGCAGTGGCAAGGCTCTATGCTGGATGTCTATAAGGCTATTTTTCAATGTCCCTGGCTCCCTGTTTCCCACGGATGTTTTGCCCCCTTTTATCTGCCTAGAGTGATTTCTGCCTCTTACTGCCACTTGGAGGAAGAGGAGGAATAGGATGTCCTGGCAGGCAGGAATCAGATCTAAGAGTTGTGAGCCAATTTCTCCACAGCTGGAGGCAGAGGAATCAGAAAGGGATCGGGATGGAGTCAGCAGGGGGCAGCTAGGACAGATGGGGCTGGGCTGGAGCCAGAGGTCCAGATCAAGGAACCAGAAGTATTCAGCTGAAGATAGAGAGTGACAGGGACAGTTGCTAAGGCAAACCTGAGATAGGTGCTTCCACAAAGAAACTGCAAGTGTCGGGGAGTGGTGGCTGCTGACAGACAATTCCTCAGGCCCAGAGTCCTTACCCTGGAGGTCCCTATGAAATCCAACACCACTAGGCAAGTGACATGGCTGTCTCTGAGAGGAGCACCCGACAGTTGCATCCACAGGACAATCTCCTATCATCTTGGATAGCTCATCACTTTTCTATTTATGTAACCCTGGTGGCATAGTGGTTAAGTGCTACATCTGCTAATCCAAAGGTCAGCAGTTCATATCCGCCAGGTGCTCCTTGAAAACTCTATGGGGCAGTTCCACTCTGTCCCATAGGGTCGCTGTGAGTCAGAATTGACTTGATGGCAGTGGGTTTTGTTTGGTTTCGTCATGTGAACTAGACGATAAGGCTGGGGGCCAGGGTGCAGGTTTTCTCTTGTTTTTCTTTTTATGCACAAAAATTTAGATAGAGTTTATTTTGTGATATTAGAAAACAGTTTTATTTATAATAGAAAACCACAAGAAACATTCTTTGCAAGCCTAAGCTTCTGTTGCTGATTTGTGAGGCAAAACTTAATACTGACTTCAGGAAAAAAGGCAGTAAAACAAAATTTTCCCAGTACAGTGAAACATGAACTTGAAATTTAGCTCATCATCCACTTTCAATGTGAAAGCTGCTGAGGTTTGCCCTAAAGGACAAGGAGAAAGTTTTGGGTGGCTTTGTTGTGGTGATGTTTGTGCTGTGTTTGAATCTAATCAGCTTTTTACTTCTGCCTTGTTTTGTTTCGGTGACAAAAACCCTGCCTTGTAAAAGCCCTCCACAGCAAATGCTGTCAAAGCATCCTAGCACATTTTGCCAGATGAGGGTAGGCTTGAGTTGAGAAACGGCTCAATTCATTTTGAATGCATTTCTTTGTCCTCCTGTCTTCTTTCTAATCCCCCCGGGAGCTCAGCACAGGGAAGGGTGAAAGTCACAGTGGCTCTAGAGTTGGTTGGCCTTGAGTTTGACCTCCAGCTCTACTGTGACTTCGGACAAGTTACCTGACCTCCCTGCACCAGTGAAGTCCACTGCAACGTGCTAGTATGAAGATTAAAGGAGATTATAATGAGATTAGACGCGAAGCACTAGGTACAGGGGCTGGCACGTTGTCAAGGTCCCTTGTCCATTTTTCTTCTTTATCCATCAGTGTATGCTTGCTGCTTGCTTTTTAAAAATGAATTATTCACCTATTTAAAAATGTCAGGGCACCAAGTTGTCAGAAGGGCCCTCACCCTTTAAGCAGCTTCTTTTAGGATGACAAGGAGATTCGTCAAGCAGGAAGTGAGAGTGACCACAGGAGGTGCAGCAGGCAGTGGTGGCTCAGTGGTAGAATTCTCACCTTCCATGAGGGAGACCCAGATATGATTCCCAGCCAAGGTTCCTCATGTGCAGCCAGTAGCCATCTGTCAGTAGAGGCTTGAGTGTGGCTGTGACACTGAACAGGCTTCAGTGGAGCTTCCAGACTTGGAGAGACTGGGAAGAAAGTCCTGGTGATCTATCTCTAAAAATCAGCTAGTGAAAGCCTTACAGATCACAACAGTCTGATCATGGGATGGCTCAAAACTGGGCAGTGTTCCATTCCACCGTATGTGAGGTCACTATGAGTGAGAATGCTGCTCCGAGGCTCCAAACAATAATAATCACTTAATAATTTGTGTTATTGCCTGGCCTTCCAATCCTGCTGCCTACACCACCGTAAAGGGTCTGTGCCCTCCTGCTAGCTGTCCTGGTCAGTTTCCTGAGATTGATGGTAGTTCACCAAAACCAGCCGTGGGTACCATTTCAGTGTGGCCCATGGCATCTGCCCCTGCACTACCCTGCAGAACTTGCTGGGTAGCCAAGATTTGCTCTCACAAAATTCAAAGCAAGCTCTGCTTTCTCTTCCCATGGCCACAGCGTGGCTCCCCTGACTCCCAAATCCCACAGAACAGACACCATCTCACCAAAATGAAAGGGAAAAGTAAGGAAAAGGCTGGCATACGGAACTTTCCATGGCTTACATCTCTGAATTCTAGTGACACCCAGCCCTGTATTTCCCAGCCTGCTTCTCCCACAATTTCAAGCTCACAAGCCCAAGAGCTGGTTGAACCCTTCTAGCTAGATGTGACATGATCAGAACCAGAGTGGGCATGTTTTCTCCTCACCACTCTGCTCTTTTCCTGGGACTCCCCACTGAGGAATGGACTGCCCGGCGTGCCTGCAAACCAGAATTGCTCACTGCTCAGCAAGGTTCCTGCTCTCTCACCACATCCTACCAAGAGGACTCTATTCACTAAGTGGATCATGACCCATGCCACCTCTCCGTCAGCCATTCTTCCTTGACACAGGTCCCCTTTGCCCCTTGCAGGGACAACTGTAACAGTCTCTTCCCTCATCTTCTTTCTCTTCCATCAGCATCTTCCTCCTCACTGCCACCGGGGACATTTTCTAAAACACAAACATGGGATCTGGTCATTCTCCTGCTGACACAAGTCCGAGGTGATGAGATGATTGGCTCCATGAGGATAGGGACCTCATTTGCTGTTTTTATGAGGCATGGTCCTAGGAAAAGCTGGATGGCTTGCATACCAGGCTGGGTAATTGAGGGGACTTTGGTAAAAGGACTGCTTAGAAGGGCTGGACAGAATTCAAGGAGACCAACAAAGGTGGCGCTGCACCCAAGAAAAGTAGCAGGGGGAGCCACTGCTAGCTGCTGTGGGTTAAACTGTATCTCTCAAATATGAACTCCTAAACCCCCGTGATTGTGATGCTCCGTGGAAATAGGGCTTTCACAGATGCAGTCAAGTTACTGGATTACTGTGTACTCTGAGAAGAAATGACTGGGGTCTTTACATGGAAGCCCTTGTGGTTCAGTGGTTAAGAGCCTGGATGCAACCCTAAGGTCAACAGTTCAAATCCACTGGCCACTCCTTGGAAACTCTATGGGTTAGTTCTACTCTGTCCTGTAGGGTCTCTATGAGTCAACCAACTTGACAGCACCTAATAACATCAACCAGCAGCCAGAGGGCACGGAGACCCACCAGTACATTTGTCAAGAGTAGCCTCTCCAGGGCTGGAGCAGTGGCAACAGCCCAGGGCCAATCTCTTAAGTTGTGCAGCCCCCTAACTTTAAGATAGACAATGATAGTGGTGTTATGGTAGAAGAAACACCTTTTCCCTCTTGCCTGGCAGCCTCAGTTGGGTGCCTTTCATATTTGCGGTGCATGGGAATGCCATGTAGAAACCCCGGTGGCACAGTGGTTAAGTGCTACATCTGTGAACCAAAAGGTTGGCAGCCCAAATCCACCAGACACTCCTTAGAAACTCTATGGGACAATTCTACTCTGTCCTATAGGGTCGCTGTGAACCAGAATTGACTCAATGGCAGTGTCTTTGGTGTCTTCTTGGAATGTCATCCTGCACCTCATCTGGTGTCACCTTGGACTCGAGCCTTGGGCAGTGTCCCTCTCCTGACTCTCCCCTCTGTGTCTGCTGAGAAGGATGAGCAGTAGACCTGACAGAGCAAATGGAAGATTCCAGCATACCGCTGTATCCTGGAACATGTTGTTTTCATCACTGTGTTATATCAAGTCGATTCCAACTCATAGCAACCCTGTAGGACGGAGCACAGCTACTCCATAGGGTGCCCCTTTGGGTTTCCTAGCCTGAAATCTTGACAGGAGCAGATCTCCACATCTTTCTTCCTGCAGACCCACTGGGTGGTTCTGAATCCCTGATCTTTGGATCAGCATTTGAGCATTTAACCACTGCACAACCAGGGCTCCTTTCCTGGCACACAATGACCACTTACTATGACCAGTCGCCATTGACTCAGTACTGACTCCTGGTGACCCCATGTGTGTTAGTGTACAACTGTGCTCCATAGGGTTTTCAATGGCTGATTTTTTTTGGAAATAGATCACCAGGCCTTTCTTCTGAGGCACCTCTGGGTGGACTCAAACCTCCAACCCTTCAGTTAGCGGGTGAGTGATTAACCATTACACCACTCAGGGATTCCAATGATCACTTAGATGACTGAATAGATGAATAAATAAATAAATACATGTTTCTGCATACTGTTGGGCACAGAGGTAGGTTTCCTGTCCTGTGTGGAGACCTACAGGAATCTGATCCATGTCAGTCTTCTAGCTCTTCCATACTCAATACCACAATATAAGTGGCTTGAAAAAAAAAATATGTTCTCATGGTACTAGAAGCTACAGTCCTAGTCAAGAGTATCAGTCATGTCAATTTCTTCCGAGGGCTCTGAGAGAGGAGTGGTTCCACATGTCTTTGCTGCTTTTTGGTGGCTGCCAGCAATCCCTGATGTTCTCTTGCTGCTTCTAGATGCACCTGTCTCAGTCATCACCTTCTCACTCTGTGTGACTGTTTTCTTATCCTTCTCTTTTATAAGACACCGCTCAGAAGGCATTAGGGTTAGGACCCCAAGAAAACCCTACTTCCTAACACAGGTCACATACACGGGTGCAGGATTAAGACAGCAACATTATCTTTTGGGGGACATGAGTCAACCCACAACATGACCTAAACTTTCTTTCACTGCACCCTGTGCCTGGGTTCCTGCTAGAATATTGTCCCTTATCCAAGGCACATTGAAAATGCTGCCTGTTCTGGAAAGCTTCCTTTCACTTCTGTGCAAAGGCAATCATTCTAAAAACAGATTTAATTTTTGCCTTTGTTAGATCAGGCAGTGCTTTTGATTCAAATTTCTGTACATCTCTTTCCCTCTCCAGTATGAATGTGATCGTATTTTTGTCTATATCCCCATCATTTGTCCCTTAGCTGTTGTTGTTAGGTGCCACTGAGTTAATTCTAACTCACAGTGACCCTACCTACAACAGAAAAAAACAGCCTGCTCCTTTATCATCCTCACGATCATTGCTATATGCGAGCCCGTTTTTGTGGCCACTGTGTCAATCGATCTGTCTTATTGAGGGTCTTCCTTTTTTTAACTGACCCTCTTCTTAACCATGCATGACATCCTACTTCAGGGACTGGTTTCTCTTGATGACACGTCCAAAGAACATCAGGTAAAGTCTCACTCTCCTTGCTTCTAAAGAGCATTCTGGTTGTACCTCTTCCAAGACAGATTTGTTTGTTCTTTTGGCAGCCCATCATGTGTAGATTCAATATTCTTCACCAACACCGTAATTCAAAGGCATCAATTCTTTTTTAGTCTTCCTTCTTCACTGCCAGCTTTCACATGCATATGAGGTGATAGAAAAAGCACAGCTCAGGTCAGGCACACTATAGTTCACAAAATCAGATCTTTGCTTTTGAACAGTTTAAAAGGAGCTCTTCTGCAGCATATTTCCCCAATGTGATAATACTTTGTTTGATTTCCTGAAGCTGCTTCCATGAGCACTGATTGAAGATCCAACTAAAACGAAATTCTTGCTAACTTCAATGTTTTCTCCATGAATTGGGATATGGCTTATTGGCACAGCTGTAAGGGCTTCTGGTTTTTCGATGTTACAGTGTAATCCATACCGAAGGCTGAAGCCTCTGATCTTCATAAGCAAGTGCTTTAAGTCTCTCTGGCTTTTAGCAAGCAAGGTTGTACCATCCATATTTTGCAGTTGTTAACGAGTCTTCCTCCAGTCCTGATGCTGCATTCTTCTTTATATAGTCCACCACCTCAGATTATTTGCTCAGTGTACAGACTGAAAAAATATGCTCGATAAAACATGAAGTAGTAAATAAAAATCACAGGACTGAGTTTACTGATACAACCATTCCTAATGCTCACACTGCTGGCAAGGCAAGTTTTTCTACCACTGTCAAAGACAATTAAGATGTTTACCTCCTGAGTTTTGAAAATCAATGTGTTATCTTACAGATTTGAGATCCAAAGCTGGTTTAATTTTCTTTTATGCATAATAAAAGCGCCAATGTTAAAGACCTGAAGGTGCTTTGATTCCGAAGTAAGCAAAACCAAAGATAAAACAAATGAAACTAGCACTGAGGAACAGATTTCCCACCAGTCGGGGAGTGGTGGAATGGTGTGCCAGGTGGCGGTTCCCGCTTAACTTCTCAAGCATCATGAACTAATAGAACTGAAAGCCACAGTTTGGAAGCAAAGTTTACAGTCCTCTTACCAATGAAGAGGCAGTTTGTGGACATGGGCTATGAAACTTGTTTTCGTCTTGATTTTTTTTCTTTTTTAAATCCAATTTCTATGCAAATAGGAGTGGATGTGTTCAAGAGTGTCGACTTTGGGATTTGTTTGCAAGTCAGGCTGCATGACTAATATCTTGGGGGGCTGGAAGCTGTCCAAGAACATTTAAGGAATTTCAGTATTACAAAACAAATCAAATACGTTGTGATTAGAGCATTCACTGTCCCCAGACAGTAAATGAGCTAGCTTGGAAGAGGGGCCTGATAGCTTTGAAGCAATTCAGTTCCCAAGATCCATAATCATGAAAGAAGGCCCATCGTTCAAAGTTTAGTTAAGAACTCTCCATGTGTTTAAATGTTTGAAAAATGGGGTTTAAATATTCAAAGGAAGAAAAAAGTGCAAAATTTTTGGCTTCAACAGACTGTGGAAATAATAGTTTAAAAAGAGAAGAAAATTAGAATGTTAACAATAGTTTTAACAACTAATTTGTTGCTGCATTCTATACAAGTTAACAGCAGCAATGACCCTGAATTTGAAAAGTGAGAGGAATGGAGAAGGTAAGGATTTAGTTATCTGGGACCTGTCTCCTGACTAAAGGGGAGAAAATCATGAAGAAATGTGGTGTGAGGAACTTGGATGTAAATTTCTGTGTTTTAGTAACACTTTTTGGATTGTAGCATACAGTTTCACCCTTACGTGAAAAGAGTAGTTCTTTTATTTGAGTGGGGAAGGGCGGGAGAGAGAAAACAGGTACAGGTAGTTAGCATAGGAAGCTCTCAAGTTGCAATATTTTGAATACAACAATTATCACATTCTGTCTGCTAAGAGCACTTGAATGTTTAAAGGCCTTTAAAACAACCAATTTGAAGTTCCTATACAGAGAAGCAAGAATCTGAAATACGGACCCGGGAGTCCCAGAAAGCCACTAATTCTTCCTAATCTCACACCAAGGACCAGTCTCCAATAATGTAATGTGACAAATCAGTTGTAGCTTAATAGGAGAAATGATGCAACATGAATCTTACAATTTCCACTATTTAATTCTAAATCTACTATCAATATCTTATATTTTATAGTAGTTATATAATATTTCTACCACTCATCTATCAGTTGATCATACTATGGTGACTTGCATGTTGCTGTGATGCCGGTAGCTATGCCACCAGTATTTCAAATACCAACAGGGTCTTCTAGTGAACAAGTTTTAGCAAGAGCTTCCAGACTAAGCTGAACTAGGAAGAAAGGCCTGGCAATCTACATCTGAAAATCAGTCAATAAAAGTCCTAGGTATCACAACAGATTATTCTCTGATAGAGTGCTGGAAGTTGAACCCGTAGGTTGGAAGGCACTCAAATCACACAGCAGTTACAAGTGACTTGTGCATATTAGCAATCACGGAGATGGTACAGGACTGGGTGGCATTTTGTTCTGCTGTACATGACATCACCGTGAAGGGGAGCTGACTTTATGGCTTGAAAAACAACACATAATAATACTTGCTATTGTTTTGATAAAGAGTTAGACTTTCCTGAAAGGGGGAAAAAAACCCTTCACATGTAAAAATATATGTTAAAAAAATATACAAATGTATACATACTTACATGAATGTATATATGTGTGTCTATGTGTGTAAATAGAAATGTATATAGACCTAAATGTGTATGTTATAAACATAAATGTATGTATGTATATGTATAAATTTGTGTATGTATCTAAGTGCATATATATAAATGTGAATACACACACACACACACACACACACACACACACACACACACACCTCTCACTTGTCTATCAATTTGTTATATTGTGGGGGCTTGCATGTTGCTGTGATGCTGGAAGCTAGGCCACCAGTATTCAGATACCAGCAGGACCACCTATGTTGGGTAGATTTCAACTGAGCTTCCAGACTAAGACAGACTAGGAAGAAAGACCCAGCAGTCCACTACTGAAAAGAAATGGCCAAGGGAACCTTAAGATCAGCACTGTAACACTGCATTGATGTTTACTGGTGATTGGAATGCAAAAGTTGAAAGTAAAGAAGAGGGGTCAGTCGTTGGAAAATACAGCCTTGGTGATAAAAATTATGCTAGACATCGCAAGATAAAACTTTACAAGACTAGTGATTTCTTCATTGCAGATACTTTTTTACACCAGCACAAATGGCAATGATACACACATAACTCACTAAGTGTAATACACAGGGATCAAATTAATGACATCTGTGGGAGAAGACTTTAGAAAAGCTCAGTATCAGGAGTCAAAACAAGACAAGGTACTCACTGCGGCACAGAACCATCAACTGCTCATTTGCAAGTTCCAATTAAAACTGAAAAAAATTAGAACAAGTCCAAGAGAATCAAAGTACAATCTTGAGTATATCCCACCTGAGTTTAGAGACAATCTCAAGACCAGATTTGATGTGTTGACTGAAGACCAGATGAATTGTGGAATGACATCAAAGAATTATGCATGAAGAAAGCAAGAGATCATTAAAGAGACGGGGAAAGATGTCAGAAGAGACTCTCAAACTTGCTCTCAAATGTCGACCAGCTAAAGCAAAGGAAGGAATTAAAAAACAAAAGAACTGAACAGAAGATTTCAAAGGGCAGCTCGAGAAGACAACATAAATTATAATAACATATGCAAAGAGTTGGAAAGAGAAAAACAAAAGGGAAGAACATGCTCTGCATTTCTCAAGTTGAAAAAAAAAAAACTGAAGAAAAGTTTCAAGCCCTGAGTTGCAGTATTCAAAGATTCCACAGAGAAAATATTAAGTGACTCAGGAAGCATCAAAAGAAGATGGAAAGAATATACAGAGTCATTGTACCAGAAAGAACTGGTCAATATTCAACCATTTCAAGAGGTAGCATATGATCAGAAACTGATGATATTGAAGGAAGAAGTTGAAGGTGCATTGAAGGCATTGGAGAAAAACAAGGCTCCAGGAATTACAAAATATCAACTGAGACATTTCATCAAAAAGATGCAGTGCTGGAAGTGTTCACTCATCTATGCCAAGAAATTTGGAGAACAGCTATCTGGCCAACAGAATGGAAGAGATCCATATTTATGTCCATTATGAAGAAAGGGATCCAACTGAGTGCAGAAATTACTGAACAATATCATCAATATCACACAAAAGTAAATTTTTTTGAAGATTGTTCAAAAGTGACTGCAACAGTACATTGATAAGCCAGAAATTCAGGCTGGATTCAGAAAAGACATGGAACCAGGGATATCACTGCTGATGTCAGGTGGAACTTGGCAGAAAGCAGAGAATACCAGAAAGATGTTTCCCTGGGTTGCATCGATTATGCAAAGGCATCTGACTGTGTGGATCATGACAAACTAAGGGCAACATTGCAGAGAATGGGAATTCCAGAATGTTTGATTGTGTTTATGAGGAATCTGTATATGGATGAAGAGGTAGTTGTGCAAGCAAAACAAGAGACACTGCCTGCTTTCAAGTCAGGAAAGGTGTGAGTTGGGGTTGTATCCTTTTACCATACCTTTTCAGTCTGTATGCTGAGCAAATAATCTGACAAGCTGGACTATATGAAGAAGAAAGAGGCATCGGGATTGGAGGAAAGCTCATAACATCATGTCTTATGCAGATGACACAACCCTGCTTGCTGGAAGTGAAGAGGATTTGAAACACTGATGAAGATTGAAGACCACAGCCTTCAGTACGGATTACACCCCAACATCAGCCAGCCAGCCAAGTGCCATCGAGTCGGATCTGACTCATGGCGATCCTAGGGGCCAGAGTAGAACTGACCCCCAGAGTATTCAAGGAGCGCCTGGTGGATTTGAACTGACGACCCTGTGGTTAGCAGTGGTAGCACTTAACCCACTACACCACCAGGGTTTCCCACCTCAACGTCAAGAAAACAAAAATCGTCACAGCCGGACCAGTAAGCAGCATCTTGATAAACGGAGAAAGGATTGAGGCTGTCAAGGATTTCATTTTACTTGTTTCGACAGTCGTCACCCATGAAGCAGCAGTCAAGAAATCAAAAGACGCATTGCTTTGGGAAAATGTGCCACAAAGGAACTCTTTAAAGTGTTGAAAAGCAAAAATGATACCTTGAAGACTAAGATGCTCCTGATCCAAGCCGTGGTATTTTTGATTGCATCACATGTGTGTGAAAGCTGGACAATGCATAAGGAAGACACAAGAAGAATTGATACATTTGAATTGTGGTGTTGGAGAAGAATACTGAACGTACCATGGCAAAAGAACAAACAGATTTGTTCTGGAAGAAATACAAGCAGAGTGCTCCTCGGAAGTAAAGTTGGTGAGACTGCATCTTACATACTTAGGACATGTGTCAAGAGGGATCAGTCCCTGGGGAAGGACATTATGCTTGGTAGAGTGAAGGGTCAGTGAAAAAGAGGTAAAGCTTCAATAAGATGGGTTGACATAGTGGCTGCAACAGTGACTGCCAACAATGGGCTTAAGCATAGAAACTACTGTGGACATGGCCCAGGACCGGGCAGTATTTCATTCTGTTTTGGATGCGGTCACTATGAGTTGGAACCGACTCAACAGGACCTAACAGCAACAATATATATATATGTACGTTTATATATATATTCATTCATGTCTCTAGAAGCTCTGGTGGTCACTTCCATAACTGCAGGCTTGTGATAATGTATAGCACCTTGGCAAGGGCATCTGGGATCATTTATTATCAATGAGTTTGGTTTTACAATAATTCCTGGTTCCTTGTGTATTTCAAGGAACCACTGTCAAGGGCGCAAGAGTACCAAATGTTCAAAGGGTCCAAATGAACGAGTCTGTGACATCCTGACCACGTGTCTGAGATTCCATTTCAAAGTGGCGTTTCTGGCTCTGGAAAGACATTTGCTTTTATTTACCTTTTTTCTTTCTTTTTTTTTTTTTTTGAATTCCAAGGCAGCAGGAATTTCTTTTCTGGTCTTTCATCGCACACCTAAGGGACAGCCACATCGATGAGTATTAGAAAAACCCAGTTGCTGTTGCTGTTGCTGTTGCACTGACTCCAACTCAAGGCCACCCCCATATGAGACAGAGTAGAACTGGGTGCCATCAGGGTTTCAGTGGCTGCTTTTCAAAAGTAGATCACCAGGCCTAGAAGTTGCCTCTGGGTGAAATGCCAGCCTTTCAGTTAGCAGCCTGGTATCTAACTATTTGTGCCACCCAGGGATGCTATCCATTAGGGTAAGTCTCCCTAATGGCTTCATCCTTTAATCTTCTCTTCATATCTGTGAAAGGCTGGTTGTGTCTGCCAGGTCTCTGGCTTGACATCAATTGGTATGAACCTTTGCTTCATTCTCATTCCTGTGCAAAGTACTCCAAGCTTGCATTTCTGTAGCTGGTTTTGTCTAGTATCCTGGCAACCACCTCTGAGGTTTTTACTCTCTGACAAAAAACACAGGAGGCAGGGAGGGAGGAGTGACAGAACTTCTTCTTAAAGGTGGAGGGGAAAGAGGAGCAGGGATGAAGGAGGGTAAGAAGTAGGAGAGGAAAGGAGACAGGAGGAAAGAGAAGGCAGAAATTGTGAGAAGGGAGAGAACATATCAACAGAACAGACAGAAGGATGAAAAAAGGATAAAATGGGGAGAGGAGAAGACAAAGAATGCAGAGAGGGCTGTTGGCATCCTGTCAGATGTCACCAACAGACCACCATGCCACAATAGTGACACAAGATGAGTAAGCTGGTAAAAATTAATGCCTACCATCTGCTCCATTCCAGCCAGAAGTGATTTACCAGGTGATCCTGGGAACCCAGAAGAGGCCCTGCCCCCTAAGATTGGAGGTTCAGGTAAGGGCCACAGTGGTCTCAGTTTGGAGGACCCTCTGGCTCAGGAGCTTGTGGCCCTTCCTAGCCTAGCTCTCACCCACATTTCTGTTGTAACCTTACTGCTAGACATCCTGCACCCAGATTCTTGAGAACTCCCCTAGTTTTGGATTTATGCACTATTTTTTCCTGGTCTCAGTTTCCAGGAATCTCTTAGCCTGAATCTTGTGGGTGATTGAAGAAAGTTATTAACAGAGAGGTAGCAAAACCATCTTTAGCACCCAAAAGAATCTCAACCCGTAGCTACACACTGAAGCTGGTAATCTAAATATCTGTGGGAAAAGGAACTCGGTTTGGCCTTTGTCTCTGATTTCCTGAAACCAAAACTAAACCAAACCTGGTGCCATCAAGTTGATTCTGAGTGAAAATAACCCTTAAAATCTGCCAAAGGTGGAGATGCCTATATTATATAAAATAGTCAGGCAACACTTACCCCAACACTTACCCCAAAGATCATACCTAGCAAATAACTTCAGGGAGGAGGTTGGCAGGATGTAACCAAACATGCATATTCGATGACTCAGTCACCATCACCACAATGAGGCAGCAATCATGACCATTATAAAGGACCTCAGACCTTGGAGATTTGGGACTGATGATGCATGTGGGAGGGCCATATGTCCTTGAGAGCATGAAGCTCAATGCAGAGGTTCTGCCTGGACTTCATCCTTTTATTGGTTGTGCTGAACTAAAGAATACCCTTTTCTCAGAGTTGGCGAGTCATTGCTACAAATCACTTGACCTAAGGGAGTAGTGGGGCCAACTGGTCTGAAGTGGGTGGGTTGTGGACTCCTTAGCATGGTGCTGTCACCTGCTGACCTAGTCTCAGGGCTGTGTGGAGCAGCTGGAGTCTGGCCTGATCAGAGAAGGGGGGAAGGTGACACCACAAACTGGCATCTGTAGAAGTGGGATCCAGTGCAACAGTTCCTGACTCAAGGGAGCATAGGGTTTTGGAGAATGAAGGATAAATGGATTAGGGTTTCTAGATGGTTACTTTGGTCTTTGATTTCTGGGTAGTTATTTTGATCTATGTTATCTGTAAATGTAAGCAAGCTGCTGTCTTTAAGTGATAAATGGCTTTTGTTATTGCTGACACAGTAATTGTTTTGTATGTGTGGCTCAACCAAACCAGACAGAGGTAGCACCTATGGAAGGGCTACCGTTACTAGTTGAGGTCTTTGTTCTAACAGCCTTGTGGCTGCTTGGGATCTTACGACTGCCTTTGAGGCAACTTGTGTGTGCAACACCAGTGTATATTGTGGCTTTCCTTGGATGTTAAGAGACTCCTAGAAACCTGTATTTCTACACTACTTTGGTATAAAAGATAAAAAACAAACAAAAAGACCCACTGCCACCAAGTCAATCCCAACTCATCGTGACCCTATAGGATAGAGTAGAACTACCCCTAAGGCTTCCAAGGAGTGGCTGGTGGGTTTGAACTGCCGATCTTTTGGTTAACATCCAAACATTTTAACTACTATACCACCACGGCTCCAACATATAAGCCCAAACCAAAAAACCAGACCCACTGCCATCACTCATAGTGACCCTAGAGGTCAGAGTAGATGGCCTTAGCTAAATGGTGTCTCAGGCATTCTAAAATATATCCCACACCACTAAACACCAACAGCAGTATTTAAGCACATACTTAATAATGAGTAAAATGTTGTCATGTACTCTCATCACTTTTTTTTCGCCAAGAGTATTAAGATGACTTTTCTGGTCTTGACCATTGGTCACAGCAGATGTGTTGATAAGCTAAAACAAATGCTCTTTTGTTCAGGTGATTATACATGGAGCTGAAGCTCATGCTTATTGTGCTGAAAGAATTTCTATTCCTTCAACCCTTGAAACATTCAATTTGCTAAAGCAGATACAAGAAGAAATAGTAAATTTGAATATGTATTCTTTCTAAAGAAAGACCAAAATTTTTCCTATGCATAAGAAAAAAAAAATCAGTCTTGTACATAAAATAAGGAGAGAATCGTTCCTAACTTTTTTTTTTGAGACCAACATAATCTGATATCACAACTTGACAAGGGTATTATAAGAAAAGAATAATTTAGGCCAATATTGTTCATGAATACAGATTCTAAAATCCTATGTAAAATATTAGCAAACTGAATACAGTGATAGATTAGATGTATACATAAAATGACTGAAAGAAGTTTATTTAAAAAAATCAGAGTGGTCTAACATTCAATGAATATTTCTTATTGCATTAATGGAAAAACTGTGTCTTGATGATAAAGAAGAAATTCATAAAATCAACATCTTTTCATGAAAAAACCCTCAGCATTAATTAGAGAACTTTTAAAAACAATCATCACTTATAGAATATATTTGTAGCTAACCTCATAGTTAATGGTAAAATAGTGTACTTTATTCCCCTGTGGTTGGGAATAAAGCAAGAATATCCTGTATTTTCCTCCCAAACTGAGAGACAAAGCTAACAGTCAAATTAACACATGAAATTGTCAAAATCATTACATGTAGGATCAATATAAATTTAATAGGATTTAAATAATACAAATTGTGTTTTTGAATCATGATGGAATTAACTTAGAAATTACAAAAGTATCTGGAAAATCTCTAAATATTAGGAAAGCAAATAATACAGTTCTAATTAGCCTATAGGTCAAAGAAGAAATTACTATTGAAATTACAAAATATTTTTAAGTGAACGAACATAAAAACACAGTATATTAAAATTTGAGGTATACAGCTAAATCAGAACTTAAAGGAAAAAATGACAGTAATGCATGCTTACATTAGAAGGAAGAAAGATCTAAACTTAATGACCTAGGTTTGTAACTTAAGAAGCCAGAATAAGATCAACAAATTAAACCTAAAATAAACAGAAAAAAAATCAAGATGAAATAAAAAACAGAAACAATAAAATAAAAACTAGCTATTCAGTTAGATTGATGAAATTGATAAACCTCTGTCAGTCTAATTAGGAAAAAAGAGAAGACACAAATTACCAATACTGAGAAGAAGGAGAGGGAATATCACTGCTGATCTTACAGACAGAAAAGTTTAATAGGGAATATCATACACATCTTTATGTCAATAGATTCAAAAACCTAGATGAAATAGACAAATTTCTTGAAAAACATAAGTTACCAAATCTCGTTCAAGAATAACTCTATACCCTAAGTAGTCCTGTATTTAGTAAATAACTTGAATCTATAGGTAAAATCCTTCTCCCAAAGGAAACTTCAGGCCCAGATGTTTTCACTGGTGAGTTGTATGAAGCATTTAAGAAACTTAAGAATTCTAAACAGACTTTTCCAGAAAAATTAAGAGGAAAGAACACTTTTCAAAAAATCCTATGAAGAAAACATGAACCTGAGAGTAAAACCAGACATTACAAGGAAAACAACAACTATTAACATAAACTAATATTTTTCATAAACATTATATATATTTACTGTAAACAAACAAAGAAACCTCTAAGCCTGTTGTTGTCTAGTTGATTCTGACTCATACTGACCCTGCAGAACAGAGTAAAACTGCCCCATATAGTTTCTAAGCTCTAAACAGCTATGTCACCAGAGTTTCCTGGTCTAATAAAGGTAATCTATAAATACTTATAGCTAATACCATTGTACTGAATGGTGAAAAACTGAATGCTTTTCACCTAAGTTCAGAAAAGAGGCAAGGAGGTCTGGTTTCTCTGCTTCTAGTCAACATTATACTAGAGGTTCTAGCCAATGTAGTAAGTCAAGAAAAAGAAATGAGTTATACCATTTGGAATGAAAGAAGGACTACTGTATTTACATACAATGGTATACTCTTTATAGAAAATATTAAGGAATCTACCAAAAACAAACAAATAAACATAGAACTAACAAATGGGTTTATAAAGTTGTAGGATAAAAAGATAACACATAACAATTAATATTTGCAAATACTCGCAAGAAACAATTGGAAACTGAAATTTTTAAAAAACACAAACAATATCATCAAGATACTGAATACTTGGTAATAGATTTAGGGGGAAAAAAGATACACAAGATCTGCACATCAAAAATTTAAAGATGTATTGTCAGAAATTATAAATCTAAAATAGGTAGAGAAACATACCCTGTTCATGAATTGGAAAACTTGTATTGTTAACACACCAGTTCTCCCCTATTGACCTATAGAATTGATTAGTTGCAGTCAAAATTTCAGCAGACTTTTTTTCTTTTAAGACATTGATAAATTGTTTATAAAATTCATATGGAAATGCAAAGGACCTAGGATAGACAAAATAATTTTTGAAAAAGAAGAACTAAGTTGAAGACTTTAGACTCTCTCACTTCATAGTGTTACATGGTGACTCCAAACAAGGCAATGTGGCATTAGCATAAAGATACAACATACAGATTAATGGAATAGAATAAAAAGTTTATAAATTGACCAACATGTATGTAATCTGTTGATTTTCAACAAAAGTATCAAGGAAATTCAATGGCACAATGATAATATTTTTCAAAAATGATCCTGGAACAATTGAATGTTCAAAAACAAAAAATAAGTTCTGCTCCTTATTATATCACACCATACACACAAAATAATTAAAAATGGATCAGAGAGCTAAATGCAAGAGCTAAAACTATAAACCTCTAAAAGAAACCATGGGAACAAACATTAGTGACCTTAGATTTGGCAAGGATTTCTTGAATAGGTGACAAAAAGCACAAACTATAAAAGAAAAATATGTTAACTAGACTTCATCGAAATGAAAAGCCTTTTTCCTCAACAGGTACTGTTAGAAAGATGCAAAGAAGTACTATAGACTGGGAGAAACATTTACAAAACATACATCCAACCAAGGACTTGAACAGAGAGGGGATAAAGAATTCTTATAACTCAATGATGAGACAAACAACCCAGCAAAAATGGACAAAATATTTGAACTGACATTTTGCCAAAGAAGATAAACTGATGGTGAATAAGACCATGAAAAGAGGTTCAGCATCATTATACACTAGGAAAACACAATTTAAAACCACAGTAATATACCATTCCACAGCCACTGAAATGGCTAAAATTAAAGACTGAACACTTCAAGTATTTGCAATGAAGTGGAGCGTCTGGGCTTTGTATGCTCTACTGGTAGAAATACAAAATGACACAGCCACTTTGGAAAATAGTTGACAATTGCTTAAAAAGTTAAATATACTTCAAAGCACACAGCCCAACCATTTCACTCCTAGATGAGAGAAATTGAAAAGTAAATGTCTTCAGAAAACCTTGTATATGAATGCTCATAGCTTCTTTATTTGCAATAGCACGGAACTGGAAACGGTTCAGATATACATCAACAGATGAATGGATAAATGAACTCCATTATGTCCATGGAATGAATAGAAACAAACAAAAGACCATTGATGCATGCAATGACATGGCTAAACCTCAAGGTAATTATTTCAGCAAAAGAACTCAGACGCTCCCCCAACGTACATATCATATGAATTCTATTTGTATAAAAACCTACCAAGCGAAAACTAATCTAGAGTGGCAGAGAGCTGATCAGGGATTGCTAGAGTCAGGTTGGGGTAGAAAAGTATGGATTATAAAAGGTTATAAGGAAAGTTTCAAGAGTGATATCTTCATTATATTGATTGTGGTGGCAGTTTCTTGGGATGCATGTATGTGAAAAGCTTGTCAATTGTACATTTTAAGTGTGTACAGTTTATTTTTATCTCATTATACTTCAAAAAATCAAGTAAAAAAGCAATTATATTCAATTGTGTTTTTACATAGTAGCAACAACAAAAATAAAAAAAATTAAAACACCTTTACAAGAGCATAAAAAATGTCAAACACCTAAGAACAAATCTAACAGAAGATGGGTAAGATCCCTACATTAAAAATTGCAAAACATGAAGATGAAATAGCCAGCCAAGTGCTATCCGACTCATGGTGACCCTAATAAGTAGAACCTAAATAAATGGATAGATAGACATTCCAACTCACGGCAAAAGGTAGAATTGCCCCACAGGGTTTCCCAGGAATGACTGGTGAATTCAAATTGCCAATCTTTTGGTTAGTAGCAGAGATCTAGACCAATATTGTCAATACGTCAATTCCACAAGTGATCTACAGATTCAGTAAATCCCAATCAAACTTCCAATGACATTTTTTTAATTTAAAAATTAATTAAACCATGTGTTTGGGTGAAATCAGTGACAGCACACATTACAAACAAGAACAATATTAAGTGGACTTCAACATAACTTGAATACTCCTCCCATCTTAACCCAATAATGCAAGGACAGAGTAGTTGGGGTGGGGGGCAGGGGACCATGCTCTTAGGTGAAATCGAGGCCAGCTGGCACAACTAGTGTTTTGCTTAGAGAGCTCTCTGTGCCCTGCATTGGTGAGTGGCGTCTGGGGTCTTAAAAGCTGCCAAGCTGCCATCCAAGGGCACAGCAAATGGTCCCAACTCAGCAGGAGCGGATGCTCACTGGGGACCAAAATGATAACCCAGAAGAATGGGTACCTACATCGACTTGGGACTGGAAGAACTGGATGGTGCCTGACCACCACCAGTGATAGCCACGATGAAGCTCACAAAGTTGAGTTTCACTGGCAACACAAGAATAAAAAGGGGTGCACCCTGAGATCTCCACTAAAAGACTGCAATTGATGGTTCAGCGGCTTTGGGGGTCCCCCGGGAGCATGGCTCCTGGCCCTGATGCTGCCCTTGTCTACAGATCATAATGAAGGTCCACTCTTCAGACAGCAAGGGATTGGACTTGGCGATGCAGAGTGACTTTACATTAGGTGCGCTTTATGGTTCTATGCATCTATAAGATATCATCCTGCTGACCTCTGACTGGAGGAAGGGGAGTGGGTGGAAAGGAGGGGAAAGAAGGCTGTTGGGAGGATAAGACATGTATGGAGCAGAGAGGAATAGTGTGCTGTCATCGGGCAGGGAGAGCAGTGGGAGCTACATGTAGGTGGGCATGCAAATTTATATGGGAATGTATATTTTCACTCAGTCATAATAAAAATAATAATAATAATTAAAAAAATTAAAAAATTAATTAAACAATGTAGTATGCTAAGGATCTGGAATAATCAAGGCAATCTTAAAGAATAACAAAGTTGGAGGACAGAAATAAACCCACACATCTATGGTAAATTGATTTTTGACAAAGGAATCAAGTCCATTTCGTGGGGAAAGAAGAGTCTCCTTAGTAGATGGTGTTGGGAGAATTAGGTTTCCATATGCAGAAAAATTAGGTAGGATCCATGCCTCGTGCCGTACACAAACAAATTCAGAGTTGATTAAGGACCTAAAAGTGAAAACTAAAACCATAAAATTCTTAGAAGGACAAACAGGGCAGTGCTATCAGACCTAGCTTTCAACAATGGATTGGTTTATATAATATAACAATGAAAGAACAAATAGCAAAATATAAAACAAATAAATGAGACCCCGTAAAAATGACTTTCATTTATCAAAATACTTGACCAGAAAAGTAGAAAGACTGAGAGGATGTCTTTGGAAATTATATATATCTGATAAGAATCTAATACCCCAAATACATACAAACTTCAGTAACTTAGTAGCCAAGCCAAGTGCCGTCGAGTCGGATCCAAACAAAAAGATAATAAGCCAATCATAAAAAGGGCAAAGGACTTGACTAGACATTTCATCAGAGGCCATTCAAATGGCCACCAAACACATGAAAAATGCTCAGAATCATTAATCATCAGAGATATGTAAATCAAAACCATAATGAGACACCATTTCATACTTACTGGGATGGCTAAGATTAAAAAAAAAAAAACCCAGAAAATAACAAATGTTGGTGAGGATGTGGGGAATTTGAAAGACTTACTCATTGCTGGTGGGTATGCAAAATGTTACAGCCGTTGTGGAAAACAGTGTGGTGGCGGTTTCAAAAAAAAAAAAAAAAAACAACTAAAAATAGGACTACCATGTGGCCCAGCAATTCCACTTCTAAGACTTGCCAGGAGAGACTCAAAGAAATGTGTACACCAGTGTTTACTGCAGCACCATTCACAACAGCCAAAAGGTGCTAACAGCCTAAATGCCCGTCAACCAAAGAATGGAAAAATCAAATGCGGTACATACATGCAATGAAGTACTACTCAGCCAGTACTAGAAATGAAGTCTCGATAAAGGCTACAGTGTGGATGGAGCTTGAAGACATTATGCATTATGCTGAGTGAAATGAGTCGTCACCACAAGGACAAACATTGCGTGATCTCACTTAACATAAAACACAAGAACAGGCAAAGGTGTAGAGACCAAAGTTTATCAGTGGTTAGCAGAGAGAAAAGGGGAATAAAAGTCACACTGACTAAGAACACAGGTGATTATTGTAATTGCTTTTAATAAGTTGTACATCTGTAAAAAGGTAAATTGGCAAAAGTTGTGTGATAAGTACATGTACAACAATAATGACAACAAAAAGAATAAAAGAAAAAAATACTCAGAACCTTCCAGCAACTTCATACCCAGATAAAACTTCAGCTCCTGAGGTGGGTCTGGGAGGCCCATGGCATCCAGTCCTGACCACCTCTCCAAGCTCATCCCCACTGATTTCCCAGGGCCTCACTGCACTCCAGCCCCACTGCTCTCAGTTTTTTCTGCCTGGGACACTCTGCCACCACATTTTCCCATGCTCACTTCCCCACGTTACTGTCTCTGCTCACCTCTAATCTTCCTAAAGACGCCTTTTCTGGCCCGCCATCCCTCCCCTCTATTGCCTTCCTCTAGTTACTCCCTGGCTTCACACCCTGCACCTGTTGCTCATTTGGCTCTTTTATTCTCCCACTGACATGAACTGTCTTCTTGACTGTTATCTCTGAGACAGGGAAGCCACTTAACACATACCAAGTGGGTCTCGAGTTCCTCATTCTGCTAGGAACCTTGTGACTCCAAGCCAAAGGTGCTTCTTCCCTTCTGAACATCTGACTGTGAAATCAGAACCAACCATATATTTCCAGAATAAGCATAAAGCATTCAGCAACTCTGCTGGGGAGGAACATTGAAACACGTTGCTCCAGTAACCTGGTGCTCCAGCACCAGCACCCACTGCTTTCTAAAAGCAGGGGCTACCACTGTACGAAAAGGCAACCTACTTTATGATTCCCCTTCTTTAGGTAAAATAAAGTTAAGAGGGGAAAAATAAGAGTTGGAGGACTTATGTTAACAAATTTCAAGTCTTACTGAAGAACTACAGTAGTTGAGGCAGTGTGTTACCAGCACAAAGAAAGACAAGAGATTAAAGGAACAAGAGTGAATCCAGATAAGATCTACACATATGAGGTCCAACAATTAAGTCTGCAAACTTAATTATTCTAAGTGCTATTTACATGCTACCACTGCTAACCACAAGGTCGTCAGTTCAAATCCACCAGGCGCTCCTTGAATACTCTGGGGGTCAGTTCTACCCTGGCCCCTAGGGTCGCCATAAGTCGGATCCAACTCGACGACACTTGGCTTGGCTGGCATGTATCTCACCGCTGAATGTCACTGTGGTCACCTTCGAAGGACTCCTGTCGGGAAGCTATGCACAGACACCAGTGCCTAATCCACCTTCCAAAACAATTTTGGAACTCTTTCTGGAATCACCATTGTGCACAGTGGCACAGTGGCAAGTTTGCAAACTTAATTGCATAGCTGTTGGTGAGGGAGTTTTTAGTCAGTAAACAAATAACTGTATTGGAACAGCCTCCCCTACCCACCTGATCTGGCCCCCAATGACTTTTTCCTTAACCTGAAGATAAAGGACATTTTGAAAGGAAGACATTTGGATGACATTCAGGACATCAGAGGTAATGACAACTCTGATGGCCATTCCAGAAAAAGAGTTCCAAAATTGCTTTGAAGGGTGGACTGGGCACGGATGTTGGGTCTTAGCTTCCCAAGTGGAGTACTTCAAAGGTGACCATAGTGATATTTAGCAATGAAGTATGTAACACTTTTTCTAGGATGAGGTCACAAACTTAATTGTCAGACCTCATATATAGTTATATAATATTACTTTAATTCAATGTAGAAAAGATGATCTTTGCAAAGAATGCTGCCGGAGCAATTCACTATCCGTGTAGGCAAAAATAACAATTTTACCCCCTCACTCACATCACACACAAAAATAAGTTCCATATGGTTTATAGATCTAAATTTGAAAGGTAAAACAATAAAACATCTAGAAGCAAACATAGGAAAACATACATATGCTCTGTTGCTATTCTCTGCTGCTCAGTTGGCCCGTGACTCAGATTGATCTTGTCTGTACACAGTACAACAGCTCCAGCGGACTCTCCTGACTGTAGTCTTTAAGGAAGCAGACAGCCAGGACTTTCTTCTGCAGAGCTGTTGGATGGGTTTGAACCGCCAACCTTTAGGTTAGCACTCAGTTGCAAACTGCTTGCAGAATCCAGGCACCTATTCTTAAGAATCCAGTATTCTTAAACTGAAAACACAAGAATAAAACTTAAAGGAAAATTTGGTATACTACATTACATTAAAATTACTGAAGATACTGAAAAGGAATGTCACGTAGAAGGAAAAGGCATTTGCAATACACAGTATCTGACAAGATTCATATCCAGAACAAAAATTCTTACATAAAGCAAATAAAGAAGACAAACAACCAAAAGGAAAAATGGGCAACTAATCTAAATAAGCATTTCACAAAGGAAGATGTTTAAACTGTCAATAGACATATCTAAAGGTGCTCAATAGCGTTACCCACCGACATAGATTAAAATACCATCGTTTTATAAAACTGTAAAATAAAATACTATTATATATCCACCAGAATGGCTAAAATTAAAAGGGAGACAATACCAAGTGTTGACAAGGATGTGGCACAGGGGGGATCCTCATGCATTGCCAGAAGTACTAACTTGCAAAGCATTTTAGAAAACTGGCTCATAGGATCTACTAAACTGAATGTATATTGTCTCTATGACACAGTCTTTCTACTTTTTAGGTTTATACCTGTCATGGATTGAATTGTGTCCCCCCAAATATATGTGTAGCCATGTGGCTGAGCCATGGTTCCCAGTATCTTGTGACTGTCCTCCATTCTGTGGTTTCCCTAAACTGTCTGTTAAAGGATTAGGGTGGGGCTGTAAATCTCTTCATAGGATCACCTCCCTGCTCCACTATAGAGGGAGTTTCCCTGGAGCATGGCTTGCCCCACCCTTAATCTTTCATCCTGTGAGAGATAAAAGGACAGAGAAGCAGGTAGAGAATCGGGAACTTCGCACCTTCAAGAAAGCAGCACCGGGAGAAGAGCGTATTCTTCAGCCCTGAGGTTCTTGTTCCAAGACGCTCCCTGGACAAAGACTGATGTAATATCCCACTTTCCTCCAGAGGTGACAAGGGGAAAGCCTTCCCCTGGAGTGGACACCCTGATTATGGACTTACAGCCTACCAGACTATGTAGGAATAAGCCTTCCTTTGTGGTATTTCTGTTATAGTAGCACTAGCTGTCTAAAACAATACCCAACAAGAATGTGTACATATATTCACCACAGTTGTATACAAAAATTCTCATAGTAGCACTATTCCTAATAGCCCAAACTGGAAATGACTCAAATCTCTATCAAATGTAGAATAGATAAATAAATTGTAGTATTTTGTTACCATAGGAACAAACAAACTATAACTAAATGGATCAAGTGCACTCAGAAAATGTTGAGTGAAAGAGCCAGACACAAAAGACTACATGCTGTGGTGCTCCGTGTATATAAAGCTCAAACCAGACACATAACTTAGATATTAGAAGTCAGTAGTTACTCTTAGGACTGACAGTGCCTAAGAGGAGGCATGAATGGGCTTCTGGGTGCCAGTCCTGTTAGGTTACTTGATTTGGGTGGTTCAGCCTGTGAAAATTATGGTGTGTACACTTCTGTTACATCTTAGGAGTCCTGGTTGCTCAGCGGTTAAACACTGGTTGCTCACCAAAAGGTGAGTAGTTTCAATTTACCAGCCACTCCTTGGAAACCCTAAGGGCAGTAGCGAGTTTGTTTGGTTTGGGTTTTATATTAGTTTCATAGCCAACCACTTGGCTTGCTATGAAAAGTGTTCTGATGGAAACCAGCAGGGTGCCGGAAAGAGAATTTGGTTGAGTGGTCAGCAAGGAGTGTTTCTTGGAGGATGCGCTATTGAGCTAAGACCTGGAGCACCAGAAGGAGTCAGCTTTGACAAGGTAAGAGGAATAGCATGGGCAAAGTTTTGTGGCTGGAGTGAGTGTGAAATGCTGAGATGGCTGCAGCAGTTGCGGGGTGGAACTGGTTTGGATCAACCTGTTCTGTGCCTCCTTTGCCAACCCTGTCAGGTTTAGTCATGTCACATTGGTAGCTTGAGACGTGCTTGAGGTATGGTATGGAAAATCACAACATTATATAGAATAAGACTTCCTCCTGCCGCCTTGAAAAACCACTGGTTGGTGGGTGACAGTCTTAGCATAACGAACCTGACTTTGGATGACATTTATCAGTCTTTAAAACGCAGTTACCCTAACGCATCCTGGATGCTCAGGTTGGTCTCATCATTCTTCTGTTTCTGCTAGAAAAACAAGAGCTTTTTTGCAGCCAACCAAAAAGAAACACTGGCTTTCACATGTCTCCTACTCACCTTTAGTTATTCTTTTTTTTTTTTTAATATAGAGCAGGGATTGGCAAACTACAACCCATGGGCCAAATCTGGCCTGCAGCCTGTTTCTATATATAAAGTTTTGTTTGTATATTATCTATAGGCTGTTTTGCAGTAGAACAGCAGAGCAGAATAGTTGCAGCAGAGGTCATATGGGATGCAAAGTCTAAAATATTTAATACCTGGCCCCTTAACAGAAAAAATTTACCAACTCGTGGTATAATAGTTACCTAGTCCTATTTGTCTGTGTGACTTCTAGTTTGCCCATCTAGGTCAAATAGCTGATATACCACGCTTGCTAGTGCATTCGCTTTTACAAGGTACACCTTCACAGTTCCTCACCATGAAAGGTCTAACAATCGGGTGGTCTCTGTTCACCCATGGCTGGGCAGCAAGTTCTTCCTTGAAGGCTGATCTGGACAGCACACACACAGTCTACCAAAACCCCGCCACTCATGTACCTACCATAATCATAGCACCCATACTGTCCTTGATGTCCTAACTCTTTTCCCTTTCTTCATGTTATTTCTTCTTTCTATTCTTTGGAACGTTGCCCCTGGAAAATAAATCACACTGATGAAATGGGAGAGAACTTGTATTTCTTAGGAAGTCATGCTGCACCAGTGGCTTTAATATGTATGGCTACATTACAGTAATCCCACAGTGCTCCTTTTTATAGGTGAGGAGACTGAGGCTCAGCAAGGTGAGCCAAATTGCCAACTGTGGCACGGGTAGCAGGGGGCCAGGCTGGTCCTCAGATATAGTCTGCAGGCTTTAAAACCCAAGTCTTTGACCAACTCTGACACAAGAGCAGGAGGAGCTCATGGACACACTCCCTACTGAGACTGGTGAAAATTATTAGCCAAAACAAAAACAACTCTTCGAAGTTTATAGAAATGGTCCTAAGGTCATATAATAACAGCATAGGAATAGAATAGAAACATCTTTTTAAGAAAATGTACATGAATTCCATAAGAAAAGAGTCTGTGACATACGAACCAAGCTCCTTCTCAGTTCTGCCTCAATTCAGCAAGACAGAAATTCCACTCTGAATGGGTGAAGCCAAGAACACATGAGTTTTTCTCCCCCCAGTTCCAAGTCAGAGAACTTTCCTTCTAGAAGAAGAACACTAGCATTTTTCATCATGCCCTCAAATACCTCTTCCTGAGGCTAAGTTCCAGGTGAGAGCAGCCAAGAGGTGAGGGCTCTCTTCTTCCACCCAGCCCCCACGCAATAAAGTGGCTCTAACACGTACCTCCACTCTCTGTTGCAAATGAAGTCAGTTACTTTGGGAAGAGATTGGGTGCTACCTGTTTGGTGGTCTGCTTCCCTCGCCTTCCCCCTACCCTCAACCCGAAAAACCAAAAACATAACCCATTGCCACGGAGCGATTCTGACTTATAGCAACCCTATAAGACAGAGAAGTGCAATGAGGCTGCTTTCGCTCACCCTACTGATTGCTCAGCTCCCAAAGGAAGAATGTTATCCAGAGAGATATGTGTCTTTGTCGTACCTTCAGCTCTGGAGATTGTGCCCGACTGTGTGTGGGGGGGTGCAGTGGTTACGTGCTACAGCTGTTATCTTTTGGTCGGCAGTTGGAAACCACCAGTTGCTTCTTGGAAACTCTGTGGGGCAGTTCTAATCTGTCCTATAGGGTCTCTGTGAGTCAGAATTGACTCAGTGGCATTGGGTTTCATTTTGGGTTTTTTGCTTTTTTTTTTTTTTTGTGGATTAAATAAAGACAGCCTGGAGGCTGGCTCATTTGCAGCAGAGAAACAAGAAAAGAGAGCTGGGAGGAACTCTCCCGGGGTCCAACTAAAGTTCCAACACTGACCTCAGGAATTGCTCCTTTGACGGATACTGAATTTGATTGGATTTTCACAGCATTTGGCTTGGCTTGGCTTCTCTACAGAGGGAAACCACTAGTGGCACAGTGGTTAAGAGCTATTACTGCTAACCAAGGTCAGCAGTTCCAATTCACCAGCTGCTCCTTGGAAATCCTGTGGGGCAGTTCTACTCTGTCCTTTGGGATCACTATTAGTGAAAATTGACTAAATCAATGAATTTTTTATTTGAAGGGCATTTTATGCCCCAGGGCACTGTAGAAAACAATAGAGCAATTAGCAGGAAATTAACAGAGTGTAACAGCTGGCTGTGGTCAAGGATTGAGAGGAACAGAACCTTGCCTAAACCACTTCCTTCTTGGGAGTGTGGATGGGTAAATCCAATGCTGTACCTCCCGGAAGACTAACCAGGAGGCTTCCCACTGCACGGGGCTGGGGAAATAGATGGAACTAGAATAATCCAGGCAGTCACTGTCTTTCAACACTGAAGGCAAAAATAAACATATTCCAGGATAAAAACAGACAGTTGGTTGCTAGCAGGTTCACTTCTCCTTTACCCTTTTGTTCCCAGTGGCACCTATAACAACCGTGAGCTTTTTCAGCCTCTAGAGTTCCCTGGGAAGCTGCTGTCCCACTGATGGTGTGTGCCGCCATGAAGCAGCAGCCTTTGTGACTTGGAAATGGAATAAAAGCAGGTGTGTGCCACAAATGTCTGTTTTTACAGAGTGTTGCATAAGGTGTCTGAACGTTTAGTACAAAAATCAAAATTTTGAAAAGTTTTATTTGTTACACATACATACCGACAGACCCCAGTGGGGATCTGGGGTATAACGAGCAGTGCTTCTTACCTAACACTAAACACTTAGGATAGGTTTGTGGGAGGGGGCAAGACAAAAAAAAATCACACTACCAATCAAAAATTCTGATGCACTCAATGATTCTATGTAACATATTGGGCAAATATGCTGCAAAAGACCCCTACATAAGTATTGAAAAGCAAAGACATCACTTTGAAGACTAAGGTATGCCTGACCTAAGCCATGGTATTTTCATTCACCTGATATGTGTGCTAAAGCTAAACAATGTTTAAGGAAGACTGAAGAAGAACTGATACTTTTGAATTATGGTGTTAGCAAAGAATATTGATCATCCCATGAAAGGTCAGATAAACAAACAAATCTATCTTGGAAGAAGAGCAGCCAGAATGCTTTTTAGAAGTGAGAATGGTCAGACTTCATCTTGTGGGCTTTGGACATGTTACCAGGAGGGACTGATTCCTGAAGAATGACATCATACTTGGTAAAGTAGCAGGTCAGCAAAAAAGAAGAAAACCGTCAAGGAGCTGGAGTCTGTATTGTAGCTGCCAACAACGGACTCAAACATAGCAGAATTGGTGAAGATAGTGCAGCACTGGGCAGTGTTTCCTTCTGTTCTACAAGTGTTGCTATGAGTTAGAACCAACACAAAGGCACCTAATAACAACAATTAAAACAAAAAACAAAACACCTATTGTCGCCAAGTTGATTCCAACTCACAGCAACCATATAGGACAGAGCAGAAATGCCCCATAGAGTTTCCAAAAGAACACCTGATAGATTGAAGTTGCTGACCGCTTGGCTAACAGCCATAGCAATTAACTCCCAGGGTTTCCAATAACAACAATGCCTACCAAAAATACAGACACATTCAGTGACTCCTGATTCAGTATGCTTCCATTCCTGTAAATACATAGTATCAACAAAGAAAAATTCAAAATGGAAAATAATTAGGTCATCAAAAGGTTAAAGGAGGTCCTTCAGGCAGAAAACGGCCCCAGATGGTAATTCTACTACACATACACACACCCAAAGCAAGGTACCAGCCAAAAGCCACTGCTGTTGAGTTGATTCCTACTGATAGTGACCCTAAAGGACAAAGTAGAAACGCCCTATAGAGTTTCCAAGGAGCTCCTGATGGATTGGAATTGCAAGCCTTTTGGTTAGGAGACAAAGCACTGAACCACTACGCCAACAGGGTTTCCAAACAATGCACCAGTAAAGATAATTATGTAATTTTGAAATACAGCATAAATGCATAACTTTGTTTTTTCTTCTCTTAACTGATTAAAAAACAATTGTATGAAACAATATGCATATAATACATTGTTGGACCTACAACATATAGACATGTAATTTATTTGCCAGTAACAGCACAAAGCAATTTTACATGGGGCTAAGGAAATGATACCAGATGGTAACTCAAAGCCACATGAATGGATGAAGAGAACAAGAAATTATAAATAAGAAAGTTACTATAACAAAAGCCATAAGTACCAGCTCTATTGTCTTTTCTCAGCTTCTTCAAAAGAGATAAATTATAAAAGCATAATAATTATAATAATGGACTCTTGGGTTTACAACATTAATAGATGTAATACGTATAGCAATAACAACACAAAGTGGGAAAATAAGAGCATAGCACTGTGCTGTATGAGAGTAATGCTTATATATCTCAGTGGAATTAATACAGATGAGAATACTGTGGTTGGCGCACAGGGATTAAGTGCATTGCCCAAGGTCAGGGAGCTAGTTGGGACATAGGAGATTCTGGACTGGAGCTCAGGCCTTCTGATCTCCTGCCCAGGCCTCATTTCTACTCTGGGCTGCTTCAGTTAGTGATGAAAACAGGGAAGGTGTGAGGGAAAGACAGTCTGCTAGGTCAATACCTAGGTGAGACTTCTCTCCCTCCGAAGGTGATGAGCCAGGACTAACTCTCTCAGGCCTCCAAGTCAGTGTCAGTTCCTGGGTAAGGCCCAGACCTGGGTCCAGCAGTCGGCCTGCCCCAGAGCTTCCTGGCCAAGCCTTGCAAAGCTGTTTCTCAGAACTCACATAGGAAGGTGATAGATTCACCTCCTTCATGGCTGAGCAAGAGGTCTCAGGCCTGACCTCACCTGTGTTCTATAGTCTGTTACCTCTTCCCATGCAGCACTTAGATATACTCATTCACTGAACAGTTATTAAGCACCTGTTATAAGCCAAGAAGGAATCCCCTGGGTGGCACACATGTTTAAGTGCACTGTTACTAGCCAAAAGATTGGTTAAAACCCACTCAGAGGCATCCTTGAAGACAGGCCTGTGACCGAAAGGTCACAGCCTTGAAAGTCTATGGGGCAGTTATACTTTTCACACATAGGGCCACCACGAGTTGGAATCATCTCAATAGGAACTAACAACAACTTTATATATGTATGAGTACTTATGCACATATATCAAATATATGAATATGTAAATTTCAGTATATATATACTACCCACTGCTGTTGAGTCAGGTCCAATTCCCAGCAACCCCACAGGCCAGAGTAGAACTGTCCCATGGAGTTTCCAAGGAGTGCCGGGCAGATTTGAATTGCTGACCTCTTGGTTAGTAGATTTAGCACTTAACTCATGATGCCACCAGGGTTTCCTAGTGTATCTATAAGTCTGAAGTTTATAGATCTAAGTATATATGGTGACAAGCCTGAGAATAATCACTAAAAACAAAATAAAAAAATATTGTGAAAAAATAAAGAAATGTAAGTACTTCACCAGAAAATACTTCCTTAATACAAAAGAAAACAGTAAAGCAGGAGCAGAGGAAGAAAAATAACATGAGCCACACAGAAAATAAAAGAACATATATAAATTCAACTATATTGATAATAATATTAAGTGTGAATGGATTAAACAAACCAATCAAAAGGCAGAGATTGTCACACTATGAGGATAAAATAATTAATTATATCCTGTCTTCAGGAGATAGGCCTTAGGTTCAAAGATGTAAATCAACTCAAAGTAAAAGGACGGAAAAGTAATCACAGAGAAGCTGGAGTAGCTGTATTAATGTCAGATAAAATAGACTGTAAAACAAACAAAAAAAATGCCACTAGAAATCAAAAGGGACATTTTATAATGACAAAAGGGCCAATCCATCAGGGAACTATAACAATTATAAACATACATACGAGGTCTGACAATTAAGTTTGTGAACATAATTGTTCTAAATGCTACATACCTCATTGCTGAAGAATATCATACAGTCATCTTCAAAGTGCTCCCCTTGGGAAGCTATGCACCAATGCCGATGCCTGGTTCACCCTTCACGACAATTTTGGAACTCTTTCTGGAATGGCCATTGTGCATGTTGGAACAGTGGTGAGTTTGTGACCTTAATTGTATGGTTGTCGGTGAGGGAGTTTTTAGCCAGTAAACAAATAACTATATGGAACACTCTCCTTACTCACCTGATCTGGCCCCCAATGACTTTTTCTTTTACCGGAAGACAAAGGAAATTTTGAAAGGAAGTCATTTGGATGATATTCAGGGCATCAAGTTAATGTGATGACAACTTGATGGCCATTCCAGAAAAAGTGTTCCCAAATTGCTTTGAAAGGTGAACCAGGTGCTAGCGTTGGTGTATAGCTTCCCAAGGAGAGTGTTTCGAAGGTGACCATAGTGATAGTCAGCAAAGAAAGATACAACACTTTTTCTAGGATGTGTTCACAAACTTAGTTTTCAGACTTCTTACACTTAATAACAAAGCACCAAAAGACATGAAGCAAAAAACTGACGGAAAGGAATAGAGAAATAGACAATTCAACAATGATAGTTGGCAACTTCACTAACTTACTTCCAGTAAAGGATCATAAAACTAAGTAGAACATCAGTGAGGAAATAGAAGACACAAATAAAACTATAAGGCAACTGGATTGCTAATGGCACAGTGATTAAGAGCTATATCTGCTAAACAAAAGGTTGACACTTCAAATCCAAAGCCACTCCTTGGAAACCCTATGGAGCTGTCCTATAGGGTCACTATGAGTCAGAATCGAATTGACGGCATGGGGTTTGGCTGGTTTTTTAGACCTAACAGATGCCTAAAGGCTTACCTAACAACAAAAAATATACTCTTCTTAATGCATATGGAACATTCTGCAGGATAGACCATTTTTCAAGGCCCTTCAAACACATCTCAATTAATATAAAAAGACAGAAATAATACAAAGTATGTTCTGCAACCACAATGGAATGGAATTAGAAATCAGTAACTGAAAAACAACTGAGAAACTTACATATATGTGGAAATTAAACAACACACTCCTCAGTAACAAATGGATCAAAAAAGAAATCAAAAAGTATAATGGGAAATACTTCGAGATGAATGAAAATGGAGACACAGTATACCAAAAGTTAGTGGATGCAGCTAAAGCAGTGCTTAGAGGGAAATTTATAGGTATAGATTCCTATATTAAGAAAGAAGAAAGACATCAGATCAGTCACCTAATCTATCATCTCAGGACAGTAGAAAAAGAAGAGCAGAAAGATGCAAATAATAAAGATTAGATCAGAAACCAATAAAATAGAAAAACAATAGAGAAAATCAATGAAGTGGTTTCTATTTTACATTTGATTTCTTTTTTTAACCCACTGATTATTCAGTGGGTTAATTTCCACATACATGTTTTCTTCACTGTATCTAACACCTCTTGTAAAACAATTATTGTATGCTACAATCTGGCGTTAATCACAGACAAACAATGAACCATCTTATTTCCTGACTAGTTTGAACCAGCCAATGTGACTCTCACACATACATAAACATGTGTTTGTTATGCATCAGGTCCTGTGCAAAGAACTCAGCATGGCATGTGAAGTAGGTGCTATTATCCCCTTTTTACAGTTACAAAAAATAAGGCTTAGGAGAGGTTAAATGACTTGTGGAAAGCACACAGCCAACAGTCATATATGATTTAATTGTTACACAGGAGTTCTTCTTCCCTGGACAGAAGTCTGAGCCCTAACAAAACCAAGTATTGTGCTAATTTTCCTGTATCTTCCTAACATACACAGCTGTATAATTTTCAGCTGTTTTATGTATTTAAGATAGCCTAGGGAATCCTATCATCGCCTTCACTGGCCACCAGTGACCCAGGCACACAGGAAGGGAACCACTTGCTTTTGGTAATGACAGGGCCCTGAAATCACGTGGTTGGAGTGATGTCAGACTATGAGGAGGTGTCCAGCGATGACACCCAAATGGTTTTGTCCACTGTTTGTTGTCTGTCGCTTTCCCCAGAAGGTCCTGCGTTACAAAAGGCAGCATTCACTTCTTTTTCTTTCCTCCTTTTTTCTTTCTCTTTTTTGATAACACAGAGATAGTACACACCATGGACTTTGAAAAAAGACAGGCAAGCAATCACATCTGGGTTCTGATTCTTACTAGCTGTGTGACCTTTGTTAGATAACTTCACCTCTTTGCGCCTCCATTTCTCTATCTGTTGGGTCTGACTTTGAACATCCCTGTCCCCTGGCATTGTAGGAGATTCCTGTAAAGTCAAACACAGAGCATGGCGTGCAGGAGTGCTCAACAAATGATAGCTGCTCTGGTCACTATGGGGTGCTCCTCTCTGGCCACTCAGGCGGGCACCTCCTGTTGCCAGCCCAAGATCAATCTCTTGGCCCAGAAGCCCTGCCTCTGCTCACATCCGAGGTCTCTCCCTCCTTGATGGCCAGTGAATACCCACTTCCTTGACTTCTGACCACATATGGGTTCTTTCCTACCACCTCTGAATAACTACATCTTGAAAGGGGAAGAAGTTGGGCTCTGACTTCAGGTTTGGATTTCATCTGAGTCACTTGTTAGCTGAGTGATACTCAGCAAATTTTTTAACCTCTCTGAGCTCAGGATTCCTTGTTTGCACAACATGGGTGATAATCACACCTGCTCAGGGCCTTATGGTGAGCGGTCAAACTGGCAGTGGCTGTGAAGGCTCCTCACACACTGACTGACACTCTGGAGGGGCTCAGTAAACTTCTTTCTGCTCTTTCCACCTATTCTAAGCAAATGCTTTTGCCAGAGAACACTGAGAGCTCCTGTGACGGCTCAGACCTTTCTACAGACTTGGTAGCAAGTTGGTACAGTTATTAAAAAAAAAAAAAAGACTGAAATCAACAATAACATGCTTCTCATAAATAATAACAATAATAATAACAACCAAATGCATAGAGTGTAGAAGTAGTTCTGGCTCGTGTCCCTGTGATGCTTACAGCAGCGAGGGGAGGGTGGACAGCCACCACAAACTCTGAGAATGAGAGCCGTGTGTGACAGCCCATTGGATTCTCATCAAGACCCTGTGAACCGGATACTATTATTATACCCCTATTTTAAATGAAGAAACTGAGACTCAGAGAAGTTACAATTTTTGCCCAGGGACCCACCTACCAAGAGGCAGGACAAGGAGTTGAGCCGAGTCCTTCTTTCCATGCTCGAGTCATAGAACAAGTGTTGTCAGTTGTGTCCAGTTAGTTCTGACTCAGAACTTACATGTGCAGAATAAATAGAAGTGCTCAATAGAATTTTCAAAGTGGTGATGTTTTAGAAGCCGATTGACAGGTCTGCCTTCTCAGGTGCCGCTAAGTGGGTTTGAACAAACAACATTTTAGCTAGCAGTTGAGCACTTACAAATTTGCATCACCCAGGGACTAAACAACGTAACCAAAAACGAAAACCCCGCCATCAAGTCAAATAGAGTCCCTGTCAGGTAAAGGCTGACCATTGAACATTCTCAAGCGGGAGTCAGCTTTTGTATCAAAGGTGGTTGTTTGAAATGTATTTGAGATGGAGGGAGAGAAGACAGACCTCCAAAGAAGGCTGAGCTATGATGTCTTGCTTCAAATAGCTGAATCTGCCCTAATCACAGGTTAGAGGTAAAGGAGACTAAGGTGCCCTGCAGTCTAACCCCTCCATTTCCCAGAGGAGTAAAGTCAGAAGGCCCTTGTGCTCAAGACTACAATGAAATTATTGGTAACTGGTCTCTCCCTTGTTTCTAGTACCAAGAAAGACTTCAGTTGGCTCTTTTGGGTCATGTGGTCATCTTTGAACCAATCATTATGCCCAGGTAGTAACCCTAGCTAGTTTGGAGTGGAGAGGGCAGGGCAGAAACCATGATTGACAGCTCCCACAAGGCCCATCAAATACTTTTCTGAGATCATCACAGGACTGGCTCCTTCTCAGACCTTGGACACAAATGTTACCTCTAGAGATAAGCCCTCTCCAGCCACTCTATCAAAAGTAGAGCTCTCCTCTGACCCTGTTTTCCTTGCTTCATTTTCTCTATAATAAAAAATACTTATTATTCTTTGACATTGCCCTATTTCTTTTTTTTTTTCTCTTTCCTTCCTATAATATAGATAAGCTCCTGGAAAAGAGGGACCTTGTGTACTTTATCCCTCTATCCCCAGTGTCCAAAACCAGACCTGGCATATAAAGATGCTTAGTAAATAATTTTCAATAAACAAGTGGTAGGGGAGGAGTTTTCCCAAGGATCGAGAAAAAGGCAATGGGGTATCCATCCTGGACAAACATACCACTGAACTCACAACAGTCTCCTTACACAGAATTCTTAGGAACTCATTGGTTGAAAAGTCAATAAAGCAACTATATTTTCCATCTAAGGAAAATAAAAGTCAGTGAGAGTTCTGGGATTTTTGTTTTCTCATCTATCTCCCTGAACAGACTTTTTGAGCAGATACAGGTACCTGCTCATCTCTGTATGCTTAGCCCTCACCCCAGAGCGTAGCACTAACTACATGCTCAGATAAGGGTTTTGGATGAATAAACCCAGTCCATGTAACCTAATTTGGGTTGTGGAAACTTTAATGTGTATATGACTTCCCTGGGAATCTTATTAAAAGGCAGATTCTGATTCAGCAATTCTGAGTGGAGCCAGAGATTCTGTTTTTCTAACCATTTCCCAGGGGCCACTGATGCTGTCGGTCCAGGGACCACACTTTGAGTAGCAAATCCCCATCTATTGACAAGGAGTCTGTGGGTATCTCACTGTGCAAAGAGGTGAAATCAAGATCCAAGAAGGGTTTTCCAGAATGAAAGAGGGTAGAAGAATCAGGGGACCTGGACTCTAGTCCCAAACTTACTGTCTATATGCTAGTGACCTTGAACTACATTCTGCATCCCTCTGAACCTCAGTCCCAGCTGCCACATCAGGATTGCCTTCCCTGCCCTGCCCTCCTCGCATAGTGCCTGAGCTGCCATAGGGAGGTCTAGGGGCTGAGACGGAGGGCAGTCTAATGCTGAATCAGATCCATGGGTGTGCTGAATGAGCTCTAACATTACAGAAGGGTGAGGCCTTATGCATTACTATGCCTTGCAAGGATGCAAGGAATAGTTAAGACACACTGCAGAAAACAGCCTAGTCATCAAGATTTGTGAAGCAGCACATTGGTGCCAAATTTTATATTTAACTCTGTGTTATAAATTCTCTGCATCCACATTTTGGTTGATTTAATTTTCTAAGGGTGTCTATCTTCAACTGCCGGGCCTTCTTCCTTAATGAGGGTCTTCTGAACTCTGAAGCTTACCCCTGCTTCTTGAAACACACACCGCGGGCACACCCACACGCACACACATTCACACGCACACTAGAAGACCCTCTTATGTCCTTGACTCACAAACCGTAATATTAACATATATGAAGCACCAATTCCGTGTCAGATGTTTTGATAAAAGCTTAACATAGATTGATAAAAGCTTAACATAGATTATATCAACATCTTAAAATGTGATAAACATACTAATGATAGCATGTGATGTATAGACAAATGTTATTTTAATAGTTATGTATGGATTGTCTTCTATTCACGGTAAATGATACCGGCTTCCTACTTAGGGTAACATTGTAAAGTCTCCTTTAAAACAAATAAAATAAGTCAATATAAAGAAAAAACAAGCATCAAAATCACAGAGACACCACTTCACTCCAACTAGAATGGTTATTAAAAAATAAACAGTTAAGAGGTATTGATGAGGATGTGAGAAAACTGTAAACCTCATCCAGTGCTCCTGGGAATGTTAACTGGTGCAGCTGCTATGGAAAAAAATCTGACAGTTCCACAAAAGCTTACTATATGATCTGCCGGTTATGACTCTCAATTCTACTCCTATGTATACAAGGAATGACAATTAAGTTTGTGAACTCATCCTAGAAAAAGTACTACACACCTCAGTGCTGAATATCACTACAGTCACCTTCAAAGTACTCTCCTTGAGAAGCTATGCACCAACACCAGTGCCTAGTCCACCCTTGAAAGCAATTTTGGAACTCTTTTTCTGGAATGGCCATCAGAGCTGTTGTCATATTACTCTTAACGTCTTGAATGTCATCAAAATATTGAAATATTTGCTTTACCTTTCGGTAAACAAAAAATTCATTGAGGGCCAGATGAGGTGAGTATGGAGGGTGTCCCAGTACAATTATTTGGTGATGTAGTAGCTTAAGCGCTACCACTGCTAACCACAAGGTCAACAGTTCAAATCTACCAGGCGCTCCTTGAATACTCTAGAGGGCAGTTTTACTCTGGCCTCTAGGGTCACCATGAGTCGGATCTGACTCGACAGCACTTGGTTAGCTGAAAACTCGCTCACAGACAACTAGACTATTAAATTCACAAACTTGCCTCTGTGCCACCACAATGGCCATTCCAGGAAGAGTTCCAAAATTGCTTGAAGGGTAGACTAGGTGCTGCCATTGGTACATAGCTTCTCAAGGGGCATACTTCGAAGGCGATTGTAGCTATATTCAGCAATGAGGTGTGTAGCACTTCAACAATTAAGTTCACAGACTTAATTGTCAGACTCGTAACACAAAAGAATTGAAAACGTGTTCACACAAAAGCTTGTGTATGAATATTCATGGCAGCATCATTCACAACAATAAAAATATGCCTATCAACTGATGAACAGATCAATAACATGTGACACAGTCATAAAATAGAAAATCATCCTGCCATAAAAAGAAATGCAATATTGATGCAAGATTTGTCACGTTTGTAACAAATGTAACTTGGAAAACTTCTTGTTAAGAGAAAGGAGATTCAAAAGGCCACATACTATGAGTTTTCATTTATATAAAATATGCATAATAGGAAAAGCTATGGAAACAGTAAAGAGATTAGTAGTTGCCTAGGGCTGGGAAGGCAGCTGGGGGAAAATGGGGAGTGATTGCTAAGAGAGTATAGAGTTTCTTTGGGGGTAAAACAATTGGAGTGTTCAAAAATTGAGGGTGGTGAAAGCTGAACAACACCATGAATAAACTAAAACCATTGAATTGTACATTTTGAATGGGAGAATTGGATGGTATATGAGTTATATCTTAGTAAAGCTGTTATAAAAATACTAAATAATTAGTCTAGTACTGCTGTAACAGAAACACCACAAGTGGATGGCTTGAAAAAGAGAAATTTTATTTTGTGACAGTCCAGTAGGCTAAAAGCCCAAATTTAAGGTGTCAGCTTCAGGAGAAGGCTTTCTCTGCTGGCTCTGGAGGGTGGTCTTGGTCATAAATCTTCCCCTGGACTAGAAGCTTCTGAGTTTCAGGGACCCTAGTCCTTCACAAAGGACGCACTCAGCTTACAGCACTGCTCTTTGGTGGTATGAGGTACCTAAATCTCTCTGCCAGTTTCTTTCCTTTATATTCCAAGAAATTGCCTCAAGATACAAAACAATCTCACACCTTGAGTCCTGCCCCACCAACACAACCGCTATCCATCCTCCCTCATTAACATCTACGGGCAGGCTTCACAAAGAAAGGAATACCACAGAACATCAGGAATCACAGCCAAACCAAATGACCACATGCATTTTTGTGTGAACAAAATCCAATCCATGACAATAATACTACAGGCAGTGCAGGAATATGGAAAGACATTAAAGTGACAGATATGGAAAATATCAGTTTGGGAAATAATTGATTAAATCATAGAATACCATTAATAACCCTAGGAGGTGAATATTACTCTCTCCCTATACAGGTAACTGGGCTCCAAGAGGTATAAGTACTCATCCTAAGACTTAGAATTTTTAGTGGAGTTTTGCTGACTCCCAAACTAGTGTCCTTACCTGATATCTATACAGACTCCTGGGCTTCCATCCCTGAATTCAGCTCCCAGCTATACTTTTTCTTTTTTTTTTTAATTATGATTGAGTGAAAATGTACATTCCCATATAAATTTGCTTTCACACCTATATGCAGTTTCCACTGCTCTCCCTTCCAGGTGACAGCACACTCTTCCTCTCTGCTCCATACACATCTTACTCTCCAAACAATCTCCTATCCCTCCTCTCTACCCGCTCTCCCACCTTCAGTAAGAGGTCAACAGGATGACATCCTATAGATGCATAGAACCATAAAGTGCACAGATGATATGGTCACTCTGTGTCACCAAGTCCAATCCACTCTTGTCCAAAGAGTTGACCTCCATTATGATTTACTGACAGGGGCAGCATCAGGGAACTCAGAGGCCCCTGGACCATCAGTTGTGGTCTTTTAGTGGAGATCTCAGGATGCTCCCCTTTGTATTCTTGTGTTACCAGTGAGACTCAACTTTGTGAGCTCCATCTATACTTTTTCTGACGATGCCTCTTCCCCCGTAGTACCCTCTCTGAGACTGGGGCCTGACTGACACCAATGAATGATAACAATGAACATCATCTACTGTTTTGACATGAGCTGGAAGCCGAGACAGAAGTATCAGTGCTAGTTTTTCATCAAAACACAAAGGCCATTTCTGAATCATTTTTATGCTCAGCACATTTCCTGCAGCACAGTATCTGTCTTAGGCTGTGTTTTCTAGAGGAGTGAAACCAGTGATGTGTGTAGGTATGAATGTGTAGGAAGATTTATCGCAAGGAAATTGCTCATTTGGTTGTGGAGGCTGGCAGGTCCCAGACTAGTGGGTCAGGAGTCAGGCTGGAGGCTTCCCCACCATCTCTGGCTGAGTTCTTCAAGATCATCAGTTCAGATGGCAGACTATTGGCTCAGAGGGCTGCAGAAGCTGAAAAAACCCAGAAGTGGCAGATCGGGCGTAGGCTGCTGGCTCAAGTTCCAGGAACAGGAGGTCAGATAATGATGAGCTGGATGCAGGAAACAGGGCAAGCTTTGCCAGAACATCAATGAATATCGGATGTGGCCACACTTCCAGGGAATATCCTTTTCAAATGATTAGATGCAACATCATACCACACAATGGAGGGTAATGACATCATTACATAACTATCAAACCACTGAAAATCATGGCCTAGCCAAGTTGACACATAACTTTAACCATCTCTATCCCATAAAACCCATTGCTGTTGAGTAGACACCGATTCATAGTGACCCTATAGGACACAGCAGAACTGTCCCACAGGGTTTCCAAAGCTATATCCCTTTTAGAAGGAGACTGCCACATATTTCTCTCACAGAGAAGTTATTGGGATTGAACTACCGGCGTTTCAGTTAGCAGCCCAGCTCCTAACCACTGCAAGATATGGGCTCCTTGAACACAGTATCAGTTGCCATCAAATCAACTCCAACTCATGGCAACTCCAGGTGTATTGGAATAGAACTGTGCTGAGGTTTTCAACGGCTGAGGCTTTGGAAGTAGCTCCCCACGCCTATCTTGGAGGCACCTCTGGGTGACTTAAATCACCAACCTTTTGGTTAGCAGTTGAGCTCATTAACTGTTTGTGCTACTGTTTCTTCTCTGGTATAAAAGAGATCCTCAATAGGAGTTACTGAATTTAGGGACAATGACAAGGTGTTAAGTCACCAGGAAAATCTCTTCATAAGTTCCTCCTCATTATTATTTTTGTTATTTTTGTAGTGGGTCACAATAAAGTGGTGGAAAGCATAGTTGGAATGTCATTGTTACCAGAGAAAATTTGAAAAAGATAACCAGATAACTATGAACTGGGACAGCATGTGTCTTTAAGAGTCACCCAGTTCTTACTATATGGTCCCCTATAAGAAACATTTGAACAACTTTGATATAAAACTACAAACCAAACCCATTGCCATTAAGTCAATTCTGACTCATAGTGACCCTACAGACAGAGTAGAACTACTCCATAGAGTTTCCAAGGAGCACCTGGTGGATTGGTTAACAGACATAGCACTTAAACACTGCACCACCAGGGTTTCCATATAACTGCAAGCTACTGTATATCTAGGGCCAAAGAGGGCACATAATCATCAAGGACTACACAATTAATTTGAGGCAGGTGGCATGGTCCATTGCCAGTTAGGTAACCTATAAATGGGACTCCTGGAGTGGCATGGGTACAGCCTGCAGACAGTGTACACAGATGCAGTAGTCCTGGAAGCCCTCATTACAGGTGAATGCAAAAGGTTGTGACATGCTCATGACTGCAGACGTCTGAGTCAGGATATTGAGAAATGAGACATAAAACAGGGAAACACAAAAAGAATCATGTGAGTCCACACACACAGATGCTGTCCAACTCCAGAAGGACAGCAGTTCCAAGTCCAAGTGTAAAATCTGTGTTTTGGAACAGGAAAATCATTCTCCTACAGAAATGAAGCCCAGATGAGGGCTTCTCTTTCCAGGTGGCATCCAGGATACGATGATTAAGTTTTGAGCTAATGTTCTTGGCCTTTTCTCTCTGCATAAGGAAGAGGATGTGAACTTTCTCCTTTGTCTCCCCCTTTTCCCCTCTAGTTCAAACAGGAAAAGACAAAGTTCATGTGGGTGAAACCACTGGCTGGAGGTGGACTGAAGTCAGATCCAGCAGGCTGTGAGGTATAAGTCGAGAACCGGGTTTGCATTCTGGCTCCACTGTGTGATTTTGGACAAGCTGCTCTACCTCTCTGAAATTAAGTTTCTTTATCTGTAGAATAAAGATAGTACCATCCCTATCCCATAGCAGTGTTCTACTGCAAAGCAGAAATGAGTACATGAAGGCCTGAGCATGGCCTGAGATAAATCTGTCAGTTAGCTTTTGTTGTGCGCTGCTGTCGTTAATTGTGATTGAGTCACTGCTGACTCACAGCAATGCCACAGGTAACAGAATAAAGCATGACCTAGCTCTGTACCATCTTCACAATTGTTGGCACTTTCAAGTCCCATGCTGTGGCCACTACATCTTTGGAGTACCTTCCTACCTAGAAGACTTATTGTCCCCACTATATTGAACAATACTCTGTAGGGCTTTACAGGGTTTTCAAGGCTAATTGTCAGTAGCAGACCACCAGGCCTTTCTTCCTTGTCTGTATTCCAGAAGTTCCGCTGAAACCAGTCCATGAGGGATGCTACTTTTGGCATTTGAAGTACTGGTAGCATGGCTTCCAACATCATAGCCACACACAAGCCACCACAACATGAGAAACTGACAAATGAGTGGTTGTTTGCTGTGAAACAACCTCAGAACCTCAGAAGTATACAGCAATAAGCATTTATTCATCCCTCATGTGTCTCTGGGTTGCCTGAGGCATCTCTGCTTCATTGTCTCTTCTGGGGTGCAGGCTGCAGAGGCAGTAGCCACGTGGAGTATGTTCTTCTCATGACAATGTTAGCAGATAGGAGGGCAAGCCCAACTATGCAAACACATTTCAAACCTCTGCTAGGTCAAAGTGAATCACATGGCCAACCCAAAGTCCGGGGATAGAGAGGCACACTTCACCCACCATGAGGCCATAGCAAGAGTGAGGATATATATAGTATGATGACCAGGGAGGGAAGACCCAGGACTGATAACTCAATTTCCTACACTCCACAGTTAGACGGCACTTGGCTGGCTTGGCTTGTTTTCAAACATCCAAACATTTCAGCAGAAAATGGGGCAGTTCTTACAGCAATGACTTGTTTTAAAAGACGTTTTCTGTAGGAGTTGTAGCAGAGGACAAACATACAGAAGGAAAATTCAGTGAGAGTTCCAATGGGTAAAGGGAGGGAGATGCTACCAGGAGAGGCTGTGTATCCTTCCAGCTCGGTTCAAGCTCTAACATAAAGATCTTGCCATGAACCAGCACTGAAAGCACTAAAAGAAGACATACTTCTACAGCCACCTGGCCAGAGCAGATCCTATATCTGGTGTGTCGAGATTACAGAATGCTGGTACATGCTGGTCTCTGCAGTCATCAATGAGCCCCAAGAGGTTAGAGGATGGAGAAATCATTTTGGAATTCACAAATAAGATGAGCATTGACTTGGGTTTAAGAGAATGAGTTGTATCTAAGTGGCAAAGGGGAACATTTTCGAAGGGAATAGATGTGAGCAACAAGACTACAAGCTTCAGGGATGGCTCCAAACAACAGGCATTATTGTCATTAGATCTCGTAAGTCACAAGTCTGAGGGTTGGCTGATGTGGGCTAGGTTGAGTGGGTCTAGGCTGAAGTGGACTAGACTGGGCTAGATTTTCACATACGTCTGTGAGTCCACAGGAGCCTCTATCTTAGTTTGGATTGGTCTGGAGGTGTATCAGCTGGGCAGCTCTGCTTGGTGTATCTCTTGTTTTCCTCCTGGGGTCTATGCACTGACCAGAGAACACCTTGCTCATAGCGATGGCAGCAGCACAAAGAGGCAAGCAGAAGTACTTAGGGTCTCTGGAGGCCTAGGTCTGGCACATCATTACTTCTGCCTCATTTGAGTAGCCAGAGAAAGTCACATGGCAGAACTCAGGTGCTAGCACGGCCCTGTAAAGTTACCTGTCAAGTGGCATGGAACAGCTGGGAAGCATTCATGCAAATCTTCTAGAAAAAGTATGGTGGTGGTAATAAGCCAAGGTTTTTACAGAGAATGTAGACTGAAAGACTCTCATGATTGGGAAATCCCATCACTCAGTCTCCTTGCTGGTTTCTGGCCAATGAAAGTGGAGCCTCCACATCTGTGTCTCTAGTCCTTAGAAGTTCAACATTCCTTGGGGCAGATTGTTTTTTCATCAGATAACTTGTAGAAAATTGTTTCCAGTAACTGACTCCTTTTTGCTCCCACTCTTTAATCTTGCTTCTGCCATGTAAGTTTCGGGTTCTACATCCATTTACTGCCAGCTGAAGCGCTGGCTCTGGGTTATCACTCCCAAAGGGACTGGAAAGGTGGTACATCTCCCTCCTGATGGGATGCTAACCCAGGTGACATACTTGACACCTACCCTTTCCTCACCCTGCACATCCAATCCTAGGTCAAATCCCCTAGACAAACCCTAAATATCATGTGACTCATCTTCCTGTCTCCTGGTCAGCTGCCACCTCTCTGGTCTGAGCTGCCATCATCTTTTGCCTAGACTGTGACAGCAGCCTCTTCACTGCTTCTTCCAACCACCACAATCACCTCTCCCAACCCCTGCAATCCGTGTTTCACAGTGTGGCCAGAGTAGTCTTTTTTAAATGTGAAATTGCTCATGTTACCAATAGCTAAAAATACTTAGTCTCTGGGTACATCTTGTTCTACCTCTGTACTCCAGCCTGTCAGTTACCTTTCAGTACTCTCAGGCCCTACGTCATCCAGTTCATTGCTCTTCTCCCTCCAGGCTCTGGATCACCTGTATCTTCCTCAAAGAGCCCTCCCTGATCTGCCTGATAAGGTTAGATGCTCACTGCAGACTTCTCCTGTGCAGGAGTGCATACAATATCCTCTCAAGCGCACTCATACCTGTGATGACTTATTGACATCTGCCTCTTCCAGGCTCCTGTCATCATGTGCTGATAAACTGTCTGGGCAACAGGGGCTGATCTGTAACAAGTAGAGGTTTCTGTGGTGTAAATACTGTCCCCAGGGCAGATTTCAAGTCCCCAGCAATTGTGGCTCACAAAATCCCTGAAAAGTTAACAACCAGCTCTCATGGGCTGGCTTGAACTGGCTCCATATACCAGCGGGGCAGTTGCAATATCTGTTTTTCTCTCCAGTGCCTAACAAAGCAGCTGGCCCTAGGAGTCCTAAATAGGTATTGAGTGAATGAATGAGCAATGCTGATGTCTGAATGAGATAGCACTTCCTGTTTCCAGAAGATAAAAGCTTTTCAATGCTTGTCCCTCCAAAGGTATAGGGGAATCCTGCCATTTCAGTTCTGTGAAGTTTATTTACACATTTATTTAACAAACACAGCTGCATACCAGGAACAAATCCAAGTGCCTTACAAGTACCAACCTATTCAATACTTGCAATAATTAAAAGGCAGATACTATTGTTTTGTCGGTGGTGGTTGTAATCAAGTTGGCTCTGACACATGGTGCTTGTCATGGATTGAACTGTGTACCCCCCAAAATGGGTGAAGCCATGTGGCTGGGCCATGATTCCCAATGTTTTGTGATTGTCCTTCATTTTGTGATTTTCTTATGTTGTGCATTAGAAGATTAGTGTGGGACTGTAAATCCCTTCATAAGGTCACCTCCCTGCTCCACTGTAAAGGGAGTTTCCCTGCTTCACTTTACTCACACCACCAAGAAAGCATACTGGGAGAACAGCATGTCCTCCACACCTGAGGTTTCTGTGCCAAGATGCTCACTGACCAAAGACTGATACAATACAAGGACTTTCCTCCAGAGCTGACAGATGGAGAACCCTTTGTCTGGAGTGGACACCCTGACTGTAGACTTGTAGCCTACCTAATTGTATAAGGATAAACTTTTCTTTGTTAAAGCCATCCACTTGTGGTATTTTTGTTAGAGTACTATCAAGTAACTAAAACAGAATTTGGTACCAAGAGAACAGGTGCTATGCTAACAGATACCTAAAATGTGGAAGCTGTTTTGAAACTGTGAACAGATAGAAGATTCAGAAGAACTGTTAATACCAAAGAAGGTGCAGATGATGAGAACAGCAGAGGGCCAGTGGTGGTAGACAGGCAGGAACAGAACCAGAGCAGAGCAAGACAGCACTGGAGCTGATCCTCAGAGTGCGAGCACTGAGTGCCTGTACACAGAGGTTTCCTGGTGGAGTAGGGGGACTCTGGGCACTCAGATCAGTGGAGCCAGGCTTGCTGACCCACAGAGCAGGGGAACTGAGTGCCTGCATTCAGGAGGCTATGTGGCAGAGTGGGCTGCTTCCTGGCACTTGAATCAGTAGAGCTACAGAGCTTTGGAACACTTGTCCCAGCAGGGCCTGAGGCCCAGGCCATGAGGCCATAGCAAGCAGAAGCTTAAGAGACAAAGAGCAGGAGAAGCTGAGCTGCCTCAGTCTCAAAAGGTACGGCTGTGATCTTGAGAGGATGGAGCCATGGCTTCTTGTGTTTGTAAGACGGAATTGCCACTCATTTGGGCTTAGGGCACACTTAAAGCCAAGGTGGCAAGGTTGTTGTCCAAGTGGGCCTAGAAAGCAGAGTTGTAGCACAGGGCCAATGGGTCTTCACTCAGAATCCAAAGAATGTGGCCAATACCTAGAGTCTGGAAGGTAAGGCTAATGTGTTAAATGTCTCAGAAAATGCAAGATTATTTTAAAAGGTTTGAGGACTAATGTAATGTGTTCTGCTGATTTGCTTATTGTCTGTTAATGCCTTCTTTCCCTGCAATTTCTCCCATTTGTAATGGAAATGTCTAACTTGTGCCTCTCTGTCATTGTACCTCTGTAAGCAGAGAGCTTCTATTCTAGGTTTCACAGATGTGGAAGTTTTTGTCTTTTGGACTTGGAACTGATTTAAACTTCTGTTATATGGGATGGACATGTTGTTGCTATGACTTTTGCTATGATGGGGTGGTTCTGTTACATGCTTCAAAGATGTGATTTTGGGGGTCCAAAGGGTGGAGTGTCGTGGATTGAACTGTGTCCTCCAAAAATGTGTGTAGCTATGTGGCTGGGCTATGATTTCCAATATTTTATGATTGTCCTCCATTTTGTGATTTTCTTATGCTGTATTTTAAAGAGGATTAGGGTGAGGCTGTAAATTCCTTCTTAAGGTCACCTCCCTGCTCCACTGTAAAGGTAGTTTTGTGGAGTATGGCTTGCACTACCCTTTATCCTTTCATCTTACAAGAGGTAAAAGGAAAAGGAAGAAGCAAAGAGTTGGGAATCTCATACCATGAAGAAGGCAGCACCGGGAGGAGAGTGTGTCCTCCAGACCTGTGGTTTCAGTGCCACAATGCTCCCACGATTCTCCCTCAACAAAGACTGATCCAAACCCAGGACTTTCCTCCAGAGCTGACAGAGGGAGAGACCTTCCCCTGAAGCAGACACTCTGAATGTGGACTTGTAGCCTACTGATCTGTGTAAGAATAAAATGTTCTTTGTTAAAGGCATCCGCTTTGTGGTATCTCTTTTAGAGCAGCACCAGCTGACTAAAACAGTGATCTTGTGTGTAAAAGAACAAAACTCTGTCAAGTCCTGTACTTACTCTGTGATTGCTGTATATCTGAGTCTGTTTTTGAGGCTGTTTGTCAATCTGTCTTACTGAGGGTTTCTCTCATTTTCATTGGCCCTCCGTTTTATTAAGCACAATGTCCTTTCTTAGCGATTGGTCTTTTCTGACGACATCTCCAAAGTAAACAAGTTGAAGTCTTGCCATCCTTATTTCTAAGGGGTATTCTGGCTGTATTTCTTCTAAGACTGATTTGTTTGTTCTCCTGGTGGTCCCCAGGATAAGGACAGAGTAAAAAGATTAAAAGAGTAAAGGACAGAGTAAAAAGATTAAAATAACCAGGGGGATAAACTCTAAATATGTACTTACTGAATTCCAATAGGAGAAAATTTACCTGGCCTTATTCGATATCCTTTGCCAACATCACAGTAGGAATGTATCCATTCTTCTGTCTTCCTTTTCCATTATACAGTTTTTGCATGTGTATTAGCCAAGCCAGCCAAGTGCCGTCATGTGTATTAGGTGGCTGAAAAGACCACACCTTCAGTTAGGTACCCCTTATCCTCAAAGTGACATCTTTTCTTTTAAAAACTTAAAGAAGTTTTCTGCAGCTAATTTGCCCAATGCATCATTTCGCTTCTTGACCACTGCTCCTGTAGATGCTGATTGCTGATCCAAATATAAGGAACTCATTGACAATTTCAATTACTTCTCCATTTATCATGATGTTGTTTATCAGTTCACTTGGACCCATTTTATAGATCTGGAAACTAAGGCTGAGAAATAGAATGAGGTAATTGACCTAATTACACATAAGTAGCAGATGGGCTTTGGATGAAGATGATGTGACTGCAGTGTCTGTGTTCTTCTGCACATTGCCATGCAGCATCAGGATTAGCTCTGACAGGAGATAGGAACCATATTGTCATCTTGCTCCAACCCGAGTGCATCCTGGTTAGGGCACAGATGAAACACTAGGTGGACACAGGGCACATGTTGTTAGGGTAATTCTCTCTCAAGTCTACCGTAAGGAAATAGAAAGGTCTAGAAGTGAGGTCCTGATATGCTGGAGGGGTGTGGGGTCTTCAGGACAAACCAAAACCAAACCCATTGCTATTGAGTTGATTCTGACTCATAGCAACCCTATAGGATAGAGTAGAAACCACAGGGTTTCCAAGGAGTGCCTGGTGGATATCAACTGCCAACCCTTTGGTTAGCAGCTGTAGCACTTAACCACTATACTACCAGGGTTTTCCTTCAGGGTATGGACAGAATAAAAACATTAAAGCATTTTAGGAACCATAAAATAGCCAAGGGATAAACTCTAAATATGTACTTAACTAAATTCCAATAGCAGGAAATTGACCTGGCCAAATTTCATTAAGCAAAGCATTTAAACTTGAGAGGTGAGTATTTCAAGAATGTTCTTCTCTGCATGGGGTCTCATTTCACCTTTAAGATCACCTTGGGAGATGGGGATAATCACACTCCTTTTAAAGCGATAAGGACATTAACGCTTAGAGAGGGTGAGTGATCTTCATTTAGGCTACAGACATGCCACGTGCAGAGCCTAGTCCCGGGCTGGACAATGGCCAAACCTGCCCTCTCATGCAAGTTGAGTATTACTCCACAAATGGGTCCCGAGAATCATAGCTGCTCAGAGGAAGTCAATTCCTAGAGCTAATCACGCTGAGCAGTGGTACAAAATGAAAATGTAATTAGATCCAAAGGTTTACACCAATTCTGGAGTGACAGCCTAATGTTGCAGTAGTTAGGAAGAAAAACAGGTGATTGAGAAAAACTGTTTATCTTTTGATGAAGCTGCTCATTTAACAAATTCATCCCTATGAGCTGTGTGCCTACGATGCACAGGGCTGGTGAAGGTCACAATGAATTCTTCCCTTTAGTACCTATTCCTAGACATAGCACTGCAGATCACCTGAAACAAAATGAAAACACTAATGCGGACTTTCAGTGTGTGTATGTGGTTGAGGGGAGGATGGCATTAATCTAGAAGACTGGGATGTTTAGAACGTATGAGCATTAGGGATGACAGGGTAGGCAATTTGATTTTATTCTGTAGGCAAAGAAGGGCCAATGAAGGCTTTTTTGTAAGGGAATGATGCTGATTCTCCAATGCTGATCATTGCTCATTGCATAGCTGCCTGAGAACACTTTTCTTTAAGAAAAAGATTATTTGCAGGCCATTTCCAAGGTAAAGGAGAGGGCATCCTACTAGAATTCATGACAGGGTCCATTCAGTTGACCCTCTTGAGGTTACTTTAGAATGAAAGTAACCATCATCCTCATCCTCATCTCAAAAATAATAGTTACTGTTACAGAACACGTACTGTGTACCAGGCACTATGCTAGACACACTCTTAGCTACACTCAATCCTCACCCCCATTTGTGAGGTCCAAGGTTAAAATATTCTCCCCATCTGACAGATGAGAAGGCTGAGGCAAACAGTTAATATAGCCCAGTAGGGGCACAGCCTGTGTCTGAACCCACATCCATCTGAATTCAGTTTATTCTTAACCTCAACACCCTGAAGAATCTTTATCTTGTCTTACACCCTGGGCAATATGTGGTGACAGAGATTTGGGAGCTATCAGCATTTCTTTGTTTGCTACAGACATGAGAAGATCAAATTTAAAGGGAGAGAAAGAAGAACCAAAGAAACAGGGAGAAAAACAGCAGCTAAGGCAGGAAGTGTCCAGGAAACTAGGGAAGTGCTTGGAACCTTAAGAAGGAAAGGAGAGCATAACAGTGCAGAATTACCTAGCAATCAGGCAGAATGGAGGTGGAAGAGGAACCATACCCACCTGCCTCTGTTGAGTAGAGTCCAACACTCATAGTGATCCTATAGGACAGAGCAGGACTGCCCCAAGGGGTTTCCAAGGTCATCATCTTTATAGAAGCAGACTGCCATATCCTTCTCCTGTGGAGCAGCTGATCAGTTCGAACCACTGAACTACTGGTCAGCACGTTAGTGCTTTAACCACAGTGCCACCAGGGCTCCTAAAGAAATCCGAGGACCTGCCAAATTCAGAGGGCTTCTGGGCCTCCACAGACAGCATTTTCTGAGGAGCAGTGGGGGTGGGCACCAGATTGCTGTGGGCTGAGCACTGAGTGGGAGGTGAAGACAGAGCCTGCAGCATGTAAACTTACTCTTTCAAGAAATATGATAGTGAGAGAGAGGGGAGCAAGGAGGCCCAGAGGGAAGACGGGGGAAGGAAGGGTTGTCCAGGGGGTGGAGGTGGGAGAGGCTTGGCCTGTGTGAGCAGAAGAGAAAGGAGAAGCTGAGAGTGCTTGATGGAAGGATACAAGGTGGGGACGCCATCCCAGGCAGAAACCCAGAGGGAGCTCTGGGGATGGATGGGGAGCACAGGGGCCCTGCACTGGTGAGAGCTCAGCTGCTGACTTCTCCACAGCTGTGAAATGTCCAAGGTAGCCAAATGGTTAGAGACTCAGCTACTGATTGTAAGGTTGGTGGTTCAAGCCCACTGCTGTATGAAGATTTACAGTCTTGGGAACCCCACGGGGCTGTTGTAGTCTGTCCTGTAAGGTCACTGTGAGGCCAAATCAACTTGAGAGCAAATGAGGTTTTTTTTTTTATTTTTGGTGAAATGATTGAGAGAGATCCAGTCATCTCCATGTCTCCTTATACCTCTAATATTCTGTTCTCCTTCCCTCCCTCCTTCCCTCCCTCCTCCCCTCCCTCTCTCCCTCCCTTTTTTCCTCCACAGATATTTACTGAGCACCTACAATGTACAGGCCTTGTGCTAGGCTCTACTGCTATTATAATGAACAAGACACTGTATGCCATTCTTACATTTGAGTAGGGAAACATTAAACATTAAACAAGACACAAATAGATGTGTGTGTGTATCCGCACATACTATAATACTAGCAGCCACTAATGTCCCTTGAGCATGCCAACGTACTTTACCAGCACGTTCTCATTAACCAAAAACCAAACCAGATACTGTTACCTCCCACATACAGCAACCTGATGTGTGTCAGAGTAGAAGTGTGCTCCATAGAGTGCTCAGTGGTTGATTTCCGGAAGCAGATTGTGAGGCCTTTATTCCGAGGTGCCAATGGGTAGACTCGAACTGACTTCAGAGAAACACATGTGAGAAAGGCACTACTGGTGATCTGTTTTGCAGATCAGGCAACTGAGGCACAGAAAGCTGAGGTGACTGGACCGCAGTTACCCTGCTGATACAGGTCAAGCGTAAGACTCAATGTGGCCTGCTTCTAAGCATGAGTTCTTAAGATCACACTGTCCTGACTCAACTGTGTTTAGACCTATGGATACTGAGATGATCAAGGCCTGCAGGAGGTCCCAGCCCTAGGGCTACCCACAGTCCCTGGGTACTGGGAATAAATCAAGAGGTTATTTATTCTCCTTTCGTCACAGCATGGTCTATGTACTAGCAACACTAGCATCCTGGGGGTTTGTTAGAAATGCAGAATCTGTCAGGCCTACGGGATCAAGATCTGTCATTTAGCAAGATTCTCAGGTGATTCATGTGCACATTAAAGTTGGAAAAGATAGTTTTAGAGCACAGTTTTCTCATTATGGAAATCCTCATGTCATAGTGGTTAAGTGCTATGGCTGCTAATCAAAAGGATGGCAGTTCAAATCCGCCAGGTGCTCAGTAGAAAATCTATGGGACAGTTCTACTTTGCCCTGTAGGGTAGCTAGGGGTCAGCATCGACTTAATGGCAGCGGGTTTGGGTTTTTTGGTTTCTCACTATAGGTGGGAGTCCAGGTCACATAGTGATTAGGTGTTACGTGTGCTTATCAGTAGGTCAGCAGTTCAAGTTCACCAGTCGCTCCCTGGTAAACCTTGAGGCAGTTCTACCCTGTCTATAGGGTAGCTATGAGCCGGAATTGACTCGACGGCAGTGAGTTGTTTGTTTGTTTTATTATAGGTGGGAAACTGAGCCCCCAAAGTGTTGCAAATCAGAGTGGTGGAACTTCAGGGCTTGGTGTCTGGATTCTGTCTAGGTCTAAATCTGAATGGGGCGTCCTCTCTTAAGGGGCCAGCGGATAGACCTGCAAGAAGAATCTGCTCTGAGGTGGTGCTAGGCGCGCGCAAGGTGCTTGGAGCGCGCAAGCTGCTCGGCCTGGCGGACTCCTGGGGCCGAGCCCAGCTGGGGCGTCGTGGGTGCCCTCAGGACCCGGGTCGCCGCGCCGTGTCCCTGTCCTCGTCCCGGTCGCCGTCCCCACGCTGACCCGGCCCGGCCCCTCAGCTCCACCCCCTGCCTCCCCCTCCCGCCTGCTTGCGCCTCCTGAAAAGCCAGCCCGCCCGGGGCGGCGGCGCAGAGCCGGCCGGGCGCACGAGGCAGCCACCGCGGCCATGACGGCGGAGAAGGCGCTGCCCCTGGGCAATGGGAAGGCTGCCGAGGAGGTGCGGGAGCCCGAGGCGCCGGGCAGCGGCGGCGGGAGCGCGGTGCCCGCGCGTGACAAGCGCGACAAGGCGGTCCACGAGCGCGGCCAGTGGAACAACAAGGTGGAGTTCGTGCTGAGCGTGGCCGGGGAAATCATCGGGCTGGGCAACGTGTGGCGCTTCCCCTACCTGTGCTACAAGAACGGAGGAGGTGAGGCAGCACGCGGCAGGGAGGAGAGTGGGGGCGGGGAGCAAAGGGGCGCGAGAGACCCCCTCCCGGGCTTGCGTGGAGCGGGACCCTGATGGAGAGCTCGGGTCCCCGGGCACTTGGCGCGTGAGCTCGCCCCTGGGCATGGTTCACCTGTCCGGGGCACGCACCACTTCGCACCTGAGTGTGTTACCTTGCCATCGCGCAGGGACTTGCCTGCCAGGTGCGTTCTGTCTTCAGCATGAAGTGCAGAAGAGAGGATGGAAAGGCAGGACTCCTTGCTTGTAGTCCTGAATTTCTTTGAGCCTTTCTTCTTTAACTGGAAACCGGCCTGAGGGAAAGGGACTCTGACAATGACTGTCGTAGGCCCGGGCTGTGAGCACTTACTGAAACGCCGGGCACCGACCTAAGCTTCTCGGACATCACCTCCTTTAATCCTTCCAATCGCCTTCGGCAGGTGGGCAGTAATGTGGTGGACTTCTTGTACTGAAGGCCCTGGGACTGGAGCGCAGGGAGAACTTTTAGTTGATGGATTGCTGTTTGCTTTCCTGCTGGGCCCTTCAGTTGCTCTTCATCCCCTTCCTAGGATTGATATTTGGACTCTTCTGGTGGGAGAATTAGCGCCAAGCAGTTTCCTGCGCTGGCCTTGGTCACCTGCAACAAATAGCGGAAACACTGATTTAATGTTTATTTTACTCAGAGATCTTGGAGGAAGAGGAGGTGATGGGAGAGCTCGTTTCTAGTGACAACATCTCAAAGTCAGTTTGGAGGAAAATATAATAGCAGGGAACCTACAGATCTCCCAGCTCAGAGGAAGGGTCTCAGATTTCAGGATCCCCCAACCTGTCATATTAGTAGGATGATCACAGGCCAATGGCAAGGGTTCTTGTCAAACTTATTTCAGTGGCATAGTTTCTTCAAAAGAAAGTCTTGAGTCTGTATATATCCTCCACCCCCTCTCTCTGGGATAGCTTCCTCCACCCCCCCAACAAATCCCAAGCCTCAAAGTAGGTAGTTAAGAAGTTGGCTGGCAGAGGCTTCCGGTGCGAGTGCCTGCCGGGAAAGCGAGAAGGGTACTTCTTGGCTCAGGCCCTTTCTTTGGAGACATTCATCCCGTGGGCTCTGGCTGCTCCAAGTCTGCCCAGCACCGGTAATGAAGTGGCTGCTGGTGTTGGTGGCTTGGCTAGAGAGAGACGCAGTGGACTTAGAGACTCCAAAAGTCTTCCATGCAGGCCCTGAGCTGTGAATCCTGCCGTGCTTGCAGATTCAGCCTTTATAAGCTGTGATAGCCACTTTGAAATGTGTGGGAAACCTTTAAGGTAACCCTAGACAAACAAATTGTTTTAACCTGTTCTTTGACAGAAGAAATTGTTATGCCCAAACAAAAAGCATTCCTCAAAGGCAGACAACAGGGTATGTTCGGTTAACTACAAATTCTGCTATGATTTTTTTCTTTTTGAAGGTTATAGTGAGTACAGTTGAAAGTGAGCCATTTTAACTATATCTTCAAGCACCGTCATGGGTACACAGATATCCTAATGTGATTGAGTTTCTTAAGGATTACTAAATTGAGAATATATAGGCAAAAAAAAAAAAAAAACCTTTCAGGAAGTCTCATCTATGAGGGTCTAGAAGACTCACAGGTGAATTGTAATGTTTTCGGGAATTTCGGGAATGTATTGGAGATTGTTTTAGCCACTTAAGTTGAGGCTTAGAAAACAAAATGCCCCTAACCCTTGCAAATCCTGTTTGTCTTCTAATATAGTTGGGGTATCTGCTTATCAACTGTTTGCCTTAAAAAACAAAGAAAAAAAAAACCACTCCTCTACTTATACAGCCTAACAGTTGTTTAAGTTATTTTTTTCCCAATGTGAAATCTTAAAATAGTCTTCTTGCCCAGAAAAGCTAAGACCCTTTCAAAACCTGAATGCTGTAGCCTTGCTATCAGGACTGATCAAAATTGTTGCCATTAATCCTTGTGGCTAAAGCGACTTCATTTAGCAAAAAGCAATTTCAGTTAAAGCCTTCATTTGTGAATTCTGATGGTGGAAATAGCATGCGTTTCTGTGCTTTGTTGTTAGCTAGGACAGAAGGATTTGAAGAAATCCCCTTCTGGATGTGATAGCTCTTGTTCACCTGTGTTATTTAATGTTTCCCAAAAGGGCCTGGACAATGGCATTGGGTTTTAGGCTAGGAACACTAAATCTTAAAGTGGTCTTTCTCACACTACCTCAAGGCCAACCTTGCTGGACAGATCCTCGCTGCAGATGCCTTATTATCACTCATCTCTGTACATGGGCCTTGTGTGCAACTACCCTTAGTTCTGTGAGTGCTGATCATTCATTTCTCATTGCATGGCTGCCTGAAAATACTTTTCTTTAAGAAAACGATTATTTGCAGGCCACTTCCAAAGTAAAGGAGAGGGCATCCTACTAGAATTCATGAAGGAGTCCCCCTCAGCTGGCCCCCCTTGAGGTTACTTTAGAGTGAAAAAGAAGGGTATGATATTCAAGGAGGAAATGGACTTGACCTGTGCTGGAGATGAAATGCATGCATGAAAGAATGGAGCAAATAAAACGCATTCACATTGCCATCTTAGCTATGGGACAATTCAGTGAGATAAGTGGGACAGGTACTAAGTATCAAAGCCCCATTTGATAGAAGAGGAAGCTGAGGCTTAGAGATGCGAGATAGACTTTCTTGAGATTGCAGGTGGCAGAGAGCACAAACCGAGGTACGTGTGCTCTGACTCTGGCCTTCATGGTGGGCACTTGACCTCAAGCTCAGATAACGTTGTGTCTTCTACCTGTAGCAAGAAAAACAAACATGCAAACAAAGCTTTGAAGTCAAGTTGACTCCAACTGTGGCAACTCCATGTGTGTCAGAGTAGAACTGTGCTGCACAGGGTTTCCTGTGGCTGAGTTTTCATAAGCAGATTGCCAGACCTTTCTCTCACAGCACTTTTGGGTGGACTCGAACTGCCACCCTTTCAGTTAGTGGCAGAGCTTTTTAACTGTTTGCACCGCCTAGGCTTACCTGTAGTAGGTGCTTGTTAAAGATTTTGTTGTACTAAACGTAACAACATGCGGGCAGTTTTAACCTCTTTCTCTTCTTTTGCCTACTTGCAGGGGCATTTCTGATTCCTTACGTGGTATTTTTCATTTGCTGTGGAATACCTGTGTTTTTCCTGGAAACAGCTCTGGGGCAATTCACAAGTGAAGGTGGTATCACATGTTGGAGGAAAGTTTGCCCTTTATTTGAAGGTAAGTGTTGAATTCGTCAGAAAATAAACTTGATGCCCAGGAAATGGCAAGCAGTTAAGAGGAGCTGCTGGTGGGTTTTAGAAGGTGGGAGAAAGATTCAAATTGCTCCCTTTGCTTTGTTGATCCAGGCATCGGTTATGCAACACAGGTGATCGAAGCCCACCTAAACGTCTACTACATTATCATCCTCGCGTGGGCCATCTTCTACCTGAGCAACTGCTTTACCACCGAGCTCCCCTGGGCCACCTGTGGACACTACTGGAACACAGGTATGACCCCTGTCCACCCCAGGGGGTCTCTCTACTGGTCGTTGCCCTTGAGACCAATCCTGGCCTCAGACCTTTCTTGTCCTGAGTCCTCCAGTTTCCTGGGGTGGCTTCACTGAATTGGGGGTCAGTTCTGCACCTGGTGCAGGTGTGTTCTTCAAGTTGCAGCCCTGAAGCATGAGCTGAGATTTTGGTCCAGGGATTGGCATGGTTAGAACGGCTGCTTTCTTTCCTCTCTTTGCAACCATGGGATGGAGGGAGAGGGAAGGGGTGGTGAAGAAGCAGGGCTAGGTGAGGATTCAGGGATTTGGGCTCCAATTCCAGCTCTACTATTTGGACTAGTCACTTCTCTCCAAGTGTCAGGTTTTCCTCTGCACAATAAAGAGATTAGACTAGATTAAGGGCTGTAGACAGAGGGTTTATAGGCTACATTAGGCCTCAGACCAATGAATGACAAATTTAAAAGATTTATAGAGTTGCCATATTTAAAAGATTGGAAGACTTCACATGAAAATGCAGACTTCTACCTTCCCGTGAAAAAATCAGAAGACCTGCAGCCCCCCTTGGCAGGAATAGGCTGAGACTGAGAAGCAGGTGTTGCCTTTGGATGGGGTGTCTGTCCTCTTGTTGGCCTCAGTCCCCACCTAGCCCGCCTTGCTTATTTACTTTACCTGGCCAACCCAGGCAGACATTTGAGTTCACCCCTAGACTAGATATATATATTTTTTATTATGCTTAAGTGAAAGTATACAATCTGTATCAATTTTGCATGCCCACCTGTCTGCAATTCCATCTGCTCTCCTCATCTTGTGACAGCACATTTCTCCTTTTCACTCTAGTACCCTCTTAATGAGTACCTGTCCCCTCCTCTTCACCTCCTTTTCTTCCATCTAGAAAGAAACCAGTAGGACAGCTTCCTATAAATGTATAAAACTGTGAAGTATATGTACCACATGCCCACACTGTGTCCCCAAATCCAGTCCATTCTTGTCTGAATTGGTTTCAGGTGAGGGCAAGCAGCAAGTCTAGGAGCCATGTTCCCAAGGGACTCTCCAGGCTGTTGGACCATCAGTTGTGGTCTTTTAGTAGAATTCTTGATCTGCACACCTCCTTGTCTCGTGTTGCCTCAGGGACTCTACATTGTGTCCACTATCACAGTGGCCTTTGGTAGTGGCTGGGTACTAACTAGTTTTTCTGGTCTCATGTTGATGCATTCTCCCATTTATGTGTGTCCGTCTGTCTCCTGGGCTCATTTTTCCTCATGTCTTTGATGTTCTTTGTTGTCATCTGTTCCAGATGGGTTGGGACCATTTGATGTTCCTCAGAAGACAGCTTGCTGGCTTTTAAGACCCTGGACACCAGTCACCAATGAGGGGTTCAGAAGACTCTTAGTTAAAGGCTAGTTATGCAAATTGGCCTTGGTGTCCCCTGAAAACATGGCTTCCAGAGCCCAGTACCTGTGACTCTATCCTTTGAAATATTGGGCTGAGTTGAGAAAACCTATCAGTTGAAAGTGTTTGACTAGATAAATTTTAGATTACTTTTGCTCTTTTGATGGCACTTGGCTTGGCATGACTCTGTTTTTCTACTTGTCATCCTATTCAGACTGAGTCCCATAATCAGGGACAGCTAGTACCTGCCTAACCCTATTCCACATGGCCATGGTTACAACAGACATTACTAACTCATAGTAGTGATTAGTAATGTCTGCTGATCTCATGCTATTTCCTGTGGAGTCTAGTCTTGGCTTTGGGGTCCTTCTCAGTAGTACTCCAGGAACCACTACCTTTGGCTGGAACAGGTGCATACCTTGTAGCCCATTTATTATGTGTGACATACCTGTGGTTGGATTGTGCCTGAAAGTGGCCTCTCTACCCAAGGGCTGAGATGCAGTAAGGATGGGTAGGATGTTGGTCTCCAGCAGAAGACCAACCAGTCACTGGACTTAGAAAGTGCTGCGATCTAGCTTCTAACCCTGTGCGACTATGTGCTGTTCCCCACCTGCTGTGTTTTGTGGCTTTCTTTGTTGCTAGTTGTTATTGAGTTGGCTCTGACTTACGGCGACCCAGTACACAACAGAACAAAACACAGCCCAGTCTGTGCCATCTTCATGGTGGTTAGCATGCTTGAACTCATTGTAGTGGCCACTGTGTATTTTAAGTGCCTTCCAAACTAGGGGCTCATCTTCCAGCACCATATAGGACAATATTCTGTGACTCAGGGTTTTCTCTAGTTAATTTTCAGAAGTAAGTCACCAGGTCTTTCTTCCTAGCCTGTCTTAGTATGGAAATTCGACTGAAAGCTGTCCGCCTTGTATGACCCTGCTGGTATTTGAAATCCCGGGGGCATAGCTTCCAGTACCCTCATAACACACAAGCCATCCTTTCTCCCCTGTTTCTAAAAGCATGTGATCCCTGGTGGTGCAGTGGTTAAGCACCTAGCGGCTAACCAAGAGGCCAGTAATTAGCATCCACGAAAGGTGTGGCAGTCTGCTTTCCTAAAGATTACAGCCTTGGAAGCCCTGTGGGGCAGTTCAACTGTTTGACATGTGGGTCACTTAGCAACAACCACAACAGCCTGGGAGCACTTACAAAATGCAAAACATCCTGTATAGGAGATGGTTCCAGCCCCAAGGGACTGCAGCTCCAGTTCAGGAGCTGGCACATGTGAGAAGAGGACAGAGTGGAGGGAGGCTGAGCACGAACTAGTACAGCCCTGTGCAGGGATGTCTCTGAATGGGCATGGGAGGCCCCCCTCTAAGGCTTGTAGTATGGTGGCTGAGGCAGATCAGTATGCAGAGGGGTGTAGTAAAGAGGCCTGAGCCCTACGGCGGCAGGTGGGACCAACATGGTGAAGTGTGGGGCAAGATGCAGTAACTGGCAAAGGAGATAGAGCCCTGGCTTGTCTTTATTTCATTCTTTTGCTAATGGGCAGGATGACTATAGAGGAGGAAGAGGGTGTGGCTGATGGGTCCTTTGACTGTTTCTAAACCTAAGATTTCTCCTCTTTAAAATAAAAGGATTGGAAAAGGTAATCCCCTGGGAGGCCTTTCAATGAATACCATTCTTAATATTCAGGAGAGGGCAATCAGAGAAGACTTCGTGGAGGAGGGGTTCGTGGGCTGATCTGGGCCTGAAAGGGCGAACTCTTGGATGTTTTTATTTGCGAATCAAATCTGTGTGGTCATCAGATCTCATGAAAGTGTTCAAGAGATCCATTCTGATGGATTGGATTGAGGAACAGAATATTGAAGAAACCAGGGATCCTTTAGTTACACAGGCTTGGGTCATTTCCTTCAGCTGCCATGTCCTTTCTACAAGAGGAAGCACAGCCTCCATTGCATTGCTGTCGCAGGGCGCCCCATAACCTTCAGTGCTCCACCACGTGTGATGCTGTATGGGATGGGTAAATGGAACATGGAAGGAAGTTGGTGAAAGGAACGGAGTGCATATGTGAACAGGGAGAGAGGAGAGAGTTTGATAGGGCACAATAGATGGGTATGAGAGAGAGAAGGCCCCCACACCCCCTAAGACCTTTCCTCCTATTTGACATCAGACTAAGCCTCTCTCTTGCACAGTCTTCTCTCCTTAGCTGGGCAGATGATTGATTTTCCCCATCGTGTCCTCTGAGGTGTGTTTACTTACAGCGGCTAAGTAAAAAGGCCTGGTTGCACCATCAGCCCTGAATGTTGTCCAGAGTTCAGCCCTGGTGAGGTTAATATTTTCTTGTCTTTCTTGTCTTGTTTTCACTGTAGAGCATTGTGTGGAGTTCCAGAAGCTGAATGTGAGCAACTACAGCCACGTGTCTTTGCAGAATGCCACCTCCCCAGTCATGGAGTTTTGGGAGTAAGTGCAAAACAGCTTGTCTCCTCTTGGCCTGCAGGGCTTCTGTCCTAGTTCTGCTTGGGTGGCATGCCCAGGCCCCTGGAAAATACCTGACCCCTCCTCCAGCCTGCCTTCCCTGGCTTCTATGGGAATCTTACTGCCTCAGAGCAAGAGAGATGCAAAGGGTAGCTGAGAGGAATGTGTTCTCGTTCTCTGATGGCATGTCAGTGTGCCTCTTTGCTTATTAAGGTGAGAGGTATTGGGTAAAATGGTAGACATCCAAAAAAATTATTTTTAACAAAAGAGAGAATGTAGCATGTTTGCCATAAGCTAAGCTGAGTATATTTAGCCTGGCACTCAGAAGTCTCTGGGTGGGACAGGTTCATTTTTTTTTTGGTAGATGAGGTGTTGTTGGTGGAAAGAAAGTAAATGAAGTTGGTGGTTACAGAAACAGCAGTTGGTCAATGGATGTTGTTGCCATTGAGTTGGCTACTCATTCAATGTGACCTCAGGTGCTGTGGAATGAAATGCTGCCTGGTACTGCACCATCCCCATTGTCAGTTATGGATCAGACCCTTGTAATCCATTGATTTTCGTTGGCTGATATTAGAAAGTAGATCACCAGGCTTTTCTTCCTGTTTATCTTAGTGTAGAAGCTCCACCGAAACCTGTTCAGCGTGATAGCAGCGCGCAAGCGTCCACTGACGTGAATGACGCTGCCTGTGCAGAAGGTGCATTGGCTGGACATTGAATCTGGTTCTCCTCACACGGAAGGGGAGAGTTCTGCTGAACCAGTGTTGCTTTACAGAGATAGTTGTGATGGGGTCATCTTGAAATGGGATTGACTTGATGACAGTGGGTTTGGTGTTGGTAGCAGATGTAGGAGCGTCTGTCACCCCAGGTGTTGAACAGCGGATTCATCTATGGATCAGAGTCTGGACTAACTACTTTCTGAGACTTTTCAATCTGAAAAAGCCCAGCTTGACTGAAGAAATGCCCCCACCCTGATACTAATTGTTAGTAGTGGGGAGGGCAGTGGTGGTATGGCTGATTTTTATTCTTTTCTCTGATACTCTTCTTCTCCCTTGCTCTCTAGAGGTCATTATGCTTAATTTAGATTTATCATTCTTGGGTACATCTATCTGTTTATTCTATGTATGTATGTGTCACAAATAGTACCTAGGTCTCTCAAGTTGTTAAATTTTGTATTAGTGGGACCAGTGCTTGTAATTTTTCAAATTTGTTTTGCTGCTCAATATTGGCTTTGAGATATAACTGTATTAATACATGCAGCTTTGGTTCATTCATTTTTTTCTTGCTGTATACTGTTTCATTATATGAAGGACCACACTGTATTTATCCATTCTCCTCTTGAGGAGCCTCTCATTTTCCACTATTGCTAAGTTTTTTGAGTGAATGTCTTGTTTGTGTTTCCCTGTATGCATGAATGAAGACCTCTAGACTGTACCTAAGAGAATTGCTAGATCTTAAAAGGCATAGGTTCATATTGAACTTAGTAATTTAATTTGAGGAAAATTGACATTTCTACTCTGGACCCTGTGTATCCATGAACATGGTATAGTTTTTTCATGATCTAGGTCTTTTTAAATGAAGCGTCAAACCAAAAGCAAATCCATTGCTGTTGAGTCAATTCTGGCTCACTAGCATCCCTATAAGACAGAGTAGAACTGCCCCATAGAGTTTCCAAGGAGGGCCTGGCAGATTTGAACTGCTGACCTTTTGGTTAGCAGATGGAACACTTAACCTCTATGTCACGAGGGCCTCCAAATATAGAGTCATACAACTCAAATATAGATTAGCGATGGCACTTGGCTTGGCTATCACCTTGTTGGAAATGCAGAGTCTCAGTCTCTGCCCAGACCTGCTGAGCGCTTATCTCGAACACAGCACCCATGAGCTATGCGTTAGAGAGGAGGCTTCTGTGAGGGTGGATGGGGTCAGAGTGGGCTTCCATGGCTTTTCCCAACCACACTGGTCTACAGTTTCTTGGGCAATGGTAACAGAAACCTGTTTCTGACCTGGACATAAGAGAGTCTGCAGAATATGATCTCTAATTTCTCTGAATAAGATCTCTGTAACTTTTTGTGTTTCACAATTCTTTTCTTTTGTAACATAGATGAGAAATCTTAATTATTTGTATAATGTTTTCGTGTATTCCCAAATTGGTAATCATGAAACAGTCCCCTGCCTGGTCTTTCCTGACTGCTGCTGGGCATGTGGAAGGCCTTCAATTCATATTTATAGAGTGGGTAGATGGACTGAAAGAAGGAAGGAAGGACATGTTTTCTAGAAAATACTACATGAGAAGAGTCCAGATGGGCTCTGGTAAGAACCCGTGCTGCTACAAGGCTCCCCGCCCCACAGCAATGATTGCTTCTGGATCCACTGCGATATCCACGTCACCCATTCATTTGGATCCTGAGTGACAGGAGGTGCAGCTTGTCTGCATCTTCCTATGTAGCTACTTTTTTTGGCCGGCTGTTTGGTCATTCAGGATGAGAGTCTGGCAGGATGAGAATCCATGGTTCTCGTTTTCCATCTAGATTACATCTGTATTGTCTGTGTAGAGGTGAGTCCTGTATCGCGAAAGGGCTCAGATAATTGGTGCATTTGTTACCCCTACGTAAGAAATGATTGTCAGAGAGCTGTGCTTTATTGTTTCTCCATTGGGGAGCTTGAAACAGGGAGGCTGTGGAAGATGTTCACAGCATCCTGTGAAAATTTGCTGCACTTCAAAGTTTGGGAAGGGCTAGAAACTATGTTCTTCAGTGAGGACATTCCTTTACCTTTGATTAACCCAAATTCCCAAACTCCTTTCTAATGGAATCATTTGGAATCTCCCCATCCCTGCCCACTGAATGCTGATGTTCCATTAGACACAGCCTGGGAGGTACTTTGCTGGAAGGAAATGCTTCCTTAAATTCGGCTGTACATTGACTCCTGGGATTTTTGATAGCAGGTATTTAGTTAGTTCCTCTGTAGCAGTGCTTCCAGTATTGGAGGATCAGGTTTCTTTCGAAAATGTTTCTTTTCCTGCTGTTGTTTCCTTATATGACTTGGTTCATCAACGTGTTTTCTTGGTTCACGTCTTCAGTGTCCTCTCATTGACTCCAACTCTGGGTACCTTGTTCAGAGCCCTGTTGCTCCATCCAAATTGACTTCCTCAACTGTCCATTCATTCAACAATTGAGTTCCTGGTGCACATAAAATAGGGACTGTACAGTCTTCTGGGGAAGCAGAAACATAAGATGTAGTTCTAGTTTAGAAGCAGATGTGAACGGAAATACACCGTGGTCAAGTCAGTTCTGACCCGTGGTGAACCTGTAGACAAAGTAGAACTGCTGCCACACAGAGTTTCCAAGGAGCACCTGGTGGACTTGAACTGCTGAAACCATAAACCACCAGGGTTTCCACAGTTGTGAAACACACACAAATTCCTATAAAAGTGGCCTTGTCTTCACTTTAACCACATGGACCTGCCCCACCCACCTCCCCATCCTGAAGGTTCATTCCCCTTTTCAGGGTATAATTGAAAGTACTGGCTTAGCCAACAAGACAAGCTTAGGCTGTAGACCAGTCCTGGGTTCTGTCTGTGACTGAGGACCTGCAGAGCCTGTAGGGAAGGGGCAGCTTGTCTTCTTGCTGTCAGATTTTAGAATTAGGAACCCTGGTTTCCCTTAGTAACCATCATGTGTCTGGCATCCATTTGTCTAAATATGTTTGCAGATCTAAATTTTGAGCTTGTCTCCTCTTATGAGATTGAGTGATGCTAAGTGTGTAACCAGCATTGTGGCATGAGATGTGGCTTTCTCAAATCTTATTAGCCCAGGGATTTGCAAGCGAGTGTGTGAATGTTCTGTATATAATTTAAGCAGCTTTTGCACTGTGAACTTTGGAGAAACATTTGTTGAGACATACCATGTGCCAGGCCCTGAGTTAAGCTCTAAGGATACTCAGTTCTATATTTTTTTCAGATGGATTTTTTTGGTTTACTTTCTTTGGAGGAATTTTTTTCAACACCTGGACACTTTAATTGATTTTCTTTGGATGTGAAACTTGGGATCAAAGGAGATGGGGCAAGAGCCCTGGTTCTTGCCGTGGCACTAGGCATGTCCCTGCTTCCTCTTAGACTTTTGTTTTCCTTTCTGTCCACTGTCCCTGAGCCTTCTTTCTGTCCTGCAGATGTACTGAGCTTGTCCCAGTCTCAGGAGACTGTTCTCACTGTTCCTTTTGCCAGAAAGATTCCTTATCAGATCCTTGAATATCTTCTCATTGAATCTTGCTTCAGATGTCATTGAGTAGTCCTCCCTGGCCATCCTAGATGAATCACACACCTGTCACTCTTTACCTCACTACTTTTTGTTATTGTCTATATAGTACATGGAAACTGTGGTGGTGTAGTGGGTAAGTGCTACAGCTACTAACCAAAAGATTGGCAGTTCATATTCACCAGTCACTCTTTGGAAAACCTATGGGCCAGTACTGTCCTACAGGGTAACTATGAGTCAGAATCAAGTCGATGGCAGTGAGTTTGGTTCTGTATAGTACATATCGCTATCTGAAATCCTTACATTGCTATTTGTTCTGTCTCACCTTCCACTAAATAGAAGCCCCAATCCAGCAAGTGCTTTGCCTGCTTTATTCACTTTTGTTTTGTCGCACATTCTAGGTGTTCAACAAAAACTTGTTGAAACAAATGAATGAATGAATAAGTGACTGCCTTTTAAACCTTTGGAGTTCAGTGTGCGCATCTGTACCCACCTGCAAGGCTGAGATGAGAATTAAGCAAAGCTCCTCGTGTGTCAAACCCAGCGCATCATAGCCTCTTAGGGAAGGTTCAGATGTGTAAAGAGCATGTTCAGGACTTACTCTCCCACCTGCTCCCTGCATCATCAGTTCTTCTGGTTGGTGTACAGGTTAAGTGAGATAGTGCATACTATATTCTTTGATGGGGTCTGGTTGGGGTGCGTGAGTTAGGTCCTGTTACTTCAGGTAAGGTGTCCTGGCTGGTCCTTCTCTCTGCAGTGACAGGTTCATGGCTGAACCTAGGGTGCTCAGGCGGGTACTGAGCTGGCCTTTTGCCCAAAGCATGCTTTGTCCGTCTGCCTTCAGCATCCGAATTCTCCCAAACCCTTTACTTAAGTCACGACTGGGCACTGTGTGGTGACTACCTAAATTTGCTTGCGTGGGTTTACCCTGGCCACCTCAATATGTCACCCCTCACTTGCCCGTGATTTAAGTGGGCAAATCCTAGAGTCTAGCTTAAGTTATTGCTTCCTCTGCCTGCCAACTGCCCAACGCTGGGCAACTTACATAGTGCCTCTGACAATGGGATGGACTGTCACACACGTCTTACAGTTGTGGACAACATCACATGATATAATGCTGAAGACCGCTTAGCACAATGCCTGGCACATGGTAAGTGCTGGATAAATGTCAGCTGTTTTTATAAGGAAAACTTTATCATTAACGAGTTATTTTCTACATTCTGCAGAGAAGGTTCATCAGTCAGGCCTCATGCATCCCTCAAGGTGGACATGGTGAACCTCTTAGTGCATTTTCTTGATTTGTTCTTTTGATATTTTATGAGCACTTCCTGGGTGCTGGGTATTTTTTTCAGTAGCCAGAAAGAGGAGGATACTATGCATCTCTGAAGAAGCTGGAAAGTAAAAAGAAAGTAGAAGCTGGGAAGTCAAGTAAAAAGGAGGAAAAAAGTTTTTGAAGTACAAAGTAACTGGTGTGTGCAGGATGCTTTCCCAGAGCCAAGATGAGGAAGCCTGGATACCTTGGAGGAAGGCTTCGTGGAAGTGGCGATGCTTAAGCTGGCTTTTGAAGGATGAGTAGAAGTTCGTGTGTTGGCTGTGAGGTGAGTGGACGGCATAGCAAGTGGAGATAATAGCAGAGGTGAGAGCACAGAGATCTGAAGTTTCATGTGGAGGTCCACAGGTTTCATCTGTGCTGCTGTTTATTAGGACCCTAGGCAGTGACAAGGACTTTGCCAAGGGAGTGGGTAGAGGCCAGATCGTCTGAACAGTTACAAGTCTTTACTGAGCACATAGTTTTGTTTTGTTTTTTTAAAAAAACTCACTGCCATCGAGCTGCATCTGACTCACAGCGACCCTAGAGGACAGAGTAGAAGTGCCCCATAGAGTTTCCAGGGAGCATCTGATGGATTTGAACTGCCAACCTTTTGGTTAGCAGCTGTAGCACTAACCACTGTGCCATACAGTACATATCAGAAATTACTGCGAGTTGTGGGATGCCGTGTGAACAAAACTAAGACTTGATGTCATAGAACCAACAACCCAAACAACCATGTCAGTATGAAATTGTTGAGATCAGTTTTTTGAAGGAACATAAAGCAACATATGGGATTAGATAGAATGTCCCTGAATAATACAAATGATTAACACACTCTACTGATAACTGAAAGTTTGGGAGTTCCAGTCTACCCAGCAGCACCTTGGAAGAAAGGCCTGGTGATCTACTTCTGAAAAGCCAGCCATTGAAAACCCAGTGCAATAGAATTCTACTCTGACACCCATGGGGTCACTATGAGGCAGGATCAACTCTAGGGAAGCTGGTATTCATAATGGGTTGGAGAGTGTCAGGTGGTCAGGGAAGGCCTCTCAGAGGAGGTGCCATGGAGCAGAGACCTGAGAGAAGAGACTGAGCAAGCTGTGGTGGGGGGTGGGGCAGGTATGAGCTCTGCTGGAGAGCTGCTGGGGAGCTGCTGGGGCAGGGACCCTGCAGTGATTGGGACGCTGCTTGGCATGCTAGTGGAATAGCAAGGCACTAGGGAGCTAGAGCAGAGAGCTTGAAAGATCTCAGGCTTTCTTGAAGTGTTTGAAATGATCCTCGAGGTGCCTACAAAGGTTTGCTCTGTGCACTAATATGATTAGGTCTGGGAATAAGCCAGATCCCCTAGGTGAGGCAAGAGGAGGGAGGAGGTAGTCCAGGTGAGTGATGCTGAAGTTGCTTGCTACCTGGGGCAAGGGGAGGCTGGGTGCCGAATAGTACCTCTCAACTGTTGGAGAATGAAGGGGCAGAAGCTGTCCTGGAGGAAGATGGTTAGTTTGTTGAGGTCATGCATGGAGATGAACAAGAGAGCTGTCTCTGTTATCCATTATCAATTCTACAGCTGTCCACTGACTTTAAGATGCCTCAGAGCTGAGACATCCTTGCTGGGCTTTTCCTGAGAGAGGCAGATGGAGGCTCTGAGTTGGCCTGATGCTCAAGGCTTTTAGACCAGGGCAGAAACCAGTTTAGCAGTAACCCGTCATACTTGAATTGTACCTATGCTCTGTCCTCAGAATTCCATTTCTGAGACTGTTTTCTTTAGGAATGGTTGCACTATACATATGTACAGAAAGCCTATGGCAGCGTTGTCTGTGATAGTAAAAATAATGTGCAAAATGTTTTTAAATATGATACTGGTACATTCCTGTAATAGCTGCTTAAAATGAATGAGGAAGAAAATGTGTTGATATGGAAACAATCTGTAAGATAAAAGTAGATAGAAAAGCATGAAGTGTAGAGTATTGTATATAATACCCTGTATATAAAGAATAGATATGTATGCCTTTTATGCCCATAGAAATTTCTGGAAGGATATACAAGAAACTATTAATAGTGATTATCACTCAGGAGTAGAAATGGTAGAAAAGTGAAGGAGTATAAAAAGAAGAGTTTTATGTTTTTGCTTTATATACTTCTGTACTACTTTGAATTAAACAAAAATTAAAACTAGCAATGTGATTAGTGAGGAAAAGAAAAGAGGAATCATGAGCTTATTGAATAAGCTATAATTTATTGTAATGATCTCTGCTGTTGTATGACAAGTTTCATTCCTGGCCCCAGAGAACCTTTTTAAAAAATGGTTTTGAAACTGTTTAACATGTCATTTGTCTATTCAGTATTTTTCACCTGTATAGTTCAGTAAAGCCAACTGTCTCAATCACATTGAGCAATGCTTGGTGCTGCTTATAAGTAACTTTTTTTTCTTTTAACCAATGATTTTTTTTTAAAGTTGTTGTCTGTTGCTGTTGAGGTGATTTCAAGGCTGTGACCTTTCAGAAGCAGACCTTTATTTCAAGGCTCTCTGGGTGGCTTTGAGCTCCAGTCTTTGGGCTGGTACTCATGTGCTGACCTGTTCACACCATTCAGGGACTCCTTGTTAATATTATCTCATTTAATTGTTGAAACAGCTCTGTGAGATGAGCAGAAGAAGAATATTTGTTTGGCCATAAATAAAACATAATCCTAGAGAAGCTGAGGGATTGCCTGGCTGCATAGCCAGAGCTCAGACCCAGGCTTTGGCACCTGGCATCTCTTGGCAGCGCTCGACTTCTCCTGAAGCCCTGCTCTGGGTAAGGTGTGCATTACTTGCCACCCCAACCTCAGTTTACCCCCAGACTGCTACTGAATCAAGGGGCCTATCAGTCAGAGAGAGGCTTGTTCCTGCTCTTGCCTCTCCACCAGTGAGGAGCTTGGGGCCTCTGATTCCAGAATTGAGAACAGGGAGGAGGCTCTGGTGAGTTCACGGTTCTGCCACCCCAGTGACTCTGCTGGGTGGGACAGGTCTGGGTGGACCCGTAGAACCTTCTGGAGACTTCTTCAGAACAGACCCAAATCAGCACTGTGTTTTCAGAGCAGAGTGCTGCTTGCTGCCCTTTGCAGTCTAGTTCTTTAATGTTTAACTGATTGCAAAAATAGTGGATATGGTCATAAACAATTAAAATACAGATCTATAAATATAGTATATACATATATTTGCATATATATGTATATACATATGAGGACTGCCAATGAAGTTCACAAACTCGTCCTAGAAAAAGTGCTACATACCTCTTTTACTAAATATCACTCTGGTCACCTTCCCATTAATGTTAGTATACAAATACTCTGGTGATTGGTTTTATATACAAATATTTCCACTCTAGTGCTCAGGAATGGTTAACATTAGATCATAGCTATTTGATGTTTACTAAGCCCTGGTACTGCTATTACTACTGCTGCTAATACTATGACTGCTACTGCTAGTACTGTGACTATGTGGGAAGCTATGCACTGATGTCAGTGCCTAGTTTACCCTTCAAAGCAGTTTTCTGTAATGGCCATCAGAGCTGTCACCATGTTACCCTTGATGTCCTAAATGTCACCAAAATGTCTTCCTTTCAATATTTCCTGTATCTTCAGGTAAACAACAAAGTTATTGGGGGCCAGATCAGGTGAGTAGGGAGGGTGTTCCAATACAGTTATTTGTTTACTGGCTAAAAACTCCCTCACAGACAACTGTACAGTTAAGTTTGGGAACCTGCCATGGTGCCATCATGCACAATGGCCTTTCCAGAAAGAGTTCCAAAATCGCTTTGAAGGGTGGACTGGGGGCTGGTGTTGGTGCATAGCTTCCCAAGGGGAGTACTTTGAAGGTGACTACAGTAATATTCAGCAGTGGGGCATGTAGCACCCAGAACAATTAAGTTCATGGGCTTAATTGTCAGACCACATGTGATGTGGGGACATAAACACCTGGTCTTTGGGGCCAGACAGCAGGAATTTGAATCCTGTCTCTTCTCTGTATTACCTTTGGGCTCATTACTTTAATCTCTCTGCACCTCACTTTCTTTGTTAAACGGAAATAGTCATAATCTTAGCAGCAGTAGTCATAGTATTAGCAGCAGTGGCATTGGCAGTAGTGGTAACAGCAGTCCCAAGTGGGCTTAGTAAATAGCAAATAGCTGTGATCTAGTGTAAACTATTCCTGAGTATTAGAGTAAAAACATTTGTATATAAAAGCAGTCACTAGAGTATTTGTATATTAACGTTGTGGGAAGCAGTGATGTTTACTGATCCAGAAGTGTCTTGTCTGAAGTTCCTTTTCCATCATACTAGGTACAGAAGAGGAAGAGAAAGCACCCGTCATTACTAAGCAGGTGCTGTACGCCTTGGCCCTGAGGGTGGTCCTCTAAGTGTGTTACGTCATTTAAGCCACCCACCAGGGGACAAAGGATTTGATAGGTGCTATCCAGACCCTCATCTCATGGTGAGGCAGTTGAGCAATGAGAGGGGAAGGGACCCTTCTGAGCCTCTCGCGTGGCCATCACAAGGGAGCTGCTCTCGACCAGCATTCTTTCTGCCTGCATCTGAAATGCTGTCAGATTCTGTTTTATTATGGTGGCAGGGCATGGCTAGTGTTTGCTTTCTGTCTGTTGCCCTGGGGACCTGGGCTCTTGAAGGAAGAATTTTTCAGCAGATAGGAGAGGTATCATTGATTGTGAAAGAAGGAAGGAAGAAAGGAAAGGAAAAGAAACCCAGTGAAGAAATGGCTTGAGAGAAGAATCCCTGACTCAGGAAAGAAATGACAGTGGTAGAAGTGTTGCCTTCTATGCAGGAGACCAGAGTTCAATTCCCCTCCAGTGCACTTTACACACAGTTTACACCCGTCTGTCATGGAGGCTTGCGTGTTGCTATGAAGAGCTTCCCGACTACTGTAGATGAGGAAGAAAGGCTTGGCAGTCTACTTCTGGAAATCAGGGAATAGCCTGTGGATCACAACTGTCTGATCTATAACCAGTTGTAGGGATGGTACTGGACCAGACAGCATTTCATGTCATTGTGGGTAGTGTAAACTATGAGGCGAGGGCTGACTTGATGGCAGCTAACAATAGCAACACAATGTCTTGCCTTGGTTTCTAGAAGTTCTGTTAGGAAATGATGTCAACCTTGCTTTTTGAAGACTACCTGGCTTTCCAGTTGAGCTAAGTGTTGAGTGTGAGATGGGTTCCAACTCTGACTGGTATGATGACAGGATGGGAGTTGGTGCTGGGCTCCAGTGTAGACTTTATGGTCCTGCAGCGGTATACCCAGTGTCTGTGAATCACTTTAATTCAGGAGCAGAATGACTCAGTGATAGCTATGACCACATGTTCATATGCCAGCTTGATTCCAGATAATTTTTAATAATGCCACAAGAAAACACGTAAGGTCTCCAGACCTAAATATACATGCCTAACCCCTGACTTCTACTTCCTCTCCTCCCACTGAGAAAGAGCAGGAGGAAAACAGTCTAGGAGCTGGGTAGGAATCTGACTGTTCTGCATACTACCTGAGGACCTCGGGCAAGTAATTCTGAACCTCAATTTCCTTGTGGCTATAGGTATAACAATACCATCCTTTAAGGCACTCATAAAAAAACCACACCAAACCCTACTGAGCTGATTATGCCTCCCAGTGACCCCGTAGAATAGAGCAGAACTGCATGATAGGGTTTCCAAGGAGCAGCTGGTGGATTTGAACTGCAGAAGTTTTTGGTTAGCAGCTCTAGCTCAACCGGTATTGAATGGGCTGTGGTAGATATGAGATGAGTGGGCAGTGTCAGCTGATTTTCAGTCCCTGTGCCAACCTGCACCACCTCCCTGCAGTTACTTTAATTTTAGAGCTGAAGTGAGAGAGAACATTGAGAGAACAGAAGTTGCTAGCCTGAGGTCCTCTGGTGGGATACTACTGAGCAGGGAACAGAGTCCCCCACCCCCTACTTTGACCCCTCCACCTCACCAGGGCTTCCTGGTCACCTTTTTGGTGAACACTGATTGGCTCTTTGCCAGCCTTAAGGCAGAACCTCTCAGGACAGACCAAAGGTAGGCAAAGGCATCAGACTGCTGGTCACTCAGGAATATGGAGCTGTGTTTCCATGGGAACAGAAGAGTAGGGGTAGGGTAAGGCTTGAGCAGCACTTTGGGACTGTCCTGGGCAAGGAGGAGAAAGGAGCAGGAATCCAAGACCTGATGGCCTTGGGACCCCAACCATGCATTGGTAAAGCCCTTTCTGCCATGGGGAGCTGGGGGAAAGTTGGAGGGATGGGCTACATTGTGAACCTACAGATGGGCTACCGACAGCTGTGGTTCTCAGCCCTCCCCTTGTCCACTGCACAGCCTGACCTGGAGGTCCTCTGTTCATCCTCTCTATGAAGCAGAAGTTTTGGGGCCTTATCCTATATTCCGGATGTGCTGAACACTCCCCACTGCTGGACTCAGTCTCCTGTTTCCACTCCCTACTGCTTTCTGGCATAGGGGTTAAGCGCTACATCTGCTAACTTATGAGGGTAGCAGTTCAAATCCATAGGTGCTCCCTGGAAACTCTATGGGGCAGTTCTGCTCTGTCTGATAGGGTCACTGTGAGTCAGAATCGACTCAATGGCCAGGGGTGGATTGGTTACTGCTTTCCTGGGTCTCACCCCACAGCTGTGGAGGAGCAGAACAAATCTTGAAGGAGAGTTCAGGAGACCTGGGTTCAAATCCAGGATCTGCTACTTCACAGTTTTGTGATCTGGGCAAAATAAAGATCTTTTTGGAGCCTCAGCTTCCTCTGAACAACAGATATAAAACAAGGTAACATACATCAGAGTGCGAGATGCCCTGTTCCAAGGTGTGTGTGCTGCGCAGTGTTAGTAAAGATTACTGTGGAGGTGTTTAGTTGTGGCATTTCCTTCTTCACATTTTCACAGCTTTTTTGAGGTATAATTTATGTACCATAGAACTCATTCATTTTAAGTATGTAATTTATAGTTTTTAATAAATATGCTGAAAGCGTACACGTCAGCACAATACAGTTTGGGGTGCTTTCCACCCTAGTGAAGACCCTGATGCCCATTTACGGTTCCATTTCTGCCTCCAGAATCAACTTTCTATCTCTATGGAGTTACCTATTCTGGGCATTTCATATCGGTTGTATCTCACAGTAGCTGACCTTTTTTTTTTTTCGATTTATTTATTTGCTGTGATTGAGTGGAAGTGTACAGTCCGGTTTAAATTGGCATGCCTGCCTACGTGCAGCTCCTGCTGCTCTCCTTGCCCGGTGACAGCACAGGAATTGGCCTTTTGTGTCTTGCTTCTTTTCACTTAGCATTATGTTTTCAAGGTTCATCCATGTTGTTGTATGTATCAATGTTCTATTCTTTTTTCTGGCAGAATAATATTCCACGGTATGGATGTACCATATTTTGTTGAACCATTCCTCAGTTGATGGACAAATTAAGTTGTTTCCACTTTTTAGCTAGTATGGAAAATGCCACTGTGGACATTTGCATACCAGTTTTTGTGTGGATGTGTGTTTTGTTTTTCTTGGGTAGATACCTAGGAGTAGAATTGCTGAGTTTTATTTTTTACTGTTTATACGTATGTTCAGCTTTTTAAGAAAATGCCAAAATGTTTTGTGAAGTGGTTTTACTATTTCACAATCCCACCAACAATGTCTCAGGGGTCTATTTCTTTACACTCTTGCCAACACTTGCTATGGCCCTTTTTATTATAGGCCTCCTAGTGGCTGTGAGGGCCTATCTTGACTGTAGTTCTGATTTGTATTTTTGTGGAAGGGGCATTCCAGCATAAATTGATGTAACACTGACTTAAAAAAGTGCTGTGCAAGTGTGTTTTCTACAGGACTTCTCAGAGCCTTTAATACTCTAACGAGCTTTGAGAATTTTTAAGGAAGGCTACAGTGGGCACTGTATTCTCAAACAAGGTCCTTGTGTGATCTGGGTACTCAGAGTATCTTGAAGGATCAATCTTCTTTGGGAAACATTAGCCTAGGGCGGGGTCATCATACTGGGGCCAGTTCTGGCCTTCTGCCTCTTTTTGTAAATAAAGTTTTATTGAAAGTCAGCCTTGCTTATGAATTGTCTATATAGAGACTAGAGTAGTTGGAACAGGCACCATGTACCCTGCAAAGCCTAAAATATTTGCTGTCTAGCCCTCTGCAGAAAAAGTTTGTTGACTGCTGGCCTAGGGCAGTGCCAGGTGCTCAGGAGATGCTTACTGGTCACTGAAGGATGGAAGCCTAAGTGGATTCTGGCAAAGGTCTTAGAGGATGCTGGGGAAGACCTCAGAGGCTACTGGGAAGATAAAATAAGATTCTACGTGTGGCATACTTGGCCGTAGTAAGCAAACAGGAAATGAGCTATTCCCATCCTTGTCAGATTTGTGCTCTTGGAGACTAAGTTCCCTGAGGGCAGGTAGACTCTGCTGGCTTTACTCAGCACTGTAGCTCTAGTCCTTACTAGGGTGCACAGCACAGACTTGGCACCCGTATATAACTATTGCAGGAGTGAATGACGCAGAGACCTGAATTTCCTGCTGAGGAGGGTCCTTGCACTGCACCCCGTTTTCTGTGAACTCTGTCAAAGCAGTCCCCATGCACAGGGAGGACTGGGGGCCTATGCTGCTTTCTCCCCAGAGAAGGGAGAGGAAAATCCCAAAGCCACTGCTGCTCCCCCGGAGGGGGCAGGGATGGCACATTTGTTTTGGTGATGGGCCTTTTTTTTGTTTGCTGCTTTGGGAGATGAGAAAGGAAGAATGAACAAGGCTATTTATAGAGCAGCCCCTCAGAGCCAGCTTTGGGGTGATCTTTTGATGCCTGGCAGCACTCTTCTCTGTAGCAGGTTTAATGGTAACCACCAGGCAAAGAAAGGTGATCTGTTTGTGGTTCCGTGCAGGACATTACAATGAGACCTCCCCCACTGTGCCGGGAGCTCTGCCCACATGGGCTCTTCCAGGCTCCCTGCCAGGCTAGGGGCTGTGCTGCTCCCCTCTGGCTCTGTGCTCCTGGGTTCAGGGTTCAGACCACCCTCGTTCTCGGAAACTGCAGTGCTGGGAAGAGAAGCTTCAGGTACGAGATGTTCCCTCCTTTCTGTACTCAGCCTCTCCGGGTGCGCAAGAAGCCAAGACTCTGGGGTATGAAGTGGGATGGGAGTGGCCATAAAAATATGTGCTCCCTCAGAGTCGGTTTCTGGCCAGGCTGAATGGTTTATGGGCATCAGAAGAACTTGGTTATCAAATTACGGTATGGGCAAGCAGGATGAATTGCTGAACTGCTCTGAGCCTCTGTTTCCCCATCTGTAAAATGGGCATAATAATACTGATGGAGTGGTTATGTTGCCTCGAGGACTGAATTAAGTCAGGTGGATGTCTGGTCAGATAGCACCAGCCATTGTCCCCTCCAGTGCTAGCTTTCTTCTGGCCCCTTCCTCCCAGTGTCTCTTAATAAGGACATACCAGTTACCTTGGGGTTGATTCTGAATCATGGTGACTCCTTGTGTGTCAGAGTAAAACTGTTCTGTATGGTTTTCAGTGCTGATTTTTCAGAAGTAGACCACCAGGCCGTTCTTCTGAGCTATCCCTGGATGGACTCGAACCCCCAAGCTTTTACTAACAGCTGAGTATGTTTACCATTTATTTGTACCACTCCGCAAATCCGGTGAAGACATGGTTTAATTTTAAGGTCATCCCTTTATTTCCCCAACTCTTTCCTCCTCATCTCCGTAGAAATCGTGCTTCTTTATCTTGCTCAGCCTAATGCCTCCTCCTGTGAAGTCCTTCCCTGCCCTGATTTCAGGGACATTGGCTTGATTTCCTCCTCTCTCATCCCCTGTGCCCTCCTGGCCCCCAAACCTTTCTTTCACTCCTGGTTCTTTCCCACTAACTGTCTAATTCAAGTCAACCTTAAAACAAGTACGAATAAAGTAGCTGTACTCTGTGGTCTGTTTAGCAGCTACCACCTCTCTCTCTCTCTAACCATTTAAACAGCCAAACTGTCACGGAAGAGGCTTCTGGGTTGGGGTCTCATCTCTCACTCACTCACTCCCGCTGCTGATGAAGGAGTCTGAACACCGGGTGGTTCTCCTTATTCTCCTCATCTCACCTCCCTCCAGGACCCCAAATCCAGCAACCCTCAGCCCCCAGGCTGCCGTGTAGCATCTGGTAGATGAGCTGTTATTCCTCCCAAACCTCTTTTTCTCTGCTATGAAGAGGTACCCTCTTATGGTGCTCTTCCTGCAGCCCTGCTTGCCTCCTTCAGGGCTCCTCCCTTCCTCTCCCTATCCTTTCAACAAGGGTCCCAGGGCTCCATTGCAGGCTGTCTGCTTCCAGGCAGCTGCATTCCCTCATGGGACCCTGGTGGTCTGGGGATCTAGTCTGAACCATCTACCCACAACTCTCTCCTCATGGTTTGTGTCCAGACACCCAGTTGCCTCTGGGCATGTCAGCTGCCTAGGTGTCCCGCTTATTTAAAAGAATGGTTTTTCACCTCCTTACCACCCTCCCCCTGTTCACTGTTTCTCCCCGGCTCCTACCCCACGTCCATCCACCCAGGGGCCTGTGGCATGAACCTGGATGTCAGCCTACCCCACCCTGCAGCCTCTCCATACCCACGCAGTCAACTTTGCCTCTGCTGTTTCTGAATCCAGCCTCTGCTGCCCCTTTCCCCTGCCTCAGTCAGGCGCTAGCCAGGGATTGCTTGCTCGGGATAAGGCGAAAGCTCTTCACTGGGCTTCCTACCCCCATCCCCACCCACCACCATCTATGTTCCCACTGCAGCAGGGGACAGTTTGCAGAGACATACATCTGATGCCTTCTGGTCCTGTTTAAGACCCTTCTCTGGCTTCTGTCACCCTCAGGATGAAGACCCAGCTCCTCAACAAGGCTCACACGCCCACTGCTTCCCATTTCCTGCTCCCTCACCTGACACACCATGCCCTTTCCCAACCTTGCTGATTTGTCTCTCTACCCTCCTGGCTTGTACGCTGGCTGGTAGGCCCTCTGCCCTAAATGCTCTTCTTCTTTGATAGCTTTCCTTTCACCTTTCTGGACCCCCTGCACCCTCATCCCTGGTCCTGATCCCCAGAGAGGTCCCTGGCTATGCCTAGGTGCTTTCATGGCCCTCAGGCTGGTCTCTGTTGTGACTCTCTCCACACCCTGCCATTTCCTGGTCTGTCTCCTCCATTAGCCCACGAACTCTTCAAGGGCCCCCAGACTTAGCCCAGTGCCTGACACCTAGACACTTTAATTGGTATTACCTGAATAAATTAATGAATGGACTCATGTTGTGTACTACTTACCTAGTACACAACGATGTGTAGCATAGCTTTAAGGTGTTCATGCCCCAAACTAAAAAGCCTACCACTTTCAAGTCAGTTCTGACTCATAGTAACCCTAGAGTACAGAGTAGAACTCCCCCATAGAGTTTCCAAGGAACGCCTGATGGATTTGAACTGCTAACCTTTTGGATAGCAGATGTAGCACTTAACCACTACACTACTAGGCTTTCTGTTCATGTACCATAGCTTAATTTTTAAGGAAGAGAAAAAGGAGATGATTTCAGTGTTATGAGGGAATCCAGGAGCTAGCACTGAGGACAGATGTGTGGAGCCAGGACCCCTGAGTACAAGGCCGAGGTCTGCCACTTGCTTGTGTGTTGACTCTGTGACTCAGTTTCTCCATCTTTAAAAATAGTTGTGAGGGTTAGATGAGTTTATGCTTGTAAAGCATTATCCCCATTTCACAGATGAGGAAGCTGGGACTCAGGGAGGTGATAGACCTCACCTAAGGTCAGCTGGTAAGCAGTAGAGCTGGGATTTGAGTGCAGCCAGTCTCTGAATGGGCCTAGGTCTGGAGAGGCAGGGATACTTTACCTCCAGGGTCTGAGATTTCAGCCTCTGGATAAAAATTTCCAGAAATATTCTCCTCTTATGACCTGAAAAGAGCACATCATGAAGAAAGTAACGTGACACATACTAAACCAAACCCATTGTTGAGTTGATTCAGTTCGTGGAGACCCCCTGTGGGTCAGTGCTTCACAGGGTTTCCAGTGGATGATTTTTTTGGACGTAGATCACCAGGCCTTTCTTCTGAGGCACTTTGGAGTAGACTGGAACTACCAACCTGTCACTTAGCAGCTGGATACCTGACCTCTTGTTCCACCCAGGAGTGTCACTTGGCACACAGTGGGTGCACAATCAATATGACCTTGAGTATATTAGTCCTCCTGAAAACCCGCTCTGGTCTTTCCCGTTTCCCGCCTCCCGGTATTGGGAGGCCTGATGCTGGGACCTTTTTTGGCCAGGGTATTGGCACAAACTCTTCCTTATTCAGGCCTCTCTTCTGTCCTGTGGCTTTGTGGGGGAGGGTCATTAAGAACGCTTTTTCCCAGGAAGAGCTGTGTCTTCTCCAAGTCTCCGGAGTTGAGAGTCCCAGCCCCCACGCTCTCAAAGGCTGCCCTTGTGGGCTTCAAAACAACGCCCCGATACTGCGGGCTGAGAACCTGGCCCCCGAACCCCTTTCTTTAGAAACTCAACATCTAGTTAAAGTCAGCATTGGTGAAACCTAAAGAAAATAGTTTAAGGATGTTTCCAAATAGTGTCTGGTGAAACAAAAGAGCAATTCATCCTCTGTAGCTTTTAGTGATCTGCCTCCCATTCTGGGAATGAGATTGTTCAATTAAGCGAGAGGGTGCCCAAGCAGCCTGCATGACTCAAAAGTTTGCGGCTTCCAAACTGGGAAGAGAGGTGAGCCTGAGCTAGTGTGCTGCTGGCAGGACTGCTCCATGTGCCTTCTCACTGTCACCGTGTGGTTTTCAGTTTTCAGATGCCCAGTTCAGAAAACACCTGCATTGACAAGAAGGCATGTGCACGTGCACCGCTGCTAACTAGATGCCTCATGCTAAAAAAAAAAAAAAAAAAAAAAAGTTGCTGTTGAATAGATTGTGACTCGTGACACTTCCGTGTGTTAGCATAAGGACTGTTCCATGGGATTTTCAATGGCTGTGATCTTTACAGAAGCAGATTGCCGGGGCTTGCTTCTGCAGCACAGCTGACCTGTCAGTCTTAGGAGACAGGCACAAATGGTTTTGTACCACCTAGGGACCTCAGCACCCTCGTAGATGTACCTGTTGAATGAGGGTGAGGGACTGGAGGATGCTGCTACATGGTGCAGATGGTGGCTTCCTCTTGTTCTGCAGTGGTCCAGTTTCTTTCCTGCTCTAGATTACCCTTTCTCTTGTACCTGTTGATGAGTCTTCCTTCTCTGTGGCCTAGCCTTGTAGGACACCCCATCCTTTGGCTTGCTATTCAAGGCTCGCTGTAATGTGCCCTCTGATTACCATTTTTGCCATTTCCTTCTCATCCCTGGCCTCTAGCATCCTGTTCCCTGGACAGACCACATTGCCTTCTGGGCCTTTGCCCATGTTCTCCTCCATCAGTCTAAAACATGCTTCAGCCCCTTCTTCTCCTGCCCAAACTCTATTCATCCTCCAAAGTTCAGCTAAGGTGTCACTTCTCCCAGGGAGCTTTCCCTAGCCCCATTGTAGTAGTCAGGGTAGATTGTGTTATACTGTAGTTAAAAATGCCCCCAAGAGCTCTTTGGGCGACGACTGTAAGGTGGTAGTATACAAGGACTGCCAATTAAGTTTGTGAACTCATCCTAGAAAAAGTGCTGCATACTTCATTGCTGAGTATCCCTATGGTCACCTTTGAAGTCCTCCCCTGGGGAAGCTTTGCACCGATACCAGTGCCTATTCCAACCTTCAAAGCAATTTTGGAACTCTTTTTTCTGAAATGGCCATCAGAACTGATGTTCTTGATGTCCCGAATGCCATCAAAATGTTTTCCTTGCAATATTTCCTTTATCTTCAGGTAAAGAAAAAAGTCACTGGGGATCAGACCAGGTGAGTAGGGAGGGTGTTCCAATACAGTTATTTGTTTACCGGCTAAGAACTCCCCCACAGACAACTATACAGTTAAGTTTGCAAACTTGCCACCATGCCACTGTGTGCAATGGCTGTTCCAGAAAGAGTTCCAAAACTGCTTTGAAGGGTAGATTAGGCACTGGTGTCGGTGCACGGCTTCTTAAGGGAGTACTTCGAAGGTGACTATAGTGATATTCAGCAGTGAGGTGTGTAGCACTTAGAACAGTTAGGTTCACGGGCTTGTTGCAGCTTGTATATAGGCTGTGAGGTGCTTAATGTGGGTACATCCGCATCAGTGAGTAGCCTGAAATTCCTTGCAGAGTGTTTATGTGTATCTCAAAAGATTCATGACCTTCCCCCTCAAACTCCTTCCAAAATAAATAAATAAAATTAGAAGAAAGAAAAAACATATGTGGGGTTTGTAGATCATTCTGTCATTACAGGAAATTCTACTTGAATGCTCAAGCCTCACTGTGCATATGAAGTCCTCAGGAACCAGGACAAAATTCAGATCCCTGGGCCTACCCTGCAAAGAGTGGGTCTGGGGTGGGGCACAGAAAGTTTTGTATTTTGGGCCAGCCTCCAGGAACATGCTCAGGGACATATTACTCTGTTATGCTAATAGATTCTCTTCAAGGTCTCAGGTAATGAGTCTTGAAGACAGCTTTAAAGGGAATCCCTGGGTGGTATGAATGGTTAATGTGTTTGGCTGCTAACTGGAAGGGTGGAGGTTTGAGTCCACCCAAAAGTAAGGTGAAAGAAAGACCTGGCAATCTACTTCCAAGAAATCAGTTGTTGAAAATCCCATGGAGCGTGGTTCTACTCTGACACACGTGGGATTGCTGTGAGTCAGAATTGACTCAACAGCAACTGTTGTTTTTAGAATAATTTTAAGACCAATTAAAGCCAGAGATTGATAAAATATAAGGTACAGACAAAGTAACAGTTGTTTTCACAGCTGAGTAACTCGCTTCTTTCTCTCAAATAACTTGGAACCTCAATCGCAATAAATAAAAAGAAAAAAAAATGCCCAATAACTCGGACTACTTTTTGCACTGTTTACCCTTATGAAGGGCAAGGACCTAGGACAGAGACTGGCCCATAGAAGGTGCTCAATAAATGTTTGTCTGGTTGGATATTCCTACTTCTTCTGGCTGGCGGTCTGAGAGTTGGTTTCCTTTTGAGGAACTCTGTGGCTGCACACAGCCCAATTTTGTTTGGGGGCCTGCCTGATTTCTCCGGCAGGGGCTGGGGCTGGAGGGAGCCTGCAGACCAGTGCTAATTGCTGTCATTGAGTAATTAATGCAGAATCAGGCCTGGAGCGGATTCCCAGGGAGACAGACACTGAGGAAGGCTTTCATGCTTGGTGGGATGGGAGCTGCTTCCTCAAAGGACGTTCCCAGAGCACTGAGGCGACTGGCATGGTTTGGTGGGGGGAGGCTTGGCAGTCTGAATGGGGTTCGTGGAGCAAGTTTGGAGGGGGTTTGTGTTGGTGCCATGGCTCTGGACAATATGGAGCGTGGCGAGTTTGACTTTAAAGAAACACAAACCACAGGCTTGAGCTCTGGGAGCCAGCCCTGTGTTGACTTGGAAGAAAGGATGAGTTTGGAGACAGGGCTGTGGCTGGAAACATTAGCTTAGTGCACCCAGGGACCCTGCTTCCCTGTGGCCTGGCCGTCTGGGACACCCCTGCGCCTAGCTTGCTGTCGGGGTCTCTCTATAGTGTCTCCTCTGTTTACCTTTCCTGCCTTTGTTTTCTTAGCCCTAGCCTCCAGCTTGCTGCTCCCCAAATAGAACCATGGTCTTCCAGGCCTTTGCGTATGCTCTTCTCTCAGCCTGAAACACACTAGAGTCCCTTCCCCTTCCTAAACTGTATTAATGCTTCCAAATTTGGCTAAGGATGCAGGGAGCTTTCCCTGGCCCTTTGTGGCAGTCAGGATAGCCTGGGTTGTGATGCAGTAACAAATACCCGAAAAGAGGTTAGAAGCTTAAAATAGCAAAGTTTATTTCCTGCTGGCACTTGCTCTCTGACATGGGGGATGGGGACAGGAGGGCTTATGGAGTCACTCAGGAGCTCAGTCTTCTGGAAGCTTGCTCTTGACATAAGCTTCTGATGACCAGAAAAAAACAAAAACAAAAACAAAAAGTTTCTGTGAAGTTAATTCTGACTCTGATGATCCATGTGTGTCAGAGTAAGATCTGTGCTCCTTAGAGTTTCCCATGGCTGGTTTTTCAGAAGTAGATCACCAGGCCTTTCCAACAAGGTACCTCTGGGTGGACTTAAACCTCCAGTCTTTTGGTTAGCAGTCAAGTGCCTAACCATTTGCACCTCCCAGGGACTCTACAGTGGCAAAGATAGGGAAAAGAGACCATAGGGAACCGTGCCACCTGGCTCTTCTAGCATCTGTCTGAAGTGGTACGTGTTCCACTGGCCAAAGTAAGTCCTATGGCCACACCTGAGCTCATCAGGGCAGAAAGGAACATGCGACACTTGTTAACAGTAGTACAGTCTCCCAGAAACCCTTGAGGTAGACAGTGCCTCCTTGGTCAACCCAAAGCTCCCCATGTTTTCCCCATTGCGACTCTTACGATACTGTACTGTAAATCACCTATTACCCTATCCATCTTTCTCCCCAGAGAGGGGATTCCAGGAGGGCAGGGGCTGGGTCTTGTTCGTCTGTAAGGCTCCTGGGGCCAACCCAGGGTTTGCTCAAGGTGCCCAGTAGGCAAATGGTTGGAGGTGAGTGAAGGAGACAGTGAGTCCCATCTTGGCACCCTGCTGGGGACTGGACCATCTCCCGGTCCCAGTGACTCTTCAACTCTTTTTCCTTCCTACTGTAGGCACCGGGTTTTGTCCATCTCAGATGGGATCGAACACATCGGGAACCTCCGTGGGGAGCTGGCCTTGTGTCTCCTGGCAGCCTGGACCATCTGTTACTTCTGTATCTGGAAGGGGACCAAGTCTACGGGAAAGGTAAGAGATGAGTCTTCAAGTGACTTAAGTGGTCAGAAGAGGGCATGAGTTGTCTTTGTCCAAGGTCACAGATGGCTGGAGATTTCATCTGTGGTGGCCAGGTCTTAGGTTGGGGTGTAGAAGGAGCAATGGATGGGGACTTCTTTCAGAAACCCAGAGTTTGAATCTGAATGCTGCCACTTGTTTTCTGCACACTTAGGCCGGTTTGTTCCTACCTTCTGCCTTAGATGACTTGTGCTCTTGTAACCTACCCACAATTTGGTGACTTTAAAGAACAGAAATTTATTCTCTCATAGTTTCAGAGGCTGAAAGTGCTATTCAGGGTCTTGGCCATGTCACTTCTTTTCTTGCCAGTAGCCCTGTGACTGTTCTTGGTCCCTTCACTTGTCCAGATAGTCCTCACGTGGTGTCTCTGTTCCTCCGTCTGTGTATCTGTTCTGGTCTTTTTCTAACTCCTAAGGTGATTAGGTTTAAGATCTGCCTTGCTCAGGTGTGACCTCATTAACATAACAAAAGAGAAAATCTATTTTCAAACAGGACCACATCCACTAGTGCAAAGGCTAGGAATCCAACATAGGTATTGGGGGATACCATTCAACTGATGACGCCTTTGGACCCTCGGTTTCCTCTTCTGTGAAAAAACTTACCTTGCCCTGTTTCAGTGAGTTGAGAGTCTCGTGCGGCAGAGTCAGTTGATGAACTGGGAAAACCGGGAAGCGCTAATCTCCTGTGATGATTCTTGCATCGCTGAGACCCCATTCCAGGAGTGCAATGGGGCAGGTGGGGCTGGCTCCTCCACCTGTGGAAGCTGTGGTCTCCGGAATGTGCCTGTCAGTTACCCAAGGTCTGTGTAGGGATGCATGGCCCTCTTCTGTCCTGTGGCCTTGTGTCGTTTGGACTGTGCGGCCCCCAGAGGCGCCATGGCAAGGACCATTCCCAACCTGTGCTGTCGAGTCAGTTCCAACTCATGGTGACCCCGCGAGTGCAGAACAGAAACGTGCTGCAGAGCGTCTTCCGTGGCTGTGATTGTTAGGAAGTACACCTTTCTTCAGAGACAACTCTGGATGTATTTGAACTGCCAGTCTTTCGATTAGCAGCCTGGCTTGTTAACCATTTGTACCATCCAGAGACTGGCTGTAAATGTGTAGGCCAAATTCAGCCCACACTTGTGGTTTTATTTTTGTTCCTTTTTAATGGATTGGCAGCATTTAAAAGTCATGAGGTCTTGTGTGGGAGAAAAAAAATTAAGAAATCCGATTTCTGGACTCCTTGGAACGACGGGAAGGTTTGGTGACACTAGGCTTGTGTACCCCACATGGCAATGTTGGGCTGAGCTGAGTTGCAGCCATCTCCTTAGTGGGGTACTCTGGGTGCCACAGTCCCTGCCGCTCCCTACCATCCTTCATCCTGCGGCTAGGTGTCAGTGCCATGGGTTCCCCATGCTAGAATTTCTTATACCTGGGTCCCACAGCCACGTCTCTCTTTGCTTTGACTGTTCTGAGCTCTCACCTGCGACAGGGGCTGGAGAGAAAGCCTCCAAAGAAACAAGAACTTAGTAAGTCTGGCCCATTTTACAGAAAGATGGTCCCCCCGGCTTCCACAGGGGTCGGCGGGATGAAGAGACTGCTAAAGTTGTTTGAGGTAGATGGGTCTGCAGGAGGAAGTTAGAACATGGCAGAGATAAAACTAAGCACTGTACTAGAGGTAAGAAGGAAGCTGAGGGTGGACTAAAACATAATTATAAAGGTGCCAGGTGCCCCCAGAGAGGAGAACAGAGATTTTCATGGTCCTGCTGCCAAGGTGATTTTGCTGGTCTTTGTGTTCTGTAGCTTGTACTATAAAGACAATAGGATTTTCCTAGTTTCCTAAGTAGAAACTTGTGTGTGCATTATTAGTGTATTTCTTTACATGGCATACATGCTGCTCCCTGCACCCAGCCTTGCTGCCTTTCCTGGCTAAAGAGGAGGCGAAGAAGTAAAGGGGTTCAGGGCCAGAGTGTGGAATCAGGGTACAGGTGCCACATCTGTCACTCATTAGCTATGACTTTGGACGTATCACTTAACATCTCTGAGTCTCAGTTTATTCTTTGGTGAAAGGCAGATTGACCACTGAGCTCTTCTCAGAGGCAGACTGTGAGCATTAAATGCAAGGATGCATGGGAGGCACTAAACATGCACCAGTGACTGATAGGAAACTGCTTAGAAATGCTCACTTTTAAAAACCTTGTTATAAAGATAAAATCCCTTCATTCCAAAAGTGGTTTCTAACTACCTACTGTACACCTAGGGTTATGCAGTAGTTATCAAGAGATGAGCAAAATAGCCTCTCCTCTACCCAGATAACAAATGCAAAAGTGCTTTTGAACCACAGAGAGAAGGGAGGAAGGGTTGTGGGCACTGAGGGTATTGGGGATGGTTCAGAGTTAGGGTTCTCACCTTCTGTGCAGGAGACCTGGTTCTATCCCCAGCCACAGCCACCACCCACTTGTCAGTGGGGGCTTGTTTGTTGCTGCGATGCTCAACAGGTTTCAGTGGAGTGGCCCAACTAAGACAGACTAGGAAGAAAGGCCTGGCAGCCTGCTTCTGAAAATCATCCAGTGAAAACTCTATGGATCACAATGGGCTGCTCCCCAAATATTCGGAGGATGGCACCGGACCAGGCAGCACTGCATTCCTTTGTGCACGGGGTCGCTGTGAGGCAGGGGCTGACTTGACAGGGCTAATAACCATAATACTGTCATTGTTATTGTTACCAGTACTACTACCACCATGACTACCTTCTTGGAAGTTGACAGGGTGTGGCCTGGTGGCAGTTGTGTGTGGTGATGGGGAGGGAGGGTTCTTGGACAAGGTTTTGGTGGATGGACAGGGCATGTTTAGGATGTTCACACTTGGACCAGGCTTCAAGCTCTAGGGCCTGAGACATGGGCCGCAGCAGACTTTGATTCTATTCAGACCTCAGGAGGAAGCTCAGCTGAGAGACCAAGCCAGTGTGTTAGAGAATCCTAGTTCAGGAACTGGTTTCAAGGAAGGGCAGGCAGGCTTGGAAATTTCACAAGTGGTTCAGGGAAAAGGCAGAGAGCTAATGTTTATCAACAGCCTTCTGCGCATTACACCCAGTAAAAAAGTTAGCATGGCTAGGAATTTTTCACATGTATTAGAACAGCAATGTTAGAACATCTGATCCCCACAAGACAGGGTGTTAGTGTCCCATTTTATAGATGGAGAAACTGAGGCTGGAAGAGGTTGAGTACCCTGGTCAAATTTATATAGCGTCTTTGTACCTTAGGCTGTGTTTGGCTGACCCACACAGCTGTGTCACACCTCACTTCTCCTTGGACTCTTGATTAATTAAGATATAGAACACTGCAGTGTTTGGGGTAAGATCCTTTCACACGCTCATCCTGAGCCCACTTCTCATCTCTAGCAGAAGTGACAGTCATAGCAGTAGTGATACTAATAAGATGTTAACCACTACCATTGGTCTAGTGCTTCCTTTGTGCTTCACTCATGTATTCCATCCAGCCTTTGAAACAACTCCAAGAGACAGGCTGCTGTTATCTCCGTTTCACAGATGAAGAAACTGAGACTTGGAGAGACGAAGTGACTTGCTCAAGAACCACAGTAGTAAGTCCAGGACCAGGATTAAACACTAGGCTTGGTGACCGCATAGCCCATGCTGTGAATAGATGTGCTGTCGTGCCTGTCATTGGTGACCTGGCAGCAGTGATCACTCCCGTATAGGGACATTATCAACAGGCAGTTACGTGAGATAATTCTGTGGGTGTTGGTTGCAGCTGGATCTAAATGCTGTTATTAATGGCAACCCTCAGATTGGAAGAGCCAATGAACCATTTCCTGGAAGACTGGGTTTCCTGGCTCTTCCATATGTCCTCTGTCCAAGACCATTGTTAATATCCAGCATGAGCAATGGCTTGCCAGAGCTGCGAGAATCCTTACAGACTGTCTGCTTTACCTTGACTCTTCCTTTAGGGATGTAGCAGCTCAGGGGAAGGGACTTGCCCAAGGTCACATAGTGAAAAGGTCAGACAAGGGTCTAGATCCTGGTGCCCCAGCTCCCCAGTGGTTGATAAATGTTGAGGTTTTCAGCTGGCAGCTTAGGGGGACAGGAGCCCCTAGGTTTTTGGATAGATTCTTCAGAGGGAGTGCTTGGGGTTTTTCACTGTTTATTATTCCCTTCACCTTGGAGATGAGCCCAGCATCCAAGTGTTTTTGAGCATTGTGTACAAAAGCCGCTGAAAATAAAAACAGTGGGTCATCAGCAACTTCAGGGGTGGGTAGAGGTCACCCTACCTCCCTGCCTGTGTGATCCTGGACAAGGCCATTTTCATGAGTCTGTTTGCAAAAGGAGAAACCCACCTTCCCAGCCAGAGCTAAATGGCATTTCCTATTCCTCCTTTCTGAAATCTCAGCCCCTTTCCCATACTGAGAAATCAGCAGAAATCTGTGTTTAGAATAAATGTTAGTTAACTGGAGAACAGGTCCCTAGCCCCTCGCGTCTCCAGTATAGAAGTTATAGGTCCAACTTCAGTTTAATGAAGCAAGTATTTCCCATTCATGGGGAGGCAAACCCACAGGCCTCACCTTTAGGCAGGTCGTTCTCTAAGTGAGCCCTGGGATAATAGCCCAGGTGGAGTTCACAGCAGTGCCCTGTATAGCCTGCACTGGACAGGTGTATGGATTGTTAAGGCAACTTCTGCACGTGCACTTCAGTGTCATCCTCCTGTCTAAAATCTCAGTGGCTGGCATTTGAGAACTTTCCAGGGTAAGAGTGAGTAACCTGTACCCTCAGAAGAAGCTGTTCTGACCTGGATGGTGACTCATTAGGTCATAGTGACCCTACAGAGCACAGTGCCTGCCACGTAACTGTTGTCTAGTAAGTATTTGTGGCATGACTAAAATCCATTGGTACCTTGGACTCCCTGTGAAGTTCCAGGGATACAGCAGAGAAGATGATGGACTGTGTTACCACAGAGCATGCTGCCTGCTGGGGATGAGGTCCAGAAGCACATTGTAATTCAATGTCTTAACATTCGGCAGTACAGCCGTTCAGAGAATCAGTTGCTGGGAACTTCTGGGTTCTACCATCAGGTGGTTGGCTTACAGTGTTGAACAATAGAGCTGGGAGGCATCTTGTTTTTTTTCCTTTTTAATCTAAATGGTATTTTACAAACAAGCAATTTCAAGTCCACAGAGATTGCAAGGTTTGCCCAAGTCTACTTGCTTAGAAGAGGCAGAGCTAGGTTTCACAGCCACATCTGACTGCCATCCCTAAGCCCGACCCTCTTCTCTTCCAGTACCTTCCTCTTGGAGTTAATGTGCAGATCAGCAGGGGCACTTGCCTTGCCATTCAGAGCATGTAATGGGTGCTCGGGGAAAAGTATTTCTCTGATCCAATGAAACAGCTGAAACATGCAGTTCTTCTTCCTCTCTGTCTTGATACCGCTGGAAATTCTAGAAGTCTGTTATGGGTTCAAAAAAAAAGAACCCATTTGCAATTGTATTTTAAGTCCTGATTAAATGCATTTAATCAGGACTATGAAACACGTCATTTCTCCTGGAAGAAACGGTGAGGCTGTTTGAATATGCTGTCTTTTGGATGATAAATAACTTTACTCTGGATTATTGAAGCATCAACAATTGAAGTCAAACGAGCAGATGTGGAGATGTATTTCTGACACCCGCGTGGCCTTGTTTAGCACATCAATTCAATCCATCTTGCCCATTCTGCCACCAGCTCCATCTTCCAGTCTCATAAGACTGAAACCACTAACTTATTTATTTATTTTCTGATGCATCATCCCATTTAATATTTTTTTATTTTATGATAGCAAAATATATCTTTAAAAAAATATGCCGTTTTAATCATTTTAAATGTGTCATGTACTGGCATTAATGATACCCAGCATGTTGTGCTACTGTCACCAGCGTCCATTTCCAAAAATTTTTCATCACTTCAAACAGAAACTTAGAACGCTTAAACAGTAACTCCGCATTTGTCCCTTCTCTCAGCACCCAGGAACCACTCATAAATGTTGGTTTCTATGTATCTATCTGTTCTAGCTATTTTGTGTAAATGGGGCCATGCAGAACTTGTCCTTTTGTGTCTAATTTATTTTACACTCAGCATAATATTTAAAACAACTTTTTAATTGTGATTAAGTGAAAGTTTGTAATCCATGTCAGTTTCACATACTCACCTGTCTACAACTTGATCTGCTCGTCTCACCCAGTGACAGCGTGCTCTTTTTTTTCTCACTCTTCTAGCATCTGCTCAGACAACACTGGTCACCTCCTCTCCACCCTCTCCTTTCCTCTCTAGAAAGAAACCAGTAGGACAACCTCATATATATAATTATATATATGTAATATATATTAATATACAATATATAATAACATATACACACACGTATACGTATATATGTATACATATCTATCTATATGAAACTCAAAATACAGACACCACATGCGTCGCTGTGTGTCCCCGAGTCCACTCTGTTCTTTGTTTGAAGTGTCGGCTTCAGTACTGATTTCAGATCTAGGCTAGCATCAAAACTAGGGGCTGTGTTCCCAGGGGACCTTCTGGGCTGTCAGACCATCAGCTGTGGTCTTTTAATAGCATTCTCGAACGGCACACCTCTTTTTCTCATGCTATGTCAGAAACTTTACATTGTGTACCTTGTCAGGACTGTTCTGTGGTCACACTCAGCATAGTATTTTTAAGTTCATCTGTGTTGTAGCGTGTATCAGAACTTCATTTCTCTTTATGGCTGAGTAATAATCCCCTGTGTGTATATAAAAAACAAGTTAATGTTGAGTTGACTCTGACTCTTGGTGACCCCATGTGGGTCAGGGTTGGACTGTGTCTCATAGGGTTTTCACTGGCTGATTTTTCAAATATAGATTGCCAGGTCTTTCTTTCAGGGCACCTCTGGGTGGACTTGAATTCTAACCCTTTGATTAACAACGGAACCAGTTAACTGTTTTTACCACCCAGGAGATCCTACTATGTTCACATGCTGTTGTTGTTAGGTGTTCCTGAGTCAGTTCGGACTTCTAACAACCCCATGTACAGCAGACTGAAATGTTGCATGGTCCCGTGGCATCCTCCCAAGTGTTGCTCTGTTTGAGCCCACTGTTGTGGCTGCTGTGTCAGTCCGTCTCACTGAGGGTCGTCTTCTGTTTCGCTGACCTTCTTCTTGACCAGCCGTAACGTCCTTCCTAACAGCGTGTCCAAAGTACACGCAGCGAAGTCTCGCCATCCTTGCTTCTGAGAAGCACTCTGGCCATACATCTCCCAAGACGGATTTGTTCATTCTTTTGGAAATCCATGGTATATTCAGTGTTCTTTGTCAACACTATAATTCAAATGCAACATTTTTTTCTTCAGTCTTTCTTATTTATCATCCAGCTTTTGCGTGCTGGGTGATACCTTGGTGGTATAGTGGTTAACTGCTACATCTGCTGACCTTTAGTTCAAATCCATGAGACACTCCTTGGAAACTTTATGGGGGCAGTTCTACTCTGTCCTGTAGGATAACTATCAGTCAGAATTCACTCAATGGCAGTGCGTTTTTTTTTTTTTTTTAACATGCATTATGTGTATACACCACATTTTATTTACCCATTCATCTGTTGAAAGACACCTGGATTTCCACATTTTTGATGACTTTTCCCTTTGCCCATCATCTAGTTATTGGCCAAGTTTACTTTTGTAATCACCCTAGAAAACATCCTCTCCTTTTATGTTGTCCATCCATCCATTCCACCCACCCACCCACCCACCCACCCACCCACCCACCCACCCACCCACCCACCCATCCATCCACCCACCCATCCACCCACCCACCCACCCACCCACCCACCCATCCACCCACCCATCCACCCACCCACCCATCCACCCACCCATCCACCCACCCATCCACCCACCCACCCATCCATCCATCCATCCATCCATCCATCCATCCATCCATCCATCCATCCATCCATCCATCCATCCATCCATCCATCCATCCATCCATCCATCCATCCATCCATCCATCCATCCATCCATCCATCCATCCATCCATCCATCCATCCATCCATCCATCCATCCATCCATCCATCCATCCATCCATCCATCCATCCATCCATCCATCCATCCATCCATCCATCCATCCATCCATCCATCCATCCATCCATCCATCCATCCATCCATCCATCCATCCATCCATCCATCCATCCATCCATCCATCCATCCACCCACCCACCCACCCACCCACCCACCCACCCACCCACCCACCCACCCACCCACCCACCCACCCACCCATCCATCCATCCATCCATCCATCCATCCATCCATCCATCCATCCATCCATCCATCCATCCATCCATCCATCCATCCATCCATCCATCCATCCATCCATCCATCCATCCACCCATCCATCCACCCATCCACCCACCCATCCACCCACCCATCCACCCACCCATCCACCCACCCATCCACCCACCCACCCACCCACCCACCCACCCACCCACCCACCCACCCACCCACCCATCCACCCAACCACCCATCCACCCACCCACCCATCCTCCACCCATCCTCCACCCACCCTCCACCCACCGTCCAACCACTCTCCACCCACCCTGCACCCACCCACCCATCCACCCATCCACCCACCCATCCTCCCCCCATCCTCCACCCACCCACCCACCCACCCATCCATCCACAACATTCAACAAGTATTGAGCTTTCACTAGCTCCCCAGTAACTTACAGAGTGAATATTACTTTTAGAATTTCTCCTTTATATATACATATTGCTGATATGCAGAATGATACGTGTGAAATGCTTTGTGTTATGTGGAATAATAATTTCAAATAAGTTCAAGGTAGTCTGCTTTTATTCTACCAGTCATACATAGCAGGCACTGCAAAGTTAGGGTTTGATAATAACTTTCTCAGCACCTGCTACATATATTTGTTGAAAACTAAAAAACTGATCGTTACCACGTGACCTTCACTATGGTTTTGCCAGGCCTTAGTCTAAGCCAGGGATTTCTCAACTGTGACCTGCTGGCCAAATCTGGCCCTGTGCCTGTTTTGGCAAATAGAGTTTATTGGAACACAGTCATGTCCGTTCGCTTACATATTGTCTAAGATTGCTTCTCTGCTACTGCAGTGGCAAGTTGAGTAGTTTGATTAGGGAATGTATCATCTACAAAGCCTAAACTGTTCACTCCCTGGCCTTTAACTGAAGAAGTTTGCAGACTTTGTCTTATCTATTCAGCTAATTTACACAAACTGTTTTCCATTTAATAAGAAACTGTCACGTATAAATTACTGCCTCCCAAAGTAAGGGTCATTTCAAACACTGAAAAGCTACGGTGATGTTTGAGGTGGAAAGCTTTCCTGAAGGATCCTTAAAATCTCTTCCCAGCCTTTCTTTCTTCTTTTAAAAATAACTTTCACTGTGATTTAAGAGCAGTTTTACAATCTATATCAATTTGCCATATAACATCTGGAACTTGTACTGCTACTGTATTCTAACTGCTCTCTCCCCACGTCCACCCTGTGACAGCACACTTCCCCCTTTTATCCAGAACTTCCTGTGACTCTTTGATCAGATCTGACCCCTGTCACCTTATCATTTCGGTTCCAGAGATGAGCCTCTAGAACAGCCCTGGGTACATATTTAAGTTCAAAGGTTGGTTTGTCGCCAGCCGTGCTCTTTGTTTTGCATAGTCCAGTTCAGTCTTTGTCAGAAGAGCTGGCCCAAGTGTTGAATGTGGTTTAGTGTCAGAGAGTCCAGGAGCCACGCTCCCGGGGGGCCCCACAGTCTGACAGACCATCAAGTGTGGCTTTTTGGTAGAGTTCTAGCTCTGCCCTCTAGTCTTTCTCCCTCTGTGTCTGGAGCTCCATACCATGTACCCACTCTGGGCAGTGGGCTCATGTTTTCTTTCAATCCTTGAGGTCCACCGTTTACGTCTGGTCCAGGTGGATTGGATTGGGACCAACTGATGTTACTTAGATGGCAAGAGCCCAGACACCACTCACCCAGGTGATATGCAGAGCATTTCTTTAGAGAAAAAAGAAAAAAACTTGGGTATGTGAATTAGTTCGGATATTCCCTGATGCCATTACTCTGTCCTTTGAAAGCTGTGGATTTAGGGAGCAGTTTAGTGTTGAAGTAGAGCGGTTGTGGGTATCTATTTTTTAGTATGTGCTATCACACCCCACACCCAACCCGAATCTTAACCGCGATCTAATTTCTAGAAATCCCTCGCCCTCCCTCCTTACCCTCGCAACCATCAAAGGTTGATTTCACCTGTGCTTAAATGATTTGTTACGTTCTTATAATGGTCTCTTATAATATTTGTCCTTTTGCTTTTGGCTAATTTCACTCAGCGTAATGTCCTCCAAGTGGTCCCATGTTATCAGGTATTTCCGTAAGCCATCATTGTTTCTTGTAATTGCATAGCATGCCATTGTGTGAATAGACTCTAGTTTGTTTAGCTGTGGTCTGCTGATGGGCTCCCAGCCTTTCTAGCACCCTCAGTGTGATCTCTCATGTGTCTAAATGCTCACTGGCTGTGGGGTATTTTCATCCTCTCATTTGTTCTTTTATACATCTGGGAAGTATTTTTTGCACACCTGCTATGTGGATGGTGCAAACAGGTAATGTGCCCATCTGTTGACCGAAAGGTTGGTGGCAGGTCCACCTAAAGCCTCCCTGGAGAAGAAGCCTGGTGATCTGCTTCAGTTTTCCTCTGACACACATAGGATTGCCATGAGTCAGAAGTGGCTCCACAGTTATGGGGGATTTTTATTTCTTGTTTTCACTACATCTCAGGCTCTGGGTAGGGGGCTGTTTTCAGTGGTAAGTGAACCAGACAGGAAAGCTTACAGTCTGGCTGGGAAGATGGGTAAGAAATGCTGTGGATGGCAGAATGGGGGTTGCGAGGAAGAAGAAGGGGCCAAGACCTCAGAGAGGTCAGAGAAGGCTTCCCCAGCCAGGAAGGCAAGTCTCCATAAATTGGAGGAAGAGGAGAAGAGTTTGGCTAGGTGAGCAGCACTCAGGAAGCTCTGAAGTGGGAAGGAGGTGGGGAGTTGGACAGGCAAAGCTGTAGTCAGTGGTTGAATGAGATGGTGACCTGGAACAGGGCAGGGTCAAGGGACCCTCATAGGTGGTGATGAAGAACTGACAGTTTGTTCTGTATGATGGAGAACACTGAGTGCTGTTAACCAGCGGTGACCTGATCTGATTTTCATTTTCACGCCTGCTCCAGCTGCTCTGTTGAGAATGGACTGGTAAGGAGCAGCAAAGCTTGGGGGTTCGTGATGGTAGTAAAATCCAGAGAAGTGGTCAGATGTGAGACACCTTAGGATTGGCATCCTTGTTTTCCTGAGCAACCTTGAACCTGATCTGATAGTGTGTAGGATTTTGCAACTTGCTGTTTTATGACTTTTTTTTCCCCTTAAATTACAATCACATGTTTACTCCTCACTTAGTGACATGGTTAGATTTCAAAGATCAGGTCCCGGACTTATGTGAAAATGGGGATTTTTTTTTCCTGCTTTCAGATCGTTGCTTTGTCTGATTTTTTTAGTATAGAAAATATGATCATAGAATAATAGCTAACATTTATTGGTGTACTCAGTACCAGAACAAGTCTAGTTATAGTTCCTTCTGTGGAGAAGGAGGCTCAGAGGAGACAAAGTTGGATAAAATGGGGGTGTATGATTGCAAGGCCCATGACTTAACCATTTCATCTTCTTCTGGTACAAGGTCAGATTGTCCCTCATGGAGTTGCCTTCAGAGCTCACCCCACCTCTGTGAGCCCTGCCTTCAGGATCCTGGGGCTGGCCGTGCTCACTGGGTCTGATGAGGCACTGAGGCTTGGGCTTTCCGGCTGGGTGCTGGGAGCTTGGTTGTGCTCCTGGCCCCACTGAGGCAGAGGTTTCAGGCCAGTTCAGCTCACTCTGGAGTATCTTTAAACTTGCACATATTTCTCCCACACACCCACGGCATGGAGCTGCAAGGCCTCAGGCCACACAGGAACTAGAAACCCAGAACAGGCACCCTCTGGGTCTGTGCTGCCTGCTTGTCCGCCCCGAGACCATGGCCATAGAGGAGGCTGGCTCTGTGCCGCAGCTGGATGTGGCACCTCTGCTGGCAGGAGGGGGCAGAGGAAACAGGGCAGTGCAGCCCAGCTTCCTAGAGGCTGCCCAGAGACCCTCCTGGAGGGAGAGGACGAGCACATACCTGCTGTCTTGTTAATGTGCAAACGAGTCAGATAGTATATATTTCACTATTGTTGTAAATGTCAAATGTCAAGTAAATGAGATAGTTGGTAAGTGAGGAGTGTCTGTAACAAAGTCTTGCTGTTTTGACAATCTCTAAATATACTGTTCAGTGACAGTATATTCATCACGTGGTCCAGTTATCACCCTTCTCGGTTCCCAGATTTTCCCATCACCCTACACAGAAGCTCGGGGTCCCCTGAGCAGTGAGTCTTCCCTTCTCCCTCCCTCCCAGCTGCCCCTGGTAACAATAATAAACTCTGGGTCTCAGTGCTTTTCATTCAACTATTTTAGGTATTTCATGTAAGTCGGGCCATGCAGTATTTGTCCTTTTACATCTGACTCACCTCACTCAGCATGATGGCTCATCCATGTCACAGTGTGTATCAGGACTTCATTCCTTTTGTGGCTGAGTAATATTTCATTGACTGTGTGAACTGTATTTTGCTTATTTGTTCCCTCATTTATGGACATATAGCCATTTGGCATTTGAATGGAGTTGTGGCGTGGCCCACCCTCTGGCCTGCACACTGTACATCTGTAGACAGTATGCCCATTATGCCCACCAGGTAGTCACAGCGTCCCCTCAGGCTGTCCCCACACCCTTATCCCCAGACGGCTGCCATTCTTTGCTGTCTCCCCAGCCCAGGCCCTCCTTCTGTCCTTGCTTGGTGGATGATTTATGGATTTTTCACCCTTGTTTCCTGGTCTCCAGGAGCAGTGGTTGGGAGGGGAGGGCACTGCAAAAACAATTCTGGTCCCTTCCCTGCTTCCTCCTATTGCCACTTTAAAGGAAGCTACAGGATTAGCTGGGGTTTTAAGAAGAATCTTGCCTTTTCACTGCTTTGGGGCTCTGTTTTTATTCTTTTCAGAACTCTAGGACCCCAAGGCAGGAAAAACACACATACACACACTCACACACTCACACACACAGAAACAGCTGCAAATAGCCTTGAATTGACTTTTTTCTCTTCATTCAACAACAAGCTGAGGAATTGGAGGTGGTACAAGGACTCTTAAACGGACCGTCTCATCTGGGTGAGCAGAGTAGTCAAGTGGACACTGAGTACAGGGTGGGTTTTTTTCCATCTGAGCCCTGTTCTCAGGGCCCTGTGTTCAACTCATTCAGTCCTAACCACAATGCTATAGGGAAGGTAGTAGGATTTTCCCCGTTTCACAGATGAGGAAGCAAGACACCCAGAGCCTCATCCTGTGTGCCCAGGTTTGTAGGGTTACAGGGTGAGGCTCAGCAATCTGTATGGGTTGTGAAGAACTGGAGTGGGCAACCTACGGCCTGATGGGTAGGTGGGCCACACGTTTGCAGGTGAGAGCCTCCAGCTTCAGCCAGGCTCCAAGGGGCTGCCAGGGGCTCCTCCCTCGCGTCTGCTCCTGCCTCCCCCCCCCCCCCGCTGCACTGCCACCAAGGCGGGCTGGCGCTGCCGGCAAGGAGAGCTGTCAGGAGCCCCACATAGAAAATTTATTCTTCAAGAGCACCCTCTAAAGTGGCTAATGGATTCAATGAGGCAGAAAGAAGAAGAGAAGGGGACTGGGGAAAAGAAAAGTGAGAGATGTGTGAAAGAGGGGAGACTGGGCCCAGGAAAGGGAACTGGGCAGCACTGCCCTGGGCCTGAAGTGTCCTTTGTTGCAGACTGAAGCAAGAGGAGAATGGGCCATGGTGGCTGCCCTCCCAGCGGGCCGGGCTGATGTCTGCATTCAGAGAGGAAACTGGAGCGTTCATGAGATGCATGCAGAGCTCCCGCAGCCGGGCTGTGGCCGGGGACAGGCCCAGAGCCCAAGGACACCCGAAGCTGCCGCCACCACCGGGGGCCTTTGTGCAGGCATTTGGGGAGCGCTTTTCACACCACTGTGGTTCGGAGAAAGCGGGAGATTGTAACATTAAGTCAAAAGAGTTTAGCGTCTTGATTCAGCCCTTTCTTTGGTCTTGAATGACAGGGTTTCACCTTTAGCAGGAACCCTGGCAGCTGAGGGAGGTTGGAAAGAGGGGAGCTTTGCGACTCTGTAATACTGTCTTTATTAAAGCACAAAGGCCCCCCAAAGTCCAAGTGATTGCCGGGAGGGAGGGGTTCGGAGGCGCTGGCTGGCTCCTGAGAAGGGGTGGAGATGAACCCCGGGGTAAGATGGGTGATGTCAAACCACAAGGCACCTCGTAGGCCCCTGGTATCCACCTCCCAGAACAGGAGACAGAAATGCACGTGTTCACACTGCAGGTGTGGAATCATCAACTGGGCTTTGCTGTCCAAGTGGGATGAAGCACAAGGCTGCTGAAAAGCTAAAACAGAAACCAGGGAGGTATTTATTTTGTGCCTGCTGAATACCAGCCCTCTGTTAGGCACTATGCAGAGGTGGGGGGTTTGTTAAGTATCAACTGTATACCCTGTCCTCAGGAATGGGGGCGGGGGAGGGGGAAGAAGAAGAAACACAGACAAGACAGGAGCAGACATTTGGAACCAGCGTCCCGCCCTGCTGTTTGCCAATGGCAAGTCAGGACAAGCCTCAGTGTCCTTTGGCTGTGTAATTGGTCCGGTTGTTTTGCGTCTCTGGCTGTTACTCTCCCGTTCTATCAAATGAGGTGGTCGGCATGACAGACATAGTGGCCAGTGGGGCGCTGTGAGGGGTTGCTCATGGTAATGAGCCAAGGCTGGGCGTGAGGGCATCTGTGTGCACCTGGCAACCAGGGAGTGCTGGAGGCGGGTGGAGGGGTCAGCATATGTCAGAAGGCCCCAGACAGGGGGATGGGAGCCAGCTCTGCACCGGTGTGGTGGTGACACTGATAAGCAAAGATCCAAAGGAGTGTTTGTGGGGTGATGAGACTGTGTGAGCTTGGGACGTTCACAGAGGACAAGCTAGGCCATGGGGTGTGTGGCAGAGGGTCCTGCTTGCCGTTTGTTGGCTTGGAGGCAATCTAGCACTTCCCTCCAAACCCAAATTAGCAATCGATAAAGAGCTCATCTCTTCTTCAGAGTGCCTGCTAGGTTCCCCCTTTCTCTCCATTTGTGTATCAGCCAGCCACTTGTGTCAGTCAAAATTCAGCCAGAGAAGCAGAACCAGTAGATGTATAACACGATGTGGTTGAAAAGAATTGGTCTTTTCAGTTGTGGGGTCTGGTGAAGTCAAGTCTGAAATCCATAAGGCAAGCTGTCAGGAGGGCAGGCTGGAGCACTGAGGCCCAAGATGAAGCTGTATAGTCCACAGACAGACGGTTTCCGTCTTCAGCTCTGCTAATGAGGCCTTCCAACGGATTGGATCAGGCCTACCTGATTATCTGGGATAATCTCCTCTATCTAAAGTCAACGGATGATGGACATTAATTGCATATACAAAACGGAGACCTGTGTTGGGCTGAGTAAGTGAAGTCTGCAGCCCAACCATGCTGACATGCCACAGCACCCTCATCTAGGTCTGCCCAGACCATATCTGATCACAGCACCAGCTGGTTGCTGGCCTCATGCCCTTCCCAGGCACCATCTGCTTTGTCTGCCCCTGCTGAACCTCTGTCCTTGGATATGGCTCTCATTGGGCAGCTCTTCCCATCAGCAGCTTCCAGGAGCTCCGCGTGGCCTAAGGTGTCTAATCTACTTTGGTTTTTAAAAATTGCCCAGATGGATCTTAAAAAGCAGCAAGCCGCCATCTAAGGAACATCAGTTGGCCCAAGCCTGCCTGGAGAACATCGGAGACACCAGGGAAAGTGAGCTCAGGAGACAGAAGGACCCGTGTGGTTGGGAGACTACCTCAGCTGGAGAACAGAAGAGCTAGATGGTACCCAGCCACCACCAAAGGCAGCCATGACAGGGGACACAATGTAGAGTCCCTGATGTGGCATGACAGGAAGGGCTGGGCAGATCTAGAACTCTATTAAGAGACCATACTTGATGGTCTGACACCCTTGAGGATCCCTTGGGATTGTGGCCTCTAGTCTTGCTCCTAGCCTGGAGCTGAAACCAGTACTGAAGACACTTCAGACAAAGAAGGGACTGGACCAAGGGACACAGAGTGATGCACGTGCTGGGTGTACTTTATGGTTTAATATGCACATGAGGTTGTGCTACTGACTTCTCTTTAGAAGGGAGAGGAGAAGGTGGAGGGAAGGGGACAAGTGTTGGTTGAGTGGATACTGGAAGTAAAAAGTGGAAAAGAAGAGTGGGTTGTCACAGGGTGAGGAGAACAGATAGAGCTGGAGAGAGGGAAGTGCTTGGGGTGTTGGATGGCAGATTATCTTGGGTTGTGAACTCCCTTAATCACAATATATATATAAAAAAAATTGGAAAAAGTCTTCCTAAATCTCACCATTATAAATGCTTTTCAAGGATTGTTTACATGTTTCTCTCAAATCCTTGTACATGTGTGGCTATATTTTGTAGCCATTTAATTAATCAACAAAACAAACTATTGCTGTTGTTTCTGGCTCATGGCCACCCCGTGTGTTACAGAGAACTGCTCCATAGGGTTTTCTTGACTGCGATCTTTATGAAAGTATCGCCTGGCCTTCTCTAGTACTGGTGACTGGGTTTGACCTGCCAACCTTTAAGTTTGTAGTTTAGTACAAACCCTTGGTGCCACCCAGAGTCCATCATAGAATTACGAGGTCCAACAATTAAGTCCACAAACTTAATTGTTGTAAGTGCTACTCTGCTGAGTATCACTGCGGTCACTTTCAAAGGACACCTCTTGGGAAGTTATGCACTGACACCCGGGTCTGGTCCACTCTTCCAAGCAGTTTTGGAACTCTTTCTGGAGTGGCCATCAGAGCTGTCATTATCTTCCCTTTGATGTCCTGAAAGTCACCAAATCTCTTCTGTTCAGTATTTCCTTTGTCTCCAGGTAAAAAAAAAGTCATTGGGGGCCAGATCAGGTGAGTAGGTAGGATATTCCAATATGGTTATTTGTATACTGGCTAAAAACTCCCTCAAAGACAACCATACAATTAAGTTCACTAACTTGCTACTGTGCAACCTTGCACCATGACCATTCCAGAGAGTTCCAAAATTTACTTTGAAGGGTAGACTGTGTGCTCACATGATTGTATAACTTCACAGAGGGAGCACCTCGAAGGTGACCGTAGCATGATATTCAACTATGAGGTATGTAGCACTTAGAAGAAATAAGTTTGCAGACTTAATTGTTGGACCTCATAATGAGTATTTTGCCTTTTGTATTTAACAGGGCACACCAAGTGTTCCCCACTCCAGTTTTGCCAAATGATTTTTAAATCCTGGTGGTGTCATGGTTAAGGGATATGGATGCCATCCAAAAGATCAACAGTTAGAATCTACCAGGTGCTCCTTGGAAATTCTATGAGGCAGTTCTACTCTGATGTATAGGGTTGCTATAAGTCGGAATTGCCTCAACAGCACTGGGTTTGGGTTTTTGGTTTTTTTATTGAGTAAATAAATATACCATCACATAACATTCTATTCCATGACTGTTGGACTCTTGTTAGGTTGTTAGGTGTTATCGAGTTGGTTCTGATTCGTAGCGACCGTGTGAACAACAGCATGAAACACTGCCCTGTCCTGCACATGCCCACAATTGTTCTTATGCTTAAGTTGTTGAAGCCCCTGTGTCCATGCATCTTCTTGAGGGTCTTCTTTCTCGCTGACTCTCTACCAAGTATGATATCGTTCTCCAGAGACTGATTCCTCCTGACAACAGGTCCAAAGTGTGTGAGGTTCAGTCTTGCCATCCTTGCTTCCAAGGAGTGCTCTGGTTGTACTTCTTCCAGAACAGATCTGTTTTGTTGAACATGGTGTGTTCAATACTCTTCTCCAACACTACAATTCAAAGCTACTATTTCCTCTTCTGTCTTCTTTATTCATTGTCTAGCTTTCACATGCATATAATGCGATTGAAAATACTATGGCTTGGGTCATATGCGCCTTAGTCTTCAAGGCGATATCTTTACTTTTCAACACTAAAGGGGTCCTTTGCAGCAGATTTTCGCAGTGCAGTATGTCTTTGGATTTCTTGACTGCTGCTTCCGTGCACGTTCACTGTGGATCCAAGGAAAACAAAATCCTTGACAACCTCATTCTTTTCTCCGTTTATGATGATGTTGCTTGCTGGTCCATTTGTGAAGATTTTTGTATTCTTAGTATTGAAGTGCAACCCATACTGAAGGCAGTGGTCTTTGATCTTCATCAGTAACTGTTTCAAATCCTCCTCACTTTCAAAAGCAAGGTTGTGTCATCTCCATAAGGCAGGTTGTTAATGAGTTGTCCTCCAGTCCTGATGCCTTGTTCTTCATACAGTCCAATTTCTCAGATTTGCTCAGCATGCAGACTGAAAAGGTATGGCAAAGGGATACAACCCTGATGCACACGTTTCCTAACTTTAAACCCTGCAGTGTCCCCTTGTCCTGTTTGCTTGACTGTACAGATTTCTCATGAGCACAGATAATGTTCTGGAGTTCCCATTCTCCCCAGTGTTATCTGTAATTTGTTATGATCCACATAGTTGAATGCCTGTAATTTCTCCACATCATTGAAAATGGTAGATCCCTATTCATATGGTTTCCCTTCCCTGTGGGAAATTCTTACTGCGGTTGGAAGGTATGGATCTTCTTCCAAATTGCCTGTCTTGTCTGCTGAGAAAATCTTTGTCCCACTCCCCCTCACCGTTTCCGAGCCTCCCTCCTGTCTCTGTCTGGGTGGCCTCCCCACATGCCTTTTTCTTCTATACATGGTTGAACACTTAGCTCAGTCCTGCCTTGGCTGGTGACACAAACAATTTATACTCGGCTACTCCCCTAAAGGTTGGCAGTTCAAATCCGCCCAGCAGCACTGCAGAAGAAAGGCCTGGCAGTCTACTGTAAAGATTACAGCTAAGACAGTTCTATAGAGCAGTTCTCCACTATAATATGTGGGTCACCATGAGTCACTGTTGGCTTGACAGTGTTGGGTGAGTTGGATGAACGAAACTTAAGTCTCACTTATCCCAAACAGTCCTTCCTTGGAGCCTCCTCACTACTGCCAGTCCTTCCTTCCTTCACCCTCACTTGCACTAAGCCTGTTGCAGGTGACTTTCCTTGCTGCTCCATCTCCTGCAGAGATCCCCATCAGGTACAGGAGTCTTACCTCCCGCACTGCCCCTCCTGGCCTGTCTGCTGCTTCGGACCTGGAAGCCGAGTGTCCCTTGTGGGATCCTGCCTCCGGCTTCCTTACACTTCCACTGGAGCTTTCCCAGTCTTGCTTCCCCTGTCTCTTTGACAGTCCTATCTCAGCCTCCTGGGGCTTCCTTGGCTATTCTCTCCTCCTTGATGGCCCACAGTCACACTGGGGACGTCTTACAGGGGAGCTGGTCCACCCCCATACAAAGCCTCTGGGCACTGTGGACTCAGAGTCCTTCCATCCTCCACCATGTGTATGTCCCTACCCCATCACCTACCATATCAAGCGCCTGCTTCCAGCCAGCTCTTGGAGGCCACAGAAGCTGCTTTCAGTGCCTTCACACACCTGTCCACCCCACAATGCCCCTTGCCCCTGAGGTGAGCTGCACAGAGTGTGGATCTGTGTAGGCCTCTCAGTACCCACTGAACAAGGCTGGGGTCTGAGCTCACATGTACAAGTTTGGTAGGGCCCAGAGCCAATGTTGAGCACTGTGCAGCACCATCTCCTCTGACTTCCACAAGAGTTTTCTGGGGGTCACCCCCACCTATAAAGAGGCACAGAGAGGTTATGTGGTCTATTGAGGCTCCCACAAACAGCAAGTGATAGTGCCGGGATTCGAACACTGACTTGTCTGATCCGAGAGGCCTCGCTTTAATATCACTGCTTAGCCTGGTCTTCTGGGCCCTTCTCAACTCCAGTCCAGTCATGTATTGTGGACTTGATATGTTTATAACTTTGTGTGGTTTGTAAACCTGTCTATTCCATAAGCCCCGGAAAAGCAGTTTTTGGGGTTTTTTTTTTTTTTTGGCTTCTCTGATTCCATAGTGCCAAGTGCTTGGATAGATAAATAGGTGGGTAAATGGATTGGAGGGTGAATGAGTAGGTGGATAGATAGGTGAATGGGTGCATAAATGAGTAGGTGAGTGAGTGCCTGGGGGAATGAGTGGGTGCATGGGTGGGCAGGTAGAAGGGAAGGCGAGTTGGTGGGTGGATGGGTAAATGAGCTATACAGATGGGTGGACAAGTGAGTCAGCTAATCAACGAATCCAATCCCTTCACTTAAGAGGTTGTGATTTGTTTGAGAACACACAACTGACAGTTAACGGAATAAATACTTCCCACTGATACTCACAAGCAACCTAAGAAGTGATATTAATCAGCTCCATTTTGCAGATGTGAAAAACAGAGGCATTGAAAGTATACATCACCTGTTGAGGTTTTTACTAGTGGCAGGACTCTGATTTAAATCCAAGTGTTATGATTTTGGGAACCCTGTGGTGTAGTGGTTAAGTGCTATATCTGCTAACAAATAGGTCAGTCATTTGAATTCACCCAGGCACTCCTTAGAAACTCTGTAGAACAATTTTACTGTGTACTATAGGATCACTATGAGTCGGACCCGACTTGATGGCAATGGGTTTTTTTTTTAATAGGGTATTTAGAGACAGAAGCAACTCAGCAGCAGCGGGTGTTATGGTTTTGATCCAGGGCTGTAATCTGCTTCTAGGATACTGTAGGCCTCATTCCTCCATCTCTTACTTCAGCAGCCATTGTTTTCCTTGCTTGTTTTTGCTCCTCCAGGAAGCCTTCCCTGACTACTCTGGGCTCTTGCTGGCAGCAGCACCCAACCCGTGCAGTGGCTTTGTCTCTCATTATCTCATGACTGCCATACTTGTGGGCCCAGGGAGATTATTTTACCCTGTGAAACAAATATTTATTAACCATGTACTCTGTCCTGTGCGCTGTGCCAAGGACTGCAAATATAAACTCTAAACAAGTTTGTAGGCAAGTAAACAGTCAGTTACAAAATATCTTGGTGGTGGTGCCTGGCTTTTTTTTTGTCCTTCTAGTGGTGGAGCAGTTTTTTACTAGTGGCAGGACTCTGATTTAAACCTAAGCTTTATGATTTTGGGAAACCCTGGTGGCACAGTGGTTAAGTGCTATATCTGCTAATGAAAAGGTTGGTCATTTGAATCTACCAGGTGCTCCTTAGAAACACTCTAGGACAGTTTCACTCTGTACTGGCAGGTGAAGCAGGGAGGGCTGTTAATTACCTGGAGGCAGAGGAGAAAGTGACTCTAGGGAGAAGGAGCTGTGTGATGTGTAGGGTGGTCAGACACAAATGTCCTTCCTCCGTTCCCCCTCCCTCCTTCCTTCCTCCTCTGCTATGTTGATTGAGCATCCACTCTCTGTCAAGGACTCAGAGAACATACATTACTTTGTCCTGGGCAAGTCACATAGCAGGTGCCGCGTGTGGTCACTTATTGACTGTTTCAATTAGTCTACATGTATAAGAGTGCCTGCCATGTGCTAGGCACCTCCGTGATTGATTGAGGTGAATACACCATAGCATTTTCTGAGAGCCAACCAAGAAGCCCCTCCTTCCCCCCACCAAAGGAGCTAAGGAAATAGCAGAGGGCAAACCTGCCTTGGGGGCCAGGAGTGAAAAGTGAGGCAGGATTGATGGAAACTGTGATCTTGAGTGTTCACCTTTAGATGTGAGACCCTTAGCTGAGGATGAATAGCAAACAGAGGGTGGCTGCAGGTGGAGGGAAGGCAGGGGGCGGGTGGAGTCGTGTAGACCCAGGTTCAAAGCTCCGGCCCCTAACCCTGAGCTAAGCGTGTCCTGTGGGCCAGATGCTGGGCTTGGGATTTTGCCTTCACTATTTAATGTTCACAATAGGATGTCATCATTAGCAAACTCATTTACAAATGAAGCTACTGAGGCCCAGAGAGATAAGTACCATGCACAGTATAACACAGCTAGAGGAAGAGTCAGGATTTGAACCCAAGGCTGCCCCAAACCAGTGTTCTTGCCACTGGTCCATACCCAGTCCTCAGAAAGTGTTGGCTCCCTCCCTTACCTGGTAGATATTCACTGATCAACCAGGCTGAGTGCTTACTGTGTGCCAGCTGTCATTGGTGGGTGACAGTGGAGTGACAGGCAAGTGAGCTGGTCCTAAGCTGCCGCCTCTGGAGCCAGGTGGCCCGGGGATGGGACCTAGCTCTGCCTCCAGCATGACTTTGGGCGTATGTCTTTGTCTCTGAGCTGTTTCCTCACCTTCACTGGGGGCACCTCATTGGGTTTGTCGTAGGGCTTATATGAGATGAATGCCACATGGTGAGCATGCAGATAGCATCACGGCTATCATGTTTATTTGATTGATTTTTATATAGCTATTCTCTCATGGCAACCCTTGACTCGATGGCACTCGGCTTGGCTTATTGTCTGACTTAAAGTTTGCAATCAGGTGGAAAAGTAAAATTTATTTTATATACCTAGTTAACACAATTTTGTAGTGTGTGTTATTTGCCAAATAATAGCATATCTAACATTGCTACAATGTGCTACAGAGGTTGGATAAGGAAGTTACTATGGCCTGGGGTAGTCCAGGAAAGCTTCCTGGAAGAGATGCAGTTTGAGCTTCACTTTGAAGGACAGCCAGGTAGAGAGACCGGAGCTGGGCCTTCTAGTAGAGATCAGGAGAGGACAAGGCGAATGACGGATGGCTGTGAAAGTTAGAAAAGTGGTCAGCTGGGCCAGATTTTGGCATTTGGGAGGTGTGTTTGCTAGTCTGAGGTCCTGTGGGCAGTGGGGAGCCATTCAAGGTTCTTGAGCAGGGGTATGTTTTGGGAAAGTGGAAGTGGCACAGACAGGCCTCATGCTGTGGTATGTGCTGCTATTGCATCTGTCCTCTTTCCTGTTTGATACCCTCCTGTGTGTGATAAACTAGCACCCCTGTGAGTACATAAGAACAGGCAATAATTCATCCACTCTGCAGAGTCAGATAAAGTCTCTGTTTAAACCATAGTTACGTAGTGTCATGATTATGATAAGGTCTAGCATATTGATAATAATAATACCCATTCCTGGGAGGCAGGTGCTTATTCTATTCTGCAGACTCCCAGTGGTTCTGGAGCTGCCCCCTAGAGACAACACCCCCAGTTTATCATAAGGGTATTGTAACATCACATTTACCATCCTGAAATGAAAGTCACAAATAACCTACCTGCACAGAAGACAATTCAAGCACATCGAGATGATGCCCCAGCTCTAACCTAAAGGAAAGGCAGGGAGAAAGTAATTTACAGTGAAATAATATTACAATATGTAAGTGCTCAGTCACACTAGAAGCATAATGATGTAGTCAGGTGCTGGCTTCAACTTGGAATGAATACATTTGGGTATATGAGAATGTTCCATTGACTACTGCCAATTCTTTTCCTCTATTTTACTTCTTGAAATAAGAGCTTAACATGCATATTATCATCAGTTCAACAGCTACAAACACAGACTGGTACAAGGGCGTGGTGTTGGTGACTTAAATTTCATGGGTGGCATTGCAGTTGATGACATGATTTTCTGAACCAATGAACAATGCTTATTAAAGTACTGAACAAAAGAGTACAGTCTTTCCTCAATTTACATACTAATTGCATTTCTGGAAGATTCAACTTATATTTAAAAAAAAACACAAAAAACCCAGTGCTGTCGAGTCAAATCCGACTCAAGGCAACCCTAGAGGCCAGAGTAGAACTGCCCTCTAGAGTATTCAAGGAGCGCCTGGTGGATTTGAACTGCCGGCTGTTTGGTTAGCAGTGGTAGCACTTAATCCACTACACCACCAGGGATTCCCTTATACTAAAAGGATATAAAAAATATTTTCAGATTTTATGTAAAGCAGAGATTCTAGGCTTAATAATTGTAAACAGCCCCCTGCCCTGCACCTCCCTGCACCTGGATGCCTGATCAGACATATAGAAATTGCGAGAAACAGTAGTTTGGTGTTGTGTGGAACTGTCACCTGTGCTGTGGGATTTCCAGCATCTCAGTTCTGGGTCATTACATGCCTCACCTCAGGTTGGTGTTTCGACACCCAAAATGCCCCCGTGTTTCCAGGTCATCCCTTAGAGGACAGTACTTCCTTTGTTATGCCCACCAACTTACATAATCTTATGCCTTTTTCACAACAGTTCTTTGAAGTACTTATTTTGATTCCCACTTTACAGATGTGCACATTGAGGCTTCATGAGTGCTATAATGAGTGCACATTGCTATAATGAGTGCACTTTACAGATGTGCACATTGAGGCTTCATGAGTCCCTGCTTGGGTCTGGTCAAGCCGGGACTGTAACCCACTCTGTTTTCCTGCGTCATCATAGAATTTAGTATTGTATTTGCTTTTTATGGTGCCTTCATTGAATTCAACATACCTTTTTTTTTTAATGATTGAATGGAAGTGTACATTCCCATATAAATTCTTACGCTCACCTGTATGCAGCTCCCACTGCTCTCCCTGCCCAGTCACAGCACACCCCTCCTCTCTGCTGCATACATCAACATGCATTTTTGAAGCACCTCCTGGGCTCCAGACAGTGGCAGTGCTGGAGATCTGGAGGCAGATGTCTGTGACTTAGTCTCAGTGCAGCATGGGTAGTGGTCCTGAGAAAGGATGTGGCTCAGCAAAGGAATGGAAAGAAGCTGAGGGCAGCAGAGCTTGGAATCCTTGAGACAGAAGTACTGGTAAGCAGGCACCAGGTTATGAAGAGGTCATAAACAAGTGACAAGTTGAGAGCAATGGAAGGGCATCGAGGGACTTACAGAAGAGGGATGATATAACCAGCTTTTCCTTTTGTAAGATCACTCAGACTTCAGTGTGGGGGTGAGTTGGAGGAAGCCACGGCTTGAACCCACTTCTTCTAGAAGTTGTAGCATGAGTTGATGGTGGCTTCATGATGGGGAGGAATGGATAGTGAGAAATTTGCAAGAGCTTTTTAATCAGTCCTAGGATATAGAGGCAAAGGAGACAAGAAGGCAAAGCTGAAACCAGGTCCCTCGCTTTGGTACCTGCTGCTTGGAGGACCATTGGGTAAGATAGGGCAATACTGTATGAGGAAGAGGTTTGGCTGGAGTTAGGGGGGATGAGTTTCTTTTGAGGACCAGGTAAGTTTCAGGAGCCTGTGAGACTTCAGTGGAGATGTTTGTGCTATCTCAAACCAAACCCATTGTTTTTGAGTCCATTCTGACTCATAGCAAACCTACAGGACAGATTAGAACCCCTCCATAGGGTTTCCAAGGAGTGGCTAGAGGATTCAAAGTGCATCTGATACGCTGCATTTTATCTAATCTAAGTCACACCATTATTTTATGTGCCAGGAGGTGTGTGAAACCCATACTAACCCACTGCATTGCTGTGGAGTTGACAGTGACCGGAGACGAAAGAGTAGAACTGCCCCATAGGGTTTCCAAGGCTAATTCTTGCAGAAGCAGAGTGCCACACTCTCCCAGAGAGCATTTGGTGAGTTTGAACCACTGACCTCTTAGTTCACAGCCAGACACTTAATCACTGTGCCACCAGGGCTCCTTAGAAGGTATATAATACTTCTAGTTCAGGACATTTGCCACAGGTAAAAATCCTTCCAGTTCAACTACCACACATGGCCCTAATGCTGTTTTTGAGTGACTTATGAAATAGTCACACTAGACTTGCATTTGCTTTGAAGTTTCTGTATCCCAAAGGAATGCCAATTCTCATGTCTTTAGGTGCACCATTTGGGAGGATAAGAATGATCTGTTTGCACACATCGCAGTAACAGAATGTGATACCTCCGTCTACTTGTGGACCTCTTCTTTTCTTCGATCCATAAAGTGCTTCACTATGTTTTGTAAGATAATATAGAACTATGGTCATTTCTGCAACAATTTATATCTGCTGTACGCCACCAAATTTTGTAGTCCCTAGGTAGTTCAGTTAATGTGCATGGCTGTTTACAGGAAGGCTGGGGGTTTGAGTTGCCTAGAGGGGCCTTATAAAAAAGACCTGGTGCTCTGGTTCCAAAAAGTCAGCCGTCAGAAGCCCTGTAGAGCACAGTTCTGCTCTGACAAATGTGGGCTCACCAGGAGTCTGAATCAAATAGCAGGCAAAACTGTTTTTCTTTTTATCAAATTTGAGGTTATCAGATTTGTTGCTGTGTTTCTGCCCAAACACGGTAATATCTTTTAAAGGCATTTTTAAACCTGAAATAGCATTTCATTTAAATTAATGTAACTTTAAACATTTTGACAACAAAGCCCATAACTCTTGTGAGGTGATAATACGTGGTGATGACAGTAGCTGTTACCTGTGTCTCTTGCGTTGTGGCAGGGATAACCACTCTGCAGCTGTCACCTAGGGGTCATCAGTGATGACACACATCCTGATTTCAGAAACAATAATGAGAATGAGCCTGAAAGCATGTCTCTTAGAATTGTTGGAACTGAAGCTATGGGAACAGATGTGTTAGCCAAGGAGAGAGAGACTGTAAGAGAGAGGGGCGGAAGAGTAAAGATGGCGCTTGGGGGACACCAGCAATTAAGGGGCAAGAGGAGCAGAAACCTACAAATGAAATTAAGGAGTTCTCAGAAACTGGAGAAAATCCAGGGAGAGATAAGGAGACCATGGGGAGCGGGAAGGAGGGTATGAGCTGTAAGAGGAGGACTTTGTTGCTAGGTGGTATAAAGTCAGCCTCCTGTGCGTGTCATGCCCAGTCCTGTGCCTTTGCTGTAGCCCACCGAGGATCATGCTCTTATGATCTGTATGGCTTTCACTGACTGATTTTTCCAAAGTAGGTCACCAACTTTTTCTTCCTAGTCTGTTTTATTCTGGAAATACCTCTGAAATCTGTCCGGCATGGGTAATCCTGTTGGTACTGAAATATTAGGGGTATAGCTTCCAGCATCATAGCAACATGGAAGCTGCCACTGAAAGCTGGGTGGTAGCTGTGCTGGAGGCACAGTGGATGGGAGGCTAGCACTGTCTGTTGAAAGTGGCCATCCTTGATAAGAACAGCTTTCTTGGAGTGAAGGGCCTTGAGGGCAGGGAAGTGTGACTGTGGGTTTCCATTTTCAAAGGTTCATCATGAAAGGGAGAAACCCAAACCTACTGCTGTTGAATCAATTCCAACTCATAGTGACTCTATATGAAGGGGAGAAGTGGTAACTAAAATCAAAGATGGCAGAGTGCAGCTGGCTGTGGTTTGGGTGGCACCATCATCTAAGAAGGAGACACACAATAAAGAAAGATATCTGGGGACAAAGTTAGTGATTTTGGTTTTGAACATGTACATTTGCAATCTTTGTAAGAGATCTGGGTAAATGTATACAGAAACGCATTGCTATCAAGTTGATTCCAGCTCATAGCAACCCAACAGGACAGGGTACAATTGCCCCATCGAGTTTTCAAGCTGTAGCCTTTCTCTTTTTAATTGTGACTAAACGAAAGTACACAATCCAAATTAATTTCGCATGCCTGCCTATCTGCAGCTGCTTCTTCTCTCCTTGCCTGGTGACAGCACACTCCTCCTTTTCATTCTGTACTTGTCATATTCTCTAAACAATCTCCTGTCATCTCCTCCACACTATCTTTTCTTCCATCTAGAAAGAGACCAGTAGGACAGCCTCCTATAAATGCATAGAGCCATGTAATACACAGACCGTATGGTCACATTGTGTCCCCGACTCCAGTCCATTTTTGTCTGAAGAGTTGACCTCACTAGTATTTTCTGGACAGGGACAGCAGTGGGTCTGTGGGCCATGCTCCCAGGGGATCCCTCAAGCTGTCAGATCATCAGTTGTGGTCTTTCAGCAGAGTTCTAGTGCTGCTAGAATTCTTTTCTAGGGTTCTAGAGTTCTTTTTCTTGTGTGGCCACAGGGACTCAACATTGTGTGCCACATCATGGCTATCTTTGGTGGGGGCCAGGCACCATCTGGATCTTCTGGTCACATGTTGATATAGTCTCCCATTCATATGGCTCCTTCTGTCTCCTGAGTCCAAGTCTGTAGTGTTTATGAAGCAGACTGCCACATCTGTGTCCTAAGGAGTGGCTGGTGGGGTCAAGCTGCCAACCTTTCAGTTAGCAGCCAAGTGTATAGCCACTGAGCCACCAGGGCTCCTTGAATGTGCACATAAGAGTTGAGAATACAAGAGACACCACTGGGCTGTGAGAGTGTGAAGATCATCAGCACTTAGATTCTTCCTAAATCCTTAAGAGGAGGCCCAGAAACCAGAAGCCTGTGGAGAGAGAAGGAGAAGCACGGTGTCATGGATTGGATTGTGTCCCCGCAAAAGTGAATGTGTTGATTTGATTTGGCTATAAGTCCCAATATGGTCCCCTCCTCCCATGTGTTGTGAATCCTGCCTCTGTGAGATTGATGATGGAAAACGGGCTGCAGTTGTGTTAGTGAGGCAGGTCTCAAGCTACAAGCTTGTGGAATATGAGAGAAGTGAGACGAGGAAGTTGGGAAACTCATACCACCAAGAGGGAAGCACTGGGAGCAGAGCACATCCTTTGGACCCAAGGTTCCTGTGCGGAGATGCTCTCACTGGATTTGGACTCAGCCTACCGGACTGTGTTGATTTCTCATTCTGAATGGATTTGTGGCTTACTGGACTGTGTCAATAAAGCTTCTTTTCATGAAACCTTCCACTCATGGTATTTTCTGTTAGAGCAATACCAGGTAACTAAGTCACAGGGTGAGAGCTGCCTTCTGGGAAACAGTAACCTGCAGAGAGTGAGCAGAGCCCTGTGAGAGCTAGAGGGCAGGATTGCTCCTGATTTACCTTTTATAATTTAAATGTTATTGTGCTTTAGGTGAAAGCTTATCCAGTAACTTGGGTTCCCGTTTAACAATTTTTATACGAGTTGTTCCATGCCATTGATTATAGTTTTTCCAGTTGTCGACATTCTGTTGCTTCCATCTGTTTGTTCTGTTTCCATTGATCTAGCTTCCTTTCCCTTCCTTGCTTTCTTATCTTTGATATTGGGTAAATGTCACCCATTTGATCTTGTGTAGTTAATTATTTAAGGGCGCACATGACTCATAGGTAATGTTGTTTGCTTTATAAAATAATCTCTTATTTGGCTGAAAAGTGACCCACAGAAATAGCTTCAAATCCAAGTTCAAAGCGTGTTTTAGGGTGATAATCTCAGGATGTTCTATAGTCTACATGGGTCCAATACGCCGGGCTTTTTTTTAAAAGGAATTGGAACGTTTGTTCTATATTTTTCTGCATTCTCTCCAGGACCTTCTATTGTGTGCCTGCTCAGAACAGTCGGTGCTGGTAGCTGAATACCGTCTAGTTCTGCTGTCAGTTTAGAGGAGATGGTGGTTTTCGTGGGCTGCTAGTCCAGTGGACTAGTTTTTTCACTGAGCGTTTGATTTCCCTTATTCTCTTTTCATATGTATGTGTAGAGACCAATAACTGTATCTTAGATGGCTACTCACAAGCTTTTAAGATTGCAGATGCTGCTCATCAATCTAAGATATGGAACATTATCTCTGTGAATTATTTTATGCTGGTTGAGTTGTCTTCCCCGACTGTGGTCCCAAGTCTTTTGACCCAGTAAAGCGATCCCAGAAATTGTTTGGATATGTCTAGGAAGGCTTTATAACTGGGCCTCCTAGGTTACTGTGCCTCCCAGAAAAGCAGACTAAAAGTCCAAATGCAGGGCATCAGCTCCAGGGGAAGTCTTTGTGTGTTGGCTCTGGGGAAAGTCCTTGCCATCAACCTTCCCCTGGACTGGAAGCTTCTAAGGCACAGGTACTCCAGGTCCTTTCCAAAGGATGCACTCTGCTCCTGGCACTGCTTCCTTGGTGGCATGAGGTCCGCAGCCCTCTGCTTGCTTCCCTTTCCTTTATATCGCAAGAGACTGCCTCCAGGCAAGTACAGTTACACATTGAGTCCTGCCCCACCAACACAGCTGCTGCCCATCCTCCCTCATTAACATCATAGAGGCAGAGTGTACAACATATAGGAACATCATACCATACCATGAATTATAGTCCAGCCAGATTGTTACACACATTTTGGGGGGGAGGGGTCACATTTAATCCCTGACAAACAGCATCATATTCATCATCCCAAAAGAACATTTCAAGAGTTATTCTAAGTACAGCATTGTTAATGACAGAATAATACCCATACATCTTCAAGGAAGCCCAGTTGATATAACTGTTATTCAAGTTTGCTTACACCAACTACTAAGAAGTAGAAACTGAAGATTGTTACCCACTTCCACAGTTTGAAATTGATCAAACTTGCAATCAGTATGCATTGATAACTGCTGGTGATTGTAATGGAAAGTTGGAAATAAAGAGGAAGGATTGGTAGCTGGAATATGTGGCCTCGGTGATGGAAACAATGCAAGAGATTCCCTGATAGACTTGTGCAAAGACTAACAACTTCTTTGTTGCAACTATCTTTTTTCAGTATCAAAAATGGTGACTACACACGTGTACCTCACCAGATAGAAAACACAGGCATCAAACCAGCTACGTCATATCAACTACCTGGTAATCTAAGTTGGTTGATTGATTGGTTATGTCATTGATTAAGTGAGTGAAAAACCTGTGAACGAGACTAAAAAAATCTGAGGGAAAAGAGGCAAAAATCCAGAAGAGTCTCCTGTGGAGACAAACGGAATATTTAAAGCTGCAAGGATGGGGAAAAAGGACAAGAACTAAGAAGTCATGGGGTTTGGTTATTAGCAGGCCCTGGTGTTCCTGTGACTTGCAGTCGACTTGATGGCAGTGGGATTGGTTTGGTTAGGCGTCCTCTGAGGAAATTTCCTGGTGTCATAGTAGGTTAAGTGCTATGTCTACTAACCAAAAGTTTGGCTGTTCAAATCTGCCAGGTGCTCCTTAGAAACTCTATAAGGGCAGTTCTACTGTCCTATAGGGTTGCTATGAGTCAGAATCAACTTGTTTTGTTTTGGTGTCCTCTGGCAATGTAATGCTTAAAACACTCGACTGTTAACTGAAAATTCAGGTGTTCAAATTCCAGAGCTGCTCTGTAGGAGAATGATGAGGCAGTCTGTTTATTTAAAGATTGACAGCCTTGGAAACCCTATAGTGCAGTTCTGTTCTGTCCTATAGGTTTACTCTTGGAGTCAGAATTGACTTGACAATGGTGAGGTTTTGGTTTGGTGTTTTCTGGAATAGCTGCTCAGTAGAGGGGTAGGAGGCAGAAGCCAGATTGCTGCCAGCTGAGGCAGGAGCAGCAGATGAGCCCAGGAAATGAAGCTGTGCTGGAGGCAACATGTGACCAGCACAGGTGGCCTGGAAGGGCTTGTGTTACTCAGGACTACTGAGGAAGGCCCCAAGTCCTTGGTTGAGGGGCGGAGGGAGCCGAAGTTCTCTTCTGGAGAAGAGGTAAAGTTTGCGGGATCCAGGCAGCACCTTCATTTCTGGTTACAGATGCAGCCCGTTTTAAGCATCATGCTTTCTCCATGCCTCTACCACCCCAGCTTGTTGAAAAGAGTAAGAGAATACAGGTAGTTCTTCTCGTCTGGCAGCTCCCCCACTCAGCCCCCTGCAAACCTCGCTTGGGGAACTTGTGCTGTAGTGGTGGCCCTGGTCACCATGGCGACTCTAGCTTTCTAGTCCAATAGAGATGGCTGAGGTTTAAATTATTATTAGCTGCAGACAGACGTGTGTTCCAGGCAGTAAATAACAGCTGCTAATACCAGTTTGCACTCTGCTGGCACTGATGGCATATTTATGTTGCTTGGGCTTGCTTTTGGATGTGTTTTCATTTTTGTGAAATCCTGGTGGCGTAGCAGTTATGAGCTACTGTTGCTAACCAAAATGTCAGCAGTTTGAATCCACCAGGCACTCCTTGGAAACCCTATAGGGCAGTTCTCTCTCCTGTAGGCTCACTGTGAGTGCGAATTGACTCAACATCAGAGAGTATGGTGTTTTTTTTGTTTGTTTGTTTTATGGTGAAACTATATGAAAATCAACAGCATTGACTGTCTAGTTTTAATTTACCACAAAATAGGTTTAAACATTAGACTGGCTGCTCTCCCCATCCCATGATGTTTTACATTTCTTGTGGACAAGGATTTGAGTTGGAATGCAGCAGTCTTAATGACCATGGTTGCAGTTCACGAGTCGTACCACCCCAGGGCTCTGACTTCCCTGCCCTCACACACTGCTTGTTTCTCTCCCTGGAGGTGACTGCTCCCAAGCAGAGTGCTCTGCCTGCCCCTGTCCTGAGCCCACTTGCTTTAAGAAATTTATTCACACAGCACATTATAAAATCAGGATTCTTTGGAACAGCAGGGGGCCCCATCCTCCCCCTGCAAAGCCCTACACCAGAATGACCCCGGTGGCACCCCAAGTTGCTCGCTCCTTCCTGTATCCCGCTACATGTCCCTGAACTTCCCCTGCTGCCGTCCACGAATGTCCTTCCTGTGACCAGGTCTGTCTGCTCCTTGAGGGCAAACGCCTGGCAGTGCCATCAGCCTGCTCCCGACCCCAGCACAATCCCTGACACACAGAAGGCTCAGTAAATAGCTGGTGTATTGAATTCAGCAGAAAGTTCTTTACTCTCAGGTGGAGAGGTTTCAGTGAAAACACACACCATTTACAATGAAGAACCACTACAGAGACATGGGATTATTGTCATGTTTCATTCCATTCATTTTTTCCCCCTGATTTTAGTTGAGTTGAAGGCGTATGGACCAAACTAGTTTCTTATTAAACAGTTAATACACATTTTGTGACAGCGGCTACCAACCTCACAACATGTCAACACTCTTCCCTTCTTAACCTTGAGTTGCCCGTTACCAGCTTTCCTATCCCTTCTTGCCTTCTCACCCTTGCCCCTGGGCTAGTGTGCCCATTTAACCTATTTTTGTTTATGGGCCTGTCTAGTCTTTGGCTGAAGGGTGATTTTCAGGAGTGACTTCTGTACTGAGTTAAAAGGGCATCTGGGGGCCATGCTGTTTGACTCATTCTTATTGAGTTATTGAGATCTGAAGGTATTCATTCATCATCTGTTTAGGTGTAGAACTTCCTGAGAAGTGTTCAGTGCCTCTAAAGATGAATCATATGCTTACCCTTGAGTATATTCCACACTGCCTGCAAGGCAAGGCAGATGTATAAACAGGTATCTACATTATGAGGTAGAATAAAATAAGCACTAAATCAAAGAAGGAAGAGAAGTTACTGTTGACTGAGGGTCAGTGTATTTGTCACGATTCCTGGTGCAGGATAAACATTGGCTCATCTAATTCTGCCCATTACTGTGAGAAATGAGAGTTCTTACCTACATTTCATAGATGAAGAACCTGAGGCTCAATAAATTTGAGTTAATCCATTGTGTTCTCATCCCCATTTTACAGAAGAGAATATTGAGACCTAGAGAGACAATAACATGCCTAGATCAGGAACATGGGTAGAAAGTGCCAGAGGCTGGATTTGTACCTCGTTTTTCTGATGGTCAGGTCAGTCCTCATATCTGGGTTCCATATTGCTGTAATGTGTGCTAAGCCTATAAGAAGAGAGTTTCATTCTACCCATGTGGCCTAGTGTTGACACTTAGCAAACACAGGTAAGTCACTGAGCTAGCCTTGAAAGTCTTCAAGATTTCAAAGGAAAGAAAGGGAAAAGATATTTTACTTAAAAACCAAAGGCTTACAGGCAGGTAAGTGCAGGGTTGGTTCAAGGATGGTAAAAGAGGTTGTGTGCAAAGAGCGGGTTGGATCAGGAAGGGACTTGAATTCCCTATAGGGCAGTGCAGTGGTCAAAACTATAGACTTTAGAGTCGAATGGCTCTGAGCTTGAATCCTGCCATCATTTAGCTGTGCAGCCACGGGCAAGGTATACTTCTTCTACATGCTTCAATTGCCGCCTCAGTGAAATGGAAATGACAGTCGTTTCTATCTTACAGAATTGGATCATGTAAGAATAAAGCATGTAAATCAGTCAGTGTTCATCTCAGTATTACTAGGTATCAGCGGATCTCTGTTTCTGCTGTACCGAACACTGTTACCTCTGAAGCCCTCTGCTTCTATTCAGAATGTCCCTTCTGCACAGTAACAATCTCAGGGTTGGAAGGAACCATGGGTGTAGATAGTCTTCATGGCTTCAGCTATAGCAAGAAGGAAGAGTAACACCATCCTCTGGGCTCCCAAGATGTTTGGTTTCCTGCTCACCATTCCCCTGCACCTAAAGACATCTATGATGGTCCATTCTTCTCCTGTGACCTGTGAGGCCTAGGAAGTGTTATCTTGGGGTCAGTATCTGAGAAGTCTCAGCAAGTTTCTCTCCATAATCTGGCTCCAAGGCCCCAGAACTCATGTGCTCCTCAATGGGGATCCCCAAACTTCTTCCATGTCTGGCCCCTGGATCCTTGCAAAGGTTGAGAATTCTCACTATCCTTCACTTCTCTGGAATTCCTGGCTTGCTCTTTTTACCAGGCAAGACTCATCTCTCTATATATCGCTGTGTTATCTCTGTCTCCATCTCTGTCCTTATCCCCATCCCTATCCCTATATCTATCTAAGTCTGCATCTATTACCTACATCTGCATCTGTATCTGTATCTATCTGTGATAGCATGGTCAAGTATCATTCTCTTTAGCCCAACTTTAAGTCTCTTCACTCCTTTTAAATTGGAATTTGGTCTCCTTTTAAATTGGATTTCCTCCTGGTATAATTACTTCCATGCCATCTAAGTATTGTCTGCACCTGAGCCCCTCTGATGCCACAGCTGTTGGCTGGAGATGGGCTCCAGAGAGGATACTCACCTGTAATAGCCACTCGGAATGATTCTTCATGACCTCTACTCTGGATACTCTGGCTCTTCAGGGTGGCTGAAGTAGCTTCTCTTGTGTCCTGCTATTTTCTCTTCTCCTATGATCCTATTGACTCAGCTTTCCCCAGCCAATTGCTAGGAATGGTCACCTCTTAACACCAGCCTTTGGTGTCCTCACATAACCGGCCATCCCCACCCATGAGTGACAAGACTGTGGAGGGTGTTAGAGAGCCACTCACCTGCCCTTAATTTTAGCTGACCCCAGCCTCTTGGCATTCTTGAACCTGGGAGAGTTTGTTCTTTGCTAGTGTGGCCATCTTACTCAATAGTTAGAAATGTATCACTTGTTGACACAACAAAGCAAATCGAAGGCAGTCAGTTTTTCCAATTACTGAGCAGTTTCAATATGTCAGGTGTTCTGCATTGTTACAACTAATCCTCACATTACTGTTTGAAATAGGCACTATCCTCATTTCACAGAGAAGACACAGACATAAGAAGGCCTTAGAGACCTTCTAACACACACATGGACCTTTTTCCTTGGTAATGGAGTCTACCCCAAATTTGGGTTCCCTGTCAGGCTCATTCTAAACTGTGCCATAGAAGGTTAAAACTGTGGTTTACCAAGAACTGATGGTCTCTTTTGCCAGTCTATTATAACTGACTAGACCTTTCTGGAGACTTCCTAACTCTATTCTTTGTTATTCTTGCTTGACTTCAGCTGTAGAAGAATGGATTGCTCTCAAGGGTCTACCTTTAGCTACTCAGGTCATTCTCAAAGTCTTGTCTTCATGTTTGAATAGAAGGTAACCATGGTCCATCTGGTTCAGCAGCTTCATCTAATTAATAGAGGCTTGCCTTGGGAATAAGGCATACTTAGACTGTAGAGACTACCGGTGGTTATATACAAGGCTGACAAAGTCTGCGAACTTAATTGTTTTAAGTGCTACATATGTCATTGCTGAATATCACTACTGTCACCTTCACGTATTCCCCGTAGGAAGCTATGCACTGATACCAGTGCCTAGTCTACCCTTCAAAGCAGTTTTAGAGCTCTTTCTGGAATGGCTGTTGCACATGGTGGCACAGTGGCAAGTTCATGAACTTAACTGTCTAGTTGTCTGTGAGGAAGTTTTTAGCCAGTTAACAAATAACTGTATTGGAACACCCTCCCTACTCACCTGATCTGGCCCCCAATGACTTTTTTCTTTGCCCAAATGTAAAAGAAATATTGAAAGGAAGACGTTTTGATGACATTCATGACTTCAAGGGTACTATGACAACAGCTTTGATGGTCGTTTCAGAAAAAGTTCCAAAACTGCTTTGAAGGGTAGACTAGCTCCTGGCACTGGTGCATAGCTTTCCAAGGAAAGTACTTTGAAGGTGACTGTAGTGATATTCAGCAATGAGATATGTAGCACTTTTTCTAGGATGTTTGCCAACTTAATTGGCAGTCTCATATTTAGATTATATGCTTGAGTTCTTATAATGGACATTCCCAAAAGCAGTAGCTTAAAGAAGATGGTTTGTTTCTCTCTCATGTAACAGTACAGGCATGAACTGCCTGGCTTCCAAGACCCAGACTTCTGTAGTTCTGCCTTCCCTAGATTATTGCCTTTGTTTTCATGATCTAAGGTGGTTTGTAAACCAATGATGATGAAGGAAGAAGTTCAAGCTGCACTGAAGGCATTGGTGAAAAACAAAGTTCCAAGAACTGATGGAATACAAAATGAGATGTTTCAGCAACACTGAAAGTGCTAGTATATCTATGCCAAGAAATTTGAAAGGTAGCCACCTGGCCAACTGACTGGAAGAGATCTGTATTTATGACCATTCCAAAGAAAGATGATCCAAAAGAACATAGAAACTATTGAGCAGTACTACTAATATCACATGCAAATGAATTATGCTAAAGATAATTCAAAAATGGTTGTGGTGGTATTGGAACAAGGAACTGCCAGAATTTCAAGCTAGAATTAGAAGAGGACATAGAATGAGGGCTATCATTGCTAATATCAGATGCATCATGGCTGAAAGCAGAGAATATCAGAAAATATTCACCTCTGTTTTATTGACTATGCAAACACATTTGACTGTGAGGATCGTAACAAATTGTACATAATGTGGTGAAGAATGGGGAATTTCAGAACAATTAACTGTACTCATGAGAAACCTGTACATAAACCAAGAGGTGGCTATTCTAACAGAACAAGAGAATACTGCAAGGTTTAAAATCAGGAGAAGTGTGCATCCGGGTTGTGTCCTTTTACCGCACTTATTCAATCTATATATTGAGCAAAATAATCCAAGAAGCTGAGCTGTATGAAGAAGAACCTGGCATCAGGACTGGAAGAAGACTTACTAATAACCTGCAACATGCAGATGATAACAACCTTGCTTGCTAAAAGCAGAGAGGATTTAAAGCACTTACTGATGAAGATGAGGGTGAGGGACTAGCCTTTCAAATGGATTACACCTTATGATGGATTGAATTGTATCCCCCCAAATATGTGTCACCTTGGTTAGGCTATGATTCCCCCTATTGTGTGGTTGTCCTCCATTGTCTGATTTTCCTATGTGTTATTAATCTCTGCCTGTGGTTAGAGAGAATTACGGAGTTTCCTTGGGGTGTGGTCTACACAATCTTTTTATTTACTTTTTTTTATTTTTATTTAACATAACTGAGTGAAAATGTACATTCACATGTAAATTTACATGCCCCCCTATATGCAGCTTCCACTGCTCTCCCTGTCCGGTGACTGCACACTATTCCTCTCTGCTCCATACATGTCTCATCCTCCCAGCAGTCTCCTTTCCCCTCCTCTCCGTCCACTCCCCTTCCTCCAGCCAGAGGTCAGCAAGATGATATCCTATAGATGTATGGAACCATAAAGTGCTTCCAATATATGGTTACTCTGCATTGCCAAGTCCATTCCATTCCTGTCCAAAGAGTGGACCTTTGTTATAATTTATGGGAACGGGCAGCATCAAGGCCGGGGGCCATGCTCTCAGAGGAACCCCAAAACCGCTGGACCATCAATTGAGGTCTTTTAGTGGAGATCTCATGATGCACTTCTTTTTATTCTTGGGTCTACACAATCTTTTATCTTACAAGAGATAATAAAAAGGGAGATAAGCAGTGAGTTTGGGACCTCATACCATCCAGAAAGCAGTGCCAGGAGCAGAGCACATCCTTTAAACTTTGGGTTCCTAAGTACAGAAGTTCCTAGTCTAGAAGAGGATTGATGACAAGGACCTTTCTCCAGAGCCAACAGAGAAAGAAAGCCTGCCTTTGGAGCTCCTGCCCTGCATGTGGACGTCTAGCCTACTAGACTGTGAGGAAATAAATTTCTCTTTGTTAAAAGCCATTCACTTGTGACATTTCTGTGATAGCTAAATGCCTGAGACACACTTCAACATAAGTAAAACAAAACTCACATCTGGATCAGTAAGCAACATTGTGATAAATGGGGAGAAACTTGAAGTTATCAAGGGTTTCATTTTACTTGGCTCCATGGTCAATGCACACAGAAGCAGCAGTCAGGAAATCAAACAACATGTTACATTGGGCACATCTGCTGAGGAAGACCTCTTTAAAGTGTTAAAAAAGAAAGATGTCACCTTAAAGACTAGGTTGGACCTGGCCTGAGCCATGGTATTTTCAATTGCCTCACATGCATGTGAGACTAGACCAGGATCTGGCAGTGTTTCATTCTTTGGTATGAAGCGTGATGATCAAATTCATAAACTCATCTTAGAACAAGTGCTATGTACCTCGTTGCTGAATATCACTACAGTGACTTTCAAAGTACTGCCCCTGAGAAGCTGTGCACTGACACCAGCACCTAGCTCATTCTTCATAGCCATTTTGGAAGTCTTTTTCTGGAATGGCCATCAGAACTGTTATATTACCCTTGATGTCCTGAATGTTATCAAATGTATTCCTTTCAATGTTTCCTTTATCTTTGGGTAAAGCAAAAATGTTACTGGGGGCCAGATTAGATGAGTAGGGAGGGTGTTCCAATACAGTTATTTGTTAACTGGCTAAAAACTCCCTCACAGACAACTATACAATTAAGTTTACAAACTCGCCACTGTGTCACCATGAGCAATAGTCATTCCAGAAAAAGTTCTAAAATTGCTCTGAAGGGTGGACTAGGAACTGGTTTCAGTGCATAGCTTCCCAAAGGGAGTACTTTGAAGGTCACTGTAGTTGGATCCGACTCGACGGCACTTGGCAGGCACTTGGTGTAGTAATATTCAGCAACAAGGTATGTAGCACTTAGAACAATTACGTTCACAGACTTAATTGTTGGATCCCGTATGTAGGGTCCCTAGAATCTGAACAGACTTGGTTCCACCTAACAACAGCCAACAAGGTAGTTTGTTACTTTGTCTTCATTCCATTTGGTGAGAAGGGTGAGCAGGGAAGGATAAGATACACTTCTTCCCTTTAAGGATGTGACGTGAGAGTCACATCCTTTGTTTATGTCCTGTTAGCCATGTCACGTGGCTAGACCTAGCTGCAAGGGAGGCTGGTAAATGTCTTTGTCTATGTATTCATAGGCCTAACTGAAAATTTGGAATCTGATTACTGAAGAAGGGAAGAAAGCAGATACTGAGGCAGAGCTTGTGGGCTATGCTATTCTGGCAGAACAGTACTAGAGCCCTGTGGTCAGTCTCTGCTGTGCTGTCTCTCAGCTCTCATCTCATCCCTTAACATCTTTGTTGTCTTCCTCACCCAGCTCAGAGATGGCATGAAAGCTGCAGCCCAAAGTGATTTCATGCATGGGCTGACTTTCATAGCTGGTGATAAATTGTCATTGCACACAAATTACATCCCCATGACCGTATCCTTTCAAATTGTTGAAATCTCATTACCTCCTGGAAGAAAAGCCCCTATCTTTGTATGAAATAATGACTCTGCATATTTAGAATTGAGTGACTAAAAACTGGTAGAAAGTTTTTTTTTCTGCATTTATGTTTTCTGTTACAGTGCTTTGCAAACACTACCTCTATTGCAGGTAAAACCCATGAAGACGTAAGATGTGTCCAAGGTGACCTCTCTTCATATTTGCAATCTCCTAGAATCTTGATCCCAACAATAAATATCTTAGTCAAGGTTATTCAGTGATTGCTATAGCATTTTTGGTTGGGAATTCAGATAGTAGTCTTAAAAAAAAGAAAAATGAAAAACTGTTGAGACTTAAATCAGTCCAAAAGAGTAATTCTCTAATGCTTAGATGTTCAATACCCTCTTTTTCAGCCACATGGGGTGGGTAGATGTACCTGAAACACAGAGGCAATACTTGCTGGAGAGGGAGAGAAGGGAGGGGTTGGATAGCACCTCATTTTTCCAGGCTGGGGCAGTGGATGATGTTGAGTTACTGCTAGAAGTCAGGCAAGTTGAATCCTTGGGGTTGAGGACAGCCAGAGGAGAAGACAGGGGCTGAAAACAGGAAGGCCGTGCCTGGCCAGGTTTGAGGCGGAGAGCCAGAACAGCCTGTAGAGTGGAGAAAGCAGACTGCCGATCACCTACTAGCTCTGCACTAGTGCAGGTCTCTTCCTTCTCTAAGCCCTAGGATTTTATATGTATGTTTTTGCTGCCAAGTGGAGGTACAGTGTAGTCAGAGCATATGAAATATAGTTACAGGCACCATATAAAAAACCTCTAGCACACAACCCCATTTAACCAAGCCTGTTGCCAAAGCATAAATTCTGACTCCTGGCAACCCTATAGGACAGAGTAGAACACCCCCATAGGGTTTCCAAAGAACAGCTGGTAGATTCAAACTGCCCACCTTTTTGTTAGCCGCTGAGATTTTAATGACTGTGTTGCCAGGGATCCCTGTGGCACAGAGCAGGTGCTCGATTAACAACAGCTTTTTTCAGAAGCTCTGGGCAGGCAGCTGAACTGAAACTTATGGGAATTTCAGCTCAAAGCAGATTCAGGACCCTGGATAGCTCCAGGGAGCCCTGATCTTTGGAAACAGGTTGTGGCTGACAACAGACTGACTTTTCTCCTGCAAAATACAGTGAGTGTTGGGAGGGACCCCAGAAGTGATTCCTCTGGAATTTCCCACAAATGTGGGAAGTGTTTGGCTTATGGTCTGCAGGATGATTTTAGCAATACCTGAAGTCAGATTAAAAAACCGGTTACTGCCTCATTGATTTTGACTTGTGTTGATCCCATGTGTGTTAGAGTTAGAACTGTGCTCAGCAGGATTTTCAATGCCTGGTTTTTGGATGCGGGTCACCAGGCCTTTCTTCCAAGGTGCCTGTGGGTGGACTGGAACTTCTATCCTTTTGGTTAGCAGCCAAATGTGTCAACCATTTGCATGACCTAGGGACTCCTAATACATGATGACAAAGTAAATTACCTTTTCAAGTTTCTTACGGGGGAAGGTTCAGTGAGATGCTGGTTTGCATCTGAACACCTTTCTAATGCTTGCTACTTGTGCTTTTGAGCAAAGGAAGGCCACCGCTCAGGCTAAGAGGCTTTGCCAAGAATATTGTCACATTCCATTTTCATTGTGTCTGTACTTGTGAAGTTTCTGTTTGTGGTAAGGATAATCATTTTTGACTTATGAGGATGTTTCAAAGTTTTCTCATTCAATGTATGTATTTAAGATAACAGCATATATTGATTTTTAGAAATTAATAACACAAAGAAGAATGATCTTATGGCAAAAAAAATCAGGGAAATGGCACAAGAATGAAGTGTGGATTAAACGTATTCTGCCTCTGCAGATGGTAAAATGCCAACTCAGACAGAGGATGGAACCTGCCCAAAATGCCCAGCACATTGGGTCTTCTGACCCCGCTGTCCTGGGTTCTTCCCCTGCAACACCCTGTTTTCTGAAATACCTTTTGAATAATGCTTAGTCTTCCAATTAACCTTGTTACTTGGAAAGACAGGGGGAGGGTTGGCTCTTCTGCAGAATTCTCAATGACCAGACAATCTCCCTGCTATGAAATAATGACTGTGTCCTGGAAATAGGGGGAAAAAACACCCCACCATTCCAGTATTGGTATGCTAATGAGCAATTAGAGTCAATTAAAACAGGATACAGTATAATTACCAGCAATTGTGCTAACCTTTCTATTCAGAAGGACTTGACCTGCTGAAAGGAAACTAAACAATAGGAGAAAGGAGCTCTTAACCAGGGGGTGTGTTTTGGGCAGATGCCTCCTTTCTCTGGGCCTGGAGGTCTGACAAATGAGATCCTTTTTCCCCACCCCACCTTTCAGGGTCTGGGCCTCATTGGAGGAGGCATGAACAGCCAGGCTCGATGGTACCTTGTCAGAGACCTTATTGTGCCCTGTCATCAGACCCTGCATAATTTTGCATAATGCTGAGCCCTGCTATCGCTTCTGTCCTCTTTTAGACAAATCTAGGGCTTCAGATGTCTGAACTTTGAGGGCACAATTTTGTCAAGGAGCACCATGCCCCTGAACTCCCCTTGCCCCTCCATATCTGGCCTGATCTCTCTTTTAAAACCAGATCCCTTGGGATGTCCTTATTTATAATCACACCTCTTAAAATCTGATTTGATTTTCTAATTCCTGGTTGATATGGATCCATTTTTTCTCATGAACAAAGCACGAAGTCGTGGTCCAAAGACCTACAGCCCAGCCTCATCATTCCAGAGATCGGCCTGGTCATTGGTCTCTTCATCCAAAAATATTTACCATGCATTTCTTGGGTGGTGGAAACAATTAACACAGGCAGCTTCTAAACTCGAGGTTGGCATTTTACCCAGAGGTGCCTCAGAAGAAAGATCTGATAAACTGCTTCTGAAAAATCAACAATTAGAAACACTGTAGAGCACAGTTCTACTCCAGTACACATGGGGCCACCCTGAATCAGTGCCGGCTTGATGGCAACTGGTACTGGTCTTAAGAACCATACACTGTTCTGAGTACCATGGATGCAGCAGAGGAAATCAGGGATGAAAGTGCCTTCCCTGGGAAACTTGGAAACCCTGGGGATGTAGTGGTCCAGCGCCATAGCTGCTGATCAAAAGGTCAGCAGTTTGAATTCACCAGGTGCTCCTTGGAAAACCTATGGGGCAGTTCTACCTTGTCCTATGGGGTTACTGTGAGTCAGAACTGACTTGATAGTAGTGGGTTTGGTTTTTTGATTTTGTGGAACTTACCTTTTAGAAATCTTGAACTTACAAGGCACTAAGACAGCTGATGGAAGTAGGTGTTGGTGCTGGGACAATGTGGGAGTGAGCAGAGCGATGATTATGGGGTGGGATCAGGGAGAACCTGGTAGTTCATCCCCTCAGTGGTATCTGGGCAGAGATTATGGCTTATACAGTAAAGGGAGCTCCTGTAGCAAGATAGAACAGAAAACCAAATCCTATGCTGTCTAGTTGATTCAGACTCATAGTGACACAATAGGAGAGAGTACAACTGCCCCACAGAGTTTCTGAGGAATTTAGAAAATATCTCACTGCTGACCTTTTGATTAGCAACTGTAGCTCTTAACGATTATGTCACCAGGGTTTCTTGTAGTAAGGTAGATAAACTTTAAATGGGTACTCTGAGCCTTGACTTCCCAACTCCTAAGATGGGAAGAACAATAATTTCTCCACTAGGAAGGCGGTGTCCCTGACTTGGAGGTGTCTTTGGTCTCATGGGGATTCTGACACAGTCCCCACAGGACTAATGCTGACACAGTGGGATGCCACAGGCAGCTGTGGGCAGCCTCCAGGAAAATCTACTTGTAATCTGTGCCGTTAAGGATGTCGTCCACCTCAGGTGGCAGAGGAACTTAAGATGGATACTCTAGATAGAGGGATGCATGAGAAAAGGCAAAGATGCTGTAAGGACCCTGAAATGGCCTATAAGAATCCGGTTCAGAGCAGAGTGGTTGGAGATGGACCAGTCAGGGTCACATAGCAAGTTGGGGCAGAGATGGAGTTTGAACCTAGGGCCATCTGACTCAAAATCCTGACCCATTTCACTGGCTCCCAAACAACCAGTGGGAGTGTGGGGAGGTTAGACTCCGAGCAGCAGGAATGGAGCATGCCTGATTTGTAATTTTGAAACTTAGACCACAGTGTGGACAGTGAACAGCCATCACCATAGTAGAGAAGAAAGGCAATGTAGGGCCATGGTGGTAGGATGAAGGGGTCAATAATTGAAGACTTGTTAGCAGAGGCTGGTCACTGATAGAATGAGGAGAAGTTAGAACAGAGGTGAGACTAACCAGCTTGAGCCTCTGGATGGCAATCTGGATGCTCCTTGGTGTCCCAGAGGATGACATTCTGTGCTCGGCTTCACTTCTTTCGCTAGTTCCCTGACTTCCCTGCCTGACTCAGCCTTGCCCACTCCTGCTTTTCTGTAGAAACTTGGTTCAAATCCTACTTCCACAGACAAGAGGAGACAGATTCTCTCCTCAGAGACTCTGCAAGTACTTTTACAACCTGTCTTTATAGCCTTTCTTTCTAGTTCACCCTGTAATGTTGGTGTTATGACTGCAGGAGTCTCATTCATTCATGCACATGTTCAGCGATCTTTTCATCAAAGGGACGGCCTGGGTCTTCACCTCTTCTGATCAAGGGGACTAAGGAGTTGTAGGAGATGCTGAGAATACATAAATGGAATATGGACTAGATCAACAGTGCAAAATAGGTGGGTTTCACCCCACTGGATTATGGGGGCTGCCTGGAGTGCTTTGTGGACAGGTCTCAGTGCTGTATGCAGGCTCAGCTGCAGAGGATGCTGAGCTTAACTGGCAATGTCTGGCATGAGCACAGGAGAGGTAAACAGCAGCATGCTTGTCAGATATGTGCAGTTACTTGGTGGCAAGGTCTTCAGACTTCAGTTCTGACAGTCTACCACTGTTCTGATGACAAATCAAAGATGATGTCTCAGTGTCTAGCCTGTCCTAGGTTGGAAACAGATCAGAAGAGGCTATAAGGAGAGCTGAGACAAGCAAACGACAGATGCCGACTGCCCTCAGCCTTCATGTTTTCAACATTTATACCACCCTCCATGTTTGTGCCTTACATAACAATGCCCCTAAGTCACCTTTTGTACCCTGACTCGAGGCTCTTGAATGTCAGCCTGTGAATGAATTTTTCTGATTGCCTGCCAGCCAGTGGTTTTGTTTTGGCAGCCTCACTCATCTGCTTTGTGGTCTTTGGGTGATCCATCTGAATATTTTGTTTCTCTGATGTTCTCTAAAGAGAGCATAAACATGAAGGCATACAGACCAGTGGAGCGAGTGTTGTTCCCCTAAAAATAATTGAGGAGCAGAGCATCTATTAAGAAGTCAAAGTAAGTCTAAGGTTGAAAATAACTATCAGCCACGTAATAAATCCTGCTGCTCTGGTAGTTTAAGAATGATCTGTACAGGATGCCTGGAGCATGACATTGTCACATTGGGCCAGGTTATAAGTGACCTCTTCATGACATTCCAGTGACCCAGTCCATTCAGTATAGACTATGCATAACACGCAGGCTTAGTGATCCTGTGATGGTCCTCCCAACAAAAGGCAAATGTCTACTATTTTCAGGTTTTCTATGTTTTACGTGGCAACATTCTTTTTCTTAAATTTTGTGAATTTCAGTGGTTGAAATAGCTAAGCCCCAGAAATACTAATATGAAACAGGTCAGATCCTGGATGTTCGGGATAATTAAACTTGTGCTATACGATCAAGACAAAAGCAGAAATCGTTAAATGAAAGTGGTAGACATTTAGCCTCAATCCAACTTTTAGTAGACTTAAGCCTGAGAAAGGAATCAGGCATTTCTGTGAAACACTGAAGATCTATCATAGATTACACCTACAAAGCCAGGTAAAATTGAAGATTTTGTAGCACTTTTAGCTCTCTGGGCAGGAACCATCAGCTCTTACTGATTGCTGGCTTTTTCTTTGATTATTAACTATCTGATTCATGTTAACCTTTTCTGGATTACATGGTACATATATGGCAGTAAAGGATTATTTGTATTGATTACTTGAAGTGTTGGTTGAATCGATAGGTGATTTGGAAACAGGAATGCTAAAAACGGGGGGTTGGGCAAGGGTAGCAAGTGGTCTGAGGACAGTGTCCCTGTAGATTGGAGGTCTTGTGGCAGGATTCATTACCATCATCCTGCTAGCTTGTATTCCCTAGTATCGAGGACAGAGTTTAAATCTCTATTCTGTCACTTACTAAGTGGCTTACCTTCTCTGAGAGTCTCACTTTTAAAATGAAGGGACTAGAAAAAATCTTGCATTGCCATCTTAAGGATTAAGTACATAGCCTGATTACATGACTGCGAAGTCAGGCAGGCCTAGTTTTATAAATCTCATATCCACCACTCATTTTTTCGGTGATCCTGGGCAAGTTACTTGACCTACCTCTTTGGCTGTCAAAGTTCTCCTGTATAAAGAGAGAAAAATCCTGCCTCTTCAAACAATGACTGCCTAGTGTGTAGAAGTGCTTAATAAATGAGCCTACTATTATTACCACCTCTGAAGTGCTTGTTATTAACAGCATATTACTACACTATAACAATGTTGTTATTGTGAGACACCTCAAGTCAGTTCTGATCCATAGCAACCCTACCTAAAACAGAATGAAACGCTGCCTGGGCCTGTACCATCCTCACAATTGTTGACGTATTTGATCCCACAGTTACAACCACTGTACCATTCCATCTCATTGAGGGTCTTCTTTTTGGCTGACCTCTGCTTTACCAAGCATGATGTCCTTCTGCAGGGACTGGTCCTTCCTGATTATGTGTTCAAAGTACGTAAGATAAAGTCTTGCTATCTTTGCTTCCAAGGATCACTGTGGCTGTACTTCTCCCAAGACAGATTTGTTCATTCTGCCAGTCCGTGGTATATTCAGTATTCTTTGCTAATAGCATAATTCAGAGGCATCAATCCTTATTTGGTCTTCTTTGTTCTTTGTCCAGCTCTCACATATGACAAATTGACAGATAAGTGATGGATTACTTCATGTAAAATATTATGACATGTTGTTATAGCATGTAATGTAGGAATTTTGTGTGTCACCTCCTTCCTCCCATTCCCATTTTCTAGTTCCTGAACTCCTTCTCATCCTTTAAAGCCCAGCACCTCAGGTACCTCCTTTGGGAAGACTTCCTTGCTTGACTTCCTCTGTAGTTAGCTGCTCTCTTCTCTGTGCTCTCTGTCCATTCTTTACACTCATAAACAACATTTTCTACCTGGTTGCAGGTTCTTCTTTTCTACCATACAGGGAGCCTCTTGAAGCAGACATTCCCATTCTGTGATTTATTCTGTAGCTAAGCACTTGGCACATAGATATAGTTTGAGTGTTTGACTCTGTGAATGAATGAGTAGGTAGATGAGTGAGTCAATGAATCAATGAATGCAGAAGTGGCGTAGTAAAGGACTGAGCACTGGTAAAAGAGAGCCTGGGTTGGAAAGAAGTGAGGGGCTGGCTTGAATGAAAGGAATTAAGAAAGTAGCCATTAGAACAGGTCATTAATCTGGGAAACTGGAGTGTCTGAACTCTCAGAAAGCTAGTGGACAAATCTGTGTCTGTGTACCTTTGGGGATAGGAGAGTGTCCAAAGCTGTCATCAGAGTCTCAAGAAGGTTTATGTGTCCCTCCCTCCACATGGTGACGATTTGCTGATCTGAAGAGATGAGACAAGCAGACTCCACAGAGAGGAGAGAACCAAGTGACAGGAGCAGAGGGTGTGACATTGGAAACAAATGAGGAGTAGGGGGTAGGCACTGAGTCCTGCCCAGACCCCAGACATCAGGCAGAGTCTGCACACCACACACAGCCCCAGGATAAGAACCCCAGCAGGCTGAGAGGTCAATGCTACTTCCTTGCAAACACTCTTGGGCATGGAAGCTCAGGAAGGGTTTTTATTTCTTCCACTATCTCCATTCAGAGGAAAGCACCCTCTTAGGTTCATTGTATCTTATCACTTACCTCCAGGTAGGCCAACCTGAAATGCCTGCCAGACAAATGCCGACTTCCATGCCCCCAAATGGTTCACCTTCCCTGTCTTCCCCTGTCTCTCTCCTTCTACCCCACCCCATCCCCATTCTCATGCCTGCTCCCACCTCCATCTACTCCCATAGTCAATTCCACCCCCATGCCCATACCCATTCTGTCCTATCCTTCACAATGAACACTTGATTTTCCTTAAGAGCAGTGTTTTTTGAAAGTACGAGTGTTGGCCCACTGATGGATTATGAAATAGATGTAGTGAGTCATGACCAGCTTTTAGAGAAAATGAAATCCCATGCAGCAGAAAACAGTGAAACACAACCTTCAGGAAAGATTACCCAGTATTTCGTGAAATGTCTGTTTCAGCTATATGTGCACTGGATTGTTATGTAATATATATTTCTTTCTGTGGGTTGTGGTCACAAATGTTTGCAAATTCTTGATCCCAGGCACTGTTCTGGGAATATACCAGGTGCTCAATCAATACCTGTTGTCGAGCCAGCTCTGGAGGGGAAAGCAATACAAGGTGAGACAGGAGAACAGGCTGTCGGGGATGCAGGCTTCTGCCTTGGCTCCCAGGTGAGAATTTTGGTATGCATTGCCTTCAAGTGTCACCTCTCTGTGATTCCTTCTTCTCTTCCCTGGCAGGTCGTCTATGTCACTGCGACATTCCCCTATATCATGCTTCTGATCCTCCTGATCCGAGGGGTAACGTTGCCTGGAGCTGCCGAAGGCATCAAGTTCTACTTGTATCCTGATCTCTCCCGACTCTCTGACCCACAGGTAAGAAACAGCTGCTTACTGGGGACCAAGGTCACCTGCCACCCCTAGTTAGCTGCCTACGTGGCTGTGCTGTCCATCACGGAGGCTCACGGCTTGGCCATCAGAAACCTATGGATCCCTTTTGAGAACAGTAATTGTAAGTGCTTAAAATTCATAGGAAACCAAATATACTGAAATACAGTTACTAAAACATTAAATTTGTGGCATGGTAATATATGTGCTTCTTCATTCGTTCACTGAATAATAAGATTCATTAACAAGTCCAGTAACTACCATGACTTCAAAGCAGTCATGAGCATAGATGATTATTTTAAGATATTGATAATGTGATTTGAAAGTATTTGTGGTGATCTTTATACATGATTTATAACACAAAGTATAAGCTATAACTGTGGTTTGCTGTCTACATTCATAATTTAAGAAAATGCTAAGTTTCAGTTGGAGGTTAGAGAAAATTATTTCCTTTTTGCCAACCCAAACCAGAGAATCCCTGAAATGATGCAAGTCAGTGAAAAAAGCTGAATCTTTTTGGCAATCACTCTTGTTGGTAGGGCTGTTGTTGTTTAGGGGCCATTAAGCTGGTTGCAACTCATAGAGACCCTCTAGACACCAGTACGAAACACTGCCTGGTCCTGTGCCATCCTCATAGTCATTGTTATGCTTGAACCCGCTGGGGAAGCTGCTGTGTCAGTCCATTTTGTTAGGGATCTTCCTCTTTTTCACTTACCCTCTACAAAGCATCATGCTCTTCTCCACGGACTGGTCCCTTCTAATAACACATCCACAGAATGTGAGATGAAGTCTCACCATCCTCATGTCTAAGGACCATTCCAGCTGTACTTTGTCCAAGCCCTATTGGTTGTTCTTCTGGCAGTCCATGGCATAGTCCAGTTTCTTTGTCAGTACTGTGATTCAGCGCATCAATCTTCTTCGTCTTCTTAGTTATTGTCCAAGTTTCGCATGCACATGAGGTGATTGAAAACACCATGACTCGGGTCAGGTGTGCCTTGGTCCTTAAAGTCACATCTTTGCTTTTGAACACTTCAAAGAGGTGTTTTGAAGCTGATTTGCCCAATGAAATATGTCTTTTGATTTGTTGAGTACTGCTTCCATGGGCATTGATTGTGGAGCCAGGTAAAATGGTAGAGCTAATAGGCGTAAACTGGTGGCCTGTTAATTGTCTTTGATATAACACACTGCTGTTGAGTCAATTCTGACTCACAGCAACCCTATAGGATGGATTAGGACTGCTCCATAGCATTTCCAAGGAGTGCCTGGTGTATTTGAACTGCTGACCCTTCGCTTAGCAGACATAGCTCTTAACCATGACACACCTGGGTTTCTGTCTTTGATAAGGCAGTGATTTTTCTGAATACTGAGTAGTAATTGTGTAGGTCTAAACTTCCCTATGGAAACCCTGGTGGTGTAGTGGTTAAGTGCTACAGCTTCTAACTAAAAGGTCATCAGTTCAAATCCACCAGGTGCTCCTTGGAAGCTCTATGGGGCAGTTCTACTCCATCTGTAGGGTTGCTATGATTCAACTTGACAGCACTGGGTTTGGTTTTCTTAAACTTCCCTAAGTATGTGATCGAGTATCTAGGAGTATGATAAATGTGTAATGAAACCAGGGTATCTCTCTAGTCCAGTGGTTCTCAACTCTGGCTACTTGCTAGAATCTCCTGGAGAGCTTTTAAAACTCCCAGTACCTGGACAACAGCCCACACTAATTAATATCAACTCTGCAGGTAGGACCCAGGCATCAATATTTGTCCAAGGACTCCTGGTAGTTCCAATGTGTAAAATGGCTTATTCAAAGATACATGGGATGGGGGCAGCGGACACACATTTTCTTATTAAAACAAATATAAAGATAAACAAAATGCAGTATGTGCATGTAATGGAGTATTACTCAGTTGTAAGAGAGATGAAGTTCTGATGTATGCTACAACCTGGATGAACCTGGAAAACATTATTCTGAGTGAGGTAAGTCAGTCACAAAAGGACCAATATTGTATGATCCCGTTTATGTGAAATGTCTGCAGAGGCAAATACTTGGAGAACAAAGTTAATCAGTGGTCACCTGGAAGTGTGAGAAGTGAAGAGTGCTGAGGTAATGACTAAGGGAAATTGAGCTTCAGTTTGGAGTGAAGAAAATGTTTGGAAAATGAATAATGGCAACCGTTGTACAACATGGGGAATATAATTAGTGCCCCTGAATTGTGCCCTTAAAAATGGTTAAAATAGCACTTTTTGACCTGAAAAAGGCTCAAAGCCAAAAACTAAGCCTATTGACCTTGAGTCAGTTCTTCCTTACAGCCACCCTATAGGATAGAATGGATTGGCCGCATGGAGTTTCCAAGGAGTGGTGAGTAGGGTGGCACTGCTCACCTTTTGAGTAGCAGCTGGAACTCCTGTCTTGTACTACCATGGTCCTGAGACTTCATAGCATTGGGTTAAAAAAAATTAATTAAAAAAAGGACTAGATGCTAATTAAAAAAAAACCTATTGCCGATGAGTCAATTCTGACTCATGGAGACCCTGTACATTATAAAATAGCCTTTTTTTGGTTCCGTGTATTTTGCCATGATCAAATTTATGTGTGTATTAGGTGGATCACAAGTGTAGAATCTGGTGTAGAATCTGCATCAAGTTTTCAAACAGAACATGAAGCTTGCGAAGAATTGCACATCTGTGGCCCATGGCCTCAGATGCACTGTTGGGGAACTTGGGTGGGAGTGTTCATGGGGTGCTGGCTGGTACAGCGCAGGCATGCTTTGTTATGGTGGATTAAAGCAGCCAGTAGGGTGGTGACATCTGCTCATTTTGTCTCTGTGTGCCATGCCATGAGGAGCCTGCCGGTTTGACTGCCGGGCTCAGGACACCACCATGAAACTGGTGACAGCATCTTGAAATGCAGGCAGAACCCCTAGGAAGAAGGAAATTACCTGCTGACTGCTGGTCCTGCCAATGACAGCCTCCAATGGCAGAGACTCACTTGAGGGAACAGTTTGGAACATCTATTTGCACAATCACTGATCTGTGTACTTTTTTGCCCTGAATGTCTGGGCAGTTCCTGTTCTTTCCTCTGCTCAGAAGTTTCTTTTTCCCCTGGTCCTCAAATCAGTTGGTCACTGGGTTCTAAGCAGCACCCAGAGCTTGTTAAAAATGCAGATTCTGGTCCCACACCTGATCAATTCAGATTTGGTGAGACAGAGATGGCACCTGGTCATCTTTATTTTTAAGACACTTCAAAGGTGATTTTGATGATCCAAAGGGTTTGGGGAAATCCACTTCACACCGGTGGTCCTAGAGTCCTGCACATGTACGTGTGTGCATGTGCACACATACACACACACATACACACGTATACACATGCATGCATGTACACACAAACACACACACATGCACTCTTAGACACATGTATGCACACACATCCTCAGCACAAAGGTGAGACCCAGGCAGTTCACCCTTGAACTGGGCCACAGTCATTCCAGTTTCCCACCATCTTCCTTTTAGACCTCAGCTCCAGAGCAGTGCTTATCAGCAAAGCTTTTCTAAGGAGGGGCCACTTGGAACAGCAAGTACATTGAGCTGGGTGTTGAGATGTTGATTGTCTTCTGGTTTTGTGACTGATCCCAAATGACCTCAGATGAGCTCCCGTCTGGGCCTCAGTAGCATTCAGTGATTTTCCAGATATATTCAGAGAGCCCTGTATTTTCCTAGAGCACAGGATCAAATCTAGAACTCCTCCTGTTTTTGTAAATAAAGTTTTATTGGAATACAGTCACATGCTTTTTTGCATACATATTATCTATCTCTGCTTTAAAACTACAAGAAGAAAGTTGGGTAACTGAAACAGAAATCATATGATTGCTATGTTGGGCCCCCCAAGACCAGCCATGCATTTGTGATTCTCTGGAAGGACTCACAGGACTCGGAAGCAGCTGCACTCATGGCTGTGGTTCATTACAGCAACCAGCAAGGGAAAAGACATCAGGCAGAGTCTAGAGGAGTGCAGGAAGGGGCCACAGAATATATTCCTCCCTCCAGCATCTGCGCGCAGCAAGCACTGTGCAGTGTTTCTGCCAAGGAAGGCCTGCTTGCCAGGTGTCCACCAGGTGCTTGCCACACTGGTGATCTCTGCCTGCCGATCCTTTAGAATCCTCCAAATTCCAGACACTCGGGTGTCCACCATGAATCACACAACCTGTACAGACAGTCCGTGCAGTTGGTATAGTGGCAGGGATTTCAGTTCCCCCATCATACCACTTAGGACCACAGGGGCCACTTTCAAAACCGAGTTCCCAGACACCAGCCGAGGGTCAGACCTGCAAACAGCCCTGCTAAGAAGTATCGTCAGACCTACTACATCAGCTCTTTCTTCCCACCCACAAAATGGAAAATACTATCTGACCCTTTATATAAAATGTTTGCTGACGCTTCCCTGGAGCCCCCTCTGAGGGTCGAGTGGCTAGTGGGCTAGGCTCTGGGTCCAACCTGACTCCCCCCTAGCTCCCTCCTATTTCTCTTCACACCTAGCACCATCAGCCTAGACAGGCCACCACAATCTCCCACTTTGACATGACCCCCAAAACAAACCAAATCCAGTGTCATCAGGTGAGTTCTGACTCATAGCAACCCCACAGAGCAAAGGAGAACTGCCCATAGAGTTTCCAAGGAACAGCTGCTACGTTCAGACTGCTGGCCTTTTGTTTAAGATCTGAACACTTAGCTACTTCACCACCAGGACAATGACAGTAGCCTCCTGATTGGCCTTCCAAAAAGGACTCCCAGTCCCCACTCCTTGCTGCTTTCTATTCAGTAGCAGTCGGAGTGATCTTTTCCTTACCCATTTCAGCTGACATTTTCTGGAAGGTGGGTGTGTTGCAGGGAGGCTCACAGGATGGCTGGAAAAGGAGACAGAGCACTCCCTGAAACCCTTGACAGGCTCCTCAAAGCTTTGGAGGCTGGTGCAACACTTAAGGTTTGCCTCAGGTGTGCCAGGAAGGTAACCTGGAGAGGATACCAGTCAAACATGTAACTGTTTGTGCCACCTAGACCATCACTGACAGAGAATCCTAGTGCCCCAGCTAGTACATCCATTTAACAGATGGAGACATCTAGATCAGAGAGGCTGAGTGACTTACCTGTGACCACACAGCAACTGAGTGGCTTAGTTAAGACCTAGAGTCTAGACTTTGTGGGTTTTGAATGGGAGTATTCCCAAAGGAAGGAAAGTAGGGTTTAACAAAGGCACTAGATCCGTACCACTCATTCCAATCATTCCAATTTAAGAGTGCCATAGCCCGTGAAGCAAGGGAGCATTGGGTTAGAGTCCTGGCTGATTCCTGGCTATCCTGCTGCTGACCATGTGGCCTTCAGCAAGGCTGCAAACCTCTCTGAGGCTGAGTCTTCTCTTCTATGAATGATGATTGCAGGTTGTACTTGCCTGACTTGCTAGGTGGTTTTCAAGGTCAAGTATGACAACCCCAGGGGCGGAGGGACTTCTTTTTTATAATTATTTAATTATTTTAATGTGAGTAGGAAAAAAATCACTAGGACATTAACTATGCCAAACCAGTGATTTCATTGTTGTTATTACTAGAAAGAGGCATCTACGTATGTGTGTATGGGAGTCCCTGGGTGATACATATAGTTAAGGTACTCAGCTGCTACCCAAGTTTGGAGGTTTGAGTCCATGCAGAGGTGCCTTGGAAGAAAGTCAGGGTGATAGATTTCTGAAAAATCGGCCAGTGTGAACCCTTTCAAGCTGTTCTGCTCTGTAACACATGCAGTGCCCATGAGAGCTGGAATCAACTGGACAGAAACTGGTTTATGTACATATATGATAAAATATGTATGTGTTTAAAAAGTGATCATTATATACATGTCTATTAATCTAAAGGCAAATTTTAAATGCTAGAACAAACATGGACATGGCAAGGAGTGCAGGTGGAAGAGGTTGCCCAGGACTAGAGAAAAGTCCTATGATCGTGCTAGAACTTTGAGGAGCCACGTAGTCCTCCCTAGAGACAACTGAGGCACAGCCTTCCTAGTGAGAGAAAGCAGGCCAGAGAGCTTCAGACAGGAAGTATTTTTTCGAGTGTTAGTAGAAGTCTCCATCTTCAGCAGGTGAGGGGGATGGTTTCATAATGTGGTGAAGAGGCGTCATGTCCCTAAATGTGAAGAATATTGATATGGCAGATGTTTCGTTCCATGTGTGTTATATCACTTGGAAAGAAGGCTCCATCTTGCTTCTGTTGGTAGCAGTCTCACCTCTCCTCATCTGTGTGTCCCTCTGTACAGGAAGACTGAGGTGGGCTTGGGGGAGATCCAAGGAACTCATCCATCCTCAGGGTCAGTTGAGAAGGGTGTGGCAGTTTCTGATTGGTGATGGTGTAAGGGCCAATGCCTCCAAAAGAGTGGTAGGTTTGGAAATGGAAGTGAATTTCGCAGACTCCACTCTTGCCATCACTTTTCCTCTCTTGTCTCCCCGGGGAATGCTTGCGTAGGGCAGTCGGGGAGGGTGGGCTTATAGCTGTGCAGCTGTAGCCTCCAGGGTGAGCCGTGTCTCAGTGCTCCACCAACAACTGTGGTTATTGTGTGTTGTCGTGGGAGCCTTGCTCTTCTGTCTGTAGGTTTGGGGTTTCATTAAGTCTGAGGCCTGGGGCTGGTGGTGTGTCCCCCAGATGCTCTTTGTCTCATATCCCAGCAAAGAGATGATGAGCCAGCTGCAGTCCTGCATAGTTAATGTCCTAGTGATTTTTTTTCCTACTCACGTTAAAATAATTAAATAATTATAAAAAAGAAGTCCCTCCACCCCCAGGGTTGTCATACTTGACCTTGAAAACCACCTAGCAAGTCAGGCAAGTACAACCTGCAATCATCATTCATAGAAGAGAAGACTCAGCCTCAGAGAGGTTTGCAGCCTTGCTGAAGGCCACATGGTCAGCAGCAGGATAGCCAGGAATCAGCCAGGACTCTAACCCAATGCTCCCTTGCTTCATGACCCTGCTTCAAGACCCTGCTGGGGTCTTCACAAAGGAAAACTCCGATTCAGAGGTCCAGACTCTGCAGACCCCTGCTCAGTTTATGTGGCTGGGATTCAGCTTCAGAGCGGCTGTAGTGCTGCTATTGAGTCCATTCTGATTCATAGCAACCCTACAGGACAGAGTAGAACTGCCCCATAGAGTTTCTGTGAGTGCCTGGTGGATTCAAACTGCTGACCTTTCCGTATTGGCAGCCATAGGAGTTAATTAACCACTGTACCACCAGGGTTTCCTAAAGTTAACATTAATTCCAGACGTGGGGCCCTAGCTCCCTTCTACAAGGCTTACAAGGGGCTCAGACATGCTTATTTACTGTGTTATTTACATTTCTAAAGGGACCCACAGAGCACCAGCTAGTGTATAGCTCTGGGCCCCGGCTCCTGGGGTCTTCACAAAGGAAAACTCCCATTCAGAGATCCAGACTCCACAGACCCCTGCTCAGTTTATGTGGCAGCAATTCAGCTTCAGAGCAGCTGTAGTGCTGAAACTGGACCGTGCAGGGCGTGCTCACAGCGGTTTACACCTCCTCCTCCATAGCCAGTGAAGCCTAGAATTCCCAAAAGGTGTAAAGAGATCTCAGACCTGGGCACCTGGGAGCTGGGAGGCAAAGCAAGTCATTTCCACATTCTCTTGGGGTCTTGGAGCCTTTTCACTTGCCTTATCTGTGAAATGGGAATAATGTCATCTTCTCCGGTAGCTATTGTTTAGAGTCTGTAACTGATTAGACCCTGAATGACCCGATTCAGATTCTGGAGTCTCCCAAAGGGCAGCAACTGGACTCACCCTCCCCTAAGTCACGAGGACACAACCTTTTTGGTGGCAAATGATGGAAAAGTTGTATGAAGCAAAAGTACATTCCAGAGAGGGAACAGGCCAGTCTCCGCCAGTGGAGATAAACCCTGTGTAGATTTGGGAGGTCCCTTTTATTGGCAAAAGCGGAATGATGTCATAGACGGGAGGGGGAGGGAGCAACTTGGTTCTGGGTTCCAGGTGTCGGGCCATAGGTCAGCAACTGCGTGATGGGTCCCCTCCCAGAGATGGCACGGAAGGATGAACTTGGTCATTTGTAGGTCATCTTTTGCAGGTATGGACACATCCCAACAGCCAGGAGAATTTATTTATTGTACCACAGTTGCCAGGAGAAGCTGTTATATTTGCATCACAAACTGCCAAGAAGAGCTGTTATATTTGACAGAGGTCAGGTTCTCTAGCTAACCTTGTGACAGTGAGATGACGAGAGAGCCATGAAAACGGTCTTAGAGGTCTGAAGGGTTGAGGCCCCTACTTCTGCTCTCCCCGAGAGGCCTTCCCTTATTCCCCCTCTACCCTGTATACATCCTGTCCACCTTCTTGCCTTTGTTTTCTCCTGTGGCACTTAAAAACATCTCAAACTATTCATCTTCTATCTCCATTCTCTACCCACTCAAATGTATGCTTCTTAAAGGCCAAGAATTTGTTTCATTCATCCATGTCACCAGCTCCTGGAACAGTGCCTGACACCCAGCAAGCACTCAGTAAAGTCTTGTTGGATGAATGGATGAATGAAGTACAGTGTCTAGTGACACCTGTGTTATTGTGCATCAAGGTGATGTCACATGTATGCAGCAAAAGGTTTTGATTTCTTGAAATCTGGTGTTAAGTGAATTTGAGTCACTCTTCTGCCAGTGGCCTGCTGGGTCACCTTAGACCTGTCCCTTCACCTCTGTGGGCTGTGTTCTCAGCTGTCAGTTGTAAGACTACCACACAGGGTGGCACAAGCGTGGACATGTAAGCAGAAGCACTTCTAGTGCTCATGGTTGGTGCTCAGCACGGAGCCTGCACATAGTAGGACTCCAGGAACACCACCAGCAGGGCTTCTCATTTTGCCTCCCATCTCCTCAGCTCAGGGCAGGAGGAGTCCAGGCCCCACAGCCCAAGAAGGTGGCTCTGAACTTGGAACCAAGTGTTTTTATTGTGGATCCAGTAAATTAAGTTTCTCGTCAAGAGCTTGAGGCAACCCAGCAGCCCGCCTCCTTTGTGCCCATGCAGTTTGCATTCCATGGTCTCTTAATAACTTTCTAAACATCTGTTTGTCTTCACTGTCAGTCCTCTGTTCTCTCTGAAGTGTGAAGTGCTTCCACTCCATTTTTCCCCCTCAAATTTTTAGTTTCTGCCTTTTCAGTCTTTAGGGAACAGAGGGGCTAGCGAAGGAGCTCACATTTTCCCTGCCCCAGATTCCTGCCACTCTCGTCTTCTTTGTGTTTCGAGTGTGTGTTTTCAGGGCAAAGAACAGAAAGGCCTGTCACAGATCCAGAGCGTGGGGTCTGCTTTCCCAGGGCGTGAACAAGTTCCCCAGGCTGGCTTCCTCTGAAGAGGTAAATGGAGCCTGAGGCCAAAGTGTTCAGTCCTGGGGGTGAGAAGTAGTAGGATGCTGACACAGTGAGACCTCCTCAGAATGACAAATCTCTACCTCTGCATCCTACAGGAGAAGGGTAAATGAGGTTTAAAAGACCCTGAGTACCTGTGGCCTAGAGTTGTGACCATGGAATTGCTGCCACCTGGTGGCAGCATACTCTGACTCTAGGTGAGGGTCCAAGGAAAAATGAGCCTCTTGGCGACCTGGACTTTCAGACCAAAACATAAATATTACCAACATTGACTTAGAGATACTGAATATCTTTCTGAAAAGGTTGTAGAAATGACCTCACTGACTTGGGGCTCACTATCTAGGACTGAAAATACCCCCCAAAGGCTTCTTTTTGGGATATTGAACTCAAAGCTGAGGTAACTGTTCCACCAGCCTTTGCTTGTTGTCCACTGAGTACGGGGCTTGAGGATGCACACTGTTGTATTACACAGGGTTCCTGTCTGTGTGATGACCATCTCTTGGGAGAGACCCACAAGTTAGTAGGCACCAGTGAAGGGCAGTGCAGAGCTGAAATTCCACTGATACAAGTGTGCTCCTTCCAGCCAGTGGGTTAATCACACAGGAGCTAAGAGACTCACTGCTGATACAGTATACACTGTAGGGTCTGTGTCTACTTCCGTCAGCTCTTTGAAATCCCCTAAGAGTTGCCTGTCTCTTGGAATCAGAATTCTCTATATGGTATCAGATTCTGTGTATCGCTAGGGTGCCTCATTAAGTTGTTTCGAGCATGGGTTTGTACATGGTGATATTTTCTGACTTGTACTTCTTGGCTGTTTTAGCAGCACTGTAATAATTTGCAATCTTGACAACTGAAAAATTACTTGGGTTCCCATGACAGCAGGGATACCAAGAACTAAACCTGTTCCCATTGACTTTATTCCAATTTATAACAATGCCATGTGGTACAGAGTAAAGCTGCTCCACAGTGTTTCCTTGGCTGTAATCTTTGGGGAAGCAGGTCGCCAGGCCTTTTCTTCTCTGGCACCACTGGCTAGATTGGATCCATCAACCTTTTAGATTAGTAATTGTGTGCAAGCCATGGGCACTGCCCTGTACTGATGCTGATTACTGCTTACTGAGGGGTGACTCTATGGCAGGTCCTGTGCATGACAAATTTATCCTTTAATTTTTCTAATTTATTCAATCAACAAGTAGTTCTTGGAATCATTAGGTTCTAGACTCACGGGCTAAGTGTTGTGTGAACACATTAAATTCTCGAGCTGTAAGATAGGTTCTATCTCACAGGTTAGGAGAATCTTTAAAACCTGTGCCTTTAAGATTTTATGGATGAAGGAACTGGAACTGAAAGAAGTCAGAGTACTTACGCAGCTAGCACTTGAACCCTGATGAGCCTGAATGAGCTGTGCAAAGGATGCAGTTGAAGCCATCTGTTGTATCTGATGCTCCTGGCCTCTCTTTGTCTCTCTGCAGCCCTCGGCTGGCGATCCTAGCTCTTTTTGAGCATCTCGGACCTACATCCTTTGATGACTGCTTTGCAAGAATCCTAGAATATCAGCATTGGGGGATGAGGTTTAGTCCCCACCTTGTGTAGGAATCCTCTCTGTAATGACCTGTTCAGCTTCCACTTGGCCCCTCTTTAGACAGGGAGCCCCTCACTCGCGCCTTGGGACAACTCTGTACTCAACAAAGCCCAAATGTTGAGAGATTCATTTGTTCCTTCTTTGGTTCTTCTTTCTTGACTTACTGACTCTGGTTTGTCAGTGCCCTACTTTGAGAGTATCCACCAGGAAGAAAGATACCAATTTAAGTGCAGCCTAAACAACTGAAACACGAACAGCCTCCTCTGGACCAATAAAAAGCCTCCAACTTGGGCTCCAGGCTTCCTCTTGCTCACTGGTACTCCCTTGTTTCCTCATACAGCAAAGTGAGGGAGATTTTTTAAAAAATATATTTTATTGTGCTTTAAATGAAAGTTTATAGTCCAAGTAAATTTGTCATACAGACACTTGCACATACACTGCTATGTAGCTCTAGCTGTTCTCCCCACTCTAGGACAGCACTCTCCTCCTTTCCATCCTGTATTTCCTACGTCCATTCAACCAGCTTCTGTCCTCCTTGATCCACTCATCTTGCTTCTGGACGGGAGCTGCCCAGTCAGCCTCATGTATCCACTTAAACTGAGAAGCACACTCTTCTCCAGTATCATTGTATGTCTTATAGTCCAGTCCAATCTTTGTCTGAAGAGTTGGCTTTGGGAAGGTTTTCAGTTCTAGATTAACAGACTCCAGAGGCCATGAGTTCTGAGGACCCTCTAGTCCATCAAGTCTGGTGTTTTTAATAGAGTTTGAGTTCTGTACACCCATCTTTATCCTGCTGAATCAGGAACTCTGTGTTGTTAGGGCCATCATTTGTGGTAGCCAGACACCATCTAGTTCTTTTGGTCTCATGCTGATGTAGTCCTTGGATTATGTGGCCCTTTCTGTCTCTGGGGTTTGTATTTTCCTTATGTTTTTGATTATCCTCTGCTCAAGGTGGGTTGGGACCAATTGCTGCTACTTAGATGGCCACTTGTTAGCTTTTCAGACCCTACATACCACTCACTAAAGTGGGATAAAGAACGTTTTCTTAAAAAAAATCTTTGTTATGCCAGTTGACCTAGATGTCCCCTGAAACCATAGTCCCCAGACCCCTGCCCCTGATACTCTGTCCTTTGAAGTGTTAAGTTGTATTTAGGAAACCTTAGCTTTTGAGTTAGTCCAGCTGTGCTGACCTCCCTCGTACTGCATGCTGTCCCTCCCTTCACCTAAACCGATTCCTATTTGCTGTCCAATCACTTAATGCCCATCGCTCTTAATCTCCGCTCTTGTAACCATCAAAAATAATATTTTCTTCTGTGCTTAAACCTGTTCTTAAGCCCTTATACTAATAGTTTCATACAATATTTGCTGTTTTGCATGTGATTAATTTCACTCAGCCTAATGCCTCCCAGATTCCTCCATATTATTTTCCCCAAGATCATTCTTGTTCTTTATCATGCATAGTAGTCTACTGTGTGAATATACCAAACCAAACCCAGTGCCATGGAGTCGATTCTGACTTGTAGTGACTCTGTAGGGCAGAGTAGAACTGCCCCATAGAGTTTCCAAGGTGCCTGGTGGATTTTAACTGCCCACCCTCTGGTTAGCAGCTGTAGTGCTTAACCACTATACCACCAAGGTTTCCATTCCTGGACCATAAAGTCTGGTCTTTTAATAGAGTTCTAGATCTGCACAGCCCCCTCTCTCTGCTACATCAGGGGCTCTACATTGTGTTCCCTGTCATGGCTGTCTTTGGTAGTAGCCAGGCACTATTGAGTTCTTCCCTTCTCCAGCTGATGTAGATTCCCAATCACATGGGTCCATCAGTCTCCTGGGCTCATTTTTCCTAGTTTTCCTATGACACTGGTCACATTTTTCATCATGTGTCAACATCCTCATTGTTTCTAGTCTGTGCTGTTTCCATAGATTTCGTTTCCCTATCCTCCCCCTTCGCTTCTCATCTGTGTTTTAGGACAAATATTGACCATTTGATGTCACATTTTTAGGTACTGTCGAGTCAGTTCCAATTCATTGCAACCCCTGTGGGTGATGCGCTGTCTTTGATGTTCTCCAGGTGGGCTAGGACTAATTGATGTTCCTTAGATGGTGGCTTACTGGCTTTTAAGATCCCAAGTGCCACTCATGAATATGGGGTGCATAATACTCTCTAAGAAAAAGACTAGTTATGGCAGTTGACTTCAATGTCCCCTGAAAACATGGTCCTCAGACCCCTGTCCCTGCCAGTCTGTCCTTTGAAATGTTGGATTGAATTTAGAAAACCTTTTAGCTTATAGTGTAATTCACTTATGCTGACCTGCCTTCTACTGTATGCTGTCACCTGTTGACTATCTAATCTATGAATAACCTTCTCCCTCACTGCACCCATCAAAAAGTGCTGTAGGCATCAAGAAGCGTTTTCTTCTGTGCCTAAGTCTTTTCTTAAGTCTTCATAATAGTGGTCTCATACAATATTTGTCCTTTTGCAGCTGACTGATTTCATTCAACATAATATCTTCAAGTTGATTCCAGGTTATGAGATGTTTCACAAAATGATCATTGTTCTTTATCATTGCATAGTGTTCTACTGTGTATATATATCATAATTTGTTTATCCGTTCATCTGTTGATGGGCACTTAGGTTGATTCTATCTTTTTGCTGCTGTGGACAGTGCTGCAGTAAACATTTGTGTGTGTGTATCTGTTCATATGACAGTTCTTATTTCTGTAGGATATGTTCTAAGCAGTGAGATTGCTGGATCATATGATATTTCTATTTCTAGCTTTTTAAGAAAGCGCCAAAATGCTTTCCAAAGAGGTTGTACCACTTTGCATTCCCACCAGCAGTGTAGAAGAGTTCCAGTCTCTCCACAGCCTCACCAACATTTATTGTTTTGTGTTTTTTGGATTAGTGCCAACCTTGTTGGAGTAAGATGGTAGGCTATAGATTTGATTTGCATTTCTCTAATGGCTAATGATCATTAACATTTCCTCATGTGTCTTTTGGCTGCTTGGATGCTTTCTTTGGAGAAGTGTCTGTCCATGTCCTTTGCCCGTTGTTTAATTAGATTGCTTGTCTTTTTCTTGTTGGTATGTTGCAGGACCTTGTAGATGATGGAAATTAGACATCGATCAGATACATGGTGGCTAAATATTTTTCCCCATCTCTAGGCATTCTTTTTCTTTTTTTACTTCAAAAAGTTTTTTTTTAATTGTGATTAAGTGAAAGTATACAATCCAAATTAATTTTGTCTGCCCGCCTATCTGCAGCTCCTTATGTTCTCACTGTCCCATGACAGCACACTCATACTTTTTGTTCTATACTGGCTGTATCCTTTTAACAAGCTACTGTCCCCTCCTCTCCACCCTCATTTCTTCCATCTAGAAAGAGACCAGTAGGACAGACTCCTATAAATGCATAGAACCATAAATTACACACATGATACGGTCACACTGTGTCCCCAAGTCCTGCCCATTTTTGCCCAAAGAGTTGATCTCAGTAGTGTTTTCTGGTCAAGGACAGAAGCAGCTCTAGGGCCATGCTCCCAGGGGATTCCACAGGCCATCAGACCATCAACTGTTATCTTTTAGTGGAGTTCTTGAGCTGCACCTCTCTTTTTCTTGTGTTGCCACAATGACTCAACATTGTGTGTCCCATCACAGCTGTCTTTGGTAGTGGCCAGGTACCATCCGGTTCTTCTGGTCACATGTTGATACAGTCCTCCCATTCACACGGGTCCTTCTGTCGCCTGAGTCCTTTTATTCTCATGTCTTTGTTGTTCTTGGTGATCATCTGTTCCGGATGGCAGCTTGCTAGCTTTTAAGACCCCAAACATCACTCTCCAATATCGGGTATGGAAGACTCTCTTAGCAATAGGCTAGTTGTGCCAATTGGCCTCAGTGTCCCCTCAAGAGCATGGTCAGTAGGTATTCTTTTCACTCCCGTGATAAAGTCTTTGGATGAGCATAAGTGTTTGATTTTTACTAGTTCTCATTTATCTATTTTCTCTTCTGCTATTTATGCATTGTTGGTAATATTTTGTAGTCTGTTTAAGCCATGTGTTAGGGCTTCTAGGGTTGTCCCTATTTTTTTCTTCCACAATCTTTATTATTTTAGATTTGATATTTAGGTCTTTTATCCATTTTGAGTTAGTTTTTGTGTAAGGTGTGAGATATGGGTCTTGTTTCAGTTTTTTGCAGAAAGATCTACTTTTGCCAACACCATTTGTTAAAGAGAATTTTTTCCTACCAGTTCACGGCCTTTGGGCCTTTGTCAAATATCAGCTGTTCATAGGTAGATGGTGTTATTTCTGGATCCTTTGCCTGTTTTTAAATTGGGTCATTTGTCTTTTTGTTGTTAAAGTTTTACAGTATCCTATAGTTTATAGAGATTAGATGCTGATTGGATTGGTCATAGCCAAGATTTTTTTCCCAGTGTATAGGCTTAGTTTTTATTCTTTTAATGAAGTCTTTGGATAAGCATGAGTGTTTGATTTTTAGGAGTTCCCACTTAACCTATTTTCTCTTCTGGTGTTTGTTCATTGTTACTAATGTTTTGTAGTCAGTTTATGCCACATACTAGGGTTCCCACGGTTGTTTTTATGTTTTGTCCCGTGATCTTTATCATTTTAGATTTTATATTTAGGTTGTTGATCCATTTTGAGTTATTTTTTGTGGATAGTGTGAGATATGGGTCTTGTTGCATTTTTTATGCAATGATTATCTAGTTATGCCAGCACATTTTGTTAAAGCAACTGTCTTTTCCCCAGCTTACAAACTTCGGGCCATTGTCAAGTATCAGTTGCTCAAGGTGGATGGTTCTATGTCTGGATTCTCAATTTGGTTCCATTGGTCTATGTATCTGTTTTTGTACCATTACCAGGCTGTTTTGACTATCGTGACAGTGCAGGAGGTTTTAAAGTTAGGTAATATGAGACCTCCCGCTTTGTTCTTCTTCAGTAATGCTTTACTTATCCAAGGCTTCTTCCCTTTCCAGATAAAGTTGATGATTTGTTTCTCCATCTCATTAAAAAAGAAACAGTGGAATTTGTATTGGGATTGCATTATATCTATAGATTGCTTTTGGAAAAATAGATATTTTCAGTTTGGATTTTCCTATCTGTGAGCAAGGTAGGTTTCTCTCCTTAACTAGTTCTCTTTGTTTCTTGCAATAGTGTCTTATAATTTTCTTTGCATAGATCTTTTGCATCTCTACTTAGATTTGTTCCTAAGTATTTTGTCTTCTTGAGGGCTGCTGCAAGTGGTATTGATTTGGTGAAAGAGTGTTTGAACATAGATCCTGGATCATACAACTTCCTGGTCATATTCTTCGAATGTATTTTCCTTTAACCTTTTGGATATATTTACAAGAGCTGCTTTAAAGTCTTTGTCTGCTAAATTCAAGATCTGGTCATTCCATGTTTGGTTTAATTGATTGTTTTTTGTTTTTCTTAATAATGGAGCATATTTTCCCATTTTTTTGCACATGTGACAGTTTTTGATTGAGTGCTGGATATTGTGGATGTATGTTGTAGACCCTCGAGATTCTGTATCTTCCTCTGAAGAGTGTTGACTTCTATCCTAATACATAGTTCATTGCTGGCTGACCAGTTTAAATTGTGTAGACTTGGTTTTATCTTTTCTTAGTGTGGTTCTGTGAAGATATAAAGCTATTTAAGCTTAATAGGATTCAACTTCCAAACTCAGTCTCCCCATGGATCTTGTCAGAACTTGGTTTTAGGATTTACTCAGATGAATCTAGAGTATTTCTTACTCTAAAGTGGTAGTCTCCACTGGGGAACTTTTGCTCATCAGGAGACATTTGTCAATGTCTGGAAACAGTTTTCATTTTTATAACAGTTGGGGGAAGGTACTACTGAGATTTGGTAGGTAGAGGCTGAGGGTCCTGCTGGACATCCTAAAATACACAGGATAACCCCCACACTAATGAATGTCAATAATGCCACAGTGGAGAGTGTGCCTGCCCCAAGACATGGTTCTTGTTAAGGCAAAGTCTTTCCGCTGTCTATCTGAGTCCCAAGAGTGCAAACTCAGTGTTAACTAGATCTCTCCACTCTGGGAGAGCAGTATCTCCAATAGCCCCAGCACTCTGTTCACCTCTTAGTGTCTGGACTGTGGCATCTCTGCTTCACCGTCAGTTGCTCCTAGGGTGATCCCGCCTTGTGCATTTACAGCCTAGCCGTCAACCACAGCCTTGAAGGGAACACACAGGGACTTCTGGGACCTTCTTGCTGAACAGCTTCCTCTCTCTGATGCCGCATTGTGTAGATTCCAGCTATTTAAGCTGTCTGAAACTCTGAGTCTGCCTCCTTAGCTCAGTAAGACATCTGCACTCTGCTTAGAGTCTATCTCTCTGCCTTGGGTTCAGGAAATTATCCCCAGGCAGACGGCTAGACTATCACAGAGCTCACATATGGGGTTTTCCTTCTTTCAGGGACTGTGGTTGTCATGGATTGAATTGTGTCCCTCCAGAATATCTAACTTGGCAGGCTCATGGTTCCCAGTGTTGTATGGTTGTCTACCATTTTGTCATCTGATGTGATTTCCCTGTGTGTTATAAATCCTACCGCTATGATACAAGATTAATTACTAGCACTTAGATTGACAAGATCTAAAAGGTAATATAAAGTTTTAAGCCAGTTTCTTTTGAGGTATAATAGAGAAAACCAAGCAGAGAGACAGGGGAACCTCACACCACCAAGAAAACAGTGCCAGGAGCAAATGTGTCCTTTGGACCTGAGATTCCACTACTGAGATGCTCTCAGACCAAGGGAAGTTTGATGACAAGAATCTTCCTCCAGAGCAGACAGAGCAAGAAAGCCTTCCCCTAGAGCTGATGCCTTGAATTTGGACTTGTAGTCTACTAGACTGTGAGAGAATACATTTCTCTTTGTTAAAGCTATCCACTTGTGGTATTTCTGTTATAGCAGCACCAGATGACTAAGATGACAGTCTTGCTCTGTTATCCATTGCTGAAAGCAGTCGTCTCTTATATTTATCTGCTTTGATAGTTGCTTACAGTAGGAGGGTTAATGTTATAGCAGTTACTCCATCATCACCAGAAGCTGGATACCTCTGCTTTTTAAAGCCTCCTAGTTTCTTCATGTACTAAGGTTAAAATCCAGGCTGCTTACTGTAGTCAAGGCCAAGGAGCCCTCCATCACCCACACCACTTTGGGCATCCCGTGCTCATCCCTGCCGTAGGGTCCTGAATTGCTGTTCCGTGTTTGACTCACTGGTCTCCTGATCTTCCTATGCCTGGCTCCCTCCCATCCTACAGTTCTCGGCTCCCAAGTCAGCTCATCTCTGACCAGCTGGGCTAACACATCCCCCACTGAACTCCGTGACTTTATTAAAGCCCTGTGTTTGTTGATGTTCATTGACAGCTTCCCGCAGTTAGAATACCAACTCAATGTGGACAAAGAACTTGTTTATCTTGTCTCCTACAGAATCTCTAGGTGCTATCACAGAGTCTGGCACATTTTAGGCACCCAGCCAATACTGGCTGGATGTATGATGCATGGATGGGTAGATGAATGGATTGATGGGTAGTGCGTGTGTATGTATGTATACATATATATGTCTATACATATATGTATAAGCCAGGTCAAGCCAAGTGCCATCAAGTTGGAACCAACATACATATATATGTGTACATATGTATGATATACATATGCGCACACACACACATATGGAGCCTTGGTTGGGGATTAATAACCTGGCTGGTAATCAGAAAGGTAGGTAGTAGGAATCCACCAGCTGCTCCTGTGGGGCAGTTCTGCTCTGTCCTGTAGGGTCTGTATGAGTTGGAATCAACAGCCAAGCCAAGTGCCAAGTACCGTCGAGTCGGATCTGACTCATGGCAAATCAACAGCAGTGGGTTATATATGTATGTGTATTATATGTACATCTATACATGTACAGAAACTCTGGTGTTGTAGTGGTTAAGAGCTCCAGCTGCTACCCAAAAGGTCAGCAGTGGATTTATATCAGGTGCTCCTTGGAAACTCTGTGTGGCAGTTTACTTTGTCCTATAGGATCACTGAGAGCCAGAATCAACTTGACGGCAATGAGTTTTGTTTTGTTTCAATGTAGGTTTAACATATGTATAGGTATGTATATACTTGTGCGTATATATACATATGTATGTCTAAATGTATCTGCATATATGTACATACCTATACACACATATAAATGAATGGATGAAGTACATGCCATAATGGCATTTTAGATAAAGGACTACAACCATAAAAGAACAAAATGATTTCTAGTTGCATGTGCTGGGGAAGACTGTAGCTCTGAAGAATGGGAAAAGATGGTCTATTTGGACATAAGCAAAGCCCAGACGTGGGAATGTCTTAAATATGTAAATGCATGCAGGAAAAGCTCAGTAATTTAGCTTGGTTGCAGATTAGGTTTTGTGGCAGGACATTATAAGAAATAAGGCTAAAAGCATAGACTGCAGTTCCTTCATTGGGAGTTATAGTTGTCAAGCCTAAGAATTGAGACTTCTTTCAGAGGTCAGTAGGGAGCTATTGGATATTTCTGAGCAAGAAATTGACTGGCATTGACAGAATTAAAATTTCAGAGGGTTACGTGTAGTGTTGTCATGAGTCAGAATCAACAAAAGCAACTTAAACAAGAAAGGTGCAGCAAAGAATATAAGAGTTAAAACACATTGCATTTCAATGCTGACTCTTCACCCTCTCTGTGCCTTGGACAGATGTCTCACCCCTCTGAGCCTCAGTTTCTCCTCTTGTAAGCTTCTAGAGGTTAAGGCCTATGTGTTATACCCATGTAGGTGTGGTAAGGCTAGATGAGACTGTATGTGTGAACTTCAGATGTATGAGCGAGCAAGAAAATACAATGAGTTTGGAGGTGAAGAGAAAAATGGAGGGCACATTTCAAATGACCTTGGTTTTGGGGAAATAACAAGCAAATCTTGTCTGCCAAGGAGGGAGGAGGCTTTGCAATGCAGGAAAGGATGTGAGAACAAGCCCCCAAGCTGAGAAGCTGAAGGTTTAGGGCAACTATGCCTGGAGAGGATCCATGTAAATAAAGGAAGTCCATCTAGTGCTCTTGGGAAGTTCATCTAGCTCCTTCCAGAACCCCAAGAGACACCACAGAGAACAGAGAATGGGGGCTTGTTTCAAGGACATGTAAGCAAATGTTGAAGATGCGTCTGCTGTGTGCCCAGGCCGGCCAGGCAGTGAGCATTCCAGTGAGGAATCAGGAGGTGTTTTTGCAGGCTTAAACTGGGAAGAAGTATGACTGTGCGTATCGCAACAGGGGCTGGTGAGAGCGACAGGTGACCGTGCTGTACTAGCTTGAGGGATGGCTGTATGTCTGTCTCCTGGGACTCTCAGGCTATGCGGTTAGAATCCTGGTCAAGAGTGTTCCTCCCACACATACTATTGTATATCGACTATATGCCAGGCATTATGCTAGATCTGTGTTTCTTAAATGAATCAGGAAAAGCATACTATCTGTTCTATCTAGACATGAGCTGGGTGCATTGGGAATAGAGTGGAGGGATGGACTTTGACCCCTCCCCAAAATTATGCATAGAATTCTGTGCGTTAAAGTTGTTTTTCAGCCACCACCAGTGATAGCTGTGATGGGCCTCACAAAGTTGAGTCTCACTGCCAGCATGAAAATAAAAAGGGGTGCACCCTGAGATCTCTACTACAAGACCACAATTGATGGTCCAGGGGCCTTGGGGTTCCCCTGGGAGCATGGCCCCTGGCCCGGATGCTGCTCTTGTCCACAAATCATAATGGAGGTCAACTCTTCAGACAGAAATGGATTGGACTTGGTGACACAGAGCGAGCATATCATGTGTACACTTTATGGGTTTATGCATCTATAGGATGTCATCTGGCTGACCACTTACTGGAGGTGGGGGAAAGGGTGGAGAGGAGGGGATAGGAGATTGTTAGGAGGATATGATGTGTACAGAATGGAGAGGAGTAGTATGCTGTCACTGGGCAGGGAGAGCAGTGGGAGCCACTCATTGGCAAGTATGTAAATTTATATGAGATTCTATCTTTTCACTCAATCATAATTTAAAAATAAAACTCTTATTTTTCTTAAAAAAGGGTCCACTACCCCCAACAATTAGGAAGCCCTGTTCTTGAGTGTTGAACCAGGCAGTGTCGTGCAACAGTCCCATCAGACAGATCGGACTTGAATCATGGCTCGTTGACTGAAACTGTGTAAACTTGGGCAAATTACTTAGCCTCCCTCTGCCTTGGCTTCCTCATCCCTAAAAAGAGTTGTTGGTAGGATAAAATTAGATGATGCTCATGTGCTTAGAATCACATCTGGCGCATAGTAAATGCTCAATGAATGTTAACTGGTAACTGGTTTAAGAGGTCTTTAATTTTATTATCTTGAAAAAAACAACACTTTTTTTGGAGTACTGTCTACAGCGTGAATTTATTTAACTTATAAAATCACTGTGAGTCAGAATCAACTCAACAGCAATGGATTTTTGTTGCTGTTCTCCCAGGGTGTACTTTTAAAAGCCTATAGAAAACAGACTTGACGAACGGCCAAGACGCAGATAATTAGTGTGAGCTCATGTTAGCTACCGCTGTGCATGCAGACAGAGTTAACTAATGCTTCCAGATGATTGTCTAACAGAAAGGGCCACGTAAATCAGAGGCTCCATCAGCCTGAGAACAGAAGAACTAGATGGTGCCCTGCTTCCACCAGTGACACTGCTCCGACAGGGAACATAGCAGGGAGTCTTTGATGAGACAGGAGAAAAGCGGGGTGCAGAACTCAAATTTGTGTACAAAGGCCAAATTTCATGGTCTGATGAGACCGGAGGGATCCTGGAAGACATGGTCCCTGGACTCTCTGTTAGTCCAGAACTAAAGCCATTCCTGAAGCTAACTCTACAGACAAAGATGAGACTGGAACGTAAGACCTTAAGTGATACTGGTGAAGAATGTGCTTCTTGGATCTAGTAACTACATGAGACTAAATAGGCAGCTTCTGTCCAGAAGTGAGATGAGAGGGCAGAAAGGGACAGGAGCTGGTTGAATGGACACAGGAAGTACAAGGCAGAGAGGAGGAATGTGTTGTCATGTTACAGAGTGAGCAGCTGGGATCACACAGCAATGTGTGTATAAGTTTTTGTATTAGAAACTGATGGAGTGGACCAATAATAAAAAAAATAAAATAAAATAAAAAGAAAGAAACTGACAGAATTACAAACTTGCACTTACAGCTCAATTTAAAAAAAGAGATAATTGTTTAAGACCTTACTATTTCAAGTGTGGTCCCTCAGATAGCAGCCTCATTTGAGAGGTTGTCAGAAATGCAGGCACTATCAGAATCTATATTTTAATAACCTCCCCTGTGGTTTGAGTGCACAGGAAAGTTTTAGGAACTCTGATCTAAGAGGGCATTCAAAGCAGCCTGTCATCTGTCAGACAAGTCAGTCAGTGTTGGTGCCAGTGGAAATAAAGATTCTGGGACCAAGTAATTCAAGCAGGAAGGATTTCCTAAGTGCTGTCTACCTTTCCCCCCACTCCAAAGAGGGCAGAGATGAAGGGTCATTCCAGGGCTTCCTGCAAAGGAACCCATCTCGTACAGGATCACTTAGGAATTGAACCGATCCCTTTAGGGATTTGCCTGACCTTTATGTGTGTGTGGAAGTTGGACAGTGAATAAGGAAGACAGAAGAAGAATTGATGATGCCTTTGAACTGTGGTCTAGAAGCACATTGAGTGTATCATGGACCACCAAAAGAACAAACAGATATATTCTGGAAGAAGTACAACCAGAGTGCTCCTTGGAAGCAAAGATAGCAAGGCTGCATCTTACATACTCTGGACATGTTGTCAGGAGGGATCAATCCCTGGAGAAGGACATCATGCTTGGTAGAGTGGAGAGTCAGCAAAAAAGAGGAAGACCCTCAATGGGGTGGATTGACACAGTGGCTAGGAAGATGGCCTTAAGCATAAAAATATTTATGGTCATGGCATGGGACTGGACAGTGCTTCATTCTGTTATGCATAGGGCCCCTATGAGTCAGAACCCACTCAATGGCAACTAGCAGCAACTAGGACTGTACTACCCAGTACAGTAGTCACAACTCATATCTAATGTTTAAATTGGTTGTTGTTGGTTGGTTCCAACTTAGAGTGACCTTATGTACAACAGAAAACACTGCCTGGTTCTACACCATGCCCACAGTCATTGCTGGATTTGAGCCCATTGTTGCAGCCGCTGTGTTAATCCATCTCCTTGAGGGTCTTCTTCTTTTTTGCCTGTACACTTTATCAAGCATAATGTCTTCAGGGACTGGTCTCTTTTGATAACATGTGCAAATACACAAAGTCATGCCATCTTCTCTTCTAAGACACATTCTGGCTGTACTTCTAAGAAAGATTATTCATTCTTCTGGCAGTCTGTGGTGTCTTTGGTATTTTTTGCCAACACTATAATTCAAAGCCATCAATTCTTATTTGGTCTTCCTTGTTTGTTGTTCAGCTTTCACATGCATATGAAGCTACCCGAAATACTGTGGCTTAGGTCAGACCCACCTTAGTCCTCAAAGTGACATCTTTGCTTTTTAATGCTTTGAAGAGGTCTTTTGCAGCAGATTTGCCCAATGCAATGTATCATTTGATTCCTTGGCTGGTACTTCAGGGGTATTGATTGTGGATCCAAGTAAAATGCAGTCCTTGAGAGCTTCAGTCTTTCCTTCTATCATGATATTGCTTATCAGTCCAGTTGTGAGGATTTCTGTTTTGTATACATGCAGATGTAATCTGTACTGAAGGCTGAAGTCTTTGATTTTCATCAGTAAGTGCTTTAAGTCCTCCTCACTTTCAGCAAGCAAGGTTGTGTCATCCGTATAATGCAGGTTGTTAATGAGTCTTCTTCCAATCATGATGCCTCATTCTTCTTCATGTAGCCCAGCTTCTTGGATTATTTGCTCAGCACATAGATTGAAAAAGTATGATGAAAGAATACAACCCTGACACACACCTTTCTTGATTTGAAAACATGCAGTGTCCCCTTGTTATGACTAAATGACTGCTTCTTGGTCTATGCATAAGTTTCACACAATCACAATTAAATGTTCTGGAGTTCACATTCTCCACAATGGTATCCATAATTTGTTATGATCCACAAAGTCAAATACTTTTGCATATTCAGTAAAACACAGGTAAACATCTTTCTGGTATTCTGTGTCCTCAGCCAAGATCCATCTGACACCAACAATAATATCCCTTTTTCTGTCCTCTCCTGCATCCAGTTTGAATTTCTGATGCTTCCCTGTCCATGTACGGCCACAAACATTTTTTTAAAATCGTAATTTGACTTGCATGTGATAATAATGATATTGTTTGGTAATCTCTGCATTCTTTTAGATCACTTTTCTTGGGAATGGGTGCAAACATGGATCTGCTCCAGTTGGTTGGCCAGGTGTCTGTCTTGCAGATTTGTTGGCGTAAATGACTGAGAGCCTCTTGGGTCACATTCGTCTGTTGAAACATCTCAGTTACTCTTTCCTCAATTTTTAAAGCCTTGTTTTTACCAGTGCTTCAGCACAGCTTGGACTTGTTCCTTTGGTACCATCTGTCTTAGTCATCTAGTGCTACTTTAACAAAGGAAAATTTACTTTCTCACACAAAAGAAGGCTAGAAGTCCAAATTCAGTGCATCAACTCCAGGTTAAGGCTTGCTCCGTTGGCTCTGTTGGCTTTTGTCATTAGTCTTCCCCTGAACGAAGAGTTTCTGAGGTGAAGGAACCCGGAGTCCAAAGATCATTCTCTGCTCCGTGTGCTCTTCACCTGCTGGTATGAGGTCCCCAAGTCTCTGCTTGCTTCCCTTTCCTTTTATCTCCCAAGAGATTGCCTCAAGACACAATACTAGACTGAATCCTGCCTCATCAACACAACTGCCACCCTCTTTCCCTTATTAATGTCACAGAGGCAGGATTTGCAACACATAGGAAGATGACATAATACCAGGAATCTTGGCCCAACTATTTGATACACACGTATGGGGGGATGGACATACGGGAATCTATGACACCGTCTGCTCTTGATTGTGTGTTGCATCCTGAAATGATTGAATGTTGATCAATTCTTTTTGGTACAGTGACTGTACATTCCCCCATCTTATTTTGATGCTTCCTGCATCATTCAGCATTTTACCTGTGGAATCCTTGGATATCCAACTCAAGGTTTGACTTTCAGCTTGAGAAATACTAAGTATGTTCTTGGTTTTCTAACTTCAGGTCTTTATGCATTTCATTATAGTATTTTACTTTGTCTTCTCGAGTCACCCTTTGAAATTTTTGTTTTGCATGTTTCATCATTTCTTCCATTTGCTTTACTCGCTTTATGTTTAAAAGTAAGTTTCAGAGTCTCTTCTGACATCTATTTGGTCTTTTCTTTTTAATAGAACTTTTGCTTTCTTGATGTATGATGTGATGTCATCCCACAACTCATCTGGTGTTTGGTCATTAGTGTCTAGTGAGTCAAATCTATTACTGAGATGGTCTCTAACATTAGGTGGGATATACTCAAGGTCACACTTTGGATCTCATAGACTTATTTTAATTTTCTTCAGCTTCAACTTGAACTTGCCTATGAGCAATTAATGGTCTGTTTTGCAGCTGGCACCTGACCATTTTCTGGCTGATGATATTGAGCTTCTCCATCCTCTCTTTGTAAAGGTGTAGTTGATTTGATTCCTCTGCATTCCATCTGTCAAGATCCATGTGTATAGTTGCCATTTATGTTATTGAAAAAATGTATTTCCAGTAAATAAGTCATCGATCTTGAAAATGTCTGTCATGCTATCTCTAGCATCGTTTCTGTCACCAAGACAAGATTTCTTGACTACTAATCCTCCTTCATTTACAGCTTTCACATTCTAATTACCAGTAATTATCAGCGCATCTTGATTGAACGTTTTACTGATTTCAGACTGAAGAAGTTGGTAAAAATCTTCAGTCTCATCATCTTTGGTGTTAGTAGTTGGTTTGTAAATTTGAATAATATTCATACTAACTGGCTTTCCTTGTAGCCATATGGATATTTTTCTATCACTGGTAGCATTGTGCTTTAGTACGCCATTCGTCTTCTATTTGTCATCACTGGCATATATGGTTGTCTGATTCAGAATGGCCAATGCTAGTCCATTTTAGCTCATTAATGTCTATGATATCAATATTCAAGCATTCCATTTCATTTTTAACAACTTCCAGTACCCTTGATCTATACTTCTTACATTCCACTTTCTAGATACTAATTGATGTATGCAGCTATTTCTTCTCATTTTTAGTTGTGCCACATTAGTGAATGAAAGTCACAAAAGCTTTACTCATTAAGATCAACTCTACCTTGAGGAGACAGTTTTTTCCAGTTATATTTTAAGTGCCTTCCAACCTGAGGGGCTCAGTTAACCCTGCTGGAATTCGAAGTAATGTTGGCATAGCTTCCAGCATCACAGCAAGATGCAAGCCACCACAGTATGATGACAAACTACCAGATGAGTGGTGGTATTTTTACTAGTTGAAATCAAATAAATAAAAAAATTTTGTTACCCAGTTGCATTAACCAAATGTCAGGTACTCTGTAGCCTCATGTATTTTGTGACTACCCTATTGGACAGCACACATATAGAATATTTCTATTATTATAGAAAATGTTATTGCCCATACTGCTTTAGAGGGAAAAAAAAGGCCCAGAAAACAGGAAAGTCTGTTTTAACCAATGCTCAAATTGTACCATGTTCTTAGAAGGAAGCAGTGATCCCAGGACTGATCCCAGGAGGTGCGCTGTCAGCCATTGTGAATTTCCATCCTTTACCCCTCAGGGGGTCAGTAATTGCTGCAGAGTTCAAAGAACACCTATTAAAGAGTCAAGAGCAGAATTACAGCCACAGTCTTCTGGGCAGAAAGGTCTACCCTGGGAAGGGATGAAGAAGGCTGTGATAGCTGCACATGCTATAGCATTAGCTTGGTATAAAAGGGTCTTTTCCTGAGTGTGTTGGAAAGATTAAGATGTGCGTACCAGAGTCAGTAAGCATCACTGACTATCTTTGTCCTCCTCCTGAACAAGAAAACACTGTTGGACACTGATTTCCCTTCAAATTCCACACATCGCATCATCCACGTCATTATTACCCACCCTGTCCTTCAACTGTCTGCCCTTCAACTCTTAATGACTCTGACCTATACACTGCCTGGTCCTGTTGCACCTTTATTATTGTTGCTGTGCTTGAGCTTGTCATTGCAGAGACTGTGTCAGTCCATCTCATTGAGGGTCTTCCTGTCTTTTTCAAACCCTCTACTTTACCAACCATTTTTAAATATTGCCTTATTGTGACTTTTAGAGCTCATGTTTACTCAGGTTTTCTAAAATGTTTTAACAATTTGTTGCTTTCTGTTCTCTCCGCTCCTTTCTGCTAGGTTAAATCTGCTAGGTTAAATTTCCTTCTTGTTGAAGTATTTCCTTTAGTTGTTCTTTCATCAAAAACTGATGGGAACTAAGCTCTGTTAGCTTATGGATATCCGAAGAAAAATTAAAACAAGTCCATGAGAACCAAAGTACAACCTTGAGTATATCCTACCTGAATTTAGATACCCTCTCAATAACAAATTTGACACACTGAACACTAATGACTGATGACCAAGCAAGTTGTGGAATGACATCAGATATCATGCACAAAGAAAGCAGAAGGTCATTAAACAGACAAGAAAGAAAGACAAGACCAAAATGGGTGTCAGAAGAGCCTGAAACTTGTGCTTGAATGTAAAGCGGCTAAACCAAATAGAAGAAATGATGAAGTAAAAGAGCAAAACAAAAGATTTCAAAGGGCAGCTCAAGAAATGTGCAAACCTGCAATTAGAAAACCAAACATGCTTGGCATTTCTCAGGCTGAAAGAACTGAAGAAAAAATTCAAGCTTCCAGCTGCAATATTGAGTTCTATTGACACAATATTGAACGATGCAGGAAGCATCAAAAGAACATGGAAGCAATATAGAGTCTCTGTAACAAACAGAATCAATCAACAGTCAACCATTTCTGGAGGAAACATGTGATCAAGAGCTGATGGTATTGAAGGAAGAAGTCCAAACTGCACTGAAGGCACTGTCAAAGAAACAAGGCTCCAAGAATTGGCAGAATACCAGTTGAGATGGTTCAACAAGTGAGTGTAATGTTTGAGGTGCTCACTCATCTACTCTGAGAAATTTGCAGGAGCTGCCTGGCCAACCAACTGAAACAGATCCATGTTTGTGCTAACGTGGAAATTATCAAACAATGTTAACATCACACACAAGTAAAATTTTGCTGAAGACAGTTCCAAAGCTGTTGCAACAGTATGTCAACAGGGAACTGCCAGAAATTCAAAACCAAATTCAGAAGAGGACATAGAAAGAGGGATTTCAATGCTGATGTCAGATGAATCTTAGCTGAGAGCAGAGAACACCAAAAAGATGTTTAACTGTGTTTTATGGAATATGTAAAGACATTTGACTATGTGGATCATAACAAATACAGATAACATTGTGAAGAATGGAAATTCCAGAACACTTAATTGTGGTCATATGGAAAGGTGTGAATCAGGGTTGTATCTTTTCAGCATATTTATCCAATCTGTATGGTGAGACATAATCCAAGAAGCTGGACTATGTGAAGAAGAACACAGTAATAAGGATTTGAGGAAGAATCATTAACAACCTGCAATATGCAGATGACACAACCTTGCTTGCTGAAACTGAAGATGACTTGAAGCATGTATTGATGAAAAGCAAAGACTCCAACCTTCAGTACAGATTACACCTCAATATAAAGAAAACACAAACCTGCACAGCTAACCAATAAGCAGCATCATAATAAATGGAGAAAAGATTGAAGTCATCAAGGATTTCATTTTACTTGGATCCACAATCAGTCTTCATAGAACAGTAGTCAAAAAATCAGAGAATACATTGCAATGAACAAATCGACTGCCAAAGACCTCTTTGATGTGTTTGAAAGCAAAGATGTCACTCTGAGAACTAAGGTGCGCTTGACCCAGGTGGTGGTATTTTTAATCACCTCATATGAGTGAGAAAGCTGGACAATGAATAAAGCTGAAGAAGAACTGATGCCTTTGGAGATAATGATGTTGGCAACGAATATGGAGTATTCCATGAACTAACAGAAGAATGAAAAAGCTGTGTTTGAAAAAATGTGGCCAGAATGCTCATTAGAAGTGAGAATGGTTAGATTTTGTCTCATGTACTGTGGACATGTTATCAGGAGGGACCAGTCCTTGGAGAAAGACATCATGGGTTAGTAAAGTAGCCAAAAAGCCAAGTGCAAAGTAGAGAATCAATAAAAAAGTAGAAGATCCTTAATGAGATGGATTGACACAGTGGTTGCAACAATGGACGCAAGCATAGCAGCTATTTTGCAGATGGTGCAGGACCTGTTAGTGTTTTGTTCTGTTGTACACTGGGTCACTATGAATCAGAACTGATTTGATGGCACCTGACAACAACATGTTGGAAAATATTTTTATTTTACTATTACTGTTGCACGCTAATTCAGCTGGGCTTGGAATTCTAGAATAGTAAGTTTTGAGTTACATATTAAAGTTGGGTGCCTATAATGCAGGAATGGTTTGTAGTCATACTTGACACATTCATGAAGAGTCTCATTCACTATAGGGAAATCCCTTCTGGCTCCTAGCTTTTCTCAGTAAACTCACTCAGCTTCTGGCCATACCTGGGACCTGTAATCTCACCTTGTGGAAGAATTAAAATCTTAGCCTCTCATGCTTCTGTTTGTTTGAATATCCCCATGTTTACTGGATCTCCTTCTCCTCCTCATTTTTCAGCTTTGGCTTTTCTCATTTCTGGCATCTGAGAGTTTTCTGTATTCCTTTCAAGCTGGGCTATGAATTTTAAGATATGTACTATATTTTGTAATTATGTGTTTTCTGAACTACTGTAAACATTGCTTTATCCTTGGGCATCTACATCTCTCCATCTGCTAGGCTTGACCATGCCACATTGAATGTTTAAGTAGCAAGCTGACTAGCAGTACCCTCTAATCATTCATGCTTAATTGAGCAGCTTGTTTTTTTTTCATAAAGTCATATATTTGTGGTGGTGATTTCATGTTTTATAAATGTCCATGGTTTCTGACAGTAACACAGCTTCTGGTAGTATACGGAACAAAGTTACATTCCTAAAAGTATTCAGCAAAGAATACCATGAAGCCCATTTATTTGTGCTTTTAACAAGTTTGAGAGCCAAAACCTAGGTCCACCTTTTTCTTTGTGGATGACTGGCTGAGTTCCAGAGAGAGGACATGGCACACGCAAGGCCACGTGGCAGAAACTGAGGCTAGAACACAGAATTCCCCAGTTGTCCACATTTGTCATCTTTCTACTCTTTCAGCCTGTTTCCTCATCTGTGAAATGAAAAGTTTAGTCTGGATGTGGAATCAAATTCTGACTCATTAGTTTTATGACCTTGAGGAGGTCACTCGGGCTCTCTGGGCTTCCATCTTAATACAACTTCTCTACTTCTCCAACCAGCCTGCAAACAGGCTGGTGTATGCAGAAGACCTTGGAGAACTGCATGGGTTGCAGAAGAATGCTCATAGTCTGGTTATTAAGATGCTGTGATTGATTCTGCAGCTCCTCAGTGGTGAGCAAGAAGTGTACTTTGCAAAGGCAGTGCACTCTGAGGATTTCTGATCTAGCTCAGCTTTGTGAGAGAGCAAGGGTTTCTTTGTGTGCATGCAGCAAGCCAGGGAGGTTTTTGAAGAATCGTAGTTTGCTGGGATTATGATGTTTGATGTTCTTCACTGTGAAGAGTCACTCGTGTGTGAATTGCATGTTCCATTTCTCTCACTTCTCATATGTAAGTCAAGTACCAGACAGCCCTCCCGGGCAAGTACTGAGTCTTGCAGAATGTTAGCAAAGAGGTGAGACGTAGCTTGTCGTCTTGATTAGAGTGTTCGAGATGTTCCAAATGCTAGAGCAGGATGGGTGCAGTCAGTCTCTAGTGTTATATATGCCTTGATCTTTGCAGTTCCCTTCCCTTAGGAGGCAGTGAGGCATGATGGGAAACTCCCAAGCTCAGAATCAGGGAACCCAGTTCCATCACTAACCTTGAACAACTCATTTTCTCTCCCTGTGCCAAAGTTCCCTCATCTATAAACTGAATAAAATCCACGGTTTTCAATCTTTCCATCAGCAATACTCCTTTGCTTTTCTTCTCTGTCTCCTGAGCCCTCCTTGAAATGTTTCATGGCAATGGGTGTTTGTAATAACATTTGTGTATATTGATTATTGAAAGGTAGGAAGTCTGAGAAATCATTATTATTTAAATATCCTTTGGGGCGATGAGTCTCAGAGAGATGAAATGACTTCTCTGTGGCTGTGTGGGTGTTTTTATATTACAGATCATGCAAAAGAGAGGCTTTACCAGTCTCCAGGGTTAACCACAGGTTTCTTTAGTGAACACTTCTGAAACAGAACATAAAACTAATCCACAAAATCATGTCAGGTGTGTTGGGGGAATGCCGTCTAGTACATGTTTGTGCATGACCCCTCTTCTCTCTTGAACTGCAGAAGGTTGGTCCACCTTATTGGGAAGGGAGTTGTGGTGAAAACCAGGTTTAAGGACAGCTCAGATAAACCCATGCATTGCAGAGCCATGATGAATGATCTACAGAATTTGGAGGTGTTTTTAATCTTTGACTTGATGTCAAGTGGGATAGACAACTCCCTTGAGACAGCTGAATCTCAGAACTCCTAAGTGTTTTTGTCAGGGAATAAATACAGGGTTTGGCTTTTGACTTACCACTTTGAGGGGCAGAGATTTCCTCCTGGGATTTCCCTCCTGCCACAGCAAAACATGAGGATTGGGTGAGTTATGAGAACAAAAGTTTATTGTCACACAGGTCTGGAGGCTGGCCACACGAATTTAAGATGTCAGCCGTGCTGATTCCTCCAGAGGGCTCTGAGGGACAGTCATATCTCTCTCCAGCCTTCTGATGACTGCCAACGATCCTTGGCATTTATTGGTTTATAAATGCATCACTCCAATCCTTTGTCTTCACCTGGACATCTGTCTTCTGTAGGTCTCTGTGTCTCTTTTCTAGGGACACTGATCATATTGGACTAGGGCCCACGCTACTCCAGAATGACTTCGTTAACTAATAACATCTTCAAAGATATATGTCCAAACAAGGTCACCTTCACAGGTACCAGAGGTTAGCACTTCAGCATATCTTTTTAGAGGACAGAATTCAACCGATAATACCCTCATTAATGCGATAATGTGTTATTGGTCACAAAGTCCATAGCTTCTCACTCGTGCGTCCCTGGGAAGAGTTTTCCTTCCATTTTTGCAGACACAACTCTTTCTTTCCTATGGTGAGACCTCCAGTTCCCACTGCTGGGGTGGAAGATCCCCCTTGGTTGTCTGGGCTGGTTCTTGCACACCAAACACTGGCGCACTTACTGCCTAGAGTCTGCAACCAATATTTTGCTATGTTTTCTTGACCATCAATCTTCCTATCCTTCAGTCCATCCATCCACTTGATTTCTGTTGATGCATTTGCAGACATTAGCACGTGCCGTCCCTAATCCTCTGACTTTCATATTTGATTTTTCTCAATGGTCCTTCTTCAGTTTGTTTCTCAAGACAGTGCAAGGGGAAGTGGCAGCAGGTGTGGAGAACGAGGACAGCCGCTGACTGTAGCTTTCCTCCCACACTGAGGCCACTGTCTCTTGGAGCTGCATTTGGGAAAATGCTGCTTCATGTGGCTGGAAGAAGTACAGTCCCAGCCTGCCGTGTCTCCCTTTATCCTCTCGTGAGGCAGGCCATCTCTCTTGCCCTCTGAGATCTTGCTGGGGTCAGGAACTTGCCGAGAACTTGCAGGTGGGGGATGGCTACCATCTTACTCACTCACTCGCTCACTCCGTCATCCTAGACTTGTTTGTCACCTCAGTTCCTGAACGCTTGGGCTTTGCTACCTTGTTAGAATCACAAGGTTCAGGTGTTGTTTAAACCTGTCACTGCTTCCATTCCAATGAACAGAGGGGAGACTGCTTAGAGCAAGTGTCTCTGTGACCTCGGAAGTTGGAAAGGATTCCAAGAGGTAGAAAGAGAACAGTACGTGGGTAGAAGCAGGAGGGTCGTCTAATATCAAGCAACAAAATTGGTTTGGATGTTGGGCTTATGAGGAGCAGAAACAAAGAATGTGGAAGAGCTTGTGAAGGGAGGCATGTGGCAGGCTGGTCCCCTCAGGGCTCTCTCCTGCTTGAGGTGGCAGCAGCCTACTGGGTCAGACGTGTCTGGGTTTGTCTTCCCTTTTCCAGCCAGGCAGGGAAGGGCTGTTTCTATAGCTCTCTGGGTCTCAGTGTTCTCATCTATAAAGTGGAAGTGTTACCAGTACCTACCTCATAGTAGTGTTGTGAGGATTAAATGAGACAAACAGCCTTGTAAGCACCCAGTAAAGGTAAATGATTATTAAGAGGGGGTCCCTGAGTGGTGCAGATGATTAATACAGTCACCTGATAACTGAGAAGTTGGAGGTTGGAGCCCACCTGGAGGTGCCTGGAAAGAAAGACCTGGTGGTCTACTTCCAAAAAGTCAGTCACTGAAAACCCTATGGGGCATAATTCTCCTTGGACACACAGGGGGTTGCCATGAGTCTGGAATCAACTAGATGGCAGCTAATGGAGGTGGGTGAATTACTGAGAGGAATATAGTCAGATGATACAAGAGAATCCACCCATCTTGTTTTAGGAGTGGAAGGTCGTGGCCTCCCCCAGGTGATACTCATATGGGCAGCTTGTGTGGCTCCTCACAGCTCCATGTTGGGATGGTGTGTATCCCTTCCATTCTAATGCCTTCAGATGTCACCCAGAGGCACCTGGTTTCAGGGGTACTGAAGCACTTGATTGAGAACCTTAGAGCCCAGTTTCCTGAGGTTCATCGGCTGGGCCCGGGGGATGAGCTTCTGATCCTGTGAACAAAGCCAGATGTCCTGGTGTTCCTGAGCCAGGAGTGTGTGACAGCCTTCCACCGGGCTGGTGAGCAGGCAATCTGGGCTCCTGCTCGGGTCTGCAATAGCTAACTTCTCTTCACCTTCCCGAGTGGGACACCCTCCCTCAGCCCTCTGATCCACCACAGGCACTTGCTTGGGTCTGTAGTAACAACTCGCTGTCTTAACTTCCTAGTGCCATCGTGACAAAAAATACCACAAGTGGGTGGTTTTGAAGAGCAGGAGTTTATTTTCTCACAGTTTTGGAGGCTAAAAGTTCAAATCAGAGTCTCTGCTGTGTCATTTTCTTCTGTGGGCCTCTCTCGTAATTTCTGGTGTCTACCAGCCACCCTTAGTGTTTCTCTGTCTCCGGTATGTGTATGTGTTGCTGTCTTGTGTATATATGTGTTTCAAAAGAATCACTTTATGAGGATAGCGCTTTGAAAAGGGATGTTTGAAACTATTTCTGTTACCATGTGATCTTTTCTTTTTAATTGTTATAAACATAGAAGATTTACCCAGAAGGAATTGGGTTTAGGACCCACCCTGCTTTGGTACACCCTCATAAGCATAACAAAAGAAAGACCCTTTTAGGTTAAAAAACAAAAAAACCAAACCCATTGCCACAGAGTCAGTTCTGACTCACAGGGACTCTATAGGACAGAATAGAACCCATATAGGGTTCCCAAGGGGCAGCTGGTGGATCTGAATTGCTAAACTGTTAGTTAGCAACAAAGCTTTTAACCACTGCACCACCAGGTCACATTTACAAGTACATGTTAAACTTTCATATTACCTTTAGGGGTACACAGTTCAATCTGTGACACCCCTCTCAAGCCACTCTGCTCCTCAGACTGGAGAGAACTTCCCCTGTGTGCCAAGTGCCATGCTCCCTGTGTTACCTACATTATTTTATTTCATCTTTAAGCAGCACCATAGCTTGGAGCTTATTCCCAATGTCCCCATAAAGAAACTGAGGCTCAAAGAGCTGACTTTGTTTCCCAAGATCACTTGCAGAGCAGAGCTTAGCCAGATCCATCTGCTTCTGTGCACCTGAGGGAAGGGGCTTGTGTGACATCTGGCCCCTTGTATACTTGCTGGATTGTAAGCTCCTAAAGCAGAGGATGGAGTCTTAATTATCTCTGCTCCTTGCCCTGCAGATAGAGGGTGCTTGGGAAGTGTCATTGAGGGGAAATAGGTTCACTGGCCATTAGGTTTCTTAGCAGTAGAAGACCTCAGGGAACTTCTGGCTTAACCTCCAGTACAATGCAGAGACTTCAACTGCCATCTCCATCTCTGTTTGATTACCTCTAGCAACAGGGAGCTCATCACGTGGCTGGAGGGCTGGAGGGCCCACTAGGGAGGAAGCCCTTCCTGTTGAGTGAAGTCTACCTCCCTACAATGGTTCCTACACCCACCCACCATGGATTCCCTCCTGGAAGCTCTGCAGGACATGAATTTGAGTGGCTATCCCTTTCGTTCTCAGAATTCTGTTTCACACACAATTGAATGGAGTCTTCTTGAACCCTTGCTGCTGCTATCCCAGCCATTGTTCCACTTGGGAATTCTGAGTGGCTTCCTGTCGGATACTGTCACTAATGAAACACCCGTTCAATGAGTTCCGTAGGACTCAACAAGGTCCAGTCTTCCCATCTTTCAGTCTTTGCCTTAGCAGCATTCCTTTTGGGAAGTGTCCAATAGATCTTTCTTTGGCCTGTTGCCAGGTCTTCCCTTAGACCGTTTGTGCCACTGGTATAACTTTCTACTTTCTTTCAGCCCATCATGGCCTAAGACAAGACCAGGAATTCTCTGAAACCTATCCCCATGGTTGTTTTATAAAGACATGCTGTCCTTGTGTTTCACTTGAAGTTTGTCCCTGGTGTGGGACAGGTCTTTAAAGGTGGCACCGTAGCACTGTCTTCTTGGGCATTCAAGCTCTGCAGCACCTCAAGGAAAGTGAGCCTCAACTGACCCCAAACCTAAAGGTCCTGGCTATGGGAGGCTAGGGTGACTGAGCTGGAAGGTCATCTTTCTAGGGTTTCTGCTCCTTGACTAACTCTGGTTGGTGTGACTTTCTTTCACCATAGTTGGGTTGGGGGAAGCGCTGTGACTGATTAGGAGTGTCTGCCTTGGGCAGGAGAGGGGGCCGGGGGATGCATGCCATATATTTTCATCTCCATTGCAACTCAGTTTCCTTATTTTACATGCTGGGAAACCAAGGCCAAGAAAACAGATAAAGCCAAGCTTACCCAATAACTGACAATAACTTGAGAGGCCACCTGGAATCAGATCCAGGTGTCGACCCCTCCTCCATCCCGAGCCCACTAGCTGGGATTCTGAGCCTTGAATGTTCCCTTCCCATGTACTGTAGACACTACACAGCTGTGGGTGATCATTCATTCAATCCTTTTTTAGTTTTAAAATATGTGTGTATTTTTATTTTAAGTGGAAGTTTACAATCCAAGGCAATTGGCCATATAAAACCCTGAGCACCTGCTTCTCTGCAACTCTATCTGGCCTCCTCACCTTGTGACAATACACTCTTCATTTCCACCCCTTACTTCCAATATCCACTCAACCAACACTTGTCCCCTCCCCTCCACCTTCTTCTCTGTCCTCTAAAAAGAAACCAGTAGGACAGCCTCATACATATTAAACCATAAAATACAGGTACCACATTCATCACTCTGTGTCCTCTGGTCCAGTCCATTCTTTGTCTGAAGTGTTGACTTCAGTACTGGTTTCAGGTCAGGGCTAGCAGCAAGTCCGGAACCATGTTTTCAGGAGACCCTCAGGGGTGTTGGACCATCAAGTCTGGTCTTTTAATAGAGTTCTAGATCGACACAGCCCCCTCTCTCATGCTACATCAGGGTCTCTACATTGTGGTCCCTGCCATGGCTGTCTTTGATGGTGGCTGGGTACCATCTGGTTCTTCTGTTCTCCAGCTGATGTAGTCTCACAATCATGTGGGTCCTTCTGTCTCCTGGGCTTATTTTCCTTGTGTGTTTGATGTTCTCTGGGTGGGCTGGGACCAATTTGATGTTCCTCAGATGGCAGCTGACTAGCTTTTAAGACCCCAGACACCACTCAGCAATATGGGGTAGAGAAGACATCTCTTAACAAAAAGCTAGTTATGCTAATTGACCTTGATGTCCTCTGAAAACATGGTTTGCAGACCCCTGTCCCTTGTACTCTACCCTTTGAAATATTGGGTTGAGTTTAGAAAGCACTTCAGTTCATGGCGTAGTCCGGTTATGCTGATCTGCCCCCTACTGTGTGCTGTCACTCCCTCCACCTAACCAAAATCTTGTCGACTGTCCAATCCATGAACATCCCTCTCCTTCCCTCCCCACCCTTGTAGCTCTCAAAGAGTCTTCTGTAAGTAAGTCTACTTTTAAGTCCTTATAGCGGGAATCTCATACAATACTTGTTCTTTTGCAGCCGACTGATTTCACTCAGCATAGTATCTTCTAGTTGAAACCAGGTTATGAGATGCTTCTTAAAATCGTCATTGTTCTTTATCATTGTATAGTGTTCGATTGTGTATATGTACCATAGTGTGTTTATCCATTCATCTTTGACAGTACATATATTGTTCTGTGACATAGGTTGCCAACCCCACTTTTATGTCAGTGAACTCCTTTCTTAACCTTGGGTTCCCCATTACCTGCTTTCCTGCCCCCTCTTGCATTCTCATCCTTGCCTCTGGACTGGTGTGTCTGTTTAGTCTCATTTTGTTTTATGGGCCTATCTAATGTTTGGCTGAAGGGTAAACTCAGGAGTGACTTTTGTACTGAATTAGAGGGTGTCCAGGTGCCATACTCATAGGGTTTCTCCAGTCTCTGTCAGGCAGAAAGTCTGGTCTTTTTTGTGAGTTTGAATCTTGTTCTACATCTTTTCGTCCAGCTGTATCTGGGACCCTGTGCTGTGATCCCTGTCAGCGCAGTTGGTGGTGGTAGCTGGGCACCATTTAGCTGTACTGGATTCAGTCTGGTGGCATCTGTGGGACTTCTTGTTTCATTAGTCCTTGAAACTGATCTCTCCAGTGTGTTTTTGGTTTTTTTCATTCTCCTTTGCTCTAGACAGTGTGAGATCAGTGGAGTATCTTAGATGGCTGCTTGTAAGCTTTTAAGACTCCAGATGCTACTCACCAAAGTAGGGTATAAAACATTATCTTTATAAACTACATGATGTCAGTTGAGTTAGATGTTGCCTAAGACCATGGTCCCCATGGCACTCAACCCAGTAATTCGGTCCCTCGGGGAGTTTGGATGTGTCGGTGAAGCTTCTGTGATCTTGCCTGGGACCATTTGTGCCGGCCTCCCCAGTGTTGCCAGCATGTTCTTGCGGTGCTAATCATGGGCCAGCCAATGCTGCAATCCAGCAGCAAAATGCAACAACAAAAACAGATTAAAATCCTTGCTTCGTGGCACTTCCATTCTCAGTGGGGGAGACGGCAATGAACAATGACTATAATAATAGGATTAAATGTATTGATTTCTCTGCCTATGGGCAGACACAGAGGTGGCCGCCTCCTCAGCCGTGGCTGTGTTATTTTCCTCCCAAAGGAATCCTTTCTACAGACAGGAGTATACAGTGGCACTTGGCACTTCCGGGGTGTGGTGCATCCCACATGCTGTTGCTCTCCCTGGCTCTCTGCCTTTGAAAGAGTTCCCGAGGTTATTAGAGGGGTGGAGGAAGAAGATGATGAGGCTTGGCTGACAGGAGCACACATTCAGTTGGGGCTTGGTCTAGGAACTGCATTCTGGCTTGGCCTGAAGGCTTGACCTTGTGCTGCTTAGAGAGGCGATTTGAGTTCTTCAGGCCTCCCAACCTCACCATGCGCTGGTCACACTCCCTCAGTCCCAGGGTTTCTCAGCTAGTGTAAATTCCACTCGCCTAGGGGTCCTAAGGTACACCTAGCAACATAATACTGGTGGCTATGAGGACTTAGGGGCACCTCTAGTATTTAGGAAGTGAAGGCATAGATGCTAACCATCCTACAGTGAGGACGACAGTCCCATACTGTGAAGTATCCTATCCAAAATGCTGCCCCCTGAAAAGCATTGCTAGGGAGACCTCAGCCAAAAGTTTGGCCCCTGAGGCCATGTGAGCAGAGTCTATGAATGGTAAAAGTGGCTAACTTGCTCAACTGCAAACCAAATGGTGGTTTGCTCAGATGTGCCACAGAAGAAAGGCCTGGTGACCTATGATTGAAAGGTCACAGCTATTGGGGCAAATGGAGTCACCGTGAGTCAGAGTTGATTTGAAGGCAACTGGTTTCCCAGGAGGCTACATGGATGGTCCTGGGAATACTGAGTGCTGGAAATGTGCAATTTGGGGGCCTTACTCAGGCATTTCATTGCCCTGAGCATTCTCTTCTTAGCTCTTGGGTAAACTGGGGTGAAATCATCTCCTGTGACGAACTGAGGGGTAGCCACACACAACCCTCAGGCTTCTCCCATATGAAGCACAAGGTCATTGTCACCTGCCTGGTATCCATCCCGCTGGTCCACTCCCTCTACTCTCTGTGACAGATATACAGCTGTCCAGCTGGGCAAAGGGCCCGCCGCAGTGGCCCCTGATCCCAGCCACAGTAACCCCTGTAGGCCTCCAGAGTCAGCCTATGTACCCAAAATATGCCTGCACCCTGCACTGCCTGCAGCGTAACCCTGGGGCCCAGCGATGCTTCACTGGCAGGGCCGAGGCCCACTCTGGGTGGGAGCCCAGGTCAGCCCCAGGGGCGAGCTGCCCAGGGCAAGGCTTGGCGCCAGAACGGGAGGCTGCAGGACCTGTTTCCAGCTGGGCTTCCAGGCCAAGAACCTCAGCCCCTTCCCACCACTGTTCCCGCCTGCCCAGTGCATTAGCATTTAAATATATCCAAAGTCATCTCCCCTCTCCTCCCTTTGATTCCACTGGGGAGGGAACATTTAAATCCTTCTCCCAGACTTCCCTGTCCTCATAATGGCCATACTGTATTCATCCACTTCTGTATGTGGCATTAGCCAAAGCAGAAGTGAGGGCGCCTAGCAACCCAGAGAGGCTGAGAAAGAGGTGGGAAGGAAGTGATTTTCATGTAATTATTCACTTCGACAAAAGCCGTTGTCAGGTACACACTGGAAGCACAGCTGTTTTATTATTCTCCTAACCTACTTTTAATCTTTTGAGAATCTTTACCAATAAAAAAGGCGAAAAGAAAGAGCTTAATTCAGCCATTTTCTGCCAGGCCATATAAGTTATGTTTTTGCCTCCAACGAAGGCTCAGTTTACAAAAGTTGTGGTGTGGTAGGGTGTGTGTGGGGTGTGTGTGTGTGTGTGTGTGTGTGTGTGTGTGTGTGTGTGTGTGTGTGTGTGTGTGTGTGTGTGTGTGTGTGTGTGTGTGTGTGTGTGTGTGTGTGTGTGTGTCCATCCATCTGAAAAGCAAATGTTAAAGAAAAGACAGTAGGTCATGAACCCTGGGAAGGGCACTGAGCCCTGTCCAGCAACTTGGATGGGAAAGCTAAGTGCTGCATGTGCTGTTGGGGCTGGCAGGTTTCATGCAGCAACTTGGCAAGGCGTTGGAACAGCAAGGAGCCTGGGGGCAATGAGATGTTGGCGGTGTTAGCCCATTGCTGTTACACCCAGGCTCACAGCCCTAAGAGGCAGGCGTGGCTTCTTTAGCAGTAGGCACCAGCAGTGCCCTGGAGCCCATCAGTCTTCATTTCTCCACCTAGGGAGGGAAGGGAACTGGGACCTTGGGAAGGACATGGGTGGTGGTTTCCATAGTTGAGAAATGTTAGCTACCAAAAATAGACAAAGACTGTGCCTGGTACTCTGAGGGCTCTGGTGGTTCAGTGGTAGAGTTCTTACCTTCCACACAGGAGAGCTGGTTTTGTTTCTTGGCTGGTGCAACTTGTGTGCAGCCACCAGCCATCTGTCAGGGGAGACTTGTGTGTTGCCATGATGCAAAACAGGCTTCAGCAGAGCTTCCAGACTAAGACTAGGAAGAAAGGCCTGGCAGTCTGCTTCTGAAAATCAGAATGTAAACAATGTGGATCACAAGGGTCTGTCTGGCAACTGATCCTAGGTATGGCTCAAGACCAGGTAGTGTTTTCTTCTGTTGTGTGTGGGGTCACTGTGAGTTGGGGATCAACTCTGCAGCAGCTAACAACAACTAGATACTCTGCCTAATGATCACAGTGTCTTTCTTTCACTGATCAGGAGACCAAGGTTCAGAGAGGTTGTGTAGTAACTTGCCAAGGATTGCACAGCAGGTGTGTGGGAGAGCCAGGCTCTAATCAGGGTCAGTCTCTGAAGCTCATACTGTTTCCATTTAGCCACATACTAGACACCTGAGCAATCCCCTTCCATAGTGCTTCTGGGCCTTCTCCATGAGGGCAATCCGGGTTCTGGATTTGCAGGTTCAAAGTGACTCCTTAGATATGGCTGACATGTACATTTTTCTGTAAAGCTAAGTTGCTAAGTAACTGTACCACTCTGTATGTTAGCTTTTTTATCTTTAAAAAAGGGTTAATAATAGTACCAACTTAATATTCCACTCCTTGTCTATCAGCTTGTCATATTGTTGCAGTGATGCTGGAAGCTGTTCCACCGGTATTTCAAATCCCAGCAGAGTCACCCATGGTGACCAGGTTTCAGCAGAGCTTCCAGACTAAGACAAACTGGGACGAAGGATCTGGCTATCTACTTCTGAAAAGAATTGGACAGTGAAAACCTTATAAATAGCAGAAGAACATTGTGTGATGATACTGTCAGGAGATGAGACCCTCAGGTTGAGGCTGGAAGACACTCAAAGTACGACTAGAAAAGAGCTGCTTCCTCAAAGTGGAGTCCCCTTTAATGATGTGCGTAGACTTTGGCACCTTCATTGGCTGATGAAGCACAATTCAAAAAGAGAAGAGACACCTGCAAACATCCACTCTTTGGAAAAGGACATCATGCTTGGTAAAGGGTCAGTGAAAAAGAGTAAAGCCCCCAACAAGATGGATTGACACAGTGGTTGCAATAATGGGCTCAAACATAGTGACAACTGTGAGGATGACACAGGACCAGGCAGTGTTATGTTCTGTTGCACCTAGGGTCACTGCGACTTGGAACTGATGTGACAACAGCTACCAACAACAACATCTTAACATTGAAGATGAACTGAGTTTAATACGTACACAGTGTTCAGAAGAGTTCCTGGAATGTAACGGGCATGAAGGTTAAAACTCCCAACCAAGCCTACTGCTGTTGAGTCAATGCCAACTCATAATGACCCTCTAGAACAGAGTAGAACTGCCCTATAGTTTCCAAGGAACACCCGACGTGTTCAAGTTGCCAACCTTTAAATGACATAGGGAGCATCAAAAGAAGGTGGAATGAATACCCAGAAAGAACTGGTCGGTGTTCAGCCATTTGAAGAGGTAACATATGATCAGGAACCGATGGTACTGAAGAAGAGAGTCGAAGCTGCACTGAAGGCATTGGTGATAAACAAGCTGCCAGGAACTGATGGAATACCAGTTGAGATATTTTAAGAGATAGATGCAGGACAAGAAGTGCTCACTAGTCGACTGTTGGGAGAATGAGACATCTGTGGAGCAGAGAGAAATAGTGTGCTGTCACAGGGCAGGGAGAGCAGTGGAAGCTGCATATAGGTGGGCATGTAAATTTATACGGGAATGTACATTTTCACTCAGTTATATTAAATAAAAAAAAAGTGCTCACTAGTCTATGCCAAGAAATTTGGAGGACAGCTATCTGGCCATCTGACTGGAAGAGATCCACATTTATGCTCCTTCCAAAAAAGGAGAAATTAGTGAACGGTATCATTAATATCACACACAAGTAAAATTTTGCTTAAAATCATTCAAAAGTGACTGCAACAGTATATCGACAAGGAACTGCCAGAAATTCAAGTTGGATTCAGAAGAGGACATGGAACCATGGATATCATTGTTGATGTCAGATGGATCTTGGGCTGAAAGCAGAGAATACCAGAAAGATGTTTACTTGTGTTTCATTGACTGTGCAAAGGCATTTGACCATGTGGATCATAATTTTGTGGCTTATGTTGTGGAGAATGGGAATTCCAGAACACCTACCTGTGCTCTTAAGAAATCTGTATATGGATCAAGAGGGAGTTGTGAGAACAGAGCAAGGAGCAAGGAGAGGCTGCATGGTTTAAAGTCACCAAGGGTGTATGTCAAGGTTACATCCTTTCACTGTACCTTTTTAATCTGTATGCCGATGAAATAATCTGAGAAGCTGGATTCTACAAAGAAGAATGAGGCATCATGGTTGGAGGACAACTCGTTAACAACCTGCATCACTCAGATGACACCACCTTACTTGCTGGAAGTGAAGAAGATTTGAAACACTGATGAAGATCAAGGACTACAGTCTTCAGTATGGATTGCCCCTTAACATCAGGGAAACAAAAATCCTCACAAATGGACCAGTTAGCAAAGTCGTCATAAATGGAGAGAGGATTGAGATTGTCAAGGATTTCATTTTACTTGGGACGACAATCAACGCCCATGGAAGCAGCAGTCCAGAAATCAAAAGACTCATTGCACTGGGAAGATCTGCTGCAAAGGATCTCTTTAAAGTACTGAAAAGTAAAGATGTCACCTTGAAGACTAAAGTGCACCTGATCTAAGCCATGGTATTTTCAATTGCATCATATGCATGTGAGAGCTGGATAATGAACAAAGAAGAGGGAAGAAGATTTGATGCCTTTGAATTGTGGTGTTGGAGAAGAATGTTGAATATATCATGGACCACCAAAACAACAAACAGATCTGTTTTGGAAGAAGCACAACCAGAGTGCTCCTTGGAAGCAAAGATGGCGAGAATGCGTCTTACATACTTTGGACACGTTGTCAGGAAGGATCAGTCCTTTGAGAAGAACATCATGCTTGGTAGAGAGGAGGGTCAGCAAAAAAGAGGAAGACCCTCGATGAGATGGATTGACACAGTGGCTGCAACAATGGGCTCAAGTGTACAAATGATTGTGGGCGTGGTGCAAGACCAGGAAGTGTTTGGTTCTGCTGTTCATAGGGTCACTATGAGTTGGAACCGACTCAGCAGCACCTAATAACAACAACTTTTTGGTTAGCAGCCATAGTTCTTAACCACTGAGCGGCCGGGGTTTCCTAATGGAGGCTAGCTGGTATCATTGTAGAAACCTTGGTCGTGTAGTACTTAACTATGCCAGTACTGTAGCAGCTCTGGCTGCCAACCAAGAGATTGACAGTCTGAATCTACCAGGTGCTCCTTATATGGGGTAGTTCTACTCTGTCCTATAAGGTTGTTATGCATTGGAATCCACTCAAAGGCAATGGGTTTGCTTTTTGGTTTAATGTCATTGTCACTAGTAGTATCGCAGTCACCACGCATGTGCTTTTACTAGTTTTTACTAGTCACCACACATGTGCTTTTACTAGGCAGGAAGGTTTAGTACTGCGCTTGTCAGAGACCTCAAAGCTCAGCATCTGGGCTGCAAACCCCAGGAACCACAGGTTGTGCAGACATGATCCAGGCCTGGCTGCTGGTCCCCAGAGGCCGATTTCCTTTTGCTCTGACTGGTGGCTCTCTAGAGCTGCCAGCAGGTTTCTAGCAGAGCATCTTTCTGTAGCCTGTGCTGCCTGGAGCATGGTAGACAATGACACCTGCACCAGTCCCCTTTCAGCTTACCAGAGCAACAGTTGCACTCGTCACACAGGGGGTTCTGGCCCTGCTACTCCCCAACTTCATCTCTTACATTCCTCTGTCATCATTCCTGTCTGCTGGAAAGTGTATTCTAGTTCATCTGTCTTTGGTTATCATCTGTCTTTCCTATTAGAATGCAAGCTTCTTGAGGGCAGAAACTGTGTATGGTTTGGTGACTGCTCTTTACTCAGTCCCTGGAGTGGTGCCTGGTGCTTAGTAGCCTCTCAGTGCCCAGGGCAGGCTTCCCAGGGAAGAGCTTGGCACCAGAGCCAGAGGTGGCAAGACACATTTCCAGTTGGACTCCCAGTTCAAGAACCTCAGCCCCTTCCTGCATTTCTCTTGTTTGTTGTGAGGATAAAAGAGAAGAGGCATTTTTCACCCCCTCCAGATTGTTTAACATTGGAAAATCCTAGTGGGGAGAAGTTTGCTGTCAGTACCAGCTGCAGTCAAGTTAACCCCAACTGATGAAGACCCCATGCATTGCAGAGTAGAAATGGGCTGCATGGAATTTCCTTGACTACGATCTTCATGGAAACAGATCACTAGGCCTTTCTTCTGGGATGCCTCTGGGAGGTTTCAAACCACCAACCTTTCAGTTGGTACTCAAGCACTTAATCATTGGCATCACTCCAGGAATCTTACTAAGCAGCTACTGTTTACAAATAGGCGTGGCTTGAGTTCTGTCTCCAAAAGCTAGGATCAGGCCAAGTGTTTATTTCACACATTATCTGATTCCATCCTTTGTGTGTGAGAGAAAAACAGAGAGGCAAAGCTACACATGGATGACAGACCATGTCCCAGTCTCCCCAGCTGAGTAAGTCACCTCTCTCTAAGAGGTACGGAAAAGACCCAGAAGCTTTCTGCCCACAATATCTAAGGAGTTTAGACATGCTACTTGTAAGTCAAGGGGGGAATATGGCAAGAGCAGAAAAAGAATCTAATAATGCAGACTAATAGGAGTTTCATCAACCCTTCCACCAACTTGGGGATGCCTTAAGAAGAAAAAGAGTTAACACTAGTTGAGAACCTATCATGTGCTAGATGCTTGCATGCACAATCTCGTAATTTGTATACACATCCCATTACGTACAAAGCTGCTCTTCTGTCTTTAACCCAGAAGTGAAAATGCCCACTTCAGGGCAAGGGAGGGTCACAGGATATCAGAAGGTGGCTTGTAAGCTGCACAGTGCTATCTCTACAGGATGGGACAACATATACTGAGCATTTGTCATGACAAATACCTTTTAGGTGTGTGTAGGGAGCAATTTGTCCTTGTCCATTCATCACTTCTTCCTCATCCGGCAAATGTCGTTGAGGACATGGTCCATGCAGCCTGTAGTTGGGAAGATGGGCTGTGCCCTTGTCTGTGGCTTTCTATACCTACCAGGCGCCATGGCTCACTGGAACCAGTTGACTGAAGGAGGTGAGGCTGCCCAAACTAGAGGACAGAGCCACTCTCCTGCAGGGGCTCTGCTCCCCTGTTCCCATGCAAATGTGTCCTCCAAACCTCTGAATGTAGACCGCCCACGGCTATGCTGCCAGAACGCCCCCCCATTCATTGGTCGGAACATGGGGAGTGATCTGTTTCTCAGCTACTGATCCAGCTTCCTCGGGGTTTGTTTTGTTGAGATTATTTTCGCTTTGGATTGTGGGGGGAAATAGAAGCCCTTTCTCCATTGCGCTGCTCCCTTGTAGCGTCCTGGGGGATGCGGTCACTGGGGCTCTGTTGCCTGGTTGTCCTTCCACTGAGGTGGGATGGTCTTTGTTTGCCTTGACTTGACAACCCCAGAGCTGTTCAAATCCCAGCTAAGACTGCAGGCCTTCGCAGTCACCAGCAGGCCCCAGCTTGTCCCTGTAAAATGTGGAGTCGGAACACCTTGGGTTTGAACCTGACTTCTCCCTATTAGCTGTTTGACCTTTTGTGCATTTATTTCCTCATCTATAAAAATGGGGATAGCAATTCTTACCCACTGGGATGTACCCACCACCCCTCGGTCAGTTCGTTATGCTGTGGTGGTTTATGTGTTGCGGTGAAGCTGGAAGCTATGCCATCCATATCTCAAACAGCAGCAGAATCACTCCCAGTGAGCAGGTTTAAGTGGAGCTTCCGGAATAAGACAGACTAGAAAGGCTTGGCAATCTGCTTCTGAAAATGAGCCCATGTAGACCTTACAGGTCACAACCAAACGCTGTCCAACCCACTTTTGAATGCATCATCAGGAGTGATCAGTCGCGATCAGTCACTAGAGGAGGATATCATGTGTGGTGAAGCAGAATTCCCGTGGGGGCCGAAGAGGCCCGCCCTGAGATGGACTTGCATAGTAACAACACCAACAGGCTCGATCATGCCAGCAGTTGTGAGGATGACACAGGCTTCGGCAACATCTCATCCTGTTGTACAAGAAGTCACCATGAGTCAAAGTCAACTGAACAGCAGCTTTGTAGGTAATGGGATGTGTATGCAAATTACGAGATTGTGCATGCAAGCATTTAGCACATAATAGGTTCTCAACAAGTGTTAACTCTTTTTCTTCTTAAGGCATCACCAAGTTGGTGGAAGGGTTGATGAATCTTCTATTAGTCTGCATTATTAGATTCTTTTCTACTCTTCTGTCAAATTGTACCAATGACAGTCATGGTTTTGTTTATCTTTGGGTGTTTGTGGAATTCCAAGTTAAAGAAAGAAGTTGCCTTAGGTGAAATAGGTTTGGGATGACTGTGGCACAAATGATATTATGTGTTCTTTCGCTTCCTGGGTAGATAGACTTCATTTCCTAGTCTCCCTTATATTTCCGTTGGGGCTGTGTGACCTTGTTCTGGTCGGTGATATGTGGGCAAAGTGACAAAAGTACTCCCAGAACTGACCTCTGTAAACATCTCTAGCAAACATCCACTTCTCAGTTTCTTTACTGTGGATACTGTGGAAGCCTGTGTTGCCCTGATAGTATCATAATAAGGCAGATGATCCAGTATTGCTAAGCCATTGGATGAAAGACAGCCCCTATGATCTGCTTTGTGCTTTGTGTGGATGAGAAATAAACTTCGGTCATACTAAGCTACTGAGATTTCAGACTTTGTTTTCTCAGTACAGCCTAATCCACACTCCTACCTGCCAAAAACTGCTGACAAATTGCAACTCATGGTGACTTCATACATGTCAGAGTAGAACTGTGCTCCGTAGAGTTTCCAATGGCTGATTTTTTTGGAAGTAGATCACCTGGCCTTTCTTCCAATTCACCTCTGGATAGTCTTGTACCTCCAACCTTTGGTTAGTAGCTGAGTGTTTAACTGCTTCATCTTAAATACAGAAGCTCACTTACGTGTTAACTAGTTCCTTCCCATACCAAGGAACAATGTTGGAAAGTGGGAGCATGTTACATTTTTCCAGCCATAGACATATTTCTAATAACATTAAAAAAGAAAGAAAGAAAGAGCACCCCATTGCCATTGGATCAATTCTCACTCAGTAACTCTATAGGACAGAGTAGAACTGCCCCATAGAGTTTCCAAGGAGCACCTGGTAGATGCAAACTGCTTACCTGTTGGTCAGGAGCTGTAGCACTTAACCAGTGCACCACTGAGAACATAGACATACGTTAATTGTACCAATCTATCAAGAAGTCTAATGATGCTGACTTCATGTGAAGACATGCCCTGCTTCTCAGATCTCTGCAAGAAATCTAATCCTGACAGCTAGCAGGCTCTGCCATGTCCAGTGAGGGTGTGTCTTACCAGAAAAATGAATGTCAATGTGGGTTTTCTACAGGTAGGAAATATGAGAACCCAGTGGAGAAAGTTTGGGATCTGGAATCAGGAGAAATTAAGTTACTGCTAAAGCCCTAGTGACTTTCAAATCTGTTTCCAGCACCAAACCAGTTACTGTGGATTCTCTTCAACTCATGGCAACCCTGTCTGTGTCTGAGTAGAACTGTGCTCTACTAGTTTTTCAGAAGTAGATTTCCAGGCCTTTCTTGAGGTGTCTCTGGGTGTTAATCTCTCTGTTAACAGCCCAGCACATTAACTGTTTGTACCCGCAAGGACTCTGCCTCCAGCCCAGACCTCCATATGTAGTCCTCAACTTTTGCACTGTCCCACTTATATCTTATTTAGATATTTCAAACTTGTTTTGTCCAGAGTTCTACCTCCTCATCTTCCTCACTTTAAACTTCTAACCTCTCTTTAAAATGCAGACAAATCTAATTCATCCTCTCCTGTTACACCTCATCTACCAACTCCTTGAGTTACAAATCTGGGTATTCTTCATTGAAAACTAATCTTGCTTAATCTGTCTTCTAAATATTTCTTGAAAACAAAGAAGACATGATAGCAACAGACAATATATATATAATTTTTTAATTTCCGAGAATCTTCCCACCAAAACAGAGAAACTAAGATAGCCAAATACAATGCTATGGACAAAACCTACAACATAACAACATGAACCCATGAACCCCCAAATGTGAGCAAGTAGGACTAACATCAACAGAAACAACACCTGCATGCTGTCAGCTCTCTGGGATGAGGCAAAGATGAAGAGGAAATCAGAGAGAATACTGGATGCTGGGAGTCAGGAATCCCAGAAATCTTTAACATGTACTCAACCTGAGAGAGACAGGACTCTACTTGCAAATGGAAGCTTGATGGACCTCTCTGAGAACATCAGCCCAAACAGGGGGTGTTCTGTGCAGACTGCAGATTACAGGTAAGTACAGGAGAGCTACAGAAGTCTGGCCAGGAGTCTGAGCCCTATGAATACTAGGAATTTGCTATGCAAAAAGGATCCTGAGCAGAATATTCTTCCTATAGATAATGAATGTATGCCATAAAGACCTAGTCGGATCCGACTCAGCGGCACTTGGCTTGGCTTGGCCATAAAGACAAACCCACAAAACAGATGAAAACTAAAACAGTATTTTAAAGCAATCTAAGTAAGATTAAGAAAACAATGGTTAATTACAAAACAACAGCATAAATAATATTTGTAGATAAAACATGAAGAGATGTGACAGTTCTGAGAGAATTAAATATGAATGGAAAAATATTACAGGAAACAGAAGAAACAAAAAAAGAAGATGCTGTGGGTGATATCATGAGATAGAGGATACAAAAAGGAAAAGTGAAACAAAAATGAAGAAAAAGGTTTTTTAAGAATGCAAGAAAAATGGTAGTCATAGATGATAGAAGATCCAGCTTATGTATGACTCACCAAAGAAGGAAATGGAAGAGAACAAATACTAAAAGCAATAATTTGGAAATTTTTTTTTTCTAAAATTAAGAAGAAAATTGAACTTGTGTTTTGAAGATGCGTACTATGCTCCTGGTAAAATCAACCCAGAATAGTCAATACTAAGATGTATTCTAATAAAACAATTGGACTTTAAGGAAAAAGGAGAAAAAACAAACAAAACCCTATTGGCCATCTAGGCAAAAAGAGTGAGTGCCTTATAATGGAAAACAAATTATCTTGCCATCAGACTTTTCTAAGGAAGTACTTTGTGCTGGAAGACAACTGAGCTGTGTGTTCAGGATACTCAGGGAAATGAAAGACCAGGGTTTTGTACCCAACCAAATTGACTTTCAAGTATGAAAGCCATAAACTATTATGAACATACACAAATCCAGGACATATTCATTCTCGTGAGCTATTCCAAAGGAATTTACTAGAACTCAGGTATAAGCATTAAATTTATATTCAACTGTAGAACTTACACTAAGTAGTGGCTATAAGGGAGATAGTGTGAAATATAATATTATATATTCCAATAATATAATTAAAATATTGGGAGAAAATAGCGGGTATGCATACGAAAAGCAGGCAGTATTCACAGATTGCCTTACAAATATTAACTCAGTAAACGGTTAGTTGCTATAAGAGAGGGAGGCAAGATAAACAGAGGCTACTTGCTAATTTTAATATTGTTTGCAGTAGGGAGCCAATGTTGTTAGGTGCCATTGAGTTGGTTCCAATGCATAGCAACCCTATGTACAACACAGCAAAACACTGCCCCGTCCTGTGCCATCCTCTTAATTGTTGTTAGGCTAGAGCCCATGGTTGCAGCCACTGTGTCAGTCCATCCTCCTGAGGGACTTCCTTTTTTTTTTCCCTGACCCTCTGCTTTACCAAGCCTGTTGTCCTTCTCCAGGGACAGATCCCTTCGGATAACATATTCAGGGTATGTAAGATAAAGTCTTGCCATCCTTGCTTCTAATGAGCATTGTGTCTGTACTTCAAGACAGATGTGTTTGTTCATTTGGAAGGTCGTGGTATCAATATTATTCACCATCGCCATAATTCAAAGGCGTCAATTCTTTACTCTTCCTCATTTGTTTCCGGCTTTTACATGCATATGAGGCAACTGAAAACAAACAGACGCCCGTTAACTCTTAAAGTGACATCTTTGCTTTTGAACACTCTGGAGAGATCTTTCTGGAGCAGATTTGCCCAGTGCAGTGTGTCGTTTGATTTCTTAACTGCTGTTTCCATGGGCATCAATTGTGCATCCAAGTAAAATGAAATCTTTGACAACTGCAATCTGTTTATCATATGTTGCTTATGGGTCCATTTGTGAAGAGTTTTTTTTTTCTTTACATGGAGGTGTAATCCTTATTGAAGGCTATGGCCTTTGATCTTCATCAATAAGTGCTTCAAGTCCTCTTCACTTTCAACAAGGAAGGTTGTGTCATCTGTATATCACAGATTGTTAATGAGTCTTCTTCCAATTCAGATGCCATGTTCTTCTTCATATAATCGAGCTTCTTGGATTACTTGCTCAGCATACAGATTGAATTAGTATAGTGAAAGGATATATAGCTTTGACACAACCCTATCTTGACTTTAGACCATGTAGTGCCCCCTTATTCTGTTGCAACGACTACCTTTTGAACCATGTACAGGTTCCACATGGGCACAATTAAGCATTCTGAAATTCCCATTATTCTCAATGTTAGCCATTATTTGTTATGACCTATGTAGTCAAATGCCTTTGCATAGTCAATAAAACAATAGAAAACCAACAGACAGTGTCAAATAGGGGAGAGGCTAAGGATATTATATAAAGAGATTACTTTAATGGTATTGTTAGAATAATGGTAATTGTTGGAATAAAAATAATAGGCTTTTTTTCCCCTACAGAGGTAGGGGAGCAAGAGGGCAAGTCATTTGTGAATATTTCCTGCTGTCACATGCACATCCCGGCCAGTGTGCCCTCCCTCATTACTTTTCCAATCTTTAAAGGTTCACTTTCTCTAGGCAGCTTTATCTGATTTCCCTGGTGCTTGGTTAATCTCCCCCTCATCTGCCACTCCTAGGTACTGAGAACCTTGTTTTGTGGCTGTTTTAACTCACCTGAGAAGAGAAATGAGTCCTGTATATAGTTGTGCAGTACCACTTTTACAGTCTGGTGCAGGGTCTGCACACAGAAGATACTTAGCAAATACTGGTTCACCAGTAATTCAGGATTTGGACTTACACTCTCTGGGCTCTTCTAAGAGGTTATTGTTGCTGTTATTCAGAATTCTGCCTTTCATGTGACAGTAATCTGATTCAAATTGACTTAAGAAAAAGAGGAATGTATAGGCTTCTGTAATGTTAGAGCTAACTTCAGGAATGGCTTCTTCCAGGGTTATTACCTTTGCCTCTAAACTCTTTCTTCTTTTTTTGCCTTATTAGGGGCACAGACTTCTGTTTCATAGTCAATGATAGCCCTAGCAGTTACAAGCTTAACATCCTCTGCAGAAAAGAGGGTGTCCCATTTCTGATTACTTCAGCAGAAGTCACATGATTGAGTTTCGTTGACTTGGCTTGCTCATCCCTGAACCAATCACCATTGCCAAAGGGGAGAAATTATTTGATCAATGAGGCCTAGGTCATATTACCATCCCTGGGGCCAACTGTGAGTTGGGGAAAGGTGATTTCCCAAAGGAAAAACTGGGGTACTCTTACCTGAAAAATAGAGGAAGATATTGGGCAGGCAAAATCAGCAGATGTCCATTTTTAGAGTTGACATCCTCACTGTACAAGCTGTAAGAACAATGACCTACAAATGAAAAGTCACTGGTGCAGGAGGCTCATCTTTGGGGCATATGGGTTGCAATCTCTATTTGGTGTTTTTCTGACCCACAGAGCATCTGTTTGTCATGAGGGTCCGTTCTACCAAAAGATAGTGCCTAGTCGAGTGGGAAGCCAGCTTTCCCTCAAGTCCAAAAGGTGCTCACCCTCTGGCTTTAGCATTCAGCTAGGGGACATAGAACGGTGTGGAAAGAGTGACACTCAGTACAATTGGAAGAATTTGCAGAGGCATTTAAAAAATGTGTGGCGTCAAGGATTAATGCTTGTTCAAGCCCTGATCCTTTCAGACTGTTTCTCCAGAGATGTGGTGTCCTGATTCTTGGGTGAGTGGGTAGACTGGCTTTTGCTCCTCTATGTTATTTATACCCCTCAGTGGTGTAAATGGTTAGCATACTTGGCTGCTAACCAAAAAATTGGAGGTTCCAGTCTACCCAAAACGATGTGCTTCTGAAAAATCAACCACTGAAAATGCTACGGAGCACAATTCTATTCTTACACACGTGGTGTTGGCATGAATCAAAATCACCTGCATGGCAACTGTTGTCTTATTATTATTAATGTTTACTGGCAGTACTGAACAGAAAAAAATAATTCACTGAAGTAGCAAATGGGGACAATGAGGCAGAACAGCAGGAATTAAAGATACATTCATTTCTCTTCTGAACCTTTAATACTTTTCCATCACTGAAATCTCTCTGGAAATCCTGATGGTGTAGTGGTTAAGTGTTACAGCTGCTAACCAAAAGGTCAGTAGTTCAAATCCACCAGGCACTTCTTAGAAACTCTGTGGGGGCAGTTCTACTCTGTCTATAGAGCTGCTGTGAATCAGAATCGATTCAATGGCAGTGGATTCGTTTTTGGACTCTCTCTATCAACATTTAAACTCAAATTTCTAATATAAAAAAAATTCCTAGATTTTATTTTATTTTTGTGTCTAAGGAGAAAATTTACAATCTGAGTCCATTTGTCATACAAAAACTTACGCTTTGTTATGGGACCGTTGCTGCTCTCCACACACTGTGACACCATACTGCTTCTCTCCACCCTGTATTTTCCATGTCCATTCAACCAGCTCCTGTCTGCTTCTGCCTTCTTGTCACCTTAAAAGAGAAGCTACCCAATTAGTCTCTTGTGTTTCCCAAGTTCATCATTGTTGTTTATCGCTGTGTAATATTCCATTGTGTGACTATATCATAGTTTGTTTATCCATTTATCCATTGATGGGTGCCTAGGTTGATGCCATCTTTTTGCTATTGTGGACAGTGCTGCAGTGAACATTAATATGCATGTATCTATTTGCATGGCAGCCCTTATTTCTTGAGGATATTTCTTGAGAATGGAATAAATTTTGCTTGCTAGGGAAACCCTAGTGGCATAGTGGTTAAGTGCTACCTCTGCTAACCAAAAGGTCAGCAGTTCAAATCCACCAGTCACTCCTTGGAAACTCTAGAGGTCTGTTCTACTCTGATCTTTAGGGTCACCATGAGTCAGACCCGACTTGACGGCAATGGGTTGGGGTTTAACAGTCAATGCACCCTGCTGCTAACCAAAAGTTTGGAGATTCAAGTCTACCTAGAAGCAACTCAATAGAAAGTCCTGGTGATCTACTTCTGAAAACTCAGCCCTTGAAAACCCTGTGAAGCACAGTCCTACTGTGACACACAACGATTCTCCACCAGTTGGAATCACCTCAACAACGACTTGACTTACCAGTACCACCCCTGGTATTGCCCGCCTCTAATTTTTGACAAAATCTCTTCAGTTTTTGTTTTTTCTCTATATCCTCAAACTCATATCTTAACTCACTCTAATCTGCTGCTACCACTTCATCCCACTCGCTTCCCCAAATCATGAACAAGTTCCCCCTAATTTCCTCATTTAGCCCCAAGTTACTAAACTCAGTGACTTTGGAATAGAGAGAGAGAAAAAAAAATAGTCCTTCCTTTGGTTCAGAGGCAGCATCAATAACAAGATTTGCTGAGTAATTAAACCAACTCAAGCAGCTCTAGGGTAGAATGACCTATCTATATTTGGTGTGATCAAATCCCCAGGAGAGAAAAGAAATTGAGATATTTTGTCTGAAAAGGGAGTGTTTTAGAATCTTGGGAGCACTGGTGCTTTCTTCACATCTCTAAAGTGGTGCCACCTGGAAGAAAGAGATGTGTTATGGCCCTAGCCCCAGAGCTAGGACCAGAGGAACAGAGAGTTCCTCTTATTTGAAGAAATCTTCTAATAATCAGAGCACTCCAAAGAAGAGGGCTGCCCCAGGAGATAGTGTGCGACCTACCACTAGCAGTGATCAAGAAGACTGTTCTGTTTGAAGTACTCAGGAGAGTCCTGGATTGATCTAGAGTTGACAGCAGAGAACTTCTGAGGCTGATTCCAAAGCTGAGATCATGAGATTGTTTAATAGCTCATCTCCAGAGGGGACTCTCCATGTACTTGATTCTACTGCTTTTCAGCTGTACAGTGTCCTACAAGATACTCAACTCTCTTTGCCTCCATTTCCTCATCTACAAACCAGAAAACCAAGCCCATTGCCATCAAATCTATTCAGACTCATAGCAACCCCACGTGTTACAGAGCAGAACTGCTCCATAAAGTTTCCTTGGCTGTAATCTTTACAGAAGCAGATTACCAGGCCTTGCTGTGACCATGCCACTGCGTGGATTTGAACCATCAACCTCTAGGTTAATAGTCCAGCTCAAACTGTTTATGCAACCCAGGACCTTCACCTGTAAAAGGGGAATAATATCTGTGCCTGTCTCATTGGGTTGTTATGAGAATTCTGGTGCAACAGTGCATCATAAGGGAGTGAGGGGCACATAGTAAGTGCTAAATAAATGCTTGCTGTTATCTGTATTTACTGCAAAGTCCTGATTTCCAGACATCAGTCTTATCATCTTCATTTGGGTTTTAGTTGTGGATTTTCCTTAGTGAACACCAGCATGAATTCCTGGGAACTGAGCTCAAAGAGAGCATAGGGAAGAGTGTTGGGAAGACTGCTGTCATTCTCACTGCAGACAGCCTACTGGCTGTGGCAGCTTCTTTTCAGAAAAGCCTGTAGACTTAGAAAGTGGTTCCGATATGTATCACATGTTGTTGTTGTGTGCCATCCAATCAATTCCAACTATTCATAGCAACCCTATAGGAGAAAGTAGAAGCACTCCTATAGGGTTTCTAAGGCTGTACTCTGTATGGAAGCAGACTGCCACCTCTTCCTCCTGTAGAGTGGCTGGTGAGTTTGAACTACCAGCTTTTCAGTTAGCAGCCAGGTGCTTAACTACTGTGTTACCTAAATGAAAGTGACAAAGATTTGGTGGGCACCCCTCTTCTCACCCTTTGACACCCCTCTGATGGCTTCGGTCACTTCTGTGAAGGCATTTCCCTGAATAGAGTCCTGTGACAGTTTTCTCATGGAAGTCATAACTACCAGGAAAAGAAATCACTAGCTTTGGCTCTTGTCAAATGTGAGCAGACAAGGTGCTTGTACTCATTATTTCATACTCACAATCCCCTGTTCACAGATAAGAGAAGTCAGTCTCAGAGAGGTCAAGTAACTTTCACAAGGTCACACAGCTGGCGGACCTAGAGTCCTCAACATCCAAATTCTTGTACTATTGACTATTACCTCTGGCAAAATTCTGAAATTCGTTAAGGATATTTATATTTAATGAAGTGACCCATGAAAAGTCAAACTCCTTGAAACATGTATTCCTGAGATTAGGACTTCTTGATTGTCATTTTGTTAAGTGTTTTGAAAGGGCAGGGTATGGGTGGGGGATTTGAGGGCACTGGGGCCTCCTGACACGCCCTTGTCACACTCTGATGACTTCTCTTTATGCTGCTATCTCTGTGCCTCTCTGCAGGTGTGGGTAGATGCTGGAACACAGATCTTTTTCTCCTATGCCATCTGCCTGGGCTGTCTGACTGCTCTGGGAAGTTATAACAATTATAACAACAACTGCTACAGGTGAGTATCTCCCCAACCCTGCCTGTTGTGCAAACCCTGTGAGCCTGCCCCACTGCCAGCCTTGCTCATAATCCATCTGCCAGCCTTTCTGAGTCAGGAGCAGACAAATAGGACCCTTGTTGGGCCAGGGTCAAAGAGTGGGCCACAGAGGAGCTAGAAGAAAAACAAATGGTTGCAAAGCCATTCCTCACCTGTAATCTTGTCTGAGCCTCAGTCTACCCTGTAATGCCAAGATGTATCTTCTGTTTCATTTAAACGGAGAAGGAAACAAATTCAGGTTGGTTAAGGGACTTGCTGAAGGTCACACAGCTAAGGCAAAGCCAAGACTGGAACCTAGGTCTTCCGATACCACTGGCCTTGTTCTTCTGCCCTCTGTCCAGAAAGCTGCCCCTTGCCCCTGGTCACTTGACTCTAGGATCCTCTGTTTTCCCATCCTGGTGTGACCAGTGCTCTGCTTTGCCCCTTGGCCCGAATGGCCTCTCTCCCTGGCCTCCTGGAGCTCACCACACCCAGAGCTAGGAAGGGGTGAGATGGGGAGAGGAGCTGAGGCTGTCCGTACCTTAGCTGCTCAGACTCTTGTCCCTGCCTTCTGCATTCTACAGTGAGGCAGAGGCCACAGAGGGCAAGAAATTTGCCACAGCCACTTGGCAGTGCCCCATGGCAGAGAACCTGGCACCCTGGGCTCCCTGAGATGTTGTCGTTTGGCTGAGGGGTCTGCTCTCCTGAGCTTAGTGCCTGTGTGCAGCAGCTGAACCCTCCATGGACAGGTCGACAACCCATCCCTCCTTTGAATCCAAGAGCTTCTTATTCAGGAATCAGATCATGGAATAAAGGCAACAAAGCCATCCCTGATCAGAGATTATTAGAGAAAGGAAGGGCTTGTCAGTGAATTCTGAGATGGGTAAGAACTTGGGGCCATTAACAAAGTTAGATTCCCATCAAAAACAAAAACCAAACCTGTTACTGTTGAGTTGATTCTGACTTGTGGTGTCCTCATGTGTTACAGAGCACAACTGAGCTGTATAGGGTTTCCTTGGTTGTGATGGCTTTCTTCTGGGGCACCTCTGGGTGGATTCAAATGGACAATCTTTAGGTTAGTAAGCAAGTATAAACCATTTGCACCACACCAGGACCCTTAGATTCTCATACCTTGTTTCAGACATTCCTCATAATAAGTGTAAAATTGATTAACGAATTAAATATTGTTTTTAAATAAAGCCATCTGTAAAACTAAAAATAAAACGTTAGCTTCTGAATGGAAGAAATGTAGAAAGCATCAAAGTAATTAAAGAAATCACAGAGGAAGAATGTGGCAGAGTGGCTCACCTAAAAATCTAGAGGCCAAAATATCTGGAAAGAGTCAGCCACCTCTTAAGAGTGGAGAGACAAGCTTTTCCCACGTGTGTCAGCTTCTGCATTGTGTTTCTTGTTTTGCTTTATTCTGAGTATATGTTGGTTTTATAATTAAAAAAATAAAGTTAATATGAATATTATCTGTATGGTCTTCTGCAGCATCATGACTTCCAAATGAAATATGAAAATTATCTACACAGTTAAAGACACATTAGCAATATACAGATGTCCCTGGGTGGTGTAAATGGTTAGACACTTGACTACTAATCAAAAAGTCGACAGTTCTAGATTAGAAGACCAGACTTGGTGGTCCAACATCCTGGAGAGTCCTCTGAGAAGGTGGCCCCTGGGCTTGCTGCTAGCCCAGAGCTGAAACCAGCACAGAAGCCAACACCTCAGACAAAGATTGAACTGGGCTATGGAACATAGAGTGAGGCAGATGGTGTGTGTACTTCTTGGCTTAATATGTATATATGAAGCTGTCCAACTGGTTCCTCTTTAGAGGGGAGAGGGGAGTTTAGAGAGGAGGAGTCAAGTGTTGGTTCAGTGAACACCAGAAGTACCGGGTGGAAAGGAGGAATGTGCTGTCACAGGGTGAAGGGAGCAGATAAGAGTTGCACAGAGGTGTGTGTTAAGGGTTTTGTATGGCAGATTGACTTGGATTGTAAGCTGTCAATTACAATAAGAATAAAATTAAAAGAAAAGGTTGACAGTTTGAACCCACCCAGCAGTACCTTAGAAGGGTCCTGGCAGTCTGCTTGTGAAAGGTCACAGTAACTGAGAACCTTAAGGAAAGAGTCTACTGTGCCACACATGGGGTCACCACGAGTTGGAATCAACTCCACAGCAACTAGTTAGGTTGTGGGATTAGCAACATTCATTGTGATACTCAAAGGGTTTGTACACAAACAGACCAACTTGAAAAACACAACACACCAAGAGAAAAATGAACAGCACCCTCTTGAAAGAATGAGAATTTTTCCCTGCAAGCAAATTATCAGTGGTCGACGGCACTTGGCTGGCAAGCACTGATCCTGTTTGATACAGGTGAGCAGGCTGAGAGACAATCATTTCACACTCTGCTGGCAAGACAGTCATTTGGAAGAACTTTTGGGGTTATCATGTGTATTTGACAGAACTTTGATAAATGGTGATTTTCTCACATTTTTCCCATCTTAGAGGTAGGAACATTGAGGTGTGCAGAGGCCATGTAACTTGTCCCCAATCCCTAAGCCAGTAAGTAGCAGAATCTGGACTATGACCAGAGCTCAGTCTCCAAAGCTTCAGCCGAGGGGCCTTACTTCATCCTGTTGAAAGCCACCTGGTGACCACTGTGTTGGCTTATCTCTTGAGTCATTCGTGTTTATTGTATGTCCACTGAGTATAAGACACTGGAATCACAGGGAGTCAAGGTGGCGGACTAAACATACAGATCCCTAAATCCCTCTGGAAACCAAGACCTGAATTGATAATTAAATGGAGCCTTCTGGACAACTAGTGAGCCCTAGGACGTGGCATAGGGCTGTTAATTTGGACTTCATACCACTGAACGCAAAACCTCCTCTTTCACTGACCCTACTTTTGGTGTGCAATGGCTTTCACAGAGCGAAGGTAACTTACCATTTTAAGTTTTTTTTCTCTCTGTCTTGGCTGAAGGGTGGTGCTGGAACTTGACTGGCAGCTAATTTCACATACTCTGCTGGTGGGATTGGCAGGCAAAATTGCCATATTTTGAGAGCCTGGCTTTGGACTATGTGCATCTTGGTACCTCTGGCTTCTCTTTTTTGCCTCCACCGTACAGTAGCTGGTGCTGTGACAGACAGCGAACTTGTGCAGGATGCCATCTTGATCCATTGTGAGGCGGAGACACCCAATCGGAGGCTCCAGCTGGACTTAGTTCCTAGGCTGGAAGGCAGCGCATGCCCACAGAAGAGCGCTTTTCTGGCAGACAAGCAGTATTCTACACAGTGCTGCCTACATCTGGGGCCCAACAGCAGACGCCAGCAGGGCAGAAGCCTTTCTGTATTTTAAGCTAGTTTATAACATCTGGGGTTGGCAATAGAGGTGCCTACTTTGCCAGCTGTTAAGAGGGACCTATACACCTGAAAACCTGACTGACTTTGCAAGTTGTCAGATACTTTTTGCCATTCTTTTTAAGAAAGCCTAGAGAAACAACTGCAATCCATCCTTACAACATCTCTCTTAGCCTCTGTTGACTCACATGATGCCACAAAAGCAGCAAACTCTGGAGAAAAACATAACCAAGAAATCACTCATGGCTTCAGAAGGCCCCAAAAAGAAAGCATCACAAAACTTCTGAGATGAAGAAGCTTTTCTGAAACTATCAGAAGGTGTTTTAGTCAGCTAGGGCTGTTCTAACAGAAATACCACAGAGTGGATGGCTTTAACAAAGGAAAGTTTATTCTTACACATTCTGGTAGGCTGCAAGTCCATATTCAGGGTGTCTGCTCCAGGGGAAGACTTTCCTCCTTGTTGGCTCTGGAGGAAAGTCCAGTATTGCATCAGTCTTTGACCAGAGAGCATCTTGGCGCAGGAACCTCAGATCTGAAGGACGTGCTCTTCTCCTGGTACTGCTTTCTTAATGATATGAGGTTCCCAATTCTCTGTCTGCTTCCCTTTCCTTTTGTCTCTTGCAGGATGAAAGGATTAAGTGTGGGGCAAGCCATACTCCAGGGAAACTCCCTTTACAGTGGAGCAGGGAGGTGATCTTATAATGGGATTTACGGTCCCAACCTACTCCTTTAACATACAGCATAGGAAAACCACAAAATGGAGGACAGTCAAAAGATACTGGGAATGATGCCCCAGCCACATGGCTACACATATTTTTTTGGGGACACAATTCAATCCATGACAGAAGGTGAATACAAAAGGATTATATAGAGAGCCCTTCTAGACCTTATACAAAATGCAGTAGAGCAAAATGAAAAATTAAGAAAGCTCTTCGATCTGATGGAACACCAGTACTCTGAAATCCAACAGATCCACAACAAAATCAAAGACCTAGAAACTTCAATTCAAAGCCAAGGAAACAGAATGGAACAAATGGAAAATAGACTTTCTGCTTTGGAAGACAGAGTTACTGACTCCAGCATCTATGAGGACAAATCAGAAAAAAAGAAACAAGAAAAATGAAGAAGCATTAAGAAGCATGTGGGACTCTTTTAAGAGGAACAGTCTACAATTAATTGGAGTTCCTGAACAGGGAAAGACATCTGTGAACACCAAGAGTATTGTGGCTGAGCTGCTGACAGAAAACTTCCCAGACATTATGAAAAAAGAGAATATAGATATCCAAGATACATACCAAATGCCACTCAATATAGATCTCAAAAGAAAGACCACAAGACATATTGTAATCAAGCTTAACAAAATGAAACATAAGCAGAAACTCTTAAAGGCAGCAAGACTCAAAGCAAAGCTTACATTCAGAGGTAAATTCTGTAGGCTTTTGATGAATTTCTTAGCAGAAACAATGCTGGCACGGAGGTAGTGGCATGACACATTCAAAGCTTTGAAAGAGAAGAGCTTCCAACCAAGAATTATATATCCTACAAACCTATCTTTCAAATATGAAAACGAAATTAAGATATTCACAGATAAACTCGAAGATTTTGTAAAAACCAAACCAAAGCTACGAGAAATACTGAAAGAATCTCTTGGCTTAGAAGAACAAAACCATGAGCTTTGTATTTTAGAAGCAAATACAGGACACATCACCTGGAACCCTATTCAGTATGGGAAGGCTCCAAACTCAATCAAAGCTATAGTAGTGAAAGAAATAATCCAGTGATCATATAATGAAAACTGTGACACCATTGTATTAAAAAGAGGGATGTACTGCAGTCATTATAGTCCTTCCAGATGGAGAGGAAGTTGATGAGAATGGTAGTAATTGAAATTGGGCTTATATATACTTTATTAAGGGAGATCATAGGGCTAGCCATAAAGCACAATAAAGATACAACATATAAATCAAGAAACATAATACAAGAGTCTCAACAACCACAAAACCAACCCTGAAAAAGGTGAAAAATCAGTTCACAAAGAAGAATTAATAAGAACAACAGGGAAAACATCAACAGAAAAATAAACATATCACAATGGCAGCACTGGACACATATCTATCAATAATTACATTGAATGTGAATGGACGGAACGCTCCAATACAGAGACATTGAGTGATATCATGGATCAAAAGACACAACCCATCCATATCTTGCCTACAAGAAACTCACCTTAGACTTAAAGATAAGAACAAACTGAAAACTAAAGGATGGAAGAATATATATCAAGCTAACAATGAACAAAGAAGAGCAGGTGTGGCAATTCTAATCTTGGATAAAATCAATTTAATGTAAAATCCACCATCGTGGACAAGGATGGACACTATGTATTGCTGAAAGGTTCATTACACAAGCAGGACTTAACTATATTAAATATTTATGCACCTAATCTTAAAGCACCTAAATACATTGAAGAAACACTGACTGCACTCAAAAAGGAGATAGATCACTCCACAATAATAATGGGAAACTTCAACTCTCCACTCTCAATATTGGACAGATCGTTTGGAAAAAAACTCAATAAAGATACAGAAGACCTTATTGCCACAATTAACCAACTAGACCTCATCGACATATACAGAACTTTCTATCCATCAGTGGAGAACTACACCTTCTTCTCCAGTGCACATGCAGCATTCTCCGGAATAGACCATGTGTTAGGACATTGATTCTCAACAAAATCCATACCATTGAATTAATGCAAAGCATCTTCTCAGATCATAAAACCATAAAAGTTGAAATCAGTAGCAGAAAATACATAGATAGAAAGTGGAACTCATGGAAACTGAACATCTTGCTCAAAAAGCCATGGGTTGTTGAAGAAATCAAGGATGAAATAAAGAAATTTATGGATTCCAATGAGAATGAAAACACTTCCTACCAGAACCTATGGGATACAACCAAAGCAGTGTTTAGAGATCAGTTTATCTCCCTAAATGCACGCATCTGTAAGGAAGAAAGAAACCAAATCAAAGAACCAACCCTACAGCTTGAACAAGTGGAGAGAGAACAACACAGGAACCCCTCAGGCAACAGAAGAAAATAAATTGTAAAGATCAGAGCAGAACTAAATGAATTAGAGAATAGAAGAACAACTGAAGAAATTGAAAAGGCCAAAAGCTGGTTTTTTAAAAAAGATCAACAAAACTGACCAACCATTGGCTAAACTTACTAAAGAAAAACAGGGAAGGAAACAAATAACCCAAATAAGAAATGAGAGGGCAATTGTCATACCAGATCCAACAGAAACCAAAAAAAAAAAAATCATAACAGAATACTATGAAAGACTGTACTCATACAAATTTGAAAACGTAGAGGAAATGGACAAATTCCTTGATTCATATCACCTACCCAAATTACAACAAGGTGAAGCAGAACAACTTAATAAACCCATTACAAAGGAAGAGATTGAAAAGATTATTCAAAAACTACCAACAATTCTACCAAGCTTTTAGAGAAGAGTTATCTACAATATTACTGAGACTATTTCACAGCATAGAAAGGGATGGAACACTCCCAAATTCATTCTATGAAGCCAGCACCAAAGCCAGGGAAAGACCCAACCAAAAAGGAAAACTACCGGTATGACTCATGAATCTAGATGCAAAACTCTTCAACAAAATTCTTGCCAATATAATACAACAACATATCTGAAAAATAATCCACATGACCAAGTTGGATTCATACCAGGGATGCAAGGCTGGTCCAACATCAGAAAAGCAATTAATGTGATCAACCACATAAATGACACAAAAGACAAAAATCACCTGATTTTGTTTATTAATGCAGAAAAGGCATTTGATAAAGTCAACAACCGTTCGTGCTAGGGGGTGGCTGGGCAAAGGGAAGCTGGGAGGGGTCAGAGATGGGACCAGGTTACCCATAATTATAATCTTTTGTACCTTTAGGGATTCAGAGGTGGCACTGGGGCTGGGGATGAGAGTTAAGGCACTTTGTCAGCCCCAATGCAAAGCTGATGCTGTGGACAGGAGAGAGAGGTACCCTGGATGGGGTGAGCAGCACAAGCAGGGACTTGGGGCTGGGCCGAGTGGGACCCCGAGGAGACACTGGAGAAGGATGTGCTCTGCACTCAGCCCTCAACAGCACATTTGAAGTGGGCATTCAGCACACACTACTCTGTCAGGCACTGGGCCAGATACTGCAGGTATGACTTGGTCATGGTCCACCCCCTCCACTGAGGCTGTCAGCTCCTTGAGGACGGGAGATGGGTTTTCTTGTTCACCACTGTATACCTGGTGCTTAATAGAGTGCTAGCTCACATGTGCAGAAGTAAAGAAGGACCCATACCATTATGCAAACAAAGAAACTGAGGTTGGTGGAAGTCATGTGCCTACTATCACATTCCTAGTGATGGAACATGGCTTTGAACCTGGGTCTTCCTTGATCCTGTATCCCTATCCCCCACCACCAGGAAAGGCCATTGCTTTCCCAACTGCTAGTGCTAGACTGCTTGCCAGGTTGTGATCGTGGCAGCAAGGGTGGCTTTCTTCCCTCACTGATCTTATAGGAGATACATGCTGGCCGCCTTGAATCCCTTCAGCTTCCCCATCAGACAGACAGAGTGTTTTTCCCACCCATCATCAGAAAGCCAATCCCCCAGATGACATTGCAGAATAAGAAGGCTTATTTCCTTTCCCTCTCCAAATGGTTCTGCAAGCAGTCTTCCCAACTCAGGCGGAGTAAATTAGTACCCTCTCTCCTGACAGCATAATAGCTTCTAGAGGTCTTCAGGGCCTAGCTCAGCTCCTGCTGACTTCAAAGCACTGCTTACATAAGCCTTTCACCTAGCCAGTGCAGGGAGGCAGTGGAGGGCTGGAGCGACAGTAAAGCAGACTGGGAAAATCCTGGCTTCAGAACACATACCACTAAGCTCTGTCTACCTGACGGTGTGGATGCTGTAGGGAATTAGGAAGTCCCAGGCTGTTGTAGGCTGGAAGGGACCTCAGAGACCCCCGCCAGGACTTCTCTGTCCCTCTGTCTGGTGGTGAGAAGATCCCTAATGAGCCTCCAGGGAAAGGGGGATTAGTTCTTAGCACTCACAAAAAACAATGGTCCAAAAATCAGGGTTTGAAAGTCTTTGTTCTTAGGGCGAATCATTTCTGTTTAGCTCCTAGAAGGAGCACCGCCTTGGTGTCTGAGAGAACTAGATTCACGTCCTAACCCCACCTTGAGTATGTGACTTCCTTCACTGAGTCACGGGATTCAATAATATAGTGTACCAATAATAATAACAATGACAATAACAGAAAGGTCTAGCACATTGCAGGTACTTAAAAAACAATACAGGAGAATTCCAGATTGCAGAGAATATGGAAAAAGTACTTTCCTCTCCAGTATTACCTTGTTTCCCACTGTTTCTTAACTGAAAGCAGTTTCATCTCACGAGGCAGAGTAGGTCAGGCTAGCTGATAAAGTTCCTGGGTCTCCCAGCCCAGCAAATGTTCCTAGTCCACAATTCCTTTTTTTTTTTTTTTATTGTTTTCCAGGTAGCTTTATTAATATTCCTTTTTAAATTTTTTTATTATGACTAAGTGAAAGTATACAATCCAAGTCAATTTTGCGTACCTGCCTCTCTACAGCTGTATCTGCTCTGCCAACCATGTGACAGCACAGTCCTATTTTTCTAGTATCCTCTGAATGAACATTTGCCCCCTCCTCTCCACCCTCTCATTTCCCTTCTAGAAAGAAACCAGTAGGACAGCCTTCTATAACTGTGTAAAACCATCAAGTACACACACCACATGTTCACTCGGTGTCCCCAAGTCCAGGCCATTCTTTGTCTGAAGTGTTGACTTCAGTACTAATTTCAGGTCTGAGAGAGCAGCAAGTCTGGGGGCCGTGTTCCCAGGGGACCCGCCAGGTTGTCAGATCATCAGTTCTGGTCTTTTACTAGAGTTTTTGATCTGCACACATCTTTTTCTCATGCAGTGTCAGGAATTCTACATGTGTCCCCTGTCAAGGCTATCTTTGGTGGTGGCTGGGCACCACCTGGTTCTTCTGGTCTCGTGCTGATGTAGTCTTCCAATGATATGGGTTCTTCTGTCTGCTGGGCTCATTTTTTTTTTTTTTTTTTTTTTTTTTTGCATCTTCGATGTTCTTGGTCATCATCTGTTACAGGCAGATTGGGACAAATTGATGTTCCTCAGGTGGCAGCTTGCTGGCTTCTAAGACCCCAGGCATCATTCACCAATACAGGGTGCAGAAGACTGTTTTAGCAAAAGGCTAGTTATACCAGTTGACCTTGATGTTCTCTAAGAACATGGTCCCCAGACCCCAACTCTGCTACTCTATCCTTTGAAAACCTGTCGGTATGTGGTGTAGTACAGTTATGGTGACCTGCCTTCTGCTGAGTGCTGTCAACTCTTCACCTAACCAAGTTCCTACCAACTATCTAATCTATGATCAATCCTTTCCCTCCTGCTGGACCCTTGTAGCCATTAAAGAGTCTTCTGTGCATAAGTCCTTTTTTAAGTCCTTATAATAGTGGTCTCATACAATACTTGTCCTTTTGCAGCTGACTGATTTCACTCAGCGTAATGTTTTCCAGTTGATACCAAGTTATAAGATGCTTCTTAAAATCATCATTGTTCCATATCATTGCATAGTGTTCCATTGTGTGTATGTACCATAGTTTGTTTATCCATTTCTGGGCACCTAGGTTGATTCCATCTTTTTGCTCTTGTGGACTTCTCTGCAATAAACATTTCTGTGCATGTTATCTGCTCATGTAGGAGCCCTTATTTCTGTAGGATGTATTCCAAGCAGTGGGATTCCTGGATCATAAAATATTTCTATTTCTAGCTCTTTAAGAAGGTTTAAAATTGCTTTCCGAAGAGATTGTACCATCTGTATTCCCACCAGCAGTGTAGGAGAGTTCCAGTCCCTCTCCAGCCTCTCCAGCATTTGTTGTTTTGTTTTTTGGATTGTTGTCAGCCTTGCTGGGGTGAGATGGTATCTCACTGTAGTTTTGATTTGGATTTTTCTAGTAGCTAATGATCATGGGCATTTCCTCATGTGTCTTTTTGCTGCCTAGATGTCTTCTTTGGTGAAGTGCCTGTTCATGTCCTTTGCCCATTGCTTAATTGAGTTATTTGTCTTTTTCTTTTTGATATTTTGCAGTACCTTGTAGATTATGGAAATTGGACATTAATCTAACATATGAAGTTGCCAAATATTCTTTCCCATTCTGTAGGCAGTCTTTTAACTCTCTTGATAAAGTCTTTGGATGAGCCTAAGTGTTTGATTTTTAGTAGTTCCCACTTATCTATTTTCTCTTCTGTTTGTGTATTTTTGGTACAACTTTGTAGTCTGTCTAAGCTCGTATTAGAACTTTCATTGTTGCACCTATTTTTTCTTCCATAATCTTTACTGCTTTAGGTTTAATATTTAGGGCTTTGATCTATTTTCAGTTAGTTTTTGTATAAGTGTGAGGTATGGGTCTTGTTTCAGTTTTTCCAAATAGATATCCAGTTCTGCCAACACCATTTGTTAAAGAGACTGTTTTTACCCCAGTTTATAACCTTTAGGCCTTTGTCAAATATCCACTGTTCATGGGAGGATGGTAATGTATCTGGATTCTCTTTTTCTGTTCCATTGGTCTATATGTCTGTTTTTGTACTAGTACTAGGCTGTTTTTACTACCATGGCAGTTTATAGATTCTAAGGTCAGATAGTGTTGAGTCCTCCCACTGTGTTCCTCTTTTTCAGTAGTGTTTTACTTATCTGAGGTTTCTTCCCTTTCCAAACAAAGTTGATTATTTGTTTTTCCATCTCTTTAAAAAATGACATTGGAATTTGCATTGGAGTGTGTTGTATATGTTGATCACTTTGGGTAGAATAGACATTTTCACATGCTAAGTCTTCCTGTCCATGAGCAAGGTAGGTTTCTTCACTTATGTAAGTTTCTATTGGTTTCTTGCAGTAGGGTCTTTTAGTTTTCTCTGCATAGGCCTCTCACATCTCCAGTTAGATTTATTCCTAGGTATTTCATCTTCTTGGGGGCTCTTGTAATTGGTATTGATTTGTTGATTGTGATTTCCTCTTTGATGATCCTTTTGTTGGTGTAAAGCAATCCTACTGATTTATTTGTGTTTGTTTTATATACTGATACTTTGCTGAACTCTTCTATTAGTTCCGATAGTTCATTTATGCATTCTTTAGAGCTTTCTGTGTATACAGTCACATCATCTGCAGATAAGGATGCTTTTACTTCTTTACCAATGTGGATGACCTTTATTTCTTTGTCTTGTGTAATCGCTCTGGCCAGAACCTCTAGCACAACATTGAATGGAAGTGGTAACAGTGGGAATCCTTGTCTAGTTCTTGTTCTCAGGGGGAATTCTTTCAGTCTCTCTCCATTCAGGATGATGTAGGTGGTTGGCTTTGTGTAGATGCTCCTTGTGCTGAAGATTTTTCCTTCTATTCCTATTTTGCTGAGAGTTTTTAACATAAATTGAACTTTGTCCAATGCCTTTTCTTCATCGATTGATAAGATCAAGTGATTCTTATCCTTTGTGTTATTTATGTGGTTGATCACATAATTGTTTTTCTAATGTTGAACCAGCCCTGCATAGCTGGTATAAATCCTACTTGGTTATGATGAATTGCTTTTTTGATATGTTGTTGAATTCTTTGGGCTAGGATTTTGTTGAAGATTTTTGCATGTAGGATCATATTGGCTTGTAATTTTCTTTTTTTGTGGGATATTTACCAGGGTTTTCGTATCAGGGTTATGCTGGCTTCATAGAATGAATTTTGAGATATTCCATCCTTTTCTATGTCTTCCAGTAGTTTCAGTAGTATTGGAATTAACTCCCCTCTAAAGATTTGGTATAGTTCTGCAGTGAAGCTGTCTGGACAAGGGCTTTTTTTTGTTGGTAGTTTTTGATGACTATTTGAATCTCTTTTTTTGTGATAGGTTTATTAAGTTTTTTTTAAATGTACTTTAGATGAATGTATACAAAACAAATAGTTTCTCATTAAGTAGTACCCATACTGCTTTATGACACTGGTTAACAACTCCACCACAAGTCAGCACTTTCCCTTCTCAATCTTTGGTTCCCCAGTACTAGCTTTATTATCTCCATCTGACTTCTCACCCTTGCCCCTGGGCTGGCATTCCCTTTAGTCTTACTTTGTTTTAGGGGTCTGTCCAAACTTTGGTCGAAAGGTAAACCTCAGGAGTGACTTCGTTATTGAGCTGAAAGGATATCTAGGGGGCATACTCAAGATTTCTCCAGGTTCTGTAAGACAAGCACGTCTGGTCTTTCTTTTCAAGTTAGAATTTTGTTACACATTTTTCTCCAGCTCTGTCCAGGACCTCCTGTTGTGATCCTTGTCAGAGCAGTCAGTGGTGGTAGCTGGGCAACATCTAGTTGTTCTGGATTCAGTCAACTGGAGGCCATCGTAGATGTGGTCCATTAGTCCTTTTGACTAGTCTTTCACTTGTTTCTTTAGTTTTCTTTATTCTTCCTTGCCCTCAAAAGGATAAAACCAGTGGAATATCCTAGATGGCCTCTCACAGGATTTTAAGACCCTAGATGTTACTCACCAAAGTAGCATATATTTTCTTTGTAGACTATGTCATGCCAACTGATGTAGATGGTCCCCAGAGCCCTCAGCCCAACAATTTGGTCCCTCAGGGAGCTTGGGTATGTCTTAGAAGCTTCCATGACCTGGCTTGTACAATTTTTCTGGCTTCCCCCATATCTTGTATTGTCTTACCCATCATCAAAGTTACCACTTATCTATTGTCTGTTTATGCTTTCTCTACCTCCATCCCTCCCCTCCATGGTAACCATCAAAGATTTTTTTTTTTTATGTGTAAGCCTTTTCATGAGTTTTTACAGTAATGGTTTTATACAATATTTGTCCTTTTGTAATTGGCTTATTTCACTTAGCATAATGCCCTCCAGTTTCCTCCATATTATGAGGTGCTTCACTTATTCATCATTGTTCTTTCTGGTTACATAATTCTCCAGTATGTGTATCTACCATACTTTGCTTATCCATTCATCTGTTGGTGGCCATCTGGGTTGTTTCTAGCTTTCTGCTGTTGTGAGCGATGCTGTAGTGAACATGGGTGTGTGTATGTTTATCTGTGTGACAACTTCTCTAGGAGATACTCCTAGGAATGGGATTGCTGGATCATGTGGTATTTCTATGTCTCGCTTTCTAAGGAAGTGGTATGTTGTTTTCCAAAATGATTGTATCATTGTACATTCCCACCAGCTATGCATAAGAGTTCTCATCTTCCCACAGCCTCTCCAACATTTGTTATTTCCTGTTTTTATGATCCATACTAGTAGTGGTGGGGTGAGGTGGTATCTCACTGTGGTTTTGATTTGCATTTTTCTTAACAGGTAGTGATCATGAGCGTTTTCTCATATGTCCCTTGGCCACCTGAATGTCTTCTTTGATGAAGTATATATTCATTTCCTTTTCCCATTTTTTAATTGGATTGTTTGTCTTTTTGTTATAGAGGTGTTAGATTTTCATGCAGGTTTTAGAGATTAGAACTTTGTCTGATTTATAATAGCCAAACATTTTTAGGTTCTCCTTTTATTCATTTGGTAAAGTCTTTTGATGAGCATAAGCATGTAATTTTTAGAAGATCCCAATTATCTAGCTTATCTTCTGGAGTTTGTATGTTGTTGGTTATGGTTTGTATCCTGTAAATGCCATGTATAAGGGCTTGTAATGTTGATCCTATTTTGTCTTCTATGAACTTTGTAGTCTTTGGCTTTATATTTAGGTCTTTGATCTATTTTGAATTAGTTTTTGTATAAGGTGTGGGTCCTGTTTCTTTTTTTTGTTTTGCAGATGGACATTCAGTTTTGCCAGCACCATTTGTTAAAAAGACTGTCTTTTCCTCATTTGATGGACTTTGAGCCCTTGTCAAAATCAGGTAACAGGAGGCGGATGGATTCACATCTGGGTTCTCAATTATGTCCCATTGGTCAATGTATCTATTGTTGTACCAGTACCAGGCTATTTTGACTACCACAACTGTCAGGTTGAGGTCAGGTATTGTGAGCCTTACTACTTTATTCTTCTTCAACAGTGCTTTACTTATCCAGAGCTGATTCTCTTTCCATATAAAGTTAATGATAAATTTTTCTATCTCTTTAAAGAACGTTGTTGGGATTTGGATTGAGATTGCATTTTATTTGTAGATTGCTTTGGGTAGTCATTTTCACAATGCTGAGTCTACCTGATATGTTTTACCATTTATGTAGGTCTCTTGTGGTTTTTTGCGTAGCATTTTGCAGTTTTATTTGTATAGTTGTTTTTGCGTTCCTAATTAGAATTATTTTGAAGCATTTTACTAGGTACTATTATAAATGGTATTGTTTTCCTAATTTCCTCTTCATTGTTCTCTTTATTGGTATATAGGAGTCCAGCAGATTTTTGTTTTATCTTGTGTCTTGATACTCTGCTGAATCTTTCTATTAGTTCCAGTGGTTTTCTTGTGGAATATTTTGATTTTTCTGTGTATAGTATCATATCATCTGCCAATAGGGACAGTTTAACTTCTTCATTACCAATTTAGAAGCCCTTTATTTCTTTTTCTTCCTTTATTGCTCTGGCTAAGACTCCCAGCACAATGTTAAATAGGAGTGGTGATAAAGGGCATCCTGGTCTTGTTCCTGTTCTCAAGGGGAATGTTGTCAGCCTCTCTCCATTAAGAATGATGTGATCATTGCTTTTGTGTAGATGGCCTTCATTATGTTGAGAAATTTCCTTTCTATGCTTGTTTTATTGAGAGTTTTTATTAGGAATGAATGTTGGACTTTGTCAAATGCCTTTTCAGCCTCAACTGAGATAATTATGGGATTATTTTCTTTCCATTTATGTAGTGGATTAGGTTGATTGTTTTTTTTAATGTTTAATCATCCTTGTATACCTGATAGGAACCCTACTTGGTCATGGTATATTATTTTTATGATGTGATGCTGGATTCTATTGAGTAGAATTTTATTGAGGATATTTGCATCTATATTCATGAGAGACAGTAGACTATAATTTTCTTTTTTTGTGGTGTCTGTGCCTGGTTTGGGGATCAGGGTTATGCTGGCTTCATAGAATGAGTTCAGAAGTATCCCTTCCTTTTCAGTGTTCTGAAATAGTTTAAGTAGTACTAGCGTAATCTCTTTCTCTTAATGTTTGGCAGAATTCTCCAGTGAAGCATCTGGGCCAGGTCTTTTGTTGTTGTTGTTGTTGTTTAAATTTTCAATATCTTCTCATGTTACAGGTCTGTTCAGATTTTCAACATCATTTTGTCTTAATCTGGATAGATGGTATGTTTACAGAAATTTGTCCATTTCCTCTAGGTTTTGAAATTTGTGTTAGTTTTTTGTAATATTCTGTTAGGACCTTTTTTATTTCATTTGGGTCTATTGTATTGTCCCTCATGTCATTTCTTATTTGGGTTATTTGAGTCCTCTCCTGTCCTTCTTTTTTCAGTTCGGTCAGTGTTTAGTCAATTTTGTTGATCATTTCAAAGAACCAACTTTTGCTTTTGTTGATCCTTTCTATGATTTTTTCTGTTCCTATTTCATTTATTTCTGCTCTGATTTTCATTATTCCATTTCTTGTCATGGCTGTGGGCTTTTCCTGTTTTCTGTTTGTTCGAGTTATGTAGCTAATGTTTTGGGTTTTGTACCTTTCTTCCTTTTTGATGTGTGCGTTTATTGCTGTGAGTTGGCCTCTAAGAACTGCCTTTGTTGTGTCTCAAAGGTTTTGATACTGTGTTTTCACTATCATTTGATTCTAGGAATTTTTTTATTCCATGTTTGATTTCTTGTGTTACTCAGTTTCCATGCAATAGATTTTTCTTCCTTGTTCTTCTTGTTGTTAATTTCTACTTTTGACAGCACTGTAATCAGAGAAGATACTTGGTATTATCTCAGTGTTTTGGATTTTGTTGAGGCTTGCTCTGTAGCCTAAGATATGGTATATTCTGAAGAATGTTCTGTGTGCATTGGAAAGGAATGTACACCTTGCAGCTCTTGGATAGTCCACAATTCTTTAAAGGGAACTCTGTCAGTCAGCTAAGGATCCCTGATGACACAGTGTTTAAACACTTGGCTGCTGTCCCAGAGATCAGCATTTCAAACCCACCAGTTACTCCACAGGAGAAAGATGTGGTAGTCTGCTTCTATAAAGGTATACAGCCTTGAAAACCCTATGGGGCAGTAGTATTGTGTCCTATAGTGTCACAGTGAATCAGAATCAACTTGACAGCAATAGGTTTGGTTTTTAGTGTATCAGTCAGCTACTTCTACAACAATGCTATGTAACACATGGCCCCCAAACTCAGTCGCTTACCATAAAAAGCCTTTTCTTTCTACAGTGTAATGAATTACTTAATATGGCCTTTCTAGCCATGGTCTTGTAACTCCCACTCAGCTGATGGGGCAGACCTGTGTGATAGGGTAATTGTGGCCCATCAAAGAGGTTGATCAATTTTGTCATCCTGTTGGGTTTGAAGGAAACCCTGGTGGCATACTAGTTGAGCACTACAGGTGCTAACGAAATGTAGAAAGTGCCATGGGAGGGATCGCTGGTGTCTGAATTGGTAAAAATACTGGAGAGGGGAGGTGTATGTGACCTCCACCTCATGGAAATCAGCCTTGGGCTGTTGGTCTTGATTCTCATTTCCCATGTGAAGTTAGAGGAGGTCAGACACTGCCCTCTTGCCATTTTTTTGCCAACAGTTTGAATCCACCAGGTGTTCCTTGGAAACCCAATGGGTCAGTTGTACTCTGCCCTATGGATTGCTATGAGTCAGAATTTGTTAGGTTTGAAATGATCCCAAATCAGAAGAGAGAAGATACCACCACTACGAAAGAAGAACAGCCAGAAGCTAGCACATCCTTTGAACCCAAGATCCTTGTGCTGAGAAACTTCTAGATCCAGAACACACACACACACACACACACACAGAGAGAGAGAGAGAGAGAGAGAGAGAGAGAGAGAGAAATAGAGACATCTGGAGAAGCAATAGCAGACACCCAGCAGCAGCAGACTATACAGTGGATTTCCTGGCCCACAGAGAGAGAAAGATAAGTGCCTCTGAGCAGAAATGTAGGGCCGGAGAGAGCTGTGCCTGCTAGCACAGCTTGGAAGAGGCTGTCCTAATGCAAGAACTGTGTCACTGAGTGTTCCTGAACCTGAACTGTAACTTGGTACATCCCTCATAAACCCTGTGATTCTGAGTATTGTCTCTGAGTTTTGTGTGGCTATTTCAGTGAATTACCAAACCCAGCAGAAAAATAGAAAGTGCCATGGGAGGGATCACTGGTGTCTGAATTGGTAAAAATATTGGAGAGGGGAGGTGTATGTGACCTCTACTTCATGGAAATCAGCCTTGGGCTGTTGGTCTTGATTCTCATTTCCCATGTGAACTTAGAGGAGGTCAGACACTGCCCTTTTGCCATTTTTTACACTTTCATTGCTCACAGGTCTGCTGATTGGCTGGAGACAGTTTGGGCTAGGGGGCCTGCCTTCATGGTCTAGGCCAGGATTTATTCTGCTCTACATGTTTTTCAGCCTGGAATCCAGGCTGAAGGGATAGCAGCTCCTAGGGACAGGTTCTTGTCATAGCAAATCACAGAACTGATATGGGACAAGTTCAGTCATTCAAAAACAACTCAGGTCTCTGTACCTCATTTGCTAACATCCCATTGACCAAAGCAAGTCCCATAGCTAAATCCAAAGTCAGTGAGGCATGCTACTGGAGGGGACCATTTCATTTCCCCCAAGGAGGAAGTAAGGGGAATGACCACTCAGTAAGAAACAATCCAGTTTGTCACAAGCCCTATGAGATCCTCTTATATAAGCACATAATCTTATTCATGGTAAAGCCGGGCCCAAGAGGAGAAAAGACGAGAAGAATTTGAACCCAAGGTTCTTGACTGCCAGTCTAATGCTGTCTCCACTGTGTCCTTGATTCCCACGGTCATTGTAGCGCAACAGTGTTTCCCAGTCATCAAAAACATTAGTCTAACCTTTGATTGTGCTGTAAAGAGTATGATGTCAGGAGAAGGGAGGTGAGAGCTCCAGTCTAATCTGGAATATAACACTTTAGTCCTGCTTGTGACATCTGAAGAGGGGTCTTTGACAAACTTGAACATATTATAGATCATGAACAGGATAGACAGTAAGGGAAGTAGGACATTTAATGGAGAGAAAAAAGGGGGCTATAGAGCCATTGTCTTTAATCTCTCAACACCAGTGACTTTGGAGGACAGAACTAAGACCTACGGCAGATCGCAGATTTGGTTTGACCGTGAGGTAAGGAAGTTCTTATCACTCTGTTAGCTGTCCAACCAGGAGAAAGCATCAAGAATGAGGCACAGCTCTTTTATCTAGAGCCTTAGAAGCAGAGGTCAGCTCTTCACCACCAGGGAAGCTACCAAGGCATGCCATGCATCCCGTAGGAGGTTAGATAACACCTGTGAGGGCCTCCCCTTTAAAGTGAGGCACGAGCTCATTTTGTGTCTTAACTCCTAAGTCCACAGGGCTTCCGGTACTGGTGATTCACTGGTAGGGCTCTCGGCTTCCACGTGGGAGATCTGGATTCCATTCTTGGCTGATGAGTCTCATGCACAGACACCATTCATCTGCCACTGGAGGCTTGCTTGTTACTGGTAATGCTGAACAGCTTTCACCAGAGCTTCCAGGTGAAGTCAGCCTGGCAATCTACTTACAAATATCAGCTAGAGAAAACCCTCTGAATCACAGCAGTCTAATCAGTAACCCATCAAGGGTATGGCATAGGATTAGGCAGTGTTTTGTTCCATTGCACATAGGCAAGGGTGACTGGACAGCAGCTGACTACAACAGACATGTATTCTGTCTTATCTCCTAAGTCCATGTTTCTGAGTGGCTGAGATATAAATAGACTGACTCTGTGACTTGGAAGCATGAGTTTGCATTGCCCACAGGAGAAGTGGCCAGGACCAAGGGTACCATCTTCATCTTGACAAAGCCCTTTTATCTGTCGTCTGGTTTGTCCTTGGTCTAGACCTGTTTCCTTTGTGGCTCTATGCTGGTGAACCCTTCCCAAGAACCAGCGACAGTCACTACACTGATAAATGCCTCTTTGAGGGGGTTGGTCCCTTGATGGGCCTTGTTCTCAGCAGAGGAGAGTTGTGAGGTGTGGCAGCGGCTGTCTCAGTGAAATAGCTGGGCCAGGTGGGTACATCCATGAAGGCTTACTTCCCCAAGACTGTTGGGAGCTCCAGGTGTGTCTGAGATTCCTTGTGATGCCATAACAAAAGGTACTACCAGTGGTTGACCTGAAAAGAACAGCAATTTATTTTCTCACAGTTCTGGAGATTAGAAGTTCAAAGTGGGACATTGGCTCCAGGAGAGTCCTTTCTTGCTGGAAGCCCTGTACATTCCTTGCCATTCCTTGGGTTGTAGAAGGATCTTTACATGGTCTCTGTCTTCCCGTGTCTGTGTCTATTCTGGTCCTTTTATAACTCAAGTGATTAGATTTAGGACCTACTCTAATCTAGTGTGACCTCATTAACGTAACAAAAGAAACCCACTATGTCCAAATAGGATCATATATACAGTACAGGTACAGGGAGCACCACTCAGCGTATACAGGGACATCCACAGGTGCTCCACAGTTGAGAAGCCACCATTTCTTATACAGAGGCTTCCTCTACTCTTCTTCTCTGACCTCCCAGGAATACAATCCTCTCTTGTTTGCCCTGGTTTTCTCTCCTACCAGTGATTTGGGGGAGTGTTGGTTTGTCTCTGTTTTCCCACCTAACCTGTTGGCAACTGAGTTGATTCTGACTCATAGCAACCCTCTAGGACAGAGTAGCACTGCCCTGTAGAGTTCCAAGGAGCACCTGCTGGATTTGAAATGCTGACCGTTTGGTTAGCAGCCATAGCTCTTAACCACTATGCCACCAGGGTTTTACCAGCTTCCTCTTCTTCCCACTCCTCCTCTGTGCCTCTGGCCTGTGATCTTCTTACAGTATTTCAGGAGATGCTGCCGCAGAGGTCCAGCCCCCTGGCCTACCTCACCCTTAAGCCTCCTCAGGCAGATGGGGCTGTTCCTTCCCAAACTCCCTGCTAACCCTTCAGCGTTGCCGTGGTGCTCGGCCTTCAACTGCGCCGGCCACTCTGACCCGGGCCCCTCTTGCTGCTTCCCCACAGAGACTGCATCCTGCTCTGTTGCTTGAACAGTGGCACCAGCTTTGTGGCTGGGTTTGCCATCTTCTCCGTCCTGGGCTTCATGGCGTACGAGCAGGGGGTGCCTATTGCTGAGGTGGCAGAGTCAGGTAAGTTTGCCTAACGTGGGAATGTAAAATGCCAGGGAAGGCCGAGGGGGGCATTGGGAGCGATAGAATGAAAATAAGACCCTCTCAACTTCTGGGTTTATATTTCAGAAAGTAGCCCGCTATCATTCATGAACCAGAACCTTGGGAATTCCGTGGCAGGGAAACCTTGGTAGCTCTTGTCTTAGTCATCTAGAGCTGCTGTAACAGAGACACCACAGTGGATGGCTTTAACAAAGACATTTTTTTCTCTCACAGTCCAGTAGGCTACAAGTCCAAATTCAGGGCATCACTTCCAGAGGAAGGCTTTCTTTTGGCTCTGGAGAAAGGTCTTTGTCGCCAGTGTTCCCCTGGCCTAGGGGCATCTTATCACAAAGACTCGGGTCCAAAGAATATGCTATGCTCCTGATGCATCCTTCTTGGTGACACAAGGTCCCCACATCTCTCTGCTAGCTTCTGTCAAATCTCAAGAGAAACTGCCTTAAGGCACAATCTAATCTTGGGGATCTCGTCCACATAACTGCTGCTAATCTGCCTCATTACCATCATGGTGATAGAATTTACCACACATGGGAAATTCACATCAGATGACAGAATGGTGAACAATCAATCACACAATACTGGGAATCATGACTTTGCCAAAGTGATATACATGTTTTTGAGAATACAGTTCAATTCATAACATCTCCCCACTCCTGAATCTAAAGCATCTCCAAGTTCTGTAGATTCAGTCTCTGTATGATCACAACACTTCCCTCCAGCTTCTCTGTGTTCCCCAAGTCAGAACACTATCACTCCCTGGGTGACTGCTGGAACTTTATAGTGGCCTTTCCGCTTCTACTGTGGCCCCACTATCTCTTCTGTACCCTGCAGGATGATTAAAACATACATATATATATATACACACATATATATATATAGGTCTGAACATGGACTGGTCTGCTGAAAACCCTTCCACAGGTTCTGTAGTGCTAGATTCTTTGCGTGGTCCATGAAGACTGCATCACCCAGCTCCTGCTGCCTCACCAGCCAGGTCACCCACTTGTTCCCCAACACTCACTCTGTGCTGTGTGTTCACTTCTCAGACATAACTTCCTGCCACCACAGGGTCTTTGCACATGCTATTCCCTCCGCTTGGTGAGCCTCTCCCTCCCTTTCTTCCTGGAGTCACCATGTGTGTGGCAGTCATAAATGCAGACTGATGTGTGTTTGTATCAAACACCTCATAAGCAGGGTTATCACTGCTGAGGTAATTGTGCAAAAGAGTGAATAACTCTTCCCTTGCCTTATATGGGAATGAAATTCTGGGAATGTATTAGAATATTTTTTTTAAAAAAACAAACTTTGCTTTCACACATTAAACAGAGTTGCATTTTAAGCTGAATCCATATGAATGAAGCAATGCATAGCCATACCTTGCTGTAGTCTCCCATCACTTCCTAGATCCTCATTCTCCTTCCAGCACTCCTTGTTTGAGCATTGTTCACTTGTGTCTCATTTGTTTGCTGCTTAACACTGTGTGCCCTTGTTTCTGTGCATAAGTGGCTCCTAAAGTGCTGTGACATGGCCAGAGCAGTCCCTCCCAGGCTACACGTGAGCAGGTTAAGGGGAGCAGGAGGAAGGGGGTTCAGGCTGGTAAGGGATGGCTAACTAGCCTCAAGAACTTCAAGATCATGGGTGAGTTGGCGTTAGCTGATGGCTGGGCAGCATCAGCATTCCCAGAAGAGTTCAAGAAACTCCTAGAAGAGAAAGGCTGCCTTCCAGAGCAAGTCTCCAACTGTGATGAAACAACTATTCACATGGCATTCACATCGTATTAGTTACTACAAACAATCCAGAGATGATTTAAGTATGTAGGAGGATATGCATGGTTATATATAGATACTACACCATTTTGTATAAGGGACTTGAGTATCCATGGATTTGGGTATTCACAGGGGATCCTGGAACAATCCCCTATGGATACTAAGGGACAGCTGTACTAGTGCAGGCTGCAATACGGACATACCGCAAAAAAACCTGCTAAGTGGAAGAAGCCAGACACAAAAGGTCATATACTGTATGGCTCAGTCTATAGGAAATATCCAGAAAAGGTAAATCCAGAAAGACAGAAAGCAGATTGGTGGTTGCTGGGAAACGGGGGGTCAGGGAAGGAGGGACTGCAGTGGGTGTAGGGTTTACTTTTGGGTCAATGAATGGTTTTGAAACTAGGTAGAGGTGATGGTTGTAAAGCATTGTCGATGTACTCTGTGCTACTGAATTGTTCACTTTAAAATGGTTAATTTTGTGTTATGAGACTTTTATCTCAACCAAAAAAAGAAATGACAAAAGGGAAACTATTAAAGCAAAAGAAACTTTTAAAATGGTAGAAGGCTATTTTGAAGACCTCTATGCACATAAATTTTGAAACAAATATTTTTCTGGGAAAATGCACGTGACCAAAATTGACCCTCTATTGATTTAGAAATAGAGAAAGTTATTAAGGAGACTACTCCAGAAAAAAAGCTCCATACCCAGATGAATCACAGGGGAATTTTATCAAACTCTCAAAGAGCAGAGAGACCCAGTACATGATCAGTCATTTTAAAGCACTGGAAAAGAATAAAAACATGCTAAGTCCTTTTTTGAAGCATGTATGACATTGCTACCTAAATGAATATCTAATAAAGACAGTACAAAGAAAAGCACGGATGAGTATCACTCATGAATATCAGTACAAAAATACTAAATCAAATATTACCAGATAGACTCCAGCACAACATTAAGAAGGTAACACACCATGATCAAGTAGGATTTATTCCAGGAAACAGTGCACACTTGGTTCAGTATTAAGGAATCCACTAATATCGTATGCTGTATTTAGTAAGCCTAAAAAGTCATTATCTCCGTAGTGGCTGAAGAAGCCTTTAACAAAATTCAGCACTCATTCGTGATTTAAAAAACACTCAACAAAATAGAAATCAAGAAATACTTTTTAACATGTTCACACAGACACACAGACAGACACACACACACATACACACAGGCAGTAGTCTTAAAGCCACTATTTTACTTAATGGGAAAATACTAGAGGCATTCCCACAAGATTAGGAATAAGGTAAGGATGTCTACTATCTCCACTACTGTTCAATATTCTGCTAGAAGTATTAATCAGTGGCAATTAGAAAAAAATCAGAAGCACAAGTATGAATAAAGTAAATTTGCAAATCACACAATAGTATACCTGATGGTGTACGTGCAGTAATCCTGTAGATATAATGGTAAACCTACCCCAAACAGTAAAGAATTCAGTAAAGTGGCAGGATATTAAGTCAATATACAAAAATCTATAGCTTTCATATCCATAAATAGGAAACAGAGAACTTGATAGCAGAGAAAATCCCATTTTATAGCAGCAACAAACAAGATTACTTATTTAATGGAAAATACGTGAAACCTATGTCAGCAAAATATTAAAGCACTCCTAAAAGACACAAAAGTAAACTGGAACAATTGGAACACATTTCTGTTATATAAAATAATTCAACATTGTAAAGATCATTCTTTCCAAGATAGTTTTATTAATACAATACCAATAAAAATAGAGGGAATGATAGCTACTGTTGAATCAGTTCTGACTCACAGCAACCTGTGTACAACAGAACAAAATGTTACCTAGTTCTGCATCAGCCTCATAATTGTCAGCCTGTTGGGGTCCCCTTGTTGGTCCTCTGCTTCACCAAACATGATGTCTTCTCTCTAGTGATTGATTTCTTCTGATGACTTGTTCAAAGCAAGGAAGTCAGTGTTCCCTCGTGATCCATAAGACTTTCAATGGCTAATTTTCAGAAGTAGGTTGACAGACCTTCCTACTCTGTCTTAGTCTAACAAACAAACCCATAAACAAAAGACAAGTAACAAACTGGAAGAAAATACTTGCAACATATGCCACAGAAAACAGTCTAATATTCCTAACATATAAAGAACTCTTAAAAATTGGAGGACATACGACCAGAAACCCAATAGAAAACTGAGGAAAAGATATGAACAGACAATTCACAAATGGAAGGTATGAAAATGACCCTCAAACATAATAAAAGAGTGTTCAGACTCACTTGTAATTAGAGAAATGAAAATTAAAATAACCCTGAGATACTATTTCTTACCTATCTGACTAGCAAATGTTAAAAAGTGTAATGCCACATTCTGTTGATGAAGTCCTCTCATACATTGCTGTGGTGAAGGGAAATTGGTTACAAGGAACTGGTGGGATTTTGGCTGTACCTCATAAAATAACATATGCACTTTTTGATCCAGTAATCTCAATTATAGGAATCTACCTGGATACACACCTCGAACAATATTAAAATAGCTATGAGGCTTGACAATTAAGTTCACGAACTTGTCCCAGAAAAAGTACTACATACCTCACTGGTGAGTATCACTACAGTCACCTTCAAAGCACTCCCTTTGGGAAACTATGCACCAACACCAGCACCTAGTCCTGTTTTGAAACTTTTTCGGGAATAGCCATCAGAGCTGTTGTCACATAACCCTTAATGTCCTGAATGTCATCCAGATGTCTTCCTTTAAATATTTCCTTTATCTTCATCAGGGTAAAGAAAAAGTCATTTGGGGCCAGATCAGGTGGGTAAGGAGGGTGTTCCAATATAGTTATTTGTTTACTGGCTACAAACTCCCTCACAGACAACTGTACAATTAAGTTTGCAAACTTGCCACCATGGCACTGTACACAATAGCTATTCTAGAAAACCAAAAAAAAAAAAAACAAAAAACCCAAACTCACTGCCATCAGATCGATTCCAACTCATAGCAGCGACTCTATAGAACAGAGTAGAACTGCTCTATAGATTTTCCAGGAAGTGCTTGGTGGATTTGAACTGCTGACCTTTTGGTTAGCAGCTGTAGCATAGCATTTAACCACTATGCTACCAGGGTTTCCACTTCAAAGATGACCACAGCGATATTCAGCAATGAGGTATGTAGTGCTTAGAACAAATAAATTCATGGACTTAACTGTTGGACTTCATATGCACAAGACTATGCATTATAGTACTATTTTCATCTGAAATTATTTGAGACAACCTAAATTCCCACACATAGGAGAATGGTTGAATAAACTGGTATATCCACATGGTGGAATACTATGCAGCTATAAAAAATGAGTGATTTTTTTTTCACCCTATGATTTCCAGGATATACCATTAAATAGAAAAGCAAGTATTTATAGCATGCTGCCCATCATGTAATAAAGAAAAGCATATAAGAAAATACTTCTACTCATTTGTGCAAAAGAAACATAGAAAGGACGTACTAAAAAGTAAAGTGATTAGTTATCTATAGGGTATGGATGGAAAAGGGTTGGAAAGAAAGGAGGAATGAGAATGAAGCCGTATGAATGAGAAGGAAGCCACACTTTTTAAATATATTGTTTTTATTAAGCTCTGACTTTTAGAACTGTGGTAATGTTTCATGTAACTAGTTGCTTTTGAGTTGATTTGTATTCGTGGCAACCCCTCGTGTGTCAGAGTAGAATTGTGCTCTGTAGAATTCTCAGTGGCTGATTTTTCAGGAGTGGAGTACCAGACTTTTCTACCAAGGCATCTACGAGTGGACTATAAAACTGATTTTTCAGTTAGCAGCTGAGCATGTTAAGTGCTTGCATCACTCAAGAGATTCACATATCCCCTTCTCCCAGAATAAATAACTGCCAAGAGCCAAGTGCTGTTGAGTCGGATAAACAATGATTATTTGTAGGCAGAGCTCAAGATAGAATACAAACAGTAACAACTGGGAGTAATTGTAATATAGATAAGTCACAGAACCATGATGAAGGGAATGGGGAAGAAAAGAACAAACTTAAGTAATTTTGGGAAGCAGTATTTTGACTGGATGCTGTACGGCTAAAGGCAGAAACAACTACATGATGCTGTTGTTAATACTGTATCACAGGGTTATAAGTTCACAATTCTGTAACTTTTCTTTGTGTATGTCAGGATTAAACAGTTAAGTGACTATGTTATAGATGATTAGAGACAGATTTTTCAGTAATAAACAAATTACAAATAAGGAAAGGGAGAAGGCTAGAACGAACTTTGTACCTTTAGACTGGAATTGGAGGTGTCAGAGTGTGTGTGTGTGTGTGTGTGTGTGTGTGTGTGTGTGTGTGTGTGTGTGTGTATGGGGGGGTTCACATACCCACTGTCACTTACAGCAACCCTAGAGGTCAGAGTGGAACTGCCCCATAAAGTTTCGAGGAGCACCTGGCATATCTGAACTGCCAACCTTTTGCTTAGCAGATGTAGCACTTAACCCACTACGCCACCAGCATTTCCAGCAGGGGGTGTTCATATACATATGTGTATTTTGTCTCATCTGTTTGCTCAGAGGACCTAGAAGCAATGACTTCCCGGTAGGAATGAACATACCTGGTGCCCAGATCTTGGTTTTTAAACACTGTTCTTCAGTGAAGGAAACAGAGCTCTGTGGAAGATCAAGTTGATTCCAGTGCTGGGGCAGGTCATGATCAAGCGTGGTGCTAGAAAGTAAGTGCTCAGGAAAAGTTTGGAGGCATGTCAGAAGGACATAGACATAAACCTGAAAGAGTTCCCAATGGCCAAAACTGAAACAGTTTTAGCAACAAAATAATGTAGTATGGCTCATAACCCACAGAATAAATACCTAGGAATCTATATTGATCTAAAATAAATAACAGCTTTGCCTTAGAGAATAACAATTAACAAATGTAAAAGGAATGAGGAAAATATAAAATCACCACTAGATAAACACTTCAGTAATAATTGTTGTGGGTAAGACCCACTAATGGATGCAAAAATCACTTACCAAAAGTTTAAGGAGAAAGAGAATATTTTCATATTCTCAAAGGATTACCTCTTTCCCCAAGGTACTTATTGATTACAATGGAGAAAACAGTATAGTGGAGAAACCCAGAAGATACCAACCAAACCAAGTGATGAAGATCAACATCACCAGTAACAAGACATTGGCATCATGTAACCCTGATATGCTCCATTGAGAAGGACACTTTTGAGATGTTCTTTCCGAAAATGCAAAACCTCAGTCTAACCATGAGGAAACACTGGATAAACTCACATTGAGAGACATTCTGAAAAATAATGAACAGTACTCAAAAATAGTGAGGTCATGAAAAACAAGAAAATACCACAGAGTTGTCACAGACCAGAGGAGACTAAGGAGATACAGCTAAATCTAATGTGGGATCTGGATTGGATATTGGAACAGAAAAAGTATGTTACAGAAAAAACTGGTAAAATATGAGTAAGTTCTTTGTTTAATTCTATTATACCACTGTTAATTTCTTGGTTATGAAATATTGAATGTTTTCCCTTAAGATCAGGAACAGAACAAGGATATGTGTTCTTTCTATTCAGTAGTGAATTAGAGTTTCTAGAGTTTGCACTAAGACAAGAAAAATGCATTAAGATTGGAAAGGAAGAATAAAACTGGTCTTTATTCACAGACAACATGATTTGCTACAGAGAAGATCCTAAGAAACCTGACCCCCAAAAAATGATAAAAATTAATGTGTGTTTACAAAAGTCACAGGCTAAAAGGACAATAAATAAAAATCTGTTGCATTTTTTTATATACTAGCAATGAAAACTGGAAAATTTTCAACTTCTGTTCTTCAAAATATACAGTTAAGAAATTGAAAAATATCTTTAATACTTTTGTGACAAAGGATCTATGTCTCAAACGTGTAAAGAACTGTTACAACTAAAGAAAAAAAACCCAATAAAAATTAATAAAACACTCAAACAAGCACTTCACAAAAGGAGATACACCAGTGGAGCCTCTGGAAGTCTCAAAATGTTGCTGATAGGAATCTGAAGTAGCACACTTTGGAAATCATTTTGGTATTTCTTAGAGAATTAAACAGATACTTGCCATATGACCTGGTATTATGGATTAAGTTATGTCTCCCCCCACCCCCGTGCATGTCAGTAAGCTAGTCCCTGATTCTCAGTATTGTGCGATTGTCCGCCACTTTGTGATCTGATATAATTTCCTATGTTTTACAGATCCTACCTCTATGCTTTTAATGAGGTGGGATTAATGTCAGTTATGTTAATCAGGACTGAATCTACAAACTAAGGTGTCTTAAGACAATCTCTTTTATGATATAAAAGAGAAATGAACAGAGAGACACAGGGACCTCACATCATCAAGATAGCAGTGCTGAGAGAAGAATTCATCCTTTGGACCCAGGGTCCCTGCTTGGAGAAACCCCTAGACCAAGGAAAGATGGATGACAAGGACCTTCCTTCAGAGCTATCAGAGAAAAAGCCTTCCCCTGGAGCTAGCACACTGAATTGGGACTTCTAGCCTACTAGACTGGGAGAGAACAAGCTTGTCTTCGTTAAAGCCATCCACATGTGGTATTTCTATTATAGCAGCACTAGATGACTAAGATACCTGGGAATTTCACTCCTAGAAGAATGGGCAAAGCTAACCTGAAAATGCAGACAGGGAATAGGGGTGAATTGAGTGCAAAGGGGCACAGAAAGGGATGGAAATATTCTGTATCTTGATTGTAGCAGTGGTTGCATGGGTATATACACTTTCCAAAACTCATCCAATTGTACACTTAAAGATGCTTATTATCAGCTATACCTTAATGCACCAGTTTTTTAAAGTAAAAAAATAATCAGAGCTAAGATGTATTAAGCATTTACTTTTTAAGTGTTATCTACATTCTGTATTACATCACTGAATTCTCACAACTATCATACATCATATGAGACAGAACTTTATCATCCCCGTTTTTCAGCTGAAGAAATAAACACTAAATAATGAAAGATCCATGATCTGAACCCAGGCCATCTGGCTAGCAGCTTGTGAACTTATTTGTTAGGCTACATCAGGTATCTCTAATATCAGATGTCTTTCCTCTAAAATGAGTAAGATTCCTCCCCAGGACAGGCTAACCAAGCCTTTATTTGGAGCAGCTGAAATAAATGAGTATAGACCTTGGAAATGAGCAGAGAAACCCAAAGGTCTATAAAAAATCCATCACCGTTGAAACAATTCCGACTCCTAGGGACTCTGTGTGACCAAGCAGAACTGCCCCACAGAGTTTCCAAGGAGTGCCTGGTGGATTTAAACTGCTGACTTTTGGGTTCGTAGCTGTAACACACGTAACCATTATACCACCATGAGAGTTTCCCCAAGGCTACACTCACTTCCAAAGGCAGTGGCAGCCTTGGTGGAACAGTGTTTTTCCAAGTCTGAACCCCTCACTATCTATGCTGTAATCACTGGCTGCCTGGCCCATGCCACATTCTAGATAGTCTAGAATCAACATTCTTAGGTGGGGCCTGAGAATCTGCATTTTAACAAGCATCTCCAGTGAGAACAGAAGCTGTTGAGCAGGTTTGTGGGCCAGACCAGCCTGGGTTTGAATCCTGACCTCCATACTCGTGCTCACCTTCCTTTGACTTAGCTTGCCATCAAAATGGGCATCCTCATAGTACCAGCTTCACAGACGGGCTGGAAGACTTCGGTGAGAGAGAATGAGGTACAGCCTTAGGTTCACAGGGAACCCTCAATGAATGGTGAGTGAAAAGAGCAATGGAATAAGGGAGCAGACTCCACCCAGCACCTCTCCTCTTCTTCTCCAGGCCCCGGCCTGGCCTTTATTGCTTACCCCAAGGCTGTCACCATGATGCCACTCTCCCCACTGTGGGCCACCTTGTTCTTCATGATGCTCATCTTCCTGGGACTGGACAGCCAGGTAAGGAATCGGAGGGAGGGAGCGCAGGGCTGCGGGTAGGGAAACCAGATATTGCTTTTAGGCCAAGCCAAGTGCCGTCGAGTCGGAGCCGACTCATGGCGACCCTAGGGGCCAGGGTAGAACTGATCTAGCTGTGACCTCTTGGTCCTGGTGGTCAAGGCCTTGCACACTGTCCCTGTGTAGCTTTCTTCCCGGCACAGCCTTCAGTATGCTGGGTGATCTCCACATTCACCCCCAAAACAAAGTGGCTCGGATTCCTGCAGGTCTTCACACATCCTGTTTCCCTCACCTGGAATTCCACCTCCCAATTCCACTTTGTTTTTCAGTTGCTAAAATCTGTTCTGCTAGATTCCCCAACAGCACAACCTGGCAGAGCAGAAGACATCCGCAGAGTGATTTATTGTACTCAAGGGCCCCATCAGCCTACTAGCTCATGCCCTAACCAAACCACCGCATGCCTGGAGACTCAGAAAAGTACCTCCTTCTTTCTTCCCTGTCTGTGTTGGGGCCTCCATAACTCAGTGCTCCCACTGGTCCCCCCTCCTGCAACCCACCTGCCTGGCCCTCTGTCCACACCTTGACCTCTATCCTCTCTCTGACCCTCCTCCCCTTGGCAGCCTGCCTTTCCAGTGAAGGATGTGTAATTTGAACTAGCAGTTTGCCCACACCCACATTTCCATTTATCTTCATGGGGAAGCATACACTTTTATCTTCTGTCTGTCTTCAGCCTGCCGTCCAGCCCAGCTCCAGTCCTCTCCTTGGGCCCTCCACTTGCTCCTCAGTCCCAGAAAAATTGCCATTTCCCCCTGTTCTGCCATTCCAACTGACTACTCTTAGAGCCCAGAGAACTTCTCCCAAACCCAGAAGGTCCACCACCTGACTGCAGGCTCTTGGAGAGTCAGGCTTCTGTTAGAAAAGTTCTAGAAGCAAAAACCAAAATCAGGCCTATTGTCGTTAAATCAGTTCTGACTCATAACAACTCAATAGAACAGAGTAGAACTGCCCCATAGAGTTTCCAGGGAGTACCTGGTGGATTCAAACTGTTGGCCTTTTGATTAGCAGCTGTAGAGCTTGACCACTATGCAACCAGGGTTTCTTCTAGAAGCAAGAGTCCCAGTTTTAAAGATGGAGCAGCTTTACTTGCACTGCAGTTGTAAAAGACTCAGTCTCTCCCAGGGCTGAGCTGTGGGACTCGCCCAAGCCAGCCTCCTCTTCCCTGACTTTGTAGAGGGCAGTGCTGCAGCTGGCTTGGTGAGATACTGCCTGCCCCCACCCATGACTGTAGAGAAGTCACTCAACCCTGAGCCTCATGACTGGCGTGTCTGTCAGCCCAGCCAAGTCCAATTTCTTTCCCTCAGTGGGTTTCTCAGAGAATGCTAAGCTGAGCTGTGGAGGCACCGGGTGTTTCTGCTGATAATCTTTGCTCCATTGTCTCCAGCGGATGCCTGGGGAGGAATCAGTAGCTTGTGCGTGACTAGCCTGCTTTGCTAGAGTGGTGGGGGCTGGGGCTGGGGCTCTGTGAGTCTCTGGGCTGAGCCAGGACAGCATCTTCTGTTTGCTAGGTAGGGAGGGGTCTGGGTCCTTGGAGGCTTGCCAGAAAGGGTGGAGGGCCACTGTACCCATTTCTGTGCATGCCATGTCCATAGCCTCTTTATAGCTCCATTCCAGTTCATTGTCACATCATTATCCCTGTTTTGCAGATGAAGAAATTGAGGCTCAGCAACGCTAATAACTTGGTGGTGCATGCCCCCGGGTCTGCTTCCATCTTAGCTCATACTCTCTTGATGTCTCTTCTGTTTTGATCTTGGGTAGCAACCTCCCCTGATCCCCATCTCCTTCCTACCCTTGGATTTGGAGAAAGAATGTACAAAGGCAGCCCTTGCTGAAGAGGTGAGATGGCCAGGAGGCTCAAAGCCTGGCTTTGGAATCAGGCCTAGGTTTACATCCTAGATGCACCATTTACCAGCTGTGTAACTGGACTATTCCCCTTAACTCTGAGTGCCTCTGTCCCTTCCGTGCCTGCAAAATGAGGAGGTGGAGGTGAATGGCAAAGGACTGGAGACAAGAAATGGTTCCATGGAAGGGAGTGTCCCACATATACAAGCTGACAAGCAAAAGACTTGTTGGTGCCTCCTTCCTCCCTCCCTTCGCCTCTCCTGTGTCATCACTATGATTGCTATCACCACCCTCCATGCTAATTAGCACAGTATTGTAGCTTAAACACCAGAAAATTTGACAAAATTAGCAACTATAAAGACACTGGCAGCAACAAAAACAAGAGTACATCTTAGAGTAAAACTCTCAGACTGTCTTCAAGTGAAATAAGAGATTTACTGAAAACATAAGGAATGTTCAGATGCAGAAATGTTAGCCCACACAAAGTGACAACAAATGAATCCAAGAAGTGACTGGTTCTGGATAGTTATTGTGTGGAATCAGGAATCTCCCAGCAAGATTCTGATTGGTTGACATTCTCTGGGCTTGACTGCATGTGTCAAGACTTGCTCAGGCATAGCCACATTCTGATATCGTTTTATTGGACCCTTCCTGGACTAGCTTGGACTTGTCTAAGTGTAACCTGGGCTTGTCTTGGCTTGTTTAAGCATAGCCACATTGTCTCTTCCACAAACTGAAATTGGTACAGGGTTACAGCTTTCAAGCAAAAGCAAGAGTGCAAAACAAAATGGAGTCAAGACTAGTCCTAGGCCAGTCATCCTAGGTATGTCAGGTACCTGTCCTGGGGCTCTTTTACATTCCCTCCTTTTTATCAAGAGTTTATGAGAAATTTGTTGATTACATTATCCACCACCATCTGGGGGAGACTTTTCTTCAGCATGGACTTGGATTTATATTTCCTAGTAGGATAGCATTACTAGAATATACTAGAAGAAAGAGAGCTATATTTTGTTGCTGTCTTTCAGAGGTTCTTATAGATGGCTGCTTACTGTAGTAAGCCTTTTAAGACTGTGGATGTGATTTAGAAATAGCTGAGCACCATCTAAAATCGTCACAGTGCCCTAGCTGGAGCCTCTGCTTCCATGGTGTTAACCTTGGAATGATATATACAGTCGGTTGCACTGAAGAATAACCTGGTTTTAAAGGGGTATGGTGTATGGAGAGAGCTTTATTCCATCTGAAAGATGAGTATTCTTAATATACATAATTCTTTTCATAGACCTTAAATTGGCTCTTTGGGTAATATCATTGGAAGCAATTTTGAGATAACATCTGATAGTTCCAACAATAATTACAGTGAGTGGCAGTTGCTGCTTGGAAACTATATGCCAGTTCTACTCTGTCCTACAGGGTTGTTATAAGTTGGCATTGACTCAATGATGGTGGATTTGGTTTTTTGGATCATTAAGCTAGCAAGTACGGTAGACTTAATTCATAATCCTACTTCTTTTTGAAGCCAACTGAATATGTTCTAAGCAGTGGGAGTCAAGCTGGTGTAAACCCAGGTAGCCATATGGCAAATATTTTTTACATTTTGCTCTAACTCTCTTGATGCGCTTGTCCAAGTACAATAACAGGTGTTAGCAATGGCACTATCCCTCCTTTGGGGGCTAAAGTAAAATCTCAGGCAATTGTATTATTCAACACAAACTTGTAAGAGAATTTAGAGACTTTTGTTGGACTTCGCTTTTATCAGGAATGTCACTTTCTAACTTTTCCATAGTACGATGTAAGTCACAGGCAACATGTTCTGAATCAGCCATTCCATACTAGGTTAAAAACGTTCAAAGGAAGGAATGTCTGAGTCCTGACTTTTCACCTAAGTTGCTTTCTTGAACATCAGCTCTTTCAATTCTTCTTTCCAGTAATTTTAAGTCACAGATCTAATGTGCATTATCATTGTAGGAATGTTCAAAGAGATGACAGTCCAAATAGAGGTGGTGTTGTCCTTCAGCTGGGACAGATGAATCCACATCTTGACTCCCTGCAGTTTAGCAGCACATGGATTAGTCAGGAGGACCGGGTATAGTCCTTTCCACTGGGGCTCCACTGAGTCCTTTAATTGCTGTCTTTTGCAATAAACATCTTCCCATTGGACAGTGTTGATTTTGGGGTTCTAACTTCTGATCATCAGAGTCTTTTTTAACCTGTGAAAAGTATTCTTTGGAAGTGGAATTTAATATGCAATCATTTAAAACATCCAGAATATGTTTAGTCAGAACTTCAATATGTTTCTAATTTATAGGATAGTCTGTAGCCAACATAATGTTATTAGTTACAGAAATAACTGATTCTTAAAAGAAGGAAAGGGGGAAAATACATTTCTTACATCTAAAAGCATTAAACATCAGCAATATTCTCATATAAATCTTACTGTAATTCCTTTACTTAGTCTTGTGTTAGTTAATTTTGGTTCCATACAGTTCCAGATCAACAGCCTTTTTAAAACTTTGTCAGCTTCTACACATAGCTCTTATATCTAGATTCAGTTTAGTGGTATGCATGTTCAGAAAATAATAGTCCTTTTGATAAGTTCACTGTGGTCTACTCTTTTTACTGAAGTATTTCAAGCGTTATCAGCAAAGTAAAAACTTATCTGCAGATAACAAAACATAATATGGCAATGATTAACTTTTAATAATCTTACTTCTTAAAAATAGAAAGACCTACTGGGAATAACAAAAGGTAGAGCCAAATAAAGTTAAGTCAGACAAAAAAAATCTCTAAATATCATAATGAACCTGATTTTCAAAGAGTTTCAGATACATCACATAATAATCTTGAGGCATAATACCATATAGTCAAGGTATAATGAGAATATATAAAAATTATCAAGGTTTTAAACTTCTGAATAGTAATAAAAAACTCCATAAGAAAGTGATGTGAATTCTCCAGCTAAAACTATCAATTTCACTGATGCTAGGTTCAAAAGAAGCAAACTTGCAACCTAGGTAACAATAAAAAAATAAGAAAATTATGACATAATAGTATGCCCTTGTTGTCTAATACTGGGCAAAAACACAAGGTAATATTAACACATAAATTTTTAATCCAAAGATAATCAGGCACTTCTCTTGATTTGGTAGCATACTTTGTGTAATTTATAAATATTAAATGGGCATTTTTAGTACTTTTCTCAGAAACAAATCCCTTATGACTTTCCACAAAGTTTCAGAGTTGTTAGGAATTTATCATAGGTCACCGAAAAACAATACTGGAGTTATTTAACCAAGTATCTCAAAGGTGAAAACCAACCTTAGCTTCTTTCAAAGCCATACAGCTTGGTTTTCCACTCAAGAATTTGTTTTAATGATGTACTAAACCCTTGCTTTTTGAGATGGATTATACAAGGAAGAGATTAACTTTTCAACCTACTAATTTGACAAATTTTGTTACTTCATCAGAAAGAAACCGAACTGTCTTCTATTGGACATTAAAACTTTTATGAATTCTCATAAATTAGACCATCAAACTTGCAGTCAGAGAGATAAAAACTTAGACTGTATGTTTTAGTCTTCTAGTGCTCCTTTAAAAGAAGTATCACAAGTGATACTTTTCTTTAAAAAGAAAAATTTTATTTAATCACAGTCCAATAGCCTAAAAGTCTAGATTCAGGGTGTCAGCTCCAGGGAAGGGCTTTCTCCTCTGCTGGCTATAGAAGAAGGTCCTTGTCATCAGTCTTCTCCTGCACTGGGAGCTTCTGATGTGCAGGGACCTGGGGTCCTTTCCAAAGGACATGCTTAGCTGCTGGCACTACTTCTTTCCTGGTGGTGTAAGGTCTCCAGCTGTCTGCTAGCTTCTTTCTTTTATATCTCAAGAAATTGCCTCAAGGCACAATACAATCTTACACATTGAGTCCTGCCCTGGCAACACAACTGCCACCCATCCTCTCTCATTAACATCGTAGAGGTGTGGTTTGCAACACAGAGGAACATCACACAGTGCTGGGAATCATGGCTTAGCCAAAGTGCTACACATGATTTTTTGTTGTTGTTGTTGTTGTTTGGGGGAACACAATTCAATTCATGATACTATACCAAATAAATTCTCGTTTTAGTTTTTCTGTTTCTTACAGTAGAAACCTTTCAGTGGCAATAATGAACCTACTCATTAGCAGACTCAATTATACATATCCTTCCTTTGTAGCATGAAAAGCAAAAGTACATAAACTTACAGTATAACAAATATGAGATCAATTTAATACCAGTAAGTTATCTAAAATTCTTAGAAATTGTTTTAATAGTTTGCTTTAAATAGTCAAAGTTTTCATCAAGACTTTTATTATTTCTCATATTTTCCCTAGTCTCACTTTATGTCTTTAAGTTTTTATAAACTGTTTTCATAAATCACAAAGTCTATGCTCAACCAACCAACTCAATCATATGGGTATAATCTTAAATATCTGGCTAGAGGTGGAAACATTTCCCCACACCATTTCAGGTGTGTTTCATTGTGATTTCTATTTTTTGGCTCGTGGTCAAAGATAAGGATTAGTCATCCTAATCATTTACATATATTTAAGGTGGCCTGGGTATTTTGAAAGACAAACAATCACAACCTTTTATCTATCTAGTAACTACCACAGGTCTTTAGAAATTTTGTAAATGAACCCATCAGTTCTTGGCTTGTCATTTTTAATTCTAGGCTTCTCTCCTGCCTCCCTATTCACATTCTGAAACTACTGATTTTACTTTTAGACAAAGTTATGCCTTTTCCTTAAACACATTTCAAATAATATTTAGTTCATGTTACTTAGAAAGATTTTGCTTTTAATGTTAACACAGCACAAAACATGAACCTTTGTCAGAACAAATACACTTCTATTAATTCTTGGAAATATTTGGACTGTTAACTTTATATAAGCCCTTATTTATCATTAAGCTGATGATTTTTTTGAAGACATGTTATAATCTAGTTTTAATAATGCCATCTGGAGATAGAAAGTTGTATTTTTATAACACTGTATCTGGCAGGCTTTATAGGATCCTTCAGAGAAGCTATTCAGAATAATTTGTTCCTTTTGAAAGCCTTGCTGTGTCAATCAACATAAACATATATCCTTTTTCAGTACACTTTTCAAAATAGACTGATTTATATCAAAGTTTCTCAGAATAGCTACTAAAAATTCAAATCATTAGGCAGACGAAAAATCAATTTTTCTTGGAGGGGGAAAAATGAGATTTTATACAACTCTGAGAAACACTGGCCATGGCTTTCAACTTGATATAAGACAGAAACTCAGGCTTTACTGTCTAGACCCAAGACAAACTCTCAGGACAAAACACAACAAAAAGCTGTATAAACTCACTGTCTGTGAGACCAGCTCAAAGACCATTAAAAAGACAAAAAACAAAAACCACTGCTGTCGAGTCAATTTTGACTCATAGTGACCCACCCTATAGAACAGCATAGAGCTGCCGCATAGAGTCTCCAAAGATCTCCTAGTAGATTCAAACTGCCAGCCTTTTGGTTAGTAGCTGTAGCACTTAACCACTATGCCACCAGGGTTAAAGCCAGGCTTACACAATACAACATATCATAAACAACACAGTTTCTTAAAATGTATACAGCAATTCTTTGGTGAGATCTGACCAATTCAACAGAAAAATAGCTGCTAGATAAAACTTTTTAACTCACTAGAACCTCAGATGGAGCACTGTCAGACCCTCTGACAAACCAGAATACCAGACAAAAGTATTCCAAAGAGGAAAGGAAATACAACACAAACGGGAGCTCATTTTCCATAAGTAGGAGGTGGGGGGTGGGGGGCGATGGCACATAGGATCTCTTTTTCCCAAAGTGATCATTGAAATTCCAAATTACTTTTAACACATTGACCTTACAATATTTTTAAGTATGAACCCCAAACCAGCATGCTGGTAAGGGGTGGCAGAAGCTGCAGGATCATTTATCAAAGATACTAAGCTCTTAGGATGAAGTATTTGGTTTCATTCTTTTTGAATGAATTCTTTCTGCTGACTAGGGATCTAGTCTCTTATTTTAGACCTTAAATATGCTAGTTTCTCTAACTGGAAAGCACTTTAAAGGAGCTACTTTTTTAAAAATTATTTTTTTTATTATGACTGAGTGAAAATGTACATTCCCGTATAAGTTTACATGCCCACCTATATGCAACTTCCACTGCTTTCCCTGTCCGGTGACAGCACACTATTCCTCCCTGCTCCATACATGTCTCATCCTCCCAACAGTCTCCTTTCCCTCCTCTCCACCCACTCTCCTTCCTCCAGCCAGAGGTCAGCAGGATGATATCCTATAGATGCATAGAACCATAAAGTGCATCCAATATATGGTCACTCTGCATTGCCAAGCCCAATCCATTCGTGTCCAAAGAGTGGATCTTTGTTATGATTTATGGGCAAGGGCAGCATCAGAGCCAGGGGCCATGCTCCAAGGGGAACCCCGAAACCGCTGGACTATCAATTGAGGTCTTTTAGTGGAGATCTGAGGGTGCACCCCTTTTTATTCTTGTGTTGCCAGTGAGACTCAACTTAGTGAGCTCCATCGCGGCTATCACTGATGATGGCCAGGCACCATCCAGTTCTTCTGGTCCCAAGTCGATGTAGGCACCCACTCATGTGGCTGTCTGTCTTCTGGGTTGTCTTTACCCCATGTCATTTTGGTCCTTGGTGAGCATCTGTTCCTGCTGAGTTGGGACCATTTGCTGTGCCCTTGGATGGCAGCTTGGCAGCTTTTAAGACCCCAGATGCCACTCACCAATGTTTGGTGCAGAGAGCCCTCTTAGCAAAACACTAGTTGGCCAATTGGCCTCGATTTCGCCTAAGAGCATGGTCCCCTGCCCCCTGCCCCAGCTACTCTATCCTTGCAATATTAGGTTAAGATGGAAGGAGTACTCAAGTTATGCTGAACTCCACTTAATATTGTTCTTGTTTCTAATGTGTGCTATCACCGATTTCACCCAACCAGATTTCTAGCAACTATCTAATCTAAACCCTTCCCCCCTTGCCCTTCCTCCCTCCCTTTCCTTACAGCTGTCAAAGTGTCTTTTCTTCTCTACATAAGTCTGTTTTTGAGATCTTATATGGATATAGATATACTATTTGACCCAGTAATTCCACTACTTGGAATATATCCTACAGAATCAAGGCCTTTCACACCAATGGACACATGCACCAGAATGTTTATCACAGCACAGTCCAAGATAGCAAAAAGATGGAATCAAACCAGATGCCCAACAACAGAGGAATGGATAGGTAAACTATGGTATATATACTCAATGGAGCACTATGCAATGATAAAGAATAATGATGATTCCAGGAAACATCTCATAACCTGGTTTCAAGTGGAAGACATTATGTTGAGTGAAAGTAGTCAACGACAAAAGGACAAATATTGTACTTTTTAAAAAATTATTACTATCATTATGTCCTTTAAAAGCCTTGACATGCTAATTAAAATAGGTAGAAAATTTGTTCTTGATTAGTAACCTCCATAATTTTAGAAGTTTTAGTACTATGGGATAGAGGCTTTGTAAACATGTGGGTTTTATCTTTGAGAGGATGACACCAAAGTCAATTAAAAATTTGCAGGGGTCCACAGTAATTTGGATGCAATTTCTTCTTGTGAATTCAAAGCCACCATTGGAAAAGCCTGTATTTGTTGCTCAGAACTTCTTCATTTGGCCTTAATGCAAGGACTGCTAAAGGGTGAGGTGTCTATTTTATTTTTTAATTTTATGTAGTCCTTCTTACTGTATCTAGGTTTTCTGCAATAGAAACAGACTCTGGTTTGTTTGTATTTAGTTGCTGTAGAAACTCTAAATATTTTTGTGGTTATGAGGTTGCTACTGTTGTAATTGAAGCGCCATTCACTTATAAAGCCATCAGTTAGTTTTCTTTGGCTTGCTTTCCTGATTTCAAATTCTGGGTCACTTTGTAGGCCAGGCTGATACTTTCAGTGATAAATGCTGTTTCTCAGTGGTGTAAGACTGGGGCAGAGATTTCTAGATTGAAACCAATAAACATTTCCGGAAGCAGTAAACCAAATGTTCTGAGAAAATTTTTGCAGGTCTATCCTAGTGATTAAAAATGCTTTCATTTTTTTCTTATAATTTTGAACCATAGCCCAAACAATCTATCAAGTGAAGGCTTTAAGAACGGCTTTAATAAAGTAGTTATACATTGTTCTAGCTTCAATTAGGAGTTGGGGGGCAGAGACATTTGTCATTCAGGGTTGTAGATCATTGAGGATGGTCTCAGCCAGCTTCTTTCATCCACAATTAGGTGTCTACAGGTTCTAATAGCGTGTGATTAATTGAATAAATCAGAAATCCCTGGCTGATTAGTGGCTGCTAAAATCTTAAAATTCTTCAGCAAATTTGTAGGAGTTTTCATCTAGGTTGGGAAAATCTTTTAAAACTGCACAAAGTTCAGCTTTGGACCAGAGACTAAAGGTAATTTTAAAAGGCATTTCAGCAAGAGCGTAAGATGGTAAGAGTCGATAAAGGGGAATAATTATAGGAGAAGTAGAAGAGGTAGAGAGATCAGAGACAGGAGTGGAAGAAATGGCTGAAGAAATTACAGAGCTCTGACATTACCATTTCTTCATTTGTTTAGATTGTTAAGAAAAATAGTGTCTTGTAAGGATGTAAATATACTGTCCTGATGCCTCTTAGAGGCTTCTAAATACCAATTAAAATAGAGTTTCCACTGTGGCTGTTTTACTCAAAAGCTGAGCCCAATTTGCTTTACAGAAAAATTTACCTGGGTCAAATGAGCCCTACAGTGAGCACTGATCTTACTGAAATTTCCTTCAGTAAAGATTTCCAACAATCAATGTACAAAACTGTACCAGGGCCTTGGATGCAGGATTCCCCCTCTTACTACTAAGTAATCTGCATGTGCAGACAGTCTGAACAAGCAATAATAGCCTAATGTGTCCTGGAAAAATCATTTGGACTGTTTCCAAACCCAAGTTCTATTGATGTCCTGGCACAGCATTTTGCTACTATATGGCAGTCTTGAACTCGTCGAACTGTTCAGATAGCAAACAGAAAGTAAGAATGAGCTCACAGAACTATCTTCACAATGATTGGAGTCATGATTCTCATCTTACCTAAAGTAGCTACCAAGAATTTGTGCTGACACTGGGCTCCAGGTCCTCCGCATCTCGGAATTCACTGAGGACAGATGCCTTCAAATACTGCCGTCTATGCCAAGGAAAAGTCCTAGAGTAAAACTCTCAAGATTTGTTAAAGTAAAACAGATTTATTGAAAGGATAATAAACATTTAAATGGGGAGATGTTAGCACTCATAAAATGAGAGCCAGCAAATTCAAGGGATGGCTACTTTACAGGGATAGTTGTAGTACAGAGTCAGGAATCTCCCTAAAAGATTCTGATTGGTTGACCTTCCCTGGACTTGCTCAGATTTGCCTGTGTAAAGCTACATTCTAGTAAAGACTGTTTCCGTGGACTCTCCTTGGGTTTGCCTAAACTTATCTAAACATAGCCTAGACTTGCCTAAACTTGTTAAAGCAGAGATGTATTGTCTGTTCAGCTGCTGACAATAGTACAAGGGTTATAGTTTTAAAGCAGAAAGCCAGCCAAACCAAGTGCTGTCGAGTTGGATCTGACTCATGATGACCCTAGCAGAAAGAGGAGTGCAAAATAAAGTGCAGTTGGGCCTACTCCTAGACCTGCAACCCTAGATATGCCAGGCACCTCTGTCTAGAGCTCTTATCCAAGTATGTGCATGATGTGCATGCAGATAAAACTGCATGATTCAAAGCCTCATTGTAACTAAGTAGTAATAACAGCTCTGACCAGAGCACATTAGAAGGTTCAAAATTCAGAGTAGCATAAAGTTTTAGCCTTGTAAATATATTGATACATATAAGCTGGACTTATAAAAAAAATATTGTTATAACTAACTACAGGGATATTTTTATTAAAAATACTAAATCTCTACTGAAACACTAAACAGAAATTTTATAGACAGTCATTTTTGTGTCATACCCTTTTTCAGTGTCACCTGATGAGGTCTGCATCCCCTACACTGTCCTCATGACACTGCTGTCTCCCTCCGTTTGTCTCTCTCCTTTCTTCCTCCCTTCCTTCCTCAAGGCAGTGCACAAAGTGGTTAAAGCCCAGATTCTGCAACAAGATTGCCTGGTTCAAATCTTGGCTCTTTCAGATAATACCTGTTTGACCCCAAGCAAGTTACCTATCTCCCTATGCTTCCATATTCTAAGTTATAAAACAGTGCTAATAATACCTCCTCCATGCAGATGAAATAAATTAATATATGTTAACTTCTTAGAACAAGGCGCAGCACACAGCAAATATGCATTAAATGGTACTATTATTCATTTAGGAAAATGCTGGTGGTGCAGTATGCTAAGTGCTATGTCTGCTAACCAAAAGGTTGGCAGTTCAAATATGCCAGATGCTCCTTGGAAACTCTATGGGGCAGATCTGCCCTGTCCTACAAGGTCACTACGAGTTGGACCAGACTCAATGGCAGTGGGGTATTATTCATTTATCAAACCTTTTCTGAGCATCCTGCCTGTGCCAGGGCAAAGTTGCCATCAGGTAGACTCTGACTCATGGTGACTCCATGTGTGTCAGAGTAGAACTGTGTTCCATAGGGCTTTCAGTGGCTTGTTTTTAGAAGTAGATTGCCAGGACTTTCTTTCAAGGCACCTCTGGGTGGACTCAAATCTGCAACCTTTCAGTTATTAGTTGAGTATTTAATTGGACCACACAGGGACTTAGGCGCTTAAAATCGATGAAAATTACAGAGTCTGAGTCCGTAGAGTGGGAACCCTGGTGGCGTAGTGGTTAAGTGCTACGGCTGTTAATCAAAAGATTCACAGTTCAGATCTGCCAGATGCTGCCTGGAAACCCTATGGGGCAGTTCTGCTCTGTCTTACAGGGTCGCTGTGAGTCAGCATTGACTTGATCACAGTGGGTTTGGATTTGGGGGGGCCTTCAGAGTCTCTTCTTCTTCAAAGGAGACAGAGCTAAAAACGAATAAGGGTGCCACAGTGAAGGGGTGCTCAGGGCATTGAGGAGGGGGATGCTCATCCTGGATGAAGGGCAAGGAGAAGCCATCAGGGAAATATCATGAAGGAGGTCTGCCCTATGTGATGTGTGGATCCAGAGGAGGGTGGTCCAGTGTGCCGGGGTACCAAGGCTGGAGCATTAGGGGTGTTGCTAGATAAGTGGGAACTGAAGTGATAAATGTGCCCAGCTCTGTGCTAGCTAACACAGAGGGATATAGATATTTTGTGGCAGGCTCTGCCACGTAAGCCTGCACACTTGGGCCACAGCCCAAACATTCACACAGTGGGAACACATGGGCTGGGTGCTTTCCTCCCACCCCTGCTGGTCTTCCTACCCACAGTCCTGAAGAACATGCGATCCAAATCCTGTCCTGAGGCTGATTAGAGCTGCCGCCCAGCAGAGCCTGTGGCTTTGGGACAGCTCTGAGACTTTTGTCTTGCTTCAGCAGCAGAGGGGGGAATGTCCTCTAAACCCTGGACCCCAGTGCAGGGCCCAGCACATAGGCAATGAGAGGCAGCATGGAGAAGAGACATACAGCCACTCCTCATTGACTGACATGGTTAGTTTCCGAAGACCAGGTCATAGGCTAAAAAATCGGTATTAGGAGAAAATGGAGGGGTTTTTTGTTTTGTTTTTTGGTCCGGTTTTCAGACCATCCATTTGCCCTGTTTTTCTATTTAGAAAACATAATCATAGAATAATGACAGCTAAGATCTGCTGATGGACTCTGTGTCAAGTCCGATTATGGATTATTCCTCTACTGAGGAGGAGGCTTGGAGAAAAGACAAAGCTGGAGACAGCCAGCCAGCCAGATTGGGGAGGGTCCATGGCTTCACCACTTCCGCTTCCTGCTCTGGGTCAGAGCAGACTTTGTGGAGCCTCCTCCTGGGCCCCACTTCCTCCCTGCAGGCCCTGCATTCCCAGCAGCGTGCAGACCTGGCCTGCCGACTCAAGCATTGAGGCTCGGGGCTTCCTAAGAGGGTGCTGGAGGCCCGGCTGTGCACTTGACCCCACTGTAGCAGAGACTTCAGTCTCAGTGCAGCTCACTCTGGGGTGTCATTAAACTCAACATGCATTTCTTTTCAGCACCCACTCCGATGCCTTTTTCTTTCCTCCCTTCCCACCCCACAGAAGTTTTGCACTGCAGGGCCTCAGGCCACCTTGGATCTGGGAACCCCAAATAGATCCCCCACTGGCTTGGTGCTACCTGGGCATCCCCCGCAGAGGCGCAGGCCATGAAGGAGGCTGGCCCCGTGATGCAGCTGAGCCTGATACTCTTGCCAGCAGGAGGGAGTAGAGGGCACAAGGCAACATGGCCCAGCTTCCTGGAAGCTGCCCAGAGACCCTCTGCAAGGGAGGGGAAGCTCCACAACCATTCCCACTGTGCCCATCACCTCTTTAATAAACAAAATAGTGAGATAATAGGTTTTTTACTGTTGGAAATGTGAAATGTCAGATAATGATATAGTCTATAAATGAGGTGTAGGTGTACTAGATTTGGAGTCAGGAGACCCCAGTTCAAGTCCTAACTCTGCCACTTCCTTGCTGAGTGCCTTGGACAGGTGACTTACCCTCTCTGAGCCTCAGCATCCTCATCTGTGAAAAGGACACACTGGAGCTTGGCATGTACTGGGGGTGTTAACGACTCTTGGGCCCTCAGTCAGTGTGAATGAGTGTGGAGATGAAAGTAAGGCCCCTGGGAAGGATCTAGGGTATAGGCCTGCTGCACATGCTCAGAGCCAAGGCCACTAGGAAGAGCCTTCTTCCTGGGTTTCTCACAGTCTTCTCTGCCCTGTCCAGTTTGTGTGTGTGGAAAGCCTGGTGACTGCCGTGGTGGACATGTACCCCAAGGTCTTCCGAAGGGGGTACCGGCGGGAGCTGCTGATCTTGGCCCTGTCAATCATCTCCTACTTTCTGGGCCTCGTGATGTTAACAGAGGTGAGTGACGTGGACAATGTGGCTTTAAGTTAGGGTGTGACATCAAAGCTCACCTCTGGAATGGGCTAGCTGTGTGGACTCTACACAGGCCTAGTACCTTCTCCGTGACTCAGGTTTCTCATCTGCCTAATGGGCTGTTTTGAGAATTGAATAGAAGTTTGCATTAAGCCCTTCATTCTTGCGTGTGCAGATGCTTTACTAACACTGCTGCTTTATTAGCAGAGGGCACTAAATCTCACAGGGGGATATACTGGGCTTATCCAGCAATTGTGAACATCAGGAACTTCCAGATGAAGGGGACGGAGTCAGCTTCCAAACCCTAGACAAACCAGTTGCCACCAAAAGGATTCCAACGCATGGTGACTCCCTGTGTGTTAGAGCAGCACTGTGCTCTGTAAGGCTTTCTTTCAGTGGCTGACTTATCAGAAGTAGGTCACCAAGGCTTTCTTCTAAGGTGACACTGTGTGGACTTGAACCTCAGCCTTTTGATTAGCAGCCAAGTGTATTCACTGTACCACCCAGGTGCTCTAACCCCTAAACTCATTCATAGGGTTGGCCTAAAGTTCAGAGCAGCTCTTCTGGGGTGTTCCTGAGGATAGACACACGTGATGGCATTTGGTGCCTTCAGATACTGTGTGCTGTCTATCCTCACACCTCTGTGGATGTCCCTTCTGTGTCTGCCGGTGAAGAAGGTTCACTGTGACACCTAAATTAACTGTCCTATGAAGCTGTGCTTTTCTGTCTTCTTGCAGGATATCCTGTTTAATAAATTCTTTCTCAAGTGTTTTGGGAAGGTTAAATTGTTTTTCCCTGCACCCTCACCAAAAAAAAGAAAAGAAAAAGGCAAAAAACTGTTGCCTAGAGACAAGAAGAGGTTTTTATAAGAAATGAAAGAACTCAAGATTGATAAAAACAACTGCCCGTTTCTAGGTTGCCCTAGAAAGCATTTGGGTGGATGCCACTTGTTGAACCTACTCATCCTGCAATTCTCAGATCAGATGCCACTCCTCCTGGAAGCCTCCCCTGCTTTCCTCCCCCTAGCTGGGCACTTCCTCCCTCTTCCACCCCAAGCATGTTGGGTAAAGGTCAGCTGAGCATCTCCACCAACATTATAAATATCCTTCTGCCTGCCTGCCTGCCCCACCAGCCTGTGAGTCCCATGAGAAAGACTGGGCCTTATCTGGCCCTGTGTCCTTGGTGCCTGCTCAGAGCCTGGCACAGGGGGTGGGCACTCAGTAACTGATGTTACCACTGCTACCAGTCATTGTCACATTAATGAGGGTGATAATCAGCCTGTGAGCAAATGAATGGTACGTCATCTCCCGTTTCCACCTCATCTCTCTCCACGCATGGAAACCAGTACTGGAGCAGGGCCTCATTAATGCGCTGATTAATTACACAAAGTAGAGTCTTCTGTCACGTACAAATCAGGGAGGGGGGGTTAACCTGATGCATTACAGAGCCTCACAGGGACAGGTTAAAAGAAGGGCAGCATCAGATAGACACCACCAGCTAGGAGCAGGTAGGTGGGTGAAGGCCTCCCTCTCCCGGGCCGCTTTCCCCAGGCATCCTAGCCCTCAGAGCCCAGATACCAACCCTTCACCCCAGGCCTGGGGTCTGCTCATCAATTAGTAAACATTTGAGCTTCACATTACCAGCCTTCCGCCTCCACCAGGAAGATCTGCGCGATTACACCAGGAAAGTGAAATGGCCAAATGGGCCGTGGCAGCCGTGGCCGTCACAGTAATTGCTGGCAGGATCTTCTACCTCATTTATGCGTATTTAAAGCTCAGCTCTGAAGGAAAGTAGGCCACAGATCTCTTCTTTTCCCTTAGGGTGTGGGGTGGCACTGTCAGAGAGTGGGCTGGCAGGACTGAGTCCTCAGCCTCTTGACTTAGTAGCTGGCTGACCTTGACAGATGTTCTCTCCACTGTGGGCCTCAGTTTCCTTACATGAACATTGGGGTAACTATAGTGCCCCGAGATTGTAATCGTACTGAAAAGGACATGGAAATCACTTAGAGGCTGGTGCTTGGTGAGTGCTGTGTAAGCATCTCATCTTCTCTAATGTGTGATAGTCAGAGAAGGAGATGCTTAGGGGAACAATCTGGAAGGTGGCTGTGGGGTCTTAACCTACTGGCCTACCGGACAGGCAGAAAGCCAAGTCCTGAGCTTGTCATGGAGGTGCCTCAGACCTGCTCCTTCCGTCCTAGACCTGGGAATCCATCGTAGCTATCACTGATGGGAGACCCCAAACCAGCTGTTGCTAGGAGATCCATTTTGCTTGGGCCTCACTGTGTTCCTCCAAGTCATAAAGATGTTGCTACCAATTTAAGTTAGAAAGATTTCCCATGAAAGCCTGATTTCTGGTGTACCCCAGAACGTCCATAGATCTGGCTATACCCAGGCCTGCATCTCCAACAATTCACTGGAGTTGTGTGTCTGGGTGGGGCCTGTGCTGTCTGTTAGCCACAGTCCCTACCACTCCCTGGTGTAACACACCTGGCCCAGGTTTCTCCAGGAATTATTACCTGCCTGCCCCTGTGGGCAGTTGAGATGTTACCCCGAGCTAATTGAAGAGATGACAGAGAAAACAGTCCCAGGAGGTATGTCTGTATGTCTGTGTGTTCTTATAAGATAAGGGGACCCTCCAGGGGCTGTAGGAGAAGGGGTCTTGGGGAGAGTCCTTGTACAAGTAGGCCCATGTGGCAGCTGTGTTTTGGTGTGGTGTTTTGACCTCTGTCCTGGCATTCAGATCCCCCCTTAACCTCAATTTTCCCTTGTGTTTACCCTGTTCTTAGTACCCCCTAAGCTCTTATTGTGTTATCTACCAGGTTTTCTGAGTAGATGCCAACTCATCCCCCTCCGTAGCCAGGCTCCCCTCCTTGGAGCCCCCAGGCACCACCCCCCTCACAGGCCTTCCTGCATCACCTGGCCAGCTGAGCTCCAACCTCTTGGAGCCCCTTCTGCATGTAAACATCACAGATCTGTGCTTTATGGAGCTGGCCCCTAGTCACTCCATCCTACGGAGATTGCACACCTACTGCGTGCCAAACACTGGGACACAGCTAGGGGCAGTCAGAGTTGCCCCTTCATGGAGCTCACACCACACGAAATGTAGGTTCGCTATGTATCTTCCTCTGGCTGGACCCTGGGCTAAGGGATAGAGGTACAAAGGGGATGCTGTGTGTGGTCTTCCCTGCAGGAGCTCAGAACTGACAGAAGGTGACAAGAGAATGCTTTTCTTTTTAACTGAGTTGGTAAAATGTGCTGGGGTAGCCCAAGGAAGGAATCAGACCAAGGAGTCAGGACTGGCTTCTTGGAGGAGGTGGCATCTGATCAGTGCTTTGAAGGGACTTAAATGAAAGGAAACAGCAAAGGCCACAGAGATGCAACTGTCCTGTGGTCTCCAGGAGGGAAGCATATTGAGTGTGGCCAGCAGGAAGGGGAAGCAAGGCCAATGGAAATGTGGGTGACAACCCTAGGTAGCAGGCTGGAGGAAGTCCCAGAGTAACTTAGCTGGAGAATAGCATGGTTGGTTTTGCATGTTCAGAGTGGGGGTGTGGGACAGATTGGAGAAGGTGAGGGCAGAGGCAGTCAGAAGGCTGATGGAGCCACTCAGAGACATGCCAAGGCGGTCCAACCTGGAGCTGAGGTAAGAGGAAGCATCCACACTCAGAGGCCAGTGCACTAGGGGAAATGGGAACACCTAAGTGCACAGAAACGAGGTCCTCTCAGAAGAGGGAAAAGCAGGCTGCCCCAGGCAAGTGGTCCCCTAAGGGCCTGGCTGATGGTAGCCCATAGAGCTGAGCTGAGGGGTCCTTTCTGAGACCTGCCGGGCTGACCCTGCTCTCCTGCTCTCCTTTTGACACTGTCCGTCCGTTATTCTGTCTGCCTGCCCTGTAGGGTGGCATGTATATCTTCCAGCTGTTCGACTCCTATGCTGCCAGCGGCATGTGCCTTCTGTTCGTGGCCATCTTCGAGTGTATCTGCATCGGCTGGGTGTACGGTGAGTAGGGCTGGACCTCCTGCTGCCCAGGGTGCTGCTGCCCAGGCTCTAAAGTAGGTTCTTGGGGTTGGTCTTTATCCATGTCTGCCAGCTCCTTCTCCTCAGGGACTCCTCTGCCCCTTTGCACTTGTCAGGGGGTGCTCCTGCTTTTACATCCACCTAGTCAGTGAAGGGAATGAGAGCAAACCCTGCTGCCCTGAGGTTCAGTTTCTCCATCTGTGAAATGGGGTAATCATCACTATATCTCCCAAGTAGGAGGTGACAGCATAGCAAAGTATCCAGCACTGCACTGATTCTCAATCAACACCCGCCTTCTCCTCCTGATCCTCAACCCAGATGAGCTGGGAAGGGTTACTTAGTGACAGGAGTGTCACCTGGAAACTGACTTTACCGTGGACCACTCTGCCCTGGCCCTTGCCTTCATAACCCTTGCCCAATTCAGCAAACCCCTCACACTGCCTCTCCAAAGGGATCATCCTCTGCCTTTCCCCCAGAAACTCTTCCGATTGCCTGCATTTAAGTACCCATTGCTTAGGAAAGTTCTTGCCAATATCAGATGAGAATCCCTCTTGCTGCACTTTATTCTAAAACCTCATATATCTCATACAGACAAAGAAAAGTCCCCACTGCTATTTCTTGGGCTCAGGCTAGGGAAAGAAAACTCTCCTAGCTGGTTCTCTAAGCTTTGTACAAAAATTCCCTGGGGTGTCTGTGTCTTATTCTGCACAGGAAGCAACAGATTCTACGATAACATTGAAGATATGATTGGCTATCGGCCATTGTCCCTCATTAAATGGTGCTGGAAGGTCGTGACACCGGGGATCTGTGCGGTAAGCCACCATACTCCCAAACTTCCTCTAACCTACCTGCCATCAACCCACTCTCCAGAGCCCTGGGGAGAGCTGGGAGAGCCCCCAGCTTGCTCAGGCTGACACGAGGGAATCCAGTGTCCCCAGGTGGCCCCTCTTTGCATACAAGACCCCTGACACCTTGTGAAACTGGAGTCCTAGGGACAATTTCTAGGCTTGGCAAGGAAAGGACCTCATGTGGATCACACTTCCGCTACTGCTTTGTTGTGTGACCATGAAAAAGTCCCTTCCTTTCTCAGGGTCTCGGTTTGGGGGCAGGTAAGCTCGACAGCCGAGGTCTGCACAGGTGGGGACTGTGAGAGAGCATTGTGCTTTGTTGTTAACGCAGAAGGCTCCTGCTCTGCCCCTCAGACCAGACCACAGAAGGGCCTTTGTGAGCTGGTGCTTGATAAAATGTAACCACCCGTTTCTCTTCACCTACTTCTTGGCACGGGGAGGATCTCAGAACATCTTCATAGACCACTGGAGCCTTGAAAAGCAGCTTTGAAACCAGCCCCTAGGAGTAGCTAGGAGAACACAAGGATTCCTGGCTGGGCAGAAGCTGGGGCAGAGGCAGCCCCTGTGCTGAGTCGGGGGGATCTGCCAGCGCAGAGAGGTCTGCAGGTCTCGGGATCCATGGGCATCTGGGAGCTAGAGCCACAGTCGCTTCATGTCTGACGCTGGTGGGATGGGGCTGCCAGGTGGTTCTCTTCAGACTCACTGGAAGACCCCCGGCAGGCCCTCCGCTCTCCAGCCTTCCCCCACCATCACCAGCCTGGCCTGAGTAAGCGGGGTGAAGGCCGTCCCGTTGACTTGTCTCCTGCCTGTCTGCAGGGCATCTTCATCTTCTTCTTGGTCAAGTACAAGCCGCTCAAGTACAATAACGTCTACACCTATCCAGCCTGGGGCTACAGCATTGGCTGGCTCATGGCCCTGTCATCCATGCTCTGCATCCCCCTCTGGATCTGCATCAAGTTGTGGAAGACAGAGGGGACACTGCCCCAGGTGAGACAGCCCTGGCAGACATAGGGGTGTGTGGCGGGGAGGTCTGGTGAACCAGGGCAAGTCCCAGGGCCTCTCTGAGCCTCGGCTTCCTCATCTGGACAACGGGCATGATGAAAACGCTCCCCTACCTGTTTCTCAGGGAAGTGGTAGCAGTGTTCTCCCTGGAAGGGAGTCATCATTACAGTTGTGTTGGCGGTAGCTCTTCTCGCTTCCATCAGACTTCAGGTGAGCCAGTTCCAGTAAGCACACCCTCAGTTTCCTCATCTGTAAAATGGAAATAACAGCAGTACCCAACTTATAAAAGTTGTGACGAGGATTCATTAAGTTCACGTACGGAAATCAACTGGACCAGGACCTGGAGCCCAGAGAGAGACTAAGCATGAGCGCTTACTATCCTGTTAATTCAACACCCCACTCCCCAGGCAGAGGGTAAAAGTCAGGAGTTTGAAGAACACTTCCCCTGTGCCCTCCTCCATGCTGGGCCCTCTTCGTGCTGTAGCTCATCATTCCTCTGAACAATGCAGAGTGACAGGCACCATGTTCTGCATTTAACAGATGGGGGAAACTGAGGCTCAGAGAACTTCAGTTATTCACATACAATCATACAGCCAGAAATTAGCAGGCCATAATTTTTGGAAACAGATGTGTTGAGGTATGTTTTATATATCATAAAATTCAATCATTTGGGGGTATATAATTCGATGAGTTTTAGTAACTTTACTAAAAGAGTAGCACAGCCATCTCCATAAATCCACTTTCAAATGTCATCACTCTGATAAAGATCCCTGATGGCCCCCCGCCAGCAGCCACTAATCAGCTCTGGTCTCTTAAAATTTACATCTTCTGGACGTTTCGTGTACATGGAATCATGCACTCTGTGGTCCCCTGTTAGCACACTGCTTTTACCCAGAACACACACTCTCTTCACTCCTCTTTTCATCCGTCCATGAATCAGGCAGCCTCAGTTTCTCCTTTTTTTAGCAAATAGTATTGCTGCGCACCAGACAGTGTTCCAAGCTGCTTATAAATATTAAGTCATTTAATCCTCATAGCAGCCTTTGAGGTAGAGACTTACTGCCCTTGTCACAGATGAGGAAACTGAAGCACAGAGAAGTAAACCAACTTGCCCAACGACACACAGCCTCTGAATGGCAGAGGATCAGGCTCCAGAGTCTGTGCTGTTGTCCCCTGAGGGTACATAGGTCACCCAGTGACTTCCCCATTGCAGACCCTGTCTCTGAGCCAGCACCACACCCTGGAGGTCTTGGGAGTTAACCCTGGTCACCCAGGCCAAGGCCAAAGGGAGATGGGGTAGAGGGGTGTGTAGAAGCAGGAGTCCCAGCATGGAGTCCACTTCATCTGTCCATCTGCCTGCTGAAGGGCCTGGGCCCCAGGAAGGGCTGTGTGACCAGCCAGGAAAAGTGAGTTGAGGATGATGGTTCCTTTCTCAAGTCTGCTGAAGGCCCTTGGCTCCAACCCAAGCAAGTCATGCTCCAGCTTCTGCAGAAGATGTCTGTTAAGGGCAGTTGGTTAATTCTTCTCCTCTAGGACTGAACATACGCAGAGAGAACCCTCTAGAAACCCCATGTCCAAACTTCCTGGTGGCATTTTGTTGTTCAGAAATACTGGCCGTCCCCTAGTATACCATCCAGAGGTCATCTCAGATATACTTGAGGGAGAAAGTGGGGAGAGGCAACTTTCCATGGCTGCCTCCATTTCCCTATCACCAGCCAGCACTTCCACATCGCACTGCCTCACTGTGGGTAGATACCACCATTAAGCCCATTTTCCAGATGAAGAAACTGAGACCCAGGGACATCAAGTCATTTGGGGCCCAAACTTAGGTCTGATAGCCCTGTATCCCATGGGGTCCAGATGCCAGGATCCTGGCCACCTCTTTCATTCATCTCTTCCCCTCCAACCATCCAGAAACTCAGGAAGTTGACAATTCCCAGCACTGATCTGAAAATGCGGGGCAAGCTTGGGGCAGGCCCACGGACGGTGACGGTTAATGACTGTGAAGCCAAACTCAAGGGCGATGGGGCCATCGCAGCCATCACAGAGAAGGAGACGCACTTCTGAGTACCACCACCACCTAGGAGTCTTCTCTTTCATTTCTTTCCCCGTGTGTATAAATGAATCCCTGAAATGTGTACTTCACCTAATGATAGGGGCTTGCTCGTTTTGCACAAGATTTATTAACAAGTTAATTTTAAGGTGGCCACTGTACACATTGGCTTAAAGTCCTGTCCCCTCTCGCCTCGGTTATCATGTAAGTGACCATTACAGTGAGATAATACTGTCAAGTGACTAGCAAGATGTTCTTGTCTTAGAGTGGTTTTAATCATTGTTTTCTAGGGGTTAGAAAAAAGTGTATAATATTGTAAAACTTTTATACTTGGGGTTGTGGGGAAGGTGGGGTGGGGGTGGAGCCCATCCTTCTCTGTAAGCCTTGAACCAGCCATCCCATGTCTGAGGCTTGTCCTTCATCTTTGGCCGCTCTCCCTCTTCCAGACCTCCTTGCCCAGGCCCCACTGCCCCCCGGCCACTTGGCAAGGTGGTGCGACAGAGAAGACAAAATCCCCGCAGTCTCAGGAGTCTTGGGTTGCAGCCTTCACCCTGCCCTGCCACCATCTCACTAAGTGACCTTGGGTCTCCCTTCTGGGCCCTGGGCCTCAGTTTCCCTGTCTTCCCAATAGGGAGGGCTAGATAGGCCTCTTCCGGGTCCTCCCTGGTCACCTCTTTTCAGGAGGATTTTTTTGGCTCACCTTGCAAGCTCACACAACTGCCATTGAACTTGGATTCCTCCCCAAATATGCAAGGGGTAATCCCTGCCCTCCCCTCTGACCGCCTGTGCTCACTGCCTAGGAAAGCCCCCAGGCATTTAAAATCTAAATGCACCAGGCACATGATGTGATGGTGATTTGTATTTCCCCCACAACTCAGTTTTATTTCATACCCACGCTGGCAGTTCCCTAGCCTGGGTCTGCTCTCAACCTGGCTTGCTCCGAGGGGGCCCCCTGCTGCATGGTCTGGTTTTCTCAGTCAGGAAGCAGCCATCTATTCCCCAGACAGCGGTTTCTTCTGCCACTGCCCCCTCCAGGACCTGTGTGTCGTAGGACCTCTGCCAGTCTGCAAAGGGAAGGAGTTACAAGGGGCCTGACCCCAGCAGCCTCTCTTCCCTGGTGCTGTCCTCTGCCTGCCCCCCACACTCCCACTATCTCTCCATTGGGCTTCCTTCTCTTCTTTGTTTGGAGGCATCAATCTGCTATCCCACAGCACCCTCCTGCTTGCCTGGAGGCCACAACCCTGGCTTCAGCTGTCTAGCTAATCTCTTCTCTCTTAGTTGCTGTAGGAGGGGGCAGTTTGCCACCTTCTTTAGGCTCCCTGTTCTATTTGATGTAAACTTAAGCTTTTTCCAAACAAGTCTTTAGTTTCCTGTAGGACTGAAGAAAAGAAAATGCCTTCACACTTTTCATTTAAAGAGGACTTATCCAATCGTTTACCCAAAAACTCTAAACTCCCCGCTTTTCTGCTCTGGCCAGCCCCATGTGAAGCCTGGGCTTGCTCAGAGAGATGCCTGGGCCTCCTTGTAGCAGGTCAGGACACCAGGGTCCTGGGTCCTGCTGTGCTCACAGCCCAGACCTCCCCCAGCTTCTTGGAGACCAGCACCCCTTTCCTCTTCGAGTCCAGTCTCTCCCCTGAGCACTCTCATCCTGTGTACCCAGGAGGACAGGGCCAGGCTGTGACCTCTGGGTAGATTCGTCCTTGTCTGCTCTCCTCCTGACAGGTCCTGGGAGGGGAAGCTTCTCATTGATGCTGCTACGGGGTTTCCATCACCTGCCCCTCACAGATGTACAGACCCTGTGGTCTGTCATTGTGGTCTCACTAGTGTCATACACATGGCCCTTAACACTTAACACTACTCATTGGGCAGGGTGGAGAGAGGAGCTTGATTTTTCGGGGTTTTTTTTTTTTTTTTTTTTTTTTTGGAATTTCCTACTAGTATTTGGGTAACTTGGGAGGGGGGGAAGGGGAAACATGGGGACAGGGGAAACATCATTGTAATGACTTTTTTGATATTCACTAGAAACAATACATCCTTTGAGAGATTTACAGTATTATTAAGAAACAAAAAAGGTTGTACTGTTTTGCATAATGAACGTTTTTATTTGGTATTCAAAGGGCACAAGATTGTCTGCTTACTCATTTTTAAAAATTAAAGAAATGAAGAAACTACCATGTGGTTGTTCCTAGCAGGGAGAGATTGTTTTATTCTTTCTGTTGTTCGGTTGCTTGTTTGTTTTTCTTTTCAATCACCTCTATGATATATTCCTGCAAAATTGTCTTGGTTCCCTGTAACAGTGGCACAGCCTCAACCCTGGATTACAAAATAGAAACACCCAGCAGATCAGGAGGGGACACTGCCTTTCCTTCATGGATTTGCTAATTTATTCAATGTCTCCTATGTGCTAGGAATCCCTCAGTGGTGCTGACAGTGATGTGCATGGCTGCTAACTGAAAGGCTGGCAGTGTGAACCCATTTGGGGCACCTGGGAAGACAGGTCTGGCAGTCTGCCTCCGAAAGGTCATATCTGTAAAACCTTAAGGAGCACAGTTCTACTCTGCACACAGGGGTTTTCCATGAATCAGAATCAGCTGGACAGCAACTGAGTTATTATTTACTATTTGCTAAAAGATTTGGCAATGTTTCATCTTCAATTCTCACAGCCCCATAAAGTAGACACCATTACTTTCCCACTTTACAGATAGAGAACATGGAGGCACGAGCAATCTGCCCATAGGACCAGGACAAGAACTCGTGTGTGTCTGACCTGAAGCCCCACATCGTAATCACTAGGCTTTACTGTTTCTCATGCTACAAAGCCCAAGGAAAGACAGAGCTCTGTCCGCGTGGCAGAAGATGGAAGAGAGTCACAGAGCTCACACGCCTGTGTGAGTCGGCAGACCCTCAGGGCTGTGGCCAGCAAGGAGGAGTGGAAAGAGAAGAGGATTTGGCCTACGCAGGCCAGGTTTAGGCTCCAGAATTACCCCTTACCAGCCTCAGTTTTCTCGTTTCTGAAATGAGGATAATAGCTCTTGTTTTGCTGGGTGATTGTGAAGATTCTGTGGGCTCATGAATGTGACTGGTAAAGTTCTGTATGCATACTGGTTATTGTTATCCTGAATCAGTTGTGCCCAACCTCTAAGAGTATTCATTATATTATTCAGAAATACAACAAAATCTCCAAATTCGTGTCTGAGGTCTCCAGATAGCTGTACCAGGCCATGACAGTGTGTGTTATTTTGCAAGCCTGGGTATGCCACAGACTGCTCATCATCTGCCCTCGTGTCTGATCGTCTCAGGTACACCAAACCTCAGATTGGAAGTTCCTCCTCTCAGGGTCCACCTGGCTCAGTCTTGGCCTCACATTGTCTCTGAAGGGCCAACGCTGGCTGATAGGAAAAGGATCCCATAAAGTTCAGAAAATCTCATAGGATCCACAGTGGGTCCCAGCGTACTTGACAACATTATAGTGACATAGAACTGGGCCAGTAGCTCACACCTGCTCTGGAGCTTCCAGGCTAGCTGTCAGCTCCAGCTCCACAAGAAATATTGGGGCAGAAGGTGCCAGGGACCAAGGGCTAAGAGAAGGAGCAACTGTTTTCTTAGTGTTCGCTGTGCTCCAGGGTCATGCCTGCATTGTCTCATCAGACCCTTACCAAGAGCTAGGCATGGCTAACCCCATTTTGCAGATGAGGAAACCGAAGTTTAGAAAATAATTTTCCCCAAGAGCCTCCAGGATCTCCCCCTAATAGCCTCAGTGTTCTCATCTTTGCAATGGGAATAAGAGATACTATTATCTATCACTATGTATACCTACAGGTCACAGAAGCCCTGAGTCACAGTGGCTTCACAAGAAGGAAATGGATTTTGCAGACAACCGGAAGTCAGTGGAGGGGTGGACTCTCCAGGCCCGTCCTGTCTCTTTGCTCTAAGATTAGTCAATCAAACATAACCTCTTGATAAGCCAAGATTCTGGGTCTGGATCAAGGTTTTGCTAGGTGCCACTGAGTTGGCTCCAACTTACAGTGACCCCACAGACAACAGAAGGGGACACGACTTGGTCCTATGCCAACCTCGCAGTCGTTGCTATGGTTGAGCCCACTGTTGCAGGCACTGTGTCTGTCCATTTTGCTAAGAGTTTCCCTCTTTTTCATTGACCCTCTGCTTTACTGAGCGTGATGTCCTTCTCCAGGCACTGGTCTCTCCTGATAACTTGTTTGCGGTATGTGAAACGAAGTCTTGCCATCTTTGCTTCTAAGGACCAAGGTCTACATAGAACCCAGGCACCAAATTCCTCAACCTAGAAGTGCAGCTTGAGCTTCTCCTTGAGTGATGGAAAGGTTTAGCCCTGAAGGAAAGCTCCTTTGAGACAGAAACAGCATGAGCAAAGGAGGGGCAGAAACATGTCCTTTGAGAGGCAGGGTGGAACCCCTGGTCTACTTTCCTTGGCCTCATGCAACTTCACCCACAGGAAGGCTGGGCCGTCCCTTCCCAACCTGTTATAGAGGAAGGGGTCCAGGCAACACCATGTTCTTAGGGCTGTCACCTGGTGCAGACTCGCACTCTAGAGGTGCTTCATGGGGCACGGACATCAGTGAGCAAGTGTTCAGTTTTCCCCAGAGGTGTGGGTAAGGGAATAAGTAGATGTTGAAGACCTACTCAGTGCTGGAAACAACCCTGGGCCCTTTTAGACATGTCCCCTTGGCATGGGGTTCACATCATCAACGAGGAAACCAAGAGGTGGGGTTGGCTATCAAGGTCACAGAGCTGCAGAGCTCTGTGGGGCTGGGATGGGAGCCCCAGGCATGTCTGTTCCAAACCCTGTGCCCTTTCCATAGACCACCTTTGTGAGCTACTGAATGCTGGCACCACCGTCAGCCACGGCAGAACTGTTCTGGGCCATAGGGAAGGTCTAAGAGTCTACTGGGGCCTCTGGAAGCCTTCTGGTGACCCAGGGACTTTGGAAGCTTCTGTAGTTTCCTGGAAATGATGGAAGGCCCTGGAGATTCACTGCGATGGACCAGAGGCTGTTTGGGGCAGTGGGAGGTGCTAAGAATGAAAGGGACCAGGGAGGGCCTGGGGAGAAATAGAGGGGTGGAGGTCCTTGTCCCTGGGTAATGCAAGTGGTCAGTGTGCTCATCTGGTAACCACAAGGTGGAAGGTTTGAGTTCATGCAAAAGCACCTTGGAAGAAAGATCTGGTGACCTGCTTCTAAAAATCAGCCACTGAAAACCCCATGGAGCACAGTTCTACTCTGATACACATGAGGTTTCCATGAGCTGGAGTTGACTCAATAGCAGCTGGTTTAGGGATCCAGGACAATGCTAAGAGCCATCAGGGAGTGACGGGGCCATTTGAGAGTTTTGGGGTAGGCTTTGAAAGTTACTGGGGAGTGTGGGAGTTATGCTTGGTAAAGCAGAAGGTCAGCGAAAAAGAGGACGACTCTCAGCAAGACAGGCTGACTTGACAAGACAGTGGGCATAAGCATAAAAATTATTATGGACGTGATACAGGATCAGGCAGTTTCATCCTATTGTCCATAGGGTCACTATGAGTTGGAACTGACTCAACGCACTTAACAACCACCACAGTGGAACTTAGAGGGACTTGGGAAAATGGAGATTATTGGAAGCACTTATGCATTACTGAAGGCTATTAAGGGTTTAAAAAAATATTTTTAAGAAATATCAGGGCCACTGGTCACTACAGGGGGGCCATGAGCCATCGAGAGTCCTATGAAATGCTTGCTGACAAGGTCTCCTGCAAAAGGAGGCTTTGAAGGAAGTGAAGGGGGACCAATGAGCTTTGGAACGCTCTTGGTAGAGCGGGCACAGAGAGGGAAGCAGAAGGAGATGGGAATAATAAGGGCCAGCCACTACTGCAAACCCAGAGCCAAGGACCCCACGACCTTGACTTCCCTGAGCTGGGGCAGGCCTGGCTGGCCTGGCTGGCCCCTACTTTGGGGTGTCAGACCCAGTTCCAGTCAAAACTTGGCTTCTCTTCTCCCAGGCCTTCTCCCTGCCTCGTCTTTCTGAGTATCTTCCCAAAGCCAGCCATTCCTGGACTGAGAAGGCTCTTGTGGCCTGGTCTAAGCAGGAGTCTGGTCACTGCCAGAGAAAGGGTCTTTGGGGGAGCCCAGGGAACACCTGGTCAGATTATGGGGAAAGAGGACAGACAAGAGCCCAGTCAGGTGAAGGCAACCGACTGTCATTGAGCACCACCACTCACGTGCAGAGGGCCAGGCCAGGTGTTGTTAAGAAGCCAGAAACCACCACCACTGCTGTTACCTATCCCCATTTTTTACAGGTGTGAAATCTGTTTCCAAGAGGTGGAGGAACTTGGTCGATGTCACACAGTCTGCACTGGAACTCACAGCCAGATCTGACCTCAGAGTCCGACTTCTGTAGCAGGCACATGTTGACTGCCTGGGCTTGGGTCTCTAGTAGGGGAGACTGAGCCCTGGACTCCCTCCGTTCCTCACCACACTCCCATCCCAGAACGCAAGACTGGCAGACAGCGGATCCAGACCTTGGTGACCACAAATTCGTCACCAGATGGCGCTGCTGCTAAACTCAAGCCCCTCTTGGTGGTCCTGGCTCTGGCTAGTGAGGTCAGCTGACACTGGGATTTGAGACAGGATTTGAGTTGTTCCAGGGTCCAGGGGAAACCCTGGTGGCGTCCTGGCGCAGTGCTGTGTCTGCTAACCAAAACTCAGTAGTGCAAACCTGCCAGGTGCTCCTCGGAAACGCTGTGGAGTAGGTCTATTCTGACTACAGGGTGGCTGTAAGACGGAATCTACCCGATGGCAGTGGCTCTCTCTGCCTCTCGCAGGGTCTGGAGGAGAATCCTGGTGGTGTAGTGGTTAAGTACCACAGCTGCTAACCAAAAGGTCAGCAGTTCAAATCCACCACGTGCTCCTTGAAAACTCTGTGGGGAAGTTCTACTCTGTCCAACAGGGTAACTATGAGTCAGGATTGACTCGACAGCACTGAGTGGTTTTGCTTTTAGGGTCCCAAGACTCCACCATCGGTGACCAGATGAGAGACAAAGAGACTATCCTCAGCCAAGGGGTACAATTCATCCTTCTCAACCTGCCCTAACTCTACCTCCTGCTGTGTAGCATCAACAGCCAAACACACCTGAGTTCAGTTCTCAAGGGCCCCCTCACAGGCAAGTTACTGACCTCTGTTTCTTCATCTGTAAAAAAGGGCATAATACGCCTCTTCTGCCAGCGATGGCTAGAGGGTTGAGTGAGTTGTGTACTGAGTGCCTGGGACATTCTTCTTGTCATTCTTCTCAGAAAGCCCATCAGGAGGGCTCCAGCCATTGTCAGGAGACCTAGGTCCTTGTTCTTAATGCACAATGTGCTTTGAACAAAGTCACTTTGTCTCTCCAGGCCTCAGTTTCCTTGCCTATAAAATGGGGCCAATTAGAGGAACCTTCCTTTTTGGTTATTCTGAGGATTAAATGAGATAGTGGCTTATAAAGTGCCGTATAAAGTTCTGAATAAACAGGGAAGATGATGATTAAAGATGCTGAAGCTTTCAGAGGAGAGTGGTTAATTGAATATGTAAAGGGGGGTGAGGTGCAAGGAGCTCAGGGTCACCACTTGTGGGGCTGACCATATACCCAGTGACAGCATGGGTCCTTTCAGCCAGGCTCTGCCTTGGTACTTACCTGGGCCACCCTCACCTCAACCCCAGCCTCCTTGCTCTATCTGTCCTAGAGTCCCACCCCACCTCGGTTGGGCACAAAAATATACAAGTGTCCACACAGAGTCCAGACAGAAAGGCCAGATACTATAAATGATGAAGCTGCCAAAGTGATAAGTTTTTGGATGTTTTTTATTCTTCTCTTTCGGCACTATTTTTTTTTAAAAAACAAAGAACATTGTTACTTTTAAATTCCAACGTAATGATAATAATAAAATAACATCAATTATTTTTTAAAATCCTCTTCCTGCCACTGAGAGGCTGGTTACAAATGAAGACTCCAAAGGAGAGAGAAAAAACCACTTCTCACCTGGTTGGGGAGATAGCCAGTAGCAGGGGGAGGGCAGGGAAAGGGAGAAGTAGGGTAGTTAGGGAGGAGGCTTGTCACCTCAAACGTTCCTTCAGTCTAGACTCCAGCTCCCCTGGGGTGAGGGGGAAGCAAATGAAGCAGGAGCACTCCTCTGGGCAACATATTTCTCCACAATGTTTATGGGCATCCCAGCGGCTTTAATATTGTCACTTGTCGCAGGGAGCTTATCACAGCTGTTCCAGAAGGAGAGAAGGAGGCAAACAAAGAAGGAAGCTATCCTTTGTTGAGAGTTGACTATGTGCTGAGGACGACCTCCCCTGAGCGTGGGCTCTGGCCGTTCACAGATGTGGGTTTGACTCGTCAGAACCCCCTCCTCACATACACCCACAGAGGAAGCTGCCTTCTGGATATCTGGAGCTCACCTTTTTTGGTTGAATTCACCACCCCCACCCCCACACAGTGTGATCCACCCTATCTCAGTAAATGATGCTGTTGTCCAGCTACTTCATTCATTCAGCAGATACTGAGTTCCTGCCCTCATGGAGCTTGCGTTCTAGTGGGAGACAATGAAGTTAATAGAAGTTAAAAATGTATATATGGCAGAAAATGATAAATCATGGGACTGAAATTAAAGTGGGCTGGAGATAGAGGGTAGGCCATGGAATGTGGAGGATGGGTAGATGTTTAGGGATGGCCACAGTGAGAAGGTGACATATGAGCAAAGATCTGAAGGAGGCAAAGGAGGGAGACTGTGGATGTTCCAGGGAACAGCATTCAGGCAAAGGGAGCAGCATGTACAAAGGCCCTGCAGCAAGAGCTTACCCGCACTGTTCAGAGAGCAGCAAGGGGATGGGGTCAGGGGTAGGGATGGGGGGTTGGTGTTGAAGCAAAGTGAGCAAGAGAGAAAGTTGGAGACAGCAAGGGAGAGGTGGTGGGTAGGTCACATGGGGACTCATAGGTCAGCATAGATGTGAGATGAGCAGCCATGGGAGGGTTTTGAGCAGAAAGTGACATGACCTGGTTTAATATGTAGAGGCAGAATAGTGGAAAAGAGACCAGTGAGGAGGCCTTTGTGATCAGAGTGAGAAGAGATGGGGACTGGACCAGGAGACAGACTGAGATTCTGGACAGAGTTCGAAGGAGATTGACAGAGTTTCCTGATGACGAGTCAAGGATGACTGCAAGGCTTAGGGCCCAGTGGTTGGTTTAGAAGACTCCTCAGGTTCAGTCCATCAGTGAGTCTCTGAGGTTCGTCTTTCCCAAAGCTTTCCAGCTGGCTCATTCCCTTCTCATTCCCAGTAACTGGCCCACCTCACGTTACTATTGTTGCCCACCTGAGCTACCACACCTCCTTCCTCCGAGGAATTCTTCCCCAGCACCCGTCAGAAAGCAACTCATGTCCCTTAGCACTCATGGACGGTGAAGACTGAGCCAAAGCACTCTCATGTCACCCACTCCGCCCCAACTGGGGACCCTCTTTCTGCCTGAGAGGAAATTGGGAGCAGAAGCACAGGTACCAAAAGACCGAGAAATGACGCCGGGCTACCAAAAACCCAACCGTGTCTGCCACCTAACCACACACACACACCAGGAAAGCACTGTAATAATCAAGCATCAGATAGGCGGGAGGGGATAGAGACTCCAGAGTTGCCACAGAAGGTTCCTGTTAGGGTGGCAGCGGCAGAGGCTTGGCCTCTGAAGAAGTATATACAAAACCAAAAAACCAAACCCACTGCCTTTGAGTTGATCCCAATTCATAGTGACCCTATAGGATAGAGTAGAGCTGCTCCTTAGAGTCTTCAAGGAGCTCTTGGCGGAGTTGAACTGCCAACCTTTTGGTTAGCAGCGTAGGAGTTAATCACTGCACCACCAAGTATACAGCTCAGTGATTTCAAGAGAGGGTTCTGACATCTCACAGATATGGGTTTGAATCCCAGCTCTACCTCTTATACCGTCTGGGCTTGAGCAAGTCCCCTGACCTCTGAGTATCAATTGCAAGTTGGGACCAACAACCCTGGGTGGCTATGAAGATTTTTTGCAAGACTGAGAGCTCTATTAAGGTGTTAGCTTACATTCATCTCAGGCAATGTCTACGGGGACCTGATGATCCTCCCTAAAAGGAACTGGCACAGACTTTGGAGTCCCATACTGGATTCTGACCCCTGCCAGCCCTTCGCCCTCACTAAGTCTTTATGGTCCCTTGCTCCCCTGTAAAATGGAATCCATACGGCCTAGCTTTCCCAGAAGCATCAGCTGTCCGTGCGCCCGCACACAGTAGGTGTTCAGTCAAGGTGCCAAAGACTTTGGGCTTCACGCTGGAGGCAGCTGGCCCCACTGCCCGAGCACCTCCTTCCTGTGGCGGGCAGCTGCAGGGCCGATGGGGTGTTTTTATTTCCCAGCCCCAGTGGGTCCGCCGAGCCCAGCAGAGTCCCTGGGCGCGCGGACAAAGAGCTGTTGTTCCCGCGGATCTAAAATTGCCTCCCTCTGATTGCTGCTATACAAACCAGCGGCTGCTCGCTTCCCGCTCCAGTTGGGTCTATTTCAAGAACACGCTGATTAGCGCTGATTGCGCCTTGATTGTGGCAAGCGCATCGCCCAGCCCCCTCCCCAGGCTCCGCGGAGAGTACGTTCTCCGGTCCCCCACCCCACTTCAACAGGGCCGCATGGGTGCCCAGGAAATATTGGAGGGGTTGAGTGGTGCAGCATGTGGGCTGAGGTCCTCATCGGCCTTGACCTGTCCGCCAGACGTTGAGCAGGTCACTTCTGCTCTCCCAGGTCTTTTCCTCACCTGCGAACTCCTGCAGGACTCAGGGTTTGGACAAAACAGTATCTCTAGTGCTTAGGGTCAGGTGGCTTAAATCGTGGACTATCAGACACTATCCTCAAGTCAGGGGTGGTAGAATAGTTTTTTTAAGCACAGGAAGTGGCTTTTCAAAACTCCATCTCTCTCTCTCTCTCTCACACAGACACACAGACACACACACACAGAGACACAGACACACACACACACGCGCGCACACACACGCTCCCGCCCTCTGCTGTACTTGCAGCTGCCCTCGATGAGGTAGGATGGGTTGTAATAACCTGAGGCTCTGTTCACAGAGCGAGTGCACACTATCACATGCAGACCCCACAACTGCCCTTTAGGAAAACCAAACCTGTTGCCATGGAGTTGATTCTGACTTGTAGTGATCCCACATGTTACAGAGTAGAACTGCTCCATCTAGTTTTCTTCACTGTAATCTTTGGGGAAGCAGATCACTAGGCCTTGCTTCAGAGGTGCCTCTGTGTGGGTTTGGACTACCAATCTTTTAGTTACCAGCTGAGCGGAAGCTATTTGCATCACCCAGCAACTCCACAATCACCAGGTACACATTTGGTGCCCATTTTGCAGATGAGGAAGCTGAGGCTAGCAGCGATGATGGGACTTGCTCAGATCTTCCAACTGCAGCATGGTGACGTCAGAATTTGAACCAGAATCAGTGTAAGGCTGAGGCCTGTGCTTCCTCTATCCCACTGCCTATCTCAGGGAAACCACAAATGAGGAAAGTACATCACATCTACCACTGGTTACTTCTACAGTGCTGGTCCTGTGTGGTGCTACAAAAGATTGCTCCACCCTCATAGCTTCTGCAAAATAGGGAGTAGACTCCAGGTGTTCAAAACTCCTGATTGTTGCTCATGGTGTTGAGCTGGTTCTAGGAATAACCTGGAACCGTATTTTAAAACAGCACAGTCTAGATCCCATCCTTAGAAATCTGGAATCACTAGGTCTGGGACGGGGCCTGGAATCTATATTTTAAGAGACTCTCCAGATGACCAGAGGGTCAGTAGATTTACTGGGTGTGGGGGAGCTCCCCATCACCATTTTGTCACCCAGGCCAGGAGCCAGACATCAGTCAATCTGGCTCCCAGGACCCGTCACCCAACAACCATCCATCTACGAGAACTATCAATGGGTCATCAACCTACCCAGTTCTCTGAACCCCATGGCCACCACCCCAGACTTGGACAGCTGAAACACCTTCTCACTGGACTCCCTGCTGCCACTCTAGCTCCTGTGATCCATTCTCTGGGCAGCAAATAGAAGGTTCTAGAAATGCAAATCTGAATCAGCTACCCTCATCCCTCCAGCTTCAACCATCAATAGTTCCCCATTGCTCCAAGATAAAGATTAGTAAGACTAATTCCCTTACGGTGGACTGTATGACCCTTCAAGAGCTAGCCACGTCCCCCCTCCAGCCTCACCTCACACCACAAAGCCCTCTTTCTTGTAGCCCTGCTAGTATTTTTCAGATTTCTGACTATAACCACTGAACTCTGGTGGCATAATGATTAAGTGCTATGGCTGCTAACCAAAATGTTGACAGTTCAGACCTGCCAAGTTCTTCTTAGAAACTCTATCGGACAGTTCTACTCTGTCCTATAGTATTGCTATGAATCAGAACTGACTCGACGGCAGTGAGTGTAGTTTTTTGAGGTGCCAGGTCTACCAGAGGGCCTCCCTTGGCATTTCTAGATGTTCTCTCTCTTCTTCTCCCTGACTCCTGCTCATTCTTTAGTCTGAACTCGTTCTTATTTCCTAGACTGGGTTTGGGCTGTTCTGGAGGTAGTGAGCTCCCTGTGCAGGAAGGAATTCAAGAAGATCTGAGCATCTACTTGGAAAGAGGTCAAGGAAGGGACTCTGCTTTAGTCCTGAGCCTTAGATCCTTCTTTCTGCTTAGGAGATTGTGTGCTTTCCTGAAAAGGAGCTCCTGTTCTCTCAGGGCATGGGAACAAGGGGGCAGTGGAGACCCGGCCCTGGTCCCCAGAATCCCAGGCAGCCTAAGCAAAGGCCCATTGGCAGCAGCAGGACACCAAAGCTCTGACTCAGAGACTGGGCTTCTCCTTAGATTCTCCTCTGGGTACTGGGTTTCTGAACAGTTTGCAGGTCAGCTCTCTCCTCTCTCCTCAAGCACCTGAGACCCCTGCCCTCTCTAGTGCCCCCTCCTTTTCCCCACCCCCTTCCTCCATCTCCACCTTCCTGCCCTTTTTCTCTTCAACATCTCTGCCCTTTCCCAACTCCTCTCCCTCTTTTCCCCCAACTCCTAGTCTTTCCTCTCACATTCTTCCCGTCCCATCTTTTTATACCCACCCTGCATCTGCCCTGTCCTGCCCTCCCTTCCCTGCTTTCCTCCTCTCCCTCTGTCTTCTCTCTCACCGCTTCTCCCTCTCTCTGTCTCTCCCTCTAGATTTCCCTGTCTCACTCTCTTCTCAATCTGTTTGCCAGACCGCGGCCTCTGTCCACTTCTCTCAGAGTCCTAGGAAGTACTGACTGCCCTCAGTGCCAGGACAGATCAGGACGTTTCAACAAGTGGCCTGAGGAAATGATACCCCCTGTGGACAGGCCCGGGCATGGGCTTCTGGCCCCTCACATAGGAGCCGCCATACCTGGCCTGCAGTCTTTTTGCTGTTATTCATGTATTTCAAAGTCCCTAATAATCGCTCTTAAGATGCTGAGAAGAAATAGAGGCAAAAGCTCTCAAAAGTCCTTCCCTGAAACCCCAGAGCAGAGCATTCAGGCCTCAGTGCAGGGAGGAGGTTCGGAACAAAGAGGGGGTTGGGGAAAGCTCTGGGGGAGGTCTCCTTATGTGAAGCCTCAAGACCACAGGCTCTAGAGTCATACCAGCCTGGATTCAAATCCTGGCTCTGTTACTTCCTGGCTGTGTGACAGACAAGCCACCTGACCTCTCTGGGCCTCAGCTTCCCCATCTGTAAAATGGGGATAAAGATAGTTCCAGACTCACAAGATTGTTGCAAGGATTCAGTGAGCTAATACATACAAAGTGCTTATTTAGCATCAGACCTGGCAGGCAGCAGGTGTTCAGGAGCTTTATATGAGTGGTTAGGGACTGTGGCCCCAGTCTTGATATCTGGGATGGGGAGTGGCTCAGCAAGGTTGAGATGATTTAGCTCATCATACACAAAGAAAGCAATGCTCCAGAAGGTATGGTTTCATTCATGAAGTCTCACAGCACACCTCACAAGGTCCTGTGCAACCTCCCCAAACCACTTCTCTATATCCCCTAGTGCTGGGCTGACAAGAGGTCTCCAGGGCCCACTCCTGAGGAGCATATAGAAATGAGGTGCCTCCCGAGATCTTGGAGTCCTGCAGACCTTCTCAGCGTCCAACCTTCTACTTCTCATTGCTGAGGAACAAGCAGGGGTTGAGAAGCTGACTGAAGCAGCTGGTTCTTTACCTTACAAAGATTCCTGTGGAAACTGTACCCAGGCCAGGCACAGTGAGAATCTGAACTTCTGAGATGACCTGGGACTTGCCCAAGACCCCTAAAGATGTGGGCTAATACATCCTGGCACCAAAATGTCAGAGGTGGCAGCATCCCTAGAAAGCTGCCCAAGACGTAGCACATGTGCTACCATCCTGAATGCCTGAACTCAAGGCAGACAATACTAATCAACGACAGAACTTCTTCCCATCAAGCCCAGCCTTAGCCTCAGAATTCTCAAAACAGTGGTCAGGCAGCCTCTAGCTATGGATCAGAGAAGGCATGTGAGGTTTATTTTCAATCTGTAATCTGCTACAACCCTGTCATTTTATTGATTGGGAAACTGAGGCCCAGCAAGAAGACGCGGGGGAATGAAGTCTCAGGTCTTCGCTCTGTGAGTCTCTTTCTGGGCCTCAGTTCCATATCTGCAAAATGGGTGTGACAATAGCAAGTCTTCCCTGTGAAAATTAAATGCAGGAGTGGGTGCAAGTGTTCCTCAAGGTGTCACACACATGGGTGACACTCAGGAAATTTTCACCCCTTCCTTCCTTTCTTGTCTGAGTTCCCCAGGGCTTGGTAGAAGCCAGGGTGAGTCCCAGGCATCCTCCACGCCAGCACAGAACTTCTTCAGTTCCAATGGGCTAGTGGCTACATTCCTGGGAACGGATATTTGCCCAAGAAATGGTTTCAGCTACTAAAAAATGAGGGAAGGGGTCAGAATTGGTACTCACTAGGTCCTTAGAGTAGTGGGAACAGGAAGGAAGAAGGGGGCGCCCACTTAGGAGAACAGGTATTAGGTTGAAGAGAGGGAGTGTTGCCTGGCAACCACTGGGATGGCCTGAGTCTCACCAGCTGCAGCAAGGTTTGGAGTCAGCAACCCACTGGCCTCCTTGCCTTCATTTTCCCTTTCTCTCCTGGCTCAGACCCCACCCTTCTAAGTCTGCTGTGAGGGGAGAAACTAGCAAGGCTCCCCCACCACACTCACTCACACACATACACTCACTCCCTCACACACACACACACACACACACACACACACACACACACGAGCCCCTTAAATCCCCTGCACAGGGAGAGTCTGTCACTGGCCCCCAAGCCAGACACTTACTACTGAGCCTCCCAGTCTCAGCTCTTTGAGTCCTGTGCAGGGTATACAGCATCAGCTGCACCCACCTACCCTTCTGAGTTTCCCTTCCCAGAGTGCCATCAACATGGAAGTTTGAAGCCTGTGACATGGGCACCCATACAACTCTCGGCCAGTCTAGTCTTTCCAGCAAGGCAGGGCTCCCTGTGTGCTGCTGCAGAGCACAGAGTCCTGCTGTTGGGTGACCTCCGGTTGGTTCTGATTCACAGTGACCTCATGTGACAAAGTAAAGAGGCCCAACAGGGTTTCCCAGGCTGTCCATCCTTATGGAGCAAATCACTAGGTCTTTTCTCCCAAGGAATTGCTGAGTAGGTTCAAACCACCAACCTTTTAGTTAGTGGATGAGCACTTAACAGTTTACTTCACCAGGGTTCCTTGAGTGGGCAGGAGATGCTTTCAAGTAAGTGCACACAGCCATGCTTAGTGGGCATGTGCTGAATGCATGCTGGCATGTGTGAATGCATGAATGGAATGCATGCAAGAATAAACACACAGCTCAGCACCTGCCAGGAACTTCCCCCTCTCCCTTGGGGACAGCGGAGTCAACAAAGCACAGGGACTCAGGAGCTTAGATTCCTCCCTCAGTGAACTCACAACTAACCTGGCTCACAACTATGGCATGCCCCTCCCCTTCCCAGTCTGTTTCCTTATCCGCCAGATAAAGAGGTTACTACAAACCCTCAGGCTCTGTGGCTTAGGGTTCCTGTAGCCCTGCCTATTAAGAAGCAGCTGATGTGGCTGAGGTGGGCATAAAGTTCCCTCACCTCAGTGGGCCCCTCCCTGGACCTGTCCCTTGTAGGGACAGCCCCCTCTGCTTGGTTCAGGAAAGAAATCATCTTGCTGTCTGCCCCAGTCAACTGGGAGGTAAGTGTTAACACAGCTTGCTGTAGGGTGTTTCCTGTGAAGATTTTCTAAACAGCAAAGTGGGGGTTGAAATGAGAAGATCTGGGGGAAGTTTTGGTGCACACACACAGGCCTAGGCACACATGATCATGTACAAATGCAAAGACACGGACACACGTTCAAAAGCAATGTACACACAGAGATGCACACATAAGCACACATGCACAGACGCACAGGTGCACAGAGACACATACACACACACACTGATTTTCCCTGGAGTCACTAGTCTCCCCTCCCTGAAATGTTTCCATTGTCTTCTCCTCTCAGACATGATCATACCCAAATCAGCCAAGAAACACAGGAGGTTGTTTTGTTTTGTTTGTGCTTTAGATGAAAGTTTACAGAGCAAATTCGTTTCTTAGAACACGGGAGGTTTTGATGTTGGCCAAGATCACCAGGCCTGGGGCGTGGGCAAGGGGCAAGCATCTCAGGATCTTGTGAACTCCTCGCTGCTTAGGAGGAGGGCAGCCCAGGGTGTCCCCAATGGTCAGCTCACCCCAACTGCAGGGGACAGTCCAGATCTTGTTCTGGGAGAAAGATCTCCCCAGCCGGACTTTTGGCAGCCCCCTCTGTGCTCCTCATCCCTGGTGCCTGAGTAGCCATGCTGATTTGCACAATTCCAGTGTGGATGGAGAATGTTATCACAGCTTTTGGAGACTTTTACCAGCGCCCCCCCACCCCCCTGCTGCTGCCCAGATTCCTCTTCATATTTTGTTGAAGTTGTTTTCCACTGTGATTATGTAAGTTACTTTTATCTTCCCATTTTCAGAGGGTCCAGAAAAGGCCATCAGCCATGAACAGAATGATCACATCCCCTGAGGAGCCCTGGCTTGAGCTCATTCATTCATCAGGTAAGAGTTTATTGAGCCCCTATTGTGTGCTGGTCACCACTCTAGATGCATGTTTCTTGGGTCCTGAAATACATACACTATGGAGCAAGAGAGTAAGAAAATTCATTACTAATAAGTACAATCACTGGGGCAATGTGTGCTGTGAGACAGCACCTACTAAGGCTGGGCAGGGCTACCCCTGCAGGCAGAGTGGATGGAAAGGCCATTGAAGCCACTCAGAGAGAGAGGTTGGCCAGGCAGAGTCACGGCAACAGCATTGCAGGCCAAGTGAGGAGGAGGTGGGAAACCGTGGTGGGTTGGAAGCACAGAAAGGTGTCCCCAGGGTGGTGACCCAGAGAAGGATGAGAAGTTGGGTAGGGACAAGGGCTCTGCGATGGGGGTGATGTGGTGAACTGGGAGTAGGGGTGTCAAAGAGAAAATGGAATTGAGGATAAGTGCAGTTTCTGGCTTGGGCAATGAGGGACTGTTTCCTGTGATTCAATGGCAGCCAGTTACGTGCCAGGCCTGGATACCTCGTCAAGCTGCCGTGTTCCCAGGAAGGCTGGTGTGGGAAGCCCCAAAAACGTCCCAGCCCAAGGAGGGAGCCAGCTGGTGGGCTGGGGCCTGGACTGGCTGCTTGCAGTCTCAGCTGCAATAACATGCCTTTCTTACCTTCTTCTGACCCCTGCCTCCCCAGGCACATGGCCCCCCGGCAGAGATTCTCATCTGAGGGCTATCTGCTGGGACTTAACCTGGAGAGCTTCCAGAGGTCTCTGATGCTCAGAGAAAACATTCTCTCAAGTTCTGGGGGGCTCTGCCATTTTGTTCCTTGGTCTCTCAGGCTAGGAATTCCACCCAGGCACTTCTCCTTTCCTGCCCACCCCTTTGACCTCATTTTCTACTTCTCACCCATCAAGGGGGAGGAGGTTAGACACCCTGGTCCCAGTTACTAGGTGATCCATTTACAGCTTCCCTTCCCAATTTATTTTTGATTCCCCCTCAAAATGGGGCTTCCAATCTTACCAAAAATTTCTAGAAACTCTAGCCTGCCAGAGTACGTCCCTGACTTATCAGTTTAAAATATCCCGGAGAACTCTTATTTTTAACAAGCTTCTCCACACCTAGGAACTCCTACTCCAAAACAGATACCAGGTTGGCCTTGGCATAGAACAGAGGGAAGGCTGGGGATCCAGAATAAGAAAGCCCCAAGTAGAAGTCCCAGGAGAAACATTACGTGACCTTGGACAGGTCACTTAACCTCTCCGAACATCCCTTACTTATCCGTACTGGGGAAATTGACTATAACTCCTAAACTCACATGGTTCCTCCATTCTTTATAAGGATGTCAAGTTCCTGGTACATTAAAAAAGTTTCATTGAGTCAATACCAACTCATGCCAACCCATGTGTGCCAGAGTAGCACTGTGATCCATTGGCTTTCCAAAGGCTGGTTTTTCAGAAGCTGATCACCAGGTCTTTCTTCCAAGGTACCTCTGGATGGACTCAACCCTCTAATCTTTTGATTAGTGGCTTCAAACACCAACTGTTTGCACCATTTAGGTACCCATGCTGTTGTGTGCCCTTGAGTTAGCAGTTCCTGCTCATAGGCACCCTGTGGGTGGCAGAGCAAATCCACTCTCTAAGGCTGTCTGGGCTGTAATCTTTATGGCAACAGAGTGCCAATGCTTTTCTTCCAAGGACCCACTGAGCAGGTTCAAACTGTCAACCTTTCCATTACCAGCCAAACACAAACTGTACGCACCACCCAAAGACACATAAAAACCAAGACTAAGGTTGTTACTATCAAGTCAATTTCAACTCATTGCAACTCATTGCAAAGTAGAACTGCCCCATCGGGCTTGCAAGGCAGTAATCTTTATGGAAACAGACTGCCACATCTTTCTCCCATAAGAGTGGCAGGTGGGCTCCAGGTCCCAACCTTTTGGTTAGTAGCTCTGCACTTAACCACTCTGCCACCAAGGCTCCTTAAACCAAAACCAAAACCCATGTAGTAGGGTCCAAATTATACAGGGCTCCAAAATAGGTGCTTAATCAGTACACACGTCTTCACAGTTATCTTTGAGGCATGGCTTTCTTGTGGAGAGATGACACAGAAACCACTGCCTTGAAATGGCTTCCCAAATAATCCCCAGGTCCATCCAGCTGACTCCTTGTTCCATCTCCAACAGGCATGCTGCACTTTCTCAGGCAGGTCTCCTGCTGAGCAGGGCAGCAGATGTGTGCTTTCCACAGGAGAGGCGGAGGGGAAAGAATTGTCCAAGTGTCCCTGGCTCCCCTGTGGAGAGGGGACAAGCCCATGCTTGTCCCAATGAAAAAGAGAGGGCAGGGTTTGAGGAAGGCTTAGAGAGAGGAAAACAAGCCCCAAAGTGGGTCAGCACTGCCCTGGATGCTAACCCACTTCTACTCCCTTCTGCCTGCAGGCTCTGCAGTCACGGAATTTCATCTTGCGTTTTCCTCCTTTCCTACTCATCCCTTTGACCCCGTTTTCTACGTGTCACCAGTGAAGAGGGAGGAGGTTAGAGCAACTCAAGCACAGAGCACAGGGCTGCAGGGAGGGCCTTTGTAGTTTCTCCTTGGCAGCCTGGGAGGTTTTGTCTCCATTGTACATTGCTCTTAATTTGGAGTGGTGATTCCAGGACGAGGGGAGGCATAGAAATAATACAGGCTTCACAGGTGTCGAAGAACAAAATTCTTACTTAGGAGTAAACAAGACAGGAGTTTTATTGAGGAACAGAGCAGCTACAGTCGAGGAGCATGAAGCAAAAGTGCCAAATGCTTCAAAGCACAGAAATTAAGAAAAACTATGCCTACAGGAAAATTTAAGAAAACAATAACCATGTAGTGTGTAACAGTTAATCTACAGACATCCTGGAGCCAGTCTCAGTATTTTGTGAAAACAGTTTTCCCTGGGGTTATTGTTGTTGTTGTTATTGGGGACAATGGCAGCTTTACGTGAGAATCTTTTGTCTGACAACAGTCACAGTTTGCCTCTTCCCCTGGCTCTCTTAGAGACAGAGCAGATTAACCCACTTCTGCGAGCTTAGCCTGAACACATTTGATTTTGGGGATCTGCTCACAGGGGAAAATCTTCCTTACCTTGAAGTTGGCAGTGGGTTCTTAAATATGACACTAAAAGCTAGAGCAGCCAAAAAAAAAAAAAAAAAAAAGATAAATAAGACTATCATAATTAAAGACTTTCATACATTGAAGAACACCATCAAGAGAATGAAAAGACAAACACACAGAAGGAATGGAAATATTTGCCAACCATATGTCTGATGTTGTCTTGTTAGGTACCGTCGCGTTGGCCCTCACTTGTAGAGATCCTATATTCAACAGAAAAAAACACTGCCCAGTCCCACACCATCCTCACAATCATTGCTATGTTTGAGCCTATTGTTTCAGCAGCCACTGTGTCAGTGTGTCTCAGTGAGGGTCTTCCTCTGTCACTGACTCTCTAACTTACCAAGAATGATGTCCTTCTCCAGAAACTGGTCCCTCCTGATAACATGTCCAGAATACATGAGATGAAGTCTTGCCATCTTGGCTTCTAAGGAGCCTTCCAGCTGTACTTCTTTCAAAACAGATTTGTTCATTCTTCTGGTGCTTTATTGTATATTCAATATTCTTTGCTAACACCATAATTCAGAAGCATCAGTTCTTCTTTAGTCTTCCTTATTCATTGTCTGGCTGTAACATGCATATGAGTTGATCGAAAATATAGGCAGACCTTGTTTTATTTCTCTTTTCATGTACTTTTTTTTTTTTTTAAGAATTGAAGATATGTGGTAACCCTGCATCACACCAGTTTGTGGGTGCCGTTTTTCCAACAGCATATGCTAACGTCATATCTCTTTGCATAGTCTGGTAAGTCTTGTCATATTTCAAACTTTTTCATTATCACTATATCTGTTATGGTGATCCATGATCAGTGATCTCTGATATTTTTATTGCAATTGCTTTCTGGTCCCACAAACTGTACCTGTATAAGACAGCAATTTTAACTGATGAATGTTGTGTGTTTTCTGACTGTTCAACTGACTGTCCATTCTCCCATCTCTCTTTCTTCAGCCTCCCTAAGAAATAGGAAATATTTTCCTATTTCCTCCAATACAACAATATTGAAATTAGGCCAATTAATAACCCTAAATGGGCTCTAAAATTTAAGTGAAAGGAGGAGTTGCAAATCTCTCCTTTAAATCCAGAGCTAGAAATGATTAAGGAAGGCATGTCAAAAGCCAAACAGCTAAGCTGTGAATGCAAAAGAGAAGTTCTTGAAAAGGAAATTGAAAGTGCTACTCCAGGAGACAGGGCCAAGATGGCAGAGTAGTCAGATACTTCCTGTGGTTCCTCTTACAATGAAGACCTGAAAAAACAATTGAATCAGTTACGTACAACAATCTAGGAGCAAAGGCAAAACTGAAGCATCATGTTGAGCAGCAGGGGGAGGGAAAAACACTTGAGAAGCCGTGAGAAACTGCCAGACTTGACCTGGTGGGAATTGGTACCACAGTGGCAGACCTGCGAGTGCCAGTATAGTGAGATAAGCAGTGGTGTTTGGAACGTGTTTTCTACATGGAAGTGACTGTGTGGCAGGGAGTCTGCTATGCCTCCACAGTCACTCAATGGCACTCAGTCAGCAAAAGACAAGTAACTTGCATCTATTCTACAGCATGAATCAAAAATATCCCTTAGGGGAAAACTTGTCTCCCATTACATGCCTCTTGCCTGCTCTTCTTTGGGTCCCAGCCAGCTTCAGAGGCTGACACATTCCCTGGCTGCAAGTAGGAATGGCCATATATCCTGAGCCATTTTCCTGGTCTTAGAGAGAGAACTATTAGCAAACAGAAAAAATATATATCCTTAAAATATATATCCTGCTGGCTCCCTTAAGCCAGAATAACAGGCCAGTAGTACTTCCTCTGCCTAGGCACAGGCCTAAAAAGGTCACAGATATCAAATGCCTTTCACTCATTTCAGCAGTGTAGATCCTCATAAGCACAGTACAAAAGAGTATATATCCGCAGTCTAACCTTGACCGTTGGGGCCATTTGGTAAAGAGGCAGATTCATAACATTTGACACTGTTCTGCCTATCAAGCAAAGTCCTCAACTACCTACATCAGGGACCTGAGGATTGGTAACTCCATCCATGTCACTTAGCCACCCCCAACAGGGGTCCAAGAATAAGTGGTACCTCCCAGTCCATACAGCCAGCAGCACTAGGTATTCATAGTTCCGCTGAAAACCCACCTAACTATGCACTCTATGGTACAGGGACACACTTTTCCTCACAGACACTCAAGGGTGGCTATAAACCCCCTACTTTGCTCAGCACATGACCCCCAATGGCAGCCAGACATCTGTGCCTACACCGACCACTCCTGCCCACCTAGGACTGTAAGTTAGAGCCTGTATCAAATACTTGGTAACCAATGATCTGGACACCTGAGCTGAATCCATACAAGAAAAGTAAATGGATTTACATTCCTGGGCTCATGTACTTAGTAACAGCTCTAACCACCTGGTGACAGGATGTTAAAGTTTCAAAGTCATCACTTATTAAACTAGGTCACATAAGTAGCCTGTTTAGGTACATAAAACAAACAAACAAGAAGCCAGGACACAGGAAGCAAACACAAAACAAATAAATACAATACCTTATTGATGCATAAGAGACAACAGTCAATACCGAATCACATAAAGATGCAGAAGTCCAAACAAAGAATCAATAAATGATGAGAACTTCCTAGAATTATTGGATATAGAATGCAAAAGATTAATATACAGAGCTCTTAAAGAGATAAGGCAAAACACAGCATAAGCTGAGAAAGATACAGACATAGCTATTAAGGAACTTAAGAAATTTAGAGCAGAGCATAATGACAAATTGAACAGTAATTGTCAAAGAAAACAGGGAAACACAGTGTCATTAGGTACAACATGACAATTGAACAACTGAACAGTAAGAATGTATAGATAGCAAACATAAATTCAGAAGTTTAATGACAGAAGTTCAGAATTAGACAACTCAATAGAAAAATCAAAGGAGCAGATTTGAGGCAATGGAAGTCAGAATTTGCGAGACTGAAGATAAAGCACTTGACACCAATGTATTTCTGGAAAAATCAGATAAAATAATTTTTATTTATTTATTTATATTTAACATAACTGAGTGAAAATGTACATTCACATGTAAATTTACATGCCCCCCTATATGCAGCTTCCACTGCTCTCCCTGTCCGGTGACTGCACACTATTCCTCTCTGCTCCGTACATGTCTCATCCTCCCAACAGCCTCCTTTCCCCTCCTCTCCGTCCACTCCCCTTCCTCCAGCCAGAGGTCAGCAAGATGATATCCTATAGATGTATAGCACCATAAAGTGCTTCCAACATATGGTTACTCTGCATTGCCAAGTCCATTCCATTCCTGTCCAAAGAGTGGACATTAGTTATAATTTATGGGAACGGGCAGCATCAGGGCCGGGGGCCATGCTCTCAGAGGAACCCCAAAACCACTGGACCATCAATTGAGGTCTAGATAAAAGAATTTTAGAAATGAAAAAATCTTAAGAACTGTTTGGGATTCTGTCAAGAGGAATAACCTACAAGTGATTGGAGTACCAGAACAGGGCAGGAGAACAGGGAAGGAGTAATAGAAAATATAGGAAGAACTGTTAAAGTTTCATTGGTAAAAAACTTCCCCGTGAAAGATGAAAAGATATCAGTCCAAGATGCTCATTGAACTCCACACAAGGTAGATGCCAAAAGAAAGTCACCAGAATACATATAATCAAACTTTTCAAAACCAAAGATAAAGGGGAAATTTTAAGAGCAGCTACATGTAAACAAAAAATATTCTACAAGTGAGAATCAATAAGACTAAGCATGGACTACACAACAAAAGCCATGCAGGCAAGAAGGCAATAAGATGACATATGTGAAATCTTGAAGGGATACAGTTGCCAGCTAAGAATTATATACCTGGGAAAACTGTCTCTGAAATATGATGGCAAAATTAGGACATTTCCAAATAAACAGAAGTTTAGAGAATTTACAAAACACAAACCAAAATTACAAGAGAGAGTCCTTTGGCTAGAAAATCAAATCATCACATAACAACACAAGATTAGAACATAGGACAGAGCAACCAGATAATAACCCAGATAGGGAAACAAGAATAAATCAAAGCTAAAACACTGAAAACAGGGAAACACAGTGTCATTAGGTACAACATGACAATATTATAACAAAAAAGAGGAACTAAAAATATAGTGATAGATCTTTCACATAGAAAGTAAGTCAAGGTGATGTAAAGAAATAAAAGACTGGCTTAAACTTAGAACAGCTGGAGTAAATATTAAAGTAACCACAAAAGAAATTAACAATCCAACACATCAAAATAAAAAATAAGAAAAACATAAAGACTCAGCAAATACAAAATCAACAACAATGAAAAAGGTGAAAGGAAAACATATAAAGAAAAACAACTCATCACAGAAAATTAAGTAGAAAAAAAACACTGTCAACAACACACACAAAAAAGCATCAAAATGACAGCATTAAACTTATGCCTATCAATAATTACACTGACTATAAATAGATTAAATGCACCAATAGAAAGAGGGGGAGTGGCAGAACGGATTTAAATGAAACAAACAAAAAATATCCTTCACAAGCTGCCTACAAGAAACATACTTTAGACTTAAAGACACAAGCTGTCTTAGTCATCTAGTACTGCCTTGACATAAATACCACAAACAGCTTAAAAAAGAGAAATTTTATTTTATGACAGTTCAGTTGGCTAAAAGTCCAAATTCAGAGTGTCAGCTCCAGGGGAAGACTTTCCCTGATAACTCTGGAGGAAGGTCTTTGTTGTCAATCTTCTTCTGGACTGAAAGTTTCTGAGACGCAGGGACCCCAGTCTTTTTCAAAGGACATGCTCAGCTCCTGGCACTGCCTCTTGGTGGTATGAGATCCCCAACTCTCTGCTTGCCTTCCCTACCTTGTATCCCAAGAGGTTGCCCCAAGACACAATACAATCCCACACACTGAATTCTCCCCCATCAACTTAAATGCTACCCCATCTTTCCTCATTAACATGAAGATTTACAACATAAAGGGACATCACACCATACTGGTAACCATGGCCCAGCCAAATCATCACACACATTTTTGGGGGGAGAACACAATTCAATCCGTGACACAAACTAAAATTCAAAGGATGGAAAAAATATATCAAGCAAACAACAATTCCAAAGAGAGTCCAAAGCCAAGTGCCATCAAGTTGGATCTGACTCATGGCGACCCAAAGAGAGTAAGAGTGGCAATATTAATTTCTGACAAAATAAGCTTCAAAGTAAAATCCACCACAACAGGTAAGGAAAGACTACTATCCCAATACACCAGGAGAACATGACCATATTAAATATTTATGTATCCGACAACAGGGGTCGTAAATATATGAAATATACTGTAACAGCACTGAAAAGAGAAATAAACAACTCCACAATAATAGTAGGAGAGTTCAGTATACCACTTTTGGTGAAGGACAGAACATCCAGAAAGAAGCTCAATAAAGGCACATATGATTTAGATGTCACCATCAACAAACTTGACTCCATAGAGATAATACAGAACACTCCACTCAATAGCAGCCAAGCAAATTTTCTTTTCCAGCACACTCAGTAGACCATGTATCAGGCCATAAAGCAAGCCTTAACAGAATCCAAAGTATTAAAATATTGCAAAGCATCTTTTTCTTACCATAAAATTATGCAAGTAAAAATCAATAACAGAAAAGAAAGGGGCAGGGGGGACATCAAACAAATGGAAACTGAATAATATCTTATTAAAAAGCTATCAACTGGGTTATAAAAAAAATTAAGGATAGAATAAAGAAATTCACAGAATCAAATGAGGATGAAAACACATTCTGCCAGAACCTTTGGGACACAGCAAAAGCAGTGCTCCAGCCAAGCCAAGTGCCGTCGAGTTGGATCCAACTCAGACGTCAATTTATAGCAAAAAATACACACATCCAAAAAGAATAAAGGACCAAAATCAAAGCATTAACCCTTCAACTTGAGCAAATAGAGAACAGCAAAAGAAGTCCTCAGGCACCAGAAGAAAGCAAATAATAAAAATTAGCACAGAATTAAATGAAATAGAGTAGAGAAAAAGAATAGAGTTTAACAAGACTAAAGGACGGTTCATTGGAAAAATCAACAAAGTCGATAAACCTTTGGCCAAATTGACAAAAGAAAAGCAGGAGAGAAAGCAAATAACCTGAATAATAAATAAAATAAGCTGTATTACAACAGACCCAATCGAAATTTTTAAAGAATCACAATAGAATACTATGAAAAATTGTATTCTAACAAGTTTGAAAACAGAGGAAATAGAGAAATTTCTGAAAGCATGCTATCTACCTGAAATAACACAAACAGAAGTAGAGCAACTAAATAAACCTATAACAAAAGAAGAGATTAGAAAGGTAATTTTAGAACTCTCCCTGACCAAAAAACAAAACAAAACAAAAAACTCTGATCTGGATGCCTTCACTGGAGAATTCTACCAAACTTTCAGAGAAGAGTTAACACCACTGCTACCAAAACTATTTTGAAGCATAGAAACAATGAAATACTCCCAAACTCAGGCTACGAAGCCAGCATAACCCGATAATGAAGCCAAGTAAAGGTATTGCACAAAAAGAAAATTATAGACCAAATCCTGGCCCCTAGGGTCGCCATGAGTCGGATCCGACTCGACGGCACTTGGCTACTTGGCTTGGATCCCTCATGAGGAAAACTTGCTAGCATAGTGCTTAAGTGCTAAAGCTGCTAACCAAAAGGTTGGCAGTTCAAATCCTCCAGGTTCTCCTTGGAAACTCTATGGGGCAGTTCTTCTCTGTCCTATGGAGTTGCTATGAGTTGGAATCAACTTGAGAGCAGTGGGTTTGTTTTGTTTTATGAACTTAAATACAAAACTCATCAACAAAATTTTAGCCAATAGAATCCAACTGCATATCAACAAAATAATTCACCACAATCAAGTGTGATTTTATATCAGGGATTCAGGGATTTTTCAACACTAGAAAAACGACTAATATACTCAACCACATAAAATAAAAACAAAAACCATATGATTGTATCAATTGATAGAGAAAAAGCATTTGGCAAAGTTCAACAGCCATTCATGATAAAAGAAAAGAAAAACTCAGCAAAATAGAAATAGAAGGGAGATTTCTAAGTGTAATAAACAGCATTTATTCAAAGCCAATAGCCAATATCATCCTAAATGGAGGGAATCTTAAAGTATTCCCCTTTAGAACAGGAATTGGATGAGTATACTCTTTGTCTCCACTTATATTCAACATTGTGCTGGAAATTCTAGCCAGAGCAACTGTGGTAGAAAAAGAAATAAAGAGCATCCAAATTGACAAGGAAGAAGTAAAAGTATCTCCATTTGCAGATGATCACATATACAGAAAACCCTGAAGAATCCACAAAAAAATAGTGAAACTAATAGTAGAGCTCAGTAAAGGATCAGGATACAAAATAAACATACAAAAATCAATTAGATTCCTTCATATGAACAAAGAGCACTTTGAAGAGGAAATCACCAGATCAACAGCATTTACGATAGCCCCCAAGAAGATAAAACACTTAGGCATAAGTCTAAGCAGAGACGTAGAATACCTATACAAAGAAAATTATAAGACATTACTGGAAGAAACCAAAAGAGACCCATATAAGTGGAGAAACATACCTTGCTCATGGATAGGAAGACTCAATATTGTGAAAATGTCTTTTCTACTCAAAGCTAGCTGTAGATGTAATGCAATCTCAATCCAAATTCAGTGACATTTTTTAATGAGACCAAAAAAAAAAAACCAAAGCACCAACTTCATATGAAAAGGGAAGAGGCCTCAGATAAGTAAAGCATTACTGAAGAACAACACAGTGGGAGGCTTCACATTACCTACCTTTATAACCTATAATACTTCACAGAGTACAACAACAGATATGTAGTTCAATGGAATAAAATTTGAGAATCCAGATGTAAAATCATCTACCCACGAGCAGCTGTTATTTGACAAAGACCATGATTTGGGGGAAAGACAACCTCTTCAACAAACAGTGTTGACCTAACTGCATGTCTATCTCGAAAAAAAAAAAAAAGAAAGAAAAAGAAACAAGAGCCATACCTCACAGCAGTCACAAAACTAACTCTACATAAATTAAGGACCTAAATACAGAATCTGAAACGGTAAAGGTCATGGAAGAAAAAGTAAGAAAATGCTAGGAGCCCTAATACATGCCATAATCAGAATGCAAAACATTGCTAACAGTGTAAAACCACCAGAAGAGAAAATAGATAACTGGGAACTCATAAAAATCAAACACTTATGCTCATCCAAAGACTTCTCTAGAATGGTAAAAAGACAGCTACAGACTAGGCAGAAAAATTGGAAACAAAAATCAACTCAACATCTAATCTCTAAAATCTACAAAGTACTTCAAAACCTCAACAACAAAAGCAAGTAATCTGATTAAAAAACTGCCAGAGGAGCTAGCGATCAGCTATCTAAGAACCATCAATTGGTCTCAGCCCACCTGGAGCAAAAGAATGAAGAGCATCAAAGACATAAGAAAAATAGGACACCAAGTGACAGAAAGGGCCGCATATTGCAAGGTCTGACAATTAAGCCCATGAAATTAATCGTTCTCAGTGCTACATCCCTCACTGCTGAATATCACTACACTCACCTTCGAAGTAGTCCCCTTAGGAAGCTCTGCACCTATGCCAGCACCTAGTTCAGCCTTCAAAGCAATTTTGGAATTCTTTCTGGAATGGCAGTTACACAGGGTAGCATTGTGGAACTTAACTGTATAGTTGTCTGTGAGGAAGTTTTTTGCCAATAAACAAATAACTGTATTGGAACACACTCCCTACTCACCTGACCTGGCCCCCAATGATTTTTTCTCTTTACCTGAACTAGCCAGCCAAGTGCCATCGAGTCGGATCAGAAATATTGAAAAGAAGACATGTTGATGACATTCAGGACATCAAGGGTAATATGATGACAGCTCTGATGGCCATTCCAGAAAAAGAGTTTGAAAGTTGTTTTGAAGAGTGAACTAGTTGCTGATGTTGGTGCATAGTGCTTTGAAGGTGACCACAGATTTTTTCAGTAATGAGACATGTAGTACTTTTTCTAAGATGAGTTTGTGAACTTAATTGGCAGTACTTGTAAACCAGAGACTATGTTATAGCATGAGACCGTATATTAAAGAGCAGAGCTTCTGCATTAGGCTTTTTTGTTATAGTCTTTATGGAGGCAGATCACCAGGCCCTTCTACTGTGGAGAGTGCTGCAGTGAACACGGGTGTACATGTATCTATTTGTGTGACTGCTCTTCTCTAGGATATATTCCAAGGAGTGGGATAATAGAGGTCGTGCAGCTGATAGACCCTGAGTGACCTGATTTGGGTTCTGGAGATTGAGCTAGCAAGTTCAGTCTCCTGACAGGTGGCAAACTGGGCTCCTCCTCCCCCAAAGCACACAAGGATTCATCCTTTTTGGTAGCAAATGACGCAAAAGTTTATTAAAGGAAAGTACGTTCCAAAGAAGGAATGGGTCATTCTCTACTGAATGGAAAAAGCCCCAGTATACATTTTCAGGGTGATTTTTATTGGCAAAAGAAGGGGTGATGTCATAGATGGGAGGGGAGTTAGTAACTTGGTTTTTGATTGGGTTCGAGGCTACTGTAGCCGCTTCACAACTGCCAGGAGGAATTGTTATATTTGCATCACAACTGCCAGGAAGAGCTTATATTTGCATCACAAACTACCAGGGAGAACTTTTTGATATGTGGCAGATCAGATTCCCTTGATAACCCTATCAGTACTGTGTGTGTGTTCTATAATGCAAACCACGGTTTTTGTTATCCCTAGAAAATGTTAGATTCCAGAGTAAAATATATTAGTATGTAGCGGCAGAGATCAAGTTCCCTAGCTTACCTTGACAGGATTGCTGGATAGTATGGTATTTCTATTTCTAGCTTGATGGTGCCCAGCTACCACCAATGACAGCCTTTACAGAAAATTCAACAGAGTCCCTGAGGGAGTAGGAGAAAAGTGGGGTGCAGAACTTGAACTCTAATGAAAAGACCAGTTTTGATGGTTTGACAGACTGCAGAGTCCTCAGAATACACGACTCCCGGACTTTCTGTTAGCCTGGAACTGAAACTATTTGAGAAGCAGAGTCCTCAGACAAAGATTGGACTCGACTATGTGTAAGACATCAGATGATACTGGTGAAGAGTGTGCTGCTTGGCTAAGTAGATACAGGGGACTAACTGGGTAGCTCCTGTCTGAGGCAAGACAAGAAGGCAGAGGGGATCAGGAGCTGATTTAATGGACATAGGAAATATGGGGTAGAGGAGAAGAGCTTGTGGTTACAATGTGGAGAGACCAGCTAGGGTCACATAACAAAGTGTGTTTAAGTTTTTGTATGACAGGCTGACTTGAATTTTAAACTTTCACTTAAAATGAATAATAATAATAATAGCCAAGTGCCATCGAGTGGGATCCAACTCATGTAAAGAAATATAGGCAAAGCACATGAATAGGCGCTTCACCATAGAAGACATTCAGGCAGCTAACAGATACTTGATGAAAGGCTCACAACAATTAGCCATTACAGAAATGCAAATTAAAACTACAATGAGATACCATCTTACTGCAAAAACAAAACAAAACAAAAAGCAAACCCACTGCCTGTTGATTCTGAACTGCCCCATAGAGCTTTCAAGGAGTATCCAGTGGATTTCCGACTGCTGACCTCTTGGTTAGCAGACTAAGACTTAACCACTACATGACCAGGGTTTCCTCACTGCAAAGAGGCTAACATTGACCAATCAAACAAACACACACACAATAATAAACATTGGAGAGGTTGTGGGGGGATACTTATACACTGCTTGTGGAAATTAAAATGGTAGAACCACTTTGGAAATCGATTTGGTGCTTCCTTAAAAAACTAGAAATAGAAATACCACACTCCCATCTTCTGCTCAAGAATCCCTTCTCCTTTTTGACTGTTCTTTGGTGACATGGTCAGCTCCTTGCCTTCGGCTCTGTAAACTGGAAGGCAACATTCCTGGAGGCTGCATCCTTCCCCCCCATCCCCCCGACATGCACCAACCTCTCATAAGCAGAACATTCAGGAAGGCAGCTGCAGGCACGTGAGCCCCTCCTCCCAGGCTCTCAAAGACAAAAATAAAGTGTGTAGCTGTCAGAAGCATTACGGAACTGTCAAAGGTATATGAAATCATTCCCGTGAATTATTAATAAGTCACGGGTCTAACTATTCAGAGACAGTATAAAAATGACAAAAATGTTCATCAAGATAAAAAATATATAAATATATAAAGAAAAGCCGTGAGCTGTGAGGATAGTTGGGATCCTGAGGTTTGACTGGCCCCAGCACACAGTGATTCAGGACCCTGGAGAGCAACACAGACAAGCCAGAGGGATCCACCAATAAAGGAGCTACATCTGGGTCCCTGGTCTACGTGAGGCCTTAGAGGGATGGAGAGCATTGCCCAGAAGTCACCTGCCTCCTATCCTCACAGCTTCTCCAGTTTGGGAAGGAGCAGCCCCAGCTGTCTGGATCTTCACTCCATGCTTCCTGCTCTGACTGCAGTTGCCTTTGCTCAAACTACAGTCAGAGTGAGCGACCACACTTGCTGAAGCCTCACCTCCCTAGACACTGCGAATCACTGTGGTCAGTGTCCCCTCATCACCTTCTCTCTTTCTGTGGCAAGAGGGGCTGGGGATGCAGGCGGTTAATAATTGTCTTTCTCCAAGCAATTTGAGATATCTCATCAGCACCATGATGCTGGCAGCTGTGACTGCTAATGGAGTTAGAATCTGTCAAACTGAAGGTAATAATCGTCTCCTTAAAAAAAAAAAGAAATCTAGTTAATTAGCATAATCAGTGCATAAATGGGCCAATATTTAGAACCTGACATGGGAGATGAATATGAATTATAATGTCTTCAGGGTCTCTAGTACAAATATCAGCACCAGCTAGGAGGCTGGGGTCACTAGTTCAGGAGAAAGAAGAGGGCAGACATATGTGTTTATATGAGGGTGTTACTGTGTGAGCAGCCCCAAGAGGTACCATTTTATGTAAAATGCACCCCTGCCTTCAAGGCAGCGGTGTTCATCTTGGTAGGTTTCCAATCCACCCCTTTGAATGTATTTACCGAACACCTGCTGGGAAGGCAGCCAGGATTCACTTCTGGCCAAGACAAAGAATTGAAGTTCACAGAGCATGCTCTGTGTCCCTGAAGTCCTCCTCCTACATTCCACTGCCAAAGAGTTGTCAGGTCAAACAAGAGCTCACTCTAATGGTCTGAGAAGAACACTTGGTGACTCTTGGAATTGAAAGAATCATCTCTCACATTTCTTAAATATTGGCAGGCTGAGTTTGCCTGCTTCCTGTACCCTTCAGGTGGGCACACGCAGGGAGGTTTGGAGAGATAGTAAATGATCATTGTTGCTGTTAGGTGCCATCAAGTCAATTCTGATGCATAGGGACCCTATGTGACAGAGTAGAACAGCCCCATAGGGTTTTCCAGGCTGTAATCTTTTTGGAAGCAAATCTTCAGGTCAGTGTCCTGCAGAACCACTTGATGGTTCAAACCACCAACATTTTTGGGTCCCAGCTGAGTGCTTAACTGTTGTGTCACAGGGCTCCTTATGATGTGACCACAACTGAGCAAATTTTATAAAGCACTATCTGCGTGCTGGGCATTGATCAAGGTGATGCATACATTCATTTAGGCTTTGCCACGGCACTAGGAAATGGGTACCACTAATATTCCCGTATTAAAGAGGAAGAAACTGAGACACAACAAGATTGAATAACTTGCTCAAAGTCACTGTGTTAGTAAATTTCAGAGCCAGGATTTGAGTGCAGACACCCTACCTCCAGAGTTTGTGTTCCGAAACCTCAGTACAAAGCAGGTAAGCTGTGTTTGAGGAATACAAGCATCCAGAATAAAGGGCAAAGTAGGAGGGGAGCAATACGTACTAAAAGGCTAGTATGTGAGCTCTGCTAGTGTGGTGATTAAGAGCTACAGCTGCTAACCAACAGACTGGCAGTTGGAATCCACCAGCTGTTTCTTGGAAATCCTATGGGGCAGTTCTGCTCTGTCCTACAGGGTCCCTATGAGTCAGAAACAACTTGACAGTAATGAGGTGTTTTTGTTTTTGTTTTTGTTTCAGTGTGTGGAAGGAAGAGAGTTGAGTGCTGAGGACACCATAGGACTAAAGACCTAGCCACTCTAACCAAAGTGAGTGCAGGCTGAAGCAGGTAGAGACTCACACATACATGGTGCTGTCCTTCATTGCTCTGAATCTGAATCCTGTCTCTCCACTTACCAGGTGCCCTTGGGGCAAAGGTCTGAGTCTGGCTTCCCACACAAGCTGACTGTGAGACAAGGATTCAAGCTTAAGTAATTGTTCAGGAGTTGATCCAAGGAAACACTGATAGTGAATTGAAAAATGATATCAATTATCTGTTGCATAACAAATTATCCCAACACTTAGCGGTCTAGAATGCCAGCCAAGCCAAGTGTCGTCGAGTCGGATCCGACTCATGGCCCAAACCTTTATTATCTCACAGAGGTTCTGAGGGTCAGGAATCTAGACGTGGCTTAGCTGGGTGTTCTTGGTTCAGAGTCTCTTATGAAGTTTCAGTAAAGCTGCCAGCTTCATGTACAACCTACAAGGAAACCGAGAAAGACTCCCCAAGGCATTTTCATCCATGTAACCTTGTGATGCAGCTGAATCTATGCTCCACTAATCTATGAAAATTCTGGCTGGAGGAATAACATTCTCCACTACTTTCATTCACCTTCTTGCACACATCCTAGGTCCTGACCAAGGGCCCCATGGTGAAGGGGCTGGAATTTCAAAGAAAAACTTCAAAGAAAACCACATGGGGAACTATTGGGATAGGAGAGTTTTGGGTGAGCTGCTGGAGAAGGAGTCGCAGGTTCTCTCCATGAAGGCCCCACCCCAGAAATTTACCTGTCTTAGTTTTGGTCCCCCCAAACAGAACCTGAGGCAAGGAATCAAACTCAAAGTAGTTTTTTTAGTGGAAGAGGAAGTGCTGGTAGGAGATTGGGGAATGTAGAGAAGGGAAGGAAGTCAATCTGAGGGCTCATTACAGAGCAGGTTACCACTGAGGGCAACTAGAGTGCAATCCCCCTGGATATCTCTAGGATGCAGTGTAGAGCGCACTTTAGGACTCTCCCACCTAAAGAGGCAGGAAGCTGGTAGTCATCCTCCAACTTCCCTCTCACAGGCTGTGGGCTGCCTCCAGGTGTAAGAAGTCCTGGCTCTTCCACTGTGTACTGTGTGCCAAGAGAAAGCACTTAGGAGGGAGTTGTGGGACCCTGCAGTAGCAACAAGAGTACTGAGGGGTGGTACCGCTCACAACACTATCACCTGATGTTTGTCATCCAACAACAATGGGTGGAGCTGCCTGTGATATGTGTAGTGCTCATGGCTGTTTCCATGGTTCTGCAGTACTACTGGAAACCCTGCTGACATGGTATTAAGAGTTACAGCTGGCAGTTTGAATCTCCCAGGTCCTCCCTGGAAACCCTCTGAAGCAGTTCTACCCTATGCTTTAGGGTCACTATGAGTTGGAATCTCCTTGGTGGTAACAAGTTTGCTTTGGCAGTGCCATTTCAGTTCTTAATAGGAACAACTGAGGCCACGGTGTGCTTCACTGGTAGAATTCTCACCTTCCATGCAGTAGATCTGCCCCTGAAGTGTAGCCACCACCCCTTTGTCAGTGGAGGCTTGCATGTCGCCAAGCCGCTGAAACCTCAGCAAAACTTCTAGGGTAAGATGGACTAGGAAGACAGGCCTGGGGACCTACTTCTGAAAATCACCCAGTGAAAATCCTATAGATTATAACAGTCTGAGCCACAGCTGATGACAGAGATGGTGCAGGACCAGACAGCACTGGGTTTCATTGGAGCATGGGATCGCTCTGAGTCTCAACAGCAGCATCTGCTTCGCTGCCTGCATCTCTTTTACTGCCATCTTCTCAATAGCTGGGAAGTTGTGATAATTGTTATCTGCATTTTACAGAGGAGGACATTAAGGCATAGAGGTTACATAACTTCCCCAAGTTCTCAAAGCCAATAAGTGAACAAAATCAATAAAAAGTCCAGATCTGTCATGGTTTAAATTCCTGGGTAGGAAGACAGAAAATAAATGAAGTAGACATGTAAAAATGTGCAGCACTTTAGAAGGGGGTACCCACTATGGACAAAAATGGAGAGCAAGGGATGAGTATTACTGGGGCAAAGGGATGGTTACCAAACTCAGTAGAGTCATCACGGCAGGGTTCCCTGAGAAGGTGACATTTGAGCCAAGATGTGAAGGCGCTGGCAACAGGAAGGAGCTGTGAGGCTATCTGAGGGACTTGAGATCCAGGAACAATAAGAGCAAAACCCTGAAGCGAAAGTCCTGCCAGGCTGTTGACGAGAAACAGCCAGCAACGTGAGTGAGACAGGGGTGGGCAGCTCCGGGGGTGGGGTCAGAGAAATCACGGGCCATGGGGACCATGACGAGAACTTTGATGTCTACTCTGAGTGAGGTGGTTTCTGAGCAGAAAAAGGATCTGGCCTGACCTACATTTTAATAGAGCCACTCTGGCTACTGGACTTAGAAGAAGATGAATTAATGGGTGGATGGATGAATGAATGAATTTGTATTCTTATACCATTTCACAGGACATTAGTGTTGATAACTGCCTGTGATGGAGAGAAAGGAGGTAGAAGAGGGTCAGGAAAGCTCATGGAAACAAGAACAACAGACAGAGTCTGGAATCCGAGAGTGGAGTCAGACCCAGCAGGCAGGAAGCTGATGGTCTTTGCTGTGTTCCCAGCTGTTCCTGTCATCCTGTGTTCCCACCCGCTGGCATAACCTTAGGGAGCTGATGTGATCACAGACATGAAAGCGAGCCCCTCGCAGAGAGGATGATCAGAAGTTTTGTGTCAACTGTTTTTCCTCAAAGTGCAGCTTTTAAGAGGCCCCAGGCATCCTGGAAGCCCTGTGGGCCACAGACAGCTCTTCTCATCCTCTCCTGATCACCTCCAGGCTGTCACCCTGGGGCAGCTGGCCAAAGCATCACATTCTTACCCTACCAGAAGAAAGAGAAAAGAATTGTGGAAATAATTACACCCTGGGGAAGGTACCTGAGTGGAGGAGATGCAAGGGAAGGGAAGAGAAGGGAAGACAAAGCACGGAAGGGAAGGAAACAGGAGGAAAAGGAAGAAAATAGGAGAAGCTGTTTAAACATCAACCATGGGCAAGACACATTGCCAAAGGCTTCTGTTCATTATTTCATTTATCCACACAACAGACCTATGACATAATTCTTACCACTATGCCCACGTTGCAGATGTAGAAAATGAAGTGCAGTGAGGTTAAGTTACCTGCCCAAAGACACACAGTAGGGAAGCATGGGAGCTGGGATTCTGTATGCTAATACAGACTGCTTGTCTTACAAGTCAGGGTGGGGCATTTTCTGTGTCTGGTTCCTTGGCAGGGTCAAGCACTGGCAATGTGAGATCCAGGCCCAGGTAAGTGATAGAGCCTGAGAGAGCAAGGGTGCCAGGTGCAGGAACTCCATACAGCTCCCATCTGGTCCAGCTGCCAGGCCTCTAAGCCGCATATGCCCTGGTCTCTCTGTTCAGCTACCACCTGTGACTAATTCAGGGCTGGGTCACACTGGGCACCCCTGTAGGCTCAGACATCAGCCCTGCCCTCATGGGGCTACCTGTCCAGAGGACGCAATCAAAATCCAAGGCAGAAGCTTTTCAAATACTCTCCCAAGATCTTTGATCTTTAATGGAGCTTCGACTGACTCTATTAATTCGCCACCATACTCTGAGCACCCTTCTCTAACAGGCTCTGTTTCTGATACTGGGCTACAGTGTTGGACAAACCAAGGGCCTGTCCTCAAGAGCTCTCAGTCAGGTTAACAGGGATGGCAGCTGTGTATATTAACAGGTCCAGAACAAGGTTACATGCGCCTCTGAAGCAATCTTGTTAGCTAGAAACCCATGAAAGGTTTATTGAAGAAAGCTTTGCAGCAGACTAGAATTTCAGTTGAGTTTTGAGCACGATGAAGAGTGTGCTCAAGACAATAGGCTTGGGCATTCTCGATGGAGAAAAGAGCTTGAGCAAACGTCTAGAGATATGAAAGGTCGCAGTGGGGCCAGGGAACTGCCGGGAGACCAAGGTGGCAGGGACAGCCAGAGTATTCACCCCATCTTCAAGTGGCTTACCTTTGCTTCCCGATGAAATTCCAAGGTCCTAACACAACTTATAAGGTCTCATAGGGTCCAAATTTAAAAAAAAAAAATCTAAACCTGTTGCCATCAAGTCAATTCTAGCCCACAGCAATTCTATATGACAGAGTAGAACTGCTCCATAGTGTTTCCAAGGAACAGTTGGTAGAAATCCATGTAAAAATGTACATGATAGACTAGCAAGTAAGCACAAGTTAGCCACTGTCATTCATCCTCTAATCTGTGCACTCCCTAACAACAGAGATCACTACTGTATCTCCTGCACCCAGGACAGTGCCCGACACACAGTAGGCCATCAGTAAATGTATTTTGATTGAATGAATTAAATGGAATTTAAGGGATAGCCCTAGCATGTTTGGAGAATGGAAGCAAAGTTAGAACCCAGAGTCTATAGAGAGATGATAGTGAGACAGTTGAAGAGAGACATCTGCAGCTGAGGGCCTTAGCTCTCTTCCTCTGGCTCCGGGAATATCTGGAGCTGAGGATTCAGGGTGTGGATGGTGTTTAGGCCCCCTGCCTGGTTGACTACCCTCCATACTGTCTCAGTTCTCTGGATCCACAGCTGAACCCTGAGTGAGTTACACTCCTGATAAGCCTTGATTTGCTCACCTGTACAATGGGACTAAGAAACATGTCTTGCCTGTCTTCATGAGTACTGTCATCAGGCTCAAAAGATATTTAAACAAACAAACAAACAAGCAAACAAACAAAAACCCTTGTCATCAAATTGATTTCAGCTTACAGAGACCCTATAGGATAGAGAAGAACTACCTCTATATGGTTTCCTAGGCTATAAATCTTTACAAAAGCAGACTGCCACAGTTTTCTTCTGCAGAGTGGCTGGTGACTTCCAACTGTTAACAGTTCAGTTAGCAGCCTAGCACTTAACCAGTGTGCCATCACAGATCCTTGAAAAGAGATAAAGGATATGAAAATGCCTGTCAACTATTGTCTTAGTTTGGGTTCCTGTGAGAAATAGACCATGAAACAAGAGTGCAAGTAGAAGCAGCTTGTTGGGGGAGGCAGGGAAGGGAAGGAAACAATATAGGCTGTTACCAAGCAAGTGACCCTTATGGGCACCTGGAGTGCAATCCTGCTGGAGACCTCTGGGAGGCAATGTAGAGCATACATCACAAAGTTGCCCTGCATGATGGAAGAGGAAGGCAGCTGAGGATGCATTTATGCTCAGCTCCTGTCAGTCACTAGTTGAGGGCTGCTCCCAGGATCTCTCAGCCTACTGTATGGATAGCAGAATAGGCACCAATAGTCCAAGAAAGCCTCTGGGCTAAGAAATACAGGAGCTGGCAGTGAAAACTGATCTGGTATGCACCAAAGTGAGAAGAGCAAGGAGCTACAGGGGGACCTTGCAGGGTCTGCCGTATCTGAACATGCTGCCCAGCTACAGAGCACCTCCCCTTTTTAGTTGATTTGTCTCTTCCTTGGTCTTCTCCTCATAGTCGCTAACCTCCCCTCTACTGCATGCAGGAACAATTCCACTCAGCCTTCAATTTGCATTCCCCAAGTGGTAATAAGCCCAACATACCCATTGAGATCTTGCCCCCATTCTCCAAAAAAAACTTGTACAAGCATTCAGCCAAACAAAACAAGTCTCTTTCTAGGAGAAAAGAGTCAGCTCCTGAGATCACATGGTTTTCTGGGCACTGTCATGCAAGAGAGGAAAGCAATTCTCATTTGAAGGACATACTTAGGTAAAGAGGCCACCCTTCTGGCTGGGGAAGCTGAGTGATTTTGGCAGGCTAGGGGAGTAAATTAGAGGGCAGGTACAAGTGAGGGACGGTAAGGAGAGAGGCTGGATCCAGATAAAGGAAACCAAGAGCCCAACCTGAGCTGCGGATGCGCTGCGAGAGGCAGGGGGTGATGTGGGTGGCTCAGTGGCTGGGACTCTGGTTGACACAGCTAGTGGTCACCCCAGATCTGCTCTGGGTGAGCACAGAGTTGGTATTTGGAGCTGTCAGAGGTGATAAATGCATCAGCAACATGGCATACTGGAAAACTGGCTCTGACTCAATGGCTCATTAATACCCAGACTCCGACCAGCCTGTGGATGCTAATTAAAGCCACACTGAATAACAGGAGGCCTCTGAGAAATTCAGCATTGACTCCTAGCTCACTTTTCTCAGAAGAGCACACTCAGAGCTGAGAGGTGAGCCTGGGGTAGGTTCTGGACACCAGTGGACGTCTAGTGTGAGAACAGACTCACACTCAAGAACTCTCCTGTGATAGAGCTCTGTGGCACTTAGAGATGACCAGGTCCAACCTCTGCCCATTTTGCAGATGGAGAAACTGAGGTTTGGGGAGGGGCAGGGGTTTGCCCGAGTTCACTTAGTGAGACAGTAGCAGAGCCTGCACTAGACTCCAGGTGTGAGATCTCCTAACTCTGCCCTGCTGTTCCTGAGCCCCCAACACACATCTATATGCTACAGTGCCAGCTAGCTGGGAGGACAGTAAGAAGAGCAGAACCTGGCATAGCCCTCAAACTGAATCTGTATAAATAGGAAGGACATTTCTAGGAGGGCAGCAACCATACCCCAGCCCCCAGCCCAGGGCCCAGCACAGAGAAGTTGCTTAATAAATGTGGAACAGATGCACAAATGCATGAAGGAATGAAGTATACCTCATGCCAGAATGTGAACATGTGTTCTCATCAGGTACAAACTCAGGAAAAGAAGAAATTAGGGAAAGCTTGCTGGAGGTGACAGCATCAGAAATGGACCTTCATGGAAAGAAGTAGACACTGTTTCTATCTGGGGCTCCTCTAAGCAGCCTTTCACTTCATCCCCACAATAACTCAGTGAGGTAGTTATGATTATATCCATTACACAGATGAAGAAACTGAGGCCCAGTCAAGTGGAGTCCTTCACCCAAGGTCCCACAGCCAGGAAGCATAGGGGTTGGGATTTGAATCCAGATCTTCCCAATGCTGAACACCATGCTTTCAACACCGTCTGGTGGGTTGGCTCAAACACCTCTACCAAGGGAAAGTCTTCCCAAACTCCCCTAGAGAGGTGGCCACCCAGAAAGCCCATGTCATTCCATCCTGAGGTCACACTTGCATCTTCCTACCACGAGATCCTCTCAGGTGTGTCCATGGGGGTCTTCATGGTGCGGTCTACGGCATAGGGGTTGGTGGGATGGGAGTCACCTGCAAAAGTCTAATGTTAAGTGTATGCCAATTAAACATGACCTCTCAGATTAACCACATAAATAAGACAAAAGACAAGGATCACCTGATTTTGTCCATTGATGCAGAAAAGGCATTTGATAAAGTCCAACACCCATTCATGCTAAAAACTCTCAGCACAATGGGCATAGATGGCATGTTCCTCAACACAATAAGGGCCATTTATACAAAGCCAATTGCCCACATCATCCTGAATGGAGAGAGACTGAAAGACTTTCCCTTGAGATCAGGAACTAGACAAAGATGCCCACTCTCACCTCTTCTATTCAACATTGTGGTAGAAGTTTTAGCCAGAGCAATTAGACAAGACCAAGAAATAAAGGGCATCTGCATCGGCAAAGAGGAAATTAAAATCTCCCTGTTTTCAGATGATATGATTGTATATGCAGAGAACCCCAAGGACTCTATAAGTAAGCTACTCAAACTGATAGAAGAATTCAGCAAAGTCTCAGGATACAAGATAAACATAAATAAATCAGTAGGATTCCTTTATACCAACGAGACTGTCAAGGAAGAAATTGTCAAATCTATACAATTTACAACAGCCCCTAAGAAGATAAAGTACCTAGGAATTAATCTAACCAGAGAAATAACAGACCTTTACAAAGAGAACTACAAGCCCTTACTACAAGAAACTAAGAGAGACTTAGAGAAATGGAAAAAACCTACCCTGCTCATGGATAGGAAGACTTAACATTGTGAAAATGTCTATTTTACCCAAAGCAATTTATTTATATAATGCAATCCCAATACAAGTTCCAGCATCATTTTTTAATGAGATGGAGAAACAAATCACCAATTTTGTTTGGAAAGGGAAGAAGCCCCGGATAAGTAAGATACTACTAAAGAAGAAGAACACACTGGGAGGCCTCTCGTTACCCGACCTTAGAACATACTACACTGCCACAGTGGTCAAAACAGCCTGGTACTGGTACAAGAACAGGCATATGGATCAAGGGGACAGAATTGAGACCCCAGAGATGACACCATCTGCCTATGAACAGTTGATATTAAACAAAGGCCCTAAGACACTAAACTGGGGTAAAAACAGTATCTTCAACAAATGGTGCTGGCAAAATTGGTTATCCATCTGCATTAAACTGAATCAAGATCCATATGTTACACCTTATACAAAAACCAACTCCAACTGGATAAAAGACCTAAATATCAAACCTAAAACGATAAAGCTCATCCAAGAAAAGGTAGGAACAACAATGGAAGTTTTAATACACAATGAGGACAGACTCCAAAATCTGTCAAAGAAACCACAATCAACAGAAGAGAAAATAGATAAATGGGAACTGTTAAGAATCAGACACTTTTGCTCATCCAAAGACTTCATTAATAGAATTAAAAGAACACCCACAGAATGGGAAAAAATATTTGGCAACTGTATGTCAGACCGACGCCTGATCTCCATAATCTATAAGATACTACAAAATATCAATAAGAAGAAGATAAACCATCCAATTAAGTGATGGGCAAAGGAGATGGACAGACATTTCACTAAAGAGGAGATCCAGGCAGCCAAAAACTACATGCAGACATGTTCACGATCTTTAGTAATTAAAGAAATTCAAATCAAGACGACAATGGGATACTATCTCACCCCAATAAGATTGGCCATGATCCAGAAAACACAAAACAACAAATGCTGGAGAGGCTATGGAGAAAGTGGAACCCTCCTACACTGTTAGTGGGTTGCAAAATGGTCCAGCCTCTTTGGAAAGCAATCTGGTGCTTCCTTAAAAAAATGGATATCGATATACCATTTGACCCAGTAATTCCACTACATGGAGTATATCCTACAGAATCAAGGCCTTTCACACCAACGGACACATGCACCAGAATGTTTATCGCAGGACAGTCCACGATAGCAAAAAGATGGAATCAACCCAGATGCCCAACAACAGAAGAATGGATAGGTAAACTATGGTAGATACACTCAATGGAGCCCTACGCAATGATAAAGAATAACGATGATTCCAGGAAACATCTAACCTGGTTTCAACTGGAAGACATGTTGAGTGAAAGTAGTCAGCAACAAAAGGACAAATATTGTATGAGACCTCTACGATAAGATCTCAAAAACAGACTTGTGTATAGAAGAAAAGACTCTTTGACAGCTGCAAGAGAGGGGAGGGAGGGAGAGTGAGGGGGAGACGCTTTAGTTTAGATAGTTGCTAGAAATCTGGTTGAGAGAAAGTGATGACAGCACATGTTAGAAACAAGAACAACATTAAGTGGACTTCAGCATAACTTGAGTACTCCTTCCATCTTAACCCAATATTGCAAGGATAGAGTAGCTGGGGCGGGGGGCGGGGGACCATGCTCTTAGGCGAAATCGAGGCCAGTTGGCACAACTAGCGTTTTGCTAAGAGAGCTCTCTGCACCCCACATCAATGAGTAGCGTCTGGGGTCTTAAAAGCTGCCAAGCTGCCATCCGAGGGCGCAGCAAATAGTCCCAGCTCAGCAGGAACGGATGCTCACCAAGGACCACAATGGCATGCGGTAAAGACAACCTAGAAGACAGAGAGACCCACAACAGTGGATACCTTCATCGACTTGGGACCGGAAGAACCGGATGGTGCCTGGCCACCACCAGTGATAGCCACGATGGAGCTCACTAGGTTGAGTCTCACTGACAACACAAGAATAAAAAGGGGTGCATCCTGAGAACTCCACTAAAAGACCTCAATTGATGGTCCAGCGGTTTTGGGGTTCCCCTGAGAGCATGGCCCCCAGCCCTGATGATGCCCTTACCTATATATTATAACGAAGGTTCACTCTTTGGGCAGGAATGGATTGGACTTGGCAATGCAGAGTGACCATATATTGGTTGCACTTTATGGTTCTATACATCTATAGGATATCATCCTGCTGACCTCTGGCTGGAGGAAGGAGAGTGGGTGGAGAGGAGGGGAAAGGAGGCTGTTGGCAGGATGAGACATGTATGGAGCAGAGAGGAATAGTGTGCTGTCACCGGACAGGGAGAGCAGTGGAAGCTGCATATAGGTGGGCATGTAAATTTTTACGGTAATGTACATTTTCACTCAGTCATGTTAAATAAAAAATAAAATAAAATAAAAACATGACCTCTCAATAATGTCTCCTGCAGAGGGTTGCTGTGAGGAGTGTGTGAATGGATGCTTGTAAAGAGACCAGCTAGGTGGTCCACATTTGGTAACCAACTGTCACAGGACAGGTTGCTATCGTTGAGTTGTTTATACTTGTTAGTACTCGACTATCTTCCCTTCCTGGGTTCCTGCCCCAGAGAGGGGCAGAGCAGGGCAGATGACTCGCCCAAGTTCCTACGACCACACGAAGACTCAAAGCCATTTCCCAACACCCCTCAGAACACAGCTCACTCAGCCAAGGCTGAGGACTGCATCCTCTGATGACGTAGAAGCCCCTTCTGATGTAGTAATTCAACCCCAACACCAGACTAAACCACACCCCTGCTCCCCATCGAATCCTGTCTCCTCCTCTCTCCCTGTTCCCGATCAGAGATTTGATGTACCATGTGTCACTTGGTATAGAGTGGGATGTGGGGTGGGGTGAGCCCAGTAGGAGTGTGTCAATGTGAGGGTGTGTGAAGTGTGTAAGCCAAGAGTGAGTCTCTGTGACTATGTGCAAAGTGTGTGATCCCAGAGTGAGTGTAGGGGATGGGAAAAGTGTGACTACACTGGGAGTTTATGAGTGTGTATGTGAAGTGTGTGACTCTACTGTGAGACTGTCAAGTAGGGTAAAATGTGTTACCCAAGTATGAGTCTGTGTGTGAGTGTGTGTGGGTGTGAAGTATGTGATCCCAGTGTGAATGTATGGGGGTTGTGAAGAGTGTTACCCTAGAACAGGTCTGCATGTGTGTGTCAAGTGTGTGACTGCATTGTGAGTCTATTAAAAACAAACAAACAAACAAACAGTGCTGTCAAGTCAATTCAGACCCACAGTGACTCTGCAGGACAGAGTAAAACCGCCCCATAGATTTTCCAAAGAGTGCGTGGTGGATTCAAACTGCTGACCTTTTAGTTAGTAGATGTAGCACTTAACTGCTATGCCCTCGGGGTTTCCCACTTAGAGGCTACAGAGGGTGAGAAGTGTGAGTCTATAGGGTGTGTGAAGTGTGTGAGACAAATGTAAGCCTACATGTGTATATATGAAGTGTGTCCAATGTAAGTCTATACACGTGTGTGAAATGTGTGAGCCCAGTGTGAGTCTGTATATTGTGTATGTGTATGAAGTGTGTGAGCCCAGTATGAGTCTGTTGAGGTGTGTGTGTGAAGTGTGTGAACAATGCAAGAGTGCATGGGTATCTGAAAGTGCATTGTTCAGTTAGCTAAGGCTGGGTGATGCTGCTGTAACAAACGGCCCCCAAATCTCAGCAGCTCACAGAAGCAAAAAGGTTTGTTTCTCAGACCCACGTGTTAATCCATGGATCATCTGTAGCTTTGCTTTCTGTCATCTACACATGGGGACTAAACAAAGGCAAATGGCAGCATCTCCCTGGAAGCTGCTGGCCACTCAGGCAGAAGAGAAAGAGGACACAGAGGAACCAGGAGCTGTCTTGTAGAGCCCTTGCCTAGAAATGACACACAGTGCTTCCACTCCTAGCCCATAGGAAGCTGGTCACATGACCAAGCTGACTTTCAGCTGGATGGGAAATAGAATCTCCCTTGGGGAAGGGGGCAGGAAGTACCTGGGAACAAAGATACCACCTAAGCCACTGTTATTCCACGTGCCAAACCCAAACCCATTGTCCTTGAGTTGATTCCAACTCACAGTGATCTCACAGGACACAGCAGAACTGCCCCAGAGAGTTTCCAAGGAGCACTTGGTCAAACTGCTAACTCTCCAGTTAGCAGCTGTAGCTCTTAACCACTATGCCACCAGGGTGTCTGATACCATGTACACAGGATGCCAATTCAAATGAGCTTTTGTATTTCAGGGGTAAAAAGCATGAGGCTTCCTATGTCAATTTGTGTGAGAAAATGCACGTGTATGTACAAACCTCTTCATTGATGTGTGTTGTTTTCTGGGTGTGTACAGATGTAGGCTGGTGTTTCTGGATGCAAGAATGTGTGTAAGACATAGGTACATGAGCCTATGGGTGAATGGACAAATCCAAGTGTGTGTATGATGAAAAGAACATGGGCCAGGGGAGTTCAAAAATGGGTGCGTGTGCTTATGTGTGTATGCATATGCATTTGTGCACATGTATGTTTTTGTGTGTGCATGTGTGCTCATGTATGTATGTATATGGTGTATGCTGTATATATGTGTGCATCCATATGCCCTAGCCACAACACTGAGGCTGTCTGTATGTACCCCGAATCCCCCCCATGCTCACCTTGGACATACGTTCCCTTCCACAGGGAAGAGGTTCTCACAGATGGGAAGTGAGATGCTCAATTTCCCAGCTGACAATTTAGCAGGTTCATTCACCCCTCATTTGCTGGCCATCTGTCCCCTTCTGCACAATGGCTGTCTCCACCTGACCTGCTCGCCAAGGCTGCAAAAGAGTGGTGGCAAGATGGGAGGTGTGGAATTTGTCCTCGGCTACCTACTCTGGAGCTTGGAGTCCTTTTTCCGTCTGAGGATAAGACCTCTAGGAGCTGCCATAGGGGATGGAGTCAGGCAGGGACAGAACTATCCCTAAGCTGTCCCTAAGGATAGGTTTCTGCCAGAGGGCACTTTGGAAGTTTCCAGAACATCTTAGACCACTGCAAATGCCCAGCAATTTTTCCCACCTCCCAAATGGTCCCCTGCTATCATAAAGGGACTTTCAATCAGAATAAGACAGGCCCCAATCATCATGAAGAGAGTCACACCTGCTCTGGGTGCTGGCCCTGTGTTGGGATCTGTCCAAGCACTTGGCATGTAGGCTCTTGTTTTATCTTTGGGAAACTGAGAGGCCAGCCAGCCAGCCAACCAGCCAAGTGCCATCGAGTTGGAAGGTGTTTTTATTCTCCCTGCTTGCCAGATGAGGAAACTGAGGCACAGAGAGGTGAGCAGTTCACACAGCCCATTGTTACAAAACTAGTTGTGTGCTAAGGTCCCCTGACTCCCTGTTCAGATGTTTGGTGTGTTCAGGATCACCTCCTCCAAGAAGCTGATCCTGACCACAGCTTGGAGAGGCCAGACCTGGAGCCACAGGAAGAACAGCAGTGCTGCTTTAACAGAAATACCACAAGTAGATAGCTTTATAAAGAGAAATTTTATTTTGTCCCCCAGTTCAGTAGAGTAAAAGTCCAAATTCAGGGTGTTAGTTCCAGGGGAAGGCTTTCTCTGCTGGCTCTGGAGGAAGGTCCTTGTCATTCGTCTGCCCTGTGCTAGTTCCTCCTCATGCACAGGGACCAGAGTCCTTTCTGAGGGATGTCCTCTGCTTCCAGCTCTGCTTTCTGGTGGCACGAGGTCCCCAGCTCTCTGCTTGTCTTCCTTTTCCTTTATATCCCATAAGGCTGTCCCAAAGCACATTGAAACCCAGAATCCCTGAACCTAGTACCATTGAGTTGATTCTGACTTACAATGACCCTATAAGACAGAGTAGAACTGCTCCACAGAGTTTCCAAGCAGCACCTGGCAGGTTTGAACTGCTGATCCTTTGGTTAGCACACATAGTACTTAACATGACAATCCCACAAATTGAGTCCTGCTCCACCAACACAACTGCTGCTCATTCTCCCTCATTAATATCATAAAGGCAGGATTTACAACATAAATAAACATCACTTAACACTAGGAATCAAGGTCCAGCCAAATTAATACACATATGTTTGGGGAAACACAGTTCAATCCATGACAAGCAGCTCTGGATGTAGACTTGGTGGAAGGGAGGGGAGCGCGAGCCCAGGACAGTTCGTCTTCTTCTCCAACCCCTTCCTTTCTCCTTCCATAGTCACCTTCTTCCCCTGGGCCTTGCCTTCTGATTCTAACACGTCTTTGAAATGAATCTTCCAAGATTTGGGCTGATTTTGCCATGTCTCTGCTTAATCACCATCCTGGCTGGCATCCCATCTTCCCTAAGGTGAAGTTCAGCCCACCAAACCCCTCTACATGAGGCCCTTCAGGGACCAGCTCTGCCCACCTCTCTGGATTCTTCACTTCACAGTCCTCTCTACACTTGCTTTGGGCTCAAACCTGCCATACTCTTGTATCTCTGAGCCTTTGTGGACACTGTCCGCACTGGTAGGAACCCTTCCCTTCTTCACACTTTCCCTGGCTAACTCCTGACCATCCTCTGGGCTTCGGCTGAGATGTGACCTTTTTAAGCATGTCTTCCTTGACTCACAAGCCCACATCAGAGATCTAGTCTCTGTGCTCACACTGTCCCTACCCTACCCAACATCTGCAAGGGAATTGTGTCCCTCCACTGAGCTGAAAGCCAGGGCAAGTGCTGCATCCTGTTAATCACTCTGCCTACAGTTACTCATTTTGCAATACATGTTATTTATCTGCCCCCCCTGCCCTTGGCCAGGCACTACTGTGGAGGCCAGTGCTATTGTTGCTGGGACCATTAGGGTCAACTGAGTCAGTTCCTACTCATACTGACTCATGTCCAACCCAACAAAACCCTTCCTGGTCCTGTGCCGTCCCCTCACAGTTGCTGCTGTGGTGGAGCCTGTTGTTGCAGCCTCTGTGTCAGTCTGTCCCATGGAGTCTTGCTCTTTCTCAATGACCCTCTACCTCACAAAGCAGGATGTCTTGTTCCAGCGACTGGCCCCTCCTGATAAATGTGCAGAATTTGAGAATTCTTGCTTGTCAAGGGTATTCCAGCTGTGCTTCTTCTGAGACATATTTGTTCATCCTGGCAGCCCACAAAAACCCAGTGTTGCTGAGTCGATTCCGACTCACAGCGATCCTGTAGAACAGAATAGAACTGCCCCGTCGAGTTTCCAAGGAGCGCCTGGTAGATTGGAACTGCTGATGTTTTGGTTAGCAGAAGTAGCACTTAACCACTGCGCCACCAGGGTTTCCTGTGGCAGCCCATAGTATATTTAATATTCTTTACCAACGGAGTATCTCAAAGGCATTGATTCTTCTTTGATCTTCCTTATTCATCATCCAGCTTTTGCATGCATACAAGACAGTAGAAAATACCATGACTTGGGTCAGGTGCACCTTAGTCCTTAAAGTGACATCTTTTCTTGCCTTTTAACACTTTAAAGAGGACTTTTTTTCCCCCAATTTTTTTATTATGATTGAGCGAAAATGTACAATCCCATATAAATTTGCATGCCCACCTATGTGCAGCTCCTAGTGCTCTCCCTGCCAGGTGATAGCACACTCCTCCCCTCCATTGTATAAATGTCATATCCTCCTAATTTCCTATCCCCTTCTCTCTACCCTCTCCCCTGTCTCCAGTAAGAGGTCCTATAGATGCATGAAACCATAAAGTGCACACACGATATGGTCACTCTGTGTCACCAAGTCCAATTTATTTCTGTCTGAAGAGTTGGCCTCCATTATGATTTATGGACAGGGGCAGCATCAGGGCCAGAAGCCATGCTCCCAGGGGAACCCCGAGGCCCCTGGACCGTCAATTGTTGTCTTTTAGTGGAGACCTCAGGATGCACCCCTTTTTGTTCTTCTGTTGCCAGTGTGACTCAACTTTGTGAGCCCCATCACGGCTATCACTGGTGGTGGCCAGGCACCATCCGGTTCTTCCGGTCACGTGTCGATGTAGTCACTCACTCACAGGGGTCTCTCTGTTTTGTGGGTTCTTTTTCCACCATGTCATTTTGGTCCTTGGTGATCATCCATTCCCGCTTAGTTAGGACCATTTGGTGTACCTCAGAAGGCAGCTTGGCAGCTTTGAAGACCCCAGATGCCACTTACCAACATGGGATACAGGAGGCTCTTTTAAAGAGGACTGTTACAGCAAATTTGCCCAATACAATATGTCATTTGATTTTTTGACTGCTGATTCCAAGGGTGTTGATTGTGGAAACAAGTAAAATGAAATCCTTGACAACTTCAGTATGTTTTCCATTTATCATAATATTGCTTGTTGATCCAGTCATGAGGAATTTTTCTTCTTAATGTTGAGGTGCAATCCATACTGATGGCTGTGGTCTTTGACCTTCATCAGTAAGCTTCAAATTCTCTTCACTTTCAGTAAGCAAGTTTGTATTCTCTGCACATCAAAAGTTGTTAACATGTTCTTCCAATCCTGATTCCCATTCTTCTTTACATAGTCCAGATGTTCTGATTACTTACTCGGATTACGGATTGACTAAGTATGGTGAAAGAATACAGCCCTGATAGACACCTCCTCTGGCTTTAACCATGAGGTATCCTCTTGTTCTGTTTGAATGACTGTCTCTTGTTCTGCATATGGGTTCCTCATGAGTACCATTAAGTGCTCTGGAATTCCCATTCTTTGCAATGTTATCCATAATTTGTTATAATCCACACAGTTAAATGCCTTTATATACTCAACGAAACGCAGGTAAACATCTTTCTGATATTCTCTGCTATCAGCCAAGATCCAGCTGATATCATTTATTCCGTGCCTCCTTCTGAATTCAGCTTGAACTTCTGCCAGTTACCTGTCAATATACCGTTACAACTGTTTTTGAATGATCTTCAGCAAAATTTTACTCGTGTGTGATATTAATGATTATTGTTCAATAATTTCCACATTCTGTTGGATCACCTTTCTTTGGAATGGGTACAAATATATGAGGTCTGAAAATTATGTCAGCAAGTTTAATTGTTCTACATATCTCGTTGCTGAATATTACATTAGTCACCTTCAAAGTACTCCCCTTGGGAAGCTATGCACTGATACCAGCACCTAGTCTACACTTCAAAGCAATTTTGGAACTCTTTCTGGAACGGCCATTACACGTAGTGGCAAGTTTGTGGACTTAATTGTACAGTTGCCTGTGAAGGAGCTTTTAGCCAGTAAACAAGTAACTGCATTGGAACACCCTCCTTACGTACTTGATCTAGCCCCCAGTGACTTTTTTCTTTACCCAAAGATAAAGGAAATATTGAAAAGAAGACATTTTGATGACATTCAGGACATCAAGGGTAATACGACAGCAGCTCTGATGGCCATTGCAGAAAAAGAGTTCCAAAACTGCTTTGAAGGGTGAACTGGACACTGGTGTTGGTACATAGCTTCCCAAAAGGACTACTTCAAAAGTAACCCTAGTGGTATTCAGCAGTGAGTTACGTAGCACTTTTCCTAGGATTAGTTTGCAGACTTAATTGGCAGTCCTCACAGATCTCTTCCAGTTGGTTGGCCATTAAGCTATCTCGACACAGGTGAGTGAGCATCCCAGAGCTGCATCTGTTGAAATAACTCAATTGGTAATTCTGTCAATTCCTTGAACCTTGTTTTCCTCCAATGCTATCAGTGTAGCTCAGACTTCTTCCTTTAATACCATCGGTTTTTGACCATGTGCTACTTGCTGAAATGGTTGAATGTTAACCAATTCTTTTTCGGGACAATGACTCTGTGTATGCCTTCCATCTACTTTGATGATTCCTGTACATTCAGTATCTTCCCCGTAGAGTCTTTCAATATTGCAACTTTAGGTTTGAATTTTTTCTTTAGTTATTTTAACTTAAAAATTGCTCAATGTGTTCTTCCTTTTTTGGCTTTCTAACTCTAAGTCTGTACATAATTCTTTTAAATACTTTGCCTCTTTGATTTACCTTTAGAAATCTTCTGTTTAACTCTTTTATGTTATCATTTCCTCTATTTACTTTAGCTACTCAACATTCAACAACAATTTCCAGTCTCTTCTGACTTCTGTTTTGGCCTTTTCTGTCTTTCGAATGATGGTTTGCATTCTTCCTGTATGATGTACTTGATGCCATTCTACACCTCGACTGGTCTTCAGTCATTAGTGTTTGATACATCAAATCTAATCTTGAGATGATCTATAAACTGAGGTGGGATGTACTTAAGGTATTATTTCAGCTCTCAGGGACTCACTCTAATTTTCTTCAGCTTCAGCTTGAACTTGCATATGAGCAACTGATGGTCTATTCTGTAGTCAGCCCCCAGTGTTGTTCTGACTAATGATGCTGAGCTTCATCCGTTATCTCTTTCCACAGACATAGTCAGTTTGATTCCCATGTTCTCCATGTGGTCAGATCCACAATTATAGTCATCATTTATGTTGTTGATTAAAAAAAATTGCAATGAAGAAGTTGTTGGTCTTGCAAAATCCTATCATGCAATTTCCAGCATCATTTCTATCTCCAAGGCCATATTTTCCAACTACCATCCTTGTTTATTTCCAGCATTCATGTTCCAATCTCTAGTCATTATCAATGCATCTTAACTGCATATTTGGTCAACTTCAGACTGCAAAAGTTAATAAAAATCCTCAATGTCCTCATCTTTAGCATTAGTGGTTGGTGCATAAATTTGAATAATTGTCATATTAACTGGTCTTCATTTGTGCTTCACTGACAGCCTTGTACTTTAGGATAGATCTTGAAATGTTGTTTTTGACAATGAATGCAATACCATGGGAGGCCACTGATACAAGAAATAAAAAAGTAGGAGGAGGTGGAGAATGACTAGGGTTGGGCAGCAGCTTAAGATGGGTGATCAGGGAAGGTTTCTAAGAGGTGGTAACAAGTATGGGAAACTAGTGATGAGAAGAAACTAGTCATGTAAAGTTCTGATGGGTTGAGAGGGGAACTTGCGGCTGAGGAAACAGCAAGTGCAAAGGCCCTGAGGTAGGCAAGGGCTTGATATGTTTGAGTCAGACCTGTGTGACTGGATTCTTGACAGCTGGTGGAGGTGAGAGGTTCCAAGAAGTAGCAAAAAGTTTTGTAAACATTTTTTGAGTTTGTCTTCAAATGCTCCAGGTGAACACATCCAAAGAACCTTTTCTGATTGTCCCCACCTTCCTGCCTCTGAACTCTTTCAGCCCCTTCTCCTGGAGACCTCATTTACCTCTCAGCTCCATTAAGATGGAGGAGTCACCAACCCCTGCTTGTCTCCTTCACAGAGTAGAAGAAGCATTTCACATTTGGGCCTTCCTTTGCTTCCTTTAGTCCCTATTTCCAGGGCCAGGAGGGCACCAATGGAATTTGGATGGGATCCCACACAAGACAAGCGTCTTCTAAGCCAGCTTCAACTCTTTTAGGAAATCTCTAGACTGGCTGGGATGTGAGGCTCAGTTTTTGGTGGATTCCAATTTGGGCTCCCTGCATCTCCCAAGGGCTTCACAGGCAAACTGCAGAAAAGGATTTTGTTTAGGCCTAAGAGAGGGAGACGGCCAAACAACTCAAACACTCTCAAAATGTTTAATCCATACTGAAGACTGTAGTCTTTGATCTTCATCAGTAAGTACTTGAAATCCTCTTAGCTTTAAGCAAGCAAGGTGGTGTTATCTGCATGTTGCAAGTTGTTAGTCTTCCTTCAGTCTTGATGCCATGTTCTTCTTCACATAGCCCAGTTTCACAGATTACTTGCTCAGCATACAGACTGAACCAGCATGATAAAAGATGCAATCCTGATGCATACCTTTCCTAACTTTAAATAATGCAGATTCCTTGTTCTATTCAAATGACTGTCTCTTGGTCTGTACACAGGCTCCTACGAGCACAATTAAGTGTTCTGGAATTCCCACTCTTTTCAATGTTATACGTAATTTGTTATGATCCAGAGAGTCAAAGTTCTTTGCACAGTCAATAAAACAGGTAAGCGCCTTTCCAGTATCCTCTGTTGTCTGCCAACATCCATCTGACACCAACAATGATATCCCTCATTCTAAATCCTCTTCTAAACCTGGCTTGAACTTCTAGCAGTTCCCTGCCAATGTATTGCTGCAATCATTTTTGAATGTTCTTCATCAAACTTTTATTTGTATGTGTGATATTAATGAGTTCCATAATTTCCACATCTTGTGGGATCACCTTTCTTTGGAATGTGCACAAATATTGATCTCTTCCAATCAGCTAATCAGGTATCTTTTACAAATTTCTTGGCATAGATGAATGAGTGCTTCCAGCGTTGCTTCTCTTTGCTGAAACATTTTAACTGGTATTCCATCAATTTCTGGGTCCCAATGCTGAGGTGGAATTCACAGATCTGTGAACTTGGACTGGAGTAGGCGAATTAACATGGCTATTTTCATTCACCCCTGACTGAATGAGGATTTCCTTCCATTATGGATGGAGGTAACAAATCATAGTTTGTTAGCAGGACTTGTGACTCTGTAGTCTGCAGAAATTCTGTTTTCACATCAATTTACAGTTGTTACAGAATTCCCTGAAATACTTTTCACACTTATCATGGCTTGGACATTACAGTGGTGGTTAAATTCAATGCCAGAGGTTGTTGTTTTAGTGCATTAATAAAGAAGCAGATACATCATTATGTCAGGGTTTTTTTTTTTTTGATACATTGGACTTGATTAAAATTAAAAGCCTTTTTCTATGAGAAAGAGAATGAAAAGAGAAGCCACAGACTTGCAGAAGCTCTTTGCAAGGCACATCTCTGACAATGACTGTCTCCAGAACACATTTTAAAAATCCTCAAAGTTCAATAATAACCTAAAGACAAAATGAGCAATGATCCTAACAGACAATTCTAGAAGATAGAAAGATGCAAATAAGGAAAACAAAAATCAGGGAAGTGTAAATTAAAACTAGGGAAATGCAGATTTAATCACAAGATACTACTAACCCACCCAATAGAATGACTGAAAAAAATTTGAAACAAAACAGATAATACAAGTGTTGGCAAGGACGGAGAGCAGCTGGAACCTCATCTATTGCTGGTGGCAACACAATATGAAGCAACTAGTTTAGTAAAGGTTTTGACAGCTTCCCACAAAAAATGCACATATATCTACAATATGACCCAGCAACTCCACTTCCAGGCACTGACCCAAGAGAAATGAAAACTTGTGTTCACACAAAAACTGTTCACAAATGTTTACAGCAGCACTAATCACCCAAAATTGGAAAATATTCGGTTCTCCAACTGGTGAACAGACCAACAGGCTGTGGCACATCCATGTAATGGAAAACCACCTCACAATCCAAAAGGAGATAAGTATTGATTCATGAAACGACATGAGTGAATCCTAAAATGCATTGTGCTAAAAACCAAAAGGGCACATAATGTACGATTGCATCTACATGACAACCTTATAAAGCAAAACTACAGAAAGGCAGAGAAACCCTGGTGGCACAGTAGTTAAGAGCTCAGCAGCTTACTGAAAGGTCAGCAGTTCAACTCCACCAGCTGCTTCTTGGAAACCTTGTGGGGAATTGTACTCTGTCCTGTAGGGTTATCACAAATCGGAATCAACTAAACAGCAGCATGTTTGGTTTTGGGTGTTAAGACAGAGAGGAAAATAGATAGTGGATGCTAGGGGCTGGGGGATGTGGAGAGGTGTTACTTAAAAAGGGGTTGTTGTTATTCTGAATTGCTGTTGAGTTCATTCCAACTTATGGCAACCCTATGTGTGTAGAGTAGTACTTCCCCACATGGTTTCAAGGCTGTGGCCTTCTGGAAGTTGATCTTCAGGCCTTTCTTCCAAGGCACATCTTGTGATTCCAAATGTCAATTTCTTGGCTCTTCTAAAGGTGTAGCATAAGAGAATTTTAAGGGTGACAACTTTGATTTTGTTTTTAAATATTTTGATATGTATTTCTTTGTCATCTTGTGCTTTAATTTTATGCTAGAGAGGGTCAGACATCGTACAATGTGTCAAAGAAGTACACAGCACAAAAAGTCAAGTTAGATGTCAGGATTCTCACTAGTACAGTCTCTCCTGCCCCTTCTCTCCTCTTTCACCTCCTCACCTTCCAAACTCATGAAAATAGAGGCTCACAGTTCAACTAACAGACAAAACTTGTTGAATCGCAGCTGTGGGCAGAATCCAAGTTCAGGTCTGCCCCTCATCCCCGTATCCAGTGTGTCTGTCTCCATGACTCCCAGTGCTTTTCAAAGTGAAAAGCTGGTACCCCATGGATTGATTGTAAATGCATATCCCACCCTCCCCTTGGCCTGCACCTTTTCCTCTGTCCACACACACGAGCTCACACACCAGTGAAGAGGGACCTTTGTTTGCCCAGAGAGAAAGCACTTCCCTGTAGACAAGGATCTGTTGGGTTGTGTTCCCTGACCCTCCCAAACACTGATCTCTCTCTACTGCTGAAATAAAGGGACCTTGTCATCACGGCCCCCACGGGAATTAGATCCAGGGCCTATCACCTGACCTGGAAATTATTTGTGTTTCATTCTCCAATTAGGAGCCCTGGTGGTACATTTGTTAAGCCTTTGGCTGCTAACAGAAAAGTCAGCAATTTGAACCAACAGCTTCTTCATGGGAGACAAGACTTGGTGATCAGTTCCCTAAAAAGATTACATCCTAAGAAACCCTGTAGGGCAGTTCTACTCTGTCCTGCAGGGTCACTATGAGTCAGAATTGACTTGACAGAATTGACGCAACAACAGCATTCTCCACTTGGCTCATCATAAAATGATGAAGGGCATTTCTTCCTCATCTCTTCTCTTAAGAGGATGGCTAGAATATGTGTTCTAAAAGCTGAAGGTCTCCCCTGTGGAGTCTGAGGCTGCAGGAGGCAGCCATGAGGTGGGCAGGCACTGGTCCTGCCCGGCTGAGGGGCAGCTGTACCCAGGCACACTCAGCTCCCAATACACCTGCTTTTTTCTGTAGCATAAGACATGTGACCTTGTAGGAGACACTTCGCTGCTGAGCAGCTGGGATTGCATCAAATGGAATACCTCTCTGAGGGGCCTTTCTTAAATAAAAGGCACAACAAAAATTAGCACAATGTGGCAAGGGAAGGAGGGAGGGAGAGAGAAAGAGAATGAGAGTGAGAGAAAGAAAATGTTCTTTGCACCATAATTTATAATAGGAGAGAACTGGAAATACCTGAATAACCATCAATGAAGGGATGCAGACAGGACTATGAAGCCACACTTTTGGGTAGTATCCAGAAGCATGAAGGAGTGAAGTAGATCTCTCTCCGTCCAGTGAGGACAATAGCTTAGTGGTAAAATTCTTGCTTTCCATGAGATTCCCAGCCAATGCACTTCAAGCATGGTCATCTTCCATCTACCAGTGGTGTTAGCAGGCTGAACACGTTACTGCAGAGCTTCCAATTTAAGACAGACTAGGAAGAAAGGCTCAGAGATCTACTTCTGAAATTCAACCAGTGAAAACTCTATGGATCACAACAGTCCACTCTGTAACCTATCATGGGGTTGTCACTGGGCTGGGCAGCATGTCATTCCATTGGGTCTGGGGTCACTATGAGTCAGAAGTCAACTTGACAACACCTAACAACAACATATCCATCAAAATGCAGAGATAGACAAGATGTTAGTGGGCAAAGCAAAGCAGAATGATAGCTACCATGATGTCATGTGTGTGATATAAACAAACACAAAGAAAGTGCCATCATGTTTTCCAGAAATGCATGAAGATGTGAACAGATGAAAAGAAAGAAGGGTGTGTAGCAAACTCTCCATGGCAGTTCCATCAGGGAAAGGAGAAAGCGTAAACCAGATAGAGTGTCATGACCCAAAAGAACTCCAGTCATCAGTATGGGAGTCATTCAAGCAGAGCATGTGTGCTTGGGACACGTGTCATTAATAATATTTTTGAAAGAGGAAAAAAGAAGAACAAAACAAGGAAAAGGGAAGAGAGAAAAAGATAAAGAAGGTAAAAAGGGAAGGCAGAGAGTTAGAGAGAAAGCTGGGGAAGGCGGGGTAGGGTGGGTGGGATTGTGTAGGAGCATGCTGACCCCCTCTCCTGCACCTGTCAGCCCTTCTCCAGCCCCATCAACCTGGGACAGAGAAATCTCAATTTGAGCATTCTGCAGTTTCATTTGCCACGAAGACCTTCATGTCTCTCCTGTCCCCCTTTCCCAGCCCAGGCCTCCTGTTGAGCCCTTTATTCCTCTTATCAGAGAGAACCAGAAAGGACTGCATGCACGCCTGGCCCCAAGCCTGGCCCACTGATTGCAAATTGTTTCTGAAGGAGCATTTTGGGATGGGCTTTCCCTCTCCTGGGCCTATTCTAGGAATGTCAATAGCTTCCATTTGGGATAAAAATGCTGAATCCATTTATCTCATAAATAATGACATTGTGATTAGCTGCCATTCTGACAGCAAATAACAGGAGTAGAGCAAGCACTTGCTGCCTCTGGATTTCTTGAGATAGATTTTGGACGGAGGCCACCAGCCTGGAGGGGGGCATCCACTATGCCAGGGATGGAGGGCCTTGACTTCTTCTACCTCACTACCCCTCCTCTGTAGTCACAGTTGTGCCCATTTAACAGAAAAAAGAAACTAAGCTCCAGCAATGTTGCCTACCTAGGGTTTTCTAGAAGAGTCAGAACACTTCTAACTCCAAGACCAGGATTCTTGCCCCTGCGCTCCAGCTACCAAGACAGAGATTCAAGACAATGAATAAGGTTGAGTCTCAGAGTTGTGCTGTATGGCACTGCCCAGTCAGGTCTATCCTTGCCCAGTAGTGCAGCGTTACACCCATAATCCTGGAACTCACCCTCCCGTATCTTCTGACCGCCCTCCCACTGCCTGTACCTGCCTCTCCATGCCTGTGCAAGTGCTTGGTAGCTCAGAAGTGCCAGAAAATTGAGGAGTAGTTCTCGAGCAAGGGCTGACGGGAGTAGGTACAGAAATACCTCAGCTCCCTCTCCTCTCTGGTGGGGTGACTTTGAGGTCCATGCGTTCCCCTATGTCCTAGAGTTTCCCTGTGGAAGGAAGTTCTAGCTGCCCACACCACGGTCGCTGGCTAGGTCATGCACCCCGTGTTGGCTGCCATCTCTTCCCTGTCTCACATCGCCCTGTTCTTGAATAAACTGCTTTTCAGGACCTGTTCTGGAAAACATAGAGGTCTGAAAGACCTCTTCTGAAGCCCTAATCCAGAGGCACTGTGACAGAAGATTGTCACCAGAAGCACGTCCTCTAAAAGGAACTTTCTATGACCCAGATTGGACCACCTTCTTCTCCAGGGCTCCATAGGCTAAACTCCTTAAGGTGGTATTTACAGATTTTGCCTACTTAGCAACCATTCTCCTTGTTTCCGGTTTCTACCAGTTGTCACGGAATTGACTCTGACGAAAGGGAAATCAGAGAGTTGGAACTTCATACCATCAAGAAAGCAACACCTGGAGCAGAGCATGAGAGAGGAAAAGGTGCAGGCCAAGGGCAGTTCTACTCTGTCCTGCAGGGTCACTATGAGTCAGAATTGACTTGACAGAATTGACCCAACAACAGCATTCTCCACTTGGCTCAAGTGTCAAGGTAGAAATGTGCTCCATGGGGTTCTCAGTGGCTAATATTTTGGACGTAAATCTCCAAGCCTTTCTTCTGAAGTGCTACTGGGTTGACTCAAACCTCCAAGCTTTTGGTTAGCAGCTGAGTGCATTCAACATTTGTGTCACCCAGGGACTCCTGCTTCGTTACAGATCCTCAATTTTTCTTGGTGTCTTAGTCATCCGGTACTGACTGCTCTAACAGAAATACCACAAGTGGATGGCTTTAACACACTCCGGCAGGCTACAAGTCCAAGTAAGCTCCACAAGAAGACTTCCCACCTTGTTGGCTCTGGAGAAGGGCCCCTGTGTTGTATCAGCCTTTCTTTGGTCAGGGAGCATCTTGGCCCAGGAACCTGGTCTGAAGGGCATGCTCTGCTCCAGGTGTTGCTTTCTTGATGGTATGAAGTTCCAACTCTCTGATTTCCCTTTCTTTTCATCTCTCATAGGATGAAAGGACAAAAGGTGGCACAAACCACACTCCAAGGAAACTCCTTTTACTTTGGAGCAGTGGGGTGACCTTAGGAAGGGTGTTACAGTCCCCCCCCAGTCCCCTTTAACATAATCCAATCTATTAACCCCAGGCAGATATTAGGATTTACAGCATAGGAAAATCACAAAATGGAGGACAATCATACAATAGCAGAAATCATACCCCAACCAAATTGTTACCTGGCTTTTGGGGGGGGACAGAGTTCAATCTATGACATTTGGAAAAATCAGTCCAAACCAGAAGCAGGATACTATAGTGGTCAAGAGTGTGGTTAACAGTATGTGGGTTTGAATTCTGCTTCAGCAACCCAGGATAAATATTGACCTTTGCTAAGTGTCTCTTCTTTACATGATGGGGGACAAGGACAAGATGTGCTACGAAGATGGTGTGTGGATTTCCTGAGTTAATACCACGTCCAAGTGGAGTCTAGGGTCTGGTAGGAGGATTACAGGGGTTGATTTCATGCTTGCACATGGTGCACATGTGTCTGAGGCTTGGCCAGCAAGAACATCAAATGCCTCTGACAGCAGCAAGTGGTGCAGGATGAGCTGATGCTCCAAGTTCCTCAAATGAGAGTAACCCCAGGACCTCCTGAGAGGGCTGAGAATGAGAGAGTTTTTTTCGGCAGAGAGGATGCAAATGTTTGTTGTCTGAAGCAGCTGGAGGTCATACCGTCAACACTTAGAAAGAATCAAGCCAGCTCCAAGGAAAGCAGAACTCAGCAATGGAGAGGTGGGGAAAGAGACAGACAGATAGACAGAGGCATACCATGGGTCCAGCCATAACTCCCAACCATATCCACCTATGGCATTTTGGTTGTGCAAACTAGTAGTTTCCATTTGATGTTTCAAATAGTTTGAGCTCTTGTTCCATCTCTGTAGGCAAAGGAGTCTGGGAAGCAGACATGCTCACACATGGAGTGAAAGGAACAGGACAGCTCTTTGGGGTCCTCAGGCTAGTGCCTTCTAAATTTGAGGGCTCTGCAGTTTTCTTTGCCATGAAGACGTTCATGCACTCCTGTCCCCTTCCCCAGTCTGTGTTGCTAGTGTCCGTCGACTGAATTCTAACTCACAGCAACCCCGCATCCAGAAGAATGAAACACTGCCCCATCCTGCCCCGTCCTCACAACTGTTACTTCTGAGCCCACAGTTGAAGCCACTGTCAGTCCACCTCATGGAGAGTCTTCCTCGTTTTCACTGATCCTGTACTTGACCAAGCATGATGCCCTTCTCCACGAACTGATTCCTCCTGATAACATGTCCAAACTATGTGAGACATACAAGGATTGACAGTTAAGTTTGCAAACTTGGCCTAGAAAAAGTGCTACATCCCTCATGGCTGAATATCACTACAGTCATCTTTGAAGAACTCCCCTTGGGAAGCTATGCATCAATGCCAGGGCCTAGTTCACCCATCAAACCAATTTTGGAACTCATTTTCTGGGGGTAGCCATCAGAGCTGTCATTGTATTACTCTTGATGTCCTGAATGTCATCAGAATGTCTTCTTTTCAGTATTTCTTTTATCTTTGGTATCTTTGGGGGCCAGATCAGGTGAGTAGGGAGGGCATTCCAATACTATTTGTTCACCGGCTAAGAATTCCCTCACAGACAGTGCTGTGCGAGCTGGTGCATTGTCATGATACAAGAGCCATGACTTGTTGGTGAAAACTTCAAGTCATTTTTGTCTAAGTTTTTCACACAGCGCTTTTGGCAATTCCAGATAGTAAACTTGGTTAACTGTTTGTCCAGTTGGTACAAATGCATAATGAACAATTCCTCTGATATCAAATGAACAATTCCTCTGATATCAAAAAAGATTGGCAACATTACTTTGACTCTTGATTTGGACTGGCAGAACATTTTTGGTCATGGACAACTGGCTCACTTCCATAGTGCACTTTGATGCTTTTGTTTCAGAGTTGTATTGTTACACCCATGTTTCATTACCAGTGATAACATGGCCTGAAACATGGTCTTGGCTCTCAAAAAGATGTCATTGAACTTCAACTCTCCTTTGGTTTTCTTTACCAGTGAGCTCCTTCATAACCATTTTTTCACACATCTTTCTCATGCAAAGACTTTCAATTAAAATTTTTCCTGTTTCTCTATCAATACTTACTGGTCTGCTATGCTTCTCACAGTCCGTTGATGATTTTGATGCACAATTCAAAGAATTTTTGCAATGTTTTCATCAGTTCTACTCGTTACTGACTGCCTTGACCAGTTTTCATCAGTGACTTTTTCTGTCCCCTCAGAAAAACGTTTGCTCCATCTGTACACTGCTGTTTTCTTCAGGGAGTTATCCCCATAAACTTGGACTAACATGTCTCTGATTTCACATCCATTCTTGCCAAGTTTAACAAGAAATTCAATGTTTGTCCGTTGCTCTAATTCAAGCCCTGACATTCTCACTATAGCACACAAAAACACACAACAATAATGAATGCCACTCAACAAGGCACCGCCACATGTTACCAAGAACACAGCTGCAACACATTGATATACCAAGATTATGAAAGCTTACCAAGTTGTTTGTACAGTGCTGCCAGTGTAAGCACATGGTGGCAAGTTCATGAACTTAATTGTCAGACCTTGCAACTAAAACAGTAGCTGGCACACTTTGCCCCCAGTAAGTGTTAGCTATTTGTATGCTATTAAAGTTAGAATTTACTGAGTTTTTCCAAATGACAAGAGCTCTTCCAGCCTCTGTACCACTCAGCTTTCAGTATAACACTGGGAGGCTCTATTCCATTTCTGTTTCACAGACTGTGGAACAGAAATTTAGAGAGATTTGTGACTTTTCCAAACTGAGGTCACTAAGAAAGGAAATCAACCGCCAGGATTCAAGGTAGATTTTATGAGCCGTGTGACCTTTGCCAAGTCATTTCATATCTTTGAGTTTTGGTTTAATCTATAAAAATGGGAATAATAACATTGATCTTATGGGGTTATTTGGAGGACACATGCAAATATTCTTATGAAAGGCTTCCAGCACAAAACTGAAGCTCAAAAAATACTTAATCTGTTCATTACTTAGTCTTTTAATGGCATGACATACCCAAGTTGCATGGGCAGCTCCTGGAGGACACTCTAAGATGTGGGTCCAGTTTCCCTGGTTCTGATGCTCATGTTATTTTCATGGCCCAACTGCCTCTTTGCACTTTTCTTCCAGGCCTCCTGTTGCCCTGCAGCCCAGACTGTGCATTGCCCTCCACAGTCTTCCTGTGTTCCCAGAGAAGCCTTAGTGTTCTCCCAGTCCTCTGGTTCGCCTCCAGACACCACAGGTGATAGGCTACATTCAGATCTATCTTGGAGTGCAGGAGGAGGGAGAAGAGAAATAGGGATTCTACACTCCTCTGCTGGGCAGGGCTCTAGTTCCCAGGAGACTAGCACAGCCTAGAAAAGAGAAAACAGAGTTGTCATGACCTTTAGCCATCCTCAAACCCTATCCATCTGAGGGGCAGACATGTCCCTCAAGAACCATTCACTCAAGACAGGAATAATCATATAGTTTTCATCTGCGCATCCATCTATTCAAAAGATATTTGTTGAATGCTTCCTATGTGCCAGGCACTGAACTACTCACCATCATGATCTCTTGAAGCTTAAGGTGAAGTGGAGGAGACAAGACATGAAACCAAAAGTGAAACCCCTGCGTGTGAATCACTCTCAGAAAGAAGCACACGATGTGAACACAGCAAGGGAACTTAGGCTGAGCCAGAAGGCTCAGAGGTTCCCCTGTGGTACCTGAGATGAAACCTGCAGAGTAAGGAAGCACTGCCTGGCCAGACAGATGAGAAAACGGTGTTCCCGGCAGAGGGAACAGCATATGCAAAGGCCTGGAGGCAGGAACTTTGTGAGGGAACTGAAATACAGCTGGCTTCAGGCAATGATCGTGAGAGGGAATCCAAGAGTCCCAGACTGTCTGCATTGTGAGGAGATGCTTGTTGAGCACATGGCTCTGTAGGACAACATCCCTACCTCCAGTAATGACAGAGTGGTAAGTACCTAATGGAATTTCAGGGAGGAAGAAACAAAACCCAAAGGGGCGGAAAGAAAATATTCTCGGAGACGATAATATTTGAGGTTGACCTTGACCCTCAGTTAGAATTTTGTCAACTGGAAAGGTAGGGCGGGGATATTCCTTGTGAATAGTGAGACCAGTTGCTGCAGAGTCTACTCTGACTCCTGGGGATACCATCTGCATCAGAGTAGAACTGTGTTCCATAAAGTGTTCAGTGGCTGAGTGTTTAGAAGTAGATCAACAGGCCTTTATTTTGAGATACGTCTAAGTGAGCTCAAGCCTCCAACCTTTTGGTGAGTGGCTATGCTTGTTAACCACTGCACCATCTAGAGACTCTTGTAAACAGTATTGTTGCTGTTATTGTCTTATGTTGTGAAGCCAATTCTGACCCATGGCGACCCTATGTATTTAGGAGTCGAACTACTCCTTAGGGTTTTCTTGGCTGTATACAGAGTAGAATTGCCATATAGGATTTCTAAGGAGTGCACGGTGGATTTGAACCACCAACCTTATGGTTAGCAGCCTGAGGTCTTAACCACTGCACCACCAGGGCGCCAGTTTCAGCATTAACCATGCACCAGAGTATCACCTGGTGTTCTCCTAACAACCTCACAAAGTAATGCTATTATAGTCCCATTTCGTAGATGAGAAAACTAAGACCTAGACAGGGGTTGGAAAGCATTTGTTCAAGCTCTGTCCAAAGGTGGCATATCACCTACAACATACACGCTGTGGAGAAATGTGTATCAGGCCATCTCCTCGAGGGACAGGCTTAGCCCCTGTAGCAACTCCTGGCCTGTCTTTTGAGGGGCTGCTCTTTAGAACAACCAGCCTTTCAAGGGAGGACCTTGTGTTTGGCTATTGATCCCAGCGCAGTATGTCATGCACAAATATTTGAACATTCAGCAATGCCGTCACGGCAGGAGACCTGCCTAGTGTGACTTAGAGACAGGATAACAAAATGATCTTATGTCCTATTATTTCCCATGAGGCTTATTATGGTTTTTCAAGTACTTACACACATTAATGTGGTAGCTTTTTTGCTAGTGGGAGAATTTCTGTCATGGAGTTGGGTATAGTTAAAGTATTAACACCCCTTCCAAAAACCAGATGCCAAGCCCTGTCGGCCGACAGGGAGTATTTTTTTTTTAAGCCAAAGGGAGGTTTCTTGGCCTTCTTATAATTTTGGAGAACCTGGGGGACGAGAAGTCTTGAGATAGCAGAAAAGTGTAACCCTTTTGATTTATAGATGAGGAAAACAGGTTCAGAGAAGGGAAAGGATTTGCCTGCAGTCTCCCAGTGAGTTGGTGACGGATCTGGGCATTCTAACTTCCAGACCAGTGCTTTTCCTGTGGCTGAGGAGAAGCTGACTGGGTTGGCAGGAACGTTCCAGGGACAAGATTAGTATGCGGAACGGTTGAGGATCCTGGCTTGGGCAGATCCAGGCCTGGGTTGGAATCCCAGCTCTGTTTCTCTCCTACTGTAATGTGATCCTGGACCAGCGCCACTTTCTGTCTGTACCTCCCCCACCACCCCCCGCCCCCTGTGTCTCAGCGATTAGCACGCACTAAGTGTACAAAAATGTAGCTGGTAGTTATCATTTCCTGGCTCCACCACCAGCTTGCTAAGTACCCTCAGGTAAGTCCCTGCCTCTCTCTGGACCCCAGTTTAACCTATTTCTAAGGTAAAAGGGTAAGACTCGCTTATCTCTGAGGACCATTTCTAGTCTGATGTCCTGCAAGTCTACAGCTCAATGAATTACCACAAGACAAGGAAGGGAGACAACTGTATTAATCGTATCAACAACACTAATTTCAACCATTTATTGAATGCCTGCTATGTGCTGGGAACTGATGTCCATGCCCCAAGCCAGGCCTTCCTCACATCACATCTGTAATGCTACAAGGGTCTCTGGCCAGTCTCCTGGCTTTCCATCTTCTCTTCTATTCATCCTCTATATCTGGCAAGTCTCAGCTTTCTTAAGACCTACCTTACTCTTCTGCTCCAGAACTTTCAATGACTCCCCAGTACCCCCAGGTTCAAGTCTCAATTCCTTAAGGTGCCAGATAAGACTTGCATGCTCAGGCCTGTATGCTCTACTGGCAACTCCCACCGACTGTGTTGTCAGTGTGTCTAGTCCTCCCCAGCGCCTCATACTCACAGGTGTTCAATAAATATTTGTTGAATGAATGAAAACAGGGATGAAATGTTTCTCTAAATTAGACTACTTAAACTTTTGCATTTGCAAAGCAGCCACTAGAGCTTTGCAAAAATCTGTGCACCATGTCTATTTTTATTTACTTAAATATTTTCCTTTTTTAGATTAAATAAATGCATCTCAAAAGGAAATTTACATCACACTATAACAAGAATACAGTATTACTTGCCCAAAATAGGTCTCGATTAAAATAGGCACAAGGGCACAGGAACAATACATTCAACCCTAACTAGATACTGGAAGCCTGAGCCAGCTATCTTAGTTAAATGGGATTAGTAAATGCTTTGCACAGGCATTCAAGGCGAACTAGCACCAACTCCAGACTCACCCACCGCAGGAATCACCAGGAAGTTGCGAGAGACTAGTACGGAAGAGTTTGCTGTCTCCAAATTTCTCTAGGTCTCTGGTAATTACCTTGGCCAGCGCCAGTGGCTTGCAGCCCCCCTCCCCGCGCCCTTTTAGGGAAGCCAGCTCCACAGCACCCATGACTGTATCCCACCAGGTATGCATGTGATTTCTCTGGAAGACTTCAGCCAGGATTTTTGGAAGGACATGCAGACACCCCACACAGTGACCTTGATTTTACAATATGGTGTCTTTTATCTGAAGCCTCTGTACTGGGAGTTGCTCTCAGAACTCCACTGGGATAGAGGTTGGATGTGTTAAGGATGCAGCCATGTGAAACAATGAGCTCCCACTGCCAGATACGTGTCCAGATGATGCTAGATAGTAATATGGTGGGGGACAGGGAGTATTGCAGGGGTAACTCAAGGGACAGATGATTATGCTATGAAATGACAAGAGTTTTCTTTCATATGTTAAGTAAAACACATGAAAATAAAATAAAATCTAAGTAAAACACATTATCTAAGTAAAACACATTAAAATAAATAAATAGCCCTTGCCCAGTTGGTACTGACTTATAGCTATGCTACAGGACAGAGGGGAATGAGCCCACAGGGTTTTCAGAAGCAAGCTGTCACATCTTTCTCCTGTGGTTTCCAGTGGCCAGCCTCTCAGTTAGCAGTGTAGCACTGAACCACTCTACCCCAGGGCTGCTTTAAAACACACTTATGGCAAAGGAAATAGAGGAGGACTGATGTCTCATCAGGAATGTAGAAAAAAGAGAGACAATTACCAATGGTGTTATCTGGGAGCCATAAAAGAGGAAAGGGGGAATGGGAGTAGTTATTATATAAATGAATTAACGTACATTCAATATAGATGAACCCAAACCTGCATAAGGTGGGAAAAAGAAAGAAAGAAAGAAAGAAACTTAAATAACTGGGCTGCTTTCAGGCATGGCTGGATCCAGGGACTCAAACAATATTTATCAGGACTTAGTCCCTGTACCATCCCTCAGTTCAGCCTTCCTCTATGCTGGCTTCATTTTTGGGTAAGATCTTCTTGAGATGACCCTATAAGGCAAAGATGACTGTTAGCATTAGAAATCTTAATGGAAATAAAGTTAGTGTTTTATAATAGTTCTATCAATTAGAACATCATATGCCACATGTCCCCTCACTGAAGCCACAGAGATGTGCTACTCTGGCTATGCCAGGGTCACGGGTCTACCCCTGGAATTAGGGAACGCTCCCCAACCAGGTAAATGAGTGAAGGAAGGGAAATAAGTTCCCCAAATGAAAATCAAGATATTGTCGCCAAAGAAGAAGGGAATGCCAGCTAAGCAGAAATAGCCTCTCTTCTTGATCCTCTCCTATGTTTGCTCATTGTCATTCCCACCTTGTCTTCAGCCAGACAGTTCCTATTCATACACTGGACCTCGGCACAAGTGGCATTTCCTTTAGTAGGCCTTCATAGACCACCCCAAGCTGATTGGGACCCCCTGCTACATGTATTTCTGGCAGAGCTTGTTACTCTGGACAACGTGGTTTTATGATGAAAGCCCGTCTCCACCTCCATTCTGGGACTGCCTTGAGGTCTATGGCCTATCTTGTTCACCATATCCCAAGAGCCTAGGACAGTGCCTGGCATGTAGAAGGAACTCGATGCATTATCTATTTGAAGGACTAATGGAGGTCATGAATACACAGGATCTGGTGACCAGTGAGATGAGGGAGGGGCTGGGTCAGAAAGACACCAAGATTTCATGTTTGCAGGTGAAAGTGCTGGGAAGGAGACAGAAGTTAGGGTAAGCCCCAGGAGCAGTGCATTGTGGGAGCCCAGGATAGATGACCACATAGGGTGGGATTGGGAGGCTAGGGGTGAGGTAAGTCAACAAATGTCAGCCATACAAACAGAGAGAAGAGGGAAGACTTGACCAGGAAGGGAGAAAAGGAATCCTTCCTGTGAGCTCTTAGAGCTCCCAGGGAAGGGCAGATGTGGTCCCATTTTCTAGTGAAATGGGAGGTGTGTATGTCAGGATTTGGCAAGGGGAAGGGAATGAGTCCTCTGACAATGGGTGGAGACTAGCTGGATGGGAGGTTTCTCTGGAGCAACGCTTAAAACTCCCCAGCTGAAAGGAGGTATCTCTGGGGTTCTGTACCATCCCTGGCCTACGGGGCTCTTTAATCATGGGTTTATCCATCTGTTCATCCACACACATCCACACTTGTATCTCTGTGACCAGCCCTGGTAGCAGACAGGAAGTCCTTCCCAACCCCCCCCCCACCCTGTCACACCAGGTAACTCCAGAGCAGAACTTGTGTTCCCAGGTATAACAGGCAGAGAAGGCCACCCCAGAGAAAAACAGCAGAGAGGTGGGTAGGATCCCACTATCCACCCACAGAGCCAAGACCTGTTACCCTAGGAAAAAAGAGGGAGGCTACAAAGACACAATAAGGACAGACCCACAGAAACAGCCCTCAAGACTGGAAAGAGAAAAGCCAACGAGGAAATCCATGTAGAAACAGACAAGGAGGCTGAAACCAAGAGAGGCAGGCAGACTGGCCGACAGGCCGGCCCTCAGCCCAAGGCAGGGACGAGGCCAGGGGACAGAAGGAGAAGGACTGGGAGAGAAGGAAGAGGAGGAGAGAGAGGCAGGGCGGCACGAAGAAGGGGGTTGGGAGAGGAAAGATGGGATGGAGAGGAGGGAGAAGGGGAGAGTGGGAAGGGAGGAATGGGAGAAGGGGGGCTAAGAAGGGGAGGGGGAGGGGAGAAGGGGAGGATTGCTGCTGAGAGAAAGCTGCACATCCACAGTCTGGGATGGGGTGAGGCAGGGTCGGCGGCGAGCGGGGCGGGGCGGGGGCGCGCCAGGCGGGGGCGCGGGCTGGGGGCGCGCAGGGGGCGGGCCGGGGACTCGCAGGGGGCGTGGCCAGGCCATCCCTGAGGGGCGGGTCTCGGCGCCGGCCCCGCCTCTCCCTCCCGCCCCTTGGCTCTCCCCCTCCCTCTCCCGCCCTCCTCCCTTCCCCGCGTCCCTCCGCCCGCCCTCGAAAGACCCAGGGAGCTGGAGGTTGCGGGCGAGCTGCGCCGAGCGAGGAGCCGCGGAGGCGGGAGCGCAGCGCAGCCCGAGCCCGGAGCGGCCCCGGCACAGAGGCGCACCGGAACGGCCGAGCCGGCCCGCGCCGCGCCCGCTGCGGGCAGCGCAGCCCGGGCCGCAGGTATGAAGGGATGGCTGGCGTCGGGGCGCGGGGCGCAGAGCCCAAGACGACCCGGGCCGGCGGACGGCGGGCACCCGAACCGCGGACCGGGTGGGTGGGAGGGCAGAGACCTCGAGATTTCCACCTCGGAGCCTCACCTCCCCTGGGCCGCATGGAAGAGCCCGGGGATCCTCGCGACCTCCGACGTGCGCCCCAGCCATTCCCCTGGGAAGCGCGGGGGCTGGCAAATCTCGCAGATTGCCTGCCGCTTCTCTGTCCTCGTGGCCCTGAGATCTTCGAGCTGGTGCTGGATCCTGTTGGCGCCGTCAAAGCGCTCCCATTTATTCCCAGGGGATGGCAGGGAGCTGGGGAATGGATGATACGAAGAGCATTTTGAGGACCGTGCGCCACTTCTCCGTCTTGGGTCAGCTGCGCTGAGATGGAGCTGTGCCCCTCAATTCTCCGAGAGCTGTGGGGTGGGGTGACTTGGAGACGGGACACTTCCTTCCCTTCCTGGTCCAGCTCAGTCTCTCAAGAAAGATTGCCTAAAAATCGCACCAGTGCTGGGACCAAGCTCCGCAGCTTGCGCCACGCTCCCACTTAAACCCCTTCTTTCTCGAGGGATGTGGGGCTAGGGGGACCCCGGAGGGCTCAAGGACTGTGTGTCCTTGCCGCCGCGGGGGCCAGTCTTGCCCCTTACCTCACCTCCCTGCGTTTTCTCCAAGGCATGGGGAGGACACTACCTGATGTGGCACCCCGGGGCAATGACCATCGGATCTTCTTGTGCGTCCCCACCGGTGGCCCCCACACATGTCCTGTTCTAAGCTTGGCTTCATTTTTAGACGTTGCACTTGCACCGTGCAGCTCTGAGGCTCTAGCTAACTGCTCCCCAAATAGATGTGATCCCCAGAAAAGAAAATTTGGATTTGAAAAAGCTCAGTTTCATCCATCCCGTAATGATGGGGGTGGGGGTGGGGAGATGAATAAAATGGCTCCTGAGCTTTGTTGGAACCCCAGATTTTGGAGACTGTGTCAGCAATGTAGTGGGATTTGGGGTTGACATTCACTTTTCTGTGATACACAGGTGGGTGTTTGGTGAGAGAAAGAGCTATGTGTTCTGGTTACAGGCTAGATTCCTTCTTTGAGAACATGGGAAAAATTGTATTCATTAGAGAGTCTGAGAAAGCTACCCTAACTCCCAAATTCCAAAACAAAAGAGGTCAGTGGGAACTACAGGCATCTTGTACACACACACTCTCTGCTTACTCTCTCTGGAGCACTCTCTGGGAAGGGCTGACCCAGTACCTGCTCTTGTCCTGGTTGGAGCAGCCTTAGACCCTCCCCAGACAGAGCAGGAGAAAGAGAACTTGCCCTTGGAGGTTGAAGTCCCCAGAGCGGTGGGAGAGACTTTTTCCCACAGCAGCCAGGGCAAAATGGCTGAGCCTCCCTCCAGCCTCAGGAATAAATTGTCAGGTGGCAAACAAAGACAGCGCTCTCTCTCCCTCCAGCCGAGCACTAGCTCAGCGTCCAGTCCAAGGAGGACAAACAGTAAGTCCAGGGCAGCCAGGACACAGCCAGTCTTGTCTGGCAGAGCATCTGCAGAGTGGGGCAGTCCCTGGGAGCAACTCAGGAGAGAAGGCAAAAGGAGATCTTACCTTCTGGAGTGGGACCCTTTATTTTAGCTGAAGGCTTGGTGAAAGTGGATCTCCGGAGAGCTCGAAGCAAGGGTGGAAGGAGGACCTAGAGGCAAAGAGTAGGCAGCGGAGAGGATAATGATGGGAAAAATTAAGCCCTTCAAATGGAAAGATGTACAGTTGCATTATCTCCCCTGTCCACCAGGGAGTTTATATGCCTGGCAACCCAAGAGGGCAGAACATTGAATTTGTTTATGCATAGTCCAGTACACAGCAAAAAACTCCAAACCCACGGCCATCGAGTCAATGCTGACTCGTAGTGACACTATAGGACAGGGTAGAACTGCTCTGTAGAGTTTCCAAGGAGTGCCAGGTAGCTTCAAAAGGCCAACCTTTTGGTTAGCAGACATAGCACACAGCAGTTGCTTGAGAAGTGTCTTAGAATGAAGCACTCAAGCGTACAAGGTGCTCACAGTACTAGCAGGGACCGCCTGTAACATCTACCTGTCTCATGAGCTGCACAGCAGTTGGAATGCACCAGCTACTCTATGGAAAGCCTATGGGACAGTTCTACTCTGTTCTGTAGGCTTTCTGTGAGTCAGAATCCATTTGAGGACAACAGGTTTGATATTTTTGGTTTTCTGAGGCTGTAGCCAAGAATGAGCCCTCACTTTGAGCTGGGACTCTGCTGCGTTCTGACGACGTGACCTTGGGTAAGTCCCCTTACCTATTCAAAGGAAGGGATAGACTACCAGAAGTTTTCTATGTGCCAGACTTATATAGGAGATCATTAATTCCTGAACAGCCATGTGCAGCAAGCAGGCATACTGGTATCCTTGTTTCAGAGGGGAACAATGGTACTATGGTACGGAAAGGGAAAGGGACTGGCCCAAGGTCACACAGCTAGGAGAAGGCAGGGCAGGGATTTGAATGCTGCTCTTCTGATCCCCAGGCCAACACTGCCCATTGGTAGGTCTCTGAGCCTTGGTTTTCATACCTGTAACGTGATATAGTGGGCTGATGGTGCTGAGGACAGGCTTTGGTGGTTGACAGCTGAGGCCCATTGGGCCTGCCGTCTGAACATTGCTGCTCTGTCCTTCTGGCATATACAAACGGCAGAATTAAGTAAAGCACCAATGTCAGGTGCCTCTTGCCATCATCTGAAGATACAACTCCATTCCTCGGCTCGGCTGTGAGCACAGCAGCTAAGGTAGAGATGCCCCAGGCCCTGTCCCTTGCTTGTACATGGATCACGAGCAGATGCCAATCCCAGTAGAGACTCAACTTTGCTCACCATCTACCACCACCTTTGCCCTAAAACCTATCCCTTTTTATCCTTGGGAGCAGGCAGGAGCCCAGAGCCTGTCCCTGCCACCTGCCCCAAGCTGCACCCAGCCTCCCACTTGGTTGCTGAAGTAGGATCCCTCTTCTTCAGCTCAGCTCCAACGCCAAATCAAGCTAGAGCCACTTAATTGCATCACTTTCCAAATGGAACCGAAATGCGAGCGTCAAGGGGCCTGTCTCTGCCTGTGTGGGAACTGCCCCTTCAAACCAACCATGCAAAGACTCGGAACTCTCCTTCATAGAACGGTGGGCAGAGTGCAGTCCCTGCCGGGCTGAAAACAACCTTGAATTGACTCCAATTGCAAACAGCAGCAGGGCCTCTCTGGCTGATGGGATTGCCACTTTCCACACTCTGTGGCATGCCTCGGCACCACCAGCTCTTCACACTGGCCTGGCATGGGCCATCCTTTGGACTGGCACTGCCCCACTCTCTGAAGGTCACTGGAAGGTGGAGGAAAAGAGGTGGGTACCTGAGAGGGGAAAGACAGGGAGGCCAGATATGGACCCCAAAGTAGGACTTCCTGGGCACTGCGTCTGAATGAGGCTTTTGAAAATTTGCCCTCGTCTTTGTTCCTTGTTCACTGGGAGATCTCCGGGCCCATGGAAGTTAGGGGCAGGGAGAGAAGGCACTAGGAAGCAGAGGTGAGAGTCTCCTGGCAGACGCAGTCGGTGTGAAGGCAAGCTGTGATATTTCAGCACAGGCTTCAGATGCAGTCACCAAGAGAAGAAAGAAAGAAAAAAACAGTCAAGATTGTTCCAGTGACAATATTCTCAATTAATGAATAGAAAACAGTGATTGCAAGTTGATGACATGCAGGATAGTGTGCTGAGCACATTACCTAGATTATTGCATTTCATTTTCACAAAACCCTGGGAGGCACATACTATGATTGTCCCCAGACCCATGAGAAAACTGCAGAGGAGCAGGATTAAGGCATTTGTTCCAGGATTGCTAAGCTTATAAGGGCGCTTGAGTCCCAAGTCATGCACAACATGCTGAAACCCACGGCAACGCCCCTGGCCTTGCTTACTAGGGAATAAGCGTAGCCCAGCTTAACCAGCGTTGTAGCCCACAAGGCACTTCCCCATAATTGCATCATCAGAGCTTTGCCACAGCTCTGGGAAGCAGGGGGCATAATAGCTGTTGTTTGTAAGTGAGGAAACCAAGGCTCAGAGAGGTAAGTTTGTGTCCAAGCGCTCTTGCTGCTGACTTGCAGAATTGGGATTTGAACATGGGAACCCAGTCTGTAGCAACATACCTGTGACCTAGACTTTAACTTTGTTTACAGCTGGTACTGATGTTGTGCACACAGTCACCTATTTCTCCCTAACTCGAGGATGTCCCGATTTGTCACCAACATCTTGCAGCTCAGGAAGCTGTTGAGAGCGGCCTGTAGAAGCCATCAGCTCCATTTACTGTGATCTGACATGACACAAAAGTGGCGTCCGATTCGATGCGAGCTGCCTGCAGCAAATAGCCTTCTATTTTTACATTGCTCACAAATTGGAAATTACAAGGAAGCCAGGTCTTTCAGAGCAATTGGCTGTGGTTCTCTGGAAGCCGGGGGTGTGCAGCTAGGTGGAACGGGCCACATTAGGGTTCCAGGGCCCTCTTGACTGCAAAAAGGGTCCCCATATTCAAGGCTGGCTGGGATCCTGGCATGTGGGCCAGGTGAGGGGATTCAGGATTTAGTGGCTGCCTTGGACAGTGACCTGCAGCTCTGCCCACCTGTCGGCTGCCTGGCATCTGCAGGATCAGTGTCTTACGCCAGCTCTTGAGATAACTGAGCTCTGGCCAGAGGGACATTCAAGGTCAGAGATGCCCTGAAAGACATTGACAGCAGGTTCCTCTCGTGGCCTTATTGGCTGGTAAGGAGTTTCTGAGCAGGGAGAGGGCAGCAGCAACCAAGCTGTGAGAGCAGACATTTGGTATCAGTGTTGCTGTTTGCCGAGACTTAGTGCTGACAGCAGTGCCTGTGGTCATCAGAACAGCACTTGACAGTTTCCAAAGGAGGGGCGGGGGGAAACTCTTGTAGTTGCTTTTTCTTTTCTTTTTTTTAAATCCTGCATGAACTCTTCTAGGGGAAGAAAACATAGTCTTTGATACCCTGGAGAAGAATCCTCTCCCAAAGAGTGGAATTTTTAAAAGCCAATTTTCTCTTAGAGGCCAAATCAGCATCACCTTGACTCAAAGAAAGCCTGTTACACATGTACTTATGCAGAATTTTACAGTGTTCAAAGTGTTTTTTCAAATGAAGCTTGCAACGGCCCTGGGAGTTCAAGGTGAAGGTATTGTTATTCTTAACCATTATTATCTCCATCTTTGGGTTGGGGACAGAGAGGCTCAGCAACAGTCGAAAACACTAACATCTTTGACTTCTGGTTTCTCAGCTGATAGGGATTTCTTTCTCTGAGCCCGGGTCCTGATTCTCTAGATAGCTCTGTGGGGAGGGGTCTGGAAGAGCCCAGCTCCAGCAGGGACAGACCATGGATCAGGCAGGGGTCATGGAGTGGTATAGGAGTCACCATGATGAATTTTGGAGAAAATGACCTTGACACCCTGTCTGATCTGTGCCCAGAGTGTGGGGTTTAAACTGCGATCACTTGGCTAGGGACCCTCAGCACTGGCCAGACTTGTGAGAGAGGAAGGGATGTTTGTTCTCAGATATACTTGTACTTACTGGGTTGAATTATGGCCCTGTGAGATGGTCCAAAAGGGTCTAGAAACCTTGGTAGGCTGGAAAGGGGAGGGTGAAGGTTTCGGCAGGAGCCTCAGTTGTTGAAAACCCTCTGATGGAGTGGGCTGCCTGGCCCTGAGTCAGGCCCAGCTGAGAGGGTGGGAAAGGGGAGGGGGCTGCGATTGGGCTCTTATCCTTGCCCACCCCTCCTTCCCCTCTACCTCTGGACAACTATTCATGGCTAAAGTTTCTGAAATATCATGAGCTCTGGGAGCTTCCCCAGGGTGCAGAGGGAGGCAGGAGGACTTGAGGGCTTGTAGTGTCCCCTGCCAGTGCAGATGAGAACAGAGCCTGGTCACTGAGACCTAGCCACTGAGTATCAAGAGCTTCCTGGCACCAGACCCTATCTGAGGTTTGTGGATATTATCTCATCTTTTTTTATTTTTATTTTTATTTTTTATTTAACATGACTGAGTGAAAATGTACATTCCCGTATAAATTTACATGCCCACCTATATGCAGCTTCCACTGCTGATATTATCTCATCACATAGGACACTACTGGGCAGTGATGGCTGCTCCCCATTTGTTTCTTGGAGGAGGAAACTGAGATTAGGGAAGTAGAGTTGTTTGCCTAAGGTTGCACATCAGAGATCTGAACCCAAGTCTTGCAGATACCACCCACCCCCACCTGTGGAAAGCCCTTGAGTTGAGATTACAGTGTGTGGGAGTGGTGGGGGCTTTGACTCTGTGTCTCTGACTTTGTCATGAAGGGCTGAGGCAAAGGGGGACAATATAAAACAAAAACAACGAAAGCCGAACACCCCCATCTTCTCATTAGCTGTTTGAGCTGTAACCCCGCAGTCTTCACCTTGCTGCTGCCTGAGCTGGCTGAGCAGTGGTCTTGGCAGGCTGAGAGCATTGTGGTCCTCAACTCAGATGTTTCTAAAACTCGAGATCATGGACTCACCTATAATTTAAAAGAAAAAAAAAAATTGGGAGTGGGGAAGATTTAGTCCCCTGGGGAGTATTCTGTAAAGATGAGTTGTAAATACATATATATATATATATACATATATATATATACATTACTCCAAGCCAAGTGCCGATGAGTCAGATCTGATACATATACGTTTAAAATGGCCAGTTATCTGAAAGTCAGCTCTGACTCACAGTGACCCGCTGTGTGTCACAGTATAGCTGTGCTGCGTAGGGTTTTCAGTGGCTGATTTTTGGAAAGTAGATTATCAAGTCTTTCTTCCGAGGTACCTCTGAGTGCGTTTGAACTGCCAACTTTTTGATTAGCAACCAAACATGTTAACCGTATCACGTGGGGCTCTCCATTTTAAGTACTGTAAACCAAAAACCAATCCCATTACCATCGGTGGATTCTAGTCCATGGAAACCCCATTGTTACGGACTGGAACTGTGCTCCACAGGGCTTCCTTGGCTGTGAGCTTCATGGAAGCAGATCTCCAGGACTTTCTTCCACTGCACTGCTGGGTAGGTTCATACTGCCAAACTTTAGGTTAATAATGGAGTGTAGACTGTTTGGGCTACCCAGGGACCTTTCCATTTTCAGTAGACTGAGTTGGATCATTGCAGCGTCCTCCAGTCATTGAGCTGATTGTTTCCTGGTCGCTGAGCTGAGTACTTTACAAGCATTGTCCCAGGGTCCTCAGTAAGGAAACTGAGGTTCAGGGAGCTGAAGTGGCTTCCCAGAGTCATATGACTGACACATGACAAAGCTGGGACTCAGGTCCAGGTCTGTGTAACTCCAAAAGCTGGAATCAGAGACCTGAGATTCCAGTAGATTCCAGCCCAGGCAGGTTCTGCTCTTCTCTGGGCTTTGCTTTCTTAGTCCATAACACAGTGGGGTTTGGAGGGGCAATCTTTTGGAGGGACAGTGGACTGCTCCTGCCACCCATGGGTGCTGGCTTTTGGGGTGGGGGTTGGGGGAAGTCAAGCTGCATGCCCCACTTCCTTCTCCATTTCTCCCATAATAGCCTCTCCGAGACTAATGACCGGGGAAGATAAGAGCCCCTTCTCCAAATGGCAGTGAATGCCACTAATGCCAGCAGATGCAGTACTGTTAATTATGCCGTGGGTACTAAATGAAAGCGCCAGCCTGGAGGAGTTAAGTAGCACCACTGGGCTGGCAATGGCCGTGCTTCGAAGTGGTGGCATTGGCCCAGGCCGGGCGGAACTGCTCTCTCCCCCATCTCTGGAGCCTGAATGGAAGTCCCAGAGCCACAGGTTTCCTCATTCACCCTGTTCCTCTCCCCAGCAGGGGTGTGCAGCTGCTCCTTGAGCTAGTGTCATTGGTGACTGCTCTGGGAGATTTTCTGGTGGGATCTAGACAAGTTACCTGCAGGGGCAGCTGTGGGCAAACAAGTGGACCAAGTCAGGCTTTGAGCACCTGCTGTGTGCCAGGCCTGTTGACAGAAGCCAGGATCGTTTCTGTCTTTTCAGAGCTGCTCATGAGCAAGGCCAGAAATCCCTGAAGAGCAGGAATGCTAGGTCTCCCCGTGTTTCTGGTACTCCGTGTGACGGGAGACATCTAGTATGTAGGTGCTTACCCTTCATTTCTGATTGTCTTTGTGGTTGCTTAGGGAAGAAGGGTCCTGTGAGAGCCAGCGGTCATGCAGGGAGTGGCCAGAGCAAGCTCAGCCATGCACTGGGTGGCACAGAGGGACACAGCAGGTGGAAGGCTCACACCTCTGAAGATGGTTCAGGAGATCTGAACATCTCCACTTGCTGGGTCACAAGAGGCCAATGCCTGTGCCCTTCTGAGCCTCAGTTTGCACATCTGCAAAATGGGGATCTTGAGGGCTGTGATAGCTATAGACTAACCAACCCCAGTCCTGAAGTTGTAGAATTACACAGATCACATATGTGCCTGAAAAGCGACATTTTAGGGGCAATTCAGCAGAGGGAGAAACTGCAGAAACCAAAGGAAGCTCCTGGTTTTTCCTGTGGGCTTAAAATCTCTCTTGATCCTGTAGCTCATGGGATGGTGCAGGACCAGGCAGTGCTTCATTCCGTTATGCTTGGGGTCACCTTCAGATGGGGGTCATTAACAACATTTTAGATAGACAGGTCAGGCGACTTATCTGCAGCCGCACAACATGGGAAGTGAGACTCCGTGTTTCTAGCTTCCTGAACCTGAAAAGCTGTTTTTATCAGATTCTTCTAGGCCAGAGAAAGGCACGAAGCCCACCCATTTCAGACACCCATGTGGAGCCTTGGTGTCACAGGGATCTCTGATAGGCAGTGCTTAAGAGTTCGGCTGCTACTAAGAGGTTGGCAGTTTGAATCCACCAGCTACTCCTTGGAAACGTCACAGGGCAGTTCTACTCTGTCTTGTAGGGTTGTTATGAGTCAGAATTGACTCAATGGCAATGAGGTTTGGTTTTGTGTTGTATATGGATCGACGGTCCCAGAGAGGAGGAGCCTGATGCCCAGTAGGTTCCATGGCCCAGAGCATCTAACCCCTAGACCAGTGCTCTTTCCCCTACCCCAAACCAGCCCAGCTCCGCTGTTGAGAAATTATTAAATAGAGTTGGTGGAAGGACTCCAGTTGCCGTGACAACGGAGCCTGTGTCCTTGGGAGATAATGGCGTTGCACAAGGCGGAGTGATGTGTGTTGAATGCTGATTCGGGAGCTGTTGGAGCAAGCAAGCGAGCGAGCCGAGGAGACTGTGCCTGGGGTTGGAGCTCCCCCAGAAAGAGGCTGGGAATTGGGGTGGTGGTAGCTGTGAGGAACCAGCCATGTTTCATTCTTCCTCCAGCCCTGACCAAAAGGGGCCATCACTTGCGATTGGTAGGTGCGCAGAGTAAGTTCAGAGACGAAGTGACTCAACCCAGGTCACACACCCAGCAGTGGGGCAGAGCTGGGATTTAAACTTGGGTGGCCACTGTCTCCTGGGCCTCTAATAAACAAGGTCCTGGAAGGAGGTGCTGTGAGGGGAGGGATGCTGACAGGACAAGGACTCAGGACGGAGTCAGTTTCAAGCCCTGAACACAGACCATCTAAAACCACTGCCATAAACTGGCATAACTGCCCCCACAGGTTTCCAAGACTGCAATCCGTACAGAAGTAGACTGCTGCATCTGTCGCCCATAGAGTGGTGGGTGGGTTCTAACTGCTGACCTTTTGGTTAGCAGCTGAAGACTTAACCGCTGCACCACCAGGGCTCCTGCAGAGCATCCAGACCTCTCTAATGACTGCTGGGAGAGTATGTGTGGAGATTCCTAGGGGCCAGGAATTATTTAATTCTAGCCCAAGGGAAAGAGGGAAGCAATATGGCAAGACAGGTAAAAGCATCCACTTCGGAGCCAGAGTCAAACCCTGCTGTACCACTACCTGACTGTGTGATGCTGAACAGGTGCTTCATGTCTCTGAGCCTCAGTTTCCTCATCTGCAAAATGGGGATAATAATAATAATAATAACCTGCCTTATTGGATTGTTGTGAGGCCACATAGGTAAGATAGGTACAGCACTAATCCCTAAGAGAAGGGTCACCTCCCAATGATATATCAGTTGTGATTTGTGGAGTTAAAAGTGGGCAACTGGTTAAAATAGGGGTAAGAATGATAAATAACAGGGCTGTTCATTCCAGGCTAATAAATGGCAGTAGAACAAATGAACAGCCCCCTTCACCAAAAATATCCGTCAATATTTTGCATCTGGAGAGCATGATTGGCATACCACATGGTGAGCGTACCGTCCCTAAATCCTATGTGCATCCACTCTGGGGGAAATTGCGCTTCAGACAGCAGCTCTCTAAATGACCCCATGCTGCCAACCCTTCTGCGAAGTAAATACTGTCACCCACGCCTTCCAGTTCTCCCTCGTGTGCAGCTGGCTCCATCTAGCTCACTTCCTAATTGGAGCTTAGAGTGCATGGGGTTAACACCCTGAGGAACCCCAAAGTGCATCATTTGCATGCTGGCAAAGGCCAAGCTGGCAGACAGCCCCATCCCATTTTGGAAGCGGAAAGAGGGTGCTGGACGCTGGCATTTGGCTGTTCCAGAAGGGGGGTGAGAGCTGGAATCCTGGTGACTTGGATACAGGCAACCATTTTGCTTGTTTCCTCCAACCTATGTGAGCAAATCCACCTCCAGAGACTGCAGCCTGTTTCTAGGTTCCCTGGGAGGGAAGGCTGTGTGGTCTCTGCTGTTCCTGGGGCTGGATGACAGGGTGTAAAGCAATGAGCCCAAGACCTTGGGTTCCGGTTCCCGACACCTCCGTTTGTGCAGGAAGAGGAGAGTTGAGGAGACTCATTCAATAGACAAATGAAGACAGCTGGCATTTAACCAGGATTTTAACAAATGTGCTAATTACAGGATATATACCGTGTCCACTTTGGGAATCGTGCTTAATGAATAATTTGCTCTAAGCCTGTGGTTTGATCAGCAGCTCTAGCAACCCCCATGATTCCATTTATTGATCTCTTGACTATAGGTTAAAACAATCTGATGTTCTGTCTAGAATTTTTTCCCATAGCTACCTTAAAAAAATAGCCCTAATTAAACCCCTTTACTGCTGCAAAGGACCTCTTTAAATTAATGAAAAGTAAAGATGTCACCTTGAAGATCAAGGTGTGCCTGACCCAAGCCATAATATTTTCAATTGCATCATGTGCATGTGAAAGCTGAACAAATGAATAACGAAGACAGAAGAGAAATTGATGCCTTTGAATTGTGGTGTTGGAGAAGAATATATCACGGACTGCCAAAAGAACAAATAGATCTGTTCTGGAAGAAGTATAACCAGAGTGAGTGCTCCTCGGAAGCAAAGATGGCGAGACTGCATCTTACATACCTTGAACATGTTGTCAGGCAGGATCAGTCCCTGGAGAAGGACATCGTGCTTGGCAGAGTGGAGGGTCAGCAATAAAGCAGAAGACCCTCAACAAGGTAGACTCACACAGTGGCTGTAACAATGGGCTTAAGCGTAATAATGATTGTGGGCATGACACAGGACCAGGCAGTGTTTTGTTCTGTTGTGCATAGGATCGCTGCAAGTTGGAACCAGCCCAGCAGCACCGAACAACAATAACAATCCCAAACCAAACCCATTGCTACTGAATTAATTCCAACTCATAGCAAGCCTGTAGGACAGAGCAGAACTGCTCCATAGGCATTTCCAGGAACACTTGATGTATTTGAACTACCAACCTTTTAATTAAAAGGTAGCTCTTAACCACTACCCTCCTTGGATTTCTGGCCCTCATTAGGTGATTCATTGCCTGCCAGGTGATTACCTGCCAGGTACCAAGCATTTACTGTGTCAATGAAAGATTTGGTAATGTATTTCCAGATGAAAATTCTCTGGCTCACAGTGGTCCAATCTCCTTGTACGTGGACCCTCCATGAGTCAGAGGCCTACTCAGTGGCAGCTAGCAATAACAACACGTTCTGTGCTAACCACTTTACATAGTCTCTCATGTAATCCTCCTAGTTCCTCTAAGAGTGGAGGTTATTATCCCTGTTTTAGATAGGCAGGGTCATTGGTTGAATTCTGGCCTCCATATGGAAGACTCAGGTTGGATTCCTCTCCAGTGCACCTCCAGGGTAGCCACCACCCATCTGTCAGTGAAGGCTTTTATGTTGCTATGACGCCAAACAGGTTTCCGCAGAGCTTCCAGACTGAAGTGGACTAGGAAGAAAGGCCTGGCAATCTACTTTCAAAAGTCATCCAGTGAAAACCCTATGTATCATAACAGTCCCATCAGCAACAGATCCTGGAGATGGTGCTGATCTGGAAAGCATTTCACTTTTCATGAGTCAGGGGCCAACTCAATGACAGCTAATAGCAGCAACATTGTAGACAGAGAGGTCAGGTGACTAATCTGCTGTCACACAGCATGGGGGCTGAAACTCAAGATCAAGTTTCTTTGTCCCCAGGGCCAGTGTCCTTAAGCACTGCTATGCTCTGCCTGTCGCATCAGAGCTCAGGACAAATCTCTAAACACTGTGACATTGTGAGTAGAAGTTCTTTGTGGGTTAGCTTGTTGTTCGTGGGACTGAAGACAATTTGCTCAAACATTAGCAGTGTTACCAACTGGGTAGGTTGTTCTTGCTACAAAGGGTTTTTTCACTTTACCAAAAAGAGGGTTTTATAGTTTAAAGATTCCTTTCTAAAGTGAAGTAGATGAGTCAAGAACAGATGCACTAGTTAAAGTGAGCATTCAACTCAGTCTTTTAAAAATAAAATCAGCTTGAGCTGGTGGGAAAATATTTTAGACCCTGGAGTTGGACCTTTCATCATCTCTGGAAAAACAAACCCCTCTCATTCTTGCAAAATATTTTAAAGCAATGTGTCTTGACACTACCTTTTTTTAAAATGCAACCGAGCTTGTCTTATGAGAACAGTAGGGTTTATTGTTTTCTAAATATAAAAAATACATCATAACATGAACATAATTTTTTTTTAAACTCTGTCACTCCGCAGAGTCTAACATATCCCCTAGGAAGGGCAGTGCCACTGTCACCCTTCTTCGGCCACTTAAGGAAAGAGCTCTCTCAGGTGACTGAAATTGCACCACGTATAATAGGATTGTAAACTCAAGGGTTCTGAAGGACCAGGCAGGTCACTAAATGAGTAAAGAGGCCAGGGACTGAGATGATAATAATAGTGGGACTTGAAGTAACCTGGAAAATGCATATTCACCTCCTCAAAACATGCAGATTCCAGTTTTAAAAGTCTAAGCTGATGCTGCACAAATCAGATGCATTGGGGGGGTCCCATGTGGCCCTGGGGCTACCAGTTTGAGATCCCTGATTGTTTTTATCGTGACCTTGTGTGATCTTGGTCTCGGGAGCTTGTCTTTGGGATATAAATCTGATCAGCTCCAGAATGGGGTTGATGAAGCCTACTGAGTATGTTAGGAGGAGGAAGTGGAATCCCAGGTGTGGAAGCTTCATAAAGGAAGGGGAGCCATCCGTGGCCGCTATCCTTGATGTACCTACCATCTGAGATGCTGAGACAATGCTGCATGTGGCTGCATGTCTGCAGAAGCAAACAAACAACAACAAAAAAACCCCACTGCCGTTGAGTCAAGTCTGACTCAAAGTGACCCTAGAGATCAGGGTAGAACTGCCCCATAGAGTTTCCAAGTAGCACCTGGTGGATTGGAACTGCCAACCTTTAGGTTAGTGGACATGTCTGCATGGGATTTGCTAAAGATCATCCTTCAGCGCAATCAGCTCCTGCGGTACTATTATTTTATCTTGTTCCCAAATCTGAGCTCTTAAAGGGCCTTTGTCCTAGTGCCCTTCAGAGTCACTTAAGTGGTTCTCGAACAGGAGAGAACCATTATTTCACCCAGTAGTTTTCTTACAAGAGTGTTTTAAAAGGCAAAGAGTGATGTGGGGGGGTGTGGGGAAGTCAAAGGGTCATCATCTGCCTCTTATGTCCTCATCTGTATTCCTCTTTTTTGGCCAGTTCAGCTCAGCACCTTTTCTGAGGCATCTCAGGGATCTTCAGTCCCCCAGAAAGCCCCAGCTCAGCCAAAGGAAGGTGAGAAGGACGAAGGTACAGTGACAGGGACCAGTGCTGTGAGGGCTCTGAGGTCAGAACCAGCACGTGGTACATCCCCAGTAAATCCCGTGTTGATGCGGGAGGCAGCAGCTCTACATGGAGGTCAGCAAGTCCAGGAGAAGCAGCCAGCAGGAGGAAACAGCAGAGAGGCCCTCGGGCCTGGGTTCAAATCCTGGCTGCTCAACCATGTGTGACCCTGGCCTCTGCAAACCTCGCGTGTCTTATTGCCGAAGCACAAGCTATTTCTCTGCTGCTGTCCTTGTGAGGATGCAGTGGGCTCACAAGAGTAGAGCACTGAGCCTGTGGTCTTGGACTTAGGACCAGGTTCTGTCACCACGACTATCATCAGGAGGTTCTGATGTAAGTCTAATATCTCATTTTTTTTAAGATTTCATTATTATCACATTTTATTGTTGGTGTCTTTATAAATCTGATCTTTTTTGTCTTTGGGAGTTGGAAATACAACATAGACTCACAGACATGATGACACCACCAGTTATATGGCGCAACACTGAAACACTGGATGTAGCACATGTCACTAATGATAAGACTATTTTTTTTTAAAAAAAGAATGACTTTAAGTGTGGTTTGTTGTAACTCGAATATGTCGTAAGTTGGGGACTACCTGCATTGCTCCTTTCTTCCTTCTTTCCTCCTCCTTCTCATGTCTGCTTCTCTTTCTCTCCTCCAGCTCCTCTTTCCCTCCACTTCCCCTTCGCCTTCTTCCTCCCTCCCTCCCTATCTCCTGCCTTCCCCTCTTCTCTGCGCTCCCTGTCCCTCCCCACTCATGCACATGGAGTGACGGCTCTGGCCCAGGGATGCATGCCCACAAGTTGCGCTTGTCTGAACACAGCACATAGGATGCTGACACTCTGTCCCAGCGGCAGGCCTCCTCAGCTGGCACCGCAGTGGCTGTAGCATCTACTCCAGCTGGTAGCAGCCGGGGAGGTGTTATCCAGGGTTTTCCTTCTGCTGAGCTATCAAGAGGGCTTCCAGCAGATGGACCACTCCAGAAGTAAGGCCAATTTCTCCCCAAGAGCATGGCCCTCCCTGCGAGAGGGGACAAGCTTCAGGAGCGAGGTGTGCTGGACCCAGCCCATGAGCACAGATGGTGAGCATCTGTGCCCAGTTCTGTGACCCATGTTGGCACCTTGACATCAGCCATCGTGGGAGTATTTACACCACAGGAACCAGCAGACACGACAAACCGGATCTTTCGTTTTGTCTCGTGTTTCACTTCACAGCACACCCCTGCTTCATAGCCCCGGGCCTGCCTTTTGGAAGCAGTCACTTCTTGAGGGCTTGTAGTAACAACATCCTGTCATGGAGCCACCACTTGTCTCTTGGTCTCGTTGCACTGTGGTGGCTCGGACGTTGCAGTCATGCTAGAATCTGTGCCACTGACATTTCAAATACCAGCACGGTCACCTGTGATGGACAGGTTTCGGTAGAGCTTCACACTAAGGAAGAAAAGCCTGATGTACTTCAGCACATCAGCTACGAATACCTTACAGATCACAGCAGCAGACTGTCCAGCTTGCTTGCTTTGGACATGGCATCAGGCAGGATCAGCTGCTAGAGGAAGACATCACGGTGGGTGAAGCAGGCGGGTGATGAGGGCAAAGGAAGCCCTTGGTGACACAGATGGGCACAACAGCCGCAGTGGTGGATTTGAACATGCTGGCAACAGGGAGAATGATACAGGACCATGCAGCGTTGTGCATAAGGTCACCATAGGTCTGAGCTGGCTCAACAGCCACCGTCTCTGTTCAACGATCGACGGTCAATCTATTGCTCTGTCTGGCCACATTATGGAGGGCTGAATTCAGAAGGACATGTGTACGTCTCCCACTGTTTTGGGAAGCAAGGTAGTTTGAAGACCCAGATCCCTCAGCTGCAGAGTGGACAGTACAGCTGGGGAGATAAGGCATAAGAATTGGCCATTGGTCAGCATAGAAGCCAAGTTATGACAAAGCCAGCAGGCCTTCTCCATCAAGCCTTCTCCATGAAGGCTTCTTCTCTATCCTACCACCCCTGCTCCAGTTCCGGCCACATCCTCTCTCTCCAGCCCCCTCACAACAGCCTCTTCCCACTCTCCTGTCTTCTTCTCTCCTCCACACGGCTGCCGTACGATCTTGCCCCAGTTTAAAGGCTGGGTGGCCACCTGATGGCTACCTGTGGCCACAGTGGAGAGGAGTGGATGGGGGCGCACAGGCTGTGGAATCAGGCTGCCATCTTCCGAATCAGGGGCCGTGAGCGAATTGTTTTATTTCTCTGAGCCAGTTTCCTTTTCTGTGCAGTTAACTGCTACCATCCTTGAAACCCTGGTGCTGTAGTGGTTAAGTGCTATGTCCGCTAACCCAAAGGCTGGCAGTTTGAATCCCCCTGGCATGGCCTGGAAACAATACAGCAGGTCTACTCAGTTCTATAGGGTTGCTATGAGTCAGAACTGACACAACAGTAGTTTTTTTTTTTTTTTTGCTATCTTTGAAATGTGCTCAATAAACTTCTAGTGTGATATTGTTCTTATTGCAGAATGAATTGTACCTTCTTTTCCTGGCATTCCAGGACATTTTACCGCTTGCTAGTAATGTTCCCCAAGTCACCCTAAATTCTATCCATCCAAACTACCCATGTTTCTCACTGTCTGTCAGTACCTTCTGCATTTTCACCCTGTTCTTGTTGCCTGAAATCTATTGGGAGCGGGGTTGTGGTCAAGATTCCAGTCCTGCTTTACTAGCTGTGATTAGAAAAAGCGTGCCCCCTCCTGCTTCCTTCCTCATCAGCCCAAATGCCAGTTCTCCTAGTTTGCCCGAACCCAGGCCCTGAGCAGGACACTGTCCTTCCTTCTCTGGGCACCACAAGGAAGAGGTCACATGGCGTGTTGTTCCTGGTGGGCCATCTCCCAGCTGTGTGAGAGCTCAGTGGAGGCAGGGCTTAGAATCTGACTCCTGTCTTCACACCCTGGTGGGACCAGGCTTCCCAGAGGTGCGCAATCCATGTGAGCTGGATAGGACTGGAAATGACCTTGACAAAATGAGGTGCTCAGTTAGCCACTGCAGACAAAGAGAGACCAGAGCAGATGTTGGCAAGCCACTGATGATGTGAGAGGGCAGCACAGCGAGATCTAAATGTGGATGGAAATTGGAAGAGGCATTCGAAGTTGGAGTCTTACTTATCTTGCACCCAGAGGGAAGCCAAGGCACAGAGAAGGGAAGGGCCTGGCTCAGGGTCACACAGCTAGTGAACTGTGGAGTGGGGACTCAGATCCACATCTGTTTGAGTTCAGACTTTTGAGCCAACTCCAGTGAACAGCACTTCCTCCTTCCAGGTCAGTCCTGAAAAAACCCTCTCCCAGCAGACAGGCCCTTGAGTATTTTCTGCACCTGGAGGAGAGCTGGGGCCTCCCTGCTGGGGGAGTGCCTTTTGGGAAGGCCGTCTGCAGAGGAACTCTGTTAGAGCGAAGTTTGCGTCTCATGTGGCCTTTCCTTAGCCTTGGGGACACCTGCTTGGCTTGCCTGATCCTCCTACAGGGTGAATTAGCCTTTGTGGAGCCAGAATCTGCAGAGGATCTGGTCCCAGCAGCCTCTTTGGGGTTTTCTTAAAGAGCAGCAGGCCTTGTCTTTGAGTGTTGTGCTGGTGGGGGTGGCCTGCTAGGAATGAGCCACCGTGGCATGTCCAGAGGGTGGGGTCTGGGTGGGGCACAGTTCATGGGCAGCACGTGGCCCCCTGGAGGCCACAGACTAGAGCAGTTAAGATGATGGCCATGGGGCCCAGCTGCAGGGGTTCGGGTTACGGCCTCTGTAGTTCCCAGCTAGTTCCTGGGTGGCACAAGAGGGCTTTGGGTGCCAGGAAAAGGTGGTGCGTCTTCTACCTATGGACGTTTGACCATACTGCTGATTCTGTCAGGATTACAGCCAAGAAAACCCTGTGGAGCAGTTCTACTCTGTTTAACACATGGTGTCTCCGTGAGTCAGAATTGACTTGATGGCAGTAGGTTTGGGTTTTTTTGTATATTTCCTAGATGGGCAACCACTGGCAATTTGGCAAGTCACCCTCCTACTCCGTGCCTCAATTGACCCGTGAGGTAACTGGGGAGGGAGGCGATAATGGCACGTGAACACGCATGAGGCAATTAGAGCACGGCCTGCTCACTGCTAAGTGTGGCTGGCTCACTTCTTGCCCATGTTCTGAGCTCTACTCTTCTTTTCCTCATTTTGCTGAAGAAAAGTTGGGAATTGTTTTTTGTTATAAAACCACGGAAGAAAGAGAACCATGACCTCTGGAATTTACTTCCCTTTCGAGGGGTCTAGCCAGTCTCCGGGTAGCACAAAGGGTTAACACATTCTGCTTCCAAAGGAAAGATTGGCAGCTTGACAAGAGGCACCTCAGAAGAAAGTCCTGGCTGTCTACATCTGAAAAATCAGCTGTTGAAATCCCTGTGGAGCACAGTTCTGCTCTGACACATATGGGATTGCCATGAGTTGGGGTTGACTCCATAGCAACTTCTGTGTGTGTGTGTGTGTGTGTGTGTGTGCAAATCTCCAGTAGGTGCAAAGTTAGTTTTGTTCTCACTCTGGTTGTGGATGTCCTCTGGTCTTCTACATTATGATTTTGCAGGCACCCAAGGGAATCAAAGTGTACAAGCAGAGAGGGAGGGCTTGTATGGTTGCTTCAGGTGTCACAGGGGTTGCGAAGCCAGACAAACTCATCTTCATGTAGTCACATCTTTTCCCTCTGGGTATCCAGGAGGCAGGCTCTTGAGATCCTTATAAAAAAAAAAAAAAACTCACTGCCGTCAAGCCGATTCTGACTCACGGTGGACCCTACAGGGCAGAATTGCCCCATAGAGTTTACAAGAAGCCCCTGGCAGACTCAAACGGCTGACCCTTTGGTTCGCAGGTGCAGCACTTCACCCACTACGCCACCAGGGTTTCCGTAAGCTGTGTTGAAAGATTTCGAAGTTACCTAGTGCTGCTCTATCAAACGTCGCTGGTGAGTGGCTTTAACAAGCAATCCAGGAGGCTACAAGTCCAACTTCAGGGTGATGGCTCTAGGGGAAGGCTGTCTTTCTCTGTCCCCTCAGGAGGAAGATTCTTGTCTCTTCTGAGCTTCTGCTTCTGGGCCATCTTCCTCTAGCTCGGCTTCTCTGCTTTTCTGCTGACTTCTTTAATCTGCTTTATGTCTCCAAAGATTGACTCCAAACACATCTTACACTAAGCCTGCATCATTAACACAACAAAGACAGCCCATTCCCAAATGGGATGGGGTTGTAACTGCAGGCATAGAGGTTAGGATTTACAACACCTATTTTTAGGGGGACACAATTTAATTCATAGCAGCTTCCCAGAATGTCCCAAAGGCCAGGAGGCAACTACAAGCTAGAGAAATAGCACCAGACTGTGAATCAGAGGACTTCGGGGCAAGTCTTGTGTGACCTTAGGAAGGCCATTTGTCCCTTAGTGTCATTATCTGCAAAATGAGACTTATTTATGTCATTTTATCTTCAATGTATTTAACACTTGCTGTGCCAGGTATGTAAACCCTGGTAACGTAGTGGTTAAGTGCTATGGCTGCTAACCCAAAGGTTGGCAGTGCAAATTCCCCAAATGCTCCCTGGAAACTCTGTGGGGCACTTCTGCTCTGTCTGTAGGAATCGACTCAATGGCAGTGGGTTTTGTGTCAGGCATGGAAACTCTGGTGTGTAGTGGTTAAGAGTTACAGCTGCTAACCAAATGTTGGCCGTTGGAATCCACCAGGCACTCCTTGGAAACTCAATGGAGCAGTTTTTACTCTGTCCTACAGGATTACCATGAGTCAAAATCGATGGGATGGCTGTGGGTTTGGTTTGGTTTTGGTGCCAGGCACAAGGCTAAAGACTTCAAATTTAGCCCTCGTGACTGTGTGAAGTGGTTGCTATTGTGAGAAAATGAGAACTTGGAGGAAATAAATAACTTACTTGGAAGTCATGCTGAAGTGTTGTAAAGAGTTTTCATTCAATAAATGCTGTTGGGAATGCAGCTGGCTATGCAGATTGCCTCTCAGGAATGTTGAGGTGGTGGAAGGCTTTGCACCAAGATGCTGAGCCAACTCTTCTTTATCTCTGAGTAGGAGTGTGCACTGGGCTGAGAGTTGGCAGTTCTGTAAGAAGCAGACCCTGCTTGCTGTGTGACCATGGGCCCTTTTGTCTGTCTGTAGACTGTTGGTGTAAACGAGGTGCACCTCTGTTGTACAAAAGAAGTCTGGACCTGGAAGGAGGCCAAACAGACTTTCATTTGTTGGTTGAGGGGCCAAGGACTGAGGCTTCCTATCGAGGCCCACAGCTGACCTGTACCCTGGCAAGTGTGGACCTCCCATGCCCATAATGTACTCAGGATACAGTCTCCATCAGGATGACTTCTTGGGGAGCCTTTCTTGACCTCTTGGAAAGTGCTTGGTGGGCTCTGCCTCAGGGGCTGTCTGTAGCAACTGCCAGCTACCTGCACAGGGTGAGCCTCCCTGAAATCTTCCATAACCTGATACTCTGCTAATGCTTGGTCCTCTCTTCCCTACAACACTTCTCAGTTACAAAGCACTTCGTGGCTTCACTTACAGTAACCATCTAAGCTATTTATTGAGCACCTTTTGGAAACCCTGGTGGTGTAGTGGGTAAGAGCTACGGCTGCTAACCAAAAGTGGTTCAAATCCACCAGACACTCCTTGGAAACCCTATGGGGCAGTTCTACTCTGTATCATGGGATCACTGTGAGTCAGAATCGACCCAACAGCAATTTTTTTTTTAAGTTATGTCCTAGACTGTTGGTGTAAGTTAGCCTCTTTCCATGCATTCTCTTGCGTCAGGTACTCACAACAATCCTGGGAAATGTAAGGGTGGCATCGACAGTTGGTGAAACTGAGGTGCTAGGAAGCTAAGTAACTAGCCTCAGGCTATGCAGGGATTTGGAGCAAGCTTTGGGAAACAGTGATCCTGAAACTGCAGCTTCTGAAGCTGGCTAGATACCTGAGCAACTGGCATCTTGTGGAAATGCAGACTTTGTTTGGGGAGTGTGGGGTGGTGCCAGGGATCCTGCATTTCTAGCACATTCACCCACCAAAGAAACCAAACCTCTTGCCACTGAACTGAATGCTATGCAGCTGGGTAGAACTGCTCCACGGGCTTTCCAAGGAGCAGCTGGTGGATTTGAACTGCCAACCTTTCTGCTAGCAGCCAGATGCTTAACCACCAGGGCTCCAGCTCACTCACAGATGTGTCTTAGTCTTCTAGTGCTGCCCTAACAGAAATACCGCAAGTGGATGGCTTTGATAAAGAGAAGTTTCTTCTCTCACAGTCCAGTAGGCTACAAGTCTGAATTCAGGGCACCAGCTCCTCGGAAAGACTCGCTCTGTGTTGGCTCTGGAGGAAGGTCCTTGTGTCCTGGAAGTCTTCCTTTGGCCAGGCAGCATCTCAGCACTGGAACCTGGGGTCCAAAGGCTGCTCTCTGCTTCTGGCCCTGCTTCCTTGATGGTATAGTGTTCCCATGTCTCTCTCTGCTTGTTTCTGGTTTATATCTTAAAAGAGATGGGCTTAAGAGACTATCTAATCATGTAGATCTCATCCATATAACTGCCACTAGTCCATCTCAGTACATCACAGTGATCGGATTTACAAGACAGGTAAATCGTATCAGCTGACATAATACTAGACTTTATACAATCCTGGGAATCATGACCTAGCCAAGTGGATAGATATTCTGGGGAGACACAGTTCAACCTACGACACTAATACTGCTCCTAAGAGAACCACACTTGGAATCTTAGAGCCTTAAATCCCTAAGTGGTCTGAGACTATGGGCTGCAGGCCGGCAAGCCTGTTTCCTTACCTTTGAGCCTGGATGAGAACTGAATAATACACTTGTGAACTTGTGGCTCGCACGAGGTACTTGATAACTACTAGCTTTATTCTCTCTTGATATGTGCCAGTGTGGGTCTGAGTACACAACTGATGCTTAATAAAGACTTGTCCAATTGATGGAGCCTAGCGTTTCTACCAAACAAGAATAAAGTGCATTCTGTTTTCCCTTGGAAAGAAGCCAAACCTAATATTAATTTTTTTTCCTTGAACTACAGAGTTTCAAAAAGAAAGAAAAAATGAGTAGAAACATGGCAGTCTGAAGCAAGCCTCTGTGATTTCTGTAATTACAGAAATGGAGCAAAACAAAGCTGGAGTGTGCACGGCAGCGTGGGAGGGGGTAGGCACTCGCCCTCCTCGCCCCATGGTGCCCTGCTCACTCTGAGCCAGTTATGGGGCTGGCCTGGGACAAAGGCAGCCCTGAGACTCTGGCCCCTAAAGGCCGCTGCTGAAGTCCCCACCCCACACAGCCACCAGTGCTCTGATGCAGAGTGACAGAGGGAGATTGTCCAGGCTGGCTGCACAGGCAGCCCTCCCCTCATTCCGTCATCTGGAAGGCCCTTAGGGCTGTGCTGCTGACAGCCAATCCACCAGGAAGGCGTGCAAGCCCCACCTCCCGAGCAGATCCGTCGCCCCCTCTGCCCTGGCTGCATCATCCCCACCACCTGCATCTCTCACCTGGACTCTTGGCCTCTTAAGGAGCCTCCTTGCTTCCATCTTTGCCCCTCTGCAGCCTCCTCCTCTCCACCCATCAGCCAGAGGAACCCTTACATGTAAGTCAGATCACCCCTACGGCTTAGCCTGAACTTCTTGCCATGGCCTGGTCTCTGAGTCCTCCTGTGATCTGGCTTCTGCTCGCTTCTCCAACTGGATCTTTGCTACTCTCATCCTCCTGCACTGGACTGCAGCCACACTGGCCTCCTTGCTGGCTAGCAAACCTGCCAAGCTTGTTCCTGCCTCAGGGCCTTTGCACTTGCTGTTCCCTCTGCTTGGAAGGCTCTGTCCCCCAAAATCACATTTCTAAGTCCTAATGAACTTTTTTTTTTTTTCTTGAGGGGAGGTAGTGGATACTCAGGCTAAATAAAACAAGCCCAAGGGCCAACTTTGACCCATTTTGCCATTTCTGATCTAGGACTTCCAAGCTCCACATGTTTTCTTTTGCTTATAAAGCATCTCTTCACTCAGGGGTTGCAGGGATATTCTGTCTCCCTGATTTAGCCCTGTTTTTATCAGTGGTCTTAGTCAGAAAGGGTAAGTAGTCGCAAGGAAGAATGGGGCATCATGGGAACATTTTCATCATCTCCCTGCCTTTTTCTTTTCTTAACTCTGCCCTTCCCACAAATTCCCTGAGTGAATCTTCTTCAATAAGTCACATCTGATCACATTATCATCCCTACAACATCCTTGCAGTTGGTCCCTAAGATCCTTAGCTTGGGCTTCAGGGCCTGCCACAACTGGCCTTCCGAGCTTCAAACCTCTCTAATTTATTGATGTATTTCCCTGTGCTTGGGATACCTTGTCCCTCTTTTTAGCCCAGAGAACCCTTATTCAGCCTTCAAAACCTGGCTCAAATGTCCCTTTATCTGAGCTACCTTCTCTGGCTGAATTAACTCATTCTTTCTAGGCTTACAGTGTCTTGTAATGCTCCTCTTACCACAGTTATTATCACAAGGTATTATGGTTAGCTATGTTGTTGTGTGCCATTGAGCCAGTTCTAATTCATAACAACCCTGTAAGACAGAGTAGAACCACCTGGCAGAGTTTCCTGAGCTGCTCGTGGGTTCAAACTGCCAACCTCTGAGCTAGCAGCTGAGTGATTAACCATCATCCCAACAAGGCTCCTTATGATTAGCTTGTAATGTATACACTTGTTGCCACTGCCACTGCGACCCCTATAGGGCAGAGTAGAACTTCTGCATGGGGATTCCAAGGAGCACATGATAGATTTGAACTGTTGACCTTTTGGTTAGCAACTGTATCTCTTAATCACTATGCCATCAGGGAGATGTATTTCTCTCGCTAGGCTGTGACATTGTCAAGGGCAGATACCAAGTCTTATTAATCCTTAGGGTCCAGTCCAGCTCCACGCACATAATAGGCCCCCAGGAAATGTTTATGGTATTAAACCATTCTGCTGGCAACTGCTAGCTCATTGATACGAACTCTAGTGGCCAGGGTGTGATCCAGACTACAAAATGCTATGTGGAATGTTACAATGAAATTGCTTGAAAAAATAGGTCCATTGCCAATTCAGCACACAGTATGTGCTCAGTAGTGCTGTCTTAGCTATGTAGTCTTAGTATATGGTTGATATGAGTGGGATCAACTCAACAGCGGTAGATAGTCTGTCTTAATTATCTAGTGCTACTCTAACAGAAATATCACAAGTGGATGGCTTTAGCAAACAAACTTAGTCTCTCACAGTTTAAGAGGCTAGAAGTCTGAATTCAAAGCACTAGCCCAAGATGAAGACTTTCTATATGTGTTGTCTGGGTGAATAGTTCTTGGCATCAATCTTGTCTAGGTCTAGAAGATTCTCAGTGCAGGGACCATAGGTCCAAAGGGCATGCTCTGCTCCTATGCATGCTCTTTCGAAGGTGGCTGGGCTGCTAACCAAAAGTCGGAAGTTTGAAGCCACTAGCCGTTCTGCAGAAGAAAGATATGGCAGTCTGCTTCCATAGATTGCAGCCCTGGAAACTCTATGGGGCAGCTTTACTCTGTCCCTTAGGATTGCTATGATTGGGATAAACTTGATGGCAATGAGTTTGGGTCTCTTTTTATTTTTGTTAATGCTTGTTGAATGAATGAACAAGGGAGTGTGATCTCACATTAAGGGTGCCCTTTTGACTGTTGCTTTGGGTAGAATTTAATTAATGGTGGAGCGTTAAGGAACAGGAGGAATGTGTAGCCACTAGCCAGATTCTTTGTCACCTGAGTATTGTCACCTGATGAAGAAGAACTGAAAAACTCTGCAAGAGGGCCTTGGAAAAATGCTCTAAATTTTAGGGTGGTGAAAGATATTCCTTTTACCCACTCTGCCGGCAGATAAAAGAGAAGCCTAGGCTGGCCCTGAGAAAGAAGTGACAGAGACATGTGACCTTACAATCATAGACTCCCTGGGCCTTCCTTGAATACTGTGGAGCCTTGGACCACAAAGCACAGAGGACATTTCAGAACAGAAGGAATAACTTGAAGAAAGGTGGCTTCTTCGAAAAGAATTAATTTTCCTGAAAGACACGTCCTTAATGTTACCTAGCTGTGAACTTGCACACGCCTCTGCCTAGATAAGGAAATGACAAGATGGTAAGCTGGTGTCTCGAAGCTAGGTTCCAGCTATTGCCTGAGTGTGGGAGTGACCCAGATTTCCTGAAGCCACCCTCTGAGAGCATCGTGTCCCTGGCTCTTGCACTAACCATTGGCCATCATGTCAACCCTGACTCACACTGCCCCATGAGCATCAGAGTAGAACTGTGCTTCATTGGGTTTTCAGTGGCTGGTTTTTCAGAAATAGGTTGCCAGGACTTTTCTTTTGATGCACCTCTGCCTGGACTGAAACTGCCAACCTTTTAGTTAGCAGCTGAGCACATGAACCACTTGTATCACCCCCCGGGCTCCGTTTACACTAACAGGAATCACTTTATCATTTTCCTCCCACATACTGAATGTGTTGGATTTTTTTTTTTTAACCAAGCTTTATTTGTTACAAAATATTATTAAAATATATCCTTTGTTAATCAAATGTGCAAATGTACCATTCTCTGCTTCTGACTGGGCCAAAGTGATGGTCTTAGCTAGCCCACTGTTAGGATTGAATTGTACCCACCCCCATATCTACTGCTATTGAGTTGATTCTGACTGATAGCAACCCTATAGGTCAGAGTAGAACTGACCTATACCATTTCCAAGGAGTGCCTGGAAGTGCCAAGGAGCTGCCAGCCTTTTGGTTAGCTGCCATAGCGTTTTACCATTATGCCACCAGGGTTTCCGTGCCCCTCCCAGACCCCTACATAGGTACTGTAAATCCAAACCTCTATGACTATGGTTATAATCCCACTTGAGAATGGGGTGTCTCTGTTAAGTCAGTAAGGCTGGATCAGCATGGGGTGTGTCTTAAATCAGTCTCTCCTGAGATATGGAAGAGATTAAACCAGCAAGTGAAAGAAGGAGAAAGGAAGAACGATGCCAAGCTATGTGAAGATCACTCAGGAGCTGAAGCTCAGAAGAGACAAGGACTTTCCCCAGAGCTGCCAGAGAAAGAAAGTCTTTCCCTAGAGCCTGCACCCTCAAATTGAACTCTAGAAATCTTGAACTATAAGAAAATAAATTTCTGTTTGTTAAAGACATCCGTCTGTTATATCTCTGTTATAGCAGCACTAGGTAAGCTAAGACAGCCACTCTGAGTTGCTATAAATGGAGACCAAAGAAAATAGTAATAATAACTTGACCTTGTCATTAGCTATTATTCTCTATGATTACTCAAAGGAAGATTTCCAGTGGACTTTTGAATATGTTAAAAGATGCCAAAGGGACTAAGTAATAAAGCTTCGATAACTGTTAGCTATTGTGGTTAAGCAACCCTACTAACTGAAGGGTTGGGGGTTCAGATCTGTGCGGAGGTGCCTCAGAAGAAAGGCCTGGTGATCTACTTCTGGAAGATCTCAGTTAGTGACAACCCTGTGGACCACAGTTCTGCTCTGACACATGTGAGACTGCTATTTTTTATCATCATAATCCTTACTGTTATCACCATCGTATGGTCTTCTGAGAAGTCATGAATGCCAGATGCCAGCCAAGTCCACTAATCCACCCTACCCAGAGATGTTAAAAATCACAATGATGAGAATGACAAGATTTCTTAAGCCCTGACTATGTGCAAGTAACCCTGGTAGTTAAGGGCTGCATCTGCTAATGAAAAGGTTAGCAGTTTGAATCTGCCAGGGGCTCCTTGGAAACTCTATGGAGCAGTTCTACTCTGTTCTGTAGGGCCGCTAGGAGTCAGAATCAACAGCAGTGGGTTTAGAACTATGTGCCAGAGTCCCTGGGTCGTGTAAGTGGTTAATACATTTGACTACTAACCAAAGGTTGGAGGTTTGAGTCTACCCAGAGGCACTTTGGAAGAAAGACCAGTGATCTACTTCCAAAAAATCAGTCATTGAAAATCCTATGGAGCACAGATCTGTCCTGACTCACATGGGTCACCATGAATCAGTGGTGATAGCAACTGGTTTGTTTGTTTGGGTTAAACATTTTTCAGGTATTATTTTAAATGTTTTACATGTATGATCTCATTTAACCTTCACCACAACCCTATAATGGAGGTTTTATTATAACCCCCCATTGTTATCCCATTTTACAGATGAGGGTCAGGAAGGTGAAGTAACTCTCTCAGAATACTAAGTGTCAGGGGTAGGCTCCATCTGTCTGACTCAGTCATGGGGTTCTTGCTACCTTGCAATCAAAGGGCCTTCTTAGTCTTGAATCTGCAAAGAAGCAACCTTTATACTGATTCATGGATTTGGGTTGCTTATCGTATTGCGTCCCATGTCTTCTAAAAGAGAAAGTCTAAATATGGTTACATGGGAATAGGGAAGTTGGAGAGATTTGGCAGGTCAAAACTTCCTCTGTGTCAGAAATTGTATGTATGTCATCTTCATGGTAAGTTCCTCCAAGAGGAACTTACCCTCAGGGATTGGCCTGGGGAGGTGCTGAGTGTACTCACGGAGAAGAGGGACTGAATAAACTTCCTGGGAGCTGGAGCTCTACCTGGCTTTCTGGCTTTCTAGTGTACTGACGTCAAATGGCTTCCTCAAAGGACACACATCGGGTTTCACCTTTTTATACAGCTCCCGCTATCTCTACAGATACTGGGGTTTGGGTTAAATATTTTCCAGGTATTATTTTAAATGCGGGCTTCACCTAGTATTCTTTCTCTAACTTTCTTTCTCCCTTTGACTGGCATCACATTATCCCGTTGCCCAGTGGACAAAATCAGTTTCAAAAGTCTAAAGTCTGGAGCTCGGTTTGCGTCACCATGATAATCAACAAGTTAAGTTTGCGGTGGAGGCCAGAACTTGCGTCCGCAGGTGACAGGCCTTCTTGAGAACTTGCCAGAAGTCCCTTCAATGGGCAAGTGAACAGAGATTGAAGATTGTAACAGTAACTCCTGTGCAAAAATGGGGAATTTATTTTACAGCTATGAGGATCATTTATGAAATCCAAGAGTAGAAACGTAGCTAGTGTTAAGAAAATCTGGAACTGCAAACTAAAGTGATTTCAAGACTCTCCTAATTTTCTTCCTCCTCAGCAGACCAATTCTGCTACTCTTAAGTTGAAGATTGCTGCCTTGGAATTCCTGTCACTAGGAGACTGACATTTTTTTCTCAGTCCCATGTCAAATTCCCGGGGAAGGAGTTTTATTGGCCAGCCTGGGTCAGATGATCATTCCTGGTCCAATTAATTGCAACCAAGGTGGTTGAGTCACACTGAACAAATATGGCTGCTAAAGCCTATGAGAACTGATCATGGGACAGTTAAGGGTGTTACTGTTATTACCAGGGCTGCCCCCTAACACCAAAAAAAAAAAAAAAAAAAAAAAAAAAAAGGGAGGCCTCTGCTTTTCTGAGGCTGACTTTTTGCCTGTATTTCCAAAGACTCCATGGTAGACCATGGAACTGGCTGCCATCTAGCCCTTGTCATTTTTGAGGATGACAGGAGTTCACCCTAGCTGAATCCAGAGAGAAAGGCCAATATTGCCATGCCCTGCCCAGGCCAGCATCTAGATGGGCATCAAGACAAGTCCAGGGACTGTGGAGGAGGCCAAACTGAGCAACCGTCTTTGAGAACAAGAAGCAGGGCTTCAAGTCAAGTTCGCATTGTCCAAAGGTGGTCTGGTTCTCTGTGACCTCTAGGAGAAGACGATGATGGTGTTTGGTAAAGGGGACTGCATGTGAGGGGCCAGAGGGCTACTGCACCTGCAAGCTGGGGTGTCTGCAAAGGGGCAGAGCTGATGGGAGGAGGCTGTTGGCAGCAAGCACCACAGCCCACATCACACATCGCTTTGGCTCTGTTCCTACATCTGAGAATCCACAAACCAATGCTTCACATGGTCCAGTTTGTGCTGAGGATTCCATACATTTATTGTGTTTTATTTTGTTAATTAAAAAAAAAAAAAAAAAGGTTTAGAGAACATTCTAGAAACCTAGAGAAGTACAAAGAAGAAAACAATGATCATTCATAAACTAATCATTGGTAACATCTTAGGGTATGTGCTTTGGAAGCCTGCTTTGCTTATTCAATAAAACAAGATACTCTTTCCCATATTCGTAGATGGCTTTTTGCAATGTCTCTGCAAGTTTGGGTGGATGGAGGAGGAAAATGCCGGCAGCATTTACTGACTTCTGCAGTCCCTCTCTTGGTGTCTCTTTTCCTGCTGATAAAATTATGGAATGTCTTCCTCACATCACCCTTGTGCCCACCCCACAGCCATCCTGAGGCAGCAGGCCCCACCCCTGCATGTTCCTAGCACCTGGGGCTGAAGCCATGCTGCATGGGCTCACTGTGGTCACCCTGCTGGGGACGCTGCACAGGGCACATGCATCACAGGTGCGCAGACACTAGTGGGCTTTCTGCACCGGCTGCTGTCTGCCCAGGGCTGCCCCGTGTGCTCTACCTGCCCTTTTATCACCGCTTCTTCTCCTTTTCTCCTGCTTTGCAGCATCTTACCCAGTGGTTGCAGAGGGAGCCGTTTTGGAGCTGACCAAAGCAGAAAATCATCAGGTAACACCAACCACGAACATGACCATCACTAATGGTGCCTGCTCTCTAAGCCAGGTGATAGTACTCTTACAGATAGTAAATCTAGTTTTAGACACAACTCTGCCAGCCAGATAGAATTGTCTTCATTTTATAGATAGGAACTGGAGCTCAGAGCAATCAAGAATGGTGCTTAGAGTCACACAGCCAATAAAAGGCCAACTGGAGATTTGAACCCACAACTGGTTTCAGTCCAGTGCCGTAAACTGCCCTCTACTGTACAGCATCTCTGGAACTACAGAGGTAAGAATGATGCAGAGTATATACAGAACATTTTCGAGCTACACAGGTCATGTAAGCCAGTGGTCCTTTCTCACCTGAGGGCCAGGACTGAGCTGCAGCAGTAAGATTCTCTTGTAGAGCTGGTTAACTATAGAGGCCAGGGGTTATCTCCTAGAGATTTTAATGCAGCACATCTGGGGTGAGGCCTTGGAATCTGTATCTTTTAAAAGCGCCACACATGCCTGGGAAACACAGCCAGGCTTGGAAATGGCTATCGGAGCATCAGCAAGGACAGATCATTCATATTATTCACAGTAGTTGTGTTCTATAAACCCAAAACCAACCCACTGCCATCGGGTCCGACTCATAGCAACCCTAGAGGTCAGAGTAGAACTGCCCCATAGAGTGTCTGAGGAGTGCTTGGTGGATTTGAACTGCCGACCTCCTGGTTATCAGGCATAGTACTTAACCACTGCACCACCAGGGTTTCCTGTGTTCTATAAAGTTGCTGTAAACACTAAATTAGTTAACACTGAACAAGTGCTCCAGGGGAAATGTAGAGTTAGATTCCCGCAAGCCTCTGGTCAAAACGCTTCCATCAACCCATCAATACACAACGTTGTTTTGTGTACTTCTGTTTCAAGATATCTTATTTAATATGCGCTGTTGATTTGTTAACATTGAATTCACAGCCAACGACACTCTATGTAACTCTTATCAGAACAAAGCTTATCTAGTATGTGGGTTTTCTTCCTAACGCCTATCATTGTCTTCTTGCACTTAGGAACACTCAGTAGCACTTCAGCACGTAGCTAGGGCCATTTTAAACAGCAAAGCCACCAAACAAAACACGAGAATGCAAAAAATGAGGCCTTAAGTAAACCTCAAAAAGAATGCTTGTTTTGCAGTACAAGAGCTGAAACAAGAAGGCCAAGTGTTGCATTGTTCAGCCTCAGATGAGAAGATGCATGTCATGCAAACTAAATTTTTTTGTGACTGTGCACATGCCCACAAATGGCTGAAGTACTATGAGTGTTGGTTTGGGGAGTATTAGTGAGTAGGCAGATTTACAAATACAAAATGCATAAATAATAAGAACCAACTGTACTTACCATTTGCTGGGTACATTTATTGTTCTTAACAACTTAATAAGTGCTATTATCATCATTTTTTAAAGTAGAGAGAGCTCATGAACAACTGCCTCCTTTGCATGAGACCATAAGAAACTGATGGTGCCTGGCTATCATTACTGAATATTTAGATCAAAGAGTCTATAGAAAATCCTGATTAAAAGGGGGAAAAGTGCAGACCAGAATTTTAAATTTTCAATGAATACAAACTTTCTGGAACCATGGAGGCTGCATGAATCCCTGAAACTATTTTCCTGTGACAGTCTTTAAGGTTTACGCCAAAAATATCCCTGAAGTCTTTAAACCAAAAGTTCAGCTTGACTTGTAAAGAATGTCTGCCTTGAGCATTGTGCTCTTTTAAGAACTGTCAACACGGGATTGAACTGACAACAGCCACTCAAAATGACAACAGCCACTCAAAAGATTCACTAGGCAACTTAGAGGATGGTGAGTTTATGTTCATGGAACGGGAACAGCATAGAAAAAGAGGGTGAGAATGGCTGTATAACTTGAGCAGTGCAATCAGTTTCACTGAATTGTACATATAGGCACTGTTGAAATGGTGTTTGTTATGCTTTGTATATTTTCACCAACAAAAAAAGAGGGAAAGTAGAGCTAAGAGGTTAAGAATTTCGTGCAAAGTGACACAGCTCAAAAATGCAGCAGATATTTGACCAGAGTCAGTGCCACCTGCCGCCAGTGCTTAGGACACATCTCAGTTCAGCCGCAGGTGAAGGCCTCCTTTGACTGCCCTGGTCCTGACTTTTATGGCCTCAGGGTGTGAAAAATCTGTTTGCTTTCTGAATACAAAGATAGGGAGACCTTAGTATTTCCATTTGGAAGTTTGGTGGCCTCAGGTTTCTTCTCTGAGCAGGACCTACAATACAGGGCATGTATTACAGAGTTCAGGCTCATCCAGGGGATATCAGTGTGCTACCACCTCACAGATGTCTTTGGAAACAAAAGGCTTCTTCTCCAGAAACAGGTGGGGGTGGGATGAGGAAGGGAGGAAGCACACCTGTGCACCTTTTGGAGCCCAGAGTTTCTGAGTTATTTTGTTTTTTCATTTCTTAGCAAAACCAAGGCAATTCTAGGATTCTGCCACCTTCTGATGCTTCTAGCCAAGCTGTGTGTCTTCCCAGGGTGACCTTGAGCTGCAAACCTGCTGTCCACGTGGACCGGGGCTGACATCGCACGTCCATCCACCAGGACCCTTGCGTCCAGACTCCGAGACATGGCAACCAATGGCAGCAAGATGGCCGATGGGCAGATCTCCACCGAAGTCAGCGAAGTCCCTGTGGCCAATGATAAGCCCAAAACCTTGGTGGTCAAGGTGCAGAAGAAGGGGGCAGACCTACCGGACCGGGACACATGGAAGGGCCGCTTCGATTTCCTCATGTCCTGTGTGGGCTATGCCATCGGTCTGGGCAATGTCTGGAGGTTTCCCTATCTCTGTGGGAAAAATGGTGGTGGTAAGTGACAGCATGCTGGTGGCCTCCCAGCTGGTTCTGAGCTCCACAGAGGAGTGGCTTGCTTAGGCATTTTCTGGAGTGACCTTAGGGAAAATGCCCACATCCAGAGAAAGAGTCAGGCCCTGTTTGTTGCTTGCTGCACTTTTCCCAAAAGATTTCCACAGGGCAATGGTTGAGTTGCCCTTGGAGTTGATTTCAGCTCATGGCAATACTGTGTGTCTCAGAGTCGAACTGTGCTCTATAGGGGTCTCGATGGCTAGTTTTTCTTCCAAGGTGCTCTGGGTGGACTGAAACCTCTTACTTCTTGGCTAGCAGTAAGCACCTGAACTGTTTGTGCTACCCGGCACTCCTCCAGAGGGTGATTCAAACACCAGGCCACTGCTGTCAAGTCGGCTCAGTCTCCTGGAGACCTCAGAGGTCAAAGGGTAATAAATGTCCACTTCCAAAGAGTCAAACCCAGTGTCATTATGGCGGTTCTGACTCACAGTGGCCCTGTAGATCACAACTGAACTGCCCCACAGAGTTTCCAAGGAGTGCCTGATGGATCTGAGCAGTCAGCCTTTCGGTTAGCAGCTGTAGCACTTAACCACTACACCACCAGTGTGAGTCAGAATCGACTTGATGGCAGTGGGTTTGGTCAAAGTCCTCAATAATTCTAAAAAGTTCGTCACCTGATTTTCCAAGACTGTCCTTGGGCCTTAGTATGTCTTTGGGTGTGCCATTGGAAGCGGGATATGAGGAAATCAAAGGCCTGGCGGTGCAGTGGTTCAGCATTTGGCTAACTAAAAGGTTGGCAGTTCGAATCTTACTGGCCACTCCTTGGCAACCCTATGAAGCAATTCCACTCTGTCCTATAGGGTCACTATGAGCTGGAAATTCACTCAGCAGCAGCAGGTTTTCCCTTTTTTTGATAAACAAGGAGATCCTGGGTGGGACCTTAGATCCCCTGACTTGGTTTTCCTTCTGACAGGGGATCTTTGCAAAGCCTTGGGTCTATGAATATCTCCTCTCTTCCCACAGGGGCCTTCCTCATCCCCTACTTCTTGACGCTCATCTTTGCGGGAGTCCCACTCTTCCTGCTGGAGTGCTCCCTAGGCCAGTACACGTCCATTGGGGGACTGGGAGTGTGGAAGCTGGCCCCCATGTTCAAGGGTAAGTCTGCTGGCCCATAGGCCTGAGGTAAGCCTACTGCCCCCATGTTTAAGGGTAAACTTGCTGGCCCCACATTTGAAAATAAGCCTGCCAGCCCCCAAATCTAGGGTGGGCCCACAGGTTGCCAGGTTCTAAGGTGGGCCCACTGGCCCTCAGGTTCTAGAGTGGCCTACTGGTCCCCAGGTTCTAAGATGTACCCCTTGACCCCCAGGATCTAGTGTGGGCCCACTGCTCCCCAGGTTCTAGAGTGGCCCACTGGCCTCCAGGTTCTAGTGTGGGCCTGCTGGTCCCCCGATTCTAGGTTAAGCCAGCTGGCCTCCAGGTCCTAGGGCACAGGTTTGAGGTAAAGCCCACTAGTCCCCAGGTTCCAGGGTAAGCCTGCTAGCCCCCATATTTGAGAGTAAGCCCACTGTCCCCCAGTTTTGAAGGTACTTTGGAATCCTGATGACCCTTTTGCCCACAAATCTGTGGGCTTCCCTGGAGATAGGGAGCCTTTTTATTCACAACTGAGCAGCGTGTAGGCTGTTGTAAGGGGCCAGGTAACAGAGGATAGTGACCAGAAATTAGGGCAATAGTGGTGGAGGTGGAACGGGGAGCCCGTTCTAGACCCACTCCCATACCTCCAAATCAGCATGCCCTATCCTGTGAGCTCACTCCCAGCAAGCATAATTTTCTTTGCTTGCCCCTCAGTGCCTAAAACCTAGCAGGACTCCCATAAAGGTCTATGTTAATGAACTTGAGTGCTTAAGCCCCATACTACTGGGTGAGCCCCAGCCCCAGTGTTGGCCAGGTAGATGTGACCTTGAGCAGGTCGCTGCCTCTCTCTCAGCCTGTGTCCTCCAGAATGCGTGTCTCCAGCATCCAATGAGATCACAGGTATCAAGGGAACTGAGAGAAACAGCACCCAATCAGATAGTGACTGTCCTGACTTCGGTCACACGTTGTGCTGGTGTGTCCCACTCCAGGTGTGGGCCTCGCTGCGGCTGTCCTCTCCTTCTGGCTGAACATCTACTACATTGTCATCATCTCCTGGGCCATCTACTACCTGTACAACTCCTTCACCACAGTGAGTGGCCCTCGGCCCACCCTCTCCACAGTGAGCCCACCCAAGCCCCCTGGAACCGTGATGTCTGCCAGCCTGCTCACCTGGGCACTTCTCTGGGGAGAGCACGGTAGCCCTCTGTGTCCCCAGAGCAGTCACAGCCCCCGTGCTGGGAGTGCCTACCCCCGACCAGGCACGGAGCCGAGCGCTGTGTGTATCTGGGTGGACGTCTAGCCCTCATAGCACCCTCTAAGGGCATGTTGCTAGTCCCATTTTATGTGGGCCCAGACTGCCTGGGTTTGAATCCTGGCTCTACTGATACCAGCTCTGGAGCCTTAGGGATGTCCTTGTCATCTAGTGCTACTTGAACAGAAGCACCATAAGCGGATGACTTGGAAAAGAGGAATTTTATTTTGCAACAGTCCAGGAGGCTAAAAGTCCAAATTCAGGGTGTCAGCTTCAGGGGAAGGGTTTCTTGTGGGCTCTGGACGAAGGTCCTTGTCATCAATCTTTCCCTGGACTGGGAGCTTCTGATGGCATAGGGACCCCAGTTCCTTCCCAAGGAGTGTGCTCTGCTCCCAGCAGCAATTCTTGGTGGTATGAGGTCCCCAAATCTCTCTGACAGCTCCTTTAGTTTATATCTCAAGGGATTGTCTTGAGACACAAAATAATCTTACAGCGTGAGTCCTGCCCCACAACATAACTGCTGCCCATCGCCCCTCATGAACATCACAGGGCTGACAGCATATAAAAGCATCACAAACAATAGCAGGAATCATGGCCTAGCCTAATGGCTGCTACACACATTTTGGGGGCAACACAATTCAACCCATGACATAAAGAGCCGTAGCCTGTCTGAGCTTCTGTGCCCTCCTTTATGAAATGGAAACAGAAATAAACCTACCACCCATCATCGTCTCTTGGAGCTGCCATATAACAGAGCACCCCAAGTGGCTTTAAAGAACTAGAATTTAATTTCTCGTGGTTCTGGAGGCTGCAGATCTGAATCAGGGTGTCAGCCGTGTCGATTCCTTCTAAGGGGACTGCCCCATGCCTCTCTCCTGGCTTCTAATGGCTGCTGGCAGTTCTTTTGCTGTTGGTAGAGGCATCTTCATGTGGGGCCTCCCCTGCATGTGACCCTGTTTTCCATCTGTTTCCTGCTTTTATCTGTTCATGAGGGGCTAGAATTGACTCACCCTCCTTGTATGACTTCCTTTGACTTAACTGACAAAAGAAAAACCCTTTTTTTAAACAAGGTCGTCTTCACAGGTATAAGGCTGAGACTTCAATACATGTTTTTGGGTACAATTTAATTCATGACTGCACCGCACAGGGTTAATATGAGGAGGAAGGAGTAAATGCATGCACAGTGCCTGGCAAGGAACAAGCACTGTGTTTGCTGTTGTCAGCATTGTGCAGACAAGGAAGTGGAATCAGACAGGTAGGGCCTCTTGCCAGGTGGGAAATAGCCCTGGGATGGATATACAAGACGTTATAGTAAGCTTGGAAGCATAGTTCTCCAAGTGAGAAAGAAGGCTGGAGTTGAAATCTCAGCTCTGACACTTACCTGCTGTGTGATCTTGAGCAAGTTGCTTCCCCTCTCTGATCTATAAAATGGGGATCACAACACTACGTGCCTCCCTGAGCTGTTGGGAAGGGGAGGTGATATATTGGCTGCAAGGAGGTTCTAGAGCTCTGCAGGTGGATGGGAGTGCTGGTACCGTGGTTGCCAGTCCCCCAGGGCTCTGTGGAGACTGTGTGGGTGTGTCCTTGCAGACTCTGCCATGGAAGCAGTGTGACAACCCCTGGAACACAGACCGATGTTTCTCCAATTACAGCATCGTCAACACTACCAATATGACCAGTGCTGTGGTGGAGTTCTGGGAGTGAGTAGAGGCCTGACCATGAATACGTGGGGCTGGGGGCGTTTCAGTGGGGGTCTGCCAGGGGGAAACGGAGAGGCATCCTCAAAAAGGTAATAAAAGAGTGTGATGAAGGAGCTGTTACAGATGTGGGAAGCCACAGGGAAATATGAGGAGGGGCTGGGGAGAGAGCTGGTACTGGAATGCTGAAACAGCTGGGGCCACTAGAGAAGGGGTCACTAGACTATAAGCAGTGGCCTTTCACGGGGAAGCCCAGCTATAGACAACGCCCTGGCCCAGCGGAGAGAATGAATCCCCTGGCCTCTCTCTCTTCTTGCCCTGCCATTTCCTGCCAATGCCTCCCATTGGTCAAACCCAACCCAGCGGGTAAGGGAGCCGGTGATACAGCCCTGGAATTCAGCCTATGGGATACAGGGCAAGGAGAGCAGGGTAGAGAGCAAGGTGCTGACCTGGGGAGGCGGGTGGAAAATCACCAGCATAGGCGGCCAAGGAGCGTCCCCAGCAGAGGCTGACAAAGTCCTAAATTACCCTGAAAGCTTGCCAACCTACTTACAAACCCAGAGTTGCTTGAAATACTCACACGTCAATACACACCAGACATACGTGTTGTGTGCTAAAGGCACAAATTTTACAAAATGAGGAGCTAGAAGCCAGATCTCTTTGGCATGATGAAAGCGTCTGTGCTGGGCAGCTCTGAACAGTCTGGGAGCAGCGTGGAAGGTTCCGTGGTGATTGACTCAGGATTTGGTGTTCTCAGGTGGGTCAGAACTCGTGAGGCATTCTCTGTGAAGAAGCCTCCTTGGCTAGGCTGTTCCCATACAAACAGAAATCTGATTCTGCTCTGGCTGGTCCTGCTCTCCGGCGTCTCACTGTAAGACTCCCTGACACAATCAGGCTCTTCATTCAACCACTGGCTCACTAAGCATCCCTTGAGCACCTACCGTGTGCCAGTGTGATTAGAGACTTGGATAAGCAGAGAGGCAGTGGTAGCACCAGGTGATTGGTGCTAAGGCAGGAGACACCTGGACCAGATCAGGTGAGGAGGTGGCATCTAAGGACAAAAGAATTGCTTTAAGGAGGATAAGCACTGGCCGGAGAAGAGGTGTGAAGGGTTGGAGGCCGATGATAGCAAGTACGTTCCTACGAGTAGACAGCAAGTAGCTTCGTCTGATGAGAGTTTGGAGGTGGAGGTTGTGGTCAGAGGGGAGATGAGAGAGGGAAGCAGAAGCCAGCTCTTGAACACCCTGGAGGTCAGCCTGGCTGTCTGAGCTTCATTCTGAGAGCAATGGGCAGCTACCTACTGATTTTAAACAGAGGGTACATGATCAGACTTGTAGTCTGGAATGACCCCTGGGGCCGGTGAGGGGACACAGCTGATAGACGGGCAGTGGTCCCCAAAGAAACAGCATCAGCCCCGAAGGTGAGTGATAATATGCCTGGACAAAGGCAGGGGGCACCCTCTCCTCTCTGATCTCTTCCCCAAACAGGCTTTCCACCAGTTAGCATGATAAGTCTCCCAGTCCCTCTCCGTCTCTTGAATCTCAGCGATCACAGTTAGCACAGCCGCAGTGGAGATGATAGTCCATGTCCAAGCCCTGGATATTTCCAGGTCACCCTGGCGCTTGCCAACCCCAGTGACTCTCCTTCCTCTGTCGTTCGATCAGGCGCAACATGCATCAGATGACAGACGGACTGGATAAGCCGGGTCAGATCCGCTGGCCTCTGGCCATCACCCTGGCCATCGCCTGGATCCTCGTGTATTTCTGTATCTGGAAGGGTGTTGGCTGGACTGGAAAGGTAAGTGGAGGACACTGGATGGGGGAGAGTCTACAAAGGGACAGCTGCCCAACGTAAGGAGCTTAAACCTCACAAAAAGCCCGACCTTGAGTTAAACAGTTCTGTTTAATCGCTCTGTGCCTCAGTTTCCTTTCCTGTAAAATGGGAATAATAACATTACCTTTTTCTGAGGTGGTTGGGGGAGTAAAAGGAATTGATGCTGTTCAAATACTTTGCAAAGTGCTGCTGGGCTCATAGTAAGTTCTCATGGAGTGAAAGGGAGGGCAGGAGTTCTTCAAGGACCGTTGAACAAGCCTCCCCGAGCACTGACTGTGTGCTAAGCTTGCCCTAGTGCTAGAGTCCAGAGACAGAATCTTTACATCCTTTAAGTTTTGAGAAACAATATAGATAGGTTAAGGGTTAAATATTCAAGCTCTACTTAAATTGTAAACTGGTGGTGTAATGGTTAAGACTTATAGTTGCTAAACTAAAGGTCAGCAGTTCCAATCTACTTGGTGCTCCTTGGAAACTACGGGGCAGTTCTACTCTGTTCTACAGGGTCGCTATGAGTCAGAATCAACTTTATGGCAGTGGGTTTGGTTTTGGGTATTCAAACAGCCCGGGATCCAGATTCCTACTTAATGAAGTACTGGCTCTCCAACCTTGAGCGAATCACTTTACCTCCCTGAAACTAGAAAATGGCCTGATAATTATGCTTAGCTATTGTTTTATTATGAGAATCCAATGAGATGGTGATTTTGTAAAGCATCTGGCACTTAGCAAGGGGGATTGCTATTGCTTTTGTTTCTACTGATGGCAAGTGGGCTGAATGATACCCTCTCTGCAGGAGGTGTCCAGTCTGGGGACATCTGGGGAGCTAACAGATAGGCTTGAGGGCAGTGACTTCGGTTCTCTCTGCCTCCCCCTTTCAAGCCTCACCCCGGAAGTCTGGGGACAGAAGATGGCTGAGTCTCTCACTGTCCTGGCCTAAGGAAACAGAGAGAGCAAGTGTGTCATCTGAGGTCTTAACCTCAGAGGGGACATTTGAAATGAGTATGGCTAGAAGCAGGGGACTGAAGCAAGGTTCTAGAAGAGGCAGTGGAAACAGAGCCTTGACGAAGTCTACACTTGAGCACAGGCACAGATGATGAAAAGCTGCTCTATTTAAGCTGATAGAAATGTCCCCGCTACCAAGTTCCCTAATTCAAGGCTGTTGTCAGAACATCTTTGATCTGTCACTAGGGCAGGAAAGGCAGGAAGAGGGCATAGTAGCTTCCAGCCCAGCTTTTCAAAGCAAAACATAGAGCTTATGGGCTTTGGAAGAGAGAGAGCTGAGTCGGAATGTCAGTCTCCCAATTCCTATTTCTGTGGGCTTGAGCAAGTCACTACACTTTGAACCTCAGTCTCCTCATCTTTCTAATAGACACAGTACTTGTACCTTACAGGGTTGTCACAAAAATCCAAGGGGATAATCCGTGTGCACTGCTTAGTGTATGCCTGGTATATGGTTGACACACATTACAGGGTATCTATTGTAATCATTTTGGGGAGGTGTCTAGAGTTCCACAGAAGGAAACTGATCACTTCTAGGAGTAGAGTCTTTCTCATTTTATCTTGTGAATGTGTCAACCTATCAGCAAGCACTTACTGAGCAACAGCTGTGTGCCTCAGTCCATGTCGACTGTGGAGGACATGGGATGTGTAAGACCTAAGCAAGATATGTTAAACCTGTTGTATTCCCTTAGACAACCTTTCTGAGTAGCTAAGGTGATTGTACCCATTTTCCAGATGTAAAAACCAAGGCTCAGAGATGATAAGAAGTTGACTCAAAGTCACACAGCTTGTAGGCAGTCCAGATGGCTTTGAGCTCCTTTTTCTTAATTCCAAGTACAGTAGGTTTTCTAGTAGCTTGTGGCTGTCTGTTCTAATCCTAAAGAAGCTCCGAGTCAAATAGGGGAGATGAAACTAACCCAGAGAACAATCCCTGCTGAGCAGGAATTAGAGTTGCTTTGGACTCTGAGACACAAAAGTCTTTGAACCTGCTACTTGCACTTCAACAATAGCGAAGAAAAATGCGATGGCAAGCAACAGTGGCAGTCTTTTTACTGTCATTTCTTTTGACAAAATAGACTTTTAAAAATGAATACAGTTCATGCCGGTCCCGGTACAGTGACGGCACCAACCTGTAATGCCAGAGGAAGTCCAGTTTCTGGAAAGTAATTAGGCAATATGGATCAACAGCTTTTAAGAAGTCTTCGTTTTGGGGAACCCTGGTGGCGTAGTTAAATGCTATGGCTGCAAATCAGAAGGTCAGCAATTCAAATCCACCAGACACTCCATGGAAACTCTGTGGGGCAGTTCTGCTCTTTCTATGGCTGCTATGAGTTGGAATCAATTCAATGGCAGTGGGTTGGGTTTGGTTTTATTCCTTTTTACTCACTAATTTTACTTCTGGAAAACTCCACCCACCACCAGTATAAGAATTTTGTAGATAAATATTTGTAGACCGGAATGTCCTATGTAGCATTATTTAGATTTACATACAATTAGAAGCAACTTAAATGGGTACAGTAGGGGATGCCTGAAAAAGTATGGAGCCCCTGAGGGACTCTTTGGTATAATTAAAAATCATATTTTTCATGAGGCAATAAAGCCATGTTTAATAAACGAAACAGGAAACAAAATGTTAGTGTACATTCTTAACTTTAAACAGGCAAAATGAAAAGTAACAAAAAGACATATTTTGCACCTCATTTTGTTAAAAAAAATGATCACGTATACAAAGGAGAATCTCTAAAGAAGACATTAAAATGTTAATATTCATACATTTATTGATCCGTCCACCACTACCAACAAAACCCAAGCACTTGCTGCGGAGTTGATTTGGATTCATGGCGATCCCATGTGCATAGAGCAGCACTGCTTCATAAGGTTTTCTTGGCTGTAATTTTTATGGAAGTAGTTCTCCATGCCTGTCTTGCATGGAGCTGCTGGCTGGGTTCAAAACAAGCCTTTCTTCTGTAGAGTCACTAGGAGGTTTTGTACTGCCAACCTTTAGGTTAACAGCCAGTTGCAAATAGCTTGGGTCATCCAGAGACCTTGTTCCTCTGGACCACTATAAATACTAGGACTGTGAGCGAGGCAACCTTGTCCCTCCTGTAGCTTACGCTTAGATTCTCAGGCCTGATGAATGGGACTTTAATTGTGTGTGTATGTTCATAGGTAAGGTTTTTATTTTTTCTATCACCACATGTATTGCTTGGATAGTTTGGCAAGTGGTAAGGAAAAAAAATAAAAGGTGGTAAGGACAAGGGAAAACCAGTTGCTGCAGTGGTTGGTTCCAGATTCCAAGGGGAAACTTCCAAGAAGTACCTAGTTAGGGCAGACTGGAGAAATCCAGAAAGGCTTCTTGGAAGAAGGGGAACTGGAACTAAGTCCAGAGCAATAAAAGTGGATGTAGGTAAAATGGAGGAAGGAGCAGTACGGGCACTTTGGAGGGGCTGACCCTGTCACCTACTTTCCTCCCAGGTGGTCTACTTCTCTGCCACCTACCCCTACATCATGTTGATCATCCTGTTCTTTCGTGGAGTGACGCTGCCTGGGGCCAAGGAGGGCATCCTCTTCTACATCACCCCGAATTTCCGCAAGTTGTCAGACTCTGAGGTGAGCCGCCTAGTCTGGCTACGGGCCATGGAGGGTCCTGGAGGACACCCGCATGAGTGAGAACAAAACTGACTTCTGAGCTACCCCTGACCAATTTCATGGTCTCTGGACAAGTTCGTGAGCCTCTCTGAGGCGGGTTTCTTCCTGCGCAAACCGGTGGTTTCACCAGATAGAGCTGGTTAGCCGCTTAAATGAACCCAGGGAGCTGTTGCTGTGTTAATTTTGAGTGATCGTCTTGTTTGCAGGTGTGGCTGGATGCGGCTACCCAGATCTTCTTCTCCTACGGCCTGGGTCTTGGATCTCTGATAGCTCTTGGGAGCTACAATTCTTTCCACAACAACGTCTACAGGTGGGAGAGAGCGCCTTTCCTCCTGGCCACGCCCCTCCGTAGACCACGCCCCTGTGGCCACACCCCTCTGGCTTTTCTCTTGGCCCTCTTTGGGCACTATGCACTCTTAGTGGAACTCCTCCCAGAGCTCACCTCTTTTGGCCTCTCCTTCCCGTTCTGTCCCTTTCCTAACTCTGATTTCGTCTCCCTCTACCTCTGTCTGGTCTTGTGCCTCAGGCATGCCTTTCTGGGGCCACACCTGCCCTGTGGCCCCATACACCCTCCCTGACCCTGCCCACCCCTCTCTCTAGGGACTCCATCATCGTCTGCTGCATTAATTCGTGCACCAGTATGTTCGCAGGATTCGTCATCTTCTCCATTGTGGGGTTCATGGCCCATGTCACCAAGAGGTCCATTGCTGATGTGGCCGCCTCAGGTCAGCACCACACCACGGGGGTGGAGGCTCCTGGGCAGGGAGGGACTCACTGCACTTCATTTTATGTTGTTATCGTCATCACTGTGACTCGCAGGTATTGACCACTCCCTATGTACCAGCCAGTGCACTGAGCATTTTACATGGACTGTAGCACTGAGTCTTCCCAGCACTATGGGTAGTTGCTGTTATTATACCCGTTTCATAGATGAGGAAACTGAGGCTCACCAAAGTAACTCTCACACAGTCATGGATCTCGAAAGGAGTTGGAATTCCCAAGTCTGGTTCTTAACCTCCTGCTCATGCTGGTACATATAGCACCATTCTGGATTTTTAGTGGAGAAGTCCCAGTCTTGCCTCTGCAGTGTAAGCTTTGATCTAACACAGACTTGCTCATCCAGTGGGTTGTGTTCTAACAGTGGGCTGTATACCCTCTCTATCCCCAACACCCTCATGGAGGCCACCCAAAATCATTGCCATCGAGTCGATTCCAACTCATAGTGACCCTATAGGACTGAGTAGAACTGCCCCACAGAGTTTCCAAGGAACACCTGGTGGATTTGAACTGCCAGCCTTTTGGTTAGCAGCTGTAGTGCTTAACCACTATGCCACCAGGGTTTCAAAATCCCTGGCAATCCCATCCTCATAACCACCCAGCTAGAACTGCAACAGATGTGGACTCACTGTGCGTAAGACAGGGCGCTGAGGCTCAGACACACTGTGTGCATGGCAGGAACCCTGACACTCAGACCCAGTATGCCAGGCAGAGCCCTGAGGTCCGGGGAGGTGATGTGATTTGTTTACTTCCCCCATGGAGAACTGGTCTTGTGGAAAGGAACTTCTCCGTTGGTGCTCTATCCTTTACTACATGGGCAGCTCGTATCCCATTTCTCTGGAATCTCCCAGCGCCCCCTTTTCCAGAACCAGATCCCTAACTTCTCCTGAACACTTGGATGCCCCCTGCAGACACCTCAAACATAACTGTCTACAGCAGACCTCTACAAGTCTTCTTCCATGCTCCCATCACAGCAGGGGGCTCCCCATGTGTTGCCCAGGCCAGAAACCTTAGCCCTGCCCTGGGTTCTCCCCTCACACACACCCCCAGGCCAACCAATGCCTGAACCTGCCCATGCTACCTCCTACCTATGTCTCATCTGGCCACTTCCCCGCACCCCCTCTGCCAGTCCGCTCCAGCCCTCACCGGGTGATTGCCACCACACCTCACTGGTCTTCCTGCCTGTGGACCTGCCTCCTTCATCCCATCCTTCCCAAGCCTCTTTCCTCATCTGGAATGGGGCTAATCACCCTCACCCTGAGAGGTTACTCTGGATGAAATGGACTAAAGCTTAAAGAGTGAGTAGTGGGCTATAGGTGCTCAGTACTCTACTTCTTTGCCCTTCCCTCCACAGGCCCCGGGCTGGCATTCCTGGCATACCCGGAGGCGGTGACCCAGCTGCCCATCTCACCCCTCTGGGCCATCCTCTTCTTCTCCATGCTGCTGATGTTGGGCATTGACAGCCAGGTGAGGACCCTGCAACAGCTGCAGGAGCCCTTCCCTCAGCCCCCTCTGTCTGTAAACTAACAGAGAAGGCAGGCCTTAGGTTCCCAAGAAGATGGCCAAGAATTTCAGACACCTAGAATGTTCCACCAGGTAGAACTTCAGGGAACTGGTCAGCCCAAATCCCCATTTTCCAGATGAGGAAAGTTGAGACCCAGAGGGAAAGGAACTTTCCTAAGATCATGGATGAGTCAGAGGCAGCATCAGGTCTGGATCCTGGGGCTCCCCTGAGCCTGCTGCCCACATGCCGCTGGGCCTCTTCTCTCCTCCCCTGAGGATCAGGTTTGGGGTGGGGTGGGGCTAGGGGCTGTTGCAGGCTCCTGACCTTGTTTCCCCACTGAAGTTCTGCACTGTGGAGGGCTTCATCACAGCGCTGGTGGACGAGTACCCCAGGCTCCTCCGCAACCGCAGGGAACTCTTCATCGCTGCTGTCTGCATCGTCTCCTACCTGATAGGCCTCTCTAACATCACCCAGGTGAGCTCTGTCAGCACCTGCTGCACCCCTGATGTTGTCCTGGGGCCACCCCCATCTTTTTTCCTGAGCTCTGGCCTGTCACGTGGTCTGTCCCTCTATTGAGTGACATCTCTGGGCCACGGCACAGGTACACAGCAGTGAATGAGATGGGATCCCTGGCTGGTGTGAGGCAGAGACATTGAGCTAAAATTGTAGTTCATAGGTAGAAAATACAGCACCTAACCTGGCCCCGGGCACAGAAGCTGAGATGCAGAGGTCTCTCAGAATGAGCTAAAGTTAAGTTGCGGTTGGGACTTTGAGGTTGGCCTTGACCCTTCCTCTTATTTCCACTTTTACTGTCTGTATTCACAAGCACACCCTGTGTGCCAGGCCCTGTGGCCCTGGGGATTTAGTGATAGATAAGAAATGCTGTTTGCATTCAAGGCCCTCCTAGGACAGTCAGAAGACATAGATGTAATTGATGGATTGTACAATAAATGTAAAAGCCCCTGATGCCAGGAGCTCAGTTTTGCAGGTCTGACTTATGATCCACAAAACATCCCTGGATCCAAACATAGTTGTGATCTGGAGCCATTGTTCATTCACTCATTCATTCAATAGGCAATTCTTGGACACGCTAGGTACTGGGAGTTCATCCGTTAGCTTGACAAGACACGTAATATCCCAGAGATGACACCTTAGGACAAGGTTGACATACAAATTAGATCACTTCAGAGAGTGTTAAAGGAAAAAAAAAAAAAGACAATGGGATAGAGAATGACTGGTGGGAGCAGGTGGGATATTACTTTAGATAGAATAGTCATGGGCTCTCTTTGAGGAGGAAACAGTTGAACTGAGACTCAAATGAGGAGGAAGAGCCAATCAGGGAAAGATCTGGGGGAGGAAAACACAGCAGGTACAAAGTCCCTGAGGTGGAAATGAGAGAAAGGAGGCCAATGTGACTGAGGCAGAGGGAGTGAGGAGGCAGGGAGGGGTTGAAGAGACAGTTTATGCAGGACCTCAATTTTATTATCTCTCTCTCACATTACTGTTTTACTTAAGCCATTTGAAAGTTTTAAGCAGAAGAGATTCATGGCTGATACATGTTGTAGAAAGATGGCTCTGACGGCTATAGTCAGGGACAGGAGCTGAGTCCCTCATTAACTCCTTTTTCTACCCTCTGGCCTTATCAGAAATGGGGAGTCTCTCTTTCGCTCAGATATTTTCTTCCCAACCCCTAGAGAGTCAGACCTTTCATAGTCACAAAGCCTTTGGTGCTTCCTCTAATCTACCCTCAAGCCTTCTTGCTGCAGTATATCTTGAACCCAACCTTGTGAGACTCCAAAGCCCATGTTGACTGTGAATTGAATGCACTGGGCTCTGAGGGGAGGTGGCTTGCTCTGACCCCCTTTTCTCTTGCAGGGAGGCATCTATGTCTTCAAACTTTTTGACTACTACTCCGCCAGTGGCATGAGTCTGCTGTTCCTTGTGTTCTTTGAATGTGTCTCCATTTCCTGGTTTTATGGTGAGCACCCCCCCTTATTATTGCCTTATTACTTTCATTTTTTTGCTTCCTTCTTTCCATTCGTGAACTTATCCATCCGTCCGTCCGTCTGTCCATCCGTCCATCCATCCATCCTTCTATCATCCTTCAACTAACAGTACTTGAACACGAGACTCTTTCCGTTCACTGGTTTATTTTGTCCTCTCAACAACTGAGTGATGTTGGCATAGGAGACTCCCATGTTTAGAAGATACCATAAAAAAAAACAGTTAAATAAATTTGCTAAAAATGGGAAACACAATTTTATCATAAATTTTAAAATTACAAAAAGATTTGTTTGAGATTTTGTCTAGATAAGCTATGACAAAAACTACAAATAATGTTTCAAAGTTATATATTTAACAGATGACAGTTAAACTGGCTGCTAACTGAAAGGTCGACAATTTGAATGCACCCAGTGGCCCTGGTGGTGTAGTGGCTAAGCACTAGATCTGCTAACCAAAAGGTTAGCAGTTCAAATCCACCAGGCGCTCCTTGGAAACTATGGGGCAGGTCTTCTCTGACCTATGGAGTGGCTTTGGCTTTTGGCTAGTGGCTCCCCAGGGGAAAAGCCTGGCAATCTGATCCTGTAAAAGTTACAGCCTAGAAAACCTTATAGGGGCAGGTTTTCTCTGCCCCATGGGATCATTGTGAGTTGAAAATCAACTCAGTGGCACCCACCAACAATATTGAACAGAGTTTTGAAATCTGATGAAAAGTGTGTCCTATCTTAGAACAAAGACTCAAGAAAGCCTTGTTGTATTGATTTTGTGGCCTAAGTTTTTCAACCCAACTGTAAAATAGTAAAAAGGACAATCTGTACTGCACATTTGAGTATCACAGCAAGACCATATGTTTTGAAGGAAATTCTTTCCAGGGCCCTTGTCAGTCCTGGATACTCAGTTCACCTCTTTGCTGTGTCGGCTGTCTTACCATCCTTAGGAATTTTCCCTTCTTTCCTCTCTGACAAGTCTATTATTGCATATCATTTGTGCACTTCTCCAATGTCACACCCGTGAACTTCATGAAATCCTGCATTTTCTACAAGATTTGCAGTTCTTCTTAGCAGCCAGTCACAGTTGCTTGTAGCATCAGATCAGTGGGGAAAAATTGCCCCTCCCTAACAGAGCCTTTGAAAGAATGTCCTTCTATGTTAAGTGGGACATTTGAGTGGGAGCACAATTTGTGAGAATCCTTTCACTGCTAGACAGTTGCATGTCAAGGTCAGTTGTTTTCCTACACAACCCCCTTGTTGTGGTGATTTGGTTATTGGATGCTTAGATAACAAACACCCCTGGAGTATTAGCCCCATATTACAGATGAGGAAACTGAGGCTCGCAGAGATGTGCTGACTTGTCCATGAACATACTTCAAGAAAGTAGCAGGTCTGGGTTTTGAAGCTGGAGTCCTCAGAGCTCATCCACCCTCTTGTTCTCATTCTGAATATCACAGGTGTCAACCGATTCTATGACAATATCCAAGAGATGGTTGGCTCCAGGCCCTGCATCTGGTGGAAACTCTGCTGGTCCTTCTTTACCCCAATCATTGTGGCGGTAAGGACAAGACCCTCTTAAAATGAGGCTAGACCAGGCCCTGGGGTGACTCGGGTCCAGGGAGAAACTTCTGGAGGCAAAGGCAGGTACAAGAATTCCCAGAGTCCCTGTTCTTAGTAATACGACACTCAACATTTGTTGAGCCTCGTCCTAACAGACTTCTGGAATAGGCATCATTGTCCATAGCAGAGGACACTGGAGCTCACCCAGCTAGCATCACCCAGCTCCTTCGTGGCAGAGCCTGGGTTCAGACCAGGTCTGCCTGATTCTGGAGCCCAAGCGGTTCCCACTTGGAGGCCTCTCCGTCTTGGTGCCCCTCATTCTACCAGAAAGGGGAGCTGAGACATGGGCAAGCCTGGGACAGGGGTGCCTAAGGTCCCTAGGGTGGATGCTGGGCCACTGCATAGGGGTACCCAGCCCATGGGAAAGAGGGCTCACAAGCAACCTTTGTTCTCTTTGTGAAACTGGCTAGCTTGGAGGAAGAGCCTTTTGCTACTGGTCCCCCCAGAGTGGGTGCCTTTTGCTGCTGGTCTTCCAAGAGGGGGCCATTTTCCTGTTGGCCTTCTAAGAGGGGACATCCTTTTCTATTGGTCCCCTCTTGTCCACTATATACTGGTATTCTAGGGTCACACTTGGGGCAGGGGGAGGTATAGTGGGCCTCTTGGCTTCAGGGTCTGGAGGAACCACCGTGGTTGTTCAGTCTTCTAACTGGCTGCTCCCCTGTCTCCGTCCCCCTCCCGCCGCCCACAGGGGGTATTCATTTTCAGTGCTGTGCAGATGACTCCTCTCACCATGGGAAGCTATGTTTTCCCCAAGTGGGGCCAGGGCGTGGGCTGGTTCATGGCCCTGTCTTCTATGGTCCTCATCCCTGGATACATGGCTTACATGTTCCTCACCTTAAAGGGCTCCCTGAAGCAGGTAAGTCTCACCTCCACCCTCTAGACTTTTTTTTGTCACCCGTATGGCTAGGCCTCTTCCCCACTGTGCTGGGCATGGCCCCCACCCTCTTGGGTGTCTAGTTAGAGGGGACAGACAAATCAATGGCCGATAATAGGCGCCACAACTTGGGTAAACCAGGGAGCGGTGGGAGCCAGTAGGAGGTATCCTGAGTGCTGTTGGGGTTAGGAGAGTTGGAGAAGGTTTCATGGGGAAGGAGAGAGCTGAGGAGAGCCATCAGGATGAACTACAGTTAAAAGTACAAGCAGAAGGAATGTTCCTAGAAGGGGAGAGAGCGTGTGCAAAAGCCCTGAGAGAAATAAACTGCGTTTGGTGAACTGAGGGGAGATATGTGCAGCTGGAGGGGAGAGTTGGCAGGGGTACAGGGGAGAATGGTAAGAGATGAGGTTGGGAATATCAGAAGTTCAGATCAGATCCTGAAGGGCTTTGAAAATCAAAATAAGAGTGTTCTTGAGAGCAGTAAAAACCCAGCGCTGTCAAGTTAATGCTGACTTATAGCAACCCTATAGGACAGAGTAGAACTACCCTATAGAGTTTCCAAGGAGCATCTGGTGAATTTTGAACTGCTGACCTCATTGTTAGTAGATGTAGCACTTAACCACCACGCCACTTGTGTTTCTCTGAAAACAATAGGGAGCCATTTAAGGATTCAGAGCAGACAGTTAGTTGGGGTCAGATTGTTGAGGACTTATTCTAGATCTCTTTTGTGGTCTTGATAAAGAAGAGCACTTTCTTACCCACAAGGAAAGGCAGAGCCTGCTTCAGCAGGCACCCCCCAGCACATGTAGGTCTACACTGACTTGTTGTTAATTGCACTGAGGTCTTGAGTAAGGCAAGTTGGTGCTGGAGGTGCCGAGATAAAAGTATACCACTGGGGCAAGTGTAGGCTGAGGTCTCACTGAGGAATGCCCAGATTTGCGCTTCTTCACCTGGTTTCCCAAGATGTACCTGACAGACCTACATAGAGCCAGCAGGGGGAGCACTAGAGTCTGTGGCACAGGAAAGGTGGGCTGTGCGCTGTGCTGACCAGCTGCCTCCTTCACAAATGGAGAAGCAGAAGACCTCAGGGGAAGCTGCATCCCCAACTCAAATACAGCAAGTTATTAGCAGAGCCAGGGCTTGCAGCCCTCTCTTCTAGCTCCAGGTCCAAAGCTTTCTTTTTCCATTGTCTGCTACTGAACCTTCAAAAGTGGTCAGGTCTTAGAGCATCTGAGGCTTGGTGAATAGGATGCAGGAGGCCATTGTGGAAGCATGACCTGTGCAAAGGTCCTGTGGTTGCAAATGTCAGGCATGTATGAGGATGGCACAGTATCTGATGGGGCACGATGATAGAGGATGTATGTATAGAATGTTATCAGGGGTTTATCTGCTTGATAAATACGCATTGAGCACCTACTTTGTATATTGTCCGTGCTGGGGACATAGCGTCAAACACAGTAAGCAAGAATCCCACCTTTATGTAATTTACATTCTAGTAGAGGAAGATCAACAGCTAACAAAATGCCAATGCCAACTCACAGCAATGCTATAAGACAGAGTAGAACTGCCTCATATGATTTCTGAGGAGTGACTGGTAGATGGAAACTGCCGATGTTTTGGTTAGCAGATGTAGCGCTTAACCACTGTGTCATCAGGGCTCCTGAGAAAAAAATATATTAGATGGAGAAAAATAAAGTAGAAAAAGAGTTTACAGGTACAGGGCAATTCCTTATTGAGAAAATAACACTTGAACAATGATATAAAGAGGTAGAGAGTGAGGTGTTGTAACTATGTGCTACATAGAGGGGCTAGAAAGTGCAAAGGCCCTGAGGCAGGAGCATACGTGGCCTGTTTGAGGAGCAGTGAAGAGGCCAGTGGCAGATAGAGTGGAGTGAAGGGGAGGCAGACGTCACTGAGATCTGATAAGTGACAGTGCCAAATCATGTAGGGCCTTGTAGGATTTTGGCATTTACTCTTGGTGAAAATGGGTGCCATCGTTGGGTCCTGAGAAGTAGAAGGATGTGACCTGATGTTGGCTTTAACAACGCCCTTCCGGCAGCTGCACTGAGGATATCGTGAAGAAGGTGAAGGGCAGAAACAGACATGAGGGTGGGGCAGTTAGAGGTTACTGCAGGTAATCTGAGAGAGAGGAGATGTGCCGGGGACTGGGAGAGAGCAGGGCGGGTGAGGAGACATGGCCAGAGTCTGGGGACAGTGTGAAGGCAGAGTGGGCAGGTGGTCCTCACTGAAGAACAGAGCTGCCAGTCACCACCCCAGCCACAATTTCTCTCCTTTGTGCCCACAGCGCATCCAGGTCATGATCCAGCCCAGTGAAGACATCGTGCGCCCCGAGAATGGTCCAGAGCAGCCTCAGGCCAGTGGCTCAGCCAGCAAAGAGGCTTACATCTAAGGGTGTGGGGCCACGTGGACCCAACACTCTCACCACCACCACCACCCCCCATCTAGCTGAGCAGGACCACCACTTGATGTCTGAAGATACCATCTATCTCAACCTACCTCGAGTGGCGGATCCAGACACCATCACCAGGCAGAGAAGGGAGGTGGGGGACAGTTTATCCCTTGGGTAGGCTCCACTGTGGACAAAGATTCCAGTGACTTTGGCTGCCCGCTGGCTGGTCATCTTTTTAATCTGGGCCCCAGAGGCATCTGGAAGTCTGAGTGTGTAAGTGCCATAGTAGGTCATTTCCATTCCACCAGCGAGTCTGCCGCAATGCAGGCGGCACTCCTGATTTTTGGTCTTTTTCCTGACTGTTCTCTTACTGCCAAAACCCGTGACTGTTATCTCAGACTTTGCAGGAGTTGGGTCCCATTGGAACGCTGCTTTGTACCCATGACAAGGGCATTTTATACAAGGAGGATTTCGAGGGAGAGCTCACTGTACGTAACAGGGAATCAGCATAGGTCTTACTGTTATTTCTGGGTTTTCTCCTTCCCAAGGCAGCTCAATGAAACACCCCCCAAAGACCTCTGATTCCCAGATCTGCTTCCCAAGCAATCTGCACAGCTTCTTGTTTTTCCCTGCTACCCATCTACGTACGCTGGCATCCCTGCAGCTAAGCTTCCCTGCAGGCACCTTCCCAGGCCATGTGAATTAGAACCAGCCCAACAGCCATCATTCCTGAGGGGCCTCGCATGCTGGAAAATAGCCACAAGCACAACTGATGTTTTTATTGCCATTCTGGGGGACCTAAGGTCCTGCTGGGAGACTCCCTCGTCAGGGCTTCCACTTTTTCTTAAGCTGGCCAGTTTCACAGAGCACAAAACAGCTGCAGAGGTAACCAGGTTGTAGGGTCTATCAGAAACTTGAGAGGGAACCAATTATATTTTGGTACCCTTCTTTAACTCTGTCCCTCACTGCCACCCTATTCTAAGCAGCTGCCTCGATACCTCCCCTATAATTCCTTAGCAGAAATCTCCTCACTGCCACTAAAATCAACCCAGCTCACTCACTGAGGAGCTAGTGTTAATACAAAACTCCCCTTCTGCAGTGCTTCCAAGATTAAAAGTGCTTCTTTGGGGAGCAGTGTTTGTTCTTTTCCGGAACTGGGCTCAGCAGTGGTAGTGGTAGCAAACCAAGTGAAGACAGTTGCTTGCAGTCTCCAGGAAATCAGCATTTCTCATTTGCCAGGAGGATGGGTTCCCATGTAGCAAATCGTCTGTTGTGCCCTGTAGCTCCTAGCTAATTAGCTCACAAACTGTGTTTCATGACTAATCCTTAATAACTATGGTAAATAACTGTGACTGTGGGTTTTCTAATCTCTCCTCATTCTCATCCAAAAGTGACCAGCATACCAGTTTCTTGCAATAAGGTATTACCATCAGAATATTAAGCACATTATTGTAGAGAAGAGAAAAGAAAAACAAAAACACTGTACATGTACACATGTAGAAACACACACACATGCACATTGATTCTCACATGTGGCATATAGGGTCTCCTTTGCCGTTGTGTAGGAAACGTAAAACTTTTCCTGAGATCATCTGTAAAATAGTCTCATTGCTAAGGTGCCCTAAATGCCAGCTGGTGGATCCATGATCAAAATATAGACATCTTGTGAAATCATAGGGTTTAGAAAGAAAAGAAGACTTTCACTGTGTCCCATGGTCTGCCTTCCACCCCATGCGTGAATTCCTTTAGAATAAGGGCAGAAAATCTTCCAACTTCCTCTTTGTTCTTCAATGTGAAACTGAGACCAAGTCGTTCTAAGACAAACACAGTGTATTTCATGTTTGTAAGCAATTCTAAGTGAGATGTTTGGCAAGAAATCCCCTGATTTCGATCCACATTTACCTTCCATAGCACAATATTGAGTGTCGTGCAATTACTGTGAGAACTGTGAATATGTGTAACTTTTTTTAGCATTTGCCCTAGGGGAGGGGAAGATATTGTATTATCATATATGCTTTTTTTGCAATAAGGATTTATTCTCAGAACATCAAGTAAATTTATCTCTATATAAAAATATATGTAATATATGCATATTCAAACTATATACAGAGCCTGTTTTAAAAGAAAAATTACAGTATTATTTAGTAAAATGATCTGTTCTATGGACCAAATGTAAAATATTTATAAATGAAGATGCATTTTAAATGTCTATAACTAGAGCACGGACATTATGTAAGTTTCTAAGAATTTAGAGGAAAAATAATAAAGGTTCTATGATATACAGTTTAAGACTTTCAATTCTTTGGAGTGGCATACAGTGGTCTGTTTCTGTATAACAACACCACATATACACGAACTATGAAGAAAGATTTGGGCTCAAAGATCTAGCAAGATGGAGATGGATTTCTAAAATCTTGAGAATGACTAGATAGAAAATGAGCCTGAGCTATGTGTTGTTGTCGGCTGTTTGGGTGTGAGGTTGGCCCCGGTCTTGTGGAGACTGCATGTAAAACTGGATTAGACTGTTGTGCTCTGTAGGTGCTTGTGTGTGAGATGTATCAGCCAGGAATTGAGCTTGTGTTCTACATGGAAGAAATCTTTGCAAAGATTTGGGGAAGCCACATTCTGGGCACATTCAGTGGCCTGAGCAGGGCCACCAGAGGAGTTGGGGTAATGTCAGACCAGCTTCGTGGATCTATGCGCTGTGCAGTCACCAAGGGCCTTGTGCTTAGAAGGGTCTCAGACTTGATTTCATGCTCTATTGCTGCTGTCTTGAAAGCTTGAGAATTTTATCTTTTAACTTGTGTTTTGTAAGTGGGACAGTAGAGCCTGTACATGAGCAGAGAAGAGACAGACATTGTTTGTTCCCGAGGTGCTACTGTGCAGCTCCTTTTGCATATAACATTTTGTGGTATCCTATGAGCAGAGGGTAGCCCCTGTGTGGTGCAAAGAGGTAACATCCTTTGCTGCCAAATGAAGGGCCAGAGGTAACAGTCCTGTCAGATGTACCTTGGAAGAAAGGCCTGGCAATCTTCTAAAAAATCAGTCATTGCAATCCCTAGGGGCACAGTTCTTTTCTGACACACATGGTGTCTTCATGAGTCAGAACACCCTGACAGCGCCTGGTTTGGTCCTCCCGACCCCCACCTTTGGAGGTAGGGAGGGCAGGAGTATCAGACAAACAATGATAAAAAAGACACTGCCGAATTCTTACATGATTGATTTGGCAACGGCATCTCAGAAACAGAATGGTGTTCTGCCTTCTGGAGGGCAAATAAAGGGATAAATTTTAAAAGCATCCTCCCAGGTGGGGTGCCCCAGCTGCAGGTTTCCCACTTCTTTTATTGGCTTTTTCTCTCTCTCCTGCCATGGCTGGCTGGCTGCATCTGTTCCTGGCCCCTCCTCCCCAAACTGTTGGTATTTAGAGCTCTAACTGATAGGAAAGCTAAACGGGAGCCTCACTGTCCTAAGGCAGCAACACCACTTTCCTCTAAGATCACCCGTACTCGAATACTCCACTAAGATGATCCTCCAGCCTCTCCATGGTTTCTCTTCCTGGCTTTTTAGAAGAAAGTTGGAGCCAGGTCAGAGGGCTCAGGATTGGGAAGAATCTTAGAAGTCATTTGGTCCTCTTTGAAGTTGCATGGTTTCCAGAGCAGCTCTATAAAGCGTAAGAGTCACCTGACAATCTTGTTAGATTCTAACTCAGCAGGTCTGGGGTGGGGCCTGAGAGTCTGCATTTCTAACAAGCTCTCAGGTACTGCTGCTGGTCCTTGCCCACACTTTGCACAGTGAGGATTAAGAGAAAGGCTATCCAGCCTCTTCTAAAACATTCATGACCATTTATCACCTCCTGAGGTGATGGATAAGAACTCTAACTGAAACTATCTTAAGCGCCAATGAGAATTTACTGACTCATTTGAAAAATCAAATCACTGCTGCCTTCAGGCACAGCTGGATCCAGGTGCTCAAAGGATGGCATCAGGAATTTTTCTGTTGCTGCCTCTCAGCTCTGCTTTTTCCCATTCAGGCTCCCTTCTCAGACTGGTACTACCCTTAATGAAGGGGCAAAATGGCTTCCAGAAGTTTTGGGCTTATAGCCTACCAGATTTGGCTATAGCGAGCTTCTTTTTCTGTCACAAGCTCTGAGACTGGGTCTCATCGGACCAACACAGATCACATGCCAATCTGGTCAGTGTAGCCAAAAGAATGCAACATACTGACTAATCAGGCCTGGGTCACCTGGCCACCTCTTAGGCCAGGAAATGGATCTGTTCCACCCAAGTAGATGAAGTTAAGAATTGGGGGACTAGTGAGTCCCCAACAAAGAAAGGATAATAGATGCTGTTTTAGTCAGCTAGGCTGCTCTAACAGAAATACCACAGAGTGGATGGCTTTAACAAAGAAAGATTTATTCTTACACTGTCCGGTAGGTTGCAAGTCCATATTCAGGGTGTCCGCTCCAGGGAAAGACTTTCCCCTTGACGGCTCTGGAGGAAAGTCCGGTATTGCATCAGTCATTGTCCAGGGAGTGTCCTAACACAAAAACCTCTGGTCTGAAAGATGCGCTCTGCTCCCGGTGCTGCTTGCTTGATGGTAGCGAGGTTCTGAAATTGTCCTTGGTTCTTTTTCCTTTTATTCCTTGCAAGCTAAAAGCATTAAGGGTGGGGCAAGCCATACTCCAGGGAAACTTCCCCCATAGCAGGAATTCACAGCCCCACCCTAATCCTTTAACATACAGGTTAACAAAACCACACAATGGAGGACAGTCCCAAGATACTGGGAACCATATCCCAGCCACGTGGCTGCACACAGTTTTGGGGGGACACAATTCAAACCATGACATCCCACCCTTTGACAACCCAAAAATCACGTCACAAAAACATTTAACACATTCATCTCACCATAGCAAAATTATGTCCATCCATATAACAGAAGTCTTAAATCAGCTCCAAGTCCAAAATACAAAAACTCTTCTGCATCTGTGAAACTTAGAAGGCATTAACAGGCAACAGGCAAGTCAACAGAACACATTACATTAGCCCTCAAAGCTTTGGAAATACTCTTACATTTTCTGAGACATTCTACACAACAGCAATGCCCTCCAGACTCTAGGTATCGGCCACGCTCTCAGGTTTCTGAGTGGAGACCTCCAGCCCTGTGCTACAACTTTGCCTTCAAGGCCCACTTGGACAGAAACTCTGTCTCTTCGGCTTTAGGAGCACCCTAAGCCCAACTGAGTGGCAATTCCACCCTTACGAACACAGCACGCCATGGTTCCACCCTTTCAAATCCCTGAGGTCATGGCCATACCTCTTGAGACTGAGGCAGCTCAGCTTCTCATGCTATCTGTCTCTTCAGCTTCAGCTTCCTATGGCCACATGGCCTGGGCCTCAGGCCCACATCTGCCCTGCCGGGCAAGTGTTCCAAAGCTCTGTAGCTCCACTGGTTTAAGTGCCCGGAGGCACCCCACTCTTGCTGGAAAGCGTCCTGCCCAAAGGCACTCAACTCTCTCACTCCGTGGGTCAGCAAGGCCAGCTCACCGATTCAAGTGCCCAGAGGCACCCTGTTCCGCGAGGAAAACTCTGCGCAGGCACTGACCTCTCTCGCTCCACGGGTTGGCTCCAGCACTGCCTCTGGTTCTGCTGCTGCTGCTGCTGCTGCCGCCAGTCCTCCGTTGTTTCTCACTATCTGCGCCTTCTTTGTTCCTTCTGAATCTTCTATCCATTCGCAGTTTCAAAGTGGCTTCCACATTTTAGGTATTTGCTAGAGCAGCACCCCACTCCTGGTACCAAATTGTCTTAGGCTAGGTTTTCTAGGGAAGCAAAACCAGTAACACGTGTAGGTACAAGGAAAGATTTATAATATATATATATATAGACAGATAGATAGATACAAATATAGGAAACAGCTCACGTAATCACAGAAGCTGAATGTCCCAAGCTCTGGCACAAGCCTCACATGTCCACGGAAGCTGAGGAACCCAAGGTCAGCGAGTCAGAGACCAGAGTTGCAGATCACCGGTTGTGTAGGTCAGTGGATCCCAAGCTGGTGGCGAGATGAAGTGACAGAGGCTGGAGAACCCAGGATCGGCAGGTCAGGGAGCAGGACTGGGCAGAGGCTGGCGAGCGCAGGATTGGCAGGTCAGGGAGCAGGACTCTCGCGTGCCGACTGTAAGGACTGATGAGCCCAACAGCTGCTAGCTCAAGTCCCGGAACCAGATGCTGGAACCAGAGAGCAGGAGCTCCTGGCCACGTGAGCGATCAGCAGCCGTAGTCCAGGGTCACGAGATGAGAGCTGAGGGGCAGGGAGTCACCACAAACCCCGCCCTGCCACTTAATACAGCAGCCAAATAGGTAGTAGCCAAGTTGACATAATCCTGACCACCACAATCTACCCCTTGTCAACTTGGCATCTGCACACATCTCACCTCACCAGGCAAGGAACCACAACCAGCTGAGGTACTTGCTGAGGGCAAAGGGAATACAGAATGGGTTGTAGAAGAAGGTAGTTCTAAATATCAGTTACGGCCACGTGACCAGTTGCAGAAACGAGGACTGTAATTGCTATGAGTATTCCTGCTTTGTATGTGTGTATTGGATATTTTGTTTACTTATGAAACATAAGATGTAAATGGGTTAATGCATTTTCAATTGTACATGTGTTAGTTATATCATGTTGACATAAGTATGCCTTTGTAACTGTACCCCTTCAGAGACTGTGCATGGTAAGGTGAGATGTGTGCAGATGCCAAGTTGACAAGGGGTGGACTGTGGTGGTCAGGATTATGTCAACTTGGCTACTACCTATTTGGCTGCTGTATTAAGTGGCAGGGCAGGGTTTGTGGTGACTCCCTGCCCCTCGGCTCTCATCTCGTGACCCTGGACTACGGCTGCTGATCGCTCACGTGGCCAGGAGCTCCTGCTCTCTGGTTCCAGCATCTGGTTCCGGGACTTGAGCTAGCAGCTGTTGGGCTCATCAGTCCTTACAGTCGGCACGCGAGAGTCCTGCTCCCTGACCTGCCAATCCTGCGCTCGCCAGCCTCTGCCCAGTCCTGCTCCCTGACCTGCCGATCCTGGGTTCTCCAGCCTCTGTCACTTCATCTCGCCACCAGCTTGGGATCCACTGACCTACACAACCGGTGATCTGCAACTCTGGTCTCTGACTTGCTGACCTTGGGTTCCTCAGCTTCCGTGGACACGTGAGGCTTGTGCCAGAGCTTGGGACATTCAGCTTCTGTGATTACGTGAGCTGTTTCCTATATTTGTATCTATCTATCTGTCTATATATATATATATTATAAATCTTTCCTTGTACCTACACGTGTTACTGGTTTTGCTTCCCTAGAAAACCTAGCCTAAGACAGATGCTGAGCAGGAAAAAACAGCAATGGTCCATCAAAGCAAGCCATTGTCTCTTCAAATAACCCTTAGAAAGTCCTTCCTTGGTATGGATCTCACAGGGGTAGTACCCACTTGCTCTAATTTCTAGCCCAAGTTCCTTGTGCTGTGGACCAATCAAGAAGTCTGATGGAAAGGACCTAGGTTTGGCCAAAATGGGTTGAGGCAGGCCAGGGCTATTGTTGGGTGGAAGTCAGAAGCACTGCCTTTGCCCTGTCCAAACCAGGTCACCCCTCGACCAGACCCCTGACACACATTCCACACTTATCTGCCTGTCTCCATACCTGCCCCTGTAACCCATTCTACACCAGCAGCATGCGTAATCTTTTAAAAACATAAATCAGATCAGGAGGTTTCCATGTTCAAAATCACCAGTGGCGTCTCCTGTCATATTTAGAAAAAAGTCTATCTCCCTACCCTAGCCTGTGGTGTTCTCAGTGATCTGGCCACTCTCTGATGTTCTGACCTCAGTGCATACCACTCTGTCACTCAGCACTCCAGCTACATAGGCCGTCTGTATGTCTTGTGAACCCTCCAGCCTCATTCCTACCACAGGACCTTTGCACTCACTGTTTCTTCTGCTTGAAATGTTGTTCAGGGGGTCACCTGATTCAGCTATGGAAGGTCAGGAACAACTTGCTGAAGAAGGCACTACCTGCAATGGCAATAAAAGAATGACTTAGCCATAGAAACTTTGGTCAAAATGAGGTCCCAACCCTACATGAGACAAAGGAAGAAGAGGAATTTGTTAGAGGGGCATGGGGATGGGCAGAGTAAGCAAAGTCTGGGGGCTTGGAACACAGAAACATGAGCAGTAAAGTACCTGCGCTTTCATGTTATGAAGGTCAAGAACACATCCTGCCTCAGGGCCTTTGTACCTGCTCTCCCTCTAGTGTCATCACTTCTTTCCCTAGATATACTTAAGATGGGCTCTCTATCACCCTCATTCAGGTCTCTGACCAAATGATGCCTCCTCACAGAGGCCTCCTCGACTACTCCAGCTACAAAACAGCACCCGTCTCTTTCTCTCTGCTATATTTTTAGAACTTATACTCAAGCCATGGTCTTTTGAATTCCTTCAAATGCATACAAAAGCTGGATGATGGAAAAGAAAGACCAACAAAACATTGCCACATTTGAATTATTTTGTTGGCAAAGAATTTGAATATATCATAAATTGCCAGAAAAAATGAACAAATCAGTCTCGAAGGAAGTACAGCCAGAATCTCCCTTAGAAATGCGAACAGAAAGACTTTGTCTTGCTAACTTTGAGCACGTCACCAGGAAAAGGCCAGTCACTAGAAAAGAACATTGTGGTTGGTAAAGTAGAGGGTCAGTGAAAAAGAGGACGACCCTCCACGAGGTGGATTGACTCGACCTGCAACCATGGGCTACAGTAGCAATAATCGGGAGAACAGCACAGCCCTGGGCAAAGTTCATTCTTTGATACATAACGTCACTGTCAGTCGGAGCTGATTCCATGGCACCTAACAGCAACAGTGGCACTGATGTGTTTATTCATTTACTGTCTGTCTCCTTACTGTAAAGTTATTTCCAGGAGTATAGGAACTTCTTCTAGTTCACTGCTATGTCTGACATGCCTAGGACACTGTCTGGCACATAGTAGGTACTCAACAAATAAATACTTGTTGAATGGATAGATGGGTAGATGGGTGGATGGGCAGGTGGGTGGATGGGTAGGCAGGTGGTGGATGGGTAGGCAGGTGGATGGATGGATGGACTGATGGGTGGACGGAAGTGTGGATAAACAGGGCATAACAGTGTACTAGCAGCCGAAGGCACTGACTTGGGACTTGGTCAGCCCTCAGTGTGAGTTCCAGTGCCGCCACTCACTCTCCAAGTGACACTAAACATGTTATTTAAATTTCTTTGTGCCTCTGTTTCCTCATAAAAGTTGTATTTGACTCGAAGTGTGTTCAGATGAACAAAGCACAATGTCTGTTGCAAAATGAGCACAGAAAAAATAGTAGGTATAGTTACAGCCACGGTTTCCCAATTGTACCCTTGGAAGGGAGTCTTCAGTCAGAGCCCAATACCCAGAGGCTTGTATTTGGAAAGATTTTGTCTATCAAACTTCACTTGGTAATTAAGCTATTTCCTCCTTCCTTTTAATCAGATGTGGCTGCTAATTACAGCTCCTGATTAGTATGAAGTAGCCAGGGTAACGGCACTGAGCTGATATCATTCCAGCGAAAAGCAAAGAAATGTGGCATTTCAGGTACCCAGCGTGCCCGACAGTGGGTAATTACGTGATTTCCCCCGGGCCTTCTGCAATGTGGAAAATGAGGTTGCTGGTCTCTCCACGGACCTTTAGAGGCCCAGAGCCTCAGGTGGGGTCTGTGATTCCATCAGCTCACAGACTGTGCAGGCTTGGATTCTGCACTTGAAATGAAAGCTCACAGGTTGCTTTTAGTTCAGGTGGCTGCATTCATTTCCTAGTGCTGCTGTAACGGAGTATCACAAGGTGGGTGGCTTTAAACCACAGAAGTTTGTGGTCCTTCAGTTCTAGAAGCTACAAGTCTAAGGTCAGAATGTCAGCAGGGCCCTGCCCTCTCTGTAGGTGCTTGGAGAAGAATCTTTCTGTCTCTCCCAGCTTCTGGTATCCCAGGCATTCCTCGGCTTGTAGCTGAAGCATAGCTCTGCGGTCACAAGGCCAACTCTCTGTACCTTCTCTTTCCTGAGGATGCCCCCAAAGTGGATTAGAACTAGACCTACTCCAGTATAACCTCCTGTTAGCTGATGATGTCTGCAAAGATCTGATCTTCAAACAAGGTCGTGCTCATAGGTAACAGGGCTTAGAACTTCCAACAAATCTTTTCTGGGGGACACAATTCAAGTCATAACAGTTGCCACATTCCTTGATCAAGTTAATAGAAAATATCGTGGAAATGACTCTCTGTCTTGAAACTCAGATCTTGCGTAAATCTATATTCATTGTCTTCAGATAAACTCACACAAGAGGAACTGCTGAGACCAAAGCCAGCGTTTTCAAGACCTCGTGTACCTAGTGCTGTGTTGTCCTCGGAGAAAGTCGTAAACTGCTTTCATTCCCCTCAGAAGCACATGGTAGTGGAAATTTCCCACATCCTTCTAAATTAGTTTAAAAAAATCTTTTCCATATGCTAAGTGAAATTAGTCAGCTGCAAGAGGACAAATATTGTATGAGACCAGTATCACAAGGACTTAAGAAAAGACTTATGCACAGAAGACAATACTCTTTGATAGCTACAAGGGTAGGAAGGGAGGGAGAGGGCTATTCATTAATTAGATAGTTGATGGGAATTTGATTAAGTGAAGGGAATGCCAGCATGCAGTAGAAGGCAGGTCAACATAACTGGACTACACCATAAATTAAAAGGTTTTCTAGACTCAACCCAAAACTTCAAAGGACGGAGTAGCTGGGACAGGGGTCTGGAGACCATGTTTTCAGGGGATATCTAGGTCAATTGGCATAACTGGTATTTTTCTGAAAGAGTATTCTTCACCCCGTATTGGTGCATGGCATCTGGGGTCTTAAAAGCCAGCAAGCTGCCATTTGAGGAACATCAACTGTTTCTAACCCACCTGGAAAAGATGAAAACTGAGGACATCGATGACACAAGGAAAAAGAAGCACAGGAGACAGAGGTCCTGTATGTTTGGGAGACTACATCAGGAGAAAGGAAGAACGAGATGGTGCCCAGACACAACCAAAGACAGCCCTGACAGGCAATACAATGTAGAGACCCTGGCATAGCCTGAGAAAAAGGCTGTACAGATCAAGGACTCTGTTTACAGACCAGACTTGATGGTCTGCCAATCTGGAGGGTCCCCTGAGAACACGGCCCTTAGACTTGCTGCCAGTCTAGAGCTGAAACCAGTACGAAGTCAACACTTCAGACGTAGAATGGACTGGACTTGGGGACAGAGTGATGCCGGTGGTGTGTGTAGGACATTAGCACAGCCTCATGGAGTTTCATGTGTATGTGAGGCTGTCCTACTGGTTTCTTTTTAGAAGGGAGAGGAGAGTGTGGAGGGGAGAGGAAAAGTGCTGGCTGAGTGGATACCAGAAGTCTAAAGAGTAAAAAAGAAGAGTATGCTGTCACAGGGTGAGGAGAGCAGGTAGAGTCGCAGAGAGGTGAGTGCTCAAGGGTTTTTATGGTAAATTGACTTAAATTGTAAACTTTCACTTAATCACAATGAAAAAATTAAAAAGATCTTTTACAGTTTGAAACTTAAAGGTATCTTGCTTACTTTAATAAAACTTTCTTTGAATTTTACTGGTGCCGGACTTTCTTCAATGTGTTTTTTGGCCTTTGTATTTATTTCATCAATTGACATTTTATAGACATTTTTGTTTTTATATTTGTCTTATTTGTTTGCAAGAGCTTTTTGTATATTAAGGAAATTAACAGTTTATCTTACATACTGAAAATACATATTAAATCTTAGATAATTAAATAATGATATTTATGTTTCCTTCTGTTGTACTCGGGCTTGTTATGAGTCAGAACTGACTCAGCAGCACCTAACAACAAGACAACATACGTATGTACCGTATGTACCTTCTCCCAAAGGAGACCTCTTCCTGTTTCCTGTTTCCTAATTCCTGACTCGTCCAACTTCAACCCTTTTGGAGCATGGGAGGTGTATTGAGTTAAAGCTCAAAAAAAATTTCCAGCTGTCTCCTTTCCAAGACCTGTGTTGGTGGTCTGGCACCTCGTGTGTAGCAGGGAACACTTGGGAATAGTAGGTAAGTGCCACCTTTCTTGAACCTCATTCACAGAGTTGAAGACTAATGAAAGTATAAAGTGCCTAGAACAGGGCCTGGTATGTGGAAAATTTTCACATCAGGTCATTCTCGGGATTTGCTTTCTGTGACCCCCAAACAGGACCCACTGATCACTGCCTCTGTCCTCACAAATCATCCCTACATGCAACATGTAGAACTTCCCCAGTCACAAACCTCCAGTTCACGTAGCTATTGTCGGGGCTCCTTAGAGAAGGTGCTTGGTTAGGTTTGATACACATTGTAATAAGGAACGACAGTGTTTATTACTCAGCTATAAGGAGAAACGAAGTCCTGATCCATGCTATGATGTGGATGAACCTCAAAATAGCAAGCTGAATGAGTAAGCCTGTCACAAAAGAACAGAGGTGGTCTGATGCCTTTTATACGAAATATCTGGAGTAAGCAGGCTCATTAGTGGTTACCAGGGGAAGGGCTAAGAACTACAGCTGATAACCAAAAGGTCAGAAGCTTGAATCCACCAGGCACTCCTCGGAAACTCTACGGGGCAGTTCTACTCTGTTCTGTATGATCACTATGAGTCAGAATCAACTCAACAGCAATGGGTTTACTGGTGCGAAGGAGGGGGCAATGGAAGGGAACTGAAGGCTTAGGGAACCGTGAGTTTTTGTTAAGGGTGATGGAAAGATTTGGAAATGCTGGTGATGGTTGAACAGCAAGACGAACATGATTAATGTCACTGGATCGTACAAGCAAAAATTGCTGAAATCAGAAAAAAGTTATTAATGCATGCCCCAAACAAAACCAAAATAATAATAATAATAATAGCAATGGCTATTCATTGAGGGCTTTACTAAGCATGAGGTCCTGTGCAAAACACCTTCCAGGTATGTCATCCCTAGAATAGCCCTTTGAACCGGTTATCCTCGTCTTTCATTCCAGTATATATCGTGTCTTAGTTACCTAGCACTGCTGTAACAGAAATACCACAAGTGTATGGCTTCAACAAAGAGAAATGTATTCTCCCGCAGCCTAGAAGGTTACAAACCCAAAGTCAGGGCATTCGCTTCAGAAAAAGGTTTTCTCTTATTGGCTCTGGAGGAAGGTCTTTTTCACTGATCTTCCTCTAGCTAATAAACTTTTCAGTGCAGGGACTCGGGGTTCGAAGGATGCATATTCCAGCTCTTCATTCTTGGTTGTCTGAGATCTCCATGTCTGTCACCTCTCTGTCCATGTCTGTCACCTCTCTCTTCTGTATCTTGAGAGAGATCGGCTTAAGACACTGTCTAATCTTGTAGATCTATCTGATCAGTATAACTGTGACTAATCTGCCAAGTTACATTATAGAGATAGGATTTACAACACATGGGGAAATCACATCAGATGACAAAATGATAAGCATTGCAATATTAGTAATTATGACCTAGCCAAGTTGACAGATATTTGGGGGGAACACAATTGAATCCATGGCATCTCCTTTACCATTTTGTGGACACGGGCTCCCCAAGCACCGTCACTCTGTTACCTAGCACCCACTTTTCATAGACACGGGTATGATTTTTATAATGGGAAAAACACAAGCTATACCTTTAAAAATCACTAAGCCACACCAGCTTGCCTATGCGGAGGAGGACAGTTTGCTGTCAAGAACGTCTTATTATGATGGACGTGCAGTTAAGGGCTGTGCACATTTTGCTACTTAAGGAAAATTTTCGTATACTAAAGATGCTAATGAAGACATGAGTAAAGGATGCCAACTGTTACAGGTCGAATTGTAGCTCCCAAAATACATGTGTAAGTCTATCACCTTATACCCGGGAATTTGAGCTTGTTTGGAAATATGGTCTTTGCTGATCTTATCACTTAACATGAAGTCATACTGGAGTAGGGAGTGTCCTAATTCAATCGGAGTGGTGTTCATATAAGGAGAAGAAGCACCGAGAGACACAGAGGGAAGACCACCAGATGATAATTCAGGCAGAGATTGGAGTGATGCCTCTACAAGACAAGGAATGCCAAGGACGGGTGGCTGCTACCAAGAGCTAGGAGAGAGGTAGTGAGTCTTTTTCAGAGCCCTCAGAAGGAGTGAACACAGTTGACATCCTGATTTCGGACTTTTATCATCATGGATGGGAAAACCAGTTAATGCACTCAGCTCTTAACTGAAAGATTGGCCATTGAGCCCACTTAAAAGAGCCTCAGGAGAAGCATCTGGTGATCGACTTCCTAAAAATCAGCCACTGAAAACCCTGTGGGGTGTAGTTCTATTGCGACACATAAGGGGTTGCCGTGAATTGGAACTGAGTCCCTGATCACTGGTTTGACTTTTTTTAGGGTAACTTCCAGAGCCGTGGAACAATGTGTTTCTTATTTTATAAGCCACCTGATTTGGGATATGTTGTCACTGCAGGCCCAGCAGATCAATGCACCAGCCATGGCGAAGAATTCTAATGATAACATAACATTGTCACAGGAGGAAGCAGGGGTCAAGGCTATTTTCCACTTGATGTTTTCAAGAAAATTTGTTGATATTTTTCTTGAGGCTTTGGGTTGGATTGTGTCCCTCAGGAAGCAGCTACTAAGTCACGGTTAGCACTGTGAGTGATTTGCTGTAGTAAATGTTCATCTGTGATAAGGGGAGAAACAGCAGGGACAGTCAGGGGACAACTCAGGACCTCAGAAAGGAGAAGGGTAAGAAAGGAGGACCGGGCAAGAAGGCCTTAAATTTGGCACAGTTCAGGGGCAGTCTCTGCCAGACTAGTGGGGCACCCCAGCCAAAGACTGCAGTAAACGGAGTCACCTTTTGCAAGGAAAGTAGCCTTGTGGTAGATTAGTGGATTTCCATGGTAATCCAGTATGGCCACAGTAGAGGAATGTCTAGACCCTAATAGCCCCACTGTACTTGATGCTTAGCTGAGAGCCTCCAGGGTGAGTAAGGACTTGCTGTGAATGTCATGGTGGATTCCCAAGAGCTAGAGGCTGCTAGCCAACACCACTCCCCACAACACTTCTCCAAATTATAGGAGTACTGCACTTAAGCAGAGCTTCCAGACTAAGATAGATTAGGAAGAAAGGCCTGGTGATCCACTTCTGACAACCAGCCCATGAAAACCCTATGGATCACAGGGGTCCAATCCATACCACTCATGGGGACGGCAGAAGACTGGGCAGCATTTTGTCCATTTTGCATGGGGTTGCCATGAGTGGGGGTTAACTCAAGAGCAACCATGTGACAAGGAAAGGACGTTTTCATTTACGGATTGCCTTCTATTTTCCCCATACTCTCAAGTAGAAAACCACTTACTCCCTATCACAAGCACGTCGAAAGTGCAGGTCTTTATTTCCACTTATTGGTAAGTAGCCTGAGGCTCAGAAAGGGAGTGCAACTTCCTCACCGTCACACAGCTACTAAGTCCTAGGGCTGGACTCCTAGCCCAGGTCTTTCCACTGTACTCCAGTGGCCTCTGTGGGCAGAGACACACTATACAGGACAAGACAAAGGTCCAACAATGCAACAGGTAAAGGGGGATGCCAGGTAGAATTAGACTGAGGAGGTGAGCAGGGAAGCCCATGATTTGCCTCTCCTCAGGGGTAAACCCACCTCTCCCACCAAATTCTCTGAATTTAAAGTCTTGTACTGACCAAATGAGCCTGCAGGGGGTACCAGAGAAGACATACACAGAACCGGTTCATTGAAAACTACTTGGACTTTGAGCATTATACTCTTTTAACAACTATCTATATGGGACCAAATTGACAGTAGCAATTAGAAAGATTATAGAGTAACCTTAGGTGGCAGTGAGTTTATGCTAACAGGGGAGGAATAATTCAGAAAAGGAAGATGTGAATGGTTGCACAATTGGAAGAATGTCATCAATGTCACTGCCTGGTATATGTAATAACTGCTGAATTGTTGCAGGTTTGCTGAGTGTATTTTCAACAACAACAAAATAAGTAAGATTTGTTATTTTAAAAGACTCTTTAGGAGGCGGGGCCAAGGTAGTGGAGTAGTCAGATTCTTCCTTTTACAGCAAAGAGCAGAAAAGAACAAACAAATCAGTTATATATGACATTCTAGGAGCCCCGAACATCAAAGGCAAAGGGGAGAAATCAGACTGAGTGGCAAGGAGGGGCCATGTCAGACTCAGCAGAACCTGGCACACTGCAGGGTGGTTCCCTTGACCCACTGTGGTGAGGTAATGGAAGTCAGAATTAGTGAGATTGAAGAAAAATCCCTGGACACTGATGTATTTGAGGAAAATCAGATAAAATAATTTTTAAAAAAGAAGGAACCCTAAGAATTATATGGGACACTATCAAGAGTCCAGTCACTATGAATAACTGAATACCAGAACAGGAGGGTGGGGGTGGGGGTGGGGATAACAGAAAATACAGAAAGAATTGTTGAAGACTTGCTGGCAGAAAACTTCCCTGATATTGTGAAAAACGAGACAACATCTATCCAAGATGCTCATTGAAATCCACACGAGGTAGATCCCAGAAGAAAGTCACCAAGACGTATGAAGACTGCCAGCTCAGTTTCTGAGTTCATCCTAGGAAAAGTGTTACGTTCCTCACTGCTCAGTATCACTACAGTCACCTGTGAAGTACTCTCCTTGGAAACTATGCACTGAGGTCAGCACCTAGTCATCTACCCTTCAAAGCAATTTTGGAACTCTTTTTCTGGAATGGCCATCAGAGCTGTCATTGTTATTACTGTTGATGTCCACCAGGCGCTCCTTGAATACTCTGGGGGTCAGTTCTACCCTAGTCCCTAGGGTCGCCATGAGTCAGATCCAACTCAACAGCACTAGGCTCACTTGGTATCCTGAGTGTCATCAGAATGTCTTCCATTCAATATTTCCTTTATCTTTGGGTGAAGAAAAAGATCATTGGGGGCCAGATAAAGTGAGTAGGGAAGGTATTCCAACACAGTTATTTGTTTACTGGCTAAAAACTCCCTCACAGACAACTGTACAATTAAATTCATGAACTTACTGCCATGCCACTGTGTGCAAAGGCCATTCCAGAAAGAGTCCCAAAATTGCTTTGAAGGGTGGACTGGATGCTGAACTCAGTGCATAGCTTCCCAAAGGGAGTCCTTCAAAGGTGATTGTAGTGATGTTCAACAATAAGGTCATGTAGCACTTAGAACAAGTAAGTTTGGGTGAGTCAACCTTACCAGAACCAAAAGTAAAGAGAGAACTTTAAGAGCAGCTACAGATAAACAAAAAGTCGTCTACTAAGCAGAGTCGATAAGACTAAGCTTCGACTACTCAGCAGAAACCATGCAGACAAGAAGGCAAAGGGGTGGCACATATAAAGCCTTGAAGGAAATTCCCAGCCAAGAATTATACATGCAGCAAAACTGTTTCAAAATTAGGACGTTTCCAGATAAACAGAAATTTAGGGCATTTGCCAAAAACACAATCCCCAAAAACTGTTATCACATTGGAATCACCAAAGGGTGGATCTGGAAGATTCAGCAGGTGGTACTAGTGATACAGTAAAACTTGCTGCTGGGGTTGTTTTAGGCACCATGAACTCAGTTCCAACTCACAGCTACCCTACAGACAACAGAAGGGAACCTGGCCTGGTCCTGTGTCATCCTCACAATTCTTGTGACTCTTGAGCCCGTCACTGTAGCCACTGGGTCAGCTCATCTTGCTAATGGCCTTTCTCCATTGCACTGATCCTCCACTTTACCAGGCATTACATCCTTCTCCAGAGACTGCTGCCTCCTGTCAGCACGTACAAAGTATGTGAGACGAAGTCTGTCCATCCTCTTGTCTAAGGAGCATTCTAGCTGTGCTTTTTGCAGATCGGGATTATGAGTTGGGACAGGCTTTATTTTACAGTGGGAGTAATAGCTGTCGCATTTATCCATTCGTGGATACCTTTACCGAAAAACTTTGACCTTATTTTTCTACTGGACTGACTTCAAATATTACAATCTTTAAAGTCACAGACAGATGGTGAATGACTGGAAGGAATATTCATAACTTTTCATATTTATTGTCTTTCTGCATTCACAAAGTTTTTAGATGATTGGATAATCCTGCTTAATTTGGGGGCTAACACACTTCTAAGGATTACAGTGATTTTTTTTTTCCAATATCAGGAAGAAAGTCATTTTTGTTCTCTCTGTTTCAGTAACTAATTGTAGTATGTTTGTAATGTCTGTTTCACAGGGATGATTTCTAAATCAATTACAAAGTGCTTTTTTCCAAATCCCAAAGAAGAACTTCAGAATTACCACTTTTTTCTGATAAACTTGTTTTCTGCCAATAAATGTATCTTATCACTTTAAAATGAAACCCTGGTGGTGGAGCGCTTAAGTGCTATGGCTGCTAACCAAAAGGTTAGCAGTTCGAATTTACCAGGCACTCTTTAGGAACTCTATGGGGCCGTTCTGTTCTGTCCTATAGGGTCTGTATGAGTTGGAATTGACTCGACAGCAGTGGGTTATCACATTAAAAAGAAAACACTATGGAACCCAGTTCTACTCTGACATACATGGGCTCATCTTGAGTTGGAGGTGACTTGACGACAACGGATTATGGCAAGCAGAACCAACCCAGAGGCCCAGAGCACAGAAGAGCCTTCACTGTCTTCGTAAGAAGACAATTTCAAACCACGGGATAGGGGGAAAAATGCAGATCCCAGGCCCCACTCCAGGTGTTCCTGACGCAGGAAGTGTGTCCAGGGCCCAGGAAAAGAGTTCCAACAGGCACCCCAAGTTTTTCTGTTGTGGAGGATCTGCTTTGACCCACATCAGGAATCACTACTTAAAATGGCCATCCAGGAGATTCTATGAAACTGATCTATGTTCTTTAAAAATGCAAGATCATACAAGACAAACATGGAAAACTTTGTCAGATTAAGGAGCTGACAGCTGAATGCCATGAGTAATCTTGGGTTGGATCCTGAACCAGAAAAATGCTTTGTTTTGTGTGTTCCTTTTGCTATGAAGGGTATTAGTGGGACAATAGGTGAAATTTTAAATTTGAATAAGATACGTAAGTTAAATAATAACATTGTGTCAGTGTTAATTTCCTAATTTTGATCAGTGCACTGTGGTTATGGAAGAGATTATCTTTGTTCAAGAAATGCATGCTGGAGTACTTAGGGACAAAGGAGTAACATAGCTTTAGTTTACTCTTGACTAATTCAGCAAATAATAATATATACTTATATAGTGTGTGAGGAAACCCTGGTGGAATAGTCAGTTAAGTGCTGTGTCTGCTAAACAAAAGGTTGACAGTTCAAATCCACCAGGTGCTCCTTGGAAACTCTATGGGACAGTTGTACTCTGAACTATATGGTTGCTATGAGTTGGACCCAACTTGACAGGGTCAAGTTTGGTATTTTGGTTTGGTATTTTGGTTTTTTTTATAGTGTGTGTATGTGTTTGTCTATGTGTGTGTGTGTGTGTGTGTGTGTGTGCGCGCGTAGAAAAATAGTATCTGGGGCATCTAGGGTGAAGGGTATATAAACCAGTTGCCATCCAGTTGACATCAGCTCATGTGATACTACCTGTGTCAGAGCAGAACTGTGCGCCATAGGGTTTTCAGTGGCTGAAAAGTACAAGCAGACTGCAGGACCTTTCTTCTGAGGCACTTCTGGGTAGACTTGGCCCTCCTTGGTTACCTGCAAAGCGTGTTAACCGTTTGTACCACCCCCGGACTTGAAAGGTGTTTAGGGACCATTTACACTCATTTTGCAACTTCTAAATCTGAATTTAGAAGAACTGATTTAAACAAACAGTCTACGATGAGCCTGGCATCACCTTTGTTTGATGAAATCAGAGCTTTGAAATGATTTGTTCCCATTTGAATCCCTGCTGAGAATTTTGTATTTCCACGCCAGATACACTGAATCAGAATCTATGTTTTAACAAGATACCCAGGTGATTCTTGGGATCTTGTTAAAATGTAAATTCTGATTCAGTGTATCAGCGGGAGAAATGCGAATCCCCAAAAGGAATTCAAATAGGAAGGAACTAGTCTGAAGCCCTAGATGAAAGTTTTACAGGGTGGAGGGGGCGGAGGTTCCTGGACTACACTTTCATTATGAGGGGGCGGGGAGAGGGACACACAGTCTGTGATTCTACTAGGACCTCTTCCGCATCATTGCTAGCCTTCTCTTGGCAAACTCCTCCTTCAGGTTTCAGCTTAGAAATCACCTCCTCACAAAGCCTTCCAGGATTACTCTCCTCCCCAGCTGTGCTCAGTCCCCTCCTCTGTGCTGTCACAGCTCCTGTGGGTGACTCCATCGTCACTGTGACTGTTTACTTGTCTCCCACACTGGGTTAGGAGCCCCCTGGGGGCGTGTGTGTTTGTGTGTGTGCATATGTCATCTGTCTCTGTGTCCCCTGTCTTGGCACAATGTTTGGCTCATGTTATTGCTCAAAAGAGATCAGTTTTTGGCTTCCTGTTCTGAGATCCAGTGCTTTGTTAGCTTGCAATCATACTAGCTAACTAAGCCTTGTGTCATCTCTGTCTCATTCCCTCATTACTAGGCACAGGAAAAAAAGAAATTCATGAAGTAGGTTTGATCACCATCATTTTATGACTTAGGAGAAATGAAAGTCCTTGCTTAAAAAAAAGTCTACTAAATGAATAGATGGATGGAGGTACAAGGTGCAGCGTGTTCTGTGAGCCTAGAGGAACCAACTAAAACCCAACCCAACCCAACCCATTGCCATTACGTCGATTCTGACTCACAGTGACCCTATAGACAGACTATGACTGCCCTCTAGTTTTCAAGGAGTGCCTGGTTGGTTTGAACTGCTGACCTTTTGGTTAGCAGTTGTAGCACTTAACTACACTGTTACCAAAATTTCCCGGAGGGACTAAAGGTGTGGGTATTAGGGGAAGGAGGGAGATCCCAGGAGACAGACTATTCTGCCTGAGGAAGTGCTTCCTCATGGTCAGGACTGTCCAGTCCCAAGACAAGCTGCCTTGGCAGTGAGTGAGCACCCACCCCTGGAAGTGGGCAAGCAGAAGGCCCCCCCCCTTGACAGGGATGAGAGGAAGCATGGCTGCACATCTGGGAGGGGGCAAGTCTTTGATTCTCCTGGTAACAGATGGTTTCTGAGATGGTGCAGTGGGCAGGGGACTTGGGACACCTGCTACCTGAAGATGATGCTTCCTCACCAGCACTTCCCCTCCCCCACTGTAACCGGTCTGTTCCTGATCTGCTGGAAATAGCCATAGAGACATGAAATAGATGAAAGCAAAAGAAGAGGCTTTATCTGGTTGACCCAGCAAAGGACCACATGGGGAATGACATCACTAAGAAGGTCTCCTGAGCAACGGCCAAAACAGTATCTATTAGGGGAAGGGCCCTGGTGGAAAGGAGCAAGGTAGTTGGTTGGTCTGGCCCCAAAGGACATTCCTGGGGCAGCTCCAAGGTCTTTACTTGCTCAGTCTGTCAAACTGGATCTATCTGAAAGTCTTCCCCCAATCCTGGGCTGCTGAAGATTGGTTCTGTCTGATGGGAGAAAATTTTTGAGGCTGTTCAGAGGACAGAGTTGATGGTTTTGAGCATGTCAAGCAGGCCAGATCTGGTCTTCATTGGTTTTGAGGTCTGCACACCTCAGCTTCTTGTTCTTCTTTTCTTGGGCAGGAAGTTGGCTGATCACCTAAAAACCATCTGGAGAAACCAGTTAGGAGGGGAGGTGGCTCATGCCAGCCCATATACAGGGTGGTAAAATGCCCAGGTACTTGGGTTCTCATCACCACCACCGTAGCAGTAATATTTCCCCACAGGTATGTTCACAGTCCTAGCCTATTAAAACACTGATTTTAAAAAACTGGTGCTTACACTTAGAGTATTTTTAAGCTGAGACTTTGCAACAAAGCAATAGCCTCAACAGACTTTATTTAAAGCGTGGGAATTGACCCTCTAATCTGATTAATAGTGGTCACATGAGATCCGCAGCTGGCTCCAGCTAGAGTTTGAGAGTCACATGGGGCGTTGAAACCCACAGCACTAGAGCCAGAACCCAACTCTTCACCTCCATCCCACCTCAGCTGCCCATCTCATTTTGTGATGTGGGACCCCCCCCACCACACCCATGCCATCTTAAGTCCTGGGGATTCTCCGTCAAGGTACGTCTCCACTCAGGCCTCTCCTCCTCACCTGCCCCTACCTGGGCGGTGCTGGCTCACCTGGTGACTGCAGCAGCCTCCTACCTGTCTCTTGGCTCCCAGGCACATCTCAATTCATCTTCCACACAGTGACCAGAGGGCTCTTTCCGAGGCAAAAGTTACACCGGCTGAAAATCCTCCACCAGCCAACCTTCTACTGTGCTGAGAATGAAGTTCAAACTGCTCTTCACTGTGTCTGCGAGGTCCTATCCCATCAATTCCACTCATGCTGCTCACTGCTGCACTTGACCCTTTAATCGTTATACAGTGTCCTCCCTTATCTACTGTGGTGGATTTTACTTTGAAATCTATTTTTTTCAGAGATGAATGTTGCCACTCGTACTTTTTAAAATGTTGTTTGCTTGATATATTTTTTTCCATTCTTTGAGTTTTTGTGTGTGTCTTTAAGGTGTTTTTCTTGTAGGCAGCATATAGACAGATCGTGTTTTGTTTTCTAAATCCATTCTGCCTTCTCTTTATTGGTGCATTTAGTCCATTTACATTCAGCACAATTACTGATACGTATGAGTTCAGTGCTGTCATTTTGGTGCCTTGTTTGGGGCTTTTTTGACAGTTTCTTTTCCCACTTAATTTTCTGTGCTGAGTCATTTTTCCTCATGCAGTTTCTTTTCATCTTTTTCGTTGTTGCTAGTTTTGTATTTGCTAAGTCTTTATGGCTTTTTATTTTGATGTGTAGGCTGTTAGTTTCCTTTGTGCTTACCTTGATATTTACCACCATTTTTCTGAGTTTAAACCTGTCTTTTATTTTTTCTAGAGCCTTCACTTCCCCTCCATAGGAAAGATCTGGGACACCATTTTTTAGTCTCTCTTTTTTGCTATAATGTTGTTACCTTATACTGTGTACTTGAGCTTGGGCCACCCCAACTGCCCCTTATTGGTACACTTGCACGGCCCGTGCTCATCCAGGGTTCTGCTCCAGTCAAGCCCCCTGCCCTAGAAACTCCTGCTTATGGAAACTCTGGAGGCAGACTGGTTAAATGCTATGACTGCAAAAGGTCAGCAGTTCAAATCTACCAGGTACCCCTTGAACACCCTACAGGGCAATCCTACTCTGTTGGATAGGGTCACTAGGAGTCAGAATTGACTTGATGGCAACGGGTTTGGTTTCATGCTTCAAGAGGCAACTGGAGCACCCTCTCCTTCTATAACATTCCTTGGCCCAGTCCCCAGCTGCACCCTCTTTCTGCCCTGGAGCTTACCCAGCAGTACACAAAAGTAGCAAGTTGGCAAGACCAAATCCCGCTGTCTTCCCCAACTAGACTGTCAGGGTCAAATGAGTCATTGAAAACCCACGTCACTTGAGCCAGAACCCAACTTCCCACTTCCATCCCACTCAGCTTGCCCATCTCATTTTGTGATATGGGACAACTACCCCCAACCCCATACTATTTCAAGTCCTGGGGATTCTCCTTCAAAATATTTCTCAGCTCAGGCCTCTCCTCTCCACTTGCCCCTGCCTGGTGGAGCTGGCTCACCTGGCACCTGCAGCAGCCTCCTACCTGTCTCTTGGCTCCCAGGCTCATTTCAGTTCAGTTTCCGTACTAGTAAGTTTTTAAAATAGGTCAGCTCAAGCTCCAACTCAAATCAATTAAATCAAAATCTCTGTGGTGGAGCTTAGACTTCAGATTTTGCAGAGCTCTGGGTGATTCTACATGTAGCCTGGCTTGAGTGGTTTTCTAAATGTGGTCCCCAGACCAGCAGCACCAGCCAGGGAACATTAGTGTTGCTCAAACTTGACTTAAACCAACAAGCAAAAGCATTGCTTTAGAGTCCATTTCAACTCATAGTAACCCTAACTACAGGACAGAATAGAACTGCCCTAAACAGTTTCCAGGGCTGTAATGTCACATCTTTCTCCTTTGAAGATCCCAGTGGGTTCAAACCACTGACTTTTGGTTGATAGCCAAGCACTTTAACCACTGTACCACCAGGGCTCCTTTTCAAACTTTACTTATGCTAAAGTTACCTGCTGGTGGCTTAGTGAATAAGAGCTACAGTTGCTAACCAAAGGACTGGCATTTGGAATCTATCAGGCACCCCTTGGAAACTCTGTGAAGTGGTCTAGTCTGTCCCATAGGGTTGCTATGAATTGGAATTGACTCAACAGCAGTGGATTTGGTTGTTTTGGTTTGGGTGAGGCCTGTAAATTGCATTTTTAATAGATTTCCAACTGAGGGTGTTAACTGCTTGTTCTACCCAGGACCGCTTCTTCCTTAACACCAAACCCCAGTTTTGTCCAGGTATCAGGTGGTCACGTGCTACAGGGAGGCAGGGTTCTGCCCCAGCCACAGAGGGAAAATGATGATTGGACAATGTCAACTGTGGAATTTTCTGGTCAGGGTTAGGAGCCCTGTGGCAGAGTGGTTAAGTGCTCAATGGCTAACCAAAAGGTCAGTGGTTCTAAACCCACTAGCCACTACACAGGAGAAAGATGTGGCAGTCTGTGTCCCTAGTGATTAAAGCCATGGAAACTCTATGGGACACGCTTCTACTCTGTCCTATAGGGTTGCTATGAATTGGAATGTGCTTGATGGCAGTGGGATTGGGATTTTTCCTTTGTTTGAGGCAGTGATTGGAAATCCTTGGCATGGGAACAATTATGACAAGTGAGATATGAGAGGTAGCTTGGTGAGAGGGCGCTCAAAAGAATTTGCTCTTAAAAATATATGTTTGATTAAAACAAGGTGTGGATGGATGGATGGTAAGGGGGTGGGAAATAGATGGGTGGAAAGATGGTGAGGGAGTAGGAGATGGATGGATGGACAGGGTGGGTAGGTGGGTAGGTGGGGGATGGATGGGCGTGTGGGAGGATAGATAGGTGGATGGATGGATGAATAAATGGATGAATGGATAGAAGAATGAATGAAAATGTGATAAAACTAGTAGAAAAAAAAAGTCGAATCCAAGTAGTGAGTATATAGTTATCCACCGTAGTATTCTTTCAACCTTCCTGTATGTTTGAAAATTTTCATAATAAAATGATAAAAAAATAACACCTCAGTAGCTACTAAAGCTGAACATATGCATACTCTATGACATAACATTTCCACTCCTGGGTGTACACCCAACAAAAACATAAATTGAAAATTTTATTGAAAATTCTATCACAGCTCTGCTCTAACAGACACAAGGCCTCTACAAATCAACTCAACAGCAAATGGCTTTTTAGCTGGAGGGCAGTGACGAGAAGGGAGCACAAGGGACTTTCAGCACATTGGCATGTTTTGTTGCTGATCTGGACTCGGTCACATGAGACAGAAAAAGGGGACACTGTGTGGTTTCAAGTCAGCAAAGGTGTGCATCAAGGTTGTATCTTTCACCATACCTATTCAGAGTCTATGCCAAGTAAATAATACAAGAAGCTGGCCTGCATGAAGCAGAATGAGACATCACGATTGAAGCAAGACTCAGTAACAACCTGTATTATGCAGATGACACAAAGTTGCACAATTGCTGAAAGCCAAAGACTTGAAGCACTAACTGAGGAAGATCAAAAACCACAGCCTACAGTATGGATTACAACTCACCACCAAAAAAACAAAAACTCCTCACAAATGGACCCATAAGCAACATCATGTTACAAGTGGACAAAAGGTTGACATTGTCAAGGATTTCACTGTGCTTGGATCCCCAGGCTGCTTCACACCTTTGGCAGCAACCAAGACGCCCTATGACATGCTGCACTAGGCAAACTACTGCGAGAGACTGTGTGGGGACCAACGAGACAACCGCAGTACGTGTGCGTCTGGCAAGAAATCTACCCAAAGGTTAACACTATGTACAGCAAGACTGGATACACTTACCAAGCAGTGCAACAGGCTAGGCAAGATACTTGATAATCTCATTCCTTCTCATATCAAACCTCTTAGAAAGTCACTATAGCATTCTCATTCCACAGATGAAACCTAAGGCGCGAAAAGTTAAGTCCCTTGGCAAGACCAGGACTGTCTAGCTCCAGAGATCCCATCCCTACCCTCACCTCCCATACCCTGCTTCTCGACAAACAGCCTCTGGGTGTGACATCTGGAGTAGGTGGTTAATTTGTTTTCTTATACTTCTAAAAACCATTTTCCAAGCTGTTTACAAAAAAAAATCTATCATTTTTATAATCAAGGTAGAAAGGCAATAAAATCAGTCGTTTGTGCAAAAGGTCCAAAAAAGTTCCAGAAGGCTCTGCATGCACAGGTGTTAGCAATGATTATCTCCAGCTGGTGGGGAACTGCTACACTCTGGGCTCTTCTTCATTTTGCTCTATTTGGTCACTTTTTCTAAAAAATATGAGCACATGAGTTACTTAGAACTGGGATAGGGTTGGCACTGGGGGCTTCTACTGAAGTCTGGTGGCTGGCAGCCTGCTCCTCTGTGTGAGGGGTGCCGCCTCCAGACCCTGGGTCTGCCTTCTCCAATACCCAGCCTTGGGCACGGTAGCTCCCAGCCAGAAAAGCTTGGTTCTAGCAGCAGCTTGTGTCTCTCCTCGTTCCCTCCCGCGAGGGCCATGTCCTAGCTCATCTGTAACTTTCAATTAACCAGGCACCAGGCTTCGGCTCAGAGGACAGGCAAATGTTCTGAAGAGGAAAAGGAAAACCAGCCCAACAGCTCTAGAAGGATGCTTCCTTTTAATTAAAGTGAGGATCAGGGAGGCTCAGAAATCCCTTTTGGGTGAAAACCCAGGTTGCCAAGAAGGTGTCTTTCAGAGATGGGGACCAGGAGGCAGGGGCTTAGCCTGCATTCTCATTAAGCTCACACAGGACTGGGACCTTCTAATTGCATCTCTGATGGTCCTGGTAAGTGGACCACAGGACCCCTTGGGAGGTTCAACATCTGGGACGGATTGCCTGCTAATAAAGGCTACTAGGAGCACACAAGGAAATGCGGGTGTGGGCCAGGGTAAGGAACTGGGGTGCAATCTTCCACACCCTTTCTCCCCTACCTCCAGCCCCGCCTTTCAGCACAACCTGGCCTCCAGGCTTCTTGTTCCAGGAGAAGGAAGGGGAGAAAGGACGCTGCTCCCATCTGTCACCTCCCAGAGGCCCTCAGAGGAAGGCTGTGCCAGGATCCAGCTGGAAGGAAAGATGGACTTTGCCTGCATTGCGGGTCTGTCACTCTGGCAGCGGAGCAGAGAGGCTCAGAGGAGAAGGTGGACGATAATGGCGGTGGGGGTGCCGATGGCGGTGGGGGTGACAATGGCAGTGGGGGTGACGATGGCAGCAGGAGATGCTTGTGGAGCATGGTGGGAATGAAGGGAATAGTTATCAGAGTTGAAGAGAAAAGTCCCTTCACCTCCTGCCCTTTCTTTGAGGCTGCAATGAAGTAAGAGAAAGTACAGTGAAAAAATCACTGGGCCTGTCCCAAGCGCTGTGGGTCCCAGGTGCTGTCCTTGACTTGAAGGACAATGGGGTCAGGAAGTACAAGTCAGAGTCCCTGACGCCTCCCCCAGCCACTCTTACAGCCCTCACCTGGACAGCTGCCTGGCTCCTTCCCATTCCTCCCTGGGGTCCCCCAGCCTGCAGCCCTGACCCCTCTAGTTCAGCCTCTGCTGGAAAAGAGGGATCCATCCAAAGTACAGGCCTGACTACACACTTGGCGCTTTTGCCCCAAACCCTCCCATGGCTCCACATTGCCTTTCCGATAAACTCTGAACTCTCTGCTTCTTCCGTGAATCCCCATCATCCTCTGGCCTGGCACTGTTGGTCCTTCTTCCATCCTCTCTGGCCATGGCCTTCTTCAGTCCGCTGCAAACACTAAGTTCTGACCAGACCATACTGGATGTATGCTTGCACCGTACTGTCACGTACAGCATCTGACCATGCCACTCCCTCTGGCTCCTCTTCCCACAAACCACCTCCACAAAAAGGACTTTTCTCTGTTTTCTCCTATTCTTCAAGACTACACTTACACATTGCTTCCTTGAGCAAACCCTCCCCAACATGGTCCTGAGTTGACACGGGGTTAGCTGTCCCTGCTAAGTGTTTCCATGACCTCCTGACCTCCCTTCTCTAAGCATTTATCATACTGTTAGTGGTCATGGAGTTGACACTGACTCCTGATAATCCCATGTACAACAGAGCAAAACGCTGCCTGGTTGTGTGCTGCATCCATGAGGGTTGATATACTTGGCTTCACTGCTGTAGCTGTAACCATTTATCACACATTGTTGTATTTAAGACTTCGTCTCTTCCAATGGACATGGCGAACACCTTGAGGACAGTGATCAAGCTGGAGCTGTTTATTACTGAATTTATGATATTTGGGACAGAGAAGGAGTTCCTGGTAGGTACAGATGGTTAATGTGCTAGTCTACTAACCTAATGATTGAAGGTCTAAGTTCATGTAGAGGCTCCTTAGGAAAAAAATCCTGGTGATTTACTTCCCCCCTATCAGCCATTGAAAATTCCACAGAGCACAGTTCTACATGGACAGACACGGAGTCAGAGTGGGCAGGAGTTGGTGGGACAGAGTAGGTGCTGAAGGGTCAGGAGAACGATTGCATGAATGGATGGAGGATTGCATGGATGGATGGATGGATGGATAGAAGGGAGTGAGGGAGGAAAGGAAGGAAGGAAGGAAGGAAGGATCTGTGGAATCATGAATAAATAAGGGGATGGCTGGTGGAGAAATGGATGGACAGGCAAGCGAGTGAATAGACAGAAGGAGTGACAGATTGGTGGATAAATAATAGGAGGATAGATAAGTTAATAGACAAATAGGTAGAAGGATAGATGGATGAGTGTAAATGAATGGGTAGATTAATGATTGGATAGGTGGAAGGCCAGATGGACATGCAGACAAATGGATGGATATTGGTCCTTTACCATTAAAGGGAGAAAAACTCAAATGTTTGAATTTTGAGGTTTGGAAGGTCACTGCCCTTGCACTTAGCCCTTATTGTTTACAGTCCTAAAAGCGGTGACATATTTGCAAGAGAAATGAGTTCCTGGGGTCAAGGAGGAGTCTGTAAAATTGGAATCTGACAGCCCCCACCTGGACGCACCTGCTTAGAATGCAAACAAGCTGATAGAAACAGCTGGGGGTCGGGGGCAAGACAGATGGGGGATGGACTCCAGAGACATACGGGCACTGACCAGCCGCTGGCCAGCCTGTGGCTGCGAGAAGCCTCCGTGATCACACCAACCCTTTGGGGTTTGCCGAGCATCCAGCTCAGGGGCTCGTGCCGGGAACTTAGTAAATCAGTACTGGGATGATCTTTATTGATCAGCGTGAACAGGATTAGAGATTTGCCAGACCTGAGTCTTGGATGGTCCCGAGGGCGTTTGCTCTCTCCTTTACATCATCACACATTGACAGGGTGCTCTCTCTGCGCCAGAAGCCCCGGTGAGACTTTCACTTATTTTTCTCAACAACCCTGCAGAGTGGGCATCAGCAAACCCATTTCACAGATGTTGAACTAGGTGCCCAGAGAAGGGAAGAGAGTCGCCCAGTGTCATACAACACAGAAGTGGCCCAGCTGCACTTGAACCACATGTGTCCAGGACCAATCACAGTGCCCATTGTGCTGCACATTGCTCCCCTGCATCCCTTCCTCTCCCTCTTCCTTGCTGTGACTGTGCTCTTTGCATGTGATTGAAGCCCTGAAGGACTCAGCCCGTCGGTATGTCACTCTAGCTGGAGACAGAAGTCCTCCCTCTGCAGATGACAGCATCTTCATGGCGCCAGGCTGCCACCTGGTGTCCATGCGGAGCACAGCAGCCACAGGGGGAAAGGGGAACAGCTGTCCCAGAATTCCCGTGCAAACAGTCTGAGTACCACCTCACAGCCCCAGAGCGCAGGGTGCAGAGGATACGGGACCATTCCGTTTAGGGTCACCCTCTGTGACTGGCCCTATGGCAGGTGCTTGTCTTGCATTCATTTAATTCAATTCTCACGTTAGCCCTGCAGAAACACTTCCGAGTATTTAGTCCACCACTTTCTGGGTCATAAAGTAGTGGCTTGCGAGTTACTATGGTGCTGGAAGCTATGCCACCAGTATTTCAAAAACCAGCAGAGTAACCCCTGGTGAGTGGCTGTCAGAGGAGCTTCCAGGTCGAGACAGACTAGGAAGAAAGGTCTGATGGTCTACTTCAGAAATTAACCAGTGAAAATTTTTCATGTCACAGCAGGATATTGTTTGACTCACTTGCTTTGGACACAGCACCAGAAAGGTGCTCTGGTGAAGCAGAGGACCAATGAGGTTGTGGGAGACCCTTGAAGAGATGGGTTACTGTGGTAGCTGTTTTAGTCATCTAGGGCTGCTCTACCGGAAATACCACAGAGTGGATGGCTTTCACAGGGAAAGTTTATTCTTACACAGTCTGGTAGGCTGCAAGTCCAAATGCAGGGTGTCCACTCCAGGGAAAGGCTCTCCCCCTTGTTGGCTTTGAGGAAAGTCCTTTGTGGAATCAGTCTTTGTTCAGGGAGCATCTTAGCTCAGGAACCTCAGGTCTGAAGGATGCACTCTTCTCCCAGTGCTGCTTTCTTGATGGTGTGAGGTTCCCAATTCTCTGTTTGCTTCCCTTTACTTTTATCACTTGCAGGATGGAAAGACCAAGGGTGGTGAAGCTATACTCCAGGGAAATTCACTTTACAGTGGAGCAGGGAGGTGATCCTATGAAGGGATTTACAGTCCCGTCCTAATCCTTTTACATACAGCATAATGAAATGGAGGATAATCATAGAATACAGGGAATCCTGGCCCAGGCAAGTTACTACACATGTTTTCGGGGGGACACAATTCAATCCATGACAGCAGCCACAACGATGGACTTGAATGTGCTGGAAACTATAAGGATAATGCAGGACTGCGTGATGTCACATTGTGTTATACATGAAGTTGCCATGAGTTCAAGTCAACTTGATGCAGCTAACAACAACAGCGCATCTGGTTTTCATGGGCTGAGTTCTCGAGAGAGCCAGAAGCAAAACCAATAAAGTATATGAATATATAAAGAGATTTATAACAAGGAAAAAGGTTACACAGTTGTAGAGTTTGCAATGTCCCAAGTCCATGGGTCAGTACAGAGGCTTCTTCTGATTCACTTAGCTGCAGGGGCTGGTGAACCCATGATCAGCAGGCAAGCTGCCAGCTCAAGTCCCCAGAATTGGAAGTCAGACAAACAGGAGCCAGCTGCAGATTCAAAGAAGACAAAAGCCAGCAGAATGTCCACATCTATGAAGATACAGGCCACACCCCCAAGGAAACTCTCTTTCCACTAATTGGCTACTCATAGCAGACCTCATTCTGGGGATGATCACATAATCTCAACAGAGAAGTGATCATAACATCACACAACTGCCAAAACACTAAGAATCATGGCCCAGCCAAATTGACAATCTTAACTATCATAGTAGTAGACATTCAATAAATACATGCCAGTTAGTGAATAAATCCACTGAGAGGTGAGTAAATAAATGAGTATGTGAGTAAGAGAATGAAAGAATGCATAGCTGTGGTTACAATTATAGCACGCGTTGAATCTCTGGTGTGTTTAGGTGATTGTACAAAGCGCGTTTCAACTAGAAAGAACTTTTATGAAGAGCTTACCGTGTGACTGGCCCTGCTTGAGGCCCTCAGGCCATAAACAAAATTCCTCCCGTTGTACAGCTGACATTTTCTGGGAGAGAGAGAATAAGCAAGAAAGATTAAAAGATCAGCTGCTGGTGTGTGTTATAAAGAAAAAAGAAGGCAAAGTAAAGGAGCAGAGAATAATTTAGAGGCTGATGGAAACTCTCTTTGATGGAATAATCTGGGAGGGCCTCTGAGGAGGTGGTATTTGAGTGTTTCCTGCTTAGTCTTCTGTATCCTTACAAAATAGATACAATTACTATCCCTGTTTTACATACGAAGAATCTGAGTCTCAGTTATACTGCTAGGAAGTAGCCCTGCCCGTATTTGAACACATGTCTCTGTTAGTGTCCAGCCTGGAAGTCCTTAACAGGGCTGTGAATAAGTGAGCGAGTGACGCAGTCTCGCATCTCACAGCTTCATACACTTCAAGGCTGAAGGCTAAGTCCCGGGGTATCAGCCTGGTTCCTGCCTCTCCGCTAATCAGCAACCGAGGAATGTGCATGGGGATGTGTGTCCAGCAGGTGGCGCTGCTGCCCAATACAGCCACACACACAAACACACAGGCGGTATCTGGAGTCCAGTCTGACTCACAGTGACCCTAGAGGTCAGGGTAGAACAGCCCCACAGAGTTTCCAAGAAGCGCCTGCTGGATTTGAACTGTCAACCTTTTGGTTAGCAGACATAGCCCTTAACCCACTACACCACCAGAGTTTCCAGCCCAGCCACCCAGCGTGGCCAATACCCAGAGACGAGTTAGGCCACACTGGGAAGGGGAACCTGGAAATAGTCCCATCTGAGGAAAGACTGGTCAAGAGGCTTCAGACCAAGATTAAAAGTGCCGTCGTCCTGCTCTGAGACAGACAGGATGGCTTTTAGAATCCCAGCCCTGTCCCTCAGGGCTGTGCCACCTTGGGCCTAGGCTGAGTTTCCTTCTCTCTGCTGCAATTGGAGCCCAACGTCTCCAGGTCACACCACGTCACAGATAGTTGGGAGGTTTAGATGAGCCAGCGTGTTCTTAATTCAACAATATTTCACGCACACTTACTATTTGCCAGACGCCAGGGATTCAGCCCAAAACACAGCTGAACAAAAATCCTGCCCTCAGAGAGACTCCATGCCGATGGGAAGACAGGGAGCAAAATATATGCAGTGTGTAGTATGTCAGGGAAGGTGATAAAGAGAGAAAATAAAGCAGACATGGCAGATCGAAGTGAGTAGTCAGGGGATTAAACATTTAGAGAGAATTAGTTGCAGGGGTGACGTAGAGACGGTGGCTCACAGGTGAAATTCTCCCCTTCCGTGCAGAGGACCTGGGTTTTCTTTCTGGCTAGTATGCCTCATCACAGCCGCCACCCATCTGTCAGAGGACACTCGTGTGTTCCTGTGTTATTGAGCAGGTTTCAACAGAGCTTCTAGACTAGAAGCAAAGACCAGGCATTCTGCTCACGAAAGGAATCCGGCCATGAAAACCCTATGAAGCACAAGGGTCTGGTCAGCAACCCGTCACAGGGCTGGTACAGGACTGGGCAGCAGTTCATCTTGTTGTGCCTGTGGTCCCCATTAGTTGGAGGACTGACTCGGTGGCAGCCAAGGGCTGCGTCACTGAAAAAGTGACACTGTAGCAAAAAAGGTAACACGGCCGACAATAAGTACATATGAAGGGATGTTCCAGACAGGACGAGCAAGTGCAAAGGTCCTGGGTTGCCTTTTATGCTCAAGAAACAGCAAGGAGGCCAGTGGGACAGGAGGAGAACAGGATATGGAGCCCCGGCAGAGACCCCAACAGGAAGGTCCTTGTAGGTCAGAGCAGCAAGATATGGATTCATTCTTACTCTGAATGGTTTTGAATAGCAAGTTGCAGAACTCTGGCTTAGATGTGAGAAAGTTCTTTCCAGCTGTTATGTCAATAAGAGTCTGGCCCATAGCAGATGCTCAATAGATGGTGAATTTCTACATCAGCCAGGATAGCCTAGGTTCTGCTGTAGTAACAAACAATGCCAAACCTCAGGGTCTTAGAGCAGTCTGTTTATTTCTTACATTACGTGCCTGTCAAGGGATTGGCCCAAGTGGGCCTGGGTCTGTCACTTAGTGATTCTGCTGATACAAACACCGTCACCTCATGTTGCCAGTGTTTTACCTTAGGACTTCAGGGTGACATGGAACGGTAACAGCTAAATGCATCGTACATTTCATTGGCCAGAACCAGTCTCAGGATAATGCCTAGCTTCAAGGGAGGTGAAATCCTGCAGGCACTCGGAATAAAAGAAAGTAGATGGATGCCGTGGTGCTGTCATTGCCATTTCTGTGATGACCCTCTGTTGTTGATTTTGTCTTATAGTGGCCCCACGTGACAAAGTAGACCTGCCCCATAGAGTTTTCTAGGCTGCAGTCTTTAAAGGAGCAGATTGCTGGGTCTTTCTCCCGCAGACTCTCTGGGTGGGCTCGAACTACTAACCTTTCAGTTAGCAGCCAAGTACTTGACTGTCACATCACCGGGGCTCCCTAATGTACATCTGTGACTGGCTTTTTTAAGAAAAAATAAAAATAACACAGGGATTCCAACCCTCTGCCCCCATTTGGGCAAATCGATAACTATCTCCACTGGAAGGAGGCTGTCCTGAATTCAGGTAAAGGCTTTACGAAGAACTGAATCAAGGGTCCCCTCTCTTACTGCACGGCTTCTTCACCCACCTAGTGTCCCACATCACGAACCCAGGCACCATACAGGCTCTTCCTAATCCCCTTCTCTGTGTTCAGTAGTTAATTCTTATTTATTCACCTCCCAATCCTGAAGCATTTCTCAGGTGTGTCCTTCTCTCTCACCGCAATCACAGCCGTTGTCCCAGCTCCACCTCTCACAGCTGTCTCTCACCAGGTCCGAACCATAGTCTCCCACTGTTCTCCCCACCCTAGTCTTGCCAGTATGGTCTTTCTAAATGACCAATTACATCACTTCCCTGCTTTCTCTCCAGTGGCTCCAGATGGTATCAGAATCAAACTGAAGTTCTTTCCTTGACATTCAAGGTCCCGTGAGACTGGGCCACCCCTGACTCTTCAGCCTCCCTCAGAGACGTTTCCAGCTACACCTTCCCTGCTGCAGGCCACCAGACAGTCGCACAGACTTTTCCGCCCTTTTGTGGCTTTGCACGTGCTGTTCCCTCTGACCCCTTCATCAATGGGAAAAGTGCTTTTCCTCCCTGAAGACCCAACTCAGTGTCACCTTCTGTGTGAACCTTCCCTAGTATCACCCTGGCAGAGGGATTGGCCTTTGCCTGTCACCGCCTTTTTTGCCCTCCGAACACATTTCCATTTAAGCACCCAGCATGCAGTACTGGCATTTCTTTCCATCCTAGCCGCATCACCCCCCCGCCCCCGGAAATGCCTTTCACATACAACCCAATTCTCAACCACACTCATGCTCACACACAGACAGTGGATGCCAAATCTCTGCAAACACAGCTTTCCTTTTCTACCTGTTATGCTCATTAATATTTTCCTTTAGAGTTTATTCTGTTTCTGTTTTTAAAACAGGCCAGTCAACCCATTAAGTATGATTGTTGCAGTGTGAAAAACACTGCTCTGGCATCTCCTGCAGGGTGGCAGGGCTGATGTCCTCAGCTATCATTCCATCTCCCAGAACTAAGGCCTTGGATAAATATTTGCTTAAATAAAGGAGCCAGCAATTATTTAAATGTGAGCAGATAAAGGAGTAACTGAATGAAATAAGTGAATACATGGAGGAGTGAATAAATGAATAAATGAACGAAGCGATTGGCTGTGTCGTAGAGCTCAACAGGATAAGTCAATGAGTTGCCCCAGGCCCTGTACCCTGCAGTATAAGGTTTCACAAAGTATGGCTTCTGGGGCTCAGGCATCAGCATTTCCTGGGGAGCATATTAAAAAGGCAGGTGTCTGGTACCCACTTGAGACCTACTTGGGTGAAACACTAAAAGCACACACACACACACAAAACCCAGCTGTTGATGAGTGGACCCAGACTCACAGTGGCCCTTGGTGAGTGTCAGAGTTGAACTCTGCTCCATAGGATTGTCAGTGGCTAATTTTGGGGGAAGTAAATGGCCAGGCCTTTCTTCTTTTTTTTATTTTTATTTTTATTTTATTTAATATGACTGAGTGAAAATGTACATTCCTGTATAAATTTACACGCCCACCTATGTGCAGCTTCCACTGCTCTCCCTGTCCGGTGACAGCACACTATTCCTCTGTGCTCCACACATGTCTCATCCTCCCAACAGTCTCCTTTCCCCTCCTCTCCAACTGCTCTCCTTCCTCCAACCAGAGGTCAGCAGGATGATATCCTATAGATGTATAGAACCATAAAGTACATACAATATATGGTCACTCTGCATTGCCAAGTCCAATCCACTCTTGTCCAAAGAGAGTATCTTTGTTATGATTTATGGGCAAGGGTGGCATCAGGGCCAGGGGCCATGCTCCCAGGGGAACCCCGAAACAGCTGGACCATCAATTGAGGTCTTTTAGTGGAGATCTCAGGATGCACCCCTTTTTATTCTTGTGTTGTGGCAGGCCTTTCTTCTAAGGCACTTTTGGATGTGCTTGAATTGCCAACATTTTGATTAAGTGCTCAGTCTGCTGGACCTGGGGATGCCAGAGTAAGGCATGGGAGTCTGTGATTTTAGGCTGCTCAGGTGATTCTGAAATGTGCTCAAGCTGGAGAAGCCTGCCTGCTCCAGGACCTGGCAGCACTGAAGTGGGGGAGCTGAGCTTTAAAAGGAACAGAGTCGCAGCAACAAAGAAAGGTAATGGCTTCCTATCTTGAACCCTTTCTAAAAGGAAGAGAAGAGACTTCCAGTGTGCCTGCATTGCCTCCCTACTTCCCACACCCCCAGACCACCTGTGACAGAGTCACAGAGCCACATCCCTCCTCACTGACACATGAGCAGGAGACAGTCGTTTCCATGGCAACACACTAAGAGCTGCAGGACCGCCTCCAGTTTCAGCATCTGGAAAGGGTCAAGCAGTTGGGCCAAGGAGTGGGAAGGAAAAAAATAACTCCCCCTGCATCCTTCTTGCTAACAAAGCCAGAGCACAATGTGTATCACAAAGCCCTTTCCCAGGCACTACCCTGCTAAAGACTCTCAAGGAGACTAGGAAGTAGTGTCCCCATTTTACAGATCAGAAAACTGGGGCTGGAGTCATTTTGCTGAGCTAGTATATGAATCCACCCTTCCTGATTCCAAAGCCTGCTCTTGCCCCTCCAATAGTTGCTGGCCCTGTGGAAGTGACAGACAGGGATCCAGAGACCCCAGAATTCCACTGGCACTGAGGTTTGGAGCACATGCAATGGCCCACTATGCTTGGCACCTGTCTGCTCACACTTGCACAGGCACATAAGCAGAAAAGCGACCTGAGCTTGCTCAAGCACACATGTAATGCATGAACTAATTCCAAGGGAGTGTGCCCTTGAGCAGGCTCACATCTATGCTCATACACTATTGTACTTTCTTAACGTTGTCTTAACAAAAGTACGAATGGCTTTAAGGAAGAGAAACTTAGTTTCTCCAAGTTTTGAAGGCTAAAGGTCCAAATCAGAGCCTCAGCCATGCCAATTCTCTCTGCGGGCTTTTCTCTGGCTGGTATCCACCAACCATCTTTGACATCCCATTGCCTGTAGACAATCTTCTCCATCTGTTGTCTGTGCATCTAGGCTACTCTTCCAGTAACTCAGAAACAATTAGGTTTGGGACCCACCTTACTCTGATATGACCTCCTTAACATAACAAAAGAACATCCTATTTCCCGCCATCATCACAGCAACAGGTAACAGGTACGGGGACCAAGACTTTAATACATATTTTTGGAGGAACATAATTTAATCTATAATAAGGGAAGTCAAACACACATTTATGCCTAAGCACACTTACACTACCACACAGATATATACACCTCTGAAAACACGTAAGCAGGGCCACATCTGTCTATACACAGAAGCATACACACAAGGTTCAACAAGTCTATGAACTTAATTGTTCTAAGTACTACATTGCTTTCACTGCTGAATATCACTGTGGTCACCTTTAACGTATTCCCATGAGAAGCCATGCAATGATGCCAGCAACTTATCCACCCTTAAAAACATTTTGGAACTCTTTCTGGAATGGCCATTGCACACAGTGGCATGGTGGCAAGTTTGTGAACTTATTTGTCAGACCTCATAGAACTGATTGCTTTAATGGCCCCAATCCATCACCCCTCCACAGATCCACTTCTGTTTGCATGTGACCTAGCAGTTTCTTTCTTCTGAGTCATGGAATCTATTTCTCCACCCACTGCAAGTGGCTTGTTTTGGAAAATGGAATGTTAACAGACTTGATGTTAGCTGAGCTTTGAAAAAGGGTTATATGGTTCTGTTTCTCTCTCTCCCTACTGATCCTTGCCTTCATTGTGAGAACTTCCCTAGCATGTTAGAGAATAATGACAAAAGGTGTACAGAACCAAGCCACACCATTTGTCCCACCTGAGGCCACCCTCAATCAGCCAGCCCATGACCAATCAGCGGAAGTGTGAGGCTGGCTGAAAAGCAGAACTGTCCAGCAAAGCCCAGTTGACTTACGAGCTGATTAGCTTTGTTATGCACAGTTGAGGTCTTGTGATTGCTCGCTATATAGTTTTTCAAAACTTTGTTGTGTTGCAAATGTACACAGCAACACATTCACCAATTCAACAGTTTCTATATGTACTTTTCAGTGACGTTGACTGCATTCTTTGGGTTGTGTAGCCATTCTCACTTTCTCTGTGTTGTTCCTCCCTGTTAACACAAACTCACTACCCCCTAAGATTCCTAGCTAGTCTTTTAGTTGCTATTGTCAGTTTGATCCCACATAGACGTTCTTAAAATAGCATAACATTCCATGCAGACATTCTTTACTAGTTAAGCTAAATTGGTATCTGTTTTTCAGAAGACTTGGGGAGATATTTTTGATTTAAGGTTTAAAGATTATCTCAGGCCAATAGTTGCAGGGATTCATGTGTGGCTCCAGATTCTTCTGAAGAATCTTTGATCAAAATGTTCAGTAAGGGTAGCTGGGCACCATCCAGTTCTTCTGGTCTCATGGCAGAAGAAGGAGTTGCTCATGGATACAATTAATTAGACACACATTTCTTATCATCCCTTTCCTGACTCTGCTTCGTCTGTTGCTGTGAGAAAATAGAAACCAATTGCTGAGACTTGGGTAGCCACTGGCAAGCTTTTTAAGAACCTAGGCTAGTTAAATGAGTATTCCATGAAACTATGACACCAAGTCTTCAAACCAAGGATGCAAATCTCATGAGGTGTTTGGCTGTACATAAGCAGCCTCGGCAGCTACTCTTTCTGTTGTTGTAAATATGTCCATCCTGTGACTTTGCCAGTTCAACGGTTTGGAGGTGTACAACTGACAGTGAGTTAGCTGTGCAAGTAGTTAGCTGTGCAAGACTATCCTTAATCAATGACATTTTTTATCACTGTTAACCCTCACACTCTTCCCTCTTCCTCTTGCCCCTGGTGACCACTAATCAACTTTGATCTCTATACATTTCTCCTATAAGTGAGGTCATACCACATTTATCATTTCGTGATGTGCTAAACATAACATCTTCAGGCTTCATCCATACTGTGACCTATGTCGACACTCATTTCTCCTGCTGGCTGAGTAGTATTCCATTGTAGGTATGTACCACATTTTCTTTACCTCTTCATCTGTTGATGGGCCTTTAGGTTGCTTCCACTTTCTGGCTATTGTGAATAGTGCTGCAGTGAACACTGGTGTACACATCTCTGCTTGAGTCTCTGCTTTCAAGTCTTTGGGGTTTATACCTAAAAGTGAAATTGCTGGGTTGGATATTAGTTCACGTTTCAGATTTTTAAAGAATCACCACACTGTTTTCCACAGCAGCTATACTTTTTTACATTCCTACCAGAATTGGGTAAGGGTTCCAGTTACCCAACATGCTTCCTAAAGTTTGCTAGTGTCTGAGATTTTCCTTGCTAATAGGTTTTCTCTTAGCCATTCTAGACAGAGTAAGGTGGCACCTCATTGCGGTTTTGTTCTGCACCTTTCTGATGACTAATGATGTTGAGTGGTATTTTAATGCATTTGGTGGTGATTTGAATGTCATCTTTGGTGAAATGTCTATTCAAGTCCTTTGCTCATTTTATGATTGGGTTACTGGTTTTTTTGTTAAGCTGTCAAAGTTTTATATATATTTTGAATACTTGATTCTCATTGGATATATGGTTTCTGATGATATTCTCTCAGTTGGTAGTTTGTCTCTTTTTTTTTTTGGTAAAGTCTTTTGACGAGCAGAAGTCTTAATTTTTAGGAGGTTCCATTTATTTATTTTGTATTTTCCTGTTTTCACTTTTTGTATTTATGCTAAATCATTCACTGTTAGAAGCTAGGCCTGAGAACATTGCCCTTCTAAGAATTTTATGGTATTAGTTTGCATATTTAGGCTCTCAATCCATTTTGCATTTGTTTTCGTGTGTGTTGTATGGTGTAGATCCTGTTTCATCTTTCTGCATGTGGAAATCCAATTTGTCCAACAATGTTTTATTGGAGAGACTCTTCGCCATCAAATGGATGTAGCACCATTGTCAAAAATCAGTTGACGATAGATGCGTGGGTTTATTTCTGGACTTTCAATTCTATTCCATTTCTCTGTGTCTATTGTTGGAAGTACCAGGCCGTGCTGACTACTACAGCTGTGTAGTATGTTTTAAAATCCCAGATGTGAGCCCTACTTTCTCCTTCTCTCTCAGCATTGCTTCAGCTGCTCGGGGTCTCTTGCCATTCCACATAAAATTGAGGATGGATTTTTCCATTTCTGTAAAGAACACTGTTTGAATTTTGATGGGGCTTGCATTGAATCTGTAGATTGCTTTGGGTAGTATTGACAACTTTATTAAGTCTTCCAGCCCATGAATATGCATTACCTTTCCATTCATTTCAGTCTTCTTTAATCTCTTTGGGTACTGTTCTATTGTTTTCATTGTGTACATCCTTCGTGTCCCCAGTGAAGTTTATTCCTGAGTATTTTATTCTCTCAGATACTATTGTAAATAAACTGCTTTCATTTCAGATTTCTCATTCCTGGCCCCCAGACCTCGTGCACAGCCATCACGCATCTGTCAGTGTAGGCTTGCATGTTGCTACAATGTTAAACAGATTTCAGGAGAGCTTTGAGATCAACACGGACCAGGCAGAAAGGCCTGGTGATCTACCTCTAATAATCAGCCAATGGATACCCTATAGGTCACTACAGTCTGATGTAAAACCCATCACGGGGATGACACAGGACAGGCCACTGTCTTCCAGCTGTTGTCATGGGTAGCAGGCAGCTAACAACATCATCTCTCAAAACAAGAAACAAATAGTAATCAACCATACCACTGTAAGACTGACTCATCCCTCTGTTCTCTCTGAGTTTCCCAGTTCTCCTGTAACAGAAATACCACAACTGAGTAGACTTAGAGAACCAAATTCCATTGTCTTACAGTTGAGAGGACTAAAAATTCAAATCAGCGTTTTGGCCATATTGATTCCTTCCATGTAAGTAGTCCAAGCATTCCTTGTTTCCTTGACTCATAGGCTAACTTCTGACGGCAGCTGTCTTACCCTGATGTGTGTGTGTCTCTGTGTCTAGACTGCTCTTTTATAAATTAGAAGTGATTAGGTTTAGGGCATATGCTCCCATTGATACGGTCTCATTAATATAACCAAGAAATCTTGTTCCCAAGGGGTTAAATCTATAGGTATAGAAGTTAGGATTCCAGCACACAGTTTTGGGGGTAAACAACTCAATCCATACAGTGGTCATATGGTCTCTGTTGCAACTACCCAGCTCTAGCATTGTAGAGCAAAAGCAGCCATATGTGATACGCAGACAAATGAGCAGCGTGGTATTCCAATAGAACTTTATTTACAGAGATGGGGAGGAGGAAGAACTGGTCCTTGGGGAGTTTGCCACCAACCCCTGCTTTAGATAAAAATTCTGTGAAGGCAAGGAATTGACTTTGTCACCCCTGAATCCTGGCACCAAGTCATTACTCAATAACATTAGCTTGCTCTGAAACTGTGTCTCTCCATCAGTCATTTTATTTCCTCTTCCTCTGTCTTCTGCCACCCATGAGAATTCACTGGACTTCAGTTTTTCAGAAATGCAACCCCTAGTCCCGAGTGAATCAGGCGAGGAAGAGCGCCCCACTCCCTGGCAATCAGCTAATAGGCACAGCTCTCGCAGGCCACTCAGATGGAGGAGGAAGCCTGGCACTTAATGTAGCCTCGCTATTGAGGCTTAATGTTCTCCTGAGAGAAGGATTTAAAAGGCAGAGTTCCATACTACTCAGCCAGGAGGAGAAAAGAAGTCTGGACACATGCTACAGTCTGGACGGAGCTTGAAGACTTTGTGCTGAGTTAAATAAGTCAGTCAGTCACGAAAGGACAGATAGTGTATGGCCTCATTCATGTATAAGAAATGCTCTGGTAGTATGGTGGATGAAGCACTCAGCTGTGAGCCGAAAGGGTGGTGACTAAACCCAGCAGATACTCCATAAGAGAAAGAGGCGGAGGTTTGCTTCTATAAGACTTATAATCTAGGAAACACTATGGAGCAGCTCTACTTGGCCTTATAGTGTCACTAGGAATTGGAATTGACTGTGTGGCAGTGGGTTGGGTTTGGTTCATTTATATAAGAAGACAAGGAAAAATGAACATATAGAGACCAAAGTTTGTTAATGGCTACCAAGGTGAGAGGGGGAACAGAACGGGTTATTGCTTATGGAATGCTGAGTTTCAGTTTATGGTGATTAAAAAGATCACATTGATTAAGGGTAGTTCACAGAGCTAACTATGTTACGTGTTTTTACTGAGTTTTATACCTATACAAAGTTGAATTGGTGAAGTATTGGCAGATATATTTGCAACAACAACAGCAGAAAGAAGAGGTGCTGAGGCTTCTTGTATACAAAAAATCCCTCATGGGATTGGGTTTCTTGGTTTGTAGGTTTAGAGCTATGGTTTCACGGGACATCGCAGCTAACCGACCTAGAGTCTTAAAAGCTTGCAAGAGGCCATCCAAAGCACAATTATCCTTCACTTGCCTAGAGCAACCGAAGAATACAGAGAATCAGGAATAAGAGGAGGACATAGAATGTGTGACTAATTAACTCCATGAACAATTGCCTCCTGTGTCATGAGACCGGAAGAAATGGATGGTGCCCAGCTACCACCATGTGACAATCTGAGCAAAGGATTTGTGGATGAATCCTGATCAAAAAAGGAAAAATACAGAATTTCAAATTCTCATGGATTTCTGACTTTCTGGAGCCATGCAGGCTAGATGAACTCCTGAACCTGCTGCCTTGAAATAGTCTTTCAACTTTAAACCAAAATATACCCTGAAGTCTTCTTAAAACCAAACAATATTTAGCTTAAGTAAGTAAAGAAAGTCTTCCTCGAACATTATGCTCTTCTAAGAACTACATATTTGGGTCCAAACTGACAATAACAACTCGAAACATTCGACAGAAACCTTAGGGGTCAATGAGTTTATGTTAAACGGGTAGGAACAACTCAGAGAAAGAGCATGAGAGCTGTTGTACAACTCAGAGAATGTAATCAGTATCACTGAACTATACCTGTGGAAACTCTCTAATGGGTGTACATATTGCTGTGTACATTCTCAGCAGCAACAAAATAAATAATTTTTTAAATTATTATTACTTTTTAACAATAGAGACCCAAGAATCCCCTGGGGGTCAGGGATGATATCTCTGCAGACATATGTCTGTTTCCCTGTTATGTAGATCTGAGCCTCTTCTCGTTTCCCGTCAGGAGTGCGTTCCGGAAATGCTTACTGAGTGCCAGCACTCTGCTAGGCACAGAGGCAACCGCTAATGGTCTAGCAACAGAGACAGAGAACTAACACTGGCGCAGTCACTGGCACAGAGAAGAGACTCAAAAGAAACAGCGAGTGAACTAAAGACCGATCAGAACGTTTGGCGGTAAGCACTGGTTCTGCCAACAGCACATATGGACATTCTCCCAGGATCAATATCCTTGGCTGTGCTGTTACGGAAGGATGCTGGATAGTGCTAATGATTTGGGCTTAACTACTAACTAAAAGGTTGGTAGTTCAAATCTACCCAAGCCCATAGTGGAGGAAAGGTCTGGTGGTTTACTCCTGAAAACTCAGCCACTGAAAACCCTATGGAACACAGTTCTGCTCTAACACCCATGGGGTTGCCATGAGTCAGAACTGACTCAACGGCAGTGGGTTTTTGGTGTACCTCATCATAGAGCCCCTGGGTAGATTCAAACAGTCTTTCGATTAAGAGTCAAGTGCGTTAACATTTCTACCGCCCAGTTCCCCACCTAGACAGAAAACCAGTTGCCATCAAGTTAATTCCACCCCATAACCACATTATAGGACACAGTAGCACTGCCACCAGGCATTGGAAAATAACCTGCCTCTTCCAAGACTGTCCCAGAACAGGAGCCTGTACCAAGGGCATCAGGTGACAGCACGTGACAGATGGGTCCCTGAGGCCTAGCAGGAGAGCTGACTCCTAGAAGGTGGCCGTCACAATGTCTCAGTTAAGTTTAAAACACTTCAGAGAAGATGATGTGATTAAATGTCTGTTTTTGGTGTAAGCTGCTGCTTCAAGGGAGCCGGCTGCTTCCTCTGAAATTCACAGTCCAGGTGTGTCCAGGGGCCCGCTCTCCAGGGACCCCTTGCTTGCTTGATGTCACCAGAAGCCACTGCTACAAAGTTTCTTTAATCTTTAGCTTTGATCAACAGTGGAGGCTTTGCTGGTTAGCATGACAAATCTTAAGAATACATGAATTTTCAGAGGTGAAATTGGTGGCTTGTTAACTGCCTGAATAGATGCTAGAAACAGATGCTACCCGTTCTTCAGAATGTACAACTTGGCTAAGCCCTTTTAGAGGCATTCTCTGTATGAACAAAGCACGCGGATCTAGCAAGTCTAGGGTCTGTGCCCTTATGGAGAACGGCTCTTCAGGCTGGCCCCCAATTGAGCTTGTGTCCAGACATGATTTAGGGTGGTTCTGGCTACCAGTTATGGGCTAAAGGGACAGTAGAAGGTGGCTCTGGAGTCTTCATATGTCTGCCTTGAACTTACTGAGTCTAAGAACATGTTAACCCTGGTGGCATAGTGATTAAGTCTATGGCTGCTAACCAAGAAGTCAGCAGTTCAAATCCACGAGGCATTCCTTGAAAACTCTATGGGACAGTTCTACTTTGTCCTCTAGGGTTGCTATGAGTCAAAATTGACTTGACAGCAATGGGTTTGGTTTTACTTTTTAAGAACATTTGTATTAACTGTTTGAGGCTTGATTCCTGTACTCTGTCAGGTTCAGTAATCTGCTGAAATGGCTCACAGAACTCATGGAAGGGCCACACTCAGCATCACAGCCTGTTATAACAGTAAAGGATACAAACAGAGTCATACAGAGGTCTGGGAGGGCTCCCAGTACAGTCTCCTTACACCACAAAAGACCCTCTGAGAGCAGATGGTTTGGGCCAAGTAGGAAGCCTGTGAAACTTCCACATTCAGAGCTTTGACTGGGGGGCTTAAGTAACACAAACTCTAAACCCTCTCCCCTGAGATCAGTTGATTTCTCTAAGTGATCACAAGGCATCACACAGCAAGTGTGGCTTGGCCAGTGTCTACCCTGGGGTCACCTGAACATCTCGCCTAACAGTTAGGTGTGGTCTGCAGTCTGTATCCAAGATACTTACATTCTTTATCAGTTTTTTAAAGAGATTATCTCTAAGGAACAGAGAGCAAAGACCGAATTCTTTGGGTGAAGTTAATGTAAAGTCCATACTTCTGTATCTTGTGTGGGAATTTCCTGCCTTCCCAAGGTTGTTAAAAAATTGTTGTGAAAATATACATAGCACATGTTATGGGTTGAACTGTGTTCCCAAAAAATGTATGTTGACCTGGCCAAGCCGTAATTCCCAGTATTGTGTGGTTGTCTACCATTTCGTCTTCTGACCACGAATTTCCGGAGATGTAAACCTTACCTGTATGACATTCATGAGGCAGGATTAGGGGCAATTATGTTTAGGAGGCAGAACTCAATATACGAAATTGTAGAATGTGTCTTGAGTCTATGTCCTCTGAGATACAAAAGAGAAAGGTGAGTGAAGAGATGTTTCACCACCAAGATACAAGAGTCAGAAGAATAGCATGTCCTATGGACCTGGGGTCCCTGCCCTGAGAAACTCCTACACCAAGGAAAGTCTGATGATGAGACCTTCCCCCAGAGCTGACAGAAAGAGAAAGCCTTCCCCTGGAGCTGATGCTCTGAATTTAGACTTCTAGCCTCCTAGACTGTGAGAGAACAAATTTTTCTTTCTTACAGCCAGTCACTTGCAGCACTTCTGATATAGCAGTACGAGATCATTAAGATAAAACACTCATCAGTTCAACGTGTTTCAGCCATCCAATTTAGTAACATCAGTTACATTGATCATGTGTGTGACCATTACCTTTAATTGTTACCAAATTTTCCCCATCGCCTCAGTGATGGACGTGTTGTCAAGAGGGATTAGTCCCCAGAGAGGGACATCATACTTGGTAGAGTGGAGGGTCAGCAAAAAGAGGAAGACCCCTGACAATGTGGATGGACACAGTGGCTGCAACGATGGACCCAAGTATAAAAACGATTGTGGACATGGTGCAAGAATGGGCAGTGTTTTGTTCTTTCGTGCATAGGGTCACTGTGGATCAGAACAGACTCAATAGCACCTAACAACAACAACCTGCCCACCCCTAGTAATGACAGGTAAACTTGAGTCTCTGCACATCTGCCTATTTCATGTAAGTGGGGTTATACAGTAACTGCCCTTTTGTGGCTTATCTGAGTCGGCACGATGGTCTCCAGGGGCATGCACCGCAGCTGCGTTTCTCTGTAGGGCTGAGTAATACTCTACTGTGTGTGTGTGTGTGTGTGTGTGTGTGTGTGTTACGTTCAGATTGTCCATTCATTGACAGTTTGACTGTTTCTCCCTTTTGGCTATTGTGAATCTTCCAAAGCTTTTTGAGAGTCCCAGAAGGGGGCAGGCCAGAGAGGAGAGAAGGGAATAAATCTGCTTCTCAGTAAACATGCCCATGCACATGTCACTTGGATAAATACAGGGGCCACTTGGCAGAGACAATTCCAGCCAGATGCTCTGAGACACGCAGCTCCGTGTGTGGGCCCGGAGAGGCTGCAGCCTTCGGGAAGAGAACTCTTCAGGAAATGCTCTCACTCCAGACTCATGGGATGGGCTGACAGAGCTACCTCCTGACAAGCTAGTGAGTTCGGAGCTGGCCTTCCATCTGGAGAATTCCCCTGGTACCACCTCCCAAGCTGCAGCATAAATGTCCCCTCAGGCAAGAGATACCTCTGGGCCCAAACTCTGGCTCAGCTATGGCTGGGGTGGACATCCTGGGTTCCTGGAATGAGAGGGACACCAGGGAAGCTAGCTCAATCCTTCAGGGAGCCAGAGGATCACTGCTCCCTCCTTCCTTTGGGGGACATCCCCACGGGCACTTATCTCTCCTCAGATGGGTTCAAAAGAGAGGGGCCCAGGCATACGGCAAAAATTCCATAAGGTGCCTTTATACTACTTTCCCCTCCATCCCTAGTCACTCCCTGCTGCTCTAAGAAGCCCCTCCCAGGTAAGTAGCTCATACTCTAGTTTATGTCTCATAGTCTATTTTTAGGGGAACTCAAGCTAAGACCCTATTCAGGAAGTCTTCTCTGAACCCTCCAAGGAGGGAGTCACTGTCATTGACGCCACTCTCCACATGTCCCACTCAGCATTGTCACACCTGTGATGACACATTTGGTGTCCTTATAAATTTATGTCTAAACCCCATCCCATGGGGCCAAGTCTGCCCTGTTAGCCACTTCCTGCCCAGAGCCTGACCGTAGGGCCTGGCTACAGAGTAGGTACTCAATAAAAAATTGGTTGAATGAACAAATGAGAGAATGGGAAGCTGACAGTGGAGACACAATTGCCATCAGATGCCAGCTCTGCCATGTTGTCCAGGCCACCGAGAGTCTCCTTAGTGTACATACTAGGAACAATGCCCCACAGGGCTATCTTGAGGGCTGAATGAAACTCAAACACTGTGAACACTGTAGAGGGCCATGTGAAAGGAGGTCACCCCTAGGACACTCCTGGAGTCTTCTTAGCCTTGCCTGTGACGGGTGGAGGAACAGAAATTAGCAGTCACCGAGCATCTGCTGGAAAACTTGATGGTTGCAGTGGTTAAGTGCTACAGCTGCTAACCAAAATGGTTCAAATCCACCAGCTACTCCTTGGAAACTCAATGCAGCAGTTCTAAGGCATCTGTAGGGTTGCTATGAATCAGAATTGACTCAACAGTAGTGGGTTTGGGTTTGGAGCATCTTCTATGTGCCCAGCACCTGATGGACGTGGTCAAAGAGAAATGAATGGTTATGTATTCCTTGAATGGAATCCTGTCTTGGTCTTTTGAATTCCCAGAAAATGCAAATGGTTAAGCATTTGGCTGCTAACCAGGAAGCAAGAGCTCGCTGGAGGAATCTTGGAAGAAAAGGCTGGTGATTTACTTCCTAAAAGTCAAAACCACTAAAAGCCCTACAGACCACAGCCTACAGTCGTGGTGAGTTGGCCTCATCTCCACAGCAACTGGTTTTCTTTGTTTTGATGCACTCCTTAGTCCGTGTGTGAAAACCCAGGAAGGGAAGACCTGGCCCCGCCTACGATGAGGCTTCCGTCTCTGGGTCAAGGAGCCAAGAGCCAGGCCTGTCTTCACCCTGAACAGCAGTAGGAAAAGAAACCACTTAACCAGGCACAAGCACAGCCCCCCAGGAACCCTTCAAAGTAAGGGCATTGGTGCCCCCACTTTATACACAGGGAACTGAGGATCAGAGAGGTAAGGTCACTTGTGACAGGGCACAGTTTAAAATGCGTACACTTGAGGGTCAAGTGCGAGTCTGCCTGGCACCAGAGCCTCAATGTTGGTCTGTCCTTGTCTCTTCTTGAAGCAGGCCTCCTTGGGCACATTTTCAGAGAGCCCGCGGAGGCATGGGAGCCAGGACTCCTGACTGCTTCCGCGAGCTGAGGCTGTGCTTTCATGGCAGACCGCACAGGCTGGTAGCTGGCAAACTAAACAAACACCGGCATTTGCTAACGGAGAGAATTGTCAGAACACCCTTGAGCCCAAATTTGACTACCATGGCAACCATACCACACAAAGGCCAGCCAGGAGACTAGTCTGCAGGAGGCTGATGCTGGCACGGTGGGTGGGCTGGCTGTTTGACCCCCCAAGTCTCATTTCACCCTCAGGAGAATCGGAAAGGTGGGCACAAAATCCCCATTTTACAGAGAAGAAAATGGAGGCTCAGAGAAGGGAAGTGACTTGCCCAGTCTACATGACTGGTTGGTAACTAGATCAGGATTTCCCACCTAGTCTGATTCCCAAGCCTCTATTCTTTCCTATTACCACTGTGCCCCGTTCTAGAAACAGTAATTCTAAACACACACACACATATATATAAAGAGTTTGTTGTACTGTTACTGAAATTCAATTCTTGTGGTGTAAACTGACAGATAGGAAAATTAAAGAATAGCGAATTCTTAACCACTGTCACCCACCCCAACAATGTCTGTGTCCTTGGGTCAGCTTTAAATTGCTGCGTGTTTTCACGGCTGTTACCTTGTTAGTGTGGTTCAACCGCTCTGTGAGGAAGGTTCTAGTCCTATGCCCATTAAAAACAAGTTATCAGTTCTGCAACTCACGGAGCCCCCATGTGTGTCAGCAGAACTAATGCTCCACAGAGTTTTCCATGGCTGACATTTAGATGCAGATTGCCAGGGCTTTATTCCAAGGTGCCTCTGGGTAAATTCCAACTGCTAAACTGTTTGGTTAGCTCCCAAGCATATTAACCACTTGCACTATCCAGGGGTTCCTATTGCCATTTTACAGATGAGGAAACTGAGGTCCAAAGAGCTTAAGCAATTTTCCCAACATTAAACAGCTAGAAAACAGTAGAATGGGGCATTTGAACCCACAGCCCAAGGCCCATTCTCTCTCTCTCTTTCTATTGTGCTTTAGATGAAAGTTTACAGCTCTCAAGTTAGTATCTCATGTAAAAATTTACACATATACTGTTTTTTGAAATTACTTGCAGTTGTTACAGTGTGAGGGCACGCTCCCTCTTTCCAACCTGTGTCCATTCAGCTGGCTTCTGTCCCTCCTTCCTTCTCCTCCTGCATCCAGACAGGAGTGAAATGAGCTATGTATATGTACATATATGTATGAATATACATATGTATGTGTGTGTGCATATACATATATATATATGAAAATAGAATATATAGCAAAATGTGGTCTTGTCCTCAACATAAGTTAAAATTGGCTAAACCATGAACTGGCTAAACTATTAAAACACAAAATGGCTGTGCTTAAGCTAAGTAAGACAGTGAAAAAATACATGGTTGTGGCAAAGATGAGAAAAACTGCCAGATGGACACGGCCACAGATGGTCAGGGAAATGATCAAGACCGTAACCAATCAGGAAGAAGTCAACAACTCGAGGCACCAGAAGATTAAGAACCTCTGGACTGGAAGATAGCAATCAGAACCAAGTAAACAACTTGTCTTAAAAATCCAGCACTCTGGATCCGGGGCATGCAGCCTCCTTCCGACAGTCTGTGCCCGCCGGTCTGCTGTGCTGTGAAGTTATCCTGAGACCTGCCCGCCCTCAGCCACTTCATCCGGAAGGCCTGGTTCCAGAGATTGTGACTGTGACTGTGTTGGTACCTGAGCCTCCTGCTGTGTCCCTGTCAGCCTTAGCCCTTGGACACCTTGTCATCATAAAAGTCAACTTCAGATTCTCCAGACAGCACAGTGGTGAGAGCACATCCAACCCTTCAATTCCTCAGAGTGAAGCCCGTCTTTAGGGAAGTGAGTGTGTTGACATGCTAATTTTATGACATGAGGGCTATAGTCCCTGTGGGACCCGGTGGACCCTGTGGGGGTTTTAACTAATGCAAATGAGAGTTCCCAACTAATGTAAACACGGTTAACAGTTCTTCAGTGATGTGAATAAGAGCGCTTTGTGTCCCCGGGGCTAGCACCTCCCTCTCCTTTGCTTAATTGTGAGTGTATGGTGTGATTAAATAAATCGTGTTATTGACCCCAAGGCTTGCTAGTTACTTATTTTCTTCTCGTGACCCCCGATGTTTTCTGAGTGCTCACAACAAGGAGCTGCCCATTTAGTCTCATACATCTGACTGGACTAAGAAGAAACCCCCCACAAGTATAATTCTTTGTCCTCTAGGGTCACTGTTGAGTCGCAATCAACTTGATGGCACTGGGCTTTTATAGTCCTGGGAACCCGAGTGGCGTACTGATTTAGCCCGAGTGGCGTGCTGATTCAGTGCTAATATGCTAACCAAAAGGTCAGCAGTTCAGATCTGCCAGGGGACCCTTGGAAACTTTATGGAGCAGTTCTCCACTCTGTCCTATCAGGTTGCAATGAGTTGGAATGAGCTCGAGGACAGTGGGTTTGGTTTTTTGCTTTTTTTTATAGTCCTGTCTAATCTTTGCTTGAAAAGTGCCCTTGGGGAACGGTTTTAGCCCTGGGTTAACAGAGAGTCTCTGGGGAAGGGGGATGTGTAGTTTCAGGGGTTTCTCCAGTCACTCTCAGATCATTACGTTTGGTCTTTTTACATGAATTTGAGGCCTACTCCACACTCTTATCCTGCTCTGTCCAGGACTCTGTCATGTTCCCTATCAGGGCGGTCACTGTGGGTAGTGGGGCACCATCTAGTTCTTCTGGTCTCCTGATGGTGGAGCCTCTGGTTTATACGGTCCTCTAGTTTCTTGGGCCAGTATTCCTTGTGTCTTTGGGTTTCTTCATTCTCCTTTGCTTCAAGTGAGATGGGATCCATTGATGTATCTTACATGGCCACTTGCAAGCTTTTAAGACTCCAGATGCTACTCACCAAAGTGGAATCCAAGGTCAATTCTCTTAACTGTTGTACTTAACCAGGCTCTGTGTTGAAGGCTCTGCAATCATTTCTTCACCTAATCCTTATGATGATTTTACACCAAAGTTGCAATTATCCCATTTAATTAAAGCAACGGAAAGCCAGGCTCCTCTGAGGCTGCCATTGCTTGGCCCAGAGCCCTCTAAGCCACGCAAGCTCTTCCTGCCTCCGTTTGTCTCTAGGACCTTGGGGTCAGCTTAGCAGACATTCAAAGCCAAACACCAGTGGCTCCAAAGGAATTCAACTGTTGCCAAGGGAAATACCAAACTTTATAAGGAGAAAATGCTCTTCCGCAGACTCTAGCCCGAATGCCCACTTCCTGACTTTTGTTTCTACCCGACATTTTCCCTGTCTTCAAAGAATCCCTTTCTGGAAATCTAGATCCAGGATCAACAACAATGTGTTAAGTATCTACTGTAGACTAGGAAATATGCTACCGACACCATTGCAAAACAAACAAACAAACAAACCCTAAATCTCTTGCTGTCTAGCCAGTTCCGGTTCATGGCAACCCAATGTGGTAAAAACAGTTTGTACTCAACTGCTACCTAAACTAACTGAACTAAAAGTTGTCAGTTCAAACACACCCAGCAGCACTGCAGAGGAGAGTTCTGGTGATCTGCTTCTATAGCTATTATACCCCAAACCAAAGCCACTGCCACCTCGTTGATTCTGACTCAGAACAACCTTATAGGACTGAGTAGAACTGCCCTATCGAGTTTCCACCGCTGTAACCTTTGCAGAAGCAGACTGCCACACCTCTCTCCAGTGGAACAGCTGGTGGGTTTCAACTGTCAACGAGGGCTCTTTCTGGAAAGATTATGGACAAGAATCCCTATGGAGCACCTCTGTGCTATAACACATGGGGTTGCCACCATCATGAAACAGGTACTATTATGATCTCCCTTTTATGAGGGAAACTGAGGCTCAGAGAAGCTGTCACTTGGCCAAGGTCATACCACACAGCTTTAAGAGTCTGGGCCAGGATTTCGACCAGATTTATCTCATTCCCTGTGATTTTTCTATTCCAGGAGATGCTAGAAAGAGACAACAGAAATCATTGCTGAAATAACATCCCCAGGCTGGTAAAATCCCAGTATCTCTGCAAGGGTAGCCGAAAAGCGCCTTCCGCTGTTTTGTGTTTTCCAGCACCCAGAGCTTGCTCAAGAGAAACTGTTTCTTATGAATCATCTGTTTTTCACAGACATTTATTACTCTGCCTCACTTCATAATACATAAGTCCCTGATAACCTTGAAAGTAAATTGCGTCATATACCCCAGGGGACTATGCGTTCAAATGGTCTGTGGCAAACCTTTGAGAAAGCAAGGGATTATACTTCCCCACCTCTGTTTAAGAGATACAGTGAGATAAGGAGGAGAAGGAGGACTTCTGACTGCCCAGAGAGGTACAAGACTTGATTTGGACCTTAGTTCAATCTCGACAAAGCTATGTGACCTTGGTCTGGTCACTTTCCTTCTCTGAGCCTTGTGTACAGAAAAATAAGAAAGTTGAGACTGATATCCCTAATGCTCCTTCCATCCAGCCCTCACATTTTGTTCCTTGGAATCTAATACAACCTATGTGTCTTTTCTTAAAATAAATTTGGCTCTTATCCATCAGATTGGATAAACAAATTGAGATATCTTCATGTAATTACTGCCTGCAAAGGAGCACAATGAACTTTCTGGGGAAACGGAAATGTTCTACATCTTGATCTGGGTGGTAATTTTAGCATCATAAACATAGATAAAAATTTATCGACTATAAAATACCAGTTGCCACAGAGTTTATTCCAACTCACGATGACCCCATGTGTCCAAGCAGAACTGTGCCCCCTAGAGTGTTCTCCCGGCCACTCTTCTGAGAGACCTCTGGGTAGAGAAGAACCTCTCTCGGTTTGGTTAGCAGTTGAACACTTAACGGCTTGCACCACTGGGGACCTCCTATCAAGGTATACATTTAAAATTTATTGTAACTATGGGTGGTGTAGTAGTGAAGCGCTATAGCTGCTAACCAAAAGGTTAGTAGTTTGAATCTACCAGGTGCTCTTTGGAAACTCTATAGGGCAGTTCTACTTTGCCCTATAGGATCATTAGCAAGTCACAACTGACTTGATAGCAGTGGGTTTTGTGTCAGTATTACTGTACGTAAATTTTAACTCAGTAAAATTGTAACTTAGTAAAGTACTGTTGTTGTTGTATGCCATCAAGTCCGTTCTGACTCATAGCGACCCAATGTGACAGAGAAGAACTGCACCTGTAGGGTTTTCTATGTTATTAGTCTTAAGACAAACAGAGCACCATGTCCGTCTTCTACAGAGCAGCTGGGTAGTTTTGAACCGCCAAACTTTCAGGTAGCACCTGAGCATTTAATCATTACAGGGAAACACATAGATGTTTATATATAAGATTGTGTGTGTGTGTGTCTGTATACAAGGTCTGACATCTAAGTTTGTGAACTTGCTGCCACACGCTTACGTTGGCAGCACCGTACAAAGAACCTGGTGAGGCTTCATGACCTTGGTATATCAGATTCTCACAGCTGGGTTTGTGTCGACATGTGCTAAATGGCTTTCCTTATTATTGCTGTGTATTTTTATATGCCATTGTGAAAATGTCCGGGCTTGAATTAGAGCAACAAACAAACATTAAATTTCTTGTTAAACTTGGCAAGAGTGGAAGTGAAATCAAGGACATGTTACTCCAAGTTTATGGGGATAATGCCATGAAGAAAATGACAGTGTACAAATGAATTCAATGTTTTCCTGAGGAGAGAGAAAGCATCACTGATGAAGAGAGGTTAAAGAGGCAGGTAATGAGCAGAACTGATGAAAACACTTCAAATTCATCAAAGTGTGCATCAAAATCAACTGACTGTGAGAGGCACAACAGACCAAGTAAACACTGACAGAGAAGTGGTTAGGAAAACCTTAACTGAAAATCATGACATGAGAAAGGTGTTTGCAAAAATGGTCCCAAAAGAGCTCACCAATGAACCAAAGCAAAGGAGACTCAAAGTTTGCCAACACTTTTGGAGAGGAAGACTATGTTGCTAACCTTTTGTGCTATCACAGGGATCGTTCATGGTGAATTAGTACCAACTGGTGAGGCAGTTGACTAAGTTTACTATTTGGAAGTGCTTAAACAGCTGCATGAAAAAGTTAGACGAAAATGACCTAAACTTTTCACCAACAACCCTCGGCTCTTGCCTTATGACGACGCACCAGCTCACGAGGCACTGTCTGTAAGGGAGTTTTTAGCCAAGAGACAAATAACTGTATTGGAACATCCTTCATAGTCACTGGGCTGGCCCACGATGGCTGTTCGCTTTATCTGAAGATAAGAGAAATACTGAAAGGAAGACATTTTGATGATACTCAGGATATCAAAGGTAATAAGATGACAGCTCTGATGGCCATTCCAGAAAAAGTGTTTCAAAATTGCTTTGAAGGGTGGGCAAGGTGCCAGCATTGGTGCATAGCCTCCCAAGGGAGGAGCTTCGAAGGTGACCATGGTGATGTTCAGCAATGAGGTATGTAGCACTTTTTCTAGGACGAGTTTGCAAATGTAATCGTCAGGACTTATACACGTGTATCTCTCAACCAGCATCAACTAGACAGCATCTAATATCCTAGCAACCCTATGCCCAACAGAATGAAATACTGCCCCATCCTGCACCAACCTCACAACCTTTGCTATGTTTGGGCCCACCACTGCAGCCACGGTGTCCATCCACCTCATTACGGTCTTCCTCTTTTTCACCGATCCTCTGCTGTACCAGGCATGACATCCTTCTCCAGGGACTGGTTGCTCCTGATAACACATCTAAAGTATGTAAGATGAAGTTGTGACATCCTTACTTCTAAGGGGCATTCAGACTGTACTTCTTCCCAGACAGACTTGTTTGTTTTTCTAGCGGTCTGTGATATACTCAACGTTCTTGGCCAACACCATAATTCAAATGCATCGTTCTGATGCATTCCTAGGTCTTCCTCATTCATTGCTCAGCTTTCACATTCATATGAGGCGATTGAAAGTATGATTGCGTGGGTCAGGTACACCCTTAGTCCTCAAAGTGATATCTTACCTTTTTAACACGTAAAAAGTTATTTTGTAGAGGATTTGCCCAGTGCAATGTATCTTTTGATTTCTTGACTGCTGCTTCCATGGGCATTGGCTGTGGATCCCAACAAAATGAAATCTTTGACAACTTCAGTCTCCCCTCTGTTTATCACGATGTTTATTTTCCAGTTGTGAGAACTCTTGTTTGAGTTGTAATCCATACTGAAGGCTATAGTCTTTGATCGACAGCATGTATTTTTGTGTATATACGTGCATCTTTGATCCGAGGTGTGTGCGCGCACACACACACACACACACGCACACATGCACATACCCCTTTTTGGTTCTAAAACTGGGCATCATAAAACCATTAGAAAGTGTCCAAATTGCCTGGGTCTCACAAAACAGTTGATAAAGTATACTCTTGAGCATGATTATGCTTTCAAAGGAAGAAAACTGATCTGATCTGTCTTCATAAGAATGGTTTCTGTTGTGAACAAGCTTAGGAGAATGCCACTGTGTTCAGGATACAGAAGGAAAGGAAGCTGCAGATTGGAGGAAGTCCGTAAAGCTCAGGGGAGCAGAATCAGAGCCACTTTGCGAGCAAACAGGCAGGATCATGACAGGCTGCGCCATGGGCTGGGAGAGCCATTTCCTAGATGTGATGACTGCCCCACCAAGCCCTGGTCTTTCTTGGCACAGTCTTTCAAGGGAGCCAAGGCTTCTGCTTTCAGTTACTGCCCAGCTCTGGCCTCAAAGTGCTCCCTGCCCACCCCCCCAGCTCAGCCCCACCCTAGTCCACAACCACTTCTCACCTAGGGTACCCTAACTACCTCCTCCGTGTCCCGCCAATCACTTGTCTTCCATCCAGGACATGTTCTGCCCAGATGCCAAAAGAGTCTTTCCATAACACAAATTTAACCACGTTGCTTCCTGTTCCAAAGTCTCCCATGGCTTCCTGCTGTCCGTATGCCAGCCAAGCCAAGCCAAATGCCGTCGAGTCGGATCCAATAAATCTCTTACCCTGGCTCAAGGCCTGCTGTGGTCTGACCCCTGGTCTGACCCCCCAATCTCAGCTGTCACCACTCAGAAACACACCTGCAGATGGCTCTGAAAAATGATAAACCTTTTGAAATCCCTCCCCTTACCCAATGTTCTGTGTAACCCCCAGTGTGGATTCTGACACCTACCTCTAGGAGCCTTTGTATTTTAGAGCCTCAGACAAAACTCTCCAGCCTCTGGAAGGGCTCCCACCCAAGTAAAACTTAGATCTGGAGACAAGTCTGCAGAGGGAGCTTGGCTGGGGGTGAATGCACCCCCACTGAGGAGCAAGTGGGCTGGGAAGGAAGTAGAGGGCTTCCTGGGTTGCTGGTTTTCTGTAGGGGGGACAGGTAGTGCCCCGTAGTGGATACAGTGATAGCCCTGAGAGCATGAGAGAAGCCAGGGGCAGTCTGCAGCCAGATGTGAAGGACCTTTTAGAGTCAACAGGAGCTGACGGTGCTCAGGGCGCCAGACCAAACGTCTGCCTTGCAAACAGAAGGAGCAATGATCACAGCAGCCTCTGCTGCAGACTGAGGACCAGGCCCTGCCTGGGTTTTCCAGTTACCCCAGAAGTCCCCACCCTTGACTCTTATTTGACCCTAAAAAGGAAGAGAAGCCCCCTGAATTCGGAATGCTCATCACTTGGTGGCTGAAGGTAGATGTACATCCTTCCAGTGATTCAGACAAAACAAAGAACAGATAATTGTATGTGGCCATGTATCATGGAGCAAATTGGTACCCACCAGAGACTTGTTGATTTGGCCCAGAGTATAAAAAAAAATTTGTTGTCCACAACTCTATGTGTGACGGAGCAGAATCGTGCTCCGCAGGGTTTTCAGTGATCATGACTTTGCAGAAGGAGATCCCCAAGCAGTCTTTCTTCCCAAGTACTTCTGGGTGAATCTGCGCCATCTTCTTTGCAGTGAATAACCCAGCACCGAACTGTTTGCACCTCCAACCCAAACCAAACCTGTTGCCATTGAATTGATTCCAACTCATAAGCCATCCTATAGGATGCAGTAGAATTCCCACAGAATTCCCTACAGGATTTCCAAGGAGCAGCTGGTAGATCTGAACTGCCAATAAACTGGTTAGCAGCTGAACTCTTAACCACGGCATCACCAGGTCTCCATCTGCACCACCAGAATCCGTCATATTTGGGTTGGTTCCTGCTTATCTTTTCAGGACTTCCTACAGGAAATCTTCCCTGACCACCTCGAGTCTCATGTGTAAACTGGGTTACGTGCCTCCTCTGCATTCCCATAGCAACCTGTGCGTCTCCCACTGTTATCTCTCATCAACCTGAGCTTCCGTTTTCCCATTGCACGTACAGAACTTTTCAGACTGAGTTGGAATTACCTGTCTACTACAACACACTCGAGGCAAAAGCTAGTATTTTTTAAACAGGGCTTGACATATAGTTGCTGAACGACAGATGTATGAATGAATGGAGAGAAAAAGTAAATGCATGATGCTTAGATGAGTTTCCTGGTGCTGCTGTAACAAATCACCACAGACTCTGTCTTTCAACAACACACATTTATCATCTTTCAGTTCCGGAAGTCAGAAATCTGGTGGGTCTCACTAGGCTAAAATCAAGGCAGGGCTGTTTTTCTTCTGGAAGCTCTAGGGAGGACAATCCATTTTCTTGCTTTTTCTGGCATCTAGAGGCTACCTCCATTCCTTGTCTCAGGGTCGCTTCTTCCATTCTCAAAGCCAGCAACGTTGCGTCTCTCCGACCCTCTTTCTGTCATCACAACTTTTTCTGCCCCCAATTTGCCTGGGAGAGGTTCTTTTAAGGATTTATGTGATTACCCACCTGGGTAATCCAAGATAATTTCCCTGGCTCAGAATTCTTAGCTTAGTCATATCTACCAAGTCACTTTTGCCACGTAAGGTAACACAGTCATGACTTCCAGGGATTTACATACAGATACCTTTGGGGGCCTTTATTTTGCTGATCACCACATATTGCTATTATTTTAACAAGATGGGCTGACACACCTTTTACAGTCTCTGCTTTTACTAATGATATTAGGAAATAGTTTTATGTCGCCATTTGACAAATGACAAAACTGTGGCCCTGGGAGACAGGTGCATGTATTGAGTCCTTCCTGTGTCCTAGGTTCTGTGCTAAGAGCATCGTGTAGCTTACCTCATTCCATGCTTCCAACAGCCTGAGAGGGATGCTCTGTTGTTGTGTTATTCACTTACTAAGGAGCCCTGGTGGCAGTGGTTAAGCACTCAACTGCTGGCCAAAAGATCAGTGTCTGAGTTGGTCAGCCACTCCACCGGAGAAAGATGTGGCAGGGTGCTTCTGTAAAGATGTTCACCCTTGGAGATCCTATGGGGCAGTTCTGTCGTGTCCTTTAGGGTCACTATGAGTCTGGGTTAAACTGGTGGCAATGATTTTGGTTTTCTCAACTTGTTTACTCTGGACATGTCATCAGGAATGATCAATTGCTGAAAAAGGACATCTGTTTGGTGAAGCAGAGGGCCAACAATAATAAAGGAACCCATCCAGGAGATGAAGTGACACAATAACCCCCAAAATTGGCTCAAACATCCCGACGATCACGAAGATTGTGCGGGATTGCACAATGTTTCGTTCTGTTGTGTGTAAGGTTGCTGTGAGCTGGAGTCAACTGGGTGACAACTAATAGCAACAGCAAGAACCCAGAACTTCTGCAACCGCAAGGGACAGAAGAGCCAACACAGAACAATTTCATCAAAAAAAAAAAAAAAAAAACCCAGCAGGAATCTGTGGGCCCATGGCTTTGTGAACCTTCAGATCGTGTCCAGACCCTGCTAGATCCAAATAACATAAAGATGTCATTTCTTGGCCTCTCCCTCCGTCTTGCAGCTCTGAGCTGGCTTCTTTGCCAGGCGAGTTCTCCATTTGTGGAGGTTAAAACACTCACGAGCAGCTCCAAGAGGAAGCCCTAACCTCTCTGAACCCACCCCACTTCCCTGCAGAAAGAGAGCAGGAGTCACGGAATTGAGCTTCACGCAGCCTGCCAGGGTCACGCACTCATTTCTGGACAACCAGGGAAGGCAGAAGGGTGACATATACTCCCAGCCCCGATCTGAAACACATTCCCTACTTGAATGCCGGGCCGAAACCACCGCTTCCCAAAGACAGAGGCTGGGCGTGCAGGGCCACACTTCTGAAAAACAGTGTTATTGCCACACAAGGAGTCCCTGGGTAGAGCAAATGGTTAATGCTCTCAGTTATAACTAAAAAGTGCGTATTTGACTCCACCCCAAGGCATTCCAGAAGAAAGACCTGGTAGTCTACTTCCAAAATTCAGCCACTGAAAAATCTGTAGATTGAAGTTCTGCTTTGACACACATGGGGTCACCATGAGTCTGAGTTGGCTCCATAGCAACTGGTGGTAGAAATGGATTATCAGGAGTAACAACTTCTGTGTGCACAGGAGAGAAAAAACACAGATGCTCACTCATTATCGTACCCATTTTACAGAAGTGGATACTCAGGCACCAAGTGCTTCAGGCAATAAAACGCTCTAGATCACACAGCTGATAGGGGTCCAAGTCAGGACTCAAACTCAGATTCCTTGCCTGCATGTGACAAACCCACGACTCAGAAATCTGACCACACTGGGGTCTCTCTCACACTTTCTCTGAACCCCCAGACTCTAGCAGAGACACACTTCAGTCTCTAGCTGGCCCCCTAAGTCTCAAGGTCAGGCCTGGGTGTGCTGTCTGCCTTAACATTTATGACAAGAAGTCCCTCCCCCACCCCAGAGATGGCTTAATCTTTAGGAAGAAACAAGATACTTGCTGTCACCATGAGCCTCTCTGAAGTCCTCATCTGGGACTGCAGGTGCCAGAGGGCACCTCACCGTCTTGGGATTCCAAATAAAGCACAGATCATGCTGGCAAAGACTCTGACTCAGCCAGATCATTTTTCCTTAAAAAAACAGCTGATAGGGTTGGAGTGGGCACTGGGGGGGAATTACAGTGAATGCCTGTAAGAGAGACAGGCTTCTGGGAGATGTAGGAAAATAGTCAGAGGAAATCACTGAGCCTCTACGATGGGATTCCTGGAACTGGGACCAGATACTGAAAGAATGAGGCCACCCTCCCTAGTGGGGAAAGAAGGTCATTCAGATGGATGGACTGGCAGGAAGAAGTCCAGCTCTCCAGTGACGGTAGTGGCCATAAGAAAGCTGTGCCCCCATAGGTGGCAAGTCCCAGAAACACAAAATCTTTCCATAGATAAAACAGGAAAGAGCTACCATTTAAGGTCCCACTGTGTGCCAGGCACAGCTCATGATGAGGCTCTTAATCTTCCTCATAACCATTTGGGGCAGGCATTAGTTTATCCTGTTTTTACAGAGTGGGAAAACCGAGGGTCAAACTCACTCAAGGACATGTAGCCAAGAAATGGCAGAGCTGGATTTGAAGCAGGTCTGTCTGGTTGCAAAGTCACTGTTCTTTCTCCCGGGGTTCATGGTGGCTGGTTAGGCAATGAGAACACCCCAGGAGCATCTCTAATTTGCTGCTTCTGGAAAGCCCCATCTGAAGTAGAGACCTGGGTTGGGTGGGCCAGGCAGTCAGTGCCCAATCATCAGTTCTCAGGTCCTTAGAAGCCAGAAGGGAAGGGGGACAGCTGATCAGAGGCCACTCGAGGCACATGGCCTGGCTAAGGGTAGGTGTCATGCATACCTTCCAGGTACACAGAAGGAAGGCAGAATGCTATGCCAAGTCAGTGAGAGCAGATGGTAGGTAGCCACCGCCCCCAGCCCCTAGAGGCCCTGCACTCTCCCAGCTGCCTTCCTGAGTAACCCCAGATTTCCTCACATTCAGGAACTACTGGCAAAGGGCAACCCCAGGATTGAGCTATGCTGTCAGCACCTGGATATTACATATTTTTAATATTGTTCCACTTTAGATGCATAGACTTAGCACCCAGGTACATCAGCTTCCAAAGCCTGTGCTCTTCCCACTGCATCATTTAGCATGTGACTCTTAGATGTGTGGATTTTGGATTCTCACCCTGTTCTGGCCCCTAGAAATAATGAATCTGCAATGGGCAGGGATATAGGTTTACGATACTAGATACCTTTTCACGTGTAACTACAAAATAGTGACTACCTCTTCACTGCCTATTAGGTAGGCACATAAAAGCCCTGGACTGTGGAAACAAAATGTCAGCAGCTGGAACCCACTAGCTGCTTTGCAGGAGAAAGATGTGGCAGTCTGCTTCTGTGCCGATTATAGCCTCCAAAACCCTATGGGGCAGTTCTGCTCCGTCCAGCACAGGGTCACTGTGAGTCACGATTGACCCAGTGGCAAGGAGACCTTGTAGTTGTCTCTGAGTACCTGGTGGGATAAATTGCTAAGCACTGGGTTACTGAAAGGCTGGCTGTTCGAATCCACCCAGAAATGCCTCAGAAGAAAGTACAAATGATCCATCTCTGAGAAAACAGCCACTGAAAACCCCAGAGGATGGAGCACCATTCTACTCTGACATCCTTGGGAGCATCACAGGTCAGAGTGGGCTGCACAACAACCCTGTACAGTTACTGGTGCCCCACTCAGGTCCCCTTCACCAGGCCCCTGTAAAGAATTGCCCTCTGCTGACAGGGATCTGCCAGGGGATTCCATCTTTCCAGGGCCATCTCACAGTCAGTGGTTGGTAGAAATGGGAACACACAGTGCTGGCCCCCTCCTCTCACGGTGAGGAACAAGTTGATGGGATTAACTCCAGTGTTCCAGGTGTATCAGATCAAGGCCAGAGATCACCGGAGGTCACATCGTCGCTTAGGTCCTCTCTTGTCCCTATCCCACTTCTCTACCCCCTCAGAGACTTGTCCTGAAGGGCACACTCTCAACAAACTCAGTGGACCCAAACCCTGGCCTCGAGCTCTGCTTCTAGGATACGCTGTCCCCATTTGTCAGAAGAGAATACTGAGGCTTAAGCAGGCTGTCCTCCAGCTTGGCCTGTCCTCAGAGTACAGCCCTTTCTGCCTCTTCACCCTGCCTAGGCACAGCGGAAAGAAGCGGAGTCCGAAGAGGAAGCCCCAGCCTTCCCTGCCACTGCCAGCTGCAGCCCTGGTCCCCCAACTTCTCCTCAGCCTCTTCCCACACACTGAATCATCACCCACTCTAAGTGGTGAGAAATGCTGGAATAGGACGTAGGGGGGTGGCTGACGCCCGAAATGAGATTTCTTGGAAGCCTCAGTCCTGCTCTGTGCAGGAGAAACGAGGAGGGGAGGAAGGAGAGGCCCTTTCTCAAGCCCGGTGCCCCAAGGGCTGGAGAGGAGACCTCGGCACTCCTCTGCCCCCAGCTGAGCCTCTCCCTTGGGGCCACCCTTCTGTGCTGTCTCCAGAGGAATATGGCAGACCTTAACACCCTGGCATTCAGAGCTGTGCTGGCTCAGCCAGCCTGGCAGCACAGCAGGGAAACTGGAACCACTGTCAACCTGCACACATGGTGGAGGCTAGACCAGGACCTTCCCCCGACCTGCTTAACACCTCCGTGGGTTCCTCGTCACGTCAGAACCTCACAGTCCAACTCGAGTCCTGAACTCCCAGCTCTTCTGATTCAACTCCAGCCACCTTCCCCAGTTCTGGCTTCTGCTGTTCACCTTTTGATTTTCTTGTTCCAGTTGAAGTAAATTTAACATGCACTTGAAATGCACAGACCCTAGAGGCACAAACAAACACATTTTGATATGTGTATGTACCTGTGGACTCAATGTCATTCTCAAATGAAAGAACAGTTCGGTCACTCTGGAAGGTTTTCACGTGTGCTTCCCAGCTAACCCCCTTAGGCTATCACTGTTCTAATTTCTATCACTCTAAATTAGATGTACCTGTTCTCAAATAGCATATAAATGGAATCACACAGTATGTGCTCTTTTGGTCTGGCTTCTTTCAACCAGTGTTGTTGTTGTTGAGTGCTGTCCAGTTGATTCTGATGCATAGTGACCCTACAGGACAGAGCAGAACTTCCCTTAAGGGTTTCCAGGGCTGAAATCTTTATGGAAGTAGGTTTCAAGGTCTTTTCTCTCGAAGAGCTGTCACCCAGCATTACATCCATGAAGTTCAGCCACAGCAGGCAGGTAACAGGCATGCATTCCTTTTTTATTACTGAGTGGTATTCCATTGTCTGTTATTGTAGGTTGTGGTTAGGCTCTGTCAAATTAGTTCCAACTCATATATAACAGAATGAAACACTGCCTGGTCCTAGGCCTTCCCCACAATCCGTGTAGTTACAGTCACTGTGTCGATCCATCTCATTGAAGGTCGTCTTCTTTTTCACTGATGCTCTATTTTACCAGGCAGGATGTCCTTCTCTAGGGAGTAGTCTCTCCTGATGGTATGTCCAAAGTACATGAGATATAGGCTCATAATCTTTGTTTCTAAGGAGCATTTTGGCTGTACTGTACTTCTTCCAAGACAGGTTTGTTTGGTCTTCAGACAGTCCATGGTATAGTCTCAATATTCTTTGTCAAAATCATAATTTAAAGGTGTCAATTCTTCTTAGGTCTTACTTTTTCATCGTCCAGCTTTTGCATGCACGCAAGGTGATAGAGAGCACCATGGCTTAGGCAAGGTCACCTTAGTCTTCAAGGTGACATCTTTGCTTTTCAACACTTTAAAGAGGTCTTTTGCAGCAAATTTGCCCAAAGCTATGAGTCTGATTTCTTGACTCCTGCTTCTACGGGTGTTGATTGTGAAACAAAGTAAAAGGACGTCTTGGACAACATCAAGCTTTTCTCCATTTATTATGATGTTGCTTACTGGTCCAGTTGTGAGGATTTTTGTTTTCTTTAAACTGAGATTAATCCAACCTAAGGCTGTGGTCTTTGATCTTCATCAGTAAGTTCTTCAAGTCTTTTCCATTTTCAGAAAGCAAGCCTATACCATCTTGAACATTGCTGGTTGTTAGTGAGTCTTCCTCCAATCCTGATTCTCCATTCTTCTTTGTATAGTCCAGCTTCCCGGATGATTTGCTTAGCAGACAGGTTGAACAGGTATACGGAAAGAACACAGTCTTTATCAGCACTTTTCCTGACTTTAAACCACACAGTATCCCTTTGCTCTGTTCAAATGATTGGCTCTAGATCCATGTACAGGTTCCACATAAACCCAATGAAATGTTCTAGAATTCCCATTCTTCACAATGTTGTCCATGATCTGTTATGATCCACACAATCAAGTACCTTTGTGTAGTCAATAAGACACAGGTAAATATTTTTCTAGTATTCTCTGCTTTCAATGAGGATCCATCTGGCATTAGCAATGATATCCCTTGTTCCATGTCCTCCTCTGAATTTCCCTTGAATTTATGGAAGTTTCCTGTCTATATACTGTGGCAACTGCTTTTTAATGATCTTCAGGAAAATTGTTCTTAGGTATGATACTAATGATATTGCTCAAGAATTTCTGCATTCAGTTGCATCATCTTCCTTTGGGGTGGACACAAATATGGATCTCTTCAGGTTGGTTGGCCAAGTATTGACAGAAAACAGGGCTCCCAGAACTGATAGAAAACCAACTGAGATATTTCAGTATGTGAATGCAGCACTAGAGGCGCTCATTCAACTATGTTAAGAACTTTGGAAGACAGCTACTCGGCCAATCAATATCATTAATATCATATCCAAATAAGTTTTTACACCCATGCATCATCAGGAAACTTCCAGACATTTAAGCGATGTTCGGAGGAGGACATGGAACGAGGGCTGTCATTGCTGATGTTATGTGGATCTTGGCTGAAAGCAGAGGATACCAGAAAAATGTTTACCTGTGTTTTATTCTCTATACAAAGGCATTCCACCAGGTGGATCATAACAAATTATGAATAGCATTTTGAAGAACAGAAGTTCCAGAACAATTATGCTCATGTAAAACCTGTACATAGATCAATAGGCAGTCTTTTCAACAGAGCAAGACAATACTGCATGGTTTAAAGTCAGGAAAGCTGTGGGTTGGGATTATATCCTTTTTACCATACTTATTCAGTCTGTATAGTGTACAAATAACCTGAGAAGCTAGATTATGTGAAGAAGAATCCAGTATCAGCATTGAAGAAAAAATCATTAATAACCTGCAGTATTCAAGATAACACACCTTGCTTGCTGAAAGTGAAGAGGACTTGAAACACTTACTAATGAAGATCAAAGACCATAACTCTCAGTATGGATTATATTTCAACATTAATAATAATAATAATAAAAAATCCTCACAACTGAACCAGTAAGCAACATCATGATAAGTGGAGAGAACATTGAAGTTGTTGAGGATTTTAATTTGCTTAAACCCATGATCAATAGCCAATGAAGCAGCAGTCAAGAAATCAAATGATGTATTGCTTTGGGCAAATCTACTGTAAAAGACTTCTTTAAAGTGTTAAAAAGCAAAGACATCACTTTGAGGACTGAGGTGCTGCTGACCCAAGCCATAGTAGTTTCATTTGCCCCATATGAACAGGAAAACAGGACAACAAAAATGGAAAACTGAAGAAGAATTGATGCCTTTGAATTATAGGGTTAGTGAAGAATATTGAATATACCATGGAGTGTCTGAAGGAAGAACAAATCTGTCTGGGAAGAAGTACAAGCAGAATGCTCCTTAGATGCAATGATGGGAGACTTCATCCCACATACTTTGGAACTAGTCCCTGGAGAAGAACAATATTCTTGGTAGAGGGTCAGCAAAAAACAGGAAGACCTTCAAAGAGATGGATAGACACAGTAGCCTCAACAACGGACTGAAGCATAACAATGTTTGTGGGGACGAGGTAGGATCGGGCAGTGTTTTTCTCTGTACATAGGGTCGGTGCAGCTGGAAACAACATGATAACATCTAAGAACAACAATTCTTGCCCTGTCTTCTTTTTGAATTGTTGTAAAAATACACGTAATATAGTACTTGTCAAGTCAACATTTTTCACATACAGAATTCTGGTGACACCAGTTACATCAATTATGTTGTGCTGAGTTTTTTCATCACTGTAAAAAAAAACTCAGTGCTAACTTCCAGTACTTTTAATCTTAGAATGGTATTTCCCAAATGATTTATGAAGTCTGAGCATTTTTACATGTGCTTATTGGCCACTGGTATACATTATTTGATGAAGCACTTGTTCAAGCCTTTTTGCCCATTAAAAGTATTTTGTTTCTTTTCTGTTAACTTTTTTTCATTATAAATAGCAAAGAAATATTCTACAAATTATCTTTTCTTCAAGAAGAGTCCTAACGCCATTGAAGAGACTGAGAAATATATATCTATATATAATGCAATTCCAGGTTGGGATTCTCTTCGTTCTATAGCTAAGATCTCTTGCTAGGAGATGTCCAGTTACTGGAAGATGGGACCTCACCGGAGAACTTCTGGCAGTGTGGCAGAGGTTGCCGTGAGTACTTGATTGGTACTCTGATGTCTTGAATTTCCAGTTTCACATTGCAAATGCACTTGCTTTTGCTTCATTGATTAAATGTATTAATATTGATGGTGGTAGTATTTGATGTCATGTTACTGTTTCCAACTCATAGCAACCCTATATATAACAGAACAAAACACTGCCTGATCCTGGGCCACCCTCACAATTGTTGTGTTACAGTTCACCCTTCCAAAGTGTACAGATCTATGTCTTTTGGTATATTCACAAAATTTTCAGCCACCACCACTAGCCAGAATATTTCTGTCATCCTCAAGGGAAACTCCATACCCAGGAGCAGTTACTCCTGATTCTCCTCTACCTCCACCTCCTAGCAAACCTGACTCGATGGATTTGTGTATTCTGCTCATTTCATATCTGTGGACTCATGCAACACATGGCCTTTTGTGTCTGGATTCTTAGCGTAATGTTTTTCCAAGGTTCATCCATATTACAGCATGTATCAGTTCTTCCTTTTTGTGGCTGAATACGATTCTAGTATATGGATATACCATATTTTGTTTCTCTGTGTAGCATTCATTAGTTAAGACATTTGGATTGTTTCTACTTTGGGGCTCTTGTGAATAATTCCTGCTAGGACATTCATGTACCATTTTTGCATGGGCATGTATTTTCAATTCTCTCGGGTATATACATAAAAGTGGAATTGCTGAGTCGTATGGTAACTATATAACTTTTGGAGGAGTCATCAAAGTTTCTGCCAAGTGCTTTTTCCACATCTATTGAGATGATCAGATACTTTTTACTTTTTGCCTTTTATTCTATTTAGAAGGTATGTCACATTGATTAATTTTCATATGTTGATTCAATCTTGTGTTTGTCATAAATTCTATTTTATTATGGTTTGTATTCTTTTTATAGGTTGCTAAATTCAGTGTGCTAGTATTTTATTGAGGATTTTTGCATGTATATCCCTAAGAGGTATCGTCCTGTAGTTTTCCCATAATGTCTTTTTCTGATTTTGCTATCGAGATGATATTGGTCCTTTGTAATCACTTTTTATTTCTGTAAGGCTAGGAGTAAGTAGTACCCTTCTTTCATTCCTGATTTTAGTAATTTGAGTCTTTTATTTTCTTGGTAGCCTAGCTAAAGATTTGTCAGTTTTGCTGATAATTTTAAAGAACCAACTTTTGATTTTGTTGATTTTCTCTATTGTTTTTCTATATTTGATTTCACTTATTCCCATTCTAATCATTCCTATGGAAGTCCTGGGGACACAGTGATTAAGAGTTTGGCTACTAACCAAAAGGTCCAAATCCTCTAGATGTCCCTTGGAAATCCTATGAGATAGGACAACTCTGTCCTACAGAGTCACTATGAGTCAGAATTGACTCAAAGGCAACAGATTTGTTTTCTGTTGTTTAACTATTATTTCCTCCCTTCAACTGCTTTTTATTCAATTTGCTCTTCTTTTTCTAGTTTTGTAAGGTATAAAGTTAGGTTATTGATGTGAGATTCTTTTTCCTTTTTTATCCTAGGCATTTAGGGACATATATTTCCCTCTGAGTGCTGCTTTCACTGTACTCTGGTATGTTATGTTTTTGTTTTTATTCGTTGCAAAATATTTTCTCATTTCCCTTGAGATTTTGGTTTTGACCATTGGTTATTTAGGAGTATGGCAATTTTCATATATTTGTTAATTCCTCAAATTTCCTTCTGTTAGTGATTTCTAATTTCATTGTGTGTGGTCAGACAACATGATCTAAAATGCCTACAAATGTCTTAAGACTTGTTTAAGGGCAAAATATATGATCTGTTCTAGATTCCCCTAATAGAAGTTTCTGGATTCTACATATATTTGAGAAAATGAATAGTCTACTCTTATTAAATATAAAATTCTGTAGATTTCTTTTGGATCTGGAGTTGCACGAAATACGTAGATCAGTTTGAGAGTTGATTCTTTAAAACTACTGAGTCTTTCATTTCATGAATGTCGCTTAGCTCTTCTTTAATTATTAAAATCATCTTTGTATTTTCCCAGCTGTTTTGTGGTCTTCAGTTTATATGTATTTATGTCTTGCAAATTCCCTACTAAATTTATTCCTAAATACTCTTTTTTTTTGATGCCACTATGAATGGTACTGCTTTTATAATCCATTTTTTATTTTGTTGACGATATGTAAAAGTATGATTTGTGCACACTGAGCTTGCAAACTTGCTACATTCACTTAATATTTCTAATGAAATTTTTTATAGATTGGTTAAGACTTTCTTCATATAAAATCATCTTGTCTTCAAATAAAGATGTTTTGACTTCTTTCTTTCTGATGTTTATGCTTTTTCCTGCCTTATTACACTAGCTAGAACTTTCTGTGCAGTGTGAAATAGAAGAGCCTTGTTCTTAGCTTCCAGGAAAAGTGTTCAATATTTCACCATTAAGTGTTTGTTTAGTGGCCCCTGTTTCATAGACGTCACTATGAGATGGAGGAAATTCTCATTTATTTCTATTCTGCTGAGAGCTTTCCCCTGCCCCCTCCAACATGAATGTGTATTAAATTTGGGCCCTGATTTTTCTCCATATATTGAAATGATTGGAAACTCTAGTTGTGTAGTGGTTAAGTGCTATAGCTGCTAACCAAAAGGTCAGCAGTTCAAGGCCACCAGGCATTCCTTGGAAACTCTATGGAGCAGTTCTACTCTGTTCTATAGGGTCGCTTATGAATCAGAATTGACTCAACTGCAATCAGTTTGGTTTTGATTTCACTGAACTGGTCATATGATTATTCTCCTTTATTTTGTTAATGAGTAAGTTAAACCTACCTATTTCCAAAGGCTAAATCAACCATTCATCCGTAGTACCCCCCAAAATGTATTAACCTTTTTATATATTGCTGGGTTGAGTTTGTTAGTATTTTGTTACAGACTTTTGTGCAATTTTCTTAAAATATCTTTGTCAGATTTTCATATCAGGGTTATGCTCACCTCATAAAATAAGGTAGGAAATGTTTCCTCTTCTTCTAAATTCTGAGTTTGTAAAAGATTAACATACAATTCTTTTAAATGAGTAATGAATTTTACCACTGAAAACGCAGTTCTCTTTGAAAGTAAAGGGGACGGGGCACCATCCAGTTTTTCTGATATCATGGCAAAGGAGGCAGTTAGTTGTTCATGGAGGCAATTAGCTACACATTCCATAGACTACTCCTATTTCTGATTCTCCTTCTTCCTCTGTTGCTCAGGAAAATAGAGACCAATTGTTGTGCCCGGGGTGGCCTCTTGCAAGCTTTTAAGACCCCAGGCACTAAGCAATGAACTAGGAGGTAGCACAGAAGCACTAAACCTGTTACTAGTAAGTCAACAGGGATTGCCTGTGAAATCATGACCCTAAACTTCCAAATTAAGGTACCAAATCCTATAGTTTTTGGTTGTACACAAGCAGCCTCAGCAGTTACATTTTTTTGTTTTTGTTCTGAAGTATAACACACATTTTTTGACAATTCAACTTTTTCACAGGTTTACAACTCGTTGACAGCAATTACACTAATTAGCTATGCAACTCTACCCTTAATCAATGTAAGTTTTCTACCTCTGTTAACCAGTTTCCCGTCTTTTCCCTTCCCTCTCATCCCTGGTAACCACGAAATAGACTCTGTCTCTTTTCTTTTTATATAAGTGAGGTCATGCAACATATGTCTGTTTGTAGTTGGCTTATTTCACTCACCATATCTTCTAGTTCCATCTATATGGCAGCATGCATCTAGACTTTGTTTCATGTACTGGCTGAGTAGTTGTTTTCCACTGTAAATATGTACTAAATTTTGTTTATTCATTCATCTGTGGATGGCTTTTTAGATTGTCTCCACCTTTGGTCTGTTGCAGCTAGTGCTACAATGAACACTGGTCTATGGGTCTCTGAGTCTCTGTTTTCAAGCACTTGTGTAATATCCTAGGAATGGAAATGCTGGGTCATATGGAGCTCTATTTTTCATTTTTTGAGGAACTGCCACACTGCTTTCCACAACAACTGTACCATCTTGCATTCCCATCACAAATTTCTGTTTTTTTTTTGATTAGTCTTCGAAGTTTATCAGCTGGCTCTGTTAACTTTCTCTGTAATTTAGGTTTCTTATTTCACTTTTTTTTAGGTTTCTTATCTCACTTTTTGCCTGCTTTCATTGTTTTTCCTTTTCTACTTATTTCTTCCTTTCTTCTACCTATTTCGGGTTTAATTTCTTCTTCTTTTGGTAGTTTCTTGAAGTGGAAATTTAAATCATTGATTCTTGTAAATTTATTTTTTATATCTTATGGTAACATTTGCCCTTTTTCGTGTACAGGTCTATGGCTCTTGACACATGCACAGAGTTGTGAAACCACAACCACAGTCAAGACGCGGAATGAAAAATTCTCTTGGACTGCCACTGTGTAGTCAGCCCTTTTCCCCACTTCTCACCCTTAGCAATTTTTTATCTGCTCTCTGTTCCATTTGGTTTTGCCTTTTCCATAATATTGTGTAAATGGAATCAGAAAGTGTATAGGTTTCTGATTTGGGCTTGTTTCTCTTATCTATAGTGCTTTTGGGACTCACTCGTGTTGTGTAGATTAATATTTTGTTTCCTTTTCATTGCATTTTATGAAAATACCACAGTTTATCTGTATCCTATTGGAAGAGCATTTATTTCTAGTTTTGGTAATGATGAATAAAGTTTCTATAAACTTTCATGTGTAATTTTCATGTGGACATAGGTTTTTATTTCACTTGAGTCAATACCCAGGAGGGAGGTAACTAAGTCATGTGGTAAGCCCATACTTAATTTTATGAGGTCCTGCCAAGCTGTTTTCTGAAGTTGATATACCACTTTTCATTCCCACCAGTGATAATACAAGAAATTCCAGTTGCTCTGCAATTATAATAGGTATTCAGTGGTATTTCGGTGTAGTTTTAACAGAGTTAGAAACCCAAGTGGCGTAGTGACTAAGTGCTACAGCTGCTAACCAAGGGGTCAGCAGTTTGAATCTGCCAGGCACTCTTTGGATGCTCTATGGGGCAGTTCCACTTTGTCTTATAGGGTCACTCTGGATCAGAATTGCCTTGACAGCAGTGGATTTAGGGTTTTGTTTTGTTAGTTTTTTAACATACTTTTCTCTGTAACCAATGACATTGAGTACCTTTTTATGGGCTTATTTACCACCTGTATGTCTTCTTTTGTGAAGTACTTGTTTAAATTTGTTTTTTGTTTTAACATTGTGTTGCTTGTGATTTACAAAGATTTTCTCCAAGACTGTGGTTTGTCTTCTAATTCTCTTAATAGTCTCTTTCATAGAGAAAATTTCTTAATTTTTATGTAAAAACAGTTAAATAAATTTTTTCTTTCATTGATTATGCTTTTGACATTGTACCTAAGAATTCTGCCCAACCCGAGGCCAAATAATTGTCTTTTATGTTTTCTTTTACAATTTCTATGGTTTTATTTTATCCTGTGCTTTCTTTTTAAATTTTTGATGGTTTTGTTTTCCATTTAGACCTCATTTCCATTTTAAATTACTTTGTATAAGGGGTGATATATGGGTCGAGGTGCCTTTTCTGAAAACGGATATCCAAATATTCTTGCACTATTTGAAGAAATTGCCCTTTCTCTGTTGAGTCACTTTTGTCAAAAACAATTCGACTGTGTGAGTGGGTCTACTTCTAGATTTCCTATTCTTTTTCACTTGTCTGTGTGTTTGACCTTTTGCAAATACCACACTGTGCTGATTACCACAGCTTTACAGTAAATTTTGAAATCATGTAATAAGAGTTTTCCAACTTTGTTCCTCTTCAAAATTGTTTTGGCTATTCTAGTTCCTTTGCCTTTTCAGAGAAATTTTAGAATCAACTTGCCAATAGCTACAAAAGAAAATAATAGTAAAAGAAATCCTACTGGCATTTTGATTGAGATTGTATGGAACATATAGTTAAGCTGAGAAAAATTAACATTTAAAAAATGAATTCTTCCAATCCATGAACAAATATATTTCTCCATTTGAAGCCTTTTTTTTTTCTTCTTTCCTAGTAAAACATTTAAAGCTGTAAGTTTTTGCGACGGTTAAGATTGTGTGTCATCTTGGCTGGGCCGTGACTCTGTGTTTTGGCAGCTGTGTAATGTTGGGGTCAGCCCTGTTTTGTGGTAACCACTGTTCTGGTATGTGCTGCGGTACTGGCAGGGGTGGGGGCCTGTGGTTGCTCACCACCCCAGCCTTTGTCTCTCCGTCTGCCACCATGTACGTCCTGTCAGCTCATCTTGCCAGGGTTTTGGCTTGTTGCAGATCTAGCAGCTGCCATTCTCTTCTAACCTCCAGTTCTAGGGACCTGAACTAGCAGCTCTTGGATTCATGAACCTTCACAGCCTGTGACTAACAGTCCTGTTCCTTGAGCTGCCAGTCCTGGGTTCATCAGCTCCTGTAGCTCCGTGAATCAGGAGAGACCTTGCAGTCTCGCCTGCCATCTGGGGATGTCTGACCTTCACAGCCTGTGAACAGGAACTCTAATCTCTGACCTGCCTCCTTGGGGTTTGCCAGCTTCCACAGCTGCTTGAAGCTTGTGTTCTGATCCAGGCCTTGGGACGTTTCAGCATCTACAATTGTGTGAGCTGTTTCCTTTATATAATCTCTTTCTGTATGTGGTTATACACGTTACTGGTTTTGCTTCCCTGGAGAACCAGCCTAAGACAATATGGTACTGAGAGAGTGGGGTGCTTCTCTAACAGATACCTTAAATGTGGAAGCAATTTTGAAACTGCAAACAGATAGAAGACTCAAGAAGAACTGTTAACACAGAATAAGGTGCAGGTGGTGAAAAACATCAGCAGTAGCAGAGGACGGGCAGCAGCAGAACCGGACCTGCAAGAGACAGAACTAGAGCCAATCCATGGAGCAAGAGAGCTGAGTGCCTGTGAGCAGGCGGCTTCCTGGCAGAGGGGGGTGCCTCCAGGCACCTGAATCAGTGGAGTTACAGAGCTTTCGGACACTTAACCCAGCAAGGCAGATGAGGGTGTGACCTGGGCTATGAAGCCCCAGGAAGCAGCTGAAGAGACAAGGAGCATAAGAAGCTGAGCTTCCTCAATTTCCAAAGGTACGGCCGTGACCTCAGAGGTTTCTAAGGGTGGAGCCACAGCCCCTGAGGTATCTAAGGGTAGATTTACCACTCTGATGGGCTAGTAAAATGGTATGCCTAAAGCCAAGGGAGCAGAGCTGCTGTCTCAGCGGGCCTGGAAGGTGAAGCTATTGCCAAGGGCCCAGGGGCCTCCACTCAGAATTTGAGTGTGTGACCAATACCTAGAGTCTGGAAGGCAGGGCCATTGTGTAAAATGTCTCAGAGAATGGAAGATTACTTTCAAAGTCTTCAGGGCTAATATAAGGCGTCCTGTTAATTTGCTTGGTGCCTGTTACACGCCTTCTTTGCCCAAAGTTTCTCCCACTAGTAATGGAAATATCTAACTTGCACCTGTTCTGCCATCGCATTTTGGAAACAGATAATTTTGTGTTCTACAGTTCACAGTTGAAGAGGAATGTCTGGATTTTGGACTTAGACTTAAGACTTTTGCTACGATGAGTTACATATATCCTGGTGGCATGGTGGTTAATTGCTGCATCTGCTAGCCAGAAGGTTGGCAGTTCAAATCCACCAGGGCTCTTTGGAAACTGTATGGGGCAGTTCTACTCTGACCTATAGGGTAGCTAAGAGTTGGAATCAACTGAGGGGCTTGGGGGTGAATACATTTTGCATGTTATAAGGATGTGATTTTCGGAAACACAAAGGGTAGAATGTCATGGATTGAATTGTGTCCCCACAAACATGCGTCTGGCAGTCTGGCTGGGGCATGATTCCCAGTGTTGTGTGATGTCCCTTCATGTTGTAAATCCTGCCTGTATGATGTTAACAAGGGAGCGTGGGCTGCAGTCCTGTTACTGGGTAAGGATTCAATGTGTGGGACTATATTGTGCCTTGGGGCAGCGTTTTGGGATATAAAGGAAAGGAAGGCAAGCAGAGAGTTGGGGACTTCATACCACCAAGAAAGTAGTGCACATCCTCTGGAAACGACTTGGGGTCCCTGGGCCTCAGAAGCTTTCAGTCCAGAGGAAGACTGATGACAAGGCATGGTGGTTAATTGTCAGCAGAGAGAGCCATCCCTTGAAGCTGACACCCTGAATTTGGACTTTTAACCTACTGGACTGTGACAAAATAAAATTTCTCTTTTTAAAGCCTTCTACTTGTGGTATTTCTATTATAGCAGCACTACATGACTAAGACAATTTCTCTTTTGTTTCATTCCATAAATTTTGATATGTAGTGTTTTCATACAATGCAGAGTTCAAACATTTAGTTCAAAAAATGTCTTAGTTCCCTTGTGATTTCTTCAACTGTGTGTTGTAGAAGTACTGTTTGATTCTGAGATATTTAGAATTTTATTTTTTCTTATTGTTTATATCTAATTTAATTCCACTGGAGTTAGAGATCGTACTCTGTAAGAGTTCAGCCTTCTGGAAGCTATTAAGAGTTATTTTATGAGTCAGTTTATGGTTTATTTTGGTGACTGTTCTATGACCTGAAAAGGATGGGAATTCTTTAGCTATCTGGGGTAACGTCAGTTAGATCAGAGTGGTTGAGAGTGTCGAAAGTTTCTTTTCCCTTACTGACTTTCATCTACTTTTGAAGTCAGTTGCTGAGACAGCTGTTAAAACTACCAAATGCAATGGTAGGTTTAGTCTTCTTTATGAAATTCTGTTATTAGTTGCATTAAGCTTTCATATTGAGTTGACTTTTTTATCCTTAAGAATAGTTCTTCTTTATCACAATAGTACTCCTTGTTGTGAAGTCTGCTTTATCGCTGTTAATACAATAGCACCTGATTTCTTTGGCTTACTGTTTATGGTGTATCTTTTTTTCATTCTTTGTCTTTGAACTTATCTGTGTCTTTAAACCATACTACCTTTTTCATGTAGTCTGATAATCTCCTCTTTAACTGGAGCATTAACTCCACTTATAAAATAATGCAGTTATTGAATCAGTTGGGTTTTAGCCTACCAAGTTTCTATTCTCTTTATATTTGTCTCCTTTTTCTTTCTTCTTTCTTCCTTGGGTTCCTCTTTACATTTTTGTTAAGCAAATATTTTTCAGTATTTCATTCTAGTTTATCTACTGACTTCTGTTTTTTTCTTGTTCTCCAGATTGGATCATTTCTATTCTTCTGCCTTCAACTTTACTTACTGTCTCTTCTGCAGTGTACAATATACAGTTACACTGACCCAGCAAATTTCTTATTTATTATATTATACTTTTCAGTTCTAGAATTTCTATTCAATTCTCTTACATGTCTTTTCATTTCTCCGTTGGGTGTCTCATCTGTTCATTCCTGTCATCCATCTCTCTTGGTTGTCTAGTTCTGCTATAGCAAAAATATCACAAGTGGATGGCTTTTACAGAGAGAAATTTATTATCTCACAGTCCAGTAGGCTACAAGTCCAAATTCAAGGCCTCAGCCCCAGGTGAAGGCTTTCTATGGAGGGAAGTCCTTGTGATGCATTAGTCTTTCCTTAGTCTGGGAGCATCACGGCACAGGAACCTCAGGACCAAAGACACACTGTGCTTCTGGCGCAACTTTCTTGATGGTATAAAGTTCCTATGTCTCTTTGTTTGCTTCTCTCTTTTATATCTCAAAAGAGATTGGCTGAAAATACTATGTGTCTCAATCAAGTAGTGCTGCTGTAACAGAGATACCATGAATGAATGGCTTTAATAAGAGAAATTTTATTATCATGTTCCAGTAAGCTACAAATACACTCATAAGCTACAAATCCATTCAATATGAGAAATTATCACAATCTGGTAGGCTAAGAGTCCAAATTCAATATGAAGGTATCTCAGCATAGGCACCTCAGGTCCAAATGACACTGCCTGCTCTTGGTGCTGTTTTCTTGGTGGTACGAGGTCCCCAACACTCTGCTCCCTTCCCTTTCCTTTTCTCTCTCAAGAAATGACTTGAATCCAATGCAAACTTGTAGATTGAGCCCCACTTTACCAAAACAGCTGCTACCTGTTCTCCCTGATTACTATCAGAGAGGTTGCATTCACAACACATGGGAGAAATCACACCATGCTGGGAGTCATAGCTGAGCGAAACTGGTACACACATTTTTACAGGGACACAGTGTGATCCATGGCACTGTCCTGTCTTGTAGATCTCATCAGTATAGCTGCCACTAATCCATTTTAATAAATCAGAGTGATAGGATTTATAACACAGGAAAATCCCATCAAATGACAGGAGACACAGACATCCCATAAGGACCTACATGTAGGAATTGGTGAAAGCACTTAAGATAGCTATTATAAATTGCATAACATGTATTTAGAGACTAAAAGCAAAGATGGTATCATGGATTGAATTATGTACCTGACAAAAATGTGTGTATCTGTTTGGCTGGGCCACAGTTCCCAATATTGTGTGATTGTTCACCTTTGCCATTTGATGTCCCTTCCCTGGCTAGATCTGAAAACAGTATCAATATGGTGTATGTGCTCACCATTTTTATCATCACTGTGCCTGTTTGTAATCTCATTTATTGCCTGAGCTATGAACTCTACAGTCATTCCCATCTGTTTCCTTTAGAAGTCTGTCCCCAATGCCCAGGACAGGGTCTGGCACAGCCAAGGCCACTTTAAGCATTTGCTTTAATGAAGCCAGAAGGCCTTTTCTGACACCAAGTATGGACCAGAACTCAGACAGCCAGACTGTCACGGATTGAATTGTGTTCCCCCAAAAATACTTGTAGCCATGTGGTTGGGCCATGATTACCAGTATCCTGTGACTGTCCTCTATTTGGTGGCTTTCCTATGCTGTATGTTAAAGGATTAGGGTGGGACTATAAATCCCTTTATAAGACCACCTCCCTGCTCCACTGTAAAGGAAGTTTCCCTGGAGTATGATTTGCCCCACCCTTAATCCTTTCATCCTGCAAGAGATAAAAGGAAAGAGAAGCAAGCAGAGAATTGGGAACCTCACACCATCAAGAAAGTAGCACTGGGAGAAAAGCACATCCTTGAGACCTGGAGTTCCTGCGCCAAGATGCTCCCTGGACAAAGACTGATACAATACCGGACTTTCCTCCAGAGCTGACAACGGGGAAAGCCTTCCCCTGGAGCAGACACCCTGAATATGGACTTGTAGCCTACCAGACTGTGTAAGAATAAACCTTCCTTTGTTAAAGCCATCCACTCTCTGGTATTTCTGTTAGAGCAGCCCTAGCAGACTAAAACACAGACCAAAGAGTAAGTTGGAAGGAGAAAGCTTCCTTCAAACATCTGGAACTGAATATCTGTCCTTAGAGAGAGAGAAGTTCCTGTTCCCTGGCCTTACCAGCTGAAGTCCTAAGCACAGAATTCAGGACTGCTGTCAGGAGCAAGGGACAGGACACAGGGCCTGGCATTCAAGCAGAAATGTGTAAATCCAACCTAAACTCCAGCTATGTAGCTCTGGGCAAATCCCTTCACTTCCACAAGTCTCAGTTTCTTTATCTGTAAAACACACAAGGCACTTAGCTTAAAGAGTGGTCAGGTGTATTGGAACAAGAGATCTAGAGTACTCACTAGGACCCTTTCAACAAAACACATGGCAGTAGTAACAGGCCAAGTTTATCGAGTATATAGCATTTGCCAGGTACCACAGATAACCCTTTATAAGCACTATTACATTTGCTCCTCATCATCTCAGTATATTGCATTAGGAGGGGTAATATTGGTATCTCCAGCTGATAGACGTCTTAGAGAGGTAGTATGATTTCACTCCGCATCACCCAGCTAAGAAGCCTCTGAGCCGAGTATGAACCCAAGCGTTTACACCGTTAGCCACTAGACTGTAAATGAACTTGCTGCATCTTGCCTTTCCTTAGCCTCTTCTCCTTCTGTATAGCCGTTCTCAGGGTCCCCTCTCCCTCATGCCCCTCAAAGAACAGGGGGCAACATTAACTAAAGTTGGGAACCTGGGTAACGAAGAAAGCTTGTGTTCAAATCCTACCTGTCAATTATTGCTTGTGTGGCATAAAGGCAATTGCTTGCCTATACTGGGCCTCAGCTTCTGTATTCATGTTCCATTGCTTCCATAAGGGATTGCTACAAACCAAGTGGCTTAGACAACACAAACTTACTATCGTACAGTTCTGGAGGTTAGATGTCTAGCTGGCTTGGCTGTGTGCTTCTCTTCCCTGACTCCCTACTCAAATCCCCTGGGCAAACTATTGAATGTGCGGCTGCTATCCTTGTCTTGGGGTCTGCTTCTGTTTCAAGACAAACACCTACTACACGACAGCACTATTCTAAGTGCTGGTTGTACCAGGTAGCGCAAGCAGTTAAGCATTCAGCTACTAACTGGAAGTTTGGCAGTTTAAACCCACCCAGAGGTGCCTTTGAAGAAAGACCTGGTGATGTTCTTCTGAATGATCAAACACAGCCACTGAAAACCCCACAGAGCACAGTTCTTCTCTGCAACACACAGGATCATCATGAGTCTGAAATGATTCAAAGGCAACCTTTTTTTTTTATTCTGGCCGTCATTACCATCTCCATTTTATAGATTGCAAAACTGAAGCATGGAGAATTTATGAAACTTGCCTACACAGCTAGCATCTGGCAGAGTAAAGATGCATACCCAGGCAGTCTGGCTCCAGAGTCTCTGCTCTAAAACTAAACCAAATCAGCTTTTCCTTCAGCTGTTAATTCGAGAACAGCGTTTTTTTTATTCCATAGTGTCAGTGTGAGGATGAGATAACACTCCTACAGGGTCGTTTGTGATTTATTGAGCATTCAACTAGTGGTGGGTTAAAATAACAATAACAACAATACTCGTATTACTACTACTACTAGCTCAGACCTGGCTCTGAGGTCAGAGGCTAAGATCGTGCCCTGCCAGCTCCAGGGAGACCAGTCATCCAGCAGGCAGACCCGTTATCTAAGAGTGGGTAAACAGTTCCGTTAAGAGCAGAGGAAGGTGCCAAGTGTTGTTATAGCAACTAATGAGCCTTTGTGTCCTCAAAGACAAACGGGTGATAGAGCAGGGGAGGAAGCAGTTCCTGCGGCGCTCAGAGGAAGCCAGCAGGACGCTAAGGAAAGGCAGACCCGAGGGAACTGCATCCCGGTCCGACAAGCCCCATCTCTGTGCCCCACCGTAGCCAGGCCCTTGGCTGGAACTGGCAGGGCGGTAGGCGAGCTGCTTCTGTGCTGAGGCTGAGGGCAGTGTGGTGCTTTGACACTAGGTGGAAAGGGAGAGTGTGGAAAGCCACAGCCCCTTCAATTTCAGTAATCACAGATACTAGGCTATGTGGACCAAGGAATGCCTATCTGTCACCCTAGGTGGAGGACCATCTCAGACAGTCTGGCAGCAACATGACGGGACTGGTTTGGCCCTCTTGGACCCCAGTAGAAAAGCCTGCCTTGTAACCCCTAATGGTTAATGGCATAAATAGCTAAGAACTGCGCCCCTCTTTCCCACTTTCTACCGGCTACGGTACCAGTTTACATCTGTGCGTTATCTTCCTCCAAGAACTGTGAGCTCCTCATCCATCCACCCACTCATCCATTCACCTACCCGTCAATCCACCTTGTCATCCATCCACCCACTTGTCCACTCAGTCACTCGCCCATTCACCCATCCATCCACCCACCCGCTCCTTCATTCACACACTTGTCCATCCATCCATTCACCCACTCATTTGTTCACCTGTCCATACCATCCACCCACCTGTGTCCCCTCCCATCCATGTATTGAGCTCTACTGTATGTCAGGGACTATACTAGCATGTGGAATTTGGCTGTAAACAAGAGAATCATGATGCCAGCACTCTCAAAGCCCAGTGTCTTATAAGAGGAGCAGACAAAGAGTCAGTCAATACAGATGCACACGATACTAGTGGTAGACCCAGGATTTCAAATAGATTAGGTTTAAATTCAGCTCATAGATGTACATTGTTTGCATTCAGCCAAGCCATTCAGAGTGTTTTCAAAATAAGCGTATTTCACGCAAAATTCCAGTTTTTTAGGTTATTGTCATGGATTGAATCTTGTCTCCCCAAAAACGTGTATCAGTTTGGCTGGGCCATGATTCCCAGTTGTGAGTGATTTTCATGTATTGGAAAACCTGCCTCTGGGATGCTCATCCTCCCAACAGTCTCCTTTCCTCTCCTCTCCACCTACTCTCCTTCCTCCAGCCAGAGGTCAGCAGGATGATATAGATGCATAGAACCATAAAGTGCATCCAATATATGGTCACTCTGCATCGCCAAGTCCAATCCATTCGTGTCCGAATCAAATTTTAAAAATCCTTTAAAAATAACAAGAAAACTTCAAAAAGAACAATTGGTGACGTGGCCACACAGAGATTTGTTTAAAAAAGGTGGGGGGAAGTAATTTGACTGTATGCCCATAGTGGGATAAACCCTAAGAAGCAAAAGGACAAAAACAACTGCCTCCTTCATGTCATGTCACGGTAAATTGTTAGGATCAAGGATAAATAAGGCAGACCTCCCTGCTCTCAGGGTCCCGCTACTCATGGCCCTTTCCAGTAGCATCCCGCTTTCTTTGCAAAACAAAATTTCAAACATGTACAGAGAAGGCAGGGCAGTATGATGAACGCCCATATTCCCCACACCCAGCACCACCTGTTATCGATCTTGTTTCATCTTACCCCACTTACTTCTCCCCTTTTGCATTATCTGGAAACAAATTCTTAGACTTTTTAAATTATTTCAGCATGTCTTCATAAATATTTCACTGTTTTTTTCTAAAAGGTAATGACTCCTCAAAAATATACAACCACAATACCATTAACACACCTAAAACAAATTATAATTCCTTAATATCATCGAATCTTCAGTGTCCAGGCTTCCTGTTATTTCCTAAACATTACAAAATGTTTTATAGTTTGTTTCAACAAAGATCTAAAGTTCCCACATTGTGATTGGTTGATAAAATGTTTCTTAAAACTCTTAGTGTAGTACTTTCCTCTTTCTTGGTTTTTCCTCTTACAGTATGTTTATTAGAACAAACAAACAAACAGAAAAACTGTATTGATTTTGTTGTAGAATTCCCTACAGTTTGAGCTTTGTAGATTGCATCATTATAGCATGGTCTGACTTATTCTTCAGTCCTCTAAATCTTCTAGAAACTGCTAGTTGATGTAGAGCTGTGCTGTCCAGTAGAGCAGCCACCAGACATGTGTGGCTATTAAAAACTTGAATCATGGCAAGTGGAAATTGAAATGTGTTATAAGGATAAAGCACATACAAGATTTCAAAGACATAATAATTAAAAAAGTAAAATAGTTCATTGATCATGTTTATAGTAATGATATATCAAAATGAAAGTATTTTGGATATGTTGGATTAAATTAAAATAGAGTTTAAAATTAATTCCAGCTCTTTTTGTTTATGTGTCTCCTAGAAAACTTAAAATGACATAATGACACATGTGACTCTCATTTGAGTACATTTTTATTGAATAGTGGTGGTCTGAAGAACTGATCAGACTCAGGCTCAGTGTTATGTCACAACTCTGTAAGAGGTGATGCTGAGTCTCTATACCAGGAGATACATGGAACTCCTGGCTTCCCTTTTTATTTGCAGACATTGACACCCAGTTCCTAAATCCATTAACATTGCAGTTGTTATTTGCCCTCTAGTTGGCTCTGACTCATGGTGACCTTATGCCCACAACAGAACAGAATGCTGTCTGGTCCTGTGCCACCCTCATGATTTTTGATATGTTTGAGTCCATTGTTGTGGCTTTTGTGTCATTCCAGCTCATGGACAGCTTTCCTTATTTTCAGTGACCCCATACTTTACCAAACATGACGTCCTTTTCTAGCAACTGATTTTCTTGATGATGCATTCAAAGACTAAGATGAAATCTTGCCACCCAGCTTTCAAAAGGGGTTGGAAATTATGATAATCACCATCTATTTCTTTTAGTCTTCATTTGTGAACTGAAATTCCATAAAGAGAAACTTATGAGGTCTGACAATTGAGTTTGCAAACTCATCCTAGAAAAAGTACTACACACCTCATCGCTGAATATCCCTAAAGTAACCTTTGAAGTACTCCTCTTGGAAAGCTATGCACCCACAGTAGGGTCTAGTCCACCCTTCAAAGCAATTTTGGAACTCTTTTTCTGGAATGGCTATCAGCGCTGTCGTCCTGTTACCCTTGATGTCCTGAAAGTCACCAAAATATCTTCCTTTCAATATTACCTTAATCTTCAGGTAAAGAAAAAAGTCACCCGGGCCAGATCAGATGAGTAGGAAGGGTTTTCCAATACAGTTATTTGTTTACTGGCTGAAAACTCCCACACAGACAGTGCCATGTGAGCTGGTACATTGTTGTGATGCAAGAACCATGAGTTGTTGGTGAAAAGTTCAGGTCGTTTTTGTCCAAGTATTTCACGTGGCCTTTTCAGCACTTCCAAATAGTAAACTTGGTTAACTGTCCAGTTGGTACGAATTCATAATGAACAATCCCTCTGATACCGAAAAAGATTAGCAACATCATTTTGACTCTTGATTTGGACTAACAGAATTTTTTTTGGTTGTGGAGAATTGGTAGACTTCCATTGTGCACTTTGAGGCTTTGTTTCAGAGTCTTATTGGTACAGCCATGTTTTACCACCAATGATAACACAGCATAAAACATCATCTTGCCTCTCCAAAAGGTCTTGGCAAACTTCAACTCTCCTTCACTTGTGTTCATCAGTGAGTTCCTTCAGGACCATTTTTGTACACTTTTCTCATGCCAAAATTTTCAGTTAAGATTTTTTGGTTTCTCTATCAATGTTTACTTGGTCTGCCACTCCTCTCAGAGTCAGATGATGATTCTGATGCACAATTTGACAAATTTTTGCAATGTTTTAGTCAGTTCTGCTTGTTACTGCCCACCTTGACCTTTCTTCATTAGTGACTTTTTCTGTCCCCTCAGAAAAAATGATTAATCCATGTGTACACTGCTATTTTCTTCATGGCATTATCCCGATAAACTACAACTAACATGTCCCTGATTCTGCTTCCACTTTTGCGAAGTTTAACAAGAAGTTTAATGTTTCTTTGTTGCTCTGATTCAAGCTCATATGTTTTTGCAACAGCACACAAAAATACAACACAAAAATAATCAATGACACTCAGCAAGACACTGCCACACACTGACACAAACACAGCTGTAAGACACTGATATACCAAGGCTATGAAACCTTACTGGGTTGTTTGTACAGGGCTGCCGGCATATGTGCATGGTGGCAAGTTTGTGAACTTAATTGTCAAACTGTGTGTGTGTGTGTCTGTGTGTGTGTGTGTGTGTGTGTGTGTGTTTAAAGGATGTCATGTTTGATGCAGTAGATGGTCGGTGAAAGTGATGGAAACTCTCAGTGAGATAGAGCTGTAACAATGGACTCAAATATACCAGCAGTCCCAAGAATGCTGCAAGACTGGACAACATTTCACTCTCTCATACATTAGATGGCATGCAATGGGGCCAACTCCATGGCACCTAACAAAAACAACAACAAATGTATTCATAGATGCAGGCACTGGGCACCAATGCTGCATGCGTCACAAAAAGGGCACCACATGCTTTGTGACGTAGGAAACCAACATCACCTACAACGGAGGCTTGTATACTGGTTCTGTCTCTATGAAGAATCCTGCTTAACATGCGTAACCACATAGGTTTTTACATGACTGGTGTCACAGACTGGATTGTGTCCCCCCCAAAACCTGTATCAGTTTGGCTGGGTCATCATTCCCAGGAGTGTGTGATTTTTCTCATGTATTGGAAATCCTGCCCATGTGATGTTGATGAGCAAAATGGGGTGGGGGGAGGGGAAGTATTTAATGAGGCAGGACTTAATCTACAAGTTTGGGTTGTTCTGAGGCAAAATCTTGGGCTATAAAAGAAAGACAGTAACAGAGAGTCAGAGGGACCTCATACCACTAAGGAAGCAGTGCTGGGAGCAGGGTGTGTGCTTTGGTCTGGGGGTCACTGTGCAAAGAAGCTCCTAGTCTGGGGAAAGAAGTCCAACAGAAAAACCCTTCCCCTGGACCTGACACCCTGAACTTGGAGGTCTAGCCTACTTTACTGTAAAGAAATAAGTTTCTCTTTGTTACAGCCATCCACTTGTGGTATTTCTCTTACAATGGCACTAGATGACTAAGACAGATCTGAAAAATTAGGAGATTTTGACGCTGAGCACCTGACCTTTCACTCCTGTCTGTCAATGATCATTAGAACTCAATAGCAAAACCTCTCAAGTTTCCCCCAGACCTCACCACTCTCTATTGTCGTACACTGGCCTGGCCTCTCAAAGTGTTTTCATCAACCTGCCCAGGAAGAGTCAGGAGGACAAGAGACCTTAACCTCAAAGATCATTCCTGAGAAGACCTGACCAGGTTAAGTTTGGTGGAAATCACAAGCCATCACTCCGGTCTGTCATCAACAAGGATCTCTCAAGCTACGGAGGGGTCAGGATGGTATTCAGGCAGCAATGACCTAAGCACAGGTCAAGGACCCTCAGGCTGAAACTACCAGGTATGGAGCCCTCAGAAGCATGTGCTGCCCCAGCCAGCCTCTAACACAGGTGTCCCGGCTGCCTCTCCAAGACCATACTCATTATTCAAGCTTTGCCTGACCCCTTACACTCTTAGAGCTTCTCCACTGAGGGAGAGAGTCCTAGGCTCTTATAGTCCACTGGACTTTTGTTATCAGATTTGAAATTACATAATTAACTGTGCAATTTGTTGCTGAAGGTCTGTGCTTCAGTTAGGGCTCTTAGGGATGTGAGCAACAGAAATGGACTCAGGCTAACACAAGCCAAAGAGAATTTAGTGGATTCATATTGCAGGTTCAGAACCAAGTGAGGGTTAGAGAACCTGGCTGGGACCAGTGCAGAAACTAAGGCCGTGTCAGAAGGTGGGAGTGCTGGAAACTCAGGTATAGGTTCAGGGCAAAGGCAGTCTGGCCATAAACCACCCCCCAAGGAGTAAGAGCTTTTAGTATCTCTGTTTCAGTTCCAAACTCCAAAGAAGGCCAATTGATTAGTTCATCCATCAAGGATCAATCCTTCATCTCAAAGAAGTGGGAATCCTAATGTCATCCCCACCAGCTATAGCCAAACGGGTGGAGGTAAACCTTCACAAGAACATTGTCAGGATAGGCGAATGACAGAGACGGAATGCAGATCAGCGGTTACTAGGGGCCAAAGAGAAGGCAGGAGTGGAGACTTAACTGTATTGCTTAATGGGTATGGAATTACTGTTTGGACTGATGTAAGATTTTGAACACAGAGAGTGGCGATGGTTATACAGGACTTTCTAACTGTTACAAATGCCACTGAAATGTACTAAAAAACCGTTAAGATGGCAAATTTTGTTATGTGTTTTATGTATATATAACTCACCACTGTTAATTCCAACTCATAGTGACCCTATATATGTGTGTGTGTGTATATATGTATTTTACAACAATAAATTTATAAATACATATATATAATTGCATGTAACAACAATGACAAAAGGAAATTGTCGGGGGTAGAAGCTGAACTCCTTTGAATATGCTCTATTTTATAGATTTGACTCAGAAACCATCTAAATATTTCATAAAACAAAATTAAAGCTTAAAACCCATTCAAAATCATAAGAAAACCTTAAAAGGACTAATGGATGATGTAACCACACAGAGAAGAATTATTTTTAAAAAAACAGAGGCAGCAATTTGACTATATGTTTTTGGTGGGATATACCCTAAGAGGGAAAAGGACAAAAGCAACTGCCAAAAAAGGAAAAGTGTATTGCATACCTACTTCATGTCATGTCAGAGTAAAGTACTAGGGTCAGCGATGAATAAGGCAGACCTCCCTGCTCTCATAGCCCCACTACTCATGTCTCTTTGCAGTAGCATTCAAATTTGTTTACAGAACAAAACTGTTGAAAATTTCAAACATGTGTAAGAGAAGGCAAAGCAGCATGATGAACTCCCATGCTCGCCACACCTGGCACCACCCATTATCAATCTTGCTTCATCTTACCGCACCCACTGTTCCCCTATCATATTATTCGGGGGAAAATTCCAGATTTCTTACATTATTTCAGTGTGTCTTCATAAATATTTCAGTGTATCTCTCTTAAAGGTAATGACTCCTCAGAAACATATAACCACAGTACCATTATCACCCGAAACAAATAACAATTCCTTAATATCATCAAACTGTGTTCAGGCTTCCATTATTTTCTAAACACTACAAAATGTTTTATAGTTTGTTTCAACCAAAGTCCATAGTCTAGGCATTGTGACTGGTTGATATGTTTCTTATAACTCTCTTAATGTATTGGTTTTCTCTCTATTGCGTTTCCCTCTTACAGTATATTTCTTAAAACAAAACCAAAACTGGACTGATTTTTTTGTAGCATTCCCTACACTTTGAGATTTGTTGGTTGCATCATTATAGTGTAGTTTGACTTGTTCTTCTGTCCTTTGAATCCACTAGAAACTTGTATTTCATCTAGAGCTGTGCTGTATAGTAGAGTAGCTACGACCTGCATGTGACTATTAAAAACTTGAGTTGTGGCAAGTCTAAAGCAAAATATACTACAAGATAAAACACGTAAAAGATTTCAAAGACTGAATATTAAAAAGAGAATGTAAAATATTTCACTGATCACTTTTTATAGTAATAATATCTCAAAATGAAAAATACTTGGGGTATATTGGATTAAATAAAAATATGGTTTAAAGTTAATTACACCTGTTTCTTTTCTTCATGTGGCTCCTAGAAGAGTTAAAGTGACCTGTGTGATACGTATGACTTGCATTTGTGTGCTTTTCTATTGGATAGAGGTGGGCTGAAGAGCTAGTGAGATTCAGGCTTCACTTACTGGTATGACTCCTTAAGAGGTGATGCTGAGTCCCTACGCTAGGAGGTGCGTGGTAGCCCTGGCCTCCCTTTTTGTTTTCAGACATTGACACCCAGTTCCTGGGCCTGTTAACCCACTTGTTATTGCTGTTGTTAGTTGCCCTTGAGTTGGCTCTTACTCATGGTGAGCTTCTGCCCACAACAAACCACAACACTGCCTGGTCCTGTGCCACCCTCATGAGTTTTGATGTGTTTGACTCTATTGTGGCTGCTGGGTCAGTCTGTCTTATGGAGGGCTTTCCTCATTTTCACTGACCCCGTGCTTTATAAAATGTGATATCTCTTTCTAGCAGTTGGTCTTTCTTGATGATGTGTCCAAAGTCAGCAAGTCAAAATCTTGTCACCACTGCTTCAAAAGGGATTGAAAACTGTGGTAACCTCACTCTATTATTTTATCTTCATTTATGAGCTGAAATTCTATATGTGTATACATATATATCGGCTCCGACTTGACGGCACTTGGCTTTTTGGCATATATATATGTAAAATAAAAAAGCCACTTCCCACCGGTTGGGTCCAACTCATAGCAATCCTATAGGTCAGAGTAGAACTGCCCCATAGAGTTTCCAAGGAGCATGTGATGGATTCAAACTCTGACCTTTTGGTTAGCAGACGTAGCACTTAACCGACTATGCCACCAGAATTTCCAAAAATTCTATAAAGAGAAATTTATTTTCTTAGGGAGTTTCAGTCACCTCCTAGAGAGATCTTCCCTGACCTCCTTGTATACATTGACCCCACGGCGATCCCTTTCATTATACAATTTATCTCCACATATTTCAAGTTAGCCAGGGGTCATGGATTGAATTGTGTCCCCCCAAAAATATGTGTGGCCGTGTGGCTGAGCCATGATTTCCAGTACTTTATGATTGTCCTCTATTTTTTTTATTTTCCTATGCTGTATGTTAAAGGATTAGGGTGGGACTGTAAATCTCTTTATATGATCACCTCCCTGCTCCAATGTAAAGGGAGTTTCCTAGGAGTATGGCTTGTTCCACCCTTGATCCTTTCACCCTGCAAGAGATAAAAGGAAAGGAAAGCAAGCAGAGAATTGGGAAACTGACATCATCAAGAAAGCAGCACTGGGAGAAGAGCATGTCTTTCAGACCTGAAGTTCCTGGGCCAAGATGCTCCCTGGACAAAGACTGATGCAATACTGGACTTTCCTCCAGAGCTGACAAGGGGGAAGGCCTTCCCCTGGAGTGGACATCCTGAATTTGGACTTGTAGCTTATCGGACGGACTGTGTAAGAATAAACTTTCCTTTGTTAAAGCCATCCACTCTGTGGTATTTCTGTTAGAGCAGCTCCAGCTGACTAAAACACAAGGCTATGGAGTACAGCTGTTTGACAAAATGTTGCTGTGAAGGTGTTTACATGAGATTAACATTTACAACTGTTGTTTATGGACCTCATCTTATCAGGTGAAAGCCTTAAGAGCAAAAACCAAGGTTTCCTGGAGAAGGAATTCAGCCTCAGAACTGTAACACAGAAACCTCGCCTGAGATGGCAGCCTGCTTGCCTTATGGATTTCAGACTAGCCAGACCCACAAGTATGTGATCCAGTTCTTTAATGTAAATCAGTCTCTCCTTCTTTCTCCATGCACACACATGCACATGCACACAGACGTACACATATACAACCATTCTTATCGAGTCAATTCCAACTCATAGAGGTACTGTAGGACAGAGGAGAATTGCCGTATAGGGTTTGTTAGGATGTAATCTTTCAGGAAAGGAGACTGCCATATCTTTCCTCCATCAGTTAGCTGGTTGGTTTGAATCATCAACCTTCTGGTCAGCAGACAGATGGGTGTACCAACACCGTACCACCAGGACTCCGTATATACTGCTTGTTTATTGCTTCATGGCATCCTCGGCTACAGGATAAGCTCCTTGAAGACAACAACTCCTCTAGTTCAGTCATCTGTGAAGGCCCAGCATCCCAGCCTGAGAAGGTGGAGAGGTATTTGTTGAACAAGTGGAGGGTTTCTGAAGTGGATAAAGCCCCCAGCCTTAATATAATAACCTAAGTTCTAATCCCAACTCTGCTCCTTGCTGAGGATTTTTGGATCAGTCCCACCTCTCTGCCTTCCTCTTTCTCAAATGGTTGGGCAGCTGGGTAGTTGGGTTGCTGAAGTACAAAGTTGGGAGCTCTCAGAGGCTTGTCCTCTGCAAGACTAGCTTCTCTTCAGCTCATTCTTCTCAAGACCTGTCTCCTACCAAGGCTGAGCAGGAGTAAATGATTAAAGAGACATCCCACAGTGGAGAAAGTGAAAGCTAATTAAGCCCAGCCCACCTCATTCGAGGGAACGCATTCTGTTCACAGGATCCATGGCAGATGGCACTAATATCTAATGGCTTGTTCTAATAGCTTTCCTTTCTTAAAGTCTTTCCTGTTTTCCAGTTTCAATTAAGCAAAAAGCATCCATGGACCAAGCCTCTCTGAGCTCTGTCCCCTGGGAGAAATGGCCATGAACCAGAAGATCACCCTTCCACGAGCTCACATGGGAGATAGCCAGACATGATTGGACACTCAGAGAGAAAGAAGAGACCAGAGTTGGGACCAGGTAAGTAGTCTGCTGCACCTGCCTCACAAAGATGCTGGGAAAATTCGGGCAATTATAAATGGGGGTGCTCCTACACTCAGCCTGGTGTGTCCTAAATGCTCACACTAGGATTGGTCCTTTACAGTTCTGTAGAGTCATCTTGGTAAACAATAGTACTCTACTTGGCCATTTGGGAAACAGGCTTAGGATCAGGTGGACTTGACCAAAGTTGTACTGCAAGCAGGGGGACAAAGCTGGGAAGCCAACCCTTCCTGATTTACTCATTTACTCAAAAAAATTTATTAAGCATATAAACCAGTGAAACAGAACTGAAAGTCCAGAAACAAACCTATACATGCGTGGCCAACTGATATTTGACAAGGGTGCCAGGTCCATGTAATGGGAAAAATGCTATTTCAAAAAGTAGTGCTGGGACAAATGGATTTTTGCATGCACCCCCTACCTCACACCATACAGAAAAATTAACTCAAAATGGATCAATGACCTAAATATAAGACTCAAATCCACAAAACTCTTAAAACAGAGGTAAAGCTCCAAGACCTAGTTTTAAACAATGGATTCTTAGACATGACAACACAACAGTGAAAGACAAAATAGATACATGGATTTCACCAAAATCAAAGTGAATCAAAGGACTTTATCACGATTTGAGAGAAAGAAATTGAAAAGCAGGCTATGGTTTGTAAAGAGCCAAATATCCAGAATACGTAAAGAACTCCTACAACTTAATTGGACTGTCCCAGTTGGGAGGAGGGGCACAAGCCGTATACATACATGTAAGTAAGTATGATTTATACCATTTTAGATGATGTTAAATTCTGGAGACCATAAAGCAGGAAGCTCAGCAAGGATATGGTAGGGAAGGTGTAGCACATGGAAGGTGTAATTGTAGGCTGGGTGGCCAGAGATAAACTCACCAAGAAGATTCCTGCATCAGGCAGGGTCCCAGCAGGGAACAGCTGGCACACTTACATGGTAAACTGAGGAAAAGTAGCAAAGGGACTTTTAAAAATGACTTAGGCATCACTGAGGGAAATCTCAAGGGCTGCTGTTGGAGGACCACTGTCATGCTGCGGCAGGAATAAGGAACACATAGTAGAATACAAAGGTAGGACTGTGTGGTAAGGGCCACTTGACAGTAGCATGACTTCAGGGTGCCACAACCAGCCTGCCATACTCTCTGTGGGGAGGAGTCCACAGTTTAGGTGCTCTCACCACACTGTCTTCCCTCCTGTCAACATTCTCATCATCCCATCCGAGCCTAACCCAGTGGAAGGTGGAGGGCAAAAGAGTCCTTGATGGACTACCAGACTCTTGGACAACAGAGCTGAGCGGAGGCAGAGGCTGAGTGGAATTGGGGGTGGCAAACAGAAGACACATAATGACATTTGAGTAAAGATGGGAAGAAGCAGGCCAAAGGGATACATGGGGAAGAGTATCCCAGTTAGAAGGACGGCACACGCAAAGGCCCTGAGATGGATGTGTGTCTGAATGTCCATGGCACAATAGGCAGGCATTTGTGACTGCAGCACAGTAGCACAGGAATAGATGAATTATAAGGACAGAGGAAAGGGGCAGAGGGTTTAAGATTTTGAATAAATTGAGAAGCTCTGGGAGACTGTTGTACAGAGGAGAGACATTCTCCACGAGCAGAACAGGATGCAGTGAGGGAAGAGGGCTGGATGATATACCTGGTGTCAGTTCCTGGCCACTGCATGGAGTCAGGGAGATCAGAAAAGAAGCTACTGGTCCTGGTGAGAGATGGTAGGGCTGGAACAAGGGTGGTAGGAGAGATGACGACAAGTGACTAGAGTGATTATGTTGTTAATGCAGAACTAACGGATTTTCTGATGGATTGATACATTTTAGAGCATAAGAGGCAAAAAAATTTTTTTTGACTCTTGTCTATTATTCTTAAGCAGTTTCTTTGTGGTCTATGTGTGCCTCTTCTGAAAGGTAGCTTCCTCGGCTTCGATGGAGAAAGAGAACTCACAGTGTTTGTAAGCTTGCTTAGAATTGTCTTTTGGGATTGCTGTTGGTGGGAGATTCTAGGAAGAGCATAATGACAGTGTTGATTCTGCTTCAAAGCAATGTCCTTGTCTCTTAGAAACTTACTCTGAAATACTTGCAGTAAAATAAGAAACCTGAGAATGGCTGAAAATAACCAGCAATGGATGAGGCTTATAAAGGAAACAAAATTGGCCATGAATAGAGAATTATTGAAGGTGGTAATGGTACACGGGCATTCATCACAATATGTTTTCTGCTTCTATGTAGTTTTAATGTTTCCAAAGAATTTTTATTTTATTTTTTTGTGAATCTTTTTGGTGAGATGATTCTGTATCTTTACTGTGGTGGTGGTCACACATTAGAACTAAGTATGCACACACACACATACGAGTGCATGTTAAACTGGTAAAAATGGAATAAAGTCAGTGGATTGCAACAATGTCAGTATCCTCATTGTGATATTGTAATAGTTAGCCAAGATGTTAACACTGGGGGAGACTGGGTGAAGAGTACATGGGATCTCTCTGCATTATTTCTTAAAACTGCACATGAATCTACAATTATCTCAAACAAAAGAAAAATTTTTAAGTTTCTTTTAAGGAAGAATGAAAATTCCAGAACTTTTAACTGTGTTCATACAGAACTTGCACATGGATGATGAGGCAGTCATTCAAAGAACAAGGGGCTACTTCACGGCTCCAAACTGGAAAAGGTATGCAATCACTGCAGGACTGTATCTTTTCATTTTGCTTACTCAATCTATACAGTGAACAAACAATCTAAGAGGCTGGGCTATATGAAGAAGAACAAGGCATCAGGACTGAACAAATTACCCAAGAAGCGGGGCTATATGAAGAAGAACACAGCATCAGGACTGAAGGCTTATTAACAACTTGCAGTAATGCAGATGAACAACCTCGCTTACCAAAAGTAAAGACAGCTTGAAACACTCATTAATAAACATCAAAGACACAGCCGTCGATATGGATTACACCTGACTGTGAAGAAAATGAAAATACAACTGGACCAATAAACAACATTATGATAAATGAAAAAGAAATTGAAAGTGTCAGTGGTTTCATTCTACTTGTATCAACAGTCAATGTCCATGGAAGCAGCAGTCAAGAACTCAAACGATGTGTTGCTTTGGGCAAATGTGCTGCAAAACATCTCTTTAAAGTTTTAATAACCCAAGGTGTCCTTTAGATGACTAAGGTACACCTAAACCAAGATATAGTATTTTTAATTGTCTCATGTGCATGGGTCAGCTGGACAATGAAAAAGGACGAAAAAAAGAAAATTAATGCATTCGAGTTGTAGTGCTAGCAAAGAATACCAAATGTACAGTGGACTGCCAGAAGATAGGACAAATCAGTCTTTGAGGAAGTACCACTAGAACGCTCCTTAGAAATGAAGACAGAAAGACTTCAGCTCACTTACTTTGGACCTTATCATCAGGAAACACCAAACTCTATCAAAAGGACATCGTGTTTGGTAAAGCGAGGGTCGACAGAACTGAGGAAAATACTCAGTGAGCTGGATCTATACAACAGCCAAAACAGTACTCAGTAAGACGGATCGATACAACAGCCGAGACTATGTACTCAAACATACTAACACTCATGAAGGTGGCACAGGGCTGGGCAATGGTTTCATTGTGTTGCATATATAAGGTCACCGTGAGTTGAAGTTTAGCCAATGACAACTACTGGCAACATAAAACATTAGGAAAAAGCAGGTCCACCGATGCTCAAAAAGGTGGTAAAAAGTAGGATTGGGATTGGATGTTCATCAGGGTGCCCTAGTTTTTGCCCTGACAGTGACACAATAAAATGCAGAAGGAGAGTCTTTGACAGGTGGTGTCTCCGTGTCTTGGAATTGTCATCACAGGAATCCCAGGAAGGTCTCAGACTAGAGAGACAGCAAGAAATCAACCTTCAAGTGATCAGCCAATCCTTATAGTAACGGCCATCTAGGCAGGGTCACTAGATTTTGAGAACATATTGTGCGTATCTGAGGCTACTGGTCCAGGAGAGATGGTGGAGTCTAGGAAAGATGATGACATTGGGTAATGTCTCTCTCTGCAGCTGTGGTGTAAGCTCCTGGAAGGCAGGGATCATGTCTGTTTTGTTCACTGTTTATTCACAGTGCCAGGAGAATGCCTTATACATATAGCTCGATAAGCTCAATACACGTTGAAAGAACAACTAAACAAATATTACTGTCATTCTTTAAGTGCTTGTGGTGTCCATGGGAGCTGCACCTTTAAATTACTTGCATGAGGAGTGTGTTGTCTGACAATGCCGCCCGTGCATCCCCAGGCTGCTCCCAGTCAGTGGTGCTTGCTGTGGAGGTACTAGAGCTGGGCCTTTCCTTCCCAGTGAGGATGTCTCTCACAGCCAGTCTCTGTCCTGGGCTTCTTAGCAGCTGACCAAGATTTTCTCAGGTTGCGCACAGCATCCAGGACTACCTAAGTCTCTGTGCTTACCTCTCTCCTTTCACAGGTATCTGACCTGCACTGATGTCTGAGCATCTCCCACCTGCTTGAGCTCTTCCCCTTATTTCTCACAGGAATTTTCTCTAACAAATCACTTCATATCTCTTGTCCTGGTATCTGTTTCTGGAAGAACGTGAGTTGGCATTCATTGCAACTGGACCATGAGGTAGGAACTTCAGTCTGATTTTCTTCTTCCCACTGAAGCATCCAACATCCCCATGTCAGGAGTCAAGTCCCCACTCAGGTATCACTCGCAGCTCAGTGAACACAAGGTCTGACAATTAAGTTCGCAAACTCATTCTAGAAAAAATGTGACGTGCCTCACTGCCGAATATCACCAAGGTCACCTTCAAAGTACTCCCCTTGGGAAGCTACGCATCAATGCCAGCTCCTAGTCTACCCTTCAAAGCAATTTTGGAACTTTTTTCTGGAACAGCCATCAAAGCTGTCATTGCATTACCCTTGATGTCCTGAATGTCATCAAAATGTCTTCTTTTCAACATTTCCTTTACCTTCAGGTAAAGAAAAAAGCTGTTGGGTGCCAGATCAGGTGAGTAGAGAGGATGTTCCAATATAGTTATTTGTTTACTGGCTAAAAACTCCCTCATAGACCAACTGTGTAATTAAGTTCACAAACTTGCCACTGTGCACAATGGCCATTCCAGAAAGAGTTCTAAAATTGCTTTGAAGCGTGGACTAGGCACTGGCGTTGGTGCCTAGCTTCCAAGGAGAGCACTTTAAAGATGGCCATAGTGATATTCAGCAATGAGATAAGTGGCATTCAGAACGATTAAGTTCACGGGCTTAACTGTTGGACCTCATATACCTCTGGTTATCCCTTTTGTACTTCCATATCTGCCTTTACCAATGATTCATTCACTCTTGTCACTTAGGGTCTTAGTCACCTGGTACTGCTCTAACAGAAAATACCACAAGTAGAAGGCTTCACAGGAGAAGCTTTATTGGCACAGTCTGGTAAACTACAAATCCATTCATAAATTGTATGTCTGTTCAGTAAGAGAATTTATCACAGTTTGGTAGGCTGAATCTAAATCTAGTGAGAGCATCTCAGCACAGGAACCTCGGGTCCAAAGGACGTGCTCTGCTCTTGATGGTATGATGTTCCCAACTTCCTTGGCTCACTTCTCTCCCTTATATTCCACAAGCTTATAGCTTCAGTCCTGCCTCACTAACACACCCCCAAACCATTCTCTATCATCAGTATCACAGAGGCAGGATTCACAATGCATGGGGAGAATGGCAGCATATTGGGACTCCTAACCAAGTCAAATCAACACTTACATTTTTGGGGGGACACAATTCAATCCATGACACTTAGCTCAGGAAAATACATACTTAGAGTTCCTTCTCTCTCTCTCTCTCCTCACTTTCTCTTCTTCCATCTGAGTCACAGCCTGTGAGAGTTTCTCTCCAACTCTCATATCCTTTTTCTTCCACATTCAATTCATTCATCCAAAACCAACATTATAAACATGAAATTTTCCACTGACATAAGCTAAATATAATACATGAGTAAGACAATAAATAAAAAACCTGCAAACATCCTTGAAAACATATAGACATTGGCATAAGAGTCTTCACAAATATCTCATCCTGTTCTAATTAAATCTGCTTTTTCTCCAGCTGCCAAATCCAAGATCAACTAACTTGATAAGGATCATTGTTAAATTGCTCTAGTTCTGGTGCTACACAAGCCTAACCACATGTGAGCATTGCCTGGAAGCTACTTCTAAAGACAGTGATACTGAGGCTCCATCCCTAGAGATTCATATTTAATTGTTTATATGTGAAGGCCTGGGCACCAGTGTTTTAACTGTATGGAGGGGGGACCCAGACATCAGCAATGGAATCATTTGGTGGGGAGACCTGGACATCATCTTCCTAGGAAATGGAGATGGGCAGCCAGGATAAAACCCCCAAACCAAACTAAATCCACTGCCAGTGAATCGATTCCCACTCCTAGCAATCCTGTAGGACAAGGTAGAACTGCCCCAGTAGAGTTTCCAAGGAGCATCTGGTGGATTCAAACTGCCAACCTTTTGGGTACCAGCTGTAGCACTTAACCACCACACCACCAGGGTTTCCCGTCAGGGCATAGAACCACTAACACAGCAAGTTTTTGACAAGCTTTAGCTAAGTCGGTCAAGTGTGTGCTACTATCTTGTTTCGCAAATGAGGAAACTGGTCTCAGCAACCTGATGAGAAGTAGAACCCAGTGCCAGAGGAGGGCAGCAACCAGCAACAACTTCCCTCTCTCCCTTTCCATGTTGCTCACCCACTAGCAACATATTCATCAGCTGTTGCTTAGGGTTTCGTTCTGTACAACAGGAGTTTAGGCTCAGTTCATTTTTTCTTCATGTAGACCTCCTAGAACAATGATACCTCATGAGATGGTGCCGAGTTTGCGTGTCTGTCTTCCTACCACACTGAGTGTCATGATCAGTGTTAATGTGTTAGCTTGGCTAGGCTATGATTCTCAGTCAGTTGGCAGAGATTGAACTGGTTGCTCTGCTATAACATAGTAGAATATAGTTACTTCCATGATGAGATCTGCTATAAGCAGCCAGTCACTTGTAAAGGGAGTTTCCTTGAGGGTGTGGACTGCCTCCTGGCAAATGGCAAGGCTCACTCTTGCTTTGGATCCTACATACAACTTGTCATCCTCTAACTTCCAGTTCTTGGGACACAAGCCAGCAGCCTGTCACCTGACCATGTGGATCAGGGGCAGCCTCCAACCTGACACTTGACCTGCGTGTTTTGGGACTTGCCAGCCTCCACAACTGCGTGAACAATTCCCCTGAATTAAATCTCTCTGTATGTACTCATGAACCCATGGGTCTGCTCCATGGGAGAAAGATATGGCAGTCTGGTTCAGTCAAGATCGCACCGTTGGAAACCACATTCTACACAGTTCTGCTGTGTCTTATAGTGTTGCTGTGAGTGAGGATTGACTTGATGGCAGTGAGTTTGGGGTGTGTGTGTGTATATGTGTGTTTCATTCATTTTGCTTCTCTACAGAACCCAGTCCAAGACACTGTGGCAAGGGGCTGGTCTCGCTCTCCTGAATTTGATGGTGGAAACCATTCAGTACAATGTCTAACTGAAATCAGGTGCCCCAGAAATGTTTGTTGAAGGATTGTTGGAGTAAGTGTTGGATAAAATGAGTGGGTAGCTAAACAGACACACAGAAATGAATGGACGGTTCAGTGAGTGATGAGTTAGATAAAGGAATGTGAATGAATAGATGGGCAGACGGTTGGATGGATGGATGGATGAATTTATCTACACCCTGCCTTGTATCACAAAGAATTTGAGACACTTAAAAAATGTGTGAATGTGTGTGTGAGTGTGTGTTAAAATAAAAAATGAATTTTTAGCAACTTCTCTGTACTAGTTCTGTTCTAGGCTATTAAATTACATCAGTAAAAAAAGAGATAAAGATTCTTCCCTTTTCACCCCTTTGACCCCTTTCTGTTCACTTTGTTTCAGCCACATTGGCCTCTTGGCAGTTGTCTCTCAAACATAGTAGGCATGCTCCTACTCACGATGTTTGCATAGACTCTTACCTTGGCCTAGAATAGTCTACTCTTATATTACTGAGGAGCTTCCACCCTCACCTTCTGCAGTCTTTGCTCAGGTACGACCTTCTCAGTGAGAACTTCCACATCTCCCTGTATAGCATTGCATCCCAACTCTCAGACTTACCTGATCTTCCTTTCTCTACTCGTTTGTCTTGTCAGTACCTCTTACCCTTCATACTCTACAACGTACTTATTTATTGTCATTTATTATCTGTCTCACATGGCTAAAATGCATTTGAGGAGAATGTGTATTCTGCTCTTGTTGGGTGAAGTGCGTGTTGTGTCATTAAGTCTAGTTGGTTTATAGTATTGCCTAACCCTCTATTTCCTTTCTGGAATTCTGTTTATTTGTTCTTTCCATGATTGAAAGAGAAGTATTAAAGTCTCTAACTAACACTGTACATCGGTCTCTTCCTCTTCAGCTTTGACAGTTCTTTGCTTCATAAATATTGGGGCTCTGTTGTTAGATATACATACGTTTCTTTTTAACAGAGTGGTCAGAGAAGTCCTTTTAAAATCTGGTTCAGATCACGTGCCTCCTTTGCTCAACCCGTTTCTGTGGCTCCCATCTTATTCAGCATAAGCGACACGTCCTTGTTGCTGTTAGGTGCTGTCAAGTCAGTTCCGACACATAGTGACTCCATGTACAGTGGAACGAAACACTGCCTCATCCTGCCCAATGTCCACAATCATTGTTATGCTTAAGCCCATTGTTGCAGCCAACCACTGTGTCAGTCCCTCTTGTGGAGGGTCTTCTTCTTTTTCACTAGCCATCTACTTTACCAAGCATGATATCTTTCTCTAGGGCCTTGTGCTTCCTGATAACATGTCCAAAGTATGTGAGACAAAGTCTCACCATCCTTGCTCCTAAGGAGCCTTCTGGCTGTACTTCTTCCAAGACAGATCTGTTCATTCCTTTGAGGGTCCTTAGTATATTCAATATTTCTTGCCAGTACAACAATTGAAGGCATCAGTTCTTCTTTTGCCTTCCTTCTTCATTGTCCAGCTTTCCCATTCACATGAGGCAATTGGTGTCACTTTTAAGGACCATGGTGCTCCTACCAAAGCTATGATGCTTCCAACTGCCATTTATCAGGGAAATGCAAATCAAAACTACAACAAGATGCCTCTTTACACCCTAATAACTCTAATAAAAATATCAGAAAACAACAGGTATTGCCAAAGGTGTGGAAAAAATGGAATCTCATACACCTGTGAGTAGGAATGTGAAATGATACAGCTCCGTGGAAATCACTTTGGTAGTTCCTCAGGAAGTTAAACATGGAATTATCCAATGATGGAGCTATTTCAAAAGAAGTGAAAACAGGTATTCAAACAAAAGCTTGTACATGAATGTTCATAGCAGTAGCAGTCAAAATAGCCAAGAGTTGAAAAAAAACCCAATGTCCATCAATTAGTGAATGAATAAACAAAATACGATATAGCCACATCATGAAACGTTATTTGACCATTAAAAAGAATGACTTACTAATATGTGCTGCAACATGGAAACTGAAAATGTTATGATAAATACAAGAAGTTAGGCATTAAAAGGTCACATGTTATAGAATTCTCTTTATATGAAATATTCAGAATAGGTAAATCCATAATGAAAGCAAGCAGATTAGTGGTTGCCAGGGGCTACAGAGTGGGGAAACTAATTGTAAGTGACTGCTTAATGGGAACGGGGTTTATTTTTGGAATGATGAAAACAGTCTGGAACTTGATAGTGGTGGGGGCGGTGGTACAACATTGTGACTGTACTAAGTGCCGCTGAATTGTTTGCTTTAAAATGCTTAAAATAGTATATTTTAGGTTATGTGTATTTTACCAGAATAAAAAAAAAAAAAAATAGGAGACCATAAAGGGTGAGGGTAGGAGCAGAAATAGCAGTAAAAAGTCATCCAGATGAGAGAATGGTGACTCAGACCATGGTGGTGACAGTGGAAGTGATGAGAGGTAGTTGGAGTCTGGATACATTTTGAAGGTAGATCTAACAGAATTCTACAGTGGTATGGATATGGGATAGGAAAGAAATGTAGGGGTAAGGCAAAAGCAAAAGAAGAGTTGACATCAGGAAAGCTAGAACTGGGGCAAAATTTGGGGGGATGTAGGGCAACTGGAAGTTTGAGTTTGGACATGAGGGATATTTATGTATATTAAATATTCAGTGGAGATTTTAAGTAGACAGATATTGTTTTGAATTTGAGAGAGAGATCTAGAGATATAAACACGGGAGTTATTTATCTGTAAATGATATTTAAGACAAAGAGATCGAATGACATTACCAAGAGAGTGAGTGCGGAAAGAAATGAGATCCAGGGACAGAGCCTCAAGCCACTCCAGCATTCAGAGGCTGGGAAGAGGTGAGAACTAGTCACATAGACTGAGAAGGAGCAGTGAGTGATTCAGGAGGAAAAGTAGGAGAGCACTGGGTCCTGGAAATCAGGGAGGGAGAAGTGAACCGTGCCGAGCCAAGTAAGACAAGAACAGAGAATCAACCACTGGAGTTTGCTACATGGAGGTCATTGATAACCTTGATCAAAACGGCAGGAGTAAACCAAAGACTTGTTGCTGTCTAGTCGACTCTAACTCATAGCAACCCTAGCAGTGGAAATGAAAACCTGGCTGGAACAGTTTTAGTTAAAATTGGATAAGAGGAATTGAAGAGACTGAGGATGGACAACCATTCTGAGTAGTTTTGCTGCAAAAGGTAGTGTCTGTCGCTTGGTGACCCCAGTGCACCTCACCTCTTGTTATTCCAGTTGTTGGGTAATTGGCTCCCTTGCATCTGGGCTAGCCTTGATTGATGGTAGCAATGACACTGTGCCTATTCCAGGCCTAAGTCTTAAGAAGGCTGACAAGTTCTGTACTCTTAGAAACTTCTTGTAGCCACCATGCTACAAGAAACCTCAGCAATATCAAGAGGCCAGGTGGAGAGGACAACTGAAGCCCTCTGCTCAATAGCCCCAACTGAGGCCCCGTCTGAGACAACCATTGCTAGCCTGTGGCACCACAGTCTAGTGGAGCCTCCAGATAATCCCAGGTGGTATTGCATGAAGCAGAACAAACTCTCAACTGAACCCAGTCAATCCAGAGAATCATGACAGAGAATAAAATAGCGGTTATTTTAAAGCCAGGAAGTTTTGGGGAAGAATCACTAAACCAAAACCAAACCCATTGCCATTGAGTGATGACTCACAGCAACCCTACAGGACAGGGTAGAACTGCCCCATATAGTCTCCAAGGAGCATCTGGTAGATTTGAACTTCCAACTTTTGGGTTTAGCAGCCATAGTACTTAACTGGTATGCCACAAGGGGTTCCTAGTAAGTACAAATGGTTAATGCATTCAGCTGCTAAGTGAGAGGTTGATGATTTGAGTCCTCCAAGAGGTGCCTTGGAAGAAAGACCCTGGTGATCTACTTCCAAAAACTGAGCCATTGCAAACCCTGTGGAGCCCAGCACTACTCGGACAGACATGGGATCACCAGAGAGGAGGTCAGCTCCACAGCAGCTAGCTTAGCTTTAAGGTTTGGGGTGGGTTACTGCACCACAATAAATAAGCAAAAACAGAGAAGTACAAACTGGGTGCTAGATGGGGAAAAGTGACCAAGAGGGTTTGTGCTGTTGTTGTTGTTGTGCGTGTCTATGTTGCTGTTGTTAGGTGCCAGCAACAGGTGTAGGCTGTTTCCAACTCATACTGACCTGATATACAACAGAACAAAACACTGCCCACTCCTGCCGCACCCCCACCGCTTGCCACGCTGGAGCCCATCATTGCAATCACTGTGTAAATCTCTCCCTGGGAGGGTCTTCGTCATTCTCACGGACCCTCCATTCTACCAAGCATGGTGGCCTTCTCCAGGGACTGATTCCTCCCAACAGGTCCAAAGTATTAAATCGGAGAAATAACAGTATGTGTGTACACCTATGCAAATGATCCAGAGGATGGAAAAAGCTGATGCTATGGGAAAAACGGGGGGACTGGTGGGGAAGGGTCTTTGAGCAGGTGAAGGGGCTGGGGTCTCCTGCACAGGAGGACGGTCACATCAGGGTACGGTCAGTTCATCCGTGGCCACAGGCAGGAGGGCAGAGTGTGGGCGCGAGGATGCTGGTAGGAGCGTGGGTGTGCTGGAGGGTCTGTATACATCCTCACCGCCTTCATTTTCTCTGTGACTAGAAGGCAGAGAGTGGGGACGTTTGCTCTTTAGGAGAGAGGGGAAGTGTAACAGTGTTTGACAGAGCTGGCAAGTGAATGCCTGGAGAGGCATGGTGCAACCACCAGGCAGCCTTGACGGCCTTGTTAACATTCAAGGCCATGAATGTGAAGCGGGCGCAGCCTCAGTGGTTGTGAATGTCCAGAGAGTGGGAGGCGAACAGAGCTGTGGTTTTGCCAAGGAAAAATAGAAATGAAGAGGACCTGAGAAAATACAGCTCAGGACTAGGAGCCCAATGAGACAGCCAAAAACATGGGGATGAATTGGTGTGAGGTGAAGGAAAAGAGAAAGGCGGGAGGGAGCTAGGAAAGGAGAAGAGAAAGATGGAAACTTACTGCCACATTTTAGACTGCTATTATTGGGCAATCATGTTTAAGGGTAGATGAGTTTCTGAAACAGGAAGGGTTGGCAGGGAACCAGAGGGGTGCTAAGAGTCTGTGCGAAGGGGCAGCCGTGAAGATCAAAGCCAAAATGCCAGTCCCGGCCCCACCCCTGGTCCAGGACAGACTCTGGGACAGACTAAGCCGGTTTTTTAAAATTTGGTTTCAGTTCTGTTTGCCCTATGGGAAAGCTTCTGGCCCATCTCTGGCTGCTCCACACTTTCCCAAGCCTCCTTTTTCAACTTGTCAGCAGCCCCCAGGAGATCAAGGCTGAGGGCCAGGAGACTTTTCTCCTAGAGCGTCCTTAATTAATGGCCAAGCGTAGAACGGCTGGGAGAAGGACATCTGTATTCCTGGCAGGTTGGCTCCCAGCTCTAGCTCCCAGGCAGGGAAAACAAGGTCAGTGGCCACACACAGCCTTGGGCTCAGGACACTTTGCCAGAGGCACAGAGTGGGATCCTGAGAACAGACGTGGGCAAGGGCATCCAGAAGTAGTCAGCTAGTCCCATGGTTTAAAAAAACACAGATGGGGCCCTATTCCAACATTAAAAACCAACCAAATAAAAAACACCAAGCCCTTGGGTGCTGAGTCAATTCTGACTCACTGTGACCTGACAGGACAGAGTAGAATTGTCCCATAGGATTTCTAAGAAGTAGCTGATGGATTTGAACTGCTAACCCTTCAGTTAGCAGCCAAGCTGTTAACCATTGCTACACCAGATATCCTTATCTCCAGCGAATTCCGCTCCTGATTCCAACAGCACCATCAAGTTGGAAACCACTGACTCACCTGTCTGGGCCTCAGTTTCACTACCTGTTAGAAGACTAAGACAGGAGTCTGGATCTACTTTCCAAGCACATGTTTCCTTGGAGCCTCATGGCAGCCAGAAAGGTGTTACTAGTCCCCCTTTCGGAGGCAGGAGAATGGTGGTTGATAGGGTTGAGATGATGAAGGGATGGGTGTTATGATCTTTAAAGTCTTTCCCAGCACTTAGGTTTTAGAATTCTAAGATTATCCAAGTGGGGCTACCTGAAGCTGCTTCCCAAACCACTGGAACTGATTCATGCTTTCACGTTTCCCAGAAGTCCTTTCACCTCTTGGGACACATGTTCAGCTGACTGCAATAAACCAGAGATGTCTGACTTGTTCCCCAAACCCTTCCCTACATGGGCTTTTGGTGATAGCTAGACTAGCTGAGGCCCACTCGCTATGACCTACTTTGGAAATTCCCGACACCACCTCTTTACTACGCCTTGGTTCAGAATAAAGGGTGCCTGCACAGCTGGGAGGCAGGTCAAGCTGGGAAATTGATTAGAGGTTTAGTCTAGATGAGTAACTGCAAGAAGAGGAGGGGAAAAAGGTATGACTCAAAGGGCAGGTGGTGGCAGGCTTCCGTGTGAACTGTGACTCTTGAGAATAGCCACTGAGAAGCTGTGGGCAAGGGTGATCCCACAACTGGATTTCATTTAAGAATTATTGCTTCACAGGTCTGCAGACAGGTCGAGAGTGGAGAGTGGACCCGGAGGAGCCTGGTCCGGAGAGCTGGAAGGCAGTTAAAAGAAGTTATCAGAGTCATCCAGGTGAGAGGCAATGAGAAGGCCTAGGGGAGCGATGGGAGTAGGGGTGGGTGGGAGATAGAGAACCATGAAGATGAGGATGGAGAGTTGATGGGCCGTGGGACTAGACGGTGGGTGGTGGAGGAGGAGTCTTGGAGGCTGCACTGATTAGAGTGTGGTTGATGCTTGGCAGCATTCGTGCAGGTGGGGAACATGGGAGGGATGGACCCCTGTTTTATTTTGACACAGTGAGGGCCGTCTGTAAAGGCTCTGGGGTACTGAGTGCTTGGTACAGAGTGGGCCATCTGTAAAGGCTCTGGGGTACTGAGCTGCCCTCTTGGGTGAGACCTCAGAGGCATTTTCTATCTTCACGGTGGAGGAAGGTCCAGAGCTCTGGCTGAGGAGCTAAGGTTCACACCAGTCCCCAAAGGGTCCCTGGTGTGATTTAAAAAAGGCAGCTTCCTCCAAATGGGACAAAATATTTGCAAGGCATGTATCTGATAAGCGCCTGGTATCCAAAATATATAAAGAACTCTTACAACTCAACAACTGAAGAAAAGAAAATTAATACAGAGATTGAATAGATGTTTTCTCCAAAGAAGATTCCCAGGTGGTCAATAAATAAGTACGTGAAAAGATGCTTGTCTTAGTCAGCTAGTGCTGCCATCACAGAAATGTCAGAAGTGGATGGCTTTAAAAAGGGACATTTTGTTTTGTCAGAGTCCAGTGGGCTAAAGGCCCAAATTCATGGTGTCAGCTCCAGGGGAAGGTTTTCTCTGCTGGCCGTGGAGGGAGGCCCTTGTCATCAGTCTTCCCCTGGACTAGAAGCTCCTGAAACACAGGGACAACTGGACCTTTCCAAAGGATGCATTCAGCTTCCGGCACAGCTTCTTGGTGGTATGAGGTCCCCAGATCTCTGCTAGCTTCTTTCCTTTATATCTCAAGAGACTACTTCAAGGCATAAAACAGTCTCACACAATGAATTCCGCCCCACCAACACAACTGCCCACCTCTCCACCCCTCCACCTCTATTAACATCACGGAGGCAGGATCCACAACAGGGAGGGACACTACACAATATCAGGAATCACCGCCTAGCTAAATTGCTACAGTTTTTTTGGGAAACACGATTGAATCCAAGACATTGCTCAACATCATTAGTCATCAGGGAAATGCAAAATAAATGCACAGTGAGATGCCCCTTTGCACACACTACCAGTTAACTGCCTGCCCTTGAGCCCATCCTGGCTCATGGCAAGCCCAGGTGCATCGGAGTAGAACTGCACGCCACAGGGTTTTCAATGGCTGTTTTGGGGGGAGTAGGTTACCAGGCCTTTCTTCTGATGCGCCTCTGGGCAGACTCAAATCAGCACCCTGTCAGTCAGGATGTGTCAGTAGTTTATACCATCAGACTTCTATACTAAAAGGCTGTAATAAAATGGAATGACTGTAATAAAAGGAAAATAACAAGGGTTGGTGAGGATGTGGAGAAATTGTAAGTCTGTGTATTACCTGTAGGAAAGCAAAGGATGTAGCTGGCAGTTCCTCAGAAAGTGAAACACTAAATTATCATACGATCCAGCAATTAAGCTCTAGATATATACCCAAGAGAAATGAAAGCTTATGTTCACACCAAAACTTCTGCATGAATTTCATAGCAGTGTTAATCTTATAGCTAAGATGTAGAAGTGACTTGAATTTCCATCAGCTGGTGACTAGGTCAATAAAACATAACATATGTATGCAATAAAAAGAAATGAAGTTCTAATCATACTGCAGTGTGGATGAACCTCGAACACATTATGCAAAATGAAAGAAGCCAATCACAAAAGGACAAATATTCTATGCTTCCGCTTACATGAAATGTGCAGATTAGGCAATAGAGACAGAGAGTACATTAGTATTGTGAGAGGACAGGTAAAGCGAAAGCTGTGGGATTTCATTTAGGGGTAATGGAAATGTTCTAGAATTAGATTATTCTGACGTTTGTACAACATTGTGAATATACTAAAGTTGCTGAATTCTACATGTTAAAATGGTGAACTTTCTGTTACGTGAATTTACCTCAATTTTTAAGAAAAGAGAAGGAAAATGTGGTCCTTCCTCTGGGGACATGCAATCTTGAGAGTGTAGGTTGGATGTCAGCCCCTTAGCCTGTGCCTGTGTGCAGTAAACAACCTGTCCAGCCGTACTTGGCAGGCCTGTGGTGAAATATAAATGCTTCTACTCACATTTGGTAGAGAAAAGGGATCACTGGTTGAATGCATTTGCCAAGGCTAGATGAAACCTCTGTCTCTCCCCTGAGAAAACACAATCGCAGGAATAATTCTCACCCAAGTAGCAAAATAAGCCCCTTCTTCCCTCCTCCTGCCCCACTGCTGCCCTGTTGACTTTGTCCCTGGCTGGCTCCAAGCACACTCATATGCACACACCCTTGAGCTGCAATTCCACCTAACATTCAGTAACTTAAGCCAAGCCTCTTCACACGCCTAGATTTGTTCATTCTTTCCACTTTAACTGAGCTCCCTTCTAAACCTTACACACCCTCACCCTGCACCCTCTTGCTGTTCTCAGGGCCTCATTCTCTGCTCCATGACACCTCCCATTTCAAAACCTGCTCTCAGCTCAACTCTTCCAGGATCCCCTGGAGGAACTCCACCTGCCTCCTGTCATCCGTTTATGCTTGTAAAGAGCCCCACTCCTTCAGCAGAAGGAGGGGGAAAGAAATTACAGAAAATGAACTTGGAGCCGGAAGTCCTGTCTATGTCTGTCTCTGACACTGGCTTGCAGGATGCTTTTGATAAGTCTCTTCCCCTGTCTATGCAAATTTCCCACCATCAGAATTCCTCTAAAGACCTTACAGGTACTAACTGTTCATTCAGTGACTGCTTCTTGAGCACCTGCATTGGACCAGGCCTTGTCCTAAGCGCTGAAATGCAGTGGAGAGCATGGTAGTTTTCCTGCCCTAGAGTTGCTCACATTTCAACAGGCAGAGAGACAGTCAACAAATCAATAAGAGATCATTACAGTTGGCTGTCAGAGTGATAAGGGTACAGTGACGGGCAAGGCTCACTATCTCATCCAGGAAAGACTCCTCCAAAGAGTGAGAATTGAGTGAATATTGAATGATGATGAGGTATCCATAGGGTGTACCAGACAAAGAGTATTTCAAGCAGAGGGAACAGAAGATGCAAAGACCCCAAAGTAGGACAAGAGCAGTGGTGCTGTTGGCGTCACAAGGAGGCAGTGTGGTTGGAGGGCGGTGAGTCCAAGGAAGAGAGATGGGATGTGAAGACAGGATAGGGCACAGGGCTCAGAAAATGTGGAACCTCACAGAGCATGGGGTGGTGAGTGGACCCAATCCTTAGAGAGATGGGAAGGCTGTGGAAGGTTTTTGATAAGAGTGAGCTTCCATGTGTTAAAGGGTTTGTAAAAATGGCATGTGGCATCAGACTCTGGTGGCATAGCGGGTTAAGTGCTATGTCTGTGAACTGAAAGGTCAGCAGTTGAAATCTGCCAGGTACTCCTTGGAAGCTCTATGGGACAGTTCTGCTCTGATCTCCAGGGTCACTATGAATCAGACATGACTTGACAGCAGTGGGATTCCTCACAAGGACTTCATGCACTTTATTTGTATTACTACCAGGCTTTCTAATCCCCCGGTGGGCTGCAAGCACATTCCTTGCATAGTCCTATCCAATCATTTTTGGGGAATCACAGGACAATGACTAGAAGGAAAATATTAAGTGATTCACTGCAGAGACTTCCACCTGTTGTGTGGAGAGTGAGGTGCAGAGGGCAAAGATGCTGTTTCTAATAACTTCCTTTTGGCCAAGGCATCTAAATGTTCTAGCATGGAAAGGCTGTAAGACTCAGAACAGGAAAAAGCAGGGACGTCACCACCCTGGGTAACTGGAAAAATCCACCAGTCCCAGGAGTTGTTAGCCATCCATATTTTTGTGGGTTCAGGGGAGATAGAAACTGATTCCTAGGAAGACAACCTAGAGCTTGAGCTTCAGAAACTATTTCTTAAAATTCTAGAAAGTTATCTCAAACAGCCCTGAAACTCCCAGATGCCCCTTCTGCAGAAGAACCAAAGGTTGGGTCAATCAGTTCACACTCTGTCATTCAAGGGCTTCCTGATTTAGCCCCCGGTTATGCCTCCAAACTCATCTCCCATTCTTCCTCAGTCCACAGAGGCCAAGCAGACAGCTCACTTTTTCCTAAATTCTCCCTTCTTCCAGATGTTTTCTTGTGTCGTCCCCTCCATCTGAAATACTTTCCTCCTCCAAACCGTATCTCGCTCAGGTAACTTCTAAGATCATACCTCAAAACGCCATGTCATTTTATGATTTCTTTGCCATAAAGCTTATTTCTCTTAGCACATTTATAAAAGATTTTTAACAGAGCCTGTATTCATCAGAATTTCTTCCAGTTAGAAATAACAAGAAGCCCAACTCAAACTGGATTCTTCTAAGAACATAATTCATTGGCTTACGAAAATGAAAAGTAAAGGTTAGTCTTCAGGCATAGCTAGAGCTAAGCACCTGTATGTCTCTTTCATTCATTTATCTCTGTTTACTAACAGTTGGCTTCGTTCTCAGGCAGACTTGTCCACCAGCAGCTCCAGGCTTACATTCTATTCCCTCTTCATAGCACCTATGGTAGAATATTATTTTTGAGATGTTAAGCTCTGTTTTTTTCCCAAGATGATAAAAATTGAACTATACACCAACATCAAATATTAAGCTCAATAAAGTTTTCCCTATATATACACCAGTGTAGCTGTCACAAAGATTAGAACTTTTCCAGCACTAAGTTGCAGTACCTCTTCTTAGTAGTCATGTCCCTACTTTCTCTTCTGATTTTACTTGTTTCTATTTTCTCTCTTTTGTCTTTGTTCAGAGAAAGTCTTGCCAAATATCTTTTGAAACAATCTGAATCTGGTTTCACTGATGATTGTTCTACTCTTCTTTATTTCACTTATCTCTACTCTGATCTTTGTTATTTCCTTCCTTCTGGTAACTTTGCACTTAGTATACTCTTCCTCATTCCCAGTTTGCCAAGTTACATTATTGACTTGAGATCTTTCTATCTTTTAATACAGCCATTAACCACTATAAATTTCCCTATGAGTGCTCTCTTCATTACAGCCCATAAGTTGTGGTATGTTGTACTTTCCTTCTCGTTCATCTCTCTGTGTTTTCTGATTTCCTTTATTTCTGTTGTGACCGATTGGTTGTTTAATGGTGAGTTGTTCAATGCCACATATTTGTATATCTTCCAGTTCCCTTTCTGTTAATTATTTCCACTTTCATTCCACGGTGGTTGGCAAAGATACTTTGTGTGATTTCAGTCTTTTAAAATCTATTTAGGCATGTTTGGTGACCTAGAATATACTCTGTCCTGCAGAGTGACCCATGGGCCCCAGAGAAGATGTGCATAGTGCTGTTGTTGGATGCAGTTGTTCCATGTAGGTCTGTTAGGTCTGCTCGGTTTATGTTATTGCTATTGTTAGGTGCCATTGAGTCATCCCCAACTCATAGCCACTCTGTATAATAGAACAAAACACTGCATTGTCCTGTGCCTCCCCCACAGTCATAATCTTGAGCCTATTCTTGTAACCACTGTATCAATCCACCTAGATGAGGATCTTCTTTCTCACTGACTCTACTTTAACAAGCGTGATGCCCTTCTGCAGGGACTGGTTCCACCTGATAACATGTCTAAAGGATGTGAGGTGAAGTCTCACCATCCCTGCCTGTAAGGAGCATTCTGGCTCTACTTCTTCCAAGACAGACCACTGTGTTCTTCGGGCAGTCCGTGGTATAACCAGTATTGTTCACAAGCACTGTGATTCAAAGGCATCAGTTCTTCTTCAGGCTTCCTTATTCATTGTCCAGCTTTTGACTGCACGTGAGGTGACAGAAAACACCATGGCTTGGATGAGGCACACCTAAGTGATGTTCTTTTCAACACTTTTAAAAAGATGTTATGCAGCTGAATTGCCCAAAGCAATATGGCATTTGATTTTCTGACTGCTGCTTCTATGGGAGTAGGTATAGTAACTGGTCTTCCTTGTAGGCATATGGATATTATCCTGTCATGGACAGCATTGTGCTTCAGGAGAGATCTTGAAATGTTCTTTTTGATGATAAATGATAAACACCATTCCACTTCAGTCTGTCATCTTTGGCATAGTACACCACGTGACTGTCCAATTAAAAAGGGCCAGTACCAGTCCATTTCAGCTCACTAGTGCCTACAGTGTCAATGATTGTGGGTTTCATTTCATTTTTGATGACTTCCAATTTCATAGAGTCATGCTTTGTGCGTTTCATGTTCTGATTATTATTGGATATTTGCAGCTGTCTCTCTTCTTTGGAGTCATGCCATATCAGCAAGAGAAGATTCCAAAAGCTTGACTCCATCCACATCATTGAGGCCAACTATATTTTGAGGAGATGGCTCTTCCCCAGTCATATTTTGAGTGCTTTTCTTTCTTCTTCTTCTTCTTCTTTTTTCAATCTTTTGTTTATTTATTGTGATTGAGTGAAAGTGTACAATGCAGTTTAAATTCACTTGCCTGCTTATGTGCAGCTCCTACTGCTCTCCTTGCCTGGTGACAGCACACTCCTCCTCTCTGTTCTATGCATGTCATATCCTCTTAACAATCTCCTGTCCCCTCTTCTGTCTCCACTTCCCTCTAGTAAGAGGCCAGTAGGACAACATCCTATAGATACATAGAACCATAAAGTGCACACATGATATGGTCACTCTGTGTCGCCAAGTCCAATCTATTCCTATCCAAGGAATTGACCTCAAAAATGATTTATCAACACGGGCAGTATCAGGTCTAGTGGCCATGCTCCCAGGGAACCCCTGGGCCTTTGGACTGTTGACTGCAGTCTTTTAGTGGAGTTCTCAGGGTGCACCCCCTTTTATTCTCATATTGCCACCGGTACTTAACTTTGTGAGCCCCGTCACTGCTGTCACTGGTGGTAGCCGGGCACCATCTGGTTCTTCTGGTCACATGTCGATGTAGTCACCGGTTCACGTGGGCCTTTCTGTCTTCTGGGTTCTCTTTCCTTCATGTTGTTTTTGTCCTTGGTAATCATTTGCTCCTGCTCAGTTGGGACCATTTGTTGTACCTCAGATGGCAGCTTACTAGCTTTTAAGACCCCCAGATGCCACTCACCGGTATGGAGTGGAGAAGACTTTCTTAGCAATAGGCTAGTTGTGCCAGCTGGCCTCGACCTAAGGGGATCACCTTCAGATAATATTTCAGACATTTTCCTACTGCTATTCGTGAGTTTTTCACTAGCTAATTTTTTTCAGAAACAGATTGCTAGGTCCTTCTTCCTAATCTGTTTCCGTCTGGAAGCTCAGATGAAACCTGTCTACCACGGTAATCCTGCTGATATTAGAAACACTACTGGCATAGCTTCTGGAACTACAGCACCACACAAGACACCACAGTACAACAAAAAGACAGTTGCTTGGTTTATTTTTAAAAAAACAAAAAAACACCATTGTCATCGAGTAGATTCTGAATTATAGCAACGTATAGGACAGAGTAGAACTGCCCTGTAGTGTTTCCAAGGGGTACCTGGTGAATCTGAACTGCCAGCCTTTCAGTTAGCAATCGCAGCTATTAACAACTATACCACAAGGGTTTCTGCCCATTTATAGTATTGTTAAAATCTTCTATTTCCTTATTGATCTTTTCAGACAGTCTATCCATTATTGAAAGTAGTACATTAAAATCTCCAGCAGTTGCAGATCTTTCTGTTTCTCTCTTCAGTTCTGTCACTGTACACTTCATGTATCGGGGGGCTTTGATGTTACACGCGTACATATCTACAGTTGGTGTATCTTTTATCGCAATAGGATCTTCTCTGATTCATAACATTATTTTTGACATAAAGTCTATTTTTTTATGATACTAATAAAGTCACCCAGCTCTCTTTTAATTAATTGCTGTGTAAAATATTTTCCATCCTTTTATTTTCAATCAATCTGTGTCTTTGAGTCTAAGACGTGTCTCTTGTAGACAGCATATAGGGAGATCATTTTTTTTTCATCTACTCTGTTAATCTCTTGATCAGAGAAAGATGCAGCAAGCTTTGCCAGATCATCCATATATAGCAGATGCAAGTCACAACCCAAAGTAAATTCCCCTTATAACGATTGGTTGATCCATCAGATCATTTTATAGAGGTGCTTACATTGTATGACAACATGGAGGATGCTGTATCATTACATTACTACTTAACATAATCTGTTAAGCTTTTTGATCAGAGAGCTCAGTCCATTTACATTTAATTACTGATAAGGAAAGACTTCTGTCATTTGTCTTTTTTTTGAATGTGTGTGCTTTTTTGTCACTTTTTCTCCCCAAACTGCCCTTCATTGACAGTTAATTTTTTATATGTAATTATTTTCATTCCCCTCTTTTCATTTGTATATATTTTTTAAGATATTTTCTCTGTGATTACATTGAAAAATTACATTTAATATCCTAAATGTATAACACCTTAGTTTAAACTGGTGCCAACTGAACTTCCATAACATACAAAAGCTCTGTTCCATTATTGCTTCTCCTTCCACCTTTGTGTTGTTGCTATTACAAATTGCATCTTTATGCATTATATGCCTGCGATGGTTGACACTAAGTGTCAGCTTGGCTAGAGGATGATTCTCAGTAGTTTGGCAATTGCATGATGACATAGTTTGGCAGTCATGTAATCATATAATTTGGTAGTTATGTAATGATACAGCATCCTCCATGTTGCCATATAATGTAAGCACCTCTATAATATGATCTGATGGATCAACCAATCGTTATAAGGGGAGTTTACTTTGGGTTATGACTTGCATCCACTATATATGGATGATCTGGCAAAGTTTGCTGCCTTTTCCTCCCTCTGGATCCTGCATCCAGCTTGTCATCATTGGATCTCCAGTTCTTGGAATTTGAGCCAGCAGCTCCGTACTGATTATTTGTCTGGGGATTGGTTGGCCTCCACAGGCTGTGAATCAGAAGCCTACCAATCTTGAATTCACGTATCCTTAGAGCTATGTGAGTCAGGAGAAGCCTGCAGCCCGATACATGACCCACAGACTTGGGACTCGCCAGCCTCTGAAACTGCATGAGCCATTTCCTTGATACATATATATTTCACTGGTTTGACTTCTCTAGAGAACCCATCTTAAGACAGTGGTCAATAACATCAACACCTAATTATTTTTAAGCATTGGTCATTTAAAAATATATCAGACATTAGTACTAGAGCCACAAACTACAAATATCATAAATCTGCTCTTTGTATTTGCCCATGAAATTGTCTTTATTAGAGAATTTCTTTCCTTTTGTATTTAGTACTTTGTTAGTGTCTTTTCATTTCAGTCTGAAGAACTGCCTTCAATATTTCTCTTGGGCAGGTCTAGTTGTAACAAGTTCCCTCAGCCTTTATATATCTGTGGATATTGTAACTTTGCCCTCATTCTAGAAAGATTATTCTTCTAGGTATAGAATTCTTGATTAACAATTACATTGTTTCAGCACTTTAAAAATGTCTCCAATAGCCTCTGGCCTCCAAGCTATTTGAAGAGAAATCAATGCATAATCTTACCGAGGATGCTTTGTATGTAATCTTTGCTTCTCTCTTGCAGCCTTCAAGACTCTCTCTTTATTTTCGGTTTTTGAAAAGTCTGATTATAAATTATCTCAGTGTGCGTTTCCTCGTGTTTATCATACCTGGAATTTATTGAGCCTTTTGGATATGTTGATTCATGTCCTTCATCAAATTTGGGAAGATTTTTTCTTCTATTGTTTCTCCAAGTATTCTTACTTTCCCTTTGTCTCTTTCTCTTCTCCTTCTGGGGTTCCTTCTAGTGTAGGCTGGGTCACTTGACTGTGTAACACAATTTCTGTAAGCTCTGTTCATTTTATTCATCTTCTCTTTCTCTTCAGGCTGGATAACTTCAGTTGTTGTATTTTCTGTTTTTGTCATTAGGTGCCATTGAGTTAGTGTCAACCGACAACGACCCTATATTCAACAGAACAAAGCTGCCCAGTACTGCACCGACCTCACAATCATTGTTATACTTGATCACATTGTTGCCGTCTGCTCTGTCAATTCATCTCATAGAGGGTTTTCCCCCTTTTCACTGATCCTTTCCTCTATCAAGCATGATATCCTTCTCCATGGACTGGTTCTTCCTGATGCGATGTCCAATGTATGTGAGATGCAGTTTTGCCATCCTTGTTTTCATGGAGCACTCTAGCAGCCCTTCTTACAAAACAGACCTCTTATTCTTTTGGTAGTCCATAGTACATTTAGTATTCTTTGCCAACATCATAACTCAAAGGTGTCAAGTTTTCTTTGGTCTTCCTTATTTGTGTCCAGCTTTTACATACATATGAGGGAATGGAAAGCATCACAGATTTTGTCAGGTGTGTCTAGTTCTTTAAGGTGACATCTTTGCTTTTCGACACTTTAAAGAGGTCTTTTGCAGAAAATTTGCCCAGTGCGCACGTCATGTGATTTCTTGACTGCTCCTTCCATGTATATTGATTGTGAATCCAAGTAAAAGGAAATCTTTGACAACTTCAATCTTGTCTGCTTTTATCACAATGTTGCTTATTGGTCCATTTAGGAGGATTTTCATTTTCTTTGTCTTGAGCTGTAATCCATGCTAAAGGCTGTACTCTTTGATCTGCATCAGTAAGTGCTTCAAGTCCTCTTTGCTTTCAACAGGCAAGGTTATGTCATGTGCATAATGCAGGTTTTATTGAGTCTTCCTCCAATCCTAATGCTCCATTCCTCTTCACATAGTCCACCTTCTTGGATCATTTGCTCAGCATGCAGGCTGAATAAGTATGGTGAAAGAATACAAACCCTACACACAACTTTCCTGACTTTAAACCACATAGTATCTCCTTGTTCTGTGCAAATGACTGTCTCTTGATCTATGTACAGCTTCCTTGAGCACAATTTAATATTCTGGGATTCCTCTTCTTCACAATGTTGTCCATAATTTATGATCCACACAGTTGAATGAACAATTTAATATCCTGGGATTCCTCTTCTTCACAATGTTATCCATAATTTATGATCCGCACAGTTGAATGCCTTGACATAGTCAATAAAACATCCTTCTGGTATTCTCTGCTTTCAGACAGGATCCGTCTGACATTAGCAACGATATCCATTGTTCTTTGCCCCCTTCAGAATCTGGCTTGAGTTTCTGGTTGTTCCTTGTTGATATACTGCTGCAACCACTTTTGAATGATCTTCAGCAAAATTTTACTTTCATGTGATATTAATGGTACTGTTAAAAAATTTCCATATTCAGTTAGATTATCTTTCTTTGGAACAGACATAAACATGGATCTCTTCCAGTGGGTTAACCAGGTAGCTCTCTTCCAAATTTCTTGGCATAGATGAGTGAGCACTTCCAATGTACATTTGTTTGTTGAAACATCTTACCCTCTAGTTCACTGACTACTCTTCTGCTGGCACAAATCTGCTATTGAGCCCCTTCGGTTAACTTTTCATTTCACTTATTGTACTATTCCAGCTCCAGTAATTCTGTTCGATTCACTTGTGGAACGTCTATCTGTTCAGATGTGTGTCTTTTTGACATTTTCATTTTGTTCATATATCATTTTCCTGATTACCTTTAGTTTTTTGTACATATATTCCTTTAATTCTTTGAGCATATGTTGTACTGTTGTTTCAAAGCGTTTTATTCCATCTATTATTATCTGAGTTTCCACAGGAACAGTTTATGTCACTTCATTTTGATCATTTGAATGGGACGTTCTTTCTATTTCTTTGTACAACCTGTAATTTTTTGTCAAAACCAGGTTATTTGAATATTATAACATATTTGCTCTGAAAATGAGATTCTCCTTCTAAAAGGTTTAGTTTGTTTTTTGTTTTTAATTATTAAAGTATCTAATAGCTTGTCTTCTCGTTGATTGTGATGGTTAAGATTGTGTGTCACTTTGACTGGGCTGTGATTCTCAGTGTTTATATGTAATTACCCACATGAAGGGATCTGCTATGAGTGGCCAGTCAGTTGAAAGAGAGTTTCCTTGGGTGTGTGGACTACTTCTGAATATAAGTAGACTTTCTGGCTTTTGCCTGTCCTGGATCTTGCAACTACCTTCTGTTCATCTGACCTCCAGATCTTGAGACTTGAGCTAGCAACTTATCTGCTGATCTTGGGATTCACTGATCCTCACAGACTGTGAGCTAGACCCTTGTTATCTGACCCACTGATCTTGGGTTGGCTATAGCCCCTGCAGCTACACGGATCAAGAGAAGCCTTTCTATCTTGCCTGCTGATATTGGAATTTGTTGATCTTCACAGACAGTGAACTTAAGCCTTGATCTCCAACCAACTGATTTTGGGTTCATCAACCCCTGCAACTATGTAAATAGGGGAAGGCTCCTATTCTTCCAATCCATGGACTTAGGCCATTCCAACCTCTACAATCATGTGAGCCATTTCCTTGATATAAATCTCTCTCTCTGTATATATTTATATGCTTTACTGGCTTTCCTTTTCTTAAGAACTCAGCCTAAGATAATGACTTCCCCTGTTTTTCAACAACTGCCATCCTGGCTGTGTGTGGATACCAAAGACTGTTCCACATCCTGTACCCAACTAGTGTTTTGAAAGAGATTTTCTTGCACTCCAGGGAAAAAGAAAAAAAAATTGTAAGCACCTTTACCAGGCATTGCCACTGAGCTTTAGGTTGGGCCCTCCTTCAGCATTTAAGCTTGCTGTAATATACTTCAGGTTCTGCCTAAAGTGAAAAGGTAGGGTATTCTTAAACATCTTGCTCCACGTGCATTTTGCTTTGAACAAGTATGTAGATTTCTCAATTCCTCTATGTATGTGATGCTTTTGAAAGAACTAATTTCTGCAAAAAAAAAAAACCTCTGTCTCTGGTTCGTCTTTCAGCTCTTAGGAATTGATTTTTGATCAGCACACACTATTTAGTCCCCAGCAACTAAGGGTGGCCACAGCCTTCAGGAGCTGATTGCCACTTCTTCCTTCACTTGACATGAGTCCTGAGGCAGGTAAAACAGAGGCAAGGACCCCACTTATGTCCTTCAGCCCCCATGATGATCACAATAGACTCACAAACATATAATCAGATGATGGAGTCTGTTCTGCGACTCCAGAGCCAGAGATCAAGCTTTCCTTTTGTGAACACAAAATGTGGTCTGCTGCCACTGCCATCACCATAGCTGGGCCAGGAGGGGAAGTAGTGCAGATAGCAGAAAGAAATCTTTTCCTACTGCTTAGAAGTTACCTTTTTCTTGATGCAACATTCACTTAGTTGCTACAGTGCTCCAATTGCTTTTCAGAGTTCCTACAGAATTGAATCCATACATTTCTGGCTGTTTCCCATACTGTTTGTAGGGGGTGGGGACAGGAGCATAGGTCTGCTTATACGGTCATCTTCCAGGATTTCTCTAAAAACATAGATTAGTCTTGCTGGTTATTGAACTTCAAATACATAAAATTGTATAATATTTAATTTTCATGTTTGATAGTCTCTTATACAAAATAATAACTTTGCTACAAGACACCACTACAACAAACCAAAAGAGAGCTACTCAAGTGTAGAAACTTACCTTGTTCATGAATAGGAAGACTCAGTATTGTGAAAATGGTTATTCTATCTAAAGCAATCTATAAATGCAATGCAATCCCTATCCAAATTCCAATGATTTTTTTTTTAATGAAATGGGAAAACAGTTGCCAACTTCATACAGAAAGGAGGAAGCCCCACATAAGCAAGACATTACTGAAGAAGAACAAAATAGTAGGCCTCTTTGGAGGCCTGACTTTAGAACATTTTACAATATCACAGTAGTCAAAACAGCCTGGCAGTAGTATAGTAGTGTAACAGACACAGAGACCAACGGAACAGAATTGAAAATACAGACATTAAAATCATCCATCAACAAACAGCTGATATTTGACACAGGCCCAAAGCCCATGAACTGGGGAAAAGACAGTCTCTTTAACAAATGGTGTTAGTATAACTGGATGTCCATCCATCTGCAAAAAAAGAAATGAGACCTATATCTCACACCATGTGCAAAAACTAATTCAAAATGGATCAGAAACTTAAGTATGAAATCTAAAACAGTAAAGATCGTAGGAGAAAAATAGAGACAATGCTGGGAGCCCTAATACCTGGCATAAACAGAATACAAAACATGACTAACAATATACAAACACCAGAAGAGAAAGTAGGTGGTTCTGTTAGAGCAGCACTAGCTGACTGAAACAACCACCTTAGAAATCAATTTGGGACTTCTTTAAAAAGGTAGAAATAGAAATACTATACGATCCAGCAATCTAATCCTTGGAACATAACCTAAAGAAATAAGATCTGTCATATGAATAGATAATTGTAGCAGTGTCCACAACAGCAAAAAGATGGAATCAATCTAGGTGTGCTCCCCCCCCCAACAAACAGTATGAGAAACAGCCAGAAATGTACGGATTCAACTCTGTAGGAACTCTGAAAAGCAGTTGGAGCACTGTAGCAGCTAAGTGAATGTTGCATCAACATGTTGCTCATCCAAAGACTTCATCAAAAGAGTAAAAAGACAACCTAGAGACTAGGAAAAATAATTTGGATAGCAACCAAACTGATCAGTATCTAAACTTTAAAATCTACAAGATACTGTAAAACTTCAACAAAAACAAGTAACCTAGTTAAAAAATGGGCAAAAGATAAGAACAGGCACTTTACCAAAGAAGACATTCAGGTACCTAGTGGGTACATAAGAAAATGCTCATAGTCATTAGCCATACAGAAATGCAAATCAAAACTGCAATAAGATACCATCTCACCCCAAGGAGGCTGGCATTAATCCAAGAAACACAAAACAATAACCGTTGGAAAAACTGTGAAGAGACAAGTACACTTATGTATAGCTGGTAGGAGTGTAAAACGGTACAACCACTGTTGTGGATTGAATTGTGTCCCCTTAAAATACGTGCAGCCATGTGGCTAGGCCATGGTTCCCAATATTTTGTGATTGTCCTGCATTTTGTGATTTTCCTCTGCTGTAAATTAAAGGATTAGGGTGGGACTGTAAATCCTTTCATAGGATCATCTCCCTGCTCCACTGTAAGGGAAATTTCCTTGGAGTATGGATTGCCCCACCCTTAATCCTTTCATTCTGCAAGAGATAAAAGAAAAGAGAAGCAGGCCGAGAATGGGGAACCTCATACCATCAAGGAAGCAGAACTAGCAGAAGATTGTGTCCTTCAGAACTGAGGTTCCTGTGCCAAGATGCTCCCTGGACAAAGAATGATGTAATTCTGGATTTTCCTCCAGAGCCGACAAGGGAGAAACCCTTCCTCTGGAGCAGACCTCCTGAATTTGGACTTGTAACCTACTGGACTGTGTAAGAATAAATTTTTCTTTGTTAAAGCCATCCACTCTGTGGTGTTTCTGTTAGAGCAGCACTAGCTGACTGAAACAACCACCTTGGAAATCAATTTGGGACTTCTTTAAAAAGGTAGAAATAGAAATACTATATGATCCAGCAATCTAATCCTTGGAACATAACCTAAAGAAATAAGATCTGTCATATGAATAGATAATTGTAGCAGTGTCCACAACAGCAAAAAGATGGAATCAATCTAGGTGTGCTCCCCCCCCCAACAAACAGTATGAGAAACAGCCAGAAATGTACGGATTCAACTCTGTAGGAACTCTGAAAAGCAGTTGGAGCACTGTAGCAGCTAAGTGAATGTTGCATCAACATGTTGCTCATCCAAAGACTTCATCAAAAGAGTAAAAAGACAACCTAGAGACTAGGAAAAATAATTTGGATAGCAACCAAACTGATCAGTATCTAAACTTTAAAATCTACAAGATACTGTAAAACTTCAACAAAAACAAGTAACCTAGTTAAAAAATGGGCAAAAGATAAGAACAGGCACTTTACCAAAGAAGACATTCAGGTACCTAGTGGGTACATAAGAAAATGCTCATAGTCATTAGCCATACAGAAATGCAAATCAAAACTGCAATAAGATACCATCTCACCCCAAGGAGGCTGGCATTAATCCAAGAAACACAAAACAATAACCGTTGGAAAAACTGTGAAGAGACAAGTACACTTATGTATAGCTGGTAGGAGTGTAAAACGGTACAACCACTGTTGTGGATTGAATTGTGTCCCCTTAAAATACGTGCAGCCATGTGGCTAGGCCATGGTTCCCAATATTTTGTGATTGTCCTGCATTTTGTGATTTTCCTCTGCTGTAAATTAAAGGATTAGGGTGGGACTGTAAATCCTTTCATAGGATCATCTCCCTGCTCCACTGTAAGGGAAATTTCCTTGGAGTATGGATTGCCCCACCCTTAATCCTTTCATTCTGCAAGAGATAAAAGAAAAGAGAAGCAGGCCGAGAATGGGGAACCTCATACCATCAAGGAAGCAGAACTAGCAGAAGATTGTGTCCTTCAGAACTGAGGTTCCTGTGCCAAGATGCTCCCTGGACAAAGAATGATGTAATTCTGGATTTTCCTCCAGAGCCGACAAGGGAGAAACCCTTCCTCTGGAGCAGACCTCCTGAATTTGGACTTGTAACCTACTGGACTGTGTAAGAATAAATTTTTCTTTGTTAAAGCCATCCACTCTGTGGTGTTTCTGTTAGAGCAGCACTAGCTGACTGAAACAACCACCTTGGAAATCAATTTGGGACTTCTTTAAAAAGGTAGAAATAGAAATACTATATGATCCAGCAATCTAATCCTTGGAACATAACCTAAAGAAATAAGATCTGTCATATGAATAGATAATTGTAGCAGTGTCCACAATAGCAAAAAGATGGAATCAATCTAGGTGCCTGTCAGTGAATGAACGGGTAAACAAATCATGATATATTTAAATAGTGGACTACCACTCAAGGATAAAGAACAACAATGAATCTGTGAAATATCTCAGAACATAGATGAATCTGGAGGGCTTGTACTGAATAAAATTAGTCAGCTGTAGAAGGACAAATATTGTATGAGATCACTATTAAACAAGAACCCAAGAAAACGTTTAAACACAGAAGAAAACATTGTTTGATAATTATGGGGATGGGGAGGAAGGGAAGAGGGTATTTACTAACTAGATAGTAGACAAGAATTATTCTGGGCGAAGAAAAGCACAGCACACAATGCAGGAGAAGTCAGAACAACTGAACTAAACCAAAAGCTAGGAGGTTTCCTGAATACAACCAGGCATGGACCCTGGACTCTGTAAGTCCGGAATTAAAACCATTCGTGAAGCCAACTCCTCAGGCCAAGATTGAATGGGTATCTAAGACATGAAATGATACTGGTGAAGAGTGTGCCTCTTGGCTAAGTGGATACAGGAGACTAACCTGGTACCTCCTGTCTGGAGGTGAGGTGAGAAAGTAGAGGGGACAGGAGCTGGTTGACTGGACATGGGCCATACAGCTGCAGGGGAGGAGTGTGCTGTCACAGTTTGGTTAGAGCAGCTAGGGTTATGTAACAAAGTGTAAGTTTTTGTATAAGAAACTGACTCAAACTTATAAATATTCACTTAAAACACAATTTAAAAAAATAAAAAATAATAACTTTGGAATTCTTGGATATTGTTGCAAGTGGTAATAGATTGTCTAGTTTTATTATTCAGCTCACTGGGTTTTTTTTGGCTCTTGATTTTTCTTATTATCCAGAAACTGTACATTCCCATTCATAGGCTATTGTCTTTTTTTTTTTTTTAAGCCATGCAGAAAAGAGAAACCAGTGTCGTTTCCTAGCTTTCTGAGTGCCCAAGGCCACAGGAAAAGACTATTGTACATTGATGGCATGTTAGATTTGGGAAACGCAAAAAGCAAGGCTCCACTTCCCTGAAATCAGACAAGAGTTACCAGACAAGGGTGATGGAGAGATTTGGAGCAGGAGCAAGGGGGAAGGGGACAGGACAAGTACAGTTCTCTGAGAACAAGACGCTTGGACCTGCCTCTTACCTGGGCATAACCTTAAAACTTGGAAAAAGACCACCGAATCACCAGATAAGTTTGGAGAAGCCCAGTGAGGAAAGGGCCTTTGCCAAAATGGCTGAGCAGAAGAACCTTATATGTCTAGCAGAATTCTCTGCCCTAGCAGCCATGGGAACTGAGTCATGTTCCTAAGCATTTGGAAGGGGCTCTGGAAGCAGCTGAGAGAAGGTATGAGACCTGAGGACAAGGACAACATGACCTGTGTGAATGGGTGACCCCCTCCCTGGACAGGAACAAGAATGTCTGACCAGATGTCAGCAGGTATGAATGATAACGCACCCCAGATGGCTCCTAAAAGATCTCTAGACCTAAAATGCCACCCAAGAGAAGCAGGCAAGATTCCACTTGCCTCCCATTTAAGTTTCCTCCTCTAGAACAGAAGATCACAGGACAGGCTGAGCTCACTTACCAAAAACAAAGTGACCTTTCTTGCTCACCTGAATTTGTGGACTGAAATTGGACCACGATCCCATGTTTTAGTCTATTTTATGCTTATTTCTTTATTCTCCTTTCTTCTTCTTGAGACATTGGGCTCTCTGAGGGAAAAAAGACGGGGTCTTATTTGTCTTAGAAGCAGCAACCTCCTTCCTTGCACAGGACCTGGTATGAGTAGGGACTTGGTGGAGGTTTATGGAATATCCATCGTAAGCTCCTTGAAGGAAGGAGAGAAATAGAGCTACAGGGTTGAGCACCTGGTGTGTGTAAAGTCCCATAGTATGTAATAAACACTGGCCACCCTATGAGGTAGAAAGTGTCATAATCCTCCTTTACAAATGAGCACATACAGCCTTCATTTACTAAGCATGAGTTATTCCAGGCATTGTACTAAACAGTTTACAGGTATTAACTCATGTAATTCTTACTAAAATCTGATGAGATTGATATTGTTATTATCCCCATTTTACAGATGGGAAAACTAAGACTTAGAGTGGTAAAGTGACTTACTCAGGATTGTTAATTAGATCTGAATCCAAGCTACTTGATTCCAGTACCCACACTCCTCTCTCTAGCCTGTGCCTATGTTCCCTGTGTGGTCCACTCTGCCCGAAACCTTCTGCTTTCTTAATCCCTGCCCAGTGTGTTGCTGAACTCTTCATATCCATCACACCTCCTCTAACTTCCTTGATGCCCAGGAGTAGGAGATGTTCATTGTTCTCTCTCTTTCCTCCTTTGTTCTCACGTTACTTTATTTTTAGGATTTGCGTAATTTAGGTTTGGGTTTGTCTGCATGTGAGAGAAAATCCAAAATAGTACAGGTAGTCTCTGCCTTATGACATATTCTAGTTATGATGAACTGCCTTTACTACTATCTTTTTAAAAAATATCTTATCATTAGTAATACGTACTACATACAATTTTGTCCCATGTAATTTGCTGATGTTATCGTTCTCAGATGTTTAAAGATTGGCTTTATAGAGATACTGATAATAAAAGTCAGTAAAATAAAAACTAAAAAACAAAAGTTATTGTACTTATGTCTGAACAAACTTATAACAACGTCACTGGAACAGAGTCCCACCCGTTGGGATCTACCTATAGTCATATAGAAGTTTTTCTTCTTTCTCGTGTACAGGAAGCTGGGAGGTAGATAACCTGCAGCTGATAACAACACCTCAGTGGTATCCATGACTCAGGCTTTTTTACAATCTTGCTTCTCTACCATCCTACTATGTGACTCCTTTCTCAAGGTGACAGTATAACTCAAAATCACTACCGGAGCTCCAGCCATTACACCTACATTTCTAGCAGCAGAAAAGAAAGAAAAGGAGGGCTTGCTTTTTCCCTTCAAAAAGACTTCCCAGAAAACCCCATGACATTTTCCTTCCACCTTATTGGCTAGAATTTAGTTACATAGCCACACTTTCCTAAAAGGAAGGTTAGAAAGTGCACTATTGTAGTTGGATATGGGACAATGGTGATGAGAAGCAAATCACTGTCTCTGTCACATCGCTCTTTTGGGACTTATCACATCATACTTGGATGGCTTATTTGGATGTCTTTTCTTCTCAACTAAAGCCCCTTGAGGGCAGAGCCTGACCATCTTCACATCCTGGAATCTAGCCCAAGTTGGAGATGATCCAGATGGGGAATAAGTGATTAGGAATTACACTTCTTTGATGTCCCATGATCCGTAACATAATCCTCTACCCATAGTAAGTCTCCACATAATTGTTAAATTGAAATGAATTTCAGTGTTCTTGAACACAGTTTCCTCATTTGTAAGATGCGTGCAAATGATTTTGTCTTAATTATCTAGTGCTGTTATAACAGAAATACCATGACTAAGCAATTTTAACACCAGACTTTCTTTCATGGAGTGGCTGGTGGGTTTGAACTGCTAAACTTCTTATTAGCAGCTGAGTGTTTAACTGTGCGATCAGGACTCCTTAAGCACAGACACAGAGGTTGGGATTTGCAATGCTTGTTTTGGGGGGACCCAATTCAATCCTAAACTTTCCACATTTTGGCCCCCCAAATTTTATGTCATGTGCATATGCAAATGTCCTATGTCGTATGCCTAATGCAAAACGTATTTACCCTATCACAGACCTCAAAACCAATTTCAGTTTGGATATTCTCAGTGTTTACTGCATAAATTTGGAAAATATTAACAAGTATAAAAAATATTTAGCCATGTGTAGCTTTTGCATTTCCCTTTTTATTCTCCGACTTGATGGCACTTGGCTTGGCGGCTTTTTATTCTGTGTAAATAGATGTACATATTTTATATATAAACTGGGTCTCACAGTATATACCATTTTACAGTCAGCCGTTTTCACTTAATAACATCCAAAGGGACTCATTGTTGCCTATGACAAATAAGCTTGTCAAGATCGATTCTCCCAATAGACAACTAGAAATCCTGGATTAAAAAAAAACAAAAACCAAACCCACTACCGTCAATTCAGATCCAGCTCATAGCAACCCTAGGGAAAGTCTGGATAGAATTGTTAAAAAGAAAATAAAAACCTGCTGTCTTAGTTATCTAGTGCTGCTATAACAGAAATACCACAAGTGGATAACTTGAGCAAAGAGACATTTATTGTCTCACCGTTTAAGAGGCTAAAAGTCCGTATTCAGGGTGCCAGCTCCAGGGGAAGGCTCTCTCTGCCAGCTATTGAAGAAAGTCCTCATCATCAATCTTCCTCTGGTCTAGGAGCTTCTCCACACAGGAACCCCACATTCAAAGGTTGAGCTCTGTCCCCAGCACTGCTTTCTTGCTGGTATAAGGTCTCTTGCCTTTGTGTTCACTTCTATTTCTGAAAAGAAATTGACTGAAGATACACCCTAATCTTGTAGACTGAGTTCTGACTCAGTAGTATAACTACTTCTAACCCTGCCTCATTAATGTCATAGAGATAAGATTTATAACATGCAGGAAAATCATGTCAGATGACAAAACAGTGGACAATCACACAATAGTGGGAATCATGGCCTCACCAAATTGACCATGACGCCTGGATAAGGCAGAAAACAAGTATCAAGGAAGCTAGGGCTTGAAGCCTTACAATCCTGGAGTAAAGAGAAATGCATTGAGATGAGCACATTCTCTGTGCTTCTTCCTTCAAGGTATCTGCCAATTAAATAAGCTGATGGAGAGGCTGAGAAGCTCAGAAGAGTTTTCAGCAGTTTCAAAGAGCTGGAGAGACAATAATAATTGATACTGAACACATTTCTGGATCATTACATACCCTCCTGCTGCATATATGAACATTCCTTGAAGCTTACCCGTATGTAGAATTTTGCCTGAAAAAAATACGAGTAATGTAACCAAACACTTCATTTTATGGAGGTAGAAATAAAGAGACAGATCAATTTCATGTGACCTCTTTTGATAAATGAAACTGCTTTTTCTAAAAATAAATCCTTTTATAAAAATTATTAAGTATTTTTTTCAAATTACTAAAGTAATACAAATTTGCTAAACAGACATTGGAAAATACAGAGGAGTAAAAGCAAGCTGTAAATCAAAAGCGCCCACAAATTTTTTTCCCCTTCCCATCTGCCCTTGATATATCTACTTTAAGCTGTTTCAAACATAAATATTTATAACTTCTCATACAGTAAGTTCAGAATTACCTCATCTTTCATAAATTGCTTTCTTAACAGTTTTCACATAATTCTGTGCTTGTCCACATGATCTTGACAGCTGTATAGTAGTCCCTTCTATCACTGGAATGGAGCCCCTCGGTAGCATAAATTATTAATGTGCTCACTGCCGACATAAAGGCTGGATGAAAATGAGCCATTGTAGACCCTCTGGAGCACAGAGCTCCTCTGACGCACATGGGGACTCCATGAATTGGAGTCAATTCAGTGACAGCCAGTTTGTTTGTTTGTTTTTTGGACCAGTGTATTACAATTTCTTTCAGCAGTTGCCTATAATCACACGTTCGGACTGTTTTGCTGTTACACATAGTCTTGCAAAGAACATCTTTATGCATAACTTGGTAATACCTGTGATTATTTTCTCAGGAAAAATTCTTAGCATGTGAAATAATAGAACTGAACTTTTTTTCTTTTTAAAAAAAGGTTTTTGTGGTGATTAAGTGAAAGTTTACAACCCAAGACAATTTGCCATATAAAACACCAAGTACCTGCCTCTCTGCAACTCTGTCTGCTTTCCTCACCCTATGACAATATACTCTTGTTTTCTATTCTGCCAGGATCCACTCAACCAACACTTGTCCCCTCCTCTCCACCTTTTCCTCTCCTCTCTAAAAAGAAACTAGTAGGATAGCCTCATAGATACATATTAAACTATAAAGTATTCATGTGATTCAAGCATGTGATTTAAGTCTGGCCAATCAGCAACCATAATGGTTTCAGAGCTGGGCATGTGACCAGAGTCAGGCCAATAAGAATCAATCCTGGAGTTTTTGCTGTGTCCCCAAGCCAAAGTCCGTTGTTTATCTGAAGTGTGAGCTTCTTGGACTAGCAGCAAGTCCAGGAGCCTTATTCTCAGGGGACTCCCGGGTAGGGGGTATCAGGCCACCAAGTCTGGTCTTTTAATAGAGTTAGAACTGATCATTTTTAACATTCCCATCAGCTATTTCAAAAATTGCCCTCTGGAAAGCATGTACCAGTTTATGCTTCAACCAGCAGTATGTACTTCCAAACCTGCACACTTCACTTACAAAGGGACTAAGGGGCATCTTCTCATTCTAGAGTGCTATCCACCTTTCTTGCTGACCATTCTTTAAACAGGTAAGCATGACAAATGCTCTGTAATGTATAAAAACTTTATATACATGAGCATATAACTTAGATGGAAGAAGTCAAGCTATCTTTCCTAGCCCACAGACTGCGGAAGTGAATCAGAGCCAAGTTGAAAGTGTCAGTTTTGATAACTCTAAATAACATACTTGTCACTTGGCACTGTTTAATCCCAAAGGACAAGCACTTGCCCTCACAAACTGAGTAGGAAATAAAACCAGAGGAAGACCGTTTACCTACTTTGGGCAGCCATATGAGAAATGGCCATTTGGATCTCCCAGTGCCCGAGTGCTCGGTCCTCAGAAGAGGTGACTGACTTTATAGTGTGATGACGGGGAACTAGACCAGGCACCCTGCCCAGATCTGCCATTCCACAGCTTGTTGCCCAGACTGGGAGCCCAAAGTGAGGGACATTTGTTTCTCCTGGCCTGTAAGGGCTGTGCAATGTTTCAGTCTCTCCCATGCAAATGTAAATTATTTGGTAAGTGGTGAGCTTGTTTCTGAGAGTCAGGGGCATAGGTTCTAGGATGGATTGCCTGAGCTCTGTAGTGGATTAACTGGGTCACCTTGGCCATGCCTTCGTTCCTTTCCGGACCTGACTCCTCTGAACCTTTCACCATCTGAGTAAGGAGGCAGTAGGGTTGAATTTGGTGAGCCATGGTCCCCGTTTCTCAGGGGAGAGAAGGGAAAGGAGGGGAAAGGAGGGGAAGGGGAGGGAGAAGGAGGAGATTCAGTTACTGAGCCAAGTACTGTGCTGACTGCTTTATATACACAAGCATATTTCATCCTCCTAATAGCTCCATGATGGAAAGAACCTCTATATTCTTGCCTGCCAAGAACCAATATCCCATTATTCCGATAATAGAACCCAATCTTCTTTTAGAGCTGTCTTTTATCCACTCCTATCCTTGTAACTTAGGAAGACCTGATTCGATGCCTTGACTCCAAGTGTAAGCATGTGATTCAAGCTTGGCCAGTCAGAGCAATCATAATGGTTTCAGGGCTGGGCATGTGACCAAAGGCCGGCCAATGGGAATCAATCCTGGGATTTTTATTTTTTTTTATTTTTATTTAACATGACTGAGTGAAAATGTACATTCACATATAAATTTACATGCCCACCTATATGCAGTTTCCGCTGCTCTCCCTGTCCGGTGACTGCACACTATTTCTCTCTGCTCCATACATGTCTCATCCTCCCAACAGCCTCCTTTCCCCTCCTCTCCATCCACTCCCCTTCCTCCAGCCAGAGGTCAGCAAGATGATATCCTATAGATGTATAGAACCATAAAGTGCTTCCAATATATGGTCACTCTGCATTGCCAAGTCCAATCCATTCCTGTCCAAAGAGTGGACCTTTGTTATAATTTATGGGAAAGGGCAGCATCAGGGCTGGGGGCCATGCTCTCAGAGGAACCCCAAAACTACTGGACCATCAGTTGAGGTCTTTTAGTGGAGATCTCATGATGCACCCCTTTTTATTCTTGTGTTGCCAGTGAGACTCTTCTCTGTGAGCTCCATCGTGGCTATCACTGGTGGTGGCCGGGCACCACCCAGTTCTTCTGGTCCCAAGTCGATGTAGGCACCCAATCTTGTGGGTCTCTCTGTCTTCTCGGTTGTCTTTACCGCATGTCATTTTGGTCCTCGGTGAGCATCCGTTCCTGCTGAGTTGGGACCATTTGCTGTGTCCTCGGATGGCAGCTTGGCAGCTTTTAAGACCCCGGACGCCTCTCACCAATGTGGGGTGCAGAGAGCTCTCTTAGCAAAACACTAGTTGTGCCAACTGGCCTGGAATTTGCCTAAGAGCATGGTCCCCCACCCCCCCACCCCTATCCTTGCAGTAATGAGTTAAGATGGAAGGAGTACTCAAGTTATGCTGAAGTCCACTTAATGTTGTTCTTGTTTCTAATGTGTGCTATCACCGCTTTCTCCCAACTAGATTTCTAGTAACTATCTAAACTAAACCCTCCCCGCCTCACCCTCCCTCTCCTCCCTTGCAGCTGTCAAGGAGTCTTTTCTTCTATACACAAGTCTGTTTTTGAGAGCTTATCGTAGAGGTCTCATACAGTATTTGTCCTTTTGTCGCTGACTACTTTCACTCAACATAATGTCTTCCAGTTGAAACCAGGTTAGGAGATGTTTCCTGGAATCATCGTTATTCTTTATCATCACGTAGTGCTCCATTGAGTATATGTACCATAGTTTACCTATCCATTCTTCTATTGTTGGGCATCTGGGTTGATTCCATCTTTTTGCTATCGTGGACTGTGCTGCGATAAACATTCTGGTGCATGTGTCTGTTGGTGTGAAAGGCCTTGATTCTGTAGGATATATTCCAAGTAGTGGAATTACTGGGTCCAATGGTATATCGATATCCAATTTTTTAAGGAAGCGCCAGATTGCTTTCCAAAGAGGCTGGACCATTTTGCAACCCTACCAACAGTGTAGGAGGGTTCCACTTTCTCCACAGCCTCTCCAGCATTTGTTGTTTTGTGTTTTCTGGATCATGGCCAATCTTGTTGGGGTGAGATGATATCTCATTGTTGTCTTGATTTGAATTTCTTTAATAACTAAAGATCGTGAACATGTCTGCATGTGTTTTTTGGCTGCCTGGATCTCCTCTTTAGTGAAGTGTCTGTCCATCTCCTTTGCCTATCGCTTAATTGGGTGGTTTATCTTCTTCTTATTGATATTTTGTAGTATCTTATAGATTATGGAGATCAGGTGTCGGTCTGACATACAGTTGCCAAATATTTTTTCCCATTCTGTGGGTGTTCTTTTAATTCTATTAATAAAGTCTTTGGATGGGCAAAAGTGTTTGATTCTTAATAGTTCCCATTTACCTATTTTCTCTTCTGTTGGTTGAGGTTTCTTTGACAGATTTTGGAGTCTGTCTTCATTGTGTATTAAAACTTCCATTGTTGTTCCTACCTTTTCTTGGATGAGCTTTATCGTTTTAGGTTTGATATTTAGGTCTTTTATCCAGTTGGAGTTGGTTTTTGTATAAGGTGTAACATATGGATCTTGATTCAGTTTATTGCAGATGGATAACCAATTTTGCCAGCACCATTTGTTGAAGATACTGTTTTTACCCCAGTTTAATGTCTTAGGGCCTTTGTTGAATATCAACTGTTCATAGGCAGATGGTATCATCTCTGGGGTCTCAGTTCTGTTCCATTGATCGATCTGTCTGTTCTTGTACCAGTACCAGGCTGTTTTGACCACTGTGGCAGTGTAGTACGTTCTAAGATCAAGTAATGAGAGGCCTCCCAGTGTGTTCTTCTTCTTTAGTAGTACCTTACTTATCCGGGGCTTCTTTCCTTTCCAAACAAAATTGGTGATTTGTTTCTCCATCTCATTAAAAAATGACTCTGGAACTTGTATTGGGATTGCATTATATAAATAAATTGCTTTGGGTAAAATAGATATTTTCACAATGTTGAGTCTTCCTATCCATGAGCAGGGTAGGATTTTCCATTTCTCTAAGTCTCTCTTAGTTTCTTGTAGTAAGGGCTTGTAGTTCTCTTTGTAAAGGTCTGTTGTTTCTCTGGTTAGATTAATTCCTAGGTACTTTATCTTCTTAGGGGCTATCGTAAATGGTATTGATTTGATAATTTCTTCCTTAACAGTCTCGTTGTTGGGGATTTATTTTTAATTGTTGCTTTCTCCTTAAGTCACTTAATATCACAGAATCTAGCCAAAGAGATAATTCCTGCCGCTTTTCTTTCCTTTCTTCCTTTCTTCCTTCCTTCTTCCACCCCACTCCAAGTTTGATTTATTTTCCTTTATTTTTGGTGAAAATATGCACAGCAAAAGATAGATCATTTCAACTATTTCTACATGTACAATTCAGGAACACTGATTACATTCTGCAAGTTGCATAACCATTCTCACTATCCTTTCCCAAATCGTTCCACCACGATTAACAGAAATTCACTGTCCCCTAAGCTTCTCATCTACCCTTTTGAGTTGCGATTATCAGTTTGATGCCATACAGGTAATTACTTAAAAGAACACAGTGCTCAAGGCAGACATATTTACTAATTAAGCTAGATTATTATCTGGTTCAGAGAAGACTTGAAGGAATAGTTTCCATATGAGGCATAGAGCTTAAAGATTATCTTGGGGCAATAGTTTTGGAGGTTTGCCTAGCATTGATGGCCCCAGAAAGTGTGGATTCCAGTGAGAATGTGGATTCTGTTCTCTTTTTAACTGGGATTCTTCTACATAGTCTTCGATCAAAATGTTCGGTAATAGTAGCCGGGCACCATCTCGGTCTTCTATTCTTGTAGCAAAGGAGGCAGCTGTTTGTGGAGGCAATCAGACAAGTATTCCATTGCCTCTTCTGACTTCACAGGAAGGATTTTTAACCCACTTTTTTTTTTTTTCTCTCCTTGCTTCTACTTTCTACTCAAGGGCTCAAGTGCTTTCCCTTTGCTAGCTTTCTTCTACCAGTAAGAAGTAGGAGCTGATCAATGAGTCAGAATGACCCAGGTTTCAGGCTGTCAGATCTTGGGATCTCGGGTAACTTACTAGCTGCACACTCTGACCAAATATCTCCCTCTCTTTGTGCCTCAATTTTCTCATCTGCAAAATCAGATGATAAGAGTGTTACCTCATGGAGTTGTTTTGAGAAGTAGATGAATTAAATCATGTAAGGCAGACAGTAAGTATGACCTAAGAGTTAGCTGTAAATTTTCTGCTCCTGCTGACTGTATATTAGCAACCAGCTATCTGCTTCCTCCTCCTCCTCCCTCTTACACCCAACACCCTGGATATGACCTGAGTTATCTGGCTTGGCTATCTCATGATAGATCAGTTCCAAATACCAAAACAAAATATTTATCCTGGTCACCAGGGAATTCGAATAATGTCTGACATGCTGTTTCTAAAATGCTGATTTTTTTCCTAAAAATGCTGATTGTCATGGGCTTAACAGGCCTAAAAACAGTTCAGGAAGTGAAACTTTGGAGACAAATTCCAAATAGTCAAGGTTTTGCTGAATTGCAGGAGGAGAGAGCCGGGGGATACAAGTTGACCCAGCAGTTTCTAAGTCTTATTTTTCCTCTCCCTTCTGTAAGCCCCACAGCTGTGTTGCTGTTAGGTGCTGTCAAGTTTGCTCCAACTCACAGAGATGCTCTGTAGACAGAATAAAACTCTCCCCTGCCCTGTGCCATCCTCACAATTGTTGCTGTGTTTGAGCCCGTTGTTCTACCCACTGTGTCCATCTGTCTTCCTCTTTTTGCTGACCCTCTACTTTACTGAGCATGATGTCCTTCTCCAAAGACTGGTCCTTCCTCATAACATGTCCAAATGACCTAAGGCAAAGTCTCACCATCCTTGCCTGTAAGGAGCATCCTGACTGTACTTTTTCCAAGACAGAATTGTTCTTCCTTCTGGCAGTCTGTAGTATACTCACTATTCTTTGCCAACACCATAATTCAAAAGCACCACTTCTTCTATTAAAAAGGCCCCCTTCCCTCGAGTCGATTCTGACTCATAGTGACCCTATAGGACAGAGCAGAACTGCCCCATAGAGTTTCCAAGGAGCACCTGGTGAATTGGAACTGCAACCTTTTGGTTAGCAGTCGGAGCACTTAACTGCTGTGGCACCAGGGTTTCCAGTTCTTCTATGATCTTCCTTATTTATTGTCCGGTTTTGGAATGCACATGCCAAAGCCAAGCCAAATCCACTGCCATCAAGTTGATTCCAACTTATAGAGACCCAATAGACAGAGTAGAACTTCCCCCTAGAGTTTCCAAGGAGTATCTGGCAGGTTTGAACTGCTGGCCTCTGGTTAGCAGTTGTAGCACTTAACCACTACACCACCAGGGTTTCTGGAATGCATGTCAGATGATTAAAATACCACAGCTTGAATCAGGCACTCCATATTCCTCAAAGTGACATCACTGATCGTCTGCACTTTAAAAAGGTCTGTTGCAGCAGATTTGCTCAACGCAATGTGTCGTTTGATTGCTCGACTGCTGCTTCCGTGGACATTGATTGTGGATCCAAATAAAATGAAATCCTTGACAACTTCAATATGTTTTCTGTTTATCATGATGTTGGTCCAGTTGTGAGATTTTTGTTTTCTTTATGTTAAAGTATAATCCGCATTAAAAGCCATGGTCTTTGATTTCATCAGTAAGTGATTCAAGTTCTCTTTAATTTCAGCAAACAATGTTGTGTCATCTGCATATCCCAAGTTCTTAGTAAGTCTTCCTGTAATACTAGCACTCCATTCTTCTTCAGAATAGCCCATCTGCTCAGATTATTTCCTCAGCATACAGACTAAATATGGTGAAAGGATATGACCCTGAGACACACCTTTCCTGATTCTAAACCTTTGAGTCTCCCCTTGTTCTGTCGGAATGACTGCCTTTTGGTCTAAGTAAAGATTTCTCATGAGTACAAATAAATGTTCTGGAATTCAACGTTATTTATAATTTGTTACAATCAACACAGTTGAATGCCTTTGCATAGTCAATAAAACACAGGTCAATTTCTTTCTGATATGCTCTTCTTTTAATCAAGAGCCATCTGACATCAGCAGTGGTATCACTTGTTGCGTGAGCTTTTCTCAGTCTGGCTTGAATTTCTTGTAGTTCCCTGTTGTTGTGCTGCTGTGGTCATTTTGAATTACATTCAGTGTCATTTTACTTGGCTGTGACATTAGTGATAATGTTCAATAATTTTTACATTGTGTTGGGACACTTTTCTTCAGAGTAAGTACAGATGTGAATCCTTTCTCGTCAGTTGGCTAGTTAGCTGTCTCCTGATTTTCTTGGCTGTAGGGAGTGGGGATATGGAATGGGGAATGTCTTTCCTTTTGGGTTTATAACAGTTTCTACCCCAGTGCTAACTCTGTCCCAGAAGGTGGATTCTTCTGGTAAATTGTAACGTATGGAGGCCCTGGGGAAACCCTAGTGGCAGAGTGGCAAATTGCTGTGACCACTAACTAAATGCTCAGTAGTTCAGGTCTGCCAGGCACTCCTTGGAAACTCTATGGGGCATATGGCAGTTCTTCTCTGTCCTATAGGGTCACTGTAAGTTGGAGTTGACTCAGTGGCAGTGGACATGGTTGGGTTTGCTTGGAAGCCCTGGAGAATCTCTAGGGAATAGGAGGGAGCTTCTGTGGATTCAAGGTAATTCATGGTTCTGGAGTTGCTAAGTGAGGTCAGAGGCACAAACGTGGAATCCTTGTCCTCTTTGATTTATGAAGGTGAGAGCTGGTACCTAGGATAGTAACATGGCCTGCCAACTATCCTGAATCCAAAGTCTCATATCTCTGGGCAGCATCATTAGCCCTTAACCCACCATCTTGCAGACAGGTAGAGTGGCCTATAAGCTATCATCGGTGGAGTACTTGCCAAACTTTTCATATAAATGACCTCCTAGAACTTCCCCCAAACCCCACTGAGATGGTGATAGCACAGCAGTCATCACCTGCAGGGCCAGATGACACTAGGTGGATTCTCAGTTCTCTCATACAGTCTTGACCAAGTTACTCAATGTCTCTGTGCCTCAGTTTTGCCATCTGCATGCCAAGTGGGATCCGACTCATGGCGACCCTAGGGGCCAGGGTAGAACTGATCCCCAGAGTATTCAAGGAGCGCCACCTGCATAATGTGCACAATAATAGTTCCTGCTTACACTTGATGGCACTTGGCTTGGCTGGCTACCCAGAGTGTTGTGAGGACTAAATGGGTGAGCATCTTTAGCACCTGGAACACTGCATGGCACGAAATAGCTCCTCCTATGAACTCCCATTATACAGACACAAACTCTGAGACTCAAAAAGGAAATCACTTCCCTACCATACACAGCTTGAGAGGCTGGGCCTCCAGCCTAGCTGTATATACGATCCTGCAATCACTGAGTAGAATTGCCTTTATTCGGAGAAGGCCAAAGTTCTCCTGTGACCACCCACACCCTCACTCCCACCCACCTAGTTTTTTTTTCTCAAATACCCTCATTTCCTGCTGAGCCTCAGTGTCTCTTCTGAAGTGTTGAAGAAAAATCTGAAGCTAGAATGGTTTTGAGGTTTAAATGGCTTTTTTGTCCCCCTTGTGAGAAAGCAAGCCCTGCCTGTCTCCCAGCTGTGGTGATGAAGGTAGCAGAAACAGGGACAGAGGCTCTTGGGGCTTGCAGAACCATGCCTCCACCCTTGCCTTCTGACCTGGGATGCTAACTGGGAGTCGCTGTGTTTTGAAGGGAAACACTGGTGGACTAGTGGTTAGTGCTAGGCTGCTAACCAAAAGACTGGCAGTTCCAATCTTCCAGTCCCTCCTTGGAATCTCTATGGGGTGGTTCTACTGTGTCCCATAGGGTCACTATGAGCTAGAATCGACTCGATGGGGGCAGAGGCCGTGGAAAAACTGACCAGCATGTGAGATTTTAGATGAGGGAGGGGGCTTTCTAGTTTGCTGGTGAAACCCTAGAAGTTGACCCTGTCTGTCCGTCTTCTTCAGTTACGTCTGTCTGACCTTTTTCTGACTCGGTCAGTCTCTAGCAGGGACGGCGTGGAGATGTATCACTGTCTTTGCCAGTGGATCTCTGACTGACTTGGCTAAACATCATCTCATCTTGGACCGGCTCTGGCTCTGGCTCTGTCTTTGCTGATCCACTTCTGTCTGCTCTTCTGGATGCGTGTGGAGAGATGAGGTTCTTCTCCCCGAGGTTCTGACCCTTCTTTCACTCCTCCCTCCCAAGCCCGTGGACACTCCCCGCTGCGGGTAGCTGGCGGCTGAGGTGCCCCGCTGGCTGGAGTCCAGAGGAGGGCGAAGGCACTGGAGTGCTTGCAGCACCCCTCCTGCCCCCTCCCAGCTTGGGGACAGCCTTAGGCGTGAACAGGGAGGCTGGGGTGCGGCAAGCCCTCGGGGCCCTGGTCCCCGCCTTCCCTCTATCTCTCCTTCGCCGGCTCACCCCTTTGCCTCACGGCTCCTCCTTTCGCGCCTGCCTCCCCAAGCCATTCCCTCTGCGCCCCAGCCGCCCCCGCAGCTGCAGCGCGACGAGAGCCCGGCTGCCGAGGCTGCTGCCACCAAACTTTCCCCGGAGCTGGCGCCGGTGAGTCAGAGCAGGGCGCGGGCGGGCGCCGGGGCCATGGCGGCACAAGGACTGCACACAGTTCTGGAGCGTGGGTCTGGGCATCCCGGTGGGTGCCGGAGACCTCCGGGGCCAGCGAGGGCGCGGACCGGGCTCTTGGGGGATTCCGGACGAGAGCTCCTCGGGTAGGGTCTCAGCTGGCTCCCTGGCACTCGGTCTTCTCCGGGTCTGGTCCTAGCGCCCCAACCCATAGGCACCTGTGGCTTCACCTGATTCTGAGGGTATGCAAGCCTCTGGCGGTCCCAGAGCACCCCCAGGGTCTGAGCGCGTTCTCTTGTGTCAGGCAGGGCATCTATTGTCTCTGCATTCTTCCTCGTAACTCGATGAACCGGCTATTGTTGTATCCATTTCTCAGAGGAGGAAACTGAGGCTCCGATAAGGGAAAGTTGTGTCCAGGAGCATCAGAGAATAAAAGAGACGATCGAGGTTTGCAGCTGGAGTCCGCCCAACCCAAGTCACTCAACTACTTGTGGGGGAGCCCCAAGCTCAGCGTCATCGGAGTTGGGGTGTGGGAAGCGGCAGGACCACTGTTGGCTTTCCGCAGCTCCAGGCAGCGTGGACTACCTTCCCCACTTTCCCGTAGTGGACACCCCCAGCCCCTGCCACTGTACCACGAACGCTGAGGATCCGTGAGCAAAATGGGTGGATGTTATGCTCAGGGAGTGGCTTTCGGTGGCAGGAGCTCCCCAGGGCTGTACCTTCAAGGAGAGAATGAGAAGAGATCCAGTTTTGTAAGTTGCTCTCTGTTTTCTGGAAAGGGCCGGGAAGTCGGAGCAAAAACTAGAGGGCAGAGGGCTTCCTCCACAATGACACCTTTCTATCACGGGGTAATTGTCCCTTCCCACCTCCCAGCCAAAAAAGTGATCCTAGTCCTAGCCCCCAAATTCTCTGAGGTATCCTCTGGGAGCTGAGACGGCAGGGATACCCTGGGTTAGGGTCACTGTTTTCCAGCAGGGGGATCCCACCTAGACCTGGAGCCGGAAGTGAGGGGACAAAGGCGGGGGGGGGGGACTTCTGTGTAATCAAAGCCTCTGGCGGGAAGGTGCTTGAAAAACTCACTCGGTGTTGGGGGGCGCTATGAATGAAGCACAGATATGGTGGAATTGTCTCCAACGCAGGACAGAAAGGGAAGTTGGGAATCTGACAGGAAGGTGCTTGAATGCTCCACTCTTGGCTTTGTTTTGTTTTTCTTTTCAGGTATACTTTAGATGAGAGTTTACAGAGCAAACTAGTTTCCCCTTAAACAATTAGCACACATATTGTCTTATGACATTGGTGACCACCCCCATGACATGTTAACGTTCTCCTTCTCAACTTGGGGTTCCCTCTTACTAGCTTTCCTGTCTCCCCCACCCCCCAAGCTGCTAGTCTATGCCCCCAGGCTAGCTTACCCTTTAAGTGTCATTTTATTTAAAGGGCCTGTACAGTCACTCTTGGCTTGTGTCCTGGAGGCAGCAGGTGTGGCAGAGCCGGGGGGAAGCGGGTGGCAGGACCAGAGTATTGTCTGTATACTATGCTATCCCATTTCATTTTCAGCCACCTTGTAAGGTTGATACTATTATTTACTACAGATAGTCTGCTGAGGTTCAGAGAGGTTAAGTAGCTTACCTAAGATTGCCCAGCTAGTCCATGTCAGAGCTGAGATTTGAACATAGATTTTTGCCTAACTCCTTCCAGATTATTAATGAAATGCGGGCTGCAGATGGGACTTTAGGTCCATCTGTGCTTGTGACTGGTAGCAACAGACATAAAGATTTAAGGGACACCTGGCAACAGGTTCCGTGATGCCCTTTAGGGCTCTACTTTCTCACTGCTAGGTGTCCTGCTGATGGGTGGGTTATTGCTCACAGGAATATCAGACAACCCTATGTATATACCTGAATATGATTCAGAGTTTGCTGGACCCACATAGGCAAGCCAAGGCTGCCCAGTTCTCTCAAGAAGTATTTTCTCTTGGTGGAGGGAGAAGTCCATGGTGAACAGCAGGGGACTCCTGATACCATTTTCAAATGTGACAGAGACTTTTGCAGAAGGGGAGAAAACTGGGCATTGTCTACCCATGATTTCAGAGCTTTTGGCAGGAGTGCGAGCCGAGAGGAGCTTCTGCAGTCCTAGGCTGAAGAGTGGTCCCCGTTGGCCCAGCTGAGTGTCTGAGGGAGGGGAGCTTGGACCCTCACAGTCAAGGAGTATCTAACAGAAACAGTGTGGTCTTGACAGAGGGAATAGCAAAGGGATTAAAAGTGTGGATTCCGGAGTTGACTTGCCTGGCATTCTCTATTTTGAGCTCTGTGGCCTTGGGCAGGTTGCTATACCTCTCTGTTCCTCAAGCTCCCCGGCTATGGAATAGATGTACTCCAATGAACATACTTGCAGCACCCTCTTCTCTGGGCTGATGAAAGGCCTACATGCATTCATGCACATAAACCATTTAGAACAATGTCATGTAATACACAAAAGTGCTATTTAAGTGCTGGCTGTTACTGTTGTTACCGTTACAGTCAAACAGACCCATGTTATGTCCTGGCTCAACCACCTGCAAGCCACCCAACCTCTGTAAACCTCTAGCTTTCTCATCTGTAACGTGGGAGTAGTTACTTCAACCCGGCAGGTCCCATGTTAGATAGATCAGGTGTCCCAAGCATCTTGGTGCAGATGTAGTTAAACTTCTAGTACTCTGATAGATTCTCAGCAAATGTTAGAATGATCACAAGTTGTTACTGTTGTGGTTCACCTTGATCCTTCATGTTGTAGTTTGAACTTTGTGCTCTGGTTTGGTTCCGAGAGGTGTGGATTAGGGATGTTGGATTAGCAGATAATATTTGACTTTCACATAGAGCAGTCAGAGTGGGCCAAGGTGGGTCTAGACTAACTGCCAGATCTATTCTTCCTTGAAACTCCAGATTTTTTAGACTGGAGAAAGCCCCTTCCGTGTCTCAGTTTCCTGACAGACAGGTGTAGGCTGTGAAAGAGCAGGAAGTTTGAAGTTCATTTTGTTCAGTCTTCCCATAGCTGCCCTTTTGCCTGTCCAAGCAAAAGGATCCATAGACTGAACACACACTGCCCCCATTGCCTTTCAGACTGTGCTGGTCGCTGGAGGTGTTTTGTGCACTGTTGAGGTGAGGAGATGCATCTTGAGTTGTGAATCTTTTTTAAAAAAAGTGTTTCCAGAAAGATAGAATGATGGAGTAAAACAAGTTCAGGAGAACAGAGTCTGAATCCTAGCCCTGACCCTTAGAGGAAGTGATCTTGATGTCTGCTTCCTTTACTTGCAAAATGGCCATCAATCATATTTGCCAGTATCTGTTCCTCAAGATAAATGCTAGCATGGAAAAGAAAAGAAAAGAAGAAGGAAAAAAAAATAAAAAGCAGATAATATAAATGGCAAAGAATTCCATGTAATTGTAAGTAATTCTAATTAGCATTCAGGCTGGGCATTAGCTGTAATTGCTCCTGATCCAAGACGTTTTATCTGAAAGGGTACCTGGCACAGGATCATTCAAGCCCCAGTCACCTGCTGCCCTGTCTTTCAACAGTGATGCTGAGCATTTCTGAATCTCGGGGTATAATTATAATAAAGCTCTCTTATCTTATTTATAAGTGACTCAGTTCTGCCATTAATGGTGGCAGAGGACTAAGATTCTCACTCATCAGGAACAATGCCATTGATGCTGAGGGGGGAGAAGGCAGGATGCCTCGCCTCTTTTGTGCATTCATCCTCCCGCCGTCGTTCTCCAGTGATAATGCGTGAGGGTCACATGGGCCAGGATCGAAGCCGACAGTTCTCAATCTCTGCAGCAGCGTGACTGGTGAGGCCTGCTGAAACTGGCTGCTGCCAGTGGAATCTATATTGGAAGCCATTCGGTTGCATCACTGCGGGGAGTATAGAACCCAGGAGGTTGAGAGGTCCCTCTAGGTAAATTCTGGTTTGCAGCGGACCTGGGTTTGAATCTTAGTTCCACCAGCTTGCTACTTTTGAGATCTTAGATTGTTATTTTCATTTGTTTTTCCTATCTCCCTTCCTGGAATATAGGGTGTAATAGCACAAAGGCCATGCTTATCTTATGGAACAGGGTATTCACAGATCTTAGCCTGTAGCAGCTGGGTGCAGTGGTAGTTCCTTGGTAGAATTCTCACCTTCCCTGTGGGACACTTGGGTTTGAATCCCAGTCTGTGCACCTCAGGTGCGGCCATCACTGTCTCTCAGTGGAGGCTTGTGTGTTGCTAGAATGCTGAACAAATTTCAGAAGCATTTCCAGATGAAGGCAGACTAGGAAGACAGCTCTGGTGATCTGCTTGTGAAAATCAGCCAGTGAAAATGCTACAGATCAGTGATCTGATCCTGTTACTCACGGGATCACCGTGTATCAGGGGCTGACTCAACAGAGCTAACAACAACAACTCAGCACAGCAGGCACTCATAATGTCTAATAAATGAATTTGTGAACTGCTAGTTGTTTGAGCCTCAACTGTCTCATCTTTAAAATGGGATTAATATAGCACCTGCCACATAGGTAGTTGAGAGGACTGAATGAGGAAATGTTTAACATAGAATAAATGCTCAGCAGTGCCCTTCATGACAAGTTTTATGGGTGGATGCAAGGAGGCAACTGGCTTCTAACATGGGACACAGAATTTTTTTCTCCGCCCTCAGACCAAACAAAGAACAATAATAATACTCATCATGACAGTGTCTTGTGTTTATACAGCCCTCTTCAAAATACTTTCATATCCATGGACTCCTAACAACTAGACAAGAATGGCCATCCTTGCTTTACAGGAGAGGAAATTGAGGTTCAGATGGAGTAAAAGAATGCCTAGGGTCAGTTTAGAAGCAGCAGAGGTGGAATATGAAACAGATTGCTCTGATTCTTAAGTCCCAGCTGTTACCACCGAGGTCTTTTTATTTTCTAGATGGTGGAACATACAGTTTAAGTCTTTCATGAACATTGTATCTCACTTCATTGTTTAGGGTGTCTTTAACACCTTATGGTCCAGTTTGCTAATTTTTTCTTGGGGGTCTTGCACATTCTTTGCTAGCTATACCCCTAGTCACTTGCTATTTTGTATGTTATTATAAATGGTACATATGTATATATGTATATTAAATTTCATGCTTGGTCATTTTTTGGAGAAATAGGTTTGCATTTTGCTTTTATTTTGTGTCCATAAATCTTGCTAAACACTTATTAATTGAAAAAATTTACTTGTAAGTTGTTTTGGAAACCCTGTTTTGTAAGGTTATAGTAGATGCACATGGCAGTTTTGTTTCTTCTTTTCCAGTTCTTTCAATCCCTTTTTTAAAAATATTTTTTCTTACTTTATTTCCTGGCTAAGACCTGAGAAAGTACAATGGTGAATTCGAGAGTTCATAGCTACCACTTTTCCTTTTTCAGCTCTTGTGGAGGAGCTGTCCACATTTGATTAGCAGGTATTATGTTTATTCTAGGGTTTTGATAGATGCACTTTTTACCAGATGAAAAAAGTTCTCTTTTATTCCCAGTTTGCTAAGTGTTTCTTTTTAGTCATAAACAGAAGGAACATTTTAGTAGATGCTTTTCCTGCATCCACTCAGATGATCACCTGATTTTTCCTTTTTAATGTCATGCTATATTGCATTGACTTTTCCATTTCTGGCATAAGCCTAGTTTGTAGCATCTTTAAGGTCTTTGGGTGGCACAAATGGCTTGTGCTTGACTGTTAACCTAACAGTTGGTGGTTCAAACCCACCTGGTGGTACCATACAAGAAAGACCTGGCAATCTGCTTCCATAAAGACAAAGCCAGCCAAATCCATTGCTGTCAATTCTGACTTGTAGCGACCCTACAGGGTAGAGTAGAACTTCCCCATAGGGTTTCCAAGGAGCACCTGGTGGATTTGAACTGCCGTCTTTTGGCTAGCAGCCATAGCACTTAACCACTGCACGCCAGGGTTTGCCCACAAGAGCAACAACCGAAACACGCTATGGAGCAGCTCTGCCGTGACACACGTGGGTTCACCGTGAGCCAAAATCGACTTGATGGCAACAAGCTTTTGTTTTGGCAGCATCTTCTGTATTATTGCCTGATGGTATTTGCTGGCATTTCGTTTAGAGTTTTATCATCTGGTAACAGAAGTCTAGCATCTGTAACAGCATTGTTCCTGAGTGAGAGTTCCTGGTTCCCACACGTCAGGCTTTGGGGTCAGATTATGCTGGCCTCACAAAACTCGGTGGGCATCGTTCCCACTTTTTCTGCTGTCTGAAAGAGATTATGCAAGACGGGTGTTGCTCTTCCTTTTAAGTGTTCAGTGGAATTTACCTCCGAGGTCCCTGGCAAGTGGAAGTTGAAGTGGAGGGCGTGGAGAGAAGCCCATTTCAGGCTAGTCCTAGGAGGAGCTTTCTCTGAGGGCTGTCACAGTGCCTCAGGTGGCCTTGGTGAGAGTGGACAGAGGTGAGGCTTCACCGACCAGCCATCGTGGATGAAGTGCACCTAAGCTCATGATAAAGCTTGATGTGACTCCATCGGCAATCCCTCTTCTGGGTGGTGGGAGAATTTTGTCTTCTGTGCCCTGGGATGAGTATGTGTGGAAGCCCCCACTCCCCTAAAGACCACACTCCCTCCTGCTAACCCAACCCCCTCGCCCCTGCCCAGGGTAGCTGATTTGGGCTAGTTCTGAGCAGGAACTTCCTCTCAACAAAGGCTTACAGTCAAGTTGACCCTGAGTCACAGTGACCTCATGTGTGTTAGAGTAGGTTTTCAGTGGCTGATTTTGGGGTAGTTTGCCAGGCCACCTGTTTGTACCACCCAGGGCCCTGGTGGTGCAATGGTTAAGAGCTTAGCTGCTAAACAAAAAATCAGCAGTTCAAATTTACCAGCCACTCCTTGGAAACCCTATGGGGCAGTTCTGCTCTACCCTATAGGGTCGCTATGGCAACAGGTCTAGTTTTGGTTTGTTTTAACCTTCTCTCAGTCTGCTTTTAAGAATGTGTCAGGCACTGCGCTAACCTGAATCCTCTCTCTTGATATCCAGAGCAGTAGTATGAGGTAATTACTATTATCCCCATCCTTCAGCTGAGGCAAACAAGATTTCTACTTGTCATTGTTATGAAAGTTGCATATTTTACATCAAATCATCGCTTTGTAACCTCTTTGGGATTTGATGTAAGATAAAATTAATTTTCTGTCACGTTATTAACCAACTGTCTCTATTCCTTACCTTACCACCTTCCTTTCCTATGCCAGCTGTCTCAGACTCCGTTTATTGTACTTTAGATAAACGTTTACAGAACAAACTAGCTTCCCATTAAACAGTACACGTAATGTCTCGTGGCACTAGTTAACAACTGAAGGACGTATCGACACTCTCCCTTTCGACCTGGGAGTCCCTATTACCAGGTGTCCGGTCCCCTGTTGCTTTCTCATCCTTGCCCCTGGGATGGTGTGTCCCTTTAGTCTCATTTTGTTTTATGGGATTGTCTGATCTTTAGACAAAGGCTGAAACTCAGGAGTGACCTCATTAATGAGCTGGAAGCATTTTCAGGGACCATACTTTCAGAGTTTCTCCAGTCTCTGTCAGCCCAGGTCTTTTTCTGTGATTTAGAATTTAGTTCTGTATTTTTCTCCAGCTCTGTCCAGGACCCTCTTTGTTGTGATTACTGTCAAGAGAAGTTGGTGGTGACGAACAGACATCATCTAGCTGTACTGGACTCAGTCTGTGGAGGCTGTGGTAGTCACGGTCCATCGGTTCTTTGGACTAATCTTTCCCTTGTGTCTAGTTTTCTTCATTCTCCCTTGCTCCCTGTTTTAGCCATCTGATACTGCTGTAACAAAAATACCACAAGTAGACGGCTTTAACAAACAAAAGTTTATTCCCACACAGTCTAGTAGGCTGGAAGTCTGAATTCAGAGTGTCAGCTCAGGGCAGGCTTTCCTTCTTTGTTGGCACTGGAAGAAGGTCCCTGTGTGTATCAGTCTTTTTTGGTCCGAGAGCATCTCAGTGCAGGAACCTCAAGTCCCGAGGACATGCTCTGTTCTTGGTGCTGTTTTCTTGATGGTATGATGCCCTCAGCTCTCTGCTCACTTCCCTTTGTTTTTATCTCTTGTAGGATAAAAGGAGAAAATAGGGAGTAAGCCACACTCCAGGGAAACTCCCTGAGTAAGGGTGTTGCAATCCCATCCTAATCCCCTTTTAACATAATCCTGTCTGTTAACCATAGGCAGAGATTAGGATTTACAGCATGGAAAAATCACAAAATGAAAGACAATCACAAAATACTGGGAATCATGACCCCGCCGAATTCCTATATACATTTTTGGGAGGCAGAACCAATCCATGACACTCCTGAAGGGCTGAGACCAATGAAGAGATCCTCAGTTACTTTTTAATTTAGCAGGGAGAGTCATGGGGCATGGTGCATGTAGCTTTCTGTGTTGGGGCTCAGGCTGTGCAACCCAGAGGCCCTGTGGTGAGCACCCAGGCTGTTTTTAGATTCTCTGTCCAGTTTCTTGAGCCATCTGCTGACCCTGCTTCCCTTTGTATCAGACTGGATCTTGGCAGAAAGCAAAGTACTGTCTCAAATTGGGCTATTGGAAGAATTTAATAAAGGGATTATTTGCCAAACTGGATGCTAAATTTGGAGAAACCAACCCCAAATGGTACAGTACCCTGGGATAGCAACAGTGGCAAAGATGTTGTTTCTACAGCTAAGCCTGAAGGGGTGAAGCACTTGTCAAGAGCTGGAGAAAGCAAGCCGTGTGGAGGAAGAAGATGCAGCGAACACTCAGTGACCTGTCGGGGAGGAAGGCAGGGGAACAAAATCCAAGCTGACTCTCCAACCAGGAGCTGGAAGGTGAGGGAGATTTGGAGACAGTCTTTAGGAGTTAGGCTTCAGGGACACAGAGCAGGTGGAGAAGAGAGCTGTGGATCTGAAGGGGCGAACTGAAAATACTTAGCACACAGTGCCACACTGTTTTGATTATTACTTTTATGATGTATGTTTTAATGGCTAGCAAAGAAATATGCTTGCTCAATATGCTCCGTTTCCCCTTCTTGCTTCCCCTCAAGCCTTTCCAGGCACTTTTTACTCCATTTATTTTCTCAAAAGAACTTCATTTATTTACTTGCTGGCTTTTCTCAGTTCCTGGAGAGAATCACTAATCGTTATCAAATAAATCTTACAGCCTGTTGCCCTGAGCCCATGTGCGATGCAGTTTCATCATGAGCTGACACTTGTAGTCGGAAGGCCCTGCTGATAGGACTGTGGATTCCGGACCCACAACGGATGGCTCTTTTCCTTTCCTCTATCCACAGTGTCTGTGGCAGGTCTATTCCCTCTGGCCTGACTTGGGTTTCTGGATGTGCCTCAGTTTCAGCCTCCCTGGAGGCAGGTTGATGCAAACAATTAAGCATTTGACTCCTAACCAAAAGTTTGGTGATTCACACTCATGCAGAGGCACCTCGGAAACCCTGGTGGCGTAGCGGTGAAATGCTGCATCTGCTAACCAAAAGGTCAGCAGATTGAATCTATGAGGCTTTCTCTGGAAACTCTATGGAGCAGTTCTACTCCGCCCTATAGGGTTGCTGTGAGTCAGGATTGACTCAACAACACTAGACTTGATTTGGGGTTTACAGGTTCCTCAGACCTGGTGATCTGTTTCCCAAAGATGACAGCCTTGAAAACCCGATGGATCAGTTCTCCTTGGCACACATGGGCTCAGCATGAGTCAGAACTGACTCGGTGGCATCTAACAATATCAATGTGAACTCTTCATTGAAATCAGACCACCGTGGTCTCCTCCTACAAACAAATTACTGTGAGGCAGAAGTAAGACTAGAAAACATAATTTTATAGATATATTCAATTTAGTAAATTATAGTTACACAGCCAGTGTTTGGAAATCCTGGTGGCATAGTGATTAAATGCTACATCCTCTAACCAAAAGGTCAGCAGTTCAAATCTGCCAGGTGCTCCTTTGAAACTCTATGGAGCAGTCCTACTCTGTCCTAAAGGTCACTATGAGTCAGAATTGACTCTATGGCAGTGGGTTTTGTTTAGTCAGTATTTTGTTAAGATCCCAGGATCCAGAGATAAATAGGCAAATAGGTAGATTTCTATTTCCTCAAGAGATTGTCATGTGCCAAGAAAAAAAAAATCCCACTTTTTTTTTTTTTGCGTTTGGAATTCTGTTAATCCTGTATGGTGATGTCAAGAGCCAGAACTTCAGTTTCTCACACACCTTGTGTTGTTAGTATTTTTTAGCATAAAGATGTCTTTTCCCCTGGGAGCTGTATGAAGGAAGGCATAGTACATTTCACTGTGTTGAAACTCCCGAGGTTAAGTTCTCTTAGAAGTGCTCCAAATTACAACCTAGAGGTTTGGTGGCAAGAACTGGGGTATCCAGGTCCTGACCTTGACTCACATCCTGACGTTACCAGTAGATGTCTCTTTGGGCCCAGAGGAGGCATGTTAACCTCCCTGGCCTCAGTTTCCTCATCTATAAAAGGGGAATAATAATAATACCCCTGTCACAGACTCTTTCTCCAGGTCTTGCAATGGCTCACACCTCCCCGTGTTGGGGATTGAAAGTCCTTTCCTCATGCTCTGGACCGATCTGTTCTAAGTTGATCCATTCCCGTCCCCATTCCAGTCCTCTCCACTTGATAGTCTTCACTGTAGGCACATCATCCATCTGGTTTTACCTACAAGGTCTTCCTCAGCACTCGGTGCCTAGGAAGTGTGCAATAATTGAACAGAAGAAAATAAAGTAACAATTGGATCCTTAAAAACAGGGGTCCGTCTTGATCGTGTAAATAGCACTGAAGATCTCAAAGATGGGATCAGTCTACTTAACCCCTTGCCTGGCACTTCATAGCTCTCATAGGCCTTTGAATCAAAAGACTTCTTAGGCATTTTCAAAGTAGGAGAAACATCGGCTGAGGGTGAGCTTTCACTGTTGTAGCAGGGGTTCAATAAGTATTTGTCAGCTGTTTATTGATTGATTCTCACAGCACCTAGCCCGGGTTGCCTGGGGCTCTGAGAAGTTCCATTAGCAAGCAAGGAACACTGGACAGGGTTGTCCCACTTGCCTGGCCTGTTGGGGGCTGAGATGTCCATTAATAGCACTCCTTTGACCCATCTGAGTTCTGAAACAACCGAGAACTGAGACAAGAAGCATGGCAGTTGCGGAACAAGATACCAGTGTTAGGGCTGAGGCAGGCAGTGGAGCTCTGGGCTGCCTCATGCTGGTGGTCAGAACCACACAGTCTCCTCTCCAGGGCCAGGGCAGGCCAGGCTGGGCCCCCTCTGCTTCCTGGGAGAGAGCAGGCAAGACACACGGACCCTGCTGCTGGAGAGCAACAGAGAAGGGATGAGTTATCCTTGCCTGTTTGGCCTCTTAGGAAACCCTGGTGACAAAGTAGTTAAGTGCTGCATCTACTAACCAAAAGGTTGGTGGTTCAGACCTTCCAGATGTTCCATGGAAACTCTATGAGGCAGTTCAACTCTGCCCTGTAGGGTCTCTATGTGTCAGAATTGACTTAATGGCAGTGGGTTTAGTTTTACGGGATTTATTTTCTCTCTGACTCACTCATAGATATGTTACACAGTGGGCCAGGGGAGGCTTAAAGGAGAAGGAGGAGAGAGACCAGGAGTATTAAGCTACCGTCTTGGGAAGAAGTATGAAGAGTGGTGAGAAGGTTTTTTCTCTCATCCAGTAGCCCACTGGGTGGGGGAATGATGTCAAGAGAGCCTACTTAATATCCATCCCAGCAGAGCATGCCAGGATGAGGAGCCGTGGTCTTTCTCATCCCTTCTATCCAGCTGAAAGAGGAAAGCAGCTGTTATCTTTTGAGAAATCACGTGGGGCCATTCATTTGGTCACCCAGGCTCCTCAACAATCCTATTAGTTATTGTTGTTGTTAGTTGTTGTTCAGTTGGCTCAACCCATGATAATCCCATATACAGCAAAATGAGATGCCACCCAGTCCTGCTCTGTCACCAGTGTCACTGGTGTCCCTGAGGCCATTGTTGCATGCCTGCATGTTTCATGTGCCTTCTGGTCTGAGAAAACCCTGGTGATGTAGTGGTTAATAGTTTGGCTCTTTAAAAGGTCAGTGGTTCAAATCCACCAGACACTCCTTGGAAACTCTATGGGGCAGTTCTACCTGTAGGGTCACCGTGAGTCAGAATCAGCTTAGCAACAGTGGGTTTGGTTTTCCAACCTGAGAGGCTCATGTTCTGGCACTATGTCAGACAACATTGAGCTGCTGTTCTTAAGATTTTCACCGGCCAGTTTTGTCCAGTAGACTCTCAGGTCCTTCTTAGTCTGTCTTAGTCTTGAAAGCTCCACTGAAACCTGTCCTCCATGGATGACCCTGCTAGTATGTGACATACCAATGCCATAGCTTCCAGTATCACAACAACACACAACCAGCACAGCATGACACACCAACAGACAGGTATTTATATGCCCATTTATACATGGGAAAACTGAGGTTAGAAACATTGAAAACTTAAGCTGAAGTGGAACCAGGGAGACCAATAGGGAGTTGGCAGCCATCCAGATGGAGAGAAGTGAACAGATGTGTGATTGTTCTGGAGCAGAAGCGTTAGGATTTGACAGGTGGCTGGGTGTGGTAAGGCCGGGTGAGGTGTGGCTACAGAGCAGAGTCAAAGCACTACTCCTGGGTGACTGGCATTTTTTGTTTGTTTTGGTTTTTGCACTTTGGGTAGAAAAGATGTTGACTGTCCTGGGAAAAGATTATTCCAAGAATTAAGAATTCCGCAGACTCTGCATCTGCACATCTCTGGAAATGAAACTAGTGATCGCTTCCTCTTAATTGGCATTGCTAGCTGGAGCAGCTCAGAGAGAACGGAAACGTGCAGGGCTGAGGGCAGGACTGCAGGAGAGGCTACTCAGGACTGGGGAGGTCCGCTAAGATAATGGGGTCCTCTCTTCCTGATCGCTACTGTGGCCTTGGTGATGGCAATTTCTATACCCTTCTGCGTGGTGCACCCCACCACTTGGTGTACCATGCTATTTGCTGTACCCCACTACCCTGGGCACCCCACTTCCCAATGTACCCCACTTTAATGTGCACCCCCACTAGTCTGTGCCACATGGCCCAGTATACCCCCTACCCAGTGTACCCCCACTGCTCTGTGCACCCCACAACCTGATATACCACACTATCTGCTGCACCTCACTGTCCTGTGTGCCTCACTGCCCAGCAAACCCCAATATCCTGCATACCCACTGTCTTGGGTATACCACAGCCCCATACATCCCAATGCGCTATGTCCCCCTCACTACTCAGTCCACCACACTGCCCAGTACACCATACTCTGCTGTGAGCCCCCACTACTCAGTGTACTCTACTACCCAGTGCACCGCCACTGCCCTGTGCACTCCACCACCTGGTCTATCACACTATTTGTTGCACCCCACTGCCCTGTGCACACCCCTTCCCAGTATACCCCATTGTCCCGTATACCCCACTGCCCTGTGCACACCCCTTCCCAGTATACCCCATTGTCCTGTATACCCCACTGCCCTGTGCACACCCCTTCCCAGTATACCCCATTGTCCTGTATACCCCACTGCCCTGTGCACACCCCTTCCCAGTATACCCCATTGTACCGTATACCCCACTGCCCTGTGCACACCCCTTCCCAGTATACCCCATTGTCCTGGATACCCCACTGCCCTGTGCCCATCCACTACTCCATGCACTGCACTACCCAGTGCACCCGCATTGCCCTGTGCACCCCATCTCCCAGTGTACCTCACTGTACTGGCTACCTATGTCACTCCCTCAAACCCACCCTCCTCTGTGTTCTCCTCAACCAGCCTGATCTTCAGCCTCACCTTTCCTACCCAGGACCCCAAACATCAGCTTCCCTGCCCCCCATCAGTCCTCTCCTGTCTCTTTCCCAGTGATGAAGGTTATCGTGCCCTATCCCTCCTCAAAAAGCCAGTGACAATCTGTGCAGTCAATAAATACAATGAAACCTGAGATATACTACCTAGAAAGATGCCCCTGATAAGTATATTGTTAAGTGACAAGAGTAAGTGGCAGAAAACCCTGGCATCACATAGTGGTGAAAAACCTGAACTTTGCAGCCCCACCTCTGCCCCTTACTAGTTGTGTGCCCAGGAGCGAGTACCTCTGTGTGCTTCAGCTTCCTCATCTGGAAAATAGAAATGAGAGTAGTGTCACCCCCGTAAGCTTGTCCTTGGGATTAAAAGCATTAATATATTTCCATGCATTGAATTGCTTAATGTGGCCCTTTTAGCCACGGTATGGATTACACTTCAACATAAAGAAAACCAAAACCCTTACAATTGGATCAATAAGTAATGTCATGATAAATAGAGAAAAGATTGAAGTTATCAAGGATTTCGTTTTACTTGGACCCACAGTCAATACCCATGAAAGCAATAGTTAAGAAATCACACAAAGAATCATACTGGACAAATCTGCTGCAAAAAGCCTCTTTAAAAATGTAAAAATAAATAAAGGTACCACTTTAAGGACTAAGATGTGCCTAACCCAAGCCATACATCTCATACACGTGTGAAAGCTGGGCAGTGAATGAGGAATACAGAAGAGCTGATGCATCTGAATGACGGTGTTGGTAAAGAATATTGAATGTGTCGTGGACTGCCAGAGGAATGAACAAATCTGCCTTAGAAAAAGTACAGCCAAGATACTTCTTAGAAGCGAGGATGAGGAGTCTCCTTCTTGTTTATTTTGCATCTGTTCTATCAGGAGGGATCAGTTCCTGGAGAAGGACATCACGCTCGGTAAAGTTAGAGTATCAGTGAAAAAGAGAAAGACCCTCAAGGCAATGGATTTACACAGTGGTTATAGTAATGGACTCAAGAATAACAAGGATTGAGAGAATGACAGAGGACTGGCCCGTGTTTCATTCTGTTATACACAGGGTTGCGAAGAATCGGAACCAACTCAAGAGCACCTAACAGCAACAACCAGCCCTGGTCTCTGTGATTCACACACTATGATTAAATGAGACTATGCAAATAAGGTTTGTGGAACCTGTGACGGCTGGGTTATATGTCAACCAGTAAGAATGATTGTCCTTTATTTTGTATCTGAGGTAATTATCCTATTATATCCATTTTACATGTTGGAGGACGTATAAAAGCCCAAAACCCAAATCCACTGCTGTCAAGTTGATTCCAACCTATAACGACCCTATAGGATGGAATGGAACTATCCTGTAGAGTTTCTAGAGAGCACCTGGTAGATATGAACTGGTGACCTTTTGATGAGCAGACATAGTACTTTAACCACTACACCATCAGGGTTTCCGGAGAATATGTTTGACCCATATATGTTACATACATAACCCCTATATGTTAATGTGGCAGGACTAGGGTGAGGTGTCTCTTGGGTCACAGCCTTGCTCAAGGTCTGGTCTTCCCTGGTGTGGCCTGTATCCAGCATTCACATGTGGTTGTTCCAGCGGGTCTCTCTCTCCCCACACCTGGATCCTGAATCATTGTCTGACCTCCAGTTCTTGAGACTTGAGCCAGTAACCTGCCATCTGACCTGCTGATTCTGGGATTCAACCGCTTGTGCAGTCCTGTGGACCGGCAGTCTATCTGTTTCTCTAGCTTGATGTTTACCGTCGGACTTGTGATTTGGGTTTGTTAGAGCAGCAGCCACATGAGTCAAGAGAAGCCTGTGCCTGACTGCCGGTTTGGGGCCCTGCAAGCCTCTACAACTGCGTGAGCCATTTCCTTGACACAGATCGTAAGTCCTGTGAGATGTCACCGTGAATTCCAAAGCTAAAGACGGGTGGGAGAGTGCTGACGGGAGGAGGAGGAGCTGATGCTTGAGACGATGGGGTGGTCCAGCAGCTTGGAAAACCTGCACATCTGGGACGTCTTTAAACTCTGCTTCGTAGGAACCTGCTTTGTGCTGATTCTTATCAAAGAAATTGTTCATTTATATCTGCAAAATGCTTGACTCAGTGCCTATCTCTGAGTAGCACTCAATACATGGTAGCTGTTATCATGGCCATGTCAACACCTATAATTATATATATTCATATATATGTATGTGTACCTTTCCCCCAGTTCACCTTCAGGGCTCAGGTTAAAGGGGTCTTCTTCCAGAAAGCCTTTCCTGAACTCCTTATCACTCTCTCCTCCTTGCCCCCCACCCTGACCTGGTTGGGGATCCTTCTCGGGATTCACAGTGTCCCCTGGACTTACATCTAACCCACCAGTTGCCATCCAGTTGACCTTGACTCATGGTGACCCCACTGTGTCAGAGTAGAGTTGTGCTCCGTAAGGTTTTCAGTGGCTGATTTGGCTGATTTTTCAAAAGTAGATCACCAGGGCTTTCTTTGGAAATGCCTCTGGGTGGACTCAAACTTTCAACCTTTCAGTTAGCTGTTCAGGAGGTGTAAACTAGGAAACTAGGTAACTAAAATAACTAAGGTGGGCAGGGTGGATATAGGCTGCAGAAATGTTTCACATAAAGAAAAGGTAGGTGGATGTAATGGGGTAGGAGTGAAGAAGGAAGATCTGTATTGAGGGAGCCAAGCCCATCCCCTATTTCATTTATGCTGTGATTCTTTTAGACTGGCTGAGGTGTTTCCATGACACCATGCACTTATCATTAAAGAAATTTTTAAAAAACCAACTGCCGTTGAGTCAGTTCTGACTCCTAGTGACTATAGGACAGTGTAGAACTGCCCCATTGAGTTTCCGAGGAGCACCTGGTGGATTTGAACTGCCAATCTTTTAGTTAGCAGACTTAGCACTTAACCACTACACCACCAGGATTTCTGCACTTATCATAAATGTAAAGTAAAATATCTGGTTTGCCTTCTCTTTCCACCACTATAAACTCCTCAAGAGATGGAAATTTATGGTGGTATTGCTCTGTTTTTTTTATTGTTGTTGTTTGTTTAACTTAAAAATTTCCTTGTCACAAACGATTTACTCTTTCGCCTTTATGTTTTCTCTTTTGCATAGGGCTGTGGACATAGAATGTGGTATGCATTCTCATGCTTTGATCCTATTAGAATGTCTACTTTCAGTTCTTGTTGGAGTAGAAGATTTATAGCTTCTTCTTTCACTTGCAGATGATCACTTAACTCCAGTTCCTGTATTAAGTTTTTAAATCGAGGCATAAATAGGAACTGTTTTGTGGTTCCTTGCTGGGTCACACACAGATATAGGCCTCTTGACCTTCAGAGAACAAGTTTACACTTAGTGTGAATCAAATCCTGCTTGGTAAGCCCAAACAAGGATGGATAGGGCTCAAGCTGGGAGCAGAGGCTCAGGAAGGTAAAAAACAGGACTCAGTCTGTACATAGGGATGGTGAGCCTACTGTGTGCTGGGCATGCCACAGCAGCAGGTTATGGGGAGAAGACAGACGCTAGCCAAAACGATGACTAAAAGCAGAATGGGGACTGGGGAAGCCAGCACAACTTGTCCAAGGCAATGTCACAGAAGGCCCATTGACACACTGAAACTTTCTGAGGGACTGATTGCTGAGCTGAGGGCTGTGGGGACCATGGTCTCAGGGATCATCTAGCTCAGTTGGCATAACATAGTTTATAAAGATAATGTTCTACGTTCTGCTTTGTTGAGTGTTTTGTCTGGGATCTTAGAAGCTTGAGAGCAGCCATCCAAGATACTCTGCTGATCTCACCCTGTCTGGAGCAGGGGAGAAGGAAGAAAACCAAAGACACAGGGAACGATTAGTCTAAAGGCCTAACGGACCACAACTGTCCCAGCCTCCACTGGACTGAGTCCAGCATAACTAGATGGTGCCCAGCTACCACCACTGGCTGCTCTGACAGGGGTCACAGTAGTGGGTTCTAGACAGTGTTAGAAAAAAGTGTAGAACTAAGTTCAAACTCACAAAAAACACTAGACTTACTGGTCCAACAGAAACTGCAAAAACATCGAGAGTATGCCCCCCAGATACCCCTTTAGGTCAGTAAGGAAGTCACTCCTGAGGTTCACCCTTAAGCCAAAGATAAGACAGGGACATAAAAAAAAATGAGACTAAAGGGACAAACCAGCCCAGGGGCAAGGACAAGAAGACAGCAGGGGACAGGAAAGCTGATAACAGGGAATCTAAAGTCGAGAAACAGAAAGTATTGACATGTCATGGGGTTGGCAACCAGTGTCCCCAAAAATGTATGTATTAATTGTTTAACGAGAAGCTAGTTTGCACTTCGGCCCCTAAGGTTGCCATGAGTAGGATCTGACTCGATGGCACTTGGCTTGACTAGTTTGCTGTTCATCTAAACTACAGTTTTAAAAAAAAATGCTTATGTGAAAAAAAAATGAAACAAAACATAACGGGTTGTTGCGAGGTGCAGCAAGCCATCTGGCCTTTGTTCATAGTTCTGAGAGCTGAGCTGACCAGACCCGGGTTGGAGGCTTGATGTAGACTAACCCTCAAAAGGCATGATGCAGTCTGTCACAGCCAGGTACAGTGATTGACTGATACAAGCCCTAACCCTATGGCTCAGAGGAGCTTCCTGGTTGGCAAGACTTTGGGGAGGGCGGTGCATCCCCTTGAGGCGTGGTGGCAGCTCTGTGCTGGGACTACTCCCAGACCTCACCCTCTGTGTGTTTTCATTATTGTCCTTTTGGTTTGTAGTAAGTACAGGAGATTCTGAATTATTCTGGCAAACGATAGAACCAGAGGGACAGTGAGAGCCAGCAGGGGCCGGCATCTGCCTTTCTGGCAGTGTCTTTCTCAAGTGAGAGATTTGACCTAGTTCCAGGTGGCTAAGGACAAAGAAGGGCTGCATGGCCAGGCAGGTGGTCTGAAGGACAGTGTTCCTCTAACTTGGGAGCGCTGACCCAGCCCTGGGTGGCTGGGGTCAGAGACAGTATGCTGTGTGGGCAGCTGGCAATGAGAATGGAGGAGTGGAAAGGTGAGGACTGGCTCCGTCTCCACACTTTGGGGACTGAATTCATGCTGATCCTTACTATGCAGTTAGCAACAAAGGTAGGATTTACCCACTTTGCCCTTAGCACAGATGTTCTCAGACAGGGGGAAGCACAGTGCTCAGAGAGGCCAAGTGACTTGCCAAAGGTCACACAGATAAGAAGTGTCCAGGCTGGGGTTTGAACTCAGACCCTTGACCCCTTTCCACCATGGTATAAAACCACTTAAGTTATGTTATTAATTGCTTAAAACATTTTTGGAAATTGCTCCGTGTTAGGTAATCCTAATTCTTTGTTTGGTACTTTAGCTCCCATTCGTTCATTCATCCCTGCATCCTCTAAATAGGTAGGGGATGTCTTCAACTGCCAGGCCCATGCCCGTTTGTCCTGAGTTCCAGATCAAACAGAGGAATGAGTCACAAATCTAATCTCTCCCATTTTTTTATTGTGGGGAAAATATATATAACAGAACATTTGCCAGCTCCAGTGCTTGCATGTATAAGACAGTGACATTGTTTATAGTCTTCGCACTGTGAAGTCATTGTCACTGCTACCCTTTTTTAATGTGTTCCATTAACATTAACTTAACCCAAACCAAACCAAACTCCTTGCCTTTGAGTTGTGTTACACAGTGGAATTGCTCCACAGGGTTTTCTTGGTGGCTATCTCTACCAGAGATCACCAGGCCTTTCTTCCATGGCACTGCTGAGTGGTTCAAACCACCAACCTTTTTTTGGCATGACTTTTTTCATTTATTTTTTAAACTTTTTTATCTTAATCTCTCAGGCAAGTAGGGCATTTCAAAAAAAAATCAAAAGAGCATTTAGCACATACATAGCTCGATCCCAAACCCCTGTGACTCACTCAAGGCTTGTGCTTTGATCTGCATTGCTAAATGCTCATTTGCAGAACTGACACCAGAACCCAAATCTCCTGACCTCGACAGCTGCCATCACTGGTGCAGAACAGGGTGTTCTCTTTCCGAAGTACACCAAATAACGCCCAGACTGTTAGCCAGGTGGCATGCTGGCCCTGCTGCCTTACACTGCCTGTGTCTCCGCTTCTCCCTGCGTAGATAGTGCTGTTAGCCGCTGTTGAATCAGCTTTGACTAGCGGTGACCCCACATCCAAGAGAACAAAAAGTCCCCAGGTCCTGTACCGCCTTGGCAATTGCTGGTGTCCTCAGGTCTTTCTTCCCGGTCTGTCTGAGTCTGGAAGCACCACGAGACCTGTCCACCACGGGGGACCCTGCTGGTACGGCAAATACAGGTGGCGTAGCTTCCAGCATCACAGCAACACACAAGCCAACACAGTATAGCAAACTGACAGACTTCTAGTGGCATTTAGACAACTAGCCCTTCCCCAAACAACCTTCACCTCCTTGCCACGACTCTGCTGCCTGGCATGCCCTCTACCATCTCTGCCCAGAAAACTCTAGCCCCCAGTGACGTTGTATGGTATGTAAATTACGTCTCAGTGAAGCTGGAAGGCTCTCCAATCAGTAGGTTGTTTGGAGTTGCAGAGAACAGAGACTTGCTCTGTGTCTTGGGTTTATTGTCTGGACCTATGGGATGTAAGAAAGATGGGGAGCTGTGGTGCCACCACCATGCCAAGCTCTGTGGGGATCTGGCAGGTGGTACAGACCCACAGTGGCACTAAAAAGTCACTGTCCTGTCTTCCTGTGTGCAAGTGTCCTCTTCCTCTCTCACAGGGTAGATGTGGGGTTCACAATTAACTGCACCTAAATAATTAGTCTTGGTCTTTGGTTTCTAAGAAATACCCTCTAAAATCTTGGAATTTCACCCAAGAATGGGCATTTTCATAATTCTTGAGGGTTCCAAACGTGCCTACCAGGAGGGGCTATGCTAATGAGGTGACACAGGTTGGGGCTGGCCAAGCAGGGAGGATCCCTGTGTGACATCAAACTGACCTTGGGGAACGAGGGCTAGAAGTTGAGTTCAGCCATGGTGAAATGATTCCATTATCCTGCTTACATAATAGGACCCCGATATAAAAATCTGCACATCGAAGCTTCCTCCTTGGGCTTCCTGGTAGGTGAAAGACATTGAGTCACCTGGCAGGGTAGCACCCCCCTTTATGGGACGTGGAAACTCCACATTGGGAACCTTCCCGGACTTCACCCTGTGCATGCCATCATTTGTATCCTTTCTGAGATAATAAAACCAAATCATAAATATAGAATTTTCTTAAATTCTGTGAGTTGTTATAGTGAATTACTGAACCTGAGAGAGACGTGGGAGTCAAGAAGTCAGAAGTGAGGGGAACCTGGGGACCCACAAACTTGAAGCCAGTGTTTGAAGTCCTGGGAAGAGGGAAAGACTGTGCCCTTTCACTTGTGAGCTGTGACCTAGGGCCAGGTACAAAGGAGGAAGTGCTGTATGACCAGCTGGTAACAGTGCAGAGCTGAAACGACTCCCTCACTGGGATGACATGGTGACTTGGCTGATTATTTCCCACCTTTTGTTCTTCTTGTCCACACCAATGAAGTGTGCTCCCTTCTTCCTACTGCCTTTTGTTCAGTGACTCAAAACTATGCCCACTCCTCAGTTATCGACATGGTTAGGTTCCAAAGACCTGATCTTTATTTGAAATCACTGTTGTGTGAAAATGGAAGATGACCACATCAGATCACAAAACGGAAGGTGACTATATCATGACATAACCACCAAATTACACCATGACATAAATGTGAAACCACTGAATCATGGCCCAGCCAAGCTGACATATAACCTTAACTGTCACAGCCAGTGTTGTTCTTGCCTTGCACCTTGGCATTCATTACTGTGAGATATCCTTCACTGATGCACAAAATAGGCTGTAGATCTTTTACTATTGTAAGTGTGAAATACAGATAATGAAATGGTTGATGAGTGAGGAGTAGGTGTGTTTATTCAGCACCTGCTGTGGTGGTTCAGTGGTAGAAGTGTCACCTTCCTTGTGGAGATCCTGGTTTGATTCCTAGTCCATGTGCCTGATGTGCAGTCACTGTGTTTCGGTCAGTGGAGGTGTGCTGTTGCTGTGATGCTGAACAGCTTTCAGTGGAGTTTCCAGACTAGGGACCAGAAAGAAAGACCAGGCAGTCTCCTTCCAAACAATCAGCCAGTGAAAATCCTATAGATCACAATGGCCCAATCCACACATGACCTTGGAGACAGTGCGGGACCAGGTAGTTTTGTTCTGTTGTGCGTGAGGTCAGCATGTGTTATAGCAGGGAACAAAACAACACCATGCACCAGGCCCTGCTCCAGACACATTTTCCTACAGGACAAAGCAGTCAAGGATCCCTACCCTTGTGGAGTCTGTGTTCTGCCTCTTGTCATCTGCAGCCTTGTGGATTATGCGTGTGAATCTCTGGGGGTCTTTTGAGTCTTACCTTCTGCCAACTGCTGCCTCTCTGACCATTTCACATTCAACCTTCCAATAAATCTCAGTAGTTTAGTTGGCCAGAAATGTTGCCCTAGGCCACGTGGATTGCGCACAAGTGCCTATCTTTGGGTCAGGGGCCTGTCACTTTCTCAGTCCCCAGTAGCTAGGGTAATGGAATCACAACTCAGTTTTCCCTAGGAGCCAGGAGGCCTACAGACTCTCTTCCATTTATTCAAAACATCATTTATGGAGCACCCACTGGGAGCCCGGGACTCTTGTGGGTGCTGGGGAGACAGTGATGAGTGAGACAGAAGACTCTGAAGCTTGCGCTGTACAAACGGACCGACAAGAAATCAGTCATGTAGGTGATAGTGAGTGGACCGAATGCCACCCAATGGTGCACTTAAAATGATGAATTTTGTGTTATGGTGATCTTGCCTTAATAAAATTTCTTTAAAGAACTAAATCCACCAACAAATGGGATGGTATTGAGGAGAGGTTAAGAGATGAGAGGGGTCCTTTTGCATAGGGTAGGAGGGAAAGATGCCTGAAGGTGACATCTGAAGGATGCTCATACCTGAGAGGATTAACTGTACAAACTCAGCACGTGTACCTGGTGCTGGAAAGGTCAGAGGTTGAAGTCCATGCAGACATGACTGGGAGAAAGCCCTGGGATCTGCTCCCTGAAAACATCCTTGAGCTCTCTATGGAGTACAGCTCCACTCTGATACACACGGAGTCACTGTGAGTGGGAGTCGATTTGATAGCAACTGGTTTGGGTTCCTAGCTGAGGGTAAAGCATTCTGGGCTCAGAGGGCAGCAAGATCCCAGCAGAAGGGATTGGACACGCTCCAGACAGCGAGGAGGTACAAGAGCTGGACTGGAATGAGTGAGGAGTGACACACGGTGAGGTCAGAGGGGTCCCGGAGCTGGGAGTCAGGGCCTTGTTGACCACTGTGAAGACTTGACTCTTGATCAAAAGATAGTGCGAGGGGAGGGGCTGTCACTGGAGGGTTTGAAGATGACCAATCTCGTGCCATCTTGGCTGCTCTGTGGACAGAGTACCAAAGGGAGAAAGGAGTGCGTGTGTCTCTGTAGGTGGCTAATGCAGTCATTCCAGCAAGAGACAGCATTGGCTGAGACCAGGGGAGTGGCAGCAGGCTCAAAGATGTGTCAGCCTCCAGCTCTGACTTGAAGGTGGACCTGAGCATAATGCTGTTCCTCTATTACATTTTTTCCCCGGTTACCAGGATGCATGTAAGCACTGCCTCCTGTCTGCTCCTGTGGGCCTTTCCTCAGGTGCAGCTGACAGCTGCGCTCATCTTGAATGCCACCACCAGTTGCCATGGAGTCACTTCCGACTTATGGTGAGCTGTGTGTGCCAGCATAGAACTCTGTTCCGTAGGGTTTTCAGTGGCTGAATTTTGGGGAAGTAGGTCATAAAGCCTTTCTTCAAAGTGCCTCTGGACGGACTCAAACCTCCAGCCTTGCTGTTGAAAACTGGGTGCTTCAAGAGTTTGCATGCCCTAGAGACTTCAGTCTTAGACAAGAGGGTAGTAATCAGGTCTTCTGCCTGCGGCTGTTGGGAGTGTTCAGGGCCCTGGCAGGGCGCCCAGTGGGTACATGGGAAAGGTGAGCCATTCCTGTTGTTAGAGATCAGGCGACAGCATGCAAGGACTGCCTCTGGGTTCCAGTGTCCCAGCAGATTTAGGGCAACCCTGGCTCTGCTCCATCCAGAAACTCTGGGCTTAGGGGTCTTTCCAATTGGAAATGGAGCAAGTAGACCCCTTTACTGAGGTCCAACCAGTAACCCAGGGCTTTGTGCATCCTCTTTAAATGCCCACAGCACCTCAGAGCGAGGGTATCCACCAGCCTCATTTCACAGAGTCTCAGAGAGGTGAAAGGAGTCACTGAAAGCTTCAACAGCTGACTTTTAGCCAAGTGACAGTCTAGTATAGGCATTGAAGGTCTGGGCTTGGAAACTAGAGGAACCTGAGTTTGAATCCTGGCTCTACTACTTACTAGCTGTGAGACCTTGGGCATATCGCTTCTCCTTCCCTCAGTCTCCTTATCTGCAAAATGGGATAATTGTGGGTTTTCCACAGGTTGGATTGAGGAGTCACGCAAGTGATAAGAGCCTCCTTGCCTTCACCTCCAAGCCTATGCTCTGGTGTCCCTCTTACCACCTTGAAGTAGAGGCCTCATTGCCAGATGTTGTCATGGAAACCGAGAGATTGGGGAAAAGGGAGAGGCCCAGGGGAAGGGTGGGGAGGGATGTCAGGAGGGGAGGGGTGTTATTCCCTCACCCACCCTCTGGCCCACCTCAGTCAGCTCATTAGAACAGGTGAGGGCTCAGCGAGATAGAGTAGGGACAGGAAGTGAGGCAGTGACGGAGGAGACAAAGGCAGGTCGGCTAGCAGTGCTTCTGCTCCTACAGAGAGTGCAGGCGACCCCTGCCGGGACCACTTGAGCCATCTCCTAGGCTCCTGAGGACAGGTTAGAGCGGGACCTGACTCACTCTGAAAGCCCTGCTCCTCCTGCCTGACTTTCTGCAGTGTTCAAAGACAACACAACTGCCCTTTCGAAAAGCTCCCCACCCCACCTCTGTCAAGTCAGAGTTGAGGACCATTCCAGCTGCTTCTCAAAATCCCTATCGAAGGGAGATGCTTGGTATCTTGCTGACAAGAACAGCTCCATCAGGTTTGGATCTGGTCCCCCATCCAGCTGTCCTTCAATAACTAGGTCCCCTTTGATGTCTCACCCCTAAAAAAGGAGCCTGCTTCCCTTGCCCCTTTCCAGAGCCAGCCCTTGGTGGCTGTATGCCACCAGTCTGACCACCCCCCTGTCCTCACCGTGCCACCATCATCCGACCACCTATTTTAGATAAGTCAGCTTCAAGCTTCACAGCCCTTGGAACTCAGCAGAAGGACCCTGGACGAGGGTCACATTGACCTCAGTTGGGACCCATGCTGTGCCACTTAGGCACCATGTAACAGGTTAGTGGCCACTCTAAGTCCCACTTTTCTTATCTGTACAAAGGCTTTGGTAGCAGGAACTGTTTCTGAGGATTCTGTGAGCCAGCCCAGGTGAAGCACTTGCAAATGGTGTTAGTGTTCTTATACTTTATTTGTTTCTTTAAACTTAGGAAGAAAGAAGGAAGCAGGAAAACACACACACACACACAGATACACACACACACACTCACACACTTTGTTTACAAAAGTGAAATCTCTCCTTTTTGTAATGGAAAGAATCTGCTACATTCTTTACTTGAAGGAAACGTTATGAGCTTCAATTCAGTTTATCAAACATTTATTGTGCACCTATTATGTGCCATGCCCTGTGCTTGGCACTATGGGCACAGAGGTGGACAAGGCGTGATCCCAAGGCAGAGCCGGGCCAGTCAGGCTCCATCTGGTGTGAAGTGTGTGCTTTGATCAGTATAAACCCAGGGCTGTGAAAGCAGTGATGACTCAGTGGTAGAATTCTTGCCTTCTGTTTTAGTCAGCTAGGGCTGCTCTAACAGAAATACCACAGAGTGGATGGCTTTAACAAACGAAAGTGTATTCTTACACAGTTTGGTAGGTTGCAAGTCCATATTCAGTGTCCACTCCAGGGGAAGGCTTTCCCGCTTGTTGGCTCTGGAGGAAAGTCCAGTATTGCATCAGTCTTTGTCCAGGGAGCGTCTTGGCGCAGGAAACTCAGGTCTGAAGGATGCGCTCTTCTCACAGTGCTGCTTTCTTGATGGTACGAGGTTCCGCATTCTCTGCTTGCTTCTCCTTGCTTTTATCTCTTGTAGGTTGAAAGGATTGAGGGTAGGCCAAGCCACACTCCAGGGAAACTCCCTTTACCATGGAGTGGGGAGGTGATCTTATAAAGGAATTTACAGTCCCACACTAATCCTTTAACATATAGCACAGTAAAATCACAAAATGGAGGACAATTGTAGAATACAGGAAATCATGGTTACTTGGCACCCTTATTTTTGGGGGGACACAATTCAATCCATCACACTGTCCATGCGGGAAACCCAGGTTTGATTCCCAGCCACTGCAGCCACCTCCTGTCTGTCCATGGAGTCTGTCTTCCTGTCTTTATATTGCTATGAAGCTAAACAAGTTTTAAGGGAGTTTCTGAATTAAGATGGTCTTGGAAGAAAGGCCTAAAAGCCCTCCAGGTCACATGGTCTGATCCACAACCAGCCATGCAGATGAGGCAGGACCTGGAAGTGTTTCATTCCATTGTACATGTAATCCCTGTGAGTTGGGGCCTGACTCTAGTAGCTAGCAACAACAACAACACAGAAGCACGGGAAGGGAGGGCATTTATCTCAGCCCAGAGAACCCAGGAAAGCTCTCTGGAGGAGGCAGCATACAAGCCGAGTTTTCGATATATAAATGAGCAAAGTTAGGTGAGAAGGGCTTTGCAGGCAGAAGGTAGAGCCTGAACAAAGGCAGGAGTCCTTGGGTGGCACAAATGCTTAATGTGCTCATCTGCTAACCAAAAAGTTGGTGGGTTGAGTCCACCCAGAGGTGCCTCTAAAGAAAGATCTGGTAATCTGCTTCCAAAACGCCAGCCATTGACAACCCTCTGGAGAACAGTTCTGTGGTACTCATGGGTCGCCATGAGGGGGAACTGCTTTGAACATCTGGTTTGGGAGCAAAGGCATGGTGCTAGGAAACAGCATGGTGCATGCGAGAGACGAAACAATTTGGTTGCTAAGGCTTAACGCCAGGGTTAAGGGGAGGCTGGCGGGAGAAGAGCAAAGCTAGAGGGATAAGCAAGACCGTATTTGTACAGGACCTTTCAGACTTAGGGGATACCTTCTTGCATATCTTGAACTCAGCTGCAATTTTTTCATCACAGTAAGTGAAAGTTTTCAGGACCCCATGAGACCAACCAAGTGGAGTTGGGGAGTTTCCATTGCCCGTTAATCCTCTAGAGCTCTGCTCCTCTTGGGGCAGCACCAGCAGCACCAGTAGCACCAGCAGCACCTGGGAGTTTGTCATTGTTGTTAGCTGCCGTTTTGTTCGCCCCTGATTCATGGTGACCCCATGCACAACAGAACAAAACACTGCCCAGCCCTATACCTTCTGCATGATCAGTTGTGGATCGGATCGTGGTGATCCATAGCATTTTTAGTAACTAGTCAGAAGTAGATCACCAGCCCTTTCTACCTGGTCTCTTTTAGTCTGAAAGCACCACTGAAACCTGTTCAGCATCATAGCAAAACATATAAGTCAAACAGACAGCTGTTGGCTGCACTTGAGGCACATTGGGCAGGAATAGAACCCAGGGCTCCCACATGGAAGCTGAGAATTCTGCTGCACCACCCAGGTCCCCTTGGGAACTTATTAGAAATGCAGAATCTCAGGCCTCACTGTGGACTCATAGAATCAGAATCTGTACTTTAACAAGCTTACCAGGTGACTCATGGGCACCTCTCAGGGCTGACACATGTGGTACCAGGATATGCCCAGACATGGTCTGCTGTGCTTCCAGCCTCCCAGGAGAGTTGAACTTTCTGATCTTCAACAGTCCAGGACCCCTGAATAGACATATTTTTGTTGGTCTTCGAGGAAGATCAGGAGAGCTTGCCCCAACCCTAGGACTGCCTTTAAAGGGGAGATGTTTCAGCCCCTCTTATGACCTCTCTGGGACTTGGGTGAAACCAAGGCACAGTCAAAGGGGACATCTAAACCTCACATCCTTCCTTATTCAGTAATATGAAAGCTTCTCTCAGTCCCTCGTTAAAAACCACCATCTCCAAATAAAAGATAGTTGGGCGATAGAATCCCCAGGTATTTATTGCCTTCTTTTGCAAAATGGTTTGTCTTCCAGGATAGAGTGCCCAGGCCTTGGGTGTGTCACTTGCTTAATGGCCACTGATTGTTCGCCTCTGTGTTCTCCTGAGAAAGAGAAAATGATTACACAGGGTCTCCCTCATCTTTCAGGGCCTTGAAAACCAGGCGAAGTGCTTTGGACTTTTGCTGGGGACAACAGGGAGCCATTGAAAAGTTTGAAGTAAGGGAGTGAGTGTTGTCTGTTGTAAGACCACTCTGTCAGCACACAGAGCTTGCAAGACGGCTCCAGAGACATCAGCATGGAGGCCATGGCAGGGCCCAAGTGAGAAAGAGAAGGCTGGTCTCCAGACAGTGGTACTGTGATCACAGGTACAGGCCTTGGGGACCACACTTGGTTGTGTTAAGTGGACACATGAAGTCAGGGAGTTTGACTTCATGTTCTGTCTAGTCTACTGGAGTCTTTAAACAGCAGCGACGTTTGAAGCAACAACTTAGAACCGTTCAAGAATAGAGTTTGGAGCCCCCTGTGGGTCATATGTGGCAGATGAGGTCATCTACTTAATATCTGGAGAATTGGGGAACACAGCCTGGAATCTCAGCCTTCCTTGAAACCACCTATAATTCTCATGCCAGCCCCTGGGGTGAAGATGGAAGGCCCTGCTGAAGGACTCAGGGTCCCCAGGCTCCGCTGAGAAAAGAGAAAAAGAAAGAGAAGCAGGGTCTCTGAAGTCTTTCTAGGAATCATCTAGAACAATGTTTCCCAAAGCTGCTCTGTGGAACCCTGGATGAAAAGACATTCTGTGACTGAGTCTGGAAATACTGTATATCATCTCCCCTTTTTAGAGATTTGTAATTCCCATTCAAAAGTGCAGACTTTGAGTTGGACAGAACCAGGGTTTGAATCTCAGCTCCGTCACTTATTGGACAATGAGCTTCCTGGCTGATTTAGTCTCTTTGTCTGTAGATTGGAAATAATAGCAGTACTGATGACTCAAAGTTTATTACGGGGACTCAGTGAGGCCTGACACATTACTGAGAAAACCCCCAACTCGTTGCCATGGAATCCACCTGACTCATCGTAGACATACTCCATGGGGTTTCCTTGGCTGTGGTCCTCGAAGAAGTAGATCACCAGGCCTTTCTTCCACTGAGCTGCTGAGTGGGTTTAAACTGCCGACCTTTAGGTTAGCAGCCAAGTGCAAACCATTTAGGTAACCAAATAAACAAAACAAAATCCAACCGAGTTGCCCTTGAATTGATTCTGGCCCATGGCAACCCACTAGGAACTGCCCCATAGAATTTCCAAGGAGCTGCTGATGGATTAGAACTGCTGACCTTTTAGTTAGCAGCTGAGCTGTTAGCCACTGCACCATGAGGACTCCCTACGTAAGTGGTAGCTGTTATATCATTGTTAAACAGCTTGACTTTGATTAATTCAGTGTTCCTGAAACTTATTTCCTCTTGGAATCTCCTTTTCCACATAATATATAGTAATTTCCTTTGGAATTCATTGTCTATGGGACTCATTTTTGGGAAATACAGACTTCGTAATTTGGGAACAGTCTGGGAAAGCCAACGACTCTGAACCTGGATGCATTCCAAACATAGACACTTCTGGGTATAAACACAGATGTTTCATTCTTAAATCTTCCTCCATTTCCCCTTCTACCAAGGTTTTCACTCAGAAAGAAAGGCATGGACTAACCATGCCAGAATTATAGAGCTAGGGGTGGGAGGTAGGTCTTCAGGGTCTAGCCCAGTCTTTGGCAAACTCCTACTGTTCCTTCAATACCCAGTCTTGATGTTAACTTTTCTCAGAAGCAGTCCCATCCTTCCCAGGTGGAATTAGTTGGCTATTCCCACACAAGAGGGTCCACAGCCTCTGGTACATTCAACATGTACCATGTTGATCCATGCCATGTGACTGTCTCCCAGCCAGACTGAACTTCTTCAGGGCAAATGTCACATGTGTGTCATCTCAGTGATCTTAGCTAGCCCTTGGTTAGGGCCACTTATTATCTTCTAGAAATTCTTCATGACTCAGCCAAGGACAGTGGGAGTGGCGAGAAAGCTCAAGGCCTTCTGAGGCTTAAAGAGTACATCTTAGTTTCTTTGAAAACTCTTCTGGTTCCCATCGCGTTGGTGGAGAAAATCAGTTACTTCTGTTTGCCAAGTTCAAGGTTCAAGACATTTCTGAGGTCTCCAAGTACAGAGGCCCAGGCAGCAGGAAATGATGCCTCCTGGTGCCTCTGTCTGCATGGACTTAGTTAGAGAAGGGAGAAAAACTGAGTCTGGTTGTGAAAAGAAACAATGACTAGAAGAACAGCTCCTCATACTCACTCCAGAGCTCATAGACCATGACTCTAAAGATAGTGGCTTATTGAGAGCTGGGGGAAGGTGCTACAGATGCTTAACCTTGGAAGGAGACAGATGTCTTCAACATTCTGAGTGCCAGGGGTTGGCCTAGGGCAGAGGAGCCCAAATCACTATCAGGGCTCAGAGGCCAGAGCTGGACTCAGCAGGAAGTTATGTGTGACAGGCTGTCTAGCCTAGGAGGATGGTGTCAAGGCACGTGTGGAATGTGAGGACAGAGCCAGTGCAGAAGCTAGGGGAGCGGTTTTCGGTGGGAAATGGGGCCTGATACAGGCCTGGGTCCAACAAGGCTCAAAGTGGGTGTCCTAATGTCATATGAATCGTTCTTCTGGGTCCAGAGACTCTCACCTTGAGTGAGTGGAGACCAGGCCACCAAGTAGCTGGGGCTGGGAGGCTAAGAACTAGTCGGGTATATATGTTTCTGTGCTAGTGTGTTTGTCTAGTGTGTTCAGGGGCTTATCTAAGTAGGACTCGTTGGAGAAACAATAGCAACAACAAGAATAATAATAGTGTCTGTGATTACGGGGTGCTTAATTTATACCTTTATATAGTTACTTCTTTTAACTCTTACTACAATCCTTTATGGCAGGATTCTTGCCTTCCATTCAGGAGACTCAGGTTCAATTCCTAACCTACGTTCCTCATGTGCAGCCACCATTCAGCTGTCAGCCTTTTGTGTTACTGAGATACTGAAGATCCTATGGATTATAACAGTCTGGTCTGCAAATGACCCCTGGAGAGGCACAAGACTGGGCTGAGTTTCGTTCTGTTATGCATGGTGCTGTCATGAGTAGGGGCTGATTTGGTGGCAGCTAATGAAAACAACAACCCATCCTTTTGAGGTGGCTATTTTCTCCCCATTTCTGCAGATGAGGATGCTAAGAAACAGTCCAGTCATACAGATTCCCCTAGGTCATATAGCTAGTAAGCAACAGAGCTGAATTTCACATCCAGCTCTTCCTGGCCCCTAAAACCCGGCACCTAGCCATTAGACTATCTGTCTCTCACATCAAGGAGAAAGGGATAGATTCCCAGTTATGTGGAATACAATTCAGAAGCACTGCCTTCTTCTATAATAAATGGCTTGTAACACAACCTTTACCATCCTGACATAAAGATGATATATTCCACCTAGCCACACACACGCACACGCACACGCACACACACATGTACACACAAAACCAATATAAGGGAAAACCTTTTGTAATAAAATGATAATACGTAATTCCTTGCACATGATGGCACTGAATGAGGTTCTGAAATCATCAGATGCCGGCCTCCACATCTGGATTCACAGCAAGTGCACACCCACCAATGCAGATGGGTATAGGTGTGCTGAACTGGCAACTCAAGTAACACCTTGATTCAAATCTTGTTAAGGTTCCAAGCAAAATAATATATCATCTTCCCTTGATTTACATGATCATAACATTCTTTAAACAATTCTGAGTATATTAAAACTATCCAGTGAGTTTTTGTTTAATGAGGGCAAGGATTGGTACTAAATAATAATAAACAGTTTTTTCTGTGTACATGGATGGCCAAGGGATATTTCAAAGGTGAGCAGGACAAAGGACAATTCTTTACTGTGTAGAAGGAATTTTACTGACCCAAAAAAAAAAGACATAATCCAGTTGCTGTTGAGTAGACCCCAATTCATGGTGACTTCATGTGTGTCAGAGTACAACAGTTTTCTGTAGAGTTTTTAATGGCTATGGTCTTCCAGGTAAATCACAGGTCTTTCTTCCAAGACATCTCTGGGTGAATTCAAACCATCAGCTTTTCAAATAGTAGCCAAATGCATTAACTGTTTGTACTACTCTGGGACTTCCTTCACTGGCCATGATCCAATATATGCCAATCATGTCCCCCAGTCATTGTGATTCACCCAAATGTTCCCCAAACATCCAAACATTTCCAGATAGCCCATAGGTGTTTTTCCCCACCATCTGCTCATTGAGAACTGCTCTATATGCTAGCATGGTGGGTGGGTGGGGTGCTGAAGTATAGAGAGGCACATGGGTACCCCCGATACCCACTCCTCTAACACATACACAGGGAATTCCAGGCCACTGGCTAAAGCCTTAGGTGCCACCTACTGGTGAACCTGAAGGTTCCCTGTGTCTCAGGTTGACTCAAGTACGGGATGGGCTAAGCCAATCAGGGTGAGAAAATGAGGAGGAGAAATTAATAATGGGTGTGGCTTTACTCTCAGCTGGGCCCAACACTGCTAACAAAGGCTGAAGCGAAGACTAAATGGACTTTCTGACTCTAAACTAAAACCAAAAACCAAACTATGTGCCATTGAGTCAGTTTTGACTCATACGAGCTCTACAGGATATGGTAGAATTGCCCATGTACGGTTTCCAAGTATGTAATCTTTACAGAAGCAAATTGCTACATCTTTCTCCCACAAAATGGCTGGCTGGTGGGTTTGAACTGCTGACCTTTTGGTAAGCACCTGAGCACTCTAACCACTGTATCAAAAAGGCTCCAGACGTTATATATACACATACATATGTGTGTGCGCATATACACACATACTCACGTATGTTGTGCTTTTGTTATGTTAGGTGCCATCGAGTCAGTTCTGACGCAGCAACCCTGTGAACAACAGAACGAAACACCGCCCAGTCTTGTGCCGTGTCCACAATCATTTTTATGCTTAAGCCCTGTTATGGGTTGAATTGTATCCCCCCAAAAAATGTCTGTTGATTTGGTTTGGCTGTAAGTCCCGATATGGTGTCCTTCCTTCCATGTGTTGTGAATCTCACCTCTGTGAGACTGATGATGGAGAATAGGCAACAGTTGTGTTAGTGAGGTCTCAAGCTACAAGCTTGTGGAATATAAGGGAGAGAAGTGAGCAGAAGTTAGGAACGTCATACCAGCAAGAGAGAAGCCCTGAGAGCAGAGCCTGTCCTTTGGACCCATGGTTCCTGTGCCGGGATGCTCTCACTGGATGTGGACTCAGCCTACTGGACTGTGATGATCTCTCATATGAATGGACTTGTAACTTATGAATGGATTTGTGGCTTACTGGACTGTGACAATAACAGCTTCTCCTCATGTAACCTTCCATGTGTTAGAGCAGTACCAGCTGACTAGGACAGAGTTTGGTACCGCAAGAGTGGGGTGCTGCTCTAGCAAATACCTAAAATATGGGAGCCATTTTGGAATTGTGAATGGATAGAAGACTCAGAAGTAACAAAGACGTCACAGAGTGAGAAACAGAGCACTGGTGGCAGCGCTGGAGCCGACTCATGGAACAAGAGAGCTGAGTGCCTGTGCACAGTTTTCCTCGTGGAAAGGGGTGCCTCTGGGCACTTGAATCGGTGGAGTGCGTCTTGCTGAGCCACAGAGTGAGAGAGCTGAGTGCGTTTGGGCAGGACACTTTCCAGTAAGAGTGGGGTGCCTCCGGGCACTTAAATCAGTGGAGCTACAGTGCTTTGGAACACTTGCCTGGCAGGGCAGAAGTGGGGCTGAGGCCCGGGCCATGCAGCCATAGGAAGCTGAAGAGGCAAACAGCGTGAGAAGCTGAGCTGCCTCAGTCTCAAAAGGTGTGGCCATGACCTCAGGGGTTTGAAAAGGTGGAACCATGGTGTCCTGTGTTCGTAAGGGTGGAATTGCCACTCAGTTGGGCTTAGGGTGCTCCTAAAGCCGATGGGGTAGAGTTTCTGTCCAAGTGGGCCTTGTAGGCAGAGTTGTAGCACGGGGCTGGAGGTCTCCACTCAAAATCCAGAAAGTGTGCTCAATACTTTGAGTCTGGAGGGCAGGGTCATTGTGTAGAATGTCTCAGAAAACGTAAGAGGGCTAATGTAATGAGTTCTGCTGACTCACTTGTTGCCTGTTAATGCCTTCTTTCCCTGAAATTTCTCCCAGTTGTAATGGAATGTCTAACTTGTGCCTGTTCTGCCATTGTACCTTTAGAAGCAGATACCTTGTATTCTAGGTTTCACAAATGTAAAAGAGTTCTTGTATTTTCGACTTGAAACTGATGTACAACTTCTATCATATGGGATGAATGTGCTACACATTTCAATGATGTGATTTTGGGGGTGCCAAAGAGTGGGATGTCATGGATTGAATTGTGACCCCCCCAAAATAGGTGTAGCCACATGGCTGAGCCATGATTCCCAGTATGTTGTCACTGTCCTCCATTTTATGGTTTTCCTATGCTGTGTGTTAAAGGATTAGGGTGGGACTATAAATCCCTTTATAAGATCACCTCCCTGCTTCACTGTAAAGGGAGTTTCCCTGGAGTATGGCTTGCCCCACCCTTAATCCTTTCAGCCTGCAAGAGATAAAAGGAAAGAGAAGCAGGCAGAGAACTGGGAACCTTGTACCATCAAAAAAGCAACACCAGGAGAAGAGTGCGTCCTTCAGACCTGAGGTTCCCGTGCCAAGATGCTCCCTGGCTAAAGACTGATGTAATACCAGACTTTTATCCAGAGCTGACAAGGGGGAAAACCTTCCCCTGGAGTGGACATCCTGAATTTGGACCTGTAGCCTACTGGACTGTGTAAGAGTAAATCTTCCTTTGTTAAAGCCATCCACTCGTGATATTTCTATTAGAACAACCCCAGCTGCCTAAAACAAGCCCATTGTTGCAGCCACTGATGATGCAGTCCATCTCATCAAGGGTCTTTCTCTTTTTCACTGACCCCACTCTACCAAACATGATGTCCTTCTCCAGGGATTGATCCCTCTTGATAACATATCCATGTAGGATTTGTACAACGCAGTGTTGCCTTCTTTGCTTCCAAGGAACGCTCTGGTTGTATTTCTTCCAGAACAGATCTGTTTGTTCTTTTGGTGGTCCATGGTCCGTTCAGTATTCTTCTCCAACACCACAACTCAAAGGCATCAATTCTTCTTCTGTCTTCCTTCTTCATTACACAGCTTTTGCATGCATACGACGTGATTGAAAATACCATGGCTTGGGTCAGGTGTACCTTAGTCTTCAAGGTGGCATCTTTACTTTTTAATACTTTAAAGAGGTTCCTTTGCAGCAGATTTTCTCATTGCAATGTGTCTTTTGATTTCTTGACTCCTGCTTCCATTGGCATTGACTGTGGAGCCAAGTAAAATGAAATCCTTGACAACCTCAATCCTTCCTCCATTTATTATGATGCTGGTTACAGATCTAGTTGTGAGGATTTTTGTTTTCTTGATATTGAGGTGCAATCCATACTGAAGGCTGTGGTCTTTGATCTTCATCAGTAAGTGTTTGAAATCCTCTTCACTTCCAGCAAGCAAGGTTGTCTGTCATCTGTGTAACACGGGTTGTTAATGAGTTGTCTTCCAATCCCGACGCATTGTTCTTCTTTCTATAATCCAGCTTCTTGGATTATTTGCTTGGCATATGGATTGAAAAGTTTTTGTGAAAGGGTATGACTCTAGTGCACACCTTTCCTGACTTTAAACTACACAGTGTCCCCTTGTTCTGTTCACCCAACTGCCTCTTGATCCATGTACAGATTCCTTAAGTGCACAGTTAAGTGTTCTGAAATTTCCATTCTCTGAAATGTTAGCCATAATTTGTTATGATCCACACACACACAGTTATGTATAATGTAAAATGCCACAGTCAGGGCAACTTCTCAGGTATGACCAAATGCCTCAAAGGATGAAGTTCTTAGGCTCAAATAGACTTGGAGAACACCTATGTCACTTGGCACAACATAGTTCATAAAGACAAAATTCCACATTGTATTTTAGTAAATAGCACCTGGGGTTTCAAAAGCTTGTGAGCAGCCATCTGAGACACACCTACTGGTCTCTTACTGTCCAGAATAAAGAGAGAAGAAAACCAAAGACTCCAGGGAGCACTTGGTCCAAAGAACTAATGGACCACATGAACCACTGCCTGTATGATCCTGAGACTAGAAGAACTAGAGGTACCCAGCTACCGCTACCATGTGCTCTGACTGGGATCACAGCAGCGGGTCTCAGACAGAGTGGGAGAAAAACTGCAGAAGAAAAAGCTCAAATTCACCAAAAAAAAAAAGAGAGAGAAGGAAAAAGAAAAACAGGCCACACTTTCTGGTCTGACAGAGAATGGAGAAATCTCTGAGAATATGACCATAACAGACTTCTGAACTGGAACTGAACCCATTCCTGGAGGTGACCTTCCAGCCAATTAGTAGACCAAAAAAAAAAAAAAAAACCCACAAACAAACCTAAAAACCCACTGCTGTCAAGTTGCTTCCAACTCACAAAGACCCTAAGAACAGAGTAGAACCGCCCCATAGAGTTTCCAAGGAGTGCCTGGTAGATTCCAACTCCTGACCTTTTGGTTAGCAGCTATGGCTCTTAACCGTACAACCACCAGGGTTGTTTCCAAACAATAGCCAGGCCTATAAAATAACACACAAGAGGAATGTGCTACTTTAAACCCAAACCCACTGTCATTGAGTTGATTCTGACTCACAGGGACCCTGCCGGTGAGAGTAGAACTGCCCCATAGAGTTTCCAAGGAGCTCCTGGTAGATTTGAACTGCAAATCTTTTGTTAGCAGATGTAGCACTAACCACTAGCCAGGGTTTCTGATGTGCTACTTGCCAAGCCAAGTGCCGTCGAGTCGGATCCTACTTAGAGCTATCAATTACATGTGGTGGAAAGGACAACATTTTCCCAAAAGCAAAGATAAAAAGGCAAGAAGGGACAGAAAATCATTCTTACTGTTGTTAGGTGGCTGACTTCCCATCCCGCACCATCCTCACAATCCTTGCTATGCTTGATCCCATTGTTTCAGCCACTGGGTCAATCCATCCTGTTTAGGGTCTTCTTTATCACTGATACTCTAGGAACCGGCCACTCCTTACTTCTAAAGAGCATTCTTTATGTCTGTACTTCTTCCAAGAGAGATTTGTTCATTCTTCTGGCAGTCCATGGCATAGTCAATACTCTTCACCAACACCAAAGCTCAAATGCATTGCTGCTCCTTCATCTTCCTTATTTATTCTCCAGCTTTCACATGCATATGAGGCAATTGAAAAAAAAACCATGGCTTGACTCAGGTGCGCTTCAAAGTGGCACTCTTGTTTCTTAGCGCTTTAAAGACGTCTTTTGCCACAGATTTACTCAGTTCAAATACGTCATTTGATTTCTTGTCTGCTACATCCAAGGATGTGGATCCTGGATTCAAGTAAAATGAAATCCTTGAGAGTGTCAGTCTTTTTTCCTTTATCAAGATGTTGCTTATTGGCCCAGTTGTGAGATTTTTGTTTTCTTTATGTTGAGCTGTAATCCACACTAAAGACCTTCATCAGGAAGTGTTTCAGGTCCTCTTCATTTTCAGCAAGCAAGATTGTGTCATCTGCATAACTCAGATTGTTAATGAGTCTCCCTCCAGTCTTGATGCTGCGTTCTTCGTATAATCCAGTTTCTAGGATTATTTACTCAGGATACAGACTCAATAGGTATGATGAAAGGATACAGTCCTGACTCACTCCTTTGCCAGTTTGAACCACACGGTGTCCCTTTGTTCTGTGTAATGACTGCCTCTTGGTCTGTGTATAGGTTCCTCACGAGCACAATTAAGCATTTTGGAACTCCCATTCTTTTCAATGTTATTTATAATTTGTTTTGATCACAGTTGAATGCCTTTGCATACTCAATAAAGCAGAGGTAACATCTTTCTGGTATTCTCTGCTTTCAGCCAACTTCCATCTGACATCAGCAATGACATCTCTTGTTCTACGACCTCTTCTGAATCCAGCTTGAATTTCTGGCAGTTCCCTGTCAGCACACAGCTGCAAGTGCTTTTGAATGATATCCAGCAAAGTTTTACTTGCATGTGGTATTAATGACATTGTTCAATAATTTTTGTATTCTGTTGCATCCCCGTTCTTTGGAATGGGTGCCAATATGGATCCCTTTGAGCTGGTTGGCCAGGTGGCTGCCTTCCACATTTCTTTTTACTATTAGAGTGAAACAGTGCATGTTTTTTTTTAAAGCATGGCTGTGTTGTATAAAAAAATAATCTGATCAAGAAGAATTTGAACAATCTTAGAATCTCAAATTGTGTAATCAGCTTTCATTAGTTTTTGCAGTTTGGTGTTTGCCAAGCTAAATCCATGGTACAAGGGAGTTTGGCTTGGTTGGCTTGTTTGAATTTTGCATAACTTTATTTTCTTCTTCTCTTGAAAATCACCTGATTTGCCAGTACGGGTCCCACACTCTCATTTGGCACACTTGGCAGAAGTGAGAGGCAGCTGGCCCACTTGGTCACAGCATGCATATTCCAGGTCTCTATAGTCCACACAGGTCACCGGTTTCCGGCATCCCTGCTGTCTTATGCCCGGCCTGCTGACACAGCAGTCCTTGTGACTCTTGCTCAAATCCACTCCTGTTTCTGAGTTAGGGCCATGGTCTATTCATCACCACATTCCCAGCCCTAGCTTGTTGAATGACTTCATGGGTGAGTACAAGGAGGCTTGGAGTTCCTGGATGATGCAAAGGGTTAACAGATTCAGCAGCTAACTGTAAGACTGGCAGTTCAAGTCCACCCAAAAGTGCCTTGGAAGAAAAGCCTGGCAATCTTCCAAAAGGTCACAGCCATTGAAAACCCTGTGGAGTGCAATTCTGCTCTAACATACTAATAGGGTTGCAATGAGCCGGAATTGACTCGACCACAACCCTTACCTTAAAGGGAAGCCCACACAGGTATATTAAGAGGTCCAAGTTCAACCAGTGACTTGGTACCCGGGCCCAGACCAGAAGATATGTGTGAGCCCAGAGGAGAATGTGATGGCAGGTGATTCCTTCCCATGGGAACGGCTCTCTCCCAGGCCCCACTGTCTCCACTCACGGTGAGGAAAAATCACCAGCAATCGAGAATTCTCTTGGAAAGATGTGCTTAGCATTCTGTGACCCACATAGTTTTTGTGAATGCTGGGCAGGAAGGAGGACTTCTCAGAGTGCTGAGGTTTGGGGAGGAGGAAGAGTGAAGGATACAGTGGCCTGCCCTTAACTTGCTTCTAGTCCTTGAGCAAGCCATACCGCCTCCTGGGGTCAATTCCTGCAGCTATAAAATGGGCATAAAACTACCCCTAGGTGAGGAGTCCCTGGGTAGCACAAGTAGTTAAGCATTCAGCTAGTAACTAAAAGGTTGGTGGTTTGAATCTACCCATAGACGCTTTGGAAGGTAGACCTGGCAATATACTTCCCCAAAACCATCCTTTAAAGACTCTCTGGAACATAGTTTCCTCTGAAACACATGAGATCACAACGAATCAGAACTGGCTGGCTGGTGACTGGACCAGACCCTCGGGTGGCTTAAAGAGTCAGGCAGGAATGCAGAGGAAAGGGCTTGAGAAGGGCTGAAAGTATTGTATGAGATGCCGGCATCTTGTCATCTTGTTCTTGGCAGTCCAGTCCCATCTTCTCTGTCTTCCTCTTCCAAGTATGAATCCATGCCTAGACACGCTGTTTTCCCTTAAGTCAAAGGACAGTTGCAAAATTCCTCAAAATAAGAGTTGTCTACAAAGCTTCCACAATTATTTCAATGTTAAACAGAAGTGTGAAAATAACAAATAAATAGCTGACTGAAAGAGAGAAGGAGAGTGATTTGGCTAGAAGATGATGGTCTTAGGCTGTGTTTTCTAGGGAAGCAAAACCAGTAACACATGTAGGTACAAAGAAAGATATATAATACATATAGATAGATAGATATAGATGTAGGAAACAGCTCACACAATCACAGAAGCTGAATGTCCCAAGTCCTGGCACAAGCCTCACATGGCCACAGAAGCTGATGAACCCAAAGTCAGCAGGTCAGAGACTGGAGTTCTAGATCACCAGTTGTGTAGGTTGGTGGATCCCAAGCTGGTGGTGAGACGGAGCAGCAGAGGCTGGCAAACCCAGGATCAGCAGGTCGGGGAGCAGGCCTCTCAAGCACCGACTTAAGGATTGATGAATCCAGTAGCTGCTAGTTCAAGCCCAGGAACCAGACTCCGTAAGAAGAGAGCAGGAGCTCCTGGCTACGTGAGCAGACCAGCAGTAGTAGTGGGAGGTTGAGAGATGAGAGCTGAGGGGGTGGGAAGCCACCACAGAGCCCACCCTGCCACTTAATACAGCAGCCAAATATGGAGTAGCCCAGTTGACATAATCCTGACCACCACAATGACGATATCATCAGAGGAGCTGTCTTTTTGACTTCTGTCTTCATTTCTCTGATAAGCCTAGCATGGTGCTAAGCACTATGGGGCAATACAAGTTGAACAAAATTTGGCTCCTTATCTCAGAAATAATGTTAACCTAATATTCTGTGTGGAAACCCTGGTGATGTAGTGATTAAGAGCTATGACTGCTAAGCAAAAGGTTGACAGTTTGAATCCATCAGGTGTTCCTTGGAAACTCTGTGGGACAGTTATACTCTGTCCTATAGGGTTGCTGAGTCAGAATCCACAGCAATGGGTATGTATGTGGGTGAATGTTCTGTGTACTATCTTAAATTTCCCAGCCCCCTTTCAGCTAACTGGGACCACCTGGTTTACTCAAAGTAGTCAAGTCCAAAGCTCTGAGCTACCAGTGTGAAACTCTCCAGTATTCTCTTCCTTTGTGGTGTTAATCTGCCATGTTTTAGATATTAGAGCCTTTTCAGCCTGACTTCCTGAGTTACCACGTGGAGCAGAAGCCCATTCTGACCAGCACTGGCCTTTTGGCATTAATGAAATATTAAGCTTTGCTCCATAATACGTCTGAGATTTGGGAATTATTTTGTTTCTGCAGCATAACCTAACCTATACTAACATAATCCCTAACATCAGCTGTCATAGCTGCCATTTATTGAATACCTACTATGTGTCTAAACACTTGTTTTTGTCTCATTTCATCCTCACAGCAGACTTCTGAGCTAGTTATTATTCTTACTTTCCAGAGGAGGAAACCGAACACCAGAGAATCTGGCCAAGTGTCACACAACTAGTAAACTGCAGAATCAGGACTAAATCTCAGCTCTGCCTTATTTCAAGTCCAATGCTTTCCCCTAAATTGATTCCAAGTTCAATGGCGCTTAGAGTCAAAAATTTTGCAGGGCTGGGCTTGGGGAGGCAGGGGAAATGCAAGACTTAGTTTGGGCTAAAAAACATCTGGGCTCAAGATTCTAAATTAGAATTCTGGCATTTTAGAGAGGCAGAACTGCCACTTCTAAAGATCTTTGGTAATAACTACTCTTTGATTTGCATGTGTAGATGCCATTAATATTTATCAGACCTGTCAATGCTATTGGCTTCCACCAACAAGAATGCTGTAACGTAAACCTCTCGCTGTTTCACAAATATTTTGGCCCAGAAATGGGCCAAACTCATCAAACATCAGAAGAAGGGATGTCCTCTGAGATACTCTCATTGTAGGATAAAGGAGCCCTGAGAAGGAAAGTGAGTTGTGCCAGATCACACAGTATGTTTGTGTCAACCCTCCCAGCTGGGCCTCAGCACTTACCCACGCGTCATCAGAAGTCCTTTGTTCTGTAAGTTCCTGAGCATTTCCTGAGGACAGGTTTATCATTAAAATTGTCCTTCCATCCCTACCAGTTCACACAAATATTTTCTAAGTGCAAAATAATGCTGACTCTACATTTCTACAGAAGTATTTTCATATCCAATTTCATCTGATCCACAGAAACCCTTTGGGTCAGAGAGCAGATCTCAAACCCATTATACAGGTGATGGAGTGGTCTCAGGGAGGTTACATGGCTGGCCCAAGGCCACACAGCTTGTGTATAGCTATGAAGCCAGAGCTCTTTACTCTCAGACGTGTGTTATTCTTCTGCGCCTGGGAGAAGACCCCTTGCAAGCATATATCACAGACCAGCAGAGTAGAAATGATGGCTCAAGATTCATAACCACCTTGGACTGAATCCTAGCTTGGCCACTTACCAATCTATCTGTGACTCAGATTCCTCATGTATAAAATTGGGCAGATAATAGTCCCGCTCTCAAGAAGAATTAAATAAGATAGTACACATAACACGTCATTTGACTTGGCAGTACACAACACAGCACTACACATGAAGCTCTTCAGATAGTGCCTGACACATAGTTGCTAGGTGGCCGTCAGTTTGGTCTCTGACTCAGTCACCATGCACAGTAGAAAAGAATGCTTCCCAGTCTTGTACCATCCTTGAGATTTGGGGGTTATTTTATTTCTCCATCATAACCTAGTCTATGTGGACTAATAGAGCCCCTAATTTCAGTTATAATAGCTGTCATTTATTGAATGCCTACTATGTGTCCATCGTAGGGTTTTCTTTTACTGATTGCTAGGAAGTAGATTGCCAGGCCTTTCTTCCTAGTCTATCTTAGTCTAGAATCTCCTCTAAAACCTGCTCAGCCTCACAGCAAAATGCAGGCTTCTACCAACAAATGAGTGATGGCCGCATATGAGGTGCCTTGGTGAGGAATCAAAACTGGGTCTCCAACATGCCAGGGGATTTCGACTACTGAACTACAGCTGCCTTTATCGTTCAGTAAATATTAGCCAGTATTGGAACCAGTGGATATTAGTTTGGAAATGTAAACAATATGTAAATAAAATGTAAATAAAAGTGAGCTCTTTACATGAATTGATACCATAATAATTTTTAGAAAGATGCCCACTTTAAAAACATGCCCATTCGTGAAAAATGGCCACTGCAAGAGTGAGAACAGTGAAAATCCAGGTAACCCGGAGAGACAGACAGGAAGCCAGTATCTCTGGCAGAGCTGTATGATTCTAGAAAGTCAAGATCCCCTCAGACTTTCAGATGCTTTATGGGAGACCTTTGGGACACCCCCTTTATGGCTGGGGATTTAAGTGTGTCATCAAGGTGGTGTTTAGCTGTGGGCCCAGGACAGTCAGCCGTGCCCTGCACCAGTCACCACAGCCCCGCCAGTCCCAAGAGAAAACATAAGTGCCCAGAGAACACTGAGCAACGAGTTACTCTCAAACTTTGGCTCCAGAAACCAGCCTCACACCTGAGTGAACACGACTAGGTCAGACAGTGAGACCCACCCTTGAGCCCCAATTCTGACCACTCCAATGGGGAGGAAAGACCAACCCAAGACCCACTACCCTCAGGCCAAGGTGACCCAAGCTGCTCTTCTCAGGCCTCCTCAGGATAAGCCTTGGGCCAACCACCTGGAAGGAAGAATGCAGGGAGAGCCAACCTTTTATCCTCTCTTCTGCCTGTGTGGCTACACCCAGGCCTTGTGACCAAACACTGCCTTGGCCATGAATGTGATAGTCCTTAGAGGTAGCCTCTCCTGCCTCAGTCACTTTGTCTCATTACAGAATCAAAAGTTTGGTAATACTTTAGTAATTAAAATGTTTTTATGTCCAGAGGGTGCTGCACAAGATCTAAATATCTCTAATTCGCTGTATGCTTTTCAAGTGAAAATAGCCTCTCTGTCTGGTGGCATGGAGCCCTGGTGGTACAGTGGTTAAGCATTCATCTGCTAAGTATAAGGCTAGCAGTTCAAATCCACCAGTCGCTCCTTGGAAACCCTATAAAGCAGTTCTGCTATGTTCTATAGCGTCACTATGAGTCAGAATCAACTTTATGGTAATGGAATCTGGTGGCAAAGAGGTTAAATCTCTTGGCTTATAACTGAAAGGTCAGCAGTTCAAACCCACCAGCTGCTCTGTGAGAAAAAGATGTGGTGTGCTTCCATAAAGATCATAGGCTTGGAAACTCTATGGGGCAGTTCACCTCTGTCCTTCAGGGTTGCTATGAGTCAGAATTGACTTGATAGCAGTGTGTTGGACTGAAGGTGGGAACTGGGAGCTGTTTCCTGGTTTTCACATGCCAAGCAACAGTCACAGCTGATTCTGATCACACCTTCAAGGGCTTGAGAAGATTGAAGATCCTTCTCAGCAACTTCCCGTAGCACCAAAGAACCAGCTTCCAGGAGGTGTGTTCTTAGGAGAAATCTGGAGAGGGAACTGGCTTTGGAAACCATGTGTCAGGACCCATCTGAGTGTGTCTGCAGAAGCAGAGCTGACAAACCATACTTCCAAGGAACCACCTGGCTTTCATACATATACCAGGCCTGAAAAGTTGTTCTCTGTGGAACCCAAGTCCCCAGATCCAGGTGACCAGCATTAGACAGCGCATGCCTCAATCCTTACTTACACGCCATTGTAGAATTCCTAGTTAACTAGAGAAAGTAAAACTATGCATCTAGTCCACCCTCATGGATTAATCCAGTGTTTCTCATGAGAATATGATTGGCATATTAGAAGATACAGCTCTTCATCAAGAAATGTGGGAAGCCCTGAGCAGTCTGGTCCCACCGACCAAACACAGTAGCATTCTTAGTACAGGACAACCAAAAATGACCCAGGACATTTCCAGACATCTCTTTCAGTTATTATTTGGCTAGTCTGTGAGTGGGGCAGATGGTTAAGTACTTGACTGTTAGCCGAAAGATTGGCAGTTCAAACCCACCCAGAGGTGCCTCAAAGGAAAGTCTGGCTATCTGCTTCCAAAAGGTCACAACCTGGAAAACCCTATGGCACACCTCAGCACACATGAGCTTCCTGTGAGTTGGAATCAACTCAGTGGCAACTAGTGACAACAACGTTATTATTATATTACTAACACTACCATTTATGGACCCCAACATCTATCAGTGTGTTGTACTGTGAGGAATTGTTATGCAATAACGTACATAAAAACATTGTAAGTGAACAGCTGGGTGAACTTTAACAAATGGAACACATCTGTGTAACTGCACCTAGACGTACCCTGTCACCTCCTCTTCCAGTAACTGAGCCCTGAACCAAGGACAGCCACTATGCAGATTTTTAACAAGATTAGGTACATTTTGCTTGTTTCAGTACTTGTTTTTTGTCTCTTGGCTTTATGTTTATGACACTCATCCACATTGTTGTTTGGTGTTGTGGCTCATTTGTTTTTCTTGCTGTGTCATATTCTATGGTATGAGCATACCAGAATGTATTCCTCTGCTGTGGATGTGGCGGTGTCTTTTGGGGGATCACTATAAAGAGCAGGGCTGTGACCATTCCAGTGCATAGATGTGGTGAACATATGCACACAGCTCTGTCATGTCATGGGCACTTGTTCTTTTTTGTTTGCTTAAGAGAAGTCACAGACTAAGCCAGACATCATCTAAGCACACAGTATGCACACTCAGCAGATCTCTCACCCCACTGGAGTCCAGTCTTTCTGTGTTGTTGTTATTAGCTGCCATTGAGTCAGCCTCCAACTCACGACATTGCCGGGCAAATCTGACCAAAATGCTGCCCACTCCTGTTCCATCCCTCTGATCAGCTGGAGGTCAGACCACTGTGATCCATAAGGTTTTAAGACGTGGATTTTCCTAAGTGGATCACCAGACCTTTCTTCCTAGTCTATCTTAGTCTGCAAGTTCTCCTGAAACCTGGTCAGTATCACAGCAACACAAAAGCATCCCTGGCAGATAGATGATGGCTGTGCATGGTGCAGATTGGCCAGGAGTCAAACCTGGGTCTCTGGCATCAGAGATGAGAATTCTACTGCTGAACGACCACAGAGCTAATGTGGGCATTCATTCAGTAGGAACAGAACTAATGCAGGTATTCGTGGAACCATCACACTGAAGTCCTGCCCTGTACCAGGCTCTGTGCCGACTGCCTCCCCATCCATCATATCAGTGTGCACATTTTAGTTTTCACTGCATTTGTGTCCTAGCTGCACCTTTATTAATAATACTTGAAGTCATTGCACTTTTTAATTTAAATCAGGCCTCATCTTAAGCAACAAGAGCCATGAAATCAGGAGTTTGATGTGCTTTTTTCCTAAGATACCTGAAAATAGGTATGTAACAGTAAAGCTGAATATTTGTGTATGACACACACATGAAAATCACTGTGCTTAAGGTCAAATTGGTATGCATGCCACACCACAGGGAGCTCCAGATTTCCATAGTTAGTTTTCAAGACATTCTGTCAAGGCGAGCACCATCTACCCCTCCTTCGAGGTAAAGAAGCGGATTTCCTCATCAATAGCACACAGAACCATGCCACTCTGAGGTCAGTCTGACCTTCTTCCAAGATGTTTTCTTTTTAAGAGCAATCTTCCTGATGTAGAATTCTCTTCCTGCCTTCAGCCAGGAAATCATCCTAGCAAGTGATTCCTTGGAACAGGCAGGCAGCCTCTGCAAAGTTGTTGTCCTTTTGAAAACATTCATATTCACCTCAGTTCCTCGGAAATCAAACCCAGCCCTCCGGAGGCATGAGGGGAAAGTGTAAACATTTTTAAATGGCACTGGCAGGATGGAGCGTGAGTCAGCAGCAGGCCTTTACACCCAATTGGTGCTTCCAGCTGGGATCATATTTAGGCATGTCTGACAGGCATTTCCCCCCCACCTCGGTACCACCACTGAGTTAGCTAGAAATGGCTCTTTTCCATCAGCGTAGGGGGCAAGAATGACCATGTGACTTCTAAGATGGCATCAGATGAGTTTCAGTATTCTATTTGTGACCCCATATGTACCATAGTGGAAGGCTTAACTCTGATTCATAGCGTTTTCACTGACTGATTTTTCTAAAGTCAACTGTCAGGTCTTTATTCTGAGGTCCTCCCTGGGTGGGCTCCAACCTCCAACCTTTTGGGTAGCAGCCATGCACATTAATTGTTTGCACCACCCAGTGACTCCTTACACCCACTAGAAAGGCTACCATAGAAAAGACAGACAGTAATATGTGTTAATGAGGATGTGGAAGAATCAGGATCTTTGATGCACGTGGGAACTGAAGATGATTCAGCCACTGTGGAAACCAGTATGATGGTTTCTCAAAACTTAAACATAGAATTAGCACAGGACCTAGCCATCCTACACCTGGGTATATTCTCAAAAAAACTGAAAAAAAGACTCAGACAAGTTCATGTGCATGTACGTTAATAGGAGCACTATTCTCAGCATCCAAAGGGTAGAAACACGCCGAATGTCCACCCATGGGTAGATGCATGAACATAAGGTAGTATGTACATGCAATAGAATATGATTCAACCATAAAATGGAATGAAGTCCTGTACATGCTACAATGTAGACGAGCCTCCAAAACATTAAGTGAAATTAGCCAGACCCATGAAGTCACATACTATATGGTTCCATTTTTATGAAAATTCCAGAATACATAAATGCATCGAGACAGAAGGCCATTTGGTGATTGTCAGTGACTAGGGCTGGTGAGAGGGATGAGGATAAACTACTTAAGAGGTGTCTTAGTCATTTAGTGCTGCTATAACAGAAATACCACAAGTGGATGTCTTTAACAAAGCCAAGTTTATTCTCTCACGGTCCAGTAGGGCCGCAGTCTGAACTCAGGGAGCCAGCTGCAAGGGGAAGGCTTTCTATCTCTGTTGGCTCTCGAGGAAGGCCCTTGTCATCAGTCTTCCCTTGGCCCAGACGCATCTCAGCACGGGAATATCAAGTCACCCTCTGCTTCCAGCATGCCTTTCTTGGTGGTACGAAGGTCCTCATGTCTTTCTCCTTGCTTCTGGCTTTTTGTCTTTCAAAAGAGATTGGCTTAACACACTAATCTTGTAGACTTCATCGGTATAACTGGCACTAATCTATCTCATTACATCATAGTGATGAGATTTATAATGCACCAGGGAATCAGATCAGATGACAAAATGGTAGACGATCAATCACACAATATTGGGAAGTGTGGTCTAGCCAAATTGATAAACATAGTTTTGGGGGACACAGTTCAATCCATGAGAGTGGATATTTAATGAGTATGAGGTGTTACTTTGCAGTGATGGAAGTGTTTCAGAACCAGATGAAGGTGGTGGTTGTATGACATTATGAATGTACTAAATGCCACTGAATTGTTCACTTTAAAATGGTTAATTTTATGGGAATTTCATCTCAGTAAATTATTTTTTAAACAGATTAAAAACAAAATCCAATGCTTTAAGGTCATCTTATGCAGGCTGACCTCATGAAGCCCTGCCCGGCCTGACCACTCCCTGACACTAGCCTCCCCCGCTTCCCCCTGCTCCAGCCTCACTCACATTCCTCAGTTCCTCACCCGCCCTTTGCCTGTGCCGTCCTCTCTTCCCAGATTCCCCTCTCCTCCTGCTCTGCTTTCCCTGACAAGGCCCTGTTCTCCTAGATACTCACACACTTGTCACGATGCACTCTTGCATTCGACTATACGATTCTTTGTGAGATATCTACCCCATTCCACAGCTGACACCATCAGATAGGGCCCTGTGTGCTGCCACAAATCAGTTTCAACTCAAGATGACCCCATGTGCAGTGGAGGAAAACTATGCTCTCTAGGGGTTTTTTTGTTTTCATACATATAATTTATTTGGTTGTTGAGAAAATGCTCATCAGAACGTGATAGCAATTTAGTAATTCCTACATGTACAATTCGGTGATACTGCTTACATTTGTCCAATTTTGCAACCATTCTCACCCTTCTTTACCAAGTAATTCTTCCCCATTAATTAAAGTCAATTCATTACCCCCTAAGGTTCCTGCCTGATCTTTCCAGTCACCATTGTCAATTTGATCCCATATAGATAGTTCTTAAAAGAGCACAGTGCTCAGAGCAAACATTCTTGACTAGGTAAACTAAACTCTTACTTGGTTTTAAAAAGACTTCCAGGGATATTTTTGGTTTAAGATCTAAAGATTATCTCAGGGCAGTGGTTCCTGGGCTTCATCCAGTTTCCATGGCTCCATGGGGTTTTCAACGGCTGTAACTGCTCAGAGGAAATCCTTGTGGCGTAGTGGTTAAGTGTTACAGCTGCTAACCAAAAGATCGGCACTTCAAATCCACCAGGTGCTCCTTGGAAACTGTATGAGGCAGTTCTACTTTGTCTTAAAAGGTCACTATGAGTTGGTCGCAACTTCACAGCAGTGGGTTCAGTTTATTTATTTGAATTGTTAAGAAGTAGGTTGTCAGGCCTTTCTTCTGAGGCACTTCTGCATGGATTTGAACTGCCAACTTTTCAGTTAGTAGTCAGGCATGCCTGTTATTTCCCACTGTGTCGCCAGCACCTGTCACATAGTAGGTGCTGCTCAGTAATATCAGTGTTAATGATTAGCCCTTTGCTGAGTCATCTCTTCTGAGTTAACTTTCACAGTATTTGAACTTCAAACCCAAAGAAGGTGTTGGAGATGCTACCCTCTTTGAAATCATGGGTGAGATTGTGAGGGAGGCCTGGTGGTGCAGTTGTTAAAGCCCTCAGCTGTATATCAGAAAGTCAGTGGTTTGAATCTATCAGCCACTCCATAGGAGAAAGATGTGGTGGTAGTCTGCTTCCTTAAAGGTTTACAGCCTTGGAAACCTGACTGGGCAGTTCTACTTTGTCCTATAGAGTCATTATAGATTAGAATTGACTAGAAGGCAGTGGGTTTGTTCTGGTAGATAGGGTGCTATCATTGGGAATTGTATCCCAAAGCATAAATTGTCACCCAGCTAACATTAGGTCAGGGGGACTAGAACCTTACTACTCAAAGTGTGGTCCACAGACCAGCAGAGCTAATATCACCTGAGAGCTTATTAAGGACTCTTGGGCCCCGCCCAGACATGCCCACTTAAACATCTGTGTGTTAACAAAATCACATGTGATTCATGTGCACATTGAAGTTTGAGAAGCTGTGGGATAGGGCACCCTTTTATACATTCCTATAACCTCTTTTGAAGGAGCCTTTGGTGGTACAGGGGTCCCGTGCTCAGTTGCAAACTGGAGGTTGGCAGTTCAAACTCAGCAGCTGCTGTGTTGGAGAAAGATGTGGCAGACTGCTTCCATAAGAACTAGTCTTGGAAACACTATGTGGCAGTTCTACACTGTCCTGTGGGGTTACTATGAGTTGGAATTCACTCAGTGTCAGCAGGTTATAACCTCCTCGGACTTCTCTGCATTTCCAACCACGTCTTTAGCGCGGGACTGATTTTCTGGATTGTGGAGTTCCGGAGTTCAGGGATCCTGGTTGTTTTGCTCAACTTGGCTACCCCAGTGCCTCCTGGTACATTAAAATATTTTTCCTAAAATTACACCCTAGGGAAGGATCCATACATTCTTTCATTCATGGAGTGCCCTCTAAATTACTTTTCTGTGAACAAAACATATTGTGTGACTGACATTAGAGAGCAGTCTGCGAGAGACCACCCTCTGTCCTGACACCAATTGCAGACCACTGTCAGGTTTCAGAATTTGCTAGAAGGACTCGCAGAACTCACTGAAACTTGTTATATTTGCTGTTATGGTTTATCACAGCAAAAAGATACAGATTAAAATCAGTCAAGAGCAGAGAAGCACAGGGCAGAGTCCAGAAAAGTTCCAGGCATAGAGCTTCCAGCTGTCGTCTCCCCATTAAGTCTTGGACAGTGCTACCTTCCTAGAAATGATGTTATGACAATAAGCAATGAATACTGTCAACCAAGGAAGCACTTTGGTGTTCTGGGGTTTTTACTGGGGGTCCATCTTGCAGATGCAGTTGACACAACTCACCATTAGTCTCCAGCTTTGCCACAGGTCAAGTTCATACCACACATGCGGCATTTAGTCTCTAGACCTTCCTGAAGTAGAGCAGATACCATTTGGCTCATGGTCCCCAAATTGAATCACCTAGCTAGACAGTGCCCAGGTAAGCAAAGACACTCTACCAGGCAGGACATTCTAAGAGCCTAAATATCACTTCCCAGTGTCCAGGGGCAAATGCCAGAACTCTTTTTGGGCAAGACTAAATTCTTTACACCAGGAAAGGCATATTAGTCTGAAAATGACCTTGATGTTGGTTTGGATGTTTACTAAACAAACAAAAAACATCTCCCATAGCACCAGCTCCAACTCTTGGTGACCCTACATCTGTCAGAGTACAACTGTGCTCCATAGGATTTTTAGTGGCTAATTTTTCAGAAGCAGACCACCCAGGGCTTTTGTCTTAGTTATCTAGGAATGGTGTGACAGAAACACCATAAGTGGATGGCTTTAATGAAGAGAATTTTATTTTCTGACAGTAAAGTTGGCTAAAGGTCTGAATTCAGGGCCTCATCTCTTAGGGAATTTTTCCTGTCTCTGTCAGCTCTGGAAAAAGGTCCTTGATTTATCTTTCCATGACTGAGGAGCTTCTCAAGCACAGGGACCCCTGGTCCAAAGGGCATGTTCTGCTCCCAGCACTGCTTTCTTGGAGGTATGAGGTCTCCTGGCATGTAGCCACAGAATTAGTTTAAAAGCAAAACAAAACATGCACAGATTAACAAAAAGAGGTAAAGAAATACAACCTAATTAAGTGATTACTTCTGGAAAGTCTGACTTCCCACTTGTAATTCCTACGTGTCATTGTAAACATGTCACCTTACGGAAGCATTACGAGATGTGGTTACAATGTAGGAATCATGGCATGCAGCCACAGAATTAGTTTAAAAGCAAAACAAAACATGCACAAAATAACAAGAATGCACCTAAGCTTCCCTGCTGTCCACACACACTTTCAAACTTGACCGCATTAACACTGAGAATGGAGGGAAGTGCTCTTGCTTGGCAGGTGTGTGATTGGAGTCCCCCCTCTGCCCTTTATTAGCTGGTGATCACACACAAGCCTTTCTATTCCTCTGAGTGCTGCCGCCTTCCCTGGGGCATGGGGATGCTGCTTCCCAACCTTGCTGGTCCTCCTGCATCATTTCTTCAGTTCTCCATCTGCAGCCTGGTTAACCCCATTATCTATCTAGGTTCTCCCTGACTCATTCCAAAAACGCTCAGTCGCCTACAGCCCCTTCCCTCTCTGCTGTCTCTGCAGCCACAGCGGGAAGTGGAGAGCTCACGTCCAGACTGTGAAGCTGCAAGGTCGTAAGAGCTGCTGTTGGTCCTTTGTGTCCTCCCACTTCGTGTTCTTGCTCTTGCCTCTGCCTTGCCAGGCAAGGTCCTCAGCCTCTGGTGCTTGCTCACTGCCCCTGAATGCCTGCCCCCCAATAAAGTACACTCTACCCAGCTTCTGTTGCCTGTCTCCTTTACAATTTTCATGCTCCAAAACATTCTCTCTCCCCTCCAATCTGTACCATTCCCAGTTTTCTCAGGTCTCTTCTGTCAGAATTTTATTTGATGAAGTATCTATCTTGCAATAGAATCTAAACGACTAGGAGACCATCTCTTACAATAATAATCTTTTTTTTTAAAAAAAAAGACTTGTTGCCACTGACTCAATTCCGATTTGGTGAACTCTCGTATTTCAGAGTAGTACTGCCGCATAAGGCTTTGTCAGCTATATCTTACAGAAGTATATTCTCAGGCCTTTGTTCTGTAATGCCACTGGGTGGATTTGAACTGCCAACCTTTCATTTAGTAGTCAGGTGCAAAATCATTTGCACCACCCGGGGACCTCCTATAGAATAATAGCTACTGTTTATGGAACATTTTGCCTGGCTTTTGGGATGGACATACATATGGGCAAAAGTATCTTTCTCTGAGAAGGAAAACAAAGAGTGTGGTGATGTCTTAATTAACCCAGTGCTATCATCACAAAATGCCACAAGGTGGGTGACATTCAAGAATGGAGATTTATTCTCCCACAGTTCTGAGAGCTGGATGTTTCAATTCAAGATGTCAGTGGATCTGTTCTCTCTCTCTATCAGCCCTAGAGGAAGATTCTTCCTTGTTTTTTCAGCTTCTGGTAGCTCCAGAAATGTCTTGGCATCCCTTAGCTTGTAGATGCATCCTCACATGCCGTCTGTGGGTGACTCAATCTCTGTGTCTGTCTTTCACTTTCGTAAGAGGCTATAAGGGGGTTCTAGGGTTAGAAACCACCCTACTCCAGTATGCCTTTGTTAGTTCAACTGATAAACTTTGCAAGGAAAAATCCTGTTTCCCCAGATAGGGTCACATTCATTGGTATGGGAGTGTGTGTGTAGGACCTCATGGTGGCACTTTAGGGGAACACAATTCAATGCAGAAAAGATGAGAACTTCCAGTTGAAGTGTCTGAGCTGACAAGGACAATTCCCACCCACCAGACTTGTCAACAGTTCCAAGAAATGGGGCTCACTAAGCAAGGAAGAAGTGGGGAGGCTGGGGAAGCCAGGTCCCTTGGAGCACAAACCACAGGTCGGAAAACAAGAGAGCTGCTGCAGGGCTGAGGAGCACTGCCACCAATGCGGCACCATCGCCCTCACAGCACCCATGTCCTGTGAGCTCCCCGACGGTTTGCGGCTTGTGCAGAGGACAGGGGGTGGGAGGGGCGATGGACCTGGAAAGGCAAAGCCTCATTCCTGGTCCCCCTTCACTGTCTTAGCCACAGGACACAGGCAGGTGGTTGGATTAGTCTATGTGCCAATATCTTTGCCTTTACAGTGGGGATAATATCGCACAACCCAGCACTTGTTTTTAGTTGTCATCAAGTTGAGTCCAGCTCCTGGAGATCCCCTGTGTTATAGAGTACAACTAGGCTTCATAGAATATATATATGTAGATATATTACTGTAATCTCTATAGAAACAGATCACCAGGCCTTTCTTCCACAGTGCTGTTGGGTGAGTTTGAACCACAACCTTTGAAGTTAGTAGCTGATCGCAAACTGCTCAAGTCACCCAGGGGCCTCAAATGGCCTAATAGCTGTGTTAAAAAAAAAAAAAAGTGTGATTAATTTCAATAATATGCCTTAAGTGCTATGTCTGCTAACCAAAATGTCAGCAGTTCAGATCTGTCAGGCTTTCTTGGAAACTCTATGAGGCAGTTTGACTCTGTCCTGTAGAGTTGCTGTAAGTCAGAATCGACTCAACAGTGGTGGATTTGGTTTGTTTGACTTAATGTATTTAAAATAGTGTAACATAATCAGTATAATAATTATTAATGGTATATTTTACATACTGTTTTGGAATAAGTCTTTGAAATCTGGCGTGCATTTAGAGCGCATCTCAAAACTAGCCACTTTCAAGAGGCCACTAGCTTTATTTTTCCCATGTCCAGTTGTGGTGACTTCCTTTGTACAGTGTGTTATCCTTCCCTGCACTGAAGTTGATCCTCGTCTACTATCCCTGTTGCATCTCTTCATTGTAGGGTGCAATTTTCATAATAATCATAATACGATAATTACAGTAATTGACAATTTACACTGTGGTGGTGAGAGCTTTATAGACACCTTATGTGAGCCTCACTCTGGGAGAGATGTATCACTCTCCATATTGGATAGACTGAAATAGTTCAGGAACAGAGAGGTCAGCAGCTTGCCTGTGGTCCTCTTCTGTGTTAGTAGTGACCCCAGCATTTGAGTCTCCATTTCTTTGACCTAGAGATCTTACTCTTAACTGTTAGGCATTCTGCCAGTTTCAGGAATTGCCTTGCTGTCATCCACATCTGGGCCTTTGCATATGCTGTATCCTCTGCCTGTGACGCCGCACCATCTCCCTACCTTGCTTGCTTGTACTCCTTCTTCAGCTGATGGTATGGACTATGCCTCCTCCAGGAAGCCCTACCCATGCACAGCAACTTTGTGTCTGGCAGGCTGAGCTGACTGCCTAGTGCTTCCAGGGTCATGATGTAGCTCTGCACCTACCATGCTGTCATGTAACTGCCTGCTTACCTGTCTGCTCTCACCCTAGACAGAGAACAGGATCTGTCTAACCCATTGTGATCAGCCCCTACACACAGCCTGGTCAGGGACTCAGGCATCTTGTTTGTGTGCTATCCCTAGATCTAAGAGTATTGGCTGAAGAGCTGTGTAACTGACCACCACTGCTGTGTCTGTTTAAGATGTTCTCCAGATAAAGAAATCTGAGAAACTCTTTTCTATTTTTTCATTAAAAAAAAAAAAAATGAAGTAGAACTTTAACAACTTAGGCACAGTAGAACAAACAAAAACTGAGATATAATGTGTATCCATCACTGTTGAGTGAATGCCAACTCACAGCAATCCTACAGGACAGAGTAGAACTGCCCCACAGGATTTCAGAGGAGTAGCTGATGGATTCAAACTGCAGACTCTGGTTAGTAGCCTTGTTTTTAAGCACGTACCACCAGGGCTCCAATAAAATGTGTGTGTAGCGTAAACTGAAAAGCAAAGATGTCATTTTGAAGACCTAGGCCTGCCTCACCCAACCCATAACATTTTCAGTTGCATCATATGCCACGCAAAAGCTGCACAATGAATAAAGAAGACAGAAGAAGAATTCACACTTTTGAATTGTGGTGTTGGAGAAGAATATTGAACATACCATGGACTGCCAAAAGAACGAACAGATTTGTCTTGGAAGAATACTCCTTAGAGGCAAGGATAACAAGACTATGTCTTACATTCTTTGGATGTGTTGTCAGGAGGGACCAGTCCCTGGAGAAGGACATCACGCTTGGTAAAGTAGAGAATCAGTGAGAAAGAGGAAGCCCCTCAAAGAGATGGAGTGATACAGTGGCTGCAACAACGGGCTGAAGCCTAACAATGAATGCGGGCATGGTGTGGAACTGGGCAGTGTTTCCTTCTGTTCCTCATAAGGTTGCTATGAGTGAGAACTGACTCGACAGCACCTAACAGCGACATATAACATAAAATTTGCCATTTTAACAATTATCTTTTAATTTAGTTAACTATTAACTTAGAAGTGTACAATTCAGTGGCATTAGTCACCCTGATAATGTGATACAAGCATTGCCACTGTTTGCAAAACACTTTTGTCACTTCTAACAGAAACTCTGCTCCTCAAGCAATAACTCCATTGCTCCCTCCCCTAGTCTACAGTAACCTCTAATTTACTTTCAGTCTGTGCTTCTGCCTATTTTAGATATTTCATATAAATGTGGTCATACAACATGTGGCCTTTTGTGACTGGCTTCTTTCACTCAGCATGTTTTCGGGGTTCATTCATGTTGTCATGTAAATCAGGACTTCATTTCTATTGATGACCGAGTAGTATTCCACTGGAAGCGGTGGTGGTTCAGTGTTGGAAGTCCCGCCTTCCATATGGGAGCCCCGGTGGTTCAGTGGTGAAAATGCTCTGCTGCTAACTGAAAGATCAGTGCTTCAAATCCAGCAGCTGCTCCACAGGAAAAAGGAATGTGACAGTTGGCTTCCATAATGATTTACAGCCCTGAAAACCCTATAGGACAGTTTTGTTGTGTCTCGAGGGTCACCTTGAGTTTGAATTGACTTGATGGCGATGGGTTTAGTTATGTCCAGTGGGGGCTTTCCTGTTGCTATGATGATGAATAGTTTTCAACACAGTTTCCAAATTAAGAAGGACTAGAAAACAAGGCCTGATGATCTGTTTCCAAAAATCAGCCAGCGAAGGGTTCCTCTGGGAGCATGGCCCCCAGATCTGATGCTGCCCCTGATCATAAATCATTACTGAGGTCCACTCTTCAGACAGGAATGGATGGGACTTGGGCACAAAGAGTGACCATATTGTGTGTGCACCTTATGGGTGTATGCATCTATAGGATGTTGTCCAACTGACCTCTTACTAGAGTGGAGTGGAGAGGGTAGAGAGGAGGGGACAGGAGATTGTTAAGAGGATATGACATGTATAGAATGGAAAGGAGTGTGCTATCACTGGGAAAAGACAGCAGAAGAAGTTGCAGATAGACCGACATGCAAATTTAAACTGGATTCTCCACTTTCACTCAATCACAATAAAAAATAAAAAGAATTTCACAACAAAAAAAATAAATCAGCCAGTGAAAATCTATGGATCACGATGGCCTGATCCTCAGTTGGTCATGGGGATGACACTGGACTGGACAGCTTTTGTTCCATTGTGCATGGGATCTCTGTGAGTCAGTACGAGCTAGCAACAACAACACTATTCCATTGTGTGTATGTACCACATTTTGTTATCCATTCAGCTGCTGATGAACTTGAATTGTTTCCACCTTTCAGCTGTTATGAGCATTGATGTGTGGGTATCTGTTGAAGTTCCTGATAGAAACAATTACTTTGTTGATATGTGTAATAATCTCAATTGGCAGCCATCTCTCTCTGGCTAAGAGAACCCTCATTTTGCCCAAGTAACTGCCCCTCAAGGAAATTGGCCCCGTTCTCAGCTTAGCCAGTCATGGGAAATCCAATCCTGTTGCTAGTGATCCATTTAGGTGTGGAAGCTGGTGGGGCTGAGGTCATGGTGCTTCTGGAAAAGGTTTTCTGGATCATAGGAAATAGATACATAGAGAAGGTTGTTTTCTTCTTTGGGGTGTTGAGTCTGGGTATGCCTTCCAGGCCTGAAGCAGCCCTCTGGTGACTAGGAGGTACTGGTTTCAGGGCATAGCTGACAGACAATCTGAGGATGGCCGAGCCAAAGATGGAAAGGACAGGAGTCTTTGATGACATCTTTCAGATGTTCATTAACCAGCACTGGAGATGCCTTGATGTCTTGTGAGAGGGAGAGTATATTTCCGTATAATTTAAGTCATTTCAGACTGAATCATCCCCAGTATACACACACTGTGCCATGGAGAATAGGACAGGGCTGTGGGCTCCAGCTCTGGCACTGAGGGGCTTGCGACATCCTTCATGCATAGCTTAGATGTCCCTTTTCCACAAAGCCTTTCTAAGGTCCCCCCTGGAATATGCCTCTTCCATCTCAACTCTTGGAGCTGTGAGTATCAGTCACCTGAGCACTCTTCTCACTTTGCTGGTGGTGAGCCCTCCATGAGCAGGAGCAGCATGTTGGTCCTCTCAGTATCCTCACACTTCCACATTGGATAGAGGAGACTCTTGAAATGACTGGGGACTAGGTGGAAGGTTGGGAGAGTTAATAGCAGCATTGCTGCTTCGTCACTCATAGGAAAAGCATCCACCTGGCCGGTAGATGGTGCCTTGGTCGTCTAGTGCTACTCTAACATAAATACCATAAGTTAATCACTTTAACAAGGAGAAATTTATTCTCTCAGAAGGCTAGAAGACCAAATTCAGGGTGCCAGTTCCTGGGGAAGACTTTCTTTGTCTGCTCTGAAGGAAGTTCTTTGTCATAGATCTTCCTCTGGGGGGGGGAGCTTCTCAGTGCAGGGACCCTGGGTCCAAAGGACACACTGTGCTCCCAGTGCTGCTTTCTTCTTTCTTAGTAATACGTGGTCCCTTTGTCTCTCTGATCACTTCTCTCATTTATATCTCAAGAGATATTGACTTAAGACACAGCCCAATCTTGTAGATTGAGTCCTGGCTCATTAACATAACAGTCTTTAATTCTGCCTTATTAACATCATAGAGATAGACTTTACAACACATAGGAAAATTACATCAGATGACAAAATGGTAGACAGTGACACAAACCTGGGAATCATGGCCTAGCCAAGTTGATATACATTTTGGGGGGAGGGGCAGGGATACAATTCAATCCATAACAAATAAATTAGTCATTGCTCCCTCTCTGAGGTTCAGCTTCTTTATCTGAAAAATGGGAAGTTTGGACTAGATTCCTAGCTCAAAAAAATAATATAAAATTCCATAACTTAATGACATTTTATATTAAGGGCCTACTGTGTACAAGTCAGTGAAATACAAAAAAGATTAGACACGTTCTGTCCTATCCAGATACTCAAGTTACAGAGCAGAGATTCTCTTCCTTTAAATGAAGAACAGGTGCCTTTGAGGATGTCTCTCCAGAAAGATCCTCCTGCCCACAAAACGCTGTGTACAGTTGTAGGAGATCCATCAGTGGATTCAGTTACAGAAAGGCCTCCAGAGGTCTACTTCCTGCCTGTCTTCTGGCCCTGTCTGAGGGAGAGCTGGGGCAAATAAGGACAGAATGTTGTCTTTCTCAGAGGAACCTTCAGTCTACAGGGGGAGGCAGATGTGCAAATAAACCAATTGTCCCCCTTCTTGAGAGGCGCTGTGACAGAGATAACCATAAACCAAACCAAACCCACTGCCTCTGAGTCGACTCAGACTCATAACAACCTTACAGGCAGGGTAGAACTGCTGCCATAGAGTTTCTAAGGAGCGTCTGGCAGATTTGAACTGCCCACCTTCTCGGTTAGCAGTTGTACTACTTAACCACTATGCTACCAGGGATTCTCACAGTCCTAGTGAACAGCAACAAGGAGAGGAAATTAACGTTGCCTATTCTGTATTAGAATTAGTTCAGCAGCACTGGTTTTGGTTTGGTTTTTAGGACTTTCAGGGGAAGGTCTTGACGTTTGTTTAGGAGTTTGCCGGATACTCAGATAGAGGGTGGCTTCATATAGCCAAAGGGGACAGTATGTGCAGTAGCTCAGAAAGGACATAATACCCTGTGAAAGGGCTCAGGGTATAATGAACATGGTGGGAAGGATATGGCTGGATAAAGATGGGGAGATGGAACCAGGGAGGTGGCGCAGGGGAGATGGTGGGTGGTGAGTGAGGGGGACAGATGACAACATTTGGGGGAGGAGCCCAAAGGAAGCCACCTTGTATGAGATACTTAGGAATGTGAGTGTGGGAATGGGAGTCAGAGCCTGAAATCTCTACCGAAGCCCATAGGGATTGCTGTCCAACATGAGGTCCGAAGAAACAGACTGAAAGTCAACACTGGCATCTCAGCCTCTGAGGAAAGGGTCCATCTGGACATTCAAGGTGTTGCCATGGCTGCTCTGCTGCCCCAAGGGGAACCTCCTGGGCGGAAGACTCTGTTGCTTGGGCCGTGTCGTATGCCCACAGAGCTGCTGCAGAAAGCAGGACCTGCTTGGAAAACTCAAAGCAAAGATCTTTCTTCTTTGTGTGGCCTCATGACTCAGAACTCGGGGCCTCCTACCTGGACTCCAGAGGCTCTTAGCGTTTTGGAAAGTTGAGAGGAAACCGTTCACCTGCTGCTGAAGCTGTGGTGATGTCAGAGGGTTTTGCTTTTTGCCCGAATTATTTGAGCACAGCATCTCTGCATGACTCCTCTCACGCTGGGCAGGGACCAGGCTTCGTAACGCGGGGTGCCTCTGAGTCATTCAAAAGCGAGGAAAACGAATTCTTTCTTAATAAATGCTGTTTTGTGGTTGATAAAAATATTTCATCTGCAGAAAAGATTAAAAGGAGCCTTTGGTTGGGAACCACTTTAATTAGATCATTTCTAAGGCTTTTTCCAGCTTTCAACATCCTAACCCCATAGGGTAGAAACCCCCCATTGCCCCACCTTTCTCCTTCCCAAGCCAAGTTCAGCCTCTAACTCTTCCTTAATTAGAAGGAATGGGGGAATAAAGAGATTGTCTGCTGAGTATTTACTGTGTGCCTGAAATTGTTTAACCAATACTACAAGGGTAGGGTTATGGTTCCCATTTCTCAGATGTGTCCACTGAGGCTCGGTGAGCTGTATATTGCATACAAATATGAATTAAGGACCTACCATGTGTTGAGCTCTGTGTTGACAGCTAGAGCTACAATTTGTTTTTGTTGTTAGTTGCCATAAGAGGTGTTCTCTCCACTCTTGAAGCTTATAGTCTAGCACATGATTGCTCCTCTCACTGCTTGGCAGAGACCTGATCCTGAGTTCAGGCTCCATTGGCTCAGAGGCTTGAGTGCACTGCTGCGGCCCTGTAGTCCAGAGACCCTGCCCTCCTGGCCCAGATGCAAGATTGCCTGTGGAGAGAGCCCAGACAGGGCTCCTCCAGCCCCGCATGACTTCTGGCTTGTCTCTGACATCTTTCCTTGGAACAAGAGAGAAACTTAGGGTCTGCTAATTGTATTCCATTAAGCCTAATTAAGATGCAAATTTGTACAGTTACTGAAGATGGCAATTTGGAGGCAATTTTGCCAGTGACACAGGGCTCCGATCAGTGCTTCCCTTCTGGGGAGGACACGGGGATGTATGCAGTGCCACCCAGCCAGCTGCAGCTGGCCCGTGTCTGGGATAACATCTTCCTGCTGGAGGCAGTCAACCTCAAAGAGAACATGTTGTGCAGAACCAGTTTGGATCACACGATCCTTGGTGTGGGACCACCTAGCTCTGGGTGCCTGCCACTTTCCTGCCCTGGGGACCCTGGATTCTCTATGCCCTGGTAGCAGGTGTGGGGCAGGAGATCCTAGAGTTATTCTCCAGAACCAGACTAAATGAAATCACACCAGTGGCAGATCAGTTAGTTCCAACTCACGGTGACCCCATGTGGTGCAGAATAGAACTGTGATCCGTGGGATTTTCATGGCTCGTTGTTCAGAAGATGATCACCAGGTCTTTCTTAAGTGGTGCATCTGGGTCAGTTTGAACTGTCAACCCTTCATTTGGTGGCTGTTTCAACTACCCCAGGACTCCAAAAGGAGCCAGACTGCCTGGGTTCAAACCCCAGCTCCACCACTTACAAGCTGTGTGTCTTGGGGCATGCATGTGATGGTAATTTTTAATTGTCTAGAGATTCTTGACTGTTCTTTACATATCTGCTCTGATAAGAAAATTGCTTCTAGTTTGATATGATAGAGTTAAGTGTATCAGCAGCTGACAGTGTTTAGCCAACAGCCCTATGACTTCCAGAGTCTTCCAGAGTCTTTACTATGAGAACCCGTTTGAGAATCAGTGGGATGTAACAGGGCTTTGGATATGAGTTTTGTCTCTCCAGTGGTAGCTAACAAACTCAATTTTTGTTGAGAGTTTTCTGTGGGCTGGGCTTTGTGTTAGGTAAGCACACCTCGTGTACTGTGTTACCAAATCATTGCAACATCACTATGAGGTAAGATAAATTAGCTCCATTTTATAGATGAGGAAACTGAGTCTCCAATGGCAAGGGATGGAGTTCAGATTTGGAATCTGACTGTAGTTCTTTGCTCATCACCACTGCGCTACACTGCCCAGCTATACTGTGAGTGCTTGAAGGGGTGGGGGCTGTCTTTCTTGCCTCTGGATCCTACCCCAGTGCCGACCCAGGAAAGATATCATTATATCATTACTGGGTGTTTGACTTCAGCCTTGTTTTTTCATCTTTGAAGTGGGTTTAATAACGCTAACTTGCAAAGCTGCCTTGAGGAGAAACTGATGTTGTTTATGTATACAGTAGGTAAACCTGGTAAAAACCAAACCCACTACTATTAAGTAGATTCCAACTCACAGTGACCCTATAGGACGAAGTAGGACTCCCCCACAGGGTTTCCAAGTAGTGGCTGGTGGGTTTGAACTGCCAATTTGGTTAGCAACTGAGCTCTTAACCACTGTGCTACCAGGGCTCTGTTTAGACCCTAGAGATCCCTGTTTTGAATGAATAGAGCACCACAGAATTAGAGATGACTCCAGGATCCTCATTCACTCAGCAAATACTGAGTGTCTATTCTGTGTCAAACACCCAAATACAAAAGTGTGCAAAACAAGATCCCAACTCCCAAGCAACTTACCTGTCATGGGGAGGGAGACAATAAAGTAGCAAGCAAATAGATCTGTTCCATAATGCAAGACACCATAGACACTTTGAGGACAAAGAAGCTACCCGTTACCCACTGCCACTGAGTTGATTCCAACTCATGGCAACCCCATGTGTTAGAGAGCTGAACTGTACAATAGGATTTGCTTGACTGTAATCTTTATAGATGTAGACTGAAAGTGCTACTGGGGGGATTTGAACTGATGCCCTTTAGATTAGCAGGTGACTGCAAACCATTTGTGCCACCTGGGGACCTTGGAACCTGGAGTCCCAAAGGAACTCCAAAGAGGAATACCCTCAAGGAGATGGATTAGCATAATGGCTGCAACAGATGGACTGAAAAAGGATTGTGAGGATGGCACAGGACAGGGCCGTGGTTTTTCTTTTGTATGTAGGGTTGCTGTTGGAACTGACCCTACAGCATCTACCAACAATAACAGGGACCTTAAAGCCAGCTAAGAGATTAGAGCGACAAGTGAGGAAGCTCGGGAAAGAAAGTTGTTGAGCCAAGTAGACAAGGAAGAACACTCAGGGAAGAGAGCAGAGGTCTGAAAGAAACACACAGAAGATTTTAATCAGCAATTTTGTTACCCAAAGGCAAGAGCCAATGTGTCCAGCACACCAGCTTTGTAATTCGTGAGGAGTCGGTGCCAGCCAGGCATCCTAGCTAGTCACTCACTATTTCAGCAAATTATAAGAGCCACTGGGCTATTTTGTTTCCAGCTGCTGTGGGAGTACACAGATTGCTACTGTAGACATTTAATGAATCAAGAAATGAAGCAGTATTTCACAATCCCGATTAGGCAATTTTGTTGCCTCCAGTGTGCCTGGAGCCTCTGTCCATTGTTTCTGAGTCCTGGGCAACTGAAGTCCCAAGGAGCTTAGGACTTCCTGGATGTGACCCAGAGGACAAACCTTGGCCAGAAGAGGCGGTTCCATGTCAGGCTGAAAAGCACAGAAGGTTTGGTGGTGAACAGTGGAGGGGCTGGGATGCCAAGAGTCTTCTCTATTCTCATTTGTCCCAGAAAGCTGACAGGAGCTAAAACGTCCTTCTTGGGGTCTGAGAAAGGATTGGGGGCTACTATGTCCTGTGAGCTTAGATGCAGAAAGACTGGGCCGTTGTGGGGATGTTATTATGGTCTCAGAGTCATTGGGTGGTGCAAACATTTATTGTGCTCAGCAGTTAATCAAAAGATTAAAGGTTCCGGTCCTCTCTCTGACACCTTGAAAGAGAGGCCTGGTGTCTGCTCTTCGAAGGATCACAGCCTAGAAAACCTTGTGCAGAAATTGTGCTTTGTCACATGGAGTCACTTTGAGTTGAAATCCATTTGATGGAACCTCACAAAAACAGCTATGGTTTCAGAGAGCTGCTGGGTGGTGCAGATGGTTATTGCATTCAGCTGCTAACCAACCAAAAGGTTGGAGGTTAGAGTTTACCCAGAAGTGCCTCAAAAGGAAGACCCGTGAATCTTCTTGCTAAAAATCAGTCATTGAAAACCTGTGGAGTTCTTTTCCAACACACATGGGGTCACCATGAGTCAGACTCAACTCAAGAGTAACTGGGTTTGTTTGTGCTGTTTCTTTGCTATGGTTTGGGACAGTATTTGTCAAACTACCTACATCAGAATCACCTGGGGTGCCTAATTTTAAAAGGCAGCTGCCTGGCTTCCTCTCAGACCTTACAGAATTCAGTTTTCTGAGGGGCCCCTGGAATCTGCATTTTAACAGGCTCCTCAGGTCTTCCGTGCCCTTCAAAGTTTGAGAACTGATATTTGGTGGGGGCCTTCCACAGTAAGGCTATTGGAAATCAGAATTGCCCTGGGGACACCTGGGTGTATGCTGGCTGCCCTACCACCAGTGTCGAGTTGGTGGGGGCTGGCCGCATCCCTAGATTTGTATTTTGGTGTCTGAGGGAATCCAGTCGGGAATAAAGGAAGAAAATTCAGAAGTTTATTTTCACTGTGTGGTAAAGCAACGTGTATAGCAGGACTGTGCCGTACTTCAAATGAAAAAGAGAAAGTTTAAATCGATAGTCTGGAGGCAAATGTGTCACTTTCAGATGGATTCTTTGCCAGCCTGGACACAATTGTCATTTCTCCCAGGTGAGTCACTGCACATGTTGCCTTTTTTCTCACCACCTCTTGCGAGCGAGAGTTCAGGGAGGGTTGAGGCCTCCCAGGGACAGGCTTGGAACATGACTCCTTGCCAGTGTCACTCAGAGCACCCCTCATTGAGGCCATCACAGACCTCTCTCTGGCCCTGGACTCTGGGGTCCACAGAAATACCTAACAATCAAGAGATGGTCACTCTCACTTAATAATCAGCCTTCCTTGTTGGCACAGATCTTGCCCTCTCTCAGCTGTTTTCAGACTGTCTGGCCACCATCCGTCTGGTTTTACTGAGAATTCCTGAGAACCTTTTGTAGTTCATTCACATAATCACTCAGTAATCTAGCCCAATAATTGAGAGCCTATCCTAGGAGTCAGATCCGTTAAAGGCTTGGCATCTCATGCAAAGCCAAGGTCCCTACCATAACCTACAAAGCTCTACATGATCTAATCCCTGTCACCTCTCACTTCTCCCTTTGACTCATTCAGCTCCAGCCATGTTAGCCTCCTGGCTATTTATTAACATGTCAAAGATGGGTCTACCTCAGGGCCTTTGCACAGGCTGTTCCTGCCTCTTGTGATGCTTTTCTCCCAAGATTTTCACATGATCTTCCCTCAGTTCTTTAGATCTCCACTCAAATGTCACCACATCACCACCCTTTATGAAAGCTCAGCAGCTAATCAAAAGGTTAAAGGTTCCAATCCTCTCACTGGTACCTTGGAAGAAAGGCTGGGTGTCTGCTCTTGGAAGGATCACAGCCTAGAAAACCTTATGCAGCAATTGTGCTTTGTCACATGGAGTCACCCTCACCCTCACCATGGCCATCACTAACCCCTTATTCTGCCTTTTGTTCCCTTCTGATAGAATATATTGCCACATGACGTAGTATTTCTACACATTTATTTATTTGTTTATCCTTCCCTGTGATTTGCTGCAACAACGATAGTGCCTTGAGGACAGGAACTTCATTTGACTTGATTATTGCTATCTGCTCAGCATCTAGAATATGTCTAAGTGTGTAACTGCTGTCACGTTGATTCCAGCTCACGTTGATCAGAGAACTGGGCTACACACTGTTTTCAATGGCTGCTTTTTCTGACATGCATCACCAGGCCTTACTTCTGAGGCCTCTCTGGGCAGACTTGAACCACCACCTTTTGGTAAGCAGCCAAGCGTTTAACCTTTGTGACACCCAGGGACATCAAGTACATTCTAAACCCTTACTAAGTACTGACTGATTGAATGCCTGGCTCTTCATTAGTTATAATGCCTTGGGCTCTTTAGCATCACTGAGCCCCAGTTCTCATGTCTATAAATTGAAAGTGGTTCTAGTATGTACCATATAGTGGGTTACATGTTAAACAAGACAATGCATTAGTGATTGGCACACTCCAAATTCTCAGTAAATGTTAACTGCCCCTCAAAAAAAAAAGGAAAGCAAACCTGATGCTGTAGAGTCAATACCAACTCACTGTAATCCTATAGGACAGAGTAGAACTGCCCCATAGGGTTTCTAGGGAGTGACTAGGAGATTCAAACCGCTGATCTTTGGTTAGCTCCCGAGCTGTTAACCACTGTCCCACCAGGGCTTCTTAGACTGTTATTACTCAGGCACCACCATAAAAGTGAGACTGTGCTAAAAGCAATTAAAAGGTTTTGCAAAGACTATCAAGTTGAGAGCTGGCAGAGGTCCTGCCTAAGGGGTTGGATCCAAGGAGATCTCCTTGGCAGAGCCAGCCTTTGAGCTGGGCGTCTGGGTTGGACCAGGTTTCATTGAGTCATGATGGGATTTGCGGACTGGGGACCCAGGAAGATGCAGCAGCCTGAGCAAAGGTGTGGAAGGGAGAACGCTCAGGGGCTGGTCAGGTGTGGTTGTTGGACTCCGGGATCACAGAACTTGAGAGTGGGAAGGGAAAGGCAGGCAAGCAGATGAAAGCACAGGTTTTGTTTCGCTCTGGAAGAAGAGAGGTCAACTGGCTGTTGCTTTCAAGTAAGCTGTGCTATGACAGAACGAAAAGAAATTCTGGTTTACAAACTCCCTCCTCAGGACAGAGTACTTTGCAGCTAGTCTAAGTCTCATGAGCATCATTTTTCTGGCTTGTCACAACCCATCTCAACGTAGGTAGAATGCAGTCGATGTTTTTAGTCTAATTCTGAGGTCACCTGTGAATAGCCCCAATGCAAAAAGGAAGTAATCAGCAATGGTGGGATTTCTGGGCACTCCAGCATCCTCCTGTCTTGTAGGTAGGGAGGAAATTCAAAACACAGGTGTAACAGAAAACAAAGAAGGAGAGTGCTAACCAAAAGGATGCTAGTTCAAGTCCACCCAGAAGCACCTAGGAGGAAAGACCCAGTGATCTCCTTTTTAAGAAACCAACCATTGAAAACGCTATGGAGCACAGCTCTCCTCTGACACAAGAGTGGTCACCATGAGTCAGAATCAACTCAATGGCAGCTAGTTAAGAAGGACGGTGTGAGAAAGAAGAATAAAGGGTTAACTTTGGAAAGCAGGACACCTTGCATTTGTGATTCACAAATTTATTCACCCAGAGAACATTAAGCACTTTCTATGCACAGGATAACATAGTTAGAACAAAGACCCAGGGGACAAGACTTTAGTCACTTTGTAAATATTTACTTTTCTATCTTAAAAAAAAAAAAAAGAGTTTCCATAATTTAAGGAGAGCAGGAGAGGCAGCAAAAGGTTTCATCTCACATGTCAGCTCCAGCTGATTTGTTGTGGCTGCACAGAGCAGGTTTCTGAGACTGCATGGTGAGCTCGGCAGGAAGGAATTTGGTGACGATTAGTGATGTCTGCCATGGTTTAACAGGGGATAGCAGTACAAAAAATGCCACCTATTTGCCGCTACAGGTGTGAGCTCTCTATATACTAATAGATAATACGCTCACCTTATGTGGCTTTATTTTTAGTGATTTTTGTTTAATTTTCATTATTTTGAAACAATTTAGGTTTACAGAAGAACTGTAATCATAGTACAGAGAATTCTCATTCACTCTATGCTCAGCACATAAGTTCCAATGTACATGGGCCCCTGGTGGCACTGTGGTTAAGAGATATGGCTGCTAATCAAAAAATGACCAATTCAAATCTACCAGCCACTTCTTGGAAATTCTATGGGTCAGTTCTACTCTGTACTGTGTGGTTTCTATGAGTCAGAATAGACTTGACAAAAGTGGGTGTGTCTGTGTCTATGTGTGTGTACATATGTATATATATGTAAAGCCAAATCCACTGCCCCTGAGTCGATTCCAACTCATAGCAACCCTATAGAACAGAGTAGAACTGCCCCATAGAGTTTCCAAGAAGCACTTGATGGATTTGAATTGCCAATCTTTTGGCTAGCAACCATAGCAGTTAACCACTACACCACCAAAGTTTCTCTCTCTGTGTGTGTACACAACTGTATATGTAGTTTATTTTTATTGTTATTAAATTAGAGGTAGATGAGACAACTGAAGATGTTTGGAGACATCACCTCTCTGACCCTGGAGCATCAAGTCTTGTTCCTTTTGTTCCCTGTAATTTTCACAGTTCCCTGTAGGAGTGGTCAGCCACATCACACTCATCAGCTGTGTAGAGTCAAGAAACTATTTTATTTTGTTCCAAAATCTAAGGTGAGAAGGATGCCCATTCTCACTATTTCTATCCAATTTTGTGTCAGAAGTCCTAGCCGGAGAAGTAAGACAAAAAAGAAAGAAAAGATATCCAGATTGGAAAAAAAGTGAGACAATCTCTATTCCTGGGTTGTATGATCATAAAATACATAAAATCCCAAAAAGTCCTAAAGAAAGCTTCTAGAGCCAACCTGAGCAAAATTGCAGGGTACAAGGTCAGCAAACAAAAATCAGTTGGGTTTCTATACACCAGTAATGAGAAATTCAAAAGGAAAATTAGGCAGTCTATTTAAAATACTAGCCAAGAGAATAAAATATCTAGGAATAAATTTAGTCAGAGATGTGGAAGACTTATATAAGGAAAATAATAAAACACTCCTGAAAAATATTAAATAAGACTTAAATAAACAGAAAAATATATTGTGTTCATGGATTGGAAGACCTAATACTGTAAGATGTCAATACTACCCATATCAATCTACAGATTCAGGGTAATCCTGATCAAAAATCCAACAGCTTTCTTTATGGAAATGAGAAAAGCAGCCCTAATTTAAAATTCATTTAGTGTCCTCTCCCAAGGTCTCACTTTGTTTTTATTGAAACAATACTTTTTGCACTCATATTTCATTTCCCTGGGTAGTATGTAATTCGCTGATACAACATACAATGAAGTCTACTAGGATAAAAAAGTCCGGAAACAGAGCTGACTTTTAGTTTTTATACCCTCAGCAGTTGGGAATAGAAGGTACAGAAATGGGAGGTTGTGTTGGCTCACTGTGTTCTATAAGGAGCAGGGAAATTTGGTTAATCCAGTGAATCAGTTAAGTGGAGATCAGCTAAGAGAATTTCTCCTACAAATCTATAGTTGCCGTCCTATCCCAGATGGTTAAGAACTTGGATCATAACCAAAAGGTTAGTAGTTTGAATCTACCCAGAGATGCCTCCGAAGAAAGTCCTGTCTAATCTACTGCCGAAAACTCAGCAGTTGGAAACCCCGTGAAGCACAGTGCTACCCTGTCACACACATGAGCTGGCCGTGAATCGGAGTCAGCTTATCAGTAACTGGTGGCGGTGGCGGTACAGAGAACAGCAAGGAGCAAACTTAACATCAGTGTAAGTACACAGTCAGCAACATCAGATTGTGCAAGACTTTACAGGTCAGACTTCCCACTGTTCCCAATGAAAACATCATGAGGAAATAAACGGTATGGATGAGGAACCTAGCAATTAAATGAGACTTAAAAGACATACCAAAAATTTAAATGGAGGAGAATATAGGGTCTAGGAATGCACATTTGTGTGATAAAGCGATTAAAAAACCTAGTCATCCTTGTAACTCCATATTAAAGTCACTTCTTAGGTTCACCCTTCAGCCAAAGATTGGACAGACCCGTAAAACAATACTAAACATAGCTCAACCATGTATGTGAGACTAAATAGGCACACCAGCCCAGCAGCAAGGATGAGAAGGCAGGAAGGGACAGGTAAACTGGAGGAGTGGAAATGAGGAGCCCAAGACTGAGAAGGAGAGAATGTTGATACACCATGGGGTTGGCAACTAGTGCCACAAAACAATATATATACTAATCGCTTAATGAGAAACTAATGTATTCTGTAAACTTTCACCTAAAGTACAATTTTAAAAAAATTTGAAAGAGGCAGGAAGTGATTGCTTAAAACACCACAGTGGGTATTTGTGGGGCAGGGAGGGAGCTGTACAGAGGACGGGACACCCAGACGGGACTTCTGGGGTGAGTGACACAGTTATTTCATAGCCTGTGTGGTTTTTGCTGTGTAATAATCCATTAATTCATTTACTGGACTTGCCTGATTCTCCTGTGTGGTTTTATTTCACCAAGCAAACAAATCTTTAAATAAGGAAAGAAAGATATTGGATAAAAACAAACGGATCACACAGACCTGGGTACAGTCCAGCTTCTGCTCCTTGTTAGCTCTGTGACCCTCAGCAAATTACTTAACCTTGCTAAGCCTCTGCTTTCTCATCTGGAAAAGAAATTATAATAGTACTTTCAGCATTATGTCGGATTTTAGTAAGACAGTGCCTAGAAATCCCTTAGCACAGTGTCTGGCCAAGAGTAAGCCCTGATGTTAGTTGGTGGTGGTTCTGGAAAGAGCTGGGTATAAGAAACCCTAAGGACCAATCTGACATCTAAAGGAGATTTGCTGTGTATTCATTTCTTGCTGAGGCAGTATGCCTACCAATTTTCCTGATAATCTCTTCATGGTATAAGAACAATGATGCTAAGTTCTTTTGACCTTGGGTAAACTGCCTGTTGGAGCAAAGAATTGACATTCTGTGCTGCTAACCAAAAGGTTGGAAGTCTGAGTCCACCCAGAGGTGCCAGGGAAGAAAGGCCTAGCTGTCTCCTTCTGAAAAAAACAGCCATTGAAAACTCTCTGGAGCCCATTTCTACCGACACACATTTAGTCACCTTGAGTTGGAATTGACTCAGCTGTCATTGGTTAAACTGCTTGCCGGGACTGATAGGTCCATAGGCATGGTGCTGCTGTTCCTCCAACCGTGTACACAGCCCAGAGGCACCCCAGGAAGCCACAGGCACGAAGAGGTGTGGAATCAACAACCCTTCCCACGCATGCTGGCAGCCACACAACAAATAGCAAATTAGTTTCCCGTATACCAAAATATGCTGTTTTACAATTCTCATCTTGGGCTGCCTGCTCTAAACCATGTTTGACCTCTACTACTTTAATCAGGTTGTGCCGAACTTAACCATCAGACAAGTTGGAGGTAATTACAGCAACTTCAGATAAAGGTTCCGTACCTATCGAAGAGTCACTCTTTATTAGTCGAGTTTCATTAAAAAACCTGCTTCCTACCAAAGACGTAAGGAAAATATCAGTCCAAAGGACTAACTGACCACACGAACCACAACATCCACCAGTCTGTACCCAGAAGAACTAGACGGTGCCCAGCTACCACTACCAGCCACTCTAACAGGGATCACAAGAAGGATCGTGGACAGAGTGGGAGAAAAATGTAGAACAAAATTCTGTTTCATACACACAAAAGAAGACCAGATTGAAATGGTGTGACAGAGATGGGAGAAACCCTGAGACTATGGCCCCTGAGCACCCTGGTATCTCAGAACTGAAGCTTCTCCTGAAGCCTACCTTTCAGCTAAGGATTAGACAGAGCTGTAAATCAAATAATGAACATGTGAAAAAATGTGCTTCTTAGTTCAATCAGGTATGTGAGACTAAATGGGCAACACACACCCGAAGCAAAGGTGAGAAGGCAGGAAGGGACAGAAAAACTGTACGAGTGGACACAGGAAGTCTGAGGTGTAAACGGAAAGGGAGAGCGTGTTGACACATTAAGGAGATTACAACCAGAGTCACAAAATTATCTGAGTATAAATTTTCTAATGAGAAACTAACCTGTACTGCACACTTTCACCTGAAGCACAATGAAATTCAAAACAAAAAACAACAAAATCCTGCATCTCCAGGAGCCAATCCCTGATTACTTAACTGAGATGCCAAAGAGAAGTCAAGTTTGATGGAGTGTTTGGCATCATTGCTCCCTGAAGTATCTGGAAATGTGAATATGAGTTTATAAGAAAAGTTAATTTATAACAATTCATTTGATGTGCTTATATGTACCACAGAACATTTCCACTCAATCTACTGTTATTTCCATGGATACTCATTCCAAAACCAAATAAAAATTAAAAAGACAGCCCCAGTGTTACAATGTCAGTTCCAACTCATAGCAGTCACGTAGGACAGGGTACATAGATCTGCTTCAGAGGGTTTCCAAGGAGAAGCTGCTGGATTTGAACTGCTTCCTGTTGGGTTAGCAGCCACACTCTTAACTGCTGTACTTCCAAACATCCTGTTAAGTCAACAATGCTTTAAGGAGCTGCTTACTCTCTCTTTAAACGTTTTCACTGATTTTTCATTCCAATTACTGTATAGTTGTTCTGATTGTATGGGGGAGAGGCTCGACTAGCTACTCAGTTAACAACTTGGGTAAACACCAACACCCTGGGCTGATGTTGTCAGCTGCTTTCTAATCAAGGAACCAACAGTTGCAAAGTCCTGCACTACCTCCTCGATAGCTGTGGATCGCACCATTGTGTGATCCACAGGGTTTTCACTGGCTGATTGTTTTGGAAACAGACGGCCAGCCCTTTCTTCCTAGTCCATCTCACCTGTTGAGCATCGTAGCAACACAATGCCACACAAGTGGTGGCTGTGTGTAGAGGGCATTGCCTAGGAATAGAACCTGGGTCTTCTGCAAGGAAGGTGAAAATTTCACGACCAAACCACCCCTGTCCCTTCTGTGTGCTGAGGAACGGGGTCAATAGTAAATAATAAGAGGCAGATGATGGGGCGAGTGGGAGGGGCAGCCAGGCCTGGACCAGCCCCAGAATCAGCATGCACTGTATACACACAGTCCTCACACCCTGGAGCTGGCAATGATTTACAAAAACTGTGATTGTTTTTTGTTTCCTCGCCTTTGTGTTTTCTTCAGAAACTAAATGGTTCTTGTGTGATTACAAATCTCAGGTGTTGGTGGAATTTTAAATAAAATACTGAAATCTGAGACTATACATCTATCCCTTACCTATTTGTTCAATTTCCTCCTACGAGTTCACTGCACTGTTTAAATCGTTTATAACCAAAGGAGATTTTTAGTGAGTTCTGGAAAACGAGAGGAGAGGAAAATTGGTAGAGAAAAATCAGGCTGAAGAAAACACCCCTTTAGAAAGAAGGTAATGGACTGGCAGGAAAGGTAGGCACAGTGACCACACTATGGGGCCAGGGCTGACTTACATAAGGGTTGAGACAGGATAGGTCGTCTCCTATGTCTGGGGTGATTCAGAGGCACTAGATGCATCCAGGGAACCCTGGTGGCGTAGTGAGTTAAGTGCTACATCTGCTAACTGAAAGGTCAGCAGTTCAAATCCACCAGGTGCTCCTTGGAAATTCCAGGGGGCCGTTTTACTCTGACCTCTAGGGTCACTTTGAGTCAGACCCGACTCCATGGCAGTGAGTATAGTTGGTATAGATGCATTCATCCTCTATCTGGAGACAACCTTTCCTCCCTTTTCCAATCAAGATACCTGTCATTCCACCATGCAAGCACATTCAAACAAACAAACAAGCAAAAAACCCTGTTGTTGCTGGTTGCTTTCAACTCATGGAGAACCCGTGTATCACAGAATAGAACTGCTTCACAGGGTTGTCTTGGCTGTAATCTTTATCGAAGCAGATTGCTAGGCTTTTCTATCCACTGGGTCGGTTTGAACCAGCTGTCATCTTCTTATGCAGAGCTGCTGAATTGACTTGATCGGCTAACTTTCAGGTTAGTACCCAAAAACCCAAACCTGTTGCCATCCAGTCCATTCTGACTAATAGCAACCCTATAGGACAGAATAGAACTGCTCCGTGGGGTTACCTAGGCTGTGATCTTTACAGGAGCAGATTGCCAGGTCTTTTTTCTTGAGGAGTGGCTGGTAGGTATGAACTGCCAGACTGTCAGTTAATGGCTGAGTGCTAACCATTGAACCACCAATGGTCCTTTTAGGGACATTAAACCAAAACTTGTTGCTGGCAAGTTGATTCTGACTCATAGCAATGCTATAGGACAGGGGAGAACTGCCCCATAGAGTTTCAAAGGAGTGACTGGTGAATTTCAACTGCTGACCTTTTGGTTAATCACAGCATTACCAGGGTTCCTCAAGGATATTGTCCTGTTGCCGTGGGGTTGATTCGGACCCAAAGTGACCCTATAGGACAGAGTAGAACTGCCCATAGAGTTTCCGAGGAGTACCTAGTAGATTCAAACGGCCAACCTTTTGGCCATAGCTCTAACTACTATAGAACCAGGGTTTTCATGTGAAAATTTTTGGCTAGAAAAAATTTTCCCTTTTCATAGTCACTCTCTTAAAAGGCAGATGTTTCTTAAAGAGCCATATGAATTCTTGAGCTGTAAGGACTCCTCTAAGTTTGTTGTTTTCAAACTGTGCTCTGAGGGTTTTGGGTAAAGAGAAAGGAGAAAAGCTAAGCAGATGGAGCCCTAGGCCCTCCACTTCCCCACTCCAACTAGAGAAATCTATAGGTTGCTACAGCTAGTTATACTAGAGCAAGTGATAAATTTTACACACCAATAGTCACACTACCAAGGAAAAAAAGGTTTGAAAACATTTAATCTAGTACAAGGACCATGTTTGAAAGAGGAGGCCTACAGAAGTTCAGAGAGGAGTTCAAAGCCACACAGCAAATTCACCCAACAAATATTTTACTGAGCATCTACTATGGGGCAGGTGTACTATAAAAAAAGATGAGCATGCATAAGCCCCCTGCTCACAACAATGGTACTGCTCTCTCCAGGACAGCTCCTCTGCAGCCTAGGGACATTCACCATATGTTCCAGCCAGATCATCCTACTCCCCATATATGACTGATGTCATCTCCCCTGTACATGCTAAAGAGCACATTTATTCTGCTGTGTCATTCTTCCTTCATCCCATCTCACCTTGCTAAAAGCTTTGCCTCAGGTGTGCCAAGAATGCTGGTATATGACACTCCAAGCTGATTAAGGCATGGTTTCTGCACCCAGGGAGCTTGCAGCCCAGAAGAAGAGAGAAAAGCTATAGACTTAGTGCCACAACACAGGGTTAGTGCTAGATGAGGTATGAAAGCACTGATAACATGCCTTCAGGTTTGGGGTAGGAGAGAGAGGAAAGACACATCTAGCCAGGGGGGAGATGGTGTTAGAACTGGGCTTCTCTTATCTTCCCAGCTTTTAAGTTAAGAGTTTGAATGTTGAAGTCAGGCAGTCCCTGCTTCAAGGCCCAGCTTGGCAACCTTACTGTGTGAGCTTGGATAAGGCATGTCGCCTCGCAAAGCCTCATCTGAAAATTCTGGGCAATGGCAGTAGTTTCTATCTTGAATAGTTGCCATCAGGATTCAGCGAGACAATACATGTCTAGCTCTTCACCTCAATGTAGCTATTCTAGAGAAAAGGATTCCCGACAAAGGACACTGCCTGGGTTCTCTGGAGAAGAAAAGCCAGTAAAGCATATCCATAGAGAGAGAGAGAGAAAGAGAGATTTATGTCAATGAAATGGCTCACATGATTTTAGAACATCGGAAATAGAGATTGTTTTACTTCTTTCTAGTATGGATACCTCATAATTCATGTTCTTGCCTTATTGCTGGAATGCTTTTAACTTTTGTTGACTGGATGAGAAACAGGCCTGGCTGACATCTGAAAAAGAGACAGAATTCCTGACCAATGTAAAGGGAGTTTCCTTGGGGTGTGGCCAGAACTGTGTTTTATCTCAAAAGAGGTGAAAGGGAAGTAAGCAGAGACTTGGAGACCTCATACCACCAAAAAAGCAGTCCCGGGAGCAGAATGTCCTTTGGATCCAGGGTTTCTGCACAGAGAAGCTTCTAGCCCCGGGGAAGATTGATGACATGGATTTTCTTCCAGACCCAGCAGAGAAAGCTTTCCCCTGGAGCAGACACCCTGAATTTTCACTTCCAACCTACCAGACTATGAGAGAATAAACTTATCTTTGTAAAGCTTCCCACTTGTGATATTTCTGTTGTAGTAGCACTAGCTGACTAAGACAGGAGCGTTTCAATTATATACTGACAGCAGTAGTGAGCTGTTAAAGGGACTTGATTGGTAAAAAAAAAAAAAAAATAGATACTACTACAAAATATCAATAAAAAGAAGATATATCATACAATTAAGCAATGGACAAAGGAGATGGACAGACATTTCACTAAAGAGGAGATCCAGGCAGCCAAAAACACATGCGGACATGTTCATGATCTTTAGTTATTAAAGAAATTCAAATCAAGACTGCAATGAGATACCATCTCACCCTAACAAGATTGGCCATGATCCCCAAAACACAAAATAACAAATGCTGGAGAGGCTGTGGAGAAAGTGGAACCCTCCTACACTGTTGGTGGGGTTGTAAAATGGTCCAGCCTCTTTGGAAAGCAATCTGGTGCTTCCTTAAAAAAATGGATATCAATATACCATTTGACCCAGTAATTCCACTACTTGAAATATATCCTACAGAATCAAGGCCTTACACACCAACAGACACATGCACCAGAATGTTTATTGCAGCATAGTCCATGATAGCAAAAAGATGGAATCAACCCAGATGCCCAACAACAGAAGAATGGATAGGTAAATTATGGTACATATACTCAATGGAGCACTACGCAATGATAAAGAATAACGATGATTCCAGGAAACATCTCCTAACCTGGTTTCAACTGGAAGACATCATGTTGAGTGAAAGTAGTCAGCGACAAAAGGACAAATATTGTATGAGACCTCTACGATAAGATCTCAAAAACAGACTTGTGTGTAGAAGAAAGGACTCTTTGACAGCTGCAAGGGAGGGGAGGGAGGGAGGGGGAGAGGGTTTAGATTAGATAGTTGCTAGAAATCTGGTTGGGAGAAAGCGGTGATAGCACACATTAGAAACAAGAACAACATTAAGTGGACTTCAGCATAACTTGAGTACTCCTTCCATCTTAACCCAACATTGCAAGGATAGAGTAGCTGGGGCAGGGGGCAGGGGACCACGCTGTTAGGCAAAATCGAGGCCAATTGGCACAACTAGCATTTTGCTAAGAGGGCTCTCTGCACCCCACATTGGTGAGTGGCATCTGGGGTCTTAAAAGCTGCCAAGCTGCCATCCAAGGACACAGCAAATGGTCCCATTTCAGCCGGAACGGATGCTCACCGAGGACCAAAATGACATGGGGTAAAGACAACCTAGAAGATAGACAGACCCACATGCCTACATCGACTTGGGACTGGAAGAACCAGATGGTGCCTGGCCACCACCAGTGATAGCCACAATGGAGCTCACAGAGAGGAGTCTCACTGGCAACACAAGAATAAAAAGGGGTACATCCTGAGATCTCCAGTAAAAGACCTCAATTGATGGTCCAGCGGTTTTGGGGTTCCCCTGAGAGCATAGCTCCTGGTCCTGATGCTGCCCTTTCCCATAAATTATAACAAAGGTCCACTCTTTGGACAGGAATGGATTGGACTTGGCAATGCAGAGTGACCATATATTGGATGCACTTTATGGTTCATAGGACATCATCCTGCTGACCTCTGGCTGGAGGAAGGAGAGTGGGTGGAGAGGAGGGGAAAGGAGGCTGTTGGGAGGATGAGACATGTATGGAGCAGAGAGGAATAGTGTGCCATCACCGGACAGGGAGAGCAGTGGAAGCTGCATATAGGTGGGCATGTAAATTTATACGGGAATGTACATTTTCACTCATTTATATTAAATAAAAAAAAAAGATGATTGAATTTGTAATTGTAGAAAGATCTTTGTGAGGATGGCTTGAAGGGATCAAGGCCAGGAGCAGAAATGCCAGTTGGAAGTTGTTGCCATCGTTGAGAGCAGATATTATAGGTGTCTGATCTGTAACAGTGGTAGGAAAAATGGTCATTCTTTCTGCTCTTCAGGTGTCAAGAGTGCAGTTTTAATGCAGGTAGCAGCAGCAGGGAAGAAAACTCCCCTTGCCTGAGAGGTGATTAAGATGGCACTGGAGGCTGAGTTCTCCAGAGAAGCAAAACCAGTAAAACATAGACATATGGGAGAGAGAGAGATTCATGTAAAGCCAACAGTCACAGACTGTAATGTCCCAAGTTAGTGGAACAGGAAGGAGGTTTCTACTGATTCACATAGCCTCAGGGACAGACAGACCCTTGTTCTGTAGACCCTCAGAGAGCAGGATTCCTGCCGGCTATGAAAATCAAAGAATCTCAAGATTGACAGACAAGACTGTAGGTAAGCTGCTAGCTCCCTTCCCAAGATCCAGAGGTCAGATGAACAGGAGGCAGCTATAGGATCTACAACAAACAAAAACTTGAGCAAGGAGAGCAGGAAGGACTAGACTTTGGGGGGTGGAGAGATGAAGGTTGAGGTGGCAGTGAGCCACCAGTACCACTCACAACAGATCCCATCATGGGGGCATCACATATCAAATCTCAGCAGGGAAGTAATCACATTATACAATTGCCAAAACACTGAGAATAATGACCTAGCCAAGTTGACACACAATCTTAACCATCACAGCTGTTGATCATATCTTAGGCCTTGTATTTTCTTTGTATAAATACATGCCCAGAAGGAAACTTTATATAAATATACTCCTTGCCTGCTTCAGGATTGGACCTTAGGGAAAATTTGAGATTGGAGCAGCACAGGACTTTGGTTTGCCACTTGAGATGCTCACTTTTTACTTTCACAGAGCTTGGCAGGATTTAAGCAAGACTGCTTTCTTTTGGGTCTCTGCTTGCACACACCCTCCAGGAACTTCCTCCCTTTAGATGTGAATAGAGCCTATCCTTAAATAGCATTTGCCAGAAGAAGGAGCCAGAAGTAAGATTTGCTCAGTCACTAGGGAGATGATTGCTGTTGGAACTGGTTAATTAACCAGGAGGACAGAAAGTTCTGGGTAAGATTCACAGATCTCCAGCAGCTTGGCCTAGCATTGTACCTGGTACTGTATTATTGCTTAATTAATAGGTCCTGAATATATTAATGTATTAGCATAATATGTAATTCTGAAAATGGTCATGTTGGGTCAGAAAATGGTCATATGTTGTTAAAAGGCAGAATTCATCTATTCACTCCTTTATCACTTGCTGGGCCTTGCTTCCCACTCAGCTTTGGGTTGGGATGGTGGGTCACAATCTTAACTGCACTTCAGAGCCGTCTGAAAGGTTTAAAAAAAGGAGATACCCAGGCTACATCTCAGTCCAATTAAATCAGAATCATCTGTGGAGGTGGCCTTAGTATTTTTCTGAAGCTCCCATGCAATTCTAATGTGCATCAAAGGCTGAGAACCGCTGTGCTAGGTGCTGGAATCACAGGTAAGTATCTCATTGTCCTCACCCTTGTAAAAGCCAAAGTGTAGGTGAAGGATACCTGAATTCATTCATCTGTTCATTCATTCATTAGAATAAAAAGTATTAAGTGCACTTAATAGAGTTACGGAAGCAGTGCTGTGGAAACCCAGAAAAAGAAACAGATCACTAAAGCTGAAAGATACGCGTAGCTTCAAAGAGGAAGGAACACTTAAGGTGAGTTTTGCAGGCTGAGTAGAACTTTATAGATGTTTACCTTCCTTCTTTCCATAGATCAGGAAGGAGATGTCATCCCAGCAGCTGAAGGAATTCAGACTTTTCCTTAAAGGCATTTAGAAGCCAAGCAGCTACGTGTTGAGATTTAGAAAGTGTTTGTCACATTTTAGACGGTACCTGAAGCAACCCTAAGCAGCACATAGACTTGGCATTAAATAATATTGACTCACACTGGTTGTCACTTCTGTTCCAGTCTTTCTGGTGACCTACAGGAGAATCTCGACTTGGTACTGGTACTTATTCAAAGCCAATCTAATGTTTGCTGATCTTTCTTTTTAACAAAGCAGAGCCTTCCACACATAGTCTGGGTAGAACTGAATCACTTTCTTTTGTAGCCATTCTATTTATTTTTATGGAAAACTCTAGATGGCAAATGATACTGGGCTTTTTATATATGGTACTGAAATAAACTGAAGCTAAAAATAGTGGATCAGCTTAAACATATAATGGTTATATAATCCATACTTAATAAATATACATTAGAATAGAAATATATAACTATAATCATATAGTATTTAAATACAAAATTAAATGATGATATAGAAGGCACAAAGATCTTTTATAAGAGGTGACTAAATACCTGAAGGAGAGAAATAAGGATTTAGAAAGATCATTCCCATGATAACTTGAGCAGGTGCTGGAGAGGGTGAGGCAGGAAGCAGGTCAGACAGTTTGGGATGGTTACAGTGGCCTGAATGAGTCATGACTGTAGCCTGGACTGGGTGGACAGCTACACCTGGAGGGCCAGCAATAGGGAGGAAACAATAAAGCATGTCCTAGTGGTACTGATCCCAGGAGAAGCCTTGATGCTTAGGCTGACTGGCCACAGGGAAGCCTAGTGGCAGAAAAAGAGGACCAAGTCTCAGGGACCCGACCTCAGACTTTGGGTGACGAAGGTACTGGGCATGAAGACAAGAGTATAACACGTAGTTATTGGTGCTTAGGGCCAAGGTGAGCTGGTTCACAGAGGAAACAGGAATTTGAGAGCAAGACACCTTGTTTGTGGTTCCCAAACCTGGCTGGCCACCATATGCACAGGTGAGTTATAAAAAATAGAGTCCTAGGTTCCAGCCCAGGCCTGCTGCATCCAAATCTCCAAATATAAGGCCCAGTTAACAGTATATTTTTAAGTTGCCCTGATAATTCTTAGGAAACTTCCTAACTACATCCACTGTCTAGAGACCCTTGAGGTGCATGGGCCAGCGACACTGTCTTCCCCTGGGAGCTTATTCAAAGTGTGAGATCTCAGGCCACACCTCAGACCTGCTGAATCGTTTGAACAAGAAGCCCAGAAAGGTTATGTGCATAGCAAGGTATAAGAAGTCATAAGGAATAATACAGAGAGATCCCATGTACTGTTTTTATCCTGTCTCACATTGCTAACATCTTGAAAAACAGTGATACAAAATCATGACCAATATATTGACATGGCTATAGTCAAGATACGGAATGTTTCCATCACCACGAAAAATCCTCGTGTTCCCTTTTATAGATTTCCTCCCACCCTCTGCCCCCTCCTCTACTGCCAGCTACCACTGTCTGTTTGCCATTTCTGGACTTTTGTCCTTTTCAGAATGTTGTGGAAATGGAATCATACAACATTGAAACCTTTGGGAACTGGCTTTTTTACTCAGCATCATTCTTTGGAGATTCACCCAGGTTGTTGCCTGTATCAGTAGTTCATTTCTTTCTGTTCTGAGTAGGATGCCATGATATGCCGGTACCTCAGTTCACATCGCCATTCAACATTAAAGGTCATCTGGGTTGTTCTAGTTTGGGGCTATTGCAGATAAAGCTATCTGAACGTTTGCTTACAGGTTTTTGTGTGAAGAGAAGTCTTTATTTCTCTAGAGTAAACGTCTAGCAGTGTCATGATTGCATAGTATGCTGGTAGCACCTTTAGTCTTTTGAGAAACTGCCATGCTCTTTTCCAGAAGGTTGGTCTATACGAGTGACCTGGTTGCATTCAGTATGTGAGTGATCTGGTTTGCCCACATCCTCAATAGCACTTAGTGTTGTTACTGTTTTTTATTTGAGTCATTCTGATAGGTAGTTTATTGTGATTTAAATTTGCATTTCCCTGGTGGCTCGTGATGTTAAATATCTTTTCATGCGCTTATTTACCTACTGTCTGTGCTTTCTAGTAAAATGTCTTTTATGTCTTTTGTCCCTTTTCTAACTGGAGTTTGATTTTTACTGTTGAATTCTGAGGTGCTTTTATATAATCTAGATACAGATCCTTTGTTGGATATGTGGGTTTGCAAATATTTTCTCCTGGACTGTAGCTTGTCTTTTCATCTTCATAACAGGGTCTTTCATAGAGCAAAGGTTTGCGTTTTTTTTCTTTTGCTGTTGATAAGGTCCATTTAATCATTTTTTTCTTCATAAAAATCATGCTTTTGATGTCAAGTCTAATAACTCTGTCCTAACCCTGAATCCCAAAGATTTTCTCTTATGTGTTTTTCTTCAACTATTATAGCTTTGCAATTTTTTATTTATGTCTATGCTTCATTCTGAGTTAATTTTTGTAGAAGGCCTGAGGTTAAGGTCACAGTTAATACTGTGCCTGTAAATGCCCAATTTGCTCCAGGACCATTATTGAAAAAATCAAAAAAACAAACCCACTGCCATCAAGTTGATGCCAATTCATAGGGACCTTGTAAGATAGAGCAGAACTGTCCCATGAAGTTTCCAAGGAGTCCCTGGTGGATTTGTATTGCCAACATTTTGGTTAGCAGATATGGCACTTAACTGCTATGCCAAGGCACCACTACATGCTTTCACCTTTGTCCAACATCTACTAGGCACATGTGTGGGGGTCTATTTCTGGGCTCTGTATTCTATTCCATTGATCTATGTGGCTGTTACTCTACCAGTACCGTACAGTGTTGTGTACTGTAGCCATGCACATTATCTTGAAATTAGATTGATTTCTCCTGTTTTATTATTTTTTTCTCAAAATTGTTTTAACTATTCTAGTTCTCTTGACTTCCCATATACAATCTTGCCTATCTCTACAAAAACTTTAGCTGACATTTTGGTAGGAGCTGTGTTAAATCTGTAAATCTCTTTGCAAATTGACATCTTGATTATTTTTAGTCTTCCATTCTCCAAACATTGTATAGCTCTCCATTTATTTATGTCTTCTTTGATTTCTTTTGTCAGTGTTTTATAATCTTTAGCATACTAATCCTGTGAAAGTCCTTTATCTGAGAATATTTTAATTTCCCCTTCATTCTTTATGGATATTTTTGCTGAGTATATAATTCTGAGTTGATAGTTCTTTCAACATCTAAGAAATGCTTTACTACTTCTTTCTGGTTTCCATGGTTTCTGATGAGAAAGTGCTATGATTCCAATTGTTTTCCTCTTATGGGTAAAGTGTTGTTTTCGTCTGCCTTCTTTTAAGATTTTTTTCTCTGCAGTTTTTAAAATTTTAATTATGATATGTCTTGGTGTGGATTTCTTTGGGCTTATCCTATTTGACTTTCGCTCAGCTTCTTGAATCTGTAGGCTTACATTGCTTGCCAAATTTCAGAAAATTTCATATTCACTAGGTTCCATTTCAGTCCCATCCTCTTTCTCTTCCTCTTCTGGGACTCTGGTAACACGAATGCTAGATCCTTTCTCCAAAAGCCCCCAAGGCTCTGTTCTTTCTGTTTTTCTTGAGTCTGTTTACCTTCTGTTGTTCAGATAGGTAATTTCTATTGTTGTATCTTTCAATTCCATTCACTGTTGAGTTTGTCCATTGAATTTTTATTTTGGTTATTGTATTTTCGTTTCAAAATTTCCATCTATTTCTTCTTTGTACCTTCTATTTCTTTACCAAGACTTTTTGTTTTAAGGGTGTTATATTTGCCCTTAGAAACACTCTTATGAATGTTTACAATCTTTGTCAGATGATTCTAACATCTCTGTCATCTTCACACTGGCATCTGTTGGTTGTGTTTTTTCATTCCATTTGAGGTCTTCCTAGTTCTTGTCATGATGACTGAGTTTTGATTGAAATGTGCACATTTGGGGTGTTATTTTTTGAGACTTTGGACCTTATTTTAATCTTGTGTTTTAGCTGGTTTTTTCTAATACCACTCTAGCAGGGAAGGGGGTGGGTGAATGCGGTACCTTTTTACTCCCAGCTTGACAGTAAGAGTCCAAGTTGACAGCTGAAGGGGTAGAGATCCTCAATGCTGATAAGCATGTTGAGAATTCTACTCCCCACAAGGCTTCCACTGACATCACACAGCAGGCACGTCTTGCTAAAAACCTATGAGGACAAAAATTCTGGCTCCCTACTTGGGACTGTAAGGACAACATCCCAACAAGGGCACTGGATCATCGTGTGATAGCCTGGAAAGGCCAGAAATCTTTGCTCCTTGCTCATCCTTTACTGGTGTGGGTGGAAGTGTCATCACAGTGTTTTCTCTGATGCTTGGTTGGAGAAGAGCAGTCACTGTCTAAATGTTTTCTGTCTCCTAGGCTGCCGTTTCTTGCTCCTTTGGACAGACAATGGCTTTTTTTTTTCTTCATCCAATGGTGTTTCTGATTTGCTGGCTTCTTTAGCTCCAAACCTTGGATAAAACCAAAATGAAACCAGTTGTTGAGTCATTTCTGATTCAAGGAGACCAAGGAATTCATCACTACATTGTTCTTTGGGTCTTGAGGTTCCTTAGCTGCTTAGCATTTTTCTTTTCACTCTTGAGAGTACTTGAGCATGCGTGTGTGTGTGTGTACATGCATGTACACACACGTATGCATATATGTATATATATACATATGTATATATATGCATATACACATATATGTATATATATACTCTAGGGAAAAGTAAATCTATTCCATTGTCCCACAGACAGAAGTATCAGCATGCTTTAAAAGCTTGCCAACCTTAGAACTACAGATATAGACTTTATGCTTCACTGGGAGGGGACAGTGTAAACACGTAAACTATCACATCATCTGTGTCTGACAAAGAATATTCCTCAATGAACATTTTTTGAATGGATAGATGGAAGGGAGGGAGGGAATGATTGCATAGATGGATGAACGATTGAATGAATATGAAAATGGACCCAGTGACCAGGCTGATTCACACTCACCTATGCCCCTATGGTATCTGTATTTAGGGGCAGCCTGGCCCCAGAGAGATGGCTCCACCAACAGGTGGCGCTGAGGAGCCTCAGTTGTGGGTATTATAGGCCACAGGTGCACAATCCCTTGACTCAAGCCCGAAGAGTTAAAGAAACTCCTAATTACCTCCCGCTCTCTCTTATAAACATTGCATCTGCCTCTCATTTCTCTTGTGCTAGCTCTTTTATTTACTTCATATCATCAATCAATTTTTCTCCCCCCACAAGACGAGAACAGCCTGAATGACTTTGGCCCCTGAAAGTGCTTTTTTCAAGACTTAATCTCCAGGGATTTGAAACAAAAGAAAACATTATTCATGGCTTCCTGAAATGCTACTTGTATGTACTGGGCGTGATGTGTCACTGTGTCCTTGTCTAATGTTAGCACAAACATCCATATTTTCAACTCTGAAATCTTTATTCGAAAGTGGTTATCCATTTCCCTCCCTTCCTCTGTGGTTAGCTGCTGTCTGGTTGATTCTGCCTCTTAGTGGCCCCATGTGACAGAGAAGAAGTACTCTGTAGTCCAGGCTGCAGTCTTTATGTAGGCCAATCCCCAGGCCTCGTGTCCTGAACCACTGATGTTTTGATTAGCAGCTCGAGAATGCTTAATCCTTGCACCACCAGGGTTTTCCTGTCTCTACTGTAATGAAAGAAAGGGTAGCTAGGGAAATGTGGAAGTCATTCAAACATTTTAGAAGGCAGGCCTCTCTTGGGCCTTTAAATGAAACTTGCCCTTTTAGTCACTTCTGGATATCTTAGTACAGAGCACCAAGTTCCTTTAAGTTCCAGAAGCCTCAGTTTCCACATCTTTAACACGAGAGTCGGAATCTCTGGGTGGTGCTACTGGCTAAGTGATGGGCAATTAACCAAAACATTGGTGGGTTCCAATCTACCCAGACAGCCTTGGAAAGAAAGCCTGGTGATCTACTGCCAAAAAATCAGCCCTTGAAAACCGTATGAAGTAGTTCTCCTCTGACATACATAGGGTCAGCATGAATGACAGTACACTCAGCAGAAACGGCTTCGGTTTTTTATTAAAGATGAGGGCACAGATGATTCCTTTGTGAGGTCACCAGCACTGTGAGGATAAAATGAGGCAACAAAAACAAAAAACTCTCCCAGCAAAATGCTGCTGTTTAGATTGGATTTTCCTTTTTGTTCACTGCTTTTGGAGACCAGAGGGAAAGAGAGAACAGAGTTGAGCTTTTTACACACATTTGCTAGTACTTATTCTTCAACTTCCCTTTCCTGTGCCTTTCACACCCGGGGAGATGAAGGAGCAAACAAACGATCCAACAAATCCAGTCTTCTAAACTACAATTAGACATATATTTAAAGAAGATCGTAAAAGTACAGAGGAAAAGAGTGATGCAACTAAGCTGCTTTCCTATTTCTACTTCTACTTCTGGAGAAATTATCTGTAACAAAAAATCATGAGAGATATTTATTCTAGTTCATAGTATGAGCTAAAGCTGTCCTTCTGCAACTGGTTTGCTTCTATTTAAATGACAGTGAGAATCTAACAACTGGATGTTTTAGCTGATCCTATTGTCCTCTTTGCTGTGGCTTCTGGGAAACTCACAGTCAATTTTATATCCCAGTTCCAACGGTCCTTCCTATTTGCCTTTAACTCAATATTTCTCTTTTTCCTTTTTGAATCCCAGTGTCTGGTAGGTATTTTGGGGATCAACACTTCAAAACAGACACTTGGCTGTATGCCTGTTCCATTGGAGGTGGTAGAGTGGAGAGGTTAAGGGTCAGTCCTGAACTGAACCCCAAATGTACCACATACTAGCTGTGTGATCCTGGGCAGCATAGTTAGCTATGCTGAGCCTCAGTTTCTTCAGATAGAAATTGGGGTTTATAACGTCTACAAGCAGGGCTGCCAACACGTTCATTCAGGTTTGAACCCCTACTGAGAATACACATCTCTAACAAGTTTCAAGCCTATGCCAATGCTGCTGGTAAGGGACCTTTTCTGAGAATCACTAGTAGAACAGATGTTCTCAAAACCTTTGTATATGATAATCACCTGGGGATGTTATTAAACTGTAGATTCTGATTCAGTCTGTCTTGGTGGAAATGAAAGTTCTCCGCAGAGCTTCTAACAGAAAAAAACATTCCAAAGACCTGTTTCCAAGGCTGTGACCTCTCAGAAGCCAATCACCAGGCCTATCTTCCAAGGTGCCTGTGGGTGGGTTTGAATCTCCAACTTTTGAGCTAATAGTTGAGCGCTTAGCCATTTGCACGTGGAACCTCACTGTAATTTTTTTTTTATTTGCCTTTCCCTGGTGGTGCAGTGGTTAAGCACTTGGTAGCAAACTGAAAAGTAGGCAGTTTGACCCCATCTGCCATTCTGTGGAAGAAAGATGTGGCTTCCATCAACATTACAGCCTTAAGGAATCCTGTGGGGCACTTCTACTCTGCTCTGTAGGGTCGCTGTGAGTCAGAACTGACTTGATGATATACAACAACAATGACCGATGATGCCGAGCACTTCTTCATGTGCTTATTGATAATTCCTCTATCTTCTTTAAATACTGGTGGTACAGTGGTTAAGCTCACCTGCCAACCAAAAGGCAGTGGTTTGAACCTACCAGCTACTCTGCAGGAGAAAGATATCTGCTTATGTAAAGATTACTGCCCTGATGTATACACACCAAACTTTATTAGTGATTTCCGGGATGGAGGGCAGAGGGGAAGTAGAGGAAAGTGGGAGGGGGAAGGAGTGTTAACTGTGATCAAAAAACCACATTAATTAAGGATTGCACGTCCATAGATCCATTAATTGTAATTGCTGTCAATAAGTTGTAAACTTTTGACTCAGACTGCATTCTCATGGCCCAGCCAATCTGACATACAACCTTAATGATGACAATCTGTAAAAAATTGTGTGATAGATATATTTATAACAATGACCAAAAAAAAGGAGAGTAAATGCTAACGCTGCTTACGTACAACCAAAAACTGCCTTGGTTTTGAATTTAGGGTCATAGTTTTATGGTATATCCTAGTTTATTGGCCAAATAACATGTTTAGCGCTTCTGTTCTACCTCCAAGTTCATCGCATAGTGCTTAAAAACTTGTGTTAAAAACTGGCAAGCTGCCATATGAGGCACAATCATTGGTCTCTAATTTGTCTAGAGCAACACACTAAGGAGAATTAGGAATAGGAACTCAGACCAGACCCGCTGCCATCAAGTCAATTCCAACTCAGCAATGCTATAGACAAAGTAGAACCATCCTCACAGAGTTTTCAAGAAGCGCCTGGCAGATCTGAACTGCTAATACCTGATTGGGAACCACAGCACTTAACCACTATACTGCTCGGATTTCCAGGAATAGGGAGCAGATATGGAATGTGTAACGAATTGCCACCCTGAACAGTGGCCTCCTTTGGCATGAGACCCGGGGAACTGGATACTGCCTACTACCATTACTGAACATTTTGATCAAAGATTCTATAAAAGAACCCTGATCCAAAGTGGGGGAAAGGCAGAACAGAATTTCAAATTTCCACAAACTCCAGTCTTCCGGGGGCCATAACAATTGAACGAATCCCTAAAACTATTGCCATGAGATAATCTTTAAACCTTAAACCAAAAAATATCCCCTAAGTCTTCTTAAAACCAAACTCAGTTTTCACTAGTAAAAAATGTCTGCCTTAAGCATTAAGCTCTTTTAAGAACTATATGGGATCAAACTGACAACGGTAACTTGAAAAATTAGGTGGGAACCTTAGGGAGCGGGGACTTGATGTTAACGGAAGAGGAACCAGAAAAGGGGGTGAGAATGGTTGTATAACTCAAAGAATGTAATCAGTGTCAGTCAATAGTACACAAAGAAACTGTTGAGTTGGTGTATGTTTTGCTATGTGTGTTCTCAGGAACAACAAAAAACTAGGTCGATCTGGGCCTGTAACCATTGGTGGCCTCTCAATCGCAGCTGTCCTCTTCAGCAAATATGCTCCAGGCTGTTCCCATTCCCACCACTCTCTTGCTCCCATTCCAATCCTCCATTCTTATTAGCTTCTCCTCCTTGACTTGGTAGATATTTGACTGTGTAGCCCTGTACCTGGAAAGGTCATCAGAACCACTAGCTGTTCATGAGGCCATCTACCTTTTGGGTTTTACCCAGAGCCTAACTATTAACTCAGCACTCCCTCTGGACTCTAAATCAGCCAAATTCCTGCAGTCCTGAGCTCATGATGAGATTTTGCTCTCTGCAGCCTGCTCTGTGTACTACACGCAATGGCACAGATAAGCCTGAGTGGTTTACAGAAATGATGCCAGACTTAATGAGGATGTGTGGTACTGGGGTCACCCTCATGCATGGTGCCTTTCTTAGAATTAGAGAAAAGAAATTAATGCTCTGATTTATTTGTACAGAATAATTTCCAATGCAAGCAAGGAAAGAGTAAAGCCCTTTGGAATGTAGAGTGGTAGGTGAGGCAGTTTAGCAGGTATTTAAGAAAGGAATCTCAAACTCTGGGGTGTTTTTTAACTAAAGAAAACAAAAGATGTGAGAAGAATGTGGGAGGCATTCTTTTTTTATCAATGGAATGAATCTATTTTATTCTGTTTTAAAAATTATATAACATTACTTCTTATAGAACTAAGGCATCCTTGCTGCTGAAATCTTGGGAAATGTTGCAGACAGTAAATATCATCTGTTACGCACAGAAAACCGTCATTAATGTAGCAGTGATTCACTGGTAGCTTGCTAGTGAATAGAGTAGGTGTCATCCTGTACAATGTCTTTTGCAAATTCAATAGCTTCATAAGCATTTCCCATACCATTCTCAGTGCTCCATAAATGTGATTATCAATGGCTGCATGTCATTCTATTCTGTAGCTACCTTGTATTTAGTTCCCGGATGTGGAGTGTTAGATTATTTCCTTAATTTTCTATCAGAAGTAATATTGGAGTGGGCATCTTTGTGTGTTTATCTTTCTTCATGTTTAGGATTGCCAGGAAAGAAGTTTCTAACATTACAGTTTCTAGGAAAGTGTAGAAAAGTTAGCCAAAATCTATGGGCCAATATTCACCAATAGGATAAGTCTGGTCTCAAATTTCCATTGACTTAGACGAAGTGATTTAAGTGCTACAGTTGCTAAGTAAAAGCCTAGCGGTTCAAATCTACCAGGTGTTCCTTGGAAACTCAATATGGCAGTTTTAGTCTGTCATATAGGGTTTTTATGAGTCAGAATTGACTTGATGGAAATGGATAGACATCCTTATGAAGAATGTGCCCACACTTCTGCTCCAAGGCCCACCTTTCTACCTCCTCCACTGTTCTCCACCTGTTAGCTTCTCAGTGTTTCAGAGCTCGTCCAGTAAACCTTTGCTGAGCACCTATCACAGGCCAGCCAGGAGCCAGGCACAGGAGAAATGGCACCAGGTGAAACAGGCAAAGTCCCTGCCACAAGTAGAGGGTCCCCTTGTTAGTTGAAAGTCTTCCACTGCATAAGTAAAAATTGTGGCCGTACTTCATAAAATTAGCCCTCAGTTTAACTGGAGAGAATCAGCTAAAGAAAAAGTAATACTGTCACAAGATAGGTGTTACAAAGAGGGATGTGATGGGATGTTACAGGTCACTGGGTGGCACAAGCGGTTTGGGTCCGACTACTAACCTGAAGACGGGCAGTTGGAGCCCACCCAGCAGCACTGCAGAAGAAAGTCCTGGAACCTACTTCCAAAAAGATGATAGCCGAGAAAGCCATACGAAGCAGTTCTACTCTGTAACACCTGCAGTTACCGTGAGCTGGATTCATCCCAACAGCAGTAGCGGTGTTAGGAGTGTCGGGGAAAACAGCGAGAAAAGCAACAAAAAGCGTCAAGGCCAAAGGGTGCTCCAGGCAAGGGGGACAGCACACACAAAGGCAAAGGTGCAAGAGAATTTGCTGATACTCTGGTCCCAACATCGCTTCCGACTCTTCTTTGTGTGTTCCAGTCAGTTCTGACAATTCCCTCTCGGTTCCTCAAACTCAGCTCTGCACCTTCGTTTCTACTTTAGTTGTGAGTTGAGTTAGTCCCCAGCTCATGATGACTGCATGCAGAGTCGATAAGACACTGCCCGACGCTGTACCATCCCCATGGTCAGTTGCAGACTGGACACTGTGATGCACAGTGTTTTCATGGCCTGATGTTTGAAAGTAAGTTGCCAGAGTTCCTTCCCAATCTGTCTTAATCTGAAAGGGCTGCTGCGGCTGTTCAGCACTGTAGCCACACAGCAGCCTCTACTAACAGACAGGTGGTCGCTGCACATGCAGCATATTCACGGGGAATGGAACCCAGGTCTCCTGGCTGGAAGGCAATTACCCCACCACAAAGAATTATCTGACCCAAAAGTTCAATAGCACTGAGACTGTGAATTCTTGGGTTAGAGAGATGTAGGTTCAAATCTCAGCCTTGCCACTTCTTAGTCGTGTGACCCTTGAGTAAGCTGATGCACCCCTCAGAGCCTGAGACGAGCATTTCATCATCTCCACAATAGAGCTAATCAGACCTCCTTCATGGGTGTGTGTGTGGGAAGGGGGTTCATAACAGTGTATAGAAAGCACCCAGCCTGGTGCTTGACTCATCGTAGTTACATCGGATGCAGTGGGTGTTCTGGAGACATTAAGGGTACATTGACTGCCTCTGCTTATGTGCTGGCACATGGACCTGATTCCACTGGGCGTTTATAATCACTCTAGAAGAAGGCCCTACTCCAAGCTAACAGTTTTGGGGTGGTGCCATTGCCTTAATTCAAAATTACTGGTTTCCTTGTACACACAGCTTCTTAGAGACAGAGACTCCACTTCTGCTTATCACCTCAAGTTTTGCAAAGCTTTCTCACTCTATCATCTCCAGCGGGAATCCTGGTGTCACAGTGGCTAAGAATTTTGTGGTTAACCAGAAGGTCAGCAGTTCAAGTCCACAGATGCTCCCTAGAAACCCTACGGGGGCAGTTCTACTCTGTCCTACAGGGTCACTATGAGTCAGAATCTACTCCATGGCAATGAGTTGGTTTTAGTTTTACCTCAACCCATCCTCCCAACAGCTTAATGAGATAACATTGATATATATTCCCTGTTTTACAGATGAGGAAATTGGAGATAGAGATTGCTTATTTAAAGTCTACACAGCCAATAAAGTAGCAGAGCCAGGGTGAAAACTCTGGCAGCTCTAAAGCTCTCGGTGTCCATCAGCTGCTTCTCTCAGCAGATGATGGATTTGAACTGTTGGCTTTTGGATTAGCAGTTGAACAATTAACCACTGCTCTGCCAGGGCTCCTGCACAGGGAAGTCTACTCACAGATGTGTTTTTCAGATTGTAGATCCCTGAGGGAGGGAAAACTGTCTGACTTTGTATCACCAACTAGAGCCTGTTTGGTGCAAATGGTTAATGTTAACCAAAAGATTGGAGATTTGAGTCTACTCAGAGACCCTCAGAAGAAAGGCCTGGTATTATACTGCCCCCAAATCAGCCATTGGAAACTATATGGAGCACACTTCTACTCTGCACATGTGGGGTCACCATGAGCTGGAATGGATTGAATGGCAACTGGTTAGAGCCTGTTTAAGAATTAGGTGAGAAGAAGTGAGACCAGGGCCGGCTTCATGGGTTTCCTGCTCTGGAGACCCTGCCTTTGATTTTAATGCTTGCCTGTCACCATCTTGAAATTCTAAACTTTAATTTTTTTATTTTTTCCTAGACTCCACAAATTGTGACATTGGTCTTGAGTAGAACGTAAGATAATGATTTTACACTACTGGCCATAGAAGGACAATTTATTTCACCATGGCCTCTCCCCTGCCCTCAGGCCCCCCTTCCTGTGTGGCCTTTTTTTCCAGGACTCCAAGCCTGTATCACACTGTTCCTTGAGACTGTGTCCTACTTCCTTGAAACTCCTGAGGCACCTCAAGCTGAGGCCAGCATCAAGGGCTGTGTGTAGCTTGGGGACTGCAGTTGGCCTTCCAGAAATTTGTCTACTGAATCCTGTGACTTCTGCAGATAGGAGATTTCCTTGCTCCAGAAACAGAACCCTGAGCTGAGCAAGAACCTTTGAACAGTAAATATTTGTCAGATGCATAATTTCAGAGCTGAGATGCTTCATAGTGCACCCCTTCTCATTCATTTATGCAAATTTTTTAACAAACATTGATTGATCTTTTCCTTTTGTCTTTAAGCAGAACAACATACCCAAACTACACAGGAGAAAACTTGATGAAGCACTGAGCATACTGTAATAGGCAATGAAGTAGTCAGTTCTGACTCATAGAGACCCTAAAGGACAGAGCAGAACTGCCTGTAGCATTTCCAAGGAGCACCTGGTGGATTTGAACTGCCAACCTTTCACTATGAGTTGGAATTGACTTGATGGTAGTGACTCTTTATTATGAAAGGTATCAGTAAAACAGAAAAGTTGGAAGAATTGTGCAATGAACACCTATATACCTACCCCATAGATTGTAACAGAACAGAAACCCTGGTGGCACAGTGTGTTAAGTGCTACAGCTGCTAACCAAAAGGTCAGCAGTTCAAATCCACCAGGTGCTCCTTGGAAATTCTATGGGGCAGTTCTACTCTGACCTCTAGCTAGTGTTGCTATGAATCAGCAATGATATAGATTATGTTTGCTTTTTGCTTTACTACATATCTACTGTTCATTTCTCCATTCTTCCAATCAACTATCAACAGACTTACTCTTAGATGCATTTTAATTAAGGAGGAGAAAGAGAAAGTAATGCTGTTGAGGGTATCGGAAGAGGCACCGTCGGAGAAGTCAGAGGCATCCTTTGACCATGGCAAATCAGAGCTGAAGGAAAGCATCTAAAAACACCTAAGTTGAGGCTCTAAAAGAAGACCTGGAGAAAGTTTCAAAGCTCATGTACTCCTCTTTAAACATTTGATGTGTGAAAAAATAGAAGCCAAGAGATGGCTCAGCAAATAGTGGCAGGGCAAGGGCAAAACCAATGTGACTCAGTGGTGCTTTTCTAACTCACCTACCCCCAGGGTTTCTCCTACAAGGATCAAATGTCTTGGGAAATAATTTTTATCTTTAAAAATGATACAAATTTTACCTTGAACTCTAGAATTTATCTGGCTTGGTCTTAATGTAAAAATAATCAGTTTTTGCTAAATTATCAAGAGAAATTTATACTCTGTTAGCGCTTAACTTTCTTTGAACTCACACCACCTTTTGATAAATATAAAAATTTAACAGCCTCTGCCAGAGTTTTAATATCTGCTTCTACCTTCTACCTTGTATTAATTTCCTGTGTTTACTGTAACAAATTACCACCAACTGGGTGGCCTTTAACAGAGACATATTCTCTTAGAGTTGGGAGGACAAAAGTCTGAAATTAAGGTGTTGGCAAGCCTGCACTCCCTGCAGAGGCTCTAGGGGAGATTCTGTTTCTTGACTCTTCTAGCTTCCAGTGTTTTTTGTCTCCCTTGGCTTGTGGCCGAATCACTTCAATCCCTGCTTTTTTCTTTCCATTGCCTTTTCCTATAGATGCATAGGCATCTGTGTCTTCCCTTCTGTCTGTCTTAAATCTCCCTCCCCTTTTCTCTTATAAGGACACTTATTGGAGTTAGGGTGCACTTGGATGATGCTGGAAACCTTGGTGGCGTAGTCGTTAAGAACTACATCTGTTAACCTTTTGGTAAGCAGTTTGGTTGGCAGTTTGATTCTACCAGGCACTTCTTGGAAACCCTACAGGGCAGTTCTGCCCTGTCTTATAGGGTCACAATGAATTGGAATCAGCTCAACAACAATGGATTTGGTCTGAATGATCTCATCTCAAAATCTGTAATTACATCTACCGATACCCTTTTTCCAAACAAGGTCATATATACAGGTTCTGAGGATTAAGATTTGGACTTATCTTTGGGGGGGCTACTGTTTAACTCATTAGACACCCCAATTAAGGATTGTCAGTTAGGGGAGGATAAAATATGATGTCTGCATAGCCTTACTAGCTAAGAATTTTTAATCACACATTAATATAGTTTGTGTTAGGCAAAAATATTTTTTTGTTTTTCAAATATAAAAATAACAAACATGTATTTCAAATTACAGAGCCCTCTTGCCATCTGAGAAACAATGTTCTAGGGAAATATGCTAGATTTATTTCGTGCTTTGTATATCTCTGGTGCATCTCCTTGTAACCTTCCTTATGTCAGTTAGGGATGCTTTTAGCTGCAAGTAAAAAGTCCTCTAACAATAGCTTAAACAAAAATTGTTGTGGTGGTTAGGTACCATTGAGTTGATTCTGACTCACAACAATCCTATGCACAACAGAACAAAAGATTGCCTGGTCTCGCACCATGTCCACAATTGGTTTTATGCTTAAGCCCATTGTTATAGCCGCTGTGTCAATCTATCTTGTCAAGGGTCTTCCTCTTTTTCGCTGATCCTCCACTCTACCAAGCATGATGTCCTTCCCCAAAGACTGATCCTTCCTAACAACATGTCCAAAGTATGTAAGATGTAGTCTTGCTATCTTTGCTTCCAGGGTGCACTCTGGTTGTACTTCTTCCAGAACAGATCTATTTCTTCTTTCGGCAGTCCATGGTACATTCAGCATTCTTCTCCAACACCACAATTCAAAGGCATCAATTCTTCTTCTGTCTTCTTTGTTCATTGTCCAGCTTTCTCATGCATATGATGTGATTTAAAATACCATGGCTTGGGTTAGGTACACCTTAGTCATCAAGGTGACATCTTTACTTTTCAATACTTCAAAGAGATCCTTTAAAGCAGATTTTCCCAGTGCAATGCTTCTTTTGATTTCTTGGCTACGACTTCCATGGGTGTTGATTTTGAACCCAAGAAAAATGACATCCTTGACAAACTCAATCCTTTCTCCATTTAGTGTGCTGTTGCTTACTGGTCCAGTTGTGAGAGTTTTTGTTTTCTTGATGTTGAGGTGCAATCCATACTGAAGGCTGTGTTTCCTGATCTTCACCAGTGTTTCAAATCTTCTTCACTTCCAAGAAGTAAGGTCTTGTCATCTGCAATAACTCAGGTTGTTAAGGAATCATCCTCCAATCCTGATGCCTTGTTCTTCTTTGTATAATCCAGCTTCTCAGACTGTTTGCTCAGCATACAGATTGAAAAGGTATGGTGAAAGGATGTAACCCTGACACACACCTTTCCTGACTTTAAACCATGCAGTGTCCCCTTGTCGTGTTTACACAACTGCCTCTTGATCTATATACAGATTCCTTAAGAGCACAATTAAGTGTTCTGGAATTCCCATTCTCCGCAATGTTAGCCATAATTTATTATGATCTATATAGTCAAATGTCTTTGCACAGTCAATGAAACACAGGTAAACATCTTTCTGGTATTCTCTGTTTTCAGCCAAGGTCCATCTCAGATCAGCAATGATATCTCTGGTTCCACATCCTCTTCTGAATCCAGCTTGAATTTCTGGCAGTTCCTTGTCAATATACTGTTTCAGTATATTATATCCCATAATAAATCTGCAGGTAGAAGACTCTAGGGTTCGTTCAGCAGCTCAGTGATAGCAGAGTTCTGGGTTGATGTCTCAGTGATTCTCTTGACTTTTCTCTTATAACTCAGATGTAGCTCAAAGCTATAGGCCTTTTCACTTCCCAGCAGGTAGAAGGAGGCAAGTGGAAAATTGTTCTTTTCCTTGTTTTTATCATTTATTAGAGAGGAAGAACTGTTCAAAACCCCACTTCCATCAGAAGACTCCAAAGTCTGTTTCACTGGCCACAGTTATGTTTCATGCCCACTTGTAGACCAGTCCCTGGCAACAAGGAATTAGATTTTCAGCTTAGACTGACCAGGTTGCTCCCTATCTTCCTAGAACATCTGTAAAACCTGACTTGTACAATTTATTTGCCTTAGTTTTTAGCTAGTCCCCTCCCTAGAATGTAAGCCCCATGAGAAAAGAGATTTTTTTTTGTCTGGTTTGTTCATTGCTGTTGTCCTAACACTTAGAACAGTGCCAGAAATTCAACTGTCTTTGAATGAATGGACAAGGAGAAAGGGGATATGGCTGCTGAATAGGTAACTGGCAGTGCTTGGTTCCTCATAGCAAACAGCCTGAGTCTGACAAACATAATGCTATTGCTGATCATCAAATCCCTCACCTGAGTTCTTGTCTTTCCTCCCAGGAAGTGAGCCATAGCTGGAAGCTATTCTTGTGCCAATGAACCTTTCCAATGACTCCTGCATCACAGAAGACAAGATGTGTGAGGGGAAGAAGACCGCCTTGGCCCCTCATCAACTGATGCCTCTGGTGGTGGTCCTAAGCACCTTATCCTTGGTCACTGTGGGGCTCAACTTGCTGGTCCTGTATGCCGTCCGGAGCGAGCGGAAGCTGCACACTGTGGGGAACCTCTACATCATCAGCCTCTCAGTGGCAGACCTGATTGTGGGAGCGATCGTCATGCCCATGAACATCATCTACCTTCGCAAGGCCAGGTGGTCCCTGGGCCGGCCTCTCTGCCTCTTTTGGCTGTCCATGGACTACGTAGCCAGCACAGCATCCATTTTTAGTGTCTTCATCTTGTGCATCGACCGCTACCGCTCTATCCAGCAGCCCCTCAAGTACCTGCGGTATCGTACCAAAACCCGAGCATCAGTCACCATCATGGGTGCCTGGTTTCTCTCCTTCCTGTGGATTATTCCCATTCTAGGCTGGCATCGTTTCGTATCAGGGAAACTGAAGTGCCGGGAGGACAAGTGTGAGACAGATTTCTATGATGTCACCTGGTTCAAGATCATGACCGCCATCATCAACTTCTACCTGCCCACCGTACTCATGCTCTGGTTCTACACCAAGATCTACAAGGCTGTGCGGCAGCATTGTCAGCAACGCGAGCTGGCTAATGGATCTCTCCCTTCCTTCTCAGAAAGTAGGCTGAAGCCAGAGAATCCCAAGGTGGGTGCCAAGAAACCAGGGAAAGATTCTCCCAGTGAAGTTCTAAAAAGGAAGCATAAAGATGCCAGTAGTGAACCTGTCTCAAAGACACCATCCCAAGAATCAGAGGAGATGAAATCCCCCATTGTCTTCAGCCAACAGGAGGATGAGGAAGTGGCCAAACTCCACTGCCTCCCACTCAACACGGTGCCGATTCGGACCATGGTGGAGGAGAGCAGCAAGGAGTATGTAGCCATCAACCAGAACCAGCTCGAGATAGGTAGGTCTGGTCTGAATACACTTGGGGCCAGTGAGACATCAGAGGACCAGATCCTAGATGAGTGCCAGTCTATCTCCCAAACAGACTCTAACAACCCCACTGAGCCAGCATCAGGGAGAGGCAAATTGAAAAGTGAGTCTAGCACAGGCCTGGATTACATCAAACTCAAGTGGAAGAGGCTTCGCTCACATTCAAGACAGTACGTGTCTGGGTTGCACATGAACCGTGAACGGAAGGCAGCCAAACAGTTGGGCTTTATCATGGCAGCCTTCATCCTTTGCTGGATTCCCTACTTCATCTTCTTCATGGTCGTTGCCTTCTGCAAGAGCTGCTGCAATGAGCGAGTGCACATGTTCACCATCTGGTTGGGCTACATCAACTCCACGCTGAACCCCCTAATCTATCCTTTGTGCAATGAGAATTTCAAGAAGACATTCAAGAGAATTCTGCACATTCGCTCCTAAAGGAGGTCCTGAAGGGTTACAACAAAACGATGGTTCCTAGAAGGCAATGGAAGGTCAAGGCCTGTGTGATGCCAGGCCCCTGGGCTTTCTGGAATGAAACAAGAGTCTTAGGGGCTGGGTCTCTGGAAAGTTCTTATACACAACTGGAAGAACAACAGATAGTGGTGGTCAGCAGAGACATAGTATTCTGAGTAGAAAGCAGAGTATCTCCTAAAGAATCAGACCTGGACGGAATCCTTCTGCCCCTTAGGAAATCTGGGAGCTTCAGACTGTACTTTCAAGTTTACAGACTTGAATAAATTAGTAGCCAAAGGGATGTATGGGTAGGGTGTCACTGGAGCATTAGCCAGAACTCGTGATCTTTCCGGGAACAGAGCTAGAGGACTGTGCAGAGAATTACGCATGCAGAAAAATGATGTTCCCTTGAAGGGGTCATCTTGAGAGAGAGGACAGTGGTCACTGTGTGGCTGCCACTTCTCAAAACAACTCTCATCTGAGCCCCTTTTGCAACTTTCTCCAGATCCAGTATCTCAGCCATCGTGGAAATTCTGCCTTATTATTCCTCATTCATGCATGTCTTAGAGTAGGAAATTATGCAAGTTGAGCATCCATCACTTTCAACCCCAAATTCCTTTCAACTCTTAAAAACATTATGGTAAAAGCTGCCCTCAAAAGAAAGAGAAAATAGCTATACAATTAAAATAAAAAAGGGCATAGAGAGAGAAATGAAAAAGCTTTATTACTTGGAGGCTGTACTCAGTTTGGAATCGCTGAGTGGTGTCAATGGTTAATGTGTTCAGCTGCTAAAAGTCGGCAGTTTAAGTCTACTCAGAGGACTTGGAAGAAAGGCCTGGCAATCTACTTCAGAAAACCCTATAGAGAATGGTTCTGCTTGGACACAAGTGAAGTTGTCATGAGTTAGAGTCAACTCAGTGGCAACAGGTTTCACTGGTACCACGTTTATCTTATTTAAGCCCCACAGCACTGCTCAACAGGTAGCTGTTGTTATAGGCTCCAGAAAACTGAGGTACAGCAAGGTTAAGTAGGTTGTGAGGTCACATAGCTAGTTACATAAGGGAACTAGGTAAAAAAACCTTTCTGGTACTGTATTTTCTCCAAAAGTCAGCGATCTGGCCTCCTTAGTTCTCTCTCACACACACATGTTCCCAAGAGTGGTGGCAATTCTTAAAAACCTAAGTTAGGAGGGAGACCAGCTGACAAAGAACAAGCCTGTGGCCATAGAAGGTGACTACTTTTTACTAGTGAGTTCTGTTGTGTTTGTTAAAAAGTTGCCGTGTTCTTTTTTAGACAAACTTATTAAGTAAAAACTAACAAAAGCATGAGAACATATAGTTTCACTTTGCATTCTCGTTGTGATTCATATTTTAAAACTTGCTGCTAAACTGTAATATGTGTGGCAAATGAGAGTACCTGTACAAATTGATACTTTGTTTCTTGTGTTCCTGTTTGCATGACCTGTTAAAATATTTTTACCTACCTAAACACGATGTTTGAAACTACACTGTTGGGTGGTTTTTTTTATTTTTACCTTTCCAGGAGTCTTTTGGACTGAGAAGATACCTTCAAATGTATTATCAACTGTTAATAAGATTTGATGTAGGATTTCTCTTCGATCTGTTTGCAGTTGTAAATGTCTTTAGAAAAGGATTTCTTTTTTAAATAAAAAAACCATTCTTGTTCTGTTTTTCATCACCAAAAATTATTCTTGCTCAAAACCAGGAGCAGGATTGGGGGCAGAGTTTAGGAAACACTTTTTCCTTGTTTTAGAAGTTGCAGTTGGTCTCTTTCCAGGTCAGAAACAATTGCCCAGAAGATCTGACAGAGTTTTGTCTCAGGAGCCCTCAAGACTCAAACACAGTTAAAAAGACCACTCTACACAAGACAAATTGCGAAGTGTCCACTGCTTGTACTGATGAACACAATCCAGGGAAGTCAGAGAGAAGTGGTTATGATCTCTGACTTTGGGATCAAAAAGACTAGGATTTGAGTCGATGAGAACTAAAAGAAATAGTTACTAAGTGTAATTGGTCAGAATCCAAAGAATAGGGTAAATGTATGAGCTTATTATAGTGTCTGTGGTGCCTGCTGCACTGCTGGTGCGGGAACACAGGAAACACTTGTATGTATTTTGTAAATCATACTAAGGATATACTATGTTCCAGGCTTTGTGCTTTGCCCCTGTTATATAGTTTAACCTTCCCAACAGTCTCATGAAGTGGATTTCCTCATTTTTTGTAAATAGTAAACTGAGGCACAAGGGGTTAAGGAACCGCTCTTAAGACTGGATTGTGGAATCGGCTTCCTTTCCACTGTCAGCCTACCTTTCCTACTCCTGACTGTGTGATTGAATTAACTTTGCACTCATGAAAAGTGATGGACTATTGATGCAGCACATTTAGCAAAGGATCAATAGCTGACAGCTTGCATGAAACCTAGCTGAAGCCAGGCTTTCTGCTCTAAATATTAAAACAAACCCTTTATAGAGCAAAGCTGTCAAAGAGACTACAGTTGTGGCTATGACTCAGGCGGTCCTTCAGGTTTCTTTACTTGGGTTTAAGCTGATTAGCTTAAGCTCAATTCCCAGAATGACCAATCTGCCAAATTTACCAATTTTACTGTTTTACCAAAAATTGGCTTCTTTTGGGTAATTGACAAGATGTACAATAATTTACAAGGTTTACAACCATTTTCCATGATTGTTAAGAAATCGTATTAACTTTCTTTTTTTTTTTTATGGCAGTGTATTAAGCAATGTTCGATTTCTCTATGGCCTCTGCTCACTGCTACTACAGGGAGACCCAGGAGCAGAGGGGAAAATGAGGTGACAATAACGAGACAGAGGAAGAAGAATGAGGGGCAGCAACAACAGGAGACTGGGGAGTGGAGACAAGGAGACAGTCAGGAGGGATCTCAGGAGAAGAGATGGCGGACGTTAAAGAACAGAAGGAGAGACAGTTCTAGATGTGCAGAAAGAGGATACTGAATGGCAGAGGAGGGGAGCAGATTCAGGGACAGATAGGGGAGATTAAGACACAGAGGAGGAGGCAGTAGGCATTCGGCAATATAATTCTCACCTTGCATGTGGGAGGCACCGGTTGAGTTCCCACCCAAAGCACCTGATAACCACTACCCATCTGTAAGTGTAGGCTTGCATGCTGCTATGATGCTGAACAGCTTTCAGTAGAGCTTCCACACTAAGACTAGGAAGAAATGCCTGGCAATCTACTTTCAAAAGTGAGCCAGTGGCAACTGTATAGATCATGGTTGTGAGATCCTTGATGGATCATGAGAACGGTACAGGACTAGGCAATGTTTCATTCCATTGTACACTGAATCACCATGAGACGGGCTGACTCAATGGTAGCTAACGACCATAACAAGACACAGAGAGATGAAGTCATAGAGAAAGAAAGGGGGGGGACACTGAAGGGGAAGCAAAAGGAGAAGAAGCCAATGGGAAACAGAAGGAGGAGCCTGAGAGGCATAATATGAATACAGTTCAAAACAAAATCTGTATTAAAAAACATAATCTCCATTAACATCCTCAAAGAAAAACTAAACCTCTCTCAGCTTTTCCTGAGGAGAAAATCTTTTGCTTACTCTGAAGACAAAAATGACAGTCAGCTACTGTACCGCAAATCATTAAAAGCTCATGAAGCCATTTTATGTGATAGAACTCACTGTCAGCCTTATAAATTGGTCATTTTACTAAAGCATTCATTCAGAAAATCTGCCAGTCAACAAGTCAGCCATTGGTGAATTGGTCCTCTGGCTTTTTGGCTTTCAGAAGCTTGGCTGGCCTCGCTTTTGAAGATGGCACTGCATGGACTTCCAGGAGGTAGATTTAATTGGCCTAATAAAGCGAAAAAAACTTGCTGGGACTCTTGTGGTTGCCAGGCACTGTAAGTGCCATGAAGGAACGAAGCTGTTAAGATCTCATTTGCAAGTGGGTTTTCAAAACCTAGGCTGGCTTGGCCCGGGGTTCCCGCTGTAGGGAGTCTGTGCTCTCCTTAATTGAGCTGCAAGACAAGTGGCGAAACTGGAATCGCTTGACGGGCTGTGATCTGGGAATAAGTGTCACGAGGCCTCATTCCCTGCTGCGTCTGAGAGCATACTCGGCCTCTTCGTGGCTCAGGGTTCAGCAGCCCTCTTGACGTTGGATGCTCCAGGGTCTTTCTGCCCCTCTGGTCTGTCTAATAAAAGCTACCCCTCCAACCCTGTCCTGGGCAGCAGGGGCAGGTCTCCTCTCCTGAACCCCACTGGATCTCCCTGCTAATGATGTGGCCGCATTAGTGGCCTGTGTGACCACTAGCTCTGGACACCACATTAATTTTGATTCCAGACCCCATCTGTTAATTTAACAAATACATTTTGGTCTCGTGCCAGGTGTTAGGAGACGATGAAGAACAAGGCAGACGTGGTTGCAACCCTCTGGAGCTGCTGCAGGGTCACCAAGTGACACAAACAAGCCTTGTGAATGGTTCCTAGGACATTTTTGGACTCCAGGGGAGTTTTGAGTGACCTAGCCTTGGGAAGGGCTTGAGCCAAGTCAGCCACAGGAACCTCAGCAGTAAGAATTCAAGGAAATTCCCATGGATCTATGTGAACTATTCCTAATCTTAGTCACTATGAATATCAGTTCAGAAGTCAAGGCTGAGAATCATCATGTATCCACCTCTGCTCCAATCAGCTGTGAAAGGAGTGACCCAGGGTGGCACATGTGGTACTCACATGGAAACTGTCATAGACTGAATTGTGTCCCCCCCATGAGTTCCAATATTGTGTGATTGTCCACTGTTTTATGTGATTTCCCTATGTGTTGTAAAACCTACCACTCATGAAACAAGATGGATTAATGGCACTTATATGGATGAGGAAAATCCTGGTGGCATACTAGTTAAGGCTACAGCTGCTAAACAAAGGTTGGTGGTTTGGATCCTCAAGGCATTTCTTGAACACTCTAAGGAACAGTTCTACTCTGTCCTATAGGGTCCTATCAGTTGGAATCAACTTGATGGTAGTAGGTTGGGATATTAATGAGATGTACAAGATCAGATAGTATCTTAAGCAAATCTCTTTAAGATATAAAAGAGAGCAGTGAGCCAAGAGACACGGGGGCCTCGTACAGCCAAAAAGCAGCACGGACACACAGTGCATCCTCTGGACCTAAGGTTCCTACACTGAGATGCTCCCAGACTAAGGGAAAATAGACAATGTAGACTTTCTTCCAAAGGCAACAGAGAAAGCCTTCTTCAAGAGGTGATGCTCTGAATTTGGACTTGTAGCTTACTAGGCTGTGAGAGAATATGTTTCTCTCTTGTTAAAGCTGTCCACTTGTGGTATTTCTGTTATAGCAGCACTAGGTGACTAAGACAGGAACCAACAGTTTCCAAAGAAGAGGGAATTATTGTGAGCTAGGCACAAACTCCTAAAGTTGTTCAATACAGTCTAATTGCTGTTCCAACTGATGGCAAACCCTTCTATGTCAGAACAGAACTGTGCTCCATAGGCACATCAGTAACTGTTTTTTAGAAAGTAGATTCTCAGGCCTTTTTTCTGTGGCAACTTGGGGTGGACTTGTCCCTCCAACTTTTTGGTGAATAGCTAAGTATGTTAACCATTTGACTAGCCATGGACTCCAAGAGCAGACATCAAAAAAAAAAAAAAAATTATTGCCATTAATTCCAACTCACAGTGACCCCAATAGGCAGAGTAAAACTGTCCCATAGAGTTTTTAAGGCTGTAATCCTTATGGAGGAAGTGCTGGTGGTGTAGTGATTAAGTGCTTTTGTTGCTAACCAGAAGGTCAACAGTTCAAATCCACCAGGTGTTCCTTGGAAACTCTATGAGGCAGTTCTACTCTGTCCTGTAGGGATGCTATGAGTCAAGGTCAGCCGATTGTCACATCTTACTCCTGCAGAGCAGCTGGTGAGTTCAAACTGCTGATCTTTCAGTTAGCAGCCAAGCTCTTCACCACTGGTGCCAAAGGGGGAAACATCAACAACAACCAAACCTGTTGCCACTGAGTTGATTCCAACTCACAGCGACACTGTAGGACACAGTAGAACTGCCTCATTGGGTTTCCAAGGAGAGCTGGTGGATTTGAATTGCTGACCTTCTGGTTAGTAGCAGTAGCTCTTGACCTCTGCAGCACCAGATCTTCAAATTCCTGTTCTTTGCCTTGTACATGATTAGCTGAACGATTTCTCCCTGCTGATAAAATGGAACAAAATGTTTGTTAACGAAACTTGGGTTAAGCTTTTCTCCTTTCCCCAGGCTCCTGAATTTTGACCCACCTTCAGCCTGAGCCACTGTCCAGTTTCTCTGAGAGGAGGCTGGGCTCCAGGTAAAAGATTCTATGATCACTCAAGCCACTCCCCTCTAGCCTTGTTTATCCCTCCCTATAAAAGGAAAGGAAACCCTGGTGATGTAGTGGGCAAATGCTGTGGCTGTCTGTTAACCAAAAGGTTGGCAGTTTGAATCGCCAGGCACTCCTTGGACACTCTATGAAGCAGTTCTGCTCTGCCCTGTAGGGTTGCTATGAGTTGGAATCAACTTGAAGGCCGTGAGTTTGGTCTTGGTTTATTAAAAAAACAAAAAACAAAAAACACCTCTTTTGCCCAAGACTTTAGACTGGTTGTAGATATTAAAGTCAGGGAGGTCTCTCCACTGTAATAGTCGTCTTCTCCCTATTGTAATAGTCCCTTTGAATAAAGTGTCTACTTGCTCTGTTCAGATTTGCTTAATTATTTTTTATTTGACAGGCTTCCATTAGAGGACTGGTCCCACAGCTCTTTGACTTTTAATAAGCCACTTACATTTTCCCAGCCTCATTTCTTTTGTAGGAGTCCTTGGGTGGTACAGATGGTAAAGCGCTCACCTACTACACACATTAGTGGTTTGAACCCATCAAGAGGCACACTGAAAGAAAGGCCTGAAAGTTCACAGCCTTGAGAACCCTAAGGAGTGTACTTCTTTCTACTCTGCATGCAGGGGGTTGCCATGACCCATTGCTGTGGGTCCTGATTCATAGCGACCCTACAATACAGAACAGAATTGTTCCCCTAGGGCTTCCAAGGAGTGACTGGTGGATCTGAACTGCTGACCTTTTGATTAATAGCCATACCACTTAGCTTCTGTGCTGCCAGGGATCCAGACTGCTATGAGTAGTACTAAGTCACATTAAGCCAATAATAGAAATTGATTGAACTTTATTTAATGTAACGTGTTGCCATCAAGTCAATTCCAATTCATTATGACCCTAGACAACAGAGTGGAACTGCCCTATGGTTTTCTAAAGAGTGGCTGATGGATTTGAACTAGCAGCCATAGCTCTCAACCGCTGTACTAATAGAGCTCCATTTATTCAATATATGATTTGCAAATTGTGGTAACTCTTCACCCAGAGTCAAAAATGTTCCAAAGCTGAGAAGAACTTTCAAACTTCTTACACCAAATCTTGCTGGAATTGCCATGATAGAGGGGTGGTGGTTAGGAAGAAATTTTCATACAGTGCTGTCTTAAAGAACAATTAAAATAATTACTGATTTACCTTAAAACATAGCTCATAGTTTGAATCTTGGATTCTGTTTCCTGAACTGAGCTCTTTAAAAGACCACAAAGCCGCAAATGATTTTACTAGTTTGTGTAGACCGATATTTGACTCAAAAGTGGCTTTTAGAAAAGTTGAAGGCTCAAGTTTTAAAAGGACACCCAAGGGCAAGGGACCTACATGGGTTACCCAACTTCCACGGACTGGGAAGTCTAGATTCCAGGAGAATTAAAACAGTTTCTCAGAGAACCTACTTGATAGCAGCTCAGCTTTTTGGCTTTGTTTTTTCTTCCTTTAGTTCTTCATATGTAAAACAGAGATAATGCTACAACACCTATTTTGAATGAGGATTGTGAGGATTAGAGATCAGAAATACTGCAAACATGGTACATTGTCAACAAATAGTCCTTACTGTCTTTAGAGACTACTATAGAGTCCTATAAGGGCCACTTTGTGAGCAGGCCTTCCGTGCTAGATTGAGAAGTTTATCATATTCACTATTGTATTGTCAGCACTTGGATTAAGCACTCAGCTGTTAACTGAAAATTTCATGGTTTAGACCTACCTGCTGCTTTGCAGGAGGATGATGTCACAGTCTGCTTCTGTACAGATTTATGGTCTTGGAAACCCTATAGGGTAGCTCTACTCTGCTCTAGGGTAGCAATGAGTCAGAATCGACTGGATGTCAGTAGGTTATTTTAGTGCTTGGCACATAGTGGGTGCTCATTGAATAATTTAGAATAACTTGATCCCATTGACAGCGAGGACTTATGAGAATCACAACTTTTTTAAGGAAGAACAGGTTGGTTGGTCACTATGGACTTCCACTGCAACATAACAATTAAGAGGAATGGCTACTAATCGAAAGGCTGGCAGTTCAAATCCACCTAGGTGCTTTTTGGAAACCTGATGGGGCAGTTCTACACTATCTTATAGGGCCATTGTGAGTTAGAATCAACTCGATGGCAGTGGGTTTGGGATTCTTAGCATTAAAATTTTCATCTCCTGTCTCTCTGCAGGAAACCCTACTGGCTAGTGGTTAAGTGCTACATGCTGCTAATCCAAAGGTCGGCAGTTAGAATCCACCAGGTGTGGGGCAGTTCTACTCTGTCCTATACGACTGCTCTAAGTCGGAATCTGCTTGACAGCAACGGGCTTGGTGTTTTCAGTTTGGTCTCTCTTAAGACAGGAGCCCTGTGGCACAATGCTTAAAGCACTCGGCTGCTAACAGAAAGATCAGCTGTTAGAACCTACTAGCTACTCTGAGGGAAATAGATATGACGGTTTGCTTCCACAAAGGTTACAGCCTTAGAAACCCAATGGGATGGTTCTACTCTGTCCTATGGGGTCACTAAGAGTCAGACTCGATGCCAAGGCTGGGGGTTTGGTTTGGGGTCTCTCCACCCTGACTCCAAAGGTGGTCCCCTAGTATGCTTGAGGAATGTTTGGTAATGAGAATAATTCCTGTCATCCTCTGAAATTAAGAGAATGTGGGGGCATTTTTAGAAAAGTTTAACGGCCCATGTCTGACAATGCCACATCTATGGTGGAGACAGTCTTCTACATCCTGCTCTCACTAGGCGGCCACGCCTAGTGCTGCTGATGCCCCGCCTTCTTACGACTCAAGTTCCTCCCATTCAAATCCGGTGCTAGGGACGCCTTGCCCCAGGCTTGCTCGTGGCTCCTTGTGCGCACGCGCACCTCTGTCTACAGCTCGGCGGGGGCGGGGCCTTTACGTCATCGGGGCGCGCGCTGCGGATTACGCTCTGGTTGCCGGAAGTTGAGTGGCGGTAAGTGAGCCGCGGCTGTTGAGGGAGTGCTGGGGGTCCTGCGGGTGGGTTTTGGAGGCCTAAGAAGAGGGGCGCTCGGCAATGAGGGCGAGGGTCACGGCGAGAATCAGGCTCCTCCTCCGCCCGCCTATGGGTGGTCCTTCCACCTGCAGGGAGGGAGTCACTGCCTCTGGCTGTCAGCCACTTCAACCAGGTTCCGTCAGGCTCCTTCAGCCTGGGTACTTCCGACTGGGAAAACCATAAACAAAGCCGTTGTTATCAAATCGATTCTGACTCGAAGTGACAAGAAAAGCGCCTGCTGATTTCGTAATTCAGTTCCTCCTGTACTCTGGCAGGTAGTGCCCAGAATCTACGGTGTTGGAACACAGGAGATAGAACATCTGGGTTTCACCCTGGTTTTGTCCGAATTTGTTGTATGACTCTGGCACGTCTCTCCCTTCTCTAAGCCTCTCTTCCATCTTTTGTAAAACAAGGATGTTTATACGTCATTTGTGAAGCAAGAATGCTTAAGAGTCTTTAGAGCTTAGGTTCTGGGGTTGCAAACTAATGTTTAACAGGAATCAGTCAGATAAGGTAAACCGTAGGTGTAAGAAAAGTTCTTTGTCCGAAATGTAATCAAACTTATTTTTACTGAAGTGAGTTTCGTAAGCACAATACTAACATGTATTGGAGAAGTGAAACGAGAAGTCGTGTGTGTGTGTTACTGAAGTAAATCTATCTCTGGTTACCAATTTGAGATCTCTGAGTCCTACAGCTCCCTTTCCACTGAATACTTGGGTTTCTTCTGTGATGTCTCTGTCCATGGATTAAATTTCCACAGCCCTGAGAGCTCACTATACTTCTGGTTTCTGCTGTTTGGTCTTCCCGAGCTCGGGCGCTTAAAATGTTGTATGTTGAATTGCAAGCTGCTACCCAGTAATCTCAGTTTATTGTCCCTCCTTCAGGCTCTTGGTATCTCCTTTCCACCTAATTCTCCTGTACATGTTTGAAAGCTGTTAGCTTGTCTTCCTTTTATTACCTTCTCTAGGCTAAGCAAATTTAATTTAGCTACCCATAGTATGCTCCAGAAGGTCAGAAAATTTTGTCTTGTGTTATTTGTTGTTATGTCCCCAGCATCTAGAACAGTGTCTAGCATGTTTCAAACATGCAATTAATAGTTGTTGAATAAATGAATAAAACTTATTTGTGTATTTTGTATGTGCCAGACACATATATATGGTAGGCTCTGATGATATGGCAATAAAATAAGTAAGGGCTTTGCTTTCACAAAACCTACTTTTTGATGGTGGTAGTGGTGGGTGGGATCTTCAATAAACTATACTTTTGAAGAATCTGGTAGGTGTTTCAGATCCTGGTAAGGGCTATGAAGAGAAAAACAGTAACTGTTGAGTAACACGGATTAAGGGAGAGTAGAGGGCTACTTCTAAAAAGCTGGCTGGTCAGTGAAGTCCTTTCTGAGAAGGTGATGTTTAAGCTAACACCTGAACGATGAAAAAGCCAGTGTAAGGCTCCTCCTACCTGACTTTTCCCTCACACCTCAACTCAGTGCTTCAGTCTTGTTAGGCTCCTTGCAGGCTCTGTCTCACCTGCAGTCCTTTATTAATGTTACTCAGCTGTTTTCTGCTGCCTGCAACACCCTCATCTTTTTTTTTTTCTCTTGGCCACCTCCTTCCTGCTCCTCATTTGACATGATTTTGAAACCTTTTAAGGAGCTGAATTACTGGGATCTCTATTATTTAACCACAAGTTCTCTTTTCTGCTCACAGCCAGCTTTTCATTATAGAGAACACACATACATATTTATTGAGCTACTGATGGATGCCTGGCACGTAAGATAAGATACACACCTCTGTCCTCAAGGAGTGTACTATTTTTTAAGTTATGGAGACAGACAACAATACAGTATGAGGCTGTCATGAAGGGTTTTTAGAGGAGGACCAACAGAGACTTGTAATTCAGGCTGAAGCATTAGAGAAGGCTTCTGCAAGGACGTGATATATTATTAAGTCCCAAAGGATGGGTAGGAATTAGGTGAAGAGGGAGGGGTGGGACATGGGAGAGACAATATTTCAGACACTGGGAATGGCATGTGCAAAGGGCTGTGGGTGAGGGGTCCTGAGTTGCAAGTCATTCACCTGAATTGAAGAGTTTTAGAATAAGAGGTGATGCTGGAAAGGCAAGTTGGTGTCAGATCATGAAGGGCATGTAGTAGTCATGAGCACAGATTTTGTACAAATACTGGCTTTACCAATGAGCTAGGTTTGTGACCTTGGGCCAAGTTGCTTCCTTTCTAAGCTTTTGTTCCCTCATCTACAAAAAGAGGCTATATTAACTGACATCCCAGGGTTGCTTTGAGATTTGGTGTTTTATCTGCTGGACACTGGTAAACAGTAAGCACTCAATAAGGAGTAGCCATTAGTATGGCAGTCTAAGAAGGTTAGACTCTAAAGCTGTGGGAACGGGGGTAGGACATTAAAGAATTTTTTAAGAGGAGGATAATATGTTCTAGTCTGTTTTAATTTACCCAGGCAGCAGTGTGGTGATTACATTGGCCTGTGAAGACCAGCAGGGTGGGCAGTCAGGGCAGTGTTAGAATAATTCCAGGGACAGAGGTTGAAGACAGAATGATGTCTGTGTAGTGAGTTGGAGGTTGAGACAGGAGGGTAGATTTGAGAGAGAAAGGAAGCAGAATTTGCTGGATTTGATAAATGGCTGGGTAATAGGTAGAGAAGGAAGGGAGACAGGAATCAGGACATTGGGAAAAGATGGATTCACTATATGGACATAAGCAGCAACCCAGTTCTTTGGTGAGTGGTCCCTGGTTATCCCTGACTGTCTCTGAGATTTTATTTGGAAGCCTCACTGGCCTTTGTCCTCCGCTTTTACCCATGGAAGTAAATGTTTCCCAGTGCCTTTCTCTTTTCTCTGTCTCTCCTGTTCCCACCTTTCTCTACCATGATTAAGGCCTGATTGTATAATCAAAGTAGAATACAGTGGTTAGGAGCTCAGCTGCTAACCAAAAGGCCGGCAGTTCAAATCCACTTGCTGTTCCTTGGAAACTCGGTGGGGAAGTTCTACCCTGCCTATAGGATTGCTGTAAGTTGGCATTGACTTGGTGGCACTAGATTTCTTTTTTTGCTTTTGATTGACTTTACAGCCAGGAGTATTGTTGGCTCAGTGGTAGAATTTCCACCTTCCATGCAGGAGACCTAGGTTTGATTCCTGGCTGTTGCACCTCGTGAAGCCACCAGCAGTCTGTCAGCGGATGCTTGCATCTTGCTGTGATGGAATGGGTTCCAGCAGAGTTTGCAGACTAAAAGGGATTAGAAAGAAAGGCCAGGTGATCTACTTCTGAAAATCAGCTAATGAAATCCCTATGTGTTACAATGGAACACTGGTCCAAAACCAATTGCAGAGATGGTGCAGGACTGGGCAGTGTTTGATTCCATTGTACATAGGGTCACAGTTAGTTGGGGGCTGACTTAACACAGGTAACAACACTGAGAACTTTGTTACAGGTCTGTTCACTAGATCTGTCTAGCTCTGAACTCATGACCTTTGGAACGTCCTAATACCGTCTTCATCCTGGTTACTGTCCTTTGAACATGTTCCTCTTCATGAGTCTCTCTTGGAGCGTGTGGTGCAGGAGGGAAGTTCTGTTTCCTCGGCATATCTGACCATGCAGAGTGCACTGCACATTTGTGGCATTCGTCCAGTACTGCTTCGCTCCCATTTTCACTGGGGAACCTTTGAGGCTGTCAACAAGTATCCTGTTACCAGGTAGGCCACTGGGGGCCTTCAGAGCTGCTCAGCAGTCCCCATGTGTTCTCAGCCAGTCCACCCCCCTCTATGAGGTCTGTATTTTCCTCACTGTCCTCAAATTCCTGCTTTGTCTTTGACTTCATTGAGCTGTAGCCATCAGTTGAGGCTCCTCAGCATCTGTTGTTTGCAAACTGATCTCCAGCTGATCCTACCTTTGTGCCTTAATTCTGTGAAAGAAATGGTGTTTGTCTTGATCAGACTAATTTTCCATTTGTGCTTCAGATCCTATCTCCTCTTCCTCTGGGATCTGGTTCCATCATCTGTGTCTTTTCTTTCCTCTTTCACCGACTTATCCCATATAAATGTCCTCAATTTCCTCTCAGTTTGAAGCAAACAAAACACCATGCTGTGCCCCATCGCTTCTCTTTCGGCCACTGTTCTTGGGAAAGTTATCTGCGGTTTCAACTCCATTTTTTTTTTGCCATTAAAAATATCTTTGGGTTTCTTTCCTTTTGTATATTACTTTCTCTTCCTTAGAGAGATACAGTATTTTGCATGGTAAGGAGAATGTTGGGTAAATATTTTTCCTTAAGCATGTGTGTAATTTGGAGTTTGCTCTGTGATTTCTCACAAAGGGGAGAATAGTTGAGTGGCATATCAGGTGTCAGTTGCACAGTGACCTCTGGGCCAAATGGTGGACTCTTTCTTGGAACGATGTACAGAAAGCATAAAACAGAGAGGGAGCAGCGTCCTGAACCCCACAGCCTTCTATAGCTGTTTCTCTTCTGTCTCTGTCTCCTCATGTGACCCTTGTGTGTGAAGATGCTCCCACACGTGCATTCTGTTTAAGCAGGATCCAGTATCTTATGGAGTCCCTGGGTGGTCCAAATGGTTTGTGCTTGGCTACTAACTGAAAGATTGATGATTCAAACCTGCTCAGAGGCACCCTGAAGAAAAGCCCAGCAGTCACCTCTGTAAGGTCCCAGCTTTGAAAATCCTATGGAGCACAGTTCCACTCGGAAACACATGGGATTGTCGTGAGTTGAAATCAATTCCACTACAACTGGGTCAGCAATGTCTACTTTCTTAAGTTATTATCTGCTGAAATCCTGCTTCAGCCACTCCATGCCACCAAAACCACTCCCCAAGTCACCAGGCCTCTGCATTGCTAAAGCTCACGAGCACTTTTCCTTCCTTGTCTTTTGACTTCTTAGCACATCTCACATTGCTTCTATTTCTTCATTTATGAAAACCAGTTCAGTTTTTTACTCTCTTGCTGGCCATTTCCCCCCTATTTCCATTGTGGGTTCTTTTCCTTGTTTTGTTTCTTAAGTGCCACCTTCAGGCTCTGCTCTCTACTCTTTGCTCTTCTCAACAATGGCTTCAGTGCTTGTTCACATACCCATGACACCCAGCTCCATAGCTCAAGCCCAGAGCCCGTTCCTGAGGCCAGCCTGCAACCTCAACGGCTTCAAAACCAAGCTCATTGTTTTTCCCCCAGGCTCGTGATTCTTTCTATTCTTTAATCTTGCCCATTTACCTACTTCCATTTAATCATCTACAGTAGTACCCTGGGAGTTATCCTGGACTCTTCCCTCTCTTGCCATCTCTTCTTTCTCCAGGCCCGGCAGTCATCAAAGTTCATAGATCTTATTTCTTAATGTCATGATGCATTTCTTCCTCTCCTTTCCTTCCACCACTGCTTAAGCTCAGATCCTCTTCATTTCCTGCTTATATTCCTGCCTGTGTTGGCCACAGGCTAGGTGCACTGCCCCCAGCAGCTTGGCTGTCACTGCTGTGTTCCCATACATGCTGTATGGGAGTGCCCTTTCAAAACTACAGATGTTTTCTAAAATATGAATCAGTGGCTTATGGAATTACTGTGATGTCATACCTTATCTGTCTTATCCTTGGAACTGTTGGCTCCTTAAAAGCAGAGACCATATCTTCTGTAATAGGCAGTGATGGTTCAGTGGTAGAATTCCCACCTCTCAATGTGGGAGAGCTGGATTTCATTCCTGGCCAATGCACAAAGAAGCTTATGTCCTGCTGTGATGCTGAACAGCTTTCGGCAGAGCTGTCAGACTAAGGTGAACTAGGAAGGAAGTCCTGGTGATCTACTTCCGAAAATCAGCCAGTGAAAAACTAGTAAGTCATAGTGGTCTGATCAGCAACAGATCATGAGGATGACACAAAACTGGCCAGTGTTTCATTCTGTTGTGTGTGGACATGGCATGAGTTGGATCAACTTGATGGCAGATCACAACAATAGCTTCTTTTCCAGTGAATCCTGTAACATAGCATGGGGACTAATACCTAATATAAATGTCCCTTGAAAAAATAACGGAAAGAACTATGTCTTGGGGACATATTTTGTTGGTAATATTGGCTTTGCTTTTTGTGTGTCTCCTAAGTGCCAGATATACACACTTTCGAACTGAAACCGTTAAGTAACTACACGATACATGGTGTCCAGTCTAACAGATAAAGAAATGGTTTCAGAGAAGTGGAGTGATCTGTCCAAGGCTGTGTGGCTAGAAAGTAACAGGCTGAATTTGAACTCTGGTCTCTGTAGCTCAAGAACCTGTGTTCTTCCTGGTCTCTGCTACTGCATCCAATATAACAAACTTCTCTGTTACTGAGGTGCTTTTTTTCCTTAGATCTAGGTTTAAGCCCTTATATTTACTTAAATGAAAATTTATTCTTATTAAAATTGGCCTGTCATTTCAGGAGGTCAGAATCTTTTAAACTGTGATTTTTTTTTTTAATCATCCATTTTACTGCCTGTTTTCTTTCTGCTTTATGTCTGTAGTGTTGATATGCCAACAATCTACTTTATTATCCAAGTCACTGCTAAGATGTGCTATTAAGAATCCCTTAACTGAATATATGTGTTTATGTGTCTTCTCCTCCTGCTGTAAGCACCTAGCTTACATGAATTGTACCAGTAACTTGTACCTTAATAAGGAACAATACATTAGTAAATGTTGATTTCAGGAGGTAGCAAATGATCAAGAACTGTGACATGATCAATTGTGAAGATGGCACAAGATCGGACAGTGTTTCCTATGTTGTATATAGGGTTCCTGTGAGTTGGAATGACTCGATGACACCTAGCGACAACAAATGTGGATGAATATTCATTTATGGATGAGTGAATGAATGATTAGACAGAAATAGATTAGACAAGACCAAAGACCAAGTCCAAAACGTAAATGTTACTCCTTTTCATACTTACATCAGTTCATTCCTTAATCAGCATCCTTTGAGTGAGATTGTTTTATCAATTCTTAATCCCTCCAGCTGTGCCATATCCAGGTGACTGTCCCTCATCTTATTGACTAAGCTTTGTCAGAGACCTTGCTAAGGTCCAGATAGCCTATCCTTAGTATCTGTAATTCTTCCCTGATCAATTCTCCAGCCACTCCTTGGAAATGTAATGGGCAGCTTTACTCTGTCCTTTAGGGTCACTGACAAGTTGGAATCGACTCTATGGCCATGATTTTGGGTTGGTTTTTGTTGTTGTTGTTGTCTGTGATTCTTCCCTGATCAAGGCAGAAATGCAGTTGCTCTGTTATCCGTTGATCTCAGAGAAACCACACTAGTCGTCTGTGATCACCCAGGGTCACTGCATACAGATGTGCAGGTTGTGTACACACAAGAGGCTACATCTGATGGGGTTCCGTTCAGATCATAGACATCATGGGTGCATTTTTGGAATGATAATTTTCTGACAGACAAGGGTAAAATGTCTTGACCTACTATTCAGTGTATTATAACCTAATTCTAACAAAAAAAAGTCAAAAGTCATGAGGAAAAGCTGTCATTTCTTAACTGTACAAAAGTTGGCCATATGGCAACTTTCCGTATTTCATGTTTGAAAATGGAACATTTTTTGAAAATCTGATACCAAATGGTTGCTTGGCCTAATCTTTTAACACTTCTCCCATTTTCCAGGATTCCTAAAGGTCACCAAAGATGACAACCACAGAGATGCTGTTATTCAGAAGCAAACCTTCCTAAGTAGCCGGCTTTTAGGAAACTGTCATGTGTCTTTAGCTGTTAGTTGATATCAGGGCCTCGTCATGATTCAGATGAGTCCAGGTGGCTGTCTGCCATGTACAGAATATCACTGCTGATTGGTGGAGGGAATAAAAAGAACTCAGAAGTAGGTACAGTGTCCCCATCTTTGTATGCTCTTTTACCTCTTGCTCCTGTCCTTGACACCTCTCAGCTTTCATTCTCACTCCCATGCTAGCTTGCCCTTCCCCAACAATGTTGGTGTCCAGTACACTCATTGCCAAAAACAGGCTGAAGGAAACAAATTGCGTGTGAAGGGTTAGGATTTTATAGCAGAAGGAAAAAAAAACAAAAGCAACCCCTGGAAATAAAAGCCAGAATGATGGTTACAGTTTGGGGATCATAGACATGACTGTCTGCCCCTGTTTGAAGTACAGAAGAGTCAATTCATGTCAATTCTATGGGAGTAGAGATGGATCAAGAGCCTGGGTGACACAAGTGACATGTGGTCTGCTAACAAAAAAAATTGACAGTTTGAATCTACCCAGTGGTTCCATGGAAGAAAGACCTGGCAGTTTGCCTCTATAAAGATTATAGCCAAGAAAAGCCATTGGAGCAATTCTGCTATATACTACATGAGGTTGCCATGGCAGCTAACCACAACAGACGTGAATGTGATGGAAGTGATAGCAGTTACCTTGACTGTCTCTGTCACTGTTGCCACAGAAGTCACTTGCTAGTAAGACACCAGCCAAAAGCCATTTTGTGTATACCTTGTGGAGATACTAGTTTGGCTCAGGGACATTTTGACTCTAATGTCATTTTTAAAAGGAAGCCAGGCTTTTCTACCCAGCTGGTTCCCCTGTGGGAGTCCTGAGTTTTCATTTTCTGGAAAAGCTTGATCTTTCTTTAAGTTAAGAAAATCTTTTCCCTTCTTTTGGAAGGGAAGGCTTTTTTACCCTCTACTTTAGCAGCCTTGCAGATTGTTTACAGATCTCATGGAGCTGCAGACACATCTAAGTCTACACAGGGCACGTTGGTTCCATATGCCAGAGCAGCCCCCTTCCCATCCCTGGCCACCTCCGTCTCCCTTCTACACATCAGCAGCCAAGAGCAGATTCTCTTTGTCAGCAGGACTTGGTCACGTGGTTTGGTGCTTATTTTAATGACTGCCACAGCTTACAACTCCACAGCTGGGAAAATGAGAACAGAAGCCTGCTCTCTGGACTCCATTTTGGCCCAGAAAAGGGGCTTCACAGCCAAATTGCAGCTATTCTGGCACTTCTGCTAAGTGAGTGGCCCCACGTGGCCCAGAGAGATTGAACAGAATGCTCCTAACCCCTTAGCGCTCGTTCCTTTGGACTTCCCCGTGATGACCTGTAGCAGGAAGGAGACTTACCGTTTTGTTTTTAATTAAACTGCTGCTGCTTTCTCCCAGTGCCCTTTTGAGGAAGGTGGAACTTAATGAGGATATTTTAGGTAGGGGATGTTTTCCTAGTGAGCCTGGGAGAGGACAGCCACATTAGTTGGGCGCTGTAGGCTGGCATGAGGGAGTGACAAGGAAAACAACTAATAGCCACCAGCCTTACTGTCTGCCAGGCAGTGTGACAAAGTGCGTCATACCTTCTCGTTTGGCCCTCCCAGTGGCCTTATAGGTTAGATATCATCCTTATGTTACAGGTGAGGAAACTGAGGTGCAAGGGGATGAAGTGACGTGTCCAAGGGTACCAAGCCAATAAGAGGTGAAGTCAGAACTCTGACTCAGGGTGATCTGATTGAAGGGCCAGGCTCCTAACTATAGGTTTCACTACTGCTGCATTTCTGGCACAATTGACGTGTTCAATCTGTGGTGTTGGTGACAACCATAGACTGCCAGAAGAGTGAACCAATTAGAAGAAATACAAGCAGAATGTTCTTTAGAAGTGAGGATGGCAAGACTTCGACTCTCTTACACTGGACATGTCATCAGTGAGGACCAACTACTGAAAAAGGACATCATGGTTGGTAAAGAGGACGAGCAGTGAAAGTGAGGGAACCTCAAATGAGATGGAAAGGCACAATAGCCACAGCAGTGGGATCAAACATCAACGACCATAAAGATGGCACAGGACCAAACGTTTCTTTCTGTTGTACATAAGATCTCCATGACTTGGAGCCAGTGGCAACTGAAACAGCAGCCACCTCTGCTCTTAGTTTCTTGTCTCTTTATGCCATTAAAAACTCTCCTGCCCTCTGAGAGCAAGCCAACAAAAACCCAACAGCATATACATGGAAAAATGATAGAACATTTTGGATAGAATCAGTCTCGTCGGTTTTTCTGCTGTCTCCGCAATGGTCTAGTTTCCCTAAAGACACTTTTTTGTTTTTTTCCTTTTCTCTGTGACTGTTGTTATTTATTTTTTTTCTACCAACTTCCAAAACTCCTACACACTGGCTTAACATTTGCTCCGTCCAATCCCATTAGCCCCCTGTGGAGGGAGAGCTGCTGGGTAGTCTCCCTCCAGGAAGCACTTCTGCTTCAATTAATTTTATAAGCAGCCAGGCCAAAATACTTCCATCTTCAACATCTTTAATAATAAAGTGCCCGAAAAATTTATGGAAATGATATTTAGTTTAGGTCCCTTATTTAGAGCAATGAATTTCTTTTTACTGTAGCTGGGTTTAAATAGGTCATCTATTAACTGTTGAGCGAATACATGCAGGCTATCTGTGGGATTGGTATGGCTTGAACATACGCTTTCATTTCTATGTTTTCATTCAGATCATCTTTGGTAACCACTAAGCTTGGCTCTCTATACATTTTCATATTTCATGTAAGTGGGATCAATACAATAGTTGTCTTTTTGATGTTTTCAGGATGCGTCCATGCTGTAGCATGTTATCAGCCCTTCATTTTTCTTTATGGCTGGTAATAGTCCATTGCAGGGATACACCACATTTTGTTTATCCATTCATCTGCTGGTGACCATTGGTGTACGAGTTTGTGTTCCTGATTTCAATTCTTTTGGGAGCTCGGTGGATTACTAGAAGTATTTATTGTGATAAAATCTATAACAAAAAAGGCCATTTTAATCGTTTTTAAGTGTAAAATTCAGTGACAATGACTACATTCACCATATTGTGCAATTGTAACCACTGTCTAGTTCTAAAAGTTTTCTATTATCCCAAACAAACTCTATAATCCTTAAGCAATGCCCCCCCATTTCCCTGTCCCCCCAGCATTTTAGTAACCACTAATAAAATTTTGTCTGTATACACTTGCCTTTTCTAGATATTTTGTAGAAGTGGGGTCGTACGGCATTTGTCCTTTGGTGTCTGAGTTGCTGCTCAATTGATTTTTATGTATGTGCACACCATCCACTCCCCATTCCGCTCAAGGTATAGGCTATTCCCAGCTCTTAGAAAGCTTTCTTGTGCCCCTTAGTTATTGTTCTATCATGCTGATTGATTTTGCCTGTTGAACATAGGCTGTGTGCGTTTGGGGTGGGGAGGTGTGTGCTAAAATTGTTCTCTGTAATATTTTGTTATGCAGCAGTTTCAGACTTCCAGAAACATTACAAGAATAAGAGGATTTCCATGTACCTTTTGCCTTGAGATTCCATTCAAATTTCCTCCCCATATCATCCTCCACAGCAGAGCATCAACTGTGATCATGCATTGCACCTGGCTGTGCTGGCTTTCACGTCTTTTTCAACCTGGAACAGTTCTTAGTCTTCCTATCAAGACTTTGACACTTTGGAAGATTTATAGGCCAGTCCCAATCATTTTGTAGAACATGTTTCAATTTCTCTCGACCTGGTGTTTCCTCCTTATTAAAAACCCAAAAACCAATTGTGTCATGTTGATTTCGGCTCATGGTGACACGATATGTATCAGAATAGAGCTGTGCTCCCTAAGGTTTTTAGTGGCTGTTTTTACAGAAGCAGATCAGCAGGCCTTTCTTCTGAGGCACCTCTGAGTGGAGTTGAACTGCCAATCTCTTTTTGTTTAGTAACTGAGCACTTAACAGCACATGTCACCCGAGGACTTCTTCCTCCTAATTCGACCCAGTTTATGCGTTTTCTGCTGGAGTAGTGCAGGTGCTGTGTTCTTTTCACTGCATTCTCTTGGGCAGTACTTAGTGTCTGTTTGTCCCATAACTGCTAGTGTAAATTTTGATCACTTGATTAAGGTGATATCTGCCAGATTTTGTTACTGTAGAGTCACTTTTCCACCTTTGTAATTAACAAATTTTCTTTTGGTGGGGGAGAGATACTTTGAGACTTCAAATATAGACTTTTTAACTTCTCATGGGAACAGTTTCAGAAAGAAAGGTAGATTTATTCTTTACTACTTTTGTATGTGTTGAGTAAGTTTCATTTAAAGCAATTTGTATGTACATGTATAGGTATTTCCTGTTGTGTAAGATTTCAGTCCAAAAAAATTACATAGTAGGTTTAGAGACTTTCTAAGCCAAATAGCACATCTCCCGGTTGCTCATCGCTATTTCCTACTCCAGTCTCTGTACTCCATGGTAATAAGCCCTCAAGGGTCATCTCCCTAGCCACAGAATCCTACACTCTTTCTCTTGTTTATCTTGGATAAGATACCTATAAAAGGCTTCCACAATTCAACTTAGTATCCTTTGAGAGTACCTATGCAAGGCATTAGGAATATAAAGAGAAATATGAGCTAGGATCTGTATTTGATATAGAAACTTACATCACCCAGATAGTGATAGATAGGATGCCCTAGTTTCCTTGTGCTGCTGTAAGGCAAATGCTGTAAGTGGGTAGCTTTAAGGAACAGAATATAATTCAGAGGCCTAGAAGTCCAAACCAGGGTCTCAGACCTATCAGTTTCTTCCTTGGAGGAATCATTCCTTGGTTTGTCGACAGCTCTGACATGACATTTGTCTTCTCTTGTGTGTCTGATCTTTTTTTTTCTTAAAATGCAGAAGTGCTTAAATTTAGGACCTACTGAGCTCAGATATGGTCTAAATAATACAACAAAGAGACTTCTGTTTCCAAGCCAGATTACATCCACAGCCATAGGGATGAGGATTCCAACACATATTTTGGGGACACACAATTTAATCCATAATACAGAGGAAGCAAATAATTGAAAAACAGCCACCAAATTTAGAGGTAGCTTAGAGGTGGAAACCCTGGTGGCATAGTCAAGTGCTATGGCTGCTAACTAAAAGGTCAGCAGTTCAAATCCACCAGGAGCTTCTTGGAAACTATAGAGAGTTCTACCCTGTCCGATAGGGTCAAAACAAAACAAAACAAACAAACCCACTGCTGTTGAGTTGATTCTCACTCATTATAAACCTATAGGACATAGTAGAACTGCCCCATAGAGTTTCCAAGGAGCACCTGTTAGGTTTGAACTGCCCATCTTTTGTTTACCAGCCATAGCACTTAACTACTCCACCATCAGGGTTAACTAACACAGGGTTGCTAAGAGTTGGAAATTGTCTCAAAGTCAGTGAAGTAAGGCTGGTGGCAGAAATGATTAACAATCCCTTGACAGTGTAAGGAGTGAAGAGAGTAGAACAGCAGGCAGGTGAGTTATGATGGTTGCTGGAAGTGGGGGACAGTAGGAGAGACAGAAGAATAGAGTGGGAGTAGTAAGGTGGGAAGCATTTTTCAGACTAAGGCTGTGGAGGCAGGAGAACAGATATGCCAGAGGAACACCGGGTAGCTGGTATATTTTGAGCGTCAAGTCAGAGGTGAGGCATGGCGGATTGCTGGGTAGGACTAAAATAGACATGTGGCAGGAGCAGGGACTGAGGAGCAAGGTAGTGCAGGAAACCAACAGAGACGTGGTCAACGTGCTTGTTTCAGATGCAGTGCGGTCAGTGCGGTTTTTCCTGCCTGTCATGAGCCTTAGTAAACATCAAATGAGGCTTCTCTTGCTTTAATGATGCTGAGATTGGCATGAGAGTGTTCAGTGTAGACTGGATTGATCAGCTTGCAGAGGTATATGTGCAGCATGAATAAGTGGATGTTGTATACCAGGCCAGCGGCTGTGCGTGTGGTGGTTGTTGTGTGGTAGTTGTGCCCTCAGCTGCCTTTGGAGATACCTACTGCCCCTTAAAAAAGATTTATTTTTAAAAACAAAATGTATCATTGGCATCTTCAAAGGATCAAAATATAACAAGTTGGGAAGATTATCTATTCTGTGGGTCAGCAAACTGTACCCATGGGCCAAATCTTGCCTGAGGCTTAATTTGTGTACAGTCTGCCAGTTAAGAATGATTTTTACATTTTCAAAGAATTGTTAAAGACTGTAAGACAGAGACTGTTTAGAGTCCACAAACCCAAAACATTTACTCTCTAGCCCTCTAGCCCTTTTCAGAAAAAGTCTGCCATTCTGACCTTTTTTTTTTTGCTTTGTTTTTTTAATTTTACAGAGCTTTAGGTAAAAGTTTACAGTGCAGTTTACAGCTTCCCATTCAAAAATTTACAAATTGTTTTGTGATATTGGTTGCAGTACCTGCAGTGTACCAGCACTCTCCCCTTTTCCATCGCAGGTTACCCATATTCATTTGTCCAGTTTTCCTGTCCTTTTCTGCCTTCTCATCTATATTTTTGGGCACATGTTGCCTATTTGGTCTCATATACTTGACTGGACTAAGAAGCATGTTCCTCATGTGTGTTATTATCTGTTTTGTAGGACTGTCTCATCTTTGGGAGTAGTTTCAGTGCTAACTGTCAGACCTCGTAATTCTTGGTGCAGTATTACTTGACAAGTCATCTAATGTATGCTTGAACATATCTACTAATGGAAAATTCATTTTTCCTTGGGTCATTCTATTTCCTATTTGGACAATTCAGGCCACTAGTAATTTTTTTTTTTTTTTTTTATGATCGAATGAAAATGTACATTCCCATATAAATTTGCATGCCCACCTAGATGAAGCTCCCACTGCTCTCCCTGCCTGGTGACGGCACAGTCTTCCTCTCTGCTCCATACGTGTCTTATCCTCCCAACAATCTCCTATCCCTCCTTTCCACCCATTCCTCTTCCTCGAGTAAGAGGTCAGCAGGATGACATCCTACAGATGCACAGAACCATAAAGTGCACACATGATACGGTCACTCTGTGTCACCAAGTCCAATCCATTCCTGTCCAAGAGTTGACTTCCATTATGGGTTATGGACAGGGGCAGCACCAGTGCCAGAGACCATGCTCTCAGGGGAACCGCAAGGTCCGTGGACCATCATTTGTGGTCTTTTAACGGAGATCTCAGGGTGCACCCCTTTTTATTCTTGTGTTGCGAGTGAGACTCAACTTTGTGAGCTCCATCACGGCTATCACTGATGGTGGCCGGGTACCATCAGGTTCTTCTGGTCACAAGTCAATGTAGTCACCTACTCACATGGGTCTCTCTGTCTTCTGGGTTCTCTTTCCCCCGTGTTGTTTTGGTCCTTGGTAATCAACTATTCCTTTTGATTTGGGACCATTTGCTGTACCCTCAATGGCAGCTTGGCAGCTTTTAAGACCCCAGATGCCACTCACCAGGGTGGGGTGCAGCAGGCTCTCTTAGCAAACTGCTAGTTGTACCAGTTGGCCTCGATTTCCCCTGAGAGCATGGTCTCCGGCCCCCCGCCCCAGCTACTCTGTCCTTGTAATATTGGATTACGATGAGAAGAGTAATCATGTTATGTTGAAGTCCAGTTAATATTGATTTTCTTTCTAATGTGTGCTGTCACAGATTTCACCCAACCAAATTTCTATCAACTGTCTAATCTAGACTCTCCCCCATCTCAATCCCTCTCTTGCAGCCATCGAAGAGTCTTTTCTTCTATGCATGAGTCTTTTTATAAGTTCTTATCGTAGGGGTCTCATACAATATTTGTCCTTTTGTCACTGACTACTTTCACGCAACATAATGTCCTCCATTTGAAACCAGGTTATGAGATGTTTCCTAAAATCATCGTTGTTGTTTATCATTCCACAGTGTTCCATTGAGTATGTATACCATAGTTTACCTATCCATTCCTCTGTTGTTGGGCATCTGGGTTGATTTCATCTTTTTGCTATTGTGGATTCTGTTGTTATAAACATTCGTGTGCATGTATCAGTTGGTGTGAATGGCCTTGATTCTGTAGGATATATTCTGAGCAGTGGAATTATTGAGTCAAATGATATATCTAGATCCATCTTTTTAAGGAAGTGCCAGATTGCCTTCCAAAGAGGTTACACCGTTTTACAATCCCACCAACAGTGTAAGAGAGTTTCACTTTCTCCACAGCCTCTCCAGTTATTCCTAGGTACTTGTTGTTTTGTGTTTTTTGGATCATGGCCAACCTTGCTGGGGTGAGATGGTATCTCATTGTAGGTTTAATTTGAATTTCTTTAATAACTAATGATCGTGAGCATGTCTGCATGTGTTTTTTGGCTGCCTGGATCTCCTCCTTAGAGAAGTGTCTACCTCCTTTGCCTATCACTTAATTGGATGATTTATCTTTTTCTTATTGATATTTTGTAGTACTTTACAGATTATGGAGATCAGGCATCAGTCTGACATACAGTTGCCGAATATTTTTTCCCATTCTGTAGGTTGCCTTTTAATTCTCTTAATAAAGTCTTTGGATGAGCCAAAGTGTTTCATTCTTGACAGTTCCCATTTATGTGTTTTCTGTGGTTTGTGGTTCGTTTGACAGATTTTGAAGTCTGTCTGTGTTGTGTATTAAAACTTCCATTGTTGTTCCTACTTTTCATTAGATAAGATTTATCATTTTAGATTTGATATTTAGATCTTTTATCCAGTTTGAGTTGGTTTTTGTGTAAGATTTAAGATATGGGTCTTGTTTCAGTTCATTGCAGATAGATATTCAATTTTGCCAACACCATCTGTTGAAATGATTGTTTTTTCCTCAATTAAATGTCTTAGGGCCTTTGTCAAATATCATCTGTTCATAGGAATACAGTGTCATCTCTGGTGTTTCAATTCTATTCCATTGATCTATCCATCTCTTTTTGTACCAGTACTAGGCTGTTTTGACTACTGTGGCAGTGTAATAGGTTTTAAAGCTGGGTAGTGAGAGGCCTCCCAGTGTCGTCTTCTTCTTCAGTAGTGCTTTACTTATCCGAGGCTTTTCCCCTTTCCAAATAAAGTTGGTAATTTGTTTCTCCATCTCATTAAAAAAATGTCACTGGAATTTGTATTGAGATTGCATTATATAAGTAGATTGATTTAGGCAAAATAGACATTTTCACTATGTTAAGTCTTCTATCCATGAGCAGGGTAGGTTTCTCTGTTTATGTATTCTCTTAGTTTCTTGTAGTAAGGACTTGTAGTTCTCTTTATAAAGGTCTGCTATTTCTCTGGTTAGAGTTATTCCTAGATACTTTATCTTCTTAGAGGCTATAGTAAATGATAGTGATTTGGTGATTTCTTCATTAATAATCTGCTGTTGGTATAAAGGAAACCTACTGATTTACTTATGTTTATCTGGTATCCTGAGACTTTGCTGAAGTCTTCTGTTAGTTTGATCAGTTTACTTATGGATTCTGTAGGATTCTCTGCATATACAATTACATCATCTGCAAATAGGGAGAGTTTTACTTCTTCTTTGCTGATGCAGATGCCCTTTGTTTCTTGGTCTTGTCTAATTGCTCTGGCTGGAACTTCTAGTACAATGTTGAATAGGAGATGTGAGAGTGGGCATCGTTGTCTAGGTCCCATTCTCAAGGGAAACTGTTTCAGTCTCTCCCCATTCAGGATGATGTAGGCAGTTGGCTTTGTATAAATGGCCCTTATTTGCTGTCTATTCCTATTTTGCTGAGAGTTTTTAGCATGAATGGATGTTGGACTTTATCAAATGCCTTTTCTGCATCAGTAGACAAAATCAGGTGATTCTTGTCTTTTGTGTTATTTATGTGGTTAATCACATTAATTGTCTTTCTGATGTTGGACCAGCCTTGCATCCTTGGTATTAATCCAACTTGGTTGTGATGGATTATTTTTTGGATATGTTGTTGTATTCTATTGGCAAGAATTTTGTTGAAGATTTTTGCATCTAGATTCATACGTGATACTGGTCTGCAGTTCTCCTTTTTTGTTGGGTCTTTCTCTGGCTTTGGTACCAGGGTTATGCTGGCTTCATAGAATGAATTTGGGAGTATTCCATCCCTTTCTAAATAATGAAATAATCTCAGTAGTATTTGAGATAACACTTCTCTAAAAGCTTGGTAGAATTCTGCAGTGAAGCCAGCTGGGCCTGGGCTTTTTTCCCATTAGTAGTTTCATGATGACTTTTTCAGTCTCTTCTTTTGTGATGTGTTTATTAAGTTGTTCTACTTCAGCTTGTGATAATTTTGGTAGGTGATATGAATCAAGGAATTTGTCCATTTCCTCTAGGTTTTCCAATTTGTTTGAGTACAGTCTTTCATAGTATACTGTTATGATATTTTTGATTTCTGTTGGATCTGTTATGACAACTCCTCTCTTATTTCTCATTTGGGTTATTTGTTTCCTTTCTTGTTTTTCTTTAGTAAGCTTAGTCAGTGGTTTGTCAATTTGGTTGATCTTTTCAAAAAACCGCTGTTGTTTTTTCCAATTATTCTTCTATTCTCTAATTCATTTAGTTCTGCTCTAATCTTTATGATCTGTTTTCTTCTGGTGCCTATGGTGTTCCTCTGTTGTTCTCTCTCTACTTGTTGAAGCTGTAGGGTTAGTTCTTTGACTTGGTTTCTTTCTTCCAGATGTGTGCATTTGTGGAGATAAACAGACCTCTGAGTACTGCTTTGGCTGTATCCCCTAGGTTCTGGTAGGAAGTGTTTTCATTCTCATTGGAATCCATAAATTTCTTTACTTCATCCTTGATTTTTTCTATAACCCATAGTTTCTTGAGCAAGATATTGTTTGATTTCCATGAGTTCCACTTTCTAGCTATTGATTTGGACTTTTATGGCTTTATGATCTGAGAAGATGCTATGCATTAATTCAGTGGCATGGATTTTGTTGAGAATTGCTTTATGTCCTAACACTTGGTCTATTCTGGAGAATGTTCCATGTGCAATGGAGAAAAAAGTGTAGTTGTGCACTGATGGATAGATAGTTCTGCATGTGTCGATGACGTCTAGTTGGTTAATTGTGGCAATAAGGTCTTCTGTGTCTTTATTGAGTGTTTTTCTAGATGATCTGTCCAATATTGATTTTACATTAAAATCAATTTTATCTGAGATTAGAATTACCACACTTGCTCTTCTTTGTTCATTGTTAGCTTGATATATATTCTTTCATCCTTTAATTTTCACTTTCTTCCTATCTTTAAGTCTAAGGTGAGTTTCTTGTAGGCAACATGTAGACGGTTCATGTCTTTTGATTCAAGATGTCACTTGATGTCTCTTTACTGGAGCATTCAGTCCATTCCCATTCAATGTAATTATTGATAGTTATGTGTTCAGTGCTGCCATTGTGACGTGTTTATGTTTGTGTTGATCTTTTCTCTGTTCTTATTAATCTGTTCTGCAATGTTCTTTGTGAGTTGATTTTTCACCTTTTTCAGGGTTGGTTTTGTAGTTGTTGAGACTTCTGTTTTACATTTCTTGATATGGTGTGTTACTTCTTTATTGTGCTTTATGGCTGCCCCTATGATCCTGCTTAATAAATTATATATAAACTCAATTTTGATTGCTACCAGTCCTGTCAACTTCCTCACCATCTGGAAGGGCTTTAACAACCGTAGTACAGCCCTCTTTTTAATATGATGATATCATAGTTTACATGATATGATCACTAGGTGGTTTCTTTCACAGTTATAGCTTTGATTGTGTTTGGAGCCTTCCCTAACTGAGCAGGATTCTGGATAATGTGTCCTTCTAAAATATAAAGTTAGCAATTTTGTTCCTCCAAGCCAAGAGAGTCTTTTAGTATTTCTTGTAGCTTTGGTTTGGTTTTTACAAAGTCTCTGAGTTTCTGTTTATCTGCGAATGTCTTAATTTCATTTTCATATTTGAAAGATAGTTTTTCAGGGTATATAATTCTTGGTTGAAAGTTATTCTTCTTCAAGACTTTGAATGTGTCATGCCACTGTCTCCATGCCAGCATCGTTTCTGCTGAGAAACCCGACGAAAGCTTACGGGGTTTCCCTCTGAATGTTAACTTTGCTTTGAGTCTTGTGCATTTAAGAGTTTGCTTATGTTTCATTTTGTTGAGCTTGATTATAATATGTCTTGGAGTCTTTCTTTTCAGATCTATATTGAGTAGTGTTTGATATGTATTTTGGATATCTCTTTTCTCTTCTTTTATAATTTCCAGGAAGTTTTCTGTCAGCAGCTCAGCCACAATACTGTCTGTGTTCTCAAGTGTCTTTCCCTGTTCAGGAACTCCAATTAATCGTAGATTGTTCCTCTTAATAGAGTCCCACATGTTTCTTAATGCTTCTTCATTTTTCTTGTTTCTTTTTTCTGATTTCTCCTTGTAGATGCTAGAATCAATAGCTCTGTCTTCCAAGTCAGTAAGTCTCTCTTCTGTTTGTTCCATTCTGTTTTCTTGGCATTGAATTGAAGTTTCTGTGCCTTTGACTTTGTTCTTGGTCTGTTGAATTTCAGAGTACTGGTGTTCCATCAGATCAAACAGCTTGCTTAATTTTTCATTTTGCTCTACTACAGTTCATATAAGGTATAGGAGGGCTCTATATATAATCCTTTTGTATTCACTTTCTGATAGTTTCAGCAAAACTTCATCTGGGAAGTTCTGAAGTGGTTTATTTTGGGGCCTTCTGAAACTGGGTGATTTCTTGTTTATGCTTTTATCCAGAGTTTGTTGCTTTTGCGGTGTCATGTGGGTCAATATAGGCTGAAAGAGATTCTGTGAGGATGGACTACTGTTGTTTGTCTAGGCCGTCTTAAAATGAGAGGTATAAAGTATCTGACAACTTCCAAAGTCAGTCAGGTTTTCAGGTGTATACATCTGTCTTCCCAGCTGGCAAAGTAGGCACCTCTATATCGAACCGCAGATGTTACAAACTAGCTCAAGACACAGAAAGGCTACTGCCCTGCTGGCCTCTGATGTCAGGCCCCAGCTGTAGATAACACTGTGTAGAATTCTGCTTTTCTGCAGGAAAAGCGCTCTCTTTTGAGCCGGTGCTGCCTCCCAGCCCAGCTACTAGGTCCAGCTGAGGCTTCTGTATGGGTACATCTGCCTCCCAGTGGAACAAGATGGTGTCCTGCACAAGCTTGCCACTCGGCTGGGACCAGGCTACTGGTGGAAAGAGAGGCCAAAGGTGCTGAGATGCTCAGAGTCCACAGTCTCTGTTGCTGGGCACCAGCCACAGGCAACATTGTGCAAGACACCACCTTTCTGCTGGAAAGGCCCTTTTCCCCAGGTAGGTGCTGCATCCCAGCCTAGGAACAAAGTCCAGCTAGGGCCACCATATGGGTGTCTCTGAATCCCAGTGGATCAAGGTGGCATCCCACACAAGCTTGCCACTGCCTCCATATGGCTCCTGTATGGCGGAAGTAGAAAGATAGGCCAAAGATGCTGAGATGCATAAAGTCCAATTGTGCTTGCTGATTCCACCAGCAGTGCTTCTGAGATTAGCAGCTAGTCAAGTCCCAGCTCCACCCACTGGCTAAGACAGAGAAAAAGAAATTAAAATGGTGAGTTACCTTCAGTCCATGCAAGCTTGCATTCACTGAGAGTGGGGTCAGCGAAAGAGTGGAGGTTTTGCATTCAGTGGTATGAAGTCCAAATTAACAGCCCTATGGTGTGTCCTAGGGCTCACTAGGTGTCCAGAAGGCTCCGCTTAATTATGAATTCAGGTCTTAGTTTCCATAGGGATTTAGGGAGACGTGTGTTTATTCCGCCATCTTTACTCCACCCCCCCCCCCCCATTAGCAATTTTTAAGCTAAGCTATAATTTGTCTTACTATTGCCTTCATCTATTTTCCCTTTTTGGGGAAAGACAGTTATTATTTCATTTCATTATTTGCTGAACTCCTGATTTATTCTAGGCACTGTGCTAAATGCTGAATAAAGAGGAGTAAGACATGGTTCCTGCAGTGAGGAGCTCTCAGGTGTTACTTGCTAGAACCAGAGCTGTGGGGCTGCTAGTCTGGTATGTCTGTTGTTCCTTGTCTTCTTGCCATGGGTCTAGATTTGATTATCTTATTTATTTTGGCATTATTATTTCATATACACAGTAAAAAATTCAAAAGGCATACAACATTAGACAGTGAAAATAAGTCTCTCCTCACCCCTTCTTCTGACCTACTAGCTTCTTTTCCAGGAGGCAAATTTCTTGTGGGAATATGAGTTTAAAGAACAGTACTAGCCAAAGGCATAGGGCCGTTTGGACAGGAACTTTTGATAAGTAATTACTAAATGTTGTTTTCTGAGTCCCAACTCTGTGTAAGCTGCTGAATATGACTCTTTACTTTTATTTTTATAAATATCTGAAATTTGCAGCAAATTTGGGTGGTAGACACAGCCCCAGACAGTTCATACATATTTACTTAACCACTCACCTGCTATTTCAGTTAATCCTGATGTGCATTTTCTGGATACTGCTAGGTTTTTTATTTTTCTGGGATTTTTATTTATTACCATATTGAATCCTTGTCAAAGCCTTGCTGCTTAATTAGAAGTGATGCAGCAATCCCATCTTGTGTAACTCTTGAGTTTCCATCCTGAGTATGTCACAAATAATTTCAGATAAAATTGGCTTATACTTATGTTGAGGCCTCCATCAATTTCTTGCCTTGGTTATGTCTGAGTATAATCTTGAAGTGTGATGGAAATTGTCTTTTAGCTTTCTAGAGCAGAGGCCAGAAGTTTTACTTCCGCAGTCCAGGGTGATATAGGTAGGCTTTGCTTTTCAGGAACCACAGTCATCTTTGCATCTAGATTAGTTACATGTAAATAACTTTGTACTTAAGACTCCCTTCCCCCAGAATTCCCTTCTGATCATTACTTCCTACATCTTCTCTTCTAGCTTAAGGAAGGGAGTGTTAGAACATAGACATTCAGGTTCCTAAGTCTCACATTTACATTATTCTATCTAGAGGTGTCCTGGGTGGCTCAATTATTAACCAAAAGATTGGCAGTTTGAACCCTCTGGGAGGCACCTCAGAGGAATGACTTGGCGATCTGCTTTCCAAAAAATCCCAGACCTGTAGGATTGCTGTTGACTCATAGCAACCCTTTAGGAAAGAGTCAACTACCCCTTAAAAACCACTGGGGCACAGTTCTGCTTTCATACATATGGGGTCACCATGAGTGAACTGACTTAACAGCAGCTGTTTTGTTGTGGTTACCATATTTTTACTCAAATAACCAATGCATTTTGTGGTTATTTGCCCACAGTGACTCCCTACCCTGCACTATATGCTTTTTTTTTTTTTTTTTTTTTTTGCGGCACCGAGGGGAAAAATTGGCATAGCTGTGCTTATGCAAATACCTTGAGGGGTAGGACACAGTTGGCAAATGAATGTAGAAGGTGCTTTATTTGAGTAAAACTGCAATATTCTGTTTAGGTGTTTCTAGCACATTCCTCATTACATGTTGCTGCAGTTGCTTGAGATCTTTCTGTTTTCTTATCCTGTCAGGCAGTAGTTGTAGCAGCCCAACCCAGTCATATCCTCTTGTGAAACACTCTTGTGTTCTGTTCGGAAGTTTTCATAGGCTGAGTAGGTTTTGAAATATTTGAAGGATGTGCCAAATTTCTTGCCACATCTGCCCGTAATGTCCTAAGTGGTCAGTTTTCTGAGCTTCTGAGGTGCTGAATGGAATAGCTTTCTGGTGTTGATTAAACTTACTTAGGTGGCTGCAACAGGCCATCATAATCAGGATAAAAATAAGTTATCATTGATCTTTATAAGTAAATTGTGACTCACTAGTGCCTGCAGGAGCCCAGTGACCACACACCACACACCACACGCACGCCACCCAGGGGATTTTAGATGAGATCCATTTGTACCACTTTTTCTGTCTGCTGCTGTGCTGATTTGGATGATTGCTCTTGGCCGTGCCCTTTTTCTTTTGGTTCTGTTGAAGAGAAGATTAGTATGCTAATATACCTCAGGTGTTAAGTTATTTTGTGGTGTATGTGGGGCTGAGGGCACATACAGAAGTTCTAAAAAGGGATTTCTTCCTCTAAAGCTGTTTGCTATAGCAGCTTTGAAGCCAGCAGACTTGGATTATAATCTCAGCTCTGTCACTTCCCCTTGCACAAGTTTGGACAAATTACTTAGTCTCTCAGGGTCTCAGTTTTCGTTTCTGTAAAGTAGGCATCATACAGCCATCTCAGGGTTGCCATGACCATTGTTTTAGCCAGCTAGGGCTGCTCTAACAGAAATACCACAGAGTGGATGGCTTTAACAAAGGGAAGTTTATTCTTACACAGTTCAGTAGGCTACAAGTCCAAATTCAAGATGTCCCCTACAGGGAAAGGCTTTCCCCCTTGTCGACTCTGGAGGGAAGTCGGGTACTGTATGAGTCTTTGTCCAGGGTGCATTTCAGCATAGGAACCTCAGGTCTGAAGGACACACTCTTCTGCCGGTGCTGCTTTCTTGATGGTGGAGAGTTCCCCCTTCTCTGCTTACTTCTGTTAAGAGTAGGTCAAGCTATACTCCAGGGAAACTCCCTTTGCAGTGGAGCAGGGAGATAATCCCATGAAGGGATTTACAGTCCTACTCTTGTCCTTTAACACAGAGCACAGGAAAATCACAAAATGGAGAACAATCACAAAATAATCTGAATCATCTCACAGCCACATGGCCACATATATTTTGGGGGGGACACAGTTCAATCCATGACAACCATTATATGTAAAATGTTTAGTGTAGTGCTTGGAACACAATAATATTCTGTAAGAGCAGCAACAGCTGCTACTACTACCATTGTGTCATTTTGCCCAGTCCTGTGTCATGTGTTGTCACGATCACCAGTATGTTCTCTTCTGTTATTGTGGCTACTGTGCCAGTCCATCTCACCGAGTCTCCCTGGGTCTTGCTGATCCTCTGCTTTACTGTAAATCATGGTATCTTCCTCCAGCAATTGAACCCTTTGATGACTTGTCTAAAGCAGGTGTATTGGACAGTGTTCTGTGTGATCTGTACAGTTTTCCTTGGGTGATTTTTAGAAGGAAGTCCTTGGATGGTACAGACGGTTAAGTGCTTAACTACTATCTGAAAGTGGAGTGGTTTAAGCCCAAAGAGAGGCAGTTTGGAAGACAGTTCTGGAGATTGCTTCTGAACGCTCACAGCCTTAAAAACCCTGTGGAATAGTTATACTCTGTATTCATGGAGTCACCAATAACTAACAACAATAAACAACAGAGTTTTTGGAAGTAGATTACCAGGGCTTTCTTTGAGCCTCTCTTAGTCTGTGAGCTCTGCTGAAATCACCCCACCATGAGTGACCCCGAAATACTGGTGGCATAGCTTCCAGCATCACATTAACCTATAAACCACCACAGTATGACAAACTGACAGATGGGTGGTGGTCTGCTACAACTACTATTACTACTTCTGCTGCTGCTGCTGCTACTTTTAAAAGCTTTTTACAAAAATGGTACTTATCCGAGAAGTAGGTACAGTTCCTAGTGGTTAAATACTTTACTAGAAATTTTCATCTGTCGTCGTGGAGAAAGGAGCCACTAACTCCCACTGAGTGTGGGTGTGAATCAGAGCTTCAGAAAGGACTTTCAGAGATGAGATGGAATTTTCCTTCTAGAAAGGAGGAAAGGCTTCCCAGGAGGATTTGCAAAGGCAGAAGGTGAGGAAAATCACAGGCAAAGAATCAGTCAGGGTTGGTTTGTTTGTGTGAAAAGGGAGCCAGCTATGCAGATCTGTGTGCGGAGGAGTTCTGGTGGCAGTGTGCCACCTTGTCTGGAACAGCAGGGACTGGTTGCTGTAGGGGCTAACAATAAAGTGATGATGGGGTTAACCTATGGCAGTGGGAATGGAGAGGGGGACCCGGCCTGCGCAGGAAGCCGGAAGCTGCCTGAGGAGTCAGGGCTTCGCTGGAGCTTGGGTCCTTGCTTGTCATGTTTCTGACTGTATAACTTGTGTGAATTTGCTTGTCATGTTTCTGACTGTATAACTTGTGTGAATTTCTTACCTCTCTGAACCTCAGTTTCTTCCTCTATGAAAATGAAACTATCATGGTTAAGGGCTCTTGGGAGAATTAAACTCAGGTGAGCACCTCCACATGGTATGTGTGTCTCTTTGTGTGTGTGCGTGTGTGCAGGGGCTGATCTTTGATATACGGTGATACTATTAATTTAACCAGGGAATATAGGAGAAGGGCAGAATTTTGCACAAAGACATATTCAGTTTTGGATTTGTTGAATTCAAAACATCTATGAGAAATCTCAGTCCTACCATCATAAGACGATTGGACTCATATTGGGAGGTTAGGAGTAGAAATAGTGTCCTGAGATTCATTGGCATGTAAGTAGAAATTTTGCTTTGGGGAAAACAGAGAGAGAAAAACAAACCATAACATTGCCATTGAGTCATTCCACCTCATAACACCCCTATGATACAGAATAGACCTACTTCATAGGGTTTCCCAGTCTGTAATCTTCACAGAAGCTGACTGCCACGTCTTTCTCCCATGGAGCGCCAGTTGGGTTTGAACTGCTGACCTTTTGGTTGGCAGCCAAATGGTTAACCACTGTACCACCAGGGCTCCTTAAAACTTGTAGACTGAGCATGAAACCCTTTTAAAATCTGTAATAGGAAAGAAATGCTAGCTGCATGATGGAGGGAGAGGGGGGAAGGAGAGATGCAGGCTCAGGGACGTGGGCAGGAGGCTGTGAGGACCTTCTAGCCCCATGTTTCTCTGAGTATGAGCCTCATCAAGGTCACCTGCATCAAGGTCTGGCTCCAGCAGGCACTAGACCCCAGGTGCTTGGGGTCCAGGAGCTTTTTCGGGCCGTTGAAGATATGAGAGACTTGAAAAAAAAAATGAATGAAAATTACAAGAATGCAACAGGATGAAAATCCTTCCAAACAACTAAAAGCCAAAAACTAATTAATATGGGACAAGGGTGTATTTACATATGTTTGATGTGATGTGAAGGTGGGCCTTCTGAAGTAAGAATGCCAGTGCGCGGTAAGACATGCAGACACACCAGCCTTGAATGAGAATCACCTGGGGCCATAGTCCTAAAAGCTGACTCCAAGCCATCCTCATCACCCCTTCTCCCTACTAGTGCAAACAGATCTTGGGCCCAGGCATCCACCCTCATTTCTAGCCTTCCAGGAGATGCCTGGTGCCTGATATTGCAAGTTTACACAAAGGCAGTGGAGATGGAGAGAAGGAAGGCGATTTCAGAAGCGTTTAAGAACAGCTGTGCATTGTCTTATGTGATCTGCTAAGCTTATCGATAATATAGAAGAATGCTTAATTATTATAATTCTTACTTTTGATATTTGTTTCTCTGTGTTTGTTAAGCCCCCATTGTGAATCTGTCATTTTTAAATGTGGAAAACATTGGAGCCCACTGAAAAGCAGCCACCTGTTAGGATTAAGTGGCAAACAGCCTTTCTGCCCCAGATCTCACCTGGGAGGGAACACAGTCGTTTATTGTGCAGTGCTGATCCAGCCCCAACAGCCTGTTCTCTTTTTAACAATCTGCAATCAAGCTGCACTTTAGAAGCCACCACTGAGTGCCTTTTAAGCATGAAAACCCAATGGCGCTGACCAGCTCTGGTTCTTCCTTGCTCCTGGTGTCTTTTGCCACCTCTTATCATCACTCTCTTCAAATATATTGCTTGTCCTGGTGCAGCAATTGCTTTGTGGTTTTGTTTATTGTTTTATTTTTTACTTCCCTATTATGTCAAAATATACATAACATAAAATTTGCCATTTTAGCTGCTTTTAAGTGTACAATCCAGTGACAATTACATTAACAATGTAGAGCAACTGTTACTACTACCTATCTCTAAAACATTTTCACCACCCTATTCCTATTCCTCCTCCTCCCCTTAACCCCTTGCTTTTTGTTTGTTTGTGTTCTGTTTGTCTGTTTTGTGTTCTGTTTCTTCTTCTGGAGCCCTGGTGGCGCAGTGGCTAATAGCTCAGCTGTTAACCAAAAGGTTGGCAGTTCAAACCTTTTGGTTTAAACTGTGGGCAGTTCTGCTGTGTCCTATAGCATCATTGTAGGATTGCTGTGAGTTAAGATTGACTTAGCAGCAACAGGTTTGGTTTGATGGTTTGATTTTTATTTCTTTATCTTGCAGCTTAGCTGTGAGGTGTCTTAGGGGTTTGCTGGGCTGTGGCCTTGCTTTCTGTGGATTACTTCTAAGAACGGACCATTTTCACTTGCCTTAGCTGTTATATGTAACTGAACCAAACCAAACCCGTTGCTGTTCAGTCAATTCTGACTCATAGCAACCCAACAGGACAGAGTAGAACTGCTCCATGGGGTTTACAAGCAGCAGCTGGTAGATTTGAACTACTGAGCTTTTTGGTTATCACCTGTAATTTTTAACCACTGCACCACCAGGACTTCTATCTCTCTGTAAATGCGCTTTTAATCTCTAAGTACATCTTCTTGGGCTGTCTCTAATTTTCTCTTGACTTACTTTACTTTGTCCCAAGCTGAAGCTGTGTTTATTGTATTACCCTTCCAGAGCTGGCTCTGTCACATGTCCTTTTCTTTGGGGATGCTACCATTCTCCTAGCTGATCGTAGCTTGACACCTTAGGGACTTTTCCGTGTTGTCTTTGCTTGAATATAACAAGACACCAAGTCTGGTCACCTTTTGTCTTAAAGCGTCTCTGAAACATGCACCACTGTTCACTGAAGCACTATTCATAATAGCCAGAGGTGGAAACAACTCAAATATTCATCAACAGAGGAACGGATAAACAAAGTATGGTACCAAAAAAATCACGGCTGTCGAGTCAATTCTGACTCATGGCCACCCTAAAGGACAGTGTAGAACTGCACCATAGGTTTCCAAGAAGTGCCTGGGGGATTTGAAGGGCCAACCTTTTAGTTAGCAATCATAGCTCTTAACCACTATACCACCAGGGTTTCCCCAAATATTTGTCAACAGATGAATGGATAAACAAAGTGTGGTACCTAAATACGAGGGAATATTACTCAGCCATAAAGAGAAATGGAGTCCTAACACATGCTACAGCACGCTGGCCAGTTAGGGAACCTTGAAAAGATCATGCTGAGTAAGTTAACTCAATCACAAAAGGACAAATAAGTGTTTCTACTTATGTGAAATATTTAGAAAAGGGAAGTATAGATAAACCAAAACATCATACCTGTTGCCATCAAGTTGATTCCAACTTAAAGCAACCATGTAAGACAGAGTAGAACTGCCCCATGGGGCTTCCAAGGAGCAGCTAGTGCATTCTAAGTGCTGACCTTTTGATTAATAGCCAAACTGTTAAGCACTGTGCCCGCAGGGCTAAGTGTATATAGGCCTAAGTTTGTCAGTGATTACCAGGAGCTGGTGGGAGGAAAAAAGGAGAACCAATTGCTTAGGGGACACTGAGGTGTTGTAAAGTTGTTAGGTGCTGTCAAGTCAGTTCCAACTCACAGAGAACAGATGAAACACTGCCCAGTCCCACACTGTCCTCATAATCGGTATGTTTGAGCCTGTTGCTGCAGGCACTGTTGTGTGTCTCCCTCTTTTTCACTGAGCCTCTAATTTACCAAACATGATGTCTTTCTCCAGGGACTGGTCCCTTCTGATAGCATGTCTAAAGCATGTGAAATGAAGTCTTGCCATCCTTGCTTCTAAGGAGCATTCTGACTATACTTCTAAGACTTGTGTTCATTCTTCTGGCTGTCCATGACATTTTCGATATTCTTTGCAAACACCGTAATTCAAAGGAGTCAGTTCTGTTAAGGGTGATGGAAGAAATTGGAAATGCACGCTGATGATGGCTGAACAACATGATGAGCACAACTTCACCAAACTCTGCATGCGAAGAATGTTGAAAAATTAAATGCTTTGTTACAAATATATTTACTGCAATAAAAACAAACAAGCAAAAGTCTCTGATGATGGCCTCCTCTTTTCCAGTCTTATTTCTTCTGTTTCATAAATCCTTTGGCTTTTTAAAAATTGAAATATCTTGTGTTTTCAGTGAAAGTTTACACAGCAACTTAGGTTCCCATTTAGCAGTTTCTACACAGTTTGTTGGTTGGCTTTGGTTACATTGTTCGTAGTATGTTAACTTTTCCATTAACTCTGCCCTAGTTTTTCCATTTCCAGTACTCTGCTTTCCCTGCCCCCTTGCCTTCTTGTCTTTGCTTTTCAGTAAATGCTGACTGTTTGGTCTGATGGAGATGATTTTTTAAAGAAGCACAGTACTCACAGATGATATTGTTTATTTTATGAGCCATTCTGTTACTTAGCTAAAATAATAACCTTATAGAACAGATTTATTCAAGATTTAAAGAGTATCTCAGGGCAACAATCTGAGTGTCCTCCAGGCTGAAATGTCCAGTAAGCCTGCACGTTTTAGATTTGTGTTCTGTTCCACATTTTGTGCCCATTTTCTCAGCAGCCATTTATTGTGTTCATGATCAGAAAAGTCAGTAGTGGTAGCCAGGTCCTATCTAGTTCTTCTGATCTCAAATAGATGAGGCTGTAGTTTGTGTAGGCTGTTAGTCCTGTAGACTGGTTTCCTCACTAAAGTTTTGGTTTCCTTCTTTCTCTTTTACTTCAAATGCATAGACTGATGGTTGTATCTTAGATGGCTGTTCTCAAGCTTTGACGACCCCAGCTGCTGCTCACCTAGGATGTAAAACAAACTTTATATATCATGCCAATATACTGAGTTGTACCTCAAGACTGTGGTCCTGTAAAGATGATGGCATGGTATTAGACCTCTGGCTTTAGGTAAGAGAGGAGAATCATCATAACATCAGACCAAGGCTGAATTCTGTGAGGCAGAGGACACACATGCCTCCTTTCTTTTTTTTTGACACATGCCTCCTTTCTTTGACCTTCTTACCAATTCTGATACCAGTCATCACTCCCACGGCATTCTTTACTTCTCTGCTGGGTTTGGTAATTTATCTCCATGCCACATAGAACACATAGACCATACTTAAGGAAGTACCCCAAACCAAATGCACTGCCATTGAGTGAATTCGGACTCATAGCAGCCCTATAGGACAGAGGAGAACTGCTCTACAGACCTTCCAAGGAGCACCTGGTGGATTCGAACTGCAGACTTTTTGGTTAGCAGATGTAGCACTTAACCACCATGCCACCGGGGTTTCTGCTTAGTGGAGTAATGGTACAGTTCAGGATCAGGATCAACTCAGAAGTAACAGGAAAAAGTCAAGATACAGTCTTTCAGTCAGAACAGCTGCTACTGGCAGAGCTCCCCTTTGCCTTCTGTCTGGCCTCTGCCCTGCTTAGGCAAGTGTTATAAAGCTCTTTAGCTCTACCAATAAGTGACCAAAGGCACTCAGATCTCTCTCTCTGTGAATCTACTTCTACCAACAAGTGCCTGGAGGCACCCCGCTCTGTCAGCAAGCTTCCTTCATGAAGGTAATTCATCTCCCACTCCATGGGTTGGCATGCCTACTGCAGCTTCTACGCTCAGTGGGCCCGGAAGCCCTCTGTTCTGTTTTCTACTAGTCTTCTAGTTCTACTGCTGCTGCTTTTCTGCTGCTGAACTCTGCCATACTTTCTGATGCTTCTCACTATCTGTGATATACAGCTATTTCTGTCTTCTGAGTCAAGGAGGCTATCAACACAAAGACCCTGGGTCTGAAGGTTTTGATCTGCTCCTGGCTGTTCTTGATGATAGTGAGGTACCTGTTCTTGCTGTGTTTGCCTCTTTTTATAGCTAGCAGAATGGTAACACTGCCCATTCTTGCTTCATGCCCATAATTGTTGTTATGCTTAAGCCTATTGTTGCAGCCATTGGATCAAGCCACTTTGTAAAGGATTTCCTCTTTTCTTGCTGAGTGTCTGCTCTGCCAAGCGTGATGTCCTTCTCCAGGGATTGATCCCTCCTGACAATGTGTCCAAAGAATGTAAGATACAGTCCTGCTATTTTTGCTTCCAAGGAGCATTCTGGTTGTACTTCTTCCAGAATAGATCTGTTTGTTCTTTTGGCAGTCCATGGTACATTCAGTATTCTTCTCTAACACCACAATTCAAAGGTATCCATTCTTCTGTCTTCTTGTCCAGCTTTCTCATGTATATGATGTGGTTGAAAATACCATGGCCATTGCGAGACCCTACTGCAAGAAACCATAAGTGGATAAACTTACCTTGCTCATGGAAAGGAAGATTTAACATTGCGAAAATGTCTGTTCTACCCAAAGTGATGTGTATCTACAATGCAATCCCAATATAAATTCCAATGTCATTTTTTAATGAGAAACAAATCACCAACTTCGTTTGAAAAGAAAAGAAACCCTGGATAAGGAAAGCATTATTGAAAAAGAGGAATACAGTGGGAGGCCTGACCCTACCAGATTTTAGAACCTATTACACTGCCACAGTAGTGAAAACAGAAACCAGATATACAGGCCAGTGGAACAGAATATAGAATCCAGAAATAACACCATCCACCTATGAACAGCTGATACTTGACAAAGGACCAAAGGCCATGAATTGAGGTAAAAAACAGTCTCTCTAACAAATGGTGTTGGCAAAATTGGATATCCATCTGCAAAAAACTGAAATGACACCTTACACAAAAACCAAAAGTGGATTAAAGACCTAAATGTCAAATCTCAAATGATAAATATTATGGAGGAAAAATAGAAACAACACGGAAAGTTCTAATACACAGCTTAAACAGACTACAGAATCTTGCTAATAGTGCACAAATAGCAGAAGAGAAACTAGATAAATGAGAACTACTAAAAATCACTTATGCTCATGTAAAGACTATCAAGAGAGTAAAAAGACTACCCACACAATGCAAAAAAATATTTGACAACTATGTATTTGATCAATATCTAATTTCTGTAATCTACAAGGTACTGCAAAATATCAACAAGAAAAAGACAAATAACCCAATTAAGCAATTTGCAAAGAATATGGACAGACACTTTCCCAAAGAGGACATCCAAGCAGCCGAAAGATACATGCGGAAATGCTCACAATCATTAGCCGTTAGAGAATTCCAAATCAAAACTACAGTGAGATACCATCTTACCCCAACAAGATTGCCCTGTAATCCAAAAAACACAAAACAACAAATTTTGGAGAGGCTGTGGAGAGACTGGACCTCTTCTACACAGCTGATGGGAATGTAAAACAGTACAACCTCTCTGGAAAGCAATTTAGTACTTTCTCGAAAAGCTAGAGATAGAAATACCATAAGATCCAGCAATCCCACTGCTTGCAATATATCCTATAGGTACATACACATGAATGTTTATTGCAGCACTATCCACAATAGCAAAAAAGTGGAATCAACCAAGGTGCCCATCAACAGATGAATGGATAAGTGAACTACGGTATAGATACATAATGGGACACTATGCAATGGTAAAGAACAATGATAATTTTATGAAACATCTCGTAACCTGGAATCAACTGGAAGACTTTATGTTGAGTGAAATCACTCAGCAGCAAAAGGACAAATACTGTATGAGACCACTATTATAGGGACTTAAGAAAAGACTTATGCACAGAAGAAAAGACTCTTTGATGGCTATAAGTGTGGGGAGGGAGGGAGAAGGTTATTCGTAGATTAGTCAACTAGAATTCAGTTAGGTGAAGAAAGTGACAGCGCACAGTCAGCCTAACTGAACTACAGGTCAGCATAACTGAACACCATAAGCTAAAAGGTTTTCTAAATTCAATCTAACATTTCAAAGGGCAAAGTAGCAGGAACAGGGGTCTGGAGACCATATATTCAGGAGGCATCAAGTTCAACTGGCACAAGTAGTCTTCCTAAGAGTGTTTCGTACTTCATTTGTGAGTGACGCCTGGGATCTTAAAAGCCAGCAAGCTTTCATCTGAGGAACATCAGTTGGTCTCGTTCCACCCGGAACAGGCGACAACTGAAACACCAAAGACATGAGGAAAAATGAGCCCAGGAGACAGACAGACCATATGAATGGGAGATTACATCAGCAGGAGAACAGAAGAACTAGATGGTGCCTGACCACCACCAAAGACAGTCCTGACAGGGAACACAATGTAGAGTCTGTGACATAGCGTGATAAAAAGGGATGTACAAATCAAGAACTCTATTAAAAGACCAGACTTAATGGTCCAACAACCTGTACAATCCCCTGAGAACATGGCCCCTAGACTTGCTCCTAACCCAGAGCTGAAACCATTACTGAAGCCAACACTTCAGACAAAGAATGGACTGGACTTGTGGACACAGAGTAATGCAGGTGGTCTGTGTACGGTGTGGTTTAATACACAGATGAGGATGTCCTACTGGTTTCTTTTAGAGGGAAGTGGGGATGGAAAGGAAGAGACAAATGTGGGTTGAGTAGATCTTGGAAGTAAAGAGTAGAAGAGAGTGAGGAAAGCAGATAGTTACAGAGATGCAGGTGCTTGGGATTTTATATAGAAAATTGTCCTGAATTGTAAACTTTCACTTAATCACAATATAAAATTAAAAACAAAAAAGAAAATGCCATGGCCTGAGTTCAGTGCACCTTAGTCTTCAAGGTGTCCTGTTTAGTGTTCCACACTCTTAAGAGGTCCTTTGCAGCAGATTTTCCCAATGCAGTGCATCTTTTGATTTTTTGACTGCTGCTTCCATGGTGCTGAATGTGGAACCAAGTAAAATAAAATCCTAGACAACCTCAATTCTTTATCCATTTATTGTGATGTTGGTTACTGGTCCAGTGCTGAGGATTTTTGTTTTCTTAATGTTGAGGTACAACCCTTCTTGAAGGCTGTGGTCTTTGATATTCATCAGTGAGTCAAATCCTCTTCACTTTCAGCAAGCAAGATTGTGTCATCTGCATAACACATGTTGTTAATGAGTCTTCTTCCAATTCTGATGCCTCATTCTTCATATAGTCCAGCTTCTCAGGTATATGAATGTATGCGCTTACACATCCCCACACACCCATGGATATAGATACATCTGCATATGTCCATACACACACACATGGCATGCATACACTAACCACACTCTTATTTTTTTTTGTTGTTGTTGCACAGTTGTGTATGTCACAGCACTTACTGAAGACATCCTTTTTTTCTTGTGTATTTCATAGTGACATCAGTTATCTTGTTCATCTGTCCATAGTTCATTCACATTTGGTGTTATTTTTCCAATTACTGTATAATAAGTGGTACTGTCTAGAGAGCAATTTCCCTTTCTTCCTTTTCACATGTGTTTGTTGGCTACTTCCATGTTCTCTTTTGTGAAATGTCTGTTCACATCTCTTGCCTATTTTTTATTTGGATTGTTTGTCTTTTTGTTGCTGAGTTGTTAAAGTTTTATGTGTATTATAGAGTTCAAGGCCTTATCAGATACGTCATTCCCAAAGATTTCTTCTCCCAGTCTCTAGGTAGTCTTTTTACTCTTTTGATAAAGCCTTTTGATGTGCGTAAATGTTTAATTTTTATCAGGTCCAGTTAACCTAATTTGACCTCTGTCATTTGATAGTTTATGTTTTGGAAAAAAAATTAGATTCCATAGTTTTTTTTTTTATTTAATATGACTGAGTGAAAATGTACATTCCCGCATAAATCTACATGCCCACCTAAATGTACATTCCCGCATAAATCTATATGCAGCTTCCACCACTCTTCCTATCCGGTGACAGCACACCACTCCTCTCAGCTCCATACATGTCTCATCCTCCCAACAGCCTCCCCTCCCATCCTCCCCACCCACTCTCCCTCCTCCAGACGGGGGTCAGCAGGACGACACCCTACAGATGTATAGAACCATGAAGTGCATCCAATACATGGTCACTCTGCATTGTCAAGTCCAATCCTTTCCTGTCCAAAGAGTGGACTTTTGTCATGATTTATGGGCAAGGGCAGCATCAGCGCCAGGGGCCATGCTCTCAGGGGAACCCCGAAGCCGCTGGACCATCAGTTGAGGTCTTTTAGTGGAGATATCAGGATGCACCCCTTTTCATTCTTGTGCTGCCAGTGAGACTCCTCTCTGTGAGCTCCATTGCAGCTATCACTGGTGGTGGCCGGGCACCATCCAGTTCTTCTGGTCCCAAGTCTATGTAGGCACCCACTGATGTGGGCCTCTCTATCTTCTAGGTTGTCTTTACCCCATGTCACTTTGGTCCTCGCTGAGCATCCGCTCCCGCTGAATTGGGACCATTTGTTGTGTCCTTGGATGGCAGCTTGGCAGTTCCCAAGACCGCAGACACCACTCACCAATGTGGGGTGCAGAGAGCCCTCCCAGCAAAACGCCAGTTGTGTCCTCTACTTCACCCAAGAGCATGGTCCCCTGCCCCAGCTACTCTGTCCTTGCAATGTTGGGTTAAGATGGAAGGAGTACTCAAGTTACGCTGAAGTCCACTTAATGTTGTTCTTGTTTCTAACGTGTGCTATCACCGATTTCTCCCAACCAGATTTCTAGCAGCTATCTAATCTAAACCCTCCTCCCCTCGCTCTCCCTTCCTCCAGTCCCTTGCTGCTGTCAAAGAGTCTTTTCTTATACACAAGTCTGTTTTTGAGATCTTATGGTAGAGGTCTCATACAATATTTGTCCTTTTGTCGCTGACTACTTTCACTCAACATAATGTCTTCCAGTTGAAACCAGGTTAGGAGATGTTTCCTGGAATCATTGTTATTCTTTATCATTGCGTAGTGCTCCATTGAGTATATGTACCATAGTTTACCTATCCATTCTTCTGTTGTTGGGCATCTGGGTTGATTCCATCTTTTTGCTATTGTGGACTGTGCTGCGATAAACATTCTTTTTTTTCAGGGGGGGTTCTTTTTTTTTTATTTAACATGACTGAGTGAAAATGTACATTCCCGTATAAATTTACATGCCCACCTATATGCAGCTTCCACCTGTCCCAGTGGAAACACACTATTCCTCTCTGCTCCATACCTGTCTCATCCTCCCAAAAGCCTCCTTTCCTCTCCTCTCCACCCACTCTCCTTCTTCCAGCCAGAGGTCAGCAGGATGATATCCTATAGATGTGTACAACCATAAAGTGCAACCAATATATGGTCACTCTGCATTGCCAAGTCCAATCCATTCCTGTCCAAAGAGTGGACCTTTGTTATAGATAAACATTCTTGTGCGTGTGTCCATTGGTGTGAAAAGCCTTGATTCTGTAGGATATATTCCAAGTAGTGGAATGACTGGGTCAAATGGTATATCAATATCCATTTTTTTAAGGAAGAGCCAGATTGCTTTCCAAAGAGGCTGGACAATTTTGCAACCCCACCAACAGTGTAGGAGGGTTCTGCTTTCTCCACAGCCTCTCCAGCATTTGTTGTTTTGTGTTTTGGGGATCATGGCCAATCTTGTTGGGGTGAGATGGTATCTCATTGTCGTCTTGATTTGAATTTCTGTAATAACTAAAGATCGTGAACATGTCTGCATATGTTTTTTGGCTGCCTGGATCTCCTCTTTAGTGAAATGTCTGTCCATCCCCTTTGCCCATCACTTCATTGGATGGTTTATCTTCTTATTGATATTTTGTAGTATCTTATAGATTATGGAGATCAGGCATTGGTCTGACATAGAGTTGCCAAATATTTTTTCCCATTCTGTGGGTGTTCTTTTAATTCTATTAATAAAGTCTTTGGATGAGCAAAAGTGTTTGATTCTTAATAGTTCCCATTTATCTATTTTCTCTTCTGTTGATTGTGGTTTGTTTGACAGATTTTGGAGTCTGTCCACATTGTGTATTAAAACTTCCATTGTTGTTCCTACCTTTTCTTGGTTGAGCTAGGTTCCATAGTTTTTTATCTATATTTTCTTCTAAGAACTTTATAGTTTTCACTTTAACATTTAGGTCTTTTATCTATTTTGAGTTAGTTTTTGTGTATGGTGTCAGGTATGGATCCTGTTTTATTTTTCTGCATGCAGATATCTAGTCTTGCCAACAAGATTTGTTAAAGAGGCTGAGTGGACTTAGGCACCTTGTTGAACATCCATTGCCCATAGATGAATGGATTTATTTTGGGGTTCTCAATTGTATTCCATTGGTTTGTGTGTCTGTCAGAGCCCCAGTGGTGCAGTGGTTAAGAACTCAGCTGCTAATCAAACTGTTGACAATTTGAATCCACCAGTCACTTCTTAGAAATCCAATGGGGCAGTTTTATTCTGTTCTGTGGGGTTGCTATTAATCAGAATTGAGTCAATGGCAACAGGTTTGGCTTTTTTGGTTTAATGTGTCTATCACTGAGTCAGTACCAGGCCATTTTGATTACTGTATCTGTATAGCATGTTTTGGTATTGGTGAGTGGTGGTCCTCCTACTTTGCTCTTCAGTAATACTTTGGCTATTCAGGACCTCTTTCCTTCCCATATAAAGTTGGTGATTAATTTTGCCATTTCAATAAAAAATGTTGCTGGGATTTGGATCAGGATTGTGTCTATTAATCACTTTGTGTAGTATTGCCATTTTCACATTACTAAGTCTTCCAACCGATAAACATGGAAAGTCTTTCCATTATGTAGGTCATTTTAGGCCTCTTATGCTAGTGTTTTATAGTTTTCATTGTATAAGTCTTTTACATTGCTAGTTATTGTTATTGCTAGGTGTTTTATCATTTGAGGGGCTATTGTAAATGCTATTTTCTTTCCATAGTTCCCCCTTTTAGTGTAAAGGAATCCAATTGATTTTTGTACACTGATGTAACTTGCAGCTTTACTGAAATCTTCTATTAAATCCAGAAGCTTTTTTGTGGATTCTTTTGGGATTCCTATGTATAAGATCATGGCATCTGCAAACAGAGATAGTTTTATGTCTTTCTTCCTGATTTGGATATCCCTTTTTTCTTTCTCTCTCTTGCCTTGTTGCTATGGCCAGACTTCCAGTACAATACTAATTAAGAGTGGTGATAATGGATATCCTTGTCTCACCCATTTTCAAGGGGAAAGACCTTAGCCTTTCTCTATTGAGAATAGTGTTGGCAATTGGTTTTGCACATAGCCCTTAATTATGTTGAGGAATAGTCTTTCTATTTCTGTTTTACTGAGTTTTCAATAAAGAGTGTTGGATTTTGTCAGATGCTTTTTCTGTAACAATTGACGTAATCACGTGGTTCTTTTCCTTTGTTTTATCTATGTGGTGAATTACATTGATTTTCTAATGTTGAACCACCCTTGCATTCCTGGCTTGAATCTCACTTGGTGGTGATGTATGATTTTTTTAATATGTGGTTGAATTCTGTTTGCTGGCATTTTGTTGAGAATTTTTGTACCTATATTAATTAAGGATATTGGTCATTCTCTGCCTTGTGGCTGGTGCATTTAATTCCTTCACATTCAGTGTGATTATTGATGGGGTAAATTTACTATAGCCATTTTGTTTTCCTTTGTGTGTCATTAAAGGTTTCTTTACCTTCTGTGTTGAGTTCTTTTTGTATACAGATTTTCTTTCACTTATCGATTTTTTGATATATTGAGTCTCTGTTTTTCTTCTGTGCTTTGGTGAGTAGATTTATTAATTTTCTGTGCAGTTATCATGAGCTTTACATTTGGTATTTTACAATTGAAAAAGTTCGTTGCATCTTCAAATCACTTTAACTTCCTCCTCATAGGAATTCCTTAGATCCTGGACTGATCTTCCCTTTCTGCCTCCTTCCAAGCCATTTTGCCAGTGGAGAATTAGAGCCTGTTTCCTGTTCAAAACTGCCCCTGGCTCACCACTCCAGTGTTCTTCAGCCTCCAATTGGAAGCTTTTGCCCATTGATCTCTCGGCGTAAACGTGCTGCTCCCAGTGCATAGCCTTTGCATCTATGGGGGTTCTCTGCTTAAGAGCCGCAGTCTCAGGTCCCCTGCATCCTCACCCCAGCAGTTCCTCAGCTGTCCTTCCTGTTGCCCACCTACGCTTTGTTGCACATTCCTCTCCTGCTACTTGATTTTTACCACTTTTTGCACAGAGCGCTTATTTTGCATTGTACCATATAGGTATTACCAGTCCAAAGCTCTGTATCTGTAATTCTAAAATCCAGCCCTGAAAGTTTTTTATCATAACTTTGTCACAGACTTCTCTGAATGGATGCGTCACTGTCTTTTTAAAATTCATTTCATGTAGTGTGACTATTCATAAATTTTGCTAGAAATATACTGTGTTATGGGGGTAATTGAACGGGATGGAAAGTGAAGGAATGTCATCATTTTGTGGGGTTTTTTTTGTTTGTTTTTGGAACAGCCCAGTTCTTCTGTTTCTCAGACTAGGACATGTGTTCTGGGGATATAGAAGTTACAGAGCACACATGGCATGATTGCCTGCATGGGCAAATTTATTCCATGATTTAAGGGGGAAATTTAATTATTAAATATTGTGGAGTTATGTAAGATTTTTCTTGCACTTAAAACACAAAGTATAAGATTTCATGGACATGTGGGCACTGTGGGGGTAGGAGAACTTGCTAATTCCCCTCTGTAGGCAGGGAGGCCAAAGCACGCGCTCCCTTAGCAGTCTAACACTGTTAGACTAACTGACCAAACCCATTGCCACTGAGTCGATTCCAACCCTCAGTGACCCTATAGGACAGCGTAGAAATGCCACACAAGGTTGCCAAAGAGTGGCTGGTAGATTCGAACTGCTGACCTCTGGGTTAGCAACCAAGCTCTTAACCACTGCATCATCAGGGCTCCTTCTAACTGAGGGACATTTGATATTGTAGTGGTAGAGTTGTCTGTGTCTGTACAGGATGTCAAAACTATTGGGCCTGGGGCCGTACTGTAGAAGGAATAACAGCGGTACGCCTGTCAGCTTACCACACTGGAAAGGAAGATCAGGACAGGATAGTTTGAAAGATCAGTTGTGTCTTGAGACTAAACATGGCACCACAGATGAGTACTCAAAGCCAAAGCCACTGGAACTAAATCAGTTCCAACTCGTAACAACCTTACAGGTCAGAGTAGAATTCCCTGCAGAGTTCCCAAGGAGCGACTGACAGATTTGTACTGCTGATCTTTTGTTTAGCAGACATAGCGCTTAACCACTATGCCACCAGGGTTTCCATTACTCAGAGTGGTTCAAAAGTTGTATCATAGGATGGCCCACGTCATCTCATGACTTGTTTTAAGCATTATCCTAAGTGTTCTTCCTCATCACTTTTTGTGTAGTGTGCTAGTTTGCCATGTTCTGTTTTGTTTTTCATAGTCGACAGATAATGGCGGTAGCTGCGGGGGATCCGGGGCTCTCCAAATTGCAGTTTGCACCCTTTAGCAGCGCCCTGGATGTTGGATTCTGGCATGAGTTGACCCAGAAGAAGCTGAATGAGTATCGGCTGGATGAAGCGCCCAAGGACATTAAGGGTTATTACTACAACGGTAGGCAGCAGTAAATGCCATCTTCCCTCGTCTGCTGCTGGCCCCTCTGTCCCCCTGTATTGTATCCACCTTCCTTTAGAATGGAGCCCCTTGCCTTTTATAATTAATGCTCTTAACTGCTTTCTCTTTTGCTTCCTGACTTTTGATCCAAATTTACTTTCACTTCTTTTCTCCACTTGTGGGCAAGTCATTAATCTGCATAACTGATACTGATCACTCGGTATTGTGGGGGGAGGAGACTGGAAATATGTTTTCCGACAAATCTTTTTCATAATTTTGGAAACTTCCACAAATTCGCAAGAGCTTTGTCACATTCTGGTAAGCTCCTATTTTCTGCGATAATCAGGAGCTGGGTGGGCCTCTTTGGCTCAACAAAGAGAGCCTCATTCTCAAGCACTTTTGTTATTCATGATGCAATTACTGACTCCCCAAAGACTGTTTCCCCGAGATGCTCTTTAAACTCTGAACTGAAACTGAAAATGTGATGATGCTTCTGTCCAGGTGATTCTGCTGGACTGCCAGCACGTTTGACGTTGGAGTACAGCGCATTTGACATGTGAGTATTTGCTCAAAATGCAAAGAATACTGTTTGCTTTTGGCAAGGGATGATCACTCTTAACTCCCTCATATGTGAGCCACATGTTAACTAGGGAAAGCACTGCTTTGATACCGGACCAACACCTCATAATTCTCTTGTTCCTTTCGTAGCACAGAGACTAGTGCTAGATGCTTAAAAGTAGCTGATCAATTTTTTTTCAGCAGATGTTTATCAGAGCCCACTAAATGCCAGGTGGTTCTGGATGGTGCACCTGGATCATCTACTTGGCTGTTACCCAAAATCTTGGAGTCTCAAGTCTACCCAGGGGAACCTCAGAAGAAAGGCCTGATGAACTACTTCTGAAAAACTAATGATTGAAAACCGTATGGAGCACAGTTCTACTCTGGCATGTGTGGGGTCAGCATGAGTTGGCATTGATTCAGCGATAACTGGTTCTTATTAGGTGCTAAGTACCATTCAGACTGATTGTGACTTAGATACCATCTTGCCCAGTTTTGATTGTAGTTGGCATTGGGTAATCTTCCGTTGGTACCTCATGTGCATGTGGAGCCACTTTCCACCTGTTAGTGGAGGCTTGTGTGTTGCTATGATGCTAAACAGGTTTTAGCAGAGCTTTTCAGACTCAAGACAGTCTATGAAGAAAGGCCTGGTGATCTGTTTACGAAAATCAGCCAGTGAAAATGCTATGGATCACAGTAGTCTGAACTGCAGTGAATCATAAGGGCAGTGTAGGACTAGGCAGTGTTTGGTTCTGTTGTGCATGGGTTGCCATGAGTCGGGGCCAGCTCGACAGCTGCCAGCAACAATGACCTGCTCCTTCAGTGCTCATCCATGGGTATCAATCAGTGAATGTTTATTAGGCAACTTCTGTGTACAAGCCACTGCGCAAGGCACTGGGAGGCTCTACAAAAAAACAGGGCAGATACGCTCTTGAAAAGGAGCCCTGGCAGGGCAGTAGTTAAGTGCTAGGATGTTATCCAAAGGTCAGCAGCTCTAGCCCACTAGCAGCTCCACAGAAGAAAGACCCGGTGATCTGCTCCTGTAAAGATTATAGCCTGGAAAACCTTATGGGGCAGTTCTGCTCTGTTGTACAGGGTCTCTGTGAGTGGCTTTTGACTTGGTAACATGTAACAATAACAACATACCCTTAAAGAATTTTTTTCCTTGTTTGGGGCTTTTGCTGGAGAAAAGAGAGATCTTTATTGACCGGTTATTGAACTAGGCACTTTAATATATATAATCCCTACAGATTTGCCAGGTGTGATTTTTCTGTTTCACGGGAGGAAACTGAGGCTTGGAAAGGTAAAATGGGTTGCTCAAGGTCACACTTTGCTAAATTTAGGAAGTACAAACCCCCAAAAACCAAACCACTGCAATAAGAGGCAATGCTGACTCATAGTCACCCTATGGGACAGAGTAGAGCTGCCGCATAGCATTTCACGGGAGCACCTGGTGGATCTGAGCAGCCGAACTTTTGATTAGCAGCTGTAGCACTTAACCACTATGCCACCAAGGTTTCTGAGCAAGCAGATGTAAGAGAAAAAAAAAATTTCTGAGTAGCTAAGGGAATTTTTTTATCTTTCACAGGAATAAGGAATTCAGGAGGGAGCTACAATTTTCACAGGAGCTAAATTTTGTTTAGAAAACATTGAATTAGAGATGGCATTGTCCAGTAGAGATGTCCAGGGGTGGGGCACTGGAGTCAAGGTGGGTCAGACTAAGTCAGGGAGTCATCTACATCGAAAAGATCATAAGGCTGTAACAGGGAGAGATAACAGAAGGTAAGAGCGAAAGCCCAAAACAGTGAATGCTCCTGATTGTGGAGTAGAAAGGATTCAGAAGCAGCATTGTAGATGGGAATTATCAGAGAATCAGAAGAACATTCTAGAAATCAAAGAAGGAAATGTTTTCAGGAACCAAAGAGATGGTCAACCCTATCAGAAGCAAAGAGGTCTTAGTTCAACATCAGGCTCATGGGATTTGTTGATTGAGTCATTTGTGGTCTTTGAGAATTAAGTTTCCACACAAGAATAGGTCAGAGACTGTATTTTGAGGGTTGAGGAATTAAGTGCTACAGTGAGGTCCATTTTTTGTTGCCTTCTGGTTTAGCAGTGCCAAGATAAGGGATTTGGGAAGGTGAAGAGGTCCTTATTTAAGAAATGTCTGGCTTTTGAAACTGGTAGAAGTCAAGTTAAAGTATTTCAAATAAAATATCCCCAGATCTTTTTTCTCAATACCTCTACAAATGTCAGTACATTTTATTCTTTTTTTAAATCAGATTTCAATATTTATTAGTGTAAGTCCAAAAGAATGTTAGCATTTATATCTTTGAAAAGCATCTTAGTCATCCAGTGCTACTATAGAAGAAATACTACAAGTGGATGGCTTTAACAAAGAGAAATTAATTTTCTCATAATATAGAAGGCTAGAAGTCCAAATTTAGGGCACCAGCTCCAGGACAAGAGTTTCTTTCTCTGTAGGATCTAGGAGAAGGCCCCATCATCCATTTTCCATTGGTCTAGGAGCTTCTCAGTACCAGGATCCTGGGTCCAAAGGATGTGCTCTGCTCCTGGCTCTCCTTTGTTGGTGTTAGGAAGTCCCCTTTGTCTCTCTCTGCTTGCTTCTCTTTTGTATGTCAAGAGAGACTGACTTAACATACAACCTAATCCTGCCTCATTAACATAGGTGCCTCTAATCCTGCCTCATTAACATCATGGAAGTTAGGATTTACAACACATGAGATAACCACTTCGGATCACACAATGGGGGACACGGTGCTGTGAATCACAGCCTAGCCAAATTGACACTTTTGGTGGGACATAATTCATTTCATAACAAGACATATATGTTGGTATTTCTTTTTCCTTTGGAGCTTTCTTGCTTCATTATGAATTCCTTGTGATAGATTGACAAAATAAACTAAATTCTAGTAGTCTCTTTGCTGGAGCCCCTAGGTAATGCAGTCAGTTAATGTGCTCACTGCTGACTGAAAGGTTGATGGCTCGAGTGCACCCAAAGACACCTGGCAGTCTGCTTCCAAAAACTCAGCCATTAAAAACCTCAAGGAATCAGTGACTGGACCATGGGGACTAGAGAAATCTCTGAGACTGTTGCCCTGAGATATTTTTAAGCCTTGGAGAAACTAGCTATTGAGATCACCTTTTAGCTAAATAACAGAATGGCTCACAAATTAAGTATATCACCTGTGAGTGCTCTGCTCCTTTAAAGAACCATCTATCTGAGACTAAGTGGTCAATGATTATTTTAAAACAAAGATGAGAAGGTAAAGGAGCAGGAAAACTAGATTAATAGAAATAGAACAACCAGAACAGAAATAACAAGAATGTTTATACATCATGAAGATTATAATCAGTGTAATTGAACAATTTGTATAGAAATTGTTGAATTGGAACCTAAACTTTTGTGTAAACCTTCACCCAAACCAGAAGGTATTATTTTGTAAAAAAAACAAAACAACACCCGAAGGAACACAGTTCTACTTTGCAGCATATTTGATTGCCATGAGGCAGAGCCAACTCAGTGACAGCTGGTTTTGTTTCTTCTTGAAGCTGTCGTCTGCTTTGGCAAAGACCAGCTTACTTTTGGAACAATTAAGTGATGATGAGAAACATACTGGAAATATATGAACATTAGATTATCTGAAGATGGTAAAGCAGTAATATCAGCAGTGTGTTTTGGATGTAATCTGGACAGTTTGATATTCACCTTATACTGGGCTGGCTCTTTATTGTAAATGCTAGAGTGAAGCTTTTGAAAACAGTTTAATCATTTCATTTTGGGGGGCAATTAATTATAGAGGAAGAGGAAAACCAGCACACAGACATTAGATTTGATCGTGTTGCAAAATCCAGGCATCTTAAGCTTCAGTAATTCAGGAATTTTTACGGAAGGAAATGAAATCTGTGATCCTATGACTCTTAAGACATAAATTGGTTGGTTTTACTTGGCATGTTTTTCATGTAACTGTGGAACATCTGCAGTGTACCCAACACTCAGGTATGTACTAGGGGATGCGAGCAAGAATAAGACATGGTCCCTGGTGTCATGAAAATAGCCATAGATTGAAGTCTGAGAACTGGAATCCACAACTAATGAACTGTGTTCCCTCAGATAAATCCTTTTAGTGTTTTCAGCTTCAGTGTCGTCATCTCTAAAATATGTTACAGGCTTTTATTGTCTCTTCCAGCTTTAAATGTCACAAGCTTGTTGAGTCCCTCTTTCTTGGGATGCTTGCTGCCTTAGTCATCTGGTGCTGCTGTAACAGAAATACCGCAATTGGATGGCTTTAACAAGGAGAAATTTGTTTTCTCACAGTCCAGGAGGTCCAAGTCCCAATTCAGGCCATCAGCTCCAGGAGAAGACTTTCTCTGTCTGTCAGCTCTAGTGGTAGATCCTTGTCATCCTTCTTCCCGTGGTCTAGAAGCTTCTCAGAGCAGGGACCTTGAGTCCAAAGAATGCGCTATTCTCCTGGCTCTAGTTTCTTAGTGGTATGAGGTCCCCCATCTTTCTGCTTGTTTCTTTTATGTGTCAAAAGCCACTGGCTTAAGATACAGCCTAATCCTGTAGATTAAGTCCTGCCTCATGAACATAGCTGCCACTAATCCCATCTCATTAATGTAGTAGAGTTAGGATTTACAACATGTAGAAAAACCACTTCAGATGACAAAGTGGTGGGCAGTTACAAAATACTGGAAATCATGGCCTAGCCAAGTTGGTAGATATTTTGGGGGAACACAATTCAATTCATGACTACTGGAAAGTTTAATCAAGAATACATGGGGCTCTTCAGAATCTTCAGAAGGAAAAAGTTCTTTATATCCAAATTACTATATCTTGTAAAAAAAATTGTTTAAAAAAATTGTTTTGAGTTGCCTTGTGGCACAAATGGGTAAGCACTTGATTGCTAACTGAAAAATTGGAGCTTCAAGCTCACCCTGAAGTGTCTTGGAAAAAAGGCCTGGCAATCTGCTTCTGAAAGGTCACAGCCTTAAAAACCCTATGGAGCAATTCTACTCTGCAAATGTGAGGTCGCTATGAGTTGAAAAGACTAGATGGCACCGGTTTCTTTTGTTTTGTTTTTGTCTTCATAAACATTGAGTGCCTCTTATCTCTGGATGTGTAGCTGTTAGGAGTACAAAGACTTAGGAAACGGAGGTCTCTGGAGGAGCTCCGTGGAGTATGAGGAGGAGGTAGAAGACAAACGTTTGCATTACATTGTGCTCTGTGCTGCAACAAATGTGGAGCAGTGGTAGTTATTTCAGAAATACTTACTGATGGCTTCCTCTCCATCTTGATAATAAAATATGCTAGCAGGTGGGCAGACAGAGAGGAAAAGATCCAGTCAGAGAGCTAATGGTCCAAATCTTCATTTGTAGCTGTCAGGAGTGTCTTAGCTTTCTGTGTTGTTATTGTTGTATGCCCTCCAGTGGATTCCAACTCATAGTGGGTCTATGTAATAGGGTAGAACTTCCCTATGGAGTTTCCAAGGTTGTCTTTTTTATTCTATTCTATGCTATGCTATGCTGTGCTGTGCTAATGATCCCTCAATTTATTTATGTCAACATTTTATTATACTTCAATTGAAAGTTTACATAGCAAAGTAATTTTCAGTTAGCAGCCAAGTGCTTAACCCTTGCACCACTACCGCATTCCTGAAAAATGCTTCTCCTTTGAGACTTTAGGTTGTTGTCAAGTGATTAGGTCACAGGAATGCTGATGTTGCTAGCAGCCCAGCCCTCTTGGCAGGTATTCAAATTTTGGGGATGTAGTTTTCTTCCCTCTCAGAGCGAGGCTTTGGCATGGCATTCCCAGACCTGGAGACATTAGGACATTTAGGGAGGAGGAAGTCTTGTTGAACTAATACCCTCCTACTCTTGTGCTTGTATCCAGATTAGATCAGGTCTGCATGTGGCACAGCCATCCTTCCTTCTGTTTCAGCACTCTGCTTCAGCAGTCATTTCAGAAAAGCCAGGTCTGGATACAGAAAGCGTGGCTTGCCAGTTCTGTGAAAGCCCTGGTGGCATAGTGGTTAAGTGCTACAGCTGCTAACCAAAAGTTCAGCAGTTCAGATGCACCAGGTGCTCCTTGGAAACGCTATGGAGTGGTTCTACTCTGACCTCTAGGGTTGCTGTGGATTGGAATCAGCTTGAAGGCAGTTGGTTTTTTCCCACCTGCTTCCTTCTCCCCAGGCTTGGTCTTGCCCCATTGTGATTTTTCTTCCTCTTCAAGGCTGCCTTTGACATCCTCATCTCACCTGGATGACAAGTACTCTTTTACTGGAGGAGAGTGATAACAAATACCTGTTATTTGCTGACTCGCTCCCAAGGGAGAAAGCTGTGGGCTTTAAGAGTTAGTTCTCCCCAGAGACTTGGCGTTTGAGCTTTACAGATAGAGTCATCATTACCTATTATACTCTTCCACACCCTGTTCTGGGCTTCGGTCTCTTCTCCCTGCAACCCGCCTGTACCCAGCTGTACATAGACTCTGAATGAAGAGATATTGGAAGCACTGGGTTTTTAGTGTAGTCACTAAAATGTACTCATTCTGCATTAGTTGTAAATAGCAACAATATTAAGCTACTAATGAAATGAATATTTTCATTTAGCAAATGAAAAGCAAACCTCAGAAACACAAGTAAATCATTTCCTAGAAGAGATAGGATTTTTTCTACATCTGAATTTGTATTTAGAATGAACTCATCTTCTCCTCCCTTGATCTTGGTTACTCTGAAGACTCTGAGGCCTTCAGGGGCAGTGTAGGATGTGAACCACGCAGGACAAGATATTGACAGGTACCCCAATTGTAATACGTTTTGTGTGTATGACTCAGACAAGGAGCTTACTCAGCAAAGCTCGGTGCAGAACCCTGTTTGGGTGGGCTGTATTGTGCGAGAGACCAGACGAGAAGACTTGTTCCCTGCCCTCAAGGAGCTTACTGTCTTCCAGTAGGATGTATATAACTGCTGTTTTTGAAAATGCCCTACAATGTTATGCTTAGTTTATGTACTAAGTATTATCAGAGAAGATGGTGAGTAGGGTGTAAGTAGTACAGTACCTCGAAGTCAAATAGTTTTGGGTTTTTTACCTTAGGGTAGCTACTGAACCTGTCTCAGACTTATATCCTTATCTTTAAATGGGGAAAAAGAGCTGTTAGGGAAATTTCGTGAAAACATTTCACAGTTCCTGGCACAGTGGAAGTTCAAGAAATAGTGTTCCTCTTTCAGTTGAAGATTGGAAAGAATACAAAATAGGAAATAAACTTGATACTTTGGAGAGAGCAGAAGAATGGCATGCTTAGAAGTTAGGGGAAAGAGAATGTATAGCTTTTGGGGGAGAACAGTGCCTTAGGTGATGATATTCATCTGTTTCAGAAGTGAACAATCACCTACTTGTTTAAGAGGTTGGCAATTTGAAGCCGCCCAGTGGAGCCACAGAAGAAAGAACTGGTGATCTGTATCTGTTGAAATTCTTGTTGTTGGATACCAAGAAAACCCTATGGAGCAGTTCTACTTTGACACATAAGGGGTGTCTTGGTCATCTAGTGCTGCTGTAATAGAATTACCACAAATGGATGGCTTTAACAAAAAGAAATTTATTTCGTCACAGTAAACTAGGCTACAAGCCCAAATGAGGGCATCAGCTCCAGGGGAAGTCTTTCTGTCTTGGCTCTGGAGGAAGGTCCTTGTTGTCAGTCTTCCCCTGGACTGGGAGCTGCTGAGGTGCAGAGACTGTGAATTCAAAGGATGCGCTCTGCTCCTGGCACCACTTCTTTCCTGATGGTACGAGGTCCCCAAATCTCTGCTTGTTTCCCTTTCCTTTGTATCCCAAAAGATGTGTCAAGGTACAGAAAGAATAGTTTTACTGATAGAGTACTGCCTTACCAACAAAACCACCATCTGTCCTCCCTCATTAATGTAATAGAAGCAGGATTTACAACATATGGGAATATCACACAATACTGGGAATCATGGCCTAGCCAAATTGCTGTATACATTTTTTTGGGTAACACAAGTCATTCCATGATATGGGGTCACCATGAGTTGGAAGGGACTTGACAACAACAGGTTGGTTTTTGGCCTCTGGATCCCAGCTGTGCCTGGTTAATTATGTGTGTCTTGTCCCTAGGAGTGCTCCCACCCCAGCCCACTGCTGCCCAGCTGTTGGGACGCTTTATAACACCAATACACTTGAGTCCTTCAAGACTGCAGATAAGAAGCTACTTTTGGAACAAGCAGCAAATGAGGTCAGATGGAAAAACATGTGTCTGTCACATTTTCTTTGGTGTTGGCAGCTGTGGGGTTTCTGATCAGGGCCATTGGTCTGTCAAAGAAACGAGTATACAGTAGGGACTTGTCTTAGCTATCTAGAAACACTGTGGATGAATGGCTGTAAAAAAGAGAAATGCATTCTGTCACAGTCTAGCAGGCTAGAAGTCTGAGTTCAGGATGCCAGCTCCAGAGAAATGCTGTCTCTGTCTGTCGATTCTGGGGAGAGCTCCTTGTCATCAATCTTCCCCTGGTCTAGAAGTTTCTCAGTGCAGGAAGACTAAGTCCAGAGGATGTGCTCCCTCCCCAATTCTTCAGTCTTGTTGGTAGGAGGTCTCCCATTTTTCTGCTCCCTTCTCTCTTCTATATGGCAAAAGAGGTCGACTCAACCTGCAACCTACTCTTGTAGATTGAGTCCTGCCTCATTAACGTCGTAGAGGTAGGATTTACAACACATAGGAAAATCACACAAAGTGGTGGACAGTCATGTAATACTGGGAATCATGTCTTTGCCAAGTTGACACGCACTTTGGGGGCACACAATTCAATCCATAAAAGGATTCAAAAGTGTTTGTGGGTGTTGATTTATTCCCCCACAAGGAGTACTCCCACCTGTCTCCTATTGTGTTGGTTGGAAGGTCAAAAGAGAAAACGTCCTCACTCCTACTGAGGAATGGGCAGGAAATTAATGGCAAGGCAGTGCTTAAATCATCTTTGCAGCTGGTCCCCACATAGGCACTCTGGAGTCATATGACCTCTGAGGGTTTCTGGATATCGTTTGGGTTCCTTTTCCTTGTGCCCCTTGGAGCAGCATTACATGTTGTAAGCACCATAATACGGTAAAAAATTATAAGCTAGTTTCTCTGTTACCTTTCAGGCTAAACCTCAACTATGTATTTTTCCAGTCCCCTTTATGACCCGGGCTCCACTGGCCTCTTCGTGCTTTCTCAGCCACAGCAGACCACTTGTCCTTCCCCTAGCCAGCTCTCCTCTGTCCTTCAGACATGATGTCTCCTTGCTTGGATCATCTTTCCTTTGCTTCTTCATATTTGAGGTCAGAGGAATTAAAGTGGAGGGGTGAGGGAGACAGCTTATTGCAGTCCTCCCTAACTACCTGCTGGAGCAGTCTTTGCACTGGTCTTAAAAAACAAGAGTCTTATGTGGGTGGATGCAGAAGTCAAAGAAGGGTGCCTTCCACCTTTGGTCCCCCAGGCAGGCCTCTCTGACTTCCCCCATGGTGGCTGGAGCCGGTGGTTGCTCAGGTGGTGATGGTCGTTTTTGTTGGCCTGTCTCTTGACTGCACTGGGACCTCTTCCTTTGGCTGCACATTTAAAAGGGTATCTCCAGAGAACTGAATTAAATATCAGTATATCCTCAAAAAGACCAGTTGTTCCTCACAGGAATCCCATCCCTTGAGCAGGTCTCAGACTTTACACGGCAGTTCCTGGGCCCTCACCTTTTCGTCTTTCACAGCTGATCAGAGTGGGGCCTATTCTTCAGTAGTCCCATTCCTCCAACCCTATTATTTCCATTGCAGGACCCTCTTCTGTCTTTTCATTTACCTCTTAGACCCGTCCTGCGGAATGGGCCTTAGGGGCTCAAGTCGCTTAATTGTCTCGCATAGTCACCCAAAGGTGAACAACTAGTCTTGGTTAATAAAACATTTCATAATTAGCAGCTGCTAACCAGTGAGTACCAGCTGTTACTTTTGCTTTGTTGGTCACAATACTTGCTGAGTATACTTAAATGTGAAGTTTGTCCTGCTTTGCTCATCTTGTTGGGGAAGATAATCCAAAATGAGACTGTAAGAAGGTCTCTATACATAACCCAGATCACTTTTTCTAGGAATTCTCCCTGAGTCTTTGCCGTCTTACCCCTCCAGCTGAGTTCAGTGTTCCAGGAATTCTAGAGTCCCTGGGTGGTGGAAATGGTTAACATGCTCAGCTGCTAACTGGTTTGAGTCCATGCAGAGGTGTCTTGGAAGAAAGGCCTGATGATTTGCTGCCAAAAAATCAGCCACTGGAAAGCCCATGGAGCACAGTTATATGCTGACACACGTGGGATCACCATGAGTCAGTCACAACGGTTTTTTCCCCCAGGAATCCTGTACACCACTGTGATGGTGAATCCTCTGTACTGTTGTACTCCTACATTTAAACCCATCTCCTTCACTAGACTGTAAACTTCCTGAGGCTGGGGCTGTGTCCCTTAAATCGCTGTAATACTAATGTGCCCAGTATAGAGTAGCCAGTAAGTAAATATTTGCTGAAGAAATGATGAAGACATGAAAATGACCTGGTTGCCACCTCTTGATGCTGAGACCCACTGAGAGGAGGCTTCTGGCTTTCATTCTTCTTGGAATCTGAGGGGATTAGAGTTAGGGGAGAGGCAGAGTGATATGGGCAGAGTAAGGTAATGGCCCACTTTGTAGTCCAGGATGAATAGTGCCAGGTCTGCAGGGAAGGAGGGTGTGGGGCTTGGCAGCTCTGTGTTTCTCTTAAGGAGGAAGAGCTCTGAGATGGTTGATAACCCACCTTGATGTGTTTCTTTCTTCTCGCAGATTTGGGAATCAATAAAGTCGGGTGCTGCTCTTGAAAACCCTGTACTCCTCAACAAGTTCCTCCTCTTGACATTTGCAGTAAGTAAATGCACTTTCTGTCACATTGAGATTAGTGAAGTCCCCTGGCTCAACCCAGTGTGCCACCCAGTGTGCTGTCTCCTCTCTGAAGCTCTGAGCTTGTGGTGTTCAAGTTAGCGCTGTAAAAGGGATGGTAGTTTTATTAATGGCCAGATGCGGGTGTTTATTCCTAATGCAAATGGAATTCATTCTTACTGATCACACTGGTAGTGGCTGCAGCAGTTTATCTAACACAATGGCCCAACCCTTGTCACTCAGGACGTGATGAAGTCAGGTTCAGGAAACATGGATTTCATCATTGCTGACAACTCCACAGCAGTGGGTCGGGTCTGGGTTTTGGTTAATATCTTGGCCAAAAAGGAGTCCTGCAGGGCTGCCTTGCTCCTTTGCTCCATTTCCATCAGCCTAAGGAAAGGTTGGTGTCTCCGAGATCAGCCATTGCCAGGAGACTTCTGGATTAGAGGAGATTGCACAGTGTGGCTTGGCCACTCAGTTTTTGTGTTTTTTTTTTTTTTTTTTTAAATAGGAAAAGGTTTTATATACATGAGACTGAATTAAAATGAACTTTAAGGGTAGTCTTGAAGAAGAAATGAGACAATAGTGGAATAATATCTGCTGTTTAGAGAAGAGAGGCTAACAAGTTGAATGGAAGGACCTGGCGTGGTGATAGAGAAAGTGGGGAAAAGGTAAAGACTGATGGTGGAGATGACATGTGTGTGTGTACATACACACGCACACGAGATACATGTAGACCTGCATGTGTATGGGTATTCTATACATATAAGTCACTTTTTATAATTATGACAACTATGATTTTTTTCAGGTACATGTTATATAGATTTCTTTGTATGGTTAGGGTTTTTCAATATTAACTATTATAAAAAAGGCTACGGTAAACAATATTGGCTGTGTGATTTTTTTTTTTCCTGATATTTTGTTTCTTTAGAATAACTTTTTTGAAGTGGGCATATAGATACATTGTTGTAGATCTGCGTTAAGTGTGTCCTTTCACCACAACTTTATCAGCCTTGGGCGTAAACTCTCCTCCCCACTTTTTTTTTTTTTTGCCAAGCTATAGGTCTTCCCTTTCTTCCTCCCACCAGGAAATAATCCTCCTTTTCTCCTGAAAGCTGCCTCCCTGGCTTACCGCCCAAGGCAAAGGACAGGAGAATGGGAACCAAGTTGGAGGCCACATCACAGGGTGGCTATCTATTCAAAGCCTGTTATCTTTACTTACCACTGGCATAAAGGATATGTCAACCACTTTTTATGCCTCTGGACATCAGAGCATCAGAGGTAGGGTGTAATTCCAGTCTAATGTATTCAGTGTTCAGGACGGTTCTTCTTGAAACTTGGCAGACCAGAGTTGGAGCCTTGTTACTATGTAAATTAAGCATTCTATTAGGTAATACTTCTTGGATATGTTGGTTTTATAAACTTTTACTTTTACCCTCCTTTATTTCTGTGAAATAAGCCTTACCAGCTTAAGTATGACTTTCCTGTGTAATAGCTAGGGAGCCCTGGTGGGTTTGTTTTGGTTTTTCTGCATTATATTTGGAAAACTAGAGGTTCCTCAATGTAATCTGAGAGAAGACACCAGCAATAAATTATATACCTAGTCCTCTGTGACATACCGTCATGCCACAAATTCATGGCACCAAAGTGCCACTCATCTCGTTGGCAGATTGTATTTCCGGATCATATTTCTCAAAATCCATGACCAGTCAGTAGTTTAAACACACTCATTTGTTGCCTGATGGAAACCACAGGTTCTGAGCAGCATGACTTGTCTCAGCCAATAAATGAGAGACCAAAGCAGGAGAATAGAAAGGTGTCTTTGTTTACTTGTATAAGGAAAGGGGACATGCGAGGCTGCTGTTGAAAAGACTGTTCAGCAACGGTGAGGGGGACGGTTGCTTTTAAGGGGGTGACAAGTAAGAGGTTCATACAAGTTATGTTAGCAGAATTTTTAATCATACTAATCAGGTGCAGTGGGGTTTACGTGTAATTTCATGTGTTGTGTGTTCAGAAAATGGTTGTTAAATTCTTGACCCATGGACAGGAAGGTTACCATGCATTAGGTATTTAATGAAGGAAAAGGTTATCATGAATGTCAACATAGTGCCTAAGCCGATTTCTGCTGAATTCTTCTAGTTTGGGGGCGACAGTTAAGAGAGCCAGCCAAGTGCTGTGGAGTCGGGTCAGTTGAGAGAGGGGAACCAAATCTTAATGTAAAGTTACAAGGAGTGCCAATCAAAGCAACCAGAATTCTGATGTAAAGTGAGAGAATGTACCACACAAGCTGCTTGAGCTAGTGGGATCTTCTGCAGCCTGGGGACCTGTGTCTTAGAATGAGTAAGCATGCGTTCCAGTACTGAAAACACATGCCATCCAAAAAAAAGAGGAAAACAATGTGGTAAAAAGTTCATAATGCTTTCTACGGAATTATGAGGGAGACCAAAAAAAAAAAAAAAAAAAGCTTACATTCTTCATCGTATTTGTTGCTGTTAGTTACTGCTGAGTCAAATCCAACTCGTGGCAGCCCCACGTGTGCAAAGCAGACCTGTGCCCCACAGGGTTTTCAAGGTGGAGGCCGTTCAGAATCAGATCACCAGGCCTGACTTCCAAAGTGCTGCTGAGTGGGCTTGAACCACCAACCAAGCTTAACAGTTTTCGTTGTCCAGGGATCCTTACTAGTTGCAGTTTGGCCTTGTTAATTTGTCTATAAATTTGAGTAATTTTGTATGTTCTCTAGTAGACTGGATGCAAGAGGAGCTAACGGTCTCTGATTTTGTTACTTGACCATCAACACCTGTTCTATACCCAGGATTCTAATTAATGGAAACATCATCAACCATATGCTTTTGATGAGATAACTAACGTTGGATCTTAACTCCAGTTTTAAGGCACTTCCTATGGTCAGTAAATATGTTGGCCTTTTTGCCATTTTTGCTTAGTGTTTTTAGCCTGGCCTTAAAATAAAAGTTCTTATCTTTTGAAATCTTCAGACACAAAGAACTTTGTGTTTAATTTAAATGGCATTCTTTGTATCCTGAAAAGAATCCTAAGAAATTCAAGTCTTTTGACTTTCTAAGATGACCTGCTAAAGCATCTTAGAAATTTTGAGGTCCTTGATCTTGAATTGCTTAACCTTTTACTAAATATCAGTTATGACAAATTATTTAAATGCAAAGAGATAATAGTCTGGAGATGTTTTTGCTATCCTTTCTGCTGTTTTCAAGACTCAAGGGAACACAGATGTCATTAATTTCAATTTTGCAGTTTGCCCTGCCATCATCAAAAGGGAATGTACTCTTAGTTGATCAGTTAATGACAGAATTAGACATCGCAGAAGCTCTAATTACTTGACTTTCTCATCTTGACACACATTTAGATATAAATCTATATTTAGAAAGTTATCTAATTATTCCATTTATATGAAAAGTTCTGAACAGGCAGATCTATAGAGATAGAAGATAGATTAGTGTTGCCAGGTGCTGAAGAGAGAGAGAAGCAGGGAGTGACTAGCAATGGATATGAGATTTCTTTTTGGTGTGATGAAAATGTTCTTAAGTTAGTGGTGATGGTGATGCAATCTTGTCTACATACCAAAAACCACTCAATTATGCACTTTAAAATGATGAGTTTTATGGTATGTAAATTCTGTCTCAGTAAAAAAAAAAATCTAAGATCCAGATGCTAACAGCTAGAATCCCTGGTATACAATATGTACTGAATTCTTAGATTCAAGAAGATATATTAATTAGCTAGATAAACTGCCTTAGTGGTTGGTAGTCATAGACGAACAAGAAATCTGTCAGACACCTATTGAACTGTATGATCCTACCGTGTAGGTAGTTCAGACCCCAGATGTTCCAGGAATCTAGAGAGATGGGCAGTCTGAGCTGGGACAGGGCCAAAGTGTCAAGGATAGCTTCACACATTCTGACCCTGGCATTCTTTCCCCTGGTCCAGGAGCAGGCCTGTACCCCTGTGAAGATGTGACTTGTTGTACCGTCAGTGCTCAGTGATGCTGCGAGCCTCTTCAGTGATAGTTAGTCATGTCCTCACTTGGTCTCCATTCCGTGCACAGAGGGCACAGCTTCCCAAGGTGTGGGAATGGATGTTACTCGTTGCTATTTTCAAAGTGTCCAGTGTTTTCTTTGTGCTGGTTGTTGCTGCTGTTGTTCATTGCCATCAAGTCGCCTTCAACTAGTGGTGACCCCATATGCAATAGAACAGAGCGTTGCCTGCTCCTGCACTGTCTTCATTGGTCTGCTGGAGTTCAGTTTTGCAGCCACTGTGCATTTTGAGTACCTTCTGACCTCAGAGGCTCATCTTCCAGCACTATGCCAGACAGTATTCTCTTGTGATCTGTAAGGTTTTCATTAGCTGATTTTTCAAAGTAGATCACCAGACTTTCCTTTCCAGTATGCTGTTAGTCTAGAAGGTCCACTGAAACGTGTCCACCATGGGTGACCCTGCTGTATTTGTAACATACAAGGTATCATGGTACAATAACCTGATAAATGGGTGCTGGTTTTTGTGCATAGCAAAGTGCTTAATAATTGTTGACTTGAATTTCACTAATAAGAAATTTCTGAAAACAGTGTTACCTTATTTTTATGCAGATAATAAACACATTCTGCAGTTGTGTTTTTTAGCAACACGTGGAAGAAGATTGGCAAGGTGTTAGGATGCTTGGGAGGGATGGGAATGTGTGGCCCCCAAACACAGAAGGTAGGTGTTTTTTTGTGTAGAAATATGGCATATTATCTGAGCTACAGACAGGTGTGTAATGAGCACAGCTTCTTTCATAACCAGCTTAATTGATATGACTAAACGGCATGGCATTGTGTTTTGGAGTCATGCCTCTACAGATAATAAGCTGAGTAGGGGTGCTACTGTGGGGAAAGCTCCAATTTTGAATGTACACTTCTGGTCCCCCCTCAGCCACTTTCCAGCTTTGTTTTGTCATCCCTTTCTAAGCTTTGGTTTTCAGTTTATAAAATGGGGTAATAATGGTTACCTCTCTGAGGGGGTTTTGTATAGTAAATAGTGGTAACAGTAGTGTCAACCACTTCACATTTTCTGTGTTAGCAAGTGGCCAGTAGAGTATATTATGTTTATCATAATAATATTAGTGTGTGGTATGCACATGAGAGACTATTTTGGGGCAAAGATAGGAGCTCTGCACTCTTATCAAGAGTTCTGTTGGAGATGAAAATTTAACAGTCTGGTTGTATTTTGTGTCACTTTTTCTGTCTTCAGTGACTATGAGAAGTTGTATTAACAGAAGCATGTCAGTAAGTGTTGGTACTGTTCTGTTTTCTTTAGTCTTTGTTGAGAAATTTGTTGTCATTGTTAGTTGCCGTTGAGACTCAAAGCTAGCCTATGTGTTACAGAGTAGAGCTGCTCCATAGAGTTTTCTAGGCTATAATCTTAACAGGGAGCCCTAATAGTTTAGAAGATTAAGAGCTGAGCTGACCCCTAGGAGGTTGGCAGCTCCAGTGCACCAGCCACTCCTTGGAAACCCTATAGGGGCAATTCTTCTCTGTCCTATAGAGTCACTACGGGTTGAAACCAACTTGACATCAATGAGGATTTTAGTTTTGATCTTAACAGAAGCAGAGTGCCAGGCTCTTTCTTCTAAAATACCACTGGTGGGTCCACATTGTCAGTCTTTAGGTTAACAGATGAGCACAAACCGTTTGCACCACCTAAAATAAAGTTCACCAATTTGAAGTGGACACTGTGATGATTTTTTCTCGTACCCTTCTTTCCACACCTTCTCATCCTCCCACCACCAATCTTCTTTTGTCTTGATGGGTTTACCTATTCCAAGTGTTTCATGTAAGGGGGGTAGTGCAGTATTTGTCTGTTGGTGCTGTTCTGATATTGTATTTTATTATGTTTTCTAGGACTTAAAGAAATACCACTTCTACTATTGGTTTTGCTACCCTGCCCTCTGTCTTCCAGAGAGTATACCTCTCATTCAGGGGCCAGTGGCTTTACATCAAAAGTTTTCACCAAAACAGGTATCAAAAAACAGAACAGAATACAAGTAAAGTTGGATTTGATGTGCATGAGTAATTTTTCTGGTTCATTCTGAAGACTAAGAGGCTGAATTGTTTGGATGGACAAATGGTGACTATGGAATATGGTACTAGGGCTAGACTTATAAAATGTTAGTAAAATCACTTTGAGGAAGTAGTGAACAACAATTTTCCTGCCAATCAAGAGGAAGTATTGGAACATTTTGAAAGACTGTAAGAATTTACCAAAGTGTGGTCTTCATTTTTAGTGTTGAAAAACATAAAGCAACATACTTTGGGAAGAAGACTTCCTTCTTTGTTAACTATGTAGATAGTGAGTTTAGTGCTATGCTTTCTATTGTGTCCCTGAAAAGGAGTCAGAAGTCATGTTTGTTGAAATGCGAAAGTGCCCACCAGTGCCCAGTATCTTTACAGAGAAGCTTTGAGGCAAAATAGAAGACATTTTCCTATGCTGTTACCAAGTTGCAGAAATTCTGCATCAGGAGTGAGGCACGCAGAACTAGTCTTTGCAGCTAAAGAAAGATAGATTGGGTTATCAGAGATGACCCTGAGGAGAGCAGTGAGAACAGCTGATGGAGGAGGGATGCTAAACCAACGAATTCGGATTGTGGTGAAGGCAAATAGCCAGTGGCAAGGGGGGTGTGAGTTCATGAAGCATATCAATTACTGAAACCCTGGATATGGAGTCCAGGGAGCAGACCTGATTGATTGAAAACACAGAAGAAAAAATTTTGAGACAAATCAAAGGTGATAATTTCATTAAACTAGTTTCCCAAGAGGAAATATAGATGGAGGAAAAAAGATGGATGAGAATTCACTGCTAATGGGTATGGGACTTCTATAAGGAGGGACAAAAATGTGTGGTTGTACAATCCTGTGTTTGTGCTAAAAACCATCAAACACTTTAAATGGGAGATTTGTATGCTATGTGAATTTGTGTCTCAATAAAGTGATTTAAAAAAAGTAACATAAGTAGCAGAATCATGTTGGATAAAATTTGTAAATGGTAGATTTGTGTTGTTCTATTACAACAAAGAAAGAGTTAATAACTCTAAACCTTTGTCGCTGACATCACAGCAGACTGTAGAGTGCACCGTCACTTTGTGTTCCTGTCTATGACATAGCACTGGGCATTCTGCAGGTGTTGTATAAAAGTTAAGTGGTGTGATTTGGAGCATGTTTCTGCTGAATTGCTGCAAAAGGGTAACAGATGTGAGCTGTCATTTCCAGTCTTCTGACTTTAAAGTGCCTTTCAGTTTATGTTAACTTTTAGCTAGGAGTATGTTTGTGGTTGTTTGGGCAATAACTCTGTTTTTTGTTTCCAGATTCAAGCCCTTGAGGGTGCATATGATGATCTTTGTCATGCGGAAGGAGTCACAGCCCTACCTTACTTCTTAATCAGATATGATGAGAACACAGTGCTGGTTTCAGTGCTTAAACACTGCCGTGATTTCTTCCAAGGTCAAAGGACAAAGGTCAGAGAAATTTTGAGTATCGTCTTAATAGCCAGGGAAAAAGAACAAAAAACTGAAGTTCATGTTATGATAGGGAACTGAAAAATTCATACTCTTTGCTGTTTTTTCAGCCACCCCTAGGGTGTTTTAGAACATTGCTTTATCTCCACCCTCTCCCGTCCCTGAGGTTCCCAGATCAGCAACTCCTTCAGACTTTCCTATCTCTGTTACACACCACAATGATTTTCTATTCCTCACTTCCTGTTACTGATACTCCTTCCTGATGTATTTTGCATCCTTCCTTCATGTCTGTTCCCAGAACTCTCTATACAGTTCAGGCCCTTGTTATATGACTGCTGAACAGGTATAGTGTTCTTGTGTCCCTCTTTTGTACTACCACAATAGAAATATCTTACTCTAATAATTGTGTTCACTGTATCATTCACTGAACAAGAGCCTAACAGTGTCTTCCTTTGGGTCCCATGTTTCTTTTCTCACCTTGTCTTCCACTGCTTTCTTTCTGAGCTATTGTTCCAGCTAAACTTACCAGTTTTCACCATCTCCCCCATCAAGTACTTCTAGAACTTTTTCTGTGTCTCAGTTTTTGCTTATCTTTTATCATCATCCTGAAACACATTTACTGTGAAAATCCTAAGCAACTCTCTCCACTTAATGAAACTCTGCATTTCTAAGGTCATCTTAGAAGGCTTCACCACGAAGCCTTCTCTTATGAGTGTGACCATGTGTGATCTGTCCCACCTTCCATCTCACTGCTCTTATCACCTGATCCTCATTTACTGCCCAACCACACATGGAGTTTCCATGAGTCAACAAACATGACAACTAACAACAACAACAAACCTTGTACATATTATATTTTATGCCATATTAGAGTGTAAACTGTTTGAGGGCAGGGAACATGTCTTATCTATCTGTGTCTGTAGAGTATCTAGTACTTGTCTTGTTGACATTCTAAAACCAAACCAATTGTTACTGAGTCAGCTCAAGCATATAGAAACCCTACAGGTCAGAGTAGAATCGCTTTATAGGGTTTTTAAGACTGTAAATCTTTGAGGGGGGATTTATTAAGATTAAGTGAAAGTATACAATCCAAGTCAATTTTGCATCCAGCCTTTCTACACCTGTGTCTGCTCTCCCGAGCCTGTGACACCACATTCCTCCTTTCCACTCTTTACTACCAGTATCCTTCCAATGAATACCTGACCCCTGCTCTCCACCATCTCCTCTCCCCTCTAGAAAGAAACCAGTACAACAGCCTTCTATAAATGTATAAAACTGTCAAGTACACATACCACATGTTTACTTTGTGTCCCCGAGTCCAGTCTATTCTTCACCTGAAGAATTTACCTAAGTAGTGGTTTCAGGTCTAGGGCACAGCAAGTCTAGGGGCCATGCTCCCAGGGGACTCTCCAAGTTGATGGACCATATCAAGTCCAGTGCAAGACTAAATCTTTACAGAAGCAGACTGCTAGATCTGTGTTCCATTGTGCAGGTTTGAATCACTAACCCTTTGGTTAGCATCCTTCCTCAGAAGAATAGTATGTCAGGAAAACCTGAAATAACTTGGCACATATATTGAGAAAGTCCCTATGGACCAGAAGTTGTAGGTTTAATCATACCTGTTCTCAACTAACTTAAGATCTTCTAGGGGAGATGAGAAAACCCTAGTAGTGTCATGGTTAAATGCTATGGCTGCTAACCAAAAGGTCAGCAGTTCAAATCCACCAGGGACTCTTTGAAAACTCTGTGGGACAGTTCTGCTCTGTTGTATAGGGTCACTATGAGTCGGAATCAACTTGATAGGCAGTGGGTTTTGTTTTCTGGGGTTTGAAGGGAGATGAGACATTGACTCATAGAAAGTCAACTAGAAATACAGGTAATGAAAAAGAAGAGCCAAACATGTTATTTGGTTGTTGGTTGTTGGTTTATACCCTGTCTGGTTCTAAAAAGGATCATCAGAAGCTGGGCAGGCTGATGGCCTTTAAACTCCTACAAGGAGTTTAATGGCTTCCATAGCTATGGTCAGAATGTTCATGAATGTTCCCGTCATCCTTCACACTCCTGCCTAAATGCATTTTCTTACATGTGAATTTGATCTACCATTCTTCTACTTAAAACTCCTCTGTGGTTCCTGTTGACTTCAAAATAAAGTTAAAACTCCTTTGCTTGGCATGTAAGGCCTCTTAAGATCTGCTCCTGCTCGTCTCTGTAGCCTAATCTCCTGCTGTCCCCCAAGCTGCAGACTCTGCCCTGTCGACAGCTGTGCCCTCCAAGCATTCAGGCCTTCTGTCTTGTCTCTGCCCTCAAACATGCTGTTCCCTTTGTCCCGCTACCCTCGCCTGCCCGATGCTGCACTTATCTTCAGTGTCTTCCATGCTGTAAGGAGAAGAACTGAGTTCCTTCATGTGGCATCTGAGAATCTGTGTGGCCTGGCCGCTCTGCATAGCCAGACACAGTCTGCTGCCTGTAGCTTTGCACTCCTGGCACACTGGCCTTCAGCCTCCTCACGTGTGCTGAGTGCCCTCCTACCACAGGGCCATTGCACCTGGAACACTCCTCTCTGCTTTATATTCTGGCTCCCACAACACTCTGGTGACATAGAGGTAAAGTGCTATGTCTGCTAACCAAAAGATCAGCAGTCCAAATCTGCCAGATGCTCCTTGGAAACTTTATGGGGCAGTTCTACTCTGTCCTGTGAGATCAGTGTAAGCCAGAATTGACTCAGGGCAGTAGCCTTTGTGGCCCTATAACATCTCCTCTTTGTTTAGTTAACTGTTTATTCTTTCTTCATATGTCCTCGAGAAAAGCCTTCCTGACCACTGAAAAAATTTCTTCTGTCAGTCATTCTCATAGAACTGTGTCTCTCTTTGTAAGTCTTTAGCACAGTTGCAAATTTACATTTTCCTGGGAGATCTTTGATTAATACCCTTTTCTCCATGAGGGCAGGTACACTGCGTGTAATTTCTCACTGTTATATCCACATTACTCAGTGTCTTGCCTGATGTGTCAAATATGACAGGATAAATGCATGTATCGTTGTTTGGACATCACATATGTAAAGCACATGGTACACTACATTACCTGGCACACAGTAGGCCTCCAGCGGGTCACTCTTAGCATGGCTCATTATGAACGTTTTCATCAGTGTGAATGTTTTAATGTTTGATTAATGACATATAGCTAGCTATACAGGCTTTCCCAAATTGTTTGTCAACCTAAAATTCACATTTGATATGAGTCATAAATGTGGCCATGTTGTGACAGGAGAGGGGTATGATTTGCAATAAGTAAATTAGGAAAGTGGTTCTTAATTTAGGGTGAGCCAGCCAAGTGCCGTCAAGTTGGATCTGACTCATGAGGGGTGGTACAAATACATAACCTCAGAGAATTAGCTGCAAGCAGTGGTTCCTCCCCCCAAATAATATACATATACATCTAATGTCATGGGATTCATATGTCTACATCTAATGTCAGGGGCTTTCCGGGACAGTGAAACTCATTCATGGGTTTTCTGGGTACCTGGCTTAGAGGAAGATGAAGGAAAATGCAGAAACTAGCCTGCCTGAGAGGGAGCCTTTGAGATTGCTGAGGTTGGGATGGGGGTGGCCCATCTCTAGTCCAAGCCAGAGGCATTGCTTACTTGTTTCTGGAGACTTAGTTGGTTTTTAGGAAATGAGTACCTGCTCCTGGAAAGGACACAGATGCCATACACTGAGGTCTGACTTTGTATGAAGCACAGAGCTGCTTACTCACATGCATTATTGCTGATTCGTAACACCACTCTGCAAAGAGAGTAGAGTTATCCCAATTTTACAGACGAGGAGGATGAAAGAAAGGTTATTCTTTACATAAGACTAGTCTTACCTTCTGTGGTTGGAGTGCTCCCCATAAAGGAAAAACAGGCATCCACTTTCCTCTCCTTGTAATATCTAGGTGGTGCAAATGATTAATGTGCTTGACTGGTAGCTAAAAAGTTGGAGGTTTGAGATTACCCAGAGATGCCTTGGCAGAAAGACCTGGTGGTCTGCCAGAAAATGAGTCATTGAAAGTCCTGTGGAGCTCAGTTCTACTGTGATACAGAGAGTCTCCTTAAGTTGGAGTTGACTTGATGGCAGCTCTTACTGGTTTTTTATGGCACTGGCTCACTGCATGTTAGGATAGAGGGGGAAAGCCAGAACTTCAGGAACCAACTGCAACTTAATGAACCCATCCTTCGAGGCCTCAATTTCTGCATTGTGTGTAAGTGGATGATCATGACATCCCTTCCTCATAGGTTGAGCCCAGGTTGTGCAGTGGGTAAGAGCTCAGCTGCTAGCCAAAAAGTCAGCAGTTCAAATCTGCTGGTGACTCCTTAGAAACCCTATGGGGGCAGTTCTGCTCTGTCCTGTAGGGTTGCTATGAGTCAGGATCAACTTGATGACTATGGTTTTTTGGAGTTCCTTGTAGGTAGTTGTGAAAATTAAGAAATGTTGAGTACGAATAGGCTTTGGTAAGTTTTACTTACATGCTATAGTTGTTCTTGCTGTATTTTCTTAGAATTAATTTTATTCAAAGAAAACTGTCATTTTCAAAGCAATCCTTTCTGTGAACTAAGCTTAGTCCCCAACTCTTCTATAAAAGTGGGATTTTATCCCCTGAATCATGCTGCTAACTCTGTCTTTCTGCCAAAAGCAAACTTTCTTACTGCTTTGCTTTTCAAAAAACCTAAAAAGGTGAGGAGGCCTAAAAAGGTCTCTTCCACCTTGGAAGAGCCCACTCCTGAGATCCTCACATTATTAGCTGGGCAGCTCCGAGTGTGCTCTGGAAGGCTGTACCACTCACCAAGGGTGCTTTCTTGAAAAAGAAGCTCCCTGGCAAGTGCCTTTTTGATTGTGTCCCTCCTAGTCTTGGGATAACTTATGGTTGTTACTGTGATTTAGGTCAGACTTTTTTTCTTTACCTCTCCTTATAGTTAAAAATGCCTCCTGTGTTATGACTCAGTGCTCATATTTGAGGGTGGCTTTACATACACGCACACATGACTGAAACAAAGCCTTCACAATATAATCTTTTACTAGGTGCAGGGCACTCTATTTCTCTTATTCTGTTTCATCTTTTTGAAAAATAGTCCTTGTGACTCACTGAATGATTTAGGACTCACAAGTGGCTTGCCCCCTACTGTCTGGAAAATGCTGTGTTGCTGTGTGTCACAGTTCTGCGAATACTGGTGCTCTTCGTGATTCTCATTGCCATCTGCATCTTCTCGTTTCTGAAAATCTCACAGAATTCTTCAGATCATGCTTTAAGTTTTTGTTTTTTACTAAGTAAACATTTTGTCTGTCTAATCATTTTTTGTATATTTTTTAAACTAAGATTGTGCTGTATTCTTTTTTTTCCATTTAACATTTTAGCGTAACAGTGTTATGCTCTATGTAAACATCCATAAATTCTCTACTCCCCTTCCTGCCCCCACGTTTTGGCTTTATTTAAACCTAGTCAAAGACTATAAATATTTTCTATGTGTGTTATTGATAGCCACAGAAAGTAGCTGCTTTTGATGGAAATCCGTTCCCTGCCCTCCTCCCATTTTAAAATAAATACAGGTAGCAAAATAACCCTTCACGTATGTTTGATACCCATACTTCTTCAAAATTAAACAAAGTTAATGATGCATAAACAGTCTTTTTAATGGATGATTGGTAGTGTAGTCTATAATTTTTTTTTTTTTAACTTAGGTTTCTCATGTATCTTTACTATTGGAAGCATCTATGTACCTAAACTCTCCTCCCTCCACTCCATATTTTGAATTGTTTCCTTATAAAATATTTTTAGATGAAGAGTTATTGGGTTAAAGAGTTCTGACATTTTAAAGGTTGTAACTAATGGTGTACCACTAAAGGTTTACCAACCAGCTCTTGGGGATAGAGGGGAAACCATGATTTATTGTGTTTATTTTCTTCTGTGGTGTCATTACTGCACCATGGCCAATTTCAAGCTATCAGTAAGTGGTCACAGGATGAGGAATTGGGAAGAAATAGTGACAATGGACTCTCACAAGCTTGTACAAACTGGCTGCTTGTAACTGACATTACACTAGAACTGTGCCAATTGCTTTTTCTGCCATTTGTGTGCCCTTATCATCACTGGGTGCTATACATTTTTACACATTTAAGTTGAGAATGAGTCATGTGTAAGCTTTTATTTCTCTCAGTAAAAGGTTCATTTGACCAGAATGATGATGACCAGCTGCCCACAATAACCACCCTGACAGGGAACCAACAAAGAGTCCCTGAAGGATCAGGAGAAAAGTGGGATGCAGAACTCAAACCCTCTTACAAAGACCAGACTAGGTAGTCTGAGAGGCTGGATGGTCCATGGAAGACGTGGTCCTTGGACTCCTTGTTAGCCCAGAACTGAAACTATTCTTAAAGCCAGCTCTCCAAACAAAGGTTGCCAAGCCAAGTGCCGTCGAGTCGGATCCGACTCATGGTTAGACTCGGCTTTAAGACATAAAATGATACTGGTGAAGATTATGGTTTGGGGGTCAGGTAGATACATGAAAATAACGAGGCTGCTCCTGTCCGGAGGTGAGATGAGAGGGCAGAGGAGGCCAGGAGCTGGTTGATTGGATACAGGAAACATAGAGTAGAAAGAAGTGTGCTGTCACCATGTGGGGAGAGTAGCTCCAGTCACATAACAATGTGTAGGTAAGTTTTGGCATGACATACTGACTTGAATTGTAAACTTTCACTTAAAGCGCAATTAAAAAAAAAAAGTTTGATTCCTTTTCTTTGCCATTATTTTTGTTAGCAGACATAGCATTTAACCACTATGGCTTTGCACTTAGTGTCAGAAATATATTCATTCTTTGACATTAGACATCCACTTACGGTATCTGATATTGGATTCTAATTTATGTAATTTAAGTTTCTTTCTAATTTATATAATTTATCTGTTATTTAGCACAAACATATCATTTGCAGATGGTCAAACTAAGACCCAGAAAACATTTGATAAACTAGAACTTACCCTTTTTTCCCTCTGTCAGCTTTAAGAAAAGATAACCTTGAAACTGATTGAATGAAACAAAGAGGTCAATGAAGTTACCACAGTAGTGTTTGTTTATGTTGTTGCTATAGTTACCATTTGTAGAGTGCCTGCTATGTTCCCAGTCCCTGTGCTGAATGCAGGTAAGAGTCATCCTTATTCTCTAGAGGAGAAAACAAAAGAATACAGAGACAAAATAAATTGCTGAAGGCCACACAAGAGTAAGTGGCGCAGGATAGTGGATAAGAGCCCGGTTTATGGAGTCGCATTTGAAAATTGAAACCCAACATCTATATTTGAAAAGCATTTTCTGGATTGATGCTGTCTAGCTTCTTCCTCAATAACCCACTGTGTAGACACCCCATAAGACTGAACCTTAATATGGTCTGTGTTTGTACATAGGATTTTTTTCCTTAATGTTCTATGAAGTTGTGTAATTCTGAGCCAGAGGAATCCTTAGAGATGAATCTCCATTTTATAGGTCTGAAAGTCAGTTAGCTGTAGAATTAGAATGCACGTCTGCTGATTCTTCATCCACTCTCTTTTTTCACTATATCAAAGCATTTTCCTTTTGTAATCGCCTTTAAATATTGCAGAAGTGGAAATGCCAACTTCTCCTTTCTCCCTCTTTTCTTGGTGGGTAATGGAGCTATGTATGCTTTTGCTGAAGAAAGAAGTGTTAAGCTGATGCAGTCATTACTTGATAAATGTAGTTTGTCTGGCAGATACTGTCTATCACCATTGGTAAAGGAGAACATGATATAAAGGTGTCCCTGGTTAAAGAGTAGTGGTAGCTGTGGTGACCAGCTGGACCCAAGAAGTCCAGGGAGACAACTTCCTAATTGACAAGAAGCCCTAGGCTGGATTCTCAGAATTATCTTACTTCTTATAGGAAATTCTCTTTCAGACCATACTCTCACATTTCCATGTAGGAGAACCTTGCTGTGGAAATGTCAGCAATGGGGGACCTCTATGAGAAAGGGAAGAGGGGAGGAAGCGGAACTTGGGAGATGCTTTTGGATGTGGGCTTCAGGTCTCAGGTGGTCAGACATCAACTTTTCCTCTCCAGCTGACTTCCAGGGTTCCTGCCCAAGTGTGGTGGGTAGCTCTCCATATACTGGGGCTGGAGAAATTTACCACTTCAGTAATTTTTTCCAGAAGATACATGCTGAGTATCAGAAACCGTGCCTGGTACTAGAGGTGAAAAGGTGATTAACAGACACGTTCCTGCTATCAGAGTGTGTAGATGAGTATAAAAGAGATGGAACACATCCTGTATTTTCTTGATTTTAACATGCTTTCTCTTCATATTTTAATTTTTCTAAAATCATGAATTTCCTATAATTATTGTGTATATTTATTGTGATAATGTCCCATCCACATTGTTTTCCTTCTGTCTGCTTTGAAAGCACATACTGTAATCTGTAATGCCTTTGAAACTACAGTAGTTCAACAAATAATCATATTTGTAATAAGGAAAAATACAGTATGCGATGAGTCCTATTTTAAGAAAATGCTCGTTTTTCTCCTTTTTAGACTGTAGGCTGCTGGGTCTCAAATGGTAATGCATACAAGAATCATGTAGGGAGCTCACTGCACACGCTGGGTATCGGGATAGGGTCGGGGGTTAGCGCAAGGTCAGTGAATGCTCCCCGAGTTCTAGTGGGGTGTCTGTGGTGAACCATGTTTTGAGAAGCTGTGCTATAGACTCTCAAGTAGTGGTTTGCAACCTTGGCTACATATTTGAATCACCTTGGGAACTGTTAAAAATTTTAAGGCCTGGGCTCTGTCAGTTTGTCATACTATGGTGGGCTTTGCATGTTGCTGTGATGCTGGAAGCTGTGTCATCAGTATTCAGATTCCACCAGGGCCATCCATGATGGGCAGGTTTCAGCTGAGCTTCCAGACTAGGACAGAGTAGGAAGAAGGACCCAGAAGTCCACTGGTAGTTGTCACTACAGTGAAAACCTAGGAATAGCAGCAGAACACCGTTTGATAAAGTGCCGGGTAGTGAGCCCCCCAGGTTAGAAGGCAGTCAAAAGAAGATTGAAGAAGAGCTGCCTCTTTAGAGTTGACCATAATGAGGTGAATGGAGTCAAGCTTTTGGAACCTTCATTTGCCGACCTAGCATGACTCAAAATGAGAAGAAACAACTGCAAACATCCATTAATAGTTGAAATGTGGTATGGATCTAGGGAAATAGAAACTTGTCAAAAATGAAATCAAATGTATAAACGTTAGTATCCTAGGTATTAGTGAGCTGAAATGGACTAGTATTAGCCATTTTGAATCAGACAATCATATGGTCTGCTCTGCCAGGAATGACCGTTGAAGAGGAATGGTATTGCATTCATTGTCAAAAGGAACATTTCAAGATCCATCTGGAAGTACAGTGCTGTCAGTGTTAGGATAGTGCCAACAAGGAGGACCAGTTAATACAACTCTTATTCAAATTTACATACCAACTACTAGCCAAAATCCAAGTGCTGTTGAGTCAGATCCGCTAAGGCCAATGATAAAGAAACTGAAGATTTTTACCAGCTTCTGCAGTCTGAAATTGATCAAACATGCAATTAGGATGCTACTGGCTGATAATTACTGTTGATTGGAATACAAAAGTTGGAAACAAACTAAAAGGATCAGTAGTTGGAAAATATGGTCTTGGTGACAGAAACAAGGCCAGAGATCATGTAATAGAAGTTTGCAAGACCAATGAATTCTTCATCACAAATACCTTTTTTCACTTAGCATAAATGACAACTATACCGATAGTCCTCACCAGGTGAAATATACAGAAATCGAATTGACTACATCTATGGAGAGAGATTATGGAAAAACACAATATCAGTCAGAACAAAGGCAAGGGCCAATTGCAGAACAGACCGGCCATCAATTGCTCCTATGCTAGTTTAAATTAGAACTGAAGAAAATTACAACAAGTCCACAAGAGCCAAGGTACAACCTTGAGTACATCACAACTGAGTTTAGAGACCATTTCAGAAATAGATTTCATCCACTGAGCACTAATGATTGAAGACCAAGTGAGTTGTGGGATGACATCAAATACATACGTAAAGAAAGCAAGAGGTCATTAGAAACATGGGAAAGAAGGGAAAGACCGAAATGGATGCCAAAAGAGACTCTGCAACTTGCTCTTGACCATCAAGTAGCTAAAGCAAAGGAAGAAATGATGAAATAGAAGAACTGAACAGAAGAAAACCAAGTTTTCATTTTCTGTATACTAGACCATATGATTGTCTGATTCAAGACAGCCAAGAAAATAAAGTATTATAATGGCATGTGCAAAGAATTGGAGATAGAAAGCCAAACGGGGAAAAAATGCTTTTGCATTTCTCAAGCTCAGAGAACTGAAGAAAAAATTCAAGACTTGAGTTGCAATAGTGAAGGATCTTGTAGTGAAATTCTTAAATTATGCAGGAAACATCAAAGGAATATGATAAAAATATACAGAGTGATTATACCAAAAAGAATTGGTCAGCCTCCAACCATTTCAAGAGCTAGCATGTGATCAGGAACCAAAGGTTCTAAGCTGCAGTGAAGGTATTGGTGAAAAATAAGGCTCCAGGAATTGAAATTGACAGAATGTCAGCTGAGATGTTTTAATAAATGAATGCTCACTTAGCTATGCCAAGAAATTTGGAGGATAGCTGCCTGGCCAACCAACTGGAAGAGACTGATATTTATGCCTATTTCCAAGAAAAGTGATCCAACTGAATGCAGAAATTATCAAATAATATTGTTAATATCACATGCAAGTAAAATTTTGCTGAAGATCTTTCAAAAGCAGCTCCAGCAGTACATTGACAGAGAACTGCCAAAAATTAGAGCTAGATTCAGAAGAGGATTTGGAGACAGGGATACCTGCTGATGTCAGATGAATCTTGGCTGAAAGCAGAGAATACCAGAAAGATGGTTACTTATTTTATTGACTATGCAAAGGTATTCAACTGTGTGAATTATGACAAATTATGGATAGCATTGTGGAGAATGAAATCCAGAATACTTAATTGTGCTCATGAGGAATCTGTACAGGGATCAAGAGGCAGTCATTAGAACAGAACAAGGGGATACTGTGTGGCTTAAAATAAGGAAAGGTGTTTGCCAGGGTTGTGTCCTTTAATATCTGTTCAGTCTGTATACTGAACAAATCATCTGAGAAACTCAACTATATGAAGAAGAATGGTGCATCAGGATTGGAGGAAGAATCATTAACAACTTGTGTCATATAGATGACACAGTGTTGCTTGCTAAAAGTAATGAGGACTTGAAACACTGACGAAGATGAAAAACCATAGTCTTCAGTATGCATTACATGTCAATATATAGGGTTGCTATGAGTGGAATCGACTTGACAGCAATGGTTTTTGGTTTGTAAAGAAAAGCCCTCACAGCTGGACCAATAAGCAACATCAAGATTGAGGCTGTGAAAAAAAAAAAAAGGATTGCGGTTGTCAAGGGTTTTATTTTACTTGGATCCACAGTCGACACCCTTGGAAGCAGTAGTCGAAAAATCAAGACACATGGGCAAATCTGCTGCAAAAAAACCTCTTTAAAATGTTGAAAAGCAAAGATGTCACCTTGATAACCATGGTATTTTTAATTGCATCGTATACATGTGAAAGCTGGACAATGAGTAAGGATGACAGGATTGACACCTTTGAACTGTGGTGTTGGAGAAGAATATTGAATATACCGTGGATTGCAAAATAATGAACAGATCTGTCTTAGGAGTACAACCAGAGTGATCGTTAGAAGCATGGGTGGCAAGACTGTGTCTTAAATACTTCAGACATGTTGTCAGGAAGGATCAGTCCCTGGAAAAGGACATCATGCTTGGCAGAGTTAGAGGGTCGACAAAAGAGAGGAAGACCCTCAACAAGATGGATTTACACAGTAGGTGCAACAGTGGAGTCTAACATAGCCACGATTGTGGGCATGGCACAGGACTAGGCAGTGTTTTGTTCTATTACGTGTAAGGTCACTGTGAGTCAGAACTGACTGGATCACACCTAATAAGAACAACAGTGCCTGGACTGCCCGTCAGACTCATTGAGTCAGAGTCTCTGGAGGTAGATCCAGGCATCAGCATCTTGGAAAGCTCTCCAGGAGGTTCCCAGGCGCGTTCAAATTTGAGAACCACTGCTTTTCAGAGTGAAGGTGTCAAATAGTGCTTTTCAGACTCCAGGGAGCACACAAACCATCCAAGATTCGTTTTTAAACTGTGGATTCTGATTTTGTAGGTCTGAGGTAAGGAACCCTGATGCTGCAGTGGTTAAGTGCTGGTGGCACAATGGCTAAGTTTGCCTGCTAACCAAATAGCCAACAGTTGGCACTCATCCGCTGCTCCATAAAAACCCTCTGGGACAGTTCTGTCCTGTAGGGTCGATGTGAATCAGAATCAACTCGATGGCAATGGGTTTGGTTCTTTGGTTTGGGGTAAGGAGCCTTGGTAGTGCAGTGTGGTTAAACGCTCAGCTACTAACTCTAAAGGTTAGTAGCCTAAACCTGCCAGTGGCTCTGCAGGAGGAAAGATCTGCTTCCATAAAGATTACAGACTAAGCAACTCTGTCCTACAGGGTTACTGTGAGTCTGATTCTACTTAGCAGCACATGACAGCAGGTCTAGATGTGACTGCATTTTTGGGAGGCTCCCTGGTGGTGCTAGTGCTGTTGTACAAGGGCCACATTTTGAGCCAGTCCAGAGTTTTCAAGGTAATGAAAAGTTGTTGGTTTCTGTTGCCTCTGACGCTGAGCCCATATGCCACAGAAGGGAAACATTGCCCAGTCTTGTTCCATCTTCACAATTGTTGATATGCTGTGTCGATTGTTGTGACCGCTGTATATTCTGAGTGCCTTTCAACCTTTGTGGCTTATCTTCTATCACTATATCAGGCAGGATTCTGCTGTGTTTCACAGGATTTTGGTTGGCTAATTGTCAGAAATAGTTCCCCAGGCTTTATTCCTAGTCTGTTTCAGTCTAGAAGCCCCCTTGAAACCTATCCACCATGGGTGACCTTGCTGGTATATGGAATCCTAGTGAGATGGATTCTAGCATCATAGCTATACACAAGTCAACATGGTATGACAGACTGACAAATGCTTCAGTGAAGCATAGCCCTAGATATATAGGTTTTTCTCTTTTGTGTACAAGATCGTCCTCTTATCTGCTTTTTAAGTCTGGATTTCCAGGCAACCCTTAGTCAGTGGTCATGATATTAGGACTATGCAACTCTAGTGGCATAGTCATTAAGTGCTGTGTCTGCTAACTAAAAGGTTGGCAGTTCCAATCCACCAGGTGCTCCTTGGAAACTCTATGGGGCAGTTCTACTCTGTCCTATAGGGTCACTATGAGTCAAGATCAAGTTGGTGGCACACAGCAACAGCAGTGAATATTCTGGGCACACCATGTTTAGCATTAGCTCATTTAACCCTCACTGCAACCCTATTATTCTCCCCATGATTCAGATCAAAACTGAGGTTTGATCTGTTTGAACAGTTAAAAATTTGAACAGTCTGTTTGAACAGTTAAAAATTTTAGGTTATTAGAAAGGAGTCTCTGTCCTCTGTAGTTTTAAAAGCTGCCTGGATGATGATAATGATGTTTATCTCACCTTGTGGAAAATGAAATCTTCTCAAATGAAGGTATCCTGCATTTCCTGAAAAAATAACCCTAAATACAAATCTCTATTAAATCTCAATCTGTTTGCTTGCATTTAAAACATGAACATGTATCTAGGTAGGAAAGGCTTTGGTTTTAGGAATAAGAACATTTCACATAATGGAGAAAGCACCAAACATTTTTAAAGAATGTTTTTGAAATAATGAAATAACTATCTGATAAGAAAAGAGTCAAATTCATTTTCAGAGATTTGCTGAGCACAAATGAAGACTTGTCTGTCAGCAGGAAATGTGAAAACAGCTATCGTATATCAATACAGTGGAATGCCATTCAGCTTCTGCTAACACTGGTTGTAGAAAGACATTTATTGACATGGAAGAGAGTTCCTGATATAATAAAAGATTAAAAAAATATTTATAGCGTGATCCCATTTTTTGAAGTTAATGTGGTAAAAATATATTTATGCCAAAAATAACAATATAAGAAGCTGTACACTAAGCTATTAACAGTGGTAGATAGATGGTGGGATTATGGTTACCTACCCTAGTTTTCTTTTTAAAATTTAAATATCGAGTAAGCATCTGTGTTGCGACAGACAAAATTAAAAAAAGTGTTCCAACTGAGCCCACCCTTACTGAACTAGTTGGGTCTAGATTAGCCAAAAATGTATTACTCATACTTTTGCTTAACCCGTCCCTAGGGTTGCTATGAGTTGGACCTTACTCAACGGCAGTGGGTTTCTTTTTTTTTGGTTGTTACATGCTGTCAATCAGTTCCTGCTCTTAGGGACACTATGTACAGAAAGAAACACTGTCTGGTCCTGTGCCATCCTTGCCATCCTCACAGCCGTTGCTGTATTTGTGCCCATTGTTTTAGCCACTATGTCAATCCATCTCACTGAGGGTCTTCCGCTTTTTCATTGACCTTCACTCTACCAAGCATAATGTCTTTTCCCAGGGACTGGTCTCTACTGACAATACATCCAAAGTACGGGAGGTGACGTCTTGCTGTCCTCGTTTCTGTTCATTTTCTGGCAGTCCATGGTATTTTCAGTATTCTTCACCAACACCATAATTGAAAGGCATCATTTGTTCTTTTATTCTTTATTCACTGTCTAGGTTTTGCACATATATGAGGCAAGTGAAACTACCATAGCTTTGGTCAGGCACACCTCAAATGTGTCAGATGTCCTGAAAGTGACATCTTTACTGCCACTCCAATTAAAATCTATTACAATGAATGTGAAAAGACCTGGGATTAGAAAGCCAAAAGGAAAAAACACACTCAGCATTTGTCAGGACAAAAGAACTGAAGAAAAAGATCTAAACTTGAGTTCACGTATTGAAGAATTAGATGAAGACTCGTTAACAACCTGCAACATGCAGATGACATAACCTTGCTTGCAAGGAGTGAAGAGGACTGCAGCACTTATTGATGAAGATCAAAGACTACAACCTGCAGTATGGTTTATACCTCAACGTTGGTAAAACAAAAATCCTCTCAACTGGACCAGTAAACAACGTCATGATAAATGGAGAAAATACTGAAGTTGTCAGGCATTTTGCTTTTCTTGGCTGTACAATCAATCCCCATGGAAGCAGCAGTCAAGAAATAAAAGGACCTACTGTATTGGGCAAGTGGACTGTGAAAGAGCTCTGTTTTTTTTTTTTTTTTCATTGTGATCAAGTGAAAGCTCACAATCCAAGTCAATTTGCTGTATAAAACCCTGAATACAAGCTCTGTGCAACTTTATCTGCTCTCCTCACCCTGTGACAGCACACTTCTCCTTTCAGATCTATACTTCTGGTATTCATTCAGCCAACACCAGTGTCCCTTCCTTTCTCACCTCTAGAGAGAAGCTGGTTGGGGCAGCCTCATATATATATTTAAGCCAAGAAGTACACACACCACTTGCATCACTCTGTCTTGTAGTTCACTCCAATTGTTGTCTGAAAAGTTGGTTGTGATGCTAGCTTCAGCTCTAGATTAACAGCAAGTCCAGGGACTGTGTTCTCTGGGGACCCTCCAGGATGTTGGACCATCAGGTCTGGTCCGAAAGACCTCTTTAAAGTGTTAAAAAGCAAAGAAGTTACTTTAAGGAAGGTGAGTCTCTCTCTCTCTCAAAATATTTTATTGTGCTTTAAGTGAAAGTTTACAATCTAAGTCAATTTGTCATACGAAAACTTACACACACACTGCTATGTAACTCCAGCTGCTCTCCCCACACGGTGACAGCGCACTCCTCCCGTCCACCCTATGTTTCCCATGTCCATTCATCTACCTTCTCTCCCCATCTGGTCTCTCCATCTCATCACTGGACAGGAGCTGCCCAGTTAGTCTCTGTATCTCCTTAACCCAAGAAGCACAGTCTTCACCGGTAGCATTTTATGTCTTAAAGTCCAGTCCAATCTTTGTCTGAAGAGTTGGCTTTGGGGATGGTTTCAGTTCTGGACTAACAGAGTCTGGGGGCCATGGTCTTCTGGGGTTCCTCCACTCTATTTGGACCATCAACTCTGGTGTTTTTAGTGGGATTCAAGTTCTGTACCCTCCTTTTTCACTGCCTCTTCAGGGATTCTCTGTTGTATTCCCTGTTGGGGCAGTGGTAGTGGCTGAGCACCATCTCGTTCTGGTCCCATACTGGTGTAGTACCTGGATTATGTGTCACTTTCTCTCTCGGGCCCATACTTTCCTTATGTTGTTGATGTCCTTCATTTTTCTCTGCTCCAGGTGGGTTGGGGCCGATTGATGCATCTCAAATGGCTATTTGTTAGCTTTTAAGACCCAGATGTCACTTACCAAAGAGAGATGGAGAATGTTTTCTTAAAAAACTTTGTTATGCCAGTTGACCTGGACATCCCCTGAAACCATGGTCCTCAGATCCTTGGGTATGGTGAGGTTTTGCTTTAAATGCTTTGAACACATTATCAGGAAGGACTTGTACCTGGAAAAAGGACATTGTGTGTGGTAAAATAGAGGATCAGTGAAAGAGAGGAAGACTCAAGAGATGGACTGACACAAATGCTGAAATAATGGGCTCAAGCAAAGCAGTTACTGGGAAGATGGTGCAGCACTGGACAGTATTTTGTTCTTCTGGACGTAGGTTCACTAGGAGTTTGAACTGACTTGACCACACATAACAGTGACCCCACCTACAAAGGAAATCTGTGGGTTCTTGCCAGTCAACCTCCCTTCTTCCCTCCTTCTTGCCTTTCTTCCACCCACCCACTCCTCCATCTGTTCATCCATATGCTCAGCTACCATCCATCCGTTCGTGCACCGCTCACACAGGCATGTACCCTTTGGTCACTCAGTAAGTGTTCACTGAGTACTTGCTGTGCGTTCATGAGCTGACCACAGAGAGATCTCATTGTCTTCTTTCTTTTAAATATACTTTATTTTAGAATAACTTTAGATTTACAGGGAAATCATAAAGTTAATGTAGAGAGTTCCCAAATACCATCATCCGTTTTTAGTTTTCTTTAATGTTATCACTTTACATTATCATGTACTTTTGTCAAAGCTAAGGAACCAAAATTAGTGCATTACTTGTAGCTGCACTTCAGACAGTTTTCAAATTTCACTAGTTTTTCCATTAACAGCTTTGTTCTGTTCCAGGGTCCACTCAAGGATACCACATTGTGTCTAGTTGTCACGTGTCTTTAGTCTGTCTCCTCCAGTCTGTGGTAGTTTCTTAGACTTTCCTTTTTTGGTTGACTTTTACAACTTTGAGGAGCACTAGTGAAGTGTTTTGTAGAATGTTCATCAATTTAGGTTTATTCTTGTGATTAGACTGGGCTTACGGATTTTTAGAAAGTGTAGCACTGAGGTAAAGTAACCTTATCGTCACATCACATTGGGAGCACGTGATGTCACCAATGATGTTAACCTTGGTCACTTGGTTAGAGTACTGTTTACCAGACTTCTTTCCCTTCTATAACCCAGTGCTGTCGAGTCGGATCTGACTCACGGCGACCCTAAAGGCCAGAGCAGAACTGACCTATAGGGTATCCAACTACTAGAAAGTTACTGTCTTTTTTTGGAAGTGAATCACATAGTCCAGCTCTCCTGAAAGGAGGGGAAGGATTAAACTCCACCTCTTAGAGGGAGAAGAATGTACCAATATTGTTTGGAATTTTTCTGTAAGCATGAGTTGCCATTTCTCCCATTTGTTTTATTGTTCAGTCATTTTTTGGTATCAGTATGGCCCACACTTTATTCTCTACAGCTTCGTTTGTAATCCATTGCTACACTATTTAGTTTGTTCCTCTCATGGTTCTAGCTTCCGCCATCAGGAGGTCTCTCCGATTGGCTCCTATGTCCCTTTGACATGCCCCATACTTCTGTTTTGTGAACATTTCCTTAATTCTAGCATTACAAGAAGATGCTGCCAGCTCATATTGTTTTTTCCCCTGTTCCAGCCCTAGAATCAGCCTTTTCTCTAAGGAATCCTGATTTCTTTTATTAAAGAATGGTATTTAGAAACTAAGATCTGGGTGCTGGGTGCTCATTGTCTACTGAGAGGAAGAGGACCAAAAAAAGTGAAAAACGTTTTATATAATGTACGAAGTGCAATGGAAACAGAAAGGTCAGCGTGACTACTTCTACTTTGTGAAGTCTTCACTAAAATGGTACTTGAAGCTGAGTGTGATTTTCTGGATAGAGATCAGAGTTGGGGGAGTAGAGGAAGGAGCAGATACATTTGAGCAATACCAAGGGTACCTGACCTTTTAATGTGACTATGGATTTACATTGTAGTGGCCCTTCTTTCATTTTCTTGTTATGTAAAAATTGACAGTTTTCACAGATTACAGTCCTTTATGTAAGGGATGTTTTTCTCAGTAAACTGTGGTAGTTGACTGTCCTCTTGCCTTTCCTCATCTTTCTTCCCATCTTCCTTCTAAATGTGTCTAGTTTTCGGTCCACGCCAGGCCCAGTGTGAGACACAGAAGGTGCAGGGAAGAGTCTGACAACCTCCCACCACGGCAAGTTCCACAGTAGGAGATCCTCCTGCTTTCTTCTCTTCGCTTGAGCCCTTCACCAAATGTCTAATTTTCTGTGCTTTGCAGAACAACATACAAAGAGACAGGGAGGTATTAGCATTGTCTGTGTTGTGAATCTGACATGATTCTTGACTCTGAAAGTCTTTTCTGTTTACAGATGACAGTTGGTGTATATGACCCGTGTAACTTAGCCCAGTACCCTGGATGGCCTTTGAGGAATTTTTTGGTCCTAGCAGCCCACCGATGGTATTTACAAGTGTGTGTGTGTCTGCGTCTACATGTTTTTGACAGTGTATCTGCCTATGTCTGTATCTGTTTTCTCAAATACATTTTTTCCATAGGAGTCAGAGAATAAATCAGTAAATCAGACTTCATCTAATTTCCATCAGTCTATCATTGGCAAGCCCTTAACTAAGTCCATTGTAGAGCTGCATACTCTGATTGTACTGTACTAATGATAGTTTAGACTGCAGGGGGGTAAACGGCCAGAAATCCTGACACTGAAATTCTTCAGCCCTCCTATCTGATGAGCTGAGACAGGGGAGAGGACGGCTAACCTTATAAAAATTAGAACAGAGAATATATGAAGGGCTAATTAACACCTTGTTAAAAAAGATGTTTAAAGTCGATAGTCATTGTGACCTTAAAAAAGTGACAAAACCAAATACTGTCAAAGATGTACAGTGATTGGAACCCTAAGAAGTGCTGGAAAACTATTTGGCAGTATCTGCCAAAGATAAAAACACCTGTGACTCAGAGATTCTGCTCTTAGGGGTATAACCTACAGAAATACATACATAGATACAGCCAAAACACATGTACAGAAATGTTTATGGCAAGCAGCACTGTTCACAGTAGCCAAAAAACAGGTAATAACACAGATGTCCTTCAATAATGAAATGGTTATTAAGTTGTGGTATGTTCCTTGCAGGAGAATTCTGTATTGCGGTGATTCTGAGTGCAGTGTTGATACTTAAATCACCATGAATGAATTTCAGAAATACAATCTTGAGAGAAATAAGCTGAACTTAAAAGACTCTGTGATTCCCAAAAGTTAAAAGACAGGCCAAACAACATATGGGTCTAGAAGGTAGATTAGTAGTTACTCCTAAGTGACTGGGTGATCAGTGGCTGGGTTGAGGCCTGACACAGCTCCTTTCAGTTCAGGGTTTGTTTACATTTCTGTTGGTCTGCTCTACTTAAGTAGAAATGTTTACTTAAAAGAACTAAAAGAAAAATATCAGTTTGCCCACAGAGGGAGAACGTTACGTATCTACTCATCCGAGTGGTGCGACTATACAGGACAAATGGACTTCCTACTGACTGAAGTGCTATTTCATAAATTGTGGTGTTACATAAGAGAGGGCAAACCAGAGGACCCAGACTCAGGGGTTCTTTTTAATGTCTTATGAAGTTTAGTTTTTAATTGTTTGCTTTTTTTTTTTTTTTTTTTTTGCTACATTTAGAAGATTCATTTATCGGAATTATGCACACTGTAATTGCTATGTAAAATTCACCTAGAAAGAAATCACAGCCAATTCCACTTAGACACAGATGCCTGTATGGAAATGTTCAGAATCTCTCACAGGTTAAGGCTGTTCCCCGAGGGTGCCCCGGAGGCATAGTTAAACTGAATTGAATTCTGTCCAGCTGAGTTTGCTGAAGCTCTGATGTGAACTCTTTCTTTTTCTTCTTTAATAAAACAACCCCCCCCCAAATCTGGGGTCTGAGCACAGGAGTAGCTGTTTCCAGTCCTTGGAGGTGCTCTGCTTCCGGGACCGCACCATGCAGGGCGTGAGAGACACTGCCCACAGCATCGTCTTTGAAGTGAAGCTCCCGGAAATGGCCTTTAGCCCAGGTGATTGTCTGGTCCTTGAGAATGCATCTAGTTACCACTGATCAGAAACCCAATCACTTTAGTTTCCTTTTATTCCTTAGTAGTGATGGGGAAGCGGGGGGCAGGGAGAATGGGGGTTTGGGGAAAGACTCTTCCCTCCTTGCCAAAGCCAGCCAGCACCCCTGTGGAACAGAGGGCGCCCTCTGCTCTTCAGATGGGAACAAGGACAGAGATTGTCAGCAGACCATTTTCTCCAGGCATTTTTCTCAGTCTTGAGGATGTTTTTAAAATCTAGTTTTTGTGTTTATTTAACACAAAAATTTTTATTTCTGTCTCTTCTTAAAGGGAGAAGTATTAATATACTTGCAGATTTATTTTTTATGTACTTACAGTTGTATGTAATCTTATTCTCTACATACTAAGCCTCCCATCAAAAGTACCATTTCTCCTTCCACATTTCACATTCCTCCTTTGATTGCTATGTGGGAAATATCAGCTGTTATCCTCATTTTGTAGTTTAGAAAATATTTTAGATCTGTAGATGTATGTGTGTGCGAACCCACCCAGAGGGTCCATGGAAGAAAGGCCTGGCAGTCAGCTTCCGATAGGTCACAGCCTGGAAGACTGTGTGGAGCAGTTCCTCTCTAACATCCATGAGGTTGCAATAAATCAGAATCAACCCATATATGTGTGTGTGTACGTGTATTGTACACACAACACATGCATTCATGCACGCATGCATGTATATATGTTGGAAACCCTGGTGGCATAGTGGTTTAGTGCTATGGCTGCTAACCAATGGGTTAGCAGTTTGAATCCACCAGGCACTTCTTGGAAACTCTGTGGGGCAGTTCTTCTCAGACCTGTAGGGTTGTTATGGGTTGAAATCAACTCCACAGCAGTGGGCCATGGGTAATGTATATATGTTGTTGTTAGTTACTGTCAAGTCAGTCCGATTCACGGTGACTGTATGTGTACGGAGTAGAAATGCTCCTCAGGGTTCTCAAGGCTGTGACCCTTCGGAAGCAAATCACCAGCCTTCCTTCAGAGTTGCCTCTTGGTGGGTTTGTTACCAGACAAAACTCCAGATTCTCGTTGCCTGCCTTCAAAAGCCTATGTCTGAGACCAGTGTTGGGGTGAGTGATCAAACAGAAGTTTATCACTGTGCACTAGCAGGCACAGGGAGCAGGGAGGATTCTCTTCATCAAGAATCTGCACCCAAGTTGTCAAGTAGTTGCGGGTATATATAAAGGAGTGGGGTTCTGTACAACATAGGTATTGGTGTTGGCACCAGGGAAACAATGTGATTGATTAGGGGTGAATAGAGGTGTCTGTTCCGGGGCCTCTGAGGTCCTTTGAAGATATGCATCAGGACCAGGGATCCAGACTGCTTTTGGTTGTCACCTGAAGCAGGCAGTCCCAACTGGTGCCTGGCATCTCCCATCTGTTTTGATGTTTCTGAAAAGCTGTGAAAACCGCAAGGACATTATTTCCATAGCCCCTGTCAGTTAATGTGTGACTTCCTGCCAGGACCTGCAATTTTTAAGACAGGAGAAAAGACAAGTCAACTTTACAAAGAGAATTAAATCTTTGCTGTCTATTTTAACTTCGTTTTTTAAAATCGAGATGTCTGAAGATTCCCTCCTGTTTCAGGTTTGAAATACAAACCTTTTGGTTAGTAGTCCAGCCGTTAACCATTTACACCACTCAGGGTCATATATGTATGTGTGTGTGTGTGTGTGTGTACACGAGCACATATACGTACATATTTATGTATGTGTCACAGTGGCATACTCAAGTTTCAGTAAAATAAGGATAATAATCCATACCTCAAGGGATATTCCTTATAAGGAATCTATGCCCTGTGTAAAAGATAAAGTACAATGTCTGACCTATTGATAGATCCTAAGGAAGTGTTCATTTATGTTAATTTCTTTCTTGTCTCAAAGCCCCGTACTCTTGCCACTCCTAAGATGTCCGATTGTAAAACAATCCCTTACATTTCAATGATTTGTGGCGTCGCAGTGAACTCATTGGCAGTGGGGGTTTTATTTATTTATTTATTTATTTTTTTGTGCTTTTTAAAAATACTTGCTTCACATTGGGTTAAAATCTCTTCTGAGATACCCTTTCTAGAGTACAAAAGTCAGGACTAGCTCTGGTGACATTTTGTAAGTGATCGTATTTGTAGACTTCTCAGCAAGATTGACAGACTACTCTGCTTGGCTACTCAAAGGAGGAAGCTGTTTGAAAACTCCTTGCTTTCCCGTTAAAAGCCTTAAGAAATCCATTGCCTGGTGGCTGTCTTTATGTTTGCGTTTGTTCTTGCGCCCTCTTCTGGCACATTCTAGAATAGCTTCCTCATAGTGGTAACTGGGAGCCCTAGCGGTGCAGTTGATGCAGGAGAAAGACCCGGGGTTGCTTGCTACTTGCTGCCCAGTAAGCCAATTGCCGAGACAGGGTGAAATGGCTCAAAGTTTTCGCTTCTTGTGTGCCAGCAAACACGGGGAACAGGGAGAATTCTTTCCATCAAAGCCTGTTCGAAATCAGTCAAACAGAATCGGGGGGCAGGGGAGGAGTTCAAAGGATGAAGCTAGGTGTGGTGCCCCAGAGTGGGTGCGGTCCGCTGAACAATGAGAGCGGCCTCCCGGAGCAATCTGCATCGGCTGTGAAGTCCAGGAAACTCTCAGGTGTCAGTTACGACAGGACCACTGGCATCTTTATTGGCCCCTCCACAGGAGGCCTCCTAAAGAAGAACCTGTAAAGAGAAGCTGCAGACGTATCTGTTGTCTCAGTGGCACCTGTCTATTTAATGTGTGATTTCAAAGAAAACCAAGTAAAAAGTCAATTCTATAAAGAATTAATCCTGACTATTTTAATTTCCTCTTTTAAAATCAGGGGCCTGAAGGCTCTTGCCTGCTTCACAGTGATTAAGAACTCTGCTGCTAGCCGAAAGGTCATTGGTTCAAATCCACCAGCCACTCTTTGAAAGCTCTGTGGGGCACTTCTCTTTGCTGCAGGATCTCTGTGGTTTGCAGTTGGTTTGATGGAACAGGTTTGGATTTATTAAACAACTTAAAATTGGTGTTAGGAAAATGAAGTGAGTACTAACAAGTATTGAGTGCCTGGCCTCTTCTAGGCAGGCTGCCCCACACCTTTCACTGTGTTTCTTGTTTAATCCCTTCACCCACGCTGTGTGGGAGGCTTTTTTCTTATAATAAAGTTGCTGAATTCCTCTTACCCTCTACTCAGTTCCCACGATCCAGCTACTACTTGGTGAGGCTGGCATGCAAAACAGGGAATGCTGTAAACTGTCATTTGAGAAAGATCTTCTGTCCAATAATGACTTCAATGTATTTTGTTTATGATTGGTGTCAAATACAGATTATTTTAAGAAAGGCAGATTTTTTTTTTTTTTCATATAAACTAATGTTTCCCCCTTAGGTGTAAAGAAAACTTTATATTATTCAGAAACTCAAGGTGCAGTTGTGTATAATAATGTGAAATGAAGGTACTAGTGCTGTAATACCTGTTAGTATTTCTAAGACATTGCATGATTACAAGAGCAGACAGTATAAGAAATATTATTTTAAATATCTTATGTCTTTTTTTGGCTCCCTCATAATGTGGTCAAAGCCACCATCTAAAGGTGATAGAAAAAACATTCACGCAGCAGACACTGCCTAGAGAGGGGAGAGGTTCATCTATCTTAACCTCCTGTCTTTCATGTAGCTCCCCTGGTTGACCAGCCTTGGAAAAACAAAACTTAATTTGCCCTAAAAAAATCTTTCCTCCTTAAACTTTGGTTGTTAGTTGCTGTTGAGTCAGCTCTGACTCATGGCAACCTTACTGTAATGGACCAAAGTGTTATTCAATCCTGAACCTCCTTCACAATCCTTGATAAGCTCGGGTCCATTGTTGCAGCCACTGTATGTTCTGAGAGCCTTCTAGGCTAGGGGCTCATCTTCCAGCACTAGAATGAACAGCAATCTGCTGTATTATATAGGGTTTTCATTGGTTAATTTTCAGAAGTAAATTGCCAGGCCTTTTTTCCTACCATCTGGCTGGGTTCTTCCTACTGTTAGTCTAAAAGTTCTGCTGAAGCCTATTCCACCGTGGATGACCATGCTGGTGTTTGAGATATCAACATCCTAGCAATATAGAAGCAGCTACAGTATGACAAACTGATAAGCTTGTTAAATTGGACTATGTCTTATGCATGTGGATTATATGTAGGCAGAATATTGTGGATTAAATATTGCATATAGTTTTTTATTATTGATAAAAAGTTTAAAGTATATCTAGTTTTCTCAGAAATAGCTGTAGCATGAGTAAAAAGATGTTTTTTGAAATGACATTTTGCTTTTGTATTGTAATTTTATCTTTTTAATAGGAACAGGCTTACACTGTGGTTCCATGGTTCTTGTCAAATTTCTATTCTGTGTATTAAAGAAGCATTTTTATGTAACATGAGATTAGTAAAGAAGTCAAGCAAAGTATGAATTATAGATTTGAACTCTTTTTTTCCCCCAGAAAAAGAATATTCAAGTCTTAAGCTCTTTAAGGACTCAAACCTATTAATTTTTTATGGCATGAACAGGGTCATACCTGGCACCTGAGCTCAGAATGGCTTGCTGCTGTGAATGAGGGCCCTAGCCAAACTGGGGCCCCTGAGGAGTATTCAAAGTCCATTTCCAGTTGGTCATCCTATCCTAGAAAGGAAACGTTGCATAAACAAAATCAGCACCTTCTGAGTTCCCTAATTATACTGAGCAATACTATTTTAAAAACCAAAAGCTAAAATGTTTCCAAGGAAGAGGAAAACAGAGATGTTGATAGAAATCTAAAAATGGGAGATTGGCCAAGAAAAACCAATGTACAAGTGGAAATGAACATAAAATTCCTCCTAACACTCCTGTGTATCTTAATTTTCAGTGGAGGAGTGTCTCTTCCTACAGGTACTGGAGACAATGCTGAAAGCTAGGCTGCAGCTGAATGAAGCAGCACCTGGAATTCCCTGCTAGAGATTTGAGGCTTTGAAGTGAGCAGTGGGAATTCAGTAAGAAAGGGAGAAAGACAGAGGTTCTGAGATATGGGAAGCATGACAGAGTGGGTGGTCTCTTTAGCAAGGTTTACATGGGCTTACCACGAACAGCCAAGCTTCAGTTAAGGTGAAGAGGTTACAGGGGTGTTCAATGAAGCAAGTGAGATTTTGAAGACAGTTTTACAACAATAGGATAGAGTAACGTTTCAAATGTGCCTCATGAAATATTAATTGATGCTTTGGAACAAAGGAAGGATATTTAGAGAGCCAAGTTAAGTGTAGGAAACAAAGCCAAATAAAATGAACTGGTTTCTCTAATGCAGTTTTCTCAGAGTGTTTATCTTCCTGATGTGCAATATGGATCTCTAGATTTGGGCAGGGGCAAAGTAGATACAGAATATAGTATGGAAACATATTTAAAGCATATTTAGCCACAAGATTCTTATTTTCTGTTGGAACTGGAGGCTGCCATTGTTGTTATGTGCCATCAAGTTGGTCGCAATTCACAGTGACTCTCTGTGACAGAGTACAGTTGCCCCATAAGCGTTTCCTAGGCTGTAATCTTGATGAGTGCAATCACCATATCTCTTCCTCCCTAGAACCACTGGCCTTTCAGTTAGCATCTGGACATTAACCGCTGCACTACCAGGGCTCTCTGAGGCTACCTTGAAAAACCACTGCCATCAAGTCAGCTCCGACTCATAGTGACCCTATAGGACAGAGTACAGCTGCTCCATAGAGTTTCCAAGGATCACCTAAAGGGTCAAACTGCCTTGGTTAGCAGACGTAGCACTTAACCACTACACCACCAGTGTTTCCAAGGCTACCATAGCAAGGATTAAAGAGGGGTCAGTGGTAAAGGATAAGTTAAAGAAAAGGAAAATCTGAAGGGACAAGGATGAGCTTAAAGGAAGGGCAGTTTAACGGGGACAGTCACCTCAAATGATGACCTGCACACAGGTGCACAATAAAGGAGTTGTGAGGCTGAGCAGAGGGACAGGATAAGGAAGGGGACAAAAGGGACTTGCTGAACTCACAAATTCCACGTCCCATAGGAACTTCAGTAGAAGGTATGCTGTAGTCAGATCCGCTTCCCTTCCTTTGATGGAGAGCCCTTGTGTGATTGTGCCTGCCCCAAACATGACTGACTTTTTGAGCAACTTCTGGTAACTGCAGAAGTTGAGGTATGTTGGGCCAGAGTTGAAGGCTATTTCAGAAGTCCCTTTATAGGAAGACTGTGCTAGGGTTTGAGACCTATAAACCAGAGTTCTATTCTAGTAGCCAAAGATAATGGGGAGGCAATTATTGCAAGTTGGTGGAAATCCAGACCTGCTAGACAATTTGAGAAAGAAGTAAACTAAAGGCTTATCAATGCATGGGCTATTGTGAATGTTGATTCTTTAAAGTAAGCTTTCCGCTTTACTTGTTTTTATTCTTCCCCTTTTTTCATTAAACTTCTTGTTTTGTTTGCCTTAAGATTGTCCTAAAGCAGTTGGATGGGAAAAGAATCAAAAAGGAGGCATGGGACCGAGGATGGTCAACCTCAGTGAGTGTATGGACCCTAAAAGGTACACTTGGGAAGCTGTTTTCTGCATTGGGGCTTTTTGTAACAAGGACACATTGCCGGGTTCTGTCAGGGTGGCTCCATCTCCCAATTCCAGGGGATACCGTTCCCACTGACAGTGAGTTTTAGCCTACTCTTTGCTGCCTTAGTCTCAATTTCAGTTTGGTTGTGAGAATCAGTATTCATGATGGATACTCTGAAGGTACTATGATTCATCTGTTCTGTACATTCTGAATTTTGTTCTTGCTTCAAACTCAGGCTCTTGGACCTGTACACCTATACCCCCTCAGTTTCCACCTGCCACCTTTAACTTTGTGTTATGGGCCACACCCAAGAACACAATGAGAAGTATTTCACAGAAAGCAGTATTGTATTTAAGAGAGGATGTAAACGCACCGTTATTGAGAGGCACGAAAGAAATCTCTCAGTTTTCAGCACCAAGAAAAACTTTCCTCTTAAGCAGCTGGTGTGTTTTCATTCATGGACGCTATAACTCTTATGGAGCCCTGGTGGTGTGGTGGTTAACAGTTTAACTGCTAACCACAAGGTCATCAGTTAGGATCCACCAGCCACTCATTGAAAATCCTGTGAGACAGTTCTACTCTGTCCTGTAGGGTTACTGTGAGTCAAAACAAACTCAACAACAAAGGGTGGTGTGTGTTCAGAGTTTTATATGACAAATTGATTTAGATTGTAAACTTTTACTTAAAGCACAATAAAATATTTTTTAAAAAATATTTCAGCCTAGGAGAATTTATGGGACAGGTTCTCTATACTCTGTCCTGCGTGGTCAGTATGAGTTGGAATTTAATGGACAGCACACACCAACAACACAGCAGCATGTAATCTGTGCGTGATCTCCCACTTATCCTCAGGCTTAATCCTATTTTTCCTTCAGTTCCAGTTTTCTTGTGATTTGTTTCCTGTTGACTGGGGTATCAGCCGGTGACTGACTGAATAGGTAAATGTTTCTCTCTTTTTCTAGGTTAGCTGAGTCATCTGTGGATCTAAATCTCAAATTGATGTGTTGGAGGTTGGTCCCTACTTTGGACTTGGACAAAGTTGTGTCTGTCAAATGCCTGCTGCTTGGAGCTGGCACCTTGGGCTGTAATGTAGCCAGGACGCTAATGGTAAGTTGACTGGGGCCCAGTGGGGCTTTTTACACTGTGGCTCCCTTTCTCGTTTTATTGTACATGACTGAGTACAGTCTCGCAAACTGATCCTTCTGTGCCCCATCTCCTTCCTTTCTTCCTTTCCTCTCTCCTTTCCTTTTGTTCTTAGCATCATTTTAATTGTAAAAGTAATACATTCTTGTATTATAAAAATTCCATTGAAACAACCACTGTATGAAGTCTCCCTCTACCTCCATCCATACTCCTGTTTTACGGAATTCACCAGCCTTCATAGATCAGTATGCCATATATTTTTCCTAAAACATTTTATAGGCATGTACTAACATAGACAGAAAAATCTGTTGTCTTTATTACTTATTTTTTTGTACTTACAATGATTGGATCACATTCAGCATACTGTCAATAACAGGCTTATCCTGAACTTACAAAAAAAATGGATATCTTTTCTGTGTCTTCCGTATGATATATACATAGTATTATCTTATGTGATTATATCCTGAGTTTACTTGATCAATTTCAGGTTATTTTCCATTTTTTTATGTTACAAACTATGTTGAAATAGACATTTTTATACTTTTGTCTTTTTCATATCTGTGTTAGAATGTCTCATTTATGTATGTATTTTTCAAACTAAATTAGCTTCAAAGAATATTTTTCTCTTAGCATTATCCTACCCTTTTGCCAAATTGAGTATTATCACCTTGCAATCTGTGTCCATTCAGTCAATTAAAAAGTAACATTTCATTATTATAATTTAGATTTCTTTAATTATCGAGAATGACTTTTTAGTTTTTATTTCTGTTGTCATCTGGTTGATGCCAGCCAGCTTTATAAAATAAACAGAAAGCTTTCCCTTCTGTTAGGGAAGGCAGCTTGTACAGACCAACCCAAGTGACTGCAGGGCCTCCTTAACTGTCAGTTCCTCTGGAGTCATCAGCCTAACCGAGTCTCCAAGTCCCTAATGGATGGATATTGAAATATAAGACAGAACAGACTCTCAGTTTTGTAGCCTCTTGTGTCAGGCTTCTCCTAGATCACTGGATCACTATGCTTATTTGTCTACAAAGATAGGCCAAAAAAAAAAACAGATGTCTTCATTTGTCCTTACCATTAACCAGATGGGTGGCCTTAGGCAAATCACTGATTTCTTGAGTGTCTGATTCCACATTTGTCAAACAAAGGGATTGGACTAAGAAGTTTAGAGATTCCTTCCAACTTTAAAATTTCTTGACGTTATAAAACTTTGTGAGAATGCCATTTAAGTCTATCAAATCATGAAAATTATTTCTGCAACTGTAGACTTATCCCCTAAATCCTAGATAATTAATGATGCTTTTGTCTCTCGGAGAAAGAGTACACAATATTCTGTAATACTGTAGAGTGGGAAAAAAGCTGTAGATCACTGTTTCCTGAGGAGTTGATTAAGTCTTTAAATGAGTTTCAAGAGGAGTTGTTATTTATGCTTAATTACACGTTAAGGGAAATCAAAGACATTTGGAGGCTATCGCTAATCTTTTTAAGACAGTGTCATAGGAGACTCACCTCCAAATCCTTCCCTGGTACCCCTGTCAAAAATAAAGAGGCATTAGTCAGACCTGCTCTGACATTCTTAGTTTCACTGCTGCAGGAAACCAGGCACTGCATGTGTGATTATTTTGTTTTTAAAGGAAGTTGGCATTTTGTTGATTAAAACCAGAATTTGCACAATTCAGTTTCTGAAGTTTCCTTTGTTTTGAGGTTCCCAAAGTACTACAAGCAAAGGCATTACCACTAAGTTCAAGAGAGATGTACTGTGAACTGTTCATCAGAGACACACTATGATATCCTGTCTCCATACAGGGCTGGGGTGTCAGACACATCACGTTTGTGGACAATGCCAAGGTCTCCTACTCCAATCCTGTGAGGCAGCCTCTGTATGAATTTGAAGATTGTCTAGGGGGTGGTAAGGCCAAGGCCCTGGCTGCAGCAGACCGGCTTCAGAAAATATTCCCCGGAGTGGTATGTCGATGCTTTTGGGGGACCTCAGAAGTTTTCTTGCATGTCTTTAAGTGTCTGAGTCTTGGGAAACAGCCCTGTGGTATTGGCAAGAGAGAGTCCAACACCTGCCGCTTGCTACCAGGCACTTGTCGTATGGCTGGGCCTCTGTGTCCTTATCCCAGAGATGGAGATAAAAAAAAACAAAACTTGCATATATTTTTGTGACAACTGTATGACGAATGTATGAAAAATGTCTTGTAGGTTGTAAAATGTTATGTGAGTTTGAGGCTTTGTGGAGCATGTGTATGTTTATATCCCTCCTTATTCAAATGCAGTATTTATGGTGGCTCAGATATAGGATATTATTTTTCCTCTGTTACCGGAATACTTGACACTTACTTAGAATAGGTTTGTGAAAGTAAATGGGAGACTAGTCTCTTCGTAAAGAAGGAAAATGGGGCTAAAAGCTTAGCTTTTTTCTCATGCTGCTGCTTATTTTTGAGCTGCATCACTTACTTTAAAAGTATCAGATAATAAGAGACAAGTCATTCTACTCATTTCACTCAAAATCTTGTGGTAGTCTTTTTTTTTTTTTTTGAGGTCATCAGCAAAAGGCATTCTCATCTTTCATGCTTCATCCATTTATCTGACAGGGGTTAGATTAGATGTCTCCAAGCATATGCTTATACTTAAAGGGCTGCAAGAGGCTCCTATTTCTAGTCAAAACCAGCCTGCCTTCTCAAAGTTTCCCTGTTTAGTCATTCAGGGTTAGAGTCAACCACTTTAGAAGTCCTTGCTTTAGAAGCCACTTTGTTGGTTTTGCACATTGCGTTAGTATACCCAAGGACCGTCATTCACTGAGTTTAATTCAGCAGTATTGATTAAGCACACACTATAACCTAAATGCCAGAAAAAGTGAAATTTACAGCCCTGTCACTGAGGAGGTATATTTGTTAGGCTTCTATTATGACAATAGGGCTGATCGAATAATCCCCAAATCTCTGTGGTTTACAGTGACATTTATTCCATATGCAGGGGTCTGTAGGTTGGCTGTGGTTCAGCTTCTGGGCTAGGCTGGACTCCAGGCTTTGAGTCAGGCCTGGATCTGCTCTGTATGTCATTATTTGAAAGTCTATGCCAAAGGGCTAACTGTCATCTGGGTCCTGCACTTGTGGTGGTGGAAAGTAGAAGCCTAAAAGTGTTGATGAAGATTTACCATGACTTTTATAGCATAGTTTGTGAAGACAGTATTCTACATCCTACTTTGGTGAGTAGCATCTGGAGTCTTAAAAGAGTGTGAGCAGCCATCTGAGCTCCTCCATTGGTCCTGCCCTACCTGGAGCAAGGGAGAATGAATAGAACCAAGGGCACAAGGGAAAGACGAGTGCAAAGGACTAATGAACAGCAACTACCACGGCCTCCACCAGACTGAGTCCAGTGCAACTGCATGGTGCCCAGCTATACCACCGACTGTTGTGACAGAGATCACAACGGGGTGCTGGGCAGACCTGGAAAAAAAAGGTAGACCATAATTCAAACTTGCAAAAAAAAAAGAAGGCCAGATTTACTGATCAGACAGAGACCAGAGAAACCCTGAGAGTATGGCCCCCAGATACCCTTTAAACTCAATAATGAAGTCACTTCTGAGTTTCACCCTTCAGCCAAAGATTGTATGGGCACATAAAACAAACAGTGTATATGAGACTTCATAGGTACACTAGCCCAGGAGAGCTGGACAAATGAAAATGGAGAGCCCAAGGTCAAGAAGTGGAGAGCGTAGACAAGTTGTGGGGCTGGAAACCAGCATCACAAAGTAATGTGTGTTTTTCTAGTGAGAAACTTAATTTGTTCTATAAACCTTCATCTAAAGCACTATTGTTTGTGTGTGTGTGTGTGTTTACATATGTACATACAGGGTGTGTGCATACTGGCCATGTTTTTTAAAATCTCAGCTCCCCAGTGGCACACTGCAAATCGTGAGACCAAGCATAGAGTCAATGAGTTTGGTCTAGGCATGCTTCTTTTCCTAGTGGGAGGCTGTCCAAAGCGTGTGGCAAAGGGCATGATGTATGGTGTGTACTTCTCTTAGGTGAGGGAAGTTCACAGATGGAACGAATAATGCAGCCTATCACTGGAGAGTGTTATGAACTCATCTTGGGATCCAAACAGTGATCATGAAGCTGAGCTCTGCAATTTACAAACTACTTGAAATTTTTCCTTGCTCAAATCTTAGCAGTTGTTTATGACCCACTGCCATTCCTCTGTTTTTTTGTTCATTTATTCTATTACTAACTCATTTTTCAAGGCCTACTATGTGCAAGGGATTAGGAATAACTTAGATACCATCCCCTTATCCCTGTGGAGGAGACAGTCTAATGGGAAGATGGCTATTAACAAATAATTATAGTAAAAACACGGAGGAGGAACCAGTGTAACAGAGAGGCCTGACCTAGACTAACAGGTCAGAAATATGTCCTCGAGGAAGCTAAATCCTGGAGGCTTAGTGGGTGTTCGCTAAACTAAGGGTAATGGAACTGTCTGTGCAAATGTCCGAGACTGGGCAAAACATGGTGCTTTTGGAGAACTGAAAGAAAATCGGGGTGGCTATGTGGTGTAGTGCCACTGAAAGCTTAGCAGTTCGAATCCACCAGTGTCTGGAAACTCTGTTAGGCAGTTCTCCTCTGTTCTATTGCTGTGAGTAGGAATCAACTCGACAGCAATGGGTTTTGAGGCCTAGAGATCAAGGAAGAGAGGCAAAAGACTAGAGTGAAAGTAAGGACTAGGTCATGGTGTGTCTTAGAGATCAAGTTGGACTTTTTTGGGGAACACTGATTGAGTGGGGTCATGACTGTTTTGTAGTATCTTCTTACCCTCTTCTCCTTATTGGATTTTTAAGCTTCATAAGTCTAGGAGCCAAGTCTGTTTTATTTTTATTCTCTATGTGTTAAACAAACAAACATTGCCTTTGAATTAATTGTAACTCATGATGACCCCATGTGTTACAGAGTAAAACTGCTATTTAGGGTTTTCTTGGTTGTCATTTTTACGGGAGTAGATTCCCAAGTCTTCAGGACCCATCAAAGTTCTAGTGAAATTCATCAAAATTACTTGTGAAGCTTTTAAACTTCTTAGTTAGCTAGGCTTAGGGATTTTCTTCGTGTTTGCGGTAGCATAGTTTTTTCATTCAACAAATACTGACTCATCATCTTTCTTACACTAGACCTAGGACAAAAGTTTAGGCATATAATGGTGAACAAGACATGGCTCCACCCCCAGACTACTTCTGTTCTAGTTGAGGAGACACACATGGAATAATTAATCTATTAATTGAAATTCTAGTAAAAAGTTAGAAGAAGGATATATACAGGGTGCTAAGGAAATACAGGGAAACTCTGGCAGCATAGTGGCTAAGTGTTATGTCTGCTAACCCAAAGGTCGGCAGTTCATATCTGTCAGGTGCTCCTTGGAAACTGTGGAGCAGTTCTACTCTGCCTATAGGGTCACTATGAGTCGGAATTGACTTGATGGCACTGGGTTTGGTTTTTTGGTTAAGGAAATACAGAGGAGTCAGATGTGGACAGGTTTCAGAGCAAGGGAAAGCTTTCATCAGGAAGTAAAGTTTAGACTGGAGGAATTAATTAGGAGAGGGGGCTTGAGGGAGGAGGGCAAGGGGTGGGGAGTGGTGGGACAGGAGCAGAGGCCAGGAAGAGCATTCCAGGGAGGAACGGTGGCCTTGGAAAGTTATGTAGTTGTTAGTTACTGCTGAGTCAGTTTCAATCTGTGGCAACCCTGTGTGTGCAGAATAAAACTGTTGCATAGGGTTTTCAAGGCTGTGACCCTTTGGAAACAGATTACCAGCTCTGTCTTTTGAGGTATCTCTGGGTGAGTTCAAACCACCAGCCTTTTGGCTTAGAGTAGAGTGCTTCAGCTGTATAAGAGATGCATGAAATGCAAACACACCAAATATCAGGCTGTCTAGAAAAGAGAGCAATGTCGAACATTCTATGAGTGCCATCTCTTACTTGTTCAGTTATTGTAGCGTTATTATCTCAGTGCTGGAAGTCTAGTGACATTTGATTTGTGAAAAAAAAAAAAATTAGTTATGGGTAATCCTCCCCTCAGAAAACCCACTGCTACTGAGTCGGGTCTGACTCATAGTGACCATAGAGGTCAGAGTAGAACTGCCCCATAGAGTTTCCAAGGAGCGCCTGGTGGATTTGAACTGCTGACTGCTACTGCAGACGTAGCACTTAACCACTGTGCCTCCAGGGTTTTCAATGGGTAATAGTGTTTAAAAATTTTTTTTTTTAACTAATTATTCATTCACAAGAAGATGCTGAGAGTCTACAGGGTGGTCCTGTGTATCTTTGCCCCAGCTCTGATGACAGACTATTTGTACAGGGGACAAGTGTTTTCATGCGGCAGTCTTGAGTACTCCTTATTGTGCTTATTGTACATACTTGACCAAAACTGGCCATATTCTGGCCCCAGACTTCAAGCGCCTCAAAGGCCAGGTCCTAAGAAACTCTTGAGTGGCAGCTGGGTGGTTATCCTTGAGTTATTCCTTTTCTTCCACTCCACAGTATAGGCTTCATATTTACTCTTTCTAGGTACCTTGAAAAATGCTCTGATAAATTACATGAAAAGTATTGCTTTGCTACAAATACCTTGTCTGATCCTTGGCCAGGGTTAATTGAGTAAGAAAGGGGGAGACTTTGGATAAATCAAATCATTATTTGAGGTCACATTTTTGTTGCTATTGTTCCAAATGAGACAATCAAATGTTGAATTATGGAGCCAGACCCCAGGTTTTAAAACCCAACTCTGGACATCTGTGTCCAGCCTCGTGACTGACTAACTGACCCTGGATGAGCTCTTTTCCCATGAACAATTATAAACTCAGACAAATACATATAAAATGACTCATTTCAGAAACTGAGCAGTAGGCATGGAAGGCTGCTCTTCCAGACAGAGGGTGTCTTAGTCTCCTAGTGTGGTCAGAGCAGAACTACCACAATGGGTGGCTTAAAGAACGAAAATTTATTTTCTCAAAGTTGTAGAGGATAAAAGTTCAAATCAGGTCTCGGTTGTGTTGATCTCTTCTGTCAGCCTGTCTCCAAGCTTCTAGTGTCTATCGGTTGTGTTTTAGTCAGCTAGAGCTACTGTACCAGAAATGCCACTGAGTGGATGGCTTTAAGAAAGGAAAGTTTATTTCTACACACTCTGGTAGGCTAGAAGTCCAAATTCAGGATGTCTGCCCCAGGGGAAGGCTTTCCTCCTTGTTGGCTCTGGAGGAAAGTCCGGTATTGCATCAGACTTTGTCCAGGGAGTATCTTGGCATAGGAACCTGAGGTCTGACGGATGTGCTGTGCTCCTGGTGTTGCTGTCTTGATGGTGTGAGGTTCCCATTCTCTGCTTGCTTTCCTTTCCTTTTATCTCTTGTAGGATGAAAGGGTTAAGGGTGGGGCAAGCTGTACTCCAGGGAAACTCCCTTTACAGTGGTGCAGGGAGGGGATCCTATGAAGGGATTTACAGTTCCACTCTAATCCTTTAACACACAGCGTCAGAAAATCACAAAATGGAGGACAGTCATAGAACAGTGAGAATCACAGCGCAGGCACATGGCTACACATGTTTTAGGGGGCACAATTCAATCCATGACAGTGGCAACCCTTGGTATTCCTTGGTGTCTCTCCTCTTGTGTCTCAGTATTTATTCTGCTCCTTTTTATACCTCAGAAGTGACGTTTTTTTAGGACCTACTGTATTCTCATATGACTTCATTAACTTAACAAAGTAAAAACTCACACAGGATCATATCCACAGACACCTGGACCAGGAAGTCTACATGTATTTTTGGAGGGGCACACAGTTCAGTCCGTATCATTTCAATCCAGAAGGGAGAAAAACATCTGTCCCAGTTTACTACATGGAGAAACCCTGGTGGTGTAGTAGTTAAGTGCTATGTCTGCTAACCAAAAGGTTGGCAGTTTGAATCTGCCAGGCATTCCTTGGAAACTCTATGGAGCAAGTTCTATTCTGTCCTATAGGGAATTGACTGGGTGGCACTGGGTTTGGTGTTTTGTTTATTTGTTTGTTTACTGGATGGAGATCCTGTCTGACCCATGCCAGAGCCAACAGGAAGACCAAGGAGATGTTTTTGGTCTTGATGAGATGAGGAAACAGAGATAAGAATTTTGAGCAGCCAAGGTGGCTGAAATTTGCAGGACAAGTACTAGAGATGAGGAAGCTGTGCAGAGAGGGAGTTTCATAAACTGTCTCAGCAGTACCTCAAGTCTTCAAGCAGGAAGCTGCATGTGCAGAGGGTGAAACTGAGTGGCTGGGTGGGAAAACAGCTCCTAGGCCATGGTAAGCAGAAGGAAGGGTCCAGAGCTCACAAGGCTGGGGTGGTTTCAACTGCTGAAAGCCCTGAGTATATAGTTGACACAAGAAAGCCATCAAACTAGAGATGAAAGCTAAAACCATAAAGTTTCTAGAAGAAAGCACCATAGTGATCTTGTGGTAGGTGAAGACGTTTTTGGGACCCAGTGAATACTGACCATAAATGAAAATTGGTAACTTGGACTTCATCAAAATTAAAAACTTCTGCTTCTCAAAAAAAAAAAAAAAAAGGTGCTCCAAAGTCAAACCAGACCCAAGTGACCCCATGTGTGTTAGACTACAATTATGCTTCTTAGGGTTTTCAGTGGCTGATATTTTGGAAGTAGATTGTCAAGCCATTCTTATAAAGTTCTTCTGGGTAGACTCAAACGTCCAATCTTTTGGTTACCAACTGGATGTCTTAACCATTTGCGCCACTCAAGGACTCCAGACACCATTAAGAGAATGAAAAAGTTGACCCAAACAGAAAATGTGAACAAATACATACATTGGACGAGTTTATTCAGAATACTGCCGGGAGCTAGCCTCGGCAGGGTCTGGGATCACGGAGGGATGGGTGGTGTCAGTGAAGAAGAAATGATGAGACTGAGACAACCAGGAATCTGGAGATTGGCAGCCTGTCAGAATCTGTCTTTCTTTATCTTTTATATATTCAGTGAGGTGACGTGATTTCACCCTGGTCTTTGGCCACGTAAGCTGTTGGCTAATGAGGAACTGATACCTCATGGTCTCTTTTCATGTTAATCATTAGGGCCTTTTAGGTAATGGCCCAAGGCAAGTATATTGTTGTGATAATTAACAGTGAAAACAAAGTTATGCCTTGAGCTTAATGAGTTCTGTCTATGCTTTAAGGTTAAAAGGTGCAGGAGGATAATCTGGCTGTCTCTATTTGTTCTTTCTTTGCTCTTTATCTCTTCCTGTGGGGACAGTAAACACCTACTGTCCCCCACCCTATGCCTTTCTTAAGCTATTCTAAGAAGGGTATTTCTTTAGTATTTACTCATTTACCACTCCAAATATAATAGACTTGGGAGCCTATCCATCTTCCTGATGCAGGGAATGGCATGTCTGTGTCTAAGAGCTGTGCGGGGGGTTGTCCCTGGGGAGCTTCCCAGGGCCTTCCTGCACTCTAGTTTTTCACATGTGGAGGGGGATGTGCAGTTGGGGGAAGCCAGCGGGGCTGGGCCGGCCTTGGCATTCCCGGGCTAGGCGTTCCCGGGCTGGGCATTCTGTGTCGGGATTCATTAAGCCGAGGGGGTTGTAAAACCCTTCTTAGAGGGCATCTTCCTTGTGCCAGGAAATAAGGGGGTATTTTTGAGGAAAGTTTAATTAGGATGTAAAATATCATCAGGGAGAGTACGGCCAGAAATATGTCAGGGGTGAGATGCGTCCTCCGGCCATTGCATAGGCTTGTAGCCTTGCTCACAGAGGCCTTTGTGGGTGACGGGCCTCGGCAGAATACATAACTCCTATAATGCAGTGGAAACCCTGGTGGCATAGTGAATTAAGTGCTACCTCTGCTAACCAAAAGGTCGGCAGTTCAAAGCCGCCAGTTGCTCTTTGGAAACTCTTTGGGGCAATTCTACTCTGACCCTTAGGATTGCTGTGAGTTGGATCCAATGCAGTGGCAGTGGGTTTGGTTTTTTGATCTAATGCAATAAGAATGTAAAAAAAAAAAAAATGAAACAAAAAACCCAAACTCATTGCAGTCAAGTCAATTCCGACTCACAGTGACCCTGTAGGCCAGAGTAGAACTGGCCCAGGTGTTTTCTAAAGAGTGGCCAGTGGGTTTGAACTGCCGACCGTTTGGTTTGCAGCCGAGCTCTTAACTGCTGCTCCACCAGGGCTCCCGTAGAAAGACAGACAAATGAGTTCTCTTAAAGGGGCAGAAGACTTAGACAACCACTTTTACTTCACATTGCTGATCTGTGAATGGCCAATGATCACATGAAAATGCTCCACATCCTTAGTCATTGGGGAAAGACAAAACTATCAAGACATCACTGCACACCCCCTGCAATGGCTCCAATTAAAAAAACTGACAATGCTAAATGTTGTCAGGATTGGAGAGACCAGAACTCTTTACTTTGAGGGTGAAACAACAAGTTTGAAAACCAGTATGGCCATTTCTCATAAAGTTCGAAATGCATCTACCCTGTGACACAGCAGTTCTACTTTTAGATAGTTACCTAGAGGAAGTGAAAATATATGTACACAAAGACTTTTATAGGAATATTAGTGGCAGTATTGCTCTAATAGCCCAAATCAGGAGAAAACTAGCCATCAACAGAAGAATGGATACATTGTGACATATTCATACAACCAAAAGGACTGCACTGTTGACATGCATCACTATGCATGAGCCTCAGAAGAATTTTGCAGAGTGAAAGAAGTCAGACAGACAGGTATATTCTGTAGACAGCACTTATGTGAAGTTCTAGAATAGGCAGAACTAATCTGTGGTTAAAATTGGAGCAGTGGTCATCTCAAGGGTAGTGGGGGTCCCTGGGCAGGGGCATGAGTGTGTCCTCTGAGGTGGTAGATATGTTCTGGGTCTTGATAGCTGTATGAGCTACAGGACAGTGTGCAAGGATAAATCTGCAGTCTGTTGAAACACATTCCCTCACCCTGGCTGCATGTTTGATCACCTGGGAATTTTAGGAAATACTGATTCCTGGGCCTGCTGACGAGATTCCAATTAAAATAGTCCAGGGACTATTAGGGGTTTGTAGTACATCTTCAGTGGCTCTAATGTGCGGCCAAGGTTGAGATCTACTATGTTAAGTTGTGCTGGATTCCTGTCTCAGGAGTATGGCCCTAAATGCAAGGCTGAGGGCTACTCAGAGTTTTCTAGGCGGTGATCTCTATGGGAGCAGATGGCCAGGCTTTTTCTTCCCTGGAGCCGCCGCTTGGATTTGGACTGCTGAGCGCTTAGTCACTGTACTGTCAGAGTTCCTGAGATTTTACCAAGTAGAGATCCATTACGGAAGAGGAGTTTTATTCTTTATTGTGGGTTAGGATCAATTACTATGTTTTTCAAAAGGTCAGATTTGGACTTGAGTAATTATGCTTGACTCTTGGTATCATTAAAAAAAAAAACCTCAATTATGGCTTTATGGATCAAGCTTCTGTAGTTTAAAATCCTTTGTTAATTGTGACCTACCAGTAATGCTGATATCATTAGTCTCCTAATTTCTACTACTGTTTTTGCTTCTATTACTGCTGATGACGGTATTTGGTAGCTGGTAGATGTACAGTGCTTCTTTATTTAGTGACTTCCTCACCTAGGTCCTGCTGGCTGTGTTTGTGGCATTCTCATTGCTGAAATGTCAGAAGTCCTTACCGCCTGCGCCCTCCCCTTCCTGTTCTTTCCAATGCTGTCACTGTTGTCCGGCTGCCCTTTTTAGAATTCCAGAGGTTAGAGTGATGACTGGATGATAAGGAGAGAGTATCTATAATCTAAAAGGTAGGTTTTCCTTTGTAAAGGACTCACTGGCCCTGTACCATTTTTCTAGTAGGAGTTTTGGCAAATGAAGGAATGAAAAAGTGATGTTTTCCCAGGTTTGCCTGCAGCCGGTGGTATGCAGCTTGTCATCGTAGAACACTGGCCTTTCCTGTGAAAAGCTCATCTCCCTGACTGCATTAGCACCCATAGCACCTGCATGGGACTCACTGTTAATGTGCTAAGACGTTGTGGGGCCAGCCGCTGGAAAATGGTGAATTACAGAGCACTTCTAGGGCCTGTAAGAAATATCCTGTCTTCACAGAGCGGGACGTTGTAGGGCCAGCCACTGGAAAATGCTGAATTGCAGAGCACTGCTGGAGCCTCCAGGGAGGAGCCTGGGGCTTCACAGTGCAAGCAGCTGGGCACCTTCTGCTTTTGGACAGGAGGCAGAACCTGTCTTCTGTCCCCTCCATTTCTCAGCCTGAACAAACCTCTGCACGCTCTAAGTAGATTTCACTGGCTGAAAGTTAGCAGTGACATTTTTTCTGAATGCGTATTCCTTTGAGAAGCTTAAGGCAAGACCACAGTCATTCCAGTCTAATGTAGATTTGTTAAATGAAATTCATTCTGTGATAATGCTCCACCAAGGGGGTGGAGGGAAAGGCTGTTTTAGAGAGGTAACCTGACTGGACAGAGGGTACTTGGGCTGCCATAGAGCATCATGATGAAGTTTCTTGGCCTCAGATAGTAGGAAAGAGCCAGAGATACAATTTTCCTCTTGCTTAGATGAGAAATGACCCTCAGTTTCTTCCGGAACTGAGGTCTCTGCTTGCTGCTTTATCCTGTCTCAGGTACCCTGGGGTGACAGTGCAGGGTGGTCTAGGATGCAGAGGTGAGGAAGCCAAGGGCCTGTGCAAGATAAGTAAAAGCAGCCTAATCAGGCGTGGAGAAATGTCTGATACAAAGTGGCCATGCATACATGCTTGTAGCTACGGGGGAAACTTGGGCTGTGGGAAGTAGCCTGTCTCCTTGCTTCAGACATAAATGCCTCTGGGTGTTTCTCTAGAATGCCAGAGGGTTCAACATGAGCATCCCCATGCCTGGCCATCCAGTGAACTTCTCCAGCGTCACCCTGGAGCAAGCCCGCAAGGATGTGGAGCAGCTAGAGCAGCTCGTTGAAAGCCATGATGTCATCTTCCTGTTGATGGACACCAGAGAGAGCCGGTGGCTGCCTGCTGTCATTGCTGCCAGCAAGAGAAAGGTAGAGTATGTAGAGTCTAGGGTTCTGATCCCTGCCTGTGACTTAAACACCATCACCCTGAGGGAGAAGTGTCCCCAGTCCTCCCTCCACCCTAAAAAGAGGTGTAGTTTATGTGATCTGGTGAAAGCTGCCAAAGGGCTTCCACTTCAGACTCTGTCTGTGCCTTGCACACCGGCATCCAGGATAATATACACTGTTTGCTGTTTGATCTTCATAACCATCCTCTGAGTACACTGCACTAGAAGGTGTCCTGACACTGACATGTAAGCTCCAAGAGGGCCGCGTCTTGCTTTTGCTCACTGCTTTCATTGAGTGACAACTTGAGCAACTGGTGGAATTGAACAGTTAAATAAATCATGGTACATACCCACAGTGGAGTAGTATGTCAAACCAAAAACCAAACCTGTTGCTGAATGAGTTCTGACTCGTGGGACCCCCGTGTGTTGCAGAGTGGAACTACTCCCTAGGTTTCTCTTACCTGTAATCATGATGAAGGCAGATTGCCAGGTCTTTCTTCTGTGGCATTGCTGGGTGGGTTTGAGCAACTAGCTTCTAGGTTAGTAGTCAAGCACTAATCATTGGCCTCACCCAAGTGCCTGAATAGTGTGTAGTTATTCACAGTTGTGTCTTTGAAGCATTTTAATAATACAGAAAGACCACATTATATTAAATAAGTAAGGTACAAGTATCATACATATATCAGTTATGTTCCTCTGTGTGTGGAGACACAAGTAGAAAATGTTGGGTTAGGGGACAGGAAGGGGGATAAGAGGACAGAGAGAGAATGACAAAAAGATATAGTCCAGACTGGTCATAATAATTGAACTGTGGTAGTGTGAACAGTTTTTGTTTTCTTTTGTACTAGAGTTTCTCTTTGTTTTTCAAACTTTAGAATTACAAATTTGGGAGGATAAGTTAAATTTCAGCTCAGAGAGATTCTTACCATATAAGTGAAAAAACTATTCTTAAAATTTATTTGTGGGTGACTTCTACTGTGTGAATTATACAATTTGATAAAGCTATAATAAAAAAAGTAAAACTATGCAAACATGATGGAGTGTAACATAAAGGGCTTGAGAACTCTAGAGCCTTGATTATTATGCCTGCCCTCCCTCTAAACAGCTAAGTGACCTTGTGCAACTACTAGCACTAAGCTCTCTGACTCATTATCCTCTTGGTAAATGGGAAATGTTTGTGGGGAGCTTTAAATAAGATTAAAGGAGATAATCTGTGCAAATCACTTGGCAAATCTTTTGCACTTAATCAACACTCAGTATTGACTAGCCTTTATCATTAGCTTCTATAATCTAACTATGCTAAAACTTAATAGTTATGAAGTAATTAAGTTTACCAAATATGGAATTAGCCATGGCTTAAGATATGTGCATTTTTCAATTTAACCATTTTTCTTTTATTCCTTGAAACCGACAGCTGGTCATTAATGCTGCCTTAGGATTTGACACATTTGTGGTCATGAGACATGGCCTGAAGAAACCTAAGCAGCAAGGAGCTGGGGACCTGTGTCCCAGCCACCCTGTGGCATCTGCTGATCCTCTGGGCTCGTCCCTTTTTGCCAACATCCCTGGCTACAAACTTGGCTGCTACTTCTGTAATGATGTGGTGGCCCCTGGAGATGTAAGTGGATTTCTTTGTGATTCTGTTGATTTCCTGGGGCCATTGTGTTCACTGGGGCAAAGAGACCTAGCTCTTTTGTTTATGATTATTTGAATATTGTCTTTGAACAAAGAGAATTCTCCGTTTCTCTGAGGAGGACATTATCCACTGTGAGCCTTGACTGGCATTGTCAGCTGCCTGCAGCTGCTCCCTGTTTACCAGTACAAATGCAGCTGCAGACCATTTGGGGGAAAGCTCAGCAAGGAAGCCATGGGATCGGCTGGATCCTGGGAGCCTCAGCACTGTCTGCTCTGCTTATCTGAGTGAGGAGAGCATTAGGTGAGGAGACTGGAGACCTAGGTTCTACCCTGCAGGTGGACACTGCCTCACTGGGTAATTCTGAGTAAGTCTGGCAGGCTCCTCATGCCACTGCAAAATAAAGGTAGAGTTGTCAGACTTAGCAAATGAAAACACAGGATACCTAGTTAACTTTGAATTTCAGGTAAAGAGTGAATAATTTCTTATTATAAGCACATCCCATGCAATACTCGAGATATACTTATAATAAAAAATTGTTGGTTGTTTAAAACTGAATTTCACTTGAACATCTTGTGTTTTATCTGGCAACTTGAGTAGGACAGTGAAAAATTCTTGCTCTGCCAAATCACAGCATTGTTGTTGTGAACCATCAAGTTGATTCTGATTCATAGTGACCCCATGTGACAGAGGAGAACTGCGCCCCCATAGGGTTCACATTGCCAGCCTAATGTGTAACCCTTATACCACCAGAAGTCATGAGTCCCTGGGTAAGGTGAATCAGATGTGAAGGTTCTCTGAACCATGCCGGACAAGTGGAAGCTCTTACAGCATTAAAGAACCACCCTAGTCAGAGGGTAGGGATGGTGTGTAATTGAGATAGATATTAATTTCTAGTGAAGTAAAGCACAGACGTTTTCTGTACACTTTATTTGTTTCTTTTTTAAAAACTTGTCCATTAATAACTCATGCATCTTTTAGATGGCTGGCTCCCAGTAGAAAGAAAAAGAAAAAACATAAACATTCTGTTATGTGAAGAATGGCTCTAATCTTGATCAAAGTATTAAACTATACAACTGATCCTGTTATTTCCTTATTGTTGAAAAGTAGGATTAAGGATCAGTTACAGAAGTCACATCTGCTCACAAGGCAAAATTTTCCGTCAAAATTATCCCTAAGCACGTCTTAGTTTGCCCGGAGTTAGGAGATAGGCTTGTGTTTGGGAGCCACGCACATTGTAACCAAAGTTGTGGTTGTTCATTGCCACTGAGCGGGCTCCAACTCATGGTGACCTTCTGTAGAGCTAAACAGAATGTTGCCTGGTCTTGTACCATCCTAGTGACTCTGGGTACATCTGAGGCAATTGTTGTGGCTACTGTGTCAGTCCATCTCACTAAGGGTTTCCTTGTTTTTGTTTTTGTTTTTTTTGACCCTCTGCTTAGCAAACATGACATCTTTTTCTAGCTATTGGTCTTTCAGGATAACATGTCTACAGTAAGCAAACCGAAGTCTTGCTTTCTATGCTTTTAAGGAGCAGTTGAGCCTTAGAATCACACTTAGGGTGATGAGGTGCCCACAGTGTGGACAGGAACTCAGAATGGCAGGCATGGTGTGAATGGCCTCTGCTCTGGATGCTGACTCCTTTGATTAGAGCAGCAGGGCAGAATCAGCTGTGCTTAGCAATTTATCACTCCTCTCTTGATCTCTGTCTCTGAACTGCCAAGCTAAGAAGAGTAGAATTAAGTTATAGGAGCATATAATGCAATTTTACTATATGATGCATCCAGACTATGATTCTTGGTTGGTATCTCCTAAAAATATCCAAAACCTTCTGCCATCGAGTTGATTCCAACTCATAGTGACCCTGTAGACAGAGTAGAACTGTCTCATGGAGGTTCTAAAGAGCTCCTGGCAGATTTGAACTGCCAACCTTCTGGTTAGCAGCCATAGCACTTAACTACAGCACCTCCAGGGATATCTACTAGTCTTTAATTTATTCATAGTTGTTGATCGCTTTTTAGTGTATTGCCTTATTTAGGAAGCTGAATCATGTATCTTGTTTTTTCTTGATACGCCCAAGAGATGTTAGTTGAAGTTAAGTGTGTGTTCAAATCCACCAATCACTCCTTAGATACTCTGTGGGGCAGTTCTACTCTGGCCTCTAGGGTCACCATGAGTCAGATCTGACTCGATGGCACTGGGTTTTGTTTTTCTTTGAGTCCCTTTGCCCAAGTGAGCATTTGGTTATATTGGATGGCTTTATTGTGGCGGCGTCTCCTGCTTCAGAGAGCTAGAGTTGAGCAGAATATAATTCTATAGAGCTTTTGTCCTATGACTGTAACTGTTCCTCTTCAGTCCACCAGAGACCGGACCTTGGACCAGCAGTGCACTGTGAGCCGCCCGGGCCTGGCCATGATTGCGGGAGCCTTGGCAGTGGAGCTGATGGTTTCTGTTTTGCAGCATCCAGAAGGGTGAGTTTGCTGTAGGAGATAGGTTTTTAAACAAAGGGAGCTTTCCTGGGCTATTGTTCATTAGAATCTCCCCTGGCCTTTTTTGAGCCTCCTCCTGTGAGAATTTGATTGCCCTTTCTGTGCTCCACGAACAGAATTAAGTGGGAGTTACTGCTTAAGGGGTAGTGAATTTCTGTTTGGGGTGATGAAAACCTTTTGGAAATTGTGCTGAGGGGTATACAACAGAGTGACTGCAGTTAACGTCCCTGAGCAGGTACATGTATATAAATGGATAAAATAACAAATGTTTTGTTTTTTATATATACATATGTATAATATATAGTCATATATTAATGTATATTAATGTACATATATGCTAATGTATATACATACATATTTCACCACAATATAAAGTTTTTAAAAAAATCATTAAAATGGAAAATTTTTTGATGTGTATATATTTTACCATAATTAAAAACAAACAAAAAAAGTAAGACTAGAAAAAAAATTCTGGTCTGCTTCTTTGGCCTGAGAATACATGTCATGAGATCTGTACTCTGCCTCCTTCTGGAGTTGAATTCTCCTTGAATTACTTGGTAACTGATAACAAGAAGAATACAAATTTCGGTAGGGCCTCAGGACCTTCATGTTTTAATTCTGTTAGCAGCTTTCCATCTGCTGTTGTTATTAGGTGCCACTGAGTTGGTTCTGACTCATAGTGACCCCTGTGCTCAACACCATAAAACACTGCCCCGCCCTGCAGCACTCTCATAACTGTTGCTACGCATGGGCCCGCTGTGGCAGCCACTGAGTCAGTCCGTCGCCTTCAGGGTCCTCCCCTTGTTCTCTGACCCTCTGCTAAGCATCATGTCCTTCTCCAGGAACTTATCCCTCTTCATAACATGTCCAAAGTGTAAGAAACAGTCTCTCCATCCTTGCTTCTAAGGAGCATTCCAGTTGTACTTCTTCCAAGACAAATTTGTTCACTTTTACTTTAATCCTATATGTTAAAAATTGCACTTAGCTGTATGTAAGAGACCTGTCTTTGGCCAAATGGGGCTTAATTTTTCTTGTGAAACTGGATGTTCAGAGGTGGGAGGTTCAGAGCTGTGCTAGGCCCTGCTGTGCCATTGATAACTTGGATTCCTTTGTGTTACCCATTCACTCTTGACTTCCTTTTCTTTGTTGGCTATAGTCACAGGGTACATACTCTGCCTCTCATATTGCTTCTGCGTAACAGTTAAGATGAAAGCAGTAACTAAAAGATCAAGGTTGTGGTCAACTGAGTTTGCTGTCTTTGTAAGAGCTTTCCTAGAAGATGCCCCCACTAATTCTGACTCTTGTATCACACGGCTACACCATGCTATAAGGAAGACAAAAATGTACGGTGTTTTGGCTGGGCACATTGCCTCCCTGAATGAAAATGGGATAAGAGAGGAGACAAGAATGACTGTTGGGTATGCGACCGTTATGTGTCCGCCATGTTGATTTTTAAAAACTCTGTGTATAGACTGAATGTTGCTGGAAAATACAACCCCAGAAGATATTGTTTATGTAGTTGTTATTTTAGTTTTGCTAACATATTTTCCACTTGTGGTTATTTTTCTCTTCTTTTTGAAGTTTTCAAGCATCTGTGTAAGGCTATTTTTCTTTCGTTTAAATAATACAGTTTAGGATTTCCTTTAATGAAGCTCTTCTAGTGACAAAAACGTTCCAGTTTTTGTTTATCTAAAAATGTCTTTTGTTTTATATTCATGTTTAGAAGCTCTTTTTACTGGGTATGTTGTTCTTGGGTGTGATCAAGTCAGTTCTAACTCACAGTGACTCTATGGGGCAGAGTAGAACTGCCTGCGTAGGGTTTCTGAGGCTGAAATCTTGAAGGGAGCAGATCACCAGGTCTTTTCTGCCACAGAGTGGCTCGTGAGTACTAACAGCCAGCCTTGCAGTTAGCAGCCTGGCTCCTAACCATTTTGCCACCAGGGTTCCCTTCACTGGATAGAGAATTCTGGATTAGCAGTCATTTTTTTCAACACTTTGAAAATATAATTTTGTTGCCTCTGGCTGCCATTGTCTCTCTTGAGAAGCTGGGTGTTCAACTTATTACTGCTTCACTGAAACAATATATTTTTCTCCTAGTTCTACCATTCACCCCTGTCCCCACTGCTTTTAAGGTTTTCTTATCGTCCTTGGTTTTCAGAAGTTTGACTATAATATGCCAGCTTCCGCATTTATCCTGATTGTGCTTTCCAGTGCTTCTTGAATCCAGATTTAATATTTTCAGTCTGTTGTAGAAAATTTTCAGCCATTCTCTCTTAAAATATTGCTTGTGTCCCCCTCTGTCTTCATCCTTTCCTTTTGAGACTCCAGTTGTATGTCGTTTAGAGTAAATCTATGTGTTTTTCATGCTCTTTTCTGTCATAGTGTCCTTTCCTGTTTCATTCTGGCTGTTTGCTTTTGATTGATCTTCAGGTTTATTAATTTTCTCTTCTATGTATAATATGTGCTAAAATCATCCACTGAGTTCTTAATTTCATTGTTGTGTATTTCAGTTCCAGAATTTCCATTTGCTCTTCTTGAATCCTTGAAGATATTTAATGATTTTCTTTTTTTTCTTTTAAGTCCTTATCAGATGCTTGTTAGCTGGATGCTTATGGATCTGTTTCTGTTATCTGTTGGTTTTCTTGACTTTTTTGTCTTCTCATGTACCTTTTAAAAAAAAAGTTTTATTATAGAAGCTTCAAATATATGTGAAAGAAGACATATATATCTTAAAATATGTAAAGTATGTTTTGTATGCATGTATATGTATATTTAACTCCCTTGTATACAGTGCCAGCTTCAACAATTATCAATAAATGGACAGTCTTCATTTATCTGTACTGTTACCCATGTTTTTTTCTCCTCCTAGATTATTTCAAAATAAATCCAAAACGTTTCATTCATAAAAGCATATCTTTTTAGTATACTTTCTAGAAGAGTATTTTTTTGTCATAAAAACAAAGGCAGTTTCTTAATAGTATCACATATCCAATTAGTATTTAAATTTACCCAGTTCTTCAGTCTGCTTGATTATTTGTTACTGATACTATCTATAGAATATTATAGAGATGACTGAGTTACATTTGTTTCCAGTATACTTGTTAGGTTAAATGCACTAGCAATTCCAGGACACTTAAATCCCGTTTTAGTGACTGTATTTCTGGTTTACCTTTCCTCCAAGGATGACATTGTCGCTGCTCTTAGGTATTGTTGAGTTGGTTCTGACTCACAACAACCCGTGTACAGCAGAACAACACCCAAAGCCTGCCATGTTTTACATGGTTCCTCCTTGCTGGCAGACCTCAAACTCGAGTTTTCCTTTTCACCCTGTTAAGGCTGTCAGCACCCGGTCAAGGCTGTCAGTACCCGGTCAAGGCTGTCAGTACCCGGTCAAGGCTGTCAGTACCCTGTCAAGCTTTTGATCCTCGTGTTCACTGCATCTGACAACCAGCAGTTGCTTCTTGGGGAAAAGTGACTCTCCCAAATGCCTTGTTTATGTTGATGGGTTTCTCTCCTTTTACAGATCTTGGCTCTGTAATTAATCCTTCCTTACCTTGGTAACTTTCTGATGCATTCAAGCAAAGATTTTTATATTCTGTCCAGCTTTTATATTTATTCTCAGTGCAGGAGGGGCCTGGTTGTGACTCCCTAATCTACCATCACCACGCTAATTTTTACAAATATTTAGGCTTGCACGTGACAGTAAAGAAAGAAAAGGTCTGGTGACTTTTGTTTCAACTTGGTCTTGGATCTTATCGTGTTTTATAACACACTGTATGTATATTGGAAACCCTGGTGGCATAGTGATTAAGAACCATGACTGCTAACTAAAAAGGTCAGCAGTTTGAATCTACCAGGTGTTTCTTGGAAACCCTATGGAAGTGTTCTCCTCTGTCCTGTAAGATCACTGTGAGTTGGAGTTTACTTGATGGCAACAGGTTTGGGGTTTGTATCTATTCCACATATACAAATAAGCTCACTTGTGGCCTAGACACCCTCTGTTCTCCAATCAAGGAGAGGGTCTTACTTTATGACTTAAACAATTGAATTAAATCCTCATGAGTTAAATAAAAGTGAGACAAAAATTAATTTGAAAAACAGGGTCAGTGTGGTTAGAAAGAAGGAGGGAGAAGAGAAAGAATGATGAAAAAAAAATTAAGATTATTTCAATATCTGGTCAAAACCATACTGTCAAATGTTAGACAGTCATGCTGATGAAGTCAAACAGATATTTACACCTGAATGTGGGACAGACAGGAGTCCCTGGGTGGCACTAAAAGGCACTCAGCTGCTAAGCAAACGTTGGCAGTTTGAGTCCACCCAGAGATGCCTGGTGATCTAGTTCCTCAAAATTAGCTATGGAATCTGCTATGGAGCACAGTTCTACTCTGACACACAAGAGGTCACCATGAGTTGGAATCAGCTGGCCAGCAGATGGCTTGGTTCTTTATATGACTAATATATTGATTTATTTTTTAAATATTTACATAGTGCTTATTTGGTGCTAGATGCTATTCTAAGCACTTACAACTATGAACTCATCTAATCTGCAGGGCAAACTTACCAACTAAGAATCTATTATTCCGTTTTTGCTGGGGAAGTTGAGAGACAGGATAAGTAACCTGCTGAAGCTCACACAGCTAGTAAGTGGAGGAACAGCCGGGACTTAGCCTGGCCAGTTTGGCTCTGTAGTGTAACCACCATGCTGTGTTGTTTGTAATAGCCAAGCCAAAGCCAAGTCAGAGGAGAATCACATTGTTGTCAGATTTACTTTTCCTAATTGTCAGAAGGTCTATATGCAAATTGACACCAAATTCCATTTTTTGGTTACTCAAGCTTTTCTATGCAGTTAGGAAGATGGCCTCTGTACATTTTGGTAGCGTATGTAGCCAATATAGACCCTCTGCAGTTAAATAATAAATATAAGCAGATTTTTTTGCTTCTACTGTTAGTCATTCTGCCTTAGGTTTCTCTGCCATTTAGGTTTATTGCAGCCTCCTGATTGGAAGTATTTGGAATGAAATCTTGAGAGCTGAATCTCTGTTTCCTAAGCACTGAGGCCTCTGTCTGCCCCATTTGTCCTGGTCATAGGTTAAAACAGGCTCTGGGTGACATCTACTGTGTAGCATAATGCAGCTGTACCCCATTGTTCAGGAGCAGGTAGCTTTCCTGCTCAGGTCATCACACTCTCTTGTTTCTCCTTCCTCTGTTGTGATGGCGTTTGTGTCAGCTCAATAAGTGACAATTAGAATGTCTTCAGTTTCAAAATATCAGTTCAAGATTATGCTATGGTGTTTTACAAGACTATCGCAGAGAAACGGAACTGACATTTATGAAGTTATCTTGTGCCATGTATTAAACTGGGCAGTTTATCTAATGCATTCTTAATCTATTCCTCACAACAGCCCTACTTCTGTTTTATAGATGATAGTCTTGAAATACAGAAAAGTTAAGCAACTTGCCTGTGATCACAAACTCTGATGTTTCTGACTCCATAAACCCTTCTTTAAAAAAAAGAAAATTACTCTTCCTACCTTCCCTCCCAAAGAAGTAATTGTTTTGCTAGCTCATGCTGTCTAGAAAGGAGCATTTTAGTTATTCTTATAAATCTTACATGGACCTCTGCCAGATCATCCTGACATGTGCTAAGTGTCAACTTCTATTAAATCAACAATTCTATCCAGCACAACTTGGTGGTATCCAGCAGCTGTTCTAACAGGGACCACAACAGGGGACCTTAATCGGAGCTGGAGAAAAATGTGGAAGAAAGTTCTAACTCACAAAAAAAGACAGAGACTAGAGAAACTCTGAAGAGTATGGCCCCCCAGACACCCTTTAACTCAGTGCTCAACTCCTGTGGGTTGCCCCTCGGGCAAAAATTAGACAGAACCATAAAACAAGCGGTAATACACATAGCTCAGCCATGTATAGGAGACAAACTGGGTATACCACCTGAGGGGCAAGGATGAGAAGTCAAGCCTACTGCCGTCGAGTCAACTCCGACTCACAGCAACCCTATAGGTCAGAGTAGAACTGACCTACTGCGTTTCTAAGGAGTGCCTGGTGGATTTGAACTGCCAACCTTTTGGTTAGCAGACACAGCATTTAGCCGCTGTGCCACCAGGGTTTCCCAGGAAGGCAAGAGGAAGCAGGAAAGTTGGATGAATGGAAATGAGGAACCTAACATTGAGAAGGGGAGAGTGTCGACACATCGTGAGGTTGGTAACCAGTGTTACAAAAGAATCATGTATATGAATGTTTAATGAGAAACTAATTTGCCCTGTAAACCTTCATCTAGAGCACATTTTTTTTTTTTTTTAAATGAGCAACTGTAATTGTTTTGTTCCCTTAGGGGCTATGCCATTGCTAGCAGCAGTGACGACCGCATGAATGAGCCTCCGACCTCTCTTGGGCTTGTGCCTCACCAGGTTAGTGATTTGAAAACTGAAATGACAATTCTGTACCTGATCCCGCTGGTGCAGGGGGAGGTACTGGGGGCAACTTGTACTGTTCTATCACTTTCCCCCTCCCCCTGCCCCAAATCAAACACAGTGCCAATGAGTCCTTTACAACTCATAGCAACTGTGTAGGTTTTCAAAGGCTGTAAATCTATATGGAAGCAGACTGCCACATCTTTCTCCCACAGCCCATCAACCCAGCCCCCTTCATATCCACCTTACTTATTCTCCAGTTTGCCTGTATTTCTAATAGGAGAACTTTATGACCAACTAGAAGAGATCTCATTCTGAGAGATGGTAAAAGACAAAAGTCATGAACAAGCCGCATTATCTAGAGTCTTTGGTATGTTTCCCATGTTGACTTTGTTGTTAGCCTCTAAAGAGCCATCCACGGCTCATAGTGACACCATGTACAATGTTACTCATAAGGTGTTCACTGGCAGATTTGTAGAAGTAGAGCACTAGGCCTTTACTCCTAGTTTGTGTTAGTCTGAAAGCACCAGTGAAACTTGTTCAGCATCCTAGCGCCATGCAGTCCTCCACCGACAGATATGTGTTGGTGGCTTTGCATGAGATGAGGTTCATTGACTGGGAATTGAACTTGGATCTCCCATAGGGAAGGTGAGAATTGTACCACTGAACCACCTCAGCATATGGACTAGAGGCTTCGTAATTGTCTGTCATCTAACGATGCTATGAAAAGATATGACAAGTAGATGGCTTTAACAGAGAGATTTATTTTCTCACAATCTGGTAGGCTAGAAGTTCAAATTCAGGGTGTCAGCTCCAGAGGAAGGCTTTCTCTGTCAGCTCAGAGAAAGATCCTTGTCATCAATCTTCCCCTAGTCTAGGAGAGTCTCAGGTTCAGGGACCCTAGGTCCAAAGGATGCAGTCTGCTCTCAGTGCTACTTTCTGGGTGGTATGAAGTCCCCAATTCTGTACTTACTTCAGCTTTTCTTGTATATCTTGTATAAGATGTGGTGCAGGCCACTCTCCAGGGAAACTCCCTTTACTTTGGATCAGGGTTGTAATGATAGTAAGGGTGTTACAATCTTACCCTAATCCTCTTTCACATAAAAATGCAATCACAGATTGGAGGACAGCCATACAATACTGAGAATCGTGGGCCAGCCAAATTGATACACATACTTTTTGGGAGACTTAATTCAATCCATAATGATAATGAAGTGGGAAAAGAAAAAGCAGACTTTAGAATCAGCAGACAGTAGTTTAACCTAGTCCTGCAGTTATCAGGATGGCCTCCCTTGGTCATGTTACTTCTCTGAGCCTATTTTTTTTTTCTTAGGTATAAAGCACAAACAGTAACTCCCTTACTTGGTAGTTGTAGAGTTAAAGATGATGTGTGGAATGGGTTTACCTTAGAATCTCTACTCGAGCCCTCTCGCATGAAGCAGCACGTAACATACCTTGTGTTAGGTCATTTCATCCCCATCCTACCCCCAAGTCTCAGTTTCCTTATAAGTAAAAACCCTGCTAGCTGCCATCAAGTTGATCTTGACTCATGGTACCCACATATGTACAGAGTAGAACTATTCTCTAGAGGATTTTCAAGATTGACCTTAGAGAAGCAGTTTACCAGGCCTTACTTCCAAGGCCACATTAGGTGGATCCGAACTGCCAACTTTATGGTTAGTCGTCAAGTGCTTAACTGTTTGTGTTGTGCAGGGGCTTCTCAGTATTCGGAGTATTGTCCATGGTGTCACTCTGTACACTACAAAACACTGTGCAAGTATGGCTTTCCCACTCTGTCTTATACAAAGTGGCACTGGTGTGACAGGGATGTGTTAATCTTCTCTACAGAAACAGTTCAGGTACAGCATGGCAGACGCCGGTAATGGCCTTCTGTCCTAAGGAAGCTGACTTCCAGAGCTGACCTTGCTATTTATGCTCGCATGTCTCATTGGGATCCCTGCCCTCATTCCTTTTTCACATGTATCCTTCCCGTCTGCGTTGAGATGTGCCTTCGTCTCCATTTCATCTTTGAGCCTGAGAAGGGCCTTAATTAAATTTTCAGTCATGCCTCTGTGCTGGTTTCTATCTTTAAGTCCTTTATGTTAAATTACTGTAGCTGTAGTTCTCTTTGTGCTGAGGCTGGAGGGCAAAACAGCCACTTTATAGAAGGGTGTCCAGTGTCAGAATGCATGTGCCTGTGTTTCTCAAGTGCTATGGCAACTAATCCCTCTCCGTGTTCGTGATCCCCATTGAGCTTCCCAATTGTTTGTCATTCACCAGCTCTTCTGGTCCTTTCTGCTCGTTTTCAAATGTCTGAAGGATTGCTTTGGTTGTTGGCCATCTCTTCATCTGGCCTTTTCAAAGACCGAAGAATAACACGGCCATATATGGGAAAAGGCCCAGTGTGTGTATGATTACTTGCTTACATTATTTCAAGTTTCTAGCCTTTATTTTTAGCTACACTCTAAAAAAGAAAGTGTGCAAAGAGCTTTAAAAATTAATCAGGATTGTGTGGTCCCCATTTATAGGCTTTTAAACTTTTTTTCTTGAAATGGAGTGAGTCCATTTATGCAACTGTGTTTTGATTAGGGGCACATCGATTCTACAAAAACACTGGGTGGTGTTGCTGTGCCCTGCTGCAGACTCAGCATTTCCCTTCTCTTCTTCCTGGCTCTCGGAGACAAATGATTTCCTGTTTGAGAGGAACTTGGTCAACTCCTTTGTGGGCTTTGTGCATGAAGAATGGCCAGTGAAGTTCTCTGGGCTGATTTGTCTCAGTTCCCCAAAGCAGGGTGTTAATTAATTGGCCCCTGTGGAATGAGATGTCTTAGAAAAGTGATAGTCCTTGGACTGAGAGCCGCAAAAGCCCCACTGGGGACTCCTTGTGTAACTTAGAGAAAGTTGCCAACTTCGCCTGTGCTCTCTGGGCCCAGGCTGTCCTCCGTGTCAGCCCTGGGAGGCGGAGGATTACTTTGTTGATCCTTCTTGGACCACAGGCACAAGTTGGTTTATCCAGAGATTGGTCAAGTGCAGAAAAAGGCTTGATTAAGTCCTGAAATTCAGCCTAAAAACTGGAAAAAAAAAAAAAAAAAAAAAACCTCTCACTGAGTTTGAAAACTGTGAAAAACCATTTAAGGTAAGAAAAATAGGCTAACTGGGATTTTTCTGTTTTCTATTTAATTTCTGCCCTGTTTGTACATGGAGTGTGTTCTGTAAGCATGCAGCCCTAAGCACATGTTACTTCATGGTGGTGCAGTAGTTAAGTGCTCAGCCGTTAAAAGACTGACATTTTTTTCTGTTTCCACTCTGCAGGAGAAAGATGTAGCAGACTATTTCCATAAAGATTAAACCTGTTGCAGTAAGATACCATCTCATTAGCATTAGTCCAAAAAACACAAAATAATAAATGCTGGAGAGGCTGTGGAGGGACTGGGACACATATACTATGGGTGGGAAGGTAAGATGGTACAATCACTTTGGAAATGGATTTAGCACTTCCTTAAAAAGCCAGAAATAGAAATAATACATGATCTAGCAGTCTTGCTCCTTAGAATTTATCCTACAGAAATAAGAACTGTCACACAGATATATGCACACTCATGTTCATTACAGCACTGTTCAGAGTAGAAGAGATGGAAACCAACCTAGGTTCCCACCAGTGTACAAAAAGATAAACAAGTTATGGTATATTCACACGATAGAATACTACACAATGATAAAGAACGATGATGAATGCATGAAACATCTCATAACATGGAGGAATCTGGAAGGCGTTATGCTGAGTAAAATTAGTCACAAAAGAACAAATATTGTGTGAGACCTTTATTATAAGAACTCAAGAAAAGATTTAAACACAAAAGAAAACTTTCTTTGATGGTTATGAGTGTGGGAGGGAGGGGGAGACGGGTATTCACTAACTAGATGTTGTTGTAGAGAAGAATTATTTTAGGTGAAGGGAAGGACAGAACACAATACGAGGCTGGACAGTTAAGTTTGTGAACTCATCCTAGTGATGTTCACCGTTGCTGAATACCACTATGATCAACTGTGAAGTACTTCCCTTAGGAAGCTGTGTACCAATGCCAGCACCTAGTCTATCCTTCAAAGCAATTTTGGAACTTTTTTTCTGGAATGGCCATCAGAGCTGTCATCTAATGAGGTCTGACAGTTACATTCACGAACTTATCTTAGAAAAAGTGCTCCATACCTTATTGCTGGATGTCACCCTGACTGCCTTTGAAGTACTCCCCTTAGGAAGCTACGCACTAATATCAGCACCTAGTCTACCTTTCAAAGCACTTTTTCTAGGATGATGAGTTCATGAATGTAATTGTCAGAACTTGTCTGATGACAACTCTGATAGACATTACGGAAAAAGAGTTCTAAAATTGCTTTGAAGGAGAGACTAGGCACTGGCATCAGTGTACATTGTTCCAAGGGGAGTACTTTGAAGGTGATCGTAGTGATATTCAGCAGTGAGATATGTAGCACTTTTTCTAGAATGAGTTCGTGAACTTAATTGGCGGACCTTATATATAAGTCAGCACAACTGGTCTGAATCAAAAGCTAAGAAGCTTCTGGGATGCAATCAAACACTTTGATGGACAGAATAGCTCGGGGTCGGAGGGGGTGGTGTCTGGGAACCATGTTTTCTGGGGACATCTAGGTCAATTGGCATAACAAAGCTTATTAAAATGTTTGGCATTCCACTTTGGTGAGTGATATCTGGGTTCTTAAAGGCCAGCAAGTGACCGTCTAAGAGGCATCATTGGTTCCAGCCCACCTGCAGCGGAAGAGAGTGAGGAGCACCAGAGACACAGGAGAAGTAGGAGCACAGGAGACAGGGGGGGCCACGTAAGCCGGAGACGCTTTAGTCTGAGACCAGAGGAACTACACTGCGCGTGGCTACCACTGGTGGCCTCCCTGACAGGGAACAGGACAGAGAGTCCCTGAGGGAGTAAGACAAAAGTAGAGTACAGAACTCAAGTTCTAGTCAAGAGACCAGACTTTACAGACTTTCTGTTAGTAGAAAACTAAAACCATTCTTGAAGACAGTTCTTTAAACAAAGACTGGACCTTAAGGCATAAAATGACACCGGTGAAGAGTGTGCTTCTTGACTCAAGTAGACACATGAAAGTGACTGGGCTGCTCCTGTCTGGAGCCAAGATGAAAAGGCAGAGGGGGACAGGAGCTGGTTGAATGGACACAGGAAATACAGCATGGAGCAGAGGAATATGCTGTCACGTGGTGAGAGAAATTAGGGCCACATAAAATGTGTGTAAGTTTTTGTATGGGAAACTGGCTTGAACTGTAAGCTTTCACTTAAAGCTCAACTTAAAACAAACAAACAAAAATGCCAAAGTGGGGGTGGGAGACATTGAATCTGTTGCTGTTGAGTGGATTCCAACTTCTAGTGATCCTATAGGTAATGTAAATCTGTACGGAAGCCAGAAGTACCACATCTTTCCCACGGAGCACCAGGTGGATTCGAACCACTGACCTTTTGATTAGTAGATAAAAGCCTTAACCATTGTGAAACTAGGCCTGGAGCACCTGGTAGATTCAAACCACTGACTTTTTGATTAGTAACCAACAGCTTTAACTATTGTGATACTGGGCCTTCTTAAAAATTCCTATAGGGTAATTGTACTCTGTCACAGTAGGTTACTGTGAGTTGGAATCAGTTCCACAGCAGCTGATTCAGTCTGATTACTTTCTGGCTCTAAAGAGAATGATTTTTAAAAACAAACAAAACCCCCCATGATTTTATCAGTGTATAAAACACATGTAGATAACCGCACCGATAGCTAGACAACTTGATGAATTATCGCATAATGAACACACTCGTGCACCCTAGCATATGGATCAAAAGAAAGTATTAACAGGCATCTCTGAAGCCCATTTCCTGCCTTTCTTGATTATTATCACCTCCTTTTTACACTGACGTACACTATCTTTTGACTTTCCACACCATGAAGACTTTTGTCTGATGTTGAATGTTCTGTAAGTAAAAGCATGTATAACAAAGTCTCTGGGAGGTCTTACTTCTTTGGCAGAGGGCACTTTTTAGTTGGAGATCTTTCCAAAGTTATCTTTTCCTGACTGCTGGGGTGGGCACTAACTTCTGTGAGGCCCAGATTTTTCTCTGGCCTGTTTTTGGTAGCATGGCTCAGGCTAGTGAGAGGTCCTGAACGTGATAGAAGTTAGTGGTTTGTGATGGTTTGTGACCTACTGGACATCCCTCAGAGGATGATAAAGACAAGGTGAGGATACAGCAGTTGTACACACACCAAGGTCTTTTCTTTTTTGTGGTCTCTGAGTGAATGTACTCTTGGTTCGAAAGTACTGATGAATAAAGACCTTGGATGGATGTGCCCTTCCTAGCTAGGGGTCTGAACTTGCCAATGGCATGGTTCTCTCTGGTCCTTGAGTTCTTTCTGTTAGTTACTTTCAGAGTAGAACTAGGGCAGGACTCTGGGTGGGACCTGTACCCAGAGATCTATGAGAAAGATGCTGAGGCAGAGCGGGAGTCTGCAGCCATGCCCTGTCCCTGCTGGCTGTGTTGCAGGCTTCAGGGCTTTAGCTTTTAATAAAGTCCATTTATTGTGAGGGGAAATGTGTATCTCAGTGTGCTTCTAGGATATGGACTGACTGACTGCTGAGTAAAGAGGTTAAAAAAATAAGCAACAGTAGCATGTTTCCTGAAATGTAGGTCTGGAAAAAGAATCTCCTCCCTCTGTATCTACACCCTTTACAGTGATGACACTGGAAATGGCAGGAAAAAAATGAGCAGTTCTGTTGAGTTCATCGTATCAGCTGTTAGGGTCTGTGACATGGCTTGGCCAAGATTCCATAGCTATCAAGTGGCAGTGAAATGGTGGCCAGCCAGCCAGCCAGCCAACCAGTCCTTATGTACATGTAATTCCAAACAGTGACCCTGTGCAAGGCACTGTTCCTGAGGTTCAGAGTTCATGTAAGTAGCATGAGGTTACCTGGCACTTAGTGTCAGTTGCTATTGGAGTCATCTGAGGTGGTAGATGTATCCCAAGCCATTTGGATGGGATGATGTCTTGTTCTGAGGGGGAGGCCTGTCAACAGAAGGAGGCTGTGTGTTCAGGGTTTGGCCAGGAGCTGGGTTTCTTATGTGAGGCCCTAGAAGAGAGAGGATTTCCCTTTTCCTTGTACACAAAAGGGCCCCTGGTGGCAAAGTGGTTCAGAGTCTACCCTGCTAACTGAAAGGTCAGCAGTTTGAAAGATTGGTGGCTTCTTGGAAACCCTGTCGGGCAGTTCTGCTCTGTCCTATAAGATCTCTATAAGTTAGATTGACTCAATGGCACACGGTAACAACAGTACGGAAGAGGGGATAAAGTGCCGGTAATGTTGGGGTTCAAGACCACATCAGAGAGCAGCTCTTGTCCTAAGAGACTTGGATGTAATGTTATCTGTGGAAGGGTGTTCCTCGTGCGGCTCAACGTTTGCTCACCTGACAAGGTCGTCCTGTCTGGGAGGTCCCTGGAGAAGGCAGCCTGAGGCTTTGTGATTAGGCACATCTGATTAGAATCCCAGCTTTGCCTCTTAGTTCACATCCATTCATTCCTTCCTCACCTCATTTTACGAAAGCGTTTGGGGTAGCTGTTTCTACTTATCTCTGAGTGACCTTGGGCAAGTTGCTTAACTTCTCTGAACCTCATGTTTTGTATGTGTAAAATGGTGATAACAATGTAATACTGTCCTAGAATTCACTCACAGATTGATTTACTAAGCGCTCACATGTTCTGGGCTCCAGAGGCAGTTGTAAATGTTGATTTTGTCCTTCTCTTTCCATTGAAAGGGGAGCTGTCTGCGCTGCTAAAACTCTAGCTGCAGTGCGTGAGTAGGAAAGCTCTGAGATGGTTAGCTCCATTCTGCAGTATTTTTCTAAGGACTAAGGACAACCCTGGCTCATTTCCAGCGTAGTTCTCTGCCCTGCGGTGACTCTCGTTCTGTAATAAGAGGCGAATCCAAGGGGACCCCTGAAGCTGTTACCTGAAACAAAGACCACTGTGGTGCACAGGAATTTTGCAGTTGCTCAACTCTCCATTTTGGAATTGAACTTGATTAAAGCTCCTGTCAACATCCAAGCTGGATCTGGAGTTTGGATTTAGTTGTATGTTTGTAGATGCTAAGCTCTAGAAATACAGCCAGGCCTGCTGGACACTGGTGTGAATTTACAGCAGCAGGTTCCAGCTGTGACTGAGACTGCACCTTCTCAGAACGGCTGTTCATGGCTGGGTATTGGGTCTTAGCTGCCCATGAGGTGGGGGGAGGCTTAGTGCCCAAGCTGTTTTTACTCAGCTTAGACATAAACGGAGCCCTGGTGACACAGTGATTAAGAGTTGGCTGCTAACCAGAAGGTCAGCAGTTGGAATTTACCAGCTGCTCCTGGGAAACCCTATAGGGCAGTTCTACTCTGTCCTGTAGGTCACTGTGAATCAGGATCCCCTCAGTGGCAACAGGTTTGGTTAGGTGTAAACACTGGCAGGGGTAGTTCAGAAAGAAAGGGCCCTTGTCCCTTCTGGATCTATTTATTTTGTAGCTAACTGAATATACTTGACTGCAATTGATTTAATCCAGGTATTGAGGGACTTTTTTTTTGTTTGTTTTTTAGGAGAAGGTTAAAATTATGACCTTTCCTTCTTTCTTTTGATTTCTTCCTTATTTTTTAGCTTTCTTCCATTAACATTTAATTCCCTCCAAGCCTTGGAGTCAGAAAGAATTGTAGCAAATTTCCTGCTTTCCCACTTGTTAGCTGTGGAATCCTGGGCAAGCCATGTCGTTTCTCTGAGTCTCAATCTCCTTATGTGGAAAGTAGGAGAAGGTTCTCCATCGTAGGATGGCAAAAAACAGTTGCCTTTAAGTCAGCTCTGACTCTTGGCAACTAGATATGTGCACAACAGAGCTGCTCCTTAGGGTTTTCAGAGCTTGACCTTTTAGAAGCGTATCTCCAGATCTTCATTTATTTATTTATTTAATGTATTTTTTATGATGATTGAGTGAGAATATACAATCCAATATAAATTTGCGCACATACCTGCCAATGAGCGGCTCCCACTGCTCTCCCTGCCCGGTGACAGCACACTCCTCCTGTCCATTCTATACACGTCATATGCTCCTAACAATCTCCTATCCCCTCCTCTCCACCCTCTTGTCAGTGTCCAGTAAGAGGTCAGCTAGATGACATCCTGTAGATGCACAGAACCATAAAGTGCGCACATGATGTGGTTGCTCTGTGTCACAAGTTCAATTCATTTCTGCCCAAAGAGTTGACCTCCATCATGATTTATGGACAGGGTCAGCATCAGGGCCAGGGGCCATGCTTCCATGGAAACCCCGAGGCCCCTGGACCGTCAATTGTGGTCTTTTAGTGGAGATCTCAGGGTGCACCCCTTTTTATTTTTGTTTTGCCTGTAACTCAACTTTGTGAGCCCCACCACTGCTATCACTGGTGGTGGCCAGGCACCACCCAGTTCTTCCAGTCACATGTCGATGTAATTACCCGCTCACATGGGTCTCTCTGTCTTCTCTTTGCCCCATGTCATTTTGGTCCTTGGAGATCATCCATTCCTGCTGAGTTGGGACCATTTGGTGTACCTCCGATGTCAGCTTAGGAGCTTTGAAGACCCCGGATGCCACTCACCAATTTGGGATGCAGAAGACTCTTAGCGAAACACTAGTTATGCCAATTGGCCTCAATTTCCTCTGAGAACATGGTCCCTGGCCCCCTGCCCCAGCTACTCCATCCTTGCAATATTGGGTTAAGACGAGAGGTGTAATCATGTTATGTTGAAGTCCAGTTAAAACTGATCTTCTTTCTGATATGTGCTGTCACTAATTTCACTCAACCAAATGTCTATCAACTATTTAATCTATACCTCACCCTCTACCTGCCTCCCTCCCCACTCTTGCAGCTGTCAAAGAGTCTTTTCTTCTATGCGTGAGTCTGTGTTTCAGTTCTTATCATAGGGGTCTCATACAATATTTGTCCTTTTTTCACTGACTGCTTTCACTCAACTTAATGTCCTCCAATTGAAACCAGGTTATGAGATGTTTCCTAAAATCATCATTGTTCTTTGTCATTGCATAGTGTTCCATTGAGTATATATACCACAGTTTACCTATCCGTTCCTCTGTTATTGGGCATCTGGGTTGGTTCCATCTTTTTGCTATTGTGGTCTGTGCTGCAGTAAACATTCATGTGTGTGTATCAGTTGGTGTGAAAGGCCTTGAATCTGCAGGATATATATTAAGCAGTGCAATTGCTGGGTTAAATGGTATATCTGTTTCCATCTTTTTAAGGAAGTGCCGGATTGCTTTCCAAAGAGGTTGCACCATTTTGCAACCAACAGTGTAGGAGAGTTCCACTTTCTCCACAGCCTCTCCAGCATTTGTTGTTTTGTGTTTTTTGGATCGTGGTCAGCCTTGTTGGGGTGAGATGGTATCTCACTGTAGTTTTTATTTGAATCCAGATCTTTATTTTGCTGGGTGGGAACAAACTGTCAGCCCCTCAGTTAGTATTTGAGCACATAACCATTTGCACCACTCAGGGACTCCCACAGGATGGTGGTCAGGCCAGGATGCAATGAAGTGTGTGAGATACCCTAACGGCACTTGACCCATGGACGACACTGTAAATGCCAGTGAGCTCCTCCGTCTCTCCTTCCCTCCCTTCCTTTGGCCCTGCTCTCGCATTGTTACCCCACCACCCTGCAGGCCATGGCTCCTACAGCTGGGGGTGCAGTTTTATCTGTGGAAGGGAACAGGGAGTGGAGTAAGGGAGGTGTAGGAGAGGCAGGGAAGATAAGTGAGAAAGGTAAGTCAGGGGAAAAGAAGGCCAGGGAGTTAGGAAAGCATGGGAGGAGAGGGAGGAGAGGTAGGCAAGAGCATCTAGGCTAAAGTTCTGCACCTTTCCCCCGAGGCAGCTGATGCATGTTAAGAGTGGGCTGCTGCACAGAGAATAGATTGCAGGAGATGTGATGGATTAGGGAACAGAATTGGAGTCATTTAGGCTTAAATTTGAAGACACCATAATTCAGTGTATCCCAGACTGGCTGTGCATCGGAATCACCAAGAGAACCATTTCAAAAGACGCACCTTCTGATCTCCCTTTCAGACCGATGAAGGAAAATCTCCAGGTACATTTGGCATTTTGAAAGCACTGGGCATTTAATAGGATTCTGTCTATAAAGCAGGCTTCTTAGTGGTATCTTCTGAGACAAAGTATACAATTCCTCAAGATGACAGACTAGAGTTGCTCTTAGAAGTTAACTTGGGCTACTTTGTGCTTCCACCAGCACTAATTCTGCTTTCCAAAGGGACCCTTGACACTTTGGCCCCGGCACACGCTCCCAGCTCAAGCAGGTGTTCCTGTTTGAAAGCCCTGGGATACTAATGAGACCTACACAGGTGTGCCCAGTGAGTTCTGGCCATGACCCTATACCTTCCTGCCGGGAACAGCCCTTAAGGGAGGCTAAAAACCAAACCCACTGCTGTTGAGTTGGTTCTGATCATAGCAACTTTATAGGTCAGGGTAGAACTGCCCCATAGAGTTTTCCAAGGAGAGCCTGGCAAATTTGAACTGCCAAGTGACGTAGCACTTAACCCACAATGCCACCACGGTTTCCAAGGGAGGCCGAAGGGCCACTTAAAGGCCCTGTTCTGATGCTTGATGCTTTTTGCATCTTTTCTATTGTGTTTCTACTTTTGTTGGTGAGGGGCCTGTTTCCTGTGTTATGAGCCCCACCTACCTAAGCTCAATCCACACTCAACTGCTGCAGTCTTGTCTGACACAGAAGTTTAACTCAGACTACTTGGCCTTTTTCGGAGCTGGAGTAAATGGGAAAGAAAACCAAGAAGCCACAGGTAATTGTCTAGGTTCTGTTATTCCTAGGCAGGGCTTTTATATGTTCAGGGAACAGCAATAATATACAAATTATATAGTTACCTTATGAATTTTTTTTCCTGAAAGGTTGCACAAGAAACTCGTGTTGGTGATTATCTTTAGCTGGGAGGGATTTGAGGCAATGCGAACTTTCACATTCATTTACTTTTCATTTTGTACCTTTTAATTTTTTTTTACTTTTCTAGAAACGTACATTCATTTGGATTTTCATTTTGTGCCTTTCTGCCTGGTTTTTAAAGTGTTCATTGAGATTATAAACTATTTTTAAATCATTAAAAATTTTATTGTGATTAGATGAAAGCTAAAATCATCTTTTTTGAGGTATATGTACACTAAAATGCACTCGTTTGGCGTGTACATTTTAATGACTTTTGACAAGTTTATATACACATGTGCATAACACCACCAGGAATGAGATATTTCCATCACCCCTAAAGTTCCCTGTGTCCCCTCCCAGACAGTATCCTCATACCAAACCTCAGACAATGAATCATGTCTTCCATATGACTCTGTTTTTCTTTATATTTTTCTATAAGGGTGGGGGGTGGGTAACTAAATCAGCGTAAATTTAAAGAAGAAATAAAATGTGTAGGAAGAGCAGACAAATGTTTGGTCCTTCTAAGGAATCTTCTGATTAGCCATAGTGCTGCCAGAGGGGGTGGGATGTGTATCTGTGTCTGTGTGTCTGTCTCTGGGGAGTGCATGCATGTGTGAAGCTGCTGTGTATGAAATTGACAGTTTTTTCACTGTTTGAGCAGGAGGAGAGTGAAAAATCAGTATTCAAAGGAGAATGTTAAAAAAGCAACTTAAGTATTAAAAAAACAAAAGCCATCCGAGGGTGACACAAATGATTAAGTGCTTGACTACTTGCTATCCAAAAGTTCAGTAGTCAGAATCCAGCCAGAGATGCTTCTGCAGAAGAACCTGGCACTCTGCTTCTGAAAGGTCACAAAACTGGATGGAGTGCCGCTCTGCTCTGGTACATATGGAGTTGCCATGAGTCAGAACAACAAGAAGTTAGAGTCTAATTTTAAAAAATAACAGCTTAAGGTTTATCTTCCCATAAGGAGAGAGTGAAAGAAAATACTAGTAGTAGAACGAGAGTTGAGAGTAAGCTGCGGCCATCCCAAAATTGAGAGAACTTGCCTTGGGCAGTGCCCAGAGGCCCTAGTTGTTGTGTGGATGGAGAAATACTCTTGATATGAAGCCTTTTAATTTAAATATGGACCAGGTGGTAGTGGTGCTGATTTTAGAAAATGAGTAAAGAATTAGAGGCTTACTTACTACTTCCATTTGTTCTTTGGCACCTAGCAGGTGATGTTGAATGACGGTGAGCAAACCACAGGAAGGCGTAAGCAGAGGTGGGAGCTGAAGCCGCGCTTCACCTGCTTACCTTGTGAGAATCACCTGGGGCTCTACATAGGAAACATTTGGATCCCTAAACCAAAAAAACAAAACAAAACAACCCACAGCTGTCGAGTTGGGTCCGACTCATAGCAACCCTGTAGGTCTCATGAATTAAGCTCCAAGAAACGCATCAGGTCAAACAAGCTTAGAAAAATACTGAAGGAGCATATTACTTCACATACTTTGTACACTTGTAAATAGAAAGCAAAAGGAGCCCTGATGGTGCAGTGGTTAAGTACTTGGCTGCTAACCGGAAGGTTGGCCGTGTGATCCCTCCAGTTGCTCCGTGGGAGAGAAATGTGGCAGTCTGCTTCTGTGAAGATTTTAGCCTTGGAAACCGTGGGGGACAGTTCTACTCTGTCCTACAACGTCGCTGTGAGTTGGAATTGAGTCCATGGCAATGGGTAAATAGAAACCAAACCTGTTGCCCCTGAGTCAGGTCTGACTCAGAGTCCATGTCTGTGTCAGACTAGAATCCTACTCCATAGGTTTTCCATACTTGTAACTCTGTGGCTGTGGATGCCACACTGTCTTCCACAGCACCACTGGATGGATTTGAACGACCACCCTTTCAGTTAATGGTTGAGTGGAAACCATTTGCACCATGCAGGGACCTTTTAAGTAGGAAGGTCGTTGTAGTATCTTCCACCTACACAAGGGACAGACCCTTGTAACTTCCTTGATTTGTGAGTTGGGTCCTGGCCTCTCTAAGTAGATATGCCTGCATTTAGACTTTTTCATAGCATGTTTGCATGTAAGTTTGCTCTGGGATTTCTGTACATGTCTCAGGAAGGTACTAAAATTTTAAATAGTAACCTTGACTCTAAATTTTCTCATTTCTTTTAAGATTGAGAGAATACAGAGCATTTTGTGGAAATGGATTGCATTTATAATCTGGGGGTTTCAAGCACTGATGACATAGCAGGGCTTCAAATTGCCTGAAAATATGAATAATAGTCAGCTAGAGTTTTGTCTTGTAGCTTATTTGGGGTGATTTTCTCTGTGTAATCCATGTATGAATAACTTTTTAGATTCTGGGATGTTTGTGTTTTATTTCGTAATTTATTAGACATATCTTTTGAGCAAGTCTCTGTACTGTGGACAGATAGAGTTCAGTCATGTCTTTCCCTAGTCCTAAAATTTATGTAGAATTTCAAGGGACTTGAAATAGCCAGCGTAATCTTGAAAAAGAGGAACAAAGTTGAAGAGTTCACACTTCCCAAATTCAAATCACACTACCAACCTAAGTATTGAAGACAGTGGGCTACTGGCATAAAGATAGACATACAGATTAGTGGAATAAAATTGAAAACCCATAAAAGAGCTCTCACAATTATGGCCAATTGACTTTTGATAAGGTTGCCAAAGACAACTAAGTAATCTTTCAGAAAATAGTGCTGAGACAGCTATATGTCCGCATCCAAAAAAGAATTAAGTTGGACTCTTTCCTAATACTGTCTACAAAGTTAACTTAAAGTGAATCAGTGAAAGACCCATATCTCATACCTTATACAAAAAACATTGCAAACTGAATAAAAGACCTAAATATAAAATCTAAAATGATAAAACTCATCCAAGATAAAATAGGATCACCAATGGAGGTTTTAATACACAATGTAGACAGACTTCAAAATCTGACAAACAAAGCACATTCAACAGAAGAGAAAATAGATAAATGGGAACTACTAAGAATCAAACTCTTTTGCTCATCCAAAGACTTCATCAAAAGAATTAAAAGACCACCTACAGAATGGGAAATAATATTTGGCAACTCTATGTCAGACCGACGTCTGATCTCCGTAATCTATAAGGTATTACAAAATATCAACAAGAAAAGGATAAATAATCTGATTAAGTGATGGGCGAAGGAGATGGACAGACACTTCTCTAAAGAGGAAATCCAGGCAGCCAAAAGACATATGTGGAGATGCTCATGATCATTAACTGTTACCGAAATTCAAATCAAAACTACAATGAGATACCGTCTCACCCCAGCAAGGTTGGCCATGATCCAAAAAACACAAAACAACAGATGCTGGAGAGGCTGTGGAGAAATTAGAACTCTCCTACACTACTAGTGGGATAGCAAAATGGTACAACCTTTTTGGAAAACAGCCTGGTGCTTCCTTAAAAAGCTGGAGATAGATATACCATTTATTCCTGTAATTCCACTGCTTAGAATTTATCTTTCAGAAACAAAGGTTGTCACGCGAACAGACACATGTACACGAATGTTTGTTGCAGGACAGTTCGCAATAGCAAAAAGTTGGAATCAACCCCATGCCCACCAACAGATGAATAGATAAGCAAACTGTGGTGCATATACTCAATGGAACACTATGCTATGATAAAAAACAATGACAGTTTTAGAAAACATCTCATAACATGGTCTCATTTGGAAGAGACCATGCTGAGTAAAATCAGTGTCAAAAGGACAAATTTTGTATGAGACCCCTGTTACAAAGACTTAACAAGAGAATTATCCACAGAAGAAAATGACTGTGTTAGCTACATGGGTGTGTTGGGGCTGAGGGTTTATCATAGATGAGATAATTGATAGATGTTAGAAATTTTATTCTTTTACTGTAATAAAAAATAAAGTTAAAAAAAATCAATGACCTAAGAGCTAAAATTATAAAACTCTTAGAAGAAAACAATAAATCTTTATGACCTTCAGTTAGAGGATGGCTTTTTAATTTATAACACTTAAACCACAAGGGGAAACCCTGGTGGTGTAGTGGTTACTACATCTGCTAACAAAAAGATCGGTGGTTCAAATCCCCTAGGCCCCCCATGGAAACTCTAGGGAGCAGTTTTGCTCTGGCCTGTAGAGTCACTATGAATCAGAATCAACTTGACGGCACTGGTTTTTTTTTTTTGACCCCCTTTCGTTTAAAGTAGAAGCGTTAATGACACAAGATAAAAAGGACTTCCCCAAACTGAGAAACTTTTGTGCGTCAGAGGTAACATCAAGAAAGTGAAGATAACTCCGAGAGTGGGAGAAAATATTTATGAATTGTATGTCTGATAAGAGACGTGGTGTCTAGAATATATAAAGAAGGCTACCACTCAACAGCAAAAAGACAACTCAATTAAAAAAATGAATGACAGATTCGAATAGCCGTTTTTCTCCAAAGAAGATGCACAAGTGATCAGTAAGCATATGGAGATATTCATCATTAGTCATTGGAAAAGTATAAATCAAAACCTAGTCAGGTAACTCTTCATACTGCTAGAATGGCAGTATGATCAAAAACGGGATGAGAGTCAATGAGGAAGTAGAGAAATAATTATACTGCTGATGTAAAATGCTGTGGTATCTTTGGGAAATGTTTTGAAAGTTCTTCAGAGTATTCAACATCAAGTTATCATACGTTCCAGTAGTTTCTTCCTATTTATATACCCAAGAGAAATGTCCATTATTTAATGAATAGATAAACCAAAGATAGTAAATCCATGTGATGGAATATTACTTGGCACTGAAAAGGAATGAAATAGAGATACATACTACAACACAGATGAACTTTGAAAACATTAAAGTAAGTGGAGGAAGCTAGTCTTATATGATTCCATTTATAGGTGGTACCCAAAACAGGTAAACTCATGGAGACAGAGAGTAGATTCATGGTTGTCAGGTGCTAGGAAAAGAGGAACACAGGGAATGATTGCTATAGTTCATGGTTTCTTGAGGTGATGAAAATGTTCTGAAATTAGACAGTGATAATGTCTGTGCAAAAGGTTAGTGGTTTGAAACCACCAGTCGCCCTGCAGGAGAAAGATATGACACCCTGTTTCTGTAAAGATTATAGCGTTGGAAGCCAGTGGGGCAGTTCTACTCTGTCCTGTAGGTTTGCTGTGAGTTGGCAGCAGCGGGTAACAAATGTACAACTCAGTGAATATGCCCACCCTCCCTGAATCATATAATTGAAAACAGTAATATTATGGTACATGAATTGTATTTCAGTAAAACTGTTACTGCTCTGAAAACAACTATTGCCTCTGGTACTTTAGTGATAAAGACCAAAGGAATTTCAGAGGATAGTGACATTTCTAGCTCTGATGGTAGGTGCATTGAGAATCAACAGAAGGGGATCATGCTTTGAGGAAGATGAGGATTGGGTATGGAGCTATTTCCAGAATTCATTGTGAACAAGGGCAAGAAACTGGGAGTGTTTTGGGGAAGAAAGTTGTAATTTTTCAAAAACTGCTTTACTGTGTTTTAGGTGAAAGTTTACACAGCTAATTAGATTCCTGTTTGACAATGTTTATACAAGTTGTTCTGTGACATTAGTCACTTTTTTCACACTGTTAATATTCTCTTTATTTCGATTAATTTAGCTTCTTTGCCCCTCCTCATTTTTTTTTTCAGCATTGATCCTTTGGTCTTATATAGTTGAATATTTAAAGAAACTCAGTACTCACAGGTGATACTGTTTATTTTGTTGTTTGGATAAAAGGAAACACCCAGAGTGGCGTGAGTTCCAAGTTCAGAAGATTTCTAAAAGTGGTAGTCTCAGGGATTCCTCTAGTCTCTATCAGTCCATTAAGTCAGGTCTGTTTTTATGATTTTGAGTTTAGTTCTATATTTTTCTCACTTTCTATTTGGGACCTCCAGTGTGTCCCTTGGAAACCCTAGTGGTGTAGTGGTTAAGTGCCCTGGCTGCTGATCCAAAGGTGATCATTGGGAATTCTATGGGGCAGTTCTAGTCTGTCCTGTAGGGGTGCTATGATTTGGTATCAACTTGATGGCACCGGGTTTTGTTTTGTTTTTTAATGTGTCCCTAGTGAAGACAGTTGATAGTGGCAGCTGGGTAGCATTCTAGTTCTGGTCTCAGGCTAGATGAGGCCATGAATCATATGGGCTTATCAGTGCTGTGAACTGGTTTCTTTGAGTCATTGATTTCCTTCATTCTCTTAATTCAGATGAGATAAATAGTACCTTACTTAGATGGCCACTAACAAGGTTTTAAGACCTCAGATGCTACTCGCCAAACTAGGATGTAGAACATAATTTTTATGAACTGTGCTATTCCCTGGAGGCATAGTGGTTAAGTGCTGTGACTGCTAACCAAAAGATCAGTGATTCAAATCCACTAGGAGCTTCTTGGAAACTCTTTGGGGAAAGTTCTGCTTTGTGTTAAGGGTAGTGGAATTGATTCGATGATAGTGGGTTTATGTTATACCAGTTGTCTAAATGGTTCCACAAGAGTGTGATCCTAAGTCTTCAAACCAAGTGTTTAGTTGTAGATGGAAAATGTATATGAATATATATTTGCAGTATACGCGAACATGTTATATGCATACAGATAACACCTGTGTGTGCACATTCATGTACTTAACATGGATTTATCTGTGTATGCATCTATATGTATGCAACTACACACATTTTTTTGTTGTTGTTGCAAAATTGTGTATTATAGCATTTACTGAAATTGCCCCATTATTCTTACATACTCCTTAGTGCCTTCATTTACCTTGGAAAAGTTGTGCACACTTGACTGGTATTGTGTATTGCCTTTATAATCACTAAAATTACCAAGGATCTAGTGTCTGGAAAGTGATTCTGCTGCTCTCCCCTTCACATCCCTGATAACCATCAAAGAAAGTTGCTTTCTATGTACATACCTATTCTTGACTTTTTATGAAAGTGAGGCCATATATTGATCCTTTTGTGATGGACTTATTTCACTCAGCATAATGTCCTACAGGTTCACCCATGTTATAGCATGTTTCACAGACTCTTCATTATTCTTTATACTTGTGTAGTAGTCTATTGTATGTATGTACCACAGTGTGCCCATTTATCCATTGATGAGCACTTACGTTTCCATCTGGTTGCTAAAGAACATAGTTGTGCATACGTACATGTCACTGTTTGTGTCACTGCTCTTATATCTCTAAGCTCTATATCTAGGAGTAGGGTTGCTAGATTATAAGGTATTGCTAGTTTTCAAAGGAAGTGTCATATTGTTTTCCATGGTGGTTGTGCCATTTCACATTCCTACCAGCAGTGTGTAAGACTTCCAGTCTACCCACAACCTTGCTAGCATTTGTTGTTTTCTGGTTTTTGTTTTTGATCAGTGCTATTTTTGTAGTAATATGGTATCTTGTTGTAGTTTTGATTTGCATCTCTGATGGCTGATGATCATGGATATCTTTTGTGTGTTTGTTAGCAGCCTTAATGTCCTCTTTGGTGAAGTGCGCTCATGTCCTTTGTCCCTTTATTTTTTATTGTAGTGTTGTCTTTTTGTTATTGAGTTGTTGAAATTCTCTGTATGTTTGAGAGATCAGACTCTTGTTAGATATGCTGTTGCCTAATCTGAAAGTTTTATTTTATTCTTTTGGCGAAGTCTTTTGATGAGCGTAAGTATTTTAATTTTTAGGATATGAGAGACATCCTAATTTATCTAATTTATCTTCTGTTTGTGCATTTATAGTTGTGTTTGGTAGACTATGTGAAAAAATTGGTCTCTCACAGTCTTGGGGAACATGCTAACTAAAGGGGCATAACATAATTTATGAAAAAACAAGTTCTACATTCTACTTTGATGAGTAGCATCTGGGGTTTTAAAAGTCTGTGAACTGCCATCTAGGATATTCTAGGATATTTGGGAGCAAGGAAGAATGAAGAAAACTAAAGATACGAAAGAAAGATTAGTCCAAAGAACTAATAGACCACATCCACAACGGCCTCTGTCAGACTGAGTCCAGTACAACTAGATGGTGCCCAGCTACCACCACTGGCTCCTCTGCTGCTCTGACAGGGACCACAACAGAGGATTCCTGACAGAGCTGGGGAAAAAAGCATAGAACAAAAATTGAACTCAAAAAGAAAGACCAGGCATCTTGGCCTGACAGAGATTGGAGAAAGTCTGAGAGTGTGGACCCCGGACATCTTTTCAACTCAGTAACGAAGTCGTCCAAGGTTGGACAGGCCCATGAAATGAGACTGAAGAAACAGACCAGCTCAGGGACACAGACTAGGAGGCAGGGGGGACAGGGAAGCTGGTAATAGGGGTCCCAAGGTTGAGAAGGGAGAGTAGTGACATGTTGAGGGCTTGTTAACTAATGTCATAAAAACAGTATGTTTACTACCTGTTTAATGAGAAACTGTTGGATTCTCTTGCTTAGAACTTTGAAAATTTTTGCATCTATGTTTATACAGAATATTGGTCTGTAATTTTCCTTTTGTGTGATATCTTTACCTGGGTTTGGTAACAGGATGATTCTGGCTTCATAGAACAAGTCTGGCAATATTCCTTCCTTTTCTGTGTTTTAGAAGAGCTTGTGTAGTTTTTTTTCTGTAAACTATCATCTAAAGTACAATTTAAAACACACACACTATGCAGGGGACACCAAGGCCAACTGACATAACTAGTCTATTGTTAAGAGAGTCTTCTGCAGCTCATCTTGGTGAGTGGTGTTTGGGGTCTTAAAAGCTAGCAAGCTGCCATCTCAGATACACCAAATGGTCCCAACTCATCCGGAACAGATGATCACCAAGAACAACAAAGATACAAGGAAGAAAGAGTCCAGGAGACAGAAGGACCCATGTGAATGGGAGACTGTGTCAACATAAGATCAGGAGAACCAGGTGGTACCCGGCCACCACCAAAGACAGCTATGATGGGGGACACAATGTAGAGTCCCTGAGGCAACATGAGAAAAAGAGGTGTGCATCCCAAGAACTCTGTTAGAAGACCTGAACTGATGGTCTGGCAGCCTGGGAACATGGCCCCTAGACCTGCTGCTGTTCTTAACCAGAAACCAGCAATAATTCAACCCTTTAGACAAGAATGGACTGGACTCTGGGACGCAGTGTGCCCATATGGTGTGCAAACTTTATGGTTCTATGCACTGACAGGAGGCTGTCCTCCTAGTCTCTTTCTAGATTGGAGAGGAGAGGGTGTTGGGGGGGAACAGATACTTGTGAAGAGGATACTAATTATAGAGTGAAAAGGAGGAGTGTGCTGTCACCGGGTGGGGAGAGCAGAGGGAGCTGCAGATAGGTGGGTGTGCAAAACTGATTTAGACTGTGTACTTTCACTTAATCACAACTAAAAAAAAAACCACACATGCAAAATTAGGTCTCCTAGTTTCATCCTTCTTTTATATTCCAGAAGATTTATAGTTTTGGCTTTAACATTTAGGTCTTTGATCCATTTTGGGTTAGTTTTTATATATGAAATTAGATATGGAACCTGTCTTATTTTTCTGCAAATGAATATCAAGTTTTGCCAGTACCATTTGTTAAAGAAACTGTTTCTTCCCATTGAATAGACTTTGACCCTTTGTAGATCATCTCTGCGTAGATGGATGGATTTACTTCTGGGTTCTCAATTCTGCTCCAATGGTCAATATATCTGTTGTTGAACCAGTACCAGGCTGTTTTGATTACTGTGGCTGTATGGTAAATTTTGAGATTTACCATAAAAGAAAGATTTACCTAAAGGAAAAAGAGTCTGAATTGTCAAACTGAACAACAAACTAGGAGGTCTCACACTTCCCAGTCTCAGAATTTACCATACAGTAACAATAATGAAAACAGCCTGGTGCTGGTTCAATGATGGATACATAGACCAGTGGAGCAGAATTGAGAACCCAGAAGCAAATCTATCCATCTCTGTACAGGTGCTCTAACATTGGTGGTGTAATTGTTAAGTGCTAGGCTGCTAGCCAAAATGTCAGAAATTCAAACCTGCCAGGCGCTCCTTGGAAACCCTATAGGGCAGTTCTACTCTGTCTGTAGGGTCACTATGTGTTGGAATCGCATTGATGGAAGTGACTTGGTTTTTGGTTTTCCCTCTGTATAAAGTTGGTAATTAATTTTTGCATTTCAATGATGAATGTTGTTAGATTTTGATGGATATTGCTTTGGATACTGTTGACATTTTCACAGTGTTAAAACTTCTGATCCATGAGCATGAAATATTTTTCCATTTATGTAGGTCTCTTAGTTTCTTGCAGTACTTTTTTGTAGTCCTCATTGTATAAGTCTTTTACATCCCTTGTTAGGCTTGTTACCGGGTGTTTTATCCTTTGGGGGGCTTTTGTGAATGGTATCATTTTGTTGGTTTCATTTAAGAGTTCCAAGTCAGTGTCAAGGCAGCCAGTCGATTTTTGTATGTTGGTCTTATTCCCTGCCACTTTGGCAGTAGCATTCTTATGGAACCGCTGGAATTTTCTGTGTGTGGGATCATGTCATCTGCAAATGAGGATAGTTTTAACTTCATCACCAATTTAGATGCCTTTATTTTTTGCCTTAGATATCTTTGTTGCCGTGTTGCTCTGGCTAGAACACCCAGTAAAATACTGAATAAAGAGTGTTAATAGAGGGCGTCCTTGTCTCAGTCTTGTTCTCAGGGGGAAGGCTGCCGGTCTCTCTTCATTGAGAATGACATTGACTGTTTAGCATATATGCCGTTAATTACATTTTGGAATTCTGTTTCTGTTCCTATTTTATTGAGAGTTTTTATCATGAAATGGTTTTGTATTTTATCAGATGTCTTTTCTGCATCAATTGAGGTGATCATGTGATTGTTTTCCTTTATATGATTAATGATGTTAATTTTCTAATGTTGAACCACTCTTGAATACCTGGTGTGAAACCCTCCTGATCGTGATGTATTCCTTTTTTTAAATGCTGTTGGATTCTGTACGTTAGAACTTTGCTGACAATTTTTGCGTCTGTGTTCATGAGGGATATTTGTCTGTAAATTTCCTTTAGTGTGATATCATTACCTGAATTTGGTACCAGGTTGATTCTGGCTTCGTAGAATAAGCTTGGAAATACTCGTTTTGTGTTTTAAAGGAAGAGCTTGAGTAGAATTGATGTCAGTTCTTCCCTGAAGGTTTGGTAAAATTCCTAGTGAAACCATCTTGGTCAGGTTTTTTTTTGTTGTTGTTACTGTTGTTGAAACTTTTTTGGTGACATCTTCAGTGTCTTGTTATTGATCTGTTTGGATTTTCTACCTCCATTTGAGTTAGCTTAGGTAAGCAGTACGTTCCTACAAATTTGTCCATTTCTTATATGTTTTCCAGTTTGTTGGAGTATGGTTTTTCATAGTTGTCTCTCTCAAGTGGGTCTGTTACAACGTTTCTAGTTTCATTTGTTATTTTGATTATTTGCTGCTTGTTTTTTTTTTTTGTCAAATTGACCAGTGGTTTGCCATTTTTATTGATCATCTCAACCAACTTCTAGTCTTGTTGATTCTTCTGTTGATTTCAATTTCTTTGATTTCTTCTCTGATCTTTATTTCCTTTTCTGTGGTAGCTTTGGTCACCTTTTGCTGTTTTCTATTTGTTCAAGTTGTTGGTTTGATTTTGGGATCTTCTTTTTTAACCAGCATGTTTATTGCTATAAATTTTCATCTAAGCACTACCTTTGATGTATACCAAAGGTTTGGGGATGTTGTGTTTTTCTAGTCTACTTCTAAATATTTTTAAAGTTTCAGTTTTGATTTCTTCTATGAGCCAATAATTTATTTTTATTTTTATTTAACATAACTGAGTGAAAATGTACATTCCCATATAAATTTACATGCCCACCTATATGCAGCTTCCACTGCTCTCCCTGTCCAGTGACAGCACACTATTCCTCTCTGCTCCATACATATCTCATCCTCCCAACAGCCTCCTTTCCCCTCCTCTCCATCCACTCCCCTTCCTCCAGCCAGAGATCAGCAAGACGATATCCTATAGATGTATAGAACCATAAAGTGCTTCCAATATATGGTCACTCTGCATTGCCAAGTCCAATCCATTCCTGTCCAAAGAGTGGACCTTTGTTATAATTTACGGGAAAGGGCAGCATCAGGGCAGGGGGCCATGCTCTCAGAGGAACCCCAAAACCGCTGGACCATCAATTGAGGTCTTTTAGTGGAGATCTCATGATGCACCTCTTTTTATTCTTGTGTTGCCAGTGAGACTCCTCTCTGTGAGCTCCATCATGGCTATCGCTGGTGGTGGCCGGGCACCATCCGGTTCTTCCGGTCCCAAGTCGATGTAGGCACCCACTCTTGTGGGTCTCTCTGTCTTCTCGGTTGTCTTTACCGCATGTCATTTTGGTCCTTGGTGAGCATCCGTTCCTGCTGAGTTGGGACCATTTGCTGTGTCCTCAGATGACAGCTTGGCAGCTTTTAAGACCCCAGATGCCACCCACCAATGTGGGGTGCAGAGAGCTCTCTTAGCAAAACGCTAGTTGTGCCAATTGGCCTGGAATTCACCTAACAGCATGGTCCCCCACCCCCCGCCCCAGCTACTCTATCCTTGCAGTATTGAGTTAAGATAGAAGGAGTACTCAAGTTATGCTGTAGTCCACTTAATGTTGTTCTTGTTTCTAATGTGTGCTGTCACCGCTTTCTCCTAACTAGATTTCCAGTAACTATCTAAACTAGACCCTCCCTCCCTCCCTCCCCTCCCTTGCAGCTGTCAAAGAGTCTTTTCTTCTGTACACAAGTTTGTTTTTGAGATCTTATCGTAGAGGTCTCATACAGTATTTGTCCTTTTGTTGCTGACTACTTTCACTCAACATAATGTCTTCCAGTTGAAACCAGGTTAGGAGATGTTTCCTGGAATCATCGCTATTCTTTATCATTGTGTAGTGCTCCATTGAGTATATGTACCATAGTTTACCTATCCATTCTTCTGTTGTTGGGCATCTGGGTTGATTCCATCTTTTTGCTATCGTGGACTGTGCTGCGATAAACATTCTGGTGCATGTGTGAGCCAATAATTTTTTAGTCATGTGTTATTTAGTCTCTGTATTTATTTTCCTTGCTCTTCCTGTTACTGATTTCTAGTTTTAAACCACAGTATTTAAAGAAAGTGCTTTATATAACTTTGATCTTTTAAAATGTATTGAGGCTTGCTTTGTGGCTTATTCTAAAGAATGCTTAATGTGCTTTGGAAAAGAATGTGGATTGTGCTACTGTTGGGTGGTGTGCTTTCTATATGTCTGTGAGATTAAATTGATTAATAATGTTGTTTAGATCTTCAGTGTCTTAGATGATTTTCTTTCTAGTTGTTCTGTCCATTGATGAAAGTGGTATGTTGAAATCTCATGCTATTACTGTAGAACTGTATGTTTCTTCAATTCTGTTAAAGTTTGTCTTATGAATTTTGGGATACTGACATTGAGTACACAAATATTTATGTCTTATTGTTGAACAGACCCTTTAATCATTATATAATGGCCTTCTTTGTCTCTTATAATTGATTTTTGATTTAAAGTTTATTTTGTTAGAAATTAATATTGCCAATTATGTTCTCTTTCAGTGATTGTTTGCTTGGTATATATATATTTTTCCATCCTTTGATTTTTTTTTCTTTTTAATCCTGTTTTTGTGTGTAAGTTATGTGTCACTTTTAAAAAAATTTATTTTGCCACTTTCTGTCTTTTGACTGGTGCGTTTAGTCCATTTACAGTAGAGTGATTATCAGTAGGTATGAGTTCATTGCTGATATTTTGTTATTTTTTTCTGTGTGTTGTTAACAGTTTCTTTGCTCTTAAGTTTCTGTACCAAGTTATTTTGTATATGGATCTTTTTCTCATTTGTTGTTGTGTTTACTGGCCTTTTTTATTTTCTTCTGTGTTTTGGTGAGTAGATTTGTTTTCTTTGTAGTTCCCCTGAAATTTACCTTTTTCCTCCTGTTTTTAAAACAGTCTGTTGTATCTTGAAATCACATTGGCTTCCTTTCCATATGCAAATTCTATACTACACCATTCATTCACATTTTTGTTCTGATGTTGTTGTTTTATCACAATATCTCTGGCTGTCTGTAATCAGCTTTATAGCTTTGTTTTACTTTTGTGCAGTCTTTACCTAGGCTGGTATCTAGTTGATGCTCGTGTGTATCTTTTTTTAGGTTGTTGTCTGGTGTCCTTGGATTGCTGTCCAAAGGACTCACTTTAATATCTCTTGTAGAGCTTGGCTGCTGCTTACAAATTCCTTTAATTTCTGGTTGTCTGGGGCTGTCTTAATTTTGTTCTCATTTTTGAAAAACAATTTTGCTGAACATACGATTACTGGTTGACAGTTCTTCCTTTTGGAGCTCCATATATGTCATCCCGTTTCTTTCTTGCCTGCATATTTTCTCATGAGAAATCAGTGCTTAGTCTTACTGTAATAATTGTAAAATTATTGTAAAAATATCACTTATTGTAACTGATATTTTGCTTTTAATGAGCTGCTCTCCAAATTCTTTGTCTTTGATATGGAAAGTTTGATTATAATGTGTCTTTGTGAATTTTGGGGGGACCTATCCTGTATGGCGCTCATTGGAAAGTTTTCTGCCAATATAAATTTAAAAATTCTGTCTTCTTCCTCCCTTCTGGAGTTCCTATTATGTATAAATTATTCCTCTTGTTAGTATCCCATATAATCCTTCAGCTTTCTTCATTTTTCTTTAGTTTTGTGGGATTTATCTTCTCTCTTGCTGATTCTTTGTTCCATTGGTTCAATTGTATTTCTGTGTCTTTCTATTGAGTTTATCTGTTTCTTATACTTTATTGCTAAATTTCTGGATTTCTGGTTGTTATTTCTATTTGTCTACTCAATTTGTTATTTTATACATGAATTGTTTTCCTGAATTTTCCCAGTGCGCCCCCCTCTTCACCCCCCGCATATTTCCCTTGGTCTCTTCAAGAAGCCTAAATATCATTCTTTTAAATTCCTTGTCAGGTAGTTCTATTTTACCAATTCTTCCTCCAGAAGGTTTTCCGTCCCTTTATTTGGTGCGCTTATTGAGCCATCTTACCGTCTTTCTTCATATGGTTTTTGTTATTGCCTGCTGTCTCTGAGGTATTCAGGTGTTATTTATTTATAGGTGTATGTGTCTTTCCTTACAGAATTGTGTGGAGGTGCAAAAGCAGGTCCCTTCTTTGATGTGAGGTGACAACTGTTGGTCAGAGTTCTTCCACAACTCTTATAGGACAGCATGAGCCTTGTGCATTGGTGTTAACAGTGAGTGCCTTCAATGGGAAGCAGAACAGCTCACCTTTGTCACCATAGGAGGGGGGTGCTATGCAAATGATGGGGAATGCCTTCTGTGCAGGCTTAAATTAGTGTCTTAGTCAGTGGGGGGAGATCTGAGGTCTCAGTAGAGTATGGGGTATCCTGCCTAGTAGTCTCTCAATGGGGGCGTGGGGAGAAGTTGGAAGAACAGGGTAGATAGTGAGCATGGAAGTATATCTACTTATCCCCAGGTGGGCTGTGGGAATGCTGCCGTCAGTGGGTGTTCCTGCTGATAGTGGGATGTGCCTTTACCAGACGGGGTCATGGAGGCACTTCTACTGGTCTGCTCAGCAGCAGGCACAGTGGGCTATCCCACAGGTCACCTGGCATTATGGGAGGCAGGCCAGGGGGATGCCACTTGTTCGTGGACATACAGCTGGGAGGCCACAACTGTAGTCAAGGGTACATGGCGCAGTGGAGGTGCTGCTGCCAGTAGACAGACATGTTGCCCATTTAGAGTCCCCCCGGCACAAAGAGTGGAGCAAGGGCAGCTGCTGGTCCACATGGATGAGAGGGTGTGCCCCAAGTCTATAAACACAAGGCTCAGGGGAGGGTCCCTGGTGTGAGACTTGGCAGTAGTACTGCCAGGGAAGGGGTGGTCCTGCCACTCCGCACATGCCAGGCTTGGTGGATGCATACCCAGTCCTTGGAAAGTTAAAGTTCCTAGCAGTTACACGGAGTCTGTCAAAGATTCATCCAATCCAAGATGAACTTGGACAGGCAGGCTGGGTCCGGATCAGAGAGGACCTTGGACACCAGCGTAAGGAATTCTGTGCTTTACTTGGTCAGCTCAAGGAAGTAGAGGCAACATGACAGAACTCAAAGCTAACATGTTAAAAGAATTTATAGACAGCACAGTGTTGCCTTAAATGGAAAGGGAAGAGCCCTTGGGAATATTCCTTGGGGGTCTATTGCAGCAGCTTGAGAAGAGTTTTCTCTTTTAAATCACCTAAAACTGGAACTTGTTTGGTTGAGTGCTGAGTCTTCTAGGCCCAACATGGCGAATTGGAAAGTCCTCGCACACAGATGCTCGTTTCTTTTTCATTCTTTGGGAAAAGAACCATGGTCGCCTGGTAAGGAGCTGCCTGCGGGGGTGGGGGGTGCTAAACAAGGGTCGCGGTGTCTCTGCCTGGTCCTCACTGCGCATTTTTGCTGTCTGTTTTCCCTCTTCCTTTTTCTCTCTTCTGCTCCTTACAGGATCTGCCCTCCCTGTTTTCTTCAGCTTTAACTCCCCACTTCTAGTCATGAAGCAGTTTAACAGAAAAAAGTACCAATATTTATTTCTATAACTTACAGGAAGCTTGCTAAAAGCTATATGAGAAAAAATAAAATGAAAAACTGCCTTCATGAAGCATGTATGGAGACTTTAACATGGGGACCGTATTAGTGAACATTTTAGTGAAAAATATGCCAATATAAAGTTTTTCCAAGTGTGTTAATATTAAAGTAATTGAGCAGACAGGAAACTCACTAAGAACAAAGGTTCACAATGAAGTTAATAAAATTTCTCATTTCTACCAAGCTGCTGGTTTCATCTAGGATTACATGGAAATCACATAGCACATTGAGAAGGACGTTCACCATAGCTAGTGCCTACGATTAGGTTGCCCAGCAGTAAGTGTGCACATGATTTGTATGGTTAGTTGTAGTGCAGGTGTAAAGATGAGCTATTGAAACCCAGAAGGAAGTCTGTTTCTAGAAAGAGTTTGTCGAGTTTTTTTGTCTTTGGTTTCTGGGAAGTGGTGGTAGGGAAGATAAGGACAACAAGGGTGGGTAGGTTGGTTATTCTGCATTGTTCAAGCAAGGCTATTAAAATTGTGATGATACTGAATCTTCAAAAATAACTGATACTGTTGGAGAAAGAGTACAAGCAAGATTTGGAGTTGGGAGGTCTACTTTTAAATCTTAAAGTTGGGAAGATCAAATAAATTATGAGAAAATCTCTGTCATCTGGATGGTTACAAGTGTTTAGCCCTGTAGAGACTTGAGAGGTTTGACTGTTCTTGTTTTCAGCAACGGGAAACCTTGGTGGCAAAGTGGTTAAGCACTACAGCTGCTCACCAGAAGCTGTGCAGTTCAAGTCTTCTAGGCAGTGCTAGGAAACTCTATGGGGCAGTTTTACTCTGTTCCATAGGGTTGCTGTGAGTCAGAATTGACTCAGTGGCAGTGAGTTTGGTTTTGCGGGGGTATTTCAATTATGTATGCAACTGATTGCATTCAAACTACCAAACTTCTGGTTTGCAGCTTTAACCACTGCACCACCAAGGCTCCTCATGCAACTGATTAAAAACTCCCCTTTTGTTGTAGTATAGTTCTAGAATGATGATGTTCTAAATAATTACTTAAATCGTTGTTCGTGAGGCTTGATTATTGCTGATATTGTGTAAATATAAACCACTTGTAGTCCATAAGTCTATACTCAAGGTGGTGCTGCTCACCCATAAATTCGGTGAAGTTTTATTTATTTTTTTTTAATTTGTTTCAAATCAAGCAAATAACTGGCTATATTTTGGGGACCATCTTTGCCTTCAGTGGGTTCTAAATGTTCTTACCTTGTGAGCACCCACCTGATATCATATCGAAGAAATATACACTTATCCTGCTCTTCAGTATGGTTGACTGTATTATGCAAATAACCAGAACCTTCTAAGTTTGTTTGCCAGCTGTGCCCTTCTTGTTCTGAGATATGTTCATTAGCATGCTATGCCAATTTGTTTTACTTGTTACTGTAAAATAAAATGAGCATAGTGTGTTTACCAAAATGCAGGGGGAGGGAAGGCGCAGAAGGTTTGCATTGTTTACATAAATACGGTACATGTGAGAGCCGAGTCATAGTAAGGCAGTTGACCAGTTATATGTCTTAAGACATTTATTAGCATGTCTTTAGATATTTGTAACTTCGTTTTCTTATTTTGAAGTCATTTTGTTCCTAGATCTCACATTCTTGAAAGGATTGTAGTCTCTAGTTCTTTAGGACTCAATATAGTTTTTCCCAGAACTCATGGTTCAAGAGAAAATATTCATGTTGAACTTCATTTTTGCTGGGATTTTGTGTCAGGACCATGCTAGCGATCTTTTCCCACTTCTTGTCAGAAACTAGACAGGTGTTTCATAGATATGATAATTCTGTGCTTGATACGAATTTTATTTTGTTTGTTTTTTAGATCCGGGGATTTCTGTCACGGTTTGATAATGTCCTTCCTGTCAGCCTAGCATTTGACAAATGTACAGCGTGTTCTTCCAGAGTAAGTCATTTTGCATATGAGAAACTTGGTTTGAAAAGTGAGCTCCTTAGCTTTTGATCTTTGCTGTGCCAGCCAGAGAGGCACTGAAATGACAATGCTGTTGTGGGGTCAAAAACACCAGAAAAAGATAATATTGTTCTCATTTATGTGTGCAGTCTCACAGAGAAAACACTGAGAATATTGAACTTACTTTGTACAAAGAGACTGAATTAGATATTTTAGCACTATATCAGTGACATGCATCACAGTCATTTTGGCGTGAACTTGACCTCCACTGGTCTTTGTTCCTCCTCTGAAGGCTCCCTACCCTGAGCCTGCTTTAAACCATCACAGAGCACTTTTTAAGTGTTGCTCAGAGGATGGGGGATACCGAACAGTCTTGGCTGTGTATCTTTTGGAGATCTACATAATGACAGAGAAGAAGTAAACAGAGATTAGGGGCCTGGATGGGGCACCAATAAAAGGGCCTCTTCAGCTTTAATCTTTCCAGGGGCTCTAAAAATAAAGTTGGTGTGCTGTCCATTGTAAGGGGAAACGGCTGATATGTTTCAAGACTAAAGTGATGGCATTTTTTTTTTTTAAATGGGCTTTGAGGTACTGTCTGTGTTATTTTTACATGTATGCTGTATGTTATAGCTGTTTTCTTTTTAGGTGCCTCTTTCAACGTTTTCACATTCCGTGTGATTTTTTGCTTGAGCTTTTAAAACTCATGAATCTCAATGAGTAAAGATTTTTGTGTTGTAGCGTTGTGAAAGCGGTGTCAACATTTTTCGTCCTAAACTGTAGCCTCTGTGTTATGAATTTGGAATTCTTTGCAGCATGACCTACCTCCAGCAGTGTGGACAGGATTGAATTCTAGGGACATTCCCCCCACCCATGCTTCGGTTAACAAGTTTCCTCTGAGAAGTTTACTTGGGTGGGACGTTATGAGAAATGCAGTCCCAGCTAGTTTCTCCAAAAAGGTCACCCAGATTTGATGAACAGTGTTGATAAATTTGGTTAACTTCTGGTGCTCAAAAATTTAGATTAAAAAAAAAAATTATATGAAACTTACCAAAAAAAAAAAAAAAAAAAAAAAACCCCAACAAATCCCCAAACCAAACGCAATGCTATCAAGTCAGTTTCAACTCATATAACCCTATAGGACAAGGTAGAACAACACCATAGTTTCCAAGGAGTGCCTAGTTGACTTGAACTGCTGAGGTTCAAAGGTAACCATGTGTCACTGTCATGGGTGCTCACTCTATGTAGTTTCTTTGAGGTGTCTTGTATCTGCTCAAGTCAAGGCCTCTACATACATTTCAGTCTTCAGAAATGCAAGTTGTGGAATTATGGGCTCTGGTGGAGCACTTTTTTTTTTCTTTCTTTGAATGACTGAACTAATTGGTTTCAAAATAACTTGGCAGTATTAATTTTCATATCGAAATCATTTGGCATAGGTGCCAGAAGTTTTTCTGTAGCTTTGTGTGGGCCCCCCTAGTCAATGAAATCAAAATAATTAGGTCCTTTAAGTAAAATACGAACACTACTTTCTTATACTATTTTTAATTAAATTAGCCCTAGAGATAGTGTTTATAAAAGAATCACAAGCATACCAGTTAAGCAGACCCCTTATGTTCTTTAAAAGAAAATGGCTTTTCATTTTTCTTTCGCACTTATTGTAAGCATTAAATTAAATATAGGTGTCACTTTTTTTTTAACAAAATTATTTCCTCTTGGTGGTCATTCTAAGAGTCCTGTTTTACATAAACATGCTGGAGGGTTTAATGCAAACTGACTTGGATTTTAACAGCTGTGCTATTCCCATAGCGATCACTTTTCCTGCGGTCTGAGTATTAAATTTCTTTTGTGCTGAAAAGGTTGCTTCATTGGTGCACGTATTTCCTTACAGTAGAAACACAGCATTTACTTACTTGGCTAACTTCTTTATTCGCTTAGGAGAATGTCATTCTCTATTATCTGCAAACCTAACATTAATACTTTGAAATGACAAATCCAATTACATTTTCTTCACTGTGCATGTGAAATTTTCTTAATGCATACTTAGCACAATATTTTTATACTGAGTCATATCATAGTTGTCATTGTTTCAGAAAGATTCTTTGGGGCTAAAAATGACTTTAAAAATTCTCATTTTGACATCCATGAAGTAACTTTTTCCTTTGGTAGTTTTTAGGCCCCCACCCCCACCCCCCGGACCAAAGCCATGCTTGTGTCTTGATTTCACCACAAATATAGACAGAAAGATTAAGAGGTAGAATAAATTCTAATGAGTAATAATGCATTCATTCATTACCTTACTTGTAATAAGGAGACACATTTTAGGGGTCTGGGGTGGGAAGAATATGGTTCTTTGCTTCTGTGGGAGGGAAGGCCATATCATTTATACACAAGTCATTTCTTATCCTGTTTTATCTTAGCTTATCATATAGCCAGATGAATGTTCCATCTCACAAAACAAATAATGAGGGATTTAGAGGGGACATAGGGGTCTTGCTTTCGATTGAGTTTATGTTTATTGTCTTACAAGCCTTTCTAAAATGACCGTATCTACCACTGAGATTTAAAAACCATACGAACTATTTTAGTTTCTTTCTTTCATTTTTTTTTTTTTTTTTACTACTTCTAGGGGAGAAATTAGAGCAAACCAGGGTATTGTAAGGAATCCTTGGGTGGTGCACACAGTTAAGCACTTATCTACTAACCAAAAGGTAGGAAGTTTGAATCCACCCAGAAGAGTCTTAGGAAAAAAAACCCTGGTGATGTAGTTGTGAAAAGGTTACAGCCTTGAAAACCCTATGCGACAACTCTGCTCTGCACACATGAGGTCACTGTGAGTCGAATCAACTTGATGGGAACTAGGGAAAAATAAAGGGAATAGTAAAGTTGCTACCAGGGGAAATACAGAATTTTGAAACTAGTATCTTGAAAGAATTTCTCAATACCTTTGCTTAGTTTGTTATTGCATTTTTTTTTCTGAGGATTAAGATTGGGGGGATAAATTTTTATTTGATGAAACTTTTCCATATATATGAAATTACAGGAATAATACAAGAAACTGTATGCCTTATATGCAAGTTCACCATCTTTTAGTTCTGCTCTATTTGTGTGTATGTGTGTTCTCTTCTCCCTTCAGTTTCCGTCTGTGTGTGTATATGTACATACACACATACAGGCATGTACATGTTAATTTTCTTCTTAACCATTTGAGAGTAATTTGGAAAAACTGTGCTCCTTCACCTTAAATATATCAATAACAAGAGGATTCCCTCCTCTAAACACAATGTGCTTTTCAAATCCAGGCAAGTTAATATTGCTATAATACTACCAGGTGCTCCTTGGAAGCTCTGTGGGGCAGTTCTGCTTTGGCCTGTAGGGTTGCTATGAGTTGGAACTGACTTGACAGCAATGGATTTTGACAATGCTATCACCTAATTGACAGTCCGTGTTTCAAATGTGATTTGTAAGAATAATGATTCTTTATAGGTTTTTCCCTCAGATTAGAATCTCATTTAGGATCTAGCACTGTACTTAGTGGTATTTTTTTGGCTTTCCTCAATCTGTAAAAGTTTCTTAGCCTTTGTTTTTCTTATTTATTTATTTTCTATTATGACTGAGTAAAAATGTACATTCCCATATAAATTTACATGCCCACCTATAAGCGGCTTCCACTGCTCTCCCTGCCCGGTGACAGCACACTGTTCCTCTCTGCTCCATACATGTCTCATCTTTCCAACAGCCTCCTTTCCCCTCCTCTCCACCCACTCCCCTTCCTCCAGCCAGAGGTCAGCAGGATGATATTCTATAGATGCATAGAACCATAAAGTGCATCCAATATATGGTCACTCTGCATCGCCAAGTCCAATCCATTCGTGTTCGAAGAGTGGACCTTCGTTACAATCTATGGGCAAGGGCAGCATCAGGGCCAGGGGCCATGCTCCCAGGGGAACTCCGAAGCTGCTGGACCATCAGTTGAGGTCTTTTAGTGGAGATCTCAGGATGCACCCCTTTTTATTCTTATGTTGCCAGTGAGACTCAATTTAGTGAGCTCCATCACGACTATCACTGGTGGTGGCCGGGCACCATCTGGTTCTTCTAGTCCCAAGTCTATGTAGGCACCCACTCATGTGTGTCTCTCTGTCTTCTGGGTTGTCTTTACCCCGTGTCATTTTGGTCCTCGGTGACCATCTGTTCCTGCAGAGTTGGGACCATTTGCTGTGCTGTCGGATGGCAGCTTGGCAGCTTTTAAGACCCCAGACGCCACTCACCAATGTGGGGTGCAGAGAGCCCTCTTAGCAAAATGCTAGTTGTGCCAGTTGGCCTCGATTTCGCCTAAGAGCGTGGTCTCCTGCCCTCTGCCCCAGCTACTCTGTCCTTGCAATATTGGATTAAGATGGAAGGAGTATTCAAGTTATGCTGAAGTCCACTTAATATTGTTCTTGTTTCTAATGCATGCTATCACCGATTTCACCCAACCCAATTTCTACCAACTATCTAATCTAAACCCTCCCCTCCTTGCCCACCCTCCTTCCCGTCCCTTGCAGCCATCAAAGAGTCTTTTCTTCTATACATAAGTCTGTTTTTCAGATCTTATTGTAGGGGTCTCATACAATATTTGTCCTTTTGTCGCTGACTACTTTCACTCAACATAATGTCTTCCAGTTGAAACCAGGTTAGGAGATGTTTCCTGGAATCATCGTTATTCTTTCTCATTGCTCCATTGAGTATATATACCATAGTTTACCTATCCATTCCTCTGTTGTTGGGGTTGATTCCATCTTTCTGCTATCATGGACTGTGCTGAGATAAACATTCTGGTGCATGTAGTCCATTGGTGTGAAAGGCCGTGATTCGGTAGAATATATTCCAAGTAGTGGAATTACTGGGTCAAGTGGTATAGCTATATCCACTATTTTAAGGAAGCACCAGATTGCTTTCCAAACAGGCTGGACCATTTTGCAACCCCACCAACAGTGTAGGAGAGTTCCACTTTATCCACAGCCTCTCCAGCATTTGTTGTTTTGTGCTTTTGGATCATGGCCAACCTTGTTGGGGTGAGATGGTATCTCATTGTAGCTTTGATTTGAATTTCTTTAATAACTAAAGATCGTGAACATGTCCACATGTGTTTTTTGGCTGCCTGGATTTCCTCTTTAGAGAAATGTCTGTCCACCTCCTTTGCCCATCGCTTAATTGGATGATGTATCTTCTTTTTATTGATATTTTGTAGTATCTTATAAATTATGGAGATCAGAGGTCGGTCTGACATAGAGTTGCCAAATATTTTTTCCCATTCTGTAGGTGGCCATTTAATTCTATTAATAAAGTCTTTAGATGAGCAAAAGTGTTTGATTCTTAATAGTTCCCATTTATCTATTTTCTCTTCTGTTGATTGTGGTTTGTTTGACAGATTTTGAAGTCTGTGTACATTGTGTATTAAAACTTCCATTGTTGTTCCTACCTTTCCTTGGATGAGCTTTATCATTTTAGGTTTGATATTTAGGTCTTTTATCCCGTTGGAGTTGGTTTTTGTATAAGGTGTAAGGTGTGGATCTTGTTTTAGTTTATTGCAGATGGATATCTAATTTTGCCAGTACCATTTGTTGAAGATACTGTTTTTACCCCAGTTTAATGTCTTAGGGCCTTTGTTGAATATCAACTGTTCATAGGCAGATGCTGTCATCTCTGGGGTCTCAATTCTGTTCCATTGATCGATCTGTCTGTTCTTGTACGAGTACCAGTCTGTTTTCACCACTGTGGCAGTGTAGTATGTTCTAAGGTCGGGTAATGAGAGGCCTCCCAAGTGTGTTCTTCTTCTTTAGTAGTACCTTACTTATCCAGGGCTTCTTCCCTTTGCAAACCAATTTGGTGATTTGTTTCTCCATCTCATTAAAAAATGACACTGGAACTTGTATTGGGATTGCATTGTATAAGTAGATTGTGTTGGGTAAAATAGACATTTTCATAATGTTAAGTCTTCCTATCCATGAGCAGGGTAGGTTTTTCCATTTCTCTAAGTCTCTCTTGGTTACTTGTAGTAAGAGCTTGTAGTTCTCTTTGTAAAGGTCTGTTATTTCTCTGGTTAGATTAATTCCTACGTACTTTATCTTCTTCGGGGCTGTAGTAAATGGTATTGATTTGATGATTTCTTTGTTAACAGTCTCGTTGTTGGTATAAAGGAATCCTACTGATTTACTTACGTTTATCTTGTATCCTGAGACTTTGCTGAGCTCTTCTATCAGTTTGAGCAGTTTACTTACAGATTCTTTGGGATTCTCTGTGTATACAATCATATCATCTGCAAACAGGGAGATTTTGACTTGTTCTTTGCCGATGCAGATGCCCTTTATTTCTTGGTCTTGTCTAATTGCTCTGGCTAGAACTTCTAGTACGGTGTTGAATAGGAGAGGTGACAGTGGGCATCCTTGTCTAGTTCCTGTTCTCAAGGGAAAGTCTTTCCATCTCTCCCTATTCAGGATGACGTAGGCAGTTGACTTTGTATAAATGGCCCTTATTGCGTTGAGGAATTTGCCATCTATGCCTATTTTGCTAAGAGTTTTTAGCATGAATGGGTGTTGGACCTTATCAAATGCCTTTTCTGCATCAATGGACAAAATCAGGTGATTCTTGTCTTTTGTGATATTTATGTGGTTAACCACATGAATTGTTCTTCTGATGTTGAACCAGCCTTGCATCCCTGGTATGAATCCCACTTGGTCATGATGGATTATTTTCTTGATATGTTGTTGTATTCTGTTGGCAAGAATTTTGTTGATGATTTTTGCATCTAGATTCATGAATGATATTGGTCTGTAGTTCTCCTTCTTTGTTGGGTCTTTCCCTGGCTTTGGCATCACGGTTATGCTGGCTTCATAGAATGAGTTTGGGAATACTCCATCCCTTTGTATACTGTGAAATAGTCTAAGTAGTATTGGAGATAATTCTTCTCTAAAAGCTTGGTAGAATTCTGCAGTGAAGCCATCTGGGCTTCGGCTTTTTTTGGTTGGCAGTGTTTTGTTGACATTTTCAATCTCTTCCTTTGTGATGAGTTTATTAAGTTCTGCTTCACATTGTGAAAATTTGGGTAGGTGGTATGAATCAAGGAATTTGTTCATTTCCTCTAGGTTTTCAAATTTGTTAGAGTACAGTCTTTCATAGTATTGTTATGATACTTTTGATTTCTGTTGGATCTGTGGTGACAACTCCCCTCTCATTTCTAATTTCAATTATTTGTTTCCTGTTTTCCTTCAGTAAGTTTAGCCAGTGGTTTGTCAATTTTGTTGATCTTTTCAAAAAACCATCTTTTGGTCTTTTCAATTTTTTCCATTGTTTTTCTGTTCTCTAATTCATTTAGCTCTGCTCTAATCTTGATGATCTGGCTTCTTCTAGTGCATCAAGGGTTCCTCTGTTGTTCTCTCTCTACTTGTTCAAGCTGTAGGGTTAGTTCCTTGATTTGGTTTCTTTCTTCCTTCCAGATGTGTGCATTTATGGAGATAAACAGACCTCTGAGCACTTCTTTGGCTGTATCCCATAGGTTCTGGTAGGAAGTGTTTTCTTTCTCATTGGAATCCATGAATTTCTTTAATTCATCCTTGATTTCCTCTATAACCCATGTTTTTTTTGAGCAAGGTGTTGTTCAGTTTCCAAGAGTTCCACTTTCTATCCATGTTTTTTCTGCTATTGATTTCAACTTTTATGGCTTTATGATCTGAGAAGATGCTTTGCAGTAATTCAATGGTATGAATTTTGTTGAGCATTGCATTATGTCCTTACATATGGTCAATTCTGGAGAGTGTTCCATGTGCACTGGAGAAGGTGTAGTTGTCTGCCGATGGGTGGAAAGTTCTGTATATATCAATGAGGTTTAGTTGGTTAATTGTGGCAATGAAGTCTTCTGTATCTTTACTGAGCTTTTTTCTAGACAATCTGTATAGTATTGAGAATGGAGTGTTGAAGTCTCCCACTATTATTGTGGAGTGATCTAACTCTTTTTTGAGTGTAGTCAGTGTTTCTTCGATGTATTTAGGTGCTCTTATATTAGGTGCATAAATATTTAATGTAGTTAAGTCTTGACTGTGTACTGAACTTTTCAGCAATAAATAGTGTCCATTTTTGTCCCTGATGGTGGATTTTACATTAAAATTGGTTTTGTCTGAGATTGGAATTGCCACACCTGCTCTTCTTTGTTTGTTGTTAGCTTGATATATATTCTTCCATCCTTTAATTTTCAGTTTGTTCCTATCTTTAGGTCTCAAGTGAGTTTCTTGTAGACAACATATGGCTGGGTCATGTCTTTTGATCCAGGAAGTCACTCGATGTCTCTTTACTGAAGCATTCAGTCCATTCACATTCAATATAATTATTAATAGGTATGTGTTCACTGTTTCCATTATAATATGTTTATTTTTGTGTTGATGTTTTCTCTATTGTTCTTATTAGTCTGTTCTGGGACATTGTTTTTTGTGAGTTGACTTTTCACATTTTTCAGAGCTGTTTTTGTAGTCCTTGAGACTCCCGTTTTACATTTCTTGAAATGGTATGTTACATCTTTGTTGTGCTTTACAGCAGCCCATATTATCCCCCTTAATAAACTATATGTAAACCCAATTTTAAGTACTACCAGTCTTGTCGTCTTCCTCTCCATCTGGAAGGACTATAATGACTGTAGTACATCCCTGTTGTTAATATGATGGCAACATAATTTTCATGATAACCACTGGATTGCTTCTTTCAGTATTAAAGCTGTGGTTGAATTTGGAGCATTCCCTAACTGAGTAGAGTTCTGAATAATGTGTCATTCTAAAATATAAAGTTAATGGTTTTGTTCTTCTAAGCCAAAACCAAGAACCTCTTACAGTATTTCTTGTAGTTTTGGTTTGGTGTTTACAAAGTCTGAGTTTCCATTTATCTGGGAGTGTCTTCATTTCATTTTCAAATTTGAAGTATAGTTTTGCAGGATATATAATTCTTGGTTGGAAGTTCTTCTCCTTCAAGGCTTTGAATGTGTCATGGCACTGTCTCCGTGCCAGCATGGTTTCTGCTGAGAAATCTGACGAAAGCCTACGGGGTTTCCGTCTGAAGGTTAGCTTTGCTTTGAGTCTTGCTGCCTTTAAGCGTTGCTGCTTATGTTTCATTGTGCTAAACTTGATTATAATATGTCTTGGAGTCTTTCTTTTGATATCTATATTGGGTGGTGTACATAAGTATCTGAGATGTCTATATTTTCTTCCTTCGTGATTTCTGGGAAGTTTTCTGTCAGCAGCTCAGCAACGATACTCTCTGTGTTCTCAGGTGTCTCACCCTGTTCAGGGACTTCAGTTAATCGAAGGTTGTTCCTCTTACTTCTTAAAGCTTCTTGATTTTCTTGTTTCTTTTTTCTGATTTCTGCTCATAGACGTTGGTGTCAGTAGCTCTGTCTTCCAGGTCAGAAATTCTTTTTTCCATTTGTTCCTATCTGTTTTCTTGGCTTTGAATGGAAGTTTCTATGTCTTTGATTTTGTTCTTGACCTGTTGGATTTCAGAGTACTGGTTTTCCATCAGATCAAACAGCTTGCTTAATTTTTCCTTTTGTTCTGCTGCATTTTGTATAAGGTCTAGAAGGGCTCTGTATATAACCCGTTTGTATTCACCTTCTGATGATTTCAGAAAAGTTTCTTCATCTGGAAAACTCCTTGGTTGTTTTGTTTGGGGACCCTTCTGAAGCCATGGGTGATTTCTTGTATGCCACAAGTGCCTGTTGCTTTTTGAGTCCCATGTGAGTAAGTAGAGACTGGGAGAGATACTGTGAGGATGGACCACAGATGTTTCTCCAAGTTGTCTTAAAATGTAAAACAAAAGGTATCTGACCACTTCCCAAGTCAGTCAGGTTTTCAGGTGTAGAGGTCGCTCTTTCCAACTGGCAAAGTAAGCACCTCTATATCCAATCCCAGATGATATAAACTAGTTCAAAATACAGCAATGATACTGTCCTGTTGACCTCTGCTGACAGGGCCCAGGCTTAGGTGACACTGTGTAAACTACTGCTTTTTTGGTAGAAAAGCACTCTTGTGGCCAGGCTCTGGCTCCCAAGCTAAGAAATAGGTCCAGCTGCGGCCACTACATCTAAGATGGCGCCATCCACACGGTCAGCAGATAGAGAGGCTGAAGGTGCCGAGAGGTAGTGATTCCTCTGCCTCTGTTGCCGGGCCCCCACTGTAGGCGACACTGTGTAAACTACTGCTTTTCTGTCGGAGAAGCACTGTCCTGTTTGCAGGCTCTGGCTCCCATGCTAAGAATTAGGTCCCACTAGAATCTCCCTATCCAACATGGCATCCTGCACACTGGCAGTGTGGTTCTGTAGAAACCACACTGTGGCAATGATAAAAAGACAGACTCAACATGTCTAGATTAACAGAGTCCTAAGCCTGGCTCTCAAAATATGGGAATTTCGCTTGCCTATCCCACCAGCAGTGCATCTGAGTCTAGTCGCTAGGCAAGATCCAGCCGTGCCTGCCGGCCAAGACAGAAGAAAACAAAAGTCAAAATGGTGCATTTACCTTCAGTCCTTGAGAGCTAGGGCTAGCCAGGAGTGAAAGTTAGTGAAAGAAAGGAGGTTTTTCGTTCAGTGGTATGAAATCCAAATTATCAGCCCTGTGCCATGTCCTGGGGGCTCACTAGGTGATCAGAAGGCTCCATTTGATTATCAATTCAGGTCTTGGTTTTCAGAGGGATATAAGGAGATGTGTGCTTAGTCCACCATCTTGAGTCCCCTTTGTTTTTTCTTAATGCTAACATTTTAAAGTATACAAGCCAGTTATCTTGTAGAATTTCCCCTGATTTGGATTTGCCTAATGTTGTCTCATGATGAGATTCAAGTTACAGATTTTGGCAGAATACCAAAGTGATATTGTATCCTGGTGTCCGAGTTCTTGAGATATTTTATCCCTTTTGGTGATAGGTTAATTTCCCCTTTCCTGTATTTGTAACCGTTTTTCTTAATAGTAAAAAATAATGAGTTCCCATATCCTCACTGTGTTTATTCCTTTCTTAAGTCTAGACTACACAGAAAGTATTTTCAGAATGGCTAACACTAGTAGTACATAAAGTAAACTTAGAAATGAGTTCTGGTTTTGTGCACAGTTCTGTTTTTCTGGGTAAAATTAGAATATAGTGAAATGAATGGATCTTAAGAGAACAATTTCATTAGTTTTGACAAATGCACACACTCATGCAGGAGTCCCAGGGTGGTACAACAGGTTAATGTGTCTGGCTGCTGTTTTCATCATCTAGTTCTGCTGTAACAGAAACCACAATGCGGATGGCTTTAACAAAGGAGAGTTTATTCTTACACAGTCCAGTAGGCTACAAGTCTGCATTCAGGGTGTCCCCTCCAGGGGAAGACTTTCTCTCTGTCGGCTCTGGAGGAAAGTCCTTGTGTTGTATCAGTCTTTGTTCAGGGAGCAGCTTGGCACAGGAACTGGGCTCTTCGCCCAGTGCTGCTGTCTTGATGGTGTGTGAGGTTCCCCATTGTTCTGCTTGCTTCCATTTTATCTCTTGTAAGTTAGAAGGGTAAAGCGTGGTGCAAGCCAACTCCAGGGAAACACCCTTTACAATGAAGCACGGAGGGGACCTTATGAAGGGATTTACAGTCCCATCCTAATCCTCTTAAACATACAGGAAAATCACAAAATGGAGGACAGTCATAAAACACTGGGAATCATGGCCCAATCGAATGGCTACACACGTTTTTGGGTGGACACAGTTCAGTCTATGGCACTTGCTAACTGAAGGAGTTCTCAGTTAACATCCACTGAGCAGTGCCTCAGTGGAAAGGCCTAAGGATCTGCTTCACAAGAAAAGTGCCACTGAGAACCTGACGGAAAACAGTTCTACAGACACACACCAGATGCCCTGAGTCAGAAAAGATGCCATGGCAACTGGTATACACTCACCTAACACCAATTCCAATAAAATACAGAACACTTGCATCACCCTGGAAAGTTCCCTTGTATGTCTGCCGGTCAACTAGGGGAGGGAGATATGGTTATATTGTCCATTCACAGACTATTCATTGTCCCGAGGAATACAGCTTGGCAGCTTCTGGTGTTTGATGCAACAAGAGCTTTGCTCTGGGACCCAGAAGTCATCCAGAAAGTTCTCAGAGCTGCCAAGTCAGAAGCAGGGCTGTGCCTGAGGAGACTGTGTGTGGAGTGCTCTCACTTTTGTTGCCCAATTCTGTCACCCACAACCTTTGCGATACTGCAAAAGCAAACTGTTGGGAAGAAGGAGGCCCCAAACTTGGTTCGCATGCCATCTGGGACCTGTCAGTTGCACAGATGTGGCAAGATGTGCATGGAAACTTGATCTTGAGATTTTAATGAGTGATTAGCAACCATAACAGTATACTCATTGTGTTGTTTACTGCGAGATGGGACCTTCTGTGGCAGTGTTGGTGGGTGACTTGTTATTAGCTTTTTGCACACACCTGCTTAGGTGTGTTTTGAGGAGTGACAAAGGGTTATTACGTGGAAAATTCTTCTCTCTTTTTGCCTTTGCTGTAGGCAGCCCGTCCATTTGTCTTTTGATATTACATAATCCTCACTTCTACCAGCCTATCCATTTATGTTTTGAAATTGTATAATCCTTACTTCTGTCATGGAGCTCTCATGGTGCAGTGTTTAGGAGGTTGACTGTTAACCAAAAATTGGCAGTTTGAAATCACCAGCTACTCCTGGGAGACGCCATGGAGTAGTTTTACTCTGTGGTATAGGATTACTATGAGCCTTCCTTTCTTTTTTTTTTTTTTAAACTTCTATCTTATTTGCTTATTACTTAAGGAGCATGAAACACCAAAATTAAGCTCAGCTATTTGAATATTCTCTGAGGAAAACCTCTGTCCCAAAGCAGCCTGTAGCCCAGGAGCTCTGCCGTGTACCTAGAGAACAGAAAGGCGGATCACAGATAGGGAAAGAAAGACTAGAGTCTTGCTGTCTGTTAGCAGGCATTCATTTGTTCAAATGGCATTTGAGGCCCTTCTGTATGCCTGAAACACAAAGATGATTCAAATAGCCACTACCCTCAAGAAACACTACCTAGAGGCTGACCTGCCACCAATAATGAGCTCATTCCGTTGTGATGCACCCCACAGTGCTTCTGTTGTAGTATCCTTGGACCAACTAAGTTTGTCAAGACGGGTAAAAATCAGGGAAGGCCTCACAGAGAGTACTTCCGAGTTGATGTTCAAGATGAGTAGGAATTTCTAGAAAGACAGAGCAAGAGAAAGGTATGGAGTATTGACTTGCAAGCCAGAAGCAAGGCAACAGCATCATTATGAAACTGTTCATTGTGCTTTGCAGACAACCCAGCAAGTTGTGCTATTCTATTTGTGAGAATGATTTCAATTTCAACTTCAGGCTCTTCAATGAGTTGGAATCAAATATACTTTATGTAGCAGTTGAGGCTGCCATGTTGAAGTTGACAATTCCATGTGAAACTTTCTCACCTAGGACTGAGCCTTAGGGGATTTCCTAATCACAGAAACCTAGCAGCTGCAGCGTGGGGGTGTGGAGGACAGTAAGTCAGGGGATTTCCAGAGTCCTGGCTCTGCATCCTTTGCTGACCAGCCAAGTGGCTCAACCAAGGTGCTCCCCTTCTGTCCGCCTCCACTGCTGCTTTTAGAGTCAGTTGGATAGGATAAGCTGTGCCTCCTTGTTGGCACTCTAACCAGCTTTAATATTTTACATTCATTTGATCACATTTTTGTTCTGTATTTCACAAGCAGTGCATTTGAACTGCAGAAGAAAATCAGACATATTTAAGTATAAAGAAGATAATCAACTATACAATCCTCTCAGCTCAGTTAGCGGTTATCTCTACTCCTTTCTGCTTTATTTTTATCCATATGTCCAAACCCACTACCACTGAGTCAGTTCTGACTCACAGCAACCTTATAGAATAGAGTTTCCAAGGAGCATCTGGTGGATTCAAACTGCTAACTTTTTGGTTAGCAGCTGTAGCACTTGATCACTACACCACCAGTTTCCTATCCATATGTGTATAGGTATATACAGATAATGTTTCTTCCCAACATTCCTACTGTGAATTTGAATGGAATTAGCTTGAGACAGAGAAATATATGGTGCTACATCAAAGATACTCCCTGCTTCTCTAATTTGATAGGGGTTTAAATCTCCGTCACTTACAAGAACTGGCCAGAGCCCAATCGGAAAGACTCTCCAAAGTCTGTGCCAGGAATTTTTGCATACAGCTTCTCAGTGGCAAATATTACTCAAACTTGGGTTCCAGCCAGATTTTCCTTCTCTCCAAAAGGGAAATAAATCTCTGACTTGGAAAATGATGAGTAACCTCCCAGTTCCCTTTCCCTATCTCATTTACCCAGTGAGGCCTCATGTCTCCATTTTAACATGTGATGGATTCCATATGTATGGTCGTGTGGTGTAAATTGTATCCCACGTCTTGTTCTTAGCAACTGGTGTTTCCCGACCCTCCAGAACTGCCTGGTTCCCAAAAGGAGATGGAATATCGTCCCAGAGCTGGTGTGGAGTACTGACTTGCAAACATTAACCTCAGAACTCTTGGCTCTTCACCTCCTTGAAAAACCTTGGATATTTCTCCCTTTGCTTTAATTTCCTCATCCATAGAGTGGGGAAAATATTTTCTGTTTCCTAGGAAAATTGCAATGACTGACATGTATCCAGTTCCCTATGCCCAAGTACCAGGGCCTTTTCTTACCCCTGGGACTGGTGTTGACATCAGAAATAAGAAGAAAACATAGATCTGTGCGATCACATCAGGTCTCTTGGGATAAGTAGGTCTCTTTCTGGGCTCAGTGTTTGTTCATAAGCAGGTACAATGAAAGGCTAATTTGAAGGTCCAGGATGCCCCAGCCTAAAAGGCTATAGAACTTTCCATCACATCTCATGACATTATTCCCAAGAACTCAGTCTTGTTCATTACTTTTGACCTGTGGTCTTCCGAGACCACCTAATCAGTAGTTTAAGTTTGTGCTGCTTAATCCTTTGCCTGTCACCTGTGTTTACAAGGAGGCACCTAGCTGGTCTGAACACATTTTTCTTACAAGATCCCTTCTACCAAGACCAGAAAGTTTAGGGTTATGTTTGCTTTACTCAGTTGTACTGGACCAGGCAGAGCCTCAGATTGTTGAAAAATTGGGTTCCTTTTAGTTTGGAATTAAAGCCACTCACCTTTAGCCTTCCCCCTCCCCCATGCCCACCCCCTGACATAGTGGTTCCTAAATTTTTTGAGCCATGGGCCTTTGTCAGACTAAGACATACAGTAAACTCTGCTCCTCAGAGAAATGCAGAGCCACACGTGACTTTGCAGACTATTTCAGTGGCTCCACAAAGTCCCAGAGCATCACAATAAATCCTAGTAAAGCCCCCTTGCTCTGTTACTTTTTTTTTGGTTTCAGTCTCAAAAACATCCTGGGTGAGAAACTGGGGAGAAAGGGATACAGCCAGTCCCGGCCTCCTCATGACCTCCTCCATATGACTTTGGGAAGTCACCGCCTTACCTTTTGGGGGCTGTAGGAAAGGGAAAGGTAAGGGATGCTTGCCACTGGGTTTGGCATTATGATCCGAGATTGTGTAGTACTTCATTTCTTCAGGTCCAGCTGCATCCAGCAGGGGAGCCAAGGAAGAAGGTGACTCTGCTCAGAGTTAAGGGCTGCTCTCCTTTCACCAGTGGGGCATTGACTTGAGTCCTTATCGGCAGGGAGCCCTAAATATCATGTCTGTGTTCTTCTGTCCTTCTTATTTCTGTAGTGGACTTAAACTCATCCCTTCACTCTCAATGCCTCTGGACTGTAGGGAGAGAGGAATGTAGTTTTAACTGCCAGGCTTTTGAAATAAGAGACCCATCAATTTGAACTGGGAAATCTTTTATGGGCATTTATGCTTATACAAGATTTCAACTGGCAGTTGAAATCTGCCAGTGCTCCGTGGAAGCTCTATGGGGCAATGCTACTCTGCCCTGTAGGGTTGATATGAGTTGAAATTGACTCGACAGCACTGAGTTTGGTTTTTTGGTTGTAGATGACATCATAAGTGGCCATCAAGTGGGCCCCAACTCGTGACTCATGACAACTTCATGTACAGTGGAACGAAATACAACTTGGTCCTGTGCAATACTTCTGACTGATTGCCAAATGGGACATTGTGATTCACAAGGCTCTCATTGGCTGATTTTCAGAAGCGGATCACCAGGCCTTTCTTCCCAGCCTGTCTTGGTCTAGAAGCTCCATGGACAGGTGGTGGTAGCTGTACATGAGGCACACTGGCCAGGAACCAAACCTGAGCCTTCTGCATGGAAAGTGAGAATTCTGTCACTGAACCACCACTGTCCCTAACCGTATCCCTCTCTCCCTCTTTCTCCCCCTCTCTACATCTGTCCTTCTCTCATCTATCCATCTGTAATGTTCTAATACTCAACTATATATTTACAGGAGTTCATTTAAATGACTTATTGTCACAGTTCAGTTCTACAAACACTCAAGCTCCTATTTCATGGTTATGCTTTTGGATGATGTGAAGGTAAAGAAGACAGCCTCTGAAGTTTCTAGTGATATCCTGCAGAGAATAGTGAAGTTAGACTAGATGATTATGTATATAATTCAAATATGTGAAGTTATTTGAACATGTTTACCTATGAAATGCTCCAGCTTGGAAAGGATAACTAGTTCCTGGCTAATAGTAGGAGCTGATTAAGTATGTTTCGAATAGTGAGAACAAACATTGAATGATTTGGTAGATAACAAAAGGAGTAGCATAACAGAAGGTAAGAAGGAGCTCTGTGCCCTCCAAGAGCTTGCAGTCTGGTAGGTAGCTATGACATGGTAGCAGAGAGTCTGTCTATCTGCTAGTACAGAGGTGTGATTTATCGTCACATTACAAATGGTAGCTGTTATTGAGTGTTAGACTGCACTATTCTGAACATTATTCAGCTGCGCTTGTTATCAGGTTTTACCATCTCATGTGTCTTGGGTGATGCTTTCAGTGATGTGTTTTTGTACGTTGGAAGACCGTTTCCAGAGTATATGAAAACAAGAAGCTTTGGGGATTCATCAAAGTGAGTTCCATTTTATGAAAAGACACATTCTGGCAGTGAGCTCTTTGAAGGTTTTTAGTTGCTCTCCTGTAAGATTTTGAAAGGTTTTATTATATTTCTAAAGGACTTTCTAAGACCCTGTCTAGGTATTTCTGAAAGTGCTTGCCACTGCAGGCTTTTTGCCATAGAAGACATGAAAGAATTGTGAGAGAACATCCTATTCCCAAAGTTAGTGTCCTTCCAACTTGTTTATATAATGTATGATGATGGTCATAAATCCTAGAGTGTCTGGTCTTCCCTAGTTGAAGTAATTTTTTCGTAAGAAGTTTTGTTAGAGTTTTTCTTAACAACAAAGAAACAACTACATATTTCTCTTTTCTAGAACATCTAATTGCTAGTAAAAGCATACAACCAAAAATATCTTGAATTTATAGCCATCAGTCTAAAATTGAAAAATGTCCCCTATGTGGTCCTTGAATTGCAGCAAGTGTGCCAAATGTTAGCCACTATGTAAGTGTACATTCAACAGTGTCTTGAGAAATGGCAGTCTCTCAAAAGGACTACTTTGAAGGGTCTTTGAAATAGTCACAACACCTTATTGTCAGAACTTACCTGTTAACATAACTGTAGACATTTCAGGTGTCTTTTCAATTGACCCTGAATTTGCTGAAGCATTTTGAGGTTTTTAAGAACTTTTCTGGCAGTCCAACTTGGGATAGAAACCCATGCAAAAATTTGTTTCTGTGTTATTTGTAAAAGTGGGAGAGGGAATTTCAGTTTCTCCTAGTTCTCATTGGTTCTTCCCATTTTCCTTTCCTTGTATGTCAACTATTTCTTGAAGGACCTTGAAGGGAGAGGGTAGCTAAAGAGAGGATGAAAATAAGCTGCAATTGCTCATTATTGTGTTAAGACTTCTAACATATTCCTAGTGTGGAACATGAGCTCAGTGTTGCTTTTTCTTAAAGAAGAGCATTCATTAGTTGCCTGAGTAAAATGATAAGATTGCTAATGTACCCACTCCTCACTATTTATGATAATACTGAAAAACCTGCCAACTTTTTTGCACATTAGCAATGTACTTCTGGCAGTAACAAATCCCAGATATAAGGCAAGAGTAGTACTGGCTGGGATGGTTAAAGTTACATGTCAACTTGGCTGTGCCGTGCTTCTCAGTGGTTGGGCAGTGAAGAAATTAATGTGATCTGGCAGTTAGGTAATGGTGTAGTCATCCTCCATTTTGTGATTTGGTGTGGTGATCCTCCATTTTACCCACATACAGGTTTCTTTGTTCATTTTGGCCTAACAAAGATTCACTTCAATTACAGTGTAAGTAGTTTTAGAAAAATTAATGAGTGCAAAACAACTTGGCAGTATAATAATATACATGAGGAAGAAACTAAAAAAATAAAACACACATACATCTCTTGGCTATACCCGACAGGTAAGTGACTTCCCAACATCTGTTGTTCCTTGCCTAACCACTCACTGTTTCCTGTTTTGAGAGAATATTCCAGTAAACACTGACCATAAACCTGAAAAATGAGACTTACAAGCATCTTGTCACTCTCTCTGCAAAAGGACTGCAAGTTCCAAGGCATGGACCCATTAATAGTGGCCTCCAGGGGAAGCTTTCCACTTAGTCCCATTCTGCTGTGCAAGCTTGAAGCAACTGATAAGCTGCTCTGGGGAAATTTGCTTTAGCTCTCACAGTATTTTCCTGTTAGTAGCCTTGGCAGAGGTGAATTCTTGACCTTTGTGGATGAGTTTGATTTCTCGGAAGAAGACAAAAGTAATTTGAAGCTATGTGTTGTGAATCAAGGCGATGAGCAATTTGCAAGGAAAAAAAAGAAAGAAATAGAAGGGCTTAAAATGACATGCAGGCCTGAATAAGTGAGGCGACTCCATAGAAACCAAACCAACCCCAGCCCTGTCAAATCACTTTCCACTCAGCGGCCTTATAGAACGGAGTAGAACTACCCCATTGAGTTCCTAAGGAGCACCTGGTGGACTCAAACTGCCAGCCTTTTGGTTAGCAGCCATAGCACTTAACTACTACACCACCAGGGTTTCTACTCCATAGAAGAAACTCAAATTATCCTAATCTTTTTGAGCTAAAAGCCGGCACAGAGACAGCAGGGAGCTTTGATATGGTCGGTGCAGCAGAGATGAGCACTGGCTAGAGGGACTCTGCCACTGACTCTGTGATCTTGGTGATCTTGGACAGGTATCTCAGATGTCCTGAACTTCAGTTTCCTTCGGTGTAAAACTATGTCTTACTGAAGTCCGAGGTCATCAACACAAGAGAAAACCCACATGTTCTGACAGTGCCTGGGACAACACTTTACTCAACGTAGAAAACAGACAGAACGGATGAGCTTCACTTTGAGCATCAGCCCCCCATGGCCAGCAACTGTCCCCTACAGCTGGTGCAGGGCAGAGACTCATTGAACACCCCTCTTGGGTTGCAGTGGAGGGAGACCTCATTCCCTCCTCCTAGGAACAGATACAGACATGGAATTGACCCGGTGCCATATGCTGCCCATAAATGAGCAAGAGACAGAAAGTCACTGTGTGCCAAGAACAGGGAGGAGGCTGTTCTGGTAAGGAGAGTAGAGAGACAGACCTGGTTCCCAACCTCCTCATCAGAGAATGTTCTGGGGCTAAAGGCCCTGGGTAGACAGTCTGGATGGGAAATGCAGAGACAGATCCTCCTACCAACAACTTAAAATACCTCTGCCATGGCCATGAAGACTAAATGAGGTCTTGCATGTCAAGTGTCGTGGCGTTGGTGCTCTTTGAGTGTTTTTGATTGCTCCTTTGTCTAAGCAGAGAGCAGGTACCACTCCCAGTTCCTTTTATAAATGCTCTCGTTTTATAACTGCAACCATGAAAAACTTTCCATCCTTGGATATTGACGAAAAGGGAGGGAGAAGGAAAGAGGATGAGCAGTTCTTTTGGAAAGGGCATGGCCTAGAGAGGTGAGCAAATATTCATGTGCAGATTATTCGATTCTTTGTCTTTTTATTTCTTTTACCCTTTTAAAGTAGACTGTTAATTCAGAAGTTTAATTATCAACCAAAATGAAGCTGAGGTTTAACATGCCTGGGTATGTGTGTGTGTATAGGAGGTGTGAATCCTCATGTTTCCTGGAGGTGGAAGTCAGCCTGGAGTATCTGCAGCCAGTCCGCAACCTCAGCAGAGCTGTCAGACCGTGGGAAGGGCCTCTTGGTTGTGTTCCCTCTGAATTCAGTTTCTGAGGGCCAGGGACGTATGAGGCCCAGGATTGCAGTCCATGCAGTGGTGAGCCCACAATCAGGCTTGCTGGGGCAATTGTTCTTTCCACGGTCCCACTGCTTCTCAGAAGCCCTTTTTTAGCCTTGGCCACCTTGTTTTCTCATGCCACACTCATGCTGGCTTTCTCACAAGTAACACACCCACGTAAATAACGCACGCAGGTGTATAATTCGTGTAACAGCACCTGGGAAAATAACATGCTAAAGTGTTGTGAGGTTGGCGAAAATGCGTAATGTGTGCATTACTTGCATGAAAGCATGGCAAATTGGTTAGAGGCCAGTGCAACATGAACAGGGCAGATCAGCTGCTTGGTTATATCTTTTCAAGTGATATAGCATTTCACTGCTCCTTTAGCATCCTTTTATGTATGTTTTCCCACTATCCTTTTCAGCTTTGTGAAGTGGCTAGGAAAGAGCTACTCAGTCTACCAGGCAGACAGTATATTACCAAAGAGGAAAAACCAAACAAAAACATATTGCTGTCCAGTCATTTCTAACTCCTAGAGACCCCATGTGTTAGAGTAAAACTACTTTGTGGTTTTTTTTTTATTATTAAATTGTAATCTTAGCAGAAGCAAACCACTATGGCTCTCTTCAATGGCATTAATGGACAGGTCCAAATCACCAGCCTTCTGGTTAGTAGATGAACACAACTTGCTTGTGCCACCCAGGAACCTTTGGAGAGAACAGGACTTGGACCTCCCAGCTCTCATACCTACTGTGTTTAACATCTCTGAAACAATGATGTGGTAGGATTGATTCACACTCACAGAATTCCAGTGTACTGAGGAGAAACCCCAAAACCAAACCCATTGCTGTGAAGTTGATTTGGACTCATAGCAGCCCTACAGGACAGAATAGAGCTGTCCCATAAGTTTTCCAAAGAGCAGCTGGTGGATTTGGACTGCCAACCTTTTGGTTAGCATCCAGCCCCATAAGCACTGCACTGGGTAGATGGGTGAAGGATAATTTCAGTTTAAATCTGCGGCATCTTGGAGAACTGATTGGTTAAGCACCTTCAGGCTGTCTTTGGAAGCATTGTTCTCTTAAAGGGAAATCTTGGTGCCCAGACAAAAGTATTTCCCAAAACAAGTATCCTTGGGAAGGTTGAAGTGGGCTGGAGCAGCTTCTAGATGCCCTCCAGAATAGACGTGGGGTGGGGTGTAAAATTCAAAAAGAGTTGCCTCAAGAAGCTGTTTATAACAAACATAGTTCACTTGCCATTGTGGTGACTTTTAAGCCTGAGTATTAAACACTTGGAGAGTGGGAACATGCAGCTGCTAAGAATCCAAGACAGTACTGTTTTGAAGATGCAAATGCTTCTGTTTTGAATTTACTTAAGGAACTAGGATCATTGCCTCATATCTATTCCTTTGAATACAGATATTGTTTAAATGACGTCATTTGGGGTAGCATACACAGTCCAGGTGGTTTCGAGGAAATCATAAAAAAAAATTAAAAGCAAACCAAAACAAAAAAAAAACCCCTTAGTTATCATTGCATTCTAGAGGCCAAGAAGAAAGAGCAATGGTAATTTTTGGCAGACTCCCAGGCCCAGCAAAACCCACACCCGAAGGCTGTCTCTGTAGCTTCCTGTGGTTTTTCCACTGAAGAGAAACAGCCTTTCTCTTGGAGGGTCCAGGATGGCAAGTTTGTACTTCGGCTCGATCGGAGTCATGCAGTTTCTGCCTGAAGGTTATGTCCCAATAGGCATCTTGTGGAAAATTTGATGCACTACAATTGTTACAGATTGAACTGAGTTTGTTTCACTGATGCCAATAGTACAATTCTTTTTTGGTAGAAATCAATAGCTTCCAGTGATTAAAGGTTATCGAGGTACCAGGTGGCCTGCTGCCATGAAATCCAAGCTTGATCTAGTGCTGCCACACATGAACATTTAATTGGAAAATGGGCACAAAAGTTAGTGATTCAGCCTATTTTCTCACATAAAAGTTTGATAGAGATGGATACACCACTATTCTAGTTACAGAATAGTATCTACCCTTTTATTTGGATTAGGTGGTAGAACTTCTGTTAAGTATCCAGACCTACAGCCAGATCCCTAGACCCAGGGTGCCGCCGCAGAGGGCTTCTGATAATCCACATGTTGATGCAAGGTTGGAGTCCCTGGGTGCGTCGAACAATTAACATGCTTGTATACCAGCTGGAAGATTGAAGGTTTCAGGCTACCCAGTGGCTCTTTGAAAGCAAGCCCTGGTGATCAACTTCCAAAAAATCAGCCACTGGACACCCTACAGAGCACAGTTCTACTCTGACAAACATGGGGTTGCCATGAATTGAGATCAACTTGATGGCCATTGATACTGGTTATATGCAAATTTGGAGGGGCCTTTACCTTATTTCCTGCCAATCCAATGCTGTTATTTTCCTTCTAACATTTTACTGTGGTTTGGCTGAAAGTTTACGGAGCAAATTAGATTCCCACTCAACAGTATACCACATTTTGCTTTGTGACATTAGTTACAATCTTCACAATTGACAACACTCACTTTCTTCAGGTTCATCATTGCTATTAGCCCATCTTGCCCGCCTCTTCTATATTCTGAACTTTGCTTTTGAGTAAATATTGCCTTTTGGGTTTTACATGGTTTATTGTTCTGAAGAGCACCTTCCTCACAGGCATAGTTTTCACTTTATAGACCTGTCTGTTGTTTGGCTGATAGGTGATCTCCAGGAGTGGTTTAGTTCTAGGTTTGAAGAATGTATAAAGGCCATAGTCTTGGGGCTTCACCAGTCTCTATCAGACCAATAAAGTTTGGTCTTTCTCATTAGTTTCGACCTTGTTCTACAGTTGTTATTTTCATTAGTGAGTTACTTTTACCATCCATTCTACTCACTAGATGACTCTCTTGCATAGATTTAGATAGCTGTATATTGACCCTGGTGGTATAGCGGTTAAGTGTGATGGCTGCTAACAAGGTCGGAAGTTCAAATCCACCAGGTGCTCCTTGGAAACTCTATGCGGCAGTTCTACTCTGTCCTATATGGTTGCTATGAGTCAGAATCGACTCAGTGGCTGTGGGTTTTGGGTTTGGGTATATTGATCCACTTGATTCTGGAGGGTGAACTTTTGATTAGTCTTTCAAATGCCAGCAAACCATACCCAAAGTATGCACTCCCAGTTCCCCCCCCAAAAAATCTGAACCCACTGCTATCATTTCTGACTTGTAGCAACTCTAGAAGACAGAGTACAGCTACTCCATAGAGTTTCCAGTGGATTCAGATTGCTGATCTTCTGGTTAGCTGCTGAGCTCTTAACCACTGTGCTACAAGGGCTCCTCATTCCTGATTAAGGTGCCTTAAATACTAACCAGCTACCCCTACGAGGTAGATGGTGTATGTGTGGGGGGTGTATGTGTGTACTGTCTTTGTACTGAAGTATTAAAAATAAATTATAGATAATATAAAAATGTTGTTAGATGCCCTGATATAGATGCCTGGTATAACAATGACAGGAACCAAATCCGGTGCTGTCGAGTCAGTTATGACTCGGCAACCATGTAGAACAGAATAGAACTGCCCTATAGTTTCCAAGAAGTGCCTGGTGGATTGAAACTGCTGACCTTTGGTTAGCAGCCATAGTACTATGCCACTAGGGTTTCCAGTGCAGCAATAGGTGTCTTAGTCATTTGGTACTGCTGTAACAGAAATACCACAAGTAGATGACTTTAACAAAGAAAAATTTATTCTTATACAACCCAGTAGGCTAGAATTTAAAATTCAGTCTTCTAGCTCCAGGGGAACATAGTCTCTGTCAGCTCTGGAGGAAAGTCCTTGTGTTGCATTAGTCTTCCTTTGGTCTGAGAGGATCTCAGCACAGGAACCTCAGGTCCAAAGGATGCACTATGTTCTGGGTGCTGTTTTCTTGATGGCATGAGGTTCCCAACTCTCTGCTTGCTTCTGTTTCCTTTTATCTTGCGTAGGATAAAAGATGGTACAACCTGCAACTCCAGGGAAACTCTCTTGACATTGGAGCAGGGGAGTGACCTTAGGAAGAGTTTTACAGTCCCACCCTAATCTTCTTTAACACAATCTGGTCTATTAACCACAGACAGAGATCAGAATTTATAGCATAAGAGAAATCACAAAACGGAGGGCAGTCATACAGTATTGGGAATCATGGCCCAGTGAAAATACTACACACATTTTTGGGGGGACACAATTGAATCCATAGCAATAAGTATCTCTTTATTTGACCGTGGAATATTTTGTCTTCCATAATGTTTCCAGTCTTTGATGAAGGACCTAAAATATCAGCTGACTACTGGCCTCACTTGGTCAAATAGTCACAATCAGGGATGGAGGGTTCATCTACAGGGCAGAAGGAGGGAAGAGAATTATAACCTGTGTTTGTTTTGTAGGCTTTTCCAAGCTCTTTTATGTTCTTTCATCTGATCTTCTAGTATGTATGGGGGTATTATGTCATTTTATAGGCACATTTGTATCAGAGATCATAAAGTAAAGCATTTTTGGAACTATAACCAAACCCTGTCTGCACTATACATGTAGACTGCCATTAAGAAGTGCTGTCACTCTTGTTCAAAGAATACCATAAACCCTTTTTAACTCAGGCAGGCATTGGCAAAGTAAGGCCGTGTACCGAGGATGTAATAACAGAATGCTGGACAGTTTCTACTTTAGCTAGTGATAGACTAGGCAGTTCAAACTAACACTCTCAATGAAGTCATCTAAAGAATTTGGACCAATTATCTTAAAAATCTCCTTAAACATCAAAGAACTAATAAATTGTGAAGAATTACTGAACTGATTTTTGGGAGAGATATAAACACCAAGGATAGGCTTAGTGCAGTTGCCTTGTGGGTGTCTGTAGGTCAGGAAAAGGAGCTGTATTTAGGGGGAATTAAAGTTGGAGTTTGGATCTTGGCAAGCCTGAGAACCCTGGTAAGACACTCCCCTCTTTAGGCTGTGATCTCCTGAGGAGATACAAATAGAAGTGGAGGTCAGCTGGAAGTAAACCAGCCCTCACGAGATGTGTGGTCCAGAAACCTTGAGGCCTACTTGGATTCAGATCATTCTTTCAGCAATTCACATGATTGTTACTAGGTGCCATGGAGTTGCTTCCATCTCATAGCGACCCTATGCACAACAGAACGAAACACTGCTCAGTCTTGGGCCATGTGCACAATCGTTTTTATGCTTAAGCCCATCGCTGCAGTCACTGTGTCAGACCATCTCATCAAGGATCTTCGTCTTTTTTGCTGACTCTACCAAGCATGATGTCCTTCTCCAGGGACTGATCCCACCTGACAACATGTCGAAGTATGTAAGACATAGTCTTGTTGTCTTTGCTTCCAGGGAGTGCTCTGGTTGTACTTCTTCCAGGATGGATCTCGTGGTTCTTTTGGTGGTCCATAGTGTATTCAGTATTCTCCAACACCACATTCAAAGACATCAGTTCTTCTTCTGTCTTTCCTTATTCATTGACCAGCTTTCACATGCATATGATGCAATTGAAAATACCATGGTTTGGGTCAAGTCTTCAAGGTGGCATGTTTATTTTTCAATGCTTTGAAGAGGTCCTTTGTAGCAGGTTTTCCTAATGCAATGTGTCTGTTGATTTCATCATTGCTGTTCCATGGTCATTGACTGTGGAACCAAGTAAAATGAAATCCTTGGCTCCCTCAGTCCTTTCTAACTTACCAAAACCTTGATTCTCAGAATATTTCTACAAATATTTTTTTTAATTACAGTATCCAGCCACAGTCAAAGGTAACCAGGCACAAAAGGAGAGAAAATGACGTAAATGAGAACCAGCAGAAGCAACAGACAGCACAAATATACCCTCAGAGATTCTAGGTGCAAGACTTAGAGACACAAACTGTAAAAAAAATAGTGTTCAAAGAAATAAGAGAGAAAGTTTAGTTTCAGCAGAGACTGAAAGCCAAAAAGTATGTTGCAGACTTTAAAAAACATCTAATAAATTCTGAACTGAAAATACAGAACAAAGTGAACAGGTTTGTGGGCAGTCATATATGGTTAAGGAGCAAATTAGTGAACTCAAAAATATGGAAGAAACCAGAGTGAAATGAGAGTCAAAAAGATGAAAGTACAGAAGAGAAGATGAAGGACAGAGGATACAGTGAGAAGGTTTAACAATCCTATAATTGCAGTCCAAGGAAAAAAAGAATGATGCTATAGCAGTATTGGAAGACATCACAGCTGAATGTTTTCTAAGCAAAAGATGTCAAGCCTCAGGTTCAAAAATCCCAACAAATCCAACACAGTGTAAATAAAGGCCACAACTAGACCCGTTGTAATGAAACTGCAGAAAGCAGAAGACAAAGATGAATCTTAAAAGCACTAAGGGGGAGGGAAAGACATTAACTTCAAAAGGGGTGATGGTCAGACTAACCGTTGCCTTATCAATAGCAGAATGTAAGCCAAAGACAGGAAAATAGTAGCTTCAGTCTGTTAAAAGAAATAGCTGCCAACCCAGAATTTCAAACTCAGCAGAAAATATCACTCAGGGATGAGAGGAAAAGGCAAAAGTGAAGGTTAAAGCTATTTTCAGATAAAAAAAGAATTCATCACCGCATGTTTGCCCAGAGGGAATTTCTACTGAGTATTTAAATTATTCAAGACAGAAAGTCAGAAATGTAGGGAAAAAAAGTCAAGGAAAATGGTAAATACGTAAGTCTAAGTGAACGTTGAATGTAAAACAATACAGTGTTGGGTGGTGATTAAAAAATAAATTAAAAATTTGGAACCAAAGCAGAGGCATAAAAGTTGGGAAAGTGAAACGAATTAGTCTGTTCTAAGGTTCTTGCATTGTCTTGATGAGAGTATTAATGTTTAACTTTACTAAGTCAAGGATATATGATACTTTTGCCTGGGTACTGATACAAATGTTTGCTCTGTAATGTCTTAAACTATGTGTTCCGTTTTACATTTCCATGTTATTTCACAATGAAAAAAGTGAAAATCATATTAAGTATACTTTCTGCATGCAGTGTTTTGCAGATATGTTCCTCATTTACATGGCTCTTTTTGCCAGCCAGAATGGCTCACCACTTCTTAGGTCATATTCATCTCAGCCTGTAGTGGCTTAACACAAGAATCCCCACAAAAGCAGAGTAGCCTATCCGAAGAGCCTGCAAATTGTCTTCAGCCTTAGGTTGTAAGAGGTTGAGTCCAAAGCAGATTTTCAATAAATCTAACTCACCCACGTCACACATAATTTAAGCCAGTGTATGTGTTTTTTTTCACTGATCCTCGACCATCCATTTGTGCTTAGGGCTGGCACCCAGATATGCATGTCCACAGGAGTAAGGCCCAGACACAGCTGAACAGTGAGGACTGGGTCTAAAGTGACAGCAAACGAGGGAGCCCATGGAGGATGAGAACTCTGGTTTTCTTTCTGAAGAGCTGCTGTGGTCCAACTCTGGCTGAGTATTGTCTTGCAGAAATTTAGGTCTAATATAGCTAGATCTTCTGATCTGTATTTATGTATATATTGATTGAAATGTATCTTTCCCCTCCCATACTCCATAAATCAACCAAACCTGTGTCTGGGCTATTTTTAGCTTAAGGGCTGTCAGTGGCCTCAAGGTCCATGCAAATTGGAGATAGGGAATAATGTATAAGACTATTTAATATTGTAAGTTCCTAACTCTTCCAGTGGAGCTTGCCTGCCAAATACAATTTTCAATTTCAGAATTAAAAGAGACTCACCGAACCAAAGTTCACACGTTACAAAAGTCACTCAGGGTAATAATTTTCTTAAAGAAAGCTGACAGTCTGTGCAGGGGAATTACAAACTGTTCTTACCATACGAATTTATTATACAGATTGACTAGAACTGTTACACAGTAGTATCACAGCAACTAATTTCTTTTAAGAACCACGAAAGATCAGTTTTTGAAGGTAATTTAAAAGGAACACGCATGCTTCTTCATAGGTTGATTCCTTTTTTATTTTTTTTATTATGATTGAATGAAAGTATACATTCCATATAAATTTGCATGCTCACCTATATGCAGCTCCCACTGCTCTCCCTGCCTGGTGACAGCGCACTCTTCCTCTCTGCTCCATACATGTCTTATCCTCCCAACAATCTCCTATCCCCTGCCTCCAGTAAGAGGTCAGCAGGATGACATCGTATAGATGCATAGAACCATAAAGTGCACACACGACATGGTCACTGTGTCACCAAGTCCAATCCATTCCTGTCCAGAGAGTTGACCTCCATTATGATTTATGGACAGGGACAGCATCAGGGCTAGGAACCATGCTCCCAGGGGAACTCCGAGGCCCCTGGACCATCAGTTGCAGTCTTTTAGTGGTGATCTCAGGGTGCACCCCTTTTTATTCTTGTGTTGCCAGTGAGACTCAACTTTGTGAGCTCCATCATGACTATCACTGATGGTGGCTGGGCGTCACCCGGTTCTTTTGGTCACAAATTGATGTAGTCACCCACTCATGTGGGCCTCTCTGTCTTCTGGGTTCTCTTCCCCCATGTCATTTGGGTCTTGGGTGATCATCCGTTCCTGCTGAGTTGGGACTATTTGCTGTACCCTCAGGTGGCATCTTGGCAGCTTTTAAAACCCCAGACACCACTCACCAATGTGGGGTGCATAAGGCTCTCCTAGCAAAATGCTAGTTGTGCCAATTGGCCTTGATTTCCCCTGACAGCATGGTCCTCGGCCCCTGGCCTCAGCTACTCTGTCCTTGCAATATTATTGGGTTAACATGGGAGGAGTAATCATGTTACGTTGAAGGTCAGTTAATATTGATCTTCTTTCTAATATGTGCTGTCACAGATTTCATGCAACCAAATTTCTATTAACTGTCTAAACCCTCCCCCCCATTGCCCTCCTTCCCTCCTCACCCTTGCAGCCGCCAAAGAGTCTTTTCTTCTATGCATGAATCTATTTTTAAGTTCTTATCATAGGGGCCTCATACAATATTTGTCCTTTTGTCGCTGATTACTTTCACTCAGCATAATGTACTCTAGTTGAAACCAGGTTATGAGATGTTTCCTAAAATCATCGTTCTTTATCATTGCGTAGTGTTTCATTGAGTATATATACCACAGTTTACCTATCCATTCCTCTGTTGTTGGGCATCTGAGTTGATTCCATCTTTTTGCTGTTGTGGACTGTGCTGCAATGAACATTCGTGTGCGTGTATCAGTTGCTGTGAATGGCCTTGATTCTGTATTCTGAGCAGTGCAATTACTAGCCCAAATGGTATATCTAGATCCAGCTTTTTAAGGCAGTGCCAGATTGCTTTCCAAAGAGGTTGCACTATTTTGCAATCCCACCAACAGTGTAGGAGAGTTCCAATTTCTCCACAGCCCCTCCAGTATTTGTTGTTGTGCATTTTTTGGAACATGGCCAACCTTGTTGGGATGAGATGGTATCTCATTGTCATTTTGATTTGAATTTCTTTAATAGCTAATGATCATTAGCATGTCCGCATGTGTTTTTTGGCTGCCTGGATCTCCTCTTTAGAGAAGTATCTGTCCATCTCCTTCACCCATCACTTAATTGAATTATTTATCTTATTGATATTTTGTAGTACTCTATGGCTATGCATTATGGAGATCAGGTGTCGATCTGACATATAGTTGCCAAATATTTTTTCTCATTCTGTAGTGGCCTTTTAGTTCTATTAATAAAGTCTTTGGATGAGAGAAAGTGTTTGATTCTTAATAGTTCCCATTTATCTATTTTCTCTTCTGTTGTTTGTGGTTTGTTTGACAGATTTTGAAGTCTGTCTACATTATGTATTAAAACTTCCATTGTTGTTTGTACTTTTTCTTGGATGAGGTTTATCATTTTAGATTTGATATTTTAGATCTTTTATCCAGTTTGAGTTGGTTTTTGTATAAGGTTTAAGATATGAGTCTTGTTTCAGTTTATTGCAGACAGATATCCAATTTTGCCACCACCATTTGTTGAAGAGATTGTTTTTACCCCAGTTTAATGTTTTAGGGCCTTTGTCAATATCAACTGTTCACAGGAAGATGATGTCACCTCTGGGGTCTCAGCTCTGTTCCATTATCTATCTGTCTGTTTTTATACCAGTACCAGGCTGTTTTGACTACTGTGGCAGTGTAATAGGTTCTAAAGTTGGGTAGTGAGAGGTCTCCCAGTGTGGTGTTCTTCTTTAGTAGTGCTTTACTTATCCAGGGCTTCTTCCCTCTCCAAACAAAGTTGGTAATTTGTTTCTCCATCTCATTAAAAAATGTCACTGGACTTTGTATTGGGATTGCATTATATAAGTAGATTGCTTTGGGTAAAATATACATTTTCACAATGTTAAGTCTTCCTATCCATGAGCAGGGTAGGTTTTTCCATTTATGTAAGTCTGTCTCAGTTTCTTGTAGTGAGGTCTTGTACCTCTCTTTGTAAAGGTCTGTTGTTTCTCTGCTTAGATTTATTCCTAGATACTTTATTAGGAGCTATAGTAAATGGTATTGTTTGGTGATGTCTTTCTTAATAATCTTGTTGTTGGTATAAAGGAATCCTACTGATTTACTTATGTTTATCTTGTATCCTGAGACTTTGTTATCAGTTTGAGTAGTTTATTTACATATTCTTTAGGACTCTCTGTATATACAATCATATCATCTGCAAATAGGGAGATTTTGACTTCTTCTTTGCTAATGCAAATGCCCTTTATTTCTTGGTCTTGTCTAGTTGCTCTGGCTAGACTTCTAGTACAGTGTTAAATAGAAGAGGTGAGAGTGAACATCCTTGCCTAGTTCCTGTTCTGAAGGGAAATTGTTTCAGCCTCTCTCCATTGAGAATGATGTACACAATTGGCTTTATATAAATATATAAATATATAAATATATACATATTGCATTGAGGAATTTGCTGTCTATTCCTATTTTTGCTGACAGTTTTTAGCATGAATGGGTGTTGGAATTTATCAAATGCCTTTTCTGCATCAATAAATAAAATCAGATGATTCTTGTCTTTTGTGATATTTATGTGGTTGATCACATGAATTGTTTTTCTGATGTTTGAACCAGCCTTGCATCCCTGGAATGAATCCAACTTGGTCATGATGTATTATTTTTTCGATATGTTATTGTATTCTATTGGCAAGAATTTTGTTGAAGAGTTTTGCATCTAAGTTCATGAGTGATATCAGTCTGTGGTTCTCCTTTTTGGTTGGGTCTTTCTCTGGCTTTAGTACCAGGGTTATGCTGGCTTCATAAAATGAATTTGGGAGTATCCCACTCCTTTCTATACCATGAAATAGTCTCAGTAGTATTGGAGATAACACTTCTCTAAAAGTGTGGTAGAATTCTTCAGTGAAGCCATCTGGGCCCAGGCATTTTTGGTTGGTAATTTTTGGATGACTTTTTCAATCTCTTCCTTTGTGATGGGTTTATTAATTTGTTTTGATTCACGTTGTGATAATTTGGGTAGGTGATATGAATCAAGGAATTTGTTCATTTCCTCTAGGTTTTCAGATTTGTTATAGAGTACAGTCTTTCATAGTATTCTGTTATGATATTTTTGATGTCTGTTGGATCTCTTATGATGACTCCCCTCTCATTTCTTATTTGTGTTATTTGTTTCCTTTCCTGTGTTTCTTTAGTAAGTTTAGCCAGTGATTTGTCAATTTTATTGATCTTTTCAAAAAAACAGCTTTTGGTCTTTTCAAATTTTTCAATTCTTTTTCTGTTCTCTAATTCATTTAGCTCTGCTCTAATCTTTATGATCTGGTTTCTCCTGTTGCCTGAGGGGTTCCTCTGTTGTTCTCTCTCTACTTGTTCAAGCTGTAGGGTTAGTTCTTTGGTTTGATTTCTTTCTTCCTTCCAGATGTGTGCATTTGTGGAGATAAACTGACCTCTGAGCACTGCTTTGGCTGTATCTCATAGGTTCTGGTAGGAAGTGTTTTCATTCTCATTGGAATCCATAAATTTCTTTATTTCATCCTTCGTTTCTTCTGTAACCCATCACTGTTTGAGTAAGATGTTGTTCTGTTTCCATGAATGCCACTTTCTACCTATGTTTTTTCTGCTATTGATTTCTGCTTTCATGGCTTTATGATCTGAGAAGATGCTTTGCATTAATTCAGTGGTGTGGATTTTGTTGAGAACGGCACTTGGCTTACTTGGCTACCACATGGTCTGTTCTGGAGAATGTTCCATGTGCACTGGAGAAGGAGGTGCAGTTGTCCGCTGATGGATAGAAAGTTCTGTATATGTCGATGAGGTCTAGCTGTTTAATTGTGACAATAAGGTCTTCCGTGTCTTTACTGAGCTTCTTTCTAGACAATCTGTCCAATATTCAGAGTGGAAAGTTGTAGTCTCCCACTGTGATTTTGGAGTGATCTATCTCCTTTTTGAGTGTAGTCAGTGTTTCTGTGATGTATTTAGGTGCTCTAATATTAGGTGCATAAATATTTAATATTGTTACATCTTGCTTGTGTGTTCAACCTTTCAACAATAAGTAGTGTCCATCCTTGTCCACGATGGTGGATTTTATTTGAGATTGGAGTTGCCACATCTGCTCTTCTTTGTTCATTGCTAGCTTGATATATATTCTTCTATTCTTTAATTTTCAGTGTGTTCCTATCTTTAAGTCTGAGGTGAGTTTCTTGTAGACAATGTATGGATGGGTCATGTCTTTTGGTCCAAGATGTCACTCGATGTCTCTTTACTGGAGCATTCAATTCTTTCACATTCAATGTAATTATCAATAGCTGTGTGTTTAGTGTTGCCATTGTGATATGTTTATTTTTGTGTTGATGTTTTCTCTGTTGTTGTTATTAATCTGTTCTGGGACATTCTTCTTTGTGAGTTGATTTTTCAGCTTTCCATGGTTGGTTTTGTGGTTGTTGAGACTCCTGTATTACATTTCTTGATTTTATATGTTGCATCTTTATTGTGCTTTATGGCTGCTGCTATGATCCCCCTTAATAAACTATATATAAAGCCAATTTTCGTTACTACCAGTCTTATTAACTTCCTTTCCATCTGGAAGGACTATAATGACTGTAGTACATCACTCTTTTTTAATATGATGGCATCATAGTTTTCATGATACGATCACTGGATCATTTCTTTCACTATTATAGCTTTGATTGAGTTTGAAGCCTTCCTTAACTGAGTAGGATTCTGGTTGATGTGTCCTGTATTTGCTTCTAAAATATAGTTAGTGGTTTTGTTCTTGTAAGCCAAGAGATTTTTTCAGTATTTCTTGTAGCTTTGGCTTGGTTTTTTACAAAGTCTCTGAGTTTTTGTTTATCTGCAAATGTCTTAATTTCATTTTTATATTTGAAATATAGTTTTGCACAATATATAATTCTTGGTTGGAAGTTCTTCTCCTTCAAGGCTTTGAAGGTGTTATGCCACTGTGTCCATGCCAGCATTGTTTCTGCTAAGAAATCTGACCAAAGCCTGTAGGGTTTCCCTCTGAATGTTAGCTTTGCTTTGAGTCTTGCTGCCTTTAAGAGTTTCTGCTTATATATGATTTTGTTAAGCTTGATTATAGCATGTCTTGGAGCCTTTCTTTTGAGATCTGTATTGAGTGGCATTCAGTATGCATCTTGGATACCTATTTTCTCTTTTATAATTTCTGGGAGGTTTTCTGTCAGCAGCTCAGCAACAATGCTGTCTGTGTTCTCAGGTGTCTCGCCTTGTTCAGGGATTCCAATTAATCGAAGGTTGTTCCTCTTAGTAGAGTCCCACATGCTTCTTAAGACTTCTTCATTTTTCTTGCTTCTTTTTTCTGATTACTCCTCATGGATGCTAGAGTCAGTAGCTCTGTCTTCCAAGTCTGAAATTCTGTTTTCCATTTGTTCCATTCTGTTTTCTTGGCTTTGAGTTGAAGTTTATATGTCTTTGATTTTGTTCTTGATCTATTGATTTTCAGATTACTGGTGTTCCATCAGATTGAACAGCTTGCTTAATTTTTCATTTTGTTCTGCTTCCTTTTGTATAAGGTCTAGGAGGTCTCTATATGTACTGCTTTTGTATTCACCTTCTGATAGTTTCAGAAAGGTTTCTTCAACTAGAAAGTTCTGTGGTGCTTTCTTTTGGGGGCCTTCTGAAGCCATGAGTGATTTCTTGGTTATGCTTTTCTCTAGAGTTTGTTGCTTTGGGGGCATCATGTGAGTCAATAGAGGCCAGGACAGATTCTGTGAAGATCGACTGCAGTTGTTTCTCTAGACCATCTTTGGTCTGTGAAAGCCAGCACTCACCAAGAGTGGGGGTCAGCGAAAGAGAGGAGGTTTTCTGTTCAGTGATATGAGGTCCAAATTAACAGCCCTATGCTATGTCCTAGGGCTCACTAGGTGTCCCAAAAGCTCCATTTAATTGTTAATTCAGGTCTTAGTTTCCAGAGCGATTTAGGGAGATGTGTGTTTAGTCCACCATCTTGACTCTGCCTCCCTCCATAAGTTGATTCTTAAGGCAGTGTGCTCCTGTTTAGAGATAGCAGTGGTTTTCAGTGTCATCCAAGGACCAGCAGGATCACTGTCCACTGGAAACTTGTTAAAAATGCCCATTCCCAGAGGCCACCCCAAATTTACCACTACCAGCAGTTGCTGTCATGTCCAATTCATGGTGACCCCAGGTGAGTCAGAGTAGAACTGTGCTCCATAGCATTTTCAATGGTTAGTCTTTCAGAAGTAGATCACCAGGCCTTTTGTTTTTTTTAACCCGCTCTGGATGTACTCAAATGTCTAATCTTTTGGTTAACAGTCAGCTAGTTAACAGTCTGCACCAGCCAAGGACATCAGTGAGACTTAATGAATCAGAAACACTGGGGGTGATACCCAGCAATCTGTGTTTTAACAGCTCCTCCCTCCCATAGAATTCTGATGTACTACAAAGTTTGAGAACCACTACTCATGATTTTCATTTCTGGCACTCACTCAGAGTCTCACTCAAGAAGGTAATCTGCTTTATGTTCAGCATTTCTTGTATTTTGGGTGTGTGCACAGAATCTGTCATGAACAAAATATAATAGAAAGCTTCAGCATTTCTGTCACCCAGTTCTTCCTCATTTAGAATGGTTTATCAAATGAGTAATTTTTCTAATCAGATTAATCCTGTTTCTAAAATACTGAATCAAACACTTTTTTTGTTTTAATTAAAATCAGAAATCTATTTGTAAATGCTTAAAGTACTTTAAAAATAAACACCAAACATACATGTTGTAGTGATTATAGCACTGGGCAGTACACTTACTCTAAAATGTTTCCTTTACACAAATGTTGATACTGTGGACTTTAATTTGTATTTATTATCTCAAGGAAACTCATTTGTCTGAATGACTAATACCAAGTGTATAGTTTAGTGACTTTTAATAAACATATACACCTATTACTCAGTTACATATGGGTCTTAAGAAATTATGGATAATATTCCAGAGAATGAGAATTCCAGAATACTTAATTGTGCATAATGAATCTGTACATGAAGTGAGAGACAGTCATTTGAACAGAACAAGGGGATATTACATGGTTTAAAGTCAAGAAAGGTATGCATTAGGGTTGAATCCTTTTAGCATACCCCTTTAGTCTGTATGCTGTATGAAGAAGAACAAGGTATCAGGAATGGAGGAAGACTCATTATCAATTTGCATTATGCAGATAAGACAACCTTGCTTGCTGAAAGTGTAGAGGACTTGAAACATTTACTGATGAAGATCAAAGAACACGGCTTTCAGTGTAGATTATGCTTCAACACTGAGAAAATAAAAGTTCTCACAACTGGACCAATAAGAAGCATCATAATAAATAGAGAAAAGATTGAGATTGTTGAGGATTTCATTTTACTTGGATCCACAATCAATACCCCTGGAGGTAGCAGTCAGGAAATCAAAAGACACGTTGCATTGGGCAAGTTTGCTGCAAAAGACATCTATAACGTGTTTAAAAGCAAAGACATCACCTTGAAGACTAACGTGCACTTGACCCAGGCTGTAGAATTTTTAATCTCATCATATACGTATGAAAGCTGGACAATGAATAAGAAAGACAAAAGAAGAATTGATGTCTTTGAATTGTGTTGTTGGAAAAGAATATTGAATATACCATGGACTGCCAAATGAACATACTGATGAGTCTTGGAAGAAATAAAACCAGAATGCTTCTTAGAAACAAGGATAATGAAACTACACCTTAACATATGTTGGACATGTTGTCCGAAGGGCTCAATCTCTGCAGAAGGACATCATGTTTGATGAAGTAGAGGGTCAGCAACAAAGAGGAAACTGTCAACAAGATGGATTAACACAGTGCCTGTAACAGGGGGCTGGAGGGTAACAACAATTGTGGGTATGGTACAGGACCAGGCAGTATTTCATTCTGTTGTGCATAAGATCACTCTGAGTTGGAACTGACTTGGTGGTACTTAACAGCAGTTCCTGTGTTACCAGCAGTGTCATTATGCAATTTTTTACATTTATGACTGTAGCAAAAAGTCTGTTCTGCTCTTTTTTCCAGTAGTGATGTATGCCTGGCAATAATGAATGTCCAGGTGCAAAGCAAGACTAATACTAGCTGTGATGGTTAAGATATTGTGTCAATGTGGCCAGGCCATGATTCTCAGTGGTTTGGCTGTTATGTAATGATGTGATAATGATGTGATCAGGCCGTTATGTAATGATGTAGTCATCCTCCATTTTGTGATCTGATGTGGTCATCCTCTATTTTTGCATAGTGCTGATTTTCATTTAACAACCTAATCTTTGGAACCTAACCATGTCAGTAAGTGCAGAGTGGGTGTACAGTTGTACAGCCATCAATTGTAGGTTTTCTTGACAAGCGTCACTGTTGTGGGTAAAAAAAAAAAAAAAACCATTGAGCTGATTATGACTTACAGTGACCCTACAGCCAAGCCAAGTTGCCAAGTGCCATCGAGTCGGATCCGACTCATGGCAACCCTACAGAGAGGTCTGAAATTCTCATTAGACTGCTTAAGGAGGGAAAGTGACATAGATAATATTTACTGTTAAGTACATTAGGAAGCTCTTTGTTCTGTTGTCATGGAGTCACTATGTGTCAGAACCAACTCTGCAATACCTGATAACAGCAATGCATTGAGGGTGTAGTAGTGAGAGAGAGGTGCGTGATTAAGGGAGATTGTGTTGATTTGTTTTAAGATGGTAGGTGTTTTAGCTTTCTGTGTTCAGATCAAAGTGTTGAGAATAGTGGATAGTTCTTATCTGACACCTTCTGTTTAGACAGTGAAGGACAGAAGGAGGTGATTAAAAAAATGATGTAAACTTTTAACCTGTGAAGATTTTAGGATCCTCCTCTCCCCTCCCTGCCCCTGTGAGTTACTGGCATCTAATTAGGGGTAAGAAAAGCTTTCCTTCCCCTGTTAATTGAGACTGAAGTAGCATTTGGGATTGAACTATGTCCTTCCAAAATTGTGACAACTTGGTGCCCAGTATTGTGTGGTTGTCCTCCAGTGTGTGATCTGAGGCCGGACACAATATATAGAATTAGGTGAGTCAATCTCTCTTGGCTTCTAAAAGATAAAGGAAAGAGGAAACTACCACCAGTAAGAAAGAAGAGCTGGAAGCAGAGCCTGTCCTGTGCTGAGAAACTCCTAGACCCAGAGCAAGATTGAGGATAAGGACATTTTCCCAGGGCTGTGATAAAGAAAGCCTTCCCCTGGAGCTGGCACCCTGAATTTGGACATCTAGCCTCTTAAACAGTGAGAGAATAAATTTCTGTTAGAGCCACCCACTTGTACTTTCTATTAAAACAGCATTAGATAAGGAAGGTGAGTGGGTAGTCTGGTTCTGTTTCCTAAGTTTTAGAAATTAATGAGAATGCCACTGAAAAAACTAAAGGAGATAAAACCAAATCAACAAAATATTAATGCGTAAGGAACCCTGAGGCCAGAATATTTCTGTCATAAGTGCACAGATAGTTCTGACTACATTGTACATCACAATGTGTATTTTATTCTCTCCAGCACCAACATTGGTACCTCCTGTGTAGAAACAGCTGTATTTTTTAAGAAGACTGGATCCTATAACAGGCTGTCTATAAATATTTGAATGAGTGTATTGGGTGGTTTGGACTGTAGTAATTCTTGGAGAAGCTTTGTGTTTGCATTTTTCCAACTTGGCTCCCTGTTAACATGTATTGATAGTTAAGATAAGTTCTCCTCAAATTTATGACCTGAAATAACCTGTCTAAAAAAACTAGATTAATTGGTCAGAGCTGTCATTTGTAAATATTTTGATCATAAGTAGTATCCTGGTGTGTAACTCTGACTTGTGGTAAACTGTTATGTACAGCAGAACAAAATGCTGCCTGTTCCTGTACCATCCTCACAGTCACTGGTATGTTCAAGTCCATTGTCTCAGCCTTTGTGTTTTTTTGGTGCTTTTCACCGCAAGGAACTCATCCTCTAGCACTGTATTGGGCAGTGTTCTGTCATAGCCCATAGGATTTTCTTTGGCTAATTTTAGGAATTAGATTGCCAGGCCTTTCTCCATAGTCTTAGTCTGGAAGCTCTGCTGAAACCTGTACACTATCCTGTATTTGAGATATTGGTGGCATAGCTTCCAGATCACAGCTACATGCAACTCACCCCAGTATAGTAAACTGACAGATGGTGGTTCTGATCCCTTAACATTCCCCCAAAACTGAAGATTGTAAAGCATCTTAGGAAAGCTTCCTTTGTCTTCTCTCTGTTTCTTTTCATTATATATACTGTAATCTATCTTTCTGAAGATCTTCAGAAATATTATTGATCTTTTAAGATGATAAACTAGAATTATAACTTATTTAGCTCCAAACAGCTTCTAATTATAAATGAAACATTGTTGAAAAAGCTTTTCAGCCAGTGGAACTCAAGTGCAACCACCAGCTATCTGTCAGTGCAGACATGTGCTGCTAGGATGCTGCCTAGGTTTCAACAGAGCTTTGAGAGGGAGATGAACTAGGAAGAAAGGCCTGGCGATCAACTTACTGAAAATCAGCCAGTGAAACCCCTATGGATCATGATGGTGCTATCTGATTTTGCATGGGGCCACTGTGACTTTGGCAACTGATGTAGCAGCTGCTGGCAACAACAAGAAGTAGTCCATGGTTTGGGGTGTGGGCTATGTGATCATCTATCCAGATAGTGTTTTATCAGTCTCAACTGATTATAAGCAGTGTAAACTAGATCATCACCGCAATATCTCATGTGTGTCTTTTTTAAAAAATTAAAGTGAGAGACAGCACACAATAAAAGGGAGGTTAGCACAGCTGGACTATACTAAAAGCTAAGAAGTTTCCTAAGTACAATGCAACATTTTGAAGGACAGATTAGCAGAGGGAGGGGCCTGGGCACTGTGGCTTCAGGGGACGTGTAGGTCCATTGGCATAACTAAGGATTTTTTAAGACACCGTTTTGCATCCCAGTTTGGTGAGTGGTGGTGTCTGGGGTCTTAAAAGCTAGCAAGTGGCCATCTGAGTAACATCAATTGGTCTCAATCTACCTGTAGCAGAGGAAAATGAAGGATATATAAAAACATGAGGAAAATATGAGCCCAGGAGAAAGAAGGGGTCCTTGTGATCCAAAGACTTCATGAGCATGACACCAGAAGAACTAGTTGTTGCCCAGCCATCACCAGTGACTGTCCTGACAGGGCACTCAATGTAGATCGCTGAAGTAGTAGAATAAAAATGGGTGTGCAGAAATAGCACTCTGTTAAAAGACCAGATTTGATGGTCCAGCAGACTGGAGGGTCCACTGGGCAAACTCATTAGCCCAGAGCTGAAACCAGTATTGAAGCCAACTCTTCAGACAAAGATTGGACTGAACTATAATACACAGAGTGATGCTGGTGAAGAGTGTGCATCTTGGCTTAAATATATATACATGAGGCTGTCTGAGTAGCTCCTGTCCAGATGTGAGAAGACAGGGTGGAGGGATACAGGAGTTGGTTCAGTAGATATAGGGGCGGAAAGTAGAAGTGTGTTGTCACAGGGTGGGGAGAGGAGCTAGAGTTGCGTAGCTGCGTGGGTGTGGGGTTTTATATGGGAACGTGACATTCACTTAAAGCACAATAAAATACCTAAGAAAAAATTAGAGGGGCAGAGTGAAGATGGTGGACTAAGCACACATGTCCCTAAATCCCTCTGGAAACCAAGACCTGAACTGATAATTAAACAGAGCCTTCTGGACACCTAGTGAGCCCTAGGACACGGCATAAGGCTGTCGATTTGGACTTCATACCACTAAATGGAAGACTTCCTCTCTTTCGCCAGCCTCCTCTCTGGTTGAATGCTGGCTTTCACAGACTGAAGGTAACTCACCATTTTAACTTTTCTCTGTCTTAACTGGTGGGCAGAGCTGGGACTTGACTAGCAGTTAATCTCAGACACACTGCTGGTGGGATCTGTGGGCAAAATTGCCACATTTTGAGAGCCTGGCTTTGGACTCTGTGCGTCTCAGCACCTTTGGCCTCTCTTTCCACGTTCCCCGTTGAGTAGCCATTACCAAGTCAGGCAAGCAGCTTGTGCAGGCTGCCATTTTGTACCATTGGGAGGCAGATACAACCATATGGAGGCCCCAGATGGACCTAGTTCCTAGGCTTGGAGGCAGCACCTGCCCAGAGAAGAGTGCTTTTCTGGCAGAAAGGCAGTATTTTACACAGTGTCACCTACGGCTGGGGCCCAGCAGCAGAGCCAACAGGGCAGTCACCTTTCTGTATTTTGAACTAGTTTGTAACATCTGGGGTTGGATATAGAGGTCCTTACTTTGCCAGCTGGGAAGAGGAACCTGTATACCTGAAAACCTGACTGACTGTGGAAATGGTAATATATCTTTTACCTTTCATTTTAAGACAGCCTAGAGAAACAACTGCGGTCCATCCTCACAGCATCTCTCCAAGCCTCTATTGGCTCACATGATGCCCCAGAAGTGACAAACTCTGGAGAAAACCATGATGAAGAAATCAACCATGGCTTTAGAAGGTCCCCTACAGAATGGGAAATAATATTTGGCAACTACATGTCAGACCAACATCTGATCTCCATAATCTATAAGATACTACAAAATATCAATAAGAAAAAGATAAATAATCCAATTAAGCAATGGGCAAAGACATGGACAGGCACTTCTCGAAAGAGGAGATACAGGCAGCCAAAAAACATAATTCAGACATACTCCCAATCATTAGCTATTAAAGAAATACAGATCAAAACTGTATGATGAGATACCATCTCACTCCAACAAAATTGGCCATGATCCAAAAAACACACAGCAACAAATGCTGGAGAGGCTCTGGAGAAATTGGAACTGTCCTACACTGTTGGTGGGATTGCAAAATAGTGCAACCTCTTTGGAAAACAATCTGGCACTTCCTTAAAAAGCTGGATCTAGATATACCATTTGACCTAGTAATTCCACTGCTTGGAATATATCCTGCATAATCAAGGCCATTCACACCAACTGATATGCACACACAAATGTTTACTGAAGCACAGTCTATGGTAGCAAAAAGATGGAATCAACCCAGATGCCCAACAACAGAGGAATGGATAGGTAATCTATGGTATATATACTCAATGGAACACTATACAATGATAAAGAACAATGATGATTTTAGGAAACATCTCATAACCTGGTTTCAACTGGAGTACATTATGCTGAGTGAAAGTAATCAGCAACAAAAGGACAAATATTTTATGAGGCCTCTATGATAAGAACTTAAAAATAGACTCATGCATAGAAGAAAAGACTCTTTGACTGCTGCAAGGTTGGGAAGGGAGGGAGGGCGATTGGGGAGGGTTAAGATTAGATAGTTTATAGAAATCTTGTTGGGTGAAATCTGAGACAGCACACATTGAAACAGGATCCATATTAACTGGACTTCAACATAGCATGATTACTCCTCCCATCTTAACCCAGTATCACAAAGTCAGAGTAGTGGGGTGAGGGGGCCAGGGACCATGCTCTCAGAGGAAATAGAGGCCAGTTGGCACAACTACCATTTTTCTGAGAGAGCCTTCTGCAACCCACATTGGTGAGTGGTGTCTGGGGTCTTAAAAGCTGCCAACTGAGTACATTTGCTGAGTACAGCAAATGGTCAGCAGGAACGGATGACCACCAAGGACCAAAACGACATGGGGGATTGAGAACCCAGAGGACAGAGAGACCTGTGTGAGTGGGTGACTACACTGACTTGTGACCAGAGGAATCAGATGGTGCCCGGCCACCACCAGTGATAGCCGTGGTGGAGCTCACACAGATGAGTCTCACTGGCAACACAAGAGTAAAAGGGGATGCACCCTGAGGTCTCCACTAAAAGACTGCAGTTGATGGTCCGGGGGCCTCGGGGTTCCCTTGGGAGCATGGCCTCTGGCCCTGATGCTGCCCCTGTCTGTAAATCATAATGGAGGTCACCTCTTTGGACAGGAATGGATTGGACCTGGTGACACAGAGTGACCATGTCGTGTGTGCACTTTATGGTCCTATGCATCTAGAGGATGTCATCCTGCTCACCTCTTACTGGAGGCACGAAAGTGGGTGGATAGGAGATTGTTGGGAGGATAGGACATGTATGGAGCAGAGAGGAAGAGTGTGCTGTCACTGGGCAGGGAGAGCAGTGGGAGCTGCATATAGGTGGGCATGCAAATTTATGTGAAAATGTACCTTTTCACTGAATTATAATAAAAAAAAATTAAATTCACCTACCATAAAATTCACCATTTTGTTTTTTTTTTAGAATGTTTGCATGATTATACAACCTTAACACTATCTAAATCCAGAATGTTTTAATTACCCTCGATCCTCTGAAGATCTCAGAGATCACTACACTGTGTGTTGGTTTTTACAGGCTACTAGGGAGCTGATGAAGGGGGATGAGAATAGGCCAAGTCAAAATGCCACAAAGCTTGCTGGTTTTAGATTCAGCTGTTAGTTTTGAGTACACACACTGCAGATTTTGCCGATTTTCCTTTTGCTTTTATGGAAGAGAGGGTTTGCAGAGGCCCTTCCCCCTACTATTTTTGCTGACATCACTGCTATATGTCTTTGTCATGTGTTTGCTTGTGAAGCTCTATCTAGTGACAATAATTATATTTTTAAAATGATAAATGTGTAACACTTGTATAGCCCTTTGCAAACTGTTCTTTTTCAGTGATGAAAGTCATGAAATCTGATTTGTATCTCTCTAAGTAGGGAGACAGACCTGCAGTTTCAGCTGTTTTTGAGACAAGGAAATAGGCTCAAAGAGTTTCACTCATTGCAGGATAACTCCCAGTTGCATGTCAGTTCCAAATTCCAAGTTTCTTTCCCTCTACTCTTGGCCCCAGTAGAATTCTGATCTTGACCATTGAAGATACCAGAATGTAACATTATTTCATTCTTTACAGTGAAATGTGTTGTATCATAAGTTCAATTAAAATACCAAAGCATTGGAACTTTTATTCTAAAATAAATTATCTCAATTTTAAAGCTATTTGATATTTTGATTTGCAGCCTCCCATATCAACTAAACAACCCCTGTGCCGTTTTGCATTTGGGTACCTAAGAATAATGCACACTATTTAGTGACTTCAAGCAAAGAACAAAAGACTTATCTGTTTTTTATTTGGGGCATGCCAGCAATCATCCTGATTAATGCTACAGTTTTTGACATACTATCATGTGTCTTGAACTCAGATCTGTCCTTTTTTTTTAAGTTTGATTTTACAAATCCTGCCTGTGTCCCATAGCATAAGTTAACAGCATCAGATGTAGTCTGATGATAATAGCAACATATTTCCATATGTAGTTACTTTCTCTTCCTTTATCTGCTTTATGTCACATACATATATAGAAACAAGGTCATTGGACATCTGGTTGATATTTGAAAATGCCATCAAGTCTGATCACCAGTGACAGTGGGGTGACCATCACCCTCAATTCCTTGGGCAGTTCAGTGTGTGATGGGGAGACGGTCAGAGAATAAAACAGGAAAAAAGACCATAGGGAGTGGAGTTAATCAGAGAAGGCATCTTGCAGTTGATACTTGGCGCTGAGCTTCGTAAAGGATGCGTGTTAATGGGGAAGACATGAGATCACTCTAAGTAGGGCCCCACCAATAGGGACAGAGAAGGGAATTGGAGCTTTCCCAAGGTGAGGGTCCTGTGGAGGGGCTGGGGCAGGAAAGGAGGGACAGCAGTGTCTTAGGGAATGCTGAAATCACAACTTTTTTTTTCTTTTTCATTCTAAGATTGTTTTTTATTATGATGAGAGAAATGTCAGGATATAGAGAGACAAATTAGTCAATCAAGGGGTTTCCTGGTCTTACTGGCTAATATTGCTTCCAGCTCATTACCTGAAATGGGGCTTCTGTACTCTGGACTAGCTCCTTCTGCAGCTGTAGTGGAAAACAGACGGTTCGGCCTTCAGCTTGGAGCAAAGCCTCTGCAGGCGTGACTGGGTGTTTGTCCCTAAGAGGGTAGTGTTCTGACCCTTCTTTGTGGAGTCTCTTAAGACAGAAATGAAGAGCCCTAGTGACTTCCAGTTATACTTGTCTATCACCATATTTGGGGCACTGAGCAAACTTCCCCTAATCTTTTGAGAATATGTACACATGTGTATTTTTAAATCCAGAGCAAGTAAGCAGGACTTCTAAGCGAAGGAGAGTTTAAATAAGAGGTTTGTCAAAATTGCATGTTTCCTTCCCTATTTGAATTTTTTGTTTGTTTTTAAGATCGGGTGCCCAGTTCCTAGTGTCTCTTGTTTAGGAATAATAGACAATATTTGCAAACTAAAAATCCCTTCTGTTTCTCATGAAAGGAAAACCATTATATAGTGTTGTGAGGAGATCTTAGACCCTGTGAAAGACATTTTCCAGAAAGTTGGCTGTAATTGGAGGCTGACGGGCGGACTTAAAATGCCTAGCTGGCATATATGTGAATTTGATCAAAGAAACAGTAAGGGGTCACCCAGAATTATCAACAAGACAAGTGTTATTCCTAAAGTCGTGTTTTAAGAAAATATTCTTCCATCTTGTTCCAGGAGTATGGATTCATGTATGTCATGAATAGAGAAAATTCAGCCTTGCAGGACAGTACAGAAAATCATGTTGGATCCATACCTTTGTACTAAAAGAGTCATTGTTTTTTCTCTATTTGGCAAACTCAGTGTCTTTAGAGTAATTATAACCTTCCGAAATTTAATATGTGAACACAGCTGTAAGAACAGCACAGGGCTGGGCGGTGTTTTGCTCTGTTGTACATAGGGTTGCTGTGAGTTGAACCAACTGGATGGCGCCTAACAGCACACTTTTCAGGAATATGTATTATGTTCCCACTTACAGCTGTAATGTGTTGTGTATAGATCAGCAGCATGTTACATTGCTAGTATTTATTGTTAGTATCTTTTTTTTTTTTTGATAGTTTTAGAACTACTTTTCCCTTTAAGAAGGTTGAGCTGCTTGTAGGAGGGGAAATTTTCCCATACTTTTTATAAGCTGCTTATACTCGTAACAGAGATTAACTTCCCAGCACATAAAGAAAATACTGAGAAACCCATGAGTGATTAAATATGCCCCTAGAGGATTAAGTTTTTCCACATAATTTTTAAGCCAGTGCTATTAATAATGTTGCAGCATTAAACTTTCTGTACATCCTGATTGTAGGGGAGGCCTTCACTTCATTCTGCCCTTGCTGTTCGTTTTTCCTGTTAGCTGTTAGCTTTGCACCATTGTGAAATTATCTGTGGAAAACACAGGCTCAAAAATTTAGGAGCTTAATTAAGGTGGGAACACAGTATCACCTCTGGAATTACTTCCTCCCCCCCTCCAGAGTTCTTGACTGCTTTTCAAGATCATTTCTTCTTTCATCTCACTGGAAACCTAACAGAAAACAAGGATTTATTTAGCTTAATGGTTCTCTCAGAAATAAATGAGAACACATCCATCATTTCAGAACAGATCATTTAATCTGCATCTGCATTTGTCTTGAGATAGCATTCTGATTTGTAAGGAATCTCATTACTGACAGTCAGTTGCATATTAAGTGCCTGTTTATCCAGGTTGTCCAATTAATCTAGTGTGGCTAATCATCCCAAGTCTTCACTGTGTTTATCCCATGAGGCATAGCAGTCACCTTTGCTCTCCCAGCTCACTTGTCTTCCCAGCCTCTGTTCCTGTGGCCTGCACTTCTTCTCTTATAAGCCTCAGCCCCGTTCCCTGTCTCCTCAGTGTACTCAGCTAGCCCCTCCAGTTCTTTCACTTCTTTCTTTGTTACCCTCATCCTGCAGTCTCCGGGCATGAGTGGGTCCCCATTGCCTCTCTCATAACCCCTATTGTCTGTCCTCAGGAGGCATCTCACATGGCCTAGCACCTTCTATGTGTTGCTAGACAACTTTCTTACTCAAAATTTCCACATGGCAACTGCAGACCATCCCCATTCTTCGTAAGCTCTGTATCCCATCCCTCCCCCAACTCTACCAGCAAATAGTCTGCTGCCTGCTATTTGAAGACTCAGAGCTTGCCAGCACCCTGCTTCCCTTCATTCCCCAATAATCTCTATAGCAAATTTGCTTATCTTTACCTCCATACTGTCTATCCCTGAGGAAGTGCTGTCTCTTTTGTGTAATGCCCACTTTTTCATCAATACTTTAGTATTTTTTTTCTTGTGCACCCTCTGAGACTAGAGGGGGCTGGAGTCAGTGAGGCCAGGTGGATTAAAACCAAGTTCATTGCCATCCAATTGATTCTACTCATAGTGACCCTGTGAGGGTGCAGACCCATTGCTGTCATCAATTCCAACTCCTAAAGACCCTATATGGGTTGAAAAATCAAACCAGGCCATGGCCATGGAGTTAATTCCCACTCCTAGGGACCCTATAGAACAGGGTCTATAGACCCATACACTTTTCAAGGAGTACCGAGTGAATTCAACCTACCACACATTTGGTTGGCAGCCGTAGCTCTTAACGACTGCGTCCCAGAGTTTCCACTGGGAAAACTCAAGTTTGCTTAGGTTTTCGTAAAAGAGTATTCTTGAAGGCAGACTTTGTCAAGGAGAACGGAGAGCTGTGGGCTTGTTTCAGAACAGTGACTTTTCCTCTCTCCCTGCCAGTAGCAGGAGAACATTCTCCTCTGATCTTCACAACGAGACCCTGGCAGGCCTCCTAGAGGCAAAATGTATTAAAGCAAGCACCCCTGCCCCCGAGACCCAGTCCCCTGGGTTTTTAACTCCAGCTAGTCCACAGAGCTTCTGACAACTCATCAGTTACAGTTTAAATTTTCCTACGGTACTGATTCTGGCACTGGGCGTCTGCTTCAGGTAAACTGGGGTTTCCTCCGTAGCCAGTCTATTTTTCAGGGCAGAAGTTTGCCCTAGACCTCAATTCTCCAGTGGATCCAAGAAGAGTTGTTTATTTTCAATTAGTTCAGCTTCTTCTTCTTTTAAGGATTTGAGTGCCAGTTGCAAGCTCTTAATGTGTCAGACTAGACATTCAAAATCCAAAGTGAAATTTCAGTATTTCAGTAAGTAGTGAAATCACATGGTTTTAAAATTCAGATAATACCACAAGAATATACAGTAAATTTTTCCCTCCTTGGAGGCAACTACTTTATGCCAGTGTGTGTGTGTGTGTGTGTGTGTGTGTTCGTTCTTGCAGAGATTATTACTGTGTACAAACAAGTATGTATCTAGGTACATTTTCTTCTCTTCCCCAACCAATTTTTTTTTTTTTTTGAAAAAAAAAAAAATGCTGTACGCATGGTTCTGGACATTGCTTCTTAGTATCTCACTGTCTCATTCTTTCAATGGCTACAAAATATGCTATTCAGTAAAAGGCAGTGTTCCCAGTCTTACTGTTGCTTCAACCAGGATTTCAAATAGATTCAGTCTGGTTTGAACCCCTGTTGAGAATTTTTACTTCCACCTCAGATGAACTGAATAAGATGCTACATTTTAATAAGATCCCCAGGTAAGTCTTATGCGTAATAAATTTGAAGAACCACTACTCTACCAGTGGTTTGCAGAGTTGGTCTCTAACTGGAAGTATTAGCATCACCTGGGAAATGGTTAGGAATGCAAGTTGTCAGCAGGGGTTTGAACCTGAACAAACAGGTTCAAGGTCCTGCTCCAGTGCTTCAATCAGCATCCTTGGCTTTGGTCTTGGTGCCTTGTGCAGCTGTATCTTTATGGAAAGTCTTGTAAGTGGAATTGCTGGATTGAAGGCTCTATAAACTTTCACTTTCTAGAAGGCAAATTTTGAAATTGTTTCCATTTCTTGTGATTTTGCTTTACCAACCTGTCTGGTCATGTGTAATCAATATGTTGAATTTATCTCTGATGTCTGCTGTCTTCTGGAAACATTTATTTAGGTGTTCTAGGGGGAATTTCTAAGGCATTGTGGTTCACTGCTTTCTGAAATTTACAGTTTCTATGATCATTGAGTTAATAAGTGTGATAAATGTGATCCTTTCCTACTCGACGGCACTTGGCTTGGCTGGCTTTCCTAAATGTGATATTAAAAAATACGTACATCCAGTACCCCAAAGTCCCTGAGTGTCATAAATGGTTTGTGCTCAACTACTAACTGAAAGCTTGGTGGCTCGCACCCAATGCATGGCACCACAGAGGAAGGGCCTGCATCTGCTTCTAAGAACTAAGATGACAGCCAAGAAAACTCACTAGCATACTAGGTCACATGATTCAGAAAGAACCAGCATCCCAGAAGCCTATGACCTCCTTCCAGTCACAGTCCCTTCATGGGTAATCATAGATTTTGCACTTTTTAAAACTGTATGTAAAATGAATCATACAGTATATACAGCTTCTACAGTCTTTGATTTAACATTGTGAGAATCATCTGTACCATTGCATGTAGTTGTAGTTTGTTCCTTTTCATTGCTGTATAGTATTCCATTGTTTGAAGGAAAAAAAAATCAGTTGCCATCAAGTAGCTTCCAGTTAATAGAGACCCTACAGGACAAAATAGAACTGCCCCATAGGGTTTGCAGGGACAGGATGGTGGATTCAAACTGCTGCTGACCTTTTGGTTAGCAGCTGTAACTCTTAACCACTGCAGCACAAGGGCTCCTTCATTGTGTGAATACACTTCAGTTTGTTTGTTCTGTTGCTGATAAACGTATGAGTGGTTTTTGGTTTGAGGCTATTATAGATAGTGGCACAGTGGTTAAGAGCTACAGCTGCTAACCAAAGCATCAGCAGGGTCTCCTTGGAAACTGTAGGGGGCAGTTCTACTCTGCCCTGTAGGGTCACCATGAGTCAAAACTAACTCAGTAGCAATGGATTTCATGGGTTATAAACATTGTTCATATCCTCTGGTGCACATATGTGTGGAGGACATGAGTGTACATATGTGCACTAGGAGTGGAATTGCTGGGTCCTAGGCAATAAAATGTGCCACCTCTGACATGGGTGTCTCATTTTTCACTTGCATAAGAGGCCTGGTTGCTAGCACTTCATATTTTCTGTCTTTTTCATTTTAGCTGTTCTGGTGAGTGTAGGACAATATTACTATTCAGTTTTTGTTTTTATTTTTCTCACTACTTACAATATTAAGTAGCTTTTTGTATGTTTATTGGCCAGTTGAATGTCCTTTCTTGTGAAGTGCCTGTTGAAATTTATTTTTCCATTTTTCAATTATTTTTAAAGGGCAATAGGCTTGCTAGTAGGTTGCATATTTCCAACTTTTTTGTCCTTCTCTTTCACTTTATTGTTTTTAATTTTTTTCTTGGCTCTTCTTCCACCTGTTATTTTTTCCCCCAATAAGTGAACTGTAGTATCAGTAATAGGAAACAACTCTTCTAGAACTTTTAGCAAATTGGCATCACATTTATCTTTCTGGGAAAAATTCGTACTTGGATTAGAAGATGAAATTGTCATTTTTTTGTAAGAAGATGAAAAGTCGTAAATCCTAAGCTCTGCTAGTTTTTGCCCACCAAATTGTGTGATCATCTCCTATTTAAGTTTTAGCTTTATTTTGCTGGAGCAGTGCTTTTAGTTTCTCCTGTTAAGAAGTGAAAGTTCTTAACTGTGCATTTAAAAATGCATTAAAAAGATAAACATTTAAAAGATATGTAAATGTTTTACAGGTTCTCGATCAATATGAAAGAGAAGGGTTTACTTTCCTGGAGAAGGTGTTTAATTCTTCACATTCCTTCTTAGAAGACTTAACTGGTCTTACGTTGTTACATCAGGAGACCCAAGCTGCTGAGGTAAGAACAAAACAAGCTCTCTGTATCAAGGACTGATGCGTTCAAAAGCCGTTTGATAGTCAACATTACATTATGATATTTTTTCCTTAGAACAAATATTATTAAGTTAGTCTGCTAGGTTTCAGAGAAGGAACCTGCTGAAACTGCTGGATGCTGATGTTTGTGAATTGCTGCCCTGCAGCTGCCTGATGTACCAACACTGCCGATGAGGGAAGGACAGGCTGTGGGGTTTCCAAGATGCTTCTCTCCTTCCAGGAGAGCTGCCTATCTGTGGCCATGGGAGGGTCAGATTTAATTTGTGCATATCAAAATGAAAGTAGGTTAAGACATTGGACTGTGGCCATGTTCCTCTAATAGCATGTGCCTGGATTTTATTTCAGATTTTAGTGAGTCATCTTAGGCTGCGGAACCCAACTGTCAAATGGCTTCCCCAGTCACAACTCAAGAGGTTTTATGTGCTGTTCAACTCTGAGGAAAGTGTTGATGGTTCACCACAGGGTGGCTTCTTTTCACTGTGCCTTTCGTATCATGCTCTTATTTGTCAGTTACAAATGTTTTGTAGACTGTAATTTCCTGGGTTACCATGTCTTTTTTGTTTGTTTGTTTGTCCTTTTGGAAGACCGAATTTAAGAAGGCATCTTTTTCCTCCCCCTCGGATTAGCACTTTTCTTAGAAAAGGGAACAATGTGTATGATGGTGGAGTGGTTGCTGTCACTTAGAAAACTGAACCATGCCTACCGATGGAAAGATGTTTCCACATGTTTTCCCCTTGGTTGCTTAGATGAAGAAGCTGTTAGGAAAAATGTTACCTGTCATAGCGTATCTCCAAGCTACATGGGGAAAACCTTGATTGTCTTTGCTGAGGAGTAGTGTGCTTGCCAAGTTGCCATTAGTCCCGTTCATTGATAAAAAGCTCCCTGGCTGTGTGTCTTTCCCACTGGAGGAGCTCCAGATGGTCAATGAGGAGATGGCCAGGCCCAGCACTGGTGGGAGGTGGGGCTGTCTGCTGTTGAAAAGAGTAGAGCTGGAATAAAGTGTCAGAAAATACATGTGGAAGTAGCACGGTTGTCCAAGCATACCAAGGAGGCAAGGAGGTACATCTCCAGTGCTGGACTTAGAATTGAAACTTCCCCTTCTTTAACTTGCTTTAGTATCTTCAGGATTTTCAACAAAAATAATCTTCTACTTCAGGCAAAAACAGTTAAACCCACAGGGAGCCTTCTTCCTTCAGTTTCAGAAGATGAATGTCATCTCTAAAGTGTTTTGAAAGACTTGGAGATCTTTCCCAGGATTATGACTGAGTTTCCAGAGGGGCGCTCAGATCATGGTGTTGACCATGGTGGCCGTGTTGTCTCCTGATGGTGTTCTGCTGTGTCCTGTAGAGTTGCTATGCGTGGGAATCAACTGGACAGTAACGAGTTTGGTTTTGGCACTGCCTGATGATAAGGGAGAAATAACTCACAGATCTTTTCAACCATGCAGTCACTTGACTATTTGGCTATGGGAATTTTTCCACCTGGTTAGAAGTAGTACTCCATCTATTTCTCATATACTGGCTAGAAGAATTGCAAGTTGAAATTGACCCCATATTTCACTGTTTAAAGCAGAGCAGATGCTAGGATAATGGGCAGATTCGTTCATTTAACCTGGTATACTTTGCATTTTAGTTGGACTAATAGCATTTTCAAAAACTCAGAAAGGGAAGGGGAAATTTAAGAGAGGAATAATTATGACAAAATGGATGGGGGCAGGGGACATGGCATTATCCACAAATTTCAGTTTTCTTCTTGAGTTTGTCTTTTGTTAAATTACATTTGTAGTTTTGGAATCGTAAGCCACACATCAAATTTTAGATTAGCAATGGTAAGCTGGTTGGCCTGTGAGCCAGATATGGCTTGCAGGTGTGTTTTGTTTGGCCTGTTGTATGTATTAAATTTTGTAATAAACCAATGTTTAAAGATCATGAATTTTGTATAAAAATCTTCATTTCCCTATTTCTAACCTCTCTGAAAAGTGATATCTGACAACCCAGGGAATGCATTTGTAAATTGCAATGGTTAGCTGGAGCTGAGAAGCTGAGTTTATAGACTGATGATGCATTTGATGATATTCTTGAATTGATGGCTCTTAGAGATGTTTGAGTTCCCAACCCATGTTTTAAAAAAGAATTATTATTTTTCTTAATAAGATAAGAGCAAAATAAACTCTTTACCGAGGACCTCCTAGCAACAAAAATCATTGTTTCTTACCCACATTTTATATTACTATAAAAAAAGTGTGTGCACATGAGTTGGATCCGACTCGACGGCACTTGGCCCATGTATAAGTAAACATTTATGTAAAAAAAAAAAAAAAAATCCACATATCTATGTAAAGGCAGTGTTTTGATATATTTGCTTGATTCCTGGTGTCTTCACCAGTGTTCAGTCATGAAAATTCAAGTTTTCATTCTGCCTAAAAAGGTCCCAACTTATTTGCTTTAGTAGTATAACCAAGAAGTCCAGCTAGTTCTCATCTTGCATTGTTTTCATCAGTCTCAATTGGAATTGTAAAATAGTCAACCAGATAATTATAACATTGTGTGCATTGTTTATAAAATATGTATTTGTACAAATACTATCTTTAAAAATTGCTAAATATCTTTTGCAAATGTAGATTCCAGGTACTATGCTAGCAACTGAACCAAAAGTTAAGGAGACACTGTCCTGGCCCTCAGAGCTTACAGCTTAGTGTGAGAAGCAGAGATGTAACGAGTGAGCTCTGATATCATTAGAGCCCTGGTGGCATAGTGGTTAAGAGTTTGCTGTAATCAGAAGATCAGCAATTCAAATCCATCAGGCCGTCATTGGAAACTCTGTGCAGACGTTCTACTCTGTCCTATAAGGTCGCTATGAGTCAGAAATGGCTCAGTGGAAACTGCTTTAATATCATCAGAGGAGTAAGTTGTTAGCTGGCACAAACAGTTAACACACTCAGCTGCTGACCAAAACGTTGGAGGGTCCTGTCCACCCAAAATTGCCTTGGAAGAAAGGCCTGGTGATCTACTTAAAAAAAAAAGTCTGCCATCAGAAATACTGTAGAGCAGGAGTCGGAGACCATAGTGTCAGGGGACATTTAGGTCCATTGGCATAACAAAGTTGATTAAGAAAATGTTCTGCATCCTACTTTGTTGAGTGGCTTATGGAGTCTTACAGGCTAGCAAGTGGCCATCCCAGTTGAATCAAATGGTCCCAACCCACCTGGAGCAAAGCAGAGTGAAGGACTCCAAAATCATAAGGAAAATAATGAGCCCAAGAGACAGAAAGGGCTACATAAACCAGAGATTCCACCAGCCTGAGACCAGGAGAACTACATTGTGCCTAGGTACCACCAGTGACCACCCTGACAGGGAGCACAGCGGAGAGTCTCTGATGGAGCAGGAGAAAAGTGGGATGCAGAATTCAAATTTTGGTAAAAAGACTAGACTTGATAGTCTGACAGACGTGCCCCTAGAAGACGTGCCCCTGGACTCTGTTAGCCCAGAACTAAAGCCATTCCTGAAGCCAGATCTTCAGACAAGGATGAGACATAGGATGATAGTGGTGAAAAGTATGCTTTTTGGCTAAAGTAGATATGTGAGACTAACTGGGCAGTTCCTGTCCAGAGGCAAGATGAGAGGGCAGAAAGACAGGAGCTGGTTAAATGGACAAAGAAAATACAGGATAGAGAGGAGGAGTGTGCTGTTACAACATTGAAGGGAGAGCAACTAGGGTCACAAAGCAACATGTGTAGATGTTTCAGTATGAGAAACTGACATGAATTGTAAACTTTCACTTAAAACACATTTTTTTTTAAATTCTCAAACAAACAAACAAACCCGTAGAGTACAGTTTCAATCTGACATGCATAGAGTTGCCATGAGTGAGAATTGACTGGTTGGTTTTAATGACATCAGAAATATTTTAGTCATTTATATATTAAGTACTGAGAAAGCAGATATTTCTGCTTGAGGGAGTAGGGATGTCAAAGAAATCTTCACAGAGAAAGGAACAAATATTTCATTTAGTTTCAAAGGATAAGTAGTCTGTTTTTAAAAAGAAAAGATGTATTTTGTAGGTAGAGGGTGGCGAAAGGAAGACAGTTAGGAGGCCCCAGTGTTCTAGTCTGAATAACAATCCCAGGGGCCAGCAGTTTCTAGTGTGTTACTCAGAAGTATGAGCAGTCTGATGCAGCTGAAACCAGTTACCTGAAATCAAGATAAGCTTTTTAGAAAACAGTTTTGAGCTATAATACACATACCATAAAATTCACCTGCTTGCCGTATAAAATCTAGTCATTTTTAGTGTGTTCAGAGTTGTGCAACTATTCCCACTAAGTGTACAACACTTACATCACCCCAAAAAGAAACCAGACCCTCAACCATTCCTCCTACTCTGAAACCTGGCGATCACTGGTCTGTCTGCTTTAGTGTCTGTGTCTGTTCTGCACACGGGCCTAGCTTCTTTTTCTTAGCATGATGCTTTCAAGATTCATACATATTGTAGCAAAGCAATTCTTTATTTAAAGAAAATGAACATTTTGATACCTTAAAGTTTTCTGATATTTTCTGACACTTATGGCCCCTTTCCCATGATACAGCCCTTTTATAAAAGAGCAATGAAAAGCTGGTCCTACTAGATATTTGAAATTCCATTTAGCATCACAGACAGGTACACGTAGGCACTGGGCTGGGAGACATTTCCAAAGTTAGTGAGACGAATGCAACCCAGTTGTTTGTACCTATCAGTCCTCAGTCATCAGATGGCCAGAAATGGTTGTAATTGTAGAAGTCTAGGTTACTGATATAATCACAGTGCTACTGAGATTCACAGCAACATTACCAGGTGAGAGTTTTTGTTGGAAGGAAAGGTTAAGGTTCGAGGGACTGGGGCTCAAGCTTAAGGAGATGAGCTTGTTTTAGGGAGGGGAGCTCCTGAGATAAGACAGTAAGTAAGTGAAAATCCCTGGGTAGCTTTGGAGATGGGGAAGAAGAACAGAACTGGTGATTTGCTATAGGGAGACAGCAGTTATCCTAACCCATTTAGTACAGTGAGGAGAAGCTAAATAGAAAGAATACTCCCCCCAAAATTTAGTGAGAAATGTCTGCAGTAGATTAGTTTTATGTAAAGTTATAGATTAAAATATTAAAAATATTTACCTCATAAATGTCATTTGTATTTGTAATGTTAAATTTGAAAAAGAAGAGGCATTGTGGATTCTTAGATACAACAGTAACAGCCTGAGCAACAAAGAACATATTGATTGGATAATTAAGCCAATATGTGAGACTTTAGGACTTCATCAAAGTTAAAAACTTTTGGGCATGAGAGGACTTTATCAAGAAAACAAAAATACAGCCTACAGAATGGGAGAAAATATTTGGAAGTAATGTCTCGTAAGAGTTTAATATCCATAATATGTAAAGAACTCCAAAACAACAAAAGACATACAATCCAATTGAAAAATGGGCAAGGGACTTTTATGGACACTTCTCCAAAAGAGATACACAAATGGTCAATAAGTACACAAAACAAATACTCACCATGACTGAGAGTTGTTGTTTTTAGTTGCCATCGGGTTGATTCTGACTTAGAGCAATCCCACATGTGCAGAGTAGAAATTCTCACAGGGTTTTCAAGGCTGTGACCTTTTGGCAGCAGATTTGCAGGCCTCTCTTTGAAGGCCCCACTAGATGATATTTGAATGGTCGACCTTTTGGCTTATAGTGAGCACTTAAATGAGAATGCAAATTGAAACCACAATGAGATGGTTTGGACATGCCAGAAAAACTGTGTCCCCACAAGGATGGCTATTTTATGCAAAAAGAAAATGACAAGTGTTGGCAGGATATAGAAAAACTGAAACCCTCATATCCTGCTGGTAGGAATGTAAAATGGTACAGCCACTTCAGAGAACAGTTTGAAAATTACTCAAAAAGTTAACATAGAATTACAACATGACCCAGCAATTCCACTCTGAAATATATAGCTAAAAAACTTGCAAGCACAGGGACTCAGATCCTAGTACACCAGAGCTCATGGCATCACTATTCCTAATGACAGAAGATGAAAACCACTGAAACATGCTCCAAGCTCAGATGAATAAACAGAGGTGGTATTTGCATGCTATGGGGTAAAGAATTACTTTACCTAAATAATTAGGTCTTTGTCCCTTGTATCAGAACAGTAGCCTCTAAACCCTTGGAATTCCCTGAGTTACTGAAGTGTCTTTGTTATCGATGAGGCCTCCAGACCGCAACAACCTGGGAGGTGGTGGAGGCTGGGTAGAGGTCCAGCATGCCAGAAACACCCACCAGGTGGGAAATGGTTCAACCAATCATAACTACATACAGCAATCTCAGCGAAGACTCAGGATATTGAAGTTCTGGTGAGCTTCCTGGTTGGTAAAAGATATTGATGGCTGAAAGGATGGTGTGCCCCTTAGGACATGGACTTCCCACTGGGGACCCTCCCATGCCTCACCTCATGTGTATCCTTTCTTTGCTTGTCCTGATTTTTATCTTTTTTGCTATAATGAAACTGTACTTGTAAGTATAGCACTTTCCTGAGTTCTGTAAGTTCTAACAAATTAGCAAACTCAAGGGAATAGTGGGAACTGAATTTGTAGCCAACAACTCAGAAGTGAGGGGATACTCGGGGCCCCCAACCTCACAGCTGATATCTGAATTTCTAGGCAGAGTTGTTGAATTATAGTGCTGATGAAGAACACTGAATATACCATGGACTGCCGAAAGAGGGAATAAATCTGCCTTGGAAGAAGTATAGCCGAAATGCTCCTTAGAAGCAAGGATAGCAAGATGATGTTTTACATACTTTGGACATATTGTCAGAGTCCCTGGAGAAGGACATCATGCTTGGTAAAGTAGAGGGTCAGTGAAAAAGAGGAAGACCCTCAAAGAGATGGACTGACACAGTGGCTGTAACAGTGGGCTCAAGTATAACAACAATTGTTGGCATGGTGAAGGACCAGGCAGTGTTTCTTTCTGTTGTACATAGGGTTGCTATGAGTAGGAACCAACTCAACAGCACTAATGACAACAACAGCAGACAGAGTTGGCAATTGGGATGACTGTACCCTTCAGCTTGTGAGCTCAGAGCTGCCTCTTGGTGATTAGCATCAGAAGAACTGCATTAGCAGTTGGTATCAGAGAAGACAGACAACATACAGATAGATCCTACGTGGTGGAATATTGTTCAGCCACAAAGAGAATGAAGTCGTAACACATGCTATGATGGGGATGAACCTAGAAAATATTATGTTAATGAAGTCAGATACAAAAAGATAAATATTATATGATCCCACTTACAGCAAATATCCAGAATAGACAAATTCAAAGAGAAAGTAGATTAGAGGTACCAAGGAGTTAATGGGTACAGTTTCTATCTGGGATGATGAGAACATTTTGAAAATGAATAGTGGTGATGGTTGGAAACAGTGAATATAATTAATGTCCCTGGATTCTTTGTATACTTTAAAAAATGGTTAAAATGGCAAATATTCCGTATTTTATCGCATTTTTTTTTTAAATGCAAAAAGAAGGAGCCTTGAGCAGGCAGCCATCATGGTATTTTTCTATAGACCATCTAGCTTTCAATTTATGATTATATTCTGTCCATGGGGAATTAGAGAATCCCATGGAGTAAAGGCCTCATTCAGCTTCCTACCTTCTTAAAATGTTGCCATTTTATTGGGGAGTTGTGCATGAAGTTGTGACCTTTACTTTTGAGACTCTTGTTTAGAATGCATTTGAAAGCTTGGAGATTGGCCGTGATTCCCTATTGCTCCTGGACTCCTACTGTTTCAGATTGGAAACAAAGGAAGTAGCCTCAAAGACAACAAAGCACTACGGATAGCCAAGTTGTGGCGGAGTCCCCTCAAACGTGTGTTCAGTAGCTGAATTTGAAGAAAAGCTCAGTCTAAATGAGACATGTGAATGATTTACTCATCTTTTCATAGAAGTTTGCTATGACTTAACCTTCTTAGGATTGTTTCTCATTCTGTGACAAGATATGTCAGGTCACGTATTAAGTTCCAACCATAGACTCAAGATTTATACTGTGAGAAATGCCAAATGATTTTCAAACTCAGTCTAATTAGAGAGAAAAGGCTGATTCATAAGAAAGCTAATAAAAATAAGCTAGATTGACATATTCTGGAGAAATTCAGCTTCCCAAATCCCATGATTCAGCTTCCCTGAAATAGTTCTTGTTCCTGAAAATTGCAAGCTCCATGATTCCTGGATTAATTTTAGGCTATGTTTTATTCCCATATCTTCATAGTATCAATATTTGGTGTTGTGCCAGGCAGTTATGATTCCAGAGTTGCAGTTACAGTGTTTCATTAATATAGCGTGCATTTTCATTTTTGCTAAGTAGAGGCTTCTGGAGAATTGGGGACTAATGAATGATAATTTAAAAGAAAGTTGAGCACTGAGTGTAACTAACAGGATGTAAAAATCACAAAACAGCTGGCAGAAATGAATGGGACTGAACTGAGGGCGTTGATCTGAAGTAGAATTTGGGTTCTGACTCACCTGCTATAGAAGTGTGGATTCTAGAAAGTAAAATACCTATTTCTCTTATAGCATGAAAGTCATACGAAAAATGTTATGTCAAGTGATTGGCATGGCAGTTCACTGCTAAGAAAAGTAAAGAACACAATTAGCAAGTGTTTCTGCTGGGCCATTTGCACTTACACGGTGTTTCTGGCCTCTCCCCCTCACAGCTGGTTTTGATTTTGTTCCTGTAGAATAATTTTTTGTTTTGTTTTGTTTTGTTTTGTATGTAACAACAGTCAGATATTTATGTACAGCTTCATCAAGAGCCTCTGATGACAAATATGCCTTTGGAGACCAGTAGAAACTGTGGGAAACCCTGATGGCAGCAATCAGACCTGTTTCCAGTGGAGAGGAAGCCCTCTGGGGACTGAGCTAGCTTGCTCTTGAAGCCAGTTCTCTTTTCCCAAAGTCTCCTTCCAGCTGTCATCCAACCTGTGCTGGTCCATCAGGGGACTGTGCCCTGCCTTGATTTTTCGTTATGAAACAACCTCTCAAGATGCAGCCTTGGCCTTCACTTCTAAACAAGGGGATGGTGGGGGTGGGAGGCAGAAACAGCAGGCAGAAAGCCATTTAATTCTTAGACTGGAAACTAGAGCCTGCTTTTTGAAATAAGGCTTGGCAGCATCCAATTTAGAACTTGCATTATAGAATGTGTTCCTTAATATTTTGCTGTCAGTTATCTGCATGTATAGGAGATGTTTAGATAAATTGGTATTTGGGAAGGATCCAGCTGGAGAGTAGACAGTAGGATCTAGGCAGAGTTCCCCACCGTTCAGAAGTGCAGTCTTGGATGATATACTCTCTTCTAGAGGTCTCTGGGAGAGAGAAGACAGGAAATCATAAATGTTTAAAAGCAGGGTGAAAACAGCTAATTTTAAGAAACAGAACCTGGGAACTGGTCAGCATTAGAATGTAGTCCTTCTGCTAGTGTCCTTGTGAGAATGTTGAGTGAGTAACTTCAACATTTTGTGTGTGTGTTTCCCCACTTAAAGCAGAGAATTGAAACATATGTGAAATCGTTTTTCACTCTAATAATTCAGTGATTTTGATTCAGTTATACAAAGATGCCCAGAAACTTTAAACAGTGGTCAGTTTTTAATACCAGTATGTTTTAAAATGTACCTAAAGTGATTACCTTTTACATAATTCATACATGTTCTCTGGTATCTATTATATTTAGCTGCCATTGCTAGAGAAAAAAAAATGGATACATCCTTTAGAAAAGTATTTCTACTTGAGCCTCAAAAGAACATTTATCATACTTTATATTGATTGATGTGTGTATGCATGTTTGTATAGAGGTAAAAGTATGTAACGGTATATATAAAGCCAAAATGGTATCAGCCAACTCAACTCATTCTCCAGATTTGGTGCCCAGAAGTTTGGTTTCTTCATAAACTAAAGTCTACTGTTCTCATAATTGACTGTATTCATAAAATGTGCCACTACCTCTTAGTAAGGAGCCCTAGTGGTACAGTGAATAAGTGCTCAGTTGCTAACTAACAAGTTAATGGTTCCAGCCGGCCAGCAACTTGGGAAAAAAGACTTGACGACCTGCCTAGGGAACAGTCTGGATCAGTCCTACCCTGTCCTATAGGGTTGCTATGAGTAGCAATCGACTCAGAAACCCACAACCACCTCTTAGTGTGGATTCCAATGATGAGCTCCAAAGCCCCCTCATTTTAAGTAGTAGTAATACACTTAGAATGTTAAGTTGTAATGTCTGAGGAGTTTCTTTAAGTATCAGCCATGTTTATACTGTAACACTTAGAGCATATAATTAGCCTGAACCCTGGCCTGTTAAACATTCCAAGTTCAAACCCTGACTCCAACGTGGAACCAGGGCTGCAGGGAGTTTGGGCCATACAGAGCATATGCAGCTGCTCCATGGGGGACCTCAGGTTGTTAGCTTCACGGAGCTTCATTTTGTTCATTTGTAGAATGAGATGAACACTTCCCTCTTCATTCAGTTACAGTGAGCATTAAACAAGTATGTCGCGAGGTACCGTCGAGTTAGTTCCGACTCATTCTAACCCTGTGCATGAACAGAGCGAAGCACTGCCTGGTGCTGCACCATGCCCACAGTCATGCTTGTGCTTAAGCCCATTGTTGCAGCCACTGTCAACCAGGAAGCACTTAACAATTTTAAAAAAAATATAGATAAATTGAACTAAAACAAAATCCAAAGCTTTATGCTTCAAAGGCACTATAAAGAAAGTGGAGACACCTCGCAGAATGGAAGAAAATCACTTTTTGCACAGCATGTATCTGATAAGAGACTCATTTCCAAAATGTATAAAGAATGCTTACAATTCGACAATAAAGGATAAATAACCCAATTAAAAAGTAGCTAACAGATTTGAGTGGACATTTCTCAAGAAGACATACAAATGGCCAATAAAAACCAAACCAATTCCCACTGAGTTGCTTCTGACCCCTGATGGCCCTGTAGGACAGAGTAGAATTGCCCCATACAATTTGTAGGGGGCACCTGGTGGCTCTGAAGATTTGAACTTCTGACCTTTCACTTAGCAGCCTCGCCCTTGACCGCTGCACCACCTGAGTTTCCAAGTGGGAATAAGCCAAGCCCAGCCAAACGCCGTTGAGTCAGATCCGAATAAGCACATGAGAAAACTCTTGACATCATTAACCACAGGGAAATGCAAATCAATCAAAACCACAGTGAGATACCACTGCACACCCATGGGGGTGGGTTTAGTCAAAAAGACAGAAAAGAGCCTGTTTCTAGAGAGCCTGGGGAAGCTGGAACTCTCGTATGCTGGCGTGGGCATGTAAAATGGTGCAGCAGATTTTTACAGAGCAATCCTGTGAATGTACTAAAAACATGGAATTGTTCACTTTAAATGGGTAATGTGCATGATATGTGAACAAAGTCTCAGTAGAGCTGCTGAAAAAAAAGAAAAGCCATCATCTAGCCCTGTAATCAATGGAATTGTGTCCCCGCTAAAATGCCTGTCACCTTTGCTAGACTGCAATTCCCAGTATTGTACAGTTGTTCACCATCTTGTCATCTGATTTTCCTATGCATTGTAAATCCTAGAATATGTTAATGAGGCAGGATTAGAGACAGTTATGTTAATGAGTCAGATCTCAAATCTACAAGATTAGGTTGCCTCTTAAACCAATCTCTTTTGAGTGGTGAAAGAGAGAAGCAAGCAGAGACACATGGGAACCTCATACCACCAAGAAACAAGAGCCAAAGAAGAGCACATCCTTCGGACCTGAGGTTCCTATGCAGTGAAACTCTCAGGCCAGGAAAAGGTTGATGACGGGGGCTTTTTCCCGGAGCCAACAGAGAGAAAGCCTTCCCCTGGAGCTGGCGCCCTGAATTTGGACTTACTAACTTTCCAGAATGTTAAAGAATGTATTCCTCTTTCTTAAAACTGTCTGTCTGTGGTATTTCAGTTGTAGCAATGCCAGAAAACAAAGACAAACTCTTATTCACAGAGTTGGGATTCTTGGTGTTTGTCTTTGTTTCTCTGTCTTTCTGAGAACAGTGTTGTTGTTCTGTGAGTGACAGGCTAGCATGGCTTGTTAGTTCATGGTTTGGAGGAATGGATATTGTGTAGATTATGTCAGTGATGTCTTTTATTTCTGTTGTGCCTCACTTTTCAAAGTAGTGATCTCTGCTCATTTAACCATTTCTTTGGCTATGGATAGTGAAAGATAGCTGTGGATTAAATACGGAAGACTTCCAGCCAGCTGCCCCTCTCACATGCTTTCTGGAAGGAGAAAAAAAGTTAGAGCACCCAACGTCATAGATAAAAGGCTTAGGGGAAGGTGAGCCAGGAAGGTGCTGTGCTATCTGTCTTTTTAAAGTTATCGAGGTACTTTAGGAGAATTACATCCTAACCTGGTCTGAATTTTAATTTTTTTGTCTTCGTTAAGTATCTTTTCCCAAGATTTTTTGTTTTGAACATCTTTAAACATACTCAAAACTTGGAAGAATAGTACAGTGAATACCAATCGAATACCGAGACTCAACAGTTAACCTTTTACCTCACCAAATCTCTCATTCTCCTTTTCTGTTTCCTTCCCTTTTTTCCCCTCTCCCTGCCCACCCCAACTCATACACACACACACACACACACACACTCACTCACTCACTCACACTCCTTCTCTCTCCCATATTTTCTTTCACTGCAGAGTTTGAAAGCAAATTACCTATATATAGTGATACTTTACCTCACTCCTACATTTTTAGCACAAGTCTGAAAAATGCAGCCAGTCTCTTATAGGACACTGTTGTCATCATGGGACAACTGAGTAATTCTGTAACACCACCTAAAATGCAGGACATATTCACATGTACCCAGTAATTCATAGGATTTCGAAAGTGCCTGTTAAATCATTGTCCTTTCCTCAGGTTGGCAATGTTACATTAGGCTTAGAGTAAGTAGTATTTGTTTTGTTTTGTTTTGTTTTTAACAATAGCCAAGGTCAGTTAATATATAAACGTAAGAATGACTTTTACATTCTCTTGATACCCTTATCTTTAAAATGGGAAGATAGCAAAAACAAACCCGATAAATAACACACTGAACACTGCTGTCTAGTGGATTTGGACACTTAGCAATCCTTTAGGACAAAGAAGAACTGCCCCAGTAGGGTTTCCAAGGAGGCTGGTGCATTTCAATTGCTAACTGATCAGTTAGCAGCTGAGCACCTGGTCAAATAGTTTGACAGGATTATCTTCTTAGGCAACAGCCCTGGAGTTTCTGCTGCTCCGGGCTGGCCTCTTCCAAGTGAATTGATCTCCTGGGCATCACCTGTGGGCCCTGGTCTGATTGAGGCGGCCGTACTGGACTCCTGAGATAGCCAGTCAGCTCCTGGCAGTAGTTCCCCAACGCCTACCGGGTGTCCCCAGTGCCTGAGGCTTTTTAGGCATGCAACTTTGAAGGCTGTTTTCAGTATTTAAAAAGATCAAACAGAAATATGTCATTTCAGACTTGAACATTTGCACTAGCCAACAAAGCCATTATTTATTTATTTATTTATTTTTGGGTAGTCAGAATTCTGTTATCTCACTAGAGTGGAATAGTAGTTGACCAGAAGTTTTGATGACAATTACATGTGCCTTCAAATTATAAAAGCAGTGAGATAAAGTAGTATGTTTTGTTGGGTTGGAGAAATTTTTCATGATAGTCTGAGAGAAAAAGTGCAAACCAAAGGAATTCTTGGGGGATGGGGCTGAGAGCTTCAGCACAGGGCTCTACAAACCCTGACTTCCCATCAGCAGGGAGGGCTCCCAGGGAACTGTTCTTGCAGTTTGCCCTGCCACCACTACTCTGCAGTTGTATTTTTACAGCTGACCCTTCTCACTTGCAAACAAAACAGCCGCTATCTGTTGAATTTGGGGGGGTTCCATATTGTGATACTGTACAGTTCAACTGACTGTTGGTTCTGAAATCTTAGTTTTGATCCATATGGCTTCTCAGCTATGGGAGAGCAAGAAGGGAAGGAAATGACAGATACCCTAAGGTGTAAATGTTTTTAAAATTAAATATCACTTGTATTTTATCATAGCTTATATCAGTGAGCAAATATGTTGATCCCTGCCCTACTTCAGAGAGTGTGGGGATGGAAGAGGTACAAGGCCAGCCTGCAAGAGACTGACTTGGGACATTTGGAGAGTTAAGGCAGAGAAGCAACAGAGGCTGCTGGGCTGTGAGTATGCACAGAAGTTTGAGTGCATGGCACAGTAAGTTCTGCAAGATTTCATAAACAAGCAAACCTTTGGAGGTGCAGAAGTAGGGCTTCAGATAGAGTTGTCTTTTGAGCTGGGCCTTGGAGCTTAGAACTCTAGGTAGAGGACAAGAAGACAAGAGGAGGTATACCAGGTAGACCTGTGATATGAGAATACCTAACATGTCTGATGAAAGGTACTGAGAGAAGTGTAGCAACTAGTATTAATGATGTTGTTTTTAACTTTTTCATGACACCTTTGCACCTGGCCTTTAGATGCCTGCGACAATCTTAGGAGATGGCTGTTACCCAGTTTCACAGAGTAGGCTGCCAAAGCTCAGAGGAGTAAAGTGACTTGTTAAGCAAACTGGACATTGTTAAATTTAACCGTGTTCAATATTGATCTACATCTTGAGGTTTCTGCTACACTCCTGTGACTGGAAAAGACAGGAATCTGTTTGCAGCATCACATGGTTGTATCCCATATTACAGACAGTACCACTGTTTTCAGGCTAAGCAGTTTCTGAAGCAATTTGGCCTTTTGTCTGTGTCCTTACAACTGCATTCTTGGGTGGTATATTTCCCTTCAGGAGTCCCTGGATGGTGCCAACAGCTAAGTGCTTGACTACTAACCAGAAGTGTGATGGTTCAAAGTCACCCAGAGCCACCTTAGAAGAAAATCTTGGCAATCTCCTATTGAAAGGTCTCCACCTTGAAAACTCTATGGAGTGCAGTCATACTTTGACACACATGGGGTTGCCATGAATTGGAATTGACTTGATGGCAACTGGTTACTGGTATAGTTCCATTCCCTGAACCATCTTGGGGTCTAGGCACTCCAAACCACTGTACCTTTCTTACTGTGGTACTGTCTTTAACAGTAGACTGACTTCCTTAATTTGGGAAAAGACAGTCTCTCTAACAAATAGTATTGGCATAACTGGAGATCCATCTGCAAAAAAATGAAACAGTACTCACACCATGCTCAAAACTACCTCAAAATGGATCAAAGACCTTAAAATCTAAAGTGATAGAGATCATGGAATCAAAAATAGGGACAATGCTGGGAGCCCTAATTTATGGCATGAACAGAATGCAAAACATTAACAATACACAAACACCAGAATAGAAAATGGATAACTGAGAACTCCTAAAAATCAAAGACAAAAGAATAAAAAGACAACTTATAGACTAGGAAAAAAAAAAAAAATGTGCATACAATAAATCTCATCAGTGTCTAATCTCTAAAATCTATAAGGTACTGCAAAACCTCAACAACAAAAAGGTAAATAACCCAACTAAAAATGGGCAAAAGATATGAACAGGTACTTCATCAAAGAAAACATTCAGTCACCTAACAGATACGTGAAGAAATGCTTGCCATCATTAGCCATTAGAGAAATGCAGTTCAAAACTGTAATGAGATACTATCTCCAATAGCAAATGTTGGAGAAGCTGTGGAGAGACTAGAACATTTCTACAGTGGTGGTAGAAATATAAAATGCTATAACCACTTTGGAAATTGATTTGGTGCTTCTTGAAAAAGCTATAATACCAGATGATCCAGTAATCCCATCCCTTAGAATATATTGTAGAGATACATTCTGTCTGTAGAGCTGTAGATATGTGCACACCAGTGTTCATTGCAGTGCTGTCCACAATAGTGAAAAGATGGAATCAACCTAGACACCTATCAACAAATGAATGGATAAACAAGTTATCATGTATTTACACAGGGGGATACTACTCAAGGATAAAGAACAGTGATGAATCTGTGAGATATTTCATAGCATGGATGAATCTGGAGGACATTATGCTAAGTGAAATTGGTTACTAAAGGACAAATACTGTGTGAGATCACTGTTAAATAAGAACTCAATAAAGGGTTTAAACATGTAAGAAAACACTGATTGTTATGAGGGTAGAGAAGAAGAGAGAGTGGTATTCAATGACCAGATAGTAGACAAGATTTATTTTAGGTGAAGAGAAGGACAACACACAATACAAGAGAAGTCAGCACAACTGAACTAAACTAAAAGCTAAAACCTTTCCTGACTATAATCAAACACTTAAGGGGACACAGTAGCAGGGGTAGGAGGTTTGGGAAGTATGTTTTCAGGGGACATCTAGGTCAGTTAGCATAACAAAGTTTATTTGAGAATATGTTTTGCTTCCCTCATTGGTGGGTGGCATCTGGGGTCTTAAAGGCTAGTAAGCAGCCATCAAAGAAGGATCAGTGGGTCCCAGACCTATGGAGCAAAGGAGAATGAAGAACACCAAAGACACAGGAAAATATGAGCCTGAGAGACAGAAGGAGCTACATAAACAAGAGACTACACTAGCCTGAGACCAGAGAAACTAGATGGTGTCCAGCTACCACCAATGACTTCCCTGACCGAGAGACAACAGCGTCCCTAATGGAGCAGGAGAAAGGTGGGATGCCTAACTCCAACTCAAGCAAAAAAAACAGACTTAATGGTCTGAGAGACTGGAGGTCCTTGGAAGATGTGGCCCCCAGACTCTGTTAGCTCAGAACTGAAACGATGCCCAAAGCCAACTCTTCAAGATTGTACTGGACTATAAGACCTGATACTGGTGAGAGTGTGCTTTTTGGCTTAAGTAGATGCTGGAGACAAACTGGGCAGCTCCTGTCTGAAGGTGAGATATTACAGCAGAGGGGACAGAAGCTGGTTGGACACAAGAATGGACACAAGAAACATACAGTAGAGAGGAGTAGTATGCTATTACAGTATGGGAAGAGCAACTAGGATCACATAACACTGTGTAAGTTTTTGTATGACAAACTGACTTTAATTGTACTTTCACTTAAAGCACAATAAAAAAAAATTAAAAGAATAAACTGATTTCCAGTCAAATCTGAGAATGGCTTTACATTAAACCTCTGACTTCAACTCTAGACTTACTAACCAATGGGAAAGGGCAGTTGAGTGACTTCTTTCTTCCTGGCCTTTACTATTCCTTAAATTATAAAGAAGTTAAGACATGTCCTCAACTTTCCAGTATTCAACTGTCTAGTGAAAAATCATGGTGGTACAGTGGTTAAGTGCTACAGTTGCTAACCAAAAGGTCAGCAGTTCAAATCCCTAGGTACTCCTTGGAAACTCTATGGAACAGTTCTGCTTTGTTCTGTAGGGTCATTAGGAGTCAGCTGACTCAACAGCAATGGTTTTGGGGGCCAGGGGTGGAAAAAAACCTGTTAAACTGAAAGTATCTATAGCTTATTATTACAGGACAAAAAAAAAATCATTGAATTCCTAATTACAAATATAATGAACTGCTGTGATATCTTTTTCCCTTTTGCTGCTAAATTTAAGATATTGTGTTTTTCCTAAATTAATGTGCCTTGGCAAAGGCCATAACTAGTTCAGCTTAGCATTTTATTTAAGGGAAAAAAACTTGGCTCTAAAAAAGATTCATAAATACCATCTATTCTCATCCAGAAATAGACACACACATTTATGGTCATCTGATTTTTGATTCAGTATTTGTGATTTTGCCTATTCACTAACATCTATTTATAAAAAGTTTCTAGAACTAGTAGAAGAATTTAGCAAAGATGTAAGTTGCAAGGTCAACAACAAAAAATCAGCTAAGTTTCTTTATACCAGCAATGAGAAATGCAAAAGGGAAATTAGGAAATGATTCAATTTAAACAGCATTATAAGAATAAAACATTTAGGAATAAATTGAACTGGGAGTGTAAAAGATTTATACCAGGAAAATTGTAAAACACTGCTAAAAGAGATTAAAGAAGACTTAAACAAATGGAAAGATGTTTCACAGTGATGGATTGGAAGACTTAATATTGTTAAGATGTAACTATTACCCAAAGCAATCTGTAGGTTTAATGCAACTTCAATCAAAATTCCAACAATTGTCTTTACAAAAATAGAAAAAAAATCAATCTTTATATGGAATGATAAGAGGCCTCAAATAACGAAAGCAATGATGAAAGAGAAGAACAAAGTAGGAAGATGCACACTTTTTGATTTTAAAACATTATGTATCTACAGTGATGAAAATAACCTGGCAATGGTATAACAATAGACACATAGACCAATGGAAAATAATTGAGAGAGTCCAGAAATAAACATACGCATCTATCTGTGGTCAGCTGATGGTTGAGAAGGGTGCTAAGTTTGTTTGATGGAGCAAGAAATGTCTTTGCAATAAATGGTGTTGGGAAAATTGGATTTCTACATGCAGAAAAATGAAACAGAGTCCATGATTCATACCATATATGAAAACAAATTAAAAATGGGTTAAAGACTTAAATGTGCAAACTAAAGCTATAAAATTCTTACAAGAAAATGTAGGTGCAATCCTGTTGGGCCTCATTTTAGTGATGAATTATCTAATATCAAAAAAGCACAAACAACAAAAGAAAAAATACACAAATGGGACCTCAGAAAAATTAAAAATTTATTCATCTAAAGACCTTAACAGAAAAGTGGAAAAACAAGCTACCAACTAGGACCATAACTTGGGAAACCATATATATCTGATAAGAATCCATAAAATACATACAAAACTTTGATGACTTAACAACAAAAAGACAACACAGTCATAAAATGGGCAAAGGGCTTAAATAGATATTTCACCAAAGAAGACATTCAGATGGCCACCAAACACATGAAGAGGTGCTCAAAATCAGCCATCAGAAACCCAAAACCAAACTCACGTCTGTTGTGTTGATTCTGACTCCTAGCAACCCAGCAGGGCGGTAGAACTGCCCCATGGTGTTTCCAAGCCTGTAGATCTTGACAGAAGAGATGCCATATTGTTCTCCCACAGAACAGCTGATGGGTTTGAACCTCAGGCATTTTGGTTAGCAGCTGAGTGTATTATCAACTGCACCACCAGGGTACCTCATTAGCCATTGGAGAGATGCCAGTGGGAACCACAAGTAGATACCATTTCACTGTCACTAGGATAGTTAAGATGAACAGAAAATAAGAGCCGTTGGTGAGGATAAGGGAATGTGGTGGTGGGAATGCAAAATGGTATGGCTGTTGTGGAAAACAGTATGATGGTCCCTCAAAACACTGCCATATGACCCAGTGAATTCCACTCCTAAGTGTATACTCCAAAGACTTGAAAGCAGAGACTTAATCAGATAATCGTGCAGATGTTCACTGCTGCACTGCTCACGATTACCAAAAGGTAGAAACAACCTAACTGCCTATCAGCTAGCTAAACAAAATGTGGTACATGCATACAATGGAATACTACTCAGCCAGTGAGAGAAATGACATCTTGCTGTAGACCACAGTATGGTTGGAGCTTGAAAACTTTATGCTGAGTAAAATAAGTCGGTAACAAAAAGACAAATATTTTATGATCTCACATATATAAAAAGACAAGAATTGGTAAATGTTTAGAAACCAGAATTATCAGTGATTACCAGGGTTGGAAAGAGGGGGCATGGAAAATTATAGAGCAGTGAGTTTCAGTTTACAATGATGAAAAGATTAAGAGTGGGATTGCACAGCTGATTAATTGCCCAAATGCCTCATAGAAGTCGATTCCTTGCTTTGGAGGTTTAGAGTCATGGTTTCATGGAAAATCCCAATTAACTGGCCTAATATCATGTTTAGTGCTTCTGTTCTACTTTCTCATTTGTTGTGTAGTGCCTAGAGACTTAAAAGCTTGCAAGCAGCCATCTAAGTTGCAATGATTGGTCTCTATTCACTTGGAGCAACAGAGGTTAGAGAGTTCGGAGTAGAAGGAGAGTGTGTAATGTATGGCTGATTGCCCCTGTGAACAGCTGCCTCCTTTGACATGAGATCAGAAGAAATGGTTGGTGCCCAGTTACCGTTACTGAACATGTTGATCAAAGATTCTGTAGAAGAATCCTGATCAAAATGGGGCAAAATGCAGAACCAATTGCAAAATTCTCATGGACTTTCTGGAGCCGTGGAGGCTTAATACATCCCCGAAACTATTGCCTGAAGGTAACCTTTTGTCATAGATTGAATTGTGTGTCCTTCAAAAATATGTCAGCTTGGGTAGGCCATAATTCCCATTATTGTGTGGTTGTCTTCCATTTTGTGATTGTAATTGTAAATTGAAAAAGATTAGGATGGAATTATAACTACCTTACTAAGTTCACGTCCCTGATGCAATGTACAGGGGGTTTCCCTGGAGTGTGGCCTGCACCACCTTTTATCTTACAAGTGATGAAAGGAAAGTGGACCAAGCATAGCGTGGGAACCTCAAACCACCAGGAAAGCATTGTCAGGAAGAAAGCAGGTCCTTTGGGCCTGGGGTTCCTGCTCAGAGAAACTCTTAGTCCAGGGGAAGATGAATGACAAAGACCTTCCTCCACAGCTGACAGAGAAAGCCTTGCCCTGGAACTGATGCCCTAAATTTGGTCTTCTAACCTACTAGCTGGGTAGAAAATAAATTTCTCTTCATTAAAGCCATTGACTTTTGTTATTTCTATTATAGCAACACTAGACGACTAAGATTTCTTTAAATCTTAAGCCAAAAATGTTCCTTGAACTCTTCTTAAAACCAAACAGCAGTTCAGCTTCACTAGTAGAAAATGTATGCCTTGAGCACTGTGCTCTTTTAAGATCTATCTGTAGGGAGTCGGACTGACAGCAGCAACTCAAAGATTAGGTAGGAAGCCTAGGGGTCAGAGAGCTTATGTTAATGAGTGAGAAACAACTCAGTAAAGGAGAGTAAGAAGTGTTGCGCAATTCGAAGAATGTGATCAATCTGAGAACAGTTGCACAAATCAGAGTAATAAATGTCACTGATTTGTACATGTAGAAGTTGTTGAACTGGTGTATATTCAGCTGTGTACATTCTCAGGATCCATAAAAATAAATTATAAGAAATTTAGAACTCAAAATCAGTACACATGGATTTTTGCAGATGTGCACATTTTTGTACATGGATTTTTGCAGATGGCAAGTTAGTCACCTGATATGCATAGTCCTGGCTGAGGTTAAACAAACTGATGCTCTTCCTTTCAGCCCTCAAACAGCAAGGAAGTGTCCTTTTTGTGGTCTGTTTAGTGCCATTTTTTTTTGCATTTTTATGCTTTTTGTTCAAGGTTTTGCTATTTAAAATCGCCCGAATCATGGTGCTGAAGTACTGTCTAGTGTTCCTATGTGCAAGAAAACAGTGAGGCTCCCACACAGAAACCATGTGTCAGATAAACTTAGTTCGGGCACAAGTTACAGTGCTCTTGCCCATGAATTCAGTGTACATTAAATTGTTGCAAATGTTTCATACTAGGAAGTTTTGCAACAATTTGTTTTAAAGAAAATATGTATTCTTATACTGACTGAAATCAAATAGCTTATAGGTTCTTGTACAGTGAAACTACCTCTTTGATGATCGATTTATATATGTATATAATAATATATAATATATGTATAATAAAACCCATTGCCATAGAGTCGAGTCTGACTCATAGCAACCCTAGAGCTCAGAGTAGAACTGCCCCATAAGAACCAAATTAATAGTTAACAATGTACATTAAATACCAAAAAAACCCTGCCCTCCTGCTATCCAGTTGATTCCAAGTCATAGTGACCCTGGAGGACAAGTAGAATTGCCCCATAGAGTTTCTAAGGAGCCCACGGCAGATTTGAACTGCCAGCAGTTAGGTTAGCAGCCATAGCACTTAACCACTAGGCCACCAGGGTTTCCATACATTAAATACCAGTGGGTCAGGATTCACTGATTCAGTGTTTGTGGTGACATTATAGAAGAAAATTATCACAAATAATGAGAATCAGCTGTATCTCATTTTCACAAATGACACACATTTAAAATGTTTACATTTATTCTTGTCCAACTTCAACTCTGAACATTGAAGTTTTAAAGCACTAGCCTTTTAGAGATTATCATTCCAGTTTTCTATACCCCTCTAGTGATAGGCATATTTACACTTCTTCCCCCTCTGCCCCTCTTTGTTCCTGCAACATATATGGAAATAAAACTTAAGCTTTAATACCATGACAGTTAGGCTGAAAGATGAAGCCTAGCTCTCTCCAGCCCTTAGCAATTTGGGTCCAGAAACTAGGTGGTCTCCTAGAAGGACCACGGATAGGATTTTGATATGAAGAGTAATGTTTGCTCCTGGTCCTGTCACTAGCTGAGTCACTTCTCTTGCCTGGGTTTTATCTGTAAGTGTGGTAATACCTACCTCAGTTGGTGTCGTAAGGTGCTTTGAAATCTTTAGAAGTATCATATAAACACTATTCTTGATAAGCAGAATACAAATAAAATGAACCAGATAGAAAACCTCCATCACTTGAGGATTAAAATTTGTATTGCTGTATAATACCATAGGTCTTTAACCATACATGTTTTGAATCAAACTCTAAGTAATCATTAACTATTAATTTGGTTCCTATGGGGCAGTTCTATTCTGACCCAGGGTCAGAATAGGGTCGATATGAGTCAGACTCGACTCGATGGCAATGGATTTTATTATACATATATATATAATTTGATTGTCAAAGAGGTGATTTCACTGTAAAAGAACCTATAAACTATTTAACTTCAGTCAGTATAAGAATATATATTATCTTTAAAACAAATTGTTGCAAAACTTCCTAGCATGAAACATTTGCAACTCCTCACTTAAAATGTAAATCTTAAAAGGATATTCTTATTTTGTTTTGCTGGAAACTCCTCAGAATGAAAGCTAGGTGTAACTGTGTGAGTTCTCCTTAGGTCAGCTCTAATGCTTGCTGTGCTTGCTTCCATATATCAGCACTGACATTTATGTACCTTTATTCAACTGATCCTTCTGCTCAGAAAGCCCTATTTCTTCTCCCATGTAAGCCAACCTGTATTTTTACTAGTCCATGCAGTCCCTGGTGGCACAAAGGGTTAAACACCTGGCTGCTAACAGAAAGGTTGTTGGTTGGGATCCACCCCAAGGTTCCTTAGAAAAAAGACCTGGCAGTCTACATCCAAAAGGCCAAGGCATGAAACTCTATGGAGCACAGCTCTACTTGAAGCCTGTGGGGTCACTATGACTCAGAGTCAACAAGGGTTTGTTTCCTGTGCCTAACAGTTTCTGTCTTACTCCCTCCTGCTGAGTCGAGGTGCCAGTGAAATCACTGAGTGTCCCCACTTCAGCTACGGAATAACTTGATCCAAGCAATGCTTTAGGAAAATTGGAATGACAAAGATCAAGAACACGCTTCTTTTTTCTTTTGATGTTTTAAAATCTACTATAATATGTGCAGAAGAAAGCATAAACAATATGTAAAATTTTGTAATTGTAAACATACAGGTTAAAAAATATGTAGTCTTGCCCTCCATCTACCGCCACCCCTATGTTTCCCTCCCTGATGACAATACTGGAGGGAACTAACTTCTCTACCAACTCCTGCGGTAATCATTGCCCTGCTCCTCTTGACAGCTTTAGTGTGGTACATGGATCCTTAACCGATATAATCCTTTGACCTGACTTAGTATACTGTATATAATCCCTGCATCTTCTTTTGCTCCACATGGTGAAGTTTACCTGTGTTATTGTGTGCAGCTGAAGTTTATTGTCATTGTTGTTCAGTATTCCATAGTTTGAACATACATCAGTTTGCTTATTCTACTGCAAATGTGTATCTGTAGTGTTTCCTGTTTGAGGACTGTGAGGAGTCCTGACTGGAGCATTCCTGGGTGTATCTTGTACCTATCCCTTGGGGTACGTGTGTGATACTTCTTCATTGTCACCCCTCCTAGGAAGAAAAGTTAGTTCGAAATTAATTAGCTACTATCAGTTAACACTGAGGACTAAGGTTTTGTGGAGTAGGGTTGATGCTTGAGATATTACAAACCATTGTAATAGCTAAGATTTTTTTTCTCCCTAAGAACTGACTTTTGCTCATTTGGTAGCATTACTCCCATTGAGAACGTATGCTCTAGACTATATACCTTGGACTAGAATTGTTGGGTCACAGGATGTGTGAAACTTTGGCTTTATAAGATCATGGCAATTTCTGTGGCTTCATATCCTTGCCAAACACTTGGGACTATCATGTTTTTTCTTAACTTTTGCCAATTTGTTGGATGTTTAGTGGTATCTTGCTGTACTTTTAACTTGTATTTTCCACCTTACCAATAAGGTAAACATCTTATGTTTATCAGTCATTTGGATTCCTCTTCCCCTTATGGTTTATTTCTTAACTTCACTTCTAAATAGTCTTGTTATGTTCTACCTTATGTAACCCCTATGAGAAGAAAACACAAAAGGATGACCTAGTTATTCACATCAACAGTATGATGGAGCCTAAAGACCTGTTTCCTAGTTGTGGATTACTAACTGACTCTGTCAAAGTCTCCTGTCTCCTGTCTCAGTACCCTAGCTTGTTAAATCACAGCATTGGTTGAATGTCAGCAGGGTGCGCCAGCCTCTCCACCCATTAGCGTTATCAGAGATGCTTTCTCTAGATGTCCTGAAGTAGTTATTATTGCTGACAGTACCAGGTGTATACTCAAGGCTTAAACTGAGAGCTGGTAAGCATCTGAATTTGTAATTTTACAATTAAACACTGGCTTAATCTTAAAGCTTGAGTTTCTACTCCAGAAAGAGACAGGAGCATTATTCCAAAACTGAGTTTAGCCATGTATGTGTATCCTATATTATCAGTCAATTCTAAATTTGTCTTTCTTCATCTTATCGTACCTGCAGACGGAGGGAGTTTTAGTGCACTATACATGCCATCCTCTGCATTTTTTAACCTGAGCCCAAATCCTGCCTATCACTCATGGTTCACCAGACTCACTATGATCTCTCACCCATTGCCCAGCCAAAAAACCTCTCCTTCCTTTTTTCCCTGTGTGCATCTTTTTCTTGAATAATTTTAAGTTTTTTTACATTAAAATTAAAGTTACATATTGTATGTCTTCTACTTACTAGCAACATCAGTTATTTAAGGATAGAATTCTTGTCTAGTTTTTCCGTCTGTCCCTTCCAGGTCCTAGCACAATACCTGGTATATAATATTACTAGTAAAATGATACTGAGTAAATAAATCCTGTTTCTCTCTTATCATAATGCGTCACTCCTTTCTTCCATCTCACCAGAGAAGCCGTTAAAAAATAAACAAAAAAGGCTAAGGAACGATTCAAACACTTGGCCATGAGAGACCAGAAAGTGACCGGAAGCCCTGATATCCGGGTAGAACACATGCTTTACTGAGTTCACTTTGTGAACTTTCAACACTGTACTATAGAATTATTTCCCACTCCCAGAGGCCCTGCCTCCAATTCCGGCCAGTCAAGGACTATTCAAGCCTGGAACTGTGGCCCAGTTGAGGTTAGCTGATGAGATACAGGAGTTGATCAAAACCACTGCTCTCCTGAGATGACCTTGGGTGGGTAGCTATGGGGGCTGGAGAAGGGTGGTCTGAGTGGACATTATACTGTTCTGTTTACCCCCGTGTAGCTTCAAAATGCTCCATAAAGAGTTTTTAACACATCACTCTCCTAATATGGGTCAGTGTATTTTCCAGTGCCCTCATCCCTCTCATAGCCACATCACATGTGGTGGGTGTCCAAGTGCTGTCTGGCACCTTGTGTTTTTCAAGGTATGTGACCTTAAATTTACTCAGTTGGTCATCATAGCAGCCTTTTTCAGTGAAGTGCCTTTTGTAGGGGTCTCCACCCTTGTTACAAATGACAGAAACCAAAAGCACATATTGGCATAAGCATAAAAGAATTTATTTCCTCATGGACCCAGACCACAGACTTCCGGCCCCAAGGATTCCAGATCTGGGGTTTAAGGTCAAGAAAATTTGTTTGTTTGTTGTTCATCTTTGCGTCTCTCTCTTTTGGCATCACTCCTGTCACAGTAAAAAGGTGCTTGCTTTCTGTGTAGCAAAAAACACAGTCTCAGACAGTTGCAAGATCTCACTCTTACTGTTCCTTTAAGAATGTCTTCCAAGGTCTCCAAAAGGAACATCTGGGTAAGGCTGTGATTGGCCAGACCCAAGTCACGTGACTTCCCTGGACAACTTGCAGTGGACAGGAATGGGCTGCTGGGATGGTCCAGCTTTGGCCAGGGCAGAGTGAGCTGATGATTGGCAGCTCCCTCAGAACCACGTGGTTGGATTGAGAAGGGGCAGTCCTACCACACAAGGGGCTGATATTGGTGATGGGTGCTTCTGGACATACCAGAAGTCCGTTCTCCTCTTATTCTAATCCCAGGTTTCTTCCTGTCCCTCCTAAACAATTCTTTTCTATGAGCAGTTTCAAAGGAAGGCATTTAATGCAAATCATAAATTCCAGTTCTCAGATTTATCCCCAAATTTGACTTGGTGTGTTTTTCAGATTTGACTCCATTTTCTCGCCTAACCACAGATATCAGAAAGGAACTCTGGATTCTTTTAGTCCTTTAGCCAGGTAGCTATTGAGTCTCCCTCACTACCACCCCACAGTCCAGAGAAAGAAGGAATCATCTCCAAGGCTTCCCCTTAGCACCCAAGTGTCTCTTTTCAGATGAAGGTGTTACTCTTCTTCGCAGGAGCTCCTGTAAGCCATCTGGGACCATACCTCTTGGGGTGGGGTAGTAGACGGTTCCGGCTTCCCCTGCTGGAGCGTGGATGCGGGAGCTGGGAGCAAGAGGCTGCAGTGCTCAGCCCAGATGACGATGGTCGGTAACAGTGCCCTGGCCTAAGAACCTATGGCGTCAGTCTCCTCTGCAGTCAAGAAAATTACTTAGCCTGCTGAAACTTGTCGATAAACTCGGGTCTATAATTAGGACCATAAACAACACAATCTAGGCCTCATACAAATGAACAGTTGTGGGCTGTTACAGGCCCCTGTGGGTTATTTCCCTGAAAAGGAGGAGGAGAAAGGCTGGTTGCTGGTGAACAAATTGCTACCAGATGTAGATTTCGGTAAACACCACACTGTTGTTCCCGTGCCCATAGGTGCTATGAATTTCTTGAGGCGACAGTAGTGAGCGGCCATCCCAGTAGGAATAGAACCTCCTGGTGTTCCCTGCGCCTGGTTGTTTGTCCCCAACATGCCAGGCTGACCTGGAGGCTCCTGGGGTCGTTTCTCTCCTACCGGAAAGTAATAGACTGAGAGGGCAACAGCCAGAGCCCAGGGAACCTGAAAGGAAACGAAACTGATGAAAATATCACAAAAAGAAAGCATCACTGAAACAGCCTCCTGAAGGTACGCTCAGAGAATGGTATCAGTGGCTTTTCTTGTAGTTGCTGCTCCTAATAGTCACAGGAGGCAAACTGCCCAGGTCAGTAAATATCTCTGAGCCCAGCTTGTGCTGCATGATAAGCAAAGCACAGTGTCCTTCCCCTCGTTGAACTGACAAGAGAAGATGGGCTGTGAATCACATAAATAAAATACTGTAAGCCGCAGACTAGCCTTCAGTGTCTCAAAGAGGCAGATGCATCAACTTGCTCTATCTGCCTTCTGCTGCTGCTGCTCAGGGCCCGCCCAAGAGACAGCCTAAGAAATTGGGCCTGAAAGATCCCAGAGTCTTCATGCTAATTTACTCTACCCTGAAGGGTATGGAAACAAGAGAGAGATTGAGAGCAAGGGAGGGAAAATATGATTGATTTTAACTTAGTATAATGAAAGCCTACTCATGCTCCCTGGAGTAGACTGATTCCAGAGACAGTAATTCCCCTGGTTGTTCTCTGGGTTATAGTGTTTCCATGTAGTGCAGACAGTTAACACACTCAGCTGCTAACCAAAAAGTTAAATATTTGAGTCCTCCCAGAGGTGCCTTGGAAGAAAGGCCTGGTGATCCATGTCTGAAAGATCAGCCATTGAAAACTATGCAGAACAGACTTCGACTCTGACCCTCATGGGGTCGCCATGAGTCAGATTCAAGTCAATGGGCAGACCACGAACACTGGTTGGTTCTCTTAATTATGCCTCTCTAATAAGGAATCAAGCAGCAATTCAGTGATTGGCCTGAATCCAACAAGTATTTTTGGATCACCAGCCAGTCTTCTAGTCTTGTCTTCCTAATTAAGCTGTTAAGTTTTCGAGGGCAAAAATGACACCTTTCCATCTTTGTACCCTCATGGACTAGCAGGTGCTTTGCATGTAAGTGCTCAGAAAGTATACATTGGTTGAATAGCCGAAGAAAACACACTAGCTAATGGGACAACATTCTCATTTTTAATTGTGTGTAAGAATTTAACTTGCGAAAGTTTAAGCACTGTACTCCTCGCCTAAAGATGAATGGTTATATCCACCCAGGCCTCAGAAGCAGGCCTGGTGATCTGCTTCCAAAAGGGTGACAGCCTTGAAAACCCTCTGCAGCAGTTCGGCTCTGCACACATGGGGTCGTCATGAGTCAGAATCAACTTGACGGCGACTGACATCAAGGAGCTAATTGGGAGCCCTGAAGTTAAAGAAAGTTCAACAGCATCAAATTTATACTTGTCCCTCACTTGACAAATCTCTGTCTGTTTGAACTGGTAGGGAGCTCCCCATCTCAGGGTGACCCATTCCTTTGTTGGATTACTCATGAGATCCTTTCTTAGAGCATGATGATGTAATAGCTAGCTAACTCCTAACGGCTTGCTATGTCCCAGACACTGTACTGTACCTTTATTCATATTATCTCATTTAATTTTCACAACCACTTTATTTAGGGTATTAAGTTACCCAAGATCACATAGCCCAGGGTCATTGCTTTATATATTAAGTTGTCCATGGTTACATAGCCATGTTCTTAACCACTGCTCTGTTATGCCCTTCTAACAGATTATTTGGGCCTGCATATAGCTAGTTGAATTTTTGTTGTAAATGGCAAACTTCATATGTTTGATTCCAAATCTGTTCTTGAGATCTTTGCTCTGGTAGGTCATTATGGTCCATTGTTCTGAAACTCAGCTCTTCCAGTGCATGAAGACTCTTGGGGTCTAGACTCCCAACAGATGAACTCACAAGAGGTTGATGTACAAACTAGAGAGTTTGACTTGTTCTGTCTGTCACTACTTGTATGTAACATGGGAACATAACTGGCAATCTGAATGTTATAGTGATCATCTCACAAAGCTATGATACCTCGTGTGCAAAAGAGATCTGCTTTTTAGAGGGACCAGATACTTACTTGATCTTCCTAATTCCTGGACAGTGGCAGAGACGTTAACTAGTTCTTGCACATTGGGGTCCCTCTTTCCAGACTCCACATGGGCCCTGCTACTGTCTGTAAACAGCTTTCTGGAATTATGTAGGTTTTAGCTTTCTTAGTCATACCCTTCTTACTCTGAAGCTGGAAACCCCTAATCTTTTCAACTGCTTTTCTAAGGCTTTTCAGATGAGTGAGTCTTCAGATGAATGACTTCCACACATGGCTGATGTCCTTGTCACATCTTACTAATGTTACCCTCCAAAGTTAAACTTACTTAAAAAACTGTGGGAAAATCTCAGGGCAGTCCCCTTATATGTCCTGAGTATAGTCAGTATTGCATAGGAAAATCACAAATACCTTACTGGAAACCTAGGTAAAATATTCCTTTGAAACACTGAATAGACAGTAAGTAACTGGTAATTTTGGTGAAGGGCAAGACAAGCACACAGGACTAGGGAAACCAGCACAGCTTGTCCAAGGCAAGTTCATGGAACCTCCATAGACACATTCAAATTCTCTGAGCAAACAAATTACTGGGCTGAGGGCTGTAGGGCCCATGATCTAGGGCAACATCTAGCTCCATGGGCATAACAGAATTCATAAAGAGAATGTTCTACATTCTACTTCAGTGGGAAGTGTCTGGAGTCTTAAAAGCTTGTGAGCATCCATCTAAGATACTGTATTGGTCTCACTTCGTCTGGAACAAGGGAGAATGAAGACAACCAAAGATACGAGAGAAAGATTAGTTCAAAGAATGAAGGATCACAGCTATGACAGCATCCACCAGACTGTATCCAGCACAACTAGACGGGATCACAGTAGAGGATCCTGGACAAAGCTGGAGAAAAATGTAGAACTAAATTCTAAGTCATTTAAGAAAAAAAAAGACCAGACTTAATGGTCTTGCAGAGACTGGGGAAACTGAGAGTGTGGCCTCCAGACACCCTTTTAACTCAGTACTGAAGTCACTCCTGAGGTCACTCCTGAGCCAAAGATGAGATGGCCCCATAACACAAACAGTAATACATGGAACTCAACCATATGTACAAAACTAAATGGGCACACCAGCTCAGAGGAAGGCCAAGAAGCAGGAGGGCACAGAGGACCTGGTAACAGGGAACTGAAGGCCAAGAAGGGGAGAGTGTTGACATGTCATGGGGTTGGCAACCAGTGTCAGAAAACAATATGGGTATTGATTGTTTAATGAGAAACTAGCTTGCTCTGTAAACTTGCATCTAAAGTATCATTTAAAAAACACTCCTTTGATATTCCCCAAAACAAGCCAAACCCATTGCTATCAAGTCAGTTCTGAGTCATAGTAACCCTGTAGGAGAGAGTGGAACTGCTCCATGTTTTTCCAAGGAGTGTCTGGTGGATTTAAACTGCCAGCCTCTTGGTTCGCAGCCGTAACTCTTAATTACTACACCACCAGAGTTGCCATGATATTGCAGAAAAGGAAGAAAAGCCAGGTACATATGTTTGAAAAGCAAACTACAAATTTTCAGTCTCCATGAGTTTTCTGGGGCTTTACCAAAAAGGATGTCTTTGGAAAAGGGCCGGTCAGGTACAGGTACCTGATGGAATAGGAGGAAAGGTAGACATTTCTAGGCCTGGTTAGCACATGAGATGGAACACTGGGAAGCATCTACCTAATGTTGAAATTAAGAGCTCTTGGTCTGAGTATGTAATGAGTACAAAGGGCCTCTGGCAGCTATTACAAGTGTGGTTGTCCTATCCAAGAGAAAGCCCTTGGACTCCTGCAAAGAGTGAGATATCAAAACTATTCATATTCTACAAACATTCACAAAGCACACTGTCTCCTGGGATCCAGCAAGTGCAGTGTCAGTCCATACGGGATCAGGCTGAGCTGAGCAATCTGTTACACTCCAGAAAGGGCATTGGAAACAAATAACCACTCCTTTCTCATCATGTGCAAACCCTGGTGTCTTAGTGGTTAAATGCTATTGCTGCTAACCAAGAAGTCAGCGGTTCAAATCCACTAGGTACTTCCTGGGAACACTATGGGGCAGTTCTACTCTGACCTATGGTGTTGCTATGAACTGCAATCAACTCAACAACAGTGGCTTTGACTTTTCTTACCATATATAGATGTATCAGCCACTCTGTCCGCCATGCCTAATGAGAAACTAAAGCCAGTTGCTATATGACTTATGGTGATTTGTGTGTCAGAATACAACTGTGCTCCATATGGTTTTTTTTCTTTGATACGATTGAGTGAAAATGGTTTTCAATGGCTTATTTTTCAGAAGCAGATTGCCAGGCCTTTCTTCCGAGATGATTCTGGGAGGACTCAAACCTCCAGGCTTTCAGTCAGCAGCCATCTGCACACTCAGCGATGTCTCAGTAGAGCCACACTCAAGTTGGAAGGCACGCTGGGCAGTTAAGGGCAGGCGTGGTCAGTTTGACTTGAAGTGGCTGCAGAGTTTCTGGCTGCCTGAGGGAGGAGAACAGCTGGGGGAGTGTGCCTCCTTGCCATGTGGTCTGGACACTAAATGTCCTTAAAGTGTGGAAAGACCTGTCCACAAGCTTTGTTAACATTTTTTTCCACCTAGACACAAACCAAGAAGTTTTAGAGTCATTCTCAGAGTAATGTAGAGTCATCTTCACAAAAGATAATATCAGAAAACTCAGAGGAATAAAAAGATGTGCTTGCTATAAAAGATATTTCCCAGCCCCAGCTATATCCCTTTGAGCCAACAATAGCAAAACCTCCATCAGTGTTTAATGAGCAAGAAGAGAACGGCTAGAAAAGGGTGGAGAAGGAGGCTATTTAAAAGACCCTGAAGTGCTGCAGCTGTTTTGGCTAATTTTTCTCCTTTCAGTGATGTTCCAAGCTCTTTGTCTTCTATGTGGGGTGAATTCATTTGGCTCTCTCGTGAGTCATTTTGCCCACAAATAGTCTCTCTTGGAGTAGCCCTTATGAAAATAGACAATTCACATTGCATTGTGTGAATTGGCAATTATGTGTCCCTTCCCTGGGTGGGCTGTGCTGCGTCTGTTCTGCCTGCCTCCACATGTCAGGACTTCTAAGGTCTGAGTGCGCTCTCAGTGACTGGGGGACAGACAAGGGAGGGGCACAGGCAGGGACATCTGGAGTCTAAAACCAAGTCAGGCATGGAAAACTGCTGACAGCAGGCCCTGGTCAGCTGACTGCTCCATGTTAAAGGCTTCTAGATTTTACAGATGCAACCTTCTTCACAATGGTTGTATGACCCTCTTATCTTGGAAAAAGTAGACAGCGCCAGAGGGCATTATGAATGAATGTTACTACCATTTCGATGTCCGTTTGTCTTGCTGTGGGGGCTTGTGTGTTTCTGTGGTGCTACAAGCTGTGCCACAGGTATTCAGGTATCAGCAGGGTCATGTTCCAGCTGAGCTTCCAGACTAAGACACACTAGGAAAAAGACCTGGAAGTCTACGTCTGAAAAGAATTAGCCAGGAAAATCTTTATGAATAGCAGAACACTGTCTGATACAGTGCTTGAAGACAAGCTCTACAAATTTAAAGGAACTCAGAAGATGTTTGGAGAAGAGCGGCCTCTGCAGAGGAGAGATGACTTTTATGATGTGTTTGGAGTCAGGTTTTCAGGACCTTCATGTGCTAATGTGGAGTGACTCCAAATGAGAAGAGGCAGATGTAAACACCATTAATGACTGAAACATAGAATGTATGAAGTATGAGTCTAGAAAAATTGGAAATTATCAGAAACGGAATGGAACGCATAAATATTGAGATGCTAGGCATTAATGAGCTGAAATCAACTAGTAGTGGCCATTTTAAATAGGGCAGTCATATGGTCTTCTGTCCTGGGAACAACGAAGAGGAATGGTGTTGCATGTAGGATTGAAAAGAACGTTTAAAGATCTATCCTGAAGTACAGTACTGTCAGTGATAGGGTAATATCCATATGCCTACAAGGAAGACTAGTTAATATGACTGTTGTTCAAATTCATGCACCAACCACTGAGGCCCACAATGAAGAAATTCAAGATTTTTACCTACCTATGCAGCCCTAAAGTAATTGAACATGCAGTCAGCAATCACTGATAATTACTGGTGATTGGAATGCAAAAGTTGAAAACAAAGAAGTCTCAGTAGTTGGAAAATACAGCCTTGATGATAGAAATGGTGGCAGAGTTCATGACAGAATTTTGCGAGATGGACAACTTCTTCATTGCAAATACCTTTTTTCATCAACATAAATGGCAGCTGTACACATGGACCTCACGAAATGGAATCAGATCAATTACATCTGTGAAAGAGGAGATGGAAAGCTCAATATCAGCCGTCAGAACAAGACCAGATGATAACTGCAGCACAGACCATCAATTGCTCATATGCAAATTCAAATTGAAATTGAAGAATATTAGAAAAAGTCCACAAGAGCCAAAGTACAAACTTAAGTGTATCTCATCTGAGTTTAGAGATCATCTCAAGAATAGATTTGATGCATTGACTGCTAGTGACCAAAGGCTAGATGAGTTATAGAATGACATTAAGGATATCATACGTGAAGAAAGCAAAAGGTCACTTAAAAGACAAGAAAGAAAGAATGGACCAAATAGGAAGTCAGAAAAGAAAGAAATGGTGAAGTAAAAAAATTGAACAGAAGAATTTCAAGGGGTGGCTCCAGAAGACAAAGTATTACAGTGACGTACGCAAAGAGCTGGAAATAGAAAACCAACAAGGAAGAACACATTCTGCATTTCTTAGTTGAAAATACTGAAGATAAAAATTCGAACCTAAAGTTACAATAGTGAAGGATTCTACTGGAAAAATATTAAATGACTCCGGAAACATCAAAAGAAGATGGAAGGAATACACAGAGTCAATATCCAACCATTCTGAGAGGTGGCCTATGATCAGGAACTGATGGTACTGAAGGAAGAAGTCAAAGTTGCATTGAAGGCATTGGCAAGAAGCAAGGCTCAGGAATTGATGGAACATCAACTGAGATGTTTCAGCAAATGGATGCAGCTCTGGAAGTGCTGGCTCCTCTATGCCAAGAAATTTGGAAGGCAGCTACCTGGCCCACTGACTGGAGGGGATCCGTATTCTGTCAGTTCCCAGGAAAGGTGATCCAGTAGAATTTGGAAATCATCAAACAGTATAATTAATATCACATGGAAGTAAAATTTTGCTGAAGATCATTCAAAAGTAGCTGCAGTAATATATTGACAGGGAACTGTCAAAAGTTCAGGCTGGACTGAAAAGAGGACGTGGGTCCAGGAATATCACTGCTGATGTCAGATGGATCTTGGCCGAAAGCAGAGAATATCAGAAAAATGTTTACTTGTGTTTTATTGACTATGCAAAGGCAATCAACTGTGTGGATTATAACAAAATATGGGTAACATTGTGGAGAATGGGAATTCCAGAGCACTTAATTATGGTCATGAGGACTCTGTACGTGGATCAAAAGGCACTTGTTATCAGCATCAAACAGTTGGGAAGACTGTGTGGTCTAAAGTCAGGGAAGTTGTGCATCAGAGTTGTATCTTTTCACCACAACTGTTCAGTCTGTATACTGAGCAGATAATCTAAGAAGCTGGACTGTTTGAAGAACAATGGGATGTTAGAATTAGAGGAAGACTCGTCAACAACCTGTGTTATGCAGAACCTTGCTTGCTGAAAGTAAAGAGGACTTGAAACCCTTGCTGATGAAGGTCAAAGGCCACAGCCTTCAGTATGGATTGCACCTCAAAATTGTAAAAACAAAAATCCTTACCACTGGACTGACCAATAAGCAATATCGTGATAAATGGAGAAAAGATTGAGGTTGTCAAGGATTTCACTTCACTTGGATCCATAATCAAAACCCATGAAAGCAGCAGTCAGGAAATCACAAGACAGATCGCATTGGGCAAATCTGTTGCATAAGGTATGCTTAAATTACTGTGTAGATTGACACATCACACAGTGTAAGGTGTACCTAGATTACTATAGAGAGGCACACATCATATAATGTAAGTTACACGTAAGTTGTTATATGGAGTTACACATCACACAATGTAATGTACACCTAAAGTTACTGTATAGAGTTACGCATTGGTCAGTATAAGGTACACGTAAATTACTGTATAGGGTCGTACATCACACAATGTAAGGTATACCTAAATTGCTATACAAGGACTGTCAAGTCTGTGAAGTCATCCTAGAAAATGTGCTACATGCCTCACTGATGAGTAGCACTACAGTCACCTTCGAAGTACTCTCCTTGGGAAGCTGTGTACTCATGCCAGTGCATAATCCACCCTTCAAAGCAATTTTGGAACTCTGTTTCTGGAATGGCTGTCAGAGCTGTCGTCATATTACTCTTGATGTCCTGAACGTTATCCAAATGTCTTCCTTTTTTGTTTATCTTTGGGTAAAGAAAAACGTCATTGGGGGCCGGATCCTGTGAGGTGGTCAGGTGTTCCAATACTGTCATTTGTTTGGCTACTGAAAACTCCTTCACAGACAACTATACAGTTAAGTTCATGAACTTGCCACCTTGCCACTGTGCACAACAGCCAGTCCAGAAAGAGTTCCAAAATTGCTTTGAAGGGTGGACTGGGTACTGGCACCAGTGCATAGCTTCCCAAGGGGGGTACCTCAAAGGTGACCATAGTGATAGTCAGCAACGAAGTATGTAGCACTTAGAACAATAAGGTTTGCGGACTTAATTTTCTGACCTTGTTAATATCACACATCATACAAATGTGAGGTACAACTAAATGTTTCTCATGCATGATGAGTTACTTGGCCTAGAAACTGAACATACATAGAGTTCCTTTGTTGATTTTTCAAATCATTTCAGTACGTAAGTTATTAATTAGGAGTGAAACCTGGGCTCAAGTAGGAAAAAATCCTAAAATTTCTCACAGAACTTGTTTCATCTCTTACCTGGTAAGACTCGTGTCTGCCATGGTTTAATGGTCAAAGATTCTGAAGGAGTATGGGGCTGAGTAATCCGTTCCTGGACATGTGAGGACTCTTCTTCCATCCTGTTATGTCCCATGTCCACTCTTCACTGTCACCCTCTTCAGAGTAAGGATATCTGAGCATATCTTGACCTCTGACTTACTCTTTTTGAAGAGGCATGAATGCATTACCTCCATGTCTTCCTCTAAGTGCAAGTTTTCCTGGTGAGAGAATCTGACCAAGCGATTGTCTGCATATTGCTCCCTGTTGGCCTGAAAGCCAGGAGGCCTAGTGAGGCTGAATGAATTTGGCCCTCACCAGGTGCCATCTTCAGCCACTCAGACTTGAGCCCACCTGATCGCTACTACATGTGCATCAGGCCTCATCTCCTTGGTTTCCCACCTAAGGCTCCCACCTTAGACAAGCTGGTTTACTCGCTGCTCCGGAAGGTCCCTGTCTCAGAGTATGACTGTTGTTTGGCTCATGCTGTGTCTCTTTCCATCCCTCCAAAATCAAAGCCAGTTGCTGTTGACTTGATTCCACCTCACAGTGGCCCCATGTGTGTCCTAGAAGAGCTGGGCTCTGTAGGAATTTCAGTGGCTGATTCTTCAGAAGCAAATACCCAGGCCTTTCTTCTGAGGCGCCTCTGGGTGGATTGAAGCCTTTGGGTTGGCAGCTGAGTGCGTTAGCCAGGAACTCTTCCATCCTCCTCTCTACTTCCGGTTCATTCTTTCACCTAAGAATTTAACTCAGATATTGAACTTGTTGTTGGCAGTTTTTCTAACCATACCAGCCAGAAATTCTTCACCCCTCCTTTGAGCCTCTATAGCATTGTCTGCCCTATTGTTTTATAACAGCTTTATTGAGACATAGTTCAATTTGTGTATCATGCAGTCTGCTTGCTGAAAGTGAAGAGGATTGGAACCATTTACTGATGAAGATCAAAGACCACAACCTTCAGTATGGTTTGTGCCTCAACATCAAGAAAACAAAAATTGTGCACATGGGTGGGCATGTAAATTTATACGTGAATGTACATTTTCACTCAGTTATGTTAAATAAAAAAAAGAAAACAAAAATTGTAAAAACAGTTTCTTTAACAAATTGCGTCAGCAAGATTGGATATCCATGTGTGAAAAAACAGATTCTCTCTGTCACACCTTATCCAAAACTAGCTCAAAATGGGACAAAGACCTAAATATCAAACCTAAAATGATAAAGAGCATACAAGAGAAAGTAGGGTCAACAATGTAAGTTCTAATACATGGGTCAGATAGACTACAAACAACAGAAGAGAAAGTAGATAAATGGGAACTACTAAGAATCAAACACTTCTACTCATCCAAAGACTTTATCAAAAGAGTCAATGGGAAAAAATATTTGGCAACTATATGTTGGATTGACATCTCATCTCCATAATCTACAAAGTACTGCAAAATACAAACAAGAAAAAGGTAAATAACCCAACTAAGCAATGCACAAAGGAGATGGATGGACACTTCACCAAAGAGGATATCCAGGCAGCCAAAAGACACATGAAGAAATGCTCACGATAATTAGCTATTAGAGAAATCCAAAGCAAAAATACAGGGAGATACCATCTCACCCCGACAAGATTGACCATAGTCCAAAAAACACAAAACAAATGCCGGACAGGCTGCAGAGAGATGGGGACTCTCCTGCATTGCTGGTGGGATTGCAGAATAGTACAACCTCTATGGAAAGGTCGCCATGAGTCGGATCCGACTCGACAGCACTTGGCTTTGGCATGGAAAGCAATTTGGTGCTTCCTTAAACAGCTAGAAATAGAAATACTATTTGATCCAGTAATCCCACTGCTCCGAATATATCCTGCAGAAATAAAGGTGGGCTCATGAACGTATACATGCACACGAATGTTTATTGCAGCACAGTCCGCAATAGCCAAAAAGAAGGAAGCACCCTAGGTACCCATCAACAGATGAATGGATAAACAATCTATGTACATCTACTCAATGAAACACCATGCAATTATAAGGAACAATGATGATTTCGGGAAGCATCTCATAACCTGGTTTCAACTGGAAGACATTATGCTGAGTGACATCAGTCAGCAGCAAAAGGACAAGTATTGTATGAGATCCCTGATACAAGGATTTAAAAATAGACTTATGCACAGAAGAAAAGGCTTTTTGACAGCTACAAGGTTGGGGATGGAGAGAGAGCGTTGGTCGTAGATTAGATAGTTAATAGAGAATTGGTTAGGTGAATGCAGTGACAGCACACAGTAGAGAGCAGATCAACTTAACTGGACTTCACTGCAAACTGAAAGGTTTTCTGAACTCAATATTTCGGAGGATAGAGTAGCAGGGGCAAGGGTCTGGGGACCATGTCTTCATGGGACATTGAGACCAGTTAGCATAATAGCCTGTTGCTAAGAGAGTCTTCTCCACCACATTGGTGTGTGGCATCTGGGGTCTTAAAAGCTAGCAAGCTGCCATCCGAGGTATACCAGATGGTCTCAACCCACCTAGAACAGATGATGACTGAGAACAACAAAGAGCCTGGGAGACAGAAGGACCCATATGGATGGATGACTGTGTCAGCATGAGACCAGAAAAAACAGGTGGTGCCTGGCCACCACCAAAGTCAGCCGTGACGGGGGACACAATGTAGAGCCCCTGAGGTGATATGAGAAATAGAGGCGTACAGCCCACGAACTCCACTAAAAGACTCAAATTGATGGTCCAACAGCTTGGAGGGTCCCCTTGGAACATGGCCACTAGACCCACTGCTGTCCCTAACTGGAAACCAGTTATGAGGTCAACTCTGCAGACAGGAATGGACCGGACTTAGGGACACAAAGTGACCGTATCATATGCATACTTCATGGTTCTATGCATTTATAGGAGGCTGTCCCACTGATCTCTTTCTAGGTGGAAGAGAAGAAGGTGGAGGTATGGACAGATGCTTGTTTAGGGGATACTAGATATACAGAGTGAAAAAGAGGAGTATGCTGTCACCAAGTGGGGAGAGCAGAGGAAGCTGCGGATAGGTAGGCATGCAAAACCAATTTGGATTGTATACTTTCATTTAATAACCATAAAAAAAAATCCTCACAACTGGACTAGTAGGCAACATCATGATAAATGGAGAAAGGACTGAGGTTGTCAAGGATTTCGTCTTACTTGGTTCCACAATCAGTATCCATGGGAGCAACAGTAAAGAAATCAAAGACATGTTGCACTGGGAAAATCTGCCCACAAAAGACCTATTTCAAGTGTTGAAAAATTAAGATGTCACCTTGAAGACTAAGGGTGCCTGGTCCAAGCTGTTATCTTTTCAGTCACATCATATACATGCAAAAGCTGGACAGTGAATAAGGAAGACAGAAGAAGAATTGATGGCTGTGAATTGTGGTGTTGGAGAATATTAAATGTACCATGGACTAGCAAAAGAACAAACAGATCTGTTCTGGAAGAAGTACAACCAGAGTGCTTCTTAGAAGCAAGAATGGCAAGACTGTGTCTTACATACTTTGGACATATTGTCAGGAGGGATCAGTCCCTGAAAGAGGACACGATGCTTGGTAAGGTAGAGGGTCACCAAGAATGAAGATGACCCTCAGGGAGATGGATTGACACAGCGGCTATAACAATCGCTCAAGCATAAAAATGATTGTGGGTGTGGCACAGGACTGGACAGTGTTTTATGCTGTTGTGCATAGGGTCACTGTGAGTTGTAACCTGACAACACAATAACATCATCCCATTTCAAATGTGCAAATCCGTGTTTTATAACATATTCCCAGAATTGTGTATCAATTACTGTTATTTAAGTTTAGAACATTTTCGTCATCCCAAAAAGGTATCCTTTACCCATTAGTGATCATCCCTATTTCCTCTAGCCCTAAGCAATGTGCTGCTTACTGCTCTACTTTGTCTTTATGGATTTGCTTATGCTGTATGTTTCATATAAATGGCATCATACGATATGGCCTTTTGTGTCTGGCTTCTCTCATTTAGTGTAATGTTTTGGGGGTTCCTTTCTGGCTGTTATAGCGTGTGTTAGAACTTTATTTCTCTTTATGGCCAAACAATAATTCTGTTTTATGATGCTACCACATTTAACTTATCCATTCATCCGTTGATAGATATTTGTATTGTTTCTACTTTTGGGCTGTCATGAGTAATGGTGTCCTGACATCCATGTTCAAGTTTTTATATGGACGTATGTTTTTGCTTTTCTTGAATACATATGTAGGAGTGAAATTGCTGGGTCATGTGTAACTTCTATACTATTCTTTTGGCAAGACTGTGTATCCCTGTATTTAAATGCCGTGGTAGTTAGCTTATCACTGTTACATCTTGCCTCCTCTAGGACACTAAAACCCTTCAGAGACCAAAAGAAACCTTGTTCCTTATGAACTGCACCCTGTATCTAATGCCATCTCTCTCTAAATGAAACACAGTCACTGTTTGGATGTGCAAATGTGGTGGAAAGCAGTGGAGACTTATGCTTGTGAAGTTCTCCTCCTGATGTAACCCTAATTTATGTCACTTTTTTTCCTTGAGCTGCTCTGTACTTTTTTGTTGTTGTTGTTAATAACAGACGATGTTCCTGCTACTATTGGAGGGCCACTGATCTGCAGATGCAGTAATTGGTGCACAGACACCAACGGTCTGAGCATCTGATGGCTGTGTACTTAGAGTATAAAGGAAGGTTTGCTGCTCATAGGTCTTCCAGACAACAATACACGGGGTTGTGCACTGTCAAAGAGATGCCTGCTGTGGGGTAATAACACCGCTCCACAAAGCAGCGCTTCACAAAGTCTTCAATCACTTATCACCAGTAATTACAGTGTTTAAAGACACAATAAAAACCATTAGAAGGAAAAGACATCTTCCTGCTTTCTCCTCCCCTGATTAAGCCCAGAGAAAATAGCTTAGGAGAGGAAGGAGGCCAGGTTTATAGAGCGGGGGCCTTGCTGCTCTGTGGGGTCCACATGGAGGTGAGATGAGAAGTATTTTCTCCCAAACGTTCATGGGCCTTCTAGAAGTATTCCTGCTCGGCTGCAGTGCTGCTATATGGAGTTACCTGGCAGTGTATCACTGGGTGTGAGAAGCACCTGCTTGGAAGTAAGGGATGCAGCAGCTCTGGGCTTGGGTCCCCTGGAAGCCAATGGCAGCGGTGGTGATGACAGAGATGAGATGGAGATTGCGCGTCCTAGCCAGAGATGGAACCAACTGAAAAAGGATTGGAGTCTCTGACAACTGAAAACCCACCGTCCCTGTAGGATAGAGTTTCCAAAGGTTTCCAAGGCTGTATGTCTTGATGGAAACAGACTGCCACATCCTTCTCTTGTGGAGTGGCTGGTAGGTTCCTGCCACCAACCTTTTGGTTAGCAGCTGAGCACTTAACCACTGCACTACTAGGGGCTCCAGGCAGTATTACAGTCTGTTGTACCTAGTCACCATGAGTCTGAGCCAATACAACGGCAGGTAATAGCAACAGTAACTGCACTAGTCCAGGGATGACAAAGAGACTAGTTCATATGTCCCTGTCCGTGACCAGTTGCTTGTGGACTGGAAGGGTGGTTGGGGGAAGGATTTTGAGGCCAATTCCAGATTCAGCAGGAAAGATAGTCATATAAATGACTTAATGGTGCTGTCATGGTCACCTAAGGGAATGAGGAATGGTAGCACTTGTGCTGACTATTTGTCCTAGACCTTGAGCACCATCAAGCTGTAGAGTACAATACCTAGTATGCAGCGAGTGACCAATAATTACGTATTGGTTGAATGATTCGATTCTCTAGTTTTGTCTTTGGTCCATAGGTACTAAGGGAACGAACATGTTAAATGCCTTAGAAATCAATGAATTTTTTGCAGGGAAAATGATTTCCTGGAGTACTTTAATTTTTTGTAGAACCTAGTACCTTTCTAAATAGCCATCCAGTTTGCTACAATAAAGGAATATATTTTCAGTTTCAAATTTTAATTGACCAATGAAGCCAGTGTCCTCATTTTGTATTTCAGTTGCCTAGAAAGACATCCTGGCGTTTTAGAAGGCATCTGGGTCTAGAAGCAGATCTAGGTTATGCTTTCCCCTCAGGCATTAACATACTTGTGACTATGAGGTTGTCACTTCTCCACCCTGGGCCTCAACTCCCTCTACAAAATGCATAATTCAAATAATTATGCTCTCTGATCCTATGAAACCCAAGATAAAGGATGGGAAAGAAATAAACTCTCTGTCTTCTGTCTGTCTGAACTTCTCTGACTTCAGCTCCACTTTCTGTCCTAGGAACAGTGACCCTCGTATGAGGAGAGAGGATGACATTTTAATGATCATTGTAGTGAAGTGCCAACATAATAAAAGCCTTTTTGGATATGTCTGTGGAATGTTACATGAGATTTGTCCTCTGTTCCTAGATGATTAAGGGGAAAATGAGAATCATGGATAGGACATGTCTTTGTGTCATACATAAAAATATATCATCTCCAATGTTTTGGCTGACATTCAGCACCTGGAACCTGGCAAATACATGTTTGTGTATAATGTACACCCTGTTTGATTCCAAAAAAGGATTTCAGAAAGTTATACCCAAAGCCGTAGAAATGATGAAATCTAAAAGCTTTTAAAATGAGAATAAAAAGCTAAGAGCCAAGTTTTAAAATGAAGTGATTTTATTACAAAACTTAAACTAGGGAAAAACATCCAAATTTGAACATGAAATGTAACTCCGTGGTTCCTGGCAGCCAAAGCAAAGAGAGAAATAATGGATTGCCTAGTTCTTGTCCAGTAACAGCCATAGTAATTGGCTTTAAGGAAAGATGCTTTGCCAGTTTTTTATCACGGCAGGATTGTTGCTGTAGTTGTTGTGTGCCATGGAGTCAACTGTAACTTATGGCACCTGATACGACTGAGTGGAACTGTCGTATCGAGTTTCCTAGGCTGTAATCTTTCGAGGAACAGATCACCAGGTGTTTGCTCCCATGGAATGGCTGGTAGGTTTTGAGCCACTGATTAGCAGCTGATGCTTATGTAGCGCTTATGTGCCAGTAATTGTTCAAAGCACTTTATATATACCAATATATGAAATTTTTATTAATGAAATTAATTTATCAATTCATATTATATTACTATATTAATGTTTTCTACTAATATGTTCTGTTAATACAGAAAAGCCTCATAACAGTACTGTGAGTGAGGGACACTGTTGGCAGTCTGTCTTCTTAAGCACTGTACCATACTGCCTCTCAAATGTCTGAAATCACAGAGATTTAACAGACAGCCAGTGACATGGGTCAGTTTCCCAGTTCTGAGCCATCCTAAGACAAATTAATACACTGGGCCTTCCCTGCTTCCAGGCAGGTCAGCTTGAATGGAAGTGTTTCTCTTTCCTGCTTTTTATGGACAATTGCTGTCCAGTAATTTGATGTTTTTGTAAGTTTCCTGTACCCAGTCTTGTTAAACCAATTGTTTGATTATCTTGCAATAGGAATTAGTCTTTTTTCTGAATGGGATATGATCTCCCACTATACCCATTTCAACCTTTTCTACATTTAGAGTTTGTTACTTTCAACTCTCCATTCCTGGTACCATTTTCTAAATTACTCAGGACTCTTTTGACTTCAAGTGACATTTATAGACTGAATCGTGTCACCCCAAAATATGTGTCAACTTGACCATGATTCCTGGTATCACGTGGTTGGCCTCCATTTTGTGATCTGATATAATTATCCTGTGTGTTGTAATTCCTAACCTCTATTTGGTTTTTGGTATGATGGTAATAAGAATTAGAGGGAGTTATGCTAATGAGGCAAGATATAATCTACAAGATTAGATTGAATCTTGAGTCTGTTTCTTTGGAGATATAAAAGAGGGGCAAGCAGAGAGGAGAGGGACCTCCTACCACCCAGAAAGAAGAGTTGGCAACATAGCACATCCTTTGGACTGTGGTCCCTCTGCTGAGAAACCCCTTGACCCTGGGGAAGATTGACAACAGAGATCTTCCCTTAGAGCCAACAGAGAGAGAACATGTTGCCCTGGGGCTGGTACCCTAAACTTAGACTTCTGGTCTTCTAGATTGTGAGAGAATACATTTCTGCTAATTAAAGCCAGCCACTTGTGGTACTTCTGTTAATGTAGCACTAGGTAAGTAAGGGGAACCCTGGTGGCATAGCGGCTAAGTGATACATCTGCTAACCAAAAGGATGCCAGTTCAAATCCATCAGGAGCTCCTTGGAAACTCTGCGGAGCAGTTGTGCTCTGTCCTATAGGGTTGCTATGAGTCAGAGTTGACTCGACAACAGTGGCTAGATAAGTAAGACATAATGTAAACCCAATTTGAATTACGGCAGGCAAGTAAGAATACTGTTGCATTGAATGTGATTGAAAGAAAGGTGGCTCAACCCAACCGGAGGAAAAGCTGAAGTTTTGGAGTAACAGGATTCTTCCATAAGGCAAGAGACACAGCTGCCAGCAGCTCCAGAGTCTCCTAATTCTCAGCTTCTATGGCCTGAGGTGGAATGGCCCACATCCTCTGAAGTCCTAGATTCCAAAATCAAGTACCTAGCTTGGGTCTGTTGCCCATTTCTGTAAAATCTGCTTTGGCTGCAGAGGTAGAATGTATAAAGGAGCATAATTTGAGTGGGGGAAGAAACAATTCCCAGAAGAGGGTGTTTGCTATTCCCAGAAAACAAATGTGTGTGCTAGACCAACAAAACCAAAGGGTCTATTGCAAACCTCAGTGTCCATCAGGAAAGGGATGATTCTTTAATTTATGTGACAAGAACAAGTTGGAAAATGATAGGCATGGTGTACTTTTTTTTAAAAAAGTGTGCTTGTGTGTATACATGTGCGTACACACATTTTATATATATGTATATGTGTATTTTTTTTTATTGACTTGACAGTAACTCTGTGCTTCCTTGGTGGCACCTGATCTGATGCCCGTAGGAGGCTGATGCGCTCAGTCAGGAGGCTGATGACTGGTATACCAGCATACTTCTACTCTCACCAACTCAGACATAGGTTTTTCAGGCGTTATTTGTATGTCTTTCCAAAACTGTGAATGCCTGCTGGACTTGTTATAATTAAAAGAATTTAGTTAAATATCCCCCAAATGAGATACCAATGCAAAAGAAAGTTATTTCAATGAAAATCGAGTTTAATTCAGAAAAAAAATTGATGACAGCAAGTAACCAGAAGCACTGAGTCTGTGGACTTGGGGGAAATCAGAGGGATTTTACTGCTCCCCTCCACCAACTGGGGACCACTAGTCTTCTTTTGTGTTGACGGATGTACCTGTTTAGATGTTTTGATAAATGAGATAATACAGTATGTGTACTTTTGTGTCTGGCTTATTTCACTAAAGGTTTTCAAGGTTTATCCGTACTGTAGTGTATATCAGAACCTCATTGCTCTTTGTGGCAGGTGAACATACCACTGTGTGGATAAACCACATTTTTTATTCGTTTATCTGTTGATGAACACTGGGATTGTTGCTGCCTTTTGGTTATTGTAAATAATGCTGCAGTGAACACTGGTGTATTCATATCTGTTTGAGTCCCTGCTTTCAGGTCTCTTGGGCACATGTCTAGGAGCAGAATTACTGGATCTTATGGTAGTTCTATGTTTAAGTTTTTTTAATTGTGGGTGAAGATTTACGGAGCAAATTAGTTTCTCATTAAATGATTAATACACTTAATTGTTTTGTGACATTGGTTCGCAGCCCTGCAACAGGTCGACATTCCTCCTCTCGACCTTGGGTTCCCCATATCCACTCATCCGGCTTTCCTGTCCCCTCATACCTCCTTGTCCTTGCCTTTTTGAGTGGTGTGCCCATTGAGCCTCATGTATGTGGTTGAATTACATGTATTACTTTGTTTGTTTTATGAGCCTGTCTAATCTTTGACTGAAGGCTAAACGTCAGAAGTGACTTCAGTACTGAATTAAAAGGGTATCCAGAACCACTCTCATGGTTTCTCCAGTCTCTGTCAGACTACTAAGTCTGTTTTTTTTTTTTTAAGAGCTTGAGTGTTTTTCTCCAGCCCTGTCTGGGACCCTGTATTGTGAGTCCTGTCGGTGGTGGTAGCCAGGCACTATCTAGTTGTGCTGATCTCAGTGGGGTGGAGGCTGTGATACGTGTGGTCCATGAGTCCTCTGCTTAGCTTTCTGAGAAAGGTACATTTACTTTTTATTCCAGTATAGGTTCTGTAGTCTGATCCCTGATATTTAAATTCTAGCTGCTGCTTGCTGTGTCACCTTAGGCAAGCTGCAGAATGATCTTAAGGCTCAGCTCCTTTCCTTTAAAATAGAAATAGTAACTGCCTGATTGGGGGCACTGTTAGGATTAAATGGGATGATGTTTTTAAAGAGCTTAGCACAATCCCCAGCCCACAGTAAGTACTCAGTAAATGATGTATCTCTTTCATTCATTCTAATTATGACTAACAATAGCAACTTAGAACTAAAAATCATACAAAACCCATTACCATCCAGTTGATTCCAGCTCATAGCAACCCTATAGCAACCTAAAGTGAGAGACTAACTATAATACAAGGGTGTTATTTCCTACATAATTTAATAAATTTCTTTTTCTTAATGACAATTGGAAGAGATTGTCTAGAGTGTTTAGAGAAAAAATCATTTTTTTTATTTATCAGATCCATTCGTAAAAACTTCAATAATTTTTTAACACGAAAGGACACCTCCCAGAAGTTCCCGAGCTGTGTAGTAGCCTGGTTTATGAAGAGGAGCCTGCAGCCTGTCCTTCTTCCTCCTCTAATATGTTTGGCTTTTGTCAAACTAAGGCAGAGATTTGAAGAAGCGGAGATAATTGGAAAGTTGCCAGTTGGCACTGAGGAGCCTCTCAGTGCAAAAAGAACTTGCGTTGTCTTTATTCATGATTTTGCTCACTGGACCACTATTCTGGAAGCTGGCACATCCTTGTCATTTGTGTCTCACAGAGGGCAGTAAATTTCACTTCTAATTATATTTAAGGCTTCTGGATTCTAGTCAGTGTTTCTGGCTCCATTTTAGAACCTAAAGTCTGCGGCTTATTCCTAATGTGGAAAATGGAATAATCCCTCAGGCACGTGAAGAAGAGCTCCAACATCAAGGCTGCTGTTACTATAGCGAGACACTGTTACAGACATCACAAGACTTGTTATACAAGGAAACATGATTAGAGTGGATTAAAGAAACTTGCCAGGGGCTTGAAGGATTTATTACTTTTTAAATTTTGAATGAGACATAAATATGTTTTTCCCTCTTAACTTTGGACCCCATATGGAGAAGGTAAGAAAATTCTTCTGCAAATTCTAGAATGCCTAACTGCTAAAAAATCAATTAGATATTGTGTCCAAGTTATATTGCAAAGGGCATGAATACTTGCTTGGCAGAGACACAAAACAGTCACTCATTTCTGTCTGCTCTGCCAAGTTAGTTACTGCTGTGCCTTGTCTCCCATTGGGAGAAAAAATTAGCTCCTTGGGGAGTCTTCTGGAAGGCAACATGGTGTAATGGAAAAAGCAGTGTACTTGGAAGCTTACAGCTTGGATTCTAACTTTCTCACTTTTAAGCTCTGTGGTTTTCAACAGGTTACTTAAACCCTCTGGGCCTTAATATCCTTCTGTGAGTGGTAGAGACAGAGATTCTCATCTCAAAGGGTTATGTTAAGAATTGATGCTGTTGGCTGCTATAAAGGGAGCGCCCGACTCATGGCAACCACAGAACACTGTCTGGTCCTGCGCCATCTCCATCATCAGTTGCAGCTCAGGTTTTCATTGGCCAGTTTTCCAGAGAAAATCAACAGGTCTTTTTTCAAGTCCATCATAGTCTGGAAGCTTCACTGAAACATGTAGAAACAGGAATGTTAGTTGTATTAACATCAAAACAGTAGCTTGTAGCACACGTGTTTGAATTTGTAGATCTTATTTTGCTAAAGTTCTAAAGGAAAGGACTTCTTAAAACAGAGATGGCCTCTCTCTATTTTCCAAATTATTTAGTTTCTCTGGAAGCTGAAAATATAACATGGGGTAGTGGTTGGGAACCATTTTGGAATCAGACAGTCCTGAGTTTAAATTCTGGACTTCCTGTAAAGCCCTGAACAACTCACCTAACCCCAGTTTCCTCATCTGTAGAATGGACCTAAAAATAGTACTTTCATCAGTCTTTGTTCTATTACCTATTTTATTTTCTACATGGCACTTACTACATCTGATGTTATTTCTTTGTGTTCATTTTCTGTCTCCCACCCAACCCCATTCAAATACAAGCTCAGCAGGGCAGAGATCTTAGATATTTTACCACTGTTTCTGTAGTGCATAAAATAGTGACTGGTACATAATCATTGTCTTGTTTCACCTTCACCTTCTTTTGTGCCAAAATTATACAGAATTTAAAACTCCACAGTGTCATAGCTAAATTTACAGACAGTCACTGAGTTAGAAATTGGACAGAGATGTTTTGAGTTTGGAAGCACCTGTGTTCTTACAGTTGGGTTTCTGTTTCTTGAGGGTGCTTATTCAGCTTTTGATGGCACAACTTGACTTGTGACATCAGATGACTGACAGGCAGGAGCCTGACTCAGAAATTCCACTAGGAAAAGAGTGTGACTCTTAGGCCTGTTTGCCCTTTGAAGTATGGCTGGACAGGGCTCAAAAAAGTCTTAGATTTCAATTTATCTAGGAAGGTATTTACCAAATTATTTTTAACCATTTGGATTTGGTACAAAAACACCCGAGGAATCTGCAGTCTCTGCATAAGGGAAGAATGAGAATGGAAGAAGTCTGTGGCTGAGAGAACAGGCTTCCCCTCCCCTTCCCTGGAAGAACCCAGCTACTTTCTCTACATCCTGGACCTCACCTCTCCCATCTCCCACTCCATACTCCAGAGCCTCCTCTTTCCCTTTTATTTACATGGTTGCTAACTGCCCCAGTGTGGGCCCCTAGCTCATGGCAACCCCACATACAGCAAGATCGAACTGCTGTATAACACTAGGTCTTCCTTCCTAGTCTGTCTTAGTTTGGAAGCTATTAGTCAGCATCATAGTAACGTGCAAGACCCCCCTCACAGACAGGTGGTAGCTGTGCTTGAGGTGCACTGTCTGGTAATTGAACCCGGGTCTCTTGTGTAGGAGACAAGAATTCTACCACTGAACCACTGTACCACTGCTTAGCCCCTAGTAAACTGCTAAGATTCCAGGGTTTTCCACAGCCAACCAAAATTAGGCCCTGGGCTGCCCAGGACAGACAGGCAGATAAAAGTCTGAGCACTGGGTTTCGCATTAGTCGTTTGCCGTCTCCTTGTGATGAGGTAGTCTTCAAGGCAATGAACTGTGTCATGGAGAAACAGAAGCCCCAAGAAGAGAAACTCTTGAGCCTCCTTCCTCATTCTCTCAAGTGCTATGAGGGGTTCCTCGAAATTCTTGCGGACCACACTGTACTTGGGGGATTGGGGTAAGGATGGTTCCAGAACACCTAGGGATTATATATAAAATATTGCTTATATGTATATGGGAGCAGAGAAAGCATGGCTTTATGGAAGTCTCAAAAGATATCTCGGATGTAAAATAGGTTAGGAACCACTACCTTAAGTGGACCTATTTATTTATTTGAGTGTTTGCTAACTTCTATACGTTTACCCGTCCCTGGCACTCAAAGCTCTATGTGGGTGGGTTGAATGGTAATGCTGACCAAGGTACCACTGCCCAGTCTTGTTGGAGTTCTGCTTTATGGCTGTCTCATCTCTTGTTGAGTTTTCTTATTTGTACAGTTAAGCAGGGTCCATTGGTAGCCATGCCCTGACATGTCAGCACAAGATGGCTTGGCGGAAGGGGATAGTAGGAACTTCTGTGGGTCTGGGGCCACCAGAGGAGATGGTACAGAAGGGCCCTGGAAATTGAGCTGAGCATCAGGGGTAGGCAGGATGTAGACTCGGGGGAGAGGACCTAGGTGGAGGAGCTGCGACGCAGAGACAAGAAAGCACAGGCGTCTCATACCTTCCCAGGAAAGATCGCTTGTTCAGTCTTTGAGATACGTAAACTCCCCTTGACCAGAAGAAATTCCTTGCAATCATCTTCATGGGATTCCTTTTTAGTGGTTTATGAGTTAGAACTGTAGACACTTGCCTTCTAGTCTGCCTGTTTCCCATCGATACTTCGCACAGCCACTTCCCATTAACTACAGCAGGCCGCAGAGGGTCTCCACGCAGTCTTGCCTGCCATCTCTGCCCCTGCCAGTCCATCCTCTACAATGGCCACCGCGCCTCTGAGCCTAGAATGAGAATTGGAATATGTTACAAAGGGGCCTCAAAGGCTCACCTTTGCTTCAGACAGTCGCAGACAGCTCTCTGGCTGGCCTTCAGCCTTGCCTGCCGCTCAGGTTTGTCTTCCCTACTCCCGGACTCCTCACCCTCCACGCCTCTCCCTTTGTTCTCTCTGCCTGGCAGGTGCCTGCTTATTCTTCAAGCCTTCAAGCTTTCCACAGGCTGCACTGGGTCCCTTCTCCTCCCCCCTGACCTCCCCCAACCATGGCATGCTCTGCAGGCATCCTTGAACGCTTGTCACACTGGCTCATCGTTATTTGTTAGTTCCTTGAGAGTTAGGACTATGTTTTAATCATCTTTGTATCCCATACAGTATCTGTACACATCGAACACTTAGCAAAACTTTTTAAAAAAATTTTTTAATTGTTGTAAATATATGTGTATATATCCACAACATATTTTGTATATAAAATACAGCACTTGCCAGTTTAGCACTTTTTACATGTGCAGTCCACTGACACCAATTACGTTAATCGTGCTGTGCAACCATCACCAATGTCTGTGGCCAAGGGTTCCCTTGCCATAAACGGATACTCGGAGCTTCCTGTACAGTAGTCTCTCTCTCTGCTCCTTCCTGCCCTTGGTAACCACTAATGAACTTAGGTCTTTATACATTTGCCTCTTCTAGATATCTCATGTAAGTGGCATGATGCAATATTTTAGTAAGAAGATTTTTGAGTGAATTAATACGTCTTTGAGTTTTGGGTAAGGAGGTGAAGATGGAAGATGGGGGCGTAGTAAATAAAAGGTCTTCTGCCGATGGAAACTTTACAGTGCAGTTGTCTCAGTATATGTCTGTTCAACAGATGTGGGCCAAGTGGAATTGCTAGTGTGAGAACATGCAGATCGCTCCCCAGCGTCTCACATATTCCAGCTCGTCCTTTTTCTTGTTTTGAAAGAGCGAACTCAGAAAAGTACTTCATGCAGTTTGCCTTTTTAGATAACTCCCTTAGGAGAAAACTGCAAGATGACTGCATGGGTCAGACTTTCAGTTGCACGTTAGACACTAACCTGAACAGATTAAAACTGGTTGCTAGGAGGCATCTATTTGTTCAGGTACCTTGAAAACTTCACGGAGGGCAGTTTTAGCCTCAGGTACCGCTAGAACCAAGTGTTGAAAAAAGGTACACTTTCTATCACTGGTGACCTCTCTATTTCGTTCTTTAACCTAGCTTTTCTCATCATTGCTTCAGTCAAGGAAGGTTCTGGTCTCATAGTATCAAGATGACAGCTGGTAGCCCCAAAGTTACATCCTCACACTTAGCCTGTCCAGTGGCAATAGCCTTATTCCCAGCGGCTGTGGCTGATGTTCTGCTGTACTGGTCGGCTAGTGACCTAATCATCATGGGGGGGTAACTGTCATTGGTCAGATCTGGGCATGTTTCCATCCCTGGTTGTAGGTGGAATAACCAGTTGGTGTTGTGTTGACTGTGGCTCCTGGCAACCCGTGTGTGTCACGGCAGAACTGTGTTTCACAGAGTTTTCAATGGCTGATTTTTCAGTAGATCACCATGCCTTTCTTCTGAGGCACCTTTAGATGGACTCAAACCTCAAACCTTTCGGTTAGCAGCTGAACGTTTTGACCCTTGGCACCATCCATGGACTCCAGTGGGTAGAATAGCCTTGCCTGAGAGTCACGGAGAAATTCTTTTAAAAAAATTGGAAAACTAGCATGGTGAGCGAAGGGAGAAACAGAACTGAGCAAGCAGAATGACAGATGTCCACTACTGTTTTACCTGTCCTTGTTTAGGTATTGCTAATCTTTCTCTTATTTCCTAGAACGAAATGGTACGTTAGACCCATATGCCAGTGGTTTGTTGTCTTCATGCTTGTCGCCTTGTTCCCATGATCTGTCCCAGTTTTCTCCAACTGTCTTTTCATGCCGGCCGTGTGAGCTCGTCCAGCAGCTGTGGTGTTTGTGCTGGAGCTTTTGAATGCCAAATGGAGTGATTTGAACAGAACAGTTTTTCATGATGACTTGTGTTTCTTGAACAGATCAAGGAAAACTAAAATTCTCAGTGGTTTTAGCTGTGGAATCCTGCCATGCAATCTGATACAGTATAAATTTGAAGCAAGTAATCTCAGAAGCATACTTTATGTTAACTTTCTTTTTGTAATCAATGATTTCTGAGATCTAGAGCACTGGACTACCCCTTGTCATAGAATACTAATGTTTGCAGATTCTTTTTATGTGGGAATTGATAATAAAGCACTAGAGCATCTTAGGCCTTGTATTATTTCTGCCAATTGATAGTTTGTGTTTTCTGTCACTGTTGATGTATTTAAGGGGGCCTGGTGGCACAGTAATCAAAGCACTTGACTACTAACCAAAAGGTCAGTTGTTAAACCCACCCACTGCTGTACAGGAGAAAAGACATGGCTGTCTGCTTCCATAAAAATTACAGCCTTGGTGACCCTATAGGGCATCTGCTCTGCGAGGCCACTACAGGTTAGAGTCAATTTGATGGCAGTGGGTCTGGGTTTTTTGGTTTTATTAGTATGCTTGTTTCCCAGCATTCTTTCCCTTCTGTGTTGACAGCCCCATGGTATTTTTTCAGCTCTTACCACTTACCCAGTAAAGAAATTATGTTTTCCTATTTTCTGTTAAGTACTTCAGTGGTCCTTTCTGGAGGTCTTCCAGTTATTTCTAGCACACCTTTCTGGCATAGGTATTATCATCGCCTCTTAACAGATATGGGAATTAAGACTAAAAGAAGACAGTTTGCCAGAGGTCTTAAAAGTAGTAGCAAAGGGGATTCTGAGTCTGCTAAGCCCAAAGCCCATTCTCTAAGAATTAGACTAGGAGATGGAAGATATGGGAAAATCATGAGATCTAAGTCAGGTTTAAAGTTGAGGGACTAAGGCTAATATACTTGCAGTCATCAGAATGAATTGAAGATAGGGTTCTCTCCGAATAGGGCGTAATATGAGTGCCACTCATGTTCAGAAAAGGATGAGTTCTGCCTCCAAATCTCAATGTACTTGTATCTGAATATATCTAAATATTAACAGTTTATTTTAATGTTTCCCAGGTGCCAGTTTCACAACATGCTAACTTACTGATTTATTTATTGGTTGTTGTTTGCTGTGGAGCATCCCCAGCTCACAGCCATCCTATGCACAATGAGATCAAACTGTTGTGATCCACAGGAATTTCACTGGCTCAGTTTTGGAAGTAGATTGCCAGGCCTTTCTTCCTACTCTGTCTTAGTGTAGAAGCTCGGCTGAAACCTGTTCAGCATCATAACAACACAACCAGCTTCCACTGACTGACAGCCAGCAGCTGCACATGAGGCCCACTGGCCAGAAATTGAATCTTGGTCTGTTGCAAGGAAGATGAGAATTCAACCATGGAAACACCATTGCCCTCATTTTGTTTACTGTGTGCTGTGAATTTAGACACGGTGTCTTCTCAGAATTCTGCTGTACCAAGAAACATTGGGAAACCCTGCATATCTTATGCAAGTCACACATCTACTATTTTCTAGATTCCCCTCAACTTTGTCACAGGGACAGATGATGGATCTGAATGCTTCATTGTACCTCCAATACAGCAAGACAGGGAAAGATGTTTTATCTATGCCCCGAATCTAGCCTACTTTGTTGAAATCAGCTCATCTGTGACTTAGCAAGAGCTTTTACAATGGTAGCCCTATGCGAGACTCGGGGGGTGGGGGTGGGGGTTACAGCATAGAAGACGGAGACCCCACAGTTGGCAGGCACTAAATAGACCAGCTATCATGAAGATGGCGCAGGACCAGACAGCATTCTTTTCTGTCATGTATAGGGTCACCATGAGTCAGAAAACTCAAGAAAAACCAGCTACCTACTAGGCACTCTTCTAAGCCCTTAGGGTACAGTGGTAGACAAGACAAAGTGAAGTCTCTGTTTTTGTGGAGCCAGGCTCTCTTTCAAGCACCTAGGATACAGTGGTAGACGAGACAGACAAGGTCAAGTCCCTCTTTCCATGGAGCTTACTTTCGAGTTCATAAACAAGGGGAAAATGATACTTCCAGCAACTCCCAAGCATTAGGAAAAATAAAACAGGATGTTGGGGTAGAATGTGTTGAGGTGGGAGGAGTGAGTAGAAGGGGTTTGGACTAGAAGTCGAGAGTAAGATCATTTAGTTTTTCAGGCCTTCCTGAGAATGTGCCCTGTGAGCTGAAAGACCTGAATGCAGAGGCTGGAACATCTATGTGAGGACATGGGGGAAGAGCCTTCTAGACAGAGGGGACGCCTATGCAGAGGCCCTGAGGAGCGGACAAGCCTAGACAGTGTAAGGAACAGGGTGGGAGAACATCCCCAGCATGGCTAAAAGCCTGATGAATAAAGGGCAAGTGGAAGGAACGAGACCGGAGCCGTAGGCAGGGAGCAGTGGGTTCTAGTGGCCCTGAGACTGAGCCTCTTCTGGGTTTTAAGCAGGAAAGGGGCACACAGTGGTTTATATTTTTTTAAATTTCTGGCTTCCTCACTGAGGAATGGACGGGGAGATAAAGGGCTAGATGCAAGAATATTTGGGCTGAGCAGCTGAGCGGGGTAGTCTATGTTGTTAATGTTATTGACACTATCATATGCCTGGCCAAAGAATTCAAATTTTGTTCTAAACACAAACAAAACTAGCTCTGAATTACTGAACACATACCATCTGCCAGCCTTAGAGTTGTATTAGCTTCCTTTCATAGAATCCTCCTAAAGATGTACGAGCTGGGTCTCTTGTTAATGTCACCTTCTGCAGAGAAGGAAACAGAGGTACAGAGAGGCAAGTTATTCCTTTGCCAGGTGTTCCCCACCCATTGGTAAGGAAAAGGTACAGGAGCAGTGCTCCTTGTGTGCTAGGAGGCCAGGGCAGAGGTAAGGAACACTGGAGTCAGGCAGTAACTTTGAGGTGTGAAGGAGAAGAACCTGAGTTAGGGGCACACGGTCAGCGGTGCCCTCTGCTGTGTGTGAATGCAGTTGTAGGTGCTGTAGGGGAGACTCAGAGAAGTCAGACGCTGATGCTGCCCACCCCTACCCGCCAGCCCCCTTCCCCCACCACCCAGCCAGTAATTTACAGGCTAGGAGCTGATCTGATATACTTCTGGAACAGAATAGACAGCAGGAACTTCCCAGAGAAAAATATATTGATAGCCTTTAACTTAGGGTAATGTCCTGGTGTCAGAGAGGCTCTTAAATTCCCGCACTGTCTTCTAGTTCAGTTTTAAGAGAAAATAATCTTAGAAAATCTGTCCAGGCCTTTGTCGTCTGACTCAGTTAGGCAGGAGATACTTTTTCTTAACCTCAGTTCCTTCAAGTGGGGGTGTGTGTGTGTGCTGACAATAAGCCTTGGACATTTGGGGCACCTTGGGAGTGCCGGGCAGTTTGTTCTGTACTGAAGGGTCATCTTGGAGCAGAGAGAATCCCCAGTGGAATTTTCAGTTCCCTTGAGCCTTTCCCAGCCCTGTGACATTATCAGGACTTTCCTGGGGCTGCGGTACTCTATGGACACAGAAACACACTGCACAGCTTCCCTTGGCCCTGATGAGGGTCTCGTCCTGCTGCTTTCTCCCTCAAGATACAAGGAAAGCTATTGTGAATGCAAACCTGGGTCTAGGCTGTAGGAACAGTTAGGGGGTTTGTTTTTGTTTTTGTTTCTTCCTCTTCCTGAGTAGACTTCACTATGGTGCTGTTGGGTTTTTCCCAGCCTTCACTAGCAAAATCGGGAGGCCCTGGTGTTTATCTTCGGTCAGGGCTACATATCAGTTCGTAGAAAATGGCTGCAGTTCTAGGAATTGCGCAGCCTTAATTTGTTAGCCAAATACTCTGTGCATCAGCAGCGGTGGTAGCTGCCAGTTGCTCTGAGTTTTATGTGGTGAGGGTTTTTTTTTTTTTTTTTTACTCTCTCTCTCTCCCTCAGATGAGAACTACTGTTTGCTAGAGCTGAGATCATCAAAACCCTTTCAATTAGGACTTTGTGTGAGAATGTAATTACATCTTCCAGAGATACAAGTCTGGCCTGGCCAAATGGGGGCCCAAAATAAACAAGCTCAGTAAAAGGAGAATGGGACCAGGGTGGGTTACAAGGTAAGTTAAGTGGTAGCTCACTCTATTCTCATTGATATGACACAAATCAAATCAAATGCTATTCCCTTCTATTTTATTTTGGCCAAGTACTCTTCATCCAAAATGAAAATCAGATGTTTCTCTTCTTTCTCGTTTTTTCCCAAAGCAAATGGTTACAAACATTTAATATAATTTACTTGAGCTTTTTTTTCTAAAAGAACATTTATGTTGCTTTCTTTTATGCGTTCTGTAACTTTTGATCAAAACACAACTCCACTCCCTTATTTAATGTTGAGCATCTGGATTAAAGGCTTCTTTTAATCTTAAATATAGATTATGCCTCCCTTTCCCTTTAAGCAAACCGCCGTAAACCTTGGCCAATCTCCAGTTTTCTTCATTAAAGCTCTCTTTATTACAGTGTTTTTGGATGGCAGTCATTAAATGATTGTTATGCACAATAGGCACTTGATTATAATCATTTAACTGGCAATCAGTTATTGTAGCAATTTGGTCACGTAATTAAAAGGAAGCATGTTTGTACCTGCCATCATCTTTGAGATGTGCAGCTCTGGGTGAGGGGGGAGGAGGCAGAGCATAAACATGTGGACAGGGAGAATCAAGCACGTCTGTGAATGGAAGCTTTTCTCCAATTCCTCCCAAGTCTGGTTCTTGAACTTTTTGAACAATAGTGATAAAAGATGTGGATCAGAATTTTTGTGCTTCAAGCTCCTGTGTCAATGGGTACATTCGGTAATGAATGCAGATTTCTTCATGCACGCAGAAATTCTGAGTAGAAGTATGTTTATGTAAAAGTCCCTGCGTAGCGCAAATGTTTAACGTGCTCAGCTGTGATTCCAAAGGCGAGAGATTGGTGTCCACCCAGAAGTGCCCTGCAAGAAAGGCCTGGCAGTCTCATTACTGAAAAATTTGCCATTAAAAACACTGTGCAGTGTTCAGGACTTTCCTGGGGCTGGACACATGAAGTCTCCATAAGCTGGAATCGACTTGATGGCAACTGGTTTATATTCATATAATTCTGCTGCAGGCAGTCCCTGGGTTATAAACGGATGAGTTCCTAACTCTGTCTTGAAGTTGAATTTGTAGGTCATTTGGAACAGGTGCATGTGGTTCTTATTTAGCCTTGTGTACACCCTGGTGGCTGGAGTTGGTCGGCTAGCCAAAAGGTCAGCAGTTTGAATCTACTAGGTGCTCCTTGGAAACCCTATGGTGCGGTTCTGCTCTATCCTGTAGGGTTGCTATGAGTCAGAATCAACTCAACGGCAGTGGGTTTATGCAAAACCGAAGCCCTGGTGGTACTGTGCTTATAGCACTTGGCTGCCACCTGAAAGTTCAGTGGTTTGAACCCAACAACCCCCCACAGGAGAAAGAGGTGGCAGTCTGCTGCCATAAAGACCTACAGCCTGCACCTCATGGGGCAGTTCTACCCTGTATATGGGATTTGTAATCCACTCAGTAGTAGGGGGTTTGGTTTGATTGGAAGCCTTTTCAGGGATTTAAAACCTGCACATGCAGCAAGTGAAGGTGATTATGAGGAAGATTTGTTGTGAGTAGGCATTGGTTCACTTGTTTCAAAGCAAGTACAAATTTATGTAAGATTGAAGGCAAGTTGTTCTCCATAACCAGGTACTGCCTGTGTTGTTAACAAAAGCATGAAAGTGTTTTTTCAACTCCGATTTATAAATTTTGTCATTTTTTTTCTTGACATGTAAACTGACATAGGGTGCCAACATCCAGTTGGTATGGAAGCTAGGTGGCGTTCATTAGCACCCAGCTGGAGAGTCAGTGGTCAGCTAACGAGGTTAGCAACAGCGTGATTGCCAAGTTAAGGGGGGCTCATACCTGACAGAGAACTCTTCAGTTTGTGACTATAAATGACAAAGACCCAACTCTCACCAGTATGAGCCAAAAAAGAATTTCTTAGCTTACGGAGCTCGAAGGGTGCTAGAATTGCTGGTGGTTTTAGAGGAAGAACCCCTGTCCATCTGACAGGGTGAGAGCTTAAATGTATGCTGAGGATGGTCTTCCAGACCTCTCCTATGGCAAGACACATGGCTGCCAGGAGCCCAGGTTAGCAATGCTAGTGAAAAGTGAGTAGCTGTCTTTATACCTTTTATAAATCAGTCTCAGGAAGGGGCACTGATTGGTCCTATTGGGTCATGTGCCCAACCCTTGGATTAATTACTGTTGCCAAGGAAATAACGTAGTCTGATTGGCCAGACCTGGATCCCATATTGTCCCTGTGAGTAGGGCAGGGAAGAGGGAACACTGTGATTGAAAATCCATCTAGAGCCAATGACACAGAGAAGCGGTACCCTGATGACTGAGGAGAACACCAGGATTATTTCAGAAAGTGAATGTGAAACTGGGAAATTTTCCAGCATAGAAAGTATTCTCTAAATGTTTTCCCAAACTGGATTGCCATCTTTCTTCTGGGGATATCCCATCTTTCTCCATCTAAACGTCCATCTAAGTTTCAAATAATTGTTTAACCTTACATGTAGCTATTCTTGAACCCCAAAAACCCTGTAATAATATGGTGAGAAGACAGGGTCTGAGAGATGGGACAGGCACAGACTATTGACATCTGCTCTGGTGACATTGCTGCCAATGGCTGTATTTTCAGCAAGGGATGTGGAATCTGGGACTCCAGAGAGCAGATTTCAGCAACTACCTGATCTTATGAAACCACTTATCACAGTTGTAGGTAATAAAAGTCTCCATTTCCCTCTTGGTTTGGCTCCATAGATGAACCTGTGAATGCAAAGGCCAAACAGCCTGCCTTGAATAGCAGAAAGGCTTAAAGGAAAACATTAATCAAAAATTTAAAAGACACACATACAGTCCACTGAATGGGAACTAATCATCTTAACTTATGAGAAAATTATGCATTACCCTATTTGTTAAATAGCAAATAAGGAAGACAGCAGACATGTGCAAGCTCAAACATGAATGATTACCAGTTTTTCTCTTATAAACCCTAGTATGTTTATTATTTGATAATATGTATGTCCCTGGGTGATACAAATGGTTGACACACGCAGCTGTTAACCAGAAGATTTGGAGCTTCACATCATCGTGGAGGTGCCTCAGATGAAAGGCTGTGTAGTCTAGTTCCAAAAAGATCAGCCACCAAATACCCTATGGAGCAGTTCTGCTCTGACACACATGGAGTCACCCTGACTTGGACGTGACTCGGCAGCACCTGGTGTATTTGTGAGCTGTCCAAGTTCTGGGTGACTTCAGTGACTACTAGAATGCTATCTGAACATGGATGGGGGAAGGGGAAACAGCTTCTTCAAATGTGTGTGTGTATTTGCACATATACTTTTTTAGTGTGTGGACACTGGACATGGCTCAAGGAGTTCCTTGGGAATCTCGTGTTCTCGATGGCAAGCCTTAGTGTTGCCTTTGCCAGTAGTTTAGTTCATATGGACTAGTTGCCAGTTTTCATTTCACATATGTGAAATAACAGTTTGGCACAGAGCGAACACAACAGTGACACCTTGGAGAACACTGGTGATTTTAAAAGAATGAAATGGGGCAGCTTCAGAGCTAATCTTTTCTGTAGGTGAACTGGGTTGACGTTAAATGTTACAAGAGATGACAGTATTTGTGTGAATCTCTGAGTCAGTGGCAATGGCCATAAAGTATTTTCATTTTATAGCGTTTCTCTTGGAAAGACTGGACACCATATGACAGTGGAGAGCTTGTAACGCAGGGTCCAATGCCTGCACAGAATCCAAACATCATACAGTTGTTGCAAAGCCCAGCTATTTATCGATCCCCTCTCTTGGAACAGAGCATCCCTCAGCTAAGTTCAAGTCACCCAGCTCAGCATCACCTTTCCAGCCTTGGGTTTTCAGTGCGCAGCTCAGAACAGAACATGTTCTCCAGAAAGGAAAGGAAAAGCTGTTGGACAAAAGCTATCAGATGTATCAGAAAGACAACATCCTCCTCCATGCGGGGGTGTAGCAGAAGAAAGTCAAGAGAGGCCAAGCAGTGGCCTCTTCAGTCACTGTGGGGTGTGTACAGGTCAGTTTTTAAAACCTCAGTCAAGCCCCCTGGAGCATGTGGTCTACATCTAACCCTCTCCACTTAAGCCCAGGTACCTTTAATCAAGAAGTTGCTATCAAGTCAGTTCTGACTCATGGCAACCCCATGGGTGCAGAGTAGAACTCTGCTCCACAGGGTTTTCAGTGGCTGATTATTTAGAAGTAGTTCACCAGGGCTTTCCTCCTAGGTACCTCTGGATGGGCTCAAACCTCTAACCTCTTGGCTAGCAGCCAAGCAGGTTAACCTAAAGGAACTCCTGTGTACCTTTACCAGATGTAGAGGAGCGGCTGTATTTTCAAGTTGGGTGTACTTCTCCCATGCTGCTGCAGTACCCTGGAGTCAATCAAATGCCCTGCCATTCTTTCTTCTGATTCCCCAGCTAGCCTAAAGGATACGATGGAAGCCCTTGCCTTCAGTCTCTAGGCTGCAAGTGTACACAGAAGACTGTTGAAAACTTTGCTCACCAGAACTTGAAATCAGGCTCCTCAGTGAATTTCCATCACAACGTCACTGCCAAGTTACACAAATCTGTCAAGGGAGGCTTTTCTAAAAGAGCCCGAGTCATTGTCCGCAGGGCAATGGCCCAACACTGACCTGAGTGCTGGCTTGCCCAGCCAGGCGTCTGCTTCCAGCTCTGTACTTAACCAGCACCTGCTAACGCGTCTAGAGAGAGCGGTAGGCCTTGATCATCGCAGATGATTCCAAAAGTGTAAACAAGTCATAAATTACTCATAATTCTTTGCTGCTATGGATACTATTAGTATTTAGTTATGGAAAAATAGACTCTCTTTAATCAGTTTTATTTATGTAATGTGATAGTAGGTCTTGTAGAACTATAAATTATGGCTTTCTTCAAAAACCATTTTCTAAGTATATGCTTTTGCAAAATACTGTGTGAGATGGTACTCTTAAGAACAGGTATGACATTTGCAAGCTCTGATTTTAGTCAAGGTTAGTTATTTGTTCTACTTGCTATAATTTTTTTCTAATTTATTTTTTGTTGTGTGTATGTATGTTTATACCAGTAAAAACCAGGTGCTGTCAAGTTGATTTTGAACCGTAGCAACCCTGCGTGTGTCAGAGAAGAACTGTGCTCAGTAGTGTTGTCAGTGGCTGACCTTTCAGAAGTGGACTGCCAGGCCTTTCTTCTGAGGCTCCTCCGGGTGGACTCAGACCTCTAACTTTTGGATCAGCAGCTGAGCTTGTTAACTGCATTGGCACCAGTCAGGGATTCTGTGTATGTATTTCTGTGGGGTATGTGTGTATATATACAATGTAAGCACATTTGACTTATCACCAGGACCTAGAATTTCCCATTTCTTACCTTGTACGTCACCTAGAAGGTGCTAAGATTGTTATTTTGTGGATTGCTTTTGTTATCAGAGTATCATACATGGTCTCATTTACGTTAACAGATAATTATTCTTTGCAACAGAAGTAAAAACAGTCTCAACCAATGAGCGGTACAGCATTTTCCTGAGTTAGGCATTAGTGTTAATGTGAGTATCACAAGAGCTCTGTAAGCTTAGGGAAGAGGGATGGAGCTCCCAACTCAAGACCTGGTAAAATGGACAGAGCGCTGGCCTCATATTCAGGCTCTCATCTCGGCCTTTGACCACATGGTTTGATCTTCATGGGTTGCAGTTTCTGTGTTTGTAAAATAGGGCTGCTGATCTTGCCCGGCAGGGTGTGAGGCCCAAGTGTGCTAGTGTTGTAAGGACACTAACGCTGCACTGGGGACATGGTAGGTGACAAACACATGTCATTTCCCATCCCCTTGCACCTTCTGGGACAACCAGAGGACTGTAATGCAGCCGATGTCTGAGACACACCCCAGGAAGCCTTCGTCTGAAATACAGGGGGCCTGTATGCCACCTCCTGAAAACCCTTTCCTCCCTCTTTTTGACACTCAGGTCCTCTCCTTGTCTCCACTCCTCTTTGTTCTCTTGCTTTGGCCGCCTTTGAACTGGAAAGTTCCCGACAGGAATATATTGCTATTGTGTGCAGGGGACACAGCCAGCCCCTGAGCCCCTGGCCCAGCTCCAGCAACAGCTGTGGAAACACGGAGGACGGCTGAGGCTTTCATGGGCTTTGGCTTGTTGCTCTTGCTAGACTCCGACCCATTTCTCTCCTCAGACCCACCACCTTTTCCTTGGGTTAGAACCTCTTTCCTTCGACCTCTTATCCCTCAGTCTAAGCCAGCAGCAGAGAAGTACTCCTGACCCCCAGACCTGTGCCTTTTAGGTGGGTGGCGTGGCCCTGGCAGGCCTTCCTCAGAATGCTGTGCACAGTTGTGTCTAGCAGCAGTGGGGCAAGCCCAGCACCCATGTTCTCCCCTTTTGGATCCACGATGTGCTTCCTGGCACCCAGGGGACACTCGGAACTTGCGTCAGGCCGCACCAAGAGCCAGAGTTCAGTTTGTTCGAAGAGTCGCGTACTTTGGTGGTGTGATCGGCCTCCCGGGTTAACGCCCTTTTCTGTATGTAAACATCTGGGTGATGTGGGGCTGAGCACTCTTTCTACACTAGCACTAAATGTTAAAAGCCACTCACCTTTTTAAATAGCTTTATTGAGATATAATGCACATACCATACAATTCACCTTTTAAAGTGTACATACAGTTCAGGGTTTTGGTATATTGAAAGATACATTAGAGTGTGATTATTACCCCCAAAATAAGCTGCCTACCCCTTTGCTGCCACCTCCGCTTCTCCCTGTACTGACCCCACCTGTAGGTCACCGCTAAAAACTTTCTAGTATATTAGTATGTTCTAGATAGTTCCTGTAAATGGAATCATGCAACACTTAGCATGATGTTTGCAAGGCTTATCCATGTCACAGCATGTATTACTACTTTTTGCCTTTTTAAGGCCAAATACTATTCCATTATAAGATATACCACATTTCATTTATCCTTTCATCCTCTAGTGACATTTGGGCTGTTTCGGCTGTTTGACTGTTACGAAGAATGCCACTTTAAACATCCTTGTACAAGTTTCTGTGTAGATCTGTGTTTACATTTTTCTTTAGCATGTACTTGGGAGTGGAATTGCTGATCATATCATAACTCTGAGAAAGTCAACCTTTTTCTCTAAACTCTCGTACTGAGGTGTAAATTATATACAAGTTACGTGGATAGATTGTAAGTGTACATCAGAGTGAATTTCTGTTGTGTACACAGTCACACATGTGGATATGCATCTGTGTATACACCTGTGCAACCACCCACCAGGTGACGGTAAAGAACTCTGCCTGTACCCCACGAGTCTTCCTCAAGTCTCTTCACAGTGAGTACTCACAAACAGAACTGTTCTTCTGGCATCCGTCACCCCAGATTACTATGGTTTGCAATCTTTTCCACAACTACTTTTGTAATGTCAAACTGATGCCTTCTCATGATGACTCTGTGTGTGTCAGAGTAAAAGTGTGTTCCCTAGAGTTTTCAGCACCTGACTTTTGAGAAGTAGATCTCCAGACCTTTCTTTCAAGGTGCCCCTGGGTGGACTCAAACCCCTCACCTTTCAACTAGCTGCCAAACATGTTGCCTGCTGGCACCATCCAGGAACTCCTTTTCCACCTGTGCTCTACTCCTAGGTCCCATTCTCCTACTTAATATCATTAACTAATTCAAAACTCATTATTACATATTAGGACCAAAAAGAAACAAAGTGGTGGCAATTTTAGAGGCACTTTTTCTGCATTCCCCTTGCACATGCGTTCTAATACACCTTCTGCCTCACAACCTCAGCTAGAGGGAGGGAGGGTGACTGTTTCATCTCTATCTTTACTGCTCAGTCATGCTTAGTCCCAGAACCTGAAAGAGGACAGACAGACACCAGGGGATTTTAGTCCTGTTTCCTGGTGCCTAAACAGTGCGGCGTAAAGTGCTTTCTAAGTTGAACAAGGCTGTGGCTGTTAGAATCATCAGATATCCACTGAGCTCCCAGCAGGCAAGGATTCCTGCTGTCCCTTTCCTGCCAGAGTCGAATTTTGTTTCCCTCAATTATGTTTTGAATTTTCTTGGGGACAGGGAATATATTTGAAGAGGGAGTATCACCGTTGCAATCCCATTTCAACACGTTGGTGTTGAGCACGGTGAACTGTTGCTAGAGAGCAATATGATGAGAAGATTGTTTTATAGGAGGACACAGAAGCCCCTGTTTTTGGCTTTACCACCACACTCAAATCCTTTTATTTAAAAGTGGAGCTTAATCTGTTTATCCTACAGTAAAAATATCCACAAGAAGCTATTATTATATTGACGTTGGAGCCAAACAGGAAATCAGAGGACTCACAGATGTTATCTGCTTTAATGCAATGGGTTTTATACATGCTGACTTCATAGCCAATCAGGCTAAACTCTACTGCAGGATTTAAAGAGCATGTTCCTGACATGTTAATACCTGAGGCTTTGAAGGCTCCATCTGAGGGCTGGGGAGAAAAAGAGGAGGTCTTAAAGAGAGAGAGAAAATGAACCCAACAAGAAAGAATTGAGATAGATCCTATCATTACTGTGAAAATATGTAGTAATCATAGCATTCTTTGATATGGGGTAGAATCTGATATAATTTAATAATAACACAAGAATAAAAAGGGGTGCCTCCTGAGATCTCCACTAAAAGACCTCAGTTGATGGTCCAGCGGTTTCGGGGTTCCCCTGGGAGCATGGCCCCCGGCCCTGATGCTGCCCTTGCCCACAAATCATAACGAAGGTCCACTCTTCAGACACAAATGGATTGGACTTGGTGATGCAGAATGACCATATATTGGATGCACTTTATGGTTCTATATATCTATAGGATATCATCCCGCTGACCTCAGGCTGGAGGAGGGAGAGTGGGTGGAGAGGAGGGGAAAGGAGAGTGTTGGGAGGATGAGACATGTATGGAGCAGAGAGGAATAGTGTGCTGTCACAGGACAGGGAGAGCAGTGGAAGCTGCATATAGGTAGGCATGTAAATTTATACAGGAATGTACATTTTCACTCAGTCATATTAAATTCAAAAAAAAAAACCTAAAGCTTAAAGTGATTGTTCCTTGTGGCATTAAGTCTAATAGCTATGGATACCAAGTTTCTGGCCATGAGCACACCTTATTTCATTTTATTTAATTTACTACCCAAAACCAAACCCACTGCTATCAAGTTGATTCTAACTCACAGTGACCCCATAGGACAGAGTAGAACTGCCCCATAGAGTTTCCGAGAAGTGGCTGGTGGACTGAACTGCTGACGTTTTGATTAGCAGCCGTAGCACTCAACCACTGTGCCGCCGGGGTTTCCTAGTTCCCTACAGCAACCTACCTTTATTTGCTGTTAATGGAGTAAGATGCAAACCTATAGGGTGGGTATTAATTCACTTTAGTTATACTTCAAAGACTTATTTGAAGGCATTTCCCAGACAACAGCCTTATAATGTAAATTAGGGCTTAGTCCCTCTCTCACAGATGAAGTGATGCAGGGGCTATTGTTTCATAGCATGACAAATAGCCAGTTCCATGAGAGGAGAAGCCACTGGAGGGAGGATGTCATCACTCTTTTGGAAAAAAAAAAAAACACATGCACAGAGAAAGGGTTTGGCACTGGCAGGGCCAAGTTAAACAGGATACAGCCTTCTCTTCGAGGGTTTCCAACACTGTGCCGCCTCTTCTTAACGCTGCTGCTTTGGGGTCACTTCCTAATCCATGAATGGGTTCGCTGACCTGTGAGGGGAGGTGGAAGGTGCAGATTGTGCTTGTGTAAACTCAGTGGCGGAAGTCGTTTTGCAAGTTTCCCAAGGATGAGAGAATGCTTTTGCTTCCCCCTCCCTTGCCACACCTCTTCCTCCCCCTGCCATAGCTACAGCAGTCACACACAACTGCATGCAGGGGCAGATTTGTGGCCATGCTGAGTCTGGCCTTGTCTGGGGGCTGCCAGGAGTGAGGGGCTTGTGCTGTGCTCAGTCAGTGCTTTAGAAACAACTTTCAGGGCTACCAAAGAGCCAGCATTAGCCAGGAGCCATTCCAAGAACCAAAGAAGACCTGCACGACTCTTACCAATCCCTGCTATTTAATAATCCCCTACAAGTATAAATTGGGAAACCTTGGTGGCATAGTGGTTAAGTGCTATGTCTGCTAACCAAAAAGTCAGAGTTTGAATCTGCCAGGTGCTCCTTGGAAGCTCTATGGGACAGTTTCGCTCTGTTCTGTAGGGTCGCTATGAGTCAGAATCAACTTGGTGGCAGTGGGTTTGGTTTAGTCCAGTTACCACTGTAAAACCAAAACCAAACAAGTTGCTATCAATTGGAGTCCAACTCATGGTGACCCCATGTGTACAGAGGAGACCTGTGCTCCTTAGAGTTTTCAAGGCTATAACCATTCAGAAGCAGATCATCGGGCCTTTTTTTCTGAGGTGCCTCTGGGTGGGTTCAAACCACTAACCTTTTCGGTTCATAGTCTAGTGCTTAATGTGCCACGTGGGGACTACAAGCAGCCCCACTACTGTCTCAGTTGATTGTATGCCAGGTTTGAGTAAAGAATCACAAGTGCTTTCAGGGCCAGTTCAGTGGACTGCATTGTCACACCTGCTGTAGCTGGAAAGAAAAGTACAGTTGTTAATTCATGGATTTAAAATAAAATAAACACAGCTTTGGAGAAGGGAAGGGTAACATACAATACAGATGAAGTCAGCACAACTGGACCAAAGCAAAACCTAGCAAGTTATCCTGAACACATCCAAATACTTTGAGGGGCAGAGTAGCTGGGACTGGGGCCTGAGGACTGTAGTTTTGGGGGACATATAGGCCAACTGGCAGAACAAAGCTTATCAAGAAAATGTTCTGCATCCCACTTTGGTGAGTGTCATCTGGGGTCTTAAAAGCTTGCAAGCAGCCATCTGAGATGTACCAATTGATCCCATCCTACTTGGAACAAAGGAGAATGAAAACCAAAGACAGAAAGAAAAAATTAGCTCAAGAGACTGAAAGACCACATGAACCGGAGTCAGCACCAGCCTGACACCGAAAGACCTAAATGATACCCGTCTACCACCAGTGACCACCCTGATAGGGAGCACGACAGAAAGTCCCAGAGGGAGTGGGAGAAAGGTGTGGAGCAGAACTCAAATTCAGGTAAAAAGACTAGACTTATTGTTCTGACAGAGACTGGAGGAGCCCCCCAAACTGTGGCCCCCCAGATGCTGTGTTAACCCAGAGCTGAAACCATGCACAAAGCTCACTCTTCAGACAAAGATTAAACAGGACTGAAAAAATCATACACATGAGGACTGTCCTTCTAAGTTCAGTCAGATACATGAGACCAAATGGGCAGCTCCAATCTAAAAGCAGAATGAGAAGGCAGGAAGGGACAGGAGCTTGTCAAAAGGACACAGGAAACCCGGGGTGGAAAGGGGGAGTATGTTGTCACATTGTGGGGGGTGCAGCTACTGTCCCAAAACAGTGTATACATCTTTGTGTGAGAAAATAACTTGAGCTGTAAACTTTCACCTAAAGCACAATAAAATAAACAAAAACTGTAGGACTCTCCTAATGTCCTTTCTGATGTAACCTTTACTGTGTATTTCTTGTGTTCATAAGTATTTCAAGTTCTGAGTGTTGTTGCACAGCCTGGTTTTCATTCCCCATCTTCTACCCTGGCATACTTGGATGTCCTCACTGTTTTTTTAGCGCAGGTTATACAGAGCTTGTTTATTCCCTCTAGATACAAAGCGGATCAGTTGCTTAATTTTTATTTGAGATGTTGTCTTGTGAACTGTCGTCATGGAGCAACTTTGGTACACAGGGTGGCTGTTTTTTCCCAGAAGTCTCTGCCAGTGCTCATTTTTCTTGCATGTATTTGCTGCTGTTATAATCATAACTGTTTACAGGAGCCCAAGTTATGATATTTTAATGATAGAGAGCCCTTTATTGATACAAATACTTCACACAAATGGGAGTGAAACTTTAAAACCACAAAACTGGCTTCTCTTATCGGTGTACTTAAAGACTGAACCTACCCAATCAGGTGTACCTTCTTTGGCGGTTGAGTGTTTGTGTCTCAAATCATAGCGCCTTCATTGTAATCGGGAACACGCCGAGAGGAGAGTCACTCTAAGAAGTTAGTGGACAAGCTGTGATTCAACTCCAGGTCTCTTCACTCTAAGTCCAGTGCTTTTCCCCCTATTTTACACTTTGACGAGTTGCCATGGGGTCCATTCTGACTCCCGGTCACCCTAAGGGTGTCACAAGAGAACTGTGCTCTGTGGGGTTTTCAATGGCTGTTTCTGCAGAAGTTCAAGCAGCAGGCCTTGCTTCTGAAACACCTCTAGGGGGACTCCAGCTGCCGACTTTTCCATTAGCAATTGAGTATGTTAAACTTTGTCACCACCAAGGACTCTATTCCAGTGTACTCTTTTTTCATAGACTTTCCTAGAATCAAGTTGATAGGCCCCAGTTAGCAAGAATCCTAAAATGTGCCTCAGTTAGCAAGAATTGTAAAATGTGCCCTGGTTAGCAAGAATCCTAAAACAGCGCCTTTCCAAGCGCACGATCAAGGAGTGCAAGTCTTACCAGCAGGGATGATAGTCTGGAAAAGTTGACCGCATGCTGGTCCTGTGTCGTGCTGCTGTTGAAGGACAGACTGGCACTCACTCTACATCATGTTAGGCTCTTCTGTAGCTGAATTGCTGTTTTTAGGTGATACAATTTTGTTCATCCCTCTCTACTTTCTCCTCCCTCCAGCCTACCCACTTCCCCAACTGGGGTTAAACTTCCTAAAAGAGTCCTTTGCACTGTGTCACTCCTGTGAACCACTGCCTCCTGCTGTTCCTACCGCCCCCAAAAGAAAGCTCTAAACTTCTCAACTGGTCTCCATGGTGGCAGGCTGACCAGTCTTGACGTGGTCTCCCCAACAGGCTGTCCTCTCCGCCAGTCCTGTCTTCTCTTAGAATGCCCCTTCTCCTTGTGGCCCAGATCTTCCCCACTTCTCAGGTGCTGGGTCGTCTTTGGTGTTTAATCCTGTTTTAGCTTAAGCTGCAGCCTGACTGGGCTCCTAAACATACCCACCCTGATTTGATCACTGTTAAGACTGCTGATCTCCAAAACTCACCTGTAAGCCCCTAGAAAAGATTTCCAAATTAGCTCAGTTCACAGTGCACTTAGAGTTGGAAGAAATTTTTTTTTCCGCAGAGCCCTAAAAAAATGCACAGCAGTTCCTTTTATTAAGTAGTTATCCCATATCGTACTCGTTGCTATGGAGTCAATTCTGACTACTAACAACCCATACGAGTTAATAGCTGTTTATATTTAACAATTTAGTAGCCATTTGAGAAAATATTACATGCAATTTGAAGGAAAATATTTTATTCTGAAATAATCAGAGTTATTTACTAATAGGATGTGCGCTCCTGTTGGGCACTGTACACCTTCTCAGACTTCGGAGATAGAGAGGGTACTTAGGAACAGCCTCTCACAGGCAGGCTTCTTTGATGGCTCCTCCTTCAGACTCTCCAGTCCCCTGCATATCTTCCTGAGGTGAGAAGCCTGTGTGCCTCTGGCCCCAGCATCCCACCCTCCCAGAGCAGCCCTCTGCCTTGTCTCAGTGGGGATTTCATGAGGACATTTTTACAGCTGGTAGACACATGGGATGGATCTCAGGAGAAAAAGGTGTAAGCTTACTGTTTTCATAATGACTCAGACATTGTTCTTGTGGATTATTCTTTAGCAAATAACTTGTTGACCTTGACATCAGTGTTAAGGGTTGGAATTCAGGACAAATGATGCTCCATCCACAAAGTTTCTTCTATGACGAAGCCCGGCACCAATAGCGGTGGCGAAGCTTTCAGAGCTGTGAGCTTACCTGAGAGGTCCAAACGGCTCACTTTAAAAGTGGCAATACTGAGACAGGAGAGGGTTGATGACCTGGCTGAGTCACACAGCTAGTCACTCTGGGTCTCCTGAGCCGTGTCTCTGGCTTCTTCCCGGGATGCAGTAGCTGCATCAGAAACCTGCAGAGTTCGTGGCCAGGGTTATCCTCAGTGACACCAGAGCAGTAGTGTTGAAGCAGATGGGCCTTGTTTGCTCTCAGAAGAAAAGGCTGAAGCAGTGTAGGCTAGAGCTGGGAAGCCAGATAAGGGGGTGATGAAGAGGGAGGAAGGGTTCACCAACCACCGTACTGTACCCAGGAGAGGCATCGAGAGAGAGAGAATGGTGAACTTGGGCGGGGTGGGTTATGCGTTGCCCTTGGTGCGTTAAACGTTTTAGATGGAATGCTAGACTCTCAGTGCACTGAACATTTGAGAATTTTTCTGGACTATTAACTTTATTACAAAGTGGCTCCTACCTTCAAAAAGACTGAGTGAACATAATGGAAATGCAAATAGCACCACTTAACCAAAGAATGAAAGAAAATGTTTAATTGATGCTTGCCACGGCACCTTCCCGATCATGTGTCCTCCCTCTCCTGTGCCCCAAGATGTGAGGCTTGCCTTGAAGTTGATGCTTGTCATCACTGTCCTGTCTTTATACCTTTGCTGCATGTAATGGCTCCCTAGACCATGTATCACGTTGTTTCCCGTATTTTAAAGCAACCCAAATGTCCATCCGTTATCAACTGGACAAACAAAATGTGATCCATCCATACCAAAAATCAGAAACACCACACCCATTGCCACTGAGTTGATTCTGACCCATGGCAAGCCTGTATGTGAGAGAGTAAAACTGCGTCACAGAGTTTTCTTGGCTGTAATCTTGATGGAAGCAGATTACTAGGCCTTTTTCTGTGGCACCACTGGGTAGGTTCAAAGTGCCAACCTATAGATTAGTCAAGCCCAAACCATTTGTGCCAGCCAGAAAAAAAAGAAACAACTAGTGACATGTGTTACCACATGGATAGACCTTGAAAACATTATGCTAAGTGAAAGAAGCCAGACACAGAAGGTTAGATTTGTGTGATTCCATCTATATGGCGTGCCCGGAATAGGGGAATCCATAGAGACAGAAAGCAGAGGATTAGTTGTCAGGGGCCAGGACGTGGATGGAGTAAAGCTTTCAGGACCTTCCTTTGTTGATAGGACACGATACAAAATGAGAAGAAATAGCTACAAACATCCACTGTAGAGGATCAGCAAAAAAGAGGAAGACCCTCAGTGGGAGGGACTGGCACGGTGCCTGGAACACTGGGCTCAGACGATGCAGTGATTGTGAGGGTGGCACAGGATGGGGCAGTGGTTGCTCCAGGTCAGAATCAACTCAATGGCATCGAACAACAGGGGCTGATGGGTGGGGAAGTGGGGGGAGGGGAGTGACTGCTAATGGGTATGGGTTTCTTTTTAGGATGATGAAATGTTCTGAAAATAGCCATGATGGCTGCACAACTATGTGAGTTGACTAAAACCCACTGAGTCCCTGAGTATATCAAATGGTTAAGTACTTTCCTGCCAACCAGAAGCTTGGCCTTTTGAATTCACCCCGAGGTGCCTTAGAAGAAAGGCCCTGTGATCTGCTTCTGATCTGCAGCCTTGAAAACCCTGTGAAGTACAGTTGTAATCTGACACACACAGGGTCACCATTAGTCAGAACCATGTCAGTGACAACGAGGAGGAGATGCATTTTATGACAAGTGAATTATACCTTAAGAAAGCCATTCTAATAAAAGGACAGGACAAGTTAACTTGAAGGGAGTCCTACCAGCCTAGAATGGGCCATTATCAAAAATAATAACTACAGTGGATTGAGTCACCATGTAAAGATAAAAATCCAAGCATCATTGGAGGTTGCTAAGGAACCAGCTCATTGATCTGAAAATTCATAATCAGTATCTTGCCTTTCCTATGCTTATTTCAGGATAATCAAATAGTCCGTGATTGAAAGTGATTCTTAATGGAAGAATCCCGGCCAGTAAATGCAGAAGGAGTGATGAAATTAAAAACTCACCATTTAAAAAAAAATCCCAAATAAGATAATAAATGTAGCCAAGATCTTCAACAAATGCCAAAATCATTAGGTGAAAGGTTAATGAGGAATTCAATAATGGAAAGATGAGCAGTGTGGTCTGGACCTGCTGATCAATCTTAGCATCTCCAGGACTGGGATACAGTCATCACTGCCTCCTGATGTGATTCAGACAGAAGTAGAAAGTAGATGTATGAAGTATGCTTTTTGTTGTTAACTGAGTGAATTTGGCATAACATAAAATTAACCATTTTAAAGTGTACAGCTGAATGACATTGATAATGTTGTGCTGCCATCATTTCTGTCTAGTTCTAAAAGATTTTCACACCCTAAAGAAAACCCTTTGATATCTGGGAAGTTGTCCTTCCCCATTTCTCCCTTCTCACAGCCTGGAGACCTAATAATCTTTCTGTCTCTCTGGATTCTGTCTTACCTGACATACCTAATCAGTCTCTAGATCTAACTACCCATTTTTAGGAAATACCTAGGAGATACAGAATAAAGTTAAATTATTCTATGAGGAAGCAATAATTCCAAACTGGGACTGTCCATAGGACACATGACCTGCTTTATCCAGTACACCAGTGGCATGAAATAAAAAGGGGGAGATGGGAGTAGGGGAGAACTGTTGTAAAAATTAAAAGAGACAGAGGAGACTAACAACCAAATGCAATGTTGGACAATATAGGAAATTTGCATATGGACCTGGTATTAAATGACGTGAAGGAATAGTTTTTAATTTTGTTAGATATAATAGTAGCATAGTGATTCTGGAGAAAAAAAGCAGTTACCAGTTAAAGATATACAGTGAAGTATTTGCATGCGAAATGACATAGTATCTGAAATTTGCTGTAGAATTCTAGTGTCTTCCTCTGAAAGTCAAACAGTGTAGATAGAAACAAGATTAGCAAAATATCTACAGTTGGTGAAGCCACATATACATGAAGATTTATTATACTATTCACTCTATTATGCTTCTGTTTGAATATGTCCATAAGAAGAAGAAAAAAATAGGAGGTTAATTTAGAGCAGCATTTGAATTGTTCAGATTTAACTGTAGAAGTGCCTATTGGTCTGCTCTGGGAACCTCTGGCTGCCACTGTCTGCTTTCAGAAAGGGCTGTAGTATGTCTGTATGAGAGCTATGAGGACTACCAATTAAGTTCACAGACTTATCCTAGAAAAGGTGTTTCCTACTTCATTGCTGAATATAACTATGATCACCTTCGAAGTACCCCTTGAGAAGCTATGCAGTGATCCCAAGTGCCTGGTCCACCCTTCAAAGTGGTTTTGGAACTCTTTTCCCGGAATGGCCATCAGAGCTGTCATCATATTACCCTCGATGTCCTGAATGTCACCAGATATCCTCATCTCAATATTTCCTTTATCTTCAGAAAAAGAAAAAAGTCACTGGGGGCCAGATCAGGTGAGCAGGGAAGGTGTTGCAGTTATTTGTTTACTGGCTAAAATCTCCCTCACAGACAACTGTACAATTAAGTTCACAAACTGCCACCATGCCACAATACACAACTGCCATTCCAGAAAGAGTTCCAAAATTGCTTTGAATGGTGGACTAGGCACTGGTGTCAGAACATAGCTTCCCAAGGGGAGGACTTCAAAGATGACCATAGTGACATTCAGGAATGACATATGTAGCACAATTAAGTTCATGAACTTAATTGTTGGACCTCATAAGAACGTAACAGTTTAGGAAATAGACTCGTGACCTTGGATTAAAGCAAATAGAAGCAAATGCTATTACTTTTTATATTTGCATTTTTAATTTTGTGAACCTTAGAGATGTATCAACGTTATTTCCTCCCAGTCCAGCTTCTTTAGTCTTTGTGTCCAGCTAGTCCCTGTTCATAAGTCCTATTTGTGAATATATAATTATGTGCATGTCTCACGGCATTTCTGCTGTTATAAAATGAGCACCCAAACCACTGAATTTGATCACCAGGTTCAGTGGAAGAAATCTTAGGGCCCACCGTGTCCATAGCTACAGGCAGATGGTCATTTAGCATGTCCACAGGGATTTTTGTCTTTTATTTTGGCATAGAAATGCCAGAAATACCCCTTGTACACAACAAATACTTGTGGACTAAATGAATGAGTTCTTTTCTGAACGAAGAGTGTAATTAACATATCTTCCAACATTATGTAAGTTATCTGCTAAGATGAATACTATATCAAGTAATCTGTAACTCAAACATGGCCCAGCACAGAGTAGGTGCTTAGTAGTTTATGGAATAATAATAATAAATCTCTGGTCAGGACATCACTCCCACAGACAGTACTATTGGGAATCTACTGCCAAAGTTCTATATTTTGGAGTTGCCTCAGACTCAGGACAACTCCATCCACAATGGAATGAAATACTCCCATGATTGGTGGGGATTGGACTTGGATGAGCCATAGACATTTCATTGAGTGACTCTGATAAGTAGATCACAAGGCTCTTCCTCCTGGTCTTAGTCTGGAAGCTGCACTGAAACTTGTTCATTGTCATAACAGCACACAAGCCTCCACTGGCAGAAAGGCTGCATGTGAGGTACACTGGCCAGGAATCCAACCCAGGTCTTCTGCAATGAAGCCAACGCTTCTACCACTGAACTGCCACCAGCTCCATGATGTAGTATATGGTGGCACTTAGAAACATGGAGTGCTACACAGATATGAAGTAGTGTGAACATGAAGCAGAAGACATTCCGGAGGCAACTTGCATATTGCGTGGGTACTTAATGGCTGAATCCACTGATACAGCTAACTTTTTAGTGAGTCTCAGCCCTGCAGCCCTGCATCCGGCATTGGGCCAGTTATCTGAGATAGAACCACTTCATAGTCTCGTGTGAGAGACAATCTAGGAAGCAGTCAGTTAGGGTGCCTGCTGGTAAGTGCCGCCCTAGAGACAGGGCCAGAGGAAAGAGAAGGTAGCCTTGAAGAAGTCCTCCATCATCTGTGCCCTTGATGTATTGGATACGTACTTGTATCCAGTGCCAGGACTTCGTTGGTAGTATGGACTTGAATCTCAGCCCTGACTGCTTCTTGTTAACTGTGTCATCTTAGGCAAGTCTCACACCTCACATACATCTCTATTTTCTTATCTATAAAGTGGGGATCCAGGTCTCAGAGTTGCTTGGAGGTTCAGTGAAGTTGTATGTGGAAAGCATTCGGTCCCTGGCAAGTGCTCATGAACTGGGAACTGCTGTTTGCACAACAAAAAGGGCCCTAATGGGGCACCTAAGCACTCAGCCACTCACTGTAAGGTTGCCAGTCTGAACCTGCCAGCTGCTCTGCAGGAGAAAGAGGTGGCATTCTGCTTCTGTCAACACGGACAGCCTTGGAAACCTTATTGGGGCAGTTCTACTCTGTCCTACAGGGTTGCTATGAATCAGAATCAACGCAGTGGCAATAAGTGTAGTGTTTTGGGGGTATTTTTTTAGTATAGAAAAATGAACTTCTTTCTGTCCTATGCATTTTTGTGCTCATACACTCTCTCCCCAACCATGTAAAGTGACTGTTATTTATCATCCATTTGTCATCCACACTGGGACATAATTGAAAATAAAAAGAGAGACTGTTAATATTTATGTGAGAAAAATGTTTAAATAGAAACTGTCTTAAGCAGACTAGAATGAACGGTCATTCCACAACTGTCATATAGTTTTTGAGGGACAGAGCTCCCTACTTGCTGCTGATATTTCCAGAGGGCAAGATTTGTGTATGGAGTAGTAGGAACTCAAGGACTACATGCTAAAGCAGTCATGATAGCTGCTCACGAAAATGACTTCTATCTTGAGTATCTGTACTAGGTCCCATTGAAAAGCACCGTGTAATTTCAGGGAAAATGAGGTGCTTAAACTAGATGCAAATAGAGCAGGTAAGCAGCAAAAAGATGACCCAGGAAGTAGTAGTATGATTTAGAGATATGTCAATCCCCCAACCATGACTGCTCGAGGGCCTGCAACCCATGCCTGTACTTGGCCATGACCTGGTTCTGCCTGGATTTAACTTCGTTTTTCTTCTCATGTTCAACAACTAAAGAGAAGTATACATTTTCTGGTTTAAGTTTTCATTCGTAAACAGAATCAAGGCTCCAAGTAGGAAGGGAACTTGAAGATCATTGCTTCTAATCCTCTCGTTTTACAAGGGAACAGACACAGCCGGCCAGCTCACACAGTTCTGCAGCCTTGTGAAGGCCTTTGGTGTGGCTGAGAAATGCTAGGAGCAGGCAGATGCAGGAAATGGGCAAGCTGTCTTGTTTTTTGTTTTTTCCCCACTTTTTATAGCATAGAACTCTGTAGTGCCGTGGCCGAGAGCTACATCTGCTCATCAGAAGATCAGCAGTTAAGATGCATCTGCCACTCCTTGGCAACCCTGTGGGGCACTTGTGCTCTGTCCTGTAGGGTTGCTGCTGAGTCGGAACTGACTTGACAACAACAGGCTTGGGCTCTGGGGCTTGGGTTTTTTTGTTGTTGTTGACTTTTTAATAGCACATTAGTGGATGTTTTTCCTTTTTCGCTCTTTTACAATTTAATGGTTTAACATAAAGTACACAACTGGGTGATGAATTTTGATGCATGAATACACTCAGGTAACCACCACTCAGATCAAGATATCTGTTTCAGAATAAATATATCCCCAGAGGTAACCGTTGAGTTCTGTCACCACTGATTAGTTTGTCTCTTTGGTTTTGTTGTCGTTTTTAAGAAGTCCAAATTTTAGAAGTTATCTAAATTGAATAACTCTGTCAAAGTTCTACTGTTCATTGTTATGTTTATGAGAAGTAGAGGGTCAGCACGAAGAGGAAGACCCTGGACAAGGTGGCTCGCGCCTGGGGCTGCAGCGGTGGGCTCAGGTTTAGTAACTGTGAGGACGGCGCAGCGTCAGGCAGTGTTCTTGTACTGTTTGTATGTCGGGTCACGGTGACTTGTAACCTACTCTGTGGCACCTAACAACAACAAGTATCCACAAGCTTACTCTCTATTTCTGTGTCTGTCTTGTTGCAATGTAATAACAACAGGTTGTTCTTCAGCTGAGATCTAAGGATGGCATTTTGAGTAACACCCTCCATTCATCCCTTCCACTCCCAGTCTTCCCTGCTTTACTCAAGCCAGAAACGTTGGTCACCCTTTCCCTTATCCTCCATATGCACTGAGGCAGCAACTCCTGTTGGCTTCTTCTTAAATCAGTCCACTGCTCTGCATGTTTTTTAGTGTTTGGGATGTTGGTGATTCTGCTGTGTTCTGACTCTTCGGAGCACCTTGGGTAGTGTAGCATCAAGGAAGCCTGCAGAGCTAGGGGTCTGGGCGTGAGTGAGGGCTCAGATGGTGAACCATTGACCCCTGAGAGCCAAAGCCCTGTGGGGTGCAGTGTGTGGGCACATCTGTCTGCTGTGGAAAAGCAGTCTAGTTGGAGAACGCACTGTCCTCTTCTCCATATTGTTCAGGACTACTGGATGGGGAGGAAGGAACTAAGAGGTACAGTTTTCTCTCTTAAGGGAACTCTAGCTCCAAGAAGGAAACCCTGGGGGTATAGTGGTTAAGCTCCAAAAGGTCCACCTTCGGGTCTCAAGTACCGTAGATCGGAAACTGGTTTGACCTTCATCCAAACTGACAAAGCAGTTGGATTTATCTTGCTTGTCTTTATTCCCTTGGTTCCATGATAGAGAGAAACAGTAGAATAATGCAGACTCTGGTCATCATCAGACACGTGGTAGAGGTCTGTACCTGGTGATTTTCGAAAGACTGATGGATTAACTGTCTACTTCACACATACAGCATCTTTTATTTCCCAGAACCCTAGGAGGCCAGCTATGTCCTAGCCTGTCTTCTGCCCTCCTTACCCACCAGGAGCAAGTGCCAAATAGCAAGTGCTGACTTTTAATTAATGACCCCAGGAAAGTTAATAGTGAAGTACCTATGCTTCTAACCAAAAGTTGGAGGTTTGAATCCACCCATTAGCACCGCAAAAGAAAGGCCTGGCAGTCTGTTGATTCTGACTCATGGCAGCCTCACATATTCCAGAGCAGAATTGCTCCATAGGGTTTTCGATGGCCCTAAGTATACAATGCTGCTGCATGGATTCGAACCACCTCCCTATCATTTAGTGGTTGCAGTGCCATAGGTTGCTGTTTTTCTCCAAGCAAATATTTTATTGAGCACCTGCTATGTGCCAGGTTGGTAGGTTTACACTACTGTACTTGACAGAGTCCCATGTCAGAAGGAATTTAAGATCATCTTAGAACATAATTCACAAACAAAAGTAAGTAACTATTCAAGATCACTGTTGCTCTTTGCCTCTTGCATAGGACATATGTACATTAAATGATTATTTCAGTATTAAACAAATGATTATTTCAAAATCAAATGAAGATTTCCTATAGGAGATCTTCATCAGAAATCTGTTGGGTCATCTCAATTCCAATCCTTCTTTCAACATTCAGCCTTTTAAGGCCTTTTTTAAAATTTTATTTTAATAATGTGCTTTAAGTGAAAGTTTACAATCCAAGTGAATTTGTCATACAAAAACTTACACATTGCCCTGTAATTCTAGCTGCTGTCCCCACCCTGTGACAGCATGCTCTTCCTTTCCACCCTGTACTTCCCATGTCCACTCAGCCAGTTCCTGTCCCCTGCTGCTCTCTCATCTCTCCTCTGGACAGGAACTCCCCAGTCAGCCTCATGTACCTACTTAAACCAAGAAGCACATTATTCTCAAGTATCATTGTATGTCTTACAGTCCAGTCCAATCTTTGTCTGAAGAGATAACTTTAGGAATGGTTCCAGTTCTGGACTAATAGTTCCAGGGCCGTGTCTTCTGAGAACCCTCCAGTCTGTTAGACTGTCAAGTCTAGTTTATTTCATAGAGTTGGAGTTCTGCACCCCATTTTTCTCCCACTACATCAGGGACTCCTTGTTGTGTTTCCTGTCAGAGCAGTCCCTGGCAGTGGCCTGGCAGCATCTGGTTTTTCTGGTCCCATACTGATGTAGTCTGTAGATAATGTGGCTCTCCCTCTCTCTGGAGATCATGTTATCTTAGTGTCTTTGGTGTCTTTAATTCTTATATGCTCCAGGTGGATTGAGACCAATTGATACTACTTAGAGATGGCTGCTTGCTAGCTTTTAAGACCCCAGACACAACTCACCAAAGTGAGATCCAGAATATTTTATTAAAAAAAAACTTGGTTATGCCAGCCGACTTAGATGTCCCCTGAAACCATGGTTCCCAGCTCTCTGCCCTGCTACTCTGTCCTTCAGAGTATTGGGTTGTATTTAGGAAAGCTCTTAGCTTTTGGTTTAAACCGTCTGTGCCGACCTCCCTTTTACTGTTCACTGTCCCTCCAGTCACCTAACCCAATTCTTACCTACTGTCTAATCAGTGAAGATCCGTCCCCAACCTTGTAGCCATCGGAGACTGTTTCCTTCTGTATTTAAACCTTTTCTTGAGTCCTTAGAATAGTGGTCACACGTAATACTTGTTCTTTTGCAACTGGCAAAACCATTCAGCATAGTGTCATCCAGATTCTTCCGTGTTATGCTTCCCAAGATCGTGGTGGTTCTTTTTAATTGCATAGCATTCCATTGTGTAAATACACCATAGTTTATCCGTCCGTCTGTTGATGGGCACCTAGACTGATTCTGTCGTTTCGCAGTTGTGGACAGTGCTGCAGTAAACATTGGTGTACATGTACCTATTTGTGTGACAGCCCTTATTTTCTGGGACTATTCCAAGAAGGGAGATTGCTAGATCATATAGTATTACTATTTCTAGCTTTTTAAGAAAGTGCCAAAATGGTTTCCAAAGTGTTTGTACCATATTACATTCCCACCAACAGTATAGAAGAGTTTCCATCTCTCTACAGCCTCTCCAACATTTGTTATTTTGTGGTTTGGGGATTAATGCCATCCTTGTTGGTGTGAGACGGTATCTCATTATAGTTTTGATTTGGATTTCTCTGATGGCTAATGATCATGAGCATTTCCCCATATATCTTTTAGCTGCCTGGATATCTTCTTTATTGGAGTTTCTGTTCATATCTTTTACCCATTTTTTAATTGGGATATTTGCCTTTTTTTTTGTTGAGGTTTTGCAATATCATGTAGATTATGGTGATCAGACACTGATTGGATTCCCAGTCTGTAAATTGTCTTTTGACTCATTTGGTGAAGTCTTTGCATGACTTAGGAGTTCCCAGTCACCTATTTTCTCTTCTGGTGTTTGTGCGTTATTATTAACGCTTGTATTCTGTATATGCCTTGTATTAGGGCTCCCAGAGTTGTCTCTACTTTTTTTCCATGATTTTTATGGTTTTAGATTTTATACTTAAGTCTTTGATCCATTTTGAGTTTTTGCACGTGGTGTGAGAGATGGGTCTTGTTCACTTTTTTAAAGCTGGACATCAGTTATGCTAACATCATTTGTTAAAGTTACTGTCTTTTCCCCAATTTATGGATTTGGGGCCTTTGTCAAATACCAGCTGCTCATAGGTGGATGATGTTATATCTAGATTCTCAATTCTTTTCCATTAGTCTAAACCAAACCAAACCAAACCCATTGCCGTTGAGTCAGTTCTGACTCATGGCAACCCTATAGGACAGAGTAGAGGTGCCCCATAGAGTTTCCAAGGAGCTCCTGGCAGATTTGAACTGTCGAGCTTTTGGTTAGCAAAGGCAGTAGCATTTAACCACGCTACCAGGGTTTCCCTCCGTTTAGTCCATGTTTTAAGTATTTTCTAATAGTTCTGTGGTAGCATAGAAATATAATTGATTTTTAAAAAACATTAGACTTGTTTTCTGCAACTTTGATAAATTATTAGTTTAATAATTGGTAGATTACTTGGGATTTGCTATTTTTTGATTCTATCACCTAAAAATAAAGACAGTTTTCTTTTTTTCCATTCTTTATGCTTTTCTTCTTACCTTGTTGCTCTAATTAGAGCTTCCACTTTAATTAGGAGTAACAGTGGTGCTGTCCTTACCTTGTTTGTGACTTCTGGAGGAAAGCAATCAAAATTTCACCTTTACTTGGGATTTTACTTGTAGTTGTTTTAGTAACATTCTTTATCGGATTACCAGATTAAGAAAGTTTCTTTTTCCTCTTAATTTGATGAAATTTTTGTTAGGAATGGATATTGAAATTTTTCATCTATGGAGATGATCTTATTTTTTCTCCTTTATTATATTAATGTGGATAATTACATCAATAGATTTTCGTTTCTGAAACCACCCTTGAATTATTGGAGTAAAATTCACTGTTTCATGATATAGTATGCTTTTTATATGCTGCTGCATTCTATTTGTTGTGTCTTATTTTAGGATTTTTGCGTCAGTATTCATGAAGGACATTGGCCTGTAATTTTCATTTCCCAAAATAGCCATGTCATTTTTTGGTCTCAGTGTTCTCCTGTTTTCTTAAAAATGACTCAGGTTAGTTTTATAAAGTTGGTATTATTTCTTTCTTAAAGACTTCACTAGTGATGCCATTTAAGCCTAGTGTTTTCTTTGTGGGAGGACTTAAATTACAGATTCAAGTTCTTTAACAGGCATATGACTACTCAGATTTTCTATTTCTGTGTCAATTTAAAGAGATTGAATTATTTCAGGAATTTTTTCCTTCTCAATTTCCAAATCTATTTCCTTAAACTCTAATGATAGCATATTGTTTTCCTTTTACCATTTCCAGGATCTAAGTGATACCCTAGAATAATTTTATAATACAACCACAAATTCTTTGACATGCCTGTCTTCAAATGATTTCTCCTAATTTCCCCTTTATCCAGTGTAGGCCAGATTTAATGACTTGCTTCTAGTGAACAGAATGTAGGTGAATGGACCATGTGTGACTAGGACTGAAAAGCTACTGTGGCCTCTGCCTTGCTGTCTCCTGAATCACTCATGGTAGGCAAAGTCAGCTGCCATATCATGAGGGCACATAACCATATGGAGAGGTCCACATGGTAAGTGCCAAGGCGTCCTGCCAGTAGCTGGCACTGACTTGCCAAGCATGTGAGTGAGCCTTCCTGGAAGCAGAACCTCCAGCCCCATTCATGTCCACAGGTGACTGTAGCTCTGGCCAGTGTCGTGACTAAAACCTCCAGAACTGCCTAGCTAAGCTGATGGAAAATTCCTGACCCATGGAAAATGTGAAGCGATAAATGTTTATTGTTGTTTTAAGCTGCTTAAGTTTTGAGGTATTTGTTACATGGCAATAACTTTTTTATTTCTGATATTGGTAATTTGTCTTCTCTATCTCTTTAGAAGTCTTTTTGAGACACTATCAATTTACTGATAGAACCTATTTGGAGCTTTGTTTTATGCCTGTGTTCTAGTTTGTTCATTTCTGCTCTAACTTTTAGTATTTTTTCTTTCCATTTTCTTTTGGTTTCATTATTTTTCTAGCTTCTTGAGGTGGAAATTTGAGGTCATATGTTTTCAGTATTTTTTTCCTTTTCTAGTGCATATATACACAACTAGACTTTCTCCTCTCGGTACCACACTGCAGCATCTCACAAGGTTTTATATGTCGTACTTCCGATATTATGCAACTCCAAATGTTTTTTTAACTTCCATTATGGTTTTTTCTTCTATCCATGAGTTACTTAGAAGTGTGTTGCTTTGTTTCCAGTCTTTCGGAGATTTTCTCATTATATTTCCATTAATGTATCTTGATTGAATCCCACAGTGATCACAAAAAATTATTTGAATTGTTTTTAAATGCATTGAGATCTGCTTTCTGACCAGAAATATCTTCAGTTTTGGTAAATGAGCCATGTACATTTGAAAGGAACCTATATTTTGATTTGTTAGATGCAGTGCTCTGTATGCATCAATTAGATCACTGAGCATCCTGAGTCTCTGAGGTATCTTTCCTCAGATTTGAAAAATCATTTGCCATTATTTTATATATTTGTATTCTCCAGTCTTTCAGTCTTCCCCTCTGGAAATCTAATCACAACCATTTTAGGTCACCTGGTTGTGTCTTAACATCTATATTACATTCTGTTCGGGGTTTTGTATTCTTTTTTTTCTGTCTTTATTTTGAATATTAATGTTGAAGTGTCTTTTGGTTTGCTAATCCTGTATGCAGCTACACCCAGTCTGCTCTTAAAGCCATCCAATGAGTTCTTTTGGATAATGTTGCTAGAAATTCTGAAAAGTTTACTGGCTACGTTTTCATAAATTTCCTATTCTCTGTTGAAATTTTCTTTTCATCGAGCTCAGGCATCTTTTTCCACTTTAAATACTTTAACTATAATTATTGTCTGCTAAATGAAACATCTGGATGATCTCTGATCTGTTTCTATTTACTATTTTATTTCTTGATTGCTAGTCACTTTTTACACCTTTTAAAAAAAATTTTTTCGTTGTGTTTTAACTGGAAGCTTACAATTCAGTCAGTTTCTCATACAAAAACTTATACACAGTTTGCCATAGGACCGTAGGTGCTCTCCCCACACTGTGACAGCCCACTCCTCCTCTCCGCCCTGTCTTTTCCGTGTCCACTCAGTCAGCTCCTGTCCCTCTGCTTTCTCATCTCACCTTTGGATAGGACCTGCCCGTAGCTCTCCTGTCTCCACTTACATCAAGAAGCACACTCTTCACCATTATCCTTCTATGTCTTATAGAGCAGTTCAGTCTTTGTCTGAGGAGCTAGCTGCTTGAATGGCTTCAGTTCTGGGCTAACAGAGTCCAGGGGTCATGTATTCCAGGGCCCCTCCAGTCGATTAGACCATCAAGTCTGTTCTTAAACTAGTGTTTGAGTTCTGCACCTCACATTCCTGCTGTTCTGTCGGGGACTGTTTGTTGAGTTCCCTGTAAGGGCAGTCATTGATGGTAGCCAGGGCACCGTCTAAGTTTTTCTAGTCTCATGTTGATGTAGTCCCTGTTATATGGCCCTTTCTGTTTCTTGGGTTCATGCTTTCCTTGTGTCTTTAATGCTCTTCTTTCTCCTTTTCTACAGGTGGCTTGAGACCAGTTGATGTTTCTTAGATGGCCACTTACTAGCTATAAGACCCAGATGCCACTCACCAAAATGGGATACAGAACATTTTAATAAACTTTATTATCCCAGTTGACCTACATGTCCCTTGAAACCATAGTCTCCAGACCCACCTGACCCTGCTAATCTGTCCCACGAAGTATTTGGTTTTATTTTGAATACTTCTAAGTTTTGGCTTTAGTTCAGTTTTGCAGACTTCTTCTCTCCTGTATTTTGTCTCTCCCTTCACTGAGAAGAATTCTTGTCACTTATCTAATTAGTGAATACCCCTCTTCCTCCCACCTTCCTTTGTAGCCATTGAAAGATGTTTTCTTCTGTGTTTGATTAAACCTATTATTGAGTTCTTAAAATAGTGGTCTCATGAAGTATTTGTCCTTTTGCAGTTGACTGATTTCACTTACCATAAGGCCTTTCAGATTCTTCTATGTTTCAGAAATTCATCGTTTTTCTTTATCATTGCACGATATTCCATTGTGTGACTATACCATAGTTTTTTCATCCATTCTTTTGTTGATGGGCACCTAGACTGATTCTGTTTTTTGCTATTGTGAACAATGCTGTGGTGAACATTGGTGTGGATGTATCTATTTGTGTGTCAGTTCTTATTTGTCTAGGATATATTCCAATAAGTGGGATTGCTGGATCATATGGTAACCATAAGGATATATGTTTAACCCTAAAGGGATATGTGCATAAATCCTAAAGGACAGAACAGAATCTTATAAAAATGGATATTCAGAAATTCAAATAAATTGAAATTTGATACTTTGGACAGTGAAATTGAGAAAACATTCCATAAATTAAAGCAAAAGGACTAAAAAATGAAAAATAGGAGTGGAAAGATGAAGAAATTAATGGATCAGGCTAGGAGTTCCAACTTCCAACGTCCAACATTAGAGAAAGAAGAATAGAGAAAACAGATCAGAAAAAAGAAAGTAGTTAGAGGAAATTTCCCAGAATTTAAATGTTCAGTTTTCTAGAGTGAAGATGTCTGCTGATTGCCAGGATGGTGGACAAAAATAGCCCAACACCAAGACTCATTACAGTGAAATTTTAAAACACGGGGACAAAAAGGAGGCCTAGGCATGCGTGATTAAGTGTTTGACTGCTAAAGGAAAGGTTAACAGTTTGAATTCACCAGCTGGTGCTTGGAAACCCTATGGGCCATTCTACTCTGTCTGTAGGGCCGCTGTGAATAAGTATCAACGTGACAGCAGTGGGTTTGGGTTTTGAGTTTGGGACCAAAGAAAAGACCCATAACTTAAAGAGAGGGGAAACAGTTTTTTGGTTTTATACAAAGAATTGGAAACTATGGTGGCATCGTGGTTGAGTGCTACAGCTGCTAACCAAAAGGCTGGCTGTTCAAATCTTCCAGGCGCTCCTTGGAAACCCTATGGGGGCAGTTCTGCTCTGTCCTATGGAGTCACTATGAGTCAGAATAAACTTGATGGCAATGGCGTTTTGTTTTTTTTTTGTTTTCAATACAAAGAATGAAATGCAGGGCAGTTTTTGATTGGAAGTCATTGGAACAATGTTTTCAAACCATGAAGCAAAATTATTTCTAAGCTACAATTCTATATCCAACTGTTAATCACACATGAAGGTAGACGATGATATTTTCAGACACCCAAGATCTCTAAATATTTGCTTTGTATTCACCCTTTTTTGAGGAAACTACTGTAGGAAAACTTCACAAAAACAATGGCATAAACCCAGGAAGCAGAGTACATGAAATATAGGAAATGGAGGCTCCCTCATAGGAAAGATTCGAACGACTCTTCAGGATAATACAAAGGGAAATCTCAAGGTGGCAGTTAGAACAGATTGGGTCAGGTCAGAAGCCTACAAGACAGATTTGTTAAGATGGACTTGCCTGATGTGTCTGAACGTGTATTTAGGAGATTTAGATATTTGACAGAAAGTTTGGGATTCAGTTATCAATAAGCACGTAGAAACAAACAAAGGTAATTGTTAGATCTAGGAAAAACAATGTTGTACAAGAGAGAAAAATAGTATATTACATGAATTGCTTAGATACAGCAATTAGACAGTCATGATAAAGTCAACACTGGATATATTTATCTAACTAACATTATAATTTTATTGAAAGGGTGGGAAAAAAGAAGGTAAGAGTTTGTGATTGTGGGGAGGAGGCGCATAGCTGTAAAGGAGAGCTAAAGTCTTCTTTACCAAAATGGCCAACAGATACACGATTCCTAAAACACAAAAACCAAGAATCAAAATAACAACATAAACCTATTATTACTTCTTTAGATATATTATTTCAATATACTGAGGCAAATACTAAAAAATATCAGGTAACTTTGTACAGGTGATGGTCTGCTGTTTTTCATAGGAAGTCTTTTTAAACTGTTCTGTCTTTTTAAACTGTGTTCATACACCTGTCTCAGTGCTTGGGTGGCCAAGTGCAAGGCTAGGTAGGCCCTTTACAGCTTGCTCACTTCAGAGAGCTGAAAGGTATACGGTATGGTGGTCAGGCTTGGATTTGCACCCTGGCTCTACCATCTTTGTGACTTTAACAAGTCACTTAACCCTTTGAGAGTAAGATAGGAGCAATAAAAATCACAGAGTGATTCTAGGCATCAGCTAATACATGTAATACTTTGTAAATACAAAAATTCAGCACAAATCTTAGTTTCAGTGAACTCTAGGTTTCTTTATCCTTCGCACTTATCTTTCTACAGCTGTGTCTTCTTTCTCTGATATATTTATTTATTATTGGTGAGTTCAGGTAAGCTGTGTGTTAAGATACAGGTAAAGGTACTGGAACAGAGAGACCCAAAAATATGGCAGCTCAAACAGGACAGAAGTGTGTTTCTCTTATGTCTAACAGTCTCAAGTTGCTCTTTCCAAAATAATAGCTACTAGGCTCATGCAGGCACTGCAGTAATGCAACAGGAAGCATCTGGCTACTAATCAAGTCAGCAGTTCAAATCTATCATCTGCTTCTTGGGAAACCCTATGGGGCAGTTCTACTTTGTCCTATAGGGTAGCTCTGAGTCAGAATTGACTCAGTGGCAATGGATATGGAGGTACATGTGGCTATTTAAGTTCAATTCAAATGAGATAAAAATTTATTTCCTCAGTTGTATTGGCCTCAATTCAAATATTCAGTGGCCACTATGGCTAGAGGCTGCTATATTGAACAGCATCTATAGAACATTTCCCTCATCACAAAAAGTTCTGAGGGACAGCTCTGATGTAGAATGCGCAATCTAGAACTAGAAGGGTGGCTCTGCTCTGCAAGGTCATCCACAGGCCCGAGTTCCTTCACTGTTGTTGCTCAGCCATTCCCTGGATAAGGATTCGTAGCTTTGCTCTGCTATCATTCGCCTTAGTAGAATGACAAAGCCTCCATACCCCTTCTTACAGTAATGCCTTTTTAAATGTATAAGATAAAATACATATCATTACAAAGAAAATTAATTATATTGAAATACACACATCAGAATATTTAATAAAAGAAATTATAGTGTAGTAATATGGCTTTATTAATACATTAAATAATGATCTAGTGAAAAGTCTAATAGCTACTTTAATTTTAAAGTGGTAATAGCATACATGATATTTCAAGATATTCACAACAATTATGTGATACGAAAATATCTGTCATTTTTGTTGGTGACAGAGTTGCAGATGCTGCTAATAATACTCTGCTGCCTACATGATAGTTAAAAGAAATACTAAATTTCAAATAAAAGTTAGTAAAAATAAGCATGTAGTTTTTTTCCCCCATCAAATTCTATTCATAGACCCACTGTGGGTCTGTAGAGGCCCTGGGTAGTACAAAAGGTTAATGCATTTGGCTGCTAACCCAACAGTTGGAGGTTGTATTCCACCCAGAGGCACCTCTGATGAAAGGCCTGGCAAGCTACTTCCAAGACACCCAGCACTGAAAACCCTGTGAAGTACAGTTCTGCTCCGACATACACGGGGTTGCCTTGAGTCAGGGTCAGCTCAGTGGCAGCTGGTTTTACTGATTGTATAGAGTTAAGAGATCCACTGAGTGTTGCCAAAGCTGGCTCAGCAGTGCCAACACCACACTCCAGTGTGAGGGGAGATGAAAAGAGAAGCGGAAGGCAAGCTGATTTCCTTTTGAAGGACTGGACCTGGAAGTTGCTCACATCCCATTGGCTATTACGTAGTTACATAACTGCATGTATTATAAAGCAGGCTGCAAAATGCAGTCTGCAGCTGAACAGTCATGTCCCCTGCTAATAAAAAACAAGAATTCTATGAGTAAAAGCATGCAAGGAAGAATAGGTATGAGGGAGAAGAGCAGCCTCTACCACAGCTTGGTTTATCACCATGGAGCTAAAACAAAAGGTGGTTTTTCAAAAATGTGCTCTCTACTCTTTGACAGTTTTTGCACTCTCTAGTCTAAGGCAGATATTGGCAGGACTAGTTTTCTCTCTGACTAGCGTGGACATGTCCACCCAGTGATGCTGCTTCCTGAGATACAGTGTCTAAGGGATATAGTGCAGTTTTAGCTAATATTCCCTAGTTCTGTGCATATGTCTCCTGACAAACTAAAAATGTTTACATAATGCCAACATTTCCATAGAGGTCACAAATGTTAGTATTTGTCTCTTTGCTGTGATCTGCACAGATGGAGCTAATAGCCGGCGAAGCTCCCGTTACTGGTAACCAGTACTCCCTGTGCAGGAGAGCGTAAGCAGAAGGATGCAGACTTTTCCCAAGCAGACAGATCCCCTGAGCAAACACCCTTTAAAGTTTAAAATAACAATCCTTTGGGTTGTACAGGCCTTTAACTTTCCAGAGAGCTTTAAGTACATTAGTTCTTCTTATTTTATTAAAACTCTCAGGTCGTGGTTTTGCCTGGTCTTTTTTTTTTTCCCCTCCAAGTTAGTTAAATAAATAAGCAATTATGACACAGCACCACATGGCCAGCAGCTTTGAGCTTATAAATGAAGGGTTTAAAAAACATACTCAGAGGGGAACTGGTTGACTTCTGCTGACAGGAGAGTGGCAGAGCCAGTCCAATGCCAGGTAGCATTTAAAGGGCCAGGTGACCCTCTCTCACACTGCTCTAATTCCAGGGTGATATTTTTCTAATGCAGTGTGATTATTGAATGTCCATTTCTTTGAAGTGCCAGGTTATGAGCTCCTGAAAGGCAGGCCCTGGGGTCTTCTTAGCTCCCCCAAGGCCTGGTGCAATTCCTTAAATGACACAGGCACTAGGCAGATGTTGATTGGCAAATCTTTTGTATTTTATGTGCATTTATAATAGTCTTTTAAGTGACTTGGGTGGGGAGGCATTTTATTTTAGTTTAGGTGCAAGGGCAAATTCATTTCCCAATCAACAATTTATGCACAGCTTGTTTCATGACATTGGTGGCAAACCCCTGAATGTGTCAGCACTCCGTACCCCTTCGTTCCTGAGTTCCCCATTCATCCAGCTTTCTGATTCCTCCCTTCCTTCTGAACTTTGCTTTGGGCAGATGCAGACGTTTAGGGCTCATGTAGTTGATTGTTCTGAAATACATGTATATTCCTCACTGGTATTACTATTCATTGTATAGGCCTGTTTACTGTACGGCTGTAATGTTGTCTCCAGGAGTGATTTCAGTTCCATATTTGAAGGGTGTCTAAGGACCATAGTCTTAGGGGTTCCACCGGTCTCTGTCATACCATAAAGTGTAGCCTTAATATGAACTTAGATTCTGTTCTATGTTTCTCTCCTGCACTCTTCATGACCTGCTCATTGTAGTCCCAGATAGAGCAGTAGTAGTGGTGCTGGGCATCATCTAGTTCTTCTGGTCTCAGGTTAGTGGAGGCTGTAGTTCATGTGGTATTAGTCCTCTGGACTAATCGTTTCCTTGAATCTTTGGTTTTCTTCAGTCTTCCTTCCTCCAAATGGGAAGAGATCAGTTGTGTATCTTAGATGGCCCCTCACAGCCTTTAAGATCGAAGTCCTTACCCTGATACTATAGTCCCTAGACCTTAAGCCCAGTATGTCAGTCCTAGGAGGTGTATGGTTATGGCTAAGAAGTTTCCTTGACTGTGTCCCCTGGGTGCACTATTATGTCCATAGGTATGTTTGTAGCATGTACACATATCTATGTATGTGGGTGTACTTCCCTAAGCCCTCCCACCCTCATTCATCTTACAGATCCACCTATGTAGCCACTTGTACATTACAGTTATTACTGATGTTTCAGGATTGTGTATGTGTTGCTATTTACTGTTGCTGTCTTTTACTCTTGTATAACTCCCTGATGATATTGTACTGACTTCTGCCATATTTTGTATTAGTTCTCCTTTCTCCAAAGTCAGTATGTGTCTACCATCTAGTTGGTGGTCCCTCCCCACCTCCATCCCTGGAAACAATCAAAGAATGTGTCTGTCAGTGTGAAAAGCTCTGCTTGACATTTTCTAACAGTAGTCTCATATAGTTTTTATCCTCTTGTGATTTACTTCACTCCCAGCATAATGTCCTCCAGTTTCATCCGTGTTATGAGATACTTCACAAATTCATCACTATTCTTTCATGTTCTGTACTAACCCATTGTGTATGTACCTGAAGTGTCCTTTTAAAGTTTGCTGAAGTAAGGAAAATTTTTATTTGTCTCGGGGACACAGTTTTTGCCATCCCCTCCCCCCAACGCCTCTCTGCTTTTAAAGTGTGATTCACTAGGAAAATATGATGCCCTCTGTTGAATGACTGTAGAGCCTTTTCAGGAACCTCTCTCTGTAAAATGAGAGCCCTTGTCAGTGTACCGTTCACTGCCAGCTCTCTGATTTTCCCTGACTCGGTTATTCCAGTGGTGTTTCAGGTGGCTTCCCGATAAATCAGGCAGCCAAGGCCCCATACTTGTGAGGATTATTTACTGAGCTTGTGATTCTGCCCAGGATTCCGATAGTGATCTTGGACGGGTGATATAAATAGGCTGGGATTTGCCAATGGCTATTTTAGTAAGCGAAACTCTGAGTTGATTTCTTTGAGGCCAGACTGACTCCCTCCTTCTAGCTTCCCCTATTTCTCTCCCTTACCCAGGAGATCCTCCTCTCTCTATTCCACCTGCCGGTGTCTCCCCCTCTCCAGGCCAGCTGGTGTCGGTATAAATTAGAAGGAGGGTACGTGCCTGACACAGAGTTGCCTGAAATCCTCTGTCTTCACCCCCTTTCAGGATCATCTTTCTTTCATCCAGCCCAAGAATGGCACCTACCCCGCCCATCAGGCCACACGATCCCCAGGGCCGGCTGCCTCGTCTGAAATAGATATGCACCGGCTCTCAAGCAGAACAGTTCCCTACATTCATGCTTGAACATATATCATACAACATTACCTCATTTGTCTTTGTATGTTTGCTCCTGCCCTACATTTAAAAAAAATTCCTCAGTGGAGTTACTGCTAATAAACTAATGACCTCTTTTGAGGTTCTCGACTCTCTTTCTGGAGTCCCTGATTTTGCACATGGTTGACATATTGGATTGCTAATTAAAGACTTGGCGGTCTACCCAGAGCCACCTCGGGAGAGAGGCCTGAAGAGAGCTACTTCCCCCAAATCAACCATTAAAAACCCAATGGAGCACAATTCTGGTCTAGTGCACACAGGGGCGCCATGATTTAAAATCAGCGTGATGCTGCTGGTTTTATTCTTCTTCCCTAACCCCAACGCATTTGTACTTAGCCCCCTTTAAATGAGGAAAGAAGAGAAGCGAGAAGCCTAGTACCACCTCCCCGCTAAGTAATACGGACCCTAGTTTGCCTGGCCAGGACTTCTGAGAAGACACACCAGCCTCCGTATTCCCCAAACTGCCGCTTCTTTCTTTTGGGGATGTTTCCCTGCCAGTATCCACTACAATCGTATGCTGTCAGTCGGGAGTCACCAACCTTGGAGGACCACCCTCTCTTTGTACCCCTTTCCCAGGTTTTCATGCTGAAAACAGCATATTCTCAAGATGAAACAACAACTGGTTCCTCTCTTTTTCATGTTGTTTTTGACCGTGTTGTTCTTGGCAGTGCTGTTCCGAGGCTTGGGAGTAGAATTGATAGTTTACGTGTAAATGTTTAAATTTGTTGGAAGTATGTAATGTGGAGACTCAGCTCCCCTGGGTGATTTCCCAATGTCTGTGGCTTTACCCACCAGTGGCCTTGAGTGTCTTCTTGACTTTATAACTAGCTTGTCTCAGAGAGTGTCCCCTGTCTCTCACGGCCAGCCCAGAGTGCTGGGGCCCTCTCCCACTTCCTGGACCAAGACTGTTTTCAATTTCTGAGTTCCACCCTGGGGTCACAGGCCCCAGAGCCTGGTCTGCAGTGCCAAAGAAACCACAAAGCCAAGTCAGTGCATCACTGTACACATCGCTGCTCTGAGCTTTGCTTTTTCCTCTGCATGAGATTAATCTTCCATCTCAGAGCAAGTGTGAAGATCAAATGAGATAATGTAGACATATTTTACAGCCGCTGTGACAGGTCCAGGACTCAACAAAAATAAAGATAGCTAGTACATTGTGATCACTTGCTATGTGCCAGCAAAGTATTAACACAACTGGCCTCTTGATAAAAGTACCCCCAGAGGTTCCTCTGAAGAAAGTACTGGTGATCGCCTTCTGTAGAAGCAGCCGTTGAAAACCCTACGGGTCACAACTCTCCACTCTGACAATGGGGTCAGCCATCTGTCCGGGTAGACTCAGAGGCAGCCATGCTGTGAACCGTGTGTTGTGTTTAGTGCCTTGCATCAGTTAGGTAACCCTTACAACTCTGTGAAAGCATTAGTGCTCTCATTTGACGGAGAAGGAAAATGAGGCTCAAACAGATGCAGTGACTGGCCCTGGCTCACACATTTCGAGACAGTGACAGTGTCAAGATTTCAGTGTAGCCAGTGTGACTTTGCGGTTCATGCCTTTAATTCTGAAACAGAATATTTTCCTCCCTGTTTCATAATTTGTAACAGAGCATAATGAACTTTCAAGGTGGCTATTTTCAGTGCTCTTCCTTGAGATACTTACTTTATCCATTTTCAGGTCAGGAAGCAGTTTCTGAGCTCGGGGCTTAACACCCTTCCCGTGAAGGGACTTGGTGATTGTTACCACTGGGAGTGGGAGACAGGCTGTGGCCACCTGTGTCGGGACTCACCACCCACTGTCGTCACTCACGCCCACCACTCCGATGCCCAACTACCCATTAACCAGCCTGGTGGTGGTTCTGTCACAGAAGCCACTTGCTGTCAGCGTGCCTGCAGCTCAGAGAGGGCACAGACCTGCGCGTCTCTGTTGCTGACGCTGGGCTGCTGGGAGGAGCACATTTGGCATAGCCCTGGTTCCAGAGTCACCGGCCAGGTGTCGGTTCACGGAGCTGTGGTCCAGCACGTTGCTGGCCACAAGGAGAACTAGCGGTAAAAGTCAGTACTCCCGTGCGGGGCGCCCGTCCTGCCAGAAAGCCAGGAGGAGCACCGTGACTCACTGTGACGTGGCTGTTGGGCAGTGCAGGATTATGTGCACCAAGGAAGAGAGTTCAGGAAGGGAGAGGTTGATGTGGGCTTGGGGGAGGTCACTGTGAAAGAGATGTGACGCGGGCACTGCCGTGTGGGTAGTGCTGGGAGGAGAGAGAAGACTGTGCCAAACAAGAGAAACTGCCAAGTGCATCTGGTCAGAGACACTTCCTTCCTGAGAGAATCCGATATATTTTGAATTGTAGTTTTAATTCCAGAAAAGGCACATGATAAAACTTTGCACTTTTCAAAATGGCCGTGTCTTAACTGAGAAGTGATGCTGGCAATTCTATTCAACATGCCTTAATTAGCTATGTATTTGCAAGACACTTTTCCAGGGGCAATGAGAGAATCGAAAGTGAGATTGCAGTGGTAGTTACATGGGTGTATGTGTGTGTTAAAACTCACAGAGCTGTTCACACACACATATACCGAAAGTCAATTTTATGTATCTAGAATTTTAAAGTAGTAAGTATTTTAAAGTATTTAACGTGGGTCCTTCCACTGCAAGAGCTTATAGTTTGGAGGGGGGCAGATAGATAGGACAGTGTTCTCTCAGAATGACCTAACAAGGCCTATGCCACAGAAAGACTGAAGGAAAAAAAAAAAAGACTGTGGAGGTGTGAAGTTAGGAGAGAACGCTGCTGATTGGCTGGGAGAAATGCAAAACGTTTTCCCAGCAGAGTAGCAAATACGAGATCTTATGGTACAGAATGGCCGGAAGGAAGGCCTGGGAACAGGGAGCCGTGCTTCAGAAGGAGCTCCTGTTCCCTTCTGTTTGGAGCATGAAACAGAATCCTTACGCTGATGTGTAGGGAGCACCAAACGCAGGCCCACCCTGTGTCAGGTGCTGGAGACTCCAAGATGGGAAGACTCTGACCCTGTCCTACAGGAGGCCCAGCCCAGGTGTGAGGAGATGGTCACACAGTCATGCACGAGGCTGCTTACTGAAAGGTTGGAGGTTCAAGTCCACGCAGAGCAGGCTGGGAAGAAAGGCCCGATGTTGTACTTCAGAAGAACCAGCCACTAAAATCCTTTAAAAGTACAGTTCAGCCTTGTCACTCATAGGGTTGCTGGGAGTCAAGATCAGCTCAATAGCAACTGTTTAATTGGTATGTCCCCCCCTCCAGCCCCCCCACCTCCACTTTTTTTTCTGATTTTTAGGTCAGGGTGTTTGGTTTTTGTTCCCAGAAGAAACCAGGGCCGAGGGACTTGACTAACCCAGTCCTGGCAGGCTTCACTGATGGTTTTCTGGCAGGAAAAATACATCTGAGGTGTGAGAAGGAAAGAGCCACAAAGAGAAAGAAAGTGGGAAGAACATTCCAAATCAAAGCAGCCATATGGAAAGGTCCAGTGATGAGCGCAAGGAAGAGAAACCAGCTGAACTGAGAGGAGCTCACTGGGGCCGGGGAAGGGGCGAGCAGCGGGCCTCCAGAGGGGCTCCATCGGCTCGGCAGGGATTCAGACTTCATGCTGAGAGCCACTGGAACAACTAAAATTTGGAGCAACATAGCATGACTACTGGATTCGTGCTTCAGAGAGATGGGCGGCCCCGGTGTGCAGACTGCACTGAAGATGTGGGTTTGACTCCAGGAGATGAGTGTGAAGACATCATTGCTTCTCAGCGAGGACAGTGGCTGACAGAGAACAGGACTGAACGAAGCAGATAAACTGAGGAGATAGTTTGAAGACAGATTCTACAGGGTCAAGTATTGGTTAGATATGGGGGTGAGGGGAGGGACTAGAGTGGCCCCTGAATTCTAGTTCAGAGAGCCTGGTCGGGGAGGAGCGTTCACTAACAGGAGACTCAGGAAGAGGAGGAGGAGAATGAAGAGGGATAGGAAATCAAGCTAGTAGGTTGATTAGAAGCTACCCTGCGGATACTGAATGCCAAGGTTGAGATTTGGTATTGAAAGTACCAGGTACAATCTTACTGCAATTGTTGTTTGTTACTGCTCTTTTCTTCAGTACATCAGGTTTGGGCCAGAACCTGGGATATAAATGGACATCTGGGAATTGTTAGAGTCTGGAGTAAACATCTGACAGCTTTCACATTCCCGAAGTGGCCCATGCCCAAACTGACAATCGGGGCTTGCTGGAGCATAGAGAAAAACTTGATTTGTGTCTGAAACCCAGTGTGGTTAATTAAAAAAGAATGGCTTTGATTGAATTTTAACCATTATTTCTTAAAGTAGTGAGTTTGAATGTTAAGTTAAACAACAGAAACAGCCCCCACCTCTCTTGACCCTAATTTTCTCATCTGGTAAATGAAGGAAAAGACGTGTTGATCTCAGCGTTGCCTTGCAGCCATCATATTCTAGTCTAATGAAAATTTTCATCAAGAGTTTTTTAAAACCACTATGTGAATAAGCGCACAAAAATATAGCACCATCCCTTAGGAGCATCAAACATTTTTGTACCCCAAATTTTAATTTTGAAAGCCCAACTTGAACTTGTGCTTAGAAACTGCTCCAATTACTGAAGTCTATTACGGGAGTTTTAATGCTATCTTAAGGATTTTTTTGTTTTCAACCCAAATGATGCTCATTTTTCCTTTCCATCCCCTCTGTCAGGTAATGACACTCGGAGGGAGGGACATTTTAAGAAGGCAGTAGCTTTGGGATCGCATTCATAAGACCTGCTGCTGTGTTGATCCTGTATTAAGAGAAGGAGGGGAGCCTATCAGACACTCAGATGGCATCTGTGTGCTTGAGACTTTGGCACATAGGTTCACTTAATTTTCACAAGAATCTTTGTGCAACAAGGAGCCTTAGGTTCAGGAAACTGAGTGAACTTACCAGGATCATACAGCTAAACAATGGCACATTTGGAATTTGAATCCAGTTAAGTCAGATCCCAAACTGCTGTACCTCAAATCTATAGCTATTCTGCCATGCTTGGGAGACCCCTGGTTCAAATTCCCTCTCTAGTAATATTCTAGCAGAGACCTAGAATATCTGAATGCCACTGCCTTCCTTTGGTTTATTCACTCAGTAAACAAGTGGAGATGTTCTATCTACCTTCGGCACAGGAATTGTTTGAAGATTCAAAGAGATATAATCTGTAGAAAACCATTGGTTTACAACTTGATAGTAAGCTCACTAAACAGTAGCTGTTCTGGCTGCTAATAGTGGCTGCTGTGCCTGGCACAGCCCTAGATGGGGTGGGGAAAGAGGTGTATCAGTGTCCTAGAACTACTTTCATAGACTGTCAGAACTGTGCGACTTAGAACAATAGGACTCTACTGGCCCTCGGTTGTGGAGGCCACAAATCAGAATTCAGGATGTTGACAGGGCCAGATTCTCTCTCAAGGCTTCAGAGGAAGATCCCGTCCTGTTGCTCCTGGTTTCTGGGAGCCCCAGGCGTTCCTTGGCTTGTAGCTGCAGCGTGGCTCCATCTCTGGCCCCCCTTCACAGCCATCTTTCCTGTGTATGTCTGATTTTGCGTCTCTCCGCTTTTTATAAGGGCACCACTCATACTGGATTAGGAACCCCCCAACTCCAACAGGGTAACGTTTTTAAAGATTCTGTTTCCAAACAAGGCCACATTCACAGGTACAGGATTAGGACCACAGTGTATCTCTCAAGGGGACACAGCTCAACCTATAAAATGTAACGAAGACACCCCCTGTGCCCTAGTGGAGCCTGGGGAGGAAATGGCCTAAGCAAATAACAGACACGGCGGGGAGAGCAGGAGGCAGTGTGGTTCATCGGTGGACTTCTCTTCCTTTCAAGGGGTTGGTGTGTTGCCCTGATGCTCAACAGGAAGAAAGGCCTGGCAGTCTACCCCTAAAAAGAATCATCCAGTGAAAACCCTCTGCATCACAGTGTGTGGCCATGAGTTGGGGCCAGCCCCACAACAGCTGTCGCAACAGTAAGGTCACCCCTGATGAACTTGGTCACGGAAACCATTCTGTGGATCAGGGCTCGGTACTGTGAGGAAACTCTGGTGACACAGTGGTTACGTGCTACAGCTGCTAATCAAAAAGGTTGGCAGTTCAGATTGACCAGGTGCTCTGGAAACTCTATGGGGCAGTTTTACTCTGTCCTCTAGGGTTGCTGTGAATCAGAATTGACTCAACAGTGGTAGGTTTGGGTTTGGTTTAGTGCTGTGTTCAGGAAGTGGGTATTCTCTCTGAAAAGTCAGTATTCATTAGGAACCCTCACATGCCTCTACACCATGTCTCCCTGTACTCATGCTTGGAAATAGGGCACAACCATTTGGGATCTTCTCACCACGGGGCTGCCATTCTGTAAGCAGAAGTGTTTTCTCGCACTTGAGGCTGCCATGTTAGTATGATGAGGGAGGCCACACGAGGAGTTAGGGGAAAGAAGAAACTTAAAAAAAAATAAAAAAAACCATTGCAGTCGAGTGCATTCCATTTATGGTGAACCCCATGAGTTAAACAGAGTAGAACTGCGCTCCATAGAGTTTCCTTGGCTGTAATCTTGGGTCTGTATGGCCAGAAAGTGCCTTAAAAACAAGGATGAGACTGCATTTCACAGACTTAGGAGTTGTTATCAGAAATGACCAGTTCCTAGAGAAGGACATCAAACATAGCGGAAGGTCACCAAAAGAGAAGACACTTTGGCAAAGTGGATTGATATGGTGACTGCAGTGACAGGCTCAGGTACAGCCACAGTAGTGAGAATGATGCCAGACCAGGTAGTGCTGTATTCTGCTGTCCCTGGGTCACTGTGAGTCCGAACCAACTCTGTGGCCCCGAACAACATTGAAGGAAGCAGACCACCAGGGCTTCCCAAGAGGGGGAAGCTGGGTGGAAGGCAGAACGCTATGGACTCTGGTTGGGTTTGCTCTCCTGTCACATGAAGATGATGGGAACAGTGGCTGCCTAACAGGGTTGCTGGGGGGCTGGGGGTAGCTAATCTAACAGAGACTAGATCATGAGACAGTACATGTAATTTTAGGATCTGTAAGGCACTCAGAAGAAGTCAATTGCCGTTAGTAATGACTTGGAAAAACCAGCAACTAGATGTGTGGTAACTCCAGTTTTACATGCTAGATGTTGGCAGAGGACTAAAGGAAATAGGGGTGCGGCTGGTATCAGCCTGGGGAAGGGATGGTTCAGAGGAGCATCTCACAGGGTGAATCCTAAATATGCAGAGGTTATGGACATGTAGTGGAGGAGACCAGTCGGCCATTCCAGGTCGAGGGAAAGGCAGGCAGAATAGCAGGGGACGGGAAAGGACAACAGAAGAAGGGACAGTGGCGTTCCTTTAATGCAAGGCTCTGCACCCGAAAGATCCCTTTCTCATCTGTTGCCAGGGTCTGCAAAAAAAGCAACTTGGCACAGCATCCCAGCAAGCTGCCCAGGGAATGCTTTTAAAGAAGAATTTGATGTGGGCATTGGCATATGTGGGTAGAACTGGGAGAAGAGAGAAGACTGTTCCAAACAAGAGAAGCAGCCAAGTGTATCTGGTCTAGTTTTGAAATGCTTCCTTTCTGAGAGAATTCGATATATTTTGAACTGTGGTTTTAATTCCAGAAAAGGCACATGATAAAACTTGCCACTTTTCAGAACATTCCTGTCTTAACTGAACAGTGGTGCTGGCTCTTCTTTTCAATATGCCCGAACTGTATGTTTACAAGACATTTTCCCAGCGGCAGTGAGAGAACTGAAAGTGAGTGAGATTGTGGTGGTGGTTTCCCAGATGCATATACATATATTAAAATGCATGGAACTGTTTGCAGAAACACAACAAAATAGATGAAATGTTTGAGTACCTACTAGCATTGTGTTGTGTGTTGTTGGGTTGATTCTAACAGCACTAACTGTATGACAGAGTAGGACTGCTCCACAGGGTTTCTAGACTGTCATCTTTTCTAGAGCAGACAGCCAGATTTTTTTCCCCAAAGAGTGACTGGCAGCAAACCACTGACCTTTAGGTTGGCAGTGGAGTGCTTTAATTGTTGAGCCACCACCAGGGCTCCTTATACTACACCCTTTGTATGTCATGGATCTTCCCCACTACCCAAGAGGGAGCTGCCATTATTAGCCTCATTTTATAGGCAAGTACACTAAGGGACAGGGAGCTTAAGTGACTTGACCTAAGGTCATCAGCTATTACATGGCCAAATGAGGGTTCTGTTTCAGATCTGTGCCTCTCCAGAACTCGAGCTTTTAGTCTAGTGTTATGAGGTTATTCTTGCAGGAATGTTTTTGTGCCTCCCAAGTCCATTGAGTTTCTTTTTCTCAGTTCATTTTGGGGACATTCCTGGTGAAGAGTTAATCCAGTACAGTATCAACTTCTAAATGTCTGTGTTGAGGGATCAGGGAACCTCGGATATCCCAAAGCCCAGACTTGTGTATTTTTTAAGCTCCTTGCCCTTTTGTGTGCCACTTATCTGTCAATTTGTTGTACTGTGGCAGCTGTTGTGTTGCTGTGACACTGGAAGTGGTATTTCAAATACTAGCTGGGTCGTCCTTGGTAGACAGGTTTCAGCTGAGCCTCTAGACTAGGACAGAATAGGTAGAAAGACCTGGTGGTCTACTTTTGAAGAAATTGGCTCATGAAAGCCATATGAATAGCAATGAATTGTCTGATGAGCCCCTCAGGTTGGAAGACAGTGAAAATACAACTGGGGAAGAGCTGTTTCCTCAAAGTAGAGTCTCCCTTAGTGGCATGGATTGAGTCAAGCATTTGGAAACTTCATTTGCTGGTGTGGCATGACTCAGAATGAGAAGAAACAGCTGCAAGCATCCATTAACAATCAGAACATCAAATGTAGCAAACATGAATCAGGAAAATTAGAAGTTGTCTGAAATGAAGTAGAATGCATAAAAATTACATCCTAGGCGTTAGTGAGCTGAAACAGATTGGTTTTGGCTATTTTGAGTCAGACAGTCATATGACCTGCTATGCCAGGAATGACAAATTGAAGAGGAATGGTGTCGCATTCATTGTCAAAAAGAACATTTTAAGATCTGTCCTAAAGTACAACACTGTCAGTGATAGGGTAATATCCGTATGTCTACAAGAAGACTGATTAATATGACTATTATTCAAATACACACCAAGCACTAAGGCCAAAGATGAAGAAACTGGAGATTTTTACCAACTTCTGTAGTCTGAAGTGGATCAAACATGCAAACAAGGCACACTGATGATTACTGGCAACAGGAATGTGAAGGGTGAAAAGAAGAAAGACTGACAGCTAGGAAATATACCCTTGATGATAGAAACAATGCTGGGGATTATATGATTAGAATTTCACAAGATCAACAGCTTCTGAATTGCAAATACCTTTTCTCAAGAACATAAACAATGACTGTACTTATGGACTTTGCCAGTTGGAATACACAAGCATCAAGTCGATTGCATTTCTGGAAGGAGATGGTGAAAAAGCTCAGTACCATGAGTCAAAATAATGTCAGAGACCAACTGTGGAACAGACCATCAATTGTTCATATTGAAGTTCAAGCTGAAGTTGAAGAAAATTAGAACAAGTCCGTGAGAGCCAAAGTACAACCTTGAGTATATCCCACCTGAATTTACGGACGATCTCAATAGATTTCAAGCATTGAACACTAATGAATGACTGAATAGACAAGTTGTAGAATGACGTCAAGCAAGCAGAAGCATTAAAAAGACAGGAAAGAAAGAAGAGATCAAATTCGATGTCAGACCCTGAAAGTTTCTCTTGAATGTAGTCACTAAAGTGAAAGGAAATGGTGAAGTAAAAGAAAAGAACAGAAGACTTCAAAGGATGGTTTTAGAAGACAAAGTAGTATTAGAAGGCAGTGTACAAAGGCCAGCAGTTAGAAAGATGTTTACCTGTGTTATATTGCCTATGCAAATAAATTAGTTCTCAAGCTGAAACAACTGAAGAAAAACTTCAACCCTTGAGTTCTAATATTCAAGGATTCTTCGGGGAAAATACTAAACAACGCAGGAAGAATCGAAAGGAGATGGAAGGAACATAGAAAATTACTTGACTCAAAAGAATTGGCTGATGTACAACCATTTCAGGATGTCACATAGATCAAGAACCAATGGCATTGAAGAATGAAGTCCAAGTCTCCCTGAAGGTGAAAAACAAGGCTCCAAGAACTGATGAAATACCAGTTGAAATGTTTGTCTCCAGATCAGTATAGCACTGGAGGTACTCAGTTTTCTGTGTCAAGAAATTTTGAATACAGTTTCCTGGCCAACCAAATAGAAGACATTCATATTTGTACCCATTCTAGAGAAAAATGATCTAGCTGAATGCAGAAATTACTGAACACGTGCAGATAAAATCTTGGTGAAGAGAGTTCAAAAGTGGTTATGTCAGTACATCAAGAGAGAACTGCCAGAAATCTTAGCTGGATTCAGAAAAGAAGGTAGAACAAGGGATATCATTTCTGAAGTCAGGTGGATCTCTGACTATGCAAAGGCATTTGACTCTGTGAATCATAACAAATTATGGATTACATTAGGAAGAATAGGAATTCCAGAACACTTAACTGTGCTCATGAGAAACCTGCACTTAGGCCAAAAGACTGTTGATTGAGCAGAACAAGGTGGGGTGGGGTACCGTGTGGTCTAAAGTTAAGAGAGGGCTGTGTAAAGGTTGTATCCTTTCACTGTACGTAGTTCAGTCTGTATGCTGAGCAAATAATCTGAGAAACTGGACTCTGTGATGTAGAACGGGGCATTAGAATTGGAGGAAGACACATTAGCAACCTGTGATACGCAGATGATACGCGCTTACTTGCTGAGAGTGAAGTGCACTTGAAGCACTTACTGTTGAAGATCAGGAGACCACAGCCTTCAGTGTGGATTACACCTCAGCATAAAGAAAACAAAAACTCGTCAGACCAGTAAGCAACATTATAATGAATAGAGAAAATATTACCATCATCGAGGATTTCGTTTTAATTGGATCCACAGTCACTGCCCATGGAAGCAGCAGTCAGGAAATGAAAAGACTTATCGGGCAAAAGTGCTGCAAAAGGTCTCTTTAATGTGTTAAAAAGTGAAGATGTCACTTGGAAGACTGAGGTGCACCTAGCCATGGTATTTTCGATTGCCTCATATGCATGTGAAATCTAGGCAATGAATAAGGAAAACAAGAACTGATGTATTAGAATTATGGGGTTGGTAAAGAATATTGACTATATACCACGGACTGCCACAAAAATGAACAAATCTGTCTTAAAGTAAGTACAGCCAGAATGCTGCTAGGGAGCAAGGATGGTAAGATTTCATTTCACTACTTTGGACTTGTTGTCAGGAGGGGACGGATAGTCCCTAGGGAAGGACATCATGCTTACTAATGGGTCAGTGAAAAAGAGGAAGACCCTCGATGAGATGGATTGACACGGGGGTGCGACAATGAGCTCAAGCATAAAACAGTTGTGAGGATGGTGCAGGACTGTTGGACGTAGACTCACTATAAGTTGGAGCCACATCAGTGGCACCTAACAACAACAACACTCTCGTCCCTCCACTCCTTTCTCCTGACTCAAGGTAAGTTTTCAGTCATGCGAAAGATGAAGGTGTGCTGGGAGACAGGAGACTCTGGGAGATTTCTGAATGAGCTCATGTTTTCTTGATCAGTCAGACAAGAGGATGGCTGTCGTGATGTTCATCATGCACGGTGGTGAGTGAGTCACAGAGGCTGGGCAAGGCCCCTGGGGCACTCCTGTGAGACGCTGCCCAGAGCTGCTGGAGAGAGTTGGGGAAGGAAGAGCCATGCCCCAAGGAAACAGACAGACGTATTCATGGAATTTAGATTAAATTATAGTGTTCTTCAAAATGGTGTGCACACCTTTAAAAGCTTTTACTGGGCACTTCCATGTGACGGTTAATAATCAATGCAGACTAACCACATCTTCAAGCCAGCTGATTGAATGTGCGCTGTGTCCTCTACTGCTCCTGGAACTGACTGTGTAAGGCTGGGCTGCCAAGAGATGCGTGCTGATTAAATATGCATGCTGCTCAGATTCAGGGTTCTAGGACACCTTTTCTCACGTTGGTAGAGAGCTCTGGATCTAGAACCCCATTTGGCATCGAGTTCCAGCCTGCCACCTGCCAGTTATGTGGCCTCAAGCTACGCAAGTTTCCTCCTTCAACCTTGTTTTTCTGTTTGTAAAATGGACCTGCTGATACCTTGGAGGGCTTTTCTGAGGAACCAAAAGAATAATGAAGTCTCTGAGTAGCACAGATGGGTTAACAGACACTACTAACCAAAATGTTAGAGGTTCAAGTCCAGCTAGAAGCACCTTGGAAGAAAAACCTCGCGATCTGCTTCCAAAACAATCAGCCATCAAAAATCCAGTGGAGCACGATTGTGCTGTGACACACATAGGCTTTTCCTGAGTCAGAGATGACTCAGCAACTCTCTGTAAAGTCCTCTGAAGGTGCTGACAACGTAATTCCGCACTGCTTAGGAAACGCTGCTTAGGAAGTACTTGTAACTCCCAACCCAAGTCACTGACACATCCTGAGGACACTGCCAGGTTGTGAGGATAGACCGAAGTCAGATCACTGTTTTTATGAGTTAGAATTGACAGCAATGAATTTGGGTTTTGGTTTTTGTTTTGGCATAGTAACTAAAATTAGTGTCTTCCCATCTCTCCTCATTTCAGAGTCGGGGTGGGAAGTGTTCATTTCTGTTAAAAAGATCTTCATAAAATTCTTAGCCAAACTTATCTTGCCTCTGTCCTGAAAGCTCTGTCTTCCCTCTGGTTTGGTGACCCACCACGTATGAGGCCCCTCAAAGGAGCCTGCCTCTGTGCCTAGGGAGAGGAAGGAGAGTTGTTTCTAATTTTTGCCATATGCGTGACTCGTTCACAGGACAGCCCACTCCACCGTGAGGCAGTGGCAGATTACATCGTGGGGTTTGATTTAGAGGACTGGGCAACTCGGCTCTGGCCAGCCCTCGGGGAGCCCTAAACTTTGATTTGCCTCCGGGAGGGCGGGGATTTCACTGAACCCTGATTTACGGCACTGCCCTGGTGCTGATTTCCTTTCACATCCTATAAAGGAAGTACTCTGGTGATATTGGCACCGAGCATGCGACACAGGTTTTAAAATGTCGGCTCTGGAAACAAAACTTCACCTTGTGATGTTAGAATAATTACACCACACGGGGTCTCTGATTACAGCCAAAACAACAGTTGCTAAATCCAGCTAACATGGAAAAAGCAGAAAAGAGGGGAAAGTTCGCCCAGCTCATGGCCAGGGACCGGGGCTTGGGTTGGCTGCCACATCTTAGGTTCCCACCTGTTCGGTCCCAGCTGCACTAGCGTCCTCCCTTACCCAAGCCTCCCCCCAGCACCACCCCTTTCTTTTCTGTAGCCACAAGGGCTCTGCATGTTGACACTAGCTGTGGGAACCTGTGATTTGAGGTGAGCTGGAAGAACGGCTTTTATGGTTTCAAGTATGCCGCCGCAGGCCAAAACAGTTTCTACAGAGTCTCTGTTCAAAAGGAGTGAGAATGATTTTCTCTTCCCCCTTCATGATTGTCTCCATCAAAAGGAATCCCACCCCGCCCACACCCTGCCTCTGCTCAAAGACCCCCCTCGTCTGGTCATCTGTCTATCTGATAGACCCCTCACATCACAAAGCTGTCACCTCGTTCAGTTGGATTTGAAACACGTTAAAATGAGGGCTTTCCCCCCAACCACTGACAACGAAGCCTGTTTCACTAGCATCACCACGGGAAACCCCAGAGTGAGTTCTGGGATTTGGGGTTTCCCTTCAAGTAGGACGCATTAAAGAAACAGACGAGTGCCATGCACCGTGGTGGCAGCTGCTACATTTTTCTCAGAAAAACAGAATCCGAATAAAGGATGTACAGTCTGTTTATTTTACTTTATTGCGGTAAAACATAGAACCACAAGTTGGTCATTTTAACCATTTTTAAGGGTGGTTGATTGACATTAATTACATTTACCATGTTTTGCTACCATCACCACTGTCTGTTTCTAAGTTTTTCATCACCCTAAACAGAAAGGCAGCACCCCTTCAGCAGCAACTCCCTGTTCTCTTCTCCCTAAGCCCTCACTCTCACTCAATCCCTGCCATCGAGTGGATTCTCCCTCATAGTGACCCTATTGACGGCGCAGAACTGCTCCATAGAGTTTCCAAGGAGCGCCGGGTAGATTTGAACTGCCAGCCTTCTGAATAGCAGCAGTAACACTTAACCACTACGCCACCAGGGTTTCCCCTCAAGTCCCAGTGATCACTAATGTATTTCTGACATCTAAATCATAAGCATTTGCTCCGTCTGGATATTTTATTTAAGCACTTGCTTATTCTGAATGTCATGTAAGTGAGATCATCCATTTGTCTTCTGTGCCTGATTTTACTCAGCAGCGTTTCCAAGATTCATCCGTCGTATAGCACATACCAGAATTGCATTCCTCCTTACAGCTGAAGAACATCACAGTGTGTGACTACACTTCTTTGTTGTACTTTAGAAGGTTTCCAGAGCAAACTAGTTTCCCATTAATCAGTTAATACACACAATGTTTTGTGGCAATGGTTGCCAACCATGCAACATGTCAATACTCTGCCCTTCTCAGCCTTGGGTTTCCCATTACCAGCTATCCTGTCCCCTTCTGTGGTCTCATCTTTTCCCCCTGGGCTAGTGTGCCTGCCCATTGGTGTATCACTATACAGGCTAGTCTGATCTTCAGCTGATGATCTGTGCCACAGTCAGTGCCTGTCTTGTTCTGACTTTTGAAGTGGACTCCTGATATGGAGCTTTCCCATCATCTTTTTCCACAGATGTAGTCAGTTCGGTTCCTGTGTATTCCATCTGGTGAGGTCCATGTGTACAGTCACTGTTTGTGTTGGTTAAAAAAGGTATTTGCAGTGAAGTCATTAGTTATGCAAAATTCTATCATATGATCTCCAGCATTATTTCTATCACCAAAGCCATATTTTCCAATTATTGATCCTTCTTTGTTTCCAGCTTTTACTTTCCAGTCACCAGTAATTACCAAAGCATTCTCATTGCATATTCAATCCATTTCAGACTGCAGAAGCTGGTAAAAATCTTACTCTCTTCATCTTTGGCCTTAGTAGCTGGTGCATAAATTTGAATAATAGTCATATGAACTGGCATTCTTGTAGGGGAGTGAATATTATCCTGTCACTGACAGCACTGTACTTCAGGACACATCTTGAAATGTTCATTTTGATGATGAATGCGACACCATAATCCTCTTCAAGTTTTCATCCCCAGCATAGACCATATGATTGTTGAATTCAGAATGGCCAAAGCTGGCCCATTTCAGCTCACTAATGCCTAGGATATCAGTGTTTATGAGTTCCATTTCATTTTTGGCGCGTTCCAATTTTCCTAGATTCATAGTCTGTACATTCTGTGTCCCCATTATTAGTGGATGCTTGCAGCTGTTTCTTCTCATTTTGAGTCATGCCACCAGCGAACAAAGATCCTGAAGGACTTACGCCATCCTCGTGATTAAGGTCAACTCTGCTTTGAGGAGGCAGCTCTTCCGCAGTCATCTTCCAAATGCCTTCCATCCGGGGGGCTCATTTTCCAGCACCACATCTGACAGTGTTTGGCTGCTATTCATAAGGTTTTCCCTAGCTAATTCTTTTCGGAAGTAGACTGCCAGGTCCTTCTTCCTAGTCTGTCTCAGTCTGGAAGCTCAGCTGAAATTTGTCTACCATGGGTAACCAAGCTGCTACCTATAGACCAGTGGCATAGATTCCAGCATTACAGCAACAAGCAAGCCTCCACAGACAGACAAGTGGGGGCTGTTCACTCTATCTTTACCCTCCTTACCTGATGCTGTTACCCTCCTTTCCTGATATGCAAATTCAAATTGAAACTGAAAAAAATTAGAACAAGTCCATGAGAGCTGAAGTATGACCTTGAATATATCCCTCCTGAGTTTAAAGACCATCTGAAGAACAGATTTCATATGTTCATCACTAATGACTGAAGATCAGACAGATTGTGGAATGACATGAAAGACATCATCCATGAAGAGAGCAAGAGGTCATTAAAAAGACAGGAAAGAAAGAAAAGACCAAATTGAATGTCAGAAGAGACTCTGAAACTTGCTCTTGAATGATGAACAGCTAAAGCAAAAAGATGGAATAGCAAAATAAAAGACCTAAACAGAAGAGTTCAAAGAGCAGCTCAAGAAGAAAAAATCAAGTATTATAATGACATGTGCAAAGAGCTGGAAAAGGAAAACTAGAAAGGAAGAACTCATTCTGCATTTCTCAAGCTGAAACAACTGAAAGAAATTCAAGCCTCAAGTTGAAATAGTGAAGGATTCTACAGGGAAAATATTAAATGACTCAGAAAGCACCACAAGAAGATGGAAGGTGTACACAAGCCATTATACCAGAAAGAACTGGTCGGTGTTCAGCCATTTAAAGAGGTAGCGTATGATCAGGAACCAATGACACTGAGGGAAGAAGTCAAAGCTGCATTGAAGGCATCGCCCAAAAACGAGGCTCCAGGAATTGATGGAATGCCAATTGAGATATTTCAACAAACCGATGCAGTGCTGGAAGTGCTCACTCATCTATGTCAAGAAATTTGCAGGACAGCTACCTGGCCAACTGACTGGAAGAGATCCATATTTATGCCCATTCCCAAGAAAGGTGATCCAACCGAATGCAGAAATTACTGAACAATGTCATGAATGTCACACACAAGTAAAGTTTTGCTCAAGGCCATTTAAAAATGACTGCAACAGTATATTGACAAGGAACTGCCAGAAATTCAAGCCAGATTCAGAAGACAACACAGAACAAGGGATATCATTGCTGATATCAGATGGATCTTGGCTGAAAGCAGAGAATAAGTGAAAGATGTTTACCGGTGTTTCATTGACTATGCAAAGACATTCAACTGTGTGGATCATAATAAATTATGGCTAACATTGCGGAGAATGGGAATTCCAGAACACCTCACTGTGCTCTTAAGGAATCTGCGTGTGCATCAGGAGGCAACAGTCATGCTGACAGAACAAGGGGACACGGTATGGTGTAAAGTCAGGAAAGGTGTGCATCAGGGTTGCATCATTTCATCATACCTCTTTAATCTGTATGTCTAGCAAATAATCTGAGAAGCTGGATCATACGAAGAAGAATGAGGCATCAGGATTGGAGGACAACTCATTAACAACCTGCATTACACAGACAACACCACCACCTTACTTGCTGGAGGTGAAGAATATTTGAAACACTTACTGATGAAGATCAAGGACCACAGCCTTCAGTGTGGACTGCACTTCAGCATCAAGAAAACAAACATCCTCACAACTGGACCAGTGAGCAACATCATCATAAATGGAGAAAGGATTGAAGTTGTCAAGGATTTCATTTTACTTGGGTCCACAATCAATGCCCATGAAGCAGCAGTCAAGAAATCAAAAGATGCATTGCACTGAGAAAATGTGCTCCCAAGGACTCCTTTCAAGTATTGAAAAGTAAAGATGTCACCTTGAAGACTAAGGCTGACCCAAGCCATGGTAGTTTCATTTGCATCGTATGTGTGTGAAAGCTGGACAATGAACAAAGAAGACAGAAGAAGAATTGATGCTTTGAATTGTGCTGTTGGAGAAGAATGTTGAATGTACCATGGACTGCCAAAAGAACATACAAATCTGTTGTGGAAGAAGTACAACCAGAGTGCTACTTTGAAGCAAAGATGGCAAGACTGTGTTGTACATACTTTGGACATGTTGTCAGGAAGGGTCAGTTCCAGGAGAAGGACATCATGCTTGGTAGCGTGGAGGGTCAGTGAAAAAGAGGAAGACCCTCGACAAGGTGGATTGACACAGTGGCTGCAAGCATAGAAACAACTGTGGACATGGCACAAGACCAGGCAGTGTTCCGTGCTGTTGTTCATAGGGTTGCTATGAGTTGGAACCGACTGGACAGCACCTTGATACAACAGCAATCTTTGACTGAAGGATTAACTTCAGGAATGACTTCATTACTGAGCTAAAAAAAAAAAATGTTGGGGCCGTACTCATAGGGCTTCTCCAGTTTTGTCAGACCAGTAAGCCTGGTCTTTTTTCTTTCTTTTTTTTTTTTTTTTGGTGAGTTAGAATTTTGTTCTACATTTTTCTCCAGTTCTGTCCTGGACCCTCTGTTGTGATTCCTGTCAGAGGAGTCAGTGGTGAGAGCTGGGCACCATCTACTCGTGCTGGACTCAGTCTGGTGGAGGCTGTAGTAGCTGTGGTCCGTGAGTCCTTTGGGCTCACAGTCCCATATGTCTGGTTTTCTTCGTTCTCCCTTCCTCCAGATGGATGCACCGCATTTGTTCATCGATTTATCTGTTGACAAACACTTGGGTTGTTTTCCCTTTTTGGCCATTGTGGATGGTGCTGCAGTGAGCATTGGTACACGTGTTTGTGTAAGTTTGTGCTTTCCATCCTTTTAGCTATAGAGCTGGGAGTGGAATTGCTGCATCACATGATAATTCAATGTTTACCTTTTTGAGTACTACCACCATTTTTCCATAGTGACTACACTGCCTTTTTTCTGCTAACAGCCATCCTAATGAATATGAGGTGATATTTCACTATGGTTTTGATTGCATCTCTCTAATGACTAATGACTTTGAGCATCTTTTCATGAGCTTACTGGTCATTTATGTATCATCTTTGGAGAAATGTCTATTTAGGTCCTTTGCTAACTTTTTCATTGGGTTGTTCATCTTGTTGCTGAGTTGTAGGAATTCTTGATTTATTTTAGATATTAAGCCATTACCAGATACATAGCTCCCTAATACGTTCTCCCGCTCTGCAGGTCGTCGCTTCACTCTAGTATTAGGTTTTGATGCTGCTAGTAAATACCACGCCCTCCAGGCCCCCAGCAGACCCCCTTCGTCCTGACGTCTGCCAGGTGTGGCTTTGCATCGTCATGTCATTGAGAACAGGATCCTTCATCAGCTAGCAGGCATTCAAAATAACACAAAAAGAAGCCTCATATATTCTGTACTTTCCCCTTGCTGGCTTAGCATACAATGCAGGGACGTTTATTCCTCTCTCTGCTCAAATCACACTGTTAATTCTTGAAAAGTAGGAACAAAATGTCCCTCTTCTCTAGCCTGAGTGACGGACTTTACTCCCACCAGGCTCCCAATAAATCACTGATTAATTTTTTTAAATGCCTTTGTCCTTGCACTTGATACTCACCTACTGACTTATTTGGCATCTTTTTATGCAGCCAGTTACTGGTATCTAGTTACAGCCATTTTGAACCAGAACACCATCAGCATGCGCCAAAAATGTTGTAGCCTAATGTATACAATGGAGAGTCTCCCTTCCTCACAGAATGATTTTCAGGATCAAAAATGCTGTGATAGTTGATTAAACTTGGTAAAGATTTTTTTGAATTTTTTTTATTGTGATTAAGTAAAAGTTTACAACCCAAGTCCATTTTCCATAAAAAAGCCCCGAGTACCCACCTCCCTGCAACTCTGTCTGCACTCCTCGCCCTGTGACGGCACTCTCTTCTCTTCCACTCTTTACTTCCTGTATCCAGTCAGCCAACACTTGTCCCCTCCTCTCCCCCTCTCCTCTCTCCTCTAAAAGGAATCCAGTAGGACAGGCTTATTTACATCTATTAAACCATAAAGACACACACCACATGCATCGTTCTGTGTCCTCAAGTCCAATCCAGTCTTCGTTAGACTCAGTAAACTTGCAGTTAAAGTACCATGCTGGTATAAATGATTACTGATTCCTCTGTTTTCCCAGATTCACTGGCATAGTATGAGATTCTGTAAACCTGGACCATTACCTTTGCTTAAGAAATTCTGCCATGGTATCATTTTGTATATGTTTTTTAAATTGCTAACTTGTAATTAACAGAATTTTTAAGTAGTTTCTATGATTCTTTCTATTCCATGTTTCAAACTGGTTATTATTATTATTAGTGTGTGGAAGGTGCATTGATTTTTGCATTTGATTACATACCCAGCTACATTGCTGACTCTTTGTTGTAATAGTTTAGAAATGCTCTCAAATTTTTCACATAGACCATCATAAACAAAATAACAGGAGCGTGAACTCTTTGTTTTTAATTCTTAAACCTCTGATTTCTTCTCCGTGTTGGCTAGGGCCACCCTAACGAGCATGGGTAGTAAGCTGATTCCTTGACTTATTCCCAACTTTCCTGAGAACGCTTCTCAAGTTTCGCCATTTTCCATGATGCTTGTTGTAGGATTTTATTAGGTTAAGGATGGTTTCTTTTGTTACAGATTTGCTCTCTTACTAAAATTGTGAATGAATGTTGAAAATGCTTCATGCATCTGTTGAGGTGTTTATATTTTTTATCCGCTTTCTTAACTAGTAGTGTGGTATAGTGGGGATATTAGATTACCAGATACTTTTTTAGGAAGGAGCATCTTCGCATGCCTGAGACAATGTCATTTTCTTCCACTTGTCCCAGAGTAATTCTTTCCCACAGTTTAGAATTTGCATTCCTGGAAACCCGTGGGCTATCAATGACACCAGCCTGTTTTTCAGGTTATGAAAATGCTTCAAAACACTTGTCAGTGTGTGTTAGAAGGACTTGGGAAGGAACACGTGGATTTGTAGTCAGGGGCCTAGTAGTCACATAAAGGACCCCGTACAGTTATGCAGAAAGCAAAATATATCCAAGTTTGAGACTCTTCTATCCTAGAACAAACTTCAGCTACCTGAGAAACAATATACAACCTCCTGCTTTAAGATCTCCGTGTAAGAACAGCTTAAAGAGATTACTTAAAGCACTTAGTCTTTATAAAAGACTCACAGGTTACAGGTATATAAGGATTTCAGATTCCTTTTCTATTTCAGATGTTGTAGCTTCCAATATATATAAGGTTTTGTTTCAGAGAAGATCCCATTTCTTTGCTTGTGACTACAACCAAGTAATTGTGATCCTTATCTGTAGGGTCGCCATGAGTCAGACCCGACTTAACAGCAGTGGGTATCTATGCAGAAAGGAACCCTAGTGGCATAGTACTTAAACTTTGAACTGTTAACCAAAAGGTTGGCAGTTGAAGCCCACCAGCTGCTCCATGGAGAGAGATGTGGCAGTCTGCTTCCCTAAAAATGTGTAGCTTTGGAAACCCTATGGAAAAGTTCTAGCCTACCCTGTAATGTCACTGTGAGTCAGAGTTGACGTAACAGCAGTAGGTTTTATCTGTGTAGAAATTCACTCATGAACTGATTTGTACTGCATCCTTTTCCGTACCTACCAGCTGGCATCACCAAACCTCCCCTACTTTACATCTCACTTGATGGTCATGCACCCTAGGGCCCCTTGTACCTCTGTTGCCGTCTCATTTCTGTGAATATGGAAATATGCATAGCAGAGAAATGATTTAATGAGCTGAGGTTCTGTCAGCTGTCTCATTCAAAAGGTAGTCACTTCACAGGGCAGGGATATCTGTACTGAATCTTGTCTTCTGTACAAATTCAGAAATATTGGCTTTACTCAGTAAATAATTTATTGAGCTGTTGTTATTAAATCAGCAAGTATGGGATCCTGCTCATGTGCCCAAGTGTATCACAGTTACAATGGGGTAGAACTTAGGGACACTCGAACATCTCTTCTGCCTGTCAGGTGTATCATTGCTCGTCATTAGTCTGTCATAAGCCAGTGGATGCATGCTTCTTGTCTGCAGGCCACCACCAGAGGCCTAGAGAAGACAGCGGTAAAGAGGACCCGTCTGACATCGCAGTCCAGAGTACAGACCAGCAGATGGACAGGGCCAAGCACAGATGGAAAGTTAAAAATAGCATTACAAGAATCAAGTCACAGTCCCGCAGAAGGGAGGTCATGAACTGCATCATACTCATACACAGTGACATTACCAGTCATAGATTATCACTAGGGGAGGGTTTTCTGAGGACTAGATAAGAATTGCGAAGGTGTGATAGGCTCGGGAGACATTTCAGGTGTGAAAACTTGGCCGCAGACCGCAGAGGACATTCTGTGTAGTCGGACAACAGGGCATGTAAAGAGAGGAAGGGTGGAAGTCAGGACTAAAGAGGTCACATTCTAGGGCACCTCAAAAGCCAGCCAGGGTGAGGAATTTATACTTCAGCCAGAGAGTGCTGGGGGGCCATGAAGGTAAACTGCGGACATGGGCTTGCTCTCTTTTAGCCTACCACACAATGACCAAGCTTCCCATCCTTTCCTGGGGATGGGGAGGAGCCAAGAGACTTCTCTTTTTTTTTGTTTCTTGTTGTTAAAAACAAAGAAACAAACCAACAAAAATCTGTTGCCATCCAGTTAATTCTGACTTACAGTGACTCTGTGGGAAAGAGCACAGCTGCCCCATAGGGTTTCCGAGGACTACCTGGTAGCTTCAGGCAGCTGACCTCTTGGTTAGCAGCCAAACTCTTAGGCACTGTATCACCAGGATTTCCAGTTAGCTGCCCTGAAGTCTGCCCCTGACTCATAGGAAACTCCTGCACAAGGGGACTGGGCCATTGTGATCCCAGTGTGTTCATAGATGATTTTCAGGCGTAGATGGCCAGGCCTTTTTTCTTAGTCCATCTTAGTATGGAAGTGCCACTGAAACTCCTTCAGCGTTGTGGCAACACAGCAGTTCCGGCTGACAGAGGGGCGTGGCTGTATCTGAGATGCACTGGCCAGACGCGGACCCCAAGTGCTCGGCAGGAGAATCTTGTCGCTGCACTGCCACTGCTGTGTTGTTAGGGGCTGTCGATTCTGAGTTCCAGTGACCCCGCTTGGCAGAGGACAACTGCCCTGTAGGGTTTCCTGGGCTACAGTCTTTACAGAAGCAAATTGTGAGGTCCTGTAGAGCTGTTAGATATGTTCAAACTATTAGCCTTTCTGCTCACAGCCCAGTGCTAAATCTCTGTGCCACCAAGGCCCTTTTCTCTTTCACTTACTCCTTTTTTCATTTGAAGGGGCGATGGTGTTTGCAGTTGGAGAGGTGTGCCGTTGGCCATGGCCTGTGTGGTGATGCCTTCCTGGCTCCCAGCTGGCAGAGGGTGGCGGGTGAAAGGCAGGCATGAGAACTGGATGACCCATGCAGAAGGAGCTAGTGCCGAGGTGGCGTAATCTTCTTCCCACCTCAGCAGACATGACTAAACAAACTCTGTCTGCTTTGAACAATTCATACATTTGTGCGAGCGGCTGGGGGCGGGGCAGGCACGGGCGGCAGCGCGCTCTGCTCGGAAGTCCTGGGGCTGCTCTCGGTCTCTTTCTGCTGAGCATTGCCAGTCCCGGTGCTAAACATCTAAGATAAACAATTGAGCAAGCACGACTTTTTGAATATAAAGAGCCATAAGGACCTGAGCTGTGTTGTGGCCCAGAACCAGCTTTCATCTGTTTCCTGAGAAACTTAGCTCCTGAACCGTGAAGTAATGATTTGCTTTACTTGAAAACAGAAAGGCAAGAAATACCCAAATTCTCTTCAGCCACTATACAACTTGGGCCTTATCACACAAGCCTCTTGCCCCCCACCTCAGGTAACCGAGGGACCCCAGTTTGCTGTGATCTCTCCCTATCTCTTCTACCCTCCTTACTAATCAATAATATATTACATTGTTTTACTCTTTAAAATGAGGAGCACCTTCCTCCCCACAGTCCCCGGTGAGTGTCTTGTCACCACTGGACCATGGACTTGAAGACTCCCAGCAGGGGGAGCTGCATGTCTTGCCCGGGTCCTCAGTTCATTGGCCATAGGTCATAGGGTCAAGATGAAAGCCCAGCTGACCTGACCGGGCCTGCCAGTGTATTAGATTTGAAGTTTCTTAAATAGGGGACGGTGGCCTGATAGTAACATTTACTGAGTGCTCACTGTGTGCCGAGGCTTGTGTTAATCTCTTCGTGGACATTTAATCTTCTTGACAATCATCCCTTAGTAAGATTTAGAAAGTATAATACTTAGTTTTACACCAACAAACAAACCAATCCAGGAAGAAGCCACCCCTACCAGGCACTGCAGGGACCCTTGGGTGGCAGAAATGGTCTGTGCTGCACCACTAACAGGAAGGCTGGCTCTTTGAATCCACCCAGAGGTGCTTCAGGAGAAAGGCCTGGTGATCTGCTTCCAGTAAGTTGGAGCTCTGAAAACCCTGGGGAGCAGTGCCACTCTGCACATGTGGAGTCGCCACAAGTTGGCACTGACTTGATGGCAGTGGGTGTGGTAGTTGGGTGCACCAGTCCCTTGCCAGGGTTACCGAGGCCTGGGATCCCTGCCCTCAACGTGTTTGAGGTTCGAAGCTGCAAGAAGAGAACCGCCCGGGACGGACTTGGTGCTGACTGCGCCGGCCTTTTCCTGGCGCGCCGACTCGGCAAGCTCGCGGAGCCCAAGCCGAGCACCGGGCGCGGGGTGAGATGCTGCAAATCCGGGCGGCAGACGCCCGCCGCTGAGCCAAAGCAGGTGACGCGCGTCATCGGCACAGAATAAACCGCAGGTCCAGGGTGCCGGGGCTGTGACTGAGACGCACCCGAAACAGAAGAGGAGGTGACCGCTGAGACTGGAAGGGTCCGGTGGAGGTCGGAGAGTGGAGTGGAACGAGAAGTTGAGAAGCCAGGCTGTTCTGTCGTCCCTTCAGTGGTGGGCATGAGGGTGACACCTGCTTCTGGTCTCCACTGTGCTGGGGGTGGGACTGGGTAACAGATGAGATGTGCTGGGCACGTGCCTGGCAGACGGTAAACAATTGTTTGGGGTGTGGGGGGGGGTGTGGGTGTGTGTGTGGGTGTGTGTGTGTGTGGGTGTGGGTGTGTGTGTGTGTGTGTGTGTGTGTGTTTCCAGAGTAAAGGGGCTTTGAAAGAGAGGCTCAAATTGTCGGGGTTTTTTAAAAATGACTTGATTACAGTAAAAAGATTAAGATTACAAAAGTTTGCCATTTTAAACACTTTAAGTGCACAGTTCAGTGACATTAGTTACATTCACCAAACTGTGCTGCTGTCACCCTAGTCTGTGTCCTAAAGGCTCTCGTCACCCCATCACCCCGTCACCCGTCACCCTGTCACCCGTCACCCCGTCACCCCGTCACCCGAAGCAGAAAATCAGTACCCCATCAGCAATCACTCCGGATTTCCCTGACCCCCAAACCCCGTTAATCACTAATAAACTTTTGTCTCGATGCATTTACCTACTCTAGACATTTCACTGAAGTGGGATCACACAGTATTTGTCGGTACAATACCTGCCTTCATTCACCACTATGTTTTCAAGGTCCATCATGTTGTAGCGCATATCGGGACTTCATTTCTTTCTGCGGATGAATACTGTGCCCTCCGCGGCGCTCCCACCTTTTGTTCACCCGTTCACCTGCTGGTGGGCAGTTCGGTGGTTTGCACCTTGCGGCAGCTATGTATAATACTACAGTAAATGTGTACAAGTATCTGTCTGAGTCACTGCTTTCAAGCTTTTGGGTATACACCTGGAATAGAGTTGTTGGGTCATGTGGCAATTCTGTGCTTAACTCACTGAGAAATCGCCCACTGTTTCCCACAGCAGCTGCACCGTTGTACATTGCCACCAGCAGAAGGTGAGGGTTCCAGTGTTTACATGTCTTCCCGAACTTTTGTCACTCTCCATTTTTTCTGATAATACCCATCCAATAGGTGTGACATCTTATCTCATTGTGGTTTTAATTTGTATTCCCCTGATGACTGATAAGTGTCGGTTATTTGGATACCTTTGTAGAACTGTCTTGTCAAGTCCTTGGCCCATTTGTTGGTAGGGCTGTTTTGTCTTTTAGTTGTTGAGTTGGAGGGCCCAGGTTTTGTTCATTTATCTTAACACAACTCCTGTCCCTAATGCCAGCTTCTCTGATGTCAGCCTGGGAGGGTTCCTAGAGGCAGTGAGACTCCAGCCAACTGGTTCCAACTCGGGGTCGGATAAGGGAGCAGCTCCCAGCCCTAGAGGGAGAGACTGCGGGAAAGGCCAGAGACGGGGTCGGCCAGCAGGGCGCTTCTGGGCACAGGCACCGCAGCAGCTGCGGACACGGTGGGCACTGCCCCTGGCCGTGGGTCGGTGCCCTGAACTGCGGCTTCCGGCGGGTCTGCTGAGAGGCGTTAGGGGGCCTGTTTGGCCGGGAGCTTTCTCATAGCTGCTGCGGCAAGCTGTTTCCCCTCCCAGCTCTTCTCTGGCCCCTCTTCTTCGGCGCTGTGTGCATATTCTTTTAAACTCAGCAAGCCCCCTGCCAAAGAAAACAGAGAAAAGCAGCTCTTGTCAGTTTCTTAGATTGTAAGCCTACTCGGGAGTGATTTCTTTTGTTTTGATTTTAGCCCCGCATATAATAATTTACCTAGAAAGGTAAAGTGATTTTTAAGTGTGAGTTTAAAGCATAGACCCCTATGTCCCAGACCCCTACATCCCTTGGCCTTCTGTTCTTCTGTTGGTGTTTGATGTTGCCTCCAGTATAAGCTCTCATTTACCCTTTCCTCAGGGTAGCTGGGACCCTGGAGCCAAGTCCCCGTTCCCTAATCACTGAACATGCCATAAATACAGTGAAGAATCAACTCCCTTCTGAAAGGACTCAACACTGACATGTAAAAACCTCTTTCTGGGAAGGTAGAGTAGATGGAGTGGAAGCACATGGAGCTGATTCTTTAAAGGTGTTGTCTTTTGAAACCACATTTGATCTGTCATTTCTGTGACCCGAAGGGCAGCCTCCTGAGCTTAGTGCCTGTTGCTTATCAACGGGCAGAGAGGGAGAAAGAAATGAAGAGTAAAAACTCTCAATTGTTTACAAAGTGAGTTGTTTTTAACATACATATATGTGCATGTAGAGAGAGAGAGAGAGAGAGAGAATGAACTACTCTTTCTTTTTTCACTCTTAAAATTTTAAGTTCTTTTGAGTTACAGCCAATTTGAAAAAGGTGGAGCTTGTCTTGAGGCTCGGGGCTCCTACAATCAGAAATGTGCAACTGGGAAGGAAAGGTCAAGAATCAACAGCACTGCTGAGCTGGAAAAGTACTGAGCCAAGGAGAGATTTCACCTTAGGGCTGTGAGGCTCTGCCATTCCTTCCTTCCCTGTGAAACCAGTAAACCAGCTGCCACTGATGGGGTCAGACTTACATAACCTGTGTGTGTCCAGTGAAGCCACGCTCCATGGCATTTTCAGTGGCTGATGGTTTCAGAAGTAGACTGCCAGGCCTTTCTTCCTGGGCACCCCTAGGTAGACCAGAACCACCTACCTTTCATTCAACAGCTAGATGTGCTAACCCTGTGTACCACCCAGGGATTCCTCCCCAAGAGACAGCTGTCTTTCTGCATGAGGTGGTCATGCACTTCTGCAGGACTGTCCGTCAGCTTTGCTTGTGGCTGGGGATGTCCAATACCCACAAACAAGGAACCTACGGGTCCGTGACACAGAGCAGTAAGATGTCGGGTCTTAACACGGTGCCCTTCTGCTGTAAGTTGGATGCAGTGATGCCGTGGCAGCAGGCAGATGCCAACACTGCAGAAGCATCTATATTTAGGTGTGAGGCACACGAGTGCCAAGGTAAAGACAGACACGATCAGTGTCGCCCTGGCAGGCTATTTGTTTTGGAACAGCAGGTTCTGTGTCTGTCCTCCAGTCTTCTGCTCACAGGCAGGGCTGTGTGGCCCGTGTGTGAGGCAGGCTCCCCAAAGCCAAGGCCGTTTGGAAGGCATCAGAGCCCTCACTGAATGCCCCACTTTGTGTCCAGCGGCTACGTGCTCCCAGGCAGGGCCTGGACACTGGGGTCTAGCAGATCCCATCTTGCTCATTGTTAGCAAGCCTAAAGAATCCAGTTGTTTCCACTGGCTCAGTCCCATCAACCTGTCCGTCTCTCTGGGCTCAGCCCTCTGGGCCTGCTGGCCACACGAAGACAGATGGCTACTTTCTCCTCTCACATGCTTGTCACCTTGTAACCTCCTGAATATCCCTCCCACCTGGGAAAGGCAGCTCGGCTCTCTCAGCTCAGTGGACCTGAACCCCACCAGCAACCCCACATGTGTCCCCCTGCCTCATTCCCAAATAGGCACCATCCCCAGCCCAGATGCCCTCCTGCCTTTTCCTTCGTCTTTCCCTGGCAGGACCCTCAGCTCCAGCTGGTGCTCAGTTCTCTCCTGAATGCTCTTGCCCAAATGCCTTGCTCACTCTGTCTCCCCCAGCTATGGTATCCCCACCCCACTCTCTGTTCACTTGTCTTTGTCCTCCTGGTATGGGTCCTTTCCTTCTGAGATGTGTTATTGGGGGCCATTCATGACACCATACTGGCCCGCCTTCTGGAGTTTCCACACCTGAATTCTCCCTTGTAGAATTCTGTTGTTCCATCTTTCAAGGTCCAGTCAAGCCCCCTGCCCGCAGAGCCTGCTCTGGCCCAGCCGTCTCCCCCAGCTCAGGCTGCTCCCTATGCCCATCACCCCCCATGCCTGGACGATCTGACAGGGGCACCTTTCTCCCAGCTGGACCGAGTACCTGGGAGGCAAAGGCCAGACCACGCAGTCATCTCTGTGTCCCTGATAAGATTTAGCACGGTGCCCAACTCTCTAAGCTGGAACGCTTACTTCCATGATTCTAGAAGTCTCCAGCATTGCCCCCTCTAGAGCAGGCACAGGGCCATTTTCCTGGCAGTAATAAGGACAGAGCAGCTCTTGGACCACGCTCCCTTTGTCCAGATTAGGGGACAGCAGTCCTGACTAGGAGTCTTGAACCACCGCACCAAGGGGACAGCCTATAAACCCTCTGTGAGTACCCAACACCTTAGTGGGCTTTGAGGTTTGGAAGGAGTAGGCCCCTCTGAGGACCATCTCTGTATTGTAACACTCAGGCCGTGAAGTGGTGAAGGCCTGGAGCAGGCAGTAGGGTTAGTTGCCCTACGTTCTGACTTTAGCAGAGCTCTAAGAGCTGTTCCTCGTCTCACCTCCCAAAAGCCTCCACGAGCACTTTGAAAGCCCCCCAGCACCCAAAGCATCCTGCAGGCCTCACGCCCTCACTCTCATGGCAAAATGCGTCAGTTCTTTTTTTCAGAATCTCTGCTGATCCCATACAAAATGAGTTTCCTGTAGCTTATCCTCCTCAGCAGCAAAAAAAATGGTTCCGTGTGTAAGAGGGGGAAGCTCCCTGCCAAGCAGCCCTGTGTCCCCAGGGGCCCAGCTCACAGAGCCCCAGAGCCTCACAGCTGCTGGGCCTGTCTCCAGGGCCTCAGGGGTAGGTGGCCTCCGGGCGGAGGGGGCTGAGTGGGTTGGGGCCTGCCAAGCCCACCCGAATTTCTCAGGGCCTCTTAGGCCGCTGGTACCTGAGTGGGAGGAGTTTAACAGTAACGCCCCAGGGCAAGGGTAGAAGTCTGGGGGCTGGCTTGGGAGGGTTCCAGTCAGTTTGGAATAATTGGTTAGATGTGAATTAGGAATACCTGGCGGTCAGCAGTTCAGATCTGCCAGGTGCTACTTAGAAACTCTGTGGGGCAGTTCTGCTATGTCCTGTCGGGTTGCTGTGAGTCGTTATCAACTCGACAATGGTGGGTTTGGTTTGGATTTTTTGGTGGTGCAGTGGTTAAGCTCTTGGCTGCTAACCAAAGGGTAAGGGGTTTGAATCCATCACTCACTCCAAGATGCAGCAGTCTGTGGCCATACAGATGACACAGTTGGAAACCATATGGGGCAGTTCTACTCTGTCCTTAGGGTCACGGTGAGTCGGAATCAACTCTATGGCAGTGGTAGTGGCAGTAGTAAGGACTGCTGGTGGTGAGTACAGTCATCCCCTCCTAAATCTCGGGCTGACCTCTTACCTCTCCTGCAAATGTGGGTATAGAGGTGCATCCCCACCAGCAGCTGACAGACAGCCTAGGGCCAGGGCCCCCTTCCCAGCACCCTGTTCCTTGAGCAGCCGACCTGCTTACTGCTGACCCCTTTTGTTTTTCCCTCTGTTGAGAGAGCCTGATTTGGGGTTAGGTCTGCAGTTTCCCAGGCTCTTTTGCCAGGCCTACAGGGAAGAAAGCCAACACTTCCGTTTTCCCAGGGCAAGTGCTGAGTTTCATGCACACCTAGGGAGGATGTTTGTGTTCCAGGGAGGCCTCAGCGCGTCTGTTTTCAAAGTCAACGTTTGTGTGGGCACAGCCAGTCGGGAGAGTCCACGGTGAGCTGACCCTGTCCCCTCTGCATTCACAGGTGTGGCCTGAGCCCGTGCTGACCTGGGACAGGGCAGCCTAGGACCACCCTGCTAGCCTAGGGTTGTGGGCCCAGCGCTGCTGGTGATCTTCCTGAACCCGTGTCTCCTCACTGGGCCTCAATTTTCCAGTGACCACGGGGGATGAACTTGATACTGTGTAAAATCTTTCCCACTATGACATTTTAGGATTCTGATCTTAAATATTTATTCTTAGTCTGAATATTTTTACCTCCAAAATATAATTCAAGTATGTGTGCCTCTCCCCATTTCTGTCAGCAACCCCGTGGTCAGTCATTTCCTGCTTATATCCAGTGGCTTGAAATGAACTCCGTCTCCTCGCCGTGGGTCTACCGATCGCAATGGCTGCTAACCCAAATCCACCTCACGTCATTCTGCCTCAGACCCTCCTCACTGCACCCACACTCAGCCCTGAAATACAGCAAGCCCTTACCTGCCTCAGGACATTGGCACATGCTCTTCCCTTTACCTGCAGCCACCTTCCCTCCACTCAAGTTGATGGTTCCTTCCAATCATTCAGATCTCAGCTTACACGTCACCTTTGCTGAGAAGCCGTACTCAAAATCCCTTTCTAATGTTTGTCCTCCGTGACTCCATGTCCCTCTCCTTGCTTACTTTCCTTCATGGCACTTAGACATGCTGGAGCTTTTATGTCCGTTATGCGTGATGAGGCTCTTATCATTTCCACGAGCATGTGAGCTTCACATGGAAGGGGAATTCCTCTAGAAGGAGCAGCACCTGCCTAGAACACTGTTGAACACCTAGCACCTGGCATAGTCCTCGTATACAGTAGATGTTCAATAAGTGTTGGCTGAATGAATGAATGGTCAGAAGGATGCTTTCCCCATAAAGAGTTTCATTTTCTTTCCTGGTAACTCTGTCCCCAAGATGCCTGGTAGCATAATGGTTAAGTACTGGACTGTTAATAGAGAGATTGCTGGGTCAGATCCACTTAATAGCTCTGCAGAAGAAAGACCTAGTGATCTGCTTCCGTAAAGACCACAGCCTAGGAAACACTCTGGGGCAGATCTGTTTGGTCCTGTCTGGTTGTTCTGAGGTGAAGATCCACTCTACTCAATGATACTGAACAACAGCAACAAACTGTCTCATACCCCATCTTCTCTTAAGAAGCTGGATGTAGAAATAAGGAGGCTTACAAAACAAACCAAATGTCCAATATGAAGTCCATCAATAGCTGAGAAAGGAGAAGGTTCTTACCCCTCACCCCATTATCTGCACCTGTGGCCTCAAGTGCAGTTGGATTCAAAGCAAGACTCAGATTCGCTTAATGCTCCCAAAGGACCTGCTCTGTGCTAGCTAGGGGTTAGTGCTTCTAATTGTTATTTAACTCTCGGCAGCCTTCATGAGGTTTATGGTAAAATGGATATACCCACTTTACAGAGGAGGAAACCGAGTCTCAGAGAGATTAAGTAACTTTGCTGAAGATCACAGAGCAAGTGAGTAGTAGGGCCAAGGTGTGAACTTGGGACTGTCATCTCCAAGTCCAGTGCTATTTCCTTTGTGCCCAGTGCCACTGAGCTGAGGGGATCCGGCAGAGCTGTGGCCGTGAACATAGGAACAGAGGAAGAGAACGGTGGAAAGAGGCCTGGCAGATCCACGTGTGGGATTGCAGGGTCTCTTTATTGTTTGTATAGCAGGAGATACATGGACCCCTGGATTGACTAATGTCCCGTGGGTCATGGAATGGGACCTAAGGTCTCTGACATTTTCAGCCCATTTTGTACAGAGTATGGGGTATTGTTAGGATTGGTGATGACTGAGGGCCCAGGAAGTGGGCTCCATGATGCTACCTTCTCAATAGTGACCTGCCAACTGCTTTGGGAAGGCCTTTGTGAGGCCAGCACACACTCCATCATACAGTTGTCCTTCAAGGGGTGGTTCACTTGGCAAGATGTCCTGTTGGACCCTAGGTACCTGGTTTTCAGAAGCCATGGCGGAGAAGAGAACATAGGGCACAGAGCCAGGGTTTGAATCTCAGCTCTGCCATGCAAAGCTGTGTAACCCTGGCTAGGTGGTTGGCCTTCTCCGAGCCTTTGCATTCTTTATGTAGGACATAGCACTATTCTGCCTACATAGTGGAGATGGTAGTTGCTGTAGCTACCATTGGTTCATCTCTGCCTCACGGTGACCTTGTTTATAACAGGGCACAGTGTTGCCCAGCCCCGCACCACCTTTGTGACCGTCAGTGTATCTGAGCCCGTTGTTGGAGCTCTTTCCTTAGTCCATCTCACTGAGGCTTTGTCTCATTTTTTTTGGCACTCTACCAAACTTCATGTCCTTTTCTAGTGATTGATCTTTCCTAATGACATGCCAGGGCAAGCAAACCAAAGTCTCACTATCCTTATTTATGAGGAACACTCTCCGTGTTTTTTTTCTAAGATTGATTTGTTCATTCTTTTGATGGTTCACAGTAGAGTTGACCCTGTTGGCCAGTACCACAATTTCAGTGTTTCAGTTCTTCTCCCGTCTTCTGTTTTCATTATCCAGCGCTCTCGTGCATATGAGGTGATGACAAAGAGCAAAGATTAAAGAGAGTCATATCTGAATGACAACTTCTGACATAAAGTATGCACTTGATGATTTCTTGGAGTGAGTGAAGGAATGACATCTTCCTGGAAGACGCTAGAGCTCCATGTCTCTCTCAGCATGAAAAGCTTTAATTAGGCTCACATGTGAGGTTGACTACACACAACTTCTGAGAGCTGACAAAGACATTGGTGATCACAATGGGGATTTTGTTTTACAGGTTGTAAAACTTGTATTGTCAATAATCATAAACAGATCACAGTGCATACTGACATCGGGCTGACCTATTGGGCACTGTTTTAAGCACCTTGTATCCGTTAACTCATCTAACTGTCACAGCACTGTTATGGGGAGATACCATTTTACAGCAACGTTATAGGGAGGTACCATTGTACAGCAACAGTATAGGGAGATACCAATTTTGTCTTCATTTTTCAGCTAAGAAACCAGAGATACAGAGAGTAACTTAGTTTCCCCTGGGGACACAGCCGGTATGCAGTCCAGGGAGTCTGGCTTCAGAGGCTAAGCTCTTAGCTCCTAGGCTGACCTACTGGTGTTGATTGATGACCAAAGGGGGCAACATCTGGGGAAAGAGAAAGTATGCCATTTAGCTAGGAAGCAAGGAAGCGCTAGAGCGCAGCAGTTCTGGTCTGCTTGAAACCATTGGGAAATAAAACAAGATAAAATGCTTGGGAAACTTTCAGTGCATAAAAGGCAGAATGGGCCCCATATCAGTACTGACCACCCTCTGCCTTCTTGTCTTTTTGGGGAAGGACACAGTATTCCTCTTGTTCTATTTTTTTGGTGATTATTATAAACATATGTTTATGTTATACACAGAATATACAGTGTTTAATTATCTTGCTAAATGAAAAAAATTTTCTTGTTGAGATGTAAGGTCACTGGTGGTACAAATGGTTTGCTCTTGGCCACTAACCTAAAGGTGGGTCATTCAAACCCACCCAGCAGAGCCACAGAAGAGAGGCCTGGCAATCTGCTTCTCAAAGATAATAGCCAGGAAAAACCTCTAAAACTTAGTTCCACTGTGTGACATGAGGTTGCCAAGAGTTGGAATCAACTCAACAGCAGTGTTTTTGGCTTTTTTAAATGGACGTATAATTTACATATGATAAATCCACTCTTTTGTAAGTGTGCTTGTCTGAGTTTTGACACACTTGTGTAGCCACCACCGTAATCAAAATGTAGACAATTTCCATCATCCCAAAAGGTCAGGATTGTTTTATGACCCTTTCCAGTCAATCCCCTGCCACCTAGCCTCAGGGAAACATGTTGCAGTCTGCTCTCTAGCATTATAGAGTCATCTTGTCTAGAGTTTCATGTAAATGGAATCATATAGTATGCACTTTTTTTGTCTGCCTGCTTTTCTCAGTGTGATATTTCTGAGATCCATGCATGTTGCTGCATGTATCAGTCATTCATCAGGTAGTAACCTGTTGTATAAATATACCATAATGTGTTTTATCACATATCTATTGATGAACATTTGGGTTGTTTCCCATTTGGGGCTATTATGAATAAATCTCCGGTGAATGTGTAGGACATCCTGTTTTCATTTTTCTTGGGTGAATGCCCAGAACTGAAATTGATAGGTTATACATGGCATATGGCTAACTTTTTAAGAAGCTGTCAAATTATTTTCCAAAGTGATTATACTTGTGTATTCCCTACCAGCAGTGTAGGAGGGTTTTGGTTGCTCCCTGTCTTCATCATCTAGTGCTGCTGTAACAGAAATGCCACAGGTGGATGGCTCCAACAAACAGAAGTTTGTTTTTTCCCAGTCTAGTAGACTAGAAGTCCAAATTCAAGCTGTCAGCTCCAGAGGACGGCTTTCTCTGTTGGCTCTGAAGGAAGGTTCTTGTCCTCAAGGATGGAACGGCAACTCTGCTCGCTCAGCTTCAGGTGCACCTTTCTCCTAGCCCGTCTGAGTGGTGGCACCACCCTTAGAAACACTAGAGGCCACGGCTCCACCCTCTGAAACCCCAGAGGTCAAAGCCAAACCTTCTGACACTGGTCCTTGGCTCTTCAGCCTCTGCTTCCTGATTCTCTGGCGTCTCAGCCCCTCAGCCCGTTGGGCCTCATCTGCATCTGCCCTGCTGGGGCAAGTGTCCTAAAGTTCTGCAGCACCATCGCTAAGTGCCTGAAGGCACCCATTCCACCAGGAGGCCTCCTGCACTGAGGCACTCACCTCGCTCATTCCACGGGTCAGCTCCAGCACTGTCTGGCGCTGATCTCCTGGCACTGCTGCTTCTCTGCTCCTGCCAGTTCTTTCCTGCTTCTCACCATCAGTACCACCTCCAGTGTTAACAGTTCTTCCACTTCCTTCTGAGTCCCCTCTCCCTTCTGTTTCAAAACTGCTTCCGCATTTCAGCCATGTGTTACAGCAGCACCCTACTCTCTCAGTAGCAAACTCTGTCTTAGTCATCTGGTGCTACTATAACAGAAATACCACAAGGGGATGGCTTTGACAAACAGAAGTTTATTCTCTCACAGTCTAGTGGGCCAAAAGTCCAAATTCAGGGCATCAGCTTCAAGTGAAGGGTTTCTCTGATAGCTATGGAGGAAGGTCTTTGTCATCCATCTTCCAGTGGACCAGAAGCTTCTCCATGCAGGAACCCCAGCTCCAAAGAATATGTTCTGCTCCCAGCATTGCTTTCTTGGTGGTGTGAAGTCCCCATGTCTCTCCCCTCACTTCTCTCTTTTCTATCTCAAAAAGATTGGCTGAAGACACAGTCTAGTCCTATCGATTGAGTCTTCCTCATTAACGTAACTCCCACCTGTCTCACATCACTCACCTTGTGGAAGTAGGATCTATAACACATAGGAAAATTATATCAATCACAGAATGGAGGACAATCACACAGTGCTGGAAATCTTGACCTAACCAAATGGATACACGTATCTGTGGGAAACACAGTTCAATCCATGAGACTGTACATCCTCAGCAACACTTGGGATTGACAGCTTTTTTAATTTTAGCCATTTTAGTGGTAGGTAGTGGTGTCTCATTATAGGTTTAACTGCTTTTCTCTGATGATAGTGAATATTGAACATCCTCACCTGTATTTATTTTCCATGTGCATGTCTTTAGCTTGCTTTTTCATTTCCTTAATGTTGCCTTTAAGAGAGAAAAAGGTTTTGATGAAGTCCAGCTTTTGCAGTTTTTCTCTTATGGTTTGTGCTTTTGGTGGTATCTTAAGAAATGTTTACCCCAAGTCTCAAACATTTTCTTCTAAGTTCTTTTGTAGCAATTGTAGTTTTAGCTTTTATCCATTTCAAGTTAATGTTTGTGCATATGGTATGAAGTAAGTGTTAAGGTTTATTGTTCTCCATGTGGATATCCATCTGTGTCAGCACCGTTTGTTGAGGACTATTCTTGCTCCATGGAATGGACCTGGCACCTTTATTGAAAGTCAGTTGATCCATATATGATGGGTCTGTTTCTAGACTCTCTTCTTTTCCACCCTTGTCTTAATACACGAACTATCTGGTTGCTGTCCCACCAGTGGTCATCAAGTCACTTCCAACTCATGGCAGCCCTGTGGGTGTCAGACTAGAGCTATGTGCCACACGGTTTTCAGCGGGTGATATTTCAGAAGGAGCTCTCCAGGCCTTTCTTTCAAGGTATCTCTCAGTGGACTTGAACGACCAAGCTTTGACTAACCATTGGTAGAAAGCCAAGGGTCTTCATCTGTCTAATTCCTTCGTCCCTGATGATCAGGCCTGCACGCCCTCCTAGGGCTGACTAATGTTCCTATCCTGAGATTCAAGGTCACCTGCATTCATGTGATTTAAAGTTCCAAAACTATTTCTTTTTACCGAATGAAGTCCATGTATGTTCTGTTTTGTGTTCACGTACTCCCGAGCTCTGCGTTCGCTCACGCCTTTCTCCCTGCTCTTCTCCCTCCCTCCAGTTGTAACCCCAAAAGCCCTCTGAGGGAGCAATCAAAACCGCAGAGTGTCAGCCTTTTTAAAGAGGCGCTTTTCACAAAGTTTTCTAAGGGACTGAAAATAAGAACTGCATAATGGAGACCAGTTTACAACCTCCAGCAAAGCCATTTATCTCAATAACCACTTCACTGAAAATGTGGGCCAAACATATAAATCATATCTTGAAAGAAAGTATGTTGGTGCCACAGAAATTACCCTGTATTCTTACCACCTAATTTAAAAAATGTGTTTTGAAGCTTGAAGAAAGCAAACAAGCCTGGGGCCTGGCTGCCTTCTCCCACACGTCCCCTTCCTGCAGCGGGTCCCGAAATAATCCCCGCTCCTCCCTGGCGTGGGGAGACAAGTGGAAGCACTGAACAGCACATCCTGTGAGTCACTTGCTACTGCTGCTATTCTGAAACCTCACTGCTTTTAATGTCGCTTGGTAATTAGGAGTTCAGAACCCAGAACAAGTTGGCTGCTCACTTTGGGCTCGTCTGTGTCGGCCTCGGCCTGGGAGCTCAGTCATGCCCGTGTGTGCAGGCCACTAACACCCTCGTGTCTGATCTCGTGGACGTTGGTGCCTATTTAACAGCATTTCTCAGGAAGACTCATAAATGGGGGGAGTGAAGCAGAGACCAGCAGCACCTGTGACTGCGGGCTGGGACTTCCAGGGTCTTCCCAGAATTAAGGGATAACCAAAGGGTCATACTCAAAATGACAGCATCTCTGGCCACAGAGGACTGGCTAAGCAGCATGTGGTGTAGCCCTGTGCTGGACTACTCAGCCACAGAGAGAAATGAAACCCTCACACAGGCCCCAACATGGGTGAGCCTTGAAAACACAAGTCGAGTGGAACAAGTCAAATGTTCCATTTCCCTGAAGAGTACTCACTGGCAATGGGGTGGATGGTTAATGACACCGAGCGTCTCTGTAGTTGCTTATTGGCTGTTCATATATCTTCTTTGGATATAAAGCCTTTGCCCACTTCTAAATTGGGTTATTTTTCTTTTATTCTTGAGTTGTATTCTTTATATATTCTGTATACAAGTAGCTTTTCAGATATATTATTGGCAAATATTTTCTCCCATCCTGTAGCCCTTGAGACAGTTCTGACTCATAGCAATTCTATTGGACAGGACCATGATCCAGGAGCACCCAGCAGATCTTCTGGTTAGCAGCTGACCTTTGCCACCAGGGTGTTAAAGCACAGAAGTTTTTGATTTTGACGAAGTCCTAAATTTACCAGTATTTGTCTTTCGGCTACTTGTGCTTTTTTTTTTTTTTTTTTATTTCAATATATCAAATGTTAACTTGATTCCAGAGTTAAAAAGTGTCCCCAGAGCAACCTCCTCTGGATCCCTGTAACATTTATTAAAAAGTCCATCTTTCGCTAATGATTTGAGATCAGATTCCCCAAACTGTTATCATTAGCATACTTCATTTCCATAGATACTTAGACGCTCTGTTTCTGGCCTCCTTTTGTTCCATTTTGGAGGCCCTGGAGGCGCAGTGGTCATGGTGGTGCACTGGTAAAGAGAACCGACTTGTCTGGCTCCAAAAAAAATACTTGTTGATTTTTAAAAACTGAGACTGAGTTAAACTGAGATGTTAACTTAGGGAAAGTAGACATCCGTGTGGTGCAGAATCATCCTCTGCAAAGGCATGTTTCTCCATTCATTGTCATTACTTTTGTTTCCTAAGCTAACACTCTTGTGGCACTGGTATAATTTTCTTTAATATGGATTTTTATACATTTCATTACTAGGTTTTCTCCCTAGTAATTTATCTTAGCCAGTGCTGTTATAAATGGGTTCTTCCCTTTTATTATGTTTTCTCACTGGATGTTGTTTGTATGTAGGAATGCTGCAATTTGCAGTTGGTGTTAATTTTATGACTTGCTCTCTTACAGAAGACTCACTGTTTACATTCGTTTTAGCACTTCTTCCCTTGGGTTTTCTAGGTACCCTTTCATGTCATCTGCAGAAGGAGTGTGGATGTTCTTAAAGCGTTGCATTACATATAGTCCAATAGCTTCTTTTGAAATCTATGGTCCCAGTCTGTAGTCCTCTAGTCCTCCAGGCAGTTCTACCATACCCTTGCCAGCACCACGTATTAATGTTTCTAAAACTCTCTGCCAATTTAACATCCCCTTCATTCATGGAACGGACATTTGCTGTGCACCCCCTGCTGCCAGGTGTCCTGCTGACAGGACCCGTCCGCCCACTGGAATCCGTCTTCCAGCAGGAAGCCAGGAGTGGCTTCTTGAGGTTTAGAATGAAACCCACTGCGGCCTCTGGAGCCCAGCAGGCAGGGACAAGGCAGGCTGCCTGAGTGGCTAAAGCCATCTCTGGCCCAGGGAGCTCCTTCTGGAAAATCACGGAGCTGTTATGTAAACTCCATTCCCCTGCACCCGCCTTCTTTAGCACCAGAACAAGCCCTTCTTTAGCACCAGAACAAGCCCTTCCAGCTACGAGGGGCTGTCCTGCTTGACGCCTGCACGGCCCAGGCGTGCATCCTCACATCCTCGCTCTGACAGTTGCGGTGACTGATAGAAGCTCCCAGGAACAAGGGATGCTGAGGGGTTCAGATACTGCTTCCCTCAGTTTCACTGAAAGATAAAATGGGCGAGGTACCTGGGGTTCCTACTTCCCATGAAGCCTGCAATGGGCCCAGCTCCCCCAGGATGCCCCCCATGAACAATCCCATTGACACAATCCCTATCCTGCCTGAGAGAGGACCCCCCGGAGGTCCTTGAGGCCCCAGCCTGCCGGCCTAGCCCCACTGTCCTCCATTGTGGCCTGGTGAACCAGAACTTGAGCCCCTCAGCCGTGGGCCACCTCCTCCTGCTCCCAGGCCCTTCTCGCCGCTCTGCTCGCCCTCCGTCGGCCCGCCCTGCCTCTAGGAGTGTTTCCATCCCTGCCTTGCAGTGTGTGGTGAGGACAGAGTAGGGGTCCTCGTGCTGGGTCTGCATGGCGCGTGGCTCAGGGAAGAGGCTCCAAACCAGTTCCCCAACTCAGACCAAAAGAACTGGAAGACCGGCTGACCCAACCAAAAAACCAAATCCCATTTTGTCTAGTCAATTCTGAATCATGGCAACTCTTAGAAATTAGAGAGTAGAACAGCTCCATAGGGTTTTCTCGGCTGTAATCGTCACGGAAGCAGCCTGTCCTCTGCGGTGCTACAGGTTTGGTTCACACTGCTCACCTCTGGGTCAGTAACCAACTGCAAATGGATTGCAAGTATTTGTGCCAACCAAGGACTATCCTTCAGTCCCAGGGTTCCCAATGCAGTTTTTGCTAGAAATTCAGCCAATTCCTCGTCCTAGAGCTGCTGGTCCAGGTGGGGCCTGGCCACTGATCAGGCTCTGCACATGTGTGGCAAGGGGACGTCTGGGTCTTGATGTTTGCGATTCTGTCCTAATACCCCCAGATGTAGGTCTGTGTGGAAATGGGGGTATGGTGTGAGGAGGGGCACCCCCCTCCCACTGACAGGCCCAGGCAGCTGGGTCCCCAGGAGAGAGGAAATTTCCTTCTCTGTGTGTTTATTTTCCATGTCTTTGCCTTTGTAAGCCAAGCTGGTGTTGGTATTTACCTTGGCCAGGCCACCACACCTCCCTGCCAGCCTTGCGTAAACACGCCAGTCCTTCTCTTGGCCCCAGTAGGTCTAGGTGGCCTTTGCAACCAATTCTAGAACTTCAAAAATCTGAAGGCCTATGCTTAGGGGCCGCTTTCCCCAGGGACCAGCTGTGCTGGCCTCAGGGACCCTCCCCGACAGATTTCATGCTGATGGTGACTGCCAAGAGCTGTGGCATGGAAAACTGGGAGGAGGCTGGGGAGAGCTGTCCCACTCTCCTTCCCTCTTCACAGTATGTGGGAGTCCCCTCTACTCACGTCCCCAGAGTCAGGGTCTCCCCAAGGACACACAACAAGGGACAGAAGCAAGCATGGGCTGCCCAGGCACCTCTGGGCAGGTGGGAAAAGGCTTGGTCTTAGGGAAAGGCTGTTCTTTAGGGCGCGTCCAGGAGTGCTACGTTTAGCTGGGCTGGCAACACGAGTGGATAGTAGACAGCTGCAGTGAAGTCAGGAGCGTCCTAAGGGGGAGGTGTAGGGGGCAGCAGCTGGAGGCCCACCCTCTGCAAGGGACCACCCAGGGGTACAGGTGCCTTCCTGAAGGCTAGAACAGTGGTGAACCAGGGCAGCAGCCGAGACCCAGCCCTGGCAAGAATGGGGTCCCGTAACTGGGGAGGCTGTGGGCACTTGCCTCTCTCTGGGGCCAGTTTCATTTTACAGAAATGGGGGCGGGGCGCCCATCCCCTAGGCACGAGAAGTGTGAGGATGATGAAACCAGGGTGGAAGGCCTATGGCGGGGCCTTCCCCCAGTGGGCACCACTGCCCCTTCTCTTAGCTGCAGTTTTCACCAGAGCGTCAGTGGTGTCCCCGCTGCCTCAGTCACCCGCTGACCGCCTCCCCTTCTCCATGCAGATCTGGGACATGAGCGATGACGAGACCATCTGAACGGCTGGGCTGCTGCACATCGGACCTTTGCTAGGAGCAGGAGACACAGGCCCGGGACCTGGTGATGCTAGGCCCTGTGCCCACTGCCTGTCCCCATCTCCTCTGCGCTGCAGACAGGGCCACCCTCACCTACCCAGGAGCTGCCATGTCCTCATTTCTTATGACTCACAACCCTACCACTTCTGAGCTAAATAATAACTTCCACGCTGGCACTGCCAGCTCTCTGGGAATCACTCCCTCTGTAAGCATGTCTTTTCTTCTCGGCTGTGACAAGTGCGTGACATCAAGCTCCTGAGGCCTTCGTGCCACGGCCCCATGGTGCGGCATGAGACAGGGAGGAGCTGGCCTAATGCAGACCTGAGGAGCCAGGAGCAAGACGCGCCGTCCTGCAGCCCTGGGAAGGGCAGTGCCACGGGTCTGGACACACCACGGGCCCTCGGGCGCTCTGCCAATGCTGCATCTCACCCGTCACCTCTCGGGGCAGGGCAGGGCAGGGGAGGGAGGGTTTCTGTGAGCCTTCCCTGTCAGCCTGGCCCTGGGGGAGAGGCGGACAGCTTCTCCCAACCCCACTGCCCTCTACTTTGGCCCCCCCAGACCTTCCTGCCGCTTGTGCTGCTAGCAGAGAGGCCCAGGAGCAGTTCTTGGGGATGATCTTGGCAGCTGTCTGGGTGGCGTTCCCCTTGTGGGCACTCAAGTCCCACAGAAAGCCCCCACCTCCACACTAGCACTCTGCCCTCCACTGCAGACCATGGAGGGTGGACGGTCTTCTTCCCTTGCCGAGGGTCCTCCGGGGCCTGCACGTGTGGAACTGTCGGCCGTGTCTGTAGCCAAGTGTCCACCAGGGCTGCGAGGGTGTGGAGGCCCAGAAGCGGGCACACTGGGCAAGCACCCTGCACAAGGATGGTGTCCCAACCCTGGAGCAGCACAGGAGTCAGGCACCCTGTCCATGTGTCTGTCTGACGCTCACGGCTCCGTCTTTCAGGCCTGGAACCTTGGGACTGACAGACATACAAGGTTGTGGTTTAAGAGCACTTTATTATTGTTCTTAAGGCTACTTTTAAGTACAAAAAAAAAGATGGCCTGCCAAACCTTTTTTTTTTTCTTCTTCCAGGAAAAACAGGCCACAGAGAATGTATATTACAGATTTACAAAGGCGGAGAGAATGGCCGGGCACACTGCAGATGGTGGTGTCGGCGCCGCGCTCCCGGGGCACGGGCTCCTCCCCCTGACAAGTTGGGTTTTCTGCTCCCCTCCAGGGCTCTGCCCATCCCAGATGGGCCAGGGCCCCGGGCCCAGTCCTCCCCGCAGTGACCGTCTGTGCGGGATGAGAGGTGCGGGCCGCTCCGCTCGGCAGTGGTGGTGTCTTCCTGTGGCGACGCTCAGTAGCCTGTAGCAGTAACAAACTAGTGGCTATTAATGCAGTTGCAGTGTTCTCATAGAGTAACTGTGTGCCTGCACTTTACAGACAAATCTACGACAAAAAAAGATCAACTTTTTTTTTCCAAACAAAAAAAAAGAATGATTACAATAGGAAAGGGAAAAATTAAATAGCTACATATCATTAACAAATTAATTGTTCTTCAAAAAATACCTACAAATGTCTCTGTACATCCTTTACGCACAGCGTAATGATGGTCTTAAAGTCACCTAAATAAAAAAAGTGTTCTCAACAATCTCCTACAGAAACTAGGGGCCTGGATGCCAAAGCTTGGAAGCCCAGGAAAACAGGAGGGAAATGTGTGCGGGACAAGGAGAGGGGCTTTCTGGTGCTTTCTAAAAGGCCCACAGCTGCCCATCCCCTCAACTGCACTGCACCAAGGGCCAGTCCTCTGGGCCTTCCACTCGGGGTCAGTTTTCCCTCTTGCTGAAAACCAGCCTCAAGGGCTGCTTGAGCTCTAGGTCCATCAAGTGTCACAGGTGGTTGCACCACGTGGCCCCGGTCAGGTGATGTACATAAGCCCCCTAGTGGGCAAGGCAGGAATGTCGAATCCTGGAGAGGCCGGGGAACAAACAAATGTCCACTGAGCAGAAAGACAAGAGAAGCTGGGACATCCACAGCTGTGTCTGTCGTGTTTTCTTCACCTAACTTCTAGTTAGTAGCTATTAACATAGCAAACAATAATAAATGCAGGAATAACTGTGTAAGTCAGAGGAATGTATACTGCCTTGGCCCCAGCTTACAAGGAAGCGTACATAAAATACCGTATCACAGATTGTCAGCAATCTGCTGGTCAGCCAAGAGAAGGGAGAAGGAGCAGTTTCTGCATCAGGGAGAGCTGGGAGACACAAATACCAACCCTCCGCCCCAGGAGCTTTGTAACATGCAGACAAGGACGCAAAAAAAATATGGCCTCAGCCTGCAGCCAAAACCCCAGCATCCTCTGCGTCAGCCGACCAACCACTGAACTGCTCACCTCCAGGGCCTGCCAGCAGCCGGCTGTCCCCGGAGTGACTTGTGAGTAAAAGTGAATATCCAATACAAATCTTAGAGTACAACTGTACCAGCAGTAAGTATATCTAGGACTGTAACTGACAAAAATAAAACTAGTTCTGGAAAGAAGCTATTAAGGATTAAGATTTTTTTGTTGTTGTTTTACTGTCTATACATTAATAGAAACCAGCTATTTTTCTCCATTAAAACATGCAATCAATGTTTAAAGCACTATGGAATCCTCCCACCTCAGCGCTAGCCTAACAAACTGCAGTGTCGAGGAAAGGGAAAAATGCCCGTGATTGGTAGAGTCTGCAGTCCAGTTGCAAGCACCTGAAACCTAGAGAGAAAGACCTATAACCTGTATGAGACTTCCCCTTCCAAAGCTGTTTTGTCTAAATTAAAAAACAACACACAAATGGTCAGAAATGTCATCCTTGAACCCTTTGTTTTCAGCAGTTTGCCCTCCGAGTACTAGTGTCTCACTTAAAGTTGTCAGGCAGGCAACTTTAACCTCCTCCAATAGTGCAAATCAGACACGACAGTTCTCTTCAAGTATACACACACGCGCACCAGACAGAAAACGCTACGGAAGCTACACCGCACAGCACCCCAGTCTCGAGAAGCAAGCTAACAGGCACAGAGCATCGGGTCACCAGCAGTCGTCACGACTGTGACTCAGAAAGCGCACACACGTGGAGTCGGTCCCTGCGAGGGCTGGAAGACCTGCATCAGAGGTTTCTTTGGTAACTGAGGCAGGAAGGAAGGACGCTACATCAGACAGATGTTCTGCACGCCGTTCCTGCTGTCGTGTGTGAGGGCACCCATGTACAAAGACCAAGCAAGTACAAAAACAGAGCAGAACAAAAACCCCAACAACATGGTTTTTGCGAGTAAACCATCCCTTCCCTGCCCCCCGCCCCCCGCCCCCCCCCCGACATATTCGGCTGTTGTAAGCGCGGACTGTTCAAAGCTCAGGCAAACCATGCAGATCCTCGACGTGCATAGGGACACATCCTGTTCATGAGACCACGGAGGGGGAGTGGCTGTGGTTGACCATGTGGGCAGAGGGGCTGGCGGGCTGGCCTCTCCGGGACGCCGATTCTGGGCTGCTGGAGGCACCATCCTTGGCGGCTTTGATCTGAAGCCACGTGTCACCAAGGGCTTTGGCAAAGTGGTCATCCACGGAGCCTGTGATGGACACCGAGTTGGGGGCCGGCTCAGGTTCCTTGTAGTTCTTGCCCAGGCTCCTACGGAAATGCTCCTCCACCACAGGGTCGCAGGTGGTAGTCGCTGGAGGAGGAACAGGAGAGAGTGGTCAGGGCCTGGACTGGGGCCCGGAGCAGGAACAGCGCTGGCAGCCCCTCCCACAGAGGACTGCCACCTCAGTGCTGGGCAACCTTCTGCAACCAGACATAGCTGATGGTCACAGTGGACAGTGGGGGCACTCATGACTTCACTGACTGCAAAATGGTGACAAACCTACTGCGTGGGGCTACTGTGAGAACTCAAAGCAAATTCAGCATTCACTAAGTGGTTATAAAAAATTAGAACTGTTTTCCCTCCAACCAGAGTATGAGACTGGGGACAGTGTGCTGTCTCAGCAAGCACAATGTTTGGGTACACGTGTAAGAAACTCCCTTCCACCTCCAAGATGAGTGAGCGCTGGGCCTGGGTAATCAGATCTGCAGTGAGGTGGGGAAGGGGCTGCAGGGTCCAATTGCCATCACAGCCAACAGACAAGCACCCTTCCCAGCCTGCCCATGAGGGCACTTACTGCTCGGGGGCCGCCTGTAGTGGGCGGGCAGGGAGGCCACGCAGCCGCTGTGCGCGATGGGGCAGTGGGAGAGGTTGCAGTTGCGGTTGCTGGCAGAGGCGCACGTGATCACAGAAGGCCGGTTCTGGGGAAAGGAGGAGAGCAGGGCTGATGTTAGACGGGCAGCTGCTGCTGGCCATTTCAGAAGCCCACCTCTGGGCTGCAAGGCTGTATTGTGAAGCCTGTCCGGGAGCCCTGCCCGAGCAGATGCGAATCAGAGGTGAGCCTGCCCACTGACCCTGGATGAGTGACTTGCCAAATGATCTGGAACCCAGGACAAAGCCTGGCTCACTGTGTGCACAGTAGGACTTCCTTGGGGTGACATCCAGTCCACTCCCATCTGCCCTTTCTCTACAAAGTGACCCCTGGCCCTGACAGGGACAAGTGACAAAGGCCAAGCTGTTCAGAGTCAGTGTTTCACTCACAAATGTAACTTGAGGCCAACACTGGGAGTTTGGAACTCACCTCTGTATGTGGCTGTGAGTTACAGAAAGGCCCACAAGCTACTTAGGAAGGTCCCTGGAGCCACCCACTGGGAACCCTGGTGGCACAGTGATTTAGAGTTACAGCTGCTAACTGAAAGGTTGGCAGTTTGAATCCACTAGGCCCTCCTTGGAAACCTTATGGGGCAGTTCTACTCTGTCCTATATGGCTGCTATTAGTTAGAATCAGCCAACAGCAGTGGGTTTGATTTTTCTGTGGAACCACTTCAGTCACACGCTTCTCCAGGCTGGTAGCTTAGCATGTCACCCCTTCTTCAAGTCTTCCAACATACTAGCTGTTTTGCAGAGCCCAAACCAGCCCAGGTTTGCATGTGACCATGCAAATCATGATGGAGCTGGAGGTATATGAAATATCATCGTGTCTAAATCCCACAAGTGACCCCCCATCCCATCAGCTATCTCCCAGCAGCTATCTTTCCTCCAAACCACCCGCACCTGTCTGTCTGGTGAACTCCATGCACCCTTTCAAAGCCTATGCTGATAACCCTTCTGAGAAGCCTTGTCTGACTACCACCTTGCCCACTGCCTCTGCACCCCCCAAGGTTCAGCAGGCCTGTCCCTCCTTCCAGGCACCCACAGCCAAGCACCACCTGGCTCCCCTAGACCAGCGCTCTGCAGAGCAAGGACCAGCCTCTGAATTCCCAGGCATGGTGTCTCATCTGGGCCAGAAAATGTCTGTGAATGAAACTGAACTTTCTCTTGAGGTTCCAGCCAAGGGATCTCCTGTCTCCACCAGGATAAGACGGAGGACCTCATGGGCCAGATCACAAGACAAGCAATGAGGGCCTGGGCACTGACCAAAGCAGGGCCAGGGGAGGCGGGGACAGTCCTCAGCCCTCTGCTTGGCAGACCAAGCAGGACATCAACCCCTGCCACGATGTGAAATGAGCAGGGAGGTTACACACCTGTGCTGTGATAGAAACCTGCTCCCACAAGGAGCATGAGGGGCTGGCTCTAGGGGCCAACAAATGATCTAGAATGACCATAAGGGCTTGTGCTTGCATCTAACAAGGAATTACACACATCCAAGGTGGGAAAGAGATGGCCTAGCAACGAAGGATCCATTGTCACTAGCTGGCCGTGAGTCAGCCCCCAACTTGTAGTGTACAATGTGATCCACAGGGTTTTCTTTCATTGGCTGGTTTTATGGAAGTAGACCTCCAGGTCCTTCTTCCTGGTCCCTCTTCCTCTGGAAGCTCCCCTGAACCCCACTCAGTATCCTAACAGCAGACGAGCATCTACTGATAGGTGGGCAACGGCTGCACAGGAAGTGCACTGGCCAGGAGCGAACCCCCATCTCCCAAAGGGAGCCACCCCTGATGGGCGGCTTTGTTAAAGGCTGAACGAGTCATCAGTAGGGATGGAGCTACCAGGGGTCGGTGTGCTCCTTCCTGGTATAAGCAGAAACGGAACTGAAGAGCAGGTAGACGCGGGGCGCAGGTGGGCCTGGGGGGCATGCCAGCCCTCCACTAGCCAGGCAGAAGTCTAGGCACAGGCTGCCACCACTAAGCTTCTGTTTCTTCATGTGTCAGTCATCCTTCCAGTACCTGAAGGGACTGGTGGACTGCCTGTGAGGAGGGTGAGGGGCCTGCTCTGCAGGTACCAGTCATACCACACCCAAAGACAGGCACAGAGGGCAGCACCACCCTCGGGAGAGTCAGTTCTACCCACGAGCCGTGCTCTCCCCAACCCACATGGTGGGGCTGAGGCAGTCATGCTCTTGAGGCAAGACCATGCATCCTTGGCCACAGCTGCCTGAGCGAGGCTGTCAACCTGAGCCCACTCAGTAAAGACAGTGGAGCCTGGACTGGGCTAAGCAGATCCCAGGAGCTGTGGGAAGAACACCTGGGCTGGCCATGCAGCTCACAGCAGCCAGAAGGAGGCAGTGACCTGGACCAGCAATGAGCCAAGAAAGGAAGGAATGGCCTGCCTTCTCTCCAGCGTGCCAAGCAAGGCCTCCCTTCCTTCTGGAGCCTGGCTGCACCCATGACCTGGTTCTGGGAGACACCCAGGGTCCTCCCAGCAAACTCCCTTCCTCTTGTGCTTGGGCTCACTCCAGCTGGTTTCTGTTCCTTGCACCCAGAGTCCTGACCAACACAGATATTGCCAGGGACACATTTGAAAGGTGTCGTGGGGGGGGGGGGATCAGGGAAGATAAAGAAATCCAGTTTCACATAATCAATTTCAGGAAGCTCAGGCTGAAGATGAAATTCAGTGCACAAGCCCAGAGATGGAAACGCCACTTCAGGAGAGAATGCATCAGCAAGGGACAGCAGGCAGCAGGGTATGACAACAGAAGAAGATCCTAACTGGAAACTGTGGTGGCGTAGTGGGTAAAGTGCTACATCTGCTAACCAAAAAGTTGGCAGTTCAAATGTGCCAGGCACTCCTTGGAAAATCAATGGGGCAGTTCTACTCTGACCTCTAGGGTCGCTGCGAGTTGGACCCGACTCAATGGCGTGGGTATGGTTTTTGGTTTAACGTTATACAGATGTGCAGATGCTGAGTGCGCTGAGGCCCTCTCCCCTTCCTCCCTACCCAAGCTGGGAGAGGCTAGTTGGACCTGTCTAAGACTCTCAAAACCACCCATCTTCCCAGCTGCAGCTCCCATATTTGCCCCCTAACTTTGCAGCTGAGTGAGAACTAGGAGTCGGCTCCACATACCCACCTAAAACCAACCTCATTCAAAGGCAAGACAGGAGACTGAAAGGCTAAGCACCCCTCCGCTCCCAGTGTCTCCTAGCCTAGGTAAGGAAAACAAAGGCCAGACAGAAGTGCCCCCGGGAGAGTACAAGGGGACCAGGGTAAGCATCCAGCTCCCCTAGGGTCCATTCAGGCCTTGCCCACCCTTGGGGTGCTCCTCCCTATTGGGTTTTCCTGTTCAATCTGAGCCTGTCTCATTTGCTGCTGCCCTCTTGGCCACCTTCTGGTATCTTTTGTAGCTTTCTTCAAAACATTCTATACCCTCACAGCTGCCACCACAAAAAGACAGGGTGAGGTGGCACCTTCTGAAGCCCCCTAGTTGTGCCTCTTTGGGAATGTTCCAGTTCCTGGAGATCTGAGTCACATTTTCCGCCAGGCAACGGAAGGCATCCGCTGCGTCCCCCACAGGGCAGCACAGCTGAGGGCAGAGCTGGGCTCCCAGATCCCCACCCCATCACCACTGCCCTTGCTCAGAGTTGGGAGAGCGGGGGACAGTCATACTTCCCCACAACAGCCACCTTTACTGGGGAGGAGGGGCAGCAAATTAAACCAGTCCTGGAAATGGGTGGGTGGCTCTGAGCTACTAGAGAACAGGGCTGTGTCCTGCTCGTCTTTCCGTCCCCAGCACTGTCCCCCCAACAGAACTCAGCAAATGCCTATGTGTTCAAGCTGGGGCTCCTGAAGGCCCACAGGAGCTACTTCCTCGAGGCCACCAAGGACTAGAGACCGGACAGAGGTGCTCAGGTTACAAAACCCAACCCACCCCAACCTGCTGCTGAGTCGATTCTGAATCACGGCAACTTGACAGGACAGAGAACTGCCCTGGGGCTGAGAGATCACAGGTATCTGATAACACCTTCCTGACCATGTCCCTCCACTACTTAAACACACCTTGGGGGTCTCTACGGAAAAAAACAAAAAAAAAGCCACTTTTGCCACTGGCCACCCCATGTGTGTCAGGGTAGAAATCTGCTCCATGAGGTTTTCAATAGCTTCAGAATACTTTCAGAAGTAGATGGCCACACCTGCCTTCTAAGGTGCCTCCAGGTGGGGCTGAGCCAATAACCTTTCAATTGGTAGCTAAGTCCTTAATCACCTGCCCCACGGAGCCTGGCCTTTGTGGAGTAGGGTCCAAATTCCTTAGCATTTAATAAAAGAAAAACTAACCCACTGCCACTGAGTCCCTTCTGACTCACAGCAATCCTGCAGACAGAGTTTCCAAGGAGCACCAAGCAGATGTGGACTGCTGACTTCCTGGTTAACGTCCACAGCACTTGACCACTATGCCACCAGGATTTCCTAGCCCTTAACAGAGGGCATCTATTATTCTGTTGGGACTTCTCCACCACAGGGTGAAGGCATCTAAACAGGGTGCTGCCAACCACACGCACCCTGCCCCAGCGCACCACCCCCACCCCATCCCTGAGAAGGGGTCTTCCCCATACCTCCCTGTCCTTATCTAGACTGCGAGCTCCTCACAGGCTGGAAGTGACCCAGGTCCCACACATGCCTGTGTCTCAGGAGGCCCACAGAGCACCGGGATGTGGGCAGTGCCAGCGAGTGCTGAGTGGAGGAAAGGCAGCCCCGCTCACCCAGCCCTGGGCCCACCCGCGTCCCCAGCAGCATGGATCAACGGCTGTCAAGCGACACTTGAAATACAGTAGTTTAGCTACCTCATGACTCATCTCTCTTCTAGACTGAAACTGAGTTCTCTGAGAAGGAAGACTCGAAACTGCTCAGTCTCCTGCTGGCTACTCCATGGCACACAAGAGGTGTCTGCATGTTTCTGTCCCAGGAATGTCGCAAACACGGCAGTGATGCTCACACGGCAGTAAGACAAGCGTGTCAGCGGACAGAACAGGGCAGCAGGCTCTGAGGACGCAGCGGCTCTCACAGCCGACTCTGTACAAGACCCCCAGCCAGTCTTAGGCCAGCATTTACTCAGGACCTCTGAGGCTGCAGGGGGCAGTGACAGTTCAGTGGTAGACTTCTCACCTTCTGTGCCAGAAACCTGGGTTTCAGCACTTGCCACTGGACCTCCTGCCCAACCACTGCCCTTCTGTCAGTGGAGGCCTGTGTGCTGCCATGGTGCAGAACAGGTTTCAGTGGAAGCCCTGGTGATCTACTTCCAAAAATCAGCCAATAAAAATCCCATGAATCAGAATGTTTTGATCTGAAACTGATCATGGGAATGGCTCAGGACCAGGCTGTGTTTCAGTCCAGTGCATGACAGGGTCACTCTGAGTTGGGGGTTGACTGGGTGGCATCCAACAACAGTGAATTAGGTCACAGGCACTGAGCAAAGCCTCAGCAGCTCCAAGAGGGAAATGCCACCATTTAATGCAGTGATTTGGAATCGACTCGACAGCAGTGGGTTTGGTTTTTGGCTTAATGCGGTGATTCACAACTACTCTGATGGTGAAGCCTCTCTTCATTGTATGTTTCCCCAGGAACTCCATTTGTAAGATTTTTTTTTTTCCTACCAAGCAAAATATCTTAAGTAATCATTTCATTTCCTTATTTTCCTTTAACAGAAAAAAAAAGTCTTTCATCTGCCCACCACAGATTTCTGACCAGCATAAGCTAACCCTGTCCCCACTGACTACAGGTTCCAGCCCCAAGCGAAGAAGCCTGACACTTGGCTTCCTCTATGTGACCTTACAACGGGTAACGTATGAGCCTTGTTCTGGTTACGTTAATCCTGACAAACAGGCTCATCCATGAAGACGGCTGGGAGAGTCATCTCAGTGAGCCCACGCCTTCCATTCTGCAAAGAAAGAAACTAAGTCCCAGAGACATTAAATGTCTGTTCTGAGGCCACTTCTTCTTAAGAGACAAGGCCCAGGCTACTTCGGTAGGAACTGAAACATGGCAAGCTCTCAGGAAGAAGATATCCTCCTGGGGGCTCACCCCAAGTGCACAAGGAGGCTGTGAGTGCCTGTCCCCCTCACTCCTCCCCGACCTCAGCTCTGACTCCCTCCAGTCCAGAGCCTCCCACTCATCACCGGCCACCATCGTCACAGCTGGGTCCTAACCCTGCAGGGGCCAAGGCATACCTGCTGCCGCTCGGCCGGGGCCAGCGTGGGTGAGATGCCAACTGGCCTGGTGGCATCCATGCTGTTCTTGGTCAGGGCGAGGGGCTGCTCCAGGGTGAGGCTGGGGATGGACGCATACAGGTGGGTGCCGTGCAGGCTCACGGTGGGCGCCACTGCGCGCTCGATGGGGCTACGGCTCCGTGCCCGGTGGTCCTTCCTGCAGTCACCATTGGCTGTCTTGTTCCTGAAAAGAGGAATGAACACTCAGATGGGTACACCTGCCAGTTTCTGAGTGATGAAGGGGAACACTGATCATGGGCCAGACATTTCACACTCTTTCTTTCATTTGATTGTTAGCTTGCCATGGATAAACAGTATCATCCTTCCCATTTTCTGAGGCTCTGATTAAGCAGCTTCCAAACAAAGTGAGGAGCCAGAGTTCCCAGGTGATAGAGTTAGTGTGCTCAGCTGCTAACCAAAAAGTCAGAGGTTTGAGTCTACCCACAGGTATCTCAGAAGGCCTGGTGATCAAATTCCAGAAAGTCAGTGAATGAAAACCTTATGGATCACAACAGTCCGCTCCACAGGCGGCCATGGGGACGGTGCGGTCCCAGGCGGGTTTCGTCCTGCTGTGCCTCAGGTCGCCAGGCGGCTGTAACACGTGGGGAGTACACACAGGGCATCCCCGAGCGGTGCAGCAGGCAGACACACTGAGTGACCCACTGAAAGGCCCAGTGATCTACCTTCCAAAACAATCAGCCTTTGAAACCCTCTCAGACACAGCTCTACTCTGACACACAAGGGGCGGCCATGTGTCAGGACCAAGTCCATACCAACTGGCTTTTAAAAATCACAGGCCCTCAGACATCCCTGCTAGGCAGCACGTGAGATACAGAGAAGTGACCAGGTGAGCAGGAACCCATGTGTGGGGAGGGCCAGGTAAGCCCAAGCTCCCTGATACACCTATAAGCGTAACCGAGGAAGCCAGGAACAGACACCTGCCCCTAAGACAAGCTAGAAAGGTGGTCGGCCAGGTGACGGTCTGAAACCTTTTGGATGAATGATGCCTTAGACAGGTGAGAGAAGGATGCTTCTGCAATGGGCCATCACAGGCACCCCAAGAGCACAGGCCCTGTGTGGGCACCATCCACCTCCCCTCAGCCAGCGCTCTTGGGCTCACCCTCTGAATGTGTAACAACGGACAGGGCCACCAGGGTCACAGGATCAAAGCCAGCCCTCTTCCCCATGTGCCACAGCCTCTGGGAGTGCTTCAGAACTAGCACATTACTTTGGTGCCACAAGAGGAAATGAACTGAAAACTGGGCGTGTTGAGTCAACTCCAGCTTATGGGTCCCCATGTGTGTGACAGTGTGACTGTACTCTGTGGGGTTTTCTTTTTACTGTGGTATGTATATAACAGATCGTTTGCCACTTCAACAGTCTTGATACGTACAGTTTTGTGGCATCAATTATGTGTACATGTTGTTCAACCATCACCACGGCTTGTTCCGAATTCCCGGTCACCTGCAACAGGCGCTCGGTGAGGCCGCGGCAGTGAGCTCCTCGTCACTGCTCCCTCCCGCCCACCCCCAGCAACCTCTCGTCAACTCTGCTCTCTGGGCGTTGCCTAGTCTAGATGTTTCATAGAAGGGAGATCACACAGTATTTTTCCCTTTGTGGCTGATTTCTTTCACCCCATTGGGAATACAGGTGCAACAAGCACTGGTGCACAGGCATCTGTTACGGTCCTGCTTTTAGGTCTTACGGATACAGGCCCAGGAGTGAAATTGCTGGATCAGATGAGAATTCTATGTTTCACTTTTTAAAGAACCTCGAAACCATTTCCCACAGTAGTTGTACATTTTACAATGCCTCCAGGAATGTAAGAGACTTCCACAGGATTTTCAGCAGCTGATTTTTAAGAAATAAATCCCCAGGCTTTTCTCCTCAGATACCTCTGGGTGAACTTGAACCTCCAGCCTGTCAGTTTGCAGCTGAGCATACTAACTGTTTGCACCACCAAGAGACTCCAAAGGGAAAATCAGCCCATCCCAACACTGAGGAACTTGAGGAAATGTGTTATTTGAGTGGCATGTCTGCTGTTTTCCTGTTGACTTGCTCTTTGTCTCTATAACTGAGTCAAAGACATCCAGTCAACCCTGCCGTAGGAGTAATTTAGCATACACTGCTGGTCTCTACCAACCTGGAGGAGAGGAGAATGGAGAGCATCAAAGACAAGGAAGATCTGAATGCATGAGACAGACAAGGCCACATCACCAGACCCCATCAGCCTGAGACCAGATGAACTAGATGGTGCCTGGCTCCCACCAATAACCATTCTGACAGGGAACACAAGAGAGTCTCTGAAGGTGCGGAAAAAACGTGCAGTGCAGAATTTGAACTCTACTGAAAAGACCGGATTTGATGGTCTTTTTACAGTCCAGTATGACAGACTGGAAGATCCCCGCAAGTCATGGCCTCCAGCCTCTGTTAGCCCAGAACTAAAACCACTACAGAAGCCAACTCCTCAGACGAAGACTGAACTGCTATATGAGACATCAAATGATAGCAATGAAGAATGTGCTTGTTGGATCAAGTAGATACACGAGGCTAACTGGGTAGCTCCTGTCTGGAGTGAGAAGAGAGGGCAGAGGAGAACAGGAGCTGGTTAAAAGGACATGGGAAATACTAGGTGGAGAGGAGGCGTGTGCTGTCACAGTGTGGCTAGAACAGCTAGGGTCACAAAACAAAGTGTGTGTAAGTTTTTTATGAGAGACTCACTTGAGCTGTAAACTTTCAATTAACACAATGAAAAGACAAAGGAAATAAATCAACATGTGCTGCATCTCCACGTCATTTCCCGGTTTTGAAGATGCCTCCTCAGTCCTTCCCTCTGCTTCTCCAGCCACTCCCGCAGGCCGTCTGCACTCTGTGTGATGTGTGCTCACCCCTGTCCTCCGACCATTCTCCAGGAGACCAGCAGGAGCTCCAGTGGTCAACTCACAGAGCCACGCGGGACACTCGGGTTCCACTCAGGGGGCCCCAGCCACTTAAGCAGGGATATAAGTGTAACCCTTTGAGAGAGAAAAGGCTACAGTTTCTTCTTCCTTTTCTTGTGCCTGGAGATCTTTATTATAAACATTATTTTAAGATGTGATGCAGACAGGCTTCTGGGAAAGGCCAGTTTGCTCAGTGCCCGGGTCCCCGTAGCCTCAGGGACTTGTGTTCCGGGTGCAGCACCTCACCATATTTGGTCTCCCCTCACTTGTCAGGAGAGGGTTCTGATTCGCTATAGTACCTGTGCCTGTGCTGCTGGTAGTCCCTACTTTTCCCTTCTACCCACTCCATGTGTGCCAGAGTAAAATTAAATGCTATAGGTTTTAACAGCTGATTTTTCAGAGAGATCACCAGGACTTTTCTGAGGCACGTCTGGGTAAAGTGGAAACTCCAACCTCCTAGTTAGCAGCCCAACATGTTAACTGTTTCCACACCTAAGGATTCCCTTTTCCCCATAATGGGCCAGAAAGTCCAGCAGCTAAGTTTGCTGGAATGCCAAGAGCTGCTCTGAGTTGTGTTAGGGTGATATGCCAGCCCCGAGGCACCAGGATCACAAGGAAGCAGAGCAAAACGCTCCCAAGTCCAGCAGAGGATTCAACTGTTAGAATAGTTTTCAAAGGCTTCTTTTCCTGAGGCTTCCCAGAAACCTGTTTACCATCACAGTAACACACACATACACACATATGCACATACACACATACGCACATACACACACACACACACACTGAAGAGCACTGGCCAGGAATCAGATCCCCCACCAAATGGGGGAACTCTACACCCCTGAACCACCGCAGTCCTCTACAGGAGGGTGGTAGTTCTGCCTGAGGAGCACTGGCCAGGAATCGAACCCCAGTGTCCTGTGTGAAAGCAGAACACTACCACTGCCCTCTCGAGTCACGTGGCTTACGGGTACCACTGCAGCCTTTCCTCATCCAGTTTGACTATTCAGTCACCTCACTGGCTTGGAAAGGTGTCGGCTTTCCGAATCTGCTGCCTACAGGAAGGCAAGGCCTGCGGGGAGGTCAGGCCCAGGGCAGAGCTGCCGCAGCTCCCCTAGCAGACTCGGATCTCATTTGTTAATAGCACAGCTCTATGTAAATAAGGTACCAAGTCTTCTCCAACTACCGCTGTCTACACATGTTTTCCATCATTATCTGACACAAGAGGACAAACTGAGGTTTGAGAAAAAAGGCTGACCCTGAGAACATTACTGGGAAAGCATTCTCCCCCACCCTCATACTAGGGGCTGTTGCCTCATGTGAGGGCCTCCACCTGGGGGCCAGGACCCCCAGCGACACATGACAGTGTAGGAATCCACAACACTCCAGGCGCTGTTTCTGCCTTGAACAGATCATATGTCCCCCATGTGTATACTCAGTGTTTTTCAAGTGAAAGGAGATGTTGCTGAGATTAATAAAATATAAATTAACTTAAAATTCTGACTGCTACTAAATTTGTAGTAGTTTTTGTCATTACGTATTGGCTCAATGAATATTTTAAAAAAATGAGTATCATATTTTTGCCATTAAGTACAGTCCTTGTACCAGTGAAGGGATGGAAAGCATTATGTTTCTCCTGGGTAAAGGGGCTACAGTGTCTGAAGAGGACAGAAACCTGGGCAAGATTCTCTTCCTAGGTCTGACAATTAGGTCCATGAACTTAACTGTTCTAAGTGCTACATACCTCACTGCTGAATATCCCTATGGTCACCTTCCAAGTACTCCCCTGGGGAAGCTATACACCGACGCCAGCGCTTAGGACACCCTGCAAAGCAATTTCAGAACTCTTTCAGGAATGGCCATTGCACAAAGTGGCATGGTGATAAGTTCACCAACTTAATTGTATAGGTGTCTGTGAGGGAGTTTTTAGCAATAAACAAATAACTATATTGGCACACCCTACCTACTCACCTAATTTGGCCCCCAGTGGCTTTTTTCTTTACCTCAGGATAAAGAAAACATTGAAAGGAAGACATCTGGATGCCATTCAGGACATCAAGGCTAACAGGATGACAGCTCTGATGGCCATTCCAGAGAAATAGTTCCAAAATTGCTTAGAAGGGTGGAGTGGGTGCTGGCATTGGTGCACGTAGCTTCCTAAGGGGAGTACTTCAAAGGTCACTGTAGTGATATTCCGCAATGAGGTCAGCAGCACTTTTTGCAGGATGAGTTCGTGAACTAACTGTCACTCCTAGTATTTCTTTGCACTGCTCAACAGCAACAGAGGCCTCAATATCATGGTCTTTTGTTTTGCAGAGGGGCCACATCGGGGCAGTGGTTGCTCAGTGGTAAGATTCTCACCTTCCATGCAGGAGACCCGGGTTTGATTCCCGGCCAGTGCCCCTCAAGCTCAGCTACCACCTGTGGGTGGAGGCTTGCACACTGCAGTGACGCTCAACGGGCCTCAGCGGAGCTTACAGACTAACACGGGCAAGGGGGTAAGGTGTGCTGATCAGCTTCTGAAACCGCAGCTCCCGAGAAGTGCCCTGGAGGACAACACCCTGCTTGCCAGCTGACCATGAGGACGGCATGGGACAGGACTGTGTTTCGTTTCACTGTGCACTGGGTTGCCGTGAGCTGGGGCAAAGACAGCAGACAAGCTCCTTCTAGATACATTTGGTATTACCAAGTGAACTGTGGTATTACCAAGTGAACTGTGTCCCCCTGGCACTTGTGAACATGGCACTGTTTGGAAACGGGGTCTCTGACCATGTTGCTGGTTAACGTGAGGTCATGCTGGAGAGCAGAGCAGTCCCTAATCCAATCTAAGTGGTACACAACACCAAGACAGAGGAATAATTACACCGCAGCTGCAAGACGTGGACGGTCTGGGGCTGCCAGAAGTTAGACAGACAGGAAAGGATCTTCGTCTGCAGCCTTGAGGGACAGCACGGTCCTGCCATGATTCAGATGTCCAGCCTCCAAAACAGTACGACAGTGTACTTGTTTTATAAGCTACCTCATGGGTGGTACCTGTTATAGCAGCCCTGGGCCACTAGTAAATGGGGAACACAACTGACTCTATGAACCACAAACTTCTCCAAAGTTTTCATAATTCTGTGTCTAGAACAGCGCCTGGCACACAGTAACTACTTTATGAGGGACAAGATCACCAGCACCCACTCCTTTGAGCACGACAGAGAAGCTCACGGAGTGGATGGCCCAAGACAGTACCTAAATCAAAGGTTAACAGAGAGTCCTGAGAAGAACACCTCCAACAAACATAAACCCACCAGGAGTCAATGGTCTACAAACACCTTCCGCCATGGTCGTTTCTGTTCTGTCCCTCCCGGCTAGCGCTGAGCCAGTATATACTTAGTTTCTTTACTCCACATTTTGCAGCAGTCCCTGGAAAATATCCTAAGAGTGTTCAGTGAAAAGACCAGACGCTTTGTCCTCCATGGAGGAAGAAAGCATCCCCGTTCAGGCAGTCACGGACACCAGGGAAGGGAAGTGGGACTGCTGCATCCCTGGCTGTCATTCAGCCTGCCACACACCAGCAGGGTGGGCGCTCGCTTCCTCTCCAAGAAGCAATTCCACAGCTGAAATGCTTCATAATTGAAATGCTTCATAATGAATGAAATCTACCTCCAAGTGCCAGTCTTAGTCCCAGGTATGCCCTTTGGAAAAACTCAGTGAAGTCCGTTTCCTCATCCACAGGATAGTCTTTGTGCTACTGAACAACTGCTTCTACATCAGCTTTGCTGTCCTTAAAATCTCTTCACCAAACAAAGATCTCTTCAAATGAGTCTACTATCAGATGTCTTCACATCCTGTCACTCACCTCTGCACACTCTCCAACTGAGCAGGGTCGCTAGCGCTACATACAGTACTCCAAATCTAAGCTAAATAACTTAGCACACAGGAAATAACGAATTCTCCTCCATTCACGGCGACCTATCTCTGGATCACACAGACACTGTGACTGAGTGGAAGAATTCTCACTTCCATACAGGAGGATCTGGGTTCGAGTCTCAGCCTACGCAGCCTATGTGTAGACACCACCCACCTGTCAGTGAAGGCCTGCATGTTGCTTTGCTGCTAAACTTATTTCAGAGAAGCAGACTAGGAAGTAAGGCCTGGTGATCAACTTCTGAAAATCTGCCAATAAAAGCCCTCTGGATCACAATGGCTCAGTCCCCAACTGATCACGAAAATGGCACAGGAGCAAGCGGCATTTCACTCCATGGCACGTGGGATTGTCACGCGTTGGGTCCAACTCAATGGCACCTCACAACAGCAGCTGCAACACTTTTGGATCAAAACCCAAAGTATGGGTCTAGCAAGTAACAGAAGAGCCAAACCAAATCCACTGAGTCGATTCTGACTCACAGCACCCTACAGGGTCAAGTAAAACTGCTCCCTAGGGTTTCCAAGAAGTGCCTGGCAGATGTGAACACACGTCTGCTCTATAGGGTCGCTATGAATCGGAGTCGACCTGATGGCAACGAGTTTTTTTAGTTTGCAGACGTAGCACTTAACCCCTGAAGAGAATATTCAAAACCAGCATTATCTCAAGAGCTACAGACTACACCTGGAACAACAGAAGCCACAGTGCCAAGGGTTACTGCAGCAGCATTGTCATCTAGTGTGCAAGAGAGCGCCTCAAGTCTGCCTATCCTTTTCCTTTCCTTAAAACTCAGCTATAGTGACCCCTACTGGCTCAAAAGCTGATATAAGCGAGTTGTTCTACACATCTGGGTCAGAGTCAAAGAAACAATCAAATTTACAAAACAAACAAAACCCTATTTCCTTCCTATGGTATGTGGTTTATTACAATTCCCTGCTCCCTGATACCCACCCCCGCAACCACATTCCCAGAGCTAACTGTAAGCAGGTACCCCAAATGCCCAGTCCAGTTTTCAGAGAAACCTGTTCCAGATCGTTTCATGGACTTCTTGGTATCAGAAGACAAATCCAAAATAAATAAATATTCAATACTAAATCAATTTTGAAGAGCCAGCTTTTTATGAAAGCTCACTGATACCCGAAACTTTCCAGACAAACGTAAGTTATTGAGTTAAATTACTGTACAACTATACATCCACCCCTCAGTTATTATCTCATTACCTGACATTTTGCATTTACAATAACAAAACACGCTCTGCCTGATTATTTTATGCATGGCAATGTACATCTGGCAGCAACAAACACTCAGGTGGACGTGACCGTTGTAGTTACGTGTCATCTTGGCTGGGCCACGATTCTCAGTGGTCGGGCAGTTATACAACAATGTCATCTGGCAAGTAAGTGATGCTGTAGCCATCTGACATTTTGTGATCTGATGTGGTCATCTCTCATTTTTGCATAACCCTGATTTTCACATAAATTAACTACCTGGTCCTTGGAACCTAACCATGTCAATAAGTGAGTGGGTACACTACAAAGTTTGAAAATTTAAGTAACTGCATATGTCAAGTGACTGACTATTCATCCAATAAGAGACACTGAGACAGCTCCTAAATACAGCTCCTAAAGAGTCTTTAAAATGGTAATAACTGACCATAACGACTTCCCATCTGACAGCAAAGTATTCACCCTGTCAGTTCTCAGCGAGAGTCCTTTGGAGCAGGGCTGTGTGAGCATCCAGGCATGTAGACTGAGCTCCTTCTTTCCAAAAACTAGAAAAAGGTTGGCTAAGCTCTCAAATTAGTTGTTTTTTTTTTAATGTACACTGCATTATCGGTGTAAGACTTAAGGTCTTTAAAGGAAAGGTCATTTTAAGGAGTTCCAGGTGCTCAGAAAGGCTATTAATATATTGGCAATTAATGTACTAAGTACAAATCAATTTCCTTTATTCTTTAAAGCAAAGTTCCCACAGAAAAGACAGTACAGGGGACCTCGTTCATTTTCCTCTGAGTTATACAACTGCATTTCTTTAAAAACGCTCTCACTTTTGAGCTCTTCTGGAATTCAGAGTTAACGTTCCCTAAGCTGAACACTGGAAGGCCCGAGCAGCCTGCGCACAACAACTAACCCACAAGCTGGCGGTGTGGACGCACACTATAGTGCTGCAGGACAAAGGCTCCCATCTGTGTCGCAAAGACCACAGCCAACCAAGAAAACTCCACGGAGCAGAGCCTCCCCAACTCAGGAGGTCGTCAGGAGTCAGAATGGAACCAATGGAAGAGAAACGCAGGGGCATCTGATGGTCTCACTGAACACTGGGATGGCACTTCTTTTCCCAAGTCTTGAGTTAATTCTCAGAAACCCTGGTGGTGTAGTGGTTAAGTGCTCTGTATGTTAATCAGAAGTTTGGCAGTTCGAATCTGCCAGGTGCTCCTTCGAAATTCTATAGAGCAGTTTTAGCCTGTCTTTGTAGGTTCTCTGAGTCAGAACTGACTCGACGGCATTGGGTTTGGGTTTTGGTTGAGTTAATTCTAAAACTGCTGTGGGAGAACCCAGCGGGCTGTGTTCCTGAAGATTTCCAAGAGAACAACTATCTACCACCACCACCGCAGAATGCACAACTGTGAAAACAGCCCAAGTGGCTCAGGAGAGAAACAGTCGGTAGCAATGTAAACATTTGGCATTAAATAAACAGCAAGCATCGACCACCAGGGGCAACTAATCCCAGCACCCATGGCGCCCCAGCCAATGAGACTGCAATCAAAAGGGCCCCGAAGGACACACACATTTCCTCGGCGTGAGGATGTCCAACATCAATGGGCTAACGGTTCCTCTTAGCTACTCTTCTAAGTTAAAACTAACCCCCCCAATAGGGGGCAGTGGTGGCCCAATGGTGGAATGCTCACCTTTCATATGGGAGACCTGGGTGGGACTCCAGATGGATGCCCCTCAGGCACACCAACCACCATCTGTCCGTGCAGGCTTGCATGTCACTCTCATGTTATACAGGTCTCAGCAGAGCTACCAGACGGAGACTAGGAAGAAAAGCCAGGAGCCCACTTCTGAAAACTAGCCAGTGAAAACACTATGGGTCCCAACAGTCCAATCTGTAACTGATGATGGGGACAGTATGGGAGTGGGCAGGGTTTCATTCCTCCATGCTTGCGGCTATTGGGAATCTGGAGCTGTCAACAACAACTAACCACCCCATCAGCACCCCAACCCCCATAGTACTCACACTGCAACTTTCAACTAGTAGGCACAAATATCACCTTACTGAGCTGAACTCTCTCCTGTCCCCAAACTGCCTACATCTTCGTTAGTATTTACTGCAGCTGAGGAAGGAATATAAACTTTCACACACAGTGGACTCATTACTGTTTATTCAACTGAAGTTTAATCCTCAGTTCTTTCTGGCTTTCTGACAAGTCACTGGTATTCAGAGAGGCTCGAATTAGGTGCTACACTTGATCATTTCCTGTTTGCCCCTCCCCACTAAGAGAACAATGAAAGATCTCCAAGAGAGGGGCCATCCACCACCACAACAAAATGCAAAACTGTAAAAACAATCCAAGTGACTCAGGAGAGAAGTGGTCAGTGACAGTGTAAACATTTGGCATTAAAATTAAATAAACAGCAAGCACCCCTCACTACATGCAGCAAAGCCCGGCACTCACGGCCCCAATCAACAGTGAGCGGGTTGGTGGCTCCCAATCTGAGTATCTGTGGGGTCCCCATTGTCACTCTGAGCCTTTAAAAGTGATCCTCGGGTGGCTAATATAACAAGAGCGGTCACTGCCACTTATATGCCTTTAGCGCACAGCATCCCAAAGTGCTTTCCCCGTTTACGATTCTTAAGGGATCTTCAATCTGCAACTCTGTAATGCCAGGAAAATGCGCAATTTTGAAACGGTGAGCGTGAAGTCTCACTGTACCTATCTGTGCAGGTACACAGATGCACTGGGACACTCTGCTTCCGGCAACAAGCAGATTACCCTCCGCTCCCTTTCAGCGCTGGAGGCAGGGGGAGAGGTTGCTCCGTGGAGTTATTTTACAAGTTGCTGTGAGATTTTTACAAAAGCCTTCAGCTTCTGTTAAATGTGGACAATCGCTCAATCTCCAACTGATCTTGCACTCCGAGCCCACTAGAGAGGAGCCACTCAAATAAAACTCCACTGAGAGAAAGGGCGGGTCAAATAGCTGAGGTTGAAACCTCCAGCCTTCAATTGTGGCCAAGTGCTTTTATTTCCCTGTAATTTTCTTTAAGCATAAATACTAAACCTAAAACATACCCCCTTCTGGAGGAAGGCCTGGCAGCTGTACTGAGCAGGAAGAAAGGGCTCACTGTACTCCCCAAATCAGCAGCCACTTGAAACCACGCACCATTGTCTAGAGACGGTCACATGATAGCCTGGCCTGGCAGCAACATGTCAGCCGCCACCTGAAACTCTGTTACTTCCAATTCATTAAGGAAACAATTACCAGTGTGCAGGAGCCCTCCCGGGATCCACGGGAAACGCATGGCCAGCCCCGCAGACCCTACGACTGGCCCCCTCTCTCCTTCCACTGCCCTCTTAGAAGAAACTGTACATGACATGGATCTGATTGGGACAAGGTGCCAGAAGAGGGATGAGAAGGAAAATCACTGCTGTCCCTTCCTGAGCAAAACTAACTCTCCTTCTCCCAGCACTTGCTGCCTCACAGTTTAAATTAATTACAGCTGAAAATACAGGGTTGCCATCTGGTTTGAAAAAGCTAGGATAAGGGAATAAAATGAAAGGGTTTTTGGTACTAACCTCACTTTAATCATTGCCAAAGAGCATGAAGACAGCCCAGCGTCCTCCCACAAGAAAGCCTGGGGCCCCACAAACTTGGCAAGCGGTCCAGGCTCAAACCCAGGAGAGGCAGGGTGCTGTCAGAATAAGAGTCCCTTCCTGCGAGGAGAGGCAGGGGCTGCAGGCCCCTGTGCTGGAAGAAAGTTTCCTCCAGGTCCCTGGAATAGGTAAGGAGCACCCCCTCCCTGGAGGAGGAGGAGGGAGGCGTTACTTTGCAGAGCCTGTTCTGACAAAACGTGACATGTGTGGTGATGGTTTTTGTGGGGAAACAGATATGCTGTTGGAATGACAGCATGTGCTTTCCTTTCTTTGTTTCTCCATCTTCTTTAGCACAAGGCTTTCATAAAACCCTAATAGGAGGCTGAACAACGCACAGGATGGGAAGGCCGCTGGAGAGAGAAGCTGGCTCTCCACGGACCAGCAGTCGGCAGATGGGGAATGCCAAACATCCCCAATCCTCCCGCTGCTGCAGCCGCCTCAACTGCAGCACCACGTGTGTTTTGCAGGAAGCAACTTCCTCTGGCTTCCTTCCCACCAGGAGAGTTCTAGAAAAGAGGCTCTTCCCTATCAGGGCTCTCAATCGGCACAGAAACGCTGACTGCAGCACTAGGAAGGCGGAGGCCCCCCAGCCAGCCTCCTCACTTGTTGTGATGAGCCTCAGACGAGTGTGAAAAGATGCCAAGCCTGCAGATTTCCTAACCCCGGTCCAACGCCAGAGTCCAGGGAAGTGGGGCATCCATGGGATTTGCAGCCTGCCCTCTACCTCAGTGCTCTGCAACCCAAGTTGGTTTTCCAAACAAAACATGCGTGTATGTGAGTCTGGGTGTTTTCAGAAAATAACACCAACTGAGTCACGATGACATCTAGGGGAGTTTGAGTTCTCATCAGCCAGGGACTTCTCTAAATCAGAGATTAGAGCCATGACAGAGAAGACAGACGTGGATTATGAAAGCAGTATTTCTGTTTTGGAGTAAAAAAAAAAACAAAACTTCAACTCAAAAACGATGAGAGAGTTGACTTCCAAACCCTGCCCTGACAGGATCACTGTCTATAGCAACGGTGTCCACAACATGCAAAATCTCAGGAGTGTAACTTTCTAGTAAACGGTCCATCTGTCAAACCACAGGAAACATCTGGTATAATGGTTAAATAAAAACAGAGAATTTAAATTTTTGATTTCCAAGCTTGCTTATGGTGCCCAGCAAGAGACAACAACAGATACCCAGGGTGTCATGTAACAGAGCTCAGTGTGCATGTGAAAAGGTCCCGGGGGAAAGGTAACTCAGTAAATGCAGGGCTGCAGTCCTGTGGACGCATCCCAGCTCCTCCTGCATCCCAGGGACTGTGGTGACAGCTTCCTCTCAGGAAGGACTCTCCTCCCCTCAGCCCTGCATCACTGCACACCACTACCTGGTGATACTCTCTCAGGACCAGTTCATTTCCTCCCCTAACTGTGGTCCTCTCGGAACCCCTGGGTGGTACAAACAGGCCACGTGCTCAGCTGGAGGTTCAAAGTCACCCTAGAGGCCCCTCATGAAAAAGCACTGTCAATCTACTTCTGAAAAAACAGTCACCGAAAACCCCACGGAGCACAGTCTGCTCTGGCACAGACGGAGGTGCCGTGGGTCAGCGCCGACTAGACGGCAACGGCTAAACCGCAGGTAGTTCAGTGGTTAATCGCTACAGCTGCTAACCAGGTCAGCAGTTCAAATCTGCCAGAGGCACTCCTTGGAAACTTTACGGGGTAGCTCTACTCTGTCTGTAGGGTCACTATGAGTCAGAATCGACTCAGTGGCAGTGGGTTTGGTTTAGAAAAGCTGCAAATTCCTTCACTGACACTCACATTCCCCCCATGCTAGGAACAAAGTAAACATTTGAGAAATATCTGAATAAATGCACTAATGAAGTAACACACACTGTTCCACAGCTGAGATCCATAAAGCACACACAAGGATTCTACTTTGAAGAGCCACCCTACCTATGTTACAAGGTGTTACCATCTAATACTTTCTGGTCTTCTCAGAATATTCTAGAAGCTCTTTCCACTAAGAAAACTTTTAACGAGTCAACCACAAACAAACCAAAATCACCTGCATTTCAAACACACAGTAATAAAAATGAAAATAATTGGTTATTTTCCTTCTAAGATGTCTTACTGAGGATCCTGAACAGGAAGAGCTGTTAACATATCACCAGAAAGATGATACCCCGAATTTTAAAAAAAAGACAAAGATATAAACAGGATAAAAGAAATGCAAATGCCCAATAAGCAAATACAGACAAAATTCAAGTTCCAAAGTGGCCAAAAAAAAAAAACAACAACACATTAAAACAACAGCATTTCCCCATGAATACCAGCAGCTGCCTTTGTGAGGGCGCCTGGGAGAGGTTCATCCGTACAGGTGCAAGTGGGAATGTCAACTTACAAAGCTTCCCAGAGTTCAAACTGGCAGAAAGCACAGGAAAAACCAAAACAGGTGCCCTCTGACCCAGAAATTCCACTTGCAGAAAAATGGCAAGTATAAACTACGAACCTGGTGGAAATACAGACATATCCACAAAAGTTCTGCAAAAGTAGTGAAATACTGTAAATAACCCAATTATCTGTTTTTGTTAAAGAGTTATTTTGGTTATAAGCAACATCAAACAATACTAGTTAGCTAGCTTAAGGAAGAAAAGGGGGGAGGATTTATTTACTGGAAGAATACTGTGATATTTATTGAAAAGGGGGGGAAGAGGTTCTTCCCTCCCTTTCCAATAAGTATCACAATATTTGGGCTTGGGGTCTGGGATCTCCCTACAGGGCTCTGCAGTCAGGATTGTGATGCCGGGAGACTCCACCACCAGCCATACAGTCACATGTGACAAAGTCACACTTTTCAGCCATACTTTTCACTCCCGCTGACGTACCAACACAGTGCATGTCCCTCCTCCAACAGCAGCCCTGTTCAAGAATTCTTTGCATGGATCTCGCTTAAAAATGCCAAGATCATTTGACTATATCAGATACCCCTCACCCACACAAATGCTGTCAGTTTTCAAAGTCCAAAGATCCAACTTGAGCCTCAAATGAATTATTTGCTGGTAAGAAATCAGGGTTCTCCAAACAAAGCAGCCTACGAGGAGGGTTTGCAAGCTTGAGGGGAAAAAGAACACGGAACTACTTCACCTTCCTGGTGACAAAGGTCCTAGTTTTTTTTTTGTTTTTTTTTTTTTTTAAGTAAAACTGTTGGAATCGTTGGCTAGAAACAGAAGTACAGAAATGGGCCTTCGGGGCAGTGATAAAATTTTATGAAAAGGTGATTTATTTTGGAGGAGGAACACAATTTTTAGTTTCCTTTCATATGCCTGTCATCTGTGTTTTAAATCTCTGGGCCACTCCTTTAAGGTGGGCCACCCTTCCTGTGTGTGTGAACTCACGCTTCCCGCCACATCATTCCCAGCTGCCGTCACGCTGACTCTGATGCATGTACACGCCATGCACATCACAGGAGAACTGTACCCCACAGAGCTGTCAGGGGACGGCCAGGCCTTTCTTCCAAGGCACCTCTCGTGGACCCAAATCTCCAGTCTTCTATTAGCAGCCAGGCACAATGTCATGACGGAGAGCCAGGTTTTATTCTGTAGCCACTACCTATGGGCGAGAACCCTGGCTGGCACAGTGGTTAAGTGCTACATCTGCTAACCAAAAGGTCAGCAGTTCAAATCCACCGAGTACTCCTTGGAAACTCTACGGGGCAATTCTACCCTGACCTGAAGGGTCACTATGAGTCAGAATCAACTCGATGGCAGTGGCCTTCTTCTTCTGGCCTGCAGATAAAGTCCGCAAGGTTTATCTATCAGGCTCTCAAGAAACACCGGGTGACTGAGGAGCTGAGTGGCTACTGGCCTTTCTACCAACGTCTCCCCTACTGCTGGCCCCACTGCTGGCCCCAGACAGCTAAGAATCTCGGTGTTTCAGGCATTTGATGCACTTTGCTCAAAAGCCTAATATATAGTCCCACAGTGTCACTGTAAACCAACACATGGGAAAGGAGGACTAATCAGGACCCAAGAGCAAAGCTCTCACACAAGAAAACATGAACACAACAAACCCAGCAGAAACTCGGTGAGACACACTTCAGCTCTGAAAACATTTCAGGGCAGATTTGGGGGGGCAGGGGTCGAAGCAATAAACACTTGGGCAGAGACCTGTTCTCTCTTCCCCCATCCAGCACCAACTGAACTACTCTGTGGGTCGACTTTCCTCAGAAGAGAGGCCTGGCCAGCCCTCCGGCCTGTGAGATTCATCCAAGGGACCAGCATGTCTTGTTTCCATGCACTGTACCTTCTGTTTACACTGGGATTGAGGCCACATGCATGAAAAGAAATATAAGTAGAAGAGTGTAAAACAACCTGTCATTCATACAATAAACTTGGGAGGCTTATTGCTCAGAGTCAACACTGGACTAAAGTCATTTCACCGGAAACAAGCCCCATGAGCAGGCCCAGTGACACGGATCAGAAGTTGCACGCCCGCCAATTCCTAGGTATTTCTGTGTCCCTGTTTTGGAGAGCTAGGTGTGGGCAAGGGCAGGCAGCGGAGGCGGGACTCTCCGTGTCCCGGCCTGTTTGCTGGAATAAACACTGAGGTCGTGAGGCAAAGACGGGAGTGCAGTTAAGTGATGCCACTCAGGATCGGTCACCTGCGGAAAGCGAGTCTTAAAACCTGTCCCAAAGTGAAAAATGTCTCAGCCGTGCCCACAGAATGCCCCGTTTTCCACTTGCACCTCTACTGAGCCTGCGGTAACCCGCGGAGCCCATGCAGCGCAGAGTTAGGCGCTGCTAAATGACAAGCTGGTGGTCTGAACCCACCAGCAACTCCATGGGGGACAAGACTGGTGTCTCCTTCCGTACAATGACAGAGGAAACCCTGGGGGGCCGGTCTCTCTGTCCTGTAGGGTCACCAGGAGAAGGAATCCCTGGAGAGCCCACAACAACAAGAGTCATCAACCGGGGAAAACCCTGTGGATCCCACAGTGCAGTCCACAGCCGACCGCAGGCTCGGCGCAGGACCAGGCAGTGTTTCACGCCATGGTACACAGGGTCACATGTGCCTGGGGCTGTGTCCCCACCAGAGAACAACATCAACAGCAGAGTCAGATGCCATTTATTAGCATCATTATTATCAGGATTAGTGATATCTGAGACAAGCAAGACTCCCTGTCTGTGGGGAACTCACAGTCTGGTGAAGAGAACAGACAGGTAGGCACATATTTACACCAAAATGTCATCGTTTTATACACAGAAGTGCTAACCTCAATGTAAAAAGCATGGCCATCTTCTAAGAAAAGGAGGCAAAAAAAATGTACCAAGACAAGAAGGAGTCCAAGAGGCTAGTTACAGCTAGGCACAAGACAGACTTACAGGGAGGTGCACGTGGTCACAGAGCCTGTGCATGTCATCCTGTAGCTGACCGGAGGCATGGGAAGAAGCCATGCAGAGGTGAGTATTGCAGAAACCTTAGTCTGACACTTCAGTGCCAGGAAGACCAGCCAGGCAGGTACAGCCCTGGAAATGGGGTCTGAACTATGGCCCACAGCAGTAACCACAGGAAAAACATTTAGCCAACTGATTTAACAGGCTGGGGTGATAGATTCAGTACCCTAGGCGGTACCAACAGCTAACAAGCTTGGCTATAATCAAAAAGTTGGCAATTATGAGAAAAATATGATCCCAATGGACAGAAGGGTTCATGTGATTGCGAGACTACATCGACATGAGACCAGAAGAACTAGATGGTGCCCAGCCACAACCAAAGATAGCCGTGACAGGAAATACAATGTAGATTCCCTGCTGAAGCACGAGAAAAAGGGGAGTGCAGATCTAGAACTCTATTAAAAGACGAGACTTGACGGTCTGACATCCTGGAGGGTCCCTTAAGCAGGTGGCCCCTGGACTTGCTGCTAGCCCAGAGCTAAAACCAGTCCTGAAGCCAACTGTTTGGATAAACATTAGACTAGACTATGGGACACAGAGTGATGCAGGTGGTTTGTGTACTGACTGGCTTACCATCTACATGAAACTGTCCAACTGGTTCCTCTCCAGAAGGGTCAGGGGAGGGTGGAGAGAAGGGGACAAGTGCTGGTTAAGTGGATACTGGAAGTATAGGGTGGAAAGGAAAAGTGTGCTGTCGCGGGGTGAGGAGACCCAGCAGAGTTGCATAAAGGCATATGCTCAGGGTTTTACATGGAAAATTGACTTAGATTATAAACTTTCACTTACAATAATTTTTTTTTTTTAATTTGGCAGTTCAAATCCACTCAGAGATACCTTGGAAGAAAGGCCTGATGATCTACTGAAAAATCAGCCACTGAAAACACTAGAGAGCACAGTTCTCCTCTGACACAATGGGGTGACCCTGAATTTCAAACACACTTGATGACAACTGGTTTGGAATTTGGGGGGACAGGGTGGTGTGGGGGATTAGGTGTGGGAGCTGTGACAGAAGGAGAGCAGGGTGAGTCCCAGGAGCTGCTCTGGGAAAATGGACTCCAGCTGTGTCCGTCAAGACAGTGGGGGATGGAAGGTCAGGAGCAGAACGCTGGGGGAAGGAAGGAGCTGGTAAAATGCCATCCAGCCAAAAGGATCCAAGGTACACAAGTGATGGCAGCAGAGGAGTGGGGCTGCGGATTTAGGGCTTGGTCTCAGCTGGATACAAAGACTTGGGAATTGTCAACATACAGCAGCCAGAATGGTCTTTTTAGTGACCTGGTGCTGCTGTAGCAGAGGTGCCACCCAAGCAGATGGCATTAAAGAACAGAAATTTATTTTCTCACAGTTCAAAAAAAAAACCAAACCCCCTGCTATGGAGTTGATGGAGTCTGAATTCAGAGTGGGGCTCTAGGGGACAGTCCTTCCTTGTCTACTTCAGCTTGTTGCTGTTCCTACGTGTGCCATAACCTTGATCCTGACTCAGAGGAGCACCATCTCAGCTTCTGTCACCAGCAGGAGCCTAGGTGGCACAGTGGCTCAGTGCTGGGCTGCTAACCAAAAGGCTGGCAGTTCCAATCAGCCAGCTGGTCCTTCGAAACCCTATGGGGCAGTTCTACTCTGTCCTATAGGGGTGCTAGGAGTTGGAACTGACTAGCAGACAATGGGTTTGGTATTGAGCTCAGCAGCCAGCAATCCTTAAGAGTTCCTGGGTTTGTGGATTTGTCTGCCCGGTCATCCTCGGACACTCGGTGTCTGTCTGCCCTGTGTGTGCTTTCCTGTCTCTGTACCTAACCTGATGTTTGTATCTCAACAGCGATTAAGTTTAAGAAACATAACCCCCATGGCCTCATTAACATGACAAAGAAAACACTATCTCCAAATGATACCATATCCACAGGTACACCAACAACCAAACCTAACCCACCAATGTGGGGTAGATTTGGACTCATAGCAACACTACAAGATACAGACAACTGCCCCATAGACTTTCCAAGGAGCGCCTAGTGGATTTGAACTGCCAATCTTTCGGTTAGCAGATGTAGACTTAACTACTATGACATCTCAGTTTCCAAGGCACAAGGTTTAGAATTCCAACACATACTTTGGCACAATTCAATCCATCACAGGTCAGTACCATGAGAAGGTAAAAGAGCAAAAATGCATGTTTGAAATATCTTGAGACGAGAGCCCACAGAGGTAGGATGGGAACGAGAGAAAGCAAGAACAGGCAAGCAGAGGGCCACAGAAACCTAAGGGCAGAGCCATTTTCAAGAAAAAGAATGTCAAACAAGCTAAGGAATCTCAAGTGTCCCAGGGATGTGGCAATCAGTAGGCCACTGGTGAATGTAGGGAAAAAAGTGTCATCATAATTGCTGGTATGGAGAACAGACAACTTGAAACTGTGGAATGGGTAGAGAGGTGACGGTATCTGCTCTCTAGAAACAGCTGTGGAGGAAGGCGACAGGGAAAGGTGGGGGACACAAAGGGCAAGAGAGAGGACCAGGTGTCCAGTTTCCTCCATTCCTCCAGCCTCCCTGCAAAGCCCCAAGCATGACAGACAGCACCCAACACTCCCAAATCAAGGAAATGGAAAACCACGTCAATACTTAAAAGCTTTGCAAGTTCAAACGCCTGTGTTTAGCAGAATTTTGAAACCAAAATGAAGCATGCATTTTGTTAGATAATACTTGTTTGGCAAGGTTGCACCACATGTCTTACGAAAACAGGACAAAGATTCTACGGCCAACTGCCTTTGGGAAACTCTGGGTTAGATGGCGTCTCCGGGTTGTTGTTCGCAGCACCCAGTCAGCTCTGGCTCATGCTGACCTCACACAGAACAAAGCATGGCCCAGTCCTGCACCACTGGCATGGTCACTGCTATGCCCACCTTCACTGTTGGGGCTTCTTGATCAGTCCATCTCATTGGGGGTTCCCCTAATTTGGCCCTCTAATTTATCCAACTTTATCAAATGTGATGTCCTTCACTGGCAATTCTTTCTTTAGGACTTCTCAAGCCTGCAAATGTGCACTACAGACCAAGGAACTGGAAACAGTTCTTCCCAAACGTGGACCAGGGAACACTTCTGAGAAAGGAGGGAAACTTTACACACCCTGACTTTAAAAACGGAAGTTAAAATAGACTGCAAAGATTTAATTATCTCTGTAAAATTGACTTGCCTTTTCTCCTGTCTTAGAAATTCCTGGCCTTTACAGGAAGTTACTAACAGGGCTATGGAAATAATGTCTTTAGAGTTTTTCACAGCTTTTTAGAAACACAAAAACAGATAAAGGAGCCAATAAAAGACCCAAGTGCCAGTTGGGACTGCCAACCAAAGGCAGTCTGGATCCCTGCTCCTGGTGCATATCTGAGCCCCTGAGCCCTGCCCCAAGGGATACCTCCTTCTCCCCAGTCAAGTGCACTGCTTCCCTGGCATCAGCACCAATACCTGTATTTACAGTTTGCATGCAACCCCCCACTCCCTTATAAATATACCCCAATCGCCTGAAAAAACTGGAGCAAGATCTGATGGAGAGGATCCATCCTGTTTCCTGCGTCTGCCAGACACAGTAATAAACTTCACCCAAAATACCCATCTCAGAGATTGGCCATCTGAGGCTGGTAACAAGAATCCGGAGTTTTGTCCAGTAACACTTTTTTCCCTTCCAGCATCTTGCCGGACAAATATTCTGAGACAATATATGGGCAACTCAGGGTTGCAACAGATGTAGCCAAAGAAGTGACTCCAAACAAGTTAGAAAACTCATCACCACGCCCAGATGGGTTCAAGGACACAGGCCAGTTAGGGAAGCAGGAGGGTTTTGCTTCTGAAGTTACTCTCACTTGGCCTTGACCCCCATTTCAGGAGCTGGTTTCCATGTGGATCCTTGAACTGAATTTCTTGGGTCTCATCAAGGAAGGGAAGGCAAGAGGTAGTGTAAGCTGGAGCTGAGCCCAGCAGGAAATGTGCTTCTTCCTATGCCGCGGTGCCCTTGCCTGTCAGGGGTGGGCGGCTTGGATCCACAATTCAGAGCCCAGCTACTGCCAGACCCAGGCCACTACTACAACACTGAGTTCTCTACGCTTTGGAGACACTGTGTAAAGAAATTTCAAAATGAGGAATTTGGGGGTTTTGTTCGGGTTGGTTATTTGAAACTCAAAGATACAGCAAAGCAAAGAGAGACCAAGGACTACCATTTATGAAGTAAAAACCACACCAAACACAGCACATGGGGCTTACAGGCGACCTCACTAGGTTCCAGAGACATGTAGTATAGGTGGACACTTTACAAGCGAGATCCCAGAGAAAAACAAGAAAAGCGTCAACACCCACAGTAAGCAGATGTCGCAGCATTCATCTTTGTGCCCTCAATTAGATCCACTAAGGTGTTGATGTCACCTGATAGCAAGCATATGCTGACACCTGGCGACCACATGCCCGAGAGAACAGAGCCCCACCTGGTCCTGTACTGTCTTTATGAGCACTGGTCTACTCAAACCCACTGTGGCAGCCACCCTGTGTTCTGAGTGGCTTCCAACCTAAGGGGCTCATTGTCTAGCACTATACTGGACAACGCCCTACTGTCACCCACAGGGCTCTCACTGAGCAATTTTCAGAAGCAAGTCCCCATGTTTTTCTTCCTAGTCGTCGTCTGGAGGCTCAGCTGACACCTGTCCACCATAGGGGACTGTCATGGATTGAATGGCACTTTCCCCAAAAACGTGTGTCAACTTGGCTAGTCCGTGGTCCTAAGTGTCGTGTGACTGACTGTCCAACAACTTGTCATCTGATGTTATTTTCCCAAGTGTTGTCAATCCTACCTTTATGGTGTTAATTAGGTGGGATTAGAGGCAGTTATGTTAGCGAGGTTAAGGTGTATTCTAAGTCAACCTCTTTTGGAGATTTACAAGCGAGAAGCAGGTCGAGACAAGGAGACCTCATAGTACCCAGAAAGAAGAACCTGGAGAATAGCTCGTTCTTTGGACCCAGGGTTCCCGCACTAACGAACTCCTAGATCAGAGAAGAGTGATGACAAGGACCTTCCCCCAGAGAGGAGAGAGAGAGAGAGAGAGAGAGAGAGAAGAGACAGAGAAAGACTTCCCCTGGAGCTGGTGCCCTGAATTGGCATTTCTAGCCTCTTAGACTGTGGGACAGTAAATTCCTCTCTGCTGAAGCCATTCACTATTTGTCACCGAAGCACCAGGTAGCTAAGACAGTGACCCTGCTGTTTTTTAAATACCAGTGGCCTCAGCCTCCAGCATCACAGCAACACGCAAACGACACAGTATGACAGCGTGGCAAATGGGTGGCACCAACACATGACATACTTCCAAGACAGCCCAGCTTGTAGTCCAATGAGAACACTTCTGTAAGTTCATAAAAAGATTAATCCTCTTTGTATGAAACAGCTGCAATCTGTGTTCTCAGAGCAGAACCATCTTCACAAAAATAATACTCTAAAACGAGGAGGGCGAGGAGGGAGGAGGCAGTCTTGTTGTGTTTTCTCAATTTCTGAACAAAGGCCTTTGATTCAATCCATAAATCTAAAAATATTACACAACTCCTCCCCCTCTTTCCCAGGCATTTTAAAAAGCTCCATGCTGATGGAAGTTCTCTTTGTGAATGTTTTTTAACAGGTAGTCCTCTTCAGTTCAAACGCCTCCACGTCTCACGGTTCTCTTCCCACTTTTACAAAAGTCTTGACACAGGCCAGAACCACTCAGGCAAAACACTTCCCCATGAAACAATCACTGGTCCAAGTCCCTGGTGCCTTCCAGAAAACACAGGCAGATGACAGTCCCTTTATTCTGCTTCTCTGACTCCTGGCAGCCTTGACATTTCCTCATCCCGTGTGTTAGCTGGACAGAGAAACGCAGGTAGCAGGGTCACCTACCTCCCGGCCTGCCAGGAAGACTCTTATGGCAGAAACGGTGCCTGCAGGGAAAAGGCTGATGTCAGCTCTTAAGAGTACAGCTCCCAGTGAGGATAAGGAGGTCTTTGTTTTCAGATGAACTGTGAAAATGAGAAAATGCCTCTAGTCTGACAAACAAGAAACCCACACAACACAGGTCAGGCCTGTGACCTTTCCTTAAAGGTACCACACTTCATGAGGAAAACGCTTTCATGCAACATGCACAGAAGCAGGGAGCATCCCACAGAGGGAGAACACAACTCAGCTTCATCCCCGGCACAGCTGACGCTCGCTCACAACTCTAACTGAGGGGTGAGGGTCACACTTCCCCCGTGGGAAACTTTTGTTAAAGACCGAGGCCACCTTCTAATTTACTTTTATAAAGGGTGTGCATATATATGTGTGTGTGTGTGTACACACACACACACAACTTACACAAATTGGAAGAGATTAAAAATTTGTATAATTTATATAAACTTCACACTATCCCAGTTTCTGACTCACAGTGACCACCTGCCTCACAGAACCTAGTTCGTTCTTTAGGGTAAGGATACAACCTATCCTCTTAAACCCCCAGAACATGTTTGGGAGTTCTTCTAAGACTGGGAGCGAAAGCACGGCAGAACAGAGGACGGTGCAGCACAAACATCCTGTGTGTGGACTCTGCCGAGAAGGTGTGGAGAAAGCTGAGAGGGCACACAGTCCACGGAATTCAACAGCCTTTGACTGATGAACTCTCAGAGGGAGAAAAGATAAAATGGCATGGACGAGTCTCCACGTGCTTAGGGCTAATGTTCAGAAGGCTCCAGCTGGAATCTTCTGAGCCGAAGGCTATCACAAAACAAGAAAGCCCTTTCCTATTCATAAAGAAAACTCATTTGTTCTTACAGAGTTCCCCTCCACAAAGATGCCATTTCAAGCCTCTTCAGGGCAGCTGAAGAGCGATCCTTGCCTTTGCACTCTGACGGGATTGCCTCTGCATGTGAAGACCCGGACTGGCAAGTGCTCTGGTTTACCCACAGGGCCCTTGTGGCATTCTGCCCTCGTCCTCATCAGCATGCACAAAAATGTGCGATGTCTCCACCTCTGTCTCCCAATACCCTCAGACGCACTTTGGAGAATGCTTAAATGTAAAATTGTCCAGTACTATAAGGCACTGAGATTCCAGAATGGGACTCTTGGCATTTCTTCATCCTCTATGTCATTTGGCCAGAAAAATGCCAGTAGCAGGATTCAAAGCAATTTGATACATGCACGACAAGGCCTGAACTTAAGTATTCTAAGAGCTGCATACCTCGTTACTGAGTATCACTATGGTCACCTTAAAAGTACTCCCCTTGGGAAGCTGTGCACTGATGCTAGTGCCTAGTCTACTCTTCAAAGCAATTCTGGAACTCTTTCTGGAACGGCCATTGTGCACGACAGCCAGTTTGCAAACTTCACTGTATGGCTGTCTGTGAGGGAGTTTTTGGCCAGGAAACAATAACTGTATTGGAACATCCTCCTACTCACCTGATTTTTTTCTTTACCTGAAGATAAAGGACATATTGAAAGGAAGACATTTTGATGACATTCAGGACCTCACGGGTAATAGGACAACAGCTCTGAAGGCCATTCCAGAAAAGAGAGTTCTGAAATTGCTTTGAAGGGTGGACTAGGCTCTGGCATCGGTGCATAGCTTCCCAAGGGGAGTACTTGGAAGGAGACCACAGTGATGCTTAGCAGTGAGGTATATACCACTTTTCTAGGATCAGTTCGTGAACTTAACTGGGAGTCCTCGTACGTGGACAAAAGCAACTGAGAGCACAGATGCAGGATTAGACAGCTTGGGTTTGGGGTCCAGGCCTCATTACCTACTGGCTAAGTTGTGTGACCCCAAACAAGTTATACCTCTCTCTAAGCTTCAGTTTTACCATCTACATAAGAGGGATAATAGTTGTGTCCACATCATATAGCTGTGAGGATTCAACGAGATGAGGTCCACACAGCACTCAGCACAGCACCTGACACACAATAAACACTCAATAAACAGACACTGAAATTAACAAGCCGTGACACAAAGTACTCACTAAAGTTACTAAGTGCATAGTGGTTCAAACCTTTCCCAAGGAGCCTGAAAGGCAGCAGCCTTGAAAACTCGATGGAGCATATTTCTACTCCGCTATACACGCCGTCATCATGAGTTGGAATTAATCAGACAGTACTGGTTTGCTGGTATTTTTTCTCTTGTTTTGGTTTAAGGCTCACACAGTGAGGCATTAGTGGTTCAGTGGCAGGACTCTCGCCTTCCACGTGGGAGACCCAGGTTCCATCCCAGCCAGTGCATGTAATGTGGCTCAACCACCCACCTGTCAGAGAAGGCTTGAGCACTGCTGTAACACTGAACACGTTTCTGGAGAGCTTCCAAACGAAGGTGGACTAAGAAGAAAGCTCTGAAAACCTACTTCTGACAACCTACAATCAGCCACTGAAATCTCTATGGATCACAGTGGATTACCAGAAGGAGATAGTGGTTTCTTCCACCATGCACTGGGTGCCATGAGTCAGGGGGCCAACTGCATGGCAGCTGCCAACAAGGCTTAGAGTAACACAATAATAAAATGTTTCCTCTACAAATACAGATTGCTGCTGACCTTAGAAACTCCCAGCAGCCAGGAAGGCCAAGTTTGCAATTTTCTTTGGATATAGCTTTAACTTATAACGAGGGACTGATTGTTTCCCTTATTTTCATGGAGTTTATGGAATAAATAGTCTCTTGGTCAATCACAACCACAGACATCCAAATGACAGACCTAATAAGGTACAGTAAACAGAATGACAAAGACAGCCCAATTGCCACCAAGTTGATTCCAACTCATGACTATACCCTGTGTGTGTTACAGTCCAAGTGTGCCCCGTAGTGTTTTTGATGGCTAGTTTTTCCGAAGTAGATTGCCAGGACTTTCTTCTGGGGTGCCTCTAGGATGACTCAAATTTCCAACTTTTTGGTTGGTAGCTGAGCACACTAACCATTTACACCACACAGGCACTTTGAACTACCCAAGAGAATAAGATAATTTTGTCAAGGATTTTATGCATAGATACCACAAACTATATATACTCAGAACTTCTGAGGTACCATTTATACAATCAATGCCACTGCAAAAAAAAAAAAAAACAAAACCCAGAAGAAAATTCTAAATTCCATTTTAGCCAGCAATTGAAAAAAAATTATTTTTTCAAAAAAAAAAAAAAAAAGTCCAGTTCTTGATTTCAAAGGCTTCCTCCAGGCTTGTTAATTACTGAATTTGTCTCTTTTTCCTGCTCTTCTAGTTAACAGTGACATCACAAGGACTAGAAAGAAAAAAAGAGAGAGACAGAGGAAAGAAGAAACAGGAGGAGCAGAGAAACAGACCCCAGAGAATGGATAAACCACAACTAGCTGCATCAGACTTGGGGACAACTTCAAAGGAATGACCACAGAAGCAAAGACAATGAAGAGTGGACACCTTTCACACCAGGACATCATTTCTCAGGAGCTCCACCCGGGAGAGAAGCCACGTTCCCCTTCATTTGGCCCTTCCTCCTGCACCGTGAATTGTGCACCGGGCTGTGCAGCAAAGCAGCCGGTGCAAGCACAAGGCCAGAGACTGCAGCTCTGATGCCGGTGTGAGCTCAGGGGCTTTGCCCTGCTCTGGGTCTAGGGCCACCTGCACAAGTACACCACCAGAACCAAGGAGAGTGGCTTCTCACTGCAATGTGATCTCGAGGCACACGCTCTTCTGACGCTGTTAGCTGCCCTCCAGTAGTGACATCTCTGACTCATGGCATCCCCATGCACGACAGAGTGCAATGCTGCCTGTCCCTGCGCCATCTTCACCATTTCTGTGGTCACAGTGTCTTCTGAGCACCTTCTAACCCAGCAGGCTCATCTTCCAGCATTACGAGGTCTGACACAAGTCCATGAACTTCACTGTTCTAAGTGCTACATACCTCACTGCTGACTATCACTACGGTCACCTTCGAATACTGTCCTTGGGAAGCTATGCACAAATCCCAGCACCTAGTCCACTCTTCAGAGCAAACATGAAACTTTCTGGAACAGCCATCGTGCACAGAGCTAAGTTCACAAACTTAATTGCACAGCTGTCTGCGAGGGAGTTTTTCACCAGCATACAACTAACTGTACTGGAACACGCTCCCCACTCACCTGATCTGGCCCCCAACACTGAAAGAAAGACATTTTGATGGCATTAAGGGTAATACGATCACAGTTCTGATGGCCATTCCAGAAAAGAGAGTTCCAAAATTGCTTTGAAGCGTAGACTAGGTGCTGGTGTCAGTGCACAGCTTCCCAAGAGGAGTGCTTCAAAGGTGACTGTAATGATATTCAGCGAAAAGGTATGGAGCACTTTTTCTAGGATGAGTTCACAAACTTAACTGACAGTCCTTGTATACTCGACAGTGTTCTATTGTAATGTATAGGGTTTTCACTGGCTGATATCCTAAAGCAAATCATGTCTCTTTTCCTAGTCTGCTTTACCCTGGGAGTCCACTAAAACCTGTCCACCTCAGGTGTGACCCTGCTGGTACCTGAAATACCAGGAGCACAGCCCCCAGCATCACAGTAACACGCATGCCATCACAGTGCAACAAACTGACAGACTCTTGATAGTGGGTCCAATCCAGTTGAGTATGAAAATTATTTAGGACTTACCACGTGCTGGGAGCCCTAGTGGCACAGCAGTTAAGAGCTCGCTGTTCAGGGCACAGTGGAGCTACGCTTGCCAACCCACATAGCAAGAGAGCTGAGTTGAAGTTTACTGGCTGAGTGGGGTGCCTCCAGGTACTTACTCACATAGTTCTGGAACACTTGCCCCAGCAGGGCAGATGCAGGCAGGGGCCTAAGGGGCCAAGAGGCCAAGAAACCAGGAAGCAGAATCTGAAGAGGCAAAGGACACAGAAAGCAGAGTTGCCTCAGTCTCAAATGGTGCAGTCACAACTTCTGCAGTTTGAAAGGGTGAAGCCGGGGCCTCTAGTGTTTCTAAGGGTGGAGTCACTACTCAGATGGAGGAGAACAGTGCTGCACCTAAAGCTGAGGAGGAAAAGTGCCTTTCCAGTGGGCCGTAATGGCAAAGCTGACGCCTAAGGCCAAGGGGCCTTCCCCACAGAACCCAGGAAGTGTGGCCAACACCCCAAGTCTGGAGGGCAGAGCCACTGTATAAATGGTCTCAGAGAACAGACGATTGATTATTTTCAAGCCTAGAAGGCTAGTGTTATGTGTGCTGACTTACTTTGTGCCTGTTAATCCTTCTTTCCCTCCAACTTCTCTTATTCGTAATAAATGTCTAGCTTTCTACCACTACACTCTGGAAGCAGATAGCTTGTATGCTAGATTTCACAGATAAAGAGGAATTTTTGGGGATTTTTGGACCTGGAGTTGAATTAAATCTTCTGTTATAATATGATGGGGTGAATGTGTTTGACATGTGATAAGGGCATGAAATTTTGGGGATCAAAGGGGTAGCATGTCATGGACTGAATTATGTCCCCCCAAACTATGTCTATCAATTTGGCTAGACTATGATTTCCAGTATTGTCTGACTGTCTACCACTGCGTCATCTAATGAGATTTTCCATGTGCTATAAATCCTATTGCTACGATGTTAATAAGATGGATCGGCGGCAGTTATATTGATGAAATTTACATGATTAGACTGTGGTTTGAGTCAATCTCTTTTGAGATACAAAAGAGGGAGGCAAGCAGAGACAGGAGGACCTCGTACCACCAGTGGAAGCACGGCTCATCCTTTCAACCTGGGGTTCCTGCACCAAGAAGCTCCCAGACAAGTTAAAGACTGATGACAAGGACGATTCTCCAGAGCCAACAGAGATAGAAAGCCTTCCCATTGCGATGACACTGTGAATTTGGGCCTCTAGCCTCCTAGGCTGTGACAGAATCTCTTTGTGTCACTTCTGTTAGAGCAGTACTAGGTGACTAGGACAGTCACCAGTTCAAATCCACCAGCTGTTTCTCAGAAACCCTATAGGGCAGGGTCTCCTCTGTCCCAGAGATGCTATGAGTCAGAACTGACTGAAAAGCCAAGGGATTTGGTTTGTTTTGTTTTGGGGGTACTACATGCCAGGCACTGGAGAATGGTCATGTGCCATTGTACAGATATGAGGGTTAGTACATCCACCTCTAAAGCTGCAGGAAATTGTGCCCTAATTGAGACACAGCAATGGCACAGTGGGATGACCACTGGTTCTGGTGTCATATAGCTGGGTGAATCCCACTGTGGACACATTACTTTCACGTTCAAAGCCTCAATTTCTGCTTCTAGAGTGACAGCTGATAGAGCTACTTATCTTAAAGGGTCACATTCACCATCAGGGTTCAATGAAATCATAAAAATTTCTACCGTAGGACTGGTACATAGTAAGGACTCAAACAATGTTCCCTTTCTCTTGAAAGCAACCAACCAAATAGTTCAAACCACACATCTCCACTGCAAACCTGCACACGCACACATAAACTTTAAAACAGCTTCATTTTAGAAAGTCATCTACTGACTGTCCCCTTCAGCACAATCCCTCGTAGGTCCTATCTGACAAGTAGCCTAGAAAAAGCCACAAAACCAGTAGGTCTCTAGCACACTGTTACACTGCGGCCACTGTTTGCTTTCAAGAATTTTTATTGCATTGCAAAAACATGCATGTACAAGATTATCTGTTGCAAAATGATTTTAAAATGCTGGAAACTACCTAAACATCCAAACTCCAGGGTTTGGCTGGATGGACTTTGGCCAGGCATGAGACACAGTGCTATGCAGCTGTAAGTGACATGAAGACAAATGGATTTTGCTGGAATGAGCAGATTTCCATGATATATTGTTCAACCAAAAAACCAACACTCAAATGAGTATATAAAGGATGCTACCCTCTGTGTAAGGAAGGAGAGGAAATGAGAAAACAATCATGTTTCTGCTTATTTTAATAAAAAGAAATAACTAAAAGATTTCTGCTGAGGGAGGGAGGGAATGAGACTTCTTCAAGCACACTTAAAAAAAAACTAATTTTAGACGTGTGTTAATGGTTTACATATTAACAAAAAATAAATCAACAAGAATGGGGGGGTAGGGGACCCCAAACTGAATGCTGTCCGAACCAAACCATATATTTTAAATAACACAAAGACATTCACACGAAGTTCGTACTGCCGCTATTCTAACTTCAGCCCAGGAAAAGACTGCCAACAAATCTTGAGCTGTTTTACTGAGTGGTTTGTTTCCCACTGTGGAAAGTGATGACTCTGAGACTCTCAGGCATGTCATAGGACTGAATCAGTGAGTCGGTGTACAGCTGTTTGGAACCAGGGTTCTGACTGTGGAAGGAGGACACAGAAGTATGGAGTAGGGGCCGGACTGGAACTGGAATATCCGTAGGACCTCACGACTTCCTGGCTCTTTCTACTGAGCGAGTCTAGATATAGCACTGCCCAACGGAACTCTCTGTGATGACGGAAACGCTCTACATCTGTGCTGTCCAATATGGTAGCCACTAGCCACATACGACTGCTGAGCACTGGGATGTGCCTGGTGCAACTGAAGAACTAAATTTTTAATTTTATTTAATTTTAATTTTCAAGAGCCACATATGACTAGTGTCTACTGCACTGGACAAGCCAAGTCAGTCTAGCAGCAATGACACCAGTCTCAGTAAGCACACCCACATCCAGATCTTTGTTTCTAAACACGATCCTCCACAGAAAGGAACCAGGGCTCCATGGAGAAGTGGCCAAGTCCATGGATGGCAAGCAGATACACGATGAAACTGGAACATCTTATCTTCCAGATAGTAAGAAAGCTCCAAAATAATAATAACAATAATGGAGGCAGGTCACAAGCACAAAGAAGTTGCTTGAAGGAGTTCTTTTTTGACAAATCTGGGACAATTATAACCCACGGAATAAAACAGGAATCCGTAAGTCCTTATAAATAGCAAACAGACATACAGAATTAATGGGAGAGAATTCCTCCTTACCAGGTCACACTTGCAAAAAAGGATCAGAAATAAAGTTATGCATTGACATTTCCACAAGACATATCCTACTCTACTTCTTCCCATCCCCTAATCCACTATCTTTCCAAATGACAGAATGAGTCCTTTCAATTTCTAAATACGCATTCATGTTTTTACCACTTTTCTTAGAAAACAAAGGGTCACCAAGAAAATTAATAAAGAGTTCAAATGACCTACTTACAAAGGGCTGGAATAACAGCCCAGAACTGTCTTTTTCCATGTTCTGCAGAAATCACTAAGGAATCCCAAACCCCCAATCAAATCAAATGAAATGTAATCATCTTCCCTACAGCCTCCTACTCGGGCCTGGAGCCACTCCATCTCTCTGTCTCTCAACTGGCAAATATCTCAACATGATGGGTAGAACACAGGGCAGCCAAAGTGTGCACTTTGAGCCCCTCCAGTTGACTGCCAAAACTGTTTTCAACAACACTCTTTCCCCAGAAACACTGGATTTCTTCAGGGATTAAACAAAACACATTTTCATGACATGTTCTTAACGTACTCTGAGACACTAAACAGCAAAAATCATTTGCAATCGTCTTTAAGAGACAAATAAACCAGACCATTCTTTTCCAAACAAGTAAGAATTCATAATTTATTCCAGAAAGCTTTTTATAATTATTCATAATGCTATATAGCTCCAGTGGAAGACACTTCATCAAATCACACCACAGTATTAAGGCCTCAATGGAAGAACACGGGGAACTGGGCACCTTTTCACTCGGCCTGTGAGATCCGTCATTAGGCACTTAGAAAATATAAGGAGAAACAGTGGTGATGTTACTGACCTAACCAATGGATAACACACAGAATTGACCAGCAAATGCTATTCAATTTCTTCTTTCATATGATGCCAGTCCCCCAGTCTAGGCGGTGGGGTGACAGTGACCCTGTTTTTCTGAAACTTTTCATAATGATGTCAATCCTCGATTGCTTATGAAATTTAGCAGTCTGATCACCATTATCTAACACTGAAAACTGTTTATAGCACCATCAGTCCTGTAACTCTAGCTCCTTTGAGAGTTACAAAATCATTTTCTAAACGCTATAAACAATCTATGAGCAATATTAATTATTGCAATCGAGTGCTTACTATTTGCCAGTCACTGTATTATACATGGGAACCCTGGTGGTGTAGTGCTTAACTGCTATGGCTGCTAACCAAGACGCTGCAGTTCAAATCTGCCAGGCACTCCTTGGAAACTGCATGGGGCAGTTCTACTCTGTCCTATAGGGTCGCTATGAGTCAAACTCGACTCAGCAACAACAGGTTTGGTACTAAACACTGCTAACCAAAAGGTCGGTAGTTCAAATTCACCAAACTCCTTAGAAACCTGATGGGGCAATTCTACTCTGCCCTTTAGGGTTGCTGTGCATCAGAATCAACTCAATGGCAGCAGGTTTGGGTATAAAACATGTAACAATAACCCTATTTTTAAAACACTGTCAAGTAAATTTCGACTCATACAAACCCTACAGGACAGAGTAGCACTGTCCCATCAGGTTTCCAAGTAGAGAGACTAGTGGATTCAAACTGCTGACCTTTTGGTTAGCAACCATAGCTCTTAACCAGTATGGCTGTGATCATCCTATAACGCAGGTACTATTATTACCTGCACTGAAAGAGATGCAGGGATTTGAACTCCAACGTTCTGACTATAATGCACTCTCTTCAGACACGAAATTCACCATAGCAGTATTCTTGTTCTCTGCTATCATTACCAATTTCTGTATAACTATTAATAAAAAAAAAAATTAGAAAAAAAGCTTGTCACATTTATTCCACCCCATGGTAGTAACCCTGTGTGTATCTGAGAAGAAATGCACTCTGTAAGGTTTTCAGTGGTTGATTTGTCACAAGTAGATCCCGAGTCCTTGCTTCAAGGCACCTCTCAATGGACCCTAATCTCTCTTGGTTAGCAGCCAAGTTCGTTAACCGTTTACACTCCCCAAGGACTCCAATAAAAAGTAAAACTACCATCAATTGTACTGTGTCAGGCTATTTACATATTTCAGTTCCAATCTTCACAACAGCTCTATACACTAACTATTGTCATTGCCACTTTACAAATAAGGAAACTGTACCCAGGTAAATTAAGTGATTTGTTCAAGGCCTCACAGCTGGTAGCTAGCAGAAGAAGGTTTTAAAATAAGGTATGTTTGACAGTCCACCACCTACCCTTCCTTCCTTAAAAAAAAGTCAAAATATCTGTGTGAGTCTGCTGAAAGGGAGTGTGAGAGCAGAAGAAAATTCCTACCAAGAAGAGCATGAAGTCCAAATGGTTACAGCAACCAGGACTGAAGTTCTGAGCCTCTCCCTGCTTGCACGACTTCATTGTTTTGCATTGCCTTGGTGCTGGATTCCTGAGGGCAGCAAATTCCAGGGCCCAGACTGCAGGCTCAGCCTCTGACTAACGCTACAGTGATTTATTGGAGGGTAAATGCCTCTGTCAGTGTCTTATGACTGAACACAACAGGCCCGGCCGATCGGAATGCGTGGCGCGCCGAGGCCTGCCGAGGCTGGGGCTGCGGCGGCGGGCCAGCCGGTGGTCAGGCCGCCTCCAGCCGCAGCGGGCCCTTCCTCCACCGAGGAAGCCGGCCGGGGAGCTCCGGGCTTTACATTCCTGCCTGAAATAGCCACCGCCTCAGAAAGAAGACCTGGGAAAGATGAGCGTCTTCAACAATTACAAAAGACAAGTTCTCTAGGTTTTTATTCATCCTCGAGGAGGGCAAAACAAGCAGGACCTTTGTCACCTGGATGCACAGCTAGTTCTTCCAATAGTCAGAGGCACATCACCGCAGCTGACAGATACCGGTATCCTAACCACGTGCCACTCAAATGCCAGAGCTGACAGCGCTGGGCAGCTGGCCTGGACTCCGTGTGTCCTGAGAACGTGCAACAGCGTATCTCATGCTCTCCACGTGAAGTGTGCTAAGCAGACAACAATATACAGAGTGCTGGGAACAAGTGGATTTTCCATGTCAATGTTGTAATGCTCCACAAACTCGGTTTCAACCCCTTCGTTTCACAAACCAGGAAACTGAGGCCCGGAGAGTCGAAGCAATCCACGTGAGGACTGGCGCGTGCGCTGGTAGTACATCGAGGATGGCCCTCACGGCTCCCACCTACTACAGGCTACCAAGAGGTGATGAGCAGTATCTCAAATAAACACAGAAAACATTTTTCTCTCTCTGGAAAGTTCCTGAATTTATATCATGCACACAAGGGATAAGAATTAAAATTTCTTCATGTGTACAATTTCTAAACCCCAAAGCACAAAATTTTACAGAAGTTGGCTCAGGTGCTAACCTTTCTTCTATTTCTCTGGCACCTAAAAGACATTCACGGAACACTGATTCTCCTAACACTCACTACGCCCCAACACCACTGCCATTACGTCAACTCAGACTCACAGTAACCCTCAAGGACAGAGTGAAACTGCCCCCTAGGGTCTCCGCAGCTGTAATCTTTACAGAAGCTGATGACCACATCTTTCTCCAGTGCAGCAGCCAATGGGTTAACCACCAAGCACTTTAAGCCACTGCATCACCAGGGCTCTTTAATCATTACACACAGGTGAGAAAAAAGCAAAGTTTTCAGATAATCACTCCAAGAAGCTCTAATGGAAAGTCAGAAAGATGCAAGAAGGGCCATCAAGGCAAATAGGTAGGTAAGAAAAAACTAAGATTTCATCTGTCCATCAGTTGCCAAAATCAGATCAACACTTCCTGACTGCAGAGGAATACCATAGACCCCTCCCTCCCCCCCAGTGCACTGTCAGCAGTCAAGCCACTGACTGGAAGAGGGCAAGAGAACATGGCCCTAAGCAGTGAGGCAGGCACAAGTCAAAATACCCACGCCCACATGTCCCCCAGCAGGCACTTACAGATGGGGGCTGAAGATGCGACTCATCTTGGAAACATGGTCATTTTCACAGTCTAGATCATCGTCCCCTTGCTCCATGCTGAACTTCCTCTTGCTGGGACTGATGGGAGGAGGGCCTGTACGGTGGCTGGTAAGGGCAGAAGCCACAGGAAGGGTCTGCATTCTGGGCTCACCCCTGAGAGCAGCTTCACCTAGGCAAAGAGATGACAGAGTGGTCAAGCAAGAGAAACGTCCCCATCGCAGTCCTCCCGGCTCCCCCGCCTGCCTGGCCCCTTGCAAAACTACTCCCAGTGGAAAGTTTATGGCAAGGGGCTGGGCGGGCTGCCTGTCATTCTCAGAAGATGGTCCGAGCATACAGCCAGCTGCCAAGTGTGAGGCTTTTTACAGAAACTTGGTTTTTTAGCACATGACTCTTTAGGGCAGGGTATATAAATAAAAGTTGTAATAACCGAATGGGGACTGGTGGGATTTACCATCAACAACTCACAGGCTAACTTAAAACATTAAAAGGTCCTTTGACTTGTGGGCATTCGACTCCATACCTGTAAGAAAATAACTCAGGACTTAGCTCATGAAACCACGACGCCAAACTCACTTCTCTTGTTCATGATGCCTGTATTGTATTTTCGGTATGTCATTTTTTTAAAAGAATAGGAAAATGTATGAGTTCATAGTTCAAATACTTAGCAAAGAAACCTTAAAAGAAATACACTGTTCAATGAGAAACAACACATTTTCTTTTTACAGTATATGAAAAAAATGGCACATTAAGATTACTGTGATTCTTACTGGTACACAGCTGCTGAGTGCCATTCGTCACAGGCATAATACACAGCTGCAGTCCACAAACATTTTTCAAAGTTAGAAGCTCGGGGGGGTGGGTTCCCAGTTTGCTCTGACTACACTTCTTGGTGTTTTTCATTCCTGTTTTAAAAGGCTTTGTTCTAAACAGTAACTTTTTCCTTATTGTGAACTAAAAGAGGGGTAAACTTATATAATCATAAAAGCTGTGTACATTCTAAAATTTATAAACAACAGTCATAATTACTTTGAGAGAAAACATCAGACTTTTAAGTCCTGTGGGGAGGGACACCTACAAGTGACACAAATAACAGCCCTTTTTGTTGTGCTATACGTGCTGGTCTCAAGGCCTGGACCAATTTCATGTCCACTTGGTCACAACGGGAGAGTAATATTAGGTAAAGTCAGCCGCATCTGAGGCCCTGCGGTCCCTGAGAAAAGAAACCTGTGTTTGCCACTCTTATTTTCATGTCATCACAGACCTTCAGACAGTTTTAACAGTCGTTTAGTTCATACACATATGACAAGTGTGATTCTGTTAGAGAAAGGAGTGAGGAAAAAGCCTTCTGAATGTTTACCAGGAAAAATAAAAAGTTTGCCAATTTAGTCAGCAAGATGTACACTAGCAAATATACGGTGACCTGTAATACACCTCAAGTCAGTGTTTCTATTAAAGGTTCTGGCGCCAAAGCAAATGGGAACTTTCCATCTAAAATGAAATGCCCAAAAAACAGGTCCTGGGCTGGCCTGCTATGTTCAGAAGAAATTCAGTTTGATTTTAGATGACTCCACTTCCTATGCAGAATTTCAGCTTAAACAAACAAAAAAAAGCAGTGCTAACATTTACACCTTGATAAATTATGAATTTCCAAATACCTCCGCTGCCCCCTTTCTTGTCCTCTCCTCTCCCACAGAAAGGGAGAGGGGTTTTCCCAAGCAGAGCTTGGGTCACTCCAGCCCAGATAACTTTCTGAGGAGCCCTGATGATAACTCCCAGAACCCTGCTATTGCAAACTGAACCCAACAAGAGCGGCAGAAACTGACCATACTCTCCAACCCAGTTTTTCAACACGCTTGGCAAGGGTATGGGGGGATGAAGAGCCGTTGGGGTCAGTGTGGACCCCGTGGCTCTGGTCTCCCATGCACATTTCACAGGATGCCAGATGTGTGGTTACAGCAGTGACCATGGAAAGCAACTGCCACCAAAAACAAATTCAAATCTCTCCAAAAACAGGTGTCATAACCCAGTAGCCCAGCATGAATGACTATCAAAACTCCTGGGTCAAGAAGAACAGTGGTACGCCTCCACTCCCCAGTTTCCACCTAGGTATAAATTCTTGTGCTTATCTGCATTTTAAACTCTCAAACTGATAAAACTGCTTCTTCTTAAGACCGAATCCCTGACAGCTGACATATAAAAGAAAAAAGTCTCTAAAGGAATCTTTTGAAAGCACCAGTGATTCCGAAGCCAGGTTACCTCTGAACGCATTATCTCTGGTCCTTCTACTCTAGGGCTGCAACACCCCTCACACCTCTAGAGGTGGTATGTACTTGGCACACTGGAGCACATCACTGTCTCAGAATGTTAGTGCTGGAGGGGGCCTTGCAAACAGATTCCTTCATTTGACAGATGAGAAAACTGTGCCCCAGACAGAGTGCGCTACCCAAGGTCCTACATTGAGGGGACAAGGATCCAGGGGCTCTGCGTATCAAGCCAAGGTCTTCTCCTGAGCCCTCTGCTAGTCTCACACGCCTTACACCAAAGGAACCAGGGGTGGAAGGAAAGGACTCCATGGACAGACACAGCTCTGGTCAGTCACATGCCTTCATTCACCTTTGCATCTCCATCCTTGAGGTCCCTACCTTACTGCTTTGCATTTTAAAATAGGCTGCATTGTTAACTATTGGCTATGCAGCAAAGGAGATTAAAATTATTTTAGTAAAATTGAGGAGGACATCTGCTCTGGGAGTCAAGACACCAGTGTTCCAATCTTGACTCTCCCTCTATTTAGGACTGGGTGGCCTGCTTCTGAAAGGTCACAAACATGAAAACTGTAAAGCACAGTTCTACTCTGAAACACACGAGGTCACCATGAGTTACACTCGACTTGACAGCAACTGGTTTGGTTTTTGGTTTTGGATAGGAGCATGCTTCCCACTCTGAGCCTCTATAAAACTGGGCATGTTGATTAATACTGCAAGTTCCTTCTAGACCTTAGAATAAGTGATCCAATTCCAGGTCCACAGTCCTATTACTTATTATGTAAGCCAACCAAATGGTATGTATCAAGAAATTGTTACTTGTGTAATAAAAAGGAAGACATCAAAACTCAAAAGTATATACCTCAGATGTTACGTTAATGAGGGGAATAAAAGGGAATCCATAAATAAACTGGAAAGCCATCAGATTAAACAACTTTCATAGAAACTTCTTGTCTGCTAAGGCACAGTGTCAATATCCAAGACAGACACACAGCAATGCTCTCTAATTTCTTCTTCTCCACCCCCATATCATCATACACATTGCTGTATATTCAGTATTTCAGAGCACCATTCTGAATATGTCAAGTCATCCCCACTCCAAATATCCAATGGCTGGTCAATTACTGAGAAAATCCTGCCCAGGCTGCTTCTGCATTCAAAACCACTATCCGGCCCCAACAACATTTCTAGTAGTTATTCCCAGTATTCCATTTTGTGAGCCCTGAAGATTTCATCCCTAAAAGTTAAACTAGTCACCCTCTTCACTCAGGCTTCTTCCCCAGTCTTCTTACATCTAGATCCTATCTATCTTGCAAAGGCCAGTTAAAATGCCCACCTCCTTCAAGAAGTCTTCCTTGATTCCTCACTGAAAAGTCATCTCTTCCTCTTCTGGGAACCTATAGAACTTACCACTTCCTGCCCTATTTTGTGCTCCTTGAAACAGAGGCCACTTTATTCAGTGTACACAACAAAGAGTACTGAGCGCAATTCCCTCTATACATAGGACGATCAGTAAATACTAAATGAATAAACGAGGCACGGTAACAGAGTGGCCAGATTATACAGTTTCAGGATATGTTCAAGATCAAAGATACCACAAAGTAAGCAACTGTAAAAGATTTAGGAATGTATTTAACAGAAGACATAGAAATGACCAACAAGCACATGAAAAGATGCACAGTATCATCAGATAAAGGAAATCCAAATCAAAACCACAATAAAATAGCACTTCACACCCATCGAAATGGCTATAATCAAAAACCAGACAATAACATGTGTTGGTGAGTATGTGGGGAAACTACAACTCTCATCCACTGCAGGTGTGGATGGAAAATGGTGCAGCTGCTGCAGAAACAGTCTGGCAGTTAAACACATAACCCTATGACCCAGATGAGGTTAAACATCAAGTTACCATATGACCCGGAGATTTCACTCCTGAGTACATACTACTCAAGAGAAATGAAAATGTAAGTCCACACAAAAATTTGAGCATGAATGTTCACAGCAGTTTTATTCACAACAGCCAAAAAGTGGCAACATAAATATACAATTGATAACTAAAAAGAAACTCAGAGCTGTCGAGTCGATTCCGACTCATAGTGACCCTGTAGAACACAGTGGAACTGCCCCCCAGAGTTTCCAAGGAACACCTGGTGGATGTGAACTGTCAACCTTTTGGTTCAGACATAGCACTTAGCCACTACGCCACCAGGATTTGAACTGATGACTAGATAAATAAAATGGGTATAACCATACTATGGACTATTATTTGTCAGTAAAAGGAAAGGAGGTGCTAATACATGCTACAATATGGACGAACCTTACATGAAACCTCAGTCAGTTACAAAGAACTACATGACTCTATTTATGTGAAATGTTCAGAACAGGTAAATTCGACACAAAGCAGACTCGCAGTGGCCAGAGGCTGGGAGGAGGGGAGAGAGGGGACTGCTAAAATGGGGACAGAGTTTCTTTGGGGGATGACGAAAATGTTCTAAAACTGATTGGGTTGAAGTTGACACACACTTGTGGATACGCTCAAGCCACAGAACTGTACACTTTTAAAGGGTGACTTGCACAGTACTTGAATTATGCCCCAATAAAGCGGTCCAGCCCCCTCCCCTAAGTATCTACATATAAGTAGATGGCAGGGAACCCAGTGATATCAGAACCTCTTATCTCTCAGGCTTTTAACACTCTGTATTCAGCTTTACCTTTAACTGCTAAACAAGACCAGACATCCATTAACTTTCCCTGGAATAAAAATAAATCTCCGTTTATTGTGGTTATCTCTCTCTCTACAATGTTAAAATCGGATCATTTTTCCCCAAACATTATTTAAGTTTTAAAAAATCAGAGAACGGCTAGAGCTTCCTCAGGCACTTGGATTCATCAGAGCCCGATTAAAGCTCCAGCTCAGCTTGTAATGTGTGTGTGTCTAAAGGCCTATTCCACACCGAAGGCTGTGCAAGGTCCTTGTCAGCAAAACACAGGGGACTCGCACACATCCCCTTCCCACCCCCGAAAAGGAGAGAGGAGAGAACACGTACACCCAAAAGAACTTATCTCCAGGATTTTTTTTTTTACCTTTTGTTCTAGTGTGTGTTTTGAATTTCACAATGGTTTGGTAACTGAAAAAGGAGTAATAAAGATTACATTTCTTTTTCAAGAACCAGCAGAGAAAGGAGAATGGCGCTGTGTGAGTAACCTAGTATTGTTAGTTTCAAAGCTGCCTTGGCAACAACTGTCGGTTTGATTTCTTTAAATCCCTAGTTCTAACTAGCCAGCCAAACTAAAGAAGTTCAATTTTAAAATAAAGTATTTGACCTTTTCAATGAAAATAACTGTTAGCTAAGTATGTGATATGGAAGAAAAATGCCTACGGTGTGTAAATTTAACAGCTGATTTTAGTAATGGAAGTAGTTCTACATACATGGATTAAAAACATTCTCCAAAAAAATTTCTCTCAAGGGGAAATGATCAGAGATTTTGATGCAAGATTTCACAAGAATGTATTAATCTAAATGAAAAAAAAAAGTTAATGTAGGAAGGAAAAATAAGAAAATCACTTAGCTTTATGATGTGCTATATAATGACTCTGACAAAATTCCACGAGACAAATCAGCTTTCTAAGTCAGAATGCAGAGGGTGCTCCTGTTACTGCCATATTTCAAAGACTGAAAGACTATTTCCTACACTTTCACGTCACCTTACAGTCAATTAACATGCGATTTTTTTCTACTAGTGGTACATGAACTACCGGTTATTGCAAAGGATGGAGCCTTAGATTAGACCAGAGACAGGACCTAATCACAAGGCCCTTGACACAACTCTTTAGTCTCCATTACTTCGCTGGTGGGATTAAGTGGTTCCATCAAATCATCTTGATGGCCTAACTTTGGCTCTAAAAGTCTGTATCCTACAGACTTCTAAAGTTGTTTATGCTGATCTTGAAATCCTACATTTAACTGAATACATTTTAGGTGATAGGAGGAAGAACTAATTAGTAGTCTCGTGAGTCTGAATCAACTCACTGGCACCTAACGACACCCCCAATAATTCACATCACAACTGAAGGAGCTTTTTTCAAAAATCAAGCACATTTCTAATACCCAGTGTTGCAGCTTCATTCTTTCATTGCAGTCCTCTAAGAAAGTAGTAAACAGTCAAGTGAAACTCTAATTAATTTCAACGTAGTCCAACAATACAGAGTAGACTCTACAGAACTGAATAATCTTGGCCAAGGCCTTCAAAACAGAGATGAGGCAACCGAATCTGTATTCAGAGACTGAAAGTCAGAGGTAGGGTCAATGGCAGAGGCAGAATTCACACTCAGGCCCCTTTACCAGCTCTACAGGCAGATCACCACAGAGGGGATTTGTAACTGCATTTACAGTTATGGCATGATTGAAGAGAAATCAAAACCACAGTGATAGTGACACTTTATGGAAATTAGTCAAAGAGCACAAAACCAGAAAAACAAATCCAATGACACAGAGTCAATCCCAACTCCGAGCAACCCTACAGGACAGGGTACAAGTGCCCCACAGGGGTTTCCAATGCTGTCATCTTCACGAAAGCAGCCAGCCAGATCTCCCTCCCGCAGGGCTTCCAACAGCTGGCCTTTCCCTGAGCAGCAGAGAGCTTAACCACTGACCCACCAGGCTTCTCCAAACACCACTGGGGTGGAATAACAATGTATTTATGTTCTCGGGTAGGAGTTAGTACAACTATAACAAAATAAGTATCTTCCTCTACCCTTTAACGATAGATTTTTGACAATAAATAAGTCAGTCTCTATGTCCTGCAGAAGAATAAAACTGCTGCTGCTGTATCCAGGACTTTATGTTCTCCTCCCTTCACTGTATTTGAACCTAAATCAAAGAGACAAAACCACAGCTCCATCTACCACCCAGCCAAACTGCTCTGCTACACTGAGTTGTCTCCTTCTGTCTGACCACAGCCCCCAGCAACCAGACTGACATCACCCTGTTGGCAAGAGAGCACCCTGATAAAACAACTGTACTCTAGAGTTTCACAATTCACCTCAAATCTCCAGGCTCATTACTGTACAGAGCCATGTCTGTGCGGGACAGGCGCCCCAGCAGCCAAGGCTTATTCATTTTCTTTCAAATAATACGCCTTTGTCTCCCAGACTAGCAGCTGGGGATAAGACACAAGTGAAGTCAATCTCTTTCAAACAGTTCAACTTGTGGCAATCCCTATTCTGAGTAGCTTTTTCTTTCTTTTTCTTTTTTTAAAAGGAGGGCTATTAGGCAACATGATGAAACCCAGGCAAGCCAGCAAAGATAAAAGATGTGACGTGCTGTCTGCCACAAGGACAGCCTGCAACTCTACAACTCTGCAGGTTACAACACAAAGTAGCTTTCACACTGTCACTCTCCAGAACCTCAGATTCACGGCTCTAAACCTGCAGAGCCTGCTCTGACACCTGGGAGGCCCAAAGCCAGCTGAACAGGGCTCTGCTGAGTCCAGACCCCCATTCTCATCTTGTCTTTGGAACCACGGTGGGAAACACACTCTCAGTACAGTCACTCACACACCCACACACAACTGGCATCAAGGGCTGCCGGCAACATCATTAAGAATAAGAACAACACATTCATTGTGGTAGAGTTGAACCAAAAACCATCTTAACCAGTATTGCAATTAATCAAAATAATCCTGTAAACATTACACTTTGCTAGAGCATTTCTGTCTCTTACACAAGTATATCACATTTTAAAGTATTTTAAAACATCACCCCTTATATTCTGGCTTTCCCTGACCCTATCAGACACGAAGGGAAGACTGTCACATCTCACAGCTAAGGAAAACCAGTGTTTCAAGAATTAGGCAAAATCAATACTATAAAAGACTGTACTCTAACAGATTTGAAAACCTAGAAGAAATAGACAAATTTCTAGATTCATATTACCTACCAAAACTATCACAAGGAGAAGCATAACAACTTAATAAACCCATCACAAAGGAAGAGGCTGAAAAAGTCATCTAAAATCTACCAACTAAAAAAAGTCCTGGCTCAGATGGCTTCACCGAAGAATTCTACCAAACTTTTAGAGAAGAGTTAACTCCAATACCACTATTTCACAGCATAGAAAGGGATGGAACACTCCCAAATTCATTCTATGAAACCAGCATAACCCTGATACCAAAGCCAGGGAAAGATCCCACTAAAAAGAAAACTATAGAGCAACGTCACTCATGAACTTAAATGCAAAAATCTTTAACAAAATCCTTGCCAACAGAATTCAACAACAGATCAAAAAAATAATTCATCATGACCAAGTTGGATTCATACCAGGGACACAAGGCTGGTTCAACATCAGAAAAACAATTAATGTGATCAACCACATGAATAACACAAAAGAATCACCTGATTTTGCCAACTGATGCAGAAAAGGCATTTGACAAAGTCCAACATCCATTCATGTTAAAAACTCTCAGCAAAATAGGAATAGAGGGGAAATGCCTCGATGCAATAAGGAGCATCTATACAAAACCAACTGCTTTCATCATCCTGAATGGAGAGAGACCAGAAGAATACTCCTTGAGAACGAGAACTAGACAAGGACGCCCACTCTCACCTATCCAATATTGTACTAGAAGTTCTAGCCGGAGCAATCAGACAAGACCAAGAAATAAAGAGCATCTGCATCGGCAAAGAAGTTAAAATCTCCCTATCTGCAGATGATATGATTATACACTCAGAGAATCCTAAAGAATCCATAAGTAAACTACTCAAACTGATAGAAAAGTTCGGCAAAGTCTCAGGATACAAGATAAACATAAGTAAATCAGTAGGATGCCTTTATATCAACAGTGAGATTATTAATGAAGAAATCACCAAATCAATAGCATTTACTATAGCTCCCAAGAAGATAAAATATCCAGGAATAAATTTAACTAGAGAAACAAGAGACCTATACAAACAGAACTACAAGACCCTACTGTACAAAACCGAGAGAGACTTACATAAACGGAAAAACCTACCCTGTTCATGGATAGGAAGACTTAATACTGTGAAAATGTCTATTTTACCCAAAGCAATTGACATATACAATGCAATCTCAATCCAAATTCCAGTCCCTTTTTTTAATGAGATGGAGAAACAAATCACCAGGTTTGTTTGGAAAGTGAAGAAATCTCAGCTAAGTACAGGAAGACTACAGAAGAGGAACACAGTGAGAGGCTTCACCCAACCTTAGGATCTATTACATTGGCAAAACAGCCTGGTACTGGTACAAAAAGAGGCACATAGACCAATGGAACAGAGCTGAGAATCCAGAGACGTCACCATCCTCTTATGAACAATGGATATTCAACAAAGGCCCTAAGATTGTAAACTGGGGTAAAAACAGTCTCTGTCACAAATGTTGATGGCAAAATTGGATATCCATCTGCAAAAAACTGAAACAAGACCCCTATCTCACACCTTACACAAAAACTAATTCAAAATGGATAAATGATCTAAATAACAAACCTAAAACAACAAAGATCATACAAGAGAAAACAGGGTCAACCATGGAAGTTTTAATACACAGCTTAGACAGACTTCAAAATCTGACAAAGCATGACCAACAGAAAACAAATGGGAACTACTAAGAACCAAACACTTTTGCTCATCCAAAAACTGTATCAAAAGAATTAAAAGGTCGCCTACAGAATGGGAAAAAACAGCTGGCAGCTACATGTCGGACCAATGTCTCATCACCATAATCTACCAGATACTACAAAATATCAACAAGAAAAAGGTAAATAGCCCAATTAAGTGATGGGCAAAGGAGATGGACAGACATTTCACCAAAGAGGAGGATATCCAGGCAGCCAAAAGATACATGAGGAAATGCTCACGATCATTAGCTATTAAAGAAACCCAAATCAAAATTACAATGAAATACCATCTCACCCCAACAAAGTTGGCCATGACCCAAAAAACACAAAACAACAAATGCAGGAGAGACTGGAACTCTCCTGCACTGCTGGTGGGATTGCAAAATGCTACAACCTCTATGGAAAGCAATTTGGTGCTTCCTTAAAAAGCTGGAAATAGATAGACCATTTGATCCAGTAACCCCACTGCTCGAAATATACCCTACAGAATCATGGGCAGTCACATGAAGACATACATGCACATGAATGTTTACTGCCTCACAGACCACAACAGCTAAAAGATGGAATCAACCCAGATGCCTAACAACAGACGAATGGATGAAAAAACTATGGTACATATACCCAATGGAACACTGCAATGATAAAGAACACTGATGATTTTAGGAAGCATCTCATAACCTGGTCAGTGAAACCAGTCAGTGTAAGAAGGACAAAAATTGCATGTCCTACTACAAGGACTTAAAAACAGACTTATGTACAGAAGAAAAGACTCTGACAGCTACAAGGGTAGGGAGGGAAGGAGAAGGCTGCTCATAGATTTAGATAGTTGATAAAAAATTTGATTGGGTGAAAGCAGTGACAGCACACAGTAGAAAGTAGATCAGCTTAACTGGACTTCAACATAAACTGAAAAGTCTTCTAATCTTAACCTGATATTGCAAGGACAGAGTCGCAGGGGTTGGGGCGTAGGAACCATACTCTCAGGGGACATCAAGACTAAATGGTATAAACAGCCTATTGCTAAGGGAGTCTTCTGCACCACATACTGGTAAGTGGCACCTGGGGGTCTTAAAAGCTAGCAAGCTGCCTTCTGAGTTACATCAAACGGTCCCAGGTCATCCAGGACAGATGATTACTGAGAACAAAAGACATGAGAAAAAAAAAGCCCAGGAGACAGAAGGACCCATGTGAATGGGTGACCGTATCAGCATGACTACAAGAACCAGACGGTGCCCTGCCACTACCAAAGACAGCCGTGATGGGGCACACAATGTTGAGTCCCAGTGGCAACACAGGAGAAAGATGGGTGCACCTCAAAAACTCCACTAAAAGATCACGATAAATGGTCCAGAAGCCCAGAGGTTCCCTTGGGAGCATGGCCCCTAGATCTGCTGCTGCTGCTGCTGACCAAAAAACATTACTGAGGTCAACTCTTCAGACAGGAATGGTCTGCACTTGGGGACACAATGTGACCATATGTTGTGTGTACTTTATAGTTCTATGCATCTATAGGATGCTGGCCTCTTACTAGAAGGGAGAAGAGAGGGTGGAGAGGAGGGGACAGGAGATTGTTAAGAGGATACGACATACACAGAATGAAAAGGAGGAGTGTGCTGTCACTGGGGAAGGAGAGCAGAAGGAGCTGGAGAAAGGCAGGCATGCAAATTTAGATTAGTACACTTTCAACCCATCACAATAAAATATTAAAAAAATAAAAAACAGACTTAGGCAAATCCTGGTGGTGTAGAGGTTAAATGCTAGGGCTGCTGCTCACCAAAAGGCTGGTGGCTCAAGCCCATCAGGCGTTCCTTGGAAACTCCATGGGGCAGTTCTACTCTGTCATATAAGGGTCACTATGAGTCAGAATCTACTTGACAGCAGTGGGCTTGGTTTGGTTTTGGCTCAAGGTTACAAACTGGTAACAGAAAAGCTAGAAGTGAAATCCTGGGATTTTTCTTCTCTTTCTAGCTGTGCAGGATGTTTTACCTACTAAGGAAAGGAATGGGAAGAAGACAGTGAGCAGGAGTGAGGGAAAGGTCTTCTCTTCCGCAGGCACTCACAGCTGCCCTTGGCCAGGGGAGCAGCTTCAGAGGGTCCAGAACAGATGACAGAAGTTGAGCCTCAGAGCATAGGTCCAGCTTTTACTGTAGTGCCTAGTGGCAAAAGTAGGAAAACAATGTAACTTTTAAAGTGTAGGCAATATAGAAAATTCCCCTCCAAGTGATATGAGGGCTTCGTCAAACCAGAATGGAATCTTTCAGTAGTGTCTGCCATGGATTGAAATGTGTCCCCCCCAAAATATGTGCCACCTTGGTTAGGCCATGATTCCCAGTATTGTGAGGTCATTCTTCATTTTGTGGTTGTAATTTTATGTCAATGAGGATTACGGTGGGATTCTAACACCTGTACTAGGGTCACAGCCACGATCCAATATAAAAGGCATTTATTTCCCTGGGATGTGACAAATAATCACCTTTTATCTTACAAGAGAATGAAAGGAAAGGGCAGCAAGCAGAGAGTTGGGGACCTCACACTACCAAGAAAAAAGCACTGGAAGCATACAGCATCCTTCAGGCCTGGAGTTCCTACATGGAGAATCTTCTATCCAGGGAGGATTGATGAAAAGGACCTTCCTCCAGAGTCAACAGAGAAAGCCTTCTCTTGGAACTGACACTTTAAATTTGGACTTGTAGTTTACTAGACTGTGAGAAAATAAACTTCTCTTTGTTAAAACCATCCACTCGTGCTATTTGTTATAGCAGCACTAGATGACTAAGACAGTGTCTGTGTATTACCATATCAATGAAGAAAAATAAAAAGAAAACCAATTGTTGAGTCCACTCTGATTCACAGCAACCCCACGTGTATCAGAGCGAAACTAGTGCTTCACATCATCTTTAATAGTGGATTTGGGGGATGTACATCACCAGGACTTTCTTCCAACGCATCTCTGAATGGGCTCAAACTGTCAAAATTTTGGTTAGCAGCTGAACATGTTAACTGTACCATTCAAGGCCTCCAACAAATCAATGAAGGCTGATGAAACACTGACCCCCTTCCTCTGTGGGAGGTATAAGGACTCAAGATCTGCCTGAGTACTGGGCCAATGGTAAATGTGACACAAGTCCTGATGTGTCCTCGTGCGGAAGCCCTCAGTACCAGTACATAACCCTTGAGCCCCCAGGGGACAAAGGCAGTTCAAGAACGTCTTACACCAACTGCACATAACCCACCTTTCTGGAAAAAGGCTCCTTAAACTTGGCAGAAATTTTTCAGTACAGTCACTTGCAAATCTAATTTTGTAACATTTTACTCTTAATGAGGAGGAGGAGAATTATTAAACTAAATTGTTTGCAGATGGTATTTGAACCAGGCCCTTTGCTAGGGGCTCAATTTCCTCCCTAGCAGAGCTTATAAATGTTTAGAGAGAATGGCTAAATGAGGTAAGCAAAAAGAGGCTGTTGAAACCTCTTCAAGAGTTGAGCCAAACTTTCTGAGGAATTAAGCCGGGGGAAAAAATGGCATGACCTCTTCAAAATGTAAGTGGGTAAGAATCCCCAAAGAAATGTCCTCATTAAGCCCTTTGGAATGCAGCAGGTTAGACATCTAAGGCTTGTAGTCGTGTGTACATTTTCAAAACACTCTTTAGTTGAAGGGACTTCTGGAGGGATCTGACAGGGTCAAGAGCCTTGGGAAGGCTGTCTTGGAATTAGCCACTGACCACTGGGGAGAAAACAAGGGGCAGCAAGAGAGAGCCTGGGAGCTGGGGAGCTGGAAAAACACAGCCTCTTTTCCTCTACTGCCCCATAATGCTGTACCCCTACAACAGCACTGACCACAGGCTGTCCATGAGAGGGTATCCATGAACTTAACCCCATCCTGTCTGTCAGTGGTCAGCTGGCAACGTGATTACTCTGTTCTGCTCTGTGACACAGGTGGATCCCCTCCCAGCTCCCTGGCCACACCTGCACCATGGCAAAGATGTGTGGGAGAGAGTGGGCTTCGGCATCAGAAAACCGTGAGCCCTTGGCCAAGCCTCGTCGCCTCTCCGAGCCTCTACTGCTTCATCGACCTTCAGTGACTTGGATGAGACTCCAAGAAAACCTACAGAAGACTCCCAGCCCAGACCAGGCAGTTGATCACATGATCTGTAGCCCATTTTCAGAATGAGATGAGGGGGCAAAGGAAACTTTTCTGTCTCTCTCATCACCAGAAAGAAAACTAGAGGGGCCAGGGTCACTGAACACTCCGAGCCTACTCTGCCAGAGGACCTTGGGGCAGCGACCTGCTCTCCAGGTCTGCTACTGCGTGCATGGGAAGGACAGCAGTACCCCACACAGAAGCCTCAGAGCTATTCTGTGGATGACACGGGATAGCAAGCACAGCACGCGGCACACCACTGGCCCTCGATAAACTATGGCCCCACGCGCGCCTCCCCTTCCCAACACACTTTTTCTCCATATTTTCTGGGTCCGATTCACCCTTCTTCCAGCTCCTGGAATGCCTTCAGAATTCCTCACTGCCATTCACATTCATTCCCACTTTCTAAACCCCACTCAAGGCATCCTGCCACCCACAGCCCACCTCTTCTGATACCACTTAGATGGCCCGAACCGCACCGGCAGAACCCCAGCAACCTGACAATACTGTTCAGCTCTGACTCAAAATTTACAGGCTTCTGAGCAGTACCATCACATCTGTTCTCACCTCTCCATGAGTAAATAAGCACCCTCCTTCTTTGGGAAAAACTAACACACACCACCAAAACCCTTGCGGCGTAGTGACTAAGTGGTACAGCTGTTGACCATAATAAGGCTGGCAGTTCAAATCCAGGCAACTCTATGGGGCAAGTTCTCTTCTGATCCTACAGAGTCACTATGAGTCAGAATCAACTTGATGACAGCGGGTTTTTTGGTGTTGTTTTTGCAGGATATTCTAGTCCAGACTCTCCATCAGAAGATGATGCCCCAGGAACCAATTCAAAATTCTCACACACACTGGAATATGGACTGTGAGAGGCCACTTCTGAGCCGCTCTATTCCAACTATGAAATTCCTGGGATACGACGAATGCCATCAGTCAAATCTCTCAGAAAGTCACATCCTGAGGTCCCCTTGAGATGCAGTAACTCACCAAGGGCACTACTGCCATTAGTTGTTGTCACTGTTAAATATGCTGATTTCGGAATCCAGAAAGCAAATTTCTCAAGACTCCATTAGAACACACAAGCTCAAAGCCCCTGAGGCATTACGAATCCAGTTGCACACATAATCCACGCAATACAAACAAGGACTCGGTGCAAGAAAAGAAACTGAACACCAAAGTTGGTTAATATTTTTTGCTGAAAGAGCTAAGTACCCAAGTAAATAACTTTGTCTTTCACTTTTTATTTTGAAAGCTTTTAAACCTACAGGAAAGCTGAAAGAGCAAGCAGTGGCCATCTAGTTTCCATCACCTCTTAGAAGCATCCTGTTCATCCATTTTCTCTACACACATAACTTTTTTTTTTGCTACAAATGCCATCTTTTTTGAAAATATCTTGCAGATATCACATGACATTTCACCCCTAAATACTTCAGAACAAATGTCTAAGAATAAGCATTCTCTTTCCCAGCCAGATAACATTACCACACTCAAGACAGGTAACATTAGTAAGCCATCATTATCTAATACCCAACTCACATTTACACGTTACCAATTAAATCTTCGGGGGGGGGCAGTAACCCAGATCCCCTTTAAGTTTTATACACAGCAAAATGTAGTCATATCTCTCTTTAAGTTTCGTTTTAATCTGAAAGAGGGAGTCTTTACATAGTGCAAACAGTTGACACACTGAGCCGCTAACCAAAAGGTAGGAGAACTGAGTCTACCTAAAGGTGCTCCGGTAGAAAGTCCTGACATCTACTTCCCAAAACATCAGCCACTGAAAACCCAATGGGGCACAGTTTGACTCTGACCCCCACGGGGTCGCCATGAGTCAGAATAGACTCCATGGCAACTATGTTTCCTGTCTTCTTTTCCTTTTTCATGACATTAATACATTTCAAGAATCCACACCAACGACCTTCTCTGTAGAATGTCCCACAGTTACCGGTGGCCTGCTCAGTTCCTCAGGTGGCCTGCTCAGTTCCTCATGAGCAGATTAAGCAGCAGGACCACCAGTCATGATCCTCACTGGTGCTGGGAATGCCCTTTCCTCTTCCACGCTGCCTGTCTAGACCATCCCGTCACTTGAAGGTCTAGTCAAGGGTTCAAGTCCTACCTCCTTCATCAAGTTCTTCCTTGGCAGGTCAGCACTCTTTGATCTCTGGCATCTTAAAAGATTTACAGACCTTTCTGCCTGCTATCCGAGTTCATTCCTCAAGTTCTCCTTTCCTTCCTTCCAGCAGGTTCCAGGGGCAATCCTGCCCTTTTTCATCTTAAGATGGTCTCACCCCCAAATGACAGTTAAATGGGACACGGAATCCTGCCTCATCATCCCAGAAACTGACACAGGGAGCCTTGCTTTTAAAGGTTCACTGTTCAGTTGAGCCCCATCTAAAGGATGTATAGAATTTAGGACTGACAGAACAAAGGAATGCATGTGCTTCACTGGAAAGCACGTATGTAGAGCCAGGTATGTTTGCAGTCAAGTCAGGAACTGAGAAGAACACAAAGACAGCTGACAGCTCACGCCTCCTCAGGGAACTTCACGGTCCTGGTAGACGAGCTAGTCACAGAGATAAAGAACTCGAAGGAAGAACCCTGTAAACATCATAATGAAGAGATGCTCTTTACATGGGTGAACTGTATGGCATGAAAATTATACTGCAACAAAGCAGTTGCCAAGAAAGTCCCCATGGAGGCTTCCAAAGAGTTTCTGCTTAAAAAAGCTGTATCTATCATTATTTACTATATCAGAAATTAAAATGGAGAAAAGTGTTCAAATATTAACTTTAAAATAAACTCAAAACAAGTTCAAAAAGGAGGGATGCCAGCAGCGACCATGAGAGGAGGACATCAATTCCAGCTTTGATAATCAAGAGCAGAATCTGACAAAAGGCAGGATGTGGACACTTGGAAACGGTGGGTAGGGCCATTCCAGGTGGGACAGTTAAGGGGTAAAGGCAGATGGAAAAATTGGGGCAGATATACATAGGAGAGCACATGCATATCAGCAAGGAGATAAACTAGAATAAAGAGCACACTTCCAGACAGTAAGGGGTTTTGAACACAGGCAGAGCAGGTGCGACTTGCTGTGGCAGGTAACTTGATAGGAAGCCACTGTGAATGTTGACACAGCTCCCCAGGTTCAAATTGGACCAATGTGCCTCCTCTGCAGTCTTCCCCCTTCTGCACTGGAGGCCTGCATGTTGTTCTGATGCTGAACAGCACAGCTGCCAGCCTAAGACGGGGCAGGAAGAAAGGCTTGGCAACCTACTTCCAAAAATCAGCCAATGAAAACCCTGTTGTTCACAACATCTGACAGACAACCCCTTGTGGAGACGGCCAAGACCAGGTAGCGGTTCGGTCCACTGTGCATGGGGTAGCCATGAGCAGGGCCGACTCGACATTGTACAATTTAGTTCCCAAATTTTAACAGTATTTGGTAATCTTAAGACCCTTGTGTAAAAATTATATCCAATAAAGGAAAACTTCTTGCTTCCTTACCGAAATGAAAACCTGGTGGTGTGGTAGTTAAGTGCTACGTCTGCTAACCAACAGGCTGGTAGTTCGAATTCTCCAGTAGCTCCGTGGAAACTCCACAGAGCTTCTACAGGGTCACTATGAATCAGAATCAACTCAATGACGGTGGATTTTTGGGGGGGGTACCTAAATCCAAGAAAAGACTGTCAAATGACAAACCTAAAAAGGCATAAAACTTAATCTGAAAAGAAATGTTCCATTAGCATGTAAATTTAATGTTTCCAGTGATGCTAAAAGTTTTATATGCAAATTATATAAAGGACAAAAGAGCCCCAGTGGCACAGTGATTTAAGTGTTCAGCTGCTAACCACATGGTCAGCAGTCCAAACACACCGGCCACTCTGTGAGAGAAGGATGTGGCCGCCAGCTTCCACCAAGATACACAGCCCTGGAAACAGTATGGGGCAGTTCTACTCTGTCCTATAGGGTTGCTGAGTCAAAACGGACTTGACGACAAAGGGTTTATAAATGACAAGGGGATTTCCCAAAACTTAAAATAATGGGTGGGGAAGGGAGAAGGTGGTCCAAGTTTATAATGTGCAGATGCTGCTTAGAACACTGTCCGAAAGAGCACCGGAAGAGAGCCCCCTATGTGGGAAGGCACGTAAGGTACACAGTGGCTGCAAAAACGGACTTCAGCATACCTACAATCGTGAAGACAGCACAGGACTGGGCAGCCTGTCTCTCTGTTGTACCGGGGTCAACAGGAGTCAGCACCAACTCCACGGCAACAAACCACAAATGATGTGACTGAAGCTCTTTCTTCTTTCTCTCTCTTTCAGTTTACATTATCCAGTGAGCACACTTTATCAGTGAGAGGCCAGGAAGGGCTGACTCCTCTTTGGTGTATTTATTTAAGATATGAAGGTCAAACAACCATTGTACTCATAAAAATCTTGGCCATTTCTAGGCCTACTTCAGGTCTCTCCTTGCCTCCAAGTGACTTATTATGAAGCAAAAGAGAAAAAAGAAAAATGGAGTGATCAAAGGCAGGGCACGTCATTAAGTGGCAATGATGGAAGATGAAAGGCCTCCGCTACACTTCAAAGGTGAGGCTGAGCTCTAAGCTAACGCCTGTCGGGATCACAGTGCAGGCCGGAGCTTAGCAGACTTCAGTGGCCTTCCTAAGCCATCCTGTCTACATTAATTACACAACACAGATACTGATACCATAACCAAATCAAATCCATAGCCACTGAGTCAATTCTAACTCATGGCAAACCTCTTGAACAAAGTAGAACTGCCCCACTGGGTTTTCCAAGGAGCAGCTGGTGGATTTGAACTGTCAACTCTTTGGTTAGCAGCTACACACTTAACTGCTGTGTCACTGGAGCTCCCAGATACACAATGGCAAACACAAATTGAAAGGTCTTTCTACTGGGTGTCAAGGTAAGTAGGTAACCCAAGAATAAGTATATATAATATACTTATAAATAACCCAAGTATAAATTTCCACGCTTGACATAGTTAAAATTTAATAATAATAAAAAAAAAAAACTAATGAGGTTCAAGAAGTGATCAAGATGCTGGAATTGCTGAAATAGTACACAATTTAAACAGTTTTTCCCTATACCCAAAGATGTAATGGAATTGATCTTAATTTGAGAGGTTTTTGAGTATAACAGTATGACGCATTTCCCCAGAAGCTGAATCCAGGACACTAAGTGTGCTGCCTCGGAATGGCCCCAGACTTGCTTGAGGCTTTTCCGTTAGAGTTATTCTAGGGTCACTACTGTCCCTATTGTCCCTGGGTGGTGTTAACAGTTAGCAAGCTCTGCTGCTAACCAAAAAAGTTGGTGGTTCAAGTCCGCCCAGAGCTGCCCCAGAATAAAGGCTAGGTTTTCCACTTCAATAAAACAAGTCATTGAAAACCCTATGGACCGCAGTCTCACTCTGCCACACATAGGTTCCCCCTGAGGTGGATTGGACCATTATACGAGGCTAGGGGAGGGAGAATGGGAAAAAGCAAGTGGATTTACGGCCAAGAGCTATTCCCGTTATTCCACCCCATCCATCTCCTGGATGTTACTTCCCATCATTACACCAGCACACAGAGATTCAATTAAGCAGTCCAGATTTTTATACTATTAGGGGCCCTTAAGTCATTTAGTCTAACCTCCTTCCTAAAACAGACAACCTGGAGGGACTATAAAATGGGTTAGCATGCACTCTGCCAGAAACCCTGGTGGTGTGTTGGTTAAATGCTATGACTGCTAACTAAAAGGTCAGCAGTTCAAATCCACCAGGCGCTCCTTGTAAAGTCTACGGGGCAGTTCTACTGTGTCCTATAGGGTTGCTATGAGTTGGAATCAATGAGACAGCAGTGGGTTTTCAGTTAGGGTACACTTCCCCACCAACCTCCTTAACGCTTGGAACAATCTTATCTCTACAGTTGTGGCCACTGCAGAGAAACCAGAGCTCTTGGAAACTTAGAGTTTTTTCCCCTGTAATTTACTGTTGGCAATGAAAGGCCATGGACACGCAGAGGAAGCGAAGACGGTGAGGCAGACTTCACTGGAAACTAATACTTGGGGTGATAAGTAACACTTAGGAGCACTTACTTAGTGCTGGGAGTGTTTCAAAAGCTTTATACACACAAAATCATCTCATCTTCATAATCAATGAGATATAAGTACTATTAAGAGTCCCGTTTTACAAATGAGAAATCAGAGGCAAAAGTGGGTTTACAAGCAACATGCTCAAAGTCACAGACCACTAGCAAAGATGAAAGCCAGGTGTGCACCCAGAAGGTATGGCTCCAGAAACTACACCTTCAGCCTCTCAACAGAGGGCATAGGAAACAAATAACCCAAATTAGAAATGAGAGGGGAGTTGTCACCACAGATGCAACAGAAATCAAAAATATCATAACAGAATACTATGAAAGACTGTACCGCAACAAATTTGAAAACCTAGCAGAAATGGACAAATTCCTTGCCTCATACCACCTACCCAAATTATCACAATGTGAAGCAGAACAACTTAATAAACCCATCACAAAGGAAGAGACTGAAAACGTCACCAAAACACTGCCAACCAAAAAAAGTCCGGGCCCAGACGGCTTCACGGCAGAATTCTACCAAGCATTTAGAGAAGAGTTATCTCTAATACTACTGAGACTATTCCACAGTATAGAAAGGGATGGAGTACTCCCAAACTCATTCTATGAAGCCAGCATAACCCTGATACCTAAGCCAGGGAAGGACCCAACAAAGAAAGGGAACTACAGACCGACATCCCTCATGAATCTAGATGCAAAAATCTTCAACAAAATTCTTGCCAACAGGATACAACAACATATCAAGAAAATAATCCATCATGACCAAGTGAGATTCATACCAGGGATGCAAGGCTGGTTCAACATCAGAAAAACAATCAATGTGATTAACCACATAAATAACACAAAAGACAAGGATCACCTGATTTTGTCCGTTGACGCAGAAAAGGCATTTGATAAAGTCCAACACCCATTCATGCTAAAAACTCTTAGCAAAATGGGCATAGACGGCAAATTCCTCAACACAGTAAGGGCCATTTATACAAAGCCAATTGCCCACATCATCCTGAATGGAGAGAGACTGAAAGACTTTCCCTTGAGATCAGGAACTAGACAAGGATGCCCACTCTCACCTCTCCTGTTCAACACTGTGCTACAAGTTCTAGCCAGAGCAATTAGACAAGACCAAGAAATAAAGGGCATCTGCATCGGCAAAGATGAAGTTAAAATCTCCCTGTTTGCAGATGATATGATTGTATATGCAGAGAACCCCAAGGAATCTATAAGTAAGCTATTCAAACGGACAGAAGAGTTCAGCAAAGTCTCAGGATACAAGATAAACATAAGTAAATCAACAGAGGGCATGATGTTCCAGCTGGGTCTTGGAGAATGTTCCAGGGGTTTGCCAGTCAACAAAATCCTGCAGGCCAAAGAAACAGTAGGCTCAGAGCTGTGGGAAACAGCCGGTGACAACTAAGTATCCAGGGCCACTGCAGTACGCAGGGCAAAGGGAAAAGAGCAGTGAGCGATAGGGAAACAGAGAGACAGTGGACGAGATGAAAGCATGCCCAATTAACAGTGGCAAGATAGGGTGGGGCTTTGGTTACAGCAAATGAACACTCATTTTAAGTAAAAACTGTTTGCTTTGCTATGCAAATAAGCTGAAGATAAGTCCAGATGCCCTCCCTGGCCCCCAGTTTCAACCAGATCCTAAGTATTTTCTATCCTATAAGGGTTTTTTAATGGTCTGGGGAGGGGAGCGGGCAGTGGTTGAAAGCTCTGCTGTTAACCAAAAGCTCAGCAGTTGGAATCCACCAGCTACTCCTTGGAAACTCTCTGGAGCAGTTCTACACCGTCCTACAGAGTTACTGTGAGTCACAGAACACTGGACAGCAAGAGGTTTGGTTTTCTGGGTCACACTTAAAAAGAAAAGACTTTACACAAGATCAGATCAACAATATCACATCTTTTAAGAAGCATACAAATTTGATTACACTCTTCTGTAAGCTGTCATGTTTCCATCCTGTTTCTAGACAGGCCAGCCTGCGTGAAACGATGGGGGCCCCACCAGCAGCAGCAGCTGCTGTTCAGTCCATTCCAACTTGTGGAGACCTCCATCTGTGTCAAGAGTAGAACTGCATTCCATAGGGTTTTTGACAGCTGTGATTTTTTTGGAAGCAGATTTCCAGGCCCTTCTTCTGAGGCACCTCTGGGTGGATTCGAACTACCAACCTTTCAGTTAGTATGCAAGGGCTTGACCATTTTTCCACCCAGGGAGTCTGATGAAGTTCCAGCCATTGCTTAATACCCACAACACACATCAGAGTAGCAAACCCTTGGGTAATAAATAACAGTATGGTCACCATAGACATTCTGGCCCTTGGGAAATTCAATCTGTCTTCCCAAAGGCTTATTTTAATGGTTTTACAAAATAAAACATAATGCCAAGCTATTAATAGGCTGCAGAACCTACATGTGCTTTGCCAACCTATTTTCTTTAACAACGTGCTGACAATGCTGTTAAAACCGCTCCCCTGCCAGAATGCTCCTAAAGCTTCGACACGAGGTCAAGGGGAATTAGACCAATGAAGAAATAAAGCAAAAGTGAAATGTTTTAATTTGGGGTCTGCTAGATTCGTGTCTAGCAAATTAAACGGATGAGTGGCTGGCAACCACTGACATTTATATTTCTCTATTAGCTCCTCAGGCTCCTCACTCTCTTTGTGCCATTAACCTTCAAAGTCTAGCTCTCCATCAATCTCATTTCAATTACGCTTTCTGGGGATTACCAAATTAGTAATTCCACAGCATGCTGCATCAAATCTGAGGCAGCAGATGTGAGCTCATGTAATTGAGAAGGTTCCATCTGTTAGACTGAGAATTCAGATCTGAAAAGACTCTTGCAATTTCTCTGCTGAACACATGCATACTGGTTCTGGGCTGTTCAGGCTTTCTTTTAGTCAGCTAGTGCTGCTCTAACAGAAATACCATCAGTGGATGGCTGTAAGAAACGAAAGTTTCTTTTTACACCATCTGTTAGGCTACAAGTCTGAATTTAGGGTGTCTACTCCAGGGGAAAGCTTTCCCTCTGTCAGCTCTGCAGGAAAGTCCTGTGTTGCATCAGCCTCTGTTCAGGGAGCATCTTGGCGCAGGAACCTCAGGTCTGAAGGATGTGCTCTTCTCCCGGTGCTCCCCCAACTCTCTGCTTGCTTTCCTTTCCTTTTATCTCTTGTATGATAAAAGGTGGTGCAAGCCACACTCCAAGGAAACTTCCTTTTCAGTGGAGCGAGGACGTGAATTTAGGAAGGGATTTACAGTTCCATCCTAATCCTCTCTAACATAATCCACCCTGTTAACCACAGGCAGAGATTAGGATTTACAGCATTAGAAAATCATAAAATGGAGGGCAAACACAGAACACAGAGAATCCTGACCCAGCCAAATTACTATACATATTTTTGGGGAGCCACAATTTAATCCATGACAGGCTTGAAGTAAATAATGCCTTTATACTTAACTATTCAGTGTTTCAGCAAATATCTTAAATGGCTTGTGTTCTGACCTCTCTTTCTGAAAGGGAATGCCCCTGGAAGTGTCTCAAGTCAGACCTGTTACGGATCCCCAGGTGACTGAGAGCAAAGAGGTGGTGATCCCAGACAGACTATGTGGCCTCACTTCTCATCCTTACCTAAATCCTAGCTTCAACCTAAAGCCACGCATCATCAAGTCAACCCCCCTAAGACAACAGCTCATCTCTTAAGAGAAGGTCAGTACATTCAGCACTGGAGATGTGCCACAAGGAACAAAAGAAAGTGCCATTGGCACAGAAGCTGCAAAAGACTTATTTCCAGCAAAGAGTTAAAAGTAGATGTTACAAACTGACGCAAAATTATATGCTTTTATATCTTAGGATTTTCTATAAATGGCTAAACAACCCTACAACTATACACAGGAGGAACTGACTTCACACAACAAAAGAACTTCTGAATTTGGAAATGAATCCCCTTTGGTAAGTCTAATTAATTATGTTTTAAACGCTCCCTGCTGGTGCAAAAGGTTAATGGGCTTGGCTGCTAACTGGAAGGTTGGCAGTTTGAGTCCACCCAGAGGCACCACTGAAGGACGCCCTGATGCTCTACCTGCAAAAAATCTGCCACTGTAAACCCCTGGGGAGCATCGTTAACCCTGCAGAGCATGGTCCTACCCTGTACATGTGCAATCACTGTGAGTCAGAATTAACTCAATGGCAACTGGGTTCCGTTGTTTTGTTTTTGTTTTTAATGGAGCTCCTACTGAAGTGCAAAAGTGGTTCTCTGTTTTCAGCAACTGGTGGAAGTTCCCTTTTTGGTTCCCATTCAGTTGTTCTTATTCACCATTTAAGCAAGGCTTTTCAAACTGGTACCTAAACCGCCTACATCAGAATCACTTGAGATGCTTACTTAAAACGTACATTCCCAGGTCTGACCCGGGTCTCAAGATAAAAGTTGTTCAGGACATAACTTTAGCATGCTCCCTGGGAGGGTCTCTGCACACCAGTGTAGTGGCTTCTCTCGCCCTTTCCCATTTCTCCTTTGAAAACCTGATCAATACACTGAACCCTCCAGTGCCACACCAACATTTCACTCTGCCTCAGGGCGTGTCCAGAGCGATGTGGGAGAAGATCCGATGACAGGGAATGTGCTCCAATTCGGAAATGCCTGGTGCAGCAGGGCTCAGGGAGCACAAGTGCCCTGGTGACCACCAGCCCACAGTGACATGTAAGCCAGCTAAAAACTGTCTTCAGGGGTGCTTTACTTCTGTCTTCAAATTAGAACGTTATTGTTCTGATTACTTTTTTTTTTAACATTCATCTCTTTGAAGGTCACAACCATAGTTGACTAAACTCCTCTCCCCCCACCCCCATGCCTCAGTTTCCCCATGTGTAAAATAGGTACACCTTCTACTGCCTTCTACTTTTTGGATGTCTTTTACATGACAAATAAATTCATTTCTCAAAAGCTTCACACTAGGTCCAAGAGATATTTAATAGAAGTTTTACAAATAGAGCCTGTAACTACCAATTTTTGTAAATCTCTCAAAGTCTAGAAAAAATGCAAGATTTCCAGAAAGACAGCAAAAAAAGACACTTTTAACTATAGAAACTGGCCTTGAACTTGCTCAAAACTGTGTATTTTCCCAGACAGTTCCGTATTAGTAAATGCCAGCCAACCACCAAGCCCCTGTGACCACTAGAGATGCCACAGCCAATAATGAAGGGGGTAAGATCAGCTCAGCATCACTCCTGCCAGAGAGGGGGAGATCGAAACACCCTTCAGAGAGCTCTGCCTTTTAAAACATCTCATTCCAGCCTGTGAATATTGACAGTGCAAGAAACACACTACTTCACATGTCCAGACAAGAAGCACATACAAGCTCATGAAGGCTTCTCTCTGTATAAATTCAGTTGTGGCAGAGACCTTTCTTTTGTCCCAAACAGCTTTTCAAATGTTCTTTTATGACAGAAGGGACCACTTGTGATAATCAGATGTTACCATTTGTGTCAGATAATTCATCAACGGCAGTCCGTTTCTTTTAAATCCCGTGACTCAGCCTCCTCAGTTGAACTGCTAAGCATTTGGCAGTTCAGTATCAGACTCCGTGACAACTAAGAATATGACTCCAGAACACTTAGCTTATAATCCATTATGGTTTATGCTGAAGGACATTTGGTTCTAAACTCTTTAACCAACACCTTCAGTAGAGCACATACAGGCATCTAAAGTTAGATGGGGATAGCTGACAAAACAGTCACTTAGATACTAAAAGTAAACCACACTATCATCCCGCAGGAAACCGTGGTAGTGTTGTAGTCATCTGCTAACTGCTGCTAATCAAAAGGTCAGCAGTTTGAATCCACCAGGCACTTCTTGGAAACTCTATGGGGCAGTTTTATCCTATCCCATAGTTTGCTATAAGTCAGCAATACCTCGACAGCAGTGAGTTCATCACTCCATAAGAGCCATACCACAGGCTTAAGACCTTGAAACGTTGTCAGATTTTGAGTGCAAATCAGCAAACAAAATAACATTTTTAATTCTCTTGCATAACTGTTGGATCCAATAGTTAATAGTTCCGCTGCTAATCAAAAGGTCAGCAATTTGAATCTACCAGCCACTCACTGGAAATCCTACAGGGGTGTTCTGCTGTTGTACAGGGTCACTAAGATTCAGAACAAACTCGATGTCACATAACAACAATCTTTACCCAGGAGCTATTGCTGCTTCCTCAAACTGTTATTATTGAGTAAATGAGGTGTGGTACCTTGGTACAATGGAATATTATTTGGCCATTTAAAAAAAAAAAAGAATGAAATACTGGTACACAAAACATGCACAAACCCTTTCATTACACTAAGTGAAAGGAGTCAGACATAAAAGACCATATGTTGTATGATTTCATTTGTATGAAATGTCCAGAACAACTGAATCCAGAGAAACTGAAAGGAGATGAGGGGCTGCCGGGGCTGGAGAAAGAGAGAATGAGGACTAGGAGGGGCTACAAGGTTTCTTTCTGGAGCATGAAAATGTTCTAAACTTGGACGGTAGTGATGGCTGCACAACTCTGTGAACACACTTAAACCCCCTGAACTGTACACTTTAAGTGGGCACATGAACTCTATCTCAGTAATGTGACGAACGGCCCTCGTGCCGTAGTGGTTAAGAGCTCGGCTGTGGACCCAAAGGTCATCAGTTTGACTCTCCCAGCTATTCTCTGGAAATGGTACAGGGCAGTCCTACTCTGTCCTACAGGGTCCCATGAGTCAAATTCCACATTGGGTTTGTTTTTCTGTCTTTAATCTACTAAAAAAAATACTAGATTAAAATAGTAACAAACTAGCATCTTCAAAGAACAGAGTGGATCAGTGGTAGAGGTCTCACCTTTCACACAGGTGGGTGACCAGGGTTTGATTCTCAGCCAGTACACCTTATACTCAGCCACCACCCATCTATCAGTGGAGGCCTGTGTGTGGCTATGACTCCAAACAAGCCTGACGGCAGCTTCCAGACAAAAACAGGCTTAGGAAGAAAAGTCCGGAGATCTACTTCCAAAAGTCAGCCAATGCCAATCCTATGGACAACAGTCTGATCCTGTTTGTGCGCTAGGGCCATCTCAACCGCATGTAACACTGACTTTAAGAAGCTGCAGCACAGCCAACATCAGGGAGAGTAAATACGGTAGCCCAGTATCTTTTCAAAATTCTCACAGATCAGTCAAACAAGTCTCCCAAATGCAGTGATGAACCAAACAAAGGAGGGAAAGTCTTCTGAACCTCTAAAATTAAACTGTGCAAATAATTACCATCTACATACACACACACATCAAACACAAAGTCACAATAGCACATGGATGCATATATGTCCATACGCCACACATCTCGAGAGACTTCAAAGATAAACCCTGGCGGGAAATAAAGGTCTCTCTCTCTCTCTCAAGATTTGGCACAGAGGGAATTTTGTACCTTTGAAGGCAGTAATAAGTAGTCACAGGTGCCATGAACATGTATCATCATGGATCAAACTGGGTCTCCCCAAAATATGCACCCACTTGATAAGGCAAGGACTCCCAGTACTCCATTTTGTGACTAATTTTATGTTAAGAGGAGTGGGGTGGGATTGTAACACCCTTACCACATTCCTGATCCAAAGGAACAAGAGCTCTGGAGTATGGCCTGCACCACCTCTTATGTCTCAAGAGATAAGAAGGAAAGGGAAGTCGGAGGAGGGGGGCACACGACCTCATGCCACCAAGAAAGCAGTTCAGGGAGCAGAGCATCTACTTTGGACCTGGGGTTACACCACGGAGAAGCTCCTGGTCAGGGGAAAGACGGATGACAAGGGCCTTCACCCAGAGCTAAGGCTCTGAATTAGGACTTCTAGCATACTAACTGTGAGAAAAAGTCTGTTTGGTAAGGCCACCCACATGTAGCATCTCTGTTAGATCAGCTCTAGATGACTAAGACATTTACAAAACTGTGCCCTAAGCACCAGTGTGGTAGCAATCAATCTCTGGCAGTCACCCCTGTCTTCTACAACTCTGGGTACCAGAGCTCCAGTGTTTACACTGGCCTTCAGTGGGAATGGGGAGTTCATTCTACAGAAAGTCCCTTGTAAACCAAGACAGGTAGAGCTCACTCCTTCCATAAAATGAGGTGAAGAACATGTCACCAGACTTCACAGTCAGAGGTTCTGTGCAGCATTATCTACACAGAAATGACACAGCTGAGCAAGAGTTCATCCAGCTCAGTTCTTCAAAATAAAGTTGTATGATCTTAAATGATCATCTGTTTCCAGGCTGCACAACAGGGTGACAGCGGAGTACACAAACAGTAGCAGACTCCTTGCCCGTGGGTAATTTCCACTTTAGAGAAAGTATTCTAGTGCATCTACAAAGCAGTGAAATTACGTTTTCCACTTTTTCTTAAACAAGCAAATGAGAGTTGTCATTTTCAAAGTAGTCATTCTAGAATGACTTGAACCTATTTATTCCAAAGAAAACTGTCCCTGATTACAAGATACTGTCAAACTCCAGTTGTGGAATTGGTTTCAGACGGAAGGAGGAAGCGGGGGACAAGGAGGAAAAGCTCATTAATTTACAAACACACTCTATTTTAATCCAACATGGAATAATTTAACTTTATTCCCAATCACACACACCAAACTTGGCTTCAAATGCTTTGGGTTATTACAGAAAGAAAGCAAAACAAAACTCTATAATCTCCAGGATAATGAGTCAATCTATAATATGTATTACAGGCACAGTGCTGTTTCTGTCTTTGCTATATTTTTACAATAATTACTAGTCACCACTGAAAATATTCAGAAGAGAGTATCCTGGGTTTTGAAGGCAAATTCTAAAACACCAACAAAGTTATAAGTAAGGGATCATCGAACTGCTGGGTTGACAGAAGAAAGATCCACGTGAATAGGTGACTATATCAACATGTGACCAGATGAACCAGATGGTGCCTGGTCACCACCAATGACAGCCACGATGGGGCTCACAATGTTGAGCTCCACTGACAATACAGGGAAAAAAAAAAAGGTGCATCCTAAGAACTCCACTAAAAGATCACAACTGATGGTCTGAAGGCCTAAGGGTTCCCCTGGAAGCATGGCCCCCAGACCTGGTGCTGCCCCTGATCATAAATCATTACTGAGGTCAACTCCTTGGACAGGAACGGACTGAACTTAGGGACAAAGAGTGACCGTATCATGTGTGCACTTTATGGTTCTATGCCTCTATAGGATGTCGCCCTACTGGCCTCTTACTAGAGGAGGAGTGGAGAGGGTAGAAAGGACGGGACACAGGACAGGAGATTGTTAATAGGATATGACACGTATAGAATGGAAAGGAGGTGTGTGCTGTCAACAGCCAAAGAGAGCAGAAGGAACTGCAGATAGGTGGTGGGCTGGCATGCTAACTTAAACTGGATTGTACACTTTCACTCAATCACAATAAAAAAATAAATAAAAGTGCTGGGTTGAATGTACCGTCTCCCCAGGTACCCACACTGACAATGAGTTTGAATACTCACTGGGAATGTGTAAACCGGCTGCATTTGTTTGCTGCTCTGTTTGCTTTCACTTGTGAAACTTTATTTACAATAAAGATACCAAAATAAAGGTGAGAGAACTGCTGAATGAACATAAAGCCACGCCTGTTGCCATCAGTGGATTCTGACTCACTGAGATCTCTAGGTCTTACAGAGAACCAAAAGGCAACAGGAGCCAATCACACATCTAAAGGGCTTGAACAATGAGAGGTCAAAATAAAATCCCTGCCTACGAAGAGACCCAAGTCAAGTCTCCTGGAAAAGCTGAGTGGCTTACATCCTGGAGGAGGCGGAATTCACACGGCTGGGGAGGCACCGGAAACGCACTCCACAAGGAAGCCAAATGAACAGAGCCCAAAGGGGGGTCAGGAATGGCAGCAAACCAGAAGATAAATCAGACGGAAGCTACAAGAGCTTACTCCTCGAGCTGTATTTTAACCAGCCAATGCTTGGAAGACTCACTACCCAATCAGAAACAAAGCAAAGCAGCTCTATACTAAAGGAAGCATGCCCAACCGAGTCCTCCATGCCACGCTGGTGTTTTTTCACATCCCTCAATCTGGCTGTCTGCTGGTTTCCAGGGTTTGGATTTGCCCGTTTGGAAAAACAACTCCTCCTTTGACAATACCAAAATCACTACTTCTGCCCTGAAATTAGATGAGAAACACACATATGCCAGCTTCTAACTGGGATGGCACCGGTTGCCACCAGGGGTTCTGAACAATGGTGCCCCCGTGTTCGTCTAAGGTAGGAAACGTCTTTTTCGCACAGTTCCAATCAGCAGTCTCTTGAGATGTCACATTAAGTATTCCACCAAGTGATGAGTCAAAAGTTCACAACCAGCAATACCTTCACACTGTCCACATACAATCCCCAAGCAGGCATCAAGTTGTATCACCAAGTACCGACGAGGACCTAGTTTCTAAAACTCTAACACACCGCTGGTGAGTGTGTAACTACAACTACTTTGAGAAACAGTTTGGGCATTTTTCCAAAAGGTTATACATAACCAATGACACAGCACTTCCACACATATTTATCCAGGGGAGATGACTGTGTTATGGACACAAGAAGTTTCTCAGAAAGATGTGCAGAGCAGCTTTATTCATAATAACAGAAGACTGGAAACAACTCAAACATTCATCAGCCTCAGAATACATGAGCAAATGGTGACATTCACACAGTGGTCTGTGACACCAGCCTAAAGATCAAACTACTGATCTGTGCAACATGAATGAGTCTCAAACATGTTACAACAGGCACAAGCAGTTAGATTTAAATAACTCTCTCTATATGTATACATGAAATCCAAGAACAAGCAAAACTAGTCTAGAGTGACAAAAGCCAAAATGCTTATTATCCTCGGGAGATGTCACCAGCAAACATTCTAGAGTGAAGGAAATTCTCAGAATCTTGATCTGGGTAGCGGTCAAACATGTAAATACGTAAAATCACCAAACCAGCTGTCACTGTTTCTGACTCATGGAGACTCCATGTGTTCCAGAGCTTCACACAGTTTGCAATGGCAGCGACCTTTGGGAAGCAGGCTGCATGGTATTTCTTCCAAAAGGACTTTGGGTGGATCCAAGCCACCAATCTTGCTGTTGGTAGCTGACTGCTTAACAGTCTGAGCCACCCAGAAACTCCAGGTGGTGGTGACAAAAACATAAGCTTCAGGAAAAAATTCAGGACGCTATACTTTTAAGAGTCACCATATTTAATTATGCCTCAATTTAAAAAAATAAAATAGCGGGTGGAAAACCCCAACCGATTACCCCAAGTAGACCCATGGCTTACATTTTTCTAGCCCCCACTGAATATTCTATTATCACAAAGCAAGAACTCCAACAGAAAAAACTGGCTTTGAGGCACTGTAGCAGCCATCCCGTTCAGGCACTGCCTTTGAAGGTCTGGCCAGAGCAATTTAAAAAGAACATATAGTTAACCCACTAATTTCGTCAGCTTTTCTTTTTATTGTACTTTTTATTGTACTTCCGATGAAGGTTTACAGAACAAGCTAGCGTCTCATGAAACAGTACACATACTGTTTCACGACACTGGTTAACAATCCCACAACACGTCAACACTCTCCTCTCTCTGACCCTAGGCTCCCTATTACCAGCTTTCCTGTCCCCTGCTGCCTTCTAGTGCTTGCCCCTAGGCTGGCATGTCCTTTTAGTCCTTTTTTTTTTTTTTAATGAAACTGTCTAATCTTTGACTGAAGGGTGAACCTCAGGAGCCGCTTCCTTACTGAGCTAAAAGGATGTCTGGGGGCCATTCTCTCTGGTTCCTGCAGTCTCTCTCACGCCAGTAAGTCTGGCCTTTTCTTGTGAGTTAGAATTTCATTGTACCTTTTCCTCCAGTTCTTCTGGGATCCTCTACTGTGATCGCTGTCAAAGCAGTCAATAGCTGGCAGTCAGGTTTTCAGTCTTATTCACCGAGTGTATTTGTTTTAATTCTAAATATATTTTATTCCCATCATGACCCAAACCACTTGACCTTTCTGTAGCAGCTGATAATACTGCAATAAATGCTAGCTCCCAATATAACAGGTATAATGAAGAGAGGCACTCTGACTCCAGTTCATAACCCAGGCAGAGCATCCCATTCTTCAGTGACTCCAAAAGAAATGTTTCAAAATTTTACTTAACAGTCTTTTAAATCCTTTACAAGACCATGGGGGAAATAACCCATCCACTCCATCTCTATTCTGAAGTTGTAAAAATAAAAGTAGACACTTTTTAAGTATGGATTTAACTACTGTGAACAGTAAATCGGGAAACCCTGGTGGTGTAGTGGGTTAAGAGCTACCACTGCTAACCAAAAGGTCAGCAGTTCAAGTCCACCAGGCGCTCCCTGAATACTCTAGGGGGTAGTTCTACTCTGGCCTCTAGAGATGTCATGAGTCGGATCTGACTCGACGACACTAGGTTTTTTGTTTTTGTTTTTTCGAACAGTAACTCAGCTAAAGACATCAAATCACTAACTATAAGAACACTTCTCATAATCTATAATTATCTTCTTTATTTAGTGGGTGTTCACTGTTTGTCTCCCTTGCTCAGCAACACAAAGTCGGCAGTCTCATCTGTCTTCTTAACCATCATACCCCACATAAAAACAGCACCGGGCACACAAGAAGTATTGTTGCAGCTGTTGTCACCCACCTTTAAGTGAGCACCCAACTCATCAAAACCCCACAGGGGGTCACACCACTATGATTCACAGGTTTTGTACCACACAATTTTCGGAGGTAGATCACCAGGCCTTTCTTGCTAGCTTCACTGAAACCAAGGCAGCATCGTAGCCACACACAAGCCTCCGCTGACCAATAGGTGGTGGCCGCACTAAGGTACACTGGACAGGAATCAAACGCAGGTCTCCTGCATCAAAGGAGAGAATCTGACTACTGAACCACCACCTGCACTCCAAAACAAGTATTAGTCCCATGACTAGTCAATTCACTATGCAACGTCAGAGACCTGAAAGCAGGATGGACATGAGCAGCTCCTTCCCATCAGCTAGCCCCTTCAGTGTTTTTGTACAAACAGTGAGCCGCAAAGACCTTCCTTTTCTTTCTCTTCGTCCCTCATTGATACTCCTCCTTTCATCAGCTATCTATCTTCCTTTCTCTAAGAACCTTCTAAGAATGAAGAAACTCACTGAGTCTCCAACTAAGTACCTCTGGGCTACTCACACAATTCCAAAGTTTACTCATCTTTCATAGAAAGATACTGCGGGAGACTCATTTCTGAGCAGTGGTGCTTGGTGCTAGGAACGAGGAGACGGAAGATAAACTCCTGGCTCTGCCACAGCTCACTGGAAGGCAGACAGATGAGCACACAACACCGTGAGATGAACTCTAGGACCGAAGTTTGTATGGACACCATGAAAACACAAACACACCCCTAATCCTGGCAGAAAGTAGAAGCCAGGAGGATCAGCTCACTTTCCAGAGGAAGCATCTGCACTTGAGGAATTAACTGGAGACAAGAGAAATGGGCAGGGATTTCAGGTGGGCAAGGTCATTCCCAAAGTCACATCAGGAAAGAACACAGCGAGCAATACAGTATGTGAACTGGAAGGAGTTGGACAGAGCTGCGGGTGGAGTGTGGGAGAGGAAACGGTAGAAGACAAGGCTGGAAAGGGAAATGAAAAAACCACCACCACTACTGCTGAGTCAATTCCACCTCAACAGCGATCCCACAGAGCAGAACTGCCGCACAGAGTTTCCAAGGAGCTCCTGGCAGATTTGAAATGCCCACCTGTTGGTCAGCAGCCACAGCACTCAACCACTACGCAACCAGGGTTTCCAAGAGAGGGAATCAGATGACACTAAACACGTAATCTTGCGGATGAAGGACTCGAAGGGGACAAGACAGAGGCAGGGGTCCTTTCAGAGGCTTCAACAGTAATCAATACAATTAATGGAGCCCTAAGACAAGAGACGGCACTTGGCTTGGCTAAGACAAGGAAATGCTGGTTGGCGTATTAAGGGCTAAGCTGCTAACCCAAACGGTGGGCAGTTCAGAAGCACCGGACGCTCCCTGGAAGCTCTACAGGACAGTTCTACTCTGTCCTATACGGTCGCTACGAGTCGGAATCAAGTTGGCGTTGACGGGTTTGGGGTTTTTTTGGTTTTTAAAACAAGGTTTTTTTTTTTAAGACAAGGGAGCCCTGAAGCCACAACAGTTAAGAGCCTGGCTATTAACCAAAGGGTCAGGAGTTCGAATTCACCAGCCATTCCCTTGGAAATCCTATGGGTAGTTCCATAGGGTCTCCATGAATCGGAATTGACTCAAAAGCAACAGGTATGGCTCTGGCAACAACAAATCAGAAGAAAGGCCTGATGATCTATTTCTGAAAAATTAGTCCGAGAAAGTGCTATGGAGAACAGTTCTACCGAGACATGTGGGGCTGCGACAGGTCAGGGTCATCTCAACAGCAGCTGGTCTTCACCCACCAAGTCCATGAAGCACCTGTCTGTTGCTCACTATTTTCTCACCAGGACTGACTGGGTGGTTGGTACATATCTGAGACAAGGAGTGTAAGAATCCTAAGAATTTGGAAGGAATCAGCACCCAGTCTCACAAACTAAGGACTAAAAACATCTGCTGAACTGGGCACTAGAATGTCATACTGTGATGTGGTCCAAGGAAACAATCTGGCTGGAGCTGTGCGGGACTGAGGGGAGAATGGGCAGGCAAGTGGAGCTTCTGTCAATGACTCGGATGGCAAAGAAGAGACAGTCTAACAGCTTGAGGGGGAAACAAGATTTATGGGAGGGTACATTTCTGTTTACAAGTTAGGAGAGATTTATATAGGAGCAGCAGCTGAGGAGAAAGAACCAGGACAGCGAAGAAGGGAAATCAGAAAAGCAGCCAATTGCTGATAGGAAATTCCTGAGGTTAAGGTTGGAGACAGCCCTTCACTGTCCTCAGGGGAAGGTGACAGGAAGAGTTTGTACACAGGAAAACAGGAAGATGGGGTGGTTCCTCCACTGCTTCCTTAAATGTAGTATAAAGATTCTTCAGGCTCTATAATACTTTCTCTCACTCTGTCTCTTAATTGCACAAAACACTGAACCAAATTATTTTTTATTATGATTAAGTGAAAGTATACAATCTAAGCCAATTTTGCATGCCTACCTCTCTGCAACTGGCTTCTCTCCCCAGCCTGTGACAGCACACTCCGCGTTTTCACTCTTTACTACTAGTATCTTCCCAGTAAATACCTGCCCCCTCCTCTCCACCCTCTCCTGTCCCCTTTAGAAAGAAACCAGTAGGACAGCCTTCTATAAATGTATAAAACCATCAAGTACACACACCACATGCTCACTCTGTGTTCCCAAGTCCAGTCCAGTCTTAGTCCGAAGTGTTGACCTCAGTACTGGTTTCAGGTCTGGGGCAGCAACAAGCCTAGGGGCCATGTTCCCAGGGGACCCTCCAGGTTGTCGGACCATCAATTTTAGTAGAGTTCTTGATCTACACACCTTTTTCTTGTGTTACATCAGGGAATCCACACTGTCTACCAAGACTGTCTTTAGTGGTGACTGGGCACCATCTGGGAGAATGAAATTATTTTTAAGTATGTTTCTTATAGGACATCATGTTTGATGCCCCTGCTAACTCTAAAATGTCACTGCCCTCCACTCCTTTCTTCCAGCTGTGTCATTCATCTCTTGTTGTATGAAAGAAAAAAAGTTCCTACTCTTACCTCCAGAAACCAATACTAAATGTCCCCACTTTGGCATTCAACACAGCAGTGCTAGAAAACAGGTTTTCTGCTGAGAATGACTATGGTTTGCCATTCCTGTTTACCCTCTACTCAAGAGAATAAAAAGCCTGGTACAGCTGCTGTTACATATTCCTAAAAATGTTCCCCAAATCACTCTCATGGATGAGTTTAAGCATCGGCAAAGAGGTCACAGCTTTTCTGCAGAGGAAAAAAAAAAATGGTTCTCTGTGGGGCCAGCCAATATTTATATTTGTTGTCTATTGAAAAAAAAAACAAAAAACAATAGTTTAAGAAGGCATGTATGTTAAGAATGGGAGAAAAATGTGTAAAGGAAAAACCCAGTGGTTGGCATTTAAGAACTTCTAATTAATTCCTGCCACTTTACTAGTGGTACCACATAACGGAAGACACGTTTAAGAGGTAGAAGGGTGTCAATGGACTTTGGATCAATATTTTGGTTCATAATAATTGACGGATAGTAGCAAATGTACCACACTGAATGCAAGATGTTAATAACAGAAGGAACTGTGTAGGACGGGAAACCCTGGTGACACAGTAGTTAGTGCCATGGCTGCTAACCAGGAGGTCAGCAGTTCAAATCCACCAGGTGCTCCTTGGAAGTTCTATGGGGCAGAGGCAAAAGTTAGAATCTACTTGATGGTAATGGGTGGTGTGCAGAAAGGGGCTGGATACAAGGGAACTACTTTCTGAGCAACTTTTCTGTAAACCTGAAGCTGTCCTAAAACATCAAAGTCTATTTTTAAAAAGGGAAAAATTTTCAGAAACTCACAGTCATCACTCCCTCAACCACTATCAGTGAACAAAGCACAGGCTCTGTCCAACTGGATTACGGGCAGCGTAAACAACTTTGCTAAACTGCTTGGCAAAGGGCATCTGCATCCAGCACATTCAACTCGGAATTGGTGCTATCAAACTCGCAGCATAAGGTGTTGTGTGCAGTAGCCCAAGAAGATTTAACAGGCAACTGTTTTCATGCAAAGCAGCTATAAAATAAAACTCAAGACAAATCCATATACCTGATTCTTTTTCATTCATAATTTCAGATGATACACAATGCAGACTATTGTCTCAGACCTTTGTTGCTCTCTAACAGCCCTCTCTGTACAATATAGAGTATTGTTTGAATATTGGAGCAATTTAGGCTTTTTCTGTGTATCCAAAAATCCCCAGATTAGCATCCAAAGAAATCTGGCACTGTAACAGAGTTGATCTGTAACAAGTCTCAGTCTTTAAGCAAATTGCTTATTAATGCAGAACGAAAGTTGCTCCACAGGCACTAATTAAGCCATCCATCTCCAAAAGTGTACCTCCATTTTGCACTCTGCACAAGTTTTCTAACAAACAATTTTCTGTCCTGGCATAGAGGTTGGAAGACTTTAACATGTGGTAAAGAATATGAATACAATATTGACTAGGAAGGAAAAAGTTCAAACCAAAGCACCGGCAGCTTTACGTAACAAGCCCTGAAGGAACAGGTCAATGAAAAGGCAGGCTACGGCATCCGTGACTATTCCACAGCCAAGGTATACCAAATTTCAAGATTTCAAAAGGCCTCATAAACAACATTAAAAGAAGACATACAGGATAACTCTGATTATATAAACTCTAACCAAACTTAATGCCATGGCAGCCTAATCGATTCCCACTCAAGACAAGGCTAAAGTGCTTAGAATCACATGTAGGTAAAACCAGTTGCCACCAAGTCAATTCTGACTCGGGGAGGCCCATGTGCATCACAGCAGAAATGTGCTCCACAGTTCCCAGTATGAGTCAGAACTGACTCAAAGGCAAAGGGTTTTAGGGTTTAGGTTTTCAGTGGCTGATTTGGGGGAAGTGGATGGCCAGGCCTTTCTTCTGAGGTACCCTGGATACCTTTAGGTTAACAGAGAGCCTATTACCTGTTTATACCAACCAGGGATTCTCCCAACACATGCCCCAGGTAAGGTATAAGGTATAAAGTTGTAACTGTGATGGCTTCATGGGGCTGGGAGGAATTTTGACAGAGAAAGAACACTTGAAGATCAAGGTAATTTACTATTTCTTGACCTGGCAGTGATTACAAATCCTTTATTTTTTAACCATAAACTACATATGTGTTCTATGTCCTTTTCTGTATGCACGGCATATTTCATAATAAAATGCTAAGAAAATGACAGACACTTAATAAGCCTAGCAGAGTGCAGGCATCCCATAAATATCTAAGAAAATGGATACTGGGTGACAGCGGACAATACTAACTTTTCCTTGATTCCTTACTAAATATATTTCTATCTGCTATGTTTACAGACTTCTCTGCAAGCAAATGGGCAAAATGCTAAGAGTTTGGAAATACCACATAAACAGCAACAAACTAAAAACTTGACACATAAATTTTCTAGTTTATTTAGAGTAAAATAAACATGCTTTCAACTAGCAGTGATTCACGTTGTTAGGATCAAAACATATTCTATATACAATACCCTGAAATCAAAACAATCTCCAATTTTTTAATGCAGAATAGGCAAGATAGAAAAGGGATAGAAATAGTTCTTCAGAACTTAGGAAACCATATGGCACTCAAGAAGGGGAAAAAAAAAGTAAATAGTATAAGTAAAATCATTTTCAGAATGTTTTTTCAAATTAAGTGTCCATGGTTGTTTTTTGTTTGTTTGTTTTGCTTTTTGAGAGGCAGAGGACTGGTGGATGAATTCATTGAAAAAAAAATAACAGAAGGACGAGACTAGTTTGTAGGACAAACTCAGACTGCTGGGCAAAGCTCAAGAAGAGTTACTATGAGCTAAGCAGTCAACACATAAATAACACTAAATACAAGCAGTTGCTGAATAAGTGTTAGATATAAGGAGATGCAATAGATATTAGCCAGAAACACTCCCTGGTAAGATAGCTTTTACATGGACGTAAAAGTGCTAAATCTGGATCTAATTTCTTCAAGACAAAATCTGGCTTTCTACATTCTCACACTACTGGACTAAACTCTACAGAGAGGTTTTGAATCTTCTTGCAAGCCAAGGGGGATTTCTTTATGTCTTATGGAATGTTTTTTAAATTTTCCTAACAGCAACAAATGCAAGCACCCCAGGAACACAGCAACACCAGGCAATGGGGACAACAGAGCAGGGAAGGCGGGAAGGGGAGAAGACCGACAGGCAGATCAGCCCAGAGTGGGCTCCAGCATCAACAGCTGAGGGAGACACTGCCTGGAGGAGGGGCCGAGACCAGGCTATAATCACATCTTCCCTCTCACAACCTGTAATTACAAGAAACACAAACGGCCAGATCTCTCAGTACACCTGGGCTTGTTTAATCAGCTCAAGCTCCTCCCCACTCCTACTACCACTTCTGTGCCCCTTGTCTACAAGTAAAAAGCTACAATAACTTGAAAATCTACAAAACAGAGACATTCCACCTTGGGATAGGCCAGTCCCTAGTTCTCAGGTCTGGGGACTCCAGGCTAGCACAGAATAGCTTTGCTCCACGCCTCTCCACCTGAACGGCACCCAACGCTGGCCCAAGTTTCTTGGTGTCTCTGAGCTCATTACAAAGAGCAAGGAGACCAGCTGGTGGTGGTTAGACACCCAGGCTCACTCCTGTCCCTCGCAGGGCTTCGATGACTCTCACATGTGAGTTATTTCCTTCAGTTCCAGAGTTCTAATTTTAACTGTGGCCTGTGATGAAATGTGGGGTGATTACGTTCTAACACAGGGGCAGTGGTGATTATTTGTTTCTGAAGACTTTATCAACATACACAATTTCGTCTTCCTTTCTCCCAATATAAATCACCCTATTAAATTAAAAGGGGGAGAATTCTTCCACCAAATTATACACTAATGGCTCCTAACCCATAATTAAAGTAGCATGAACATCAGCTTAAAGACACAGCCAACTCAGAACACATTTATCGCTGTTGTCAATTTCAATTCCCAGGGACCCTGGGTGACAGGGCACAGCTGCCTCATAGGCTTATGTAGGCTATAACCATTCCTGGAGTAGATGGTCATGTCTTTTCTACCATGGAGAAACAGGCTAGGTTCAAACCTCCAACCTTCCAGGTAGCAGCTGAGTGCATAACTGCTGAGCCTCCAGGGCTCCCCGCATTTATGAGGATGTAACTTTTCAGCACCACGTCTTCAGGTAAGTAAAAACCAGCCGCGATCTTGAGAAAAGTCAACCGTCTAACCTTCTTCCTGTTTCCTTTCACTTGGGGATTCACTCTTGGCAGGGCCTTCGCCTCTGCATAATTAGAAGGGAAACCTGTGTAGCAGCACAGAGACAGCAAAACTCCAGCAAGGCTGGTCACCTAGGCCTGTTAATGCTCAATCTGTCCTGCAAGTCATAACAACCTCATAACCTACGTAGCCCAGCAACTGGCTTCAGGGAACAGAGACTTTGGGCAGGCCTGGCTGTGTGCTGTATCACCCCTGTGCTGGGAGGGCACCCAAGTTACAGCATGGTGCCTGGCATCCAGGAGCTCAGAATGAATTAGAGAGACAAGACATAAAATATTTTGAATACCTAATTTGGGATAGCAGAAACACAGCACAGTCAAAACCACTGAGTTCTACCTTGAGTTCTGAACAAACTTTCTGAACGTGCTCAGACAAGGCAATTTCTCTCTCTGGACCTGAGTTTTCTTGGGTGGAGGGGAATGACCAATGTATTTGATGATGGCTAAGGCCTGTCATAGGAGTCTCTTGAGTGTTGAAAATGGTTAACAGCAAAAGGTTCGTGGTTTGAGTTCGAGGCTACCCTGAGGTGCCACAGAAGAAAGGCCTGGTGATCTGCTTTCGAAATATCAGGCACTGAAAACCTTATGGAGCACAGTTCTTGGACACAGACAGAGTCGCCATGAATCACAATCGACTTGACAGCATCTGGTTTTAAAGCCTTATAGATCTCTACAAAGAAATCCTGCTAGTACAGTGATTAGTGCTATAGCTGCTAGTCAAAAGGTTGCCAGTTCAAATCCACCAGCTGATCTTTGGAAACTCTATGGGGCAGTTCTACTCCGTCCTATATGGCTGCTGTGAGTCGGAACTGACTCAATGGCAGTGGGTTATTTTTATAGCTCTACAATACTTTGGTAATTAGTGAGTACAAAATAGTACAGAATTAAGTGCTAAATTATCAGCTGTGTTTACAACTGCCACTGGAGAGAGAGACTTAACTGATTTTTTTTTTTTTTTTTGAGTTAGCCATTCCTCCCAAAATACTTTCTAGCAGCCTACTCAGGCACTGTGCTAGGAATTATGGATACAGAGAGCAGCTGAGAGAATGCCCTACCTTCGTGAGGCTTACCTCCTAGTAGTGAAGTTCTCTCAGCAGTTCTGACAGAAAAAGGAAGCAGGACTGATCAAGGACTCTTTCATGAAGATGGAGGCAAAACTGGGCTTCAGTGGGCATAATGTGGACATTGGGAGGGTAAAGAACGAGGAACTGATCAGGACTGTCATCATAAACCAGGATGTTTTGGGATGGATGCACTAACACAAGCAGAGTTTGCTCATTTGCTGATCATTAGCAAAGGCATTTAATTAATTAGCTTCCAGAAATCAGCCAGACTCAGATTCTACCAGCCTTTTGTAAGTTTCTTTCTTCTACCCAGGAGTCCAATCCTAAACTCTACTACTCGTGGTTACTGTTACCCCTTTATTCTCTGTTCAATTATACTTGCAGACACCTAGGGTAACAGGCAGGTGCCAAGGAGTAGTCACTAAGTGGGAGAACCAACACCTAAATCACCCAATGTGAAATTTCTAGGAAGGCCTTGTACGCTACAGACTGGTTTGTATCCAAATTGGTAGAGAAGTTGAAGAAAACCAGGACAGACACATGTGTAATTTGGGGAATGGAGCTGTGTCAAATACAAAGAAGGAATATGGTAATTCGATAAGAAAAAGCACCACAACCTTCATTCTTAAAACCAGTAATTCAGAAAATTTATTTGCCCTTTAGTCTGAAGAGATGTGGAACTTCTCTCTGCCAATAATAAGCTCAAATATTGCCTACGAATTATATATTCCAGTTTCCAAATAACTTCCTTGGAATGCTGGTGTGCTGATCGCTTACTACAAATATTCTTGAAGGGTTAGATTTAAAGGAACCGTCACTGTTCAATCTCCTCTTACCAAAAAAAAAAAATTCTCCATGTCAGATGTATGCCCATCTTCAAAACACTCTTTTTTGGCCTCAGAGCGGATATGTGCAGTGTTTATACTGAGAAAACCACCAGGGCATAAACAACTCAGTCTAAACACCACTCAACTTTTGCTATGCTTTTCTTCATTTCCTGTGTATTTACTCTGGTGTTAAAATAATGTTAACTTTCATAATCAGGAAAATAGCAGCAGATGTCTAAACCAAACACACTATCATATATTATTCCAAATAACTACTCAACTTTCAAAAGCAAAGTTTCTTCTACCCAACTCACCCGACAGACTAGAAGAAAATGACTCTCCCGTGTATTCCTTAGCACACAACAATAAATCAAAGTAGGCAGGCTTTCCATAAGCTCTTCCTCACCACCGCCAGTTGGAGACATAAAAACTTAATCTGGTATCAATTTCCTAACAATCCCTGTCCTCCTCTCGGGTTGATCCTTGTGTTTTGTTTTTAAAACACTATTTTAAGTGTTTTCAATTTCTTGTTCACTTAAGTTTTGGTTTTTTTTGTTTGTTTTTTAAGCTTTCAAAACCAGACATGTTAATTTCACAAGAAATGTGCTCTGGGCCGTTCCCTACGTCTGTCTTGTAACCAGTGAGTTCAGAAGCCAGATGAGACTCCCAAGGAGCAGATTCAAAGAAAGCAATTCACCAACATTCTCCTAACTGAACCAAGTAGTTGTCAAAAATGCCATTTTTAAAAAAACCTGAAATATCCTTATCAGAGAGTTAAATAAAAATAATATGGGTGAGTTTTCTTTTTTCCTCTCCTCCCCTTGAATGGGAAAAGGCAACTTTTCAAGTGGTCAGAAAAGCAGGCCTGCATTTTTTTACGTGAAAAATAACCAGTGAATCAGCTCACCCTTCCAAGTTTCTTTTTCGAGAGAAACGCTCCGTTTACTGTAGCAGAAAGCATGGCAACGGCTCCGCTGCCAGATCAGAAAGGATCTGTCTCCACGACTTGTATGTGGTTACAACAAAAAACACTCCCCCTGCCAAGCTGCGTTCTCCCCGGGAGCCTCCAGGCCAGTTAAACCCAGGCCATTACCACTTTTTCAAACTGCACGTAGTGTTTCAGGAGATCAAAAAATCGCTTTTTCTCTTATTCCTATGGCCGGACGCAGCTTGAAATACTGCAAGGCAGTGAGAAAACACCTCCAGGTTCACAGGAGAGTTAACAAACAACGAGAATTACGAGATTTCTTTTTCTTTTCCTTTTCTTTTTTTTTTTTTTAAATTTAGCTTTCTGGCTGGGGTGTTGTGTAATTATTTCCACAAGGGACTCGAGTGTGGAGGGATCATCCTTCAATGTCAGAACCTTCTCAGAGCTGTACAGGAAATGGCAAGTCAAACAAAGGGCCAGTCTGTGCTCTCTAACGCGGCTGCCCTTCCAATCCCCAAACTGAATACAAAAATTCTTCATTGTTGGGGACAATCACTGCCTACAACAAAAAAGTCACTGTAACTTCTTGTTCTCCTCTACACGGAAAGTCCCGAGCGCTGTGCGAAGGCAACACGGACACTGTACGCGCTGTTATGTTTAAAGCACCCAGTCCTCCCCAAAACAACACACAGAACTTGTCCATGGGTCCTACAGTTCTTCCTTCAAAGAAAGTACCACCGGAAATCAGAAAGAAACGTTCAAGAATACACTTTAAAAGGATAAGCCGCGAGGAAAGCAAACTTTTCCACCCGTTTCTGGTTCACGTCCCCACCCAGCCCCCTCCACCATCACCACTGAGGTCCGTAATACAACAACAAACTTTGCAATCAGAGAGTAAATCACCAACGCTTGCCTTTCCGACACCCTAAAGTCCCAGGAAAATGCACAACATGCCCACACTGCGATCCAACCACTCAACAAGGAGGGAGTGGCCTTGACAAAAGTCTAGAGAGCCATTTCCAGGACAGACACCTACCTTCGTAGCACAGAATGCCAATATTGTTGTTCATCTTGTCCAAGTACTGGTAGTTCAACAGGTCCATCTTCATAAATAGCATTTATTGGGCTCGCAAAGAAAACCAGCTCTTTGCTTGCGCCCCAAAGAGTTAAGTTTCAAGGAAAAGGAAAAAAAAAAAAAAAGACTGCTGAGTAGCTCCTGGCTCTTAACTTCACAAAGACAGAGGCCTGACCTCAGATGATCAAAACAAAGTCAGTAAAAGTAAAAAAGGAACACACACACACACACTCACACTCACACACACAAAACCTAACTCACACAAAACCCTGCCAGATTTCTTTGTAGGCGGTATACGTATCCTCACTGGAGCATGAAAAAAAAGTAGTTTCAGAAGTCTTTGCAAGTTTTGCTTCGGAATAAGAAAGGGGCAGAGAAGGCAAACATGAAGCACATTTCCTAGGACAAAGACACGCCAGCGTCCCTCACAGCCCGCTGCAAGTCCGCTGCGCTGACATGCTGGCTATGCGAGGTATGACTCCGATGGAAACCAGCTTCCTCTTCCCGGCGGGAGGGGCGCGCGCAGGCGCACTGGGCCCAGCGCGGCGAAGGTCAGGGATGGTTCCTGTACCAGATCAGCCCCTAAACGCGTGGAGCGTCGCACAGACAGCGGTTAGGGGAGGTCTGCACCGAAGTGGCCTTTCTGCTCGGCCGCTGCACAGCTGGGGACGAGAAGGCCAATCACGCTTCTTGTTTTCCCGAAGTGCAGTAAAAAGTTAAAAAAAAAAAATCATCATGGAAGCAAACTCCTTTGGAATTTGAATTTAACTGTTATCTAACTTGACTCAGAGCTTTCCTGTGCTGTGGATATTCGTATAAACATGTATGTATGTATCTTTTCTTTTTAAAATTGTTTTATGATGTCCAGTTACAGTTTAATTGTATATTTAAATTTCTGATGTTTATCTTTTCTCTGACAATCTCCGTTAACAGCTCAGACGGGCAGGGCAGAAAAACCGCTGAAGAAACTGAGGGTCCAAGGGATTAAGTGACTGACCCACGGCCCCCAAACTATCAGGTAGAACTACTTCTAGTGTTTTTTGCTTTTTTCCCTTCCTAATATTATAACCACCTATAAAACAAAGGAAGTCAGAGCAGGTGAGTATTATTACGTACTACTGTTTATACGGGAGCCCTCATGGCGCAGAATTTAATAAGTTTGGCTGCTAACAAGAAAAGGTCAGCCGATCAAATCCACCAGCCACTCCTCGGAAACCCTATGGGGCAGTTCTACTATGTCCTTTAAGCTCACTGTGAGTCGGCATGGATTCAACAGAGGTTTTTGTTGTTTGTTTGTTTTCTGTATCCAAAAGAAAAAAACCCACAAATCCACTGCTGTTGAGTCGATCCCAACTCATAGCGACCCTATAAAACAGAGCAGAACTACCCCATATAGTTTCCAGGGAGCACCTGGCAGATCTCAACTACTGACCTTTTGGTTAGCAGATGTAGCACTTAACTACGACTTCACCAGTGTTTCCTTATTATATATATCAGTATGCAATATGCTCAGAAAACTTTAGGAATCATTAGTATATCCCATAGCGGAGAAAGACACCTACTGAAAATCCTGTATTTATATAACCAACAAGGAGTAGGTGTGAGAAGGGTATTACTATATCATACTGCCAACAGAAGAGTGCTTCTCAAGCTAGACTATATACATTCAGAAGCAGTTAACAGTTACTATCAAGTCAGCTCTGACTCACAGGGAACACGTTTGTAAAAGCGGAACTGTGCTCCATAGCGTTTTCAGGGGCTGATTTTTGGAAAGGAAATCACCAGGCATTTCTTCCTCTGTGCCTCTGGGTAGACTCAAACCTCCATCCTAAGGGTTAGCTACTACTGCATCACCCACCAGCTCTCTGGGAACCAGAGACACCTGTTTAAAATCCTGATTCTGAGGCTGAATCCCAGGCCAATGTAAAGGGGAGGAGGGGAAGGAACCTTGTGTCGGTATCTTTTAAAGAGTCCCAGGCTAACTCTAGTTTGAGAACCACTACTTCTTGGGTGGGAGTGGGAGACAAGCCTTGAGATACTTCATCTTAAGCACTTATTTTGAGGAGACTTAACAATACATATAATGCGATTTAACCATATGATTCATACAATACAGTTGTAAAGATAAGAGTAAAATGATTAACAACTTCCCTTTAACAACTCAGCATCACCTACAACCGTGGTTCTCAGCCTGGGAGTGAGAATCACTGGTGTGGATGCATCCTACAGGCACACCCTGACTGGTGTTTAAAATAGTCTGTCATTAAATTCCCAGCCTCCAGCCACCTCTTTGACACTGATCTGGGATGCTAGCCTGGTGTTTCTCAAGTGTGGTCCTCAGAGGGGTTCAAGAACTGTTTGTTAGTTAGTTGGCAAGATTAGAAACAGAAACCAAGAATAAACACTGAGAAACTTTTATAGCAAGTTAACAGAGAATTTTATACCTCTTAAATCTTTTTTTTATTATGTTCACAATGTTGTGCAACCTTCACCACTACTTATTTCCAAAATTTTTCATGAGAAATTCAGTATCCATTAAGCAAGAGCCTCTACTTTTCCCTCCCCGAGTCCGTGATAACCACTAATCTACTTTCTGCCTCTATGCATTTGCCTATCCCAGATATTTCACATAAGTGGGATGAAACAGTATTTCTTCTTTTGTGTCTGATTTATTTCAATGGGCAATAATGGCTCTGAGTTTAATCCATGATGCAGCATGTGTCAATATTTCACCCTTTTCATGGCTGAATAATGTTCCATGTATGACTCGACCACAGTTTGTTTATTCATTCATCTACTGATGCACAGCAGATTGTTTCCACCTTTTGGCTGTTGTGAATAATGCTGCTATAAACACTGATGTAAAAGGACCTCTTTGAATCCCAGCTTTAAATCATTCTGGGTCTATACCTAGGAGTGTTACTGCTGGGTTGTAAGATAATTCAGTATTAAACTTTTTAGAACCAACCTTAGCATAGGCTGCACCGCTTTACCTGCCCATCAGCAATAGGTCAAGATTCCATTTTCTCCACATCCATACCAAAACTCGTTATTTCCATTTTTTTTCATGTTAGCCATCCTAATGTATAGAAAGTGGTGTCTGTGGTGTTGGAAGTAGTAGCACCAATATTTCAAATACCAGCAGGGTCATCCATGGTGGGCATGTTTCAGCCGAGCTTCCAGACTGAGACCAGCTATAAAGAAAGGCCTGGCAATCTACTTCTGAAAAGAAGCCAATGAAAACTCTGTAGCTCACAAAAGAATATGTCCCAGTACAGTGTTGGAAGAGGAGCCCTACCAGGCTGTAAGTCACCTGAAATACAAAGTGGTCACGATCAGTGACTTGAACATACCAAGGATCATGAAAATGGCAGGGGACCAAGCAACGCTTGGTTCTGTTGCACATGGGGTCGCCATGAATGGGACCCACCACAGAGGTACATAACAATGACTAATGACACTGAGCATCTTGTCATGTTTTTATTGGCCATTTGTAATTTTTTTGTATCTTCTCGTTGCCACAGAGTCAATTCCAAACTCACAGTGACCCTACAGGACAGAGCAGAACTGCCCTACAGTTTCCAAAGAAGGGATAGTGGATTTGAACTGCCAGTCTTTTGGTTAGCAGCCAAATGTTTAACTACTATGTTATCAGGGCCCCTTATGGATCTTAAATATTAAAAAGAAGCCTACCACACAACCATTAATTGCTTGCCTGCTAACTGAGAGGTTGGTGGTTCGAATTCAACAAGCAGCTCCTCAGGAGAAAGACCTGGCCATCTGCTCTTGTAAAGATAAGCCTGGAAAAGCCTATGGGGCAGTTCTGCTCTGTCACACGGGGTTGCTGTGAGTACAGACCTACTCCACAGCAAACAACAAATAGTTAAAAAAAATGGTGGGGGCCATATTTTGTATGTGCCTGTTAACATTTCTAGTGATTGAGTGTTACTGCATTTTGCAAAAATACCATCCAGCAACAGATGGGGAGAAAAAAGCCCAAACCTGGTCTTCCACCCAGACAGTCTGAGAAGCCGTGCATGTCGACCTGCCACAGCCTGCCTCTTGGCAGCACAGTAAGTGCCCTTGCCGTCATCTAGGCACCTCATACTGTCGCCATACACTTGAGTGAAGTGATTGAACTACTTGCCGTTACTGTAAGAATCAGTCTTACACTTCTCAGTGGATGTATTCTCTCTTCATGGACTATTTTTCCAATCTATCTTCACTTAAGACTTGACTCAAGCCTCTCTTGATCATGAGTATTCCCCAGGACCTGTTTCTCCATCTACTCACGCCCTGGACTACACCATCAGTTTACCAAGTACATGCTTCTAACTTAGCCAAGCCTAGGGCTTAAGGGCAAGTACTATACATTTTTTGCCTTTTCAAAGACTGCACTCAGGGTAGCAAAAGCCTAAGACATGGCCCCAAACCAAAGCCAAAGCCACTACCGTTGAGTTGATTCCAACTCACAGCGACCCTATAGGATAGAGCAGAACTGCCCCACAGAGCTTTCAAGCAGCACCACATGGATGTGAACCACCAACCTTTTGATTTGGCCATCAGTAAATACTTGATGAATAAAATCAGTGCTATCTAAAGGCATTCTCCATTTCCCTTCTCCCTACTTTCAGGCCACACTGGATTATCTAATTTGATGTTCATCTATCAATATCTCTTGAAGATCACAAATTCACATATTTACATACTCATTTTCATGTTGATCACACTTCAGGTTGCAATCAACTCATTCATTTAACTATAGGAAAAATGTTCTCCTCAAATTCCCTCATAGGTTAATATACTTGTAATCTAAGAACCAATTGGATTGTTTTTAAAGAAAACTGTAAAGGTAGTTCTAAATGTTATACACAAAAATCAGTAGGAAGAGTTGAAGTTTTGTTCATTTTTAAGAATGAATAAATTTGATGTATCAGCTATGCAAAACATAAAGCAAAGGACACTTAAACTGTTGATGACGGGTACAGAATAAAACCAGCTGCCTTCACACTGACTCCCACTCATGGCATCCCCACAGGTGTCGGAGTAGACCTGTGCTCCATAAGGATTTCAACAGTTGAGTTTTCAGAAGTAGATGGCCAGGCTTTCTTCCCAGGGGCCTCTGGACCGCCTCAAAGGACCAACCTTTCAGCTACCAGCTGAGTGTATATTAACCGTTTACACCACCCAGGTACAGAACAGGTAGCACTAAAAAGATCTCACCATCTGTAACAACTAGAAATGCAGACCAGTGGAGGAAAAAGTATATTACAGAAGACACATTATGATGCTGAAATACCAAAATACATTCTAAATGCTTCCAAGAAATACTTTAAAAACTTAAACTATAAGGGTATGTGTAGACTATGCAATTAGTCTAGGACAACATTTTCTAAAACAGAATTTTTTTTTTAGTCCAAGAAAGAAGTCACAGAGGAAAATATTGAAGAATTTGGCTGAATTCACTGATTTTATATTTTTTGTACATCAACACTAAAACCAAGTTGAGAGGTAGAACACCAAATCGAATGGTGCATTTAGGGACTTACATTCTTGGTACATAGGAAGCATTTAAAAATAGGTTTTAAAGAAAAAGAAGGTGAAGAAGAAAGCAGAAAGAACAGTCTAAACTTTTTTTTTTATGACTGAGTGAAAATGTACATTCCCATATAAATTTACATGCCCCCCTATATGCAGCTTCCACTGCTCTCCCTGCCCGGTGACAGCACACTATTCCTCTCTGCTCCATACATGTCTCATCCTCCCAACAGTCTCCTTTCCCCTCCTCTCCACCCACTCCCCTTACTCCAGCCAGAGGTCAGCAGGATGATATCCTATAGATGCACAGAACCATAAAGTGCATCCAATATATGGTCAATCTGCATCGCCAAGTCCAATCCATTCGTATCCGATTTATGGGCAAGGGCAGCATCAGGGCCAGGGGCCATGCTCCCAGGGGAACCACAAAGCTGCTTGACCATCAATTGTGGTCTTTTAGTGGAGATCTCAGGTTGCACCCCTTTTTATTCTTGTGTTGCCAGTAAGACTCAACTTAGTGAGCTCCTTCGCAGCTATCACTGGTGGTGGCCTGGCACCATCCAGTTCTTCCGGTCCCAAGTCTATGTAGGAACCCACTCAGGTGGGTCTCTCTATCTTCTGGGTTGTCTTTACCCCATGTCATTTTGGTCCTCGGTGAGCATCCGTTCCTGCTGAGTTGGGACCATTTGTTGTGCCCTCAGATGGCAGTTTGGCAGCTTTTAAGACCCCAGACACCACTCACCAATGTGGAGTGCAGAGAGACCTCTTAGCAAAATGCTAGTTGTGCCAATTGGCCTCGATTTTGCCTGAGAGCATGGTCCCTGGCCCCTGGCCCTAGCTACTCTATCCTTGCAATATTGGGTTAAGATGGTAGGAGTATTCAAGTTATGCTGAAGTCCACTTAATATTGTTCTTGTTTCTAATGTGTGCTATCACCGATTTCACCCAACCCAGTTTCCACCAACTAACTAATCTAAACCCTCACCCCCTCACGCACCCTCCCTCCCCTCCCTTGCAGCCGTCAAAGAGTCTTTTCTTCTATACATAAGTCTGTTTTTCAGATTTTATCATGGGGTCTCATACAATATTTGTCCTTTTGTCGCTGACTACTTTCACTCAGCATAATGTCTTTCAGTTGAAACCAGATTATGAGATGTTTCCTGGAATCATCATTATTCTTTCTCATGGCATAGTGCTCCATTGAGTATATATGCCATAGTTTACCTATCCATTCCTCTGTTGTTGGGCATCTGGGTTGATTCCATCTTTTTGCTATCATGGACTGTGCTGCAATAAACATTCTTGTGCATGTGTCCATTGGTGTGAAAGGCCTTGATTCTGTAGGATATATTCCAAGTAGTGGAATTACTGGGTCAAATGGTGTATCTATATCCATTTTTTTAAGGAAGCTCCGATTGCTTTCCAAAGAGGCTGGAGCATTTTGCAACCCCACCAACAGTGTAGGAGAGTTCCACTTTCTCCATAGCCTCCCCACCATTTGTTGTTTTGTGTTTTTTGGATCATGGCCAACCTTGTTGGGGTGAGATAGTATCTCATTGCAGTCTTGAATTTCTTTAATAACTAAAGATTGGACATGTCCGCATGTGTTTTTTGGCTGCCTGGATCTGTTCTTTAGAGAAATGTCTGTCCATCTCCTTTGCCCATTGCTTAATTGGATAGACTTTTTTTTTGATACAGAGAGACCATGAGAAAGAAACAAATGGCCAATGTATTTGTGCAAAGTTGTTCAATCTCCTTAATAATCAAATAAATATTTTTAAAATTGATTTTCAATTGTACATGTTCAAAACACTGAATTGGCAGATAATGATTTTCCATCTTTCAAGTTAACAGAAAGAAAAGACTTTTTAAATCTTCTTTAATGACGGTAAGGCAAAGTGCAAATAGAATTTTTGTTCACTGCATATGCCCTAGGCATAGTTTGGCATGCTCATCAAACTATTTGCATTGTTACAAACATTCATATCCTTTTCCTTGGATTGGACTCTACGTCCAAAACTGTTTTATGGAAATAGTGTGATCTAATCAATACAGTTACACAAAAATGCTTATCCTATTGCTATTTACAACAATGAAAACTTGAAAATCTAAAAGTGTAAAAACAATGGAATGAAATGGGAGGGTAGAGAGGAGAGACAGTACTACAAAGAATGAACGTGGGAAGTACCAAGGGGAAAGGATGACTGTGCCGTCACAGGGTTGAGATAGCAGATAGAGTTGCCTAGGGGTCTCTCTCTGTATGGGGGTTTGTACAGCAAATGGACTTCATATGTAAATTTCCACTTAATCACAATGAAACATTATAAAAACATAAAGGAGTTAATTAAAACTGTGACATAACAATGACAGAATATTATACAGCCATTAAAACCCAAACTCAACCACTGTCAAGTCAATTCCGACTCATAGCAACCCTATAGGACAGAGTAGAACTGCTCCATTGAGTTTCCAAGAAGTGCCTGGTGGATTCAAACTGCTGATCTGTTGGTTACCAGCCACCGTGTTTAACCACTATGCCACCAGTATTTCTGATACAGCCATTGCCAGCCAAGTGCCGTCGAGTCGGATCCGACTAATGGCGACCCTAGGGATAATGACACAAGGAAATGCTGCATATACTCTGCAATAATAGTGCTATCTACATTAACTGAAAACCAGTACATAGGATAGAAAGCTTATCCCTAGGTTATATACCAATTTTCTTATATATTTATGAATGTATACAAACACATACATAGAAAAACTACATGCACATTAAAAAGACTGAAAATATACCAAAATGTGCACATTTTTGCATGATGGATAATGTTTATATTTTTCTGTATTTGTAACTTACCTACAAGGAATATATTCCTTATACAGTCAAAGTGGGTGATGAAAGGAGCTTCCCACTTTTTAAAAATCAGGTACATAGTGAGAAAATGTGCCTGGGCAGGTCATAAGCAGTGGATCACACACATCCAGTTTTTAAACACCATATTATCTCTTTTTGATGTCAGTTTAAGAATTAAAGATAATAAAATTTCAAACATCATTTAGACCTTTTAAGGATTCAAAGATACTCAAGATGAGCTATGTGTTCTAAGCAACAAAATCTACCCTTTCTGAGCATGTAAATATATGCATGTTTGTGCATTTTGGATTCTACCGTTTACTAATTATTTCCTATGTTAGTATTAGTTCCCTAACTAGATCAAAAGCTTCTGGAGAGACAGACAACTAAGCCTCAGTTCTTAATGTAAATGTCCCTCCACAGTACACAATAGGTGCTCAATAATTGCTAACCATGGCTGGATCTCAGCATCTTTGTGTAAAGCAGATGGCAAAAAAGACATGCAAGTCCAGGCTAATCACTGGGTTGAATTTCTCTGCTGGCCAGAAGGTTGGTTACCAATTTAGAATCAAAGCTCCACAACAGCATGCTGCTTAATACAAGTCAAATAATCAAAATCACTCTGCAGATATTTATTTAAAATATAAAATAATTCCACTCCAGTACTACAGTGAAGGGAAAACATTCACGTGTAGCCTAGCAGCAGTCCTTTCAAAGACACTGGAGAATATCAATACCTCTACTGAGCTATTCAGAGCCCTCGAAGCACAGTGGTTAAGAGCTCATTTGTTAATGAAATCAAAAGGTCAGCGGCTCAAATTCACCAGCAGTTCTTTGGAAACCCTAAAGACCATTTCTGCTCTGTCCTATAGGATTGCTACGAGCTGCAATCCACACAACAGCAACAGGCTTGGTATGTGTTTTTTTTTTTTTTTTTTTGGTTACAGAACTATTTGGAGTCCCTGGTTGGTACAGTTGGTTAATATGTTCAGTTACTGACCAAAAGATTGCAGGTTGGAGTCTACCCAGAGCCACCTTGAAAGAAGACTGGGCGATCTACTTCCTAAGAATCATCGATTTAAAACCCTACGGACCATGCTTCTACTGCGACATCTATAGAGGTGGTGCCCCAGTAACTGGTTTTGTAGGTTTATGCAGCAATTAGTCCTAAAACAAGGCAGACTCAGATATTTGTGTCTCTTTCCCAAATGGGTTATAAACAATGCTTTGAATACAGTAGGTCTTCAACAACTTTGCTGGATGAGAAGCAACCAAAACAAAATAAATTTCAAATGCCTCGAGTATAAACAATATGCAACTATTAAATTTCCTTTTTCATGATATTTTCAAGGAAATAATCCTTAAATCTACCATAAAATATCACTTACTTCTCCATTTTAGAGTTGCTCACACTGAAATGACAATGAAAAATATATAGCATTTTGTCACTTTTCACAAAGGAAAATTCCATTAAGCTATATATCTTGAATTTTATTGTTTACAAAACAGCGCTATTTTGTAAGTTAAAACATTCTCAGCTCCTACTTAGTAGCACTAATCATTTACTGTAAAATACCGTGGGATTTTAACATAAATAGATGTACTCCCCACCCCAACGTAAAAATGTTCATTACTTCGAAGTTTAAACTTTCAATACAATAGCACCCTCTAGGGGTGAAATTTAAATTGCAAAGACATTTGGGGGAAGCATCCTGTGTGATTTGGGCCATCTATCGCTAGGAAGGAGATCCCTGGTGGTGCAGAGGTTAAGAGCTCGGCTGCTAACCAAAAACTCAGCAGTTTTAATCCACCGGTATTCACTGGAAACCCCGAGGGGCAATTCTACTCTGTCCTATAAGGTCACCATGAGTTGGAATCAACTCAACAGCAACAGGTTTTCACCTGACATGCACTGTACTTCCAACCACAGTAAGCCTCTTATTCCATTTCATAAAAACTCACAGCACATTATCTTTTAACAAATGCATAAACTTTACCAAGTTTTTCAAAAACTAAAATACTAGCAAAAATAATCTGATGAAAAGCAAATGATTAAATACGAAATCAGCTTTATAAACATGAATCTAAGATATAAATAGTATGAAAAAGTACAGACTAGGATGGGTGTTTTAAATAATATCACTATCAGGGAAGAGAACTGAATTCAATTAGCATTCCCAAGAAAGGAGAAACATCTTGCCAAACAGTGTAACTTGCTAATTTTATCATTTGTGCCTTACATAAGTGACAACATACCTCACATGTTCAACAACACAGTGTTCTCTCATATCAATATAGTTGTTCTAATGGTTTTCTTTAGTATTAACAATTTTTAACCAGTCGCCATTGGGTTGATTCTGACTCATGGCTACCCCACATGTGTCAGAGTAGAAATAGGGTTCACAGGATTTTCAGTGGCTGCTTTTTGAAAGTGGATCACTAGGCTTTTCTTCCAAGGTACCTCTTGGAAGACCTGAACCTCCAGCTTCTTGGTTAGGTCCTGTGTGCATTGACCATTTGCACCAACAAGGGACTCCTCAAACCACATCTTTAAAAAACCTGTTGCTATGGAGTCAATTCTAACTCATAGTGATCTTGTATGACAGAACTACCCCATGGGGTTTCCAAGGAGCAGTTGGTGGATTCAAACTGCTAACCTTTTGGTTAGCACCCATAACTCTTAACCACTGCAAACTAGGGCTCCAAACTATATCTTCAGCAAAAAACTAAACTGGTTGCAGTCAATTATGACTGAAAGTGATCCTGTAGGACAGAGTAGAACTGCTCCAATGGGGTTTCCAGGGAGCACCTGGTAGATTGAAGCTACCAACCTTTTGTGAGCAGCTGTAGCACTAACCACTGTACCAGGGTTTCCAAACTACATCTTAAACCAAAACCAAACCCACGCTGTCCAATTGATTTCAACTCCTAATGACCCTATAGGACACAGTGGAACTGCCCCACAGAATTTCCAAGGAGCACCTGGCAGATCTGAACCGTCGACCTTTTGGTTAGCAGACGTAGCACTTAACCACTAAGCCACCAGGGTTTCCAAACTGTATCTTCCAAGCTATATCTTAGGCTTCAGTAACTCTCATCCAAAGAACATTCACACGTAAAATATCATTCTAATAATATTCAGTCTAGTCAATTGTAATTATTATTAGATATCTGTGTTTACACAAGATTAGCTAGCTAGAAGTGACTTCCCAGTGTGAAAACCAGAGACAAACCTACCACCACTGAGTCAATTCCAACTCGACCCTATAGAGCAGAGTAGAACTGCCCCATGGGGTTTCCAAGGAGCTCCTGGCAGATTTGAACTGCTGACCTTTAGGTTAGCAGACATAGTGCTTAACAACTGCGCCACCAGTTTCCAACTATATCTTAGGCTTCTGTAAACCCCATTCACAAGTAACAGTCATGAGTAAAATATTATTCTGATAACATTCACAGTCTAGTAAATTATAATTATTATTAGATATATGTGTTTCCACAAGATTAGCTTGAAGTGACTTCCCAGTGTAAAAACAAGAGACAGAATCCACTGGAGGAAAGATCCCAACATTAAATATTTAATATGTTGAAAGAGTAAGATAACTGCTGGTTTCAACGTCTGACCCAGACTTCAGTCAATCAGCCAACTTGTCTGTATAGCACTTCAGTCTTTCTGCAGCAGCTTCTACTTTCGGAATCATCCTCTCAACCAGCCAGGGTCCAGACCAAAACACAGAAACCAAAAGTGTTATGTTAACAGAGAATTTTCACTGTCCATGCTTGTACCCCCTTCCAGTAAACACCCCTGTAGGTAACTACAATCCTAACTTTTCACATGAGTAGTTCTGACCATCTTGTATACACAGAAGTACATGGTCAGTACTCTTGTGACTGTATTCTTTCACGTTATGCTTATGAACATGATTGAATAGTTGCAACAGCCAGTCACTCTAACCGCTGTACAGTATCCCACTACTCAAATGTCTCCTACTTCATTCAGTCTATGCTGACAGGCATTTTAGGTAGCTCCTATTTGGGGGCTATTATAAATAGAGTTGCTATGAATAGCCTAGTACCTGCCTTTGGTGGACACATGAATGCATTTCCATTGCAGACATACTTATGGGTAGATAAGCCCAGTCAGAGTAAAAAGCATACATTCAAGCTTTAGCAGATAATGCCAAATTGTTTTCCAAAGCAATTGCACCAATCTATCCTCCCACAAGCAGTGTATGAGATTTCCAGGTGCTCCACATCCTCACCAACACCTTCCTATCTTTTTCATTCCTGATCTTCTGGTAGGTGTTAGTAGCCATGCTGTGGTTTTACTTCGCACTTCCCCAACCAATAGTAAAAATCTTTGTATGCTTGAAAGCATTTCAGATTCATTGCATATGACAGAGGGGGCTCTAGGCCAGTGGATTTCAATCAGGACAGTTTTGCCCCTGAAAGAGGCATTGGGCAATGTCTAATAGCTACAAGTTGGAAAGTTCGACCTAATCAGTAGAGGACAGGAATGCTGCTCAACACCCTACCAAGCACAGGACAGTCCTTCCTGCCACCAAACAGTTATCCAGCACCAAGAGGCAGTAAGGCTGCCACTGAGAGATGTTAGTCTAGGCAAATCATTATCAGAAATTCACTCCGTATCTATATAACCAGTAGGTCAAGAGGTCTTTTTTCTGTTGCCTTGAAATGCTACTTTCCCCCTGAAGTTGAAAGGATAGGAAAAGAAAGGCCACTTAGGGCGGGGTTCTTTCACATATGGGCAATCCCTGGGTTACAAAAAAGATCCATCCCTGAGCATGTCTTTAAGAATCTGTAAGTAAATTAGAACAGGTGCATATGGTTCTTAGTTTGGGCAAAGGCTCCAAGCCTCTTCAGTGATTTAGAAGCTGTATGTGCAGCAAGTGAATGTGATCACAATAAAGAATTTGTTGCAAGTAGGGATTGGTTCAGAAACCCTGGTGACACAGCAGTTAAATGCTACCACTGCTAACCAGAAGATCGGCAGTTCAAATCCACCAGGCACTCCTTGAAAACTCTATGGGGCAGTAGTACTCTTTCCTGCAGGGTTGCTATGAGGTGAGATCCACTCAACAGCAGTGGGTTTAGAAGCTGGTTGAACTGATAATTTCAAAAGTGAAGGCAAATTTATCATACACAATGTTACAAGGCAAGTACAAGTTGTCTGTAAGACAAACTCTCATAACCCAGAGACTGCCTGTATCTTGTTTCTTCTGTATCCTGAAAACACTGCTATGAGCTATTACCACCATTTCTATAAAATGAGGAAACAGATGTCACACAGGGTGGCTTTCCAAATCCTGGGACTAGAAGCTGTGGTTTTTCTACTATACCCAGGGTCTTACTTTTACCTAAAAATGAGAGGAGACTTAAAAATCCACAATGATTGTTAACTTGGAAGGGATGAGTTTCATAATTCACTTTGAATAAAAACCAAGAAAGGAAAACAGAACTCATGCAATGTTAAAACAGACATGTACCTGTAAGAACTGCATCCTTCAACTTTTTAAACAAATTCATCTTCACCAGTCTCCATAGTCTCCTTGCACTTACACTTGGATCTTATTTATCTCTGTCTATGCCCCAGGACCTGCAGGAGGAGGTAGTTAAGTTTCCTGAATTACATATTAACCTGACAACCCAACTAGAGAAGACAGAGGCCTCATAAAACAAGCAGGTGGTTCAGATCTTACGTTATCACTAAGTCAACTATCCCCCAAATCCAATGCATCCAGTCGATTCTGACTCAGTGACCCTCTAGGACATAACACAACTGCCTCATAGAGTTTCTAAGGCTTTAAACCTGTACAGAAGCAACGTGACACATCTTTTTCCTGCAGAGCAGCTGGTGAATTGGAACCACCAACCTTTCGGTCAGCAGATGAGAGCTTTACCACCATGCCACCAGGGATGCTTCAACTGTCCAACTCGAAAAGGACAAAATGTTTTTCTTGAAAATAATCCATTAAATTAAAGCATGCCAATATTATCCAGCTTTTTAATTGTTTCATTGTGCTAAAAACATGTACAAAAACATTTGCCAATTAAACATTTTTAATGTTGTGTAACCATTGCCACCATCCATTTCCAAATTAGCATCAAGTTCTTTTTACAACACAAACAATTCAATTATTCTAAGGACAGATTTGCCAACTCTGTCTTGTCATTCATCCTTTGGATGTGTTCGTCAGCTTTTCTATCTGTGAGTTCAGGAACAGTCATGGGGCTGCCTGCACTCCGTCCTAGAAGCAGTCTTCAGCTGTGGACATGCTCTAGAACCCCCAAGAGGCTGCCAAAACCCACAGACAGCCAGGCCCCACGCCTAGAAGACAGTGTCACCAGTGGAGAGGGGCGGAGAGAGGTATTTTGAATATATGCTCAAGAAAGAACTATACCTAGTAATATTGTTCGAAAATAACTCCCCCGTAACTTTTTTTCCATAGCCAAGCCAAGTGCTATTTCTCATTTGTCTACTTAAAACATAATATAATATCTTATACCAGGGCTTTTTATGATTTCTCCAATTGGTTGACATAAAGTCCTCTTACAATTTACTCTCCTCCGGCTACAGCCTCTTCTCATGCCAGGTTTATCTTTTTCTGTACAGTTTGCATGTGTGTGGTAAAACAGGCCTAATAAAATTAGTCATTTATCTTTTTGAAAATGTAGAATTTAGTGGCATTAATTACATTCATAATGTCCAGTCATTACCACCATTTCCAAAATTTCATCATCATCTCCAATAGAAACTTGGTATCTGTTAATCAGTAAGTCCCTGCTCTCTTCTACCCCCATCCCCTGGTAATCATTAACTGACTTTCTATCTCTATGCATTAGCCAAGGGAGCACACAATATTTGTCCTTTGTGTCTGACTTCTCTGACTCAGTGTGATGTTTTCAAGTTCATTTATGTGAAGGCCTGTATCAGCTGTATCAGAGCTGCATTTCTCTTGATGGCTGAGTAACACTCCTCTGGAGTGTAGGGGGCACAAATGGCTTATGACCAGCATCTAACCTAAACATCAGTTCAAACCCATCCAGAAGCTCTGCTGGAGAAAGGCCTGGCAAACTGCTTCCTTAAGCATTACAGCCAAGAAAACCCTGTGGAACAGTCCTACTCAGTAACGGGTTGCCATGTGCCATGTGTCAGAATCAACTCAACAGTAACAGGTCTTTAATATTCCATAGTATGGATGTGCCAATGTCATTTATCCATTCATCTGTTGATGGACACTTGAGTTGTTTCCACTTTTTGGCTACTACAAGCAGTCCTCTAGTGAACACTGGTGTACACATATCTGTGTGAGTTTGCCACATAATTTTGACAGGTATCCCTTTCCCCTTGGGGTTTAGGGCTACTGACTAAGTATTCTAAACTGAATTAATGAGACCACCTCATGGAGGAAGCTCCTGTCTTATGGGGTTGATCTTCACCTTGCTTCCAGAGTTCAGTGGCACCCCAGGACTTGCAGGATCACGTGGTGATGTGACTCAGCTAGAAACAGCTTAAGCTCCTTCTCACTACGAAGGCAGACACTGAGCCAAACCACTTGAATGTAAACAATTCATCTTCCTTTACATGAAAGCAGCAATCAAGAGCCTTCATTCTCAGTCTGTCTTCTTTAGCCACAGATACCATGTTAGCAATGCATACACTGCCAGTGCTCATGTTATCAGACTGGAAACTGATAAGCCAGCATTCCTTGTGTATCAGTGCATGGGTAGTGGTGTGTGTGTGCCAGGTCCATCAAGGGGACATTGGTCATGAACTTTTAGTGACACTTTCTCATAGCACCATCAGCCTCTTCTGCAGGTGGCAGTTGTTAGCTGCCATCAAGCTGGCCTTTGACTCATGGCGACCCCATACACAACAGAAGGAAACATTTCCCAGTCCCACATCATCCCCATACACAGCTGCAGATGGAACCACTGTGATCCACAAGGTTTTCACTGGCTGATTTCCTGAAGTCGATCACCAGCTCTTTCTTCCTAGCCCATCTTAGTCTGGAAGCTCCCTGGAAACCTGTTCCAACATCATAGCAACTCAGAAGTCTCCACTGAGGGACAGGTGGTGACTGCACGTCAAGTATACTGGCCGAGAACTGGACCTGGGTCTCCTGCACGGAAAGCAAGAATTGTACCACTGAACCAACACTGCCTTGTTCAGAGGACTCAGGCAGTTGTAATTTGACATTTGTGTGATTTGTGTGCTCGATTCACGTCCATACTGGCTCTCCTTACCACTGCTTCACAGCACCTAACACAGCGCCGAGCAGACGATCAATAAATATGTGTGGATAGGACAAGTGAGTATAAAGAACTCCAGAATCTAAGCTGCGGACAGAAGACTGCCACAGGAGGCTCTGGATGACAGAACAGGAGTTTCAGATGACAGGAACAAGAAGACAAAGAACATTCACAGTTCTGTGACAGCTGTGGGGGTGAATATAGAAGAATTAGGTTGCCACCTGGGCTTGGAAGGCTAGAGACATTGCAGGCTCTGATGGCCACAGACCCCAGAAAAAATAAACATGGTTCCAAGAATTAAGGACTCACCTAAGAAGGAAAGGGCTGTAATAAAACTTTGCCATCTAGAAGTAACACCAGGGGTGGGATGTGGGAGGAGAAAGAAGGGAAAAGTAAAAGCTGGGCACAGTGACAAACCTATTTTTCTGGCTCTGTGGGATCCCATGCTGGTTTTCAATATGAAAACTTAGAAGATTTAGCATCCTTGTCCAGCTCCACCCATCCTTAGCCATGCGATCTTGATCAAGTTAATTGTACCTGGGAGTTACTGTTTCCTGACCTGATAAAGAATCTAAAAACTAACATGTTGGTCACATATGGCTGTCAAGGGGCAAATGAGACAACAGTAATTATAGTGTTCCATGAGCTATAAAGCAAACACGAACACAAGGGATAATCACTGTCACCCTCCTGAAGATGAGGGATCCCCAGTACTCCTGAGGAGGACTGAGGCATGTTCACACAGGAGACCATCGCTCCTTGCTCCACCCTCCTCAGACTTCAAACAGAAACTCTGAAACAAGGTCAGCTTATCACTGGTCAGCTACTTCCCTTTGCTTAACTGGACCTTACCAGTATTTCTGGGAGAAATAAAAGGGAAGTCCAGGGAAGTTCAGGAATGCTGCTGCCACATAGTATCATCCCTCCATTCTGAGCAGGGAAAAGTAATTTTACATGGCTGAGTCTGCTTTTTTCTCTTTAAACAACCATACACATTTTATTTTAAAATAGGAGCATAATCTACGCTCAGTTTAAATTTAGTATCCCTACCCTAACACTGCCAAATATTCAAAAATCACATTTCCTATTGTTAGTGGTTTGAATAGTATCCCTCAAAATTCATATCCACCTAGAACCTCAGAAGGTGACTTCACCTGGAAATAGTCTGTGCAGAAGTGACTAGGGTAAGGATCAAGACGAGATCATTCTGGATTAGGGTGGGCCCTAAATCCAGGAAGAATGCCCTTATAAGCAACAGAAAAGGCCACAGAAGGCAGCAACGTGAAGATGAAGGCAGATGCTGAGTGCTGTATCCATAAGCCAGAGAAGCCAAGGACCAGCAACAGCTACTGGAAGTTAGGAGATACACATGGAACCATTTCTCCCTCAGCCTTCAGAAGGGATCTTCCCTGACAACCTTCTGATCTTGGACTTCAGACCTCTTACACTATGAGTGATGTCTCCTATTCTAAGCCACCCAGTGTGTGGTCACTTAACAGCAGCTAGAGAAAACTAACACACTCCTTATGCATGCACATCTTGAAGACTGCATTAAAAAGCAGGCTTCAAACTCCTCAACAACATCCAGAACAGCCAAACATACAGAGAAAGCTCACTACTCACTACCAGGGGTGGCAGGGAGGAAGTCTCATTCTTCAGGGGGCAGCAAGCTGCTCTTGACAGTGATGGAACCATGTGGAAATGGACAGTGGTGACAAACATGCAACACAATGAACATAATCCATGTCAATGAATCATACATGCAAAAAATGCTGATTTGCCAAATGTTTTATTGTTTTTATATATATGGGGGGGGTGGGAGTGTATGTATGTATGTATATTTACCACAATAAAACAAGAAAGCAGGGGTCCAATACCAGAGATGACCTACTTTGCTTGCTTCACACACTGTGTATCACATGTATGTACGGATCTCCCCAAGCCTCGTGTCTTGTCCTCTGTAACCACCAAGTATCCAACTCCAACAAGGACAACACCACTCTTCTCTCTCCAGCGTCTACAGTTTCAGTAACAGCTCTAAAATCCCACGGTTCTGGATAATTTCTGTCTGCCCTTTTGCCTCTCATCCTCATCCAATGTAAACAATCTCAGGATAGAATTTCACATAGTAAATAATGTTAATTTTTACCCATTTTTGTGATCTGAAGAGGGCTGTTTCTGTTGGGTGTAGAGATGTTTTTCTTCGGTGCTTCTTACAGGAGAGATGTGGAGAGTAAACTAGATCTGTGCCTCCCAAGGCCAAAAACACAGACATTTTTATCATAGCAACTGACATGAAGAATATGCTGTTTCACTGATTTTCCTGATGGTTTGAATTAATAATAGCAACCATAATCATGAGATTTCTGAAAGTTACTAAAAATTCTACATTTCTTTGTCTGAGAAGAAGATTGAGGCAAGATGTCTGCTGCTAGAAGGAATCTGGCTTTTTTCTTCCATCAAAAGGAAACATCTCAAATGTCTTGGTTGAGTACAGTCACTAACCAGGTGCCACTGAGTTGGTTCTGACTCCTGGCAACCTCATATGCGTCAGAGCAGAACTGAGCTCCATGGAGTTTTCAATGGCTGACTTTTCAGAAGCAGATCACCAGGCCTTTCTTCCTAAGCACCTCCAGTTCCTTGGTTAGCAACTAATAAATATGCTTGTACCACTCTGGGCCTCCTTTTAGGGTGTTAAGGAGCCAAAACATACTTCACCCATACACAGGTCAGGTGTAAGCCTATTGCTTGTGACTCATTCTCTTAGGCTGGGCTCTCTAGGGAACAAAACCAGCAAAGTGTGTGTGTGTGTGTGTGTGTGTGTGTGTGTGTAAACCTCTTGATAGATAGATTTATCTCAAGAAAATGGCTCTTCCAGTGGTTTTGGAGTTCCTCTGAGAGCATGGCCCCCTGCCCTGATGCTGCCCTTTCCCATAAATTATAACAAAGGTCCAGTCTTTGGACAGGAATGGATTGGACTTGGCAAGGCAGAGTGACCATATATTGGAAGCACTTTATGGTTCTATACATCTATAGGATATCATCTTGCTGACCTCTGGCTGGAGGAAGGGGAGTGGACGGACAGGAGGGGAAAGGAGACTGTTGGGAGGATGAGACATGTATGGAGCAGAGAGGAATAGTGTGCTGTCACCGGACAGGGAGAGCAGTGGAAGCTGCATATAGGGGGGCATGTAAATTTATATGTGAATGTACATTTTCACTCAGTTATGTTAAGTAGAAATTAAAAAAAAAAAAAAAGAAAAGAAAATGGCTCTCATGGTTGTGCAGACTGGCAAGTCCCAAGTTCACAGGTCAGGTATCAGCCTGGAAGGTCCTCCTGACTCATGTAGCTTCAGGGCTGACAAACCCAAGATTGGAAAGTCAGATGGCAGGCCACTGGCTGTGAAGGCTGACAAATCAAAGATCAGCAGGTAAAATGGCAAGCTGCTGGTTCACAGCCTACAGACTGACCTATCCCAGGATCAGCAGACAACACAGCAGGCAGCTGGCTCAAGTCCCCAAAACCATGGTCAGATGATAATGACTAGGATGCAGGATCCACAGCAAGCAAGCATGTCCACGTATATTTTGGAGGCAGGTCATATCCCTGAGGAAACTCCTCTTGCAACTGATTTGCTGATTACATCAGATGACATCATGGAGTATGATTATATCATTCCATAACTGCCAAACTATATCATTATGTAGCTGCGAAACCACTGAGAATCATGTCCCAGCCAAACTGACACACAACCTTAACCATCACACTGGCTATCAGCGTTCTCTGAAATGCTGGTTAGTCAAGGATTAATATTACAGCACAGCTGTGCTAAATGCCTGCAGTACAGGCTGCCAAGAAGAAGAATATGATCCTAGTTGCAGTAATGCCAACTTTCATTGCATCTTCCATCGCTCTTTCCTATTTTCCAAATACAAAAGTTTTTCAAAGACAGGGAGAAACATGAGAAAACACAGCACTGCACCTGCACCTTTAGTGGTGTCTTGTTCTACAGCAAGAAACTAACAGCCATGATTTATTTATAGCTGCTCTAAATGTACAACTGCTTCTAAAGCAGAGGCAAAACCTGTTTTTGTTTGGTCCAGAGCTTCCCAGAAAAGGTACACCCATGTATTTTCCTCTGGAAGGCTGGCATGCAAAAGAGAAGCTTTCTCCTATTATTTAGCCACTAAATACAGGACACCCAATGCCTTGTAGTCATCTTCCTGACAGAGCACTTGCAGTGTGTTTGCTGTTTTAATATCATGATTACTTAAGTACCAGCTGTCGATTTTAATAAACTGGAGAGGCCACAGACCAACAAGAATACAGGAATTCTTCTTGGATCTTTTCCTTTCATTTACTTGGCATGTGGCCCACTATTCTTCATGAAAGAGAAAATTCACACCCCATTCTCACTCAGAAACACATATTTAGTTGACATTGAACAAAAAGAACACAGAGAGTAACTTGTCCAACAAGCACTTATAAAATATTTAAATGCCTGTTTTATGCACTTAGTTAATGAGTGTGAAAATATTTTGAAGAGTGCTATTATTGATAGAAAACATTAAAGTGTAGTATCTGGAATATTTTTAACTAGAAGAGAGTGTTGCCTAGTCTCAGAGACATCCAATGATGCCTCATACATCTTCCCATACACACCTGACCCCCAAGTCCAAGCCCCAGGGCCATGATGACAGGTAACAATCTAGAAGTCAAACCCAATATAGACATAATTTTATGCCTCCAAATACTGTTTACTTATCTTCCTGACCCTAAATATATGGCATGATAGATTGAATTGTGTCCCCTCCCCAACTGCCACCAAAGCATACATACATACGTAAACGTACATGTTAGAATCTAGCTGCTATCAAAAAAGTCAACAGTTCGAATCTAGTAGCTGTCCCTTGGAAACCCCATGGGACAGTTCTACTCTGACTTATAGGGTCACTGTGGGTCAGAATCAACTAGATTTTTTTGGTTTACACCTGTAGATCTAATCCTCTCTGGGAACAGGATTTTCTTTGCTTGTGTTAAAGAAGGCCGTGTCAGTGTAGGGACTGTCCCAAACTAATCACTTCTGAATTACAAGGGGACAGCCTAGACACATAGACAAGCAAGCACAAATTGAGGGAAGGGAGGAGAGCTCTTTAAGGAACCAAAGGATGTCAAGGCCACAGAGGCCAAAGAGACAAGGACCTTTCCCCAGAACAACAGTAAAACTTTCCTTAGAGCCAGTGCCATGAATTCAGACTTTGAGTCTCCTCTACTGGGAGAAAATAAATGTCTCTTCTTTAGAGCTACCTACTCGTGGTATCTCTGTAGCACTAGGAAACTAAGACATATGGCAAGCGAGGCATTCCATAAACAACATGGACAGGGTATGCGCTGTACTGACCAAGCGCCTGTTTCACTGGCCTGATGGGATTGGGATGTAAAGATGATGGGCATAGTCTCTGTCTTTGAAGAGCTCATAATCAAAGACAGAGTCCAAGACTTACAAACAACAGAAGGCAGAAGAAGGGGAAATCGACTCTCCCAAGGGACTTACGTGGGTTTCATAAAGAAAGCAGCATTTGTGTGGGCACTTGAACAGAATTTCAAAGCAGGGTTAAGGCAGAGGAGGCACTGCAAGCAGAGTACTTCATTAGATACAAACAAAATATTTGCTATAACTCATTGACTATTCATTGGGCATATTAAGGGAACTTCAACTGATTCCTCAGGATAAATGTAACTCAAAATAGAAAAATAGTTCAAATATCTAATCCTGGATGTCAAAAATTAGAAACAAGTTCCAATCTTGGTTATGCATAGACTAGAGAGGAGAAATCTTCTTGGGGTGGAGTGTTGGTAAGAAAGCTTTCTAAGGCAATACTAAGGATCAGCACTCTGTCCACAATACCTCGTCACAATCCTTCAGCTAGTAACCAACCCAGAAAGAACAATCCCCATTTAAAACTGAGTAATAATGAAAAAGGATCGATCAGAAAATGATGCCAATAAAGTACAAGAGAAAGAGGAATATTTACATCAATAGGCAGATAGAGGAAACAATCAGAGAAATTATGCCACAAAGAGTTTGAAAGTTATGGGCCAGCTCATCCTTCAGTCAAAGACTAGACAGTTCTATAAAATAGACAATAGCACAAGTAGTTCAACCATGTAAATGAGGCTAAATGGGCACAGCTGCCCCAGGGCAAGGACAAGACAGCAGAAGGCGGCAGGAAAGCCAGACAAGGTTGGCAATCAATGTCACAAAACAATATGTGTCTTTATTAGTTGTCTAATGAAAACTAATTTGCTCTATAAACTTTCACCTAAAGCACAATTAAAAAGGGGGAAAATGGGCTCTAAAAATATTATGAACCATTATTTCTGTGCAAAATTAAAACAGAAAGTATAACCTCTCTGAAGTAAGAACTCAAATAAGAAAAAATAAGACAAATGGAGATGAAAAGATAGGCAGCAGACCTCAAAGACACAAGAGAGAAAAATAAAACTATCACAGAAAAGCACATCACATTGAAAGCTACACAAGAAACAGAGACATTGGTAGAAACACAACCAGGTAGGTAGGATGCAGGCTTCAGAAAATCAAGCAAAATTAGGTTGAAAAGAATAAAGTTTCAAAAGGATTAAAGAAAAAAGTATAGATACAGAAGACAAAAGAGATCATACACATGAATGATTTATGACCTGAAGAACAATAATTAAAAAAAAAATCAGCATAAAAGAGAAAGTTTTTCTGAAATATAAAAGAGATCTGAATTGGTACACTAAAAACAAAACAAAAAAATCTAATACACACTGGTCAACAAGAAGATATGCACCAATAGAACCAAAAAATTTTCCAAGATAAAAATTCCCCATAGCATAACGGCAGGTATTTGTCACTTTGGTACCCAGCATCAGAAATTCTTTCTTTTCAGGAAGAATCCCAACAAGCTGGGAGGCAGGACTCCACCCCTCATGACACAGGAGAAAGAGTAACCATACCTGCTACTTGCCTCCTTGGACAGTGAAAAAGGAAGACAAAAGAATTCATGTGTTAGAATCATGGTGTTGGTGAAGAATACTGAATATATTGTTTACTGCAAAAGAACATAACAAATCATAACACGAAATCAGTGTTAGAAGAAATACAACCAGAATGTTTCTTAGCAGCAAGGATAGCAAGACTCTGACTCGCTTACTTTGGATATGTCATCAGGAAAGACCAGTCACTAGAAAAAATACCATCTTTAGTAAAGAGGAGAGTCAGCAAAAACGGGAAACCCTGCATGAGATGGATTAATACAACCACCACTACAGTGGACTCAAGCATCAACGATCATGAAAACTGGGCAGTGTTACACTGTCACACATAAGGTCACCATGAGTCACAGCCAACTCGACAGCAGTTAACAACAATATTTACAGAAGCCATAAAGTATGTTTTATATAAGGCTTTTTAAAAATTATACAATTAGTAGCTTAATCATTACAAAGAGAAAAAACTCACCCATCTTGGTAGATAAACTGCTTCCATACTTCATCCTAGTTATCTCCCTTCTACTTCTTCACACAGAAATTTTTGGATTGGAGAAGGATGCCTATACACCTGAGATGCAGCCCATACTCAAGCCAGTAACTGTGCCATAATACAGTGCTACCAGACTGTGGCCATAGCATCACCAGAAGTTTCAGTAGGAAAGCATTTACTTTTTTGTTTGTTTTTAACTAAATGACTGGAAACAGACCTTAATAGTGAAGTATTTGGCTGGAGCATTTTACTAGCTAATATATAAAATCCCAGCATGCCAGGGTTGGATGGGGTTTGGACACTGTCTAAATCTAACCTCCTTACTTGCTGAAGAAATCTCTGTACAAAAAGACCAGTTGGTGGATGTCCATCCCACCTCCAGCCACGGGCAGCTAATTGAGGAGGTCTCACGTGGGAGCCCATGATTCCACTGTCGGACAACGCTTCATGTTAGAAATTTCTTATTAGCAGGAAAGTGAAATTGACTCCTGTCATTTCTGCCTGCAGAGTCTAAGTTAGGTCTGCTTACCACGCCTACTGGAGCAACATCAAATGATCAGACCTTCACCAAAATGAAAATATTTGTCATTTACAGGCCACCTCTTCTATTCAACCTCAGACTTCTTTTCTCTGAATTTTTTTTTCCTTGGTGTCCATAACCTTATGATTCTTATTTTAACCTCAGAGATAAGAAAACTGTCTAATCATCATGAGCCTTTGACATGGACCCCTGAAAATCCTGGTGGCATAGTAGTTAAGTTCTATATCAGCCAACCAAAAGGTCAGCAGTTCAGGCCCACCAGATACTCTTTGGAAACTCTACGGAGCAGTCCTACTCTGTCCTGTACGGTCGCTAAGTCAGAATCAACTCTTTGGCACTGTGTTTGGCTGGTTGCCATCCACTGCACCAGACTTCATTTCTCTGAATTAACTTTTTTCCCTCTCTGGCATCAATAACCTTAAAATTCTTATTTTAACCTTACAGATGAGAAAACTATCATATCATCATGAACCTTACATATGCACCCCTCCAAAGGTTCAGATCAGATTAAGGTCTAAAATTCCTACATCAAAGTCTTCAACTTTTCTACTAAAACCAAAAACCAAACCACTGCCATCAAGTTGGGTCTGACACATAGCGATCTTACAGACAGAGTAAAACTATCCCATCGAGTTTCCAAGGAGCATCCGGCGGATTTGAACTGATGATCATTTTAGTTAGCAGATGTAGCAGTTAACCGACTATGCCACCAGAGTCTCCTACTACTACTCAAAATCTAAGTCATCTTACATAGTTTCTGACAGTTACAGCAGTCTAAGGGAGGGTTGTTCATTCTGCCTTCCCTTCAGCTTGCTGATGAAGTCATCCTGCTCCCTCTTCTCTGTGAAGTTCTTTCTTTTAACAGTTTTGTGTGTTTTAAGTGAAGTGTACACAGCAAATTAGATTCTCATTCAATAACTGCACACACAGATTGTTCTGTGACATTGGTTACAGTCTCCACGAGGAGTCGGCACACTCGCCATTTCCACCGCACCCCCCGACCCTGTTTATCCATCCGGCTTCCCTGCACCTCCTTGCCTTCTCATCTTTGCTTCTGGGGAAATGTTGCCAATTTTGATCTCCTTTTGATCTCATATTGCTTAACGGAGTGCATTCCTCACAGATGTTATTGTTTTACAGCCCAATCTATTAGTTAGCTGGAAGATGACCTTTCAGTTCCAGATTAAAAGGGTTATCTTAGGGCCATGGTCTCGGGGTTCCTCTGATCTCTATTAGTCCAGTAAGTCTGGTCTTTTTATGAGTTTGAGTTTTGTTTTATATTTTTCTCCCATTCTAACCAGGATTTTCTACTGTGTTCCTAATCAAAGCTATTGGTAATGGTAACCAGACACCATCTACTTCTTCTGGTCTCAGGCTGGAAAAGGCTGTGGTTCACATGGGCCTGTGGATTAACCAGTATTAACCAGTACCTTCAAGTGTATCTCATACTTGTAATCTTACATCATCCTGTTCAACTTCTTTCTTTGTGCATAATTTAGTTAGTTACGACTGACCACCTACAAAAGAGTGCACAGAACTGAACACAACAGATCAGAAGAGAACTGACCAGTATAATGGAATCATTACTTCCTGTGGTCTGGATAATTCTATGCTATCATTAATTCTTTTCAACTATTTCCTTTTCAGATTATGTCCCATTCTTCTCTCCTGTAGGGTCCTTGTTCCTTTGCCCCCAGGAGCAGCAGAAACAAAGCAAAAGCAAAACAAACCAAAAAAAACCCCACATAGCACCTGATACCATTTAGCCTAGGTAAATTTCAAAATGTATTTGAGAAATGTTGGGACTGGTAGAACTCATCCAAACACAGAAGTCACAGGCAATAGATACCAGAGAGTAAATCACCTGATAATTCAAATTCTATGTGCTGTGGAATTTTGCCAAGTATAATTATGGCAGAAATAGACTCCTTAAGAATCAGTATTATCTTATCAAGATATAGATCTTAACGTCTTGCTAATTCAAATTACCTAACATGTAAACTCAAAGACACAAGCACACACATGCTTACCATGCAGGGCAGTTTTACTATTGGAAGTTACTGCAGTAAATGGCTACCAAAGTTGGGAGAAAGAGAATAATAATTAAATGCTCTGGTTACCCAAAAGTTACCACATGTATGTCATTAACTTATACTTACTTAGAAGATAATTACAGGACAAAATTTTAATGGATACTCACAAGTGATGACCTTGTGATAGTTTAAGCCAGGTTGTCACTATGGAGACCAATTCTCTCGGCACAAAGCTATGTATTCAGCAGGTAATGGGTTTAAGCCAATATATGCTAACAACTAGTCACACTCTCTAGGTCCCTGGGTGGTACAAATGGTTTGCAATCAGCTGCTAACCAAGAGGCTGTTGGTTCAAATTCACCCAGCTGTGTCATGTTAAGAAAGGCCTGGCAATTTACTTCCATTAAGATTACAACTATTAAAAGCCTTCTGGAGCAGCTCTGCTCTAAAATACATGTAATCTCCTTCCGTAAGATTGTTGCTGACGCTGTTAAGTGCCATTCAGGGAATTTTGACTCATAGCAACCCTATGTACAACAGAACGAAACTGCCCAGTCCTGTACCAGCCTCTCAGTTGTTGTCACGCGTGAGTCCACTGTTGTAGCCACTAGGTCAGTCCATCTCGATGACTGAGTCTTCCTCTTTTTCACTGACTGTCTACTTTACCAAGCAGGATTCCTTCTCTAGGGACTAGTCCCTCCACATGTCAAAAGTATGCGAGATGAAATCTTGTCATCCTAGCTTCTAAAAAGCAGCATTCTAGCTATACGTCTTCTAAGTTCACAGCCATTGAAAACCTAATGGAACAGTTCTACCCTGAAATACATGAATTGGAACCAACCTGACAGCAGCAATAACCATCCATACCAACTTTCTAAGACAATTCCAACTTCAAGTACTTTTTCCAATACACTTAATTCTTTAAAAGTATGGATAAACACAACTGAATTTCCTACCTTAGTAATAATACCCATGTAGCATCTGCACAAATCAGAAAAGAAGTAGTTGTGTGGCCACATGTCTTAATAGTTTACTTGAAAAAAAAAAGATCATTGTGTCTATCACATATCTAGCAAACTGCCTTAAAAAGTAAACAACTCCCTCATGGAGAAAGATAGATGCATAAATGATTCATGACAAGCTTCTTTATTAATACAAAAAAAACTGAGAATGACAGAAACTAATAAACTAATATGTTACAGTGTACCTACACAACATAGTTCTTTAAAATGATGACACAATCTGTCTAGTAATATTGAAAACGTTCACAATAATTTTAAATGAAAGAAGCTGCCTGTATATATGATGTGATTCCAGGTGTGTTTTATCTACCTGTTGTTGTTAGGTGCTGTTGAGCTGATTTCAACTCACAGAGATCCTATGTGACAGCACAGAACTGCCCTCTACAGTTCTCTCGGCTATAATCTTTGTAGAAGCCAATCGCCAGGTCTTTCTCCCGTGGAGCTTCTGGATAGGCTCACACTGCCAGCCTTTCAGTTAGCAGCCAAGCACTTAACCACTGCACCACCAGGGCTGCTTTTTATGTACCTAGTTTATATAACCCAGTGTCACTGAGTTGGAATTGACTCAGAGGCACCGGATTTGGCATGGTTTGGTTTAGTTTATATATAATATTGCATATCTATCTCACTACATATAAATAGTATTATGTTAACTAGTATGTTATTTTTATGGTGTATCATAGAGCTGGAAACCCTAGTGGCATAGTGGTTAAGTGCCACAGCAGCGAACCTAAAGGCCGGCAGTCCAAATCCACCAGGTGCTCCTTAGAACCTCTGTGGGGCAGTTCTACTCTGCCCTGTAGGGTAGCTATAAGTCGAACTGACTCAACAGCGATGGGTTTTTGGTCTGGTATCATACAGTCATACTTATTCCAGAAGATGTTTGGAATACACCCAAACTAACAGTATGCTATCTTGTAGGTGAGGGGGATATTTCAGGTGATTTGGGGTACTGTTTATATATTTTCTAGTTTTTAACCACCAAGCAAGATGCAAATGACAAGCAAATAACTCTGTGTCATTTGTTTAAATCCCTGGTATTACTTATCTTCTGTTAGCTGTCACTTGCTCAACAACAGTGAAAAGCACAATTTATATTTGAGACTTTTCCAAAACCCACTTCTTCCCTGCCTGTGGAACCTGTAATCCACAGAATTGTCTCTCCCAAAAAAATGACACTGACCTCAAGCGTCACAAAACAGCTACCGCCAATTCAATTAACCCAAGTGGCTCTCAGCTTCTATTTCCTCAAAGCAGGGCTACATCCTCCCTCATTTCTTTCAGCAGTAGGCTCTTTGTAGTGACTGTTGGAGATTTTAACATCAAATTACTTTTTTAATAAATGTGATTAAGGCCAAAACCTAAAGTTCCAAACCTTTGTTTATCAAAATGAAAATGAGTTGAATGTTTTTATCTAAAGATTCCACCAAACTCAAATCCCGACATGTCTTCACACACCTATAGCTTTGTCAACACTGATCTTCCCCATGCTGCCAGGCCACAGCCTGCAAGACGAGTCACTGTGAGTGGGCAGAGAGAGCCGGCGGAGCAGCTGTGCAGCAAGGACGAGCTGAGTGCTGCTCCCCGTGGAGGAAGCCAAGTCCTGTCTGTGCATGCAGGTGTCTGACGAAGTCAGCCCCCGAAAACCACCAGACAGGAGCCTATGATTGCTTTCATTCGTTCAGCATATATTAACTAACTTCTTATCATGCTCTAGGCACTGTTCTACGACGTGGAGCCTGTACAGCAAACACAGTAGGACAAAAGTTCTCACTCTTAAGGATCTTATCAACCAACATAAACACATAGAAATAAAGCAGGAAAGTAGGATAACAAGTGCTGCGGAAGCAAGTTCTGCCACATGGAACAGCCAGGGAAGGCTGCTCTGAGAAGACACATTGGAATGAAGACACGAAAACTGGAAGGGATATCATCGTGGGCTGAAGGAACGGTAAGCACAAAGGCCCTGCAGCAGGAAGGGGACAAGGTTTCCAGGAAGAGTGAAGCCAGCTTGACTTACGATGAGACACAGAGCTACTAGAAGAAGGCTCTTGAATGAAGAAGTGACAAAACTAGATTTGTGTTTTTAAGAATCACCCTGACAACATTGAGAACGGACTCAACAGGGACAGAGTTGAAAGTGGTGACAACAGCTGAGAAGGTGCTGCAATCCAGGAAAATGATGCGTATCTCTGCACCAGAATGATATATCTGAAGATAAATTCAAGACAATTTGCTTGTGGACAGTTTGTAGGATATGACAGAAACAGTCAAGAATGACTCTTTTACCACTAACAACTGCTCTGACAGAGATCAAAACTGAGAGTCCTGGACAGAGTTGGAGAAAAATGTACAACAAAATTCTAATGCCCAAAAAGACCTCACTTACTGGCCTAACAGAGATTGGAGAAACTCTGAGAGAATGGCCCCTGGTCACAAAAGGCCCCTGGTCCTCAGCTCAGGAATGAAGTCACTCCTGAAGTTCACCTCAGCCAAAGATTGGACAGAACCATAAAATAAAACAAAACTAAATGGGCATACCAGCCCAGGGGCAAGGACAGGACGGCAGGGTGGGACAGGAAAGCTGGTAAGGGATCCAGGGTCAAGAAGGGAAAGTACTGACGTGTCATTGGGAACTACTGTCACAAACAATGTGTGTACTGTTTAGTGAGTAGCTAGTCTGTGCAATAAACCTTCGTCTAAAGTACAACTGAAAAAAAGTTGAAAAAGAATTTAAAGAATGAGGCTGTGTGAGCCAGGGTGGACATACAGGTGTGATGAAGGACAGAAAAGGTGCTTGCAAGCCGTCCAGTGCTGAACTGTCCAATTCAGCAGCCACTAGCCATAGGCGGCTGCTGCGCACTTGAAACATGCTCTCCAAATGAAATGTGCTGTGAGCATAAAAAACACCCAATTTCTAAGAGTGTGACTAAAAACAGAAAAAGAAAACTATCTCATCAATAATTTTAATATTGATCACATGCTGGAATGATAATATTTTAGAAACGGTGGTTTAAATAAAATATATGATTAAATTTTTTTTTTAAATTAACAAAGAATGACTAAGTGTTTTGGGCTACCCAATGAGTTTTTGTTTTTTTTTTAAACCTTAGAGATGTATGAGTAAGTTCAAATCTACCAGGAGCCCCCTGCAAACTCTATGGGGCAGTTCCGCACCGCTTACAGGGTTGCTGGGAGTTGGAATGGGCTCTACAGCAGCAGGCGTAGGCACTGACGCTGGTGGTTCTGTGGCTCAGTTCTTGCCTTCCCTGCGAAAGACCCGCACTGAGTCCTGACGGCTGCATGCCATGCACAGCCACCGCCTGTCTGCCACTGGAGGCTTGCAGGTTGCTACGATGCTGAGCAGGTTTGAACAGTGGTACCAGACAAAGATAGACAAAGAAGAAAGGCCTGGAGAGCTACTTCTGGAGATCCTATGGATCACACCAGCCCAGTCATGGAGACCGGGCATCATTCTGTGCATGGTGCATGCAGTCACCACCAGCTAGGGATCAAATCAGTGGCAGCTAACCACAACAACATGGGGACCTATGGAGTTACATGATTCTAAGTCTTCTCCAAACACTAACCTTACAAAGAAATTCACTGCAACAGCTAGTCACTTACAAAGTACTAATGCTACTATTATTTATTCACACTTAATTCTTTGTTGAAATTCTTACAAATTCATGAGCAATGCAACCTCACTAATAACTACTAGTTGCTAAACACCAACATCTGGTCAGCTCTTGCCTTTCCTGACCTCCTGGCAGCAAGCCTAGACTGCTGACTCCTGCCGTGTGGATGTAGTTCCTCTCTGGGCTTGTCCCAGTTCTCTAATCTTCCTGACTTCTTCCCCCTTGCACTTGGTCATTCAGCACGCTCGTATTTTCCAAAGAGCTATCCTTGACTATCTTCTGTCTCACAAGTCTCTCCTTCAGTAATTTTATCACTTAAACAACAGCCCCTTCAAAGCAGAGCCTACCCATTTATACCCCTAGCCTGACTGTCTTTGTACCACAGTTGGCTGTTTCAAGATGCGCCCTGAACACTTCACTTCTCATTGACTATCCTGTAGTATCACCAACTCACTACGTCCTAAACTGAGCTGACTCGCTGTTGTCTGCAGCTAAAGCCAAGGAAGCAGAATGATTTTCAAGGACATGCCACACAGCATGGGTTTCATCCCACAGGTAAAACTGGCAAAATGAGATCGGTGACTTTTCCTCATAGTTTTTCCTTGTCTTTCCCTCTGAGCTTATATGAGAAAAACACAATTTAAAAACAACACAGATAACAAAAGTATTCTGCCTAGCTTTTGTGATATATGTAGTGTTGTGGGTTGAGATGTGTCCTCCAAAAACTGTGTGTATCAACTTCATTAGGCCACCATTCCCATGGCTAGGTGATCATCTACCCTTTGGTCATTCAGTGTCATTTTCCTATAGGTTGCAAATTCTATTTCTATAATTGAATAAGATGGATTAGCAGCAGTTATACTGATGAGGTTTACAAGATTAGATAGTGTCTTAAGTTCATTTCTTTTGAGATCTAAAAGACAGAGGCAAGCTGAAAGACATGAGGACCTCACGCCACCACGAAAGCAGTGCAAGTGTACTGTTATAGGCAGAGGAGAGTAGACGGAGTTGTAGGGAGCCAAGTGCTTGGGCTTTTATATGGAAAATTGACTTGTTCACTTAATATCACAGTAAAAAAACTTTTACAAAAGAAAGAAAGTAGTGCAGGGAGTAGCGTGCATCCTTCAGACCCGAGGTTCCTGCACTGAGATGCTCCCAGACCAAGGGGAGACTGATGTATCACAAGGACCTCTCTCTAGAGCCAACAGAGAGAGAAAGCCTTCCGCTGGAGCTGATGCCCTGGATTTGAATTTGCAGCCAACAAGACTATGAGAGAATAAACTTCTCTTTGTTAAAACCATCCACTTGTGGTATTTCAGTTACAGCAGTACTGGATGACCAAGACATGCAGCTTCTACCTAATAAACAGGAAAATAGTGACACATACTCGGTATTTAATTGTACACAGTATATACTTTTACACATTTGAAAAAGCTCTAGTGGTCTGCATTCCAAAATCAGCCGATGAAAGCTCTATCTATCACAATAGTCCGATGTACAGCCGATTAAGGGGATCATAAAGGACTGGGTCGCATTTCTGTTGTTACGCATGGGGCCACCACGAATTGGGGCTCAACACAACTGCAGCTACTAACAAAAACCTAAACATATACCCACAACAGACCACGTACCTGATTGCTTTATCTTCCCTACTGGACTTTACCATCATTCTGGACCTGTTTGATTCACTATTACATAACTTCTGTTTACTACCAGTGACTCTGCACATAGAAGGGCAACAATAAATACTTGTTAAATCATGAACAGATGTGTAAGGGGCAACAGTAAGTAACCAGACATCAAAGTCTGATCATTAAAAACTTATTCAAAAGATGTTTCCCTCTTAAATCCTCCAAAAACCACTGTTACCATTTCAGTTGCATTTCCTTTGTTCTACAATTAACCAAGGCTCTCTACAAATAGGGAACCTCTGACATATTCAATGAGGGTTTCAAATCTCTGTCTCTAAGCCACAGGAAACAACCTAGCTTTTTAAGCTATTCCCACTGTCATCGAGTTGATTCTGACTCATAGAGACCCTAGAGATACTACCAAAACAAACTCATAAGGTAGTAATTAATTTTACAAGAGATTGAATTTAAAATAGTAAAACAGTTTTAGTGTCATCTAAGTGCCAAATGCAGCCTATTTGGAGTGTCCATTATTTCCAAAAGGAATCCCATCACTGAGTGACAAAATGGTTAAGCACTTGATGACTATGACCCAAAAGGTTTGTAATTCAAACCCACTCAGAAGCACCTCACAAGGCAGGCCTGGCAATCTGCTCCCAAGGGTCAAAGCCTCAAAAACTCTATGAAACAAAATGTACTCTGCGCACATGGGGTGGCAACTGGCAACAACCTTTCTAAATGTATTATGCTGACTACACTTCACAAAGATGTTTTATTGAAATAATCCAATCTGTTCTCCCCTCACTACTCACCATACAGCCACCTACCAGCAGCATCAGCAGTATCTGGGAATTCATTAGGCAAATTAATGGGTCCCACACCAGGCCTATTGAATCAGACCTTCTGGGGTGGACCTATGAACTATTTTTACAAGCTCTCTAAGTGAGCATTGGAGGAGGACACTTTGAAAACATATCTGTAAATGTCACATCACTTATCAAAAACTTTCAACAGTCACACAGTCAAGCCTGAACATCTTAGTAAAAAGTGAATGATGTTAATAATTTAATTGTAAGAATCTTCCATTACAACAATAATCAGTGTTGACCATGTACTACAAGGAAGGCATGGTAGCAAACCAGACAGCCCATGTCCCTGCTCTAACACAGCTCATGTTCTAATGGGAGAAACTGATCTCAGAACTCATCTTTGGTCAATCACCCCATCACCAATGTTCCAGTCACACGGCCTTTGTCAACCATCTCCAAATGGATCAGTGCACTTTACTAACTTCATGTCCAAGCTCGTGCTATCAATTTCTTCCTCACCATTCCTGCTATCAACCCGTAAAAGTCTCTTTCAATTCAAATGTTATCAGTGAAGCCACCTGCACCCATCCCAGCCATCTCCCTGACCAGTCCTCTAGAACACAAAAGGCTGCATGACTGTATTGTGGTTCAGTACTTAAATGTCTGTTCCTACTCTACTGGGCAAAGCGTATCTCAAGGTTGGGGCCATATGTTACCCATCCTTACATCCCTAGCACCTAGCACATGTCTTGGAGCAAATAAGCACTTAAATATTTTTAAAAGCCCTTACGGATCCGACTCGATGGCACTTGGCTTGGCTTAAGTGGTACACAGAATAAAAAATTTAACAATCTGTTCCTGTACAGATGACAGCCTAGGGAACCGTGGGGGGCAGTTTCACTCTGTCATATAGTGTTGCTGTGAGTGGAAGGGACATGACGAGACACAAGTGGTACCAACGGCCAATGCATTCAGCCACAAATCCAAAGAGCGGCAGTCTGAGTCCACTCAGGCATGCCCTGGACAAACAGCCATGAAATCTACCTGCTGTGGAGTCCACTGTAACTCGTGGCAACCCGCTATGTGTCAGCACAGAACTGCTCCATAGCGTTCTCAGTGGCTCAATTTTCAGATGTAGAACCCCAGGTGTTTTAATGAAGTACTGAGGCATTTAGACGAACAGACAAGAAAAGCAAAGCATCACCATTTTACCAGATCACTGAAGGAAACGTAAAAACAGGAGGGCCATGCTTCTCAAACTCAACGGAGCAAATGGAGTGCTAGGAGACTGTGTCAGTATGCATGATCTCATTTCGGGGTGCTGGTGGGGGGACCACAAGCCTGCCTTTCTAACAAGCTACCTCAGGATGCCAAGGATCACATCTGAGTAGCAAATAAGTAGAAACTATAGCCTAGACAATAACAAGCTGCCTAAAGGCCCTCATTCTGACAATAAATAACCTAAAAATTCATGTTTTTCTTTTTTTACTTCAACTGGGAAAACTCCAGTGGCTGGCTCACTGCCCAGGATCCCAAACACATGTCTCCTAAAAATAGGTCTATCAGATGCCTAACATCTTTTCAAAAGAATAGGACATTTGGCTAAAGTTCTAGCCCAAATGCTTGTACTCACTGATCCAATCTTTTTTTATTTTATTAAAATAACTCCATCCTTGCTTCCATTTTTACTTCATGCTCTATCTGCCCTATTAGTAACTTGTGTCACAAAACCATTAAATCACTACTGTCACTTGCTGGCTTGGTAAGTAAAATCCTTTTCTCCATTTGCTTATCTCTTACAAAGCAGAGAAAGACTTTTTTCCTGGTAAATCACCTAAAATTATTTAAGACTTCCAATGAGCATGGTATCACACAGAAGAGAATGGAACTGGGAAACCCACAGGACATTTGGAGTTACTAAAGGTTGGCAGTCACTTCCAATCACCCCAGCAGAGAAAAGAATCATGGGTCCTCTGCCAAGTAAAAATGCTATTAAAGTAGAACATGTACTAGAGGTCAGTTTTAATGCAAACACCTTTCAGACATTCAGGCAATAGCTTGATTTTCGAAGACTGTACTCTCAGTTTTAAAACAGCTTGAGAAGAAAGCATATGCTTCTATCTAGTATTTTGGTGGGGTTTTTTTTCTGTTTTTCTTCCTGTTGAAGTTTTTACTATCCTATTATTTTGTTGAAAACCCTGGTGGCATAGTGGGTTAAGTGCTACATCTGCTAACCAAAAGGTCAGCAGTTCAAATCCTCCAGGCGCTCCTTGGAAACTCTATGGGACAGTTCTACTCTGACACATAGGGTCGCTACGAGTCTCACTCTACTCAACAGCAGCGGGTTTGGTTTTATTATTTCTTATAGTTTCCTAGTAGTGCAAACAATTAATGCAGTTGCTGCTAGCTGAAAGGTTGTAGTTTAAGTCCCCTCAGAAGTGCTTTGGAAAGTAGGCCTAGCAATCCACTTTCAAAAAACAGCCACAGAAAATCCTGGGGAACACAGTTCTACTCTGATACACATGGAGTCACCCTAAATTGGGGTCAACTCAATGACAACTGTTATATTATTTTCTTAATTTAAAAAATATCTTCATTCTCCTTCAGTATCTCAGAAGCAATATCCCTGGCAAAAATCTTCACAATTGCCTCTCAATATTTCTGCACAGACACACATTTCCAAGTCAAAGCATATACAAATATCATCTGCGAAACTTCTGCAAGGTAATGACATTTGCATTCTGAGCTGTATAATCAAGACTGTTGAGACTGCACTAAAATTCTCAGCACAGCAAGTGACTTCTAAACAGCTTTGTCTAGCCCTTTATTTAACAGGTGAGGATGCAGAGAATCAATGAAACTCACTCAAGATTAGGCTGCTAGCTATTAAGTGACATGCTGGAATTAAAAACTAAGACTCCCGGCTTCTTTCCTTTGGTGCATTGTCTGATAATCTATAGGAAACAGAGTCAGCCAATTATGAGAAACACCAGCTCTCTATAAACGTTTACCTGAGACACTACAACTAATAAAACAACTCTACAAAAGGAAAAGGAGAATGCCACATTTTCTATCTTAATCAAAAACAAAAGGGCAGACATCATACTGAATCCTTAGGCCAGCTACTTAACAGGAGACCTGAATTTAAAACAACATACTCCCACTGCTGCTCCCCAGGCCAGGTTTCACAGCAAATCTCTGTCCTTCAGTAGGGGCAGAAAATCTTTTGTACTGAACGCCATGGATGGAAGCAAGACAAAAGGAAATCAGCAAAGGGTCATTCTTTAGAAAAGAAGTGAGGCTTAATTTTCCAGAAAAATTTCGGGTATAAACAAAGAAAACTGAACTTGAGAGTCAAGGAATGCATGGGTTATTTAAATAGACACTTGGATTTTTACATTGGCACCAATTCAAAGGCGAGTCTCAGAGAGGGGGAGAGTTGAGCTTGGTGCAGCTCTCAGAGGGCACAGTTGTTTAGATGGTTCATTGCTGTGTCTCTAGGACCAAGAGAAGGCCACGCACAGAAACAAGAGGTGCTCTAGGCACAGCTGTTGAATGGCTGACTCAGAAGAGAGGGGAGGGAAAAGAAAAGAAAGTTGTTATACATATACACACACACACAAATACAGAGTTTACAGAATATACAAATATGTATACATTAAACACCCTAGAACGGCTGCTTCTGGGGCGATGAATAGAAAAGGGTGATAAAATGTAATTAAATAGGGACAAAAGCAGATTAGTGGTTACGGGGGGGGGGGCAGGGGGTGGGATGGAGAATGAGGAATTATTGTTTAAGGAGTACAGAGTTTCCATTTGGGCTGAGAAGAAGTTTTGGAAACAGGGTTGTACAAGATTGACAATGCCGTAGTGCCACAGGATGTGCACTTAAAAATTATGAAAATGACAACTTTTATTTTCATGTAAATTTTACCCTAATCAGTTGGAGTGGGGCTTTGCATGGATCGATGACAGATACTATGCCATGATTTGAGATTCCATCAAAGGAAAAAAGAAAATGAGAGAGACAAGAAAAGCTGGAATGGCAAACAAATCAACATATACTTAGGTCCAAACTCCACCATTAATTCAGTGTTTTTCTATTTCAGTAAGCAGCCTCTCAATCACTTATAGCAGGTAAGAGTTAACGAGGAATCTGGAAAAGGAAAGAGGTCCCAATAAGCATTCCAAGGGAAACCCCATTCATTAAATACTTACTGAAAATCAGCCTAGGTGCTGTTGAAGATGGGGGGGCAGCACAGGACTGAGGACAGACTGCAACCCTCAGAGAGCTCCCATTCCAACGGGGGAGAAGGGCAATGCACAAATACATAATAAAATACCAGCAAGCACTATGCACAATAAAAAGAAAAGCAGGTGTACAACTCTGTGAATTTACTAAAAACTCCTGGTCAATGACTGTTATTGTTGTTAGCTTCTCTTGAATTGGGGGCAACCCCAAGCAGAGTGGAATGAAACACTACCCAGTCCATGATCCACTGTGGTTCAAACTGTCACGATCCACAGGGTGTGAAATGGGCTGATTTTCAGAAGTAGAGCACCAGGCCTTGCTTCCTACTCCACTTTAGTCCAGAAGCTCTGCTGAAACCTGTTAGTATTATAGCGACAAGTAAGCCTCCACTGACAGGTGGGTGTGGCTGAACACAAGATGCACTGGCTGGGAATCAAACCCAGGTCTCCCATATGGAAGGCAAGAATTCTACCACTGCATCACCACTGCCCTTACAGGTCAACTCTGTGGCATGTGAATTGTGTCTTAAAAAAAAAAGAAGTAAAGAATATTGAACAACTGGCTTGGGTATTCAACATCACAGTTTTGTGCTGCTCTCAGTACCTAGCCAAGTTAAGCTGGCAGATTGATTACACATCCCCCACACGTGGCTCCTCAATACTGTCAGCCAGGCTTCTGAGCTCCAGGCAGCTCTGGGAAACTTGATCAGCCCAAGATGAAAGACCTATGATATTGACATTGGGGGTTCCCCCAACAGATGGCCTCAGAGGTGACCCTACGGTGAAGTTCAGAGAATAAGCCCATCCCTTTAATTGAACTCATCAATTTCCTCCCTAGCCTTAATCATGAGTAGACAACCGGATATTTGACAAAAGCTAATAATGTGGAAGACAGAGACCAATTCAAACTAGGAAAGGTAACCCAAAGGACACAGAAACTGTAAAGCAAAGACATTTTTTAAAAAGGTCTCAGTTCCCTCAGAGCGATAAGATAAGGCATTTAGGAAACAGGATTTCATTTTTTAAAGAGCTCTAGAAAATTAAAAACACAATACCAGACATTTGAAAAATAATCAACAAAAGGACTGGGGGGAAAAAAAAGTTGAGAAAAATTTCCCAAAAGGTAGAACAAGAATACAAGAAGGTAAAGGGGGTAGGGAAGGGTTTAGACCAGCCTAGGCAGTCCCACAGCTGAAAAATAAAATCACCTGAAGGAGAAAACAGAAAAAAGCAACCGAGACAAGAAAAATTATCAATGAAATTATTTAAGAAATTACCCCAGGAATGAATTTCCAGATTCAAAGAGTCTGTTGAGCCCTGATATAACAGATAAAAACAAACCCACAAGGCACAAATCCCTTACCATGAGTCAATACTGACTCAGAAAGGACAGAGTAAAATTGCTCTACGGGACTTCCAAGGAGCGGCTGGCTGGTGGATATGAACTGCCTACCTTCTGATCTGCAGCTGTAGGTCTTACCTACTGTGCAAACAGGGCTCCACCAGCAGGGGGCAGTACATGAAATGTCAGAACACTGCGGACAAAAAGGTCAGCAGTTCAAATCAACCAGGAGCTCCACAGAAACTCTATGGGGCAGTTCTACTCTGTCTTGCAGGGTTGCTATGAGTCAGAATCAATTCAAGGCTAGCTGTTTATAAATAAAAAATCAGGAGTCAGAATGGCTTCAGAGAGTCAACTGCAAAACAAAATCAAAATTCTGAAGGAAAATATTCTCTTATCATCTAGTGCTGCTGTAACAGAAATACTACAAGTGGAAGCCTTTAACAAATAGAAGTTGATTCTCTCACAGTCTACTAGGCTAGAAGTCCAAATTCATAGCATCAGCTCCATAGGAAGGCTTTCTCTGTCAGCTCTGGAGGAAGGTCCTTGTCATGAATCTTCCCCTGGGCTAGGAGCTTTTCTTCAGAGAAACCCCAGGTCCAAAGAACACATTCTGCTTCCAGTGCTGCTTTCTTGGTGGTATGAGGTTCCCCTGTTCCTCTCCTGGCTTCTCTGTTTTATATCTCAAAAGAGACTGGCTCAAGACATAAACCAATCTTATAGATTTCATTCTGCCTCGTTAACTGCCATCTATCCCACCTCATCAACATCACAGAGGTAGATTCACAACACACAGGAAAATCACTGGAAATTACTGGAAATTACGGCCTAGCCAAATTGATACACAAATTTTGGGTGGGGCACACAATCCAATCCATGACTTTCCACCCTGTGCCGCCCCAAATTCACATCCTTGCCACATGTAAAATATATATTGATCCCATTACACCATAGCCCAGCCAGGCACAAAAGTCTTAAATCAAATCCAAAATTCTTGTTCATTTGTGAAACCTAAAATACAAGTTTTCTGCTTCTAAAGTACAATAGTGGGACGGACCCAAGCTAGACTTTTCTGTCACAAATGGAAGAAATTGGAGGGAAAGAAGAGATAACAGGAATCGAGCAAATCAAAAAACATTACATTAGTCCTCTAGGCTTGAAAGCAATCCTCTGTTCTCTGAGACCATCTATGCAATGGCCCTAGGTACTCCCAGCTCTAGGTATCTGCCACACTCTTCAGGTTTTGAGTATAGGCCCCTCAGCTCTGGGCTTCAGCTGTACCTTCCAGGCACACTGGAAAGGCAACTCTGCTCCTTTGGCTTTAGGCACACCGTTCTCCTAGTACACAGTGAGTGTAACTCCACCCTTAGAAACACCAAAGGCCACGGCTTCACCCTTTGTACTATCCAGAGATCATGGCCATACACTTTGACACTGGGGCAGCTCTGTTTTCTGTGTTCCCTGTCTCTTCTACCTTTTAGCCTCTCAGCTGTCGACCCTCACATATGTGCCCATCTTCCCTGCTGGGGCAAGTGGTCCAAAGCTCTGTAGCTCCACTAACAAGTGCCTGAAAGCACCCCACTCCACCAGTAAACGTTGCTGAAGGTACTCAGCATGTTAGGTCAGTGACTTAGGATTCTACCTTCAGTCAAACTGCTCTTCATTTAGCCAAAACAATAAATGGGAATGTAGATTAGAGATATTTTCAGCCCTACTGCAAAATATGGAAACCTTGGTGGTGCAGTCGGTTAAGTGCTACGTCTGCTAACCAAAAGGTTGGCAGTTCAGATCCACCAGGTGCTCCTCAGAAACTCTGTGGGGCAGTTCTACTTTGACCTCTGGGGTCACTATGAGTTGGACTCAACAGCAGTGGGTTTTTTTATTGCAAAATATGTATCTTCTACGCACTCAGTATCTCAGTGGCCAACATTCACTCACTTCAGAATGAATCAGGAACCAATGGTACTGAAGGAAGAAGTCAAAGCTGCACTAAAGGCATCAGGAAAAACTAAAAGACTCCAGGAATTGATGGAATATCAATTAAGATATTTCAACCAACAGATGCAGCACTGGAAGGGCTCACTCATCTACGCCAAGAAATTTAGAAGACAGCTACCTGGCTAACTAACTGGAGGAGATCCATATTTGTGCCTATTCCCCAGAAGAGTGATCCAGTTGAATGTAGAAATTCCAGAACAATGTCATTAATATCACACACAAGTGAAATTTTGCTAAAGATAATTCAAAAGAAGCTGTAGTAATATATCAACAGGAAACTGCCAGAAACTCAAGCCATATTCAGAAGAGGAAGCAGAACCAGGGACATCATTGATGATGTCAGATGTATCATGGCTAAAGCAGAGAACACCAGAAAAATATTGCATACTTTTTTCTACATATTATGTTGTGCTTTAAGTAAAAGTCTACAATCCAAGTCAATGCACCCACACTGCTATGCAACTCTGGCTGCTCTCCCCACCCTGTAACAGCACACTCCTACTTTCCACCCTATACTTACTGTAACTGTTCAACCAACTCCCATGCCCCTCCAACCACTTGTCTTGCCTCTGGACAGGAGCTGTTCCAACAGCCTCATGTATATATTTAAGCCAAGAAGCACTCTTCTCCAGCATTACTCTATGTCTAACTGCCTATGTTTTATTGACTATGCAAAGGCATTTGACTGTGTGGATCATAATAAATTATGGATAACACTGCAGAGAATGGGAATTCCAGAACACTTAACTGTGCTCCTGAGGAACCTGTACATAGACCAAAGGCAGTTATTCAAAAAAGAACACGGGAACACTGTATGGTTTAAATTCAGGAAGAGCATGTGTCAGGGTTACATCCTTTCACCATACCTGTTTAATCTGTACGCTGAGCAAACAATTCAAAAAACTGGACTATATGAAGAAGAACAGGGCATCAGGATTGAAGGAAGACTCATTAACAACCTTGCTTCCTGAAAGTGAAGAGGCCTTGAAGCACTTACCAATGAAAATCAAAGACCTTCAGTATGGATTATACCTCAACATTAAGAAAACAAAAATCCTCATCACTGGACCAATAAGTAACATCATGATAGACAGAGAAAAGACTGAACTTGTCAAGGATTTCATTTTACTTGGACCCACAAACAATGCCCATGGAGCCAGCAGTCAAGACACAAAGATGCATTGCACTGCAGCAAAATCTGCTGCAAAGGTTTCTTCAAAGTGTTGAAAAGCAAAGAATGGAATGGAAACCCTGGTGGCATAGTGGTTAACAGCAGTTGCTCACCAAAGGATCAGCAGTTGAAATACACCAGGCACTCCATAAAAACTATGTGATGTCAAGTGACATGAAGCTCCATTACTAAGTAAGCAATCCAATAGATTTTCCAAAGTCCTTTATAACATCTTTTCTTTTAATCAAACTGCAATATGCACTGATTGGACTACAGCCAAGAGATGCATGTAGTTACTATATTCAGAGGGTCTCAGGGCACTCTGGGCACTCATCAAACTCCATTGACTCATCTACCCATAAGCCAATTTAGATAAATTTATTCCTATATAGTTTTTACATGTTTTACACAGATTTCTGGCCCTGGGGAGAAAGAAAAGCTGCAGAAGTGTACTATATAAATTACTTGCTCCATAAACCTGTACAGAAGCTCAGTGTAACATTATCACTTACAAGGGAGTAAAGGATTACATAATGTGCTAAATAGCTACCTACTTGCTCAGGGTTAACAGCCAAACTTAACATTGTTTAGGTTATTTTCTTAAGAAAGGGGATATACATAGCTTGGTTAATAATTTTCAATGAAAGCAAGCACACATATAAGTATATGCAATAATTAGTCAAAAAATCCCATTCAAAAAATTAATTAAGTTAAATGGACTAGTACTGAACTCAATAAAAGATGCTCTGATTGATCTGGGTGCTTTTCTTAAAAAAAACATACTTTGCCTTTAAGAGAAACTACTTTTTCTCATCACAGCTTTATGCTTTACTCTTCTTTTACCAGTTACATAACTTACATGACCTCCAATAGACAACAGAGAACCAAAGACCTCCAAGAATTCAAATATCCTACAGTTTTGTATAATGAAAAAATAATTTTAAACACTATTTGTCTAAGCAAATAACCACTGAAGTATGTTTTATCTACTATGCCAAAAACATCTTGAAAAAAAGAAAATGAGAGACCAATAACAATGCAGGCAAAATTAATATGCCAAGCCAAATTAATATACATGCAACTATTTTGTAGCACTGTAAATTAGTACAATTATTTTAGAAGGTATAAGGTAAAAAAAACAAATATTTTTTTCTTTGTTTTTTGTTTATTGATATCCTTTTGCCATTAATCATACTGAAATTAGGGTATAACTAAAGACAAGAAAAATGCTATGAATCAAGAAAATACTACCTACGTAACTATTTACCATTAATAAAAATAAAAATACCAAGCCAGCTGCTATCAAGGAGATTCCAATTCATGGCACCTTGATGTGTGTCAGGGTAGAACTATGCTCTATAGGGTTTCTAATGGCTTGTTTTTCAGGAGTAGACAGCCAGGTCTTTCTTCTGGGGTGCTTCTGGGTAAATTCAAACCCTCAACCTTTTGATGATCAGCTAAGACTGTTAACTGTACTACCCAGAGAGTCTCATTAATAAATGGGGGAAATATTATGTCACATCAGCTCCATAGAATATTATGCAGCTACAGAAGAACTGTGAAATAGGTTAGAGGATTTAACAATTTTATTTTTATTCCATTAATTTTTTTAATATAGAAAAAAAATTACTACAAGAAATGTCAACAGACCTGGGCTCACTTGCCTAGCAACAGCTCTAACCATCTGGTGACAAGACATTAGGGCATCAAAGTCACCAATAATCAAACTAGCTCACATGAACAGCCTATTGTGGTATTTCAAAACAAAAGAAAAAACTAGAACACAGTAGGCAAACATACAATAAATAAATACAACAACTCACTGGCGACCAAGAGACAACAATCAGTATCAAACCACTTAAAAGAGGCAGACTGCTATGGCTTCAGAAAACTCCCAAAACAAGAATCAAGAAATTTTCCAGATGAAGAGAACTTCTTGGAATTGCTGAAGGTATAATACAAAAGATTAATATTTAGAATTCTTGAAGAGACTCAGGAAGGAGATCAGGCAAAATGTAGCAGACCTTAAAAACAAATTGAACAGACTGCAAGAAAGCATAGAGAAACAGCATTAGGCAATTGAGAAGATTAATAATAAAATTATAAATTAGACAACTCTATGGAAACCCTGGTCACATAGTGGTTAAGTGCTGTGGCTGCAAACCAAAAAGTTGCCAGTTCAAATCCACCACGTGCTCACTGGAAGCTCTATGGGGCAGTTCTATTCTGTCTATACGGTCTCTATGAGTCGGAATTGACAACAGTGGGCTTGTTTTGTTTTGTTTTGTTTTGTTTTTTGCCTAGATAGTCAAAGGAGCAGTAATGGAAGCCAGAACTAGTGAGATAAAACTCTTAACACCAAGATATTTGACCAAAAAAAAAAAATCAGTTAAAAGAATTTTTAAAAATGAAGAAACAATAAGAAGTCTGTGGGAGTTTATCAAAAGGAATAATCTACAAGTGATTAGAGTACCAGAACAGGGGATATAACAGAACATACAGAGAGAACTGTTGAAGATTCACTGAGAGAAAGAAGAGAAGATATCTATCTAAGATGCTCATTAACCTCCATACAAGACAGACCCTTAAAGAAAAGATACCAAGACATATTATAAACAAACTTGCCAAAACTAATGATTAGGAAAGTCAATGAGACTCAGTTCAGACTACCCAGCAGAAACCATGCAGGCAAGAAGGCAATGGGATAACATATACAAAGGTTCAGAGGAAAAAAATTACCAGCCAAGAATTGTATGTCTAGCAAAACTCTCTGTAAAATCTGATGGCAAAATTAGGACATTTCCAGATAAACAGAAGTTTAAAGAATTTGCAAAAACTCAAACCAAAATTACAAGAAATGCTAAAGGGAGTCCTTTGGTTAGAAAATCAGTAACATCAGATAACAACCCAAGGCTACAATGCAGACATAGCACCTGGTATCAATCCAGACAGGGAAATCACAAAGATAAATCAAAGCTAAAACACTGAAAATAAGGAGACAGATGTCACTATATAAAAGACAACAACATTATGACAAGAAGGACTAAAAAATACAGTCATAAATCTTTCATGTAGAGAGGAAGTCAAGATGATACAAAGAAATCAAAGACTGGTTTAAATTTACAAAAATAGGGTAAATATTAAAGTAACCACAAATGAAACTAACAATCCTACTACAACAACAAACAACAAAAAAGAAGTCTCAGGAAATATAAAATCTGCAATGACAAAGATAGAAAGAAGACACATAAAGAAAAATGACTCAGCAAATTAACAGAACAAAGAAATTATTAGCTAGGCACCAAAAAAGCATCAAAATGACAGCACTAAATCCATATCTATCAATAATTACACTGAATGTAAACAGATTAAATGCACCAGTAGAGACAGATAGCAGCAGAATGGATAAGAAAACATGATTCATCTATATCATGCCTACAACAGACACATCTTAAAGACTCAAACAAAGAAAAATTCAAATGATGGGAAAAAATATACCAAGCAAACAGTGTTTAAAAGAGAGCAAGAGTAGAAAAATTGATTTCTGATAAAATAGACTTTAAAGTAAAATCCACCACAATGCATAACGAAGAACATTATATAATGATTAGAGGATCAACACACCACGTGGACACAACCATATTAAATATTTACACACCCAATGATAGGGCTCCTAAATACATAAAATGAACTCTAACAGCACTGAAAAGAGAGAAAGACAGCTCCACAATAATATTAGGAGATTTAAACACACCACTTTTGGTGAAAGAGCATCTAGAAAGAAGCTCAATGAAGACATGGAAGATCTAAATGCCACAATCAACCAGCTTGACCACACAGACATAAATGGAACACTCCACCCAACAGCAACCAATCCTTCTTCAACGCACATGGAATGTTATCCAGAACAAACCACATGTTCGGCCATAAAGCAAGCTTTAATAAAATCCAAAGTATTGAAATACTGCAAAGCATCTTTTTAGACCATAATGTCATAAAAGCAGAAAAAAATCAATTAACACAAGCCAGGGGAGCAAAGTTAAAAACACATGGAAATTGAACAACACCTTGCTCAAAAACTACTAGATTATAGAAGAAATCTGAGACAGAATTAAAAAACTCACAGAATCAAACGAGAAAGAAAACACATCTTGTCAGAACTTTCAGGGCACAGCAAAGGCAGTGCTCAGAGGTCAATTTATTTCAATAAATCTACACATCCAAAAGAAGGGCCTAAATTGATACTACAATTCCAACAAGTAGAAAGAGAGCAGCAAAAGAAGAACTCAGGCACTAGACGAAAGCAAAGAATAAAAATCAGAGCAGAACCAAATTAATTAAAGAATAAAAAGTCAACTGAAAAAAGTTAGTGAGACCAAAGGCTGCTTCTTTGAAGAGACCACCACAATTGATAGACCACTGGCCAAACTGACAAAAGAAAAAAACAGAAGAGAAGCAAAGTAACTAAATAAGAAATGAGATGGACATCACAATAGACCCAATAAAAATTTTAAAAAATCATAACAATACTATGGAAAATTGTGCTCTAATGAAATTGAAAACCTAGAAGAAATACATTTCTATAATACATCATCTCCCTAAGCTAATACAAACAGAAGTGGAACATTTAAATAAACTCATAACAAAAGAATAAGCTGTAACAGTAATTAAAAACTCCCAAGCAAATAAAGCCCTGGCCCTTACACCTTCACTGGACAACTCTACCAAACTTTCAGAGAACAGTGAACACCACTATTACTAAAAATATTTCAGAGCACAGAAAAGGATGGAATATTCTCAAACTCATTCTATAAAGCCAGCACAATCCTGATACTCAAGCCAGGTAAAGATACCACAAAAAAAGGAAAATTACAGACCAGTATCTTCTACAAACTTAGACGCAAAAATGCTGAACAAAATTGTATCCAATAGAATTCAACAACATATTTAACAAAAAATTCACCATAACCAAATGGGACTCCTACCAGGTACGCAGGGGTGGTTCAACATTAGAAAAATAATCAATGTAATAAATTTAAATAAAACAAAAAACAATAAACTGTGGGACATATACTCAGTGGAGCACTACGCAATGATAAAGAATAATGATGATTCCAGGAAACATCTCCTAACCTGGTTTCAACTGGAAGACATTATGTTGAGTGAAAGTAGTCAGCGACAAAGGGACAAATACTGTATGAGACCTCTACAATAAGATCCCAAAAACAGACTTGTGTATAGAAGAAAAGACTCCTTGACGGCTGCAAGGGAGGGGAGGGGGGGGGAGGGTTTAGTTTAGATAGTTACTAGAAATCTAGTTGGGAGAAAGCGGTGATAGCACACATTAGAAACAAGAACAATATTAAGTGGACTTCAGCATAACTTGAGTACTCCTTCCATCTTAACTCAATACAGCAAGGATAGAGTAGCTGGGGCGGGGGGCAGGGGACCATGCTCTTAGGCGAATTCCAGGCCAATTGGCACAACTAGCGTTTTGCTAAGAGAGCTCTCTGCACCCCACATTGGTGAGTGGCGTCCGCGGTCTTAAAAGCTGCCAAGCTGCCATCCAAGGACACAGCAAATGGTCCCAACTCAGCAGGAACGGATGCTCACCGAGGACCAAAATGACATGCGGTAAAGACAACCGAGAAGACAGAGAGACCCACAGAGTGGGTGCCTACATCGACTTGGGACCGGAAGAACCGGATGGTGCCTGGCCACCACCAGTGATAGCCATGATGGAGCTCACAGAGAGGAGTCTCACTGGCAACACAAGAATAAAAAGGGGCACATCATGAGATCTCCACTAAAAGACCTCAATTGATGGTCCAGCGGTTTGGGGGTTCCTCTGAGAGCATGGCCCCCGGTCCTGATGCTGCCATGTCCCATAAATTATAACAAAGGTCCACTCTTTGGACAGGAATGGATTGGACTTGGCAAGGCAGAGTGACCATATATTCAAAGCACTTTATGGTTCTATACATCTATAGGATATCATCTTGCTGATCTCTGGCTGGAGGAAGGGGAGTGGACGGAGAGGAGGGGAAAGGAGGCTGTTGGGAGGATGAGACACGTATGGAGCAGAGAGGAATAGTGTGCAGTCACCGGACAGGGAGAGCAGTGGAAGCTGTATATAGGTGGGCATGTAAATTTATACGTGAATATACATTTTCACTCAGTTATGTTAAATAAAAATAAAAAATAAAAACAAAAAACAAGAACCACTTAATTTTATCAATTGATGCAGAAAAGGCATGTGACAAAGTCCAACATCTATTCATGCTAAAAACTCTCAGCAAAATAGGAATAGAAAGGAAATTCCTCTACATTACAAATGGCATTTATACAATGCTAACAACTAACATCATCCTAAATGGAGAGAGTCTGAAAGCATTCCCCCTGACAACAGGTACCAGACAAGAATGTCCTTTACCACCACTATTATTCAGCCTTGTCCTGGAGGTTCTAGCCAGGTCAATCGGGCTAGAAAAAGAAATAAAGGACATTCAAATTGGTAGGAAAGAAGTAAAAGTTTCTCTATTTGCACATGTTAGCAAGAGGAGTCTTTGAAGACCCTCAAAGATCCTTGTCAGATCTGTGAGAATCACCTGGGGAGACTTGGCTGGCCAGTGACAGAACTCTTTATTAGAAAATAAAAGCCCTTCAAAGTGGGGCAGCAGCAGAGTGTATAACACTCTTACTGGCTGGACCAATAAGCAAGTCTGGGATTGGATTCTTATAGTCCATCAACACCTAGGGTATAGCTGGGGGCAACAAAACAGCCATGGGAATCTGAAGAATTTCCTTTTGGGGCAGGTGGCTGCTTGTCCCTTGATTGCTCATACATGTGTCAAGATACTTCCTGACATAGGTGCTTCTGGGACTGGTAGCAGGACTTATTTTGGGTGTTGCATCTGTACAGTTTCTTGCTCCCTTATTTCAACTCCCAGTCTTTACTGTATCTCTGGTGTCCTCCTGAAAGGATATATAGTGGTCACCTCTGTCTCGTCTATGCATATACCTGAGATTGGTTTAAACCAGCTTTTCTGAAAAACAACTTTAGGGCAAGTTAAGCCCCTGGGTGTGGGTGATAAAATACTTGCTTATCACAACCCAATGTTCCAAGGTGTGGTTAGGCTGCTCCATCTCACAGATGATATGGTCTTAGACCTAACTCTGAAGAATCCACAAAAATATTATGAGAGCGAATAGAACAGTTCAGCAAAATATCAGAATACAAAACAAATGTACAAAAAATCAGTTGGATTCCTCTATACCAATAAAGAGAATATCAAAGAGGAAATCACCAAATATCAAATCAATACTATTTACAATAACTCTAAGATGATAAAATACTTAGGAATAAATCTAACCAGAGATATAAAAAACCTACACAAAGAAAACTAAACAACACTACAGGAAACCAAGAGACCTACATAAGTGGGAAAACATACCTTGCTCATGGATAGGAAGACTCTACATGGTTAAAATGACTATTCTACCCAAAGCCATCTATAGACACAATGCAATCACTACCAAAATTCCAATGGCATTTTTTTAATAAGATGGAGGAAAAAAAATCACTAATTTCATACAAAAAGGGAAAAAGCCTCGGATAAGCAGAGCATTATGGAAGAAGAAGAACAAAGTAGGAGGCTTCACACTACCTGACTTTAGAATCTACTACACTGCCACAGTAGTCAAAACAGCCTGTGCTGGTACAACAACAAATATACAGACCAATGGAACAGAATTGAGAATCCAGACAGAAAATCATTTATCTATGAGCAGTCGATATTTGACAAAGGCCCAAAGCTCATAAGTTGGAGAAAAGATAGTCTTTAACAAATGGTGTTAGCATAACTGGGTATCAAGCCACAAAACATGAAACAAGACCCGTATCTCATATCATGGACAAAAACTAACTCAAAATGGATCAAAGTCCTAAATGTTAAATCTAAAACCATGAAGATCAAGGAAAGAAAAAATACGTACAATGCTGGGAGCCCTAGTACATGCATGAACACAATACAAAACATTACTAAAAAAAGGCAGAAACACCAGAAAAGAAAACAAACAACTGAGAACACCTAAAAGTCAAAAACTTGTGCTCATTCAAACACTTCACCAGAAGAGTAACAAGACAACCTACAGACTGCCAGACTGCAGAAAAAAATTTTGCTACAAGTAATCCAATCAGTGTCTAATTTCCAAAATCTGTAAGATACTGCAAGACCTCAACAACAAAAAAGACATATAACCCAATTAAAAAATGGGCAAAGAATATCAACAGGCACTTTATCAAAGACTATCCAGAGACTAACAAGTATATGAGGAAATTCTTATGATTATTAGCCATTACAGAAATCCAAATCAAAACTATGAAATACCATCTTACCCAAACAAGCTGGCATTAATCCAAAAAACATAAAATAATAAATGTTAGAAATGCTGTGCAGAGACTGGAATACTTACACACTGCTGGTGAGAGTATAAAATGGTACAACGCTGTGCAAAGACTGGAATACTTACACACTGCTGGTGAGAGTATAAAATGGTACAACCACTTTGGAAATTGATTTGGCACTTTGTTTAACAGCTAGAAATAGAAATAGCATACGATCCAGCAATCCCACTTCTTGGAATACATCCTGCAGAAATTAAGAGCTGCCATGCAAATAGATGCACACACACAAATAGTCATCATAGCATTGTCCACAACAGCAAAAAGATGGAATCAACCTAAGTGCCCCAAAACAGATGAACAGGTAAACAAATTATGGTATGTTCGCACAATGGAATATTATGCAGTGATAACAAAGATGAATTTGGGAAACATCCCACAACATGCAGAAATCTGGAAGGCATTATGCTGAGTGAAATTAGTCACAAAAGGACAAATATTGTATGAAACCAGTATTATAAGGGTTCAAGAAAAGGTTTAAACACTGAATAAAACAATCTTTGATGGTTACAAGGGTGGGAAGGGAGAGAGAGGGGTATTTACTAATTTGATACTAGACAAGAATTCTTTTAGGTGAAAGGGGGACAACACACAGTCAAGCAAAAGTCAGCACAACTGGACTAAAGCAAGAACCAGGATGTTTTCTAAATAAAACCAAACACTTCAAGGAACAGAGAAGCTGGGCAGGGCTCTGGGGACCATGGTTTCAGGGAACATCTTATTCAAATGGTACTAAGTTTATTAAGAAAATGATCTCCATCCCACTCTGGCAAGTAGCGTCTGGAGTCTTAAAAGCTAGCAGCAGCCATCTAAAGAAGCTACAAATGGTCTCAATCTACCTGGAGCAAAACAGAATGAAGAATATCAAAGGAAAATATGAACTCAAGAAACAGAAAGGATCACATAAACCAGAGTCTACATTAACCTGAGACCAGAAGAACGAGATGGTACCCAGCTACCACCTTACAGGGAACTCAACAGAGTCCCTGATAGAAAGGGAGAAATGTGGGGTACAGGAATCAAACACTAGTAGAAAGACCAGACTTGATGATCTGACAGACTGGAGGGTACCCAGAAGACATAACCCCAGACTCTCTGTTAGCCCAGAACTGAAACTACTCCAGAAGCTAACTCTTCAGACAAAGATTGAACTGGTATATAGACACAAGATGATACTGTTGAATATGCTTCTTTGCATAATTAAACAGAGGAGACTAACTGGGCAGCTCCTGTCTGGAGGCGAGATGAGAAGAAAGACGACAGGTGCTGATTGAGTGGACATAAGAAATTTGGGGTGAAGGAAAGGAGTGTGCTGTCACAGTGTGAGGAGAACAGCTGGAATCACAGGAAAAAGTGTAAGTTTTTGTATGAGGAACTGACTCGAATTGTAAACTTTCACTTATAACACAGTAAGTTTTCTATGTGTGTGATTAAGTGAAAATATACAATCCAAATCAACTCTGCATGCCCTCCTATCTACAGCTCTTCTGCTCTCCTTGCCCGTGACACCACACTCCTCATTTTCATTCTATACCTGTAGTATCCCCTTAACAAGCTCCTGCCCACTCCTCTCCACCCTCTTCTCTCCCGTCTACAAAGAAACCAATAGGACAGCCTTCTATAAATGCATAGAACCATAAAGTACACACACCATATGGTCATAGTGTGTCCCCAATTCTAGTCCCTTTTTGTCCAAAGAGTTGACCTCATTAGTGTTTTCTAGACAGCAGCAGTAGCAGGTCTAGGGACGATGTTCTCAGGGGAGCCCCTGGGCCATCGAACCATCAATTCTGGTCTTTTAGTAGAGTTCTTGAGCTGCACTCCTCTTTACCTTGCATTGCCACAGGGACTGAACATTGCGTGCCCCATCACAGCTGTCTTTGGTCGTAGCCAGGCATCATCTGGTTCTTCTGGTCACATGTTGATACAGTCTCCCATTTACATGGGTCCTTCTGTCTCCTGGGCTCTTTTTTCCTCATGTCTTTGGTGCTCTTGGTAATCATCTATTCCAGGCGAGTTGGGACCATTTGGTGTAGCTCAGATGGAAGCTTGCTCGTTTTTAAACCCCCAGATGCCACTCACCAATATGGGGTGCAGAAGACTCTCAGCAATAGGCTAATTTTGCTAACTGACCTCAATGTCCCACAACAGCATGGTCCCCAGACCCCCACCCCTCCTACTCTATCCTTGCAAGATTGGGTTGAAGCTAGACGAGCTTTCAGTTTATGGCAAAGTCCAGCTAAGCTGATCTACTTTCTACTATATGCTGTCACTGCTTTCACCCAACCAAATTTCTATCAACTATCTAATCTGTGAACAACCCTTGCCCGTCTCCCCACCCTTGTAGCCATCAAAGAGTCTTTTCTTCTATACATACGTCTATTTTTAAACTCTTACAGCAAGTGTCTCATACAATATTTGTCCTTTTGCCACTGACTGATTTCACTCAGCATGTCTTCAATTGAAACCAGGTTATGAGATGTTTCCTAAAATCATCATTGCTTTTTATCATTGCATAGTTAAAACACAACAAAATTTTTTAAACCAGACTGTACATTTTTATAAGTTATAATAACTACAGCATATGTGAACAAAAACTGAAAGAGAACACACAAGTAATCATTTTTTTAATCCCATTAATGTTGTAGCTATATTTCACAATTTACTTTCTCCATGGGCCAGATGCAGTATAAGTAACTGTCCTTAGATTCAACTTCTCAGGAGCACCTACCTGGTGGATTCGAAATGCTCACCTTTTGGTTATCAGTCATCACTCTTAACCATGACGCCATTAGGGTTTCCCAAGATGTATACCAAATAAAATGCCTTGACTCTTCACTAAATTCTTAGTACTATGATGTTTTTCATTCTAGAGATACATGATAGTAAATCTCAACATCAATCATCTTCCAGCAGGAATGCTGTTCTTAGTTATAATGTTCTTTTCCTTTTAAGCTGACTCTTGTCTAACTATGATTTTCAACACATCATCATAACCTGGCTGATACAAGATAGTTCATTGTAATGTTCTTGCTACTGCTTTTCTGATGAAAATTTTCATAATTAAAAATTTGAAGTCATTTGTTTTGTGAAAAATCATAACAAAGAGATGTTCCTAAGGAATGCCACCCAGTATTTAAGCATGTCTTGTTATAATAACCATGTATTATTTTTTCCATAACAATGTAACATCACAAAACATTTCTAAATTTATACCTACTAAAAGAAATTCGGAGTTCTTACGTGGTGCAAACAGTTAAGTGCTCAGCTATGAACTGAAAGGTTGGAGGTGTGTCTACCCAGAGGGCCATGGGAGAAAAGGCCTAGCAATCTACTTCTGGAAAATGAGCCACGGAAAACCCTGTGATGCACAGTTCTAATATAGGGTCGATGTGAGTTACAACTTATTTGATGGCAACTGAGTTTTGTTTTTAACAGCAATATTTAACATAAAAATATTCCTTTAGCTGAAGGTACTAATACAGAGATATTCTGGGAGATTAAAACTGGAAACAATAAAATTATCTCTAGTCTCAGAACAGCACAATAATCCCAGTGCTGTGGAAGTGAGGACAGACTGATATGTTTATAGCATCCCTGATGTAAGGCAGACTACACTAAAATGTAAGGTCCCATGAGAGATGAGGATTAATTCCAGACTGGAGTGCGGAGGACAGTCACGAAAGACATCATAAACTGTCTTACTTACTGGGTACAATTTAACTACTGCTTTCTCATCCTTAACATCAGTGCCAAGAATCTTAACAAAATTTTCAATAAGACTTGTGTGAACAGTTCCAAATCATTTGCTATTCATCTATTATGCTTGCTGGAATAAATTCCAAATTCATATTTCTAGAACTGACAAACTACTATCAATCTGATATCAACAGATTTTCATCATCTCTTCCCCCCAAATAAGCTCCCCTTCTTAAATTCTCTTTTTCTCAACCAACCAACCAATGCTGATCACCTACTACGAGTTCTATACAATGCCAGGCACCGTGAAAATGTGAGCATATATCATCTTACTCAAGAATTTTGCACCTAGTTGGAATGAGTAAACACCATGGAAAAGAGTAAATATAAAATGGTACACTGTTAATTCCACTTACCTAAAAATTATTTGACTGAAAATTCAACTATATGTGATGAGGATAAGAACCAGAGAATATTACAGGGAAAAAAAAGGAAGAAGAAGAAAAAAGCCCAAGTCAGCCAGAAAAGAATTAGTAATAAAAGCCTATGCACATTCTTGGACCTAGTCATTCACTTTGGGAATTCACCATAAAGAAATAATGCTAAAAGAGGGAGGAGGGAAGAAGTTTTTGGAATAAAATATGTTCATTGTAGAATTAAGTATAAAAGGGAAAAATTAGAAGTAATTATAAAATTCAGTAATAAGGGAGGATTTGCTCTGGCTTTAAGAATGAATGGCATATAGCCATTAAAGTATTTAGGAAGATTTCCTAACATTAAAAAATGCTCACAACTACCTCAGCCCAAGTACAGAAGAACCACTACCAAAGACAAAACTTGAAAGTGGACACAACCTAGAGCGCCTGATTTAGCACAAGAAAAAGAAGTGTACAGATCAAGAACTCTGCTAAAAGACCAAAACTGATGGTCTAGCAACCTTGAGCATCCTCTAAGCATATGGCCCCCAGACTCACTGTGCCCCCCCGACCTGAAACCAGTACTGATGTCAACACTGGAGACAAAGAATGGACCGGACTTGGGGACACACAGTGAGCATGTGCTGTGTGTACTTTATGACTTGATACATTTATAAAAGGCTGTCCTACCAGTTTCTTTATGGAGGGGGGAGGAGAAGGTGGAGAGCAGGGGACAGGTGTTCGCTGCGAAGATGCTAGTAGTAAAGAGTGAAAAGAAGGAACGTGCTGCTACAGGGTGGAGAGAGCAGATAGAGCTGTAGAGAGGTGGGTATGCAAAACTGACGTGGATTGTATACTTTCACTTAATCATAATACAAAAAGAAATTTTTAATGCTTATGTTAGATACATGAGACTAAGTGGAAAGCTCCTGCCTGGAAATGAGATGAGAAGGCAGAAGCAGACAGGAGCTGGTTGAATGAGCAGAAGAAATAGGGAGCAGAACAGAAGAATATGCTGTCACGTGGTAGGGATTGCAACTAACGGCATATAACGGCATATAAATTTTTGTATGAGAAACTACCTTGAACTGTAACTTGCACTTAAGGCACAATAAAGAAAAATTTTAATGTTTACATTCAGTGCAAAAGGATATTAAAAATAAGTATATTCGGCATTCAACAATGATCACATTGAACATCACATATGGGATAAAAGGGGTAGCAAGAAACAAAGCAAAATAGTAACAATGACATTCTGAGTGGTGGGCCTGAGTTTTTTTCTTCCTACTTTACTGAATTGATCAGACTTTTCTTGAAGGAGCAGTCACTGTTTGCATGATAAACACTTAGTAAATGCTTCAACATTTTAAGAATGCACATTTCCCACCTTCTTCTGTCAGAGCCACATTCCTTACCCTGAGCCTAATCTGTGGTTCTTCATTCATTCATGTCCTTGGAAATCCTATGGGGCAGTTTCACTCTCACCTACAGGGTTGCTGAGTCAAATGGACTGGACTGCAGTGGGTTGGGTTGGTTTTCAATCTTTCATGAGCCTGGCTCCACCCTAGCACTGACAATACAGAGAAGACATTATGAACAATGTCACCATATGACACTGGGTGACGTTCCATTAGCACATAGGCACAGTGCCCTGGGCCCATAGGTTTCATGAAGATGTTTTGATTTTTTCAAAATTAGAAGGAAAAAAAATCAACTGTTACACTGAAGAAATTATTTCAATATATATTAGTAATACGGAAACCCTGGTGGTATAGGGCTATGTCTGCTAAACAAAAGCTCAGCAGTTCAAATCCACCAGGCACTCCTTGGAAACTCCATGAGGCAGTTCTACTCTGTCTATAGGGTCTCTATGAGTTGGAACTGACTCAACAGCAGTGGCTATACTAGCAATACAGTCGCCTTTATGCTAACACAGTTGTCAAGGGTTTTTAAATAAAGAAAAGAAGTTCACCAAGGCAAAGAGCCTCTGGCTCATGAAAGTCATACTGCTGACCTGGGGGCATTCAAGCTGAGAACTGAGTGTGAAGAAAACACCAATCGCTGTCCAGCAGTTCCAACTCAACAGCAATCCTGCATGTGTCAGAGTAGATACAACTGTGCTCCACGGTGTTTTCAGTGGCTGTTTTTTCAGAAGCAGATCATGAGGACTTTCTTCTGAGGCACCTCTGGGTAGACTCAAACTGTCAACCTTTTGGTTAACACCCGAGTATGCTAACCATTTACACCACCTGAGACTCCGATATGAAGGAGCCATTGTCTTTGAGCGGGGAGAAGACTATTTCCAACAGAGACCCCAGCTAGTCCCAAGGACCCAGAGGAGGCTAACTGGCTCTGGTGTCATTACAAGGAACAAGAGGAAGGCCAGAGCGGCTGGGCAGGGGGCTGGGAAGAGTGGCATAATTTTGGGTAAGAGAGCTCACTGGAGCCCAAATCTCAAAGGATCCTAGAAGTTGGAATTGGGCTTGACTGGCTTTGATTTAAAGCAGCCAAGGAGCCATGACAGGAGTTAGAACTTTCCACGAAAAAGTGGCTCTGGCTACTAAGAGGAGAATGAACATCAGCAAGGAGGGTTGGAGGTGGAGAGATCAGTTCCAGTTCAGCCAGGTGAAGGATGAGGGTGGCTTCAACCAGGGGGTTTGCCATCAAGGTTTTGGAGGCAAAGCTGACAGGGCTGGGTGACAGATCAGAAGTAGAAGATGAGGGAAGGAGAGGAATAAGGCTGAGTCATTGGTATTTGGTCTGAGCAACAAGGTGACTGCTGACAGCATTTATCAAGAAGGGAGAGGTAGCTCTTAGATCAATGTGGGGAATGCAGACTTCTCTTGGGCATATTAAATTTATGCCCATATTAAATTTAAAAAAGCCTAATAAAATCCAAATGGATAGACAAACAAGCCACTGGATTCTAAGCTGAAGTTTAGGAAACATGTCAAGCCATGAGGACTGCCAATTAAGTTCCTGAACTCACCCTAGAAAAAGTGCTACATACCTCATTGCTGAGTGTCACAATGGTAACCTACAAAGTACTCCTGAAGCTACCTATACACCGACACCAGTGCCTAGTCCACCCTTCAAAGCAATTTTGGAACTCTTTTTCTGGAATGACCATCAGAACTGTCATTGTATTACCCTTCAGGGCCTCAATGTCACCAAAATGTCTTCCTTTCAATATTTCCTCTACCTTGGGGGAAAGAAAAGTCACTCGGGGCCAGATCAAGTGAGGAAGTAGAGTGTTCCAACACAGTTTTTGTCTACTGGCTAAAAACTCCATCACAGACAACTATACAATTAAGTTGCCTCCCTGCCACCGTGAGCAATAGCAATTCCAGAAAGAGCTGCAAAATTGCTCTGAAAGGTGGACTAGGTGCTGGTGTCAGCGCATAGCTTCCTACGGAAAGTACTTCAAAGATGACTGTAGTTATACTCAGCGATAAAGTGTGTAGCACTTACAGCAATGAAGTTCGTGGACTTAAGTATCAGACTTCATAGACTCTACTCAACAGAGCTATAAATTTGGGAGTCATCAGCACATAAATGACATACACCAAAAAAATCAGGAAGGATTAGTCCCTGGAGAAGGATATCATGCTTGGTAGAGTGGAGGGTCAGCAAAAAAGAAGACCCTCAACAAGAGGGGTTGACAAAGTGGTGGCAACAATGGGCTTAAGCATAAAGACGATCGTGGACATGGCGCAAGACCGGGCAGTGCTTCGTTTTGTTGTTCACCAGGTCACTAGGAGTTGGAACCAACTCGACAGCACCTAACAATAACAACAACAAAAAACATCTATTGCTGTCAAGTCAATTCCAACTCATACCGACCCTGCAGGACAGAGTAGAACTGCCCCACAGAGTTTCCAAGGAGACCCTGGCAGATTCAAATTGCCAAACTTTTAACCACTGCACTACCGGGGATTCTAAATGACACATACATTCCCTTTATACCAAGGCCTAACAAACAGACTGAAGCACAAATTAAAATAGAAAAAAGAGTTGAGAGGAGCATGCACTGAAAACAGCTATATGATAATAAATGTCAAGCTATGAAATCCAGTAATTTAAAATGCACTTAAGAGTTCAGGGCCATTGAATTTAGGCAAATAGTACTACATACTTCAAATTCTCAAAGAGCATGTATGGAACAGGAACACAGCAACCAGCCATCATTAATATCTATAATAATAGTCTCAGATTTCAACCAAAAATTAAATTATACCCTACATTCTGTGGTTAAAAAAAACTCATTTACTATGAAGGCACTGGTACAGAAACTTCGTTTGAGGTTACTGTTTTGGTTTCTAAGTATATTTAATTTTAATTATACAGAAATTGGCAGTAAACAGGTAGCTAATGCTTTATCAATTATTCTATTTGGTTAACTATAAAGTTTTTTTGCAAGAAAGATGATGGTTATTGTGTAACTACATGAGAAACCCAATTCCAACTTCTGGCATCTGAGTGAATGAGAAGTCAATACCAGAACGAGCATGCGTTCGTGTGATCATCCAGTTACTCCCCTGAGATGTTCTCTACAGCACAGGAGCAATGCAGGGATGGAGAAGTCTTCAAACACTCTAGACCATGAGAAAATCACACGCCTGCCCCCATAAACAGTCTTAAAGTCTTAAATTGCCATTGGCTCTGAGTTCCTTTACTATCACAGTCTAAAGTATCATTTTCACATTACTACTTTGGAAAACTCATTTTGTTTAAAATTACTAATTTATCATTTGGGGTTTAAGTAAACATTGCATTTTGTCAACTTGAACAGTACTATGACTCTTTGTCATGTTGAAATACTGCATTCAATTTTTTTTCTTTGAGCTTATACCTCTGGAGTATAATGCACTGCAGAACAAAAATATAAGTTTTTATTTTTAAATCTTCTCTTCCTTTTTTTAACAAATGACTTTGGCAAGTTTTGTTGCCTCTACCTTCCAAAGGCTTTTATTATCCTGAGTATATTTGAAAGTGTGATGTCACAATTCAGAGGCTTAGGGGTGATGTTCATCTTCAGGAACAAAGAAAATGACTCTCAAAAAAGGGGCAGGGGTATGGGGACCATGCTCACAGGGGACATCGAGGCCAACTGACATAACTAGCATATTGCTAAGAGAGTCTTCTGCACCCCATGCTGGTGAGTGGCATTTGGGGTCTTAAAAGCTAGGAAGCTGCCATCTGAGGTACACCAAATGGTCCCAACTCAGCTGGAACAGATGATCACCAAGGACAACAAAAGCACGAGGGAAAAAGAGCCCAGAAGACAGAAGGACCCTTGTGAATGGGAGAATGCATCAGCATGTGACCAGAAGAACCAGATGGTGCCCAGCCACCACCAAAGACAGCTGTAATGGGGCACACAATGTTGAGTCCCATTGGCAACATGAGAAAAAGAGGGATCCACCTCAAAAACTCCACTAAAAGGCTATAGTTGATGGTCTGAAGGCCCGAGAGTTCCCCTGGGAGTGTGACCCCTAGACCTCCTGCTGCCCCCAACAAGAAATCATTATTGAAGTCAGCTCTTCGAACAGGAATAGACTGAACTCAGGGACACAATGTGACCATATGATGTGTGCACTTTATGGTTCAATGCATCTGTAGGATGCTGTCCTACTGGCCTCTTACTAGAAGGGAGACAAGAGGGTAGAGAGGTGGGGACAGGAGACTGTAAGAGGATATGACATGTATAGAACAGAAAGGAGTGTGCTGTCACCAAGCAAGGAGAGCAGAAGGAGCTGCAGACAGGTGGGCATGCAAATTTATCCTGGACTGTATACTTTCATTCAATCACAATTTAAAAAAAAAAAACTACAGAACCTTAAAAAGAAAAAACAAAGAGGGGAAGGTATAATATTTGTATTTTTTTTAAAAAAATCTACCACTCTTACCCACAATAAATGTGCCAGGGAGTACATTGCTATGTTAAAATATCCAGATCCAGGTGACTTAAATCCAAAGACACAGACAGAACCCACAGGGAAGATCATAGAACCACTAATGTGAGTCTTTAAAAAGATCATGGAGGAAAAGAGAGTCCCAGAAAATGGTGAAGGAGTGAAGGCCAGGTGAGGGCTAGCTAAGAACATACGAGGTCTATCAATTAAGTCTGTGAACTTGATTGTTCTAAGTGCTACACACCTTAGTGCTGAGTATCACTGTGGTGACCTTGAAAATACTCCCCTTGGGAAGCTATGCATTGACATAAATGCCTAGTGCACCCTTCAAAGTACTTTTGGAACTGTTTTTCTGGAATGGCCATTGTGCACAGTGGCACGGTGGCAAGTTCGTGAAGTTAACTGTCTAGTCGTCCGTGATGGAGTTTTTAGCCAATAAACAAATAACTGTATTAGAACACACCCCCTGCTCATCTGATCTGGCTCCCAGTGACTTTTTTCTTTACCCAAAGATAAAGGAAATAATTGAAAGGAAGACATTCAGGACATTAAGGATAATTCAAAGACAGCTAGCTATCCTGTTTAGATTTTACAAGAAAGAATATAACAAATTTCTGGCACTATGCTTGCAGACTAGAGGCAGAAACCATGTGGATGAATTCACTACAGACTGAGCAACAGAATCAGATGATTATTCAATAATCAACAAATATTTAATACATACATATGCTTATGCTGAGAACTATGTTAGATGGCAGGAACACCAAGAAGAACAAGGTATAGTTACTATCTGAGAAGCATAAGGCCTGGACAAAGAGAGACAGCTAACTATAACCCAGCTTAGATAGTGTAACATAGTGGTCAAGTACTACCACTGCTAACCAAAAGGTCGGCAGTTCAAATCTGCCAGGCGCTCCTTGGAAACTCTATGGAGCAGTTCTACTCTGTCCCTCAGGGTCACTATGAGTCAGAATTGACAGCAGTGAGTTTTTTTAAGCTAGTGTAATGAATCTACCTATAAAGTACAGGGTGACCAGGCACCACAGTTTGTCTGGGACTAAGGAATTGCCCAGGATGTGGGATTTTTCATTCCTAAAACTAGGGAAGCCCCTGGCAAATAAGAAGCAGATGCAGCAGAGAGGAACACGGCTGAGAGCCTGACTGGGTCTATTCGTGGATTCTTCTTACCCTACACCAGCTACTATCAGCTTCACTGTGCAGATTCTTTCGTTTTAGAAAGTATGTTTATCACATTAGTAGGTGATACTGGAATTGAAGGGAAACTGCTAATGCAGCAGAGTCAAGACTGAAAAATCAATGGACCAAGAAAGGTAAAGTTTCCTAGAAGTATGTGTTAAGTCACTTCAATTTGCTATGTAAATCAGGATATCCACCTTAGTAACAGTTTATGTGGGAAAAAAATTCTAACCACTTGAGAAGGCAGTATAGTCTTAGAGCACATTAGTGGAGGCAGACTCTGGAAGGTCCTGGCCTCTGGATCTCTAAATGATCAGAGCACAACAGTACAGTCCAAGCCCATTAAGCCTCACTTTCTAGTCTGTCTGGCACCCAGAGTTCAGTCACTGACCACAGCAGCAGCCTGGGTTTCAGGTTCAATGTTGCAGAATGAGTACCATTAACATAAAGATGTCACGGCATGGAAAAAAAAGCCAATAAGTATCATACATATTGTACGATTCTATTTAAATAACATGTCCAGAATATCTATAGAGAGAGAGCTAGGGAGAAATGAGGGGTGACTGCTAAAAAGAAGACTGAGTTTCTTTTGGAATGATGAAAATACTCCAGAATTGCTTTCATTTTGGTTATGAAATTTTATCAACATACTAAAAACCACTGAACAAAACCACAAAACCACACCCATTGCCACCAAGTTGATTCTGACTCATAGAGACCCTACAGACAGAGTAGAACTGCCCCACTGAGTTTCCAAGGAGACCTGGCGGATTTGAACTGCCAACCTTTTAGTTAGCAGCTGTAGCGCTACACCACCAGGGTTTTCAAACCATTGAATAGCACATTTTAAATGGGTGAACTATATGACATATGGCTTATATTTCAATCAAACTGCTACCAAAAAAAGAAGTCTATCAGCTTAGCATCACACTGCTTATTTACTGAACACTGTATTACATGCCACACTGATTAAGGAACATGAATATATTTTACTACATAACATATATCATGGGAATGTCCTGGGGCACCGCACATGTTTAAGTCCTGGACCACTAACAAAGAGGCTGGAGGTTCAAACCCAAGTTAAAATACCTCAGAAGTAAGGCTGGGTGATCTGCTTCCAAAAAGTCTCAGCCTTGAAAACCCCACAGAGCGTAGTTCTGCTCTGCATGAATGGGGGTCGCCATAGTTAGAACTGATTTGAAGACCGCTACCAGTAACAACCACAAACACATTCAGTCTCTCCTACTTCAACCTCAGTTACAGTCTTAGTCATCTGGTACTGCTCTAACAGAAACAGCACAGGTGGATGTCTTGAGCAAAGAAAAATTTATTTTTACACAGTTCAGTGGGCTAGAAGTCGAAAGTCAGGGTGCCAGGGAACACACACTTTCTCTGTCAATTCTGGATAAGGTCCTTGTGTTTCACTGTTCTTTGTTTGGTCTTGAGAGCATCTTGGTGCAAGAATCACACACAGGTCCAAAGGACATGGCCTCTGCTTTCTCCGTGCAGGAACTGCAGGGCCAAAGGACATGGGCTCTGCTTTCGACGCTGCTTTCTTGATGGAATGAGGTCCCTAACTCTCTGCTTGTTTCCCTTTCTTTTTTATCTCTTGTAGGGCAAAAGGTGGTGCAAGACACACTCTGGGGAAGCTCCCTTTACCTGGCAGCAGTGACCTTAGGAAGGGTGTTACAGTCCCACTCTAACCCTCTTTAACATATTCCAATCTATTAACCACAGGCAGAGATTAGGATTTACAGCATAGGAAAATCACAGAATGGAGGGCCATCACCCAATACTGATAATCATGGCCCAAGCTAAACCGTTACATGCATTTTTGGGGGAAGACACAATTCAATCCACAACAACTACTCTTACTTTCAAAGATCTTCTTGAAAATTATTCTTGCCAATTCTAATCCTGTTATGTGATGACATATATATGTGATTTATTTGATCAGCAATACTACTACAGTAATTGTTAGCCCTGTTTGTTTTTGTCTTTTAATAAATCCTGTTTACACTGAAAAAAAATCTTTCACATTTTCCCTAATAACTTCTCAACTACTCTGACTGGAATCACAACAGAGTATCCTGGACAGAGCAGGAGAAAAAACATAGAACAAAAAAATCATATTCACAAGAAAGACTAGCCTAACTGGTCTCACAGAGACCAGAGGAATCCCCCAGGACGATGGCCCTAAGACACCCTTCTAACCTGGAATTGAAGCCATTCCCAGGGCCCACTTCTCAGCCTAACAATAGACAGACCCGTAAAATAAACAGTAACACCCAAGAGGAACTTGTTTCTCAGAACAATCAATTATATGAGATCAAAAGGACTTTCATCCAAAAGCAAACATGAGAAGACAGGACGGGTTAGAAAAATCAGACTAAAGGAAAACAAGGAAGCCAGGGCGTAAACGGGAGAGTGCTGACATGTCACAACGAACACAACAAAAGTCACAGAACATGTATACGCAAACTAGTGAATGGGAAGCTAACTCGCTCTGTAAGCTTTCATCTACAGCACAACTAAAAAAAAAATTTTTTTACGTACTTTGTTATCATTACTATACAAAGAACAAAAAACAGATCAAGGTTTTCACGAAAAGTTTAAGCTACAATTTGGTAATGTCACAGATGTTTTAAATTTTTAAATGAATATAGAACTTTAACAGTTGCATTCTCACTTATTTCCTGAGATCCTACAAACAAAGAAAACAAACAAACCCAGGGCCATTGAGTCAATTCCAACCCACAGTGATCCTATAGGGCAGAGTAGAACTGTTCCATAGTTTCCAAGGAGCACCTGGCAGATCATATATACTATTAAAAAAGTACTTACACAATAGTTACTGGTTACCGTGTTACTATTATAGTTTAATACATTCATGTTACAGTATGGCTTTATCTAGGTTACTAAACTACCAATCTTTCTATATTATTCAGGAACCCTGGTGGCATAATGGTTAAACACACAGCTGTCAAACCAAAGGCTGGCAGTGAACCCACAAGCCTTTGGAGAAAAGACCTGATGATAAGGGACTAAGATTTCAGCCTAGGAAAGCCTCTGGGGCAGTTCCACCCCTCACACAGAGTCACCATAACATAGCCACAATAACATATATCACTACTAATAATCGTGAAGACAGCACGGGACCAAACCATGTTTCACTCTGTTGTATGTAAGCCTGTCACGAGTCGGAGCCCAGGTGACAGCAACTAACAGCCACAACACATATTTCTATTGTAACTGTAACTGTAAAATATATTAAGAAATAAAGGTGCAGTGTTGAAATTAGCATGTCACGAAAATCATGGGTAATGATTAATCATATGGAAAATCTGTTAATACGACAAAGGATAAGGGACTAAGATACCATACAGGATTTGGAAAGCACATCTGTTACATAAGAAAGGAGGTATTTCCACAGGATAAGAGAAAACTTACGGGAATGAGGTTAACTTTCTTCAAAAATTCCAAGGAGGATACCCTGAAATTGGAAGAGACATTCTGAGTAGCCTGGAGCAACAGTGTGTCCACTGAGTACAAGTTACAAGGATGCAAATTTCCACTTGGTAATGGAACTTGTAACACCAAAAACTGCTTAATAACTGACCAGGTAATGAAGTAATGAACTGCCCCATTTTTTAAGTTTAAGCAGAGGATAAAGAGTCAGGAATAGGGCAGAGGGAATCCCTGTATTAAACAAAGAGTGACCAAGAGGCTAACTAAAGGTCCTATCTATCCCTGTAATTCTAAATTAGGATCTGTTCGCACACAAGTCCTCAAAGAGAACTACAGTTGGCTGCAAGTTGGTTTCCTCCAAAAGCCACTCTGAGGTTGAGACTGGAGTGCAGGATATTGATGGGGGACAGTTCTCAGATCACACAACAGGGTCTTGGCACACTCCACCGGGAGTTGTGACAGAAGACAGACCACTCGGATTCCAGAAAAGTGGCCCAGGACATTATGCTTGGTAAAGTAGCATATCACCCGAAAACAGGAAGATCACTAATGAGATAGATCTACTCAGAGGCTTCAACAATAGGCTCAAACTTACCTACTACAGGGAGGACGGTACAGGACCGGGCCGTTTCATTCTGTCATACACACGGTCACTGCGAATAGGAGCCAACGCGACTGTACTTAACAATAATCATCCAGTGGTTGGATGCCAGCTGCACCCAGCAAAAGAAGCGCCTTGGGAGGTGAGGCTCTCTTGAGCTTAGGGCTGCTGATGGGAACACAGACTTACACAGACTTTTTGTGTATCATTTCTCTCAGGGGCAGAGCACACGTCAAATGCCAAAACCAGTCTTTGACACTTCACAATATTCTGTTGCAGAATATTCAGTAGCTCATTGGGCCTTACTAGAAACACTGTACCACATAAATATTACATTAACAAATAAATCCAGTTAAAAAAAGAAGAAGCATTGCCATCAAGTTGATTTTGATTCATAGCGACCCTATAGGACAAAGCAAATATGCCCCATAGTGTTTCCAAGGAGTCTGGTAAATTCAAACTGCTATAGCACTTAACCACTAAGCCGCCAGGAACACTACGGTTGTGCAAATCTTGATGTTCAACAAAGATCAAGATTAGCCAATAATATTTAAATTAAATGTAAAACTAAATGATTTTTCCAACCTTTCCCTTCCCTCCAAGAGGTAAGCAAAGATCAAGATTAGCCAATAATATTTAAATTAAATGTAAAACTAAATGATTTTTCCAACCTTTCCCTTCCCTCCAAGAGGTAAGCAATAAATTTACTCAAACCATAGTAAATATATGCTAAAGTATGTATATATTCAACCTCAACTGATGATCTTCTAGTTGACAAACTTTAACAAGTCTTTCATGACATTAATACTAGGATATTTATTTACTTCCCAGATTATCTGTGACATGCATCCATGAAAAGCAGTATCAAATCATGAGACATCCATCAATCTCAACCGAAATTCAAGTTCAATAACATGAAAAATAACCAAATCCACAGAAGAAACTACACCTCTAAACATACCTCTATGTACATACTTCAAGAACAGTTACAATAATGCCACACCCTTCAAAACAAATGATTTCTAGCCTTTTCTAGGGAACTCTGGTGGCATGGTGGTTAACAGTTTGACTGCTAACCAAAAAGTTGGCAGTTTGAATCCACCAGGTACTCTTTGGAAACCCTATGGGGCAGTTATACTCTGTCTTATAGGGTCACTGTGAGTCATAACAGACTCCGTGGCAATGGATTTGATTTAGGTTTTAGTCTTCTCTAATCAGCTGGATTTTCAACAAATATCAAGAATAATTCACTGTGTTTGGTTAAAAGGCTACTGAGTAGAATACACCTAGTTATGATTGAAATATCAATAAGGCTTTTCTTTCACTTATAAGTTTATATTTACACAATAGAGTGAAGAGTAAAGTACTGTACATGCAAGCAAGGAAGGCCTGCCTTCAACCTGAGTTATCTAAATGATCACCCCTTGGCTAGACTGACTCATTTTTAGAACAACAATAACAACAAAGCTTAAATTTGATACATGCATAAGCAAAGAGGAAGCTGCTGTTGTTAGCTGTCATTGAGTCAGCTCCGACTCATAAGGATCCTGTGCACAAACGAACAAAATGTTGCCTGGTTTTGTATCATCCTCACAACTGTCAGCACGGTTCAATCTGTCACTGTGCCTATCATGCCAATCCATCTTACTGAGGGTCTTCTTGGGTCTTCTTCACCCTCAGTGGACCTCTCCTTCACCAAACATGATGTCCTCCTCCAAAGATGAATCCTTCCTGATAAAATGTCCAAAGCGAGCAAGGCAGACAATGTTCGGTGGTGACCCATAGGTCTTCATGGGCTAAGTTGTGAAGCAGACTGCCAGGTCTTTCTTCCTACTATCTTAGTGCGGAAGGTCTTCGGAAACCTGTCCACCGTGGTGACCCTGCTGGTATTTGAAATACTGGTAGCATAGCTTCCAGCATCACAGCAACATGCCATCTATCACAGTATGACAATCTGACAAGTGGCATAAAGGTAAAGCAGCCTCTCAGAATTTATCACCGAAATTTTTCTAAAATCTCAGAAGGAGGGAAACTAACGAAAAATGAGTCAAGGCGGTCCAAAAGTACCACAGTGAAAACAGAACTCTCTGAACTTAAGTACATTTAGAAAAGGCTACCTACGATCACTAGGTTCTAAGAAAAATAGATGTGGTTTTCAGCCACTCAGTCTGTGATTGTTACTCCAGCAGCAACTGAAAACTAACACAATTGCTTATCTGTTTTGTGAGCCTACAACTTCTCACCCTTGTTAGAGTTTAAGCCAGAAATGTGTCTGATACATTTTAACGTGTTTTCTTCAAAGCTTAGCATAGCTCTCTGGACAAACATGGTCCCCAGCCAGTAAGGACTGGAGTGGCAAGAGCTCACGGCCTATTCTCCTCTGGCTGCAAGTAACCCTACCAGTATTTATCCAAATGCCGTCTATAAATAGCATCACTTTTTATTTGCACAGTGAACAAAGCCAAGTTAAAAAAACCATCTAGCCCTGTCCAGCCAATTCTGACTTGTGGTGATTCATGTGTCTCAGAGTAGAACTGTGCACTCCATAGGGTTTTCATGGTTGTGACCTTTCATAAGTAGGTTGCAGGCCTTTCTTCCAAAGTGCTTCTGGGTAAATTTGAACTGCCAACCTTTGGGTTAGTAACCAAGTGCATAACCATTATACAACTCAGGCTCCCCTTCCTAAGCCCACTGATAGTGTGTCCCAGTTGCCAGAACACTTGTCAGGGTTCCATGTGGTCCACTGTAGCCTACAGGACACTGGCAACCAGAGGCAGAGCAGCAGGGACCTTTAGAACCATGGAGGGCCTGCTGGCTGCCAGGAAATTGTCCTGACAGCTGGCCCTGAAGCTGCTGAGCAGCACACTGGTGATGCTGCATGAATGCTTGAGATACTTAGACTGGTGGTTTGTTTTAAACAATCGCTGGTTTTCTAATACAGCAAAACAAATACATGCAAGTATCTCTGATTAAAAAGTATACAACTTCTACTAACTTCTTCGTATACTGACAGATCTCGACAACAAAACACACAATTTATCTCCTTAATTGCTACAAAATCAGTTTTTTGCTCTTATTTGTAATTAACAATCTGAACCTCGTGGAACTTGTTTAAGAATGTGTCATTCAGAGACACTCATGTGACTGGGTCTCTACATCAACTCGGGACCAGAAAAACCAAACGGTGCCCGGCCACGACCAGTGATAGCCACGACAGAGCTCAGAAAATTGAGTCTCACTGGCAACACAAGAATGAATAGGGGTACACCCTGAGATCTCTACTACAAGACTGCAATTGATGGTCCAGGGGCCTCAGAGTTCCCCTGGGAGCATGGCCTCTGGCCCTGAGGCTGCCCCTGTCCATAAATCACAATGAAGGTCAACTCTTCGGACAGCATTGGACTTGGCGATACAGAGTGATCATACCTTGTGGGCACTTTATGGTTCTATGCATCTATAGGATATCATCCTGCTGACTTCTTATTGAAGGAAGCGGAGTGGGTGGAAAGGAGGAGATAGAAGACTATTGGGAAGTTAGGTCATGTATGCAGCAGAGAGGAAGAGTGTGCTGTCACCGTGCAGGGAGAGCACTGGAAGCTGCATATAAGTGAGCATGCAAATTTATATGGGAGTGTATATTTTCATTCAATCACAATAAAAAAAAAAGGAATGTGTCATTAACTTCTATCTTTGACTGTAGTATCCTGGGAAAGAATATGCTTAATTTTTATATAGTCTAAAGTTTTTACTCTATCATTTCTGAATATTATCTTGCTTAACAAGGACTTGTCTAGCACAAGCGTATTCTACATCATAAAGACAAAAGGAGAAAGCACTTCAAAAGAAGTATAAACATAAACGTAAGTTTATTCTTTAATGGATCCATAATCTATTTTGCTATACAGTGTGAGGTAAGAACTCTTTCTAACTTCCCATTCTTGCAAATGACTAACTAATTATCTCCACATTTAACAATTTATGTTTTTTCTCCACTGGTTTTAAATTCAGATCTTAGAACATTCAATTCCTAGATATGTGTGCATGTTTTTGCATATTATTCTGTTTCATTACTTCAGCTCAGGATTTTTCAAACTGCAAGGTGCAGGCCTTATGGTTTCTAACACCCAAGTAATGATCATTGCCAGCATTGTTGTAGTGGTCCTGTTTGTTTGTTCAAAATGCAGTGGGACAGACGCAACACAAAATTAAACATTTTAAAGTCAACGATCCAGTGACATTTAGTAGATTCACAGTGTCCTACAACAACTACCCCCATCTACTTACAAAACGTTTTTATCACCCCAAAAAGAAACCTCACACCCACTGACCAGCTGCTCCCTAGTCTCTCCTTCCCCCATCACAGGCACTAACAACCAACCACTAATCTATTTTCTGTCTCTATGCATTTGCCTATTCTACATAGTTCTTGTAAGTGGGATCATATAATAAGTGGCCTTTTGTGCCCAGCTGTGTTTTCAAAGGTCGTCTATTGTAGCCTATAAGTACTTCGTTCCTTTTTTATCGCTGAATAATATTCCATTGTATCGGTATACCAAAAACAAAGTCTGTTGCCATCAGTTTGATCCTGACTTACAGCAACCCTATAGCTCAGCTAGAGTAGAACTGCCCCACAAGATTTCCAAGACAGATGTTAACTGTTGACCTTTATGGTTACCAGTTGGGCTCTTAAGCACTGTGCTACCAGGGCTCCATGTACATATCACATCTGTTTATCCATTCATCTAATGATGGACATTTGAATTGCTTCAACCTTTCAGCTACTTTGAATAGTGCTGCTATGAACATGTGTGTACATGGAGTCATTTGAGTACCAGGTTTCAGTTCTCTTGGGTATACAGCTAGGAGTAGAATGACTGGGTCATTTGGTTAATTCTGACAGTCAGAATCAACTCATTGGAGATAGGTTTCTTTTCCTGCTTCTGTGGTAATTCTATGCCTAATTTTTTGAGAATTCCCAAACTGTTTTCCGTAGCAGCTGAGCCATTTGCCATTCCCATCAGCAATGTACAAAGGTCCTACCTTCTCCACATCCCTGCCTACACGTGAAGTGGGTTCTGTTGGTTTTGACTGGTATTTACCTCGTTGTTGTCTGTTAATCAAGTAAAACAGTAGAAAATATCAGAGTGCTTCTGACTATAGTTTTAAAAAATGCTTAAGAAATTCAGCACAAGCTCTCTGCTTATTTTAGAGAACAAAATTTATCATGTTTTAATACCTGATACAGCAAGTCCCTTCTCACTCAATTCTTTATTTTTTTAAAAATTTTCAGAAAAACTTTAGAATCATCTTATCAATGAAACATATTACTTTACATATGCTGATAAGCATTATACTGAATTTATAGATTAATTTGAATCTGGCTGACATCTTTATACATCTTCCTACCCAGAAATATGTATTTCCTTTTATTCAGATCATCTTTATATTATTTAACAGTTTTATCATTTATGTATACTGTCCTTATGATGTTTCTTGATATACATTTTCCTATTTTATATCTACAGTTGATAACTGAATCAGATTTTTAGAGATAATTTCTAGCTGGTTATTGCAAATGAATAGAGAAAATACTGATTTTTGAATATTCTTGTAATTGGTCATCCTATTTAAGTCTCTTATTAGTCTTAGCGGAGTTTCTTTCCATTCATTGTTTTGATTTGTTACAGTAGGCTATAGTAGCATCTAGAATTACAGTTTTGCCTACTTCTTCATGGTTTTTATATCTTTCTTTTTTAAAAAAATAGCTATCTAGACCCTCGAGCTCAATACTAATTGCATTGTCTTACTCCTAAATTAAACTGTTTCATTATTAAACACATTCTGTGTAAGCTTCTTGTAGATATCTTTGATCAATTTAAGAACACTTTCTTTGATTCATACCCTGCTAGGAGTTTTTATCAGGAATAGATGCTGAATTTCATCAAATTATCAGAAGGTGGGTTTGGTTGAGGTTTTGCTGTTTGGTTGGTTGGTTGGTTATTCATTTTGGCTCATTTATTTCCTACTTTTCTAATAAACGCATATTCTTCTCAGTATGACTTTGGGCTTATCCCACTAGAATTTCTATCCAATGGATCCTTAAGATTCTGGGGGTGATTTTCCACACCTTCTAATCTCCTTGTCTTATTTCCCATCTCTCTGCCTTATGCTTTATATTCGGAAGATTTTGCTGCCTGTCTTGCAGACCACAAATTTGTCTTTAACCATATCTATTCAATTTTCAATCTGATCTATTTAGTCTTTCAAGTTCAATAACTGTATATAATTTCCATGAACTGTGTTGCTTTGAATTATCTTTTTTTCACAGCAGATGACTTTTACTTAATGTATTCACTATCTCAATCCTCTTTGCAGGCACCAGCTAACACACTTTGTGCATTTTTCATGCTCCCCAAAGTCTGCTGATTTTCAGGAAATTTACTTCAGTCTGCCATTTCATTCTACTCTGCCCTCCTGAATTCCTAAATGAAACATCCCTTTCCAATTTAAACTGTTTTATTCAAAGCACCTAAAGCTAACACTAAGTGCTGTTGCTAACCCAAAAGTCATCAGTTCAAACCCACTCACTGCTCCACAAGAGAAAGATATGACAGTCTATCTTCATAAAGAGTACAGCTTGGAACCCCACTCTGGGGTAGTTCTACTCTGTCCTATAGGATCACTGTAAGTCAAAAATGACTTGATGGCAATGGGTTTTAATTATTTTGGTTGTATCTTCATGCTATTTGTTTTTCTCAAACATCTAATGATCCTCTAATAATTTATTCATACTTACAAGTAAAAACAGGGTAACTGATGTGTATTTCCCCTAAAGTATCAAGTTTCTCCTCTGGGAGAGTCAATGGTATGCTATGTGCAAGAATATATTATTGTTGTTCTTAGGTGCCACTGAGTCAATTTTCAACTCACAGCAACCCTATGGTAGAACAGTAGAATCCTACCACAGGGTAGAACCCTATGGTAGAACAGTAGAACTGCTCCATAGTCTTTTCTAGGCTATAATCTTTATGGAAGCAGATCACTAGGTCTTTTCCCCACAGAGCCAATAAGTGGGTTCAAACCACTAGCCTCTCGGTTAGCAGCCAAGTACTTAACTGTTGACTCATCAGTGCCCCTTTACATAAGAGCATACCTGCTGCCATCGAGTCAATTCCAATTCACAGCAATCCTACAGAGCGGAATAGAACTGCCCCATTAGGTTCTCAAAGAGTGACTGATGAATACGAATTACCAACCTTTTGGTTAGCAGCCTGACCTCTGAACCACTATGCCACCACAGCTGCATGTAAGAATATGCTACACCATACCCACTGCTGTCAAGTCCATTCCAACTCATAGTGACCCTATGTCAGAGCAGAACTGCTACACAGAGTTTCCAATGATGGCATGGTGGATGTGAACTGCCAACCTTTAAATTAGCAGACACAGCTCTCAACCAGTAAGCCACCAGGATTTCCATGTAAGAATGCAAGGAAGGTGTCAAATGACAGGTTTTGCTTTAAGGTATAGGTCATGGATTGAATTGTGTCCCAAAAAAAAATGCCTGTCAATTTGGCTAGGCCATGGTTCTCGGTATTGTGTCATCTGGTGTCATCCACCATGTTGTCATCTGATGTGATTTTACTGTTATAAATCCTGCCTCTATGATGTTAATGAGGGGGAGATAGGTGGCAGTTATATTAATGAGGCAGGGCTCCATCTAAAAGATTGGATTGTGTCTTGAGAAAATTTATTTTGGGATATAAAGGAGAAAAGAGAGCAGAAACACAGGGGGACCTCATACCACCAAGTAAGCAGTGGCAGGAGCAGAGTGTATCCTTTGGGTCCAGAGTTCCTGCATGGAGAAGCTCCCAGTCCAGGGGAAGATTGATGACAAGGACCACCCTCCAAAGTCAACAGAGAAAGCCTTCCCCTGGAGTCTGATGCCCTGAACTTGGATTCATAGCCAGAGAATAAACTTAGGGTTGTGAAAGCCATTCACTGGTGGTATTCCTGTTACAGCAGCACCAGATAACTCAGACAGAATTTGGCATGAATAGAGTGGGGTGCTGCTCTAACAGAAACCTAAAATGTGGACACAGTTTTAAAACTAGGAATGGATAGAAGACTGAGAAGGAAGTGAGGAGAAATGCTAACATCATAGAACGTGCCAATGGTAAGAAACAGCAGCAGAGAACCAGCCACGGCAGACAATGGGCTTGCAGCAGAACCAGGAGATGGGCAGTAGATGCCACAGGCAGACAGCTGAGCGCCTGTGTGCAGGAGGCTCTGGACAGAGCAGCCCCAGGCACTTAACAGCAGAATTAAAGAGCTTTGGAACACTTGTCCAAGCAGGGCTGATGCCGGCGTGAGGCCCGAGGGATGAGACGCCAAGAAGCTGAAGAAACGAGGAACACAGAAAGCAGAGCTGCCTCGGTCTCAAAGGGTATAACCATGACCTTCGGGATTTCAAAGCTTGCAGTCATAGCTAAGGGTGGAGTTGCCACTCAGATGGACTACACAGAAACTTGCCAAAATAAAGCCTTTCCTCTAGTGGTGAAGGACTCCAGTAGATACAGCCTACAAGAAGGCATACATTGCCTATACCTGCACTATTTATGGGGAGGAGAGGGTGCCACCTTGATATTAAGCTTTCCTCTGCTTCTCTCTCAAGTCCCTAACCCTGTAGAAGGAACCCCCCCCACACTGAACATTCACTTCCTTTACAGCACCAGTAACAGCTGCTGTCAAGTAGACTCCAACTCACGTAAACACCGTGTGTGTTCGAGTAGAACTAGGCTCCGTAGGGTTTTCAGTGGCTGATGTTTTGGAAGTAGACTACCAGGCCTTTCTTCTGAGACACTTTTGGGTAACCTTGAACCTCCAACCTTTAGATTAGCAGCCAAATGTGCTTACCATTTGCACCTCCCAGGGACTCCCTTTAGAGCACAGTCCCCAGTTTTTAGCCAGGGAAGTCACTGCTATAAAGGAATGTAATTTCCTGAATATTGCTATAAGCCATTTCTTGTTGCTTGTTTTTATTCACTGTAAATTCTGCTTTTAATTCAGTTTTCTCTTGTACCTGTGTTTGGGATTATCATTTTTTGTTTTTCTTTTACTAATCTAATCCCATCTGTTTTCAGTTTTCCAGGAATTCTTCATAACTTGTGGTTCATTAAAGGTATATATTCTTTCTAGTTTTCTAACACTGTTTTAGGATTTTTTTAAATACGTATCTTTGGTATTTTAAAGGACTTTGCAAGAAGAGTACCAGATACATATGTTCCGTTTGCTATCTTAGTCCAGTCTGTGTTCCTGGTTTCCTAAATAAAAATCCCTTTCCAATTTAAACTGCTTTATTCAAATTACCCTAAACTAGCACACTGCTACCAGTCCTCATCAAGTCAGTTTTGACTTATGGCAACCCCATGTGTATCAGAGCTGAAGTATGCTCTCACAGAGTTTTGGATGGTTGTGATCTTTGGAAGTAGACTGCCAGGGCTCTCTTCCACATTGCCTTAGGGTGGAATAGAACTGCCAACGTTTCAGTAAATCACTGAGCACTTTAACAGTATGCATCACCAGGGACTTCTAGTACCTTGCTGGGGAAAGGCAAAAGCATTCTTTTCAACTCGTGCTAATGGGTGAAAAAGCAAGTTTTTGCCCTGTCACGTTCATAAGAAAACGTGACTACAGTCCAGTCAAACAAAATATGTTTCATAAGAAATATGACATTAAGCAGTGTTTCTCAAAGGGGGAGAAAGATATATACATAAAGCTTGATGAAAAAGATAGCCCAAGAGGAAGAAGTGGTAACTTGACCAAATTCAGTGGGAAGAAGGCGCACTTTGCATTTACAAAAAATCAACAGTTTGATCCAGTAAGCAGTTATAACAATCTAAAGTCACTAAGAATGGAATAGTTTGAGCTTCAGGCTTGATTTCATTTCTGTAAAAGTGTAAACCTCAAGCATATTGCTTCTACAGATCACATCCATATCAAATGCCAAATCAACAAGCAGTTCATAAGCACATACCATAAACCTTTAAGAAAGCAGAAGACGAACAAAAGATGTGGTCTTTGTCTTTCAATTATCCAGTCCAAACCAAACTTGTTGTTGAGCCAATGCCAAGTCCTAGTGACCCTAGAGGATAGAAGAACTGCCCTATTGAGTTCCCAAGAGTGCCTGGTGGGTTCAAGCTATTGACCTTTTGCTTAGAAGCTAAGCACTTAGCCACTGTGCCACCAGGGCTCCTTCTTTTAATAAAAAAGAAGCTAAATAGGAAGAAAAAATGCATATATACCCAAATACATTTCCACACTGAGATGACAGACAATAGAAGACAGTATAATGTTAAATGTCAATCCTTTCTAGTCTTAACTACATGCTACAGTAATTTCGAACTGTATTTGGGGCAAGGGGCAAGGAAGTGACTGATAGAAGTGGCCTTACCAAAAAAAAAAAAAATTTGTTATTTTGTGCTTTATTAATAGAAGTAGTAAGACCAGACCAGATAGTGTATGGGAGACGTGATATTAAGCAACATTAACAGGAAAAAAAAAATCACAAAACATAACACTTGATGAAAAACACAGTCCACATGGAAGAAGTGGTAACTTTACCAAATTTGATAGAAAAAAGGTATACTATTCATTTACACGGAATCAAGGATTCAAGCCAATAAAAAGTTAGTTATTACAAATCTCACACATGACATACATGTTTACAGACCCACTTTGGCAAGAAAACTACTGTTTGGCTCACACAGATATTTTAAATTCTAGAAACTTTACATTAAAATCCAGATTTCCAGTTTGTCTTGAAGAAAAATAAAAATGGACCCATCCAGCCCCTTATTCCCACATACAAGCAACGAGCTGGAGTCTGCGGGATGCTGATAAATGTTTCACATAGGGCTCATTCTAAAAAAAAAAAAAAAATTGCCTGAGTCTAAACCAACTCACAGGGACCCTATAGGATAAGAATAATAGAACTGCCACCTAGGCTTCCAAGGCTGTGTAAACCTTATGGGAGAATCCTTATGCCATAACTTTCTCCCACAGAACAGCTGGGGGGCTCAAATCACCAACCTTCTGGTTAGCAGCCAAGTGCTTACCCACCAAGCCATCAGGGATCCATGGCTCACTAGAGAGAGAAAGAGAGAAGATCCCTCATCTGTACCATTTGCCATGGTGTAAATACTTCCATCATGGCTGACCTCCAGCTCCCAAGGTGATGTCTCAAGACACACACGCACATGCCTGGCTGGGACTGAGTAGTGGCGACACTTGAAGGGAAGTAAGTGCCCTCCTGTTTACCGGGGCTCCTGCTGCACCCCACAGCCTGATACTTGGCTGCTTCATTCACTTGTCACCAGCTAGTCCCACCATCTACCTGCCACCCCTTCAGTCCAAGAATTCTGGGTGTATATCTGAGGCAGGACTGCATTTTAGGAGGGACAGTGATAAACCAGGGCCAGTGAAAAAGACAGCAACGTAAGTGATGATTAGAAGACAGCAACAAGAAAGGGTTGGTGGGGCCAGGGACACTGTGCCAAAATTGTGATTAAGGCAGTTGTTCTCAAGCTGCAGCAGGAAGAGAGAACTGGGAGGGGAAACACGGTGGAGTGGAAGTGTTGTGGATGGAATTATGCCCCTCACCAGAAAAAAATGTGTGTTAAAGTCCTGGCCATCTGTACCTGTAGGTGGGATCTTGTTTAGAAATGGGGGAAGGTAAGTCCTAAAACTAATCCCTTCTGAGTTACAGAAAGAGCAGAACAGACACACAGACATACACAGGGGAAAGCTATAAACAGACAGATGCACCCACAAGCCCAGGAGTGCCAAGGAGAGCAGACACTCGCGGAAGGACCTGACAGCCGAATTTAGACTTCCAGCCTTTTAAACTGTGAGAAAATAAATTTCTGTTCTTCAAAGACACCCACGTGTGGCATTTCTGTTCTAGAAGTACTAGGGGACTAAGACAGGGAGCACTGAGGGAGGTGAGTATTGCAGGAAAACATAAGAAGTACCTTACCCAAAAATTCTTTCTTTTTTTTTTTAACCCAAATATTCTTGACTCTGATATTTTAAGCTTAATTTCAAACGTTAAAACAGCTTCTAAGATTTTTATGTGTTTTAACGGAAAGCCCATGGATTTCTAAAGATAAAGAAATCGTCGTTTAAAAGAAACATAATAACCATCTTCAAGTGTCTGAAAGAGCTCTTCTGTGGAAAAAAAATCTATTTTCAACATCCATTATGCTAATTAACAAGCCATTATTTTCACCAATGGAGATTCATTTCTAACACTTATTATGCTAATTTAATCTGATATAAAACTACAAAAATAGCTAAGGCACTTGCAGTAGAAGTCCCTGGGGTGTAGCCCTTCTGATTAAACGCCAGGTGTCCACCCTAAGATGCAAATTTTGATTAAAGCCGCTGACTACACCTAGACAAAAAAACAAATCCATCGCCTTCGAATCCATTCTGACTCCCAGCAACCCTACAGGGCAGAGCAGTGCCGTCCCACGGGGTTTCCACGGCCGTCGTCTTTACCCAAGCTGGCTGCCACCTCGTTCTCATGGAGCAGCTGGTAGATTTGAACCACTGACTGACCGTCTGGTGGGCAGTCAACTGCTTTACTGTGCCACCAGCGCTCTTCACTGATAATGGAGAGGACTAGAAGTCCTATCAGAGGGTCAATCATCTGCCAAAAGAACAGGACCAGGCGGTCCTCAGCAGGAGTTAAAAGCTAAAATAAGTACTGTATACACAACAGCCCATTTAATCCTCACAAATACTCTGTAAGTAGGTATTGCTACTTCATGTTACTCATGAGGAAACCAAAGCTTAGCAAAATAATAGTCTAACAGCTAGTAAAAAGGCAGACCGCACATTTTAAGGACATTACAAACTAAACTAAAAACCAGCCAGTCTTTAAGAAATTATAGTGTATAAAATTTCAACCTTAAATTTTTTGGTTACTAATCTTTTTAGTGCTTAGGAAAAGATGACTTCACCTTGTTCCCACATAAAACAATAAATTGCAAATATTATTTAGCAAGCCATTTTATCTGTGAACAAGAGCATTTTAAAACAAATTTATCTCAGGATGAACAGGAAAATCACTTAAATGCATTATGGAATAATTTTCCAACTCTGATGTCTTTTCTCTTTCAGTCCCCCTCCCCAAGTTAGTGACACTGTTTTGTTTTGTTTTGTTTGGGGGGGATTCCCCCCCAATTTTTACTCTCCCTCAGCTTTGCAAGCAGAATTTTCCCAAATATGATTTTTCATTATAACAGATACTGTATACTTCCAATGGTATGAATGACCTTGGATGATTTTCTTCCATCTCTAGGTCTCTGCTAGTCAATCAGTCTATCAACCAACACATATTTATATAAACTTTTAGAGACACATGGGAATATCTTCATTCCAGTTCCAGCTGACTGCAAACTGCAAAGGAAAGAGCTATCAGTGTTAACTGTTTGTGCTCCAATATGGAAATACAACATTTTCTAGCACTTGAAAATAAAAATGAGAAGGGCCAAGCTGTTATCTCTGAAGAAAACCACCACAATTGGCTTCACAGAGCCACAATACCACATAGAAAAATGCATCATTTGATTACACGCAGGACAAAGGTACAAAGTACTGAAAGTCAGTTCCTGACTTACGTTTTTCATCATCAGCATGCACCAGAGAAGCTGCCCTGGACAAAACATCCAATGGAGTCTCCATTCCTGGTTGCAGCCTAACAGAAAAAAATAAGATGTAAAGATTTAAACCTAATTTGAAAGTCTCTTTTAAAAAAGGCTTGGATTTAACAGAATCACTCCTCCTACCAATGCAAATCACTCTCTTGAGGATGAAATTCTTCCCATTCTGGGGAGAAACAGAATGGCCTTGGTTCAGGAATAGATAGGGAAAGGGGTTAAATTCCATTCTGTTTACTCAACCAAACTTTGCCAATTTCAGGAAGCAGCTCATGTCAGAACTAAAAAGAAGGGAGCTTGTGAATATTCATACCCGTGTTATTTGTGCTTACAAATGTTTGTGTCTGAGCTTAACATGCTTATACAGACATACCCAATTTAAAAAAAAAAGGGGGGGGGAGGTTTTGGAACAAAGGTCGCTGTATGCACAGAGCATTGCTATCGGACTGAGGTTGTGGCTGTTGTCTTTGACCTGGTGGTTTATTCACTTTAACAGGAATTACAGAGATGGAACCTTTTGTTCTCTCACATCCTTAGCTGAGAAGTTACTGCCTTCTCATCAACAGTAGAGAAGAACTCTGCCTAACTGTGTAGGTGTAGCTTAATTTATGCAAAGCATTCATGAAATGTGTGCGAATTCCATTTGTGAGTACAATGATCTCTTTAAATCCAATAGAAACCTGTATTTTAAAAAGTCAAGTTTTGTAGTGAACTTGACTATCATCACTACCTATCATCAATATATCTAGTGCCACATTGTTTAAGGACCCCGGGTTTCCACTTGCAATTGCTGTCTTAAATTGTAACATGCATGTAAAAGCAAAAACTGCAAAAGATTTGAAGCTGCAGGAAAACCCTGGACCCAAGCCGCTTGCTCGGCTTCCCTTTTCTGGATTACTAGTGCGCAGTGTAAGCTGCAGGAAGCAATCTGATCTTTGTTCTTGGGTTGCTCCAGCCGGAACACACTCGAGGTCAGTGAGTGGGGGCTGACCGGCCTAGAACCCTAGGATTCAGACAGGCTTTCAGGTTGGCCAGAACATCTGTTGTCTGGAGGGTAGTACACCCATGCCCCGGGAACATGGAAGCTCCACACTGTGACCCCTTCCAGAGCTCATGCTACATGTCGCTTAGTTTGTATCCTTTTTGGTCATAATAAATCAGTAGTAATACGTATAGCATGGTCTCCATGAGACTCTGGGAGTTGTAGTGCATTACTGAAACTACTGAAATAGCATTAGGAACCAGTGGAGCAGAAAATAAGGGTGTCACGTGGGCTCCCTAGCTTGCAGCCGGCATCCTGAAGAGGTGATGGGAAACCAGCCCCAAGTGGGCTGCTAGCAGGACAGAAAGTTGGGGTGTCTCCCCAAGGTTACAGCTGGGATCTGCCTATTTGGTAGTGTGAAAGACAATAAGCAGGTAACTTGTGAACTCAGACCCAGATCCAATGGGCTAGGGTCAAATAAAGAATACCACTTGGATGAAGAAGTGAGGGTGGATATGAAGACTAGATTAATCCCTACATTTTGGGGACTAGATTCATACTGATCCTTACCAAGCAGCTGGCGACAAAGATGAAAGTGGCCCACTTTGCCCCCACAGCGTACACACACACGTATGATTATTGGGAAACACACAAACATACTACACATTCAACAACTGAGGAAAACACCTTCTTGACTACACTCCTTCAAAAACACTCAGCACTAAGAAAGTCTGTTTTAGAGCCTTACACTCCTTTAAGAATGACCTACATGGGATCAAACTGACAACAGCAACTACAAAGACAGACTGGAAAGTTGGCAGGATGCAGGGGGACAGATGGACAGACAGACAGGGAGTTTATGTTGATGGAGGAAGGGCAACTCAGAGGAGGGTGAGAAATAACTGCACAACTTCAAGGACATCACAAATGTCACTGTATTGTACAGGTAGAAATTACTAAATCAGAGCATGTTCTGCTGTGTATATACTCAACAACAACAAACACAAACAAATTTTTGAAAAGACAATAATATTTACTCAGCATTCTCCAACTACCTAATATGGGGGCACCAACCGCAATACCTGGTAGACCAGCTTCTCTTTACAGTATTTTTTAAGATACTTGGAGTTTAGGCCTCCAGAGAAACATCAGTCCTTGATCTTGCATTGTGATTTCACTCAATAAACTTCAAACAGCTGAGAAATCATTCCTACAGTCAACTCTTCAAAGACTCAACCGATCTATAAACACAAAACGACACTGGTGAAGAGCATCCTTCTTGGCTCAAGTAGATAAGGAAACTAAATGGGCAGCTCCTGTCCAGAGGGGAAATGAGAGGACAGAGGGAGATGGGAGGTGGTTGAATGGACACAGAAATTACAGGATGGACAGGAGGACTGTGTTGTCACAGTGTGGGGAGAGCAGCTAGGGTCACACAACAATGTGCAATTTTTTGTATGAGATACTGACTTGAACTGTAAACTTCGACGTAGAACACATTTAAAAAAAAAAAATAACACCTGAGCTACGGCTGCCAACCACAAGGCTACAAGCTCAAAGCTATCAGCCATTCCTTGGAAACTCCATGGTGCTCTGAGTCACAACTTACTCAGAGGCAACAGTTTTTCATGGGTGCTATGGGTGGGAAATGAACAAAACATAGCAATTGCCTCCAAAGAAGTCTTCAGACCTGCCTACATGAAATCTAGTTTAAAGCAGTATTTATCCAAAGTGTTCACCACTGTATGTTCATATTTTGTAAGGAAAAAAACCTTTTATGGCAAGCAAATTTGTGAAATCCTGGATTAAACAAAGTTAAGCAGCTTATTTTCTTTTCTGTGCTTTCAATATGCTTCTGCCTTACACAGGAGCAAGGGCGGTGGGGGTGGCTCTGTAGATACAAAATCTCTACAACTTCATTGGCCACTCTTTTAACCAGAAACACCTCTTAAGATTCATGTCAGGAAACACTGGATTAAAGCAAAATGTGCCAAGTATCAAAACTGGTGTAAACCAATTGTTATGGAAACATAAAAGATCACAGCCTTGAAAATGTGATGGAGTCGAGTTCCACCCTGCACATGTGGTATCACTACGAGTCGGAATCGACTTGACAGCAACTGACAACAACAATGGAAATACACACAGATTCACAAAGGTCTTGTGGACACCATGAGCTAGGCTTTGAAAAGTGAATAGAAAAGTACCTCAGAAGGGAAGAAAATGAGCAAAGTCAATTCCAGAACATGTTGCCGAAATCAATCAGAAAAATAACATGGAACAGGAAGTAAGAGACAAAGATGGAAATTTAGATTAAGGCTACATCACGAAAGAACTACGGCTTTTGAGGGAAGCTGGTCTTGCTTCTGCATGCATTAAGGATTCACGGAAATCATGGAGCAGCAAAGGACCTTGGTCATAGATGTGAACTAAACAGAAGTTTTTCCAGGGGCACTATGTAGGATGGAGTAGCCCCTGCAGCTAAAGACTGGGTGGTCAATTTGGAAGGTATTGCAGTGGCTGGCTGGATGGCAGGTGGACAGGAATGAGGGGTGCTAGTATTGGAGCAGTGAGGATGAATGAACACTGCAGAGACAGAACTGGCAGAGCTTGGAAGTTCTCAAGATATGCGAGAAGAGTTCAAGACTCTAAGAGACTCGAAAGGGAACCCAAATCCGGTTGCCATGCAGTTGATGCCAACTCCTAGCACCTGCGTCAGAGCAGAACTGTGCTCCACGGTGTTTTCAATGGCTTATTTTTCAGAAGTAGATCACCAGGACTTCTTCCAAGGTGCCTCTGGATAGACTTCAGCCTCCAACCTTCTGGTTAGCAGCTGCTGACCATTTGTATACCCAGGGACTCCAACAATAAGGTAGGGATGCCATAAGCCAAATAAATGACATCTTTATTGGAAGAAGAGATGAGAGGATGAGTAAAATTAGAGGCAGAAGAGAAAAACTAATGGCATTCACATTCGTGATCTTTTTTGTAAAACAGAAATGGTCACTGCCTAAGAGCACGAATTTGTGAACTTATTCACAGGTAGAAAAAAACGAAGGAAACTAAGGTTTGCTGAGCAGTCCAAGACCTTAACTCTATTCAACTAAAACAGTTTCCTCTTCAGACAAGACTAGGGCTTAAAGTATTTTTAATTTTGATTAAGTAAAAGCTGATATGCATTTTATTCCACAATGCAGTATTTAGGTCCATAATTTCCTTCCCTATCATTAGCTTCCCTATAAAGTTGGAAGTGTTGGAGAAGAATGTTAAATGTGCCACAGACCGCCAAAAGAACAAACAGATCTGTTTTAGAAGACATACCATCAGAGTGCTCCTTGGAAGCAAAGATGGTAAGACGCCATCTCACACAGCTTGGACATATTTGCAGGAGGGATCAGTCCCTGGAGAAGGACATCACGCTTGGTACAGTGGAGGGTCAGCAAAAAAGAGGAAGACCTCCAATGAGATGGACTGACACAGTGGCTACAATGATGGGCTTAAGAATAAAAATTGTGAACACAGCACAAGACCAGGCGGTGTTTCGTTCTGTTGTGCACAGGGTTGCTATGAGTCAGAACTGACTCAATGGCACCGAACAGCAACATGAAGTTGAAGAGCAATGCCTTAAAATGCTACAACCAAACAGATATATAGTAACATATTTCTCAAGTTGTGCCAATTATGCATAGAAGAAAATGTTAAAATAATGAAGTATAACAGCATCAAATGACACAAAGAAGAAGCAGATTCTGAGTTCGAGCATAGTAGATTAGACATTTAAATTTACTGAAAGAGTATGAAATCTATACTTCAAGAAACTTTTAATCAAAGTGGGTAGACAATGGACCACATCTACAACGGCACCCATCTGACTGAATCTAGTATAATTAGATGTTGCCCATCTACCACCACTGGCTGTTCTGATAGGGATCACAACAGAGGGTCCCAGACAGAGCTGGAGAAAAATGGAGAATAGAAGTCTAACTCAAAAAGAAAAGACCAGACTTGCTAGCCTGACAGAGACTGGAGAAACTCTGAGAGTATGGTCCTTGGACACCCTTCAGTAGTACAGTCCCTCTGGAGGTTCAACTTTCAGTGGAAGATTGCACAAGTCCATAAAACAAAACAAGACTAAAGAGGCACACCAGCCCTGAGGCAAGGTCTAGAAGGTAGGAGTCAACAGGAAAACTGGTAATAGGGAACCCAGGTTGAGAAGGGACAGGGTTGACCTGTGTTGGTGTCGTTACCCAATGTCATAAAACAAGACGTATTTTTTTAAAAAAGAAAGAAACCCACTGCCATCAAGTCAATTCAGACTCATAGAGACCCTACAAGACAGAGTAGAGCCGCCTGGTGAACTCAAACTGCCAACCTTTTGATTAGCAACTATGGCACTTAACCACTACACCACCAGGGTTTACAAATGTTTAATAAAAAACAGTTTGTTTTCCCTTCATCTAAAGCACAATAACAAGAAAAGAAAAACAGAAGTGGGTAGAAAAGACATTAGGTTTAAGGTTCATCTGCAAGGCACCTGCCACATGCTGCAACCGTATCAATAAAACCAACCAATTTTTATTAAACAATTGTACTGAGCTCAGTGAAGTGCTTGAGAGAGGATGAAGAGAAAGAGAAAATACACTCCTTGTGTCCAGAGTTACAATCTTGTTCATGAAACTATAATACATGGGAGAAGATAATAACAAACAAAATTAAAAAGAAGATAATAAAAGACAAAATAGAATTTTAAATGAAAATGTCTACTACATGGTTAAAGAAGAAAGATCAGTGTCGGGTGAAGGAATTACCTGGTGATCACACTTTGTGTGTGTGTGTGTGTGTGTGTGCCCACTTGTGCATGAATACACCCGCACACTTTAATTAAAAAGCAATATAAAGGTTTCCTTTCTGGGCGTGGGTGGAGAGGGGGGGATAGGAGACTGTTGGGAAGATAGGACATGTATGGAGCAGAGAGGAAGAGTGTGCTGTCACCGGGCAGGGGGAGCAGTAGCCCCTGCATATAAGTGAGCATGAAAATTTATATGGGAATGTACATTTTCATTCAATCATAATTTAAAAAAAAAAAATGTTTCCTTTCCAGTTTCTTTCCCCAGGTGGTCTCTTCTCTCTGACTTCCCTTACTTACCTAGACCACACTGTTTCTGTGCCTGTTTCCTGGGTACAAGGACCCTGCCTTATCCCCAGTAGGGTCATGTTGGATCAACAATGTAAGGAAAAGCACAAAAGTAATAACGAACACCTAGGACAAGGAGACCAAGGCTGGCCTGGCTAGAACTGAGAATCCACTTTGGGAAGCAGAAGCTCACTCTGGAATAATGTGACAAGTGCATCGGTTTAGAATGAGCTAAAGCCCAGCCAAAGAGGTCTGCACTTAACACAGAGGCAGTCAACGTCAGCCCATGAGTGGGCAGGTGACGAGATGTGAACACTCCTACAGTTGACATGTTCTTGGTAGGACAGCGTGCTGGGAGGGACTGAAGTGCGGAGCTAGCTACAGGAAGCGGGTCAGTTAGGCAGCTTCAGGTAGGGACCAGAGGTAAGATAAGAACAGTGGCGGCTGGTGCAATAACACAGGTGGGAGATGAAGGATAAGGCCCAGGCATTACCTAGCCACAAAAGAACTAGCCAAATAAAGAAGGAAGATAACTACAATAAAAATTTAAAAAAGACTCCTGAATTTTACATTTTGGACAGTATCCACAATCCAACAGACTCAATAAAACAGATTAATAATGGAGGAAAAACTATGGTTACAGTGTTGGATGGAGGGTGACACTACACTGAGGGGTAAATTAACATAATGGTTATTGAAAAGGGTGACCTTTGGTCCCTGCGGTGCGATGGATGGATCTCTTTTTCAAGACCTTTCTCACCAGGTCTGATAAACTTCCACCAGATGACTCCAACGCAAATGAGGTGCCTGTAGCCCACCAAACAGATTGGATAGCTTGTTAATAATATAAATAAGGTACAGGGCACTCGCGTAGGGTAAGACCATGAGAATAAGTTGTACAGAACACTAACGAGGGGACTGGTTAATTTTGCTCATGTTAGGCTTAAAATGAGTCACTCCAGAGACAGAACGAGGGGACCACACTACCACCAAGAAGAGACAGGTGCAGAATGTCCACGGGGCCTGGGGTCCCAGTGCTGAGAACTGCCTAGGCCCAGAAGACAGATAGGGAGCTGTGACACAGAAGACAGTGAGAGACAACAGTGCAGCAGTAGCAAGAGCAAGAGCAGCGTGAGACAGCAGGAACCAGGAGGCCACCTACAGTGGGACTTGCCAAGCCACAGAGCTAGGACATTCTCGCAAATGACAGTAAATGTATTTTGTGAGAAAGACAGCACTGACCACTACTTGAGATACAGTGATTTCAGAAGATTCCTCTCAGGAAATGAATGGAAACCGAGAGCTAAAGGATGAGAGAAATTAACCATGAAAAGAGCAGAAAGACAGGGGAAATGGAGAGGCAGCCAACAGCACGTGTGAAAAAACCAAGGCAGGTAAAACCTGGGCAAGTCAGTGTGGAGGGTGAAGGGCATGACTGGGTGCCAGGAACACCAGGGAAAGCACTCAAATGAGGTTGGGAAGAGGGCAAGGGCCACAGGGATACAGGTCTTCAAGGACAGGAGAAAGCGGAGATTTTATACTAACGCAGTGAGGAGCCATTGAATGGTTTTAATCGGGGAAGAGACATGATCTGGTTTGTTTCATAGCCTTTATGAACCATAAATTATCCACCACCTTTTACAAAAAATGATGCAATATCTCGGAAATAATCTAAGGCCCTCCCAACAAAGTCTTCTTAAGTCTGTGCTTATTTTTACATTGTAACAAAATGATAACCAAAAATGTCATCACTCTACATGCAGATACCTGGAACATTGTTAATGCCATTAAAGGAAACGTGGCTCTGGAAAGACACAGGTGCTGTACAGGTGTTACACTGCCCTGCAAACTGTCTTCATTTTCCAACGCTGCTGTACCAGAAATCCTGGAAGTGTATAGCTTTAACAAATGGAAGTTCACTCTCTTACATTTAGGAGCCTAGAAGTCCAAATTTAGGGTGCTAACTCCAGGGGAAGCCTTTCTCTCTCTGTCAGCACTGGGGCAAGGTCTTTGTCATTGATCTTCCCATGGACTAGGAGCTTCTCAGTACAGGGACCCCAGGTTCAAAGGACATACTGTTCTCCTGGCTGCTGTTTCTGCTGGTATAAGGTCCCCATGTCTTTCTGCTCGCTCCTTGTTTTTATATCTCGAAAGAGACTAGTTTTATAGGCAAAATCTAATCTTATATATTGAGTCCTGCCTCACTAACATAACTCTCAATAATCCCATATCATTAACATCACAGAAACAGGATGTACACCACACAGAAAAGAAACATCAGATGACAAAAAGCTAGACAATCATACAATACCAGAAGTCATGGTCTAGCCAAGTTGATACACATTTTGGTGGGACATCATCCAATCCATACCACAGACCCTCTTCTGAAACCAATACCCTCAGCTTTTTTCATGGTTCTTGTCAAAATACAAAGATAATTCACCATGAATAGGACAAACATTTTGGTTTTGGTTTTGATTACAAAAATTATGTTAAAAAATAATATATTGTTATTTTCAAGCAATGATTGAGTATTTTCTCTGCCAGCCCACATTCCTTTCCTGAGACTCCCTGACCCTCCTCCCCACATAATATGCTCTTTCCAGCAGCTTAAGGTTGAAAATTAAGGAATAATCACTATTAACTACAAAGCTGATACAATGTAAGCACATTCAGTGTTCATGACAAGCTCAACTATAAATATGAAACTCATTATCACAGCTTTCCACAGGTTCCTTTTGGATCAGTAAGAAGATAACAGCACTTGTTTTGATAACAGATTTATGGAGTGTATTTGATTTTTTTCTTTCCCAAGCAAGGGAATAGAATCCCAACATACATTATGAAAGTGTTCCAAAGAGATTTCCAAGGGGAAAGCGTCCACCCAGGTTTGTCCCACCAGCTAGGCTCTGCCAGGAACAATGCTAATGAATGACAGCATAATTCAAGAGAAAACAGAGCAACTTTCTCTGCTATGGTGGAAACTAGACCAGCAGGGACATCCATTCAAAACTCAAAACATCAAACAAATTTCGCTGCCACATTGTTACTTGGCCAAAAATCAGAAATGGCAAGCCATCTTGGGATACCTGATGGCATTTCCAACTTCTAGTTCCACACTATTGTTGTTGTGTGCCCTAGAGTCGATTTGGGCTCCTAGTGACCCTACATGAGAGAACAGAGCTGCCCTACAATGTTTCCAAGGCTGTAACTTTGACAGGAGCCGATCACCAGGCCTTTTCTCTGGCAGACAGCTGCTGGGTTCAAACCACTGACCTTTCAGTTAGCAGTTGAGCACCAAACAATTGTGTCACCAGGGCGCCTTCACATACTGCTTATTGAGGCAAGTCAATTCTGACCCACAGTGACCCTACAGAAAAGAGCAGAACTGCCCCAAATGGTTTCCAAGGCTGTAACCAATAGGGTCATTGAGTGGGAATCAATTTCACAGCAAAGGTTTTGGGTTTACTCTTTATGGAAGCAGACTACCACCATTCTCCTAAGAAGTGGCTGACAGGTTCAAACTCCCAACCCTGCAGTCAGCAGCTAGCACTTAACCACTATGCCACCAGGGCCCCTCTCTTTCTCACACTACTGAGTAATCCTAACTCCTGTAGGCCTTGTTTCATTGCAAATCCAAACTCCATCCCCCTCATCAAGATTGTTCCTCAACCCAGCTCTGTCTCAGCTAAGGAACTACAACCTCAGGACAAGCCTACAAGTATGAGCCAAGATGTCTAGTTGTTCTGGCCATCAAGAAAGTAGAGGTCTTCATTGGTTATCTCATAGAGAGTCTCTGTGAGTACAAGTCAGGCCCACAGCAATGGGTTTTTGTTTTGTTTTGTTTGTTTTTCAGTTAGCAACATTTTCCCCTGGGTAATATAAAATGGTTTGTGCTCAACTACTAACCTGAAAGTTTGTGGTTCCAATCCTCCCAGTGATGCCACAGAAGAAAAGCCTGGCAACCTTCATCCATACCATTTACAGCCAAGAAAATCCTATGCAGCAGTTCTGCTGTGCACCACATGGGATTGCCAAGAGTCAGAAGTGACTCCATGGCAACAGGCTTGGGCTTCTGGTTTATAGATGTTAACATCGCTATGATGCTGGAAGTTATACCATCACTATTTCAAACACCAGCAAGGTCTCCCAGGATGGCCAGGTTTCAGCACAGCTTCCAGACTAAGACAAACTAGGAAGAAAGGCCTGGAAATCTACTACCAAAAATTAGCCATTGAAAACTTCACTGGTCACAAAAGAATATTGTCCCATATTGTGATTCAAGCCAAGCCCCCTAAGATGAAAAATACTACACAATGGACTTAAGCTAACCAACAGTTCTGAATATGGTACAGCGCCAGGCAACGTTTGTGTTCTGCTTTACATAAGGTCTCCAAGAGTCCCAGTCTTCAGGGCCCACCAACAACACCAAAAGGGAAGGTAAACTCCCTGGCCTTGAGCAAGTTAGATTTAACGTGAACCACAGGCTGGTGGATCGAGCTAGCTGCTTATTTCAGTGATAAGGATGATCGAATTCAAAAAGCAGACCAAATTATCACCTCATTCTGGTGGGCACTTGCAGGCCCAGCTGCAGTCATATTAATCAGACATGTCTAACGTCCTAACTGCCTCTTCCTCACAGTGTGTACAACTGATGGCCCACTAACTTTTTGCAATACACATCCTTCCTGTTAACATCCAATTCTCAAGGCCATCCTGCTTTGAAACTTCAGACCGGTCTGTTCTAGTTCAAACCCCAACTGAAAATTTGCATTCCACCCTACCTAAAAAAAACCCAAACCAATCCCTTCCCTCACTGCTGTCTTGATGATTCTGACCCCAGAGAGGACAGAGCAGAACTGCTGTATAAGGTTTCCAAGGTGCCTCTGGGGGATTCAATCTGCTGACCTTTTGGTTAGCAAGCTAACTCGTAACCACTGTACCACCAGAGTTTCCGTTTCCACCCCCATATGTAATTAACCAGAATCTACATTTTAATGAGATCCTCAAGTGATTCTTAAGTATAATAAATTTTAAGAGTAACTGCTGTACTAGTAAGGAGCCCCAGTGGTACACTGGTTACAGTGATCAGCTGTTAACCAAAAGATCAGTGGTTCAAAACCACCAGTGGTTCTGGGGGAGAGAGATGTGGCAGCCTGCTTCCATGCAGACCAACAGCCTTGGAAACCCTACGGGTCCCCTGTGAACCAAAATCGACTCGGTAGCAGAGGGTTTGGTTTGCTTTTGGCTCTCAGTAGTTGTCTACTAGTTTGTTGTGGTCGAAAGTGGCCCATAACCAGCAACATTAGCAACCTGTCCATTAGGAACTTGTCAGAAGTGCAAATTCTCAGCAGGGCTTCAAACCCGAACGAACCAGCTAGAAACCCTGCTAAAAGCCCCCAGTATGTGTGTGATCCTTTTTCCTTCTCACACTTAAAAAACAAAACCAAACTCACTGCACTCAAGTCAAATCTGCTCATATGTAACTCAAGAGGACAGAGTAAAACTGCCCCACTGGGTTTCTTTCCATGGCTGTAATCTTAAGTGAGGAGACTGCTACACCTTGCCCTTGTAGAGAGGCAAAGGACTTAATTACTGTGCCACGAAGACTTTAAACTCAGAGCCATGAAGTTGAGTCCAACTCACAGCAACCCCACAGGGCAGAGCAGAACTGCTCCATACAGTTTCCAAGGAGTGCCTGGCAGATTCAAACTGCTGACCTTGTTGTTAGCAGCCATAGCACTTAACCACTACACCACCCACCAGGCTTTACTGTCTGCCAAATCAACAGAGCCAAGCTTTAGCACTAGAAAGCCTAAACCTGAGCCTTATTCATTCTACTCATAATTAATCACCCAACACCTACTGCGCTCAGGCTTTGTTCTAAACACCTAACACTCTGTAGAAGCCCATCATGTAATCTCTCAAGGTTCTAATTTCCTCGCCTGAAGAAAATGCTAATCACACTGCCTACTTCATACTGCCACAAGCTTGTCATACAGATGAAGCAATGTGACGTAACTGAAAATACCTTGTGAACTGAAGTGAGAGACATATCTTATCATTCTACCACCACCATTTTACCCCTGCATACGATTAACCTTCTTAAAACATATTCATATGCATGACCTCATCTGATCTTTACAACTAAACTGTGAATTACACCAAATACAATTACTATTCTTCTTCTATAGATGAAAAACCGAGGCACCAAGAGGATACTGTGATTACATGAAAACACAAAGAATAGCATCTCTATCTAATGCTGTTGTGACTGCTCTTCAGTTGCTTTTCATAAAGACCTTCTGGGAACAAAAGAGAGTCGTTTAGTTTAAGTGATTTGAGGAAACAGACTTTCACCACCAATCCAGGCAAGACTTGTAGTCTTGCTTTCTGTACCCGACACTTTGAGACACATGCCAGGCATGTGAAGTCAGTATGGGCAGAAGCCCACTCCAGAGCACGAGTAGCTACTTTCAGGGGACTGCTGACCTCAAGCATCAATCCCATCATGGCAGATGGTCCTGCTGGTAGCCCTCCCATTGTCCTGAAATACTAAGTTGATACAGGTATGAATCCTTCTCATAAAGAGTTTAGCACCCTCCAGTAAAACCTCTGCAGGTTGTAGTCTATAAACTGGCAACCATCAATCAATCTCTCATCCTCCAAAATAAAGCCCTGCCTTAGTCATCCAGTGCTACTGTAACAGAAATAGCACACGTAGGTGGCACGAACAAACAGAAATCTACTTTCTCACAGTTTAGGAGGCTGGAAGTCTGAACTCAGGGTGCTAGCTCTATGCTTCCAGTGCTTATTTCTTGGTGGTATAAGGTCCCCATGGTCTCTCTGTTCATTTTTCTCTATTATATCTCAAAAGAGACAGGCTTAAGACACAACCTAATCTGGTATATCTCACCAACATAACTGCCACTAACCCATCTCATTAGTATCATGTCGTACAACACACAGGAAGATCATATCAGATGACAAAATGGTGGACAATCACACAACCCTGGGAATCAGAGCCTGGCAAAACTGATACACGTTTAAGTCTGGGGGACACAGTTCAATCCATGATAGTTGTTGTTGCTGTTAGAGGCCACAAAGACAGCCCTGGCTCATACCAACACTATGTGCACTAGAACAATACAGTATCAGTATCCAGCCCTGTTCCATCTTGACAATTGACGGTGTGTTTGAGTCCACTGTTACAGTCGCTGTGCCAATTCATCTTGTTGAGGGTCTTCCTCTTCACTGACCCTCTGCCTCACCAAGCATGATATCCCTCTCCAGAGACTTGTCCCTCCTGATAACGTGTCCAAGGTATGAAGTCTCACTATTTGTCTTAGTCATCTAGTGCTGCTGTAACAGAAATATCACAAGTGGGATGGCTTTGACAAAGAAAAATTTATTCTCTCACAGCTCAGTAGGCTAGAAGTCCCAGTTCAGGGCACCAGCTCCAGGGGAAGACTTTCTCTCTCTGTCAGCTCCAGAGGAAGTTCTTTGTGATGCACCACTCTTCTGCTGCTCTGGGGGCATCCCAGCACAAGAACCTCAGGTCCAAAGGACACATTAGCTCCAGGCACTGCTTTCTTGGTTGTATGAGGTTCCCCACTCTCTGTTGGCTTCCCCCTCCTTTCTATCTCTTCAGAGATAAAAGGTGATACAGGCCACACTCCAGGGAAACTTCCTTTACATGGGATCAGGGATTTGACTTTAGTAATGACGTTACAATCCCATCCTAAACATCTTTAACATTATCTAATCTAGCCCCATTAACCATAGGCAGAGATTAGGACTGAAAACATACACAGAAATTATAATCACAAAATAGAGGACAAGCACACAATACTGGGAATCACATCCCAGCTAAAATGCTGCACACGTTTTTGAGGTGACATAATTCAATCCATGACACTATCCTTGCTTCTAGGGAGTACTCTGACTGTACTTCTTCCAAGAGAGATTTGTTCATTCTTTTGACTTTCCATGGATATTTCATATTCTTCGCCAACAATATAATTCAAAGACATCAATTCTTCTTTGGTTTAAGTTAGAAAGGGCTAAATAAGGTAATGGTAATATCAGCCTGAATAAAAATCCCCAATGAACGCTCATCTCAACCACATAAGGTTTTATGCTGCTAAAGGGGCCCAAGGCTTGACTTTATGGACCTAGTCAGTTTCATGGAACGGTTATTGTTGTTAGCTGATAGTCAGCCCCCACCTCATCAGGACTCCATGCACAGTGGGATCACACCACTGTGATCCATCACACTTTCACTGGCTAAGTTTCAGAAGGAAATGCTGGTGGTACAGTGGTTAAGTGCAACATCTACTAACCAAAAGGTTCAGCAATTCAAATCCATCAGGTGCTCCTTAGAAACTCTATGGAGCAGTTCTACTTCATTCTATAGGGTCGCTATGAGTCAGAATTGACTCTACGGCCTGGGTAACTTTCGGAAATCACCAGGCCTTTCTTCCCAGTCCATGTCTGGAACTTCCACTGAAACTTGTTCAGCATCATAGAAAAGTGTAAGTCTCCTATGACAGACAGGCGGGAGCTGAACTTGGAAGAATCAAATCCAGCTCTCTAACGTGGAATGCAAGAAATCTATTGCTGGACTACCACTGCCCTCTGTCAGAGAAGAGTAAGAATGTGATATTTAGTCACTTTAATGGTCCTAGCAACAGGAGCTGGCAGACAGTGTCACCACGCAAGAGCTCAAAATCATCAGTTGCTAGAATACATTCATGTATTTGTATAAATACATGAATGTATGGAAGTCGGCCACATGCCGGTTGAGGGCCATCTACAACCTACATAGACTTAAACCTGCAAAACCAAACTATGTTATAATATTTCTTATGACCCTTGTGCAAGGCTGCCTAATACTGGTATAACATTCTCACTCACTGGCTCAAGTACACTTATCTCCCTAAAGTGTCATCTGGAAAGTAGTCACATGGTAGGAGGATCCACGTGATACCACGGTACCTGAGGAAGCATGACATTCAAATCCACCCTTTTTCAACAAGCTACCAACTCCTGCCATTTTTAACACTGTTGTCTCTTTTGAGCTTTTGTTCCTGAGCAGTCTTCATGTGGCATGGCATCTGTCTTCTGCCCTCTCCACTCCTCTGGCTTCCTTATTTAAAGTCTTTTTTTATATCTCAAAAGAGATGAATTTAAGACACACCTATACTAATTCTGTCTCATTAACATAACAAAGACAACTCATTCCAAGTGTAATTATAATCACAAAGCACTGTTGATGTTGTTCAGTGTTGTCAAGTCTATTTGGACTCACAGTGACCTAAATAAAATGACACAGAAGACAACACTGCCTGGTCCTATCCCATCCTCACAACCATTGCTCATTCCAGCCTGTTACTGCAGCCACTGTGTCAATCCATCTCATCAAGGGTCTTCCTCCTTTTCACCTCATGAAACATGATATCCTTTTCCAAGGACTGGCCCCTCCTGATAACAATAAAGTAAATGAGATGAAGGTTCATCATTCTCATTTCCAAGGAGCACTGGGTTAGAATTTACAACCCACATTTTGAGGAGACACAGTGCAATCCACAACATTCTATACTCTGGCCTCCCCAAATTTATATCCTTGCTCCATGCAAAGTACATTTCTCCCACATCATCCCAAAATTCTTAAATCAACTCCCAAGTTCAAAATCTCATCTTCTGAATTATTTAAATCAAATATGGATGAGGCACTAGGCATACTCCTTCCCACAGCAAAATTCCTCTGACTACTGTGAAATCTAGAATATAGGTTTTCTGCTTCCAAAATACAACAGCAGACCAGGTACAATCCATACATTTCCATTACAAATGATAGAAAAGTAGAGAGACACCTGGGATAACGGGAACTAAGCAAATCCAAGACCCAGCAGAATATATTAGTTCTCAAGGCATAAAAATAATCTTCTGTTCTCTGAGATCATCTAAGCAATGGCCTTGCCCTCCACACTATAGGTGTTGGCCATGCCCTTTGGATTCTGGATGGAGGCTGCTCAGCCCTGGGCTTCAACTCTGCCTTCCAGGGTCAAGGGGTCAGTAACTCTGTTCCCTTGGCTTTGTGCAGCGCCATTCTCGCAGTCCATCTTAGTGGTGATTTGACCTCCTTGGTTCCAGCAAGACCCATTCTTCTGCCCCTTAAGCATGGCAGCCTGACCCTTTAGCTCTGGGCAGTAGCTTCAAACTTGGCCAAACTGAATGGCAGCCCTACACTCTGGAACCAAGATGGTGAAAAACTGACTCTTTGAAACCTAGGAGGCCACAGCTCTGCCCAGGGGCTCTGATCCCAACGTTTGATGCTCAGAGGCCAGAGCTCTACCTTTTAAGACTAAGGTAGCTCTGCTTTTCATACTCCTTCCAATAGTTCTACTAATCTCCAAGCTGCTCTAAATCAAACAAAAAACCTGTTTCCATCAAGTCAATTCCAACTCATAGTGGTGGCCCTATAGGACAAAACAGAACTGTGCCATAGGGTTTCTAAGGAGCAGCTGGGAGATTCAAACTATTGCAAGGATGGTTCTTTTCTTAGAGGACAACAGATGCATTTCCTTTGACTTGTTTACTTCCTACAGAATTCCAAGATGCAGATAGCATTCTCTCCTTTCATTCTTTCTCTTCCCCCTTTGTTTTAGTCAGCTAGGGCTGCTCTAACAGAAATACCACAGAGTGGATGGCTTTAACAAAGAAAGACTTATTCTTACACAGTCCGGTAGGTTGCAAGTCCATATTCAGGGTGTCCGCTCCAGGGAAAGACTTTCCCCTTGACGGCTCTGGAGGAAAGTCCAGTATTGCATCAGTCATTGTCCAGGGAGTGTCCTAACGCAAGAACCTCTGGTCTGAACGACGCGCTCCGCTCCCGGTGCTGCTTGCTTGATGGTAGCGAGGTTCTCCAATTGTCCTTGGTTCTTTTTCCTTTTATTCCTTGCAAGCTAAAAGCATTAAGGGTGGGGCAAGCCATACTCCAGGGAAACTTCCCCCATAGCAGGAATTCACAGCCCCACCCTAATCCTTTAACATACAGGTTAGCAAAACCACACAATGGAGGACATTTCCAAGATACTGGGAACCATATCCCAGCCACATGGCTGCACACATTTTTGGGGGGACACAATTCAAACCATGACACCCTTCAATCTAAGATGACGGGTTTTCTGCTGTGGCAGTTGGTTAGATCCACCAGTCAAAAGTTTAATTTCTTTAACAAAAGATTGTGTACCCACATCCATAGTGAAAATGCCGGACATGTGTCCTTAGTTTGTACAACAGGATTTTCCAAATCTTTAAGTTTAGTTTTTATTTTGCATAGTTCATTTTTATGTCCATCTCTTTCCTCTCATATTTTACTATAAATGGCAATAAGAAATCATGTGGACCCTTTAAGATCTTGCTTAGAAATTTTCTCAGCCAGATATCTAAGTTCATCACTTATGAGTTATACCTTCCACCAAACATTTGGACATAATTCAGATGAGCTCTTTGCTGCTGTATAAAAATATCACCCTTTCTCCAGTGTCCAATCGCATGTTCATCATTTTCTTTTAAAGCCTCACCAGCACATTTAAGGCCCACGTTTCTAGCAACATTGTGATTCTGTTGCCTTACGCATTCTCTCCCACCACAGAGACTTTGTCTATAGTTCTCCTCACCTCCTTCTGAGCCCTCAACAGAACTGCCTTGATGTCCACAAATCTAACACCACTGTCTTCAAGGCATTCTGGGCTTTTATTAATAGGCACCTTAAAACTCTTCCAGCCTCTACTCATTACCCAATTCCAAAACTGCTTACACATTTTAGGTATCTGTTAGAAAAGCCCCCGACTCTTGGTACTAAGTTCCTACTTATCTAGTGCTACTGTAACATTAATACTACCAGTAGATGACTTTAACAAACAGAGATCTATTGTCTTAGTCCAGGAGTCTAGATGTCCGAATTCAAGGTGCTGGCTCTCAGGGAAGGCTTACTCTCTCTGTCAGCTCTGGAGGAAAGTCCCTGTATCTTCTGAACTTCTTCCCTACAATCTTTATATGGCTTTCATCTCTCGTCTCCCATCTCTATCACTTTTTCGCTTCCTTTATAAATCTCCTTTATATCTCAGAAGAGATTGGTTGACTCAAGACACACTCCATACTAATCCTGCCTCATTATAAGGAACACAGACAACCCACTGCCAAATGATTGGCATCTCTTCATGTGGCATCTCTCTTCTCCCATCTCTGCTTTTTTTTTTTTTTTTTTTTGCTTGCTCATTAAATCTCCTTTATATCTCAAAAAAGATTGATTGATTCAAGACACACCCTATAGTCATCCTGCCTCATTATATAGAACACAGACAACCCATTTCCAAATGTGATTATAACACAGGCATAAAGACTAGGATTTACACTATTCAATCCATAACACCTACCTTGGCAGACTGCACCATCAAGGCTTGACAGTCTGGTTGCTAAGTTTTGTTTTCTATAATGCGACCAGATGCTAAATGGCTACTGTTTTAGTTAGCTAGTGCTGCTCTAACAGAAATACCACAGAGTGGATGGCTTTAACAAAGGAAAGTTTATTCTTATACAGTCCATTAGGCTACAAGTCCAAATTCAGGATTTTCCCCTTGTTGGTTCTGGAGGAAAGTCCGGTACTGCATCAGTCTTTGTCCAGGGAGCGTCTTGGCACAGGAACCTCGGGTCTGAAGGACACACTCTTCTCCCAGTGGTGCTTTCTTGATGGTGTGAGGTTCCCAATTCTCAGCCTGCTTCCCTTTCCTTTTACCTCTTGCAGGATGAAAAGGATTAAGGATGCAACAGGCTACACTACAGGGAAACTGCCTTTACAGCAGAACAAGAGGGTAACCCTATGAAGGAGTTTACAGTCCCACCCTAATCATTTAACATACAGCATAGCAAAATCACAAAATCGAGGTCAGTTGTAGAATACAGGGAATCATGGTCCAGCCACATGGCTACACCTATTTTGGGGAAGACATAATTCAATCCATGACAGCTACAGACTTAGTAACAGCATTCCCCTTAAGCTCCTATACACAAACTTCATTTACTTTAGACAGCCTTCCTGAGAAAAGTCACAAAAGAGCCTCAGTTATCAAATCTTTCAGAAGCTTCTTAACAACATTCAAGTAAAGAAAGAAAAACACTCCTCATCAGGGTCTCCTAGCTGCAGGAGCCCTTGAGGGCTGCAAATAGTTAACAGGTTAATGCAGCTGGCCACTAACCTTGAAGGCACCTCAGAAGAAAGGCCAGGTGATCTTCAAAAAAAATCTGCCATTGAAAACCCCATGGAACAATACTCTACTCTGACAGACATGGAGACACAGGACACAGTGAGTTGCAACTGACTCCATGGCAACTGGTTACATTGCTATGACAACTTACCTGATACAGGCATAATAAAAGTTGCCTGATAAGGCATAATAAAAGTTGCAAAGCACAGGTATCCAAGACAGATAACTAAGAGACATCAAAGCAAACTCTTCTTTGGATCTGTCTTGGAAACCACTGGTGGCTGGTAACAAAGCTGACTCTACGAAGAGTTTAAAAGGAGTTTCCCACTGCAGAGATCCTCCTTATCAAACAGAAACTTTGAAAGTGAAGGCTGTGTTGTACACTTACCATTATCTGTAAGAAGCACTGAAATCTTACGGGAAAGTCATAGCTATAAACTAGACTTTTATAACTAACATACCAGAAAATACTTCTCAGAGCACACTACTCCCTGTAATTGCTAAAACTGTTGGTTCAGATACAAAAACCTTCTTACAGAGGAAAATAAAGCAAAAACGTTAAGTATTAGTTACTGTCTGTGGTCACAAACCTTGTAACAGGGTCAGGACTTGAACTTATGCAGAACTAATAAACCAGCACTGTTCTGTACTACAGAGTCCTTGAGTGGCAACAATCGCTTTTCACTAATATCCGAAAGGCTGGCGGCTGGAGTCAGGCATAGCAGAGAAAACTCTATGGAGGTTGCTATCAGTTGACTCCACAGCAAATGGTTGTGGTTTCTACTACAACATTCACAGTTCTGGAATGCAGTCCACGGTTATTTTTAGCAGAATTATCTTCCTAATTGTATTGTGTTTTGGTCAACATAAGAATTAGTTTGCATTCCCTTCCAAATCGTAAGCAAAGGCAGGCTGCCCAGAAGTGTGAAAAAACGGTGGCAGGGGAAATCAGCCTGGGATTAAATCTTGGCCAAAACCGAACAACAAATTGAGGGGTTTACATCATTTCCACAGTAGGGGAGATGACTTTTCAGCTTAACAGGAAACGCACAGGGGTTGAAGGAACTGTTTTTTGACACAGCAAACTTTTGAGGTAACCGTTCCTACCTCCTTCTTGAACACTGCAACACTAAGATTTGAGATAATAAATAAATAGTCCCAGGATGATTTCACGCAGGGGTGCAGCCTCACCGGCCTGACCCCACAGCTTTTCGCACTTCCCCACGCCGGTACTCCCCTCACAGACATGCGCAGACTCATCAGCTGCAAGCAGGAAACAATGAGCATCACCAGCCTGTAGACTGGAGCAACAGACTGGGGCAGAGTTGAAGTTTAGTACCCTAAAAGATTGTGCAAAACTGAGCTTCAAGTCCCAGTAGGAAAATTAGCATTGATTATGGTTGTCTTTTAATATTCAGAGCGAACGGACGCGAGGCTTATTTTTAGTTAAGGTGGGTTTGTTGGGTTTGGAAAAAGATAAGAAAACTCTACAAACTTGGAGTACCTTGCAAAGAAAGGAGACAACCAAAAGCTGATTAAACTAGAAGACACCTTCTCTCCAGCTGCTAATCTTCACTAACTACAGATAAGGAAATGCAACTAGCAAACATACGGAATCAGTGATCAAAGTGAAACCGATTTTAATTTTTTAACAGGATCGCAGGCCAGCAAAGCTCATAAGGACCGACTTAACAGCCCCAGCAAGCAGTCACCCTAACCTGAGGCACTTAAATACCTCAGTGTGAAGATTTTCAAAGCAAACTTGAAGCAAAACAAAAAGGACAAAACCTTGCTTTTCAGCTGTGTGCGATACAGGAAGAGCACGCAGTTTTGTTTTGGGGCGGGGGCAGGAAGTGTATGAAGAGGAACCGGACCCCGGTCCGGCTGCCGGTCCTCACTCCCCGGCCCGCGCTCCTGCACCAGGTCCTCCCTTGCCGCTGACCAGGACCACCGAGCGGATGCAAGACGCGGACCCAAGCACCTCCGGCTCTCAGGACATTACCACCCCGCGCCAACGCACACTCGGGACCCTAAGAGGAGCCAGACCTCTCCCTCCAGGTGCTTCCGTTCGCCCTGGGATATTCGCACACTGCCCCGCGAGCGAAATCTGCCTGTGCTTCAAGGAGGACGCCCCTCGGTCCGCCTCGGGGTCACTCTACCCTGCAGGTCCCCGCAGGTCAGGCCCCCGCCTGGCCCAGGCTCCCAGCACCGACCGGCTGGCCAGCCTGCTTCTCCCGCACTCACCGCCGGGCGGCTCTGGGCGCGCCAGCCTCCCGCCAGCCGGGCCCGCGGGGGCGCACTCCGGGGCGCGCCACCGCACGGGCGCGCTCCCACACAGGTCCCCTTCCCGCACGCACACACCAGCATCCGCCGACGGCGCGCTCCGGGACGGCTCCGGGGCGGACGGGAGAGCGGGAGCGCAAGGAATCCCTGGAATGAGGCACCGCCCGCCGGCCCTCACCCAGCGCCTCGGACCAGCGGGGACACGCCCCCGGACACGCCCCGCCCCAGCAGGTGGGGCGGAGCCCAGGTGAGCCCGAGGGAGGCGGGGGCGGGGCCTCGCCGCGACCAGGAGAGACTCGTCTGCCACCCCCCTCCACACGCCTCGCTCCAGCTCGCACCTATCGGGTCAGCGTGGGCCCGCTCAGTCAGCTGCCTACCGAGGTCCCGGCGGTCGGGCGCGGCTCCTCAGCGGTGGTGTGCCCAGCCTCTTACACACCTCCGTACTCCTAAAGCCAGGCAGGAGCGAACACACCTTCAATGCACACGTACCAAACCAAGGAACGTTTGGTGCGCACCCGGTGCCTGCTAGGAGCCAGGCGCGTTCCCTACACGCATACAAATAGGTTCCCGCACCCAGTGTCACAGCATGTGACACCGCAGTCCACGGTCGAACTGCCCTCGGTGCCTGAGAGACATGCTGCCCCCTAACCGCGACGCGCCGCCAACCAACTGCCAGAGCGCTCAAGCCAGACCTGCATCGCCTGCACTGCTCTGCTCTTCGGCCCCCCACCAGCTCCAGGCTGCCACACAGACCTGTCCGTAGAGCAGCCCGGGGATGGGTTCGCAGCCCCCAAGTGCCTGGGGGTCGATGATCACACCCGCTCACACCCCGGAATGAGACACACGCTTGTCTCCACTCTCCACGGGATGCCAACCTGGGGCACTGGCTCGCCCTGTCGTCACCCACGCACACCCAAGCCACACTGCCCAGACAAGCCGGCGGCCACACGTACCTGAAGGTGCAGATCGCACTCGCTTTGGGAGACGTGTGTTCAGGTGCCCGCCACTGCGATCAGGACGGCAGCTGCAGTCCAGCACACTCAGGCGCGGCTCGGCTTCCTCCCATTACAGCATTTTACACTACCCCACGACACTTCACACACACACACACACACACACCCGCGCGCGCGCGCGCGAGGCTCACTCCAGGCGCTCCGCCGCGTCTTTTCCTCCCCCTCCCTCACCCGGAGGAGGAAGTCCTAGTAAATCAAAACAGTGTGGAAGGGAGGGCGCGAAGGAGGAAGGGAAGGAGAGCGAGGTAGAGGGAGCCCTCCTGGGCCACGCACACACCAGTGTTTGCTGTGTTTGGCAAACTCCTGTAGCCCTCCACCAGTCCGCTCGGAGATGGGCCGGGGGAGGGACCGAGGGGGAGGAGGTGAAACATTTCTAATTGGTGCAGGTTCTTGTTACAGCAGCAGCTCAGGCACGTGATCCTGAAAAGAAAAGGCCTGTCTTTAATTTTTTCCTGTCATTCTCTAGAGATTGGATAGTGGAGGATAGGGGGAGGAGGCCCTGTACACTCCCCCGGTCCGCGGCAGCCCTCACCCCATTGTTTTCTCGTACTGCTACAATTACGAAAACATTTGCTTAACATTTCCAGCCGCTAACTTCATAAAGTAAATAGAGGCTGGACTTCCCCCTGGTTTGGTCTAAATGGCTTCATGTTGCTTGCCTTCTGGCTGTGCTCAAACTCAGTACTTATTAGGAGACCCAAGCTCTCAGGGCTTTCCCTGGGACAGAGCTCTGCTGGGAAAGCATGATAACGAAAAAACAAAAACCAGCTTTCACTGGGGCTCAGGGGGAAATTGCTATGCAGTTTTCAAGCTATTTTCTCATCTATTACCTCATCTCATCGTATCAAGGCACAGCACACTATCTGATCTGATCTTAACCCCTGTCAGGGACCAGGACAGGTATTAATAGCTTCATTTTACACAGAGATTTAATGGCTCACCTAAAGCGTCGGGAGGCACTGGCTGAGTGAGAACCTGAGTCTTCTGGCCTCCTGTAAAATCACTTTCCTCAGACAACACATATCAGTGAAGTTGGAGTAGCCACAGTGACAGGTCGATTTCAGCACAGCTGTCCTTCGTTTGCTGGTTCCCAGATATTCCCAAAGATATTTTACTTAAACTCCGTTTCCATTCTTAAGTAGTCTCAGACTAGGAGAAAAGAAATCTGGAGAAATATCACAAATAGGAGGGTTTTGTCCTGCTAAATTAGGACAGAGAATGAGAAAAGAGTGAGGATTGTTTGGTCAGATTCCAGAAAGTGGGGCCAGAAAGAAAAATGGCTTGGATTTTGACAGTCCTGGATTTGAATCCAAACTCCACCCCTATTAGTTATAGGTTCTTCGGGCAAGTCATCAAGCCTTAGTTTTCGCATCTGTGAAGCAGAGATAATGTTCTTACTTGGACTAGGCAGGGAGGTTCAAGAAATATTCATGTTTCTGTCCCTTGTGTTTCCTGCCTTAAATCCAACATCGTTGGGGCACTTATAAACTGACACCCACCCCAAACATGGGCTGATAGGAATATGATTTGCCCAGATGATGCAAATGAATAATAGCAATAATAATAATACAAGTGCCCATTTATAAAAGAGCTCTAGAGTATACAAAGTGTTCCCACATCACATTAGCTCATTTGATCTTTATGACAACTCTGCCATTTGTATGCCGCTAAATGATTTCCATTGTAGGTCAGTCTGGAGGTCCTAAAGCTGCCTCTTTAATTTCCATCACTGCTTAGAGTAAAGCTCACTCTGCAGATAAATCATGAGGACCTAGGGCCCTTTCTCGTGGGTATGACAAGTCTTTGGCCTTTCTAAGGATTAATCTCACTATTTCCCTTACATCAGTGTTAGTGTGACTTAGTTTGGCTGTTTAAGTTGTGAGGAAGGCAAACACACTCAAGTTGTCATAAGAAAAAGGACGGTTGCTCTAAAAATTTAGGTAGACTGGAACTCAAACATGTCAGTGACAGTACAGTGTTCAACCCATGGACCCGTTATGTGGCTTTCTAAACAGATGAACCACAATGACCTGCAACGATCTGGATGAATCTTGCAATATTAAGTGAAATAAGTCCTGAAAGATGACATAAAGCATAGTACTCCATAATGTTAATTTTAAAAAATAATTTCAGGAGTACATATGGATTCACATGTATTCAGTGGTACTGCAAAAGATAGGCCTGCAAATTGATCTGTGTCCATTAAGATGTCAATCAAGGAAACCCTACAGCACAGTTCTTTGTAACACATGGGGTCCCCAGGAGTCAGAACTGATTCACTGGAAACTAACACCACCGCCACCTGCAATAAAGCCATATATGTTTTTTGTTTGTTTGTTTATGTATATATATAATTTTATTTCTTTTATTGTGGTTAAGTGAAAGTTTACAGTCCAAGTGAAATTTGCTATATCAAACTCCATATATACGCTTCTATGCAGCTCTAGCTGTTCTCCCAACTCTATGACAGCACACTTCTCCTTTCCACCCTGTACTTTTGTATTCATATAACTAACGCCTGTCCCCTCTGCTTCACCCTCCTATCTCACATATCCTATTATCTTATAGTCCAGTCCAACTTTGGTCTGAAGAGTTGTCTTTGGTCCTGGATTCAGTTGTGGGCTAGCAGCATATATATTTTTAAAATTAAAAAAAGGGGGAATGATGGGCTGAGGATTCGGGATGATGTCTACTTAGGCAGGGGGAAGGGATGACATTGCATAGGAGGGAACCATTTGGTTAGATGTATGTCAAAATCCTAGCTTTTGGGTGATGGGTTCACAGGTTCACTATTAAAAGTAACTACCTAAGTAGCTAACTAAATAAATAAAGGTAAGCTATGCACAGACAGGTTAAGAGCTCAGCTGCTAACCAAAAAAAAAGGTTAGCAGTTCGAACACATCACCACTCCTTGGAACCCTATGGGGTAGTTCTACTTTGTCCTATGGGATCACTGTGACTCAGAATTCACTCAACGACAATGGGTTTGGTTGTTTTGGTTTTTCACGTGCAGACCAGAGTCTCTGGCTGTATTAACAAAATGTTAATACACTCAGCTGCTAACTGAAAGGTTAAAGGTTCGAGTCCAGTATGTCCTAGAGAAATAAGAGCTGTCACACAGATAGACTATGTTCATTGCAGCTTTGTTCACAATAGCAAAAAAATGGAAACAACCTACGTGCTCATCAACAGATGAATGGATAGACAAACTATGGTACCTTCACACAATGGGGTACTATGCAACGCTAGTGATGAATCCGTGAAGCATCTCATAACATGGATGAAGCTGGAGGGCATTATGCTGAGTGAAATAAGCCAACCACAGAAGGATGCATATTGTATAAGACTACTAATTGTGGTGTTGGAGAAGAATATTGAACTTTTCACAGACTGCCAAAAAAACAAACACATCTCTTCTGGAAGAAGTACAACCAGAGTTCCCCTTGGAGGCTAAGATGTGAAGACTGTGTCTCACATTATTTGGACATGTTGTCAGGAAGGATCAATCCCTGGAAAAGGACACCATGCTTGGTAGAATGGAGGGCCAATGGAAAACAGGAATACTTTCAACAAGATGGGTTGACGCAGTGGCTGCAATAATGGAATTCAGCATAAAAACTATTGTGGGCATGGCACAGGACCGTGCAGTGTTTCGTTCTGTTCTGCATAGGGTCACCATGAGTCAGAACAAACTTGCACCTAACAACACTACTGATCAAAACTCGTGAAAAGATCCACACACAAAAAAATAATCTTTGATGGTTTTGAGGGAGGGGAGGGATGAGGGTGGAAAAATACTAAATAGACAATAGATAAGTGGTAACTTGGATGAAGGAGAAGACAGAACACAATACTGGGAAAGCCAGTACAACTTGTGGGGACCATATCAAGGAACCTGTAGCTCGACTGGTATAACATAGTTTATAAAGAAAATGTCCTATATTCCACTTTGGTGCGTAGCATCCAGGGTCTTAAAAGCTTTGAGACTATCTGAGATAGTCTACTAGTCTTACCCCTTTGGGAGGAAGGAAGAATGAAAAAACTAAAGACACAAAGGAAAAACTAGCCCAAAGGCCTAGTGAAACAGATCTATCATGGCCTCCACCAGACTGAGTCCACTGCAGTTAGATAATGTGCAGCTCCTACCGCTGATCACTCTGACAGGGATTGTAATACAGGTTCCTGGAAAGCCTGGGAAAAAGTGTAGACCATAATTCTAACTCACAACAAAAGACCGGACTTATTGTCCTGACAGAGTCTGAAGAAACCCTGGGTGTACGACCCCAAACACCCTTTCAGCTCAGTCACTCCTGAGGTTCACCCTTCAGCTAAAGATAAAACAGCCTCATAAAACAAAATGAGACTAAAGGGGCACACCCACCCAGAGGCAAGGACTGGAAGGAAGTGGGGTATATGAAAGCTGGTAATAGGGAACCCAAGGTAGAGAAGGGAGAGTGTTGACATGTCATGAGGTTGTTAACTGATGTCATAAAACAATTTGTCTGTTAACTGATCCGACTGGAAGGCACTTGGCTTGGCTGTTAAGTGTTTAATAAGAAACTACTTTGTTCTGTAAACCTTCATCTAAAGTACAATTTTAAAGTACAAAGACTTAAAAAAGATTTAAATCAAATTGGCATTTGAGTTCTCCTTTGCAACACCTGGATAACTGATGTCAGGAGAACAATGTTATTAATTGAATTTTGTGCCTCTAAAATATGTGTCAAAAAAAAAAGAGTTTCAAATCTACCTTAGAAGAAAGACCTGGCAATCTAGTTCCAAAAAATTAGCCAGTGAAAACTCTCTGGAGCACAACTCTACTCTGCCTCCACTGAGGTCACCATGAGTCTGAGTTGACTTGACAGCGACTGGAATCCGGTATGCATGGACCACTGACGAGACTGAGTTTCAAACTGGGAGTTATATCAGTGCACCAAAAGGTCATTTAAAAAAAAGAACAGTTACAATAATCACAGAAAGAAGCAGAGGAAGCCAGATTGGCTGTGAGCTGGTAATTGCTGAAACTGAATGTTGGGTACAGAGTGTTCATCATACTATCTAACCGCTCTACTGTGTATATGTTTGAAATGTTTTCTATTGAAAAAACAAATAAAGGAAAAGAAAGTTAATAAGAAGTAGGGGTGCTCGGTGGATTGCTGTTCTACCTTTCGCCCGTGGGCTACAAACCCAGTGGGTCAGTCTCCCTCTCTCTGTTTTTTTTTTTTTTTTTTTTTTTTTGTGTGTGTGTGTGTGTGTGTGTGCCTCTCCACCCAACACATTCTTTTCTCTCTGTCTACCAGAGGGCTTCCTCATTCCTTTGGGTCCCTTTTAACTGTCCCTACTACCCCTTTTGCATTTACTCCCGCTGGTACCTGACTTCCTTTGTATCTTCATAGTTCAAATTGCTCAGACTGAAGATCGGATTCTTCTCTTTATGCTAACTCAAGAACCAGCTGTAATCTGATCTACCTTGAAGTCGTGGGTCCATGCCTGGTCTAATGATGAGAAACAGGGGTGAGAGAGGCAGAGTTACATGGAATGTAACCCAGGTGCCTCTAGGTGGGGCTGGATTCTGCAGAGACTAACTCACAAATACAACATGTTGAAAGGTTCCCAGGAATTCAGTTAACTAAGAATAAGGTTTTTTCCTTTCCATTTGCTTCCTTAAGATTTCTTAAGGCTTTTCTCAGAGGAGAATGAAGGATATTAAAGACATAAAGAAAACATGAGTCTTAAGAGACAGAAGGGGACACATAATCCAGAGACTACATCAGCATGAAACCAGAAGAACTAGATGGTGTCCGGCCTCTGCCAATGACTGCCCTGACAGGGCACACAAGAAAGAGTCCCTGACAAAACAGGAGAAAAATAGAGTGCAGAACTAGAACCCTATCAAAAAGACTTGATAGTCAGACAGAGTGCAGGGTCCCCAGAATACACAGCCCCTGGACTCTCTGTTAGCCCAGAACTATGACCATCCCTGACGCCACCTGTTTAGACTAAGATTGGAATGTACTATGAGACATAAAATTATAACGGTGAAGAGTGTTCTTCTTGTATTACATACATAGAAGAGATTAAGTGGGCAGCTCCTATCCAGAGGCAAGAGGAAAGGGCAGAGAACAAGAGCTGATTGAAAGGACACAGGAGATACAAGGTGGAAGGAAGAGTACGCTGTCACAGTGAGGGGAGAAGAGCTAGAATTATATGGAGTCATCAGTGTGTGTAAGTTTTACGTGACAAATTGACTTGGATTGTAGATTTTTGCTTAAAGCACAATAAAAAATTTTTAAAGATTTCTTAAGGTTTTTTTTGGCTAATGGGTATTGCAAAAACAGTTTTCTTCTCCACGCCAAATTCCCAGTAAACACTATTTTTCAGTTTGTCCTCACATGTCACACTCACGAAGAGGAAATAAAGGGAATACTGATGACTCATATTTCACATAGACTTTTGTTGTTTCCCTTAGTGCACTGACTTGTCTATGAATCATGTCCTTTTCTACCTCGTGTCTCTTTACTCTGATGTGCTTGTATGAGTCTCTTTCATTTGTTTTGTCTCTTCCCTCCAACTTGCTCCACTGAGGTGTCAGAAGATGTGGGTTTTTGTTAAGACTCGGTCTCTAGGTAACAGGATGAGCCCCGTAAAGTCATTTCACACCTACGGGTCTAAATCTTCCCACCCATGAAAAGTTTAGGTCACATCAGGTTTGTGAAACAAGCTTCATCTTGAGCACCAGCTCTGTATCCTTAGTATTCTAAGGATACTAAGGTCACAGTTGAGGCTCAATGAAAAAGAACTGTCCAGATTGTTTAGTAATGTCTGCTACAGGCCAAAACTGGTGGACCAGATGCTTGCCATTTTGAACCCAGGAGAGCTCTAAAATGCCCTCAAGCAATAGTTGCTCTCTTCTCTAGAGTGAGAACAGGTGAGCATCTACTTTTCCAATTTTCACTCAAATGGGCTTATTTAGATGAGAACGTATAGAATAAGAAATTATCTAAAATAATAATAACTAGCATTTGATGAGCACTTACAGTGTTCCAGACACTGTTCTAAGTATTTCACAATTGTTTAGTTCATCCTCACAGCAGCACTATGAGGTAGATATTACAAGCATCCTGTTTAAGCAAATGAAGATGCTGAGTCATAGAGATGTTAAATAACATCTGTAACAAGGGGGATGCAACTAGGATCAAAACCCAGGTAGTCTGGTTTGGAAGTTCACTTCCTTAGCCTCTGATTTCTGTGTTGTTTGCAGACTAAACTGCATCAGGCCTCACCTGGGAGTTGGTCAGAAATACAGACTCTCAGACCCCACAGAGAACTATTTAATCAGAACCTACACATTCATGTTACAGTTTGAGAAGCACCGATCTACATCATATCACCTTCTAACAGGATATGAGCTGCCATTGTTTAGTGTTTACAGTGTACATGCACCATGCTATGCAATTTACCTCCATAAGTGTGTTTAATCTGCATAAAAATCCTGTGAAGGGAAATCCCATGAAATCAATAGATTGCAACAATGTCAGCACCCTGGTTATGATATTGTATTATAGTTTTGCAAGATGTTACCAGTGAGGAAGACCAGGTAAAGGATACGTAGAATCCCTCCATATTATTTCTTACTTGTGAATCTACAATGATTTCAAAATAAATTCTCACAATGTATATTTTCTTTTTCCTACTCTTTCTGTTGAGGAAGCAGAAACTTTAAAGAGGTTAAGTAACCAGTCTAGTTGGTAATGCAACTCAGAAAATACTTGTTGAGGCCCTACTATGTGCAAGCTGGTCCCTGGGTGGCACAAGTGATTTGTGGTTGTCTACTTAAGCAAGATTTTGCTGAAGATCATTCAAAAGTGACTGCAACAGTATCTTAACAAGGAACCGCCAGAAATTCAAACTAGATTCAGAAGAGGATGTGGAACCAGGGATATCTTTGTTGATGTCAGATGGATCTTGGCTGAAAGCAGAGAATACCAGGAAGATGTTTACCTGTGTTTCAGTGACTATGAAAAGGCATTCAACTGTGTGGATCATAACAAATTATGGCTCATATTGCATAAAATGAGAATTCCAGAACACTTAATTGTGCTCTTAAGGAATCTGTATATGTATTAAAAGGCAGTTGTGCGAACAGAGCAAGGGGACACTGCATGATTTAAAGTCAGGAAAGGTGTGCATCAGTGTTGTATCCTTTCACCATATCTTTTCAATCTGTATGCCAAGCAAATAATCTCAGAAGCTGTATGAAGAAGAACGAGGCATCAGGATTGGAGAAAGACTCATTAACAACCTGTATTATGCAGACAACACCACCTTACTTGCTGGAAGCAAAGAAGATTTGAAACATTTACTGATGAAGATCAAGGACCACAGCATTCAGTAAGGACTGCACCTCAACATCAAGAAAACAAAAATCCTCACAACTGGACCAGTGAGCAATATCATGATAAATGGAGAAAGGATTGAGACTGTTAAGGATTTAATTTTACTTAGGTCCACAATCAACACCCACAGAAGCAGCAATCAAGAAATCAAGACACATTGCATTGGGAAAATCTGCTGCAAAGGATCTCTTCAGAGTATTGAAAAGTAAAGATGTCACCTTGAAGACTAAAGTGTGCCTGACCCAAGCCATAGTATTCTCAATCACATCATATGCATGTGAAAACTGGACAGTGAACAAAGGATACAGAAGAAGAATTGACACCTTTGAACTGTGGTGCTGGAGAAGCATGTTGAATGTACCATGCATCACCAAAAGAATAAACAAATCTGTCCTGGAAGAAGTACAGTCAGAGTGCTCCTTGGAAGCAAAGATGTCAAGACTGCATTTACATACTTTGGGCATGTTGTCATGAAGGATCAGTCCCTGGAGGAGGACATCATGCTTAGTAGAGTGGAGGGTCAGCAAAAGAGGAAGACCCCAATCCAAAAGAGGATTGACGCAGTGGCCACAACAAGGGGCTTAAGCATAAAAATGATTGTGGCCATGACGCAAGACCAGGCAGTGTTTCATTCTGTTGTGTGTAGGGTCACTATGACTCATCATCCACTTGATGGCACCTAACAACAACAACAACAACAAATTACTTACAGGTTGTCAGTTCAAGCCCACTCAGTGGCATCATGGAAGAAAGGCCTGGCAATCTGCTTCCATAAAGACTGGAGCCAAGAAAACCCTCAGGAGCAGTTCGGACTGGACAGCAATGAGCTTGGTTTTTGGCACTTTGTGCTGTTCTACAGACACAGCAATGGATCAACATTACCCTCCTCTAGATACCACTCTAGTGTTGGGCAGTCAGGACTCAAACCCCATTTGGTTACAGAGACTGCTGCTAGTGAGATTTCAGAGATGCAATCACAGGATCAGAACATGGTAAATAACAGTGATATTCACAGTTGAAACTTTGCACAGTTTCTAGACAAATGTATGTTAAAGCATCTATTCATGCCTAGCTACACAAGAAACAAGAAACAAACAATAACAACAACAACAACAAAAAAAAAACAGTTGTCATTGAGTCAGCTCTGATTCACGGCAACCCCATGTGTGCTTGGAGAGAGTCCATTGAAATAGGGCCATTTTGAGTAGTAGTAACCAGAGCCTCAAGTGTCTTTTGGGATCAGATGAAGACTCATGCTCCAGGGGCAGTTTTCCAAGCTTTGGGGATGTACCATTTGAAACCTGTCGGGGAGTCAATAGTGAGCATTTTTTCTGAATGTTAGCTCTTTTTGCAATATAGCTTCAAATGAGTCTCCTTAAGCAAGACCAGATTTATGAGTGGAACAATTGCCCAGACCTTAGATCTCTCAGTGGTATCCAACACTGATCCAAAGATGGATTTGTCTTCATACAAGTTTTCCTTCAAATACTGTAAGAACACTTGAGCTTGGCAATGTACCCTTGCTGTCTTTCCTTGGGACGAATTTTCCTAGAAACAAGCTGGGGCAGGAGGTAATAAGGACCATTTCCATAGAAAAGAATGTTGCAGATGCCGAATTCAAGGCCAGCCAGAGTTTGGCCCCAGTTAATGAACTGCCTCTCAAACTACAAATGATTTGAATTGGAGAACTCACCCAAAATGAGCATGTGTTTTTCTTCTGAGCATGGAATCCAGAGGACAACAGCACTTGGGAGTGAAATTATTCAAACTGGAGTTGCCATGTCTATCTTGGCTCCAATTTCTTCTTTTGCATTCAGCTCTGACATGCATGCACTTACCCACATACAGGCAAGACGAAAGTGAACAAAGAAAGAGGTCAACATTACTGGGTGCCAACTACACATAAAGTACTATACTCAGCAATCATGTCATACAAGGTAAGCCTATGAGGCAGATGTTATTATCTCCCTTTTATAGATGAGGAAGTGGAGATTCTCAGCCTTGGTCCCATCGTTTTCTAGTTGCTTGATCTTGGGATGCGTTCTTTAACCCATTCAAGCTTGCATTTCCTCGCTTATATAACAAGGATGATCCCTACTTTAAAAGGTGATTATATGGGTGACAGCAGTCACGATATTAAAACACGAGGGTCCCATTTCAAATTCTAATGTGCCTCCACACTATACATGGTTGAGTTACCTAGTAAGCAGACTGCGTGTGATCCTGCAGAATAGAGCAGAACTGCTCCATAGTGTTTTCAAAGAGTGGCTGGAGGACTCGGACTACTGATCTTTTGGTTACCAGTCGAGCTCTTAACTTCTGTGTCACCAGGCTTCTATGTTTGTATTTAGGGTACCACAATGCATAAAATGACTTCTGAAGAAATTTTATTTAAAAATATAGAAATAATTATGTTAGTCACTTTGGGCAAAGATCAGGTATCTTCTTCATACATAATTTGCAATTCAGCATTCTCAACTACATATAGAAAACAGCACTATCATCTTTCCAGAACCTGGAAGCTTTAGATATTCCCTTTAGAACAAAACATTTCCTCCTCCCATGTTTGGGTCCAATATTGATGAGATTCCTACACAAAGGGTTAAAAGGATGATAAGGCTATTTTTTCCTTCCAGAGTAAGAGAGAGCTTTCCAAAGAGTAACCTGATACTTCAGGGTGGTAGGTAATGTCACTTCCACACCTTTGAGGCTAGGCTGTCTTTGAGAAACCGGAGTCCTGCCCAGCCTGCCTTCTATGATTTTTGTCTCTCCCCTGTCCACTCCTTCCCACTCACCCAGGAACTTTTAGTGCCAAGCCTGGAGATGTGCTGTAGGAACCCTTAAGTAATTCAGCAATTCTTTCTACCTCCTTTCCTTCTGTCCTCATTCTCTCCTTCCCTTCTGTATTTCCACACTTACTGAGCACCCTCTATTTGCTATTTAGTGTTGTAGATGTTGAAGTCACAGCTGTCAATAAGATAGACAAGGTCCTGCTCTCAGAGGACGTTTGGGGGGAATAAATAGGGAGACAGACAATAATCCAGAAGACATAACTGAAATCACGTACTTTAAGGTAATTTAAATGAAATAATTTAAAATAGTTTTAAGAGCTATGAAGAAAACAAAACAAGGTAATGAAATAAAATGTGACTGTCAGTAGCAGTGAAATGGCATCACTCAGGACATTGTGATGAAAGAAGTCATCTCAGAGGTGGTGACCTTTGAGCTAAGACCTGAAGGATGAGAAGAAGCCAGTCAGGCAATGATCTGAGGAGGAAATTTTACAGATAGAAGGAAGAGCAAGTGAAAAGGCTCTGGAGCAGAAATAATTTTGCCACGTTTGAAGACTGACGGAAGGCCAGTGTAGCTGGATGACAGTGGGGGGGAGAGCATTGGGACATAAAGTTGGAGAAGGCATGGAAGGTTTTATCGGCCATGGCAAGGACTTCAGAATTTATTCTACATACAAAGGGAAGCCATTTGAAGGGGATAAAGAAAAAGGGTGATATTACTTGAGTTCTTAAAAGTTCTCTCCTATGGCTGTGTGAAAAATAGATCATGGAGGATGAAAGAGACAGAAGCAAGTAGATAAGTGAGGAGACAGTTTTCCTGGAGAAATAGGAGTTTGGGTGAAAATACAATGAGAGATCAATAATGACAACTTATTATATTTGAGACACATTTTAGAGGCAGATGCCCTAGGTACTAGTTAAGGTAATGCCCACTAAAGTAACCCAGAAATCTTGGTGGTTTTTCACATAAAGTCCAAATAGGTGTTACAGAATAATAAGTGGCTTTCTTCCAGGTAGTGACTCAGGGGCCCAGGATCCTTCCATGTTGTACCTCTGCTCGCCCTGGACAGCAAGGGAAGAAAGAGAGCACAGAGAAGGAATAAATGCTCGTAGGCAATCAGTTAAGGTAAGTCCTGGGCTAGTTCTGGCACACATAAGTGAAACTTATGTGCTGTCAATGAGGACTAGTTGCTTGGGCTCACCTGCATAAAAGGAGACTAGGAAACTTAGTCCCCAGCTGAGAACAGTTCTTTTTTCAGCCATCAATTGCTGCTGTTACAGAAATATCACAAATGGAAGCCTTTAACAAAGAGAAATTGATTCTCTCACAGTTTAATAGGCTAGAAGTCCAAATTCAAGGCATCACCTACAGTGGAAGCCTTTCTCTGTCAGCTCTGGATAAAGGCTGTTTGAAAAAAAAATTTTTGTGTGTGCTTTTTAAATGAAAGTTTACAATCACAGTCACTTTGCTATATGAAAACCCACACGCACACTGCTATGCAGCTCTGGCTGCTTTCCCAGCCCTGTGACTGCACACTCCTCCTTTCTACCCTGTACTTCTCACAGTCATTAAACCATCTTCTGTCCCCTCATGCATATATTTAAGCCAAGAAGCACACACTTCACCAACGTCACTCTGTGTTATATAGTCCAGTCCAATCTTTGTCTGGAGAGTTGGCTTCAGTACTGGCTTCAGCTCTGGCCTAGCAGCGAGTTCAGGGGCTATGTTCTCGGGGGACCCTCCAGATGTCAGACCACCAAGTCTGATCTTCTGTTCTAGATCTGCATGCCCATTTTTCTCCTGCTATGTCAGGGAGTCTACACTGAATTCCCTGTCAGGGCAGTCATTGGTGATGGCTGGGCACCATCTAGTTCTTCTGGTCTCATGCTGATGAGGGTGCAGGAAAGTTCTTATGACCAATCTTCCGTTGGACTAGCAGTTCTCTGTTCAGCAACCCCAGGTCCAAAGAATGTACTCTGCTGCTGGTGCTGCTTTCTTAGTGGTATGAGGTTGTCCTGTCTCCCTGCTTGCTTCTTTCTTTTATCTCAAAGAAATTGGCTAAAGCCACAGTGCAGTCTTGTAGATTGAGTCCTGCCTTATTAACCTAACTGCCACCTATCTCACATCATTAACATCACAGAGGTAGGGTTGACAAGACATAGGAAAATTGCATCAGGTGACAAAATGGTTGACCAGCACACAATGCTGGGAATCATGACTTACCCAAAGTGATGGACATATTTTGGGGAACACAACATATACCTTTGGTTGCCAGCTGACCACAACATATACCTTTGGTTGCCAGCTGACCACAACATATACCTTTGGTTGTCAGAGCAGAGCTAGCAGACTTCCTGGCGGATTGCTCATGGGAGGCGAAGGAAAGAAAGGGCTCAGCATGACTCCTTGTCTTTTGGTCTGAGCAAAGATTAAAGGTCGCTATTAAATGAAATGGGGAGATGGGGGAGAAACAGATTTGTGTGATAAGGGAAAGCAAGGATTCCATTTTGGACACATTTAGTGTGAGCTGTTTATGAGATATCCACAAGGAGATGTAGAAAAGGCAGTTGGATATATGAGCTTCAAGTTCAGAGGAGAGGCCAAGCCTGAAGATTTATATGTTGTATTTCCCTTTACCCAGTAGTGTCTGATCCTGATACCTCCTGAGATGGTAGACTGGGTCTCTCGTTGCTCTTGATTCTCAACGCATTCACTGCATTTGACAAAAAGCATTCTAAATTCAAGACCCTAGGCTGGGCTGGGGCTTCTAGCTAAAATGTAGGCCTGACTCCATTTTATCAGTTTCTCAGAAGTAAATTCTGAGATTTGTAATTCTCAGAAAGCTTGTTAACTATGTCAAACATTGCTGACTCGGTCAAAATTGCAATATAAACCATTCGGTTTGCACAGGTGTGAAGCATGTAACTTTAGAAGTGAAGCTGATTCTCAGAAGAAACCTCTTTGCCACCTCTAGAAAAATGTTTTTTCTAATCTACCTGTACTTTTCCACAGCTTTGTACTATTTCAAATGTTAACCAGTCAGAAATGTTTCAGCTGTACTTTTCTGCTTGTAGGTTTTTGCCTTTTTAACCTCTGGCAACTGGACTGCTGTCTGGAGCACTCACTGAATTGCTTTTGTTTTGCATGTTTGCAGTTTAGATTGTACTATTCCCATAATGAACTTATTGTGTTTAACAAAATTATAGTTCATTTATACTCTTCGACATCTCTTGGTGCAAAAGTTGGATCTGAAGGACCACTGCCTGCCACCCCCCAAATTCCAGAGATCTGGATTCCAGTGCTAAGAGTCCATGGGCTCCCCATTTTCATGGAATCTCAGAATGTCCCTCAGTGAGTGACCTCTCAGATTGAAGCCTCTGCATCCTTGTGTTTGAAGCTCTGGGAGATCATTGTAGGATCTTTTTTACTTCACAAAGTTGGTTTTGTTTTGATTGATGCACTTGTGAGCTTTGAGCTATCCCTACAAAGATGCCACTAGACTACTGTCGTAAAAATTTTATTTTGTTCAGATTTCTTTCTGAATGTAGGAAATGTCCATCCCAAGGGCATATTGGCAAGGGCATATGAGAGCCTCCCCCCAGGAACACTGCCCAGCATATGAATAAACACTTGGGTCCACAGACCTGTGTCTTTCTATCTGTCTGGCATTTCTTTACTAAGGACAGTTTGGAGAGTCAGTGGCCACTCTGGAGACTCTTTGATCTTCCTAAATTGACTTTTCTGTGCAGCATATTGGGAAATAACAGGTCCTAAGTAAAAATAATTCAATGAGATGCCTTTTTGTGTGGTACTTCTGGGCTTCTAAAAGATAGCAAGATAGTAATTTTGCTTCTTTGCAGGACACTGTTTCCAAATTAATCACAAGGATAAAGAATTGCAGTGTCAGGACCCTCCTACCTCATCCTTTGCTGGCGATGACTTCTCTGTATCCCTCTTTACACTTTTACTCTCTACTATTCCCTCGGATGCTATGTATTTTACTGTCATTGACCTCTGTAGCACCTTTTTTCAGCATACCTGTCCATTCTGAGGGCCAATATTTGTTTGAAATTCATTTGGGAAAACCAACAATTTACCTGGACAGAAATACCTCAAGGATTCGCTATTTATTTCCTATTTATTTTTCTCAAATTCTCCATGCTGTTTTATATAGCTTTTACAATTTAAGATTGAGTCCAAACTGCTGAAATATGCTGATGATTTATTAGTGTGCCCCACCTCTCACCAAGCTTTATTGGAGATCATACAATTTTATTGCAATATCTAGCTGCCAGTGGACATAAAATTTCCAAGGAAAAATTGTTCTTGTTGTTATCAGGTGCTATCAAGTCTGTTCTGACTCATAGACATCCTATGTACAACAGAACAGAATGCTGCCCGACCCTGTGCTGTCCTTCCACTGTTGCTATGCTTGCACTCATCATTGTAGCCACAGTGTCAATCCATCTCAGTGAGCATCTCCATTTCATAAGCTAACCCTTTACTTTACCAAGCATGATGTCCTTCACCAGGGATTGGTGTCTCATGATAACATGTCCAAAGTATGTGAGATGACCTCTTGCTGTCCTCACTTCCAAGGAGCATTTTGGCTATACTTCTTTCAAGATAGATTAGTTCATTGTTTTGGAAAATTACAAAATTAAAAAAAAAAATTATACTTTCCAAACCCTCCAATAAATACTTAGGACATACAGTTTTCATGGAAGGTAACTCTAGCTACCATAAATGAAAGGAAACTATTTTCTCCTTTCCAGATCCTGAAATCAATAAACAACTATGTTGGTTATTGCAGAACCTGGATTCCTAACTTTTCTTTATTGGCTCAGTCTTTATCCAAGTATGTAAAAGGTGCTGATCCAGATCCCTTTTAACTACTCCATAAGATAAAAAGGCTGTGACCATACTGAAGGCAGTCTTATCAGAAATACCTGCACTAGGTTTCCATAATTATGATTTAGAATTTTTTTTTTTATGTTCATGAAGTTTCTGGAAATTCTTTCAGTGTTATAACCCAGAAGCATGAGGAACTCAAAGACCAGTAGGCTATTACGGCCTACAACTTGACCCAATGGTCAAGGAATACTCTCCCTGCATTAGAACTATTGTGGTCACAGCCAAAGTAGTTGAAAACACTGTGTTATAATATTAGGTAAAGTTTTGAACATTTATGTTATTCATGCGGTGTCCGCTATACTCTATTCTATTTTGACTCAGCATCTTTCCCTTAGCTGATTCACCTCTTATGAAGTACTCCTTTTGGTTGCTTCCAGCATTAAACTGCACACTGTGGCTAGCTTCAGTCCAGCCACATTCCTTCCAGAGGCTCCTGAGAAAAATAACACTGTTCATGATTGCTTAGATTTAACTGAACAGTTCTTAATCCCAAGAAGAATCCAAGGGAAAAGAGTGGGGGGAAAAAAAACTCCTAAATTTGTCTTATTTGTTGAGGGTTCTTATTTGAGAATTTAATCCTGCCAGCTCCAGTTATCAGGCTGGATACGTCATCACAATCTCTACTGGGGTCTCTGAAAGCTAGGCTCTCCCTGAAGCTACTTCCAACCAACAAGCTGAGTTAATTGCTCTTATCACAGCTTGTTAAATTTGCCTCAGGAAAACCTGTACAGACCTACATAGATTCAAGGTACTGTTTTGCAACTGTTCATGATTTTGGACTGCTTCGGCAATAGTGAGGATTTGTAACCAACTCTGGGTCAACTACCAAGAATGGAGCATCAGTAACAGATCTTTTAGATGCATTATCTGGATTTGTTCATTCTTCTGTTAGTTCATGGTATATTTAACATTCTTTACCAATGCCATAATTCAAAGACATTGATTCTTTAGTCACGCTACTCTGATATTGACAAATTCTTCAACAACTACTGAGGTTGTCTTTATCTTCATGCTACTCTAAGACTGTTCTTTAAGCACCAGCTGTTAGCCCTAGAAAGTGAAATTAAAGTTTGTATAGCTATTGGTTATTACCAAAATTCAATGGCTAAATTATGGGAAAGATGTCATAACAAAATTGTCTTACCTAAATTTTTGCATATCCCTGTGATTCATAACTTATTTGAGCATTCACTGTTAGATAAACTAATTGAAGTTAATGAATAAACATGGTGGGGATATTTTTCCAGAACTGCCAGTCATGTTACATCTCACTGCCCCTTAGCGTTAATGAAAACAAAAGATTATCCTTATGTATTTATAAATAATCATAACCTCAATGTACTAACCCTAGAAAAATTAATAAAACACCAACAATTGGCCAAAATTGAGGAAATTTGAAAAAAATGGGGGAAAAAATCTGATTGCTCTCAAGACCCTGTAACCAAATTAAGGATGGGCCTGGATCAAAAACTTGTGTTACCTAAATCCTTGCATGTTCCTATGCTAACTGTACTTCATGAAGCCTCACATCTAGGATGAATTAAAATTACCAAAATTTTATGAAAATAATAATGGGTAAAATTTTTTGAGGCTGCTGACCCTGTTGTCTCCTATGCTTGAATGGCAGCTGGATTTTATACAATCCCCTCATCAAATGGCTATAGATGTATACTAGTACTGATCTGTAGGCCCACTTTGGGTCGAGGTTTTTCCATGCCACTGTGCTACAGCAACTCTTGTTGCTAAAAACTTCTTGAAAATATAATCTCTATCTGGGGAGTTCGTATCACATTTGTAGTGAGAGAGGAGCCCATTTTACTGGACAAGTAAGAAATATGTAAAATATTTCCCATTTACAAGAAGTTATATTTTCTGTACTATCTTCGATCCTTCAGTAGGAAGAACTAATGACATAATAAAAACTTAATTAGTCAAACTATGTGAATATTTGGATTTATTTTGGACTAAAGTACTTTCTTTAGTCTGTCTGAATTTCAGGACTACCTCATTTGGCACCCATAAACTAACTCTGTATGAAATTGTTACTGGAAAGGCCTATAGATCTTCCTTGTTTTTCAACTTATTCCAATTTAATCCACTTGAACTACTAAAACCTTGCCAATCTTTAATTCAGTACTCTAAGGAGTGTCTGTCAAGCTGAGGAAGACTTTAATAAACAAAACTTAGAATTACCTAGATTACTTCCTATTGACCCATGTGATTATGTATATTGGAAAAAGCATCAACTAAAAGATTCTCTCCAACCTCCCTGAAAAGGACTATATTTGATTCTGTTCATTAACTCTTGTGCTGCTAAAATTACAGGGAATGAAAACTCGGATCCACTTGCCTCAAACAAAAAAATTAAAAGGCTAAAACTCCTACTTGGACTATTCAACCTACAGAAGGACCCACACTGAAATTTAAATGCTGCAGAGATCACAAGTAGTCAACACCTGATGCAGACACTTTTCCCAGCATCTTGGGACCAGGCTTTGCTTAATGGAAGATTTTAAGCTTATTGGATTTTGTGTAATTCTCATTGCCTTTGAAAACTTTTTATTTTATAAACTTGGGTTTATTGACTGGTAAGAACTTTCCATGCAGACAACTGATATTTTTACCATTTACATCGTATTCATAGCCATTCTTTCTAAAATGTCTCTATTATATCGTGTTGATATTATCCCTTGGTTTGACATTTTATTTTTCCCCTGGAAATAAATGTTTTATCCTAATTATTACTTATGACAATTGATTTAGAATTATATATTTTGAAGTACTTCTTAGGTTTTATTTCACTGTTTTCAGTAGTTTCTATTAATGCATGGAAAGTAAAGACTTTTAGTAAGCTAGTCCAATCAGTGGCTAATGCCAGTAACCTAACCAACTACTGGGTTTGCCATCAAACCCCAAACTCAAGGCTTGACTACCCTGACCTCTTGGTGGTGCCTATCCTAGAGTACCACCTCATGAGCAATGCTACTATCAACTCTAGTGCTATTACACAAGCTATAGGCTTCAGGTTATGGCAGTTCACTTGTCTCCCAGCCTAGCCTTGAGTGTCCTGCTTTAAATAATGCAATCACTCAGAACTGTGATCGCTATAAGGTTTTATAAATAAGGAAAGCACCGGATCTTCCCCATCTCCTGACAATTTGCACAGGTGTTTCTAATCCTTACATATGTAAGGGCTCCAAACTTTTTCCAAAAATCAACAACAATAGCAAATTCAATACTCAGTTGTCTAAAAGAAAATATGACTACAAACGTCTAATTTCCTTACACAGAAAAATATTTTAACCCTATAGAGATTAGGCAGACTCTCTATTTGCAACAACTCTTTAACAGAACATTAACTTACTAATGCCAAAAATATCATTCCTACCCTACATATCTGGGCTGGGAACAATATAACTTGTGCACCTTATGGTCATGGGTTTTTATGTGGATGTTCTGATTATCTAACCAGAACAGATTTAAAATCTGAAGATAAATTTATTCTTGGGACTCACCCTGCCTCGATGGCTGGAACCTACAAGGACAATGTGCCCTAGTGTATTTAGGAGTTCCTTTAGACATTCAATCCCGTGATGAAAGTAAACATAGGATTGAGTTAAATATTCTAGTCAGACATTGTAGAGAAGTCAAGCGTACTGATGGCTATTACAATCCTATAGCCAAATGCTCTAGTGTCTTCGCTATCTAGTGCTGCCATAACAGAAACAGCATAAGTAGATGGCTTTAAAAAGAGGCATTTTATTTTGCCACATTCCAGTAGGCTACAAGATCACATTCAGGATATCAGCTCTAGAGGAAGTGTTTCTCTGTTGGCTCTGGAGGTGCCAACATGTCATTGAAAGTACCCTAGACTGGGAGCTTCTGAGGCTCAAGGACCTCTGGGTCCTTTCCAAAGGATGCTCTCAGCTCCTGGCACTGCTTTCTTGGTGTATGGATTCCCCCAACTCTCTCTGTTAGCTTTCCTTTCCTTTAGATCTCAAAAGATTGCCTCAAGGCACAATACAATCCTACACATTGAGTCCTGTGCCACCAACATAACTTTTGTCCATCCTCCTTAATTAACATCACAAAGGCAGGGTTAACATCGTAGAAGAACATTACACAATACCTGTGGTGGTCAGGATTATGTCAACTTGGCTACTACCTATTTGGCTGCTGTATTAAGTGGCAGGGCGGGGTTTGTGGTGACTCCCTGCCCCTCAGCTCTCATCTTGTGACACTGCACTACGGCTGCTGATCGCTCACGTGGCCAGGAGCTCCTGCTCTCTGGTTCCAGCATCTGGTTCCGGGACTTGAGCTAGCAGCTGTTGGGCTCATCAGTCTTTACAGTCGGCACGTGAGAGCCCTGCTCCCTGACCTGCCAATCCTGCGCTCACCAGCCTCTTGCCCAGTCCTGCTCCCTGACCTGCCGATCCTGGGTTCTCCAGCCTCTATCACTTCGTCTCGCCACCAGCTTGGGATCCACCAACCTCCAGCCTCTGTCGCATCGTCTCGCCACCAGCTTGGGATCCACTGACCTACACAACCGGTGATCTGCAACTCTGGTCTCTGACTTGCTGACCTTGGGTTCCTCAGCTTCCGTGGACACGTGAGACTTGTGCCAGAGCTTGGGACATTCAGCTTCTGTGATTACGTGAGCTGTTTCCTATATGTGTATCTATCTATCTGTCTATATATATATATTATAAATCTTTCCTTGTACCTACACGTGTTACTGGTTTTGCTTCCCTAGAAAACCCAGCCTAAGACAATACCAGAAACTATGGCCCAGCCAAATAGCTGCACACATTTTGCGGGGGACACAATTAAATACATGACACCTGGCATGAGATACAAGTTTGTTCAGATCATTCTTCTCCTTTGTCCCAGTAGACCAGTTATAGACGGCTGTCTGAATATATTTTTTTAAAGTACATAATATGCTGTACTGCAAGGGGAGTAATTTATTGGTTACACAGACTTGATATATATTTTATAGAACACGTGATTAGTACAAGTGTAATTAGTAGGATTAAACCTGCCTGTAATATGATGTTCAGAAGAGTTAGACCTTAAACTTTAGCTAAAGGTTCTTTTGTATTGTCAGGTTGTTCTTTCCAGTTTGGCCTGGTTCTGCATATGTTCTCACTTTGAAAGATCACAGAAACAGAAGCCCAAGCTATGCCACGGTGGAGGTGTTAGCAGTAGTGCCTGGATATCCACATAATAGCAATGAAGTCTTATAAGTCTATCAGAAATAGTTGGCCAACTAACCAACTCAAAGAAAATAAATCCATATAGAAGCAAGCACTCTCATAATACTGATCAGTATATTCCTATAGGAAATTCTTAATTAAAAGGGGAGAATGACAAAGAGTATCCTAAAATTCAAGGCCTTTGGCTTGGTTGAGGCTTCTAGCTGACATATAAATTTGACTTCGTTTTGTCAGTTTCTCAGAAGTGGATTCTGAGATTTCCATTCTTAGAAAACTTGCTAACTAGGTCAAGCATTGCTGACTAGCTCAAAATTATAAGTCATTTGGCTTAGACTGGTGTTAAGTGTGTGACTTTAGAAGTTAAAGTGATTCTCAGAAGAGACCACTTAGCCACCGCTAGAAAGATGATTCTCTAACCTACTCGTACTTTTCCACAGCTTTGTTCTAACTATTTCAAATATCAACCAGTCAGAAATGTTTCAGCTGTACTTTTCTACTTGTAGGTTTTGCCTCTTTAACCCCCAGCAACTAGACTGCTCTCTGGAGCACTCACTGAATTGTTTTTGTGTTGTGCCTCCCCAGCTACTCTGTACTCCTATTTCTACAATAAAGTCATAGCTTTATTTTAGCAAAATTTCAGTTTGTCTTTGCTCTTCAACAATCAGTGTAACTTCACTGTTTTTAGAGATGATGTTTGTAATTTTACTGGTCATTAAATGTTAGCTGTTACTATTATATGCATTCATTCATTCAATGCAGTTTATTGAGTACCTACTATGTGCTACATACTAGTGATTACCAACAGAAATGACATTTTCTGCCTTATAAAGATTACATTCTAGCAGGAGACACAGAAAGGAGTCCTGGAGGCACAATGGTTATATGCTTGACTGCTAACAGAAACTCTGGTAGTTCATACCCACCCAGCGGCTTTGCACGAGAAAGACCTGGTAATCTGCTGCCATAAAGACTGCAGTGAACAAAACCCTATGGAGTTGCCGTGAGTTGGAATTGACTCAACAGCACTTAACAACAACAACAACATAAGGAGAGACAGAAAATAAGCAAAGAAGCAAATATATAGTATGGCAGATGGTAGTAAGTGCTCTGGAGAACGGAACAAGGTGAATGAGAAAGTACCAGAACTGGGAAGGAGAGGATTACTAGAACATAAGACAAGTGACAACTGCTATAAAGTCAGCTCTAACTCATGGCAACCCTATGTACAACAGAGCAAAATGTTTCCCTGTCTTGTATCATCTTCACAATCACTAGCATGTTCAAGTCCCTTATTGCAGCTATTGTGCCCATGTGTTTTAGTCAGCCAGTGCTGGTCTAACGGAAATACCACAGAGTGGATGGCTTTAACAAAAGGAAGTTTATTCTTACACAGTCCAGTAGGCTACAAGTCCAAATTCAGGATGTCCATTCTGGGGGAACAAAGTCTGGTATTGCATCAGTCTGTCCAGGGAGCATCTTGGCGCAGGAACCTCAGGTCTGAAGGATGCACTCTTCTCCCAGTGCTGCTTTCTTGATGGTGTGAGGTTCCCAGTTCTCTGCTTGTTTCTCTTTCCTTTTGTCTTTTGTAGGATGAAAGGATTAAGGGTGGGGCAAGCCATACTCCAGGGAAACTCCCTTTACAGTGGAGTAGGGAGGTGATCCTATAAAGGAATTTACAGCCTCACCCTAGTACTTTAACATACAGCATAGGAAAACCACAAAACAGAGGACAATCACAAGATCCTGGGAATCATGGCCCAGCCACGTGGCTACACATATTTTTGGGGGGACACCATTCAATGAATGACACCATGCACCTCATTGAAGCTCTCCCTCATCCTCATTGGTCTCTACTTTACCAAACACAATGTTCTTCTCTAGTGTTGATCCCTCCTGATGACATGTCCAAAGCAAGCAAGTTGAACAGTGTTTTGTTATGATCCACAGGGTTTTCATCAGTTAATTTTTGGAAGTAGATTGCTAAACCTTTTTTCCTAGTCTGTCTTAATCTGGAAGCTCTGCTTAAATTCTCCACTATGAGTGACCTTGCTGGAATGTGAAAGACAGGTGACATGGCTTCCATCATCACAGAAGCACAAAAACCACAATCATACAGCAAACTATAATACGAATGGCGGAAAAGCAGGGAAGTTTCTACAGTAAGGCAACTTTGAGAAGAAACCTGAAGGAAGATGAGAGAATGAACCACGTGTATCTGAGGGAAGCATATTCCAGGAGAGGGCATGGCAAGTGCAAAGGCCCAGGGGTAGAGCACCTGGCACATTCCTAAAACAGCAAAGAAGCCCAGTGTAGCTGGAGGGACATGGGGATGAGGGAAGGTGTTACCGGGTGGGGTCAGAGGAGGAGGCTGGGCAGACCTGCAGATGCCAAAGCAGAATATTGGATTTTTTTCTCCTAACACCTTCATGTAAATGGAGAAGGAGGGAAAACACTAACTTATTTTGCAGAGCAGAAGCCTTTGCAAAGAAAGCAATGCACAAGCAGACACTTCCTGTGCAGTTGCTAAAATGAAACACCTTCAAAGTAGAGGATTTGCAACCACAGTAAGAAAGGGTAACAACTTCATCCCACTTGCACAGAATGCACAATGCTCCCTCCTGCAGCGAGTTTTCTTGAAAGTTAATTGCAGCCACATGGAAAGCAGGGGGCAGTGGCAATTGTACCAAGTGCCATAGGAGATTGGGACAAACCCTTTCTATCCCTCATCTCTGAACAAAACCAGTGTGCTTAGCCTAAAACGATTGGAACATATAAGTGTTTCTATGACAAATACTACGTTGTCTGAATTTTGGCTCTAAAATCTGATCCAGAAGCTTCTCTTGAGCTTGTTTTTATAAACATCCTAAGAAACTGGTTTAAATGAAGTACTTCTTTGTTGTTGTCGAGGAAGACATGTTTCTCAGACCTGTTAAATTCCCTTGTGTGCGTGGTTCTGTCCTGATCGGACCGTTTCAGAGAGGATCCTGAAACAGAAACACGAGTAGTGGGGTCTGGGTCTTTCTTTATCGTGGTTCTTGATCACAGTGGGGACTACAGGACCCCGCAACCACAAACTTGAGGGCCAGACTTTGTGGTTGCTATTCATGAGATTATCCTACTTAATGTTCTTGACATTCTCAAAGACAGTACTGTTGCCTTTCAATGTGCAAAGGGGCCTTTGTAGAGTTTTAATTCCCCAGCATCTGGACACTTTTCCTACTAGGGTAAAATTCTCCACTGAGTGAGTCTATGGAAGCCCAGGGAGCACTGGTTGTTCAGTGGTAGAATTCTCCTCTTTCATGAAGGAGACCACGGTTCGATTCCTGGCCAGCACACCTCATACACAGCCACTATCTGTCTTGCAGTGGAGGCTTATCTGTTGCTATGATGCTGAGCAGGTTTCAATGGTGTTTCCCACTTAAGATGCACCAGGAAGAAAGACCTGGTGATTGATGAATGAAAGTCAGTCAGTGAAAACCCTATGGATCCCAACAGTCCAGTCTGCAATCCACTGATCATGGCCGATCTAGGCAGCATTTCATTCTGCTGTGTGGAGGGACACAATAAATTAGGGGCCTACTCTTTGGCAACTAAGAAGAACAACAAAATTCAAGGGCAAGTAGATACATCCATCTGCCCTCTCCCTTCCTAGGGTTTAGCACATGTGCAAAAGATCCGGGTTCCAGCAACTGGATATTCTTTCTTGGGTCTTAACTCTCTGGATAGAGATTGGAAGACCAGATTAGGACAGGGCAAGAACGCTAGGATGTCAGAGCCAGGCCACAGGGGTGAGTGTCCAGGCTGGGGAAAGTTGGGTTTCATTCATATCAGACCACCCCAGCAGCAACCACGGACCCCTCGCTCTGGCCCTGATCACTTTCTGAGTCTGGTTCTTCAGCCTTTCCATCTGTTCTTCAGCTACCCAGTGCTCACCCAGTAAACTCTGTTTCTGCTTATATTAACCAGAAACCATTTCTGATGTCTGCAACCCAGACTCTGACTTAATCTTAAATTTTCAGACCTCCATTAAAGAACAATAGTTCTTCCGGGCTCCCAGAACTGGCTTAAATTATTGTTCTCATGTAACTCAAACATGCACAAACATAAAACAAAGTCTAAACTCTTTAGAGGCTTGTAGCTTTAACATAACTATGAAACACAAAAACATCTGCAAACTAGACAAGCAATACTACACAATCAGTACCACTGAAATTAATATTATTAATTTAATTGTACAGATGATCATGTTTTGGTGAAACAAAATAGCTGTTAGTAAGGAAATATGGGAACAACTGAAATCGGCATGTGGAATTTTCTCTTCATTCTGTTTTTACTACCATGTGTCATGTGCCACTTGATCACTTAATTCTTCTCCTCCTTTTCTCCATTCAAACCACTGTGAGCACTTCATTCATGCCTTTGTTTTGAGATCATTAAAATGTACTTTGCATGGACACCTCTTTCACAAATGAAGACAGCAGGTACTTTGTAGTCACTTGGCCAGGATAATTAAAGTCCTTGGACTTGGCACTGATGCCATCGGAAACACAATTGCAAATGCAGAGGCTGAAATCAGCTAAAAGGCATCATCCACTTGACCCAAGACTTGCTTATACGCATTTTCTAAAGAGCAACATCAAAAATACTAAATTTTAAAAGCTGTTACAGAAAATTCATGTAACTGTAAGAATACATTTAGAGACTCTAGTTTCAGAAATAATGACAAAGGGATTAGGAAAATAAACTTTGGAGTTAAAGAAAACTCCTGGATCTAAACCCCAATTCCACCCCTTACTGGTCTTGATTATTTCATCTCTCTGAGCTTTAATTTCCCTACCAGTAAAACTGAACAATATTCACCCTCCAGGACTGAGATCCAAACTAGTTGCCCTTGAGTGGATCTCGTGTGTGAGGCGTAGAACTGCTGCCACGGGGTTTTGAAGGGTATGACCTTCTGGAAACCATTCACCAGGCCCATCTTCTGAGGCACTTCTGGGTGGATTTGAAACACCAGCCTTTCAGTTCACAAACTTAACCATGTCACCCAGGATTCCTCCTTTTAGGACCAAAATAAAAATGAAGCCAATTGCTCTGAAGTCAATTCCAACTCATCACAACTCTACAAGGTGGAGTAGAACCACTCTATAGGGTTTCCAAAGAATAGCTGGTGGATTTGAACTACTAAACTTCTAGTTAGCAGCAGAGCTTTTAGCTACGCTGTCACCAGGGCTCCAGCTGTTTGATAAATGGTGCTAATTATACCACTGGTGACTTCATAGATATTCAGGTTGGTTAGTAGATTTGCCCCACTTCGTGAGCCAGCTGGTAACAGAGGCTGGATGGGACCCCAGCCCTTCTCACTTCCTCTTCTTTTGCTTTTGATGCCATGTGTGCTGAGCAGTGAGATGCTTCTCAGGGCAGCTGCCGACCTTTCAGGGCTGTGCTCATAGGGAACTGCTGTATACGCGTAAGTGATTTACACACTTCTGAAACCACACCATTCTCAACTTGATTCCACTCATGGATCTCCTGAAAAGACAACCCTATTATTCCCTTATTTGAAAACTTGTGTCGTTCCCTCTGTGCCTTACAACAGCAGCTTTCAACACGGGACAGATTCCCTGACCAAGCAACACCGCCAGGGAACTATCCATTTCCAATTTTTTCATCATTCCTAACAGAAACTCAGTGCCACAGAAGCAATGATTCTTCTTGCCCCCGCTCCTCACTCTTACTAAACCAAAAGGTAAAAATAACAAACCCAAACCCACTGCCTTTGAGTCTGTTCTGACTCATAGTGACCCTACAGACAGAGTAGAACTTCCCCATAGAGTTTCCGAGGAGCATGTGGCAGAGTTGAACACTGACCTTCTGGTTAGCAGCGGTAGCACTTAACTGCTATGCCACCAAGGTTTTTAACTAGTCACTAATAATAATAAATTTTATCTGTTCTAGATACTTCATGTAAGCAAGATCATACAATATTTGTCCTGCTGGAAACTCTCTGGGGCCGTTCTACTTTGTCCTGTAGGGTCATTATGAGTCAGACCTGTCTCAATGACTCCTAACAGCACAATATTCCATTACTCTACATACAACAATTTATTTATCCATTCACCTGTTGACTAGTATTTAGGTGGTTTCCACCGTTTGGTTACTGTGAGTAAGGCTGCAATGAATAGGGGTACATGTGCATCTCTTTGTGTTGCTGCTTTCATTTCTTTTGGGTATACAGCTCTGAGTGGAGTTGCTGAGTCCTACAGTAACCTGTGTTTAACTTTTCCAGGGATCTGGGTTTTGACAAGCCCTGCAGATGATCCTGAAGCACACATAAGTTTGAGAACCACTGCTTCAAAAGGTGAAGTCCAAATTTCTTGGTGCAGCGTTCAAGGTGCTTCCTGTTCTGGCCCCGGACTATGTTTCCAGCCTCTTCTCTCAGTGCTCCTGAAAACACTTTATGCTCCAACAACACTAGACCTGACCGTCTGTCTTAAACATGGCAGGCCACTTCATGCCTTTATGTTGTGGTCCATGCAGTGTGGTTCCCTCTCCAGGGCATTGCTTCCAAATTCTGCTCAATATTCTCCTCCTCTCTTAAGCCCTCACTGACTGCATCAAGGTTGACTTGGGCAACTGGCACACTGTATTGTTACTAACTAGGGATGTGCTGGAAACCCTAGTGGTATAGTGGTTAAGTGCTACAGCTGCTAACCAAAAGGTAGGCGATTCAAATCTGCCAGGTGCTCCTTGGAAACTGGAAACTCTATGGGAGCAGTTCTACTCTGTCCTCCAGGGTTATTATGAGTTAGGATTGACTCAACGGCAATGGGTTTGGCTTTGGTTTGAAGGACATGCTCGCCTCTACATCTAGATAATGGAGTCTTTGTGTTTGAGACTGCTGGTTACCACTAGATGTCCACTTCTTCTACAGTCCTGCTTTCCCAGCTGTCTGCAGTCAGGAGTGGTCCTTGGGATGTGAGCAGAGCTGGTGGGTTCAGCTTCCAGCAGAGTTCCCCAAGGGGACATAGGAGGGAGAGCTGGCTGATTCAGCTGACAGTGCTCTATGGCTCTTCCAACTCCATCCTCCTTCTGATGACTTGAGCTGCAACATCCATCATGCAACCACATGGGGAGTTTAAGGACGGAAGACACGTGGCAACGACAGTGGTGACATTGCAGAGCAACTACCAACTCTACAGCCTTTGTCCCCAGACTTCAGGTTATCGGAAACTCAAATAAACCCCTTTCTTATGGGAGCCATTGGTTTCCTCAAGGAGCTTACAACACGGTTTCTCGAAGGCAGAACTGGGCTTCCATTACTGAGTCTCTGCTGCCTGCACAGAGCCTGATCCACAGCAGGTGTGTAATGAGTGCTAAGAACGCATCCTTCCTTATTCCTTCTGCTGCAGGAGGAATCAGAGCTCATATACCGGGCCTATAATTGTCTTCCTGGAAACTCTGGGATACTACATCAGGCTAAAAATAAAGCAGATCTTTTGAATTTTATTTTAGATGAAACTGTCACAGTTGTAACTTACACCAGGATAACATTATCCTACCACTAAACGCAAAATAGATGTCAAATGAAGACATGTATCACTCCTGCTTAGAATTCCTCAACAGTTCCCCATGGATCTTAAAATCAAGGCCCAAATCCTTAGTGTTCTCTGGCTACCCTCTGCTTGCTTTATTATTTTTTTTTAACTGAAATATCTGTAGATTCACATGCAATTGTAAGAAATAATACAGAGAGATCCCATATATACGCACTATCCAGTTTCCCCCAGTGGTGACATCTTACAAAACTATATACAATATCACAACCGGGATACTCACACTCTGGGATACTCCACTCCCCTTATTGAGATCTTTTCCAGTCTTATCTGTACTCATTTGGGGGGGAGGGTGTTCAGTTCTGTGTAATTTTATCATGTGTGTAGGTTTGCACATTCACCACAGTCAAGAGACAGGATGTACGTATCACTATAAGGATTCCCTCGTGTCCTTTTATAACCAGTGTACTTCTCTCCCACTGTGACCTCCCTCCCTACCCCCCGCTGTCAGTAACCACAAATCTGTTGTCCATTTCTAAAATTTTATCATTTCAAAATGTTATATAAATAGAATCATACATTATGCAATCTTTTGGGACTGGGTTTTTCACTCACTGTAATTCTCTGGAGATTTATTAAAGATATTGCATGGATCAATAATATCAGTAGTTCACTCTTTTTATTGCTGATGGCACTTGGCTTACTTGGCATACCAAAGCACTAACTATCTGTCAGGCTGTTGTACTCTGGTGGCATGTGTGTTGCTGAGAGCTGTGCCACCACTGGTATTTCAGATACCAGCAGGGCACCCTATGGTGGACAGGTTTCTACAGAGTTGGTCATCTACCTTCAAAAATTAACCAGTGAAAACCTTTAGGATCATAATGCTTTATTTAGTCACGTTATCAGGAGGGATCAGTTGCTGAAAGTGGAAATCATGTTCTGTGAAGCAGAGAGGGTAAGGGAGACCCTTGGTGAGATGAGCTGGCACAGTGGCATCAACAATAGACTCAAATATGTCGGCCATCATGAGGATGACACAGGACTGGGTAACATCTGGCTACCTAAGGTCACCATGAGCTAGAGTTGACTTGATGGCAACTATTTGTCTACCTCGCTGCCCATCTATCATTTTATAGTATGGATGCACTACAGTTTTCTTGTTTAACCACTCGCCTACTGAAGGACTTCTGGGCTATTTCCAGTTTGGGGCTATTAAAAATAAAGCTGCTACAAACACTCACGTACAAGTGTGTTTGAGAACATACTCACTCCTTTTTGAACCCTTACCAATGATTGGGGAGTTTCCTCCCTTTTAATACAATCAATTCAAGACAGATATACACCCAGAGTGCTCCTTAGAGCACAGATAGTGAGACTGTGTCTCGCACACTTTGGACATATTGTCAGGAGGAATCAATCCCCAGAGAAGGACATCATGCTCCGTAGAGTGTGGGGTCAGCAAAAAGGAAGAAGACACTCATCAGGATAGATTGACACAGTGGCTGCAATGATGGGCATATGCATTAAAACGGTTGTGGACATGATGCAGGGCTGAGCAGTGTTTTGTTCTGTCGTGTAGAGGGTCACTATGAGGTGGAACTCACTTGACAGCATCTAACAACAAGAACATTCAAGTACAAGCCAGAAAAATGCATTTTCCCAAACTTCTTTGCAACTGGGATGTTTGGCCCCTCTAGTCAGTCACAGCTATATAAGATTTTGTTCCAAAGTGAGCAAGGAGAGGAAGAGGTACTTAGGGGTCCATCTCAGACAAGGATGACAGCAAAGACAACTAGCTTTTGGGGACAGCAATCCTGGAGTCAGGTGCCAGCAGGGTTGCTGCTGAAGGCCCTGTGGGAAGTCTGGATAGTGTTTCCATTCCTGTGGTCCCCAGACCCCACTCCCTAACCGTCTTGGAGATGTGAACCACCTGATTTTTTGTTAACATATTTATTTTCTGCTTAAATAAACTTGAATGGATTCTGTTATTCACAGGTAAGAACTCTAACCCAAATCCTCCCCTGGTGTCCTTTCTGGCCACTCTTTATACTAAGTGTTGCAGCTATACTAAGCCAGTTTCAGTTCCTTAAATATGCCTCCCTAACAGGGGCCTGTTATCCAGTAAGTAAGGTAAGCGTGGGCATAGCTACGCTGGCCTGCTAATCCATAGTGAACAGTTTCCCGTGGGTTTCAGGTCCCTACGTGGTCATGTTACCATTCTGAACTAACATTCCTTCATCTGTAAAGTGAAGTAACGCTACTAAGAGAAGGAGAGTTTAAAAGCTAGTGGTTTGACCATGCTCACACGCATGTGCACGTGTACACATGCACGTACACACACCAACACAGAAAAGGCTCAGGGCAATACCAAATGTTGGCAAGGATGTGAAACAGTTAGATATCTCATAGACTGTTTGGGAGTTTCTTATACACATTTAAAAATGTAAAAATACACTAACCTCATAGCTCACAATTCTACAGGTAGGTATTTACCCAAGAAAATGAAATTACAAAAACATTGTACCCACGTGTTACAGTAGCTTTATTTACAGTAGTTAAAAGCTGGAAACAAGTCAAATATTCACCAACCAGTAACCCAGTAAACATATTATGGTATACCCGTGCAATGGAATAGCATTTAACAATAAAAGGAATGAATGAATCAATGATACAAACAACGACATGGAAGAATCTCAAAAAACACTCTGCTGAGCAAAACAGTCCAGAAACAAAAGGCTACACACTATATGATTTCATTTGTATCAGAGTGTAGAAGAGACAAACCTAATCCACGGTGATAGTAATGAGATTGCTGGTTACCTAGGACAGGGTTGGGAAGATTTGACTGAAAGACTGAGGGAACTTTCTGCAGTGGTGCAAATATTTTATATCTTGATTGGTGGTCATGCAGGTCTCAACATTTGTCTGACATCACTGAACTGTACTTTTAAAATAGATCTAAATTATACTTCAACAAAGTTGAAAAAAGTGTTAGTAGAACTCACAGTAAGAAGAGTAGACTCAGTACTTGTATCTCACCCTAGAGTCTCACCCCTCTGCTTCAGAGTAACTAAAATGTCTCAGATTAAAGCCCTTAATATTTTTGTACAATCATATTGTACATTATATGTAGCAGTGTAATGACAGGGAAAGAAGAGAAACAGAGATTGACATTTTTGAGAGTTTTCTCTTCTGTGGGATCTTCTGCACGGGTTATGGGGTCACCTGGGGTCCTGCTTGGCACTTTCACATTTTATTATCATTCAGCCTGCAACCCCTAAGGAAGCTGACTTCAGTGCACTCATGTTCATAGTGAAGCAAAGAGGCTCAGAAGGATTAAATAACTTACTTGTGGTCACACAGCCAGCAAGGTACGCAGCAAGAACTTGAGCCTACGTCTCCCTTCCAAAGTCCATATTGTTCTGACTCCAAACTGCAAACTGGAATCCTATATTCGTAACCCTTGAGTCCTTGCCACCAAGGCCTACTTCTTTTGCTTCATGAGATTAGGGTCCCCAGAAGAAATCCTAAATTCTGAGAAACACAACCTGTATGGTTAAGTCATAAGGAAGCAATCCATGATTGTTAGGGTTGGTCAAGATGTACTAACAGATTTTTTTTATTTACTTCTGCTGTTCAACTATTCATTTCTTTTTATTTACATTTGCGCTCAATGCAAATCAATTCCATAACATGAGAAGTTAGCATGAATCCAAGCATCACTGCACAAACACAATGCACAATCCGAAACAGATGTGTGGCATTCAGATAGGAAACAAAAGGGACTGTTGATTCACACAGTAGTTTAAGATCTGTTGGACCTTCTGGTTCCCATGTTGGTTTCTAAAGGTGGCAAAAATTGACTTGAGATTTAAGACGACTCCACCACCTGTGTGTCAGTTTGTTGAACTAGGGTAGCTTGTATACTGCTACAGTGCTGGAAGCCACACTACTGGTATTTCAAATACCAGCAGGGTCAAGTGATAGACATATTACAATGATGTGATAGAAAAGTTTCAGCTGCACTTCTATACTAAGACAGACTAGGAAGAAAGGCCAGTTGATTTACTTTCAAAAATTAGTCAATGAAAACCCTATAGATCACAATAGAGCATTGTCTGAAACACTATTTTGGGCACAACATCAGGAGGGCTCAATCACTGGAAGAGAACACCATGCTTAGTGAAGTGGAGGGCCAGCAAGTGGGAGGGAGACCCTCAGTGAGAGGAATTGGCATAGTAGCTGCTATGAAAGAGTCAAACTTGGTGGCAATAATGAAGATGATACTTTGTTCTGTTGTATATAAGATCACCATGAGTCAGAGTTGATTCCACAGCAACTAGTAACAAGAGCAACGTTACGACTCTCATGGCCATGCTGGGTGTTGGAACATCTCAACATCAGTGGGCACCCATGTCCACCAAAGGTGGAAGCCTTTGAATGGAACGTCTGTTTCTAAAAATGGTTCTGTGTATTGAGGCAACTGTTAAGACTTGTCTCGCAGAATCAAGCACAGTGTTGGCTTAGGAGCAGGTTCTAACTACCTAACATGATGACTGATGCTGACAGATAGTCTGATTGCTCAGGATGTTCTGGCAACTGAAGACTGGTGTCTCAACATAGTAATAAAACAAGATCTCTTTGAAAATCTGGCCACTGTACACTAAATAAAGCCAGGTCCACCCTTGCCTCACCAGGTGCTCAGTTTGACGTAATGATGAAATTGGCCGGGCCTCTTGGTTGACTGTAAACCTGACTCAGTCTGACTTCATTCCTGCCACCAGCTGCCATAGAGTTGACACCAACTCTTGGTGGCCCCGTACATATCAGAATAGAACTGTCATTCATAGCATTTTCACTGACTGATAAAGGAGTATGCATTTCTTCTAAATGCAGTGGGAAGACACATACATCTGCATCTTATCCTTGTATGGTCTCTGTATCCTTGTGAGCTACTTTTTCTGTGTTGTTGTAGTTGAGTTGGCATTGACCCTATAGGTCAGAGTATAGCTGCCCCATAGAGTTTCCAAGGAGTGCCTAGTGGATTTGAACTGCTGACCTCTTGGTTAGCACCTGTAGCAGTTAAACACTGCACCACTGGGCTTCCACTTTTTCTGCACCTGCTCCATAAATGTTCTCCCAGCTTCTTTCCTGGACCTACTCTTGTCACGCTACCTGAGGGATCTTGATCACTCTCAATGGGCAACGCAGATTCTTCACAACTTTGAGGTGACATTATCAAATGCCTGCTGGGCTCTATGTGTAGATCCCACAGACACCTCAAAAGTCTAGCTTATCAAAGCCCTCCAGCATCAACTCCACTTAATCAGATCCATCCCCTTTATCAGCACTATCTGCTGCCCAGATCTCCAGGCTGGAAACCTGAGTGTCATGCAAGTTCTTCCCTCTCTCACCTCCTATAGCCAATCGAATACAAATTTTTTAACCTCCTAAATGTCTCCCAGATCAATATTTTCCACACATGCCTGCCTTATACTGTCCTAATCGAGATGACCCTGAATTACCACAGCAGCCTCCTAGTGAGTCCCCCTTCCTCAGGCTTGTTACCCTCAAGTATGCTTGTCAGTAATCGCCAAAGTGACCTTTCTAAATATAATTCTGCTTGGAGGGGGGAAGCCAAACCCACTGCCATTGACTTGATCCCGAATCATAGCAACCCTATATAGCAGAGTAGAACTGCTCCACAGCCTCAAACCACCAGCCTCACGGTTAGCAGACGTAGCACTTAACCACTGTGCCTCCGGGGTTTCCCTGCTCGGATCAAGCCAGGAACCAATAAGACGTCAAGTCAATTCTGACTCATAGAGACCCTATAGGTCAGAGTAGAACTGCCCAATAGAATTTCCAAGGAGCACAGGGGGACTTTTTAGTTAGCATACATAGCCCTTAACCACTGTACCACCAGGGTTTCCCTGCTTGGAATACACTCAGAAAATCCAAACTCTTTCCCATGGATTGGTACCAATTAAAGCAGCTGTTGAGGTGACTCCAATTCATGATGACCCCATGTGTGTCACAGTAAAATTGTGCCCCCTACCAGTAATTCCAAATCAATAGCTGATTGCCAGGCCTTTCTTCCAAGGTGCCTGTGAATGGGCTCAAACTGTCAGGCTTTGGGTTTGCAGCTGAACACTTAATCATTTGTGCCACACAAGGACTTCCCTGGGGTGGCAGGATCCATTTATCTCCCTTCTTCTCTGTGGTTCTGTTCTCTTTCCTGTCTTGGCCAGATAGCTAAGCTAGAAAAACAAGGAAGCCTTTGAAGAGGGGATTCAAGGTGGAGGGAGAGAGGAGGCTCAGCACAAAATCTTTGGATTTAACCAAAGAGGCCGTCGTCTCAGTTTTGTGAAAAGTCTAGACATTCACAGGGCCTGTAGCCCCCCAGTTACTGCTGCTGGGCCTCTGACAAAGGATCTAGGCAGGAATGAAAGAGTGGGTGTGTCTGGAAGGGAGGAGAAATAACTCAGGATATCCAGGGACTGTTGGGGTAGACAGAAAGCAGAGAAGGTCCACAGATGAGAAGTAGTGTTTCTGGGGGTCTGTGAGGAGACCATGCAGTGGTCCAGGCTGTCAGAGGACACATTCCTGTTAGGGACACATTCCTGGGGAAAGGAACCCGATGAGGAGAATCTGCTCTGAGATGTCACTTACCTTTCCACGGTGTGAGGTTGGAATAAATACTTTTTGCCTGCTCCTATGCTCAGTGTGTACTCCATGCTAGTGCTAAGGCTACTTGACAGGTACCGCTCCTTCCAGCAGGATGGAGTTCCTAGGTGGCACAAACAGTTAAATGCTGACTACTAATGGAAAAGTTGGCAATTCAAACCTACCCAGAGTGACCTAGGAAGAAAGGCCTGGTGATCTGCTTTAACACGGTCACAGCCTTGGAAATCCCGTGGAGCTATTCCATTCTGCACACGTAAAGTCGCCATGAGTCGGTACCGCTGCAGTGGTGTGATTTGGTTTTGGTTTCCTTCTTCCTATGAGGGGGTCACCGTGTCCCAAAAGACCATCCACTTGCCACTGTCCTCCCACTTAGCGCTCTCCGGCCCCACCTCTCACCATTGCTGGAATGTGATCGTGCACTCCTGTAGGGTCAGCTTGCTTGTGGTAACTTGTGCTCACCATGTTGTTCTCACTGCCTGCAATGGTTTCACCCCATGGATCCCCATTATTTCTCTTGGCTAAAGTCTCTACCTCCTTATGGCTGACACACTACTCAATAGGGAGAAAACGCACACTTTTGGGCACAAGGCAGTTCTGGATTCAAATTTCAGCTTTGATGTCTACTTAAACAGTCACATCCCTGTTTTCTTACCAGGGAAACCTTCTCTGCAGGGCTTTTTGAGGCTCAAATAACCTGTATGAATTGTCTGGCATATAGTGTGGAAAAAAAAAAAGTTTTTGTCAAGTAGTTCACTCTGTAGAACAGAGTGGAAACTGGTGGCATAGTTGTTAAACACTATGACTGCCGATCCAAAGGTTGGCAGTTCAGATCCACCAGGCACACCGTGGAAACTCTATAAGGCAGGTCTACTCTGCCCTATGGAGTCGCTATGAGTTGGAATCGACCCCAAGGCAATGGGTTTGGTTTTTGGTTTTCGGTTTTTGTAGAACAGAGTAGAACTGTCCCATAGGGCTTTCCTGAAGCAGCTGGTAGATTCAAATTGTTTACCTTTTGGTAAGCAGGCAAGTTCTTTGCCACTAGGCTACTGGCACATAGTAGGTACCCAGTATACGTTAGGTCTCCTTTCCTGACCTTGCGGGGCTCACTAAATGTTGGTTCCCAACTCTGGAATCATTGACCAGCTTCTGCTTGTTGGATGCTGCCCACAGCATCAGGTAGCGCAGTCTTTTCTGTCTCGCCCCACCTTTACTGGCTCACTTGTGCATACCTGCCACCTATTATATATTGGAAGAGATGTGTGTCCCATGCCGATTAGTAGGCAGCAGCTCTCATTTGTTGAGTGTCCTCTGTGTGCTTGGCCTTTGCTAAGTGCTTTCTAGAGAGTTTCTCAGTCAATGTTCATGATGACTCTTGGAAGGCAGTATCATTAATCACTGTTCTGTATATGAAGGAGCCCTCCTGGCATGGTGGTTAAGTGCTACAGCTGTGTGGTGGTCAGGATTATGTCAACTCGGCTACTACCTATTTGGCTGCTGTATTAAGTGGCAGGGCGGGGTTTGTGGTGGCTCCCTGACCCTCAGCTCTCATCTCATGACCCTGGACTACGGCTGCTGATCGCTCACATGGCCAGGAGCTCCTGCTCTCTGCTTACAGCGTCTGGTTCTGGGACTTGAGCTAGCAGCTGTTGGGCTCATCGGTCCTTACAGTCGGCACGTGAGAGTCCTGCTCCCCGACCTGCCAATCCTGGGTTCGCCAGCCTCTGTCGCTTCGTCTCGCCACCAGCTTGGAATCCACTGACCTACACAACCGGTGATCTGCAACTCTGGTCTCTGACTTGCTGACCTTGGGTTCCTCAGCTTCCGTGGACACGTGAGGCTTGTGCCAGAGCTTGGGACATTCAGCTTCTGTGATTACGTGAGCTGTTTCCTATATTTGTATCTATCTATCTGTCTATATATATATATTATAAATCTTTCCTTGTACTGTTAGGGTCCGCGATTTTCAAGATGCGACACTGTTACTTTAAAGGTTAAATTTTATTAAAAAATATGCCCAATAGGAAAAATACTGGTGCACCAGGGACGCACCCCAAGCTACACAGAGCAGGGGGCAACGGGGAGTTTCCTCAGCGCCCAGTATTTAAGTCGTGAGATTGCAAAGTAGGGAGGGTGAACTGACCTTTACATTGATTGGTTAACTCCTATTAGTTGTAAAATGTGGTCAAGGTCTAGGGGTCACTTGCAGGCTGTCACTTGCAAGGTTGCCCCCAGGCTTGTCTTGTGACAGTGTTTTGTAAGACAAAGGTAAGATTATTCTATGGTATTTTCTGCTATTAAGTTGTTTCCTGGGGCTTTCTTCAATACCTCCAATTTTTACCAGGCCCTTCCTCATTTCAACAGTACCTACACATGTTACTGGTTTTGCTTTCCTAGAAAACCCAGCCTAAGACAATTTGGTACCAGGAGTGGTTCTAGGGAAACAAAATTGTAAAAATGAATCCTTTCAAGTGGTTCTTGAGTCTGGCTAGTAGTAACACTGTTGCTAACTCTGCTCCTATTGGTAAAAAGTGCCCTGCTAGTCCGTGGGCTGAGGTGGCGGTACACATCCGCAAAATAGCCCCACTGATAGATCAGATATTGGTGAAAGGTGACCCTCAGGGTGAAAACATGTGTGATGACTTTTCAAAATTATGTGTGGATGAGCAGTACAAGGAAGTTGGGTCCTACTTGCATTAGGTAAGCTGGTGAAGGAAAAAGATGAGCTCAGGGCCTTGGAATCAAAGCTCTCATGTCCTGTAAGAGACCTCAAAGCTGCTGCTTGTGCTTTAAAAGAAAACCTCATTACTTGTAATGGCAGAGCCGAAACTGCTGAAAGCCAAACCCAGATGCTTATCGTTAGAGTGGCGGAATTGCAACGCCAGCTCAATTGCCAATCTCGAGAAGTATCTGAAATTAAAGTGAGGGCATTGATTGGGCAGAAATGGGACCCTGCAACTTGGAATGGAGGTATATGGGAGGATGATATGGAAGCTGGGAACGCTGAGCCCCTCACTTCCAGTAAAGCCCCTCACTTCCAGTAAAGCCCCTCACTTCCAGTAAAGCACTCCTGTCAGCTGAACCACACCCATGTGAAGAGATTACTTCGCCTTTGTCTGCGAAACCGCCCCACCCAGTAAAGCCAGTATCCCCTGGGCTCCAACCTAATGAGATTAGCTGCAGCCCCCCCTCCCCCGGCCGCTGAAGAGCGCCTGCCAGAGCCATTGCCTGGGGCGCGGCCTAAGGCAGAGGCTTTATGAGAGCCTGCTGAAGATTCTAAGAACACTTCGGCACTGCTGCCGATTTTGGCTTCTAGGCCTGTAACTAGACTTAAATCCAAGCAAGCTCCAAAGGGTGAAGTACAAAGTGTGATCCAGGAGGAGATACGCTATACTCCAAAGGAACTACTTGACTTTTCTAACACATACAAACAGAAACCTGGGGAATATGCTTGGGAACGGCTGTTAAGGGTGTGGGATAATGGTGCAAGGAACATAAAGCTGGATCAGTCTGAATTTCTTGACCTGGGTCCACTGAGCCCAGACCCTTCATTCAATGTTTCAGCTCGAGAAGTTAGGAGAGGACCTAACAGTTTGTTTGACTGGATTGCTGAAGCATGGCTGATGCGGTGGCCTACATTAAATCAAGTTGAATTGCCAGACTTGTCTTGGGGTACTGTAGAAGAGGGTATCCAAAGGCTTAGGGAAATTGGCATGCTAGAGTGGATTTATTCAGTTAGGCCTTCAAATCCACACATAGCATGTCCAGAGGACACAACTTTCACCACAACCATGAGAAACAAATTTGTGAAGGGAGCTCCAGGATCCTTGAAGACTGCTGTGATTGCCATTTTATGTAAATCAGACATGACAGTGGGAGCTGCCCTAGCTGAATTAAGACACCTAACTACAATGGGGCTGACTGGATCCCGTGGTGGTAAGAGTCAAGTGGCTGCACCCAGTCGACAAAGACGAGGTGGGCGTGTTTACAGTAATGGACAGCAGAGGCAAAATAGTAATCGTGATAATCTGACTCGTGCGGACATGTGGAACTGGCTCCTTAGTCATGGTGTCCCTAGCAGTGCAATAGATGATCAGCCTACTAAGTATTTACGTGATATGTATGAAAGGATGAACTCTAGGTCAGGTGAACAGCAGTCTAACTCAAATCGCCAGAAGAGAGAGTCGCGGTCCCTCAATCAATTCCCAGACTTGAGCGAGTTTAAGGACCCACAGCCCCTTGAATGAAGGAGAGGCCAGGTCCCTTTGAGGAAGAATTCTGATACCCTGCCAAAACTTTACACTGTTAATCTTTCTCCTGTCCTTCCCCAAAGGGATCTACGGCCTTTTACGAGAGTGACTGTTCACTGGGGAAAAGGAAATAATCAGACTTTTCGGGGACTACTGGATACTGGCTCTGAACTGACACTAATTCCAGGAGACCCAAAACGTCACTGTGGCCCACCAGTAAGAGTGGGGGAATATGGAGGTCAGGTTATTGATGGAGTCTTGGCTCATGTTCGTCTCACAGTGGGTCCAGTGGGTCCCCGAACCCATCCTGTAGTAATTTCCCCAGTTCCAGAATGCATTATTGGAATAGATATACTCAGCAATTGGCAGAACTCTCACGTTGGATCCCTGACAAGTGGAGTGAGAGCTATTATGGTGGGAAGAGCCAAATGGAAGCCACTAGAACTGCCACTGCCTAGGAAAATAGTGAACCAAAAGCAATACCGTATTCCTGGAGGAATTGCTGAAATTACTGCCACCATTAAGGACTTGAAGGACGCAGGGGTGGTGATTCCCACCACATCCCCATTCAATTCGCCTATTTGGCCTGTGCGAAAAACGGATGGATCTTGGAGAATGACAGTAGATTATCACAAACTTAACGAGGTGGTAACCCCATTGCAGCTGCTGTTCCAGATGTAGTTTCACTGCTTGAGCAAATTAATACATCTCCTGGTACTTGGTATGCAGCTATTGATCTGGCTAATGCTTTCTTCTCCATACCTGTTTCCAAGGACCACCAGAAGCAGTTTGCATTCACCTGGCAAGGCCAACAATACACTTTCACTTGCCTGCCTCAGGGCTACATTAACTCTCCAGCCCTATGTCATAATCTAGTCTGCAGGGACCTTGATTGCTTCTCTCTTCCACAAGATGTGACACTGGTCCATTATATAGATGACATTATGCTGATTGGACCTAGTAAGGAAGAAATATCAGTGACTCTGGACTTAATAGTTCAACATTTGCGTGCTAGAGGGTGGGAAATTAATCCCACAAAAATTCAGGCACCTTCCAACTCAGTGAAATTCCTAGGGGTCCAGTGGTGTGGGGCATGTCACGATATCCCTTCTAAAGTGAAGGATAAGTTATTGCACCTGGCTGCTCCGACAACTAAAAAAGAGGCACAGCGCCTAGTGGGTCTCTTTGGATTTTGGAGGCAACATATTCCTCATTTGGGTGTGCTACTTCGGCCTATTTATCAAGTGACTAGAAAGGCTGCTACTTTTGAGTGGCACCCAGAACAGGAGAAGGCTCTGCAACAGGTTCAGGCTGCTGTGCAGGCTGCCCTGCCACTTGGGCCACACGATCCAGCTGATCCAATGGTGCTTGAGATGTCAGTGGCATACAGAGATGCTGTTTGGAGTCTTTGGCAGGCCCCTATTGGCGAATCACAGCGCAGACCTTTAGGATTTTGGAGCAAAGCTCTGCCATCCTCTGCAGATAACTACTCTCCTTTTGAAAAACAACTTTTGGCTTGTTACTGGGCCTTAGTAGAGACTGAGCGCTTAACCATGGGACACCAGGTCACCATGCATCCTGAGCTGCCTGTCATGAACTGGGTATTGTCTGACCCACAGAGTCATAAAGTTGGACGAGCACAGCAGCACTCCATCATTAAATGGAAGTGGTATATACGAGATCAGGCCCATGCAGGACCTGAAGGCACAAGTAAATTGCATGAAGAAGTGGCCCAAATGCCCATGGTCTCCACTCCTGTAACATTACCTCCTGTCTCCCAGTTTGCACCTATGGCCTCATGGGTGATTCCTTATGACCAGCTGACCGAGGCAGAGAAAACTCGTGCTTGGTTTACAGATGGTTCTGCGCGGTATGCCGGCACCACTCGAAAGTGGACAGCAGTAGCACTACAGCCCCTTTCTGGGACCTCCCTCAAGGACAGTGGTGAAAGCAAATCCTCCCAGTGGGCAGAACTTCGAGCAGTGCATATGGTTGTTCACTTTGCTTGGAAGGAGAGGTGGCCAGATGTGCGGCTGTATACCGATTCATGGGCTGTGGCCAATGGCTTGGCCAGTTGGTCAGGGATTTGGAAGGAATGTGACTGGAAGATTGGAGACAAGGATTTATGGGGAGAGGTATGTGGATAGACCTCTCTGAATGGGCCAAAGAAGTGATGATATTTGTGTCTCACGTGAATGCTCATCAAAGAGTAACCTCAGCAGAGGATGAGTTTAACAATCAAGTGGATAGGATGACCCGTTCTGTGGGAACCAATCATCCTCTTTCTCCGACTACCTCTGTCATTGCTCAGTGGGCCCATGAACAAAGTGGTCATGGTGGCAGGGACAGTGCTTATGCATGGGCTTAGCAACATAGGCTCCCGCTCACCAAGGCTGACTTGGCTAGAGCCACTGCTGAGTGCCCAATCTGCCAGCAGCAGAGACCAACACTGAGTCCTCGATATGGCACTGTTCCTCGAGGTGATCAGCCGGCAACCTGGTGGCAAGTTGATTACATTGGACCGCTTCTATCATGGAAAGGAAAGCGTTTTGTCCTTACTGGGATAGATACTTACTCTGGATATGGATTTGCCTACCCAGCACGACATGCTTCTGCCAAAACTACCATCCGTGGACTTACAGAATGCCTCATCCACCGTCATGGAATCCCACACAGCACTGCCTCTGATCAAGGGACTCACTTCACTGCAAATGAAGTGCGGCAGTGGGCCCATGCTCACGGAATTCACTGGTCTTACCATGTTCCCCATCATCCTGAAGCAGCTGGTTTGATAGAACGATGGAATGGTCTCCTGAAGACACAATTACGCTGTCAGCTAGGTGGCAGTACCTTGCAGGGTCGGGGAAATGTTCTCCAGGAGGCTGTGTATGCTGTAAACCAGCGTCCAATATACGGTGCTGTTTCTTCTATTGCCAGGATTCATGGGTCCAGGAATTAAGGGGTGGAAATGGGAGTGGCACCCCTCACTGTTACCCCTAGTGACCCACTTGCAAGATTTTTGCTTCCTGTCCCCATGACTTTATGTTCTGCAGGACTAAATGTCTTAGTTCCGAAGGGAGGAATGCTGCTGCCTGGAGACACATCAACGATTCCACTGAATTGGAAGCTAAAATTGCCACCAGGCCATTTTGGGCTCCTTGTACCTCTGGATCAACAGACAAAGAAGGGAGTTACAATACTGGCTGGTGTGATTGATCCTGACTATGAAGATGAAATTGGATTGACATTACATAACGGAAGTAAAGAAGAGTATGTTTGGAATGCAGGAGATCCCTTAGGATGCCTCCTAGTACTACCATGTCCTGTGATTAAGGTCAATGGAAAACTACAGCAACCCAACTCCAAAATGAGTGATAATAGCCCAGACCCTTCAGGAATGAAGGTTTGGGTCACCTCACCAGGCAAGGAACCACAACCAGCTGAGGTACTTGCTGAGGGCAAAGGGAATACAGAATGGGTTGTAGAAGAAGGTAGTTCTAAATATCAGTTACGGCCACGTGACCAGTTGCAGAAACGAGGATTGTAATTGCTGAGTATTCCTGCTTTGTATGTGTGTATTGGATATTTTGTTTACTTATGAAACATAAGATGTAAATGGGTTAATGCATTTTCAGTTGTACATGTGTTAGTTATATCATGTTGACATAAGTATGACTTTGTAACTGTACCCCTTCAGAGACTGTGCATGGTAAGGTGAGATGTGTGCAGATGCCAGGTTGACAAGGGGTGGACTGTGGTGGTCAGGATTATGTCAACTTGGCTACTACCTATTTGGCTGCTGTATTAAGTGGCAGGGCAGGGTTTGTGGTGGCTCCCTGCCCCTCGGCTCTCATCTCGTGACCCTGGACTACAGCTGCTGATCGCTCACGTGGCCAGGAGCTCCTGCTCTCTGGTTCCAGCATCTGGTTCCGGGACTTGAGCTAGCAGCTGTTGGGCTCATCAGTCCTTACAGTCGGCATGTGAGAGTCCTGCTCTCTGACCTGCCAATCCTGCGCTCGCCAGCCTCTGCCCAGTCCTGCTCCCTGACCTGCCGATCCTGGGTTCTCCAGCCTCTGTCACTTCGTCTCGCCACCAGCTTGGGACCCACCGACCTCCAGCCTCTGTCGCATCGTCTCGCCACCAGCTTGGGATCCACTGACCTACACAACCGGTGATCTGCAACTCTGGTCTCTGACTTGCTGACCTTGGGTTTCCTCAGCTTCCGTGGACACGTGAGGCTTGTGCCAGAGCTTGGGACATTCAGCTTCTGTGATTACGTGAGCTGTTTCCTATATTTGTATCTATCTATCTGTCTATATATATATTATAAATCTTTCCTTGTACCTACACGTGTTACTGGTTTTGCTTTCCTAGAAAACCCAGCCTAAGACAAGCTGCTAACCAAAAGGTTGGCAGTTCAAATCCACCAGCTGTTGCTTGGAAATCCTATGGGGCAGTTCTGTGTGTCCTGCGGGATAGCTATGAGTCAGAATCAACTCAATGCCAATGGGATTATTTTTTTTTTAAATTCTATATACGAAGGATCCCTGGTGGTATAGCGGTTAAGTGCTCAGCTGCTAACAGAAAGGTTGGTGGTTTAAACTCATCAGCAGCTCCTTGGAAGAAAGGTGTGGCAGTTGGCTTCTGTAAAGACTGTAGCCGTGGAAACCTTATGGGATAAACTGAGCTCTAAGAAGTTAAGTTGCTTTGCTAGAGTCACACAGCCAGCAACTGATAGGGCCAAGATAGAAACCCAGTCTTATGGATTCCAAAGTCCAGGTTCTTTTGCATAGACCACCTTTCCTGTTATGAACCACTACACAACAGTAATAGTAACACAACACTTGGTGATACCATGTGTATTGGGAACTATTATAACTCCGTACGTGTAACAATTTAGTTGCCCTCGACAAACATCCCATGAAGTCACTACAGTTGTTATTTCACTTTACAGAAGAGGAAACTGAGGCTCAAAAGTTTAATAATTCTCCTGGATCACGCAACTGAATCTGTGTGTATCTGTGTGTTACAGATTAAATTGTGTTGCCCCCAAAATATCTGTTGAACTACTAACGCCATTACCTGTGATTGTGATCCTGTTTGGAAATAGGATTTTTGATGTAATATTAATTAGATTAAAACCAAGTGTAATGGATTAAACTATATCCCCCCAAAACTGTGTGTAGTCATTTAGCTGGGCCATCATTCCCAGTGTTTTGTGATTTTTCCTATGTTATACATCCTAATCTCTGCCTGTGCCTAAAAAATAGAGTGATTATGTTAAAGAAGGATTAGGGTGGGACTGCAACACCCTTGCTAAGGGAGTTTTCCTGGAGTGTGGCTTGTACCACTTTTTATCCTTTCATCCCACGGGAGATAAAAAGAGAGAGAAGCAAGCAGAGAACTGGGAACTTCATATCATCAGGAGAACAGCGTGTCCTTCAGACCTGAGTTCCTGTGCCACGAGGCTCCCTGACCAAGGACTGATGCAACACATGGACTTTCCTCCATAGCTAACAGAGGAATAGCTCTTCCCCCGGAGCAGACCCCCTAAATTCACACTCATAGTCTATCAGACTGTGTAAGAATAAACCTTCCTTTGTTAAAGCCATCCACTTTGCGGTGTTTCTGTTAGAGCACACTAGCTGACTAAAACACCAAGTGTCATGGATTGAGTTGTGTCTCCCCTCCCCCAAAATGTATGTGTTGATTTGACTTGGTTAGGAGTTCCAGTATGGTGCTCTTCCCCCCATGGGTTGTGAATCCTGCCTCTGTGATATTGATGATGGAGAATGGTTTGCAGTTGTGTTAGTGAGGCAGGACCCAAGCTTGCGGAATATAAGGGAGAGAAGTGAGCTGAGGAAGTTGGGAACCTCATACCACCGAGAAAGAAGCACTGAGAGCAGAGCACGTCCTCTGACCTGAGGGTCCTGTGCCAAGATGCTCTCACTGGATGTGGACTCAGCCTACTGGACTGTGATGATTTCTTATTCTGAATAGGCTTGTATCTTGTTAATGGATTTGTGGCTTACCGGACTGTGACAATAAAAGCTTCTCTTCACGAAACCTTCCACTCGTGGTATTTCCTGTTAGAGCAGTACCTGGTGACTAAGACACCAGGCAAACCCAAACCCACTGCCATCGAGTTGATTCTGACTCAAAGCGACCCTATAGGATACAGTAGAACTACTCCATAGAGTTGTAAGGAGCGCCCAGCATATCTGAACCGCTGACCTCATAGTTAGCAGACACAACATTTAATCATTACAGCACCAGGGTTTCCAAAACCACGTAAGGTGGATACTAAATCTAATCACTTCTAGAGTGATGAAGAACAGATTAGACTCAGAGACCCATACATGTGGCGTGGGGTGGGGCAGATACAGACATGTGGGTGGTCTACAAGCTGAGGAAAGGGAGAGCACCTGGGGCTACCTCCAAGAAAGAAATCGGCTTAGCTGAGACCCGATCTTGGCTTGAACCCTCCAGAACTGTGAGAAAGTGAATTTCTGTTGTTTAAAGCCACCTACATGTGATAGGAACAGACTCTGTGTGTGCGTACGTGTGTGTGTACACACACTTACAGTCATTGAATACTGCAGTCTTCATTCTACCCTCTTCCCTCAATGAGTAGAAGACCAAATACTCAGATGGGAGCACAGCAGACACGCCACATGGACTGATATGCCACAGCAACGTAAGCTGTTACTTTGGAATTCAAGCGAGGAGAAATTCTGAGTGGACTCAGGGTTTGCAGACCAGTGAGCAGGGGCACTACCCTCTGGCAACAGGGAGGCTGTCACCCCAGAGGAGCAGGCTAGAGCTGAGGGTCACAAGGAGGGTGAAAGAACTGGGAGGCTAACATTTGTCACCTTCCCTGGAGAGCCGGACCATCAGAAGACTCACAAAGATGAGTAGCAGCCCAGGAGATCAAGGACAGCCTCTTCCAACCGACAATACAGAGCTGACAACCTGCAGGATCCCTCAGGAGTGTGTCACCATGATGTCAGCTCGTTTACTTCCCACATGGGAATCGAGCCCCAGCGGGGCTCCAGGAACGGCTGGTCTCAGACAGCGTGATGACAATGCTTTCTAAGTTATGCTCCAGACTGCTAGCATCTCCCCTTCTGAGAGTCGCTCGGCAGTAAATCACAGGCTTGTTTAATCTTTGCTCTGATTCTGCAATTTAGAAGCAATTCTGTGTCCCTTCCCCTCAATCACGGGGCATGTCACCACTTACATACAGAGCAGAAATTACTCATGCAGACAACATGTGTCCACTGAGAGTCTCTTCTAGTCTGTTCCCTGGAGGGGCGGTGGTGAATAAAAATGATACGAGTTGTACCCTTAAAAATGGCTAAAGCGGCATTTTGTTGTTGTTGTTGTTGTTACATATACGACAATAAAAATAAAATAAAAAGAAGAATGATATGGCCTCAGCTGCTCAGGGGGTAAGTCTAGTAGGAAAGAGGCCATTTAAAAAGCAATGGAAGTTGGGGTCATAAAGGAGATGTGTACAGAGTTGGTGTCAGCAGTGGTGGTTCAGTGGTAAAATTCTTGCCTTCCATGAAGGAGACCTGGGTTCAAATCCCAGTTGATATACCTCATGTGCCGCCACCACCTGTCCGTTGGTGGAGGCCTGTGTGTGGTTGTGATGTTGAACAGGTTTCAGTGGAGATTCAAGACTAAAACAAACTAAGAAGGAAGGCTGGGTGATCTACGTCTGAACAAGGAAAATCCTACGGATTGTGGTGATGGCATCAGACCAGGCAGCACTTTATTCCACTGAGCCAGAGGTTGTCATGAGCAGGGACTACCTTGACGGCAGCTGACAACAGCATCATAGAGAGCCACAGGGACACAAAACAAGGGTTCCAACCTGGTCTCAGGGAGGTCAGAGGACACTGCCTCTTGTAACTGATAGGAAAGCTGGAGCTCAAGGGCGAGGAGGAATGAGTCAGGTAAACAAAGGAAAGAGTAACCTCTGTGCAGGCAGAAGACGCAACTCCAAGGAATGCGGACAATTTCAGTTGCCAGGTAGGGGTGAGGAGAAACAGTCCCCACAAGATCAGGTGGGATTCTGCGGGCCGATGTAAAATGTTAAGAATTTCAGAGGGTTTTGTTGTTGCTTCTCTAAGGGCAACATGGAACAGTCAACAATTTTAAGCAGGAGAGTGACGTGATTATGTAGATGCATTTTTTACATTTTTCATTTTTAGGAGCTCCCAGTTACCTAGTTTCTCTTCTGGTGTTTGTGCACTTTTAGTTATGGTTTATATATTGTATATACCATGTATTAACGCTCGTAAACTTGTCCCCATTATTTCTTCCATGCTCTTTATTATTTTAGAGTTTACATTTAAGTTTTTGATCCATTTTGAGGTAGTTTTTGTGCATGGTATGAAGTATGGATCTTGTTTCTTTCTGTCTTTTTTTTTTGCAGGTGGATATTAAGTTACACCAACACCATTTGTTAAAGAGACTATCTTTTCCCCATTAGCAGACACCGGGCCTTTGTCAAGTATCAGCTGCTCATAGGTGGATGAGTTTACACCTGGATTCTCAGTTCTGTTCCACTGGCCTGTATCTGTTGTTGTACCAACACCAGATATTTTGACTACTGTGGCAGTGTATAAGGTTCTGAAATCAGCTAGGGTGCAGCCTCCTGCTTTGTTTTTCTTCAGTAATGCTTTACTTATCCAGGGCTTCTTCCTGTAGAGGTGCATCTGTAAAAATCCATACTGAGTACTTGTGGGGAATGAATTAAAGGGGGGCAAAAGGAGAAGTGAAGTTGAGAAACAGAGGCGCCTTGAGCCACGATTGAGGAGTCTGCAGCACCGCTGAGTGGATTCGCAATACCCACCTTTCAGTTAGCAGCCAAGCGCAAGGTGCTTGCAACCATCCAGAGATATTTTTAGTGAAGTAAGCCAGACACAAAAGGACAAAGACTATATGATCCCACTTATATGAAAAATCTAGAACTATGCCAATACATAGAGACAAGAAGTAGGAGTGATCACCAGGGGTGGAGGGGAAGGGCCGGGGAACGGGAAGTTACTGCTTAAGAGGCACAGAATTTCTGTTTAGGGTGAGGAAAACGTTTTGGAAACATGTGGGTGATGGTTGTACAACATTTTGAATATAATTAATGCTATTGAATTGTACTGTTAAAAATAGTTTAAATGACAAATTTTGATATGTGTGTTCTATCACAATATTTTAAAAAAGAAAAACATTCTTGAGTAGAAAACTCATAGAAAGATGACAGACCTAATGATAATATTTCCAGAGCACACCAATTCTAGTCATTCTGGATGCGCAAGGTATGCCTTCTCAGGAAGTTTTTCAGATTAAAGAAACATTAGTTTCTTTGTCAAACAAAGTATTTTCTCTTCCTTATCATGAAAACAATTGCCTATTTTCTTTCCAAAGGTTGGAGGTCAGCCTACTGCCATTCCTGACACTAATCTAGGAGCTGGTGAGTTCAGAATAGTGTCAGTCTTGCTGAGGACTTTCCTCCCTGGTGGTGATGGCAAATCCTTAGAGCACCAGTTCCGCATTGCCTCCTGAGCATTTCCATCAAGCTCAATCAGTTGCTTTCAGAAACACTTTGTTTTCAATGACAGTATTTTTCATTTTTAGCACTTGCTTCTTTTTCATATCTATTAAAAAAATTTTTTTAAAGGATGTTACTCCTCTGTTTATCCCATGGAGGACTATAGACATATATTATTTTTTTAATTGTGATTAAGTGAAAGTATACAATCCAAACTAATTTTGCATGCCTGCCTATCTGCAGTTCCTTCTGCTCTCCTGGCCCAGTGACAGCACACTTCTTCCTTTTCATTCTATACTTAGCAAGCTCCTGTCCCCTCCTCTCCACGCTCTTCTGTCCCATCTGGAAAGAGACCAGTAGGTCAGCATCCTATAAATGCATGGAACCATAAAGTACACACACCATATGCCCACATTGCTTCACAGAGTCCAGGCCATTTTTGTGCAAAGAGCTGACCTCAGCAGTGTTTTCTGGGCAGGCACATCAGCAAGTCTAGCGGCCACGCTCCCAGAGGATCCCCCAGGCTGTCGGACCATCAATTGTGGTCTTTTAGCAGAAGTCTTTAGCTGTATGCCTCTTTTTCTTGTGTTGCCAGAGGGACTCAACATTGTGTGTCCCATCACAGCTGTCTTTGGTGGTGGACAGGAATCACCTGGTTTTTGTGCTCACGTGTTGATACAGTCTCCCATTCACATGGGTCCTTCTGTCTCCTGGGCTCTTTTTCCCTCATGTCTTTGTTATTCTTAGTGGTCATCTGTTCTGGATGAGTTGGGACCATTTGGTGTACCTCGGATGGACGCTTGCTAGCTTTTAAGACCCCAGATGCCACTCACCGATATGGGATGCAGAAGACTGTCTTAGCAATAGGCTACTTATGCCAATTGGCCTCCCTCTGAGAATGTCATCCCCAGACCCCGACCCTGCTACTCCTTCCTTGCAATACTGGGTTGAGAATTAGCAGAGCTTCCAGTTTATGGTGAAGTTCCATTAAATCGATCCTCTTTCTACCATGTATTGTCATTGCTTTCACCTAACCAAATTTCTATCAATGATCTAATCTATGACTAACCATTTCCCTCCCTGCCAACCTTGTAGCCATCAGTCTTTTCTTATATATACAAGTCTATTTTTAAGACCTTATAGCAGAGGTCTCATACAATATTTGTCCTTTTGCTGCTGACCAATTTCACTCAGTATAATGTATAGACATATACTCATCATAATGTCATTTTTAGGTTGCATTATCATTTGTATTTTATCTGGACTGAATTCACTTTTTTAGTATATTGTTTAGTGTGGTAAATATGTATATATTTATAAACATTTGTATAATATATATAAGTATATACACATTTATGTACAGTTATATAAAAATTTGCCACTTCAATATTTTTACATGTACAATCCAACAACATTGAATTCATCTCTTGATCATTGATTTTGTCTGGCTGTGTGTCTTAGCACCAATTTTTCCTGTGGACCTTGGGACTTGTCTGCTCTTCACCACCCCAGTGTCTTCGCTGCATCCCTCTTCCCTGCCTCACAATTTGCAGTTGCCTTTAACTAGTACCTTAGACTCCTAGTTCAGAATTAAATCTTATATCGCTGCCTTGGGCTCCCATCCAGTAAGGGACTCTCCATCTATACAGGGTAAAATGCAGACACAAGCATTGAGAGTTGCTGGAAAAGCTGGCCCAGGTCTTGATCTCTCCAGGGTCCAAGAATACACTTTTATAAGCCTTAGGTCCAAATGACTGTCAGTAGAAAATTTCCCAGCTTCCTGTCACAGATGAAATGTCTATGTGTGCATGCATGTGCACATGCATGTATGTGTTTGTGTGTGTGCAAGCATGTGAATAAAGGGGATCTCCCCCTTTTCTAGCCCCAATTTGCAGCAGTGGGCCCAAGTCTGCTCTTGCACCTTGCTGGATACTCTTTCTGTTCCTGTTCTACACAAAAGCCAGACTCCTGGTCATCCCTGCCTGCTTCTCTACTTAAAGTCCTGTGAGGCTTTCTCATTTGTGTTTTTGTTCCATTTCTGCTCCACAGAGATAGGGGCCTCCCCTAGCCCTTTGCACACACATCTGTTAGAGCCTTGTTACATGGTACTGTAATTGTTCACAATACACCTGCATTTACTGAAAGTCATGGCATAAGTAGCAGAGCCAGGATTTGAACCTACATCTACTGACACCAGGAAACCCTGGTGGTGTAGCAGTTAAGTGCTACAGCTGCTAACCAAAAGTCCAGCAGTTCAAACCCATCAGGTGCTCCTTGGAAACTCTACGGGGGTAGTTCTACCTGATTCTGTAGGGAAACTATGAGTCAGAACCGACTTGATGGCAATGGGCTACTGACACCAAGGTCTCTTGTCTAGAACAGGAAGGAACACTCCTGTGAATGTACTGAGGACAGAGGCCAGTCTGCATCCTGAGGCCCAGAGCCTTGCAACAGTTCTTGCACAGTTAATGTCGTTGAGTCACTTAACCTTACAGTCCCACTGTCTTCTATATTCATCACAATTCTCCTTTTTCTATTTCTATAGCTAACACAATTTTCGTCTTTCTAGAAGAGGTCAGTCAGGTAAGTGAACACCTGACTTTTTACCTATACTGTTCTTTCTGTGCCCATGGCAAACACCACAAACCATCAGAGAACTTCTTTTTATGGTCCTGAACTTATTGCCAGATCCTTCTTCACATAGCACCTCGAGCAATCGAAAACAAACCAAGCTCAGCACCATCAAGTCAATTCTGACTCATAGCAACCCTATAGGACACCACAGAACTGCTCTATAGAGTTTCCAAGAAGCACCTGGGGGATTCAAACTGCTAGCCTTCTGATTAGCAGATATATCACTTAACCACTACACCACCAAGGTTAATCACTACTAACTGATAAGTGCTCACTCTCCCGGAAGTGCAGAAACAAATTTTCATTTTAATAGTTGATGGTTTAAAGCTCTCAAAGGACAAAACACAAGAAAACTGCTAAATTAGTTTGGTTCATGGGGTAGTCTCCTTCTGATGTTGGTCTGGAATTTTTACTTCCCATTCTTTAATTTTGACCTAAAATGTGAAAACCAAACATCTAGAAAGAATACAATTGTTGCATGATGCCAGGTTATCTGTAAGCAGCACACAATTGGAAACATTTTCTACAATTTCTGGTAAATGCTACCTTACATTTGACAAGCACTCCATAATTTACTATGTTATTTACTTTAATAATATTTTATTTATTAGTATCATATTTAATTTTCAACCTAATGAGGTGGGCATTTTTTTTATAGGTATGGAAACTGAGGCACAGAGAAGTTATGTGACTTAACTAAAGCCACACAGCGAATGAGTGACAGAACTTGTACCAAACTCTGGATCTTTTCATCTCAGAGCTTCCTACTTCCCAGTACACCAGTGCTATTTCCACTGTTGGGTGGTTTTGCAGAAAGGCAGAAGATAACCTTCACGATCATTTTCATTTCAGCATTATCTGAAGATAAAACAGTCTCCGAGTCACTGTTTTTTATTCATCACAGGCCCTTCTAGTCTAGTGACACATTGCAGATGCAATGATGTGAATGTACTGAGGACAGAGGCCAGTTTGTATCCTCAGGCTCAGTGAGCTGCCGGGCACTGACAGGCAAGCACCGCTAATTAGTTTGTGAACTCATCCCAGAAAAAGTGCTACACACCTCTTGCTGAATATCTATGGTAACCTTTGAAGTACTGCCCTTGGGAAGCTAAGAACCAATACCAGTGCCTACTCCACTCTTCAAAGCAATTTTGGAACTCTTTTTTCTGGAATGCCCATCAGAGCTGTCATCATATTACACTTGATGTCCTAAGTGTCATCAAAATGTCTTGCTCTCCATATTTCCTCTATCTTTGGGTAAAGAAAAGAGTCATGGAGACCAGATCAGGTGAGCGGGTAGGGTGTTCCAACACAGCTATTTGTTTACTGGTTAAAAACTCTCTCATAAACAACTGTAAAATTAAGTTCCTAAACTTACTACCATGAGCAATGGCCATTCCAGAAAGAGTTCCAGAATTGCTTTGAAGGGTGGAGTAGGCTCTGGAGTCAGTACATAGCTTTCCAAGAGAAGTATTTCGAAGGTGAGTGTAGTGACATTCAGCAATGAGGTACGTAGCACTTAGAACAATTACGTTCAGAGGCCTAACTGCTGGACCTTGTATGTTTGCTGAGCCTCCCCAAAGAGTTATCCATAATGTTTCACAACTTTAAAGATAGGTTTAAAGGTAAGTTTACAAACGGGTAAGTAAAGACCACTGGGTAAATATATAACCAAATGTGATTAAAGTGAATATATGCCTTTTCATGTATGAAACACCACGAATCTTACAGATTAATAAAAATAACTTTTCTGAGACTTGTAAGGAAAGCACAGTCATTCTCAGATCATGATTTATATGACAGGCTTCGTGACTCAGTCAACCATCAGCTGACCTCAGGATGCAAACCTTAGCAGGCCTCACCCCTCCTGTGTTTTTTTCACCATGTTTTTGTAGCTTTTATTTAAAAAAATATTAGCTAGGGCTGCCAACAAAGCTGCCTCTTTGTTCTCATCCTCCGATTGCTCCTCTAGCAGAATTGACAACAGAAGCCTTTTCTCTGGCTCTGGTTAAGCACAAACCATTCTCAAGTGAACCTGGGGACCTACTCTGTAGGCTTTTACCACCGCTAAAACAAAAACCCCTACTGACCACTCAGTTCTGTCTCATAGAGACCCTATAGGACCAAGTAGAACTGCCCCATAGCACTTCCAAGGAGTGCCTGGTGGGTTCGAACTGCTGACCTTTTGGTTTGCAGCTGTAGCACTTAACCACTACACCACCAGGATTTCCATCACTACTGCTAGTCACCTGCAAATATACGTCAGGGACAACAGGGTACAACTCACCATCATTGGTATTATCACATGTGTCAGAGGAGAATTATGTTCCACAGGCATTTTATTGGCTGAGTTTTTAGAAGGCCAGGCCTGTCTTCCAAGCCATCTCTGGGTGGATTTTTTTTTTCACTTTCTCAGTCATAATTAATTGGCAGCAAAGCAGATTTGTGTATTGAAAAAGCACAGGCTTTTGGAGTCAGATTTCTCTGGGATCAAGACCTTACCACTTTGTCGGACCCCAGGCAAGATGCACAAGTCCTCTCAGCCTCAACACTTCCTTGGAATATGCAGAAACTACCAACCTATCCCTCTGGAATGTTCTGAGGAGAGGTGTGCAGTGTGCACCAGTTACCAGTAAGTCACTTTTGACTCATGATGACCCTGTATGTGTCAGATAGAATAATGCTCCCTAGAGTTTTCTGTGGGTGGCTTTTTGAAAGTAATCACTAGCTCAGTTTTTCATGATGCCTCTGGGCAAACTCAATTCCTCCAATCCTTCAGTTAGCACCTGCATCTGTCAACAATTTACGTCACCCAGGGATTGTGTCCCTCCACTCGTCTGTCAGTTTGTCAAGTGGGGGGGCTTGTGTGTTGCTGTGATGCTGGAAGCTAAGACACCAGTATTTAGATGCCAGCAAAGTCAACCATGGTGGACTGGTTCCAGCTGTGCTTCTGGACTAAGACAGACTAGGAAGAAGGACCCAGAAGTCTACTCCTGAAAAGAATTAGCCAATGAAACCCTTATGAAAGCAGTGGAACACTGTCAGATATAGTGCTGAAAAATGAATGTCCCCAGGTTGGAAGGCACTAAAAAAAGATGACTGGGGAAGAATTGTCAATCTTAATGACATGGATGGAGTAAAGCCTTTGGGAGCTTGATTTGCTGATGTGAGATGACTCAAAATGAGAACAGCTGCAAACATTTGTTAATAACCAGGACATGGAATGTCAGAAGTATGAATCTAGGAAAATCGGAAATCATCAAAAGTGAAATGGAACATATAAACATTGACATCCTAGGCATTAGTGAGCTGAAATGGACCAGTTTGGGCCATTCTAATCAGACAACCACATGGTCTACTATGCCAGGAGTGAAAACTTGAAGAAGAATGGTATAGTATTCACTGTCAAAAGAACATGTCACCATATCTTTTCAATCTGTGTGCTTAGCAAAATAATCTGAGAAGCTGGACTGTATGAAGAAGAAGGAGGTGTCAGCATTAGAGGAAGACTCATTAACAATCTGCGTTATGCAGATGACACAACCTTGCTTACTAAAGTGAAGGGGATTTGAAACATTGATGAAAATTAAAGACCAAAGTCTTCAGTATGGACTGACCTCAACCAACAAAACAAAAATCCTCACAGCTGGACCAGTAAGCAACATCATGACAGACAGAGAAAGGACTGAGGTTGTCAAGGATTTCATTTTACTTTGTTGTACAATCAACGCCCATGGAAACAGCAGTCAAGAAATCAAAAGACACACTGCATTGGGAAAATCTGCCACGAAGGACCTCTTTAAAGCGTTAAGAAGTAAAGATGTCACCTTGAAGACTAAGGTGTGCCTGACCCAAGCCATGGTATTTTCTTTTAAAAAATTTTTTCTTTTAGTGATTAAGTGGAAGTTTACAATCCAAGTCAGTTTTTCACATAAAACCCCAAGTACCCAAGTACTCACCTCTCTATAATTCTATCTACTCCCCTCACCTTGTGACAGTATGCTCTTCTTTTTCACTTTTTACTTCTAGTATCCACTCAACCAACACTTGTCCCCTTCTCTCTATCTTCTCCTCTCCCCTCTAAAAAGAAACCACTAGGACAGCCTCATATATATATTAAACCGTAGCATACACACACTACATGCATGTATCATTGTGTGACCCAAGCCATGGAATTTTCAATTGTATCATATGTAAGTGAAAGCTGGACAATGAATAAGGAAGGCAGAATTGATGCTTTTGAATTGTGGTGTTGGAGAAGAATATTCACTGTACCATGGACGGCCACAAGAACAAACAGAGCTGTTCTGGAAGAAGTACAACCAGAGTGCTCCTTGGAAGCAAAGGTGACAAGACTGTCTTATATACTTTGAATACATTTTCAGGAGGGATCAGTCCCTGGAGAAGGACATCATGCCTGATAAAGTATAAGGTCAGCAAAAAAGAAGAAGACCATCAATGAGATGGATTGACACAGTGGCTGCAACAATGGACTTAAGCATAAAAAAAAAATTGTAGGCATGGCACCAGACTGGGCTGTGTTTCATTCTGTTGTGAATAGGGTCGCTATGAGTCAGAAAAAGTTGATAGCACCTAACAACAACAACAGGGACTCTATCACTACCTCAATCACCTACAGATATTCATGAAGGACAACTGTGAATAAATTACCATCATTGGTAATATAAAACTCATTGCCACTGAGTTGATTCCAACTCATAGGGACTCTACAGAACAGAGTAGAACTGCCCCACAGAGTTTCAAGGAGTACCTGGTGGATTCAAACTGGCAACCTTTTGGTTAGCAGCCATAGCACTTAACCACTATGCAACCAGGGTTTCCATTGATACTATAGTCATCATAATATCAAAAAAACCTGTTCCCATCAAGTTGACTCCAATTCATAGTGACATTAGAAGTAAGGGTATACAGAGGTGGGGGCTAGAAAGAAAGAAGAATGGAAGGGGAGTGTGGACCAGTCCTAAATGTTACATTAAGGAGCTTCAGTCTAAAGACTGAAAAACTCAAACTCGTTGCCACTGAGTTGATTCTGGTACTGGTACAAAAAGAGACAGACAGACCAATGGAACAGAGTTGAGATCCCAGAAATGCCACCATCCTCCTTTGAACAGCTGATATTTGACAAAGGCCCTAAGATTTTAAAGTGGGGTAAAAATAGTCTCTTTAACAAATGGAGCTGGAAAAATCAGATATCCATCTGCAAAAAATTGAAGCAAGACTCATATTTCACACCTTACACAAAAATCAACTCAAATTAGATAAAAGACCTAAATGTAAAATCTAAAATGATAAAGCTCATCCAAGAAAAAATAGGATCAACAATGGAAGTTTTAATACAAAATGTAGACAGACTTCAAAATCAGAAAGCACGATTAACAAAAGAGAAAATAGATAAATGGAAACTACTAAGGATCAAACATTTTTGCTCATCCAAAGACTTCATCAGAAGAATTAAAAGACCACCTACAGAATGGGAAAAAATATTTGGCAACTATATGTCAGACCAAAGTCTGATCTCCATAATCTACAAGGTATTACAGAATATCAACAAGAAAAGGATAAATAATCCAATTAAGCGGTGGGCAGAGGAAATGGACAGACATTTCTCTACAGAGGATATCCAGGCGGCCAAAAGACACATGCAGAATTGCTCACAATCATTAGCTATTAAAGAAATTCAAATCAAAAGTATGAAGAGGTACTATCTCACTCCAACAAAGTTGGCCATGATCCCAAAAGTACAAAACAACAAATGCTGGAGAGGCTGTGGAGAAATTGCAACTCTCCTACACTGCTGGTGGGACTGTAAAATGGTACAACCTCTTTGGAAAACAATCTGGTGCTTCCTTAAAAAGCTGGAAATAAATATACCATTTGATCCTGTAATTCCACTGCTTGGAATTTATCCTTCAAAAACAAAGGTTGTTACACAGACACATGTACACGAACGTTTGTTGCAGCACAGTCCACAATAGCTAGAAGATGGAATCAACCCCAATGCCCATCAATAGATGAATGGATAAACAAACTACGGTACATATACTCAATGGAACACTATGCTATGATAAAAAACAATGACAATTTCAGAAAACATCTCATAACATGGTCTCATTTGGAAGAGATCATGCTGAGCGACATCAGTGTCAAAAAGACAAATTTGTATGAGACCTCTGTTATAAGGACTTAAAAAGAATTATCTACAGATCAAAATGACTGTGTTGGCTACATGGGTGGGTGGGGGGCTCAGGATTTATCATAGATGAGATAATTGATGTTAGAAATTTTATTCTTTTAATGTAATTAAATAAAAAATAAAGAGTGACTCTATAGCACAAAGTAGAACTGCCCCACAGGGTTTCCAAGGAGTGGCTGTTTAACACAAACTGCCAGCCTCTTGGTTAGCAGCCAAACTCTTAAACACTGTGCCACCAGGGCTCCCAGTGTAACGACAGTGCGTTCCCACTGAGGTTTTTGTTTTGTTTTCAGCAGAAAAGGGGTATGACTGGATCTGAGGTTTAAGATGACCACTCTGGGGGCAGCTAGGTATATGGACTAAAAGGTCAGTAAACTTTTTTTCTGAAAAAGACCAAATAGTACATATGCTCACTTTGTGGGCCATGAGATCTCTGCTGAGATGTCTCAGCTTGGCTGTTGTAGTGAGGGACTGTGTTCCAATAAAGCATTATTTACAGAAACAGGTGGGCTGGATTTACCCCAGGGGCTATAGGTGACTGACTCCTAGATTAGACTGTAAGGTTCACTGTGATTTAGAATTGACTCGACAGCAGCAGGTTATATTTCTTTTATGGTAGATTAGACTAAGAATGAAAGCAAGTAGGTCACTGAACTACACAGGTCTCTCCTTAGTGGTGAAAATAAAAATGGTACCAGGGAGGCTTGATTTTTAACTCAGCGAGACGATATCTTCATACTTCAAGAACAGACAGGTCCTCAACACAGACTGTACTGGAACCTCAGCATAGGTGATGCTAGAATTTGGAACCCCACCCTATACTTCCTACCCCCATTTCCCAAAAAGCAAAGCAGCCTCCCTAGCTACACAGAAGTGCATCACCCATCCGGACCACTGGAGGTCTCTGAAGGCCCTTCCATGTCATCAAGTGTGGGAGACAAAGCTTATACCAGTCACAAATACAGCTAGGAACTCACAGCCCAGTCAAGGAGAGAAGATAACAGGGGGGAGAGGTTTTGGAAAAGCATCACTTAGTTCAAAACACAGGAAGGCTCGATTCGAGTCAGAGGAATTTGAAACCCAGAAGTGGGACACCTAGTTGGTCCTGGACTAGAGCCAGGAACCACTGGATTAGGAACTCTCCAGGTGGTGGTCCCAACAACTTGTCAGTGAGTGTGGATGGAGACGGAGCAGGTTCACGGGTATATGTTGCTGTGTGCTGATAAAGTCAATGTTCAACTCATAGAGACCCCATGTCACAGAATAGAACTGTCCTGTAGGGTTTTCGAGGCAGTAATCTTTATGGAAGTCGATTGCCTGGTCTTTCACCTCCAGAACTGCTGGCTGAGTTTGAATCGCACACCAAGCTTTGTGTTAGCTGTGTTGCACCACAGGGCCCTGAAAACACCATCATCATGGAGGTCCCTGGAGGAAAGGAGGCCTGGGGTCTTGTCCTGCAGCCCTGCTATCAGCACCCTCTGTGGCCCTGTCCAAGCCCCTTCCCCTCTCTGGGCAAAATAAGAGGCCGAGTTAGACGATTGGTTGTCCACTGGAATTTCCCAAAGGGAGCTATGAAGTTTATCTGCAAAGTTACTTGTAGTTTTAAAAAAAGTAAAAAAAAAAAAAAAAGCCATTGAAAACGCTCTGCGGGCTGACTAACCCTGTCAAGTTTCTTGTTTGCTTTTGGCAAGGATTATGTCAGCCCTGGGTGGTACAGCAGCTTTGCGCAAGCATTCGTGAACTCTGATTGGCTGTTGATGACATCATCAGAATATACGGCACATGATTGGCTGACCACACATACAGCCGCAGACCAGGTGGGGGTTAAGACCCGGAAAGAGCACTTCTAGTATGGGAACAAAAATACAAGTGACAACCAACATCTTTTCAAGCATGAGGCTGTGTTTTGAAATACAGAGAGCATCTTCAATAGTGAAACCGTGAACAAGCCATCTCTCCTGGCTTCACTAGGCTTTTTTCCCTTCCATCGTCCCAGCATCTCTGTCTTGGCGTCTTGAGGGACAGTTGCACCTCTCAGGCAGGTTCTGACTCGTCTCCTTGCACTCCTAGGCCACCTGTCTCTGCACAAACGTGCTCAAAGGACCTTGGGGAGAACAGCCAGCTCCCCACACCCCACGCCCCGCAGCCCATGCCAGGCTGAGGATGCCCCAGCTGCCCTGCGTGCTCGGCCAGGACTCTGGTCTCACCACAGGTCGTCATCCGGAGCCTGCAACTTGTGCACCGTTTTACGAATTCTCAGCAGAGAGCAAAGAAACTCACGACAGGAAGAATAAAAACCAAAAGAAACAAAAGCCTGTTGGCATTGTCAGGAGAGCAGTGTTTTCATTAACAGGAAGGGTAACTAGGGACTGGGGACCGGCTCACCTGGTAAGTCACCGCACCTTGTTTCTTCTTGGCTGGCTACCAAAACACAAGAGAATACAGCCTCACCTGGCCTCGAGGGTCGGCGTCGGGCCTTTGAGAAAGGCCCTGCGTTTCCACAAGGATACAGCACACCCTTTGCTGGTTCTTCCCCATGGAGTCAGTTCTCACTCAGAGAGCAAAGCAATGGCTTGAGGCAGGAAGGGGGTTCTGTGTCTGCCTCCCTGAGAACTGTGGCCCCTGAGTCTGTTTCCTCATCTGTTAAACAAGGAAATAAAAACCAATTGGAGTCTCTGGAGTCTTTGCTAGTTCAGTTTTTCCCTAATGGAACATTAGTGTTTTCTTAGCTGGAAAACGTGTTTGATACTAGTAAAATTAAAAATACCTGTCCCTCAGGGGTCTGGGGACCATGTTTTCAGGGGACATTGAGGCATAACTGGCCTTTTGCTGAGATAGTCTTCTGTACCCCATATCTGGGGTCTTAAAAACCAGCAAGCTGCCATCTGAGGAATATCAATTGATCCCATCCCACTTGGAACAGAAGATGATCGAGAGTATCAGACACGAGATAAAATGAGCCTAGGAGACAGAAGGACCCCTATGATTGGGAGACTACATCAGCATGAGACCAGAAGAACCAGATGATGCTCGGTCACCACCAAAGACAGCCTTCATAGGGGACACAATGTAGAATCCCCAACATGGTACAAGGAAAAGAGGTGTACAGATCAAGCACTCTTATTTAAAAACCAGAATTTACGGTCTGCCAATCTGGAGAATCTGAGTGAGCATTTGGTGTATGTACTTTATGATTTTATACACTCATAGGAAACTGTCCTACTGGTTTCCTTCTAGTGGGGAGAGGAGAGGGTGGAGAGGAGGGGCCAGGTGTTCATTAAGAGGATACTAGAAGTAAAGCGTGAAAACGAGTGTGTTGTCACAGGGTGGGGAGAGCAGATGGACGTGCAGAGAGGCAGGCATGGAAAATTGATTTGTATTGTATGCTTTCAGTTAATCATAAACAAACAAACAAACAAAAAACCCTGTCCTTTATTAAGCTTCCTACTAGAGATAGGGAGTCCCTGTATGATACAAATGTTTAAGACCTTCCACTGCCAACTGAAAGTTAGTTGTTCAAGTCCATCCTGTGGAAGAGAAGCCTGGCAACCTATTTCGGAAAACTCAGCTATTGAAAAACCAGTGAAGCACAGTTACCTGTGACACACATGGAGTTACCAGGAGTCCACTCCACAGCAGCTGGCTTACTATGGACTAGATCCCATGCCAGGGGCTTTACAAACATCCAAGTAGGAGCTTTGCAAACACATCCCACTGTTACACAGCTAGTGCTCTCGATTCAAACATACCACTTCCTGACTTCAAAGACCCAAGTTAATGACTAGACTATCAATTGTAAGTTTTTCTCCCCCCATTTTTCTTTCATGACTACTATCAAATGCTAGCAGAACATCCAGACCTACTGGCAAATGAAGAATGGAAATGCTTAGAAGCTTGGTCTGACCAACTCAACAGCTAGTTTTTCTCCATGAACCAGTGTGTTTATGGTTGTATTATTTTATAACAGTAAGCAAAATTAATTAACCAGGACATTTCTGACCCAACCTGGATGCTAATTCCATCTCTACATTTTTGTGAGCTAAATCATGGTTGGTATGAGAAATAGAAACATCAGTGTTACACTGCCTTCTGCCAGTGAAGCCATGGCTTCCTGGTGCTCCAACCACCTAAACAGGTTTGAGCACTCTTGTTCTCCAACTCTATAAATACACAATTTATGCACAGGAACACTTCCTGGACAAAAACATGCAATAAGAGAGGGTTCTCTCCCCACCATAGAAAGCCCAAGCCTGGATGGTGTTTCATTCTCTTTCCTGGGAATCAGACTGTGTGCCTTTCCTTTTGTGTCCATCCACAAAGCTCTCCATCAAATCAGGCTGGCATAGGCAGCTCCTCTACTCTGCCAACAAAAGCAATGATTGAGTTCTAGAGTGGCTGTTGGCTAGTTGGCTGGGTTAGCATAGGATGGATGGGTTGTGCCATGGGCAGAAGAAGGAGCACTTTGCAGAAAGCAACCACATGCACTGTACTGGGGTGGAGCTTGCAGTGTCCTAGCTTCCAAGACAACTCCTGGAGTTTATCTCTCTCCCTTTGGTGTAGAAGCCATGAGGCAGAATACTTGCCTTGTTACTATCACTTAGTGACCTCTGGAGCTCTGGTGGTGCAGTGGTTAAGAGCTCGGCTTGCTAACCAAAAGGTCGGCAGTTCAAAATCCACCAACTGCTCCTTGGAAACCCTATGGGGCACTTCCACTCTGTCCTGTAGGGTCACTGAATTGGGCTTGGTTTGATTTTGGCCAATGACCTCTGATTCCTCGCAACATTCACTGGAACTGTAGGAGCCAGTGCACTGTCTTCCCTCCTGCCACATTCCTGGTCCATCGTATCGGTGACTCCCTAGATCCACATGAACAAGTTTTTCAACATCATCAGAATTCCATTCAGGTGCCCGGGACCTGTGCATTCTGCAGTCATGTCAAAACCATTGCACATTCTAAGAGATGTGTGTACTGAGAAGTTTTAAAATAAAGCTATGCCAGTGAGCTGGTGCAGGTCACTTCATTCAGATTCAGATGGTATGCATATTTACTGAGCTACCATGAGCTAGATGTCACTGTGGGTGCTGTCCTATGTGATTATAATGGCAACCGTTTCAGTTTTTACTTTTATTTGTAGCTGCTTGGCTGCTAGCTGAATGGCTGGAGGTTCAAGTCCACTTGAACCTCAGAAGAAAGGTGCCTCAGAAGAAAGGCCTGGTGACCTACTTCTGAAAAATCAGCCACTGAAAAGACTACGGAGCAGTTCTACTGTTACATACATGGGGTCACCATGAGTCAGAGTCCACTTAACAACTGGCACTTACGACTGATAAAATACTAATCATTTAATTTGACCCTTTTGCCAGTCCCTGCAGGGAAGATGTTCCTATGTCCACTTTATAAGAAGAGGAAATGCAACTTCTTACAGAACAAAGGATCTCCCCAGGCCTGCTAGCTAATAAACAGTAGAGCTGGGACTTGAACTCAGTCTGGCTACCTCCGAGGCCACAGCGTTCTTGTTAGAACACTGAGTCACTTTCTGAGCAGATAATTAAGCTTGCTGCAGCACTAAGCATAAGGAAGAATATGTATTTCTTTTGGACAAGTTAGTACTAAGTGAGATATGATTTGGGTACAAGGAGGATTGCTTTCTCTTCTACGGTGGGAGTGAAGCGGAAGGAGAAACTGAGAAGAGTGCTTTGCTACATCGTCACTTATTTTCAGGTTCACATGCTGGTCTGATTGAAGCAATCTGCTTTTCTCTATTTTTTTTAAATAAAGACTTTTTATATTTATAAATGCATTAAACATTTTAAAAGTTCCCTTTATTTTAAAGGAAAAAAAAACTTGTTTTTCTCTAAAATAAAACTATATGGAACACTTATGCTACTGTTCTAGTTAAATAAAGCCACTGAAAACTCTACACTTGTAGTAGCTATGACTGTACTCTCAACAAAAGTAGTGAAAATATTACCCTCCAACCTTCACAACTTGCTGAATTAGACACAGGTGACTTTCCAGGAAATTCGCAGTTCTCTGTTTCAGTTAGCTGCATATTCTGAAATAGCAGCAGACTTTGAAAAACAAATTATTTTCAGCATCTGGTCCTCTGAGAAAAGGAAGCCTTAAAATTATCTTTGAACTAAGAAAGGTGTATAAAGCTATGTTACACTACTAGAATGTACTTACCAAACAAAAACCTAAATAGAATCTTCTGTGCTAGGGATCAAATCATGACTAGGTTATTTAAATCACAATGTAAATGAATTTCACTGCAAGGTTTAATCAATGTCTTTGAATTAAGGCTTAGCTTAATTTGTAAGAACCCTACTCATTTAGTTTCATTCAGTTTTTCAATATGAAAAATATAAGGTTGGCCAAGGAGCAGGGATCGAAACCCTAAACTCCACAGGGCTGGGCAAGTCATGGAAACCAGAATTTGGTTTCTTTGCCTGTTAACCGATGGCCATAAAAACACACATCTTACAGCTGTGAAAAGCATTCAGGAGGACATAGAGAGCATCTTTGTACATATCTGTTGGCCATGACCACTGTCTTCTTTTGAGAAATGTCTATTCAGATTCTTTGCCCATTTTTAAATCCAGCTATTTGTCTTTTGATTATTGAGTTTTAATAAGTTCTTTATGTGTTCTAGATACAAGTGCCTGATCAGATGTATGATTTGTGAATATGTTCTTCTATAAAAACAAAAAACAAAAACCTATTTCACCCCAATGAGGTTGGCCATGATCCAAAAAACACAAAACAACAAATGCTGGAGAGGCTGTGGAGAAATCTGAATTCTCCTACACTGTTGATGGGATTGCAAAATGGTGCATCCTCTTTGGAAAGCAATCTGGCGCTTCCTTAAAAAGCTGGATATAGATATACCATTTGACCCCGTAATTCCACTGTTTGGAATATATCCTACAGAATCAAGGCCATTCACACCAACAGATACATGCACACAAATGTTTATCACAGCACAATCCACAATAGCAAAAAGATGGAATCAACCCAGATGCCCAACAACAGAGGAACAGATAGGTAAACTATGGTATATATACTCAGTAGAATGCTATGCAATGATAAAGAACAACGACGACTTTAGGAAACATTTCATAACCTGGTTTCAATTAGAGGACATTATGTTGAGTAAAAGTAATCAGCGACAAAAGGACAAATATTACATGATACTCCTACAATAAGAACTTAAAAACAGACTCATGCATAGAAGAAAAGACTCTTTGATGGTTGCAAGGGTGGGGATGGAGGACAAGGGGAGGAGAATTTAAACAGTTGATAGAAATTTGGTTGGATGAAATCTGTGACAGCACACATTAGAAAGAAAATCAATATTAACTGGACTTCAACATAACATGATTACTCCTCCTATCTTAATCCAACATTACAAGGACAGAGTAGCTGGGGCGGGGGGCCGGAGACCATGCTCTCAGGGGAAACCAAGGCCTACTGGCACAATTAGTGTTTTGCTAACAGAGCCATCTGTACCCTACATTGATGAGTGGCATCTGGGGTCTTAAAAGCTGCCAAGCTGCCAGCTGAGGGTACAGCAAAGGTTCCCAACTTAGCAGGAATAGATGATCACCAAGGACCAAAAGGACACGGGGGAAAGAGAACCTGGAAGACAGAGACCCACGAGTGGGTGACTGCATCGACTTGTGACCAGAAGAACCAGATGGCACCCAGCCACCACCAGTGATAGCCGTTGTGGAGCTCACAAAGTTGAGTCTCGCTGGAAACACAAGAATAAAAAGGGGTGCATCCTTAGATCTCCAATAAAAGATCACAATTGATGGTCCACGGGCTTTGGAGTTCACCTGGGAGCACAGCCTCTGGTCCTGATGCTGACCCTGTCCATAAATCATAACGGAGGTCAACTCTTGGACAGGAATTGGTTGGACTTGGCGACACAGAGTGACCATATCATGTGCACATTTTATGGTTCCATGCATCTATAAGATGTCGTCCTGCTGACCTCTTACTGGAGAAAGGGGAGTGGGTGGAGAGGAGGGGATAGGAGTTTGTTCATGTATGGAGCAGAGAGGAAGTGTGTGCTGTCACTGGGCAGGGAGAGCAGTGGGAGCTGCATATAGGTGGGCATACAAATTTATATGGGAATGTACATTTTCATTCAATCATAAACCGCCCCCCCCAAAAAAACCCAGACCCATTGCCATCGAGTTGAACCTAACACACAGTGGCCCTACAGGACAGAGCAGAACTGCTCCATAGAGTGCTCCACAGAGCACTGGCAGAGTTGAACTGCCAGCCTTTTGGTTATCAGACATAACATTCAACCACTAGTCCATTAGTCTGTCTTAATTTTCTTGATTTAAAACAACAAAACCCAAACCTTTTGCCATTGAGTTGATTCTGACTCACAGCAACCTCATAAGACAGAGTAGAACCTCCCCATAAGGTTTCCAAGGAACACTTGGTAGATTCAAACTGCTGACCTTTGGTTAGCAGCCCAGCTCTTAAACCACCACACCACAAAGTCTCCAACTTTCTTGGTCATGCTCTGTAAAGCACAAGTTTTAAATTTTGATGAACTCATTTATTTTTTTCCTGGGTTGCTTGGGCTTTTGGTGTCCTAGCCAGGAAACCATTGCCAAACCTAAGGTCCTGAAGATTTGTCCCTGTGTCTTCTTCAAAGAGTTTTATAGTTTTATCTCTTGAATCCAGTTACGATATCCATTTTGAGTTAATCATCATACATGGTGTGTATTTTTTGCATGTGGGTATCCAGTTGTTCCAGCATCACCTGTTCGAAGGACTCTTCCTGCCCCATTTAATTGTTTTGACGTGATTGTTGGAAATACATTTACATCATGAAGCCTTTCCTGATCTTCCCAACTGAATTTGACCCTTCTTACTTTGTCAGTCAGGACAGGCTAGGCAATGCTGAGTTAACACGTGGTTTCAACATCCCAGAAGCTATGAACCACCAATGCCTGTGTTTCATTCATGCTCAGTGTCCATATGAATCAGCTATGGCTCCGCTCCATACGGTCTTCCTCCGCCTGCAACACTGTCAGTCTACGGCAGAGGGAAAGCGGGATGTGATCTGCTTTAGGCTGACTCTTCAGGTTGCTGCTCAGAAGTGACACATGTCGCTCTTGCTCTCATTTCATTGGCCAGAACCAGTTATAAGGCCCAACCTGTATCAAAGGGAGAGGAAGATCAGTCCTCTGGCAGGGAGCGGCACTGTAGGGAGGAAGGAGAGATTCTTAAAGACAGCAGTAACATCCCCATTATCCCCTGTATGACTGGACACCTTGTCCTTTTGGTGTTCCCCTGACTGCTCTTGCTACACCTCAGGTTTCTGTGCCCACTCCTTTTACATTTCTCAAGGTTCTACCCTTGAATCTTTTTTTAAAAAAGAATACTGATTATTGTAATAAGACATATATATACATTTGCCATCTCAACAACTGTTACACGCCTCATTCAGTGACATTACATTCATCATGTGGTGCAACCACTACCACCATCCTTTTCTGAATTATTCCACCATGAAGATGAACTCAGTGTCCCCTAGGCAGTAACTCTCTCCTAGCCCACTCACCCCTGGGAACCACTAATAAGCTTTGATTTCTATTTTCCTGTTTCATGACAGAGAGATCATATAGCATTAGTCCTCTTACAAGTGAGTTATTTCACTCAGCATGATTCCGAGGTTCATCCACGTGGTGGCATGCATTAGAACTTTGTTTCTATTAATGGCTGAGTAATATTCGTTGGCTCACTCCTTTCCATACTAGAGACTTCCTGGGGCATCTCCTTCATTCCCATGACATCCATAAACACCGTGATGCTCACCTTAAGCCTAAGTGTCAAGCTTAACTCCCACATTTACATTTCCAGCTCCATCATGTAGGCACCTGCCTGCTAATGATCTCTGACAATCACTCTAAACTCAGCATGCCCAGACCTGAGTTTATCACCATCCTCATGCCACTCCAAATCTATCCCTTCTCCTGATGCCCAGCTTGCGAAATAGCACACGGTTTTCCCAGCAGCCCCAGCCAGAATCTTGGCTGCTGCTTCTCCATATTCAGTCGAGTTGTAGTAAGTCTACTTCTGGAGCACAAGCTTGAGTCTTGGAGTCCCTTTAGGTCTGCCCTCAGCACTACTTTCAGCCCAGACTGCCATTAACTCTCGGTTGGCTGACCGCTGCAGACTCCAGGCCTACCTCTTCTCATCCATTTTCCACCATACATTCAAAACCCATGGTTTGCACAAAATGAAAATCGTTTGGCCACTTTTCAGCTCAAAATCCCTCAGTGGCTCTGTCTGCATGGCTCTCAGGGTAACGATAACATACCGACTTAGCAGTCACTGCTTGTGTGTCCTGCCCTCAAGCACTTCTGCAGCCTCACTGGGTACGGGATCTATCTTAAGTAACTTCAGCTCTCTAAACACACCCCGGCCCCTTGTTCGAGGCTTTTGAACATGCTCTTCCCTGTTCCTGGGATACTCTCACTTCTCTTCTGGGTAATTTCAACTTGCTGCTAAAGCAACAGGCTGGACACCACTTGCTTTCTCCCTTTCCGACCAGTAGGCACCGCGTGATGGACAGTGTATACTGCCCAGCTCTGAATCCTGGGTATCACCTGCTAAAACAAACAAAACAAGGTACACTTCTCTGTGCCTCTGCTTCCTCATGCAGAAAAGGGGGAACAGTAACGAGTCCCTACAACAGGGGGCTTTGGGAGGATTCAATGAATACACACAGAGACAGTGCTTACAACAGCACCTGGGCACACTGTGAGGGCTCCACCAACATTGGCCATTACTTTCACAACACCCAAAACAAAAACATCCAAATCAGTTGCTGTGAAGTCAAGCTCTGCTCCATAGCATTTTCAATGGCTGATTTTTTGGGAAGCAGATCATTAGGCCTTTTTTTCAGGGCAACTCTGGGTGGAGTTGAACTTCTAACCTTTTGGTTAACAGCTGAATGCATTAACCTTTTGTGCCACCCAGGGACCTCCACAGCACGGTATTAAAAAACGAAAAAAAAAAAAAAAAGAAAGAACATTGCCATCAACTTGATTCCAACTCACAGCGACCCTATATGACAGCAGAAATGCCCCATAGAAGTTTCCAAGGAACAGCTGGTAGATTTGAACTGGTGACCTTTTGGTTAGCAGCCAAATGCTTATCACTGCACCACCAAGGTAACTGTAGTTACTCTTCTAATTTAAGCACTTATCAGAGAAATGTAATACCCAATTTAGTTACTTATCTACTTTTCTTCATTTTAAGGTCCTTAGCACTGGGACAATACCTTATTATTGGGGCTCCTAAGCCTTGTATACAGGAAACATTTATTAAATAGTTGTTGAATGTCTAAATCATCAATGAATGAACCTTTGCTCAACTAATAATTGAATCAATCTCTCTCCATGGCATGTCATTGATCATGTATTATGGCATGAATGTCAAAATTGTCCTCTGTATTTGACAGACTGCGAGCTTACTGAGGGCAGGATCACAAGTATAGCTGCCTTGGCATATTCCATCTCCCTCTACCTGAGACTGCCCAGGAACATTTTATTTTTGGTAGACATTTTCTGTCTTTCTCTCTCTCTCACACACACCACAACTCATCGCCCCTGAGTTGATTCCAAACAATGTGATCCTAATGGGACAGAGTAGAGCTGCCCCACAGTTTCCAGGGAATGCTTGTGGATTCAAATGGGCAACGCTTTGTTTCGCAGACAAGCTCGGAACCACAGTGCCACCAGGGCTCCAAGTTAATGCTAGTTGAATTAAATTGTTCTGAGATTATCCTTTAGAGCCTTCTGGTTTTCCCACCTGCCACATTCTCTGATCCACTCCTCCAACAACCCATTTGTAACCTGCAGTTTCAGTGAGAGACTGCCCTTTTCTGTAGTTCATTTCTTACAGCAGGTTAGTTATACAAGAAGTGCTGAGGACAGTGGTTAAAGCTGGCATTGGAAGTTACATTTAAGTGAGGAGGCCTATTACTTTTTGAAATACTGAACCCAAGATTTTGTGTCCCCTGATCTCACAAATGCTACTGAAACCGTTGTTAACTGCCACAGTCAGTTCCTGACTTGAGGTGACCTCTACCTTGTGGTCACACCAGGCACAGCATGACAAAATGAAACACTTCCTGGCCCTTCACATCCCCATGAAGGGCTGCAGACCAAATCTTTTGGATCCACAGGACTTCCACTGGTTGAAACAGAGCTTTCTTCCTAGTCTGTCATTAGGCTGCCAGTTCTGCTGAAATCTCTTCAGCACCATAACAACATGCAAGCCTCCACCAACAGACAGCAGCTACAGCCCAGGTGCACTAGCTGCAAACTGAAGTTGGGTCTCCCATATGGAAGGCGAGAATCCTACCACTGCCCCCAACGGGAGCCCTACACCTATAGCCTAGAGGGGCAGAAAGCTGGTTGAACTCCAGGAAATTAAGGAGAACATATGGGATCTGGAAACCCTGGTGGTGTAGTGGTTAAGAGCTGTGGCTACTAACTAAAAGGCCAGCAGTTTGAATAAACCAGGAGCTCCTTGGAAACCTTATGGGGCAGTTCTACTGGGTCTTAGAGATCACTGTCAGTTGCAATGAGTTTCAGTTGTTTTAAAAGGGATCCAGGTTTTCGTGGAGGCTGTTAACAAATACATGTGGCCTTGAAAGCCACAGTCTCTCTGGGACTTATTTATCTGACTGTAAACAGTGGGAATAAAAATGATTTCTAAGTTTCTCATCAATTCTGACATTTAGGAATGATCTCAGAGGGATTATAAAAATAGAAATGGGGGGAAAAATGTACCAGGCGTCTTCAACCCCAAGGCTGCCGATGGTTGACAATAATCACAGAAGTCATCTAGAGCAACTTAGAGAGACTGCCCACATCTTGCAGGCAAGGGCTAAAGATGGGAAGTGATCCTGGAGACAGAATGGGCTTCTCACTCAGACAGACCTGAACTTAAATCCCAGCCTTGCCATTTATTGGCTATGGGCCTGTTACTTAACCTCTTTAATCTTGAGTTTTCTGAGTTGTAAAAAAGCAAATGGGGATTATACCTATGTTGCTGGCCTACAGTACAGATTACATGAAGCAGTTTATCATATCTGACATTTATAGGCCCTCCATAAATGTTGCATTATCTTTTCAACACTCTCTATCCACTCCTTCAGAGTTGCTGGGTGGGGCAAGTGGGTTAACATACTCAACTGCTCCCTGAAAGATTGATTGAAAGAACACACCTAGATAGAACCCACTGACATCGAGTCGATTCTGACTCACAAAGATAGCCCGAAAGAAAGGCCTGGTGATACACTTCCAAAAAACGAGCCATTGAAAGCCATGTGGAACATGGGTGTACTCTGACATACATGGGGCTGCCATGAGTCAGAACTGATTTGACAGCAAATGGTATGGGTTTGATTATACACCCTTTCACCAGCAAAAAGTGCTTTCTCAGATACCTCCCTGTGCCTGTGAAACTACTTGATTCACATACTCTTCATCACAAGGCTAGGGTTGGGGAGTAGGCATTTCTGTGGATTAGAGTAGCTCCATAGTCTCCTGGTAGGATAGCGTGCCAAGGCTAGTGACCGCTTCGTCTCATACAGTGTGTCTGGTAAGACGGAGCCCTGCAGTCCTTGTTGTTGAGTATGGCCTTTGGTAGTTAAGGTGCCCACCAGCCTGGTGGGGGCTGTGCGGATGGAGAACAGGGAGGCGTGGGGCTTGGGTGAGAGAGCTGGGGCCTGAAGACTCACTGGCCATGTCATACTTCAAGGGTTTAAGAGGTCACACTCAAGAGGGAGCTGGCCACTGAGACCTCTCAGCAACCCCTAGGGCACTACAGGAGTGCTCCCCATTTCTAAGACATTCGTTCATGTGACAGAATACAAAAGAATCTCCCTGAGCACCCGGCTATCCAGACTGCCATCTGAGGTCATCTGGACTCTGACACATACTTCTGAGCAGAGGCAGTCCACCTATGTTGTGTTTTCTTCTATGTGAGGTCTTGACAACCCATTTTTTCTCCAGGCTCCTAGAGACTGACTGTGCTGGAGCTAAGGGAGGGAGCCAGCCTGCTCGTGAATCTTGGGTCACCAACCCCAAAACTCTGTCCAACGTCATGTGGCTAATAAAAGGGAAATGTTTTGATTAGAAGCCATGACTTTCAGTTTGGAAAGGAGCTCTTTTTGGAATCTTGCTTTTCATTAGACAGACAGTTACAAATTCTGAGATACTGTTTTAGGGAATGAGGGCCAGAAACTGGGGGCTATCCTTCTCTTTGCCAGGCTTTACTTAATCAACAGACAGAGAATAAAAGATTCAAAACTCCAAGAAACTGTTAGTCAAATGAAATAACTATAGTAACTATCACTTCCTGAGCCACGTGCTTAGACAGGCAGTACAGCATAGTGGTTAAGCACACCGCTTCTGGTTCCAGACCATGTGGGTTTGAATCTTGGCTCTACCACTTACTAGTTGTGTGGCTGGGCAAACCTCCCAAACTTTCTGGGCCTCAGCTTCCTCATTTGTAAAGCTGGGACAATAACGGTACCTATAAGATTGTTCTAAGGAAGATGTTAATAGGATGCTTCTGAGGCCTTGGTGGAAAATAAACAAGTCAACAGGATGGGAGATCAAGAACTGAGAAAACAAGATGGGCAGGAAGAAGAAACTTCCTGAGCCCACGATTAGCCCAGGATGGCTGGATTCACAAGCGTACGTACAGTTTTCACGTTGCTGATGCTCCTGGGCCTGGGGAACGCAGACCACACAGAAGGTCTGATGAAAGTGGGATTCAGATGGCTTAGGAGGCAAAGCAGGCTCTTTCCTGCTGATTGTCACCCCTCAGAGATATGCGGGTCCCACCTGTGTAAATGTCTGATACATACCTCTCAGAAATAAAATACTGTGTAAACCAGGACCTCTTCAAAATTGAGCAGTGATGCACAGTAACAAAACACCGTTCTGTCAAAAAGGTTACATATTTTATTTGTCTCTATATAGTATATATAAAAGCAAGCAGAATCAGTTTTTTCTCAGCCATCCTCTCCACATTTTGTGTAGTTTCAATGAACTATAAATCACTGATTTCTTCATTCCTAAGAGAGAGAAGAAAGAGTGAGACAATGGAGGCTTATTGAGCACGCACTTAGTGACAGCATCGGTCACACTCTGACCACAGACTTGTCTTGGGAAAGGAGTGGTGATGACTGAGCAGTGGGGTCTGAGACCACGGTCACTCAAGTTTATCAAAGGCCACCAGGCATCCATGTGGAGGGAAGATTCTGAGTTAGGTACCTACTGAAACTGTGATACGACATGAAAGGTACCTAGGTTTGTGGAACAAGTGAATCTTTTGAGTTACAAGTGTATCAGCAGTGTTTGAATTTTAAGAGAAGAAAGGCCCAGGACAAAGACTGTATGTGACTAGGTCCTCAGCCCCCTTTCTGTATGGTTATGCCTGCCATCGCAGCACCCCCAGTTCAAAGTTCTGCATCATGCATAAGCTAATATTATCTGCCCAGAAGGGATGATGCACCCACACTGTTCACCCAGGAGACTCTAAACCCCTGCAACATTTGACTCCAGGAAGTGCCTTCCTGACTGCCAGGATGAATCAGATGCCGTCGCTCCGAGGACCCAGGCTTACCTGCACCACAGCACCTCCCCCACGTACAATGTCTGCCAGTTCATCCGTCTGCTGGTCCTCCACCTAGACCGTGAGCCCCTTCAGGAAAGAGCCCTTGTCCTACTTTTCTCTGTAGCCCACCACCTAGTACAGTACCAGCACATGGCAGGTGGTCAGTATATGCCTCTGAAATGACTGAGCAATTGTTGGTGCCTCAGATACCTGACCTTCCAGCACCCCTCCTGTCTTCATCACAAACGTGTGATGAAACAGAGAAGAGGCTCTAGGGGCTGACGGGAAAGAAGGAAAATGGGACAAAATGAATGGAATGCTATTTGGTGCATCTACTGGGGTCACCGTCACGGCCTGCACTAGGGCTTGTCTTCCTCTGTGTCGATGACTAGATCATTCATGTCAGTATTTTAGAGTGTTGTTCAAATATGCAAACAGTGTTTTTTTTTTATCATGAGATACAAAAACCTGCTGAAACCAAGCCCATCACCATTGAGTCGAATCTTACACAGAGCAACCCTAGAGGATAGACAGGACAGAACTGCTCCATGGGGTTTCTGGGGCAGCAAATCTTCACAGAGGCAGACAGCTACATGTTTCTGCCATGAAGTGGCTGGTAGGGATCAAAACTGCCAACTTTTCAATTAGCAGCTGAGTGCTTAACCACTGCACTACCAGAGTATAAAATTCACATCCCTGGCCATGCTCTTTTTGGTAAGTACTAAGGACAAGACAACAGGATTTGTTTGGGAGACTCCTAGCACTAGGGCATGAGTGATGTTGTGAAACTATCTGGCATGTTACCTGTAAGCTGCTGAGCCCACTGAGAACCTTGAAGTGGCTACTGCAGACAGTGGCAGTACCAATAGCAGTGTTAATGAATACTTCTAGACACTCTGGCCTGGCTTGTCTACCAGCTGACTCCTGGCAAACCAACACAGCCTAGTCGGGTAGCCCAGCGCTCCCTCCTCTGCTTCCATCTCTTTTAATTTTCTCCCTGGAGCAATCACTCTGGGAACCTCAACCACTTGAGCATTGGGATTGGAAACTTATTACGCAAGCTGCTTTTCAAAATTCCAGCCAGAACCAAACTGCACACAGGTAGCTGCACATGGTGAGGTTCAATACAGCAACCCCAGGGCACTGATTCACAGCTGGAGGAAGATGCAGCCACCATGGTAATTCCCACCTAGCTTCCAAAAACTCAGTCACACTCTCCTTGGAGCTTAAACACCTAGGGTAAATACATCAAGTACGTGAGTGTCACCACGCAGACGTTTTGTGCTACTAGTGGATATAAACTTCTCTTGACTGAAAACAAAAGCCTCCCCTCTGGACACAGCCGTGAACTGTGTTAGGAGAGCACTGGAACAAGAGACCTGAATTCTGGTTCCAGACAAGTCACAGGCTTACAGTATGACCCTGCCACAGTCTGTGAATCCCTTAAAACTGTAGGAAATCCGACATAATCTGTGCACACTTGCACTTCTGGGCCAGGGCTCCAGTGTCCATCAGGGATTCAGGACTTGCAAAAGGTTAGTAACCAACAGAGAAGAATTAAGAGCCCAATTCTAATTTCAACAAAGGTATAGAACTTAGGCTACCAGACATGAAGGTATGTTATAGACACAGCAGAATCTCTTCAAGAATTAGAAGTAGGTAAAAATTTCTCAAAGAGGCACAAAAAGTTGTGTTCTAAAGAATACAAGTGATAGATTGGGCTGAGTAAAATCAAGAACTTCTTTTCACCAATAAGAGAGTGAAGAGACAACTTCCAGAGGGGGAGAAGATTTTTACATCACAAATATCAAACAAAGGACTTAGGTTAAGATCATATACAGAATTTAGTAAGGAAAACGAACACTTTGATAGAAAAACAAGCCAAAGAACTAGAATAGGCACTTCACAACAAGAAGAAATGCAAATAAACATGAAAAAGTGCTCAACCAAAACAAAAAAGACATACAGTATCAAGTAGTGGCCCAGGGGCATCCCTGGGTAGTACAGTTAATGTACTTCATTATCAACCAAAGGGTTGGGGGTTCCAGTTCACCCAGAGGCACCTCAGAAGGCAGGCATGGTGATCACTTCTAAAAAAGTACCACTGACAATCCTACAGTGTGTAATTCTACTCTGACACATATGGGGTCACCACGGGTCAGAGTCAACAGAAACACAGTGGTGGCGGTGGACTGGCAAAGGGGTACTGGCCATGGAACTCTGTTAGTGGGAGTGTGATTGGGTAACTCGCTTAATGTTGTTAGGTGCCGTTGATTTTGCTCTGGCTCACAGCAACGCTCTGTACAACAGAGCAGAACGCTGTCCACTTCTGTGCCATCCACACAGTCACTGCTATGTTTGAGCCCACTGCTGTCGCCACTACATCAATCCATCTCAGTGAGGGTCTTCCTCTTTTTGGCTGACCCTCTACTTTACCAAGCAAGACACTACATGTTTCAAGGTATCTACTAAAGCCGACCATTCACACACCTGACAGCTTAGCAATTCTACTTCTTTCTTAAAAGAAATACACACAAGGACTGCCAATTAAGTTCATGAACTCATCCTAGAAGTGCTACTTACCTCACTGCCAAATATCACTATGGTCACCTTCAAAGCAGCTATGCACCGACGTCAGTGCCTAGACCACCCTTCAAAGCAATTCTGGAACCCTTGTTCTGAAATGGCCATTAGAGCTTGCCGTTGTATTTACCTTTGAGGTTCTGAAGGTCATCAAAATGTCTTCCTTTCAATTATTTCCTTTACTTCAGGTCAAGAAGAGAGTCACTGGGAGCCAGATCAGGTGAGTAGGTAGGGTGTTCCAACACAGTTATTTGTTTACTGGCTAAAAACTTCCTCACAGACAACTAGATAATTAAGTTCATGAACTTGCCACCATGCCACTGTGTGCAATGACCATTCCAGAAAAGAGTTCCAAAATTGCTCTGAAAGGTGGATGAGGCACTGGCATTGGTGTATACCTTCCTGAAGGGAGTACTTCGAAGGTGGCCATGGTGATATTCAGCAATGAAGTACGTTTCACTTAAACAATTAAGTCCGTGAACTTAATTGTTAGACATTATATACAGATTCATCAAGAGATAGGTACAAAAACACTCACAGCAGCACTACTTGTAATAATCCCAAATGGAAAACAACCCAAGTACCCATCAACAAAAGAACAGATCAATAAATTGTGGCATAATGAGTAGAACAGTACACAGTACAATGAGAACAGATGAACTGCTACTCACAACGACACGATGAATCTCATGGATATCATGAGGAGTGAACGAAGCTAGACACAAATGAGTATACATGATTCCATTTATGCAAAGTTTGACAACAGGGAAAACATAACCCTGGTGTCAGAAGTCAAGACAGGTGCTAGCCTTACAGGGGTAGTGACTGGAGTGGGGTATGGAGGGGCTACTGGGTGCTGATACACTCGCGTATCTCGATTTGGATACTAGGTTCACGACTGTATTCACTTTGTGAAAAGTCATCAATGGTATGATTCTATATATGTGTTATACTTCAATTAAAATTTTTCAGATGGTCTATTTCAATGGAAATCTTTCCTATTTTCAAAAGATTTAGAATCTGTCATTATTCAGTCACATACACAACAAGTATGTACTAAGCATATACATGCTCAATACACATGCTCACTGAGCTAGTTGCTGGGGATATGGCATAAACAACAGAATGATCTCTGCCATCACAGAGCTTACAGCCCATAGTATTCTTCTTGGCCTACATTAAGCTTAGTCTTGGTTTCTGTTTCCTTTCTAGAGAAAAGTATAGAGAGTCATAAATCCTGCATCCCTTAGAACCCATTTAGAATGTATCTTTGAGGGAAGACAGGCTACTAAGAGAATGACTTCACTCTGAACTATGTACTAGCATCACCATCACTGCGTCTCTGTAAAGGGATCCTTACTTACCTAAAGCTAGGGTCACTATGAATTGGAACCTAATAACAACAGTGACTAGGAACTCTGATCAGTACCTAAAGTTCACATTTTGTTTCGGAAGCACACATAAACCAACTTCAACATACAGCTCCTAAGGCATTTCTTCTGTTTATAGACAACTTCCAGCCTCTTTCACACGGCCTACAGCGAAGTTCAGATATGCGTGAGACCCTGAATTCTTTGTGTGACCCTCAGACTGATGGATCCAATGACAGACCAATTTCTCCAGAAAGAATGTGAGGCAAAGCCATGACTAGGCTGTGAAGGGTCCCTACCATCCCATCATTCGTTACGGCAGATATCTGGGAAAGAAAATTAGGAAGCCTCAAAATACTCTTCCAATTACTTCCCAATGGCAGCTAGACACATCTATATAGAAATTCTCTTCTGAGGCAGGAATACAACTAAGAACTCCCAGGTTTATGTGATAAGCACAGCTCCAGAAAATCTTTAGTACTGTCATGTCTTTTTCTTATTTAAGTATCAAGGTATCAGAAAAAGAGTTTTAGTTATAAGAAATCAGAACAGAAGACAATGAAAGATCCACTTGATTGTGTTTCCAGAAAGGACTGGTAAAGCTCCACTGAGCCATGCCAGAATCATTTTAGAAATAAGACTGGACCTGTCTTGGTTAATTCAGTTGATTCTTTCAAAGCTGGAGACACAGTATATAGGTTAATTTGGACTGACAAGAAAGCCAGGTGAGGAAATATAAAGCAAGGTTTCAAAATAAATCTCATCTCCCTCCCTAACCTCCCTCACATCAGGAAAGGGGACCACCAACCACTGCTTTTTTGACTCCTCCTGCCTCATTCTTTGTGTCTGTTCATCAATAAAATCCGGTCATTTGCCGTCTGATATTGAGTCTCTTCTCTCTGTATGTACCGCAGAACCTGGGATTAGGCTGCCATAATTTCTCGGCTGGGTGGCTGCACCTATATTTAATTGGTCTCCCTAGCAGTGGCTTCATCGCCCTTTATCTCTCTTCTCTAGCTGCAGTGATCTTTCTGCATTCCTGCAGTGCTTCCCCTGCTCTCAGCATAAACTCTGAACCCGCTGACATGGTTTTAAACTGTCCCCCCGCCCCTGATCTGTTTCTGCTTACCTGATCACTAAATATCCCCATTTCTCACCTACCTATTACCATAGCAGAAGAAAAAAACATTTCCACTCTTTCCAGTTAGGTTAGAAACATAAATGGCAGTAAGTGCAGAACTGAGTGTGCTTAGCTGCTCTGGTTATCGGTTGGGATGCGACAGTGTCTACTGCCCTCAGGAAAGGAGGCACACAAGTATTAGGGATGTGAATGTACTTTCTCTGTTCCTGAGCTGGCTGGCTTTATTTGCTGACACATTAGCCCTGATGAAACCTATGCTGTTCTGCTAACAGCATGGCCTAAGAGAAGTCAGTGCTATTTTCTAAATAATCACCTCCCAGGCTAAAGGAAAAGAAAGCAGAGCTTGACTCTGGAAGCATTTCTGCACTCACATTTGAGCACGGCTATGTCTGATGGGTCTAGGAATGTCACAGGAATGGATAAAGACAGTGTCAGATCATGTGAGAACACGCTGTCATGTTATCTAACATAGCCTACTAGAAAAGATACTCCTCTGAGCTGGTTCTACATGCCTGGCTTCCATCTTTTCAGGAATAGAGCGAGATTTAGATCTAAGCTCACCCAAGTTCATGTAACACCTACTGGTTATCAAGTAACCTACCAGACACTCAAACAAGCCTCAGAACACCTTGTGAGTTGAGTATTAATACCCCTACCATTTCGCAGAAGACAGGGCAATTAAAATATCACCCAGGTTACATAATGAACAAAATAACTAGAACTTCAATCCCCTGTCTTCCGGCCCCTAGGTCAGTTCCTTTGCTTAGCTGTCTCCCCTGGATGTTAACTGTATTGGAAAATAAAACGTGTTCCCTAGCAAAGAGGGTAGCTGACTTTTCTTTTTATAATGAATAATGACGCTGCAAAGGTGAGGAATGACAATGACTACCAAGCCAAAGACACTGGGGTTTTCTCACTCTGCAGATGCTTTATCAGCTGGCTGAAACACTGGATGGAGGTAGAGCTCTGGAGAGTCAGGGACAGGATCCCGCAAGAGCAAGGCAGAACAACAGTGGTCACTGCTACAACAAAAAGGACTCAAAGGACAGGAGGACAGAGGAATGGCTCTGAAGCTCAGCGAAGGGCAGAAGAGCAAGCAGCAGGCAAACCAGTCACTCACCTTCCTCCCACCGCTAGTGTACTGCAGTGGGAGGACCGCCCAGCACATGCAAACGACAGTTAAAAGATGTGAACAGGGCAGTGTAAAGAGATCAGGAAAACTGTGTAACTATTAGATACGGATATCCAAAGTGGAAAGGCCAGGCATCATGCCAAAAGCTTTTATATTTAAGATACATTTTAAGATTTAATTTTCCCAACCCAGTGAGGCAGGTGTAAATGATCACCATGAAACTGAAGGTCAGATGAACTAGGTAACTTGCCCAAGTCACACTAGTTGAGTTGAAATTTGAACTCCAGTCTGGGGAATCAAAAATCCTGCACTTGGCACTACCCTTCATCACAACCACTACTATCATAAAACAGAAACACTAGAAGAGAAGGTAGACCATCTGAAGGGGTGCTCATTTCTCTTCCCAAGTTCTGTAACCTCAGCGCAAGGTTACAGAGACTCTGGATGTCCCCCATCTGATGTGGCATTTTCAGAACTGAAAGGGAAGCCAGGAATCAGAGGTAGGGAAAACCAGCTCTCAGCAGCCACTACATGGGAATCAAGGGATGTGGTTCTGTGAGGTGTTCCCATCGCCCTCTACTGGCAAAGGGGAAGAACCATTCATGAAGAGAAAAAAAGACACGGTTGGTTTCACATTGGAAGGGTCAATAAATCACAATAAAAACCCACTGCTGTCGAGTTGATTTCGACCCACAGTGACCCTATAGGACAGAGAAAAACTGCCCCCAGAGCGTTTCCAAGGAGCGCCTGGTGAACCTGAACTGCAGAACTTTTGGTTAGCAGATGCAACACTTAACTACCATGCCACCAGGGTTTCCAAATCACGATGGAGGATGTTTTATCAGAGAAAACGTCAAACTTACACAAAAAGACAGAGCAGTATAACATATCTGCCCTGTACTCCTTATTTCAACAATTAATCAATTTTAGGCCTATCTTCTTTCATCTATCCTCTACCCACTTCCCTCTCTCATTACTATTTTGAGGCAAATCATCTCACTTTATCCATAAATATTGCAGCATAACTCTGAAATAAAAGGAATCTTTTAAAAAAGCAGTGACACATTGTCACAACTAAAAGACCTAATAATACTAATAGCTCCTTACAGCATAAAAACCAAACCCACTGTCGCTGATTTGAATTGCTGAGCCTTTGATTAGCAGCTATGGCACTTAACCACCACGCCACCAGGGTTTCCAGTTCCTCATAGTATGGGAAAACAAAAATCTAAATAAACAAATGACTGCATCTCACCCAAAGAAGAGCAAGGCAAGGGAGCTGCAATCATGCAAAACAGATTAATAGCCTGAACTACCCATGTAACACAGGCATCACATCTTCATCTCGCCAGGCTACACCAGTAAAAACACAGATTAAGTACATATCTTCACTGGAAATGCAGAGCCATGCATCTTGGAGTGGCTGGAAAATCTATGGCTGAACAGCACTTGGTTCATGTGCTGTTGAATGTTTATCTTTCCTTTGCAAAGACTCAGAAGGGCAGCACTGTGTCCTTGGGGCCAAGATGTCCGGACAAGTATCTAAGCAGCTGTGCTACGGGATGGTGATCACACCACCTCCCTGACCCCTGAGACCCAGGGATCAGAACCAGGCTGAAAGGCCACTCCCCTTCTTAGACTACTTCTGCACCATTTATCCCCCATGTACCACAAAGCTCTAAAAACATGTCTGTTTCCCCTTGTAGATTTGAAGGAAGGATAGTGTTGTGTTCACTTCTGTATCCTGAATGGCTATCACATGAGAAATGCTTAAGAGATGGTTAAATGAAGAGAGACTGAACCAGAGACGCCGGCTCTTTGAAGATATCAAGTGCTAGGAAGGATGGAGAGAAACACAATGTTGGTGGGACTACAAACTGATGTAACTACTTTAGGGGACAATTTGGCAATATCCAATAAAGCTGAGGATGCAGACACTCTATTTCACTCCTGGTATCTCCCCAGAGGAACTGCCCAGCAAATGTACACGGAGACGTGTAGAAGAGTATTCAGTGTTAGCACTGCTGTGACACTGAAAAATCAAGAACAAACCAATGTCTACCAACAGAGGGCTGGAGGAATCACTTATGATGTGTTAATATGACAGAAAACTATCCAGCTGTTAAAATCAATGGGCTAGAACTACATTTAACTAAATTATAAGAACTTGGGGTATAAAGAGCAAGCAAGAGAAAAGGACAGCATGGTACCACACACACACACACACACACACACACACACACACACACACAAATCCCTTTATGCTGTGTTGTTTATGGGATACTAACATCAAGTACAAAAACATGAACTGGTCAGAAATATGCCAACTTCAGAATAGTGGTTCCCTCTGGGACAAAGAGAGGGAAGGAAATGAGGCTGAAAACGAAGCATAAAGGCTGTTTTGACTACTTCCAAACTGAAATCTCATGTTTAACTAAACTTCCACTGTAAAAACTGATTTTTGTACCAATTATTACATTATGAATAATGTAGGGATGAAAAATATCTTTTATACACTAGTCAGCATCACTATTTTTCTTAGGATAAGTTCTAGTACTGGAATTATACTTTCCCATATGTTTGATATACTTCATTTACCAACAGTGAAATTTCAGGACCAAAGGGGGAACCAAGAGACTTTTCAGTTGGAGACAGTACCACCTGTGCACAGAACTGGATGGTTCTGTTCCTACTGCTTTCCCTCTCAGCACCGTCCATTTGGTGGAGCTGGGAGAAGAAAGTCTTGGTATCTACGGGTCGTTTAACATCTGCTGAGTGCTTTATGGGACTGCCTCATGCCTGGCAGCAACCATGTGAGGTAGCAACCATTACTGGTCCCATTTTAAAGAAGAGATTTGAAAAAGGTTAAGTAACGTGCCCAAGGTTTCAACAGCTACTGAGTGACAGAATGGGACCCTGAAGTCAGGTCTGTCTGATGCTGGATCCCACCCTTTTTTTTTTTCCAATCTTGATTAAGTGAAAGTATGCAGTCCAAATTGGTTTTGCATGCCCACCTATCTGCAGCTCCCTCTGCTCTCCCCACCCGGTGACAGCACACTCTTCTTCCATTCCATACTTCTAGTGTCCTCTCAACACGCATCTGTCCCCTCTCTCAACCTTCTTCTCTTCCATCTAGAAAGAGACCAGTAGGACTGCCCCTATAAATGAAGATCCCACTCTTAACCACATACTAAACTGCTTCCCTGATGGGCTGCACTAAATAGCAGAGCAGGACATGGATAAGAATTTCCAAAGTAAGATGCTTTTAGGAACATGTGGATGTTCTTGTCACTTCTACCTAAAATATTTTAGGTTTCATTTAGACATCATTGAAAGCTTTTCTTACAGTGCAGCTTCAAAGTGAAATCTCACCTTTAATTTACCAAACTCCTATTATATAAATTGGTGGTTATACCAATTTTTCACAAACATGAATAATGTTGGGATGAAGGATATCTTTTATACACAAAGCACTGTTAGCAGTGTTGACTATTTTTCTTAGGATAAATTCTAAAATTGGAATTATACTTTCCTGTATCTTTGAAACGCTTCATTTACTAATAGAGAAATTATAGGACCAAAGGGTATGAAAAGGTACTGCAATAAGGTCTGTAAACATTTAGAATGTTGATGCCTAAAAGTACTATGACAGTTAAGATTGTGTACTAACTTGGCTGGGCCATGATTCTCAGTGTTTATATGTGATCACTCCCATGATGAGATCTGCTCTGTGGAGCCAATCAGTTGGAAAAAAGTTTCCTTGGACGTGTCGGCCAGTATCTGAACATTCTGGCTTTTGGTTAGCTCTGGATCCTGCAGCTGGCTCCCATTTATCTGACCTCTGATTCTTGGGACACGAGCTAGCAGCTTACTAGCTGAAATTAGAATTCATTGATCTTTACAGCCTGTAAGCAAGAGCCCTGCTATCCAACCTGCTGATCTGGGACAGCTGTAGTTGACCTTCACAGCCTGTGACCAAGAGCCCTGTTCTCTGGGCTACCCATTTGTGTTTGCCACCCCCTATGGTTATATGAATCACTGTTGTTGCTGTTAAGTGCCATCGAGTCAATTGCAACCCAGAGGGACCCTGCGCACAACAGTATGAAACACTGCCCAGTCTTGCACCATGTCCATACTTATGCTTAAGCCCACTGTTGTGGCCACTGTGTCAATCCATCTTGTTGAAGGTCTTCCTCATTTTCACTGACCCTCCACTCTTCTAAGCATGATGTCCTTCTCCAGGGATTGATCCTTCCTGACAACATGTCCAAAGTATGTAAGACACAGTCTTGCCATCTTTGCTTCCAAGGAGCACTCTGGTTGCACTTCTTCCAGGACAGATCTGTTTGTTCTTTTGGCGGTCCATGGAGCACTGAACATTCTCCTCCAACATCACAATTTAAAGGCATCAATTTTTCTTCTGTCTTCTTTGTTCACTGTCCAGCTTTCACATGCATATGATGCAACTGAAAATACCATGGCTTGGGTCGGGTGCACTTCAGTCTTTAAGGTGACACCTTTACTTTTCAATACTTTAAAGAGATCTTTTACAGCAGGTTTGCCCAGTGCAATGCATCTTTTGATTTCTTGACTGCACTTCCACTATTGTTAACTGTGGACCCATGTAAAATGAAATCCTTGACAACCTCAATCCTTTCTCCATCTATGATGATGTTACTTACTGGCCCAGTTGTGAGGATTTTCATTTTCTAGATGTTGAGGTGCAATCCATACTGAAGGCCGTGGTCCTTGACCTTTGTCAGTAAGTGTTTTAAATCTTCTTCACTTCCAGCAAGTGAGGTGGTGTCACCTGCATAACACAGGTTGTTAATGAGTACTCATCCAATCCTGATGCCTCATTCTTCTTTGTGTAACTCACCTTCTTTGATTATTTCCTCAGCATACATACTGACTTTAAACCATGCAGTGTCCCCTTGTTCTGTTCTCACGACTATCTCTTGATCTATACAGTTTCTTTAACAGCACAATTAAGTGTTCTGGAATTCCCATTTTATGCAATGCTAGCCATAATGTGTTATGACCCACACAGTCAAATGCCTCTGCATTGTCAATGAAACACAGGTAGACATCTTTCTGGTATTCTCTGCTTTCAACTAAGATCTCTCTGACATTAGCAATGATATCCTCGGTTCCACATCCTCTTCTGAATCCAGCTTGAATTTCTGGTAGTTCCTTGTCAATATACTGCTGCAGTTGCTTTTGAATGATCTTGAGTAAAATTTTATTTGTGTGTGATATTAATGATACTGTTCAGTGATTCCCACATTCAGCTGGATCACCTTTCTTTGGAATGGGCATAAATACGCATCTCTTCCAGTCAGTTGGCCAGGTAGCTGTGCTCCAAATTTCTTGGCATAGACGAGTGAGCACTTTCAGTGCTGCATTCTTTGTTGAAATATCTAATCGATATTCCATCAATTCCTGGAGCCTTGTTTTTTGCCAATGCCTTCAATGCAGCTTTGACTTCTTCTTTCAGTATCATTGGTTCCTGATCATATGTTACCTCTTCAAATAGCTGAACACTGACCAGTTCTTTCTAGTATAATGACTGTGTATTCCTCCCATCTTCTCTTGATGCTCCTGAGTCATTTAATATTTCCCCTGCAGAATCCTTCACTATTACAATTTGAGGCTTGAATTTATTGTTTAGCTTTTTCAGCTTGAGAAATGCAGAAAGTGTTCTTGCCTTCTGTTTTCCATTTCCAGCTCTTTGCATGTGTCATTACAATACTTTATTTCGTTTTCTCAAGCTGCCCTTTGAAATCTTCTGTTTAGGTCTTTTACTTTGCCATTGCTTCCTTTTGCTTTAGCTATTCAGCATTCAAAAGCAGGTTTCAGAGTCTCTTCTGACATCCAATTTGGTGTTTTCTTTCCTGTCTTTTTAATGACCTCTTGCTCTCTTCATGGATGATGCCTTTGATGTCATCCTACATTTGTCTGGTCTTCAGTCATTGGTCAACACATCAAATCTGTTCTTGAGATGCTCTTTAAACTCAGGAGGGGTATACTCAGGATCATACTTTGGTTCTTGTGGACTTATTCTAATTTTCTTCAGTTTCAATTTGAATTTGCATATGAGCAATTGATGTTCTGTGCCACAGTCAGTACCTGGTCTTGTTCTGATTGCTGATATGGAGCTTTTCCATCATCTTTTTCCACAGATGTAGTCAATTTGGTTCCTGTGTATTCCATCTCGTGAGCTTCATGTGTGCAGTCACTGTGTTAGTTAAAAAAGGTATTTGCAATGACAAAGTCGTTAGCCTTGCAAAATCCTATCATGCAATCTCCGGCATTATTTCTATCACCAAGGTCACATTTTCCAACTATTGATCCTTCTTCTATGTTTCCCAATGTTTGCATTCCAGTCACCAATAATTATCAGTGCATCCTGATCGCAGTTTGATCAACTTCAGACTGCAGAAGCTGGTAAAAATCTTCATTCTCTTCATCTTTGGCCTTAGAGGTTGGTGCATATATTTGAATAGTCACGTTAACCAGTCTTCCTTATAGGTGTATGGATCTTATTCTATCACTGACAGCACTGTACTTCAGGACAGATCTTGAAATGTTCTTTTCCACGATGAACACAACCCCGTTCCTCTTCAAGTTTTCGTTCCCAGTATAGTAGACTCTATGATTATCAGATTCAAAATGTCCAGTACTGGTCTATTTCAGTTCACTAATGCCTAGGATATCAATGTTTATGCATTCCATTTCATTTTTGACAATTTCAAAATTTCCTACATTCATACTTTGTACATTCCATGTTTCAATTATTAATATGGATGTTTGTAGCTGTTTCTTCTCATTTTGAGTCATACCACATCAGCAAATGACGATCCCAAAGTCTTCCACATCATTAAGGTCAACTGTATAATGAGGAGGCAGTGCTTTCCCAGACATCTTCTGAGTGCCTTCTATCTAGGGAGCTCATTTTCCAGCACTGTATCTGACAATGTTCTGTTGCTACACGTAAGATTTTCCCCGGCTAACTCTTTTCAGAAGTAGACTGCTGGGATCTTTTTCCTAGTCTGTCTTAGTCTGGAAGCTCAGCTGAAACCTGTCTGCCATGGGTGACCCTGCAGGTACCTATATACCAGTGGCACAGTTCCCAGCATCACAGCAAAAAGCAAGCCTCCACTACCAGACAAGTAGGAGCCACTCACTCTATCTACATGAATCAGGAGAAACCTACATCCTGATCCACAGACTTACGACCTTCTAGCCTCTACAATGGAGTGAGCCATTCCTTGCTATAAATCTCCATATAAGTTATGTGCTTTACTGGTTTTGCTTTTCTAGAGAACTTAGTCTAAGACAAGAATCTCTACCACATTTCTATGTCACCTTTACAGCTAGACAGATATAAACTACCTGAAATGGAACAGGTTGAAGATATTTAGGAAAAGCTATAAGCTTAAAAACCTGGGCTGGAAGCAAGATTATCTGCAAAGGGAGAAAAATATCAAAATAAGATTATCAGAGTCTCCCATTCCAAATTACTCTTAATAAATTCCCTAAGAAGAAAAAAGCAAACAAAATTGTAAATTTGAAAAACTTAAAAAATTATTTGACAAATATCAGAAGACAGTTTATTAGGTAAGAAAGATGACAGAGATTAGTCTAACCTTTGTCACTACACAGATGCCCTTATGCAGAAAGAGTTGCTAAAACACTTCAAACTAACTGTTCATGGTTTGTAGAAGATGCTACATGTCTGATTTGGAATGTTTCTTTATTTTCCTTCTAAGACCTTATGTTTTTCAATTCCTGTACCTCACAGGGTGCAGGGAAAAAAAATCAATGAGAAGGACGACAGAATCATTTCTTAGCCTTCTGGCTAAGATCAAGGGTAAAAAGAAGATGGGATCACAAAGACTATTTTAACACAGCCATATAATTAAAACAGAATGTAGCTTAAAAATGTATTCCCTAAAGAAAAAGGATAAGGAAGCCACAACACAATTATTGACTTCTAGCAATGGATCTTTGAGGAACAAAGGGTAACAGAAAAATAAAGCAAAGATGACTGATAGAGTACATACAATATATTTTACTAAGTCCCCAAACCTGAAAAAGTGACAGCCAAAGGATTTTTTAAAAGCTATAAGCCAACAAGGACATAACACAGAATACAAAATTTGGAAGCTAGATATTAAATAGGTGGAACTGATTCAGTGCACTTAAATCAAACCCAATTCTGTTAAGTCACTTCCAACTCACAGTGATACTACAGGACAGAGAGGGACTGCCACATAGGGTTTCCAGAGCAGATTGTCACCTCTTCCTCCCACGGAGCACCAACCTTTTAGTTAGCATCCCAGTGGTTTTACCACTGTACAACTTGGGCTCCCTATAGTTACATTTAAACTCATTGCTGTCAAGTCAATTTCAACTCATAGTGACCATGTCGGACAGAGAAGAACTGCCCTACAGGGTTTCCCAGATGTGCCTGGTGACCTGGACTGCCGACCTTTTGGTCAGCTGACACAGCTCTTAACCACTGCCTCACCAGGGTTTCCATTCTGTACTTAGGGAAACAAAACTCTAAGCCAGAAGAGCAAAAAGCCAAGAAGTGGCCTGATTTACCCAGTAGAGCTCCCCAAAAGTTCAGGAACCAGCACACCTTGGCATCCTTGGAAAAAGGGGTGAAGGTGGACCTGGAAAGAAGAGCAAGAGCTGAAAGTCTGTGTGAGTAGCTACCCTTGCAAGTTAATCCTAGCCTGAGTCAGTGTGAGGTCAGTGTTACAGCTCCTCAAGTATTTATAAAGTGCCTACCAATGTGAGAGACTCACAGAATACCTGGCACAAGGCCAATTCTCAACAACTGACACTGAGTTGGTAATAACACAATCCATTTATTGAACATTTTTTATAGCATTCCAGAAAGGCTTTCAAGTGCTTTATATAAATTAACTATTTTAGTCATCAAATAACCTCAGGAGGTAGTACCATATTATCTCCATATTAGAGATGAGGGAACGAAGGCACACAGAGGTGGACTGAATTAACCAAGATCACACAGCTACTAAATGTTTTTTGAGTCAGAATGTACACGTTGCTTATCTGGCTCCAAGTCCCTGCTTTAACTAAAATGCTAGCCTGCCTTCAACTGGTTGATCCAATGGATGGATGTATAGAGGAGATATAAAGATCAATTAAACAGGCTGACTTCTACATGGATGTGGGTTAGAAGGGGAGCAGAGAAGGTAGAAAACAGCGAGTGCTTTAAGAAAGCAGCAGACAACAGTGTTTGAAAGAGGGGCGTTGCCTTTTGGCTGCAAGAGGTACAGAAGCTCCAAGGAGGCAGTGGTACATGAGCTGGGTACAGAAAATGGAGGATTTGGGCAGCTGAGAGTGGTTGTGAGATCCCAGGCAGAAGGAAAAAAAAAAAAAACATGAGGGAAATCTGTCAAAGAGTTAACTGTCAAGGGTTATCTTTTGGGGGGGGGTTGGGGGTGGGCAGTCAATATTTTTCATTCAATAAAATTTATTGAGCACCTAAATGTGCTTGTCCCTGCCCTCAAGGAGCTTTAAACTAGCAAGAGAGACATGACCGTGTATAAAACATGCACATTGACATCTATCTGTATCTACCTATACCTACAGCTCTCTCTGCACTCGCACACACATCTATATACATCATCCACCTATCTCTAAGGAGTCCTGGTTGCACAATGGTTAAGGTCACATCTGCTAAAAGAAATGTCAGCTCTTTGAGCCCACCAGCTGGCTTGCGGGAGGAAAGACCTAGTGATTTGCTCCCATGAAGGTTAACTGAATCCAAAACCAAACTTTAAAAAAAAAAGTAGTAGTTCCCCACAAATCCCCTGTTTCACTCTGAGCAGATGGGTAACCGTATATACTCTAAGAGACAGATGGAGGTTATTTCTCTGAAGACAGCACAACAGAGGGTCCCCAGTAGTACAGTGATTAAGTGCTATGGCTGCTAACCAAAAGGTTAGCAATTCAAATCCACCGGCTACCAGGCTAGCATGGTAGTTCAAGGCAGGGACTTGGAGCCAGATAAGCAACGTATAAATTCTAACTGAAAAAACACTTAGTAGCTGTGTGATCTTGGTTAATTCAGCCCACCTCTGTGTGTCTCCTCGTCTCTAATACAGAGATAATACGGTACCACCTCCTGAGGTTATTTGATGACTAAAACAGTTAATTTATATAAAGCGCTTTAAAGGCCCTCCTTGGAAACTCTATGAGGTAGTTCTACTCTGTCTATAGGGTCACTATGAGTTGGAATTGACTTGATGGCACAGGGTTTTTTGTTTATTTGTTTCTAGGTATCAGGCACATTTGAGGACAGCGGTAAAATGTTTTAAAAAATAAAAATAAAAAAGACAGAAATCAACTAAAACAAGTAAACAACATACACACTTCAGAAAAAAAAAGAAGAGAAAGAGACCATGAAGGGAGATGGCAGTATCTAAAAATCTACCCTTCACATAGTTAGGAATAAGATATTTCATCCCTAAACAAGAATAGGATGCTTTGGGGAAAAAAAGGAAGAGGGGAACATTCAAAGAATAGTTGAGAACAAAAAAGAAGAGATCCTAGAAATTAAAAATACAATAGCAAAAACCAAAAACTCAATAGAAAGGTTGGCAGCTAAACTTGAGAAAATCTCCCAGAAAACATATCAAAAGGACTAAGGGATTAAAAATAGGAGACAAAATAAAGAAAACCAAAAGATCATTCTAGGAAGTCCAATGTCTGAGTAAGAAGCTCCAGAAAAAGAACAGAGAAACAGATGGGAAGATATCAAAGAAATACCATACGAAAATTTCCCAGAATTGAAAAAGCAAGCTTTAAGTGAAAGGACAATAAGTCTCCAGTAAAAAAGTGGACAGAGAGTTCCATTGAGGCATATGATGAGTAATTTCAGAACCCTGGGGAAAGACAGAAGGCCTAAGAAGCTTCCAGAAAGAAAGACCATACACAAAAGATTAAGAATGAGAAAGGTTTTGGACACTGACGATGATCTCACAGGTAAATTCTACAGGCAAATGATTCCCAACCAGGCCCAGCCTAAGTATCAGTTACATGTGAGGGTAGATGAGACATATTTTCAGGCATCATGCTCACTCTCCGAATTTACCTCCCATGCACTCCTTGTCAGGAAACTACTGGATGATGTGCTTCTCCAAGATGAGTGTATACACGAGGAGTCAAGTGAAAAACACGGGACGCAGGAAATGGGGTTCAACACAGGGGAGAGGAGAAGGCAACCTTCATGGGAAAAGAAAGCTGTTGTAGGACAGGAAAAGTATCTTAGCTGGTCCTCCATATATCACACTATCACTAACTGCCATCTAGCCTGCCCCAACTCATGGTGAGCCCACACCCAACGAAATCCAACACTGTCCAGTCCTGCACTAGCCCTGTGGTCTGTTGTAGATGGAAATACGGTGATCTACAGGGTTTCCCCACTGGCTGATTTTTGGACATAGATTGCCAGGCCTTTCTTTCTGGTCTCTCTTAGTCTGGAAGCTCTGCTAAAACCTGTTTATCCTCACAGCAACATGTCAGCGCCACTGACAGACGAGTGGTCACTGCACATGAGGTGTACTGGCTAGGAATCCAACTGGCAGCTCTTGCATTGGGGGTGGGAATTCTACCTCCAAACCACCACTGCTTCAATGAATCACATTAGCCTAGCCACAGTAACATCAATACTGAATACTGACTTAATCAAAATTAAAATACAACTACGGTGACACTTGTGAGAGCTAGAACTCAACTTGTTTTTCCTGGTCTCACAAGTTTTCTGTCTTTCCCAGGCTGCAGTCTTACCATTTTTCTCTCGCTCATTTTAGTGGAAAATATTTGAGTTCTCCCTTTCTGACAGGTTTCTGCCTTACACAGGTTCTGGCTTTTCAGGCCTTACTACTCATAACTGTAGATCTAATACAACTATAATATGAAATTGTAACCTAAAACCATACTGCAATACAATATAGAGAGACAGGTGGAGTGAGTGAGTGCGTGTGATGAAGGCAGGTGCGAGAACAGAATCCTAAGTTTCCACACTAAGAAGTCCGTAGTTGATATGTCAAATGGAAAAACAGGGAAGCAGCAGTATAAGCTTATTGTTCAGAAAAACGGCAGCCAAGACTACAATGATCAACCAAGAGAGTGGGAAACAGTTATGTCTAAAGAGGGGGAAGTAGGGAAAAAACAACACGAGGCTGCTGTTTTTGAAACTATGTGACAGTGTAACTGATAAGTATAACAACACGTGGATTGATTCAGAAATGTCCAAGGGGAAGGAGAGCTCTCTAGGAAGTCCCGGGGTGGCAGGCATGGTGGAGCGCACGACTGCTGACTGAAATAATGGCAGGTCCAGCTCTCCCAGACACCTCAGAAAAAAGGCCTGGCATCTCAGAAAAAAAAAATGCATGGGCAGTTTACTCTGCACCCATGGGTCACAATGAGTAGAAATCCACTTGACGACAACTAACAACAACAACAAAGCCTTCCCAGGGGATGTCAGATGGTCTGAGTTTTCTGGACACCAAATGACAGACTGTTCAGTCTCATCTGTTGCAATATCCGGTTTATGACCACCAAAATTCAGTATTTCACAAGTACTCCAAGGATGCAGGGAAAGGTGTACATCTTAACCAGGCAGCGGAAGCCAATGAACCCAACAAGTACATTCTGCACAGACTTTCTCACAGTCTTACCAGCAGTAAAAATGCCCTTGGTGCTCTGTCTCATGCTGGAGGGTCGCACAATTGCCGAAAGGCCTGGGAAAAGAAAATGAAAAATACAGGCAAAGCAGATGTTAGCCATCTTCAGCGTTTAACCTGAAACCAGACATTCTTTCCAGCTATCCAGCAAAGCTGACAAGTTGCTCTCCATCCTAGGGTCACAAATTACAGTGAACAGGACACCAGGAGTGAGAGACAGGAGAGTGGAGCTGCACAACCCCTGACTGAGCACCCTGGGCCTCTCCACCTGGGAATCCAGGGTCCTTTTATCACTTTAAGACTGCTTCAGGCTGCTGTTTCTCAATTCCAAGATGTAAACATATTAAAAACATGTTTCTAACAGAAACTTCCATTCTGAAAACATACATGGAGGATTCCACAGTGAGCAGCAACGAGTCTTTCAAGACCTCAAAACGGCAGCAGACACTACACTTTTAACAGGAGCACATTAAGATGAAAACAAACCAACATGTTCCCCAGAGATTTATCTTCAGAGTAAGTACCTGTTTACCTAAATTATCTGCTCTGAAAATCTGGGGCTGGTACGGAAGATGGTGATGGGGTGCCTGTATGTTGTAGCTAATATTCAGTTATGGTTTAATGTTCAGTATCATTACTGTAATTGCACCTTGCTCAGGGCTGAGCCCTCTTTACTGACTGACCTCATAAGTCACCTTTAACATCTCAAAGAAAAGGGTCTCTGATGGGGAGGTTCAGATTTTTGATAAGCATTAGGAAGCCCTGGGGACAAGGCTGTGGCCTATGGGCTGTGGCAGATAACACCTGCTGAACACAGTATGAGACACATCAGATCAGCATCGTGGATGAAAGCTGTTTTCTCCACATCATGAAAACATTAAAGTGTCACCAGTCCCCTTCCTTCTCAGACTACCACGAAGGATACAGTTACATCTTTTAAGTAACCTACAGAAGTTCCACTCTTAGAATGAAAAAAAAAAAAAACATTGTTTCCCTTTTGGACAGTGATTCAGGATACAGGAATCTAAAAAAGTAGGTATTTCTACCCTACTTCAAACAACTGAAAGTTGAGGTTTGAAAAGCCCCGGATTGTTCAGTGCTTTTTTTTTTTGGAGAAATCTCTTGATCTCATGAGGTTACAAAAAAATAAACATGAGTTTCAGTCCCAAAGTTTGCTTTTACCCATGGCCAGCAAATTGTATGCATACCTAGTCGTACTACCTCTGAACAGTCAGGATCATTAGCAAGTTGGAATAAAGTTTCTTCTACATCTCTGTTTTTTCCAGGAGGGTCCATAATATGATTTATCTGTCGCTGTAAGGTTTTGGGCAATGCCATTAGCTGAGTGAATTGTCCTTCGGGGCTTTTATCTAGCTGGAAAAAAAAAAAAAAGATGAGGTTTATGAGGAGTTCTTTAAATTTTATAAATATTCAGAGTTACAACGGCTTCTCTTTAAAATCACATACACAGATGTCCCTACACCTTGGACTCTGCAGCCTGCTACGGAGACTCACTCTCCAGAGCTGAATGCATAAAAGTTCTGGACTTTCAGTCCCTTCAAAAAAGACAAGTCTTTTTCTACAACATTCCAGTTTTACATGAAAAAAGAACAGAAGACTCTTTCAAGATTAATTTCTGATGCTTAAAATCTCCATTTGTCGGCCACCACCAGTGATAGCTGCAATGGAGCTCACTAAGTTGAGTCTCACTGGCAACACAAGAATAGAAAAGGTGCACCCTGAGATCTCCACTAAAAGACCGCAATTGATGGTCCAGCGGCTTCAGGGTTCCCCTGGGAGCATGGCCCCTGGCCCTGATGCTGCCCTTGCCCATAAATCGGATACAAATGGACTGGACTTGGCAATGCAGAGTGACCATATATTGGATGCACTTTATGATTCTATGCATCTATAGGATATCATCCTGCTGACCTATGGCTGGAGGAAGGAGAGTGGGTGAAGAGAAGGGGAAAGGAGACTGTCGGGAGGATGAGACATGTATGGAGCAGAGAGGAATAGCGTGCTGTCACTGGGCAGGGAGAGCAGTGGAAGCTGCATATAGGTTGGCATGTAAATTTATATGGGAATGTACATTTTTACTCAGTCATAATAAAAATAAACTCCATTTGTCTTAAATCTGGCAGTAAAAGAAGTAAGGCTACAGCTAACATGCACAGAGGCCCCATCGAAATCAGGCAAATTATCGCTCCCATTTAAAGATGGGGAAACTGAGGAACTTGCCCAGGATTACAGTCAGTGAGAGAGAGCAGCATCTGAATTTTTGTCTCCTGCTACTGGGGTCTTTCATACACCATAGTGTATGTCATGAACTGTAGGAATAAACTGACAGCAAAGACTAATCTTAATACCCTGGTTATAGCAGGTACTGAAAAATGTTAATTAAAAAAGAGATAAACAACTGCAGCCAGTCAAAGTGTGCTACAATATATAAAGGTGAACAATTCAGAAACAAAACAGGAATAAAAATATGCATCAGACTTCCCTTAGAAACCTCTGAATCAAAAGTTAGCTACAGAGCTGAGGCCAGAGCCCAGTTTCCCTAACTCCCAGTCTAATATACTTCACTGTGTGGAATTTAATTACATCTTGTAAAAACTCTGTAAACACTGCCTGCCTGCTGAATTGAATAACACTGTCCTCAGCAGCTCATCATGTTCTTTTCCAAGTAAGATTTTGTCTTGTATTCTTTTAATAAGTGTTTAGATTTTCACTTCAACTAAGAAAATAGAAAGAAAAAAATGAGACAAATAAATGCACTGCATCTTTAATTTAGACTTCTCCAGACACGACCAACTGTCTTAATCACTGGAACTAATTCATTCTACCACTGTTTTTCATTCAACAATTTTTTACTGAGTATATACCACTGTCCAGGTTTCTAGTTTTGTCTATAAAATCTATGCAAAGACTAAGAAAATGCTACCATTCAGTGACTCTAAAGATAAAATCAAAAACCAAACTCACTGCCATCAAGTCAATTCTGACTCATAGCGATGGTACAGCGCAGACCCTAAAGGTAGAGGGGTATTTTTCACCTGGGTATCCAGAGCTTGTCACAAGGATCATTCTAAATTCACAGGTTCCATCCTTTATTTAGCTTTGGCTATATAAATGATGAAAATAACTATGCCTGTAACAGTAAAACATTCTACAGATGGCATTTATGAACTCACATCTTGGGCCAAGTATTGAGATTTGCCAGAGCCCTGGTAGCCCAGAGGTTCAGGGCTTGGCTGCTTAGAGGTGGACAGTTGGTTCCCACCAGATCCTCTGAGGGAGAGAGATGTGGCAGTCTGCTTTCACACAGAGGACAGTCTTGGGAATCTGATGGGGCAGTTCTACTCCGTCCTACAGGATCACTATGAGTTGGAATGGACTCAGTGGCAACAAGCTGTTTGTTTTAATTGAGACCAACCAAAAGGATCTTCTATTTCATTCACGCTTTACCTGTGAAATGTCTAAGAATTTCTGAGATGCTACAATGGATTGAGTAATATGAGGAATTAGAAAGGAGTATTTGGCACTGCTTTCTTTTGAAGAATGCTGTACAATTTTTACTTGGAAATATGTGTTTGAAGACAAAATATTAGGTGACACATTCAAATGAGTTGCTACATTCTAATTTTCATTACTCTCATTCTCATTAAAATGTGAAAAGGACACTATTCACATAAACCATGAGAGTCAAATTAAATTCTGAAAGTTGATATGGAAAAGGTCACATACTGTATCCAAAATAGGCAAATCTAGAGGCAGGCAACAGATTAGTGGTTGCCAAGGGCTGGCAGAAGGTTAGAGCCAAGGAGTGACTGGCAATGAGTACAAGGTTTCTTTTGAGGGGGAAGAAAACGTTCTAAAATTAGACTGTGGTGATGGTTGTACAACTTTGTGAATATGCTGAAAACCACTGAACTGTAAACTTTGAAAGGGTAAATTTTAAGGTGTGTAAGTTATGTCTCATAAAGCTGGTATTCAAGAGAAAAGCAGACATGGTCATATGATAGTACACCACCCAGATTTTGCCTTCAACACCAAGGCACTCATTTCACTAGGTGCTGGGAAAAATGGCCAAATCTCTCCCAGAATTGTCTTTGGCCAAGCAGAACTGCATGTATCCAATGAGTGGAAAATGTGGGAGTATACGAGCCTGGACTCTGTGTCCCAAGTTGGGACAACTTCAAGTGCCATTTAGCTCCTGAGTGTCACTGTAGGATCAGGTGAGACTTCTGTTTCAAATGTGTCCAACCCTGACCTTACACAGTCAGTGCCAGCAGTGGTCCTGGAAAGCTGATGCTAAAATGGGATGTGGGAACTGTCACAGTGTGTGAGGACAAGTGGAGGCCTCTGAAGCTGTCACTCTTATGCCACAGCCAATAAAGTACATAAAAAATAAAACTGCACTCCAGGAGCCATGGCAGAGAACAGCATAACTTGTGCACCTCAAGGTCGTAGTGGGTGATGGTCTCACCATTATCACCATCAAACTTACCAGTCTGAACCTTACCAAAGTGAAACAGATCCTGGTAGATTATACTGAACTACCACAAATACAGCTCCATAGCAGCCCCAATTGCATCTGCTGTGTTAAGAATGGTGAATATGTTAGAACAGGTATATGGACGGAGCCCGGGACCAGGCCAATGTGTCCTTTCCATCCCTAATGGGAAGGAGGATCAGAAGTAGCCCACATTCATATGGGACAGGCAACAGTATACCTACAGTCTTGCCTCAAAACAATGCTAATCCTTGCATTCTTTGTTATAAGATATTCAAAGGTAACAAGAGTACTTGGACATTTTGTATAATATTACAATGGTCCACTCTATCAATGACATACTGTCACTGCCATCTGGCACACCATAAGGGCAAGTGCACAGGAGGCCTTGATAAGATACATGCACTCCAGAGAGTAAGGGATAAGCCCTGCCAAGTTTCCAGAGCCACCACATCAGTGTAGTTTTTAGGGATCAAGTAGTCTGGAGCATGCTGGGACAACCCTCCAAAGCAATTCAAATTACTGCATCTCATGCCTCTCACCACTAAAAAAGAAGCATAAGGCCTGGTTGGCCTCTTCAGGTTCTGGGGGCAGCATACTCTACAATCAGCAATCCACTCATCATGTTCTTATGTTTCCCCAAGAAAAGAAACCAATCAAAAGTCCAGATCATTAGGCTTTTGTAGGCCACAGTGAGGAGTTTGGATAAATTCATTTTCTCAGTTAAATGAACTTCCCAGCACTTGCCCTTGCTCAATTCCTTGCAAGCTGGTAGCCACACATATTCTTCTTCCTTACCCTCTAGTCAGGGAGTAGTTGTCTCTCTGAGAAATGCTATAGACACTGACATTTGGGGGTCTTCCAATTGAAACAGCCAGGGCTGGAAAGAATGCCATCTGAGGTTTCACCCATTTTTGACTGGTGGAAACAAGTCTCCCTCCTACTTTCATCCCTAGTTCTCTTCCCCAAAGGCAGCCTCTATTACTAATTCCTTGTGTCACTAGTGAGCTTTACTGTAAGTATGCAGAAGCATATACTTATGGACAATACTCACTATTTTATATATGTAAATGTTACTACACTACTCAGACTGTTCTACCCCTTACCTTCTCTCTTAGAATAACTCCTGCCTTAGAAACAACGTAAGTCACTTTCCATATGCAGTTTACCTCCAGTCTGCCTTGCTGTATTTTATACACTACTTGGGGATTCTCCTGCAGTATGGCGCCATAGAGCTCGCGGAAGTGAACTATGTTGGGCTTCACAATATTCAGCACTTTTGTCTTATCTTCTCCAATCACCATCCGAAAGTCGCCTGGACCAAAGAAACAGAAAAACAAATCTTCTATTGAGAATCCACACTGATTCTGCACTAGTTCGCCTAGCAGGATCCCTCCCCCAAAAATATTTTTCCTCCTTGGCTTGTCAAAGCCGTGTACATACTACCCAAGAAATGAAGGGCTCTTCTTGAGGGAAAAAAGAGGATCTGTAGGTGACACACAGCTTCAGTTAAAATACAGTTAGCTACATAAAAACGCTAGCGTCATCCAGAAGCTAGACTTGTTTGCTTGGTTAGTTTTTTTTGCCGATACTCATCAATTTTCATTTCATGGACAAATTCTGTCTACAAGCAATCAGGGGGACAGTCGTTCACTGCCACTTGTCCTTGCTATTGCTTACTTACCTTTGACCTGGTTATTGTGTTTGCATTAGAGTTTTCAGCTGCTTTGTGAATATTATTAAACTTACTATGCTTGATAATGGCAAGAACAGTTAGCAAGAAAAATCCTAGCAGGGGAAACTTACCTTCAAGAGGACACTGAAAGCAGATACAACTGCAAAACTTGTAAGTGGTGAGAGATGAGGGATATTACATTGGCCTAGGGGATGACTTGGACTGGAAAAATATAAAAATACATATTTCTGGTTTTTTTTTTTTGGAAGGGCAAAGAGCAGCTTTTAAAGCAAGTGAAAAGTGCCTCAACCCTACCATTGACAAACATCAGCAACATGCTGAGCAAAAAAGTGGTAAAACAGGAAAACTTGAAGGAACGCCTACTGGGCCAATGCTGATTCGAAACAGGCTGGACACATGTATGGGAAAGTCCAAGGTTAAGCTTGGTGACAGGAATACAGCTGAAACGTGTGTTGGAGCACGGGTGGTGACAACGATACAAAGTCTGTTCAGGTGAGTGGTGGCAAGTACAGGCAGACACCTCAGCTGCTAAGGAACCCCTGTGACTGACGGAAATCCAGACCCAATCCATATGCAGCTGTGTCTGCTTTCAGTTTCATCTTCAAGGTCAGCCTCCCTTGCTAGGATTTTTCTCACTTGCACCTCTTAGGTGACTCTGCTCATTTCCATAAGGGATCTACTGTGAGGAGCCAATCAGGATCCAGCAGCAGAGCGCAACACTGAGCCTCTGCGATGACACCACATCTGGAAGAGATCAGCCAGCAACTTAGAGGCAAGGTGACTACTTCTGTTAGGGAAAGGGTGGTGTTTCGTTCTTAGTGGAATAGACTTGTAACTCTGAATATGGATTTGCCTTCCTTGCATGCAGTGCTTCTGTCAAAACTACCATCCATGGACTTACAGAATGCCTCATCTTCCACCACAGTATTCCGCACAGCACTGCCCTAGACTGAGGGACTCACTTCACAGCAAATGAAGTGTGGCAGTGGGCCCTTGCTCGTAGAATTCACTGGTCTTACCATGTTCCCCACCATCCTGAAGCAGCTGTCTTGACAGAATGAACCAAGGGCCTTCTAAATATACAACTCTGGTACCAGCTAGATGGCAACACCTTCCAGAGTTGGGGCAATGTTCTCCAGGAGGCAGTGTACGCTCTAAAACAGCATCCAATAAATGATGCTGTTTCTCCCATAGCCAGGATTCATGTGTCCAGGAATCAAGAAGTGGAAACAGGAGTGGAACTACTCATTATTACCCCTAGTGACCCACTCACAAAATTTTTGCTTTCTGACCTTGTGACTTTATGCTCTGCCAATTTAGGGGGTCTTAGTTCCACAGAGAGGAATGCTCCCCCCTGTATACACATCACTGATTCCACTGAATTGGAAGGTAAGAATGCCACCTGGCCATTTTGGGCTTCTTGTGTCACTAGATCAACAGAAAAAAAAAGAGTTATCATCTTGGCTGGTATAATTGATCCTGATTACCAAGAGGAGACAGGATTAATAATACTTAACCAAGGTAAAGAAGAGTATGTCTGCAATGCAGATCCATTAGGGCCTCTGTTAGCACTACGATGTCCTATGATTAAAGTCAATGGACAGGAACCCAATGCCAACACCACACCTAATGGCCCAGGTCTTTCAGGAATGAAGCTGTGGGTCACCCCACCAGGCAAGGAACCATGACCAGCTAAGGTGCCTGCTGAGTGCAAAGGAAAAACAGAATCGTGGTGGAAGAAGGTATTTCTAAATACCAGTTATGACCACACAACCAGATGCAGAAATGAAGACTGCAATTCTTAAGTGTTTCTGCTTTGTATGTGTACATCAAGTATTTTTGTTTTCTTGACTTATAAGATGTAAACAGGCCTAGTGCATATCTGGTATGTGTGTTCATTATTCATGTTAGGTCCAAGTATGACCACTGTCATTGTTCAGAGATTGTGTGTAGGCGTTTAAGGAGATGTATACTGGTGCCACGTTGACAAGGGATGGACTATGATCATAAGGTTGTGTGTCAATTTGGCTAGGTCATTAATCTCAATGGTTTGGCAATTATGATGTGGTCAGGCAGTCATATGATGAAGTGATCATCTCCATGGGCTTTGACATAATGTGATTTACCTCCATGATGGGACGTGCAGCGAGAAGCCAATCAGCTAAAACGCAGTTTCCTAACAAGTGTGGCCTGCATTGAATGTAAGGGAGTCTCTGGCAAGAGAGCTTTTAATCCCTCTGGATCCTGCAACTGGCTCTTGCGTGTCACCAATGGAACCAGTTCTATGTGTACAACTCACTGACACCATTGTGCAACCATGGTCAGCCTCCTTTCTGAGTTGTTCCTCCCTCATCAACATAAAACTCACTGGCCCCTAGAGTTTCTATCTAATCTCTCAAGTTGCTATTGTCACTTTGATCCCACATATACAGTCCTTAAAAGGCATAATGCTCAAGGCAAACCTTTTTTACTAGTTAAACTAAACCACTGTTTGGTTTTAAGAAGATTTCAGGGGATATTTTGGGTTTAAGGTTTAATGATTATCTCAGGGCAACAGTTTTTATTTATTTATTTATTTATTTTTACTATGACTGAGTGAAAATGTACATTCCCATATAAATTTGCATGCCCACCTATATGCAGCTTCCACTGCTCTCCCTGCCCAGTGACAGCACACTACTCCTTTCTGCTCCATACATGTCTCATCCTCCCAACAGTCTCCTTTCGCCTCCTCTCCACCCACTCAGGGCCACAGTTTTACAGAATCATCCAGCTTCCAGGCTCCAGAAAGTTTAGAGTTCATGATAATTTGAAAGTCTGCTCTGCATTTTTCTCCGCTTCATCAGAATTTTTCTATAGAATCTTTCATCAAAATGTTCAGTAGTTAGCAGATGGGCACCATTCAATTATACCGGTTGCATGGCAAAGGAGGCTGCTGTTCATGGATGCAGTTAGCACACATCCCATAACTTCCTTCTACTCCTGACTCTCCTCTGTTGCTCCAGACAGAGACCAATTGTTGTGCCTCGGATGGCTGCTTGCAAGCTTTTAAGACCCCAGGCAATATGTAATAAACCAAGAAGCAGAAAAGAAGTATTAAATATGTTATTAGGCCAATTAACTGGGATGTCCCAAGAAACGCTAAGCCTCCATACCAAGGAATCAAATCCTCTGAGGTTTCTGGTTGTACATAAGCAGCCTCAGCAGCTACTCTCTCTCTTTTTATTTAGTCACTGTTATAAACACACTGCCCAACTTTTGCCAATTCAGCTTTTTACACGTGTACAACTTACCGACAGCAATTAGCTGTGCAATTCCACCCTTCATCAATGCAATGTTACCATCAAGAACTTTTGAAGGTCGAAGTGCACCATGAAAAATATAAACTGGGCAAAACTATAAATATGGTCACTCTTACCAATTTTTTTTCCTATGAAGGAGGAAGGAATCATAGATCAACAGATTTTCCTAGAGCAAACTGTTAGCTTGCTTTCATCAAAATGTCCAGTAGTAGATGATACTCAATGGTATGTACTTCAGGAGAGAGTAAAATACACTGGGTTTTTAAACTTCAAAGGACCAACTCACATTCCAATCTGGTGCAACAGCATCTGGGGAGAACAGGCATACGAAAATGGACTTAACACACAGCCTTTTGGAACCTACGCTGCGGTGGCTGAGGTCTGACTGCTGAGTGGGGACAGCAACAGTGAGTCCCATCAGGACAGGCTACCCAAGTGCGGAGGGACTGGGCTTGCTCTTTCTGTTGTTGTTACTGTTCTCTTAAAGGGACAAGGAATTACACAGTTAAAACCTGGGAGACTGCTAGGGAGAGAGCAAAGAAGTTGGGGTTCTTTCACATAGTGTTGCTGTTGATACCATAAACCGAAAAATCCTTCTGGAAAGCAGTGAATCAAGAAACCCCATTTCTGGAGAGCAAGTCTAAAGAAGGAAATTAAAATAGGGTTCAAAAGATCATGTTTACTGAGCACTTGGTAAGTGGCCAGTCCTGTTCTAAGTGCTTTGTTTATTTTATTTCATCTGATCTACACAGCTCCCCTCTCAGGTAGGTGTGATTTTACCTCAGCTTAGCAAACGAGGCAACAGAGGCACAGGTTAAATAACCTACCAAAGGTTTCCCACCTAGTCACGGAATGTGCCAGGTCTCTGAGCGATGCAGATGGTCTGTGCTGGATTACTAACCTGGAGGTTGGCAATGCGGACCCACCCACTGACATGACAGAATAAGGCCTAGTGATCTGCTTTTATAAACGTTCCAGCCAAGAAAACCCTAGGAAGCAGTTCTACTCTATAATACATAGAGTTGTCACGAGTCAGAACTGACTTGACAGCAACACGTTTGGTTAGTTTGTAAGGGAAAACATTAGCTACACAGAACTGTTCACTGGAAGCAACCAAAATGTCCAATGACAGAGGAGTGGCTCCACAACTGTTGGTATCCCTATATCCAGGTCATGGAAACAGCATGCAACCACTAAGAATGACAGTCACCAAACACAGCACGATGGGAAATATCATATAGTAACATACAGTAAGAAAACAGGGTAGAGAACTGAATGAACAAGAGAATGATTTGAAGTGTGACCAAGAAACTATATGAAAATAGTTCCCTTTCTTCTAATAAAATATCCATTTATTCTGGGCTGTTTTCGGTTAGCTCATTTAATCCTCACAAAGCTTTACTAAGGTGCTGTTTTGTTGTTAGCTGCCACTGAGTTGGCTCTGACTTGTGGCAATCCGAGGTACAAAGAAGGAAACACTGCCTGGTCCTGTGCCATCTTCACGGTCTTTGAGCCCATTCTTGTAGCTACTGTGTCAACCCATCACTGCATTGAGGACTTCCATCATCGTCACTGACACTCTCCTCTACCAAACACGATGGCCTTTTGTAGGGATTGGTTTTTTCTGCTGATGTGGTCAAAGTAAGCAAGACAGAGTCTTATCATCCTTGCTTTCAAGGAGCACTGTTGTATTTTTTCTAAGATTGATAACTTCATAGATGTAGAAGGTAAAGCACGAAGATAACCTGCCCATAGTTTTACTGCCTCTCAGGATGACGGCAGCGGCATTTTAGGTAACTAATTTTAAGGAGTCCTGCAACAGTAAAGCACTCAGCTGCTAACCAAAAGTTGGTTTTTGGAATCCACCAGCTGCTCCGAGGGAGGAAAAACCTGGCAATTTACTCCCATAAAAATTATAGCCTAGGAAACCCTATGGGGCAATTCTATTCCATCCTAGAGGGCTTGTCATGGATTGAATCGTATCCCCCCCAAAAATGTAGCAATGCAGCAATTTGACTGCGCTGATTCTCAATACTATGACTGCCCTCCATTCTATGATTTTCTTATGCTGTAATCCTAATCTCTGCCTATAGCTAATAGGTAGAATTAGGTTAAAAGAGGATTTAAGATGGGACTGCAACACCCTTACTAAGGGAGTTTCCCTGGAACATGGCTTGTGCCACCTTTTATCCTTTCATCCTACAAGAGATAAAAGGAAAGGGAAGCAAGCCGAGAATCGGGAACCTCATACTATCGAGTAGCAGAACAGGGAGCAGAGTACATCCTTCAGACTTAAGGTTCCTGTGCCAAAATGCTACCTGACCACAGACCCATGGAACACAAGGACGTTCCTCCAGACCTCACAGAGAGAAAGCCTTCCGCTGGAGCAGACATCATGAATTCAGATGTGTAGCCTGCTAGACTGTGTAAGAACCAACTTTTCGTTGTTAAAGCCATCCACTCATGGCATTTCTGTTAAAGCAGCACTAGGTGACTACAATCAGGGCTGCTAGGAGTCAAAATCTACTCAATGGCCAACAATTAAGAGTTTTACTCCACTTAGTAATCTTGCTCCACTTCCTTAACTTGTGTAATGCTGGCACATAAGTCTAGCATTTTTAAATAAACAAAAGGGATGCACAGGTGTGATCACCTAGCAAATATGAACGATGTGGCAGCTGGCTTAACTTTCAATTGTGTGAATCCTTATGCTTTTATCCAGAGCTTATAAATTGATTCTATTAATCTTTGAAGTCTCCTTCAACCCACTTTGGGGATGAAAAGCCATTAAACTCTAATTCAGATGGCACTGGCCCTGAGGTGCAAGGTGTGTATCACTATTGAGTTTTAAATATTTGTGCCATTCCTTCTCCTTCTGTATGTTCCACAAATGAAAAAGCTCTTAAACTTTAGTGAGTAACTTTCTGAGAGAAGGACTCTATTTTATCAAAGTTCAAATGCAAAAAAAATCCAAACTCTCCCCTAAAAGATTAAAGAACTTGGAGACACTACATGTTTTCTGAGAAAGAGTACTGGGTCCTGTCCAACTCTGTAGGCCCAGTTCCCTGTGCACTGCCTGGCACACGGAAGGCCCATCAACACACGTCTGCTGAATTGAATTTCTCTACCACAGGGAGCAGTAAGCAAATAGGCTTATTACCAGTTTCTTCAGAACAAAATGAATAAATCATGGGCACAGCATGAACCAGCATCTTGATCATAAGAATCAATTTCTCTTACCTCCAGAGATATGCCTGCAGTAAAACTCAGGGCTTGAGAAAAGATGAGTGCTGACTATGATTTTTATGCCTCTACTGATGGTTTTAACTCTTGACTGCTCAAGTCGGAGAATTGCCATTTCACCTTACTTTGAGATGAGACACATCAGAGGCTTTAAAGCATGTGTAGCTGGCCCTCCCTGTGACACAGGCATGCTGCCAGGAATCAGGGTACGTGACAGACTGCACACTGCAGTCAGGAGGCTTAGCTTTCAAGTGTACGACTATCCTAGCATGATTTCAGGCAAGTTACTTAGCCCTTCCAGGTCAATTTCCTTTTCTGTGAAATGGGTATAATTATCATACTCACTGCCTCACGAAGCTACTTTCAGATTTAGATAAGCTAAGTTTTTAGAGAAAGCTCTTCAAATATTAATGTTGCTATGATATCTGTAAAAGGTGAATAAAGAATAAAAAAAAGAAACGAAACCCAGTGCTGTTGAGTCAATTCCAGCTTGTTGTAACCCTATAGGACAGAGTAGAACTGCCCCATAAAGTTTCCAAGGAGCATGTATTAGTCAGCTAGTGCCGCTCTAACAGAAATACCACAGAGTGGATGGCTTCAACAAAAGAAGGTTTATTCTTACACAGTCCGGTAGGTTGCAAGTCCATATTCAGGGTGTCCACTCCAGGAGAAGGCTTTCCCCTTGTTGGCTCTGGAGGAAAGTCTGGTATTGCATCAGTCTTTGTCCAGGGAGTGTCTTGGCACAGGAACCTCAGGTCTCAAGGACGCGCTCTTCTCCCGGTGTACATTTCTTGATGGTGTGAGGCTCCTAATTCTCTTTCTTTCCCTTTCCTTTTATCCCTTGCAAGCTGAAAGCATTAAGGGTGGGGCAAGCCACACTCCAGGGAAACTCCCCCTACTGCAGAACAAGGAAGTAATTCTATGCAGGAACTTACAGTCCCCTTTAACATACAGTTTAGCGAAACCACATAATGGAGGACAGTCCCAAGACACTGGGAATCATGTCCCAGCCACATGGCTGCACGTATTTTTGGGGGGACACAATTCAACTCATGATATCCCACCCTTTGACAACCCAAAAATCACATCACAGAAACATTTAACACATTCATCTCACCATAGCAAAATCATGTCCATTCCATACAACAGAAGTCTTAAATCCGTTCCAAGTCCAAAATACAAAAATTCTTCTACATCTGTGAAACTTAGAAGGTAAGCTATCTGCTTCTAAAGGCACAATGGCAGAACAGGCACAAGTTAGACATTCCATTACACATGGGAGAAACTGCAGGGAAAGAAGGCATTAACAGGCAACAGGCAAGTCAACAGAATACATTATATTAGCCCTGAGAGCTCTGGAAATATTCTTACATTTTCTGAGACATTCTACACAACAGCCCTGCTCTCCAGACTCTAGGTATCGGCCACACTCTCTGGTTTTTGAGTGGAGACCTCCAGCCCCGTGCTACAACTCTGCCTTCAAGGCCCACTTGGACAAAAACTCTGCCCCATCAGCTTTAGGAGCACCCTAAGCCCAACTGAGTGGCAATTCCACCCTTACAGACACAAGACGCCATGGTTCCACCCTTTCAAACCCCTGAGGTCATAGCCATACCTCTTGAGACTGAGGCAGCTCAGCTTCTCACGCTATCTGTCTCTTCAGCTTCAGCTTCCTGTGGCCACATGGCCTGGACCTCAGGCCCACATCTGCCCTGCCAGGCAACTGTTCCAAAGCTCTGTAGTTCCACTGATTTAAGCGCCCGGAGGCACCCCACTCTTGCTGGAAAGAGTCCTGCCCAAAGGCACTCAACTCTCTCACTCCATGGGTCAGCCAGGCCAGCTCCACCGATTCAAGTGCCCAGAAGCACCCCATTCCATGAGGAAAACTCTGCACAGGCACTGACCTCTCTCGGTCCACAGGTCAGCTCCAGTACTGCCTCTGGTTCTGCTGCTGCTGCTGCTGCCACTGCTGCCAGTCCTCTTTGGTTTCGCACCATCTGCGCCTTCTTCGTTCCTTCTGAATCTTCTATCCATTCACAGTTTCAAAGTGGCTTCCACATTTTAGGTATTTGCTAGAGCAGCACCCCACTCCCACGGTACCAATTCTGTATTAGTCAGCTAGTGCCGCTCTAACAGAAATACCACAGAGTGGATGGTTTCAACAAAGGAAGGTGTAGTCTTACACAGTCCGGTAGGCTGCAAGTCCATATTCAGGGTGTCCGCTCCAGGGGAAGGCTTTCCCCTTGTCGGCTCTGGAGGAAAGTCTGGTATTGCATCAGTCTTTGTCCAGGGAGCGTCTTGGCGCAGGAACCTCAGGTCTCAAAGATGCACGCTTCTCCCGGTGCACATTTCTTGATGGTGCAAGGCTCCTAATTCTCTTTCTTTCCCTTTTCTTTTATCCCTTGCAAGCTGAAAGCATTAAGGGTGGGGCAAGCCACACTCCAGGGAAACTCCCCCTACTGCAGAGCAAGGAAGTAATTCTATACAGGAATTTACAGCCCCCTTTAACATACAGTTTAGCAAAACCACACAATGGAGGACAGTCCCAAGATAATGGGAATCATGTCCCAGCCACACAACTGCACATATTTTTGGGGGGACACAATTCAACCCATGACAGAGCATCTGGTAGAATTACACTGCTGACCTTTTATTAGTTAGTGACTGTAGCACTTAACCACTATATGACCAGGGCTTCCAGGACAAAGGACAGGAAAAATCCCTGAGTCTTTCAGAGGGTAATAATGACTGGTTAGTTTTCTTTTGTACTTAAACTAATTGCAGTACTGCTGCCACTGCAGTTTTTAATGAATATTTGGGTGACCACTAAGTACCAGGAGCCAAGCTAGACATTTCAGATACAAAGACAGCATTCCTACATCAGGCAGCAAGGCAGCAAATGATGTAAAAACAGATTATTTCGATGCAGGTTCCAGAAACAGGTGCTTCTTAGGTGGTAATGTTTAATGGCAGCAGCCTGAACAGGATGTTGATATGCCAAAATAAGGTTTTTTAAAATTGACACATAATTAGCATGTCTTACAATCCACCCATTTAAATTGCATAATTCAATATTTTTAAGTTATATTTCCAGGGCACAACCATCATTCCAATCTAATTTTAGAACATTGACCAAATGAATACCCATCCCACTAGTCCCTGTCCTCCACCATGACCTCCCATGCCCTGCTCTGTTGTTGTTGCTGTTAAAAAAGGTGCCATTGAGTTGGTTCTGACTCATAGTGACCCTATGCACAACAGAACAGAACACTGCCTGGTCCTGCGCCATGTACACAATCATCTTTATGCTTGAGCCCATTGTCGCAGCAACTGTGTCAATCCATCCTGAGGGCTGTCCTCTTTTTAGCCAACCCTCCACACTACCAAGCATGATGTCCTTCTCCAAGGAATGATCTCTCCTGACAACATGTCCAAGTACGCAATACATAGTCTTGCTACTTTTGCTTCCAAGGAGCACTCTGGTTGTACTTACTCCAGAACAGATTTGTTTGTTTTTTTTGGCGGTACATGGCATGTTCAATATTCTTCTATAACACCACAATTCAAAAGCTTCACTGCTTCTGTCTTCCTTATTCACTGGCCGGTTTTCTCATGCATAAGATGTGACTGAACATATCATGGCTTGGGTCAGGAGCACCTGTCTACAAAATGACATCTTTTCAATACTTTAAAGAGATCCTTTGCAGCAGATCTTTCCAGTGCAGTGTGTCTTTTGATTTCTTGACTGCTGCTTCTGTAGGTAATGATTGTGGAACCAAGGAAAATAAAATCCTTGATACCCTCAATCCTTTCTCACTTATCATGATGCTGCTTACTGGTCCAATTGTGAGGATGTTTTCTTGATGTAGAGGTGCAACCCATACTGAAGGCTATGGTCTTTGATCTTCATCAGTAAGTGCTTCAAGTCCTCCTCGCTGAGGGGGATGGGGCCAAGATGACAGACTGGTCGCACATCTACTTGATTCCCTCTGAGAACTAAGGCCTAGGAAAACAACTGAAGGAGCACAGTGGACATTCTGGGAACCCCAAGATCAGGCATAGGGTTGGGACATCAGACTGGGCAAAAGGAAGGCGGAAACTACCATTTTCAGAGGTGAGATAGCAGCACAAAGAGTCCCACTTCTGCTGGTGCAGCAGCTGAGACACTTACAGGTATGGATGCCATCTTTGTTAACCAGGAGACTGGGAACAGGACTGCTGAACCTGAGAGCCTGGAAGAGGCCCACTGCCATGCTGAGCTGCAGCACCTAAGCAGACAGCATCTTTTGCAGCAGGGAGGCTATACTTAAGACAGTTACATCTAGAGAACCCAGCAGTGACCGAGGGCCAAGGGTGCCAGTGCCCTTGCCCCCTCTCGATGGCTCTGGCAGGACATTATTTTAGTCAGCTTAGAGGTGGAGTCAACCATGCCTGAAGGCCCATTTGGGGCTGGCTGCTATGCTGAGCAACAATGCCTAACTGGACACTGCCTCTCCAAGCAGAAAAATTGTTTTTAAGACAATTGTACCTACAGAACACAGTGGCAACTAGTGGACTAGTGTGGCAGTGCTTTCCTTTTTTGAGCCACGTCATAATATCTGTGGATGCAGTCCCTAAGAGACTCCACAAGTAGGTTGCCTTCTTTGTCAGCTAGGAGGTAGGGCCTGCCACCCCTGAGGGTCTGGCTGGTACCAGCTGCTGCTGGACAGTGCCTCTCTTCAGCAGAAAAGCAGTTCTCAAGAAAATTACATCTAGAGAATGCAGGGGTGGCTGGTGGCTGAGTGTGGTGGTACCATTTCTCCCTCCCTTCTTTGAGCCATGCCTAAGCCTCTATTTATGGGCCTCTGAGAGACTCCATAAGTAGGGTGCCATCATTGTCAGCCAGGAGGCAGGGCCTACAACCTACCTGCCACCCCTAAGGGACTAGCTACTACTGGCTGCTGCTGGAGAGTGCCTCTCAGCAGGAAAGCAGTTTTTAAGATAAGCTCATTTAGAGAATGCAATGATGGCTGGAGGCTGAGAGTGGTGGCACCCTTCTCTCCTTGCTTCTTTGAGCTATGGCACAGTGTCTGTTGGAGTGACTCCAGAAAGTCAGCGCAAGTAGGTTGCCATCTTTATCAGCCAGCAGGCAGGGCCTGCCACCTGAGGGCCTAGCTGGGTGCAGCTGTCAAGCCGAACAGCATTGTGGGACTGGGCAGCACCACCCTCACCGAAGAAGTTCTACTTAAGTTAGCTGCAGGGGCTGGTGGCCAAGTCTAGCAGTGCCATTACTAAACCCCTTCTTAGAGCTAAGCCATAGCTTCTGTGAGTACAACACTGGAGAAGCTGAACAGCTTTTTGATGGCACAAAGACAACAATCAGTATCCAGCCATTTAGAGAAGCAGACCACCATGGCTCCGGAAAGTGCACAAAATAAAGAATGAAAAAACTTCCCAGACGAAGACGTCTTCCTGAAATTATCTGAGGCAGAAAATGGAAGAATTATGCATAGAGCCCTTCTAGAGCTTAAAGAGTGTAGCACAATGAAATGAAAAATTAACCAAGCTATATGAACTGCCAGAACATCAACAATCTGAAATTCAGCATATCAATAATAAAATTACAGAGTTAGATAATTCAGTGCAAAGCCAAAAGAGCAGGATTGAGGAAATGGCATGCAGAACTAGTGAGACCGAAGATAAAGCAACTGACACCAGCATTTATGAGGAGAAACCAGAGAAAATAATCAAGAAAAATGAAGAGTTCATGAGAAGCATGTGGGACTCTAGCAAGGGGAACAATCTACAAGTAACTGAAGTTCCTGAACAGGGAGGGATGGCAGAAAATACAGAGAGAATTGTTGAAGAGCTGCTGACGGAAAACTTTCCTGACATCATGAAAAAAAGAGAACATAGCTATTCAAAATACTTATCCAACTCCACAAAAGGTAGACTCCAGAAGAAAGACACCAAGACATATTATAATCAAGCTTAATAAAATGAAACATAAGGAGGGGATTGTAAGGGTAGCAAGGTTTAAATCAATACTAACACACAAAGGGAAGCTTTGTAGGCTGTCCTCTGACTTCTTGGCAGAAACCATGTTACCAAGAAAGCAGTGGGAAGACACATACAAAGCCTTTAAGGAAAAAAATTTCCAACCAAGAATTATATATCTTGCAAAACTATCTCTCAAACATGATGGGGAAATTAAGAAATTCTCAGTTAAACAGAAGCTTAGAGACTTTGCAAAACCCAAATCAAAATTACAAGAAATACTGAAAGAAGCTCTTCAATTAGAAAACCAGTAACATCAGATGCATACTAAACGATGCAATGCAGGACACAGCATCCAGAGTCCTACTCAGTTAGGGAAGTCACACAGCTCAATCAAAGGTAAAATACTAAAAGTAGGGAAACAGGGATCTTAAATGTAAACTATGATATCATCACACTATAAAGAGGGATATATTATACTCTTTATAGCCCTTTCAAATACAGAGGAAGCGAAGGAGACACACTGAAGTTAAAGATTGGTGTAAACTTAATACATTAAGGGGGAACAGAGGGGTAGCTGCAAAGCAAGCTAACAATACTACATATCAAAACAAGAAACATAACACAGGAGCCTCAAGAAACACAAAACCAACACTGAAAAGGATGAAGAGAAATCCCATACAGAAAAACAACCCAGAACAGAATATTCAGAGGACAAAGAAAATGTCAGGAACACAAAAATAATGCACCAAAATGACAGCACTAAATACATATCTATCAGTAATTACACTGAACATAAGTGGGTTTAATGTTCCAATAAAGAGACAGGGAGTAACAGCTTGGATGAGAAAACACTATCTATCTATATGCCGCTCACAAGAAACACACCTTAGACTCAAAGATACGAACAAACTGAAACTTAAAGGATGGAAAAATATATACCAAGCTAACAACATGCAAAGACTAGTGGGAGTGGCAATACTAAAATAGACTTTAAAGTAAAATCCACCACTGTAGACACAGATTGTCACTACTTATTGTTTCTAGTTTCAGTGCATAAACAGGTTATAACAATATTAGATATTTATGCACCTAATACCAGAGCATCTAATAACACTGAACAAACATGGCAACATTGAAAACTGAGATAGGTGACTCCACAATAATAGTGGGTGATTCCACTTTCAGTAATGGACAGATCATCCAGAAAACAGCTCAATAAAGATACAGAAAATCTTATCATGACAATCAACCAACTCAACCTCATTGACATATACAGAACTTTTTGCCCAACAACAGATCAAGCACACATTCTTTCCCAATGCACATGAAACATGCTCCACAACAGACCACACAATGGGCCATAAAGCAAGTGTCAACAAAATCCAAACTACTGAATTATTTCAAAGCATCTTCTCAGACCACAAGGCCACAACAGTTGAAATTAATAGTGGAAAAAACCTGGGTAGAAATTCAAACTCATGGAAACTGAACAATATCTTGCTCAAAAATCCATGGGTTATAGAAGAAATCAAATGAGAATGAAAACATATCCTATAAGAACCCACAGGATACAGCAAAAGCAGTGCCCAGAGGTCAATTTGTCTGAATAAATGCACATATCCAGAGTGAAGAAAGGGCCCAAACCAAAGGATTAACCTTACAGCTTGAACAAGTAGAAAGAGAACAACAAAAGAACTCCCTGGCACCAGAAGACAACAATAATAAAAATTAGTGCATAACCAAGTGAATCAGAGAACAGAAAAAACAAGTGAAAGAATTAACAAAACCAAAAGATGGCGTTTTGAAAAGATCAACAAAATTGATAAGCCATTGGCTAAACTCATAAAAGAAAAACAGAAGAAATAACCCAAATAAGAAATGAAATGGGAGATGTCACAACAGACCCAACAGAAGTTAAAAGTATCATAATAGAGCAGTAGGAAAAATTGTACTCTAACAGATTTGAAGCCTTAGAGGAAACAGACAAATTTCTAGATTCATTATCACTTACCAAAATAGAAGGAGAACAACTTAATATACCCATCACAAAAGAAGAGACTGAAAAAGTAATCAAATAACTACCAACCAAAAAAAGCCCAGCCCAGGTGGCTTCACTGGAGAATTCTACCAAATGTTTAGAGACGAGTTCATTCCAATACTACTGAAGCTTCCTTCTGTGAAGCCAGAATAGCCCTGATACCCAAAACCAGGAAAAGATCCCACAAAAAAAAGAAAATTACAAACCAATATCACTCATGAACCTAGAAGCAAACATCTTCAACAAAATCCTAGCCAACAAAATATAAAAAAAATACTTCATGACGACCAAGTTTGATTTATACAACAGATGTAGGGCGGGTTTCAGCATCAGAAGAACAATTAATGTGATCAACCACATGATTAGCACAAAGGATAAGAATCACCTGACTTTGTCAATTTTATGCAGAAAAGGCATTTGACAAAGTCCAACACACATTCATCTTAAAAACTTTCAGCAAAAATGAGAATAGAAGGGAAACTGCTCAACACAATAAGAGGCATCTATGCAAAGCCAACCACCAACATCATCCTGAGTGGAGACAAACTAAAAGAATTCCCCTTGAGAACAGGAATTAGAGAAGCATGCCCACTGTCACCACTTCTATTCAACATTGTGCTAGAAGCTCTGGCCAGAACAATTAGACAACACAAAGAAATAAAGGGTATCTGCATAGATAAAGAAGTAAAATACCCCAATTTGCAGATGATATGATTATAAACACAGAGAACTCTAAAGAATCCATAGATAAAATCCTGAAACTAATAGAAGAGTTCAGCAAAGTATCAGGATATAAGATAAACATAAATAAATCAGGAGGATTCCTTCACACCAACAAAGTGATCATCAAAGAGGAAATCACCAAATCAATACCATTTACCATAGCCCCCAAGGAGATAAAACACCTAGGGATAAATCTAACCAGAGAAGTAACAGACCTATACAGAGAAAATTACAAGACCCTACTGCAAGAAACCAAAAGAGACTTACAGAAGTGGTAAAATCTACCTTGCTCACGGATACGAGGACTTAACATTGTGAAAATATGTTTTACCCAAGGCAATCTACATATACAATGCAATCTCAATACAGATTCCAGTGTAACCTTTTTAATGAGACAGGGAAACAAATTACTAACTTTGTTAAGAAAGGGAAGAAATCTGGATAAGTAAAGCACTAGCAAAGAAGAAGACAGTGGGAGGCCTCTCACTACCTGACCTTAGAACCTACTACACTGCCACAGTAGTCAAAACAGCCTGGAAACAGTGTGTACAGAATTGTCTCTGTATGGGTGTGTATGTATAATAAAAGCTTCCACTTATTGACTGTTAAAATAAAAAGTCTGGCAGTGGTTGAGAAACAGATGCATAGACCAATGGAACAGAACAGAGAACCCAGAAATATCACCATCCTCCTGTGAACAGCTGATATTTGACAAAGTCCCAAAGGTCATACATAAACTAGGGTAAAAACTGTCTCTTTAACAAATGCTGTTGGCAAAACTGGATATCTGTATGAAAAAATACTGAAAGAAGATCCATATCTCACACCTGACACAGAAACTAACTCAAAATGGATCAAAGACCTAAATATCAAACCTAAAATGATCAAGATCACACAACAAAAAATAAGGACAATGATGGAAGTTCTAATACATGGCTTAGATAGACTGCAAAATCTGACCAACAATGCACAAACAACAGAAGAAAAAACAGATAGAAACTACTAAAAATCAAACACTTACACTCATCCAAAGACTTTATCAAGACAGTTAAAAGAGTACCTACAGAATGGGAAAAAATATTTGGCAACTATGTATCAACCACATCTGATTTCCATAATCTACAACCATAATCTACAAGGTATTGCAAATATCAACAAGGAAAAGGTAAATAACCCAATTAAACAATAGGCAAAGGAGATTTCAGCAAAGAAGACATCCAGGCAGCCAAAAGACAGGAAATGCTCTTGATCATTAGCTATTACCGAAATCCAAATCAAAACTACAAAGCAATACCATCTCACCCCAACAAGGTTGGTAATAATCCAAAACATACAAAACAACAAATGCTGGAGAGGCCGTGAAGAAACTGGAACTCTCCTACCCTGCTAGTGGGAATGCAAAATGGTACAACCTCTTTGGAGAGCAATGTGGTGCTTTCTTAAAAAGCTAGAAATAGAAATACTATACAATCCAGCAATTCCACTGCTCAGAATATAAACTACAGAAATAAAGGTGGTCATGAACACATATATGCACATGAATGTTTACTGCAGCACTGTCCACAGTAGCAAAAAGATGGAATCGACCTAGGTGCCCATCAGCAGATGAATGGGTAAACAAACGATAATACACATACACAATGGAACACTATGCAATGATAAAGACCAATGATGATTTTAGGAAGCATCTCATAACCTGGCATCAGCTAGAAGACATGCTGAGTGAAATAAGTCAGCTGCAAAAGGACAAGTATTGTATGAGACCTCTGCTATAAGGACTTGAAAACAGACTTATGTATATGATGGCTACGAGGGTAGGGAAAGAGGGAGAGAGTTGTTCCTAGATTAGATAGTCGATAGGAATTTGGTTAGGTGAAGGGGGTGACAGCACACAGTAGAGGGTATGTTAACACAAGCCAACATATATCTAAAATAATAACGGCTAACATTTATTGAGCATCTACTATGTGCCAGACACTGTGCTAAGTACCTCATATGTTTAATCTATTTTAATCTGTTAAAAAAAAAAAACTTTAGAGATGAAGAAGCTGAGTCACAACGTGATAAGGAACTTTCCTAAATCCAGAAACAGTAGATATAGGTTAAGATTACAATTAGAACCCAGGTCGTCTGACTCTAGCTTTGAAACACATCACTATGTTGCCTCCCAAGAAGTAATATAAGACTCTGTTAAAAACAAAACAAAACAAAACAAGCAAAGCATCAAGTAGGATGCATGAAAACAGTCAATGATGATTAGAAAGAAATCTCAAGCAATTTAAGTCACTAAGGATTTCACATTGATCCCTTTGTCATGTGAAGTTGTTGACTTTCAAGCGTCATCATCTTTCACAGAAATTTACCTCTGCAGTCATCTAACTAGCAGGTATGTACAGAACATGTACCCTGTGCCAAGCCTGTGGTTCTAGAGGCTGAAGAGACAACAGTGACAGAATACAGACACACTCATGATTATTCCCCGCAGGTTCCTCTCTGCCTGGATTGCTTTCCTGGGCTCTTCTTACGGGTCCTTCTCAGTGACTGGTGCTTAGCTTAAACACCTGCTTAGTAAGGTCTTCCCTGGTCACACTAAAGTAAATCACCTTCACCTTCCTTCCTTATTCAAGTGCCACCATTTGTCTGCTGCCTGACTTCTCAACAGGAGCGACAGGTGTGAACCACACCTATATGTTTACTTCCATTACCCTCAGGGATCAGAAGAGTCTTAGAAGAATCTTAGGAGGCTCTTAGAACTATTTGCTGAATGAATGAAACATCTTGTTTCTAGTCTCTTTCCCTCCCCCACAGTGGTGGCAAAATTTATTTTTCCCCAACAACAAATCTCAAGACTATCTTACAATAGCCTAAGATTAAGGCACTGGTGAAAAACATGGCTCCAGGAATCAACGCAATACCAGTGAGATGGTCAACAAGTAGACAGTGCTGGGAGTGCTGACTCACTCATGCCAAAGAATCTGGGAGACAGGCATCCGGCTAACTGACTGAAAGAGATCTCTGTTTTATGCCGATTCCCCAGAAATGTGATCCCAACAAAAGCAGAAATTACTGAATCATATTCATTAGCGTCACACACAAGTGAAATTTTGCTGAAGACCATTCAAAAGCAGCTGCAGCAGTGCAGTGACAGGAAACTTCCAGAAATTCAAGCCAGATACAGAAGAGGATGTGGAACCAGTGATATCACTGATGATGTCAGATGGATCTTGGCCGAAAGCAGAAAATACTAGAAAGATTATTTACCTGTCTTTTATGAACTATGTAAAAGCACTCCACTGTATAGATCACAACAAATTATGGATAAAGTTGTGAAGAATGGGAATTCCTGAACACTTAATTCTGCTCATAAAGAACCTGTACAGAGATCCAGAGGCAGTTATTTGTACAGAACAAGGGGATACCATGTGGTCTAAAGTCAGCAAAGGTGTGTGTCAGGGTTGTTTGCAGCCTTTCACCAATCTGTGTGCTGAGCAAATAATCAGAGAAGCTGGAACACTTGAAGAAGAATGGGCCACCAAGATTTGAGAAAGACTCGTTCACAAACTGTACTACACAGATCACACACAGTCTTGTCTGCCGAAAGTGAAGAGGACTTCAAATACTTATTGAAAATAAAAATCATTGTGACTGCACCAATATGTAACATCATGATAAACAGGGAAAAGAGTGAAGATGTCATACATTACATTTTACTTGGATTCACAATTAGCGCCCATGGAAACAGCAGTTAAGAAATCAAAAGACACATTGCACAGGGCAAATCCACCCCAAAAGACCTTTCTAAAGTGTTGCAAAGCGAAGATGCTGCCTTGAAGACTCGAGTGCACCTGACCTAAGCCACAGTGTTCTCAATCCCCTCCTATGCATGTGAAAGCTGGACAATGAACAAGGAAAACTAAAGAACTGATGCCTTTGAATTGTGGTGATAGGAAACTCTAGACTGCTAAAAGAATAAACAAATCTGTCTCAAAAGTACAGCCAGAATGCTCCTTAAAAGTAAGGATGGTGAGACCACTTTGGACATGTTGTCGGGGGAATTGGTTCCTGGAGAAGGGCATCATGCTTGGTGAAGTAGGGGGTCAGTGAAAAAGAGGACGACCCTCAGTGCCATGGACTGGCACAGTGGGCTACAACAATGGGTTTAAAGATAACAATTGTAAGGATGGCACAGGACCAGACAATGTTTTGTTCTGTTGTACATGGGCTCACTGTGAATTGGAACCAACTTGATTCCACCTAACAGTGACATTTTGCAATACTTGAAACCTTCTACAATACTTGAAAACTGTTGTCTACAGGTTACCAAAGTCCAGTCTTTTTAGTCTAGACTTTAAAACCCTGTCCAATCTGGTCTTGGACTAAGCGCTTCTTCAACAGACCAGAGAGGCAGTAAAACTGAACAAACAGGATTGCAGGCTCAAATTCTAGACTCACCACTAAGCAGATGAGTGGCCCTAGACAAAGCACATCTCTGGGCCTCAGTTTTCTCATTTGTAAAGTGGGGAATGATACATCACTAAATTCAAAGGGTCGTCTTGAGGATTAAATCAGCTATTATATCAAAAGTACTAAGGGGGCAGTTCCTGGTACACAGTACTAAATGAAAAACTATTTTCTCCTGCCACAATCTTTAGAATTCAGTCACATCAGTTACTTCTTCTCCAGACAAGCCCTGTTCTTTTTACATGCTTTGCTTTTTTCACAAGTGTTGCTTTTTAAGTCTACCACTGTCTACATACATATGCAAATATATATGACTGCACATATATGTTTTAGATTTTATTGTTTTAGGTAAAAGTTTATAGATCAAATCAGTTTCTCATTCAAAAATTTATGCAAATTGTTTTGTAACATTTGTTATAATCCCCATAATGTGTCAGCACTCTCCTCCTTTCCCTTTCTACCTCGTTTTCTCTGTGTCCATTTGTCCAGTTTTCTTGTTCCTTCCTGTCTTCTTGTCTTTGCTCTGGGGTAGTCGTTGCCCAATTGGTCTTATATACTTGAAGGAACTAAGTAACACATCCCTCATGTAAGTTATTGTTTGTCTTACAGGCCTGTCTAATCTTTGGCTGAAAGGTGGATTTCAGGAGGGGCTTCAGTTCTGACTCGGCAGAGTGTCTGTGGGCCATAGTCTCAAGGGTTTCTTGAGTCTGTGCATTTGAATTTTGTTCTGTATTATTCTTTCACTCTTTCTGGGACCCTCTATTGTGATCCCTGCCAGAGTAGTCAGTGGTGTTAGCCAGACACTATCAATTCTTCTGGGTTCAAGCTGGTAGGGGTTGTGGTTCATGTGTTCTCTTAGTCCTTCAGATTAATATTTTCCTTGTGTCTTTTGTTTTCTTCCTTCTCCTTGCTCCAAATATGATGGCACCCACATGAACTTTTAAGAGCCCAGACACTACTGACCAAAGTAGGATGTAGAATATTTTCTTTTTGAACTGCTACGCCAACTGACCTAGATGTCCCCCTAGGTCATGGTCCCTTGTCCTCAGCTCCAGTAACTTGGTCCCTTAAGGCATTTGGATGTGTCTAGGAAGCTTCTATGGTTTTGGCTTTGTGAAGCTGGGCTGACTTCCCCTGCACTGTGTGTTGTCTTTCCCTTCACCAGAGTTACCACTTGTCTATTACCTAGTTTGTGATTTTCCCTCCTTGCCCCTCCCCTCCCTTGTAACCACTAAAGATTGTTTTTTCTGTGCATAACCCTTTTCTTAGGTTTTCATAATTATGGTCTCGTACAATATTTTTCTTTTTGTGACTGACTTATTTAATGTTGTGGGGTGTTTCCCAGATTCATCACTGTTCTTTACCGTTGTGCAGTATTCCATTGTGTACATGTACCATAATTTATTTCCCCATCATCTGCTGACGGGCATTTAGATTGTTGCCATCTTTTTTGACTATGAATAACACTGCACTGACTGTGTGCAGTGTCTATTCATGCAATGGCCTTTATTTCTCCGGGATATAGTCTTATAAGTGCAATTGCTTGATCACAGAGTATTTCCAATTTCTAGCTTTTTAAGAAGGTCCCTAGCATTTTCCATAGGGGTTATACTATTTAACATTCCCACCAGCAGAGCACAACAGTACTAATCTCCCCAGAGCCTCCCCAACATTTGTTATTTTCAGGGTTTTTTTTTTTTAATTCATGCCAGTATTGTTGGGGTAAGATAGTATCTCATCGTAGTTTTGATTTGCATTTCTATAAAGGCCAATGATCGTGGGCATTTCCTCATGTTAGCCAGTTGAATGTCTTCTCTGGTGAAGAAGTGTCTGTTCATATTCTTTGCCCATTTTTTAATTGGAATATTTGCATTTTTACTATTGAGGTACTGAAGTATTCTATAGATTTTAGAGATTAGACCCTCATCAGATATACTGTAGTCAACTTTTATTTCCCTCAGCCTCTAGGTTCTCTTTTTACTCTTGGTGAAGTCTTTCGATGAGCGTAAGTTATAATTTTCAGGAGCTCCCAGTATCTAATTTATCTTCTGTTTGTTTGTGCATTGTTAATGATTGCCTGTATTCTACTTATTCCACGTATTAGGGCTACTAGCATTGTGCTTATTTTTTCTTCCATGATCTGACTGTTTTAGGTTTTATATTTAAGTCCTTCATCCATTGCAGATTAGTTTTTATGTATAGTATGAAGTGTGGGTCCTGTTTCTTTTCTTTCTTTTAACAGGTGGACATCCAGTTTGCCTATTATCAATACCATTTGTTAAAAAGACTGTCTTCTCTCCATTTAATGGACTTTGGTCCTTTGTCAACGACCAGCTGACCATAGGTGAATGGATTTATGATCTACCTCTGGGCTCTGAATCCTGTTCCACTGGTGTGTGTGTCTGTCATTGTACTACTACCAACCTGTTTTTACTACCATGACTGTATAGTAGATTCTGAAATTAAGCAGTGTGAGGTCTCCTGTTTTGTTTGTTTCCTTCACTAATGCTTTGCTCATCCAGGGCCTCTTTTCTTTCCATATAAAGTTGGTGATTAGTTTTTCCATCTCACTTAAGAACACGGTTGGCATTTGGTTCACAATTTTATTATATCTGTAAATTCCTTTAGGTAGAACTGACATTTTCACAATGTTGAGTCTTCCTATCCATGAGCATGGTATGTTTTTGCATTTATGTAGGTCTCTCCTGGTTTCTTCCAACAGTGTCTTGCTAATTTTCCTCACACAGGTCTTTTAAGTCCCTGGTCAGATTTACTCCTAAGTATTTTATCTTTTTAGGGGCTATTACCACGGTATTGTTTTCCTGATTTCCTTTTCGATGTTGTGTAGAAACCCAACTGATTTTTGTATGCTGATCTTGTATCCTGCTACTCCGCTGAATCTTTCTACTAGTTGCAGTAGTTTTTTTAAGGTATCTTTGGGATTCTCTATGTAAGCATTGGATTATCTGGAAACAGAGATAATTTTACTTCTTCCTTTCTGTCTTAGGTTGGGTTCTCTATAGAAGTAAAATTAGTAAAGCATATATATACATACATAGATACAGATAAAAAGAGAGATTTATATCAAGGAAATGGCTTACACAGTTTTTACAGGTTTTAAGTCCCTAGTCTGTGAGGAGGGGCAGAAAACTCTCCCAATTCACAGAGCCAGCCATGGGCTGGTGAACTCAAGACTGGCAGGCCACAGAGTAGGGCTGCCACATGCTGTGAAGATCAACAGTTGGTTGGCAAGACACTGGCAAGCTGCTAGCCCAAGGCCCACGAACCAGAGGCCAGACAAACAGAGGCCAGCTGTAGGATCCAATATAAGCAAAAGCCCTGGTAAAGTGAGCAGGAAGGATACAGCTGAATGAGGGCAGGCAGATACAGGCTGAGAGGGTGGTGAGGCACCACAGGCCCTGCTCCTGCTGTTACCATTCAGCAGATTCCATCACAGAGGTGATCACATACAGATTTCTACAGGGATGTAATCACAACATTACACAACTACCAAAACACTGAGAATCGTGGCCCAGCCAATCTTAATAATCACGCTTGTCAGTTTGGTTACCCTTTATTTCTCCTTCTTGCCTTATTGCTCTAGTTAGGAACAGGAGTGGTGACAAAAGGCACCCATGTCTCATCCTGGAGCCCTGGTGATACACTGGTAAAGCATTTGGCTGCTAACCAAAAGGGTGGCTGTTCACAACCACTAGCTATTCTTTGGAAACCCCACGTGACTTGATGGTAATGGGTTTGGGTTTGGTTTTTGTCTTGTTATGTGTTCTCAGGAGGAATGTTTTCAGCCCTCTGTTCTGAGAACAATGTTGGTTGCCAGTCTTATACAGATACTCTTTGTTATGTTGAGAGATTTATCTTCTATGGTTATTTTATTTAGAGGTTTTGTCAGAAATGGGTATCAGACTTTATCAAATGCCTTTCTGTGTTGACTGAGATGATCATGCGACTTTTTGATTCTATTTATTGATTTTTCCAATGTTGAACCATTCTTGTATAGCTGGTATGAATCTCACTTGGTTGTAGTGTATTGTTTTTTGATAGGATACTGAATTCTACTGGGTAGAATATCATTGAGAATTTTTATATTGATACCTGTGAGAGGTAGTGGTCTAGAAGTTTCTTTTCTTATAAGGTTTTTGCCTGCCTTTGGTATCAGGGTTATACTGGTTTCATAAAATGAATTGGGGAGCATTCCTTCCTTTTCTACACTCTAAAATAGGTTGAGTAGTAGCAGTGTTGAGTTCATCTCCAAACCTTTGATTTTACCTGTGCTTTTCTCACCTCTTGGACAACCCTAAGTATCAGGTAGTTCACTATCTTTTCTTCTACTAGAAAAGTCATTTGATTCTTTATTTCAGTCACCTGCTAGAGCCATCTTATTTTATACTGTGTATATGTATGTATTTACATATACATATGTTTTGACATGGTCTCTTGTCTCTGAGACATTAAAGGATTATTTTATTGATTGATTATACGTTCATTTGTTTCATCTTGCTTTTTTTGTTTTGTTTTGACACGTCAGGGCAGGCCAACCAGGCGTGCTTTGCTGCTTGCTCATCTATGAGCATGACAGCTCTCACCACCTTGTCTAGGTGGGCAGGGCAGCAGCAGACAGAGCCAGCTCACTTCACTGTACACAGATTTGGCAAGGAGGCTAAGGGCAGGCTGGGCAGGTGCTGACTTCTGACGTTGGTCTAGCAGTGTAAAAGCACTCGTAGCCCCTCCCTGATAGGTGGGAGTGTCAGACAAGGAGCACATGGGCTTGCTTCTCACCATTTAGCTGCCGTCTGAGGGGCAGGAGGGGGAAAAGGCACAGGCTTGGTGCAGCGGCAGGCTACAGAGATGCTCTAGCTGCAGTGGCACAGCAGAGGGCCAGTGGGAAGAGGGTCGTGCACTAGGCTAGATGGGTGACAGCAAAAAAAAGGGTGGCTATCAAGTGGGAGGATGGTGGATATGGAGACTTGTGGGGAGGGAAGAAGGTGGTGTAGGAGCTAGAAAAGGAAAACAGAATAAAATAAATGGAGGGGCAGTCAGAGCTGGCAGGTAGGGGATGGGACTGACACGAGGCAGTGGTGAGGAGGACAGACACGAGGCAGTGGTGGGCAGGACAGATGCCAGGCAGCAGCTGGCTGGTGCATTGCTTGCACTCATCTGTGGCAGTGCAGTAGAGGCCAGCAGAAAGAAATGAGTAGGTGACCTACAGTACTAGGTGGGAAGGAGAAAGGGAAAAAGAGGAAAAAAATGGTGCTGTAGCAAGTGCTGGAGAGTGGGGGCAGGGCAGATCCAGTGGGGGCAGGGCAGATCCAGGGTCCAGTGGGAAGGAAGGGGAGGTGGCTCACAGGACTAGCTGGGAAGGAGCAAAAAAACAAAGAGCAAAAGAGAGCAGACAGTGGGCACTGGTAGATGGATATGGAGCAGACCTGGGGTGGCGTCAGGTTGGTGGTTTTCTAGCCACAGAAGTACACTGTGATCCAGTGGGAGGGGTGGAGATGGCATATGGGGTTAGGTGAGAAGCAGAAGAGGAAAAGAAATAGAAGATTAAAAAATGGCATGGCGTGGGCAGGGAGAATCCAGGATGATGGTAGGCCAACTGTTCTCTAGCCTAGGTAGCATGGTGGGGTCCACTGGGAAGGGGTGGAGGTGATGTATATGGCTAGGGCGTGTGGCGGGAGCCAGTGTGCGGAGATGGGGTCCCAGAGCGGCATCAGGATAGTTGCTCCTTAGCCACCATGATGCAGTGTAGTCTGGCAAAAAGGGGTACAGGTGGTTTAAGGGGTTAGGTGGGAAGGAGACAAAAACAAAGAAAGGGGGGAAAATGGTATGGTGGGAGCTGGTAGGTGGTTAGGGGACATCCTGGTAGCAGCCTGGTAGCTACTTAGCGAAGTGTCAGGGCAGACTGGAGAGGCAGAGGGCCAGTGGCTCTCTAGCTAAGCAGCACTGAATGGCTTGTTGGGAATGGGTAGGGGTGGCATACAGGGCAGAAGGGTGAAGGGTAGGAAAGCGTGTCTCTCTGGTTACTAGGTGCTGTTTCATGTCTGCAGCTTCATGACGTTGCCATCTCATGCTCCCTGACCACGGTCACTGCTGGGTACACTGCAAGATGCAATGCCGTGCTAGGTTATTTGGCAGGCAAACTCCACTCTCTATACCTCCTTGTTCTCTGTTTCCCATTAGTGTCTTCTTCCATTTGGTGTTTGATCTAGTTTGTTATCCTTTCATTTGATGCTTTCAGTTCCAAGTTTGACATCTGTGTCTGTTTTATTTAGTTTTTCAGGTCTTTGGTACAGAACGTAGGCATGGTACGTCTGTCTGCAGCACCAGGTCGGCGCTGCCTCTTCGGAGGTTTTTAGTTCTAAACATTTTCACTGTGTTTTCATAATCTCTCCCTAAAAGTAATGTTCTTACACACCAACAGCCTCCTGACTGCATGTATTTATCAATGCAGGGTTCCTCGAGCAGAAATCGTAACCCCAGGCCATTATAGGACACGAGATACCAATGCATGTAATAAATGTTAAACCAGGATCATTACTTAAAATCTGACATTTTTATTGTTCATGCTTACACAACAAAATTCAAGATGATCCTTTAAAGTTCACTTGGCTTTCCTTTTCTGTTTACTTAAATGCTAACACCTAATAAAGGACAGATTAGGAACTTTCTCCTCCTTGACTCTGCAGCTCTCATCCTCCACCTACTCCTTTCTCACCCATCACTTACAACAATAACGCCATAAATACTGACACCAGGGACAGTCAAAGTGATCTGTAAACACCATAATAAAGTAAGGAGTTATTACTATTGCTATTAAAACTGATCCTGCTTCTGCTGGTAATCACCAGCAAGAACTTGCTCAATAATACGGGCAGACAGTGTTTTCTCTCTCTCTTTCTCTCTCTCTCTTTCCCTTTTTGGGGCACGGGGACAGGAGGAGAAAAGTCAAACTTCACAGATTAAGGAATGTACTGTTAGGGTCACCATGAGTCAGATCTGACTCGATGGCACTTGGCTCACGTAGCTGTTACTCAAGCAGGAACAGGTGAAAAACAAATGTCCAAGTTGACAAAATTTTCGATAAAAGTGTGGTTAACGGTTAACGTGAAGCTTGGAGGATTCAGGGGGTTTGGGAGGTTTGGGTGGTTTGCTGAAGGGAAAGAATCACAGCACTGAAGCATGCTGGGTTCTCGGAAGCCTAGCAAAGACAGGAGGGACAGTGCTAGGGAAAGACTGTGTCAAATACAAACCTTCCCTTCCAAGACATTGCCTGGGGCAAGTCTCCTACCTAGGAAAGATCTTCACCTGCAGGGCTTCATCTTTCTCTGCTCACGGCACTCCTGTCTACTTCCATCATATTACAGACTAGGTAACTATTTACTTGTGTTCCAGTTTAGAAACGACCATCATATACAGTGTTGTTTGATGTGAAAACATCATCCCAGTTCTTAACAAGTAACTCAGAGAAAATCTTTGGAAAACATCCCATTCATACGCTGGGGACTGCCCAGCACTAGAATCAGCAGCTGCTGGATGGGGTTGGCCAGGTATTGAGTTCCAAGAGCCATAGCCAAAAAACAGGCAGGCTCACTGCAGGGACTAATGTAGGGTATTCGGCCAAGTTCTCAGATTCAAGTCTGGGTTAAGGAGTAAGGAATACAATGGCAAGAAAGCGAGAGCAGACTGGCTGAGGATCAGAGAAACTGGACACTTAGGGAGCTGGAATCATACAGACTAGGTTTGCAATCTGGCTCTTAAGAAAAAACTCAGTTTCTCTGCTCTTCTCCGATCAGTCTAAGGCTGGCTCCTTATTACTCTTGAGATTTTACCTCAAATATCACCTTCTCAGTGGATCTTTCCTGACTAGTCATTATAAAGTCAGCCCTATTCACACTAGCGGTATCTGTTTTTACCCTTGGCCTGACTTTTCTTTCCTTCTCCTCATAGCACTTACCATTATCTGAAAACACTGTATCACTGCTTCATTTCCTGTTTCTACTGCAAGAACATAAACTCCAGGAACAGCATCATTCATGTCATATTCACTAATTTACACCGAGAACCAATGACACTGTAGGACACTTGGAAAACACGTAATACATATTTTTTTAGTAATAGGGCTGTTACGTGAGGATTAAATAATCGCGCATCTGTCTGTCCATTTGAGCAGACTAGGTGGCACATGGTCAGACACTTAGCTGTTAACTATAAGGTCAGTTGTTTCAATTGACTGGTCTCTCCAAGGGAAAAAGGTATGATGGTCTGCTTCTATAAAGACTATAGTCTCGGAAACACTGTAGGGCAGTTCTACTCTGTACTATGGGGTCTGAGTCTGAACTCACTAAATGACACACAAAAACATCCCTTCATCCATCCATCCACCCAACCATCCATTCATCCATCAATTCATCACCAGGCACAGTCCTGCTATGCAGGAGCCCTTAACAAATATTACAAAAGAAGCCAAAAAGAAGGTGATATGATATGGTTATTAGTTAGCAAGTATTTACTGAACATTTTGCATGTCTCTTGCAGTGCAGGAGAAATATGGTCCTTCCAAGAAGCAAAATAAAATTAGCTGAAGATTGACTGCTACTGCTGTTGCTGTGTGCTGCTGAGGCAATTTTGACTCATAGCAACCCAAGAGGATGAGCAGAACTGCCCCATAGTATTTCCTAAGCTGTGATCTTTATAGGAGCAGATTGCCTGGTCTTTCTCCCATGGAGCTGCTGGTGGGTTTGAACCACTGACCTACAGGTTAACAGATAAGCACCTAACCACTGTATCAACAGGGGTCCTTGAAGAATGATAGCAATGTGAATCCAAACATAACTAAGTCTGCAAATAGATGAAGGCAATTATAGATAAGCTTCTATCACTCAGTGTTCAGAATCTACCTAAGTTTCTGCTGATGCTGAAGACACGGGGAAACAGGAAGGATTAGTAGTGGTGTAGGCACAGAGCAGAACCTCAGCGTCAATCCTTCATAGAAGGCTTCTGATGTATCTTTTTTCAAGGGAGCAAGGAGACGAACTCACCCTAGTAAAGTGATTCCTTCTTCTTACACATTGTATATAGGGCAATTTATTTTGGTACATGGCCTTCCCACTTCAGGCTCCTCCACCTTCTGCTGAGAAGCAGGGACACTGTCACACGAAGCTGGAAACCACCACAAGACCTAGGTCATTTCACTTCCTTTCTCTTCACTGTTGTAACAGCAGCTGTAACTAGACACACTTTTGGGAGAAGACTGAATACCAAGATGTGTAAGGTCTCTTTGGGCATTAAATTTCCATGAACATCTGTACTGAGCATGAGTAAGCTGTTTTTGCAATGTTTTGCACATGGCATTCCTTGACTCATACATAAAAGGTTGGGAAAGAGGGTACTTCTTTAATACAGTAGTTTTCAAACTAATTTTTTTTTAAGTAGCAGATGATCTTTTTTGCAAGTGAAATTTTACACAGAATGCAAATTTGGTGCTCCTCGGGTTGCAGCAGGGGACGGGCCAGGAACTCTGTCCTCTCTCGGTGTTGCCCTCTTTTTTCTGAAAGAGCTCCTAACATCTCTAAAGAGCACACATGGTTTAAGAAAATAGGTAAAGGAAGCTAATATTTAGAGAAATAAATGAAAAAATAAAGAACCAGGAAGAAGAGAAAGTTTCTCTTTAAGGTGGAGGGGGTTGGAAAATCAACACTTCACAACCATCACAGTAAAGACAAGATTCATCATTTGAGACTAAATCCAGAAGGGCAAGTTTTATCAGAAGCAGAGCATTTGCATGATCTTCAAACATCGTCTCATTGATTATAATGGGTGAAATGTTTCAGCTTGAGAAATGCTATGTGTTTTCTTCCCTTTAGGTTTTCCATCTCCAGGTCTTTGCACATTTTACATTTCACTTTGTCTTCTGAAGCTGTCCTTTGAAATCTTTGGTTCAGTTCTTTCACCCCATCATTTCTTCCTTTCACTTTAGCAACTCTACATTCAAGAGAAACTTTCAAGGTCTATTCAGACACCTGTTTTGGTCTTTTCTTTCTTTCCTTTTTTTAAATGACCTCTTGTTTCTTGATGTCATTCCATAACTCATCTGCTCTTCAGTCATTAGTGTTCAATGTCACATCCATTCTTGAGACGGTCTCTAAATTCAGGGGCAATATACTCCAGGGCATGCTTTTGCTGTCATAGACATGCTCTAATTCTCTTCAGCTTTAAGCTGCATTTGAGCCACTGACGATTTTTTCCACAGTAGGGCCCTGCTCTTGGTCTGACTCATGACATTCAACTTTTCCATCTTCTTCCCACAGATGCAGTTGACTTGATTCCTGTGTATCCCCTCTGGCAAGGTACACATGTATAGTTACTGTTTATGTTGTTGAATGCAGATATTTGCAATAAAGAAGTCACTGGTCTTGCAAAATTCTACCATGCAATCTCCAGCATCATTTGTATCACCAAAGCCATATTTTCCAATTATCCATCCTTCTTCTTTGTTTCTAACTTTTGGATTCCGATCACCAGCAACTATCAGTGTGTCTTGATTGTATGTCTGATCAACTTCAGACTGCAGAAATTGGTAAAAATCTTCAGTTTCTTCACCTTTGTTCCTAGCAGTTAGTGGGCAGATTCGAATGACAGCAGTATTAACTGGTTTTCCTTGTACAAGCATAGATATTATTCTATCACTGACAGCAGTGTACTTCAGGATAGATCTTGAGATGTTCCTTTCAACAATGAATGTAATGCCATTCCTCTTCAATGTGTCATTCCTGACACAACAGACCACATGACTGTCAGATTCAAAACGGTCAGTATCAGTCTATTTCAGTTCACTAATGCTAAGATATCAATCATTATGCATTCCATTTCATTTTTGATGACTTCCAATTTTCCTAGACTCATACTTCGTACATTGCAAATTCATTAATGTATATTTGCAGCTGTGGTTCCCCCCCCCTTATTTTGTGTCATGTGACATTAGCAAATGGGTCCTGAAAGCTTGACTCTATCCATGTCATTAAGGTCAACTCTATTTTGAGGAGGCAGCTCTTCTCTAGTAGTATTTTGAGTGCCTTCTAACCTGAAGGGCTCATCTTCTGGCATTCTATCAATGCTCTGCTGCTATTCATAAGGTTTTCACTGGCCAACTTCTTCCGAAGTAGACTGCCTGGTCTTTGTTCCTGGTCTGTCTTAGTCTGGAAGCTCAGCTGAACCCTGTTCACTACGAGTGACTCTGCTGTTATTTGAAATACCAGTGGAAAAGCTTCCAATGTCACAGCAACACACAAGCCGCCACAGCACGATAAACTGACAGAAATGAAGGAGGAAACACTACTAGCCTGTATACTTTACAAATGTCATGTAATACAAAGAAAGGTTTAGGAACTACTCCAGATTAAAAAGTAAACTATATATGACAACTAAATACAAAATATGATCTTCAACTGAGCCACATACTTGAGGGAAAAAAATGCCATCAAAAACATAATTAGGACAACTGACCACATGTGGAATATGAACTGTCAATTTGATAAAAGTATTGTAACAGTGTTAAATTGCTAGATTTTGATCACTGGATTATGGTTATGTAAGAGAATGTTCTAGTTTGGGAGAAAACACATTGAAGTATTATAGCCTAGAGAGGGCATGATATTGGCAACCTACTCTTAAAATAATTTGTAGAGAAATAAACACTGCTACATATTTATGTACTTGAGTGAAAAATCAAGTAGAAGGCATCTAACAATGTTTATGTGCACAGTCTAAGCAGTGGTTCTTAGACTGGGGTCCCTGGTGGGGCAGCAGGATCCCCTGGACACTTGTTAGAAATGCTAATTCTTGGACCCCACCCAGACCAGCTGAATCAGTTGTTGTGAGGCTGGGGCCTGGCAATCAGTGTTTTAATAGCCCGCCAGTGGATGCTGATTCATGCTAAACTCTGAAAACCACTGGTACCGAGAGAACAATAAAAGAACATGGTCAAATATTAAAAACCTGGTGAAACTGGATAACAGTCATAGGGGAGTTTTCTGTATTCTTGTAACTCTTAAGTTTGAATTATTTTCAAAACAAAAATTAACAAGAGCAACAAAAATATGAACCCTGGGCAATGTCTAAAGAGGTGTGGAGAGAACATGGAGGCAAATCCCCTAACTGCAGGAAGTGATGAAACTTAGAATTAAAGTTGTAGCATCTCCAAACCTCAGTAGAAAGCAAGATATTTGCAAGGTCTTCAAACAACAAACCTCCTTGCAGAGAACCTCCTTGCAGACTTGACTCACCTGAATAGGAGAGTCCAGCAATTTCTATAAAGAGCTCTTCTTCTGAAAAGCTTTCAGGGAGCAGTAGGAAAGCAGCATTCACAGCGCTCTTCAGGTTTTTATCAAGGGCCACCCTAAGAGTGGTATTCTCATTCATTGCAACAATTTTCACCTAGAAAATAAAGTAACCAATCAGAAGAAAATTTCCAGAAGTGAAGTATTTGGTGCTCAAGCTGTGAGTGTCCATACAAATTGGAACTCTCCCACACTTCCAGCAATGAAGATCTTGGACTATCTGACTGGCAAGAAGTAATTAGTATCTTAATAAGCAATCCCAGAGTCACCTGTTTTACACCAAAGTCATATAAATCACAACATGGGAAAGGCTCAAAATGCCAATGAAAACAAAATAAATACTCCTCTTCAAAAAGAGAACTCATCATGGGTTCTGAAAAAGAAATCAGTACAAAAAGAGTAGATGTCCTCTGGAAACTTTGCTTTTTAAAATTAATTTTATAATTTCACTGTTTTTCACTTAATTCTCAGCAGGACAAAAGCATTTAACTTCTTTATTTAGAACTCATCTCTCTTCTTGCTATATGTATAACCTGAGCAGTTTATGTTCTATTTCATGATTTCTAGATAAACTGATTTTGAACTTGACTACAGAAAAAGAAAATTAGGTACAGTAGAAAAAGCATGTGTTTTGGAGATGGACCTGGGCTCAAGTCCAGGTACGCACTGGCTGTGTGAGTTTGAGAAAATTACTGCTCTGAACTTAAGTCCTCACCTCTACAATGAAGATTATAGATCTGCATTAAAAGACTGTCACAAAGAGTGCATGACATAATGTATATAGTGCTTAGGGTACTACTGAATGTCTTGTTTCATCAAATGCTTATTGGTTCTTTCCCTTCCTTTTTTTAAAAATTTTCTTGGCTTTTTTTTTTTTAATTGTGATTAAGTCAAAGTATGCAATTCAATTCGGTTTTGCATGTACACCTATCTGCAGCTTCCTCTGCTCTCCCCCATTTGGTGACAGCACACGCCTCCTCTTCACTCTATTTATCTAGTATCCTCTAAGCATGTATCTGTCCCCCCACCCCAACTTCTTCTCTCACATCTAGAAAGAGACCAGTAGGATGGCCTCCTATAAATGCACGGAACCATGAAGTATGCACACCATATGGTCATACTATGTTCTTAAGTCCAGTCCACTCTTGTCTGAAGAGTTGCTCTCATAACTGGTTTCCAGTCAGGGACAGCAGCAGGTCTAGGGTCCATGTTTCCATGTTTCTTCCACGCTGTTGGACCATCAATTCGGGTTTTTTAGTAGACTTCTTGGGCTGCACACCTCCTTTGCTCATATTGCCCTGGGGACTCTACACTGTGTTCCGTCACAGCTGACTTTGGTGGCAGCCAGGCACCATCTGATTCTTCTCGTCTCATGTTGAAATAGTCTTCCATTCATATCTGTCCTTCTGTCTCCTGGGCTCTCTTTCCCTCATACCTTTGTTGTTCTGAGTGATCATCTGTTCCAGTTGGGTTGAGGCCATTTGGTGTACCTCTGATAGCAGCTTGCTAGCTTTTAAGACCCCAGATGCCATGCACCAATATGTGGTGCATAAGACTCTCTTACCAATAAACTAGTTATGCCAGTTGACCTCAATGTTCCCTAAACACATGGTCCCCAGACCCCATCCTTGCTAGTCTATCCTCTGAAATACGAAGTTGAGTTTAGAAAACCTTCCAGTTTGTGGTGAAGTCCAGTTAAGTTGATCCACTCTCCATCGTGTGCTGTCACCGCTTTCACCTAACCAAATTTCTATCCATGAAGAGTCTCCCTCCCTCCTCACCCCTGCAGCCATCAGAGTCTTTTCTTTTGTGCATACGCCTATTTTTAAATCCTTATAGCAGGAGTCTCATACAATACTTGTCCTTTTGCCACTGAGTGATGTCACTCAGCATAATGTCTTCCAGCTGAAATCAGGTTATGAGATGCTTCCTAAAATCACCATTATTCTTTATCATTGCCTAGTGTTCCACTGAGTAGATGTACCATAGTTTATTTATCCATTCATCTGTTGATGGGAATCAAGGTTGATTCTATCTTTTTGCTACTGTAGACAGTGCTGCAATCAACATTCATGTGCATGCATCTGTTCGTGTGACCACCTTTATTTCTGTACATATATAGTCTAAGCAGTGGGATTACTGGATCAAATGGTATTTCTATTTCCAGCTTTTTAAGGAAGTGCCAAATTGCTTTCCAAAGATGTTGCACCATTTTGCAATTCTATCAGCAGTGTAGGCGAGTTCCTATCTCTCTGCAGCCTCTCTAGCATTTGTTGTTTTGCTTTTGGATTACAGCCAACATTGTTGGGGTGAGATGGTATCTCACTGTAGTTTTGATTGGGATTTCTCTAATAGCTAACAATCATTAGCATTTTCTCATGTATTTTTTGGCTGCTGCCTGATTTCTCCTTTGCCCATTGCTTAATTGGGTTATTGACCTTCTTCTTGTTGCTGTATTGCAGTACCTTGTAGATTATGGAGATCAGACTTCGGTCTAACATGTAGTTGCCATTCTGTAGATGGCCTTTAAACTCTTTTGATAAAGTCTTTGGATGAGCAAATGTGTTTGATTCTTAGGAGGGCCCATTTATCTATTTTCTCTTCTGTTGTTCATCCTTTGTCAGATTTTGAAGTCTGTCTAAGCCATGTATTAGAACTTCCATTGTTGATCTTATTTTTTTCTTGCATGATTTTTATTGTTTTATGTTTGCTACTTAGGTCTTTGATCCATTTTGAGTTAGTTTTTGAGTAAGGTGTGAGATATAGGTCTTGTTTCAGTTTTTTGCAGATCGATATCCAATTTTGCCATTTGTTAAAGAGGTAGTTTTGGCCCCAGTTTACGACCTTTGGGCTTTTGTCGAATATCAAGAAGATGGTGGTATTTCTGGGATCTCAATTCTGTTCAGTTGGTTTATGTCTCTTTCTGTACCAGTACCAGGCTGCTCTGACTACTGTGGCAGTGTAACAGGTTCTAAAGTCAAGCAGTGTGAGGCCTCCCACTGTGGTTCCCTTCTTCAGTAGTGCTGTATTTATCTAGAGTTTCTTCCCTTCCCAGACCAAGTTGGTGATTTGTTTCTCCATCTCATTAAAAAATGATGCTGGAATTTGTATCGGGACTGCATTATACATGTAGGTCACTTTAGGTAAAACAGACATTTTCACAATGTTAAGTCTTCCCATCCATGAGCAGGGTAGGTTTCTCCATTTATGTAAGTCTCTTTTGGTTTCTTGTAGTAAGGTCTTGTAATTCTCTCCATCGTTTCATTTTCAATGGTTATTAAATTTACAGTTCCTCCTGAAGAGGGTTTTTCTCCCTGAAACACAGCAGAAACTGCTGTCTTTGAAATTTCCCCCAATCCATTAAAATACAAGGAGGTCCAGTCTCTTCTGAAATTATGAGTTTAAAGTTTTTAACCACATAAGAGAATGCTCTCAAGCTCCTGCTCCCTTTCTTGCCAGTTTTGTGACTATGTACATAACTTCTTACCAGTACCAAACCAAAACCACTGCCATCGACTTAATTCCAACTCATAGCAACACTATAGGACAGAGTAAGACTGCCCCAAAGAGTTTCCAAGGAGTGCCTGATGGATTCAAACATCCAACCTTTCAGTTAGCAGCTGTAGCACTTAACCAATACGCCACCAGGGTTTCCGTAAGGGTTCCTTAAAAGTCCTTAATGAGGACTCTGGCCCCAACTCGACGGCACTTGGCTATATATCAGAAATGTAGTCAGCATCTCTAAACCACTTAGTGCTGTCACCAAACTCTCCTCCAACTGTGGAAATCTGGGGTTTAAGTTGCCTTTTCAATTATGGACCATTTCTGACAAAATTAGGACAGCATGTAAAATATACATTATAAAAATAATTCAAAATAAACTTAGAAAGCCAGGAAGAGAAGAATAATGTCTACCTCAATGTATAATTCTTCTCTTTTCTTATTAACTGTAACAAGCAGTATTGTAAAAAACAACTATTTCAAGAATGAGACTTAGGAACTAAATCCCATCTTTACCTTGTTTCTGTCTACTTTTTCTCTAAGGGAATTTTCTTAGGGCCAGATTCCCATATGCTAGCTAAGCTGCAGAATTCAACACCACCACCTCCTCCCTTATAATTACCAGTTAATCACCCTTAATTAAGCCTTTCAGTGCTTGTGTGAGTTAAGTAGTATTGCAAGCAACTGCAGAGAGGAAAAGCAAGGAGCAGCTCAAGAGCATGCCTTGTCTACAGTTGCACAATATTGATGGCAAAAGTCAGGGTAACACCCACACTTGGCAAATCCAGTTCTAAACATTTTGAATTATTCTCATATATTCAGTTCAAGATCTGTTCTAGGTAACTCCTTATACCGAAAGACAACGAAAACAAATATTTCGGTCCCAAATAACTCCTGTATTTACTCCTTGAATAGCTTTACCAAACCTTTTATTCTTTATAGAATCACGGATCTAAGGCAGATTTCAAAAGAACCTTTACTCCAATCTCCTCATTTACTGATGGGAAAAGTGAAGTCCAGAGGGGTTAACATATTTCCCCAAAGAAGTAGCAGTGTGCCCAGACCTGACCCCAGCTCTTTTCCAGCACTCTTTCCATGACACTGGGATGTCTCTTTACTTCCGCACTCCCTTTCTTCTTCCTCACCAGGTCTTCCTAACTAATCCTTCCTCCTCTCTTTTTCTTGGGGCAGGGTGAGAGGTGGTGGCTTCCACAGAAGCTCAGTGAAGTTCAAAGCTATTCTGAGATGCTAACAAATCAAAGATGTCAACGAAAGAGTCAGTCAAGGGAAATGTTCCTATTCAACAAAATACACTTGTTCTCTGAAAACTGGTTCTACTTAGGTTGTAAGAAAGAGTCTGTTTGCTATTTTAGGTTAAGAGAGTGAAAATAAAAATACCCTTACTCAAAGGGAAAATGTCACTTCAGAAGACTCTGCTATTAGGCTGAGCTGGTTCTTCCACATAAGGTGAACTAGGAACTTGTCTCTGCAGTACTGTTATTTGTTGTTCAGAGTGAAAAACCAATGAACTCTTGGGAGATGGCCAGAGAGGCCCGGGGGAAAAAAAAGTTCTCAGATTTATGAATAGCTATTTGTATCTTGCTGAGAATGTCCTGACCTGAACTGTACAGATAACATTAGCACGAATGCCACCAGAAAACCTTGACTGGTGAGAGGAAGGGACAATGTTTGAAGGGACTTTCAAAAGCCAGACTAGAGATTTGTGAGTACCTTTCAAAGTAGACAAAAAAGGAGAAAGTCATGTGGTCTCTCCTCTGTAACAGTCACATGAAGAGAGAAGCTTTAAACCGCCAACAGTGAAGTTCATGCCACAGAGAACACAGCCCTACCTAGTGTTCAAACACTCATCACCAACCAAATGCCCCTTCCTGCAGAACTTTCCATCTGAATGACCAGAAAGGCTAAGTCTCCCCAGTGGTGGGTGCTTGAGGACGAAGAACAAACAGGGAACTTCAGAGCTGGGTAAAGCCTGGTTAATTATCTACTTGTCTGATCGCGGGCCCTGAGGACAAGCAAGTCAAGCAAGTGGTGTCTTGTTCTTTTTTTTTTTTTTAATTCCTTTGGCACACACAAAGAGGAAACCTAGTTGCCTTTTGAGTAAGTAAATGAATGGCTCAAACTTTGCATTTCAAAAGCTAGAGACCCAAAGATTTGCTCACAGATGGGCAGAGACCATATAGTAGCCAGTAGCCAGGGATTCCAATTCCCAGGGATCACGGAACTTTTACATAGCTGAGATTGTTTCTTTGTACAAAAAACTAAACCAGTAAAGCTAAAACATGGTGATAGCTGCACAACTCTGAAAACCAATGTATTGTACAGTACATGAATTCCTCATTAAAAAAAAGAACACTGCCATTGAGTAAATTCCAACTCATAGAGACCCTACAGACAGAGTAGAATGGCTCCATAGAGATTCCAAGGAGCACCTGATGGATTTGAACTGTCTACCTCCTGGTTAGCAGCCATAGCACTTAGCTACTATACCACCAGGGTTTCCATATCTCAGTAAAGCTGTTAAAAAACATAAAGCTATAATACCAGTGAATAACAGAAAAAAGAAATTGCAACAAACACATTAGCTAAATTAAAATTCCCTTAACAAGGTAGCAAAAATACTCACATGTCAATGTGAATCTCGACAACTTCAAAGCAAAATCTCTACACATGCAAATGATATGAAGTACAAACATCCAAACTTGTGCTAAACGAATCATTAATATTACTGATATTTGTGCTAAACAAATATTAATATTACTCCAGAGTTCTTCTGATTTAAAAAAAGATTGGCCACAAGGTTTTATCAAATACTTTAAATCCCACAGTTCTTAAAAAAGAAGACACAAACTCAAGGCTATACTAGAGATAAAAACGGAGTATCTCTTCAGCTATGAGTGAACTCAATGGAAAAGTATGACAGAAATTTAATTTACACTCGACTTTTGCAGAAATGTCCATAATTTTTAAGTAAGGTATTCCTTTACATCCCTTTTTAAGGTACATTGCTAAAATTTGAGAATTTCTGTTTTGTTTAGCAGTAAGCTGGACACTTTTCGGTACTTTACACAGAATTTAACCTATCTCTTTCTTTTAAAACATGTAATAAAAATTCACACTCTCATTTTTCATAATTGTTGCTTAAGATAGTCACCTAATTTCCTTGTTCAAATGCTACCATCCTTTTCTTTCACTGGAGATTAGTTCATTTATCAAGTTTGATTAATATTTGCTGCCACCTACAGGAAAAATAGTTAAAGATCATTATCATAGAGTCTGAAATGGTCAACAAAAACATGATCAACAGTAACTTCCACCGAACAGGGAAATGAGCCAGGAGCGGATATCATACTTGTCATACTATTTGATTTTTTCTTTACTTTAGGTGTGCTCAACACTTTCACGTGATTCAAGCTTAGTTTTCTTTCTGCAAGACTGAAAAGGCTGATGAGGAGTCACTGGCATCAATACCATGTTCTTCCGTCTATGTAAATTCCAAGTTAGGTGAGAAATGCAATTTGGCATGGTATGACTGCAGCTGTTACCACTTGTCTTGTATTGCTATTTTATAAGGATATACGTAAATTTAGGTAAAATCTGAGGTCCTTTCTGTTGAAATGAGGCATAAGTGACTCCATTTTGAGGAAGGGCACAGTAAAAATTCAAGGTATTAAAAAAAGCCCCAGGAAACAACTTAATAGCAGAAAATACCATAGAGTAATCTCATCTTTGTCTTACAAAACATCTGTCACAAGACAAAGCCTGGGGACAACCTTGCAAGTGACCCCTAGACCTTGACCACATTTTACAACTAACAGGAATTCCAGGTGGCCTTAACCAATCAATGTAAAGGTCAGTTCCCACTCCCTGCTTTGTAATCTCACGACTTAAAAACTGGGTGCTGAGGAAACTCGGGGTTGCCCCCTGCTCTGTGTAGTTTGGGGTGCGTCCCTGGGGCACCAGTCTTTTTTCCTATTGGGCACATTTTTTTAAAAATTTTTTATTTAATATAACTGAATGAAAATGTACATTCCCGTATAAATTTACATACCCACCTATATGCAGCTTCCACTGCTCTCCCTGCCCAGTGACAGCACACTATTCCTCTCTGCTCCATACATGTCTCGTTCTCCCAACAGTCTCTTTTTTCCCTCCTCTCCACCTACTCTCCTTCCTCCAGCCAGAGGTCAGCAGGATGACATCCTATAGATGTATAGAACCATAAAGTGCATCCAATATATGGTCACTCTGCATCGCCAAGTCCAATCCATTCCTGTCCGAAGCGTGGACCTTCATTATGATTTATGGTCAAGGGCAGCCTCAGGGTGAGGGGCCATGCTCCCAGGGGAACCCTAAAACCACTGTACCATCAATTGAGGTCATTTAGCAGGGATCTCAGGGTACACCCCTTTTTATTCTTGTGTTGCCAGTGAGACTCAACTTAGTGAGCTCCATTGCAGCTATCACTGGCGGTGGCCGGGCACCATCCGGTTCTTCCGGTCCCAAGTCGATGTAGACACCCATTGATGTGGGTCTCTTTGTCTTCTGGGTTGTCTTTCCCCCACGTCATTTTGGTCCTCGGTGAGCATCTGATCCTGCTGAGTTGGGACCATTTGCTGTGCCCTCAGATGGCAGCTTGGCAGCTTTTAAGACCCCAGATGCCACTCACCAACGTGGGGTGCAGAGAGCCCTATTGGGCACGTTTTTCTTTTTTTTTTTTTATTTAACATAACTGAGTGAAAATGTACATTCACATGAAAATTTACATGCCCCCCTATATGCAGCTTCCACTGCTCTCCCTGTCTGGTGACTGCACACTATTCCTCTCTGCTCCATACATGTCTCATCCTCCTATTGGGCACGTTTTTAATAAAATTTTACCTTTAAAGAAATTCTGGGTCACGTCTTGAAATCCAAACCCCAACAATTTCCAGGGTTTAGACTCTGAGACTTCATAGCATTTCAGTTTCTAAAGTCTATTTCTTTTTTCAAATTTTAAATATCCCAAACATTACAACAAAACTTCCACATTTAGTATCTCATTTGATTTCCTAGTCACTCTGAGATCAGCATGGACAGAGAAAAGGGAAAAATGATTTGCCAGGTGTCACTAAGTGCCAGGCAGTTTAGTACACTTCCGGGGTTCAGTGCTGTCACTAGAGAGGTATGGGGGAGAGGCTCCAGTCAAAACTACCCAATGACAATGATGTTTCAAATCACATTTCCACCAATGTTTGTTGCAGCACTGTCCACAACAGCAAAAAGATGGAATCAACCTAGCTACCCATCAACAGATGCATGGATAAACCCCTATGATATACTCACACAATGGAATACTATGCAATGATCAAGAATGACAATGATCTTGGGAAACAAGTGATAGTACGCAGTCATCTGGAAGACATTATGCTAAGTGAAATTAGTAGCAAAAAGACAAATACTGTACGTGACCACTATTACAAGGACTCATGAAAAGGCTGAAGCACAAAAGAAAATCTTTGACGGTTACAAGGGAGAAGAGGGAGGGAAAGGAGCAGTCATAGATTAGGCAGTAGACAGGAATTCAGTTAAATGAAGGAAGTGACAGCATGCAGTGGAAGGGAGATTAATACTGCTGGACTATACCAAAAGCTAAGAGAATTCTTAATTACAACCCAACATCTCAAAGTTAAGAGTAGCAGGGGTAGGGGTCTGGGGACCACGGTTTCAGGAGGCATCTAGATCAACTGGCATAGTTTTTTGTTTTTTATTTTTTTTAAGAAAATGCTTTGCACTATGCAATGATAAAGAACAATGATAATTTTAGGAAGCATCTCATAACCTGGTTTCAATTGGAAGACATTATGTTGAGTGAAATTAGCAGCACAAGGACAAATATTGTATGAGAACCCTACTATAAGGACTTAAAAACATGTACAGAAGAAAAGACTCTTGGATGGCTACAACGGAAATGAAGGAGGGAGAGGAAAGGTTGGTTATTGATTAACTGATAGAAATTTGGTTGGGTGAAATCAGTGACAGCACACATTAGGAAGATCAGTTTAACTGGACTTCAACATAACTTGAAAACTCTTCCAATATTAACCCAATATTGCAAGAACAGAGTAGCAGGGGCGGGAGTCTGGAGACTGCTCTCAGTAGACCTTGAGGCCAACTGGCATAACTAGTATATTGCTAAGAGTCTTCTGCAGCCCATATTGGTGAGCAGTGCGTGGTGTCTTAAAAGCTAGCAAGCTGCCATCTGAGGTATACCAAATGGTCCCAATTCAGCTGGAACAGATGATCACCAAGGACCAACGGGGGAAAGAAAACCCAGATGACAGAAAGACTCACGTGAATGGGTACTACATCAATATATGACCAGAAGAACCAGATGGTGCCCAGCCACCAGCAATGACAGCCATGATGGGGCTCACAATGTTGAGTCCCAGTGGCAACATGAAAATAAAAAGGGGTGCACCCTGAGAACTTCACTGAAAGACCTGAATTGATGGTCCGAAGGCCTGGGGGTTCCCCTGGGAACCTACACCGATGCTGCCCCTGATCATAAATCATTACTGAGGTCAACTCTTCAGACAGGAATGGATTGGACTCAGGGACACAGAGTGACCATATGGTGTGTGAACTTATGGTTCTATGCATCTATACGATGTTGTCCACTGGCCTCTTACATGAGAGAAGTGGAGAGGGTGGAACGGATAGGACAGGAGATTGTTAAGAAGATATGACAGGCACAGAATGGAAAGGAGTGTGCTGTCACACAGTGGGAAGAGCAGTCAGAGCTGAACAGCGGTGTGTGCAGAATTTTATATGACAAATGACTTGGATTGTAAACTTTCACTTGAAGTACAATAAAATATTTTTTTAAAACTCGTGATTTTGCCTGTTCATGCTGTAAGTGTGCACTGTTGTTTCTGTTGCTCTTACTGTTTTTACAGTCACTGATTTTGTCAAATTCTCCAAGGTTTTAGCTACAATATCATGGTAATTAGTATGGGGAGGTGATACCATGAATTACTGCACTGGTTAACCAAACCCCTGATGACGCCACTGTGCCAGTGTTTAAACAGTCACTGATCTCTTGTCACATTTTCTGATGTTTTGGCAACAATATTGTGGTAATTAGTATTCATGAACCCACATCAATAACTCTTTTGAGAATGGCGTAGTAATTAAAGGAAAAGAAGAAGTGACACAAGAGAATTATGATTTATGAGTAACATGAGTACAAAAAACGTTAGTACTAAGATTCTATGGTCTAGTACGGGAGGGTGTCCATGGAAAGGGACGGGTACCAACTGTAGTGACACTACCGCTGAGGTCAGTGTCATTAGCCTCACTCCCAAGTTACAGGTCTACTGAGGCTGTGGAAACTAAGTCAGGGCTGCAGGAGTACACACAGCCAGGGAGTGTCACAGCCTGAATCCAAATCCTAGGTCCATCTGATTCAGAGACACCTGTGTTCTTTCCAGTACTATTACTCTGTTTCTAAGTTGCAATACCTTCATGAAGTAAGCAGGGCAAGCATTGCTATCTCCACTCTACAGGTACATTAACCGAGGTCAGAAAGATAAAACAAGTGGCAGGAAAGGGGTGCGATCTCAGACTTTTAATCCCATGTTGGTTACTCTTCCCAACAAGTTACGTAATTTGTCAATTTAAAGAAAAAAAAAGCAAAATAACTTGGAAATAAAATGAATATTTATAATTGTTTTATATTTTATTTATTTATTGTGATTGAAAGTGTACAATGAATATTTATAAATTTTCAACTGCATTCATTTACTCAACTATGAGATTTATCAGTTATCTAGTATAAAAATAAGAAATTCACATACTTAGATATGAAATTATTTCATTTCAGTAAGTCTAGTGCCTCTGGGGAGTCTTGGCAGTGCAGTGGTTAAAAGCTCAGCTGCTAACCAAAAGGTCTGCAGTTTCAATCCAACAGGTGCTCCCTGGGGAAGTTCTACTCTGCCCTATAGGGTTACTATGAGTCAGAACTGACTTGACAGCAATGAGTTTCTGGTTTTGGTTTATTGCTTCTGGCCTTTTAAAGAATGTCTGATGAATTTTTACATACACACACAAGCCCATGTAACCACCCCCGAGATCCACTGTTTCTAGATGTTCCTGAACACTCTCATGAGCAACACTATTAACTTGAAGGCCAGGTGTCAAGCAAAAGAATCTCAATAGCCCATGTATATCAATGAAAAAAAAAATGATATAAACCAAGTAAGTTCAGATTGTATAAATCCTTAAATATTTTTTTGCAATAAATGACTATACAAAGAGAAACAGCTCAGTCACTGTGGGACACCCTTGGGGACAATCCACATACCCCATCACAGGGCCCTAGACACTCTGGTATTACAACAAGATTTCTCTTTGTTGGGCCAAGTACATGAGATTAGCAACTGTGACTATTTTCTTAATTCTTCAGCTATGAAGAGATCCCTTCTCAGAAAACAGACATGTCTGCGAAAAGGAAAAAACACACGACCTTTACAGATACTTACTAAAAGGTCGAGTTCCCTCTCACTTTTTTCTGTTTTGTTTCTATTAGATGCCAGGGAAAAGCCTATTCCCCACAGCCTCCCCTAGCAGTGTCCAAAACAAGGTAAGCAAGTTAGGACTGACGTCACCACTGGCCTGGGGAGGGTAATTTAATAAAAGGGGTCAGAACACCATTCCCCTTTGGAATAGCTATCCAGGTCATTCATTTATTCAGCAAGTATTTGTTAACTGCTTACTATGTGCCTGGTATTGTCCTCATGGCACTCATATCCTAGTAAAGAGGTCATCTGTATTGTGCTGACAGAGGTTCCAGTGACCCTATGCCATTTTTGCCCAGGCCCAGTGAACTGAATCCAAGCCTGATGCATTCAGATAGCTCAAAAATCTTTAGGGAGAGGGTAGCAGCAGTATGGGTAATATCTGGATATTGTTTGGCATTGAATTTTATAGACAGCAAATGAATCTAAGGAACCTTGGTGGTGCAGGGTTAAGCATTCAGCTGCTAACCAAAAGAAGAGCAGTTTCAATCGATCAGCCAGTTCTTGGAAATCTCCTAGGGGCATTTCTACTCTATCGTATCGTCATTTTTAAGTCAAAATCAACTTGAAGTCAAATTTGTTTTTAAGGAATCTAATGGGAGAAAGACGTTGCAGTCTGCTTCCGGAAAGATGCGCAGCCTTGGAAGCCCTATGGAATAATTCTGTTTTGTCCTATAGAATTGCTAGGAGTTGGAATCAATGTGACAGCAATGAATTTGGTTTGGGTAAAGGAATCTAAGGCTCTTTCCTCGAGTTGCATCTTATTGGAATCAAAATGATCAAAGTAAGGCCTGGCTCAGAGGACACCAAAAGAGAAATTCAAGAAAGTTGCTACTGAGTGGATTCCAAATCATGACGACCACATGTGTGTCAGAGTGGAGGATCACTCCATAAGGTTTTCAATGGCTGATTTTTCAGATAAAGATCGCCAGGGCTTTCTTTTAAGGCACCTCCAGGTAGACTCAAACCACCAACCTTCTAGTTTACAGCTGTGTGCTTAACCCTTTGTGCCACTCAGAGACTCTACACCAGTAACTGTCAAGTTCATTCTGATTCATGTTGACTTCATGGAGAAATGTACTTCATAGGGTTTTCAATGGCTGTCATCTTTCAGTTCTTGAAAGAAATGCCAGCAGTGTACTGCCTACAGGTCACAGCCATTGAAAACCCTATGAAGCACAGTTCTGCTCTAAAATACCTGGGATGCTGTGAGGGACTTGACTCAACAGTAATTGGGTTTTCCTTGTGGTTTTTCTTCCAAGGTACCACTGGGTAGACTCTAATGCCAATCTTTCAGTTAGCAGCGAGGTGCTTAACTGTTTGTGCCACCTAGGGACTCCTCAGAGAGGAGCGACATTCTTACTCACCGGTTTTTGGAGTCGCCCAGCAATGTATAAGTTATTCCAGGTGAGGAGATCTTCAATCAGCACACTAGTGCTAATAACCCCGTATTTGATAAGCTAGAAAAGAAAAGAAGTGGGAGTGAAAAAAACAGCAAAATACCACACTGCAACTTAGGCTCTTTACAGAATACACGGAAACAGACCAAATGACTAACCAGAGTAGTACCTTCATTTCCAAAGCCATGTAAAATGCCTACCTGTAAAAGCAAAGATCCCTACCAAAACCCTCCACACATGCTTGGTGTCCAAGACTGACCTGGTTCTTCAGGTATGTGAAGTGAGATGACCACTACTTTAATGACGTTAAAGGCAGAAAGGCTTTTGTGGGCTATCTAGTATTGGTCAATGGACTGGATTATAAAAATTGGTCCTCAACCACAGACAGACTGAGAAGCAGTGATGCAGCTCAGTCTCCTCATTTGAGAAATAAGCAACTCAGGGCTCAGAGAGAATAAGTGATGTGCCCAAGATAACACTATTAGTAGCAGAGTCAAAACAAGGTCCTAGAATTTCAGTGTGGTCTTCTGAAGTTTGTTTTATCACCAGGTACAAGAAATTTTCTTTAATGAAAAGTTTTCACTGACATCCTTTAAACAGTGAATTTCCCTCTCACTAATGAGTACTTCAAACACTTCTATAATTAAAAAATAACAACCCCAGAAGAAAACCTCTTTATCAGTGCTAACCTCATGGAATTATGGTTAAGCTCATTTCAACAGTAAACAGACCATGGCACAATGGACTGCTTTGACAGGGCCTTTCTCACCATGGTCTTACAATGCCCACCAAGTGGTTGGGTGGGACTATGCAAATAAGCTGCTGCAGACCATCAAGGAGGTTGGACAGTTTGCTAATAATGCAAATAAGATGAATGGCACTCTTGTGGGGGTGGCATCATACAAATTAGGTATATGGAATCTTAATGAGGGTGCAGTCTCACTACCTTTCTATCACTCGTTCTAACAGAAAATACCCGAGTTGTCCTTCTCTGAGCCACTTTCTGCCTTGCATAGGTTCTGGCTTTTGCAGGTTTTAATGTACATGCCTCACTGGCTCTGTTTCTCCAGAAAACCCTCACTAACATAGGAGGCCTGTCACTAACTAGCTGCACGACCTCACAAAGTCATTTTCTCACTCTAAACTTTGGTCTCCTCATCCGCAACACACAGGTAGGGCAGGATTGGGCCTCAACCAGAAAAAATAAATACAGTAAAACCTGCAAAAGCTGGAATCTGTGTAACATGGAAACTGATCAGAGAAAGAAAACTCACGTATTTTTGACTAAAATGAGCGACAGAAAAGTGGCTGTCAGAAAACTAAGGCTGTCTCACTGAGCTCTGCCTCTCAAAGGTTTCACTGTACACGGCCTACAATACGTACAGAGACATTATCAATCAATCACAGGACTTACTCCTGCTAAGCTCAGCCCTGTCTTCAAAAATACTTCTCAAGGCAGTACTCTAAGCTCCTGCCCTTCAACCAGTACCGTCAACATCACCTGAGAGCCAAGAACAGTCCAGTACTGTTCCTGCTCTAAGACAGCCATCTGCCGGGATCTGTCATTCTTGCCTGTTCCCCAACACATCCACTGCTTATTCCAGCCACCAGCTAGCACCAAGAGGGTCTTATCATTTGGGCCCACATGACACTGACCATCTGTGACAAGACTCTTCACTCATAACTTCTTTGTGGGGGTGTCAGCTCCTTCTTACAGGTATGATTAAATCCTCACCCTGACCATAAGTGGCCTGCCTGTCCCTTCTGCTGACCAAACCAGTGGTTCTCAAAAGGTGACCCCTGGACTAGGAACAGGGCAGTATGTAGGAGCCTGTTAGGAGACTCTCAAGCTCCACCCCAGGCCTACAGAATCAGTGACTATGGTGACGGGGCCCAGCCATCCGTGTGTCACACAGGAACTCCAGGCGACTGTGATGAACATTAAATCTTCAGAACTGTTTGGCCAAAGGTGAGAAATAAAGGTGGTAACACCCAACCACCTTCTCACATGGCAACCACAGTCCAGGGAAACTGAGAATGCCAGTTATTGCTCTGTCCCTGGTTTCAAGACACCCAGAGGGATACTGAATGTTTCCTGACTGCAAGAACACACGTATTAGCTGGTATTCAAGTAGCAAAGGTTAAAGGGCCTACACAGGTCCCCATCCAAGTCAAGACAGGTCCCAAGTTACTTACCCTACCATCACACTTGATCAGTGTATTGTAGTATACTCCAGCACCATAGTTATTCTGGACGTTTGTGATAGCCCTGGGCCCCAAAACTTTCAGGAAAGAATAGTGGCTCCAGTTTTTCTTCAAGTTCTTTGAATGCCATCCAACAGGGTCATCTACTGTGAAAACAAGGTCCAGCATGGAATTCTGTACGGTGAAGAACAAGGGAATGAACTCAGTGGTAATTCCTAGAAAGATACACCGATAAACATGAGAAAACTCTACCTGACTATCTGAGTCAGAATCTATATCATGACATTCTGATTGAGTCAGAAGACCTGGGATTCTCCTCAGAAAGGTAACCAAGTCTTTGGAATTAAACTGAGCTTTGTTTTCATCAATACAAATAACAACAAACATTTCCTTTATGTGTATTTTGTTGTGCCAGGTATTCTTCTAGGCACTTCATACATTATATATACAGAAACTCATTTTATCCTCAAAATAACTAACAGTTACAATAATAAAAAAAAAAAATTCAGTGTCATCAAGTCTATTCCAACTCACAAAAACCATATAGACAGACTGAAAGTGCCCCACAGAGTTTCCAAGGAGCACCTGGCAGATTTGAACTGCTGACCTTCAGGTTAGCAGCCATAAAATAGATAGGCCCTATTACTATCTCCATTTTGTAAGAAAGGAAACCAAAGCACGGTGCAAGTTCCTTGCCCAATGACACATACTTGGGAGTGGCAAACCTAAGCAGTATGGTACCAGATTCTGTGTACACAACTGCTATGCTACTCAGCCTTTCAGCTAAACGTAACTCTGTGCTCCACTTTCCTTCCAGCTGATCAAATAATACCACAGAGATAAAGCTCTATTAAGTATTATGTGAAGAACATAATTTACTTTTAACTCTTAGTGATTCCCTAACCTCTCACTGAGCACCTACAATAATAATTCTGGGCTAGTGGGAAAGCAGCTCAGATGAAGCTCTGAGGAGAAGAGACAATTCAAGCACAAGTTGCCTTGAGAGAGAATGCAAAGGTAGTTAAGGACACACCAAACGGAGCTGGATCATAAAAGAATGGCAAATTCTTCTTAGAGATGGTAAGTCTGAGTTGTGAAGAACACACAGAATGAATTACCCTCTAGAATTTGGTGGAAGTACTACGAGAAACATACAGAGGGGAGCCTTGTTGGACAAAACCCCTCCTGGGGATACGACAGCACCTCCGGGCGTTCTGGAAGCGGCATTTCATGTCGATATGGCTGGGATAGAATACATTCAGGGGAGTGGTGCGATCAGAGGGATGCTGCCTGCATGCTATGCTCTGGAAGAATAGCTGAGTGGAGGGAGGAGAGACCACAGACAGGGAAACCTCCCAAGAGGCTACTTCCAGAGCTTAGGTGAGAACTGAGAAGATGATATTGACTAAGGCATTGAGAGAGGGGTCTGACTCAAGATTCAGGCATTAGAACTGCCAAGGTTTGTTAATTTGAATGCAGAGAATTAGAGTGAAGATGAAGGAAAGTGAAGGAAGGATCTTTTCTTGGAAGAAATGCCAGGTCTGCTCAAGGGAAAAGCTTCCCAGAAAATGAAGAGTGGCTACAGAATCAGGAGGGAATGATGATCACCTGCTCAGTTTCCCACGATGTGATCCAGAAATCCCTGGGGATATTTTGGAAAGTTTGGGATAGTTCATGGGTGATCATTTAAAAAAAAAAAAAAACTGTAACTATACTGTGTTTTAGGAAAAATAACTAACACATCAAAATACAGTTTCTTATAATCATTACCAATTTAAAGAAAACACTAATTGACTAGTACAGGTGGACACAAGAAGTCTAAGCCAACCAGCAAAGATTGCCTCACCAGGAAACCAATACGCAAACTTTAATGAGAAGGCAGATTCCAGTCAAGACTCCAAAGAAGGAAGTCCCTCTTGCAACCTGCACACTGAATTTTGCAGTCACGAGGAGATGGGAATCCTCACAGCTACTAGCATTGCTGGTCCTCAGCAGATTCTAAAGAATTAATAATACCTCGAGCACAGCTGCTAACCAAAAGGTGAGCAGTCCAAATATACCAGCTGCTCCTTGGAAATACTATGGGGACAGTTCCACTGTGTCCCACAAGGTCAGTCAGAATTGTAATCAACTCTGTAGAACAGGTTTAGCCTCAAATGAGTCCTTTTTAAGTGTAGTTAGGATGATACTGGTACCTACTACCTGGTGCTATGAAGTACCTTCACTGCATCTGCTCTGGCCCTACAGCCTGTCAACTTCCTGGAGTCAAGAGAATCACTTTGTATTTTCTTCTACAGCTACAAAAATGACTCAAACGTGACTGAGCGTTAGAATCACAGGAAAAAAAAGTTTTTTAAACTCCGAAAGCCTAGGCCCATTAAATCAGAATCTGTGGAGGTGGGACCCAGGCAATCCCACTGTTCAACCCAGACTGAGCACCAGTGGGCTAGAACCTGACAAAATTTGTTGTCCGTTCTTCCATCTTGCCTTTACACCAGCGTTTCTCTCTGCTAGATGCACCTTTTGCTCTAGATTAAAGTGTACTTCAAGAATCAGCTCACGCTGTCATTACACTAGTAACACTTTGTAAGGTCTGTACTTCTTCGACACGTGGTGTACGCAAAGCGAGCAGGTGGCTCTGGCGCTGGGAAGCGATGGAGGGCCAACAGCAACTAGTGGGAACAGGCAGATCCCGGGGGCGGGGCTGAGCCTGAGGCTGCACGGGGAGGGTCCAGCCTCACCTTCATGTGTGCATTGGGCCCCGCCTGCCGGTACACCCCCGAGCCATAGCCGAAAGCCAGGCTCAGCTCTTCAGGGAAGTGAGACAGGATCTTGCGGAAGGCCACTCCCGAACTCGACAGCGATGGCAGCACCATGGGGCCGAGGTTCAGAAATAGGGTACCCTTGGCGGAGCAGGGCAGCGGTGCCGGGTACAGGTACTGGGAAAACGGATACCGAGACAGGCGGCTAAGGATGGGGAAATGAAAGTCAAAGCCAGCCCGAATGGGAATGGGCTGAGGACAGGAAGAGGTCGCAGCACGGGCGAGACTCGCGGACGTCCCACGCTGCAAACCAACGCGGTGAAACACAGAGGATAATACAGGTTCTATGGTGGTCCTCGTCCCGCGCCACCAGCCACCTTCGGCCCCGCCTCCCACACTCACACGCGCTCCAAAGAGAGGTCGCTCTCCGTCAGGTGGAGACCCTAAGCGGGTCACAGTGACCCCTGGTGGTCGGAGGAGCGCACTCCATACTGGCGGCTTGGGACTGTAGCTTGGACAAACAGCAGGGAAAGTGTCAATTGATTTGAAAAGTCTTTCGATCCTTGAAAGTCCTCTCTATTCTCTCCTCAAATTACATTTTAGGAAATTTTTACAAGTCATGCGCATGTATTGAAAATGATTTTTTTTAAATTAAGGTTCAATTCATAGAACACAAAACTGATCATTTAAAGTGCACAATTTAGTGGTATTCACATGTCATGCAACTGTTACCTCTGTTTAGTTTCAAAATTGTAGAAGACTTTTAAGGTATAGAAGAACGTAAGCTAAAGAAAAACGAAAATCAAGCCCAATTCTACGGTCTGGAGATAATAACTGCAAGATTTGGTTGTGCTTTCTTCTAGTTAAGGAAATCCTGGTGGCATAATGGTTAAATGGTACATCTGCTAACTAGAAGGTCAGCTGTTCAAATCTGCTAGGTGCTCCTCAGAAACTGTATGAGGCAGTTTTACTCTGTCTATAGGGTTACTATGAATTTGGAATTAACTGGAGACAGCAGCGGTTTTTGGTTTTCTTGTAATTAAAACCCCTTTCAGTCAAGTGATGGGTATAAAAAATGCTCTGTAAATGGGAAAGGAGTATGTAGATTTTCTCTGACATTTGTATTTCATTTAAGAGTGGATAAGAGTCTGTGCCCCTTTCATTTGCGAATTGGTCTCACAAAGGACAGTTGCAGTGCGGTTTTCGGAGGAAATGGGACAAATCTGTTCTAGATCACACACTGTTCAATATGTAGTTTGACTTCTAGGACAGATACTTTTCAGCTATTCTGTCTCTGTGACGTATACTACCTCAAAAAGTTTTTTAGTATATTCTGATGTATACTACCTCGAGAAAGTAATTTAAAACCACTTGCAGTGGAGGTGATTCCAACTCATGGACACCTTATATGTGTCACATAAAACAGCTCCCTGGAGTTTCCAGTAGCTGAGTTTTCAGATGTGTGTCACCAGACCCTTCTTTGGGGACACTTCTGGGTAGACTTGAACCTCCACCCTTTTGGTTAGTAGCTGAATGTGTTAGCCACTTACACCCCCCAGGAACTCTAACAATAATAATACAAAACAAACAAACAAACAAAAACAAACCTGTTGCTATCGAATCAGTTCCAGCTCACGCTAATAGGTGCTATTTATTAAGCACTCACTGTGCCTGGGAAACCTTGGTGACATAGTGGGTTAAGTGTTACATCTGCTAACCAAAAGGTAGGCAGTTCAAATCTGCCAGGCGCTTCTTGGAAACTTTGGGACAGTGATACTCTGATCCCTAGGGTCGCTATGAGTCAGACTAGCCTCCGCAGCAGTGGCTACTGTGCCCAAGCACTTTTTATAATGATCTCTTTCCATCATTCCCAAGACCCTATGATGGAGGTTTTCTGAGATTATCATCATACTTCACATAAGGAATCAGAGGCCCTAAAGGATAAGCAAATTTCCCAAAGTCCCACAGTGAGAAACCTGGAGACCCAAAGATTTGAATCCAGGACTAGCAAACACTAAAGGGCACCTCTTCACGTCATGTTTTACTGCCTTCTGTAATGGACACCTTGCAAGGCAGAGAGAAGGAAATTGTAATCAAGCTGGTTTTAAACCATCAGCCAAAGTTCAGAAACAACAGTAATAGCCAAAGGGACAATCGAGAAACCAGAATAAGGAAGGCAGAAAGGACGTGAGTAGGTGTCAGTCTCCATATGTGAGCAGTCATCTTGGTTCATTCTGATTAAATGTCTCCTTTGCCCATTGCCAGAATCTGCAGTGCACCCACCATGGAATTTCATGGAAACCTTCCACCCAAAGACAGTGAGTGAATTCTCTTACCAGTGGGGTGGTATTTTTGTCCTGTTTGTTTTCCTTCCTCCCCTTAAGGAAATAATTTATCTTTGCTGGTTTATTTTCCATTTGCAAAAGAAATCCATGCTTATAACATTTTAAACATTTCAGCAATGTATAACACCACCCCCGGAGATAGCCACTAGTATTCTTTGGAACATTTTCCTCTGGATATTTTTCTACGAATATCTTAACACGAAAAATATTTTTAAATGGAGCCATAAGGAAGATGCAATTTTGCAATTTGCCTTTTTCACTTAGTGTATCAGTGACATGTCAGAATATATACATCTATCTCATTCTGTTCATCGATAGCAAATTATTCTAAAATATGAATGAACTTTTTTAAGTTTTTAATTTATTGTGATTGAGTGGAAGTGTATAATACATTATAAACATGCATGCCTGCCTATGTGCAGCTCCTGCTGCTCTCCCTGCCCGGTGACAGCACACTCCTCCTATCTGTTCTGTATATGTCATATCCTCCTAACAATCTCCTGTCTCCTCCTTTCCACCCTCTTCCCCCCCTCCAGTAAGAGGCCAACAGGGCAACATCCTTTAGATGTATAGAACTATAAGTGCACTCGTGATATGGTCACTCTGTGTCACTGAGTCCAATTCATGAATGAATATTTTATAATTTGTTTAAATATTTTCATGTTGATGGATACAGATGGTTTCTGGTTTTTTTAAGTGTGTGAACAATGCTACAGTGAACCTTCCTGTACATATATCTTCTTGTATATGTGCAAGTATTGCCATAAGGTGATTGTTAGATGCAAAACTGCTGGGTCTAAGTGTCAGCATGTTGCTAAACTTCCCTCCAAAAGATTGTACCAATTCCCACTTCCACCAGCTGTGCTCAGCCCTTAACATAAATAAAGATTCTGCAATGTTTTTCCCTTACAGGCTTTCACACCTAATTATCAGTAATTTTCATTTTCCAAACACTTTCTCTCTTGATAATGCAAAACCACCAGCTGGAACATTCCATCACATTCTGTCTGCTTTTCTCCTTCCCCCAGAAAAAGGCAGAAGCAGTGTCGCAGAAAACACATTAGTATTCTTCAGCTGAAATCTCCTGGCCCCTAGCAGTTCATCCTCTCCTTTTTAAATTACTGTGGCTTGCTAAGTTAGAAGCTATTAAAAAGCCCTCGTGTTCTGTATAATTACTTTAGGGTTTTCTTGGAAGTCTCATGCCAATGGAATAAAAATGTTAGCGAATCATCTGAAAATAATACATAAATGCCACTTGATTTGAGTGAAGGTTGAGCCTCATTTTTCTGATTTAACAGTAGGTGGCTTTGTATCCCTAAACAAAGACCTTGCCAAGCTAGATTTCGCTAGGATCAGGTTAACTGTTCCATTTTTGTAAAGTTGTATTAAATTTCAATAACATTTCTTTTAATCAGTGTTCAAAGGATAGAAAAATGTTTGGGGAAAAATCCAGGCTCTGCAGTTCTTACATGTTCATATCACCTGCTCATGGAAGGAAGGAGGAGTGTCTCTCCCTCTTGGTTTGGTCACAAGGTTACCCAACACCCTTTCACATCTGTCCACTCTCAGCTGATTGAGGTATCATTAAGCATGCTGGACTGAGAGCATCCTACTACATCTTTGGTCTCTGATGAAGGGCTCTGAGGTAACCCCTGAGTTTAAATCTAAGTCTCCCCAGGAGGTACTGGCTGTAGGACCTTGAGCAAAACAACCTCTTAGTGTCTTCCTTTCCTCATTTGTAAATCAAGTTGACGGTGTCAACTTGGACTCAAACATAGCAATGGTCACAAAGATGGCACAGGATTGCATAACCGTTCTGTTCTATTGTGCGTAAATTCACTACAAGTCGGAACCCATATGACAATAACTAAGAAGTAAGGGGCTGACATTAGTACCTGCCTCATATGGTGGTTGTGACACTAAATCTGTCATTAACTCTCTGACTTCAGACAGAAGTACATAGCATAGTGTCTGGCATACAGTGAGTTCTCCATAAATGTTTTCCATCTTGCTAAATTCTTAACAGGCAACCTACAAAAGGAATTAAGCACAGTTATACCCAACATCTTTGTGGCATTCAGTATTTCACACTGAGTACTTTCCCAGACAAGATTTTATTTAATTTTTAAAACAAAATCTGGAAATTAAGTGATTATTGTTATTGTTGTTGTTAGGTGCCATCAAATTAGTTCCAACTCATGATGACCCTATGCAGAACAGAACAAAATGCTGCCTGATCTTGTGCCATGTCCATAATTGTTTTTATGCTTAAGCCCATCATTGCAGCCACTGTGTCCGTCCATCTCATTGAGGGTGTTCCTATTTTCTGCTGATCTTCCACTCTACCTAGCATGATATCCTTCTCCAGGGACTGATCCCTACTGACAACATGTTCAAAGTATGTAAGACATAGTCTCACCATCTTTTCTTCCAAGGAGGACTCTCGTTGTACCTCCTCCAGAACAGATCTGTTTGATCTTTGGTCAGTCCATGGTACAATGAATAGTCTCCCCCAATACCACAATTCAAAGGCATCGGTTCTTCTTCTATCTGCCTTATTCATTGTCCAGCCTTTGCATGCATATGAGGTGATTGAAAATATACTGTGGCTTGGGCCAGGCATGCCATAGTCTTCAAGGTGACATCTTTACTTTTCAATACTTTAAAGAGGTCTTTTGCAGCAGATTTGCCCAGTGCAATGTGTTTTTTGATTTCTTGACTGCTGCTTCCTTGGGTGTTGATTGTGGACTCAAGTAAAATTAAATCCTTAACAGCCTCGATCCTTTCTCCAGTTATGATGATGTTGCTTACTGGTCCAGTTGGGACGATTTTTGTTTTCTTGATGTTGAGGTGCAATCTATACTGAAGGCTGTAGTCTTTACTCTTCATCAGTAAGTGTTTCAAATTCTCTTCACTTCCAGCAACCAAGTTTGTGTCATCTGCCTAATGCGAGCTGTTAATAAGTCTTACTCCAGTGCTGATGCCTCATTCTTCTTTACATAGTCCAGCTTCTTGAATTATTTGCTTGGCATACAGACTGAAAACATGTGGTGAAAGGATACAGCCCTGATGCACACCTTTGCTGACTTCAAACAATGCAGTGTGCCTTCTGTTTGTGTGGCTACCTCTTGATCCTTTTAGATTCCTTAAGAGCACAATTAAGTGTTCTGGTATTCCCATTCTCCACAATATTAGTCATAATTTCTTATGATCCATACACTCAAATGTCTTTGCATAGTCCGTGAAATACAAGTAAATATCTTTCCGGTATTCTCTGCTTTCAGCCAAGATCCATTTGACATCAGCAATGACATACCAGGTTCCATGTCCTCTTCTGAATCCAGCTTGAATTTCTGGCATTTCTTTGTCAATATGCTGTTGCCATCACTTTTTAATGATTTTGAGCAAAATTTTACTTTTGTGTGACATTAACAATATTGTCTGAAAATTTCTACATTTAGTTGGATCACCTTTTTTGGGAATAGGCATAAATATGGATCTCTTCCAGTTGGTTGGCCAGGTAGCTGTCTTCCAAATTTCTTGGCAGACAGTGAGTACTTCCAGTGCTTCATCCGTTTGTTGAAATATCTCAGCTGATAGCCCGTCAATTCCCGGAGACTTGTCTTGTGCCAGCACCTTCACTACAGCTTCAACGTCTTCCTTCGGTATCATCAGTTCCTGATCATGTGCTCCCTCTTCAAATGACAGAACGTCAACCAGTTCTTGCTGGTTTAATGGCTCTGTGTATTCCTGCCATCTGCTTTTGATGCTTCCTGAGTTGTTTAATATTTTGCCTGTAGGATCCTTCTCTATCGCAACTAGAGACTTGAATTTTTCCTTCAGTTCTTTCAGCTTGAGAAATGCAGACTGTGTTCTTCCTTTTTGTTTTCCTGTTTCCAGATCTTTGCACATGTTGTTATAACACTTTATCTTGTTTTCTTGAGCTGCCCTTTAAAATCTTCTGTTCAGTTTTTTATTTCATCATTCCTTCCTTTTACTTGAGCTGCTCAGTGTTCAAGAGCAAGTTTCAGAGTCTCTTCTGACATCTGGTTTATTCTTTTCTTTCTTTCCTGTCTTTTTCATAATCTCTTGCTTTTTTCATGGATGATTTCTTTGATGTCATTCCATAGTTCTTTTGGTCTTTGGTTGTTAGTGTTCAACACATCAAATCTGTTCTTGAGATGGTCTCTAAATTCAGATGGAATATACTCAAGGCCATACTTTGTCTCTCATGAATTTGTTCTAATTCTCTTCAGTTTCAAGTGGTTGGTATTCTAGTTTTAGAGACGGATAAACTGAAGCTTAGAAAAATCAAGTGATTTATCTGAAGTCAGAGAGCTAATGACAGATTCTGGTAAGACAGACTCTGAGTTGAATCTTCTTTCTCTGGCACCACAAAAAGAACACTAAATTTTCAACTTCCTAAGGGATTCACTTATTCATTATCTCCCCTTCCCAACTAAAATCTTCCTCATCCTTTTGTCCCAGCTTAAATATCACTTCTGTCTAATCAGAAGTAATCACTCCGCTCTTTATGCTCACATGGCTCTACTTACAACACTATGCTTCTTTTCTTAAATACCAGAAGATCCACTAACAGCAATTATAGCAGGCTTAGAGACTCTTCAAGGTTAGGGACTGTATCTCAGCCTTTTTTTTTTTTTTTTTTTTTGGCTATTCCTCACTGCCTAGAACAGTGCCTGAAACAAAGTTTCTGCTTTTGAGAACATCATATTATATACATGCATACAAAATAATTACAGTACAGTATGGTAAGTGCATATTGCCTTGGGCAAGTCTGCTGCAAAATACCTCTTTCAAGTGTAAATCCAAAGGAAAGATGTCACTTTGAGAACTAAGGTGCTCCTGACACAAGTCTTGATAATTTCAATTGTCTTAAATGCCTGTGAAAGCTGGCAATGAATAGGAAAGACTGAAGAATTGATGCATTTGAATTATGGTGTTGGCAAAGAATATTGAACATATCATGGACTGCCAGAAGAATAAACAAATCTGTTTTGAAAGAAGTACAGTCAGAATGCTCCTTACAAGTGAGGCACTTGCTTTGGACATATAATCAAGAAACACCAGGCCATGCAGAAAAATACCATGCTTAGTAAAGCTGAGGGTCAGAAAAAGAGAGGAAGATCCTCAAGATGGATTAAGCTTCAAAAATGGGCTCAAGCATCCTGGCCACCACTGGTGATAGCTGTGATGGAGCTCACAAAGTTGAGTCTCACTATCAACACAAGAATAAAAAGGGGTGCACCCCGAGATCTCCACTAACAGACCACAATTGATGGTCCAGGGGCCTCGGAGTTCCCCTGCAACCATGGCCCCTGACCTTGATGCTGCCCCTGTCAATAAATCATAATGGAGGTCAACTCTTTGGACAGGAATGAATTGGACTTGGCTACACAGAGTGACCATATCATGTGTGCACTTTATGATTCTATGCATGTATAGGATGTCATCCTGCTGACCTCTTACTGGAGGCAGGGGAGTGGTTGGAGAGGAGGAGATAGGAAATTGTTGGGAGGATAAGATATGTACGGAGTAGAGAGGAAAGGTGTGCTGTCAGCTGACAGGGAGAGCAGTGGGAGCTGCACATAGGTGGGCATGCAAATTTATATGGGAATGTACGTTTTCATTCAATCATAATAAAATAAAAAGAAAAAAAAATAGGCTCAGGCATAACAATAGCCATGAGGATGGTGAGGACCAGGTGAGGTTTCATTCTGTTGTACACAGAGTTGGTTGCTGAGTTGGAATCAATTTGATGGCACCTGTTAATAGCAACATGGTAAGTACAGACAAGGCATATCACAGCTGTGGGAATAAACTATGAGATTATTTGCTTTTCTTAGAAGATGTGAATCTTAATTGAGGTTCGCTAAATAAGCAAGACAATTGAAGCATATAAATATGTAGAGAGAGTGATTTGTTTCAAGGAAATGGCTCACACACTTGTAGAGGCTGTAACATCCTAAGTCTGTAGGTCAGGAAAAAAGCTCCTCCTGATTCACATAGCCATAAGGGCTGGTGAACTCAAGATTGGCAGACCAGAGAGCAGGGCTGTTGCTCTCAGGCTGTGAGGATCAACAAATCTCAACATCAGCAGGCAAGATGGAAAACAAACTGCTAGCCCAAGTCCCAAGAACCAGGAGTCAGTGAACATGAACCAGCTGCAGGATTCAGAACAAGCAAAAGCTCTTGAACCCTGCGTGAATGCACTCAGTGCAGATCACAAGCCCAAGTAAACTTCAACTGATCGGCTACTCACAGCTAATCCCATCATGGGGGGTGATCATGTATCAGATCTTAACAAAGAAGTGATCATGACACTGAGAACCATGGCCCAGCCAAGGTGACATACAGTGTTAACCATCACAAAGTGACATTTGAGTTAGATCTTGAGAGATGAACAGCAGATTATCAGACAGTAAAGGCTGGTCAAAGCATTCTAGAGAGAAAGAGCAGCAGCCACACTGGGTCCTGAAATGCTCACCCTGGAAGGACACTTTGTATTTTCTAAAAGAGTCCTGGAAGAGCACAAACTCTTACAGTGCCGAAGAAATGAGTGACTAATGGTAAAACTTCAAGGAACAGAACACGTGGCTCATCTGACAGGCAGCATGACATAGCAGCCAGAAGTGTGGACTATTGATTGAGATTGCTTTATTTGTATTTTGGGCCAGCCACTTATTGCCTGTGTGACCTTGGGCAAGGAGCTCTGTTCCTAAATTTCCACATTTGTATAAAGGGGACAACAATAGCAGCTAACTCACAAGAGTGTCATAACAACTGAAAGCTGTCATAAAGTTCTTGGAACAAAGCTGACATGTTGTAACCACTCTGCATACATTGGCTATTATTATTACCCACTGTCCCTGAAATGCTATGTTGGCTATTCTTATTATCTTCTGTCCCCAAATTTCAAGCAAATCAGCAACTGTTACTTCATTACTTTGTAGAATTGGTCCTAAATTTTGTTGTAAACTAATTTGGCAAAGAACCTGGTTAAAAGAGAATTAATTGCTCTACTGTAAGTTCATTTCCAACCAACAAAGCCTACAACCTGGGTTTGATATAATGTGGGCATATCCCAAAGTGTGTTTCGTTGAACTGTTAAATTATTTGGTGTTCTTTGAGAAAGGAGTTCCATGGTCAGCCAAGTTTGGAAAATGCTGATAAATAGGTTTCATTGATGTAGAATTTCTCAGAACATTCAATAATCTAGTATACTTTGTGAATTTCCAAGAAAAAAAATAAGAGCAGGGAGCATTTCCCAAATTACTTCTCTCCCTGTACCTTCACCCTTCCTGTCTCTCTTCCATTTTCATTCCTTCCCCCACCTTATCATTTGGAACATCTTCTGGGACTCATATTCTGTAGCATCAATTTGTTTTTAATATACATGTGGGAGTATATTAGTCATAAAATCAAAAAAAGCAAACTCACTGGCATCAAGTGAATTCCAACTCATAGACATTTGAAATTTTCTTTCTGATAATTCCCAAATCTGTGTCATATCTGGGTTTGGTTCTGTTGCTTTCCACAGGTTTCACATGCCTCTAGTAACTCCAGAGTACTTTTCCAGTCCCTCTCCTGCACCAGTAACAGGTGTTACATAATTAAGTGACAAATTTGGGTTGTTAAGCCTGATTCTTTCCTTCCCTCCTCTATAAAAATTATAAGTAATAACCTGCAATCCACCCTAGAGTCTTGTAACTCTAGTTGACAGGAGAGAAGCCTGATGTTTTTTGTTACTCTGGGCAGGCTTTTTTCATTAGGTTTTATTTGGAAATGTTGACAGTAATCAGAGAAACTTTATGATGACAATGATGTTGAGAGTACACAGGGTCCTAAGCCTCCTAGCTGAGAGTAAGGCCAACTCAGCCCTACTCCTTCTTTTTCAAGACAAGACTACTGAGGTGCCAGGGTGTAGGGGGTGTTTGGGATTCCCAAGTGCTTCCAAATTTAGTACCAGTGGATTTAATAGTATTTTTATTTAAAACAGTTTTTACTCTGCTAAAATATACATAACACAAAGTTTTCCTTTTTGTGCCTCTTAAGTGTTTAGTTCAGTGACATTAGTACATTCACAGTAATATACAACTATCACCCCTATGTTTGGTTGTTGGTTGCCACAGAGTTGATGCCAACTCGTGGTGACTCCACATGTGTTAGAGTGGAATTGTGATCCACAGGCTTTCAAGGCTGTGACCTTTCAGAAGCAGATCACCACATTTGTCTTCCAAGGCATCTCTGGGTGCGTTTGAACTGCTAGCTTTTCAGCTACTAGTTGACTGCTTAACTGTTTGCCCCACCCATGGACTCCAATTCTTCTAAAAAGTCTTCATCATCCAACATGAAAATTCTGTACTACTTAGGTACTAACTCCCTGTTTATCCCTCCCGCCTCCCAGCCCTAATAAGCGCTAATCTACTTTTGACTCTATGCTTTTGTCTACTTAGGTAATTCATGTAAGAGGGACCATACAAAGTTTGTCCTTTTCTGTCTGACTTACTTTGCACAGTATAATGTTTTCAAGATTCGTCCACATTGTGGCATGTATTGCAACTTCACTTCACTGTATGACCAAGTAATAGTCCATTGTATGCATGTACCACATTTTCTCCCATCCATTTCTTGATGGACACTTGGGTTGTTTCCATCTTTTGGCTGTTGCAAGTGGTGCTGAGGTGAACACTGAGTGTTAAGTATCTGTGTTCCTGCTTTCAACTCTTTTGGGTATGTACTTAAGAGTGGAATTGCTGGGTCATCTATAAGTTGTATGTTTTGACTTTTAATGAACAGCATGCTATCTTTTTGATGCTCAGGTTTTGTAGGAGAAAAGCACTGAAACAAAAATATACTCTATCCCACTCTTCTGAGATGAACAAAGTATCATTATTCTATCTCATGTGATAATACGCCCTACCTTGACAATTCTTAAGTACTTCAGTTTCTTCAGAAAAAATATTGGTTGAGTGAGGAAAATCAAGGGATAAAATAATAAACATGTTTTCTAGGAATCTAACAAACTGCACATTTCCCGCATTTCAAAAGTGTCATTGTCTTAGGCATCTAGTGCAGCTATAACAGAAATACCACAAGTGGATGGCTTCAACAAAGATAAATTTATTCTCTCACAGTCTAGTTGGCTACAAGTCCAAATTTAGGACATCAGCTCCAGGTAAAGGCTTTCTCTTCTGTTGGCTCTAGAAGAAGAAGATCCTTGTCATCAGTCTTCCCCTGGTACAGGAGCTTCTCAGCACAGGGACCCAAGGTCCAAAGGATATATACTCTTCTCTTCATTCGTGGTGATGTGAGGTCCCATGTTTCTCAGTTCACTTCTCTCTTTTATATCTCAAAAGAAACTGATTTATGACACTACCTAATCTTGTAGTTCTTATCAGTATAACTGGTACTAATCCATCCTATTGCATGATAATGATAGGATCTACAACAGGTAGGGAAATCACATCAAAATGGTAAAGAATCATACAATACTGGGAATCATGACCTAGCCAAGGTGACAGATATTTTGATGGGATAAATTCAGTCCATGACAATCACGTTGCATTAAAGTTGTTAGCTTAAGTTACCACAGAAGTAGGTTCTAATATTTGGGTTTTAAGTTCTCATTGAAATTCTCTTTTTATTGAGAGAGAAGACTACTTTCTATTGAGAGATTACTACTAGATGTGCTAAGCCTGTTAGTTATTTCTCACTTGATTCTCACCATGGACTGTGAGAGAACAGCTAATCTCTTCCTTGTGCAGTCTGGAAAGCTAAGTATAGAAGAGATGGCTAGGATCAAAGATTGTGCAATGTCAAAATTTGTACTGTAAATGCATTCTGATTCAGGGAGTAAACTTCCTTTTGTTGATTACCCTTTCCTTCTTTCTTACACTATTTCAGACATTCACTAGCTCTAGAGTCTAGACAATGAACAAGGAAGACAGATGAAAAACTGATGCCTTTGAATTGTGGTGCTGAAAGACAGTATTGAATATACCATGGACTGCCGAAAGAATGAACAGATGTCTTGGAACAACTATAAACAGAGCATTCCTTAGAAGCAACGATGGTGAGACTGCATCTTGGGTGCTTTGAACACGTTGTCAGAAGGGATAAATCCTTGGAAAAGGACATCACGCTTGGTAAAGGAGAGGGTCAGTGAAAAAGAGGAAGACCTTTGACAACACAGATTGACACCGTGGCTGTAACAATGGTCTCAAGCATAACAACGATTGCAGACATGATGCAGGACTGACAGTGTTTTGTTCTGTTGTACATAGGGTTGCTACAAGTTGCAACCCACTTGGCAGCACCTAACAACAACAACAACAACAACAGAGTCTAACACAGAAATGCCAGTGCTAAAACCCAAGAAGGTTAAACAAGCAGATATATAAACATATTGTTGTTGGGTGCTGTTGCATTGATTCCGACTCAACAGTGATCACATATAATAGAACAGAACTGCCCCATAGGACTGCCTAGGCTGTAATCTTTTTTTATTTTTCTTTAGAAGTTTTCCTTTATTTGTGATATTTTCAGCACACAACATGGCACCTGTGTTTAAAGGAGAAATTCTTATTTGAACGTTCAATCAGAATCAAATTTAAGTGTTCCACGAAAGAAAATAAACAATGTGATGTAACAAAAGTCAGAATTAAGCATCATTCGTGTGTCTCTACTTGAGGAAATACTTGTGGGAGCTATTTTTAAATCCCGTTTCTAAGAGGAAAAAAACAGAGAAACATGAGGGAAATTACAAACAAAGCTCCAAGATGAGAAACTGCATAATCCCCATCTCTATATGTCAAGTTTCAAGACCAAAAAACGTGACTGTGAAATGACATTTCTGTCATCTATGGAAAGAAGAATATCCTGACTGGGGTGAGACATGCCAGACTGAAAAAATCTTACACACTGCAAAGACAAGCATAAGTCTTTTAGTTCTGGGGGAAAAAGCACTTTCTTCACCTTCAGCTTCAACTTCAAACAAAAACAACTTGCTTTCTGTGACATAACCTGTTCAGTGAAAAAAACAAACAAACAAACAAGAAAGATAGAAAAAAATGGGTGTATGGTAATTTAGCATAAGCAAGCATTTAAAATCAGGCCCATTTGTCATTACTACTATCTGTAGGAAATCTGTCAGAAAAAAGAAACTATAAAATAACTCACATTTATTTAGTAGCAACCATGATAACTGAAAAAGTTCTGATGTCAAGAAAGATTTATATCAAAATAGATTTTTAAAAATTATAACATATACTGCTTGATGCATACTCAATAGATTAAAATGGTAATTAAAATCTCTTAAAATTATTTTCAAAATACTTCATTGTGCTTTAACTGAAAGTTTACAATCCAAGTCAATTTGCCATATAAAATCCCTTGTACACACACTGTTATGCAACTCCAGCTGCTCTCCCAACCCTGTGGCAACACACTCCGCCTTTCTACCCTGCATTTTCCATACCCATTCAACCAACTCCTGTTCCCCTCCACTCTTTCATTGAGCCTCTGGACAGCAGCTGCTCAGACAGCCTAATGTATATATTTAAGCTGAGAAACACACTTATTGCCAGCATCACTCTGTGTATTATAGTCCAGTCCTATCTTTGTCTGAAGAGTTGGCTTCAGTACTGGTTTCAGCTCTAGGCCATCAGGGAGTCCAGAGGCTATGTCTTCAAGGGACCCCCTGGACTGTTGGACCATCAAGCCTGGTCTTTTAATAGAGTTTTAAAGCCTGGTAGCATTGTGGCTAAGTGCTACCGCTACTAACAAAAATGTTGGCAGTTCAAATCCACCATGCTGTCCTTGGAAACTCTATGGGACAGTTCTACTCTACCCTATAGGGTGTTATGAGTCAAAATTGACTCAATGGCAATGGCTACTTCTGCACATCCATTTTTTTCCCTCTGCATCAGGGCGTCTACATTGTTTTCCTTGTCAAGGCAGTCATTGGTGGCCGCTGGGCACAATCTAGTTCTTCTGGTTTTATGCTGATGTGACCCTTCTGTCTCCTGGGCTCATATTTTCCTCCTGTCTTTGACGTCCTTCATACTCTGCTCCAGGTGAATGGGAACCAGCTGATGCTCCTTTGACGGCCACTTGCTAGCTTTTAAGAGTCCGTGTGCTACACACCGAAGCAGTATGCAGAACATATTCTTAAAAAAAAAAAAAAAAAAAAACTTAGTCATGCCAAATGATCTCAATGTCCCTTGAAATCATGGTCCCCAGACCCCTGCTCCTGCTACTCTGTCTTTCAAAACATTGGGTTGTGTTTAGGAGACCTCTTAGCTTTTGGTATAGCCCAGCAGTGTTAATCTCCCTTCTATTGTGTGCTATCAATCCTTTCACCTAACCCAGTTCCTATCTGCTATCTAATCTATGAATACTCCTCTCCCTCTCTTCTTCTCTCCCCACTTTGTAACCATCAAACATTATTTTCTTTTGTGCTTAAACCTTTTATCAAATCCTTATAATAGTGGACTCAAACAATATTTGTCCTTTTGCAACTAATTTCATTCAGCTTGTCTTCCAGGTGACTCCAGGTTATCAGATGTTTCCTAAAATCATTGCTCTTATTTATGGTTGCATAGTATTCCATTGCATGAATATACTATAGTTTGTGCGTCTGTTCGTTTGTCAATGGGGACTTAGCCTGATTCCATGTTTTTGCTGTTGTGGACAGTGCTGCAATAAACATTGGTATGTATGTACGTATTTACTTGTGTGACAGCTCTTATTTCTTTAGGATATATTCCAAGAAGTGAGATTTCTGGGTTATATGGTGTTTTTATTTCTAGCTGTTTAAGAAAACATCAAATCAATTTCCAAAGTGGTTGTACTGTTTTACTTTCTCACCAGCAATGTAGAAGAGTTCCAGTCTCTTTATAACCTCTCCAACATTTATTGTTCTGTATTTTTGGATTAATGCCAGTCTTGGGGTGAGATTGTATCTCACTGCACTTTTGATTTGTATTTCTCTAATAGCTAATGATTATGAGCATTTTCTCATATATATGTTAGCCACTTAGATATCTTCTTTGGTGAAGTGCCTGTTCATATCCTTTCCCCATTTTTTACTTGGGTTGTTTGTCTTTTTCCTGTTGATGTTTTGCAGTTCTTTGTAGATTATAGATTAGATACTAATTAGATTCGTGATAGCCATTCTTTTTCCCCAGTCTGTAGGTAGTCTTTTTACTCTTTTGATTAAGTCTTTAAATGAGCATAACTACTTGATTTTTAGGAGTTCCCTGTTATCTGTTTTCTCTTTTCATGTTTGTGCATTGTTAGTAATATTTTGTAGTCTATTTATGCTGTGTTAGGGCTCCCAGCACTGTCCCTGTTTTTTCTTTCATGATCTTTACTGATTTAGATGTTATATTTAGGACTTTGATCCATTTTGAGTTAGTTTTTATACATGATGTAAGATACGGATCTTGTTTCATTTTTTTGCCAGTGGATGTCCAGTTATGACAACACCATTTGTTAAAGAAACTATCTTTTCCCCAGTTTATGGACTTTGTCCTTTTGTCAAACATCAGCTGCTTATAGGTGGATGATGTTATATCTGGATTCTCAATTCTGTTCCATTGGTCTTTATACTAGTTTTTGTACCACTTCGAGGCTGTTTTGACTACTGTGGCAGTGTAATAGGTTCTAAACTCACGTAATGTGAGGCCTTCCACTTTGTTCTTTTTCAGTAATGTTTTACTCATCCATGATTTCTTTCCTTTCCAAATGAAGTTGATGATTTCTTTCCCCATCTCATTAAAAAATGCCATTGGAATTTGTATTGGGATGGCACTGTATTTATAGGTCACTTTGAGTAGAATAGACATTTTCACAATGTGAAGTCTTCCTATCCATGAGCAAGATAGGTTTCTCCACTTAAGTAGCTCTATTTTGGCATCTTGCAGTAGAGTCTTATAATTTTCTTTGTATAGATCTTCTACATTTCTGGCTAGATTTATTCTTAGGTATTTTATCTTGTGGGGGCTATTTTCAATAGTATTGATTTGGTGATTGCCTCCTTGATAGTCTCTTTTTTGGTGTAAAGAAATCCAACTGATTTGTTTATGTTTATCTTATATCCTGATACTTAGCTGAACTCTTCTATTAGTTCCAGTAGTTTTTTGTTTTTTAAGGATTCTTTATGTTTTTTTGTGTATAAAATCATATTATCTGCAAATAGAGACTCTTTTACTTCTTTGTACTAATGTGGATGTCCTTTATTTATCTTGTCTGATTGCTCTGGCTAGAACCTCCAGCACACTGTTGAATAAAAGTGGTGACAATGGGCATTCTTGTCCGGTTCACATTCTCATGGAGAATATTTTCAATCTCTCTCCATTTAGAATAATGTTAGCTGTTGGCTTTGCAAAGATGTCCCTTATTATGTTGAAGAATTTCCCGTCTGTTCTTGCTTGCTGAGAGTTTTTAACACGAGTAGGTCAAATGCCTTTTCTGAATCAGTTGATAAAATCAAGTAGTTCTCGTCTTTTTATTTATGTGGTTGATTACACTGTTTTTCCCTGCATCACTAGTATGAATTCCACTTGGTCACTGTGAATTATTTTTTTTGTATGTTGTTGAATTCTATTGGATAGGATTTTGTTGAAGATTTTTGCTACAAAATTCATGAAAGATATTGGTCTGTAATTTTCCTTTTTTGTGTCGTGTTTACCTGGTTTGAGTATCAGGGTTATGCCGGCTTCATAGAATGAGTTTCGGAGTATTCCATCCTTTCCTATGCTTTGAAATACCTCCTTCTCCTAAAGTTTGGTAGAATTCTTCAGTGAAGCCATCAGGGCCACGGTTTTTTCTTTTTTTATTATTGGAAGTTTTTCAATTACCTTTTCAGTCTCTTCTTTTGTGATGAGTTTATTTATTTGTTCTACTTCTGTTTGTGTTAGTTTTGGTTTGTAGTATGTTTCTAGTAATTTGTCAATTTCCTATAGGTTTTCAAATTTATTAGACTATGATTTTTCATAATATTCTATTATGATTCTTTTAATTTCGGTCGAGTCTGTTGTGATATTGCCCATTTCATTTCTTATTAAAGTTGTTTGCTTCCTCTTCTGTTCCTCTCTCGTCAGTTTGACCAATGGTTTGTCTATTTTGTTGATCTTTTAAAAAAAGAACAGGTTTCGATGTTGATTGTTTTTCTATTCTCTAGGTCTGATCTAATGTTTTTCTTTTTTATTGTGATTAAGTGAAAGTATATAATCCAAACCAATTTTGCATGCCTGCCTGTCTGCAGCTTCACCTGCTCTCCTCACCCAGTGACAGTACATTCCTGTTTTCACTTTATACTTCTAGTATCCTAGTTGTCATGGATTGAATTGTGTTCCCCCAAAATATGTGTAGTAATTTGCCTTGGCCATAATTCCCGGTGTTCTATGATTGTCCTCCATTTTGTGATTCTCCTATGCTGTGTGTTAAAGGACCAGGGTGGGACTGTAAATCCCTTCATAAATCACCTCCCTGTTCTGCTGCAAAGGGGGTTTACCTGGAGTATGGCTTGTCCCACCCTTAATCCTTTCATCCTCCAAGAGATAAAAGGGAAGGGAAACCAGCAGAGAATTGGAAACCTGACACCATCAAGAAAGCAGCACTGGGAGAAGACTGCATCCTTCAGACCTGAGGTTCCTGCACCAAGATGCTCCTTGAACAAAGACTGATGCAAAACTGGACTTTCCTTCAGAGCCAACAAGAGGGAAAGCCTTCCCCTGGAGTTGGCATGCTGAATTTGGACTGTAGCCTACCAGACTGTGTAAGAATAAACCTTCCTTTGTTAAAGCCGTCCTCTTCACGATATTTCTGTTAGAGCAGCACTACTTGGCTAAAACACTAGTCCCTTTCTGTCTACCCTCATTTCTCTCATCTTAGAAAACCATAACGTACACACACCATGTGTCATACTGTTCTTGAGTCCAGCCCATTCTTGTCTGAAGAGTTGACCTCAGTACTGGTTTCTGGTCAGGGCCAACAGCATGTTTAGGAGTCATGCTCCCAGGGAACCCTCCAGGCTGTTGGACCATCAGTTCTAGTCTTTTAGTAGAGTTCTTGAGCTGTACACCTCTTTTTCTTGAGTTGCTTGAGGGAGTCTACATTGCGTCCCGCATCATCACTGCCTTTGCTGGTGACCAGGCATCATCTGGTTCTTCTAGTCTCATGTTGATACAGTCTCCCATTCATATGGGTCCTTCTGTGTCCTGTGCTCTTTTTTCCTTGTGTCTTTGATGTTCTCGGGTATTATCAATTTCTGGTCTAATTTTTATTATTTGCTTTCTTCTGGTGCCCAAAGGGTTCTTTTGCTGCTCTTTTTCCACTTACTCAAGTTGTAGCATTAATGTTTTGATTTGGGCCCTTTCATCTTTTTGTATGTGTGCACTTATTGAGATAAATTGTCCTCTGAGCACCTGTTTTGCTGTATCCCATAGGCTCTGATAGAACGTATTTTTATTCCCATTTGATTCTATGATTTTCTTTATTTGATCCTTGATTTCTTCTATAACTCAGTCATTTCCAAGCAAGGTGTTGTTCAGTTTCCATGAGTTTGATTTTTTCCTCCTTTTTTCTGTTTTTGATTTCTATTTTTATAGCTTTATGATCTGAAAAGATGCTTTGTAATATTTCAGTGCTTTGAATTTTGTTAAGGATTGCTTTGTGGCCTAATATGTGGTCAATTCTAGAGAATATCCCATGTGCATTGGAAAAGAAAGCATGCTTGGCTGCTGCTGGGTGGTGTGTTCTGTATATGTCTATGAGGTCAAGTTCACTGTGGCATTTAGATATTTTGTGTTTATTGAGCTTTTTTCTAGACATTCTGTCCATTACTGAAAGTGGTGTGTTGAAGTATCCTACTATAATTGTGGAGCTATCTACTTCTGTTTTCAGTGCATCATGTATTTTGGAACTCTGTCATTGAGTGTGTAGATATTTAATATGGTTATATCCTCTTGGAGTATTGGTCCTTTAATTGTTACATAATGTCCTTTCTTATCCAATGTGGTGGATTTTACTTTAAAGTCTACTTTATCATAGATTAATATTGCCTCTCCTGCTCTTCTTTGAATGCTATTAGCTTGATGTATTCTTTCTCATCCTTTGAGTTTTAGTTTGCTCATATCTTTGAGTCTAAAGTGTGTCTCCTGCAGGCAGTATACAGATGGGCCGTGCTTTTTTAAACCAATCTGCCACTCTCCATCTCTTTACTAGTGCATTTAACCCATTTACATTCAGCATGATTATTGACAAAATTCAAAACCAAATCCACTGCCGTGGAGTCAATTCTAACTCATAGCAACTCTATAGGACAGAGTAGAACTTCCCCATAGAGTTTCCAAGGAGTGCCTGGTGGGATTGAACTGCTGAATTTCTGTTTAACAGCTGTAGCATGTAACTACTACTTCACCAGGGTTTCCAGACTTTAAGTCTAGTGATGTCATTTTGATGACTCTTTTTGTGCATTGTAGACAATTCTTTTGTTCCACTTAATTTTCTGTCCTAAGTCTTTTTTCTTTATGTATTTTCTTTTCATCTTTTTCAATGTTGGTTGCTTTGTACTTGCTGAGACTTCATTTGTTTTTTATTTTAATGCATCAGATTGATAGTTTCCTTTGTAGTTACCTTAATATTTACCCCTATTTTTCTAAATTCAAACCAGTCCTTAATTTCCTTATATAGTCTTGACTTCCTCTCTATATGAAAATTCTATGGCTATGTTTTAAGTCCCTCTTTTTTATTATAATGCTTGCATAATGATACCTCTTGTTCCCTATTTTCAGTGTTTTGCCTTTGATTTATTTTTCTGATTTTTCTATTAGGGTTGGTATCCAGTTGCTGTGTTCTAGCCTTGGTATGTTACCTGATGTTATCAGTTTGCTAACCAAAGTACTCACTTTAGTATTTCCTGTAATTTTGGTTTGGTTTTTGCAGATTTCCTGAATTTCTACTTATCTGGAAATGCCCTAGTTCTGTCATCATATTTAAGGGACAGTTTTGCTGGATGTATAATTCTTGGGCTGGCAGTTATTTTCCTTCAAGGTTTTGTGTATATCATCTTATTGCCTTCTTGCCTGTATGGTTTCTGCTGAGTAGTCAATGAGTCAGGCAGTCATGTGTAATAAACCTCATTTAATAGAGGAGGAAACTGAGGTCCAGAAAGTGAAAGTAACAGGCTCAAGACCACATCATGAGTAAGAGCCCATCTGCCACAAAGATTCTTTACCTTCTTGCTTGCTTTTAAACCCCATCCCTTACCTGTTCCACAGAACCTTGAAAGCATTTCCTCCTATGCACCTGACAGTGCACAGTGTCACGTACAGCCCAGTTCTTCAGGAAACAAGGGTGTATTCTATGTTTTGAAACTTGACCTTGGACCAGTTAGCAGTGAGAAGAACCAGTTTGGAGCTGTAGACATCACTCACTAACCTTGTGTGACCTTGGAAAAACAAAAACTTCTCTATTTCCATAAATATAAAATGGAAATAAGATTATGCCTGTAGTGTTATTGTGACGGCCAAAGGTGATAACAATCATTAACTCAGTTTCTGATAGCTGGGAAGGGAGTGCGGGGTCTCAAAAAATCTAGCATTCTCTTTCCTCCTTTACATGCAGGAGTCCCTGGGTGGTGCAAATGCTGCTAGCCAGAAGGTTGGCCGTTCAAGTCTGCCCGGAGATGTCTGGGAAGAAAGGCCTGGGAATCTACTTCTGAAGAATTAGCCACTGAAAACCCTGTCGACCACATTTCTAGTCTGACACACATGTGGTTGCCAGGAGCTGGAGTTAACTAGATGGCAACTGTTTTTGTTGTTGTTGTTGTTGTTTGTTTGTTTGTGTGCCTTGGTTTTGGTTTTACTCCTTGTATTAACTATACAACCTAATATTTCTGAATCTTTGTTTCATTATGGGGCTAGGAGGATTAAATGAGATAATTTAAATTCAAGCATTTGCCACATTACCCATTAGACACTTAACAAAGTGAGTTTCCTAGTACATCTTCCTTTTTAATCTTTAGGTGATCAGTAGAGAATGAAGGAATTGATGGATGAGTAAATTAATAAAATGGCACTCTGTCTACCTTAGAGTTTCAACCAAAACACTGCACCTCTCTTTACTTACACAATTTTTAGCACTTACAAAAAGCCCTGAGCAACGGGTGTTGTTACCCCAGTCTACAGATAAATAAACCCAAGGCTCAGGGAAGTTGAGTGATTTGTCCAGGATTCATTTGCTGGGAAGTGGCGAAACAACTTTCAAACCCAAGTCTGTATTAGTTTGAAAGAAGGGAGGAGTAAAAGGAGGATGATCAAAAAGGGTAGAAAAAGGATGATGTTTTCAATGGATTTCAAGAGTCAGAAAATGAAGAGAAGTGACCACAACTGATTTCACCCTCCACTACACATGGAGTGAAGGGGCCTTGGTGTTGCAGTGGTTAAGCATTTAGGTGCTAACTGAAAAGTCAGTGGTTTGAACCCCCCAGCTAGTCTATGGGAGAAAGATGTGGCAGTCTGCTGTTGTAAAGATTTGTAACCTTGGAAACCACAAGGGGAATTCTGCTCTGTCCTATAGAGTTGTCATGAGTGGGATCACTCCACAATTAGTTTACCTTCTTTATACTTACGTTGTTAATTATTTCTGCATGGTACAACTTTTTACATTTTTAACATTACATTAAAGTATAATTTACATAGATAGGTAGTCCCTGGGTTACAAACTAGACCCACTCCTAAGCATATCTTTAAGTAAAATTTGTAGGTGAACAGGTGTATAGGTTCTTATTTAGCCTTACTTTACTGCAAAAAAAAAAAAGGCTTGAGGTCTTTTTAGTGGTTGGAAAGTTGCACGTGCAGCAAGTGAAGGTGATTATGATGAAGAATTTTTGCAAACGGGTTGGTTCCATGGTTCCATGGTTTCAAAGTGAGGGTAAATTTCCTGACGAGAACTCAACAAAGAGTTCCTGATGGAGTAGGAGAAATGTGGGGTGCAGAACTCAAATTCCAAGAAAAAGACCAGACTTGATGGTCTGACAGACTAGAGGGTCCCTGGAAGACATGATCCCTAGGTTCTGTTAGTCCAGAACTGAAACCATTCTCAAAGCCAGCTTCTCAGACAAAGATTGAACTGGACTATGAGACATAAAAAGATTGTGGTGAAGCGTGTGCTCTCGGACACAAGTAGATAGATAGGCCTAACCAAGCAGCTCCTGTCTGGAGGCAAGAGAAGAAGGCAGAAAGGGACAGGAACTAGTTAATGGAAATACTGGACAGAGAGGAGCAGTGTGCTGTCACAGGATGGGGAGAGCAGCTAAGGTCACATAACAAAGTACGTGTCAGGTTTTATATGAGAAACTGATCTGAATTGTAACATTTCACTTAAAGCACAATTTTTTAAAAGTCAAAACAAAACAAAAAGTGAGGGCAAATTTATATAATATTAAAGGTCAAGTGTGACTTGTTCATATACTAGATGTTCATAGACTGGGGACTTACTGTGATAAAATTCACCGTTTAAAAGTGTACAGTTCTGTAAGTTTTGACAAAGGTACAAAGTTGTGTAACCCCCACTGAAATCAAGATACACAACAGTCCTATTCTGCACTCCCCCTAAACCTCCCAACTCCCTGGTCCCTGGAGACTATGATCTGTTTTCCTGTTCCTACAGATTTGCCTTTGTAAGAATGTTGTGTAAATGGAATCTCACAATATGTGGACCCTTGAGTCTGTCTTCTTTTACTCAGTGTATCTATATGGCACATCTTCAAATGTTTCCTAGACATGACCCCTGACCTAGTAGGGATTTATAATTATCATAAACTATGTTCTTGAAATCTTTTCCTCTTTAGGATGTGGGAAAAAAGTCTCTGGCACTTTCCAGGGGCAATCATTCCTTAAAGAGTAGATAAGAGGAGGAGGAGAAAAGGAAGGAAGTAATATTTAAGCTGTTCTCTCTCCAAAACATCTATGCCTTGAGAATTACAGGAAGGATCCGGTTAACTTTTCTGATGTCACAGACAAAACCCCACATAATCCTAGGTGAATGTCCTTTCCTGATGAAATTTTAAGGAGACTCTCAGGAGCTGGAGCAGCAACTGAAGAGAAATGAGTCTTGTTTTTAAGCAATATAAGGACTAAGACCCATGGAAGGCAGCTGAAGTGATGAATTGGTTGGAGGTGAGCAGCTGGGGAATGACATGATAAAGAAGGATGTGGATGTTCACTGGCCAGCAGACATGGAGATCAAGGAGCAAACTCTACATCAATATACCCATCCACTCACCATCCACCATCCACCACCCCCCATCCATCCCCCCATCCATCCCCCATCCTCCCACCCACCCACCCAGCCACCCCCCCACCCACCTGCCACCCCCCCACCCCCCCACCCCCCACCTACCCCCCCACCCATCCCCCCATCCATCCATCCACCCATCCCCCCATCCCCCCATCCTCCCATCCCCCCACCCACCCATCCACCCACCCATCCACCCACCCATCCACCCACCCATCCATCTATCCACCCACCCACCCACCCACCCACCCATCCATCCATCCATCCATCCATCCATCCATCCATCCATCCATCCATCCAACAAATATTTTCTAAGAGTGTGTTATACAAGAGTGAACAAGATATAGTGTATGTACTCCTTTAGGTGTCACATTTATGGTCTCCACTCTGTAGGGTGTACACTGCATAATTCTGTCTCTTGTAAACTGTACATTGTGTAACCTGTGCAGCTCTGTCCACAGCCTAGAGAGGAACACAAACAAGTCAACAGGTAACCATGATACAGTATTTAAGGAAAAAGGGGAACTGTGGGAGCAGAGAAGACGAATACTTAATCAGTAGGGACTGGGATATTCCGTTTCAAAGAAGGCTTCATGCAGAAAGTGACATTTAAATTGATCCTCGTAGATATACAGGAGTTGACCAGGCTAAGACATTTGGGGGTAGAATGTAGTAAAGAGTTCCAAACAGAAGAAATATTTGCAAAGCCCTGGAGGCAAGAGAAAGCCCAGCATATTCTGGGAACTACAAGCAATTTATATGGTTGGAATGAGGTGGGAGGGCTGCAGGAGGACTAAGATAGGTGTGTCTAGAGAGGTTATCAGGGCCGGATCACAAGAGATCTTGTAGGTAGACTGAAGAGCTTGACTTTATCCTGATTCCAGTGAGGATCAGCTGAAGGGAGTTAAGCAGGGGTGTGACATGACAGAGTTGCTCTCTAGAAAGACCACTGTGGCAGCCATGTCTAAGATGGACTACAGGCAACTAGAGTAGACACATAGCGACTGATTGACTATAAAACTGGTGTAATAGCCCAGCTGTAAGATGAAAGTGGCCTAGTGTGAGGGTGTGACCATGGATTTGGACAGAAAGGGGCATTGTTAAATATATTAAGGGATAGAATTGCCAGGACGTGGTGATTGGTTAGACACCAGAGGTAACGGAGAGGCTAGAAATGAAGCAGGACACCGTGACTGCTAGCTTGATCCTAGAGTAGACAGCAGGGTCATTTTCTGAACTGAACAAGGTGAAGGTAAGGCAGTGAGCTACATTTGGGCTGTGCCGAGCCTGAGGCGCCTGTGCCTCTCATGAGTGGTGGTGGCAGTAGTACACATGGCTGTGGTGTTCACGAGGGAGACGTGGAGGTCCTAAGACACCCGCAATCATTGGAGGTGTTCTCTCAGGGATGTTATGAGGAGTGAGAGGAAAAGGAGAAGTAGCACAGAATCCCTGAAGCACCAACACAATGGACAAGAGACTGAGGTCAAGAACCAGGCGAGAGCACCAAGTCTGGCCTTGGACAAAACGGAGCAGGATTGAGTTGATCTATAAAAACTCAAAACATTCATTGCTGCACCCGTGACTATTGGCACAGAGCCTGGCAGATAGAAGTAGCAGCAGATGTTGGTTAGGAAAAAAAAAAAAGGATTGAATGAATAAACACAAAAGTATGATTGCATAGTGGTTAAGTGCTATGGCTGGTAACCAAAAAGTCAACAGTTTGAATCCACCAGATGCTCCTTGGAAACTGTATGGGGCAGTTCCACTTTGTCTATAGAGTTGTTATGATTTAGAATTGACTTGATTGCAATGGCCTCGGTTTGGGGTTTATGAAGCTTTAGATTTTAAAAACATTTTACCAGTTCCGTAAAGCCTTGGTTTTCTTCTGTAAAACACATCTTGTTCCCAGCAAAGCACTCACCTTAGTAAATATTTATTTCTTTGTAGGAAATACCTGCTGTCTTTGTAACCCAGTGCTGCCATAACAGAAGTACAACAAATGGGTAGCTTTAACAAACAGAAACTTAACTTCTCACAGTTTAGGAGCCTAGAAGTCCAAAAGAAAGGTGCTGGCTGTGGGAGAAAACTTTCTCTCTCTGGGGACTTGGGAGGAAGGCCATCGTTTCTCTGAGCTTTTGTTCCCGGGTAATCTCGATGTGACTTGGCAGTTGTCATCTCCCTTTTCTGCCTGCTAGTTTGCATTTCATCTCTATTATATCTCAAAAGGAATTGACTCCAGATGCACTGTACACTAAGCTTGCCTCATTAGCATAACAAAGACAACCCATTTCCAAATGGTATTATATTCACAGGCATAGAGGTAAAGATTTACAGCACATATTTTGAGGGGACATAATTCATTCCATAACACCTGGTAAAGTATATAAGCAAGCACAGATTTTATATAGGAAAAGATCTCTATATCCAGCTACCTGAAAGCAAAAATTTAATTTAAAAAAGTCATAGAAGGTTGAATGGCAAATGACAAATTCTTGAAAGCAAAGTACACAATCTACAAAGGGATGGCTTCTTGAATATGGAAAGAGCCCTTGCAAATAAAAAAGAGAAAGGTAAATACGTCAGTATGAAAATAAAGTCATTAACAATCAATCCATAAAAAAACACAAATAACAAATAAACATACAAAAACCTCCATCATGTTAACACTCAAAACGTTCACTTTAAAATATAATCTCTCACTTACCAACCTGGCAATGAATTTGAAAAGTCTTAAAAACATACATACTCTTTGATCCAGAAATTCAGCTTCTAGAGATTTATACTAAGGAAATAATCAAGGGTGTGCAAAACACACACAAATGCGAAAACATTCACTGCAGCATAATTTTAATAGCAACAACCTAGAAACAGCAGAAACAATAACTGGAGATTGCAAATAATTTATGTTTTTGTTTTGATCTTTTCTATTTTCCATTTTCTTCAGTAAAGATAAACGGCCTTTGAAACCCAGAAAACAAACAAATGCTGCTTTTATTAACAGAAAAAACAAGTTACCTTGACTACAAATATTCTCTTGGAGAGCCGCCATCACTCCAAATCTTCCAGGCCCCCCTCATTTGTAGTCATAAGAGCTAGTTTCTGAGACATCTAGAAAATTGGTCTCATTGTATTCATTTCATTTTGGATCAAATACAGCTATGATTCAAGTCAGTGCTCACTCTATTCAACCACCTCTATACCAGATGACTTCAAGCTCTCCTCAAAAGTCACTCTCTCAAAGAATGAACACTTACACTTCACTAAAGCAATGAGAAAGGGATTATGTTGGGATTTTAAGTTGTGTCCATCATGGTAGGCACCCCTGTGGAGCAGTGGTCAAAGCATCTGATTGCTAACTGGAAGGTCAGCAGCTCCGAGGAAGAAAGATGTGGCCATCTACTCCTGTAAAGATTTACAGCCTTGGAAATTCCATAAGGCAGTTTCTGTCTGTCTTATAGGGTCACTGTGAGTCAGAATCCACTTGGTGGTGATGGGTTTGCAGAGTTTTTTAAATTTATATATCATGGCTCAACATATGGAGCTCAATAAATAGTAGCAGTTGTTATTCTCATTTTCTTATTTGGTTTCATTTATTTCCGCGGTTATCTAGGAGGCCAGATTGCTGAGGCCAGATGGATGAATCCTCCAGCCAATGCTCTTGGTAAAATACTGACTCACTCCATGGCTTTTTTTTTTTTTTTTTTTTTTTTTGGCGTACTCTCCGTAGCCTCCCACCTTATAATGTCAAGATGCCAGAACCTAAGAGGCAAATGAATAATATTCAGTGAAATACCTTAGCAACACCCCTGAACTGTGGGAGCTGACGCTGGAATTCCTAGACGTACATCAATATGTGATCTTGATAAACGACCCACTTTGAGGCCAAGCCTTGGTCTGCCCTCTACTGCCATCTAGGAGCAGGAAGGGCGAGTGCTGTCTCTCCCGCCTGATAATGCCGTTTTTAGGCGACTGTTCAAATCCACCGGTTGCTCCTCAGAAACGCCGTTGGGCTATTCCACTCTGTGCTGTAGGGTTGTTGTGAGTAGGAATTGACTTGACCGCAATGGATTTGGTTTGGGGAACCCTGGTGGCATAGTGGTTAAGTGCTACTGCTGCTAACCAAAAGGTTGGCAGTTACAACCCCCCCAGGCACTCCATGGAAACTCTGTAGTGCAGTTCTGCTTTGTCCTATAGTGTCAGTATGAGGTGGAGTCGACTCGATGGCAGTGAGTTTGGTAACCTCCCACCCCCATGATTAACGTTACTTCAACTTTAGCTCTCAGAATTTTCTAAGCCTTGGCGTATTCATTCGCAAAGTGAAGGCAATAGCCGCCTCCACAGGGCAGCAGACAGCGCTCACTGCGAAAGGCATGTCAAAACGCATCGACTTCACCCAAACGTTAAACATTACTACGTCTACTATCTTTGCTAGAGTCTTTGTGCAGTGTAAACGGTTAGTGCACTCAGCCCCTAACCGAAAGGCTGGAGATGTAGTCGGCGAAGAGGCACCTTTGGAAGAAAGCCCGGGCAATCCACCTTCGGATAATCAGTCATTGAAAACTCCTTGGAGCGCAGTTCTGCTCTGAAAACGCACGCGGTCAACTGGATGACAACTGCTTTTTCTGGTTGTGGTGCGTTGCATAAGGTCATCTCTAGGGGGAGCTCAAGCTTGTCTTCCCCGCCTCCAAAGATAGGTTCTGGATGAAGATGAGAAGATACACTAAAAACAAAATAAAACCAGAGGCCTTGGGACGTGACAGATCTCTGTTTGAATCCAAGCTCTGTTACTTCCAGCTGTGTGACCTGGAGACAATAACTTTTGCAAGTCTGTTTCATCCTCTGTTCCGATGGGGGATGTTAATTGCTACTTCCTAAAAGTTATAGTATGAGGAATTTAGACAGCAAAACCAAACCACCTAAAAGGAGGCCATTGCAAGAGCTACACAGATGGTATCTACTGAAATTCAAGAACATGGTTAGACCACACAGCTAAGAGGCTGTAAAGAAATCAAAAATAGAACTGGATGAGGGGAAATCTTTCCTGGGCTTTTCTTTCCTTCAGGATCGCTCTGCCTTCGAGGTTGCTTTTCTGTCTTCCTCTGTGAAGCCATTACTGGGGATGCTTTCCCCATCAATAGGCTTTGCACCATGGAAGACCTATCTGTCCAGTTTGGATAGACTGAAAAGTTAGGGGAGATGTAGAAGATTCAGGAATCAGAGTGTGGGACCAGAGGAAAAAGGAGCCAGAGGTGGCAGATAGTTGTATTTTGCATGTCCAGTCTGATTTGGGGAGATTTTCAGAGAAGGAGTCTGGGATCACATCAAAGTTCTGTGGGAAAGAGTGTTGTGCTGCCTTAGCAATGTGTGCTGTCATTGTGGGATGAGGGAGAGGTGGCACATATGCCACATGGTTGCCATCTGTGGTCTGGCAAAGTGTTATTTTTTTCATGGACTGGTACTGTTTTGTAAGTGTTTGAACTAATCTACAACAAGGTGAGAATTGAAATTGAGTACTTATGAATTTTTACAACAAATTTGACAGAGTAATTTGATTTGTACTTTATAAAGATATACTATCCACAATAGACTGGGAAACAAATGGGCCTTCAAAGAAAGTTTGACTAAAAGTTTAGGCCAGAGAACAAAAGGAATTCTTCATGCTCCTGTATAAACCACCAAACTTAATAGAGTAAGAGACACCCAAGCAGGTAGAAGCAGACATTGCCTGGATTTCTGTACATTTCCCTCAGGAATCCACAGCAGTGACTGGTGGAGGGCTCAGAATTTTCAGATCCTGGCCTCCTTTGCGTTAGGGAATGGTCAATAAACTGAATACTCCTGATACATTTAGTTGTTTGTTTTTGACTTTTGGCCTCCCAAAGGTTGACCACTTTTGGAAACCGAGGCTTCTCAATGAATACAACATAAAAAAACCAAACCCACTACTGTGGAGTCTATTCCACCTCATAGCGACCCTGTAAGACAAGGTAGAGCTGTTCCACAGAGTTTCTGAAAAGTGCCTGGCAGATTCAAACTGCGGACGTTTTAGTTAACAGATGTAACACTTAACCACTATGCCATCACGGTTTCCATAAATTCTCATGAAAGAATTCTGAGGTAGAACTGGGAGAAGGCGACTGTAGGAAGAGAACGCACACTCTTGGGTGTGTTTTCAGGCTGCTTGTGTGTCGGGTCCTGAGCCACAAATTGAGTGAATGACAAACTAGTGAGCAATAGCGGTCTTTTTCTTCTGTCTCAGTCTGGGTGCTGCGAGTTAAGGGTGCTTTTACTTCCTCTGTTCAAGTCAGCTGCAGAGAGCTGGAGAGTCAGTTTTCTGTAGCAAATCAAGTAGTTTGGGGACTGACAAATCCCCGTAAATTATACTGAAATCACAAAATAAGAAGCCCATGGGAAGGAAAAGCAGAGAAAAGCTGAGTGCTTAGCAGATTATACCCATGTGTGCAGACCCATGAGAAGGATTCAGCAGGTGGATGGCAGTCCTGCCACTCACTTGGGAGCTATTTTGGCGTGACTCAGAAGCAAGAGCCCTTTCTCTGAAGGTCAGGCTTTGCACAGTTGGCTCCAGAATCCCATTTCCAGAACTGCAGTACTGGCGCTGGAAAAGGCTGCCTGCCACGGTGGTTAAGAGTCTGAGTGGAGTTGGAAGAAGCAAGGTTCAGATCCTGAACTCCCTGCTTACTGGTCATATCATCTCAGGAGGTTGCCTTACCTTTCTGATTCATAGTTTCCTTGTCTTTAATATGGGGCTAATATTAAAACCTCCTCCCAGGGTGTTCAGATCTAAGTTGAAAACCAGTTGCTACCGTGTTGGTTCTGACTCACAGTGACCCTGTGTATGTCAGAGTAGAACTATGCTGTATAGAGTTTCCAAACATCGATTTTTTGGAGGTAGATTACCAGACCTCTCTTCCAAGGTGCATCTGGGTGAATTCAAACCTCCACATTTTCAGTCAACAGCCGGGACTGTTAACTGTTTGCACTATGCAGGAATTCTCAAGCCAACAAATACTGAGGGGCAGATATTGAAGGACAATACATACTGAGGGCCACTGGGGCATTCCCTTAGCAATTCAAAAAGATGAGCTTGCAGAAAACAAAAAAAACAGCCAACCAAAAAAAAACCAACATGAGGAAATGTTCATGATCATTAGCCATTAGAGAAATCCAAATCAAAACTACAATGAGATACCGTCTCACCCTGACAAAGATGGCATTAATCAATAAAAAACAAACAGTAAATGTTGGAGAGGTTATGGAGAGATTGGAACACTGCTGCATTGTTGGTGGGAATGAAAAATGGTGCAACCACTTTCAAAATCAATTTGTCACTTTCTTAAAAAGCTAGAAATAAAAATGCCATATAATCAAGCAGTTCCACTTCTTGAAATATATCCTAGAGAAATAAAGGCTGTCACACAAATACATACACACACATACACACCAATGTTTATTCCAGCTCTGTCCACACTAGCAAAAAGATGGAATCAATATATACTGAATGTATAGGTATCCACATATTCACACAGTGTAGTACTATGCAGTGATAAAGGACAACAAGATCTTGGGAAACACCTGATAACCCAGAGTCTTCTGGAAGACATGCTGAGCAAAATTAGTCACAAAAGGTCAAATACTGTACGAAACCACTATGACAAAGACTCAAGAAGAGAGCTAAGCACAGAAGAAAATAATCTTTGATGGTTACCAGGAAGGGAAGGGAGGGAGACAGGTGTTCATAAATTAGATAGCAGATAAGAATTGGGTTAAGGGAAGGAAGCGACAGCAGGCAGTAGAAAGGAGACCAATACTGCTGGACTACGCCAGGAACTAAGAGCTTTTTTAAATACAACCCAACATTTTGAAGGTCAGAGTAGCAGGGGCAACAGTCTGAGGACTACGCTTTTAGAGAACATTGAGGTCAACTGGCATAACTAAGTTTTGTTTTCAAGAAGATGTTTCCAGAAGATGTTTATTGAGTAGCATCTGGGGTCTTAAAAGCTAGCAAGTGGCCATCTAAGCAGCATCAAATTGTTCCAATCTACCTGGAGCAGAGGAGACTGAAAGACATCAAAGACAGGAGGAAAACATGAGACCAGGAGACAGAAGGGCCCATAGGATACAGAGGCTGCATCCAAATGAGACCAGAAGAACTGGATGGTGCTTGGCTACTACCAGTGACTGTTTTGACAGGGAACACAATGTAGGCTCCATGACTTGGTGGGAGAAAAATGGGGGTGCAGGTCTAGAATTATTTTATGACTAGACTTTATGGTCCAGCATCCTAGGGGGTCCCCTGAGAACATGGCCCCTAGACTCACTGCTAGCCCGCAGCTGAAACCACTTCTAAAGACAAATCTTCAGACAAAAGCTGGACTGGACTATAAGACACTAAGCTGTCGGGACAGCTTCTGTACAGAAATGAGATGGGAGGGTGAAGAGGAGGGGACAGGAGATGGTTGTTTGAATAAGGGGAGTATTGTATGGAAAGGAAGAGTGTGTTGTCACAGGGCTGGGTGAACAGCTAGAGTTGCATAGAGGTGTGTATATGGGTTTTATATGGCAAATTGACTTGGATTGTAAACCTTCACTTAATCACAAAAATAAGTAAATAGATAAGAGATGAGCTGGATTGAACTTGAGAGGCCAGGTGGTCTAACTCTCTTACTTTTTGCAGATGGGAGTATTGGGGCCTAGAGAGAGAAACAAAATTGCTTACAGTTAATTAGCCAGTTAGTGCCTGGATTAAATTTCTTCTACTCACCAGCTAGCTAAACATGCTCAAAACTACCTTTTCTTCCAACTTCAAAAGTGTTCTAAGCCAAATGGTTTCATAGTTTTTAGCTTGCTTAGTTTGTAGGCAAGGTCCAAGCTAGAGCCTGCGTAAAGTCAGATTAGACTCTTTAGCTCACTGGAATGTATGTTCCTGAGCAGTGCAAACAGTTAACGTACTCAGGAGCTTACTAAAAGATTAGGAGTTTGAGTCCACCCAGACTCCCTTTGGCAGAAAGACCTGGCCATCTACTACTGCAAGACCAGTCACTGAATACTCTGTGGAGCCTGGCTCTAATCTGACACACGTGGGTTCACTGTGAATCAACTTAATGGCAAGTACTCTTCTTAAGGAAAGATAATGCCTTGCACAATCAGCTTGACTCAGTCGTAAGTTCTGGTCTTCAGACAGGGCAGCTGAGCACAGCATGGTAATACTCTGGACACTTGCATCAAGATCCCAGCAGAGAAAAAGGCTGTAAACTGTTTTACTAAAAATTCTATAATATTTTGTGTACAAGCAGCAGTATTGTGAGATAATTGTAACAGAGTGTAGTGTGAAAGAAGGAGACAAGTATTTGCTCAACTTGGCTACTCCCTCTCAGGGCAGCTTGACAAGGAGGACAGCTGTGGCAGAAGGAGGTACTGTCCAGAGAGAACCCAAGAATACTCAAGGGATGTAAGACAGCGCAGGCAGAAATCTGTCACAGTAGAGACAAGTTAACATGAGTTGTAGCAGACACTGGTAGTTGCCTGCACAATAACGCTCTTCGTTGTTTGCTAAGTGAGGTGTCATATTGTTCAAATAGGGAATAAGTCTGGTCCAGATCATGTCCGTTAGATAATAGTTAATCAGTTAGATGATCCTGTACCCTACTTTCTCAGGCTCCCTTGAAATTAGGGATGACCATGTGACCTAGCTCTGGTCGGTGAGACCTAAGGGGCAATATGCTCTTGGTGGCTTGTGGAAAAGTATTCAGGGCATAAACTTGCAGACCCTGACTCCTTTCCTCTTTCTCTTGCCTTGAATGTGCGAGTGAAGTCTGGAGCTGAGCAGCCATTTATTTAGACTCTAGATGATTCCGTAGGTGAAAAACAAAATACATTTTATATGTTTATGCCACAATAGTCAAGAGTTCTGTCCTTTGTGGCAAAAAGCATTCCTACCTTGGTAACCTAACACATATAAAGAATATCTACTTTGGGACTCTGGATATTCTTGGACTTGGAAGGGAAGTAGATTCTACAGAGAGAGAGTTCTGGTGTTCTGAAAAACAATATGGATTACAGCACAGCATAGCAGTTAAGAAATGGGTTCTGAAGCAAGGAAAATTAATAAGAGGCATCATTATTGGAAAGGAAGCAATAAATGTGTCATGGCCTATAAAAAATGTGGTTGGGTATGTAAAAAGTTCAAATGTATCTGCACAACACTATTAAATTAATATATGAATTTAATAAGGCCACTGATAACAATGTCAATAAAAATTTATTTTCTTTCTAAATGCTGGCAATAAACAAAGCAAAAGTGAAATTTAAAAATCCATTGATAATGGCATAAAAAATCAAATATCGTGGAGTAAATTGAATACAAGATATGCATGACACTCCAAAAAATCACACAACTTTACTGAAATTAAAGGAGATGGGGGCAGGGAATACTCAGTTTGGAAGGCCCACTATTGTAAACATGACAATTTTCACAAATGAAAAAAATCCCATTAGGCATTTGACAGTTGACAGGCTTGCCAAAGAGCTAAGAATTGCCAAAGCAATCCTGAATAACAAAGCTAGAGGAATTAAACTATCAAATGTCAAGATGTAATATAAAGCTGTAGTAATTAAGTCAGCATAGTACTCGATCAAAGACAGACACATAGGCCAACAGGATGGTATCCAGAGGCTAAAAACAGGCCTTCATCTATACATACAGTCACTTGATTTATTTTGAATAACTAGTGCCAGATCAATTGGGTATTCATAAATATTAATTTTAGATGGGTTCTAGTTCTAAATGTGAGAGATAAAACAGTAACACTTGCTAAGGAAACACAGAACATCTTCATGATCGTGAAACAGGCAAAAAATTTTTAAACACAGGTCACAAAATACATTAACTGTGAAGGGAAAAATTGTTAAGAAAGATCACATTAAAATAAAATCTTCCACAGAAGGTAGATTAGTGTTGCTTAGGGCTGAGGTAGAGGGTTGGAGAGAAATGGAGAGTGACTGCTAATGGCTTCTTTTGGGAGAGATGAAAATATTCTAAAATTAATTGCAGTGACAATTGTACAATGCTGTGAATATACTAAAACCCACTGAATAGTATATTTTACATGAGTGAATTGTTTGGTATATGAGTTATATCTCGAGGCTTGGAGAGAGCCAAGCCAAGTGCCAAGTGCCATCGAGTCGGATCACAGCTAACAAAAATGTCTGCCATTTCGACGTTCTTCACATGTACATTTCTGTGGCATTAATAACATTCATGTTGTTCAATGGTCACCGCTATCTGTGTCTACATTTTTTTCCATCACCATTAACAGAAGCTCACAACAACAGAAAACAAAAAAGACAAATCACTGCCATCGAGTCGATTGCAACTCATAGCGAACAGTACTGTAGAGTTTCTAAGGAGCACCTGGTGGATTTGAACTGCTAACCTTTGGTTAACAACCACAGCATTTAACCACTATGCCAGTGGGGCTCAGTGCCCCCGTTGAGTGAGTTCTTTCACCCCTCCTTCCCACCTCTAGGAACTACCAAAAACAGTCTGTATGCATTTGCTTATTCTAGATATTTCGTATCGGTGAGATTATATAACATTGTTTTCAAGGTTCACCCACGCTGTACCGTGAATCAAGACTTCATTTCTCTTAATGGCAGAGTAACACTCCGTTGAGTCTATATACCACATTTTGGTTATCTGTTCATCTGCTGATGGACTCTAGGTTGTTTCCATCTTTTGGTTATTTGTGAAGAGTGCCGCACGGGACACTGAGGTACATGTGTCTGTCTACGTTACATTAGCTGTGACCAGTTTGCCACCCAAGGCTGGTAAGAAAGTTAGTAAAATAGCCTGGAAAAGAGGCTCGATGTCTGGGTTTTTAGCCAAAATTTTTTTTAAAAAAAGGGGGGAGAGGAAGAAGAAGAAAATCAAGATACTCTCTCTCCTAAACTGGTTGCCTCTGCTCTTGCCAGCTAAAGAGTTTCCAAACTAAAATGAATAAGAAATAACTAAAGAGCTTTAAATCCAGCATGGAATCCAGTTATTTGCTAGCTTGCTTGTTAGCTAGCTCTGAACAGAAGCCTTTCCTCATTAGCTTGCAAGCAGAAAAAAAAAAGACAGAGAATTCAAACTCTTTGCGCACCAATTTGTTAGCTAGCTAAAAGCCTGAAACTGAAGACTGCTTCCAGCTTTTTGCTTCCCACTGCCCTCCCTCAACCAAACATCTTAGCTGTGGGCTGCCCAAGGGCAGGCTGAGAATTCACGAAGCTTCTAGGTCTCTCTAGCCGATTGGTTGGAAGGACGGTTTTGCAGCACCCCCCTCCCCTTGTCTTTCTCAGTGCTTTTTGCCTTGAAGTCTTGTCTCTAATTATGGAATGAAAGCCTTTGTCCTTCGGTGACAAGGTTTTCAGGCTTCAGGGATCAGGCGGAGGAGCTAGATAGCGCTGGATCCTGGGAGTCACCTTGCTGGAGGGCGCCGACCGCGGTATGCCCTGTGGTGGAGGGATCAAATGAAACCTGTAACAGTCCTGCCCTTTAGAACAACACTGTGCCAGCTGGTTCAAAATGCCACCTGGCCATATGGTTTGAGTTTTTTTTTTTTTTTTTTTTTTTTTTTGATAGAACCACACCTGTACTTGTTCTATGTATAAAGGCCTTGGAACAGGGGGCTGGTCTTTCCACATCCCTGGGGCAAATTAAAACGGTGATGAAAAAGCATTGATGGAAAAGCCAAAGATAGACGGCTCAGAACGACCTCTCTCTCTGGGGCTGGCCCCCTTCAAAGCCTAGCAGATTCATTAATACCGCTGGGGCCTTCTAGTCATCCTGGGCAGTCTCTTTCCTTGCTGCAGAGCAGGGACGCAGAGACGGATGTGGGTACAGAGAAACAGCTGGGTTCTGCTCTCCTCTCTGAGACGATTATTTCACCACACAGCCAAAGGAGAGATATTTCTTTCTTTGTTTAAAGGCCAAAGTAGACGGTGATATATGAGGTCCGGCTACACAGAGGGAGAAGCAGCATACGAAGTGGTTGAAAACTAGGACTGGGTTCAAATCCCATCTCTACCATTCCTAGCTAGGTGACTCTGGGCAAGTGATCTTCCTTCCTGAACTTCAATCCCTTCTACTGTCAAGTGGGGCAAGGTCCATGGATGGCAAAAATAGCTTGCACTTTTCTGCTAAACTGAAGATTGGCAGTTTGAGTCTACCCGGAAGTGCCACTGGAGAAAGCCCTGGCTATCTGTTTCTGTTAAAATTGTTGTTGCCGCTATTTGCCACCAAGTCTATTTCAATTCATGGTGACCTCACGTGTGCACAGTAGAACTGCTTCATAGCCTTTTCAAGGTTATTGCCTGTTGGAAGCAGATTGCCAGGCCTGTTTTCTGAGGGGAATCCTGGTGGCATAGTGGTTAAGTGCCACGACTGCTAACCAGAATGTTGAGAGCTGAAATCTGCCAGGGGATCCTCGGAGACTCTATGGGACAGTTCTACTCTGTCTGTAGGGTTGCTGGCAGTAGGAATCGACTCGATGGCCATGAGTTTGGGTTTTGGGATTCCAAGGTGCTTCTGGGTGGGTTCGAACCACCAACTTTTAGACTGGTAATTGAGCACGCCTCCTTCAGTTACAACAGTCAAGAAAATCTTATGGAGCCATTCTGCTGTGTAACACACGGGGTTGCCATGAATTGGAATCGTCTGGACAGCAGCTAACAATATTAAGTGGAGCCAGGAGGACCAACGTCATGGAATTGTGAGGATTAAATGAGATAATGCACACAAAGCACTTAGGACGGGGTCTGGATGTGGCAGGCCCTCAACAGATGACAGCCTTTATTTTATTATGTGTGTCAGGCTATGTCTCTTATAGCTTCTGAAATGACAGCCAGTCTTCTTGGGCATTCCTTCCCCACTTTGAATCTTTCAAATGAATTTTGTGTCTGCAATATTTGTCTCCAGTGGTTTAGAGTTCCGGTTAATAAGACCCTGGACCTCCGTTCCTTAGAGGCAATTCACTGGGATAATTGGTAAGAAATTGAGTTAGGGACCGCTGTGGTTTCCTCAAGGTTGGCCAACTGTGTTTCTCTCATCCGGAGGCCGGGACGGCCTGGCTTTTGTCTCCATCTTCAAAATGCAGCAAGCGTGGGTGTGAGATGAGTTCAGGCCTCTGCAGCTGCTCGTGCTGTTTGGAGCTCTGCCAGCAGAGAGAGGGAAGCAACACACCCACGTTTGTCTGCTTTTGTCTATGCACAGCTGGGAGAAGAGCAAAATCACTCTCTTGGACCATACCCGGCTTCTACGGTGGCCTCATGCTCCCCAGGCATGCAGGTTTCAGGCTCTGACTCCAGCCCCATGCTGCCTCTTTGGCCTTGTTTCTGTCCCTCCCCCACATAATGATAATACTAGCAATTAATAGCTACCAATTAGGAGATCTGGGTTCGATTCCTAGCAAATGCATGTCATGTGCAGTTGCCATCCTCTGTCAGTGGAGGCTCACATGTTGCTGTGATGCTGGACAGGTTTCAGCAGAGATTTCAGACTAAGAAGGAAGGCCTGGCCATATACTTCCGAAAACCAGTCAATGGAAAACCTGTGGGTCACAAGAATATGATCCTCAACCAATCTTGGGGATGGTGCAGGACCAGGTGACATTTCATTCTGTTGTACTTGGGGCTGCCATGAGTTGGGGGCAGATTTCAGAGCAGATAAAAACAACCATCATTTACATACTGTCTCACATGACACTTGACTATGACATCAGACGGACTTGAGTTTATATCTGGGCTTGGCCTTTCATTGCTATGTGACTTTTATCTGAACCAGTGGTTTTTAAACTTGACTGTACAGTACAATCACCTCTATTGTTAGGTGCCTTCTGCGTGTTCTGACCCATAGTGGCCCGATGTACAGCAGAGAGAAACTGCCTGGTCCTGCATTATCCAAACATAACAACTGTTATTATGTTGCAGCCTATTGTGGCAGCCACTGTGTCACTAAATCTTGTTGAGGGTCTTCTTCTTTTTTGCTGAACCTCTGCTTTACCACACATGTAATCCTCCTCTAGGGAGTGGTCCCTCCTGATAACATGCCAGAAGTATCTGAAATGATGTCTCACCATTCTTGCTACTAAGGAGCATTCTGGCTGTATTTCTTCTGAGACAAATTTGCTCCTTCTTCTGGCAGTCCATGACACATTCAATATTTCTTCTGTATTACCATAATTCAAATACATCAATTTTTCTACAGTATTCCTTATCCATTGCCCAGCTTTCACAGACATGTAAGGCCACTGAAAACACCAGGACTCAGGTTAGGCCTACCTTAGTTCTCAAAGAGATATCTTTGCTTTTTAACACTTGGAAGAGGTCTTTTGCAGCACGTATTTCCCATGCAATATGTGGTTTGCTTTCTTAATTGCTGCTTCCATGGGCGTTGATTATGGGTCCAGGTAAAATGAAATCCTTGACAACCTGAATCTTTCCTCTGTTTATCACGAGGCTGCTTATTGGTCCAATTGTGAGAATGTTTGTTTTCTTTATGTTAATGTATAATCTCTGAAGGCTACATGAAATCTTTGTCTTCAAGTGCTTCAAGTCCTCTTCAATTCAGCAAAGCCTGATTGCATCATCTATGTATCACAGATGGTTAATGAGTCTTCCTCTAGTCTTGATGCCGCGTTCTTCATACAATCCAGCTTTTGAGATTATTTGCACCACATACAGATTGAATAAGTATGGTGAAATTATACAACACTGATACACACCTTTCCTGATTTTAAACCATGCAGTATCTCCTTGTTCTGTTTGAACTGCTACCTCTTGTTCTATGCAGAGATTTCACAAGAGCATAATTAAGTGTTCTGACACTCCCATTCTTCACAATGTTATCATAATTTGCTATGATCTACACAGTTTAATGCCTTTGTACAGGAAATAAAACACAAGTGAACATCTTTCTGGTATTCTGTTTTCAGCCAAGATCCATTTGACATTAGCCATAATATCCCTCTTTCCACATTCTCTTCTGAATCTGCCTGAATTTCTGGCACTTAACATAAACTGAATATCTTATTTGCATAAGCCCACTGCTGTCGAGTCAGGTCTGACTCACAGCAACCCTATAGGTCAGAGTAGAACTGCCTCATAGAGTTTCCAAGGAGTACCTGGCAGATGCTACTCACCAACCTTTCAGTTAGCAGATGCAGAAGTTAACCCACTACACCACCAGACTTTTCTTTATTTGTACTGCTGCAACAATTTTTCAATTATCTTCAGCAAAATGTTATTTGGTTGTGATATTGATGATATTGTTCAATGATTTCCACATCATTTGGACCACCTTCCTTTGAAATGGACACAAATATGGAGCTCTTCCAGTCAGTGGGACAGTAGATGAGTGAATGCTTCCAGTGTTCCGTCATTTCAGTTGATATTCTGTCAGTTCTTGGAGCCTGGTTTCTTGCCAATGCGTTCAGTGCAGCTTGGGCTTCTTCCTTCAATACCATCATTTTTGACCATATGCTACCTCTTGAAATGGTTGAGAGTTGACTAATTCTTTGTGGTGTAGTGACTCTATGTATTCCTGCCGTCTTCTTTTGATGTTTCCTGAGTAGTTCAATTTTTTGCCCACATTGTCATTGTTACTAGGTGCTATCAAGTCCGTTCAGACTCAACGTGACCTTATGTGCAATAGAACAAAACACTGCACAGTGCTGTGCCATCGTCACAATCGCTGCTATGCTTCGGTCCATTGTCACAGCCACGATGTCAACCTGTCTTGTTGAGAGTCTGTTTTTTCACTGACCCTCTACTTTACCAAGCATGATGTCCTTGTCCAGAGACTGATCCCTTCTGATAACATGTCCAAAGTATGTGAGATGTAGTGTCACCTTCTTGCTTCTGAGGAGCATTCTGGTTGTACTTAAAGACTGGTATTGCAGACATCAGTGAGCTGAAAGGGACTGGTATTGGCCATTTTGAATTAGACAATCATAAGGTCTACTATGTCCTAAACGACAAATGGAAGAGGAACAGCATCAAACTCACTGTCAAAAAGAACATTTCAAGATCTACCCTGAAATACAATGCTATCAGTGATAGAATGATAGTCATACACTTAAAAGGAAGATCAGTTAATATGGGTATTATTCAAATTTATATACCAACCACTGAAGCCAAAGATTTGCCCATAGGATCCTTTGATTGCAACTTGAGGCTTGAAAATTTTTTCTTTATTCTCTGAGCTTAAGAAGTGCTAAACATATTTTTCCCTATTGGTTTTCTAATTCCTGGACTTTGTACATATAGTTCACTATAATACTTTCCTTTGTCTTCTTGATATGTCCTTTGAGATCTTCTGTTCAGCTCTTTTACTTCATCATTTCTTCTGTTGGCTTTAACTACTTGATGTTCAAGGGCAATTTTCCGGGTCTCTTCTAACATACATTTTTGTTTTTTTAATGGCTTTTGATTTCATAACATATGATGTCCTTGATGTTATCCCACTACTCATCTGGTATTTGGCCACTAGTATTCAATGCCCCAAATCTATTTTTAAGATAGTCTCTAAACTCAGGTGGGATATACTCAAGGTCATACTTAGGCTCTTGTAGACTTGTTTTAATTTTCTTCAGCTTCAGCTTGAACTTGCATGTGAGCAATTGATGGTCTGTTCTGTAGTCGGCTGCTGACCTTGTTCTGACTGATGATTTTGAGCTTCGTCAACTCTTCCCACAGCTGTTGTTGATTCCATTTATGTGAAGTCTACCTGGTGAGGTCCATGTGTATACTTGCCATTAATAAAAAAATAAAAATAAAAAAACATTGCAGTCAAGTAGATTCCAACTTGTAGCAACTCCATAGGACAGGGTAGAACTGCCCCACAGAGTTTCAAGGAGTGCCAGGGTGATTAACAACCAATGTACGTTCATTCCATCCCTCTGTTTGAAACCTTTTAAAAGTTCTCTTTCTCTGACTGAATAAAGTCCCAACAGCTTTCAGGGAATTTAAGCACTTTGTTATCTAATTCTTGCCATCTTGACAATACATATTTCATATGCTGGTTATTTCAGGCTAACTATGGGCCCCTTGATATCTTCTTTCAATGAACCCATGTCTCATCATAAGCTATTCATGTTATTTTATTAGTTGTCCTTGAGTTGTCTCTGACTCATAGCAGCCCCAAAGTACTATGGTCTTATACACATTAGTACAGTGCTGACATACTGGTTAAGAGTTAAACCGCTAACCCAAAGGTTGGCAGTTTGAATCCACCAGGTGCTGCTTAGAAGCCTCATGGGTTTCTAGTCTGTCCCATAGAATTGCTGTGAGTCAGAATTGACTCAATGGCAATAGGTTATACCCTTTAGCAGTCACTCCCTGTCTCCTCCACCTCCTAGCTTCTAGAAATCATGAATCTACTTTCTGACTTGGTGGATTTACCTCATGGGTACATTTCCTATGAATGGAATCAGACAATGTGTGGTCTTTCATGTCTAGCTTCTTTCACTGGGTATAATGTTTTCAAGATTCATCCATGTCATACAATCACTCAGAACTTCATTCCTTTTTATGGAGTGATAGTCCATGATATGGATGTCCCACATTTTATTTATTTATTCATTGATGGACATCCCGATTGTTTCTACCTTCAGACTATTATGAAAAACATATTTCTTGGTTACCTAAAGTCTGTGGAGACCCCAACTCAGCAACCCAGGGCAGCAATCTTTCCTGTGCTGACGGTCAGTGCTCTCGGCTGCCTGGTACTGTGGCCCCACCACATCCATCCCAGATCCACACTTTCACTGTGGCAGGGGCAGACAAAGCCTGCAGCGCTCACATCAGCTCTGTGTGCTTCAGCCTGGAATGAAACATGACCCCTGCTGCTCATGGCCCACTGGCCAGGGCCTGTCACGTGGGCCTGTCTAGCTACAAGAAGGCTGGGCAGGTTTTTTTCCTAGGTGCTCAGAAAGGGGAAACAGAGAACCAGATATTGGCAAGCCCACATCACGTCTCCTCCAGGCAGGCTAGTAATCTGGCATCCCTGCAAACTATTATTCAAATATTTGTTAAAAGAGTATTTAGAAAAGGGGCTGAATGCTGTTAAGGGTGAGTCATGAAAACAAACGGGACTCCTCTTGGCAACATTTAGTCTCTCTGTTGTTCAAGCAAATCAGCTCTAGACTCAAGCTTACATATTTATTCAGCTAAACAAAGGCTTGCAGTTAATCTGAACTATTCTCCCTGAAAGATGACAATAATATTTTAATATTGCTGTATTAATAATTACTAGGCCAGACTTCTTGGGGCTCTAATTGTCCACCAAATGGTTTTTCAAATAATTCCTCCTAGCTGAGCATGTAGTCTCCTTACAGCGAGTTTCAGAAAGGGTATATCAGAAACAGCTGCCTACCCAGCATGCATTCTTTTTCTTTTTTCTGGGGAGAGAGTAGTAGCAATAGCTAGTTGCCTGTTCAGTAACCAGTTTCCTATTTCCCTTAATAACAGGATTCGGAATTGAGTTGGGGCTGGCAATGTGTCCAGATAAAAGACTCTGTTTCCCACTCTCCTCTGAAGATTTGTTGTTGTTATTATTTGCTGTCATCTCAGCTTTGATTCATGGTGACTCTGTGTACAGAGAATAAGGTGTTACCCAGTCCTGTGCCGTCTTCACAATTGTTGGAGTTTTATAGCTCATTATTGAAGCCACTGTGCATTTGGAGGACTTCTAACCTAGGCACTCACCTTCTAACGCTATATTGGGCATTTCCATTGGCTAATTTTCAGAAGAAGATCACCAAACTTTTCTTCTTAGTCTATCTTAGTCTGGAAGCTTCTGTCCAACATAGTTTCTGGCATCATTTATTTAAAAAAAAAAGAGAAAAGAAAAACTTGTGGCCGTCAAGTGGATTCCAACCCATAGCTACCCTACAGGACAGGGTAGAACTGTCCCACAGGGTTTCCAGGGAGCAGCTGGTAGACTAGAACTGACTTTTTGGGTTAACAGCTGCACTGTTAACCATAATAACACACAAACTACCAGAGAGATGATAGCTCCCTAAAGATAGGAATAACTGCCTGGTAATATTTGGGTGGGACTTTCAGAAAAATTCCTTGAAAGTCGTTGACTGTGATGCATCACTTTTGATTTTCCTCTTTCCTCCTCCTTGGAGTGTAGACATAATGACTGCCAATATTGTCACCATGAGGTGACTTCTGTGGATGGTGGAGCTACCACACTTGCTCTGACTTGCCAGACTTTTTTATATAGCCAAGCCAAGCCAAGTGCTGTCGAAAAAAATAAAAATGTATTTACATCTGCATATTAATTTCTGCTATAGCTGGCATTGTAGTCAGGCCTCAACTCCAGGCTTGTGGCAGAGGGAAAGAGATGGAGAAGTGGTAATGAAGGTAAAAGGTAGCCAGAGTGGTCAAAGAAGAGACAAGGACTTGTGTCCCAGAAATACGAGGTAGGGATCGGGTTGTAGGGGGAAGAGGAAACAGGGAGGTAGTTAGACAAAGTGAATGAGGACAGGTTAGTGGTTAGGAATGCTAACTCATAATCAGATAATCCTGAGTTTAAATTGCTAGCTTTGTGACCTTAACCACATAGCAGGTGTTCAATGCAATAACAACAATAATAATGACAGTTATACAACAAATTGGATGTGTTAGTCACTGTTTTCAGTACTTTACACATATACTTAATAACTTCATCCTCGCAATACTTTGTAAATTAAGTATTATTATCCTCATTTTTTAAATGAACAAATTGTAGCACAAAGATGTCAGGCAACTTGACCAATGTCACAGCTAATGAGGGTCACAGCCGTGAGTTCATCCATGTGTGCTCAGAACTATACTCTATTATAAAATTCTTCTATTTAGCAAACAGATTGAGTTTCCAGGGTCTGCTCCTATATCTGCTTGCTTTAGGTCAAAAGTGACAATACACAAGTGACAGCTCTGTTGGCGGACAACAGAGTTGATAACCCTTTATGCTGGCATCATATAAATTGCCCTAGTTCATAAAAATAAAAGTTTATAAGGCTGAAATTTCCAAAGTTGTTGAGATTCTGATTTATGACACCCAAGCCAGGAATAACTATTAATGTGAGTAATTGAGTATATCCTGAGTGTTGCATGCCACGTGAGAAGTTTTCACTTACAATATTTCAGAAGTTATTAAATTAGTCCTATACATAATACTATTTTCATTTAACAGATACAGAGGCCGAGATGGAGAAAATTAAAGCAACTTTAATTCTAGAAGAGGGAAGAGAGAAAGGGTGGCAAAGAATGTGGAAAAGGGAAGAGAGAGGAAGGGGAGGCTAGAGAGATTTAGCAAGGCATAGACAGTCAGTGTAGGTTTGATGGGAAACTTGACTCAATGTTGCTTGAAAGGTGGGAATTAGACCTTTTATGTCTGTGCTTACTTAACCTTTATTAGTTTCTCTAGCAATCTAACTGTGACGTTTTGTTTATAAGACTCCTGGTATTTAACAGCAAGTTAATGTAGTAGAAAAACCAGCTCTTTGTAGTTTGGATGCCTGAATTTTTGTTCACTGTTGTCACTGATTTGCCATGTGTCTTTGGAACAGTCATAATTCTGAGATTCATTTTCTCTTAAATAAAGATACAAGTATATAGAAAAAAGAGTTAGGAGAATAAATGAGGCAGTATATTTGATTCCTAAGCCCTTTTATTTGTCTTTAATTCAATAAAACAATTATTGTAATAGAAGTAATATGTGTCAGTGTTGCTTGAGAATTCAAAGGTTGACAATTGAAGTCTACCTAGAGAGACCTGGAGATCTGCTTCTAAAACTTTACAGCCTTGAGTAGAACTGGAGCACAGTTCTACTCTGACACACATGGGACTGTCATGAACTAGAGTCAACTCCACGGCAGTTAACTGCAGTAACGACTTGTCCATATAGAAAAATTGAAAGACAGAGAAGAAACATGTAAATGTTTCTTGTGAAAGACTCTGTTGGCTGGCTAACCTAACACCTATTTCCAATGCCCTCTCTCATACCTACCCGCACCTACACATGGGTATCCCCAGCTATCCTTGCAAATGCGGTGGCTGTGTGACCAACTCCTGGCCAGTGAGATGAAAACAAGGCTTTGCATTTTCTCATTCAGAAGAACAGATGGGACCCATGCCATCCTTTCTCCCTTGAATGTGGGATGCAACGCCTAGACTCAAACTATCTTGAGACCACAATTGAAAGGCCAAGAGAACTGCAAAGATGCTGACCTTGACACTGCTGAGCTACTGAGCCAATGCCAGCAGCCATCTACTCAGACTTCTTGCTTTGTAAGATGAATAAACCCTCAAGACTTCAAGGCACCACTAGTTGGGCTCTCTGTAACTTCCACAATATTACATTATTATGTCCCCATCATCCAGAAATAGTAACTGGTAACACCTCAGAGTCTGTCTTTTCTGATCTCTTCTAGTGCACATGTAGTAGGAAAATATTTTGAATTATTAAGAGGCTGTTTTCTCCTAACACATATTGCCTTGCACCCTTTGCATTTACACCTATGCCTCAGGCAGCTGTGATGGCTTTTTATAGGCACTGCCCTTGAGGGACACTAAATAGTCTAGAAAACAGGAATTCTTGCTTACACATAAGAGAGCTTGAAAAATTGATAATAGATACAAAAGTATGGAAACCAAAGCACTTTTGATTCTGAAAACCCAGAGTTGTTTTTTTTTTTTTTTGTTTTGTTTTGTTTTGTTTTGTTTTTAACACAAAAAAGAGTTTATCTCCAGATTTGTAACAGCCTGACTTTTTATATAAAAAATAAAACCTGGAGAAACCCAGAGTGTGGAAACTGTAGTGTGAACTCAGTATAGAGAATGAAGAAGACTGCATATCTAAAAAAGAAGAGAAAGAGAGATGAATTAGAATATCTGAAGAGAAGCAGGGAAAATGGACAGAAAAGACTACAGCTGACACAGTATTTGGATTCTGAGAAAACGTCAGAGTTCTGGTCTACACTCAGGATGGAGAGGGGCATTAAAAAACAAACAAACAATTCTTTGCCATCAAGTCTATTTAGACTTATAGTGACCCTACAGGACAATGTAGAACTGCCCCATAGGATTTCTGAAAAGTGCTTGGTAGATTCAAACTGTTAACTTACTGGTTTGCGGTCAAGCTTTTAATTACTGCACCATCAGAGCTTCTGAGAGAAAGAGGGAAGTAGAAACCATAAATAGTTTAATGAGAATATTAAAATAGAAGACACTGAGCCTCTCTTCCCAGGGTGCATTTTACAGACGTCAAGTCCCTCAGACTGTCTCCATGTCAAACCTGGTACCTTGAGGGGTAAAGTAGCTGTCGTTGGGGAAGAGAAATAGTGGGGACTGAGGATTTCCTTTTAGGTTTGGGCAAGTACCTAAGCATTTCTCACGAACCCTTAGGATGGTCAGCAAATGGGCTGAGAATAAGCTGAGACAAAACCAAAACCCAAAACCCACTACCACTGAGTTGATTCTGACTCACAGTAACCCCATAAGACAGAGCAGAAACTCCTCCATGCCCTTCCCAAGGAGCACCTGGTGGATTTGAACTGCCAACCTTTCAGTTAGCAAATGTAACACTGAACCACTACACCACCACGGTTTCCAGCTGAGACAAAGTGGATCAGAAATGCATAGACTGCTCAACGCCAAGCCAACAGGCAGCCAAAATAAGACCACAGACATTAGCAGTAGATGCCAGAGCTTGATGACAGGGACCAGATAAGACGAACTGCAGAAGCCAAAGAGGAACAGAAGGTAGCACAGGGTCCAGATGCCCCTCTGCAGATGCCGGGATAATGCATCTGCCCATGTAAGAGGGAAGATCACACCTAGAGAGCAGAGAAGGAGCAGCAAATGGGAGGATCTTGTTCTGGCCCTTTAAATCACGAAGTATATAAGGTACTTTATATTGCACAGTTAAGTTTTATACAATCAGCAAGAATAGAGTACAGTGGCCTAAGTTAAGTTCAGTTAAAGAAATAAGTAAAATTATTTATTGGTGAGTCAAGTACATACTTTGTAAATTTTAGCTCACTACTGTCTACCTATGCATATATATATAACATGCAGTGTATGTAATTTTTCCCGTCTAAGAGAATATTGTATATGGTGTTTCACAGAATATGTGTCATCAATATGTTGTAAACATCCTCCTACATCTACAAATACTAGTTTTTAATAGTGATTCTTAAACTTTTTTGGAAATCTTTAAGAATCTGATAAAAATTACTTGCTTGAAAAAATGTACTATACACCTCTACAAAAATGTCTGTGTGTAATTTAAGAGCACATGTTTAAGAACTTAAAGTTAAGACTACCTTGCTTGCAACACAATTTTCAATAACTGAGCACCAAAACCAAAAACCAAGCCCACTGCTGTCGAGTCAATTCTGACTCATAGCAACCCTACAGGACAGAGTAGAACTGCTTCATAGGGTTTCCAAGGAGCACCTGGAGGATTTGAACTGCTGACTTTTGATTAGCAACTGTAGTACCTAACCGCTATACCACCAGCCAAGCCAAGTGCCGTTGAATTGGATCAGGGTTTCCCACTAACTGAACAGTACACATTATATGGCCACCCCACAATTTATTAACCTCCTTTTGTTAGATGAAACCTTGGTGGTGTAGTGGCTACTGTCTTAGTCACCTAGTGCTGCTTGAACAGAAATACTACAAGGAGATGGCTTTAAAAAAAGAAATTTTATTTTGTCACAGTCCAGTAGGCTACAAGTCCAAATTCAGGGTGTCAGCTCCAAGAGGAAGGTTTTCTCTGTCGGCTCTGGAGGAGGTCCTTGTTGTGAGTCTTCCCCTGGATTGGGAGCTTCTGAAGCACAGGGACCCTGAGTCCTTTCCAGTGGATGAGCTCTGCTCCAGCACAACTTTCTTGCTTGTATGAGGTCTCCAAATCTCTGCTTGCTTCACTTTCCTTTATATCCCAAAAGACTGCCTTGAGGGACAGTACAGTCTTACATGTTGAGTCTTGGGCACGAACACAACTGCTGCCCATCCTCCTTCATTAACATCGTAAAGGCAGGGTTTACAGCAAGGATGAACATCACATAATACCTGGAATCATGGCCTAGACAAGTTGCTATACCCATTTTGCAGTGACACGATATAGCCCATGACAGCTGCTGACTCAGAGATTGGTGATTTGAATCCAAGAGCTGCTTGGAAACTCTGTAAGGGCAGTCCTACTCTGTCCTATAGAGCATCGGTCAGAATTGACTCAACAGCAATGGGGTTTGAGGCTGCTGGATATTTGATGTTTCCAGTTTTTTTCCATTGTAGCATAATCTTGATGACAAACTCTTAGAAGCACAATTGCTAGTTACATTAGGAATGTTTCCACTGCAAGTAATAGAATAACCCAAATGAAAGCAGTTTAAATCAACAAGGATTGACTTTTCTCATATAACAAAAGATTCACGCAAAGCAGTCCAGGGCTGGTATAAACTCAGCAATGGCATCAAAGACCTACATTTTTGCTATCTTTCTGTTCTGTCATTCTTAGTTTTTTGTCTTGTTACCTCATGGTTACAATACAGCTGCTGTAGCACCAGGTATCACATCTTTGTTTAAGGCAGGATGAAGTAGGGGCAGTACTTTTTTTTTAATCAGGAAAGCTGACTTGTGTTTTAAGACTCTGCAGCTATAACTAGAGTACATGTCTATGTCTCTAAGGAGAATCTTTGGATTCTGTGAAAGAGAATCTTTAGATTTTCCTGACTTTTTACTGGAGGTAGTTAAACAGCAGTGGTGGTGGTGGGCTTAGGGTCAGTCTTCCGCACAGGGCCCATAGTTTTGAATGTCTTTAAGGAAGTGAGTTACAGAGGTAACATACTTAAAAGGGCTTTTATACACCAAAAAGTTTTCTAAAAATGTGAAGTATATAATTTACTAGAAGCAATGCTGTGTTGTCTCAGCAGATAGAATACGTATTATTATTGCTAATCCCTGGGCAACTGCCTTGCTAATTGGCCACCTCTGTTTTGAAAGACATTGTTAAAAAGCTCTTTTCACAGAAACAGTGTTTCCACATTCAGTGACCAAATTGCCTGTTTAGACCGTGTTTTAATATTTTCAGTCACCTCCCACTGGGATGTCAGGGAAACAACACTAAACATGGGTTCTAAAGGCTTGAGTTCACCCCTTAGCTCTGCCATGTGACCAAGGAGAAACATTTCTTTCGCCCTTGGATTCCTCACCGGCGGGATGTAGATAATGATTTCTGCTTTACAACATTGCTGGGGAACAAGGTAAGATTATGGATGAGAAAGTGCTGTGAAGTGAAGTATAAATATTAGTGACTGTTATTTAGCAGTTATTCATGGCAGTCATTCTGGAACTTCTTGCACTGAAGCCAGAAGCACTGTCTTGCTGGCAAACCAACTTTCTAGGAGAAAAGGCTTTGAGTTGTCAGTGTTCATGGAATAAATGCTCACATCATGATTGAATTCAAGCTACCAATAGTTTAACAACCAGCTTGCAAAATTCCAAAATCTTTAACAAATGGCTCTTATGAGTCAACACAAGCCTGTTTTGGCATACCACTGGCCCACAGTGTAAAATCAGCCATATTTTATATCAAGGTATCCTGAGGGTGACTAGAACCAGCATTTGAATACACCTGGCAGATAAATTTATTAGTAAGGCATCATTTCATTTTCTCCCCATCTCCACTATAAATGAGTTCTGACAGTTACATCCATGAACTCATCCTAGAAAAAATGCTACATACCTCATTCCTGAATACCACTATGGTCACATTTGAAGTACACCCCTTGGGAAGCTATACACCAACGAAAGCACCTAGTCCATCCTTCAAAGCAATTTGGGAACTCTTTTTCTGGAATGGCCATCAGAGCTGTCACTGTATTACCCTTGATGTCTTGAATGTCATCCAAACATCTTTCTTTCAACATTTTCTTTATCTTCATTTGGGTAAAGAAAAACATCATAGGGGGCCAGATAAGGTGAGTAGGGATGGTGTTCCAATATACTTCTTTGTTACTCCATCCCAGACTACTATACAATTAAGTTCACAAACTTGCCACCATGCCGTGGTGCACAAAGACCATTCCAGAAAGAGTTTGAAAATTACTTTAAAGGATGGACTAGGCACTGTCATCAGTGCATGGCTTCCCAAGGGGAGTACTTCGAAGGTGACTGTAGAGATATTCAGGAATGAGGCATGTAGCACTTAGAAAAATTAAGTTTGTGGACTTAATTGTCAGACCTCATATTTCAGCCCCAATTTGTGAAAGAGTTTAGTAAACTTTAAGGGCACTCATGCTGTTTGATGCATGCATGTTTAGTAGTCAACAGTTCTACGTCTAAGGGAAGAGATTACAGGAGTATTTTAGGCTTAGGCTGGATTCTTTAGAGAAAAAAAAAGGAAAGTGTATAAATATATGTAGAGAGAGATTTACATCAAAGAAACAGCTCAAGTGATTGTAGAGGCCAGTATGTCCCAAGTCTGTGGATTAGGGCAGAGGCTTCTCCTGATTCACGTAGCCACAAGGGCTGGCAAGCAGAGCCCTTGTTCACAGGCTGTGAAAATCCAAGAATCCCAAGACTGGCAGATAAGCTGATACACAGCTCAAGTCCCAAGAACTAGAGGTCAGACAAACAGGAGGCAGCTGGAAGGATCCAGGGTGAGTGAAAAGCCAGAATGTCTGCTTAAATTCAGGTACAGGCCACATCCCCAAGGAAAGTCTCTCAACTGATTGCCTGCTTACAGCAGATCCCATCACAGGGGGTGATCACATCTAAACACTGAGAATCATGGTCCAGCCAATATGACTCACAATCTTAACCATCGTAAGAGTTTCAAGTGAGGAGAAGTCATTGAGATCTAACACTATACTATTCTATTGGCTATACCCAGCAGAAACTCAACTCAAACTTATTTAAGAAATAAGGAAAGTTTATTAGCTCACATAACCCAGATGTTCAGGGTCATTTGGGCTTTATGCAAAACTGGATCCAGGAGCCAAACAATGTAACCAGAGACTTGGGCAGGCTCCTGCCTTGCAGTGGCAAATTGGCCACTAGCAGTTACAAGTGTAGCAGTCCAGGTGAAAAGAGCACTGCTTTCCTGACAGTCCTGATTGGCCCACCTGGTGTCATGTGCTAATCCCTGCACCAGTCATGGTAAACTGGAGAATACAGTACTCTTAGGGGACAGGCCTGAGCCATATGCCACCCATTCTTGGAGGTGGAAATGTGGTCCACCCACCTAAACCACAGGGGCCAGGAATGGACAAGAGTGAGTCCTCAAAGAAAAAGTGGAATTCTGTTGTCTGGTAATTGGATACTTCGTGGATCAAAACAACAGATGTCCACTGCAGATCCAGTAGCTTCCCACTGTCATGAAGATATCCAAATTCCATGAAAGACGGTTGTTCCAACTATAACCAAAACACTTTTGGCTCTACCATTCTATGATTCCCAAGGAGATCATGGTAACATTAACAGCCACATTTTATTCATTTTTAACAACTGCGTTTAAAGGTGACTTCCTATGGTATTTTTAAATCTCTTTGGGATACTGTTGTAGATTGAATTGTGTCCCTTTCCCTGAAATATGTGTTTAAGTCCTCAGAAATACAACCCTGTTTGGAAAGAGAGGGGTTTTTTTTGTTATGTTTTTATGCTATAGGAGGGTAGGGTGGGTTCTAAACCTAATCTATTGAGTGATGTCTTATAAAAAGTGCAGAAAGCAGACACACAAAGGGTTAAGAAACCATGTGAGGGGCTGTCTACAAACTAAGGAACTGCCAGGGCTACCAACAAGGAGGCATCCTCCCCTAGAGCCAGAGTCCACTTGTAGTTTGCCATTATGGCAGCACTAGCAAACAGACAGATGTATCTACCTGGACTCACCAATAATCAGGGCTACTGCTCTAGCAAACTGCTGTTCATTGCTGCACTCCAGAGCCATAAAGACTAAACAGTCATGAACCCTGTTCCCAGGAGCCCACAGTATAGCTGGGAGAGGAGATGAATAACGAACAACTCTGTATTGAGCGCTTACTGTGTAGCAGACTAACTCACAAGCCTTTTCTCACTCATTCCTCCCTCCAAGAAAGGAACCTGGGTTGGGGTGAGGATGGGGCTTTATGGCTTCTGAACTTCACATTACACTTGAATAAACCAGTTGCTTGCCATTCAGTCGATTTCAACTCATAGTAGAACTCCATACTCCATAGGATTTTCAGTAGGTATGACATTTTGGGAGTAGATCACCAGCCCTTTCTTCCAAACTGCCTCTGGGTGGACTTGAGACTTCAACCTTTCCATAGCACCTGAGCACATTAACTCACCCAGGGTAACTCAGCTAATGAATGGTAGACCCGATTTACAAATCTCCAGAAGGTTTATAAATCTTCTGATGTGTATTCTACGGCTACTTCCCGTCTCTCTATGTCCCTGTGGGACAGAATAAAATGTAACTCAGCATGATATTATCCCTACCCTAAGTCCTCACAAGAGATGTTCAATAAAAGTTGAATAAATAGGAGAACCTGCAAATGTTCCTCAGAGAGCCACTGGACCGAAGAGACCGAGTTCATAAGTGTAGGCCAGGCATACCTTAAAAAGAGAAGAGTTGAATTTAAATGATGCTGAGATGGGGGAAGGAGGTCTTTTGTTGATTTTTTTTTTTAAAAAAAACCTGACTGGGTAATAATGGGCATATTCAAAAGGCATAAAGACCTATCCTCACCTCCACTCAGCTTCCCTCTCTCCAGTTGCCTTGTAGAGATATCCATTCTATTTCTCTCTCCACACATAAATGTAATTATACATTTAAATTATTCTTCTCTCCCTCTACACACTGCTCTGCACCTTGCTTTTCATTTAATAAGTCATCCTACAAGAATGACTAACAAAGCGTGTTTGGAAAGCCAGAGACATACCCTGGTGAATCACCAGCCTGGTGAAAAAACAACAGCCATGCATTAAAACAGCGCTGCCACCCCATCAGATATTTTAAGGCTGCTGCACTCTGAGGAGCCGGGAGGAGAAGCATCAGGAAGGAAGAGGGGCCATGTCTGACCTGTCAGCAAAATGGAGAGGAGCTGAACTCTCAGGGATGCAAACCTTTGGTTATCCACCCCCTCCTCTTGGCGGTCCTCTCTGTCCTTCTCTTCCTCACACTCAAAGTAGGTCAGCATGAGAGATGCTGCTTGCTGCCTGGAGCAGGAGGGAGGACGGTCCACGCTGAGTGGGAGGTGCACACTTCGGGGCGCATATTGAGATGCCATCTGTAATCGTAGACTCACAGAGCTTCAAGGGATCTTAACCATCATCTTGTCTAATTTCCTCATTTTACAGATGGAGAAGCCGGGCCCAGAGAGAAAAAAGGTATTTCTGTAGGTCACGTAGCTAGGAAGGGACAGAGCAGAGACTGGCACGTGGGATTCCTGCCTTCAGGCTAATGTTCTTTTCATGTGGTCACGGGGCCTCTGTTGGTTTTGAAATCTTCGTCTAGCTGTTTAGATTTGACTTTGTTTTCCTTGCCATGCCCTGTGTGTGTCTCCTCTGCAGTTAAAAATAGAAGGACGGACCCTGAAATTAGACTGCCTGAGTTTTGATGCTCATTATAGCCATTAGTGGTATGACCTGGGACAAGTTAATTAGCCTCTCTGTGCCTCAGTTTCCTCCTCTATAAAATGGAGATAAGCAGAATACCTATGCCATAGGGTATCGACAAAGCAGCCATGTAACACAACTCAAATGGCACCAATCATGGCATAGTGCATAATACTAAGTGGAAGAGTCCCTGGGTGGTGAAAATGGTTAAGCAGTTGACTACTAACCAAAAAGCTGAAGCTGCTAATCCACCCAGAAAACTGAAAAAACCAACCCCACTGCTGTCAAGTCAATTCCAACTCATAGCAACGCTATAGAATAGAGTAGAACTGCTCCATAGAGTTTCCAAGGAGGGCCTGGCAGATCTGAACTGCCGACCTTTTGGTTAGCAGACATAGCACTTAACCACTACGTCACCAGGGTTTCCATCCGTCCAGAAGTACCTCACAAGAAAGACCTGGCAAGCTACTTCTGAAAGATCACAGCCATTGAAAACCTCATGGAACACCGTTCTACTCTGACCTGTGAAGCTGCCATGAGCGGGAATCAACTAGACAGCATCTGGTACACATAAGCCAGGGCTCCTGGAGTTGTACAGTTCACCATCTGGGAGGCTATACACAGTGGGTCCAGTCTTGTAAGAGTTCAAGGAGATCGTGCCTCTCTGTATATTCCTTAACATAGTAAAAGCTCATTAAATGTTGATTATTCTTATCATTATCACCACTTTTATGGTCATTGGAAAGAAATAATTGCTTTTAGAAGCAGCAAGAAATGGATAGCTGAAAAAAGATAGCTTTCATTTCTATTTAAAAGTTATAAACATTCAGTCCAGAAAACCTGGAAAACCCAGATAAGACTAAACAACAAAAAACAACCTGGAAGCCATTCACCAGAAATTACCACTTTTGACATATGGAGTATGTTTTCCCAGATTTTTTTTTGTCTGATTTTTTGCTTACTGGTACATTGGGAACAGTTTCCTGTGTCAATAAATATTCACCTACAATATCGCTGTAGTGTAGTGGCTGTGAACACTATTTTTCACCTTGATTTTAAATCCAGCTAACCTGGATCTAACTGACCTGAGTTCAAATGTGAGCTCTACCACATACCATCTCCGTGACCTCTGACATGATGTTTAACTGCTCTGTTCTATAGAGTCGCTTTGAGTTGGAATATGGGTTATGGGTGCTACTGTTTCCTCACCTGCAAATCAGGGCTAATAAGATCTATTTTGTACTATTGCATTAAATAAATCAGTATAGGCAAAGTATTAGGTACTTTTGTTCTGGAATGTGTGTCACGCTATTGTTATTATATCAGTCCATCGCTTAGAACTCTAGTTTGCTAAATTCGTCCACCATCACTGATCCTTTAAACCAAATCCATTGCCATCGAGTCAATTCTGACTTATAGCAAAACCCTACAGGACAGAGTAGAACTGCTCCACAGAGTTTCCAAAGAGCACTTGGTGGGTTCAAACTGCCGACCTTTTGGTTAACAGCTGTAGCACTTAACCACTATGCCACCAGAGTTTGCTTGGCCCTTAACGAGTTTCCAGTTTTTCTCTGTCAAAGGTAGCATGAGTCCCATAGGTCCTGGGAAATCAGAAGAGGAGACTGTGGGGATACAACTGGAGACCAAACCATGTGTTGAGAGCAGCATAGTTCCCTGAGAGGTGTTATCCATATCTGTCTTTTGCAGCCTCATCTTATGTTTCCCAAACCTCACTTGTTTGAAGACCACCGTCACAGTTTCTCCATCTCCAAGTACCATCTGTTTCATAATACATTTAATATTTTAAATTGATTTACTTTCTAAAACAACTATAAATACCTTATTCTAAAAGGGAACTTTAAATCACTGCTATAAATGGAAAACCAGAAGAATCATGTGCCACAAAAAAATAAAACATAACTAATAAATAGATACATAAAGCCCACTGCCGTCAAGTCAGGTCTGACTCATAGTGACCCTAGAGGTCAGAGTAGAACTGCCCCATCCAAGGAGTGCCTGATGGATTTGATCTGCCAACCTTTTGGTTAGCAGACTTGGGCTAGCACTTAATCCACTACACCACCAGGGTTTCCTATAAATAAATACAGTAAAAGCAAAATGTCCTTAAACTGTATGTAGGCAGTATTGACCTGGGAGGCTTTGAACTCCAGACCCAGTGCCCTGTGTTGTTAGAGACAGCCAAGCCAAGCCAAGTGCCGTCCAGTCGCAGGGATTAGCAAATTAGCAAATATTTAAGGAGCCCTGCTGGTGCAGTGGTTAAGAGCTTGGCTGCTAAGCAAAAGGTAGACAGTTTGAATCCACCAGCTGCTCCTTAGAAACTCTGTGGGACATTTATAGTCCATCCTGTAGGGTCACTGTGAGTTAGAACACTTGACAGAAATGGGTTTTGCTTGTTTTAAAGAGGCATTAGGTTCTGGGTAACACAAACACCTGTCCTTGACTGCTAACCGAAAGGTTGGCAGTTTGAATCCACACAGCAGTGGTGCAGAAGAAAGACCTGGTTGTCTAATTTGGAAGGGTCACAATCACTGAAAACACCATAGAGCACAGTTCTAATTTGACACACATGGGGTCACTGCAAGTAAGAATTGACTCAGCTGCAACTGGTGGAGAGGTATTAAAGACATACTAGCATCAAGATGACACTGTCTCAGTGGTATAGTCAAAAGGATCAAAAGATAATTAAAAAGGGGTTTTGTGGGGTTTTTTTGGTAAGGGAGGGAGGAACATGTGACTTTTTTTGTTTAAGAACCTGTGACTTCTCCTCCTAAAACTGTCTCCATAACCTTCACTTTCCTCACCTTAGGAAACGTCAGCCAGATTTGCCTCATTGAAGGATGGCTTCTTGGATATGGAAGAATACCCAAAACACTCGTTTAATCTTTACGAGAAACCTGTAATTATCACCTCTATCTCGCAGATGAGGAAACTGAGGCATAGGAGTTTAGCTAACATGCCCAAGGTCAGTAAGGCTAATAGTTTATAGGCCTGTAATTTGGAACTCAGGTGTCCTGCTCCAGAATCTAAGCTCTTACCTACTATATTCTGCTGTCAATTAACGGTCCCTGCTACAAGTCACTAGCTGCATTCCTGGCCCCTCATTGTCTTACTTACAAAGATGTCTTTAGACAAAGGGATTACCTTGGACCCACTTAACCCTGCCTCAAAACTGGCTCTTATCTGGCCAGTTTGACCTTACTTTGAGCTTGATTTGACCTTGACATTACCTTGTTAAATAGATTGGTGATTTGAAACTCTTAAGCCTTCTGCTCCTGATGACAGCTGAAGGCTTTTTTGAACAAGAGATGCTCTGGGTCTAGAGGTTAAATATTACACTTGCTTGAGCTTTATGGATGCTCCAGTAGAGAAGAGCAGTGACTTTGCCAAGGGCTGCAGAGTGAGTTACCAGCAAAACTTGAAGTGGAACCTGGATCTGCTGATTGCTGGCTGGATGCCCCATCCTCCACACCCTGTGATTCTCCTAAGTTAAATGGCTAATTTACTGTCTTAACAATTGTCTTATTTGCTTTTCTTAGCAATCCTGGAAGACAGACAGTTATTATGGTAAGTGCTTTGTAAATAATGGAACTGAGGCTGAGCTTAAGGTCACAAAGCTGGTAAGCTAAGCGACAGCGTACTTTGCATACATCCGAAGAAATTCTTTCAGAAAGGTTCGTAGTTTAGATTAGAATTCAGATCTGTCTTTTTTTTCAACATATGCAATTTTTTGTGGCTGTTGAGATTATACACAGCAAAATACATCAATTCAACAGCTTCTACATGCACCATTTAGCAACACAGATGAGTTGTGTAACTATTCACACCCTCTTTTGCTGAGTGGTTTGTCCCCTATTAACATACATTCACTTCTCCCTAGGGTTCCTATCTAATCTTTCAAGTTGCTGTTGTTAATTTGATCTTATATACATAGATCTAAAAAGAGAATAGTGCTCAAGGCAGACTTTGTTTTACTAGTTAAGCTAAACTAATATTTGTTTTTAAGAAGACTTCAAGGGTTATTTTTGGTTTAAAGTTTAAAGATTATCTAATGGCAATAGTCTCAGGGGTTCTTCCAGCCTTCATGGCTCCGAGAAGTCCAGAGTCTGAAAGATTTGAAACTCTGTTCTACATTTCCCCTCTTTTAATCTTTGATCAAAATGTTCAGTAAGGACAAGTGGGCACCATTCAGTCCTTCTGTTCTCATGGCACAGAAGGCAGTTGTTCATAGAGGCAATCAGCCATGCGTTCCATATCCCCCTCTTATTCCTGACTCTTCTTCCTCTGTTGTTTCAGATGCATGCAGACCAATTGGAGGGCTGCTTGAAGCATCTAAGATCACAGCCACTACACATCAAAGTGCGAGGTAGAACAGAGGCACTAAAGATGTTATCAGACTACTTAACTGGGATATCACATTAAATCATGACCTAAACCTCCAAATCAAGAAACCAAATCCTATGAAGTTTTTTGAATGTACATAAACAACCTCAAAAGCTTGATGCCTGACTCTCTAACCCCACACTGCATCCAGCACCAGGGCTAGCTCCCCAAAGACTGAACTGGATTATACAAAACAGAGTGAGACTGGAGACGAACAAACTTTTAAACACGTACATGGGTTGTGTGAGACACTCTTTGCTGGAGCCGAGATGATTGAATGAGGACTGCCAGATCTTGGTCAAAAGGTCACAGGAAGCTCCAAACAAAAGCAGAAATGTGCTGTCATGGAGGGAGGGAGGGAAGCAGCTAGAATAGTGACGCAAGTTTTGGGTGTTATATGGCAACATGATATACACCATAAAATTGTTTTTAATTCACAATTAAAAAACAAAATCCATGGCTTGGAACAGGTATACCATAGTCCTCAGAGTGACATGTTTGCTTTTTAATGCTTCAAAGAGGTCTTTTGCAGCAGATTTACCCAATGCAAAATGTCATTTGATTTCTTGACTGCTGCTTCCATGGGCATTGATTGTGAATCCAAGTAAAATAAAGTCCTTGACAGTTTCTAAATAAATAAATAAACAACCTCAGCAGCTACTCTTTTTTAAAAAAGTCCAGATCTCTTTCCACAAGATATCTACATCAAATTATGCCTCCTCAGTGCTCCAGTTTTCAAGTAAATGCAGAGCAGAAAAAAGTCGAATTATGAGTGTGGGAAGCTGGGGCAAAAGGACCTCAGAAGCAATGATTTCACTGGAGCCACATCCGGAGCACTCCCAACCCAAAAATCTGCCCCCACAGGCCTGACCTGTGAATGAAACGTGTAGGACATAATTAGGAGATTTCATCCTATTTTCTAAGACTTAGTTGTATCTTTTTTTCTGTTGAAGACGGTGCAAAGTGTGAGTAATTCATACCAAAGTGTGAACAACAACACCTAGTCTTGTATGTTTCCCCATCTGTGTGTGTTGACATTTAGAGAGACTGGTCTCTAGTACAATCAAGGGATTCACTCCAATATTAGTAACTTATTGCTATACACCAAATCATTCCAAAACTTAATGGCTTGAAACAACAGTAATCATTTACTATGTCTCAAAGTTTCTGTAGATAAGAAACTCAGGGCAAAGAGAAATCTTGACTCTACAATATCTGGGTCCTCGTCTGCAAGACTTTAAGGCTGGGGACAAGAATCATCTGAAGTTTGGTTCATTTTTGTATCTGGTGACTAAGCTGGCTGTTGCTGAAACACTAACTCATGGCCTCTCCATGTGCCCTGAGCTTCCTCTCAACATGGCAACTGAGTTCCAAGGTCAAGTATATTAAGAGAGATGCAGACAAAACTCCTTTTGATTTTTATCATGTGCTCTCAAAATTCATGCAGTTGTGTCTCTGCCTAATTTCATTGATTCACTATCACTGGCCGTTTCAGTGGTTTCCACCCATTTTCAAGGGGAGGTAACATGGAGCTCTCAGTGGAAAAATCTCAGTGTTGCATTATGGGAAGAGTAAATACAATCCATCCGACTCGACGGCACTTGGCAAATACAATCCAACACAGCTCCTTAATGGTGAGATTCCATGAACAACTTGGGCCTGTGGGGACAGATTTTGAGTGGTGGAGACAGGGGTTCTCTGAGTGTGGCTCCAATCAGGTCTTGTTGCTTCTGGAGTCCCTTTTGCTCCAGCTTCCTGCATTTGTAATTCTGCTCTTCTCTGCTCTGCATTTATACTATGATTAGTTCATGATCCATTTTTCTGAAGGTTCAGACAGCACTGGCCACTGGCAGGCAGGGTTGTGATCTTGCACTCCAAGAAGACCAGACATTGATGATAAATAGGGATAAAAACTCCTGATCTGCCACTCTGCCATAAGATGGAGTACAGCCAACAATGACTAGGAAGTTTCCTGCTTTGAAGTACGTCTACCCTAAATCCAAGAAGAAGAAAGACTGAAAGGAAGCTAAGCACTGGGTGAGTGTGTGCATGTGTGTTTCTGTGTGTGTGTGTGTGTATTATTAATACTTGTCCAGCAAAGGGGTGGCAATTCCAGACTTCCTATATGGGAGTATTATGGGCAATAATCTGATTGAAGGAAGAAATTTGAAGTTTCATTTGCATAATACTTTAAAAATGTTTGAGAACGCCTTGGTTGTCTATTTCTAGAAACAGGAAAGGGCGCTGTCTTAGACGGATTTGGCCAGCAGCAGACCCTAAGATAAAGATTCAAGGGTAGGACAGAGAGACAAGAAGGGAAGGCAGGCAACATAGGCTACGTTATCAAACCAGCTACCAATGTGGGTAAATGGAGCTTATCCCACTGGGGAAACTTGGGAGCTAGTATAGAATTCTCACCTGAGATTATTCCAAGAAGGGGAAGAACTGGGGTATTTATACTCTAGTTGCCATCAGAGCTGTTCCTATAGGAGATTTAATTCCAACCTACTGTTCTAAGCAAGTAAGTGGCAGTGGCTTTGGAAAAAGCCCTTACACAAAGAGATGTAAGTACTGATGGTATAAAGGCAGCTGGCACATCTCCACAAGCTGAGGGCATCAACAACATAAGCCACAGGGAGGATGACCAGTTTTCCCAGGTCTAAGGGGGTTCCTGGAATATGGAGCTTTCAGTTTTAAAACCAGGAAGGTCTGAGTCTTTACATATTGGTTATTTGATTCTTGTTATATGTGTGGTTTCCAAAAACATTCTCTCAATAGGAAGATTGTCTTTTCATTTTTTTGTAAAGTCTGTTGATGAACGTAAATTTAATTTTTATGAAGTCCTATTTATTTATTTTGTCTTTTGCTGTCCCGTAATATAATCTACTGTTAAAAGGTAGGCTTGACAGTATCGCTCCTGCTTGTTCTTCTAAGAATTTTATAGTTTTAGTTTGCACATTTAACTCTTTAAGATATTTTTTATTTTCTTATGTGTATACTGGGAGGCATGGATCTGGTTTCATTTTTCTGCATGTGGAAACCCAATTTTCCCAGCACCATTTACTGAAGAGACTTTTCTTTCCTTGATGGGGCAATTCTACCCTGACCTTTAGGGTTGCCATGAGTAGGACCTGACTTGATGGCAGTGGGTTTGGGTTTTTCTTTCCTCAGGAATGGAATTAGCACCCTTGTAAAAAATCAGATCGACTTAGCACCCCATCCTATAATGTGTGGCCCACCTGTGTAATCCGGGATGACTTCATTTTAAGGCCCTTAATTTAATTACATCTACAAAGACCTCTTTTAAAAAATAAGATCACATTCATAAGTTGTGGGAACTAAGACATGCACAAAACTTTGGGGAGGTCACCATTCAACCCACTAAAACCTCCATGTTACAGGTGATTAACAAAACAAAACAAAACAAAACGAAAACCCAAATTGTCCTCAAGTTGATTCCCACTCATAATAACCCTATAGGACAGAATAAAACTGCCCCATAGTGTTTCCCAAGGAGCTTGCTGATGGATTACAACTGCTGACCTTTTTTGGTTAGTAACTGTAGCTTGCCACAACTCTTAACCACTGTGCCATAGATGAGGAAATTGAATGATTTGCTAAAGTAACACTGCTAGTAGTACCAGAGCAGAGATGTAAATCAAGGAAACCTGGCTTAAAAGTTCATATTCTCAACCACAGAAGAAGGAAGGGACAAAACCAGATAAGATTTTTCCAGCTGTGCGGTAAAGAATGGATGGGAGAGGAAGAGATAGGAGGCATGCAGATGAACTTAGAAGACAAAGACAGGTCTCTGTTGAGTGGATTCTAACTCCATGTGTTACGGAGCAGAAGTGAGCTCCATAAGGTTTTCTTGGCTCTAATCTTTTAGTTTTTTAAGTTGCACTTTAGGTGTAGGTTTACAGAGCAATCTATTTTCTCATTAAACAATTAATACACACATTGTATTGTCATACTGGTTGCTGTCTTAGTCATCTAGTATTGCTATAAGAAAATTACCACAAGTGGATGGCTTTAAAAAGAGAAATCCAAATTCAGGGCTTCAGCTGCAGGGGAGGGCTTTCTCTGTTGGCTCTGGAGAAAGTCCCTTGTTGTCAATCCTTCCCTGGACTGGGAGCTTCTGATGCATAGGGACCACAGGTCATTTCCAAAGGATACACTCTTCTTCCCATGCTGCTTTGTTCCTAATGGTATGAGGTTCCCAACTTTCTGTTTGCTTCCCTTTCCTTTGTATCTGGAGAGATTGCCTCAAGGCACAATACCATTGTAAACATAGAGTTGTGCTCCACAACACAACTGCCACCCATCCACCCTCACTAACATCATCAAGGCAAAGATTACAACATGGAGGAACATCACACAGTACCAGGAATCACAGTCCGACCAAATTGCTACATACATTTTTGCGGGGACACAATTCAACCCACGACAGTTGCTAACCCCACAACATGTCAACATTCTCCTTCTCAACCTTGGATTCCCCATTACTGTCTTCTCTGTTCCCCCCTGCCTTCTCGTCTTTGTCCCTGGGCTGGTAAGCCCATTTAGTCTCATTTTGTTTTATGGGCTTGGCTGAAGGGTGAACCTCAGGAGTGACTTCACTAGTGAGCTATAAAGGTGTCCAGGGACCATGTTCTCAGGGATCTTTGTCAGAGCATTAAGTCCGGTCTTTTTTTGTGTGTGTGTAAGTTAGAATTTTTTCCTACTCTGTCTGGGACTCTCTATTGTGATCCTTGTCAGAGCAGTCAGTGGTGGTCGCCCGGCACCATCTAGTTATGCTGGACTCGGTCTGGTGGAGGCTGCGGTAGTTGTGATCCATTAGTCTCTTGGGCTAATCTTTCCCTTGTGTTTTTGGTTTTCTTTATTCTCTCTTGCTCCAGATGGGGTGAGATCAGTATGTTATCTTAGATGATTGCTCAAAAGCTTTTTAAGATCACAGATGCTACTCAACAAAGTAGAATGTTGAACATTTTCTCTATAAGCTATGTTATGCCACTTGAGCTAGATGTTCCCTGACTTCATGGTCCCACAGCCCTTAGTTGAGTAATTTGGCCCCTTGGGGAGTTTGAATGTGTCTCTGGAGCTTCTGGGACCTTGCCTTGTATAAGCTGTGCTGACTTCTCCAGCATTGTGTACTGTCACACACTATACCACAGTCACCACCCATCTGTTATCTATTTAGTATTTTTACATTCCCACCCATCTTCACCCTCAGAACTGTCCAAGATTGTTTCCTTTGTGTGTAAACCTTTTTGTGAGTTTTTATATAGTGGTTGCATACATTATTTGTCCTTTCGTGATTGACTTATTTTACTCAGCATAATGCCCTGCAAATTCATCCATGCTGCAAGACGCTTTGCAGATTCATCGTTGTTCTTTATCACTGCATAGTGCTCTATTGCGTGTAGGTACTATAGTTTGTTTATCCATTCATCTGTTGATAGTCACTTAGGTTTCCATCTTTTCACTGCTGTGAACAATGTTGCTGTAAACAGGGGTGTGCGTATGTCTATTTGTGTGATGACTCTTATTTCTTTAGGATGTATTCCTGGGAGTAAGATTGCCAGATCGTATGGTATTTCTATTTCTAGCTTTTTAAGAAAGTGCCATATTGTTTTTCAAAATGGTTGTACCATCGTGCATTTCTGCCAGCAGTGCATAAGACTTTCTGTCTGCCACAACCTCTCTAACATTTGTTATTTTCTATTTTTTTAAATTCATTTGGCTGTAATCTTTATGGAAGCAGATCATTGGACCTTTCGTCCACAATGCCACAGTGCAGGTTCAAGCCACCAAACTCTAGGCTAGTAGTCTAGCACAAAACAGGGTCCTTGGGTATCATGGACAGTTAATGTGTTCATCTTCTAACTGAAAGGTTGACAGTTCAAGTCCATCCAGGGTTGTCTCAAAAGAAAGGCCTGACAATCTACCTCCAATAAATTAGCCATTGAAAACCTTTACAGCACATGGTTCTACTCTGGTACACACTGGGTTGCCATACATTGGGATTAACTTGACAGCAACTAGTTTATAGAGCAACTAACAGGCTGTTATGAGAATCCTGGAAAGAGAAGAGGAAGGTCTGCACTAAGACAATAATAGAATAAACAGAGAGGAAAGGAAGAGACCTTGTGTCTTATCCTAATCTTTGGTTCCTTCTCAGCCCTGGAAGTTCCCCCTGGGCTACCCTCTGTCTCTAGGGATGGTGCTATGAAATTTCTCACCCTGCCCCTCCCTGTACAAGTATTCAAGTATAACTGGTGAGAATGACAGGAGAGCACTGAAAAGTCTGCAGTAGTGCTCCCTGACCCCAGCCTAAAGGCAAACTCTTGAAATCTAGCTCCTGTCTTCTTTCCTTAACTTTTAGGAAAACTATGGGGCTATCTCAGAGGAAGGAAACTGGATACATTGCAAAAAGTACGATAGATGTTCACCATATGTTGCTCTATTCTTAAAATAAAATTTATTTCTCTTTAGCCAGCTTAAGATGGTTGTGAGGAGGGCTCTATTATTTGTAACTCAAAGAATCCTTGGTGGTTTAGACAGATTTCTGCCGTAGATTTCTGAATCTCCTGCTCTGCCCTCTAACTCCCATCTCTACTCAGTCATCCAGTGTTCTAGCCCTTCTGCTCTTATACTCTTGTACTTAACTGTAATTGTGGCTGAAAATTGCTATATTCTTTACCCTTCCACTCAACTGATGCCGGTTAGCATGTTGGAAACCATACTGAACATGGTAGAACCTTAAGGTGGAAAGAGCCTACATTCTTGAACACCGCTAAAGAGAACTATCCATCAAATTAGGACCATATATACTGAATAAAATGTACATAGAAGTAAACATCTATTGTGTTAAGCTTCCAAGACAACTTGAAGGTTGGTGTGTTTAGTGGATGCTATTACCTTAAATAACTTGAAGGTTCAAATAAAGAAGGATTTGTTATCTGGGTTAAGGAGTTTAGACTTGATCTTCATGGATGGTGAACCTTACCAGCCAGAGACCATAGTTGCAAGCAGTAGAAACTGTCTCTGGATTATACATAAGCAAAAAAGAAATTAACTGAAAGGACATTGGGTAGCTCACTGAATTGCCAGCTAGTCTAGGAATCCAGGGTTAGTAAGTGGGCAGAAAGGAAATGAGACCATACAGACAGAAACACAGGCAAAATCAGCTTCAGAGCCAGACTGGTGAGGACACCGGTACTGTGAGTGTTGGACACTGGGTGTTCCAGTTCACATGGCTGACAACTGCATCTCTGGACATCTCTGCTACTGCTGCCCTAGAAACTGGGTATTGGGATAGTTCCTTTGTGTTTGTTTGTTTTTTTTTCATCAGTAGCTCTAGATTCAAAATTCTAAGTGGATGCTTCAGAATGGCTCAACCTAGGCCATGAGTTCAGAGTCATCATGACTGCCAGAAGAGAGTATTTGTGTTTGTGTGTGTGCTATAGTTTCTACATTGGATGTTTGCCTGCTACCAAGAGTTAAAAATGGGGAATTTTAAAGACTAGGAAGATGGTCAACAAATTGTCCTTCCAAAACAATAAAAACCCAAATTCACAGTTACTATTACTACTTCCATTATTAAGACAAATGTCCATTCCAGGAACCACTGAATGGTTTTAAGCACAGAAGTGACTTGTTTAGACATATTTTTGAAGGATTCTTTTCTTGATTGGAAGAAGACTAGATTGAAGGCAGGGAAACAAATTAGAAGCCACTCAAAATGTGGTCCGTGGAAGAGCCAGGTCAGGCATCACCTGGGAACTTACTACAAATGCAGAATCTTGACCTGGTCTAGTGCAGTGCTTCTCAAACTTTAAGGGACGTATGAATTAGGGATCTTGTAAAGATGGAAATTCTAATTCCGTAGGTCTAGGGTACGAGCTGTAATCCTGTCATTCTAGCCAAGTTCCCAGCTGAGGCTAATACTGCTGTTCCATAGGTTATTTTTTGAGCAGCAAGGTTGGAGGTAAGACAGGATGAGAGCTTGGCCTAGGTTAGTGGGAGCAGGAGTGGGCTCCAGGGTGAATGACGTGATTGTTCCAATGTGTGATGAAATCAAGAGTGATTCTAGGTTTCTCGTTTGAGTAGTTGGGTAGCAGAGTTTGGAGGATACTCATTTCCTTTAGCTAATCTTATTTCTTATTAGGAGCAAGTATCTACTTGATCATTAAAGAAACAGTTGTTGCCTTTGAATTGATTCCAACTCATGACAACACCATGTGTTATAGAATAGAAGTGTACCATAAGGTTTTCTTGCTATAATCTTTCAGCAGTAGGTTTCCAGACCTTTCTTCTGCAGCACTGTTGGGTGGATTTGAACTGCCAAATTTTAGACTAGTAGTTTATGGCAAACCATTTGCACCAAAGAACAAAGAATACAAAAGAAATTGATGACACTGTAAGGAGCTCAGGTGAATAAGGGATGTTTTCAAATAAGGCAAGCATTTTAAATTTTGATGAGCAAAACATAGTTTTTCTACTGGATAGTTTCTTGGGTGTGATATGTTCTGAACCATGAGGGGGACTGTAATTGCTGCATACCGTTGAGTTGTGAGAATCCAATTTTATTTCCAAGACTTAATAAAATGTGGTATCTTTTTGTCCTTGTTAATTGAAGAATTAATCATGTTATAATGCTGACCAGGTGTGACATACTGATTTCTCTTTAAAAATACTTGCTAGGGAGATGATTATGAAAACATAGGGAAGATAATGTGCTGCTTTCAAAACCAAACCCAATTAATTTCAGTGACTCATAAATGCTAGGAGGAAAAATTAGAATATTAAAGCTACATTTGTTTAAGAAATCATTTTTCTTCTTCTTAACATACTTCCCATTGCTTTGAACATAAATTTCTGTCTGAAGTTAGGTTAGAGAATCCAGTGAGAATAAAAGAGAGGCTCATCCTCAAACTTTGTTGAAAGAATATTCATCAATCAGATGACAGGCTGCTAGAACAATGATAATAATAGCTAACAGAGAACTCTTACATGCACCATACATCTCATTGAATTTCTCACAGTGATTCAATGTAGGCATTTTTAATTCCCATTATACAGATGGGGAAAATGAGACTCAACGAGATTCAGTTAGTTGCCAATTCTCTCAGCTCATAAGTGAGAGAGGTAGTACCACAGTTTAGGCCTTACTGCAGAGCCATGAGACTTTAAAATACTGCCATCAAGCCGTAGAATATTAAGCAACCACCAGTGTTTACATACGGAAAAGACAAAGTCCAGAAAGGAAAAGTAAACTACCAATAATTACAGAGAATTAGTGGCAGAATGAGACTTGAACTTAAGCCTCGTGATACCTGGTCCCAAGGCACACAAGCCCGTTGCTGTGGAATCAATTCTGATGCACAGTAACCCCATAAGACAGAGTAGAACTGCCCTATAAAGTTTCCAAGGACACCTTGGTAGCTTGAACTTCTGAACTTTTGGTTAGCAGCCATAGCTCTTAACCACGATGCCACCAAGGTTTCCATACTGATGCACCACACTGCCTCTTACTTAAACAGACTCAAATCCATAAAACTGGAGAAATTGATCCTGCCCATAATATATATAGGTTCATCTCTGTTAGCATGGCTTTGGGGATTCTTTTCCCAAGACATACTTTCTCCTCCATTAGGCGGTTTCTGAAATTTTACCATGAAATGGTAAATCCTGTAACTTAGTGTATTCTTATCTCCCTAATAAAATTCAGTTGCTTGACAATTTAAGTGTGGATGTGTGCACTCTTTTCTGAGAGTACAGCTTGGAGAGAGGAAATGAGGAAGGAGAAGAGGAGTAGACTGAGATGAGTTTGGGAGCAGGAGGAAGAATAAGCAAAAGAATGAGAAATCAGTAATCTGAGGACCTGCACGACCAAGTACCTCTTCAACTGCTCTTCAGGAATACTGGTTTAACTGAAGGGGACTCTTGTTGTCATTGTGTTAGATGCTGTCATGCTGACCCCTGAACTCATGGCAACCCCATGCAGAGTGGAATGAAACCATACCGAGTGCCATCTCCATGATGGGCTGGGGATCTGACTATTGTGCTCCATAGGGTTTTCATAGGCTGATTTTTGGAAGTAGGCCTGTTTGTGTAGCCTGTGTGAGTGTGGAAAGTCTGCTGAAACCTGTCCAGCATCATAGCAACATACTAGCCTGCCCTGACAAACCTGCGGTGGCTGCACAGGAGGTTCATGGGCCAGGGATTGAACTCAGGTCTCCCACTGGAAGGTAAGAATTCTATCACAGAACAACCAATGTCTCTCTAGGGGACTCTTTGGGTTAATGATAAACTTTTGTTTCGAATAGTCAAGTAGGCTGATTTCTTTTACTCTTAAGATCACCTACAAATATAATATGGATTGTAGCAGAGCTACACAGAGCTTGGGGAATAAGGTCAAGGTCTGAGTCTTGACCTTGGTCTAAGTCTGCATCCTAAACTTGCCACTTTCTCATTCTGTGACCCTGAGTAAGTCTTCTTCCCCTCCCCTGTCCCTTTCTTTTTCTGGACCTTAATGTTGAACATGACTTGCTCTCAGAACAAGCAAAGTAGAAAGCTCCAGAACTAAGAGTTAATTTGACTGGTGGGTAGACAATACTTTTGAAACATCTGACGCTTTCCTAGCATTGTATCCTCCTACAGCTTATCCTTGGACATACTTTCAAGCAAAGTTGACACCAAATGCCCTTCTAGAGGCTTCTCAGTCCCTGGTGGCTTCTGCCTCATATCCCTCTCCTGCTAGGCATCAATAATGGAACAGCCTAAGCTGTTCTGCTTAGAATTCTTGCTGGGCAAGGGAGGTCTTTGCAGTGTCCTCCTTGTGGAGAAGTCCTTTCTCACATCTGAGTGAAGGAGGAGAAGGAAACAGTTTACATAGTGGTGTGATGGCACTGCTGCCTCGTACTCATTTTTTTCTTCCAATTGCCGCATTTTCTGACAGCTAGTTTAGAGGTCGTTACCATTTTATTTTTCATGAAAAGAGCTTTCAATTACAGATCTAAGCTTATCAGATCATAACTTTAAAGAATGCGTTTAAAAAGAACTTCAGATTTTAAGACAGAGATAAATGAACACTTTTCCACCAATGTCACAGATTTGGAAGAAGGTGTTTCTTCCTCTGAGGAACTTATGAGAGACACTAATGTTTAGGAATTTCCCCAGTAGTCCTGTGGTGGATATCCTTCTTGAGAGGGCTTGCCTTATGACTGTGGCTTAGTTTAAGGAGCAAAAACGGACCTACTGACACAGTTGATCAAAGAGAAAAACCTACAAAATGTGAAGGGCTCTGCCCAGGAACAGGCGTCTACGTGGGTGCAAGCCATCTTTCCCGGTGAGACATAATCTCTCAGACTTGGAGGTAGCTGGTCCCCTGTTGTTGCCTGTCCATGATGGTAAATACAGGCAAGTTGATTCAAGTTAAAACTGGAGAACAGCAGTCTTCTGCTGTGCACAGGATTTGGTTTAAGAGTCAGAAAGTCTTGGGTTAGCATCTGTGCTTCGTTTGTTGTTGCTGTTAGCTGCTATCCAGTTGGCCTCCAACTCATGGTGATACCATGCACAGCAGAAGAAGTGCTGTCCATTCCTGCACCATCCTTACAATCAATGGCATATCAGACTGTTATAATCCATAGGGTTTGTCATTGGCTAGTGTCCAAAAGTAGATTGCAAGGTCACTCTTCCTAGTCTATCTTGGTCTGGAACCTCCACTGAGACTTGTTCAAAATCATAGTAGCATGCAAGTTTCCACTAACAGATAGGTAGTGACTGTGTATGAGGTACACTGACAGGGAATGGAACCAGGGTCTCCCACGTGGGAAGAGAGAATTCTACCATAGTGCCACACTTAAGCAAATCTCTATACTTCTCTGGGCCTCAGGAGCTTCATGTGTGATGGGCTCGTGTTCAGGGAGGATTGGACAAAAGGATGCAACTGAAGTATCCTCAAATACACAGGGCCTGGTGCAGAACAATTTCTCAGCACTTAAGACCATTTCCTGGCAGCTACCCCTAATCTCTTTCCTGATCTTGAATGATCTCTTCCCTTTAGTGTTGTCATTTCACGACAACCATACCTCAGGACAGTTCTGAGACTCTGCATCCCATAGAAGCAGAGAAAGAAGTTACTGATGTAGTGTCATATGATGCTTCACACAGCTCTTAAGTGGCTCTAGTGGCTTCCTGTTGCCTCAGAATGAATACTCTTTAGCAGGTACGATGGATAATTTTATGTGTCAACTTGACTAGGCTGTGTTGCACAGTTGTTCAGTCAAACACCAGTCTAGATGTTGTCATGAAGGTATTTTGCTCATGTCATTAACATTTAAATCAGCCGACTTCAGTAAAGCAGAGTACCTTCAAAGATACGGATGAGTCTCATCCAATCATTTGACTGCCTTAAGAGCTAAATCAGTTCCTGGAAAAAGGATTCTGCTTCAGGACTGTGGCATAGACATCCTGGTAGAGTTTCCAGCCTGCGTGCTTCCTGGCATATAGATTCTGGACTTGCCACTACCCACAATCATATGAGCCAATTCCTTAACATCAATTTCTCACTCTCTTTTTCTCTATCTGCTTATTCTTTTGGTTCTGTTTCTCTAGAGAACTCTGACTAACACAGCAAGGGAGTTGGCATTGTGGTGAAGCATCCTGCCTCTGGAATCCTAGCTCTGTCCCGTCCTTGTTATTTGACCTTGGTGGAGCCACTCTACCCTTTCAGGACATCAATGTTTTCAGCTGTTAAAAAAAGCCGTTTTAATAGTGCCTATTTCGTAGGATTTTGCGAGAGAGTTAAAAGAGGTAATGCGTGTGTTCAGCTCAGGACCTGGCACACATCAAGCACACGATCAGTGTCTGCTCCTGTTGTTAATATTCATTATTACTTTATTTTGTTTAGCATTATTTTATTGTATGATTATTAATTTTTCATTACTTGTTACCACTTGGTTCCAACTTGTTTGTCCAGTCTTATCTCCTTTCATTTGTCTTCAAACAACACCATGCACAGCCTCCTTGAAATACTACTGCCCTCAAATCTGTTGAGTACCTCTGTGGTCTAGGCCTTTTGTGAAGTGGTAGATGTCTGCTAAAGAATAAGACACAATTGTTATTGTTGTTTTTTACCTTTAAAAATTTTTTTTTTTAATTATTATTATGACTCGACAACACTTGGCTTGGCTTGGCTATTGTGATTGAATGAAAATGTACGTTCCCGTATAAATTTGCATGCCCACCTATGTGCAGCTCCCACTGCTCCCCCTGCACGGTGACAGCATACTCTTCCTCTCTGCTCCATACATGTCCTATCCTCCCAACAGTCTCCTATCCCCTCCTCTCCACCCACTCCCCTTCCTCCAGTAACAGGTCAGCAGGATGACATCCTCTAGATGCATAGAACCATAAAGTGCACACATGATATGGTCACTCTGTGTTGCCAAGTCCAATGCATTCCTGTCCGAAGAGTTGACCTTCATTATGATTTATGGACAGGGGCAGCCTCAGGGCCAGGGGCCATGCTCCCAGGGGAGCCCCAAAGCCCCTGGACCATCAATTGCAGTCTTTTGGTGAGGATCTCACGGTGCATCCCTTGTTATTCTTGTGTTGCCAGTTAGACCGCACTTTGTGAGCTCCATCGTGACTATCACTAGTGGTGGCTGGGCACCATCTGGTTCTTCTGGTCACAAGTCAATGTAGTCACCCACTCACATGGGTCTCTCTGTCTTCTGGGTTCTCTTTCCCCCATGTTGTTTTGGTCCTTGGTGATCATCAGTTACTGCTGAGTTGGGACCATTTGCTGTACGCTCAGGTGGCAGCTTGGCAGCTTTTAAGACACCAGATGCCACTTACCAATGTGGGGTGCAGAGGGCCCTCTTAGTAAAACGCTAGTTGTGCCAATTGACCTCGATTTCCCCTGAGAGCATGGTAAGATGCAGTTTCCAAATCACTGGAGCTCATAGTCTAGTTTTCCCTTACATTTATTTTGTCATGTCTTTGTAGATGTTCTTCATGCTGCCTAGCAAGACCTCTATTCCTTTTTTTCTTTGATGTAGTCTTATTTTTCCCTTTAAGTCCAGCTCAACTATTAAACACTTCCTGATCCTTTAAGGCAAAATTAAATGATCCTTGCTCTTCAATTCCACAGCATCTTGTATACATGTATTATAAATCTTACTGGATTGAAATGTTTATCTGCCTCTTGGAGTGGTACAAACAGTTAATGAACTCAGATGCCAATTGAAAGGTTAGAGGTTCAAATCTATCTAGAGGTGCCTTGGAAGAAAAGCCTGGTGAACTATTTCTGATAAATCAGTCATTGAAAATCCTATGGTGTGCAGTTCTACTCTGACATACATGGGTCACCGTGGGGTGGAGTTGGTATGATGGCAATTGGTTGTTTTCTGCTGCTAGACTGTGAGCTCACTGAGGGCGGGACTTGTGCCTTGTTTATCCAACAATTACTTGTTGGTTCTTAAGGAATTCATAGTTTACTAGATAAACAGCTATTTATCCATCAAGACCAATTCCAACTGACAGTTGTTACAGGAAAACATCTATCTCATTTATCTGTGTTATGCCTATTACGTGGCCCTTACTGGTTGACAATCTAAATTCCCTGAACAAAATTATGTTCTGTTACGGCTGGGCACAATGCCGAAATTTCATCATTGCAGTTTGTTTCCTTTAGGTCTGTATTAGTCAGGATTCTTTTGATTGTAGGCAGCAGACAGCCAGCTCACACTAGTATCAGCAGTAAGAGAAATTTACTGATTCACCAAATCCAAGGAAGATTTGAACAACCAAATTATGTGAAAGTCAGGGGAAGCTGACCTTCAGGAAGAACTGGCACCAGGAATTTAGTGCCAGAATTCTCTTTTCATCCCTTTTCTTGATACGTTGACAGTCATTCTCACTGCAGACTGACTCTCTCTGTATGGTGGCATTGGAGGCTATGCAAATGTGCCATAAGATTTCCTTGAGGTGACCATGAGAATGTGACTCAGAGACCCCCAACTACAGACAGCTTCATTGACCAAGGGCTCCAGCTGCTATACTCTGAAGTTCATTCCCTAGGTTTACCCTGAGGCTCCATTCCTGTGGGCTAATCCCTCTATCCCTTCTTATAAGCTACTCTCTGACCACCATCTATTGTGGCAGAAAACTAAGACAGATCCATTTCTGGAAGACCTAGAAACTATTGATGACTAATTGTGGCTTCAGAAATCCCTAAGAAACTTGTCAAACCTTCCTTGGATTACACAGTAGCCTAAGATACTCTGTCCTTCATCTCAGCTCAGACTTGCATTGCAGTCTCACTGTTCTTCCAGCCTTCCCAGGCTCCTTCCCCATTTTTTTTCATAGCTGATTGACCTAATAAAATTCTTGCACATTTATTGCTGTCTTAGTGTCAGCTTCTCAAAGGACTGGACTAACACATTCCTTTAAGACAGCCAGGGTTGGGGAGCAGAATTAAGCAAACGGCCAAGCTGCACCCTTCTGCCTCTTCAGTAGTGTTTTGCTGAGGCCCTACTTTCCTTCCAGACTGTTTCCAGCCAACAACCGAGCATGGTGCTGGCCTATTCCTTTAATGGATAACTTTGGCTTGAGGACTCCCATTTGGCTTGACTGAAACTTTCTTAGAACTGTGCATTATTCTGAGACTCTTCCTAACCAAATCTCCTTTCTTGCCCCTCTCCTTTCATAGGCGTCAGACCTGCCACACTCCTTTCTCCTCTTTATCTGTTCAGGCGTTTCCCTCACAAATCTCTTGTACATCTAATCCTTTCTTGGCATCTGCTTATCAGAAGACCAAAACTGATAGAGGGGTGAAAAGTCTTGCCTTTTTTCCTTATGGCCCCCATTATCATAAAAATCAGGTATTATTCTTTATTCTAAAAAAACAACAACAAACTCCCAAGGAAAGATTCTGATTGGCTTTGGTGTGGATCAGGTGAACCAATCAACTACAATTAAGAGACTGAGTCATATAAAAACAGGCAGTCATCTGCATGTAGTGTGGGAGAAAGTTCCCAAGGAAAGACGAGGGAGGAGAATGCTAGAGAGTATAATAAACATTTTACAATGGCTCTTGGTGGCGTCAAGGGCTCTCAGACTCCCTTGGAAAATCCATGACCTTAAGCGGGGGTTATTCTTAAGTCTTGTACGCTGGTATCTTGAGGTCAGTGATGATTGTGAACTCTGAGCAAAGCATTATGTATGGGTAGTATTCAGGGAAGAGCAGCAGCATCAGGACTGGGCCAAGGGCCCTGGGATGGGAGTCGGAAGGAAGTATATGCAAACTTGTATCTCTTTACCATTCTCTTGCAACAAGCCTTATCTTTGTGCCCACCCTCTTTAGTGGGAGAGCAAAGGTATAATTCTTTAACATTAAAGTGATTAATATATAAAAATATTCTCCATATGGTATAATACATATTGTTGTTGTATATTGTCAAGTCAGTTCCTACTCAGAGCAACTCTATCTGACAGAGTAAAACCTCCCTATAGGTCCCCTAGGCTGAGATCTTTATGGAAGCAGCTTGCTGCATCTTTGTCCTGTAGAGTGGCTGGTGAGTTTCAAACCCCAACAATTCTGTTAGTAGCTGAGCGCTTAACCATTGCATCACCAGGGCTCCTTATGTAATCTATACAGTGGTTAAATATTTAAAAAAAAAATTATTCAGGACACCTGAGGTCCAAATGCCATAAGCAGAGAAAAGATGAATCAAATCCAGAAAGGATCAGAGGCAGAGGTCAAAGTCAGGGAATGGAGCCAGGAGCTGAGAGCAGGGAGATGGCGTTGATCAGAGTGGGCTAGGATCAGATAGCAGTTCAACACTTGAGGGATTGCCCAGCATATTGGATACCATTTATAGCTTGCTTTTAAGATCTGGCAGGAAAATGACGAGTGGGTGGAATGGGTTTGCCGAAAGGTCCAGTGTAAGACAGTCATGGCATGGTGCAAAATGCACACATTGGACACTTACCATGAACCACATTGAGTCACAGCTATAGATTAGTATATTTAGAGCCTTACTGGAATTTTTCAAGGGGATTCAGTGCTGGACAGCTCTATGCTTCCTACTTGGCAACCTGTAATTCTTGGGTACTGGAGACTTTGGGAAATAGTATAACTGCAAAAGAAGATTTGAGATATTTATTTCTTGAGGGTCTTCTGAGGAGACTTGGTGACTGCCAGATGGGGAGAATGCAGGTGTAGCCTCACAGACTTCAAGCCACAGAGGTCAGTGGTCTGGGACCCTGTGCCTATCCTACACAGCCACTGAGCTTTCAAAGTCCCCTCTTCCAATCACATTCCAGCTGCCATCTGTGCACTTCTATGTACCAGACATTGTGCTAAACATCATCTCATTCAGCCCACAGAAAAATCCTATAAGATAATTGTTATGATTACTCCCATTTTATAGATGAGGAAACTGAGGGTCGTAGAAGTAAAGTTGATTGCCAAAGCCACACAGCTAGCAAAACTGTGATTCTGGTATTTAAGCACCCAAGCCTGTGTGATTGATTACCCCAGCATTTTCCTCCATCCTGCTTTCAATTCTCTCCACGTCTGCGTTGATACCTGCAGTTGTCCTTTCAGCTGGTACCCTGGATATTATGGACTATCATGAAAAGTCATTTTTTGTTTGTTCTTTTTAGAGCTTGGACTTTTTTGTTTTTTCTTGAAGTACTATGGACAGTTATGGTTTAGTGGCAGTATTCTCTCCTTCCATGCAGTGGACCTAGGTTCATTTCCCAACCGAGGTCCTTCATATGCAGCTACCACCCACCTGTTAGTGAGGGCTTGCATGTAGATATGATGCTGAACAGGTTTCAGTGGAGCTTCCAAACTGAGATGGAGAAGGAAGAAAGGCATAGTGATCTGTTTCTAAACATCAGCCAGTGAAAACCCTGTGGATCACAACAGGTCATCTCGTTGGGCACAGGGTCAACACAAATCGGTGACTGACTCGACAGCAGTTAATACAACAATATAGGCAAATGATACAAAATCTAAAGACACCAAAAGGCATACATAGTTATTTTTCCTGCTCCAGTCACCCAGTTCTCATATTACACACGAAGTTTCAAAGCCATCTCTATTTCCTTTCTTTCACATTGTTATGTATCTTGCTACAGCATTGTTGGTGGGTTTTTTTGGGGGGGGGTAACTGATGTATAAACTGCCATCAAGTCAATTGAGATTCATAGCAACCCCATAGGACAGAGTAGAACTGTCCCCTTAGGGTTCCCAAGGAGTACCTGGTAGATTTGAACTGCTGATCTTTTGATTAGCAGACATAGCACTTAATTACTATGCCACTAGGATCTCCACTTGATGTAGAGGATCTTTTAACGTTTTAAAGACATTAGTCCTACTTTTGTGGTATGAATTACAAATGTTTTTCCTAGCTTGTCTTTCGCCTTTCGACTTTGTGAAGTTTTTTCCTCCCCATGAAGAAACATTACGGCACTCAAATTGATTTTTTTTTTTAATTTCATGACTTCTAGGGTATACTATTCTTAGACAACTATTCTTCACTCCAAGGTTATGAAACTCCAAGTTTATTGAACTCCAAGGTTATTACCGTTTTGGTTTTGAGCCCTGTGGAATTTTTTTTTGCGTAATGTGTGAGATACGGATTCAACTTAATTTTTTCAGCAAGATACCTATTCAGTTATTTCAGCAACATTTACTGAATAATCTTGTTCCCCCACTGATCTGAAATGCCACATTTATTTTATATTAAATATCTGAATATATTGGATTTATTTCTAAGATTTTTCTTGAGTGTCTAGATGTACAAGTACTGCACTGTCTCAATTATTGAAGCTTACCAACATGTTTTAACGTCTGGAAGAACCAGTTCTCCCCTTTTTGCTCTTCTCTTTCAGAATTCTCTTAAGTATTCCTACTTGTCTATCTTTTCTTATGAATTTCAGGGTCAGTTTATCTAGTTTACCCTCCAAATCTGTTGGTATTTTATATTAGAATGACAGTAAATTTACAGACTAACTTAGGAAGAAGTGACACCTTTATGATGTTGTCTTCCTATCCAAGAACATGATACACAGTTTTTGTAGTTGTTCAAGTTTTCCTTTGTGTCTCTTAATAATCTTAGTTGTTTTTTTTTTTTAAAAAAGAATTTGCACACATTTTGTTAGCTTTGTTGATGGATAATTGATCCTTTTTTATTGCTACTATAAATTTTTTCCCCTTCCATCCTATTTACTAACTAGATGTTGGGTTGGCAACAGTTTTAATGCTCTACTCTAGCTGTTTTACCTCCAGCAGTTGTGGGGAACTTCCTATCTGATTTGACCCGGGCCTTAGTTCCCATTTCCATCTTGCAGGCAAGGCCCAGATCTCTTGAGAGTTAGATGGCATTGGAGGGCTCTGAACGGGGGGGTGGAGGGATGCCCTATCTACCCTGAAGCAACTCTAGGGTGGGCGCTGTGGATGCTGAAACAGGTTGATGATGCTATGAATGTTACAAATAACTACAAATCATAGGAACCTGGTGACAGTTTGTCCTCCATGAAGTGTCCACACCAGGACAGAGATGGCAAATTAAAGCTTATATTGCTTCATCTAAGACTCTTTGGATAGACTTGTCTCTGATGTCCTGAAGATTGGTTGCTTTGAAGAACCTAAGGCAGCACTCAATATTATATCTGACACTAGTTTATACATGACATTATTTTCTCCTTAAATAAGAAAGCAATATGGTGTCCAGGGTCCTACCAGAAAAACAGAACTTGGACATCCCAGTAGGCCTCTCTAACTGCCTTTGCAGCCACTGTTGGGATTAGAGGTCAAGGTTTGTTAATGTTCTCAACCATCACTAATATTTAATGAGTACTTGCTACCTATGTGCCATCCTATGCTGGGAGTCGAGGACACAGCAATGAATAAAGCCACAATTTCTTCCCTAGAGGAGTCCACTTTTCAGTAGAGAATCGGGTAGAAAGTCACTATAATGTACTAAGATATATAGCCAATACAGCTGTGTTCACCATGCCCTGGGAATGCAGAGTAGAGGACTGTGAGACTCGTTTGGGATTACAGGTGGTGACTTTTGAGCTGGGGCTCAAAACACGAGGAGTAGTTATCTAGCCTGGCAAGGGTAGCAAATGGTACCAGTGCTCTATTCACATCCCCTCACTGCAAACTCTACTTGAGAATTTTCTCTGGGGCAGAAATGTCCTGGCCTTTACACTTGCCAGGCTGCCGGGGAGTTGACATCCCAAGGAGCAAAATGCAACCTGTCTTGAATGGAGTTTGGTGCCTAAATGCCCTAGCTCAAGTGAGTTATTGGTACATAAATGCCCTAACTCACGCGGGTTATCTCCCAGATGTATTCTACAATATCTCCCACGGTTCCTCAGTGGGATTGAGCCCCAGTTGCCCAAAGCGATAATCTACTCACTAATCTGTGTTGGACTGGCTTCCTTCCCTTCCTTATCTCACGTTCTCGTGCCCATAGTGGAACTTCCTGGGATCACTTCTCAAGTACACTATTTGGCCCGGATCCTAGTCAAATCAGATCATGCTCTTTTTCTAGGAGAACCAAATCTAGTGCATCCAAGTGAGGGCACAGAACATTCTGGAAAGAGGGACCGGCATCAGCAAAGGCATAGAGGTTTGACAGAAGGTAGCTGAGTATGGCTGAAGAGCAGTTCAAGGAACGTGAGGAGCTAAGCTACAAAGGTAGGATGGAGAATCACGAATGACTTGCCAACGAGTGGCTTTACACCCTCCTCGGAAGGAAGGATGGTGAGATCAGAATGGAAGTTTTGAAAGTCCCCAGGATGATTGAGCATGGCACTACAGGGAGCAGGGAGAAAGAAGACCTCTTCCGCCCTGGTTCAGTTGCCCAAGGCTGCAGAGCCCTGTGTTCCAGCTCTGCTGAGCTCTGGGACTCAGGCCCCCACCCCAGCCTGACCCCTTGTCTTGCTGCTGGGTTTGCGGTCCGTTCATCACCTGCCGGGATGAGCTGTTGCTGCGCTGCGGCAAAGTTGCGGGAGATGGGCGGAGCTCTGGCGGGCCAGCTGGCTCCAGCTTCTCCCCGCCAGGTCCGCGGGCGGAATTTTCCTTTGGCGGCCACGCCTTGAAGCGCACCCGATGCAGCTCTCCACCCTCGCTGCGGCGCGTGTCCCAGGCTTCGCTTTCGGGGGTCATTGATATTCCTGTCTTGTTGTTGGCTCCTGGCTTTGGAGGAGTTGGGAGGCTTTGGTACGGGAGGCTGAGGAAGGACCAGGTGCTCTTTCTGTCTGCCTGAATACAGGGATAGAGGGGATTCCTACGAGCAGCTTTTGATAAGCAGTTCTGTGCCTGGTTTTCTTTTCCTCCTCTGCTTCTTTTACTTTTATTCTTTCTTTCTTTTTCACTTTCCCCCTTGCTTATTTCTGCCAGGCCCTGAATCAGACATTCAGGATTCTGAGATGACTCAGACAAAATCTCAAAGGCTCCAGTCTAAGAGAAGAAACAGAATATGAAAGAGTAATTACGGTATTGTGCACTGACTATTGTGTTTGAGTTATTTATGCATTTTGATTATTCGTTGAGTGAAGAAAGGAAAAAAAAAAAGAATGAATGTTAGAGCAGGGACGAGGAGGGAGGCTCAGTCAGAGAAGGCTCCACAGAAGCGGGGGCCCCGGAGCTGCACTGAGAAGGGCTCATTATACTCAGGAAAACCTGGTGGCGTAGTGGTTAAGTGCTACAGCTACCAACCAGAAGGCTGGCAGTTCAAATCCACCAGGTGCTAGTTGGAAAGTTCTGCTTTATCTATGGGGTTGCTATGAGTTGAAATCGACTCAATCTGTGCAGGCTGCGTGAACTTGAGAAAGTCTCCTCCCTAAACTGAGCCAGTTTCCTCATTTTAAAATGAGACCATGATTACTGCTTTGTAAAATTATGAGAATTCAAGGCAAGATACACAGTGATCATTGCCTTTGATGTGTTCAAGGTGACATTAGGATACCCAGGGCTGGCTCACAATGGAAGGGTTGGCTGAATCATCAAGCAGGGGGACTTGTAAATAATTGGATGGAGGTTGCCTCCCATCAGCCAAGAAATGAGGGTGCTGGCAGAGATCCCACTGCTAGCTTGCTTCGGAAGGATCAGATGCTATTGTGGAGATGAGAAAAGACATTCTCTAGATACTAGCAGTTTTGAGAGAAGAGAAAAACTGGGGAATATGAATACTGACCCTTTAGCAGTAGCAAGGGCAGGCAAGCCAGTCAGGTGATACCTTCAGTCCTCCACCGCTTGGATTAGCAGAGCCCTGGAAGCAGGTAGGGTCAAGGGGAGGGGTGGAGAGAAAGTGCTGATGGGCTTTCAGAGAGAATTATGTTCGGTGAGGCAACAGTCAAGTATTTGACCTTAGGTGAAAACCTTGGTGCTGGTAGTTTCCAAGAAATAGGGCTATCTACTCAGAGCTGGCCCTGGCACTAAGGAACCTTTCCATGGGGACAGTCGTGTGTGGCATCACAGGACGTGGGGGGGGAGGGGACAGCTTTCTTCTCAACATTCTGCCCCTTGCACCAAGAGCAAGGATATAGATATAGCTGGTTCATTTTTACTTTGCCATTTAATAAGAATTTGTGAAAATGATTCCTGTCTCCTGGGGTTGTTGTGAGGATTGAATCAGAGAACAGAAAATGTCTGTTACAGTTCTCAGGACTTAGTGTTGTTTTCGGGTATCATGGAACTGATGTCAGTGCATAGCCACTGTATGTGGCAGAGTAGAACTGCCATGCAGGATATTCTAGGCTGTCACCTTTACAAGAGCAGCTCTCTGGATCTTTCTCCTGTGAAGCTGCTGAGTGGATTCAAACTGCCCTTCTTCAGCTGGCATCCAAGTGCTTAATGCACCTCCAGAGCTCCTGAACAAAGCAAACCTGTACTTGTCAAGTCAGTTCTGACTCAGAGTGCACCTATAGGACTTCCAAGTAGTGGCTGCTGCATTCGAACTGCTGACCTTTTGGTTGTAGCTGTAGCACTTAACCATTGCACCACCCCGGCTTTATACCCACACAAAACCAAACCCATGGCCATCGATTCCAACTCATGGCAACCTTCTAGGGCAAAGTGAAATTGTCTCCATAGAGTACCAAGGAATGCCTGGTGGACTTGAACTGCCAGCCTTTTGATTAGCAGCCTTAGCACTTAATGGCTATGCCACCAGGATTTCTGGATCCGTATCAGGGCTCCTGAGACAGAAACAAAATAACACCCCAAACCCACCTAGAGTTGATTCTGACTCATAGTGACTCTATAGGACATACTAGGACTGCCCCATAGAGTTTCCAAGGAATGCCTGGTGGATTTGAACTGCCAACCTTTTGGTTAGTAGCTGTAGCACTTAACCACTATGCCACCAGGGTTTCCCCATGGTTCCTAGACAGTGTTTAATTAAGAAGATGATAATTATGTCCTTATACCCTTTCAGTAATAAAAGAGAGCTCATCTTTTTTGTTTTTCCTTTTTAGCCCAAATCAGGTTCCAAACCAGCAGAGATATTATAATCATACATTCAAAACAAAATCTTCATGTAGAACCTTACAGGTCATTCCAACTCTGTCTTTTTACCTATGAGGAAACTGAAACTCAAAATAAAATTGACTTCAGAATACTATATAGCTATCAAGCAGTTCAAATCCACCAGGCACTCCTTGAATACTCTGGGGGTCAGTTCTACCCTGGCCCCTAGGGTCGTCATGAGTCAGATTCGACTCTACAGCACTTGGCTTGGCTGTTAAGCAGTGGAAATCCCTGGGAAATGGCTGAGTTCCTGCATTCAGTCAATTACTAAAAGACAGAGATTCAAGTCCACCCAGAGGAATGTTAGAACAAAGGTGATCTACTTCTAAAAAAAACAAACAAGGCATTGAAAACCCTGCAGAGAATGTAGTTCTATTCTGACACACATGTGGTCCCTATGAGTTGAAATTGACTTGATGGCAACCAGTAATTTTATTAAGTGATGAACCAGGGATTCATAGTGGTTCAGTGCTATGGCTGCCAACCAAAAGGTCAGCAGTTCAAATTCACCAGGAGCTCCTTGGAAACTCTACGAAGTACTTCTACTCTGTATATAGTGTTGCTATGAGTTGGAATCGACTTGGATGGGTTTTGGGGTTGGTCTGTCTGCAAATGAGAACATGTATTTCACTATTTTAAAAAAGTGTTGTCAAGAATTGTACCATCACCTGCCAGGCACTGCACTGGGCACTTTTTACGCATGATCTTATTTTAATATTCTTTGGGAACTCAACAAGTGATTAATCCCACTTTACAGAAGAACAAACCGAGTCTCATGAAAGAAATTGCATGAGATTGCATTGCTCGTGAGCAGCTGAGGCAGGGGATAGAGCCACCTGGGCCTGACTCTGAAGATCTAATTAGCTTACAATCTGAGAGTGGCCAAGAAAAATCTGGAAAGTCAACGGGGGCTGCCTGTTGACTCTGTAAACAGTTTGCCCTCTGACTACTTGTAAATATCTCTAATTACCACCTGCAAGGATCCTTCTTGTGAGAAACTCTAGAAGAGGTGGAGTCGGGGGAGTGCTGTCTGCACTGACTTTAGACAGAAAGCTCAGCTGTGGCCCTGGGGTGCATCAAACGCTGAGTCTCAAGGATGCTGTTACACTTACGCTTGAAGTGATGTGAGGTTGCTGCTGGAAAACAGTTTCTAATGAATCCTATGAGATTCCCAGATGAGGGAAACCCACTCTGTGCTGCTCATGTGTGCAGTACAGAAATGTTCCTCTGTCACCATAGCAACAGCCAATACACTCACACCCCACCAAGAGGCCAGAGCTGTTCTGAGCAGAGCTGTGGTCCTAGCTGGGCAGGGGTAGGAGTAGAGTGAATTGGCGATGGTGGGGGAAGTGTTTTATCAGCAAGGTTCTTTATGCTTGAGGCTAGCTTATTCCTGGGAGCAAGAATGTCTAGACAGTTTCCTTGCTGCATCAAGCCTTCTATGCCTGCAGGATATGGCAGGGGAAACTGATAAAAAGAGTCCCGGAAGGTATATTCTTTCTCTTATAGCTTCTGATAAATATATTTATTAGGTAAGTTACTGATCGATAGCACCTTTCTCAGGCATCTGTCAATACAGGCTAATGGAGAATCTCCTGGGTTTTGCAGGCACCCAGACCTGCCTTCCAGCTCTGCAACTTTTTTAGTTCTAAGATCTTCTGTTTGTTGGTACAATCTAAGTCTAAATTGCTTCGTTGTTTAAGAAGGGATATTTAACACCTCCTTTTGTGGGAGATTGAGTGAGCTAACCCTGGCAGTTTCTGCCATACAGTCAGTATCTAATCACCAGTAGTTATTAGTGTGCCACCAATATTGTGAGAGAAATGAAGATTTAGCAAGGGGATCAGGTTGACTCTCTTAAGTCAGAAGCAGACTTGAAACTAGAATTTATGTCACCTGTGCTTCTCCTGGGCTCCTCTGCTTCTCTTTCTCTGTAAACCATCTGGCCTGTCAGTGTTCCATGCTTGCTTTCCAGACTTAGCACCTGCATGCCTTAGCTGAGCACGGTGACATAGAGTTATTGTTTCCCCTTGTGGGGCTCCGCCCAGAGAATCTCAAAACACTAGACCTTGGGGATCATTCAGCACAGCCACCTCTCCCTCGTTTCCAGGCTAGGAAATAGAAGCCTAGGGAGAGTTAAGTGTCTTATTCAAGGTCACTCAGAAAGGGAGAAGCCATTAGTCAAAGTGGTTGTTTCATTTATTTTAGCAGTTTTGACTAAGCCAAGCTATCACTGGAGAAGATAGACCTCAATGCCTGCCTGAATTCTCTCGGATGGTTGATGTGGAGATAACTGTGTGGAAAGAGTCCTTGATTGTGTTTTAGTTGTGGGGCTGGCAAGCTCTGAGAGTCCCTTGGTGTCATAAGTATTAATAGCTAACATTTGCACAGTATTCTACAGCATATAGTGTTCTCATATACTTATCTTATTTAGTCCTCACAATAGTGCTTCTAGGTAATTATGATAATTATCATTATTCTTGTACAGATGGGGAAACTGAGGCTGAAAGCAACTTGCTCAAAGCCACACAGTTACCAAGCAGCAGATTTTGAAACTGAGCTTGTATCTGGGTGATTCCTAACTATAGCAAACTTGTCTTGCTGACATGAGATCGTCTTTGGAGAACCTAATGTGGAGGGCATAGCTGTCTTCTACTGATCCCTACACAGAAGTGAAGAGAGGAATCCGTAGGGATGCCTGAGCATTTTCAAGAAGGCACACCTGATTGAACATCGGGGTCTCCAAAACATTATGTAACAAGCTTTGTCACTTTCTAGGTGCTTCGCAAGACAGACACTAAAAACCAGTTGCTGTCAAGTCAAGTCAAACTCACAGCAACTCATGTATTTCAGGGTAGAATTGTGCTCTATAGGGTTTTCAATGGCTAATTTTTCAGGAGTAGATCTCCAACCTGTCTTCCAAGATGCCTCTAAATTGAGTTTGAACCACTAACCTTCAGTTAATAACTTAATAACTATTTGTACTTAATAATATTTGTACTTAATAACTTAATAACTATTTGTACTACCCACAGCCACCAAAGGCAGGTACCATCTCTCTGTCACTAACTGGAAAGTAAAGGACTAGAAGGGCAATTGCAGTCAGGACCAGGATCCTCAATTTCTAACTCTCAAATTCCTTCTGCTTCTCTTTAGGGCAGGTAGGTCTGAACAGGATTCTTGATCCTGAGAAGTGAGCAGAGACCAAAGATGGCATGGCTCCAGTACACTTGCTTCTCTGGCAGGAGACCCAGACAAGTGTTTTGCCAGGTGGCTTGGTGCCGCAGGTTTTCCTTTAAGCTAGAATTCTGAGCTCCATTTACAGAAGGTCAGTTCAATTTCATGACGTATTCAGCCTTCTCCCTGTGAGCATTTTCTACACCATTACTGCTCCAGGGAAGAGACAAATCAGAGGAACGACAGAGCATTTAAATTAGTGCCTGATTTTAGCGTCATTCTTTCATCTGCAATCTCCAGATGTTTATTTGTGTTTACAACTTAGTGGAAAGATAAAGATTACACAGAAAAAACCTTGAAGACTGCGCATTGCCAGAACTAGAAGGCACTCCCACAATTTTGATAGTTGGCTGAAGTGATAGCTGACTGATTGAGAATTGGGGGAGGCCCTTCTGCTGACTGCTCTGGGAGAAGTGCCTTTGACCTGGAGACAGGAGAATGGCTGGTTGATCTCCAAGTGGTGGGTTGAAAAGACCTTGACTACTCCAGAATTCTGTATTTGGCATAGCTTCCTAGGTCTAAATCCTGTTTCTCCTTCAGTTCTAGGAAAATGTAGGACATAATACATACTAAAGTTGTTAGCTACCATTGAGTCAGCTTCTAACTCACAGTGACGTCATGGATGACGGAATGAAATGCTGTCTGGTTCTTGATTGGGCCATCCATGTGATCCCCATGATGGGCAGATTGGACCATTATGATCCATAGAATTTTCACTGGCTGATTTTTTCAGAAGATTGTCAAGCCTTTCTCCCTTATCCATCTTGGTGTGGAAGCTCTGCAGAAACCTGTTCAGCATCATAACAATATGCAAACTCCACTCACAGACAGGTGTTACCTGGGTTTGAGGTGCCTTGGTCAATAGTGCTGTACTCAAGATAGCTATGCCCCGCCCTGACATTAACTTTTCCAATTCTCCAGATTCTCCATGAATCTGGTATCTAGATCCACAGGTAAGAGCAATGGAAAGATTTTTATTCAGTTGATTAAAACCCAAATCCATTTATGATAAAGCATCTTTGCATGCTGCAAAGATAATTCATGGTGAGGACTCATTGGAACATGAAAGCTATTATTTATGCAGATATGGTTTATGATTATGCCAACTAATGGAAGACTTTTGATCGCATAAAACTAATGACCACTAATGCCCAGTTCCCCCATGTGCCTGTCAGTTTGTCATACGGGGGTGGGGAGTTTGTCTCCTGAGATACAATGCTGTCAGTGACAGGATAATATCCATATGCCTACAAGGAAGACCAGTTAATAAGGCTATTATTCAAATTTGTGTACCAACTGCTAAGATCAAAGGAGAAGAAATTGAAAATTTTTACCAGCTGCTGCAGTCTGAAACTGATGAAACATACAACCAGGATGCATTGATAATTACTGGTGATTGGAATGTGACAGTTGGAAACAAATGATGCCTGGGATTCCATGACAGACTTTCGCAAGACCAATGACTTCTACACTGAAAATACCTCTTTTGACCAATGAAAACAGTGATTATACACCTGGACCTCACCAGATGGAGTACACAGGGATTAAGTCACCTACATCTATGGAAAAAGACGATGGAAAAGCTCAATATCAGCAGCTAGAACAAGGCCAGGGGCTGATTGCAAAACAGACCATCAGTTGCTCCTAGGCAAGTTCAAACTGAAACTGAAGAAAATTAGAACAAGTCTGCAAGAGCCAAAGTACAACCTTAAGTATATCCCACCTGAATCTAGAGACCATCTCAATAATAGATTTGACACATTGAACACTAGTAATTGAAAACCAGGTGAGCATCATACACAAAGAAAGCAAGAGGTCATTAAAAGGACAAGAAAGAAAGAAAAGAACAAATTGAATGTCAGAAGACACTTTGAAACTTGTTTGTGAACATTGAATAGCTAAAGCAAAAGGAAAAAATGATAAGGTAAAAGAACTGAAGATTTCAAAGGGTAGCTTGGGAAGACAAAGTATTACAATGACATGTGCAAAGAGCTGGAAATAGAAAAACCAAAAGGGAAGAACACATTCTGCATTTCTCAAGCTGAAAGAACTGGAGAAATAATTGAAATCTTGAGTTGCAATAGTGAAGAATTCTATGGAGAAAATATTCAACAATACAGGGAGCATCCAAGGAAATTGGAAGGGATATGCAGGGTCATTTTACCTAAAAGAGTTGGTTGACATTCAACCATTTCAAGAGGTAGCATATGATCAGGAACCAATGGTACTTAAGAAAAAAGTCCAAGTTACACTTGAAGGCATTGGTGAAACACAAGACTCCAGGAATCAATGGAATATCAATTCAGATGGTTCAACAAATGGATGCAGAGCTGGCAGTGTTCACTCCTCTATGCCAAGAAATTTGGAGATAGTTATCTGTCAAACTGAATGGAAGAAATCCATGTTTATGTCTATTCCCAAGAAAGGCAATCCAGCAGAAGGTAGTATATTGACAGAGAACTGCCAGAAATTTAGGCCAGATTCAGAAGAGAATGTGGAACCAGGGATATCATTGCTGATGTCAGATGGATCTTGGCTGAAAACAGAGAATACCAGAAGATGTTTACCTGTGTTTGTTGACTGTGCAAAGGTATTCAACTGTGTGGATCATAACAAATTATGAATAACATGGTAAAAAATAGGAATTGTACTCATGAGGAGTCTGTACATGGATCAAGAGGCAGTCATTTTGAACAGACACTGCAAAGTTTAAAGTCAGGAAAGGTATGTGTCAAGGTTGTATGCTTTCACTGTACCCATTCAATGTGTATGGTAAAAAAATAATCCAAGAAGCTGAACTATACGAAAAACTGGACATGAGATGGAAGAAAACTCATTAACAACCTGCGTTATGCAGATGATGCAACCTGCCTTGCCAAGAGTGCAGAGGTTGAAACAATTACTGATAAAGATCCAAGACTGCAGCCTTCAGTCTCAACTTATAGAAAACAAAAATTCTGACAACTGGACTAATAAGTAATATCGTGATAAATGGAGAAGAGGCGGAGGTTGTCAAGGATTTCATTTTACTTGGATCCACAATCAATATCCACGGAAGCAGCAGTCAAGAAGTCAAAAGACACATTGCATAGAACAAATGTGCTGTAAAAGACCTCCTTAAAAGTGTTGAAAAGCAGAGAGACAAACAGATGTGTTCTGGAAGAAGTACAACCAGAGTGTTCCTCAGAGGCAAAAATGGTGAGACTACTTGTTAAATACTTTAGATACGTTGTCAGGAGGAATCAGTCCCTGGAGAAGGAAATCAGGCTTGGTAAAGTTGAAAGCTAGCAAAGAAGAGGAAGACCGTTGTCCTGGATTGAATTATTTCCCCCCAAAAATATATGTGTCGATTTGGCTGAGCCATGATTCTCACTATTGTGTGGTTGTCCTACATTTTGTGATTTTCCTATGTTGTAAACCCTAATCTCTGCTCATGGTTAATAGGGCAAAACTAGGTTATATTAAAGAAGATTTGGGTGGAACTTTAATATCCTTACCAAAGTTATCTCCCTGATCTAATGTAAAGGGAATTTCCTTGGAGTGGTGGTTTGCACCACCTTTTATTATCCTACAAGAGATAGAAGGGAAGCAAGCAGAGAGTTGGGAACCTCTTACTATCAAGAAAGCAGCACTGGAAGCAGAGTGTGTTCTTTGGACCTGAGGTTCCTGTGTTGAGATGGTCCCCGAGAAAGGAAAGCCTGATACATAAGAAGAACCTCCCTCCAGAGCTGACAGAGCGAGAAAGCCTTCCCTTGGAGATGATGCCTTGAATCTGGGTGTGTAGCCTACTGGACTGTTCGAGAATAAATTTTCTTTGTTGAAGCTACCCGCTTGTGTACTTCTGTTATAGTTGCACTATATGACTAAGACAACTCTCACCAAGATAGGCTGACACAGTGGCTTCAACCATGGGCTCAAGTGTAACAATGATTGTGGGCATGGCCCAGGATCAGGTAGTGCATTGTTCTGTTGCTCACTATGAGTTGGAACCATCTTGATGGCACCTAATAACAACATGCCCAATTATCAGAGGATATAGTCTGTCTTTCCATAAGAATAATATTATTATTAAAATCTACCAGAGAATAATTGAATATTTGATAAAGTTTTTGAAAGTTTGTATTGTACTTTAAGTGCAAGATTACAATTCAAGTCAGTTTCTCATACAAAATTTCCATATTCTGTGACCCTATTTGCTCTCTCTACAGTGTGACAGCATACTGCTCCTCTCTACCCTGTATTCCCCGTGTCCATCGAGCCAGCTCCTGTCCTCTTCTGCCTTCTTATCTTGCCTCTGAAAAGGAGCTGCCTATTTAGTCTCCGGTATCTACTTGAACCAAGAAGCACACCAGTATCATTTTATGCCTTATAGTCCAGTGCCATGTTTGAAGAGTTGGCTGTAGGAATGGTTTCAGTTCTGAACTAACAGAGAGTCTGGGGTCGTGTCTTCTGTGGACTGTCCAGTCTGTCAGAACATCAAGTCTGGTCTTTTTACTAGAGTTTGAGTTCTGCACTCCACTTTTGTCCTGCTCCTTCAGTGATTTTTGTTCACAACAAATTTTTTTATGAAAGTAAAATTTAAATATAACGAATACCTTTTATAAAGTTGGATCCGACTCGATGGCACTTGGCTGGCTTGGCTTTATAAAAGGACATTCACAAAATTAATCTAGGGAGATGCTATTAATGTAAATATCCATGTTAATAATTTTAGCTCTAAATTTAGTTGGAAAATCCCCAAAAACCCAGTGCCGTCGAGTTGGGTCTGACTCATGGCAACCCTAGGATGTTACATTTCCATGTTACCTATTTTCCCTCTATAGTAACTGCAATAATATATTGAAATCTGCTCCAAATGAATATGTAGGGTATCTTCTTTCCAAGAAGTGGATATGGAAGTTTGAATTAGATCCAGTTCTTTTTCTGATTAGTGAATTAAGTAATTCAGTGGTGAAACAGGCTTGATAAAGTTTTTTTAATGGTCTTGTGGGCATCTTTGATTTTAATGAAGGAATCAAAAGAAAAGAAGTTCCCTGGGAGCACCCTGATTCTGTTTCCGTGATTGGGACACTTACTGTGTGTGTTGCATCTTCTGTGAGACTTTGTGGATTATTCTGAGAAAAGCAAAAGCCAGAGTCCTGCAGGTGCTAGAAAAAAAATCTAAGCTAGATAGACACAAATCTGTCCATAAACATATACATATAGATAAGTGTAACCTTTCAGAGGCTCCCCTACAAATGTTTGACTGCATACTACCTGCCAGGTACTATTCCAAGGCTCATGGAATATTGTGATAAACAGCACACAAGGTCTTTTTCTTCAAGGAGGTGATCTACATATTTTTCTAACATACACAGTCCAGCGTCCCTGACTTTCTCTTGATATCTCCCCTTGCCTGCTCCACTCTTTCCTGTTTATCTGGATTCTATCCATCTTATAAACCCTGATCTGTACCTCCCCTGTGAAATCTCCTATTCTAGAGATCGCCTCTTCCTCTGACTTCTTTAACAGTCTTTATCTCCTCCACTTTCTGATCACTCACAGAGTGCTCTAGTTGTGTTTGCTAGTTACGTGTTCGCTTGTTTATGTCCTGTCTTCCAAAGGGCAGAATTGGGGTCTTATTCATTTGTAAGTGCTTGGCATCTTTCAGTACCTAATTTAATGTCTAGCACATATTAGGCATTATTGAGTGGTTGATTTTTTTTCCTAACATGCATACACTATAAGCTTAATAGTTGGGGGAATTATATAGTGAAATATGAAAAAAGTTACAGCTGTATGTGTCAACTTGATAAAACCATCATTCTCAGTGGTTTGGCAGTTATGATGTAGTTTGGCAGTTCATAATGATGTAATCACTTCGAGGATGAGATTCAGTATAATGTGATTACCTCTACAATGAGATCAGCTGTAAGTAGCCAATCAGTTGAAAGGGAGTTTCCTTGAGGGTGTGGCCTGCATCCAATATACATGTGTTTTCTGGCAAGGCTAGGGGGCATTTGCTTGCACTGGATCCTGCAGCTAGCTCCTGTTCATCTGATCTGCAATTCATGGGACCTGAGCTACCTACCACCTTACCAGTTGTCTTGCCTGCCAGTCTTAGGATTTGGTGATTTCCACAGTCCGTGAACTAAGAAAACACTCCAGTCTGATCCACAGACTTGGGACTTTCCAGCATCTATAACTATGTGAGCCATTTCCTTGATATAAATCTCTCTATATATTTATACGCCTTACTGGTTTTGCTCCTCTACAGAACCCAGCCTAAGATACTCACTATTCAAAAAACTGAAACAATGCTGTGTCAAAATTCTACCATTAAAGTATCGTATTTTTGGGTAAGATTCCTCTGGTCATCTTAAAAATACTTCTAGGAAGTACAATACATTAATTCATGTTAAGTTATTAGTGATGTATCAGGGTATTCTTTTCCCCAGTAGACACAAGAACTGAATTGGGTAAGATTACCATTCAATTCTTGGATAACTGAGTCCTTACTATGTGCCAAACACTGTGCTTGGTGTTTTCCTGTCTTTGAAAAGTATATATTATAGTGAAGGAAATAAAAGAGTAACCAGAATACTTTATTATGATTTCTTTGTGGCTATGGCAAAGCCAGTCACATGATACGAAATGTTTAGCCCAGTTTGGAGGGTTGAGGGAAGGTTTACTAGAGGAGTCATCAATGTGTGTACCTCCATGTCTTCTCTGTCTGAGAGTTTCCTCCTTCTCTGCTGGTAAATCCTACAGCTACCTCAAGACCTATCACAAATGTCATCTCATCTGAGAAGGCTTTCCCAGCTCTCACAGGCAGAGTGATCAATCCTTTCTTGGTGTTCCTAAATTATACTGCCTATCTGTATTATACATGCTATTATGGGTCATTGTTTCTGTGTCTCTCCTCGCCCTCTTAATCCCCCAGTTCACACAAATTGTGAGCTTTCCACAGGCTGGGACCACTTCCCATTTATGTCAGTTTTCCCTGCTCTTATTACTATTCCTGGCACATGATAGGCAGGAAAAACACTGCATTAGTATAGTTGGGTGGAGGCCTCTCTGACACCACTGAGTCTCTGGCTCTGTGGTGGGTTGTGTATCTTCAGGCCCCAAACTAAGTGCCAGCCAGGACACAGAAAGCATGATCTGCCTGCCAGTATTAGTGATGAGTCCTCCATTGTTTCCTTTCAGTCCAATAAATACTTCCTGAGAACCAATTTAGATAAGAATACAGCCACCACTACTTCACTGTTTGATCATTCACTGAGTGCTCTTTACATACTTGGTCTCATTTAATCCATGCAACAACTTTGAAAAATATTATTTGTCCCTTTTAATCAGCTGAGGATAAAAAGGCCCGGAGGTGCAATTTGCCCAAGGTCACACACACTACCCAGGGTGGTTTGACTGCAAAGTAACTCAGAGGTGAAAACAAAGAATCAGGGGTAACACAAGATTTAGTGAGTGCACATGGGAACATTACCAGAGAAGTCTTCACGAAGGGTGAAGCAATTGTGACCAGTGAAGGAACTGGGTAAACTAACAGGTTTTGAAGCAATGACCTTCTTCCTAGGTACTAGATAGGATGGCAGTACCTGTCAGAGAAACAAACACTGGAAGGCTAGTGGAGTCTTAGATATTCCACCTGGGATCCCTAGCAGGGTGAGGGTGGGGGGATTCGGGAGTGGGAGGTGGAGGATCGGGGTAAGGAGGGACAGTCTGGCAGTCTTCAGCCTTACCCATGATTTCCTGTCTCTTGTTAAGGAGGAGGGGGAGAGAAGTATCTGCTGTCAGACGAAGCATGCAATCAAGCTCAGGCACCGGAAATGCACCCCACACCACTTTCCGAAACAGGATGGAAAGAATCCTCTGGATCTGCTTTCCAGCACCCCAGAATGTTGGAGATAGCTATTTCCGTCCCTACTACGGTAGAAGGGGGTAACTTGCCACCTTCACCTTGGAGGAGAGGAGATGTTTCCTTTCCTGCTCAGTGTGAGGAAAGCATATTCTTTTTCTCACCATGAAGTGTTTGCGCGTGGAGGAGGGGGGTGGATTATTTCTTTCTCTCTCACCTGGGGTTGGGGAGATGGCACTTTTCTCCCCAGCACAGGGAAAGGAGGTAGTTCTTTTCCTTCTCTGTATATGGGGGTGTGAGTGTGTGTGTGTGTGTGTGTGAGGAGGAGGATGGGTTTCTTTTCTCTCACCATAGGGTAGGGAGGCTGATGCCTCTCTTCCCTCTAAAGGGGGTGGGGATGGTTTCCTGCGCTTCCACCTCGAGAGAAGGGAGACATGGTTTTTTTCTCCCAACCATAAAGGTAGTAAAGACTCTTGGCTCCCTCTTCCCTCCCCTTGGGGAGAAGGATGGCTCGTACGCTCTCCCCACGTGCACACAGGTTGCAGGGAAGGCTCAGTGCTAGGTGCTCCGTGCGCCAGAGGCGGGTCGGGGGCGGTACCGGCTCTGCGGAGAGGGGCGGGGATACCCACGGCCCCGCCCACGGCCCCGCCCGCCCCCTCGCGCCGGTACCCGCGCAGCTTGGCTCGGCGGCCCAGTCCGCGGCGGCTGTCTACTGTGCTTGTGCCGGGTGTGTCGCACCTCAGACACCTCAGCTGCCACCTCGGCTTCCCGCTACCCCCACACCCGCGCTGCCCGGCCCCGCCGCCCCGCGCGCCCCTAGCCCCTCAAGCCAGATGATGAACTTCCTGCGGCGTCGGCTGTCGGACAGCAGCTTCATCGCCAACCTGCCCAATGGCTACATGACCGACCTACAGCGGCCAGAGCCCCAGCAGCCGCCGCCGCCGCCGCCCCCCGGCACGGGCGCGGCCTCGGCCTCGTCAGCGCCCCCGGCCGCTTCGCCGGGCCCCGAGCGGAGGCCGCCGCCGGCGCCGCAGCCCGCGCCGCAGCCGGCCGCGGCGCCGTCGGTGGGCAGCAGCTTCTTCAGCTCGCTGTCCCAAGCCGTGAAGCAGACGGCCGCCTCGGCCGGCCTGGTGGACGCGCCCGCGCCCGCCGCCGCCAGGAAGGCCAAGGTGCTGCTGGTCGTTGACGAGCCACACACCGACTGGTAGGTGCTGGGAGAGAGGAGGGTCCCGGGGCTCGGAGGAAGCGTGTGAGGCCGATAAAAAGGGGGCTCAGCGTTGTCCCGCGGGAAGGAGCTGGAGGGAGCAATGCGTGTGTGTTTGGGGGTGGCATTGGTCGGTAGAAAGGGGAACCTGAGGTAAAATATTTCCTCAGGTGGCTCAAATCCCCCAAGACAAATCGAAGAAGGAGCTACTTTATGCAGCAGAGATAGGTCTTAAGAAATAGTTTTTTTTTTTTTCTTGTTTTTCCCCCAGGGGAGAGGAGAGGGCTTCACACTTTTCCGCTTAGACATCCAAAAGCTGAGGTGAAAATGGTCCTGAAGGGACGTTTCTGGCCAATACACAAGGTTCTACTTTAGGAGGCACGGTGTGGGAGTGGACATTGGTGTTTTTTTTGAGGGGAGAGTGACGGTGTGTTTTCACCGGGACCTCTGAAGGCTGACAACGAGTATGGACATCACGATGACATGTGGCAGTTCAGGTCTATGTGAACTTAATCCCTCTGAGCATGGCTGAGGGCCATTTCAGAATAATGAAATGTTTGTATTTTATGCAGCAGAGAGGGATTTTGTGCATTTGTTTGTTTTTTGATATGTGTGCGTGTGTGTGAGGGGATAGGGAATGGAAGCGATGGTGGCTTGTTTCAGTTGGAAAGATGAAGACTGAGGTAAGATATTCTGGATCATAAAATGGACACAAATGTTAAAAGAAATATTTCTGAGTGCAGTAAGCGGGGAACTTGTAGAAATTTTTTTCCTCCTTTTAAGCCTGGTGGCGTAGTGGGTTAAGTCCTACGTCTGGTAACCAAAAGGTCTGCAGTTCATATCCTCCAGGCACACCTCGGAAGCTCTCTCGGGCAGTTCTGCTCTGACCTCTAGGGTCGCTAGGCGTCGGAATCGATTCGACGGCAATGTTTTTTTTTTTTCTTTTTTCCTTAAGGGAAATGTAGCAGTTTTCTAACTTAAAATGATGAAGGATGGGCATTGGTGGTGGGGTGGTGGAAGTGTTACCTCTGGTTGTTGAAAGCATGAATGAGGTCCACTTAACATGAATTAAAGAGGATGTATGTTATATAGCAGAAAGTTACCCTAGGGCATGGTTTAGAGGGTGATGGTGATGGAACTGAGGTGAAGTGGCAGACAGCTTGAGAAATGACAGGTGAGGAATCTGCGTTGCTTTTTCTTCAGGACTATGGGGAAGAGGGTTTTTTTCTCTCTCTCTCTCTTTCTTAGAGGAGCTGAGGTTGGAGACTGAACCTGAGTGTCCTCTCACAAGAGGGAGACATGGAGGGACCACAGAGCTGCATTATTTCCATTTCTCCTTTTGGCTTCTTCACTGCTTCTCTCTCTGTCATTCTCTCTTTTGGAAGATGTGAAGAGAGGGAGGGTGAATTGGTGTGGCTATGATGGAAATGAGAAGTGGATGTGGACGCTACCCTCCTGCTGGCTGCTAATGTGACCCCTCTGAATAGTCATTTGGGAGACGTGTGGTTGGCTTTTTCTCTTCAAGACAGTACAGTACAAAATCCAAAGGGGCCATTGGCAGGAAATGACAGAGACACCAGTAAAAGTTGTCCATTGACAACCCCCCAGGACAATTACTTTCACTTACTTCAAATCAAGTACTTATTAACCCTTTGGTGATTCAGTTATTTTCTGCTTTGATTTTTTTTTTGTTGATGCCCTATGTTTTCATTAATGGAAGCATGCTGAATCATTGCGTATCTGAATTTTTGATAGATAATACAGATTTTTTTCTTTGCCCTCTCTCACAAGAAGTAATATGATGTACAATCAGTTCTACCCAAATCTGCACCAGAATGTACAGTGCAACAAATAAAATTTATCACAATTTCTGTTTTTCCTATCAAAATGTCAGATACTTCATACAGTACCCTGTAAAAATAGTAATTTGGGGCACACTCCTATTTCTTTGGTTTCAAGTGGTGAGCAGTGGTGTCAGTGGTGAGCAGCTTCCCAGATAAGACCCAGAAACTGAAAAAGTTGATGGTTGCAATATGCACCACTGGGCACAAAAGAATTAAAGAGGAAGAGAAGGTAACTATAAAGGATGTCCATTATGACCAAACATTCTTCTAGGAACTCTCAGCATAATATTTCATTGACTTCTCAGCACAAAACTGAGGTTTAGAAAAGGTAAGTAATGTGCTCACAGTCAGCAAATGATAGACCCCTCTGACTGCAGTGTTGCCCCTCCACTGTGTTATATTGCCACTGTGTTATTATTCTGCTATTAGAAGTGTTAACAATAATCTGTCTACAGGTGTTAAACAGTGTGGGGACTTTAAGAACTCACATTCAAATTGGGAGACCAGAAGGATATGTGAAACAATTAACAAAATGAATCTTAAATTACTGGTTGAGACAGTGTATAAGGCATTCAATAAATGGAATAATTAGTGAGAGCCAGGGTTAGTGGGAAGGGCTTTATGAAAGCTGAGTTTTGAAGAAAGGCCAGGGAAAGGAAGAAATGGGAATGAGATTTGTACTTCATCTTTCTGTGCAAGAATCTGACCCTCCTGCATATTTCCCTGATCTCCTATCCTGTTCAAGGTGTTCGTTTGGGGTCTAATTACCAGTTAGGAAGCCACAGCTAGGTAGATATGCGTTTGTATGGGTAGAATGAGGTTGCTTCAGATTTGTGTTTGTTTCTAACCGCTGCAGTTGGTATGAGCTTTGAAAGCCTTTTGAGAGTGTTATTCTTTAGGAGGACTGTCGGGCATGAACCGGAAAATTTGCCTAGCTCTAGAGACTTGGCTTCTGATGGAAATAAATAAGAAGCTACTTTTTCTGTAGGCTGACTCTCAACTGTTTTCTGATTTTCTCTGAAGTAATAACATGGATTTATTGAAACCTAGTTTGAGTCTAGTGACTGACAGCAGTTCTATGTTTCTGTGCTTAATAGCAATTCCCAGAATCGCAGAGTTTGTATTCTTTCAACATATGTCTCAGGTTTGTTAAAAAAAAAAAAGTTAAGTTAAATATTGATCAGCAGTTTTACTGAAAAGTCTCTATAAGGTAAGGAGCAGGTGCCTCCTTATGACAAGTATAGTAACTTAAAAAGGCGCTTTTGGCTCTAAAGGCTGTTTTTAGCTTAATTTGAGTTACAGCTTAAGCTATCCAGGTAGTACTGAGTGAGCAGGTGTTATATATACCCAACATTATTTTCCTGGTGCTTAAATGGAAAATCAGAGTGTAGCCACTCAGTAGAATTTAATAATATTGGTCCCATCTGAATTATAGAATGCTAAAATAAGAAGGATTTTTAACAAGTATTTAAATAATTGAGGATTTAAAAGAAGGGCTTAAAATAGGCCACCTCTCATAGCAGCCTTAATACTCCACCAATTACTTTGAATTTCTATCACTGTAATTGCGGACAATGGAATGGGACTTCCTGGGTGGTACAAGTGGTCAAACTCTGAGCTGTTAACTGAAAGGTTGGTGGTTCAGTCCACTGGGGTGTCTGGAAAGACAAGCCTGGTGATCTTCTGTCAATAAGTTAGCTATCGAAAACTGTAGAGCACAGTTCTACTCTGACACATGGGCTTGCCATGCATCAGAGTCCAATCAACGGCAACCTGTTAGTATGTTTTGTGGGGGGTGGAGAGACCTGAGTATATAGATGGAAAAATTGGAGACTGTTCTTTCTGTTTGTGTCCTAGCTTGAATTGTGTTTTTCTGAGTTGCCTGAGATCTTCAGGTTAATTGCACACTCATTGAAATATATGTCTGTGTAACCAAAAAGTTAAATCAAGTGCATAGATGTTATTAGTAGTTGTTATTAGTGTTTTTTGTGCTGCTTGAAAATACTTGTCTCCATTTAAGGTTTGTACCTAAATTGGAAGTGTGCTTAAGACTGCACTTTAATGATCTTCATGCCTAAGCAAGGAACAGACTTCAATTTGTGTGTGCTGTTTTTTTCCTTATATATATTTTAACTGGTGAAGAGGTGAGTTTTCTCTCAGAACTGTTTTTGCTTCCTTTCCAGGGGAACATGCAATTCATGGATTTATAATTCCAGTAGCCAAATGAACTTTTTGACCCTAAAACATCTCTCTTTAATTTGAAAATCAGTATAGCACAAGCACTCTTGATTTACTAGAGACTGCAGATATGATCGGACCCAAAGGGCCGCAGTGGGTTTTGGGCAGATGTGATGGGGTCAACAGATGTTTATTGAGCACATTCTCTGTGTGGGGTAGGTATGGGGAGAAAGCTGAAACATAGTATCTGCCTTCTAGGAGCTTACTGTGTAGGTAGCTAGATAATTTTTCTTTTTTTTTTTTAACTGAAAATTAGAACCTTGTGTTCAAAGTATGGTTTCTGGATCAGCAGCATTGACATCAAACAAAAACTTGTTTAAAAAAAGACCAGATGCTGTCATGTATTTCAACTTGTGACAACTCTACTTGTGTCCCCTAAGGTTTTCAGTGGCTGTTTTGAAGTAGATGGACAGGCCTTTCCCCTGAAGTACTTTAGGTTAGCAGCTGAGCGTGTTAGCCATTTGTGCTAGTGGATCAAAGAATTTGTTGGAAATACAGACTCTCAGGTCCCACCTCACATCTGTTGAATCATAATTTGCATTTGAACAAAGTCTTCAGGTGATTAAAACACACTGAATTGAAAGATGTGTGATTAGTGCTAAAGGAATGGCAACACCATCAACTACTGTCATTTATTCAGCAAGTAGGTACCAGATGTTGTACTTTGCACTTTACAAATTCTTCCTCATCTTTACAACAGCAGTGCAAATGGGAAGCACTGTAGAAGTTTAAAAGAATAGATCAATGTAGGTTAGAGTGGGATGAGAAAGTTTCATGAAAGAGGTGAGAATTGAACTGAATTTTGGGTAATTTGAATCAAAAGAGCGTTGATTCATTCCAGATGGTAGACAGTACAAGGAAAATACAGTGGCAAAAAGAGGGAGATATTAAGAGCCTGGATTAGTGCATTAAGTAGCCAGCACCTGTTTCCATTCTTTTCCTTTGTTTTTTTTTCCTGGCCAGCCTTTGGACACCTCATTAAGAATAGGAAAAGTCAAAATACAGTAGTTAGTTTGAATTAGTGCTTGCAAGTGGCTCTTGAAAAATACGTAGATTAGAATTTGGGAGAATACTCAAGTGAGGTGTGGATTTTTTCTCTGCTAAGTGTTTTATATGTCCTTGTTTCTGACTAACACAAGCATACAGATTCCCTAGATCTTCATTGTTTATAGCAACAGTAGCCTATACTTTAGGTTTCTAGAATATTAGATTTGGAAGATCATCTGGATTACTTTATAAATGGAAGAAGAGAGGTCTGAAGACAGGACGTGACTTGTTCAAGGCTGCTCACCTTAGTAAGGACAGAAACCGGATCTAGAATTCAGAACGTCAATCTCTCTACCAAGCTTTTTTTAGTGTAACACAGTACCGCAGTGTCTCTGAATTTGTGTTGTCTTTCTGCCTTCCTGACTTCTTTTCTCTTCATGCATCCCTGACTCAAAGATCAGTAAGTACCAATGATCTTATGATGACAGCATTTTGAACTTGAAGAACCAGAGTGATCATCTAGCTAAGAGAAGTTTTGTGATTTACCCAAGGTCAAATAAGTTAGTGAGAGAATGGGGGCTAAAACTTGCATCTTTACCTCTGTCTCAAGTTTCTTTCTACTCTTATGTCACTGTTTCAGAAGGTCCCTCAGATTTGTCCTTTTTTTCCCTTTAAGACCCTGATGATATCTTCTTTTAATGACTCATTGTGGAGTTGTAAGCACTTTAAAAAATACCATATAAGCACAGCGCCTGTTGCTATCAAGTTGATTCTGACTCATAGCGACCCTACGTGACACTGACAGCATAGAACTGGCACATAGGGCTTCCAAGGAACACCTGGTGAATTTAAATAACCAACCTTTTGGTTAGCAGCCCGTCTCTAAGGCACTTGCCACTGGGGTCCCACATGAACGTATCACAATATAACTACACCAGCAATTTCACTATTTTTATTTGTGTTATTATTGTTTCAGTATAGTCATTCTAAAATGGTTGAAGAAGCCTCTTAGAGACCTGGACATCAAAATCTAAGTCTTTGATAAAGTTAATGGGACCTGTGTTGCAGTGATAACTTTCCTTACAGAAACTGTTTTTACCATAGTGTCCTTGCCTACATCAGATTGCTTGCTGTATTTCTGTACCCAAGTTCAGATCTGTAGTAACAATAATCCATTGCTGTCAAGTTGATTCTGACTCATAGCACAGTCTTTTAAAATATTGTGCTGTACTCTTATAGAGGAAAAAAAGTAAGGGAGGTCCAAGTAGGAAATTTGCCGAAAGTACATACCGTCCTTACAGTTTTTAAAAAAAATAATACATATTTTATATATATATATGTATATATGTTGGTGAAAGTTTACATAGAAATTAGGTTCCCATGTAACAGTTTTTATACATACTGTTGAGTGGTTGTATTTTTCATAATGTGTCAACATTCTAATTTCCATTCTGGTAGTTCTCTTACCATAAATCTAGTTCCCCTGCTCCACCCTTACCTTTCCATCTTTGTTTTGGGATAAATGGTGATTGGTTGGCCCCTTATAGATGATTTTTGAAAAGAGCTTAGTACTCACTGGGGATATTGTTTATTTTATGAGCTGATCTGTTATTTAGCTGAAAGCTGACCTCCCAGTGTGGTTTTAGTTACCAGTTTAAAGGGTATCTCAGGGTGACAGTTTTGTGGGTTCCTCTAGTCACTGTTGGTCCAGTAAGTCTGGCCTTTTTTTTTTTTTTTGTAAGAATTTGAATTTTGTTCTACATTTTCTCCCATTCTGCCTGGGATCATCTGTTGTATTCCTGGTCACAATTGTTGGCAGTGGTATAGTGTCTTTGGTCTCACGATACATGAGGCCATGGTTAGTGTGCCACTAGTCCTGTAGAGTAGTTCTTCTGGAGTCTTTGGATCTCTTTGTTTTCTCTTGTTCTGGACAAATAGAGACTAGTAGTTGGAAGGCCACTTGGAAACATTTTAAGACCTCAGATGCTACTCACTAAACTAGGACGTAGAATGTAAAATTCATCAACTATGTTATGCCAATTGAGTGAGTTATCCCTTAAGACTGTGGTCCTAAACCTTCAAACCCACTAAACCAATCTTGTGAAGTATTTGATTATGTCTAGGAAATATCCAGAATTGTGTTTCCTGTGTGCTTTCACACGTATGTATGTATGTTATATGTGTGTGTTTATTGGCATCTACATAGGTATCGAACATAATGTATATATGTATTTGGGTGTGCTGATATGTATTCACATGCTGATATATACATATGTGTGTGAAAGCATTTTTGGTGGTTACTACTTTTATTGCAAAATTATGTAACATTTACCAAAATCTTTATTGTGTGTACTGAGTATCATCATTTACCTTGGTCCGGTTGTGCAGACTCACCTGCATTTGGTACTATCTTCCCCGTCACCAAAAGTAAGAAGTGTCTACTATCTAAAAAGTGATTCCCCCTCCCTCCTCCTCTCATCCATGGTAGCCACTGGAGAACATTGTTTCTATATGTATACTTATTCTTGTCTTTTTTATAAAAGTGAGATCATACAGTATGTGTCCGTTTTGATGGGCTTATTTCATTCAGCATAGTGGCCTCTAGATTCATTCATATTTATAAACTGTTTTGAGAATTCATTATTCTTTATAGTTGTGCATTATTCTATTGTATGTGTGGACAATTTGTCCATTCATTTGTTGATGAGCACTTAGGTTGTTTACATTTTTTGCTACTATTAATGATGTTGCAGTGAACATAGGGGTGCATATGTTTACTTTGATCACTGCTATTAGATCTCTAGGGTACATACCTAGGTGTGGAATTGCTGGGTCATAAAGTATTTTTATTTCTAGTTTTGAGGAAAATGGTTGTACCATTTTACAGTCCTACTAGCAGTGGATAAGGATTGTAATCTCCCCACAGCCTCACCAGCATTTGTTGTTTTTTGATACTCAGTACCATTTTTTGCAAGGGTGAGGTGAGCTGAGGTGGTATTTCACTGTGATGTTGATTTGCATCTCTCTAATGACTAATGCTTCTTCCTTTCGGTTTTATAAAATAGCTTTAATTGGAATATGGTTAAGTGCAAAGGGTCTAGATACTTTACTAATAACCTAAAGTTGCCATTTGGAACCCACCCCGTAGCACTGTAAAAGATAGACTTGTTGATCTCCTTCCATTAAGTCACAGTCAAGAAAGCCCTTTGAAACAGTTCTACTCTGTAACACATGGGGTTGCCATAGACTGGAATTGACTTGATTGCAACTGAAAACGGCAACAACATGGTTTAATGCAGCTGAGCATCTACCAGCAACCCAGGTGCTGGGGATTTAAGAGTGAGCTGAGTGTAGGCCTTGTATAGTGAGCATTTCTAGTTCAAATAATAGAAACGATAAGCATTTAAACAAAATTTTTTTATAACGTGATAATTAATGTACAGAGCATGCTGTGGTAACACAGAGGTGGCTGTCCTGAAGAGTGAAGATGTGGTTGTTTGAAGCTAAGAAATATTGATTAGTAAAAGTGTGCCATCATGTATTCTTGTGTAAACCAGTTTGTCTCTTTGGATTTTGATTCTCTAAGCTTTTGAATGAAAGGAACAGAACAAATACTTTCTACGGGAGTTTACAGCACCACATCATTTCCATGATATGGTTTTGTGCCATTTTATTTCACAAACTTTAGCTCTATAATTTTTTTCTATGTGGTAATGCTTGTAAATCTTTTCAAGAAGAGGCATATGCCAGTACAGGGTTAAATATTTCTGTCTTATGTATCCAGTGCTGCTATAACAGAAATACCACAAGTGTATGGCTTTAGCAAAGAAATTTATTCTCTGACAGTGTAGGAGACTGAAAGTCTGATTTCAGGGTACCAATTCTGGGGGAATATTTTGTCTGTTAATTTTGAAAGAAGGCCCTTGTCATCAATCTTTCTCTGGGTTAGGAGCTTCTCAACTCAGGATCCTTAGGTCCAAAGGACATGCTCTGCTCCCAGCACTGCTTTCTTGGTGGTACAAAGTCCAATTGGTGGTGCAATTTGCACTAAACTGCTAACCAAAAGGTTGGTGGTTAATCCACCCAGTGGCACTGTAGAAGAAAGGCCTGATAATCTCCTTCCATAAGATTTAAGAGCACAGCCATTGAAAACCCTATGGAGCACTGTTGTATTCACACACATGGGATTGCTTTGACTTGACTCAATCACAACAGGTAAAAATATTTAGGAGGCTGGGGCTTGTATTGGGAGGAGAGAGGAAAGAGTGAGAGTTTTGGTGGACAGAACCTTTAGCATCCAGAAGTGTTGTGGCTAGTTGAGTTCAAGCAGGTTCTCTGCATTCATGCCTTCAGGAAGCAGGTTGTTTTTCACTGGGTTCTCTAGAGAAGCAAAACCAGTAAAGCATATAAATATCTGTGTTTAGAGATATATATAAAGGAAATGGCTCACACAGTGTAGAGGCTAGAACACCCCAACTTCATGTGTCAAGCTGGAGGCTTCTCCTGATTCATGTAGCTGCAAAGGCTGTTGAATCTAGGGTGAGTAGGTCAGACAGCAAGGCTCTTGCTCATAGGTTGTGAAAACCAATGACTCCCAAGATAGGCAGGCAGGATGGCAGGTAAACTGCTAGCTCAAATCCCAAGAACTGGATGTCAGGTGAATAGGAGTCAGCTGTAGGATTCAGAGTGAGCAAAATCTTGCCAGAAGATCATTTATCTACTTGATGCAGGCCATACCCCCAAGGAAACTCTCTTTGAAGTGATGTGTGTCTGTTTACCCCATCATAGAGGTGGTCACACTACATCAAATCTTATCATGGAAGTGATTACTCCATCATATGACTGCCAGACTATATCATAACTTCCAAACCACTAAGAGTCATGGCTCAGCCACGCTGACACGTAACCTTAAGGGTCACAGTTTCCAGACTTAAAAAACTCACTTTTGAGTACTTTCCATTCTGTATATCCTTTTTATACTATTGCTGCCATTTGGTATCCTGAAAAAAGGGGTTGATGTTTGCTGTGTGTGTTTGTTCCTCAACCATGGAAATTGGGGCTTGTGGTTGATTTCCTCTTTCCCTGTTAGTACTAAGAACTTTTGTATACATATATTGAAGTGTTGGTTAACAGCACTGATTTGTTGATACCTGCCATATGTACTCTGCTTTACAGCTTATATAACATATACCTAGTATGTCATATATTCACTGTCATTCTGATAGGTATTCCTACTTCATAGATTAGTAAACAGCTGAGAAAAGTCAAGTCACTTGTTCAACATTATGTAACTATTAAGCTGAAGTGTCAGGATCTGAACCTAGATTTATAAATTCCTACAAAGAAAGTCACATTTGTCACAGATAAATTGAAATTATTTTTTCCTGTTCAAAGGGTCATTTATTCTGTAAAAGGCCTTAGACCAAGAGTCATTTAAACATTGTAATCACGCCACTGCTTTTGAAATTACTCACCTTAGAAAACTTGGTATGCACACAGCACTGGTAGGATCATATCCATTGCATGGAGTTGAGAACATGGTGAAACATAATGCTTTCCAAAGAGCAGCATCTTTTGTGTGTTTATGTGGTGTATGTGTTTAGTGACATACCGTCTGTGTACTTACCTCTAAATATTGTGTGTGAGGTCTTCTGTACATTTATTGTATGGCATTGGCACCCTTTATTTTTGTTTCCCACATAGATGCGCTTAGGTCCTGGATGGCTGTAGATTTAGAGAAGGAGAGGGTGATCTAGAAGATTTTTTTGTTTTGTTTTGCACAGACCTCTTAACTATAGCAGGAGCAAGTATCTTAGAAAAGGGCAGGTTGCTTATGGAGAACATAAGGCGAGCAGATACAATAGATACCTGAAGTCTTACAGTGCCCAGGCAGTATGGCCAATGATTGTTAGGTGCTGTTAAGTTGATTCGGACTCATGTTGATACCATGTAACAGGGTAGAATTGCCCCACTGGGTTTTCTTGACTATAGTCTTTATGGAAATCATCAGGTCTTTATCCTGCAGAATAGCTGAATGGGTTTCCAAACCACTAAGAATCATGACCCAGCCAAGTTGACACATAACCTTAAGGATCACAATTTCCTTAGTTAATAAACTCACTTTTGAGTACTTTCCATTCTGTATATTGTTTTTATACTGCTGCTGTCGTTTGGTATCCTGAAAAAGGGGGTTAATGTTTGCTGTGTGTGTTTCTTCCAAAAAATTAGCAACTAATCATTGCACCATTGGCCTCCTTTGACCAAGAATGATACACTGTAGTTGAGTGATAGTGACCATATAGGTGAGAGTAGAACTGCACTATAGGTTTCAAGGAGTGGCTGGTGAATTTGAACTGCCCACCTTTTGGAGGCAGCTGAGATTTTATCCACTGCTGCTGCAAGGCCTCTGACCAAGAATAGGATGGTACACACTGAGCGTGGTGTTTGTCACTCGATAGCAGGCATTTCTGAAATTGTAGCTAGTTTACAGTAAAATTGTAAAGCAGATTAAGATTATAACTCAGACTCCCTACCCTTTTTTCAACACAATGATCTGTTTAAGTGTGTCTTCCTTCACTAGATTGTGAGTTCTTTGGGGACAAGTTTAGTGGGTTTTTTCATTTTTAAATCATTAGCATTCAACCATATGTCTGACAGAAATGCCTGACACTTAGGTTGAGGTCAGTACGTCTTTGCCAAGTTGAGTTGAACGGAAAGAGATTCAGAGAATGAGAAAAAAGAAGGGAACAATGGAGAGAAGTATTCTAGGATTAGGGTTGTATGCTGTTATGTTGGGATTCATCTACATTCACTTCAAATATAAACTTCAGAATGATTTGGCTCTTATATTCTATGAAAGGCAAATTAATTGCTAATTTTCAACCACTGTAAATATAAATCTTATAAATTATAAGATTTAGCTGTAAATGATAGAATGAACCAAATGACCCAAGTACTGGGAAGTATTTGGTTCATGGCAAATATGAGCAGAGCAAAAGCCAGATTGAATAGCACAATTTCTCTTCCCTACCCTGTGTTGACACTTGGCTCTCACAGAGTCCGCTTGTTTCTGAAATTAACCCTGTCCTCTTGCCATATCCAGGGAATTTGTACCTCAATGTGAAACTCTTGTATTTGTCTACCCAAGCTGCTTGTTTCTTTCTCTTTAGTGAAGGGTTCTTCTGGGGTACTGTTTTGCCAGCCACCATTAAAGTTTTGTGTACCTTCTTCCACAGCTTGTTTCAGGCCTCAAAAAAGCTTCGTATTGCTTCAACGGCAAAGTGGGAGTGTGAGAATAAAGTAACTTGCTAATCTCTAAGGGCTCTTCAAAGCTATCACAAACAGTACATTCATGTTTTAACAATTTTTTTCTTACCACCTCTTGAAATTCTTTCTTTTATCATGATTGAATGAAAAGGTACATTCCCATATAAATTTGTATACCCACCTATATGCAGCTCCCACTGCTCTCCCTGCCCAGTGACAGCACACTCTTCCTCTACGCTCTGTACATGTCTTATCCTCCCAACAATCTCCTATCCCCTCCTCTCCAACCACTACCCCACCTCTAGTAAGAGGTCAGCAGGACGACATCCTCTAGATACATAGAACCATGAAGTGCGTACATGATATGGCCAATCTGTGTCACCAGGTTCAATCCGTTCCTGTCTGAAGAGTTGATCTCCATTATGATTTATGGACAGGAGCAGGATCAGGGCCAGGGGCCGTGCTCCTAGGGGAACTCCGAAGCCCCTGGACCATCAATTGCGGTCTTTTAGTGAAGATCTCAGAGTGCACCCCTTTTTATGCTTGTGTTGCTAGTGAGACTCAACTTTGTAAACTCCATCACGGCTATCACTGGTGGTGGTTGGGCACCATCTGGTTCTTCCGGTCACAAGCCAATGTAGTCACCCACTCATGTGGGTCTCTCTGTCTTTTGGGTTCTCTTTACCCCATGTCGTTTTGGTCCTTGGTGATCATCTGTTTCTGCTGAATTGGGGCCATTTGCTGGGTCCCATTGGAAACTCAGATGGCAGCTTGGCAGCTTTTAAGACCCCAGACACTGCTCACCAATGTGGGGTGCAGAAGGCTCTCTTAGCAAAATGCTAGTTGTGCCAAGCCTGGTCCCTGGCCCCCAGCGCCAGCTACTCTGTCATTGCAATATTGGGTTAAGATGGGAGGAGTAATCATGTTATGTTGAAGTCCAGTTAATATTGATTTTCTTTCTAATGTGTGCTGTCACAGTTTTCACCCAACCAAATTTCTATCAACTACCTAATCTAAACCCTCCCCCCTCGACCTCCCTCACTCCCCACCCTTGTAGCTGTCAAAGAGTCTTTTCTTCTATGCATGAATCTGCTTTTAAGTTCTTATCGTAGGGGTCTTATACAATATTTGTCCTTTTGTTGCTGACTGCTTTCACTCAGCATAACATCCTCCAATTGAAACCAGGTTATGAGATGTTTCCTAAAATCATTGTTGTTCTTTATCACTGCATAGTGTTCCGTTGAGTATAAATACCATAGTTTACCTATCCATTCCTCTGTTGTTGGGCATCTGGGTTGATTCCATCTTTTTGCTGTTGTGGACTGTGCTGTGGTGAACATTCGTGTACATGTATCAGTTGGTGTGAATGGCCTTGATCCTGTAGGATATATTCCAAGCAGTGGAATTACTGGGTCAAATGGTATATCTATATGTAGCTTTTTAAGGAAGCACCAGATTGCTTTCCAGAGAGGTTGCACCATTTTGCAGTCCCACCAGCAGTGTAGGAGAGTTCCAATTTCTCCACAGCCTCTCCAGCATTTGTTTTGCATTAACAAAAAAGGAAAAAAATTTTTATTGTGATTGAATGAAAATGTACATTCCCATATAAATTTGCATGCCCACCTATATGCATCTTCCACTGCTCTCCCTGCATGGTGACAGCACACTTTTCCTCTCTGCTCCATATGTGTCCTGTCCTCCCAACAGCCTACTATCGTCTCCTCTCCACCCACTCCCCTTCTTCCAGTATGATGTCAGCAGGATGACATCCTATAGATGCCTAGAACTGTAAAGTGCCCACAAAATATGGTCACTCTGCGTCACCAAGTCCAATCCATTGCTGTCCGAAAAGTTGACCTTCATTATGATTTATGAACAGGAGCAGCCTCAGGGCCAGGGGCCATGCTCCCAGGGGAACCCCAAAGACCCTGGACAATCACTTGTGGTCTTTTAGTGGAGATCTCAGAGTGTACTCCTATTTATTCTTGTGTTGCCAGTGAGATTCAACTTTGTGCACTCCATCGTGGCTATCACTGGTAGTGGCCAGGCGCCACCTGGTTCTTTCAGTCACAAATCAATGTTGTCACCCACTCACATGGGTCTGTCTGTCTTCTGGATTCTGTTTTCCCCATGTCGTTATGGACCTTGGTGATCATCCATTCCTGCTAAGTTGGGACCATTTGCTGTGCCCTCAAATGGCAGCTTGGCAGCTAACAAAAATTTAAAAAAACTTAAATCATTGTAAATAGTATAATGTCAGAATAGAGTTTGAAACAATTAAAACAGAATTCTCACTGAAATGTCAAAAGTATATAACACCTAATTCAAAATGTATCAGAAACCTAAATATAAACCCCAAATCTATAAAGATTATAGATGAAAAATTAGGATCAAGACTATAAGTCCCAATACATGGCATTAACAGAATACAAACTGTAACTAACAACACACAAAGTTCAGAAGCTAAGCTAGATAACTGGAATTTTCTAAAAATTTTATCACTTAGGCTTATCAAAGGCTCACCAAAACAGTAAAAAGAGAATCCACAGACTGGGAAAAAGTTTTTGGCTATTACAAATCTAACAGAGGTTTAATCTGTAAAATGTATGTGAAAATTCAACACCTCTACAGCAAAAAGACAAAAATAATCCAGTTAAAAAATGGGTAGAAGAAATTAACAGATACTTCACCAAAGGACACATTCAAGTGGCTAACACACACATAAGGAAGTGCTCAATATCTGTAACCACTGTTGTTGTTGTTGTTTAGGTGCTATTGAGTTAGTTCCGACTCATAGTGAACCCTATGAACAACAGAAGAAAATACTGCCTGTTATTGTGCTATGCCCACAATTGTTTTTATGCTTAATCCCATTATTGCAACCACCATGTCAGTCCATTTCCTTGAGGGTTGTCCTCTTTTTCACTGACCCTTTAACTTTACCAAGCATGATGTCCTTCTCCAGGGACTGATCCTTCCTGAAAACATGTCCAAAGTATGCAAGATGTAGTCTCAGCATCCTTGCTTCCAGGGAGCATTCTGGTTTTACTCTTCCAGAACACATCTGTTTGTTCTTTTGACGTTCCATGGTTATGTTCAATATTCTTTCATGCTACAATTCAAAGTCATAGAGTCTTCTGTCTTCCTTATTTGATTTGTTGTCCAGCTTTCACATGCGTATGATGTGACTGAAAATACCATGGCTTGGGTCAGGCCCACCTTCGTCTTCAAGGTGACATCTTTACTTTTCAACACTTTAAAGAGGTCTTTTGCAGCAGATTTTCCCTGCAATGTGTCTTTTGATTTCTTGACTGCTTCTTCCATGGGTGTTGATTGTGGAACCAAGCAAAATGGAGTCCATGACAACCTCAGTCCTTTCTCATTATATCGTGATTATTGCTTAACTGATCCAGTTGTGAGGATTTTTGTTTTCTTGATGTTGAGGTGCAGCCCATACTGAAGGGTATGGTCTTTGATCTGCGTCAATAAGTGTTTCAAATCTTCTTCACTTTCAGCAAGCAAGGTTGTGTCATCTGCATAATGCAGGTTGTTAAGGAGTCTTCCTCCAATCCTGATGCCTCATTCCTTTTCATATAGTCCAGCTTTTTGGATTATTTGCTGGACGTACAGACTCAAAAGGTATGGTAAAAGGATATAACCCTGATGTACACCTTTCCTGAGGTTCAGCCGTGCAGTGTCCCCTTGTTTTGTTTGCACAACTGCCTCTTGATCCATGTACTACTCATGAGCACAGTTAAGTGTTCTGGAATTCCCATTCTTTGCAGTGTTATCCATAATTTGTTATGATCCACATAGTCAAATGCCTTTGCAGTCAATGAAACATAGGTAAAAATCTTTCTGATGTTCTGTGCTTTCAGGCATGATCCATCTGACATCAGCAGTGACATCCTTGGTTCCATGTCTTCTTCTGACTCCAGCTTGAATTTCTGGTAGTTCCCTGTCTACTGTTGCAATCACTTTTGAATGATTTTGAGCAAAGTTTTACTTGTGTGTGGTATCAGTGATATTGTTAGATTCTTTCTGCATTCTGCTAGATTACCTTTCTTGGGAATAGACATAAATATGGATCTCTTCCAGTTGGTTGGCCAGGAAGCTGTCTGCCAGATTTCTTGGCATAGATGAGTGAGCACTTCCAGTGCTACGTGGGTTTGTTAAAGCGTCTCTATTATTCTGTCAATTCCTGGAGCCTTGTTTTTTGCCATTGCCTTCAATGCAGCTTTGACTTCTTTCAGTACTGTTGGTTCCTAATTGTATGCTACTTCTTGAAATGATTGAACACTAACCAGTTCCTTTTGGCAGATATTCCTTCCTTCTTCTTTTTGATGCTTTCTGAGTCATTTAATATGTTCCCTGTAGAATCCTTCACTACTGAAACTCAAGGCTTGAAATTTTTCTTCAATTCTTTCAACTTAAGAAATGCTGAGCATATTCTTCCCTTTTGGCTTTCTATCTCCAGCCCTTTGCACATGTCATCATAATATTTTGTCTTCTCGAGCCATGAAATCTTCTGTTCAGTTCTTTTAGCTTCATCATTTCTTTATTTTGCTTTAGCTGCTTGACATTCACAAGCAAGTTTTAGAGTGTCTTTTGACATCTGGTTTCATCTTTTCCTTCTCTCCTACCTTTTTAATGACCTCTTGCTTTCTTCATATATAATGTCTTTGATTCTTTGATGTCATTCCACAACTCATCTGGTCCTTGGTCACTAATGTTCGGTGCTTCAAGTCTGTTCTAACAGTAGTCTGTAAACTCAGATAGGATATACTCAAGGTCATACTTTGACTCTCATAGACTTGTTCTGATTTTTTTCAATTCCACTTTGAACTTGCATATTAAGAGTTGATGATCTGTGCTGCAGTCAGCACCTGGTCTTGTTCAGACTGATGATATTAAACTGCTCCATTGGCTCTGTCCATGGGTGTAGTTAATCTGATTCCTTTGTATTCCATCTGGCAAGGTCAATGTGTACAGTTACCATTTTTATTGATGAAAAAAGGTGTTTGCAGTGAAGAAATCGTTGGTTTTAGTGAAAATTCTATTATGTGATCTCCAGCATCATTTCTGTCATGAGGGCCATATTTTCCAACTAGTTTTCCTTCTTTGTTTCCAACTTTTGTGTTCCAATCATCAGTAATTACCAGTGCATACTAATTGCATGTTTGATCCATTTCAGACTGTAGAAGCTGGTAAAAATCTTCAATTTCTTCTCCTTTGACCTTAGTGGTAGTGGTTGGTGCACAAACTTGAATAATAGTCATATTAACTGGCCGTCCTCTTAGGTGTGTGGGTATTATCACTGAAAGCATTGTGCTTACGAACAGATCTTGAAATGTTCTTTTTAATAATGAATGCAACACCATTCCTCAAGTTTTCATTGTTAGCATACTGGACCATATAATTGTCCAATTCAGAATGGCCGGTACCAGTCCATTAATGTCCAGGATATCGATGTTTATGCATTCCATTTCATTTCTGACAATTTCCAGTTTTCCTAGATTCATGGCTCATACGTTCCAATTCTGATTATTAATGGATGTTTGCAGCTGTTTCTTTTCATTTTGAGTTGTCCCACATAAAGCAAATGAAGGTGCCAGAAATTTTACTCTAGATCCATGTTATTAAGGTCAAACTTTACTTTGAGGAGGCAGCTCTTTTCTCGGTCATCTTTTGAGTGCCTTCCAACCTGAGGGGCTCATTTTCCAGCATATATCCGTCAGTGTTCCACTGCTATTCATAAGATTTTCACTGGCTAATTCTTTTCAGAAGGAGGCTGCCAGGTCTTTCTTCCTAGTTTGTCTTAGTTTGGAAGCTCAGCTGAAAGCAGCCCACCAAAGATGACCCTGCTGGCATCTGAATACTGGTGGCACAATTTCCAGCATCATGGCATATGCAAACCTCCATAGTATGACAAATTGACAGACAACCCGGGGCCGCAGTGGTGTAGTGGCTAAGTGGTTTATCTTCTAACCAAAAGGTTGGCAGTTCAAATCTATCAGCTGCTCTTTGGAAACACCATGGGGCAGTTCTACTCTGAACTGTAGTGTGGCTGTGAGTCATAATCAACTCTACCATGGTTATACTAGCCATTAGAGAAATGCAAATGAAAACCACAACGAGATACTGTCTCACCATAGCATTAATGGCACAAATTAAAAAAAAAAGTTAGGCTGTGAGGAGATTGAAATCCTTACACCCTGCTGATGGGAAAGCAAAATGATACAACCATTTTGAAAAATGATAGCTCTTCCTTAGAAAGCTAGAAATAGAAATACCATGTATTCCAGCGATCTCACTCTTAGGAATAGCCTAGAAAAATAAGTGCCATCACATGAATAGTCATATGCACACCCGTGTTCATTGCAGAATTGCTCACAGTAGCAAAAAGATGTAAACAACCTGGGTGCCCATCATCAAATGAATGGGTAAACAACTGTGGTACATACACACCATGGAGCACTGTGGAACAATAAAGAACAGTGATGAATCTGCAAAACATCCCACGATATGGATGAATCTGGAGGGTATTAAGCTGAGTGAAATGAGTCAATTACAAAAGGGCAAATATTATATGAGACCACTACTTTAAAACCTCATGGGAAGTTTTACATACATAAAGAAACAATCTTTGATGGTTATGGTAGAAACACATTAAATAGGCAGTAGATAGATAAGTATATCTTAGTGAAGGACAAGACAGTATACAGTGCTGGGGAAACCAGTATGGCATGTAAAAGGCAGGGTCATGGAAGTTGTATAGTTTCATCCCAAATCTCTGAGGGACTCATTTACTGAACTGAGGGTTGTGGGGACCATGATTGGGAACATCTAGTTCAACTGGCCTAAGATAGTTTATGGAGAATAAGTTCTACATTCTACTTTGGTGAGTAGCATGTGGGATCTTAAAAGCCTGTGAACAGTCATTTGAGGTACTCTACTGATTTCACCCCTTCAGGAGCTAGGGAGAATAAAGAAAACTAATGATACAAGGGAAAGATTAGTCCACTAATGGACCACAACTATCACAGCCTCCACCAGACTGAGTGAAGCATAACTAGATGGTGTTCAGTTACCACCACTGACTGCTTTGACAGTTTATCACACAAGAGGGTCCTGGACAGAGCTAGAGAAAAGTGTAAAACAACAACAAAAAATTTTAAAGAACATTTTACTGTGCTTTTAGTGTCACTTTATAATTCGTTTTGCCATATAAAACCGCACACCCACAACGCTATGCCACTCTAGCTTGCTAGTAGCTAGAGTTACGGGATGATTAACCAGTGTCTTAAAACAGTGTGTAAACTAACTGTTTAATAGGAAGCTAGTTCATTCTCTAAGCCTTCATCTTTAGTACAATAAAAAAGAAAATAAGTGTACAGCAAACCTCTGAGTAGCTGTTTATTTTTTCAGTTTTACCGTTCTTTGATTTCCCCACCCACTATTCTTATAGCCATGACAAACTGTTTAGAGTTAACTGACTGTGCTGTGCCCTGTTTGTCTTTATATACACTATTATCTGAAGTTCTATTCTGTATGTTTGCCTGGTTGGTTCTTGGTCATCTTTAAAACTCAAGTCAGTTGTTAAGTCTTCCAGTCAGCCTTCCTTAGTTCTTCCTTAATTCCTTCAATTCTGTTGGAAACCGTAATACTTGCTTATCTCTCACAGCAACTAACTTGGTTACTATAATCAGATTTTGTTTATCTCCCCATCCCTCTACCTTCAGTAATGCTAAAACTGCTTGAAGACAATAAGTACAATGTTTATTTCAAGATCCCTAAGCATTTGATATGATAAAGTTTTCTGTAATTATTTGTTGAACTAATAAATGACTCATGAAAAAATTATATTACAAATGATTAGCAAAAGCACCTCCTTTTTTTCTTGTAAATATAAACAAGTGATAACTATGTTAAATGACTAGTCAGGAAGATATGAGAGACATACAAATCTTTAAATAAACTGTAAAGTGCTATAAAAGCCTTAATTATTGTAGGATGTAGGCTAGTATGTTTATGCCCTCCTTCACATGAAGCTGGTGTGTACCTGTTCCTCTGTCTTTAATTCATCCTTTCTAATGTGCATGAATACCCCATGCTTGCTGTTTCTGGAAGACAGCTGTTGTGCTCTGTACTTGTTCTCCTCACGTCCTATTCACTTAACTTGGACTTCTCTGAAGTTAGGTACTATTGTTTCTTTTCTTCTTCCTGGCTCGGCTCCTGTTAAGAACCATTTTTCCATTCCAGTCCTCCCAGGGACAACTAGAAGAAAATTATCCTTTTCCAGGATTCATACTTCTTATCCGTTTCTCTATCTAAGGGCTCTAACAACTTTGTACAACAATTTCAGTGTGATTTAATCCTGTACAAAGAGGCCTGGGATTTGTGTGATGAAATTGAGGTCCCATTTCTCTGTTGTGGACTTGGAATCCTTGGAAGGCCACAACAATTCATAATGGTTGTATCATAGTTTTATCATGATGATGATACAGCTGAAGACTGTTTATTTTATACCTCTGGGTTCCAATGATCTGATGTTAGTCTCTTCTTTATTGGTGCCTGTGGTGTGATTCTAGGGATATATATGAATTTATTTCCATATTCCACCCTGTTTCCCCTGGTGAATTGCTGGTGGTGAGAAATTCAGTAGTACAGGTTTCTATTTTCATTAACATTAAAATGCCATATAAAAGGGCATCAGTGAAAGGTCAGCTCATCAGTCAGTGAATAGCTATGAACTCTAGTGTGGCAGTTGCCACAGTGGCTACAAAACCAGTGAAATACTTGGAATCATAATTATATTATGTATGTTTTTACTTTTGAAGACTTGTAGTACAACATGTCGTGCTCGACATGCTGTACCTGTGAGACAGTACTGCAGACCTGCATTGTGTTCACAGCTTATGCTGAATTCCTGGATGTCTAGGAGGCCATTAGAAAAACGGGATTGATAACACATACCATTATGTTCCAAAAGCTCCATGTCCTTCTGATCAGATTCTGAACATGTTAGCCCATGAAAGATAGCTTTTATTACTTATAAGAATCACATGGCATACAGTAGGAAAAGTTCCCTTGCAAGCAGTTCCCCTGAAAGGCTCTCTGGGCAAGACATGATGACTGTTTCTTAGTGGGTCTGCGTGGATCAGAGTCAGCTTGACACAGTGCACAACAAGCAAGTAGAAAGAGCACTGCTAACACTTAAAACATGTAGAGTCATGTCTTGACCCTGCTAACTAACATTTTGTGTCACTATGACAATTTTGGAAACCCTAGTGGCATAGTGGTTAAGTGATACTTATGTTAAACAAAAGGTCAGCAGTTTAGATCTGCCAGACACTCCTTGGAAACTCCATGGGGTAGTTCTACTCTGACCTTTTGGGCCACTATGAATCAGAATCAGCTCGGAGGCAGTGGCTTTGGTTTATGACCCTTTAATTTTTTAAGGCTTCATTTCTGTTTCAAACGTTAAGAGATTTGGGAAGCAAGGAGAGGAGTGTGGTCAGGATGGCAGACTAGTCACACATCTCCTTGATTCCCTCTAAGAACTAAGGACCAGAAAAACAGCTGAATGGAACAGAGTAGAAATTTTAGGAGCCCCAAGATCAGGCAGAAAGTTGTGAGATTGGACTGGGTGACAGGTAGGGGAAAACTACCTTTGTCAGAGGTGAGACAGCAGTGCAAAGTGTCCTGCTTCTTCTGGCGTGGTGGTGGAGAGGCTTACATGTATGATGCAATCTTAGCAGGAGACTGAGAGACTGGGGCTGCTCTGCCCGAGAGCCTGGCTGGCACCAGCTCCTCCACTGAGCTGCAGCACCTTAGTGTACACCATTTATCTCAGCAAAGAGGCTATATTTAAAACAGCCACACCTAGAGAATGCAGCAATGGCTGGTGACTGAGTGCAGCAGCACCCTTCTGTGCTCTCTGAGCTTTGCCATAGAATCTGCTAGTGCAGTGCAGGCGAGGCAGCACAGGGAGGATACCATCCTTGTCAGCAGGGAGACAGGGGTCTGTCTCTCTTGAGCCCGTGGCTGGGGCCAGCTGCTATACTGAGCAGCAGCACCTCTCTGGACAGCACCTCAGCAGAAAAGCTATTTTCAAGACAGTCACTCTTAGAGAACCCAGTAGTGGCTGGCAGCTGAGTGCAGCAGTGCCCTTTCCCTCTTTCTCTGAGCTATGTCGTAGCATCTGCTGGTGCAGTTCCAGAAGACTGCACAAATAGGTCACCATCTTTTTCAGCTGGGAGGCAGGGCCAGCCAAGCCTGAGGGACCAGCTGGGACCAGTTGCCACACTGAGCAGTACTGCTTGACTGGACAGCATCTCTCTCTGCAGAGAAGCTGTACCTAAGACAGCCACAACTAGAGAATGCAGTGGAAGCTGGCAGCCAAGTGCAGCAGTGGCCTTTCCTCTTCCCTTCTCTGAGCAACACCATAGCTTTTTCTGGTGTGACACCAGAGAAGCTGAACAGCTTTCTGATGGCTTGAAGACAGCAGTCAGTGTCTGACCATTTAAAGAAGCAGACCACCATGGCTCCAGAAAACTCTCAAAATAAAGATGCAGAAGAATTCCCAGATGAAGATACCTTCCTGAAATTATTGGAGGTAGAATGCAAAAGAATTATGTATAGAGCCCTTCTAGATCTTAGGATGGAGATTAAAGAAAATGCTGCAGAACAAAATTTAAAATTAAATAAGCTGTATGAATTGGTAGAACAACAATGACCTGAAATTCAGCAGATCAGTAAAAAAATTACAGAGTTAGACAACTCAGTTGAAGACCATAGGAGCAGGACTGAGGAAATGGAAAGCAGAATTAGTGAGACTGAAAATAAAGCTACTGACATATGTGTGAGGAGAAATCAGATAAAAGTATCATTAAAAATGAAGAATCGTTAAGAATTAGTGGCATTGGCTTGGCTATCAAGAGGAACAATTTACAACTAATTGGAGTTCCAGAATAGTGAGGGATAGCCAAAGAGTTTAAGAGTTGCTGACAGAAAAGTTCCCTGACGTCATGAAAGAAGAGAAGATAGCCATTCAAGATTCTCAGTGAACTCCACAAAAGGTAGATCCCAAAAGAGAGAGACTAAAACTTATTATAATCAAGCTTAATAAAGTGAAACATAAAAAGTGGCTCTTAAAGGCAGTTTGGCTTAAACCAAAATTGACTAATAAAGGAGAGTCTGTTAGACTGGGTTCCAACTACTTGCTGAAACCATATTGGCTCAAAGACAATGAGATGACACATACAAAGCTTTGAAGGAAAAGAACTTCCAGCCAAAAATTATGTATCCTGCAAAATTGTCTTTCAAATATGACAGTGAAAGTTTTGACATTCTCAGATAAACAGAAGCTCAGAGACTTTGCAAAAGGAAAAAAAAAAAAACCCAAATTAACAAGAAATGCTGAAGGAAGTTCTTTAGTTAGAAAATCAGTAACCCCAGATGTATATTCAAGGATGTAATGCAAGACTCAGCATCCAGAGTCCTGTTTAGTTAGGGAAGTCACAAAGCTCAATCAAAGCTAAAATATTAATATTAAGGAACCATCTCAACATGTAAAATATGACAGTACACAATAAAGAGGAACATGTTATTGTATTCATAGGCCTTTCAGATGGAGAGGAAGTTATGGAAATATAAAACAGTTAAAGATTGGTTTAAACTTAGAGCATTATGAGGGAGCATTGGGTAGCTTTAAAGCAAACTAACAATACTACATATCAAAACAAGAAACACAATACAGACGTCTCAGCAGACACAAAACCAACATTGAAAATGATGAAAAGAAAACATAAAAATATGGCCCAGAATAGAATATTAAGAGGGACAAAGAAAATACCAACAACACAGAAATAAAGATACCAAAATGACAGCACTAAATACGTATCTGTCAATAATTACACTGAATGTAAATGAATTAAATGCTCCAATAAAGAGACAGAGAGTAATCGGTTGGATCAGCAAACATGATCCATCTGTATGCTTGTTTCAAGAAACACAGCTTAGACTCAAAGTATGAACACACTGAAAATCAAAGGATGGAAAAACTGTCTACCAACCTGACAACATGCAAAGAAGAGCAGGAGTGGCAATATTAATTTCAGAGATAAAACAGATTTTAAGGTAAAATCCACCATCATAGAGAAGGATGATCACTATTGCTTTCAGTTTCAATACATTATGCACCCAGTAGCAGAGCATCTAAGTATATTGAATAAATGCTGATAACATTGAAAAATGAGATAGATCACTCCACAAAAATAGGAGACTCCAACACTCCACTTTCAGTAGTGAACAGATCATCTAGAAAAAGGCTCAATAAAGATACAGAAGCTCTAATTGTGACAGTCAACCAACTCAACTTCATAAACATATACAGAACTCTACCCAACAACAGACAAGTACACCTTCCTTTCCAGTGCATATGGAACATTCTCCAGAATACACCATGTATTGGGCCATAAAACAAGTCTCAACAAAATCCAAACTATTGAATTATTGCAAAACAACTTCTCAGACCATAAAACCATAAAAGTTGAAATCAATAGCAGGGAAAACATAGGTAGAGATTTGAATTCATGGAAACTGAACAACACCTTGCTCAAAAATTCATGAGTTTTACTTAGCAAAATGGGCATAGACGGCAAATTCCTCAACACAATAAGGGCCATTTATACAAAGCCAATTGCTCACATCATCCTGAATGGAGAGAGACTGAAAGACTTTCCCCTGAGATCAGGAACTAGACAAGGATGCCCACTGTCACCTCTCCTATTCAACATTGTGCTAGAAGTTCTAGCCAGAGCAATTAGACAAGACGAACAAATAAAGGGCATCGGCAAAGAGGAAGTTAAAATCTCCCTGTTTGCAGATGATATGATTGTATATGCAGAGAACCCCAAGGAATCTGTAAGTAAGTTACTCAAACTGATAGAAGAATTCAGCAAAGTCTCAGGCTACAAGATAAACATAAGTAAATCAGTAGGATTCCTTTATACCAACAACGAGACTGTTAAGGAGGAAATGATCAAATCTATACCATTTATGATAGCCCCTAAGAAGATAAAGTACCTAGGAATTAATCTAACCAGAGAAACAACAGACCTTTACAAAGACAACTACAAGCCCTTACTACAAGAAACTAAGAGAGACTTAGAGAAATGGAAAAACCTACCCTGCTCACGGATAGGAAGACTTTAACATTGTGAAAATGTCTATTTTACCCAAAGCAATTTATTTATATAATGCAATCCCAATACAAGTTCCAGCATCATTTTTTAATGAGATGGATAAACAAATCACCAATTTTGTTTGGAAAGGGAAGAAGCCCCGGATAAGTAAGGTACCACTAAGAAGAAGAACACACTGGGAGGCCTTTCATTACCCGACCTTAGAACATACTACACTGCCACAGTGGTGAAAACAGCCTGGTACTGGTACAAGAACAGACAGATCTATCAATGGAACAGAATTGAGACCCCAGAGATGGCACCATCTGCCTATGAACAGTTGATATTCTACAAAGGCCCTAAGACATTAAACGGGGGTAAAAACAGTATCTTCAACAAATGGTGCTGGCAAAATTGGTTATCCATCTGCAATAAACTGAATCAAGATCCATGTTTTACACCTTATACAAAAACCAACTCCAGCTGGATAAAAGACCTAAATATCAAACCTAAAACGATAAAGCTCATCCAAGAAAAGGTAGGAACAACAATGGAAGTTTTAATACACAATGAGGACAGACTCCAAAATCTGTCAAAGAAACCTCAATCAACAGAAGAGAAAGTAGATAAATGGGATCTATTAAGAATCAAACACTTTTGCTCATCCAAAGACTTTATTAATAGAATTAAAAGAACACCCACAGAGTGGGAAAAAATATTTGGCAACTCTATGTCAGATCGACGCCTGATCTCCATAATCTATAAGATACTACAAAATATCAATAAGAAGAAGATAAACCATCCAATTAAGTGATGGGCAAAGGAGATGGACAGACACTTCACTAAAGAGGAGATCCAGGCAGCCAAAAAACACATGCGGACATGTTCACTATCTTTAGTTATTAAAGAAATTCAAATCAAGACAACAATGAGATACCATCTCACCCCAACAAGATTGGCCATGATCCAGAAAACACAAAACAACAAATGCTGGAGAGGCTGTGGAGAAAGTGGAACCCTCCTACACTGTTGGTGGGGTTGCAAAATGGTCCAGCCTCTTTGGAAGGCAATCTGGTGCTTCCTTAAAAAAATGGATATTGATATACCATTTGACCCAGTAATTCCACTACTTGGAATATATCCTACAGATTCAAGGCCTTTCACACCAACGGACACATGCACCAGAATGTTTATCACAGCACAGTCCACAATAGCAAAAAAGTGGAATCAACCCAGATGCCCAACAATAGAAGAATGGATAGGTAAACTGTGGTACATATACTCAATGGAGCACTACGCAATGATAAAGAATAACGATGATTCCAAGAAACATCTCCTAACCTGGTTTCAACTGGAAGACATTATGTTGAGTGAGAGTAGTCATTGACAAAAGGACAAATACTGTATGAGACCTCTACGATAAGATCTCAAAAACAGACTTGTGTCTAGAAGAAAAGACTCTTTGACAGCTGCAAGGGAGGAGAGAGAGGGAACGAGGGCGAGGGGGGGAGGGTTTAGTTTAGGTAGTTACTAGAAATCTAGTTGGGAGAAAGCGGTGACAGCACACATTAGGAACAAGAACAACATTAAGTGGACTTCAGCATAACTTGAGTACTCCTTCCATCTTAACTCAATACTGCAAGGATAGAGTAGCTGGGGCGGGGGACGGGGGACCATGCTCTTAGGTGAATTCCAGGCCAATTGGCACAACTAGCGTTTTGCTAAGAGAGCTCTCTGCACCCCACATTGGTGAGTGGCGTCTGGGGTCTTAAAAGCTGCCAGGCTGCCATCCGAGGACACAGCAAATGGTCCCAACTCAGCAGGAACGGATGCTCACCGAGGGCCAAAATGGCATGCGGTAAAGACAACCGAGAAGACAGAGAGACCCACGAGTGGGTGCCTACGTCGACCTGGGACCGGAAGAACTGGATGGTGCCCGGCCACCACCAGTGATAGCCATGACGGAGCTCACAGAGAGGAGCCTCACTGGCAACACAAGAATAAAAAGAGGTGCATCATGAGATCTCCACTAAAAGACCTCAATTGATGGTCCAGCGGTTTTGGGGTTCCTCTGAGAGCATGGCCCCCGGCCCTGATGCTGCCTGTTCCCATAAATTATAACAAAGGTCCACTCTTTGGACAGGAATGGATTGGACTTGGCAATGCAGAGTAACCATATATTGGAACCACTTTATGGTTCTATACATCTATAGGATATCATCTTCCTGACCTCTGGCTAGAGGAAGGGGAGTGGATGGAGAGGAGGGGAAAGGAGACTGTTGGGAGGATGAGACATGTATAGAGCAGAGAGGAATAGTGTGCAGTTACCAGACAGGGAGAGCAGTGGAAGCTGCATATAGGGGGGGCATGTAAATTTACATGTGAATGTACATTTTCACTCAGTTATGTTAAATAAAAATAAAAAAAAAGATGAAAAAAAATTCATGAGTTTTAGAAAAGTATCAAGCAAGCAGTAAAGAAATTCATGGAATCAAATGAGAAGGAAAACACATCCTAGAACAACCTATGAGAAAACAGTGCTCAGAAGTCATTTTATCGCTGTAAATGCACATATCTGGAATGAAGGAAGGGGCCAAACCAAAGAACAACAGATCCTACATTTCAAACAAGTAAAAGGAGAAAAAGAAAAGAAAAATTAAGGCACCAGAAGAAAAGAGATGATAAAAATTAGAGCAAAATTAGAGGATAGAAAAACAATTGGAAGAATTAACAAAACCCAAACCTGGTGTTTTGCAAAGATAAAAAAATTTGATAAACCGTTGGCTGAACTCACAAAAGAAAAACAGGAGAGGAAACAAGTAACTCGAGTAAGAAATAGGACAGGAGATGTCATAACAGACCCAACTGAAATTACAAGTATCGTAACAGAATACTACAAAAAATTATACTCTAATAGATTTGAAAATCTAGAGGAAATGGACAAATTTCTAGATTCATATCACTTACCAAAATGATCACAAGGAGAAGTAGAACAACTTAATTAGCCTATCACAAAAGAAGAGACTGAAAAGTAATCCAAAACCTACCAATCAAAAAAAGTCTTAGCCCAGATGGCTTCACTGGAGAATTCTACCAGACTTTTAGAGGGCAATTAATTCCAATACTGAAGCTGTTTCACAACACAGAAAAGGATGGAACATTCCCAGATTCATTCTACGAAGCCGGCATAATGCTAATACCAAAGCTAAGTAAAGATTCCACAAAAAAAGAAAATTAGAGAACAATATCATTCTCAAACCTAGAGGTAAAAATCTTCAATAAAATCCTTGCCAGTAGAATTCAGCAACATATCAAAAAAAAAAAAAAAAAAAAAATTCATCGTGACCAAGTAGGACTCATACTGGGGATGTGGGTTTGGTTCAGCATCATAAAAACTATTAATGTGATCAACCACATCAGTAACATGAAGGATAAGAGTCACTTGGTTTTATCAATCGATGCATAAAAGGCATTTGGCAAAGTCCAGCACCCATTCATGTTAAAAACTCTCAGCAACGTAGGACTATAAGGGAAATTTCTCAATGTAATAAGGGGCATCTATGCAAAGCCAGCTGCCAACATCGCCCTGAATGGAGAGAGACTGAAAGAATTCTCACTGAGAGTGGGAACCAGAGAAGGATGCCTGCTGTCATGACTTCTATTCAACATTGTACTAGAGGTTCTGGCCAGAGTAGTCGACAAGACAAAGAAATAAAGGGCATCTGCATTGGTGGATGAAAAGTTAAAGCATCCCTATGTGCAGATGATATGATTGTATACACAGAAGACCCCAAAAAACCCATAAATGGACTACTGGAACTAATAGAAAACGTCAGGATGTAAGCTAAACGTAAATTAGTAGGATTCCTTTACACCAGCAAAGAGATCAAAGAGGAGATCACCAAAGCAAGACCATTTACAATAACCTCAAGAAGGTAGAATACCTAGGGAATAAATCTAACCAAAAAAGTAAGAGACCTATACAGAAAAATTACAAGGCTCTGCTGTAAGAAACCAAAAGAGACTTGCATAAGTGAAGAAACCAACCTTGCTCATGGATAGGAAGACTTAACATTGTGAAAATATAAATTCTATTCAACGCATTCTACATGTACAGTGCAATCCCAATACAAATTCCAATGTCACTTTTTAATGAGGTAGAGAAACAAGTCGCCAACTTTGGAAAGAGAAGAAACTGTGGATAAGTAAAACACTACTAAAGAAGAGGGATATAGTGGAGGCCTCACATTAGCTGACCTTAAAACCTATCACACTGCCACAGCAGTTAAAACAGCATGGTACTAGTACAAAAACAGTTACATAGACCGATGGAACAGAATAGAGAATGCAGAAATTGCACCATCTTTCTGTAAACACTTGATATTTGACAAAGCCCCAAAGGTTGTAAACTGGGATAAAAACAGGCTCTTTAACAAAGAAACCAGTCTCTTTAACAGTCTCTTCAACAATTCTGTTGGCAGAATTGGATATCCATCTGCAAAAAACTGAAACAAGACCCACATCTCACATCTTACACAAAAACTTACTGAAAATGGATCAGAGACCTAAATATCAAACCTGAAATGATAAAGATCATGCAAGAAAAAAGAGAGTCTACAATGAGAGCTCTAATGCATGTTTTAGACTAAAAATTCTGACCAACAAGATATCAACGACAGAAGAGAAAGTAGATAAATGGGAACTACTAAAAATCAAACACTTAAGCTCATCTAGAGACTTTACCAAGAGTGCCAAAAGACCGCCTACAGAATAGGAAAAAATGTTTAACAATTATGTATTGGATTGGCATCTAATTTCCATAATCTACAAGGTACTGCAGAATATCAAGAAAAAGACAACCCTATTAAACAATGGGCAAAGGAGATAGACAGACACTTCACCACAGAAGACATCCAGGCAGCCAAAAGACACATGTGGAAATGCTCGCAATCATTAGCTATTAGAAAAATTCAAATCAAAACTACAGTGAGATACCATCTCACCCCAATGAGCTTGGCAATAATCCAAAAAACACAAACCAAGAAATACTGGAGAGGCTGTGGAGAGGTTGAAACTCTCCTCCACTGCTGGTGGGAATGAAAAATGATACAACCTCTTCAGAGAGCAATTTGATGCCTTCTTAAAAAGCTAGAAATACCATATGATCCAGCAGTCCCACTGCTTGGAACATGTGCTACAGAAATAAGGGCTGTCACGCAAACAGACACACGCACACGAATGTTAATTGCGGCTCTGGCCGCAAGAGCAAACAGATAGAGTCAACCTAGGTGCCCATCAAGAGATGAATGGAAAAACAAACTATGATACATATACACAATGGAACACCATGCAATGATAAAGAACAATAATGATTTTAGGAAACATCTCATAACCTGGTATCAACTAGAAGACGTTCTTCTGGGTGAAACCAGTCAGTTGTAAAAGGACAAATATTGTATGAGACCACTATTATTAGGACTTAATAAAGGGCTTATGCACAGAAGACTCTTTGATGGCCACAGGGTTGGAGAGGGAAGGGAGAAGGGAGAGAGTTGTTCATAGAGTGGTGAATAGGTATTTGGTTAGGTGAAGGGGGTGACAAAATGCAGTAGAAGGCAGGTTGGCATAACTGGACTACACCATAAGGAAATTCTACTAAATTCTACTCAACATTTGAAAGGACAAGGAGTAGCAGGGACAGGGGTTTGGGGACCGTGTTCTCTGGGAACATTGAGGGTTGTTGGCATAACTAGTCTTTTACTAAGAGAGTCTTTTGTGCTCCATATTGGTGAGTGACATCCTGGTCTTAAAAGCCAGCAGGCTGCCATCTGAGGACCATCAGTTGGTCCCAACCTACCTGGAACATATGATAACAAAGAACGTCAGACATATGAGGAAAATGAGCCCAGGAGACAGAAGGACCCATGTGATTGGGAGACTACATCAAAATGAGACCAGAAGAACCAGATGGTGCCCAACCTGCACCCAAGAGAGCCCTGACAAGCAGCACAATGTAGAGTCCCTGATGTAGCTTGATGGAAAGAGGTCTGCAGATGAAGAATTTTATTAAAAGATGATAATCGACGATCTGACATCCTGGAGGGTTCCCTGGGAGCATGATCCCTAGACTTGCTTCTAAGCCAGAGCTGAAATGAGTACTGGGGTCAACATTTCAGACATAGAATAGACTGGACTCAGGGACACAGAGTGAGAATGTGGTGTGTGTACTTTATGGTTTTATACATATATAGGAAATTGTCCTACTGGTTTCTTTCTAGAGAGGAGGGGACAGGTGTTCATTAAGTGGGTACTAGAAGTAAAGAGTGAAAAGGAATGTGTGTCACAGGATGAGGAGAGCACATAGAATTTCAGAGAGGTCGGCATGCAAAATGGACTTGGATTGTATACTTTAACTTCAGTCTAATAAAAAAATTGGAAATTTGGGCTAAATTCTCTGTATTTAACACTCGATTTATTTATTTTTAATTAAAAAAATATTTTATTGCCCTTTAAATGAAAGTTTACAATTCAAGGCAATTTGTTATATAAAAACTTGCAGATATGCTGCTGTGTAACCAGCTCATTCAGTCAGCTCCTGTCCCTCTCCACCCTTTGATCTCGCTTCTGGACAGGGGTTACCAGTTAGCCTCATACGTATACTTAAGGCAGGAAGCACACTCTTCATTAGTATCATTTTATGTCTTACAGTCTAGTCTAATCTTTGTCTGAAGAGTTGGCCTTAGACGTGGTTTCAGCTCTGAGCTAACAGAGAATTTGAGGGCCACATTTTCCAGTGACCCTCCAGTCTGTTGGACCATCAAGTCTGCTGTACCAGGGATTCATGTTGTATTTGCTACCAGGGCAGTCATTAGTGGTGGCTAAACACCATCTAGTTCCTCCAGTTTCATGCTGATGTAGGCTCTGGATTATATGGCCCCTTCTGTGTCTGGACTCATTATTTTCATTATGTCTTTGATCTCTTTTATTCTTCTCTGCTCCAGCTGGTTTAGGACCAATTGATGCTACTTAGATGGCCACTTGCTAGCTTTTAATACCCCCAGATACCACTTACCAAAGTGGGCTGCAGAACATTTTCTTAAAAAAATTTGTTATGCCAATTGACTTAAATGTCCTTTGAAACTATTGTCCCCCTGCCCTTGCTACTGTGTACTTTGAAGTGTTGGGTTATGTTTAGGAAACCTCTTAGCTTTTGATTTAGTCCAGCTTTGCAGACCTCCCTTCTACTGTGTCCTGTCCCTCCTGTCAGCTAACCCAATTCCTTTCTGCTGTCTAATCAGTGAATATCCTTTTCCCTCTCCCCACCCTTGTAACCATCCAAGACTTTTTTTTTTTTTTCTGTGTTTAAACCTTTGTTGGGAATCTGTATACGGATCAAGAGTCAGTTGTGAGACCAGAACAAGGGAACACTTCATGGTTTAAAGTCAGGAAAGGTATCCCTCAGGGTTGTATCCTTTCACCATAACTTTTCACTCTGTATGCTAAGCAAATAATCTGAGAAGCTGGATTATACAAAGAAAAATGAGGCATCAGTTAACAGCCTGCATTATGCAGATGACACCACTTTACTTGCTGAAAGTGAGAAAGATTTGAAACACCTACTGATGAAGCTCAAGGACCAGAACTTTCAGTATGCATTGCACTTCAACATCAAGAAAACAAAAAAAATCCTCCCAACTGGACCAGTAAGCAACACTGTCATAAATGGAGAAAGGATTGAGATTGTCAGGGGTTTCATTTTGCTTGTTCCACAATCAACACCCATGTAGGGAGCAGTCAAGAAATCAAAAGATGCATTGCATTGGGAAAATCTGCTGCCAAGTACCTCTTTAAAGTAGTGAAAAGTAAAGATGTCACCTTGAAGACTAAGGTGCACCTGACTCAAGTCTTGGTGTTTTCAGTCACACCATATGCATGCAAAAGCTGGACAGTGAACAAATAAGACAGAAGAATTGATGCCTTTTGAATTATGGTGCTGGACAAGATTGTTGAATGTGACATGAACTGCCAAAAGAACAAATAGTTCTGTTCTGGAAGAATTACAACCAGAGTGCAAAGATGGCAAGACTGCATCTTACATACTTTGGACATGTTGTCAGGAAAGATCAGTCCCTGGATAAGGACATCATGCTTGGTAGAATGGAGACTCAGCAAAAAACCAAGAAAATCCTTGACGAGATGGATTGACACAGTGGCCCCAACAATGGGCTTAAGCATAAAAATAATTGTGGACATGGCACAAGACTGAGCAGTGTTTCATTCTGTTGTTTATAGGGTTGCTGTGAGTTGGAACTGACTCACAAGCACCTAACAACAAGTGTGGGATGCTGATTGTGTTCTAAATAGATTTTTTTTTTTTTAGTTCCACAGTCAATGGCCATGAAAGCAACAGTCAGGAAATCAAATGTATTGCGTTTGACAGATCTGTAAAAGACTCTAAAATGTTAAAAAGGAAAGATGTCAGTTTGAGGACTGTTGTAGTTATTTAGTGCTCCTATAACAGAAATACCACAAGTGGATGATGGGTTTAACAGAGAAATGTATCCTTTCACAGTCTGGTGGCCTAGAAGTCCATATTCAGGACGTTAACCCATATGGAAGGTTTTCTGTCTCTTTTAATTCTGGAGGAAGGTAGGTCCTTCTTATCCACATTCTAATAGACCAGGAGCTTCTTCACATATCAGTTCTGGGTCCAAAGGATGCCCTGTGCTCTGGCACTTCTTTCTGGTTGTATAAGGTCCCCATTCTCTGCTTGCTTCCCTTTTCTTTTATTGCTTGTAAGACAAAAGGTGGTGCAAGCTGCATCCCAGAGGAATTCCTTTACACTGTATCAGGTTTCTTATGACCCTGAGTAACAGTGTTATATCCCACCCCAATTCTCTTTAATCACGAAGAGAGATTATGATTTAGTACACATGGGAAAATCACAAAATGGAGGACAGCCATACAAAACTTTGTATCATGGCCTAGCTAATTTGACATATATTTTAGCGGGACACAGTTCAATCCATAACAAAGACAAAGGTGTCCCTGAACCAAGTCATATTTTTCAGTCACCTGATATGCATGCAAAAGCTGAACAATGAATACAGAAGACTAAAGAAGAAATCTATGAATTTGAATTGTGATGTTGACAAAGAATGTTGAACATACTATAGGCTGCCAAAAGAATGAACAAATCTGTTTTGGAAGAAGTATAGCCCAAAGGCTGCTTAGAAGTGAGGATGGCAAAACCTCATCTCACTTACTGTGGACATGTTATGAGGAGGGACCAATCCCTGGAGAAGGACATCAAGTTTAGTAGGGAAGAGGGTTAGTGAAAAAGAAGGAGACCGCAACAAGATGGATTGATGCAGTAGATGCAGCAGTGGGCTCAAACATAGCAACAACTGTGAGGACAGCATAGGACAAGGTAACATTCTGTTATAAATAGTGTGGCTGTGAATCAGAACTGCTTAGACAGCACATAATAACAAGTAGATGTATTAAATCATTTACTAGATTATGAAATAGGTTGCTGTTACTAATTTCATTTTATAAATAAGGAAACTAAACCTCACAGTAAATCTGGGATTTGAACCCTGGCAGTCTGGCTCTAGAGTTCATTCTCTTAGTCACCATCTTCTGTAATCACTGGATCCTAGTGTTCCAGATTTCTTGCCCCTAAACTAGTTTCTTTTTCTGAATGACAAAGACACGTACTTGACCTTAGACAATTTCTTGTTCTCTCTGAATGTCAGTTTCTTTATTTATACAGAGGAGGTAATGTAAATTTATTTCAAAGAATTCTTAAGAGAATCAATTGCAGTAAAGCCTAAAAACATCTAACGTAGTGACTGGCACATAAGTGATGTTCAATAAATGTTTTATCATAACAAGCAGATTTTCATAACTGCTTTAGGACAACTTACCATATGAGTGTTTATAGAAACCTTCAAGTCAAGTACAGTCATTTATGGAGAGGTTTCCATGATGCTAAAAATGATTTTGAAAAATAGAACAAACCTTTATGAATAATGAATATTCTTTCATTTTAGTTGGAGTAGTTTGTTCCACACAGTGTAGAAAACACTGATTACTGGTGTTTTTAAAACAGTCTCCAGGGAAGATGCTTTTGTGATGGTTTCTTTGTAGAAAATTTGTACTTTGAGCACTATCATGTACATTGTTTTGTTTAATCCTCTGCAAGTTACTAATATTCTCGTTTTACATAGGAAGGAATGATCAGGGAGGTTAAGATGGTTATCTAGTCTCACATCAGCAGGAAGTGGTAGAGTCAGGTAGAACATAGGTCTTTTGAAATCCAGGGTATATTTCTATATACTTTTTAGACTGAATTTCAGTGTCACAGAGCTGTGTGGAATTACTAGCCAGCCAATTACTAGGTGTTTAGTTAATCTAATTGCAAACTTGTATTAAGTGGGCCAGAATATCTGTTGTTCTAGATATTTCCCAGGCTTGTCTTCAAGGTCATTTAGTTTTTTGATCCTTCTTCTGTGATAGCTTGAAATTCTCGTGCAACACTTTCTAGATATTGACAGATGGCCGATGAACAATGCTATGGAAAAGTGAGACTGGTGTTTATCTGGAGCAAATGGGGGTAAAAGCATCATGGTGTTCTGGAAAGCACAGGAAATTTGGAGTCAGAAGATCTGACTTTAATTCAGACACAAAGCAAGTTGCTATGCCTGTTCTCTGAATTTTAATTTCCTCATTCTTAAAATTGGAGTAATAATACCTGCTCTGCTTTCTTCATAAGATTGTTGTGAGGTCAACTGAAACAGTGTCCATGAAAGAGCTTTGCAAAATATAACACCCAGCACAAACTTAAATATCAGTGGTCCGATACTAAAGCAACTAGTGGGGTTGAGGATAGATGTGAGGAAGAATTCCTCATTTAATTGCCTTTTAGGTATTGTCATGAGCAATTTTTCTAATTATTAGAAGTAAGAATTTAGGGGAGGGAAACAGATTTCCTGTGTATAAGGACTGCTGATTCCAGTCAGAATTGGGAAGATAGATATATTTGTTTTTTACTTTTTTGTGTGCCCTTTCTCCCCACTGCTGTTTCTCATTCTCTGCCTATAGACGTATGTCCTATAACCCGGTACTCATTTCAGAGGTAGATGTATTTTCTGAAACAAAACTGGGACATGAGATCTTATTTTCCAGTGTAAGAAGTAGTCTGGGAGATTTTAGATGCTGAAATGTGGGAGTATTTTGGTGATTGGAGCCTGTGAGACTTAAAACTTGAAATCAACAGGTTCTTGTGAGATGTAGGACAATTGCTGGAAAATCTGTTTCTAGCCCTTACTTTTTAGCAGTCTGAGTTAATCTTAGCTCATCTCTGAGCTGTTAATGGTTATAAAAGTAACCTCAAAATTCCTGGTGTGGGTTTGCATTTAGGCAGAAGGACTTATTAAATATAAAAGCTTGTCTAACCCTAGAAGTGAATTACTAATGGTGGTTACAATGATTGGCTGAAAAGGAAAATCATTTTTTTAATAGCCACCTGCCTGTATGAAACATCTACTTTTTGAAAGAATGAACCATTCATTGATTTGGTGAACTGAACAAGGCTGATTTTCCTACAGCGTCAAGAAATCAAAAGATGTATTGGGAAAATCTGCAAAGATCTCTTTAAAGTATTGCAAAGTAAAAAAAAAGATGTCACCTTGAAGATTAAAGTACATCTGATCCAACCCGTGGTATCTTCAGTTTTGTCATATGCGTGCAAGAACTGGATAATGAATAAAGTAAACAGAAGAAGAATTGATGCCTTTGAATTGTGGTGTTGGAGATGAATGTTGAATGTACCACAGACTGCCAAAAGAACAAACAAATCTGTTTTAGAAGAAGTACAGCCAGACTGCTCCTTGGAAGCAAAGATGGCAAGACTGCGTCTTACATACTTTGGACATGTTGTCAGGAGGCTTCAGTCCTTGGAGAAGGACATCATGCTTGGTAGAATGGAGGGTCAGCAAAAAAGAGGAAGACCCTCTATGAGATGGACTGACACAGTGGCCACAACAGTGGGCTTAAGCATAAAAACGAATGTGGACATGACACAAGACTGGGCAGTGTTTCGTTCTCTGTTCATAAGAGTTTTCTATGAGTTGGACTCGACTCGATGGCATGTAACAACAGTAACATAACAACTAGATCATTTAAGCAGTTAAGTTTGGTTGAGAAATGGATTCAATTCAACTTTGTGGAAGCAAGTTATAACATTTAGTGGGGTTATGGATCTGTAAAAAGATCATACATACTTACATGTATGTATACATACATACTTAAAGTAAAATCTTAACAAGTGTTATGTACTTTGACTTGCATGTCTATCTCTCTTAATTGTCACCTTAACTTTGTAAGGTAAATTGGTGTGAACTCCTGTTTAGTAAATCAAGACTTATATGGCTATTTGTTTAATTGAAATAGGTAGAGATACATCTAAAATATAAATTCGTATTACCTTTTACCTTGTTCTCCTCACTCAGTACTCTTTTTCTCTGTGCAGCTAATCTCCTGAGCTCTGTATTAGTCAATTGATGATGCTTTTGCACAGAAGCACCAAAGGATGAATAAAGAATTGCTTAGGCTGGAAAGAGCCTTTATAGTCTATGACAGGTGCTGCGTAGGTTGGTTGAAAAATAACTTAAAAATTGTCTCCTTTTCCTATGTGTTTTTTTTAATGCTTATAATACATTTATGGGTTAGAGTCCTTCTGGTGTTTCTGGTATGTTTCAGATTGATACTGAGTTGTCAGGAAAGAAGATTTGCATTCCAGAACACAATTCTTGTAAAGCTTCTTATTTTATTTTATACCTGGAAATTTGTTTCTTTGTCAGAGCTCAGGGAGGCATCAGCCGTAAGTTTTCATTAAGAAAGAAAAACAACTTTCCTGCTGATCTGTTTTTTTCTCTCCTTTTTTTTTATTTAAAAATTTTTTATTTAATATAACTGAATGAAAATGTACATTCCTGTATAAATTTACATACCCACCTATATGCAGCTTCCACTGCTCTCCCTGCCCGGTGACAGCACACTATTCCTCTCTGCTCCATACATGTCTCATTCTCCCAACAGTCTCTTTTTTTCCCTCCTCTTCACCCACTCTCCTTCCTCCAGCCAGAGGTCAGCAGGATGACATCCTATAGATGTATAGAACCATAAAGTGCATCCAATATATGGTCACTCTGCATCGCCAAGTCCAATCCATTCCTGTCCGAAGCGTGGACCTTCGTTATCATTTATGGTCAAGGGCAGCATTAGGGTGAGGGGCCATGCTCCCAGGGGAACCTCGAAACCACTGGACCATCAATTGAGGTCTTTTAAGGGGAATCTCAGGGTGCACCCCATTTTATTCTTGTGTTGCCAGTGAGACTCAACTTAGTGACCTCATCGTGGCTATCACTGGTGGTGGCCGGGCACCATCCGGTTCTTCCGGTCCCAAGTCGATGTAGACACCCACTGATGTGGGTCTCTTTGTCTTCTGGGTTGTCTTTCCCCCATGTCATTTTGGTCCTCGGTGAGCATCTGTTCCTGCTGAGTTGGGACCATTTGCTGTGCTCTTGGGTGGCAGCTTGGCAGCTTTTAAGACCCCAGATGACACTCACCAATGTGGGGTGCAGAGAGCCCTCTTAGCAAAACGCTAGTTGTGCCAACTGGCCTCGCTTTTGCCTAAGAGCATGGTCCCCTGCCCCCCGCCCCAGCTTCTCTATCCTTGCAATATTGGGTTAAGATGGAAGGAGTACTCATGTTATGTTTAAGTCCACTTAATATTGTTCTTGTTTCTAATGTGTGCTGTCACCAATTTCAGCCAACCAGATGCCTAGCAACTATCTAATCTAAACCTTCCCCACTCCCTCCCTCCCTCCCCTCCCTTGCAGCTGTCAAAGAGTCTTTTCTTCTATACACAAGTCTGTTTTTGAGATCTTATCGTAGAGGTCTCATACAATATTTGCCCTTTTGTCGCTGACTGCTTTCACTCAACATAATGTCTTCCAGTTGAAACCAGGTCATGAGATGTTTCCTGGAGTCATCGTTGTACTTTATCATTGCGTAGTGCTCCATTGAGTGTATATACCATAGTTTACCTATCCATTGTTCTGTTATTGGGCATCTGGGTTGATTCCATCTTTTTGCTATCGTGGACTGTGCTGCGATAAACATTCTGGTGCATGTGTCCGTTGGTGTGAAAGGCCTTGATTCTGTAGGATATATTCCAAGTACTGGAATTACTGGGTCAAATGGTATCTCAATATCCATTTTTTTAAGGAAGCGCCAGATTGCTTTCCAAAGAGGCTGGACCATTTTGCAACCCCACCAACAGTGTAGGAGGGTTCCACTTTCTCCACAGCCTCTCCAGCATTTGTTGTTTTGTGTTTTCTGGATCATGGGCAATCTTGTTGGGATGAGATGGTATCTCATTGTCGTCTTGATTTGAATTTCTTTGATAACTAAGGATCGCGAACATGTCCGCATGTGTTTTTTGGCTGCCTGGATCTCTTTTATAGTGAAATGTCTGTCCATCTCCTTTGCCCACGGCTTAATTGGATGATTTATCTTCTTCTTGTTGATATTTTGTAGTATCTTATAGATTATGGAGATCAGGCGTTGGTCTGACATAGAGTTGCCAAATATTTTTTCCCATTCTGTAGGTGTTCTTTTAATTCTATTAATAAAGTCTTTGGATGAGCAAAAGTGTTTGATTCTTAATAGTTCCCATTTATCTGTTTTCTCTTCTGTTGATTGTGGTTTCTTTGACAGATTTTGGAGTCTGTCCTCATTGTGTATTAAAACTTCTATTGTTGTTCCTACCTTTTCTTGGATGAGCTTTATTGTTTTGGTTTGATATTTAGGTCTTTTATCCAGTTGGAATTGGTTTTTGTGTAAGGTGTAAGATATGGATCCTGTTTCAGTTTCTTGCAGATGAATATCCAATGTTGCCAACACCATTTGTTGAAGATACTGTTTTTACCCCCGTTTAATGTCTTAGGGCCTTTGTTGAATATCAGTTGTTCATAGGCAGATGGTGCCATCCCTGGGGTCTCAGTTCTGTTCCACTGATCGATCTGTCTGTTCCTATACCAGTACCAGGCTGTTTTGACCACTGTAGCAATGTAATATGTTCTAAAGTCAGGTAATGAGAGGCCTCCCAGTGTGTTCTTCTTCTTTAGTAGTACCTTGCTTAACTGGGGCTTCTTCCTTTTCCAAACAAAATTGGTGATTTGTTTCTCCATCTCATTAAAAAATGTCACTGGAACTTGTATTGGGATTTCATTATATAAATAGATTGCTTTGGGTAAAATAGACATTTTCACAATATTAAGTCTTCCTATCCATTGCAGGGTAGGTTTTTCCATTTATCTAAGTCTCTCTTAGTTTCTTCTGTCTCCATTTTTAAAAAATCCTTCTTGCCTATCGCGGGTCCCTAACTCAATTCCAGCTGTAGTTATATGGAAAGTTCTGGAAGTCAAAGGAGATTGAGTTTGGGGGTGGGGAAAAGCTGTGAAGCTCCTATTCCTTCTTTACTGTTTTTTTTCTTCCCAGAAAATCCTGGGAGTACTCTGCTGCAGTATCCACTTACTAAGACCCTATGCCTTTGTCCAGATCCTTTAGGAGCAAAGAGCTGAACAGTGGCCTCGAGGGAAGAAACACTCCCCAGAAATTCTTCAGTGGGTTAATTTAGTTTTTCTCAGAGTTGAATCTTAGAGATGAGCCTTTTGTTTTTAATGATCCATCCCCTCTTCTTTTCTTAACTAAACCAAAACCGAACTCACTGCTGCCAGTCATTTGTGACTCATAGTGACCCTGTAGGACAGAGTAGAACTGCTCCATAGAGCTTCCAAGGAGTGTCTGGAGGATTCGTTGCTTGACGTTTTAGTTAGCAGACATAGCATTTAACCACTGCACCACCAGGGTGTTCTTGTCTCTTCTTGGCGGGTATTTATTTTGAAGTTTCTTATGTATATTGCATTCATTCTATCATAAATTACTCAGTAGAAACTGGTATGATTATGCTGAGCATAAGAGACATTGTCCTGTCTTCGCAAAGCTTATGTCTAGTGGACAGGCAGTTAAATAAAGAATGTCATAAAGACAATTAAACAAGGAATGTGGTTAAAGGAAGTTTTAAATAGAAAATATTTCTCAAAATTTCACCATACAGAGCAACTGCCTTCACATTTTTTCATATTTTCTTCTAATATTTGTCCAAATGCAGATATTTTACACAGTTTTAATTGTAGTCTAACTACAATTTCATATTTTGTTTATTCCACTTACGAATAGTTTTTGTATGTTCTTACACAATCTTAATGATTAATTTTTTTCATGGCAGATATACCATGACTTAATCAACTATATTTCTATTAGAGAACTGTGTCTGTTTCCAGTTTTTTATCATTATGTGTAGCATAGCCATAATCCTTCTTAATTTTCAAGAGAGGAGCTGCTTGATCAAAGAGTATGATAGCTTATATAGCAGTATTGCTGTGTTGCTTTCTACAAAAGTGTTTTCCTATTTGCAGTCTGCCAACCATTTTAATTTCATTTACCTGCCATAATATTATTTTTTAAGTGTTATTATACTAGGTGTAGGAAAGCCTGGTGGCATGGTGGATAAGTGCTACAGCTGTTAACCAAAACAAAAGGTCGGCGGTTCAGATCCACCAGGCACTCCTTGGAAATTCAATCAGGCAGTTCTACCCTGACCTATAGTGTCACTATTAGTCGGAACTGTCTTGATGGAAATGGGTTTTATACTAGGTATAAAGCAGTATTTGACTATTTTAACATGCAATTCTATGAGTACAGGTAGAGTCGACTGTTTGCCTCGTATTTGTTTATGAATGTGTTATGTGAAATGCCTATTCTTGTATTTTGGCAGTTTGTTGGCATCTTGGTGATTCAATTTTTTTCCCCCTCAAATAGTACCTTTTGCTTGTTACCGTTAAAAGTCTGAATTTTAAACAAATTCTTGAACAGGCGGCTCATGGCTATCAGCTCATTCAACATTAGAAACTAACTGTCTCATCTCTAGTAACTTTTCCAGAACTACTACTCATGAAGCTCCATGAGTTTTCCCAATTAAAACCTGGGCTTCAGCATTTTTACTTTTCTAACATGTCTTGGAGAGGATAAATAGAGTAGCAGGGCTTTTTTATGTCTTTCCCAGTGTTGTTTGGTGCTGTGTGGAATCAAGTTGTTGACAGCTTCTTTTAAGTCTTTGATCTGTACATCCCAGGTCATGATTTCCATCGTTTTCTTCTGGATTTGGCAGACCTGTTAGTGTTGAGAGTAAGCTGTCTTCCAAATCTAATTGTTGCATTTTTTTTTTTTTTTTTTTAGTAAAACCAACATAGAACAAATGAAGCAAATAACTGTGAGTCATCCTGACATTAACATGAACTTCCATTGTGGTCTGCCATGTTTTGGCCATGGAGCACGTTGTGTCACACGTAAGATCCCTGCCATGGAAAGTCACTGGTCAGGCAATTTTTGCCCTGAACATCCTCAGTAATTAGCTTGAATTTTCTAAGTGCACTTTGTTGTTCTGTAGGTCAGCAAGGCTCACTTCAAAAACATGACTCTTGAACCACTAGATGCAATTTTTTGTTCCTTGAGTTGTTGTGACCAGTGTTTTCTCAATACCTCTTGTACTGAACATAGCTGTTGCTTTTATATCATACCAATCTCTCTTAGAAAATTATCAAGCACTTTCTTCTTGGCTTGCTTCTCAGAGAGCCAAAAGTTGGTGATTTGATTTTGAATGGGATGGTCATTGTCAATGAAGAATGGATGGCAATGGCGAGAATGTCTCTTTGAGGATTTATTCCAACTTGACAAAAAAAAGAAAAAAAATCAGTGATTGTAGAATCAAGAATCAGATTCTTGTCAGCTTAGCAATAAAAAGACAAATAAAACCAAAGAATCAAACCCACTGCCATCAAGTCTATGCCAACTCATAGCATCCCTCTAGGACAGAGTAGAACTGCCCCGTAGAGTTTCCAAGGAATCCCTGGTGGATTTGAACTGCTGACCACTTGGTTAGCAGACATAGCAGTTAACCACTGTGCCACCAGGGTTTCCAAAAGGCACATAACCTAATCATAAAATGGGCAAAGGACTTGAACAGACTTTTTAGCAAAGAAGACATTCAAATGGTCACCAAACATATGAAAAGATGCCATCAAGAGATGCAAATCAGGGAGATACCATTTTATTGTCACTAGGATAACTAAGACAAAAATAAATAAATAAAAATATAGAAAATAAAAAATGTTGATGAGGATGTAGGGAAATTGGAACTCTTTGATTCATTGCTAGTGGTCATACAAAACGGTACATTGTGGAAAACAGTGTAGTGGTTCCTCAGAAAAGCAAAAATAGAATTACTGTATGTCCCAGGAATTCCACTTCTAGACATATAGCCACAAAACTTTGTTTTTCATCATTGTTGTAAATTATCACACAACTTTTGCCAATTACAGGTGTATAATTTGTTGACAACAATTACGGTAATTGGCCATGCAACCCTACCCTTATTCAAGGCAATTTTTTCCATCACTGTTAATCTCTCCCTTTTCCTTTCCTTCCCATGAAATAGAGCCATGTACACCAGTGTTCACTGTAGTACTGTTTACAATTGCCAAAAGATATAAACAGCCTAAATACCCGTTAGCAAATAAATGGATAAACAAAATGTGCTGCACAAATACAGTGGAATACTACTCAGCCAACAGGAGAAACAAAGTCTTGATACATGCTACAGTATGGATGGAGTTTGAAGATATTATGCTGAGTGAAATCAGTGAATCACATAAGTACGAATATTGTATGACCTCACTTACGTAAAAAGAAAAGGAAAGGCAATGTACAGACACCAAAGTTTGTTAGTGGTTATCAGAAATGGGAAGGTGGGGGAAAGGGAGGGATTGACAGTGGTGGAAAAATTGCATTGAATAAAGGTAGGGTTGCATGGCCAGTTATTATAATTGCTGTCAACAAATTGTACACCTGTAATTGGCAAAAGTTGTGTGATAATTTACAATGATGAAAAACAAGTGAAAAGAGTAACTGCTGAGGCTGGCTATGTACAACCAAAAACCTGATGGGATTTGGTTCCTTGGTTTGAAGGTTTAAGGGCATAGTTTGTCATGTGGCATCCAAGTTTGGCCTAATAACAACTTTAGTCTTTCTGTTTTACCTCATAGTTCTTAGCATAGTGGTGGAGTCTTAAAAGCTTGCAGCTGGCCATCTAAGATACAACAGTTGTCTCTGTCTGGAGTGCCAGAGGGAGGAGAGTCAGGAATAGGAGAAGAATAGTAGAATGTATGGCTAATAGCCTCCATGAACCACTGTCTCCTTTGTCATGAGACTGGAAGTGGATGGTGCTCAGCTGTCATTACTGAATATTTTGATCAAAAGATTTCTAAGACGAATTCTCATCAAAAGGAGAGGAGCAGAACAAAATTTAAATTCTCATGTACTTCAGACTTCTTGGAGCCCCGAAGACTAGGTGAACCTTTGACACTATTGTCCTGACATAATCTTGAAACCCGAAACCAAAAATATCCCCTGAAGTGTTCCTAAAACCAAAAAGTAGTCCAGCTTATCTAGTAAAAACCATCTGCTTTGAGCATTATGCTCTTTTAAAAACTGTCCTTATGTTATCAGAGTAACAACAGCAACTGAAAAGATTAGATAGGAACCTAAGGGGGAAGTGAGTTTATGCTTATTGAGGAGGAGCAAGTCAGAAAAGGAGCATAAGAATGGTTGCACAACTCAGAGAATGTAATCAGTGTTACTGAATTATGCATATAAGAAATAGCTGAATTGGTATGTGTTCTGCTGTGTATATTCTCAACAACAGCAAAAAATTCTTAAGGGCATTTCTACTCTGTCAGATTTGGCTGCTGTGAGTCACAATCTACTTAGTAGTACCTAACAATAGCAGTCAAGTATATAGGAGTTCCTGATATGGTGCAAACAGTTTATGCACTCAACTACTAACCAAAAGATTGGCGGTTTGAGTCCATCTAGAATACCTTGGGAGAATAGACTTGGTAACTGGCTTCTGAAAGATCAACTCAGTTACAACTTTTTTGTTTTTTCTTTTGTATAAAGTATAGAAAAAAGTTTTTTTTTAAAAAAAATCTAATATAATAAATCAGCTACAAAAAAAGCAAATCAGTTTATTTGAGCTAGAATTGATACTACATGTAAGACTGACATCTGTAGGGTCTATACTAGGGCTGTGAGTTCCTTCAGGGCAAGGACTATTTTGTGTTCTTTGCCTCAGTGTTTGGCAGCCTGGCATATAGTAAGCCTCAAAAACTGTTAAAGAATGTGAAGTTCTTGGAGTAGTGGACAATCTCCTTCAAATATTATTTGCACAACTTTTTACTTTGCCAACATTTTCACCACCTGAAATTTACTGTTGGAATCTTAAGGAATTTCAAATTCTGGAGTCCTATAGAAAATAATTAATACATGTAGGAGGATGAGTGTGGTGGTTCCAGGCAACAAGATGGAGATTAACAGCTCAGTGTGATAGCAACACCCTCTAGGGGTGGAATACAGAATAGATGGAGGGAGGAGTGAGAGGAAGTGAGAGCGATGCTTAGAAGAATAGGAAAAATTTGTCAGAAATAAGCCTTGTCTATCTCAGAGAAATGTCAGAGAATCCTAGAATTCTGGTGATCACCTGAGCTTTGGTATTCACATCTATTAGTTTAATGAAAATGGCTACTTTGTAGGATTATTATCCAGTTTTATTGAAATAGATTATTATGACACTGTTGTGTATACTCAAATTCTGTACAAATTAAAAAAAATTTATTCATAATGATATAGGACGCCAAGGAATGGAGGAATGAAGCTTTCTTTTTTGGGGCCAGGAGTTATGTTTATTCTTTGTGCTTTGCAGCTACTCTTTTATCATTTGAAGATAAAATCAGAGTTTCTAAAGTAGTATTTTACCCCTGAAGAAATAGTGAAGTATGAAGGATGGGAAGATAATTTGGGGGGACCATATAGACTTGGCTAAAGTTTTGATCAGTTTTGCAGGTGAATACTTTCTTTTTAACCACACCCTTTTCCTAAAAGAGAAAAGTACAGCAAAAAGAGGAAGACAAAACATTATCAGTGTGGTCATGATCAGAGGCAGAGAGTGATTTGGCTGAAGTGCAGTGGGTTAAAATAAGGAGGAATCATGAGTTGATAGTAGAGTACTATATTGGGATCAGATAAGAAGAGCCTTAAATCCAAAACATAGAGGTACCTGCTGTATCCTGTAGTCAGTGGATAACAGTGAGGTTTTGGAGCAGGAGACTTACTTGATCAGTGTTGTGCTTAGGAAGGTTTATCTGGTGACAGAAGATGGGGAGGAGAAAGATATATAACATTACCAGCACCTGCTTCTTTCTGTAATACTCTTTCAATTGTTGCTGCTGCTGCTGCTTTTTTAAATTATAATATTTTATTTTGTTTTTGGTGAAACTACATAGACATTAAGTTCCCCTTGCACAACTTCTGTATGTATTATTCTGTGACATTGGTTACAGTTTTCTTAATATGCATTCTCATTATTTCTGTTCTGGTTGTTCTCTGTTCATTATTCTAGCTTCCTTGCCTCTACTTGCTTTCTCATTGTTGCTTTAGAGTAAATGTTGATTGTTTCATCTCATACAATTTTGTAAAGGAGCACATTACTTACAGTTGATGTTTATTTTATAAGCCAGTCTGTCATTTAAACTGAAGGATGACCTCTGGTATGGTGTCAGCTCGTATTTTAAAGGATATCTCAGAGTGGTAGTCTTGGGAGTTCTTCTTGTCACTACCACTCCAGTAAGTCTGAATTTGAGTTTTTTTCTACGATTTTCTCCCATTCTATTTGGAACCTGGTCAGAGCAGTCAGTAGCAGTAGCTGAGCATTATCTAGCTCCTCTGGCATCAGAATAGATGAGTTTGTGATTTGTGTAGGTTGTTATTCCTGTTGACTAGTTTCTTCTTTGAGTCTTTGGCTTCTTCTTTCTCTTCTGATCCAAATAAGTAGAGACCACTAGTTGTCTTAAGATCCCACATGCCACTTATGAAACTGAAATGTAGAACACAGAGTTTGTGGATTATGCCAATTGACTGAGTTGTTCATGGTCCTAAACTTTCAAATCCAGTAAACCAATCCTGATACATGTTTGGCTATATCTAGGAAGTAACCTGTAACTGGCCCCTATGTGTTTCATTATGTATATAATTATGTATGTAGCACACACTTGCATGTATATATATCTATGCTTATATGTGTACCTGTACATATACCCATATATATATTTAAAAAACCCACTGCTGTCGAGTTGATTCCAACTCACAGCAACACTATAGGGCAGAATAGAAGTGCTCTGTAGAGTTTCCAAGGAGTACCTAGAGGATTCAAACTTCTGACATTTTGGTTAGGAGCTGTAGTGCTTGTCTACTACACCACCAGCATTTCCTTCTTATATATCTGTGAATACATATGTACCTGTGTAATCACACCCATATTTTTTGGTTGTTATTGCTGTTGTTGCAAAATGTATGCTACAGCATTTACCACAAATGTTCCTTGTTCTTATGAACTTCTTAGTGTCATCACTTACCTTGGTCAAATTGTGCTCACTTCACCAACATTTTACATTGCCTTTCCCATCACCAGAAACAACAAATGTCTCCTCTCTGTAGAGTGATTCCTTCTCTCTCCCCCTCCCATTGCTGATAACCACCAGTGAATTTTGATTTCTGTATGTATACCCTTCTTCTCTCATAAAACTGAAATTATACAATATTTGTCCTTTTCTGATGACTTATTTCACTTAGCATAACATCCTGCAGATTCACACACGTTATATTTTGAGAACTCGTCATTATTATTTATGGCTATGTGGTATTATATATATGTACTACAATTCGTTTATTCGTTTGTCTATCAGTGGACACTTTAGGGTGTCTCCATCTTTTTGCTACTATGAATAATAATGCATTGAACACAGGTGTGTATGTACCTATTCATGTCACTGCCATTAAATCTCTAGGGTATATACGTAGGAGTGGAATTGCTGGATAAAGTATCCATGAAGTATTTCTATTTTTAGGTTTTTGAGGGAACACCATATTGTTTTTCTTAGTGGTTGTACCATTTTACAATCCTACCAGCAGTGGTTAAAGGGTTCAATTTCTCTGCAACCTCACCAGCATTTGTTGTTTCCTTTTTTTGTTAGTCAGTGCCATTTTGCAGGAGTGAAACAGTATCTCATTGTAGTTTTGATTTACATCCTTCTAATGGTTAATGATTGTGAGCATCTTTTCATGTGTTTGTTGAACACTTGAATATTCTCTTTGATGAAGTGTCTGCTCATGTCTTTTGTCTGTTTTTTCATTGAATTGTTTCTTTTTGTTCTTGAACTGTTGAAATTTTCTGTATGTTTTAGTGACTAAACCCTTATGAGTTATGGTTGTTGGTAGATACTTATTAGATATGTTGTTACGAAAGATTATTTTTCCCCTAGGCCATAGGTGTTCTGTTTATTCTTTGATAAAGTCTGTTTATGAGCCTAAGTATTTCATTTTTAAGGTTTCCCACTTATCTAATTTGTCTTCTGTTGTTCATGCATTTGTAGTTGTGTTTGAGATTCCATTTCTGAAAAAAAAGATAATCAAATCACATAGTTTTGTCCCCATGTCAGCTTTCAGAAATGTTACAGTTTTAGCTTTAGCATCTAGATCTTTGGTCTATTTTGAGTTCATTTTTAGGTATTGTGTGAGGTATGGACTCTGCTTTATTTATTTATTTTTGTAACTAAATACCCAGGTTTACCAGTACCATTTGTTAAAGAGATTGTTTCTTCTCCATCAAATGGACTTTGACCCCTTCTTGAAAATCAGCTACCCAAAGACAGACTTCTGGTTTCTGAAGTCCATTCTGTTGGTCTATGTGTCTGTCATTAAACTCCTGCCAGACAATTTTGATTGCTGTGGCTTTATAGTATGGTTTGAAATTATGAGGTATATGGCCTCCTACTTTGTTTTTCTTCTTCATATTGCTCTGTTTATTTGGGTCCTCTTTCCTTTCCATGTAAAGTTTGTGATTAGTTTTTCCATTTCAGTAAAGATTGTTGTTGGAATTTGGATTGTTACATATCTGTAGTTTTTCCATTTCAGTAAAGGTTGTTGTTGGAATTTGGATTGTTACGTATCTGTAGATTGCTTCAGGTAGGACTGACATTTTCAGATTATTAAGTTTTCCGTTCTATGAGAATGCAGTATTCTTCCATTTATGTTGGCATCTTTTAGCTTTTTGGAGTAGTGTTGTATATTTTTCATTTACAAGTGTTTTACCTCCCCAGTTAGTTTTATTCCTAGATATTTTATCCTTCTGGAAATTATTGCAAATACTATTGTTTCCTTGATTTTCTTTATGGAATTCTCTTTGGTAAAGGAACCCAACTGATTTTTTTGTGGTGGTCTTGTGCCCTGGCATTTTGCTTCGTCTTTCTATTAGATCAAGTAACTTCCTTGTGGGAATGTCTGTGATTTTCTCTCTCTATATATATCTGATTTGGGAATAGAGAGAGTTTTTCTTCTTTCTTTCCAGTTTATTTCCTTTTATTGCATTATTGTTTTGGCTAGAATTTCCAATACAGTGTTGAATAAAAGTGGTGCTAATGAATATCCTTGTCTCCTTCACACTCTCCAAGGGAAGGCTCTCAGTCTTTCTCCATTGAGAATAATGTTGGCTGTTGGTTTTGCATATATGCCCTTAATTATATTGATCAATTTCCCGTCTGTTTCTATTTGTTGAGAGTTTTTATCAGGAAAAGGTACTGAATTTTATCAAAGAAAGAAATGGATTTCAGGTACTGCCTAAATGCTTTTACTTACATAGCCTCATTTGATCACTGTGATACTCATGTATTGTATTGATTTTGTAGGTCAGAAAACTGAGACTGGTTATTAGTCAGATAGCTCATAATCGCCATCCAGAGTCCAACCTAGGTCTCCTTGCATCTGAAGTGTTGCCAGTACAGTTTGTGGGTAAGGTGTGTATATGTGTGTGTGTGTGTGTGTGTGTGTGTGTGTGTGTGTGTGTGTGTGTGTGTGTGTGTGTGTGTGTGTGTGTGTGTGTGTGTGTGTGTGTGTGTGTGTGTGTGTGTGTGTGTGTGTGTGTGTGTGTGTGTGTATGGCCCACTTCTGAGACTGAGTGCTTAGCTGGCCTTGCAAACCGCAGCTTCCCAAACAGGGACCTCCTCCTACCCTGTACTATCTCTTTCTCCCCATTGAATCTTGTAGCAGCCAGTCATTAAGACTGTCTCAAGGTAGACATTATGCTGACACATCCTTTGCTCCAGCTGGCAGGCTAATGGAAGAATCTCCTGTTTGAATTTGTAAGGCTAACCAAGACTCATCATTTTCTCACTAATTTTCTTGATGTAGTACCCTGGCTGGAGGGCAGAAATGACATGTACTAAAAAGAGCTGGAAAGCAGGAGACTTAGGTCCTGATCCCATTACTAAGTTGTATAATTTTGAATACCTCATTTTCCTTCTCTTGGCCCAAGTTTCCTAAATTATAAAGAGAATGAGATCAGTGGTTGCAACAGGATCAGTGATTCCATGGACTCTCCTCAGGGGCTACTGTGGGAAGACTTAAGAAGAAGATACCTTGGGTCCCCTGTATCTTACTATAACTAGAATAGCTCTGGTTTTATTTGTTGTGTGTATTAAACTTCCAACTAAGATTTTAGTTAAATCAAAGGACTATATGATAAATTTATGCTTGAAATCACTAGATCTTTGTGATAGATTTTGAATGATGAAACTAAAATGAGCAATTTTTACCCATAACATGTTCTTCATATATATAAGGCGTTGTGCTAACCCTCTAACCATTATGGGGGTATGGAAGGAGTATAATTAATTTTTCCTAGGGTGGGAGGTTGAGGAAATATTAAGAGGAGGCATCTTAGCTGGACTTAAAGAAAGAGTAGAGCCTCACTAAGTGTTTAAGGAGATCGAAGGAATAAGGCATTTCAAGTAGAGGAATGAGGCAGAAAGGCATAAAAAGACATTGCTAGTTTGCAAGTTTTGCATTCTTGTTGTAAATATTGTGTATGATAAAGAGAAATAGTGATAAACGCTGGAAAATGAGACTGGGAGAGTCACTGAGCCAGTTTGTAAAGGGGCTTGAATATTAGAGTGATGGGGCCTAATGAAGAACTGTCAAGTATCATTTGAATTAGCATAGCCTCATTCTGTGAATTTTGGGCTCCTCTAGATTCAAGATTCCTGATCCATCTAGTAGTATGGATGGTAGCTATGGCGATGGCAATGTTTATGAACTCAGAGGTGATTCTGATTTTAGAGAACTTTAATGACCAACAGCATGAGTTGGATCTGACTCAACGGTACTTGGCTTTAATGACCAGCAGTCTTAATTGTTTCAGGGTGTTGGATGTGTGTGTAATGCTTACCTAAAACAAAAGGTAGGGGTGTGGGAGAGGCTCTGCTGATGGGAAGCATGTCTTCACACAGTAATAAACTCAGCAGTGCCTTGCTGTTTAAACACATCATCAAAAGGGGTGTGGCGAGACTGTAATTTTACCTCCTGTATGAAAAATTAAGAGAGGGTCTTCCGGTACAGCCTTCTCAGCCCTTTCTCATAACAGACCTCCTTGTTCTGTCCCTGAAAATATGTTTATTTGTAATGCATTCTATTTGTTGTAATTGGATCAGTAGACCTTTCCATTCTCCTACCAAATATCCTTTTCCCTACCTAGAGAACTTGAAAGCTGTAATTGGCATTAGGGTGGGAAACAGGTTCCCAGTTAAACACATCTGAAGGATGTCTAACCCATTCACCACCTTTTTCTCATTTATGACCTTGAAGTTATCCCTGGATCCCGTTAGATTCTGCTTGATAAAAGATTTCAAATTGAGGCACAGTACCTGATTAATCAACACAAAAAACAACAAAACTAAACCCATTACTATACAGTTGATTCTGACTCAGTGATCCTATAGGTCAGAGTAAAATTGTCCCATAGAGTTTCCAAGGAACAGCTGGTAGATTTGACCTGTTAACCACTATGCCACCACTGTTTCCAATATCTCATTAGTTGGGGCCAGTATGAGCTTCATGTGTTTTACAAAAGAGTGAGAAGAACGGAACTGACAGTGATTGAAAGCTTATTATGCCCAGACACTACATAGATTATCTCATTGAACCCTTATACCTTCAAGGAGTTATCTCCATTTTATGTGTAAAAAGCTCTAAAAACCAAATTCACTGTTGTTAAGTCAATTCTGACTCATAGTGACCTTCGAGGACAATGTAGATATGCCCAGTAGGGTTTGTAAGGAGTGGCTAGTGGATTGGAACTGCCAGCCTTTTGGTTGGCAGCTGAGTGCTTAACCACTGCACAACCACAGCTTCTTTTACATGTGAACTGGTGTTAATTTCTCCAAAGCTACACCATCTGGCTCTGGGCTGAGACTGGTGGAAGCTCTGGTTTATGTGGTCCCTTATTCCTTTGAGCTAGTATTTTCCTTGTATCTGATTTTCTTCATTCTCCTTTGCTCCAGATGGTATGAAACTTATTGATGTATCTTATGTGGCCACTGGCAAGCTCTTAAGACCTCAGATGTTACTCTTCAAAGGAGGATATAGAACATTTTCTTAATGTAATGTGTTATGGCAATTGACCTAGATGTCCCCAAGACTGTGGTCACCAGCACTCAGCCCCAGTAACTTGGTCTCTCAAGGTATTTGGATCGGGTATTCTGATAAAGCCAGCTTTATGTATGCTGTAACAGAACTGGACCTGTGGAGGGTATCACCATAAAGTAGAAATCGTGTGTCAAGCCAGGAGCTGAGGATAGGGAAAAAGGAATTCAGGTTTCCTTAGTTATATGAGATGAGGTAGGATCAGACCTTAATTTTTAAATCAGAAATGTCTTTAACTCTCAGTCTTAAAGAAGACATGTTTATTGCCTTTAAAAGCTTAATAGTCTGGTGAAATTTGGACCTTTAGCAGTGGTCTAAGTTTGTCAGGTGTAGTAGACATCGGTGTTGGGAGAATGTGAAATACTCATTGTATACTTACTCAGTAGTAATAAAATATAGCATGATTAGGTAGGTGCAAAGACTTGATGGCAGTGGCTTACTTATGTGAGTTTGGGAAACAAGTTGTCTAATCATGACAGTTCAACTGTTTAACATCAGTGGAGTCTTTCCTGATCAAACATGAGCACAAATCTCCTAAATCACCAAATCTGATACAGATTCATCCTCCTAAGATGACTGGAATTTTGATGAGTGATGGGCTAGCAAGTATGGCTAAGAAAGGCAGATGAAAGTATACTTTGGAGTAGGTAAAATAGGAGGTACGAGGTCTTTGAATTAGCAGTTAAGCTAGTTCTGATGAGTAGGAGGGAAGAATGATAATTACAGCATCCATGCTTCGTAGTGGTTATGTCTGATGGTAGTTAGGGTGGGGCATAAGAGTTTGATAGAGTGCTTCAGTGGTATTGTCAAGTAGTAGGTTTATGAGTTTTCATTTTATTACTAGGCATTATAATTTCCATGTACATTGAATTTTTAAAATGTATCTAATACTTCATTTGAAAAAGAGGGAGGGGATAGAAGAAAGAAGGATGTAGGGGTAAAGGAAAGGGGTCAGCTCTCAGCAAGGAATTTCTGGTAATGTCCCAGTGATGGAAAAGCCAGGTCACCTTTAATGTAGGTTATATTATAGTCATCTTGTCCATTTGGGACTGTTAGGGGAATATGGACTTTCTCTTCGTCTATAACCTGCGATTAGAGGTAATTTCTTAGTATTTGGGCTTGAGAAGAGGAGAAAAGATGAAACTTCAAAACAGATTTTGTTTCTGCTTTTTGAAGGAGAAAAGGGTGTATGTGGGAGTGGAAGCTCATGTGTCCAGGCATCAGCCTTGGCAGACAACTCTCTCAAAGCAGATGGAGTGAGAATTTCATCACCTGACAGGCTGACTCAGACCTGCTTCCCTGCAGCCAGCCACTACTGGGTATGGTCGGATTCTTGTCAGAAGTCGCAGGATAAATGCCATTCCAGCTTCCACTCTTGCTGGGGCTAACTCTAATCTTTCCAAAGGAATAGCTGCCCACGACTCATCTGCTTTTGATCTCTGTTATTTGCAGAGGCACTGATTTTGGTGAAATGGGCATATCTGAGAAGGAACTTTTTAAGCAGAGGCTGTGTAGCTTCCCTAATCTGTGTTACTTTAAAGAGGATTTTTATATTGGATTGAAGTTTTTTTTCTGCCCTGAGAAATATGAAATGGAGGCTTTTTTGCAGTTCAGTGATTGGTTTAGTCAGGTCAGCACAGGAAACAACTCTGAGAAAAGATTAAACTACAGCCTAAGAAGTAAGCAGCTTTCCAGAAGTTGCAGATCTTGCTGCTAAGTCACAGTTTTAGCAATCAGTGAAGATGAAAATGTTCTGGATTAGGGCCACAGCCTTTTAGTTGGTGCCCTTGCCTTTATTCTCTCTCTTGCCAGACTAAACTGTAAATACTGTCAAGGCTGTTTTCCCTAAAACCCTGCCTTCATCTTGGTATTCTCATTCAGGTGTGTCCAGCAACTGCTTCTCTGTATCAAGTCTAGGCATACTGTCTAGTTTTGAAATGTAATATATATATGGCTCTATGTTTTATCTTCCTCCCCAGCATTCACCATCTGCTCCTGTCAGGCTGATCTCTTTCTTCCCCCCTAGACATGATAGTTATTTCCAGTTACATCCCTGGCTTCTCTCACTTAACCTCACCTGTCCTTTAAGGCTTAGCTTAATTTCTACGTCTTGCACCTGGCATTGATCACTGTCTTCTTGGTTCTGCTGAACATGTGTGATGGTTAAGACTGTGCATCAACTTGGCTGGGCCATGACTCTCAGTGGTTTGGCAGTTATGATGTAGTTTGGCAGCGATATGATGCTGGGATCACTTCCATGATGAGATTTGATGTAATGTGATTGTCATGAATTGTATCATGTTCCCCCCAAACATATGTCAACTTGGTTAGGCCATGAGTCCCAGTATTGTGGAATTGTCCTCAATTTTGTGATTTTCCTGTATGATATAATCTCTGCCTGGAGTTAGAAGATTGGGATGGGGTTATAAATAACACTCTTATTAAGGTGACATCCCTGATCTGATGTAAAGGGAATTTCCCTGGAGTGTGGCTTGCACTACCTTTTATCTTACAAGAAATAAAAGGAAAGGGAAGCAAGCAGAGAATGGGGACCTCATACCACCAAGAAAGAAGCACTGGAACAGACTGCATCCTTTGGACCTGACATTCCTGTGTGGATGAAGCTGCTGGTATAGGGGAAGATTGATGAGAAAGACCTTCCTCCAGAGGTAACACAGAGAGAAAGCCTTTCTCTGGAGCTGATGCCCTGAATTTGGTACTTGTAACCTACGAGACTGTGAGAGAACAGATTACTCTTTGTTACAGTCAGTCACTTGTGGTATTTCTATTATGACAGCATTATATAACTAAGACTGTAAACATCTTCATGTTGGGGTCTGCTGTGAGTAGGCAGTTGTTTAAAAGGGAGTTTCTTTGGGTGTGTGTCTTGTATTGAATGTAAGTGGATATTCTGGCAAGGCTGGGTGGGGGCTTTTGTTTGCTCTGGATCTTGCAACTGGCTCCTGTTGGTCTGACATCCAGTTCTTGGTACTTGGGCTAGCAGTTTACCTGTGGTCTTGCCTACTGATCTTGGGATTCATTGATTCTCCCAGCCTGTGGGCAAGAGCTCTGCTTACCTGTTGATCTTGGGTTTACCAGCCCCTGCAGCTATGTGAATCAGGAGAAGCTTCTTTTCTGACTCATGGACTTGGGATATTCCAGTCTCTGCAACCACATGAGCCATTTCCTTAATCTCTCTCTGTATATATTATCTTAGGAGAGATACATTTCCTAGTCTTTCTCTGTATATATTTATACATCATACTGCTTTTGTTTCTGTAGAGAACCCAGCCAAAGACAACATATAGAAACCAAACCAAACCTGTTGCCATTGTCCTGATTCTGACTCATAGGGATCCTATAGGACAGAGTAGAACTGCCCTGTAGTATTTCCAAGGAGTGACTGGTAGATTTGAAATGCTGAGTTTTTAGTTAGCAGCCAAACTCTTAACCACTATGCCACTGGGGCTCCAAACATATTTAATAATTTCCAAATAATTTAAGCTTGGTTGTTTCTTAATTTTTATTTATGTATTAGTGTTAGATTGAGAACACTTTGAAATAATAGGATCATGTTTTTCTTGATTGCCCCATGATGTTTAAGGTGGTTTCTGGCACTTATCAGTGCATGTTGGTAAATAATTGGGAATTGGAAGTTTTATAAATAAAACAACTAGTATTTGAATATCATTTTATACTTTATAGAATGCTTTTACATTTATCTTAATCTTATCTCAAATTTTTTGATGTTCCCATTTTAAGTTGAAGAAATTGCATCTCAGAGTTGAAATAGTTTCCCCAAGGTTTCATAGTTGGAAAATGATACAGATAGGACTGGGACTCAAGTTTTTTGCTCTGTTGAAAATGTCAGCTGGTCCCAGGTTTTATTAAAAGCTTGGTTTTCCTTGAGGTATTTGTAAGTATTCCTGCTCATGACTATGGAAACACACTGGGAGCTTAATGAAAAGTTAAATAAAGTCTCCCTGTCAATTAACCCATTGCTGTTGAGTTGATTCTGACTAATAGTGACTGTGTTACTCAGTACTGCTATGATAGAAATACCACAAGTGGATGGCTTTAACAAAGTTGAATGTATTTTCTCACTGTCTAGTAGGCTACAGGAAACCCTGGTGGTGTAGTGGTTAAGTGTTGTATCTGCTAACCAAAAGGTTGGCAGTTCATATGCACCAGGAACTATGTGGAAACTCTGTGAGGCAGTTCTGCTCTGTTCTGTAGGGTCTCTATGAGTCGAAATCAACTTGAAGGCAGTGGGTTTGGTTTGGGTTTTAGTAGGCTACAAGTCTTAATTCATGGCATCAACTCCAGAGAATGATTTTCTTTCTCTGGCAGCTCTGGAGGAAGGCCTTGTGATACATCAGTCTCAGCTCAGAAACTTCAGGTTCAAAGGATGGCGCTGATTTTTTACTGGTATGTGGTCCCCTGTTTCTCCACTCACTTCTCACTTTTTTATCTCAAAAGAGATTGGCTTAAGATACTATCTGGTCTTGTAGATCTTGTCAATATAATTGCCACTGATCTATCTCTTTAACATCATAGTGATAGGGTTTACAACACATAATGAAATCACATCAGATGATGAAATGTAGGCAATCATACAATACTAGGAATCATGACCAAGCCAGGTTGGCCATTATTTTTGGAAACACGATTCACTGCATGTCAGCAATCCTATAGGAAAGGGTGGAATTGCTCCATTGGGTTTAGAGATGGTATCATTCTGGATTTAGGCCCTAAATCTGATTACTTGTGTCTTTACAAGAAGGGAATACAGAGAGACACCAGACAGGAGAGAAGTCCACGTAAAGATAGACACAGAGATTGGAGTTAAGACAGCTGCAAGCCAAGGAATGTCAGTGATTGCCAGCAGCTACGAGAAGCTGGGGGAGGCACAAGGAATGGATGGTCCCCTAAAGTTGCTGAATGGAGTGTAGCCATATGTCTTAGTTATCCAGTGCTGCTGTAACAGAAAATACCACAGATAGATGGCATTAACAAAGAGAAATTTATTTCCTCCCTCTCAGCCCTAGGAAATGCTTTCTCTCTGTCAGCACTGGAAGAAGGTCCTTCTTGTTAGTCTTACCCTGGTCAAGAAGTTTTTCAGGTGCAGGGACCCAGAGTCCAAAAGAGGTGCTTCTGCTCATGGTGGTTCTTTCTTAGTGGTATGTCCTCAACTTACTTTCCTTTCTTTTATCTCCTGAGAGACTGTCTCAGGACACAGTAAAATCATGTAGATTGAGTCCTGCGTCACCAGTACAACCACCATCCATCCTCCTTTGTTAACATCATAGAGGCAGGATTTACGACATACTGGGAAATCACACAATACCAGGAATCAGGGCCCAGACAAACTGATGTACACGTTTTTTGGGAGAACACAATTCAGTCTGTGACACCCTGTTAATATCTTTATCTCAGACTTCTGGCCTCCAAAACTCAGACTACATTTCTATTGTTTCAAAGCAACAAGTACGTGGCAGGTGGTTATGGCAGCCATAGAAAACTGATATAAAAAGGAAGAAAAATTAATATTTACTAAAGGTCTTTTGGAAACCCTGGTGGTGTAGTGGATTAAGTGCTATGTCTGCTAACCAAAAGGTTGGCCGTTCAAATCCACCAGGCACTCTTTGGAAACTGTATGGGGCAGTTCTGCTCTGACCTTTAGGGTTGCTATGAGTCAGACTGACTCAACAGCAGTGGGCTTGGTTGTTTTTGTTTTTAAAGGTCTTTTACATACCAGGCATGTTCTAGGCAGTTAAATATGTTATTTTATGTAATCTCATAACAACTTTGTTATTTATCACATTTTACAAATCAAAAAAATAGAAGAGTAAATAGAAAGCTCGTCTCTCAATATTATCTTATTTTGTGTTCTGTCATATACTTTATTCTTCTGTTTGATCTTTTTGGCCCAGATATATTGTAGGCCTCTTGAGGATGAGGATCTCGTCTTGCTTATTTTTATTTCTTCCATATTACGTCCAGGAATCCTTGTTTTCCTCTTCCCTCTCTCTCACCTTCCTGGTTCTGATGTAAACCCTCAGAAGGCAAAGTTCATCTTGTGTAGTTTCATCCTGTCTTCTTTCTTAGTGACATCTTCATCCTTCGTGGCATTACTCCCCTCCATCTCTGGGCCTTATTGTCTGTCAGTTGTTACTAAAATGATTGATGTACTCTATCCCATATCATTTTATAAGGAGATATATAATAGCTACTTCATAATTCATTACATGTCTTCCTCTCCAAACTACAAATTCTTCATAGGGAAAGATTTCTTTTTGCTTAATTTTTCCTGCTCAAAATGCTTAGCTTTTAGTGTTACAGTCATTAATGTTGGTTCAGTGGGTAAATCAAAGATGTTTTCCTTCCTAAGATGTCTGTGTTTTCCTAACAAAACTGGAAGCCCAATAGGCCTTCCAAATCCAATTGAATCTGGTGATAAATTTAAGGAAAAAATACACAACAGATAGTGAGGTGGTGTTCTAGGTGGGAGCCTTTCTTTGTGTGTATGTAATTGAATGTGGTGGGGGCTTTTTTAGTCTCTTAAGATTCAGCCTTATATGCTATGGTCTATTTGATGCTCCTGATCTTGCCAGATATAGATGGGAAGTGATCATTAGACCCAGATCATCTTGATAGGTGATACAGACATTCCATATGGAGCAGGATTATTTCCTGGAGAGCTTTGTGAAGATGTCTTTTTATGATCTTTTAAGAGGCGAAGCCAAATATTTTAAGCTTCAGATGATTCAGAGCTTAGAGCTTATTGAGATTCCATTTTACATAGTTTCATCTTCCAGAGGAATAGTGCATAGCATAATGGAAAAAAGACTGAACTTGGAGACGTAAAACATATTTTGGTCCTATATTTGACTAATTAGTTATGTGGTTATAGTGGGCTTTTGTTATTTTTGTCTGCCAGTATCCACTTCTCCTTCTTGGTTAGCAGCGGTAGCACTTAACCACTATGCCACCAGAGTTTCCTTGGTACCAGTTTCCAGATTTTTCTGTTTAGAACTATCTCCCTTGAGTTCAGGTCTTTGGCTTTGAACAGAGTCCACTTCACCTGTGACTCCAGGACGTGATTCATGCCTTGCTAATTATAGTATTATGTTGTTCTGATCATGGAGAATACTCTCAGTTTGGACCTGTGACTTTTGATCAGTTTTTCAGAGAATAGATATATTCTTTTTATGCTGTATTCGAATCTCAGAGATTGTAAAACTGAAGTCGTAAGAAGAAATTCTGCCTGAGAATGAAGCCAAAACAGAGATGAAGAATGTCTTAGTTACCTAGTACTTCTGTAAATACCACCAGTAGCTGGCTTTAAAGAGCAATAATTTATTGTCTCACAGTTTGGGGGGCTAGAAGTCCAAATCAGGAAATTGGCTGTAGAGGAGGGCCCTTCCTTATTGATAGCTCTAGGTGTTCCTTGGCATTTTTTGGCTTGTAGAATGATCTTGACATGACATTTCTCTTCTCTTTTATAAGACACCACTCAAAAAGGATTAAGTCCAGGACCTACCACCCCTCCAGCATTATTATCAATACAACAGAAACTCTCTTTTCTAACAGAGCCATACTCACAGATGCTAGGACCTTATATCTTTTGCAGGATCAAAGTTCAACCTCTAACAAAGAATAGTTAGGTCCTTTGAACTCCTAAGCACTGTTGAACTCTGTAGAGAAACCCTGGTGGTGTAGTGGGCTAAGTTTTACATCTGCTAACCAAAAGGTTAACAGTTCACATCCGCCTGGTGCTCTGTGAAAACTCTGAGTCAGTTCTACTCTGACCTCTAGGGTTGCTATGAGTTAAGCCTGACTCAACGGCAGTGGTTTTTTTTTTAGTTGAACTCTGTAAAAATATTGGTGGTGTAGTGGTTATGTGTTCTTCCTGCTAGCCAAAAGGTTGACAGTTCAAATCCACCAGATGCTCCTTGGAAACTATGGAATAGTTGTGTTCTGTCGTGTGGGGTTCATTTTTTTGGTTTATGGAACTCAATACCTGGACTTTTCTTTTCTTTTTATTTTTATTTAACATAACTGAGTGAAAATGTACATTCACGTATAAATTTACATGCCCACCTATATATAGCTTCCACTGCTCTCCCTGCCCAGTGACAGCACACTATTCCTCTCTGCTCCATACATGTCTCATCCTCCCAACAGCCTCCTTTCCCCTCCTCTCCATCCACTCCCCTTCCTCCAGCCAGAGGTCAGCAAGATAATATCCTATCGATGTATAGAACTATAAAGTGCTTCCAATATATGGTCACTCTGCATTGCCAAGTCCAATCCATTCCTGTCCAAAGAGTGGACCTTTGTTATAATTTATGGGGAAGGGCAGCATCAGGGCCGGGGGCCATGCTCTCAGAGGAACCCCAGAACCGCTGGACCATAAATTGAGGTCTTTTAGTGGAGATCTCATGATGCACCTCTTTTTATTCTTGTGTTGCCAGTGAGGCTCCTCTCTGTGAGCTCCGTCATGGCTATCACTGGTGGTGGCCGGGCACCATCCAGTTCTTCCAGACCCAGGTCGATGTAGGCACCCAATCTTGTGGGTCTCTCTGTCTTCTCGGTTGTCTTTACCGCATGCCATTTTGGCCCTCGGTGAGCATCCATTCCTGCTGAGTTGGGACCATTTGCTGTGTCCTCGGATGGCAGCTTGGCAGCTTTTAAGACCCCAGACGCCACTCACCAATGTGGGGTGCAGAGAGCTCTCTTAGCAAAACGCTAGTTGTGCCAATTGGCCTGGAATTCACCTAAGAGCATGGTCCCCCGCCCCACGCCCCAGCTACTCTATCCTTGCAGTATTGAGTTAAGATGGAAGGAGGACGCAAGCTATGCTGAAGTCCACTTAATGTTGTTCTTGTTTCTAATGTGTGCTATCACCGCTTTCTCCCAACTAGATTTCTAGTAACTATCTAAACTAACCACCCCCACCCTCCCTCCCTCCTCTCCCTTGCAGCTGTCAAAGAGTTTTTTCTTCTATACACAAGTCTGTTTTGGAGATCTTATCGTAGAGGTCTCATACAGTATTTGTCCCTTTGTCACTGAATACTTTCACTCAACATAATGTCTTCCAGTTGAAAGCAAGTTAGGAGATGTTTCCTGGAATCATCGTTATTCTTTATGATTGCGTAGTACTCCATTGAGTATATGTACCATAGTTTACCTATCCATTCTTCTATTGTTGGGCATCTGGGTTGATTCCATCTTTTTGCTATCGTGGACTGTGCTGCGGTAAACATTCTGGTGCATGTGTCCGTTGGTGTGAAAGGCCTTGATTCTGTAGGATATATTCCATGTAGTGGAATTGCTGGGCTAAATGGTATATCGATATCCATTTTTTTAAGGAAGCACCAGATTGCCTTCCAAAGAGGCTGGACCATTTTGCAACCCCACCAACAGTGTAGGAGGGTTCCACTTTCTCCACAGCCTCTCCAGCATTTGTTGTTTTGTGTTTTCTGGATCATGGCCAATCTTGTTGGGGTGAGATGGTATCTCATTGTTGTCTTGATTTGAATTTCTTTAATAACTAAAGATCGTGAACATGTCCGCATGTGTTTTTTGGCTGCCTGGATCTCCTCTTTAGTGAAGTGTCTGTCCATCTCCTTTGCCCATCACTTAATTGGATGGTTTATCTTCTTGATATTTTGTAGTATGTTATAGATTATGGAGATCAGGCGTTGGTCTGACATAGAGTTGCCAAATATTTTTTCCCACTCTGTGGGTGTTCTTTTAATTCTATTAATAAAGTCTTTGGATGAGCAAAAGTGTTTGATTCTTAATAGTTCCCATTTATCTATTTTCTCTTCTGTTGATTGAGGTTTCTTTGACAGATTTTGCAGTCTGTCCTCATTGTGTATTAAAACTTCCATTGTTGTTCCTACCTTTTCTTGGATGACCTTTATCGTTTTAGGTTTGATATTTAGGTCTTTTATCCAGTTGGAGTTGGTTTTTGTATAAGGTGTAAGATATGGATCTTGATTCAGTTTATTGCAGATGGATAACCAATTTTGCCAGCACCGTTTGTTGAAGATACTGTTTTTATCCCAGTTTAATGTCTTAGGGCCTTTGTCGAATATCAACTGTTCATAGGCAGATGGTGCCATCTCTGGGGTCTCAGTTTTGTTCCATTGATCGATCTGTGTGTTCTTGTACCAGTACCAGGCTGTTTTCACCACTGTGGCAGTGTAGTATGTTCTAAGGTCGGGTAATGAAAGGCCTCCCAGTGTGTTCTTCTTCTTTAGTAGTACCTTACTTATCGAGGGCTTCTTCCCTTTCCAAACAAAATTGGTGATTTGTTTCTCCATCTCATTAAAAAATGAAGCTGGAACTTGTCTTGGGATTGCATTATATAAATAAATTGCTTTAGGTAAAATAGACATTTTCACAATGTTACGTCTTCCTATCCGTGAGCAGGGTAGGTTTTTCCATTTCTCTAAGTCTCTCTTAGTTTCTTGTAGTAAGGGCTTGTAGTTCTCTTTGTAAAGGTCTGTTGTTTCTCTGGTTAGATTAATTCCTAGGTACTTTATCTTCTTAGGGGCTATCGTAAATGGTATTGATTTGATAATTTCCTCCTTAACAGTGTCGTTGTTGTTATAAAGGAATCCTACTGATTTACTTATGTTTATCTTGTATGCTGAGCCTTTGCTGAACTTTTCTGTCAGTTTAAGTAGCTTACTTATAGATTCCTTGAGGTTCTCTACATATACAATCATATCATCTGCAAACAGGGAGATTTTAACGTCCTCTTTGCCGATGTAGATGCCCTTTATTTGTTCGTCTTGTCTAATTGCTCTGGCTAGAACTTCTAGCACAATGTTGAATAGGAGAGGTGACAGTGGGCATCCTTGTCTGGTTCCTGATCTCAAGGGAAAGTCTTTCAGTCTCTCTCCATTCAGGATGATGTGGGCAATTGGCTTTGTATAAATGGCCCTAATTGTGTTGAGGAATTTGCCATCTATGCCCATTTTGCTAAGAGTTTTTAGCATGGATGGGTGTTGGACTTTATCAAATGCCTTTTCTGCATCAATGGACAAAATCAGGTGATCCTTGTCTTTTGTGTTATTTAAGTGGTTAATCACATTAATTGTTTTCCTGATGTTGAACCAGCCTTGCATCCCTGGTATGAATCCCACTTGGTCATGATGGATTATTTTCTTGATATGTTGTTTTATTCTATTGGCAAGAATTTTGTTGAAGATTTTTGCATCTAGGTTCATGAGTGATATCGGTCTGTAGTTCTCTGTCTCTGTTGGATCTTTCCCTGGCTTAGGTATCAGGGTTATGCTGGCTTCATAGAATGAATTTGGGAGTACTCCATCCCTTTCTATACTGTGAAATAGTTTCAGTAGTATTGGGGATAACTGTTCTCTAAATGCTTGGTAGAATTCTGCCGTGAAGCCATCTGGGCCCGGACTTATTTTGGTTGGCAGTGTCTTGATGACCTTTTCAATCTCTTCCTTTGTGATGGGTTTATTAAGTTGTTCTGCTTCACGTTGTGATAATTTGGGTAGGTGGTATGAGTCAAGGAATTTGTCCATTTCCCTTAGGTTTTCAAATTTGTTGCAGTACAGTCTTTCATAGTATTCTGTTATGATATTTTTGATTTCTGTTGCATCTGTGTTGACAACTCCCCTCTCATTTCTAATTTGGTTTATTTGTTTCCTTTCCTGATTTTCTTTAGTAAGTTTAGCCAGTAGTTTTATCAATTTTGTTGATCTTTTCAAAAAACCAGCTTTTGGTCTTTTCAATTTTTTCAATTTTTTTTCTATTCTCTAATTCATTTAGCTCTGCTGTAATCTTTATGATCTCCTTTCTCCCAGTGCCTGAGGGGTTCCTCTGTTGTTCTCTTTGTACTTGTTCAAGCTGTAGAGTTAGTTCCTTGATTTGGTTTCTTTCTTCCTTCCCGATGTGTGCATTTATGGAGATAAACAGACCTCTGAGCACTGCTTTGGCTGTATCCCATAGGTTCTGGTAGGAAGTGTTTTCTTTCTCATTGGAATCCATGAATTTCTTTAATTCATCCTTGATTTCCTCTATAACCCATGTTTTTTTGAGCAAGATGTTGTTCAGTTTCCAAGAGTTCCACTTTCTATCTATGATTTTTCTGCTATTGATTTCAACTTTGATGGCTTTATGATCTGAGAAGATGCTTTGCAGTAATTCAATGGTATGGATTTTGTTGAGCATTGCATTATGGCCTATCACGTGGTCAGTTCTGGAGAATGTTCCATGTGCACTGGAGAAGAAGGTGTAGTTGTCTGCTGATGGGTGGAAAGTTCTGTATATATCAGTGAGGTTTAGTTGGTTAATTGTGTCAATGAGGTCTTCTGTATCTTTACTGAGCTTTTTTCTAGATGATCTGTCTAGTAATGAGAGTGGAGTGTTAAAGTCTCCCACTATTATTGTGGAATCATCTAACTCTCCTTTGAGCATAGTCAGTGTTTCTTTGACGTATTTAGGTGCTCTGACATTAGGTGCATAAATATTCAATATAGTTAAGTCTTGCTTGTGTACTGAAACTTTCAGCAATAAATAGTGTCCATCTTTGTCCACGATGGTGGATTTGACATTACAATTGATTTTGTCTGAGATTAGAATTGCCACCCCTGCTCTTCTTTGTTCATTGTTAGCTTGATATATATTCTTCCAACCTTTAATTTTCAGTTTGCTTTTATCTTTAGGTCTCAAGTGAGTTTCTTGTAGACAGCGTATCGATGGGTCATGTCTTTTGATCCAAGATGACACTTGGTGTCTCTTTACTGGAGCATTCAGACCATTCACATTCAATGTAATTATTGATAGGTATGTATTCAGTGCTGCCATTGTGATATGTTCATTTTTGTTTTGATATTTTCTCTGTTGTTCTTATTAGTCTGTTCTGGGACACTCTTTTTTGTGAGTTGATTTTTCACCTTTTTCAGAGCTTTTTTGTAGTTGTTGAGACTCGTGTGTTAGATTTCTTGAAATGGTAGGATACATCTTTGTTGTGCTTTACAGCTGCCCTGTGAACCCCCTTAATAAACTATTTATATACCCAATTTTAATTACTACCAGTCTTGTCATCTTCCTCTCCGTCTGGAAGGACTATAACAACTGTGGTACATCCCTCTTTTTATTATGATGACACCATAGTTTTCATGATGATCACTGGATTGCTTCTTCCATATCAAAGCTGTGATTTACTTTGGAGCCTTCCCTAAATGAGTAGAGTATTGAGTAATGTGTCATTCTAAAATATAAAGTTAGTGATTTCATTCTTCTAAGCCAAAGCCAAGAACTTCTTTCAGTGTTTCTTGTAGTTTGGGTTTGGTTTTTACAAAGTCTCTGAGTTTCTGTTTATCTGGGAATGTCTTAATTTCATTTTCGTATTTGAAAGATAGTTTTGCAGGATATATAATTCTTGGTTGGAAGTTCTTCTCCTTCAGGACTTTCAATGTGTCGTGCCACTGTCTCCGTGCCAGCATGGTGTCTGCTGAGAAATCTGACAAGAGCCTACAGGGTTTCCCTCTGAATGTTAGCTTTGCCTTGAGTCTTGCTGCCTTTAAGAGTTGCTGCTTATGTTTCATTTTGTTAAGCTTGATTATAATATGTCTTCGAGTCTTTCTTTTGAGATCTGTATTGGGTGACGTACGACATGCATCTGAGATGTCTATATTCTCTTCCTTCATGATTTCTGGGAAGTTTTCTTTCAGCAGCTCAGCAACAATACTCTCTGTGTTCTCAGATGTCTCACCCTGTTCAGGGACTCCAATTAATCGAAGATTGTTCCTCTTAATAGAGTCCCACATGCTTCTTAATGTTTCTTCATTTTTCTTGTTTCTTTTTTCTGATTTCTGCTCATAGACACTGGTATCAGTAGCCCTGTCTTCGAAGTCAGAAATTCTTTTTTCCGTTTGTTCCATTCTGTTTTCTTGGCTTTGCATGGAAGTTTCTATTTCTTTGATTTTCTTCTTCATCTGTTGGATTTCAGAGTACTGGTGTTTCATCAGATCGAACAACTTGCTTAATTTTCATTTTGTTCTGCTGCATTTTGTATAAGGTCTAGAAGGGCTCTGTATATAATCAATTTGTATTCACTTCCTGATGCTTTCATAAACGTTTCTTCATCTGGAAAACTCCTTGGTTGCTTTGTTTCAGAGCTTTCTGAAGCCATGAGTGATTGCTTGTGTTCCACAATTGTCTGTTGCTTTTTGGGTCCCATGTGAGTATATAGAGGCTGGAAGAGGTACTGTGAGGATGGATTGCAAATGTTTCTCTAGGCTGTCTTCGAATGCAAAGCAAAAGGTATCTGACCAGTTCAGAAGTCAGTTAGGTTTTCAGGTGTAGAGGTCCCTCTTCTCATCTGACAAAGTAAGCGCCACTATATCCAACCCCAGATGATAACAAACTAGTTCAGAATACAGCAATGCTGCTGCCATGTTGGCCTCTGCTGACAGGGCTAGCCAACACTGCGTGGAGTACTGGTTTTGTGATTGAAAAGTGCTCTCCTGTGGGCAGGCTCTAGCTCCCAAGGTAAGAATTAGGTCCAGCTGCGGCCACTGTATCCAAGATGGCGTCCTCCACACGGGCAGCAGACAGAGGGGCTAAAGGTGCCGAGAGGTAGTGATTCCTCTGCTTCTGTTGCAGGGCCCCCAACGTAGGCAGCACTGTGCAAAAATCACTGTTTTTCTGTCAGAGAAACGCTGTCCCGTTTGCAGGTGCTGTCTTCCAGGCTAAGAACGAGGTCCCGCTAAAATCTCCGTACCAACATGGCGTTCTGCACACTGACTGCCAAGCTCCGCACAAACCCTGCTGAGGCAGCTACGAAACGAAAGGCTCAAAGTGGCTAGATTAACAGAGTCCTATGCCTGGCTCTCAGAATTTGGGAATTTTGCCTGACTGTCCCCCCAGCAGCGCGTCTGAGTCCAGCTGTCCGGCAAGACCCAGCTCCACTCGCCAGCCAAGACAGGAAAAAAGAAGTCAAAATGGTGCATTTACCTTCCCTCCGTGAGAGCCGGGGCTAGCCAGGAGCAGGAGTCAGTGAAAGAGAGGAAGTTTTTCGCTGAGTGGTATGACGTCTCAATTAACAGCTCTGTGCTATGTCCTGAGGCTGATTAGGTGATCAGAAGGCTCTGTTTGATTGTCAGTTCAGGTCTTGGTTTCCAGAGGGATATAAGGAGACATGTGCTTAGTCCGCCATCTTGACTCCGCCCCCTGAACTTTTCAAATACATGAGTTAATAAATTAGTTTTTGGCTAGTTTATGCTGCAAGCATAAGAATCCAGAGAAAGTGACTTTAGAGAAGTTTTTCTGAGCCTTTATTTCATCCTCTGTAACGTGTGTCTAGCATGGGCTGGGAAATTATATTAGGTATTGGATTTACTTCTGTCTTGTTATTTGTTTGAAATAAACTGGGTATTTTTTCATCAGACTAATTCACATTGGGGGCCTAGATATTTTTGGTGCCACTGAATTGTCATCAGGTTTCTCTATAGTTAAATCTGACCACTGATGTGTCAGTGGATTTATAAATCATAGTCTGCCACTTTACCATTTTCATAAACTTGGGCAAATCTTTGAGCCTCTTTGAGCCTTAGTTTCCTCTTTTGGGATGCTGATAGTTGTATTGCTCATCTCATGAAGTGAGATGAGGACATGAAAACAAAATTGCTAGCAAAAAATATAATTTGGGCCTTAAAGGATAGGGAGGAATCAGCTGAGGAAAGAGGAGGCAAGGCAGGAATATGAACATAGTGAGCAAAGGATATTCTATTTCATTTTGTTTCCCACTTCATGAGTAACTAAATATTGAAAAATTTAAAATAATGTCCTGGAGGAAAAGTAAAAGTTTCTATAGAAATGACTGAAAACTTAGCAACTGTCTAAAATTGTTTCACTCTGTGGTCAAAATAACTCAGAAGAAGAATTTTCCATTCTTTCAGCAGAAAAGAACTAAGGAAATGGATACAACATATTTAGAATCTGATGGAGACATTTCATTACATGTTGTTGTAGTTAGTTGTCATCAGTCAGCTCCTACGTGTGGTGACTTCATGTACAACAGAATAAGATATTGCTTGGTCACGCATCATCCTCGTAATCGCTAACATGCTTGAGTCCATAGCTGCAGCTTCTGTGCCAGTTCATGTCAGTGAGGGTCTCCCATGCCATTGTGCTCTCTACTTCACTGAACATGATGTCCTCCTCTATACCAATCAATCCTTCCTGATGATATTTCCAAAGCAAATTAGTAAAATGTTGTTCTGTTGTCATCTGTAAGGATTTCATTAGCTAATTTTCAGAAGAAGATTGCCAGGCCTTTCTTCCTAGTCTGTCTTGATCTGGAAGCTTTACTGACCATCTTGATACTTGAAATGTTGGTGCCATAGCTTTTAGCATTGTAGCAACATGCAGGCTGCCACATACCAAACTTTCAGAAGGGTAGTAGATTATTAGTTCTCCTGAAAATAGCATTTGTTTTATATTGGGTTATGGTCATCTAGTTTTATAGAAATGTGTGGAGGCACTAGATTTCTAGGTGAGCAGTTGGCATCCCTTTAGCTGTTAACCTGTGAACAGCAATGTTTTCCTGTTATTAGGAATAATACTACAATACTGGCTTTCTATATTTTATTTTGCTCTGTAGTATTGGATTTTTAGAATTTATAGGACTTGAGAGCTGAAAGAGATAACAAGAATAATATAGCAAATATTTATTGAGTACTAATTTGCGCTATGATGTGTGCTAATCTCTTTACATATTTAATACTCACAAATACCATATGTGACAGATTCAGTTATTACCATTTTATGAGTGAGGAATTGAGGCTTAGAAGGTTAAGAAATGGACCTAAGGCCATGCAGCCATTAAGTGACAGAGGTGCAATTGTTAAAAGTCTTACCTTACACCTGTGATCCAGAGATTTTTGTTCTCTGCCCTCTCGGCTTCTAGTAATTCTGGTAGTAGTCATTTAAAATCAGAACAAACCCCATTGCCATCCAGTCGATTCCGACTCATAAGTGACCCAATTAAAAAAAACCCACTTCTGTTGAGTCGATTCTGAGTCATAGCAACCCTGTAGAAAGTGACCCTATAGCCAAGTTCTTTTCAATCCAGTGTCTTTTCACTCTAGTGCCACTAGGGGGCCTCATACATGATGTCACAAAATCCATGCTAAAGTAGAAGTTGAATGCATTTTAGTATTTTAGCATTTGGGTTCTGCACACCCCGCACCCCCCGTGCCAACTTCGGCAACTGAGAAGTGATTGTAATAAATGAAAACTGTCAGATTTTTATCTTAAGGTTTTTCTGATGCAATAAAAAGAGTGACTCTAAAGTAAAATATATAATTTGTCCTTTGGTGCAAGTAGAAATCTTGTTTTTAAAACACAAAAGTGAGTTAAAATGAAATGCCAAGAATGAGTGAGGTTAAAAGTACTTTTCTTTTCTCTTGGATTAAATCTGTAAATAACTATGTTGTTTTTCAATTTGAATAGATGGTTTTTGTTTGTCTTCAGGGAATTCCACTGCTTAGAGAGAGCACCACAGCCACTACCACCAGCAGTTTAACACTCATCTGGGTAGTGCTTTGCATTTTAAAGGGTACTTTCACTTGTTTTGTTGCGCTAGACAAAATTAAACTTTCCATCTGTATTCTTGGACTGTGTTGTTGTTATTTGTTCATATGTCACTCACCCCACCACCAATCCTTGTCCCACCAGAATCTTAAAGGACAATGTTCATTGTGAACTCATTTGTGGGTCCTGTGGAGTTAGCATATTACCATGATGAATGCTGGGATCTCAGACTGCCTTCCAAAAGTACAGGAGACAATTAATGTGTGATTTGAATCTATTGGAGTTTTTAAGAAGAAAAATGTTAAAATTAGTTATGCCAAAGATTAACAATGAAACTTGAATTTAAAGCATAATGTAATAGAGAAAAGCATGCAGTTTGGAGTGAGAAGACCTGGATTTGAATTCCCTCTTCCATTTGCCATTCATTTATTCTCAAGGCACCCTGTGCTTCTTTATTTGTTACAAATGTAATTAAGTAATTATTTGTCTAATAATTAAATTTTCACTAAGGTATAAGCTATATTCTCTGTATGTAGCAAAGCAAATGGTACACTATACCTAACCAAACCCAAACCAACTGCTGTTGAGTCAGTGCTGACTCATAGTGACTATGTAGGACAGAGTAGAACTGCCTCATAGAGTTTCTGGTCTTTTGGTTAGCAGTCATAGCACTTAACCACTATACCACCAGCGTTTCCTATACCATAGAGGTGCTTGATAAAATACTTGTTGAATGAGTAAAGTGAATGTAGAGGAAGGGAGTTCAAATAAGCTTCACCAAATCTGGAGGTTTGGAAAAGGTTTCACTGAGGATGTTAAATTTAAATTGAGACCTGAAGGATGAGTTAAGAGTTGGTCATGTGAAAAAGAACATTCCAGGAGTACTAACATCATGTCTGAAATTTCTAAAAGGGAAAAAACATGCATTGTTGGTCTGAAGAAGTATGTTCTTGTGTGACTGGAATATAAAAGGGGTAGAGTGGAATGCAGCAGGGCTGGAGTAGACAGATGCTAGATCATGGCAAAGACTCACAGGCTTTGCTAAGGATTTTATACTTTATTCTAATACAAATAGAAAGCTATGTAAGTGTTTTAATAGAAGAGAGCCATGATTGGATGCTTCTTTTGAGATGATTGCTTTGGCTGCAATCTAGTGGAGACTAGATTAGAAGAGAGGAAGAGTGGATGCTGGAAAAATCGTTCAAAGACTTTTGCAGAATCTCAGGTGAGAGAGGACAGTGCCTGGGACAATGTTGTGGTAGTGAAGATGAGGAGAGATGAATGGTGAAAGAAATATTTAATAGATAAGACTGTCAAAACTTGATAATTGATTAGATGGGGAATGAGGAAGAGGAAAGTTTATCAAAATATGTCAGCTAGGCTTCAAACTGAATGGCTTTGTGGATGGTGGTGCCACGTACTGAGGCAAGATATTTAGGAGGACCCCGGAGGGACAGATTTCCTGGGGGAATTATATGTTTTGTTTTAGACATGTTGTGTTTGAAATGCCTGTGAGACAGCCACGTAGGGAATGTCCAAAAAGCAATTGTAGATACAGGTTTGAACTTTAGGAGAGCATGTTTGTGCACTCTGACTGTTCCACATCAGGTCAGAAAGAGCTACCTTACTCTTTTTGCATAACTGCATGGTGTTTCATTGTACATACTAAGGCACCAGTTGTGTGGCACAGTTAACTTATGTAAAAGATAAAAGATATGGACATAGAAGAATAATTGATATTATGAGTTTTTTTAAAAGAGGGAGGAAATGAGATCCTGCTCACAGGTGGAGGTTTTGGGTATTGGATAAGAAGAGAGTCAGCTGATTTATTATTTTAGCAGAAGGGAAGGAGGAGAATATGAAGAAACAAAGTTTTGTATTGGGTGGTAGGAAGTCAAAGAATTATCCATCTGGTATCTTCTATTTTCTCTGTTATGTAGGAGGTTAGGTCATCTACTGATAAGGAAGAAGAAAAGTGGAAGGAACTTTATTTGAAGAAAATAAGTAAGATTTTAAATTGTCTTTGTCTTTTGACCAAACAAATCCATGACTTACTGAGAGTTGAGGGTCCTGTTGAGGATGGTGCCAATCTGTAATATTACAGGGTTTTTTGTTTGTTTGTTTCATTTTGTTTTTGCAGCCCTCTGCAGCTTGAGTGCACATTTGGAGAAAATGCATAACTGAGCTCATCAAATGTTTTAGAGGATTTAGCAACTAGGGAGGATGAAAAGGAGAGGAAATTTAAGTTACTGAAATACTGAGAGATAGAATCCAAACTGAATAGAGAGGGGCAAGTAGGGAGTGATGAGGTGGACAGTGGTTCTTAGACTTGATTGTGCATCAGACTCATATGGAGGATGTATTAAAATGCAGATTGATTTCAAATGTAAAACAGAATGGAAAGTTCTGGTGCCTTTCTTAATTGTTGCAGATATTAAGGGGGCAGTCATGTGAATGTGAATGTGCTCCTTAAAGAAAGCTATTAACATGTCTTTTTGCTCTGACTCAGCTGTTCAGATACAAGGTGATTCAATAAATTAACAAGTAACTCTGGGTATGAGAGCACTTTTATGACATTTTTCTCTTGTGTTAATTCATATATTTGTTGGGCAATGTGTTGTTTTTAGGCCACACCTCTGCTAGGTAATTGATGGAGTTCGGAAAACATGCTTACATCTGGAAGAGTCACAACAACAGTCCACTGCCATTGAGTTTATTCTGATTCATAGCAACCCCATAGAATAGAGTAGAACTGCTGCATAGAGCTTCCAGGGAGTACCTAGAATATTTGAACTGCCAAACTTTTGTTATTAGATGCAATACTTAACCACTATGCCACCAGGGTTTCTGGTTGAGTACCAAAACCCAAATCCACTGCCGAAGAGTCAATTCCAACTCGTAGCCGACATGTAGGTCAGAGTAGAACTGCCACATACAGTTTCCAGAGAGTGTCTGGCAGATTTGAACTGCCCACCTTTTAGTTAGCAGACGTATAACCACTTCGCCACCGGAGTTTCCATCCTATTAGCCAAGCCAAGTGCTGTCGAGTCGAATCGGAAATCACCCATAGATAGAATCAGTACCCTGGAGAGCTCCAAATGGGCATTGAAACTGAGCAACACAAGCCAATCTTCTGTGGTTCTTTGGCTGTATTAAATATGTATAATGTTTGTAAGAATCTTGAAATGTTAGGGTTTATCAGAGCATATTCTCGAGTTTTGTTTGTTTAATCTCTTTGTTTAATATGGATTCCTTGACCATGATGACTGTAGTTTGGAATTATTTCATAGCTTTGCAGATTTGGAAAGATTTTTGGAATCATTTTATCTAACATCTTCATTTTGATTATAGAGAAAGCAGAGACCAGAAGAGCAACAAAAAGGTAAATACCTTGACCAAGGGAATACAGCAAGTCATGAGAAAAGTCTGAGCAAGAATTCATTTCTTTTGACTCTCAGGCCAGTGCTTGGTATATGATGATACTTTAAGTTTCCTATCAGTAAAAGCAGTTCACACTGGAAGATTAAATGAAATAAGAAATCCTGAACAATATTTTTAACAACAACAACAAATATATATATGTGTATGTGTGTATATATATACATATATATATAGTGTTTGGATGATGAGAAATTTAAGATAAGCTGATGGGGTTGTGGCAAGGGGATATGTAATAATGATTTCTTTAGGTTTTCTTGATGACTTTGAATAGACAGTATTTTTTATTGTTGAAATGCAAGCACAGAGTATTGTGCACAGAGCTGAGATGTTACATTACTCTACATCTCTGGCAGAGCCATGGGGACTGATAAGTTCTTCTCCAGACCTAGGCACTGGTCTTCTGATTTCTGGTGGTTATAGTCTGTTGTTCAAATTCCTCTCACTCCAATAAGTGTTCTTAGTGTAAATAAATGACCAGATGTCACAACTGAGAGGTCTTAGATACCCTGTAATCTACCGTCTTCATTTTATGGAGTCCCTTTAGTTCTGAGTTACTCTCCTACATTAAATGCATCTTGGAGCTCTGAGACTGAACCCACAGGCTTATGAGCCTATGCCAGCACATTTGGAAATGACTTATTAAAGATTTACTGTAGACTAGAGTGAATATTCCTTAAATGGGTTAGTTGCCAAAAGGGCCCTTTGGACCACACAATGTAACAGTATCTGCTTCAAGGCCATATGTGTGCCTGAGGTGTTAGAATCTCATGCCTACAGGCATGAAGTTTCTCAGCCATTTATTAAGCTCATCTAAGAAAGAGAATTGGAAGGATCGAGAAATCTTATTAAATCTACCACATGTTTATTTCACCGTGCCAGCTTCTGTTTTGAGTTAGCTGTGTGCTAGTTTCTTTTTTCACTCTTTATTTATGTGGAATTTTTTAGTGATAATTTTCACCTTGTCAAGTGCTTGTTTTATAGTATGTTTACATGTACTTATTTAATCCTCATACTGGTCATATGGAATCTAGAAAGGTATTATTCACATTTTAGCATTTAGTTCAGCTAGCAGTTATTGAATGCCAGCTATGTGCCAGACATTGGGCTAGACCCTCATGTTTGTCATTTTTTAAAGTCTGAAAGCAACTTCTAGAAACTAGAAGAAGTGATGTAAATAACTTCTGCTCATTCAATTTTTTTAATACTTACTATCTGATTAAGCTTAGTACTTAGTAGTATGTTTGCTCTTCACCAGAATTCATGAGATGCCTGAAGGAGTCAAAAACAGGTAGCATTTGATCAAGTATTAAGAGTTAATTGTTGATTGTATTTCCAAGAAAAAGAAAATTAAGTTTACTGTTGAAAGAGGACAAGAAAAATTAAAATCCAAGGGAACAAAAGAAATTGATATACATTTATGGAGAGGAGGTAGAACTTGAATTGAGAGGTCTGGAGAAATGTAGGCTCCTCATCTGGGGATTTCCAATAAAGAGTGAGTTAAGACTGTTAAACTAGCCAGATGGATTAATGGGAGGAGAGACTGGAGGTAGGAAAACAAGCAAAGAGACTGTTATAATCAAGGTTAACTATAGGAACAAGGGCTGGCCATGTCTTCATCCTTTGGGAGAAGAAAGAAAATAAAAGCATTTTAATGCTTAAGAGTCATAACATTTTTTAAATTCTTGGCTTTGCTGTTAAGGAAGTGGTAGGTTAGCAAATGTGGGCTCAGGTAGTATCAAGACTCTTTCTTTTGCAGCTCTCATTTCTTTTCCTTTGACACAAAAATGCTACTTTGAACTTGCTGCTGCTGATAGGTACCCTTCTGAAAGATGGTCTGTGTAATTCCAGGAATACTGTTTTAGTTTCTCTGTACAAGGTATTTTTCCCGTTTAAAAAGGAAGAAAATTAAACAATTAAATGACAGTAAATTAAACAGCTTGTCTAAGATAATACATTGAATTACTTTAGACCTAGGAATAGGGTTCTGATTAGGTGATTATTTATTTATTTTATGATGGAGTGAAAATATACAGCCAAAGCCAAGTGCCGTCGAGTCGGATCCTACTCAATCCCATGTAAATTTGCATACCTGCCAATGAGTTCCCACTACTCTCCCTGCCCAGTGTTCTATACATGTCATATCTTCCTAACAGTCTCCTATCCCCTCCTCTTCACCTTCTCCCCTGCGTCCAGTAAGAGATAAGCCAGATGACATCCTATAGATGCATAGAACCATAAAATGCACACACGATGTGGTCACTCTGTGTCACCAAGTCCAATCCATTTCTGTTCAAAGAGTTGACCTCCATTATGATTTATGGACAGGGGCAACATCAGGGCCAGAGGCTGATTAGGTGATTTTTGTTGTTCTGGTTACCTGGTAGATGGGAATTTGGCTCTCAAAATCCCCTGTACCTCATCCATCACATATAATTATTTCACAGTTTATGTTTATATCAGTGATTGGTTCTTTACATGATTAAAACCTAACTAGTTGCCACTGAATCAGTTCTGACTCATAGCTACCCCATGTGTGTCAGAATAGAACTGTGCTGTAGGGTTTTGAGTGCCTGATCTTTAGGAAGTAGCTTGCCAGGCCTTTCTTACCTGGTGCCTTAGGTTCGACTCAATTGCTGGCCTTTCAGTTAGCAGCTGAATGTGCCCATTTATCCCACTCAAGGACTCCTTTACAATATTATAACTATGTACGTACTAGTTTCTGCATAGCCATGTGATACACTGTAAAATGAGTTTATGTAATCTTTGGTTTATTCTTTGAAAAAGAAAAAGAAAACAGTCTGGGTGATTCCCCCCGCCTTCCACCCCCAACCGCTAACCACCTCCTCCCCCCCATCCCGGGGTCCTAAGGAGTTGTAACAGTTGCCCTGGTCCTTTGGAGAACCTTGTTGCTTTTACCCAGGGAAGAAGCCAGTCTCTGCCAGCAAGAATGCCAGTTATTGTGCAAATAGATGGAGCTACTTGGAAGGGGATTGGCCAGTTTAGTCCAAAGAGAGAATTGGTCAGTTATTATGCAAATAGAGTGTGTGAGATTCTCCAAGTAGTATTGAGCCACTTGTCTGTGTAAAGACCCATCCCACAGAGGTTGCAGGGGGATACCATACCATCATTAAGAAGAGCCTGGAATGAAGCACATCCTTTGGACCTGGGCTCCCTGTGCTGACCTAGGAGACAGACAGATTTATGATACTAGAGTGGCTGCAGCAGAACCAGGAGACAGGTGCAAGACAGTGTGGTGGGCTTCACGGCCCATAGAGTGTGGTGACTACAATAGGCTTACTTACCCGTGGAGCAAGAGAGCTGATTGCCTTTAGGCAGAAGCCTTGTTGGTGGAGTAGAGTGCCTTGGACACTTGTAGATGGAGCTAAAGGGGCTTACCAACCCATTAGAACCAGAGAGTTGAGGACCTTTGGATAGGAGGCTTGCTGGAAGAATAGGGTGCCTCTAGGCACATGTTACCTGTTGTAGTCAAGTCAATTCTGACTCATAGCAACCCTACAGGAACTACCCCAAGGAGTGCCTCGTGGATTCAGAGTACTGAGCTTTTAGTTAGCAGCCATAGCTCTTAACAACTATGCTGTTAGGGTTTCCACGCAATTGTTGATAGAGCTAAAAAGCTTTTAATACTTGCCTGAGCAGGAGCTGAAACCAGACCCAAGTAGGGGCAGGAGCCAAGCCCGAGTAGGGTCTTGGCAGCAGCAACTGAGAAGAAGCTGCCCTGATTGAAGACCTGTATCCTGAATTATTCTGGTTACTTCCAAATTAATCCTAATCCCATGTTACTTCCCTAATAAACCATAAAATGTGACTGTGGTCTGTGATTTCTGTGTAACCATTGCAACACAGAAAAGCAGAGAGTGCCACAGAGAGGATGATGGATATCAAAATTGGCATAAAGGGTGGAGGGTAAAGGTATAGCTGAGCTCTACCTGATGGGAATCAGCTTTGGGCTGATGCTCGTGGTGATTCTCGTTCTCCCAAGAGTTAGATGAGGGGCAACGCTATCCATTATCCCATCACAGCTGTACTATAATGATAATTCTTACCTCCCCCCCCCAGAGTTAATGGTTTTCTCATTTTATATGTAAATAAATTTTTTCATATTGTTTTATTGAAATCTACCAGACACCTGTTACTTAGTCAGTGGTCCACAGGAAACAGAGCTTGAGGCAAGGATTAAATGCTAACGATTTATTGGGAGATACAGTCACAAGGAATCAAGAATGAGGGCAGAGGGAAGTGAATTAGGAAAGATAGGGAGGAAATGCAAGATGACCCATTACTACACTGGCCTCTTCACAACAAGCTGTAAAGACATATAGCTGATTATTTGGTAGCTACACCTACTCGCTAATTATTTGATAGCTACGCCTACTCGCCCACTCAGGGTATTTCCATCAGGGCTGTACTGAAAAGTTAGAGCTGGCTGTTGTAAAAAGGGAAAGGGACTTTCCCTGTTGGCTTCTCCCTGCACGGCTTCCATCTCCTGTTGATTGAAGTTTGCGCTATGAGGAATAATATTCCTCTTCGTCTTTCTTGGTTTGTCAGCAGATGTGTCCTTGGCAGCTTTTCAGTAAGTAAGGTCCTAGGTTCTCAGTGTATGCTGCTTCTGAATCTGGAGGGGAAAGGGCCCTGAGAATCAAGGTGGATTCTTACTGGACTCAGGAGGCACTACTGCATGCACCCACACAGAAACACTGGTGGCAGCTAGAGCAATGCAAGCAAAGTCTGAAGAATCTGAGGAGGCACAGTCAAAAAGTGCCTGGTATAACCAGTAATTGACAATTTCAGGAAACTATATCAGTTCTCTGTTCTCTAGTACAGTGCCCAGAAATCTCTTTCCATAGCCATCTATTCTGTTTCAAAATGGACTGTGTGGTATCAAGGGCTATTGCATTCTGAAATTGTTTTCTTTTCTTTTATTCCCAGTATCTCCTGAGGTGTAGCTGCTGTTTCCTATTTGCCTACTGTCTTGTGTAGTAACATTTTTCAAGAGAAAGTACTCAAGAGATGAATTTTATGACAAATCATATGTTCAAAAATGTGTTTATTCTACCCATACATTTGGCTGACAGTTCAGTAGGATATAAGATTCTAGTTTGAAATAATTTTTCTTCAAAAATCAGAAAATTATACTTTGCCTTCCAGCATCCTGTGTTATTATTGAGAAGGTCAAGAGAATAAAAAGCCAACAGTATAGAAGATCTGAAAACCAAAGTTAAAAAGTTTGCTGATTGACCTTTGGATGTAAAAAAACAAAAGACACTTCTGTTGCCATCAAGTCTATTTCTACTCATAGTGATGGAACAGAACTGTCCCACAGGGTTTCCAAGGAGCAGCTAGTGGATTCCTACTGCCAGCCTTTTTGGTTTGTAGCAACTCTTAACCATGGACTGGACATACAGATTTTTTTAATTTAAAATTTTAAGTACATAGAACAATTACAAAAATGAATTGTGAATAAGCCATAGAGAAGGCACTAACAAAATTTAAAGTACTGTAAACAATAATCTTTGATTACAGCATAGTGAATTTAGAAGTTACTACAAAAAGATAATTTTTAAAAATTTTCCATGTATTTGAAAATTTAAAAGCACACTGCTAAACAATGCAAAATTAAAACACTTAGAACTGAATGATAATGATGACACCAAACCAAACTCTGGACAAATGCATCATAAGTGGTATATTGAAGAAAACATATATTTCAAATGCATATGTTAAGTAAGCTTTAAATGAATGTGCTAAGTGTATATTTTATGAACTTAGGAAATGAAGAGAATAAATGCAAAGAGGAAAAGAAATACATAAAAAATACATAAAAAACCCTCTGGGATTTTGTGATTGTATTTTCTCCAGAAAAATTTAGAGAGAAATGACATCTTTGCAATGAAGAATCTTTTAATTCAGGAAAGTGTTGTATCTCACTATTTTATTTTTCTTCTGTCAACTATGTTTTGTGGTTTTTCAGTGTGGCAGTCTTTCACAGACTTCATCATTTTTATCTCTGGGCATTTGTTTAATCTTTATCACTGGATATTTGTTTAATGCTATTATGAATATTCTTTGAATTTCATTTGTTTATTGGCTACATTGGTTCCATAGAAATCAAATTGATGTTTGCATGAAAATGATAAAATTGGACTATCACTATTTTGCAGTTTCCAGTGAATTAGTGCATCTAGACATTGAGCATCAATAGCAGTTAACAAAAAGAGAAACAATCTAATGTCCTGAGCATCCTGAAAGAAAGTGTAAAGGGATCTAATGTGAATTGGATCAAGCCTGGGCATCCAGCTACTAATTTGTAGAAAACACAGAGGACCAAGGAACGTGTTGATCTTTCTTTGAGTATGCAGTTGACCAAACTCAGACTGTAAGAAATTTCTACATATAGGTCGAATGCTTCCGATTCTTCAATAGATCAACTACAAGGAAAAGAAAAGAATGGAGACAGGGGAAAACTTAGGGATCAAAAGAGATTTAGAAGACAAAATATATTTGACTTCAAAACTTGCAACTAAAAATGTGCAGCTCTAAACTGTAGTGTTTAAGGATGTACATTTAAGTGTAAACGTAAGGAAGTGATTATCATGTAAGTCAGAATAGTGGTTAGTTTAGGGGTAGGAAGGAGGTCAAGATAGGGCTGGGGCATTGGAGACGCTTTTGGTGTGGCTGGCACAGTTCTTTCTCTGAATCTGGATGGTGTATACATGAGTATTTGCCTTATAAAAACTCATTAAGCATTATGTTTTGGGGTGTGGTTTTCTGTATCTTTGTTTTATTTTACACTGTAAGGGTTAAAAAAACAGTGTCTTCTGTGGTTTGAACTAATGAGCAAGAGGTTTAAAGTGGGCAGAGAGGAAACTAGAGGGGAGCATATATATTAAAACAATTTTTTTGACTTCCAGCCAGCATGGTACCATAGAGAGAACCAGCACGATGCCCCTCCACAACAAAGACTCAAAAAAACTAAGTAAAATAGAAATAAATGTCAGCCCTGGAACCCAGTGTGTCAAATGAAGAGATGAAGATCTCTGCCAAACACTGAATGGAATAAGAAATTGATAGGGAACAGAAGGCGAAAAGAGACAATGAAAACAAGTCTCCTATCAGCTAATGCAGCACAAATTTGCCATCTGGGACTCCTGTTGGAGATCAACAGACAGGGAACATGGAGAAGCAGCTTCATGGAAATCCCAGCAGAAGACAAGGCACATTATAACCAATGATGTGTACTTTCCCACTTCCCATTCTCTCTCCACTGCTCTACTTGTAATGTTCCTGGCTAGCTGAAGTGGTTCAGCTGGCTGGGAGGTGCAGAGTCTGTGCCCTTGGTTTTGCCCACCCAAAATGGAGATAGGTAGACAGGGAGTACATGAAAGCAGCTACAAGAGCTCCCAGCAGGACACAGATCACTTGTAACCAGTGGTACACAGTTTCCCAGCCTCACCTTTATCCTTCCACCCCTGGATTACTTCTGCTTCCCATCAGCTGCAGTCTCTTGGCTAGGAGGAGACTCCTTCAACCCAGGTTGCTTGGATTTGCACCCCTGGCACAGTGGCTGGCTCCCTGAGTGCTATTTATATGTAGCTGATATTGCTTTTATTCCGTTTCTTTTGATTTCTTCCATGCCTCCCACCACTTCCCAAATACCTGGCTCTACATCATACCATCTTTGCCTCTTCCTGAAAGGCTGTGAAGCAGACAGTCAATTGAGGAACCACTCCCCCACCCATGACACCATGCTGGTAGGATCCTCAGGGCTTTTTTTGTTTTGCTTTGTTGTGTTCTGTTTTGTCTGTTTTCTTTCTGTTTTCATGGCTTGGGGGAGTCCACTCTAACCATGCTGTACTGCACAGTTAAGACCCATGTCCCTAGTCTGTATACCCACATCAGTGGAATCTCTGGCACATTTTTTTTTTCTTTCCTTTTTCCTTTTTTCTCTTTTTTTGCCTCTTGTCTTTCTTCATTTCTCAGTTTTCATCTCTCTATACTTAGATTTTTTCCTGTCTCCTGAATACATGAAACTTGGTGACATCTGTTACCCCATCTAGTCAGGCTATACCATGCAGCTTGGGAGATACCTCCCTGGTATTCACAGCAGTGCTGATGAGACCCCTTGGGGCTTTTCTTTCCAAATTTTTATCAAATTATTCTTTTTTTCTCTCCATTTCTTGGTTTCTCATCTCTTCACTCCAACAACGAGCACCCTTTTTTGTATAGTTTTTTTTTTTTACTTCTGTTTCTCTTTTTCCTTCTTTTTTCCATACCAGTCTTAGCTCACGTACCACAACCTCCTTCCTTCCTGCTTACCTGCACCATGTGCTGATCATTCCACCTTTGAGAATCCCAGGCAGAGCCTACTGGACCCTGTGCAGCACTGATTGCTGACCCACCCTGTTGGCCCTAGTGTATGATACAAACAACTCATCTCAGCCCCTGCCCTTCAGCTAGATCTGACCTGCTGCACTGCTATTGAGTGAGTGGCCCTGCCCATTGGAAAGTGACATGAAAAATATTGTGACCATAGATGAGCAAACAACAAAGAGTGCATAGGCCACCTGCTCTGAGTAATTTAACCAAATAAAACAGGAAAGCAGGATGAAACAAACATCTACAATCAATAAACAAAATAATTATTAAGTGGCCTGAAGATAGGAGATAATATCTAAACATAAAAAAAACACAATATGGTTCCAGTAGGCATCCTGTATGAAACACCAGATAACTTTCCAGCAGAAAACAGGTATTCACATCTCTAATATTCAGCTCTGTGTAAGCGCTGAAGCAAAAAGCAGGCAAAAATGAGGGAAAATAGATTCATGGAAAAGGCAAACAAATTCTGGGAGTATAGTACAGGAACAAAATGCTAGAATAAATTCACAACTAGGAATCATACAAAAACAACAATTAGAAATCCAAAAGATAAACAACAAGATTGTACCAGTCAGATACTAGCCAAGGAAATGAATTCTCAAGGACTATCCAAAATCAAAAGAACTACAGCAGGGAACCAGAGAGGCTGATCTGTAAATGACAACAACATCAGAACAATAAAAGAAGGAATAAATGGTTGTAAGTGGAACTTTTTCATGAAGTAGAAAGCAAGGTGACACCAAATAATGATAGTCTGGTTCAAACCTTGAAAGATAAGTATGACTTTCTAGGTAATGACAAGAAAGGTCAACAAACCTACTCATCAAAAAACAAAATAAAACAAAGCAAAAAAACAGTCTCAGTAAAAACAAAGTCTACAAAAACAAAATAAATGAAAAAGAAATCCACAAACAAAAGGAATCCAGCACAGGAGAGTAAGAGGAACAAAGAAAATATCAGCACCACGAAACAAAAAACTGCAAAATGACTCCAATAAACTCACACCTATCAATAATTATACTGAATGTAAATGGCCTAAATGCACCCATAAGGAGACGGAGAGTGACAAAATGCATAAAAAACAACAACAACAAAACCCCCAGGACCTATCAATATGCTGTTTATAAGAGACACATGTTAGAAACAAAGATATAGATCTATTAAAAAAAAAATCAAAGGATGGAAAAATACTTGTAAACCAAATATGAGGTCTGACAATTAAGCCCACCCATGAACTTAATTATTCAAAGTACTACATACCTCATTGCTGAATATCACTGTGCTTACCTTCAAAGTACTCCCCTTGGGAGTCTATGCAGCTAACAAGTGCCTAGTGCACCCTTCAAAGCAATTTTGGAACTCTTTCTGGAATGGGCAGTGTGCACGGTGGCAAGTTCACAAACTTAATTGTGTAGTTGTCTGTGAGGGAGTTTTTGGCCAGTAAGTAAATAACTATTAGAACACCCTCCCTACTCACCTCATATGGCCCCCGATAACTTTTTTCTTTACCCAAATGAAGATAAAGGAAATAATGAAAGGAAGACATTCTGATGACATTCAGGACATCAAGGGTAATACTATGACAGCTCTGATGGCCATTCCAGAAAAAGAGTTCCAGATTACTTTGAAAGGAGGACTAGGTGCTGGTGTTGGTGCATAGCTTCTCAAGAGGAGTACTTCAAAGGTGACCGTAGTGATATTCAGCAATGAGGTATGTAGCACTTTCACTGGAATGAGTTTGTGAACTTAACTGGTGGTCCTTGTAGTTACCAAAAAAAGGAAGTATGGCAATAAATGTCAGGTAGAATAGACTTTAAAACAAAATCCACCATAAAAGACAAAGAAGGGCACTATAAAATGGTTAAATGGAGGATCCGTCATGAAGACTTACCCATAGTAAACATCTACGCACCCAATAATAGAGCTCCAAAATGCATGAAACAAATTCTAACAACACTGAAAATAAAAATCGACAGTTTCCCAAAGTGGTAGCAGACTTCGACAGATTTTTTTTTTAACTACTTTATGCTAGATTCTGTGTTAGGGAATTTCACAGATACTGTCTAATTATTCAGAACTATGTCTACTTTATAGAAGCACAGAGAGTTTAAATACCTTTTTCATGGTAATGAGTAGCAGAGCAGGAATTCAAACCAAAACCTAGTCTAGTTCCAGAACTCAGTGTCTTTCTCCTTCCCTGATGAACTAACCGTGGTACAAAGTGTGGTAGATGTATTGACTTCTCTAAAAACCCAGGGTCTTTGTATTCTTTGGAAACCCTGGTGGTGTAGTGGTTAAGATCTACAGTTGGTATCAAAAGGTGAGCAGTTTGAATCCACTAGGTGTTCTTTGGAAACTCTATGGGAGCAGTTCTGCTCTGTCCTGTAGGGTTCCTATAGTTGGAATTGACTTGATGGCATTGGGTTTTGTTTTGCTTTGTTATGTATTTTTTAGATAGCTGCCTTCCTGAAAAGTTGAATGTATATTAAAAAGCTGTGAAAGTGTAAATTTTCTTCTTCCAACTGATCTGCTGTATAAAAAAGCCAGTTGTTTCGACCATTCTACCAGAGAAAACAATGTTTCTGAGAAGACAGCATGGGATCTGAAAATATAAAGACACCTCTATGTCTCATATTTGTAGAAGATTTGTTTTTTTCTTCTAGCAGCACATCAGCAAAGAAGTTTGAAATTAAATTCAGATATAGTCCAGCAGCTGAACAATAATTTTAAACATAGGCTGTGGAAAGGGTATTTGACTTTAGCTTTGAACAATATATAAACTTGTATTAGACACTAAGAATCAAACTGATATTTCTTTGGTTGCAGCTTGATTTTAAAAAATTGACTTTATAGTTTTCATTTTTACTTAGATTTATTGCCCTTAGTGTCTTATTCAATCTAGTAACTGTATTTAAACTCCTAATTTACAGGGACCAGACCTCTTCCACTTTCTCTGGCTTTCTACCTTGACACTCTCTTGCATTGTTTTATTGCTACTTTCAGACAGTCAGGGAAGATTTTATAATAAAATATCGTGAAAATACTTACATAAACACACAAATTAAGCTGATTCTGTAATATAAAAGAGCTAAAGCTAAAAAATAATTATATATTATACTTGAAATTTATTCTTTATTTTGATCATGTTAGAATATAGTTTTTCAAAATAGGGTCCTCTGGCTACCTGTAGCAAAATCACCTGGGATACTTACTTTCAAAATATATTCCTAGGTCCTATCCAAACTTTTCTGAATTAGAATCTCTGTATTTTTAAACAAGTATGCCTGTCTAGAATTTGATTCTTATTTTTTCTTCATTTCCCATTCTTTACTTTATTGAAATTTCATATGCACAGTGTTCAAAAGGACATTGTTGATATCACGAGACCATCTGGAAGTTGATTTTGATAGACCATTTGAATGTTTTTCAAACAATAGATACCTGATATAAGTTGGATATTTTATGTACATTTTATTTTCAGCAATTTAATGATCCCTTTAATGATAATAAATGGTTTCTTAATCATTCCTAGCTGCACTGTCAAAGACATTAAATTAAGATATATTTTAATGCTATGTATACACAGAACTGAAAATGGAATCAGTGATCAGGACATTATCCCCCCAAGAATGCCAGTTATTCCAGTCATTAAACTTAGTGTGTTGTATGGTGTAAGATAACAGTCATTTACTTCTTTTCCTGACAAGCAGTTGTTCCATCTCTATTTAAATATACCAGTGACAGAAAACCCTCTCCTGAGACAAACTGTTCTTTCTAGTGCTAGACAGTTTGCCTCTATTATTTCTACTTAATATTTCTAGTGCCAGTCTTTCCAATAACTTAATAACTTCTAGCATCTCAAAGTGGACCCAGTGAAAAGGATTAGGAAGGCAGTACTAAAGGAGGATAAGTGTAGACAGAGAAACACCCAGAAAGGAGTATGGGTGCTAAAAATCTATTTGATAATTTTTCTTTCCCTGACCTAGTCAGATGATTCTGCTGAAGTCTCGTATCAGTGCTGAGTATGGCTTCTACAAGGAACACTTAATTTACCATTTTTTCACCCTTCTTGTGAGTGTCCCTTCTCATTCCATGCTGAGTCCAACTAGTTTTTGACTAACTTTCTCGTCTTGTAAAACCAACCTCTAGTGAAAGCACTTGAGCCTCACATCTCTACCAGTTTGTCCAAGAGCTGTATTTCACCATTGAGACATGTCTAAATCAGACTCCTTGGTTAGGAGATCACATACATTCTAAGTAATGTGTTACTACAGTGATTGCTCAAGAGGACGACTGATTAAACCATAAAAATGAAGAGGAAAGTAGCAAGTATCAACCCGATATATAGTAAAGAGTTTGCAAGTCATCACTCCCATTTTTACAATAAAAAACAAAAGCTGAACAATGACTTGGGGGTTCCACCAGAGAACTGAGGATGCAGGGCAAACTGCCACCCCCAAATCTAGAAAGACAGACAAATCCCAAGAGTCACAGTTGAGATATGCTTACTTGGAGCAAAAGCTGCTAGATCCATAAACTAGAGTAATTTTAATTAATTGATGGAGGCTTAATGTGGATTACCTTGACAGTGAGAGACTCCCAGAGATTACAGTTTTAGGGTGACCTTCAGGCTTTGTGAGTTTTCCTTCTAGAAAACTCATGAGATTCTCACAGTAAAGAACGAAAAAGATTCCAGCTTCTTTCTGGCACGAGAGGGAAAGAATAAACAACAACAACAAAAAACCCAGAATGAAGCACTGCTTGGTCCTGCACCATTTTCACAATAGTTATGCTAGAACTCATTGTTGCAGCCGCTATGTCAATTTGAGTAAAGTATGGATGTCAGTTAATAATTTTTCAATAATTGTTTATAATTGTAACAAGAGTAGCTAATATAAGCTTTTAATAACGGGAAGATGGATTTAGAGTTATAAGAATTCTGTATACTACTAAACCTTATTTTTAAAAAATTGCAAGGTATCAACTGAGTATGTTGACCAAAACTCTTGGAGCATGGATAGAAAATCTGGCTGGCTCTTATGTAAATTGGATATCATATTTGCATTACAAGTCAGTTTTACCACCCAAATAATTTCCTATCCCACTGCAACAGTGTTTGTTTACTTACATCAGAATGTTTGTAGCAAGTAGGATGTGGAAATTAATATGTTGGAATCCTATGGGGTGGAATGGTAGTAACACTGGGAATGTGTAGAGCAGTTCTATTTAAGAACATCTCTGCAAGCTTTGGTAAATTCTGTTTCACATTACCATAGAGGACACAGGACAGGTGCAGCTTTTAGTAAGGGAAAGAAACAGAATGAGCCTATGTCAAGGTTTTAACCTAGGCTATTCAGTAATAAAGAACAAAGGATATTCCTCTGTTTCTCCTGTCTAATAGGCCATTATCTTCCCTTGTGAAATTTCTTTTTATCCCTTAAGATCATGTCTTCTTTGAAACCCATTTCTCTGTTGTTCTTGCGGTCGTTTAGTCGGTTACAATTTACAGTGACCCTATGCACAACATAATGAAACATGGCCCTCACCATGCCCACAGTTGTTATGCTTGCGCCTATTATTGCAGCTGTTGTGTCAGTACATCTTGTTGAGAGCGTTTTTTGCTCACCCTCTACTTTACCAAGCATGATGTTCTTCTCTGGGGATAATCCCTCCTGCTAACATCTCCAAACTACATAATACATAGGCTCGGTATCCTTGCTTCTAAGGAACAGTGTGGTTGTACTTATTCCAAGACAGAGCTATTCCTTCTTCGGGGAGTCCATGGTATATTCAATATTTTCCTCCAGCACTACAATTCAAAGGCATCAATTCTTCTATCTTCCTTATTCGTTGTCTAGCTTTTGCATGCATATAAGATGATTGAAAATAATTTGGCTCGGGTCAGGCACACCTTAGTCTTCAAGATGACATCTTTCCTTTTTAACACTTTAAAGAAGTCTTTTGCAGCAGATTGCTTGATGCAGTGCATCTTTTGATTTCTTGACTACCGCTTCCATGGATGTTAATTGTAGATCCTAGTAAAATGAAGTCTTTGACATCCTCAGTCTCTTCTCTGTTTAGCATGATGTTGGTTATTGGTCCAGTTGTGAGGATTTTTGTTTCTTTGCTGTTGAAGTGTAATCCATACTAAAGACTGTGGTCCTTGATCTTCATCAGGTCTTCTTCACTACTTCCAGCTGCAAAGTTGTGTCATCTGCCTGACACAGCTTGTTAATGAGTCTTCCTGCAACCCTGAGCCCTTGTTCTTCTTCATTACTGCAGCTTCTTAGATTATTTGCCCAGCATCAGATCAAAAAGGTATGGCGAAAGGATACAACTCTTACACACACATTTCCTGATTTTAAACTGTGCAGTGTCCTCTTGTTCTTTTTGAATGACTGCCTCTTGATCCATATATATATTCTTCATGACCACAATTAGTGGTGTTGAATTTCCATTATCTGCAATGTTATCCATAAATTACTATGATCCACACAGTCAAGTGCCTTTGCATAGTGGAAAAAACACAAGTAAACATCTGTGTGGTATTCTCTGCTTTCAGCCAAGATGCATCAGACATCAGCAGTGCTATCCGTAGTTCCACCTCATCTTCTGAATCTGGCCTGAATTTCTGTCAATATACTGCTGAAGCCACTTTTGAATTGACCTTTAGCAGAGTTTTACTCATGATATTAGTAATATTGCTATATAATTTCTGCATTTGGTTAGATTACTTGCAGGTGATTGGGCTGATGAAGAGTGCTGTGGTGGTCAGGATTATGTCAGCTTGCTTACTCCCTGTTTGGCTGCTGTATTAAGTGGCAGGGCAGGGCTTGTGGTCGCTCCCCGCCTCTTGTCTCTCATCTCTCCACCTTCCACCACCTGTGGTCAGTCTGCTCATGTAGCCAGCAGCTCGTGCTTGCTTCTGGCATCTGGTTCCTGGACTTAAACTAGCAGTTGTTTGATTCATCAACTCTTACAGCCAGCACTTGAGAGTCCTGTTCCCTGACCTGCCAATCTTGGGTTCAACAGCCTCTGCAGCTCCATCTCGCCGCCATCTTGGGATCTACCAACCTACACAACCGGTGTTCTAGAACTCCGGTCTCTGTCCTGCTGACCTTGGATTCACCAGCTCCTGTGGCCACGTGAGGCTTGTGCCAGTACTTGGGACGTTCAGCTTCTGCAATTGTGTGAGCTTTTCTATATATATACCTTTCCTTGTATGATGTCATGCCTTCCAGCCATTTTTGGCTGTTTACATTCACTCTTTCATGGGCTCACAAGCCTGGTGCCTAGGCCATAATGCTTGCCCTAATCGTAGCCATGTTGCTCAAAGCCCTAACTGTGACCATGCTGCCCACGTCTCCCCCTTCTTTATTAACTACTATTGGGGCTGACAGGGTCGTGTATGCTTCAGGTGTTCGTTGCTGTACTTCTCCATTTGGTTGGTCAGTCACAATTGCCTGCAGAGATACAAGAAAAGAAAACATGGGAGTATAGCAACAAAGGCAGTAACCCATATCTGGATGTGGAGGCCCAAGAACCAGTTTTGAGGGTCCAACCAGGTAAAGCTGTTCTAAAATTGTTGATATGCTTGAAGGTTAAACTCCTGTTGGAGAGATACAAGTTGGTATTTCAATTGTTGTTCAAGAGTGGATACACTTTCCATCAATGAGGTATGAAAAGCCCCTTGTAAATCCTTCTTTATTGTTTTTCCCAGGAGATGGCAGATTCATTATAGGGTAAGGGAGTTACACAGAGATCCATGCTCCAAGTCACACTGAAGACCCTGTCTAGTGAAATCAGCCTGTTACTGGTCTCCAAGCCATTCTGTCGCCACCTCCAACACTTGTAAGTGGGAGATAATACCTTCATCAATTTCTGTTTCTTCCTGCAATTCTTGAGTCACACTGGTTATTACTTGGTTTACTATGGCACCAGTGTGAATAGATTGGGTTAGTGCTGCTGCTACTACTGAGGCCGTGTCTATGACAGTCACAGCCAAAATGAGAATAGCAAATAGGGTAACCAGAAATCTCTTCAGCCTAAAATGTGACAGGGCTGATTGAATAATCTGTATAGTATATTCCCCCTGCCAGGGGCGGGTGAGATTTACTGATATCCAGGCCGCCACCTGCCGGTGGAGGGTCATCACAAAGGAGAGATTAAATTGGGTAATATTAGCATATGTAAGGCATGTACTAAACCAAGTGGGTGAAGTGGTAGTGATATTATGTTGCTCCCCCCATCTAATATTTGGGGGAATGGTGCCAAACCGAAGAACACAGGGATGAGTGGTACAGACTGTAAATGAGTCAGAGACATTATTAACAAGGGAGTGTGAGTAATTTTTAGTGCTGTTAGAATAAATCCTGAGTGATATGATATGGGGAAAAAAGGGAAGGGCCACCCTCCACAAGGAGGAGTTTGGAGGGCTGAGATGCATTCTGTCAGTAAGGTGAAGGCCAGGCCCAAGAGCCCGTACTCGCTACAGGTAATGGGACGTTAGAGGGACTACCAAAAGGAAGTGGCCCTCCAGAGGAGTCGAGGGAACCATGAGGGCCCCAGTCACAAAGGATCCCATTAAATAAGTGTCCCTCTTTCGGAGTGATGTGATGACACGGAGTCCACTGAACAGTCTTGTGACTATACTGCTATTCTCGTTTTGAGTGGCAGATAGGGAATGGTGGTACTAGACCATACCAAGATCCATTGCCAGAGAAGTTAGGGTAGTCGAAATGGACGATGCCAAGGTTAAATTAGCCAGCCTTTTGTCCTTTTTGGCTGATAATACAGGTATTCCGGAGGGGCTACGTGGACACATTGCCCAGGTGCTGTAATGGAGACACAAAATGTAAGGTCAGAGGTTAAGAATGTAAGGGAATCATAATGTTGGAGCCACGCCATGTGAAGCTCAAGAGGACACCAGAGCACTAACCAAACACCCCTGGTCCCTGCAGTATCATTAGAGGACAGAGGTGGGTCTATGTCCCACCAAGTCAAGGGATGGAATAATGGTGGATTAATGATGTATGCCCAAAATACACATTCACCAGTGACAGAGGGACACAAGAAAGCTAAGACAATAAGCAAAATGTACCAAACCTGAGTGGAAGCATCGCCCACCAAGGATAAATGGGCCAGGAATCTATTTTCAAGGGTGGGAGGGAACCCTGTCCTGGTCAAAAGAGATAACTGCTTTCAGATTCAGGAGTTTCAGTTGTCCCCAACTAGGTAATTCTGCCTGTCGAGTGCGCTGGGTTCATTCTGTTGGCTCTGGAGGGTCAGCTGACTAATCTCAAGAATTGGATTCATTGTAGGAGTCCAAGGCATGATGTTCCTTCCGGCTTTTGGTCAGGACCCACTCAGTATGGCCTTCCCATCAGATGCAAGCCAAGCCACTAGACCTCTCTAAGACAGAAAGAGGCTCTCCAATGCTTCGGCACCAGGAAGTTTATACTAACAAGACTGAAGCAGGTGGGCAGTATGTCCTTCCATATCCACACTGAGAAAATTTAGGGTATAGAGCGTTTTAGTTAAAAGAATTCTGGAAGTATCCTCTCCCCCTCCTTTACTAACTGAGAAATGGGAGAGGTTTATGAACATCTTGTAGAATGTTCAGGACACTATGTCTTAAAGTGGCCTCACTTTTGACAGTACCCGTAATGATCGGGGTTCATAGTTACTGGCCATTGAGGTAGTTTAAGTCTTGAGCACCAACTGGGTTACCTCAGGTGGCAGCCAGTAACAGCCTTTATTTTGTCACCAAATTTTTTATTAAACACCTCAAGGGTCTCATCTATTAATGGGAGAGTGGGATCTGAGGTTTTGTCTCAAGCTTTACAATCTTTGTTTTATGTCTGATGTGGACCAGGATAAAAATATATGGCCATAATAGCTTTTTCTTACATTTAAAACTGGTACCAGCGTTCTTAAAAAGGCTTGGTGAGCTTCAGTCAGAGCAAAACCGCTGGCTCTTTTTTTAGGTCTCAGTTGAAAACTGGTTCTTATTTAATGTAAATGAGACAGTATCTCTCAGGCTTCCTGGGGAAGGCCGTCAGGTTTGGCCCTTACAGCAAAACAGCATGTCCTTCGTAGAGCAGAAACCTAGTGGGTTATCTCAATCTCCACGGAAGCCAGAAATTTACATTTTAGAAGTAAGTTTTTAAAATGTGAGGCACCATACAATGAATTAGGAAGTAAAAGAGAAGTACTAATAATATTAGGCCAATTATCTCAAATAACCAATTAAACTATGACTCTCAGGTCTTTTGAACAAGGAAATAAACACCTCATAAATAGGGTTAGTAACTGTTTTTCATGTTTCCACAGCAGCTGTACTCTGTAAAAACCTCAGATTTAAACCCATTAGTTAAATATTTTCAGAGAAAAGAAAATGTTTCTTTGTATCTTAAAAGTAGAACTTTAAAACATCAGTAATATTTTTATATAAGACTCATGGTATGTTCATTTATCTAGCCTTGTATAATTGTTTTCTGTTTTATTTATTTTGGGGAGCCTCAGATATTTCAAGTCACAGTCCTTTTCATAAGTCTAAAATCTTCGTTATTTTAGTCAAATGTTTTTAGAAAAATCAGTAAAAACTGTAGATGACAAAACTTAAGATTTAGATTAATAAAAATAAACAAAACATGGGGTCAAATAAAATTTCAATTGTCAGAAAACTTTAGGCAATAATTTTAAATATCATTGTTATCCGTATTGAGAACTTCAGATACTGTATATAATAATCATGAGGCATAATATCAAGTAGCAGTACCTTTTGTGGGAACAGGCATAAATAGGATTTCTTCCAATTGGTTGGCCTGGTCACTGTTGTCCAAATTTCCTGGCATAGACAAATGGGCACTTTCAGCACAGCATCTGTTTGTTGAAACATCTCAGTTGATATTTATCTATTTCTGGAGCCTTGTTTTTAGCCTATGCAGCTTTGACGTCTTCCTTCAGGACCATCAGTTCCTGATCACATGCTACCTCTTGACATGGTTGAATGTTGACCAGTTCTTTCTGGTGTAATGACACTGTATTTCTTCCATCTCCTGTTGATGCTTCCTGAGTCATTTAATGAATATTTTCTCTGTAGAATCCTTCACTATTGCAACTTGAGGCTTGAATTTTTTCTTTAGTTTTTTCACTCAGCTTGAGAAATGTGGATCATGCTCTTCCCTATTGGTTTTCTATCTCCAGCTTTTTGCAAGGCATTATAATACTTGACTTGGTCTCCTTGAGCTATCCTTTGAAATATTCTGTTTAGTTCTTTTACCTCATCATTTCCTTCTTTTGCTTTAGCTATTCAACATTCACCAGCAAGTTTCAAAGTCTCTTCTGACATCCAATTTGTTTTTTTCTTTGTTTCCTATTTTTTATTGATTTCTCCATGTATAATATACTTGATGTCTCCCTCCTCAACTTGTCTGGTTGTTGGTCTTTAGTTTTCAACACATCAAATCTGTTCTTGAGATGGTTTTAAGAATAGACCAGGTAGGATATATTTGAGGTTGTAGTTTGGTTCTCGTGGACTTTTTCTAATTACCTTCGGTTTCAGTTTGAACTTCAATATGAGCAATTGATGGAAGATGAGTTCCTCAGGTTGGAAAGACTCAAAATACAATTGGGAAAGAGTTGCTCCTTCAGCAGTGTATCAGACAATGTTCTACTCCTATCATAATCTTTTCACTGGTGACTTCCTTTAGAAGCAGACTGCAGGGTCCTTTTTCTTAGTCAGTCTTAGTCTGGAAGCTCCCATGAATGCTGTCCACCATGGGTGACCTGTTGTTATTTTAAGTACTGGTGGCATAGCTTCTGTCACTGAGGCAATGCCCCTCCCAATACAACAAACTAACAAATGAGTGTAAGAAATACATATTTGTCCTTATTCCAAAGGGTGATGATCCAACAGAATGCAGAAATTATTGAACAATATGATTAATACCACAGATTAGTGAAATTTTGCTGAAGATCATTCAAAAGTGGCTACAGCAGAATATCAGTAGAGAACTACCAGATGTTTATGTTCAGAAGAGAACATGGAATGAGGGATATCATTGTTGATGTCAGATGAATCTTGGATGAAAGTAGAAAATGTCAGAAACATGTTAACCTTTGTTTCATTGACTGTACAAATGTATTGGACTTTGTGGATTATAACAAGTTACAGATAGCATTGTGAAAGAAAGAAATTCCAGTACACTTAATTGTGCTGATGTGGAATCTGTACGTGGACCAAGAGGCAGACATTTGAACAGAACAAGGAGGTAGTAAGTGGTCAACAATCAAGAATGGTATACATCAAGGTTTTATCCTTTCATTATACTTACTCAGTTTGTTTACTGAGCAAGTAATTGGAGAAGCTGAAGTACATGGAAGATTAGGATTATTGGAAGGCTCTAACAGCCTGCATAAGCAGATGACACAACCTTGCTTGCTAAAAATGAAGAAGACTTAAAGCACTTAGTGATGAAGATCAAAGAGTAAGCCTTCAGTATGTATTACACCTCAACATAAAGTAGACAAAATCCTCACGTGGACCACTGAGCAGCAACATGATAAACAGAGAAAAGATTCAGGTTGTCAAGGATTTCATTTTACTTGGATCTACTGTCAGCACCACAGAGGCAGCAGTCGGGATGTCAAGTAATGTATTACATTGGACTGATCTGCAACAGAAGAGCTCTTTAAAGTGCTGAAAAGCAAAGATGTCACCTGGAGGACTGTGCTGCACCGGATTCAAACCATGGTATTTTCAGTCACCTCATATGCATTCAAAAGCTGGACAATGAATAAGAAAGACTTAAGAAGACTTGGTGCATTTCAATTATGGTCTTAGTTGAGAATACAGAATAGGCCATGGACTGCCAGAGAAATGAACAAATCTGCCTTGGAAGAAGTATTGCCAGAACACTCCTTAGAAATAAACATGGTGAGACTTCATCTTATGTACTTTGGACATGTTATTAGGAGAGACAAGTCTCTGGAGAAGGATATCATACTTGGTAAAATAAATGTTTGGTGAAAAAGAGGAAGCCTCAACATGATGGACTGATACAATGGCTGCAACAATGCAGTGAAATACAGCAAGGATTGTGAGGATGGTGTAGGGCCAGGCAGTGTTTTGTTCCGTTGAACACAGGATTGCCACAAGTTGTGAATGACTCAACAGCACCTAACAACAACAAATATTGCTAGCTTCACTGTTTTGGTTTTAATTTATGGATCCATTAGAATATTATGTTTACTGATTTTTTTTAGGATACCTGCATATCATGTAGTTTCTTTGTCAAAATCTATAGTAGAAATTCTTCTTTGTTCTCATTATGAGTAGCAGTTATTCTTCTTCCAGGTAACTGGTTTCTTTTTGTTTAATGATGCTACTAGTCTAAAGAAAAAATTCATTTCTTGAGTTGCTGCAGTGAGAGATTCTACAAGGAAAATATTACATGACTCGGAGCATCAAAAGAAGATGGAAGGAATACAGAGTCATTATAGCAGAAAGAACTGGTCAGTGTTTTGCCATTTGAAGAGGCAGCATATGATCAGGAACTGATAGTACTGAAGGACAAAGTTTAAACTGCATTGAAGGCATTGATGATAAATAAGAAATAGAAATTAAAAAAAGAACTTGAGGGAATATCAATTGAGATATTTCAACAGATGTATGCAGCACTGGAAATATTCACTTATCTAGGCCAAGAAATGTGGAATAACTGTTAGGCCAGTTGACTGGAAAGGATTCATATTTATGCCCATTGTCAAGAAAGGTGATGCAACTGAATGGGGAAATTAGCGAACAATATCATTAATGTCATACACAAGTAAAGATCATTCAAAAGTGACTGCAGCAGTATATTGACAGGGAACTGCCAGAAATTCAAGCCAGATTCAGAAGAGAATGTGGAACCAGGTGTATCGTTGCTGATGTTAGATGGATCCTGGCTGAAAGCAGAGGATACCAGAAAGTACTTACCTGTGTTCACTGACTATGCATAGGCATTTGACTGTGTGGATCATAACAAATTATGGGTAACATTGCAGAAAATAGGAATTCTAAAACACTTAACTGTGCTTATGAGGAATCTGTATATGGATCAAGAGGCCATTGTGAGAACAGAACAAGGGGACACTGCACAGTTAAAGTCAGGAAAGGTGTGCGTCAGGGTTGTATCCTTTCACCATACCTTTTCAGTCTGTATGCTGAGCAGATAATCCAAGAAGGTGGACTATATGAAGAAGAAAGAGGCATCAGATGTGGAGGAAGACTCATTAACAACCTGCATTATGTAGATGACACAACCTGGTTTGCTAGAAGTGAAGAGGATTTGAAACACTGATGAAGATCAAAGACCACAGTCTTCATTATGGATACATCTCAACATCGAGAAAACCAAAATCCTCACAATTGGAGCAGTAAGCAACATTGTCATAAATGGAGAAAGAATGGAGGTTGTCAAGGGTTTCATTTTACTGGGCTCCACAGTCAATGCCCATGGAAGCAGCAGGCAGGAAATCAAAAGACACATTGCATTGGAAAAATGTCCTGCAGAGGACCTCGTTAAAGTTTTGAAAAGTAAAGATGTCACCTTGACTAAGTTGTGCTTGACTCAAGCCATGGTATTTTCAGTTGTATCATATGCATGTGAAAGCTGGAAAATGAATAAATGGGTAGAGGAATTGATGCCTTTGAATTGTGTTGGGGAAGAATATGGAATGTACCATGGACTGGCAAAAGAACAAACAGATCTGTTCTGGAAGAAGTACAACCAGAATGCTCCTTGGAAGCAAAGATGGCAAGACTTCATCTTACATACTTTTAACATGTTGTCAAGAAGGATCAGCCCCTGGAGAAGGACGTCAAGCTTGGTAAAGTAGAAGGTCAGTGAAAAACAGGGAGACCCTCAAGGAGATGGATTGACACAGTGGGTGCAACAGTGGGCGTAAGCATAAAAACAATTGTGGGTATGGTGCAGGGTTGGGCAATATTTTGTTGTGTTGTGCATAGGTTAACTGTGAGTTGGAACCGACTCGATGGCACCTAACAACAAAAACTAGTCTGATTGGTTTTCCTTGTTTTCATTTGGTATAAGGAAACTGAGTTTCAAATTTGTTGTACACCTGTAGCAAACATCTAGAATCATATGCTATGTATACTGCTGTTAATCTTAGGTTAAAATATTTTCTGTGTGTTTGAGTAGTAGTTATGAGTTCAACTGTTAACAAAAGGTGAGTGGTTCAATCTACTGAGTTCAACTGCTAACAAAAATGTCAGTGGTTCAGTATACCAGCTGCTCCTTGGAAACCCTGTGAGGCAGTTGTTCTCTGTCCTATATAGTTGCTATGAGTCAGAATTTACTTGAAGGCAATGAGCTTGGTTTTTCAGTCCTTTGCTTTATCATTGTCAATAATTTATATTTTTTATTCTCTGTCATATGTGAGTTGAGAAGCCCTCTTCATCCCTTTGTGATAAGTTTGTAGTTGGTTTTCTTGTGTAAGAGTGCTATTTAGGAAGTCAACAGGCATGTTAGCTAGGTCACTAACTAGTGTCAGTTTCCCCACTTGTGAAATGAAAGAATTATATAATGTCTAAGGACCTTTTCTGATGTAAAGGAAGTTTGTATGAAGTCTGACAATTAGATTTGTGAACTTGCCACTATGCGCTTATGTTGGCAGCACTGTACAAACAGCTCAGTAAGGTTCATAACCTTGGTACATGAGTGTCTCACAGCTGTGTTTGTGTTGATGTGTGGCAGTGTCTTGCTGAGGGGCATTCATTATTGTTGTTACATGTTCCATCATAAGAATATAGGAGCTTGAATGAGAGCAATCAACTAAACATTTCAACGTTTATTGTTAAACGTGGCAAGAATGGAAGTGAAATCAGGGACATGTTAGTCCAAATTTATGGGGATAATGCCATGAAGAAAATGGCGGTGTTCAAATGGATTAAATGGTTTTCTGAGAGGTGGGAAAGTGTCACCTTTGAAGAGAGGTTGGGGCAGCCAGTATTGAGCAGAACTGACAAAAACATGGCAAAAATTTGTCAAATTGTGCGTCAAAATCATTGATCGGCCATGAGAAGCATAGTAGACCAAGTAAGTATCAGTGGAGAAACAGGAAAATCGTAACATGGTAAGGCATGTGCAAAAATGGCCCAGAGGAGCTTACTGATTAAAAAAAGCAAAGGAGAGTTGAAGTTTGCCAAGATGTTTTGGAGGGGCATCACAGTGTTTGGGGCCATGTTATCAGTGGTGATGAAACGTGGGTATACCAGTATGACCCTGAAAGAAAGCATCAAAGTGCACAAAGGAAGTCAGCCAGTTCTCCATGACCAAAAAAGCTCCATCAGTCCAAATCAAGAGTCACAACCATGTTGTTAACCTTTTTTGAGATCAGAGGGGCTGTTCATTATGAATTTGTACCAACTGGGCAAATATTATGACACTTACTTGATGGCAGAGGGGTTGTTCATTATGACTTTGTACCAACTGGACAAATATTGTGACCCTTATTTGATGTCAGAGGGGTTGTTCATTATGACTTTGTACCAGCTGGACAAATATTGTGACCCCTGTCTGAGGGGTTGTTCATTATGAATTTGTACTAGAAGGCCAAATAGATAACCAAGTTTACTATTTGGAAGTGCTGAAAATGCTGCATGAAAAAGATGAAAATGACTTGAACTTTTCACTTTTCACTCATGGCTATTGCATCTTGACAGTGTACCAGCTTACATGGTAACATCTGTAAAGGAGTTTTTTGCTAGTTGAAAAAATAAGTTTATTAGAACACCCTCCGTACTCACCTGATCTGGACCCTAGTGACTTTCTTCTTTACCTGAAGATAAAGGAAATATTGAAAGGAAGACATTTTGATAACATTCAGGATCAAGGGTAATGTGATGACAGCTCTGATGACCATTCCAGAAAAAGAGTTGCAAAGTCGCTTTGAAGGGTGAACTAGGTGCTGGCATCAGTGCATAGCTTTCTAAGGGGAGTACTTCGAAAGTGACAGTAGTGCTATTCAGCAATGAAGTATGTAGCATTTTTTCTAGAATGAGTTCATGAACTTTATTGTCAGTCCCCACATGTCAGTTTTATCTCACTATTTGAAAGCTCACTGACAGCAGAAATTGTTCTTATCCTCATACATTTCAGAGTGTCTTGTGCAGATCTGAGAATACCTGTTAGGATCTTAATAAACTCTTTTTGAGTTGTTCATTTTTCAAGGCCTCTATTTCCTAATATGGAGTCATTGTTATTGAGATTTGCAAGTCAGATCAGATTGTCATTTTTCCTAAAAAGTAGGAGGGTGCAATTATTTCTTCAAGACTTGTGCATCTGCTGCCGTGAAGAGTACAGCCCAGGAAACCCTATGGTGTAGTTTTACTGAGTCATATAGGGTGCTATTAGTCAACATCCACTCTAAGACACAATAACAACAACAACAACATAAGACTGAGGAATGCAGCCTTTTCTGTGCTGCAGACATCATATCCTGGAGTTTTCTGTAGGGCCTTGGCAAATAAATGGCTACTCTTGTGCCAAAATCATTGGCATTTTGTTTTGCTCATTTATCAATTGAGGTATTGTAACCTCTTTAGTATACACTGATAAAGTAATGTAGCATGTTAGGCATTCAGAGAAGAGGTAAAAAGTGCAAAATGTTATTATTGGTGAAAGGCTGCATAAGAGGAAATGTAAGAGAACTGAACTTGGCCTTGTAAGTTTTAGTTCTGGGTTTCTCTGTTTTTTTTTCCTCCAAATAGTGAAGTTTTATTTGATCTTATCCCAACATTGTTGATCCCAAGCTACTTTATATAATGCTTCTGATCTTGTTTTACCTTTAGGAGAACCATTATGTTTCTCATATCCTTAGATTCTTCGTCTTCAACTGAAGAACTTTGACAAGATGATTGTTAGTGTGTTTTCCAAAACTAACATTTGAAAACTTACATGAGTCAAATATTAAGATGAAAATATTTATTAGGATTTGCTTGGAGCTTCTAACGTGTGATAAAAGTATCAAGAATTACAAGCATATTCATGACTTGAGCTTAGAGTGCCAAGAGAATCAATATTTTTATCTCCAACAGTATTCTTGCAATGGCTGCCTCTTCTCATAGCCCTTCGAGCAGTGTCTGCAGTATTACTTCCCAGGCAGATTCATGTCATGATCTTTGCTGCTGTAGAGCAGGTTTATGTGAAGTTGAACAGGTCTGGCCTAAGGATCTGATTGAAATTGATGCTAATGGTGTTCAGAAAATTTCCGAAGATTCTGGGGGCATCTGTTTATCCTTCTTAGAAAGCTTTCTATAGTTATAGTGCTGTTTTGCAGAGCTGATAATAAAAAACAAACAAAAAAACAAACTCATTGCTGTCGAGTTGATTTCCACTCATAGCAACTACATAGGACAGAGTAGAATTGCCCCATTCAGTTTCCAACGAGTGCCTGGTGGATTTAAACTGCTGACCTTTTGGTTAGCAGCTCTGGCGCTTAACCAGTATGCCCCTAGGGTTTTCATAGACCTGATAGAGGAGACATTTCAAATAGCATCCATTTCTCTCTCTTCTAAATCATTCCCACCAGCATATTATGTGCTCCGGAATCACTTTTCTTAAATAAACAAACAATTTAAAAAAAAAATCACAACTCAAGGAAACTCCCTTGCCTCCCATACTCCAGTATAGCCACCACCAATTTTCATGTTTCCTTCCTAGAAAAACTTCTCTGACTCAATTTGTCTTTGTGTCTTTGTTTTTAAAATTAAATTTGTAATTAAGTTTTTAAAGTTAATTTGGACTGAACTCAAATGTAATAGGTGCATTTGGTATGCACCTACCACTTGGTGTCTGTCTTTACATAAACATTTAAAAAACCACCTGTCGTGTCTGGAAGTATTTTTATACTGCTTTTGCATTTAACTGGAAATATTGGAAGCCTTGATAGTATAGTAGTTACGACCTATGGCTGCCAACTTAAAGGCCAGAAGTTTGAATCAACCAAGTGCTCCTTAGAAACTCAATGAGGCCATTCTGTTTTGCTTTATAGAGTGGCTATGAGTTGGAATTGACTCACTGACAAGGGGGCACTTAACTAGTAGATTGCTGACCTTAAGTTTCATGGTGGAAGTCATTTTTTTCTTAGAATATTGAAGGCAGTTATCTTCTGATTCTACAGTTGCTCTTAAGAAGTTTGAAGCCACTTTGATTACTGGTCTTCAGTAGTTGATCTGTTCCTGCCATCTCCCCTGAAAGCTTTCAGAATTTTCTCGTTGGCCCTGTTCTTCTGAAATTTAAAATGTGAACCTTTTGAAACTTCATTTTCACTCATTGTTCTAGACAGTTCAGTCTGGAAAGCTTGTGCAATTCTGGGAAATCTTCTTGAACTCTTTGTTAACTTCCAGTCCTTCATTTTCTGTTCTTCCTGAAACTGCCATTATTTGGTTAGGGATCCTTTTGACTGATCAGCTCATTTTCCATCTTAGAGTTTTTCTATATTTTTAGATTTCTCTTGAGACTTCTTTGACCTATGCATTATTTAGAAGTGTATTTTTTAGTCTCCAAGTATTTTATAATTGTATAGTTATCTCTTTTATTGCCTTTGGGTTAATTCTAGTGTGGTCTGATAGCATACTTTGTGTGATTTCTATGCTTTTAAGTTATTTAAACTGTATTTTATGGCCCAGGTATAATCTGCTTTGGTGAGTGTTCCATGTGAGATGGAGAAGAATGTTTATTCTCCTTTGTTGGATGGAGTATTTTATATCAATTAGATCCACTTAGTTGGTGATGCTATTTGGTTTAAATAGATCCTTACTGATTTTGGGCTTGTTGTATCTGTCAGTTGCTGATAAAAGAGTGTTGAAGTCTCTAACTGTAATAATGGAGTTTGTCTCTCCAAGAAGTTCTGTCTGTTTTTACTGCATGTGTTTTGAATCTGTTGTTAAGTGCATATACATTCTGATTTGTTATGTCTTCTTAGAGAATTGACGTCTTTATCCATATATGCAATACCTGTCTATCCTTGATAATTTTCCTTCTCTGATACCTGTTTTGCCTGAAATTAATAAGCTACTATTGGATTAATGTTAGCATGGTATCTCTCTATCCCTTTATTTGTAAATATACCTGTGTCTTTATGCATTTTTAATAATTTATCTAGTTTTTGTTATTGTTGTTGAGAGCATACACCAATTCAGCAATTCCTATATATACAATTCACTGACACTGATTAAATTCTTTGAATTGTGAAGCTGTTCTCACCTTCCTTTTTGAAGTTGTTCCACCTCTGTTAACAAATTAACTGTTCCATAAGTTTCTTGTCTAATCCTTTAACTTGCTGTTGTCATCTTGATCCCATGTCAGGAGATCTTAGAAGAATACAGTGCTCAAGGCTCAAAGCATGTATTTTTTTTTTACTAGTTAAGCTAAACTACTTTTTGGTTTGAAGAAGGCTTGAGGGGCTATTTATAGTTTATGGTTTAAAGCTTAAAGATTTATCTGAGGGTAGTAGTTTCATGGGGCTCCAGAAAGTCTGGAGTCCATTGGAATTTGAAATTCTGTTTTGTATTTTCCTGCTTTTAGTCAAGATTCTTTTGTAGAATCTGTGATCAAAATGTTCAGTAATATCAGCTGGATATTGTTCAGTTCTTCTGGTCTTATGGCAAAGGAGGCAGGAGGCAGTTAGCTTCACATTCCATATGCCTTTTCCTGTTCCCAACTCTCTTTTTCCACTCTTGTTGTGGGTAGTAGAGACCAGTTGCACCTTGAATGGCTGCTTGCAAGCTTTTGAGGCCCCAGACTCTACGCAGTGAACTGTGAGGTAGAACAGAAGCACTAAACTTATTATTAGGCCATTTAACTGGAATGTTCCATGAACCATAACCATAAGTTTCCTAACTAAGGAACCAAATCCCATGAGGTGTTTGGTTATTGTGCCTTCGTATTTAAAGTGGACTTCTTATAGACAATGTACACTTTGGTCTTTTTTTCCCCCTACTCTGATAGGCACTGCTCTTTAATTGGTATGTTTAGGCTATCAAATCATCTCTAGCTCATAGCAACCCTATAGGACAGAGGAGAACTCTCATATTTTATATAGATCCAGATTTTCCTTGTCTCTAAAGAACTTCTTTCTCCAGCCATGTGCAGTCCACTGATCAGCATTATAATTAGTATGTGTTAGGAGTATAGATAGTTGGGTAGGATTAGGCTGGAAATTGATTAACACACAGAACTGCAAGTTTTAAAAACTGGATTCATCTTTTTTGAGCTGCCAGAGTAGTACGATATTAGACTTAATTTTATAACATAGATAATTTGCCTTTAAATATGCACACATTTCCCCTGCTGCCTGTCTCTGTGACCATACTGCTGTGACCTTGAATCTGGAAGAAAATTATATAAGTCTTTCTTTTCAGCATTATTAAAAAATTTCTAATTTGCTTCTGTTTGTCTCGCTGTAAAGTGCTTGTCCAGCTCCTTATACTCTCCTTTGTCTGAGAAACATTCTTATTTCCTCTACTCATTTGATAAGACCTAGGGGGTGAACACCTAAAGCAAGCCAGACTAATCCCTGGAAACTGAAATTGGGCCTGAGGGACACTAGTTTAAGCCAAAAAAGCCAGAAAATAAAACACCTTTGGTAGCTAATGACTTTGTAGTGCCTGATTCATTCTTCAAGAACCCTAGCTTTTGCGTCCCCTGAAATATTCCCGTATTATTTCAGTAAATTATCTTGTTTGTCAAACCAGTTTATAGTGGGTTTCATTCTTGTTACCAAAAGAAGTTTGAGATAACACCTTCTTTCCCAGCTTGACTAATGACAAAGTAATTCTGTTATTGGACATTTGCTTAATACTTCATAGTTTACTAAATACTTTGCCACTGATTTTTCCATTCTCCTTATAACATAAAAATTAGATAATGTTTTCTCACTTTGATAAATGAGGAAACTGAAGAGTAGACTGATAAAGTGGCTTACCCAAGTTCTAATATGTAATGGCTGATGAGCTCAGATTAGAACTCAAGTTTTAATTTAGGCCAGTTGTCTTTCTCTGCATTATTCTATCACTGAATAAACCTAAAGCAGTCACAGAGATTGCTTCAATGACATAGAGACTTATCTTTTCCAGAAAAATAGAATTGAGATCATAGGACCAGCTTTTACATTAACTATTTAGATACATATAACGATGAACCTGTTATTGGCAGAAAATTAGTTTGGGTACAAGTGATATGATATCAACTGATGTATGAGTTTGCATCTGCCTAACAAAGGGAAGGCTTGCCATTATAGGGAAATGAAAACCAAACCCACTGCCAGCCAAGTCTGTTCCAATTCGTAAGTCACCTTATATATGACAGAGTAGAACTGCCCTGTAAGGTTTGCAAGGCTGTAATCTTTAGGTAAACAGACTGCTATATCATTCTCCTGCAGAGTGGCTGGTGAGTTCAAACTACTAACCTTTCAGTTAACAGCAGAGTCCTTAACCTTTGTACTACCAAGGTAGAGGAGTGAAATCACTTGTGGATACTGCTAAGTTTAGCCTTACAGTTTTCTTTAATTAAAAAAACTAAATATTCTGGATCACTAATTGAGTAGACATCTGTTCTTCTTTTCCTTGATATCAGATTTTTTTATACACTAAGAATTTCACAGTATTTGCAACACTAGACCGTAAGTGAGTTTTTTTGTTTTTTTAAGGACTTATTTGGAGACTTCTAATTTCTGGTGTAAACATGTAAAGAGTTTAGAAGTCATCACTTCCCATCCTCAAAACATGAAAGAAGTTGAAAAGCTGAAAATCAGCAATTCTTCGTATCCATCAGAGAATTGAAGTTACTAGACAACCACCACCTGAAAGCTGGAGATTCCGCCAGATATAGAAGACAGTTTACTAGGAGTAGAGACCACTGATGGACCCAGTAACTAGTCAGAATACTTACAGGATGTTTGACTAGTTTTTTGGAAACTGAGACTAGCTAGAAAACTAAAAACTTCTGGAGGTCCAGCCTTAGGGAGGGGTCACACTTTTATGAGTTCTACCTTCAGAACTCCCACTGGGTTCTCATTGTGAAGCATGGAGAAAAATCCCTTCCTGCTTCTGATGTGGGGAAAGAAAAGGAACATTTTGAAATATACCCGGTGTACTCTGCTGGGCTACCCTTAAGGGAAACTATTTTACCACTGCCAAAATGCATGGTGGTTAAGTGCTGTGGCTGTTAACCAAAGGGTCAGCAGTTTGAATCCACCAGGCATACCTTGGAAACTCTATGAAGCAGTTCTGCTCTGTTCTGCAGGGTCACTATGAATTAAAATCAACTCAATGACAGTGGGTTTGTTTTTTTAAAACTTACGTTTTACCAGAATCTAATCCACGAGGGAGGAGCTCTGCTGGTGCAGTGGTTAAGCATTTGGCTGCTAACCAAATGGTTAGTAGTTTGAACCCACCAGCTACTGTGCAGGAGAAAGATGTGGCAGCTTGCTTCTGTAAAGATTTATAGCCCAGAAACTGGAGCAGTTCTACTCTGAACAGTTCTGCCCTGTCTGATAGGGTCACAGTGAGTTGGAATCAGCTTAACAGTAACAGGTTTGGTTTTGATAATCCATATGAGGGAAGGAAAATATTCTAGCTCCCTCTAGGCTTCCTGCCTCAACAGGCGTGTAGGGGTGAGGTGCAGGAGGTAGAGGGAGCTGAGAATACTTGTGAAGATCACAGCAAAAGGGTACAGGGTATAGCATCACAAAAAGTCAAATAACTAATCATAGGATTATAAGAATGCCTCCGCTTTCTCACATTTTAACAATGTATCAGAGGAAGGTGACACTGAAATAATCTTAGGATCCATGGTGGCCAGGGTTATTGCAATGCCACCAGGGGAGGAATTGCCAAGGCCGTGATGTCACTGAAGTTGATGTTATCCATCACTGAGCACTGTAACTCCTCAGGCGGCGGGCAGTAGCAGCTGAGACACTGGGCAGAGAGGAGGGAGCAGCAGTGTCTGGGACCTGGAGGGGCAGGGCTGTTGTGCTGGGTGCTCAGACCAGTGCTAGGGTTGGAGTGGGCCCAGGCCACTCTGCATAGGGGTTGGGCTATGAGGTGTTTGCTGGCCACCTGGTGACAGCAGCCCTAGTGATGAGACAGAGCAGAGGAATTTTCAGCCTCTGATAATTAACAGCTACCCATAACACCACTGCCATAAAATCACTTCCAAGTTATAGTGGCCCTGTAGGATAGAATGAGACTGCCCATGGAGTTTCCAAGGCTGTAAATCTTTGTGGAAGCCAACTGCCTCATCTTTCTCCCACAGAGCAGCTGGTGGGTTCAAACTGCCTACCTTTTAGTTAGCTGAGCACTTAACCACTTCACAATCAGGAGTCCTTCGTGTACCTATGGTAAAACAGTAAATGAAGCTTAACTCCTTGACAGATAAACATAATATCTCCCATTAAAGGCCTTTTACCTCAGTTCCTTTTATCTGAGAACATCATGCCTGGCTTTCAGATGACTAGAGAATGTTAGAAGTGAATTTACAGTTTCATTTCTGATTTCGTTCTGATTAATTTTCCTGCCCTTTCCAGGTTTGCAGAGGACAGTCCTGCTATGGTGTCTCCTCTATAATCCAATCTCTAGAGCTAGATTGATTTGTAGATTGAATTAATTTTTTGACCTTGATGTGAAGACCATCATGAGACAGAGTTAAAACTGACAGAGTGGTTGTTAACAATGGGCTCAAACAGCAGTGATTGTGAGAATGGTGCGTATCAAGCAGTGTTTTGTTATAGGGTTGCTGCGAGTCAGCACCACAGCTCAACACCCAGCAACAACAAAGCCAGTGACTCAGTTGAGGTGGATTTGCTCCCAGAGCTGTAGCCTCCTCAAATACTTTTCAGCTTTTTTTTTCCATCTCCTATCTCTTAGAGTCAAGGAGCCCTGGTAGCACGGTGGTTAAAGTGATTGACTGTTAAATGATATGTTGACGGTTCAAAACCACCAGAGTCTCTGCAAGAGAAAGGTGTGACAGTCTGCTTCTGCAGAAATTTACAGCCTCAGAAACCCTATGGGGTCGCTGTGAGTCCATATTGACTCAAAGGCAGTGGGTTTCCCTTAGAGTAAGGAAAAAGGCTGACACAAGTTGGAGATGGGTATTTTTGTCTAAGGCTGGCCACAGATTTTAATCAAGGTTGTACAGAATTTTTTAGGGTATTTGCTATCCCAGTTGTGGTGGGAGAAAAATGGTAACCTTTAAGAATTTGAAGGCTGATTGTTTAGACAAAATATAATATAATTGTTAAGTAGTAGGAAGAAAGTAAATAGCATTATCTATATATTTTCACTCATGAGAGGATTAATTATATCTGGATTTTAGCACTCGGCTTTTTAAAACAGCAAACAACAAAGTTCAGTGAGAAGTTAATCTGCAGTGTTAGCTTGGTACAGTGATTGCCATATAAATGCTTGATAAATGCTCAATGAATTTATCAAGAGAAAAGCTGCCTTTTACTTATGCATACAAAATGTCTTTTCTAATACGATGCTATGTGTTAATAATATCAAATAATAAAACACTCATTTGAAAGGGGAATGGCATACGTAATAACACCTGCTGTTGATTTCAGAAGGAATGAGCTGTTGTTCCAAATATTTTGCATTTCTACAATAAAAAAAGATAGCTGAAAGGTTTTTTTCTTTTCCTCAATTCTTATTTTAGTGCATATTAAGTTGCTCTGTTGGATATTTAAGATTTTAGCTTTATCCCTTAATTTATTATCTATTCTATCTATCCATCTGTCTGTCTATATATTCTCAGAGACAGACTGAGAGAGTGAGTGCTGGTGCTAGTGGTTAAATGCTTGGCTGCTAAGTGAAAGATGGGTCCTTCAAATCCATAGGCCATACCAAAGGAGAAAGATGTGGTAGTTGACTTCCATAAAGACTTATTTCCTTGGAAACTCTATGGAGCAGTTCTGCTTTGTCCTGTAGGGTTGTATGAATAAGAACTGATTTGATGATAGCAGTGAGTTTATATACACATAGGTAGGTTTGCATCCCATTGTCATTGACTTGATATAGAATTGACTCTGTATCTGTAGGGTGAGTCATACATACATATGTGTGCATGTATACACACGTACATATCCCCCACGTTTGTGAGTTTGTTATACTATATGGGCTTGCTTGTTGCTGGGATACTAGAAGCTATGCTACTAGTATTTAAATACCATCAGGGTGACCCATGGTGGATGGGTTTCAGCTAAGCTTCCAGACTGAGACAGACTAGGAAGAAGGACTTGGTGATCTGCCTTCTGAAAAGAATTAACTGGCAAAAATGTTATAAATAGCAGAGGAGAGTGGGAAAATAAACCCCTCAGGTTGGAAAGGAGTCAAAATACGACTAGGAAAGAGCTGCCTCCTACATCATGCTTGGTAAAGTAGAGGGTCAGTGAAAAAGAAGAAGACAATGAGATAGAATGACACAGTGGGTGCAACAATGGGTTCAAGCACACCAGTGACTGTGAGACGGTGCAGGACTGCACATTGTTTCATTGTGTTGTTCACAGGGTCACTGTGAGTTGGAAATGACTTGATGGCATCTAACAACAACGTATGTGTGTGTGTGTGTGTACACACATCCCATTGCCCTCAAGTCCATTCTGACTCATGGTGACCCTGTACAACAGAGCAGAACTGCCCTTTAGGGTTTCCAAGGTTATAAGTTTTTATGGAAGCACACTGTCACATTTTCTCCTATGGAGTGTCTGCCAAAGCCAAGTGCTATTGAGTCGAGTGGAGCGTCTAGTGGATTAGAATTGCTGACCCATGGGTTAGTGGTGAGTGCTTTAACCACTGTGCAAATGAAGCTCCTCCATATGTATGTATGTGTGTGGGTATACATATATATGCATATATTTTTAAACCAAAGTAAATCCAAAATGTTCTGAAAAAAATACTTGGGAAGACAGTTTAGATATGGAACCAGTCCTTTCTAATAGACTCGAAGAATATATTCTGAACATTTCTGGGATTAGAAGATATTGTATAATTGAATTGGTGATTGTATAATTGAATTGATGGTTTTTAACAGTGCTTGAAAATTAGAGAATCAGAATCTCAGTAGAAGAGTTTTTCTCAGTAGCCATTTAATCTGTCTGTCTGCTACCACATATGCCCCCCCACTAGCTGCCAGCTCTTTCCAGTGTTTAGATTACTTGCCTGAAGTCTAAATTGATTGATTTACAATCTGATGGCTTTTCCTGCCTCTGTCTATGTTGCCCTTTCTGCAAGTCCCACCTCAGATATTATTTCCTTTGGTAAGTTTTCTGTAGCTCATACTAATTTGTTGTGTGTGTGTTTGTGGGCTTTGTTATTAACTTTACTATTTGTTCAGAGATACACAGCTGAAGGACCAATGGACAGAAACTAAGGAAGGCAGCTCAATCTGTGTTAGTTTGCTGAAGACCACCCCTAGGTTCAGTGATTCTCCAGCTGTATGTCTTTCAAAGTACAGCTTAGATTTATTACAGTGAAAGGATACAAAGCAAAATTAGCAAAGATAAGACATTCATGGGGCGAAGTTGGGAGGAAACCAGAACCAAACTTCCAAGAGTCCACTTCCAATGGAGTCACATAGGATGCACTTCATTCTTCAGCAGCAAGTTGTGACAACAGATGTGAAATGTTGCCTGCCAGGAAAACTCATTAGTGACTCAATGCCTGGTCTTTTATTGGAGCTAATAATGTAGGGATTCTCTGCCTAGCATATACCAAAATTTCAGACTTTCTGAAAGGAAAGCAGGTGTTCATTTAAGCCACGTTGTTCATGCAAACAGTCCTCAGTAGTATGGTAGTAACACTCGTAAAATCTAAGTTCTCATACATCATCCATGGGCCAATTTTGCAAACAGTCCTTTCTAAGGATAGCAGTCTCAGGCCTGCTATGTTAATTCTTGTCTGCACAGTATGAGGTAAGGAAAAACTTTTCATGTACCATCAGAGGTGAAATAGAATAATTTAGTGAGTAATGGGTACCTTGATACTAAGAGATACTTACAAATCAATTGGACAAAACTTACTTGAGAGTTTTAGAGGAGATATATCCATTGGTACTATCCAACCTGGAGACTTTTATAATCCCATGATATATATTATTTTCTAGTTTCTTTTTTCCATGTGTTAGGCCTTTATTATACAGGAAAAGAAAGAATGTGTTAGAAGTCAGGAAAAAAAAACAAAAACCAAACCCAACTTACAGTGATTTGATAGGGCAGAGTAGTGCAGCCCCATGAAGTTTCCAGGGAGCATCTGATAGATTTGAACAGCTGACCTTTTGGTTAGCAGCTGTATCACTAAACCACTATGCCATCAGGTTTTCCATATGTCAGAAGACCTGAGTTTTGGTTTAGTGCTGTCACTGCACCTGTCTCAATTTTTCTTAATTTGTTTATTACGGACTTGAACTTTTTGATGTCAAAAGTTTTTTTCCAGTGTTCATGTATCTGTCCTTTGAAAGAGTCTGTTGGATCACTTTGTTAAAATGGTCTTCATATCTGGGGTAATCTAAAAAGTTTTAGAAATAGGTAATGGCGATGGTTGCACAAGATTGTGAATGTAGCTGTCACTTAAAATTGATTAAAATGACAAGTTCAATGTCATAAATATTTTACCAAATACAGTTTTTAAAAAGTTCTTAATTCAGGTAAAGTCTACTTTCCTATAATGGATAACCATTCCTATTATTCTTAGTTATTTTTTTGGAGACATTCAGTTCAAATTTGCTCTGCTTTTCACCTAAGATATCTTTGCTCGGACTAAGAATTCTACCACTCTTGACAGTGGTGCCAACAAATCTTAGTAGACTAATGTTTGAGTTTAGCTTCTTTCTCTAGATTGGTGGAAATGGGTCAGTAAGAATTAGGAAAATTGAAGGGGAAGAGCTAAGGACAATAGAGGTGTTTATTCCTTTTCCCCAAAATTTTCCTGTACAGTTGGAAAGCCTTCTGGTTTAGGAAAGGACTCAGAAAATGCTAGAAGTGCTTGTATGTTCCAGAAACTCTTACATCCCTAAAACTTCTGTCCCTGTGGAGAGTTGTGATTCTCCCTGAGTATGACAAGCCTACTTGTGGGCTGCTTCCTCCCACTGAAGATGTCCCTTCATCGTGTCCTCCACCTGTTTGTCTTTGGTGAAGATGGTGCATAGTCCAAACATGTGCTAGTTTTAATTTATCTGGTAACAGTAGCCCACTGAGGTTGAGGAAAACCCAGTTCCTCCATCTGCCTAGTTGAATTACCACAACAACTCTATTTTATCCCATGTTGCCAACATTCTGAAAAGTGGAAAATAACTGAAACTGGGAAACAGATATCCTTGGAGGCTGTGTAATGTGTTTCTTGGGTTGGGTTGCAGAGAGAAGATTACTGGGTGTCCAGCCATGTCTCTCCCCATTCATATAACTCTGAAATCTTGTTTTTGGCATTCCTGTTATGTAGTCATCTGGGTTTTAATTAAAAACTTTTTATTGATCAAGAGTTTATTTCTGCCTCCTTGAAATAACCCATTAGATCACTTTGAATATTCTCTATAATGTTGACTTGAAATCTGTTTCCCTGTAGTATCTTTAATTTTCCTAATTATATCTTTTGAAGTCATTCAGACTACTTCATTTTTCTATGAGCAGCTCTCCAAAATGTTAAGAGATTTTTATTCCTTTTTTGTTTATTGGTATCCTCTTGAAAAGCTACCCTTGGGAAGAGTAATGCATTGAATCCACATGCAGATTAATCAATCTGGTTCTCCTCCTGAACAATGGGTAAGATGAAAGTCCAGAAGAGATAGTTAATTTTGGAACAATCCTGGGTGAACTGTGTTGCATCAGTCTCTAGGGAGCCCAAGAGCCTTAGGAGTCTAGGGGTAGCCAGAAGAAAACAGTTTGGGAGTAGTAGAGAATACAGAAAGGGGTGGGGGGGGGGCGAAGAATTTCTAGAGATTAATTGCCTATTGTGTAAAGGTGACTTAAGAGTCCTGGATTTTAATCTTGCCTTGCTCCTAATGAGCTCTGTAATTCTAAGTAGTGGATTCTGGGTCCTAATTTTGTTACCTACAATGTGAAAGAGTTAGATTAGGTAATTCAGTAGGCACTAGATAGCCACTGAAAGCATTATAAACAATGAATCAATGCCAGAAAATAGACTAAAAGCATTTTAAGAAATTTCTGCCCAGATGTGTGATTTGGCCACACATGTCTTTTAGACTAGCAAATTTAATTCTGAACCTTTCAGTTTTTTTCCTTTTTGAAGGCCCCTTAGTCTTTATGGGGTATAGAATCAACAGCTCTTTAAGAAATCTCTACTCAGACAGACTTAGTTCATTTAAACTGGAGCATCCCAAAAAGAGAGATGACACAATTTAGGGAAAGGATATTAGATTAAAAGCCTGAAGACTCAGTTTAAGGCCTGAATCTGGTACTTCCTTGCAAGTAAGACCTGGGGCTAGTGAGTTTACTTCTCTGTTCCTCAGGGTTCTCAGTTGTAAAGTAAGAAAGTGAAACTAACATTAAATTGTCACTGAGACTTGGCAACCAAGAAGAGAAGGAACAGAGCTAGGAAACGCCAGGATGGGAAGTTGTCAGAGATAGCAAACTATTCCTCGCCAAAAGCTTGATACTGAAGCTTCCCTTCCAAATGTACCTTGACCTAGCTGGAGTCATGGTGCTTTATCTCATTACCTTACTGGCTGACTGGCTTATTGTTAAGTGTCAACTTTTGGGGGTCCTATGTTCAACAGAACAAAGCACTGCCTGGTCCTGCACTGTCCTTACAGATTGTTGTGCCAGAGCCCATTGTTACAGCCACTGTGTCAGTCCATCTCATTGAGGGTCTTCCTCTCCTTTGCTGAAATTCCACTTTACCAAACATAATGTCCTTCTACAGGAACTGGTCCCTCTTGATAACATGTCCAAAGTATGTGAGACAAAGATTTGCCATCCTTCTAAGGAGCTTTCTAGCTGTACTTCTTCTGACACAGATTTGTTCATTCTTTTAATAGTCCATGGTGTATTCAGCCCTCTAATTCAAAGGCATCAGTTCTCCTACAGTCTTTCTTATTCATTGTCCAACTTTTGTAGGAGGATTGACAATTAAGTTCATGAACTCATCCTAGAAAAAGTGCCGCATACCTCATTGCTGAATATTACTGCAGTCACCTTCGAAGTGTTAGGGTCTGGATTTCAAGGCACAACACAGGTTCTCTTTAAAGTCAAGTTTTATTAAAAATGTGCCCAATAGGAAAAAGGCTGGTGTACCAGGGACACACTCCAAGCTATGCAGAGCAGGAGGCGACCCCAAGCTTCTCTAGCATGCAGTATTTAAGCCATGAGATCACAAAGCAGAGAGGAGGAGCTGAACTTTACATTGGTTGGTTGAGGCCACCTGGAATTCCTGTTAGTTGTAAAATGTGGTCATTAGCAAATGTTTTAGTAGATCGTGGTCAAAGGTCTAGGGGTCATTTGCAAGGCTGTCTTCAGGCTTTGTCTTGTGACAGACAGATGTTTTGCAAGACAAAGGTGAGATTACTCTATGGTATTTCCTGCTATTAAGTTGTTTCCCGGGGCTTTCTACTTTAATACCTTGAATTTTTACTGCTTCCTTCCTCAAAATGGAGTCTGAGGCTCAAAATGGAGTCACTTATGCCTCATTTTAACAGAAGTAATCCCATTGGGAAGCTATACACCGATGCCGGCACCTAGTGCACCCTTCAAAGAAAGTTTGGAACTCTTTTTCTGGAATGACCATAATGGCTGTAGTTATGTTACCCTTGATGTCCTGAATGTCATAAAAATGTCTTCCTTTCAATATTTCCTTTATCTCTGGGTAAAGAAAATGTCATCAAGGGCCAGATTAGGTGAGTAGGGAAGGTGTTCCAATAAACTTATTTTTTTACCAGCAAAATACTCCCTCACAGACAACTGTACAATTAAGTTCACAGAGTTGCCACCATGCTACTGTGCACAATGTCCCTTCCAGAAAGAGTTCCATGAAAGGTGGACTAGGTGCTGACATCAGTGCATGTTACTGGACAAAACTCCAGGTTCTTGTTACCTGCCCCTAAAAGCCAGTCTCTGAGACAGGTATCAGGGTGAGTGATCAAAAAGAATTTTATTACTGTACACTAGCAGACACAGGGAGCAGGGTGGATTCTCTCCATCAAATCCTGCTGAATTTTTGTCAGGCAAGTTCGAAGTATTTAAAGGGAAGGAACTGTGGGCAGTTTGGGGTGTGTTGGGGGTCCTTCCTTGGGTGGAAGTAAACTGGATAGAAGTTGTCTGCTTCACAACCTCTCAAGCCAGCACCAGCCATCGAAGAAACAAAGTGGTGATAGATTCTCATCTGACCCACAGTCTGAAAGAAGAATGCTAAAACACAGGTCTTCCTTGTGTAATTGCTTTATCGTTAGTTAAAGAGTTCAATTATCAAAACAAAAGGACTCGTTCATTGCCTATAGTTCACTGAATCCATAGTGGTACCTGTGAGGGCCCCACCCTGGTGTCAAGGCTTAGGGCTTGTGGAATGTGGAGATCATGTCTTTCCATGTGAATTGGGGGTGATCTGAAGCAAAGCATTTTAGGCCATTGATTTTAAGCACCCTTCATCCTGGAGCTTTTCAACCTTCAGTTTCATGCATAGCTTCCCAAGGGGAGTGCTTTGAAGGTAATTATAGTGAAATTAAGCAATGAGGTATATAGCACTTGGAACAGTTAAGGTCACAGACTTAATTGTGCTGGACCTCAGTATGTGTATGATGTGATTGAAAACACTATGGCTTGGTTCAGGTGCACTTTGTCTTCAAGGTGCCATTGTTACCGGAGAAAACTCCAGGTTCTTATTGCGTGTCCAAAATAGCCAATCTCTGAGACAGGTTTGGATGAGTGATTAAAGAGTCAATTCATTAACCGTCTTCTGCTGGCTAGAAGATGAGGGACAGACATAATTGAATCTCCAGTGTTGTCCAAATTGGGCAGGCCAAACCCAGGATGATATATGAAATAAAGGGCCCATGCACACAGCGGTCACAGAGGTCTTGTGACAACAGTGGGGGTAATTGGGAAGGGCATGTGAGGGTCCTTTGAGTAGAGGCCGTCTGCTTCACAATCTGCAATCTGACAAGCCATCACCAGCCATTAAGGAAACAAAACAGTGCTGGATGTCATCTGGCCAGCCATCAGAAAGAATACTTAAACTCAAGTTACTTCCCTGGCTCCCCTACCTAAATTTTTTTTTTTTTTTTTTTGTCATTAGTTAAGAGTTCAATTATCAAAACAAAAAGAGTCATTCATTACCTATAGCTCACTGACTCTGTGGTGGTAGTTTGAGAGTACCACTCTAGTGCTCTGCCAGGGGCTTGTGGAAGTGGAGGTCAGTCTTTCCCAGTGAATTGAGGGTGATCTGAAGCAAAGCCTCTCAGGTCCCTGATCTTGAGCACTCCTTACACATAGGCTTTTTCAGCCTCCAGTTTCAAACACACTGTTGCCAAACTGGAGTAAGTTCATTCTGCCTGTTACTGTAGCCAAAAATTAAGAGACAGTGTGGGGTTCAAGGAATAATTTATTTGCAGATTTGCTAGCAATCTGGGAGACAGCAAGCCAAAAACTGTCCCATTTCTAGTGATGTTTGTAGCCAGAATTCAAAGGAGTAGGGGTTTGTCACAGAACAATAGTCAGGAGTCACAAGATTTCACTATGTCATAAGGTTTCATTACATCGTAAGGTTTCATTACTTCCAACAAACAGTGTGAATTACCCAAAATTTCATTATCTTTCTCTGAGGTCTTAATCAACTGTGTATCTTCAGAGACAGGGAAAGGAAGAGCTAGGAAGGAGAAGAGCTAGGGAGAGGAATACAGACCTGCTAGTCCAGTCTGAGGGTGGTAATTGAGGCAGAAGATAGAATGTAGCGTAATAACCTAAGTAACCTTTTTAGGTCTTTACATTTACATCACCACAACACTGGCTTCTGCACCAGCCCCCTACCCCCCTCAACTGTAGTGAAGTGGCTATTTTCAAAGGACTATCACCTGTCGTAGCGTAAACTTGGTGGGCATTTCTCTATTTGCATTAAACTTGCTGCCTCAGCAGCCTTCAGCACAGCTGGCCATTCCTTCCTTTTTTCTCCCACCTCAGTGGCTCTCTCTTTTTAGTACCCTTCCTTGGTTCATGCCCCCTTACCAATCTCCCAGTGTTAGTGTTCCTCAGAGTTTAGGCTTGATCCCTTTTGTTTCTCTGTGTAAAAACTTTTTTATATGACATCAACCATTGCCATAGGTTTTGAACCATTTTGGTCTTATAAGTTTTTTATCTCCAGTAAGACTTCTTTGAATTTCAGTTATCTAGTTGACGTTTTCACTTAGATGTCTCATATGAAAGGACCCCCAACAGGGGAGACCCCTCCTCAAGTCACAGATGACGGCATAACCCCAATCAGTCACGAAGTCTGCAGCTTGATGCAACAGCAAGAGGTTTTTATTCCAGCGCGCTGGGGCTCAATCCATACTCTTGTCAGAGTAGAGGGAATGGGCCCCGAGCAAGAAAAGTACAGAGTATATAAAGGCAGGGTCTTGCATTCTTGGGGGAGGTGGGGTTGGGGAAGGTTCCGCGTGGGGTTGGTTTGTATTAGCTCGGGGCGGATATTTCGGGTGCATTTACTTCCTGATATTTCTGAAACTAGCCTTTTTGGGTAAGTTCTTTCTTGTTATTCCCAAAACCAGCCTTTTTGGGTAAGTTTCTGGAACTCTGAAGGGGGATTGGTTCTATATTGTCCTGTTGTTTCTAAAACTAGTTCTTGTGGTTAGGGAAGTGGCCCTTCTCATTTTCGTTCAACAGTCAGGAATGTATGGGCTGAGTGCTGGGGGGGGGGGGTAACTAGAGGAAAGTTGTAAAAAGATCTTTTCCTTACAACAAATTTTTCCCTAACATTCCCTCCTTTTTCTTTTGTGAGAATGTTCTGGGGCCCAATCTTGGGACCCTTAAGGTGTGGCTATTTCTCTAGTTTCTACCTGCTGGTACTGTTGTCTGAGGACTATAATTTGTACAGCACTTATTCTTTCTCTTACAAAGGTTATTAGTTTGTTAATTAAGCAAGGTCCGATGGTTAATAAGAGGAGGAGAAGGAGTAGGGGGCCTAGAAAGGTGGACATTAGGGTGGTCAGCCAGGGGGACCAGGAGAACAGAGACTCAACTGATCCTAATGAGGTCCCCTATTTTCCCTGATCCAGGGTGCATTGGTTTCACAGCCCCATGTATAACAGAAATAATCATTTGTTCCTCCACATGACCCATAGACATTAGCCCCGGGACAGACGTAAAATTGTTTCTTAGCCAGTTGTTGCATGAGGCAGTTAGTAGCTCACCCCCACCCATCAGCATGTATACATCCCCCAGTATTTGAGTGTTCATGTGCACGAACCAGGTATGGGTCTTTCTTAAGCTGTGAGCCTATAGAACCCCCCACAAGGTCACATGAATCAAGGTGAAAAACTGGTGAAGTCACCTCGGAAGGGCCGAGGTTTCTTGGAGTCGCCTCAGGGCCACTATGTTGTCGCACCCTCCATTGAAGGTAGATGGGAGTGATAGACCCAGGGCCGGATCCTGTCAACCTCGACGGCAGTGGGGGTTGCCAGGATTACTGTGTGGGGTCCTTTCCAATGGTGCTCCAAAGTCTCCTTTTGGTGTCTCAGGACCCAGACTAGACCCCTGGTCTGAAACTGATGTGGCTTTACAGGAGGGAGATCGTGGAGGCGTCTCGACAAGGGGAAAAGCAGATCTTGAGTTTTCTGCAGGGCCTGGAGGGACTCAAGCAGGTCATGATTAGAAATTTCAGCAAGTATGTTATCCCTTGGTTTAGGGCAGAGGGGTGTGGCCTCCCAAAAACAATTTCATAGGGCGTAAGGCCTTGGAGGTAGGGAGAATTACACACACGCATTAAGGCAAAGGGAAGCAGGGCCATCTAGTCACCGCCAGTTTCTAGGGTCAATTTGGTTAAGGTCTCCTCAAGGGTCCGGTTCATCCTCTCTACCTGTCCTGAACTCTAGGGGTGATAGGCACAATGTAGTTTCCAACTAATCCCCAGAACAGATGTTACTCCCTGAGAGACTATGGCCATAAAGGCAGGGCCATTGTCTGATCCTAGCATCAACAGAACCCCAAACCTAGGTATGAGTTCTTCCAGGAGTTTTTTCAAACTACTTGTGCTGTCTCTCTGTTAGTGGGAAATGCCTCAGTCCAACCAGAGAATGTGTCTATGAAAACTAAAAGGTACTTATATCCATATCTGCCATGCTTAATTTCAGTGAAGTCCAGTTCTCAATGTATGCAGGCATAGTGCCTCTTTCTCTCTTACCTTGGTGGGCCTTACCAGAGATGCCTGCATTAGTGGCTTGGCAGGCTTGGCAGGTATGTGTTATTCGTTCATCAAGCCGGGATAGTTTGGGTATATAGTACCTTGGAGACAGAAGTTCCTGGATTTTTGTTGCTCCCAGATGGGTGGTCTGGTGGATCTGGCGGACGAGCTTCTGTCCCAATTTTTGAGGGAGAATGGCGAGCCCTCCCGAAGTATAGTGTCATCCTTTCTTCTCTTCTAGGTGGGCTCTTCGGGGAGCTGGATAGAACTGATCTCCAGGAGGCTGAGGGCAGCTTCCTTAGCTGCTCGGTCGGCTAGGTTATTGCCTCGGGCTTCCATTGTTTCAGCCCGATGATATGGAAGGCATCTCCTAGCCACTGGTCATGGGCATTGTGCGTCTGGGGCACTGTGAGGGCTGGCGATTCAGGGGACAGGCTGGTGTCAGGAGGCTCCTCGTCATCTGAGAGGCCGGATCTGGTGGGTAGGAGCTGTCAGAGTGCAGGGACAAGGACAGATCCTGGCACAGGCTCAGGTCTTGGCACAAGTGCTTATAGTCCTGGATTGACTCATACAGACCTCACAGCTGGCACAGCAGCGACATGTCCAGTTGTCGCAGTCCCACCTGTAGGCAACATCTCCTTGTACAGCACCACTAATGTAGTGTCAAGGTTGACTGGGCAGCGTGGAGCGGCGAAGCCGGCAATGGGTCCCACGTTGGCAATGCCGGCGCTGTGGCGGGTTCTGTCTGGAGCACGGGCTGTGTGGCTCAGCCCATCACGGATGCAGCTGTGCTGGCTGTAGACGTGCTCCAGCCCCCGCCACGAGCCCCCGCTGGCATTGAGAAGGCTGCTGAGGCTGCACAGCAGCCTGGCCAGGGAGCAGCCCGCACCACCTGGAGCCTTGGCTGAGGGCAGCCCGTTGCTCTGATGTTCCAGATGGTAGGGCTCGTGACCAGAGGACCCGATCTCCGGCTCCCACCGCTGCCCCTGTGTACCTGGTATCGTCCCTGATAGAACTGCTCCCGTCAGTGAACAGAGTGAGATCAGGGTCCTGCAAGGGAATGTCCACAAGATCTTGGTGAAGGCCGTGCTGTTGGCTAAGCACCTCAGTGCGGTCTTGCGGTTCGACCACCAGGTCCAGATCAGGCAGCAGTGTGGCTGGGTTGAGGGCTGAGCTAGAAGCAAACACAACTCGGGGCTGATCTAGTAATAAAGACTGGTAGTGGGTTACCCAGGCATTGGAAATCCACTTATGAGGCGGGCTACACAAGACTCCCTTGATGGCATGGGGGGTAGTGATGGTCAGGGGCTGTCCCATAGTCAGTTGAGCAGCGGCCGCAACAATTCTAAGACACCTTGGCCATCCTGAGGCCACTGGGTCTAGCTGTTTAGACAGACAGGTCACTGGCCTTTTCCATGGGCTGAGTGTCTAAGTAAGGACTCCCTTGGCTATTCTTTTATTTTCATCAGTGTATAGTTGGAAAGGCTTTTCCAGGTTGGGTAATGCTAATGCCAGTGTCTCCAGGAGTGACTTTTTTGTAGTCTGGAAAGCCTATTCTGTTTCTTTAGTCCATATAAAATTCTTTTCCCTTCCTCGGGTCAGAAACTCAAGTAAGTCGCCTCCTGGACATAGACCTGTGTCTTTTTAGCAGAGACTCGATATCCCAATTTCTCCAAGAGAGTTAACAGGGACTTGGTGTCCTTTAAGCAAGTGTCTTTATCGGGTGCCCCGAGTAGTAAGTCATCTACATATTGTAGAAGGGAAATGTCAGGCCATTGATGCCTGTACTCACGTAAGTCCTGATGAAGGGTCTCATCAAAGATGGTGGGAGAGTTCTTGAACCCTTGTGGCAGGCAGTCCAGGTCAGCTGCCCGCTGAAGCCTTCTTCTGAGTCCTGCCATTCCAAGGCGAAGAGTGGCTGACTCTGCGGGCTCAGGGGTATACTGAAGAATGCATCCTTTAAATCCAGCAGTGAATACACCTGGTGTCCTGGTGACAGAGAGCTCAGGAGAGTGTACGGGTTAGGACTGGTCTGGAGTCCAGCCCTCCTGCCTTCTTCACCGGCAGGAGGGGAGTATTCTAGGGTGACTGGCAGGGCACCAGTATTCTATGTTTTCTGAGTCTTTGAATGTGGGCCCTGATCCCTCTCTTCACTTCTGGCACAATGGAGTACTGTTGCACCTGAATCGGGCTGGCAGATGGTTTTAAAGTCACTGTAACCAGTGGTGGGTGTTTGGCCAGTCCTGGGGAGTTGTTTTCAGCCCAAACCTGGGGAATCTCTTTGATCAATTGGTCCACTGATATCACGAGGATAGAGCAGGGGCCCCTGTCAGAACCATCATAAAATCTGTATTCTTCCTCTAAAGGGGCTATCACATTGACTTGGGGTGTCAGGTAAGCATGATCCCCAGTAAAGTGGATAGTCGCCTGCATTTTTGATAACAAGTCTCTTCCAAGTAAAGAGCATGGGCATTCAGACATTACTATAAACGAGAGGGAGACAGTCTTAACTCCCAGATCTACCTTTTGTTCATCAGTCCAGGAGTAGGCATTAATCCCAGTAGCTCCTCATGCTAGGGTTCTGGTTTCAGTTATGGGTCCTAGGGGTTCAATTAGAACCGAGTTGCTAGCCCCGGTGTCGACCATGAATTCTACTGGCTATCCCCCTATTTTTAAGGTTACCCTGGGCTCGGGGGCGGGGCCGGTGAGCCCTGACGCCCTCAGACCTCTAGGTTAAGAACCTTTGGAGGGGGCTTTCTTTTGGGGCACTCACCCTTCCAATGTCCAATTTCCTTGCAGTAGGCACACTGGTTTCTCTGCAGGGGAGGCTTTCCTGGCTTCCTTGTCTGACCTGTTTCTTCTCCCAAGGGCGTAGCGGCATGTGGCCCCGGGCTTCTGCCAGGAGGATTCTGCTTACCTTTTTGGCTTGTTTGTCTTCTGGTAGTTCGTGGTTATTGAAGGTTTTCATAGCAATTTCCATCAGCTCAGATAGATTCTTTCCCTCGAATCCTTCTATTTTTTTGTATTTTTCCCTCAGTCGTTCCAGAAAGGCTGCTGGGGATTCTGAGGGTTCCTGAATTACCTGTTACTTTAGACAAATTTGTGGGGTGCCCAGCGGCGGCCTGGAGACCCCCCATAAGAATCTGGCAGTAGACAGTTAGGCGCTGCTTACCTGCAGTGGTGTTTGGGTCCCAATTTGGGTGGGTCAGGAAAAGCGTGGTTAATCTCATCTAAATCACTCTTAAAGTTTCCATCATCTCCCGGCACCTGTTTTCTGGCTAGGGAAACAATCTTAGTCCTCCCCTCAGTGATAAAGAGGGCTTGGAGAAGTTGTTGTATGTGGTTTCTAAGAGGGGTATCAAGGTAAAAGGAGTATAGACCAAGAAGGGGGTCCCAGCCTCCGTCACGTGCCCTACAGCTCGCAAGGGGAAAATTTGCAGCCATGCAGGTGGCCGCCTGAGGAGGTCTTGCCAAGCAACAAGGTATGGTATTTGGTTAGGGTGACCCAGATCTCCAGAGATGACCTGAAAAACAGAATGGGTTTGTTTAATGTCTAGGGATCTTGTGGGTGGCCATCCAGTACCAAAGGCCAGTCATTCCAGATTACAAAGTGTGTGGAGTTTTCTGACCACACCTTGCCAAAGTCTCGGGCTCGTTTCTGGAAATCTGAAAGTGGTTAAGGAATAGGTCTAGGAGTGTTACAGAGTGAGAAGAAGATTGCCCCATGGTGGCAAAAGTAACAATCAGGACAAACAACACAATCAAACAGACAACGGAACAGACACAGACATGGCTGCAAAAGTAACAATCAGGACAAACAACACAATCAAACAGACACAGACCGGTCACAGAAGAAACGAAACAAAAACCAGCAAAGGTGCCCTCTGGTGGCCATCCAACGCCTAGCGCAGGCCACTCAGAGGCGCAGAATGTTTGCCACAGGCGTTTCTTCACCTCTATTGATAAGTCATGAGAGCGATTTTTAACATCCAGCCAATGAGCTAGAGTAAGATTAAGAGGAGATGACGACGTCTGTCCCATGATTTCGAACCAGACAAACAGGCGTAAGAACAAGAATAGGACAGGACAGGACAGAATTAACAGCCAATGACCGGGTTTAGTTTTTCACAGGAGGACAAGGGAGTCAGACAGGCGGTAATCGGGATTCCACATCCAAAAACCGAACCCAAATCAGCAAACAACAGCCAGGCTTATTTTTCCACCAAAGGAAGAGGGAGTCAGACGGGCGGTAATCGGGATTCCACATCCAAAAACCAAACCGTATCCTCATCCTTCTTATAGGAGGCAACCAGGCATCCCTGGTCCCTCTCTCTCCCTGGGGCGTCCCCCAGGGTGCAGTTTGAGACCCTTCAGGCATGTCTACCGGCCTCTGTTTGTTCACCCTTATGGTGAATTCAAACAACTGCAAACCCAAAACCTAAGCCAGAAGTCTAAGTGGTCGTTGAAAAATGAAACTAAAATAACAACACAGACAAAAGGAGCTAGACAGACAGACAAAGCTAGCTTGGTACCTTACCTCCAAGAGCAACTTCGAGACTGAGGGGTGGTCGTCCATCCCGGACGAGCCCCCAAATGAAAGGACCCCCAACAGGGGAGACCCCTCCTCAAGTCACAGGTGGCGGCGTAACCCCAATCAGTCACGAAGTCTGCAGCTTGATGCAACAGCAAGAGGTTTTTATTCCAGCGCGCTGGGGCTCAATCCATACTCTTGTCAGAGTAGAGGGAATGGGCCCCAAACAAGAAAAGTACAGAGTATATAAAGGCAGGGTCTTACATTCTTGGGGGAGGTAGGGTTGGTTTGTATTAGCTCGGGGCGGATATTTCGGGTGCATTTACTTCCTGGTATTTCTGAAACTAGCCTTTTTGGGTAAGTTCCTTCTTGTTATTCCCAAAACCAGCCTTTTTGGGTAAGTTCCTGGAACTCTGAAGGGGGATTGGTTCTATATTGTCCTGTTGTTTCTAAAACTAGTTCTTGTGGTTAGGGAAGTGGCCCTTATCGTTTTCGTTCAACAGTCAGGAATGTATGGGCTGAGTGCTCGGGGGGGCTAACTAGAGGAAAGTTGTAAAAAGATCTTTTCCTTACAACAAATTTTTCCCTAACACATATACATGTCTAAAACAAAATCTTCAGATTTTTTCCCTTCAAACCAGTCTTCTCTCCAATAGTTTTTCCCATTATAAAAAATAGTAGCAATATCCACTTGCTGCTGAACTAAAGCAAGTTCATTCCATCTGTCCTTGTAGCCGAAAATTCAGACAGGGTGGGGTTCAACGAATATTTTTATTTCCAGGTATGCCAGAAAATCTGGGGGACAGCAAGCCAAAAACTATCCTATTTGGGTTACATTTCCAGCTTTTATAGACGGAATTCAAAGGGGTTGGTGTTTGTCACAGAATAATAGGAGACAGAAGATTTCATTGCATCATAAGGTTCGATTACATCTTATCAGCCCATGTGGATTACCCAAAATTTCATTGTCTCTCTCTGAGGTCTTAATCAATTCTGTTTCCTCAGAGACAGAGAGAGAGATACAGACCTGCTAATCCAGTCTGAGTGTGATAGTTGAGGCAGAGGATGGAGTGCAGCTTAATAACCTAAGTGACCTTTGTTAGATTCTTACAATTACCACCACATTTAGTCAGACAAGAACTCTGGAGTTAGCTTTGGGCCCCCTTCACCATTCTAACAGCATAATCTAGTACCATATCAGTTTGTTCTACCTCTAGAATTTGTCTTAACTCCATTTCTTCCAGATTTTCACTGAAACTCTTTCAAGTAGCCACCTAACTGGTCTCCGTGCTTCCAGTTCTTGCTTTCTGTAATTATTTTTCCATATAGCAGGGAAAAAGATCCACTAAAAATACAAATTTCATAGGGCACTTTTGATTGAGTGATGAAATTAAGTACTTTCACATTAAGGGGTAGATTCTTGTTGGCTCCTTCTAGACCCAGCAGATCAGGGGGTGGTTTCAAAGAGATCCCAGGTGTCCTGACAACCAATCCACAAATTTATAGGACCATTCTCACTATTCTGCTTCGAATGACATTTTCTCAAAGTTAAATAAAAAGCAAACCACATGGCTTTTTTTATTTCTTCTGTTTATTATAAAACTTCTAGTATTGTATTGAAAAATCATTTGTAATCATAACTTTTGCTTATGTCTTAGGGCTTAGAACTTTTGATGAGATTGGTTCTTGTTCCCGTGGAGCAATAACTTCTTTGCTGAGAATCAATTCAGAAAATTTCTCTGTGTTAGACTTTAGATATACAAAGATGAGTAAGGTATAGCATCTGCCACAGAGATTTATAATCTGGTAAGGCATATCTGTAAAAACCAAACCAAACCCATTGCTATGGAATCCATTCTGATTCCTAGTGACCCTATAAGACAGAGTAGAACTGCCCCCATAGGGTTTTCAAGAACCCCTGGTAGATTTGAACTGCCAGCCTTTTGGCTAACAGCTGTACCACCTATCCACTACACTGCCAGAACTGCTTGATAAGGCATACACAGTATATTAAATATTAGCTATATAATGTATATGGAAACCCTGGTAGCATAGTGGTTAAGTGCTGTGTCTGCTAACCAGAAAGGTCTGCAGTTCAGACCCACCAGGTGCTTCTTGAAAACTCTATGGGGCATTTCTGCTCTGTCTTGTAGCATCACTAATGAGTCAGCATTGACTCAATGACCCTGGTTTTTTTTTTATTTTTATTTTTTGGTTTATGATAGACTTTTGTAATGAAGGCTGTGGAAACCCTGGTGGTATAGTGGGTTAAGTGATATGTCTGCTAACCAAAAAGTTGGCAGATTCAGATCTGCCAGGGATGGCCAAGTGCCAAGCCAAGTGCCGTCGAGTTGGACAGTTTTATTCTGACCTCTAGGGATCCGTCATAAGTTGGATCCAGCTCGATGGTAGTGAGTACTTTTTTTTTTGGAATGAAGGCTGTAGTAGAACATGACAACTGACTGATTTGGCCCAGGGTTAGATGGAATGAGGAAGACTTAGCAATGGAGATGATATTTGAACTAGGTCATAAAGGATGAATAGACATTTGCGATTCAAGAGAGTACTTTGGGAAGTAACATGAGCACAGGTGTAAAAATACGTTAGAAAATACAGAATTGTCACCTAAAATTGTACAGTGAGAGGTTAGAACTTTCTCAGGTTTTTCCTGGGTATGTGCACAGCCCTGCACATATGGATGGCCTTCTTGATGCACAAGAAATTATGCATCAAAAAGCATAGTCCCTGGGAAGCAGAAATAAGGAGAGATGAAAAGGGGTCAAGTTAAGAAGAAAAATTTCCTGTCAAGAAGAAATTGAGGCCTTGTATCAGTGAGAATGGTGGAGTAATGGCCCCTAAAAATCTCTGCATAAAAGTGAGAAGAACCGTTGGCAGAACTTGTCAGAATCAACTTTTTCAGAACTCTGAAAATTAATAGAAGGCTTGCACAATCCAGTCACTCTTTGGAAACTCAGTGGGCAGTTTTACTCTGTCCTGTAGGGTCACTATGGGTTGGAATCAACTTGACAGCAACAGAGTTTAAGGTAATCAAGCAGAGACTTCACTGATCATATACAGCAAAGATTGCAGACTTTATGGAATTAATTCTTCAAAGTCACCAAATGAACAGTAGCAGCAACAATAACAAAAGACCATAATAACAAACCCTGGGGATGATAGAAATTCTGATTTCCAGTTTCCACATTATATTTTTAAGAAATATTTACTTAAAAAAAAAACAGCAAGTCATACAGACAAAGAATAGCCCATACACAGGAAAAAAAGAGTTAATAGAGATTGCTCTGAGGAAACTCGGCATTGGGCTTAATAAATACCTTAAATCAGCTATTTTAAATGTGTTGAAACACTAAAGGAAATTATGTCTAAAGAACTAAAGGAAAACAGGAGAACAGAGGATATCAATAAAAAGATAAAATTTATAAAAAAAGAATAAAATAGAAATTATATAGATAGGTATAATAACTGAAATGAAAAATTCCCTAGAATGTTCAGTACCAGATTTGAGCAGGCATAAAAAAGGATGCACATACTTGATTATGGGTCAGTTTGGTTACCTCATCAAGGAACAGAAAGAAAACCAAATGAAGAAAAATGAACAGAGACTCAGAGACCTGTAGGGCACTTAACCATACCATTGTACACATAGTTGGAGCTGTAGGGTCACTGTGAGTCAGAATGGACTTGACAGCAGTAGATTTCATTTTGTTTTCTTTCCAGAAAAAAGAGAATAAAGAAAAAGGAGCAGAAAGAGTACTTGGAAAAATAATGGCAGAAGAATTCCCAAATTTAAAATAAGACATTAATCTGCCTCTCTGCACAAACTCCAAGCAGGACAAACTCAAAAGACATTTGAACTTACAACCATAATAATTAAATTGTCAAAAGTCAAACCCAAAGACAGTCTTGGAACTAGCGAGAGAGAAATGATTCATCATATACAAGGGAGTCTCAAAAAGATTAACAACTTAATTCTCAAAAAATCATGTATGCCAGAAGGCAGTCAAATGACATTTCAAAGTGATGACATAAAAAGATTGTCAACCAAGAATTCTCTTTCCAGCAATATTATCCTTCAAAAATGAAAATTATAAGACATTACCAGATTTAAAACAAAACTAGAGAATTTGTCCTTAGCAGAACTGACCTACATGAAATACTAAACCCCCCAAAACCAAACCCGTTACCACCAAGTTGATGCTGACTCATAGTAACCCTGTAGGACAGGATAAGACTGCTCCACAGAGTTTCCAAGGAGTGCCTGGTGGATTCAAACTACTGACCTTTGGGTTAGCAGATGTAGCACTTGACCACTATGCAACCGGGATTTACAGGAAATACTAAAGGGAATTTTTAAGACTGAAATGAAAGAACACAAGACAGAAACTCAAATCTGTATAAAGCAACAAAATAGCACTGGTAAAGTAACTACATAGGTAAATATAAAAAAATAGTATTTTTTTTGTTTTTAACTCTTGTTTAATTTAAAATACAACTATATAAAAGCAATTATTATAAATCCATTTTGGTAGAATACAAATCTGCTTTGATAGAATACAGTGTATAGAGATATATTTTGCATGACAATAGCATAAAAAAGAAAGTAGGGAATGGAGCTATATAAGAGCATAGTTTTGTGCTGCTGCAATTAAGTCACTATTAATCAAACAAGACTACTATGAGTTTAGATGTTATTCATATTCTCCTGGGCACCCAAAATACATGGAGCCAAAACTGGCAGGATTGAGGGGGAAACAGACATTTCAACAATTGTATTCCATTTTCAGTAATAGATAGAATATGTAAACAGAGGATCAATATGGAATGATTTGAACAACAGCACAAATCAACTAAATCTAATAGTCATCTGTTGAATACTTAACAACAGTAAAATATAATTTGTTCTCATGTGCACGTGGAATATTCTCCAGGATAGACATATGTTAGCCTATACAAGAAATCTCAATAAATTTAAAAGGATTAAAATAATACAAAGTGTGTTAAAATAGTGACAATAGAATGAAATTAGAAATGAATAAAGAAGGAAATTTGAGATTCTCAAATATGTGTAAATTAAACAACATCATCTTAGAAAACCAATGGGTCAAAACAGAAATCACAAGAGAAATTAGAAAACATTTTGAGATGTATAAAAACAAAAATGCAGCATAACAAAACTCATGGATGCAGTCAAAGCAATGCTTATAGAGAAAATTATAGTTGTAAAATGCCTATATTTCAAGGAAGAAATAACCTTCTATCTAAGAAACTAGAAAAAGAACAAACTAAGCCCAAAGCAACCAGAAGGAAAACATATATAGATTAGAACAGAAATAAATGAAATAGAGAATAGAAAAACATTAGGGAAAATCAGTGGTGCCAAAAGCTGGGTCTTAGAAAAGATCAACAAAGTTAACAAAACTTTAACTAGACTAAGGGGTGAAAACAAAAGAAAGAGAAAGAGAAAACTTACTAAAATTAGGAAAAAAATCAGAACCCAAACCCACTGCCATTAAGTTGGGTCCGACTCACGGCAACCCTAGAGGTCAGAGTAGAACTGCCCCATAGGATTTCCAAGGAGTGCCTGGCAGATTTGAAGTGCCCACCTTTTGATTAGCAGATGTAGCACTTAACTCACTACGCTACCAGCGTTTCCAAAATCAGGAGAGAGGACATTATTATTATTGACGTAACAAAAGTAAAAAGGATTATAAGAGAATAATATGAAAAATTGCATGCCAACAAATTCAGTAAACTAGATGAAATGAACAGTTCCTGGAGTGGTACAGCATGCTGAAACCGACTCATTTAAAAAGAAAAGAAAAATTGACCTGTAACAACTAAAGAAATTGAATTAGTAGTAAAAAGAAACTTCACACAAAGACCAACTCAGGACAGCAAAGCTTCACTGGTGAATTCTATGAGTTGGTTTGATACTTTTTGAAAAATAGAAGAGAAAATAGTATTTTCCGACTCACTTGATTAGACCGATATTACTCTATACCAGCACCAGCACCAGACAAAAATATAAGAAAACTACACACCAACATTCCTTAAAAAATAGGTAAAAAACTCTCAACAAAGTAATAGCAAATTAAATTCAGCACTGTATATGGATTGTACACCACGACCAAGAATGATTTATCCCAGAAAGCAAGATTGGTTCAATATATAAAAGTCAGACAATGTTGCTGTTGTTCTTGTTAGGTGTCATCAGTCAAATTTCTTCTGACTCTGTACAATAGAATGAAACACTGCCTCATCCTGCAGCATCTTCACAATTGTTGTGCTTGAGGACATTGTTGCTGCCTCTGTGTCAGTCCATCTCTGTGAAGTTTTTCTTTGCTTTCAGTGACCCTTTACCTTACCAAGCATGATGTCCTTCTCCAGGGACTGGTCCCTCCTCATAACATGTCCAGGGTATATGAGACAGAATCTCTCCATCCTTACCTGTAAGAAGCCTTCTGGCTGTACTTCTTCCAAGGCAGATTTATTCATTCTTTTGGCACTCCACGGTATTTTCAGTGTTCTATATCAGCACTATAATTCAAAGGCATCAATTCTTCCTCAGTCTTCCTCATTCATTGTCCAGCTTTCACATGTGTATAATGCAATTAAAAAACACCACACCTTGGCTTAGGAACAGCTAAGTCCTTTTTCATGGTATCTTTACTTTTTAACACTCTAAAGAGGTCTTTTACAGCACATGTGCCCAGTACCATTTGCTGTCTGATTTCTTAACTGCTGCTTCCATGAGACTTGATAGTAGATTCAAGTGAAATGAAATCTTCAACGACTTGAATATTTTTTGTTTATCATGATATTGATTATTGGGTCGAATTGAGCAGATTTTTGTTTTACTTATGTTGAGGTGCAAGCCCTACGGAAGGCTATAGTTCTTGATTTATCAAGGACTCTTAACTTTCAGTAAGAAAGCTTGTGTCATCTGTGTAATGCAGATTGTTAGTAATTCTTCCTCCAAATTTAATGTCCCATTCTTCTTCACATAGTCTAGCTTCTTGGATTACTTCAGCATGTAGACTGAATAAGTATGTAATACACCATTTTTATACAATAAAAGAAAAAAACAACATGATTATCTAAATAGCAGAGAAAAACTTTTTTGACAAAGCCTAATGCTTTTTCATGATAAAAAATACTCAGAAAACCAGGAATAAAAGGAACCTCTTCAAATTGAAAAGACTCACAGCTAATTCCATAATAATATTAAAGATTGAAAGCTGTCTCCAAAGATCAGGAATAACATAAGGATATCCACTCTTACCACTTCTGTTCAGCTACAACTGGAGGTTCTAGTCTGGTCAATAAGAAGAAACAAAAGGTTATTTAAATTAGGAAGAAAGAAGCAAAACAGTATCAACTATATGTGTCATGACTTTGTATATAGAAAATTCTAAAGAACCACAAAAAACTACTAGAGCTAATAAATGCGTTCAGCAAGGCTCCAGCATAGAAGACCAATATAAAACTATACATTGTGTTATAATGAAATTTAGAAGGTGAAAAATCAACGCACAAAAAAGAACATCCCAGAAAGACTAATAAGAACAATAGAGAAAATATCAACATAAAAATAAACACATCACGATGGCAGCACTGAATACATACCTATCAATAATTACATTGAATGTGAATGGACTGAATGCTCCATTAAAGAGACATTGAGTGACATCTTGGATCAAAAGACGTGACCCATCCATATGTTGTCTACAAGAAACTCACTTGGGACCTAAAGATAGGAACAAACTGAAAATTAAAGGTTGGAAGAATATATATCAAGCTAACAATGAACAAAGAAGAGCAGGGGTGGCAATTCTAATCTCAGACTAAATCAATTTTAATGTCAAATCCACCATTGTGGACAAAGATGGACATTATTTATTGCTGAAAGGTTCAGTACACAAGCAAGACTTAACTATATTAAATATTTATGGACCTAATATCAGAGCACCTAAATACGTCGAAAAAACACTGACTACACTCAAAAGAGAGTTAGATGACTCCACCATAATAGTGGGAGACTTCAACACTCGACTCTCATTACTAGACAGATCATCTAGAAAAAAGCTCAGTAAAGATACAGAAGACCTCATTGACACAATTAACCAACTAAACCTCACTGGTATATACAGAACTTTCCACCCATCAGCAGTCAACTACACTTTCTCCAGTGCACGTGGAACATTCTCCAGAAGTGACCACGTGATAGGCCATAATGCAATGCTCAACAAAATCCATACCATTGAATTACTGCAAAGCATCTTCTCAGATCATAAAGACATCAAAGTTGAAATCAATAGCAGAAAAAACATAGATAGAAAGTGGAACTCTTGGAACCTGAACAACATCTTGCTCAAAAAAACATGGGTTATAGAGGAAATCAAGGATGAATTAAAGAAATTCATGGATTCCAATGAGAAAGAAAACACTTCCTACCAGAACCTATGGGATACAGCCAAAGAAGTGCTCAGAGGTCTGTTTATCTCCATAAATGCACACATCTGGAAGGAAGAAAGAAACAAAATCAAGGAACTAACGCTACAGCTTGAACAAATAGAAAGAGAACAACAGAGGAACCCCTCAGGCACCAGAAGAAGCGAGATCATAAAGATTAGAGCAGAGCTAAATGAATTAGAGAATACAAAAACAATTGAAAAAATTGAAAAGGCTAAACCTGGTTTTTTGAGAAGATCAACAAAATTGACAAACCACTGGCTAAACTTACTAAAGAAAATCTGGAAAGGAAACAAATAAACCAAATTAGAAATGAGAGGGGGGTTGTCACCACAGATGCAACAGAAATCAAAAATATCATAACAGAATACTATGAAAGACTGTACTTTAACAAATTTGAAAACCTAAGGGAAATGGACCAATTCCTTGACTCATACCACCTACCCAAATTATCACAACGTGAAGCAGGACAACTTAATAAATTCATTACAAAGGAAGAGATTGAAAAGGTCATCAAAACACTGCCAACCAAAAAAAGTCCAGGCCCAGATGGCTTCAATGCAGAATTCTATCAAGCATTTAGAGAACAGTTATCTCCAATACTACTGAGACTATTTCACAGTATAGAAAGGGATGGAGTACTTCCAAACTCATTCTATGAAGCCAGCATAACCCTGATACCTAAGCCAGGGAAAGACCCAACAAAGACAAGAACTACAGACTAATATCACTCATGAATCTAGATGCAAAAATCTTCAACAAAATTCTTACCAAATAGAATACAACAATGTATCAAGAAAATAATCCATCATGACCAAGTGGGATTCATACCAGGGATGCAAGGCTGGTTCAACATCAGGAAAACAATTAATGTGATTAACCACATAAATAACACAAAAGACAAGGATCACCTGATTTTGTCCATTGATGCAGAAAAGGCATTTGATAAAGTTCAACACCCATTCATGCTAAAAACTCTTAGCAAAATGGGCATAGACAGAAAATTCCTCAACACAATAAGGGCCATTTATACAAAGCCAATTGCCCACGTCATCCTGAATGGAGAGAGTGAACGACTTTCCCTTGAGATCAGGAACTAGACAAGGATGCCCACTGTCACCTCTCCTATTTAACATTGTGCTAGAAGTTCTAGCCAGTGCAATTAGACAAGACCAAGAAAGAAAGGGCATCTCCATCGGCAAAGAGGAAGTTAAAATCTCCCTGTTTGCAGATGATATGATTGTATATGCAGAGAACCCCAAGGAATCTATAAGTAAACTACTCATACTGATAGAAGGGTTCAGCAAAGTCTAAGGATACAAGATAAACATAAGTAAATCAGTAGGGTTCCTTTATACCAGCAACGAGACTGTTAAGGAAGAAATTATCAAATCAACACCATTTACAATAGCCCCAAAGAAGATAAAGTACCTAGGAATTAATCTAACCAGAGAAATAACAGACCTTTACAAAGAGAACTACAAGCCCTTACTACAAGAAACTAAGAGAGACTTAGAGAAATGGAAAAACCTACCCTGCTCATGGATAGGAAGGCTTAACATTGTGAAAATGTCTATTTTACCCAAAGCAATCTATTTATATAATGCAATCCCAATACAAGTTCCAGTGACATTTTTTAATGAGATGGAGAAACAAATCACCAATTTTGTTTGGAAAGGGAAGAAGCCCTGATTAAGCAAGGTACTACTAAAGAAGAACACACTGGGAGGCCTCTCATTACCTGACTATAGAACATATTACACTGCCACAGTGGTCAAAACAGCCTGGTACTGGTATAAGAACAGACAGATCGATCAGTGGAACAGAACTGAGACCCCAGAGAGGACACCATCTGCCTATGAACAACTGATATTTGACAAAGGCCCTAAGACATTAAACTGGGGTAAAAACAGTATCTTCAACAAATGGTGCTGGCAAAGTTGGATATCCATCTGCAAGAAACTGAAACAATATCCATATCTTACACCTTATACAAAAACCAACTCCAACTGGATAAAAGACCTAAATATCAACCCTAAAACAATAAAGCTCATCCAAGAAAAGGTAGGAACAACAACGAAAGTTTTAATACACAATATGGACAGACTCCAAAATCTGTCAAACAAACCACAGTCATCAGAAGACAAAATAGATAAATGGGATCTGTTAAGAATTAAACACTTTTGCTCATCCACAGACTTTATTAATACAATTAAAAGAACACCTACAGAATGAGAAAAAATATTTGGCAACTCTGTGTCAGACTGACGCCTGATTTCCATAATCTGTAAGATACTACAAAATATCAACAAGAAGAAGATAAATCATCCAATTAGGCGAACCGCAAAGGAGATGGACAGACATTTCACTAAAGAAGAGATCCAGGCAGCCAAAAAACACATGCGGACATGTTCACGATCTTTAGTTATTAAAGAAGTCCAAATCAAGATGACAATGAGATACCATCTCACCCCAACAAGGTTGGCCATGATCCAGAAAACACAAAACAACAAATACAGGAGACGCTGTGGAGAAAGTGGAACCCTCCTACACTGTTGATGGGGTTGCAAAATGGTCCAGCCGCTTTGGAAAGCAGTCTGGCGCTTCCTTAAGAAAATGGATAGCGATATACCATTTGACCCAGTAATTCCACTGCTTGGAATATATCCTACAGAATGGTGCTGCAAGGGAGAGGAGGGAAGGAGGGAGAAGGGGAAGGCTTAGATTAGATAGTTGCTAGGCATCCGGTTGGGTAAAATCGGTGATAGCACACAGTTGAAACAAGAACAATATTAAGTGGAGTTAAACATAACATGAGTACTCCTTCCATCTTAACCGAATATTGCAAGGATAGAGTAGTTGGGGCAGGGGGCGGGGGACCATACTCTTAGGCGAAAGTGAGGCCAATTGGTACAAATAGCATTTTGCTAAGAGAGCTCTCTGCACCCCACATTGGTGAGTGGCGTCTGGGGTCTTAAAAGCTGCTAAGCTGCCATCCGACGGCACAGCAGATGGTTCCAACTCAGCAGGAACAGTTGCTCACCGAGGACCAAAATGACATGGGGGAAAGACAACCCGGAAGACAAAGAGACCCACATCAGTGGGTCCTACATCGACTTGGGGCCGGAAGAACCGGATGGTGCCCGGCCACCACTAGTGATAGCTGCAATGGAGCTCACTAAGTTGAGTCTCACTGGCAACACAAGAACAAAAAGGGGTGCACCCTGAGGTCTCCACTAAAAGACCTCAGTTGATGGTCCAGTGGTTTTGAGGTTCCCCTGGGAACATGGCCCCTCACCCTGATGCTGCCCTTGAACATAAATCACAACAAAGGTCCACGCTTCAGACAGGAATGGATTGGACTTGGCGATGCAGTGACCATACATTGGATGCACTTTATGATTGTATACATCTATAGGATGTCATCCCGCTGACCTCTGACTGGAGGAAGGAGACTGGGTGGAGAGGAGGGGAAAAAACACTGTTGGGAAAATGAGACATGTATGGAGCAGAGAGGAATAGTGTGCTGTCACCCGGCAGGGAGAGCAGTGAAAGCTGCATATAGGTGAATATGTGAATTTACACGGGAATTTACATTTTCACTCTGTTATATTAAATAAAAAATTTAAGAAAAGAAAAGAAAAAAATGAAATTGAGAGAGCAATTCTATACAGTTGGGGAGTAAGTATTTTAAAAGAAGTGAAAGACTTGTACACTGAAAACTACAAAATATCACTGGAAGAAGTTAAACCAAACCTACTGCCATTGAGTCAGGTGCATAAAGAAAACCTAAATAAATGGGAAAACATCCCATATTCATACATTTGAAAGGCTTAACATTATTATGAAGGCAGTGCTCTCCAAATTAATCTACACATTGAACTCAGTCTATGTCAGAATTCTACCTGGCTTTTTTCTTTTGCAGAAATTGAGAACTGACTTTAAAATCATATGGAAATTCAAGGGACTCAGAATAGCCAAAATAATCTTGAAAAAGAACAAGTTGAAGGATTTGTACTTCCTGGTTTTAAAACTTAAAGCTTACTTATAAATCTACAGTAATCAAAATCTGTGGTACTGATGTAAGAATAGAATACATATCAGTGAAATAAATTTAGGAATCCAGAAATAAACTCTTACATCTCTGCCTAGTTTATTTCTGACAAGTGTGCCAAGATGAGTTAGTGGAGAAGAATAGTATTTTCAACAAATTTTGTTGGGGCAACTGGATAGCTCCGTGTGGAAGAATGAAGTTGGACTCCTCACACTCCGCACAAATGTAAGCTCACAGTGGATCAAGAACCTACATGTTATGGCTGAAACTATAAAATGCTTATGAGAAAACATAGCCATAAATCTTTGTGATCTTGGATTAGGCAGTGATTTCTTTAGATGTTATATGAAAAGCATAAGTAGCACTATTAAGGTCCAACAGACTGGAGGGTCCTCAAAAGACCTGGCCCCAGAGCTGAAACCATTCCTGAAGCCAACTCTGTAAACAAAAATTGTACTAGACTGTAACACATAAAATGATACTGGCAAAGAGTGTGCTCCTTGGCATAAATATGTACATAAAGCTAACTGGGCAGCTCCTATCCACAAGCGAGATGAGAGGGCTGAAAGAGCCAACAGCTGGTTGAATAGATGCAGGAAACAGGATAGAAAGAAGGAGCAGTATGCTCTCACAGGGTAAGGAAAGCAGCTTGAGTCTCATGGCAGCTCTGTGTGCAAGTTTTTGTATGACAAATTAACTTGGATTGTAAACTTTGACTTAAAGGACAATAAAAAAATTATTAAAAAAACAGCTATTCAAACCCAAACTACAAGAAATACTGAAAGAAGTTCTTGGCTTTGGCTTAGAGGAATGAAGCCAGTAACTTTATATTTTAGAATGACACACTACTCAATACTCTACTCATTTAGGAAAGGCTCCAAAGTAAATCACAGCTTTGATATGGAAAGAAGCAATCTAGTGATCATCATGAAAACTATGGTGTCATCATAATAAAAAGAGGGATGTACCACAGTTGTTATAGTCCTTCCAGATGGAGAGGAAGATGACAAGACTGGTAGTAATTAAAATTGGGTTTATAAATAGTTTATTAAGGGGGTTATAGGGTCAGCTGTAAAGCACAACAAAGATGTATCATACCGTTTCAAGAAATCTAACACACGTGTCTCAACAACTATAAAACCAGCTCTGAAAAAGGTGAAAAATCAACTCACCAAAAAGAGTGTCCCAGAACAGACTAATAAGAACAACAGAGAAAACATCAACATAAAAATAAACATATCAGAATGGCAGCAGTGAACACATACCTATCAATAATTACATTGAATATGAATGGACTGAATGCTCCAGTAAAGAGACACCGAGTGTCATCTTGGATCAAAAGACACTACCTATCCGTATGTTGTCTACAAGAAACTCACTTGAGACCTAAAGACAGTAACAAACTGAAAATTAAAGGATGGAAGAATATATATCAAGCTAACAATGAACAAAGAAGAGCAGGGGTGGCAATTCTAATCTCAGACAAAATCAATTGTAATGTCAAATCTACCATCGTGGACAAAGATGGACACTATTTATTGCTGAAAGGTTCAGTACACAAGCAAGACTTAACTATATTAAATATTTATGCACCTAATGTCTGAGCACCTAAATATGTCGAAGAAACACTGACTACGCTCAAAAGAGAGTTAGATGACTCCACCATAATAGTGGGAGACTTCAACACTCCACTCTCATTACTAGACAGATCATCTAGAAAAAAGCTCAGTAAAGATACAGAAGACCTCATTGACACAATTAACCAACTAAACCTCACTGGTATATACAGAACTTTCCACCCATCAGCAGACAACTACACCTTCTTCTCCAGTGCACGTGGAACATTCTCCAGAAGTGACCACGTGATAGGTCATAATGCAATGCTCAACAAAATCCAAACCATTGAATTACTGCAAAGCATCTTCTCAGATCATAAAGACATCAAAGTTGAAATCAATAGCAGAAAAAACATAGATAGAAAGTGGAACTCTTGGAAACTGAACAACATCTTGCTCAAAAAAACATGGGTTATAGAGGAAATCAAGGATGAATTAAAGAAATTCATGGATTCCAATGAGAATGAAAACACTTCCTACCAAAACCTGTGGGATACAGCCAAAGGAATGCTCAGAGGTCTGTTTATCTCCATAAATGCACACATCTGGAAGGAAGAAAGAAAGCAAATCAAGGAACTAACTCTACAGCTTGAACAAGTAGAAAGAAAACAACAGAGGAACCCCTCGGGCACCAAAAGAAATGAGATTATAAAGATCAGAGCAGAGCTAAATGAATTAGAGAATACAAAAACAATTGAAAAAATTGAAAAGACCAAAAGCTGGTTTTTTGAAAAGATCAACAAAATTGACAAACCACTGGCTAAACTTACTAAAGAGAATCAGGAAAGGAAACAAATAAACCAAATTAGAAATGAGGGGGGAGTTGTCACCACAGATGCAACAGAAATCAAAAATATCATAACAGAATACTATGAAAGACTGTACTTTAACAAATTTGAAAACCTAGGGGAAATGGACCAATTCCTTGACTCATACCACCTACCCAAATTATCACAACGTGAAGCAGAACAACTTAATAAACCCATCACAAAGGAAGAGATTGAAAAGGTCATCAAAACACTGCCAACCAAAAAAAGTCCGGGCCCAGATGGCTTCACGGCAGAATTCTATCAAGCATTTAGAGAAGAGTTATCTCCAATACTACTGAGACTATTTCACAGTATAGAAAGGGATGGAGTACTCCCAAACTCATTCTATGAAGCCAGCATAACCCTGATACCTAAGCCAGGGAAAGATCCAACAGAGACCGAGAACTACAGACCAGTATCACTTATGAACCTAGATGTAAAAATCTTCAACAAAATTCTTGCCATCAGAGTACAACAACATATCAAGAAAATAATCCATCATGACCAAGTGGGATTCATACCAGGGATGCAAGGCTGGTTCAACATCAGGAAAACAATTAATGTGATTAACCACATAAATAACACAAAAGACAAGGATCACCTGATTTTGTCCATTGATGCAGAAAAGGCATTTGATAAAGTCCAACACCCATTCATGCTAAAAACTCTTAGCAACATGGACATAGACGGCAAATTCCTCAACACAATAAGGGCCATTTATACAAAGCCAATTGCCCATGTCATCCTGAATGGAGAGAGTGAACGACTTTCCCTTGAGATCAGGAACTAGACAAGGATGCCCACTGTCACCTCTCGTATTCAACATTGTGCTAGAAGTTCTAGCCAGTGCAATTAGACAAGACCAAGAAATAAAGGGCATCTGCATCGGCAAAGAGGAAGTTAAAATCTCCCTGTTTGCAGATGATATGATTGTATATGCAGAGAACCCCAAGGAATCTATAAGTAAACTACTCAAACTGATAGAAGAGTTCAGCAAAGTCTCAGAATACAAGATAAACATAAGTAAATCAGTAGGATTCCTTTATACCAACAAGGAGACTGTTAAGGAGGAAATTATCAAATCAATACCATTTACGATAGCCCCAAAGAAGATAAAGTACCTAGGAATTAATCTAACCAGAGGAACAACAGACCTTTACAAAGAAAACTACAAGCCCTTACTACAAGAAACTAAGAGAGACTTAGATAAATGGAAAAACCTACCCTGCTCATGGATAGGAAGACTTAACATTGTGAAAATGTCTATTTTACCTAAAGCAATTTATTTGTATAATGCAATCCCAATACAAGTTCCAGCATCATTTTTTAATGAGATGGAGAAACAAATCACCAATTTTGTTTGGAAAGGGAAGAAGCCCTCGATAAGTAAGGTACTACTAAAGAAGAAGAACACACTGGGAGGCCTCTCATTACCCGACCTTAGAACATACTACATTGCCACAGTGGTCAAAACAGCCTGGTACTGGTACGAGAACAGACAGATGGATCAATGGAACAGAATTGAGACCCCAGAGATGACACCATCTGCCTGTGAACAGTTGATATTCCACAAAGGCCCTAAGACATTAAACTGGGGTAAAAACAGTATCTTCAACAAATGATGCTGGCAAAATTGGGTATCCATCTGCAATAAAGTGAATCAAGATCCATGTCTTACACCTTGTACTAAAACCAACTCCAACTGGATAAAAGAGCTAGATATCAATCCTAAAACGATAAAGGTCATCCAAGAAAAGGTAGGAACAACAATGGAAGTTTTAATACACAATGAGGACAGACTGCAAAATCTGTCAAGGAAACCTCAATCAACAGAAGAGAAAATAGATAAATGGGATCTATTAAGAATTGAACACTTTTGCTCATCCACAGACTTTATTAATAGAATTCAAAGAACACCCACAGAATGGGAAAAAGTATTTGGCAACTCTATGTCAGACCGACGCCTGATCTCCATAATCTATAACATACTACAAAATATCAATAAGAAGAAGATAAACCATCCAATTAAGCGATGGGCAAAGGAGATGGACAGACACTTCACTAAAGAGGAGATCCAGGCAGCCAAAAAACACATGCAGACATGTTCATGATCTTTAGTTATTAAAGAAATTCAAATCAAGACAACGATCAGATACCATCTCACCCCAACAAGATTGGCCATGATCCAGAAAACACAAAACAAGAAATGCTGGAGAGGCTGTGGAGAAAGTGGAACCCTCCTACACTGTTGGTGGGGTTGCAAAATGGTCCAGCCTCTTTGGAAGGCAATCTGGCACTCCCTTAAAAAAAATGGATATCGATATACCATTTGACCCAGTAATTCCACTACTTGGAATATATCCTACAGATTTAAGGCCTTTCACACCAACGGACACATGCACCAGAAAGTTTACCGCAGCATAGTCCACGATAGCAAAAAGATGGAATCAACCCAGATGCCCAACAGTAGAAGAATGGATAGGCAAACTATGGTACATATACTCAGTGGAGCACTACGCAATGATAAAGAATAATGATGATTCCAGGAAACATCTCCTAACCTGGTTTCAACTGGAAGACATTATGTTGAGTGAAAGTAGTCAGCGACAAAGGGACAAATACTGTATGAGACCTCTGCAATAAGATCTCAAAAACAGACTTGTGTATAGAAGAGAAGACTCTTTGACAGCTGCAAGGGAGGGGAGGGAGGGCGGGTGAGGGTGTGACGGTTTAGTTTAGATAGTTACTAGAAATCTAGTTGGGAGAAAGCGGTGATAGCACACATTAGAAACAGGAACAACATTAAGTGATCTTCATCATAACTTGAGTATTCCTTGCATCTTAACTCAATACTGCAAGGATAGAGTAGCTGGGGTGTGGAGCGGGGGACTATGCTCTTAGGTGAATTCCAGGCCAATTGGCACAACTAGCGTTTTGCTAAGAGAGCTCTCTGCACCCCACATTGGTGAGTGGCGTCTGGGGTCTTAAAAGCTGCCAAGCTGCCATCCGAGGACAGAACAAATAGTCCCCACTCAGGAACGGATGCTCACCAAGGACCAAAATGACATGCGGTAAAGACAACCTAGAAGACAGACAGACCCACAAGAGTGGGTGCCTACATTGACTTGGGACCAGAAGAACCGGATGGTGCCCAGCCACCACCAGTGATAGCCACGATGGAACTCACAGAGAGGAGTCTCACTGGCGACACAAGAAAAAAAGGGGTGCATCATGAGATCTCCATTAAAAGACCTCAATTGATGGTCCAGTGGTTTTGGGGTTCCTCTGAGAGCATGGCCCCCGGCCCTGATGCTGCCCTTTCCCATAAATTATAACAAAGGTCCATTCTGGACAGGAATGGATTGGACTTGGCAATGCAGAGTGACCATATATTGGAAGCACCTTATGGTCCTATACATGTATAGGATATCATCTTGCTGACCTCTGGCTGGAGGAAGGGGAGTGGACGGAGAGGAGGGGAAAGGAGGCTGTTCGGAGGATGAGACAGGTATGGAGCAGAGAGGAATAGTGTGCAGTCCCTGGACAGGGAGAGCAGTGGAAGCTGCATATAGGTGGGCATGTAAGTTTATACGTGAATATACATTTTCACTGAGTCATGTTAAATAAAAATAAAAAATTAAAAAAAAACAGCTATTCAGTCGCTACTACATATGTTATTATACTGAGTACTTTACCTGAATAATCTCATGTAATTCGTCAACAACTAAGAGAGTGGGAAGGATGCTATCGAGGAAAGTGGAGAGTACCCACAGGAGAGGTGAACATTTTACAATTCATATGTCTGAATCAGTATTTATATCTAGAATATGTAGTGAACTGTTTCAACTAAACAATAAAAAGACAACTCAGTTTAAAAATGTGCAAAGGATTTGAATAGACATTTCTTCTAAGAAGATATACAAATGGCTAAGATGTGTATAAAATGATACTCAACATCATTAGCCCCAGCCATGCCAAAAGCCAAGTGCCGTCATTAGCCCCAGGCAAATACTAATCAAAATCATAATCAGATGCTACTTCACACCTCTTAGACTTGTCACAATAAAAAAATGCACAGTAACAAGTGTTTAGAAGGTTGTGAAGAAGCAGAACCACTCATACACTTCTACACAGAATGTAAAATGGTGTAGCCACTATTACCCAACAGTTCTGCTCTTTGTATTCACCCAAGAGAATTGAAAACTTACATCCACGCAAGAAGCTGTACACAAGAAAATGTTTATAGCAGCAGTATTGCCCCCCAAATGAAATGAACCCAGATGTCCATCAACTTGGTGAATGTGGTACATTCATACAATGGAGTATCAGTCATAGAAGAAAAAGATGCATACTAATACTTGGATGAGTCTTGAAAACATGCAAAGTGGAAGAAGCCAGGCACAAAAGACTGCCAGCCAAGCCAGCACAAAAGACTACTTATTGTATAATTCAGTATATATGAAATTCAGAATAGGCAATTCCACAGAGTCAGAAAGTAAATTTGTGGCTGTCAAGGGCTGAGGAGTGAATGGGAAGCGTGGAGAGTGGTTACTAGTGGGCACAAGGTTTCTTTTAGGGATGATTAAAATTTTCTGAGGAAAAGAAGACTCTCAATGAAATGAGTTGAGACAGTGACTGCAACAGTGGGCTCGGGCATAGTCACAGGTGTAAGGATGACATAGGACTGGACAGTCTTCTTTCCGTTATACATAGGATAGCTATGAGTCAGAATGACTATACAGAACCTAAAAAAGAAAAATGTTCTGGAATTAGATAGTGATGATGATTGCACAACTTTGTGAATATCCTAAAAACTACTGAATTATATACATTGAAAGACATATTTTTATGGTATGTAAATTACATCTTAATTTTTTTTTCAAAAAAAGGAAATAGGGATGCATTGCAGTGATCTGAGAAGATGATTATCTTCTTATGTTACGTATACAGTTCTTTAAGCATATTAGAGTATGACTGAGGATCTCATCTAGAGGGAATGAGACTTAACTGAATAGATCTCTAAGGAAATGCAGTAAATCCATTTAGGACAATGTCAGTGTCACCATGAAGGCACTTAATCAACATCTGTGTCTGAGTGTCTCCATAATGTAGATATGAGGCAGACACAGTCTCTGCCATCTAGCTTAGAAAACTAATTAGGATAAAGTTCTACAAGGCAGAATGTGACTAAAGTACCAAATGGTGCAGATGGTCAGTGTATGATTGGATACTCAGAATGCGCTCTAGAGGAGTGTTACAGATTGAATTATGCCCTGCCAAAATTTATGTCAACTTGCCTAGGCTATGATTTCTGGTATTGTGTGGTTGTCCTTCATTTTGTGATTTGATTAATTATCCTGTGTTGTAAATTATAACCTCTGTGATGTTAATTAGGTAACATTGGAGGCAGTTATTAATGAGGCAGACAGAACCTACAAGATTGGGTTGTGTTTTGAGTCAGTCTTTTTAGGGATATAAAAAAGTTTAAACAATCAAGCAGAGATCAGAGGGACCACGTACCACTAAGAAAGAAAAACCAGGAACTCAGTGCTGCTTTTAGCCCCAAAGTCCATGTCCTGAGAAGTTCCTAGACGAAGAGGAAGATTGATGCCAAGAAACATGGAGATCTCTAAAAGAAAGGTGGACTCACAGATGTTTAAAGAAGGCAAGAACGTTTCCCCAGAGCCAGCAGAGAAAGACTTCCCCTACAGTTTGCATCCTGAATTTGAACTTCTAGCCTCCTAAACTGTGAGAGTAAATGTCAGTTTGTTAAAGCTGTCCGTTTGTGGTATTTCTGTTATAGCATCACTAGATAACTAAGACAAGGAGGATGTGGAATTTGGGCTGAAACAAAAGATAAGGCAGAATTTGAATATGTGAAAATGGTGTAGGTAGGGGCTTTCTGAGCAGGCACAACAGTAGTTCTTAAAATACCACCAGCAACCAAATTCCCAGCGGTAGTTCCAGACCTCTTGAAAGCCTGTCATTATTGATTCATTTGCCTTTCTTAGATCTGTTAAGAATGGTAGATGTCATTCATAGATGGTTCTATTGTTCAGTATAGTTTTCACAAGGATCCAGAAACATCCTGTATACTTCGCCTGTGTTGTGAGTTAATGAGGGCATAATAGTGTAACTAAATGAATGTTTGGATAAATGTCAGAGCCAAGGATGATTATTACCCAGTATCGGGCATTGTCCATTAAAAAATAGAAGGAAATAGCAATAAATCTCATTCTTTTATTTTCTAACTGCCCCCCACTCAAACCGATCTTCCTGTATGTTATTCGTTCCTGGCTTTTAGTCCCCTAGGCCCAATTCTTTTTCCACATTGGGCCCCAAGCCATTGATTTGCTGTATCATTTTAAGGTAAGATGTTAGAAACAATGTACTGCAGTCAGATCACATTCCTTGGGTTTGTTGTTTCTTCTTCTTAGAGTCAGTGACTGAGAGTTGTTTCTATCAAGAGTTTCTTAAATGAGCAAGTCAGGGAACTCAAATGACTTTAGGCTGAACTTGATACTATGAAAATTTGTAGTAGAAACTAGAGTAACACATATATTCAAGTTAAACTCAGGAGATGGAGAGAGAATAAGGTTAGAAGCTAGACAACATCGGAGGCCATACTGGACTACAGAATGGGAGAAAAAAGTCTGGTGGGAACATTGCCCTGAAGGGATGAAGAGCATTGAAGAGTAAGTGGATTTCAGGTAGCACATAAAATGAAGCTGCAAAAAAGAATGAGGAAGCTGCTTATGCTCTGATATGGAACAATTTCCAATATATGGTTTTAAATTTGAAAAGAAATAAAACACAAATGGAAAAAGTGGACAACATACAATAGCAGATGGGTAATGTAAGCAGAGAGATGGAAGCTCTAAGAAGGAGTCAAATGGAAATTCTAGGAATAAAAGAAATAATAGAAATGAAAAATGAGTTTGATTAGCTGATCAATAGAATGGACTTGACCAGGGAAGGAATCAGTAAGCTTAAAAGATGTATCACTAGAAACTTCTCAAACTAAAAAATAAAGGAAAAAAAAGAATGGAAAAAAATTGACTAGATTGGTAACTATGACATAATTACAACAGGTATCACGTACATGTAATGGAAATACTAGAGAGAGACAGAGGAGTAGAAATATTTGAAGTAATAGTGGCTAAGAATTTTGTAAAATTATTGACAGACATTGGACCACAGACAGATCCAAGAAACTCAGAGACCACCCAACAGGGTAAATATTCAAAAATCTACATATAGGCATATCATTCCAAACTTCAGAAAATCAAAGAAAGAGAGAATCCTGAAAAAACGCACAGGAAAAAAACATTACCTAGACAGGAATAAAGAATTGTATTGTGTTTCTCTTCAGACATTATACAAGCTAGAAAAGAATGCAGTGAAATATTTAAAAATGTTGAATTTACAAGGTGCCAGATATACTACTAAGAGCTTTATATATATTATTTATATATATTAATTCAGATAATCTTCACAACATTCCTCTGAGGTAGGTAACATTTCTTATCCTCATTTTCTGTATGTAGAAAGAGGCCCACAGAAGTTAAATGAATTTCCCCAAATCCACAGTTAGTGAATGGCAGGACGGGAACTCAAACTCAGGCAGTGGGACCCAGATCACAAATGTAGCTTGGACTTTTAGGAATAAAGTCAAATACAGTTTGTTGTTACCTAGCAGAACTTTGTATAATGAATATCAGGAAGAAGAAAAATAATTCCAGAAGGAAAGCCTGAGATATAAGAAGGAAAAAGTAATCATGAAAATTAGTTTGCTTTTAGGTAAGTCTAAATGAACATTCATAAATAGTAATAATGCATAGTTATGGAATTTAAAAAGAGAATTGAAACCTCAGACAAAAACAGCATATAAGCTTAAAAAGTGATGATTGAAGTATTCTAAACCAGGAAGTCTTGGGGATGTAGTGGTTAAGTGCTATAGCTGCTGACCTGAAGGTTGGCAGTTCGAATCTACTAGGTGCTCTTTGGAAATTCTATGGGGCAGTTCTACCCTGTCATATAGGTTTGCTATGAGTTGGAATCAACTCGGTGGCATTTTTGTTTGTTTGTTTTTAATTCTAAACCAAAAACAAAACCTACTGCAGTCAAGTTGATTGCAACTCACAGCGACCTTGTAGGACAGAGTAGAACTGCTCCACAGTGTCCAAGGAACAGTTGGTGAATTCAAACTGCTGACCTTCTGGTTAGCAGCCATAGCACTTAACTACTAAACCCCAAGGATTTCCAAGTATTGTAAGGCTTTGCTTTTTATCAGTGTCACATTACCTGGGAGTTTGTTAGAAATACAAAATGTCAGGGCCATCTCAAATGTACTGGATTGGAATCTTCAATTTAACACATACCCCCCAGGTGATTCCTGTGTACATTAAAGATTGAGAAGCACTCTTCCAAGGTTCTTCAAATGTTTGGGAGTAGGGTTTTCATATTAACTGACTTCAAACTTGGCCAAACTCAGTAACATAATTTCAAGATTAACCACTAGGAGACAAAAATAGCAAGTTGTGAATTAAATTGTGTCCCACAAAAAATGAGTGTCAGCTTGGCTATGCTGTGATTCCCAGGATTGTGTTTTTATCCACCATTTCATGGTCTGATTTGATTTTCCTATGTATTGTAAATCCTACCTCTGTGATAAGGTAGGATTAGAGACAGTTATGTTAATGACACAGGGCTCACTCAATACAAGCAGGTTGCTCGTTTAGTCGATTTTTTTTTAGATATAAAAGAGATAATTGAGCAGAGAAGACAGAAACCTCATAGAACCAAGAAAGAAGTGCCAGGATCCCTCCACTGAAAGGCTCCTAGACCAGCAGAAAATTGGTGACAAGGGCCTTCCCCCAGAGCTGACAGGAAGAAGAAGCTTTCCCAGGAGCTGGCACCCTGAATTTGAATTTCTAGAGCCTACTGCATTGTGAGAGAATTTGTTTGTTGAAGCTGTCTACCTATGTATGTTTGTTGTAGCAGCACTAGATACCTAAGACAGAATGCAGATAGCTTCCAAATCTGTGGAGGGGAAAATTGGAGTCAGGAAATTAACCCACTAAAAAACGAGAAAAAAAGATGTACAGGGCAAATGAAAAGCACACAAGTTCAAGCACAGTGGCAATCCTAATGTATATAAGCAGTCAAAATTGGCCAGTTACAAATCAGAGATTGTAACCCATTGCCATCGAGTCAGGTCTGACTCATAGCGACCCTAGATGTCAGAGCCAAACTTCCCCGTAGAGTGTCCAAGGAGCGCCTGGCAGATTTGAACTGCTGACCTTTTGGCTAGCAGATGTAGCACTGAACTCAATTTACAGAGATTGTAAAGTAGGTTTAAAAAGTAACCCAAATATGTGCTTTTTACAAGAATGCCCAAAACATGGGAGAATGAAAGTGAAAATATGAAGAAAGATATTCCAGGCAAACACTAAACATCAGAATGTTGGGATGACCATATTGTTGTTAGGTAGCATCAAGTCAGTCCCAGCTCATACTGACCCTATGTACAATGGAATCAAACTCTGTCCCATACTGTACCATCCTTGCAGTCGTTATTTGAGCAGCCACTGTGTCAGTCCATCTCTTTGTGGGTCTCCCTCTTTTTCGGTGATCCTTTATCAGGAATTATGTCCGTCTTTGGGAACTAGTCCTTGTGATAACCTGTCCGAAGCACTTGAGACTAAGTCTTAACCATCCTCACTTCTAAGGAGCGTTCTGGCTATATTAATATTAAAAAAAAAAATACTTTAAGGCAAACAGGTTCAGTTAATTTAGAAGACTTAATTCTAAAATTATCTCACAATATATAAAGCCAAATTGATAGCAAAGTACAAAATAGAATAAATCCAATATATTAGGAAATTTCTATAAATTTTGTAAGTCTAGCACCAAGCCAAGTGCCGTCGAGTCGGATCCGACTCATGTTGAGCATTAAAAAATTAGTGTTGGACGGAGAGGAGGGGAAAGGAGACTGTTGGGAGGATGAGACATGCACGGAGCAGAGAGGAATAGTGTGCAGTCACCGGACAGGGAGAGCAGTGGAAGCTGCATATAGGAGGGCATGTAAATTTATACGTGAATGTACATTTTCACTTAGTTATGTTAAATAAAAATAAAAATTAAAAAAAAAAATTAGTGTTGTTGTTAGGTGCTACCAGTTCAGTTCTGACTCACAGTCACTGTCTACAGTAGAATGAAACACTGCCTCAAAATTGTTGCTAAAAAAAACCAGTGAAGATACAAAATATTTGAACACAGTTTACGCATATACAGGATGGTATCATCTACAGATCTTGCAGCCATCAGTTAGAAAATATACTCCCTTCTTAAGCATATGTGAATTTTTCTAAATAAAATAATGAAACCTAGAACAACTCAGAAGGAATGGATGGTCGTGGTTTGAGTAAATATTAACTTGCTTTTCTCTTTCGATTTTTCCTTGGTTTTGAGTATGACTCACACTCAAGGAGCACAAAAATGTAATTGCCGTTTCTGAAACTTGGATCATCCCTGTGATACTCATCTCTCTTTCCATTTGCAGCCCCTTCCATGGAGTGAGAGGGAACTGCCTGTGTCTTTGACAACATAATTGAGTTGTATGTGTCACGTGATTTCAGTTGTTCATGAAGTATAAATTAGGAGAATGACTACTCATACAGTGGCTGCAGCATTAGGCAAAGGCTTTCTTTGCGCACGTTTACTTGGAGGGGAAGGAATAGAAGTTTTGAAATTCTGGTACTGAATCCTTTCTTCAGCATTCTTGTCCTGTAAATGTAGATCTCTTTGCATATCCAAAAGTTTGGTGACGTTGTATGTAGCATTTCCAAACACACCCTGTCCCCACACGACAAGCAGTAATCTCCGCCTCCTCTGACTCATCACAATCCTTTATCCGTGCACAATGTTTGACACACAGTGGGCATCTAACAGATGTTTGAATGAAGGATGGTGGAATAGAAAGGAAAGAAGGAAAAAGAGAAATCTGTGCCTTTTAAGGAGTCCTTGGGTAATGCAAACTGTTAATGTACTTGGTTGCTAACTGATAGGCTGGTGGTTCAAGTTCACTCAGAGGTGTCTGGGAAGAAAGGCCTGGCAGTCTACTTCCAGTAAAACAGCCACTCACAATCCAATGACACGTAGCTCTACTTGGACAATGCATGAAGTTGGCGTGAGTCAAAATCTGTTCAAAAGCAGCTGGCTTTTTTATGCCTTTTGTTTGTTTGAATTCTTTTATTTTAAAATTTATTTTTTTATTGTACTTTAAATGAAGGTTTACAGAGCAAATTAGTTTCTCATTAAACAATTAATACACATACTGCTTTGTGATATTGATTGATAAGTCTATGACACATCAACGTGCTCCCCTTCTCCCCTGTCCTCCCTTGCCTTCTCATCTTGCTCCTGGGCTGATGTGCCCATTTAGGCTTGTTTCCTTTTATGGGCCTGTCTAATCTCTTTAACTGAGGGGTGAACCACAGGAGTGTCTTCAGTGCTGAGGGGACCACTGTCTCCAGGTTTATCTAGTCTCTGCCAAACCAGTAAGTCTGTTTTTGGTGTATGTGAGCTAGAATTTTATTCTACGGTTTTCTACAACTGTGTCCTGGTCCATCTGTTGTGATCTCTGTCAGAGCAGTCAGTGGTGATAGCTGGGCCACATTTAGTTGTGCTGAACTCAGTCTGGTGGAAGCAATGGTCCATTAGTCCTTTGGACTAATCTTTCCCTTGTGTCTTTGGTTTTCTTCATTCTCTTTTGCTTGAAATGACTTTTTTTTTTTAAGCCTCTTAAGGATTTTTGTTTATTTTTTTGTCCTAGATAGTGCTAAGAAAGGAAAGAAAAACTGACTTTATCAGCTGATAGTCTAGCTCCAGGGCAACTCAAGTGCTTTGTAAAGAAGGAAGAAAACAGAAACTTCCAGTCAGGCGATCAACAATGTTCTCAAAGAATTTTAGCTGCAGAATTCACATGGCCTTACTCCTTTTCTAAAGATTTCAGGAATACCGAGGACTCTTACACTATATGGAAAATATTTTTAACCTGGCTTGAAGGGAGGCCCTATGTCTTAATCACCTGGTACTGCTCTAATGGAAAATACCATGAGTGGAAGGTTTCATGTAGAGAGGCTTTTATTGTCCAGTCTGGTAAGCCACAAATCCATTTACAAATTGTAAGTCCATTCAGTAGAATTTATCACAGTCCATAGGCTAAGTCCACATCCAGTGAGAGCATCTCAGCACAGGAAGCTCGGATCCAAAGGACATGCTCTGCTCTCGGTGCTTCTCTCTCGGTGGTATGAGGTTCCCAACTTCCTCAGCTCACTTCTCTCCCTTATATTCCACAAGCTTGTAGCTTGGGTCCTGCCTTACTCACACAACTGCAAACCATTCTCCATCATCAATATCACAGAGGCAGGACTCACGACACATGGGAGGGAGGGCACCATATTAGAACTCCTAACCAAGTCAAATCAACACATACATTTTTGGGGGGACACAATTCAATCCATGACACCCTATGTCATCCCAGGTCCATTGCCACCTTAGTAAACACTTTAGACTATAATCTCTGTGATTCCAACACTTGGTAGTTTGTTGTATTAGTTTTCTGTTGCTGTATAGCAGATTACCACAAATTTAGCAGGGTAATACAACACCCATTTATAAGCTCACAGTGCTTGTGGGTCCATTTTCAGACCCAGCGTGGGTGGGCTCTCTGTGTTAGCGATCAGAAGGCTGAAATCAAGGTGGTAAGTGGGCTTGAGTTCTGATCTGGAGGCTCTGGAGAAAACTTGCTTCCATGTCATTCATGCTATTGGTAGGATTCAGTTTCTTGTGGTTGTGGGACTGAAACCCCTGTTTGGGGGCTACTGTCGGTTCATAGAGACTGCCTGTATTCTTTGACACATAGCCCTCTCAAAAAGTCAGCAGTGGTATGTTGGATACTTCTTAGGCTTCCCTTCTGCCACAAGCTGTGATAGACTTTGTCTTCTGCCACAAGCTGGAAAGAACTCCTTGCTTTTAAAAGGCTCATATGATTAAGTTAGGCCCATCTGGATAACTTTTATTTTGAGGTCAGCTGTGCCATATAACTTTTTTGTTGGGGTAAAAGCCATCATATACGGTAACCCTGATATTAGGGCTGGAAATACTGGGACCATCTTAGAATTCTGCCTGCCACATTGATATACATGTTCTATCTCATTTACTAGACACATAACAATGTTTAGTAAATGCAGATTTCTACATTATCAGTGACTAAAGTTAATATAGTAGAAATTATGTTTGGCGATCATAATCTTACTAATTTTTTTCCATAAATTTTATTTATCTTGTTATTGAGAATATGCACAGCAAACAATACACCGGTTCAAAAGTTTCTACAAGTATAATTTAGTGAGTAATTGCATTCAAGTTGTGCACCCATTCTCACCCTCCTTTTCTGAGCTCTTCCTTTATTAACATAAAAATCACTGCCCCCTAAGATTCTTACCTGTCTTTTGCGTTGTTATTGTTCAACTTGATCCCATGTAGATACTTCTTAGAAGAGTATAATGCTAAAAGCAGACCTTTTTCTACTAGTTAAACTAGAAGCCTTCAGGAGATTTTCTTATACAAGCTTTAAAGATTATCTTAGGGCAGTAGTTTTAGGGGTTCATCTACCTTCATCGCTCTAGTAAATCTGCAGTCCATGAGACTTTGTAATTCTGTTCTGCAGTTCACCACTGTTGGTCAAGATTCTTCTATGAACTCTTTGATCAAAATGTTTAGTGATGGTAGCTGGGCACTATCCAGTTCTTCTGGTCTCATGATAAAGTAGGTAGTTGTCCATGGAGGCTATTAGCCACACATTCCATATCCTCCTATTCCTGACTCTCCTTCTGTCATGGGTTGAATTGTGACCCCCCAAAAATACGTGTAGCCATGTGGCTGAGACATGATTCCCAGGATCTTGTGATTGTCCTCCATTTTGTGGTTTCCCTAAACTGTATGCTAAAGGACTAGGGTGGGGCTGTAAATTCCTTCATAGGATTACTTCCCTGCCCTGCTGTAAAGGGAGTTTCCCTGGAGTATGGCTTGCCGAACCCTTAATCCTTTCATCCTATGAGAGATAAAAGGACAGAGAAGCAGGCTGAGAATTGTGAACCTCATTACCATCAAGAAAGCAGCACCAGCAGCACCGGGAGAAGAGCGTGTCCTTCAGACCTGAGATTCCTGTGTCAAGATGCTCCCTAGACAAAGACTGATGCAATACTGGACTTTCTTCCAGAGCTGACAAGGAGAAAGCCTTCCCCTGGAGCGAACACCCTGAATATGGACTTGCAACTTGTAAGAATAAACTTTCCTTTGTTAAAGCCATCCACTCTGTGGTGTTTCTGTTAGAGTAGCCCTAGCTGACTAAAACACCTTCTTTTGTTGTTCCAGGTGATGTTACTCATTTTTAAATACCTGGTATCTACTGTAGTGTCTGACTAATAGTGTTAAACAAAACAAACGTGTTACCATTGAGTTGATTCTGACCTATACTATGGTATTAGTAAATGCTTAGATTAATTCATTATATAGTTCAGGGCTGTTGCGTGATTATCATGTAGTGTAATGTATTTTTCCTAAAAGCATGTGTAATTCAGTTTATAATTTCTTTGAAATTTTAATAAAATGGTAGTGTATGTATAAGGTCTTCTAGTTTGGTTTTCTTTTTGTTTGTACTTTCAAAGAAATGTATTTCATAATGCTTACTCACATAAATATCTCCTGTATTTTGTTTCTGGTATAAGAAAGGAGTAGTGTAATAGGAGATGAAAGTTGGATTCAGATCTTGTCCCTGTCACTAACCAGCTAGGCATGTGTGTTTTAGGTGTGAGGGCAATTTGGAATGCTTCTTCATTTTTCTTGTTTCTTTTTTCTGATTTCTCCTTATAGATGCTGTAGTCGTAAGCTCTGTCTTCCAAGTCAGAAAGTCTGTTTTCTATTTGTTCCATTCTGTTTTCTTGGCTTTGAATTGAAGTTTCTATGTCTTTGATTTTTGTTCTTGATCTTCTGGATTTCAGAATACTGGTGTTCTATCAGGTCAAACACCTTGCTTAATTTTTCATTTTGCTCTGCTGCATTTTGTATAAGGTCTAGGAGGGCTCTCTATATAATCCTTTTGTATTCACCTTCCAATAGTTTCAGAAAGGTTTCTTTGTCTGGGAAGTTCTTTGGTGCTTTCTTTTGGGGGCCTTCTGAAGCCGTGGGTGATTTCTTGGTTATGCTTTTCTCCAAAGTTTGTTACTTTTGGGGCATCATGTGAGTCAGTAGAGGCTGGGAGAGATGCTGTGAGGATGGACTGCAGTTGTTTCTCTAGGCTGTCTTAATGAAAGGTAAAAGGTATCTGACAACTTCTGAATTCAGTCAGATTTTCAGGTGTATAGGTCCCTCTTCCCAGCTGGCAAAGTAAGCACCTCTATATGCAACCCCAGATGTTATAAACTAGTTCAAAATGCAGAAAGGTTACTGCCCTGCTGGCCTCTGCTGTCGAGCCCCAGCTGTAGGTGACACTGTGTAGAATACTGCTTTTCTGCCACAAAAACGCTCTCCTTTCTGCAGGCGCTGCCTCCCAGCCTAGGAATTAGGTCCAGCTGAGGCCTCCGTATGGGTAAATCCCCCTCCCAGTGGAACAAGATGGCATCCCACACCAACTGCCTGCCTGCCTCAATACAGGTGACTCAATGGCAGACGCGGAAAGAAAGGCCAAGGGTGCCGAGATGCACAGAGTCCAAAGCCAGGCTCTCAAAATATGGTGATTTTGCCTGCCGATCGCACCAACAATGCGTCTGAGATTAGCTGCTAGTCAAGTCCCAGCTCTGCCCACCAGCTAAGACAGAGAAAAAAAGTTAAATGGTGAGTTACATTTGGTCCATGAAAGCCAGCACTCACCAACAGTGGGGATTGGCAAAAGAGAGAAAGTTTTCCATTCAGTGGTATGAAGTCCAAATTAACAGCCCTATCCCATGTCCTAGGGCCCACTAGAAGTCCAGAAGGCTCCATTTAATTATCAATTCAGGCCTTCTTTTCCTGAGGGATTTAGGGAGCTATGTGTTTAGTCTGTTATCTTAACTCCATTCCCCCCCCCCCCGGGAACCATAGTTTGTTGATCTATTCATCTGTTAATGGGCACCTAGGTTGATTCCATCTTTTTGCTATTGTGGACAGTGCTGCAATAAATGTTTGTGTGTATGTATCTGTTCATGTAACCACCTTTATTTGTGTAGGATATATTCCAAGCAGTGGGATTGCTGGGTCATAAAGTATTTCTAGCTTTTTAAGAAAGTGCCAAATTGTTTTACAAAGAGGTTATATCATTTTGTATCCCCACCAGCAGTGTAGGAGAGTTCCAGTTTCTTCACAGCCTCTCCAGCATTTGTTGTCTTGTGGTTTTTTTTGGATTATTGCCAACCTTGTTGGGGTAAGATGGTACCTCATTGTAGTTTTGATTTGGATTTTTCTAGTAGCTAATGATCGTGAGTACTTCCTTGTGGGTCTTTTGGGTGCCTGTGTGTGTTCTTTGGTGAAATGTCTGTTCATCTCCTTTGCCCATTGTTTAATTGGGTTATTTACCTTTTTCTTATTGATATCTTGCAGTACCTTGTAGGTTATGGAAATCAGATGTTGAACTGACATGTAGTTGCCAAGTATTCTTTCCCTTTCTATAAGCAGTCTTTTAACTCTCTTGATAGTCTTGGGATGAACATGTTTGATTTTTAGTATTTGCTATTTATCTGTTTTCTGTTTGTGCATTGTTAGTCAGATTTTGTAGTCTGTCACAGCCATGTATTAGAACTTCCATTGTTGTCCCTATTTTTTTCTTGCATGATCTCTATCATTTTAGCTTTGCTATTTAGGTCTTTGATCAATTTTAAGTTAAGTTTTTGTGGAAGGTGTGAGATATGGGTCTTGAATTTTTTGCAGATGGATATCCAATTTTGCCAACACCACTTGTTAAAGAAATTGTTTTTAACGCAGTTTACAACTTTTGGGCCTTTGTTGACTATTAACTGTTGATAAGAGGATGGTGATATTTCTGGGTTTTCTATTCTGTTCCATTGGTCTATAGAACTGTTGTTGTACCAGTACCAGGCTGTTTTGGCTACTGTGGCACTGTAATAGGTTTGAAGGTCTATAGAACTGTTTTCGTACCAGTACCAGGCTGTTTTGACTAATGTGGCACTGTAGTAGGTTCTAAGGTCAGGTGGTGTGAGGCCTCCCACTGTGTTCCTTTTCTTCAGTAGTGCTTTCCTTATCTAGATTTCTTCCCTTTCCAAAGTTGGTGATTTGTTTCTCCATCTCATTAAAAAATGACACTGGAATTTGTACTGAGATTGCATTCTATATGTAAATCGCTTTTGGTAAAATAGACGCTTTCCCAATGTTAAGTCTTCCTATCCATGAGCAAGGTAGATTTCTCCACTTTTGTAAGTCTTTTTTGGTTTCTTACAGTTGGGTCTTGTAATTTTCTCTGCATAGGACTCTTACTTCTCTGATTAGATTTATTCCTAGATGCTTTATCTTCTTGGGGGCTATAGTAAATGGTATTGATTTGATGATTTCCTCACTGATAGTCTCTTTATTAGTGTAAAGGAATCCTACTGATTTACTTAGTTTGTCTTATATCCTGATACTTTGCTGACCTCTTCTGTTAGTTCCTGTAGTTTATTTATGGATTCTTTAGAGTTTTCTGTGTATATGACTATATCATCTGCAAATAGGGATATTTTTGCTTCTTCTTTATGGATATGGATGCCCTTTATTTCCTTGTCTTGTCTGATTGCTGTGGCCAGAACCTCTAGCACAATGTTGAACAGAAGTAGTGACAGTGGGCTTGTCTAGTTCTCTTTCTCAGGGAATTCTTTCAGTCTTGCAACTTTCAGGATGTTGTAGGTGGTTAGCTTTGTGTAGATATTCCTTACTGCATTGAGGAATTTCTCTTCTATTTCTATTTTGTGGAGAGTTTTTAACATAAATGGGTGTCAGACTTTGTCAAATGCCTTTTGTGCATCAAATTGGGAAAATCAGGTAATTCTTGTCCTTTGTGTTATTTATGTGGTTTATCACATTAATCGTTTTTCTGATATTGAACCAACCCTGCATTCCTGGTATAAATCCAACTTGTTCATGATGGATTATATTTTCAGTATGTTGCTAAATTCTGTTGGCTAGGATTTTGTTGAAGATTTTTGGATCTAGGTTCCTGAGTGATATTGGTTTGTAAGTTTCTATTGTGGGATCGTTCCCTGGCTTTGGTATCAGGATTATGCTGGCTTCATAGAATGAATTTGGGAATATTCCATCCTTTTCTGTGTTGTGTAATAGCTTCAGTAGTTTTGGAATTAACTCCTCTCTAAGAACTTAGTAGCATTTCTCATGAAGCCATCTGGGCCAGGATGTTTTTTGATAGGTACTTTTTTGATTACCTTTCAGTGTTTTCTTTTGTGATGGGTTTATTTTGTTCTACTTCTCCTTGTGATAATTTTGGTAGGTTATGTGAATATAGAAATTTGTCCTTTTTCTCTAGGTTTTCAAATACAATTTTCATAGTATATTTTTTATGATACTTTTGTTTTCAGTTTGGTTGGGTTGTACATCCCTCATCTCATTTCTTATTCAACTTACTTGTTTCCTGTTTTTCTTTTGTGAGTTTAGTCAATGATTTATCAATTTTGTTGATCTTTTCAGATAGCCAGCTTTTGGTTTTGTTAGTTCTTTCAGTTCTTTTTCTGTCCTCTAATTTGTTTAGTTTGGCTCTAATTTTTATTATCTGTTTTTTGTCTTGTGTCCAAGGGGTTCTTTTGTTGTTCTCTTTCTACCTATTCATGTTGCAGGGTTAAGTTTTTGGTTTGGGCCCTTTCATCATTCCAGATGTGTACATTTATAAATTGACTTCTGAGCACTTCTGCTGTATCCCATAGGTTCTAGTAGGATATTTTTTCATTCTCATTTGCTTCCATGAATTTCTTTGTTGTATCTTTGATTTCTTTGGTAACTCATGAATTTTTGAGCAAGGTGATGTGCAGTTTCCATCAGTTTGAATTTCTATGCATATTTTCTCTGCTATTGATTTCAACTTTTATGGTTTTATGGTCTGATAACATGCTTTGCATTAGTTCAGTGGTTTGAATTTTGTTGGGACTTGCTTTTTGACCGAGTATGTGGTCTATTCTGGGGAATGGTCCATGTGCAATGGAAAAGACAGTGTACTTATCTGTTGATGGGTAAAAATTTTGTGTGTCAATGAGACTGAGTTGGTTGATTGTTGCAGTAGGATCTTTTGTGTCTTTACTGAGCTTTTTTGTGGGTAATCCATTATTTCAAGTGGAATATTGAAGCATCCCATTATTGTGGAGTGATTCATCTCATTTTTCAGTGTTGTCAGTGTTTGTTCAATGTATTTAGGTGCTCTAGTATTCAGCACATAAATAATTAATATTGTTATATCCTGCTTGTGTATTGAACCTTTAAGCAATAGTGAGTATCATTGTCCATGGTGGTGGATTTTACTTTAAAATCTATTTTATCTGAGGTTAGTATGCCACTGTACTTTTCTTTGCATGTTGTTAGTAAGTGTTTTTCCACCCTTTGATTTTTAATTTGTTCATACTTGGAGTCTAAGATGTGTTTCTTGTAAGCAGCATATAGACAGATCACGTTTTTTGATCAAACCTGTTATTCTGTCTCTTTATTGGAGCATTCATTCCATTTACATTTGGTGTAATTATTGATAGATACATACTTAGTGCTGTCATTTTGGTGCTTTTATTTTTGTGTTGACATTTTCTTTGTTCCAGTTAACGTTCTGTTCTGGGTCATTTTTCCTTATAGATTTTCTTTTCATCCTTTTCAGTGTTGGTTTTGTGTCTGTTGAGAATCCTGTATTGTGTTTCTTGTTTTGATGTGTAGTATTGTTAGTTTGCTTTGCAGCTACTTCTTTGTTTCCCCTTAATGTTCTAAGTTTAAACCAGTCTTTAACTTCTGTATATCTCCTTGACTTCTCCATCTGGAAGAGCTATAAATATTGTAATATGTACCTCTTTATAGTGTAATGATGTCATAGTTTACATGGTAGGATCTCTATTTCCCTAATTTTAATATTTTAGCTTTGATTGAGCTTTGTGACTTCCCTGAATAGGACTCTGGATGCTGTGTCCTGCATTGCACCCTTTAGTATACATCTGATGTTACTGATTTTCTAATTGAAGAACTTCTTTCAGCGTTTCCTGTAATTTTGGTTTGGTTTTTGAAAAGTCTCTAAACTTTTGTTTACCTGAGAATGTCTTAATTTTACCATGACATTTGAGTGACAGTTTTGCAGGATATGTAATTCTTGGTTGGAAATTCTCCTTCTAGGTTTTGTATCTGTCATCCTGCTGCCTTCTTGCCAACATGATTTCTGCTGAGAAGTCAGAGGACAGCCTAAAAGGTTTCCCTTTGTATGTTAGTTTTTCTTTAAGCCTAGCTTCCCTTAACAGCCTGTCCTTATGTTTCATTTTATTAAGCTTGATTATGTCTTGATGTCTTTCTTTCGGGTTCTACCTTTTCTGGAGTTTGATAAGTGCCTTGGATAGCTATGTTCCATGCTTTTGTGGTGTCAGGGAAGTTTTCTGTCAGCAGCTCTTCAACAGTTCTTTGTATTTTCTGATATTCCTCTCTGTTCAAGAACTCTACTTGTAGATTTTTCCTCTTCATACAGTCCCACATGTTTCTTACTGCTTTTTAGTTTTTCTTGATTCACTTATCTGATTTCTCCTTATAAATGCTAGTGTCATTTGCTTTGTCTTCAGTCTCACTAATTCCACATTCCGCTTCCTCAGTCCTGCTCTTTTGGCTTTGCATTGAATTGTCTAACTCTGTAATTTTATCACTGATCTCCTGAATTTCAGATCATTGACGTTTTAGTAATCTGTATAGCTAGCTTAATTTTTCATTTTGTTGTGCTGCACTTTGTTTAATCTCTAGACGGGCTCTATACTTAATCGTTTGTATTCTACCTTGAATAATTTCAGGAAGGCTTCTTGGTCTGAGGGTTTTTTTTGATTCTTTATTTTGTGAGTTTTCTGGAGCCATGGTGGTCTGCTTCTTTAAATGGTTAGACGTTGATTGTTGTTTTCACACCATCAAAAAGCTGTTCGGCTTCTCTGGTATTGCACCAACAGAAGGTATGGCATAGCTGTAAGAAGAGAGTAAGTAAAGGCACTGCTAGACTTGACCACAAGCCACCACTGCATTCTCTAGGTGCAGCTGACTTATGTACAGCTTCTCCGGTGAAAGGGATGCTATCCAGCCCTGCAGTGCTGCTGAGCTTGGCCACTGGCTGCACCTAGACCCTCAGGGGTGACAGGCCCCACCTCCTGGCTGATAGATACTGTGACCTACTTGTGCTGACTCTTCAGTCACCAGCAGACACTGTGGCATAGCTCAGAGAAGGGAGGGAAGGTTCTGTAACACTTAGCCACTGGCTCCTGCTTCATTCTGTAGGTGCACTTGTCTTAAAAATTGTTTTTCTGCTGAGAGAGGCACTGTATGCTGTAGCTGGTAGCAGCCAGGCCCTCAGGACTGGCAGGCCCTGCCTCCTGGCTGACAGAGGTGGCAACCTACTGGTAGAGTCTCTCAGGGGTTGCGTTCACAGACAGTATGACATGGATCAAAGAAGAGATGGGTAAGGGTGCTGCCACACTTGGTTGCCAGTTGCCACTACATTCTCTAGGTACTCTTGTCTTAAAAACAGCTTTTCTGGTGGAAGAGGCACTGTCCAGTCAGGCACTGTTCCTCAGTGTGGCAGTCATCCCTAGTAGGGCCCTCAGGTGTGGCTGACTCTGCCTCTTAGCTGAGTAGGATGGCATCCTGCCTGAGCCACCTCTGCTGTGCTGAGCCAGCAGAGTCTATGGCACAACTCAGAGAAGAGAGGGGGGAAGGGCACTGGTGCCCTCGGCTGCTAGCTGCTCCTGGGTTCTCTAGATGTGACTGTCTTAAGCACAGTCTGTTTGCTGCAAAAGACACTGTCTCCTTAGGTGCTGCAGCTCAGCATGGTTCCTGGCCTCTGCCAGCCTCTCAGGCTCAGCAGTCCCAGTTCCAGTCTCCTGGTTAACAAAGATGGTATCCATACCTGAAAGTCTCTCAGCTGCTGTACCACCAGAGGTAAAACTCTTTGTGCTGCCATCTTGCCTCTGACAAAGGTAGTTTTCCCCTTTATGTTGCCCAGTCTGATCTCGCAACCCTATGCCTGATCTTGGGGCTCCCAGAGTGTCAACTCTGCTCCATTCAATTGCTTTCTAGGGCTTAGTTCTCAGAGAGGATCGAGAAGATGAGTGACTAGTCTGCCATATTGGCCCCACCACTATGAATTTTCTGAATTTTTAATTTATGCCACTGTATACTTTTTTGCAGCCTGTTCAGTTTGTTTTTGTGCTTTGTTGCATTTTGCCTCATCTCCTTCCTGATCTCTTCAAGAGTTCTATATATTAATCTTTTGTATTTTTACTTCCAGTAATTTCAGGGATTTCTCTTCATCTGGAAAAATCTCTTGATTATTTTGGAAGCTTTCTGAAGCCATCATGTTTTGCCTCTTTAACTGATTTGATATTAACTGTTGTCTCCAAGCTATCAATAATTTGTTTATTTTATTTATGTTTGTCTACTGTGTTGTATCTTCTTTTATTTTGAAATGTTCACATAGGCAGGTTGTATGTGCTAGTTTGTTGGTGCCTTTGAAGTTCTAATGTTCTGTCACCAGGTGGCTAAAGGTGTTACTAGACATGTGAGCCCAGAAATCCGTTTACTTTTTTGTATGGATTTAGCTCAGGTATCCAGGTTGTTAGGAAGCACACGGTGCCAGTTCACCCCTGCAGTCCTTAATGGGTATTGGTGATTAGTGTAGGCACATGTGTCTGGCTGTACATACTGAGAAAGGCAGGGATCTGACAGCCATTCCTGAATATCTGTGTGGAAGGTATGTCCCCTTATATCTTTTCTGAAGGAACTGTTTTTGCCCTTAATTTCTGACTCAATTGAATTGGCAGGGTTTTTTTTTTTTTCCTGTTCTCCATGATGTAGTAAATTGTTCTCTCTCTGAATCTAGGGGAATGGCTCAGGGTGAGCACAGGGGAATGGCATTAGACTCTGGATCCTGGCACAGTACAGAGGGGAGGGAAGGTTCTAGCATAAGGAAGAGAGGTTTAGCTGAAAGGAAAGTTTCAGATCCATGGTTAGATACAAACCACTTAGTTTTTGACACGTGAGTGCTGTTTTTCACTGGTTCTGGAGGCTTGAGTGGGCCCTCTGCTTAGTCTCTTCTGCTGAGGAGGTTGCCGTCCAAATGCCACTGCTCTGCTTACCATACTGACTAAAGTTACCCAGCAGGTCAGGTCTGAGCCGTCGTAGGTATTTCTGAACGTACTCCCACTTCCCCATCACTCAGTCTGATATCTCAACTTTCCCTTTGATGTTCAGGTCTCCTAGAATGTCATATTTAATCTGTTCATTTGTGCTCTTGAGTGTTTGTTGTTAGAGGAATCACAGGAAGTATATGACCGCTAAACCCCATCTTGGCCTTGTCCCTCACGTCCCCTTTTTTTTCATTTTAAGGATATCAGTTTATAAGCCAGTTTTTCTCCGACTACCTTTTTAAGAGAAAGAGAGGGAAGAAATAGATGGTAAGTGTTGGGAGGGGGGAGTAATGTTTGTTCAGAAAATTTAAATATCTGTTTCTAATATTTGGGCTGTCCAGTTAAAAAAAATGTGGCCCTCTGGGAGCATGGTCCCTGACTCTGATGCTACCCCTGTCCATAATTCATAATGGAGGTCAACTCTTTGGACAGGAATAGATAGGACTTGGAGATGCAGAGTGACCATGTCATGTGTGCACTTTATGGTTCTTTGCATCTATGGGATGTTGTCCTGCTGACCTCTTACTGGAGGCAGGAGAGGGGGTGGAAAGGAGAGGATAGAAGATTGTTAGGAGGATATGACATGTATAGAATGGAGAGGAAAGGTGTGCTGTCACTGGGCAGAGAGAGCAGTGGGAGCTGCACATAGCTGGGCATGCAAATTTATATGGGAATATACGTTTTCACTCAATCATAATAAAAAACAAAAAGAAAACGTGGCCTTTATTTCCAGTGAAGCCCTGTTCATCGCCTGGGATTCCACCCTAGAGTACTATTCCTCTGTATGCTGAAGAGTTTTCATTCTTTCTGTCTCTTACTAGAAAATGTGAGTATCAGAAATCACTTTAAGGAGTATTTCATAAATATCTTAGTCATCTAGTGCTGCTACAGCAGACATACTACAAGTGAATGGCTTTAACAGAGAGAAGTTTATTTTCTCACAGAAAAGTAGGTTAAAAGTCTAAATTCAGGATATCAGCTCCAGGGGAAGACTTTTTCTCTGTGTAGGCTCTGGAGGAAAGTCCTTGTTGTAAATCTTCCCCTGGACTATGAGCTTCTCAAGTGTAGAGACCCTGAGTCCAAAAGGACATGCTTTACTCCCAGTTCTTCTTTCCTGGTGGTGTGAGGTCTGTGTACCTGAGAAGCTCCCAGTACAGGGGAGAATAGCACCAAGTATCTTTCTTCAGAGCTGACAGAGAAAGCCTTCCCCTGGAGCCAATTCCTTGAATTTGAACTTTTAGCATACTTTTCTGTGAGGAAATAAATTTCGTTTTGTTAAAACCATCTACTTGTGGCATTTCTGTTATAGTAGCACTGGATGACTAAGACAGAATTTGGTACCAGGAGTCAGACAATACTGTAACAGATACCCAAAGTGTACAAGTAGTTTTGTAACTGTAAATGCTCAGAAAGCTCGGAAGGAACTGAGGAGAGCTGTTCACACTGTAGAAACCTCAGATGGTGCAAAACAGCAGTAGCAGCAGCAGTGAAGAAGTAGCAGCATAACCAGGAAACCAGCACCAGGCAGTGCTGGAGCCAACCCACAGAGCAAGAGAGTTGAGTGCCCGTGCACAGGAGGCTTCCTGGTGGAGTAGGGTACCTCTGGACACTTACAGGTGAAAGTAGGCTTGCCAGCCCATAGAACAAGATAGCTGAGTGCATATGTGCAGGTGGCTACCTGACAGAATAAGGAGCCTCTGAGCACTTATTGGTAGACCGCGTACCACCAAGACAGCAGTGCCAGAGACAGAGTGCATCCTTTGAACTCAGGGTGCCTACACCTCAGAAGCTCCTCATGCAGTGGAAGATTGAGGATAACAACCTTCTTTCAGTGCCTACAGAGAGAGAAAGCCTTTTGCAGGAGCTGACACCCAGAATTTGGACTTTTAGCCTTTTCTGGGAGAAAATAAATTTATCTGTGTTAAAGCCACCCATTTGTGGTATTTCTGTTAAAGTAGCACTAGATGACTAAGACAATAGGAAACTGGAATAGGACAGACTTAGGATAGGAACACATTTAGGGGCTTGGGGACATAGTAGAGATATATGGAGCAAGAAAGAGAAAGACACAGGAGAGAGCTACCCAAGACACAGTAGTAGGCAGAGCCCGCGTTCTGAAGCCGATGGACTTTTTGGTCTGTGTTATCTTGAAGAAGATATTTAATCTCTCTGGGATTGTTATCTGATCTGTAAAGTGAAGATAATACCACCCACCTCCAGGATTATGGAAATTACATAAAATATGGGTATATGTATCTGTCAGTGAAGGCTTGCTTACTGCTGTGATGCTGGAAGCTATGTCACTGGTATTCAGGTACCAACAGGGTCACCCACAGTAAACAGGTTTCACTTGAGCTTCCAGACTAAGACACATTAGGAGGAAGGACCTGGCTGTCTACTTCTAAAAAGAATTAGCCAGAGGAATCCTTATGAATAGCACCAGAACACTGTCAGATATAGTGCTGGAAAGTGAGCCCCCATCTCATTTGGAAGGCTCTCAGGAGACAACCAAGGAAGAGCTGCCTGCTCAAAGTGGAGGCAACCGTAGTGTTGTGGAAGGAGTTAAAGCCTTCAGGATCTTCATTTGCTGATGTGGCACGACTCAAATTGAGAAGAAACAACTGCAAACATCCATTAATAATCAGAACATAGAATGTATGAAGTGTGAATCTAGAAAAATTGGAACTTGTAACAAATGAAGTGGAATGCATAAACATTGATGTCCTAGGCATTGGTAAGCTGAAATGGACCGGTTTGAGCCATTTTGAATCAAGCAATCGTATGGTCTGCTGTCCTGGGAATGAAAACTAGAAGAGGAACTGTATTGCGTTTATCAGCAAAAAGAACATTTCAAGATCTGCTGTGAAGTACAGTGCTGTCAGTGATAGGATAATATCTGTACACCTACAAGGAAAGCCAGTTAATACGACTCTTACTTACATTTATGCACTGACTACTAAGACCAAAGATGTAGAGACTGAAGATGTTTACCAGCTTCTGCAGTCTGATGTTGGTCAAACGTGCATATCAGGATGCATTGATAATTACTGGTGACTGGAATGCAAAAGTTAGAAACAAAGAAGAAGGATTGGTAGTTGGAAATTACAGCCTTGGTGATAGAAATAATGCCAGAGATTACATGATAGAATTTTGCAATACTAATGACTTCCTCATCACAAATACCTTTTTTAACCAACACAAATGGTGACTGTACACATGGACCTCACCAGATGGAATACACAGGAATCAAATTGACTACATCTGTGGAAAAAGATTGTGGAAAAGCTCTGTATCAGCAGTCAGAACAAGATCAGGTGCTGACTGTGGCACAGACCATCAATTCCTCATATGCAAATTCAAACTGAAACTGAAGAAAATTAGAAGTCCACAAGACCTTGAGTATGTGCCTCCTGAGTTTAAACACTGTCTCAAGAACAAATTTGATGTGTTGAACACTAATAACCAAAGACCAGATGAATTGTGAAACAACATCAAAGACATCGTGAAGAGAATAAGAGGTCATTAAAAAGACCGGAAAGAGAGAAAAGACCAAATTGGATGTCAGAAGAGTCTCTGAATCTGGTTCTTGAATGTTGAGCAGCTAAAGCAAAGGAAGGAATGGCAAAGTAAAAGACCTAAACAGAAGATTTCTAAGGGCAGCCCAAGAAGACAAAAGAAAGTATTATAATGACATGTGCAAAGAGGTGGAAATGGAAAACCAGAAGGGAAGAACGCATTCTGCATTTCTCAAGCTGAAAGAACTGCTGAAAAAATTAAAGCCTCGAGTTACAATAGTGAAGGATTACAGGGAAAATATTAAGTGACCCAGGAAGCATGAAAAGAAGATGGAAGGAATATACAGAGTCGTTATATCAGAAAGAACTGTTTGATGTGCAGCTATTTGAAGAGACAGCATATGGTCAGGAAGTGATAGTACTGAAGGAAGAAGTCAAAGCTGCATTTAAAGACATCGGCCAAAAAACAAGGCTCCAGAAATTGACGGAATATCAGTTGACATATTTCAACAAACAGATGCAGCACTGGAAGTGCTTACTTGTCTATGCCAAACAATGTGGAAGCCAACTACCTGGCCAACTGACTGGAAGAGATCCATGTTTATGCCCATTCCAAAGAAAGGTGATCCAACTGAATGTGGAAATTAACCGAACAATATCATTAATGTCACATGCAAGTAAACTTTTGCTCAAGATCATTCAAAAGCAACCACAACTATATTGACAAGGAACTGCCAGAAATTCAAGATGGATTCAGAAGAGGATGTAGAACTAGGGATAGATACCATTGCTGATGTCAGATGGATCTTAGCTGAAAGCAGAGAATACCAGTGTTTACCTGTGTTTCATTGACTACACAAAGGCATTCGACTGTGTGGGTTATAACAAATTATGGCTAACATTGCATAAAATGGGAATTCCAGAAAACTTAATTGTTCTCTTAAGGAATCAATATATGGATCAAGAGGCAGTTGTGTGAACAAAACAAGGGGACAGCACATGGTTTAAAGTCAGGACAGGTGTGCATCAGGGTTCTATCTGTTCACCATACCTTTTCAATCTGTATGCCCAGCAAATAATCTGAGAAGCTGGACTGTATGAAGAAGAACAAGGCATCAGGATTGGAGGACAACTCATAACAACCTCTGATACTCAGACACCAGCTTACTTGCTGGAAGTGTAGAAGGTTTTAAACACTTACTGATGACGATCAAGGACCACAGCCTTCGGTATGGATTACACCTCAGCATCAAGAAAACAAAAGTCCTCACAGCTGGACCAGTAAGCAACATCGTCATAAGTGGAGAAAGGATTGAGGTTGTCAGAGATTTCATTTTACTTAGGTCCATAATAAACACCCACATAAAAAAAGCAGTCAAGAAATCAAAAGACACATTGCATTAGGAAAATCTGCTGCAAAGGATCTCTTTGACATACTGAAAAGTGGAGATATCACCTTGAAGACTAAAGTACACGTGACCCAACCTGTGGTATTTTCAGTCACATTATACGCATGAGAAAGCTGAACAATGACCAAAGAAGACAGAAGAAGAATTGATGCCTTTGAATTGTGGTATCAGAGAAGAGTGTTGAATGTGCCATGGACTACCAAAAGAGCAAACAGATCTGTTCTAGAAAAAGTACAAGAAGAATGCTCCATGGAAACAAAGATGGCAAGACTGTGTCTTAGATACTTTGGGTGTATTGTCAGAAAGGATCAGTCCCTGGAGAAGGACATCATGCTTCATAGAGTGGAGGGTCAGTGGAAAAGAGGAAGACCCTCCGCAAAATGGATTGATATGGTAGGTGTAACAGTGGACTTAAGCATAAAAACGATTGTAGACATGGCACAAGGCCAGGCAGTGTTTCTTTCTGTTGTTCATAGGGTTGCTATGAGTTGGCATTGACTCGACAGCACCTAACAACAAAACAACATGTTTGTGAAGTACAATAAAAATATTACATGTGATATTGTTTCGTGTTATGTCGTTATATTCATCAAATTGAGTATAGAGTTCGGCTTTGAGCAATGAGGTGGAGAAAATTGTTTACTTTGTCCTTTTTGTTTGAGATATGTACAATGACTGTGTAGTATTAGAAACTAAGATATTTTCACATTAATGAAGAAAGGAAATATGTGAAGTACCTGACATTTAGTAAGTGCTCAGTAAATGTTAGTTTTCTTTTCACCCCTCCTTTTTTCTTTCCCCAACACATCTATCACCTCTGAACGTCCTTGATTTTTTTCCTTGAGGCCAACTCTTCTTTCTGTAATGAAAGGAGTAAAATTCACTTATAAAGACAAGTCTTCTCCTGGGTTGGGTATAGACAGAGGGTCAGAGAAAGAAACTCTATGTTCTGTGTAAGAGAATAGAGTATACCGATAAAGCTTGCGTTTGTGTGTCTCCTATCATTTACTAGCTAAATAACCTACAAGTAATTATTTGATGACATTTTAATTTCTTCTTTTAGCCATAATTATAATACCTAATGGGTTTATGGTCTGTATATACTTGAAATAGTCTCTGGTGCATTATGTCACTTAGTACATGTTAGTTGCCATTATTATTATCATATCTTAGGCCATCCTGATCCTTTTCAGTACTTAAGCAAGTTTTAAAGGACTAGCAGTACTATAGATGGCTCAGAGAAAGTGGTCTTCATCTTTTACCATGTTTTTCTCTTCTTTGTCTTAAAGAGATTTATGACCCTAAAGCTTTTAATTTGCTTTTAGTGTCCACTCTGTCAGTCTACTGAGCTGACCTGTGTAGTGGGCTTTGGTGTTTTGTTGTTGTTGTTTGAGAAAGAGAAATCTGCAGCTCTTTAGCCATGAATCCACTGCATTGAGCCACTCAGGAAATCTCTGGGGATGTTGACCAGTGTTCCATGTTGAAGAATTAGGGAACCCTTGGTCAGTATACTGTCACAGATCATTTTGGAATTCCTGTGTATAATGTGGCTGAGAGAAAGAATCTTGTTGCCTGTTACAGCGAAATAGAATTTGGGGCACAGCGTCACTGTTGTGTCAGGCAGTTTCTGGGAATGCAACTTTCAGAAACTCCTTAGGAAACTGGAATACACTCCTGGATAAGATGTGAGTGATTTTGGGTGCATTTGTTTCCTTAGAATCTTGGTTAAAAAAAGGGGAGCAGTATTTAGTGCTGAAAAACATGATGGTAGTATAAATTAAGGAAAGGCTTGCCAGAGGTGTTTTGAATCTAAATGAGCTGCTTGGGATCTGAAAGCACAGCATCTTGTGTGCAAGTAAAGTGTCATGCTGAAGGTCACCTATCTGCTACCTAATACTTCGTTGTTCCACTTCTTGGATCAGCTCTGTCCTATTTGAGGGCATCCCTGGCAGCTTTATAGTCAGATTCAGTTAACTCATTTTGTTCTTTTGTTCAGCAGTGTATACCTGCCTACATCAACTGAATAGCGACATGGAATACCCAAATTTTGTTTTAATTCAGTTCACAGCTTGGAGGAACTTGTGCTCAGACCAATGCTTCAGCTTTGGAGGACACAAACATACAAGCTGTGCTTTCAAATATTTTGCAGTGAAAATACAGGGCTATTAACACATGAAAATATGCCAAAGATGTAGAGACTAAAGATTTTTTTACCAACTTCTGCAATCTGAAATTGATCAAACATGCAGTCAAAATGCGTTTGATAATTATTGATGATGGGAATGTGAAAGGAAATGAAGAAGGATCAGTAGTTGGAAAATGTGGCCTTAGTGATAGAAATGACATGGGAGATTGCATGACAACTTTGCAAGGCCAACAATCTTCTCATTGCAAATACCTTTTTCAACAACATACATGTGGACCTCATGGAATGGAATACACAGGAATGTCTTCTGTGTAAAGAGACAGTACCCAAACCAAATCAAACCCATTGCTGTTGAGTCAAGTCTGACTCACAACAACCCTATAGGAAAGTGTAGAACTTCCCTGTGCAGTTTCTAAGGAACTCCTGGTAGGTTTGAACTACTGACCTTCTGGTTAGCAGCAGTAGCACTCAACTGCTGTACCACCCAGGTTTCCAGAGAGACAATGGAGAAGCACAGTATCATCAGTCAGATTGCCTCTGAAGGAGTGAGGGCAGAGACTGGTACAAAAGGTTATGAGGGAACTTTCTGGGATGATGATAATGTTTTATATGCTGACAGAAGTTTTGATTGCAGAGTAGTATGCTGTTGTCAAAATTCGGCAAATGTACTTAGTATTTGGGTAGTTCATTGTGTATAAATTTTACATTAGAAGAAAAATGAATCAAATATTAAACAATGAAATGTATGCTTAAGTGTTTAAGGAAAAATGTACTGTTGTTTGTAGTTTGCTTGAAATTCTACAAAAAATAAGGTGGAATAATGTAGGGATAGATTGATGGACAAATGTGTGATAAAGCAAGTATTGTATAATATTAATAGTAGGATTCAGGTAGTAGGTTTGTGGTAAAATTCTTTCAATTTTCACCTTTACTATTTGAAATTTTCTGCAATAAAATGTTCAGGAGGGTAGGAACCAAATTGGAGACTTACTAGTTCCTCTTTAAGCACTCTCTCCTACATACCTTCTCTTCAGTTTCACAAGATGCATAATGTAAGATAAAGGTAAATGCCAGCAAGACGAATGTAGCAAGAGTTCACGCACCAGGCTCTATGTTAGAAAGATAACGTTCTATTAACCTGTTGGCCTGTGTCTCCCATGTTGTGCCAACTGCTCGCTCGTCTACAGTATGTACTTGTGAATAATGCCTCTGGCCCCCCAATTTTATTTCTAATGACTGCACCTTTTTCTGGTGGAGGGAAGTCTGATCACCCTGAAAAAAATTTTTCCCTGTGTCATTCCAAACAGTGATCTAATTTTCATTTGAACAAAGGCATTTGTGGGGGCAAAGTACTCAACTTGTATTCTAGAGCAGACTTTTGTCAGGTAAGTGACTTGTGCAAGGTAAAACAACTGGTGGATGGTGGAGCCAGAATTTAGACTCAATTCTTACTCATTATACTTTTGGTCTTTAAGAGCTAAAGGAATACGTGGTGGAATTTCAAGACGCGAAGACTTATTTACCCCTCAGATTCTGCTGTGTGGACAGCTCCCTACTGTAGAACCAATTTTGGGCAAAGAAAGCCTCAAGCTAGTTCTTAGTTGCACAAAAGAATAGTCTCAGCCCTCTAATCTGTAGACTGTTTTTGTACTTTACCTACACAAAGCACCTCCAGACAATCAACTGTGAAAACTGTCAATCTTTGTGCCTTAGGTCAGACAAAACCTTCCAGGTTCAGGAATCCCCTGTGTTAGAATCCTTCTTAATCCTTTTTTTTTCCAGTCTGTATTTTTAATAAGAGCCTTGGTGGTACAGTGGTTGAGAGTGTGGCTACTCTTAACCATTTTACAAAAAGACATGCAAGAGATCATGAAGTTCATTTGCATAAGAATTTAAATCCTCTGGGCTCTGCCTGAGGGTCTTTGATTATTTTACACTCCTGATTTTATATGAAGGTGAGAGATTATGTTTGGGGGCTATTATTTTGCTTCCTAGAACACCACTCTTCTTTCCCTAGTTCTTAAGATACATATAGTAGGAATTCTGTGAACTTTGAATGAATTGGGTTATTGTCGACTTCTTCAGAGCAAGGTTTGGCTTTCCTCGTCTTTATATCCCCATCTCCCACTATATAATAGATGTTGGATAATTTTTTTTTTTTTAAAGAATTCATTGAACTGAGGTTGTTACTTCTTTTTTAGGTAAGTGCCTATCTTTTTAACTAGGCCTTTCTCATCCAAGAGCTTTCAGGCCCTAAATGCATCGTTTGTGTCTAGATCACAGGGTTAATGAAGGTAGACTAAGCTTATTAGCTGCTTCATGGGGCTACATGTTGGCTGTTTTAAGAAGGTGGCCTAGATAAGTCAAAGACTGACAATAATCATCCCATACCCCCAGCCGTACTCTCGCAAAAGGAAATCTTAAATTTTGGTCTTTAAGAAAAAGTATTTAAATAAGACTTCCAAATTTCAGATGGGGGTTGTGTGGGGGGTGTGTGTGTGAGTGTGTACTGTCGAAAAAGGAAATAAAAAAACCTATTTAAATAAGTCTTCCGAACTTCAGATAGGGGTTGAGTTTGTGCGCGCACACACGTGCACATGCACAGTGTTTTAGATTACCATTGTGGACAAAGGGAGAAGGCTTAGTGATCAAGAGAAGACGAAAGAGAATGGAGGCATTGTTGGTAGAAGGAAACATACCTAGGAATACAGAGGGAAAGAAAAATGCTCTGAAGGGATAGTGGCTTGGTCTCACCCTAGTTTGTGGTGAGTCAAACATCTGGTAACAGATGAACTTTCTGCTGAAGAGTTGTTTCCTCAGAAAGACCAGAATATTGAATGCCTTAGAGCTGGAAACCCTGGTGGGGTAGTGGTCAAGTGTTATGTCTGCTAACTACAAGATTAACAGTTCAGATTCACCAGACCCTTCTTGGAAGCTCTTTGGGGCAGTTCTACTCCATCCTGTAGGGTTGCTTTGTGTCAGAATCGACTCCACATCAGTGAGTTTGGCTTTTTTTGGTTTTGTTTTTTTGTTTAGAGCTGACTTCACTAGTTACCACCTTCTCAAAATTTTTCTAGTATTGTGGGACTTTGGGATCCAGAGTGGACGTTGCATGTTTTTGTGGAGAGGAGAGAAAGTATTAAATAACAGCTATCTTTCTCTACAGTAAACATTCTCAGAGGAGCTCTTGACATTTTTGAGAGAGTCCTTTGTTGATGCAATTGCTGCTGTAAACCCTAGAGTCTAGGGCATTCTTATTTGGCATTTTAACCTCAGAGACCCAAAAGTCATTGCATTGTCAGTGTCATTCAAGAATATTCTGTGAAGTGAATACATGAGTGGTAGTTGCATAAAATCAGTACAGTTAGTTATGTTTTAGAAAATGAGGAAGTGAACGACACCCAGGAGAAGGCAAGGGGCTGTTTATTACACCAGCGGGCCAAATGGGACCTTTGCAGGTTCCAACAAAATGGCCCCAGTCAAGTTTCGAGCCCCTAGTTATAGTACAGTCGTGGTTGAGACAAATGGGGTGAGTGGGCGGGGTTCTGAGAAGGGGGCATCCTGCTAGGGGGGTGGGAGGCTTTGATAGGGGGCAGCTGCATCTTATCAGGCGGGTGTAAGACTTTGAAAGGGAGCAAGCGGGCACCGGGCTTATCAAAGGAGAGTGTCCTTGTCCGACGAGAGCTGCTGTGAAATGAAGGGGGGGTTAGGCAGGTGCGGGAACAGCAAGGAGGGGGGGAAGGAAAATTTTTCAGTCTCTATATTAGTTACAACCAAATACCTTTTACCTCACCTCCACAGGTACAGGAAAAAACTTACTTGAGGTATACTGCTCATGAAAACTTCCAAGTACAGGGACGTTGGCTCCAATTTTTACTCCTATAGAAAACTACAAAGCAGTTTCTTCCAGTAATGTCCGCTGATTCGTACAGTATATATTTATGGAGTGACAGCTTTGCTATGTATCTGAATTCAGTGTGGTGTGATATAGGCAGATTGGATTCCTAACCATACCAAGGTACAATCTATAGAAAAGGAATACCTGGTCTTGTTTAAATTTGATCTTGAAATCTACAAAGAAAGACTGGAAATTACTTTAGATGTACTGCCTGAATTTTGTACCACTCAGTGCTGGCACATGGAAGAGCTCATCATTCATTATTTATGAAGCCCCTGAGAGACAGAGCTAACTGTATCCAGCCCACCCTCCCGAGTAACATTGGGAATTGGAACCAGTGGCACTCTAGATGATACGAGTGGATAGTGTCAGAATCTGTTATATCACCAGCTAAAAATTCTGCCCTGAGGCTGCAGTTAAGAGTTACCAAGTTTTAAATTTCCTTTGTGGCTATGTATTTTCTGCTTTTGCCCTTCTGGAAAAGGATGAAACTTCCTGCCCTGAAATTAGTGGCATTGTCCTTAGAAACAAGAGTCATTTTTCCTGAAGCAAGTTGGAAAGCGAGGATTCCCACTTCTCAACTTGACCTTTTGTGCCACATAATAGTTAGTCTTAATTCTGAGCTCCTGTTGTGTAGAGGGTGTTAGGTGACATGGTGGTTTGCAGAGATGAGTATGACATGCATATTGCACTCAAGGAGTTGAGTCTTAATAGAGAACTGAGACATGTATAGGAAAAGCCAAAGAAAAAGCAAGCACAGAAAGTCTCAGGTGAGTGATTTTTATGCAATTAAAATACTTAGGTTCAAAGGCTCAGCTTTATGTTCATGAACAAGTGAACATTTCTAGCCTTAGTTTATTCTTCTTTAAAATGGGGGTAACAATCTTGTTGCTGCCCAAGTCTCAGGTTTGTCGTCAGGATCAAGTGAGATAATTGTTTGAGAAACTTTGGGAAACAGAAATTAAAATACAAACACAAGTGTTAACCTATCTTGTCCTATTTTTCAGATGAGGAAACAGGCATGAGAAATGAAAACCCTTGCTCAGAGTCCCATGTGGCTTGTTGTAATACAACAGCCATGTGTAATTAGATGCAAAATAGAGTGACTTTTTCACTTTCTTGCAACCTTCATAAACTTTATCTGCTGCAACACTGTTAAGTAACAGCATGCTCTTGGCCCCATATTAAGAGACTTTTGGTAGAATGTGAGGGAGTTCATCTTAAGCAGAGTAAATATAGAGGTATTTTGTTGTTGTTACCTATCATCAAGTCAGCCCCCAACTTACGGCAGCCTGCATTAGATGAAACAAAACACTACCTGATAGTACTGTGCCATCCCCATAATCAGACCATTGTGATCCATAAAGTTTTCATTGGCTGATTTTTTATTTTTTTAGGTTATGCAGAGTTTATTTCTGCATTAGCAACACTGACAACAACCACACAGATAAAAGCAGCTTACCAAATAAGTATATTTTTGAAGTATATAACTTTTATAAAAATAAAATGAAACATTGACTATACCACAGGAGGTACTGAAGTAGCGAATTAAATTAAATGAACGACTTTGCTGCCTTATATAAACAAGTAATTGTTTATGAGGTAGAACTAAATCATTTCAGTTTCTAATTCATTCTAGCATTTTAAGCATGTGTCTCTCCTTTAGAATTATAGACAATAATAAGATATTGTTTTGATATTTCTTTGGAGTGGCAGTGGGATATTATCTGCTAATATAGGTTCTAAATTATATTTCCTCTATTTTAATTCATTTCCTTTTTCATAACTAATCAAGTAGACAACAGTACATAAATACAACTTGAAAACTCACATCATGTTTCTTCAAAAAAGCTCTGCTATATAATGTCAGTTATATTTGTTGTTTAGTTTCATTTATAATTAAAAATTTTCAACTGTGGCTGCCAATTCACCATTTTAATTTCACCATAATTATAGAATTCTAAATTCATTTTTTAATATTTCAGCATGTTAGCCTACTGACAGCTTGAATTTTGGGCTTTTTTTTTTTGCAATTTAGGTGAAAGTTTACAGAGAATTATTGGCTAATTTTTTATCAGACTTTCTTTCCTAGTCCATCTTAGTCTGGAAGCACTGCTCAGACCTTTTTAGCATTACGGCAATGCGTAAGCCTCCACTAATAGACAGGTGGCAGCTGCGCATGTGGTGCATTGGCTGGGAATAGGCCTCCACCATGAAAGGTGAGAATTCTAGGACTTAACCACTGTCATCTTATGCTTTGGGACTGGCAAAGATTCGGTAGAAATATAACATGCACTGTAACGTTTTAAATTTTCTCTTAGCCACAATTAACAAAAAAAATACACTGGTGAAATTACCGTATTTTATTAAATACAGTATGTCCAAGATAGTCTAATTTCAGCATGTCATCAATATGAAACAATTATTAATTAGGCATTTTATATTCTTTTCTTCATATTAAATCTTTGAAGTTGGGTGTGTTTTTCCACTCATAGCATGTCTCATTTCACACTAACCACATTTCAGGTGCTCAACGGCCGTGTGTGTCCAGTGGCCACTCTTACCAGACAGTGCATGTTTCACTTACTAAACAGCCTTCTACAGTCTCCATTTTCTCCATCTTTCATTTCTGGCTTTCCCTCGTGTTCTCATTCTTTTCTTTTAAAAAGTAAAAAGCCAAACCCGTTGCAGTTGAGTCAATTCTGACTCATAGTGGCCCTGTAAGACAGAATAAAGCTGCCTGATAGGGTTTCCAGGGATAGCCTTGTGAATTCAAACTGCCAGTATTTTGATTACCTACTACTGAGTTCTTAGTCACTGCACCTCCAGGGCTCCTTTTTCTTTTAATGAATTTGCTTATTTTCCTCTTTTTTGGTCCCTGGTAAAGCTGGCTTCTTTTCAGGCTAAGTGCTGGCTATCCTAACTTGGTCAAGAAAAAAATCCTTTCTTCTAGCTATTACTTGAAATCAGCAGTGTCCCTGAAATTTCTTTCTCTGTGAACATTCAGCTGTTTTGAACTGAGCTTCTCATCTCGCTTTACTTACATGACTGTCTCTTTTGCTAAATGTTGTGCTCCTCGAGGACAAAGGTACTGGTTATTCATTTCTGAAACCCCAGCAGCCTAGCACAGTTTCTGGCTGCTAGCAGAAATTTGTTAAATGTTTAATAATTGAACAAAGTAATGAGTAAAAGCTTTCCTGGCTATATGAACCAGCTCTTCCCCCACTTACTAGTAATTTTTTTCTCTTAAGGGTAGTTTTTATTACTTACTATGCTGTCGTGCAAGCAAGTAATCCTTGTTATTTGCAGGTTCAGTTATTTGCAGGTTCAGTTATTTGCAGGAAAACTTATACCTAGAGCTTTAAACATATTCTTCAGTTTTTTACAGAAACCCTTTCTTCATTTACCTTTCTGGACATCTGATTCTACTTATGTCAGGAAAGCTTTGAGGTCTGTTTGAGGCCTGGCTCTTTAACTGCCTGCTTTTTGATTCCTGGTGTTTCTCCTAGTTTCATTTCTTCTCCTCCACTCCATACCTGCCTGTGCTTTTTCTGTCTGGACCTCCCCTCACTTTGAGTTCCTTGTGTAACCCCAGCCCAAGTGACCTCAAGGTAGGAACTCCCAGCTGGACCCTGAATAGCAACTTACTATGAAACCACAAAGTCAAAGACCACTGGAATTAAAAAGGATCTTAGAGATCATTAAGTCAAAGGGTTTCCTTTTTTTTTTTTTAAAAAAAAAAAAAAGGTGACTGAATTGTTTTTTCAAACAAGCTATCATGCAGAACCCTATATGCAATACTGATGAAAATGGAGCTGCTAGAGTTGCTGTGAGTTGGTATCTACTCAGTGGCAATGGGTTTGTTGTTTTTTGGTTGAAATGTGGTTAGGGATTCCCTGCGATTCTCTGGGGCTTGAGAACCACTGACTGAATTCAGTGCCCTCACAATAACAAATGGCACAACAGAGACCTCAAGAAGTAAAGCAACTTGCCAAATACACACAGCAAGCTAATGATAGGACCTGGACCAGAACTCAGGTTTCCGTTCCAGGCCAGTGCTCTTCGTTTCCCAAAGGGGAGAGAAGACAGTAACAATGAGTCTTTTGTATTATTCCTCTAGATGAGAACTGACAAGGTCCACCTCCCCTTCCCCACCAGTAAATCAAGTTGGCTTCCTGTTGTTATTGTTTTTCTCTGGGACCCAGGCTGGGGCTTGCCTTAGCCTTTGTTCTGTTCCCAGTTTTTATGGTGCCAAAAAGGAAAGGGAGAGCGGATCCAGGCAGGCTGTTGTGGCACAGATGACTCCTGTCCCTTGGCCAGTCTGACTGTCTTTCAGAGGCAGCAGAATGCCATGGCCAGGTGTGTCTTTCAGGGCCTTCCAAGCCCTTGGAGGTGGTAGGTGGTTATAACTGCAGTTTCCTCATTAGCTTCTGTTTTTCTCAGTCCTTTAGCCACTGCCTGAGGGAATACATGGCAGCCTTGACTCTGGGAGTTATCAGTCAGTCAGAGCTCTCTGTGGTCTGGCCATGACCTACCTTTGTATTCTTATTTCTCAATATTCCCTTTATGCATCATTTGTTTTCTCCTAGGGCACCGGACACACGGTTTTCCCTGCTTATTTTTGTTTTTCTTTCCTCTCTTTCACCTATTAAAACCTTATTTATATTTTCAGAGCTAGCTTAAATACCTTCTTTATCAGGAGCTTTCTTGATGTTCAGCCTTATGCTGTCTCCCTCTATTGAAGTGTCATGAAGTTTTAGCCTCACTTCCCATCGTTCTCTGCCTCATGTTTAATGCACAGCATCTTTTTTCATACTTTGTTTTTTCTCACTTCTGTGGTTTGCTTTCTGCTGCCCAATTTGCCTAGAATTCTCTGCACCCACCTGTTACTTTACTTTTGCCTAGATAACTCCTATTTAACATTTAAGATGGACTCAGGTGTCACTTTGTCCAGACAATTAAAGGGAGAAGACTTGTCCAGAAGGCCCCATACATGAAAGATAAAGTTAACTCTATGTATAATAACAAACATTGAAAAATATGTAAATGATCATCATTGGGACAGTAGATAAATTGTGGTATATTCAAACAAATAAAAACAGATGAGCCAACGATTTATATGCTACTGTGATTTTGCATCAGAAACAGCATTGCACTGTTGGTGGGGTTGCAAAATGGTCCAGCTTCTTTGGAAAGCAATCTGGTGCTTCCTTAAAAAAATGGATATAGATATTTTACCCAGTAATTCCACTACTTGGAATATATCCTACAGAATCAAGGCCTTTCACACCAACGAACACATGCACAAGAATGTTTATTGCAGCACAGTCCATGATAGCAAAAAGATGAAATCAACCCAGATGCCCAACAACAGAGGAATGGATAGGTAGACTATGGTATATATACTCAATGGAGCACTATGCAATGATAAAGAATAGTGATGACTCCAGGAAACATCTCACATAACCTGTTCTCAGCTGGAAGACATGTTGAGTGAAAGTAGTCAGCGACAAAAGGACAAATGTTGTATGAGACCCCTACGATAAGATCTCAAAAACAGACTCATGCATAGAAGAAAAGACTCTTTGACAGCTGCAGGGAGGGAGGGTTTAGATTAGATAGTTGGTAGAAATTTGGTTGGGTGAAATCGGTGATAGCACACATTAGAAACAAGAACAATATTAAGCGGACTTCAGCATAACTTGAATACTCATTCCATCTTAACCCAATATTGCAAGGACAGAGTAGCTGGGGAGGGGGCAGGAGACTATGCTGTTAGGCAAAACCGAGGCCAGTTGGCACAACTAGCATTTTGCTAAGAAGGCTGTCTGCATCCTGCATTGGTGAGTGGCATCTGGGGTCTTAAAAGCCGCCAAGCTGCCATCCGAGGGCACAGCAAATGGTCCCAACTCAGCAGGAACGGATGCTCACTGAGGACCAAAATGACATGGGGTAAAGACAACCGAGAATATAGAGAGAACCACATGAGTGGGTGCCTACATCGACTTGTGACCAGAATAACTAGATGGTGCCCGGCTATCACCAGTGATCCCGGCGATGGAGCTCACTAAGTTGAGTCTCACTGGCAACACAAGAATAAAAAGGGGTACACCCTGAGATCTCCACTAAAAGACCTCAAATGATGGTCCAGCAGCTTCAGGGTTCCCCTGGGAGCATGGCCCCTGGCCCTGATGCTACCCTTGCCCATAAATCATAACAAAAGTCCACTCTTCGGACACGAATGGATTGGACTTGGTGATGCAGAGTGACCATATATTGGATGCACTTTATGGTTCTATGCATCTATAGGATATCATCCTGCTGACCTCTGGCTGGAGTAAGGGGAGTGGGTGGAGAGGAGGGGAAAGGAGACTGTTGGGAGAATGAGACATGTATGGAGCAAAGAGGAATAGTGTGCTGTCACCAAGCAGGGAGAGCAGTGGAAGCTGCATATAGGTGGGCATGTAAATTTATATGGGAATGTACATTTTCACTTAGTCATAATTTTAAAAAAAAGCATTGAACAAAAAGAAGAGAGCCTTAGAGAGATACAAAATAATGCCACTTACATAAAGCCCCCAGGCAAGGAAAACAATGCTATATAAAGTTTATGGATGCATGTAGTAAAACTATAAATACTTATATGGATATATGATTGACTGCTACTGAATTGACTCCAACTCAGGGTAATCTTATGTACAACAGAACAAAATGTTGCCTGGTCTTTCGTCAACCTCTTAATCCAACCTGTTGAAGTCTGTCATTTCAACTGTTAATGACAGTCCATCTCCCCCACTCTCATTGGTCTTGTACTTGACCAAACATGGTGTTCTCTTTTGGCAAGTCATCCCTCCTGATGATGTATTCAAAGTAAGTGAGTTGGACAGTGTTCTGTTGTGGTCCATAGGGTTTCCATTGGCTGATTTTCAGAAGTAGATCACCAGCCCTTTCTTCCTAGTCTGTCTTTATGTGAAAGTTCTGAAACCTGTCTACCATGGGTGACCCTACTTGTGTTTGAAACATCAGTGGCACAGTTTCCAGAATGACAGCAACATGAAAGCCACCATAATACAACAGACAGACAGGTGGTAGATACGGAAATAATAAATACTAATTCAGAATAATTATCTCTGGAGAAGAGAGGTAGAGGAAATGGGATTGAGGAAGAATGTGCAAGAAATTTCAGCAGTGTACATCGTTGTATCAATTTTCTTTTAAGTAAATGTAGAAAAATATTAAGATTTGACACAGTTAGGTGATGAGTAAACAGGTATTTGTTATATAATTCTTTAAATATTTCTGTGTACTTGAAATGTTCTTCATTTAGACAAATAATGAATTTAACTTTGGAGAAATGTGTATAGCTACTTGAGGATTCCAACTAATTGTTTGTTTTCCCTTACTAAGGTATAACATGAAATGGTGGCAGAAATTTAAACAGATACTCCTAGGTCTGATTAGAACTCATTCCTTTAAAGAAGTAAACAGACCTGCATTTCTCTAAGTTCATATTTTCTGTAACTGATAGCTTGCCAAGTGAAAACAGTACTGACTAAAGTCTCAGATTTGTCCAAATTGAAATATTTGCCTCTTTACTCAACTTTGATCTGACCAATCTAGGAGAGTTTTCTTCAATTCTAAGTGTCATGCTCTAAGAAGATAAAACCATGTCATGTGATGAATATTTAGAAGAATAGGGGTAATGTGACTTAAAGAAGTAAAGCCCCTCACAAGATGGAGTTGTATGCAAGAAAGGTGAAAACTGATTTTATGTGGACAGAGCCACATAAACAAAAAGCTACAAAAAGGCAAATTTCAGCCAGTCTAAAAATCAGCTATCTAAAAATGGAGAACACACACAAAAAAAACCCTGAGAAATAGCAGTCTCTCTGATGACACTGTTACAAACATTGTAGAGCAGATTTTTGCACTGAGGTGTAGTGTCTGTCATTTGATGAGCTAGTTTTAAAGTATCCTAGTTTATGTTTCCTACACATGAAAGACAGAGGCAGACTCCAGTGAGTTTTTGTTGACATAGAGCAGGAAGCAAATTTTGCTTCAGAATTTCAGCTTTATCTTAGGGAAAGCCCTGAAAGTACAGAATCTGGAACCAGGAAATAAATGGCATTCAAGTAGAAAGCATCCTTCTAGAGAGTTCTGTCAAGGTCTCTGCTTTATCGTCTCCAGAATTCCAAATCGTTGGCAAGCCACAGGTCTTCAGAAACCCCTTTCCTGGTCTTTGGTGACTAAGGAGCAAGTAAGTTCACCTGTGTATCTCTTGTCCTTCCTTTCACCTTTATCCGTGCTTCCCTATCAAGACTTCTCTGCCATGTGCATATCCTTTATTATACCATAACTGCACCACAGCTTAGCAGGGCTTTGCAGATGTACTTTTGTGCTACTCTACTTTTTTTAAGCTATTTGTCTACTTGAAATGCCCTTCCCACATCTCATATTTAAGTCTATTAACTGTTTAACTCATACCAACACAGCCTGAAAATAAATGCCTTTAGGAATCATGTAAACCTCTCCTTTACAAATGAAGAAAATGTAATCCAAAGGAATTCCTAAGCTAGAAAGCATCCAAATGTCCACCACTTTTGAGAAATTTTCCCCAGTTTGCCCTAACCATAATTTATCACTCCTTTTTCTGTCATACAGCGCAAACAGAAAATAATGTATGTAGACTCTATGGAACCGTATCTGTTCTAGATTAATGATATTTTTTATATTTTGGTGTCCTACCTTGAAAGAAGCACAATAAATTTTAAAAGATGTTTTATCATGCAGGGTTTGATTAAAGAAATAAGGGAGTTTTGAAAGGATAAATGTCCTAGCTAAAAAGAAACTCAAAGTTTTGATTTCAAGAGTTGGAGAGTTTTTTAGAAGCCTAATGAAGAAGACATCGTAAAATTTTTCTCTTGAAAGCCATCATGAGAAAAAAAGAAGAGGATTAGCATTTGTGATGATTGATTATTAGTATGGACATACCAAATTGTACTTAAGAGTATTGATTGTCTTTACTGTTTTTCCTAAGTATCCATTTTTAAAACTATGTTTTTTTGTTATAAAAATCATACTTCCTTGATAAGACCTTTTGGTTAGCAGCTGTAGAACTTAACCACTACACCGCCAGGGTTTCTTTACTATTAAATAATACTAGAAATTGCTCTGCTTAAGTGTTTTGGTTTTTTTTTTTAATGTGGCAGATTCTTTTTTGGCTTCTTTTTAAAATTGTAGTGAGTATATATATGTAAAACAAAACATTTGCAGTTTCAACATTTTTTACATGTACAACTGCCAAGCCAAGTGCATGTACAACTAAGTGACATTAATTAGTCATGTTGTGTGTTATGAAAGTTTAATGAATTTAAAAAGTAAAAAAATAGAAAAACATGCATAAAAGTGAAAATTATTAGTAAATTGTTGAGTTTTTTGTGAATGCTCATTAAAAACACTTTTTGAATAATTCCTTATTTCAGAAGTAATGAAAAGTGATTAATAGAGTCAGATTGGCTCACTTCGAATGCTGAATCCACCACCTAGTAGTTCTATGTTCTACAGTTACATAAGCTCTCTGTGCCTTAGTTATTTTATCTGTAAAATTAGAAGAAAAACACTATCTACGTTATATAACTGTTATGAGGATTAACTGAATAAGGTGTGTGAAGTGCTTGCACCATGACTGATGCTTACTAAGAACTTAACAAATATTAACTATTATTTATTTTAGTTAATGTAATTCTGACACTTGGACTCGGATAAGAACCTACTATACTTCTATTAACACTCATTTCTTTCTTTTTTTCTTTGTGTTAGAGGTGAGTGAAGTTTACAGTTTTTCCTTCCTCTGTCCTCATCTAGGCCTTTCATAGTGTTAAACAGATATACGAGGTTTGACAATTAAGTTCGTGAACTTAATTGTTCCATGTGTTATATACCTCATTGCTGAATATCATTATGGTCACTTTCGAAGTACTCCCCCTGGGAAACTATGCACTGATGCCAGCACTTCATCCACCTTCAAAGCAATTTTGGAACTCTTTCTGAAATGGCCGTTGTGCACAATGGGAAGTCTGTGAACCTAATTGTACAGTTGTCTGTCAGTGAGGGAGTTTTTAGCCAGTAAACAAATCACTGTATTTAAACACCCTCCCTACTCACCTGATCTGGCCCCAGTGACTTTTTTCTTTACCTGAAGATGAAGATAAAAAAATCCTGAAAGGAAGACATTTTGATGATATTCAAGACATCCAGGGTCATACAATGACAGCTGCTCTGAAGGGTGCCCTGGGTGCTGGTGTCAGTGCATGGCTTCCCAAGATGAGTCCTTTGAAGGTGACTGTAGTGATATTGAGCCACGAGGTAGGTAGCACTTTTTCTAGAATGAGTTTGTCAATTATCAGTCCTCATAGGTAGCTAATGTACTTATAATGTACTTAGAGGCTTATGGAATATATTCAGCATAACAATGCTGAATAACACTTTTTATTTATTTTTTTTAAATACTAGACATTTATTCGAAGAAGTATGCCCAGGCACTAAGAAAAAAATGAGCTGAGTCTTCAGACTAATCTGTTTGGGTTGATTTTTTTTTTTATTTAATATGACTGAGTGAAAATGTACATTCCCATATGAATTTACATGCCCACCTATATGCAGCTTCCACTGCTCTCCCTGTCCGGTGACAGCACACTATTCCTCTCTGCTCCATACATGTCTCATCCTCCCAACAGTCTCCTTTCCGCTCTTCTCCACCCACTCTCCTTCCTCCAGCCAGAGGTCAGCAGGATGATATCCTATAGATGTATAGAACCATAAAGTGCATGCAATATATGGTCAGTCTGCATCACCAAGTCCAATCCATTCGTGTCCAAAGAGTGGACTTTTGTTATGATGTATGGGCAAGGGCAGCATCAGGGCCAGGGGCCATGCTCCCAGGAAACTGCTAGACCATCAATTGAGGTCTTTTAGTGGAGATCTCAGGATGCATGGGTTGATTTTTAAAACTATTTAAGGCTTGTTGAGTGGGAGGAGCACTTTGATAATCATTCCAAAAAAAAGGCCCTTTCTTCCTTTCTCTGCCATCGTGCTGAATACCGTGGCAGCACTTCCTAGACATGTCTTCTCAGAAAACTTTCAGGATCAAGAAATTTCTGGCCAAGAAACAAAAGCAGAATCGGCCCATTCCCCAATGGATTTGAATGAAAACTGACAATAAAATCAGGTACAACTCCAAGAGGAGACGCAGGAGAAGAACCAAGCTGGGTCTGTAAGGAGACACAAGTAAATGATGACACACTGTCTCACTCTTGGTATCGGCAATGGCTAAGTATATGATAACACACACACACTGGCTTGACCCTATATCAGCACCAGCTACCATTTTACCATATGAAAATTTCACTGTGGTCTGTACACTCGAACATGTGTTGGGAAAAGCCTTGTTTCTTTGATTTCATGCCTCAGCATTAATAGGTTGAATTCACCAATAAACATGTGAGATCTTTGATTTGGGGAAAAAAAAAGAACACCTCATTTCTGTTGAGTCAGTTCCAACTCATAGTGACCCTATAGGACAGAGTGGAACTGCCACATAAGGGTTTTCAAGTAACACATGATGGATTCGAACTGCTGACTTTTTGGTTAGGAGCTGTAGCTCTTAACCACTATGCCACCAGGGTCTCCGAATGGATTGTCAGAGGTACAGAAAAGAATGAACAAACTCACTGAGGTAACGAGCACCTAAGTGGCACAATTATCTTTCTGCTGGTATACTAAAGCATGAGCTCTATCCAGATCTCATTGCTATCAAGTCAATTCCAACTCATAGTGACCCTGTAAGACAGTGTAGAACTGCCCCGAAAGGTTCCCAATGCTGTAATCTTTGTAGAAGCAAACTGCCACATTTTTTTTCCCACAGAGCATCTGGTGACTTTGAACCACCCACCTTTCAGCTAACAGCTGAGTGCTTGACCAATATACCACCAGGGCTCCTATCCAGATCCACTCTGGGCTAAATTTGGTGTAAGGAACAGAACATTGAATTGAGAGATTGGAGTACCTACAGCTTCCCATCTTATGGCCTTGGGCCACTTTTCTTTAAGCCCCAATGTCTTTGTTTATAAAAATGAGGGGATTAGCACTTAATGCACATGTCTCCATTCATGCCTGAGTAGCGGTTCCATGTGGCTAAACCCAAGTGCATCTGGGAATGTGCAGCATGTGTTTTCCTGGGCAGTGCCAGTTTTCTTCTTTACCTGCCAAAATTCAAAATTGTTAGTGCCTACTCTGGTGAATAACAGCTCCCCCTGAGTTGGTGCCAGTTGGAGAACTCAGTAATGGAATGTGCCACCTGGGCTTGGATTTGGAAATCCCAAGTACTGTTGCCTTGAGGTACAATGATGTTTCTGCTAAACCATGGTAATAAGTAGGCCACTAATGCCAGCCATGGCAGCTTGCACTTGAACCAAGAAAAGAGGGTCAGATCTTCTTTGCTAATGAGAGCAGAGTGTGGGTAGAGCTCATTTCTTCTTTCCTTCTAGCAGTTTTCTGTATGAACCATGTGATGGTGTTACAGAATCGATGCATTAGGAAAGTGATTCTTAAAAAATAAAACTTCCTTACAAATAGTTATGGGCTTGACTACTAGCCAAAGGGTTAGTAGTTTGAACCCACTGAGAGACACACAGGAAACTAGGACTGGTGACCTGCTTTGGAGAGGTCACAGCCTGGCAACCTTATAGAGCAGTTCATGCTCTGCACACATGGAATTGCCATGAATTAGAATTGACTTGACAGCAACATGCTTCCTTATATCATGAGCACACTGAATAGAGATCAGAATCTCAGTTTCCTGTCCAACTAGGGATCCCTGTTGGATATGAAATGATGATGCAGTAGTTAAGTGCTGGGCTGGTAACTGAAAAGTCAGTGGTTCAAACCTATTAGCCTCTGAGTGTGAAAAGGTTGTGGTGGTCTGCTTCTGTAAAGATTTGCTGGTTTTGAACCCCTTTGGAGGAGTTCTACTCTGTCGTATAGATTTGCTGTAAGCCTGAATCTGCTCCACAGCAATTGATTTACAGGTTGAATGCCAATGTTTTTTGATTTTTTAAAGAGTTCCCTTTCTTGCATGATTGTATGGAAAAGCAATGTGCTCTGCCTCGAACTAAGTGTTTCACTTCTTATTAGTCAAGTATTTCTTCTCCCTGGGCCTCAGTTTCCTTATAAATAATAGTAACTTAAGCAAAATTTTCCCTCCCAGAAGGCTAATGGAATACTGTGTTGTTAATTTCCTCATAATATGATGATAATAAATACAGTATATTATAATAATATGTATAAACATTTCAATAATTGTTGTATCCAAAATGCAACATTCAGGTGGGGGATAATGTCATCACACACTGGAATAAATGATCGTCTTCCAGTCCATGTACATACTTGGTCAGTGTTCAAAGCCCTGAAGGAGAAAAACTTCCAACCAAGAATTATATACCCTGCAATTGTCTCTCAAATATGATACTAAAATAAAGACATTCACAGATAAACAGAAGCTTAGAGACTTTGGCAAAAACAAACCAAAACTACAAAAAATACTGAAAGAGGTTCTTTGCTTAGAAAACCAAAAACATAAAGTGTATACTTACGGAGGCAATGGAGGACACAGCATCCAGTATCCTTCTCACTTAGGGAAGTCAGTAAGCTCAATCAAGACTACATTATTAAAAGAAGGGAACCAGTGATCATAACACAAAAATATAACTACCACACCAAGAAGTATATAGTATGTGTAGGGTATAGTATAAAGTATATAGTAGGTATAACCCTTTCAGATATGCAATAGTTAAACTTAGAATAGTAAGGAGATTATAAGGGTAGCTGTAGAGCAAAGTAAGAGTGCAACATATCAAAACAAGAAGCATAATACAGGAGTCTCAACAAACACAAAACCACACTGAAAAAGATAAAAAGTCAACCTATAAAGAAGAATGACCCAGAGCAGCATAGTAAGAATTTGCTGTTTTACTGGCATTTGGCAAAGCAGTAGTTATCACACAGCACTGGCCTGGCAACTCAATCAATCATTTGATTGATTAGGTCTGGGAACTTCAAAGTTATCTGGGAAGGATCAGAGACAACAAAAACAGGACTTAATGAGGTGATAGAGGAGTGGGATAGGCCTTCCCCATAGACATTCTAGAACAGTAAGTAAGAGCTGAAATAGTCAGGTAGGGCTTTGCATTCCGTGAAGTGGCTCTTAACCCAAATCTGGAATTGTTATCTAATTCAAGAACCATAAAATTTTATTCAGCAAATGGTCCCAACTCAGCAGGATTGGATGCTCACTGAGGACCAAAATGTCATGGGGTAAAGACAACCGAGAATATAGAGAGACCCACATCAGTGGGTGCCTACATCAACTTGGGACCAGAAGAACTGGATGGTGCCTGGCCACCACCAGTGATAGCCGCGATGGAGCTCACTAAGTTGAGTCTCACTGGCAACACAAGAATAAAGAGGGGTGCACCCTGAGATCCCCGCTAAAAGACCTCAATTGATGGTCCAGCGGTTTCAGGGTTCCCCTGGGAGCATGGCCCCTGGCCCTGATGCTGCCCTTGCCCATAAATCATAACAAAAGTCCACTCTTCTGACACGAATGGATTGGACTTGGCAATGCAGAGTGACCATATATTAGATGTACTTTATGGTTCTATGCATCTATAGGATATCATCCTGCTGACCTCTGGCTGGAGGAAGGAGAGTGAGTGGAGAGGAGGGGAAAGGAGACTGCTGGAAGGATGAGACATGTATGGAGCAGAGAGGAATAGTGTGCTGTCACTGGACAGGGAGAACAGTGGAAGCTGTATACAGATGGGCATGTAAATTTATACAGGAATGTACATTTTCACTCAGTCATATTAAATAAATAAATAAATAAAATTATATTCAATACATTGAGAAATTTCTGACATGGACAACTGTTTAGAATCAAGAAACAAAGAAATGAGCACTTTTCCACATCAAGGTGAAGTTCTTTGGCTTATCCTTGATATTATTAATTCAATGGGTACATTGTTAAACAGTCTACAATCACAGCACTTCTCTGATGGAGAGCAAGCTGCCTGGTGTCTTGCTAACATTCATATAAATGATCTGGAGGAGAGAGCATGGGGAAACTGCCGAATTTGCAGATGGCATTCAATTCTTTCAGGGATTAAAATGCCAAGCTGATGAGGGATAAACTGAAAGAAGATGTGGATGTGGGCAGAAAAGTGGCAGATGAGTTTTAATGTGAGTAAGTGTAATAAAACACATTCAGGGGAAATAGTCTTATCAGAAAATCAGGAACTGGCACATTCACCTAGAATCCAGTGAAGAAACCTGGAATAACAGAAAACGGTTCCCTTAAGACATTAGCTCTGTGAACTGTCAAAGACCCCCCCCCCCCCCCGCCGCCAAAAAAGAGAAAGAGATGGTTATCATCAGAAAGTTTGCTGGAAATCAAACATAAAGGAGTTTTCTCTCTCTGATCTCGTCTCATATAAGCCTTACTACTTTTCCTATCTGTGATGCAAGGTATCAGGCCCAATTCATCTAAATTTTACTAGACAAATGGAGATTAATACCAGAAGGACCCTGGTGGTGCAGTGGTTAAGGGTTCAGGCTGCTAAAACGTCAGCTGTTCAAATTCACCAGCTACTCCTTGGAAATTCTACAGGGCAGTTCAGTCTCTCCTACAGGGTCTTAATGAATCGAAATCAACTCAGTGGCAATGGGTTTGCTTTTTTTGTTTGTTTTTTTATCAGAAGGGCCATGCTCCATCTGTTATAGTCCTGGACTTCGAGAACTTTCAAGGATACCCACGTAGTCCTCCAGAGTAGTTTATGAAATTCCCTCAAGTGATCTGCATGAGGGCGTCAGCAGCCTTAGGTGGCAGACGAGACTCCTTAAGAAAAGCAGCAATCCCAAAGCTCTGAAAATAACTAATTTCTGAGTAAACACCCCAGCTGTACTGCAGCTGGGAACAGCAAATCAGTTTTTCTGGCAGATTTTCTGAAGATCTCTATTTTAGGGAATAATTAAATGATGCAGTATCACAAGATAACAAGATTATCAAATACAGGGGGGGGAAAAAAAGAATCCTGTAACTCAGAACATATGATGGGAAGATTAGAGGCATTTGTCTGTAATTATAGTGGAGCTACAGAACAGAATGCTTTGGAGTCACTGGACAGATTCTTTCTCTATGACCAGCTTGTAAAATCAAATCAAACTGATTTGATATGGAAACAAAGTGGGTCAGTTATAAAGTTTGCTTTGGAGAAATGACAGACAAACACAGTTTTGGAAAGACATGTATTTGTCTTCTACTAGACAAATAGGGTTCCTATATAACACTGACAAAATCCCAGGTTTACCTCCAGCATATAGACACAGATTACATCCATAGTCACTACTACCATCGAAGCTGCACTTCCATCCTTCCATAACAGTCTACATACAAGGAAGCATCCTCCATGATCTGGTACCCCAACCCATGTATTTCAAACTTCTCTCCCACTCTTTCCCCACTGCAGGCCTGCTGCAGAGTTTTTATGTGCAGGAGAAAATGACTCCTCTTGCTTTGGATGGACATACCCTGCACCTGGGTACTTGCTAGGCGAACACAATGCAAGGCCAGCTTTCAGCCCCCACTTATCTCCTTAGTCAGATGCCCCTGTGCAGTAAACGACCTTATAAACACATTCAGGAGTTCCATCCTGCTCCATCGACCACTCAGTTTCCCAACTATCCCATGTAAGATTGTCTCCCTCATGCCTTTGACCATTTATAAACTGTTTCCTCCCACTTCAAGGTTCCAAACAAGTTCTGTCTCTCTTGTAAAACATTCCATGTCCCCCCCACCTGCACTGGTTTCTCCTTCCTCTGAAAGCCTAGTCTGAAACCCTTTCACTTACCACTTTAAAGAGATATAGCCTAGGACCATCAGCTGATTATTCATGGATGTGTCTCCTCCCAACTATATTAGAAGCCTGTTGAGGATATGCACTAGGTCTTATACTTCCTTCCTGATCCCTAGATGCTCATTCTTGCATTCACAACTGCCATATACAAAGCACATTCTAATAAGCCACCCACTGACATGAAACTTTGGGAACAAGGAACCCCAACATACAAAGTGTCACACAAGAATACTGCATGTTCATCAAAGAGCCATTTATACCTTTCAGCTGGATATATGCTCCTTGACTCAAAAGGAAGAAAGAGTACTTTCTGCAACAAGTTACACAGAAGCAAGCAATTCAGGCCTTCTCAGAAATAATACATTTTGAGCAACTGTTAAGTAGCAAAGGGGAAAGTTTTTAACACAAGAGGTCATTAAAAAGACAGGAAAGAAAGAAAAGACCAAATTCGATGTCAGAAGAGGCTCTGAAACTTACTCTCAAGTGTCGTGCAGCTAAAGCCAAAGGAAGGAATGGCGAACTAAAAGATTGAAGCAAGAGATTTCAAAGGACAGCTCAAGAAAACAAAGTATTATAATGACATGTGCAAAAAGCTGGAAATGAGAAACCAGAAGGGAAGAATACATTCTGCATTTCCCAAGCTGAAACAACTGCAGAAAAAATTTAAGTGCTGAGTTGCAATGAATGGTAAAGGATTCTACAGGGAAAAATAGTAAGTGACTCAGTGAGCATCAGAAGAAGATGGAAGGAATACACAGAGTCATTACACATGAGAGAACTGGTTGATGGTTAGCCATTTGAAGAGGTAGCATATGATCAGGAACTGATGGTACTGAAGGAAGACACTGAAGCTGCATGGAAGGCACTGGCCAAAAATAAGGCTCCAGGAATTGATGAAATATCAACTGAGATATTTCAACAAACAGATGCAGTGCTGGAAGTGCTCACTTGTCTATGCCAAATCTGGAGGACAGCTACCTGGCCAACTGACTGGAAGAGATCTATATTTATGCCCATTCCAAAGAAAGGTCATCAACTACTAGTGCATTTTTAAATCTATAGCACCTATCCTTGTGTGCTAACTAAATTTTTGCTGAATTTACTGACAAACTCTGGTCTTCCTGCAGGCTGCAAAAAGCCAAATTTCCTCCTTAGTTTATAAGAGCAGCAAATAAGCACGTGGAGGGGTCTCTTGATAGTGGAATTGGTGGCTGTTCTGTGCTGGCTCTGGGTGGTAAGCCTGGACTACAGTGAATCTGCAGTACTCATCCTACCAGTGGGTGGCAATAGGTACTCACAAACTCTCTTCGAGACAAGCAGGCTTGATTTTAGCCTTGGAATATTAGGTGTAAGAAACAGGAATCTCTCTTATTTCTAGTTTGTTTTCTAACTTACTAAAGCCTTGAGATTCTTGGCTGAAAGAACAAGGCCTGAGCTGGAGATAGTGAGAGCCAGAAACTTGGCACCTTACCAAAAAATAAACATCTAGGCCAATAGTAGGCATTTACTAGGTGTTGGACTGATTAGCAAACCCTGATGGTAGAGTGGTTCAGTGCTACATTTGCTAACCAAAAGGTCAGCAGTTTGAATCTGCGTAGGCTCTTTCGAAATTCTGTGGAGTAAATCTACTCTGTTCTATTGGGTCACTGTGATACAGTATTGACTTGGTGGCTGTGGATTTGGTTTTATTGTTTTTTTTTTTTTTTTTTTTGAACTGATTTGCAGAGCTCTAAGGCGGCAGGTAGAAAACCCTGGTGGTGTATTGGTTAAGAGCTGTGGCTGCTAAACAAAAGGTAGGCAGTTGGAATCCACTAGGTGCTCCTTGGAAACTCTCTAGGGCAGTACTTCTCTGTCTTAGAGGGTCATTTGGGTCAGAATGAACTCAATGGCAGTAGGCTTGGATTGTAGTTTTTTGGTTTAATCAGGTGGGTAGTACAAACAAGTAATGAGCTCAGCTGCTAATCCAAAGGTTAGAGGTTCTAGTTCACCTAGAAGCATTTTGGAAGAAAGGCCAAGTGATCTGTTTCCAAAAGCAGCAGTCACTGAAAATATTATGTAATATAGTGCTGCTCTTACACACATAAGGCTACTATGAATAGGAATCAATTTGATGCAACTGGTTTGGTTTTGGGTTTTTGTAAGAGGTCTTCAGCCCTGTACATGCACTTTGGAGCCTGTAAATGTACACTTAGTGCTTCTGTCTCCTAGGTTGAGGTTTTGATCGTAGTCACCTAAGGAGGGTTTTTAATGCAAGCTGTTTTGGGGTCCTTTAGCTCCTGTGTAGACAAAACAAATTGAGGACAAGTTCATGTGGGGTAAGAACATGACCACCTGGGTTTTGCACATCGAAGAAAGAAGATGACTTGTCCTACAAGACCGATTTCATTTACTAAGCTTGAAGATAGCTTCTTCTGGTTTCCTACATTGTGTTGTCAACATCTCCAGTCAGTAAGCAAGCCATGATCGTGAACCTGCTAAGGACACCACTCACTGAGGCCTTTAGATATAGATATAAATACATTGACGATGTTTTTATAGGCCTTAGCTCAGAAAGTATCATCTAACAGCAGAACATGATCAAAATTTAAAGTCCAAAACATTCTGCAAAATGCAGGGTTTGCGTATAGTGTGGTCCTTGCTCTCAAGCAGTATTACATAATCTGGTGATCAAAGTCTGGAGTGGAGGGCATCAGCGATTATTTGAAAATTAACAGTGAAAGTTTGTATCAAATGATGGTGCTATGACCAAAAATGCAAAAACAATAAATGTCATAAAAGTTCAAAAAAGGAAGAAGCCGTGTTGACTGTGGAAATAGTAAAAAGCTTAATACCTGGTACACAAGTATGTGTTTCATTTTGCTAACAATCCTTTATGTCTGCATAGTAGTTCATAGTTTTCAAAACTTGCATGCCAGTTATTCTCATATGATTTCATTAAGTCTTCACAACAACATATGAGACTGGTGTTAAATAGGTAAAACATTTAAAATAGTATTTAGCAAATAGTGGTAGCTATTACTAAAATTACTATTATCCCTACTTTATATATGATAAAACTGAGGCACAGAGAGAGTTACTTGCCCCGATTCACACAGTTGAGAAGTGGTAGAACTAAGCCTGAGCTCAACTCCCCTGGATCTTACTCGAAAGCTTTCTTTATTAGCCTGTGTATAAAAAAGTGGAACTTTAGCTGGACTTGCCTGGGTGGAGCTAGGTTTTGAGGTGGCAGTAGCAGAGAAGTCTCTTAAATCTTGCTCCTCAGCCTTACAAGCACTGAGTGGCAGGTGGATGGGAATTAATGAAGGTGTTCATTGCCTTGACTAGGAAGGGTTAAATGAAGAAGGCTTTAGTCATTTTAGCAGTAAAGTGAGATGGTTCATAACCTGGTCCATTAAGGAAGCTACAAGCTATTAAGTTCACATAGATCCTCAGCTGCTAGGCTTGTTAAGAAAGTGTTACAATAGGGGGAAATTGATAACACAGGCATCATAGATATTTTTAGTCTGTGTTTCAAGAATGTACATCTTGGATCCTATTTAGGATTGAGCACAAGGGGATGAATTTGGATTAATATGACAGGATTGCTGATCAGGAAGTCCTCACTGAACACCTCTGGGTCTAGTTTATGGAAGCGGCTGTAGGGAAAAATAAAGGAGGTAAAGTAACTTTCCAAAACTTTAGGCACGAGGGTGAGGGGGTCATCATTTTCTTATTTGGGGGCAGTTCAGTGATATCGGCAAAAACTGTTACTGTGTCCCTCTCTTGCACCGGCATCTCTGCTCTAAGGTATTTATCCTGTGGTGAGATACTTAAATGTAAGCCATTGTAGCACTGTTGGTAATAACAAACAAAACCCTGGAAGTCTAAATGTTCAGCAATTAAATATTGGTTAAATTACTGCAAACTGTTGAAATGGAATTTTGTGCAACTGTTAAGAAGAAAGAGGGCCTAACAATGTGCTGAAAATACATCATCATGTATTTTTCAGTACAAAAAAATCATTTTTTATATCAGTATATCAAAAAAGAAGTTTATCTAGCATGTTGCTGTATAATTTTCCCCCAGTGCAACGATATGCCTGAAAATAATAATGAGGAGTATGTGCGTTAAAGAAAGAATAGGGGAAAAAAATTATTTTTAATTTTGTTCCTTTAAATATTTTTTAAGAAAGATAAATTGGTTTAACCATATGCTACATTACTTTTTTTAATTGTAATTAACTAAAAGTTTACAATCTAAGTCAATTTGCTGTATAAAACCATGAGCACCTGCCTCTGTGCAACTCTATCTGGTCTTCTCACCCTGTGACAGCACACTCTTCCTTTCTACTATTTACTTCTAGTACCCACTCAGCTGACACTTGTCCCCTCCTTTACACTCTCTCCTCTCACCTCTAAATAGAGACCGGTTGGACAGCATCATATATATATTAAACCATAAAGTACACACACCACCTATATCACTCTGTGTCTCTAAGTCTCGTTCAATCTTTGTCTCAAATGTCGCCTTCAGTACTGGTTTCAGCTCTGGACTAGCAGTAAGTCCAGGGTCCATTTTCTCATGGGACCCTCCAGGTAGCCAGACCGTCAAGTCTGGTCTTTTAATAGGAGTTTCTAATCTGCACACACCTTTTTGACATACTCCTTTTTCAAAATTTAAGTAATTTGCCTATGGTCACACAGCCAGGAAAGAGTAAAGCTAAGGGGTACTCCAGACTGAGATTCCAGAGCCCACACTCTGGATTCTAGCACACTGCTTCCTACCAGTGCTCTCATTATTGAGGATGTATTTCTGTTACTTGCTTGTAAGTTGCAATTTTTTTTTTCATGGAAATACTTGGAACCAAAATGTGTAAGAGCCAAGAACTGTAAGAATGTGTTCATTCTCCAGAAGAGGGCCCTGTGCCCCATCTGCCTGCCATTTGGGCTCTTTTTCTACAAACCTGAAGCTCAGCCAAGAGATATCAGTAACCCCAGATCAGGAAATATAGACTGAGATTTCCAGCAAGACAAACTACCTTAAGGAAAAGACATTAGGTTAATTAAAGAGGTGGGGGTTGGGGGAAAGCATGAAAAGAGTTTTATTAGCCAAGTTGGTCAGTGGGCGGGTGCAGGAAATGGCAGATAAACTCAGCTAGTATCTATAAATACATTTGAAATTCAGTGTTCAAAGCCCACAAAATAAAACAGGTGAATTAGACAACTTTGTAGCATGTTAACATCTAGATGTAAGCTCTGAGCTCTAGGCTTAAGGCCTATGAACTTTTCTGTGCTCTGGGTCTTGGTTTCCCCTGTTGGTCAAATGAACAGCATCATTGTACTGGCTGCTTCACAGAATGGTGAAAGGCAAGGGAATGTGCTTTAAAAGTGCAGAGCATCCTATAGAATGGGAGGTTACTGTTAATATCTTTGAGACTTACCTCACAGAAGGAGAGCTGTTTTAAGCCAGAAAGATGGGAAAAGGAATTGTTGGGAAGCATGGCTGTTGAGAGGGTAGACGCATGTTACCAAAGCAAGAAAGCACTTGGAATCTCCAGGCAAAGATTCATGGAGCTAAAAGAGACCCCGTGGGTCATTTATTCCAGTTCCTCCTGTTTATAGTTGTGGACAAAGACCTACAGAGCCCAAGATATGCAGAGCTGTGATTAATGCCAAGTATAAACTCCTTTATTTAAACTGCAAATAAGACAATAATAGCCAGATGGACAGGAAATGCTACAGGCCTCCTGCCCAAGGTGTTCAGGGTCCCAGAGCAAGCTTATGAGGCTTAGTAAGGAATTGGGGCAAAGGTAGGGGATGGACTTCAGTGATCCAGTTCCAGAAGGGCTGAGTGCCTCTGAGGAGGAATTTGAGGGTAGCTAGGGACTTGGGTAGGATAAATGACAACTTCCTGGAACAAGCTGTTCCAGAACCCAGAGAGGAAAAGAAATAGTCTGGCCTAGTCCTAGGTAATTGACAGGAACTGGGGTAGGAAGTATTTGTAAGTGGAACTGCTGTTCACAACATCGTTAAGTCCCCTTTGGATGGAAGAAGGAAGAAAAATGCAACCCAGAACATACAATAAGTTGGTTTTTTCAGTGGTAGAAGTGAGGACAGAGAGACTGAATCATGGAAGGGTGTGAGGAGCATTGAAGTCAGGCCCTACATACCTGGGTGTGAAACCTAGCTCTGTCACTAACTTGCTCTGTGACTTTGAATATGCCATTTTACTCCTGAATCTTGGTTTTTTTCATCTCTAAAATAAAGACCTTTTTGTTATGAAGGTTAAATGACATATTCTCGAAAGCAACTAGCACACAATTCCTAGAATATGATGCCTAATAAATATTATTTTGTTCTTAACCCATTGCCATGCTGAGTCATAGTGACCTTGTAGGACAGAGTAGAACAGCCCCATGGAGTTTTTAATGAGTACTTGGATTTAAACTGTTGATCTAGGGGTGGGCCCAAGATGGTCAAATAGTCAGACACTTCCTGTGATCCCTCTAATGACAAAGACCCAAAAGAACAAATGAATCGATTATGTATGACATCTTAGGAGTTCCAGACATCAAAGGGAAACTTGAGAAATTGGACTGAGCAATGGGTAAGGGAGAGTAGGTCCAGAAGTACCTAAGACTGGCCAGATGTGGCCCACTGGGAACTGGCTGCAGCTAGAGCAGTGATGTTCAGAGGAAGGTGGCATCCTCAACGGGCAAGACTGAGCAGTGCAGAGTCCACTCATACCTTCAGAACTAAGAAAATTATCACTCAGTTGTCAAAAGCTAAGTGACTGGCATCTAAACTACCACATGCAGATCTGAAACTTGCCTTCAGGGTAAACCTTGCTGCCTTTTCCCAGTCCTTTCTCTGTGCTGGCTGCACTGGTCTCCAGAGTCTGAATGCCATTAACTGAGGTGGAAGTGGCAACTGTTACATATGCTATGAGCTTTTCTCATAGACTTAGAGAAGGAAAAATTTAACAAACAGGGGAAGAGGGGAACCCACCAACTCTCTGAGCCAGAAATTCAGGGCAGATACAGTTCCTTCACCTAGGATCAGGCATAAAGGGACATGCCAGCCTCACTGACACTCAAGGATGACTATTAGCCCCCTCCCTTTCTAAGTGCCTATAGCCAGATACTTGTGCATACAACCAGTCACTCTCATCCATCTAGGATAGTAGGGGAGAGCCTGCACCAGATGCTTGCTGACTGACTACCTGGACACCTGAGCTGAACTCATATAGGAAAAGTAAACAAACTCCTGGGTTTACATACCTAGTAAACAGCTCTGACCACCTTGTGACAGGGCATTAGACCTTCAAAGACACCAGTAACCAGGCTAGCACAAACAACCAGCTTATTTGAACATTTCAAAACAAAACAAGAAGCTAAAACACAATCAGCAAACATAAAATAAATTCAACAACTTACTGATGGCTCAGAGACAACAGCCCTTATCAAATCACTTAAAAAGGCAGATCAGATGACTTCACTTAAAAAGGCAGATCAGATGACTTCAGATACTCCCAAAACAAAGAACCAGGAAATTTTCCAGATGAAGAGAATTTCCTTGTAGAATTATAGGAGGTAGAATAAAAAATATTAGTGTTTAAAATTCTTCAAGAGATCAGGAAGGAGATGTTGCATAATGCAGCAGAGCATAATGACAGATTGAACAGGCTGCAAGACAGCAAAGACAGGAAGTAGAAATTCAGAAGATTAGGGGGGCGGAGTCAATATGGCCTACTAAGCACACGTCTCCTTATATCCCTCTGGAAACCAAGACCTGAATTGACAATCAAACAGAGCCTTCTGATCACCTAATCAGCCTCAGGACACGGCACAGAGCTGTTAATTGGGACTTTGATACCACTCAGCGAAAAACTTCCTCTCTTTTGCTGGCTCCCACTCCTGGCTAGCCCCGGCTCTCACGGACGGAAGGTAAACTCAACAGTTTGACTTTTTTTTTTCCTCTGTCTCGGCTGGCGGGCGGAGTTGGGCCTTGCCTGGCGGCTGGACTTGGACGCGCTGCGGGGGGTGGGGGATAGGCAGGCGAAATTCCCATATTCTGAGAGCCAGGCTCGGGACTCTGTTAATCTAGACACTTTGAGCCTTTTGTTTTGTAGCTGCCTCAGTGGGGTCTGTGCGGAGCTCCGCGGTCAGTGTGCGGGACGCCATGTTGGTACTGAGATTTTAGCGGGACCTCGTTCTTAGCCTGGGGGCCAGCGCCTGCAAACAGGACAGCACTTCTCCAACAGAAAAGTAGTGATTTTGCACAGTGCTGCCTACGTTGGGGGCCCTGCAACAGAAGCAGAGGAATCCCTGCCTCTGGGCACCTTTAGCCCCCCTGTCTGCTGCCTGTGTGGAGGATGCCATCTTGGGTATGGTGGCTGCAGCTGGACCTAATTCTTAGCTTGGGAGCCAGAGCCTGCCCACAGGAGAGCGCTTTTCTATCACAAAACCAGTACTCGACGCAGTGTTGGCTAAGGCTGGACCCTGTCAGCAGAGGCCAACAGGGCAGTTGCATTGCTGTATTCTGAACTAGTTTGTTATCATCTGGGGTTGGATATAGTGGTGCTTACTTTGTCAGATGAGAAGAGGGACCTCCACACCTGAAAACTTAACTGACTTGTGAACCGGTCAGATACCTTTTGCTTTACATTTGAAGACAGCCTAGAGAAACATTTGCAATCCATCCTCACAGTACCTCTTCCAGCCTCTATATACTCACATGGGACCCAAAAAGCAGCAGACAATTGTGGCATACAAGCAATCACTCATGGCTTCAGAAGGCTCCCAAACAAAGCAACCAAGGAGTTTTCCAGATGAAGAAACTTTTATGAAAGCATCAGGAAGTGAATACAAATTGATTATCTACAGAGCCCTTCTAGACCTTATACAAAATGCAGCAGAACAAAATGAAAAATTAAGCAAGTTGTTCGATCTGATGGAACACCAGTACTCTGAAATCCAACAGATCAACAAGAAAATCAAAGACATAGAAACTTCCATGCAAAGCCAAGAAAACAGAATGGAACAAATGGAAAAAAGAATTTCTGACTTGGAAGACAGAGCTACTGAGGCCAGCATGTATGAGCAGAAATCAGAAAAAAGAAACAAGAAAAATGAAGAAACATTAAGAAGCATGTGGAACTCTATTAAGAGGAACAACCTTCGATTAATTGGAGTCCCTGAACAGGGTGAGACATCTGAGAACACAGAGAGTATTGTTGCTGAGCTGCTGAAAGAAAACTTCCCAGAAATCATGAAGGAAGAGAATATAGACATCTCAGATGCATATCGTATGCCACCCAATATAGATCTCAAAAGAAAGACTCCAAGACATATTATAATCAAGCTTAACAAAATGAAACATAAGCAGCAACCCTTAAAGGCAGCAAGACTCAAGGCAAAGCTAACATTCAGAGGGAAACCCTGTAGGCTCTCGTCAGATTTCTCAGCAGAAACCATGCTGGCATGGAGACAGTGGCACGACACATTCAAAGTCTTGAAGGAGAAGAACTTCGAACCAAGAATTATATATCCTGCAAAACTATCTTTCAAATATGAAAATGAAATTAAGACATTCCCAGATAAACAGAAACTCAGAGACTTTGTAAAAACCAAACCCAAACTACAAGAAATACTGAAAGAAGTTCTTGGCTTTGGCTTAGAAGAACGAAACCACTAACTTTATATTTTAGAACGACACACTACTCAATAGTCTACTCACTTAGGGAAGGCTCCAAAGTAAATCACAGCTTTGATTTGGAAAGAAGCAATCCAGTGATCATCATGAAAACTATGGTGTCATCATTATAGAAAGAGGGATGTACTACAGTCGTTATAGTCCTTCCAGATGGAGAGGAAGATGACAAGACTGGTAGTAATTAAAATTGGGTTTATAAATAGTTTATTAAGGGGGTTTATAGGGTCAGCTGTAAACCACAACAAAGATGTATCATACCATTTCAAGAAATCTAACACACGAGTCTCAACAACTATAAAACCAGCTCTGAAAAAGGTGAAAAATCAACTCACAAAAAAGTGTGTCCCAGAAATTCAGAAGATTAACAATAAAATTACAGAATTAGATATCTCTATAGAAAGTCAAAGGAGCAGAATTGGGTCATTGGAAGGCCAAATTAATGAGACTGAAGATAAAGCACATAATACAATCATATTTGAGGAAAAATCAGATAAAAGAATTTTAAAAAAATCAAGAAACACTAAGAATTATGTGAGACTCTCAAGAGGAAGAATCTGTGAGTGACTGGAGTACTGGATCAACGGAGGATAACAGAAAATGCAGAGAGAATTGTCAAAGATTTGACAGAAAACTTCCTGATATCATGAAAAATGAGAAGATATCTATCCAAGATGCGTATCCAACTCCACAGAAAGTGGAGACACTGAGGCATATTATAATCAAACTTGCCAAGACTAAAGATAAGGAGACAATTTTAAAACTGGCTGGGAATAAACAAAAAATAATCTACAAAGGAGAGTCACTAAGACTAAGCCTGGATTGCTCATCAGAAACCATGCAGGCAAGAAGACAATGGGATGACATACAAAGCCTTGAAGGAAAAAAAATTGCCAGCCAAGAAGTATATATCCAGCTAAACTATCTCTCAAATATGATGGTGAAATTAAGACATTTCCAGAGAAACAGAAATTAAGGAAATTTCCAAAACCCAAACCAAAATTACAAGAAATACTGAAAGGAGTCCTTCAGTTAGAAAATCATTAACATCAGGTAACATCCCAAGACTAGAACACAAAAGACAGCAACTGAATATCAACTCAGATAGCGAAATCACAAAAATAAATCTAAGGCAAAACAATACAAACAGGGTAACAGAGATAGCATTGTGTAAAAGATGGCAACATTGGAACAAAAATGAGGGACTTATAAAAAATGTAGCCATAAAAAAAAAAAAATGTAGCCACAGATCTTTCATATGGCGACAAAGTTAAGGCAATACAAAGAAATTAAAGACTGGTTTAAGTTTAGAAAAACAGGAGTAAATATTAAGGCAGCTATTAAGAAAACAGAAAACACAAGAAAAACATGTATCTCAGCAAACACCAAAACAACAACAATGAAAAAGATGTAAAGAAAAACAAATCAGCTCAGAAAATTAAGGGGAAGAAATTGTCTTCAGTGCCCAAAAAAAGGCATCAAAATGATAGCTCTAAACTCATATATGTCAATAATTACACTGAATGTAAATAGATTAAATGCATCAATAAAGAAAGTGTGGATGAACTGCCAGTCTTTTTAGTTAGCAAGCGTAGCACTTAACCATTAAACCAGGGTTTACTGGTTTATCGTATTTATTATTATGATTTTGAGGAGACACTACCAGAAGACCTTTAGTGAAATATGTCAGTATGAGACTCCCAAGCACAGGAAAAGTGAGCCTAATCTAGCCAACAGGTGCTGTATAGAATAGCCCCTGATACAAATGAAGAACCATCCTAAATTAGCAGATAAACTCTTACAGTGGGGTGGATTAGGGGCAAAGTTGGAATGAATATAAATATAAATGTGGTTGCTTAAAAGAGGCTATAAAGCCATAAATGCATTAATGTGAGGTTCCTCTAGACCTGTAACAAACTAAGAAGATAAAAAGTACTTATAATTCAGCTCAGGTTATTGTCTTGCCTCCTTGGAAATGCTGATAAGTTTTATGTTCATTTTGTAGTAGCTTTACTCAGCACAGCCTCTTTTTTTTCCTGCTGTATAATTGTCTCCCTCCTTGATATCTAGTTCTTTAATCCTTGTTTTTTTCGTTATATTTTCCTTTTAAATTATGAACTGCTTCAAATCATCTTTGGAAGTATGGGTACAAAGAGTCTCTTTAAAAAGTAAAATTCCAAGGATGGAAGACAGCTAGAAAAATCAGAGTGTAATACAGGGTCAAGGAAATAAGGGAGCCATAGAGATTTGTAAGATTGACCTAGTCCTTACTAAAAATAGCATTAAAAATAATCTAGATTATTTTTGTAGTCATCAGACAAGAGACGTTATCATTAAAACCACAAACCTGAGCATGAAAGGCCCTCTGGATTACTTTAAAGCCAACTGAACCAAACCCATTGCTTTCAAGTGCATTCCAATTCATAACAACCCTATAGAACAGAGTAGAACTGCCCATAGGGTTTCCTAAACTATATTCTTTACAGGAATAGATTACCAGATTTTTTCTCCTGTGGAGCAACTGGTGAATTTGAACCACTAACCTCTTAGTTAGCAGCCAAGAGCTGAACTACTGCACCACCAGGCTTCCTACTAGATTACTTTATCTCTTTTATGACCATTGGAATAGATGGTTACCCACCAATATTTTTTGTCTATCACATTCATGGGGAAGCTCTTTGCCACTGACAGTGTATGCTGCTGCAAGGCAAAAGTGGAAAACAAAAAATGGTGTGAGCCACAAATCATTGTTTCTACAGGATGTTGTATAAAATGTGTGCGTTTTTAGTAGGGAAAATAGAAATTAAAAAAAAAAAAAATTGGACAACCAAAGACAGCCCTGCAGGGAACAGAATGTAGAGTTCCTGACGTGGTGCACGAAAAAGGGATGTGTAGATCCAGACCAGACTTGATGGTCTAAAAGCCCGGAAGGTCCCCTGAGAACATCGACCCTGGGCTTGTTGCTGACCAAAAGCTGAGACCAGTACTGAAGCCAACACTTCAGACAAAGAGTGGACTGGACTAAGGGATGCAGAGTGATGCAGCTGCTGTGTGTACTTTATGGCTTAATATATATATGATGCTGTCTCACTGGTCTCTTTGTAGAGGTGAGAGGAAGGGATACATGGATTCTGGAATGGATACTGGAAATAAAGACTGGAGGGGGTGAGTTTGCTATCACTGGGTAAGGAGACCAGATAGAGTTGCATAGAGGCAGGTGCTTACAGTTTTGTGTGGAAATTGACTTAGATTGTAAACTTTGACTTAACTACAATAAAAAGTTTAAAATTTTTTAAATTAAATTAAAAAATAAAATTGGAGACAGGTAAGTCCCAGTGGACTTGGGGGATATTCTGGGTGACAAAATTAGTAGGACACAGTATATCCCTGTGAACTCTTAAGGGTGGGTTGGTAGGAAGGAGCAAGAAAAATAAAGTCTATATTACATACCAGAAATTCAGACACATGCAGTGATTCAGCATATGGCATCAACAGAAACTTCAAAGCAGAAAATAGTTGGTTCTTGAAAGAGATTTGTAGATGGGTAAATTGAGGCTAAAAGAGAAGAAGTGGCTTACTTGAGGTGTCATGGTGATAGAGCCAGAGTTACAATTAGAACTTAGGTCTCTTGAATCTTCATTTTAAGGTTCTGCCTGTTGTAGCCCTCTTCTTTGTGACAATAAGTTTCTAACTTCCAACACTAGGACAAAACTAATTCATGGGAATTTTTTTCTTTGTTTTTCCAGGGCCAAGTGTTTTCGGGGCAAAAAAGTCCTTGGAGATTATGATATCAAAGTGGAACAGGTAATCAGCCTGAAGTCCAGAGTTGCACCTGCGTCATCACTGTTTTTTCTTGGCATCCAAGTGACCTATCTGGTTCTGCCAAGCAGAATACAGTGTCTATCCCTGAGTTTGGAGCCATCCATCTCCTCTCCCCAACCTTTCCCTAGGGCTTTTCTCTCCAACTGTGAGGTACAGTTCTCAAGGCTGTGTCTCTTAATTTCCCTAGTTCCTTGCTATTGTAGAGAGGCCAGCAGTGTGGCTTTTCAGGCCTTCTTCTAATGCAGGGCTCCAGACTGAGACAAAACCTCAAAGGATGTCTTCCTAGGATACTCCAGATTGTTGGTGTGACAAGCTTGGTAGGCAAAGCTCTGCCACTCAGGTGTGCCTCCTCCAGTGATGACTATCCTGGGCCCTGAGACTGATTGAAGGAGAGCTCAGAAAAGGACACCTTATTTTAGTGCAGTGAAGTCCTGAAAGGGTAAGGTGGCCCATTTTTTATCTTCCTCTGTCCATTGTTTCATGATAGCCATGTCCATCTGAGAGGCAGAGGAGGGGCTGTTAAGTTTAAACAATGTATGTATTTACCTTACACAGTATGTTTTGATTTACAAAGTATTTTACTGACCACATCACATTTAGGTCTTAAAATGACTTTTTAGATTGGCAGGGTTGATAAGAATTATTTCCGTTATATCGACAAGGGAAGCTGAAACCCAGAGAGGACAATTTCCCTAATGTCTCCTGCAGCTAACTGGGGGCTAAAGTAAAACTCCGTTCCCTAAACTAAAACTTTTTGTGTTTATGTTGAAACTGATGAAAGGGGTGTTTGCTCCATGAGCACTTTCACTTTATGGAGAGGCAAGGCAAAGCATGCTGGGCAGTGAGTTGGCCAGTGATATGATGCCTGTCCCGAAAAGTCACTTGGCTACTCTGAGGCTCAGTTTTCTCCTTTGGGGATAATTATTTCTGCCCCATCTGTCTCATAGAGTTGCTGTGAGAATTAGATGAGTATATAAAAGTGCTTCGAAGACTGCAAATAATGTTTGCGGGAGAATGCTGCTGCTGGTACATGGGGAACTTGGCAAAGGCAGGATTGTGGGCTTATTTCTCAACTGTTATTTTCCAGGCAGAATTTTCAGAGCTCAACCTAGTGGCCCATGCAGATGGGACCTATGCTGTGGATATGCAGGTGCTTCGGAATGGCACGAAGGTGGTCCGGTAAGGTCCTTTCTGGCTTCAAAGTCACTGTCACTGACTCCAGAGTTACCACTTCCAGCTTTAAGAGGAAGTTTCAAAGTTGGGAAATGGAGTGGGATAGTCATGTCCATTTGAGAGGGCAGAAGTGGGGGTGTTCTCTTTAAACAGTGCATGTATTTACCTTGCACAGTGAATTAGGATTTACAGAGTACTTTCCTGCTCATGTCACACTTGGTTCTTAAAACAACTTGGCAGATGGGCAGGATGTAGAGGATGGTATAAAGGATTCCATGAGGTATGACAAGTGGAAGTGGTAGAAAGCAGAGAAAACCAGCCGCTGCCCTCAGGGAGCTTAGTCTAATGCCGGAGAGAAAGGACCTTAAGCTTCACAGACGGAGCTTCCTTAGAGGGATATGAATTCCTGCTAGCGAGGTGCTGGGACCTCTGCCCCACTCAGCTGGTTCAGCTCAGTGCTTGTATCTCTGCATAAATTTGTCCTGGAAAACAGGGTTCCATCGCTTAAAAAAAAAAAAAAAAAGTGAAAACTTGTAATCTAGTTCAAACTTCCTTTATAGTTGATTTGCTCAGATTCAACCAGTGAGTTCATAGCAGAACCAGTGCTTTGTGTAAGCTCTTCTTACTCTCTGCACTGTGTTTATCTATATCTCTCATCCTTGGGAACTGAAAAGTCTGACAGGAAAGCTTAGGGTTGGCAGGGACATTATAGATGGAAGAGAAATAGCAATTATTGAGCACTTATGTATCAGGTGTTGTGCTGGGTGCCTTACAGACGTGATCAAATTTAATACAATTCTGTGAGGGAGCTGACAATTCCAGATGAGGGAAAATAGTTTTCATAATATAATTTTTTCCAGGAGCTCAAGTATGGATTCAGGTGTTCAGACATCAGAGTCCAAGAAAAGTCTTCTCTCCCTCAACCCTGTCCCCATCTCAATCTGCAGTACTTGGAGGCCACTAGGGTCTAACAGGAAATAGGTCAGTGGCAGGAAAGGCAGTTTTGGAGGTGTTTGGGACCTAACCACAAGAAATATGAGGTCATCTATTTTCTGGTGGAAGACAGAAAAAGAGATGTCCTTTCAGGTGGGGAGTGAGCACAGAGAGATCTTAAGAGAATAGACAGGCCCCTCTAACTTCATATAGAATGAGTCATCAGGCTACAGGCACACAAGCAGGTGCTGATAGAAAGGTCCACAGCAGGAGTCCTGGCGGGATCTGGCAAGAATAAGACAAGACCTTCCAAGTATCAGCATAGGAACTCAGAAGTTGGCCACAGTTTATACCTCTAATCCTGTAATTGGGATACAAGGTTGGTGTTTGCTCTCAGGAATATAGCTGTAGCCAACTTCCCAAAACCAGGACACAAAAAGGCCAAAGTAGCTGCAGCAGACACCATGCTGACTCAGTGCTAAGCCTCTGAATGACTGAGGAGGGCTCCTGTACCCTTACTCTTTAAAAGGCCAGCCCCTTAGCTTAGGGTGAGGCTGGGTCTGTAGGTGGGTACATGATGTGAAACTGCTGAGCCCTAGCACTTGGGGAGCAGACACTACCATAGAACTCTTCTGTGTAGAAGTGGGGTTCCACTAAAGGCAGGGCATGAAAGACGGATCCCTGTAATGTAGAACAGCTACAAGGAGATTTGCTGGCTAGAGGTGAAATGCAGGGAGCTTTCTCATGCGTGGGAACATTCTGTACTCCTAGTGCTTCCTGTAGGCATTGCTCAATCTCAGTTCTGCAAAAAATATTTGTACCCTTCCCTAGTGTCCGCTTAGGAAGAATAATATTGGAAAGTTTGCGTCTGTCCTCAGCCATCCTGGCCCTTGCTCTCCTAGGGGCCTGATGAGGGCATTCCCTATTTTAAGGAGAAGTATTAACAACTAAGAACAGGACACTGAGATGAGCAATATCCCTGTGGCTGGGTGGTAATGTTAGCCAAATGTGTTGACTTGAAAGTCTGCTGGAGTGTACTTTGAGTACCAACTCTGGAGCCTCACGGAACCTCAGGTTCTCATAGTGTCCCATGAGGACAGGGAACATTCTTTATCACTGTAAGGTATGAGAGTCTAAAAGTCTTTCTTTCCACTTGAGGGGTTTTTATACCTTAGGAAAAGGCATGGCTTAACACCAGAGGGATGAGGGAATTTTATAATCTGTTCCACAAATCTCCTTGGGAAAGTGCCAACTGGTCGTAAAATCTTCATTTCCCATTCCATAAAGGAATAATAATAATAAAATAAGAGACATGGACTTCTTGTCTGTCTTAGGCTTTGGAAATGGGATGTAAGATGATGGTTGGCCTGAAGTACTGGTTAATGGCCGACCATCTCTGATTCTTACCAGGTCCTTCCGGCCAGACTTTGTGCTTGTCCGGCAGCATGCATTCGGCATGGCGGAGAATGAAGACTTCCGACATCTGATCATTGGCATGCAGTATGCAGGTCTCCCCAGCATCAACTCACTGGAATCTATTTACAACTTCTGCGATAAGCCATGGGTGGTGAGTGAGAGCCCCCTTCCTCCAGGTGAAAGGGTGAGATCCAGCTCTTATCACTCCTAAGAAGATAGGTACCAGCTGAGGATCTGAGAGAAGCTTCAGCTGGGATATGGGGTAGGGCATGATATCACAGCACATTATCACAAATCGTGAGCTGAGTGACCTTTGCTGCAGAGTGGGCCTTTGGCTTCACAACAAAGTAGTACAAAGATTCTGTGAACTACCCCTTACAGGTCTGTGGCCTCTGCCCTTGGCCATGGAATACAACATGAAAAATGTAACTCTGGGAAAGGTCTGAGGCCATTTAGGGATCAAGAGAACGCTTCAGCTCAGAGCAGAGTTAGTGACAATGTCCTACCACCTGTTTCAAAAAATTTACCCACATACTCAGACACTTAATGACATGAAAATGCCCTTAGTGATCATCAGATCTCACTCCTTCTTAGTAGAAAATTGAAAATTAAAGAAGGAAAGTAATGAGTATAAACCACTCGCTACATGGTTCCAATTTCTGAGGTTTTCCTACATTAATTCCCTTTAGTCCTCATGACAGTCTTACAAAGTAACTTGCCAAAGTTACAGAGCCAGAGTTTCTCTAGATCACAGGGCTTCTCATCTAGAATGGGTTACTGGGAAAGGCTTGATCTAATTTTTCTGTCCTTGGCCAGTCTGGAAATCTGGAAGAACAGTGAGACTCTTTTTGTAGAAAGAATGAGTAGAAGTTGTGGGACGGTGATCTGTGATGACTACTAGGTACTCAGGCCTCCACTCTGACAACTGAGGCGTCCTGCTCCCCTTACTTTGCTGCTCTGGGTAGCCCCTGTGAGGAAACATCTACCCCTAATCACATCTTCTTCTTGTTTTGCAAAACTCACATTTCAGCTATCATACCCACAGGCTTGTCAAGGTTCCATGAAGTTCCAGGACCCCAAACTTCTCCACCCTCCAAGGGCCTGAGGTGGTTTTCTTTTAAACAAATGGATTCATCCACTCTGCTCTTGATCTCCACCAGCTTCCCAACACCTGAATAGCTTTCCTGTTCTCTTACAAGCCAGAGAGACCTTACAGTGTAAGAGCAAGACCAGTGACTGAGGAGTCAGAATATCTGGGAGCTGCTGTGGTTAAGGGAGGCTTGGGTGCCAGAGCTCCACTAATTCAGCCTCTCCCTCTGTGTGGCCCCAGGCAACGGAATCCTAAGAGTTCTGCAGGAATAAGGCTAAAAAGAGTTATGTGATTGGAGTGTGTTGTTAATCACAGAGCACATGTCAAGCCTTCAACAAGCTTTTCTGAGGACCTCCCCTTTCCTGTTAGTCACATGGCCATCCCTACTGCACACCATTGTCCTCAACCCCATCAACACCTGTTAGAATTTGGATCTCTTGTAGCCATGCAGGGTTATTCTACTACTACCAGCTTTTTCTGAGTTATTTTGCTACCTACCCGCCATATGACTAAACCTCTCAGTGCTCCCGTTTATTTTTCTGTAGATTAGACTAGTAGTAGTACCTGCCACTCCCCCAGGCCTTCAGAACCTGCTCAGTGCTGGAAGACTGTTAACGCCAGGCTGGTATTTGGAATCTTAAAGAAACAAGTTCCCTGCTCTCTATTTCTAAACTGTGCCAGAGGCCATAGTGGGGGATGGGAAGACCTGTATCTGCCCTGGGATCTGGGGTCTGGTGAAGGTTCACACTCTCACCATTCACAATTGCAGCACACCGCCGTCAGCATTGCATGAGAACTGCAGGACCATCTGGCCAGACACCAAGTTCTGCCTTCAGTTTTACCAAGCAGCTGACAAATGAATGACATTTCCACATACTGTTTTCTGTCCTTTAATGGGAGTGGTTCACTGTGACTATGAAGGGAGGGTCTCTGTAAGATGATGACTTTGCCTCATGTTTTCTAAATGTCTTTATAGCAGCTACTCATTGCATTGAATAGGCTCTACCTTGCATCACTATTTGAGATTTTTGAGATTAACCAGGGTAGGCATACTAGGGATCTCAGAAGCAGAAGTGATCCTGCCAATGGGAGCAGTGTTTCAGAGAAAATAAGGATGCCACCACCTCTTATTGCTAAAAATGTATCTGAAATTCTTGTCAATACTTATGGGTCTTCTGGAGACAAATGCATTAGGGTTGAATAAAAGCATTTTATTTCCAGGAGGGGGGCAATTCAAACTCATCTTGAAGTCCTAACTCTTTCAAGAAAGTGTTGCTTGATTCAGTGGATAAATAGTTATAAGAAACCTGTCTTCCTCTTCATTACCAGTACCACCCCAGCGCCCAAATTCATTCTTTTGTCTGTGCATAGAGGAAATGGCCTTTATCAGATACATTTATTTAATCAGTAACTGTGTGCCTATTACCTAGATTTTAAGTATCCTGGGAGACAGGTTAAATGCCAAGTCCAGTACCTTGAGCAGACAGGAACTGCTGGAGATCAGGTGTAGGGGGTGGGATGGGCTCCTAGGAACTCAACAAATGCCTGGGAACTGGCTGCCATTTTGGTCTTGGCTGCCCCAGGGTGCTGGGAGTTAACTGTGATCCTTCTTGGCATCCTTTCGGTGTCTGTGTAACTCTCCCAGATGCTGGGAAGATAGGGCTCCATAGGACTTGGTCACATGCCAACATGTGGGCTGCAGCAGGATAGAGGTCATTAGGCAGAGCTGGCACCAGCACTCTGGGGATGCTAGAGAGCCTTGAGAGCTCAGGCAGATAGCCAGAGGTACCATAGTAGTACAGCCAGGCAGAACTTACAGGTCAGGTTAGGTGATGGAGAGCATGTCATAAGGCTAGACAAGTCTAGAGGATTGGTCTTGATGGTCATAACAAGCTAAAGAGCCAAAGAATGTTGTGACAGCAAGGTACAATAGACAATACACTGGGCAAGGTGAAAAGAGACCTGGTACAGTCCTAGCTCAGCCCAGCTCCAGATGTGATCTGGAAGCCTACCCTTTCCCTGCTTGTCTGGCATCAATCCCCGTGCTTATACGAGAGGGCTCATTTGGAGTCACTGTCAAGTCTCTTTCAACAATAAAATTTGGGGAGGTCAAGAGCCCATGAATCATCCTTTTGGTTGTGGAGGAGGCCTCAGGGATCTAGAATCACTGTGTGTCACTAAAGGGAGTGAGCCAGGAATTCCAGTATTTCCTGGCACTTCAAAAATAATGATGAAATTACATGTTTACCCACAAATGGACCACAACAGGTCATCACTTAAAATGCTGTTTGATAATGGAGCTGAAAGGAAAAATAATAAAAGGATGGTTTTGTGCTAAAAAGGTTAATGAATCAATCAAATCCAGCCCTCCTGCTTTATATATGGAGGAAATGAGGCCCAGAGAGAATGTGCCGAAGAACACATAGCGAGTTAGAGGCAGAACAAGAACCAGAAGACTACATTAACCACCCCATCCTGAACTTTTACTACCTCATCCCACCTCCCCCTCAATAGCTTATGTGCCAGCATCACTTGTAAAGAAAAGACAGGAGCTTTAAAAAAATGTTCCAGCTTCCCTTTTTCTGGTAAATAGAGGTGAGCTTGATCTGACTACCTTTTCTCCTAGCAATTCTAGATTCAGGCAGCTTGGAGTGTGAATTCAATAGTACTGGATTAGAGAGAAGACACTGGATCCTCCCAGCTGCCAGGGCACCATGGATGGGTATATGTGTGGTATGTGAAAGGATTAAGCAGGGGCCCTATGTGTTCTCTGTGGGGAGAGCATAGTATCTCCAGAAAGGCAGCTACTTGAAGGAATAGGGAGAAGTAAGGATTCTGAATGACTCTAACTCAACTACTATGTGACTTTGGACCAGTGACTTCAGTGGTTCATTCTTCTCATATCATAGAATGTGTATGGCAGGGGGGAAGTATGAAGAGTGGTGCTAATGTTGCCCAAAGACCTTTTAACCCTGAGAATGTAAGTGTAGTGGTTAAGTGCTATAGCTACTAATCAAAAGGTCAGCAGTTCAAATCCCCCAGGTGCTCTTTGGAAACTCTATGGGGCAGTTCTATTCTGACCTCTAGGGTCACTGTGAGTAGGAATCAACTTGACAGCAATGGGGTTACTGGAAGTATGAGTGCTTCTCTTCTTCACGATGGAATTATTCTAGTTTCTCATAGGTAGGTGAAGGCCCAGTGAGTATGCCACAATCATCTACATTTTCCTGAAGAACAAACAGCTCCACTCATGACACTGCTGCTTAAACGCTGATGGCTCCATACTATATACAGAAAAAAGCCACAGTTCCTTTATCTGACATCCCTTACTGCCTTCTCTTGGGTTGAGAGACTCATGTTTCAATCCCAGCTTTACCTTTTTGTAGCTCTGTGACTTTAGGCAAGTTATTGACCCTCTCTGAGTCTCGTATGTAAAATGAAGATGATAAAATACCTAGTTCATTAATTTGATACGAGGATTGAGTTAAGTACCATTAGAAGTGGGTAAATACTCAATGTGTGTTAGTTCACTTTTTCCTTCTTCCAGCTAAACCATGTGTTCCTTGAGGATAGGGATCGTATAACTCTTCTATGCCCTCAAAGTACTTAGCACAAAGCCCTCAACAGAGCAAATTTTCAATAAATATTTGTTTGGTGGACAGATATGTTGTCTGCCCTCAAAGTTGTCTTAAATAAGCTTAAACGATTTGCTTCTCTTTTGCAGTTTGCCCAGATGGTGGCCATCTACAAGACACTGGGAGGAGAAAAGTTCCCACTCATTGAGCAGACATACTACCCCAACCACAAAGAGATGGTAGGTGGTTGAGTGGGGACACTGGTCTCTGCTGCTTTCACTCTGAACTTAGTCACATCGTGACAGTGGGGCTCTGACAAAAGCCTCAGCATCTCAAGGCCAAAGATTCTACTGGGGTTAGACTGTGGAGCTGCTTTGTGAAGCTAAACTTACCTTCAAAATCTGGAGACAGGATAGGGAAGACCAGAAGCAATGGAAGCCTATCATGCAGAGAGTAACAAACCTATAGACCAACAATGTGAAGTTCCCGCTGCGCAGGTTCTAGCCCTAGTTCTACCGTATGTCATTGGATAGGTTACCCTCCCTCACCATCTGTCAATTTCTCAATAGGAGAGTCAAGTGGGCCTCATTCTTCCTGACCAGAATATCTAATGTGATACTTCCAAAATTAAATGAGATGTTTTAAGTAATAGCCTTCTAAAAAAATGTAAGGTATTGTTTCTGTTATTATTTACCAGACTGTTCCTTTCCTTGGTTTCCTCAAGACTGTGATAAGGCTTGGGTTAACACTATGCTTTCTCAGGCCACCCTAAGATGTCAGAGGGAGCAGAAAGATGTGATGGTTAGTTGTTTGGTAGGGAGTCCATTGCTAATGTTTTTCCTCCATGGCAACCTGGACCTCAAACTCCCTTCTTGCCTGTTCCCACATCCTCTGCCCCAGGCCTGTGTGGTCAGGTTGTGATCCTACTTAACCCATCAGTGGAGATTCTCTGCCAAGTGTTCCAAGTGTTGTACTCTGGGACAGAGATTATGTTTGTTTACCCTCCAACTCTCTTCTCCAAAAGAGATCACCTCTTATATATGTTTCTGTGAATCCAGAGCCTTCCTTTCCCGCATTGTGCATGGCTGTTTATCAGCAAACCATTCACAGTAAATGAATAACATTAAGCCTTCAAAAAACTATCTCCTTCATCTTTGCCACAGCTTCCCCAGGGGAAAAGTCTGACTTTTTAAGCCCCTGTCCCTAATAAATCCTTGAGGCCAAAATCAGGGCTTTCCCTTTCAGGCAACCCAGGAAGCCTTGCAGAGGCCAAGGAGCCCTAAGGGGCTTTTGCCCAGAGGTCTCAGTGAGTCCCAGACACAGTGGTGAGGAGACTGAGCTGAGGGGTGCTCTCTGGTTTATCACAGCTGGCCTTTTCCTATGTGACACATGACACATGGCTGACTGTTATAAAAAAAGTATAGTTGTAAAGTGTATTTCCCTCCTAACAAAGGGTCTTTATGTTATTTCTCTCCAGTCCCTCTTCCAAAATTTACCCTCAAGAAGGACCTCATAAGATCTCTCTGGAAAGTCAAAACTCTGATGAAGGGGATTTAAATTCTACAAGAGAAAGGCATTTTGGTATTAAAAAAAGCTGTAAAATGGGAAGAAAGACATCAGTAATCTAGTAGAGTAGGACTTATCAATAATTACATTGAATGTAAATGGACTAAATGCACCGTTAAAGAGAAAGAGAGTGGCAGAATGGATAAAAGAGATAGGAGAGAAAAGCCTTGTGGACATCAGTTGAAGGCCCTGTTGATGGTTAACCTGGAGAGTTAATATTTAAGTCTGTTCCTGTCTAAAGAGGTGAGTTAATTGGTTTGGACCTTCTGCCAGAAATGGTATAGTGGGGAGGGAAGTTTGACTCTTCAGTTTTTCACATTGAGTTGACTCCATGCCCTCAAGTCACTCTGCCAAACATCTGAAGTATTTCAGAAGATCAGGATGAGTTGAGGCAAGAGGGGTAGAGGATACACAGCCATAGTATACTATACTGTCCTTTTCATTACCCCAAATCAGCCTATTTGTGATACCGTTAACCCCCTTCTGATGTATATTACAAGACTATACCATCTCATATATGTAACAGTCATAATTTCTCCCCTCTCAGATCAGTTAAGACAAAGGAACATACATACACTTGGGGAGAAAAGGAAGATAGTCCCGGCCGTGAGAAATAAATGGAGCCCATATCAAAGGAAAACTCTCAGTAAAAGGCAAAGCTAGACTAGTGGGGGTTGGGAAGCAGGGGGGAAAGGCTGAGAACAGGACCAAAAAGTCATGTGACCTTCCATAACTCCTGACAGTTTCTGGTCTGGGGTCTTGGATACAAGCTGTAACATGTCCCCATCCATCCCTTAGCCCTGGCAGACTATCCACTTGACGCTTTCCACTGTCTGGCAGTGATGAGGCAGGTAGTGATGATCAGAGGTCTGCAGAAAGAACTGGCTTGGTCTTCAGAACTCTTGGGATGTGGTGGTCACTGGTCCATACCTAGGGTTGGATGATGTCCACGAACTGCTTTCTGAGGGGTAGGTGGCCCCGGTACCAGCTGCAGGTGCCATCAACATGTTTCACGCAGACATAATGCTGGGCCTGATACCCATAGAGCTTCCGCTGCAATAGCCAGTCTGTCCAGAGGCACTCGTTGGGGGCCGAGATGATGCAGGGCACTGTATAGCAGGTGGTGATCTAGAGTCATGGCCACACAACATCAGAGTGAGAAGAGTGCCCTCCACTTGCAAGGAACTTCTTCCACCACTACTGCCTTTTAGACTTCTACACACCTTTACAGCCCCTCTCAAACGCTGCTTACTCTATGGAGCTTTTCCTAGTCCCCATACTTCTCCCTGATTTCTCTTTCCTCTGTGTTCTGACATGAAGTTTTACCTCCCTAATGACAATCTCAGAAACCCTGGTGATGTTGTGGTTAAATGCTATGGCTGCTAACCAATTTGAATCCACCAGCTGCTTCTTGGAAAATTCTATGGGACAGTTCTACTGTGTCCTATAAAGTTGCTATAAGTTGGAATCGACTCAGTGGCAGTTAGTTTGGGTTTTTAATGACAACCTCTAGAGTCTGACTGACCTAAGAGTTCTTACTCTGTCACTGACCTTGAGCAAGTCACTTCACTTCCCAGAGCTTTAATTCCTTCACCTTAAAATGGAAATCTTCATTCTTTAGAAAGACTAAATTAACTATTTTTAGGAAGTTGCTGTTACAGGGCCTGGCAAAGAATAGACACTTTTTATATGGCAGCTGTATTATTATTATTTTAGTCTGCCTTATATGATGGCCTCCTTCTCAGCCAAATGTTAAGTACTTAGGGGACAGAGACAGTGAACCATCTTACTTTCCCACCCCCAACTTCATACAGTGCCTGATCCATACCAGATCTCCAATAGATGTAGAGCAGGTGTTGCATGCATGCAACAAGGAAAGCATAAAGGGTGTACTGCAAGACTCATGACCTTCTTCCCACCCCCAAAATGCCTTGTAAATGGACAGTGCCTTACTTGGCAGCCACAGTTTAGATGGTAGTGATGATTCAGACTTTCCCTCTGCAACAAGGACAGGTTCTCCCAGGGTTCGATGTAGTTGCACAAATGGATGAAGACTTTTCCATCATTAAGGACCTGACCTTTAAGGGGGGATGGAAGGTATCCTAGTGTCAGGCTCACAGTTAGTTCCTAGAACCCCAGGAGCCCAGGTCTTTGAAGAGCCCCAGATTACAGCCTCTTCATTGGCATTTTGGTGGCAATGGGTACACAGAGCTCAATGAAGGTACTAGACAAATGCCTATATTCTTTACAGCAAGGAAATTAACAGATTATATTGTATTTTACAAAGGAGAGTTGTACGATCTGATGAATTCAAAGCATTCACTGCAGTGCAAAGAGGAGAGCTTGGGTTTTCAAGTTGGACTGTGGTTGGGACTCCCTTCTTTTCTATTATGTCCTAACTGTGTAACCTCAAAATGTCAGAAAACCCTCAACTGAAGATGAGAGTAATAAGGATATGGTGAATTCAATGACACAATGTCTGTAAAGTTCCCACCATAGTTCTTGGCCCACAGAAGATGTTTTCAAGACCTTCCCACAATATCTACACAGGCCAGTCTCCCACTCCATGGATACCTATCTTAGAAGTCTTTCCCCTTCCCTACAGGAATACTCTCCCCTCTTCTTTATTTATCAAACTCCTCCCCGTCTTTCAAGGACCATTTGCAGTGCTACCTCATCCTCAAAGTCATCTGTGACCATTCTAGCCGATACCTCTCTTTGAACTCACAGAGTACCTACTGTGACCTCAAACCAGGAATGTAGAAATAAGTGTAACAAGTGGCCTTCCCCCCAAGAAGCTTAAAAACTAGTAGGGTAGACAGGTTAAGAAGGCAAAAATTATACAATTCTGTGATTCTAGTGTAAGAACAAAGGAAAGGACCATTATCTCTGCACACAGAATGGGTAGAGGGCAGGGGGCAAGGAAGGTATCAAACAGAAGATGCTGCTTAAGTTGGGCCTTGAAGAGATGCTTATGAGTACTCCTGCCAGACAGTTGGGAGGAAGTACTTCTGATCCCTGGGACCTTTATGCAAAGGCAGAGGAACATAGCCGAGCAGAACAGTTTCTGTAACTGCAAGTAGTTTAGTTCAGTTCTAGGAAAAACAAGGGACTGGGAACTGCCACTAACAAGAGACAGATGGAGAGGTCTGCAATGTTTAGGTTCTAAAGGACTTTCAACATCAGATGAAGGCATTTGTACCCTTTCCTTAAGGGCAAGGGTGCCACTGATGACTTTTTGTAGATTTGTATGTCATCATTTATCCCCACACCCACCTTTGGTTATACCTTGACCTCCTTGAGGGCAAAGACCATGTATCCTTCTGCCCCTATGCACCTTAGTGCATAGCAACTGGATAGACACACAGAGGGTAGGTGCTTAGGAAGGAAGTGGGATAACCAAACATGAAAGGCCTGGTCTGCTAGTCCTAGAAACTGGGGGCTCAGTGGCATGCTTGTGTCCACCTCTCCCATCCACAGGCTCCACAGCTAGCCTAACTTCACGTCCTGAGAGCTGAGGAGCTCCTAACATTGCTGGCCTCTAATGCCTGCCACTTTCCAAAGGCATGTCTGGACTGTGAGCTCTTTGAAGACTGTGACTTGTTATGGAATCCCCACTCTTGAGTCCTGAAAGGATGGATGAATGGTGGAATTCCAACACCTATTCTCCCATCTGCTATGCTTTTTATTTTCCTATCCTTCTTGCTAAATCATTTAATCCTTTAGGGCAAGTTTAGAACCTGAGTTTAGATCCCACTTATGCCATGAAGCCTTCCCTAGACATTTGCAATCACACAGATATCTCCTTTCTCTGAATTATGCCCAAAATAATTTAACACCAATTCATTCAATTACAGAGTCATATTCTTCTGTGGTTCTTTAACTGTTGTGTCCCAAGAAATTCAGTATGAGGGAGACATGCCTGGGTCCAAGTTCATGGGAACAGGACTGTGTTAAACTAAAGGTTCCTCTTAGGTTGTGCTTTGATCTTCCCCAGAATAGGAGCCAGGTTGTAAACTGGGCTCACTGTGAGCCAGGAGTGTGACCTGATGTGGCTGTATACAGCTAATGACATCACAGGTTACCCTAAATGATGTGAGAGGTATGCACACACAGGATCTTCCTTTGCTCTCTGAGGCTAATACCTCACCCATAATACTGTGTCCGGTTCTGGACCCTGTGCTGGGAGGGTGGGGGTGGGCAAGTGGAAAGGAGTCTGAGAACCATTTATTACAAGGAAGACCTCAGCCTGGGAAAATAAAGCGGACTTGAAGGAAGGGTAGATGTGGCTATTGTTCTCAGGTCTCCAAAGGGCCATCATGGGGCAGAAAGAAGAGCTGAACTTTCAAAAGGTTATTTAAAAGGGCAGAGTTTGGCTCAAGTTACCAAAATATTTATACTAATTAAAAGTGTTTGTAAATGGAACCAGCTGCCATAGGCTGGAAGAGCAACCTGTCCTTGAAATGTTGAAGCAGTGGCCAAGGTCACTGTAATGAAGATTCTTCCTTTGAAAGGGAAGTTACCAAGGCTCCTCCCAACTCAAAGCCTGCTCCAGCAGCCAGAAGCCACTTCTCACCAACAAAGATCCCTTCTGTGCCTAAGCAAATGCTAACTGGCTTAGCCTGCTGCTGAAGGAAGGCCCCTGGCTCCTCCCTTAGCGACCTCTCAGGGCAGGCTCTATTAAGCCCCATAGCTCTTCTTGAACTTACCAGTCAAAAGATACTGTTTCTGGCTGTTAGCTTCTAGTTTCACACCGCAGAGGGAGGAATCCAAAGGTGTATAGATATACTGAACATCCTGGATTTTCTCAAACCCTTTAAACATCTGAAAAGCAAAGCAGGATCAGGTCACTGAGTATACTTTATATCTTTACAGGCAAGAAGTTCTCATTCCTAAGTCCACCAAACTAAACAAAAGGCTAGTTTGAGACTTGGTACATACAGATGGCCCAGTTGGGTCATTTCTCTCTAATCTCAACTGTGGGTTATTCCAGTGAGAGGGGAGGTACCAGTGGCCCCAGGCACAAGTAGCTGTGGGACAAGATGGCCAGTGAGGCACCATCCAGCACAGTCATGTGGATTCTGTAAACCCTGCTTCCATTTCAACATCTATTCTCAAAGACTATCCACCATGCTACATCATGGGATGACTTGACTACCAGCCCTTCTCCTGGAACAGTGACCCCATTCCCTCCACCAGCCCAAGGGGATAAATGCTACGTCCTGTCCTCATGTACCTTTATCTGTTTGATTTCATACCGGATCATTTTTTCGGTGTCAGCAGGGTCTGCACTAGCAGGAACGACCTTCTCACTGGCTATTTTGGCCCGGATCACTGCATAGGAAAAGATAGAATCTTCAATAACTGGTGGGAGCAATCCCTCTGGGATCTGGCTGATACAAGACACTGGGGCCTCTGGAGAATTTCATGGGGTAGTTCTTGGTTTAGGTGCATTTGGGTTGAGAGAAGGCTATGTGTGTAAGTGGGAATCTGTAAACTCCTGATGCAGTGGCTGCTCAGATTCTAAAACCCCTCAAGATCCTAAAACCTCTAAGCTCTTTCTGCTATTTTGAACCTATTAGTAGTGAAGCTCTAGCCCTGGGAAGTATGAGTCAGAGGAGATTGGGAGGAACCCCTTAAGGACAGGGTATAGCTGCTAATTTGTTGATGTAGCCCCAGGCCTCAAATTCTGCCTGCTCAGAGTTGATACTGTACCCAAAAAACCAAACACACAGCTGTCCAGTTCATTCTGACTCAGAGAGATCCTATAGAACAGCGTAGAACTGCCCCATATAGTTTCCAAGGAGTAGCTGGTGGATTTGAACTGCCGCTCTTTTGGTTAGCAGCTGTAACCTTAACCACTGTGCCACCAGGCTTTCCAGAGTTGATACTAGTAAATACTTACTGAATTAAAACATATTCTGACCCTGCACTGAGGCAGCCTGTGTCTTGCCATTTCAGTATTGGTCAAAAATTGCCTGTGAAGTTTCTCTGTGCCTGGCTTTGCATGAAACACTAGGCCCATACACTTAAAACAGGGTCCCCCTTCTATGGAACTCATGGTTCAGTGGTGAATATGCATATAAAGAATGATAGCAAGAGCACAGAGAAGTTAAAAGGTATTGTGAAAGCACCAAGGAGTAACTGCAAACTAGGATACTTCAGAGAGAGGGTATCTCAGTTAGGCCTTGAAGGATAAATAGGAGTTTACCAGAGCAAAGGGCATTCTAGGCAGAGGGGAAAGGTCAGGTGTTCTCTAGAGTAGGGGCATGGTGGCAACCACAGTTGATTGCCTGAGCAATGAGACAGCATGTTTCTAATGCAAGCCACTGACACGTCTGTCCCCAAGCACTCAACATAGTTCAGAAGAATCACTGGATAGGATTGGGTGACACTTTGTTCAGTATTGGGAGAGGGGCCCTTCCCAACCCCCCAGTACCCCCTCACTCCCACCATCCTTACTTTTCAAGCCACCTAAGCTGTGCACTTGCAAGGCTGTCCTTGCCCAGCAGGAGGCAAGGCATGTGGGTGTTTGAGCTCCTCCCTTTCTATCTGATGCCAGGTCTGTACAGATTAGAGCCTCAGCCCCATCCAACCCCCTACCCCCAGCTGTGGAGCTCACTGATCCCCAACTCACCAAGCGCTGAATAGCAGACGTGCTCCTGGGGGTGTGCGGGGGCGCAGCTGCACGCCTCGCTCAGCGTGGGGGGCCTCAGCAGGACCAGAAGCCGCAGCAATAGCGCCCAGCCCGGCGCAGCCTGGGGGCCCCAGCCCCAGGGCATGACACCACAGAGCACGGACTGCGCCCAAACAGACCCTCCAGGGCTCCTTCAGAAAGCACGCGCCCCTCGCCCCAGGCTTTATGGGGCGGTCCCAGGGCCAATCCCGCCCCCATGCACTCCACCCTCCTCTGGCTCTGCGCCACCTGAGGCTCCAAGGCCGCTGGCGCTCCTTACCCACAGCTTCCTCTCCTAAAATGAAGAGGCAAGTCAGGAGAGAGGCTCCTGGACTCTTTCCTTGCCTGAGCTATTAAGGCACTGGGAGAGGGGTTGGTATCGCAGGCAGAAAGAAAGGAAGGAAAAATGACAAAGGCAAATGCATGAGGACATAATGGCTGAAGGATTGTGATTCAGGCAGAAGGACCATGAGTGAGAGGAGAGACAGTGAGGCAGAGAGAGTCAGAGAGAGGCAGACAGAATTACAACAGGCAAAAGAGACAGTGACAGAGGACGGACCCCTTGCTGAGCTGCATACTGGGAATGAGACAAGCTACTCAGGGTTTCTTTCAGCTACAGGAAGTATTTTCAATGCCCTATTTATGAGGCTCCAAAGCAACAGCAAACAGTAATGCTACAGGGACAGAGAAAGTTGGGGTCTGTGTGTCTTGGCTCTGTTGGCTGGGGGGTGGGGAAGGATGTCGAAGAAAGCAGCCAGTGCTTTAGAAACCCTTTCCCATACCCAGATCCTCAGCCTCTGCAGATGACCGGGGGCAGTGTTCTTGGTGGGGGCTCAAAATAAAAAGCAGGACCTCAAAGCTTTCTCCACATCTAGGCCACACTGATCCCTGTCTCAAGATGCTGCTCTCTGGAGCCTTTGACTGTTACAGAAGGTGGTGCAGCTTAGATACCAAAGAAGAAAGATGCTGAGGTCACTGAGATCTGAATATGAGCCTCCTGGCATCTTGTCTAGTGCTCTTCCACTCCACTGTGCTGCTTCTTCCATCACCATTTTGTAACAGCTGGAAATTCTGTCTTTGAAGGGTAGTTCTTCTGGGTTAGGGTCTTTATAGTTTTTATTGCTTCTCTGTAAAACATGGATACCCAAGGTAGAGGTTAGTCTCTTAAGAATCTCTTTTAAATAATAAACATTCTGAATTCTTATGTCAGCTCTTATCAACTTCAAAGCTGGTCAGAAATAGGCTCTCTGAGTTATCTGGAACTGCTCTAGCAGAAACGCCACTGGTGGATGGCTTTCAAGAGGTTTCACAGTCCAGCAAGCTGGAAGTCTACATCCAGGGTTCCAGCTCCAGAGAAAGACGTTCTGTCTGTGTCAGCTGTGAATGAAGGTCTTGTGTTGCATCAGTCTTTCTTTGGTCTGAGAGCATCTCAGCACAGGAACTTCAAGTCCAAAGAACACATTCTGCTCTTGATGGTATAAGGTTCCCAACTTTCTGCTTGCTTTTCTTTCCTTTTATCGCTTAGAGGATAAAAGGGAGTACAAGCCACACTCCAAGAAAGCTCCCTTTATGTCGGAGCAGGCAGGTAACCTTGGGAAGGGTGCTACAGTTCCACCCTAATCCTCTTTAAGATAATCCAGTCTATTAACCACCAGCAGAGATTAGGATTTACAGCATGGGAAAAATCACAAAACGGAGGACAATCACACAATACTGGGAATCATGGCACAGTGAAATTGTTATACACACTTCTGGTAGGACACAGCTGAGTCCATGACGAAGCCTTCACATTCTGAGCCATGTTTAGTTGTGGGCTTGTGGGGTTGCTGAGCAGTGAGGAGAGTGTGGAAGAGGGAGAGGAGGGCCAGGCTCAGGACAGGAAAGCTGGACATTTGAAGAGGGGAAGAGGGTGTTGAGAGCTGGGAGAGATATGCTGGAAGGGGTGTTAAGATTCCAAAAATGTATTTTTTCAAAGTGAGATTTTCTGAAGTATAATTTACATATGGTAAAATTCGCTCCTTCAAAGATGTGTTTTTATTGTTCTCCCTGGGTGAGGGCCAGTCCTGCCCGGGAGTTGACTAATGCAGAGAAGTCTGAAGCAATGAATTTTACAAATACAGCGAGTCCCAAGCAGGCAAGCAGGTTCTCATAACTCTTCTGCTAATATGTTGTATGACTTTGGGCAAGTTATAGCACTCTGTGAGCGTCTGTTTTTCTCTTTGTAAAGCAAATTGGTTGGAATAGTTTTTAAAGGACCCCTTCAAGGATACTGTCAATAAAAATATTTGTGGGATTCCAGAGACAGGCACACTCTGACCAATTCTTTTCTTTCTCCTCTGCTTCCAGCTGACACTGCCCACGTTCCCTGTGGTGGTGAAGATTGGCCACGCTCACTCTGGCATGGGCAAGGTAAGGCAGAGGGGTCTGCTGAGCTCCGGGGTTGAGGGTTAAGACCAAGAAAGTTCTGAGAGAAAGCTGAAGGACACTGAACAGAGAGCTTACTTGCAGGCTGCTCTCTTGCCTCTGTTATTTAATGAAGTCTTGCCAAGGAAAAGATGATCGGGCCCCTTCTGAAGGTGTGAATATTGCTGGACTAGACCTCTTTCAACAAGTGGAATGCAGACTACCTACTTAGTCCACTGGGTCCCCAGGCAGCAGGTGTGGTCTCTGGATCCTGAGAAGGGAAGATAAAAAGAAAGGGCCTTGTAGAGAGTTGGTGGGTTTGGCTCAGGGCATTATGACCTCTCAGTGTGTGTCTGTGTCTGTTTTCCTCTTTTCTCCTCTGCCTTGCTCCAATATTAGGTCAAAGTGGAAAACCACTATGATTTCCAAGACATTGCTAGTGTGGTGGCCCTCACCCAGACCTACGCCACAGCAGAGCCTTTCATTGACTCTAAGTATGACATCCGCGTCCAGAAAATAGGCAACAACTACAAGGCTTACATGTGAGTGAGGGATGGGCTCTCAGCAGATACTCTCCATTTTTTCCTGAGTCAGAATGAGGGAGTTATGCCTACAGGTAGCAACCAACTCTCAGTTTAACCTCTTCTGGCTCACAAGGCAGATATCAGGGAGAGAGTGCCAGTTAAGCCAAGGATTATTAAGCTAGGTTTCTTTTCATTAGTGGAGGGTTCCATGAAGTTAAATAAGAAAAGTAATTAATATTTATTTTCATAAACTGACTCAGTGGCACTTGGCTTGGCGTAGCTAAGTGAAATTTAGCATCCCCTTCAATTATAAACATAAATGGTGGACTACAGTTGTGATATTAGTACATGTGACTTTGTTACCAGTGGTAATCACAGATAATTTTGAATCACATTATAGATGTTACAGATACTTCTCAGTGTTACTTACTGTCATCATTACTTCAAAATCATGGTAGCTATTAGACCTGCCACTACATCTGATTACTTACAGAGAAGCATGTATATTATTAATCACAAATTTGTTTAATGTTTTGATAACTGTTTAAAATAATTGAGTTCCTTAGTGATCCTGTGTACCTTAATTTATACATCTTACACATTTTATACATCTAAGAAGGGACCCGTAAGCTTCACCAGACTGCCAAAGCACAGAAAAAAACTGAGAAGCTCCTAATGTAGTATACAACCCTGAAATGCTACCAGTTGTTAAAAGTCCTGTGATTACGAAGTAGATGGCTTCTCCACATGATTATGGAGAGTCAAAGGTTTCTTTGATTAGAATTTAGAGAAAGAAAATATTTCTTGGCTATCTGACCTTCCATAATTTACATAGGATTGCAAATGGTTAATAATTCCAATTCTGGAAATCTTATATCCCCTTCCAGTTCCTTCCCTGGCACCACGACTTTTTTTGAAATCTAAAGTTGTCTTTTTTTTCTTTACAAAGAAACAACATTTTTAATACATGAATTTGTCACTTGAGACTTCAAGTATGAACAGCCTTCCCTCCCCATTGGACTCCTTTTTTTTTCCTTCTCAACCCCCTCATCTTTTCAATATTTATACTCCCCACCATTAGAAGAAACCCTGGAGATAAACAGTTAAGTGCTACAGCTTCCAACCAACAACTCTGTGGTTCAGATTTGCCAGCTGCTCCTTAGAAGCTCTATGGGACAGTTCTACTCTGTCCTACAGGGTTACTGTGAGTCAGAATCAACTTGATGGCAATGAGTTTTTTTTCTTTTTTGGACATTGTACTCCTTAAATAACATCCTTTACAATGTTTAATAGATCGCTTTTTGCTCATGTGGTTTTGTTGCTGACCTCCTCAGACTCTGAGCTCCTTGTGAGCAAGAGCAGTGGTGTCATCTTTGTGTCCCCACCACCTTGTACAGCAGCGGGCACATACTCGAAAACCAAACCCAGTGCCATCGAGTATATTCCAGCTCATAGCAACCCCGTAGGACAGAGAAGAACTACTGCCTAGGGTTTCCACGGAGCACCTCGTGACCTTTTGGTTAGCAGCCTTTGTCTTAACTACTGCATCCCAAGGCACTTAGTAGGTACACAGTAAGTATTCAGGGAGGAACTGCTGCAGAGAACTGAGGTGTGAATTTTTTTTTGACTGACTAGAGTCCTGATTTTGAAGTGTTTATAATTTTGTATTTATAGGTTTCCTGCTTCAGAAAAGATTTGAGGATTGCTTTAAAATTATCTATGATGTAAAACAGTCATTTAAAAGGCTATTAGAAAAGCTATCTAAAAGAACAGAAAAATAGATGTTTTTAGGAAAGCAGGTTTCCTATTTTTTAATTTTAAAAGTCCCCAAAATAGAATTAGGGCCACCCTCATTGCATAATGGTTAGTGCTACAGCTGCTAAACTAAAGGTCAGCAGTTCAAATCCACCAGGAGCTCCTTGGAAACTCCATGGGACAGTTCTACTTTGTTCTGTAGGGTTGCTATGATGCAGAATCAACAGCAACAGGATTTTTATTTTGGGGATTTTTTTTTTGTTTTGTTTGCTTTTAAATAGATTTGTATACCTGATAAAGATATACAGAATTTATTAAGAGGTCCTAAAACTTAGCAAGAAAAAGACAAACAACCCAAATGAAAAATAGACAAAGGACTTGAATAGACATTTCGCCAAAGATGGTATACAGACAGTCAACAAGCACATGACAAAATACTCAACATCATTAGTCATTAAGGAAATATAAATCAAAATCACAATGAACTACTTACTACCTTACCCCCACCAGAATGACTATAATTTTAAAAAAGAAGAAGAAGAAGAAAGAAAGAACAAACATAGCAAGTATTGGTAAGGATGTGGAGAAATGGAAACTCTCATTTATTAATAGTGAGAATGCAAAATAGCATAGCCACTGTAGCAAACAGTATGACAATTCCACAGAATGTTGAACAGATAACTCTCTCATGATCCAGCATTCCCACTTCTAGGTGTATACCCCAAAGAATTGGAAGCAGGAACACAAACGGAAACCTGTATACCAGTGTTCATTACAGCACTATTAACAATATCCCAAAGGTAGACATAACGTAAATGTCCATCAACAAATAAATAAACATGTAATGGAATGTTGCTCAGCCATAAAGAAAAATAAATTATGCCAGAACATGGATGAACCATGGAAACATTATGATGACTGAAATGTAGCAGTCAGAAAAAGACAAATGTTACATGATACTACTTAATATAAAATAGAAAAATATGTACAGACCGAAGTAGATTAGTTTTAAAAAAAAAAAAACAGTAAGTTAGTGATTAATAGGCGTGGGAGTGGGTAGGAGTCATTGGTAGCACAACATGATGGACATAATCAGTGTCATTGAATTGTCCATGTAAACATTGTTGAGTTGGCAAATATTTAGTTATATATATTTTTACCACATTTTAAAAATCCTCTTTGACAGCACTTGGCTGGCTTGGCAAATAAACCAAAAATATTTACTGATGATAACAGTGAAGCAAGATTATTTTGATCCGTAAAAGAAGACACCAAATTTGTAAGATTAAGGTTTTCCAAAGCAATTTGGAATGAAGCATAAAAAAGAGAGAGCGAATTCTCAAACATTGATAAGGGATGGGCAACCAGAATACCTTTAGAAAACATTTGCTTATTTTTTTTATTTATCAGAGACCATCAGTTATTTGAAGGAATGCTTAGGTCCTCTCAGCTTCCCTCTGCCATACCTCTTCCCCCAACTTTTATCCATACCCTTGCTCTCTGAAGAAAGAACTGACTTGGCAGTACCCGAGATAAAATTTGAAATTCTTCCTTTCTTTTCTGGCTAACATCTGGGAAAACCCTGAGACACTCACATTTGGCGGAAAGAAGGTGCTATTTGTGTTTCCACTCTCATTGGAGGCCAGATGACCTAAAAGTCTAGGGAGAAGTGAGGCTGGCTTGAATGGCCTTTCATGCCCCACATGCCCCAGGCAGCCTGTCTAGGTCTGTGTCCTGCTTCCTATGGTTAGGGCAGAGTGGGAAGTAAACTCTTAGGGAACTTGAAGAACTTTAAAGTGCCACACAAATGTATGGGACATTATTACTATTTAGTCAGTTTCTGAGACTCTATGATGTGTCATGGCTGTGTGCTAGGAAACATGGAAATGAATAACTCCCTGTCCTTTCCCTGAGGATCTCAGTCTGGTTATAGGGCCAAATTTGTAAACCACTAGTAGTATGACTACAGTGCTATTTTTATTATGATTCTATCTTTGTATTTCTGTTCAGGTTTTTGAAGCCACTTGGCTATTGTCTTTGTTTTTCTGAGCTAGGTAGTGGGGTGTAGAGGAAAGAGCATCACACAGAGGGAGTCAGGAGACTTGGATTTTTATCTCATAGCTACTTTGGTGAGATAGACATACAACCTTGGACAAGCCTTCCAGCCTTTTTGAAACTTACCTCCTTGTCCTTAAAGTGAGAGAAAGAATCTTAGCCTACTCACAGCAGAAGGGTTTAAGTGAGGCTCTAGTGAGGGGTGTGGTGAAGAAAAACCTTGAAAAATTGTCAGTGTTGTATAAATGTGAGGAGTCGTTATTATCCCAGTAGCTGTCTCACTGAGCCACCTCAGCGCTTTGAAAAACTAGCTGTATACCTAGATTTCTCATTGTATGGAGTCAAATCTCAAGGGAGGATATTCTTAGAAACTGCTAAATAGAGGTGTGCACATGCAATCTTTAGATGGTACCAAGTGGTAGTGGTGGAACATGAGGGCTCTGTCAGTGATGTGAGCAGAGCTTCTCTGCCCCTAGGCCATCGTCTCCCTCTTGACTCTGTCTAGGTGAAGGCTTATCATGAAAAAGATATGGTCTTAGTGCTTTATAGTTTATTTGAACCTGTACCAATTAGTTCTTGTAACAGCCCTGTGTGTATGGATAAGACAGCCTCAAAGAAGTAAAGTAGTTTTCCAGGGTCACCCAGCTAGTAAAGAGTAAATCCAGAACCAGAAATCAGATCATCTGCCTTGTATTTAGTCCAGATCTAGCTGACTCCAGCATGTGCTCGAGGGTGGAAGGTAAGGGGGGAACAACATAGAAGAGGTTGACTGCTTGGTGCCATGCACTCTGTTTGACTGATGAGGCAACTTAAGCCCAGAGAAGTTAACTAACTTGAAAAGAGTCACATCGTTAATACTGTATGTCTTCAGAAATTAACTGCTGAATGAAATTAATGAGTAACCCAATAAGGAAGCAGTGGGAGATATTCATAAGAACTGTAAGGGAGTTCCCAGGGTCAGTTCAGATCGGTTTCTTCTTACTGATCAGACAGCCCAGATACTGAGCAGGTAGGGCCCGAGAATACACAGCATCTACCCTCAAATGATTACAGACCTGTGATGTATGACTTAAATGATTGTAAGTGAGGTATAGAGAGAGTACTGCAGAAATTCTAAGGAGAGTAAGAGATCACCTAGTTAAAAAGATCAAGGAAGGCTTCATGGAGCCAGAAGGGTCAAGGCTAGACTCTTGTAAAGAAGAGGAAGCTATTGCAGGTGGGGTTTTGGCAGAGACAGCTGGGCTGTAGGGTGAGCAGACAGGCCGCTGAGTTATTTGTGGGAGCAGTGGGTATGGAGAGCAGCCATGAGCTAGAATTCTGGTAGGTTCATGCCCTTCTCTTGCTGGTGTGGCTCACTGCCTGTCTTGTCCTGGTGGGACATTGTTGCAGGAGGACATCCATCTCAGGGAACTGGAAAACAAACACAGGCTCTGCAATGCTGGAGCAAATCGCCATGTCAGACAGGTGAGTGAGAGGGAGTCCTGGTCCAATGAAAGGGAGGCTTTCATAGATGAAGATATTTAAGAAGTAAGCCCTTCCCAAAGGGAGCCTCTGAGCTAACAGGACAAGCCTATGCAGCCGGTTAACAGGATCAGACAAGATTAGGCCATATGCTAAATTGTGGAGGTAAAGATAATACAAGCTCTGGGGAAGACTAGTTAGTGGATTGGAGTAGATAAGGAAGCCCTACTAGAGGAGATGACACCAGATGTGGGCCTAGAAAGATGAGTTGACTGTGGAGAGTAGAGAGGAGGGCAGTATAACTAAGGGAATGAGCTTCATGAAGGGAGGGAGCGGTGGGAAAGAAAGAGGGGTTGGGACAGGCAGAGACACCAAGAAGAGCTTGACCAGCAGGCAGGCTTGCAGAAGCTGATGCCCTGGGATCAGGACACCTTCCTGTCCCCTTTAGGTACAAGCTGTGGGTGGACACCTGCTCTGAGATGTTCGGTGGCCTGGACATCTGTGCTGTCAAAGCTGTACATGGCAAAGATGGGAAAGACTACATTTTTGAGGTAAGTCTGGCTCCAGGAGCAACTCAATGAGAGATAACTCCCAAGGCTGGAGTCCAGGCTCCTGGCTTGAGAACTATGTAGGCTGCCCAGACTACATTTTGGTTAGAGTCTTCTGGGCCATTGGAAGATACCCAGCTGGTAGATCAGTGACTGTGTTAATGATATACCTCTGCGTGTGGTGAGTTATTGCTACCAACTGGCTAGGCTGACCAACACCATGTTGTAGGAAATGCCCAGATCTGGGTTCCTGGTGCCCTTGTTTAATGCCATTCCTCTGGGAAGGATTTTTACCATTCTCTTTTGTTGCTATCCCCCCGATACCGACCCGTGGCGGAGTGACAGCAACAGACCGACACCACGTCCTCTGGTCTTCAAGCAGAGAGAGCGTTTATTTTCAGTAGTTCCACTTATATACGGAATGAATCAGCCAATCACTACTGGCCCACGTACGGGCTAGGGCGTGTCCTAGGCATGCGCAGGCAAGATGTTTACTGCTCTAAGGTCTCTGGGTCTGGGTGTGGCTACAAGCCAAGGCGCCATCTTTGGGTGCGGCCGCTCGGGGGGTGTGGGGCCGGCTCGCCACATCTCCCTCTTTTACTTTATATATGCATGAAAGTGCCTGTCTTAGGTCATCTCTGGCTAGAGCGCTCCTTACCCGTCATTGGGATACCCCACAGCTTGGTGGGGTCCCTGTCTTAGGTTGGTAACACTCCCAAGAGAGGTTGCCCGTCTTTGGCTATCCTTCCAGCATTTGCAGCCACACTCCGGCTGAAGTTGATGCTGGTTCTTCAGCATTTGCGATAGCCTGCACCAAAAGCGCCATGTTCATTTGCTGTTGCCTCCTCTGGCGACGAAGGTATAGAATCAACCACAGACCCAGGAAGCATAGGATGCATGCCAGGGCGCCAGAGCCTGCCCATTCTCGAACAGTATGTAGGGCTGACTGGACCCAGTTCATCAAGGTGACAGCGGTAGAGGTGTCAATACGGGTGGAGTTTATTACAGCGATCTCGCCTCGCAATTAATTGTCCACTTCAGCGGTCCAGTTGCCTAGTAGCTGACGAGACAGTTGTCTGGAGAGACTAGCTGCGCGAGAGATATTGTTAAACTGCACAGAAGTAACACAGAGGCCAGGGAACCGCCACTCACAGCCCAGCTGCACCACATGCACTAGGGAGTCTTGGACAAGGTCGAGGCTTGCGCCAGAGCTGGGCGTAAGAGGGTCGCTCGACCGGCCAAGGGACATATCAGGGTAATCTAGTACAAGGGCTGTGTGAAATGCAGTAGCATTCCAGCAGAGGGAGTAAAAACAGGTTGAATTGGTACAGGATATAGGGTGGAACCATTACAAAGAAGAAACATGAAGGGAGGGTAAACACACACGGGGGTAGGGGAAAAAGTAAGATTTTGGTTAGAGGACTTCTGTAGCGTTAATTCGAAGGATTCGGTGGCATTTCAACACACACTGGCATTTTTAATAATTCCACCCATTATCAGGGCCGTAGAAGAAATATCGGTGCAGCTGCCATCAACGCCACACACGAGCCAGGTATCGAAAGGGTTCGTGGGTAAGGCCTGAGTAGGGCTTTGCCAAGTATAGTTGCTGCCAAACATTGTAGCATTGATTCGGGTACCGATAGCTGGGGAGAAAGTAGAGTAAGGCTTTACTGTCCACTGGAGGCGGTGGCTCTGACAACCTGTCCAGAGACTAGGCCAGTCCCGCGTGCTTTTGCATTTTGGGGCCCATTGAGGCTGTGAGGGGATGCAGCCATTGGCTTTAGGTACCCTGAGCGGTATTTGGCCTTGCAGGAGGGTACCATTTTGTTCGAGGGTTGCTACTATTGCTAGGGGTATCAAACCATCCAGCAGACTGATTATACAGGGTAATGCAACTGGGGTTGTAGTCAGAGCTATCAACTTCTGAACTAAAATTAGTGAGTATATGAAAGCACAAAAAACCTTGAAAGCTTATATTAAGGGGGGCGCGGTTCAGGGGCAAAGTCAGCTTGTTGTTTTAGGAAGGGCAGCTCAAGCGAGCTATTGGTTGTGGATATGCGGGGAAAGACGGAAGCAGTATGATGCACAGGTAGGGGAAGGGGTAGGACATCTAACAACCCCCACCGGTACTTATCCTGATTTTCTTGGTATTGTTCAGTCACTGCTTTCCCCAGGGTCACCCCCAGCAGGAGCAGAAGAGGGAGAAGACTTCTTGGCATCTTGCTTCGCAACTGGTCTGGTTAAGCGTTCAGGGATCCAGACAGGCTGCTCTGATTTCCATTTGATTTTTATTGCCTCAGTGGCCCCTGTGAAAAACCCAATCCTTCTCTTTTGGAGTGTGGGGAAGTTGGTACAGGGCTGGTTCGGCCCTGAGCGTGCTTGCCCAGCCCAAAGCTGGGGATATACCCCATATCAGCCATAATAGCTTTGGATTGAGGGCTATAGAGTTGTTCGTTTGTGAGATGTAGGTTAAGCTCTGTAAGCACGTCTCGTCCCCACAACGTGACAGGGGTGTTTAGGACATATGGTTGAAACCGTCCTGCATGTCCTTCCTCATCTAGCCAATGAAGCTCAGCCAAACTCATTTTTGGGGTCTCTGCATAGCCCAGCCCCCTAAGCACTTGCTGGGATATTTGTACAGGCCATTCAGCTGGCCAGTCCCTTTCACTAATTACACTACAGTCTGCTCCGGTATCAAGCAACCCTATGAATTTTCTGCCATTTACCTTTAGGGTGTACATAGGTCGACGGTCAAGGTCGAGGGCTAGCATAGTACATGATGGCCCAGTGGACCCGAGATCCTGATCGCCCCTAATTCTGTTCTCTGCTGGGAATTGATCATGGTCGCTGTGGAGGACAAGCAACTGAGCAATCTTGTCTCCCGGGGAAACGGCTAAAATTCCTTTTTGGGGAAGATATCATGATTTTTATAATGCCAGTATAGTCAGGGTCAATTACCCCAGGATGGACTATAATACCCTTTAAGGTGGCCGAGCCGCGACCAATAATCAGCCCCACCATACCCGCCTCAAGGGGTCCCGACATGTCAGAGTCGATAGGCTGGACTCCCATCTGTGGGGTTAGTACAAGTTGGGTGGCGGCACGGAGGTCCAGTCTGGCGCTGCCGGCAGTTGCCCTTCGGATGGTGGCCACGGCAGTGGCACACCCTGCCCCAGAGGGAGCAGGGACGGCCACTGCACTAGCTGAGGAGGTGCACTGGTTGCCGGAGTCTGGAGTGCCCCATATATTCGAGGGCCCTGGCGGCGGGGTCCCCGCTGGACGTTTTTTGGCCTAGTGCCAGTGAGATTGGGGCCTAAAGGCGTTCCGTCCATTGCTTGTTTTGAATAGCACTCAGATGCCCAATGATTGCCCTTCTTGCATCGAGGACAGCGCCCCGGCCCCTGGGGATTGTTTTCTGCGGGTGCATTGCTTTGAAAGGAGGGACAGTCTCGCTTAAAATGCCCAGGGCGCCCGCACTGGAAACAAGCTGGCTGACCAGCGCTAGATGTGCCCTTTTGCTCTGGGCGTCTGGGGTTATTTGAAGGGGCCCTGCGTCTGTTGGATTGCAGCCACTACGGCGGCTGCTAGCCCTGCATTGGTGAGCCCCCCTCCGATTTCTCTGCACACTTTCATCCATGTCTCTAGGCTTTTCTGCTTATGAGGGGTGATGGCAGCTCGGCAGTCTTTAGTACACTGTTCAAAGACTAGCTGTTTAATGAGGGGCATAGCTGTGTCTGCATCTCCGAAGATCTTTGTGGCAGTATCACACATACGAGCCACAAACTCAGAAAAAGGCTCGTTTTGGCCCTGAATGATTTTTGTGAGGTTTCCTGCCGGCTCTCCGTGATTTGGGAGGCACTTCCACGCCCTGGTACATATTAGGTTAATCTGGTCATACACCTGAGGGAGATAGTTTATTTGTTGATTGGCATAAGGCCCTTGACCCATCAGCATATCAACGTCCCACGTGTGCTGGCCATTATGGGCATTGCGTGCTGCCTGCTCGGTAGCAAACTCCATCACCAGGGATTTCCAATCTGGGTACTGCCCAGAAGTTAGGCAGGCACGGGCGAGATTTTGCCAGTCATTCGGAGTCATGGCATACCTGTGTAGGTTTTCTAAGGAAGCCACCACAAAAGAGGTGGCAATGCCATACGTTCTTACTGCCTCAGCCACCCCCTTTACTGTTTTCCAGTCTAAGACTTCATGATACCATTGCCCTTGCTGAGTTTGAAAAACAGGAAAAGCACCCATAGCATGGGGTACCTCTCTCCAGACCTCGGGGCAAAAACTTCTAGCTGATGCTTTGGGCCTTGTATCAGGCCGCGCCTTGCACCGGGCATAAGGATTATAGGGTGGGGGGTTACCCCCACCCGCGTCCGGCGGCTTTTTAGGCGGCTCAGGTGCTGAGGGCTGTGCGGAAATGGAGCGGAGACGCCCAAAATGGCGCACAACCTTTTCCACTTCCTCTTCTGCCTCTGACTCACTTTCAGGCTCACTTTCCTTCGGCTCTTCCTCGCCACAGGCGTTGCCCTGCTGAGAGCGCTCTTCTTGAATTCGCTCTAACGCGGATTGTCCTGTCTGTAACACCCTTTGAAATACTCCTGACTCATCCTCTAGACAAGTTAGAATCAGAATCCAAATACCCATTACTCCTGGGGGCAGGCTGCCTTGCGTATCTGGTCTAGTTAGATCTGCCCCTAACTTGTTCCAGGCTGCAACAGTAAGATGGCCCGAAGCTAAGAACCAGGGAGCCACCTCTTCCACTGCGGAGAGGAAGCGCTCAATTGTCTGTTTCTTTAATCCAATACCCCTCTGTCTAAGCAGGCTTTTACAAGCAGTTAGTAGATGTTCAGCAGAGGGCTGGTTCCCCATTTTGTTGGTGCTGTGCCTAACGGCTCCGGGCGTCCCCGAAGCCTTTCAGGCGTTTAGTCTAGACTACCCCTCCTTGGGGCTGATTGTCCCTCCCAGGGATCTTTCCAATTGCCCTTCTTAGGGTTTCATAGGATTGCCCCTCCCAGGGGTCTTTGAAATCGCCCCTCCCAGGGGTTCTTACCAGCACTGTAGATCGGGCCAGAGGAAGGTTGGGGTCCCGTCGGCGCCCCGTACGGGCCACCAGATGTCGCTAACACCCGATACCGACCTGCGGCGGAGTGACAGCAACAGACCGACACCACGTCCTCTGGTCTTCAAGCAGAGAGAGCGTTTATTTTCAGTAGTTCCACTTATATACAGAATGAATCAGCCAATCACTACTGGCCCACGTACGGGCTAGGGCGTGTCCTAGGCATGCGCAGGCAAGATGTTTACTGCTCTGAGGTCTCTGGGTCTGGGTGTGGCTACAAGCCAAGGCGCCATCTTTGGGTGTGGCCGCTCGGGGGGTGTGGGGCCGGCTCGCCACACTCTTTCTCAGCTAGTTGACCAACTTGCTGATTTTTCTGGTGAGAAAATTGAGCCTGAAAGCCATGAGCACATGTCCAAGGCTAGTGAATCAGTATCTTAACCTAGTCTCCTGGATGCAGGAGATTCTTCTTAGCATCTTAGTGAGCCTTGCCATTATCATTGCTGTCAAGTCAATTCTGACTCATAGTGACCCTATAGGACTATAGTGTTTCCAAGGAGCACTTGGTGGAGTCCAACTGCCAGCCTTTGGGTTAGCGTCCATGGCACTTAACCACTGCACCACCAAGGCTTCCTCCTGAGCCTTAGAGACACAATATTCAGCTTGGTTCTCTATTAAATGGAAAGGGAATGGTAATATGGATCCTTCACACACTTTCCTGCTAGTTTTCTGAGAGCATAAAAGTCTTTCTTTCAGGACTTGCTTGTGTTTCCACAGTACTGGTGCCAGGAACCCAAAGTGGGCTTCTGAATCTCCTCCGTGGCTTCCCTGAGATCTGACCTTCTAAGTGGTCACCTCCCCTCTTTGGGTGGACTCAGTTTTCTCATTCATAAGTGAAAGAGGTGTGATCCATAAGTGAAAGGCTATGATCCAAATAAGGCAAAAACTTCCTAAAGGAGGAAAATTTTGATCTGGGCCTTGAAGGGTAGGAAGAATCAAGATTGGTAGTGAAAGAGTGAAGGCAGCATCCCAGATCAGGAGCAAAGGCAGGAAGCTAGTCATTTAATAAACAGAGCATGTGTGGAGACAGATACTGTGTGGGTGAAAAGTCACAAAGAGATGAAGACTGCCTGCTGTGACCCAGGGACATGAGAGAGATCTTTCTCTCTTCGTGCAAACCCCTTAGCCTTAGGGCTGCACTTTCCTCTTGCTCTTACTTCTCCCCACTGCATTTAGCAGTCTTTCAGTCTCACCAAGTCCTAGTGTGGCTGAAGTTTGTGGAAGGACTCAAGGCACAGGTTTGCAGAAGGAGGGGAGAAAGATCTTACTTCTGTACAGGAATATGCTTCAAGCTGAAGACAAGAATGTCAGCTTCACTTACAGCCTGTCTCTGCCAACTTAACTCCTACTTGTTCTGAAAAACTGTACTAGGCCCTTTATGTTTCTAGTTCCTTTCCTTACTTGGCCATACCTTCCACAGGTCATGGACTGCAGTATGCCACTGATTGGGGAACATCAGGTGGAAGACAGACAACTCATCACAGAACTAGTCATCAGCAAGATGAACCAGCAGCTTTCCAGGACCCTTGCTTTGTCTCCTCAGAGACCCTTAACTACCCAGCAGCCACAGGTAAGCAGCTGGGAAGAGACAACAGGAGAGCTAAGAACCATTCCAGCCCTCTTCCACTTGCTTTGGAGGTCTCGGATGGAGTAGAGGTCAGATTCTCAGGCCTGGATGGGATCTATGGAGTCTTCTCCCTCTACCTTTCTGTTCCTTCCTTCTTCTTTAGAAGCCTGATTACCTTCTACCATCACTTACAGACACCTTCTCCTTAGCACTTTGCAGTACCAGCCATAGAAATATCCATGGATGGAGTGAGACCTGGATATTTTCTTTCTATAAACTTGAAGTCTCCAGGGAACAAAGACAGTTTCCCCTGGGAGCCAGGATGCAGAGTCTTTTAAATTGAGATGTTGCTGAGGAGGGGCTGGGTAGGAACTCTCACCAGCTATCCATTTCTGTACATGATGAGTCGGCCAAATTTGCAGATAGAGAAGGGTCTTTCTGGGGAATCTGCTTGCCTGGATGGAGGGGAGAGTCAAGTCCCTCATTCTGGGAGGCAGTGACAGGGTGAAACTCCTGTTAAAAATCTTTTCTCTTTTATGAGGGAGAGGAGGTAGCCTTCTTCAGTGAACTGTGGTGCATGACCCGTGGCCAGTCCCATTCATGTGACAGTGTGCCAGCTGCAGGTTGAGGGGGAAACCCATGTCGAAGCTTCTTTGGAATGTCAGACCCTGAGGCCCTTGAATGGGCCAAAGAGAGCAAAGGAGCCTGAGGGAGTGGGACTTTAGTCCCACCTAGAAGGTACCTTAATTTTCAAAAATAACTCTCTTCTCTACTGAACTTGCGTATAATGAAGTGGTAAGGACATGGAACAGTGAATTAAAGAACTGAATCCTAGTCTAGTTCTTCTTATAAACAGATAAATAACTTGGGGAAGAGGGAATCACTACCCTTTCTTGCAATCAAGTTTTACCAATTTTTAAAGGAGAGTTTTCTCAGAAATCTTCCTGTAAGAATCCTGCTTTAAACAATGAGTTAGACTAGAATAGTGATACAGAGTTTGAGCTTTGAAACAAAAACTTGCTGAGTTTGAATCCTGGCTCCTCCATTTACTAGCTATGTGACCTTGGACAGGGTCTTTTTCTGTGGCTCATAAGAGGTAATAATGATCCCTGTCTCATATGATAGTTAAGAGGGTTAAATGAGATAAGGCAGCTAAAATACAGCATAGTACATATTAAGTACTCAATAAAGATTAGCCATTATAACTCACTGCAGTTAATGTGCTCGGTTGCCAACCAGAAGGTTGGAGGTTCTCTGGAAGAAAGGCCTAGCAATCTGCTTTGGAAAAATCAGCCAGTTGAAAACCCTATGGGGCACAGTTCTACTCTGACCCACATGGGGTCGTCATGAGTCAGAATCAGCTCTACAGTGATTGGTGTGTTGCTTGTTGCTGTTACTAAGTAAGCAACCTGTGGGCAGTTTGGGTTCCTTGTAGTCTTAGGCTTTGAAATCACCCTTCCCTTTTCTGAAGATCAGTGCCTCAGTGGAATTTTACTGTAGTCAGAAGCAGAGGTATTTGGGTTCTAGCAGTTTTCAGTAAGAAAAAAGAGAAGGCTGGCATTGGCAGTCTTACACTGAAAGGGCACTCTTGATTGTTAAAGCAGTTTGGATACTTTAGTGTGGCAAATTACTTACATTTGTCTTTGCATCATTTGATTGTCACATAATTATAGCATAGAACTGTAGCTGTTTATATTAATGGGCCTGAATCATCAAGAAAGGGTTGAACTGTAGGCTGCTCTCCATATTCTATTCCAAAAGGCTGAAAACATGAGAAATATTTCCATCAAAAATGACTATAATCAAGCAGTATGACAATTGGCAAGTCATTTCCCTCACTGAGCCTCAGTTTCCACATCTCTTAGATGATATCTAAATATCTTTTGAGTTCTAAAATTTCTTTGAGTGGAATACTGATGCTAGGTAAATGGGAACTTCTGGACTAACAGAAGTTGCCTCTGTCTGGGTACGCTACTGGAAGAAGCCCCACGTGGTGGGTTGTGATGCACTAGCTCTCATGGTTGGTTTACATCTTTTGTATCTGGCTCACACTGTGTTCCCACCCTTAGCGAAGTATGAGGATCTGCGTGCCCTGAACTTCAAGGATATTAGTCACTATAGAATCACAGGAATCATTGGGAGAACAAAGCCTATTTGCTTATCAGAGATACAAGCCCATTATTTACATATTGTAGTTTACCAGAAGTGGTGAAAAGATTTTCATGGTTAAAAACACAATTAGGTCTGTGGTTAGATTTTATGATTTTGTAAATCTGATGAAGCAAAGATACTTGGGTCCTAGTCCTGCCTTGTAGTCCACACTGTCTCTCACAGTGATGAGATTGGTAAGTTTTTGTTTGTTTCTCTCTAGAGAAAGAGTAGCAAGTGACCCCCTTCTTTTCTTTAACCCTGAAAAATACAGAGGACATCTGGTGACCTATTAAAGAATTTATGACGAGGATAGCCTGACTCTGTCCAGACAAGATAAACAGAAGTGGGCTGCTCTGGGATTCTGTGAGGGGCCCTGAAGTACTTCCGTAAGTGTTTGCAGTACTCACTCACTGTGCCGCAAGGGAAGTCATTCTGTGCTAAGAACCGGGAGACCTGGGCTTAGCTGTGACTTTGTCATTGGCTCACCAGGTGACCCTGAGCAGTTTCTCCCCGTGTCTGTGCCTCAGCACCTTCATGTGTAAAATGAGGGGATGAACAAAAAGTCACCAGATTCCCTTATAGCAATAAAATTTAGATTATATGAAAATTATTTCTTACACATAAAACGTTCAATAACAGAGACACTGCACAAAAGTACTTCCCATCCCAGAGATGTCACACAAAAGTATTTATCCCACAGGGAGCACTCCATGGAACAAGTCCCTTATTTTCATAAACATTAAATATTTCAGTTTAAATATTTTAAAGGAAAGTAAATCTATAATGTATTGGAGTAAAAGCAGAAGCATGGTGAGGAATGAGCCTCCCTAAAGATGGGGCTCGTGCAAAACCCTGCTGCTCTTCCTCAGTCTTTCACTGGAGGCTACAACAGGATGTATGGAAAGCATACCAGGCTAGAGGTTAGGACACTCAGTGCTAGTCCTAACTCTGCTTGGGCAAGTCCCTTCATGTCTCTAGGCCTCTGTTTCCTCACCTGTAAGATGAAGTATAAGATGATCTCTAGAGTCCTTCTCTGCTAAAATCACCTGATTAATCTAGCAGATGTTTCTCAAGTGCCTTATGTGTAAGAAATAATTTTCATTAACAAGTCATAAAACTTATTCATCTCTGTGTTCCCACTGACTGTCACAGCCATAGCTCTGAATGTGTGCTTATCAATATTTTAAAATGGATGCTAGGCTCTAGGTCTTCTCTGCCTGCTTTGTTGGCACTTCCACTTCTGTAAACCTCCCAATGTCAGTGCCCCAGAACTTGGTCCATATGCATTCCCTGGTGAACCCAGCTAGTCAGTATCAATCTCCTGCCCTAACCAGTCTTTCGAATTGCAGATTCATGTTTTTAACTCTAGCTTGATATCGAATAACTCTTGGTTGTTTGTCTTAAATCCTCTTTCCCTCTAGTTTTCCCCAAACAATTTGTATAAGCCTTTACCTGCCTTTTTGTCCATATACCAGACTCTGGCTCTTGCCTAGTCTTCCCTAGCCACAGTGGGAAGGACCTTTGTCGGAATTGCTCTCTGAAATGCTCCTCCCTCTTATCCTCACAAGACTGAATCCTTCACAATAGTGTAACTAGTATTTCCTCAACCACTTTTTCCAAAGTTGCCACCTAGTCCTGGCTACCACCTCTCCTTCCTTTTTTAATGTTCTGTATGGCATTTACTGTCAGCTAATATTATTCTTGTCTATGTATTTCTTTGTCTCCTCCACTAGAATGTGAGCTTCTTGAGGATAGAGACTTATTCAATGCTGTAAATAAGTGAATACTAAGTGCTAGGCACAGCAGAGTACATAGCACTTGACAGACATTGAGTATATTATAGATGTACCAAGGGGGATAGATGGGAGGAGTCTGCCCAGATACAATTACCTGTAGGGAATGTTGACAACAGTCGTAAAACTAACCCAGAGTGTGTCTACTTTTTGTCATCATCCAGTTCTAACAATTCTATACAAATGACAATGATACAATACTCCTCCCATGCCAGGGAACCACTGCCGCCATCCCCTCCTCTTCCCATGTCATTGCAACACATACTCGCTAAGTGAATTCCTGGTTGGAATAAGCATCTTTAAAAGCCCTACCAGCTACTGGAGATGTCATCATGATCCTATGAAGGATTTTGGGAGTGTGTAAGTTATGAACCAAGGGGTATTACCTGGGTCACAGATAGGACTTTGCAGCCCCAGTCAGCTCTTTGCGTGGGCCTTTAGGTACTGTCACTAATTTATGTGCAGTTCCTCACAGTCAAGCCCCTCTTGCCGGCCTCTTTCTTCTGTAGCCTTGATGGCTCTGGCTGAAACAGCTTCTGACCTGAGCTCAAAGCCCTACTTGCTGATTTTACCCAAATTTCTGGGCCAGGACTAGGGCAGACATTGCTAGCCAGTCATCTACTTGTCTGTCTTTCTCTTATCTTTGTTTGCAATTACTCCATGAGAGCTTTTATTCTTTAATTTGAGGAGAACACCTAAACTACACTAGTCAAGTGGGAAAGGGAGTGGGGAGTGAAGCAAAGAGAAGACAAACCTTACCTTGTTACCAGCCAGCCCCTCTCTGGGGTGGATTAACTGTAACACACAAAGAACACAGGCATGGGAGGGACTCCGGGGTATAAGAGGCTTTGACAGTAGTGAAAATAGATGAGTGGTAAAGCCTGATCTGGCTGATTACAGCATAGCCTCAGTCTGGCTAGGCTGCCAGCTTTGGGGGCCCAGAGAGTTGGCCAAGACAATGACCCTCTACATCAGGAGCTCTGAATTCCTTTAGGGAGACTGTTCTTAAGGTGGCAGTGACACCTGGTGGCTGGTGGCAGCCAAAGCCTGCAGGCTAAATACTAAGAGCTTCCTTCCTGTACTCCCTGCTCTGCCTCTTGAACACATGTGCTGATCCATGGGGTCTGTCTTACAGGGTCTGAACTAGGCCTTTCATCTTGGGGCTTTGGAGAACCATGTGCTACTGCTGAGAGCCCTAGGAACCAGGGAAGTGGCAGACAGACAAAGCTTCCCGGTTATGTTCCCTTCATAATGCTAATCTTTGTTCACATCCCATTATACTGCTTCCATTCCCTTTATATTGTCCTACAAAGTCTTCCAGAACTAAAGGACTGAATTGCTGATGCAGAAATCACATATACAGATGGGCTGAGGGCAAGACCGCGCTCTGTTCAGTACACAGTGTGGGTGTGCTATTTGGCTTGTAGGTTAGGTCCGTGGGGAGTTATTGTAAGACTCTGCCTCTGGAAAGCATTAATATACATTTGGTGTTCAGCGTAAAGATGAGCCTCTTCCTCTGCCCTGAGCTCATCACAGCACACCAGGAACACTCTTTGCAGCCTGAGGGTCAGACAAGAGCAAACCCAAACTGTAGTGTGCTCAGAGGAGAAAAACCAGGAGGCAAATCTATGAGCAAAAGGTAAAGGAACTATAGTTAGGAGTGGTCTCAAGGAGTGTGTCCGTCTTCAACTGTTTGATCACTACCATGAGATAGACCTGGTACTAAGAGGCAAACCTGCTGGATGACAGGTTTGAACCTGGCACAAGGAACATGCTCTGTAGCACTGAGAAGGGAAGTGGCTGTTCTGGCGAGTAGCATGTGCTGTGACCAGGGATGTGTGCTAGCCACAGAACCTGGTAGAGACAGCAATGGAAGTTCAGAAGTGAAGGATGCAGGATAATACTTCTGGCACCTAAGGAGACATTGTGCCAGTCATTTTTAATGGCTGTCTGGTCTGAGGAGAGAGAACCTTTCTAGCCAGATACTAATACCCACCAAGGCTTGTAAAGGTAAGGTTTCTTGGAAAGGAGGGCCAAGGCTAAGGAGACGCTTCACTGGAGCCTGAACACAAGCCATGCATTTAGAGATGGGGACACAAGTGTTCCTCAAAATCCCAAACATGGGAATATGAAGGCTTCACTTGAACTGCAGAGAGGTAAATTTAGGACAGATGAAAAGCCTTCCTGCTTCCCACAGTGGGCTGACATTAGGGAATTTGTTCCCCAGTGAGTATGAGCTGAGAATGTGAGGAGAAAGGGATGTGAGACAGGTTCAGATGAAGTCACTGCTAACTAGATCCCTCAATAGACTATTAAGGGAAACTGACTATTTTGGGGCTGTCATAGCTTTTAAAGGACATCTTTAATCACTTGAAGCTGACATTCTGACCTTGAGTGACTTTGCCTTCATTGCCCCTATAAGACCCATGGCCTGCCCCCATGGGACATGTCTTATGTCCTTAGATTATAGGAGGGCCCCAGTATAGGAGATGTGCTCCATCCTATGAGGGGAGAAGGGGCAGCTCATTCTTAGGCAGCTTTTATGGGGAAGGAAGGTGGCCCAGATGACTGCAGAGGTGAGCCCAGAAAGATCCCAAGGTGCCGGAAAGCATGATGTCCCCCGTGCACTGGCTGAATGTACAGCCTCCAGACCACATTCCTTCCCACTGTCTCATTCCCCATGGGGTCCTAGACCGGGGCAGTGGGGCCTCAGGGAGCTGATCAGAATAGTTCCATGGCATGTCCGGCAAGTTGCTTGACCTGGCCCCTTTCCTGGGGCCAGACCTTGGGACCCTTTCCCAATTTCCTGTCTCAGAAGTGCTGAGCAAGCACAGGCCCTTCCTCCTCAGTGGGAGTCGGGGCAGCTGGGCTCAGGCCAACAGCCCTCAAGAACTTAGTCACTCAGTGTCTTTCCTTCCTCAGCTTCCCATCCTGCTGGGACGTCAAATGGGTACTTCTGTCTCCTAGCTTATCTGCTGAAAATGGCAGGATGGGAATTAAAAGTGCCTTTGACAGAAACCCACAAACCTACACCCAAGGGCTTAGTTTCTCTCCTAAACCAGTCATTTCCTTTCCAGTCACCTCAAAGGGTAATATATACTGTTTCTTACAGACTTTTCTGCATCTGTACAGACCTTGGTGGGACCAAGTCTGTTATCTTGAGAGAGCATAGCACAGCCCAGCCGTGAGTCATCTGAGTAGTCTCATTTCAGTTTAACCCCACAAACAGTTAATTGCTATATGCCACGTAACAGGAAATGACCCAAAAATGTCTCCTCAATGGTATATGAGATTCTACCATTAGAATTACATCCCTTTGGATTGGTACTTACTACTATTTAAATAATAATGATGATCACTTACATTTGCTTAGCACTTTACTGTTTACAAAGAAGATCTATAATTTTGAGCCTCACAGCTCTTATGTGAAATGATTTGGCCTGATATTTCTGTCTCTGTTTTATATATGAACAAAGAGAATGCAAGTGACTTGTCCACGGTCATACAGCTGGTAAACAGGAAAGCTGGATCTTCTGGCCCTTAGTTCCGGGAGCTTACCACAGTACTATGTGCTGTGCCCTTCTGGTGCTTCAACCAGACCACAGGGGAGATAAGAAGGGATAGAGCTGGGCATTATGACCCTGTACAAGGGAAACACATGTTCTCTACCTCCTGGCAACCAAGTGCAGGACTTGCCAACCCGGCAAACAACTAACTCTCTTGCACCTCTCTGACTTCTCGCATCCATAAATTCCAGCAGATGTGGTATAGCAGGATAGCCAGAGGGCAGCAGCACTCTCTCCTTGCCAAGCCCCTAGAAGTCTCTTCCTATAGGACAGTCTGCACTGTTAGACTGACCATGGCCTCTTACCCCAGAAAAACTCCTTAGGCTGGGTCTTGCTGGACCCTTGACTCTGGGGGTAAGAAAAGATTATCTTTTGTCTCAGACATCTAAAGAACTGAAAAATGGATTGAAGAATTAATGGAAGCCCGGAGCCAAAAAAGCATGTAGAAGCTATCTACCTACAACTACTTAAGACTCCTGTATAGCACCTCTGGCCAGAGTACGTCCAGGCTTTGCTTAAATACCTCTAATGATAGGAAACTCATTACTACCCAAGCCACCCCTTGACATTATTCATATTTACATTTAAGTAATTTTGTCCTGCTAAATTCTAGGTGCCTCCATGTTTTAGTCTGCCAGTGTCCCTCTTAAAAGAGGTGTTCAGAACTGATTGGAGTGCTTTCTCATGGTCCTCAATCTACCAGAAGAGCAGCAGACTCATGTCCTCCCCTTGTTGAGATACTAGACTGCCTTTGACGCACCTCCAATCTGCATCAGGCATTTGGCAGCAGCACTGGAAACTGTCACCCTTGAAGCTTGCTGACAGCCCAGAAACCCAGTATTTTTTTTAACTTATGCTGCTGTAATACCATTTATTCCACGTATTTTTTTGTGTGCAGGTGGGCATAACCTCTGTACTTCATATCCTTACCTGTTTGAGTTAGCCCAGTGTTCAGAGGCATACTCTGCAGCTCAGTCTGGCCATGAGTCCCTGCTGCAGGCTGGCTGTAGGCCAGACTTTGGCAGTGATGCCAAAGTGGCCAGGCTTCTTCTGTGGAATTTGGCATCCCTGGCAGCTCGTGGTAACTGGAGACAGATTCTGTGATACCCAGACCCCACAGGGAATAGGTCCTCAGCCCCTAGCAGACAGGTTTGTGGATGGGTCCAGAGTATCTCAGCCTGGCAAGGGAAAGTCTTTGGGGATTGTTCCTCCCTGCCCATTATAGTCCTGGGAAGTCTTCCATCTATGGGGGATAAGAGAACCTCTCTGGGCACCTGACAAAGGTGGCCAAGGCACATTCCCAGGCTCCAATGAAGGACTGCCCCTGGGAGCTCTTCTCCTGAAGCATGTAGAAGGGAGTCTTGAGCTCAAGTCGTGCCTGGAAGTCTTGATTGTATGACTAAAGAGAGCCAGGGCTGACCTTCATGGTACAAGCACCCTTTGAACTCATCTGCATGTCAGAGTTGTACCATTAGAGCTTAGGGGATTTTCAAAGTTTTTCCTGGAATCATAGATCCTTATGGTTGGAAGAAGCCTCAGCGTTCATCTGGTCCATCTCACATTTAGCCAGCCAAGCCAAGTGCCGGCACTCCTTGAACACTCTGGGGGTCACATTTAGCAGATTTATCAATTAATTTTACCTTTTAAAATAAGTAGTTCTAGTATCAGGCCATGTATCCCAACCTTTTGGGAGAAAAAAATAAAAGGACACTGCATTTGATGGGCATTCATAAAAACACGATGACATAGTCCTTCCCCCCAAGGGTCTACTATCATTCAGTCTGCAGGGTGACAAGAGAGCACTGCAAGCACCTCCTTTGGTAATGTGAGTTTATTAGGTGCTATGATGGGATTTCAGAAAGGAGAGCACAGTTAAAAGGAGTAGTCAGATTTTCTGGGTGGAGGAGAACTTGACATAAGTAAGCATCCTGAATGTGTTAGGTTGGATTGGCAGAAATGGAGAGAAGATATTCCAGAGGATACTCACCCTAATTAATATTGTGGGTTCAACTAAACAGTGAGGGCTCAGGCCTGGAAGAAGGTATATTTAGATAAGGATGAAAAGACTGATGAGGCCTATACTAAAGAAGTTTCCAGTGCCAGCCTAAAGAATCTGGATGCCACCCTGATGGCAATGGGGAGAATGGCAGTGCCAGTCAGCCTAGGTTCACATCTCAGCTGCAATAGCTCCACTATTGGATTTTGGAAATTGTTTGACTTACTTGAACTGAGTTTTCTTAACCTAAAACTTAGGGATGCTGACAATAATAATACCTGCTTCAGAGAGCTATCAGGAGGTGAAGGGCAATACTTACATAAATGTGCCTATCATATATAATAAGCACTTAGTTAATGTTAGCTATAAATTATTTAGAGCAGTAAAGTAACACAATTAGAGGGAATCTTGGGAAGGTAATAGATAGCCATGGAGAAGTTAGATTGCAGAGAGAAGAAACACAGTAGTTTGTGTCACAGTGACTCTGTAGGATAGAGTAGAACTGCTAATAGGGTCAGTATAAGTCAGAATCAACTTGACAGCAGCGGGTTTGTTTTTTTGTTGTCATGTATAGTAGTCTAAACAAAAAGTGATATAGTTGCCAATGTTGGCTCTAGAGAAGACGGTAGATCTAAGATGCCAGCAGAGAGGATCTGCCAGGTCTCTATGACAGTGTGATGTCTTACTGGCTGACTGTGAATGGGTGTGTCAGGCAAGGGCTCAAATTAAGCCTTGTGGCTCCCATGAGTGTATATGGAGGAAGGAGGAAAGCAGTGCTGGTGTTCTTGGTGTCACTGTGAGAGGTTGGGGTTGTAAACAGAAAAGGCAGTCTCTGCTGTAGTGGCTTAAAGGACATTTCAAAGGCCCGCTGCCTATTACTTTGTGAAATTAAGTAGAATGGTTTGAGGCAATGCTATTACTGGAAGACACTGGAAAGGGTAACACTGGAAACAGGCCTTGATAGACTGGAGGCCCAGGGGAAACAGAAGCAGGAGAAGTAGGGAAGGGCTGAGGGCATGTCACAAGGGGCAGGCAACATCAAAGAGGAAATGGGAGGATGCTGAAGCCAGGTTTAGCGGGCTTTGCACCCCTCCTCAGAAGCCCTCTCTTTGACATCACCGTCAGCAGTCACTGTTGGCAATCCTTAGGTTTTATGGTGCTTTTCCCCTGTGCTGAATTCAAGCTAGAGTACTCACTGTTTTTAATGCCAGTGTTACACACCAAAGTCACTTTAGTCCTTGGTCCTGTCAGGGCATAATCAGAATCCCAGCTGGAGGAGAGGAAATGTGGGAGTGGGGCCACCTTGTTGGATAAAATGTAATTATGTAGTTTGAGAAGCAAGAACAGCATGGCCTTGAGCACTTTAACAAACATTGACATCTTACCCTTACTCTCTGGGTAAGGAGGGTTCTGGGAAACAAACTACTGTGCCCTCTTCAAGGCCCTCCCTGTGGGAGTTCCAACCCAGCCCAAAGAGTAGATCTGACTCGAGTCAGTCCCAGGACTAAACCTATCCAGAGTTAACTCTATTTGAGCAGTGAACCATGTCTAGGCTAGTCACCTGCTCCAGCTCCACTGCCTTCCCTGCCCAGGAGCCACCTAAAGCCCAATCCAGTCTCTGAAACTTAGTGTCGATTCTCCTTTCCCTTCAAAAAGTCAGTGCTGTAAGTACAGTGGGAGGCAGACTTCAAGCAGGCACCAGAGAAGAAGTAGATGGTGTTTGAAGGCTCGTGCTTGTAGAAGGAATGAGTTTAAATAAGGTTGAGGAGGTCTCAAGCGATGCTTGTAGAGTGGTTCCAAGCCCCAAACTGCCTCCACCTGCCCAGCCACACCTCAAAGGCCAAGGATCCCCTTGAGGCCATTCCGGCATGGAGGAAACTTGACGGCCCAGTCTTGCTGGGGCTCCCTGAGGCCAGCCCACAGAGGCCACAGTGTTTCTTGTGAAATTCACTTGGAGTTGGGTTTTTATCTGTTTTGCATTTTTGTCTTCCAGAGTGGAACACTTAAGGACCCGGACTCCGGCAAGACCCCACCTCAGCGGCCACCCCCCCAAGGTTGTTTACAGTATATTCTCGACTGTAATGGCATTGCAGTAGGGCCAAAACAAGTCCAAGCTTCTTAAAGGAATTGGTAGATAATTTTTCAAAGGAGAAATTTTAAGCCAAAAATAAACAAAAGACAAAAAGAAAGGCAAGTGGGAAGGGGAGCACCAGGCCCTCCCCCCAGTGCCATTTCTGCACTCTTTCAGTGCTGACTGGACTGTGTTTTTCCTATGCGGTGTCAGCTCTTCTGTCTGGTTGTTTACCTGTTCCTGTTTGTGCTTGTAACGCTGACTTACATTTCTCTGTAAAACTTGTGATTCCAGGGCTGTTTGTCAACAGTATACAAAAGAATTGTGCCTCTCCCAAGTCCAGTGGGACTCTGTCTTCCAGGTGGTTTGATTGTATTTTTGAAGTCGTACATAATGTGGGGTGACATAGGAGTAGGGGGGTGGCAGAATAGAAAAGACACCACAAGAAAACTCAACTCCCTCTCCATTCCTCCAGGCCCAGATTAGCCCCCCACTTCACCCTGCACACCTCCACTAGTTCACTTGGGATCATCATCTGACTGTGCTTTTATTCATCTTTTCTGCATGCTTAGAGTAAATAGATAGGAGTTTCAGAGATTTTTCAGGTCTAATTTCCATAGATCCTTCTGTTGAATTTGAAGGCATCCATTCACCTTTTCTCCATTTGCTAAGATGTGGTACAGTTTGAGTTTATATGAATCGGCTGCCTGTGCTTACAGAGCTCTTGTGTTTTCAGTGATGACATGAAGTATAAAGAATAAGCCATTTCCAGAAACGTGTTCTGTATTCTACATCCCAGTGTACTGCTTTGTTTTTATTATTCTCTGGTTAGCTGCAAGATTTAAAAAAAACAAAAACAGGGCCGCTGATGTGCAATATCAAAGTGAGTGTGTGAGTATTTAACATGTACTGATCTCAGTCAGTTCCCCTAAGTTGTTTCTTCTTTGTTGCTGTATCTGAATTGGCCATACGTGCGCTTCTGTGGAACTGAGGCTGCTGTGTATTTTGTGAAGCTTTACCTGTGTACAGAGGTGAAAGCTACCAAAGTCTGGGAAGAACCTGACGTTCTGCTCTTGGCCTCTCCTGAGGCATCCTGACACGAGACCAGATTCAAAGGTCTCGTTTCATCTGAGCTGGTCCACTGCCAAGAGAACCCTTAAGTGGACTCCTCCTGCCTTTGCTCTCAGCCATTCTTTAAGCCCTGTGGTACCAGAAAAGTGAGATCTAGATCTTCCCTGGAAAGAATTATCTCAGGTCTTGGCTTGCGTTATGTTGGGGACTGAGGCCTTGCAACTGTGGTCCTTGAAGAGCCCCCTCCAGTATGTCCTTATCACTCCAGCAAGGAGCATCTGGGCAGGGGTGGAACTGTTTGTTAAGGGCCTCCTTCTGCTGGCTGTCCCCTGGCACCAGGTGTTTTCTCTGAGCTTGTTGGTCTGTGGAAGTTCATGCCAGCAGTTTGTCTTCTAAGAGAAATGGTCTGGTTGTATTTTTGCACTCCCTCCCACCTATGTATGGAGATGTCACTGTTTGGATGACCAGCTCTGAAGAGTAATTAGTGTTGATAGTATGTAACATGGCTTACATGTCGAGGGGCTTGTGCCTGGTTTCTCGTGTGGTTGCGGGTAAGTTCTGAGGCAGGGAAATGCATTGAGTGTGAGTGTTCTCATCTGTGATTCCTCCCTTAGATGATAAAGTAGTTGACCTGTTTTAAATATATAGCTATATGCATATATACACTTCCAGGTGGTTACTTAGGAATCAGGTTCTTAAATATCTCCCAGTCTGATGCAGTAGTAGACAGGAGTAAAGCAACATTTTCTAGAATGGAGGAATGCATTTTTTTTGTTGTTTTATGTTGTTTGACTTTTGTCCAAGTGGCAGTAGTGAGCTGATGGTCGTGTTGCTTCTCTGCATGTGATCAGTGTGAACATTCAGGTGCTTTTCACGTGACATTTGTGAGCCACACATACAGAGTCACCATTTGAATTCAGGCTGCAGAGTGGTGTCAGCCAGGGCCTCTCAGGTGGGGCTCCCACTGCCAGACTCAAGCAGACAGCAGGACCTGACTGTCACATGCCCTCAGGCAGCATGCCAAGGGTCAACTCTGTGGCCTGGGGGACACCCATGTCACAGTATAGGACTGCTGTTCAGGTGTTTTGTACCCATTTTTTTTCCAATGTTGTCCCTTTTTTTTTTCTTTTGGTATCGATCCAGCTGGGAGAACCTCAGCCAATGCTGGAAGTGTGATTGAAGTACCTCTCTTTTGTGACTCTCTTGTACAGCTTAATGTGCAATAAAGGAAAAAGTTATATCTGTCTTCAGTGTTAAGTTGTAACGTTTCTGGCTACTCAAGTATCTCTGTCCAAGTGGAAAAGCACTCAGGTTTCTGGTACAAGAGGCTGAGTTGTCGACCTACGTTACTATACAAGCACATGCTAATATGAAGGATGCCAAACTTTGCAAAAAAAAACAAAAAAACGATTGACGTGAAATATCTGCTAATCTGCCAAGAGTCATCTTTCCTAATTACCTGATTTTAACTTGAACTTCTAAAACATGAAAATCCCATTCATTTGTTTATATGTCACTAATCTTGGTATGAGTTGATCATTGATGCTAAAAAGGAGCTGATGCCATGTATGGGGAAATGGGTTGACAGTCATGGTTGCAGTGATGTAGACATACAAGACTGTATCACCTGAGGGCACAGGTGTCCCAGTGTTTCCAGAAAACTAACTTGAACACAACTTTAGCTGCTGTTGAGTTTCTGTAAACCCACTCCTTCCAAGTGGCCTTTGGACATGGGCTCTGGAACTGACGTTGAGAAATGGAATCTCCAAGGGCAACTGTGCACCATTTCTGCTAGTCAGAGTGTGCTGATGGGGATGTCTTTTGACTTCTGCGTGTAGCCAACCACACTGGGCAAAATCTGAGCAGTCTTGTGCTACACGTGCTGCTACCAATTCCCAGAGGGAGGGTTGCCTCAGTTCTATTTAGACTCCCAGATGGTGTTCTGTCTTATGCTGGGAGAAGGATGTGCTGGTCCTTTCTTGGAACTCTTCTTTGCCAGACAGTATCTACTAAATGCCCATGGATGAATGGGGCTCACATTTCTAGAGAACATCACCACACACCTGAGAGGTGCATCATGCTGCACCCCTGAGAATGACACCAAGAGGCAAAAGAGTCCGTAGGAAAAGTGGATTCATCTTGGTGTGGTGTGTGGCAGTCAGACACATGCGGACTTGGAGCTAGATGAAGGCCAGCTTTTTTTAGGATTCTAAAGCACGGGATGCCTTTTGAATAACTTTCTTGTCCTTATCGTGATTGAAACTATAGTCTTGAAATATTTCTGAGACTACAGCTTTCTTTTTAACGGTTTTATGGTCAGGAAAACTGAGGCCCAGAGGCGCTTGGTAACTTGCTCCATGAGTCACTGATAGACTGTTTCTTGGGTTTTCTGATTCCTACTCCAGAGATCTTCTCACCACCCTAAGGCACCTGGTGGTTCAGTGGTTAAGCGTTCAGCTGTTAACCAAAAGGTTAGCAGTTCGAACTTACCTATGTATGGCTCTGTAGGAGAAAGATTTGGCATTTTGCTTCTGTAAAGATTTTAGCTGTGGAAACCTATGGGGCAGTTCTACACTATCCTGTAGGGTCTCTGCAAGTCAGAATCAACTCCAGGGTGGCAATGGGTTTTTTTATACTACATCTGTAAGGAGCAGTGGTAGTGCAGTGGTAGAATTCTCACTGTCTGTGAGGCGAGCCTCAAACCTGAGTTTGATTCCTGCCAATGTACCTCAAATGCAGCCTGTGTCACCAGAGGCTTGTGTGTTGCTGTGGTACTGAACAGTGACACTTCACAGAAGTCAGTGACACTTCTAAACTAAGATGGACTAAAAAGAAAGGCCTGGCAATCTACTTCCAAAACACTAGCCAGTGAAAACCCCGTAGGTCACAGTGGTTCGATCCCATTGTGTGTGGGGTCACTGTAAGCCCAGGGCCAGCTTGATGGCAGCTGACAACAGTATACTAAAATCTGCTGTGTGTAACTGGGAACCTCTGGGCAAGAGGGATTTTCTGAGGTCTTGGATGGCATTTGATTGAGGCCTGCATTCTTCTCTGTCCTGACTTCGGCTGGGACTGAGGTGCTTTGTCTCTGAGGAGGAGCAAGTAGTGGCAATGTGTGAGCTCCCACACATCAGGGCTCCCTTTGGAGCCCTTCAGAGCCTCAGGTGGCTTCCTGTAATAGAGCTGATCCTTTTGGTAATAACTAACCACACCCTTTGAGAGGTAGATTTTAATAAGGACACCCTTTGGTATGGTTAAATTGTGAAGTTTTTCTTGTACTGAACCTAGGGGGCCCTGGGCAACCCCAAGGAGTGCATCCCCCAGGCAAGGTGCTGCCTCCACGTCGGCTCCCCCCTGGACCATCACTGCCACCTTCCTCCTCCTCCTCCTCCTCCTGTTCCTCCTCGGCTCCTCCTGGGCCAGGCGGCCCCACCACCCACGGAGATGCACCCTCCAGCAGCAGCTCCCTGGCAGAGGCCCAGCCACCCCCGGCCGCTCCACCTCAGAAGCCCCAGCCTCACCCACAGCTCAAGTAAGAGATGATGCAGCAGCTCCCCTTTCCTGCCCCTCCACACAGGCCTGGGCTCAGCTGCTAGAAAGCACCTTCCACAGGCCTCCTCCTACAGATATTTTTGTGGGTTTTTTGGGGGTGGGGGGTGGAGGTCATGGTGGGGGTTGTTTGAAGAGAGTAGGAAAAGGGGAAGTGAAAGTCTAAGGTCTCACTAGAAGCTCAAACCCTCCCGTTTCTTCCTGGAGACAGGCACTAAGGCAGGGTGGTTCTCTCAACAGCTTCCTTCAGAAAAGCAATCTACAGCCGTTTGTCTCTACCCTGCCTCCCACTCTTTTTTCCATTCCTTTTCTCTCTTTCTTTCTGTCTCTCCCCTTCTCTAAAAAAAGTATTTTAAATCTTCTTTTCTGCCTCTGACTCACAGTTGAGGGTGTGCAATCAGCAAGGCTACCCAGAAGAAAAGAGGGAAGTAGTGAAATCCATTTCCACATTTTACCTTCAGCTCTGTCTGAAGGCAGTGAGCTTCTGGCTCTGGTCTCGGAGGAGTGTCCGGGTCAATTCTGAGGCTCTGTCCCCTTGGGCCCCTCCATCCCTAAAGTAGCTCTAAAAGCCCCACCACACTGCCCTGCTTCAGAAGAGAGAACTGAGGACTCCTGAAAGGCAGCACCCAGGTGTAGATGGTGGTCAGTCCCACCCTCTCCTTCTGAGCCAGTTATCAGATAACTAAGCCAAACAGATAACTGTCGCTATAGTCAGCAGAGGTAGCTGCACCTTAGGGATGGAACAACCCTACAGGGCTTCTCAGTCAGGTCACCACAGGCAGTAAATGAACCTTCAGAGAGGAAAAGGAAGGAGTTGTAGACTTTGGGAGTTTAAACAAGCCACTTAGAGATCATGAAAGATAGGGACACTTAGCTTAGAGATCTGATGAATTTTCTTTCCAAGCCATCCTGCTAGTTAGTGGCAAATACAGGGATAGGGCTCAGGGTTCCTGATGACTGCCTGATAGGAGGGCCGCCACCCTTCTCATGCTTCCCAGCTATGGCCTGCTCAGAGGGCAGAACTTTTGGGTTGTCACTGCCTCTCAGCTGCAGATAATAAGCAGAGCCAGCCTAGGACAACAAGCTGGAGACGTGTACCTGGGGCCCTCTGCCTGTGCATGCCGAGGCCCCCACCCCAAGGCCAGCATGTGCAGGCTCATCCCTAGTCCTTATGAAAGGCAGGACATCTGTTTGCAGGATCATACAGTGGGAAAGAAACTGCCCACAGTCCCAGAGAAGGGAATTTCCTGGGTTGCACCCAACTTTTAGGGAAACACTGGGAGTTCCAAGACACCTGGAGAAGCATTATGGAGCCAGCCACCACCAACAGGAAGGAGGCATAGCGGGAGCCAAGGAAGAGACAAGTGGGCAACTAGAGCAGCCCAGAGAGCTTGTTCACCTATAGAGGGTCAGGCCCTGCCTCCTATCACCTTCTTGTCTTCACAGTTTTCTTTCTGCATCACTAGACTCTGAAGGAAAAAAATAGGCCTCCACAATGTGTGTGACCTGGGTTTTTTAGTTATAAAATTGTTAACATAGGCCTGTATGGGCCTGATACGTATCTTTTGCCCCTGGACACCCTGAACCCCACAGACCCTGTATTAGGGTTTATCCAAGAAAGGCTACAAAGGTGATCATTTCCATCTCAAGAACAAAGAAGCTGAGGCATTAGAGTTTGGGCCAAGTGGAGGAGGTTCTTTTAGAACCTGAGAGAAGAGGAAAATACAAAGAGCTAAAAGGGCCTAGCCATCATCTTACCAAACATCTACATTTCACAGGTGGGAGCCTGAGTCCCCGAAAAGCATGTGTCTTAAGGTCGAGAGTGAGTGAGTGAGTGGCAAAATGAATATTTTGAACCTGATCTTATGAGCTATCTTTTAATAGCTGGTGGAAAGAGACAAGAGTCCACAGCCCCTACTTATAGTTCATCAGACGGGAAAGGTGTGAGATTCCTGGATTGGTACTTTCCAAGTGGGGACCTCTAAACTTTAACCCTAGTTCCTTCTCATTAAATAAAAGATGAAGCCTCTGAGTCACTTCTTCCTCTTTCCTCTCCCTCTTCCCTTCTATCTTTTCCCCCTTTTCCCTGGTTCTTACTTGCCCCTGTCCCTTCCTGGGTTAGCAGCATTGAAGGTGAGGGCCCTTCCCTGTCCAAGGAGCTCTGCCCCTTCTAGCTGCAGGCTCTCTCCTGACACCCTGGCCTCTTGGGGGTGGGAGTTGGGGCTCTGGTTGTATTTCCTCCTACCACCATTCCTCCCTGCCTTACTGAGAACACCACCCTCACGTTCTCTCTGGTTTTTATCTTCAAGCAAGTCGCAGTCCCTGACAAATGCCTTCAGCTTCTCTGAGTCTTCCTTCTTCCGGTCTTCAGCCAATGAGGATGAAGCCAAAGCGGAGACCATCCGGAGCTTGAGGAAGTCTTTTGCCAGCCTCTTTTCAGATTAGCCCTCAGAGACACGGGAGGGTACCCCACTCAAAAAGGCTCCAGAAACATTTGTCAGCAGTCAGCCACTTAGTAGATGTCCTGTGACTGTGACGTGTGTGGCCCCCTTCCTCTGCTCCGTTGTGCTCGGTGATGTGCGTCTCAGAAATGACCATGTGACTGTCTCAGGGCAGGTGCCCAGCTGGCAAGAGGCACCTGACATCAGAGGAAAAGTCTGCTTTCCTGTAGTCATGAAAGCTTCCTTCTGAGGTCCTCCTTAGCTGTGAGTTTAGTGGCCTTATTGTGACAATGCCATCATGTCTTATTCTTCCCTGTGAAGCCAGGATCACCTTAACCAAGGTCTCCTGGTAGCTTAACGTAGCTCAGATGCAGTGCTAAGCATGCCCCCCACCTTCAGTCAGTGCTACATGTTTGAGGAGTATAGATGTACCTAAAAGTACTCTTGGCTCTAAGTTTTAGGAACTTACCCACACCTGGGTCCCTTGTCACACCTGTGTAACTGTTAAAATGCACCCACCTAACACACAAGATTCCTCGACTGCTGTTGAGGTGAAGCAACTTGAGTCTGCTGATATTCAAGAGCACCAGGATCTGCTCTGCTCTGTGCCCTCCCTCTGGAAAGCAGATCTGGCCCAGGCGCTGAAGCCACTGTGACACCAGTATGCCGAGTTCTGTGTGCACCTTCCAGTCAATGTTATGACCGTTGGTGTAAAATAAAAGTAGCAGCATTAACTGACACTGAATTTCAGCTCTGCGGTCTCCCCAAGGCCACTCTTTTGATTGAGAGGCTGTGTTTGAGGAACGGGTGTATGTTTGCAAGTACAAGGATGTGAAAAGTCTACAAGGGTGAAGCTGTTAATATCGGTAGTGCATGAAGGTACATGAGTATGTCTGTACACGGCTGTTTAGGTTTGCGAGTGGCTGAGCGGTTGAGAGTAGGTCTGTGCTCAAGATGCCACTTATCTTGGGCTTCTTGGCACCTCCCCCACGAATGGTTCTTCTCAGCTGGATTTCCTTCAGCAACTCAGCAATTCTACTGACTCAGCTGAATCTGCAACCTTTCTAATAAGCGTGGTACCCTTGTTCCACTGGCAGCCAAGCTAGACCTACTTGTCTGGTCCACCAAACTCCTCAGCTGTAGCCCACCCACTGGTAGCAAGGAGGCTGGACTAGGGTCCCACACCCCTGGCCCCCAGCATGCTGCAGAGTCCTGCAGTTGTGGATGAGCTCCAGGGGACTTCCCTCTGGCTTCTTCAGGACCCTCAGCACTCAAGAGTATCTTCCCAAAGACCACAAGTGCTGTCAATATAGGTACAACTTCTACACATATCCACCTTGGATAAAAAGAAATCAGGATATTAACATATTATCTAGCATTTTCAACACATGACGCCCATCCTATTAACAAAATAGCTCTCATCCAAATGCCGCCATCTTGCTAACCTCCCTCCCCCCCTCCACACAAGCAGTAAACATTGAAAGATTAGGGAACGAATTTTTCTGGTGTCAGACTCCTAACTAACTCAGCCCATGTTTTCAGGGTTCAGGGATCCACAACTGTACCTCCTTCTTACACTTAAAAGCAGGATATAGAGCCTCCCACTGAGGATGAGAGGTGGCAGACCTCCATCACAACACACATTGCTAGGAAACAAACTAACCACTAAATAAAAGGGCGGGGGATGCCTAGACTCAGGATAGCTCATCTTTAAAATTCCTTGTATCTCTTAGCAAGAGTCTACCAGATGGGGTTAAAGAAATAATTACCAACAGTTGCATAGTGCCTATATGTCCTAAGCACTTAACATATATCAACTCACATGTTCCTCACAACAACCCTATTACTATATTGCAGATGAGGAAACGGATACACCAAAATTCACTAACTTGCTCTGGGCAACTCAGCAAGTAAGAAGTGGAAGTGAGATTTGAACCCAAGCAGGGCAGCCCAGAACTCATGGCTTTAGCTACTTTGCTGTCATTTAATCTAGCAGAAGCAGGAAGGTACACTTTCTTTAAATTTTACATGATAATAACAAAACAAGAGATGTACACAGACATCCTTTGTGCCCACGTGTACCTCCTTCCTTCACGTCTGTCTCCTGGCCTCAGGGAAAGGAGGCCTGGCAGGTTAGGTGACTTGTTAGCAGTGTTGACTCCTTATCCCAGAACCATGAGTAACATGACACATGTATCTTATTCTGGTCAAATATAATGCAGGTTCTTGAAAAATTACTCACTCTTCCACATGTGATGTCAGACCAAAAACCACAGCGGCTTATTTAGAAAATGAGTCAGCCTTAACTTCTGGGGCGACAAAAAGGGGAGGCATTTACCATAGGTCATGCAGCACCCAGTCCAAAGAACACATGGATTCTATCCAGCCCTTAGTAATGGGGTGGGGCCAGGGGTGGGGAAATTCCATTCAGAAATAGCCTTCTTGCTGCTTAATAAACATGGCCCCAGAGATTGGGAAACTGGCCTCTCATAACAATCAATAGCTAAGTGGTGAGTACCGTGATAAGATAATCTAAAGCTGGAGCCTCCACAAGGATGGTCACAATCTACTGTAGATCTTAAAGCCTTTTTCCAGTTGTGACACTGTGCTACTATCTCTGCAGCTTATGGGGATTCCCTACCCACATCCTCACCCCAGGTTAGCAGAGATGGAGAGCCTTGGCCTGGCCTCCCCCCGAAACTCACCATTGGTGGGGGAGGGTATTGAGGTGAATTGATGCTATTTATGCATTTGTTTAAAGTCTTTATCATCCACTTTTAATAACTTCCATACATTTTGTGGAAGGAATATAAAATGAGTTAAGCCAGGATTCTGCACTTTCAGAAGAGTCTCTGCATGACGCAAACAGTTAAGCAAGCAAGTTCTAAACAAAAAGTTGGCAGTTCATATCCACCCAGAGGCACTTCAAAGGAAAGACCTGGTGATCTGCTTTCAAGAAAACCAAGCATTTGAAAACTCTACTCTGCAATGCATGGTGTTGCAATGAATTAAAGTCAGCTCGAACAACTGAGTCAACTAGGGCTGCCCTTACACAGTGTACAGGCCAACAGAGGAGATGGCATATATACAAAAATAAAGGAGAAAATGATAAGTGCCATAAGGCAAAAACAGTCAAAATGTTAGTTGGGTGGGTGATTGGGGGGTAAGCTTGGTAGGCATTGGAGAGGGTGTGGGAAGCAGAAGTCTTACACGTGACTAGTAAGAACATATATGTAGGAAACAATTTGGCAATATCTGATACACCAACCCTGTGATTCACCAACTCCATTTCTGTCATCCTCTCTAGAAAATCTCTTGAATGTGCACATAGAGAGACAAGCACAAAGGTTTCAGCACTATTTGTGACAAATGGAAATAACCAACTGTCTTTCATAGGCATTTAAAACATTAATTGTGATTTATTCGTAAAATGGAATACTGTGGAGGAGTTAAATGAACATCGTAAAGCGTTTGAGGAATTCAGATATTTCATACTGCCAATGGAATGAAACATGAATAAGATGAGCCAATCAGGTGTACAATAGACAAAAACAGTAAGTGACGTTGGAGTCTCTCACACACCTAGTCAAGGTGGTCAGAGAAGCCCACACCCCAAAGGTGAACAGCTGGCAGGGCAGAAGAGCGTTCCCACTGGAGGAAATGGTGTGATTGTACAGAACTCAGTCACTGAAGATTGCAACTCGGGTATTTCATCCAGTTCTAGCTCTTCATTTTACAGATGAGAAAGTCGAGGTCCAGGCAACTTAGGGAGCTTGCCAGTGTCATGAGGACAGTAATACAAGCAAGTGCACCTGAACTGTAGGTGTCTAGTGGGCCAGTGGGAGCATTGTCCTTCAGGAGGTCAGTGAAATGGGTTTCATTTCCAGGATTACCTCAGGAAGGGAGAGGCTTGTCTGAGCCTTCCATTGAGGCCAGAGAGGGGATGGGAAGAGACAGAGCATTGAAATCAAACGTGAATTTAAATCCTGTCTCTGGTAATTAGGAGTTGATTGATTTCATTTCATTTCATTTCTCTGTGTCTCAGTATCCTAATCTCTAAAACGAGGACTGTATTACCTTTCTGAAGAGGTGGTTTTAAGAATGAAATGAGCTAGCTCCTTTAAAGTCTGTTCCTAACAGTGGTTGGCACCTGACGTCACAAGAATCCTGTCTGTCTCAAAGAGACAACACCAGTGTCAGCCCCCACCACTTGCCCAGGAACAGCACAGTGAGCACCCATCATAACTTTCTTCATCTCCTGCAACCAGGTGGGCATCTAGGGCAATTCCAGTCAGTTGGATGCCTTTTCCTAGGGCTATGGCTCTTAGATGAGTAGGTGTTGATGGTTCAGTGGTACAGTTCTCACCTACATGCAGGGGAAGCAAGTTTGATTCTCAGACAGCATACCTCACATGCAGACACCACTCATGCATCAGTGAAGATTTCTATGGCTATAATGCTGAACAGGTCTCATCAGAGCTTCAGACTAAGATGGACTAGGAAGAAAGGCCTGGTAATCTACTTCTGAAAAACAGCCAGTAAAAACCTTATGGATTGCAGTTGTCTGATCCTCAGTTGACTGTGGGGTGATACAGGACTGTGCAGTGTTTCAGGCTGTTTGTGCATGGGGTCATCATGAGTCAGAGGCCAACTTGACGGCAGCTAATAACAAGTCTACGTGAGGTTGAATTGGCCAAACTGAGTTGAGGATCAACAGACACCTGGGGAAGGTGGAGGGTGCTCCCATGAAGATCAGGGAAGCAAATGTTTCTTGCTATCCAAGCATCCCACTAACAATAAACAGAGAGAGAGAGAGCAGATGCCATTGAAGCTGTGGCAATAACTGCACAAACCCATGTGACAATAATGGAATTATCAAACATTCATACTATGCAATCGGTCCTATAGTGGAGTGGTTTCCTTCAAAGCAGTTCCTCTGGAAGGCTAAACATTTATTCCAACAGGCTGCTGTTTACGCTCAGAAAAGAACTGCCCTAGAACGGTAATAGATTACTAGAATTTCTTTACCTCTTGTAAAATGAGGAGCTCTTCACCTGGGAATCCAGGGACTCTTGTGCAGACTGTTCTGTGTAATGTGCATTTTAGCAGGACCTCCACACATAAAAGAATCATTGCTTTAGGGAATAAATTATTAGTTTTATTTTTAACACTTAAGTCTCCTTTGGAGTGAAATCTAATGATTCATCTAGATGAATCTGGTAACACAAGGTGATGGTAAATCAATGAGATGATTCTGTGTGTCTTGTGAACTGGCTCAGAAAGAAAGTAATACCAGAAAAGAAATCTCAGACTTGTTTTGCCACTTTTATTCTTTAATTTTTTATTTAATATAACTGAGTGAAAATGTACATTCCCGTACATTTCCACTGCTCTCCCTGCCCTGTGACAGCACACTATTCCTCTCTGCTCCATTCATGTCTCATTCTCCCAACAGTCTCTTTTTTCTCTCCTCTCCACCCACTCTCCTTCCTCCAGCCAGAGGTCAGCAGGATGACATCCTATAGATGTATAGAACCATAAAGTGCATCCAATATATGGTCACTGCATTACCAAGTCCAATCCATTCCTGTCCGAAGCGTGGACCTTCGTTATGATTTATGGTCAAGGGCAGCATCAGCGCGAGGGGCCATGCTCCCAGGGGAACCCCGAAACCACTGGACCATCAATTGAGGTCTTTTAGTGGGGGTCTCAGGGTGCACCGCTTTTTATTCTTGTGTTGCCAGTGAGACTCAACCTAGTGAGCTCCATCGTGGCTATCACTGGTGGTGGCTGGGCACCATCCAGTTCTTCCAGTCCCAAGTCGATGTAGGCACCCACTGATGTGGGTCTCTTTGTCTTCTGGGTTGTCTTTCCCCCATGTCATTTTGGTCCTCGGCGAGAATCCGTTCCTGCTGAGTTGGGACCATTTGCTGTGCCCTCAGATGGCAGCTTGGCAGCTTTTAAGACCCCAGACGCCACTCATTAACGTGGGGTGCAGAGAGCCCTCTTAGCAAAACGCTAGTTGTGCCAATTGGCCTCGCTTTCGCCTAAGAGCATGGTCCCCCACCCCCCGCCCCAGCTACTCTATCCTTGCAATATTGGGTTAAGATGGAAGGAGTACTCATGTTATGTTTAACTCCACTTAATATTGTTCTTGTTTCTAATGTGTGCTATCACCGATTTCACCCAACCACATACCTAGCAACTATCTAATCTAAATGCTCCCCCATCACCCTTCCTCTCTCCCCTCCCTTGCAGCTGTCAAAGAATCTTTTCTTCTATACACAAGTCTGTTTTTGAGATCTCATACAATATTTGTCCTTTTGTCGCTGACTACTTTCACTCAACATAATGTCTACCAGTTGAAACCAAGTCACGAGATGTTTCCTGAAGTCATCGTTGTTCTTTATCATTGCATTGTGCTCCGTTGAGTATATATACCATAGTTTACCTATCCATTCTTCTGTTGTTGGGCATCTGGGTTGATTCCATCTCTTTGCTATCGTGGACTGTGCTGCGACAAACATTCTGGTGCATGTGTCCATTGGTGTGAAAGGCCTTGATTCTGTAGGATATATTCCAAGTAGTGGAATTACTGGGTCAAATGGTATATCGATATCCGTTTTCTTAAGGAAGCGCCAGATTGCTTTCCAAAGAGGCTGGACCATTTTGCAACCCCACCAACAGTGTACGAGGGTTCCACTTTCTCCACAGCCTCTCCAGCATTTGTTGTTTTGTGTTTTCTGGATCATGGCCAACCTCGTTGGGGTGAGATGGTATCTCATTGTTGTCTTGATTTGTATTTCTTTAATAACTAAAGATCGTGAACATGTTCGCATGTGTTTTTTGGCTACCTGGATCTCTTCTTTAGTGAAATGTCTGTCCATCTCCTTTGCCCATCGCCTAAACTAGATGATTTATCTTCTTGTTGTTGATATTTTGTAGTATCTTATAGATTATGGGAATCAGGCATCGGTCTGACACAGAGTTGCCAAATATTTTTTCCCATTCTGTAGGTGTTCTTTTAATTCTATTAATAAAGTCTTTCAGATGAGCAAAAGTGTTTAATTCTTAATAGATCCCGTTTATCTATTTTCTCTTCTGATGATTGTGGTTTGTTTGACAGATTTTGGAGTCTGTCCATATTGTGTATTAAAACTTCTGTTGTTGCTCCTACCTTTTCTTGGATGAGCTTTATCATTTTAGGTTTGATATTTAGGTCTTTTATCCAGATGGAGTTTTTTTTGTATAAGGTGTAAGATATGGATCTTGTTTCAGTTTCTTGCAGATGGATAACCAATTTTGCCAGCACCATTTGTTGAAGATACTGTTTTTACCCCAGTTTAATGTCTTAGGGCCTTTGTCGAATATCAGTTGTGCATAGGCAGATGGTGTCATCTCTGGGGTCTCAGTTCTGTTCCACTGATCGATCTGTCTGTTCTTATACCAGTACCAGGCTGTTTTGACCACTGTGGCAGTGTAATATGTTCTAAAGTCAGGTAATGAGAGGCCTCCCAGTGTATTCTTCTCCTTTAGTAGTACCTTGCTTAATCGGGGCTTCTTCCCTTTCCAAACAAAATTGGTGATTTGTTTCTCCATCTCATTAAAAAATGTCACTGGAACTTGTATTGGGATTGCATTATATAAATAGATTGCTTTGGGTAAAATAGACATTTTCACAATGTTAAAGTCTTCCTATCCATGAACAGGGTAGGTTTTTCCATTTATCTAAGTCTCTCTTAGTTTCTTGTAGTAAGGGCTTGTAGTTCTCTTCGTAAAGGTCTGTTATTTCTCTGGTTAGATTAATTCCTAGGTACTTTATCTTCTTTGGGGCTATCGTAAATGGTATTGATTTGATAATTTCCTCCTTAACAGTCTCGTTGTTGGTATAAAGGAATCCTACTGATTTACTTATGTTTATCTTGTATCCTTAGACTTTGCTGAACCCTTCTATCAGTTTGAGTAGTTTACTGATAGATTCCTTGGGATTCTCTGCATATACAATCATATCATCTGCAAACAGGGAGATTTTAACTTCCTCTTTGCCAATGCAGATGCCCTTTATTTCTTGGTCTTGTCTAATTGCTCTGGCTAGAACTTCTAGCACAATGTTGAATAAGAGAGGTGAGAGTGGGCATCCTTGTCTATTTCCTAATCTCAAGGAAAAGTCTTTCAGTCTGTCTCTATTCAGGATGATGTGGGCAATTGGCTTTGTATAAATGGCCCTTATTGTGTTGAGGAATTTGCCGTCTATGCCCATTTTGCTAAGAGTTTGTAGCATGAATAGGCGTTGGACTTTATCAAATGCCTTTTCTGCATCGGTGGACAAAATCAGGTGATCCTTGTCTTTTGTGTTATTTATGTGGTTAATCATATTAATTGTTTTCCTGATGTTGAATCAGCCTTGCATCCCTGGTATGAATCCCACTTGGTCATGATGGATTATTTTCTTGATATGTTGTTGTATTCTATTGGCAAGAATTTTGTTGAAGATTTTTGCATCTAGATTCATGAGTGATATTGGTCTGTAGTTCTCTTTCTTTGTTGGGTCTTTCCCTGGCTTAGGTATCAGGGTTATGCTGGCTTCATAGAATGAGTTTGGAAGTACTCCATCCCTTTCTATACTGTGAAATAGTCTCAGTAGTATTGGAGATAACTCTTCTCTAAATGCTTGATAGAATTCTGCAGTGAAGCCATCTGGGCCTGGACTTTTTTGGGTTGGCAGTGTTTTGATGACCTTTTCAATCTCTTCCTTTGTAATGGATTTATTAAGTTGATCTGCTTCACGTTGTGATAATTTGGGTAGGTGGTATGAGTCAAGGAATTGGTCCATTTCCCCTAGGTTTTCAAATTTGTTAGAGTAGTCTTTCATAGTATTCTGTTATGATATTTTTGATTTCTGTTGCATCTGTGGTGACAACTCCCTTCTCATTTCTAATTTGGTTTATTTGTTTCCTTTCCTGCTTTTCTTTAGTAAGTTTAGCCAGTGGTTTGTCAATTTTGTTGATCTTCTCAAAAAACCAGCTTTTGGTCTTTTCAATTGTTTTTCTATTCTCTACTTCATTTAGCTCTGCTCTAATCTTTATGATCTTGTTTCTTCTGGTGCCCGAGGGGATCCTCTGTTGTTCTCTTTCTACTTGTTCAAGCTGTAGGGTTAGTTCCTTGATTTGCTTTCTTTCTTCCTTCCTGATGTGTGCATTTATGGAGATAAACAGACCTCTGAGCACTGCTTTGGCTGTATCCCATAGGTTCTGGTAGGAAGTGTTTTCGTTCTCATTGGAATCCATGAATTTTTTTAATTCATCCTTGATTTCCTCTATAACCCATATTTTTTGAGCAAGATGTTGTTCAATTTCCAAGAGTTCCACTTTCTATCTCTGTTTTTTCTGCTACTGATTTCAACTTTGATGGCTTTATGATCTGAGCAGATACTTTGCAGTAATTCAGTGGTATGGATTTTGTTGAGCATTGCATTATGGCCTATCACATGGTCAATTCTGGAGAATGTTCCATGTGCACTGGAGAAGAAGGTGTAGTTGTCTGCTGATGGGTGGAAAGTTCTGTATATATCAGTGAGGTTTAGTTGGTTAATTGTGGCAATGAGGTCTTCTGTATCTTTACTGAGTTTTTTTCTAGATGATCTGTCTAGTACTGAGAGTGGAGTGTTGAAGTCTCCCACTATTATGGTGGAGTCATCTAACTCTCTTTTGAATGTAGTCAGTGTTTCTTCGACATATTTAGGTGCTCTGATATTAGGTGCATAAATATTTAATATAGTTAAGTCTTGCTTGTGTACTGAACCTTTCAGCAATAAATGGTGTCCATCTTTGTCCACGATGGTGGATTTGACATTAAAATTGATTTAGTCTGAGATTAGAATTGCCACCCCTGCTCTTCTTTGTTTATTGTTAGCTTGATATATATTCTTCCAACCTTTAATTTTCAGTTTGTTCCTATCTTTAGGTCTCAAGTGAGTTTCTTTTAGACAACATATGGATGGGTCGTGTCTTTTGATCCAAGATGTCACTTGGTGTCTCTTTACTGGAGCATTCAGTCCATTCACATTCAATGTAATTATTGATAGGTATGTGTTCAGTGCTGCCATTGTGATGTGTTTATTTTTATGTTGATGTTTTCTCTGTTGTTCTTATTAGTCTGTTCTGGGACATTCTTTTTTGTGAGTTGATTTTTCACCTTTTTCAGAGCTGGTTTTATAGTTATTGAGACTCGTGTGTTAGATTTCTTGAAATGGTATGATACATCTTTGTTGTGCTTTACAGCAGCCCCTATGATCCCACTTAATAAACTATATATAAACCCAATTTTAACTACTACCAGTCTGGTCATCTTCCTCTCCATCTGGAAGGACTATAACGACTGTGGTACATCCCTCTTTTTAATATGATGACACCATAGTTTTCATGATGATCACTGGATTGCTTCTTTCCTTATCAAAGCTGTGATTGGCTTTGGAGCCTTCCCTGAGTAAAGTCGTTCTAAAATATAAAGTTAGTGGTTTTGTTCTAAGCTGTAGCCAAGAACTTCTTTCAATATTTCTTGTAGTTTTGGTTTGGTTTTTACAAAGTCTCTGAGTTTCTGTTTCTCTGGGAATGTCTTAATTTCATTTTCGTATTTGAAAGATAGTTTTGCAGGATATATAATTCTTGGTTCGAAGTTCTTCTTCTTCAAGGCTTTGAATGTGTCATGCCACTGTCTCCATGCCAGCATGGTTTCTGCTGAGAAATCTGAAGACAGCCTACAGGGTTTCCCTCTGAATGTTAGCTTTGATTTGAGTCTTGCTGCCTTTAAGAGTTGCTGCTTATGTTTCATTTTGTTGAGCTTGATTACAATATGTCTTGGAGTCTTTCTTTTGAGGTCCATATTGGGTGGCGTACGATATGCATCTGAGACGTCTATATTCTCTTCCTTCATGATTTCTGGGAAGTTTTCTTTCAGCAGCTCAGCAACAATACTCTCTGTGTTCTCAGATGTCTCACCCTGTTCAGAGACTCCGATTAATCGAAGGTTGTTCCTCTTAATAGAGTCCCACATGCTTCTTAATGTTTCTTCATTTTTCTTGTTTCTTTTTTCTGATTTCTGCTCATAGATGCTAGCCTCGGTAGCTCTGTCTTCCAAGTCAGAAATTCTTTTTTCCATTTGTTCCATTCTGTTTTCTTGGCTTTGCATGGAAGTTTCTATGTCTTTGATTTTCTTCTTGATCTGTTGGATTTCAGAGTACTGGTGTTCCATCAGATCCAACATCTTGCTTAATTTTTCATTTTGTTCTCCTGCATTTTGTATAAGGTCTAGAAGGGCTCTGTATATAATCATTTTGTATTCACTTCCTGATGCTTTCGTAAAAGTTTCTTCATCTGGAAAACTCCTTGGTTGCTTTGTTTGGGAGCCTTCTGACGCCATGGGTGATTTCTTGTGTGCCACAAGTGTCTTTTGCTTTTTGGGACCCATGTGAGTAAGTAGAGGCTGGAAGAGGTACTGTGAGGATGGATTGCAGATGTTCTCTAGGCTGTCTTAAAATGTAAAGCAAAAGATATTTGACCGCTTCACAAGTCAGTTAGGTTTTCAGGTGTTGAGGTCCCTCTTCTCAACTGGCAAAGTAAGCGCCACTATATCCAACCCCAGATGATACAAACTAGTTCAGAATACAGCAATGCTGCTGCCCTGTTGGCCTCTACTGACAGGGCCTAGCCTTAGAGGACACTGCGTAGAGTACTGGTTTTGTGATAGAAAAGCGCTCTATTGTGAGCAGGCTCTGGCTCCCAAGCTAAGAACTAGATCTAGCTGTGGCCACTGTATCCAAGATGGCGCCCTCCACACAAGCAGCAGACAGAGGGGCTAAAGGTGCCAAGAGGTAGTAATTCCTCTGATTCTGTTGCAGGACGCTCAAAGCAGGTGGCACTAGGTAAATTACTGCTTTTCTGTCCAAAAAGCACTGTCCTGTTTGCAGGCGCTGGCTCCCAGGCTAAGAATGAGGTCCCGCTAGAATCTCCGTATCCAACATGGCGTCCCACACACTGACTGTGAAACTCTGTACAAAAGCCGCTGAGGCAGATATAAAATGACAGGCTCAAAGTGACTAGATTAACAAGAGTCCTAAGCCTGGCTCTCAAAATATGGGAATTTCACCTGCGTGTCCCCCCAGCAGCGTGTCTGAGTCTAGCCGCTAGGCAAGACCCTGCTCCGCCTGCCAGCCAAGACAGAGGGAAAAAAAAGTCAAAATGGTGCGTTTACCTTCAGTCCATGAGAGCCAGGGATAGCCAGGCTTGGGAGTCAGCAAAAGAGAGGAAGTTTTTCGCTCGGTAGTATGAAGTCCAAAGTAACAGTCCTGTGCCGTGTCCTGGGGCTGATTAGGTGACCAGAAGGCTCCGTTTGATTATCAATTCAGGTCTTGGATTCCAGAGGGATATAAGGAGACGTGTGCTTAGTCCACCATCTTGACTCTGCCCCCCCCCCTTTTTTTTAATAAATGTCCAGCCCCGTTGTGGTTATCAGTTTTGAAAGGGAGAGGAGACATTTCAATGGACAAATTCTCCTGTTTGTTAAAAATAAACCACTTCAACATCCCAGTTAACTGGCCTAAAAACATGTCTATTGCTTCTGTTCTACTTGCGTGGTTTGCTACATAGTGCCTGGGGTCTTAAAACTTGCAAGCAACTGTCCAAGGCACAACAGTTGATGTCTGTATTTACCTGGAGCAACAAAGGAAGAAAGAGAGTCAGGAACAGGAGGAGAAAAAGGTATTGTGTGGCTTACTGTCTTTGTGACCAAGTGCCTCCTTTACCGTTAGACCAAAAGAACTGTATGGTGCCCAGCTGCTATTACTGAGCATGTTGATCTACATTCTGTAGAAGAATCTTTGATCAAAAGGAGGGAAAAGCAGAACAGAATTTCAAATTCTCATGGAATCCAGACTTTCTGAATCATGGAAGCTGCATGAACAGAAACTATTGCCCTAATGTAAATGTTAAACTTTAAACCAGAAATATCACCTGAAGTCTTCTTAAAACAAAGCAGTAGTTTAGCTAGTAAAGAATGTCTGCCTTGAGCATTATGCTCTTGTAAGATATATCTGTATGAGATCAAATTGACAACAGCAATTTGAAAGATTGGATGGGAACCTTAGGGGGCAGGGAGTTTATGATAACGGGAAGAAACGACACAGAAAAGGAGGGTGAGAGTGGCTACACAACTTAAAGAATGTAATCAGCATCACTGAGGCATACAGGTGAAAACTTGAATTAGTGTGTGTTTTCACCATAGATTTTCTTAACAACAACACAAAAATAAAATTGTCAAAAACAACCTGTCTAGTTCTCAAGTTACAGACTACATTCACCGTAATGTTTTCCTCCTCAATAATCATAATTTTTACCCCTTAGTTTTGTATAGCATTTTACAGGTTATATAAAACACTTTGCAGTTTAAAGGCATGCTACAGTTGACAAAGCACTGATTGACCTCTCATTTTGTTTGATCCTCACAATAGCCCCATGAGTCCATCCCTTATCAGAGGTGAGCTTTGGGCTTACACTTGGATGGTACTTTTCCCTTGGACTTCAAAGCCTCTTGGTCACAAATGTGTGAGAAAATAATTATTCATTCCATCTGATTCAATAACACCCTATTAGTCTTTGCAAACTTGTGTCTAGTCTTGCTTGGATATTTATAAAGTATACACACATGTTTGAGCTTGTTTACAGGTCTGTAGTCTCAGAACTCTTTTCTCCTCTTGTATCACAGTCCCTAATCTCCAGTTTGACCTCCTTATCAGGGAGATAACCTGGGAGAAGGGAGGAGGAAGCACCACAGAGCTGTTACAGGATCCCACCCTACCTGTAAATGAATGTTCCTCGTGGAACACTACCCCATCTGGTCCTTTCAGCCACTGTCATATCCACATACATCTTTTCTGATAAGAATCCCCACCCTTCTTCACCTGACTCCTTCAGGCAGTTCTCTGCAGAAAGCTAGGCCAGTGGGTCAGTTTGAGTGACTGTCTTAACAGCTCTAGTTGTTCTAGATCCAGTTCCTAGGAGATGTAGCATTTGGTTCTATCACAACTCAAGGTTGTTGCCTTGGGGGATTAATGCTGCCTGGTTGGATTTCCTGGACCACTCGGGAGATCACTGGTGATACTAACCAAAAATCCATAACTGTTGAGTAGATTTTGACTAGACTGACCTGATAGAGCAGAGTAGAACTACCCTGTAGTGGTTCCACAGAACTGCTGGGGATTTGAGCTACTGACCTTTCAGTTAGCAGCCAAGCTCTTAACCACTGTACCAGCAGGGCTCCATACTGGTAATATTAGAGAACCACAAAAATAGGCCTAGATGAGCCCCATGAGTAGTGTAGCATATCCTGACTTACGAGTATTCTGAAGATTCTGAAAACAGCCCAGAGACCTGAATGGCTTTAGGGCTGGACTGGAGTGACATTTGTGCTGCTTAATTGCCTTCAGAGTTTCGTTTTTGTTTGTTTTTTTTTTTTTAATTTTTATTTTTATTTAACATAACTGAGTGAAAATATACATTCACATGTAAATTTACATGCCCCCCTATATGCAGCTTCCGCTGCTCTCCCTGTCCAGTGACTGCACACTATTCCTCTCTGCTCCATACATGTCTCATCCTACCAACAGTCTCCTTTCCCCTCCTCTCCTTCCACTCCCCTTCCTCCAGCCAGAGGTCAGCAAGATGATATCCTATAGATGTATAGAACCATAAAGTGCTTCCAACATATGGTTACTCTGCATTGCCATGTCCATTCCATTCCTGTCCAAAGAGTGGACCTTTGTTATAATTTATGGGAACGGGCAGCATCAGGGCCGGGGGCCATGCTCTCAGAGGAACCCCAGAACCGCTGGACCATCATTTGAGGTCTTTTAGTGGAGATCTCATGATGCACCCCTTTTTATTCTTGTGTTGGCAGTGAGGCTTCTCTCTGTGAGCTCCGTCATGGCTATCACTGGTCGTGGCCGGGCACCATCCGGTTCTTCCGGTCCCAGGTCGATGCATTTTTGTTTTTTAATTGTACTTTAGGTGAAAGGTTATTGCACAAGTTAGTTTCCCATTTCAAAAATTTATAGATAAGTTGTGTTGTGACGTTGGTTGCAATCCTTGCGTTGTGTCAGCATTCTTCCCTCTTCCCTCTCCTCCCTGGGCTCCGTGTGTCCCTTTGTCCATTTTTCCTGTCCCTTCCTGCTTTTTCATCTTTGCATTTGGGCCAGTGTTGCCCTTTTGGTCTTGTATACTCAACTGAAGCATATTCCTCCTGTGTGTTGTTGTTTGTTTCACAGGCCCATCTAATCTTCTACTGAAAGGTGAACTTTGTGTGTGAATCCAGTTCTGAGTTAGCAGTGTATCTGGGTACCACAGTCTTGGGGATTCTTACAGTCTCTGTCAAACCATTAAGTCTGGTCTTTTTTTTTTTTAATTTAAGTTTCGTTCCATGTTTTTCTCCCACTCTGTCTGGGACCCTCTATTGTGATCCCTGTCAGAGCAATTGGTGGTAGTAGCCCAGCATCAACTAGTTCTAGGTTCAGGCTGGTGGAAATTATAGTTCATGCGGTCCATTAGTCCTCTAGTCTGGTGTATTCCTATGTCTTTGGTTTTCTTCATTCTCCTTTGCTCCATACAAGATGGGACCAATACATGTATTTTAGATGATTGCTTCCAAGCTTTTGAGACTCCAGGTCCTACTCACCAAAGAGGGATATGGAACATTTTCTTTACAAATTATGTTATGCCAGTTGATCTAAATGTCCTCTAAGACCATGGTCCCTAGCCCACAGTCCCAGTAACTGGGTCCCTCAAGGAATTTGGATGTGTCTAGGAAGCCTTTGTGACTTCACTTTGGTCAAAAGTTGTGTTGACTTCCCCTGTGTTGTGTTTCCCTTTACCAAAGTAATACTTACCTACTATCTTGTTAGTGATTTTTCCTCCCCACCCTTCCTCTCCCTCATAACTATCAAGGGTTCTTTTTTCCTGTGTGTAAAACTTTTCTTGAGTTTTTATAATAGTGGTCTCATACAACATTTATCCTTCTGTGGTTGACTTTTTTCACTCAGTGCAATGACCTCCAGATTCATCCAAGATGTGAGATGTTTCACAACTTCATCATTGTTCTTTATCTTTGCGTAGTGTCCCGTTGTGTGTAGAACCCAAAATCCAACTACTTTCTAGTCAGTTCTGACTCATAGCAACGTATAGCCCAAAAAAAAACAGTTGTCCTTGAGGCGATTTCAATGCATAGTGATCCTATAGGACAGAACAGAACTGCCCCATACAGTTTCCAGGGAGCACCTGGTGGATTTGAACTGCCGTCCTTTTCGTTAGCATTGTAGCATTTAACCCCTACACCACCATAGGACAAAGTAGAACTGCTCCACAGAGTTTCCAAGGAGCACCCGGTAGATTCAAACTGCTGACCTTTTGATTAGCAGTGGTAATATTTAACCACTACATCACTAGGGCTTCCCAATTTTGTGTATGTACGATAATTTTTTTATTTTTTTTATTTTTTATTTTTATTTAACATAACTGAGTGAAAATGTACATTCACATGTAAATTGACATGCCCCCCTATATGCAGCTTCCACTGCTCTCCCTGTCCAGTGACTGCACACTATTCCTCTCTGCTCCATACATGTCTCATCCTCCCAACAACCTCCTTTCCCCTCCTCTCTGTCCACTCCCCTTCCTCCAGCCAGAGGTCAGCAAGATGATATCCTATAGATGTATAGAACCATAAAGTGCTTCCAATATATGGTTACTCTGCATTGCCAAGTCCAATCCATTCCTGTCCAAAGAGTGGACCTTTGTTATAATTTATGGGGAAGGGCAGCATCAGGGCCGGGGGCCATGCTCTCAGAGGAACCCCAGAACCGCTGGACCATCAATTGAGGTCTTTTAGTGGAGATCTCATGATGCACCTCTTTTTATTCTTGTGTTGCCAGTGAGGCTCCTCTCTGTGAGCTCCGTCATGGCTATCACTGGTGGTGGCCGGGCACCATCCGGTTCTTCCGGTCCCAGGTCGATGTAGGCACCCAATCTGTGGGTCTCTCTGTCTTCTCGGTTGTCTTTACCGCATGCCATTTTGGCCCTTGGTGAGCATCCGTTCCTGCTGAGTTGGGACCATTTGCTGTGTCCTCGGATGGCAGCCTGGCAGCTTTTAAGACCCCAGATGCCACTCACCAATGTGGGGTGCAGAGAGCTCTCTTAGCAAAACGCTAGTTGTGCCAATTGGCCTGGAATTCGCCTAAGAGCATGGTCCCCGGCCCCCCGCCCCAGCTACTCTATCCTTGCAGTATTGAGTTAAGATGGAAGGAGTACTCAAGTTATGCTGAAGTCCACTTAATGTTCTTGTTCCTAATGTGTGCTGTCACCGCTTCCTCCCAACTAGATTTCTAGTTACTACCTAAACTAAACCCTCCCCCCTCGCCCTCCCTCCCTGCCTCCCCTCCTTTGCAGCTGTCAAAGAGTCTTTTCTTCTATACACAAGTCTGTTTTTGAGATCTTATCATAGAGGTCTCATACAGTATTTGTCCTTTTGTCACTGACTACTCTCACTCAACATAATGTCTTCCAGTTGAAACCAGGTTAGGAGATGTTTCCTGGAATCATCGTTATTCTTTATCATTGCGTAGTGCTCCATTGAGTATATGTACCACAGTTTACCTATCCATTCTTCTATTGCTGGGCATCTGGGTTGATTCCACCTTTTTGCTATTGTGGACTGTGCCACGATAAACATTCTGGTGCATGTGTCCGTTGGTGTGAAAGGCCTTGAATCTGTAGGATATATTCCAAGTGGTGGAATGACTGGGTCAAATGGTATATCAATATCCATTTTTTTAAGGAAGCGCCAGATTGCCTTCCAAAGAGGCTGGACCATTTTGTAACCCCACCAACAGTGTAGGAGGGTTCCACTTTCTCCACAGCCTCTCCAGCATTTGTTGTTTTGTGTTTTCTGGATCATGGCCAATCTTGTTGGGGTGAGATGGTATCTCATTGTTGTCTTGATTTGAATTTCTTTAATAACTAAAGATCGTGAACATGTCCGCATATGTTTTTTGGCTGCCTGGATCTCCTCTTTAGTGAAGTATCTGTCCATCTCCTTTGCCCATCGCTTAATTGGATGGTTTATCTTCTTGTTATTGATATTTCGTAGTATCTTATAGATTATGGAGATCAGGCATCGATCTGACATAGAGTTGCCAAATATTTTTTCCCATTCTGTGGGTGTTCTTTTAATTCTATTAATAAAGTCTTTGGATGAGCAAAAGTGTTTGATTCTTAATAGTTCCCATTTATCTACTTTCTCTTCTGTTGATTGAGGTTTCTTTGACAGATTTTGGAGTCTGTCCTCATTGTGTATTAAAACTTCCATTGTTGTTCCTACCTTTTCTTGGATGAGCTTTATTGTTTTAGGTTTGATATTTAGGTCTTTTATCCAGATGGAGTTGGTTTTTGTATAAGGTGTAAGATATGGATCTTGATTCAGTTTATTGCAGATGGATAACCAATTTTGCCAGCACCATTTGTTGAAGATACTGTTTTTACCCCAGTTTAATGTCTTAGGGCCTTTGTCGAATATCAACTGTTCATAGGCAGATGGTGTCATCTCTGGGGTCTCAATTCTGTTCCATTGATCAATCTGTCTGTTCTTGTACCAGTACCAGGCTGTTTTGACCACTGTGGCAGTGTAGTATGTTCTAAGGTCGGGTAATGAAAGGCCTCCCAGTGTGTTCTTCTTCTTTAGTAGTACCTTACTTATCCGGGGCTTCTTCCCTTTCCAAACAAAATTGGTGATTTGTTTCTCCATCTCATTAAAAAATGATGCTGGAACTTGTATCGGGATTGCATTATATAAATAAATTGCTTTGGGTAAAATAGACATTTTCACAATGTTAAGTCTTCCTATCCATGAGCAGGGTAGGTTTTTCCATTTCTCTAAGTCTCTCTTAGTTTCTTGTAGTAAGGGCTTGTAGTTCTCTTTGTAAAGGTCTGTTGTTTCTCTGGTTAGATTAATTCCTAGGTACTTTATCTTCTTAGGGGCTATCACAAATGGTATAGATTTCATAATTTCCTCCTTAACAGTCTCGTTGTTGGTATAAAGGAATCCTACTGATTTACTTATGTTTATCTTGTATCCTGAGACTTTGCTGAACTCTTCTATCAGTTTGAGTAACTTACTTATAGATTCCTTGGGGTTCTCTGCATATACAATCATATCATCTGCGAACAGGGAGATTTTAACTTCCTCTTTGCCGATGCAGATGCCCTTTATTTGTTCGTCTTGTCGAATTGCTCTGGCTAGAACTTCTAGCACAATGTTGAATAGGAGAGGTGAGAGTGGGCATCCTTGTCTATTTCCTGATCTCAGGGGAAAGTCTTTCATTCTCTCTCCATTCAGGATGATGTGGGCAATTGGCTTTGTATAAATGGCCCTTATAGTGTTGAGGAATTTGCCATCTATGCCCATTTTGCTAAGAGTTTTTAGCATGAATGGGTGTTGGACTTTATCAAATGCCTTTTTGGCATCAATGGACAAAATCAGGTGATCTTTGTCTTTTGTGTTATTTATGTGGTTAATCACATTAATTGTTTTCCTGATGTTGAACTAGCCTTGCATCCCTGGTATGAATCCCACTTGGTCATGATGGATTATTTTCTTGATATGTTGTTGTATTCTATTGGCAAGGATTTTGTTGAAGATTTTTGCATCTAAGTTCATGAGTGATATCAGTCTGTAGTTCTCTGTCTTTGTTGGATCTTTCCTGGGCTTAGGTATCAGGGTTATGCTGGCTTCATAGAATGAGTTTGGGAGTACTTCATCCCTTTCTATACTGTGAAATAGTTTCAATAGTATTGGGGATAACTCTTCTCTAAATGCTTGGTAGAATTCTGCCGTGAAGCCATCTGGGCCCGGACTTTTTTTTGGTTGGCAGTGTTTTGATGACCTTTTCAATCTCTTCCTTTGTGATGGGTTTATTAAGTTGTTCTGCTTCACGTTGTGATAATTTGGGTAGGTGGTATGAGTCAAGGAATTGGTCCATTTCCCCTAGGTTTTCAAATTTGTTAGAGTAGTCTTTCATAGTATTCTGTTATGATGTTTTTGATTTCTGTTGCATCTGTGGTGACAACTCCCTTCTCATTTCTAATTTGGGTTATTTGTTTCCTTTCCTGCTTTTCTTTAGTAAGTTTAGCTAGTGGTTTATCAATTTTGTTGATCTTTTCAAAAAACCAGCTTTTGGTCTTTTCAATTTTTTCAATTGTTTTTCTATTCTCTAATTCATTTACTCTGCTCTAATCTTTATGATCTCCTTTCTCCCAGTGCCCGAGGGGTTCCTCTGTTGTTCTCTTTCTACTTGTTCAAGCTGTAGAGTTAGTTCCTTGATTTGGTTTCTTTCTTCCTTCCCGATGTGTGCATTTATGGAGATAAACAGACCTCTGAGCACTGCTTTGGCTGTATCCCATAGGTTCTGGTAGGATGTGTTTTCGTTCTCATTGGAATCCATAAATTTCTTTAATTGATCCCTGATTTCCTCTATAACCCATGTTTTTTTGAGCAAGATGTTGTTCAGTTTCCAAGAGTTCCACTTTCTATCTCTGTTTTTTCTGCTACTGATTTCAACTTTGATGGCTTTATGATCTGAGAAGATGCTTTGCAATAATTCAGTGGCATGGATTTTGTTGAGCATTGCATTATGGCCTATCACGTGGTCAATTCTGGAGAATGTTCCATGTGCACTGGAGACGAAGGTGTAGTTGTCTGCTGATGGGTGGAAAGTTCTGTATATATCAGTGAGGTTTAGTTGGTTAATTGTGTCAATGAGGTCTTCTGTATCTTTACTGAGTTTTTTTCTAGATGATCAGTCTAGTAATGAGAGTGGAGTGTTAAAGTCTCCCACTATTATTGTGGAGTCATCTAACTCTCTTTTGAGCGTAGTCAGTGTTTCTTCGACATATTTAGGTGCTCTGACATTAGGTGCATAAATATTTAATATAGTTAAGTCTTGCTTGTGTACTGAACCTTTCAGCAATAAATAGTGTCCATCTCTGTCCACGATGGTGGATTTGACATTAAAGTTGATTTTGTCTGAGATTAGAATTGCCACCCCTGCTCTTCTTTGTTCATTGTTAGCTTGATATATATTCTTCCAACCTTTAATTTTCAGTTTGTTCCTGTATTTAGGTCTCAAGTAAGTTTCTTGTAGACAACATATGGATGGGTCGTGTCTTTTGATCCAAGATGACACTTGGTGTCTCTTTACTGGAGCATTCAGTCCATTCACATTCAATATAATTATTGATAGGTATGTGTTCAGTGCTGCCATTGTGATGTGTTTATTTTTATGTTGATGTTTTCTCTGTTGTTCTTATTAGTCTGTTCTGAGACACTCTTTTTTGTGAGTTGATTTTTCACCTTTTTCAGAGCTGGTTTTATAGTTATTGAGACTCGTGTGTTAGATTTCTTGAAATGGTATGATACATCTTTGTTGTGCTTTACAGCTGCCCCTATGAACCCCCTTAACAAACTATTTATAAACCCAATTTTAATTACTACCAGTCTGGTCATCTACCTCTCCATCTGGAAGGACTATAACGACTGTAGTACATCCCTCTTTTATTATGATGACACCATAGTTTTCATGATGATCACTGGATTGCTTCTTTCCAAATCAAAGCTGTGATTTACTTTGGAGCCTTCTCTAAATGAGTATTGAGTAGTGTGTCGTTCTAAAATATAAAGTTAGTGGTTTCGTTCTTCTAAGCCAAAGCCAAGAACTTCTTTCAGTATTTCTTGTAGTTTGGGTTTGGTTTTTACAAAGGCTCTGAGTTTCTGTTTACCTGGGAATGTCTTAATTTCATTTTCGTGTTTGAAAGACAGTTTTGCAGGATATATAATTCTTGGTTGGAAGTTCTTCTCCTTCAAGACTTTGAATGTGTCGTGCCACTGTCTCCGTGCCAGCATGGTTTCTGCTGAGAAATCTGACGAGAGCCTACAGGGTTTCCCTCTGAATGTTAGCTTTGATTTGAGTCTTGCTGCCTTTAAGAGTTGCTGCTTATGTTTCATTTTGTTAAGCTTGATTATAATACGTCTTGGAGTCTTTCTTTTGAGATTATATTGGGTGGCGTACGATATGCATCTGAGATGTCTATATTCTCTTCCTTCATGATTTCTGGGAAGTTTTCTTTCAGCAGCTCAGCAACAATACTCTCTGTGTTCTCAGATGTCTCACCCTGTTCAGGGACTCCAATTAATCGAAGGTTGTTCCTCTTAATAGAGTCCCACATGCTTCTTAATGTTTCTTCATTTTTCTTGTTTCTTTTTTTCTGATTTCTGCTCATAGACACTGTCATCAGTGGCTCTGTCTTCCAAGTCAGAAATTCTTTTTTCCATTTGTTCCATTCTGTTTTCTTGGCTTTGCATGGAAGTTATGTCTTTGATTTTCTTGTTGATCTGTTGGATTTCAGAGTACTGGTGTTCCATCAGATCGAACAACTTGCTTAATTTTTCATTTTGTTCTGCTGCATTTTGTATAAGGTCTAGAAGGGCCCTGTATATAATCAATTTGTATTCACTTCCTGATGCTTTCATAACAGTTTCTTCATCTGGAAAACTCCTTGGTTGCTTTGTTTGGGAGCCTTCTGAAGCCATGAGTGATTTCTTGTATGCCACAATTGTCTGTTGCTTTTTGGGTCCCATGTGAGTATATAGAGGCTGGAAGAGGTACTGTGAGGATGGATTGCAAATGTTTCTCTAGGCTGTCTTCAAATGTAAAGCAAAAGGTATCTGACCAGTTCACAAGTCAGTTAGGTTTTCAGGTGTAGAGGTCCCTCTTCCCATCTGACAAAGTAAGCGCCACTGTATCCAACCCCAGATGATAACAAACTAGTTCAGAATACAGCACTGCTAGTGCCCTGGTGGCCTCTGCTGACAGGGTCTAGCCTTATCCAACACTGCGTCGAGTACTGATTTTGTGATAGAAAAGCGCTCTCCTGTGGGCAGGCTCTGGCTCCCAAGCTAAGAATTAGGTCCAGCTGCGGCCACCGTACCCAAGATGGTGTCCTCCCCACAGGCAGCAGACAGGGGGGCTAAAGGTGCCCAGAGGCAGCGATTCCTCTGCTTCTGTTGCAGGGCCCCCAATGTAGGCAGCACTATGCAAAATTACTACTTTTCTGGCGGAGAAGTGCTGTCCCATTTGCAGGTGCTGGCTCCCAGGCTAAGAACGAGGTCCCGCTAAAATCTCGGTACCAACATGGCGTCCCGCAACCTGACCGTGGAGCCCCGCACAGACCCCACTGAGGCAGCTACATAACGAAAGGCTCAAAGTGTCTAGATTAAAAGAGTCCCGAGCCTGGCTCTCAGAATATGGGAATTTTGCCTGCCTATGCCCCCAGCAGCGTGTCTGAGTCCAGCCGCCGGGCAAGGCCCAGCTCCGCCCGCCAGCCGAGACCGAGGAAAAAAATGTCAAAATGGTGCGTTTACCTTCCGTCCGTGAGAGCCGGGGCTAGCCAGGAGCAGGAGTCAGCGAAAGAGAGGAGATTTTTCGCTGAGTGGTATAAAGTCCCAATTAACAGCTCTATGCCGTGTCCTGAGGCTGATTAGGTGATCAGAAGGCTCTGTTTGATTGTCAATTCAGGTCTTGGTTTCCAGAGGGATACAAGGAGGCATGGGCTTAGTCGGCCATCTTGACTCCGCCCCCCTGTACCATAATTTTTTATCCATTCATCTGTTGATTGGTGCTTAGGTTGTTTTCATCTTCTCACTATTATGAATAATGCTGCAATGAGCATAGGTGTACATATGTCTATTCATGGGATGGCTCTTATTTTTTAGACTATATTCCTAGGAGTGGGATCAATGGATTGAATAATATTTCAATTTCTGGCTTTTTAAGGAGGTGCCATATTGTTTCCTGTAGTGTTTGTACCATTTTAAATTTCCACCAGCAGTGCATAAGAGTTCCAATCTCCCTGCAACCTCGCCACCATTTTTTTTTTTAATTAGTGCCATTAATGTCAAGGAAGATGGTGTCTCATTCCAGTTTTCTTTAAATTGTGCTTTAGATGAAGGTTTACAGAGCAAATTAGTTTCTTTTTTTCTGTTTTCTTTTTTATTTAACATGACTGAGTAAAAATGTACATTCCTGTATAAATTTACATGCCCACCTCTATGCAGCTTCCACTGCTCTCCCTGTCCAGTGACAGCACACTATTCCTCTCTGCTCCATACATGTCTCATCCTCCCAACAACCTCCTTTCCATTTCTCTCCACCCACTCTCCTTCCTCCAGCCAGAGGTCAGCAGGATGATATCCTATAGATGTATAGAACCATAAAGTGCAACCAATATATGGTCACTCTGCATTCCCAAGTCCAATCCATTCCTGTCCAAAGAGTGGGCCTTTGTTATAATTTATGGGTCAGGGCAGCATCAGGGCTGGGGGCCATGCTCTCAGGGGAACCCAAATTAGTTTCTTATTTAACAATACACATTTTGTGGGTTTGTTGTTTTTGGCTTTAACAAACAAAAGTTTGCTCTCTCACAGTTTAGTAGGCTAGAAATCTAAATTCAGGGCACTGAGCTCCAGAAGAAGCTTTTCTTTCTCTGCCAGCTCCAGAGGAAGGTCCTGGTCATCAGTCTTCCCCTGGTCTAAGAGATTCTCTGTGTTGGAGCCTCAGGTCGAAAGGACATGCTCTGTTCCATTTTCTTGGTGGTGTGAGGTCCCCGTTGTCTCTTTGCTAACTGTTATATCTCAAAAGAGGTTGGCTCAAGATATGATCCAGTCTTGTAAATTGAATCCTGCCTCATTAACATAACTACTGCTAATCCCATCTTATCAACATCATAGAGATAGGATTTGCAGCTCATAGGAAAATCACATCAAATCACAAAATGGTGGACGTTCACATAATACTGAGAATCATGGCCTGACGAGTTGACAGGTACTTTTGGGGAAAACAATTCAAGCCATGTTGGTGGATCATAACCAATGTGTCTGTATTATTTTTATTTTTAATTGTAATTTAGATGAAAGTTTGCAGAACAAACTAGCTTCTCGTTAGACAACTAGGACACAATTTGTTTTGTGACATTGGTTACCAATCCCACAACATGTAAACACTTAGGTTCCCTGTTACCAACTTTCCTGTCCTCTCTTACCTTCTTAGCCTTGCCCCTCAGTTGGTGTGCCCATTTTGTCTCCTTTTATACCTTTTTTTAGGGGCCTATCTAATCTTTCATTGAAGGTGAACATTAGGATTGACTTCAGTACTGAGTTAAAAGTGTTTGGGGGCCATATTCTTGGGGTTTCTCCAGTTTCTGTCAGACCAGTAAGTGGTTTTTATGTGTGTGTGTGTGTGTGTGATTTAGAATTTTTTTCTACATTTTTCACCAGCTCTGTCTGGGAACCTCTATTGTGATCCCTGTCAGAGCAGGACTGTCTCTGTTGGAGGCTGTGGTAGTTGTGGTCCATTAGTCCTTTGGACTAAACTTTTCCTTGTGTCTTTGGTTTTCTTCATTCTCCCCTGCTCCAGAAGGGGTGGGACCAGTGGAGTATCTTAGATGGCCACTCTGCAAGCTTTGAAGACCCTAGATGCTACTCACCCAACAGGTTGTAGAACATTTCCTTTATAAATTATTTTATGCTGTGTGAGCTAGATGTCCCCGAGAACCATGGTCCCCAGCCCTGAGCCAGTAATTCAGTCCCTCAGGGAGTTCAGTGTGACCTTGCCTTTGTCAAGTCATGCTGTCTTAACATTCACCGAAGTTAAAACTTATCTATTGTCCATTTAGTGAGTTTCCTGCCCAAGCCTCCTCTCCTTCATATATAGTATGGATCGTATGGTATCTCTATTTCTAGCTTTTTAGGTAGGTGCCATATTGTTTTCCATAGTGCTTGTACCTTTTTACATTTCCACCAGCAGTGTGTAAGAGTTCTAATCTCCCTGCAACCTCTCCAACATCTGTAATTTCTTTTTTGTTTTTATTAGTGCCAGTTATGTTAAGGTAAGATGATAGGTCATTGTAGTTTTTTCCTTAAATTGTTCTTTAGATGAAGGTTTATAGAGAAAATTAGTGTCTCATTAAACAATACATGTAAATACAAGTAAATACAAGTAAACATGTTGGGTTTACTATTTGTTTACTTGTTTGCTTTAACAGACGAAAGTCTTTTCTCTCATAGTCTAGCAGGTACAAGTCCAAATTCCATGCATCAATCTGCAGAAGAAGGCTATCTCTTTCTCTCAGCTCTGGAGGAGGGTCTTCTTCCCTCATAACCATCAAAGACAGTTTCTTTTTGTATGAAAACTTTTTCATGTGTTTTTAGAATAGTTGTCTCATACAGTATTTGTTTTGTGATTAATTTATTTCACACAGCATAATGCCTTCCAGAGTCATCAATGTTTTGAGATGTTTCACAGATTCGTCGTTGTTCTCAGTATATGTACCATAGTTTATCCATTCATCCATTGATGGGCACTTAGGTTGTCTCCATCTTTTTGCTATTGTGAATAATGCTGCAGTGAGCGCGAGTGTTTATGTGTGTCTATTCAAGTGATGGCTCTTATTTCTCTAGGATGTATTCCTAGGAGTGGAATTGCTGGATCTCACGGCATTTCTATTTTTAGCTTTTTAAGGAAGTCCTGTCTCATTTTCCAAAATGATTGTACCGTTTTGCATTGCTACCACAGGACATTAGAGTTGCAGTCTCCCTGCAGCCTCTTCAACACTTGTTATTTTGTGATTTTTTGATTCTTGCCAATAATGTTGGGATGAGCTAGTATGTCGTTGTGGTTTTGATTTGCATTTCTCTTATGGCTAGTGATCTCCAGCATTTCCTCATGCACCTGTTAGCCATCTGAATGTCTTCTTTGGTGAAGTATCTGTGCATGCGTACCCTTTGCTCAGTTTTTAATTGGGCTACTTGCCTTTTGCCTGTTGGATTTTCCTACAGATTTTAGACATTAGACCTTTGTCAGATTTGTCATAGCCCCCATTTTTTTTTTTCCTATTCTATATGTTCTCTTTTTACTCTTTTGGTGAATCTTTAGGTGAATGTGTTTAATTTTTAGAAGATTCTAGTTACCTAGATTACATTCTAATATTTGTATATTGTTAATTATGATTTGTATCCTGTTTATGCTGTATGTTATGACCTCTACCATTGCCCCTCGTTTCTTCTTCTATAAAATCTATTGGATTTTATATTTAGGCCTTTGATCCATTTTGAATTAGTTCTTATGTATGATGTGAGGTATGGGTCCTGTCTTTTTTTTTTTTTTTTGCAGCTGGATATTCAGTTTTGCCAGCATCATTTGTTAAAAAGACTGTCTTTTTCCCATTTGATGGACTCTGGATCTTTGTCAAAGATCAGGTGACAGTAGGTGGGTGAATTTGGCTTCTCAATTGTGTTCCATCGGTCAGTGTGTCTATCCTACCAGTACCAGGCTGCTTTGACTACCGAGGCTGTATAGTAGGCTCTGAGGTCAGGTAATGTGAGTACTGCAATTTATTCTTCTTCAGTAATGCTTTACTTATCCAGGGATTCTTCTCTTTCTAGGTAAAGTTAATGATTAGTTTTTCCATCTCATTAAAGAATGCTGTTGGGCTGTCATGGGCTCACAATGTTGAGTCCCAGTGGCAACACGAGAAGAAAAAAGGGGCGTACCCTAAGAATTCGACTAAAAGACCACAGCTGATGGTCTGAAAGCCTGGGGGTTCCTCTGGGAGCATGGCCCCTACACCTGGTGCTGCCCCGATCATAAATCATTACTGAGGTCAGCTCTTCGGACAGGAATAGACTGGATTTGGGGACACAGAATGATCATATTATGAGTGCACTTTATGGTTCTATGCATCTATAGGATGTCATCCTACTAGCCTCTTACTAGAGGGGAGTGGAGAGGGTAGAGAGGAGGGGACAGACATTTGTTAAGAGATTATGACATGTATAGAATGGAAAGGAGCAGTGTGCTGTCACCAGGCAAGGAGAGTAGAGGGAGCTGCAGATAGGCAGGCAGGCATACAAATTTAAATTGGATTGTACACTTTCACTCAATCACAATAAAAAAAAGGAATGCTGTTGGTATTTGGATCAGAATTGCTTTGTATTTGTATGTAGCATTGTGGTTAAGAGCAACAGCTGGTAAGCAAAAGGTCAGGAGTTTGAATCTGCCAGGTGCTCCTTGGGAACTCTATGAGGCAGTTCTACTCTATCCTATATGGTTGCTATGAGTCGGAATCTACTTGATAGCGATGGATTTGATTTTTTGGTTTGCTTTTGCTTGGCTTTGGTAACAGGGTTATACTGGTGATATAGAATGGCTTCAACAGTAGCCCTTACTTTTCTATACTCTGAAATCATTTGAGTAGTGCTACTGTAAACTCTTCTCTGAATGTTGGTAGAATTCTTCAGTGAAGCCATCTGGGTCAGAGCTTTGGTGGGGGCAATTTAACTAACTTTTTTAAAAATTTATTCTCTTAAATTAGGTCTGTTCAAATTTTTTTTTTTAGTTTTGCTACTTCTTTTTTTATTATGACTAAATGAAAATATACATTCCCATATATATTTGCATGCCGAGCTATATGCAGCTTCCACTGCTCTCCCTGCCCAGTGACAAAACACTATTCCTCTCTGCTCCATACATGTCTCGTCCTCCCAACAGTTTCCTTTCCCCTCCTCTCCACCCACTCACCTTCCTTCAGTCAGAGGTAAGCAGGATGATATCCTATAGATGCATAGAACAATAAGGTGCACCCAATATATACTCACTCTGCATTGCCAAGTCCAATCCCATGCTGTCCGAAGAGTGGACCTTCATTATGATTCACGGACAAGGGCAGCATCAACGCCAGGGGCCATGCTCCCAGGGGAACACAGAAGCTGCTGGACCATCAATTGTGGTCTTTTAGTGGAGATCTCAGGGTGCACCCCTTTTTATTCTTGTGTTGCCAGTGAGACTCAACTTTGTGAGCTCGATCGTAGCTATCACTGGTGGTGGCCAGGCACCATCTGGTTCTTCCGGTCACAAGTCAGTGTAGGCACCCACTCATGTGGGTCTCTCTGTCTTCTGGATGCTCTTTCCCCTATGTCATTATGGACCATGGTGATCATCCGTTCCTGCTGAGTTGCGACCATTCGCTGTACCCTCAGATGGCAGCTTGGCAGCTTTTAAGACCCCAGACGCCACTCACCAATGTGGGGTGTGGAGAGACCTCATTAGCAAAACGCTAGTTGTACCAACTGGCCTCGATTTCCCCTGACAGCACGGTCCCCGACCCCCACCCCAGCTACTCTGTCCTTGCAATATTGGGTTAAGATGGGAGGAGTACTCAAGTTATGTTGAAGTCCACTTAATATTGTTCTTGTTTCTAATGTGTGTTGTCACCGATTTCACCCAACCAAATTTCTAAAGTATCTAATCTAAACCCTCCCCCCTCACTGTCCCACCTTTCCTACCCTTGCAGCCGTCAAAGAGTCTTTTATTCTATGCATAAGTCTGTTTTTGAGTTCTTATCGTAGGAGTCTCATAGAATATTTGTCCTTTTGTCTATGACTATTCTCACTTAACATAGTGTCTTCCAGTTGAAACCAGGTTATGAGATGTTTCCTGGAATCATCATTGTTCTTTGTCATGCATAGTGCTCCACTGAGTATATGTACCATAGTTTACCTATCCATTCTTCTGTTGTTGGGCATCTGGGTTGATTCCATCTTTTTGCTATCATGGACTGTGCTGTGATAAACATTCTTGTACATATATCTGTTGGTGTGAATGGCCTTGATTCTGCAGGATATATTCCAAGTAATGGAATTACTGGGTCAAATGGTATATTGACATCCATTTTTTTAAGGAAGCGCCAGATTGCTTTCCAAAGAGGCTGGACCGTTTTGTAACCCTACCAACAGTGTAGGAGAGTTCCACTTTCTCCACAGCCTCTCCAGCATTTGTTGTTTTGTGTTTTTTTGTATCGTGGCCAACATTGTTGGGGTGAGATGGTATCTTATTGTCATTTTGATTTGAATTTCTTTAATAACTAAAGATCATGAACATGTCCTCATGTGTTTTTTGGCTACCTGGATCTCCTCTTTAGAGAAGTTTCTGTCCATCTCTTTGCCCATTGCTTAACTGGATGATTTATCTTCTTATTGATATTTTGTAGCACCTTATAGATTACGGAGATCAGGTGTCGGTCTGACATAGAGTTACCAAATATTTTTTCCCATTCTGTAGGTGGCCTTTTAATTCTTGTGATAAAGTCTTTGGATGAGCAAAAGTGTTTGATTCTTAATAGTTCCCAGTTATCTATTTTCTTTTCTGTTGATTGTGGTTTGTTTGACATATTTTGAAGTCTGTGTACATTATGTATTAAAACTTCCATTGTTGTTCCTACTTTTTCTTGGATGAGCTTTATCATTTTACATTTGATATTTAGTGAGTCGGATCCGACTCGACGGCACTTGGCTTGGCCATCCAATTTAAGTTGGTTTTTGTATAAGGTGTAAGATACGGATCTTGTTTCAATTTATTGCAGAAGGATGTTCAACTTTGCTAGCACCATTTGTTAAAGAGATTGTTTTTACCCCAGTTTAATGTGAGTCGGATCTGACTCAACAGCTCTTGGCTTGGCTGGCAATGTCTTAAGGCCTTTGTCGAATATCAACTGTTCATAGGCAGATGGTGTCATCTCTGGGATCTCAGTTCTGTTCCATTGATCCGTCTGTCTGTTCTTGTACAAGTACCAGGCTATTTTTGACCACTGTGGCAGTGTAATAGCTTCTAAGGTCGGGTAATGAGAGGCCTCCCAGTGTGTTCTTCTTCTTTAGTAGTACCTTACTTATCTGGGGCTTCTTCCCTTTCCAAACAATATTGTTGATTTGTTTCTCCATCTCATGAAAAAATGATGCTGGAACTTGTATTGGGATTGCATTATATAAATAGATTGCTTTGGGTGAAATAGACATTTTCACAATGTTAAGTCTTCCTATCCACGAGCAGGGCAGGTTTTCCCATTTATCTAAGTCTCTCTTAGTTTCTTGTAGTAAGGGCTTGTAGTTCTCTTTGTAAAAGTCTGTTGTTTCTCTGGTTAGATTAATTCCTAGGTATCTTATCTTCTTAGGGGCTATCGTAAATGGTATTGATTTGATAATTTCTTCCTTAACAGTCTCATTGTTGTCTGTTCAAATTTTTTATTTCAGTATGTGTTAGTTTAGGTAGGTAGTCTGTTTCTAGAAATTTGACCATTTCTTCTATGTTTTCAAATCTGTTAGCCAATTTAGTCAGGTCAATTGTGACATCTCCCATTTCATTTCTTGCTTGTGTTATTTGTGTCCTCTTCTGTTTTCCAGTTTGGCTGGTGGTTTGTCAATTTTGTTATTCCATTCAAAGAACCAACTTTTAGTTTTGATGATTCTTTCCATTTTTTTTCTATTCTCTGTTCCATTTATTTATTTATTTATTATTTTCTTTCTTCTCATGGCTGTGGGCTTCTTTTGCTGTTCCCTATTGATGAAAGCTGTGTCACTGATGTTTTTATTTTGTTTCATCATTCTTTTTTGATGTGTGTGTTTATTGTTATGAATTGATCTCTGAGCACACTGCTTTTGTTGTGTTCCATAGGTTTGGGTATGATATATTGTCATACTCCTTTGACTCTAGGAATTTTTGTTTTTATTTCATCCTTGATTTCTTTTATTATTCTGGTTTTTAAGGATAGCATTATTCAGTGTCTCTGTAATTGATTTTTTTTCCTCTTGCTCTTCCTATTACTAATTTCCATTTTTATGGCATCATAATAAGAGAAGATGCTTTGAGTTATCTCAGTGGTTTGGATTTTGTTGTTGGTTTCTGTGGCCTAAGATGTAGTCTACTCTGTAAAACATACCATGTGCACTGGAAAATAATGTGTACTTTGTGGCTGTTGGGTGGAGTGCTCTGTACATGTCTATAAGGTCAAATTGGTTGATTGTGGCCTTTAGATATTCTATATCTTTGCTGAGTTTCTTTCTAGATGTTCTGTCCTTAACTGAGAGTAGTGTATTATGGACCTGTCAACTTTTCTTTTCAGTACTATTAGAGTTTATTTTGTGTATTTTGGAGCCTTGTCTTGGGTGTGTATGTCCTTCTTTGTCTTTTATGGTGAATTTTGTGTTAAAGTCTATTTTAGCTGGGATTAGTATTGCCACTACTGATCTTTTTGTAATTGTTTGCTTGATATATTTTTTCCGTCCTTTATGACTTTGTTTCTAGGTATGCCTCTTACAGACAGCCTACTAATGGTTCCTGTTTTTTTTTTTTTTTTAAATCTAGTCTGTCATTCTATGGGTACATTTAAGCCATTTATAGTCTGTATGTGATTATTGATGTGTGAATTTATTACTGTCATTTTGTAGTGAAATTTTTTTTTTCAATGCTGACATTGTTCTTGTTCTTTTTACTCTTCTGTGGTAAGTTCCTTTTGTTTATGGAATTTTTTTCCTAATTGTACTTTAGATGAAGGTATGCAGAACAAACTATTTTTGCGTTAAAGAGTTAGTGCATATAGTGGCTGATGGTTTGTCAATTTTTTTGCTTAACAACCCCACAACAGATCAACACTTTCCCCTTTCAACCTTAAGGTCCGTATTACAAGCTTTTGTATTCCCTCCTGCCTGCCAGTACTTGCCCTTGGGTTGGCATGCCCCTTTAGTCTTGCTTTTTTTTTAATGGGCCTTTCCAGTCTTTGGCTGAGGGGGAATGTCATGAGTGATTTCCTTAATAAACTGAAAGAGTATGCAAGTGCCATATTTTCTGTGTTTCTCCAGTCTGTGTCAGGTCAGAAAGTCTGGTCTTTCTTTTTTACTTAGAATTTTGTTCTGCATTTTTCTCCAGCTCTGTCCAGGACCCTCTATTGTGATACCTTTCAGAGCAGTCAGTGGTTATAGCCAGGCACCATTTAGTTGTACCGGTTTTTTGAGTCTGTTTGAGGCCATGGTAAATGTGATCCATTTATCCTTTGGATTAGTCTTTACCCTGTTTCTGTAGTTTTCTTCATTCTTACTTGCTCCTGAAGGGATGAGATGAAGGGAGTATCCTAGATGGCAGCTCACAGTCTTTTAATACCTGAGAAGCCACTCACTAAAGTAGAATGTAGAGCATTTTCTTTGTAAACTATGTTATGCCAATTAAGCTAGATGTTTCCTGCCACTATGGTCCCCAGAGCCTTCAGCCCAGCAACTTGGTCCCTCAGGGAACTGGAACATTTTGTGGAGCTCCCATGACTTTGCCTCTACAAGTTGTGATTGCTTCCTCAGTATTCTGTACTCTGTTACTCTTCACCAGATTTACTTGTTTGTGGACTTTTTTTTTAATGGTTGCTTTCATTTTTGTGTTTACTGAGACTTTATGTTTTTCTTCTTTATTTTTATGAATATATTTGTTAACTTTCTTTGTGGTTACCTTGAAATTTACCCCATCTTCCTAAGCTTAAACCATCTTTTATTACCTACTAACATATTGACTTCTCTCCATTTGAAAGTTCTACACCTACACTGTTTAGTCCCTCTTTTAGTTTCCTGACATTATTGTCATTTACAGCTTGACCTCTCTGTTTCCCTCTTTTAAATCTTTTTGTTTTGTTTTATCTTTGGGAGTTCGTTGCCTCGGGTGCTATCTGGTTGATGCTGTCTTCGGTCCTAGGTTCAAGTTGTTGTCTGATATTGCTGGTTTTCTAATCAAAGGGCTTCCTTTTAATAATTCTTGTAAGTTTGACTTGATAGCCAAGAGGTATGGCTCAGCCTGTTGAGAAGGGGACATGGGCAGTGCATAGAGCTAGATGGGCTGGAGAAAAGAAGAAAAGAAGGCAAAGAGAAAGAAGAACAAACACAACAACAAAACTGAATATGGTGTTGGGGGATCCAGCTATTGAGGGCAGGGTAGAATTGGGGTTGCAGTGAGTTGATATCTCTCTTATCAAGCAGCATGGCATGGCCTGCAAAGAAGGGGTGGAGGCAGCTAAGGGCCAGGTGCTTTGTTTCCTGTAGGTAGTTCCATAAAATTGCCTTCTTGTACTCTCTATCCTCTGTTCTCGGTGGCTGAGGTTCAAGATGGCAAGTTCATGCCATGTTAGTTGGTAGGGAACCTAACTTTCCTCATTCTCTGTAGTCTGTCTTTTCTTATTCCATTCAGTGCTTGGTTGAGTTCTTTATTCCTTCATTTGATGTTTAGGTTTTCCAGACTGATGTTTATAGCTGTTATAATTGGTTTTTCAGGTCTTTGCTTTGGAGGGACAGTGTGTGCTTCTGCTTCTATTTGTTGCACCATGGCGACTCTGCCTCTTCTTTCACTAGAGTTTTGATTTGTGTTTCTCTAATGGTTTATGATTGTACACATGTGTCTGTTAGCCACCTGAATGCCTTCTTTGGTGAAATGTCTGTTCAGATTCTTTACCTATTTTTTTAATTGAACTGTTTGTCTTTTTGTTGCTGAAGTGTTGAAGTATTCAACAGATTTCAGGGATTAGATCCTTGTTAGATGTTTCGTAGCCAAAATTTTTTCCCAGTCTGTAGGTTCTCCTTTTAGTCTTTTGGTGAGCATACGTGTTTAATTCTTTGATGCTCCCAGTTGTCTACTTTATCTTTTGGTATTTATGCATTATTAGTTACAATTTGTCTTGTATTTATGATATGTATTTGGAAACTGTGGTAGCATAGTGGTTAAGTACTATCACTGATAACCAAAAGGTCAACAATTCAAATCCATGAGGTTCTTCTTGGAAATTGTGTGGAGCTATTCTGCTCTGTCCTGTAGGTTTGCTGTGAATTGGAGTCAATTGGACAGCAACAGTTTTGGTTTATTGAGTCTCTAGTTCTGTCCCTATATTTCTTCCATGATCTTTATGATTTTAGGTTTTATATTTAGGTCTTTCATTACTTTTGAGATATATATATATATATATATATATATATATATATAGTGAGGTACAGGTCCCATTTAATTTTTTTGCAGCTGGACATCCAGTCTGCCAGCACCATTTGTTAGAAATACTGTCTTTTCCTCAGTTAATAGGATTTGATCCCTTGTCAGAGATCAGATGACCATAGGTGGATGGATTTACATTTGAGTTTTCAATTCCACCCCATTGGTCTATGTGTCTATCATTGTGCCAGTGCCAGGCTATTTTGACTACAATGGCTGTATAGTAGGTTCTGAGATTAGGTACTGTTAGGCCTCCTATTTTGTTCTTTTTCTTCAATAATTCTTTGCCTATCCGGAGCCTCTTTTCTTTCTGTATAAATTTGATTATTTTTTTCAGCTCATTAAAGAATGCTGTTGATATTTACATTGGGATTGTATTACATCCATAGATTGCCATAAGTAGGACTGACATTTTCATAGTGTTGAGTCTTCCTGTCTGTGATCATGATATGTTTTTCTGTTTATATTGGTCTCTTTCAGTTGCTTGTAGTAATGTTTTGTAGTTTTCTTTTTTTTTATTATGATTGAATGAAAATGTACATTCCCAAATAAATTTGCATGCTAACTTATATGCAGCTTCCACTGCTCTCCCTGCACGGTGAGAGCACACTCTTCCTCTCTACTCCACACATGACTTATCTTCACAACAGTCTATCTTCTCTTCTCTACCCATTCCCCTTCCTCCAGTATGAGGTCAACAGGATGACCTCCTATAGATGCCTAGAACCATAAAGTGCCCACACAATATGGTCACTCTGTGTCACCAAATCCAATTCATTGCTGTCTGAAAAGTTGACCTTCATTATGATTTACGGACAGGGGCAGCATCAGGGCCAGGGGCCCTGCTCCCAGGAGAACTCCAAGGCCTCTGGACCATCAGTTGCAGTCTTTTAGTGGAGATGTCAGGGTGCACCCCTATTTATACCTGTGTTGCCAGTGAGACTCAACTTTGTGAGCTCCATCATGGCTATCACTGGTGGTGGCCAGGCACCATCCAGTTCTTCTGGTCACAAGTCGATGTAAACATCCACTCATGTGGGTCTCTCTGTCTTTTGGATTCTCTTTAACCTATGTTGTTATGGACCTTGGTGATCATCTGCTCCTGCTGAGTTGTGACCGTTTGCTGTACCCTCAGATGGCAGCTTGGCAGCTTTTAAGACCCCACACGCCACTCACCAATGTGGGGTGCAGAGAGACCTCATTAGCAAAACGCTAGTTGTGCCAATTGGCCTTGATTTCCCCTGACAGCACAGTCCTCAACTCCCATCCCAGCTACTCTGCCCTTGCAGTATTGGGTTAAGATGAGAGAAGTACACAAGTTGTGTTGAAGTCCCATTAATATTGATCTTCTTACTAATGTGTGCTGTCACCAATTTCACTCAACTAAATTTCTACCAACTATCTAATCTAAACCCTCCCCCCCTCAACCTCCTGTTCTCCCCCTCTTGCAGCCATCAAAGAGTCTTTTCTGTTATGCATGAGTCTGCTTTTAAGTTCTTATCTTATCTTAGGGGTCTTATACAGTATTTGTCCTTCTGTCGCTGACTACTTTCATTCAACATAATGTCCTCCAGTTGAAACCAGGTTAAGACACGTTTCCTGCAATCATCGTTGTTCTTTATCATTCCATAGTGTTCCGTTGAGTATATATACCATAGTTTACCTATCCATTCTTCTGTTGTTGGGCATCTGGGTTGATTCCATCTTTTTGCTATTGTGGACTGTGCTGTGATGAACATTCATGTGCATGTATCTATTGGTGTGAATGGTCTTGATTCTGTAGGATATATTCCAAGTAGTGGGATTACTGGATCAAATGGTTTATCTATATCCGTTATTTTAAGGTAGCGCCAGATTGCTTTCCAAAGAGGTTGCACCATTTTGCAATCCCACCAACAGTGTAGGAGAGTTCCAATGTCTCCACAGCCTCTCCAGCATTTAGTGTTTTGCGTTTTTTGTATCATGGGCAACCTTGTTGGGGTGAGATGGTATCTCATTGTTGTTTTGATTTGAATTTATTTAATAACTAAAGATCGTGAACATGTCCATATGTGTTTTTTGGCTGCCTGGATCTCCTCTTTAGAGAAGTTTCTGTCCATCTCTTTGCCCATCGCTTAATTGGATGATCTACCTTTTACTTATTGATATTTTGTAGTACCTTATAGATTATGGAGATCAGGCATCAGTCTGACATAGAGCTGCCAAATATTTTTTTCCCATTCTGTAGGTGGCCTTTTAATTCTATTAATAAAGTCTTTGGATGAGCAAAATTGTAGTTTTCTTTATCTAGGTCTTTTACATCTCTCCTTAGATTAATTCTTCAGTATCTGATCTTCTTATGGGCTATTATAAGTGGTATTGTTTTTGTGATTCCCTTTTTGTAGTTTTCTTTGTTAGTGCAAAGAAATGCAGTTGTTTTTGTATGTTGATCTTGTATTCTGTGACTCTGTTGAATCTATTAGTTCTACCAGTTTTCTAGTGCAGTCTATGTATAGTGTCATATCATCTGTGAATAAGGATTGTTTTATATCTTCTGTTTCAACTTGGATGCCCTTTCTTTTTCTTGACTTATTGCTCCATCTAAGAATTCCAGCATAATGTTAAAAAGTAGTGGTAACTGCTGTCCTTGTCTTGTTCACATTCTCAAGGACAATGCTTTCAGCCTCTTTCCACTGAGAATTATGATGGCTGTTGATTTTGTCTAAACGCTTTTTATTATGTTGAGGAATTTACTTCTATTTCTGTTTCATTGGGACTGTTCTTCAGGAGTGGGTGTTGGACTGTACAAAATGCTTTTTCTATGTCAATTGAGAAGATGATGTGATTCTTTTCTTTTGCTCTATTTATGTAAGCCTTTAGAGTTTTGCTGAATTAGTACAATATAGGAGTCCCTCTAGGGGCAAGCAGTTAACTCACTTAGCTGCTATCTGAAAAGTTGGAGGTTCAGGTACATTTATTATCTCAAAAGGAAGACCTGGTGATCTACTTCCTGAAAATTGGCCATTGAAAACCCTGTAGAGCACAGTTTTCTTCTGACACACATCTGACATGTGTGGGGTTGGCTTCAGAGTCAACTCAATGGCATCTGGTTTTAACACAATGTAACTATTGTCTTTGGATTTAAAAATTTAATACAAGAAGAATGAATTTCTTAATGTAATTCTATGTTAGTTTTCTAGGGCTGTTGTGAATAAAAATAGCAAAGATGGGTGGCTTATAAGAACAGAAATTAATATTTTACAGTCTGAGACTGGAAGTCTGAATTCAATGTATCAGTAGGGCCATACTCATTCCACAGGTACTAGGGGAAGATTTTTTCTCCATTCTCATAAATTTCTGATAGCCCCAGGTGTTCTTTGAATTTCAGCTATAGTAATCTTTGTCTTCGTTGTCACATGGTGTTTTTTCTTCTGTGAGTCTACTTGTGTCTATTTTCTCTTTTATAGGGCATCACTTTCATTGGATTAAGAGCCATCTTACTCCAGCACTTTCATTTTCACTTAACTGACAGTGTCTTCTGTACACTGTTTCCAAATAAGGCAACATTCATAGATCCTGGGTATGAGTACTTCAATATATCTTTTGGGAGAATACAATTCAATCCATAAAAATCTCAATATAGCATTAGTAGAAAGAGAAGTTCAGTAGATGTGTTCTTCTGAAGAACTGTTCTCTGCCCCCGTAGCTATCATTTTGGTTTCAGGCTTTTACTTGCATCTACCTGAGTTTCTTGCCTCTAGTCTCTGGCACATTTCTTCCAGGTGCACTTCTTTTAAAATTTCTGATTATATCATTCCCTTGGTCAAAATCTTTCTGTGGTCCCCCATGCTTACAGAGTGGAGCCCAAACACCTTAACTTAGCATTTAAGCTTCTCTAAAGTCACTGAGTTGAGGCCAACTTGATGACAGTGAGTTTTTTGGGCTTAAAATCTAATATTAGCTTACCAGGGAGGCAGCGTGTCTAGTGGTTAAGTGTATGGGCTTCAGGGTCAGACAAAGTTGGTTTAGGTTCTGGTTCTACCACTTGCTACCTATGTGGCCTTGGGCAGGTGGCTGAACTTCTCTAAGTTTCAATTTCCTCATTAGTCAAACTCATGGCAGTAATAGGCCTTACCTCATATAACTGTTATAAGGATCAAGTGTGATAGTGCAATAGAAAGTCTTGTATGAATGTACCTTACATATACAAGGAAGAAACTGAAAAATTTTATTTATTATTGTTATTGTTTTTCTACTTTACCTCCCCCAGTTAAGTTGCAGCTAAGATGATGCCAAATTCACCAGTCTTGCTTTTGGGTTCTTGTTTCACACACATGCTCATGTTGTCATTCTCAGCACTCCTCAACCTCTTAAAAGTTCCTATTGAAATCCACATCAGACCTCCAAATCTTACATATTCTCTAAGACCCAGTTGAAATGCCACCTACTCCATGAAGCCCTTTCAGCCCACTTTAGTTGTGCCATAATTGTTTTCTCTTCTTTCAACTCTACTCCCAGTTACCTACTTTATCTTCTGGTATTTGTGCATTGTTAGTTATGGCTTATCTCATATTTATGACATGTATTTGGAAACCCTGGTAGCATAGTGGTTAAGTACTATCACTGTTAACCGAAAGGTCAACAGTTCAAATCCATGAGGTGCTCCTTGGAAACTTCGTGGTACATTTGAGTTCAAATCCATGAGGCACTCCATAGAAACTTTGTGGTACAGTTCTGCTCTATCCTGTAGGGTTGCTATAAGTTGGAGTCAACTGGACAGCAATAGGTTTAGTTTATTAGGGCTCCTAGTGTTGCCTCTGTATTTCTTACATGATCTTTATGATTTTAGGTTTTACATTTAGGTCTTTGATTAATTTTGAGTTAGTTGTAGGTTTTTTTTGCAAAATTCACATGATTTTTGTAAAATGTATGTGCCTAGTTTTATTTCTTTGTTCTATTCTTAATTTTGAACTATTGGTGTGGGTTTTTTAAATAATTTTTTATTGTGGTGAAAATAAGCACATACCAATTCAGTGGTCCCTGGTGTATAGTTTAGTGACATTGATTACATTTTTCAAGTTGTAGACTCATTATCACCATCATTTTCCAAATTATTCTACTTTCATTAACATAAACTCAATGCATCATGAGCAACATTTCCCTCTTTCCCACACCTGGTGAACACCAATAATTTTGGGTTTCTATATATTTGTTTCTTGTAAATGAGACCATACAGTGTTTGTCCTTTTGTGGCTGACTTGCTCAGTAGAATGTTGTCTAGGTTCATCTATGTGGTGGCATGCATTAGGACTTCATTCGTCTCTATGGCTGAGAAACATTCCATTGTATGTATATGCCACATTGTGTTTATCCATTCTTCCTTGATGGGATCTTAGGTTGTTTCCATCTTCTGGCTCTTGTGAATAGTGTACATGTGAACATGAACATTCATGTACACGTACCTGTTTGTATCACTGCTTTCAGGTCTCAGATAAGAGTGAAATTGCATGGTGGTTCTGTGTTCAATGTTTTGAGGAACTGACAAACTTCCACAGCATCTGTACCATTTCACATTCCCATCAGCAGTGGATGAGGATTCTTGTTTCTCTACAACCTTACTGATACCTAATGTTTTCTTTCTTCTTCTTTTCTTTCATTTATTTATTTATTTATTTATTTGATCGTTGCCATTCTGATGGTGGTGAGATGATATTTCATTGTGTTTTTGGTTTCCGTCTCCTTAATGACTAATGACTAGGATCATTTTTTCATGTGTTTGTTGTCCATTTGAATATTGTCTTTAGTGAAATGCCTGTTCAAGTTCTTTGCCCATTTTTTAAAATTATGTTGTTTATCTTTTTGTTGCTAAGTTGTAGAAGTATTTTATAGATTTTAGCTGTTAGATTTTATTGCATATATGGTTCCCCGAAACTTTCTCCCAGTCTATAGGCTGACTTTTCACTTTTTTGATGAAGTCCTTTGGTACACGAAAGTATTTATTTTTATGAAGTCCTGTTTATCTATTTTGTCTTTTGCTGCTTGTACATTTCTTGTCATATCTCATAGCTTACTGCAAAAACTATATTTCTGCCCCTGCAGTTTATTGCAAGAATTTTATTTTTTATTTTTCACATTTAAGTACTTATCCTATTTTTAATTGGTTTTTATGTATGTTGTAAGGGTTGGTGATACTCGTTTTTTTTTTTTTTAATTAATTCTTTCTTTTGGCTTTATTTTCTGCCAAAGTCTGTGTCTTAGGCTATTTTGAATCCCACTTTTTTTTTGAGAATCTTATTTTCGTAATTTTCAAATACATAGAAGGTTGAAATAACAGTACAATGAATATCCTTATACCCATCATCTGTGTTCTACAATTAACATTTTATAGTACTTGCTTTATCACATATCTATCCATAACTGTATGCATCCAACAATCCATCTCATTTTTTGCTGCATTTTATAAGAAGTTGCAGTTATCAGCACACTTCACAAATCACACATACAGATCAATTTCATATGATAAGGACTTTGAGATGAAGAAACTAAAACCTTACTGTATTAATTAATCTAACATTGGCCAATCAACAAATATGTATTGATGATGTACTTAATAAAACAAAACATGATACATGGATCATTGGAATAGAGTTGAGAATCAAGATATAACATCATCCACCTACTAGCAGCTGATACCTGACAAAGGTCCCAGGTCCATAAACTAGGGAAGAGATAGTCTCTTTAACAAGTGGTGTTGGCGCAAATGCATAAAATGAAATAAGACCTGTATCTCACACCACACACAAAAGCTAACTCAGAACAGATCAAAGACCTAAATATAAATCTAAAGTGATAAAGATCATGGAAGAAAAAATAGGGACCCCTAATACATGGCATGAACAGAGTACAAAATATTACTAACAGTGCACATACACCAAAAGAGAAAGCAGATAACTGGGAATTCCTGAAAATCAGGCATTTATGCTCATTCGAAGACTTCACCAAAAGAATCAAAAGACTACCTACAGGCTAGGAAAGAATTTTTGGCTACTATGAATCTTACTGAAGTCTAATCTCCATAATCTGCAAGGTACTGCAAAAACCCCAACAAGAAAAAGACAACCCAATTAATAATAGGCAAAAGATATGAACAGATATTTTACCAAAGAAGACATCCAGGACACTAGCAGATACATGAGGAAATGTTCATGATCATTAGTCATTAGAGAAATCCAAATTAGAACTACAGTGAGATACTATCTGACTCCAACAAGGATGGCGTTAATCCAAAAAACAAAAAATAATAAATGTTAGAGAGATTTGGAGAGACTGAAACTTGTTTGCACTGCTGGTTGGAATGTAAAGTGGTATAACCACTTTGGAAATTGATTGGACAATTTCTTAAAAAGCTAGAAATAGAAATACCATATAATCAGTCCATTCCACTTCTTGGACTATATCCTAAAGAGATAAGGGCTGTCACATGAACAGATACATGCATATGAATCTTTGTTGCAACACCATCCAGAATAACAAAAAGATGCAATCAGTCTAGGTGCCTGTAAACAGATGAATGGATAAACAAACTATGATCTATTCACGCAATGCAATCATATGCAAAGATAAGGAAAAATGATGATCTTAAGAAACATCTTATAACATTGGAGTCATCTGGAAGACATTGTGCTAAGTGAAATTTGTTGGTTGCTAAAGGACAAATATTGTATGATAGCACTATTATAAGGCCTCAAGACAAGGTTGAAACACAGAATAAAATGATCTTTGATAGTTACAAGGGTGGGGAGGGATGGAAAGGAGTATTCATAGATTAGATGTAGACAGGAATTGGGTTGGTGAAGGGAGTGACAGCATGCAGTGGAAGGAAAGTTAACACAACTGGACTACACCAAAAACTAAAAGGTTTTCTAAATACAGCCCAACATTTTGAAGGACAGAGTATCAGGGACAGCAGTCTGGGGACCATGGTTTCAGGAACCAGCTAGGCTAATTGGTGTAACTAAGTTTTTTTTGTTTTTTTTTAAGAAAATGTTCTGCTTACTACTTCGGTGAATGACTTCTGGGGTCTTCAAAGCTAGCAAGCAGCCACCTAGGAAGCATCAGTTGGTCCTAGCCCACCTGGAGCAGAGGAAAATGAAGGACATCAAAGACATGAGGAAAATATGAGCCCAAGAGACAGAAGGTGCCATATGACCTAGAGACTACATTAGCATGAGACCAGAAAAACTACATGGTGCCCAGCTACCACCAAAGACTGCCCTGGCAAGGAACACAACATAAAGTCCCCAGTGTAGCAAGAGAAAAATGGGTGTACAGAACTATAACTCTATTAAAAGATCACACTTAATGGTCTGTCACACTACAGGGTCCCCTGAGCATATGGCCCCCAGACTCTCTGTTAGCCTGTAATTGAAACCAACACAAAGCCAACTCTTCAGATAAAGATTGGACTGGACTATTAGACAGAGTGATGCTGGCAAAGAACATGCTTCTTGGTTTAAATATATACATGAGGCTGTCTGAGAAGCTCTTGTCCAGAGGCAAGATGAGACAGTAGAAAGGGACAGGAGTTGGTTGAATGTATATAGAAAATACAGGGTGGAAAGGAATAGTGTGCTGTCACAGGTGGGAAGGGGTATGGGGAAGAGCAGTTAGAGTTGCATACTAGTGTGTGTGCAGGGTTTCATATGAAAAATTGATTTGGATTGTAAACTTTCTCTTAAAGCACAATATAATATTTTTTTAAATAAAATAAGATCACAGGCAAGAATCTGAAACAGGGACAAAACAAAAACAAAAAACATTTGACATGGAAATCTACTGTGACTCATGGTGACTTTAGGTGCATCAGTGTGGAACAGTGCTCATAGGGCTTTCAGTAGCTGTTTTCTCAGAGGTAGATTGCCAGGACTTTTTTCTAAATAACTCTGAGTGGACTCAAACCACCCTCCTTTCAGTGAGCAGCCAAGTGCATTAACCCTTTGCACCACCCAGGGACGGGATCACCTACTATGTGCCTGTTATCCTGCTAGATCCTGAGAGTACAGTGATCAAAAAAAGAAAAAAAGTTCTGCCATTGTGAGGCCACAACCTATTGGAGAAGATAGATACTGAGTTAAGTCATAAAGTACACAGAGATCCCACTAAACTTAGTGGGTTAGAAAAGAGATTCCAGAGAAGTCTTTCTGAAAACATAACAACACCCCAAAAGTTAACCTCAGACTCTTCTTTTTGCTCATTTCTGTAGACCTCAATGTAAAATAATAATGTTTTCATTTTCTGCATGGATAAATAGCTATGGTGTGTAATTATTACCATTGTGAAAATAAGGCATACTCATAAGCTCCTCCAGAAGAGGCTAAATGCCTCATAATTACTGAGAACAAAAGTTTAAGGGGGAGCCCCTGGAGAAGAAAAGATTCTTGGGGACATGGTGGTGCCAGCCTGAGTGTAGGAGTCAGAGCTGTGAGCTAGAAACCGAAGCGCTCTCAGAAGAAGGTAGGGATGCTCAGATTAGAGCACTGGAGACTCATGAACTCAAGCAAAAGGGACTCAGCTCAGTTGAAGCCAATACCTAGGATGGGACCAAAGAATTACAGATACAAGAATTTCACTAGGAGGTACCTCCTGAGATGGACTTGCTTACTATTTTTAGCACACTGGCCTGCTGTTATGGATTGAACTGTGTCCTCTGAAAATGTGTGTCTACTTGGCTAGGTCATGATTCTCAGTATTGTGTGGTTGTCCAGCATTCTGTGATCTGCTGTGATTATCCTATGTGTTGTAAATCCTAACCTCTATGAAGTTAGTGAGGCAGGATTAGAAGCAGTGATATTAATGAGGCAGGACTACATCCACAGGATTACATTGCATCGTGAGTCAATCTCTTTTGAGATATAGAAGACAGAATCAAGAAGAAAGGAGAGGGACATCATACCGAAAAGAAAGCAGTACTAGGAGCAGAGCAAGTCCTTTAGACCTGGGGTTGCTGCGCTGAGAAGCTACTAGACTAGGGGAACACTGATGACAAGGACTTCCCTCAGAACCAACAAAGAGAGAAGCCTTCCCCTGGAGCTGGCTCCCTGAATTCAGACTTCTGTCCTCCTAGACTGCGAGAGTAAATTTCTGCTTGTTAAAGTCACCCGCTTGTGGTATTTCTCTTGTAACAGCCTTGGATAACTAAGACATCTGTTAACAGAAAGACTGGCAGTTCAAGTCTCCCAAGAGACACCTCAGAATAAAAGCCTAGTGATCACTTCTGAAAAATCAGCCACTGAGAACCCTCTGGAGTACAGTTCTACTCTGACAGAACGGGGGAGCCAGAATTGACTCTATGACAACATGCTTTAATTTCCTAGCAGCCCGGGTATGTCTGAGTAAAACATACAGGAAATTCTTAGAGGTTTCTGTCCTATTGAGTGATTTAAAGATTTTACTGTTTTTATTCAAAAGATGAGCTTTGGGATCTGTTTTATAGTCATAAAAACCAAAAAACCAAACCCAGTGCCTTCTAGTTGATGCTAACTCATAGTGACCCTATAGGGCAGAGTAGAACTGCCCCATAGTTTCCAAGGAGTGCCTGGTAGACTTGAACTGTCAGCCTTTTGATTAACAGCCACAACACTTAACCTCTAAGCCTCCAGAGTTTCCTTTATAGTCATAACGTGAGGAAATGGATGCATGGCTAATCTCAAAACCAGAGAGTAAGTCAGAAAGCTATCAAGGGTGTAAGTCTGATCTTTAGACTTCTGAGGCCAGTTTGGCTACTACACTTATGGATTGATGGAGCACATTCCTAACAAAATTATTCTCCCTAAGGCTCTTATTTCAAAGAACATCTTTATATCTGAAGAGACAGTGTTTTTTTCTTTCCTTCCTTCCTTTCTCCCTCCCTCCTTTCTTCCTTCCCTCCCTCCCTTCCTTCTGTCTCTTTCTTTCTCTCACTTTCTTTTTCTCTCTCTTTCTCTTTCTTTTATTTGGTAAAGAGACCACTTGTAGATAACCTTAAAAACTGCTAAATGAATGAATTTAATCAACGAAGAGGTTTATGGGTAGTCTGTATTACTATTCCATTTTGTCACTGTCCTTCCATGTAGGCATTGCCCATTGCCCAGTGATTTGCCTCCCTACCTCCTGACCGGCAGGCTGGGTTGTAGTAATTGCTTTGGCTGATGGCATTGGAGTCAACAGAACTTACACCATGACTATTTCTGCCAATTCAGTTGCTTCTCTTAGTGCCACAAGAGTCAGACTAGGATACAGAACAGGAAGACAGGGCAACAGAACCATGGCCAGTTTGTTGCTGCCGATGTCTAAATTAGAAGGGTAAATAAATGTTTATGTTAGGAGCAATAGCCGTTTGGGGTTGTTTCTTTCTACAGCAAAGCTGACTAATGCGTATTGACAAAAATATACTGATAACAAGCCTTCCCTCAAGTTTTGCATAGAGTGAGTGGGGTTCTTCAAATAACTAGTTCTATTTATTTATTGTGTTATGGTTGTTAAGAATAGGCATGACAAAGCATACAGCAATTCAACAGTTTTTATTTGTACAGTTCAGTGACATTCATCACATTCTTCAAGTTGTGCAACCATTCTCATTCTCCTTTGCAGAGTTGTTCCTTCCCTGTTAACAAAAGCTCCCTGCCCTCAAGGTTCCTATCTAATCTTTCCAGTTGCTGTTGTCAATTTGATTCCATATAGATAGTTCTTGAAAGAGCATAGTGCTCAAGACATTCTTTTTTTTAAATTTTTTATTACGCTTTAGTTGAAGGTTTACAGAGAAAATTAATTTCTCATTGATTAATACACGTTTGTTTTGTGACATTGGTTGTTAACATGTTAGCACTCTTCTTCTCAACTTGGGACTCCCCTCTTCTTGTCCTCTCTAAACCCTGCTGGCGTAGTGGTTAAGTGCTATGTCTGCTAGTCAAAAGGTCAGCAGTTTAAAAACTCTGTGGAGCAGTTCTGCTCCATTATACAGTTAGTATGAATTGGAAGCTACAGTAGTGGGTTCTGTTTGGTTTTCGTCTGCATTCTAGTCCTTGGCTCTAGGCTGATGCCCCAGTTTCGTTTCTAATTCATAGTTAAACTGCTTGTATTATAGTTTATTTTGTAGGCCTCTCTAATCTTTGGCTGAAGTGTGAACCTCAGGAGTGATGTCAGTACTGAGTTAAAAGGATTTCTGGAAGCCATACCCTTGGAATTTCTCCAATTCCTGCCAGACCAGTAAGTCTGGTCTTGTGTGTGTCTGTGTTAGAATTTGGCTTTACTTTTTTCACCAGCTTTCTCTTGGACCCTCTGTTGTGATCTCTGTCAGAACAACTGATGCAGTGAGGTAACATCTAGGTGTATTTGACTCATTCTGGTAGAGGCTGTGGTCATTGTGGTCCATTCGTTCTTTGGACTGATTTTTGCCTTCTGTCTTTGGTTTTCTTCATTCTGCCTTGCTCCAGGGAGGCTGGGATCAGTAGGCTCTGACAAGCTTTTAAGACCATAACATTACTCATCAAAGTAGGAGGTAGAATGTTTTCTTTATAAACCACATTATGCCAATTAAGCTGGATATCCCCTGAGACCACAGTCCACAGTCCTCAGATCAGAAATTCTGTCCCTCAGGAGTGTAGATGTATCTATGAAGCTTTCAACATGGGGGATATTCTTTACTAATTAAGCTAAATAATTATTTGTTTGTTTTGGTTGTATTGTGTTTTAGGTAAAAATTTACAATGCAAATTAGTTTTTCACTAAAAAAAATACACAAATTGTAACACTGGCTGCATCCCTACAACAGATCAGCACTGCTGCCCTTTCCCTTTCCACCATGGGTTCTGCGTGTCCATTCCTCCAGTTTTTTTGTGTCCCTTCCTGCCTTCTCATCTTTGCTTTTGGACAGATGTTGTGCATTTGGTCTCATATAATTGATTAAACTAAGAAGCATATTCCCTACCTATGTTATTATTTGTTTTATAACCCATCCACTGCCATCTAGTTGATTCCAACTCATAGCAACCCCATAGGACAGAGTAGAAGTGCTCCATAGTTTCCGAGGAGCACCAAGTAAGCAGATGTAGCACTTAAACACTTAACCACTATGCCATCAGGGTTGCTATTTGTTTTATAGGCCTGTCTAATCTCTGGCCGAAAGGTCTTTGAGAGTGGCATCAGTTCTGAGTTAGCAGGGTGTCCAGGGGCCATATTTTCTGGGCTTCTTCCAGTCTCTGTCAGACCAGTAAGTCTGGTCTTCTTTTGTGAATTTGAATTTTGTTCCCCGTTTCTCTCCTGCTCTGTCTAGGCCTTTCTGTCATCGTCACTGTCAGAGCAGTCAGTGGTGGCAGCTAGGCACCATGTAGTTCTTCTGGGCTCAGGCTGGTATAGGCTGTGGCTCATGTGGTCCATTAGTCCTGTGGACTAACACTTCCTTTGTGTTTTTGGTTTTCTTCATTCTCCTTTGCTCCAGATAGGATGAAACCAATAAGTGTCTTAGACTGCCTCTTAAAAGCTTCTAAGACCCCAGATGCTACTCACTGAAGTAAAAAGTAGAATTTGATCTTTATGAACCATACTGTTCAAGCACCCTGTTTTAAAATAGCTAACTTTTTTAGGCAACTGTCTTGTGACATAAAAATCAGCAGATTTTCTTTCTTTTTTTTTTTTGTTGTTGTGATTGAGTGGAAGTGTGCAATCCAGTTTAAATTTGCAAGCCCACCTATCTGCAGCTCCTGCTGCTCTCCTTTCCCCAAGACAGCACACTCCTCCTTTCTATTCTATAAATGTCATATCCTCTTAACAATCTCCTGTTCCCTCTTCTCTACCCTCTCCCTCCCCTCTAGTAAGAGGCCAGTAGGATGACATCCTGTAGATGGATAGAACCATAAAGTGCACACACGATATGGTCACTCTGTATTGCCAAGTCCAATCCATTCCTGTCCGAGTAGTTGACCTCAGTAGTTATTTACGGACAGGGGCAGCATCAGGACTAGGGGCCATGCTCCCAGGAGAACCTCAAGGCCCATGGACCATCAGTCGCAGTCTTTTAGTGGAGTTCTCAGGGTGCACCCCTTTTTATTCTTGTGTTGCCAGTGAGACTAAATTCTGTGAGCCCCATCATGGCCAACACTGGTGGTAACCGGGCATCATCTGGTACCTCCGGTCACATGTCAGTGTAGTCACCCACTTATGTGGGTCCCTGTCTTCTGGGTTCTCTTTCCCCCATGTCGTTTTGGTTGTTGGTGATCATCTGTTCTTGCTGAGTTAGTACCATTTGGTGTACCTCAGATGGCAGCTTGCTAGCTCTTAAGACCCCAGACACTGCTCACCCATATGGGGTGCAAAAGACTCTCTTAGCAATATGCTAGTTATGCAAATTGGCCTCAATGTCCCCTGAGAGCATGGTGCCTGGACCCCCACCCCTGCTATTCTGTCCTTGCAATACTGGGTTAAGATTGGAAGAGTATTCATGTTATGTTGAAGTTGAGTTAAATTGATCTTCTTTCTGATGTATGCTGTCACTGAAAAATCAGCAGACTTTCTTGATTTTTTTATTTGAAAATATGACTATAGACATACAACAAAACTTTATCAAGAGCAATCACAGAAGAACCTCTTCCTATGGACTGGTAGTATATCCCAACAATGCCCTTCACAACATATACTGAACCTTGGGGACTAACTAAAATCTAATAGGAATGGTATCAGGGGCATCCTACAAAGCCTTGGATTTCTAACTTCTTGTTATCTGGGTCATGCTGCTATTTTCAGAAGCAAATATTGCCTATGTTCAGGTCACCTAACTTGGTATATCCTTCTCATGGTCTTGCTGCTCCAGGCTTTCTTACCCTGCTTCTCCCATTTGTGCTATAAAGCTAAGCCAGATGAAGCCTAAAGCACCACTTTCATTGTAACATATCCCTGACTCACAGCCTCAGAACAACTCTCACTGCCTACAGCATAAAGGTCTAATTCTCCTCAGTATCCAGACCCTCTGCAAACCTCATGAGCATCATTAGTTTCCTCCTATACAAATTCACCATTTCAGACAAAGTGATCTGCTCACTAGTCACCAAATATACCTTGTGCTTCCCTGCCTGTTGACCTCTGCTCATGAATTATAACTGTGCTCTCTTGTTCCCTTCTATTTGTCTAAGTAGTCCCCAGTCTTCCAGCTCCAGCCATGTTTTATAGCTGGAGTCATCTCTGCCAATGCAATTGTAAGCCATTCTGGTCCTGTCACTATGAAAATGGACATGGGATGAATCAGGCTTTTTGGAACCCTGGTAGTTTGAATTCACTCAACAGGGTCATCAGGAAACTACCTGGTATATTGTTTACTTAAAGACTTGTTGTACAGGAGACTGGGGAGACATGACAGCTGAATGCAATGCCGTAACTGGGATGGGATCCTGGGACAGAAAGAGGGTATTGATGGAAAAAATTGATGAAATCCAAGGGAAGTCTGGTGTTTTAATTAAAAAAAAAAAAAAAAGGATTTACTGCTCCTGTTGTAACCAGATCACAGCCAAGAAAACCCTAGGGAGATCAATTCTGCTCCATAACACTTGGGTTGCCATGAGTCAGAATCAACTCAACAGCAATGGGCTTAGTCTCATTTGCTACCTGAGTTAATGAAGTAAAAAGACAGCATCACTATAACTAAGGGGCTAAATGACTTGAGCAATAGGCTAACAGAGAAATACTGCATTCAATCCAATTCTATAATGTCTGACTCTGTTTCCAAAGTGCTAACTAACCAAGCTGCCATTAATTTAGGGACAAATACTAACACCAACATCAGCTTTCTAAAATAATGGCTGTTGCTCAAGTAGTCCTTTCAGAGCCCAGTGGCACAGTAAAGATGGCATGTTCTCAAGACACAGAGAGAGTAACTCTTGAAGGGAAGAAATGTGCTATTACCTAATACATAAGTATTATTTAGTCCAGTTGTTTTCAACCGTTTTTTGTTAATAGAATACTTTAGTTCAATTTTTTTTTTTTTTTTTGCAGATCTAAGGCCTAGAAAAATAATTGAACAGAGCAGTGTGGACATTCTGGGAGACCCAAGATCTGGCATAAAGTTGTGAGATTGGACTGTGCAACAGGAGGCAAGGCAGCAGTGTACTGAGTCCTGCTTCTGCTGGCATGTTGTTTGAGATGATTGCAGGTATGAACACTTTCTTTGTTAACAGGGAGGCTGGGACTGGGACTGCTGAGACTCTGAGCCTGGCACAAGCCATCTAGCACACTGAATTGCAATGCTTAAGTAGATAGCATATCCCATAGCAGAGAGACTGTGCTTGGGACAGTTATGTCTAGAGAGCCCATCTGTGGCTGCTGACTGAGGGTGCTAGTGCCTCTCCCCTGTCTCCTCTCTGAGCTGTGCCATAGATACTGTGACTCAGTGCAGGAAATGCAGCTGAAGCAGGGCACCATCTTGGTCAGCTGAGAGGGGGAGTTAGCCATGCCTGAGGTCTCAGCTGGGGCTAATTCCTATGCTCAACAACAGTGCCTGTCTGGATAGTGCTTCTCCCAGCAGAAAATTGTTTTTAAGATGATCATACCTAGGGATCATAGTGGGGACAGGTGACCTAGTGTTGCAGTGCCCTGACTCCTTTCTCCTTGAGCTATGTCTGGGGATTGCCTACGAGGTACTTGCTCTGCCAGCCAGGAGGTGGGGCCTGCCACCCCTGAGGGCCCAGCTGCTTTCAGCTGCTGGTGGTCAACATTTCTCTAATTGGAAAAGTAGCTTTTATGTTAAAGAGCAGCTAGAGGACACAGTGATGACTGGCACCTGAGTGTGGTGGTGCTATTTCCACAACCCTTCACTGAGCCACATCATAGCATTGGCTGATGGCCCTCAGAGGCTCCATTAGTAGGGTTCCATCTTTGCCATTCAGGAGGTAGGGTCTGCCAATTCTGAGGGCCTGGCTGCTTTCAGGGGCTGCTGGACAGTGCCTCTTTCACAAGAAAAGCAATTTTTAAAACAAATGAATCTAAAGAATGCAGCAGACCCTGGCAGCCAAGTGTGGTGGCACCCTTCTCCCTTCCCAGAGCTACCCCATGGGCTCAGTTGGCATGACAGTGGAAGGTTGGCACAAGTAGCTTGCCACCTTTAGCACCCAAGATGTGGTGTCTGCCACCCCTGAGGGCCCAGCTGGGGCCACCCACTGAGCCGAAAAGCATTTCAAGGCTTCACAGTGTCTATATTGCCAGAGAAGCCATACATAAATCAGCTGCACCTAGAGAACAAAGGAGTGCCTGGTGAACACATCTAGCAGTGTCCTCACCCACTCTCTTCTCAAAACCACGCCACAGCTCCCATTGGTGTAACACCAGAGAAGCTGAACAGCTTCTTGATGGTGTGAAGACAACAATCAATATCTAGCTTTTTAAAGAAGAAGAACACCATGGCTCTGGAAAACTCCTAAAATAGAGAATCAAAAAACTTTCCAAATGGAGAAATCTTTATGAAATTATCAGAGGTAAAATATAAAAGAATTATGCATAGAACTCTTGAGAATAAACAAAATGCAGCAGAACAAAATGAAAATTAAGTAAGCTGTGTGAACTGCTAGAACATCAATGATCTGAAATCCGAAAGATCAATAATAAAATTACAGAATTAGACAATTCTTGCTAAGCCAAAAGACCAGGATCCAGGAAATGGAATACAGAATTAGTGAACTTGAAAATAAAGCAACTGATACCAGCATTTTTGAGGAGAAATCAGATAAAAGAAACAAGAAAAATAAAGAAACATTAAGAATTATGGGGGACTGTATCAAGAGGAATAATCTACAAATAATGGGAGTTTCTGAACAGGGAGGGATAGCAGAAAACACAGAGAGAATTGTTGAAGAGTTGCTGACAGAAAACTTTCCTGAAATCATGAAAGAAGAGAATATAGATATTCAAGATGCTTATCAAACAGCACAAAAACCAGACCCCAAAAGAAAGACAACAAGACATATTATGATCACGCTTAATAAAATGAAACATAAAGAGAGGCTCTTAAAGGCAGAAAGGCTTAAAGCAAAACTGAGGTACAAAGGGAAGCCCTGTAGGCATTTGTCTGATTTCTTGGCAGAAACCATGTTGGCAAGAAGACAATGGGAATTTTTTTTTTTTTTTTTTTTTGCATGGAACTTCAATGTACCTACAGATTAAAGATAATTCTGATTAAAGCAAGACAACAGCTCAGGCATTGCTCTGGGTCTGCCTATCTGTTGTCCCTTAACTCCTAAGTGATCCCTGTGTCTTTTTCAGTCATTAAGAAATGCCAAATCTCTAGTCTAATCCTGCCACCCAGTGCTTGACCATCTAGTGTAAACTATCCAGTCCATAATATTTTTCACAACTGTTGACCCAATCTGTCTTTAATATGGAGCCCCTGGGTGGTGCAAAAAGTAATGTTCTTACTGCTAACCCAAAAGTTAGAGGTTGGAGTCCACCCACAGACATCTGGGAAGAAAGCCTTAATGACATACTTCTGAAAAATCAGCCTCTAAAAACATTATGGAGCACAGGGGGTCCTTTGGTGGTACAAATGGTTTATGCTCAGTGCTTGGCCACTAATTAAAATGTTGGCAGTTCTAACTCACTCTTGGTGCTGCAGAAGGAAGAATCAAAGCCAGGAAAATCCCATAGAGCTCTGCTCTACTCTGTAACATATGAACTGGAATCAACTAGATGGCAACAGGTTTAGCATTTGATTAGGTGGTGGAAACAGTTAGCACACTCACCTGCTAACAAAAATGTTAGCATTTCAAGTCCACCCACAGGCATCTGAGAAGGAAGGCCTGTTAATCTTCTGCTTTGACACACATGGTACTGACATGAGTCAGAGGCATCTTGAAGGCAGTAGGGCTTGTTTTGTTTCGTCTTTCAATATAAGATCTTAGACTCTCGTCTTAGCTGAATCTGAGCTAAACTTGCCATTGTCAAAACAAAGGCAAGGCTATTCAAATTGAAATCTACAGGTCAGTTGGGGACCTTTACACTGGATATTGACATTACATCATCTTTGTTAATATTCAGAGAATGAAGAGGGGAGTGGCTCAGTGTCAATCTCCAGATCAGAGCCAGCTGCTTCTAGCCTAAGGAAGATGGGGAGATGGAATGCTACGGCCAGAACCTTGGAAAATGGGATTGGACTCCTTGCCAGTAGCTTTATTCCTTAAAATTGTTTCAAGCCTTGGGGCTGCTGGTTGCATGAAATATCATTTTAATGAAACATTTACCCTGACAGCTGCCTTATAATGGAAGACTACAATGGAGACTAAGGGTACAGAATATTAAAAACAGGTTTCATATTGCCATTTTTTCACTAACTCCCCTCCCATCATTCTACAGTGATGTTCAAGACTTCAGTGGGTGGGACTTGCCTGAATCACAAAATAGATATATTTTTTCTTACACAGAAAAAGGATCTTAGAAATGAGTAAGCATTTGGACGGCACTGTGGGAGAGGGATTCCTCCTGCCAAGTACTGCATCAAAATGAATGAGAAAAAGTACTACATAGCAGATAACTATGAGTAGATGCTAGCTGGAAAGCAAACTTCCCACTAGTGGTTTTCCAGAGCCTCCCAGTGTAACCAGTTAAGCTGGAGTTCCCACTTGCACTCCTATTAGGTGTTACTGCCTTCTCGCAAACTCTCAAAAGCCACAAAGTATTGAGATAGCCAGGTGGAGAGTAAGGCACCACTCTATATGACAGGAAAGTGACTTGTGAGTTTAGATACAATATTAAATTGAGCATGATAAATTCTATAGTGAGCTAGAATGTGAATTCTAGAAGCCAACTTAGAAAAAGAAAAAAAAAATTGACTTTGGAGAGGCATGTAGCAAGAGCCTGAGTGCCCCAGGTGGTTTGCAATGGTTTGCCAACACAAAAGTTAGTGATTTGAAGCCACCAATGGCACCATGGTAGAAAAAAAACAGGCAATCTACTTCCCTAAAGATTACAGCCAAGATAATGCTATGAGGCAGTTCTGCACTGTCACACATGGGGGTCATCATGAGTTGGGGGGCTCGACTTGACAGCAGCTAACCACAATAAATGTTTGGCAGCCCATAGGTCAAGTATCAGTGAGTTCCTGGGTGTATATGAGACAACACAGAGGACAGCAGTTTTCTGAGAAAGCACTTGGCGAACCTGTTGTTAGTTGTCTTAGAATGGGCTCCCACTCACAGCAGTCTTTTGCAGAGAATTCAGGCAGTCAACACCTTAAGAATTCTGACACCAGCCAGCCCTCCCACGCTACTCTCTACTTCTCTTTTGGGTTCAATAATCCATTGCAGTGGCCTCACAGAACTCACAGACCATGCTTACAGCTAACTGGTTGATTAAGGAGGTACCAAAACCAAAACCTGTTGCCTTTGAGTCAATTCCGACTCATAGAAGTCCTTTAGAGCAGAGTAGAACTGCCCTATAGACTTACCAAGGAGCATCTGGTGGATTCAAACTGTTGACCTTTTGGTTAGCAACCATAGCACTTAACTACTGTGCCACCAGGGTTTCCGTTAAGGAGGTACTGGTACAATTCAAGATCAGGATCAACAGGCTGCAATTCAGGATCAAAATCAAGAAGCATGTAGGCAAACTGTCCCTCCCTCAGTGTAGGACAGGTCTTTCAGTGTCTCTGAGCCATGCAGCCCTCTTCTAAGGGCCCTCAGGCCTCCACTCAGCCTCCTCAGGCTTCTCTGAGCCTTGCCATCTGTTACCACTGACTCTGCCGCAGGGCCCTTTCCTTGTCTGCTGCCTCCCACTTTGCCACTGGATCACTGTCAGGCCTGTCACTGTCTTCAATGTTACAGCCCTTGACCCATGTTATAGCTCTTTTAGGAGTTGCTTTTTCTCTGTTCTTTCTTCTCTCTAGCCTTTTCTCCTTACTGCTTCCTCCTGCTGTCTTCCTGCTTCTTCATGTCTACAAAACTTCTGTAGGTTGATTGCATATATACACAGAGTCTTCATTAATGTGAAGGCATAGCCCTCCCAACAGGGCACACACTGATAAATCCCCTTACAATAGGTAGGTCACAGACACTTAACTTGCATAGTTGGCTCCTGAGACTTCATTTGCATAAACTTTTGACCAGTCCCTGCAAGGTGCATACCAACTACAAAGCAGGCTGCATCCCAGGGCCAGACAAAAATGATCAAACCACAGGTAGTTTACAATTTACCTGGGAGATGTCAGCCAACTTGGACAAAAAGAGCAAACTCTGGGATAGAAAACTAGGGTGAAGGCAACTCCTCCGGGCATAAGAGGGAAAAAAAAAATCTCTCAAGTTGTCTTTCCAAAGAACCAAGAAAACCTCATAAAAAACTCATTTCACCACACTCTGGGGTCAAATGGGGAATACAAAATTATTTTACAGAACTTCAAGAAAATGATGATATTGAGAATAGACTTGTCAGAATCACAGGGATAGAGGTAATCAGTGCTCAGAGGACTTTAATAGCATTAAATACCAATGTTAATGATTATTAAAATCAATGAATTAAATATGCCTTTGAAATATAGAAAAATAAGTGGAAAGAAAGCAGAAGAAATTGACAAGGATTCAGATAGAAATTAATGAGCTAACTTACTTTTTTCAAGAGAGAGAAAGCTCAAAGATACAAAACAAAAAATGGCAAGGGCAAAATGGCTGTCAAAAGAGACATTAAAAAAAGTGCAACTTTTTATTAAGAGTTTTAAAAGCTAGATGAGATAAGTGACTTGCTAGAACAGCAATTTTCAAAACTTTTGAGTTCCTAAGAATTGCTGAAGAACTGAAAGAGCTTTGATTGTATATCACTTATGTATATCAGTATTTATAAAGTTAGATACTAAATTTTTTAATTAAACAAATATTTAGATATCAACTTTAAAATACTTGCATTATTAGTATATTTCTAATGTTAGTACAGTTAATAGAGTGAAACATTTGACAAGATTAAAAACTACTCCTAGTGGAAACAGTCAATAAAATAGTAACCAATGAAAAAGAGATATAAAGCTATCTCTAATTGGGAAAACCCAAGAGAAATCCATGGGGAAAAGTACATATAATTAAAGAAATATTGAAGTCTATTTCTGAACTCTCCATTCTGTTGTGTTGCTCTTGAGTAAATATCACATTGTATGAATTACTGTAGCTTTATAGTGAGACTTTGCCCTGTAACATTCACCTTCATTTAGATCGCCTTTCATATTCTTGATCTTTTGTTTCTCAAAAAAAAAAAATTTAGAATCAGCTTGTTAATTGCCACAGAAAGCCTTCTGGAATTTTGACTGACATTCCGCTAAAACCTAAAGATCAGTTTGAGAAGAATTAACATTTTTATAACACTGAGACTACCAATTCATTAATATGCTGTATCCTTCTATTTATTAGGTTCTTTACTTCCTCTAGGTAATGGTTTCTGGGCGAACAGTCTTGTACTTCTTTGCTAATTTTTTCCTGTATGTCTTATACAGAGAGAGAAAGAGAGATTATCTCAAGGAAATAGCTCACATGGTTGTAGAGACTGGCAAGTCCCAAGTCCATGGGTCAGGCTCGTGTAGCTTCAGGGGCTGATAAGCCCAATATCGGCAAGTCAGATGGCTGGCTGCTGACTCACAAGCTGCATAGACCAACAGATCCCAAGGTTGGCAGGCAACATGGCAGGCTGATGGCTCAAGTTCCATGAACCAGAGGTCAGATGATGATGAGCTGGATGCAGGATCCATTGTGAGCAAAAGCCAGTGAGCTTGGCCAGAACATCCATATATATTGGATACAGACCACACCTCCAAGGAAACTAACCTTACAACTGATTGGCTGATCACATCATGGAGGTGACTACATTATACCACAAAATGGAGGAAACGTACATCATTACATAATGGCCAAATTATGTCATTACATAACTGTCAATCTACATCATTACAAAGCTTGCATACCACTGAGAATCATGGCCCAGCCAAGCTGACACACAACCATAACCATCACAGTGGGTATTTTGTACTTTTGTTTTGTTTTTTTTTAATAACAAATACTACCACTTTTACAATGTAATTGTCTAATTACTTATTTCTTATACATGGAGATACAACTGTCATTTTTTTTAACGTTGATCTGATATCTAGCCAGCCAAGCCAAGTGCCGTCAAGTCGCATCCGACTCATGGTGATCCAGTCTTGCTAAATTCCCTTAATATTTCTAATACTTTGTAGATTCTTTTTTTTTGATTTAATAAGTAGAAACTAATTTTCTCACAGTTTAGGAATCTAGAAGTGCAAATTCAGAATGCCAGCACTAGGGGAAGCCTTTCTGTCTGTATCAGCTCTGGAGGAAGGTCCTTGTCTCTTCTGTTTGTTTCCAGGTTCCTAGGAGAGCTCCCTGTGTATTCTTTTGGATTCTTTGTATATAACCATGTCATCTGTGGATAATGATAATTTCATTTCTTATTTCTCAGTGCTTACACTTTTTTTTTGTTTCAAGCCTCATACTGGTTAGGACTTCTGGTATAATATTGACAGAAGTGGTGGTAGCAGATACTTTGCCTTGTTTCTGATTCAGTAGGAAACTTACCAATATTTCACCATTAAATATAATTATTTCCTGGTTTTTATTGCTGTTATTTCACTGCTTTGTTTGTTGTTTTTTAAACATATACTTTATCACAATAAGGAAATTTTCTTATATTCTTAGTGTCATGGTTGGAATTGTGTCCCCCCAAAAATGTGTGCAGCCACATGGCTGGGATATGGTTCCCAGTATCTTGGGACGGTCCTCCATTGTGTGGTTTTGCTAACCTGTATGTTGAAGGATTTGGGTGGGGCTGTGAATTCCTGCTGTGAGAGGAGTTTCCCTGGAGTATGGCTTGCCCCACCCTTAATGCTTTTAGCTTGGAAGGAATAAAAGGAAAAAGAAACAAAGGACAATTTGAGAACCTGGCTACCAACTGGGAGCAGAGCGCGTCCTTCAGACCAGAGGTTCTTGCGTGAGGACGCTCCCTGGACAAAGACTGATGCAATACCGGACTTTCCTCCAGAGCTGACAAGGGGAAAGTCTTTCCCTGGAGCGGACACCCTGAATATGGACTTGCAACCTACCGGACTGTGTAAGAATAAATCTTTCTTTGTTAAAGCCATCCACTCTGTGGTATTTCTGTTGGAGCGGCCCCAGCTGACTAAAACACTTAGTTTACTAAGAATTTTAATCAAGAGTGAATGCTGAATTTTATGAAGATCTTTTTTCCATCTGTTATGATGACAATATGGTTTTTCGTCTTTAATCTGTGATTGTATGAATTACATTGATCAAATATCAAATTTTAATCAACCTTGCATTGCAGAAATAAACTAGGTTTGTCCATAGTATATTATCCTTTGTAACTTTCAGAATGTAAGTTTTGCACTTTCTTTGTTAAATGTATTCTTAAGTATTTTAAGTGTCATCTAAATGGGATGTTTCCTCATTTTGGGATTGTTCATTGCAAGTGTGTAGAAATACAGTTGATTGCTGCGTTTTTGTTTTATATCATAAAATCTTGTGAAATCTTGCTAAACTTTATTAGTTCTAATTGTCTTGGGTAGATTCCTTAGAATATTCTGTATATACAAGATAATGTCATCTGCAAAAGCCCAAATCTTAGGTGACATTAACTGAAAACATGGGGCATTCACTAGGGCCTTTTCTCTTTGGCAGGACCTGAACTACAGTTTTTGTGTCTTCAGTTCAGTGAGACCATTTAAAGCTGTGCTTAACCTTGTAGCGTCTTCATAGATAATTTCCCCTTTATTTCTCCACCTTCTTGATCTGTGCAGTGTAGAACTTTAGAAATTGCCCCAAGGGAAGATACTGACACAGAAGGTCCCATTCACTTCAATATAGTTTTTTTTCTCTGAAATCTTGGTCTCTGAATCCTAGTGCTTGGTTATTTGCCAATGCCTTCAGATAGCTTGATTTTTTTTAATCCAAGCTTTATAGTTGTTCTTAATAACATGATTAACTTGATTCAAGCTACCTCAACACAGCCAGAAAAAAAGTCATTCTTGCTTTCTGTGTTGAAATGAAGCTATAAAAGGGAGTATATTTATCTGTCTATTTATATGTATGTGTCATATATACAGTCTTATGTATAGAAGAGTGATTGCTGAACTTTGTGAAAATCTTTTTCTTCGTCTATTAAGATGATCATATGGCTTTTCTTTAATCTGTTAATGTGTGAATTACATTGGTCAAATATCAAATTTTAATCAGTCTTGCATTTCTGGAATAATATGTTGTTGGAATAATATGCTGTATATATTTGTTGTTGTGGCAAAATATATACATATAACAAAAGATCAGTCATTTTAACCATTTCTAAGTATACAGTTCAGTGATACTAATTACATTCACCACGCTGTATAACCATCCAAAAACAAAAAGCCAAACTCATTGCTGTAGAGTTGGTGCTAATGCACAGCAACTCTATTGGACAGAGGAGAATCGCTCCATAGGTTTTCCAAGGAATGGCTGGTGAATTTGGACTGCCAGCCTTTTGGTTAGCAGACAAGCTCTTAACCACTGCATCACCAGGGATCATTATAATGTTTACCAACGTCTATTTCCAAAAGTTTTTCATCACTCCAAACAGTGACTCAGTAATCTCTAAGCAACCGTTCTCCATTCTCCCTGCCCTCACCCTTGATGACCACTGACAGACTTTCTTCTCAATGTGTTTGCCTATTCCAGATATTTCATATAGTAGGACAACATGATATCCTTGTGTCTGATTTATTTCACTTAACATAATTTTTAGTGTTCATCCATGTTGCAGCAAGTGTCAGAAATTCATACCTTTTCATAGGTGAATAATATTCCATTCAAGTTTTGTTAATCCATTCATCTGTTGATGGCTACTTGGGTGGTTTCTACCTTTTGGCTGTTGTGAGTAATGCAGCAGTGAACATTTGTGTACAAGTATCTGTTTGAGTCCCTGTGTTTTAGTCAGCTAGTGCTGCTCTAACAGAAATACCACAGAGTAGATGGCTTTAAGAAAGGAAGGTTTATTCTTACACAGTACAGTAGGCTACAAGTCCATACTCAGGGTGTTTGCTCCAGGGGAGGGCTTTCCGCCTTGTCAGCTCTGGAGGAAAGTCCAGTATTGCATCAGTCTTTGCCCAGGGAGCAACTTGGCACAGGAACCTCAGGTCTGAAGGACACAGTCTTCTCCCGTTGCTGCTTTCTTGATGGTATGAGGTTCCCAGTTCTCAGCCTGCTTCTCTTTCCTTTTATCTCTTGCAGAATGAAAGGGTTAAGGATGGGGCAAGCCATACTCCAGGGAAACTCCCTTTACAGTGAAACAGGGAGGTGATCTTATAAAGGGATTTACAGTTCCACCTTAATCATTTAACATACAGCATAGGAAACCCACAAAATGGAGGACAGTCACAAGACACTGGGAATCATGGCCCAACCACGTGGCTATACCTATTTTTGGGGGGACACAATTCAGTCCATGACACCCTGCTTTCAAGTCTTTTGAGAATATACTTAGGAGTGGAATTGCTGGGTCATTTGGCAATTCTATGTTGAACTAATTGAGAAACCACCAAACTGTTACACATAGTGGCTGCAACCAGCTATAGCACTACCAGCTGTACACAAGGGTTCGAGTTTTTCCTCATCCTTGCCAATACATGAGATTTTCCATTTTTCTAATAGTAACCATCAAGTGGATGTAACTGGTATCACACTGTGACTTTAATTTGCGTTTCTCTGATGACTAATGATGTTGAGCGTATTTTCACATGATCTGGTGTTTATAACATTAACTACAGGAAGGTAGATCTTATCACAGGCTACTCAACTGCTACCGAAAGTGGAAACACATTATTGATTTCTAATTTTTTATTGTAATCACACTGTATGATTTGTCTGATAGTGATATATGGAAGTGTGCTTATACGTCTTTTGTAGATTTTCCGTGTATGTGATAAGTGAATATGTATTCTTTAATATTGAATAAAATCTCCATTAAATTACACTAGCTACTTTTGTTATTCAAAGCTTTTCTGTACTCACTAATCTTTTGTAAACTTGATCTCTCAGTTTATGTTTGAGGGCTTTTCCCTGTATGAATTTGAGTATTATGTTCTTAGATGCAAGCATGTATGCTTCTTACATATCCTTAGTGAGTTTTCCCATATTATTATGTAATGTTCTTCTTTACTTCTTTTAATGCTTTTCCTCTGTATTCTAATTTGTCCTGCATTAATATTGTTGCAACAGCTTTCTTTTCATTACCATTTATATGTTATATCTGTGTATTATAAAATGAGCTGTGATGACAAAGTAGTTAAGAGTTTGGCTGCTAACCAAAAGATCAGGAGTTTGAATCCACTGGCTATTCCCTGGAAACCGTATGGGGTCGTTCTACTCTGTCCTATAGGGTCACTAGGAGTTGGAGTTGACTCAGTGGCAACAGATATGTTATAAACAACACATAACTGAGTTTCTTTTGTATCCAATCTTATTATTCATTTAAAAAGTTGTGCTTAAAACTGGTTTTCATATGCATTTTACTACCTACTGATGATGTTCAACACTTTTTAATGTGCTTATAAGCTATTTGTATAATTTCTCAAGAGAAATGTCTATTTAAACCTCTTGACCATTTTTAACTTCTGCTCTGCCCTCTAGGGTCACTATAAGTTGGAATTGACTTAACAGCAATGTGTTGGGTTTGGGTTTTAATTTATATATTTCTTTATTGTTGGGTTGTAAGAGTTCTTTGCGTATTCTAGACATGAGAGATATGCAGAATTCTTCTACCATTCTGTATGTAGTCTTTTTACTTTCTTGATAGTGTTCTTTGAAACACAACAAGTTTGAACTGATCAAGTCCAATCACCTGCATTTTTTATGCTTTCTTATGTTTTCAGTCTTGTATCTAAGAAAATACTGCCTGATCCAAGGTTGTTAAGATTTACACTTGTGTTTTCTCCTAACATTGTTATATTTTTAGTTCTTACATTTAGACCTGTAAATCTATTTGGAGTTAATTTCTTATGTGGTATGAGGTAGGGGTCCAACTTCATCCTTTTACATATGAGTATTTAGTCGTTCCAATACTATTTGTTGAAAAAACTATTCTTTCCACCATTAAATTGCAGTGGCAGCTTTGTAGAAAATGGATTAGCCATAAATATAAGAAATTTTTTTTTCATTTTGCTTTTTACAGAGTACTATCATTTCTACATATCTGAAGCAGAAAGCATACATGGAAGTGTGTACTGTGGTATTGTAGTGGAAAGTCACTATGTTTATTTTGGCGTCTTCTGTTAAATCAGGAATTAATGTCTTAGTTGAGTTTGATGCTTTTATATCATACTGTCGATATCCCTTAAATATTTGCTTGTTTGTTTTCAGTTTATGTACTTTGTGTTTGAGACTCTGTATTTGGATGGTTTTTCTATTTGCCATTATCTAATTCAGGTACTAAGTCAGGGGAAGACAGACTTTCTACCAAACAGGATATGCCAGTGGTTTGTTTGCTTTGGGGCTTTAGAGGGTCTCTTTCCTTTTTGATGGGTGACTTTTACTGGATCACTGGCATTTTAAAAAAAAAAAAAACTCAGTGCCCACATACACCACTTTGCTCTGGGTGTAGTTATTGATGGCCATTGTCAAGAGTAAGTGGGAATGGGGAGGAACCAGTTGGCCCAATGCCTTCTCATGCAGCTCCCCAATTCATAGCCTGATGCCCAAAGGCCTTTTCCAGCAACTTACATCTTTTGATTTGGGCTTTGGAATTGCTCTAAATTGCTTCCCGCTGCCGTGCCCCACCCTCCCAGCTATATTCTTTTACAGATGCTTTAAATACAGTACCCTTTGAGAATTTTGGTCTGTGAGCAGCTTTCTGTCTTGTTTTCCATTACTGTTTATTGTTTATACACAAATAACTTTATGTCATTACATAGAATTTTGGATGAGAGGAAAGATATAGGCATGTATTTATTTCACTATGTAATTCACTCTGCATATTTCAGTAGTGAGAAGAGCGTTATTGTTAAATAGTTTTGTAAATTAATTGAAAATACAGAGCAGGTCTTAGAGAGGATATTTAGGACACCTCAAACAATGCCACCATACACTTCAGACACATGTAATAGTGAATAATTGATATTTAAAAAAAAAACAACAGTGCAATCAAGTCAATTCTACCTCATAAATATAGCTAACTACAAATCATTGATCCTAGGGTACAGCAGAGTGCCTTGAAGTAATTAAAGTACATGAAATAATGTGCTGAATGTATAATATACAAAAAGAGATTTTCATAGGGCAGCCATTCCCAAACTTGTTGGTACCTAAAGAATCATGTGAGTTCCAGGGCTCCACTAGGAGAGATTTAGATTACAGATAAACTGTGACCTTGGAATTAGATTTTTTGAACGCTTACCCAGTGATTCTGCTGTGCAGCCAGGATTGGAAACTGCTGGTTTAGAGCAATCCTGGGAATTTGCATTTTGTATGCCAAATGTTCAAAAGTCACAGCTAGTTTCTACTTATATCTGTGTACTTTTATAATTAAAATAATAAGAATTTATATAGTGCTTTATTTTTTTGCAAAAGACTTATGTGATTCTCTAAGATGAACCTCACAAAGTCCTATATAACGCATGTAACTAAATCTCAAGCAAAAAAAGGAAAGAAATACTAGTATGTATTGTATCCCTTCCAAATGCCATGCAGATTTAACTTAATTCACTTCGTGCAATCTTTACAGACAGCTCTCCATAAATTATTCTTGCCTTTATTATAGACAAGAAAGTGGAGGCTCGAACAGTTTATGTTACTTGCCAAAGGACATGCAACTAATGCAAACTAAGTGGGAATTTGAGGCAATAGGAGAGAATGACTGAGAAGTTGGACTTCCAGAATCATACAGACTTGGGTTCACCTCTTTGCTTTGTTGATTATAAATTATGCAAACCCGGGCAGTTGCTTAACCTTTCTAATCCTCTGTTTCTGCATCTGTAAACAGGTTAGAATAACAGTACCTACTTCCCAAATTCATTGTGAAAATTCAGTGAAGTAAGCCATGAGAAGAGCTTAGCATACGGCCAGACATCTGGTAAACTCTCATTAAAGAAAAAAAATTGCCCCTCAGTCAGTTTCAACAAATGACAATGCTGTTTGTGCAAAGTAGAACTGTGCTCCACAGGGTTCTCCAGGTTGTGATCTTTGAGAAGTAGACTGTCAGGTGCCTTTCTTCTGAGATGGCTCTGGACAGGTTCAAACCACCAGTCCTTCAGTTGGTGGCTGAGTGCTTAATAGTATGTACCACCCAGGGACTCCCAAGCCTTCATCTTAGTATTGTTATTGTCACGTTATTATCATTACTACTACATTTGTCTCCCAAAGCCCATACTCGTTCCACCATGCCAGGTTTTCTCCATGAAAAAATGTGATAAAGAATATATATTTCCCATAGATGTTTCATTATTTATTAACTAATAAGGCTAAAACCTTAAATTGTATAGTTCCTTATTAACCAAAAGGTCAGCAGTTCAAGTCCACCAGGCATTCCTTGGAAACTCTATGGAGCAGTTCTACTCTGTCCTATAGGGTTGCTATGAGTCAGAATTGACTCGATGGCAGTGGGTTTTGGTTTGACTATATTTAACTTCGAAGCCTTAAATTATGTAAGTATATTTTGCATATTATTACAGATTTAAAATTAATAGAGTCTGAGCTAATAGTAAGCTAACATGTTTAAATGTTTTCTTGTACATGGTTTTAACTAAGTTTTATGGTCAACATGCTGCTTGCAGCCCATACAGCACCATTCCAACCCACATTATTCCTATAAGCTTGTAGCAGGCTTGAACTAAGTCTGAGATCCGTTCATACCAAGGGCAGGGGCGGGAAACCTGGTGCCATCAAGCCAACTCCAACTCATAGCTACTCTATAGGACACAGTAGAAAACCTTCATAGAGTTTCCAAGGAGTGTTTGGTGGGTTCAAACTGCTGACCTTTTGGTTAGCAGCTGTAACTTGCCGTAGCTATTAACCATTGCACCACCAGGGCTGCTAATCCTTTTATAGTAGTATAAAATTGTAGAAATTTGTGATCATGACTTGTACAATGATTATTTAAATATCTGTCTGAAGAAAGGCATATGAAGGGGAAAAAAAACCACTGCCATCAAGTCAGTTCTGACTCATAGGGATCCTATAGGACAGAGTAGAATTGCTGCTCCATGGAGCTTCCAAGGAGTACCTGGTGGATTCAGACTGCTGATTTTTGGTGAGCAGCTGTAGCTTTTAACCACTGTGCACCCAGGGTTTCCATATGAAGGAAAAGTCATACTTAATTCAACTTTGTGTTGCCTTCCTGGCATTTAGTATAAGCTGGACTGCATCAAATCAACCAGTGCTGTTAATGTAATGAGTTACTACAAACTGCTCCTTTTTTAAACTTTTGAAATAAACTTTTTGAGGTATAATTTACATGTAAGATCCTTGGATGATACAAATAACTTGTATTTGGCTATTGATGGAAAGGTTGGAGGCTTGAACCTACCCAGTGGGGTCATGGAAGAAAGCTGGACTTGGATGATGTTTCCACAATGATTATAGTCCAGAAAATCCTCATGGGGTCACCATGAGATAGAACTGACTCTATGCGACAGGTTTTGTTTCAATTTACATAGAATCAAATGTACAGCCACCTTAGGTGTAAGTCTCATGAATTTTGACTAATGTCTATATCCCTGCAACCATTCTTCCCATAAAGACACAGAATGTTAAGGTAAAGTCATAGAAACTTTCTTCTTGTTGTTAGGTGCCGTGAAGTTGTTTCCAGCTCAGAGCAACCCGATGTATAACAGAACAAAACACTGCCCTGTCCTGTGCCACCCTCACCATCATTTTTATGCTTGAGCTAATTGTTGCAGCCACTGGGTCAATCCATCTCATTGAAGGCCTTTCTCTTTCGCGCTGCCTCTGTACTTCACCAAGCATGTTGTCCTCCAGGGACTAATCCCACCTAACAACATGTCTGAAGTATGTGAGACATATCCTCACTTCTAAGGAGCATTGTGGTTGTATTTCTTCCAAGAGAGATTTGTGGAGTTTTTGTGCCTCTCTGTGATATATTCCACACTCTTCTCCAGCACCACGATCCAAATGCAAGGACTCCCAGTTAAGTTCATGAACTCATCCTAGAACAAGTGTTACGTACCTCATTGCTGAATATCACTACGGTCACCTTCAAAGCAATCCCCTTGGAAGCTATGCACTGATGCCAGCACCTAGTCCACCCTTCAAAGCAGTTTTGGAACTCTTTTTATGGAATGGCCATCAGAGTTGTCATTGTATTATCATTGATGTCCTGAATGTCATCAAAATGTCTTCCTTTCAATATTTCCTTTATCTTCGGGCAAAGAAAAAAGTCACTGGGGAGCTAGACCAGGTGAGTAGGAGGGTGTTCCAATACGGTTATTTGTTAACTGGCTAAAAATTCCCTCATAGACAACTATACTATAAAGTTTGCGAACTTGCCACCTTGCCACTGTGCACAATGGCCATTCCAGAAAGAGTTCCAAAATTGCTTTGAAGGGTGGACTAGGGGCTGGTACTGGTGTATAGCTTCCCAAGGGGAGTACTACAAAAGTGATCATAGTGATATTTAGCAATGAGGTATGTAGCACTTGGAACAATTAAGCTCGCGGACTTAATCATCAAACCTCATATACAGGTACTTCCAGCACTGCATCCATTTGTTGAAATATCTCAGTTGATATCCTGTCAATTCCTGGAGAGTTGTATTTCACTAGAGACTTCCGTGCAATTTGGACTTCTTCCTTCAGTACGATTCGTTCCTGCTCGTGTCATCCTGAAATGGTCAGATGTCAACCAATTCTTTTTGGTGCAGACTCTGTATGCTTTCCCTATAGAATCCTTCACTACTGCAACTCAAGACTAGAATTTTTTTTTTCTCAGTTCTTTAAGCTTGAGAAATGCTGAGGGAGTTCTCACATTTTGGTTTTCTCTCTCCGGGTCTTTGCACATGTCATTACAACACTTTACCCTGTCTTCTCAAGCAATCCTTTTGAAATCTTACATTTAGTTCTTTTATTTCATTATTTCTTTCTTTAGTTTCAGCTGCTTGACATTCAAGAGCAAGTTTCAGAGTCTCTTCTGACATCCATTTGGTCTTTTCTGCTTTTTATAACTACCTCTTGCATTCTTCGTGTATAATGCCCTTGATTCCACAACTCCTCTTCTCTTCAGTGATTAGTACTGATTGCATCAAATCTATCTTTGGTATGGCCTCTAAATTCAGGTGGGACATACTCAGGGTCATACTTTGGCTCCTATTGACTTGTTCTATTTGTATTTGTTTTCAACTTGAACTTGCAGAGAACTATTATTGATGGTCTGTTCCATTCAGCCCCTGGCTTTGTTGTGACTAATCATCTTGAGCTTTTCCATTGTTTCTTTCCACACCTGTAGTCAATTTCATTCCTGTGTATTCCATCTGGCGAGGTCTACACATAAAGTCACCGTTTATGTTGGTGAAAAAGGTGTTGGCAATGAAGTCATTAGTCTTGCAAAGTTCTGTCTTGCAATCTCCAGCATCATTTCTATAACCAAGGCCGTATGATCTTTCTTCTTTCCTTCCAAGTTTCACATTCCAGTCTCCAGTAATTATCAATGCATCCTGATTGCATGTTGAATCAATTTCAGCCTGCAGAAGCTGGTAAAAAAAATCTTCAATTTCATCTTTGCCCTTAGTGGTATGTGCACACATTTGAATAATAGTCATATTAACTGGTCTTCCTTGTAAGTGTACAGATATTATCCTATCACTGGAAGTGCTGTACTTTAGGAGAGAGCTTGAAATTTTCTTTTTGATGAGTGTACTGTCATTCCTTTTCAAGTTGTCATTTCTGACATAATAGACTCTGTGATTGTCTGATTCAGAATGGACGATACCATTCCATTTCACCTCACTGATGCCTGGGATGTCTGTGTTTACGCGTTCCATTTCATTTTTGACAACTTTCAGTTTTCCTAACAGTCTATGTTCTGATTATTAATCGATATTTGCAGCTGTTTCTCCTCATTTTGAATCATATCACGTGAGCAGATGAAGGTCCTGAGGGCTTTACTCCATCCCCATCTTTTAGGTTGACTCTACTTTGAGGAGGAAGCTTTTACCCAGCTGTCTTTTGAATGCCTTCCAATTTCAGGGCCTCATCTTTCAGTGCTATGTCAAATGATGTTCTACCACTATTCATAAGGTTTTCGCTGACTAAATCTTCCAAAATAGACTGTGAGGTCCTTCTTCCTACTGTGCCTTAGTCTGAAAGCTCAGCTGAACCCACTCAACACAGGTGGCCCTGCATGTATTTGAATACCAGTGGCATAGCATCTAGCATCACAGCAACATGCAGGCCCCTGCAGTGTGACAAACTGACAGGCTCTTGCGGGAGAGACTTTCTAGACACATGCAAACACCTCGAAGGGCTGAGTTACTGGAGCTCCAAACCATGGTCTCAGGGGACATCTAGGTCAGCTGGCATAACATAGTTTATAATGACACAGTTCTGCATCCTACTTCAGTGAGTAGCATTTGGGATCTTAAAAGTTTTCTAGTGGCCTTCTAAGGTCTGACAGCCTGGTGGATATCCTGGGAACATGGCCCATAGACTTGGTGCTGGCCCAGACCTGAAACTAGTACTGAGGTCAACTCTTCAGACAAGAATGGACTGGACTCAGGGACACAGTGTGAGCATGTGGTGTGTGTACTCTACGGTTTTATACATTTCTAGGAGGCTGGCCTACTGGTTTCTTTCTAGATGGGACAGAGGAGGGTGTAGGAGGGGACAGGTGTTTGTTACCAGGATGCTAGGAGTAAAGAGTGAAAAGGAGTGTGCTGTAACAGGGTAAAGAGAGTAGATGGAGTTGCAGATAGGCAAGCATGCAAAATTGATTTGGATTATATACCTTCACTTAATCATAATTTTAAAAAAGTGTTCTAGTGGCCATCTAAGATACCTCTGTTGTTCCCATTGCATTTGGAGCAAAGGAGAATGAAGAAAACCAAAGATACAAGGATGATAGTACAAAGGACTAAAGAAGCACGTGAACCACATCTTCTACCATCCTGAACTCAGAAGAACTAGATAGCACCTGGCTACCACCATGGACTGATGTGACAGAGATCACAGTAGAGGGCCCCAGACAGAGCAGGAGAAAAATGTAGAACAAAATTCAAATTTACACAGACAAAAACGACTAGACTTACTGGCCTGGTAGAGACTGGAGGAATTCCTGAGACCATGGCTCCTGGATACTCTGTTAACTCGGACCTGAAGTCACTGCCAAACTCTCCCATTTGACCAAAGATTAGACAAGCTTCTAAAACAAGCAGTGACACACTGCAGAATGTGCTTCTTAGTTCAGTCCACTATACAAGACCACATGGTAACACATGCTCGAAAGCAAAGACGTAAGGGCAGGAAAGGGTAGGGAAACTGGACTAATGGACACAGAAAACCCAGGGTAGAAAGGGGCAACTCTTTGACAACTCTTGACACACTGAGAGCATTGTAACCTATGTCACAAAACAGTTCATGTATCATTTTTTAAATTAAAAACTAATTTGTGCTGTAAACTTTCACCTAAAACGTGATAAAATAATAATAATAATAAAGATATAGAATATTTCTATCATCCCCTAACGTTCCTACGTGCCCTTTGGAGCCAATTCCTATCCTCTCCTGCACTGACCCCTCCCTCAATCTATAGGCAACTGTTGATCTGACTCTCTCCCTATAGATTAGTTTACTTGTTCTGGAATTTCACTTAAATGGACTCACGTAGTATGTACTCTTTTGTGTTTGGCTTCCTCTGTTTAGCATGATTTTTTGAGATTCATCTATGTTGCAGGCATCAGTAATTCAATCCCGTTTTTCCTTAGTGGACATACAGTGTGTACCATGATTGGTTTATCCATTCCTCTTCTGATGGATATTTGAATTGTTTACAATTTTCAGTTATATGAATAAAGCTGCCATAAGCATTCCACAAAGACTTGTGTGGAAATATATTTTTTGTTTGTCTTGGGGAGTACACTTGGTCTTTATTATTTGCAGAGCCTGTATTTATGAATTATTCTACTTGCTAAAATTTATTTGTAACCTTAGAATCAATACTTGTAGCATTTTTGCTTCATTCTCAGATGTGTGCAGAGCAGTGAAAATTTTGAGTTGCCTAATGTACACCTTCCCAACTGAGGCTGAACAAGGGAGTACTGCTAGGTGTTGTGAAACGAATTCTTTCCTGTGGCCTTTTGCCTTGATTTTGTTTTGAAAAATAGCTGGAGAGATTTTTCTCCTTAGCCCTGAGGAGTTAACTTTATCTTTGTTTCCTACCCCAGAGTGTTTGCTCCTTTTGTCCAGGTTGATTGTCATTTCCTAGGTAAACTGGAAACAACTCATAGCTTGAAACTTTGTGTCTGGTCCTGGGCTATAGTCTGCCCAATGATTGGTATGCATATTGCCAGAGTGGTCAATAGACTATGCAAATGAACTAGCTATAGTCTACTATGCAAATGAAGTATCTGTGGCCTACTAAGAGGAGATTGGTTTGTCTGTGGCCCTCAGCTGGTAGGGACCACGCCTTGAAACTGATTAGGAGTTGTGTGTATGTGTAGCCCGAAACCCTAGTGGCATAGTGGTTAAATGCTCTGTCTGCTAACCAAAAGGTCAGAAATTCAAATCCACCAGGCACTCCTTGGAAACTCTATGGGGCAGTTCTGCTCTGTCCTGTAGGGTCACTATCAGTCAGAATTGACTCAATGGCTATGGGATATGTATGTAGCCAGTTCTGCAGAGATTGTTCAGTTAGAAGCAGGAAGCAAAGCTCAAGGAAAAAGAAAAAGAAAGAAAGAAGGGAGAAGCAGCAGAGAAGACAAGGAACTTCCTGAAAGAGCTGTAACATGGATAAAGGGCTTTAACAGTGAGAGGCCCAGAGGGATCTCAGCAGCAGTGTCAATGGTGACAGATGGCAGGGCCAAGAGGAGCCTGTCCTCAGGGGGCTGCAAGGAGGCCTGCATGACTGAGAGGAGTTAAGAGAATTGTCCTGGATGCTTCCTGATCCTGAATTGTAGCCTGTTGATCCTGATCCCAAATTTTATCCGTTATTTCCGTGATTAATCATTTAACCGTAAGTATGGTCTGTGAATTCTGTGTGGCCATTGTAATGGATTTTCAAATCCAGAAGAGAAGCAGAGAGTGCCATGGGAGGGACAGCTGGGGCCAGAACTCATAAAAAGTTTGGAGAGTAGCGTATGTCTGATTTCTACCTGATAGGAATCAGCCTCAGGTTGATTTTGGTTCTCACTGTCTCGCCGGCAGTTAGACAGCTTCTAATGCTGTTGATATTCCCACTATTTTACACTCTACTTCCTTGTTTCAACTTTCACACTGTAAACAAGTGTTCTTTTCACAATCTGTTTAATGTCATGTTTGTCACATTTGTATACTTTTTATTGATGACACAGTAGTATCTCATTGTGGTTTCTATTTGCTCTACCCTGATGACTAATGATGTTCATCAGCTTTTATGTGCATATTGGTCATTTGTATAATTTCTTTGGTGATGTGTCTATTCAACTTTTTTGCCCATTTAGAAAAAAAATGGTTTGTCTTATCATTAATATGTAAAAATTCTTCACATTTTTCTGGATACAAGTCACCCAGCAAATAAATGTATTACGCATATCTTTTCTGTTCTGTGTGACTAGACTTGTCATTCCTTACTGGCAGCCTACTAATAAGGAACCCTGATGGTGTGATGGTTCAGAGGTCAACTGCTAACCAAAAGGTTGGTGGTTCAAACTCATCAGTAACTCCACGGGAGGAAAGTCCTGGCTATTTGCTTTCATAAAGATTACAGCCTTGGTATGGAGACCATGATCTTGGGGAGCATCTAGCTCAATTGGCATAACTTAGTTCTTAAAGAAAATATTCTCTATTCTACTTTGGTGAGTAGTACTGGGGGTCTTAAAAGCCTGTGAGTGGCCATCTAAGATACTCCGCTGATCTCACTCCTATTTTTCTTTCATGATTAGGGCTTTTTGGGTATTATCTAAGAAATATTTGCTTAAGCCCAGGTTGTAAAGATTTTCTCCTAGAAGTGCTGTAATTGTTTAACTTATATTTAAGTCTAAAATAGTCTAAAATTCATTTCATGCTAGCATTGTGAGATGAGGATTGCAGTCCATCTTTTTCCGTATAGATATCCAGTTGTTCTAGCACCATTTAGAAAAATTTTCTGCCTTCATGATTTGCTATGAAATTATGATTTTTCATCTTTTTTTTGTCAAAAGGCTATTTACTATAGGAGAGGTATCCCATGCCCATGAATTGGAAGGCTTAATATAATAAAAATGTCAATACTACCTAAAGCAATCTATAGATCCAGTATAATCCCAGTACAAACGCCAACAACATACTTTAGCCAAGCCAAGTGCTGTCTAGTTTCAGATCTGATTCTTTACTGAAATGGAAATCTAATGACCAACTTCACATGAAAGGAAGACAAACCTGGAAGAGCCAAAACAGTGCTGAAGAAAAAGAACAAAACAAGAGGCTTCAGACTCTCTGGTGTCAAAAGACACTATACTTCCACTCTAATTAAAACAGGCTGGTATTGGTCCAATGATGGACATATAGACCAGTGGACTAGAGTTGAGGACTCAGAATTAAACCCAGCCATCAATTTAAACCCAAATGATTTTTGACAAGGGCTCAAAGTCCATTCAGTGGGACAGAAACAGCCTGGTTAGTAAATGGTGCTGGCAAGACTGGACATCCACTCACAGGGAGATGAAACAGGACCCATACCTCACACTATACACAAAAGAGTAACTGAAAATGGATCAAAGACCTAAATGTTAAACCTAAAAGCCATAAAATTCCTGGAAAACAACATAGGAAGAAACTATGGGAACTAATCTTATGTAAAACAAGCATTGCAACAAATAGGCAAATAGGTATTATTCTTAGGTGCTGTCAAATCTGTTCCAAATCATAAATAAAGCACTACTGAAGAAAAAGAATAAAGGGGGGGATTACACTACCTGACCTCAGAACCTATTATACAGCTGCTGTTGTTAGATGCTGTTGAGTTGGCATCGACTCGTAGCTACCCTGTGTACAACAGAACAGAACACTGCCTGCTCCTGAACCATCTTGAGCGTATTGTTGCAGACACTGTGTCAGTCCATCTTATTAAGGTTCTTCCTCTTTTTTGCTGACTCTTTACTTTATCAAGCATAATGTCCTTCTCCAGGGACTGATCCTTCCTGATAACATGTCCAAAGTTTGTGAGACATCATCTCACCATCCTTGCCTCTAAGCAGCATTCTTGTACTTCTTCCAAAACAGTTTGCCTGTTTTTTGCCTGTCAATGCTATATTCAATATTTTTTTCCAGCACCACAACTCAAAGGTGTCAATTTTCCTTAGATTTTTCCTTATTCATCATTCAGCTTTTGTACGCATATGAAGTAACTGAAAGAAAACATTATGGCTTGGGCCAGGCACACCTTAGATTTCAAGGTGATGTCTTTGATTTTCAATACTTTAAAGGAGTCTCTTGTAGAAGATTTGTCCAATGCAATACATCATTTCATTTTTTAACTTCTGCTTCCATGGGTCAACACCTGTGGAGATCCAAGTAAAATGAAGTCATTGACAACATGAATATTTTCTCCCTTTAACATGATGTTGTTTATTGATCCAGTTGTGAGAATATTTATTTTCTTGATATTGGGGTATAATCCATAATGAAGGCTGAGGTCTTTGATTTTCCTCAGAAAGTGCTTCAAGTCTTCTTCATTTTCAGCAAGCAAGCTTGTGTCAGCTGCACAAAACAGGTTGTTAATGAATCTTCCTCCAATCCTGATGGCCAGTTCTTCATACAGGCCAGCTTCCCCGACTATTTGCTCAGCATACAGATTGAATAAGTGTGGTGAAAAGATACCATCTTGATGCACACCTTTCCTGACTTTAAACCATATAGTATCCCCTTGTTCTGGTTAAACGATTGCTTACTGACCTGTGTACAAGGTCCTCACGAGTACAAACAAGTGTTCTGGAATTTCCATTTTTTGTAGTGTTATCTGTAGGTTTCAAATAAACATCTTTCTAGTATTTTCTGCCTTCAGCCAGAATCCATCCAATACCAGCGATGATATTCCTGATTCTGCATCCTCTTCTGAATCTGGCTTCAGTTTCTGACAGTTCCTTGTCAAAATACTGTTGCAGCTGCTTTTGAATGATCTTCAGCAAAGTTTTGCTTGCATGTGATATTAGTGATAATGAAAAAAACCGAATCCATTGCCATCTAGTCAGTTTTGACTCACAGTGACCCTATATTAATGATACTGTTTGATAATTTCTGAATTCAACTGGATCACTTTTCTTGGGAATAGGTGTAAATATGGATCTCTTCAAGTCAATTGGTTAGGTATCTGTCTTCCAAATTTCTTGACATAGAAAATGAACAGTTCCGGCACTGCATCTGTTTGTTGAAACATCTCAGTTGGTATTGCATCAGTTCCTGGAAACTTACCTCACTCCAGTGCCTTCAGTGCAGTTTGGACCTCTTCCTTTGGTACACAATACTGGGAATCATGGCCTAGCCAAATTACTTCACGTGTTTTGGGGGGGATACAATTCAATCCATGACAGAGGACAAACCAAAACTGTAATAAGATACTATCTTAACCTGGCTAAAATGCACTGATTTAAAACAAGCAACAACAAACAAACAAACAAACAATAACAGCACATGTTGGTGAGCATGTAAGGGAGACTGAAACCCTTATCCATTGCTAGTGGGGCTATAAGACAGTACAACCACTATGGAAAGTGGTATGGTGCTTTCTCAAAAAACTAAAAATAGACCTACTGCGTGATACAGCAGGAAACCCAAACTTACTACTAGATGTCTATCATAGAGATCTAAACATAATGAGCAGACATATGCACACTTGCATCTATTCCTGCTTTATTCACAATAGCAAGTAAATGGAAACAACTGAAATGTCCATCAACAGAAGAATGAATGAGAAAAATGTAATACAATAATACCATACAACCGTGAAGAATAATGATAAGTCTGTTAAACATTATAACATGGATGGACTTAGAGGACATAATGCTAAGTGAAATTTGTCAGACACATAAAGACAAATATTGTTTGATCCCTCTTTTATAGAAAGACAAGAAGAGATAAATGCAGAGATATTGGTGTTCATTGGTGGTTACTGTGGGGGTATAGATGTATACATAGGTGAGAACACATAGATATATTCACTCTCATCAAATCGATTCCAACTCACAGCAACCCTATAGGACAGAGTAGAACTGCTCCATAGTTTCTAAGGAGCACCTGGTGGATTTGGACTGCTGATCTTTTGGCTAGCAGCCGCATCACTTAACCACTACACCACCAGGGTTTCCAGAAGTATTGATAGGTTGTACAAATATAATTATGTGGGTGCAGGCATGGAAATTCATTGAAGACACAAATATGGATACTCCTTAGGCATAACCAAACACCTTCCAAGGTTGGTTTTCTGGGTTTGAAGGCTTAGGACCATAGTCTCATGGGCTGACTCACTCAACTGGCATAATATGGTTCACAAAAATTCTAATCTGCATCCTAGTGAAGTGAGTAGCATCTGGGGTCTTAAAAATCTGCAAGCAGCCATCTGTATTCACCAGGAGAAAAAGCAGAAGATAATCAAAAGTGCAGAAAAGAAACAAGTCACAATAAGAGAAGAAAGTCATAAGTCAAGACCTCATCTACCCTGAGACCAGAAGAACTAGATGGTGCCCGACTGCCACCACTGACTCTTCTGATCAGGGTCACAGTAGTTGATCCTAGATAGAATGAGAGAAAAATACAGAGCAGATGTCAAATTCTCATTTAAAAATAGAAGAAGCAGCTAGACAACCTAGAACAGTAAAGAAAAAGGACTCCCTGGGAATACTGCTGTAGGACACACTTTAAACCTAGAACCATGCCTCACCTGAAGTCATCTGTGAGCCAAATAGCAGAGCATCACATAAAATAAGGCTATTACCTGTAGGATCAGTGCCCTACTTAAAAACCGTCAGTGTAAAGCCAAAAGGTCAATAATTACTGAAAAGCAAAGATGAGAAGATTAGAGGACTGGAGTACAGGAAAGGGAACAAACAACAAAGAGAATGTTGATACATTATGAGAACAATCTTTGAACAATCTTTCTGTAAACTGTCAGATAGGAACCTAACTTGCTGCACAAATGTTCACCAAAAATCAATAAAATATTACATAAAATAAACTAGCTTACCACAAAAAGTAGTTTATTTTATACTCTCTATCACATTCCATTGATTTATAATAAGTCTTGGATATCCTGGTGGTATGGTGGTTAAGTACTATGGGTGATAACTAGTGATCAGCAGTTCAAATCTACCAGGCATCTTTGAAAACTGCATGGGGCAGTTCTAGAATTTACTTGATAGCAATGGGTTTCTGGTTGGTTTGTTTGTTTGTTTTTGTTATGCTAAGTCTTAAAGATCTCAAGTCTTAAAGGCAGGTACGTCCTCCAATTTATTTATATTGGCTAATCCTGGTCTTTTATGTTTTCTTACAGATTTTAGATTCAATTTGTCAGTTTATTCGATAAAAAACCTGCTAGGATTTTGATTTATGCCAAATATATAGATCAATTTGGAAAGAATTGACTGTTTTAATCTATAAGCATGATTTCTCTCTTCATTTTTTTGGTTTTCTTTAGTTTCTCTTGGAGTCTAGTGGCACAGAGGTTAAGAACCGCAGCTGCTAACCAAAAGGTTGACTGCTAACTAAAGGGCTGGCAGTTTGAATCTACCAGCAGCTACTTGGAAACTCTATGGGGCAGTTCTACTTTGTTCTATAGGGTCATTATAAGTTGGAATTGACTCAACAGCAATGGGTTTGTTTGGTTTCTGTTAGCCATGTTTTCAGTGTAAAGGTCTCACATATACTTTATTAAAACTTTGCCTAAGTAATATATGTTTAGGGGCGTTATTATAAATACATTGTTAAAACTTACTTTCTCGCTGTTATTTGTTAGTAGATAGAAATGCAATAGATTTTTGCCTTTTTATAGATTTCTTAGCATTTTATGTATACACAGTCATGTTATCTAGAAATGAAGATAGCTTTATATTCACCTTTCAAATTTCTATCGTTTTATTTCTGATTTACGTCTTTTTACTAGCTGCAATCTCCAGTGCAATGCTGAATGGAAATGATGCAAGTGAACACTGTGGCCTTGTTTCAAACGTTAGGAAGAATGTACTCAGTCTTTCACCATTTAAGTGTACTGTTAGCTATAGGGATTTTGTAAGTGGAGAAAGTTTACTCCTATTCCCAGTTTTCTGAGTGTTTGAATCATGAATGGGTATTGAATTTTTTTCAAATGCATTTTATGTATCTTTTAAGTGACCCAGGCTTTTTTTCTTCCCCCTATTAAACCTTGTATTCCATTTCATCCTAATACTTTATCCTTTTAGTAAGTTACTTGATTTCATTTATAATATAGGCAGTCTTTACTTTTGTGTGGTTGTACAGGACTGTAAAAGTGACCAGGCAAGTTGCAACTGTGCACAATTATCTTAATAATCCATACAACAATTATGATTATTACATAACCATTAAATTGTTTTTGTCGAAACAAGAGAGATGCTCTTACTATTGATTTTAAACATACAAGGAAATAAAGAATTGTATAAACAATATTCATTTAGTGCACTCTAATTTGAAACAGTAGGAACATTGAGAATTAAAGCCTCTAATTTCCTTGAAAATAAAACTTACCAAGGGTAGTTTGAACAGCGCTTAGCTTCTTATGTAAAACTTACGATATTGAGCAAGTATCTTCTCTGACTTGGCAAATTGTCCCACTCATTTCTAAGTCTAGATTAGTTTCAGGCACTTTAACCTTTGCACTTTCAATTTCGTGGGCTGTCTCTGGGAGTCCTTGTAGTGTGAGCATTTTGTCAGTGTCGTTTCTTCCTCCTCTTCATCCTCTTCATCACATCCTCCTTCCTCATTTCTGTTGGTAAGTTGGCCTTCGCTTTGTTCCCGTGGCTGCATCTCTGGAGTTTCTCAAACTGTGGCGGTGTCAGCATTCCCACGGTCAGCTATTTCTTCTATAACTCCATTTACATGCAATTTAAATTTCACTGCCAGATTTACTACTTTTCATTTCTTTGTGCATTTTCAGCGTTCTTGGACAATTCTCTCTTTTGCATGTACTTTTCTGTTGTAAAATGCCACGTGTGCTTGTCACTGGGAGACAAGGAGGTGACACGACTACACACTTTGCTGCATGACAGATGGGCAGTGACCAATCACAAAAAGACTTGGAAAAGATGGATGGATTGGTCACTGAACACAGTGCCCATATGTTGCTTAGGTAGTGATTTCTGGAGTGGAGAGCCAGCACCCAAGTTGCCCTTCATGCCATTACATGTAACTGCTATGTCATGGTTACTGAAATTTGAATGGCGTTATCGGGGGACTGATATTACTCGTATTTGACTAAACTGTAGTAAATGAAATTCGTGCATCTCTGAAACATGCAATGTAAGGACTGCTGGTATTTCATTAAGGATTTTTATGTCTGTGTTCACAAAGGATGTTGGTTTATTGTTTTCCTTTCTTGTAAGGTCTTTGATTTTGCTACCAGGGACAATTTCATGAAAAAACATTGGGAAATGTTACCTTCTCTACTGTCTGAGTTTGTGCAAAATTGGTATGATTTCGTCATAAAATATTTGAAAAGGAGCCCAGATGGTGCAAGGGTTGAGTGCTTGGCTGCTAGCCAAGAGATTGCCAGATTTGACCTACTCAGTGTCTTCTCCTGGAGATCTGCTTTCGTGAAGACCACAGCCAAGGAAACCCTAGGGGAGCAGCTCTCAGGTGTCACATGAGGTTGCTACATGTCAGAGTCGGCTCCAGAACACACACAAACGGATGTTTGAAACAATTCACCAGGGAAGCCATGTGATACTGGAGTTTCCACAGAAGTCAAATCAAACCTGTTGTCCTTGAGTTGATTCTGACTCATAGGTTTTTAATTACAGCCTCGAGTTTTAGTCTATTCCAAGGACGATTATTCCTCAAGTACCTCAACTCCAATTTATTTCTTCCTTAGTTAACTTTGTTAGTTGTATCTTTCAAGAAATTTCCTGTCATCTAAGTTGTCAAATTTATCAGCATAAAGTCATTCATAATGGTCATTACTATATATACCCTTTTATAGATCGCACAATATCTGTAGTGATACTCTCTTTCATTCCTGGTATTGCTCATTTGTGTCTCTTATATTTCTTCACCAATCTAGCTATAGGTTTGTCGATTTTACTGACCTTTTTAAGGAGTCAGCCATTTATTGATCTCTCTTTTGTCCATTTTCTGTTTTATTGATTTCTGCTCTTACCATTATTTTTTCCTTGCATCTACTAAATTTCGTTTAAACTGACTCTTCTTTTGCTAGCTTCTTAAGGTGGATGCATGTATCATTGATTTTAAAATCTTTTCTAACATAAAGTTACGTTTTTCCTTAAGCACTTCTTCTTTGAATTTTGGTGTGTTTCACTTTCATGTTAAAACTGCTTTCTAATTTTTCAGAGGTTTTTCTTTGGACCATGGGTTATTTGTGTTATTTAATATCTGAATATTTGGAAGTTTTCCAGGTAACTTTTTGTTACTGATTTCTAATTTAATGTGGTCCATGAATATACTCTGTAAGATCTCAATCCTCTTAATCTTCTTATCGAACCTTCTTTTATGTACCAGTATATAGCCTATCTTGAAGAATATTCCTTTTTCACTCATAGATTGTTCTGTTGTTGGGGGAATTGTTCTGTAAATGTCACTTCTTAGGTCCCGTTGATTGACAGTGTTTCTCAAGATTCCTATGTATTTTCTCAGTTTGGCTCTTTATTTCATCTAGCTCTGATATCTAAACACCAGTGTAAATTGGTCTATTTCTCTTTCCTGTTCTGATAGTTTTTTGCTTCGTGTATTTTGAAGCTTTGTAATTAGCTGCATAGACATTTAGAATTATTTTGTTTTCTTGAAAAAGTGGCTCTTTTCCATTATGAAATTTCCCTCATCTCTGGCAGTGTTCCTTGTCCTAGATTTTGCAGGATTGGAAACACACATAGTCACTCAGCTTTTCTATCCTTTTACTGTTTAAAAAAACATCTATAATAATTTTTATCAACCTATTATTCACATACCTTACAATACATCCAACTACAAGGGTAATAAGGTTACTGGATACAAAGGTAAGATGCAAAAAGTGTTGGTATTCTTGTCAATTAGAAAATATGATAGGAAAAAATATCTTGTTCACCACAGTAAAACAAGAAACCAGATCACTATGGTACCCAAGGATAAAACGAGCCTTGGTGGTGCAGAGGTTAAATACTGGGCTGCTAACCAAAGGGTAGGTGGTTCAAATGTACCAGCTGCCCCTGGGAGAAAGACGTGGCAATCTGCCTCCATGAAGACTTATCGCCTTGGGAACCCTTATGGGCACTTCTACTCTATTGTCATACAAAGTCACCAGAGTCAGAATTGACACTGGCAGGTTTGGTTTGGGATTGCACAATGGTTAATGTTCAGCTGCTAACAGAAAGGTTGATAATTCACTGGTCATCAGTATATTCACAGAGTCATATAATCATTACTAAGATCAACATTAGAACACTTGCATCACTCCAAAAAGAAACCTCATACTCGTTGACTGTCACTCCCTGTATACAACCCCACCTTTTCTCCTCTCTGACCCCCAGCTCCTAGGAACCACTAACCTGCTTTCTGTCTTGATGATTTTGCCTATTCTGGACATTACATATCAATAAAATCATACAATAAGGGGGAGTTTTTATGGCTGGCATCTGTTATTCAGCATGATATTTTCAAGGTTCCTCCATATTTCATTGTATGGATGTATCACATTTTACTTATTCTTCCATCAGTTAGTGGACATGAGTTGTGGCTTCTTTTTGACTGTTATGACTAGTTCTGCTATAAATATTTGAGTGTGAAATTTTCGTGTGGACATAAATTTTCATTTCTTTGGGGGTTATGCATAGGAATAAAATTGGTAGATCGTATGGGAACTCTGTGTTTAACTTTTGAAAAGCTGCAAGACCATTTTCCGAAGTGTGCACAGTATTCTACATTTCCATCAGAATTGTATGAGAGTTCTAATTTCTCCACAATCTTGTCAGTACTTACTACTGTCTCTCTTTTTTGCTATAGGCATCCTAGAAGGTGCGATGTTCTATCTCATTGTCGTGTTGACTTGTATTTCCAGTATGACTAATGATGTGGAACACTTTTTCGTGTGCTTATTGGCCAATTTTAGATGTTTTTTGGAGGAAAGTCTACTCAGATGCTTTGCTCATTTTTTAGTTGTTTGTCTTTTTACTATTGAATATGAATTCTTTATATATACTGTAGATACTTTTACTTTTAACCAGTGTGTATTTTGATTTTTAAAATACCTTATTTTTATTTTTGTAAAATACAAAGAGTTGGGAATATTTTTTTTTAAACCAGGCTGAGAAATCTCTGCTTTTTAATTGGAACGGTTAAGCTGTTATATTTATTGTGATTACAGAGTGATTGAGTTCAAATCTAGTGCTTTGTTAGTTTAAAATAATAATAATAATAATAGGTAAATTCAACTGCAAAATTTTAATTTTAAGGGCAGTTTTAGAGATAGAGAAAAATTAAACAAAAAGTAGAGTTGCCAAGTGCTTTCTTTCCTCCTGCTCAAGATTATCCCTGTTATCAACATCTTGCTTTGGTGTGGTACATTTTTTAATAATTAAGTAACATAGCATAAGGAGTTGTCTGCATTCATAAGTGATAAGAATAAGGAGCAGCACAAAGCTGGTTCCTATGAGACAGAAGCCAGGTACATCTCCACCTTCCCATTTGTCCATGTTTTCTGATTCTAGTTGTTGCTCCCCTCACAATTCTATGCTTCACAGTTCAAGAATTCATTGTAGGAGCCACACAGGACTCAGAGACCACACTCACAATTACATGGCTTATTAGAGAAGTAACAGAAAGAACTCAGGATTAGGTCAGGAAGCACATAGCCAAATTCTGGAGGGATCCCTGAAGTAGAGAGCACATCCCTCCCCTCTTCACTGTAAGACCTCTTTCAGCCAGGACGACTGTCTCAGCTGCTCTCTGCTGTCAGGCCTCTCTGCTGTTAACCTCTCCAGTTCTAACTGGCACAGCTCCAAGCCAAAGTAGCAGCTTGCTCAGCCCTCTCAGTCACTGCTCCACTAGCCACAGCTCTCACCATTGGGCCTCTCTGCCACTGGGCCTCTTAGTCATCAGGCCTCTGGCCTTCCTGCTCGGCCTCTCTGCCACTAAGCAGCTTAGGGGGAAAGTCATCCTAAGCGGCTTTTCAAAGAGCCATGGCAAAAAGCCAGATAAAGGAACTTATTACACTACAATGAACAAATATTCCTACATTATTATTAATCTAGGTCCATAATTTACATTTGAGTTCACTTTTTGTACAGTTCTATGGATTTTGACAAATGCATAGTGTCTTTTTGTCACTTAATAGCTTACTAATTTTTAATCGCTGAATAATATTTCATTGTATGGATGTACTATCATTTGTTTAGTCATTTACCCATTGACAGACATCTTGATTGCTTCCGAGTTTGGGCAGTTATGAATAAAGCTGCAATAAACATTTGTGTGCAGGCTTTTGTGCAGATATGTTTTCAAATCACTTATGCAAATACCTTGGAGCGTGATTGCTAGTTTGTGTGGTAATCCTGTGTTTAACTTAGTAAGAAACTGCCAAGCTGCCTTTAAAAGCAGTTGCACCATTTTGCATTCCAGCTAGCAGTGAATGAGAGTTCTGTTTGCCTCACAGCCTTGCCACTACTTGATGTTGTTAGTGTTTTGGATTTTAGTCATTGTAACAGGCTTTTAAGAGATTGTTGGTGGTTTAGTGGTAGAATTCTTGCCTTCCGCGCAGGAGACTCAGGTTTGATTCTCAGCCAGTGCATGTCATGTGCAGCCACTGCCTGCCTCTCAGTAGAAGATTTTGTGTTGCTGTGATACTGAATAGCAGAGCTTCCAGACTAAGACAGACTAGGAAGAAGGACTGGCAATCTATTTCTGGTAAATCCACCAGTGAAAACTCTATGGATCCCAACAATTCAATCACAATCGCTGGTGCAGGACCAGGCAGTGTTTCATTCTGTTGGAAATGGGGTCCGCATGAATCAGTAGTCGACTTGATGAAAGCTAACAACAAAAACAGGGATAGGTGTGTAGTGGCATCTCATTGTTGCTTTAACTTGCAGTTCCCTGATACAGCGCTGAGCGTCTGTTCACGTGCTTATTTGGCATCTCTATTGTCTTCTTTGGTGAGGCATCTGTTGAGATATTTTACTTTTTTTCTTAATTGAGCTGTTTTCTTATTATTAAGTTATAAGAGTTCTTTATAATTTTTGAATACTAGTTCTTTGTCTAAAAGTTTATTTTTCCCCTTCTGTTTTTTGTTCCTTTTTTTGCATTCCCTGCTTTCTCTGGATTAGTTTAATACTTTTTTTTTTAATTTCATTTTATTCTCAATGGATACACTAGGTATACCTCTTTGTGTTATTCTTTTTTGTGCTCTAGCATTTACGGTATGCATTTTATGTTACCACAGCCAAAGAGTAGTATACTTACAACCAGATGCTTCCACTCCTCTCCCCACTTTCATGCTATAATTGTAGTGCTTTTTAATTCTACACATCCTATAAGTTCCTCAATAGACTTTTATTACTATTTGTGGTGGTCAGGATTATGTCAACTTGGCTACTACCTATTTGGCTGCTGTATTAAGTGGCAGGGCGGGGTTTGTGGTGGCTCCCTGTCCCTCGGCTCTCATCTCGTGACCCTGGACTACAGCTGCTGATCGCTCACGTGGCCAGGAGCTCCTGCTCTCTGGTTCCAGCGTCTGGTTCTGGGACTTGAGCTAGCAGCTGTTGGGCTCATCAGTCCTTACAGTCGGCACTTGAGAGTCCTGCTCCCTGACCTGCCAATCCTGCGCTCGCCAGTCTCTGCCCAGTCCTGCTCCCTGACCTGCCGATCCTGGGTTCGCCAGCCTCTGTCACTTCGTCTCGCCACCAGCTTGGGATCCACCGACCTCCAGCCTCTGTCGCTTCATCTCGCCACCAGCTTGGGATCCACTGACCTACACAACCGGTGATCTGCAACTCTGGTCACTGACTTGCTGACCTTGGGTTCCTCAGCTTCTGTGGACACGTGAGGCTTGTGCCACAGCTTGGGACATTCAGCTTCTGTGATTGTGTGAGCTGTTTCCTATATTTGTATCTATCTATCTGTCTATATATATATTATAAATCTTTCCTTGTACCTACACATGTTACTGGTTTTGCTTCCCTAGAAAACCCAGCCTAAGACACTATTTTAAAGGGTAAATTATCTTTTAAATTTTTTTTAAACAAACAAAAAAAATCCTCTTATTTCCATAGATCTGACTCAACAGCACTTGGAACTTGGCATTTCCATATTTACTATCTCTGACACTCATAATTCCTTTGTGTAGATCTAGGTTTCCCTCTGGTATCATTTTCCTTCACCCCGAAGAACTTCCTTGCACCTTTTTTGCAGTGCTGGTCTGCTGCTAATGAATTTTCCTCATAGGATTTCTTGTTTGTTTCACTCCTTGCACTGTTTGCTTGTTGGCTTTTTATCATCTTATTTATTTATTTATACTGTGATTGAGTGAAAGTGTACAATCCGGTTTAAATTTGCATGCCCACGTATGTGCAGCTTCTACCTCTATCCTTGCCCGGTGACAGTACATTCCTTCTATCTGTTCTATACATGTCATATCCTCACAACAGTCTCTTGTCCCCTTTTCTCCACTCTCTCCCTCCCCTCTAGTAAGAGGCCATCCTATAGATACATCCTATACATACACAGAAACATAAAGCGCATATGATATGGTCACTCTGTGTCACCAAGCCCAATCCATTCCTGTCCAAAGAGTTGACCTCAGTAATGATTTACAGACAGGGACCATGTTCACAGGGAAACACTCCAAAGCCCCTGGACCATCAGTTGCATCTTTTAGTGGAGTTTTCAAGGTGCACCCCTTTTTATTCTTGTGTTGCCAGTGACACTTAACTTCGTGAGCCCCATCATGGCTATCACTGCTGGTAGCCGGGCACCATCTCATTCCTCCAGTCCCATGTTGATATAGTCACCCACTCACGTGGGTCTCTCTGGCTTCTGTTTCCCCCATGTCATTTTGGTCATTGGTGATCATCTGTTCCTGCTGAATTGGGACCATTTGGTGTACTTCAGAGGGCAGCTTGCTAGCTTTTAAGACCTCAGATGCCACTCACCAATATGGAGTGCAGAAGATTCTCTCAGCAATATGCTAGTTATGCCAGTTGGCCTCAGTGTCCCCTGAGAGAACTATCCCCAGACCTCCAGCCCTGCTACTCTGCCCTTGCAATACTGGGTTAAGATTGGAAGAGTATTCATGTTATGTGGAAGTTCAGTTAAATTGATCTTCTTTCTAATGTGTGCTGTCACTGATTTCACCCAACAAATTTTCTATCAACTATCTAATCTATAGCTAGCCCTCTCACTCCGTCCCCTGCCTTGCAATCATCAAAGAGTCTTTTTTTCTGTACATGAGTCTGTTTTTAAATCCTTATCATAGGGGTCTCATACAGTATTTGTCCTTGTGCCGCTGACTACTTGCCCTCAACATAATGTCTTCCAATTGAAACCAGGTTACGAGATACTTCCTAAAATCATCATTGTTCTTTATCATTGCATAGTGTTCCACTGAGTATATGTAGCATAGTTTATTTATCTATTCATCTGTTGTTGGGCATCTGGGTTGATTCCATCTTTTTGCTGTTGTGGATTGTGCTGCAGTAAACATTCCTGTGCATGTATCTGTGCATATGAATGTCCTTGAATCTGTAGGATATATTCCAAGCAGTGGAATTACTGTGTCAAATGGTATATCTATTTCCAGCTTTTTAAGGAAGCTCCAGATTGCTTTCCAAAGAGGTTGTAATCCCATGTTGCAATCCCACCACCAATGTAGGAGAGTTCCAATTTCTCCACAACCTCTCCATCATTTGTTGTTTTGTGTTTTTATCACCTTTGTTTTTGAGGGATATTTTCAGTCACTGCATGATTTTTTTCTTTTACCTTTTAAATAACATGTCATCCAATATCATCTGGTTTGCATGGTTTCTAGAGGGAAGTCAGTAGTCAGTCTTACTTTTTTTTTTTCTGGTTGATACTGTATCTTTTTGCCTCACTGGCTGATGTTAAATTTTTATTTTTATAACTTGTCTTCAGTACATGTGCCTTGATGTGGTTTCCTTTGTGTTTATCCTACTTAGAATTCCTTGGGTTTCTTGAATGTGTGGGTATATGGTTTTTTCAAATTAGGGGACAATGTGACCTTTATTTCTTCATATGAGGACTGGCAATTAAGTTTGCGAACTCATCCTAGAAAAAGTGCTACATATCTCATTGCTGAATATCGCTATGTAGCCTTTGAAGTATTCTCGTTGGAAAGCTATGCACCAGTGCCTACACCTAGTCCACCCTTCAAAACAATTTTGGAACTGCTTTTCTAGAATGGCCATCAGAACTGTTGTCACATTACCCTTGGTGTCCTGTGTCATCACAATGTCTTCATTTCAATATTTCCTTTATCTTTGAGTAAAGAAAAAAGTCATTGGGGGCCAGATCAGGTGAACAGGGAAGGTGTTCCAATACAGTTATTTGTTTACTGGCTAAAAGCTCACTCACAGACAACTATACAATTAAGTTCACAAACCTGCCACTGTGCCAATATGTGCAATGGCCACTCCAGAAAGAGTTCCAAAATTGCTCTGAAGGGTGGACTAGATGCTGGCATCCATGCATAGCTTCCCCAGTAGAGTATTTCAAAGGTCAGTATAGTGGTATTTGGCAATGGGGAATGTAAAACTTACAACAATTAAGTTTGCAGACTTAACTGACAGACTTCGTAGTTTTTCTGTCTTCCCTCTTTCTTGAACTTCAGCTATTTTTATGTTAGACTAGTTTATATCTCCATACAAGTCACAGAGGCTTTGTTTTGTTTTCTTTTTTTTTTTTTAGTAGCTATTTTTCACTGTGTTTAGTTTACACTGTTTCTGTAACAATGTCTTTAGGTTCTCTATTTGTCTTTGCAGTGTCTAAATTGCTGTGAGTTGGAATTGACTTGATGGCAACAAGTTTGCTTCTTTGTTTTAAAGCATTTTTAATCTCATCCAGTGAATTTCTCATTTCAGATATTGTATTTTTCAGCTCTAGAATGTCATTCTGTTATTTTTTATACCTTCAGTTTTTCTCTGTATTGTGTTCATATTTTTTTAAAATCCTTGAGTACAATTATCATAGTTTTTAGTGTTCTTATCTGATAACTGCATCATCATTCCTGGAATTTTCTCTATTGACTAATTGTTTTTATAGTTACGGGTCACATTTTCTTGTTTCTTAACATATCTAGTAATTTTTTATTTGGCACTGGACATCATGTGTTTTGCATTATCTGAATTTTGTTATCTTCCTTCAGATGGTATTTTGGGCCATTTTGGCATGTAGTTAATGTACTTGGGGATCAGTTTGGTCTCTTTAGGCTTGTTTTTACGCTTTACCATATAGATTTATGAAAGCAACTGCCCCATCTTTGTCCAGCAGAACAAGAAAAAGACCTCTTATTCACATATATCATTAGAAGCCAGCCTTTTGGTCAGCAGTCAGGCACTTTAACCACTGTGCCATCAGGGCTCCTATACACTAGCCTTTACTCTATGGTTAGTTTGGCCCTACTTCTAAAACATGGCCTTTCTAGGGTCCCTACTGAGTCCCTGGCTGTTTACAGACGTCTAAACATGTCTTCTGCTGTTGTTCTTACGTGCTGTCAAGTCGCTTCTGACTCATAGCACCGCCCCCCCAACACAGTAGAACTACCCCGTAGCATTTCCAAGGAGTGGCTGGTGGAGTTGAACTGCCAACCTTTGATTAGCAGCCAAGCTCTTAATACTACCTTCCAGTACTGCATTCCGACTCGACGGCACTTGGCTTTTGGCTGGCTCAGTACTGCATTAAAAAAAAAAAAAAAAAAAAGGTGTTGCCGTGGAGTTGATTCTGACTCATGTTGACTTGATGGGGCAGTGTAGAACCACCTTGCAGGGTGTCAAAAGCTGTAAAGCTTCCGGAAGCAGACTGCCACATCTTTCTCTTGCAGAGCAGCTGGTGGGTTCAAACATCTGGTTGGTAGCTGTGTGCATAACCACTGTGCTACCAGGGCTCCTGGGTACTGCATGAACTCCCTGAATTATTTAGCTTACACCCCTGACAATTATGTTTTCCCCAGTCATTACTATTTGCTTAGTCTTGTTTCATCCTATGTGTGCTCAGCTATGAATTCAAGTCACAAGGGGAACTCATGCAAATATCCGGAGCCCGTTCTGTGTATAACTCCCTGCTCACTATTACTCCACCCCACATACTCCAACCTCCTCAGCTGCTCAGAACTCTAAGTTCTGTTCTCACTTAGCTAGACCTCCATGTTCTGCCTGGGGTCTCCTTCCTGGCAGTGTGGTCCAGAAAGTATGTCAGGCCCAGAAAGCTGGAGTAATCAATGACAGGGCTTGCCTCATTTGTTTCTATCCTCTCAAGGGTCACAGATCTGTGCTATCTGCTGTCTTATGTCTGAAAGCAGTTGTTTCATATGTTTTGTCCAGTTTTCTAGTTGTTTATAATGGGAGAATAAGTCTGGTACCAGTATTCCCATTAAGCCTAGAAGTGGAAGAATTAAATCTACTTTTTTAGTCTCATGGGACTGTCGTAGTTTATAGTTGCATTCTCACTCAAGGTAGAGCAGTCTCAAATGACTGAATGAAACACAGCAAAATAAATTGCCGGGGGAGTAACCACATCTTCCATAATTAGAGAAGTCCCTGGGTGGTACAAATGGCACTCAATGACTAGCTAAAAGGTTGGTGGTTCGAACCTACCCAGAACCACCTCAGAAGAAAGGACTGGCAATCTGCTTTCAAAAGATAACAGCTTTGAAATACCTGTGGAGCAGTTCTACTCTGCACACACAGGGTCACCAGGAGTCAGAACAGACTCAATGACAGCTAACAATAGTTTGGAGAAGCTTTAACATCTCATGTTGCCAACTTAATTTAAGGTCTACCCTCCAGGCCACACATCCTTCACAATGGGACTTTAATTGATCATTAACACCAGTAGAATGCCACCTGCAGTGGTATTAGCTATCTGCTGTGATCCCCTCCCACATAAGCTTAAGAGTACTGAGTAGGTTTCAACTGTGCCTTGTCTCACTGAGGTTTGAATAATAAGCTCCAGCCTGTTCCAGAAATCCTGAAATAAATCATCCAGCCATGTTTTCAAAGTCAGGTATGCTCACTTTTGTTTATCATGTCAAAAAGAAAACAAAGTCTTTCTTTATAAGACATGGAGCCCTGGGGCTGCAGTGGTTAAAAGCTGCAGCTGCTAACTGAGAAGCCAGTAGTTCAAATCCACCACTCTTTGGAAACTCTAGAGGACAGTTCTACCCTGTCCTGTGAGTCACTATGGGTCAGAATTGACTCAACAGCAACAGGTTTTGGGTACTGTAAAATACAAATGTGCAAGTTTCTGCTTTTGAGATGCTGACCAGTTTCCTCACTTGCTGCGTGTTGAGTGGGTTTTGTTTGCCATGTGCACAAGGTCAAGAGAATTAGTGTGTCGTAGATCATCTACCTACTTGTCAAGCCTTATCACATGCTATTTTATCCAAGTGAAAAACCAGTAAGATAAACGTGAAGCTGAAGCTCTTTCTTATGTATAAAATCTACAATTTGAATTAATTTGTGTGATGTCTGTTGAGCCCTACATGAGATGTTAAACAACTTACTTCAAAAAGGTTAATTTCAGAAGACACAATTATTGCCACTCTTTAACGTTTATTTACCTACCCACAACATTCTTGCTGCCGTGTCAAAGACACAATATAAGCAGAATTGTTACCTGGAAAATCAAGGTGGATTTAGCTAGCAGAGAGGTCTCCAAGGATATGGAGTAACATGTTGTGCTTTTCACACTGCAGAAATACAGCAATCTATGTGGATGCTACATATGCCACAGAAATGCCATTATAAGCCATAGTAGGGACTTGACTGAGGACAAAAAACATTTCGTGAGGGGAGGAGAGAGGCAGAGAATGAGTAAGATTTTTGTGTCTTTAAGATGAGATGATTCCTAATGGTTTTCCTGATAGAAGGAACTCAGAGGAACGTTAAAAAGACTTCAAGGTTAAAAAAAGAAAAATTTAAATCCAGTCCTTTCAGTGACTTCAGGTTTGCAGCACATCATGGTTCTTTATGAATGGAAACGGTGGCGTGTATCCACTGGCTTAATCTAAGGTGTCAACAATCCCTCTTGGAAGCTATTGAAATAAGAGGAGTGTCCACAATTACTAAAGCTTTTCCGGTGATAAAAGAGGAGTTGCATAAACCTCTGGCTGCGTGCATCAGAATGATTCAGCGTTTCACTCGGAATTTGCTCCCATTGACTTCTCAGAGAGGTACATTTTCAGGAATACTTTCTCATGCTTCGGTGAATCCGTTGAAAAGCAACAGCTGCTACTCCTCTAGCAGTTGAAGAACTTCTGGAAACTGGTCAGAGATCTGCTGTTTCGACTCCGCTTTCTTCACATCTGCTTTTCTCTTGGAGGCCAGAAAAGAGACAGAAGAGATCATTGGAACCACAGAAGAAAGTTTTTCTGTGTCAGGTTAGCAAGGCTGAGACGGCTGGGAAGACAGTGTGAGCCAAACTCCTAGCAATACACTGAAAGACTCTGAATAGAGCCTCTTGCTTATCAAGCTTGCCACCTAGGGGACCTGATTAAGGAAGGAAAGAAATAGGATACAGAGCCACTACCTACGTGTGAGCACCTACCTAATAAAAGCTTTGTGGAAACCAAGCCTATTAACCTCTTAACTTCCATGTCTGTGCAAACAGTGAGATTTTGGCTATACAGAAGAACCCTTAGAGAGTGTGGTGGCATCTGGATGTTGTTAGGTGCTGTTGAGTCGGTTCTAACACATAGCAACCCTCTGCACAACAAACAGAAAGTTGACCCAGTCCCACACCATGCCCACCATCATTGCAGCCATTCTGTCAATCCATCTCATTGAGGGTCTTCCTCTTTTTCACTGACCCTCAACTCTACAAAGCATGATGTCTTTCTCCAGGGATTACTCCCTCCTTACATGTCTAAAGTATGTGAGATGCCGTCTTGTCATCTTTGCTTCCAAGGAGCACTCTGGTTGTACTTCTTCCAGAACAGATTTCTTTGTTCTGTTGGCAGTCCAGGGTGCTTTCAATATTCTTTTCCAACACCACAACTCAAAGGAGTCAATTCTTCTGTCATCTTTATTCATTGTCCAGCTTTCGCATGCATATGATGCAATTGAAAGTACCATGGTTTGGGTCAGGCACACCTTAGTCTTTCGGGTAACATCTTTCCAATACTTTACAGAGGTTCTTTTGCAGCACATTTTCCCAGTGCAGTGTGGGTTTTGAGTTCTTGACTGCTGCTTCCATGGGTACTGATGGTGGACCTAAGTAAAATGAAATCCTTGACAACCTCAATCTGTTCTCCATTTATGACGATGTTGCTTAGTGGTCCAGTTGTGAGGGTTTTTGTTTTCTTGATGTTGAGGTTCAATCCACACTGAAGGCATCTGGATAGCTGAGAATAAAGAGACCCACAATTTCAAAAAATTAACTTTTCTCAAGGAGGAGTGTGCTGTCGCAGGGTGGAGAGAGTAAATAGAGTTATAGAGTGGTGGGTATGCAAAATTGACTTGGATTGCGTCATGGACTGCATTGTGTCCCCACAGAAGTGTGTGTATTGATTTGGCTGGGCCCAGATTCTCAAGTGTTGTATCACTTTTCCCATGTGTTGTGAATCCTGCCTCTGTGATATTGATGAGGCAGAATGGGCAACAGTTGTGTTGGTGAGGCAGGACTCAAGCTAGAAGCTTGTGGCACACAGAAGAGAAGTGAGCAGAGAAAGTTGAGAACGTCATGTCACCAAGATAGCAGCGCAGAGAGCGGAGTGCGTCCTTAGAATCTGAGGTTCCTGCACCAGGATGCTCTCATATTGAGTTCCGACTCTTAGCCTGCTGGACTGGGATAATTTCTCATATTGAATTTGGATTTGTAGCTTACTAAACTGTGACAAGAATTTCTTTTCTTGAAGCCAAATGTGACAATAAAACTTCTCTTCTTGAAGCCTTCCACTTGTGGTATTTTCTTTAGAGCAGTACCAGGTGACTGAGACAGATTGTGTACTTTCACTTAATCAATATTAAAAAAATTTTTCTTAAAAGAAACTATTCTAAAATGTACTTTTCTTTTGCAAATGTAATTTCTTTACCAACATCATCATTATCTATACCTGTCTCAGTAATGTGCTGTAATCCATTGTTGCCTAAGACATATTGAGATGATAGGACAATTCTCCACAGAAACTCTACGGGCCATTCTACTCTATCCTCTAAGGTTGCTATGAGTCAGAATCAACAGCAACAGGTAGATGGTTCTCTGTATTTTCTTTCGTGACATTTTCTTTGTCTTCTTGCTCACAGGTAAGTGGCTAATAGTCTCATCTTCCTGCAACTAAGAGATTATTTCTAACTGGATATGCACATAGAAAATATATTGCTAGGTTCCTTGTGCAAAGAAATTCATTAGCTTTAGTGCACAGAGTTGGTAACATCTACTTTACCTGCTCACAGGCAATGTTTTCTTCACCATCTTTTTCTGGAATGTGTTTCATATAGGTGAGATTGACTAGGAGCTGAGTGTTTGCTAGTGAGGTTCTTTTTCTTTCTTGTTTTTTTTTTTTTTACTGCAGTATATAGCTTCTTATATATCAAAAACTTAATTCCCATACTCTCCATAGTCCCTACAGGACTGAGGCATTCTTTCCCCTGGCAGCTAAGAATGTTAGCTGCTTAATGCTCACAATTGACTTTCTCTCTGGGGATTATCCTCAGCCAAAACTTTCACCCAAGGTTCGATTCCCCACCCTGAGTGCTGCTCATATCCAACGACTGTGATTGATGCATGTATAAGGTCTAGCCTCCCTGCTTTGAGTTGAGACAAATCTGCAAGTCTATCCCAGTTTCAGAACTTCCTGTGGGATTTGTGGGGCCTCAATTGCAACTAGATGACAGCTCAACTTCTCTCTCTGCCCTGTCCTGCTGCGCTCTCTCCTTTGTGGGGGGTGTTCCTGACAGCAGTCCCGTAGAAGTTCCTACATGCAATCTCCATCTCAGAGTTTCCAACCTAAGTGAGGCAATAATGAGTTTCTGGGCCAAATTCAGCCCAGCCTGTATATATCCCAGTTTCATGAACACGTAAGCTTCATAATAGTAGCTATATCTTGGCCTTCTTCCACTACAACTTCTTGATTTTCATATTTTCTATATAATTTCTTCTTTAAGTGGAGATTTTGAAGTTTACTAGTTGAGGTTATAAAAATTGGATTTCCAAAGGCATGTTGTAGGCTAACATTTATTCAGATAACCACCTTTATTAGAGAAATTTTAAGTCTTTGCTTATAGCCTATAAAGGAGCAAGACTGTTTTAAGTTATATACATACTTTTTTAAAAAAAAGAGTTTTATTTTTATTGTGATTTAAGTACAAATTTATAATCTATACCAATTTGACATGTAACATCCGGAACTTTCACCATTATTCTACTCGAACTGCCTTCCCTCCCACCCCACCCTGTGAGAGCACATTCTCACCTTTTATCCAGCACTGTCTCTGTCCATTTGACCAAGATCTGTCCCCTCTCACCCTGTCATCTCACCTCCAACAATGAACTCACAGACAGTCCTGTGTTCAGAAGTTCAAAAGTTTGTTCATCGCTTGTCTCATTCCATGTTTTGTGTGTCTAGTTCAATCTTTGTCAGGAAAGCTGGCTTCAGTGCTGGATGTGGTCTGGGGTTAGAGAGTCCAGGGGCCACACTCCCAGGGGATGCTCCAGACTGACAGACTAGTTAAGGGTGGTGATTTGGTAGAGTTGTAGTTCTACCCTCTAATCCTTCTCCTGCTATGCCAGGGACTCCCTTACCACATACCCCATCCAGGCAGCCATTGGTGGTAGCTGGGCACCATCTAGTTCTTCTGATCCCATGCTGGAGCTGACTCTGGTTCATACGGCCCCTTCCATCTGGTGGGCTCCTATTTTCCTCCTGTCCTTAATGTCATCTGTTCATCTCTGGCGCAGGTGGATTGAGACAAATTGGTACAGCTTAGATGGCAGCTTGCTAGATTTTAAGACCCCAGGACACCACTGACCCAAGTGGTATGCAGAACATTTTCTTTAGAGAAAAAGAAAAACAGCTTGGGTGTGCCAATTAGTCTGGATGGCCTCTGAAAGCATGGTCCCCAACCCCTGACCCTGTTACTCTGTCCTTCTAAAGAGTTGGGCTTCATTTAGGGACCAGTTTGATTGTGATGTAGTGCAGTTGTGGGTACTTCTTTTCTTGTGTGTGCTGTCACATCCTACATCCAACCTGAATCCTAACCACTATCTAATTGATATAAATCTCTCTCCCCCCTTCCCCCACCTTGTAACCATCAAAGATCGATTTCTTCTGCACTGAAATGTTTTGTTGCATCCTTATAATGATAGTCTCATACAATATTTGTCCTTTTGTGCCTGGCTAATTTCACAGAGCATAATGTCCTCCAGATGGTCCCACATTATCAAGTATTCCCCTAAATCATTGTTGGGCCTTAGCATTGTGTAGTATTCCATTGTATAAACTTACCACGGTTTGTTTAACTGTTTGTTTGTTGATGGGCGTCCGGGTTGCTTCCATCTTTTTTGATACAGTGGAGAGAGCTGCAATAAACATTGGCGTGCCTGTATCTGTTTGTGTGGTGGCCCTTATTTCTCTGGAGTATATTCCAAGGAGTGGGATTGCTGGATCATATGCTATTTCTATTTCAATTATTTACATAATAGTTATTTTAATTTCTTCAGTGTTATGAATGTTCACTTTGGTTATCCACTGTATTTTCTTTATTCCTTAAAGCAAAGTTTGTGCTCCCAAAGGAAAGGATATTTATGAGCATGTATTTTCCTACCCTCTTTAGCCTTCACATTCTTGCTGTTACAACTTAAAGAAGTAAGGTGTATCTTCATTCTTTTATTTGATTTCTAGTTTCCATCACATTATACTGACTCTGATAATCTCTTTACCCTATTGATCTCACCTAGAATTTTTTAGTCCAATTTAAATAGCCTAGTTAGCCAAGTTGAATTCAGAGATTAGAAGAGCCATTGAAAAAATTATCAAGCATTTGAATGTAATATATAAATTTAAATTTAATCACTTATTAACAGAAAAGTGTACCATTGATCAAAACCAGCACAAAACCTAAATTAATTCATCTATTTCATGGGGTAATAGTTGTGGAAGGGACCTTAAAACCAGTCACCAATGAGTCATCCCTATCTCACCGTGACCCCATATATGTCAGAGTAGAACTGTGCGTCATAAGGTTTTCAGGATCTGACTTGATGGAAATAGATCACCAGGACTTTCCTCCAAAGTGCCTGTGCACAGGCTAAACCTCCAACCATTTGGTTAGCAGTCGAGCATGTTAACTTTTTGCACCACCCAGGATCTTCAGAAGGGAGCCAAGAGATCTAATCCAAGCACTATATGCCTACGCCTCACTTACCAACTATGTCATCATCTGACATTTCACAATTAAGGTATTTGCATTTAGTGAAAAAACCTACTATCATACTATTTGCACATTATTGACATACGTCTGGCAGTAATGAACACCAAGCTGTTAGGTGAGAGTAACACTGGCTGTGATGGTTAAAGCTGTATGTCAGCTTGACTGGGCCTGATTCTCTAAGGTTTGGAAGTTATGCAATGATGTAATTTGACAGTTGTGTAATGATGTCATCATCCTCTATTTTGTGATCTGATATGGTTATCCTCCATTTTTGCATAATGCCAATTTTTACATAATGATCTGGTTCTTGGAACCTAACTATGCCTGTAAGTGGGCATATTCTACAAATAAAGCCCAGTCACACAACTTACGTGTGTAAAGAATTATCTAGTCACACAACTAGGTAGTGACAAAGCTAGAACCTGAAGCTAGATCTTTTAACCCTTGATTCAGGGATCTTTCCACTCTACCACCTAACCACTGAATTCCTTTTACTTTCTGTGCAAATAACTCCATAAACTTGGACAGTTTCCTTGACTCAATTACTTTCTTGACCACAGTTATTTTGATTCATTGTTCTGTTAACCTCAAGTGGATTTCTGGCATTCCCGGTTCCCAATCTGGTTGTGTAGTCCGTCAGCATAATTTACCCAACACTAGTTGACTTGAGTGAGAAAATATTTAGACTTTTTGATCAATATCAATGTTTTAAAAGAATAACCTGATAAGACCTTTCTTTTAGCTCCAGTTGAACCCAATGTACTGAAATAATTATCAGAAAATGTGCATATTCTTTACACAATATACTTCTTTGTGTAAATTTCAACCTCATTGTGGTAGGCTAAAACTCTCTTTCTGATCCAAAAGTCTGTGCAAATTGGTTCATTTCTCATATGCTTAGGCTCAATCTAAAATAAACTGGTTAACTAAATGAGGATCAAACGAATACTCAAATGTACACGTATGCATCACGGAAAGGAATGGGGGTGAGCTTTCTACCCGAATAAGAGCGTTGGAATTACTCTAGAAAGATAAGAGCAGTGCCAAGGAGAGGGCATGGGGACTCTGAACCTGTTTCACAAATATTTTCCTTTCATATCTGTGGTCTTTGTCAATCTCTTTAAACTCACCAAGGCAAGACAGGCACCGGACAGTTTCTTGCAGTAAATTATTTTGCCTAGAAATCCTGCACAGCAGGTATTGCCAGACTTAACTGCAAATGATAAACTAGCAATGCTGTTACTCAAGTTAGGAGGAACCTGCAGCAGCATAAAGCCGCTCATTCTGTTGTCATGGTGTCTCCTTACAAAAGTGAGAAAGAACTTGAGCATGACATGAAGGACTACAATTCTCCAGAGTTTTCCCCAGGGTTCACACTACCCAGAGAAGAAGCCAAACCATCTCTTGGCCTTGCCTCTAACTTCATTCTCTAGCAACATCTCCAGAAATATCACAGGTCTACCAAGTCTATGATGCAGAAATGTCTCCAGCTGTTGTTGTTGGTTAGTTTTCTTTGAGTCAGCTCTGAATCGGGGTGCTCTCATCGATAACAGAACAAAAGATCACTCAGTCCTGCACCATCCCTACGATCTTCGATATGCTTAAGTCCACTGTGGTGGCTGTTGTGTCCATCTGCTTCACAGAGGGTTTCCTTCGTCTTTGCTGACCCTCACTTAACCAAGCATGATGTCCTTTTCTAGGGATTGCCTTTCCTGATGATGTGTCCAGAGCAAAGCCGGTCAGAGCCAGAATGATGTGATGGAAACTTTAAGTCAAAGAAAAAAATGAGGAAGTATGCTACTTGTTTAAGTTTTAACATCAAGAATACTAGGGCTAGGGAATTTAGGAAAAGTCAGGATAGGAAAATACATGCTCCTAAATACCCTTTTCTTTGGGAGCATAGACTTTGCTTTAAGGAATAAAGAAAAAAATAGTGGATAATCAAAGTGGACAATCTCCCTTCTAAGAAGCATTTTTTCAGTTTCAGTTCTTTGTATGAAGCTTTCTCTTAAGCCTGGTGTGGTGGAATCTGACCTTGTTTCTTCTTTATGCCTGAACTTACTGAGCCACACCAAATGAACCACCTCCCGTTGGGTTTGGTGGGTGTGGATTCTTGCGGCACTGCAGACATTTCAGGGTCCTGCTGCTTCTCTAGAGTCAAGGGTTCTTATTTAGAGACTCTTGAGTGGTCTTCTGCACCACCCCTCTCCCACCACCTCCACCACCCACAACCAGCACCAGCCTCCTGGCATTCTCTGCTAGGGCACTGAAATTCAGGCTGAGACCTGCTGCCTTCTGAAGGTGTTTCCTTCCTATCTGGCATAACCCACGTAGAAATCACGTTTCATAATATTCTTCTTCTTTTGTTCTCAGATGTTCTAAGTCGGCTCCCAGCAGCTCATGTCAACAGTAGAACACCTGGGGCAGAGCTGGCTCCCAGAGCAGCAGGAGAGATCTGCCAGGATTGCTTAGGGTTTTCTGCAGTGGAAATTTTGGAACTGGGGCCTATTTAGAACTTTCAGAGATAACTTGGAAGGACAAAAGTGTCAATGCTTCCTATTAGAACAGGCAGAAAACAACATGGATCATTTTAAAGAAGAAAAGCTTTGGCCAGACATGAGAGAAAAGCCCTCAGAAGAGGGTGCCGCCAAAACAGTTCTTTCTTGAGGAGTGCAAAAACATAAGTCGCCATGGAGTCAATTCTAACTCACAGCGACCGCATGTGGTCACAGGAGAACTGCTCCCTAAGGTTTTTAATGGTTGTGATGTTTCAGAAGTAGATCGCCAGGCCTATCTTCTAAAGTACCTCAGGGTGGGCCCAAACTGTCAGCTTTTTGCTCCCCGGCTGAGCTTGCTAACTGTAGGCATCACCTGGGGGACTGCTTGCTGAGTCTCCTTTGGCTTTGTTTCTTCAGGCATGACTAGAGAAAGATCCCATCACTAGTCGTTTCTCAAGATGTTCGGTACACCTCGGGAGCCGGTACCAGATCTTGAGGGGAGTGAAAAGGCTACAAGTGCGTGCTGAACAAGGAGCCCTGCCCCAGCGTGTCAGTCCCTAAGTCTGTCGATTCATTACAGTGCAGACTTTGGCTGGCACCATATCTGCTTCCCCTGCCCTACCTTGGCCTTGCACGGTCACCTCCATAAAAGCAAAGGGTGAGTCAGCTGAAATGAGAAAACCTACAGAGGTGTGTTTCTGGCTCCTCCACACAAGACTCTGAGCAACGAGTGACGGCAAACAAAGCCATTAAAATCTGAAACTCTAAAGGGCAGGGTGTGGGAAGGTTCGCAGCACGGTTCGAGCAAGGTTGAAGCAGCATGTTCAGCAGGTTGGACATGTGTACTTTCCTTCCATTTAATAATTAGAAAGGAATTAACTCTCCCTGCTGAACTGCCGTCCAGCTCCTGGCGGTCCTTGTGGAAAAAACCACTGAGACAGTAAAAGCAAACAAAACAAATCCCAAACCAGTTGCCATCAAGTAGAGTCTAATGCAAGGCAACCACAAAGGCGTGCTCCCTAGGGTCTTCAGCAGCTGATGTTTCAGGCATAGATTGCCAGGCCTTCATCCCAAGATGCCTCTGGCTGGACTCGAATCTCCAACCTTTAGCTTACAGCGAAGAGCTGAATGGTTTGTGCCCCCTGTGGACACTAGCTGGCTTGAGTAAAGAGTTCTCTCTTTCCTACAGCAATTTATTTCGAGTTCTTCCTCATGTTCTAGAATGCTCATTACTTAAACATGGCTTCTCTAGTTGACTGGAGAAGAATGTGTTTCGCGTGCTAAAATCAAGCATCTGTTTGCTGACTGCCAATTTACAGGTGGAACATGTGGATAGACAAGCACTTTGAATCAACACAGTGTACTGTGACTTCAGAGCAGTAAACAGAATGCCATTCTTCAAGTTCTGTATAACCAGGGGAAGTTATCTACAGGCTAGCAGAGAAGACAATATCGCTCCTCTCTGCTACTGTGGAATGTTGCTAGGTAAGAAATATGAACTGTTGATCCAAAGTTCAGTATTCTGCCTCTGGTGAAGACCAACCCATTCTGTAGGAATCCTGAATTGTTTTCTTGGATCTAAGGCTTAAATCTCTGGAATGCCATTGTGAAATGTGATCTCTGTCTACCTGGCAGTGAGGAACAGGGTGGTATTAGATTTAAAAAAAATAATAATAATCTCTGTGGAGACAAGTTTTCACTTACACTTTGGAATCCATGGTAAAATACCCCCTAACCAAAATCAAACCCAGTGCTGTTGAGTAGATTCTAACCCATAACAACCCTATAGGCAGAGTAGAACTTCTCCATAAAGTTTCCAAGGAGAGCCTGTTAGATTTAACTGCTGGTCTTTTGGTTAGCAGACATAGCGCTTACCCCACTACACCACCAGCATTTCGAGTAAAATCCCAGGAGCTATGAGAGACTGGGTAGAATAGGGTTTAAGCACATGGACTCTGGAGGAAGACTATCCAGGTTCAAATCCTAGCTCCTTTACTTTACTTTTTGGTTTCTGGGTGGTACAAAGAGTTAATGTGTTTGGTTGTTAACTGAAAGATTAGAGGTTCATGTCCACTCAGAGGCACATTAGAAAAAAGCCCCAGTGACTGACTTCCCAAAAGTTAGCCATTGAAAACCCTATGGAGCACAGTCTTACTCTGACACATGTGGGGTTGCTATGAGTCAGGGCTGGCTCCATAGGAGTTGGCACTAGATGAGACCTTAGGCAAATTACTAATCTCTTTGTGCTTTGGTTGCCTACATTATGGGCTTGTTATGACTATTAAATTATATATGTAAAGTGCTCAGAAGTGTGCCTGGCACATAATGAGCTCTATGAAAGTATCTATTATTAAGTTAATAAAATAAAGATGTACATTACAACATGTTTAAGAGGAGCTCCTCTGGTTCTGAAAGTACTGTATGGAGCTGACATGGCCACGTGTACTAGAAGCTACCAACACATGTACAAGGAAGGAAGCTTTTTTTAAAATCTATGTTTCCCCTTTCACTCCTCTTCTAGTCATCCATCAAACTCTTACTTAACATTATACTTACAGCCTCTGCCTTTCCCTGGGAGATGAGTTCAGTCCATCATAACCAGTTGTGTCCAGTAGCCTCCAGCCCATGGCAATCCCTTGGGTTTCGGAATGGAACTGCATGCCCATAAGGTTTTCAGAGCTGTGATCTTTTAGAAGCAAATCACCAAACCTTTCTTCCAAGAAGCCTTCAAAGGGATTTGAGCCACCTTCCAGTTGGTAGCTGAGTGCTTAAATGTTTGCACTACCCAAGGATTCCATGCTGTTTCTTCAGGGAAGCAAGATTCTTCTGTGTGAAGTCTGGCTTACTTAATTTGTCCAGAGTCTCTATGCCCCAAGCTCTATTGTGTTCTTCCTAGTTTCAGTGTCTCTTGATTAAAATCTATCACTATTTATTACACTTTGATTGCATTGCTCATAACCCTTCATCTTTCTGGAAGACGAAATCTTAATCCTTTAAGACTACCAACAGACAGACTGAACATGTTTTTGGAATAATTTTTCATTGTTGTTTCTACTTCTTTATGACATGCCTTACTGATGGAGGTGTGAGTGAAATACAGAATGGTCTGTACTGCATCATGCATACAGGACTTTAGCTTATGTGATAGTACTGGCCAAACAAAAAATTGTCATATTCTGAATGGGTAAGGATGACTGGAAACAAACAAACAAACAAAAAACACCATAGGATTAATCTATTTAAGAAATATTAATGAAGATAAAAATCCAAGTACCTGTAGCCCCCAACTGAGGACAAATCTGAGTTATGATGAACTGATGGCCATTAATGTATCTGGAACACTGCATCATCCTAGAAGAAAGTTAGGGGAAAATGCATGGAGGGGATAGGGGAAAAATTGCTGAGTGATGTGAACAGGTTCCATACATTTGATGAAGATAATATGATGGAAGAGATTGGTGATCAGATGGTCCCTATGGCAAGGACACTGAATGTAGAACTTGAAATTGTCAATGTGGAGCAGCTCATAGATCACAGAGGAGATTTAACAGAGGAAGGAAAGAAGATGTCAAAAATTTTACAGTGAAAAAATTAGCTGGAGTTTTTTCTAAACTAAATCAGGGACTTCAGTTGCTTCAAAACATGAACTCAAATGCTGATTGCTTTGCTGAAGTCAATAGCCAGATTCGGGAAGCAGTGAAGTGTTACCATTAAGTATGTGAAGAATTAAAGGAAAGAATTGTATAAACAAGTCCTATTAGTTTTCTGACTAGAAATGCCATCTCATTCCCAGGGATAACTCCACAAGTGGAATTATTGCCGCAACTGACAAAATCTCAGCATCGTCCAACTCTTCCCTGCCTTCGTGTAAATTTTTATGATTTGTGTATCTTTCATATATGTGTGTGTTAAGATGTATCTGTAAATCTAGATGTAATGTTTCCAACCCCTAAAGACAATTATCAGATTTATAAAGATACTGATAATAGAAAGCAATAATAATTAAAACTAAAAAAGAAAGAAAAGAGGTATTTGACTTATGTCAGAACCAACTTACAATGGAGTCACTGCATGGAACCTGATAGTGAGTCAAGCCAGCCAGCCAAGTGCCGTCGAGTCGGATCTGACTCATGGCGACCCCTGGCCCCTAGGGTCACCATGCGTGAGTCAAGGACTACCTATATAAATCAGAAAGAGTTGAAAGGAAATTTAAAGCCTCATTCATCACACAAAACCTGGGATACAGTTGATCAGGTTTTGAGTTTCCCAAGAGTGGATCACTATCTTATAAAAACTAGTTGCCAAACCACTGTGTCAGATTAGGACTGGGCAGCATACGGTAATTTTGGGGTAATTTTTCAGAAGTAGAACACCAGGCTGGGTGGTTCAACCCTCCAACCTTTGGGGTAACAGTTAAGCAATTGAACTGTCTGGGCCACCCAGGGACTCCTCATTGTCTTAGACTGCTCCTTTTTAAAAATCCTCTATGGTAAGTAATGTAATTTTGAACATATATAAGTACTCAGTTTATATTTGTATACTAAGAATTTTTATTGGAATTAAGTTTTAAAAGAGTTTATCTGTAAAAACAATTTATGAAACTCTTTAGCTGTAAAAAAGAGTACACTTTGAAAATATAAACACATTTATGAAAAGGCTTAACTCAGAATTACAGGGCTTTTCTCCTGCAGTATAAATTACTCAAAAGGGGAAAAATCCAAAATACCCTTGTGTGAATGAGGAACATTCTACCTGACCTGAGATAATAGTTTAACCCTCCTGCTTTAAACATAAGAGAGAACAAGAAACCATAAACCTTAGAAGGATGATTTCATCTAGACCAAATCTTTCATTTTACAGATGTACAAACAGAGGCTCCAAGAGGTTAACTTGTCCAAGACAGATCGTTAACTGGACACCAAGCTGAAGCTGCAATTCAGACCATCTGATTTCCTGTACTTTTGCTTCTTCTCCTTATGAGCTGTTTAGTAAGTAAAAACTTTAAATATCCTTTTGATTCCTGAAATGGATAATTAAGAAAAAAGGAAATGAACAGTTAGGAAAAGAAGCAAACACAAGGTGACAGGAGAGAAAAACAGGCTACAATGTCAGGGGCCAGTGTAGATGTCCCCTATCCCTAAAGCCAGCCTTCTATCCTGATTCTTAGGCCCCCCTACCCTACAAGGGCTGGGTTAAGGCATGTGAGGACCCTGAACACTGATAATCTGTGGTGACCCCTCCTCCACTGACTCACACATTCCAGTTGGTATGTATTTGAATTATGTATATGCATGTATATATGTGTGTGTCTTAGCTACCTATAATGTAACTGGTTTTTGTTTCTGTTTTTTAATGCAGCTATAGTATTGTTAACAGAATGCAAAAGTGGCACATGCCATTTTAGTGGAATGAAATGAACTGGATTATAAATTTCTTAAATGGGTGACTATAGCAAGAATTAGACTCCATGGCCCATGCCCACCACTTGTACCTTAGAAATAGTACAGTCATGTGCTGCATACTTTCTGTTCTACTAGCATTTGACTGCATGTATGACTGAGGTCTGATAAGGTTGTAATGAAACCAAAAATCAAATCCACTGCCATCAAGTTGATTCCAACTCATTGCAACCCTATAGGACAGAGTAGAATTACCCAAATAGGCTTTACAGGGGTTGGTTTGTAACTATCTACCTAAGTTGAAGTTTTGTAACCAGGGACTCCCTGTATGTAATATGCTGTGTACATTTCACAGAATGTAACATGGATGTTAAATAACACATAACTCTGTACTCCCAAGATACCCACCTAGGTAAAGAGTTTCAGTTACAAGGGAGAGGATCTTAGGACACAGATGTCAAAAAAATATGTTGAAGTGATGGGGCCTCATAGCTTAAACAACCTTACACACAAGCATCCTCATGACCCTGTGTGAACTTCATTTCTGGCCAACACATTCTCACACCCTGGAGCTGATATCAGTTTCATTTAGTGCCCTGCCAGTTCCCTTCCCCAGCTGCACTTGCATTTCCTTGTGTCCTAACTGCTTGGCCCTTGTAGGTCTTTGCATTGGTCAACTGGTGCCTGTTTTTGTTTGATGCCCTAAGCACGTGCTTTCCTTGCCTTGGGGAGTAATCTGTCCTTGACCCTACTAATTCATTTGCTCACTAGAATCACTCTGCTTTTCATACTGGAGACCCCTGCTCTATGACCAAATTCCTGATCCCAACTTCTACACACATGTAACAGACATCTGTGAAAACACATACACACACACACGCCAGAGTAAGCTAAAATCCTCCTCCAGTTCTGCAATCACTTTCTCCCTGGGGTTGATCTGTCACTAGAGCCCAAACTCTTGTCATCCCTTCCATGTTTTAGGAGGCCAAGGGCCAGAACTGAGGAAAACGGTGACGTTGCAGTTGATTTCAGGAGTCTTTCCCCATCCTTCTTGGCCCTGCCCTCACTACCCACAGCCGTCCTGTAGCTCGGTCCCAGACAGGAGGGTTCCCTGTTGAGTTCAGCCCCAGGGTTTCAGCCATCCTGAGCCAGCTTCCTTGCCTTACCCAGTTGTACTTTCTCTGTCCCTCATTCCCATCTCTACATCACCCCAACCTGTACCAGTGTCACCATCACTCCTGCACGAGATATAAATTTGCTCTCTGGCAACTGTCACACTAGAAAGGCAATCACACTATGGTAGTTCTTCTGGGGTAGTGTGGAAAAGTAACTGTTTATTAACGTGTATTAACTTCTCAGGGCATGTTTGCATTTTAGTAGGTGGTAATTCAAATAACCCTCTATAATGGGCCTATAGGAAGGCGACTCTGGGTTAGGGAAACCTTTGAGGTACACCCATGAGAGACATCTGGCTCTGACTCTACTTCCTTTCTTCCTGTTACCTAGGCCCGGTGTGTGCAGGTGACCCTGCACCCATTATCCTACTCCTGAGACACCTACCTGTCTCTGTGATAGTGCCACCTTAGCTAAAGGGGACCACTAAGGCAACCCTGGGACTGCATTTGGTGCTTGGCTCCATAGTTGAGAGTTAAAACAGCTGAGTCTCTACTTACGTGTTGTTTTTCAAATTCCATATTGATTGACTTACCTGACTCAGTATTACTACTGTTCAATCAGATGCTCGATTCTGAAAAATTCTCACTGGGAGACTTCAACAGAATGGCCAGTTGAAATGCAATTCTTAAACTATTGGTAAGTGGCCTTTCAACTCTTCCTCATGGAAATTTTTCCCAAACCTACTGATGTTGCATTGACTAAAATTCTCCTTTGAGCTCTCTTTTAAAATTGCCTCTATGCTGTGTTAGGGAAATGAGTAAACAAGTAAAGGGTCAAAAATTGTTAGGAAGGTACAAGAGAAATGGAGGCAGGAGTACAGAACCACTAACTCTTGACATTACTGAGGGCCGATTTGGCAGAAGTGAACCATGTATTTCTAGTATCACTGGGGCCACATAGATTGTAGAAGTAAATTCTTGAACAGGAATTCCTCACCGAAACGCATTTCACTGAATGGTACAAATGCCCTCTAAATTACCTGAGGAAATTTAAGCTCTGGGAGCAGTTCATAGCTGGGCACTATGGCTGATGAGGTCCTCCTGAACGATGGTCATTCTGGATGTGGCCATAGAGAGACATATATGTATCTCCCTATATACAGTTTAGCCATAGCTCGTCTTATCTTCTCAAGTGAGTCACCCAAATAGCCAAGTGTCAGCCTTTGTCCTAATGAATGGACTGTTTGTCTCCTTTCACTTGAGACTACTGGTACCCTGCACCATTTCAGATTCTATGGAATTCCTTTCCTAGTGAACACATTGTGACAAATCCTAGACCATAAACCAAAATAAGTCTTATTTGTCAACAAGTTACCTCTTTTTCATCTAATAGAAATTCTTTTTTCTTTAAATGATACTTCATAAAGAAATACCAAAGTCTAAGGGCTAAAATCTTATTCAGACTCTATTTCAACCATTTTTCTTTCTTTCCTTCTTTTTTGTTTTATCATGACTGAATTCAAATTTGCATGCCTGCCTATTTGCAGCTCCTCTGCTCTCCTTGCCTGGGACAGCACACTCCTCCTTTCTGTTCTATACATGTCATATCCTTTTAACAATCTCATGTCCCCTCCTCTCTACCCTCTCCACTCCCCTCTAGTAGGAGGCCGGTAGGATGACATCCTGTAGATGCAAAGAACCATTAAGTGCACAGTCTGTGTTCCTGAGGCCATTCCATTCCTATCTGAAGACTTGACATCAGTAATGATCTATGATCAGGGCAGCATCAGGTCTAGGGGCCATGCTCCCCGGAGAACTCCCAGGCCTTCAACCATCAATTGTGGTCTTTTAGTGGAGTTCTTAGGGTGCACTCCTTTTTTTATCATGTTGCCACTGGGTCTCAACATTGTGAGCCCCATCTCAGCTCTTTTCTCTTTTTTTAAGACATTTAAATTTCTGTGTTTTTCCAATGGACTAAAACCTTGAGCCCTACTGGTATAGCGGTAAAGTCTTATGTCTGTTAACCAAAGGTCAGCAGCTTGAATCCAACAGGCACTCTCTAGAAACCCTATGAGGCAGTTCTACTCTGTCCTATAGGGTCACTATGAGTTGGAATTGACTCAGTGGCAATGAATTTAGGTTTTTTGTGGTGTGTAAAGTCTGGCTACTAGAAGCCAGGAAAGAAAGATACCTCTCCCAGGATACCACTGAATTTAACTAACAGTTTGGCTAGGGATTGATCTTAAATTGATTTAACTAATTTTCTTCTGTCAAAACTGATGTTTTCTTCTTGTTTTCTGAAAAAGAATAAAACGAATAATATTTAAAAGATCAGGCATTAGACTGTCTACGTTTGCACTATATTTTATAATTGTCATCATCACATTGAAAAGTACTTATTAAGCCATTCCTTATGTATGGTGCTGTGCTAAGCAGTGCATAAAGAGAACTACAGAGAGACAATTCCCATTTTGATGGGTGGAAAAGGGAAGCTAAGACTGAGCCCCAACATGAAGAATATAGATTGTTGCAGCAGGTCAGGAGTTAGGGAGAATAAGAAACATTGGTGGTTTGGTTTGGTTTTGCATTTTGGCTGTTGTTTTCACAGTTAAATTTGCTAAGTAATAATAATGATATTCATACAACTGGAGAAGTAGAAGAGACTTTAGAGAACATCCAAACCAATCTTATTTTACAGATCAGGAAACTGTATGCTGCAGACGCAAATTGGCTTGCCCGGTTACAGAAAATTAAAGACATACCACTGGGGCCTATGACTTAGGTACCCTAATTCCAAATCTAATCTTCTTTCCATTGCACACTTTTGCCTCAAATTCTTCTAAATAGGTTGGTAAGATTTTTGTAGATGCTATCCCAGAGAAGATTTTTTAAAAAGGTAAGGTTAGGAATTGCAGTGATTTCTTTAAGAGGAAGATGAGGAAAAGATGAGAGGCAAGACAAGCACATGGCTGGGAGACAGAAAAGTTTCAAGGACAAGTGGAAATGAGGGAGAAGTTGCAAGTTAACACATATTCCCAGGATGGGGTATGGAGAGCAGCAGAGGGACCTTGCAATGGATATCTCGACTCCTGGATTCTGCCTCTCATTGGCTTCAGGAACAGAGAGCCGGTATTTAACATACTTCTTCTTAGTTTCCTAATGGAAAAACAGAAGGGTTGATTGGCACTTGCCTCCTGCATGTCCTTTCCTGCCCTGGGGTCTTATGATTCTATTACTTGATGGACACAAAAACGATGGTTCTGGAAAGAAAAATCTTGTGTTGATGTGGAAAAATGTATAAACTGTAGGGCTGCATGTGAAAAAGTAGTTAGTAGCCAAGAAGTATTCTTTATGTCAGTATTTTTTTGGTTTCAGTCTCAGTCACTTGTCACTTTTTGCTGTATAGGAAGATTTGGTTATTTTTTTATTCATATGTTAGAAGTAGGAAAGCCAGACTTTTTATTGCTGTTGATGTGAGGTCCATATACATGCATGCATGCAGCCTTGTAATTCATGGGTTTCACATTTGCAAGTTTGCCCACTCACTGAAAATAGTTTTATGGTCCCTAAATCAGTATTAGTGGTGTTTTTTACAGACATTCACATATATGTGCACAGTGGTGAATAAAGGTGACTTGGCCAACACACGTGATCTTAGCTGAGGTTGAACACAGTGGATTCTGCCTTCTTGTCTCAGCTCTCATTCTGCAAATAGGATTCCCTTTTGTGGCCTATTTAGTGCCACAATATTTGCGTTTGTTATGTTTTTTTATTGGTGATTTCACTGTTAATGGCTCCCGAGCAATTGCTAAAGCACTGTCTGGTGTTCGTAAGTGCAAGGAGGTTATGATGTGTTTGTGAGAGAAAACATGTGTTCAGTAGCTTCGTTCACATGAGCTATGGTGCCAGTCGTCATGAGCTCAAGGTGAATGAACCACCAATCTATATTAAATAAAACCCCAAAAAACCAAACCCACTGCCATCAAATCAATTCCGACTCATAGCAACCCTGTAGAACGGAATAGGACTACTCAATAGAGATGTTAGGCAGCTGAGCCTGTTCCCAGAGCCAATAAGAATCAGTTTTTCTCTCCGCCCTTGAGTCTCTCCAGTGGAAGGCTGTGGCTACACAAGGTATTCGTTTATGTGCTGTCCTCAGTAAATACAAAAAAGAGAAGGAGGGAGGGAGGGAGGGAGGGAGGCGGGCAGGCGAGCGGGCAGGCAGGCAAGCAATTAGCACTGTTTGGCTGATTTCTCTTATGCTGGGCCACTAAAATAAACTTCACAAATTTCTGATTCTAGTTTGAAAAACATAGGGTACCACTTTTTTTTTTCTTTTTACCACTCCTTGATGTGCTAAACAAAACTTTCAGATGTAAGGCAAAGAGCAGCAATTCTAACTCAGAACTGCTGATTCAGGGCAGATTTAAGCAAAGGCACACAGGCTGCGTTCCACACGAACGTGAATAAATACGGCAGGGACATGTGGTCAGACCATCCCAGGTATCTGAATGCAGCCGGCAAGGTCCTATGAGATGTCTGTGTGTTTGGGGCTTGTCATTTGGATGTTTTGTCTGTACAACACTATCTTCATGTTTAGAAACATCCAGACGATGGATTTTAAAACATTTTGTTTTAATGAGATATTTGGCGTCACTACTATGAAGCATTTTCAATCAATAGACATCTTTGACCTTTAAAATAGCAGATGATTCATTTTCTTTTAAACTATTCAAGTAAAAATCTCCATAACTATAACACCTGAACTCAGTTTTCTCCATGTTGTCTTACCTTTTTCAAGAATTACTGTTGGAAATACTGTAAACTAAAACCCAACTTCAATGCCTCTGATGTGTTTAGAACATTCTCACTCACTGTCAGCTTGCCTGTCTTTTCTTTTTTCACATTAAAATTTGATCTTTGCCTTATAGGAACAATGAAGAAATCCAGATCTGAATAGCCCTTTTTATAACACACAGCCATTGTTTGCACTTGCAAAATTGGATTAAGAAATCACTGGTATTCTTACACATGTTTTTTCTGCCAAAGAAAATTGAGCATATTTGTGCTTAGCCTTGAAATTTCCACCAACCAGGTGGGGTGATTATGTAGCACCCACACTCTTCTCCTTGGCTTCCCCACTTCCCCTGGGAGATCTCAGCTTAAAGCCCATGTAATGTTCAAAAACTCCTCTTGTGCCTTCCTGTGTTACACCTGTCCTGCAGGTGAAATTGTTTCCTATCTGGAGTGCATCATGAGGTCGAACACTTAATGTGTAAAAACTCAAATAAACTTCTTTGTTTCCTCCTTTCCATCTTGTCCTATATTCAGCATTAGAGAACGCAGCCTTCTGTTTCATAAGAACACCTTCTTCCTGCTTTTGTCTCTCCCTTTAGTCTCACTTTCCACATGAGCCACAATTGCTTTCTTGGACATGAGTGTATTACAAGATCAGGTGATGAATACCATTTCCTTCTTTAGTTCTGCAAATACTTGAATCATTTAAAACCCCAAACCTACCTTTTCACCTTCCTCTCAAAACCAACCCACCTCCCCCGCCACACACACAATACACATACAGGCACATGCATACTGACTTTTCATCCACAAAAATTATAGCTTGAAATGTCATCAACTTAAAAAAAATTAAGAACTTTGAAAAATAAAAATGTTTTTTATATATATATATATAACTAAATGTTATAGAGAATATACTGATCCACAAACCAAGTCAAACCCCTTACTGTCAAGTCAGTTCTGACTCATAATGACCCTGGACAAACAGAACTGACCCATAGGTTTTCCAAGGCTATAATCTTGACGGAAGTAAGCTGCAACATTTTTTTCCCACAGAGCTGCTGGTGAGTTCAACCTCTGACCTTTTTTGATTAGCATTCAAGTGCTTTAACCACTGCACCACCAGGGCTCCTAATATGGTGATCAAGCCTTTCTAATTGGCAATTCTTTGCTTTCCATATATCCCAGCCCTGTCAAATATAAAATAATATTCCTGGTCAATAAGCCTTTGGAGTTTTAAAATGCTAATCTTCATCTAAACAATACATACCTACTAAGTCAAATAATATTATAAAACAAAATATAAAAACTGCAGTTCTCCACTACTAGACAGAATCAGCTTGATGGCACACAAGAAACGGAGTTCTACATCTTAGAAACAATCACTTTCACCTCTTTCTCCCGCTGTGTCCCTCCATATTTCAAATAATATGCTTATGCTGCTTTTTCTTTTTCCAAATATGTTGCCATCGAGTGGACTGTGACCCATAGAGACCATATAGGTAGAGAAGAACCACCCCTGGGGTTTCCCAGGAGCACCCAGCAGATTCTAACTGCCAGGCCTGCGGTCAGCATCCGGACTCCTCACCACTAGCCCCAGGGTTTCCTTTCCTAACCAAGTTAGGCTTTATCCAACTTGTAAGTGTGGAAGCTGTGAATCTGGCCCTCTTATACTCCCACCCACAGAAATGCACCCATTTTCCTTTCATTCTCCCAGTATAGTTTTATCTGGTTTTTGATAAATAATCATTATTTTCATTATGTTAGTTTGTATGTTCAACGAATTGAATATATTCATATATAGCTATTCATTATCATTGTGAAAATACTGTTGTTCACAAGTGAGCCAAGTAGTAGATCATGATTACATTCCTTTTCTTGTACAAGTTTACTTTTTCCTCTAGTAATTGCCTCTGTTTTTTTTTTCAGCTACCACTAGTTCTTCCCAAACTTTCCAGATGGACTGTACACAGTCAGACCCACCCATCCATCCACTACCTACCAACACATTCCGACTCATAGCAACCCTCTAGGACAGAGTAAAACTGTTCCATGGTGTTTCCAAGGCTATAATCTTTGCAGATACAGACTGCCACATCTCTCCTGTGGAGCAGGTGGTGGGTTTGAACCACTGACCTTTTAATTAGCAGTCAAGTGCTTTAACCATTATGCAACCAGAGTCAAACACATGAAGTAATCTCTCAGTATCCTTTCTGGGGACTCGAGAGATATCTCTCTTAGAAACCCTCCCTTCTCCTGGTTGAGGCAGGATGACTTGAACTTCCGTCCCCCCGTGATGCTGTAGTCCTTGCCTTCTCCATCACCCTGAGAACTATCCTTCCTCTCTCCAGGACTGGTGCCCCAGCTTCCTAGATTCTGTCTTCTTTGCAACTGGCTCATTCTACCTTTTGCTCCAGCAAATCCTCCAGTTGCTTCCTACGATGAGTGAGGCAAAGTTTCTTTAACTTTTTATTTGTAAATAACTTAAACTTATACAAAAACCAAAAGAATATGACATGGAACACTCATGTAATCTTTACCCAGATTCTTTTACTGGGAACACTTTGTGCACTGGTGTTATCACTCACATGTACACATGAGTGTGGGTGTCTCTACAGTAAAAACATATTTTTTTGAACCATTGGAAACTAAGTTCTACTTTATAGCCCTTTGTCCTAATACTTCTATGTATAGCTCATAGAACGAAGATACTATTTTACATATCTATAATCCTGGATCAAATTTAATAAATTTTACTTTGATAGAATGATTAATCTACCATCCATATTCTGATTTTGGCAACTGATGGAAATAAATTGATCCAAGAATTTTTTTCATATGTATCTCTCTACATGTTTTTTTCCTTTAGTATCAGGTATAGTCTAGGATCAAATATTGCATTTAGTTGTTATGTCTCTTTAGTCTTCTCAAATTAGAACTGTTCCAGATTCTTCCTTGTCTCTTTCAGCTCCTGGTAGCCCCAGCAGTTGCCTGGCACATAGCTGTAACATCATGTGGTCGTCTTTTCTTGGTGTCTCTTCTCTCTTTTATAGGTACCACTCAGATTAGATTAGGACCTACCCTGCCTAGAATGGCCTCATTGTAACCTCCCTGATAATGTCTTTAAGACCCTGCCTCCAAACAAGGGCACATTTACACTTAGTACTTCAGCATATCTTTTTGTAGGACACAATTCAGTTTGCAGTGTTTCCTTTCAATTTCTCCAAAGACTAAATCTCCATCGTTTTACACGGTAAGGGGAAGAGTGGACACCCAGCTGGGTGGAGTAATGGGACAGATAGGTAGCACTAACTGTTCTTGATAAAGATAGTCAGTGAATCCTCAGTCCTCACTCATCCCAACATTCACGTCATGCCTTCAGTTCCTGGACCTTCTACAGTTCCATAGGATAAATCAGTTCTCTTCTCAGTACCTCTAACCCTCTGTGGACTTAGGTTTTGCTTTCTTCGTTCTACCGAGTCAGTTACCACTGATCCTTCTACTTCTCATGTTCTAAATTTCGGGGCATCTTTCATCCATTATGGAGCCCTACTGGCACAATGGTTAAGAGGTATGGCTGCTAGCCAAAAGGTCGACAGTTCAAATCCACCAGCCACTCCTTGAAAATCCTATGGGGCAGGTCTACTCTGTCCTACAGGGTGGCTCTGAGTTGGAATCTACTCAATGGTGACAATTTGGTTTCATCCATTGTTATTTCCTTTTCCATTCTCTTTGTATTGGTGAGTTTAGGCTATTTAAAATCTCCACTGTGTCACTCTGGTGATGTTTCAGAAGGTAACAGAGGCAAACATGTATATTCACTTGCTTTAGTCATCTTGTACTACTCCTAATAGAAATACCATGAGTGAATGGTTTTAACAAAGGAAAATTTATTCTTACACAGTCCAGTAGGCTATAAGCCCAAATTCAGGGTGTCAGCTCCAGGAGCAGGCTTGCACTCTATTGGCTCTGGAGGAAGATCCTTGTGTTGTATCAGTCTTTGGTCAGGGAGCATCTCGGCACAGGAACCTCAGGTCTGAAGGACACTGCTCTACTCCTGGTGCTGCTTTCCTGATGGTGTGAGATTCTTGCCAACTCTCTGCTTGCTTCCCTTTCCATTATCTCTTGTGGGATAAAAGGTGGTGCAAGCCATACTCCAGGGAAACTCCCTTTTCAGTGGAGCAGGGAGTTGACCTTAGGGACGGCCTGACAGACCCACCCTAATCCTCTTTAACTTACAGTGTAGGGAAATCACAAAATGAAGGACAATCATAAAATATTGGGAATCATGGCCCAGCCACATGGTTACACACATTTTTGGGGGAACACAGTTCAACCCATGACATCAATCTACCTTGTTTAACTAGAATATTGAACAAAACATTGAATCTGTAAAAAAGAAGCAACATCCAATTTTAAAATTAGCATTCTGGTAGGCTGCACTGACTCCTTTCCAATTCAAATACAAATTGACCTAAGTTTGAGGGCTGTACTCTTTAGCTTGCTTTGTGATTCAAGGGAAAGACATGATCCAATTAGTTGCTGAGGAGGAAGAATGCTGAAGCTACTCAAGGTATAACATGAAACAATTTACATTATAGAACTGCCCCATAGGTTTTAGAGATACCTATATTTCCTTCTAAATTCTAAATGTAAATAAAGGGGCCTGGGTGGCACAAGTGGTTTGCCATCAGCTGCTAACCTAGAGGCTGGTGATTGGAATCCACCCAGCAGTGCCACTGGAAAAAGGCCTGGTGATCTACTTTTGTAAAGATTATAGCCAAGAAAACCTTCTGGAGCAGCAGAGTTGTCATGGGTTGGAGGGGCCAACTTAACAGCTGCTAACAGCAAAGCTAAGTAAAAGTGACTTTCAATCATTGTATCACCATTTGTCTTCACTAGAAGGAAGAATTGAGAACGTAGTGTATCACCTGGGTCAGCTTGGTCAAGCTTCATCTGAATGTGAGCTTCTCAACCTTTTGCACATCACACAGCATATACAAAATGGTATGTGTGTGTGGCACGGACAGGGTCCCTGGGCATCAAAGATGGTAAAGTGCTTGGCTGCTAACAGAAAGGCCAGAGGTGTGAGTTTACCCAGAGGCACTTCAGAAGAAAGGCCCGGCAATCGACTTCCAAAATATCAGCCGCTGAAAACTCCGTGGTGCACAGGTCTACTGTGACATACATCAGTCACCATGAATCTGGACCAACTCAACGACAACTGGTTTTTTATATAAAGCACAGAGGGGTAAATCTAAGAGGCCACTTCATGTCCCACCCGGTTTCTCTCAGGGCTGAGAAGATCAATCTCTGTACACCTGAGACATATTCCCTGCTCACCAGCCCTGATCTAAAATCACTCCAGGCAGAGGCAAACCCAGGCATTCGTCAGCGTCCCCAGGAGAAGAGAGTCTACTTCTCTTCCTGAGGGAAATTTTTCCCTTGGCTGTTCCCTCAGATTTCGCTGCCTGAACAGCAGTCAGCATTCCTTACATCAAACCCCACCGTACCACCTTCCTGGCCAGTGCCGTCATTTGTAAGGAAGATATTTTAGGTGGACACCCAGGATTCTATTCTTTAAAGCACGAATTACCTGTCAGATTTTCTCTCGTAATGCACCCTAATGTACTGAGTATCTCATGTCTGAGGCCCAGATTACAGATTGCTTCATAAGGGTCTTTTCTATCTGGAGTCAGCAAAACGCTGAAAGTAGATACAGAAGTAAATGAGTTAGCAATCCGTCAACACTTACATAACCCTAACTGTAAACAAAACAAAAAACAAAGCCACTGCTGTCGAGTTGGTCCGACTCACAGCAACCCTAGACGTCAGGGTAGAACCACCCCACAGAGTTTCCCAGGACCACCTGGCGGACTTATAGCAGGTGTAGCACCTAACCCACTATGCCACCAGGGTTTCCAACTGCAGGAGCTAGGGGTGCTGAAAAAGATGCTTCCTGTGGGAACAACAACAAAAAGAAATAAAGACTCAATGAGTTTATATCTGACACTGTATTCTGGTGCTTTATTATTCATCTAAAGCAGATTTATTTCTACCTTGCTTACTGTCTGTTAAAAGACCAGACCTAACAGTGTCTTGCTTCATTTCACTAAACATCTTTCAGTGGAAGAATGGATCTGGTAAAGGCATCTACAGGAAACTCACAGACTGCTTGTTTTTAAGTGCACAGTTTAAATTAGATCTATGACAAACTACCTGAGTTTAATTTCTTTCTAAAAATACGAGAATAATAAACTTTTTGTTGTTAACATTTTGAACATGCTGATTATAAGTGAACTAGCCCTTACCATGCATGGCTATGGGAAGGAGTGGTATTTTAGACTTTACATTCTTTTTTTTTTTTTATTTCCTGCCGTCCACCCTGGGTGGATGGTCCCCATCTCAGTTTAGAAGTGTCAGTACTTAAACCTGGATAACTGCTTTTTTCCTTTTATTTAATGCTTCCTTAAAATGCTATTTATATCCCTTGCATTAGAAAGTAGTAACTACTGCCCTTCTTTTTTAGTTCCTCTTTTCTTTATAAATAGTACTTAGTCCTAGTAGCAATGAGAGTGGCAACCTTAGAAGAGTGTTAAAAGGAGGACTTAGGCACACAGCTTGCTCCTGTACAGCCTGAGGGCTTTCTAGACATAAGACACATAGAGCTTCATGGTCCCTAATCTTTTAACAGACCAGTGATGCTTAGGATCTTTGTACATGAGATATTCTCAGTGCATAAACATGTTATTTGCCATAGTTTGTAGACTGAGATGTATAGGCAAGCTTTTGTGAAGCTGTTTTCTTTTATTTAATTCTATGCACTTGCCATTTGGGTCCCTGCCAACAGATTAGAGCCGGGGCCTTGTGTTAGGGCTCTACAGAGCAATTGGCTAGATTTTCCTAGCCAGTGTGGATAACTGCCAGTAGGGACAGCCCACGGCCTAGTCGGCCATGCTTCTCTTAACTTAAAAATCCAGCAATCCCACTGGGAGGTGTATACCTGAACCAGTTGCTACTGAATTGATTCCAAGACCCCATGCCTGTCAGAGTAGAACTGTGTTCCATGGAGTCTGCGATGACTGAATTTTTGGAAGTAGATCACCAGGCCTTTCTTCTAAGACTTCTTGGATGGGCTCAGATCTCTGAACTTTCAGTTAGCAGCTGATCATGTTAACCATTTGCATGACCACCGACCCCAGTTATATACACACCCAAGAGAAATGAAAACATTTGTCTGCCCAAAACTTATATATGAATGTCCACAGAAGCATTATATTTATGATACAGAACACAAAAAAACCCTCAAATGTCTATTAAATAAAGGCAGATAAACAAATTGTGGTATATCCACATAATGGAGCATTATTTAGCCACAAAAGGAAGGAAAGTTTCTGTCATGGATTGAGCTGTGTCCCCCCAAAAATATGTGTAGCCATGTGGCTGGGCCATGATTCCCAGTATCTTGTGACTATCCTGCATTTTATGATTTTGCTGTGCTATATGTTAAAAGATTAGGATGGGACTGTAAATCCCTTTATAAGATCACCTCCCTACTCCACTGTAAAGGGAGTTTCCCTGGAGTTTGGCTTGCTCCACCCTTAATCTTTTCATCCTGTAAGAGATAAAAGAAAAAGAGAAGCAAGCAGAAACTTGGGAACCTCACACCATCAAGAAAGTAGCACCGGGAGAAGAGCACGTCCTTCAGGCCTGAGGTTTCTGTGCCAAGGTGCTCCCTGGAAAAAGACTGATGCAATACTGGACTTTCCTCCATAGCTGACAAGGGGAAAACCTTCTCCTGGAGCAGACACCCTGAATATGGACTTGTAGCCTACCGAACAGTGTAAGAATAAACTTTCCTTTGTTAAAGCCATTCACTCGAGGTATTTCTGTTAGAGCAGCCCCAGCTGACTAAAACAGTTTCAATACATGTTACGGCATCAGTGAACCTCACAAACATTACACTGAGTGACAGAAGCCAGTCTCCAAAGAGTGCATATAATGTGATTCCCTTTATATTAATGATCCAGAAAAAGTAGATAAGTAGTGGTTGCCTAGGGCCAGAGGAAGAGAGGCAGAGGTAGGGGTGGTAAGGGAAAAAACTGGGAGTGATTGCTCATGGGAATGAGGTTTCTCTTTGGAGTGATGAAAGTGTTCTAGAACTGATTGTGGTGCTGGTGGCACAACTCTGGGAGTACCCAGAAGCCATCAATGGTACGCTCTAAGGAGGTGAATAATACAGCATATGAATTATACCATATTATAAAGGGGATCATAAAGCTGCTTGTTGTTTATAATACCCTGCTCTTCAAGTGTGAGCAGTGCATAATGTCTTCCTTCCTGAGAGGCCAATATGGAAACGGGGGAAAGAAGACCAGCATAAAGAGGGAGAAATACCACCACCAGGCAACTGAGGTTGGTAACATGTACCCTTTACAACTCTGCAGTCCTCCTTCTCAAAATCCATACTTCAGCCTAATCATGAGAAAAATATCAGCCTTGCTGCCACGCACCTGACCAGTACGCCTCACAACTGCCACTGTCATCCACAAGGGAACTCTGAGAAACTGTCACAGCCAAGAGGATCCCAAGCAGACATGGTGACTACATGTGAACGGAATCCTGGGTAGGATCCTGAGACAGAAAAAGGGAAATCTGAATAAAGTATGGACTTTGGTTAATGATTTGTCAGTATTGTACATTAACTATGACAGACGTACTATACAATGTAAGGTGTTGATAACCAGGGAAACTGTGTTTCCTAACTTCCCTGTGCCTCAATTTCTTCATCTCTAATGTGGGGAAAATAATAGTATCTACCTCGTTGGTGTGCGGTGGTTAAATGACTTCAGCTATTACCTAATGTTGGAACATGCCTGTCACATGCTGAGGGTCGATAAACAGTAGCTGCTATTGTCACAGTCGGCAGTAGCTGTTGTCATCACTGTCGTTACCTGTACAGCCAGATGTTTTGTTTTAAAATGAGAGATGGATAGAAAACAAATTGTGCAACGCTACTGTTCAAACACCAGGACACCTTCAGGCCACAGGCAGCTGATCTGTTAGCATAATTACCCTATTCTCAGCAGTTTCCCAGCTAACACAAATTACAGTACAATGCTTAAATAAAATGGGGTCGTTTTATTTAAAAAAACAAACAAAAAAAAACATCAACAACACCAAAAACCTCTGTCACTTTCCAGTTAGCTAAATCGGTGTAGAAATTTTCTGCAGGAATATATAGGAAGTTTGTAATCACCTCAGAGAAATGGGGGTTCAGAGAAAGAGGACTTCACTAGCTTCACTTTATATTCCACTTGAAGTGTTCTACTGCGGAACATGTAAGCACTGGATATTTAAAATTAGTAAAATGTGAATCCAAAGTGATTTTTTAAATAAACTTGTAAATCAGGTTTAATCAGGCCATATCAGAGTTAGCAACAGTTCTGTTCTCTTTCCTATAGGAAATCGATGTATTCACTAGTCACCAACTGTCTGCCGGGCACGCACTGTGTGGCTGCACTTCTCTCAGCCAGGAGCAGCCAGCCATGAACACAGCAGCAGTGTGCTTGTAGCGCTTAAATTCTCTCTAGAAAACACAAACCAAAAAATCAAACATTTCATTTTGAGATGAGGAAATCCACTTGTTCTCTTTTATCTTACCTGACAACAACATATGCACATATGTGCGTTCATGCACATGTGCGCACACACACATACACACATGCACACGTGCACACACACACACACACACACACACAAACCTACTTCATTTGTAATGTTGCTGAAAATTCCTATTCCATCTGAAAGCCATGAAAATACATCAGCTTTATTAGTTCAAAAAACTGAACACAAGAAATTTTTATCAGTATCAAATAATGTCAGTAACAGTCTCCTATAATCATTATACAAATAAATATTACTATAATAATCATGGGAAGGTTTGCTTAATAACAAAAGCTATTTAGAGCAATTAACTTCAACGCTGTTTTAGAAGAGGTTTGGAGACACTGCCTTTTACAATGTTTAGTCAGTCAATAATCACCTGATTCAGAGGCGATTATTGAATACGTAGAAACATTTTTTTCTCCTTACACTATCTACATTTTAGTGGAGTCAGAAGGAAGTGGAATAAAGTACACTCAAGGGAGAAAAGATAAAATCAGCATAAAATTATTCTGAATTCAGAATCCTTGGGGACCAAACATGAACTGTTTCCTGCTATGGGACCTCATGCCAGAACCAGGAGACAGTAAAATAAACCAATGCTGAATATCAGTTTGTTTTTACCTTGACTCACCTTTGTGTGACGGTCATTCACAGGAGCAGTAAAATATCACTTGCGGCCTGGAGAGAAGCAGCAAGGAGCTCTAAATACAATTAGTCCCCAAATGAATGGGAACTATGTCCGTCTTATAAATATTACACTGTATTATTCTATATGTATATAAATCACACATTGCCTCATGGTTAGGGTTGCCATATAAAATACAGAATGCCCAGTTGACTTTGAATTCCAGATAAACAGCAAATAATTTTTTTTTGTATAAACATGTCTCAAATACTTCATGGGACATACTTATACTACAAAATTATCCACTATTTATCTGACATTTAAACTTAACTGGTGTCTTATGTTTTTCTTTGCTAAATGAAGCAACCCTACTTATGGACCATTATGCATTTTGATATTTATGATTTTTTTTTGTAATATTATTGTAAGAAGTTTAGAAATAGAAGCCTCTTGAATCTCTCATACTGTGTCTAAGCAGTAATTCTGCTTGCATGCCGTAGTGGGAATGCCTTCTGTCTACCAAATGTCGCTGACTCAGAAAAACAGATTAAAATAAGAAGTTACAAAAATGATATATTTAAAATACATATGTTTGTCAAATTACCAACTTTTTACTTTAAGTTCAAGAGAAAGGATATTTGGACAGAAAAAAGGAGCAACCGTGAGTGAATGAAAGAGAAACAGAGGGAGAAAAGCAGACAGAGGCAGAAGGAAGCTGGCAGAGAGACAGAAAAAGACAAGCGTGGATGGCAACAGAGGGGACAGAGGGACAAGGGGAGGAGGAAATATAGGCCTGGTGGGGTCTGCGGTATTAGTCAGAGCCAGCTGCCCCGTAGAGGCTCCTCTTGGTAGGGTATGAGTAGCCCAGTGGTGTGTTTGGGATGTCCAGAGTAGTTGAGGGGGTGTTTGGGATGCAGTGGTCAATGGAGCCACATCACAGTGTTCTGCAGGCCTACAAGAAATTAAAGGAATGGAGGTGATGGTATCCTACCCACCTTGCTACACAGTGACCCTTTTCTGTAGGCCAAGATGAGACCATTGCAAAGGAAGGAAAGGAAAGAGAGAGAGAAGGAAGGGCGGAGGAAGGAAGGGAGAGAGAAAGGGAGGGGAGAAGAAAACATGTCCAGCTTTCTGTTTAGATGGAGACCTTGGGTGGTGCCAACAAGTTGCTAATGGAAAGGTTGGAAATTGAAGTCCACCCACAGACACTTGGTAAAAGGCCTGGTGATCTACTTAAGTCAACCACTTAAAACCTTATGGAACATTGTTGGACTCCAATACACACGTATGAGCGTGAGTAGGAAGAGTTAACTCCATAGAAACTGGTTTCCTTTTTTTTTGTTGTTGTTGTCTTTTTAACATATATAATTATTGGTCTAATTCTATAGGAGAGTTTTGTTTGTTTTTAATGGAAAATTTCAAATTTGACTTGGGAATTCAATCAATAAATTTCTCTCCATCATATACACATGCTACTGTATGTGCAGACACATGTACATCATGATCAGACTCTACATGTTTGACTCTAACTCAGTTCAGCTTCTGTTTCCACATCCTCGAACTTGGCTAAGTGGCGAAGGGGAGGAAGTGCTGAGTCATCAAAGATAACATGTAATTCCAGTGATCCATCTGTAAATCAGATTTAGTTGTACATCAAGTTGTTACCAGGCCTAAAGGGTGGGAATTTAAGGAAAGATTCTTAGCTGCCTATATTCAGGTCATTCAGTAAATGGAAGATTACCACACAATAGTTTACTACTGAAGATGAAGAAATAAATTTCTGTTGCATGTGTCTTTTTAAAAGCATGTGGATATGAAATTTTTAAGGGAAAATCTCCTTATATGGCAATGAAATAAAATACAAAATTGATCATGGTTAAGATACAGACATATCAAAACTCTTACTTCTGTATTCCCTAGTTCCCAAAGAGAAAATGCCTACCATCACGAAGTAAGGACAGTGAGAGTAGTGCTTCGGGTTGTTTAATTTAGAAGGAAGGCTGGATAATAGCCAATAAATTTCTTGGCTTTAAATAAGACCCTGGTGACATGTTTCATTTTCATTTCTGAGATTAATTAATTATGGGAAAAGTCTTAGAATTTATTTAAAGGGTCACATGGGAAAAGTCATTCACCAGTAGAGAAGTTTGGTCTGAGGCTGAGGAGGAGTTCCAAACAGAATAACTGGCATGTGGAAAATTACTAAGAAACAAGTAAGGGCTAATGTTCACAGTTTCCAAATTAGACAGGAGAAATTACTTCTGATACCACTGTAGAGACTTTAGAACATTTGCGGATTTGGGGGGAAAGAACTTGGTGTACCTTGAGAATGGAGAATTCTTTTCTAAATTCTTCAGTGTTAGGTCTCCACTGTCTAGCACTATATATATTATATATATTTGGAAGTTTGCCTGGCAGTTTACTTCCAAAATGCTCTGGAGCACAGTCTGACACACATGAAGTCACCGTGAGCCTGAATCAACTCCACAACAACTAGTATCTATGTCTGAATGTGCATGTGTGTACACATCTATATTTTATTCATTATATATCCATAGAGAGAGAGCTCTGTTGGTACACAGTAAAGAGCTTGGCTGCTTAAAAGAAGGTCAGCTGTTCAAATCTGCCAGGTACTTCTTAGAAACCCAGTAGGGCAGTTCTACTCTGCCTGTAAGTTGCTATGAGTTGGAATTGACTCAACAGCAACAGGTTTGGTTTGAGCTTATATGTATATACATATGAATAAAAGATTGCCTTATATTATCAAACATTTTCATAGAAGAAAACAAATTCAACAGCAGTTTGTAGTTCTGGTAGATGGAGAAACTCAAAGGTTAACAAGAATGTTCAATAAAGAAAAATAGAGAACTTTTTTTAAGCACCCACAGGCTTCAGAATTTGGTCTCTGTTTGTCCAGAAGCCCTCCTGATGTAGTATTTAAGGGCTATGACTGCTAACCAAAAGGTCGACAGTTCAGTTCAGATCCACCAAGTGGGGCAGTTCTACTCTGTCCTACAGGGTTACTATGAGTTGGAACTGATTCAACAGCATTGGGTTTGGTTTGGGTTTTTTAAAACAGCGTTTGTCAAGATTACTGTAGAAAGAACTGAATGAGTACAGCCAAAACATAAGGCTCTTAAGAAACAATGCATCTGTTAAACTTGAAAATCCAAAAGTGACAATTTGTCTTTGGTCTTCTATCCAGGTCTGAGAATAGTGTCACACAATCTGCTTCTCAATTTTTGTTATAAACTCTAGCATATTTGGGGGATTTTCTACCACTAAATATATCAGGAAAGCTAATACAGTGGGGAAGAAAAAGAAAAATACAACCTGTAAGCAAGAGACTGACTGTAGAGAGGTTGAATTTTAAGTTTTCAATCCTCTCCCCTTGTTAGTCTGTGTTTTTCTGCAGCGATAATAAAAAATAATGGCAAAGTCACATGCCTTGTCACACACTCATTCTTCCTTCTCCACTTCCCTATTTTTCTCAGGCTTCATATATGAATTAGTTTTGCCAGAAAAATATTTTTAGCTACGGTTTAACTTTTTCTTTTACCAAATATCCCTTGCCTAATGTGCTTGCAACTCCAGATTGTACAGTTTTCCACACGTATTACTTCACATTTTCCTAAGAAAGATTGCTTTTTTAGAATCGTCATTATGTAAACATTATTCTTCTTTCCAAAAATTCTGCTGAAGCTAATTTCATCCCCACCAAGACCCATCATTTGAGGTAAACAAATCCTGAAATACACTGTTCTCTCTTAGGTGCAAGAGTTTTGAGGAAAATAATTAATCAAGTAATCCTTAAAACTCACAAACTAAATAGCTACAGTTTTATTCTCTATCACTAAGTATTGTTACAGCAGTTTTATTCTCCATTACCTCCTCTTCTGCTTAAAACAGCTAGTGTAATAAAACCATAAAAAATCTTACTACTACGAATTGAAAAAAACCCACTGCCGTTGAGGCGATTCCACTCGTAGCAACCCTGTAGGACAGAATAGAAGTACACCATAGAGTTTCCAACGGGCACCTGGAGGATTCGAACTGCCAGTCTTTTGGTTAGCCGTCACATGCCTCCAGTTTCCTACTACTAATAATTACTTCTCCCACAAATTCTATCATCTTCACACCAAGAATAAAACTTTCACTTCTCTAGATGTAGTAAGTGGTGGGAAAACCCCACACTCTCCGTTGTCAATTCTGACTCACAGTGGACCCTCCAGGGTGGAGTTGTCCCCTGTAGTTTCCAGGGCTGTGAGTCTTCCCCGAAGCAGGCTGCCGCAGCTCCTCCCAAAAAATAGCTTGCAGGTTGGAACCACCGACCTCGAGGTTTGCAGATGAGCGCTTAACCCTGCACCATCAGGGCTCCCTAGTCAGTGGGAAAGTGAACGTTAACTCCTTTTCCTAACTCAGGGCGAATATTTATTCAGTAGCTGTGTTTTCTTGGCTCTTGGTTGGGATGCAGGTGCAGCCCCTTTCTAGATTTCACATTGTCTGAAATGTTCCATGTTTTGATCCAAAGTATACTTTATGTTCCATGAACAAGAGGAAGAGCCTGAAGTCCTGGATTATTTCAAAGGTACTTTTTTTAAGTTCTCTGAACAAATTCAGTGTTTTGTACACCACACTGACATTTTCATGATGAGTGGGGTCCTCATGCTTTATTATTTTTTAGCTGTAACGTAAGACATGAATTTCTGAAAAAAATCAGTAAGTATCAAAAGAAAAAATCATGGTTATTCCCTGTCCCAGAAATAAGAACTGTTAACAATGTGGAGTATTTGTCTTCCAGTTTTTAGTTAATTTTGAATTTTATGAGAGTTGGGTCTGCAGCAAGGAGAGTCATAAAGGCTGGCAGTTCAAATCCACCAGCTGCCTCATGGGAGAAAGACGTGGCAGTTTGCTTCCACAAACATTGCATACTTGGAAACCGTGTAAAACCAAACCCATTGCTGTCGAGTCAATTCCAACTCATAGTGACTCTCTGTGCCAGGATAGAACTGCCTCACAGAATTTTCAAGGAGTGCCTGCTATCTATTCTGTCTTACAGAGTCGCTATGACTCAGAATCAACTCAGTGTCACATAACAGGTCTGTATCCTGCTTTTAAAAATAACACTGTGCATAGTCTACATTTTTTTAACTTCATAAGATGGGAAAACAATTTTGTCAGTTCCTATGTCTCCTCACAGATAATGTAGGATCCTTTTGTTTAAAAGAAAAAAAAAAGAAAAAAAAAGCATGTTGTGACATCAGGGGAAAACAGTACCAAAGAGAGATAAATGACAGATAATTTGTCAAAATAGACAGTGCCCCAAATACAGAACATAAGCCTCAAATTGCTTTGCATTTCTGCAGATTTTTGAAAGTACATAAATTTTATCCTAGTAAAAGTGTGTTGCTCTCATTTCTGACTTACAGCAAATCTACTACCTCTTCTAAGTTTTTTCCAGTATTTTGTTGTCTAGAAAGTTAATTGTCTCGTAGTCATTCAGAAAGATATTAGGGGATAAGAAATGTTAATTGATGTTAGTATTTTAGGTTTCAGCGATGAATAACTCATAAATATTTCCCATATACTTTTTTGGTCTGAATAAATTCATAGCAGAGAAATCCTTTCCCTCAAAATATTATAACAACATAATAGTGATTGAGGTCCAAAGCATTGTAAAAATATTGCCATTTTAGCCTCTGATTCATCTAGGACCCTATGCTGTTTATACGTTGTTTTAGTCCTCTGGTAGTGCTCTAACAGAAACACCACGAGTGGATGGCTTTAACAAAGAAAAGTTTATTCTTACACAGCCCAGTAAGCTACAAGTCTGAATTCAGGGTGTCTGCTCCAGAAGAAGGCTTACCCACTTTGTTGGCTCTGGAGGAAAGTCCTCCTGTTGCATCAGTCTTTGGCCATGGAGCATCTTGGCACAGAAACCTCAGGTCTGAAGGACGAGTTCTACTGTTGGTGACACTTTCTTGATGGTATGAAGTTCCCAGCTCTCTGCTTGATTCCCTTTCCTTTCATCTCTGGTAGGATGAAAGGATAAAAGGTGGTACAGGCCACACTCCAGGCAAACTTCCTTTACATTGGAGCTGGGAGGTGATCTTAGGAAGGGTGTTACAGTCCCACCCTAATCCTTTCTAACATAATCCACTTTATTAACACAGGCAGAGATTAGGATTTATAGCAAGGAAAAATCACAAAATGAAGGGCAATCACACAATACTGGGAGTCACTGACCCCGCCAAATTACTCTGCATTTTTGAGGGAAGGACACAATTCAACTCATGACATATATCTGTGCTTTATTAATCACTCCTGAAGACAAACATTTACTGCCTTTCAAAGTTAAACAAACAAACATAAAGTTTATTTAGGATTTAAATTGGGTGAGATATTACAGAGTTTCCCATTTGTTCTATCTTTCACAGCACAGTAATCATTTTGGATGCATGTTGAACTGTTGTTTGTGACTTCCACTAGGATACAAAATTGTATGTTTTTAGCAGTTTATCCCTGGCACTGATAGCTTGGTGACTTCAAATTAGAACTTTCCTTCACAATCTTCGATTAAATTTATCAAAATAAATTGGCTCATAAATGGGCTCATTTTTGCCTATTAAACATTAGTTTGTTCTTTAACTGATAATTTTATGAAACTCCCAAAGAAACATGGGGATATTTATTGCTGAATATGATGGAATACATTGTAATCCTTATTTTTTGTAAGTAATTTATAGATAATGTTGTAATTTTCTTAAGTATTTCTTGGTTGCTCAGTCAATTCACCTAAAAAATTATACTCTTTCTCACAATACAAAAAATAAATGTCACAAAGGTGAATTCTAAGATACACATTGACAATGCAGAGCTATAAGCACCTAGTGGGCAAAAGTCCTAGCAAACTTGAAAAATATTTAACTGAACAATAATGGAACAATGCCAGATGCTAAAAGTCACCAAAGATAATTTTAATTGTTGTAGATATAATGGTGTTCAATGACAGCTGTTTTGGAACAAAAAGGTTATTTCCTGAAAATTTCAGTTAAGTTTTCTCCTAAAATAAACTCTCATTGATTGTTAAAATTACCAATTGTCCGTAATGGTAAATGGACACCAAAATTGGCTAATAACGTTGAATATGGAGTTACTCACACATGTAGATCTGTAAACACTATCTGGAGGAGAAATTAAAAAGACATAATGTAACCCAGTGTTACTTCTCCCTGTGGAGATATTACAAGACTCTTATGTAAGAGAAATAGTTTTAAAAAATGTATCTAAAGCAAAAACTACTTACAAACTCCGTGTTGCAACATTTCCATTAAAGTAACAGCTCCCTCTCTCTTTTCCTGTTTCTTTTTTTGGAAATGACAAGGAAAAGTTTTTTTTTCTTTTTTTTAATCTATTTTGTTAAATTATAAATAAAATAATATTATTAATTTGACAAGAGAAATTTAACCTATTTGCAAATGAAAATGTATGTTGTGTATGGGTCTGCGGGTACTAGATGAACTACTTTGAATGCCATGTTTATTTATACAAGTTCATTTTTACATTCACGTGACAAAAAGGTCTAAGTTTACACACTACACTTAATGGTTCAACGGTATCTCCCTTTTTTTTTTCTTTCAGTTTTTAAAATTTATATTGATAGCCACTGTTTTAGTCAGCTAGGGCTGCTGTAACAGAAATACCACAGAGTGGATGGCTTTAACAAAGAAAGATTTATTCTTACACAGTCCGGTAGGTTGCAAGTCCATATTCAGGGTGTCCGCTCCAGGGAAAGACTTTCCCCTTGACGGCTCTGGAGGAAAGTCTGGTATTGCATCAGTCATTGTCCAGGGAGTGTCCTCACACAAGAACCTCTGGTCTGAAGGACGTGCTCTGCTCCCGGTGCTGCTTGCTTGATGGTAGCGAGGTTCTCGTAAAACCTCTTGGGATGTCATGGTTTGAATTGTGTCCCCCCAAAAATGTGTGCAGCCACGTGGCTGGGATATGGTTCCCAGTATCTTGGGACTGTCCTCCATTGTGTGGTTTTGCTAACCTGTATGTTAAAGGATTAGGGTGGGGCTGTGAATTCCTGCTATGGGGAAGTTTCCCTGGAGTATGGCTTGCCCCACCCTTAATGCTTTTAGCTTGCAAGGAATAAAAGGAAAAAGAACCAAGGACAATTTGAGAACCTCGCTACCATCAAGCAAGCAGCACCGGGAGCAGAACGCGTCGTTCAGACCAGAGGTTCTTGCGTTAGGACGCTCTCTGGACAATGACTGATGCAATACTGGACTTTCCTCCAGAGCCGTCAAGGGGAAAGTCTTTCCCTGGAGCGGACACCCTGAATATGGACTTGCAACCTACCGGACTGTGTAAGAATAAATCTTTCTTTGTTAAAGCCATCCACTCTGTGGTATTTCTGTTACAGCAGCCCTAGCTGACTAAAACAGAATTGATCTTTCCTTATACCTACACGTGTTACTGGTTTTGCTTCTCTAGAAAACCCAGCCTAAGACAGCCACTGCAGTAGTTTCTGTTCTTAGGGCTAGAGGCATAGTCATTAAATTCATCTATTATTAATTCATCTTACTGCTCCAAATTTTTCTAGTTAAGAAAACTAGTATTTATTATTTCTAAAATTGGAAAGTTTAGGAAATGATAAAAGTCATCTGAATATATTCCACTACACAGCAATAATCGCTGTTAATACATAAATCAATGATTTCTGGCCATTTTTCTACACGTGTGTTGAAAAATATTCTTAACAAGATATAGACAGCATTATTTTTCTAAAGATTTTAGCTGTTGGTTTTACAGTGATGGAAAAAGAATTGAAAAAATGTTTAAAGAATTCCCAATATCCTTAAGTACTGTGAAGAATTTACATTATCCTTAGAAATTTAAGGATGTTTTTCTCATATTTTGTTCTAATTTTGCCATATGGTATCAACAGCATTCAAATATAAAATATATACTAACTAGGTAGTGTTATGGATTGAATTTATGCCCCCCAAAATATATGTGGTAAATTATAACCTCTATGCAAGAACAGATTAACCAGTAAACAAGGTAAGCACAGACTTATAATAAACAAAGTACACATGGCTTTATTTGTGCTTACTCTCTAATCTGTGGTGCACAATTTCACCTGGGTTTCCAGATTAGTGAGTAAGCCCAAATAAGCCTGTGCACACCTTGCTTATTGGCAAATCCATTCCTAACTCCATGCCTGTGGTTAATAACCTATTTGGGAATGGGTTGTCTTTGTTATGTTAACAAGGCAAGATTAATAGGCAGTATATTTTGAGTAAATCTCTTTTCAGCTATAAAAGACATTAAATGGCAGACTAGCAAGAGAGGTGGAGTAAAACAAATGCCAAGACACATGGAAATTTCCAAGGAACCAGGAAGCAGAAGCTGAAGAAACAAAAACCTTCCAGAGCTGATGGAGAAAGCAAGCCTTCCCCTAGAGTCAGCACTCTGAATTTGGACTTTCAGCCTCCTAAACTGTGAGAAGATATATGAGCATTTCTGTTTATTAAAGGCATTCACTCATCATATTTCTATTATAGCTGCACTAGCTAAATAGACAAGTAGTATCCCAGTATTTCCCACTTAGGTAGTCATAGTCTTTTTAAGAATACTTGGTTTCAAGTGAAACACTTATAATTTATATAAAACTTTTCATATACCAAAATGATGCATTAGATATGTTTTTTAAAAAGATTAAAAGATAAAGGAAAATCTCTATGAGCCTTAGTCTTTTCAAACAGGTAACTAAGCACAATGATAATTAATACAATCAGTTTAAAAAAACAAACCTGTTGCTGTTGAGTCGATTTCAACTCATAGTGACCCTGTTGGATGGAGTAGAACTGCCTCATAGAGTTTCCAGCAAATGCCTGGCAGATTTGAACTGCCAACCTTTTGGTTAGCAGTCAGCGTTTAACCACTATGCCACTAGGTTTTCTAATATGATCATCAAATGTTTGCCAATCAAAAGTTTTAGAACTTTGCTTTTGCTTCACTGTCTTTTGCAGGATACTTTTTTTTTTTTTTTAATTTCTTCCATAGAAATACTGCACCAACAACGAGATCTAAACGTTCTGACATAAAGAGACAAGAAACATCTCAACCTAGGAAGGGAGATGGAAACAGGGAGTTAATAAGGGAGAATTTTTAAAAGTTTATTCTAGTGCTTGATTTCTCTTTCTTTCAACAAGTATCTATTCATGCATTAGTAGGGTCATTATTTTTAAGTGGGAGAAGTTAAGGTGACCTGAACACCATATTATCATTATATGGGTTTTTTACTACTCTGATGTCTAGCAATTTCTGCAATCATCTAATCTCCTCTAAGGACGTTGACAGCTCCTAGAGAAGATATATATATTACACTTTGCCTTTCTTTGCTCTGGATATGGATTTCATTATAAGTCCTTTCTAAATAGAAAACATTGGATTTCTTTGCCTTTTCTAGTATAATTACTAGCAGCTCCATTCAAATAAAGTTTAACCACACTTGGCATATTTGTTTGTTTTTGTAAATAAGATCTAAGACAACTGAAACTATAATTTCTGGAAGCACAACAGAATCAAGAGTTCTTGAGTATTTTTTTCTGCTGCAAGCGGAGAACTCTGGGCATTTTGTTGAAACACGGCAGCTTCTGGAAAGAAAAAAAGGTGTTAGATTTCTCAGTGTGAATTTTGGAAGGAAAAGAGTAGAGAAGCTATCCCTGGACTGTTCATATTAGCTTTGAACCTAAACAGATACTAATGTGATATAGCAATTACAATTCTGAATTACAGGGCCCTGAGAAATTCAGCCTGCTTCATATGAATTAATTATATTAATGTGTTCTGAAGTGACAAAAGACTGGTTGGTCAGTGATTATAGGTTGATTTCTTTCATAAAACACACACAAACAGTACCAAATAGCTTCAGTTATTCAAACTGACAGTTTTCCCCAGACTTATTGTGATTCAGCCAGAGGGTTAGAATAGTAGACAAATATACATTAATCTCTTCATTCCTGAGACTTCCCTTTCTCTCTTCTCTGTCTCTTTCTCCTTAGCTTGTAATCATGTGCAAGCCTCTCTCATCATAAAAAAAAAAATCAAAATGAAAAAACAAACAAGACACTTTTTTTAGACCCAATGTCCCCTTGATGTTCATACCTCTTTCCCTCACTGACAAATGTCTATAAAGAGTGATCTACATCCATTGTCTCCACTTTCTCACCGCCCTGTAATCAGGCATGGTTAAGAGACAGCCCTCGGGTTAGGTAGAGCTGGGTTATAACCTTAGATCTGTTGCACGCTGTTTGTATGAATTCAGTCAAGTCCTCTTTGTGCCTCAGTTTAGTCATCTGTAGTATCAAGGTTGGCAGTTCAAATCCACCAGGTGCTCCTTGAATACTCTGGGGGTCAGTTCTCCTTTGGCCCGTAGAGTCGCCATGAGTCGGATTCGACTCAAGGGTACTTGGCACTTGGCTGGTATCAGAATACCTTACCTCAGAGGGTTGTATTATTTATAGCAAAATACCTTACAATGCCCCCCGCAAACAACCCAAACCAGGTGTCATTGAGTTGACTCTGACTCATGATAACCCCATGTGTGTCAGAGTTGAACTGTACACAACAAGGTTTTCAGATGAAGATCACCGGGCCTGTCTTCCCAGGTGCCTCTGGGTAGACCAAACCAAAAATCAAACCCACCTGCCAGCAAATCGATTCTCATTGTGACCCTATAAGTCAGAGTAGAACTGTTGCATAGAGTTTCCAGGGAACGCTTGGGGGATTTGGACTCCAGACCTTTTAGTTAGCAGATGTAACACTTATCCACTATGTCAAGTAGACTGGAACCTCCAAACTTTAGTTAGCAGCTGATGCATTAACTATTTGCAACTAATAGTGCATGTCACTGAGACTGTGCTTGAAAGTATTTGAAAGTGAGCTTATACTTAAACCACTGCTCAACTTGATTAATTCCACCACTCTCAGCCATCCTCCTGATAGCCTAGAATTTAGCAATATAATGGCAAGAAAGCTGAATAGCTTTACAAACAATTTACAAAATAGTAAATTACCAAATAGTAAAACTAGGAGTTAACTGTATGCTAGAATTCAAGGGAGACTTACCAAGTCAATAAATCACTTGGTGTTCACTAAATACCAACAGTTTTCCCCCTATGCTGAATGTGTTTACTATTTCCATTGCTTGCATTTCTTACTGAGAATAATTGGAATTACACTTCTTTTCCCCATGGGAAGAACAATTATTTTGGTAAGTTATCCTATTAAATGAGATGGTCCTCAAGTAGGTGAAAAGGCAATTCTTCTCTGCCTTGATTGAGACTTGTTAGGTGCTGTCAAGTCTGTTCCGACTCAAGCAACCTTACGCACAATAGAACAAAACGCTGCCTGGTCCTGTGCCCTGCCAACAATTATCTCTATGCTTAAATCTATTGTTATAGTTACTGTGTCAGTCCATCTTGTTAAGGGTCTTCTTCTTCTTTGCTGACCCTCTACTTTGTCAAGCATGATGTCCTTCTCCAGGGATTGATCCCTCCTGACAGCATGCCCATAGCATATAAGATGCAGTTTCATCCATCTTACTTCCAAGGAGCACTCTGGTTGGACTTCTACCAGAACAGGTCTGTCTGTTTGTTTTTTTGGCAGTCCATGGTATATTAATATTCTTCTCCAGCAGGACAATTCAAAAGCATCAGTTGTTCTTCTGTCTTCCTTATTCCTTGTCCAGCTTTCACATGTGTAAGATGCAATTGAAAATACCATGGCTTGGGTCAGGCGCACCTGAGTCTTCAAGGTGACAGTTTTACTCTTCAGCACGTTAAAGAGGTCCCTTGCCGCAGATTTGCCCAATACAATTTGTCTCTTGATTTCTTGACTGCAGCTTCCATGGGTGTTGATTGTAGACCCAAGTAAAATGAAATCCTTGGCAACCTCATTTTTTTCTCCATTTATGGTGATGTTGTTTGTTGATCCAGTTGTGAGGATTTTTGTCTTCTTGATGTTGGCAGGCAATCTATATGAAGGCTGTGGTCTTTGACCTTTATCAGTAAGTGTTTCAAATCGTTTTCACTTTCAGCAAGCAAGGTTGTGGCATCTGCAGAATACAAGTTACTAATGATTAAGACTTAGAGTCTCTAATTCACACAACAGAGTATAGACCTTAAATATCTGGCCTCACATTTTGAATTCTGACAAAGTTTTTTCTTTCCTACTTTAGGTCTTCCTGCTATAGTGGTTCTCAGACTTTTACTATGAACAAGAAATATTTGAGTTGAGGAAGGAGAGAAGGAACCAGGATTAGAAATGATATAGAGAATTTGGCCTTGTTTGAAAGCTTTCCTTTTCTGTTTTTTTCAACAAGAAATATTTGTTTGAAAGATTAGACTGGACTATAAGATATAAAATGATACTTGTGAAGACTGTGCTTCTTAGCTCAAGTAGATACATGAGGCTAAATGGGCAGCTCCTGTCCGGAGGCAAGACGAGAATGCAGAGGGGGACAGGAGCTGGTTTAATGGACATGGGAAATACAGGACAGGCAGGAAGAGTATATGCTGTCAAATTACAGAGAGAGCAACTAGGGTCACATAACACCATGTATAAACTTTCATACGAAAACCTAACATGAACCATAAACTTCCATTTAAAGCATTAATAATAAAAAAAGACATTTTAAAAAAGAAATATTTATGTTGTATAATTACAAATCAAACTTAAACTGTCACCTAGCATGCTTCTTAAATTTCAGATGCATGGGCTCAACCAAACAGTTCTGATTAATTAATCCAGGAATCCTAGAGTCTGCTTTTCTGGGATTAAAAACAGACAAAAACAAAGCACAAATGTTTGATGCTTAGCCAGCTTCAGGAACCACCGATTATTGATTTTTATATGGCAACAACTTTGAATGATCTTGAAAGTTAACAGTTCAAAAGTAAATACTTCTTTCCTAAAGAGTTGGCAAGATAGAAAAACAAAAACAAAAAATGGAGTTTAAAACACTATGAGTACTTAACACTAAAACAAACAGTTGCTACTTTTCCATAATTCCTGGCTTCATCATAGAAGTAGTGAGAAACCATATCACAATTTTTACATCAAATAATTTCCCCCTCTTTTCCTTTTGGTAGAAGTAGGCTTACTTCTCCAAAAAACCCACTGCCATGGAATCAGTCCCAACTCATCACAACCCTTTAGGACAGAGCAGAACTGCCCCACAGAGCTTCCAAGAGTGCCTGGTGGATTTGAACTGCCAACATTTTGATTAGCAGCAGTGGCACTCAACCAGGATGCAACCAAGGTTTCTGGGCCTATTGAATTCTACAGAAGTAGCCAGAGTCTAGCCTTCAAATGGAACCACAAACAAACAAAAAAACCGTTTCCACAAACAAACAAAGGTGCTCTTCATTCATTGATTCATTTACAAGTGTTTGTTGGAGAAACTACTACATCCGGGACACACAGGCAACTCTGTATACATGGTAAGATATATTTTGCAGTTCTTCCTGTTTGGAATAGAGTATGATTTTGAACATAATAATAATTCAATAAATATGTTGATTCACTGGTTAAACTCAGCGTAGAAAATACTATTATTTGAGTTCTTTGAAATCTATACAAGAATGCTGACAGCAAAACTGTATTGTTACAACATATAAGTACCAGGAAATCTCCTTGGCAGTGCTTATTGTTTAGTGATATCGAATATGAAAACCATATCAGAGGATTGTAATGTAAAGTTGAACAATATGTTGAATTCTTTTTAAACAACAACAGAAAGATGCAAAATTATAGGGATCACACAGACAAGCCAGCCAAGTGCCGTCAAGTCGGATCCATACTTTTAAACTAGGAATTTACTTATATAAGAAGTTAATCAAATCATTTTCAACCCAGCTTGCTTAAGAGAGGGTCAAAGGGTGCTACATTCTGGAAAATAATCCATGATAGGAAATCCATTATAATAGTAAAATGACGTATTTGATTTCTAATTCAAGTTGATTAAATAATACATGCATTTCCTTCCCCCCCTCAAAACCCATTCAAATGACCAAGGCAACTGGTAGGCCAAGAGGCACTTCTGTGTGAATTAGAAAGACACTCTTTCCTTCAGGTAGACAGAGCCCTGTGACAGGGTACATGACTTAGTTTTCCATGCCTATTTGTTCCCTTGACCAGTTGCCTTTGTGCAGTGTTGCACCCTGCACAACAAACCTACTACAACAAAAAAAGAACAAAGCAAAGCCAAAACCAAACCAAACCCACTGCCATCAAGTCGATTCCAACTCATAGCGACCTTATAGGACAGAGTAGAACTGCTCCAGAGAGTTTCTAAGGAGTACCTGGCAGATTCAAACTGCTGACCTTTCGGTTAGTAGACACAGCACTTACCCACTACGCCACCAGGATTTCCACAAGCAAGGCAGGTGGGTGGAAGAGGAAGCATGAAAAGCATGCTAGATCTTGTGTGCCTTCTTCATCAAAGGATCAGGGACATAAAAAACTGTTTTTCTCAACAAAAATTGTTCTTCAGACATTTAAGTCAAGATAGGATTCACAAACCATAAAATACATCCTGTTAAAGTTGTACAGTCCAGTGATTTGTGTTCAATTTAACAAAGTTGTGCAACTATCACTACTATTTAATTCCAGAAAAGTTCATCTCCCAAAAAAAGAAGCCCTGTATCTAACAGTCACTCCCTATTTTGTCATCTGTCCCATCTTCTAGCCATCCCTGATCTATTTTCTGTCTCTCTGAATTTGCCTATTCTGGACATTTCACATAAACAGAATCTTACAATATATGGTCCTTTATGTCTAACTTCCTTCACTTTGCATAATGCTTTCAAGGTTCCTCCATGTTGTAGCATGGATCAGAACTTTACTTCTTTTTATGGCCTAATAACCTTGTATGGATATATCACATCTTTTGAGTTGTTTTTACTTTTCAGCTATCATGTCAACATTAATTTTTAAGTATCTGACCTTAAATAGTAAAAAATCAATTTTTTGAAAAGACAAACCAATAGAAAAATGGACAAAAGATCTATTTATGCAAGTCACAGAAGAAAAAATATCAATAACTGATATACCTGAAAAGATATTTGCTTCTTTTAATTAGCAAGGAAATACTCGACTAATTGTAAAATATTATTCTTACTCATTCAAGTGTTACAATTCAAATGGTAGGTAATGTCCATTTTAGCGAGTTTATGAGCAAATACCTTTGGTGGATCATAAGCCAATGAAGTTTTAGTGGAGGTCATTTTTCAATATTATAAAAATTCTAAGCCCATACCATCTCTGTCTCAGAAATTTCACTTTGAATTATCTATTCTAGGAAATGCTTGGCAACATAGCAACATGTGGAATGTTCCAGGATAGTCAATGCAGTATTTTTTTTTTTTTTGGTAATAGCAAAACATTAGAAACAATCTAAATATTCACCAATAGTGGAATGGTTAATTATATTGTAGTATATCTGTAGTATAGAGTGTACATCCACTGAAAAGAATATGTAGAAACAAATGAAAGGATATGGGGTGAGCTTCAGAAACTGTTGTATGTGAAAGAAATAATTGTCAAACAAGTATAATGCCACTGTATACATGTACATCACCTGTATACATGTATACATCTACATTACTGTATACATCTAGCATGATACTGACATATAGTGTGCATGTCATGTTATAATGTACTATAAAAATACACATAGCATAGTCATCGTAATATCCATATATGGGATCACAGTACACATATTGTTATGTACATATAATGCTGTATACATTATGTACATATTTGCTATAGATCTAAGATAGTGCATGAAAAGACATAAGAATGTCTAGAAGGATACTGACCAAACTGTTAACAGTGGTTACCTAAGGAGAAGTAGAGAGAATGAATGAAGAGAACTTGATCTCTATATAATTCTATATTATTTTAAAATTCTTACATTGAAAATATACTCATGTATTAGTTCATGTAATTGTGAAAAATGATTTTATAAAAGGATTTTTAAAATTTAAGGATAATTGCTAGAAGAGAAGAAATAGGATACGTATTCTCCAGTAACTCAAATGGAGGACACCAAAAAATCAATTCAACAAAAGACAGAAAGTGGGGAGGGAATAACAGGATAGTCAATAAAAATATAAACTATAAAGCTGGCAAAAATAAACTTCAACATCTCAATAAGTACAACATAAATGGATTCAATTCATCCATTAAAAGATGTAGATTATCAAATGGAGCAGAAAAGTCTATTTATACTGAATACAAGAAGTGCAATTAAAACAAAATGGTTGAAAATAATGAGCGAAGGCAAACCACAGAAAAGATAACGTACTGAAGTATATGCTGAAGTAAAAGAAAAATAAAGTAGAAGGCAAAAATATTAATAAGGATGATGAGGAATATGTTGAATTTATGAAAGATGTGACCCATCAAATGTACAGTATAAAATCATGAATCTTTATGCACTGAACAGCGTAACACTGAAATACAGAAACAGTGCTAGATATACAAGGAGAAAAAAATAACAAACCCTAATTATAATTGGGAGGATTTTAACATATTTCTTCTCAAAATTGTGGACATTAAAAAAATGACTTGTGCTAATGCAATGGGGTCTCCAAAATATTTTTAATTAAAAAAAAAATGCAGCACACTATTTCTAGTACAGTCTCTTCTAAGTGACTGAAAAAGCCACAAAAGCCAAAGCTGTATCCTTTGTATATAGTCACGTATGCACATGTGTATGTAACACCAGTGTGCTAACAGCAGTTACCTCTGGGGAGGAATTAAAAAGGAACTTACTTTTTATCTATGTATACCTCTTGTTGTTGTGTGCCATCAAGTCCGTTCTGATTCCTAGCGACCCTGTATAACAGAGCAGAACTTCCCCATAGGATTTCCTAGGCTGTAATCTTTGCCGGAGCAGATCACCAGGCCGTTTGTCCTAAGGAGCTACTGGTGGGTTCCAACTGCCCACCTTTCATCTAGCAGTCAAGCACTTAACCATTATATCACCCAGATTCCTTTAGTTGTCCATATATTAAAAATTGCATTGATTATATGTTTAGTTTTGTTTTATACAACATAACCTCCTTTAAGCACATTATACAACAGGTAGATTTTTTTAAAAAATATGTTTTTTTTGGAAACGTCTGGAGACATTGGGATTATGTGTTAAGAAACCAGTCTAAACAATGCCCTAAATGCTAATAATTTGCTTTCTATTATTAATAAATTATGAAAATCACCTAGGCTACTGCAATTCCATTTGGTAAGAGAACAGTTAAATATGTCAACCTAATTTATCTTTTTAAAGCCCTATTCTTGGAAGAGTCAACTTTATACTACTGTAGGAATTAAATATTTTTTATTCTGCATAAATGAAGGTGTGCAGAAATTGACCTAAATAGGATTGGTCATGGATTCAATTGGGTCTCCCCCAAAAATGTGTGTAGCCATTTGGCTAGGACATGATTCCCAGTATTGTGTGATGCTTCTAGGTATTGTAAACCCTGTCACTGTGATGTTAATGAGGGAGGAAGGGTGGCAGTTGTGGTGGTAGGGCAAGACTTAGTAAGATAATACTATGCCTTGAGGCAATTTCCTGAAATATAAAAGAAAGAAGCTAGCTGAGAGTGTTGGCAACCTCATTAACACCAAGAAAGCAGTACTGGGAGCAGAGTGTGTCCTCAGGAAAGGACTCAGGGTCCCTGTGCCTCAGTCTGGGGAAGGCTGACAACAAGGACTTTCCTTCAGAGCCAACAGAGAAAGATATCCTTTGGAGCCAATGACCCTGAATTTAGACTTGTAGTCTACTGGGCTGTGACAGAATAAAATTCCCCTCTAAAAGCCATCCACTATGGTATTTCTGTTAGACTAGTAACAGATGACTAAGACAGGATTGAAATTTTGCCAGCAGAATAAATGAATAATTATTGTTGTTGAAGCAGCCTTCTGCACAGCAGAAATAACAACTGCCTGGCCCTGGGCATCCTCACCATCATTGCTGTGTTGGAGCCCGTTGCTGCAGCCACACCATCAGTTCATCTCATTGAGAACCTTCCTCTCCGCTGATCCTCTACTGCACCAAGCATGATGTGTTTCTCCAGGAACTGGACACTCCTGAGAGCACATCCAAAGTACAAGAGATGAACAAGTCTCACCGTCCTCACTCCCAAGGAACAATCTGGCTGTGCTTCTTCCAAAACAGACCTGTTCATTCTTCTGGCAGTCTATGGTACATACAGTATTCTTTACCAACACCATAATTCATAGGTGTCAGCTCCTTTTCTGTCTTCCTTATTCACTGTCCAGCTTTTGCACGCATATGAAGCCACTGAAAATACCATGACTCGTGTGAGGTACACCTTAACCCCTATGGTGATATCTTTGTTTTTTAAACACTTTAAAATAGGTCTTTTGCAGCAGATATGCTGCAAAAGCATCTGATTTCTTGCCTGTTACTTCTATGAGTGTTGATTGTGGATCCAAGTAAAATGAAATCCTTGACAACGTCAGTCTTTTCTTGGTTTATCATGATGTCTCTTATTGGTCCAATTGCAAGAGTTTTTGTTTTCTGTATGTTGAGGTGTAATCCATACTGAAGGCTGGAGTCTTTGATCTTCAGTGTTTCAGCAAGCAAGGTTGTGTCATTTGCATATTACAGGTTGTTAATAAGTCTTCCTAATGCTACATTTTTCTTCACATAGTCCAGCTTCCTGGATTATTTGCTCCGTGTACAACCTGAGTAAGTATGGTGAAATGATAGAGTCATGATGCACACCTTTCCTGGTTTTAAACTACTCAGTATACCCTTGTTCTGTTCAAGCAACTGCCTCTTGGTCTATGTACAGGTTTCTTATAAGCAAATTAAGTCCAGTCTTCACAATGTTATCCATAATTCATTATGATCCACACAGTCCACTGCCTTTACATAGTCTATAAAATATAGGTAAACATCTTTCTGATATTCTCAGCTTTCAGCCAAGATCCACTCTATATCAGTGGTAATATCCCTCATTCCATGTCCACTTCTGAACTAGCATGAACCTTTGGCAATTCCCTGTTACTGTACTGCTGCAACTGTTTGTGAATGATCTTCAGCAAATTTACTTGTATATGATATTAATGTAATATTTTCAATCATTTCTGTTGGATCACCTTTCTTTGGAATGGTGATCTCTTCCACTATCATGGATGGATCTCTTCCAGTTGGTTGGTCAGATAGATGTCTTCTGAATTTCTTAGTATAGATGACTCAGTAAGCCCTTCCAGCACTGCCTCTGTTTGTTGAAACATCTCAGCTGGTATTCCATCAGTTCCAGGAACGCTGTTTTTCACTAGTGCCCTCAGAGCAGCTTGGATGTCTTCAGTACCAACAGGTCTTGATATACAGGAGAATAAAACTGGAAAAATACTCTGCCGAGGAAAACACATGCACGCTGTGGTAGTTGGATGGTGTTTTAGTCAGTTAGTGCTGCTTTAACAGAAATACTATAAAGTGGATGGCTTTAAAAGAGAAATGTTTATTCTTACACAGTCCAGTAGGCTGTAAGTTCAAATTCAGGATGTCCACTCCATGGGAAGTTTTTCACTCTGTCAGTTCTGGAGGAAACTCCTTGTGTTGCATAAGTCTTTGTTCAGGGAGATGTCCAAATTCAGGATGTCCACTCCAGAGGAAGGCTTTCCCTCTGTCAGCTCTGGAGGAAAGTCTTTGTGTTACGTAAGTCTTTGTTCAGGGAGCATCTTGGTGCAGGAACTTCGGGTCTGAAGGATGCGCTATACTGCTGGTGCTACTTTCTTGATGGTGTGCAATTCCTACACAAGCACATAAATGCAATAAAAGCACATAAATACAATTTATGACCAACCTACCCACTACTCCAACATTCAAAATGCAACTGAAATGCAAAAAGAGGGGAAAATTCTATGCCAAAGTGTCAGTCAGAAAGGGATTCCAAACTTGCTGTTTAGATATATGTGTTGATACCAGGGCTGACTAGAAAGAGATTTGGTTAATCATGTAGGAAAGATGCCTGTTGGCAGCTTAGTTCCTGTCCTTCACCTTCAGACATTTAGGAAGTGGACACCTGTTGTTGTCGATAGGTGCTACCAAGCCAGTGATGACTCACAGTAACGGCTGTCTATATACAATAGAATGAAACATTCCCCCGTCTCCCACCATCCTCACAACAGTTATGCTTGAGCCCATTGCCACAACCACTGAACACCTAGATGCCTGAAAAGCTCTTCCGTAAAAGAGAAGAAGGGAAACAACATTACTGAAGAAATCGTAGTGGAAAAGTGGATGTGAAACCACTCTAATAAGAAATTCAGCTCTCGAGCCACAGGCTCAAACTTCTCATTCCTCACATTCTGCTAAAAGGAGAAATTACATCTCTATTGTAGCTACTCAACATCTCAAGAGAAAAATTGGTGCTTGGGTCTGAATGTTCAAAATAAAACTGTGCTCAAGAAAGCAGATAGATAGGTCTGTGACTATTTTAAAAAGTCTCAAATCAGTAGCTGAGCCTGGGATTTAAGTAATGAATATTAATAGCTTTTTTCAGATATCAGAGATGAAAACACAACTTCTAAAAGTGCTTAAATTTATGACATTACTATTGTTTCAATAATAAAAATTTACTGAGGGCCAACCACTTGCTGCTGCTATTCATAGCAGTATTTACCTGTGCTCACGGGGAATCTGTATGTGGATCAAGAAGCAATCATGCAAACAGAACGAGTGGACGCTACATGGCTTAAAGTCAGGAAGGGTGTGCATCAGGGTTGCATCATTTCACCATATTTATTCAGTCTGTATGCTGAGCAAATTATCTGAGAAGCTGAACTATATGAAGAAAAATGAGGCATCAGGATGGGAGGAAGACTTGTTACTATGTTATGCAGATGACACAATCCTGGTGGCTAGAAATGAAGAAGAACTTAAAATACTTACTGATGAAGATCGAAGACCACAGCTTTCAGTATCGAGATTACACCTCAACATCAAGAAAACAAAAGTCCATACAACTGGACCAGTAAGCAACATCTTCATACATGGAGAAAGGTTTGAGATTGTCAAGTGTTTCATTTTATTTTTTCCACAATCAATGGCCGTGGAAGCAACAGTCAAGAAATCAAAATATGCATTGAAATGGGAAAATCTGCCTCCAAGAAACTCTTTAAAGTGTTAAACAGAAAAAATGTCACCTTGAGGACTAAGGTGCACCTGGCCCAAGCCACTGTATTTTCATATGCATATAAAAGCTGAACAATGAATAATGAAGGAGAAGAATTTTCAGAAAACACCACCATCCAGTGGGTTCAGACTCATAGTGACCACAGAGGTCAGAGTAGAACTGCCCCATAGAGTTTCCAAGGAGCACCTGGAAGATTTGAACTGCTGACCTTTTGGTTAGCAGATGTAGCACTTAATCCACTACACCACCAGGGTTTCCAGGAGAAGAATTAACATCTTTGAATTGTGGTGTTGGAGAAGAATATTGAAATGTACCATGGACTGACAAAAGAACAAATAGATCTGTTCTGGAAGAAGTACAACCAGAGTGCTCCTTGGAAGCAGATATGGCAGGACTGCATCTTACATAGTCTGGACATGTTGTCAGGAGGGATTTGTGCCTAAAGAAGGACATCATGCTTGGTAGAGTGGAGGGTCAGCAAAAAAGAGGCAGACCCTCAATGAGATGGATTGACACAGTGGTTACAACAATGGGTTTAAGCGTCAAAGCAACTGTGGACATGACACAAGACTGGGTAGTGTTTTGTTCTGTTGTACATAGGGTCACTGTGAGTTGGAACTAACTTGACAACACCTGACAGCAACAACACGCACTTACCAGGTACTAGGGACACAACAGCAGTAAATAAAAATCCCTGCCTTCATGAAGTTTATATTGTAGACAGACTATAAACAAAAAAATTTTAAAATGTAATTTCAGGTAGTTATAAATGGTACAAAGAAAAAAATAAAGCTAGTTGTAATGGATTAAATTGTGTGCTCCCTAAAATGTATGTGGCCATTTGGCTGGACCATGATTCTCAGTATTGTGTGCTTGCCTTCAGTTTTGTGATTCTCCTATGCTGTAAATCCTAATTGCTGGCTGGAGTTAATACCCTGGAGTATGTTAAAAAGAATTAGAGTGGGACTGTACCACTCTTCCTATAGTCTCCTCCCTGCTCCAGAGTAAAGGCAGTTTCCCAGGAGTGTGTTTACACCACCTTTTATCCTTTTATCCTACAAGAAATAAAAGGAAAGGGAAGCAAGAAGAGAGTTGGGGACCTCAAACCATCAAGAAAGCAGCACTGAGAGCAGAATGCATTCTTCAGACCTGAGGTTCCTACACCAAGATGCCTTCAGACCAAAGAAAGACTCATGCAACACAAGAACCTTCTTTTAGAGTTGACAGAGAGAGAATGTTCCTTTGGATCTGGCACCCTAAATTCAGGCTGCCAGGCTACTGGACTATGTAAGACTAAACTCTTCTTTGGTAAAGCCATCCTTTCATAGTGTTTCTGTTACAGCAGTTCTAGGTGACTAAAATGAAATTTGGTACCAAGAGACTAGGCTGCTGCTCTTAACAGATATCTAAAAATGTAGAAGTACTTTTGAAACCGTAAATGGACAGAAGACATAGAAGGGACCAAGGAGAATTGTTAACACTGATGAAGGTGCAGATGGTGAGAAACAAGCAAGCAGAGCATCAGCAGCAGACAGGCAGCAGCAGAACCAGACCAGCATGAGACAGTGCTGGAGCCAACCCTCAGAGGGAAAGAGCTTAGTGCCTGTGTTCAGGAGGCTTCCTGGTAGAGTGGGGTGGTGCCTCTGTGCACTTAGCAGTGGAGCTACAGAGCTTTGGAACACTTGCCCTAGCATGGCAGATGCAGGCCTGAGGCCCGGGCCAAGAGGCTAAAGGAAGCAGAAGCTGAAGAAGCCAGGAGTACAACAAGCTGAGCTGCCTCAGTCTCAAAAGACGTGGCCATGACCTCAGAGCTTTAAGGTAGAGCCGTGGCTTCTGGTGTTTCTAAGGCTAGAATTTCAACTGAGTTGGGCCTAGAAAAGCGTGTGCATCAAGCTGAGAGAACACAATTGTTGTCCCAATGAGCCTGGAAGGTGGAGAAGTAGCCCAGAGCAAAGGGGCCTCCCTCAGAATCTGGGGCTACAACTAATACCTAGAGTCTAGAGAGTATAGCCGTTGTGTAAAATGTCTCACAGAACTGAAGACAGTTTTCAAGCCTTGAGGGCTAATGTAATGTACTCTTCTAATCTGCTTGGTGTCTGTTACGGCTTCTTTCCCTGCAACTCCTCCCATTTGTAATTGAAATGTATAGCCTGTTCTGTCACTGTAGTTTGGAAGCAGACAACTGGTATTCTCAATTTCACAGATGTAGAGGAATTTTTGTGTTTTCACCTTGGAGTTGATTTAAGACTTTGCTATGATATGATGGGGTGGATATGTTTTGCATGTTGCAAGGATGCAGTTTGGGTGGGAGGACAATTCATGGATTGAATTGTGTCCCCCCCAAAAATGTGTGTAGCCATTTGTCTGGACCATGATTCTCAGTATTGTGTGATTGTCCTCCATTTTGTGGTTTTCCTGTGCTGTAAATCCTAATCTCTGCTTGGAGTTTATAGATTGGATTATGTTAAAGAGGATTAGGGTGGGACTCTAACATCCTTCCTAAGGTCACCTCCCTGCTCCAGAGTAAAGTGGGTTTCCCTGGAGTGTGGCTTGCACTACCTTTTATCCTACAAGAAATAAAAGGAAAAGGAAGCAAGCAGTGACTTGGGGACCTCATACCACCAAAAAAGCAGCAGTGAGAGCAGTGTGTCCTTCGGACCTGAGGTTCCCGGCCCAAGATGCTCTCAGACCAAAGAAAACTTGATGTAACACAAGGACCTTCCTGCAGAGCTGACAGAGAGATGGTATGTTCCTCTGGATCTGGCACTCTGTATTCAGACTTCTACCCTACTGAACTGTGTAAGAATAAACTTTTTGGGGTAAAGTCATCCACTTGTGGTATTTCTATTAAAGCAGCACTAACAGACTAAGACACCAGATGAAGGAATAAACAGTGACAGTGACTTTACAATGGTGAGGCATTTGAATTATTTCTTTAATAACAGTCTTAGGTTTGCAAGTTAAACACTCAGCAGTCATTCAACCAACATTTATTCACTTATTTGGTTCCAGGGTTCCTAGGCAGTACAAATGGTGTTTGATTGGTAACTGAAAGGTTGCAACCTTGGATCCACCCAGAGGCACCTCACAAGAAAGGCCTGGTGATCTACTTCCAAAGAATCAATCATTGAAAACTCTATGGAGCACAACTCTTCTTTGCACACATGTGGCCGCCATCAGTCAGTTAACTTGATGGCCACATGTTGGTTATTTGGTTCTAGGTACTGTAGTATGGTGGGTCCAGGGCATAAAGAGATGAATAAAACATGACTTCTGCTGCTAAGGCACTTACCTCTTAGTAAGGGAAGATAAAAACACTTCAAACAACAACTTACAATAAAATGTATTCGTTATTATAAGGGAAGACTGCCTCAGGTGCTGAGGAAAACACAGAAGCACAGAGGAAGGAGATTACTTTCCAGTCGGGTCTCCAGAAGGTACCATGAAGGGACAAACATCCAAAGAGGTGGAAGGGAGATTAAGACCATGCATTGCTTCCCAACTTTTTTTTTTCTTAGCACACAATCCAATTATTATCACACTAGGGTAAAGGGAGAGGGCTGCTGATGGGTAAAGATAATAGCCTTCAGGGCTCTGTCAACCCAGGCCCTACCAAACCATCCAGTTTAACCAGTTAACCAGCAGCCAGTTTGCACTGAGCTATTCTGAGTTGTGGTGACCATGTGTGATGTCAGAGTAGAAGTGCGCTTAACAGCGTTTTCAGTGATTTTTAGTAAGCTGTTCACCAGGCTTTCTTCTTCTAAGGTACCTCTTCAGTTAGCCGCTGAAGGGGTTAAGAGTTTGCAACACCTAAGACTATCTCAAAGCTTGTTGCTAGGTACTGTGGAGTCAACTCATAACACACAATATGATCATCAGCACACAATTTTGACTGGTAATGAGCCAGTGTCACAGAGCAGAATGGCCCCAAGTGCTTTCTTGGGCTATAATCTTTACAAAAGAAGCCCTGGTGGCCAAGTGGTTAAGCACTGGGCTGCTAACTGAAAGGTCAGCAATCTACCAGACACTCTGTGGGATAAAGACGTGGTAGTCTGCTGCCTTAAAGGTTACAGCTGTGAAGGGCAGCTGTTCCCGTTCCTACAAGGTCACTGCAAGTTGGCATCAACTCTCGGTTTTTGACTTTATCTTTACATAAGCAGATTGCCAGGTCTTTTCTCCCGCAGAGCCACTGGATGGATGTGAACCACCAACCTGGATGTTAACAGCCTTGAGTTTAACCACTGAGCCCCCAGAGCTCCTTCCCAAAGTATCTACTGTAATCTGTTTTGGTCACAGGGCACAACAGGTGCACTTTCTCTTGTTTTTGTTAAAAGCTGAAACTACCAAAACTGCCTTTTCCTTATTTGTTTTGGTGTCTTTAGGTCCTCTGGAACTCCTATACGTGTACATACAGTGGTCTTCTCAGCAATTAGCACATTTTATAACTTGCCAGGGACAGAAGAATTGTAAACTTCCAGTAGAAAAGCTTTTCTGAAAAATTCAAAATCTCTCCCAAAGCAAAACATTTTTTAACAGACTTTTAAACAGAAGACTAAAGAACATTTGAAATTCATTGTAAGATTTTATGGTAAAATTCGTCATCTGAGAGGGAGGGGATAAGGATATACATTAAAAAAAAAGGCCGTTAGCTGAAACTGAGAGATGGGTACAGAATGGGGAGTTACAGAAGGTGAAATGATTCATTATATTATTCTACTTTTATATGCATATTGAGTATTTTCCATGAGTAAAGGTTTTTGTTTTTCAGTTTTATATTATAAAGTCCAGAACTCATAAATCAGTGGTGTCCTGAGAATACCATTCACATACAGAAATCTGGGGTTAGCAGCTGTTTCAAAATCTATTCATTGTTTGGTGGTGACGGTTGCCATGGAGTCAGCTCCAACTCATGGCGACCTTACATCTAACAGAACAAAACACCGTCTGGTCATAAACCATCTTTATGGTCGTCAGCAGGTTTGAGTCCATTGTTGTGCCTATAGTTTCTGTTATTGTCATGTCCCTCTACTTTACTAAGCATGATGTCCTTTTTCAGTGATTGATCTATCCTAATGACACATCCAAAGTGAGTGAGTTGAAATGGCGTGGTCACCTATGGTGGCCAGGTTTCAGCAGAGCTTCCAGACCAAGACAACCAGGAAGAAAGTCCAGGTGATCACAGGTTTTCTTTTTCTTAACTCTGTTCATTTATTTTGCTTCCTTATTTTTAGCTGCTAGGTGTCTTCACATTGGTTTTGGACTCATAGTGACCCCATTTGACAGAGCAGAACTGCTCTATGGTGTTTTGTAGGATATAATCTTAATGGGAGATCACCAGGTCATTCTATTTCCTACTTTTAATATTTAAAAGTCAGTTTCAAGCCCAAAGTAGCTCAATTTTTAGGGGGCAAAATGGAGAAAAACTGATGAAGCTGAACAAAAGACTTTCTTTTTTTCTCTCAAAATAAAAATTATTTTGGACCTTCGAAAAATGTTTCAAACTATTAAAACCTAAAAATTTAGTCTAACTCAAAACTGTTGAAATTACTAAATAAATTTCCTCAAAATTAAATATCATCATTAATTTTATAGGTTTTTGCAAATTATGAAAAGTATAAAGTATTTTAAAAAATAGATAATTAAAAGAAAAGTGAACTTATTTCCTTTCATAGTAAAGAATATTATCAAAGAAACAGTCTTAAAAATGTTTAGATTCTCTCACATTTTAAAGGGAAGCTCTGAGTTAGAGTACTACAAGAAAATTAAGTATTAATTTGGCTATGTTCTCCATGTTTTGGGAGTTTTTTCTAACCAATATGTAGCTGTATTATAGTCTAACTTGATGATTTGTATGTAACCAAGATTAATAGTTTAATCTAAATGTTCCAGGTTTTTGTTTTTTAATTTACAGGCAACCATTCAAAGCAGAAATAGAATGCTGAATTAAGCCGAGAGGTATAATTAAGAGCAAGCAATCTGAAGTCAGAAGAAATAGGTTGCAAGCTTGGCCTTGGTGCTTAAGAACTCATAACAAATGGGCAAGTAATTTTGTAGAGGTGGGGGAGTTAAGATGAGAGAGGCCAGAATAGAAAGAAAGAAAAAAAAAAAAACCTTAAAAAATCTAAAGTAGAGGACTGCAGGCCAGTATTTCATAACTAGATTTAAAAATCATGTATGTTGTTATTCTTGGCTGTTATCTTTATGGAAGCAGATTGATTGCCAGGTTGTTCCCCCAGATAGCCTCTGGATAGGTTTGAACTGCCAATCTTTCAGTTAGTAGCTGAGTGTTTGTTTTAACAGTTGCACTACTGGGGCTCCTTTGAGGGCATATTGGAGTCCTACAGAAAGTAGATGTATTTGTTGAAGTGCGTGTCTATGATTTAACCTGTCCACCATGTTGAACTAGCTATAACTTTTCTTTTTTTGTATTTTATATCCAGGTTTATAGAACAAACTAGTTTCTCATTGAATAATTTGTATACATACTGTTCTGTGATTATCAGTTGCCAGTCCCACAACATGTCAATACTCTCCCCTTCTCAACCTTGGTTTCCCCATTACCAGCTTTCGATCCCCTCCTTGCCCCTGGGTTGGTGTGCGCATTTAGTTTTGTTGTGTTTTGGGGGCCTGTCTAATCTTTGACTGAAGGAGAAACCTCAGAAGTAACTTCAGAGCTGAGTTGAAAGGGTGTCCATTCTCTTGGGGTTTCTTTGGCCCTTGTTAGGCCAGTATATCTGGTCCTTTTTGTGTGTGTGTGAATTAGAATTTTGTTCTACATTTTTCTCTACTCTTTCTGGGACTCTGTCTTAGTCATATGGTGCTGCTATAACAGAAATACCACAAGTAGATGGCTTTAACAAAGAAAAGTTTGTTCTTACACAGTCTAATATAATAGGCTGGTCATCTGAATTCAGCGCATCAGCTGGTGCTGCTATAACAGAAATACCACAAGTAGATGGCTTTAACAAAGAAAAGTTTGTTCTTACACAGTCTAATATAATAGGCCGGTCGTCTGAATTCAGGGCATCAGCTCCCGGGAACACTCTCTCTCTCTGTGTTGGCTCTGCATGAAGGTCCTTGTATTGCATCACTCTTTCTTCGGTCTGAAAACATCTTGATGCAGGAACCTCAGCTCTGAAGGACACACTGTGCTCTGGGTGCTATTTTCCTGATGGCCTGGCCAAATTGCTACACACATTTTTTGGAGGGCACAATTCAATCCATGACAGACCCTTTGTTGTGATCCCTGTCAGAGTAGTTGTTGGTAGTAACCAGGCACCATCTATTTGTTCTGGACTCAGTCTGGTGAAGGCTATATGGTCCATTAATCTTTTGGACTAATCTTTTCCTTGTGTCTTTGGTTTTCCCCATTCCCTCTTGTTCCAAACAGGGTGGTATCAGTGGAGTACCTTAGACGGCCACTCACAAGCTATTAAGACCTTAGATACTACTCAAGAAAGTAGGATGTAAAACATTTTCTTTATAAACCATGTTATACCAATTGAGCTATGTTATGCCAACTGATGCCCCCTGAGACCACAGTGCCCAAGCCTCAAACCAGCAGTTCAGTCCCTCAGGAAGCCTAGATGTGTCCATGGAGCTTCCAACACATGCCTAGGAGAGCTGTCCTTCTTCTGTAACACTTTTGAGTCAATAAAACAATAAAGAAAACATTTTCTTGTATAAGAAAAGCAAGGAGAACTTAAAGCACTTAGTAATGACAATCAAAGACTACAACCTTCAGTGTGTATTACACCTCAACATGGAGAAAACAAAAATCCTCACACCTGGACCAATACATAAAATCACAATAAAAGAGAAAAGATGGAAGTTGTGAAGAATTCCATTTTACCTGGATCCACAGACAACATCCATGGGAGCAGTAGTCAAAAAAAAAAAAAAAAAAAATCAAAAGATGCATTGTATTGGGCAAATCTGCTACAAAAAAGAAAAACAAAAAAACCCTCTTTAAAATGCTAAAATGCAAAGATTCATTGTCCAGCTTTCCTATGCATATGAGATGACTGAAAACACCATGGCTTGGGTTAGCTGCAGCTGATTTTCCTATGCTAAGTCCTGAGTCCTAACTCTCTGCATGTGGTGTTTTCAATAGTTTTATATGCTTGGAAAAGCCAGACAATGAATATGGAAGACAGAAGAAGAATTGACACTCTTGAATTATGGTATTGTTGCAGAAGAATACTGACTATACCATGACTGCTGGAAAAATGAACAGGACTGTCTTGGAAGAAGTACAACTAGAATGTTCTTTAGTAGCTAGGATGGTGAGACTTTGTCTCATATGCTTTGGACATGTTAATGGACTAGTCCCTGGACAGGGACACCGTGCTTGGTAAAGTGGAAGGTCAGTGGAAAAGAGAAAGAGCTTCAGTGAGAGGGACTGACACAATGGCTGCAACAGTGGGCTCAAGCATAGCAGTGATTATGAGGGTGGCACAGGACCATGCAGTGTTTTACCCTCAAAGGCACATAACAGCAACAGCTGTATAGTAGGTTCTGAGGTCAGGTAATGTGAGTCCTCCTGCTTTATTCTTTTTCTTCAGTGGTGCTTTATTTATCTGGAGACTTTTTCCTGTCTATATAAAGTTAATGATTCATTTTTCCATCTTCTTAAAGAATGCTGTTAGTATTTAGATCAGGACCACATTGCATTTGTAGATTGCTTTGGGTAAGATTGACCTTTTTGCAATGTGGAATCTACCTATCCATGAGAATGGTACGTTTTTCCATTTAGGTAGATCTCTTCTGGTTTCTTGTTTTAGTGTTGTGTAGTTTTCTTTTTATAGGTCTTTTATGTCCCTGGTTACATATTCCTAAGTTTTTTTTTTTTTTTTTTTGGAAACCCTAGTGGCATGGTGGGTTAAGTGCTACGTCTGCTAACCAAAAGCTCAGCAGTTCAGAACCACTAGGTGCTCCTTGGAAACCCTACGGGGCAGTTCTACTCTGACATGTTGGGTCACTATAAGTTGGACCCAACTCGATGACAGTGGGTTTGGGGGGGAATTATTTTTTTAGGACTATTATAAATGGTATTGCTTTCCTGATTTCCTTTTCCTAGTTCTCTTTTTTGGTTTGTAAGAATCCACCTGAAATTTGGCTATAAATTTTTAATTGCAAATTAAGATCTTCTAAATCTCCTGGGAATTTTCAGGGTCTACCAATTGATAAATGGTGTTTCAGGTAAAAAGGGTACACAGTGTCAGAGCCATGACTGTACACAGCTGCTATAAATGTGGCACACTGATTGACTGAAGATCAACCCATGCATAATGACTGGATGTCACTGGTAATGCTAATGTCCTGTTATTTTGAACCCTGGGAAAACAATTGAAAGAAAAATTTTGTCATGATTTTTTTCCCTTTAAAAAGCAATATAACATTATTTTAAAATGTCTGCATTCTGTCAGAGGAGTCTGTTTAAACATAGCTGGAGTAAAATGGAAATCAATTCAGTTATGGTCAACTCCCATTACTAGACCTGTACTTCCTTTCCAATATAATAAACGTAGCATGCAATTATGAATCTGGGAACAAAGTTCTCCTAGTTAGAAGAAAAGCAAATATATCTGGAAATCTCAAATGAGATTAACTAACTGAAGATTAATTGCAAAAGAAAAAAAGGTAGGGGTGGGGTGCACACAGGACCAAATACCACTATTTAGAAGGCGATCTTGTGGATAGGGAAATCTGAACCCAGGCACAATTTTTTGTTTCCAGAATCTGCATATGGGTCATACTGCATATGTGCACTGCTGCTAGGTGTAGACCATGCACTATTTATGATTTTATCCCCATCATGTAGCAGAGGGCCTGGCATACAATAAGTACTCAATAAACGTCGAATGAAAGCATTCTGCAACTGCAGTTCATATAATGTTTATCCAACTTTTAAAACTGTAGTCCACAGTGAGAAACACCCAGCCCTGATATGCACAAACATAACACACAAGTTTTATGAAATAGCACTTTCTTTAACACAGGAAGGAGTTGCATTCTGATAAGGTTTTTTTTTTTTTTTCTGTTCTGTTTTAATTTACTAAAAACAGTATTGGCTATGACCTATTAAATTGACTTCACAACCCACTAATAGGTCATGCCCAGTAGTTTGAAAAACAGATTTAAGCTATTTCTATTTATGTTGCTAAATCTCTTATATTTATAGACTTAACTAACTAAACAGCATTTTAAAAAATCACAGAATTTTTATTATGAAGCTAGTTCAGAAAGTATTCCGATCAGCTTTAAAGTACTGCACCAGTTAGGAGTTTTCCATGGTGGGAATGCCTCTATGGGCATTTCCCACCAAAATCAAATTGGCTGCTACCTCACACAATACACAAAAATTAACTAAAACACAGACCGTAAACATAAATGAAAGAACCAAAACTATGAAAGTCTCAGAAGAAAGCATAGGAATAAATTTTCACAGCTTTGAGTCTAGAAATGATAAACCCATTACTGATGAGTCAATTCCAGCTCTTAGTGACCCTACAGGGCAGAATAGAATTGTCCCAGAAAGTTTCCAGGAAGCAGCTGGTGGATTGGATCTGCTGAACTTTTGGGTAGCAGCCAAGCTCTTAACCACCATGCCTTCTGCAATGACACAACATTAAAATAAATTATAAATTGGACTTCATAAAAATTAAAAACTTTTGTGTTTCAAATGGCATTATCAAAAAGGCAAAAAAAACAACACAGAGAAAAGGAGAAAATGTCTACAAATTGTACGTACATTAGGAGATTTACATAAAGATATATATCAAGTGCTCTTACAACTCAACAATCAAGACAAAAATGAGCAATTAAAAAATAGGCAGAGTTTGAAAAGACATTCCTCCAAAGATATGCAAATAACCACCAAATACATGAAAAAATACTCAACATCATTAGTTGATACTCTGCTGCCATTGAGTCAATTCCAACTCACATCAACCCTCTATGACAGAATAGAATTGCCCCCAAGGCCTTCCAAGGAGCACCTGGTAGATTCGAACTGCCAGCCTTTCAATTAGCAGCCAAGGTCTTAACCACTGTGGAACCAGGGATCCCCATTAGGGAGATAAAAATCAAAACCATGCAATGAGATTCTACCTGACACCCGCTATGATAGCTGTAATCAAAAAGACAAGTAATAACAGGTTTGGGGGAGAATGTGGAGAAGTCTGAGTTTTTGTACTTTGCTTGTCAGAATGTAGAACAGTATAGCCATGCTGGAAAACAGCTGGGCAGTTCCTCAAAAAATTAAACACAGAATTATATGATTTCAGGTGTAGCGCCAGCAATTCTGCTCTGAGTTATATAGCTAAGAGAAATAACATTTATATACACTCAAAAACTTATACACAAATGCTAATAGCAGCAGTACTTTTAATAGCCCCAAAGCGGAAACAAACCAAATGTCGGTCTGCTGCTGAGTGGATAAAAAAAATGTTAGTATATTCATACAATAGAATACTATTTGGCCATAAAACAAAATGAAGTGCTGATTCATGATGCAATATAGAGGAACCTTGAATGAAGCCAGTTACAAAAGACTGCATATTGTAGGATTCTGTTTATATAAAATGACCCGAACAGACAAATCCATAGAGACACAGAGTAGATTAGTGGCTGCTTAGAGCTGAGGTGAGTGACCACTAATGGGTACAAGGTTTCTTTCAGGGGTAATGAAAAATGTTGTAAAATTAGACTATGTGGATGGTTGCACAACTCTGTAAATATACTAAAAATCATTGAATTGTACATTTAACATTTATGGTATTTAAGTTTTATGGTACATAAATTACATCTCACTAAAGCTGTTATAAAAATCCCCAGCAGATTGGGTCTCTGCAATGAACAAGAAGTCGGATGCCTGCAGCATTTCTGTGCGTAAGTGTAGAACGTTGATCCATGTCAACCTGACTACCTAAATGGCAGGCAAAGACACGGGGTAAGTGGTCAATAAAACGGTCTCCTTTGAAGTTCCTATACAGCTATATTTGGGGACTATGAAGAGGAAGGACATGAATCTGTTGATGTAAGCTCTGAATCTTTTACTTAGTGATAGTCATCCTCCAAAAAATTAGCTTCAACCCTAAATGAGGTACTTCTGCACTACAGACAAAAGCACTGGGCATACCCAACAAGTTAAGGTAGTAAAGGGATGATGAACATTCAGAGCAAATACAGGCAGTCAATAAGCTTCTTGAAGGCAAGGAATTATGCATCTTTTCCTCCTCATGGAGAGCCAGGTCTAGAACAGAATGTTCAATCTCTTAGTTATATAGCGCTATGATAACAAACACCGCAAGTCGATGGCTTTAACAAATACCAATTTTTTTTCTCTGAAGTCCGAATTCAGGCGCCAGCTCCAGGGAAAGGCTTTTTCTCTCTGTCAGCTCTGGAGGAAGGTCCTTGTCATCTATCTTCCCCCAGACTAGTAGCTTCTCAGCCCACGGGCCCTTGAGCCAAAGGACACACCCTTCCTAGTACTACTTTCTTAGTGGTATGAGGTTCCCCTGTCTCTCCTTTTGCTTCTCTGTCTTAACATCTTAACAGAGATTGGTTTAAGACATAACCTAATCTTGTAGGTTAAGTCCCGGCCTCTTTAGCATCACAGCCGCACTGCTGTCAAGTCTGCTCTGACTTAGAGCGACTCTATGGGACAGAGTAGAACTGCCCCACAGGATGCCAAAGAGCACTTGGTGGACTCAAACTGCCAACCTTTTGGTTAGCAGCCTTAGCACTTAACTATTACACCACCAGGATTTCCTAACATCATAGAGGTAGGATTTACCACACACAGGAAAATCACATCAGATGACCAAATGGTGGCAATCCCACAATACTGGAAATCATGGAATAGCCAAATTGACACAAATTTGGGGGAGGAGGGAGAGGGGGCATAACTCAGTCCACACTCAGGAAAATTAGATTGGAGGAGGAAAAGAAAGTAGGCCTAATTCCAGGTGGCCAGAGGCTTCCTAACTTTTTGCCCACTGCCCAGGTCACGATGGGGAGTCAAGAAGCCGCGCAACGTGCCTTTATGAGGCAGCTTGCCCCCCAAACAGCTTCTCAGGTTTGAAAACAAGATTCTCACACTTCCTCCACCCGTCCCTCCTATGTGTCACAGTCCTGCCATGTAAGAAACTGTTACAGAGTTTAAGAAATCCTGTTAATGAGTTTAAGAAATGCTTTTAATGATTAAAAGTAAACTCCCTCACTTTAAGTGACTGATAAACAGTAACATGAATTACAAATGCAAAAGGTTGGGTGCCCCAAAGCTAGTCCTAAATGAAAGGAGCCCTGGCGACACAATAGTCGATGGCTGAACCCACCATCCACTCCTGCAGAGAAAGGGCAGCAGTCGGATTCCTCACCGATTTATAGACTTGTAAATCCTGTCCTACGGAACCTCTATGAGCCAGAATCGACTCCACGGATTTTTTTTTTTTTTTTTTAGGAACGTCACTGGAAAGAGAAAGTTCTGAAAAACCTCAAGACTCCTGTGAGAAGGGCAAGCGACTCTGGCCGCGAGAAGGAGGGTCGGTCCGGAAGCACCCAAACGGCGCTCTATCTGAGGGGACCGGCCGCTGGCCTCTCGGCGTCAGGTCTCTCCTCTGTGAAATGGGAACATTTCTGGGCCGCCTCCCAGCGGCGGCTGTGAGGAACCAATGAGCCGAGGTAGTCCGTGCGGGGCACAGAGTAGGCATTCCGGAAAGAAGCGCCACAGGCCGACGACGCAGCCCTACTGTGTGCGCCCGCCCCGGCGCCGGCGGACGGCCGCTGAGGCGCGGGACTTCGGGCCGCCGGGCGGGCGCACCGGGCGGGGGCGGGGCCGGGCCCGGGGGCGCCCGACTCCCGCCCCCGCCGCCGTCGCCACCGCCGCCCGCGCCGCCGCGCCCGCCCCCGGCCCCGCTCGGCCGCTCCAGGCGGGGCTCCACCGCGCTCGGAGCCCCAGCCTGAGCCGGAGCCGCGGCCCGGGACGCTCGGGTCGGTCGCTGGACACCCGGCCGAAGCGCCACGCCGCCAGCGCCGCAGGTCAGACTCGAGCTCCGTGGGACGCTGGGGCGGGGGCCCGGGAGGTGGGGGGCGGGGAGGGCCTCGGGTGCCCATGGCGAGGGGGTCGGGGCAGGTGGTCTCCGCCAGAGGACTCCCGGGCTGAGGAGGGTCAGGGCTGAGGGGCCGGGATCCCGCCTGAGGGCTCCGGACACTGAGGGGTCATGGACAGAGAGGTCATGGGCTGAGGGGACGGCAACTGACAACGGACGAGGTCACGGGTCGACAGGCCACTGGCTGAGGGGTCACCGGCCCGAGGCGACCTGGGCTGAGGGGTCACGTCCCGAGAGGATGTCCCGGACTGAGCCAGCCGGGCATCGGAGGGCACGGGGCAGCCCGCTGAACTTGGGGACAGCGGTCCTGGCAGAAGTGGGCACGACACGAGCCAGTGCGCCCCGGGGTTCCAGGGCAGCCCTCTCCCGTGAGAGAAAGCGGCACCTCCGAGGCCCTGGAGCAGGGGCGGGCGTCGGGGAGCTGCCTGAGGGGAAGCTGCCTGAGGGGGAGCTGTCTGCGGGCGGCAGCTGGGGCACAGAGAAGCCCGGAGTCCCGCGGTGTCGCTCCGCGGGCTGGATTCCGCCTGCTAACTCACAACTCAGGCGGCGCTCGCCGTGTGGCGTTCGCGCTGACAGCTGAGGGAGGGAGGGCGCCGTTGGAGTCACCTCTGTGCCCTCACTCGCGGTGCTGGCCCTGAGCTGAGTGAGGGGGCTGGGTTGGGGGCAGGTTTTCTCCCAGTGGTGGGGGACGCAGAAGGCAGCCGTGCTTCACCGCCTCTCGCCAGGGATTTGGAAAGGTGAAAAGACTGGGGTAGGCTCCTGAAGGTGCCCTGCGTGGAATACTTTCTCTTTGCAGCGTCGCTGAGGCAGGTAGAGGGAGGCTGGATTAACAGAGCTCACTGGTCCCTCGGTGCTGGGGGTGGAAAGTGGGTGTGTAGCTGGGAACTTTGTGCCTCGGTATTTGGGAGGAGCCAAAGGTAAGGAGGCAGAAACTGGGAGTAACTTCTTTGCTGCTTTTATATAAGGTCAGTGGGTAGGTAAAGAAGGGTCCATTGCCTCTGCTGGTGACCAGAAGGCAGCATTTCTAAATTCTGCTTGTTTAACTCCCGTTATTTAGGTGAGTCGACTCACTGTTAATTGCTTTTTGTTGAAAGGTGTTGGTCCTAACACCCAACATGGGTGGGATTATTTATTATTATTATGTTGCTATGCTCTTGTTTTACAATAGGAAACTAATTCACATGGGTCTAAGGCTATCTGTTGGAAAAATAGTGTCAATAACTATTCTCCAAGAAATAAAGTTTAAAGATACTAGTCTGCCATGAGGAAACGAAAGGTTTTCTCCTCCTTTCCAGGTGAGGGACAAAATGTAAAATTGCTTTGTATAAATCATTGTTTGAAGTCAAAAGGATGAGATGATGAATTGAGTCGGATGGACCCTATCAGAGAAGAAATTCGTAATTTTGAAGTGCATTATTGTCATATCAGCTCTTTTTACCTAGTGAGACTAACTTAACTGGAGTGATTAAGAGGACGATGAAAACTTACTTAAGGAGGATCTGAGCAGACCTGCAGATCTCAGGTGTTCTGTGGCAGTCCTTCTGTCACTAGCTACATGATCAGTTGGTTGACTGAAAACAGAACTAACTGGGTGGGTGCTACTTAGAAACTCCTTCTGTTCTCACTGGGGACTAATAGAGACATTCGCGGTGAGTTAAAAAGATACATTTTCCATTCTTAGAAAAATTTTACAGAAAATGCTAGTAGAGGCTGCTAGTTGGCATTTGGAGGGATATTCCAAAAGGTTCTGTTCAAGATCTGACTCGACGGCACTTGGCTTTGGCTTGGCTTGCTTTCCATCACATTCACTCTGGAGTTAATACAGGCCCAACAACATGATTCGTTTTTAATATAAGAAAATTTAAAACTAAATATTGTATGTTACAAAACCATTCATTTTTGTGTTGCTGCCTTATTTCATGTGTTTTCTCCTTTATTTAAATTTTATGATAATTGATATTTAACTTACTGATACCTCTTAAAGAAATTTAGTTTCAGCTGGCGGTCATCTTAATCTTTTGTAACTCAGTAGAAGGAAAAAGTGACCATGTTTGTTTTTCAGATTCAAAATCTTATTTTCCAGAGTTTACAGTAGTGACTGTAAAAGAAGTTGCTTGTAACTCTGTAAATATTGTAACTGCTATTGATATCAGTGAGGTATAACATTTTGAAAAATTTCAGGCTAAAGATTTTTGGGGCACTGTTTTCTCATTCTTTTAAATTAAAAAAGGTCACCATGAGTCGGATCCAACTGGACGGCACTTGGCTTGGCATCATTTCTTTTAAAGTTAAAACTGGAATGTCCAACAGTATCGTATCATTTTCTTATATTTACAGTACTTTAAAAATATTTTTGTGATTGCTGTTTTTAATAACCAAATACACTGTTTTCCCTGAAGAAACTAGTTGCCTGAATGTTCATTTTTTTGTATGTTGCAGAGCTATTTTTTAAAAATGATAAAGTGCATCTTAAAAAAATCACAGTTACTTTACAGATTTCTATGACATTTAAAATTTCTTTAGGAGGAAAAAATATAACTTTTGGACTTTGAGTTAGAAATGTGTTAGTGATCATGGCTAACTATTTTATCAGTACATTTTATGGATACAAACAAATACTTGTTTCTCTCTTCCATAATTCTTTGAAGATAAGGATGTTTGCCGCTAACTTTAATTCCAGCATAATCAATTATGTGTCAGAGGTGTATGAAAGGGACTACTGTGGAAATGTATTGAAGTAATAATGATGCAAACATTTCATTTACTTTTGCCATTCTATTTGAAATAACAGGAGACTTTCATGAAGTAGAAAAAAAAATGTTACAATAATACTTTCCAAATGTTTTCTACATCCTGGCCCATACTTTTACTTCTTTCACAAGACCTGTATATGCCCAGAGGATAGGACAGAAAAGTTGGTTCATTCTAATTTATTTGCTGAATTCATTATTACTTAAGCTTGAATATACAGTATCTCTCATAAGGTGTGGCAAATGTACTAGAAGTTTTTGGTCTTATACAATTCTACTAAATAAATGTTAGTTGTAGAGACGTTTTTTAAAAATGTCTCACTAATCAAGAGGACTTTAAATCACTAATCTGTAACGTATGCTCCATTTTAAAAATTACAAAACTGAAATTCTGGCTAAGTATTCTTATTTTTCCTAGCAGATCTCCGTGGGAAGATAACTGATCCCTAAAGTTGTTCCTTGTCTCCACTCCTATGGCCTAACTAAAGCAACAAGAAGGATAGTAATTTTAGTTGCTTACCTAAGTTGCTTTGAAACAGGTCGCAGGACTCAACAAAAGTATGATAAGACATATCTGTGTATAACGACTTAGCATGTAGATAGCTACTGCGTATGCTACTTTAGTTAGTTTAAGAATGTATGGGATCCAAATTTTGAATTGAAAATTATTGGAAAGCTTCCTAGAGATTTATTTAATCTTTCTCGAAATACAGAGGTAGATTTGAGGGAGGTCTGCGGTGTATGTTGTAAAGTAGTGATTTAATAAAAATGTCATGTTTTAAATTTCAGTTATACAAATTATTTACGTAAGGTGTTTGGAAGGAAATTGGCTCAAATACGAGAGGCTGTGTTTTGGGAGACATTTTTATAGATATGAAAAAGAACAACTATCGCTGGCAATATTGTACATTTAAATCAGTTTTTATTTCAGAAAACATTTATGTGTGCCTAGTGTTTCTCTTTAATAATAAATCCACATCCATATTTTAAGACTGGTTGTTTAATTCAGTGCACAAATGTTAGTATTTTTTAATGTTTTGTTATTCTTACTTTCCTCCTGCGTAGCTGGGACAAGTTACCTATCCCCTTTAACTTGTAATTTCCTCGTCTGTGAAACAGGAGAATTTTTACTATTATTTTTCCATTGTCTTTTTATAAGACTTTATCAGCAAACTTGCATATCTTAAATGATATGCAAGATATGATAGACCCTGATTTAATTAAGTTACTATTTTAGAGAGCCTTCTATCATCATTATCTCTTACAGATATTAATAGTTCACCAGAGTACTAGTTTTGACATTATTAAGAACTTATTGAAGATAACACTAGCCATGTCATGATCAACTTCTAAAAGATCTGGAATATTTCATTGCTATTTAATTTAAAATTATGTTTCCTATTCCTTGATGCCTTTTGATGAAAATGAGTCTAATAATTATTTTTATTCTGTATTTGTGAGTCCTATGTAGACATAATGTAAATCCTCTTGTGTTGACATTGTTTGTCTAATGTACTTAAAGGAAACCATGGAGACCTAGTGATTAAGAGCTATAGCTGCTAACTAAAAAGTTGGTAGTTCCTTGGAAACTTATGGAGGCAGTTCTACCCTGTCCTATAGGGTTGCTATGAGTTAGAATCAACTTGATGGCAACAGGTATATATGTAATACACCTAAAGGGCAGAAGTTGAGATTTTATTTGATCAAGTTTTATTCTTTACATATTCTTATAGTTCTCCTGCAAATACTAGATGCATGTTATCCAGCAGCAAGCCTGTTTCATAATAAGACCTATCCACTCCTTCCGATCAGAAAGCAGTTCAGCGTTGTAGTCTAAAAGACATAATAGTGACTGGTGCTTGTCATTCTGATTGGATTTCTTTCTAGCAAGTAATGATCAAAATCACCCTTCAGTGGCTTGAAAAGTGAACATGTCTCCTAATAACCCACCACTTTACTAATAGGAAGTAATTAGAAAAGCATAATAAAGATTATAACCAAATAATAAAGGTTATATTCTCCTTATGCATTGCTAAATAACACATTTTATTGTGAAGTATCTCTTGTGTGAGAAAATAAGAAACTCAGATGGAATGTGTCCAACAGGCTACCTACATCTGGTGGCTCTTTGACAGTTTGGAAGAGCTGGTAGGGTGAGGTGAGCAGAGGCTTCTGTGTTCAGTTAGGGCTGTGTGGGGAGGGCAGAATGAGCTCCCGCTGCCATGCTACCCCATCCTGAACTGTGCAGTGGGGTTGACAGACCCCTCTGTTCACAGAAGTGGAGCATTCAAAGCCCAGGTAGAGGCCTACCTGAAGAGATATGGAAGTGGAGTGCAAAGAAAGGCACATGTCATTGTCCATCACACATGGTGGCTGTGCTCGAGGGGCACAGGTTGGAACTCAGAACCAAGTCTCGCTCATGGAAGGGGAAGGTTCTACCATTGAGCCAAGACTGCTCCCCACAAAAGATTAAGCCAGTGCTTCTGTAGGGAGGGTGAGTGTCCCCCTGACCTGTTGGAAGACAGGAGCAGCACAGACTTCCACTCCGTTAATAGGATCCTTGGGCTTTCTCAGAGTCATTGCAGTACCTTCAGCTATTAGAGTGACTGGACCATTCTCAACTAGAAAATCTGCGTGGAACAGAGTGTAGTGAGTTTTCTTTTCCCTACTGCAGCTTCTCGGATACAGAGGACAAAGGAAATCACCAGTTCAGGCAGCGTTCATCAGTTAAAATGGAGATGGTAAATCTTCCAGTCAGGATTTAAACTAGATCGTATAATGGTTTGGTTCAGTGGCAGTTTGATGCAGTATCTGTGTACAAAACATTTTGAATCCACTTCACTGAATTTAGAAAATAGATTCATTGCTAGTTTTAACTGATTCATTATTAAACAAATAAAAAAAAAATTAAGGGCTGTAACATGTGGTCTCGTCGAGGGTAATTATAATATGTGAATAAGACTGATTGAAACACAGTCTCTGACCTTTTGAGCTGAGTTCTGATTGGCATAAGCCTAGAGTTTGAAGTCCTTCACAATTTACCACAGATAAGGAAAAGAGAGCTATAAGAGAGGTAAAGCAGGAGGGAAATACCCTGAGTAGGAGTGTAACAGATCTGTGTATGTTCAACGCCCACAGCCCACACGTTGCATAGTTACAGTGCATAATCCTGAAATACAAGGTTTGGTTTCTAAGAATTCACCCTGGTCATTGGTGACATGATACAGTTTGAGAATTTTTAAACCCTACAATTGCCCCTAAGTACTCTTCATCTTCCTGGCTCCGTAAATCACTTCAAGAGAGTATCTGAGAAAGTCAGTGGAAAGAGGACCCTTTTTTACTGTGTGTAAGGAATGAGTATCCCTGTATTGTGAGGGAGTGGGCACCCTGAGTTCAGTGAAGTGCTGGAAAGAACTCTGCTTGGGCCCCACGCCACTGGCTGTCATTCTACCCCCTAAAATATCTGTGTCTTGGAAGGCTTAGAGTTCACTTTCCAAATGCCAGTATTCCCCTTAGCACTGATCATCAGCAACAACTTGCTGGTTAGTTTCTAATTTCTTGCTACTGTGAACAAGACCTTTAAGAAATAGAACATACTTGGAGCTTGAGGGAGAGGATAAGCAGAGGAGAAAAAAAAATTACAGCAATAGGCGATCCAACTGGATGCACCAAGTAGACACATGTGCTAACCCCATACTCCGGCCTCATGAAACAAACTAGAAAAATAACCTTTTGGAACAGTGTTGTTGTTGTGTGCCATCAAGGCGATTCTGATGCATAACAACTCTCTAGGACAGAGTGGAACTGCCTGGTGGGATTTGTAAGGATGTAATCTTCTTGGAAGCTGACTGGCACATCTTGCTCCCTCAAGGCAACTGGAGGGTTTGAATCACCAGCCTTTTGGTTAGCATCTGAGCACTTAACCATTGTGCCACAGTAGTAACATGAAGGGATATATCCTCCATGCAGACTTTTATTTTCTGTCTTAAAAATCAAAACACACTGACTTTCTGTTAATGCTGATGGAACAATTTGCAACAGTTATTGGTCATGGTTGCATATTGTGATAAATGTAATTAATGTCACCAAATTGTAAGTGTAAAAAATGTTGATGTGACAAGTGTTTACATATATTTATGTGTCACAATAAAATGATTTTTTAAAGTATGAGCGTAGACCCCCCTCAAAATCGACACAACATTTAATTCTTCATGCAACCAATTTTGCCTTCATATAAAACAAGTTGTTACTTCTAAGTGTCAGTTTACCTAGGAAATGTCACCAAAGTTAGGGTTATAAGCTAGTAGTCGATTAATGTAATGAAATGCCTCAACATTAACTCTTCTTTAGGTCTTTATTTTCTGTGCAATGTTGGAGGAATTTAGTCTCTTCATAGTTTTACTACTTCTAGACTTTTTGGTTAGCTTTCTTAAGAGATTGAAATGACAGAGAACCTTAAATTGTGTCAGGAAAAAAAGGCTGAAGAGGTATCAGTAATGCTTACTTCTTTGGCAGATAACACAGATTATAAAAATTCTGCGTATGTTACTTATCTATCTTTACTGAAGGTAGCTATGGCAAGCCAATGCATCTGTGAAATAGAAACTTAGCAGTCAAAAGCAAGTTCATTATTTGGGTAAATCAACTAATGGGTGCTAACAGTTGGATATGGACCACGCCTTTGCCTTGACGAAGGAGACTGCTTACTTGACATCGACTTTTTATATAATCTGGCTAAAACCTGTGAATCTACGGCAGAGAATGCCAGAGTCATACCTTACTAAATGCTCTTTTGTCATTTGGTAATTACCTGTGTAAACAACTTTTTGATTATGTGTAGAGAAGGACGTATGTAAGTTCCCTTGCTTTATATATAGTGGGCTGAGTTCATAAAAGAGAACAAATGTGAATGATGTATATATAAATGAAGTAGAAATTTCAGTAAATTATTTGCATATGTCAACATAATACAGAAGAGTGAAGAAAATATCCAGGCATTTGCCAATACAGGATTACTGCGTGTTTTCTTAAAACATTTGGAATTAATTAAGAGCATTCTGATTTTATTTAAGGCAATGTAATATATCTTCAAACTTTATTTCCAACAAGGCCCAGATTTGTTGGCTTTCAGGATTAGAGTAGTACAATAATGTCTACAAAACTGTAGGTGATCACTTTTTCTAAGGCAGATTCTGACTGGATTTTATTCATCCCTGTTTCTCCAGCATATACCAAAACTAAACCCGTTGCCATTGAATTGATTCCAATTCATAGCAACCCTAGAGGACAGAGCAGAACTGCCCTAGAAGGTTTCTAAGGAGCACCTGGTGGTTTTCTAACTGCGCTTACCCAATTCACCACCAGGGTTTCCCTCTCCAGCATATAGCACATGCTTAGTAGGCATTCAGTAAGTATTTTAAAAAGAATGAAGAAATGGTAGGAGACAGTGGTTGAAAAGTCTGATCTCAACCAGCAGTACCAGCATCATCTGGGAACTTGTTAGAAACATGAATTCTCAGGCCCTATCCCAGACCACCTGAATCAGAAACTCTGCTGGTGGCAGCCAGCCATCTGCATTTTAACAACCAGTGAACTCCTACCCCTACCCCTACCCCCAACCCCACCTCACTAGTCCAAGATGATTCTTATCGTACTTTCCATTCAATAGCTTGGGACCCTTTTGTCAGTGCACTTAGTTTTAATTATTTTGGAAATCCCGATGGCGTAGCCATTGAGTGTTATAGCTGCTAACCCAAAGGTCCGCAGTTCAAATCTACCAGGCACTCCTTGTAAACTCTATGGGGCAGCTCTACTGTGTCCTGTAGGGTCTCTGTGAGTCAGAATGAAGTTGACAGCAGTGAGTTGTTTTTGTTTTTGTTTTTTGGCTTGCTTTTGCCCATAGTTCAATTCTTTGCCCTGTTTCTCCCCATTCTTAAAAGCTCTTGGGATCATCCTTTAAAATTATCCCCATGTCTTTGACGTTTATTACTCAGGGAAGCACAGTGTTGGTGTCAGTAAGCTTGTTTCAGGAGGCTAACTGGCTTGCTTCTTAGTTCAAGCTTCACTGGTAGCGGTTACCCTAGAGTGGCTGCTCGGAATCCTAAAGCCTGGAAGAGAATATGCAAGTTCAAAGATGACATCTTTAAAGACTGAGTTTTTATAAAATCATCAAGTTGATCTGACTGTGAAGAGCTGGCTGTGTTAAAAAGATACAAATGTGCAGACCTCAATACCAGGTTAATACTAGTGGGAAGCATGCCTTTTCTAGGGACTGTTACTGATTGTTTTTATTTTATTATATGCTAAGATTCTGTGATTCATGGGTTGAAGAAACATGCACTCTTGTCACTGTGAATGAATTTGGGCCACTTAGCATTTGATTGCTAACATAAAGGTCAGCTGTTTGAACTCATCAGCTACTCTGCAGAAGAAAGATGTGACAGTCTGCTTCCATAAAAATTACAGGCTTGGAAACCCTGTGGGGCAGTTCTGCTCTGTCTCGTAGGGTCTCTAGGAGTTGGCACTGACTCTATGGCAATAAGTTTTTTTGGTTGGGAAGTGATTGAGTAGTATCATGCATATTCCAACATTATAATTCCATTTTGAGGATTTTTTCTAAAGGAGGGATAGAGGAAAATCCATATACACAAAGATCTGTGTAGAAACATTGTAAGAACCAATATTTTGAAGAAACTTAAATATCCAAGAGAAGGGGAATAGTTAAGTAAATTATGTTGTAATCAGTCACTAGATAGACTATTATACAGTTGTTATCAATGACAATTTAGAAAATGACTATCCATTCTGAAAAAAAAAAAAACTAAGGAAAAAGTAGAATAAAAATAGTGACGCTTATTAGCAGCAGTCAAATTGGCCCTTCTTCCTATTCCATCTTAGTCAGTGGGACCTGCACTTGAGGTACATAGGCAGGAAGTCAAATATGCGTCTCCCACATGGGAGGGGAGAATTCAACCACTGAGACACCAATGCTACCAAAGAAGGCTGTTGATAACAACCACATGAAACCATATGTATATGAGAAAGCATGGAATAGAATATGCAAAAGTGATATTAGTTCTATTAACTAAGTGAGGTTATGAATGTTGTTATTGTTAGGTGCCACTGAGTTAGTTCCAACTCATAGCGAACTTGTGCACAACAGAATGAAACGTTCCCCAGCCTTGTACTGTGTCCACAATTGTTTTTATGTTTAAGCCCATTTTGCAGCCACTTTGTCAGTCCATCTTGTTGAAGGTCTTCTTTTCTGCTCTACCAAGCACGATGTCTTTCTCCAGGGACTGATCTTTCCTGACAACGTGTCCGAAGTATGTAAGACACAGGCTTGCCATCTTTCCTTCCAAGGAGCACTCTGATTGTACTTCTAGAACAGATCTGTTTGTTCTCTTGATGGTCCACGGTACATTTAACATTCTTCTCAAACATCACAATTCAAAGGTATCAGTTCTTCTTTCTTCTGTGTTCGTTGTCCAACTTCCACATGCCTATGGTGCAACTGAAAATACCAAGGCGCTTGGGTCAGGTGCACTTAAGTCTTCAAGGTTACATCTTCACTTTTGAATACTTTAAAGAGACCCTTTGCAGCAGATTTTTCCCGTGCAATGCATCTTTTGATTTCTTGACTGCTGCTTCCAGGGGTGTTGATTGTGGATGCACAATAAGTAAAATTAAATCCTTTACAACCTCAGTTCTTTCTCCATTTATTATGATGTTGCTTACTGGTACAGTTGTGAGGATTTTTGTTTTCTTGATATTGAGGTGCAGTCCATACTGAAGGCTGTGGTCTTTGATCTTCATCAGTAAGTGTTTCTAATCCTCTTCACTTCCACCAAGTAAAGTGGTGGTGTCATCTGTGTAATACAGGTTGTTAATGAGTTGTCCTCCAATCTTGATGCCTCGTTCTTCTTTGTATAATTCAGCTTGTTGGATTATTGGCTAAGCATACAGATTGAAAAGGTATGGTGAAAGGATACAACCCAGATGTACACCTTTCCTTACTTTAAACCATGCAGTGTCCCCTTGTTCTGTTCACATGACTGCCTCTTGATCCATTTTAAGATTACAATTCAGTGTTTTGTTATTCCTATTTTATGCAATGCTAGCCATAATTTGTTAAGATCCACACAGTTAAATGTCTTTACATAGTCAAGGAAACACAGGTAAGTATCTTTCTTGTATTCTCTGTTTTCAGCCAAGATCCATCTGACATCAGCAGTGATATCCCTGGTTCTACATCCTCTTCTGAAGTCAGCTTGAATTTCTGGCAGTTCCTTGTAAATACACTGTTGCAGTCACTTTCGAATGACCCTGAGCAATATTTTACTTGCATGTGACAATGATATTGTTCAGTAATTTCTGCATTCAGTGGATCCCATGTCTTTGGAATGGCATAAATCTGAAGCTCTTCCAGTCAGTTGGCCAGGTAACTGTTCTTCAAATTTCTTGGCATACATGAGTGAGCACTACCAGCACTGCATCTGTTGAAATATCTCAGCTGGTAGTCCATTAATTCCTGGAGCCTTGTTTTTTGCCAGTGCCTTCCATGTGACTTTGACTTCTTTCTTCATTACCGTTGGTTCCTGGCCAAATCTACCTCGTCAAATGGCTGAACATCAACCAATGCTTTCTGGTGTGACTTTGTGTATTCCTTCCATCTTCTTTTGATGCTCCCTCAGTTGCTTAATAGTTTTCCTGTAGAATCCTTCATTATTGCAACTTGAAGCTTGAATTTTTTCATCAGTTCTTTCAGCTTGAGAAATGCAGAATGTGTTCTTCCTTTCTGATTTTTCCATTTCCATCTCTTTGCCATGTCATTTTAATACTTTATTTTCATGTTCTCAGACTGCCCTTTGATATCTTCTATTTAGGTCTTGGCACTTGGCTTGGCTTATTTTGCCATTGCTTCCTTTTGCATTAGCTATTCAGCATTCAAGAGCAAATTTCTGAGTCTTTTCTGACATCCAATTTGGTCTTGTCTTCCTTTCCTGTCTTTTTAATGATCTCTTGCTCTCTTCATGGATATCTTTGATGTCATTCTACAGTTCATCTGGTCTTTGGTCACTAGTGGTCAACACATCAAGCCTGTTCTTGGGATGGACTTTAAACTCAGGCGGGATATACTCAAGGTCATTCTTTAGCTCTTGTGGAACTGTTCTGATTTTCTTCAGTTTCAATTTGAATTTGTGTATGAGCAGTTGATGATCTGTGCTGCAGCCAGCACCTGGTCTTGTTCTGACTGCTAATGTGGAAATTTTCCATTGTCTTTTCCCACAGATGTAGTCAATTTGTTTCCTGTGTATTCAGTCTGGTGAGTTCCATGTGTAAAGTTGCCATTAGTGTTGTTTAAAAAAGATATTTGCAATGGAGAAGTTGCAAAATTCTATCATGTGATTCTCCAGCATTATTTCTGTTACCAAGGCCGTATTTTCCAACTACTGATCCTTCTTCTTTGTTTCCAGCTTTTGCTTTGCAGTTACAATAATTGTCAATGCATCCTGATTGTATGCTTGATCAATTTCAGACTGCAGAAGCTAGTAAAAGCTTTCAGTCTCTTTGCCTTTGGCCTTAGTGGTTGGTGCATAAATTTGAATAATAGTCATATTAACTGGCCTTCCTTGTAGGCATATGGATATTATCCTGTCACTGACAGTATTATACTTGAGGATAGATCGTGAAATACTCTTTTTGATGATGAACCCAGCACTGTTCCTCTTCAGGTTTTTGTTCCCAGCGTAGTAGACCAGCCGTATGAGTGTCAGATTCAAAATGGCGAATACTGGTCCATTTCTGCTCAATAATGCCCAGTATATCAATGTTTATGTGTTCCATTTCATTTTTGACAATTTCCAATTTTCCTATATCTGCACTTCATATGTTCCATGTTCCAGTTATTAATAGATACTTGCAGCTGTTTCTTCTCATTTTGAGTTGTACTACATCAGCAAATGAAGATCCCAAATGCTTCCACATCATTAAAACTGTATTTTGAGAAGGCAGTGCTTCTCTGGTCATTTTCTGAGTGCCTCCCATCTGGGGGACTCATTTTCCAGAACTGTATCTGACAATGTTCTGCTGCCATTCATAAGATTTTCCCTGGCTAATTGTTTTCAGAAGTAGGTTGTTCGGTCCTTCTTCCTAGTCTGTCTTAGTCTGGAAGCTCAGCTGAAACCTATCTACCATGGGTGACCCTGCTGGTACCTAAATACCGGTGGCATAGCTTCCAGCATCTCAGTGATGGGCAAGCCTCCACTGACAGACAAGTAAGGGCTGCTAACTCTGTCTTTACATGTCCTATCAGCTAAGATCACATACCATGAACTGCCAAAAGAACAAACAGATCTGTTCTAGAAGAAGCATAACCAGAATGCTTCTTGGAAGCAGAAGTGGCAAAACTGTGTTTTATATACTTTGGACATGTTGTCAGGAGGGATCGGTCCCTGGAGAGGGACATCATGCTTGGTAAAGTGGAGGGTCAGTGAAAAAGAGGAAGCCACTGAACACACTGGACTGACACAGTGGCCGCAACAATGGGTTAAAAAATAAAAACAATTGTAGACATGGCTCAAGACCGGGCAGTGTTTTGTTCTGTTGTTCATAGGGTCGCTATGAGTTGGAACTGACTCTATGGCCCCTAACGACGACAACAACAACATCAGCTAAGATATCCAGTCAGCTCAATCAGCCGAGAACTTTGCAGGGCAGAATAGTCTCCTACCAACTAAGATACCCAATCAGTGCCATCAGCCCATAACTCTGCAGGGCAGAACAGCCTCCTACTACCTAAGATACCCAATCAACGCCATCAGTGTAGAATTCTGGAGGTCAAAACAGTCTCCTACCAGCTGAGATACACAGTCAACACAAACAGCCTAGAACTCTGTGGGGCAGAACAGTCTCCTACCAGCTAAGATACCCAATGTGCGCAGTCAGCCCAGATTATGTATAGCTTTTGGTTTTTAGAGTTATCTCTCTTTTCTAAAGTTTAGTCAGTAATACGTGACTTTCAAAGAATAGCCTTTAGTTTTCCTTCTTTTTAGTTTGCCTACGACCTGACTAGTAAAAGACCTGTCACTGCTGTCGAGTTGATTCCGATTCACAGTGACTCTATAGGACAGAGTAGAACTGCTCCATAGTGTTTCCAAGGAGCACCTAGCAGGTTTGAACAGCTGACCTTTTGTTTAGCAGACATAGCACTTAACCACTGTGCCACCAGGGTTTCTGGTAAAAGACCTAGGCAGAGTAAATTAAACAGAGAGACTCCTCCAATTATTTTATTCCTTTTAAAGCTATTGAAAACATTGTAAGGCACTCCATGAATTCTTTTTTGTTATACTTGAATTTTGTTTCATACATTAGACTTTCCTATACTGCCTTCTTGATCAGTCTGCATTTAAGAGTTAAAAAAAAACAACCAACAGCTCACTGTCTGTGGTAGCCTCTTAATGTTCTCAGCTATACACTGTTTGGTTTTATTGATTTCTTTGGGTCCATGATCTGTTTGATCTTTGGCAAACACTGGCAAACAGAGCTTTTGAAAAGAACGTTTCTGAGTTATTTCCTTAACCCTGCCTTTTGTGCTTTTTCTTTAAAAAAGTATGTATTCTATTATGGGTCCCCCCCATAATGGAATAACCTCATAATACAGTTACTTGGTTTTCCAACTCCTGACAAAATACTGAACTTGGAATCATAAGTAGTAGCTGATGCAGCAGCTTATCAAGGTAAATTTCGATTTCAAAATATCATTATGAGTCTTGGATATAATTTATGATGTAACTTTTGAAATAGCAAGTGAATAGAGGTTTCCCAGATTTCATTTAGACATCTGTGTGGACATTGTATGGGTTACATATATATATATGTACACACACACACACATATGTATGAATATGCATATATACATATGCATACATGTACATACAGAGGAAGAAATAACCTTTGAATTAATTTTTCCTCTTCTCTATTGAATTCTTCTAGAAATTCCAAAGGAAAAAATTAAGTGATTTAGCCTTTGACACACATTGTATGTTACACTTTTTTTGTCTTGGAGGGGGACCATCTTTTGAGAAACTTAAGTCAACTTGATAGCTTAGAATGAATTTTCCCTAAAAAAAAAAAAAAAAAAATTAAAGCTTTTTTATAAGTTTCATGTCAGTGGCAGTATATTTCATTCTTATCTCAGCCTCCTTGGTTTCTGATGTCCCTTAAGGTACCCGTGACCATTGGGTTGATTCTGCCTCATAGCTATGCTCTAGGGCAGAGTGGAACTGCCCCATAACGATTCCAAGGCTGTTACCTCAATGGGAGCAGACTGCCACATCTTTCTCCTGCAGAGTGGCTGGTAGGTTCGAACCACCAGCATTTTGGTTAGCAGCCAAGTGCTTAACCATTGTGCCACTAGGGCTCCTTGTACCTCCACATAGCACAAGGCAAACTTCACCTAACAAAATACAGCTTCTAGGTCTTAGAGTTTGTTTGTGACTATTCAGTTAAAACAGGCTGGGTATTATGACACAAAGAACAAATCTGAGAACAAAGCTCCTTTTCAATGAAGATTTACTTTTTCAACAAATATCTACCTGGCCCCTACTTTGTGCCAAGCCTTGTTTTAGGTAATAGGATAAAACAATGAACAAGATAGGCAAATTCCATCTCTCCTAAAGCTCATGGTATTGTTATCTTAACAAGAAAGTTTTTCAGTGGGAAAGGTGTTGTTTCTGAGGAGATCATAGCGATGGCCAGTGCTAGGATGTGGCACAGTCAGTAGGCTAGCAGGGACTCATGCGAGATCTGTGAGTCATACATGAATTAGGGGCAGAATTCAGTGTCCTTGAGTGTCATTCCTAGACCTCTTATCATTATGTTATTTTAGGTTACAGTGTATGTTATGTATTATATTATTTCTATCCCAGTAATACTGTGATTATTAACTAAGGAGATATTTAACACAGGTATTACTAAGGATGCATTCATTTTTAATAAGATATTATTAGTCTTAAACATCCAAATGGCAAGCTGTAATTGTTCACTTTGCAGTGGGGTTATTTATTTTACAAATGTTCTTATAATGGATAATTTTAAGTTTTATTCAAGTGAATGTACTTCTTTTTTACAAAAAAAACTTCAACCTAGCAACAATGTAAAACAAAATGTTAATAATTCAATTAAAATTTAGAAAGTTATTTTTTTGAGAAATAAAGTTGATTACTTTTTGTCTATTATAGCTATTTTCTATTTTCTATAGATTTCTATATATTCTCTGTTCTGTATATTCAATTTCTATATTCACAATAAAATTATGTAAATATCATTTTAGCTCTTATTATAGTGACAGAAAATATCTTAGTTGCACTTAGAAATCTACTTTGAACAACATGAAACTTTTGGGAGGAAATGGTAAAGAAAGTAAACTTTGAAGGAATTTATAATGAAGTTAAAAAACCCTCTACTGTTGAGTTGGGTCTGACTCATAGTGACCCTATAGGTAAGAGTAAAACTGCCTCATAGAGTTTCCAAGGAGCACCTGGCAGATTTGAACTGCTGACCTTTTGGTTAGCAGCTGTAGCATTTAACCCACTACGCCACCAGTGTTTCTGTAAGGAAGTTAAGTGGAATTAATTGTTTCCTATGTAGAGTGACCTAGAATATCAGTCTGCTGCTCAGTGGAGATATAATCAAAACTTGCAAATTTTGCAAATTTCATCACAGTTCATTTATTCAACTCCATAAACTCCAGAGATGTTCATTAAATGATTGCTCAGTTTTTAACACTGTCTTAGGTGGGAAACAAAATCTGCCCACTTGAAAAACCATGGCTGTATAAATGGTTAGACTGATGGTTTTAAGTCTGACTCTAATACTGTATTGGGTAAGTGGATCAGCCTCTAGCACTGCGCAGGCAAATAATTACAGCTCAATAAAAGTTAGTTTAAAAGAGGAATAAATGAGCACAGCGTACTGGCATGGTTGTATCTTTAGACCACACATACAGTCCATATTGTGTATTTAACTATGTTTCCTAGAATGATCTCTGGTCCCAACAAAGCACAGTATGTACAAAAACCAAACCCACTGTTGTCAAGCGAATTCTAACTCAGCGACCATGGAGGACAGAGTAGAACTGCCGTGTAGTTTCCAAGAATGTAATCTTTATGGAAGCAAACTGCCCCATATTTCTCCCACAAAGCAGCTGGGTTTGAACTGCCAGTCTTTCAGTTAGCAGTGGAGTGCCTTAAGCACTGTGCCACCAGGGCTCATTACAATACATACATACAGTTAATTTTTTTTTATTATGCCAGTTAAAAATTTAAATGTCAGGTTGATTTCCTCTGTCATATAACGTATATAAAATATTTATTCTGGCCACCAGCACTTAAATTCAGGAAGTGCAAGCCAGTTTTAATGTTAGCCTAAGTAAATCATAAATTACCCATTTTAGTCATTGCTGTCAAGTTGATTCCAATTCATAGCAACCCTAAAGGACAGAATAGAACTGCCGCATTGGAATTCCAAGGAGCAGCTGGTAGATTGGAACTGCTGACTTGGTTAGCGGTGGAGCTCTTTAACCACTTGCCTCCAAGGCTAAGGAATTGTGTATTGTAGTTCTTATTTTTTCTTACACATATGTACTGTATACCTTCCCCACTTCACAGCGTATTATATTGCATAAGTACTTCATAAATGCATTTCAATTGCATTTGATTTTGAGAACTAATTTGCACTTTATCACTCATATGAGATTATCAGTGCTACTGTTCTCCACATTCTTAGGAAATTCCCTAAATTACTCTAAAATGTTGATTTCTATTTCATGTAACATTTTTAGTGGTACATAATAGTATAAAACTAATGCCCAAAGAGACTTCCATTCAGTTATTCTAAAATGGGTAAAGTGGAATATGGAAGGAAGAAATGTTAATTATATACTTCAGCATTTTATGGTGTATCTTTTATTGTTTTGGTCAGAAGAACAGGCTTTAATGGCCCAAGGGCCTGACCACTGTTTTATAGTCTTGTTTGGAGGCTTTTAATGCAGATTGCAACCAGTTCTGTTAGTACTTCAGCTGGAGAAAGGTATATAAAGGCATACAATACAACATGTTATTTAGATGTATTACTCATGAAGAAAATAAAACTGGCTCCCTTTCAAACGTTTTGCTGAGTGTTTAGATAAAACATTAACAAGTTTTGACGTATTCATTTATTATATATAAACTAATTGCATTACTCACCCATTTCATAAATGATCATGATAATTCTCATCATAATTATTTAACAGCTAATCTCCTTTTGCAAGATAGGTAGGTGTTTTTCTAAACAACTTTTAATCAAAATAACAGGCAGAGAAAATCACATGTAAAAACAAAGCAAATGAATGAGCTTTTTTGGTATGGCCTTGTGACATCTCTGCACACCCACTCTCCTTGGTAGGTCTTCATCTGTGGAGGTAGAACTCAAGTAGGAGTCTATTAGCAAGAGATTAATGCAGGGAGGTTGCATCTGCTCCACCCTTGGGCAGCCTGCCATTATCCTCCTACTACCACACCTGTTCATCTCTTTCCAGGGCAAGGAATTGTCCCATTAGACCTAAGCAGAAACAGAAAGAAGTAAAATGGTGGGGAAGATGGAGCATGGTAGAAGGAAGGATATAAAGCAAGTCTGAAACTTTCTGTCATTGATTATTCAGGTATCATTTTCTTCCTCAATTTATTATCCATTTATATATTGTCTAACCCAGTAAATTGCATACATGTTCAAGTAGGCTTTAGACGTTAAGAGGGGACATTAACACTCCTCTGGAGTCCCTGGGTGGTGCAAGTGGTTACCATACTCAACTGCTAACCAAAAGATTGGCAGTTTGGGTCAACCCACAGGTGCCTCAGAAGAAAGGCCTCTGGCAGTCTACTTACAAAAAATCAGCCATCAAAAACCCTATGGACCGCAGGTATATTCTGAGACACACAAGGACACCATGTGTCAGAATCAACTTTAATTAAAGCTCCTACAATTAGGAGCTTGCACTCTATACAAAATAAAAAAGGTATGCCATTGAAACAGTTAACAGTTAACTTAGCAATTCAAAGCAGTATATGATTAAGAGCTAAAATAAGGCAGAAAATGAATGCTGTGAAATTCAAAGAATGAGAACAGTGTGGAGTGGAGTTTATAGCCAAGAAAATCCTTATAGAGGAGGTGAGAATTGAACTACAAAAATTAGGAATTAGCAGGGAAACCTTAAGGAATAGAAACTTGAAAGTGTATAGGAAAAGAATAGAAGGGAATCAAAGCATGACTCCATTTCTGTGAAATACCCAGAACAGGTAAATCCATAGAGATAAAAGAGATTAGTGGTTGCCAAGGGTTGAGTTGTTGTTGTTGTTGCCAAGCCATGTTAGGTGCCATCCAATGGGTTCTGACTCATAGTGACCCTGCACAACAGAACAAAACACTGCCCAGTCCTGCGCCGTGCCTGCTATAGTTTTTATGAGTAAGCCCATTGTTGCAGCCACTGTGTCAGTCCATCTTGTTGAGGGTCTTCCTCTTTTTTGCTGTTCTTCCTCTTTTTTGACTCAACCAAGCATGATGTCCTTCTCTAGGGACTGATCCCTCCTGACATGTCCAATGTGAGATGCACTGTCACCATCTTTGCTTCTAAGGAGCACTCTCATTGTACTTCTTCCAGAGAAGATACGTTTGTTCTTTTGGCAGCCCATGGTACATTCAGTATTCCTCTCCAACACCACAATTTGGAGGCATCAATTCATCTGCCTTTCTTATTCGTTGTCCAGCTTTCACATGCACATGATGCGATTGAAAAATACTGTGGCTTGGGTCAGGTGCACCTGAGTGTTCAACGTGGTATCTTTTCGGTACTTGAACGATTTTCCCAGTGCAGCATATCTGTTGATTTCTTGACTGCTGCTTCCGTGGATATTGACTGTAGAACCAAGAAGAGTTGGGAGGGAGGGGAAAAGAGAGAGTGACTGCTTAATGGATGTGGGTTTCATTTTGGGGGATGAAATATTTTAGAACTAAGTAGGTGTGCTGGCTGCAAAATATTATGAATGCGCTAAATGGTACTAAACTGTATGCCTTACACCAGTTAATTTTCTGTTACATGATTTTTACCACAATTTTTTTAAAGTTCCGTAATGGACTATTAATTTCCACTGCGAGGAATATACCCAGGAACTTCACAGCAGTGATGTGAACAGATGCATACACCCACCTTCATTGCAGCGCAATTCATAATAGCCAGAAGTTGCAGACTACCTATAAATGCTCATCAGCAGATTAATGGATAAACAAAATGTGGCATATAAAATGGAACACACTCAGCCACAAAGAGAAATGAAGTCCTGATAGATGCTTCAATGTGGGTGGACCTTGAAGACATTACGCTGAGTGAAATCAGTCAATCACAAAAGGACAAATGTTATATGACCTCATTTATATAAACAGATACTAACAGACAAATGTATTGAGACCAAAGTTTATTAATGGTTACCAGGGGCAGGGAGGGGGGAGAGACAAGTTATTGCTTAGGGAGCATTGAAGTTCTGTTCATAGAAATGGAAAAGTTGTGTTGGTTAAGGATAACAAATACACAGCCTATTAATGTAACTGATGTCACTAAATTGTACACCTGTAATAAGTTGAAGTGGCAAATGCAGTGTGCTAGGTATCTTGTACAGCAATAACAACAACAAAAGAGTAGTTGCTGAGGCTGCTTATACACAACAGAACATCTCATGGGATTTGGTTCCTTGGTTTGGAGGTTTAGGATCATGGTTTCCTGCAACATCCCAGTTCATTGTACTGGTATCACATATAATGCTTCTCTTCTACCTCCTGGAAACCCTGGTGGTGTAGTGGTTTAGTGCTATGTTTGCTTACTGAAAGGTCAGCAGTTCAAATCCACTAAGCACTCCTTGGAAACTCTATGGGGCAGTTCTGCTCTGTCTATAGGATAGCTATGATTAGGAATTGATAGCCGAACGTTTGATATTTTTGTTGTTTTTTCTACCTCTTAGTTTATTGTGTAGTATCACAGTCCTGAAAGCCTTTTAAGCAGCCATCCAGGTTACAATTGGTCTTTTTTCACGTCGCACAATAGAGGAAGAGGAAGAGGAAGAGTCAGGAGTGGAGGAGGAAATGGAATGTGTAACTAATTGCCTCCATAAACAACTGTCTCCATTGCCACAAGACCAGAAAAACTGAGTGATACCCAGTTACCATTACTGAATGCGTTGATCCAAGAGTCTATAGAAGAATCATGATCAAAAGGGAAAAACTGCAGAACAGAATTTCAAGTTTTCATAGTTTCTAGACTTTCTGGAGCCACTGAGGCTGGATGAACCCCCAAAACTGTTGCCTTCAGATGATCTTTAGCCGTGAAATCTTAAACCTTAAATCTTCTTTAAACCAAACAAAATTCTGTCTTAACTAGTGAAAAGTGTCTGCCATGAGCGTCATCCTACTTAAAGAACTAGCTATGTATATAGGGTCAAACTGATAATAGCAACTTGATAGGTTAAATAGGAAGCATAGGAGAAAATTTTTATCTCAACACAGAGGAACAAATCAGGAAAGTCAGGGTGAGAAATCATTGCACAATTTGAAGAATGTGATCAGTGTCACTATATTGCACATGTAGGGATTAAATTGGTGTTTTGCTGTGTGTAATTGTAATAACAATTAAAAAAAGGAATCATCTGTTTGGCAAATAATTTAAAAACAGCTAACGTTTAAAAAAAAATTGCCAGTGTAAGAAAATAAATCCTGGAACAGTGAATAAGCATGGAGCTTGGGGAACTTTGCAGCAAAGTTCAGTGGATGGTACATATAAGTGAGTCATAAGAAATATGGCTGGAAAAGTCGATTTTGAATAAGGGTCTTGAGGGTAGGCAAAGGAGTGTAGGTTTTATCCTGTTAGCAGTGAGGACAGTGCAGGTCTTAAGAGAGGAGTGAAATGATTTAATTGGTGGTGTAGTGGTTTAGTGCTATGTTTGCTTACTGAAAGGTCAGCAGTTCAAATCCACTAAGCACTCCTTGGAAACTCTATGGGGCAGTTCTGCTCTGTCTATAGGATGGCTATGATTAGGAATTGATAGCCGAACGTTTGATATTTTTGTTGTTTTTTCTACCTCTTAGTTCATTGTGTAGTATCACAGTCCTGAAAGCCTTTTAAGCAGCCATCCAGGAATCATCCAGGTTCAATTCCTAGCCAGTGAGCCTTATGCACAGCCACCACCCGTCTGTCCGGGGAGCTTGTGCGTTGGTGTGATGCTGAACAGGTGTCAGCAGAGCTTTCAGACTAAGATGAACTAGGGAGAAAGACCTGGCAATGTATTTCTGAAAATCAGCCAAGAAAATCTTGTGAATCAAAATGGTCCAGTTTGCAACCTATCATGGAGATGGTGTGGGACTGGGCAGCATTTTGTTCAGTTGTGCAGGGATTCTCTGTGAGTTGAGGCCCATGGCAGCATAACAACAGCAGTGTGCAGGGAAAGCAGTCAAGAAGCTGTTGCCAGATCACCATAAAAGTGAGGAGGGCTTGTCAGAATGAAGAGGAAGGGCAGATGGGAAAGATGCTCTAAAGCAGCGAGATATTCAGCATATGGTCTGTGAATTGATGCTGGTCCACCAGCTGTTAGTTACTGGTTCAACACAAAGTAAGCACAGACTTGTTAACAAGTAGTTGAAAATGTTTACATTGCTGTAGCATTCAAGTTCATGACTTTATATTTTATAAAGTTATCTACAATAGGTAGAAAAGAAAAGGAAAAACAATCCTTCACCCCAGAGTTAGAGAAGCACTGCCTAAAGGATAAACTGACTGGACTTAGTGGAGCAGTCATTCAGTCATTTATTCTTTTTTTAAAAAAAATGAAGCACCTACTATGTGCCACGCATTGTGTCTACTGGGACTAGAGTGGTAAACAAGACAGGGCCCTTCCCAAGGAGCTGTCTAGTAGACAGTTCTCTATCATAACAGTACTAGGAGGTAAAACAAACAATGGGTGTCTAATAACTACAGCTCTCTAAAGGGGGTAAGGCTGCCTGTTGAAAAAGAAAGTGCTTTTTCATCAGAGATACTCTCAGAGTGTCTCTTCAGAGTCTGAAGGACCATCTGTCGAGGAGAAATGAAGTAGATGACTTATCAGGTCCCTTTCAACTCTAAACTGCTGTAGTTCCCTAATCTGTAATATTAATTTAGTCAAACATATTACTTCCTAGATAACTGCATCAAAACACCAATATATTTTCCAGGTTTCTGGCCATTTTCAGTGCCTGCATTTGCCTACATTTAAATGCAAGTTGGACTGTAAGCGTATTTGTACAAATGCTTCCATAGTACTAAAAAAAAGAGTACTAGTCTGTAACGCCTCCTCAGCTGTCATTTTTTCCAGTTTTAGTATTTGAAGTCAGTTCCTCTTTCACGTGATATTTTCACAAGTAATACAGATTTCAGCAGAAGCAAGTTACGTAAATTTCAGTCACATTGCTGATCTTTAAATCGTCAGTTCTTTTTTTCCTGTGATGTAGTGTCGTGGTTGAATAAGGACAGACATGACTACCCATTTCGGGATGTCTTTGGGATGCCATTTGGTATGTGTAAAAGTTCAAAGAACTACTTGAAGCTGTTTGATGTAGTTATTCAGAATGTGAACAAATATTACTGCCAACAGTTAGTAGCTAGAATCATTACAGACTAATTGCCCATTAGAGAAAATCTATAGTGGATTTAGACTCTTGTAAGAGTTCTATCCTTAGCATGTTTTGGGGAAATTATGGTGTATTTTTGACTCAAATATGAGGCATTACTTTCAGAAGGGTTATTTTAGTCCTTATGGTATCAGGTGAAGAAAAATGTTAACTTCAATGTTCGTTCACTGTATCCAACCTTTTTCACCAGCCAATTTTAGATCCTTCATTTTGCTAGGAGACTTCCAGTCATTCTACTTTAAGTCCAGCAGACTATTTTGTTAAAGTAATCGATTTTCATTATATACGAGGTCTGGCAATTAAGTTTGCGAACTCATCCTAGAAGAAGTGTCATATACCTCTTTGCTGAATTTTACTATGTTCACCTTCAAAGTACTCCCCATGGGAAGCTGTGCACTGACACCAGTGCCTGGTCCACCCTTCAGAACAATTTTGGAACTCTTTTTCTGGAATGGCCATCAGAACTGTAGTCGTAGTACCCTTGATGTCCTGAATGAATGTCATCAAAATGTCTTCCTTTCAATATTTCCTTTATCTTCGGGTAAAGTAAAAAGTCACTGGGGGCCAGACCAGATGAGCAGGGAGGGTGTTCCAATACAGTTATTTGTTTACTGACTAAAAATTCCCTCACAGACAACTATACAGTTAAGTTCATGTACTAGCAACCATGCCGCCATGCATAATGGCCATTCCAGAAAGAGTTCCCAAATTGCTTTGAAAAGTAAACTAGACGCTGGTGTCAGTGTGTATTTTACCAAGGGGAGTACTTCTAAGGTGAGCGTAGTGATATTAAGCAATGAGGTATGTAGCACTTACAATAATTAAGTTTGTGGGATTGTCAGAACTCATATTATTAAAACAGCATATAACCAAAACCAAATCCGTTGCCACTGAGCTGATGTGAACTCATAGTGACCTGATAGGACATAGTAGAACTGCCCCATAAGATTTTCAGGAAGCCCCTGGTGGTTTCGAACTGCTGATATTTTGGTTAGCAGCTGTAGCTCTGAACCACTGTGCCACCAGGGTTTCAAGAAACTAGTGTATAATTTTCACTAAAAACCCATGTAAAATTTTGACACATGAGTGGGACAGTGCTTACTATATACAGCAGGTGATCAGTAAATGCTCTTGAATGTTGTTCACTGAATGTGTGCTGATGGTGGAGCAAATGTTTCAAACAGAACCAGTAGGTGCACAGACACAGGAGCCAGAAAAATGTGGTTTTAGAGGAAAGCAAAGAGAGTTTACTTAAGGTGTCATTTATATATAATTATTAATGTGCAAAACTTTTAGTTAAATAGTTTTGGTAACTCCTTAATTTCTGCACAATATTAAAAATACCAGTGATGACAATTTCTTATGTTTGTGTCCAAAGTTAATTAAAAAAAACAAAACAAAACATTGCCCTTGAGTTGATTCCAACTCATAGCAACTCTATAGGACAGAGAAGAACTGCCCCATAGAGTTTCCAAGGAGCACCTGGCAGGTTTGAACTGCTGACTTTTTGGTTAGCAGCCATAACACTTAACCACCGTGACACCTGTCATGGATTGAACTATGTCCCCCCCAAAATGTGGGTGGCTGTTTGGCTGGGCCATGAATCCCAATATTTTATGACTGTCCTCCATTCTGTATGTTAAAGAGGATTAGGGTGAGACTGTAAATCCCTTCCTAGGGTCATCTTCCTGCTTCATTGTAAAGGGAGTTTCCCTGGAGTGTGGCTTATCCCACAAGAAATAAAAGGAAAAGGAAGCAAGCAGAGAATTGAAAACATTCATACCATGAAGAGAGCAGTACTGAGAGCAAAGCACATCCTTTGCACCTGAGGTTCCTGTGCCGAGATGCTGTGATTGAATTTGGGCTCTTGGCCTACCAGATGGTGGTGATTTCTCATATTGAATGCACTTGTAACTTACAAATGGATTGGACTGTGACAGTCAAATTTCTCTTCATGAAAACTTCCACTCGTGGCATTTTCTGTTAGTAAGCAGTACCAGGTGACTGAAACAACACCCTAAGTGAGTAGCTGCTCCTTTCATATGCTTCCTTCTTTTCTTTCTTCCCCTTTGCTTCCCCCACCCCTCCATTCCTAGTGTAGCCCTGATTCTTACTCCTTCTGTCCCCTTTCACTTGTTTTCACTTTCCGTGTTTCCTATATACTGTCACTTCCTTCTCTGTTTCACTACCTCTGGTTACTCTTTTCTCAGTTTCCCAATTTTAACATCTCTCTTTGACTGGATCCCTGCCTTAGTTATCCAGTGCTGCTCTGACAGAAATACCAAAAGTCACTGGCTTTAACAAAGAGAAATTTATTCTCTCACAGTCTAAGAGGCTGGAAGTAAAAATTCGGGGTGCCAGTTCTGGGGGAAGCCTTTTCAGAAGAGGGACCCTATGTCCAAAGGAAATGCTATTCTCTGGGCCCTTGTTTCTTAGTAGTATGAGGTTCCCATGTCTCTCTTTTCAGTTCTCTCTTTTATTCCTCAAAAGAGATTGGGTTAAAACACAACTGGATCTTGTAGATACATTTCAGAGGGCAGCTTGAGAAGACAAAGTATTATAATGGCATGTGCAAAGAGCTGGAAATAGAACACCAAAAGAGAAGAACATATATTGCATTTCTCAAGCTGAAAGAACTGAAGAAAATATTCAAGCCTCTCATTGCAATACTGAAAGATACTCCAGGGAAAATATTAAATGACTCAGGGAGCATCAAAGAAAATGGAAGGAATATAGAGTTGCATACCAAAAAGAACTGGTCAGTGTTCGGCTGTATGAAGTGGTAGCATATGATCAGGAACCAATGGTACTGAAGGCAGAAGTCAAAGCTGCATTGAAGGCATTGGTAAAAAACAAGGCTCCAGGAATTTTGATGGAATATCAGTTGAAGTACTTCAGACAATGGATGCAGTGCTGGAAGTACAACTTGTCTGTGCCAAGAAATTTGGAGGACAGCTACCTGGCCAACTGACTGGAAGAGATACATATTTATGCCCATTTCAAAGAAAGGGGATGCAACCAAATGTGGAAATTACCAGACAATATCATTATTATCACATGCAAGTAAAATTTTGCTTGGGATCATTCAAAAGTGACTACAACAGTTTACTGACAAGGAACTGCCAGAAATTTGAGCCAGATTCAGATGGATCTTGGCTAAAAGCAGAAAATACCAGAAAGATGTTTAGCTATGTTTCATTGACTATGCAAAGGCATTTGACTGCCTGCATCGTAGCAAATTGTGGCTAACATTGCAGATAATGGGAATCCCATTTAATTGTGCTCTTAAGGAATCTGTACATGGGTCAAGAGGTAGTCATGCAAACAAAACAAGAGGTCTCTGCATGGTTTAAAGTCAGGAAAGGTGTGTGTCATGGTTGTATCCTTTCAGCATACCTTTTCAATCTGTATGCTTAGCAAATAATCTGAGAAGTTGGCATGCATGAAGAAGAATGAAGCATCAGGGCTGGAGGAAGACTCATTAACAACCTGTTTTATGCAGATGACACAACTTTTCTTGCTGGAAATGAAGAGGATTTGAAACTTACTGATGAAGATCAAAGACCACGGCCTTCAGTATGGATTGCACCACAACATCAAGAAAAACAAAGGCCTCACAACTGGCCCAGTAAGCAACGTCATAATAAATGGAGAAAGGATTGAGGTTGTCAAGGATTTCATTTTACTTGGCTCCACAATCAATGCCCATGGAAGCAGCAGTCAAGAAATCAAAAGATGCGTTGTGTTGGGGAAACTGGCTGCCAAGAAACTCTTTAAACTATTGAAAAGTCAAGATGTCACCTTGAAGACTAAGGTGTGCCTGACCCAAGCTATGTTATTTTCAATTGCATCATATGCATGCAAAAGCTGGACAATGATGGACAATGAATAAAGAAAACAGAAGAATTGTTGCCTTTGAATTGTGGTATTGGAGAAGAATATTGAATGTACCATGGACTACCAAGAGAACAAATGCATCTGTTCTAGAAGTACAACCAGAGTGCTCCTTGAAAGCAAAAATGGTGAGACTGCATCTTAGATATTTTGGATGCTGTCAGGAGGGATCAGTCCTTGGAGGACATCATGCTTGGTAGAGTGGAGGGTCGGTGAGAAAGAAGAAGACACGGTGACTGCAACGATAGTCTTAAACATGAAAACAATTGTGGACATGGTGTAAGACTGGGCAGTGTTTTGTTCTGTTGGGCATAGGGTCACTATAAGTCAGAACCAACTTGACAACAACAGTCTTGTAGATTGAGTCTTACCTCATTAACACAACTGCCCACTAATCTCACCTCAGTAACATGATAGAGATAGACTTACAACACATAGGAAAATCACATCAGATGACAAAATGTTAGACAATCATACAGTACTGGGAATCATAGACTAGCTACATAGACACACATTGTGAAGGGGACCCAGTTCTCTCTATTATATGGAAGTAAAATACATTTTATTTACTCATCAAATGACCAAGTAGTGATATTTGTATTTTGAATTAATGTGAACAAAATGTGTGTATTTCTCGTTCAGAGACAAAATAAATTTGGTTTTCACTTTTAAAGGGGCTTTTGATTGATTTTCTTAAAAAAAAAAATCACTGATTCGCTAATCCTCACACTGAAAGGAGAGGGTCAATAGACTCTGACTCATAAACCACAGTCGAACATACTATCTAGTTGAGGTAACTCCTCATTGTCCTTAGTTTTTAGCTTCTTTTGACCAAACTGCAGATACAGTCAGCATTAAAAAAAAAAAAGGAGCTGCCATTGAGTCCTTTCCAGCTCATGATGACCCCATGTGTCTCAGCAGAGCAGACCTGTGGTCCATAGAGTTTTCAGTGGCTGATTTTTTTAGAGTAGATCACCAAGCTTTTCTTCTAAGGAGCCTCTGGGTAGACTTGAACATTCAACTTTTCAATTAGCAACTGAGTATGGTAGCCATTTGCACCACCAAGGAACTCTGTTCTTGGTTACACTCTCCTAGATGCAGTTATAAGGAGCCCTGGTGGAGTAGTGTTTAAGCACTTAACTGCTAACCAGAAGGTCAGTAGTTCAAGCCCACCATCTGCTCCCTGGGAGAGAGAGGTGGCATTCAGCTTCTGTAAAGATTACAGCCTTGGAAACCCTTTGGAGCTGTTCTGCTCTGTTCTGTACGGTCTGTATGAGCTGGAATCGAATCAACGGCAGTGAAGTTTTTGTTTATATGTAGTTTTAAGGAGCCGTGTTAGCCCAAAGATTAAACACTCAATTACTGACCATAGTTTGATCCCACCAACAGCTCCATGGGAGAAAGACCTGACCATCTGTTCTTGTAAAGATTTCAGCCTTAGAAACCATATGGGGTAGTTCTTCTTTGTTGTATAGGTTGCTGTGAGTCAGAATGGACTTGACAGCACACAACATCATCATACACAATTATGGTTAAGGGCTTGAATTTGTGTTTGGTTCATTCTGTATCCTCAATGCGTAGAACATTGTTAAATAATTGTTGTTTTAATGTTTGAAATCTACAGTCTTACCCTGTTTTCTAATCCTAAGTATATGTTGTGACATCTTTGAAGAAGTATTACTCTTCTGAGATAATTTATAGTGGACTTATAGATGTAGCCAATCTGTTTCATGTTAGAGAATACTTTCATTCCACTCAGTTTATCCATTAGTCTACTCTACAGTTTAAATTCTTAGAAGTGCCGATATGTGATTTAATTGTCCTTCTGAAGGGCTGCTTCTTAATTATCTCAAGCACCAAAAAAGCCATGTAGCTTTTGCTGGTAATAGTTAATATTTATTGAACACTTATTCTGTATTGGGCTGTATTTTAAGTATGCTACTTATCTCATTTTCTTCTAAAACCCATATAAGGTATACACTACTGTCTCTGTTTTGCAGATAAAGAAAGGTACTGATAAAGATAAAGGTACAGAGAGCTAAAGAAATGTAAACCAATTCCAAACCCGTTGCCATCGAGTCATTTCCAACTCATAGTAACCCTATAGGACAGAGTAGAACTGCACCATATAGTTTGCAAGGAGCACCTGGTAGATTCAAACTGCTGACCTTTTGCTTAGCAGCTGTAGCACATAACCATCATACTACCAGGGTTTCAAGTATCAGGTGATAAAGCAAGGATTTGAACCCAGGCAGTTGGAACTCAGCCACCTTGTCTTGCCATTGTAGTAACAACATGACTTTCTGGTATTTTACTTTTCAGAAAATGAGAATAAGACATCTACACCTTGCTGCCACCACCAGTCCACATTTAAAATTAGATCTATGTAACTGGATTCAGGTGTAACCATGGATTTATTCTAAATGTATAGCTAAGCAGTTCACTGAAAATCAGTTGTCTATAAAGTAGGAAGCCCTGATGGCACAGGTGGTGGGGTAAGCGGTCAACTGCTAACTAAAAGGTCAATCGTTTGAACCCACCACTGCTCCATGGGAGAAAAGTATGGCAGGCAGCTTCCGGAAAGATTTACAACCTTGGAAACCTTATGTGGCAGTTCTACTCTGTCTTATAAGGTTGTTGTGAGTTGGAATTGACTCGATGGCAGTAAGTTTGGGTTTTGGGGTCTTGAAAGTAGCACACAACTTGAAAGCAACTACTCCAGTTGCTTATGACAAGTTAACTTAGGTCACAGATCCTTAATTTACATTCAGTAGCTCTACTATAACTTAAAACCAGCAACTGTTAGGAACTTGCTATTCAATTATTGTCCATAACCCATGATGATGAAATTAATTGACTTTATTTGGATTGAGAGGAATTTAAGACAGAAAAGAAATAAAAAAACTTCCTAAATAGCAGGGAAGGAAGGAAAAAGACATGAGAAGTATTGTTTGAGCACTCTTGAATGAATTTTTTTCTCTTGTAATTGTGTTTTAAGTAAAAAATTTTCAGGATTTTTGTAAGTTGTGTTAGATTATAGCCATTAGTAACAATGTAATCATAGAAACTTACAATTAAATGAATTATATTAAATACAAAGGTAACAGATATCCAAGCCACAACACTTACTAATTACTTTACCATGTTGAAATTATCTGTGTCACTTGTATCTTTATGGTAGAAATATTGTTAATGCCTTGGGTTACCATGTTGTCTCTTCCCATCTCTACCAACATGATACGCAGAGGCAACATACTGATAGCTTCAAATCAGTTGTGATGGGAGTATTGGCACCACAGAAATTGGCGATTGCTGCAAATCAGAGCATTTCTCCTCCTCCTCACACCCAGGAGAGGCAGTTATCTAAACATTTTCCGGCATACTACTGGATATATACAATAAAAATCAAGACAAAAATAATGAACATAACAAGAAGAGATACCTTTTAACTTTCACTTGATTTTCAGTAAAAAGGTGGGTGATGAAAATCACAGTAAACTTGACTGAAGAGTAAATAATGGGAAGTGAGGAAACAAGGATTCAAATCAGTTTGAAAAACTGTTGGGCTAAACAACTGTGCAAGTTGTTATTGTTGATGGTAGTTTTTGTTTTAATTGTAGGGCTTGTAGAGCAAATACAATGCTAATGTGTCTCGTTATAATGGAACATTTTCTGTTAGACAATTTTAAGGAACTAGTTACCTGTAGAACACATGTCAGGAAGCTCTATAGTATTTCACAATTAAGATGATGTTGGTTATAAGTTCCAGATAACTGTTGTTGTTATTAAAAAAAGATCTTTTGTTTTTTAGTTTATTTAAAAAATATATATTGTAAAGAATGGATGTTGGGTTTTATGGAGAGGTTTTGTTTTTGAGATAGTCATGTGACTTACTTTAAAATTTGACCTTGTGCTGTGATACATTAATTTTAAATAGATTTCCTAATATGAATCTTCTTTGCTTTTCAGAGATCAGGTTGAACATGATGGATTATTCTTTTAGTACACTATTGAATTTGTTAACGAGCATTTTATTTATAGTACGGCTGAGGTGCTTCTCTTTCTCTCTGTTTTTTGGTCAGGTTTTGTCTTCCTGTCTGTTTCTTTACTAATTCATATTCGAAAGGAAACTGGGGGGAGTACCAAGGAAATTCAATATGACCTAATCTTAACCTGGAAGCAACATTCTTGAATTTTTCAGATAGAGATGTAGTTCAGAATTTTCTTTATGAGTATTTTCCCTTTAATTTTCACATACTTAAGCCCTTTTTTATAGATGCTACAAATATGAAATGACAGAATGGCAGTCTGTTATGAATAAAGTCATTTCTCATATGTTATACACATAATAAATTGTGAAGAGTTTGGGTATGAGTGCTTTTCTAATTTTTGACTAAAGAGTGTTTATGTAAATTGCTGTGGTATGAGCCAACAATCACGAACAAAATACATTAGCTATCGTTTTATTCTTATGTATTAGAAATTTAAAAATTAGAAAACATTTATCCTTCATGGTCTATTAATTTTCTACCATGCATCGAGTAATAGGACAATTTTGCTCTTTAGTTTTGTTTTAATCTGAGTTGAAGGGTACAGAGGTAAAAAGAAAAAAATAATTTTTTTTTTTTTTGGTATGTTTACTGTGCAGAACATTCTGTGCCTGGATATTGGGCTTAGTAAACCCCTTAAGATAAGGCTGTTGGCACTAGATGATATTTTGTGTTGGCACTAGATGATATTTTGTCTTGATTAAATGTAGAGCTATTTTAGGATCCCTGACCCTTCAGAAGGGCCAAAAATGTCAATTCTAAGACCTAGAGACGTTTACCTAGGCGGTCAGCTTGTCTTGGCCTTCTCTTTTAGAACCCTGTTCCATATAGGATATGTTGCATGTAACCCCCAAACTAGTTGCCATTAAGTTGATTCTGACTCATAGTGACCCTATAAGGCGGGATAGAAATGCCCCGTAGGTTTTCCAAGACTGTGGTCTTTATAGAAGCAGACTACCACATCTTTCTGCCATAGGGTCATTGGTAGGTTTGAACCACTGGCTTTTTGGTTAATGGCCAGGTACCTAACTGCTGCACCACCGGGATGCTTTCTGTGTTGCATCTACCTTGCCTAAATGGTTGTTGCATGCAACTGTACTTTGACTGCAGGCTTATCAGTTATATTGGATCTGGTTGTTGTTAGTTACTGTTGAGTCTGCTCCAAGTCATAGTGACCTTGTAATTTATATAAATGCATTGCTCTCAAGTCGATCCTTACTCATAGCAACCCAATAGGAGCGCCCCATGGGGTTTCCAAGGCTGTAATCTTTTTATTTGTTTATTTTCATTGTATTTTAGGTGAAGATTTGTAGAGGAAACTAGTTTCCCATTAAGCGAGTAGTATACATACTGTTTTGTGATATTGGTTGCCAGGCCCATGACATGTCAGTAGTTTCCCCTTTTTGACTTTGAGTTCCCCATTACCAGCTTTCTTGCCCTCCTCCTCCCTTCTCATCCTTGCCTCTGGGCTAGCATCTCCCTTAGTATTGTTTTGCTTTATGGACCTATCTAATCTTTGATTGAAGGTTGAACCTCAGGAGTGACTTCATTACTGAGCTATAAGGGTGTCTACAGGGCATACTTTCGGGATTTCTCCAGTCCCTATTAGACCAGTAAATCTGGTCTTTTGTTTGTATGTGTGTGTGTATGTGTGTGCGTGTGCATGTCCGTGCGTGCATGCACACGCACACATGCGAATTACATTTTTCTTCTATGTTTTTTTCCCCACCTGTGTCTGGTACCCTATGTTATGATCCCTGTCAGAGCCGTTGGTGGTGGTAGCCAGGTACCATCTAGTTGTGCTGGATTCAGTTTGGTGGAAGCTGTGGTAATTGAAGTGCATTAGTCCTTTGGAATTTTTCTCATGTGTCACAAGTAGAGTGTCACAGCTTTCTCCTGCAAATCGACTGGTGGGTTTGAACTGCTGATCTGTTGTCTAGCAGCCAGGTGCTTTAACCACTAAACCACAAGGGCTCCTTACCTTATGTGTAATGGAACTAAATTATGCTGCCTGGTTCTGTGCCATCCTCAAGATTGTTGCTGTATTTGAACCCATTGTTGTCCATCTCATTGAGGGTTTCCTGAGTTTTTGTTGGTCCTCTGCTGTACCAAGCACTGTCTGTTTCTAGCGATCACTCTTTTATGATGACATATACAAAGTAAATGAGCCGAGGTCTTGCCATCTTCACTTATAAGAACAATTTTGATTGTATTTCTTCTAAGACGATTTTGTTCTTCTAGAAAGAGGTTATTTCAATGAGTAGCATCTTTGTAGTTTTCGTATTTGAAAGATAGTTTTGCAGGATATATAATTCTTGGTTGGAAGTTCTTCTCCTTCAAGACTTCGAATGTGTCGTGCCACTGTCTCCGTGCCAGCATTGTTTCTGCTGAGAAATCTGATGAGAACCTGCAGGGTTTCCCTCTGAATGTTAGCTTTGCCTTGAGTCTTGCTGCCTTTAAGAGTTGCTGCTTGTGTTTCATTTTGTTAAGCTTGATTATAATATGTCTTGGACTCTTTCTTTTGAGATCTATATTGGGTGGCGTACGACATGCATCTGAGATGTCTGTATTCTCTTCCTTCATGATTTCTGGGAAGTTTTCTTTCAGCAGCTCAGCAACAATACTCTCTGTGTTCTCAGATGTCTCACCCTTTTCAGGGACTCCAATTAATTGAAGGTTGTTCCTCTTAATAGAGTCCCACATGCTTCTTAATGTTTCTTCATTTTTCTTGTTTATTTTTTCTGATTTCTGCTCATAGGCGCTGGCATCAGTAGCTCTGTCTTCCAAGTCAGAAATTCTTTTTTCCATTTGTTCCATTCTGTTTTCTTGGCTTTGCATGGAAGTTTCTATGTCTTTGATTTCCTTCTTGATCTGTTGGATTTCAGAGTACTGGTGTTCCATCAGATCGAACAACTTGCTTAATTTTTCATTTTGTTCTGCTGCATTTTGTATAAGGTCTAGAAGGGCTCTGTATATAATCAATTTGTATTCACTTCCTGATGCTTTCATAAAAGTTTCTTTGTCTGGAAAACTCCTTGGTTGCTTTGTTGGGAGCCTTCTGAAACCATGAGTGATTGCTTGTATGCCACAATTGTCTGTTGCTTTTTGGGTCCCATGTGAGTATATAGAGGCTGGAAGAGGTACTGTGAGGATGGATTGCAAATGTTTCTCTAGGCTGTCTTCGAATATAAAGCAAAAGGTATCTGACCAGTTCACAAGTCAGTTAGGTTTTCAGGTGTAGAGGTCCCTCTTCCCATCTGACAAAGTAAGCACCACTGTATCCAACCCCAGATGATAACAAACTAGTTCAGAATACAGCAATGCTACTGCCCTGGTGGCCTCTGCTGACAGGGCCTAGCCGTAGCCAACACTGCCTCGAGTACTGGTTTTGTGATAGAAAAGCGCTCTCTTGTGGGCAGGCTCTGGCTCCCAAGCTAAGAATTAGGGCCAGCTGTGGCCACGGTATCCAAGATGGCGTTCTCCACACAGGCAGCAGACAGAGGGGCTAAAGGTGCTGAGAGATAGTGATTCCTCTGCTTCTGTTGCAGGGCCCCCAACGTAGGCAGCACTGTGCAAAATCACTACTTTTCTGTCGGGGAAGCGCTGTCCTGTTTACAGGCGCTGGCTCCCAGGCTAAGAACGAGGTCCCACTAAAATCTCAGTACCAACACGGCATCCCGCACACTGACCACAAAGCTCAGCAGAAACCCCGCTGAGGCAGCTACAAAACGAAAGGCTCAAAGTGGCTAGATTAACAGAGTCCCGAGCCTGGCTCTCAGAATATGGGAATTTCGCTGGCCTATCCCCCCAGCAGCGCATCTGAGTCCAGCCGCCAGGCAAGACCCAGCTCCGCTCGCCAGTGGAGACAGAGGGAAAAAAAAGTCAAACTGTTGCGTTTACCTTCGTCCGTGAGAGCCGGGGCTAGCCAGGAGCGGGAGTCAGCGAAAGAGAGGAGGTTTTTCGCTGAATAGTATGAAGTCCCAATTAACAGCTCTGTGCCATGTCCTGAGGCTGATTAGGTGATCAGAAGGCTCTGTTTGATTGTCAATTCAGGTCTTGGTTTCCAGAGGGATACAAGGAGACGTGGGCTTAGTCCGCCATCTTGACTCCGCCCCCCACATCTTTGTAGTTTTCACCTTTTATCAGACATCTGTCTTTTGAGGTTATTGATCCCTTTAAAATTCAAACTGACTGCTGTTGAGTTGATTCCAACTCATAGGAACCCCATAGTTTCTGAGGTGGTAAATTTCTATGGTAACAGACTGCCACATCTTTCTCCTGTAGAGCTGTTGGTGGTTTTGAACCATCAACCCTTTGGTTAGTAGTCAGTGACTTTTAACTACTGTGTCAGCAGGGCTCCTTATTAATCCCTCTAGGGTCTAGTTTTTCTTAAGTCTATGCAATAATGTAGGTGTCATTATTAACTTGATGTAAATGATAGATGAGAACAAAGGACTTTGACTCTTGATCAGTGACAAAACTAGGAAGATAGGTGAAGAGAATTTAGTACATGTCTGTTTGGTAGAATAAGATTCTCCACAACTGCAGGATTTGTAATGAGGCTTTTGGTTTTCTATTGGTTACCTCTATAGAATGTGAACCATTGTAGGTGGCTCTGAGACAGCAAACACTCTGAGTGAAATCTAACAGAGAAAATAAAATGTATTTCTGCACATACCTGTTGGCAGCAGCAGTTGTCTAAGAATTTTTTTAATATGTGTGTATATTAAAGTCTTGCTTCTTTTTAATTGTTCAGATTTGAAAGAAGCCAACTGTAAACCACAGATACACCACAGGAAGGTCACTTTCTCAAACAAGAGTCTCCCATAAACGGTAGGAAAAAAGTCAGAATTTATCTCTATATTGAATTTGTGCTTAAAAGTGTCCTTTTAAGAGAACAAGCAAATTGTAAGATTTCTTGGAGAGCTGCTATTTTGACTATCAGAATACTTTCGACTACATAATTTATCAGCCATTTGAAAACATCTATAGTAAAACATTTGCCTAAGACAAAACAAAGATAAATGACCTAAAAAGTTGAAAAGTACTACAGATCCTTAGAAATAAATCTCTTAAGTCTTTTACATTCCTTTTCTTTTTCTACCCGGACGATAATTGTAACTACATTGTTTTTTATTGCTGTGATATTTGTAATTAAACCATGGTATCTGATGGTCACAAAGAAGAAAGTAGCTTTATATATGCCAGACATTCTCCATTCTAAGAGAAAGAATTGCTGAGCTATAGCTAGTAACCTGCACTGAAACAACGTCTTTCCTGGTACTAACCTACCGGTAGAAGACTAGATTGTGATCTGACTGCAGGGCTGCAGTCAAAGTTCTGGGAAGTCCACCACTGAGGATTTATTCCTTTGTGGCTTTATTCTCAGTGTGTGTGTGTGCTTGCGCGCATGTGTGTGTGTGTGTAAGTGACTGTAAGGTTTTATGTGATTTACTAATTTCAGCAAACTTTAGAAGTCACAGAAAGGCCCATTTTCCTGAAATCTACAGATAAATACTACAGTGCTGAAAATGAATTGTCAAGAGACATAGAGAAATTAATATAGTTGTGTGTACATACATGGTTTAGTGTACACATACACATATCCTAGTTCCATCTGCTGAGAGGGCCTAGAAGCAGTTACAATTCAAAAGCAAACTAGATCTTGCTTTCCAGATACCATTTTTCATGAAAAGAAACCAGAGGCCCTTCGAGAAGTGGTGGGGTCTGTGGTGAGGTCAAGAAAAGCATAAGCTAGCTGAACCTGGAGCATCAGGTGGTGCCAGGAAATGAGAGTGTGCTCAGAAGAAAGGTGGGCATGCTAAGTGAGACACAGGAATCAGCCCAAAAGAGCTCCCAGTAGCCAAACTTAGAATGAGTGACAAAATAAATGCCTGTAGTGTTAGATTATAACCCCCCAGATAAATAAATATACATGAGTCCATACTATTGTAAGAAAATGATTGAGTAAATAAACAACTGGAAGGAGAAAGAGCAATTTTCCTTTTGGAAGAATTCCATTTAATAAATGTAAAACAAATCAGTGCAGTGAAAAATCACCATTGGAGTGATAATTGTTGTGGGCAGAATCCACCAATGAATGTTAAAATTGGTGGACAAGTTTAAGGAGAAACAAGCTATTTGTATAACCTTGCAGTATCTCCCTCAAATGTTTGTTAATTACAAAGGGAAAAATAGTAACTTGGCATCGATGAATCCTGGTAGAAACTACCACACTACCTGTAACTAGGTGGTCAAGATAGCCATCACCATTAAAAAAACACACAGACCTCATTTATTCCCTGCTGTGATGCTCTGAAAAGGGTCCATCATTTCTGTCATATACTTTCTCAAAATATATAACCCCACTCTAAGCATCAAACAAAACTAAATCATAGAGAGATACTCCACAGAACACCTGACTAGCGCTCTTCAAACTGTCAGGGTCCTAAAGGACCATTAGGATTGAGAAACAATCAAAGATTTAGAGGAGACTAAGGAGACAAGGACAACTAAATCCATGTGGGATCCTGGAGTAGATTCTGGAACTGAAAAGGGGCATCAGTGGAAGCTGGTGAAATTCAAATAAAATAGTTCAGTTAATAGTATTTTACCAATGTTAATGTCTTAATTTTGATACTTACACTCTAGCTGTAAGGTGTTAAGAGTAGAGGAAGCTGGCAGAGGGTCTTTAGGAACTCCTATCTTTACAGCTCTTGTTTAAGCCGTAAATTACTGCAGAAAAAAAAATTAAAAAGTCCCATTGGGAACACTAATTCTCATTAGCTTTTCACTAGTTTATGGAATAAATTTGTTCATTTGCAAATCTTATATAGCTAGAGAGAGGCAGAGGCATTCCTTTAATCTGACCTACTTCTGGAGTTGTCTTTCTTAGCCTTCTTCATACCTACTACCATCCCTAGCTGCACGTTAGGTCTCTGCTTATGCTTCAGCAAGTTGTTTCCAACCTGCTAGAACTGGAGAGGCTCCACAAGGCTTTCCCACCTTGGGATCTACCTCTTAGCAAAGTTTTTAGTTGGTGTCAATCAAAGTCTAACATAATCAAACAAGAACTGTGAAAATGTGTAAGCCAGTTGCCACCAAGTCAGTTCTGACTCAGCCAAGCCAGCCAAGTGCCGTCGAGTTGGATCCGACTCAAGGCAACCCCATATGTGCAGAGTAGAACATAGGGATTCAGTGGTTGTGATCTTTCAGAAATAAATTGCCAGAGCTTTCTTCCACAGCACCTCTGGGTGGATTCAAACTGTGTCTTTCTGTTAGTAGTGAGTGCTTAACTGTATGTGCCACCAGGGGCTCCTGTGAGCTTAGTTCTCATTAATAATTTCTTGCATCACCAGCCTTCATTGCCCAGTACAACATCTGAACAAGAACTTAAACTTACCCATTGCCATTGAGTCAATTCTGACCCATGGTGACCCCACGGGACACAGCAGAAAGTCTTATATTTGAATGGCAAGACTAGCGAAGGTCATATTGTTTTTAGGTAAAATATTTGGACATGGAGTGACTGCAGGTAATACTAAGGTAACTGATTCATAAAGAAAATCATTGACAGCATTAAGTCTGTTTAGAAAATCAGTTTGATTTTAGAAAAGCCTAAAACCGTTAAAAATTGAAAGATCAAACTTTAGGAAAACAAAGGAGAAGGGGCAGGTATGTACTTTGACATCTGAAAATGAGTGTTGGATCTGGAGTCAAATGTTTTGACATGAAAAATGAAATGCTAAGTATTTGGAATTCGACCCTGAAGTTTTCTTTGCTGGCAGCTCCCTGGCTTACTCAAATCAGTTGAGTGAGCGACAGGTGTTCTTAAGCTTCAGGAGAAACAAGCAGTAAAACAAGTCTTCAGTAGTTCACCTCTGCCTCTTTGTAACAGTGCAAGCTAGGAAAAGAATCTTTTTTAAAACCTAGAAGTGATTCCTTGGACTTCGTTTACCGATCGGCAGTTTATATGGCTCCTGTATTATAAGTTGTTCAAGTAGAAAAACCTGGTACACAGCAAATAGTGGAGCTCAGGTGGTGGGGAGGGCTGCCTGGGGGATTAATTCAAAACTGAGACAAACAAATCTGAGGGAAAAAAAGAAAGAAAGAAAAGCTGCACAAGAAATATGTTAACTGGTGGTAAGGGAGAAAAAAGCCTTAGATAAAAGATATCTGAACTTGTTTGGTCCCAGTGATTTTATGACTGCGGAATTCAATTATACGTGTACTGGGTGGATTGAATCACAATTCTGTAAATTACTAGTATGACATAATGATCGTTATCATTTTCTGTATGTGTTCACATGCAAAGTTCAGTCCTGCCTTCTGTAAATAAGCTCTCAGTACACGTTACGAGTTCAGGGCTTCAGGATTGGAACATAGGTAGTGTTTACTTTTAAAATCTTAAAAGTCAGGTACATAGTACATTTTAGCATAAATTACTGTTGGCTTTTGAGATTTTTGCCACTGGATTTGTTTCATTTTACATTAATTTAAAACATTTTTATTACTGAAAAGTAGTAAAGTGTATGGGAATTTTTTTCAATAAAAAAACACACTTAATCCTCTTAACACAAAAACTACTATTGTTACTTCTGCATATTTTCTTCCAGTACTTATTACCATCTATACATTTTAACCTACTTTTATGATATGAAATAGAGATTATAGCTTTTAACTACAATACAGTGTTTTAAATATCACACAGGCAGTGTAATAAGAATAGATTCTCTTGAAAAACATTACCTATAATTTTAGCATTCTATTCAGACTAATTTTGATTTCCATATGTTGCCTTTTTGTGGTTAATACAGATACATACATCTCTTTGTATGTCTAAGTAATATTTGAGGAAGTAAATACATTTCTAACAGATATTCAGTGTATTTGTCTGTAAAATTAAGGATTGTCACCAGTGATTTCTAAATTCTCACTCAAAAATGTAGCTGTTTCTAAGTATGTGTTTTCTGGAAAAATATATAAATCAATTACAGTAGGTACTATATTTATCCAAGAACTAGCGTCACCTGCTTTAAGATGTGAGGAGTTGCTTCCTAAATGCTATGCCTGAAAGAAAAGTTTAACTTTTGTGATAGACAGACTGAGTTAGCAGCTTGTTAAACTGCAAATGGGGTGGGGAGGAGAGGGGTTTGCTAAGAGATTCTTGAGCACTAAGTTAAATGCAGTGTTCTCAAGTCATGCTTTTAATAAGACCTACTATAAAAAAAATGTCTGAGTAGGGGAAATATGAAAAATTGCTTTTGACATATGCTTAATTTTTCACTACTCTAGTACTTTCACTAATAAGAAAAAATAGAAAACCTACTTTTTATAATTTCTTAATTTTAATGTTTTCGTTAACTGACATGATATAAAATTCTTAATTAGGGACTCTGTACAGAAAACCACAAGAAGCTCTATGAAGACATTAAGAAAGCAAACCAGAGAGGATTTTTTTCTTTTATTCCATGTTAGGGAAACTTGAGCTTATTGGGACATTATTCTCCCTCACACATTAATTTCTCTGATTGTCCAGTTTTAACGGAGTTATTAGCTTATATAAAGCAAACTAGTTTGAAAACAGTTGCACCTGTCTTCCGTTCCACCTCCCCGCCAGTTTTGTTTTTCGTGTTTCAGTGACAGTATTGAGCTCTGTAGTCTTAGAAACAGCATGCTTGGTTCATCAGGTACTTCCAGTAAACTGTATGTTACAAATAATATATGTGAAATTCTACCCTAGTACCATATAGTAGGGGCTCAATATTGGAAGCTACTATCATTCCATAGATCATAAAATGAAGCTCTTTCAAATTATCCTAGTTTGAGTTTTGTCTTTTTTTTTTTTAAGTTCATGAACTGTTTGTTCTGCATTCCAGATCTTGTGATCTGAAATAACTTTAATATTTTCAACCTTTTATATTCCCACTAGACAGGACATAGGAAATCTAGTGACGTAAACATCTTTAATAAACTTTGAAAGTCATAAGACTCCGTAGCTGAGACAAGAAACAATTAGGTATTAATTTCAGGGAAATGCCATAATGGCATAACTTTTGTTAACAAGCCACATTGCTTTCCTCCCAAACCCAGGGAATATGTAGTGTTGCCTCCGTTTAAGATTCCTGTGTTGTCTGCATCACAGAAATACATGTTTCCCTAAGTTTAGTCACTATAACTTGTGATTGCTATTTTTCTTATCTGCAGAGGAAGTACAGCAGCTCCCACTGGGAAAATACTATGTTAAGTAGATCCTAAAATAAGAAATCTAGGGGAAAGGTCACATCCTAATAACGTGTGCAAATCTAAATTCCCATGGAGCTTTGAAATTATTTTGTATGAGTAGAGTATTAACAATGTGTTACTGAAATTCTTGCACAGTATCATAAAACTGAGAGCACTTTGTATTCAGAAGTAGCCACTGACATATAGACACAGGTGACAAGACCTGAGTTTTTTAGCAATCTGTTATGAATATTTAGAGAAATCTAACATAACCACAAAATCTTTTTTTGTGACCTCCTCTGGAAATAAAAGGTAAATTTATCAGAAAGTCTCTTAATAGCCAGCCAACTGCTGTCGAGTCGGATCCGACTCATGGCGACCCTAGGGGCTAGGGTAGAACAGACCCCCAGAGTATTCAAGGAGCACCTGGTGGATTGAACTGCTGACCTTATAAAGATCTTTAATACTCAACTTTTTACCAAGACTGACCCCTAGTTATACTTTGGAAGACCTCTAAGTAAGTATACGAGAGAAGTTCACTGTTTTGGGAGTCAAGATACCTGCATTCCAATCTTCTCTCTTCTGTTGAGTAGCAGTCGCTTAAAACCTCTAGACTTCAGTTTTCTTATCTGTTGAATAAAAAGCAAAAAACAGATCTATTGAGTCGATTCTGATGAATGTTGATCTCATGTGTTACAGAGTAGAACTGTCCCATAGGGGTTTTTCACCTATAATCTTTATGGAAGCAGATCACCAGTCCTTCTTTCTTCACTGCCACTGAACACATTGCGGTCTACTCAATTGTGACTCATAGTGACCGTGTAGGACAGAGTAGAACTGTCCCATAGACCTTTCTCCAAGGAGCACCTGGTGGGTTTAAACTGCTGACATTCTGGTTAGTAGCTGTAGCACATGCCACTACACCACCGAAGTTTCCTGTAGGGCCACTGGGTGGATTCAGAGCACCAACCTTTAAGACAGTAATTGAGCACAAACCACTTTAACCATCCAGTGACTTTAGGACCTGAGTGTTTTCTGTTGTTACTTGTTATTGAGTAGGTCCCACCTCATGGCAACTACATGTGTAGAAAGTATTTATTGTGATACTCAAGTAAGATAAAAGATACAAGGAACTTAGAAATTATTTACAGCATTATCTGTCTTTAAGTTATTATTATAGTCATTGGATTTACTTTTTTCCTTTTTTCAAATAAATCAAAATACAGACAGAACAAGTAGTTTGCATTGTCCACTCAAGATGAAAGTCAACAGTACACTGTACTGAATGCTCCAGTGACATCTAAGTCATTCTTTAACAGATTGTGAGTTTAATTGAAGTCACCCCATTATGTTACTTACAGAGCGATTGCATTTTATACTCAGGATTGATTGCCTCCTACTACATACTAGCCTTTTCTGAGGATGTGTTGTTATAAATATGTCTTGAGCATTTATTTATTTGTGTGTTTGCTTTAGAGAAGCATGCATCTTAGTCCTTAGTCTCTACTTTCTTAATTACAAATTATTTTAAAATTTACCAACTTGGGATGCAAATTGAATTCTAAGAAAAGAATTACTGTGATAATATGAATTTACAATTTTTTAGATTTACCTTTTGTGTACACTTTTGTTTTTCAAATATTGAGCATTAACCCATAAAAACACCGAAGTGTCTTATCAGCTACTTACACCTATTAGTTCAGGGATGAGGAATACTTAGCTCACAGACTAATTATGACCTTTCAGCTCCCTGTAACATTTGAAGCAAGGCTTCTAAGTTAGGTGGTATACTGTACCAGTTGCCATTGAGTTAGCTTTGATTCATGATGGCCCGCCCACAGAGTAAAACTGTGCTCCTTCAATCAGGCACGGAGCTACAATAGTTAATTACACTAATTAGTTTTTTGTTTCTCTTTGTATATGTTATTTATTAAACAAGTATTTATTCAACTACTTTTCTATGTTCAACACTGGTGTAGACAAAATAGATTTATGACATATTCCTTGCTCATAGTCTTGCTTCAGAAACAATACCTACTGTACTTAACGTAATGTGGGGAGTTCTGGTGATGCAGTGATTAAGTATTGAGCTGCTAACCAAAAGGTCAGGAATTCAAATCCAACCACAGCTACTCCATAGAAACATTATAGGGTAGTTCTACTCTGTCCCATAGAATCACTGTCAATCAGAATTAACTCAATCATAATGGTTATGAGTAGGGAGTGGTTTTAGGCCATTGACAGTTTTGTCAGTGACTGGTACCACAACAGTTAAGTGCTTGGCTATATTCCAAAAGGTGGGAAGTTGCAACCCACCCAGCCTTTCAGCAGGAGAAGGACTTGGCAGTCTACTCACATAAAGATTAGAGCCCACAAAACCTTATGGGACAGTTCTGTTTTGTTACATGGAGTCTTCTCTGTGGTGGCAGATCTACTCTGCGGGACCTATGAACAGCACCAGTTGAAACAGTTGAGTCAAGGAAAGAGCACAAATCAGTGGAGAATGAGAAAACAGTGTAAAGAATGAAGTCTCTCAGACTACGTGTTAAGAGGGATAACCATGTGAGAAGACACTGCTGCCAGTCTGACGGAAAGGATTACAAGGGTAACATGGCAACTGTATCAGTAGAGATAAGAGGAAGGATGGAATGGCAAACGTATCAGAGACATACAAAGGTACAGAAACAGTAAAGTATACCCCCAAATATATTGTGTTTCTTCCAAATATATTGTACTTATAAGAAGTCTTGTAAAAATAAAGACAATCTGGCAGCTAAGTGACCTTGATCAAGTTACTTTTTCTCTTTAAAAACCAAACCAAACACATTGCTACTGAATTGATTCCAACTCCTATCAACCTATAGGACAGAGCAGAACTGTCTTACAGGGTTTCCAAGGAGCAGCTAGCTAGTGGAGTCCAACAGCTGAGATTCTGGTTAGCAGCCATAGCTCACTATAGCTCTTAACCACTGTGCCACTAGAGCTCCTTCTGTCTTTAGGGCCTCAGTTTTCCAGTTTGTAAGTTTATTGTTGTAGGCACTGTTGAGTTGGCTGACTCATAACAACCCAGTCCTACACTATCCTCATACAAGTTGGTTTGTTTGGGCCCCTGTTGAAGGCTGAGGGACCCATCTCACAAGCATATGTTGCACAGTGTCTTGTTGTGATCTTCAGTGACTGTTTTTTGTTTTTTCGAAGTGGGTCATTAAGCCGTTCTTCCCAGTCTAGTCTGTCTTGGCAGTTCTGCTGAAACCTGTCCACTGTGGGTGATCCTACTGGTATTTGAAATATCTGTGGCATAGATTTCAACATCACAGCAACACAGAAGCTGTCACGGTACAATAAACTGATAGGCAGTAAATTTAAGTTAGACAAATCAATCTTTAAGGATCCTTCTAATATTTGACTTTCTAAGCCTTGTAGAATGTGAGAACCTTAATCTGTCAGACCATTGAGGTAAGCAGGGTAAGTGACTAGCATCTGGCAGAGATGTAGTAGTCATACAAATGTATTATCAAAGGACCTTATAAGAATAACTAAAGTTAGAACTAATAACTTAAAATGTTCAAAGGAAACATTTCAAACTTGTCCACAAGTCATAATTTCTAAATGTATTCCTTGTCACCTTATTAAAATTCAACTCCCCAAATGTCTGAATATACTGTTGTCGTTGTTAGTTGCCTTCAAATTGATTCTGACTCATGGAAACCCATGTGAAGAGGGTAGAACTGTTCCCTAAGGTTTTCAGAGCTGTAAACTTTTAGAAGCAGATTGTCAAGCCTGTCTTCCAAGATTCCTCTGGGTGGGTTTGAACTGCCAACTTTACAGCCAGTAGCCCAACATTTAACCATTTGAGCCACACTGAAGACACTATTCACTGTAAACTTTTCTTGAAAGCAGGAGCTATGCATACCCTAGTCTCCATTGTATCTCCAGAACTGAACACAGTGCCTGACACATAGCTACTCAGTAACCAAAATAACCAAACCCACTGCCATCAAGTTGATTCCAACTCATAGTGACCCTATAGGACAGAGTAAAACTGCCCCTTAGAGTTTCCAAGGAGTTCCTGGTGGATTTGAACTGCCAACTGTGTGGTTAGCGACATAGCATTTAACCATTACACCACTAGGGTTTCCAGCTACTCAGTATTTATTAAAGGAATAGAAGCTGCATTAAAGCCAATAATGAATATTCATATGGCACTTTTCTCATTCTTTCTTCTCTTTGACCCCACTTATCAGTTGATTCCATGGCTATACAGGGACCTATTAATTTTATTAAGATAGTCACCCTGCTTTTGTATCATTTTAATCAGTTTTTGAAATTTCGTTGCTATGCTGACTTTGTAAAAAGGAAACAGAACTTGTAAACTGACATTTAATGGAAACCTTCGGATTTTGAAAAATGCCTTTTGTAGTAACTTAAAATTAGTGCTTCAGTTCTCCATATATTGTCATTTAAATTTTACCAAGAAAAAAATTTTTAATTTTGTTTAATTTATAAAAATAAATGGTGTTTTATATTGTAGAAGAAAAATGACTTAGAAAAGCAAATCTATTCCTGAGCAAACTTGGTGATACTGATATACCCGTAGCTGTGGAGTCGATGCCAACTCATGAGGGAGGAAAAAAATCACAAGAAGTCACCCAAAATTTAGTAATGCTTCCCATCTTAGACATATGATTTCTGTGGTCCTGGGGCTAACTGAAGGTTACAGAAGGTCACCATAATACCTTTTACTTCCTTATGGTTTTTGCTGGCTGCCTGCCCCCCAAATATGATAGATTAAGTTGTAAAAATCTTAAAGTGTGACAATACAGTTTATTGCACTTTCAGTTGGAAGTATTCTGCCAAAATGGTTTGAGAATTATAGAAAACAACTTTGAATTTACAGAAGCTCAGTGATACAAAGTATACCTTTTTCCAGCAGACTCAAACAGCAAGCTAATTTGTAGCTCTGGTACTTCACAGGGTGGAAAATTACAGAAACTGAGACATTACTGATTAATGTTCATAAACAAGAAAATTGACTATAAGAATCTTTGTCTAAATAGATGTTTTTATACTTTATGGGATTTTATAGAATATTATCAGTTTTACTTACTGCAGTTTTCCGGGTTCTGTCTATTCTCCTTCTGATTAGACTTTAGGGTTGGAGTTGTTTATTTCACTGTTAGCAGGTTTTAACCTGATGTAGTGATTTGGGCATGTCCTTTGTCCCATTTTTCATTATCAACTTTCAAATGTACAAATTTTCTTTTTTTCCCTTTCCTTGAGGTAGAGATTTACAGTATTTGTTTACATGGTGTACATAAAAGTGCACATTTTAATAAATGGCTGTTTGATTCTTAGGTAGATGGAAATAATGGGCAAGACAATCAAGTGTCCAAAAATCAAATGTTCAGTGAAAGCTGTTTATTTTTCCTGGATTTTGAGTCAAGATGACAACACACATTGTAGAATCAGCCATGCGATGGAAATATGAATTTGATGGAAGATAGTGATTGATTTTTTTCTCCTTTAAAAGTTGATTCCATTTTAAGTATTTATTTTTTTCAAAATATGTGATCTCACTGTGTTATTTTCAAAGATAGATGAATTAACTGTGATACACATGTAAATCATTTTGAAAGAATATCCTGAAATTTAAAATATATGAGAGGTACAGTGAAAACAAGTGGTAAGAGAAAAGGGAACTGTTGTTGAGAAAATAACCCAATTTTCTCGTCCACTCTGGAGTGCTACTGGTTTTATTTTAGCTGTTCTGTTTGCCCAACCACAAGCAGTATCACCACTTAGATTACATACCTGCGTCTCTACTTAGAGAGACCATCCTGGTAGCCCAGTGGTTCAGAGCTCAGCTACTAACCAAAAAGATCAGCAGTTCGAATCCGCCAGGCACTCACTGAAAACCCTGTGCAGCAGTTCCGCTTTGCCCTGTAGGGTTACTATGAGTTGAAATCAACACACTGACAATGGGTGTATATCAGTCAGTAGTCTGAGCGGAATCTTGGCAGATGAGGTCTCAGCCAGGAAAGAAGTATTAATTCATACTTAGGTATTTTATGCTGTTGGCCTCTGGGCTTTTTGTAAGAAGTATGATAAAGAGGTGCTCAAAGAGAACAGAATACGTATGATGAGTATCTGTCACCTGTCTTAGAGCATTTCATTTCACTCTGGAGTTTGACTCCAAGCAGGCTGAGAAAAATGAAAGACATGCCTCTTCCTGAGTAGTTGGCAAGTTTTTTGTTGTTATTGTTATTATTGTTGTCTGTTTTGTTTTGTTTTGTGTGAAGCGTGAGGATCCCCCAACCAAAACAAATGAAGACCACAGCAGAGACTACAAGATGAAAACTAGTTTTGGTGCTTTTTTGATACCAGCTGAAAAAGCCTTCAGACCCAAAGTCTGCAGACCGAGACTGTCTCCCCCAACACCAAGGAGTAAGAGTTGACAGTTGTTCCGCAATACAGTTGAGTTATGTTTGAGAAAGTTATTTGAAATATATATTCATGTCACAAAAGGGGTGTTAAAATTCCAGAATTTTCAACCAAGAATGCCACTTGCTTCTATCAGAATCATTCTTCAGGTTGAAATTTAAGAATATCTTTTCTTATAAATGAGCAAACTAGGAAGGCACAGTGAACAAATAAAAACAGTTCTTAAGTATCTAAATGACTCTTAACAGAGTCTTACTTTTCCTTGCAAAATACATGTGCTGTAAAGGTAAAGTTGGGTTTAAAAAGTATTAAATTTTGCTCATAGAGACCTGCTGTGTAGAACAATTTTGCTCTAAATTTTCTTTCCTTAATTCTAATATTCGTTTAATCAGTCATTATCCACTCCACCAGAGGGAGATAAAAGGCATTATAAGAAATCAGAACATTCAGATTTGTAGATCAACTGTCTTCCAGTTATCCTTGGGCTTTCACCATTCATCACCAGCCAGCCAAGTGCTGTCAAGTCGGAGTAGATATATAGTTAATAAGTAACCTGGGCCGTAGAATTAGAATTTGGCAGTTATGGGGAACTTCGGAATTCTCAAGCAAGCAGGTAAACTAGACAGTCATACACTTGTATTCTTCTGTCTCTGATTTTCTTTCTCTATGAAGTAGCCATGTTATAAGGTAAAGGCAATGACAATCTAATTGAATCTGAAAAGAAGGTGGTGGAAAATATCAACATTTACAAGAAAATAATCTGAAATATTGATTGACATTTATTATTTTTATAATTTATTTTATATTTTGTAGTTGTAATTAAGAGTATACACAGGAGAACATACACCAATTCAGCAGTTTCTACATGTAGAATTTGGTGACACTGATGCCATTTTTCAAATGGTGCAGGCTGTCTCACCGTCCTTCTCTGAGTTGTCCTGTCCCTTCAATGTAAACTCAATGCCCCCAACTTTCCTGTGTAATCCCTCAAGTTGTTCTCGTCATTTTGATCCCGTGTAGACATCTTAAAAGACCACAAAGCACAAAGCAGACATTCTTGACTGGTTAAGCTAAACTAGTGTGGTTTTCAAAAGACTTCAGGGGAATGTTTTTGGCTTAAGGCTTAAAGATTGTCTCAGGGCAGGAGTTTCAGGGGTTCATCTAGCCTTCTTGGCTCCAGAAAGTCTGGAGTCCATAAGAATTTGAAATTCTGCATTTTCTTCTTTCTGATCAGGATTCGTCTATAGAATCTTTGATTAAAAAGGTCATTAGCAGTAGCCAGGCACAATCCAGTATCTTCTGCTCTCATGGCAAAGGAGGCGGTTGTTTGTGGAGGCAGCACTACACATTCTATTTGCTCATCTTGTGGCTGACTCTCCTCCTTCCTCTGTTACTCCAGGTGAACAGAGGCCAGTCGTGCCTTGGATGGCCATTCATTAGCCTTTAGAACCCAGGCCCCATGAGTACTGCTAATTCTTGAGGTCCTTGATTATAGAGCAAGATTTCCTGTGAAAACAGGGTCATGTATTTTACGTCTATGAGATCGTTAACATGTGAGCTGTTTAGATGTCCAACCAGTTAATAACAAGCTGCCCATGTTTTTTCACTTTTTTGTTCATTTTTCTCACATACTTCTTCATATAATCAAAAATGTAATTTCAACAGAGCACAAGGCAGTGCTTTCTATCAGCCATTTATGTTGAATTAAGGTCAAATTCTGTTCATCCAGTTGTCAAAATCAGTACTTGAGGGTCTGTCTCTCTTTAAATGAAAGAATTTGCCTGGATCCTCTGCTCTATGAAATTCTTTGTATTCATTCTCGGACTAATAGCCACAGATGTCGATATGACTTAACTAACAAATACTTTGGGAAACATATATCGTCTTCATGGAGTGGAGACATTTTAGACTTAGAAGGGACCATTTGTTTCTCTAAATGGTATCCATAGAATTTATTCTTAGAATACATTAAACTTTTAGGAGAGTTTTAAAATATTGTGTTTTTACCTCAATTATAGTCTTTAAAAGCCTTTTATTTATTTTGCTCATGAAAAACCCTATGTTTCACAATAAAAAGATATTTATATGGAATGAGATGTTGGTTTCTTAACATTTTTCTGAAGCTGGAGTTATAGAATCTCTGGGAAGCCTGAGAATACAACCTTGGCAGTTCTGTAAGAGGTTTTTTTTGTTTTTTTGTTTTTTTTTTAAATTTATCACCCCTGCTTTAATAAGGAGAGGTACTTCAGTGGAGTGTAGGAAACACTAATCAAATCCAACTTCTCTCCTTTTACAAATGAGAAGTTAAGTGACTTGCCCAGTGTCACACTATAAGTTAAGAAGGCCAACCAACACTAAAACTTAAGCCTTCTAAGACTTTATCCTGTGTTCTTTCTGTCGTTATGGGGATACTAGATGATCAAGTCTTCACTGAATTTACAATCTTAGTGGGGAAAGCAAAAAATGAACAAATAATAACAAAATGATGAGATGTAAAGGGAAAAAGTGAAAGACATCAGTAGTTCAGTGGTGGAATTTTCATCTTCTGTGCAGGAGACCTGGGTTTAAGCCCTGGCTAAGGTATCTGTCAGCAGAGATTTGTATGGTCCTGTGATGCTCAACAGATTTCAGCCAAACTTCCAGACTCAAGGTAGGAAGAAAGTCCTGATTATCTCCTTTGAAAATTAGCCAGTAAAAACCCTGTGGGTCATAATGATCAAATCCCTCTGTCATGAGGATGGTGCCAGTACACGGCAGCATTTCAACTGGATCACCATGAGTCAGGGCCCAAATCAATAACAGCTAACAACTTAAGGGAGAATTAAAAGTGACCAGTAACAGAGTGATTTAACCTAGTTGGAGGGCTTAATACCAAAAAACCAAACCCAGTGCCTTCAAGTCAGTTTTGACTGATAGCGACCCTATAGGTCAGAGTAGAACTGCCCTATAGAGTTTCCGAGGAGCACCCGGCAGATTTGAACTGCCTACCTCTTCGTTAGCAGCCATAGCTCTTAACTACTACGCCACCAAGGTTTCCAGTCTGAGGGCTTGGAAAGTGATTTTTCTGCTGGTAGGCGAAGACCATCACCGAAAACTAAACCCACTTTTGTCAAGTTGATACCAACTAATATAGTCAAGGACAGAATAGAATGCCCTATAGGATTTCCAAGGAGCAACTAGTAGATTTGAACTGCAAACATTTTGGCTGGCATCATATACTCCTAATCATTCTGCTACCAGGGCTCCAATAGCTGAAAAGAGGATAGGCACTACCTTAAGAGAGTTGTGAGAGAATTGATATTACAGAACAAATACTGTGTATGTAGGGTAGGAAAAAGCATAGCTTCCTGATTTAAAAGGAGAAAAGGCATCAGATAATGCTACACTGATGAGCAGAGATCAGATTATTCAGGGCAGTAAGACAACCATAAACCAATATATAAAGTATCTTCTCTGGATTTGCATCTTTAAAAGATCACTGGCTGCAGAAGTGATTGGAGAGCAGGAAAGAGCAGAGATAAGGAGACAGACAGGAAGCTAGTGTTTGTTAGTTTGAGCTCATGGAGACCCCATGCAGAATGGGATCAGACTAGTGTGATCCATAGGAGTTTCACTGGCTGATTTTTCTAAAGCAGATCACCAGGGCTTTCTTCCTAGTCTGCCTTGTCAAGGAACGCCACTGAAACCTGTTGAACATCATAACAATACACCAGCCTCGACTTACAGAAGGGTGGGCGGTGATTGCATGAGTGTGAGAACTCTACCATGGAACCACCAGTGTCCCCAGGAAGCTAGTAGAGAGGTGTGAATGAGAGGTGACAAGGGGCTTGGACTAGAATTGATAGCACAAGAGACTGAGAGAAGTGGCAGAATTAAAAAGACTTGGCAATTGATTATATGTAAGAGTTAGGGGAGTCAGTGATGACTCCTTTTTCTCATGATTAGCTGTGAAACTGGCTATGCCATTTACTAAAATAGGGTTCACTGAAGGAAGACCAGTTTGGGGGACTAGATGAATTCAGTTTTTGCATGACTGAGTTTGAGTTGCCTGTCAGATATTTAAATGGAGATGTTGTTGTTTGGGGCCTCTAGTTGATTATTGACTCAGTCACCCCGTAGAACAGGTTAGAACTGCACTATAGAAGGGTCTTTCTCCCACAGAACCACTAGGTAGGTTTGAACCACCAACCTTTTGGTTAATAGCTGAGCTCTTAAACATGGCACCACCAGGAGTCCTGAAAAAATAAATACCCATGAGCTCACTGTTGTCTAGTTGATTCTGACTCATGTGACCCTAAAGGACAGAGTAGAACTGCCCAGCAGAGTTCCCAAGGAGTGGGTGGTGGGTTTGAACTGTCAGCCTTTCGGTTGGAAGCCAAATGCTCAAATGCTTAAAACCACTGTACCACTAGGGCTCCAAGAAATTGAACCTGGGCCTCTGCATAGCAGATGAGAACTTGATCACAGAACCACCAGTGCTGATGCAAAGTGGAAATACCAAATAAATGTTTGCATGTAGGGCTAAGGCTCAGAAGTCAGATGGGCCCGCAGGTACAAATTTGGTCTCATTAAAGACATGATGCTTGAAATCTTATGTTAATGAGATTGCCTGCGGAGAGCTTATAGAATTGGAAGAGTGGAGAACCTTGACAGCAGAGTCTTGAGGAAGGCTCAACTGGAGAGGCAGAGTAATAGGAGTCTCTAGAGCCAGAAGGATGACAGGGAGTAGAAGAAAGGCTAGCATTCAGGGGCCTGCTCTCAGATAGAAAAGTTAGTTGCTTTTTTCCATAAAATGCCTTCCATTCTGAGATGATAGTTTTATGCTAGTTATCATCAGATTAAACATTTGTCCAGCTCTTTTGCCAAAATCTAGTCATATGAAATGTTAATGAACTGTAATGTACGATGTATACTTTGTTCTAGGTAAAACTGACTTTCTACTTAACTCAGTCAGCCAGAAGCCTTTTTGATTTCTTAAGCATATTAAGTCATTTTTCTGTCTTGTTAAGTATAGTGTGGTGAATAAAATTTAAACTGAATTTAAATAATGATGAGTTGATGATTCAGTAATTTATAGTATCTGAGTTTCATTTTGCATAGCAAGCAACATTTCATGACAGATTTAGAAGATGTTGATGACTACATCAGGAAATGCTCTTGGAAGGTACTTTTAAGAATAAATCACTTTTAACTGCTTTTTTTTTCCTTTAAAATGTTTGTTCATTTCCTCTAACGGTATAAGAAAATCTGTCAGTTCATTAAGAATTTTTAGTAACTTACCAAAGATATTCTGCACTTGTTTTTATTTGATATGTGGGTACATACACTTGTGTGTGTATATATATATATATATGTGTGTGTGTGTGTGTGTGTATGTATATATACACGCACATACAAATATATATATATATACATACACACACACAAAACCCATTGCTGTTGAGTCAATTCTGGTTCATAGTGACCCTCAAGGACACAGTAGAACTGCCCCATGGGATTTCTGAGGAGCACCTGCTGGATTCAAACTGCTGACCTTTTGGTTAGCACCCATAGGTCTTAACTGGTACCCCATTGTGGTTTCCATATATATACACACACACACACACACACACACACATATGTACATATATATTTCTACTCAATACCCAGTACAACTGGCTATAGTGCTTCAGTATCTCTGCATTATTAATTTTATCAAAATATGTAGTCATGACCACTGACTGCATATATAATGCAGTTACTTCAAAAATATTCTGTTAAAGTGCAGATAGACATTTGAGCCATCTAAGAAGTTATGTCTAAATTAGAGTTGAGTAAATGAAGTCATTAGCCAGTTGTAACCAGAGATCTTTACATTGTAGTAATAACAAGGTGAATCCTTTATTTTATTTTTATTATAGTGAAATATGTATTGGCAAGGGATTCATTTTATATAGACCAATTCACCCATTTTTACACATGCAGTTCTATTTTAAAGTGAATCTCATAATGAGATAATGTGCCCTTTGAAATGTGAGCTAGGACAGACACTGGGATTTATTGACCACTTACGTGAAAGCACTTCTGTGAGATTTCCTTGCATTATTTCTGCTAATCCTTGCAACAGTCCTTTTTGACATGAGACAGCTGACACCTTAAAGAAGTGAAATAACTCAACCAAAGTTACACAGCTGGTGGCTAGTGATGCTGGGATTCTAGCTGCGATTTATCTAATTTTAAAGCCAATGTTCATCAATTTACATGTCTAACCAACTGCTTGTTGATTCTGATGCATGGTGAGCCCAGGTCTATCAGTGGCTGATTTTTCAGATCACCAGTGCTTTCTTCTGAGGCACCTCTGGCTGACTCCAGTCTCCTATCTTTCGGTTAGCAGTGAGGACATTAACCATTTACCCCACCCGGGGCCTCCCTACACTTCAATACCTACCTGCAAGCCAGGAGGCCTATATTCTAGCTCCTGCTGGGTCCTTTAGCTACCATGTTTTTATACAAGTAATGCACGCCTTCTGTTGTCCTTGCCCTTCCATTTTCATAAACACACTATGCTAATTTTTTTTTTCCCCAACAACATGTAGAAAAGCACAGGCATGGTGCTGCTTGTGAGGGTGACTCGGGCCAGGGGGCGTGTCCAGCAAGCAAATGAAGAAGGCAAATGTTATTTGTATAAAAATATAGTATATAACCTTGGATGAGACACTTACCGTACTTTAAAGCACAGTAATTTGTCAGCATTCACTAACCCCTAGACGTTCTTTTGGCTGTTTTTCCTTTGCTTAGAATGTTCCACACTTTTTTCCATGTGTTGATCAGTCTATCAGTCAGGCATTTGCCTTCATTCACATAATTATTGAGGTTCCCTTGAGCTATGTGAGAGTGACAAAGGCACAGGAAAGCTCTGCTGTATTGTACAGTATCTACATGCTGCTTACTTTATAAGCCTTTTTTGTGAGTCATCCATTTTGACACCTTTTCTGAGTCAGCTGTGAAACTTAGGAGCCCAGGTGGCACAATGGTTTAAGTGCTCGACTGCTAACCAAAAGGTCAGCAGTTAGAACCCACCATTTGTGCCCTAGGGGAAAGATTTGGCTGTTATAAAGATTTACATCCTTGCAAACCCTATGGGGGCAGTTCTACTCTGTCCCTTAGGGTCACTGTGAGTCAGAATCCATTCAACAGGCAGTGGATTTGGTTTTTTTGGTTTGTGAAACTTAGTCATTTTCCATTACTTGGTAATTAACTGGGTGCTTCTTGGTGACATCTATTATGGGCTGTAATCCTTAATTCAGATCATTGATTATTATTTAACTTTTCATGTCCTTGCAGCTTGTTTCTCCAGGATTACCAATTCGTTAAGGATAGGCTTATACTTCTCTGTATTTCCCACAGTATCTTATAAATAACGTGTGTATGTGTATAGGTGTGTGTTTATTGGATTCACTCAACAAACATTTGTTAATTTAGGGCAACTTTTTAGAAACCATCATAAAATGCATTTAATAAAATATTTGCCATTTTAAAACATGGGTTAATTGTTTAAGTTCAAGTTTTATTTCCTAGTCAATGAATCTTGAAGCCACATAATTTCCTTGAGTCTCTTTTTTCAGTAAAGTGCAAATAATTTGTACCTTTCAAGATTAAATAAATGATCTATGTGAAAGTGCTTTGTAAAGTCCAAAAGAGGGCACAGGGCTTTCTGCTAATATTTAGCAGTGGAAGTTGTGCTGTCCTGAATTACTACCCATGCGCCCTTCATGTGCCAGCATGTACCTCTGTTATCCTACCATGTAACTGTAAACATCTTTATTTGCTTTACTATTTTTTTTCTTTCCTTTATTCTGTATATTCCCCAATCTTCATCTCATTTAACAGGACGAGGCACCATTTTGTTCTGTTACACATAAGGTTGTAGTTAGGCCAACTCTGCGGCAACTAACAACACAACAACCTGATGAATTGAAGAGTCTGTCCTGTTAATAGTGGATCCATCAGACTATGATTTCAGAGTAATAGAAATTGTTCTAATGTTCCCTCACGTGCACTTTCAGATTGCTGTGTAGGCTGTGTTGTTGTTAGGTGCTGTCACCTCAGTTCCCAGTCATAGCAACCCTGTGTCAACAGAACAGAATGCTGCCCAGTCCTGTCCTCACAGTCACTGTTAGGCCTGAGCTCGTTGTTGCAGCCACTGTGTCAATCCATATACCAGCTAGGAATTAGATATGAATGTACTTTTTAGTCTATTATAGAGCTTGGTGTCCTCTCCAAAGACTGTCTTAGGACTGGTGCCATCAAGCCATAGATAGACTTAGGGGGAGTTACAGCACCTTGGCAAACTTGATAATAACCCCCAGATACAGTCACTTCAATAGCTAAGGCTTATCCTCAAATTTCTGAGTATCAAAAATTTATAGAATTGGATTATTCCGGCTTTTGCTACTCTTGATGCTTTGGTTAATTATAGACAAGATTTATTTTACTGCCTTCATTGAATAAGCTTTTTGGATAATATAAAAAATATTTTAATAAAGTAATTGCTTTATCTGTCTTTTTTATGGGTTCCTGTGTGATTCACCTCTCTCAAGCTTTAAAATACATAAATTGACTATTGTTATTGTTATTTATGTTGAAAGATATGAAAATGAGATTTGTAATCCAAATGAGCATAATTTATTTCCCATCTGGTTGCTTGAAAAGTGGCCAGATACAACAATTCACAGTGCAAGAGCACCTAGGGCAAAACCTTTGTATTCCCACCTTCCTTTTGCAAAAGAACAGTCCTGTGTGAACCTTGAACATAAAAAACAGAAGAAAAGCAAACAAAGACAGTTCATTCCACCACATTGAAATGGTAAATGTCCAATAAGCATATTAATGTAAATCCTAGATTAATGCATCAACCATTAGAAGCCTTAGAAAAGGCAGTGTAGAAAAAGCTATGGTGGCCTAGATTCTAGTTGCTAGAACCGAAGACACCAGGTAACTTCCCTCCTCTCTCAGTGTTATTACCTTGCTTAATCTTCAAGTGGTTTTGTGTCCTGGTTTGCCTGTTACAGTCCCAGTTTTTGCTTATCGTCCTGGATTAAGTTTCAGTAGTACACTACTTCTTTCACTCTGGACATAATCAAATCTGTGGTAACCTTATTGCATCCTTGTACCTCAGAGATACTAATTAGAAGGGGGGGACGGTGTTCTTGTGTGACATAGGCTAGATTACAACTCCCTGACACCCTCCAAATAGTGTAGAAGTGGCCCTTAGGGTACCCTAGGCGTCATCTTTACAGGAGCAAATCTCCAGTTCTTTTCTTCTGCGGAGCAGCTGGTGGATTCGAACAGTTGACCTGTGGGTTAGCAGCCAAGCACTTAACCATTGTACCACAAGGGCTGCTTATCAGGAGGGATTATAAATTGGAGTGAGGAGCATGTATTAAAGGGAAAATGATACTGGTGGGGACAGTGCTGGAACCAGAATTCTCAGTACCTAGAATGAAAGCTGGGCTGGAAATTGTACGCCACAGGAACAACCATGAATGCTGGTTGCTCTTGGGGCCTGGGGCTAGAGGGATGATAATAACCAGGTCAGGAGTTTGTGGTGTCTTTTATGCAACACTAACCAACGTTTTGCTTCCTGCCTGAGGTTTTTCATGTTGTGCATCTTTCACCTCTTGATACTCTCTGAGGACTAGTGATGCTGATATGTAATAGCAACACTTCAGAGGGGAAAAAGATGGAAGATAATAGGTTTTTACAAAGATGGCAATACATTATTCTTGATAACTTAGCTCTTCTTTGAAAAAGCTTAGCTAAACATCTCTGCCATCTACTTTAATTATCTACTCTGAAATTTAGTTTTATCGATGGTAGAAGGCATGCTGTTGATATATTCTCCTTTAAAGAATACTTCAGATAATGATAGTTATTTTTAATATTCAGTTATTACGTAGATCCTTTATTTAAAAAAAAATTTTAAATATAAGGGAAGCAAGTAATGCTGTAGAAAATGCTAAATAACTTGAAGCACAGAATAATCACTCATAATTCTATCACCTGGAAATAATTAATGTTAGCATTTTCCTGTATTTCCTTTAAACTTTCTTGCACATATTTGATTTAATGTTTATTCAATGATACTCTTAAGTTATAACCGTAAGAAATATACTTTTAGTGTTTGGTGACAGTAGCCAAGCAAAATAATAAGTCTTAGCATTTGTGCAGTAGTTAAAGTGCTCAGATGCTAACCAAAAAGGTCAGTTGCTCAAACCCATCAGCTGCTCTGTGAGAAAAAAAACCCTGGAGATTAAAGCCTAGGAAATCCTTATGGGGCAGTTCTACTCTGTCCTGTAGTATCACTGTGAATTGGAATTGACTTGTCAGCAAGGAACAACAGTGTGTTTGCATAGAGCATTAGGTTTTGTAAGTTCTTTTATGTATTACCCACTGCCATCAAGTCAATTCTGACTCATAGCAACCCTGTAGGACAGAGCAGGGCTGCTCCAGAGTTTCCAAGAAGTGCCTGGTAGGTTTGGGCTGCCGACCTTTTGGTTAGCAGTCATAACACTTACCCACTATGCCACCAGGGTTTCTGATCACATTTAATCCTAACGATATCTCTGTAAGATAGGACAGATGTTGCTTCCCATCTTACATGTGGGAACCTTGAAGCTCAGAAAAGCTCAGTGACTTGCCCAAAGACATCTGGTCAGTAGCTACTAGAAACCAGACTTAGAATCCTGTGCTTTGTCATCGCACTAGACCTCTTTCCATGTATGACTTAAGGAGTTAACAATACCAGAACTTTCAAGTACCAAAAACTGGATCAAGTATAACGAATTGAGTATGAGAAACTGGGGAAAAGAAGGTACGGAAGAGGAACATTGTATTTTAATAATGGCCTTTGGGTTTCTATTGGAGATTATTCATAGAATGATAACTATCTTTCTTAGAACCTCTCTTGAAAGTAAAGCAAGTGTGTTGAGTTTCAACTGGGCTGAGTTTCTCGTGGACATTTAAGTTTAGGGTAGGCTGCTTTCCTGAAGGCTTTAAAAATTCAGTGAGGTAGTCCTACTGTCTCCTACAGGATTGCTACAAGTTGTAGTTGATTCAGCAACAAAGGTTTGGGGGCAGAGGGGACATTCACGATGACATGAGGATTTAAAAAAAAGCACCTGAAGCCTTGAAGTGGTGAATTATCAGTATACAGGGCAAGGCTGGAAGGAATTGCTAAGAGATACATGCTACAGGGAGGCTCCCAAGGATCAGGAATAGAAGTGTTCATAGGAAAAACTACAATTTATAGAGATGGAAAAATAACATTGATTAAAGGTAGGTTTTCACAACCCATTTAATGTAATTGTTCTTGGTAAGATGTACACCTGTAAAAAGTTGAATTGGCAAAAATTGTGTGATAAGTGTTTTTACAGCAGTAATCAAAAAAAAAAAGAGAAGAGTAGCTTCTGAGGCTACTTGTGTATAACCACATACCTCATGGGATTTACTTTGGTTCCTGTGCTTGGAGGTTTGGAATCATAGTTTCATGGGACATCCCAGTTAGTTGACCTAATAATGTGTTCAGTGCTTCTATCTCCCTGTTAGTTACATAGTGTCTGGGGTCTTAAAAGTTTTCAGGCAGCCAACCAAAGCACAACAATGGGTCTGTAGTCACTTGGAGCAAGAGAGAAAGAAGAGTCAGGAATATGAGGAGGAAATAGAATGTGTGGCTAGTTGCCTCCATTAATAACTATACATCCTTTGCTATGAGATTGAGAGGACTGGATTGTGCCTGGCTGTTGTTACTGAATAGTTTGATCATAGGTTCTTTAGAAGAATAGTGATCAAAAGGAGGAAAATTCAGAATAGAATTTCAAATTCCATGAGAGAGTATTCCTTTTACTTCAGTGCCATGACAATTTGAAATTCTTTTCTGTGTTTTCCTCCTTTTGATCACTATTCTTCTGTAGAATCTATGATCAAAATAGTAGTAGTAGCCAGGCAAAATCCAGTCCTTTCGATCTCGTGGAATGTGAAATTCTATTCTGCATTTTCCTCCTTTTGATCAGTATCCTTCTGCAGAATCTGGAGCCATGGAGGGTAGATGAACCTCTGCAGTTATTGGTCTCAGAGCATTTTTAACATTAAACCAAAAGTATCCCCTGAAGTCTTCTGAAAACTGATCAGTAGTTTAGCTTAACTAGTAAAGAATGTCTGCCTTGAGTATTGTGCCTTTTTAAGATCCATCTGTATGAGATCAAATTACAACAGCAACTGTAGAAACTATATGCAAAACTTTAGAGGGCAGTGGTAGTGCAATAGTTAAGAGCTCAGTTGCTAACCCGAAGGTCAACAGTTCAAATCCATCAGCTATCCCTTGGAAGCCCTATGGGGCAGTTGGGCTCAGTCTTATAGGGTCACTATAAGTTGGAATCAACTTGAAGGCAACAAGTTGTGTCTTTTTGTTTTTGTTTTTTTAATATGGGATCAAATTGATAATATCTTGAAAGATTAGAAACTTAGGGGGCAGTGAGTTTATGTCAGTCAGGGAGGAATAACTCAGAAAAGGAGGGTGAGTATAGTTGTACAAGTCAAAGAATGTCATGATTGTCACCAAGTTGTACGTGTAGAAATTATTGAATTGGTGGATGTTCTGCTATGCATATTCTCAACAGCAGCAACAAATAAATCATAGAAAACTGAAAAAATATATTATTTCTTTGAAATTTATAAATCAGTCAAGTTTCAGATGCCTAATGCTGAACAAAGACATATAATTGAAGTAAAGGCGTACCCTCTCATGTTTTCAGAGGACTTAAGAGTTTATCTGGAGAAATAAACAACCTGTAAGACAGAGTAGAACTGCCCCACAGGGTTTCTAAGGCTGTAAATCTTAGAGCAGACTCCCGTATCTTTCTCCTGTGGAGCAGCTGATGAGTTAGAACGGCCAGTCTTTTGGGTAGCAGCCAAGTGCTTTAACCACTGTACTACATGTTCCTTATATGAACAAATTAAATCTAAGTTATGTGGTTTTGACTCTATATATGATGAATTACTAAGGAAAAGAACTAATGAATTGACATTCAAAGAATGTTTACTTTGTTCTAATTAAGAAAAACAAATTAATCATTAGAGCATAAATAAGCTTATGAAGTCAGGAGAAAACCTTAATAGAGAGCAAAAAGTAAGAATGTATTCGTTCATATATACGTGAGTGTATCCACTCAACATTTATTGAGTGCCTACTAATATACCATGCACTATGATAGGCACATAGGAGAAGCAATATCTTTGTCAATAGAACTGAAGTTTCATGTCAAGAAATATTGAACAGTAAGTTGGGTTGCATGAGTGGAGGGCAGATTACAACAATAATTTTTTTTAATATGTGCAGAGTTTAGGTATGATTCTGACAAGAGACAAGAGTTTATAGCCATAAGCCCTTAACACTTAAAATTTGTGAATGGTAAAGCTAAAAGAAAACCTTAACAACCATCTAGTCACTCTTCTGATCCTGTGTGTCCACTTAAAAAATGAGAAATTGAGACCAGAACTGTTGTTTCTTGCCTGAGTTCATAAACTGACTTAGTGACAGAACTGAACTGAAGGTTAATCCCAGGTCTTCTGCCTTACTAGTGTGTGACTCTTTCCACTTAACCATTCTGCCTGTTCTATCTTGAATTTAGCTAAAAGGTCTTTTCCTTCTCTGCCCATTATGTGAGTAGCTGATCTTAGACCCTAGATTAAAGGTTGGATTTAATCATTCAGGCATTGGAAAATAAAACATGATTTTGGAAATGACCTGTTTTATGTCTCAGTTTCAGTGGCTGACTTATTTATGCAGTAACTAATGGCTCAGTTAGATTAACAACATGTAGTTTAGAATAAATGTTTTGTAGTCATGGCCATGAAGAACATGTGTTGCAGACCCAGCTCTACTAACTGTGTGATCCTGTACAGGTCATCACCTCTTTTCCTTATGAAATGAGAGGGCTGGGAAGCCTGTAAAGTTTGTTTCAGGTATTCTGCTAACTAACTTGAGCAAAGCACAGACTTCTTTTCAAGGAAAAGACGTACTTGTACATCTGAGTATTAACATAATTTTTTATTATACTGTCTCTTAAGTATACATAAAACTTGCTATAAGCTTCTCATGCTTATAGCTCTTAATTATCTATACAGCCCAAACAAACAACAATAGAATACAAAACTCTGAACGTTCAAATTAACAGTATAAGCATAGAAATGACTGCTTTAACATACGTTTTTGGAGATCCAACATCCTGTATTCCTCCATGCTATATATGTGATTCCATCTCTTGTATCTTTTCTCTTTTGGAACTCTTTTGTGAAGCATTCCTTTCTGCCACACTACTGGATCTCTTTTGGCCATCACGTAATTCAAATAATCAGTGACATATTAAAATTTTGCCTTTGTTTTTCTCCTATTAATACTGGACAATCAAAGTAATACCAGGCCCCAGTGAAATCGTGAATACAAACTTGTAGCACTCAAACTGCTTGTCATTATTAAGTTAAAAGCTCATCCAGATACCTAGGTAATCCAAATGATAAACTTTTACAAATTGTGTATCACTGAAGTGAGATGAAGATTGAAAATGTAAAGTTAAAGATGTTCTTTCAAAAGCTGGAAACAGCCTAACTATCCATTCTTTGGTGAGTGGGCCGACAACATGTAAATATAATAGAATACTATTCAGCAATAAAAAAGAACAAACTTCTGATACATGCCACAACCTGGATGAACTGCAAAAACATTCTGCTAAGTGCAAGAAGCTAGACACAATACATGGTATGGTTCCATTCACATGAGATGTCCCCAGCTAGGGTTGGGACATGGAGGTTATTTGGAAATAGGAGAAATGTTATTGGATGGTGAAATATTCTGAAATTAATTTATGGTGATGGTCGCACAACTCAGTAAATTTGTGAAAAACTGTTGAATTAGATGTCTGAAATAAGTGAATTTCATGCTATTTATGTGTACCTCTCTAAAGCTGTAAAAAAGCTTTTTAAATATAGAGCTTTAGGACCTCTTAAGAATATTTGTTTATAGGCATACATCCCTAGTAGTAAGAAGACTCCAATTTTGAAAAAGGAAAAAACTCTTTTAGTGGAATCAGAAGTAGTTCCATTAATTAGGATATCATGGATTCTAGTTTTGACTTTGTCACTGATGCTGTATTATTTGGGGATAGTCTTGGGCAAGTACTTTAACTTCTTTTTGCTGTGGCTTCCCTATCTGTAAATGAGGGTTATAGTAAATGTTCTACAAGATTTCTTGCAAATATAACAGTCACATACTCTGATTTTATGTGTGTGTCTTTGAATACTGTAACCTCACCCAGTTTCCTGTTCACCCCTCTCCCAGTATTCTTTTCAAAGCCCCATTAATCAAACTGGTATTTGCTTGTCTCTGTAACTCTTGGTCACCAAACACTCCTAGTGGTAACACAGAGGTCTTTCAGGTACATAGCTCCCAAAATGTTTATCCAAAACTGAATGCCACGTCACCACTTATCTGCCAGAGGCCATGTTCTCATCCTTTGTAACTCTCTTGTGGACAGGCTCCCATAGATAACAATACACTTTCCCTTCAGGCAGTACATCAAGACACAATGGACTATACAATGGAATAATCCTATAAAATTACACAGAATGAGAATCTAGCCCATTGTTTTCTGCTCACTAAAAAAGGAGTTGTATTCTTTGGCTCCTCATAAAGATTTTGGCTTGTCCACCTCCTCAGATTCCCAAGTAACAAGCAATCTGGCCTCCTTCCTACTCTTTATTTCAATGTGTAGAATACTTGTCAACTTGCCCAGAATGACTTTAGGCATTTTGAGGTGTTCTTCTGACTGTGTGCAATAGATAACAAATAACAACATAATTAGAAAGAGGGTTGAGTTTACACTCCGTTTTATTTTTATAAGGGGAAGCTTATTTTAAATTGAGTTATTTCTTGTCCGTCTTCACATTTTAGTCTTCCCTTCTTCACCTTTGTATTTTAAGATGATTTTTTTGAATGTGTCAAATTAAAAGCATATTAAAATGGAGCTCATGTTTGTAAATACAGACAGTCCCCAACATTATGAACTAAACCCTGTAAAACCTTTATATTAAAAACTCAAGATATATACAATGGTTTGTAATAACAAAGAGCCACTACTTTGTGACACCGATCAAAAATAATAACCATTACTACATTAAAACCCAGTGCTGTTGAGTCAGGTCCAACTCATAGCAACCCTAGAGGCCAGAGTAGAACTGCCCCCTGGAGTATTCAAAAAATATTTTAATGTGTTCTGTTAAAGATGTTTTAGTGTATGTAGTAGTGTTTCTTTAATGTTTGTTATGCGTAGAAAGATACTCTACATACTTATTTACTAAGACTAATATTTGATTAACTGATGTTAAATGCGAAGTGTACCTAACTGATTTTACAAACAAATTCAACTTAAAAACAGACTTAGGAATGGAACTTGTTAATAATTCAGGGATTGCCTATATAAAAATAAAGTGTCTTCCTCGAGTTCAGTGTATCTAAAGATAAGCACCTGTGGCATATAATAATCAAACTGGATGGTTGGAAGAATGTGGTTTAATTAGTCCACAGACTGGTCAAGAATCCTAGATTCTCCTCCTAAAGCAATGCTGACACGTGATGTACCTATGGAGGAGACGGTTCAAGTTTGTCCTCTACTTATCCTGTATAATTTTGGAATAAACACTTGCTAAAAACCGAAAGGAAATGCTTGTGGTGTGGTGGTTAAGTGCCACACCTGTTAACCAGAAGGCTGGTAGTTCAAATCTGCCAGGTGTTCCTTCGAAACTCCATGGGGCAGCTCTGCTCTGTCCTATAGGGTTGCTATGAGTTTGAATTGACACAATGGCAGAGGGTGTGGGTTTTTTGTTTGTTTGTTTGTTTTCAAAATTGAAAACCACTGGTAATGGAAAGTGTTCAGTAAAATTGAAGCATTAGTCATTAAAAAACAAAATAACAAAATCCAGACCCATTGCCATAAAGTTGATTCAAATCTTGACAGAGTAGAACTGTGCACCATAGGGTTTTCTTTAATAATAGTCTACGTAGTCTTTATGGAAGTAGATCATCCAGTTTTTCTTTTGTTGACGTCCTTGGGTGAGTTCCATCAGTCAACTTTTAGGTTAGCAGTTCAGTGCAAACCGTTTAAGCCACACAGAAGCCTACTTATGTTACTGTTGTTTGGTGCTGTCAAGTCCATTTTAACTCAGAGCAACCTTATATAACAGACTAGAACTCTTCCATAGCATTTCCTAGGCTGTAATCGTTATGGGAGTAGATGGCCAGGTCATTTCTCCCGCAGAGCAGCTGGTGGCTGTGAACTGCTTGTCTTTCAGCTAGCGGCCAAGGGCTCAACCACTGTGTCACCAGGGCTCCATATTGAGGATTGGCAAATGGTTTTGCATGTACAATAAAAACAAAACTGACTTGGTCTGTAAAGAACCAAGGAATGAGTTCTTTACAGAACTAAATTATTATATAACCAAGGGTAACAGAGGAAAGTGAAGATGAAATAAAATTCTCTGAAAATAACCGGAAAACGAGAAACTTGAGTGTGTGTGTGTGTGTGTGTGTATAATGATATGAACATTCAGCAAGCAGAGGAAGCATATGGGCCTAACTAGTATAGTTGGGAATTGAAGATACCTGCCTTTTTAATAAAAGATAACAAATGTGGTATGTATTCTTTCTTTACAGTAGGAAATGTATCCCAGAGTAACCATATAACTTTAGTCTCTACAGGAAAGCCGTACCTCATAAAAAATGCCAGGTAATAAATACAGAAGGAATGACAGGATTAGAAAAACTTCATTTTACAAATGCCAATTAAAATACCGATTCAAAAGATTATCAAGTGTGTTAAAACTTCTAGGTGAATAATGAATGAAACTGAATATCCTCATAGCACCAAAGTAGAGCCATACAGTTGTGAAGATAAAAAGTAACTGTGCAGTGGAGAAGTCAGACTGTCATCATGCTAAATTAGTGATTGATCTTAGCATCACTGACATCATCTACCATGTGTCTTCTTCCAAGGTGATAGAATAGGAGGTATGCAAGATCTTGTGGGCTTATTTAAGCCAAAATGTTACACTTGAACCCATAAAATTTCAGACACAATACCCAGTTTGTAGGAAACACAGGTAGTATTATAGAAACTAGTTCAATGACACCAACAAGGAAACAACCAGACACATCCAGAAAGTAGAACATTCTGTGTAAGAATGGGCTTGATCTCTTAATTGAGCCAGTTGCCTTAAAAATAAGGAGATGAGAACTGGGCTAGATTTTAAAAAGACTTAAGGGGTAGAACAACTAAATGTATTGCATTGTCTTGGATTAAGCTCAGGTTTGTGATAAACCAGCTATAAAAAATATTTGGGATCAATTGGGGAAATTTGAATATAGTCTGGGTATTATTTAAAATGTAAATTTACTAAAAGGGTAAGATGAGTAGTACTGACTGATAAAAGCAGGTCACCACCAGTAAGGCCTATATATATAATTTTGATTTTAAAATATATGTATATTTGAATATATGTATGTATTTATACATATGTGTATGAACATATATATGCATACATATACCTTGGTCAAGTAACTTCAGTTTGCTGAAACTCAGTTTTTTCATTGTATACTTACGTGTGTGTGTGTGTGTGTATATATGCACAAAAGACTCAGATAAACACTAAGGGATTAGCATTGGTAATCTCTGGGTAGTGAAGATATAATGATTTTATTTTTACAGACTTCTGATTTTCAACAAGGAACATGCATTGTTTCTGTAATAGTTTAAAAAATATTTTAAAAGCTTCTAGAAAACAACAGCATAGTCTATCTTTTAAGAAAAATTATAATGTTTCCTTTGAGAAAAGTGGGTGCAAAAGACTAGAAAACACTTCAGTATCTTTCAAAAATAACAAACATCCAAGTGTAAAGGTTTAATATATATATGTAAACCACACTTATGGGAGAATGATGTGGTAATCTGCTTCTGTAATGATTTACATCCTCAGAAGCCCATGAGTTGGAATCAACTGGATGGCAGTAGGGAAGGTATAAACTGTATTATTATATTTCAGTTGAAATATCCTTTTGTCCTGTTCTGCGTGTTTATTTTGTTGTTTAGTTACATGCGCACAATTCTGTTAGCCTTGAACTGTAGTTCTAAAAGTGTTTTGTTGTTAGATTTCCTAAATTGATCTGAATTTTCTGCTCAGTGTCCCAGGGAGACTTTCCATAGGTGCTGACTTTGTGACATCTAACTGAATCATTCTCACTTTTCTCTTCATTTCGGTCTTGTCTTTTTCTGTACTCCATTCCCACCCCTTGCCATCAGTCCAAAGTTTTTCTGTCTTTCAGGGTTAATTGCAAACTTGTATTCTTCCCTAAAGCCTTTTCAAGTCCCTTCCATCCCTACTCTCAAGCAGAATCTAGTTAAAAATCTTTTTCTCTGTCACTATCTAGGTATGTAACCTTGGTCAAGTAACTTCAGTTTGCTGAAACTCAGTTTTCTCATCTGTATAATGATAATAAACTACTTCACAAGGTCGTAAAGATTAGAGATAAAGGCTGAAAGTCTGTGGCTAGTAGTGTATTTTACCTAGCTTGACACAAATACAGTCCTTCAATACATGGTCATTGTTATTTGTTCTTTCAAGTTTGTGCTTGTGTTAAGGAATTCTGGTGGTGCAATGGTTTAGCTCCCGGCTGCTAACCAGAAACTTGAGTGGTTAGAACTCATCACTGACTCCCCAAGAGAAAAGACCTAGCGGTTTGCTCTAGTCAAGATTACAGCTTAGGAAACCATATGGAACAGTTCTCCTCTGTCATACCAGGTCACTGTGAGTTGGAATGAACAGCAGACAACATACTTGTCTTCTCCTTCTTTACTGAAAGGAGGGAAGTGCCTTGAGAATTGAGGCTTAGTCTTACTTGTCTTTATATTTCTAGTTATATGATACTTAACTATATTGTGCTTGGTTTGTAATAGTCCATTATTGAATCATGACATTGGCTATGTTCTTTTCCAGACATGTTTCCTTTCTGCAAAATGAAGTTAATTGTCAAACTCACAGAGTTTACATAAAGTTTAAGTAAGATTTTATATTTTTAGAACAGTTGGCACAGCACTTGACAGAGTAGGTGCTCAGTACATATGAAGTATAAATCTTTAAATCAGTTTCTATTTTTGCAGTCTCCTTGCTTTCACTAATGCTGTCCTTAGATATAGTTTTCAAGTTAGAATGTAGCATCCTGGATTGGAACAGATTTTATAGTGCTGTGTCTGATAAAGACAGTTAAAGAAGCAAACTTTTAGATTGGCCCAATCTGCTATTAACTTTCTAATTAATGGTGGAAAAGAGACATAAAAAATATCTTCTCTACCTCCTGTTGTTTAATTGTCATCAAAATTCAGTTTGTTATGCACAGATTTCACAGCTTATCCTGCATCAAACCTCTAATTGCTATCATGAATAGAATGTGTCTCTTTCTAAGTGAACTTTTAAAATTTATGCGTGGTTTTGAAGATTTCATAGTCTTCCTCCAAAACCTATATATATGTAACTTCTTTTAATATAAAAGCAGTAGGAGTGTTACTTTATGACTGCTTTTTTCTCAATCAGTGTCACTTATAGGATTTAAGTTTCTGATTACAAGATTTCATAATATTGTAATTTTGAGAACCTACTCCTCTGTTCCAGGCACTAATTTATTTATTGCTGTTAGTTGTCTTCAAGTTGATTCTGACTCATGGTGACACCATGTGTGTCAGAGTAGAACTGTTTTATAAGGTTTCCAAGGCTGTAACCGTAGAAGCAGATCACCAGGCCTTACTTCCAAAGGCATCTCTGGGTAGGCTTGAACCACCAGCCTTTGGGTTAGCTGTCCGGTGCATAACCATTTGTGCCTCCCAGGGTCTTCTGATTTCTCTGATTTAATCTCCTCTGATTCTTACAACTTCCCTTTTAGACAAGAAAACAGAAGTTTAACGAGAGAAAGTGACAGGCCCAAAGTAAAAACACTGTAACAGAGCTTGATTGCAAACCCAGTTATGTCTCTATTCATGCTACATTGACTAAATGCTAGTAGGCAAAACTTCACAACCCCAAACCATTAAGAAGGTTATGTATTGAAGCCATAGTCAGTAGTTGTGATTATTTTCTTGTTTTGCTTTGAATCACCTCCCAGAATTGTTGTTGAACTTCAAATGAAGTAAAATTCTGCACAGCTGTAAGGTACTTTTTTTTATTAGACTATTACTACTTCAAAGTGGAAATTTGCATGTGGTCATTTTATTATTTTCCCAAGAGCAAAGAACTGTGTCAATGGGAAGGAAAATTATTAGAATATTACAGTGACTCATGAAGAATCTGTAAATGATACAGAAAAATGTTTATCAGCACAGTGAATTCCTGAATTGATATTCAGATATAACCACAATCTAGTTCACTAAGTTGGTATTGAGTACTGTGTAAGAAACCATCTACTTCAGCTGGAGTTGCCCCAGAGAATTTCATAGATAATTCATCCATATCAAGTGGATCATTTCATGGGACAAATGCTTCTAGGCTGATAAAATCCTCCCATGTTTGTTGATGTTAACGATAGTTGATCTGAACAATATTTCAGCATTTTGTTCTGTTACATTAGTGAGAGAGCACAGATTTAGAACTTTGGACTGAAAATCAAGAAACTTGATTTTTAATGTGAGCTCTGCTAGTAACTCTCTGGGTAATACTTTGGGCAAATTAATCTCTCCAGAACCTCTTTTCCTTATATGACAAATTAAAAGTTTGAATGCATTAATCTCCCTGATATTGTGAGTCTGATTTCAGTGGTCTGTATGCTTCCTTTAGTGCAATCACAGGACTGAGAAATTGCTTATTTTACATAAACCAAACCAGCTTAGAGCTCTGTGGCTCTGACTTTGCATTGGGATCTCCAGGACTTCCTAATGTGGCTCTACAGTGGCAGGTTATATTACTTAGGAAATCTCAATTGAACTGATCTTGAAAAATTAATTGATAAAATCTGAAAACTGAAGGGGATACATGTTTTAGAGATTATAGGTTTCCCACAACATAAATATGGGTCAGTTGATAACATCGCATGTGGTATTTTATTATGCTAGAAACCAAATCACTGAAGAATGTCAGATATTACATGCAAAGACAAGTTAACATATTTTAGCAGGGACTTCTTTGTTCAAATGTACAATAATTTGTAAATTACTTAGTGGGTCCTTCCAAAGTGATTGAACAGGGTAGGCTTTTTTTCAGGTATTAAAGTCAGGGTAACTTTTGAAATGGGGAAACTTTAAAAAGGTAGTCTTCAGTTGAGTTGTTCTGGATAAAATTTGTTCCAGATAAAACTGCTTTTCAAACTACCACTAATCAGCAATCAGGTGTGAAAAGGAAATCACTCAGGATTAGAACATGAGTAAGAGTATAATTTAAAAAATTCAGATAAAATAATTATAAGCATACTATTGAATATCTATCTCAATGTTAGAACCCAAAAGGACCTTAAGGATGGTTCTCTTTTATAGAAAGGCCTGCCCTCTCATTCTGTAGATGAGAGATGTTGACAAAACATGTTGGTGGCCAAGTCCAGGTAAGAACCAAACACACAGGCTTTCTGACTCCGTCAGTGTTCCTTTCCACAGACCACACTCCTTCCTAGTCAGGGACACCTTTCTAAATATCAGATATACATCTACTGGAGCCACTGGCTTCAAGGTAACATCATTTCATTCAGTTATTTTTTTACTCAAATGGTAAAATTGTTACAAGTATTAGTCTTGTAGGGAAAATGTTACTTTCTAAAAATCTGAAGCAAAATTACAGTTTACAGTTAAAGCAAAATGGATTTTGCCATTTTAAAAATTACATGGTATCTGCATCAGTAGCCTTTGCCTCTTTCTCTGAGAATGCCCAGCTTGCTGTGTGGTTGTGCTGGAATTTACATCTAGGATACAGGACTGTTTATTCTTGAAAGCAAGTATCCCGTTGGCACACCCTGCCTCCCATGTTGTCTCCTCTGTGACTGTGAAGAAACCCTGAACTGATGCAACCACCACCAGAGATAAAGTTCCAAGCCAACTTTAGTTGCGTTACAAGCAGCAGCAGCAGTTCTTTGGGACAGGGGGACAAGTAAACTTAATTGTCAGTCTGGTCACTGGCAATTACCTGGCTTCTGTTGGAGCACCATGGCAACAGATCATAAACGTAGACTTTATGCCATCTAGGGACACTGTACCAGAATTAGGGATACAAAGAGGTTTAATATACTGTGCTCTCACAAGTTCTTATTTGTTTAGGAATTAGCATTGGTGCAGGAACCATGGTGGTGCACTGCGTAAGTACTCAGTTACAGATTTGAAAGGTCAGCAGTTTGAACCATCTGGCCACTCCATGGGAGAACTGTATGGCAGTCTGCTTCCTTAAAGATTTACATTGGGGGCAGTTCTTTGTACTGTCGTATAGAATTGCTTTGTATCAGAACTGAGTTGACAGTAGTGGAGTAACATTAGTGTTAGTAGAACTTATAGCATTAAATGAGGCAACTTTTTAAATGGGACTACAGCAAAAGACAAAATAGTGTACATGCTATTATATACCAGTGCTAACATATGAGGTCTGACAATTAAGTGTGCAAACTGAACTGTTCTAAGTGCTGCATACGTCATTGCTGACTATCACTATAGTGACCTTGAACATACTCCCCTTGGGAAACTAGGCACTCATTCCAAAGCAGTTTTGGAGCTTTTTCTGGAATGGCCATTGTACATAGTGGCAAGGTGGCAAGTTTGTGAACTTTACTGTATAGTTGTCTGTGAGGGAGTTTTTAGCCAATAAACAAAGACCTGTGTTGGAACACCCTCCCTACTACTCACTCCCAATAACTTTTCTTCTTTATCCTAAGATAATGAACATATTGAAAAGAAGACATTTTGATGACATTCAGGACACCAAGGGTGATATATCTAACCTGTTGGTATTGAGTGGATCCCAATTCAAAGTACCCTATAGGACAGAGTAGAACTACTCCATACAATTTCCAAGAAGTGTTTCATGGATTTGAACCTGCTACCTTTTGGTTAGTAGCCACTTACTGAGCACTGAGGAAGTACTGAAAACCCTGGGTAGTGTAGTGGTTAAGAACTACAGCTGCTAACGAAGAGATCAGCAGTTTGACTGCACCAAGGACTTCTTGGGAACTGAATGGGGCAGTTCTACTCTGTCCTATAAGATCATTAGGAGTTGGAATTGACTGGAAAGCAATAGGTTGCTCATTATATAGTCATTTCTAATTACCACCACAGCCACACGCATACCACTTCTGTCTGCAAAATCAACTTTGGTTATCACACAAAGCCCTAGGTCCTGCAATAGGAAGAGTTGAGTTAGCTTTTGTTCAGAGTGCATAAGGGTGGTGGTCTTTTACCTTTCTTGTTTACCATATAAAGAACTACCCTGGTTGAGCAGGGGGAGGTTGTGGTTCAGGTGTGGAATTTTAACCTTCCATGCCGGAGACCCAGGTTCAGTTCTTGGCCAGAGATCTCATTCTGCAGCCACCAGGTGTCTTTATCAGTGAAAATTTGTATTTTGCCATGATGCTAAATGGGTTTCAGTAAAGCTTCCAAACTAAGATAGATCCCAGCCAATCATGGGAATGGTGCAGCACTGGACAGTGTTTTGTTCAGTTGTGCATAAGTTTGCCATGAGGCCGAGGTAACGCCAAATGAGCTAGCAACAGCATCTTCCTGGGACATTCTCAGAAGGATAGATAGCAGTAGTAGTACCCTAGAGATGCAAAGTGCTAATAATCAGTTGGTTTACCAGTTATACTAGGCAAGTTCTAAAGCTTCAAGACCTTATATTCCAATGTAATTCACTGACATGCCCTTTTATGTAAACAACAAAAACAACAACCCAGTGCCGTCAAGTTGGATCCAACTCATATATATCATATAATAATATCCTTCAGACTATAATATATAAGCATTAGAACCCTAGGTAATCTTAAGGTCTTAAAGACAGAGATACTTGCATGCATGCCAAAACCTTTAGAAATTTTCTGATGGTCATTTACTGTGCATTGATAATGACATTTAAGCAAATTATTTCTGGTGTTTGTGTGTGATACTTGACCTTTAGAGTTAAATAAATTAAAAGATCATTATTTAGGTGTATTTTGATAATTTTATGACTATAGTTCATTGTAAGCTCATTAAGAATAAGAACCTTGATTTATTAATGTATTTATCTCCTATGCTTAGAATAATGCCAGAATTTAGCAGGCATTTGATGACTATTTGGCGAATGGTTGGGTGGATGGAAGTAAAATATAGTAAGTCCTTTAAATATTTAAGGACAAAGCAAATTCATAATTAGGATATAAATGAGAATGGCTCGATTTACTTGGCTGAATTTAGCTTGGTCCATTTTGGAATCCATGTGAGTTAGTTATTTCCTAAGTGACCTAGCACTACAGTGTTATAGGACAAAATATTATAAGTAAGTTCAACACAAAATCTGATTAAAGAGACCACATTATATAGGCATTTTGTTGGTAACTTGGGGTTCTTTAGAAATTGCTCAATTTGTATATGTTATAGGAGTTTAACCAACATTTATTGATCCTGCTTGTGGCAGGCTCTATGTAGACCAAAATTGTATTTTTGTTTATTGGCTGTTTTTAACTCCGTAAGACTGAGAACACATCTGTGTTGTTCATCATTGTATTCTTAGCACTCAGCTGAATTCCTGCCATTTACTACATTGTCAATAAATATTCATTGTACGTGAATGAAATATAGTAAGGAAGATAGATTTCTACTTTTAGTCTAAAGGGAGAAGGGATGACAGAATGTGATAGGTTCTGTAAGAGTAGGTGCTGTAAGATTCAAGGGCTATAAAATAATTAACTGTTGAAAGTAGTTTCACATTTGAGTGGCTAAAGCACAGTGTGCAAGCTGTTAAAGGCTTAGAAGGCATAGCTGTACGGTGGATAGGCATCTTGAATAATACCTGAGAAAAAAGGGAATAGAAGTAACAGTAGATGAACAGTATAGAAATTAGCCACTTTGAGGATAATTAGAACAATAGTAGGAGACTACTCTAGAGCTTGAGAACCAGGTAATACTAGTGGCCTCAGAAATAAAATTAAAAATATCCCCAAATAGTTAATGTGGTAGAAATGAGCTACATTATAGTTGAGGGAAGGAAGAAACTAAAGGAAAAAGGGTATTGAGAGCCACCCCCAATAATCCATAGATATTAAAAAAATTACTAATTATTTACTGATATTCCTTTGAAGACTTAACATAGGTTTCCCTTAAATCACCCCATGCTGCATCCCCATGGTGTCTGGTTTAGACATTTCAGGGACCAGAAGTTGATAAAGGGCAGTAGAAACCTGATCTGGGAGCTGGAGATCCTAAAGACTGAGACTCGAATTGCAGCTCTGTTGCTACGGGGCTGTTCAACCTGGAGAATGCACTTATTCTGGAGCCTAGTTTTCTCATCTGATTAACAAAAATTGGACTCTGAAGAGTCTCTCACTCTCAAATGGTATCTTGCCAATTTTATCATTTTATAATCTAGCATAGTTTAAATAACATTTTTTAAAAATCTTTTTAAAAACATGTTTGAAATGTGAGAGCAAGAATGAGGTGACTATAGGAAATTGAGTGAGATTTGCCACTAGTAGAAAATAAGCCTATTTTCCTTCTAGACCCAAACACATCTTGGGGTAATGAATAGGAGTATCTGTAGGCAGAATGGGGCTTACATTTTTGTTCTGTTTTATTAAAAAGAGAGAAAGCACTCCTGACTTTAATGATTTATTTTACTCTATCATAAATTGAGAATCTTAGAATCAATCATATCCTTAAATGTTATGTCATTGTGTCTGAATTACTTTGTAACATAAGTTTCCAGCATTAAAAGGGAAGGAGCAACTCCTTTATTAGAATTTCAAGTTGAATGAAGATAGAACTACTTCTGTAGTTACCTCAGTCATTTGCACTGTCAAAAAACTTAACTTGAATTGCCTTATAAAGGGTTTTTTTATTTTTGCTTTTTAATTCTTTTGCTTTAAGTAGCAATGTAATTGCCCAACTCTGTACTTTGTTCTGGGTTGTTCAGGCCTGGTAAAGTGTTTTCCCACCACAGTACTGCTCCATGATTGACAGAGAAATTTTACTAGTCACTTTGAAGGATGAATAGTTACTCAATGTAGATTAGCCAGACAATATATATATATAGTCTACTCAGGGAATATCAGGATAAATGCAGTTAAGAAATTTATTGCCATCTGATGTATTTCCCTATGTGGGGCCACTTTTTAAATCCACAAGTCACTGCAATTCTATTAGGCCACTTATGTGACAAGAGGTGGCCTGCTCCCACATTAGGACTTTGGCAGAGCTAGCGCTTCTCCTTGCTGCCAAAAAGGGCAAAGGTCTTGAGCAAGACGCCAGCTTTTTCCTGATTACAAAACTGACCACAATTCCTCGCCAGCCTGTCAGTGTAAGTCTGTTTTTTCCTGGCAAAGTATTCTTCCCAGAGAGAACTCTGCATTTTTCATTATAACATGGCAGTTGCCATTTAAACTTCAGCTGATAGGTAAATATCAACTGATGCAATCTTGTCACATTTGTTATTGATGGATAAACTTGATCAAGTTTTGAAAAAGCAAACCCTGATATATAAAATGAAAACCATATCAGGTCCTACCCAAGGTGACCTATAGATACAACTCAGTTGCAGTCCAAATTCCAACAACACTGTTCACTGAAATGAAAAAAACCTATCACCAACTTTACATGGAAAGAAAAGAGGTCCCAAATATCCAGAGCAATATTTAAGAAGAACAAAGTTGGGGTCCTCACTCTCCTGACCTCAAAACATGCTATGTGCCAAATCAAACCCACTGCCTTCAACTCACTGCCCCTTAGAGTTTCCAAGGAGTGCCTGATGGATTCAAACTGTTGACCTTATGGCTAGCAGCTGTAGCACTTAACCACTACATCACCAGGGTTTCCCAAAATGTATTATACAGCAACAGTAATCAAAACAGCTTGGCACTGGTGCAGTGACAGACACATAGGCAAATGGAATAGAACTGAAAATCAAGAAATAAATTCATCCATCTACAGGCAGCTGATTTTTATAAGAGATCAAAGTCTATTCAATGGAGTAGAAGTAGTCTCTTTTAACAAATGGTGCTAGCAAAACTGGATATTCACTAATGGAAAAGTGAAGTAGGATACATACCTCAGACTATACAAAAAAACTAACTCAAAATGCATCAAAGACTTGAATATTAAAGTCAAAACTATAAAGTTCTTGGAAAATAATTTAGGGGCAAAATGATGAGACCTAATTTTTTTTCAGTACTATACTACCAGACGCAACTACAAATACATGAGCATGAGCAACAGAAGACAAGTTAGATAACTGGGACCTCCTAAGAATTAAATGCTTATTAAGCTCATCAAAAAAAACTTTATCAAAAGAGTGAAAAGAGAACTGATGGCCTGGAGAAAAAGTCTTTGGAAATGATGTATCTGATAAGAATATAATCTCTAAAACATAGAAAACTTCAGCAACTCAACATCAAAAAAGAATAATAATAGGCCAAGGACAAGACCAAACACTTCACCAAAGAGGATATTTCAGGTGGCCAACAAACACGTGAAACAATGCTTCCATTAGTCATCCCAAAAGAAGAAGAAAAACCCACCGCCATCAAGTGGTTGAGTTGATTTCAACTCATAGTGACCCTATAGAGCTGCTCCATAGTTTCCAAGGAGTGCCTGGCAGATTCGAACAGCCAACCTTTCGGTTGGCAGACATAGCACTCCACCACTGTGCCACCAGGATTTCCATTAGCTATTAGAGACATGTATATCAGAACAACAATGAAATACCATCTCACCCCTGCAAAAATGGCACTAGTTATAAAAATAGAAAACAACAAATACTGGAAAGTTGCCAGAACATTGTAACCTTGCTCCACTGCTGGTGGGATTTTAGATTGGTTCAACCTCTATAGAAAAAAGCATGGTGCTTCCTCAAAGAACTAGAAATACCCTGTGATCCAGCAGTCCCATTTGTAGGCATATATGCTAAAGAACCAAAATCTGCTGACTCAGACAGCCATGTGCATACCCATGTTCTTTGCAGCACTATTGGCAATAGCAAAAAAGATGGAGACAACCTAACTGCCGATCAACAGATGGATGGGTAAACAAACTGGGGCACATACACTCAATCAAATATTGGGCTGCCATAAAAAATAATGAGTTCTCAAAATACATTATAACATAGGTGAATTGAGAAGGCATTATTATGCTGAGTGAAATAAGTCAAGCACTAAACAAGAAATAAGCAAATACTGTATGATGCTACTATTCTAAGAATAAAACACTAGGTATACAAGGAGAAAGCAACATTCTTTGGCAGTTACCAGGAATGGGAGGGAACAGCAGGGAGAATCCCTTTCCAGATAACGGACACTTGTTAGTTTTGGTGATGGGTAAGGTAATACCATATAAGGGTGAAGTCATCACAGCTTGACCAAGTTAAATGATGACACAAAGTTAAGTAGACAAGAGTAAGGGATAATTTTGGTAAAAGCCATACCATACAACTTTGCAACAACAGGTAATAACATTCAGAAAAATATGCATGTTGTTACATATAGATTGTATACTTATATATGTATAGGTTAAAAAAAATATGCCTGTATGGTATAAATGGTTAGCACACTCAGCTGCTAACCAAAAGGCTGGATGTTCAAGTCCACCCAGAGATGCCTTGGAAGAAAGCTTAGTGATCGACTTCTGAAAAGTCATCCTTTGAAAGCTATTTGGAGCACAGTTCTCCTCTGACATATATGCAGTTGTTGTGAGTTAGAACTTACTTAGCAGCAACTGGTGAAAGTAGTAGAATAAATATTTTAGGATTATGGTGTTTCAGCAGCAGACTGATAACAATTTTAAGATATGAGTGCATATTTGCATGCAGAAGTTTACTCCAGATAACATGGCTAGATACTCAAACAGAGATGGACAGCTAGAAAGAAATTTGTCCAAATAAATTTATCTGGTATTTCTTAACCTACGGATTTAAAATTTCTCATTTAAGAAGTGCTTGAATACTGAGCAATCTTCTTGCACTGATAATTCTGAACACTCTACAGTTCACACCCCTCACAAGATTTGGAACATGTGGGTCACTGGCGAGACAGTGTGGCAATGTTTTTCTTGTAATGTACCAAGTCTTGCCAAAGCCGTGAGCTGCATTATGACACCATGTTTTGTCACAGCTGGCTTTTTAACAGGACAGTGCTAGCCAATTCAGGCCTGGTCCTTTCTGTGTTTATTCCCACCTCTCCCAAATATTTGGAAACTAGTGTCTTGATTCACTGGTGTATTCAGATGTTTTATTACTGCAAGTCTTTTTCTTTTAATGGATTGGTTCTTTGAGAGGAATATACAAAATATCATTGTGAATCACAGCAAATCCCTATCCCATGCTGGTATGGGTGAAACTCTGGGAGATTCACTCATTGACCCTGAGAGCTGTTCCTTCAGTGATACATTGTCTGCAAGCACTTCACAAGGTAAAGTCTGTTCTAGAAAGAGCTATTTGGGATACTTTGGGCATTAAGTAATGGTAAAATTGCTTGTCTAGCTTCAGACTATAGAATAGTTATTTTCAAAGTATGTTTTTTCTGATACTTTAATGTTGTATTTCAGTACTTGAATGCATATTCTTATGCCCCAATGTTTACTTATAGGGCATTTTCAAAACCTTTGGGGAAAAAAAACCCTAATGTATGTTTTATTTCTGTGCATGGTTCTCACTTCTTGAATTTTAGGCATTAAAGACGTGTTTATATTCAAAACCGATCCTATGCATTTTGATTTCCTGAGTTTGCATACATTTCCCAAAAATCATTGAGGGATTTTTGTAATATTTGGAGGATCACCCACATTAGTGTTTTATGCTATATATTTCTCAGCACTTTTTAATCCTTCGTCTAGCACTTTTATTCCTCTTAAAGCACTCCCAGTACTTCTTTGTTCTACTTTGAAACCTAAGTATTTATCTGTACATTTTATTTCTCTGAAGCCCTGTAAGCCCCTCGAGTATAGGGACCAAGTTATAGTCTTTCTTAATGTTTCTTAGGCTGTGTAGCATAGTGCTTACACAGTAGAAGAGTAGGTTGTGGGGACCTTAAAGAAGATCTGGTCTGAGCATCTCGTTTCACACTCGAAGTAAAAGAGACTCCTAAAAGGCTGAAGGATTAGATGCTAGAATCTGAAAAATTCAGACAGATGCTTCATTTTTCAATACTTCTTTCTTGGCCATTGCCAAATGTAAGTTCTTCATTTCTATAGCTCCTTCTACTGGAGTTACTTAGCACAGTTTCTTACGTTTTGTATTATTTCATATTTATTTGTTTTTATTTTTTCTCTTCTCATAAGTCCCATGTAAAAAAAGATTGTGTTAACAAGCATATGAGTCACATTTTATGATATAAATGCTCAGGAATTAAAATTAAGTCACTTAATTGTTTAAATGGATGCTTCTGTTTTAAGCTTTCAATCATTCTGAAAGCCTAGAATTTTTAACATATTAATTACAAATTGTAGAAACATCATTTTCTTAAAAAATGAGAAAAAAGGTTTCTAAAAATACTGTTTAATTTTTTATAATCCTTTGACCCAATGTATATTTCTGTCATTCTGAGCCTCTTAATAGACCTTTATTTTCATAATGCTGTATAAAATGATGCTATTCTATTTTTCTGCAAGCCATAAATATTACCACTATCTTTCTTCAGTTGTTAATTTAGCCTGCATTAGGGCAAAATATCTATTCCGTGGACTAGTTCTTGAATCAAAATGTGATAGTTTTCTGTGTATGAAAAGAATATGTTTAGGATGCAATACAACAAGTCTTTTAGGTTAGCTTGGGAGCAAGTACTGTCTATTCTAAGAATGGTTATGTGATTCAGGTTAACTTTCATTCCATGTTAGTTTCTTATTTTTAATGCTTTGAATTTTCCTAGTTTAATTTTCCTCCAAAAGAAGAACCTAGGAATTTTCTTCTTTTGTAAAAGAAGTTACTGTGTTAAAATGTGTTACAACCAAAAAATTGCCATTTTAATAATTTTAAATATGCGATTTAGTGATACTAGTTAAAGTTACCATATTGTGTACTGTCATCACTATTTCTAAGTTTTTCATCATCCCAAAAGGAAATTCAGTATCCCTTAAGCAATAATTTCCTCTTCTCCCCTCCTCCCAACCCCAAGCCACTAATCTACTTTTGTTTTGGTGCATTTGCCTGCTATTTTGCCAAATATGTGTCTTATGTTTATGTAAATGAAGTCCTACTTGTCCTTTTGTGTCTAACGTATTTCACTCAAGATAATGTTTTCAAGTTCATCTATGTCATAGCAGGTATCAGACCTTTGTTTCTCTGTATGGCTGAGTAGCAATCTAGTTTATGTACGTACTACACATTGTTTATCCATTCATCTGTTGATGGACACCTAGGTAGTTTCCACCATTTGACTATTGTGAATAATGCTGTAATGAGCATTCTTATATGAAAATTCTATTTGAGTTCCTCCTCTTAAGCCTTTGGGGTATATATCTGGGAGTGAAATTGCTGGGTCACGGTACTATTCTTAACTAACAAGATATAGAATGGCAATTACAGCACATGTTTTGCACCAGTAATTTAGCCCTTGGTCTATATTGTCTTGCAGGGTCTCTGATTACATCTTATTTGTAAATGTTGTATTCTGTTAAAATGAGTTGCTAAAGACCAGAGACTCACGATGATTACTTCTGTTGTATTTTGTGGGTTACCAATAAATACTTACTGCTGGACTGACAAATTTCAAATGCCACCCCCTGCTAAAACAGACAAACTTCAAAATAAACAGAAAATATTATTATTATTGACTATCTGGAACCAGTGAAAGTGAAACACCCACGTGAAACTGTAGAGATTAGGTATTTGGCCTAAGTGCAGTAGCTGATTTAGGTCTCTGTCTTCTTTGTCATAGACAAAGAGGAGTTGGGGGCTGCTACAAGCAGCTAGGTATTGCTATAGAAGAAAAAGAGACTTATGTGAATGATTCAAATGTTCAGTATATCGGCCATGTTCATGAGATAAAAACCTCTGCTGTACTCAACCACCATGCCCAAAGAGAACTTCCACACTTTTTACTAAGCCCTATTATTTTTGTGACCTATGTATCTCAGTCCTCTCTCTGTTTTCATCATAAGCTTCTCAAGCAACCCTAAGTAACCCCATGCTGGCTCCAAAACCATTTCCACTAGTAAAATTTGGCAAGACAGAAGGGAAGCTTCCACAAGCTCAAGCTGAATATGCCTCTTGCTTTCTGTGCCAGACCTGGTCCTGTGTGAATTTTCTAATTTGAAATTGTTGCACCAGAGCGTTGAGCGATGATGACACACTTGTCCTTTAGAGCTGATTGAGCAATGAAAATATGCCTTAGAGACATGATAAATGCTGCAATAGAAGAGCCTCCAGAATGAGAGTCTCTCCTGAGATAGGAGTGAGTGAGGGATTGCGTGCCATGTTTATTAGGGGGAGACTTAAACTGAGTCTGCTTGACTCCAGGCAACTCCATCCTGGGAAGCCTTCATATGACTGACCAAAGTTTTCACCTTTGCGCAAGTTGAGGGTGATAGAGTATCAGGGAACAGAAATACCTAGCCTCTCTTGGCAACAGACTGGATTTGTCAACTTGACAAGCCACTTATCTTCTCTGGCCCGTGGTTCCCACATACATGAGCAGAAGATAAAAGGTTATTGTGAGGATTAAAGGAGACAGTATTGACAAAAGTACTTTCTAAACTCTGAAGCCCTTTGTAGAAGTTACTGTTCAGGACTTGTAGTATTAATCACTTGTGGATTGAATAGAAGGCCCTGATATAATGTCCTAAATTTGAAGCCTTTTAAGGAAACTGGAAAAATAAAAACTGCAGAATCCTTTATGTAATAAAATAAAAACAAGCAAAAACACCACTTGCCGTCTGGTTACTTCCTACTCGTGGAGACTCTATGTGTGTCCAGCTAGAACTGTGCTCCACAGGATTTTCAATGGCTAGTTTTTGCAAGTAGATTGCTAGGTCTTTCTTTCAATGTGCCTCTGGGTAGACTTGAACCTCCAACCTTTTAGTTAATAGCCAGGTCCATAAACCCCACTTACCTATTTAAAATAGGTGGCAGTGATTTGAGTGAGATGAGGCTTCTGTATGAATTCATGCAGTGTTTGATAAAGGAAACAATCAAACGTAGAGAAAGCATCTTTAAGTGTGATTTTTTTTAATGCTGGAATTACTTTCAGCTTTTATTCATTTTTGTCTATGAAGAAATTGATTTTCCAAAAACTGCAATCATTCTTTTTGCCTAAATGAGAGTGATGATTATATTTTCTTCTCAAAGGCATTAGAAAACTGTCTTAGATGATAATACTGTCTGTGATGAAGTGGAAGTATAGAAAAGATTTAGGTTATTGACACAAGTTGAATTTTGTAAGCATATGTAATAGCAGTTCAGGAGCTCTTCTAAAACATTGCCATTGTCTATGTTCATTTTCTTCTTACCATGGCTTTGGTTTTACCATTCATTTCTAACTAACTTTTAATTTCATCTCTTTCCTGATCACCAAGACTTAGTAGACATGGTACATTTCTAGACTGTCTGAGAGTTTCTTCTCCATGTTCCCCAAAGTTCTCATTGGGATACTTTCCTCCAAAATTATGAATTACAGGAAACACCCCAAACAAATATAATTTATATTAAATGCTTACAAGGAAACAATGTCATTTTTTAAAATATTATTTTCCTCTAAAATCCATAAGAAATAGGAATTGTCTTGAAAGCTACCTGACAGCAACTCAATGACAACTGATTCTTTTAAATTAAGTGTAAAATGTGGGCCACTAAATAAAAAAAAATTTGTTATATTTCTGATAGAGGTTGTCATAGATTAGTATTTCTATCAGCATTCTCACTTATAACCTTGAAGAAGTTCTAAAATCACCATAGCTCCTTGTAAAGTTAGGTATTTTTGAGGTCAGAAGAATTCTGAGCTAAATTCTTCACTGTACTAGATCAACACAAGTGATACAAAGTTTGTTATTTTAGCTTCCTTTGGATACCTTAAGTTAGGCATGCTAGCATTGTCCAGTATATGCGTTGTGTCTATCCATAGTTGTGTAAAATTGTGAAACTATTTGTGATTGAGAATGCATTGTTGTCATTTGAGTAGATCCTGTCTTCCCTAAGCCTCCACCACATTACCTTCTTGTGATGCAATTTTGCACCTGTAGCCGATTTACAGACACATGGATTGCACATGGAACTGGTAAAAACAACAGTCTAATGCTTGTAATTTCAGAATTAAGATCACGTGGTGTTTGAATACACCATTTTTTCAGATCCATGTAATTTTTTATTTGAGCAAGAGATTGCCAACACAAGATTGAGGTTCCCACAAGTGGTGACTAGCACTTATGGTTTACATTATAAAGTAGGTTTAAAACAGCCAACAGCCAGTTACCTGAATGAGAATTGTCCCTGATTATTCAAGCCAGGATTCCTAAACCGCTTTTTCACTGACCTTCTAAATTGCACACTCTCTGCCACCCAGTCCAAACTACCAGATAAATGGTCCTAAAAGCCTGTCTTTCTTATCAGTCTTGTAATATTGATTGAACACCTGCCCTGTGTAAGAGACCATAATAGACATCGGGATGGCTGAACAACTTTCCCTGGCTTGCAGAGCTCTTTGTAATCTGGCTCCACTTTGTGTATTTTATCTTATTTCCTGCCACACCCTGAATTGCTTGCCCAGCTCTATTCAGACTAACCTCATTGTCCCAAGAATAAGCCATACTCACTTTTGCCTCCAAGCCTATTCTGTCTTGGAATTCCTTTCCTTTTTCTTCCACCTTTTCAAATCCTTCCAATCATTCAAGATCAGGTGCAAGTAACTTCAGTTATGTGAAGCATTCTCTGACTAAAACCAAACCCAGTGCTGTCAGTTCCAACTCATAGCAACCCTATAGGGCAGAGTAGGACTGCTCCATAGTTTCCAAGGAGCACCCGCCAGATTCAAAATGCCAGCCTTTTGGTTAGCAGATATAGCACTCAACCACTACGCCACCAGGATTTCCATTCTCTGACTACATTACTGTTCATTGCCCTCCATCTCTAATTCACTGAATATATGCTCAGAATATATCTCTTCTTCTTTTTCCACTGCCAGCACCCTGATCCAAGCCACTGTGTCTTGCCTGGGTTCACTTGACTGGTTTTCCTGCTTCTGCCCTTACCTCCTAAACTTAGTCCTAACCCATTGTTCAGAGGAATCATGTTCAATGTAAGTCATATCTGTCCTCTACTCAAAACCCATTTCACAAAAGCCCAGTCTGCCTTCTTTTTTTCCCCCAGCCACCCTCTCTGACCCTCTTTCTTATCCTGTCTCCTCTTCACTCACTTCTGCACCTTGCTGTTCGTCCAATATTCAGGACAGATTGGTTTGACAGCAACTAGTTTCTTGTGTTTGTTTAACATGCCATGTGACTGGCTTATTTCTTAATGTTTATCATCTGCTTCATCCCACTAGAAGATTACCCCATGAAGGCAGAGATCTTTGTCTATCTTGCTGATGCACTGATAAATACTGTAAATACGTAGAGGAGTGTTTGATAACTAGTATTGCTTATTAAGCCACTAAGGAGTCTGGGTGACACAGTGATTAAGTGCTCAGTTGCTAGCTGAAAGGGCAGTGATTCAAACCCACTAGCCATTCAGTGAGAGAAAAGTGCAGCAGCCTGCTTTCCTGAAGATTACAGCCTTGGAAACACTGTGGAACAATTCTATACTGTCCTAAAGGGTTGTTAGGAGTCAGAATCAACTCAACAGCAATGGGTTTTATTAAACCAGTACATAAATTGATTCTAGTTGATGTAACATCATGTGTGTCGGAGTAGAACTGTGCTTAATAGAATTTTCAGTGGCTGACTTTTCCAAAGCAGATCACCAGGACTTTCTTACAGTATACCTCTGGGTAGACTCAAACCACCAGCCATTTAGTTGGCAGCAGAATACAGTAACCATGTGCACTGCCCAGAAACTTCTGCCTGCTAATACCTGTTAAATGAAAGAATAAAGTCCTATAATATCTGTGGTCTCTATCACACAACTTAGCCTTTAATTAGAGACTGCCTGTTATTACTTCCTGTTTTAGATCTTTCCTCACTGAAAGCAAGACTCATGTTTTATTCTTACTCTTTATCCCACAAATGTCTAGAGTGTAATAGGTATTCAGGCTGATTTCCTCCTGTAGTTCAGCCCTGCAGTTCAGATGACATCAGGGACTGAAATATGGTTTAGTAAGTGAAAACAAAGGTTTAGTGCATGCCAAATAGTACTCTAAAACCAGTGCTCCTAACAAATCAACGAACGACATTTGCTACAAACCAGATTCAAATCTGTTTGAATTGCCTGTTAGAGTGGTTTTCACCAGTATGCCCTGCTATCAATTTGAATATCCAGTTTGTGAATTACCCAAATCCCTGCCTTCTGTGGCAAATCGACTCACCTTTTGATATTTCTGTCATTCATTTGAACCTTCAAGAGACTTACTTGCATACACTGCTTCAAAAAGTAAATTATTTGATTAAATAGCTCATATCCAATATGTAAAGCCCTTAATGCAATACCTGATATGTGCCTAACAGATAACTGTTTCTGTCTTCTTACCCTTAAAACTGCGGTTACACTTTAGGATAATACAGATTTTCATTGTCCATGCTATCAAGAATTGTCTGTTTTTATAGTTAGTTAGGTTGGATTTATTGCTTGCTCTCAAACAATCTTCCTTAGTTTTTTTCTTCAGAATAGTTAGATAGTATCTGATAGATACATATTAATTACAGTTCCAGAAGAAGGAAACCAAGGTTCAGTTACTTATTTTGACAAAGCTCCAATGACAAAACTAGATAATGGAACAGGAGTCCTAATACCCTCCACATGCTCCAGACCTGTGAACACTGTGGCTCCTCTTCTTTTAATCAAGTCACATGTTTGAGAAAAAGTAAAATACTCAATTGCTTTGCACAACTAATCAAATATTGCTAATGTAAGATAACTGGACATTACTTTGTTGTCTTACAACCCTGCCTTTAAAATTATAGACCTATTATTAGAATATCTGGGCAAATGTGCTTAATTGATTTAAATATGAGGTTAATAAAAGCCCTAACTATGAGTTTGACCTAGGTATGGCCACATATACATAGCAAAGAACTCTTACGTAGAGATTGATACAACCACATCTCTAGCCACAACAACGTAAGACTTGAACAATTCACTCAGGAGAAATGAATTCCATTTTCAAGTGTATACCCTATTTGTTGTATTATATATAGTTATGTATTATTTCTTAAGTAATTATTAAGTACTCGGGACATAGTAGTACCCTTTCCTAGGAATATCTGTACCAACAGTAATCCAAATCCTAACCATCCCACCAGGATGACATAATTCATCCCTCTCCCATAAGCCTTTTGCAGGTTATTATAGAACATGTTGGTCTCTTTCTCCTTTACATTTCTGGAACACTAACTGTCTCCATTACTGGTTTGCTCTACTTTCTTCTGCTATTAAACAAACATCTTCCACCTTTGTAAGCTTCTCAAGGTCGAAAACTACATTGCAGTGTATTTCCTGTGAGACCAGAAAAATGCCTTGCACATTCTGTTAGGTAATCTGTCATGTTGATTGGGGCTGGTTTTGGTTTTATATTACTGACCAAACATGTATTATGGTTGAGATGTTGAGAAAGATAGATGCCAAAGAAAAGTAAAACAAGGAAAGGTTTGGAGAAAAGAAACACTGTAATAAAATGTAATTCTTCTAAGAAGCAAGATTTATAAAACAGACTGTATAGGTTAAGTAATTAACATAAAATTGGTAGCTTGGGTGGATTTAACCCACTGACTTTATGTCATTTACTTCATTTCAATAAAAACACAGAATGTCTCAAAAGACAGCTAATCCAAGCATATTAACTTTCTCAACACAGGACTCCTAATATAGGCATTAGTATTATTCCCAATACTATATTGTTTAAAAATGCAGTGTCCTAGCAGGACTACAAACAGATACTTGTATGTACACCCAGTGTTCACTGCAGTGTTTGTAATAGCCAAATGGTAGAAGCAACCTAGTTGTCTATCAGCAGATGAATGGATAAATAAAATGTGGTACATAGGATGGAATCTTACTTTGCCATAAAGGGAAATAAAAACAATGTGGATGAATCTTGAAAACACTGTACTGAGCAAAGTGAATGAGTCACATAAGCACGAATAGTTTCAGATCTCACATTAAATTACTAGATCTATAGAGATATCTGTTTATTAACACTGGTGATAGGGAGAAGGAGAAGGGAAATCTTAGTTGAGGGGACACCTAGTTTCTGTTAGTCGCAGCAGAATAATTTGGAAATGGATAGTGGTGATATCTGTACAATATGTTAAACATAAGTAGTGCCACTGCATGGTACATTTAAGAAAATGTTGAACTGGCAAATGTTTTATTTTACATATATATATATATATATAGCACAATAAAATAAGTTTTTTAAAAATTCAATGCCCTTCTAAAGTAGAATAAGCTTTATGTATGAGTCAAGCATATCAAATATACCAATTCTAAAGTAAAGCATAACTTTTAATATACACACATTCTTTAGGTGAAAGTATACATTCTTCAGACTTTTACCTGCCCACCTTTACACTGATTTCAAGACCTTGGTTATATATGTATTTAGTCTTTGTTGTACAAGAAAGCTAGTTAGGAAACACAGATAGGTTAACAGTAATTTGTGTGTGTGTGTGTGTGTGTGTGTGTGTGCATGCACACACGTGCACGCTTTGAGTCGAAATTTACAATTCAAGTCAGTTTCTTATACAAAAATTTGTATGTACATTGTTGTGTGAGCCTAATCACTCTCCCTGTGGTGTGAGAGCACTCTTAACCTTTCCACCTTGTATTTCCTGTGTCCATTCAGCCTGATCCTGTCCCTTTCTGCCTTCTCATCTCTCCTTTAGACAGGAGTTGCCCATTTAGTCTCATGTAGCTACTTGAGCTAAAATGCAAACTCTTAACCAGTTTCATTTTATGTCCAATCCAGTCTGTCTGAAGAGTTGGCTTCAAGAATGATTTTAGTTCTGGGCTAACAGAAAGTTTGGGGCTCTTGTCTTCTGGGGACCCTGTAGCCTTGGACAGACCATCAGGTCTAGTCTTTTTCCTAGAATTTGAGTTCTGTACCCCACTTTTCTCCTGCTACATGAGGAAAAGTTAAGACTAGTTTAATCCTCTGTTATAGCTTCTGAACTGGAAAATTTTTAAAATAATATCCTGGAAATTCTCTAGCAATCATTTTATTACAGCTGAAAGAGTTTTTCTTGGCTTATTTGGTTTGTCTATATGTTTCTTTCTGGTTATCTTTGCCTTCCCCCAACTCCTGATGACCCTTGAGGAACATTCTCTCTTATAACCTTTTTACTGAAATGTAATATAAAGAGAGAGATGTCATAAATTGACATATCTGCATAATTCACACCCAAATTTAAAAAGCAGAGCAGTACCAGAACTCCCAAAGCCCCTGAACTATTCTAATTTCTAACTCGTAGTACGGTTTTGCCTGTTTTTGAATGTATGTTTGCTCTTTTGTGTCTTGGCTACTTTTGATCAACATTTGTTTGGGAGAGTAATTTTATTATTGAGTGCATAGCTGTGGTTCCTTTGTTCTCATTATTATATAGTGTTTCATTATGTGGGTATACCACAATGTATGTCTGTCCTATTGTTTGTTGATGAGCAAATAGTACTGCTATGAACATTCTTGTCATGAGCAGTTGTACGCATTCCTCTTGGATATGTACTTGGACTGTAGGATATGTGTAGCTTTAGCAGACACTGCTACCCCTTTTGAACATGGTTTACCAGTTTATACTTTGACCAGCAGCACATGAGAGCTGCAGTGTCTCCACTTCTTCTTCAACACTTGGCATTTTTTGTCTTTTCCATTTTAGCCATCCTGGTAAGTATGTAATGATATCATATCATTCTTTTTCTGTCCCTGATTGCTAATAGTTAACGCTTTTGAAAATGTTTGTTTTCCATTCGACTATCCTTTATCATGAAGTGTCCAAGCCTTTTGCCTGTTTTCTGTTGGGTACTTTTGATGCAAGTTCTAGGTTGTGATTTATTTTTCTAGAACACACTTTGTCAGATACATTCATTGCAATTCTTTTCTCCCACTCCACAGGTTCCTTTTTCACTCAGTTAATAAATACACATTTTTAATATTTGTATAGTCAGTTTATCTCATTTTTTTTGTTTCATGGTCCGTGCTTTTTATATACTGTTGAAGAAATCTTTGCCTACACCAAGGTTGGTAAAATGTTCTCCTATTGAATATTTAGATCTGCAGTCCACTTGGAATTGATTTTTGTGTATGATGTAAAGTGGGGTTGAATAATTTTTCCATATAGCTATCTGATCGATCTACTACATTTATTGAAAAGATCATCCGTTTTCTACAACATTGCAATGGTGTTGTAAACCAGGTAATTATATGTGTGTGGGATGGATCCTCGACTTTCTCTTCCACTGTATTAACCTGTTCTAGCTTTGCGCCAGTTTGCATATGTCTTAATTACTTTAGCTTTATAATAGGTCTTGATATCTGGTAGTAAAGTCCCTCCGGAGTTGTTCTTCCTTTTCAAGATTACTTTGGCTATTGTTGGCCCTTTGATTTTCTATGTAAGTTTTAGACTTAGCATGTCAATTTTCACGCAAAAATTCTGGAAATTTAATTTTTTTTTTTTTTTTTTTTTTGACATCTATAGGTCAGTTAGTCCCTGGGTGAAGCAAACAGTTTACACAATACACGTTCGGCTACTACCCAAAAGGTTGGAGGTTGGAGTCCAGCCACAGGCACCTTGGAAGAAAGGCTTGGCAGTCTACTTCCCCAAAAAATCAGCCATTGAAAACTTCATCAAGCACAGTTCTGTCCTGACACACACAAAGTCAGCAGTGGTCAGAAGTGACTCAACAGCATTTCTAATTTCTTTGTAGATCAGTTGGGTAAGACTTGACAGCTTTGTAATATTGAGTCTTCCAATTAGCATGGCATAGCCACTTGTTTAGGTATTCTGTCATTTTATTAATAATGACTTTTGGTTCTCAGCATAGCAGTTGTGCACGTTGATTATTTTTTTCCCTGAGATATTTGTCATTTGGGGTGCTGTTGCAAAAATCACCTTAAAATTTCACTTTCTATTTGTTGCTGGCTTATAGAAACAGTTGTTTTTTTGAATACTGACCATGTAACCAGCAACTTCGCTAAATTCTCTTAATTATAATGGGAGGAGAATTGTATGTATTTTTCATTTTTTGTTTTCTTTTTTATACATCCATCTCGTATGTGAGTAGTGATATTTTTATTTTTTCTTCTCCAATTTTGTGCCCTTTTTCCCCCTTTTATTGCATAGGATCTCCAGTACTGGGATGAACAGCAGTGGTGATAACTGGCTTCTTTATTTAATACCTAACTCATGAGGAAAACTTTAAATATATCATCACAAAGGATGACAGATAGCTACACTAGGTTTTTCATTTGTTCTCAGTGCTGGTCATGATTAAGGTCATTGTCTTGTCATTGAGGGTGCTTGGCACAGTAAATTGAAAACATAAGTATAGTGTCAATTTACTTTGCCAGACCAAACAACTGTTTAAGTGAGACAGTGACTTTTCCTTCCAGTGATAACTCCAAGCTACTAGAGGTGTTTCAGTAATACAGTATTTAAAATCACCTACTCTGTCTTCTCATGAGGTGGGAAAAAGTAAAGAGAAATGTGATTTTTCAGATCGTTGGTGGCTCCCGCATTTCCAAGTGGTTACAAACTCTTCTGAAGCATTGCCTTCATTTTTGTCCTTTCCAGTCAGTCTCTTTCCCCTTTTCATTCCGTGTCTCTGCAAAGCCAAAACCAAAGTGTAAGGAGGGAACTCTCCAGGACAAAACGTTCCAGTTTCTTTTTCTGACCTCAGTACTGTTCTTGCCTTTCTGCAGGTGTGTGCTAGGCAAAGTAGGAATTGCAGCTAAACCAAAACTGCTCAACACATTTCATTTTAGTCCTGATTATTAGTAACTTCTCCCTTCAGAAATTCATGGAGCTTCCTTTAGCAGAACCAAGCATTCAGATAGTTTAATCAAAATGGGGAAAAAAGACATGCATCTTCAGCTCAGGAAGCAGAAGTGGTATGTACAAGGCCATTCTCTTTCCTGTAATCTTTCCTGTCTCCAGCTTCCTCAGGACTGTATTAACAAGCATCTATACCAGATGTATCCCATGTAAGGGAAGAGGAGATTTTTTAAAAACCTGTGAACATGATCTCTAAAACTGATAAGAGACCCTGTGTTGATCTGCATTTAAAAATGTACCATGAGACTGGGAAATTCAAATAGACAACAGAATGAAAATATGTTTTCTTATGTTGGAGAAACAAATAACATATCAAAGAATGCTTTCTCAGTCTTTGCTTAACTCATGGTGTCCAAAAAGAGATTCTGTATACAAGGAAACTACGATAGACTCCAAACTCCAGCTATAATACCTGCTAGCTGTATGACATTGGGAAAATTACTTAACACTTATCTTTCTCTCTTACTAGATGGTAATAATAATTACATATAACCTGTAGGACTGTTATGATTAAATTATAAATGTAATGGGTTTAAGGTATAGTGCCTGTCATAAATTAAGTACTTAAAAAAAGTTAACTTTTATTATTAAAAGGAGTCCTGGTGGTACAGTGGTTAAGTGCTTTGCTGCTGACCAGAAAGACTAATGGTTCCAATCCATGAACACATCCACCCCAGTGCCTCTATGGGAGAAAGGCCTGGCAGTCTTTAATAATTCTAGCCTAGGAAACACAGCACAGTTCTCCTGTGTCACACTGGGTTGCCAGGAGTCAGAATCAACTTAACAGCAATTATTATTAAATTGTGCTTGTGTAAAAAGAAACTCAAATATTAGCTCTGTATGTCAGTATCTCCAGTGTACTCATTATTGTGGAATTGAAACATACAGTACCTGTGATAATTGCGTGTTGTCATAAAATCAAGTTTACCTCGTTTTCTGTTACTCAGATATAACAGATAAATGATAAATAAATAATTAAATTTAGTAAGTTAAGTAATAAGTAAGCACTTACTGTATGCCAGGCCATTATGCTGTGTGTTTGTCATTTATTCAGTTATTTACAACAACTTTATGGAACAGGTACTGTTACTCTTCCCACGTTATTCAGGAGGGTATCCAGATCCTTTTTCCTCCTGTACTAATCAACACCCATGGAACCAGTGAAGGGAAAGAAACAAACTGGTAGGATTTGTTTTTTTTAATTCTTGAGTCAGACAACTATTGCTTGTCCAAGTGTCATAAATATTTTCTTCTTTTTTTTTTTTTTACTTGAAAGTACTGTAAAATCTGCTCTACTTTTTCAGGTTATTGCAAGATAATAATTCCTTTTAAGGGCTGAGAAACATGAAAGGAATATATTTTCTCCCTTGGTTGGGTGAACATGGAGAAATGTTAGAGATTTTACGTTAACTTCATTTGTGCTTTTACCAAATACATGTACATAGCTTTAAAAGTCAAATAGTAGAAAGCTTTGACTGAAGAACAACAATCCTCTGGCCCAGGCCTTTCCTCCTCTACCTTCAAGGCAGTCCGTTTTTACTTTCTCAGGCATTTCTTCTGAAATGTCTTACCTCCATACCTTTATTTACACCATTTTCTTTCTTCCCTCTACATTTATTAGTCATTGACTTCCTCCTATAGAAGAGAAGCATTGAGCCCTCAAATATCACCTTTCTCAAAACAGAAAACTTGGGCTGAGAAACATGGAAGGAATATATTTTCACTTCCATCTTTACAATACGGTTATTGTAATTGGGGGTTCAGTCATTTGTACATGTTTACACTGTAATAGCTTTGAAAGTATTGCTTTCACTTGGCCAAACAGTGTGCACGCAATGAATCTGTTTCCTGCCCTGCATGTTGCTGGTTATTAGTTGCCTCTAACTCGTTATTAGTGGCCTCTAACTCATGGTACTGTGTACAGCTGTTTAGTTTTCTGGATAACTCTTCTTCTTCTTTTCTTTTTACACTTAGTAATTGCTCATTTTTGTTGTTCCCTTTCTGTGTATCCATCACTAGCTCATTCACAAACTCTTTGTCAAAGTAAAAAAAACTCTCAGAGTGGTCAGATATGTCAGGTAGTGATCTGTTTCTTGGCTGACCCCACGAGAGCTCTTCATCCGCTTGCCCGTTCTTCCAGAGTGACTGTAGTATTGTCCTGGGGCTTCCTTGCGCTTCTCCCTGTGTTCAGATCCTTTGTTCCACGAATCCTAGCTTTTCCTCTTTCTTTGTATGGAAAACTCTAGGAAAGAGCGCATGAGAGATTTTTGTTTTGTTTTGAGATCTTACATATTTGAAAATGTCTTTATTCTACTCTCATATTGGGTGGATTGGCTGAGCATAAAATCCTGAAAATATTTTTTGCCTGTATTTCTGAAGCATTATGGTAATTATTTTCTAGCTCCCATCATTGTTGTTGAGAAGTTCAATGCCATTCTCACTCCTGACCCTTCATGTGGGGCTGTTTTTGGGGGTTTTTTGGGGGGGCAGTTATTGTTTTTTTTCCCTGTCTGGAAGATTTAGGATAGTCTCTATGTTTGTACAAATAATGCATAACTTCTACATGTTTGTTTGTCAACCATACCCTCCCCTGAAAAGCATTTTTGTAAACACAGTATGCTGATTTTTTTTTGCAGCAACATGTAAATTGGTAAACAAATACAGAAAGTGCACGTTATTCATGTGAAAATACCATAGAGTTTACTATGATTTCTCTATGTGTGGTCTAAGTAAGACATCCTTTCTTTCATGGGTTTTGCTGTTACTGTTTTGACTAATGTAAACCCTTGATGGCACTTGGCTGGCTGGCCTTGGTTATTCTGAAGTTAGTGGGAAGTCGAGGAACAATTTATTCATGGTTTTCAGATATGTATGACAGATAACAGGAAAGCAGGGGATAGCTATAACTATTCATTTACCAACTGTCATTCCCTAACATTTTGCATTTACAACAGTAGTAAAGAATTCACTGTGTTTTGTGCATTAATGGTGTAAGTCTAGCAGTTACAAGCACTGAGGTGTGTGGTGAGAGTAACACTGGCTGTGATAGTAATGGCTATGTGTCTACTTGGCTGGGCCATGATTCTCAGTGACTTGGCAGTTATGTAGTGATGTAATTTGGCAGTTATGTAGTGATGTAGGTGTCCTCCAGTTGGGGATCTGATGTGGTCATCTTCCATTTTTATGTAACACCAATTTTCACATAACAACCTAGTCCTTGGAACCTAACCATATCAATAAATGAGGAGTGGTTCTGTATACTTTGTAGCTATACTGGAAATAGAAAAAACAAAACACCAAAAGAATCACAGGCCCCAACATGGCCATCATTTCAATAACTATTTTTTGTCAAACATTACACTCCTCAAATGTTAGATACTGTGCCCTCCATGCCCTTTTAGATATTCTCGTGAACACTAACATGTTAATCTAAGAACTCCTTCAGTAAACCTATGTTTAACCTTGCTTAACCTAGCATTGCCCAAATTTATTTGATCACCAGTTTGGAGGTTTTTTTTAAGATTACTTCTAAAGGGGTATCATTCATATAGTGAAACACACAGTTGAGGGAAAGCCAGATAAGACATAGACTTTCCTGGTTACGAATGAGCTGCTAAGCATTGAAATGAGTAACCAAGAGAAACTGTAGACTCTCCTTTTCCAGGGAACTTTAAAATAGGACATCTGTTTTAGACATAGTCCTACTTAAACAATAGAATTTGCTGGTATTTATTCCTCTTCCTGTCCCCTAGTGGTAGCATGGAGGCTTTTAACCCACCTTTTACATGACTCAAGTACTCTGATACTTAATATTTTCAAAAAGCTACTATTAATAATAACTGTACTGAAAACTTACTGTTTGGTCTGTGCCAAGTGCTGTGTATATATATCATCAGATTTAATCCTTACAACAAGTCTACGAGTTAGGTAATATTTTTCAATTTTACAGATAAGGATAATGAATTATAGAGAGGTCAAGAAACTGGCAAGCAGTAGGGCAGGATTTGAACCTGTATCATCAGAGACCATACTGGCTTTTATCCTTCTCCATTAGTTATTGTTCAGAATAGGAAATGGTAAGAAGCAAACAAATAAATTGTATATATATGTATATATATACTTGTATATATTATGTAAAGATTTGAATTGATACAGTGTTCAGTTATTAGTTTATTCAAGTCATCAAAACTCCATGTTCTCTTAACCTTTGGATTAAATCAGATTTTATTATTTTTGTTAGAAACAAATTCTAATAAAGATTGATTTCTCTTTACTTTCTTCTCTTATAATTTGTCCTCCAGTAAATGGTTTTTTTCCATAGTAGAAGTTGCTCCTTCCATATGGGAGATGGCTAACTCTTGAACAGTGAACTTCATGCACAGCTATCACCTGACTGTCATTGAAGGCTTGCATGTGGCTGGGATGCAGAACAGATCTCAATAACACTTTCAGACTCAGATGAACTAGGAAGAAAGATCTGGCAGTATACTTCTGAAAATCAGCTTGTGAAAACCCTATTAAATTTAGCTAAACTAGTAAAGAATGTCAGCCTTGAGCATCATCCTCTTTTAAGATTTATTTATATGGGAGAACTGATAGCAGCAACTTGAAAGATGAGATAGGAAACTTAGGGGGCAGCAAGTGTATGTTAATGAAAGAAGTAAGTGGGAAAAGGAGAGTGAGAATGGTTTTACAACTTGAACAATATAATGAGTGCCACTGAATTTTACATTTAGAAAGTATTGGCTTCATGTATGTTTTGCAACAACAGAAATTAACAACATCAAAAACCTATGGATCACAATAGATTATTGTTAAATGCAGAGCTGGAAGATGAGCCCCCTCAATTGAAGTTACCCAGAATACACAGTGGCAACAGCAGTGAACTCAAGCTTAGCAACAATTTTGAAAGTAGCCTGGGACCAGGTCACATTTCATTCTGTTGTACATGGGGTGGCCGTAATTGTCAGAGCCAACTCAATGGCAGTTGAACAGTGACAACATCAACTACAGTATTTATGAGTGCCGTGACATTACACTGAAACAAATGAAAAGAAAATGGAAGTTATAACAGATCGGGAAAGTAACAACTAAGTATCTCTTTAAGATCACTTCCAAAAAGGCTGCTAAGTTTTCGAGAATCTTTGGAAAGCTTTTTCCTGGCAGATAGTCCTTTGCCCCAGTGTTTTAGTTGTCTAGTGCAGCTTTAACAGAAGTACCACAAGGGGCTGGCTTTAACAAAGTGAAATGTATTGTCTCACAGAAAAGTAGACTAAAGTCCAAATGCAGGGTATCAGCTCCAGGGGAAGGCTTTCTCTCTCTGTTTACTCTGGAGAAAGGGCCCTCTCATCAGTCTTTCCCTGAACTAGAAGCTTCTCTGCACAAGAACCCCAGGTCCAAAGGATGTGCTCTGCTCCCAGGGCTTCTTCCTTGGCCTTATGAAGTCCCCAACTCCCTGCTTGGTTCCCATTTCTTTTATTTCTGATAAGATAAAAGGTGGGTCAGGTCACACCCCAGGGAAACTCCCTTTACACTAGATCCACCCTAATCCTCTTTAACCACAGGCTGAGATTATGATTTGTAACACAGGGGAAAATCACAAATACTGAACAACCACACAATACTGGGAATCATAGTTTAACCAAGCTGACACATTTCGGGAGGACACACTTCATAACACCCAGCTTAATGCATTACTCTAATAAAGATTATTTGTGAATTATTCTTCATAGTACATGCCCAACACCCTGTACTGGCACATCATGTGTAGATATTCATGAATACTTGTTGAAATTAATAGTTGTTTACTATAGAACTGGACAATATTTTCTTTCCTTACCAGTGTTCATTTTACCAAGTTAGGTGTGGAGAGTGTGGAGTTAGACCATCTGGGTATATAACTCAACTTTACCATTTGGTGTCTGGGTGTTTTTAGCCGAGTTACTTACTTCAACACCTGTGCCTTGGTTTTCCCTTCTTTAAGGAGAATTGCAAGTGTATTTACATCGTAGGGTGGTTGTGAGAATTAACTGAAGCAACCCAAGTGTATTATTTGGCACAATACCTAGCAAAGATTTGTTTTTGTTGTTAGCTGCCATTGAGTCAGTGCCAACTCATGGTGACCCATATGTGTAGAGAGAACTTCTCCAAAGGGTTTTTAGAAACAGTTGACCAGGCCTGTCTTCCAGGGTTGGTTTAAACCACCAACCCTTCAGCGAGTAGTCAAGCTCTTAAGCATTTGTACCACCCGGGGACTCCCAGCAGACATTTAAAAGTTCTGTAAATGTTAAACCAAACTCATTGCCATTGAGTCAATTCCAACTTATAGTATCCATATACAACAGGAAAAAACTGCCCCATAGCATTTCCAGGGAGCAGCTGGTAGATTCAAACTGCTGACCTTTTGATTAGCAGCTGAGCTCTTAACCACTGCACTGCCAGGGTTCCTCCTGTAAATGCTAGCTAAGGAATTCCTGAAGAGATGCATCTTTTCTCCAAGCTACCCTGGTGGCATAGTGGTTAAGTGTTATAGCTACTAACCAAAAGATTGGCAGTTCATATCTGCCAGGCACCTTGGCTATGAGTTGGAATCAACTTGATGACAACTGGTTTGGTTTTGCTTCTTTAGTACAAGAGAAAGTTTTCTTTCGTCTTTATAAAGGATAACATAAAATTCTTAATAGTATACCTGATTTTAGAATTTAGCATCTTTTCTGACCCATGTTCATACCCCCTAAATAACAGTGCCTAGGGGATCCCTAGTGATACAGAGGTTAAGAGCTATGGCTGCTAATCAAAAGATCAGCAGTTTATATCCACCAGCCACTCTTTTGAAACCCTGTGAGGCAGTTCTGCTCTGTTCTATAGTGAGTCAGAATTGACTAAACAGCAATTAATTTGATTTTTCTTGATTTTATTATATTAGAGGAGTTATTTTTACATGAATTGGTTATGTTTTTGTTTGAAATACATTGTACCTTGGAGTGATGTGAAAAGTCTGCTTAATAAGTGAAGTTAGTCAGTCACAAAATGGCAAAAATTGTGTGATCCACGTATATGGGCAAATCTGCTGCACAAGAAAAAACCTCTTTAGAGTGTTGAAAAGCAAACATGTCAACTTGAGGACTAAGATGAGCCTGACACAAGTCATGGTAATTTAAATCACCTCAAATACATACTAAAGCCGGACAGTGAGTAAGAAAGACTGAATAAGAATTTATGCATTTGAAGTATGGTTTGGGGGAGGAAGGTTGACTATATGATGGACTTCCAGAAAAATGAACAAATCTGGCTTTGAAGAAGTACAACCGAAATGCTCCTTAGAAGCATTCTTTGGACACGTTATCAGGAGAGACCAGTCCCTGGAGAAGAACACCACGCTTGGTAAAGTAAAGTGTCAGTGAAAAAGAGGAAGACCCTCAAAGAGAGGAATTGACACAGTGGCTACAAGAGTGGGACTCAAACATAGCAACAGTCCTGTAAGGATGACACAGGATTGGGCAGTGTTTCATTCTATTGTGCATAAGGTCACCATGAGTCAAAACTGACTTGATGGCACCTATCAACAGCAATAAATTAGATAAATGCAAAGAGGTCAAACTAGCAGTTGGGGAGAAAGGAGGATGGAGTGAAAGAAGCAATCATTGTTTAGGAAGCAGTAGATTTCTGTTAATGTTGGTGGAAAATCTGGCAGTGAATACAAGTAATGGTTGCACAACATGATTAATGTAATCAGTGTCACTGAATTGTACATGTAAGAAAAAGATGAAACGGGCAAATTCTGTGTTAATATTTTTAACCACAATTAATAAAAGAAAACAAAAGGCTGTTCCTAGAGCTTAAGGCTAAGCTTGAAGGTCAAAGATAAAGGCACAGATTCCTGTCCCCCCTCACAAGGTCTGCCTCAAGAGTTTCGCCTGCTTGAAACACGCTAAAGGTTGTGAAATTGATGGGCATGCTGTGATGCAACCCAGCTCAGCATCATCCAGCTGGAAAACGAAGACAGTTACTTACTCCCAAGAAGGACTGTTGTTCCTGCAAATGTTCTGTTCATTTGTTCTTTCATGGGCAATTGCACGAAGTAACAGAAAACACCTACTCGACTTACAGTTTGGCAGAAACAGTAGCTTATGTTTTCTAGAGACAAAATTAGAAGCAGGCTCTCTGGGCCCATCTCTAAGTCAAAATAAAATAAACCGTCTAGGGAACTACTATGCCTCCCAGTAACTACGGTTGGTGGAATAGTAGGGTTTAGGTCAAGGTGTCCCAGCATAAGAGACAAGAAAGGAGGAGAAGTTTGTATCTGGGCACTGTGTTCCATCAAGATAAAGAGGCAAAATGTTCTTCACTCTCATTTTGTCCTTCCACTTAGAAAAGAAAAAAATATATAGGACCCTCATCAGCTTCCTGCAATCATCAAAAGGGAAAAAAACTAGTTGTTAGGGAGAGGGATTTAAGCATAAATTGTGTTTTATTCTATGATATTGAAGATCATCATATTTTCTGGGATGCCTTAAGGCTTAGCTCAACTAAACCATTGAGAAAATATCTTTATTTTTCCATTTCTCATAGCAAAATAAAAACTCATTCTGCTCCTCTCTATAAAATAAGAAAATTCAATTCTCAAGCATTGAGTAAACAGCAAATGTGTTTAAAGACTAAAGAAAACAGAGTAATAAGATGCTGACCCTTTGCTCCAGAGTTTGAATTCCAGTGGTGAAGATATTGGTCCCAGTGATTCTGTCAAAATTAAAACACAGGCACAAAGAGCTATGGGAATACGGAGATGGAGACGTTTTTTGGTTTTGTGTTTTAAAGTTGGAGAATTTCTAGAAGGTTCCATGGAGAAAGTGACATTTGGATTGAGCTTTGAAAGACAAGTGAGACTGTAGAGATGAAGGATAGGAAGAAAATATTTCAGACTCAGGAAATAGCATGAGCAAAGACTAGCAGATTAGAAGGTGTGTAACCTGTTTAACCTGGCAAATAGCATGCTACACCTAACCACTGGGTGTGCCAACAAAGAGAGTGAGGTATGGAATAAATAGTGAAAAATCATTGTTAGCTGCCATTGAGTCAGCCCTTGATTCATAATGACCTCATGCTCAGTGGCACAAAATGTTGCCCAGTCCTATGCTATCTCCATGACCACTTGTACAAACCATTGCGATCCATAGGTTTTAAGGCTGTGCCATGGAAGGTCTTGAATATCAAGGTAAGATACTTTATCATATAGGTGAGTTTATCTCCAACTCTTCCACTAATATGCCATTATTAATAGTGACCGTTGCTGTCAAGTTGATTCCAATTTGTAGTAACCCTAAAGGACAGAGTAGAAGAGTCCTCATAAGTTTTCCAAGGCTGCATATCTTTACGGAAGCAGACTGCTACCTCTTTCTCTTGAGCAGTTGGTGGATTTGAGCTTTAGGCATTCTAGTTAGCATCTGAGCACTTAACCATTGTGCCATGAGGACTCCCTGGTCCTTAATAGTAGAGAACAGAAAAAAATATATATACCTCTTTTTGTCTATGAAATATACTAGAAGCACAACATTTTTTAAGAGTTTTACATATCTTAAAATTTCACAAGGATTTTTTCTTGTGTTCCTTAACATGTAAGTGACTATTTTAGCATTAAAATGTTTCCCAAAAATCTTTAAATAAAATAGATGCCCCCTAGGGATATAATTCTGGCATAAAGAAGCCTGGCTTTAGTTGATAATGAGTCACTGAAGCTGTATGCTAAAAATGAAACAAAACAAAATGAAGCCAGCAAAATGATGAGCAACCAATGTTTCCTGCAACCCAGATATTTTTACATCCTTATTTTCATTTGTTACTCACACAGAGGCATATCCCTGCCTTTAACTCACTTGAAAACCAGAATCCAAACGGGCTGCCATTAACTCAGCCCTTTATTCATGGCCACCCTTTGTGTTGCAGAGCAGAATTGCTTCATAGGATTTTCTTGGCTGTAACCTTTATGGGAGCAGATCAGCAGGCCTTTCTTCCACAGAGCCACTGGACGGGTTCCAACTGCCAGCCCTTAGGTTAGGAATCAGTCAGAAGCACCTTAACATCACCCAGGCTCCTGTAACTCACATAGTCTTTATTTTGTATTCAGAAGGACTTTCCAAGAAGTGTAATGAGAAATAAGCTAATAAACCTACCTTTAGGGATATTACAATCTAGACAAAAGTTCCATGTTTTATATGAAACTCATGTATACAAAATAAAATGGATGGAGAAATGAAAAAATGAAGCATGCTGAGGAAAGGGACAAAGTAATTGAGTGACTTGGCTGGGTGGGTTTAGATGGATTTTGAAACACAGGACATAGTCCAATAGGTGCTCCCTGACATTAACAACACAAACTTCTCTGGATGTCTTGAGAACCCATTGTGACCTTTAAGCTATCAGGAGGACACATTCCTCTTTTTGGTGTGCAGTGTTTGTACTGTAACACAGATAGCTTAAGATTGTTTGTGTGCTTATTTATATAAATATTCAGACATGTGAACCCAAACAGTGCCTAACGAGCCCACCTAGCACCACTGAGGCACATCCACACTACTATTTTCTTTATTTGTGCTTTCAAGACACTTGTTTTGCTTAGGAAGAACACAAGTAAAACCTTTAATTTTATGCAAGAGTTACCTTTTGAAAGAAAATTTGTTGGCTGTCTTCATGCTGAGAAAAAGCAAGAGATCCGTTCCCAGAAATGCCTAGAACAGTAGTCCTTCTGTAAACGTTTTTTGTCAATGAGAGAATCAGAGACTATAGAGAGAAAAGAAGAAAAGCAAAGAGGACCTGAAGCACTTACCAATAAAAATGAAAGACCATAGCCTTTGGTATGAATTCTACCTCAACATAAACCAAAAATCCTCACAACTGCTCCAGTAAGCAACATCATGGTAAATGGAAAAAAAGATTAAAGTTGTTAAGGATTTTGATATATTTGAATCTACAATCAATGCCCATGGAAGCAACAGTCAAGAAATCAAATGACACATTACAATTAGGCAAATCCGCTCCAAAAGACTTCTTTAACATGTTTAAAAGTCAAGATGTTACTTTGAAGACTAAGATATCCCTGACCCAAGCTGTGGTATTTTTCAGTCACCTCATGTATGTGAAAGCTGGACAATGAATAATGAAGAGCAAAGAATTGATGCCTTTGAGTCATAGTGTTGAGGAAGAATATTGAATGTACCACACACTGCCAGAAGAAAGAACAGTAGTCCTGGAAGAAGTAGTCTTGGAAGAAGTATAGCCAGAATGCTCCTTGGAAGCAAGGGTGGCAAGACTTCTTCTCATGCACTTTGAACATGTTATCAGGAGGAATCAGTCCCTGGTGAAGGACGTCACGCTTGGTGAAGTAGAACTCCCCCCCCAAAACCAAACCCATTGCTGTTGAGTCAATTCTGACTCATATAGACTCTATAAACAGAGTAGAGCTGCCCCATAGAGTTTCCAAGGACAAAAGTTGAATTGCCAACCTTTTGGTTGGCAGCCATAGCACTTAACCACTACACTACCAGAATAAAAAGTAGAGAATCAACAGAAAAGAGGAAGAGCCTCAACAAGACAGATTGACACAATGGCTGCAACAGTCGACTGAAACGGAGCAACGATTGTGAGGATGGTGCAGCACTGGGCAGTAATTTTGTTCTGTTGTGCATCGGGTTGCTTTGAGTCGGAACTGACTCAGTTATACCTAACAACAACAATTTTGAGTCAACCTTAAAGTTTGAATGTCTACTTACCAGCTGTGGGATCTTGGGCAAGTCACTTCACCTCCCTCCCACTGAACCCCATTACCATTAAGTTGATTCTAACTCATAGAGACCCAAAAGAACAGAGTAGAACTGCCCCACAGTTTCCAAGTAGTGCCTGGTGGATTTCAGCTGCCACCAGCAAACCCGCCCCGCTAGCTTAATCTATACAGTAGAAATAATATCTCAGGATATGGAAGGTACTCAGTAAATATTAATTTACTTTTCCCTTTCCCTGCCCTTTCTGCTAAACTTTCAGAGCCATCTAATTTAGTTATCAAGTCACTTAATATTTAGTTAGTAAATCCTGAATGAGCATATGACTACAAATGAAACAGATGAGCTGATTTCAGGAGACCTGGAGTTTCAGAGCAGTGCATTTATTTCATTCCATAGTCAGCAATCCTGAATTCATACAGCTCTCCACTAGTGATTTGGAACAAAGAGTTCACATTTAAAGTGTTTGATGACTGTGTTGTTAGCACCACTTTTGAATAGTAAACTAGTTTCAGATAAAGCAAGTCAGGTTTAAAGTCTACACATGCCAGTGGGTCACAAGTCCACATTAAATACTTAGAACCAGAAACTATCAGGGTGTTGCTTCACTTACTTTGACTACAAATCATCATTAGGAAAATTCATGTGGCATTTGTCATCTTAAGCAGGCACTTTATGAAACTAGTTATTCTGTGTCTTAGGATCCATGTAAGTGATTTTTGTTCAACTATGTCTTTGGTTCCATTTTTGTTTTGGTTTTACTTTAGGGGTATTTTAAAATGAATGCTGAACTAGATTCTGACATTTTCACATTTTAATGAAATATCTACATATCTCTAACCTCTCTGTTCTCATTATTTAAGAAAGGCACTAGCCACATTAAAAAAAAAATAAGTGCTTCAGTATGTTTTCATATTACAGAGGAGATTGTCACTTTTTTTAAGATTCGTTTTAATATTACATTAAAATTATTGTTATAATGGAATTAAAGAATTCATTTACCTAGATTTAGTAAATTACCTTATAGAACTTGTCATAACTAAGTTTTAATAACTAAACTTTTCTATTATAATATTGTTTCTGTCATTGTCATAGCTAAGCTTATCTATTATAAAAAAGCATTATAAACTTACATGGGGGGTAGATTTTTCATTTTAAGGAGAAAATATTTAGACTATCTAATTTCAAGAAGGTAGAATTATTCCGGAACCCTGTGCTCTTCAAAATCAATCTTGAAGAGACTCAACTGATAAATCTGTGGAAGAAGAACAGAGCTATTTGTAGGACATTTAGAATAAGAACACTGCATACATCTCCTCTAGTATAAGATTGGTATGCCACTTTTGAATAGCAAATTGGTTTCAGATAAACAAAGTCAAGCTGTGCTAACAAGGTAAGTGAAGACCTCCTTCCTTTCTGTAGTAAAGCAACCTGGAAGGCACTAAGAAGGTGACTATGTTCTATCTGATTGTGATAACCTAGATGAGATCAGTCACTTACCAAGCACTCTTTTAGCTCTCGTTCTGTGTATCGTTAGATTTAACTGCATTACTCTCCCGGTTTCCATTTCAGGAATTACCATGGTAGACACCGAAATGCCATTTTGGCCCCCCAACTTTGGAATCAGCTCCATGGACCTCTCTGTAATGGATGAGCACTCTCACTCCTTTGACATCAAGCCCTTCACCACTGTTGATTTCTCCAGCATTTCTACGCCACACTATGAGGACATTCCTTTCACAAGAGCAGACCCAGTGGTGGCTGACTATAAGTATGACCTGAAGCTCCAAGACTACCAAAGTATGATGTTTGTTTTCACTTTTTAGATTACAAAAATCTGGAATTACATTAATCTCTCAGTAACTGGAATAAATAGAGCCATAAGTCCTTAGAGAAGACATTTACCATTCATTTACTTATCCATGATAGAGTAGATATTTACTATATGCCAAAAATGAAGGTGGTGTATAAGTGTACTCAGGTCATTCTTCCCTTTCCCTGCCTTCCTCTCTTCTTTCCTTTTTCCTTCATCCCCGGAGCGTGTCCTAGCATGATTGCATTGCCAGTTGTATTCCATGCTGAGAATTTATTATCATCCAAACTTACAGGTTAGTAGCTAACAGTTCCAGGTTACCTTATAGAACTTGTCATAACTAAGTTGCAATCACTGTCATCTATTTTTCTGAATTCTGTAGTTTGAGAAGCTTACCTTGAAACCTATTGCTCAACACAGATTTAAATTTTCTCGTTTCTGTTGGTAAGTATCCGTTCTGTGAAGTAAATGTATATCAAACAGCAGACACCAGAGAAACCAAAACTGCACTTTTGAAGATAAAATTTATTTCTGTGGTGCTGTTTCCTTGATTTTTATATCTTTGTGTGCTGACTGCTAGTTTTCCAAAGCCACTGCTATGTAATTGGCAACCACTGCTTGACAATAATAACTTCTGTATTTCTAGAGTTTTTTTTTTTAAGGTAAATAATATAGTTATATTTACCTGTGTGGTTTTCAGTTAGAGGCTAATGTGGAGATTTAGTAGGCCTGATCCTAACCAGTAGAAAAGTAGTACTTGCTTTCTGTAAATTCTCACTTTATCAGGGTTCTTTAACAAACCTCTTCTTCTGACTCAACACTTAACGGTAACCTGGTAACTTTCGATGGCCCTTGAAGCTGGACAGACCATTACCTGTTCACAGCAAAGCTGTCTCTGTGGCAAGAGTGGTTTAAAGACAGTCCTGAAATGCAACATTAGATGAAAATATATGATTTAATTTTTGTGATGAACATCAAATATAATACAGTACATAGCAAAATAAACTTAATTGTCTCAAGCACTGTATTTTGTCAGTTTGAAGTTTATTATGACAGAGTATTGAAAGGTTGCAGAACCACGGGCTTAATTCCCCTCCCCGTTTGATTCTAGCAGGTAAGGCTCACAGTTGTTGTGACTTGCCTGTGATTACAAAGCCTACTCTTCCCTGACTTAACACTAGTATTTTTTTCACTTTTCCCTAGTGTTTCTACATTTAAGTAATAAAAATATGGCTCTTTGGTACACTGTGGTAACCTACGTTATGGTCTTTCCAGCATTGTGTTTCATGTGATAATTATCTGTTCACATGTTTCTGTGCACAGGTGCAATCAAAGTGGAACCTGCCTCTCCACCCTATTATTCTGAAAAGACCCAGCTCTACAATAAGCCTCATGAAGAGACTTCCAACTCCCTCATGGCAATCGAATGCCGTGTCTGTGGGGATAAAGCTTCTGGGTTCCACTATGGAGTTCATGCTTGTGAAGGATGCAAGGTAAAAAAAAACAAAAAACGTCCTCCCCAAAGAATTTGCAGAAGATTTCTCTGTTATTTCATTTCTTGTGGCAAACACAGCACAAGAAATTAAGATAAAATTGTCAAACTTTTTTGGTTTCATGGAGAAGCTCATGATAGAATGTTTGGAAACCTAAGAAAACTGAGAGAAATAGGGTTTCTTTGCTTGTTTCTGTTCAACAAAGTGGCCCTTGGGACACTGATCTAATTCAACACTTAGATCTTGCCAATTGGAAAAAAAGAAAAAAAGAAGTCATGTGTCCAAGGTGTCATTGCAAGACAGTAATAGGCTGCCACTGAAAACCAGATTTCTTAAATTCTCTCAGTGCTCTTTTTGTACTGTACCATTATACATGTAACATTTTGTATGTGTAACACTCAACAGATTATGTAGATATAAACCAAAAAACCAAACCACTGCTGTTGAGTCCATTCTGACTGACGGCAACCGTATATAGAAACATACATGTAGATGTGGGTATCTGTGTCTACCTGTCTACCTATCTCTCTAACTGTGGTCCTTTGAGATTGAGCAAGGAACCCTGATGGTACCATGGGTAAGCTCTCAGCTGCTAACTGAAAAATTGGCAGTTCAAACCCAAACAGGGACCTACAAGAGAAAGACCTAGTGATCTGATCCTATAAACATTACAGCTGAGAAAACCCTTTGAGGCAGTTCTGCTCTGTCACGCAAGGTCACAGTGAGTAGAAATTGACTTGGTAGCACTTAACAACAATAGTGTACAATTGAGTCAGTTTTAAAAACAAAAACAAAAAACAGTTGCTGTGGGGTTGATCCCAACTCATGGTCATCCTAGGTGTTTTAGAGCAGAGTTGTGCCATGTAGGGTTTCCAGTGGCTGACTTTTCAGAAGTAGATCACCAGGCCTTCCTCCTCCTTTCCATAGTGCCACTGGGCAGACTCAGCACCTAACCTGTGTTTTGCAGTGACAGCGTTAACCATTTGCATTAGCCAGGGACTCTATGGCCACTTTACAGTTATAGGAATGATGGATTAGAGAGACTTGCCCGTGGCCATCCATTACAAGTGACAGATATAGGACTAGATCGGTGTCCCAGCAGCAGTTGGAGCCATGTATTATAAAAGTATAGGCAAAGGAGTATAACTGTTTCAGAAAGGAGATACTATTTTTATTTTGTAAAAAATGGTATTTTAGAAAATTCAGTTTCTTAGTAATATTCTACCCTATTAAGAAAAATACTTATCCATTCATATTTTAATATGCAATCTTCTAAGACAGTTCATTGTTATATATTCAGTGAATAAAATAGTATTTACTACATAGTCCAGAATGAATTGTTCATATGTCTTTACCTTATAAGCAGTCCTTAAATAGAATAAGAATTCACTCAGTCTTCAAATGGGCTTTCCAGTCAGAATAAGGATACAGAATAGCAGTTAGGTAGGAGTTAGGACATCTGGGAAGCTTACCTGAGCTTTCTCACTGTATAGCTGTATGATGGATCACAAAAGGAAACCAGTATTTACTGCATTCCTACTGTGCAGCAGGTATTGCACAAGATACTTCTGTAGGTATCATGATTTTATCACGTTTGGCCTAAGTTTTCTTATCTAGAAAATGATAGCATTGACATTGATGATCTCTAAAGTGACCTTCAATTCAAACAGATTATAACAGAAAAGACAACCTAATATAGTGAAAAGAAACAGACATGTAGTCAGCTGAGCGTCCGCTGTCCAATCCCATAAATACTTTAGCCTTCAAGCGCCTTATGTGTAAAATGACTTCATGAGATTATTCATCTCTAATGTCTGTTATTTCAGAGTGACTCCTTGAAATACTTCTGACAAAAGATTCTTGCATTTGGAACAATAAAGCCCATTCATTCTGTGATTACAATCAAATAAATGATCCATGATTGTATAAGAAATCATTACAGCCAATTATATAGACCTCAATGAGTAGTAAAAACATGCCATTTTATTGAGTTAGATTTGTATAATTTTTGAGTGAATAAATTTGCTGCTAGAATCCATACAGTTTTTCATATGAAGAAATCATCTTGATAATTCACGTTAACCAATAAATGATATGATGGCTTAGAAGTTTCTACAATAAGTTCTTGTTTCTTATGGGCAAGTAAAGCATTAGCAAATATTTAGGACCATTGTTCTACCATGATTCTGTTAGTACAAATTTGTGGAGCATTAGCATTACTGAGAATAGTTGACAACTTTAAAACCATTGTCAGTGGTTCATTATAGGGAATGCTAGCTAATTTCTGAGGGAATTAAATTTTTGAAGACAGAACCAAGGAAATAAGAAAAGAAAGAAAATGAAGAAGGAAGAGAAAACTCAAATGCCTTCAGGTTAGGACCGGAAAGGGTAGAAGGCAGAGATAGAAAATAAACAGTCAAAAATACTGGTGAATCCTTAACCTAACTGGATAATGAAAACAGAAGGAAATAGAAATACTGTGCACCAACCTGCAATACTTTACAAACCATCCAAAATATAGATTATACAGTTCGTAGATTAAAATGCAAAGAAAATTCTTGTTAACCTTCAAAGGGAATATCTACACATTTTTAAGACATGTAAAAGAAATTTTAGTGGAACGATATAATTTAGCTTCTCCAAGTTATAAGCTAGCAATTCTCAAAGTGCAGTTTAGGTGATTTCATAGCATCCATGAGGTTGAAACTGTTGTCACAATAATTCTTAGTTATTTATCATTTTCACTCATTCTCTCAAAAGTGTAGGTAGAATGTTCCAGAAGGTACGTGATGTGTATGTAGCACAGCTGTCATGGCTAATGGAGTATTTGCTTATGAAACATAATTTCTCAGTTTTAATTTTCTAATTTGATATTTATCAATAGACATAACCTACATCAACAGAAGTCATTCTGAAAGGATAGACTTTAGAGATGAATAATCTTACCAAGTCTAGTCTTACCAAATCATTGGTAATCTCACCAATCTAACAAGATTTTTTAAGAGAATAAAGGAATCCTAAGGCCTAAAACAAAAAACCTGAAAAATTACTCTTACAAGTTAATGAGACTGTAGAAATATTAATACTCATTCTTTGCTACTTTAGAACTAAATACAATGGCTGCCACATTCTGAATAGAGCTAAATTAGACTGGTGACTCTTAGTATTCAGAGATGTCTCTTTGCTTCATCACCAATACTCAGTGAAAAGCCAGAAGTGGGAAATGAGCAAATCAAAGTTAATTCATCTGTGTATATCTTTCTAAAGGTAATTTGACAGTGTAACATTTGCCATTTTAGTGGAATGTGACATATACCCATAATTAAGATACAGTTGTCCATGAAGCTGCACTTTGATTTATGGTTGAAAAAAAATTATATTGCTTAAGAAGGTCTTAAACAGTTTTATAAAGTCAGTGGAATAGGTTTACATTTGTTATACTTGCCAAAATTCAGTAAAAAGAGGGGATTAAAAGCGTCTTTAGATGAAAGTAACATAGTGACTGACACTTGGGTATATTCATATGCAGACTTACATACCTTAATGCTTACAGAACTATCATTTATTGCCTACACATTGGACATATATTTTTATTCCTTTGGTAGGTTTCATCATATTTTTGTATTTTTGATGAAAGTATAATTTCAGATCCATTAAAAAAAAAAAACTAAACTCATTATCATCAAGCCAATGCTGACTCATAATGACCTTACAGGACAGAGTAGAACTGCCCCATAGAGTTTTCAAGGAGTGAGTGATAGATTTGAGCTGCCAACCCTTTGGTTAGCAGCTATAGTTCTTAACCACTGCACACCAGGGTTTCCTCAGATCCGTAGACTAACGTAACAGTTTACTTAAATACAATCCATCATACGATACCATGTTACCTACTTTTGTACTTTTATGTAGGACCCTACCTCAGGAAGAGTCTTTTTTTTCTATTTCCACATGCCAGTAGTACCTAACTGATTGAGCCTTTATGGGCCATAGAATTTCTTGAGAAAACTGAATTCAAACCCAACAAAGGGCATTTTTAGTCTTATTGGAAAACGAATAATACCACTCTTAGGTTTCATTGCACCTGAATTTTTGTTGAAATTGAAAATTTAGAGGAATGGTTGGACAAAATTTTTTTGAAAAAAAGAATCATCACTTTCTCACAGAAAAATACACAGACCTTAGAGACACAACACAGTTTTCTAGAATGGTGACTGATTGTCTTCATCATACCACTTCATAGACTTCTTGACGAGAAGAGTAAATTGTTGAAACTGCACATTGCTCTGTGGACTCGGAAGTAATAAAGAAGAGTGTTGTCAAAGACTGTTCCTTTACCATTAATATAAAGAAATTTGGGAGAAGCCTGCTTCATTCTTTAAATCAATAAGTAATCTTACAGAAAATAGTAATATTATCCTTATATCTTTCTTTCTACATTTCTTGAGTCAAATGACAATAATGGGTTATACTGAACATAAGCCAAACCATTCAGACCCATTGCTGTCAAGTTGATTCTGACTCACAGCAACCCTATGAGAAGGAGAACTCCCCCTTGGGGTTTCCAAGGAGCCCCTAGGGAATTGAACTATGTATATACAGACCCAAGTACCTTGAAACCTGCTTTTACATCTTTTTTATTTTAATACCAAACATAGCTTTTAAAAAAAAAAAGATGTAAAAGCAAGTTTCAAGGTACTTGGGTCTGTATATATTCATTTTTAATTTTTTATATGGTATGTAAATGATATTCACAATGATTGCTTTTAACACTGTAAGACTGAATTATTAAAACAAACAAAAACAAATGTGATACAATTTTGGAAGAGATCATGAGCAAAACCAAAAACTTGCGTTAAAGGGTTTAAACTTAAATAATGTAGTTTTCTTATTTTCAACCATTAATTGCAGTTTTAAAAGTAAATATCAGAAAATCAGCCAAGAAGTACCACAAAATCTATATGATCCCAGTGACAAAAATGAAAACAAAATTTTTCACCAACAGTACTGAGGAGAGTTCCAGTGTATTATTATGACCAGTGAAGAACAATATTTTTTAACATTCATAGTATCCTCTGAACCCTTTGAGAATTAAGAGAAGCTTCAATTTTCAGCATATCCTACATAGAACTTATTTTCTGAGACAATCCTGACCTCACAAGAGGTAGGGAAACTCTCCAAAACAATAATTACAGCAAAACCAAGCTGAAAACTAGCTCCTGAGCCATGAGCTGCAGGAAAACTTTGAGGTATAGGGTATCTGTCATGATCATTGCCCTTAGAAGTACTGAGGGACAGTATTGGCCCAAAGGCAGATGCCTGTAAAAGTATTAGAAGTCATCACTGAGAAGGAACTGAGTCCAGGGCTTGTTGATTGAGCTAGGGTTCTCAAGAGGGTCTTGAGATAGTATTAAGTTACTTATGGCCGTGACTTTTAGTAGAATCAGCTACATATCCTTTTGGGAGTAAAGAATTCATAATTTAAGACCCTATAGGATCCCTGCAGTTTAAGATCAAGCAAAAAGCTCAAAATAAAATGTCAGCAGGCACATAAGAAAGCAAGTCACCATCAATGATGCTAATCAGAAACAAAACAACACATTTCAACTTCCCTGTACTTACGCAAGGAAAACAGGTATTAGGATTGCGTGGTACAGAATATAGAAGAATTATATATGAAGTGCTTAAAGAAAGAAGAGTGAATCATAACAATGAACAAACAACAGTAGATCTTGGAAAAGACAGGAAGATTTGAAAACAAACCAGATAAAACTTCTAAAAGTGAAAAATATGATTATTGGAATAAAAAATTCAATGGAAGGGTTGAAGAGAATACTAGATATAACTGAAGGAAGAATTACTGAACTAAAAGTTACACACAAAGAAATTATCAAGACTGAGACCATCAGTGTCTCAAAGATTATGTCTAATCCAGGATCTGCTGAAATTTGAAGCCTCTTTTACTTCTGAAAAGGGTCGTAGTGCTTTTGAATATTAAGTATGTCAGCTTCACTGATCAATAGAAGAATAATGTATAGAAATATCCTTAATGATACACTTGGGTAAGAAACGTTTGTTTTTACTTATGCCATTGTAATTACAGATGTTTTGTGATCTTGTTTGGCTGCTTTACTGATTTTTACTTTTACCATCAGTATTAGTGGCAAGAAGGTAGAAAATACAAAAGAGAAGTTCAGAAATAGGAAGGCTAGAATAAAAAGATCTAACATTATCTAATCTGAGTCGCATACTGATGAGCAAGAGCAAGTGAAGCCGTGATGCAGGGAGCAATAACATGTCCAAGATGATAAGTGAAAAGAAATGCATGTCTAGATACGTTGCAGTGAAACTGAAGAATGTTAAAGACAAAGAGGATCTTTAAAAATCTTTAAAAACCGTCAAAGAGAGATCACCTTCAAAATCAGTTGACAACAGACTTCTCAACAGCAGCGGTGAAACACCAAAGATAGTAGAATTCAAACTGTTAAAACAGAGCACTCTGTGAAATTATCGTTCAGAAATGAAGATGAAATGATTGTGTTTAAAGGTAAAAAAACAAACAAAAACACCTGATACACCAGAAAGTTTGTTAAAGAAACTTCTGAAGTAAGAAAAGAAAAAAGGATTTCAAAAGAACAGTATGAGACGAATGTAAGCAAATAAAATTTTACATAAACTGTATATCTAAAATCAATTGCCTAATAACATAATGTCTAATTCTATGGTTACAATAGAAGATCTTAAAGAAAATACTGTATAATTATAGCTTGCAAGTCAGGAAGGTCCTTAGGTGAGGGAGTGAAGGTAGTTTTAACTTTATCTTTTGTTAAGATAACTCTGTGTGTATGTTAATTTCAAGGGTAGTAAACTAGAGTAGAGAAGGTGTTTGCAACACTTAAAACAGAAAACAGATTATATTAGTTTTTAGAGTATGTAACGGATTTTTAAAAATCAATTTTAAGGAAAGACAGTCCATTAAAAGTAGAAAGTGTAAATTAAGATCATGATTAGAATATATTTTATACATTCCAATCAAAAATTAAGAAGTCTTGACAACACTAAGTGTGGGAGAGGATGTATATCTATAGAGTCTTTCATAAACTACCAGTGGGAGTTTAAATTGGTATAGTCACTTTGGAAAAACATTTTGGCATTATCTTGTAAAATTTAATATTCACATGGTACAATACAGACTCTACTTTTAGGTAAAACTTATCCGTGTGCTTCAAAAACATTTACAAGAATATTGTAATTCTTGTAGATGTTTGTAGAAGTAAATTCATAATAGCAAAATATTAGAAGTAGTTCAAATACCCATCAACCTGAAAATAGATGAATAAATTGTAGTATATTCATATGTAATGCAATATTATGTAATAGAAAAATGAATGAATCAGTTTCTCCAAAAAAGAAGGTGAACTTTAAAACCTAATACAAAATTTTAAAAAATAAAAGTCACAAAAGACCACATATGGTGTGGTACCACTTAATAAAGCCCCTAAGAAGCAAAACTAAACAATGTATTAGTTATACTTAGGTAATAAAACTATACTTTTCTTAAAAGGCAAGGAAATGGTAAATACAAAATTGAGACTAATGACTGTTTTACCAAGGGAACTCGATCAGCACACAAGAGTTGGATAAGAGAAGAATTTATAAGTAAATACAAGTCACTGGTCATGTTTTTAGGTCTTAGGCTGGACAAGTGGATTCATGTGTGATAATTATCTTCTTATGTGCTATATAATTTGTTTTTTAACACATTTAAAAAGGCATCAGCAAAAAAAATTAAAGAAAAGGGAATATGCCAAAGACCTTGTAATGTCTTAGCCACGGGTTAGAGTCACAAAATTTCAAAGATGCAAGCGTGTCTTCATTTTACAGATGGAAAAGGTGAGATGCAGAAAGAAAGTTGACTCCCACAAATTTATTCAACAGATTTTGACAGAGGACTGTTGTAGGAGTTTGGGTTACATCCAGGGGATAAGGGAGAATCTTTTCCTCCCAAGGAGCTCACAATTTTCATTGAAAAATGGGAGAGGGCTAGACTCGGGGACATAATGTGACCATATAGTGGGTGTACTTTATGGTTCTGTGCGTTTATAGGAGGCTGTCCTACTGGTCTTCTTGTAGATGGAAGAGAAGAGGTGAAGAGGAGGGAGCAGGAGCTTGTTAAGATGATACAACAAGTGTAAAATGAAAAGGAGGAATGTGCTGTCAGGGGGCAAGGAGAGCAGAGGAGCTGCACATAGGCAGGCGTGAAAAATTGATTTGGATTGTATGCTTTCGCTTCATTACAATATAAATAAATAAATAAAAACTTAAAAAAGAAAAATGGGGGAGGGACAGAAAATAAACTAAAGGATATCTCAGAAAGTGATAAATGCCATTGGAAAATGCTGTGTATCAAATAAAGCAGGTAAGGCTCATTGAGGTGAGACTTGGGTAGAAAATGAAAGATAATGAGGGAAATGGGCAAGTGTATATTTAGAAAGAGAAAGGGCTTTCCAAGAGAGAGAAAGATAGAAGTCAAGGATGACTTTGAAGATTTGGGGCTGGAAGAACTGGAAGGGAGGGTGGAGTTGCATCAAAGAAACAGAGTTACAAGGAGGTCTGTAGGTGGAAATCAGGAATTCAGTTTGGAACAGGATAGATCTGAGGTGGCAGTTTCCGTGTAGAGATGTCAAGTAAGCAAGAAGACCTACTCATCTAGAGTTCAGGATAGAAATCCGGAGAAAATCAAAAGTGTGTCAGTGGCAGAACTGATCCGCCTGTTGGTGCTTTCTGTACCAAACAGGGCCAGATCAGTTTGAAAGAAATAAGAACTGCATTTCATGAAGATAAGCACAGAAGAAATGAATAGAAATAGTATTGACAACAACAAAAAAATGGAGTTAGAAAACATTTCTCATGGTAGATTTTTCTTTGTTTCTTTCCAAAAGATCCAAGTATAACAGAATTCCCCCAGACTCCAGTTAACATATTTGCTATTTTGTGATAGAAGTAGATTTCCCGTGAACTTATCCAGTATTTCTTAAGCAATTTCCTGCTATCTCTTTTTGTTCGTAGGCTGCACTGGTTATGGGGCACTTTTTCAGTTGTACAAATAGTGAAATAAATTCTGCTGGAAATTGGGCAATGTGGAGAATTCCAAACAATTATCCACATGTGGATTTTTATTGGCCCTGATCGTGGCTTAGAATGAAATGATTATAACTTTGCCAAACTGCTTAGTCCAATTTTAAAGGCTGGGGCACGCCATTGGAACAATTTGCAGAGAGACTGAAGTGATTACATGGTGCTTTATTTGCATTGCATTAAATCCAGAGCACTTCTTAGAACATGCTGAAAACCAAACAGAGAGCCAAGATACATTGAATGACATCAGTTGGATGTTGTCAGTATCCAGATGACACTGGAGTTGCTCTAATTCTTATCTTTTTTCAAAAGAAAATTGAGTTTCAAAGGTAAGGTAGCTTGTTGAAAGTCACCAGTGGCAGAACTGTGTCAGAAACCTCCTTCTCCCGAGGCTAGTGGTCCTTGACCCACAGATGGCTTTGTATGTCACAGATGCTTAGATTTGCTTCCTTTTTTCTTATACCTCTTTGCAGGGTTTCTTCCGGAGGACAATCAGATTGAAGCTTATTTATGATAGATGTGACCTTAACTGTCGGATCCACAAAAAAAGTAGGAATAAATGTCAGTATTGTCGGTTTCAGAAATGTCTTGCCGTGGGGATGTCTCATAATGGTAAGTGAACACTTAGCAGCACATACTTTACTGTTCTCATTATGGCTGCCAGCCGGTGGAAATGAGGGCCAGTGTGGAAAGGGTGTACGCTTTTCCTGCCGAATGTCAAATTTCAGAATTTTGCATGACCATAGGACATTTCTCAGGTAGGGCAGTATTTTTAAACTTTCAGTGTAGAATCCTGCTGTCTGTGTTTTGACTTCTGCCATGAGAAGAAAAGAGATTTAAAAAAATCTCAGGGGTTAAGGAAACACTGGCATGTTTTAAAACAAATGTAATGATAATTATGACTGATTTTTATTACTTTGTAGCATTGAAAACATAAATGCACACTTACCTCTGTCAGTAGTTTCTTTCTACTTTACATATAATGAAATCCTATAGTGGAACTTGAAGGGCACAGTAAACTGTAGAGTTATGTGCTGGATTCCCTGGCTGGTACAAACAGTTAATGCCCTTTGTTGCGAACCAAAAGGTTGATTTTTGGAGTCCATTCACAGGTGTCACGGGAGAAAGTCCTGGTGATTTGCTTGTGAAAAATGAGCCACTGAAAGTGCTATGGAGTGTAATTCTACTGTGACACACACAGATTGACCACAAGTCAGAACTGACTTAAGGGCAGATAGTTTAGTGTGTGTGTGTGTGTGTGTGTGTTTCCATTCAGCTTGGGGTGGGATTTTTTGGTTGTTGTGGCTCTTTTTTGTTGCTTTTTTAATTTTTTTTTAACTGTACAAAGATGAGTAAAACACTGTCTTTGGCTTCAAGGAACGTAATGACCTATGGAAAGTATAAAGCATGTTTTCTTTTTTTATGTTTTTCATTGTGTTTTAAGTCAAAGTTTACAGTGTGAGTCGATTTCTCCTACAATAACTTAACACATACTTTGTTATAGGACCCCAGCTGTTCACTATGTGACAGCAGCTTCCTCCCGTCTACCCCATATTTCCCGTGTACGTTTAGCCAGCTCCTGTCTCCCTCTCTTCTCATCTTGACTCCAAATGGAGCTGCCTACTTAATATCCTGTGTCTCCTGAAGCCAAGAAGCGCAGTCTCCACCAGTATCATTTTATGCTTATATAGTAGTTCAGTCTTTGTCTGAGTAGTTGGCTTCAGAAATGATTTCAGTTCTGGGCTAACATAGAGTCTGGTGACCAGGTCTTCAGGGGACCCTCCAGTCTGTCAGACCATCAATGCTGGTCATTTTACTAGAGTTTGAGTTCTGCGCCCCATATTTCTCTGGCTCTATCAGGGATTCTTTGTTCAGCTCCCTGTAATGGCAGTCTTTGGTGGTAGCTGGGTACGATCTAGTTCTTCTGATCTCATGTTGATGCAGTCTCTGGTTTATGTAGCCCTTTCTATCTCTTGGGGTCATATTTTCATTGTGTCTTTGATGCCCATCTTTCTCCGTTGCTCCAGGTGGGTTGAAACCAATTGATGCTTCTTAGATGACTGCTTGCTAGCTTTTAAGACCCCAGACACCACTCACCAAAGTGGGCTATACCCCAAAAAACCAGACCCACTGCCTTGAAGTCTATTCTGACTCATAACAACCCTATAGTACAGAGTAGAACTGCTCCATAGAGTTTCCAAGGAGTGCCTGGTAGATTTGAACTGCGGATTTTTTAATTAGCAGACATTACACTTAATCAGTACACCACCAAGGCTGCCGAAGTGGGCTAAAAAACATTTTAATAAACTTTGCTATGTAGTTGTACAAGATATTCTCTGAAACCAGGATCCTGAGACCCCCAACCCTGTGACTCTGTCCCTTGAAGTATTTGGTTTTGTTTAGAATACTTCTAAGCTTTGGATTTAGTCCATTTGTATAAAGCAGGTATTTTAAAGTTTCATGAAACTGGCTCCAATGCCCATAGCGACAGGAGAGCCTAAATGTATTTTTCAGGTATTTGTTTTTTCAAAACTCATTATGTGTTCCAGCAGATATAAAATGGCAAAGTGATCTAATTAAATTCAGTGGTTCATTATATTTTCTATCCTGTTTTTTCTTTTGTTTGCCTCACCCCTTTGAAAACTAGACTAATAAGAGATAATCTTTGGAGTCAGTCTTCATCTATAAGGGCCCTGAAGCATCTGTGAAAATTAAATTTTTCTTCCATCATGCAGATGTTTGGTTTTGCACTATGGAAACCATCAAGGTATTAGGGAATTAGTAATTGAGTAATGTCTCACCCCTTAAAAATAGTTTACCAAATGATATTTTGTATCATTAATACTTCTTTGAAGCCAAAGAAATGATAAATACAAAATTGAGAACAAGGACTGTATTGCTGAGGGAGAGTGGCCTGGGGCAGGAACTGGAAAAGGGAAGCATTCATAAGTAAGTGCAAGCTGCTGGTCAGTTTCTCTAAAGGAAGATTATATTTTAAATAAGACTATCAATGATACTGAACAGGGTGGAAATTGGGTCCAATTTTCCTGAACAATTGCCTGCATCTGCTGTGTAACCATATACAGCTATAGTCATTGATTGTGCAATCATTTGCTGGTTTAATTCCATCCATTTCCTATCTGTTATTTCAGACCTTGTAAAACATAAGGCCACGTTTTAAGTCAAGGGTTATATTTCAGGTAAGGCAATCAAGTTGTAATAAACTTATTTTATCTTTATGAAGAAATTATTGACCTTAAGGTCATTATCATCAAGACAGCCTAGGAAAACATACCAATTCTGCTCTTAATGCTGTTTATCTTTTGCCTGTTAAAAAAGTGTCACTTTACACATTAGGTAAAGTATATATCCTATTGCTTACAGGCAAATACTACTTAAAATACAAATTATGTACTATTGATGGTATGATTTTCTCTTCCTGGAAAAGTTAAAGTTATCATAAGTTTGATAATAGAGTCATCTTCTGGCTTCATAGGGCAATTAACTTACTGTATTTAGAGAGAGGCACAGCCTTGATAGGGCATCTTTAGTAAGCTTTTGCAAAGGCAGGAAAAATTCAGAATTAAATGTCATAAATTGAAGTCTTATACAGCTCAACACAAAGAATTGAACATAAGACTAGGAAAATAACCTCTCAGAGGTGTTTATCAAAATGTGCTTGCTGCACAGAAAAGGACAGTCTATATACCAGAAAGCAAGTTCATCAATTGCATTTCAGTTACTTTTGCTTGCCATCCCAAAGAAGGAAACTTTTCCAGGTACAGAATTCTGTAGGAGATTGTAATACCTATTTACAATTCATTGCTTTGGCCAATGTGTTGCTGACAGTGAAGTTTCCACATGTGTAGAATGCCTTTTTACTACTGTTTTATGTGAATGGATCTCAACACAACCACCCATCAAGTTAGCAAAAGAAGCTTCTAGTGGCATACCAAAATTAGCACCTGGATGCTTTCAGTGTGCTGAAAGAAATGAAAGAAATGAAAATCCCTCAAAGTAAATTTATTCCATTCTGTTTTGTTTCTGTTTCTGCTCTTTGATCTGTCTTTAGTTTGTTCAATCCGTTTAGCTTCCCCTTTGGAAGCCCTGGTGGTGCAGTGGTTAAAAGCTATGGCTGTGGACCCAAAGGTGCTCCTTCAGGTGTATGAGGCAGTTCTACTCTATCCTGCAGGGTCACTAGGAGTCGAAATTGACTTAGTGACAGTGGGTTTTAGCCACCCACTTATGGCTTTGAAGGAGATACCTGAACTCACTTTCAAGGGATGCTAGGACCCTGGGGAATACTGCTTGAAATTCACAGAATTGTCTGAATGGCTACCTCTGTGCTTCTGTATCAAACATCCTAACTCACAGAATTTTCCACTTTGCAACCAGCTACTCTGTATCTTGTACACAGTGCTATACTCATCCCAAATCCGGACATCTGGCATCCAGCAGGCAACTGACTAAAGTATTTTGGTGCTATAAAAATATGATTTATACGCCTGAATCCAATCTCTGATGATGCTGGGTTGATGTAGCTGCAGCTTACAAATTCAAAGTTGCTGCACTACAGAAAATGTCAGTGGCTTATTAGGCTATGTGTGGTTAAGTCTCTTCAGATGAGACTTTCATTTGCATTGTAGCGCATAGCCTGAATGTTGTAAAGGAACATGCTCAGAATTCTTCCCGTTGGAAACCTGTTTCCCAGATATCTGTTGTTCGGTGTTAGGCAGAAAATGCACCCAGGCAATAGACTGGTGGGCATCTATTATTGTTTTTGTTTTGGTAAAATATACATATAACCAAACATTGCTAATTCAACAGTTTTTACAGGTATCATTCAGCAATGTTATGTTCATCACATTTGTACCTTCACCATTATCCTTTGCCAGATTTTGCCACCACCCTTAACCTGAACTCATTGCTCCCTGACCAGTGGCTGACCCTTCCGGTCCCTCCCACCTATGGTAAATAGTAATAAACACTGGTCTAAATACACTTACCTGTAAGAGGAATCCTGTAATATGCATGTGACTGACCCATTCCACTCAGCCTGATACGTTCAAGGTTAATTCATGCTGCAGCATGTGTCAGACTTCATTTCTGTCTATACAAAGTAATGTTCAGACGTGCTTTAAAGCAAATGTTTCATATTTCTTTAATGATCAGGATAAATGCATGTTCCAGTTATGTTGACTATTTGACATCCTGTTACTTCTAGACCGTGGGTCCATCCTGCTGACGGCACAGAAGTCTTCCTGGGTCATTCCCAGCACCATCAATTCAGTACCTCTGTAGACACTGCATTTGGGGAAAGCTCAAAATGAAAGTAGAGCAGAAATACAAGCCCAGCTTCCTAGGCTACCCAGAGGGGGGACATAACTTACAAAGTGACCCTCGCATCAGCCGCTGTTTCTTTTTCGTTTTGAGTTAGTGAAGCTTGTAGCTCCAGATCTGTGATAAAAATACTCTCATGGATTAATACTGCTTCAATCTGATAGATACTCACACTTTCATTGTTTTTAAAAAGTAGTTTCAAAAGCTACTTTTGGAGTTCTATTGTCAACATCCTTGATTATATTTTTTAAATGAGTCCTTTTAAATGAGTCCTTTCTTTTTAAGAATATAGTTTTAGTAAGAATTTTGACTACCATTTCATATCCAGGGTTGCTTTTCATCTATGAGCTAGATAATAAAATAGTTTAGGCTAAGTACATTATTTTAAAAGTAATCTAAAGTAGAGGAAAATTGAAGGAACCCTGGCAGTACACTGGTCAGAGAGGTTGTCTGCGAGCTAAAAGGTTGATGTTTCTAACCTACCATGGCTCCACAGGAGAAAGATGTGGCAGGCTGCTTCTGGAAAACTTACAGCCTTGGAAACCCTATTGGGCAGTTCTACTGTATCCTATAAGGTCACTGTGAGTCCAATCAATTTGATGACAGTGGGTTTGGGTTTGTTTTTTTGAATTGACTTACGTTGCACGTGAGTTATTCGGTTAGATTTTACTATACCACTGGGATTTGAATAAAAGCTGTATTCTTCATGAATATAGAAATGAGTGGAACCTTTGTTTTGCTTATTAGATTGGCTAATTACATAAATGATATATTTTTAATTTGAATAAGAAGCTGATAACTTTAAAAATAATTTCTCAGAGGTGTCATAGAAATCCAGTAAAATAATTTCACCAATTTTTGTGACACTCAGCGTTTTTAAGATAATTCTCTCCTACTCTGAAAACAGAAGCCTTAGGGTATTGGTGGAGAGGTGGGGGGGAATCTGAGTGGAAAATAAATTTAAGCTTCAGCATGTTGCTTTGCTTTCTAGGGGGAGGGGGTAGTGATATAAAGGAAAATTACCAAAATGTTAGTTATCAGAAAAGGTAACAAAGTAAACAAAGTCCCCAGCACTCCGCAGAGGGCAGCTCAGTTGCTCAGATTCCCTTGGCATCCCTGATTCTCCATAATTGAACCGCAGCTTTCCTTTCCCACTGCTCCCCTTTTTCTGCTTGTATTTCAGGCAAACTGTGCACTTCAGTGTTCGGGAAAATGGGTTATGCTTGAAAACTTTGGTCCTCAGTTTAGTATGTCCTTCTGTTCCCTGTCAAAATTCTACCCAGCAGTGAAAACCCGGGCCCACTGTCTTCTGTTCCGTGACCCTTCTGTGTGTTTGAATCCTTTCTTGAGCCCTGGTAGCAGACACAGTGGTTAAGTGTTGGACTGCTACCCAAGTGGTCAAAAGTTCACATCTACCAGCTGCTCATTGAAAATAGGACAGTTCTACTGTGCCCTGGAGAGTCTGTATGTATTAGCATTGACAGCAATGAGTTTTGTAACACCACCTCTGAGAAGAAAGCAAACCACTGACAGCAGTTAAAAAGTGTAAGTCAGAGAAGGAAAAGATGAGAGTCAGGGCAATAAATCAGAAGACCAATGCAGTAGTGTGAACCAAGACACTTGAAAGGAAGAGAAATGAAACTGGGATGCATTCGTGCCTATGAGAACAGGAGTCACAGATTCTGCAGGGTATCTGTCTAGTTTAGGTGATAGCAGTGCAAAGCCAGTACCAGCTGCCATTGAATCAACTTCCCCTGGTGGCAACCACATGTGTGTTAGAGTAGAGCCATGCTCTCTAAGGTTTTCAGTGGCTGATCTTTCAGAAGTAGATTGCCAGGACTTTCTTCTGAGGTACCTCTGGGTGAACTTGAACCTCCAACTTTTTCTTTGGCAGCCAGGTGAACTAACCATTTCCACCACCTAGGTACTCCAGAAATCTCTTAGAAGGGGACAGATTGGTCCCAAAGACAAGAATGGAAAGCAGGAAGAATAGCCAATTTAGGGGAAAAAATTAAGTTCCAGTTGAGGTGCTTATGGGCTATCCAGCATCTAGGTATAAAGAAATGTAGGAAGAAGTGAAACATAAGGATCCACAACCCAAAAAAGAGAGTAGGAGTTGTCAGTATGTATTGTGAGGTACAGAGAAGATCAAGCTAGGAACAACAGAATATAAATTAAGGCAAGGCTCTGGAAAAGAGCAATCAGAAAGAGAAGGACCCAGAAAACCAGAGAGAAAAAGTAAGAGAGTACAAACGGTCAGACAGTGTTGAAATGCTGGATTGCTCAGGTAGAATGAGAACTTAGAAGAGGCCTCTAGATCTGGCCATGAGAAAAGCAGTAGGGACTTTTAAGAAAAAAGTTCTGGCCAATTTTCATGAGGCAAAAGCTAGACTGAGATGTGACTAGAAAGTGAGAAGTGCCAAGTGAGGACGCCTCTTTCAATATGTTCAGTGGTGAAAGAAAGAGCCAGAGGGGAGGTAATGTCAGTGTCAGAACCGAGAACATCTGCTTAGCTGGAAAGAAAGGAGGTGGTAGTGAAGGAAGGTATGCAAGACAGAATAATGTAGTTTTAATCTCCCCTACTAGACTTGTCCTTTTTGTCCTTGTATTTTTCTCGTTCTCTTGGCTTAACATAATGTCTTACAACAAGCATGTGTTCAATGAATTAAGTAAATGGTATCAGGTAACATTACCCTGGTGGCGTAGTGGTTAAGGGCTGTGGCAGCTGAACAAAAAGTCAGCAGTTCGCATCTACCAGATGCTCCTGGGAAATCCCATGGGACAGTCGTCCCCTGTCCTTGAAGGTCACTGTGTATCAAAATCAACTCAATGGCAATGGGTGACAAGACTACAGGAGTCAGAGTCTGTTGGAAGGTAAGGTAGTGGTACTTTTGGTCATCTCAACTCTTAAAAGAAACCTAAGCAAAAGTTTAAGGGCCCTTTAGGAATAGTTTGAAAAATGATATCCCTATATAAAAATAACTTGATGTTGATGCTCCTTGTTTTACTTTAGAGGAGATAGAAAATGATAGCTATTCAATTGCAAAACCTCAAAATATACAAGTTTTTTTCTCAAGAAAGTGAGATGGAAAAACATAACTTACTGGCAACAACTATATGCAGAGGAACAGTTTTATACAAGTTTTGATTACATGATAAGGCTATTGCAAAATAAACATAAGAAAATTGGAAAAATTGATCATGAGACTTAGCCTAATTGCCGAAAGTCTGATGTGATTACAAATCCAACTTATTGATGGTGGCAAACAAAAATATGTTAATAAGACTTAACTAACGTCATTCTATTTTCTAGTGATTTATTATTTTGCAAATATGTCTTATTTAATCTTTGTAATTAAGGGCCATCTGTTTTTAATGTTCCTACAGTTAGGTAGGTGTTATAAAAACACCCAGATGTAAAATACATGATACATAAATATTCCACATAGTTGGAGTTTATGTGTTCAGTATTATCAGCACTAAATACATAATACTGAATCTGTCACATGTTAGTGGCAAGCTGGATTCAGTCCAGTGAACGGATATTGTATAAGAGTACACTGATGCTTTTACCAGAAATTATAATGGGTCTCTATCAAATCTATGGAAGCAGCAGTCAAGAAATTAAACAATGTATTGCAATAGCCAAGTTTATTACAGAAGACTTCTTTTTTTCTCCTTTTTTTTTTCATTGTGATTGAGTGACAGTGTACAATCCATTTTAAATTTGCAAGCCCACGCGGTCTGCAGCTCCTTCTGCTGTCCTTGCCCAGTGACAGCACACTCCTCCTTTCCATTCTATGCATGTCATATCCTCTTAACAATCTCCTGTCCCCTCCTTTTCACCCTGTCCACTCCCTTCTAGTAAGAGGCTAATAGGACGACATCTTATAGATATATAGAACCATAAAGTGTACACACGATATGGTCACTCTGTGTCCCCAGGTCCAGTCCATTCCTGTCCAAAGAGTTGACCTCAGTAATGATTTATGATCAGGGGCAGCATCGGGTCTAGGGGCCATGTTCCTGGGGGAGCTCCCAGGCCTGCAGACCATCAGTTGCAGTCTTTTAGTGGCATTCTCAGGGTGCACCTTTTTTTTTCTCATGTTGCCACTGGGACTCAACATTGTGAGCCCCACTGAAGCTATCATTGGTGCTGGCTGGGCACCATCTGGTTCTACTGGTCTCATGTTGGTATAGTCACCCATTCATGAGGGAAGAGACCTCTTTAAAGTGTTAAAAAGCAAAGATAATCAGCTGACACTAGCCATGGTGTTTTCAATTAGCTCATATGCATGTGAAAGCTAGACAGTGAGAAAAGAAGACTGCAGAAAAATGGATGCCTTTGAACTGTGGTTTTGAGAAAGAACATTAAATATACCATGGACTGCTAGATGAAAAAAACAGACCTGTCTTGGGAAAAGTACAACCAGAATGCTCCTCAGAAACAAGGATGATGACACTATGTCTCACATGCGTTGGGCATGTTATCAGGAAGGACCATTTCCTGGAAAAGGACATATCATGTTTGGTAAAGTAGAGAGTCAGAGAAAAGGAGGAAGCCCCTCAACAAGATGGATTGACACAGTGGCTACAAAAGTGGGCTCAGACATAGCAACAATCTCACAATGGCACGGGATGACACAGGACCAGGCAGTGTTTTCTTCTGTCTACATAGGGTCACTATCAGTTGGAACCAACTCAGTGGTACCCAACAACATCAAATCTATTTTTCTTGAAAGTACATACTGACTAATATTGACTGTTTTTTAAACAAGTTACATGAATCACTCCTAGGTAATTAATTATCCCAAATAGGAAACAGAATACCAGTGTGCTGGCAGTTTCTCAGTGTGGCAGATGGCAATTATTGCTTTAAAAAAGAGAGAGAGCATAGAATGTGTCCCAATACTGTACACCATAGGGATCTGAGGAATTTTTGACCGAAATTGAGAACTAAAAGAAGAAACCTTTAAAGATCTTATTGTTCAAGCCCCTCGATTGACAGATAAAGAAATAGAGGACCTGAGAAGCTAAGTAATTTTCTTGAAGATGCATAGCTAGTTTGTCACTGAGCTGAAACTAGCAACTAGACTTCCTGGCTGCATTAAGTGCTATGTTTTTTTCCATTGCCTTCTAGAAAGCCCTAAAGTTCTTGCTCAGTGACTCAGCGTGAATACATGAAGGACTTTCCTTCTGTCTGTTAGTCTTCTAAGATGAATAAGCAGTGGTAGAAGCTTTGAAAAGATCTACTGGTATACAGGCACACTTGTTATTACTTGCTGTTAAGTAGATTGACTCATGACAACCCCTAAAAAAAATAATAACAACCAAGTTCTTTACTGAGGAGTCATTTCCAACTTATAGTCACCCTATAGGGTAGAGTAGAACTTCCCTATAGAGTTCCTTAAGGCTATAATCTTTACAGAAGCAGCCTGCCACATCTTTCTCCCACGGAGCAGCCTAAAGAGTTTAAAACACTAGCTTTTTGGTTAGCAACTGAGCCACTTAACCACTACTGCACAAGAGCTCCTTATGGTGACCTCTGCCAGCCTTTATGCCTCTTATCCCTTGCCTCACACATACATCTTGTTTCTAAATTCTGTCAGTCTTACAGGAAACTCTCTAACCTCCATGTGGAAAAAACCTCTAATTGGTCTCAGTTTCTCCAACTAAATGGGTGGAAACCTAAGTTCAAGAATTACTTAACTCTTAAACATAGAACTACCATATGATCCAGCAATTCAACTCCTGCGTTGTATACCCCAAAGACTTGAAAGCAGGGACTCGAGCGGGGACTCAACGTGTACACCACTGTTGACTGCAACATTCTTCACAGTAGCCAAAAGGTAGAATCAGCCTGTTTCCAAAAACAGATAAATGTGATACATATGTACAGTGAAATATTATTTAGTCATAAAGAGAAATGAAGTCCTCTGCATACATGCCACAACATGAATGAACCCTGAAAACTTTATGTGAGTGAAATAAGTCAGACACAAAAGGGTATGAGTGTATGATCTCACTTATATGAAATACCTAGAATAGACGGATGCACTGAGATAGAAATTTATTATCTATTGCCAGGAGCTCGGAGAGTGGAGAATGGGGAGTTATTGCTCGAGAGATACTGAGTTTATCTTTGGGGTGCCTTCAGAAACAGTGGTGATAGTTGCAGAATAAGGTGAATGTAGTTCACGTCACTGAATTGTGCACTTAAAAACGGTTACAGTGGCAAGTTTTTTGTTATATGTATTTTACCACCCAAAAAAAAGATTAAAATATGCTCTCCCTAAACAGTTTAAAGATAGGTAGACAGATAAGATTCTTAGGGTTTGTTCTTGTATTGGTGGGGAAGAATCTAGTTCAGTGTGCGCTGGCTGCCACCGTGTCTGTCACCTGTAGCATCCCTGGTTGCCCTAGAGCACTGTGTCTTCAATAATAAAAGTTGTGTTTCTGAGGATTACGATGGGCCAGGCACTGTGCTCAACACTTCTTGTGCCTTATCTCCACTCAGTCTCATGAGGTAGATAGGTATTAGCACATGGGACTCAACAGCAACAGGATAAAATAGAATTTTTTCCTCTTAAAAATGCCTAAAAATAAAACATTTTATTTTCTTTATGACTTCTGGACTCTCATTTTATGCACATTAAGTCTGACCAAATGGGGTGCACTTTTCATTCCTTTTGTAAGCCTCCGGTAAAAATGCTGAAATCCCCCATAAAAACTGGTTGTAGTGATGGTTCATTGAAATCTAATTTGTGGCCTGGGTGTTTCACAATACACAAAATTTCTTCATAAGAGTTTACCGTTGGGGTGGGACTTCAACTTATAAAAATTCACAATTTAGGTTTTTAAGTTTCATCAGTAGATAAGAAAGAGAATAACCATTTTCCATCTCACTGGAAACTGAAAAGAAAGAATGGTAAAGAGTGAATAGGAACATAAGATTTTGACCCAAAAATGATTGGGCCAAACTTTTTAAAGATTTGTTAATTTCTTGAAGATTTCTATTTCAAGGGATCGTGTGCAGATGGTATACATGTATATTTACTGAAAGGGTCTAAATGTAGGCTAATTTCTTTTAAAGGAATCCTAAAGGAGGTAGGATTCCTTTTACCTCTACCTTTCCTCTTAGTTCAGAGGTCCCTAAGGAGGTCTCTACAACACGGTTGTTGTACTGGTTCACGATAAAGTTTATTTAGAGTCAACTGCAATGAAAATATGAACTTGAGACTCCAGAGTACTTAGTACTCTTTTCTCTCACAAATCCAAAATAAAACTCACTAAGTGCTCAGATGGAGATGTTTTGATGAGCTTTCATGTCTTTGGGTAGAAATGCTGCCTTTAGCACAGTACTATGTAACAAGGAACCATGCATCTCTTCGTTTCTGTATTCCACACCATTTACTGAGCACCAGTAACGTCTAGAGATACAGACGAATAGGGTGCAGTCTCTCCCCTCAAGGTACTTATAGTCTAGCAAAGGAGACTATCATTAAAACATGTTGCTGTGATCCTATGTGGTAAATATAATAATAGAGCTGTGCATGGAATAATGGATATGACATCTAAATGTCCTTGTTATAGAAAAAGGCAGGTCATCCAAAATTTGCTGTCAAAGTAGCACTATTCAAAATAACATTTTGCAGGTAGTACTAGTTACTCACTCACTCCCTCCCCTCAAGTCGAGTCTGACTCATAGTGACCCCAAACGTCAGAGTAGAGCTGCCCCACAGAGTTTCCAAGGAGTGCCTGTCGGATTTCAACTGCTGACCTTCTGATTAGCAGATTTAGCACTTAACCACTACACCACCAGGGTTTCTGAGAGTACTGGTAGGGAGGGAAAAAAAGTATCTGAGTTGAAAGATTAACAAAGATTATTTTTCCCTAAGCTGGGCCTTAGTTAACCCCACTTAAGTGTTTCTCTTTGCCACTCTTTCTTTCACTGTTTAGTTTTCTTCATCTTTCACACTTCCTCACCCCACGAGAAGCCAGATGTTAAGGAAATTGTCTTTTTGACAAACGTCACTAAATGATGACTCCCCAGCGGGAATAATTGTGGATTCTGTCCACTAAATATAAAAGTACTGTGTGGCCTGATAATGTGAAGCAAAGCACCACCTATAGTTCTTTATAACAAGGACAATACAGATAGGACAGCACTCTCTGAGAACCAAGCCTGTGTTCTGTGTGACTTTGAATTCTGTATAATTCTTTAATTCCTGAAACAGGTTGCTTTTTCTGTATTTGACTTTGTCATGTGCTACGAATACCTGTAAGGTGAATAAGGCCGTGTCCCTAGCCTTAAGGACTTCGTGACAAAGCAGGATAAGTAGACATATAAAAGAATTACAGTACAGTGTAAAAATTACTACAAATAATGCATGTACCAGGGATTACAGGAGTATCAAGAAAGAAAAATTTACTCTGCTTAAGAAGTCAGGGAAAGCCTCATAAATAAGGTGACATTTGAATTGGGTCTTGAGAGGTGAATAGAAGCTGTCTTTCAATTAGTTCGTGTTTAGGTAAACACACTTGCCTTTCTTTGCTAAACACTTAAATCCTTTCACCTTCCTGGCAGGGTCCAGCATTACTATTATTTTCTTAGTTAAATTTTATTTAAAAAGTGAATAATTAATTTTTGTTGATAGTCTGGACTACTGCTATGAAATAAAAACATTAGCAAAATTGTAGGTGGAAAGCAGAACTTGAGGTGAGCAGAGGGGAAGAGGGCTTCTGCCATATGGGAACTAAGGCCACTGGGCAGTAATCCAGTGATTCATCCTGTCATTCCTCTTCCTCTGTAGCCATCAGGTTTGGGCGGATGCCACAGGCTGAGAAGGAGAAGCTGTTGGCGGAGATCTCCAGCGACATCGACCAGCTGAACCCAGAGTCTGCCGATCTACGGACCCTGGCCAAACACTTGTATGACTCATACATCAAGTCCTTCCCGCTGACCAAAGCAAAGGCGAGGGCCATCTTGACAGGAAAGACAACAGACAAATCAGTTAGTTCTCTTCTGTCTTGGTTTGGGGAGGTTGGGTTCTCCCCACCTTGAGTAAATGATCTACCATGTTATGCAGACACGTGCAGAATTCTCTTCCGCTTTCGGCTGTTACATATTGCAGGCTGAATCTGGAAAGCAAGAAACATTTCCAGATAGGATAAGTAAACATTGTTTTTAAAAGGGGCAATGTACCCTGTAGTCTCTTAATATAGCCTTGGAGAATAGGACGAGACTATATGGATCATCTTAACTTTGCAGGAGTGAATTCAAGCCCCTCATTTTACCATCCTCTTTCAGGAATCCAATTCTTATCTTGCCATTAAAATAATGAACCACAACAACTTTTTTCCAAGCTACCCTCTTTTCTCTGAGAAGTCTCCTCCCTGAGAAATGATATTTCAGTCACATAATTTTTTTACTTATCTTTTAGGAAGAACTACTAGAGTTACCACTCACAAAGTTCAGTAAGTGACATAAAAGTACTTTCCAAAGATCACATCACCTTTCTTTCATTGTAGCACTGTTGATTATTCGTGGGGAACTGGATGCACTGTCTCTTTATTACATACATTTAGTTCTCTGCTGCCAGCCTCTCAGTGGCCAGGGCTAAAACTAAGTCTGTAGGCTCATTGGTTACCACTGTTTGGAAAACCCGGAATGGGGTGTCATAATAAGGAGACAGTACTTGTTACTGAGTCAAGATTTCTAAGAAGTAGAACTCATTCCTGATGGAAAGTCTGTGAAGCAATGTAGAATTATTTTAAAACAAACTTACACCTCGATTTTAGTCCCACTTCTGCTGCCACCTTGCAGTGTGTCCTGGGTCTCAGCTCTGTAGCTCTGCTTTTACAGCCAGGGTCTGGCTTTGTGTAGAATGTCAGCAGCATGCCACTAGGGTAGTTTAAGAGTCACAGAACACATCAACAGTCAGGAAGCCCAAATCCTGAAAGCCCTTATGCGCAATCATTTCTCTTTAAATGATTGCCTCCATGAGAGGTATGCAGTTGCTTGGATAGAGATGTGTAGCTTTTTCTGTGCTCAGGAATATTTGGGAAAAATTTTTATTACCCTTCAATGTATTTTGATGATAGTTACAAGGTGCTGTTAATTCCTGTTAGCTATATCTATCATAAGCATAGAACCAGCTAACAGAAAAGAAAAAGTCCTGTGGAATATTACCATGTAAAAGGCCATGTGTCAGTAAGGGCAGTAAGTTTTTTGACTGCACCAGTTACCCTAATGGTATACCTATATCCAGTCCTTGCCTATTACATTAAATTCATACATCCATTCTACTGCTGCTGTTATTATCCTCTTTTTAAAGATGAGGAAGCTGAAGTCCAGGGAGGTGACACAGTTTGTCCTAAGATCACATAGCAAGCATGTGGAAGAATGAGGACTAGAGTGCAGGGGTGATGTTCCCTAGGTACCTTCAGAGCTGGCGTCACTCACTTGTCATTCCCATTGGCTAGCAGTGAGCCCAGGAGTCACAGATACCAGGGAACTGTCCACTTGGACAAACTTTCTGAGTATCACTTTTATCAATTTTTAGGGCATTGGTTTGTTCACTCCTGCTATCCCAGTGTGTGCTTTGCCAGGAAATTTTTCTAGTGCTGCTTTGTTGTTTTTTGAATTACAGAGACCAGGCTGACTGTCTTCAGCATGCACAGGATTGCAGAACATAGGTGCCAGCAAAGCTGAGCCCTTTATGCATTAAATGGAAAAAGTTGAGGCATAGCCTATGAAACATAACTAAAGTCCTCTACATGGCTGACTTAACTATGGGAAACAAACTACATTCATTTTGACATAGCAGTGAAGTGCTACAGCTGCTAACCAAAAGGTCGGCAGTTCAAATCCGCCAGACACTCCTTGGAAACTCTATGAGGCAGTTCTTCGCTGTCCTATAGGATCATTATGAGTCAGAATCAACTTTTGTTGAGCTTTTTTGTTAGCTTTTTTGTGAGCTTTTTTGTTCGTTTGTTTCATTTAAAGGTAGATAAAGGGAAAACTAGACTGACATGGCTGAAGAGGGTCATCATTTTTAAGGCAGCTTGCTGAAAGCTGGTAATGGATAAGACAACCGAAGGCTAGGAGGCCAAGAACCCGGAAAGGGCAGAAGAGAAAGTATCCCAAGACAGACCATTTCACGATTTCATCTTGGGGCCAATTCATTTTTAAGCATTGCTTTCTCTCGTCTTCTCTTCATTTCCCAGTCCAGATCTGGGATCCATGCTGGGAAACCTGTCGGTTTAATAGTGTGTGAAAAGATTGGAGGAAAGCTTTTTTTTTTTAGTTTGCCCATTAGTCAAGAATTGAAGCTTACACTGAGGGTGGCCGGCATAGTCTCTATCTGTATGACTGAAGAGTGCAGAGCTCAGGCCACTGTAAACCTCACTCCAGTTGAATCCTCTAAATATGAGCTAAAAATAAGAGAATTAGAGGCTTTTTATGAGCTCAACAAGTACTAAACTATTTTAAGAGGAAGGTCTGCAAAATGCTTGACTCTGGGCTTCTCAAGTTCAAGGGCCAAGAATTTGTCAGATTTTTAATTGCCCTTGGTGGCGTGGTTAGGTGCTGCCTCTGCTAACCAAAAAGTTGGCAGTTCACATCCCAGCAGGCACTCTGTGGAAACTCTATGCAGCCGTTCTCCTCTGCCCTACAGGGTCACTGTGAATCAGAATAACTCCACGAAAGTGGGTGTAGCTGGGCTTTGATGTAGTAACTAGAATTGCACTTTGCCGGTAGTGGTTACTCAGATGGTATTAACTTAATTGAATTAGAAGCTGTTGCCTCAGCCCTTTGGAACTCTGCACTTTGAACAGAAGACCTCTAACTAGCCGGATATCAGCTCAACTGTACTGGACCTCATTAATGAACTGGATGAGCCAGAACTGCTTCTTGTTAGGGTCTGGAAAGAAAAGAGAGGCAGAGTCAAAGTAATTCATTCCCTGATTACACAAAATAAAACTCTTTGGCACTCTCGTTTCTGCTTATCTTACAAAATCAAATTAAGCACTAGTGGAAAGAAATACTTCAGAGAGAGAAACATGGGAGAGAGAAAAAACTCCAAACTGTGATTTCCAGGGAGGCTGGAGATTTGTTGTTTATCTGCACGGTCATGCTATTCATTTGATAGCAGCTGTCTCCGGAGGGCTGTGTTATCTCTTGGCCAGGGCGTGTGGAAGTTAAGATTTCTGCATTGAGAAGAAAGTTTTGTGAAAGTAGGGACTCTCGAGAGATTCGAGGAGGCTAAAAAAAAGAAAGAAAGAAAGTGGTCACTGCTAAAACTCTTTGGGTCTGGTTATGCACCCTGTTGGAGACTGAGGTCATTGTTGGTGGTTAGGCCAAGCCTGGGTAGATGACCACTCACTCAGAACCTTTGGAAAAGGAAATGACTTTATTGCTCAACTTAACCATTGCCCATTTGGTCTTCTTTATCGAGGGCCTGGTAATCTTTTCTCTAAGGCTCAGCACCAATATTCCCCTGCAGGCCAGCTAAAGGTCTCTCCCACTCCAACTAAATCCTCTTTCTCTTACATCTCAGTCTCTGGAGCCACCTGTGCCTTTCAAAAGTAATAGATAAATGAAATGCTCTTGCTCCCTTCCTGTCTTCTAACTGTATCTTTGCAATGTGATACCCTGCCTTCCGTTGTCTCACCTGAAACAATAATGCTTGGAAGTTTTAGGCTCAGGGCTAGAGAAATGTGAGCTACAAGGTGTCTGATCACTTCAGGAGACATTTTAGGAGCCAAATGTGCTTTAAAATCAGGTGTTGCTCAGTCGATTCTGATTTATGGCAACTCCCTGTGTGCAGAGTAGAACTGTCTTCCACAGTTTTCAAAGCTACAGCCTTTCAGAAGCCAATCACCAAAGCTTTCTTTGGAGGTGACTTTTTGGGTGAGTTCAAACCACCAACCATTTGATTATTAATTGAGTGTGTCACCATTCTCACCACCCAGGGACTTCAGTAGGTCTTTCAGCCACCCTCAAACAGCAATGGAGCTGACTCCATTGATGCATTTTCCTTTCAGTGGCTTGTTTCAGCCAAGGTCTCTTTAAGAGAACTTACTGGCCTCTGAAAATTTTAGATTTGCCAGAACCAGGGGGCTGTGTTTCGTGAAGGCAATTTGATAACTGAACAGACTTTGGAGAAGTTCCCAGTGTTTGACTGTTGTCCTGATGTGATGTTCACACAGGGTGTAGCATTGTCACATGAGCCCATGTTTGCCTATGAAAATAAACAGAGAGTGGTTTTCAAAAACCATCTTCAGTGCCATGGTTTGTCATAAAACAATAAACAGAAAAACTCTTGGTGTATCTGCCAACTCTTCACACCCTGTGTAAGAGATGGCGAAGCCATCGCTACAGTCTGTCTGCAAACAAGAAACAAACTTTTTCCTAGCCTCATATTGGACTTGGAGTCCCAGAGCATCCCATTGTTTATGATGAGTACATGTGGAGTCACTGGTTTTATAATCACAAGAACAAACTGGTGCCATCCGAAAAATGGTTCTTCTAAACAGTGGGAAATATGAAACTCCTAAATAATGAAACCAGTACAGAAATGTAAAACTTTGGGGAAAGCATTTCCACACCCATTTAAATTTGTTCGTTCTAAAACCTAACATTGACCATCCAGTGGTAACTTAAACTATTGGAAAGCTGTCTGTCCTTTTAAATCCTACACTTAACAACTAAACAAAACATGCCATTTTTCCCCTTATCTGGAGAAAAGCCTGGGAATTTGCTTCTCCTAAAAGAAAGATAGAAACACTAGGGGCATACTGGTTAGAAAGATCAGCAGTTCAGTCCGCTAGGTGCTCTTTGGAAACTCTATGGGGCAGTTCCGCTCTTTTCTGTAGCATTGCTATGAGTCAGACTTGACTCTAGACAGCGGGTTTTGGTTTTAAAAGAAAGATAAGTGTACCTGGGTTTTGCAAACGGTTAAGTGCTCAGCTGCTAACTGAAGAGTTGGAGGTTCAAGGTCACTCATAGGCACCTTGAAAGATAGGCCTGGCCGTGCAGACCCTACAGAGCACAGCTCTCCTCTGATACGTAGGAGGTCACTGGGCATTGAAGCTGACTCAGTGACAACTGGTTTGGTTTTTTTTTTGGTAGAAGAATGCTATCAGGCAGGCCCTCAGAGCGTTAGGGAAGAGAGCAGTCGGAACTCTAGTAGAGAGAAGCAAAGGAACAGGACAATGATGGTGAGTTGTCTTAGTGGCTGCTGAAGAAATTGATCTCCTGGGATTATTAAACCACATCAGTATCAATAAAGAAAAACAAACTTTTGTTGCCAGGGCTCTCACGAATAGCTATAGGTAAAATAACAAACCTAAATCATCTTCTTTCACAAAACAAATAAAAAGGTAATATTTTGTAGCGTTAAAAAGAAAAGCTTTTTTTTTAAAAAATGATTAGACCCATATGATTGGGCCAGTGCCCTTGTTTGCCAGCTGAATAACTTTTTGGCTGGCAGTTGATGCTTTTTAAGAGCTGTGATTATGTGCTAGCTCATTAGAGTATGAATAATTCTTATTCCATTTGTATTTTTCTTAACTCTCTAAATATTCTAGGAACACAGAATTACATTTGGTAGGCTTTCAGACTTCACACCTATCACATGCAGTGCTTAACCAGCACCTTTAAGAAATTAAGAGTTCAAAAGACTCTGCCGCCAAGATCCTACGATATAAAAACTTCAGTATGAAAGCCTCAGTTTCTCCCAGGAGACTCACTTTATTAAAAAAGGAAAACGATTAAAGTGTGGAAGTGGAAGGAGAGGGGAAGGAAAAAAAAAAAAAACCTCAGTCAGGGGTCAGGAAATCTGGTTCGAGACTTCAGGGTTTGCCATAAATAGCTGTTTGACGTTTTAAAGTCAGTTTACTCCTCTTGGCCTGGATTTGTTCACAGTTAGGCAGAGCATGATTATGTAGATTATTTCTGAAGATCCCATGGTTCTCAACAAAATAGGAACAGCATGGGGAGGAACCAGGAAGAGATTAAGGAACCGAAACTGATGCATCTAGGATTAATATGCACCCAATGAAGTTAATCTAGGAAGCCGTGTGTCTGAAGGGATAGAATTCAGACAGAAATGGAAAAAGGAAGGAAGCAAGAAGAAGAAGATTGTTGGTGGTGGTGAACAAGTTGGTTCTGATTCACTGTGACTCTTGGTACAACTGAACGAAACACTACCCGGGCCTGCACCATCCTTACAAATCATTGCTGGGCTTGAGCCCATCATTGCAGCCACTGGGTCGCTCTGTCTCGTGGAAGGTCTTCCTTTTATACCAAACATGGTGTCCTTCTTTAGGGACTGGTCCCTCCTGATAACGTATCCAGAGTACATGAAGAAGATAGGCCCTATGAATTCACATTTTACTCCTTGAGCTTTCCCTCTCCCCTGTCAGAGAAAATGAAGAGTATCAGCTTAGGCCCTTCTTTGTCCAGGCCAGATTTTTAACTCTGACAAGCTCAGTGAGTGATTATTTCTGAGGGCATATAGTTGCCTAATGATTGAAAATGTAAAGACTTTACTTAGCATTGTAAAAAAGAATATAAACGTGGAAGTGCAGTACAATTTATGTGGACTGTGTTACCAGTGATACAGTATTAAATTCATGATTCAGAAAAATTCTGACAGCCACCTGAGGTTTGATGTGATGAACTGTCAGTAAGCAGGCAGAGCACTAGGCTTAGCTTAGGATGAGAATCTTCCGTTGTGACCTGGGAAAGTGAAGCACAAGTTAAGGGCAGTATCAAAATTGGTGACTTGGTTGCATAGAAAGATTTCAAGGTAGAGGGATCCTGGTGGTCACTCATGATCTCTCAGTACAGTTTGACAGATCCACCTGGAAGTTGAAAGAATCTATGCAGGTGTCAAAAATACAGTGAAAACATTATCAGATATACTAGGAAAAACAAAGATCACCACCTGGTATTTATTTGCATGTCAGTACCCAGGATACTCTGCCAGCTCACTGCTTTTTCTGAGATGCTGAAGGGACTTTAAAAAAAGAAAAAGACATTAGAATAGTTTGGCATGATGATGGGGGTGCTGATTCCTTTCTCTGTCCTTGAGTGTTTACTGCCAGGAAATCCTGACCAACATTGATTGCCAAGGGGTTAAAGTCACATTGTTGTTAAATTGGGAGAGAAAATTAGCAGCATTTTGTGCCCTGTGTTCAACTATCACAGTTTCAAAAACAGGAACCTGGGGCTTTATATGAGGGGACAGGGGAAGTAAAGGGAAGAGTCACAAGGGTGATTTATTAGGGCACAGTTCCAGATAAACTGCTTACATGGAGGTGAAAGAATTCTTGTATACATTCTGTGCCAAGAAGCCAAGGGGTTGAGCAGAAGCAGCTCATCAGAGAGTTGAACTGAGCGAGAAATGCTCTTCCCACCCGTGAAGAAGTGGTGATTTTAGTTCTGGTGTTTTTATTTGTACATGTGCAGTTGGACATTTCAGGTACCCACACCACTGTATTCTCATGGCAGGAAAGATGGGTACTATTTGGCTGTCATAATGTACTGCAAAATTCCTGAGGACCAGAACCACACTTTTTTTCAGTTCTGTGAAAGCATCATGGTCCATCCAAAGTTCTCTCAGAATTAGAGTCTGGCATACTGGGAAAGCTCATTGAATTATCATTGGGACAGTTGACTGTCCCTTCTGCCTGTCTTTCCTCTCACATTAGTAATATCTCTGAAGGTGATTTAAAGAAAAGTTTTCTAGGAAACACAGTAAGTACAATGTGTTAAAGGAAAATTTGTAGTGTCCCTTGTGTGCTCCTGGTTTCCTTGAAGAACTGGTTAGAGCCACCAGTCAGACTTGCCCTTGGGTCTTCATGTCTGTCTTCTTTTGGGATTTGCTGAACAATACAGTTGAAGTTAATTTTTTGCTGACAAAAGTGAGAATTTCTGTAATAACTAGTAAATGGTGTCGGGATAATATGCAAGTTTGGAAATCTATCCAATATTTAAGAGTTCTTAATATTAGTGTATTTCCTCCAGTGTACAACAGACTTCGCAGTTAGGTTAACATCATAGACTCCTATAAAAATTAATAGAATCTCTAAACCAGTAGCTCTTGAAGCTGGCCACACATGGTACCGCCTTCTTCCTGCAATTCAGGAGAGAATTCTCAGCATCTCTGTTCACAAGAAACTTTATTTTTAGTCCATCAGAGATGCCATCTTCAGTGTACATATTTGTGTACATGTCACACATGCATCTATAGACACACTCTCATATGTATACCCTGCTTCTGAGAAATGCAACTAGAATTTCATCAAAGAAGAGATGGAAACCCCCCAGCTTAATCTGCTCCCTTCAAGTAAAAAATGTGAGGCCTAGGGAAGATAAATGACTATCTTAAAATCACCTAGTTAACCACAGAATCAAAGTTGGAACCCAGATAAGCCTCAGCCCTTATTCCAGTGCTTCTAGGTGTACACTTAGTTGAAGAGGATTGGGGTTTCACTCCTTATATATTTCAGTACATTTGATGTCCATAAGGTGTTGCCCCTTCTCAGAATAGCCTGGAGCATTTCACAATGACCACAAATCTTTGGTTAGTTCTATACAAGGAAATGAAAAAGAGATAATTTCATGACTAACACAGCTGCTTCTGAAAGTAGTCTACTGCAGACTTAACTTCATGTTGAAAGTATGATTGAAACTCAAGGACAGATATTTTTAAAAAATAGTTCAAAACCTTTATTTTTAATCTCACCACCTTCAGTGCTTACCTACAGTCCTTGTATCTGCTGTTTATTGAAATGTATCACTTCCAGAGTATTTAAAAAAAAAAAAAGGAAAGAAAAAGACATTTTCTTGGCTAAGCATTTTTAATCTGCTTTATTTATTTAATCTGATTTATTATAGCTAGCGTATTTCATATGTAAACTTTATTGAGATATGAAAAGACTTCATCTTAAATTGCAAGATTGCTTTTTTGATGTTCAAGTGGATTATTTTCAACCCTGAGTTGCTGAAAAAAAATTTTTTTTTATGGAAAGAAGGTTGAAAATATATTCCAGTGATGGTCAAGAGAAACAGTAGATTTTGTATCATTAAAAATCAAGAACCAAAGACTCTGCAGACAGTAAAGCTGGAAATATGAGACAGACGTCGGTGAAGTGGTACAGTGTAAGGTGAAAGAAGACCAAAATTGGTGAAAGTTGTTTGGTCCCAGCAGATGCTTAAGATCAATAAAAAGATCAGAGTATTTTCTCATTGCTAAATTGTTTTAGCTTTAAAGACTCCCCCCCCCCCCCCCCATTTAGCAACACAGGTATGTATAAAGACACAGTTTTCTGAAGGGGGATGGCATTTGCTTGAGGTCTCCAACTCAGCTACTTTTTCCCTCTCTTATTTGCAGCCATTTGTTATCTATGACATGAATTCCTTGATGATGGGAGAAGATAAAATCAAGTTCAAACACATCACCCCCCTGCAAGAGCAGAGCAAAGAGGTGGCCATTCGCATCTTTCAGGGGTGTCAGTTCCACTCGGTGGAGGCTGTGCAAGAGATCACAGAGTATGCCAAAAGCATTCCTGGTTTTGTGAACCTTGACTTGAATGACCAAGTAACTCTCCTCAAGTATGGTGTCCATGAGATCATATACACAATGCTGGCATCCTTGATGAATAAAGATGGGGTTCTGGTATCAGAGGGCCAAGGATTCATGACAAGGGAATTTCTAAAGAGCCTGCGGAAGCCCTTTGGTGACTTTATGGAGCCCAAGTTTGAGTTTGCTGTGAAGTTCAATGCACTGGAATTAGATGACAGTGACTTGGCAATATTTATAGCTGTCATTATTCTCAGTGGAGGTAAGATTCATATTTTGGTCTTCCATGTATGAAGGGGAGGATGGTGGTTGACGGCTGAAAGAATTTTGTCTTTCTTTAGTCTTTGTTCCTATTACTTTTAACTCTGTACTTTGTGCAGTTTTCAAACACAGGATGCCAATGGCAAGAGGCCAGGACCATGTCACTGCACATGTTGAATACAAGGGGAGAGGTCAGAGGTTTGCTGGGGGAAGGCTGTGGGTAAGCCAGGCACTTTTTCCAGTCAGATCCAAACATGGAAGACAAATGACAAGTGCTCTCTTCTCCTTTTCCTTTTTTGTAATTTGTCTTTTTCCTTTCCTTTATAGAAGGCCAATCCAATCCTAATTTTAGTAATGATGTGTATTACTTTGCTTCAGATGATGCCTGCTTTACCCATGTAGAAGACATTACTTAGCGATAGTGGTCAAATTATGCTCCTGCCCCACTCTTCATTAAGATACCAGTTTGAATCAGTTTCCCAGTATCAGGAATGAAGGAATATGTATCTACTGACTCTACCTATTCTTCAGAGATCCCTCTGATAGCTTCCTCTAAAGTATCCTTAGGAGGTGGCTGGCTATGATTAAGAACGTAATGAGAACCAAAGCACCCACAGCACAGAAAAGGAGTTATCTAACAATGCATTGTGTTTTGGGCTTTGCAAGTATCTGATCTAAGTATCTGACTAAATGTTGCTTCCATTCATCTCTCACATATGCCCAACTTGAGTAAAAGGAAATTTTACATTCATCTTTCTCTACAGAAAAGTGTTTTTGAATGATGAGTTTGATGAGTTTGCATTATTGAAGTGGAATTCAGGTGAGCTTTAGGTATCTACTCCTGTCTGGAACCTGCTATGTGGGAGCATAGTGGTCCTGTAGATGTGTGTAACTATACAAAACCAGTAGCATGGAGTTGACGCCCACCAATAGTGCTCCCTGTGTATGTCAGTAGAACAGTGCTCCACAGGATTGTCAGTGGCTGGTTTTTTTGGAAGTAGATCTGTGAATAGGAGCCTCCCACCTTTTAGTTAATAGTCGAGCACATTAAACATTTGCACCACCCAAGGACTCTGTATACTGTATCACATTGTATTATATAGAACATGGTCTTTTCTGTAGTTCTTGGTTGTCCAGTTACTTGAGAGCAGATTGCTTTTGGAATCAGATGCTTAGATTAGCAGTAATAGTAACAGCGAACAATAAGTACTTAATGTGCCAGGTGGAAACTCAGGTAGTGTAGTGGTTAAGAACTATGTCTCTTAACGACTTGAATCCACCAGGCACTCCTTGGAAATCATATGGGGCCATTCTCTTCTGTCCTATAGGGTTGCTGTGAGTCGGAATTGACTCAGTGGTAACTTCCATGGGCCAGGCGGTGTTCTAAACCCTTCATACACGTTCATTTAATCCTCACAACAACCTAGTGAGTTAAGTACCATTTTATTTATGAGGAACCAAAAGTGCTGACAGTCTCAATCTGTTGCCCACAATTACACAGCTAGTAAAAGAGATAGAACCGGGATGATGGACCCAGGAGTAAGGCTCCAGAGTCTCTGCTCCCAGTTTCCATACGGTACAAAATACTCCCCTTTGCATGACTGAGTACAGATGGAAGATGATACAGCACAGGTTAGCTCTGCAGCCACAAGTGCAGTGTCAAGTTTAACTCATTTAAAAATGACTTCTTAATGTTCTGTTTATATAACCAGAATATACTGTCTAAACATGTTTAATGTTTTGACCAAATCTTCTGTTTCACACAAGCTCAGTTCCTCTTTGGGATTTTTTTTTAAAATAGCAATTTTAAAAAGCAGATTAACCTTTGACCTGCTAAGTGAGATATTTGATTATTTCAGCAAAGAAGAATGAGACTCCAGTTTATTAGCAGTTTTTCTGGAGGAAAAAACTACTAAATTTTTAAAAATTAGACAACAAGTTAATGTATTTTTAACTAGCTAATATTTTAAAGCATAAGTTTCCTTTAATAAAAAGTGGTAACATAACTTTCACATTTGATATATTTCCCTCTGATATTTTTCCTAAATATGTTACATAAGCAGTTTTTGTATTTCTCTTTTTTCACTTAATTATTTTCCCATGTTACTGTGCACTCTTTAATATTTTTACTAATTAGTTTTTTTAATAAAAGTAATACCTGTTCATTTAAATAATTCAAATACAGAAAGGTTTAAGTGAAAAGTATCAGTCCTTAGAATAAAATAGGATTACCAAAGACCTATTTCTCCTACCAAAAACTAGATGCCAGTTTATGTAGTATATCCTTTGCAATACCATTTTTAATGACTAGAACATTCCATTTTATAAATGGACTATCATGTGGTAAAAATTGCTTATAATTTACTATTTAAAAGCTGTAAAGCTATACTAGCCAAGCTGAGTGCTATATACTAGAATATCATAAATTAGTAAAAATATGTTCTAATTTATGCTGTTGTAAATATTTTTATATAGTAAACCTCTGCCCATATTTCAGATTATTTTCTTATTCTAAATGAGTAAAGAAGGAATTGCTGGGTAAACTGTAATTACATGATGACTTTGAGCCGTCTGCTACATCACTGTACAGTTGCATTCCATAGTTTATAGCAGTGTATATTCCCACCGTGACTCTCAGCAGATACTAAAGGAGGCATTTGAGATAAGTCATTCAAAGATGTTAAGGAGGAAAAGCTGGTTAGACACCTGGCTGCTAACCAAGTAGCTGACGGACAAGAAACAGTCACGATAATTGTGGTCTTCTTGAATTATTTGAGCAAGGGTGTTTCATGGTCACATGAAACAACAATGTGGTTCCTTCCATCTTAGGAAATGCCATTACTGCCCCTAACTCGGTTTCTCATAAACTACATTATTTAAAATTTAATTACTTCGTAGATCTTTAAAATTTTCATTGTTCAAGAAATAATAGCTCTGAGAATAGCTTGGATCAATTTCATAGGGATTGTAGGCTTCAGCTTTCTATCTAAAAATTACAAGTGGTGACATTTAAATGTAGATGTACAAACAACTGTCATTCAGTGTTATACAGACTACCTTCTCAGTAGCAAATATCCAGACCTCCTTTGAACGTCATAACAGTGAAAAGGATCTGGAGATACCAGCCAGCCCATATACATTGTAAAAATTTCTATCTGTGGTTATAATGGCAAAGAAAACCCCGTGGTTAAATTTAGGCTTCAAAAAAAAAAAAAAGAAAGAAAGAAAGAAAGAAATTTACCATCACCTAGTTCCAATACCACAAAAGCCAAATCCTCACTGGATCAAGAGTGGGTTTTGGAGATGCAGCCTACATACAAGCAATAAATAAGAATGCATAAACCGGACCTCAGGTTTGTCCAGTCCACAGGAATTCGATTTACTTGTTTATTCTGAGAGTCTGACAGAGTACAGGTGAGATGAAGGCCTGCTTAACAGTCATTCTCAATCCAAAGGCTGACTTCAACTGAGATCTATAAATGGTGAGATTGATACCCCCAAATTGTGGTTTGTTAGAGTATGATAATAGTTTCTTAATGTTCTTTTCTTTCTATCCTGGATTTTCTAGAAAGGAGAAACATCCATGTAAGCAAGGGGTTTTGGAACAGTAAACAAATGACTGATCCTATCTGATCACGAGTCGCTGAGTGGTGCGAGCAGTTAAACACTTGGCTACTGACCAAAAAGTTGTCATTTTGACCCCACCCAGCAATTTCTCAGGAGAAAACCCAGGTGATCTGCTTCCAAAGGATCATAGCTCTTGGAAGCCACGTGGAGTATGGTTCTACTCTGACAAATGAGTTGCCGCAAGTCAGAATCAACTTCACAGAAATTGGGTCATACTATATGCTCGTTTACCCAATCTTAACAAGAGTGACTGGTTTCACCTCTGCAGTGTATTCGGGTCTGTAGGTTGCTTTAGCATTTTCGAAGGAAAAGTTCGGGCAGGCTTCCTAGTGACCTCATTTTGAGCGAGCCTTAGAATCACAAACAGCTTCAGTTTGGTGAAAGGTGTTTACAGTAGACTGAGGGAGAAATGGGCAGGTGACCACCATAGAAAAGTCAGGTGACAGGGAATCAGAGGTAGAGAGACAATCCTTAGAGGACTCAAAGATGGATGAAGGTAACTGATTTGACCCAACCAAGTATTTTTTTTTAAGCTGCTGATCCTGTTAGATTTGGCACTTAGATTGCCTCAGCGCTTAGCGTCTCCCTTTTTCACTCAGCTCTCAAACCAGGGGTGCTGACGAAGATGACTTCATTCTTCTCAAGGGTTTCTCTTCTATCTCTTTGTTTTCTGAGCTTCACGTGGGAATTAGACTAAGTAAAACTCTCCAGACCAGAGAAGGTACAGCACTTGTGCCTTCTTAAGAGTATTTTGTCAAGATGATCTCTTTGTTGTTGGTAGGTGCCATCAAGTCCTTCTGACTTGCAGTGACCCTGCTTACATACGACAGAAGGGAATACTGCCCCGGTCCTGTGCCACTCACAGTTGTCGCTGAGCTCGACCCCATCATTGTAGTCACTGTGTTAGTCTACCTCACTGAAGGTCTTCCCTCAGCGTGATCTCTGTAGATCCCCACAATTCTCCTGTCTTTTTGTCCTCATACCTTAGAAAGAAAATAAAGGAGACTTATGCAATTCGTCTGAGATCAGACAACTAGTGAATAGTGGAATTAGGACCCAAACTCAGGTCTCCTAATTGCTACCTCCAAGTGCCCTTTCTCCTCTACACCCTGCTGGCTGGTGGGTCATGGTCAACTCATCTTAGTTCTTGTGTGGGGCTGCAGCCTGCACTTCCTTTACCAGACCCTTAGGGCTTGGCTGGATAGCCCAGAGTCATGATTCCTTGTCTACATGGTAAATAATAGCTTCACTTGCCCCCTCTAGTCTCACTGACAGGATGGGTGGCGTCAGGAGTCATAAAACTGCCTCCAGCAGGAGCATGCTCACAGCTGGCGCCACAGCAGCATGCCAGCCACACCAGTAAACTCCCAAAAGCTACCCAGCAACCAAAGCCAAGTGCAAAGCTCAGGAAAGCTGACAAGCCTCAGGACACACTATTGGACACTTTGCCCCCTTGAGTGGTACAGTGTTTGCTGTTCGATGAAAAAAAGTCTAGGAGAATTCCAGCTGGAACTCTGCAACAGGAAAAAGCTCTTTTTGTTAATTCAGAGCAGTTTGGAATCCATTACCATTCTTCCTAAACTTCCAAGTTATGGGGGAGGAAATTCACTTGGTTTTTACAATATATTTTTTCAAGGCAAATTGCCATCACTATCCTCATGACAGAGAAACTGAAATTTTTGCTACAATGGCCACAGATGGGAAGTTATCCAACCTCCCCATTTACCCTCTGGAGTCTGGCTTGGCTGTGCACCTATGAAGCAGCTTCATCTTCTTTCCAGCCACCCCACAGTGTTCTTTCTCTGTTAAGCAACTTCTAACAGCTTTTCTTGGAGTGACCATGTACTGCCTTGCATTGGGCTGGGAGAGTAGGGTAAAGGAGGGGGAATTGTTCTCATAGCCATACACTTGCAAATACAGGGAAAGCCGTACTAGCTTGGATAGCACCTGTTCTGGATAGTAACCTGGGGCCCTGGGGCTTACCCATTGGTCATGAAGACAGTGAGATGGAGAAAGAGATAGGCAGGAAAGTAGTAGATAGATAGGCAGATTTTTTAACTCACTGGAATTAAAATAGCATCAAAGCACCTGGCCCGGAATAAGTGTGTTTGTTGAGTGAATAGTAATCTGAGTACCATTTATTGAATACTTCATTGTTGCTAGACTGTGGAGTCCCTGGGTGGCACAAACAATTAACACACTCAGCTGTGAACTGAAGTTTGGAAGTTCAAGTCCACCAAAAAGTGCCTTGGAAAAAGTCCTGGCATTCTACTTCCAGAACAATTGGCCACTGAAAACCCTATAGAGCACAGTTCTACTGTGACACACATAGGGCCACCGTGAGTCAGAGTTGAGTCGTTGGCAGCTGGACTGATTTTGCTGGACTGAATGCACTTAGCATTCCTAATCTTGGTTTAATCTTTACTGCACCTCTACGAGGCCTATTAGTATCCTCATTTCACAGCTTGAGAAAATGAAATGTTAGTGCAATTAGGCAACTTGCCCAGTCACAGACTGTGCATTTGTAGAGCCCGGGACTCGAGACGCAGGTCTCTTGGGCTTCAAAGCTCAGCCACTTAAGTATTTGACTCTGCTACCTTTGTGTGTTGAAGTATGGAAGCATCTCAATTAATTACCTTGGCTAAGGAGTTTTTTGGGAGTTATCAAAACCAGCCTATTTCTGTATTGCATCCAAGTCTTCTCATTAGTAATTTCTCAGATATTGTTTGCTAGTATCAGGGCCCATCTTAAGACACCATTTTAACCTAGCTGTCTAGCATGTTATCTCCTAGATGCTATAAATCATTTGGGGAAAGAATAAAACCCACTGATAAGACTGAAGACTGGTGCTGTGGTTGTTAAATTTGTTCAGGTAGCAGGGCACCTGGAAATAGCTGTGCTGTTTGCAGAACGTTCCACGAAAAGTGACAATAACTTTGAGATAAGTAAAATCAGATACAGTCTTATACTGGTTCTAGTATCAACAGGTGGTAGCAGAGAAATGTAGAAGTAAAATTTAAAAATTGTTAAAATACCCTCCAGTCACTTCCTTGCTTCCTATTGACTGGTATCAAAGAAACAAAGAAAGCACTTAATCCAGCTGTAGTGGAAGATCACCTCATTGCAGCTGATGGAGTATTAGCATTCACAGGGAGATTGGAGGACCACCAACAGGGCCCATGAGGGTTCTGTCTCTCTTCTCCCTCCCTCAAGTGCCCTTTGACATTTTGAGAGTATTTCCAACTCATGTGTAGTCTTTCTGCTTTACTGCAGAATTATTTCTACAGGTTAGAATAAATATTACTGTCCTTCCCTGGAACAGAGGAAAACCTGGCGGCCTAGTAGTTAAGTGCTACATCCGTTAACCTTTAAGGTCGACAGTTCAGATCCACCAGGTGCTCCTTGAAAACTCTGCGAGGCAGTTCTACTCTGATCTCTAGGGTCGCTGTGAGTCAGAATTGGCTCAGTGGCAGGGTGTTTGGTTTTGGTTGGTTCTGGAACAAAAGACATAGTAAATGTTGCTGAGTAGGGCTAAGCTGTTCTTGAGGAAACCCAGCTTATGGAGCTTGTCCTTCTGCCTGGCCTACCAGCCCTTCACATTCTCTCTATTAGCATCTTCCTTACTAGCTAACTGGGGAGGAGACAAAACATAAAATACTTTAAAAGCTAGGTATTAAATATACTCTAAACAACTGACCAGCTGTCTTCTACCTCTCATATACCAACTAGTTAGCCAGCTGACCTATAGAGTTTTGTTGGACAAGACTCAGGTTGATGCATAAGTTGTAAAACCGGTTGTTTTTCTGATTCTCCTTGTGACATGGAAAATAAACAAGGGCACATGATTTTTTATATGACTAAGCCTTGAGTAGGACAGGCAAAGAATGTTATATGTGGTTCCCCCTCCAATCTGTTACTGGTTCAGAGAAGAATAAACCAAAAAAAAAAAAAACCCACTGCCATTGAGTCAATTCCAACTCAGCGACTCTATAGGACAGAGTAGAATTGCTCCATTGAGTTTCCAAGGAGTGCCTGGCAGATGCACACTGCTGACTTCTTTCTTATCAGACATAGCGTTTAACCACTACTTTTTCAAAGAGGAAGAGCCCTCAGTTAGTAGTTGAAAAAAAGCATCTATTGGAGTTCTTGAATGGAGCAAACAGTTAACATGTGAGGCTGCTGATTCAAGGGTTGGAGGCTCGGGTCCAGCCAGAGGCATCTCAGAAGAAAGCCCTCTTGATCAACTTCTCCCAAATCAGCCACTGAAAACCATATGGTGCACAGTTCTACTCTGACACCCACAGGATCACCGTGAATTGAGGTCAGCTTCCTGGCATCTGGTACCTTATCATAGAGTTTTCTTGGATGAGTCTCAGGCTAGAACCAAAGCTTAGAAATAGTTGTTTTTCTTGTTCTTCTCATGATATTGAGAATAAACAAGGACATTGATTTCTCATATGATTACACCTTGAACAGAATCCCTGGTGGCATAGTCGTTAAGTGCTATGGCTACTAACCAGAAGATCAGCAGTTCAAATCGACCAGATGCTACTTGGAAACTCTATGGGACAGTTCTACTCTGTCCTATAGGGTCACCACAAGTTGGAATCAACTCAGCAGCAGTGGGTTTGGTTTTTAAGCCTTGAATAGGACAGCCACAGAGTGTTCTTCTCACCATCTCTGTGCTGTGATTGTATCAGAAAGGAAGGAACCTTATTTAATAGTTGAAAAAAATGATTCAACTCTGAGTCAGAATCAACTCAACAGCAATGGTTTTGGGGGGTTGACAGAGGGTAGCCATAGGGCAGAATGGTCTAGCAGCAACAACACTGTGCCCACATGCTATGTGAGACTCTTCTCTTAGAAGAACCCCTCTTCCCACCATGCTGCCACAAGTGGGCAAACCTTCCCCTGTTGGCTTTAATAATGACTCAAGTTATCTAGAAATGTTTTTCCTATTGGTTTGTTCTTTTCATAACCTTGTAGATTCAGTTTAACTGATAGCAGTGAGCTATGGTTATGAGTGCTGACTGGTGCCCCGAGTCTAGAAACCAGAGAGCTGGAGCAGGGGTGGGAGCAGAGGGAAGATGAAACGTTTGAGAATCATCCGAGGAAATTTTACACAAATAAACAGGCTTTGAGTGTTTGTAGAAATCTAAAAGTATCTTGATCTGTGACCACATCAGCAATAAAAATCCTTCCTCGGCCTGGGCCTGGTGGGCTGGGATCCTCTTGGTGAGTGAGCCATCCGTAGTAGTGGCCCCCAGAGACAGACTGGGAGTTGATAGCCAAACTGCTGAGTCATTCCTGTCACCACAGTGGCAGTCTTGGAGAGGTTCAGTCAGTCATCCAGTGGGCTGCTTTGTGGAGCACTTTATCATTTGGGGTTCTTGCAATGTGCGTTTAAACTCTGGGTGAACCCAGGCAGCTTTCCAGGCTGGCACAGGTCACCAAGACATTCAGACACATCCTCCTCAAGTGAGCAAGATGAAACCTAGGGATGCTTTGTGTCACTCACAACAGAGAGGCCAACCAAGTGCCGATAGGGGAACAACCTCTCAGTCCCAGAACCTCTTCCTTGGAGGGTCTTACCCACTTCACAAGTAAGCTGAACAGCAGAGACAGGATGGGAGAGTTGGAAACCTTTGAAATCACATTGACAGGAGTTCAACAACCCCACTCCACTGCTTACCGTGTGTGATTTCAGATAATTATTTTTTAGCTCCCTGAGTCTTAATTTCCTTATCTGTACCCCAAGTAAATGAAGTAGCACTGTGGGAAGCATCTGGCCCAATGCCTAGAACAAATTAAATACACAAGAAATGCTAATTTTCCTTTTTTCTGTGTGTGATATGATTTGAAGTAGCTCCACTCAAGGCTGCCAGTCAAATTGCTTGAAACTCCACCAATAGTCACTCTTAAAATCTCTTATTACATTATAAATACCCTGCAGAGATATCAGTTAATCCCTTTATCAGCTATCACTTTAAGGGGATTAGTTGTGGACTGAGAACAAAACATAAAGAGAAAGAGATAATGGAAGACAGGTGAGGGGTCTGGGAGTAAGGTGTTGTTTAAAGCCCTCTTGCCCCTGAATGAGATAGGGAATGGGGCGGTGGCTGTGTTCTCACCTCCCAGAATTCTAACAAACTGTCTTAGCACATTGTGCCCATACTGAGAGATTACACGTGTGTTTTGAGATCATGAGGTCTTCTCAAAACTTTGGAAATAAATGGAAATAGATTGCGTAGAACTAAGCCTGGGCAACTTTTTTTTATTATGTTTACTACTTTTGATTTGCTTTGGACATATTGAGAAGTTGACGTAAGGAAGAATAGGTCTCAGTTATCCATTCTCTTTCCCTTTCCTTTTCTTCCCTCTTTATTCTTTCTCTTACCCAGAAAACCCCAGGATAGCCAGCCATCAGATTTGCTAGAGGTACTAGTATGTCAGGCTTGATGTGAGGTCAAAAATTCTATTTCCATTCCAGTCATCTTCCTGGTGCGGTCGTGGTTCAGAGTACAGCTGCTAACTAAAAGGTCGGCAGTTGGAAACCACTAGGTACTTCTTGAAAATTCTTTGGGGGCTGCTGTACTGTGTCCTCTATGAGTTGAAATCAAGTTTGATTCATTGTCCTACACTACTCACCCCCCACTTCAAGTCCTAAGTAAAGCCCATCTCGGACATAAAAATACCTATTCCTACTGAGTCGACTAAGACTCACAGTGATCCCGTGTGTTGTCAGAGTAGAACTGTAATCTGTAAGATTCTGAACGACTGATTTTTCATGAGTAGCTCACCAGGCCTGTCTTCCCAGGCACCTCTGAGTGGACTTGGATGTCCAGTCATTCCATTAGCAACTAAGCATGTTAGCCATTTGCACCACCCAGGGACTGCCGTCTTAGATATAGAAGAAGCAGAAATTTCTGTGCATCACTGGGCTTGAGGGAGGAACTACAAACTGCTCTCCTTGTCCTTACAAAGAGGAGTTGAGCAAACCACATGGCTGAACTTAAAGCAAGTGACACTGAGTGACTAGAACAAGGGGGCCACAACCCCAGGGTACAAGGAGACAGGAAAGACAAAGACTTCCCAAAGACAGGACAGAAAGCTCAGGTCCCACTTTTGGTCTGAAAGACCTGGTATTAAGCAGACCCCAAACTAAAATCACTGGAAGCAGTCTTACGTGAAAGGAGAACTTTGAGCACAGAAAAGATGTGTTACCCACTTACAGTGGGTATTTTTGCATTCCGTTTTATAGACTGAGAACATGGCTGACTTTTGAGGGGTGATAATCAAGTGGGTTGAGGAGTGTTGAAGTATAATTGCTGCTTATGGGCAGATAAAATAGTAACAGGGTTTGGTTTCTTGGTTGTGATTATCCTCTACCATCCCAGCCAAATAACATACATTATTGCTATGAAGTACAGTTATTAATGTGACATGAACAAAGGGAACATTTATTAATAATGTTCAACTAGTGTTGAAGCGGAATTCCTAGGTGATGCACACAGTTAATGTACTCAGCTGCTAACTAAAAGATCAGAGGGTCTAGTTCACCAAGTGGTCCCTTGGAAGAAAGGCCTGGTGGTCTTCCTCTGAAAAATGAGCCAGTGACAATCCCGTGGAGCACAGCACAACTCTGACACATACATGGGGCCGCCATGCATCAGCATCAACTCGACAGCAGTGGGTTGACTGTAAGTCATTTAAGCAGCAAAGTGTTCGAATGTTAACCTACCTCAGAGCAAAGGCCTCCAGCCGCAATTGGTGCATTGACAGCAGAATGTGCTAGTTGCAGTGATCCATATCTGTTTGTTAAGGCAATTACAAGATCTCTAGTTTGTTATCCTCTTTCCCTAGTAGCAAATAATCCACAGCACAGACTTCCAATTCATTTAGGCTGACTCAGCTAGGATCCCTAATACAAATCCCCAGTGAAGCCCAGTACCAGGTGTGGAAAGGGCAAATAACCTGAATTCTGGAAGAAGGGAAGGAAAAAAAAAAAGCTAAAGACAAGGAAGCAGTTAAAGGGCAGGATGGGAAAGACAGAGATAAGACCCAGGAAAATCAGAGAAGGGGGGGGCAAAGAAAGGTGGAAAAGAAAAAGAGAAGAATTTAACCAAGTAATAGTAACTTCCTACACAGTAAGTTTAAGTGTCAGACAGTGCTCTGAGCACTTTCCATATAGTAACTCAGTCCTCCTGACAGCCCTGTGAGGTAGATTAGCATTGTATCTTCCATCTTTTCAATGAGAGAACCAAGGCACATAGAGGTTAGTGACTTGCCCACAGTTACCCAGGGAGTAAATTGCCAAGTTGGGATGACAACTGCTTCTCAGCCAGTAGTGCTTACCCTGGCTACATATTAGAATCACCTGGGAGCTTTTAAAAATCCTGAAGCCCAGGTCATACTGCAGGCCAAGTACATCAGAATTACAGGAATGGAGCCCAGGCAACAGTCTGCTGGTTTTTAATCTCCTAGATGACTTCACTGTGGATCAGAAGTGGAGCATCACTGCCATAGATCAAGCTTACTCCAAATTTTAATATGAAAAGACCACATGTGAAACTTTATTCCCTTTGTTTTGCCTAAAGGCAGGATGCTAGGAAGGAATTCTTACAGGATGCAGCATAGGTTACCAAAGAGACACTTGGCTGAATTCCCACTTTGCTGAATGCCCACCATGGTTCTGCTGTTAGATCTGTGGATTTGGGGACCTTGACTATGCAGTGTTGATATTGTTCTTACATTCTTGCATACTTGCATTCAACTACAAGAATGAGAACTTGCTAGAACTCCCAAATTTATGTCTGCATCTGGAATTATTTTCTTGCACTTCTGAATTTCTGCACTTGCCAAGAATAGCTCAACAACCTTTCATCCCCAGACTATTTACCTGCCACCACACCTAACCTGTACTGCTGACCACAGCCTCTGGAGCTTGCCTGTATTTGAGCAAACATGGGGAATAGCTGTAACCTATGTATAAGTCCCTTTACTGATTTTATTCTCTCCACCACCTGTTGAAAGAAATATCATTGCTGTTTTAAAAATTAAACTGGAACCCAGAAAGATTAGAAAAAACTTGTCCAGAGTCACACAGAAACTATGCAGAAGAAAGACAGAACTCAAATGAAGTCTTTGCTTTCCAAATCCATGGTTCTGAATGCACTTCTGTGGACTTAACAGAAGTCCCTGGATGGTGTAGACATTTAATGCACAGCTGTTACCTAAAGGCTAGTGGTTCAAGTCCTCCCAGAAGTGCCTTGGAAGAAAGCACTGGTGATCTACTTTCCAAAAACCAGCGTAGTTCTACTCCGACACACAGGGGTCTCCACAGGTTGTTGTTGACTCAATAGCAACTAGTTTTTGTACACTTAGGGAGCAAGGAAATCAAGAAAATGAGAGAGGAAGTTTAAAGGGAAGCTAATTTGCCAACTGCATCCCTCTTTCATTAATAATGCTCCTTCTCCTTTCACTTCAACCCACACCTGACTCAGATTTTCATTGTCCATGCAGCCAGTCACAGCCACCCTGCCACCAGACATTACTCCTAGTGTGCCAGTTACAGGTTGCTTCAGATCAGTCTCTGTCAGAAAGCCAGTGAGAGAAGATTGTGAAAACCACAACCACAGCTCTCAGAGGAGAGACAGAACCGTCCCAATTGGATTTCCTGCCGGCCCTTCAGTCAACCACACTGTGGCCAGCTGGTTCATGCCTGGCCCAGGTGGACAGCCAGAGGGCCAGGGAACTCAGTCTGCTTCAGAGAGCTCTGCATTAACTGAATCAGATCTGCACCAGAGGAAAGCTTTGTAGATGTGCCCATAATCAACAGTACTCGTTAATCAGTTCCAGGATTCTGTGAATGCGGACCAGCTCTGCAGCTTGGGGAGTAAGGAACCAGTAATTGAGTCCAGGTTCCCTAGTGTTATGTTCTGGAGTGTATGAGTCAACACACACTTACTCAAAAGGGCTTTCTAGGCAGCTGAGACCAGTGAAGAGGGTCCCCAGACGCTGATTCCAGACCTCCACGCTAGTCCTTAGGCAGGTGCAGAGAGAAGACCTGAATGAAGCCTTCTCAGACAAGGACTTAGCAGGCAGAGTGGAGGATGAGAAGTGAAGAGGGCAGGCTACATACAGGAAATGCAGATTGCCGTGGCATGTTTGTGGTGGTTCTAAGCTCAGCTCTGGCAGGATTTGAGTGTCACTAGAGAGGGGGGAAGACAGAAGGGATCAGGGGAGATCTTACAGCTAGCTGCTTAAAGAATGGGGAACAACCCTGACAAATTTTTTGCCCTTGATTCTAATAAAAACCAGTTGCCATGAAGTTGGCTGCAGCTCCTGGCAGCCCTATGTGTGTCACAGAAGAGCTGTGCTCCATGGGATTTTCAATGGCTGACTTTTTGGGGAAGTAGATTGCCAGGCCTTTTCTCCAAACCACATATGAGAGGATTCAATTCTCCACTATTCAGTTAGCAGCCAGTGCACCACCCAAGGACTCTTATGACCAAAGAAAGTTTTAATCCAATATCCTATCTAAATTTAGGGCATATTACTACACTCTTCTAATTCAGATTTGAGATGATTTCTCCAGTTTAGTGATGTGAATTATGTAGAAGAGGAGGATAGATCTTAAAACTTTGCAAAAATTGTTAGAGATCAACTGTCTAGTCCCATCTTTTTAGTTTACAGAGCTGAAAACTGAGGCCTACTGAGGTTAGTTTGCCCAGGGTCACTAGGTTGGCTGGTGAGAGAGACCTACAAGTTGAGCTGACTCCCTTTTTTCTGCTCTGCACCCCTGTGCCATTTTGCCTGGACTGAGACTCTGTAGTGTAGACAACAGTGGGACAGATCCGTAAATGATCCGACATGTCACTGGAGAAAATAGACTAAATCAGTGGCCACAACTACCAGCCCTTCAGCCAGATTTCATCTGTCACATCATAAAGAATAACTTGCCAAAAAGGGGGCTGGAAATCCAAACCAGATCCTTCTCCACTCCTCAGGGGGCCAGTTCCATCATACAGCACTGAAGCCAAGTGTTTCCAGCAAGTCTGAGCCGTTGCATGTTAGGGTTTGGTTGTTTGAGCTGTCATAATAAATCAAAGCTTCTAGATTAATGTGATCTCTTCAGTGAAGATTGGACCAAAGTTAGCTTCTCATGCTGTCCAACAGGAAGGAGAAAGGAGAAAAGCTCTTGTTTCTAAGAACAGAGCCTCTATGGAGCAGAGGGTCCTGCAGATGGGGGTGTGATCACAGCCCAAAGAGGTGCCATGTTCAACACCTGTCTTTACACAAATCGCCACTTAAGATGCCCATGTGTTTGCACTGCCACCGGCCTTTGAAATCATGAACATTTATTTGTTAAGGGGGAGGATCAGCAATGATTAAACCAAAGGCGCCAATTCAGGATTGAGTTTTCCTTCAAGGATGAGTGGTTTTCATTATATTGTATCGCAACTGTGAGAAAGGCACACCTCTTCCAGGGACATTTTTCTCTAGGCCATGACTCAATCACTGGTTTCATTCTCAGAATTGGAGTTTTTGCCAACAGTTCCAAAATTAAATACTGAGATTAAAAAGAAAAAAAAAATTATCCTTACTCTAGTCAATAGGATATTTTAGAGAAGCTAGAGGAGGAAAAAAAAAAGCAAGCTAACGTAATTTTTAAAAAGGACAAGCTGCAGAACTTGGTTTAGGAATATGTTTAGAGTGCTGGAAGCCCCACTCTGAGACCACTGCACTCTACCATTGCTCTCTCTGCCCCCCTCCCCGCCCCCAACCTCAATGGACAAGGTTAGCAGGGTTTAGTTGGTACAGGAAGACGCTGTTTGCAGGGCTCTTCTTCACTGTGCAGTGATGATGCTGTTAGGCTTGTGCTTTCCAACTAGGAGAGCTGCCCTTTCAGTCCAGGACTCTGAGCAGAGCCACCTTCTCACTCGTTAACTGAGCCCACTGAGTGCTTGCCACTTGCTACAAGTGGTGGGTCTCCGGCACAATTTAACTTCTATCTCTCCTCCATGCAGTAACTCATGGAGCTGTTGTGAAGATTTAATAATGCATTGTCTGTTAAAGCTCTCAGCATAATCTTTGGAAACTGACAAGCATTGCATAAATGTAATCTACTAGTATCCTAGTAATTCAGTTGTATATAGGATGCTTCAGGAGCCCAGAGAAGGGGGATTGGAAGAAGGCAGGAAGGGAAAATGTCAAGGAAGCCTTCCAGGACATAATGGCCTAGGCTGTATTTTGAAAAACAGGTTGAAGTTAGTTAAGATGGATGAAGGGAAGATAAGAATGTTTTCATGTGGAAGGAGAAGAACCTTCATAAACCCAGAGTCGTGAGAGAACCTAGAATGCTGAAGGGACCTGGTCTGGAATCAGCAGAATATGGCTGAAGAAAAGGAACATTCACAGAAGCTAAGGCTAGTGGAGGCTAGGCCCAAACTGAAGAGTGCCTGTCATATCTATTGTTTAATACTGTGGTAGGAGTATTATCAATTACCAGTACTATACGGAAACCCCGATGGTGTAGTGGTTAAGTGCTATGGCTTCTAAGCAAAAGGTCAGCAGTTTGAATCCACCAGGTGCTCCTTGGACACCCTATGAGGCAGTTCTGCCCTGTCCTGTAGGGTTGCTGTAAGTCAGAATAAACTCAATGTAATTTTTTTTTTCCATGTGGCGAGAAAAAAATAAAATGGGACTTGTAAACATAACGAAAGAAGAAAACAAGACTGTTATTTGCTGATGTAATTGTCTAAAATTTTTTTAATCCATGATAAAAATTATTTGAACTGACAAGACTTCAGAAAATTACTAAAATGAATAATTTTTCTGAAAATCAGCAGGGATATATCAAGAATTAGTGAGAAAGAAGAGTCCAGTCACAACAGAAACTCTGGAGTGTTTAAGGATATCTCTAACAATATCTACAGAAAGAAAAATATTAGAATTTTAAAAGTAATTTAGGCTCACCATTTAAAACTTCAAATAAGAAAAGTCTGAAGAGTAAAAGCTGCCTGCGATTTCACACTCAGTATGGTCTCTGTTAGAATACTGGGACCATTCCTTCAAAATGGTAACAGCATTTAAAAGCTGTTTATTCTGTCTCTTTAACTGTGTGTGATATATTACACAAAAAGGCAAACCTTTTTTTAAAAAGCGTATTTAAAGCTGTTGTAAGAATAGATAACTTTACCTTAACCAGTTGCCATGGAGTCAGTTCTAACTCATGGTGACTCCATGTATCTCAAAGTAGAGCTGTGCTCCATAGGGTTTTTAGTGATTGATTTTTCAGAAACAGATCACCAAGTCTTTCCTTCAAGTTCACCTCTGGGTGAACTTGAACCTCCAACCATTTGGTTAGCAGCAGAATGTGTTAACCATTCACAGCTGTTCATTGTAGCAGCTGTTCCCGTTAACCACTCAGGGGCTCCCAGAAAGTAGGTAGAGGTTGTAAAAGAGAAATTCATCAGGAAGGAGGACACATTAACAATGAAATTTCTGGGCAGCAGCCACACACTGAAAATGCTGTGGAGCGGGTTTACTTTGACACACATGGCATCACTGTGAGTCAAAGTCAGCTTGAGTGGTGTTCAGATGCATGTTGGTAGAAGAGATCTCCGTTTGAGGACGAGATTGTCTGGGTACCAGGTTATGTTGACAGACCACAACAGACTAAGTGTCAGCTAGGAAAAGAATGGCCCTGGAAACGACTCCGAGATTTTTAATTTTAATTCCATCCTTCTTATATGCAATTCTTGTCCATTATTAACAAGGAATCCCAGTGGCATACTGATTAAAGTGCTCAGCTGCAAACCAAAAGGTCAGTGGTCGAAACTCACTGGCTACTCAGCAGGAGAAAGATATGGCAGACTGTTTCCATAAAGATTTACGGCCTTGGAAACCCTACGGAGCAGTTTTGCTCTGTCCCATAGGGTCACTTAAGGAACTTTGGTGGCACTGTGGTCTAAGCAGTTGACCGCTAACAGAAAGGTTGTCAGTTCAAAACCACTAGAGCCACTAGCAGGAGAAAGATGTGTCAGTCTGCTTGGAAACCTATGGAGTTGTTATGAATCGGAGCCAATTCAATGGCAGTGGTTTTGTTTTTGGTTTCTAGGATCACTGTGAGTGGGAATTGACTTGACAACATTGGGTTTGGTTTGGTGTTAACTGCATAACTGTCCTCCCGCCCCACCCTATTTTAAAAACAAAGGCGGAAAAGCATGTGGATAGTTTGGCACCATGTACTAGAAATGAATATGTGTCCAGTGTGGGCCCCAGAAACTGGGGTAACTGAACCTCCTGTGATATGTTTCACTTCTGCTCCCCAGACCGCCCGGGTTTGCTGAATGTGAAGCCCATCGAGGACATCCAGGAGAACTTGCTGCAAGCGTTGGAGCTCCAGCTGAAGCTGAACCACCCCGAGTCCTCTCAGCTGTTTGCCAAGCTGCTCCAGAAAATGACAGACCTCAGACAGATTGTGACAGAACACGTGCAGCTATTGCAAGTGATCAAGAAAACAGAACTGGACATGAGTCTGCACCCACTGCTGCAGGAGATCTACAAGGACCTGTACTAGCAAAGAAGTCCGGGACCACTGGGAAAGCATCCTCCCTCCAACTGCACTGTCCTGTGAGGGCAAAATCTGACACCTAAGAAATTTACTGTGAAAAGCATTTTAATAAGAAAACATTTTAGAATAATAGATCTATTTTAAGCATATTGTTTATAAAGATACATTTACAATTTACTTTTAATATTAAAAATTACCATATTACGACATTGCTGGGAGTATTTGAAGTCTGAGTCTGGTGTGTTTCTGACTCACTCCCTTGCACTCCCCCCTGCCTTTTTTTTAAATTTCATTCTCAGTCTTCCTTCTTTTATTCATTTTCTGTCTTCCTCTTCTTTTTCATCTACTTTCTTTCTCCCTCTTCTTCTCCTTCTCTCTTTAAAAAAAAAAACTTCACTTTTGTTATTGTACTTTAAATGAAGGTTTACAGAACAGACTAGTTTCTCATTAAACAGTTTGTACAAATACTGTTTTGTGACACTGGTTACCAATCATGACTTGTCAACACACTCTCCCATCTCAACGTTGGGTTCACTGCCAGCTTTCCTGTCCTCATCTGCCTTTGTAGTCCTTGCCCCGAATTGGTATTCCCCTTTAGTCTTGCTTTGTTTCAGGGGCTCATTGCATCTTTGGATGAAGGGTGAATCTCAGGAGTGACTTCATCACTGAGTTAAAAGGGTGTCCAGGGGCCATACTCTCAGGGTTTCTCCAGTGTCTGTCAGGCCAGTAAGTCTGGTGTTACAAATTTGAATTCTGTTTCTGTATTTTTCTCCAGCTCTGTCTGGGACCCTCTACTGTGATTCCTGTAAGAGCACTCAGCAGTGGTAGCCAGGCACCAACTTGGTGTGCTGGGCTGAAGTCTGGTTGAACCTGGGATCATTGTGGTCCTTTAGACCACTCTTTACAGAGTGTGTTTGGTTTTCTTCATTCTCCCTTGCTCGCAACAGGCTAAGACAGTGGAGTAGCTTAGATGGCTGTTGACAAGTTTTTAGGACCCCAGGCAATACTCACCAAAGTAGAATGTAGAGCATTTTCTTTGTATGTTGTATCACACCATCCACTTCAAACTTTTCTGAACCCTACATACAGGGTAGCCTTGAGTCAGAGTCAACATTAAGCTGTTTTCTGTTTGTTAACAATCACAGCTGAGAAGGGAAGGGAAACTTCAGGGGCCAAAACTTCTCAGAACCTGTGTGTCTTACAACCTAGATGTGCTAAATTGGATCCTACCCTGTACTTATCAAAAATGCAGATTTCTTCCACAATCCCAGCCAAGTTGTTTGCTCACCAACAGCAGCCTGTGCAACACCACTGTTAATAGGATACAAACACAAACCCAGGTGCCCAATGGCAAAGTTAGCCAAATACTGTTCTCCTGGAAGTGGTGGGTGATACAGCAGTGTTTCATAATTTGGCACCTGCTAAAAAGAACTTATGATTGAAATGAGGAGAAAAGATTAATCTGCCCAAGACAGATTATGGTACACAACAGTCATCATGTGCCAAATGAGTGGTCAAGACTCTTAAATAGTGTCAAACTGCAAAGGAAAAAATGATTAATGAACATTGAAATAGTCAAGAAGGAATCTGTAGAGTAGGTGGGATGTAAAGTGGATTTCAAAGGATGTGCTGGATTTAGGAGAAGTAGAGAGTGTGAAGGAAGACCTAGGAAAATGTAATAGCATAAGCAGCCACAAAAAAGTCTAGTGAGAGAAAATAGCCACTTTCTGGTTCTTGCGTATAGTTATTTCCATCTTCTACCCTGGGACTAATTTACCCATAGATCTCTCACTTTTCTGAACTGAAAATGTAGTTTTCTGTATCATGTGTGTGATGCATGCCTCCCTGGGAAATAGATTACAAATTCCCTACTGTCAGGGACTTTCTTGGCACGGTTAATAGGTTAGTTAAAGCCATCAAATGCTCTAGCCTTGACTACCCATGCACTCATTAAGAATAGTCTTGGCAGAAAACCTTAAAATAATCTATCTCAAGGTCTTTGTTCTCCAGGAGGATTATTTCCACTGCTCTAAGTTAGTTCTGGAAACTCTAACAGCGTAGTGGTTAAGTGCTAGAGCTGCTAACCAAAAGTTTGCCAGTCAAGTCCACCAGGCGCTCCTTGGAAACTCTATGGGGCAGTTTTACTCTGTCCTATAGGATCCCTATGGAAACGCTGGTAGCATAGCAAGTAAGTGCTACAGCTGCTCACCGAAAGATCAGCAGTTCAAATCTGCCAGGCACTCCTTGGAAACTATGGGGCAGTTCTACTCGGTCTACAGGGTCATTATGAGTCAAAATTTACTCAACAGCAATGGGTATGGGTTTATAGGGTGGCATTGTGGGTTAAGTGCTACATCTGCTAACCAAAAGGTCGGGAGTTTGAATCTACCAGGCGCTCCTTGGAAACTGTGAGGCAGTTCTACTCTGACCTATAGGGTTGCTATGAGTCAGACCCGGCTCGATGGCAGTGGGTTTGGTTTTAGGGTTTATGACTCAGAATAGACTCAATGGCAATGGGTTTTTTGTTTTTTTGATTTAGGTTCTGGAGCCCTGGTGGCAAAGCGGTTAAGAACTCGGGCTGCTAATGAAAAGCTACTGCTCCTTGGAAACCCTATGGGGCAACTTTACTCTGTCCCATAGGGTCACTATGCATCAGAATCAACTTGATTGGATTTTGTTTAGATTTTTTTCCAAATTATTTCCCTTTCACTTCTCCCTTAGTTTAATGTTCCATTTGGTATGCACTCAGGAGGACATAATTTTACATTTAAGGCATTGAACCCAGAATATCAGGAAAGATCTTCCCATCCTTTACCTAAAAATAAACAGATCTCCAAGAACCAGGTGATAAAAAAGTGACTCCTGACCCCAGCCCGAAAAACTTAGGATCCCTACTGCTGTATGAGGAACAACTTCTGAGCCCCAATTTTTAGGATAACAGATTCAGCCAAGTCATTTTGGGACCAAAATCTGAAGCTGTTGCCTAAGTGACATGAAAACATTTGGAAGGAAAGTGACAAATCCAGCCTTCTGGCTATTCTTTTCTTCGTGGGTGCCAAACATCAGGGTATTCTGAGACAGAGATAGCCCACTAGGGTCTGCATTGCTGTTCCATATGGATAGCTTATCATCAGGAGATCTTGAAAAACATGTGCAAGCTGTAGACAAGGTGGGGATTCCACCTCTGAGGACATGGCTTGTTTATGAGATTTCTCAAACAAAAAGTCTTTCAGCTCCCCGTTGATCTCAGCTTCCACTGCCCACCACGGCCTGTCCAAGCCCCTCCCATACCATCAGGGCTGCCATTGCCAAAGGAGGGAGGGAAGGAGACATTGCTGGATCCTTGGCACTGATGGCTAGCGTTAAATAGCTTTTAAATACTGGCAGCGTTCACATTCCCATCTCTCTGGCTTTTTCCCTGTGGCTTGGATGATCATTTGCTAAATATTTTACAACACATTATATATAGCCTCCAAAGCTCCTGCTCTCTCCCAGATGATTCACAAGTTAATCAACAAATGGATCATCCTTTATTCATAGTACTTTCTCTGGATGCAAACACACTAAGGGATTTGTGTTCATAAAAATAGGATGAAAAGTGATTTGGGGTTAAGTGTCAAGAATAGTTTCCAGGCTCCCACCAGGGCCCTACCCCTAGCATCTCCCTGCAGTACAGCCTGGCTCCCTTTCCAACCTTCCTGGCGTTGTGAGCATGGGAACACCAGGGTACACATGGCAGAAGTCACCTCTATACACCTTGCTTCTCTAGCTACTAGCAAAAATTGGGCTGAATCTTTATGGTTCTATACGTCTATAGGATATCACCCTGCTGACCTCTGGCTGGAGGTAGGAGAGTGGGTGGAGAGGAGGAGAAAGAAGGATGTTGGGAGGATGAGACATGTAGGGAGCAGAGAGGAATAGTGTGCTGTCACCAGGCAGGGAGAGCAGTGGAAGCTGCATATAGGTGGGCATGTAAATTTATACGGGAATGTACATTTTCACTCAGTCATGTTAAATAAAAAAGAAAAGAAAAGAAAAGAAGTTTGATAAGCCAAGAATAAAATGCCAATATTGGACTATGAAAAAAAAAATTGGGCTGAATCAAGTACCTGGCTTCTTGAAATTTAAGTGAGGAACAAGGAGATGGGGTCTCTTCAATGACTGCCCAAGTGAGTCAGGCAACCCTCTGTGTGGTTTTGCCCCACAGTCTTAAGCATAGGCATGAGCACAGGAGCCAACGGGACAGTCCGATCAACTCCACTAGGGAAAAGGGGAAATCAGGCTTCAGGGGAGGACTGACTTAGTCACAACTGGATCCCGATGAGATTTCCTCAGCTCCCACTGGTGCTTCCAGAGGGAATCCGTTATACGGGAAGGCTCTAGCTTGACATCAACTACCAACTGTGTGGTGCTGAGAAAATGGGCTGGGATGGGAGGAGTTGAAAATTGGCTCCTGGATACCTATTCCCTTGGAAACACCTACTGAGTGGGTTGGGGCGGGGGTTCCTAAATAAAGCGAATCTTCTAAGTCCTGAGAGCCTCTTTTCCATCATTACCATCTCCTGCTCTGTCTCTTTACCTACTCAATTCCTGCTACAGTGGTGGGAGTGGGAGGTGGGAGTTTGTTTTGCCTAGTGAGGTAGCCACCTCCCTAGTTTTCTTTCCCACCCCACCAGGGTTTTTGGCTCCGGTTCCTGGTTGTTTACGCCATGATCACTGTTACATATTGGTATATCCTCAACCACCACCATGTGACATGTCAACCATGACAGGCCCTCAATTAAATGCTTACTTAAATGAAATAAAACAGCAGGATCTCAAAGTTAAAAGATTCTCAGATGTCATCTAGTCACACTTCACTAAATATACTCAGTTCATACACTAGTCACATCTACCAAGATATGAAGATGAATGGGACTGTCCCTGTTCTCAGTTTGTTGAAGGCAGACACGTAAGCAATGACAGCTCAGCAGAAGTGACAGACTGTCCAGAGATGGGTAAAAGGATTACAGATGTTATGGCCCAGAAGTGTAAAAGTACTTCATGCATTCAGAAACAGCAGGAGGTTGGGTATGGCTGCAGTAGCGTAGAAGATAAAAAATAAATGTGACAATGTCAGTTCCAGATTGTGACAAGCCTTACAGTCCATGTTAAGGAAATATCTTGAGCTGTATTCATAAGAAATTGTGAGCCAGTGAATGCCGCCAAGCAGAAGTGACATGGTCAGATTTCCTTTTTGATAAGTCAGCTTTCCAAGTCAACGCCCATAAAAATAGAAAGTCCCTCCACAGTTGTACCAATGGCTGTCAAACCTCTTTGTGAACCACATGAAGAGAGTGGAAGTTGTCATCCTTCTAAACCTCTTAGCAATTTCCATCCAGTGACCCAGCTCTACTCTGAGAGTCACGCATGCCACATGCTTGTCCCTACCCCACTTCATTCACTTCAATGACGTACCAATCTGTTGGCCTAATCATGGACAACTTAAGGATACTGCCCCTGTACTCTTCATTCCCAACTGCTCCTCAGAGCCGGTATCTCAATAGACCCTTAACCTACCAAGTTCCTCTACTATGATGAGAAGTTCATTTCTACTTTCATGATACAAAGCTTACCTGTCCCATTTCTCATTTCCAGGAAAGTCTTGCATTTGTCATAGAATTCTGGAAAATTTGAACCAGACTCATTTGACAGAAGAGGAATCTGAGAACAGAGGAGAGCTTTGAGAAAGTTAACCGACATGTCCAAAGTCCTAGAAGTCTTCAAGGATAAGGTGTGTTATTACACACAGTCTCTTACCATCCCTAATACTCTCAATGCGGGGATTTACACTTCACCAAAGAGAGCTTGAAGTGGGTGGCAACTTTGGAAATGGTACGACAGATGGGGTAGCTGCAGCAAAGAGCGAGAGCAAAGAATGGAGCAGTGTTTTGGGAGATATTATTGTGCAGATCAAACGATGGTTATATAAGACACTTACATAACATGGTCTGTACTCAAGAAGTGCCAACTGTCATTGAGACAATATCCTAATGTGGACTTTAGAGTTAGACAGATTTGAGTTAAAATTCTAACTCCACAATGTATTAGTTTTGTAGCCATATGGCTTTTGGAAAATCTCTTTGATTGCACTAGATCTTAATTGCCATCATACGTAAAGTGGGATAATACCCCGTTCTTAGGGTTATTGTGAGGATTAACTGTAATAATGGTTATAAAACACTTCACACAACAGTCTTGGCACATCTTAACCCCTCACTGTGTGTTGCCTGATGGTAACATCGTCGCTGTTACTGTTCAAGTGTCCTTCATTTAAGAAGCCATCCTCAGGCTGTGTGACAAGACCTTTCTGTTTGAATATTCTGGGACTTATCTGAAAATCTCATGGATGTGAAGCTCCGGCATAGTGTCACTGTGACTCAATCCACTCAATGGCAACAAATTTCATTTGGTTTGCGATGGAATGTCTATGGTGACAGTACAGTACAATATATATGTTCTTCCAATAGCATTTTGTCTCCAATCTGTAAGTATTTGAGGGGCAACTGTTTTGTTGTGGTTCAGAAAAGTGCTCAAGATGAGGCTAGAAAAATATCTTCTCAAAAAGTAGTGGGGCTTTTCTCTTGTGACTTATGCTCCTAATTTTAGACTGATATCACATATTTTGCATTTCCAGAGGTTATAAAGAATAAGAAAATTGCCATTTGGGTCTGTAGGGAGTGAGTTGGGCTATTCACATCCCCTCTCCAGTTTTGTAAATATATTCCAGGCCAAATGCTCCCAGGAGAGTGTCATTCCTGGGATCTATTTAGTGCCATGGGCTGGACTCAAGGAGGGTCCAAGTGGCTCTCTGCAAGAGTCCCACAAGGACTATGAGCCTTTGGCCACATGTTTATATCCTGAAAGCCATAAATGTATGTTAGAGCTTCCACTGCCTATTTTGAGGCTTAACTGCCATGTTTTAGGTACGTGACCTTAGGCTTTTCTCTCTGAGGACACAGTACCTGGCCTATATAAATTCCTTAGCATATTAAATGAATGAATAAAAGATGAGTCTCAGTTTCCCTATCTATAAAGTTGAAATTATAAGACCTACCCTGCATTTGGGGTGTCCCTAGGTGGTACAAATGGTTAATGCTCCCAGTTGCTAACTAAAGGGTTGGCAGTTTGACCCCACCCAGAGTGCCTCAGAAGAAAGACCTTCTGATCTACTTCTGAAAAACCAGCCTTGGAAACTATGCAATGGAGCATGGATCTACTCTGATGCATGTGGGATCACCATGAGCTGTAATCCATTTGATGGCAACTAGGACCCTACATTTCTTGAGAAAATGCAGAAAACAGTATGAAGGAAGCAGGGCAGGCCTGATTGCCACTGTTCACAGGTAAGAAAGTGAAGCGAAGGACTAGTCCAACATTATACGAGGTAAGGATAGAGGCAGAGCTGAGACTGCAGGTCAGGCTTCCAAGTCCACCACACCTTTCCTACTGCTCTAGGGTCTCTCTGCAAGACCCCAAGACAGTGCTGCCTCGTTGACAAACCACATCTCTAGGGCATAAAAACCTAAGCTTGAATGTTGACTCTGCCACTTACTAGCTGTGTGACTTCAGGCAAGTTGCTTCCTGTCTCTGGGCCTCACCTTCTTCTCGTGAAAATCCCATTTTCCATTTTACAGGGTTGTTCTGAGGGTTACAATTTACATGTGGATGCCATACCTAGAGTCTCATATAGGATTAAAATCGTCTAATGACGAACACCTCAAACTTCATGTATTTTGCTTAGGAGCTAGCCCTGACCAGGAATGAACAGTGGTGCTGATCGAAAAATGGGAGGTTTGGTTTACCCAGAAGCACCTTGGAAGAAAGCCCTGGCGATCTACTTTCAAAGAAGTCAGCCAAGGAAAATCCTGTGGAGCACAGCTCTGCTCTGACATACAGTGAGTCACCATGGGTCAGAGTCCACCTGGCAACTGGTAGTCCTGACCAGGAGACATTTGTGACCAGCCTCCTCAAAAGGAAGAGTAAGTTTCTCTTCTTTCCAAAGAGAGGAAATAATGAAACTTGCTCTGTGAGGAATTGGACAGTGTTGGCCTGCATTCTGATAGTGACTTGCAGCAGGCCTTGGGAAATGGCTTTCTTTGAGCCTCGGTTTCCCCATCTACAGAGAATGCTTTTCTGTCCTCCCAGATCTGACATCTCAAGACCTTGGGGGAGGGGTCTCCCCAGGGAAGTTTGGAAAGAAAACAGAATTCTCTCTGGCTAAACATCAGAGGACCATGCTTTCAGTTGCCTGAGCTCATGTTCTCCCCTCAGAGAGACCGAGGCCTGGAGCAGGCCTCAGCCAGCACTCACTAAAGGCCTGGGGCTGATCCAGCCAGAGAGGTAGCCTCCTCCAAGAGGAGGGGAGGTGACACCGGATGGCTGGTTGGTTCCCACCCAAAGCCAAGCTGCTGAGGGGCGTTGTGCTGAGTCAGCGAGTTGGCGGCTCAGGCGTGGGGCTCCCTCGCCGCCTGAACCCGCCAGATGGGATGGGGCCAGGAAGGCCTCCGAGGAGCCCGGCTTGTTATCGATGATGCTGCCGCGGCTGCCACAACCACGGGAAATGTGCCCTGAAAGAGCCTCTCCCCAACCAGGCCTCCCAAGGCCTGTGGGTGGGATGTGGCTGTTGGCAAAGGAGGGCGTTTTTTAGGCACTGCCTCCTACTGGCTAGATCCTAGCCAAGGCTGCCTTTACCTGCCCTGGTCTCTGGCTCTGCCCCTCGGTACAAGCTTTGCTTGCAAATGGCTTTGTAGCCATTTAATCCTTCCAAAACTCCAGTGAGGTAGTTTATTAGTCAGAATTCCAGCAGGAAACAATGGCACACTCAAAAGAGGTAGCTGAAGAGAATTTAGCAAAGGTACTATTTACAAAGTCCTGGGCTTGTGAGACACCCCGAGACTGGGCACAGCAGAAAGCCTTTACCACACCTAAGCATGAAAAGGCAGGGGGAGGAAAAGGTTACCAGAACCCAAGAGGACTGTAGCCACAGGGGAAGGCCACCTGACAGGAACTGTGGACTTCAGCATGGTAGAGAGGAAAATGGGGAATAAATACCCTGTCCTTTTCCCTCTGGCTAAATCCCATTAGGAGTCAGAGAGCAAAAGAACTTATTGATGGACTCATATGATTTAACTTCCCAGATCTAGAGCGTGAAAAGAAAGCTGGAGGGTGAATCTAAAGGCCAAACGAAAACCAAAGCTGTTACTGTCGTATCAATGCCAACTCACAGAAACCCCGTGTGTGTCCAAGTAGAACTGTGCTCTAGAGGCTATAGGGTTTTCAATGACTGAGTTTTGAAAAGTAGGTCTTCAGGCCTGCCTTCTGAGGTACTTCTGGGTGGACTCGAACCGCCCGTCTCTTTCAGTTAGCAGCTGACTTAGAAATCAGAAGGCAAAGCAGATTCACTACAAACTAAAACTGAACCCATCGTCATCCAGTCAATTCCAACTCATAGCAACTCTATAGGACACAGTAGAACTGCCCCGTAGGGTTTCCCAAGAGTACCTGGGGGATTTGAACTACTGACCTTTTGGTTAGCAGCTTGAGAGCTTAACCACTGCACCATCAGCGTTTCCATAATCACTATAGGTAAATGGTATTGTTAAGCCCAAGACACTGAAAAAGGCAACTGAAGTCTGAAGTTAACTGTCCAATCTGATCTAACTCGGAAGCCATAACTCTGGGTGTTACAATAGATCAACTGTAGGAGACTGGAGCAAGAAGAAAGGACAGTGCCCCTCTCAGCACTCCCTTATTCCCGTAGCCAGGGTAGGCCTGAGGAGATAGGAACCAAGGGTGATCCTACTGAATGCTACCCAGCCCTTCCCATCACATCCCAGAGCCTTGACAACTCAAGCTCAAAACAGCCCACACACGTCTTATCCAAAAAGTGAATGCAAGCTTTGTAGTCTACTCTACCAAAACACATACTTTTAATAAAAAAAAATTCTTTTATTGTGATTAAGTGAAAGTTTACAATCCAAGTCAATTTACCATATAAAACCTCAAGCACCTGCCTCCCTGCAACTCTATCTGCTCTCCTTACCCTGTGACCACACACTCTTCTTTTCCACTCTTTACTTCCAGGAACCACTCAGCCAACACTTGTCCCCTCTTCTCCACCCTATTTTTAAATTGTAAATGAACGTTTAACGTATCGCTTAGAAGCAGATAGTGGTAATCGTTATACAACATGGTAAACATAATGAATGTCACTGAATAGTACACTTAAAATAGTCTAAATGGTTTGTTACATATACATAACCACTATGATTTTTTTTAAGCACATCACTTATGAGTTAAATTACTTAGTTTATTTCCATCCCCAGAGGAAAATTACTTTCCAAGGACAGGTGCTACATTTTCTATGGCTTCAGGTATCCCTAACATAGGCCTGTGTACCTCACTTTGAGAAACACAGGACTTACTGTCCGTTACCAAAAACAAATGTGTTGATGCTGGGTTGGTTCCAACTCATAGTGACCCTATAAGACAGAACAAAACTACCCCATAGGGTTTCCAAGGAAAACACCGGGTGGATTCACCTGCCACCTTCTCGTTAGCAGTCAAGCTCTTAACTGCTGTGTCAAAACTGTGTCACCAGGGCTCTTTTAACCAAAAACTTACTGCTGTTGAATCGATTCCAACTCAGAGAAACCCTATAGGACAAAGTAGAACTGCCCCATAGAGTTTCCAAGGAGCACCTGGCGGATTTGAATTGCTGAGCCTTTGGTTAGCAGGCATAGCACTTAATCATTACACTACCAGGGTTTCCAGGGCTCCTTTAGGAAACTGTTAATTAGTTGTCATCTTATTTCTATTGCTGTGATAGACTAAATAAGATAGACGTATCTTTCCAACCAAAACTTGCAGTTGGGATCCAATATCACGATACATTATTTTAAATTCCCGGATAATGTGAACTCTATGATTTCTGTTGCTATGGAAGTGTAGCAGAGGTTTAACTGTGCTTGGGGCAATAATGGAAGTCTTCCTGGAGGAGGTGGCATTTGAAGTAAGGCCAAAAGGATTTATAAGGGTCGTCCAAGCAAATAAGGAAGAAATGCCAGGCACAGTGTACACAGTGTACAAAGGTACAGTGGGAAGGGTGAATAGTGTGGTACATCTAGAACATAAGGGTGCTGAAAAGAGGAGAAATAGATAAACTAATAGATTCATATCAAATTAGAGCCGGGGCATATAGGAAAGGACAAAGGTTGTTGGACTTTGACCTCAAGAGAGTTGAGATCCATGGAAGATTTTGAGCAGGGAAGTGATAAATCAGATAACTGGCTCTAGCAATCCCTGTTGGAGAGGAAATGGGATCAGATAGGAAAGCGAGAAGACCATTAGCTGTCTATCTTGTGTAGACAAGGTATGGTATGAACAAGGGGAGGGCGTTGGCAACAGGACTGGAAGAAACAGTGGATTTGGGGACAGTCTAGGATGTTTCTAATGCAGGATTTAAGGGAAGGGAGCCCTCAGGATGATACCCAGGTTTTGAGTTGAGCAACATGGACTGCAGGGAAGGGACAGGCTCTTTATTAAGACAGGGGGCTTGTCTGAGGGAGAGAGTCAAGGTTCATTATTCACAGTAATTATTTCAGTAAAGTTATCATGAACACTGAATGAAGAAACGCTAAACCATTGCTCCTTGGGGAAATACAGGGTTAATTTCCTAGGAGCCTCTGGTCACATTTTTTTGTCAGTCGATCAATATATAACCTAGTTTTATGCGTGCATCCGTTTAAATGAAACTTATTTAGTTTAGAGGAGCCCTAGTGGCACAGGGAAAGCCTGGTGGCATAATGGTTAAGTGCTGTAGCTGCTAACCAGAAGATGAGCAGTTTGAATCCAGCAGGTGCTCCTTGGAAGCTCTATGGAGCAGTCGTACTCTGTCCTGTAGGGTTGCTGTGAGCTGGAATCAACTTGACGGCAACAGGTTTGTTTTTTGTTTTGTTTTAGTGGCACAGTGGTTAAGCGCTCAGTTGCAACCAAAAAGTTACTGGTTCAAATTCACCACCAGTGACTCTGTACAAGAGAAAGATGTGGTTGTCTGCTGCCATAAAGGATTAAAGCCTTGGAAACTCTATGAGGGCAGTTTTATTCTGTCCTATAGGGTCATTTTGGATCCTAATCAACTTAATGTCAATGGGTTTAGTTTTCTGTTTTGTTTCATTTTTTAATTTGTTTACATTGTTGATTCAACACTAAACTTGTGCCCAGTAGCACTGTAACTCATGGCTGAACAAAGCTTACTAACACAAGTATTTTTCACAGCCTTCTGGTGCTTAGGAACTCTAGACAGCACCTCAGCCCTCCTTTTGGGAGTCATTTTAAAGGGCAAAATCACCAAAAACATAAAAAATAAAAAAGCACAAAAATGCAGTAACTGTGGCATCAAATAAACTGTATGAAGGACACTTATCTCTGTAAATAACCACAAAAGTGTCATGAGTATTGATTTTAAGGGTTAAAAAATAAATTTTAGCAAATAGGTGAATTTGCACATATGAAATCCACAAATAGTGAGGATTAACTATAATAAATTTTGTTTTAAAAACACTGAGGGTGAGGTACCTATCAGACATCCAAGGTCAGACATACAAATGTCTGGAATTTAGAGGTACAGGCTGACCTGGAGAAGAGGTGTGGGAGTTGTGGAAGAGGCCGAGGACAGTCACAGAAGCAAAGACAGTAAAAGAGAAGACCAGTAAGTAATCCTGCCACAGCACCCTCTAGGACATTGGGTAAATCATTTTGATTCTCAGCTCCGTTTTCCCACTGAGGTCAACTGAAATATTTGATTTTCTTGGTTTTTTATTCACTGATTTCTTAAGGCCCTCTTGTCTTCTATGTGCTAGGGTCACCACTCCTCTGTCAAGTTTGTTGGTCTGTGGTAGCTTGTATGTTGCTTTGATGCTGGAAGCTATGCCACTGGTGTTTCAAATACAGCAAGGTCTCCCATGGTGGACAGGTTTCAGCAGAGCTTCCGGACTCAGACAGACTAGGAGGAAAGGCCTGGTGATCCACTGCTAAAAAATTGGCCAATGAAAACCTTATGAATAGCAGGAGAACATTGTCTGATATAGCACTATAACATGAGCCCCTCAGGTAGTAAGGCACTGAAAATACAACTGAGGAAGAGCTGCCTCCACAAAGCAAAGTCAACCTCAGTGACATGGGTGGAATAAAGCTTTCAGGACCTTCCTTTACCAACATGACATGATTTAAAATGAGAATAAACAGCTGCAAATGTCTGTTAATAATCAGAACATGAAATGTACAAAGTATGAATCTGGCCAAAAATGAAATGGAACACTTGAAGATTGATATTCTAGGGACTGGTGAGTGAAATGGACTGCTAATGGCCATTTTGAGTTGGAAAATCATTTAGTCCAGTGATAGCCCAATGTCAGTGATAGGATAATATGCATACACCCACAAGGAAGACAAGGAAACATGACTATTACTGAAATTTGTGCACCAATGACTATCCCAAAGATGAAGACATTGAAGATTTCTACCAACCTCTACAGTCTGAAGTTGATCAAACATGCAGTCAAGATGCACTGATAATTACTGGTGATTGGAATGCAAAAGTTGGAAACAAAAAGCACCAGTAGTTGGAAAATAGGACCTTGGAGACAGAAACGATGCCATAGGTCACGGAAATTCAATCCCTTTAAGCCCAAACTAAACCAAACTCGTTGACTACATCTGTAAAAGAGATGGTAGACAGTGAGTGCAATATTCATCAGTCAGAATAAAGTCAGGGGCTGACTGCAGAACAGACCATCAAGTGTTCATATGAGAGTACTGAAGCTGAAGAAAATGAAAACAAGTCTACCAGAGCCAAATTACAACCTCAAGCATATCCCACCTGAATTTAGAGACTGTCTCAAGAACAGATTTGGCTCATCAAACACTAATGATTGAAGAACACCAAATGAGTTGTCGGATGACATCATACATGAGGAAGGCAAAAAAGTCATTAAAAAGACAGAAAAGAAAAAGAAGACCAAAATGGATTTCAAAAGAGACTCTGTAACTTGTTCTGGAACATAAAATAGCTAAAGCAAACAGAAGAAATGATCACATAAAAGAGCTGATCACATGTTCAAAAGGGAGCTCAAGAAGACATAGTATGAAATGTGTAAAGACCTGGAAACAGGACACCAAGGGGAAGAATATACTCAGTATTTCTCAAGCTGAAGGGAAAAAAAAAAATCAAGCCGTGAATGGCAACACTGAAGGACTCTGTGGGCAAATAATTGAACGACAGAGGAAGCATCGAAAGAAGATGGAAGAAATAGTCACTGTACCAAAAAGAACTGCTATTTTCGGTTCAACCATTTTAGGGGGTAGCATAAGATCAAGAACCACTGGCACTGAAAGAAGAAGTCCAAGCTGTGTTGAAGGCCTTGGCAACAAACCAGGCTCCAGGGTTGAAGGAATACCAGTTGAGATGTTTCAACAAACGAAAGCAATGCCGGGAGCACTCACTTATCCATGTTAAGAAGTTTAGAAGATTGCATCTTGGCCAGTCAACTGGAAGAAATCCAGGTTTGTGCTCATTCCAAAGAAAAATGATACAACAGCATGTGGAAATTATCAGTCAATATAATTTATGTCACATGTGAGTAAAATTTTATTGAAAGTAATTCAGAACTGGTTATAGCTGTGTATTGACAGGGAACTGTCAGAAATTCAAGATGGACTCAGAAGCAGTCATGGAATGAAGGATGTCATTATTGATGTCAGATGGATCTTGGCTGAAAGCAGAGGATATTAGAAAGATATTTAACTGTTTTGTGGGCCATGCAAATGCATTTTACTACACAGATCATAATAAACTATGAGCAATATTGCAAAAAATGAATTCTAGAATACTTACTGGTACTCATGAGGAAGCCACATATAGACCAACAGCCAGTTGTTCAAACAGCACAACAGGATACTAACTGGTTTAGAGTCAGGAAAGATGTGTGTCAGGGTTGTATCCTTTCATCAGATTTATTCAATTTGGATGGTAAGTAAATAATTCAAGAGACTGGACTATATGAAGAACTGGGCATCGGGATTAAAGGAAGACTCATTAACAACTTGTGATTTGCAAATAACACAACCTTGCTTGCTAAAAACAAAGAGGATTTGAAGCACTTACTGACAAACATCAAAGACCACAGCCTTCAATAGGGATTATAGCTCAGCAGCAAGAAAACAAAAATTCTCACGAATGGACCAATAAGCAACAACATGATAATGAGAGAAAAAATTGAAGTTGTCAAGTATTTCATTTTACTTCGATCCACAGTCAATGCCCATGGAAGCATCAGTCAAGAAATCAAACAACATATTGCAGTGGTTAAATGTGCTGCAGAAGACATTTAACTGACAATGGCGCATATAAGTTCCAGCTACCCTTTCCGCTCCTGGAGATTTATTGGCAGGCTGATCTACTTTAGAATGTTCTGGCGTCATGGCAGATACTGACGCAATTGCCTAAAAAACAAGGAAGTTGAGCTGCACCATGTTTTAGTGTTCCGAGTCTTTCAATCAGGGGATGCTTCCCAGACGAGTGAGTGTGTGAAACTTTTGTGTCTTTTGGCTTCTGCACAGTGAGATAAGACTCTCAAGTATGTTTACTACTTCCTTTGTGCTATTAGGAAGGTACTGTTACTGGCATTCGGAAATTTTCAAATAAATGAGTTATTTTTGGTGTGATAACAGTTTGTAATGATGGACTTCCTGGGCCATGAGACCAGCATGAACTGCGCATATGATACGCTTCATGGAACATGGGACCAACACAGCCCACTTTCATTAGTCATCTCCCTGCTGACGTCTTTTGTAAAGTACTATTCTCTCTGAAAACAATTTGTGATACACTTTCTGGGCCATGGGACTGAACAGCATTTGTGATGTACTTCATGGAACATGGGCCTTATATGGACCACTTGCAGTTGGCTCTTTGTTTTTTCAAATAAAAGAAAAAAACACTGCCAATGAACAATGCTTTCTGAAAACAGTTTGTGATACACTTCCTGGGCCATGGGACTGAACAGCATTTGTGATGTACTTCATGGAACATGGGCCTTATATGGACCACTTGCAATTGGCACTTCGTTTTTTCAAATTAAAAAAAAAAAAAAAAAAAAACACTGCCAATGAACAATGATTTGGCATCCATTCCAGTAATGAAAAGCACAGGATCAACAAAAAAAGTCCCTCCCCAAAAATATATTCCTAAAGTATTAAAGTATTTTTTTTAAAAAAGCAAAGGTGTCTCTGGACAGTACCTAATAACTATACAGTAGGGGCTAATGAAGAAACAAGATTCCAACCCAACTATCAATGCTTAATAGTTGATCATGGATGAGGGTGTATGTCATCATATTTTTTTCCTACCCAATGACCATTTGTTTTTCCTATGCAATGACCACCTGTGGTAGATTAGTTTTCCCAGTTCATAGATGGGTAAACTGAGGCTAGTAAGTGATGTTGTTGTTAGGTGCCATCGAGTCGGCTCTGACTCACAGTGACCCTATGCAAAACAGGGCGAAGCACTGCCTGGTATTGCTCCATGCCCACAACCGTTTTTAATGCTTAAGCCCATTGTTGCAGTTACTGTGTCAGTCCATCTCATCAAAGATCTTCCTCTTTTTCACTGACCCTCCATTCTACCAAGCATGATGTCCTTCTCTGGGAACTGATCCCTCCTGACAACATGTCCATAGTGTGTAAGATGCAGTCTCATCATCTTTGCTTCCAAGGAGCACTCTAGTTGTACTTACTCCAGAACAGATCCGTTTGTTCTTTTGGCAGTCCATGGTACTTTTAACATTCTTCTCCAACACCGCAGTTCAAAGGCATCAATTAAGTCTTTATCTGTCTTCTGTGTTCATTGTCCAGATTTTGCACACACATGATGCGATTGGAAACACCATGGCTTGGGTCAGGTGCACTTCAGTCTCCAAGGTGACATCTCTACTTTTCAATACCTTAAAGAGGTGCTTTGCAGCAGATTTTCCCAATACAATGCATCTGCTGATTTCTTGACTGCTGCTTCCATGGGCATTGATTATGGACCCAACTAAAATGAAATCCTTGACAACCTCATTTTTTTCTCCATTTATGGTGATGTTGTTTGCTGATCCAGTTGTGAGGACTTTTGTTTTCTTGATGTTAAGGTGCAATCCATACTGAAGGCTGTGGTTCTTGATCTTCAGCAGGAAGTGTTTCAAATTTTCTTCAATTCCAGCAAGTAAGGTGCTGTCATCTGCCTAACACAGGTTGTTAATGAGTCGTCCTCCAACCCTGATGCCTCATTCTTCTTCCTATAATCCAGCTTCTCAGATTATTTGCTCAGTATACAGATTGAAAGGTATGATGAAAGGATACAACCCTGATGCACACCTTTCCTGACTTTAAACCATGCAGTATCTCCTTGTTCTGTTCACACGATTGCCTCTTGATCCATATACAGATTCCTTAAGATCACAGTTAAGTGTTCTGGAATTCCCATTTTATGCAGTGTTAACCATAATTTGTTATTATCCACACAGTCTAATGTCTTTGCATAGTCAATGAAACACAGGTAAACATCTTTCTGATATTCTGTGCTTTCAGTCAAGATCCATCTGACATCAGCGATGATATACATCTCTGGTTCCACGTCCACTTCTGAATCAACCTTGAATTTTTGGCAGTTCCTTGTCAATATACTGTTACAGTCACTTTTGAATGATCTTGAACAAAATTTTACTCGCATGTGATATGAATGATACTGTTCAGTACTTTCCAATTCTGTTGGATCACATTTCTTTGGAATGGGCATAACATGGATCTCTTCCAGTCAGTTAGCTGGGTAGCTATCTTCCAAATTTCTTGGCATAGATGAGTCAGCACTTCCAGCACTGCATCTATTTATTTAAATATCTCAGTTAATAGTCCATCAATTCCCAGAGCCTTGTTTTTTGCCAATGCCTTCCATGCAGCATCGACTTCTTCCTTTAGTTCCTAATCATATGCTACCCCTCCAAATGGCTGTGACCAGTTCTTTCTGGTATAATGATTCTCTATATTCCTTCCATCTTCTTTTGATGCTCTCTGAGTAGTTTCATATTTTCCCTGTAGAACCCTTGCAACTCAAGGCTTGAATTTTTTCTGCAGTTCTTTCAGCTTGCGAAATGCAGAACATGTTCTTCCCTTCTGGTTTTCCATTTCCAGCACTTGGCACGTGTCATTATACTTCACTTTGTCTTCCCAAGCTGCCATTTGAAATCTTCTGTTTAGGTCTTTTACTTTGCCATTCCTTTCTTTTGTTTTAGCTGCTTATTGTTTGAGAGCAAGTTTCAGTCTCTTCAGACATCCAATCTGGTCTTCTCTTTCTTTTTAGTGATCTTTTACTCTCTTCATGGATGTCTTTGGTGTCATTTCACAATTCTTATGACCTTCGGTCATTAGTGGTCAACACGTCCAATCTGTTCTTGAGATGGTCTTTACACTCAGGAGGGATATATTCAAGGTCATACTTTCACTCTTGTGGACTTGTTCTAATTTTCTTCAGTTCCAGTTTGAATTTGCATGTGAGCAATTGATGATCTGTGCTGCAGTCAGAACCTGGTCTTCTTCTGACTGCTGATATGGACCTTTTCCATCATCTTTTTCCACAGATAGAGTTGATTTGTTCCTGTGCATTCCACCTGATGAGGTCCATGTGTACAGTCGCCATTTGTGTTGGTTAAAAAAGATATTTGCAATGAAAAAGTCATTATTAGTTTTGAAAAATTCTATGATGTGATCGCCAGCTTTATTTCTATCACCAAAGCCATATTTGCCAACTCCTGATCCTTCTTCTTTATTTCCAGCTTTTGCATTCCAGTCACCAGTAATTATCAACGCATCCTGATTGTATGTTTGATCAATTTCAGACTGCAGAAGCTGGTAAAAGTCTTCAGTCTCTTCATCTTTGACCTTAGTAGTTGTGAGTAAATTTGAATAATAGTCATATTAATTGGCCTTCGTTGTAGGCATATGGGTGTTATCCTCTCATTGACATCATTGTACTTCAGGACAGATCTTGAAATGTTTTATTTGAAGATGAACACAACACCATTCCTCTTCAAGTTTTCATTCCCAGCATAGTAGACCATGTGATTGTCAGATTCCAAATGGCCAGTACCAGTCCATTTCAGCTCACTAATGGCTAGGATATTGATGTTTACGCATTACATTTCATTCATTATGATTTCCAGTTTTCCTTGATTCATACATCATAATTTCATGTTCTGATTATTAATGGATGTTTCCGGCTATTTTTTCTCTTTTTGAGTCATGCCACATCAGCAAATGAAGGCTTTACTCTAGCCACATCATTACAGTCAACTCTGCTTCGAGAGGCAGCTCTTCCCCACTCATCCTCTGAGTGCCTTCCAACCTGGGGGCTCATTTTCCAGCACTGTATCTAACAACGTTCAGCTACTATTCATAAGGTTTGTCCCTAGCTAATTCTTTTCAGAAGTGAACTGCCAGGTCCTTCTTCCTAGTCTGTCTTAGTCTGGAAACTCAGCTGAAACTTGTCTATAGTGGGTGACCCTGCTGGTACTTAAAAATACTGATGGCATAGCTTCCAGCATCACAGCAACAAGCAAGCCTCCACTTACAGACAAGTGGGGGCTGTTCACTGATAGAACTGTGATTTTGACTCAGGTCTTCTGACTTCAAGTGTAGCTACTATTCTCTGCCCTGCTATCAAACTGGTAGAACAAAAGACCTCTAGGATGACGAGGTGGTTGTTGTTGGCATTGGTTGTTGTTGGCATTAGTTGTTGTTGTCATTAGTTGTCATGGTGACCTCATGTATACAGAGTAGAACTGTGCCATAAAGGTTTCAGAGCTGTTACCTTTCACAGAAGCAAATCACCAGTCCTGTTTTCTGAGGCACTTCTGGGAACATTCAAGCACCAGTCCTTCCACTAGTTGTTGAGCCCTTAACCGTTTACTCCACCCAGAGATGGGTGAGATGGGTGAGAAACCTCCGTAAATGTCTCTCTCACTCTCTCACACACACACACACACACACACACACACACACTCAAGAGACATGCCTCCTTCTGGCTCCTTCATGGGACTTCATTCTCTCAGGTAACTCAACAGAAAACTCCCCTGAACTCCTATCTCTGGTCTTTATTATCAGGAAGCCAGGGCAGATGGCGGGGCCCCAGAGGGCAGAGTCCTTTTGCTGCTTAGGTTACTTCTTTCTGTAAGCTCCTGCCTCCAAGTTCCAGCCCAGGAAATACCCCCCCTCCTGCCTCACCCATATCCCTGGACCTGAGCCAGAGCCCCAAGCTAGATTTATTGTGGTTGAAAGTCAATCAGCAGGTTTGATTTCCCAGACATCTTTCCTCCTCACTTCCATTTTTTTCTGAGTCCTAAAACCTCAGGGCCTCAGTTTTCTCATCAATAAAATGGAGGTGGCAGCTATTTTACAAGGTGTTTAAGAATCAAATGAGATAACTGGAGGAGAAAGTGCTTTGCAAATGCTATAAACTAGAAATCATGGGGCCAATGAGTTATTATTACTGTTTTTAGAGCCACTGTCCCAATGCCTGTCTCTCCTGAGTCAGGTCCCAGGACAGGAACTGACAGACAAAGAGTAAACCACCTGCTCTTAGACTAGGAACACAAGTCCTGGGCACTACAGTGACACCCCCAAGGGAACCAGCTTTTCTTCCTGGAGCTAGTGGAGGCTCCCAAGCCAACTCTTTGCCCAAGTTTTATGAGCTCCGTGAGCAGGTTTATGCTATGACTAATATCCCCATCCCCTTACTCCTTGGTCACCACTACCTGCTGGGCAGGAAGTTGGCAGGACTCAGCCCCCCTTAATCACCGCCACCTCCCCATGACCCGCCTCAATCACGGCTCTTTACAGTTGGGCAGAGCCGGCTGGGCCTCCTCAAACTTCCATATCTGCACCGGCAGATCACTGATATGGCTAATGGCGTTTGCTCGCTTCCACGCCCTCGGCTCAGCATTCGGAGAGTCACGCAATCCCCACAGGCCTGAGGGGCGGACACTGATTCCCACAGCAGCAAGGCTCGGAGGCCTGGGGAGCGGGAGTCTCCCCACCCCATAAAATATGTGAAGTGAGTCTTTCCTCATGGCCACCTGGCAGGCCTACTGCAAAGCCATGTGTCATTGTCAGGCATTCATCTCCTTCCCAAGCACTGTCCAAGTACATCACTACCATGCACTGTCCCCTCCCTTCTACCTGTGTTCTTGCCCCCGAAGTTCATGCTGTCTGGGATAGCCAGGCCCCTCATTTCTCCTGGCAGGGAGGGAGGAATCTGCGAACCTGATGGCCGCTCAGCTCAACAACTTATTCCTTCCTGCGTTCAGTACTCATGATGCATCTTCTCTGAACCAGGCCCTGTTGCTGAATGCTAGGGACACAAACATGAATGAGAGCATCCCTGACTTCAAGGGGTTGCTAGCTACCAATTCACAATGACCCCATGTGCAGTGGAATAAAATGTTCCCTGGTCCTGTGCCTTCTTCAGGATCACTGGGATGCTTGAATCCATTGTTGCTGCCACTGTATATTTTGAGCACCTTCCAGTGTAAAAGGCTTGTCTTCCAACACTGCATCAGACAATACTGTGTTTTGATCCATAGTTTTCAAAAGCAGATCACCAGGCTTTTCTTCCTCATCTTACTCTGGAAGCTACGTTGAAACCCATGGTGACGGTGCTGCTGTTTGAAACACTGGTGGCACAGCTTCCAGTATCATGGCAACATACAAGCCGTGACAGTAAGAAAAGGGACAGATAGGTGGTGAGTAGGAGTATGCAGTTGGATGGGGAAGCAGAAACCAGTAGGGAGACCATTAAGAAGGCAGTTGCTCTTCTGCAAGTGCAAGAGGCCCACCTAAGTCTCTTGCCTTGACCACTTGAGTGCACAGCCTCTAACTTCCAGCTGCTGGCCTCTTCGTCTCTTTCCCTGAGGGTTTTTTCTGGCCACAGGTGTCCACTTGGCCCTCCCAGGCAGCAGACTAGGTTCAGAAGGGTCTTAGTGCTCCTCAGAAACAGCTCTCAACCAAGGGCTGAAGGGATCCGGAGAGTCAATACCCCAGTCCCCTCACCCCTCAGGTAGGATATCTCTGAAATGTGTGTTCTGTACTGACTCCCAGAGATTCCCCAGTGGGGTTAAGATCCAGTTCACCACAGTGGGGACCTGCTTGAAAGCACTCCTTTGTTGGCTGACTTCCCTTCCAGTCTCACGTCCTCACTCCCCTGTTGGTGTTCTCTTCACCTCCCAAAGAAATAAATTACTCTCGCACCCTTACTCAGGGTTGGTTTGTTGGGGAGCCCATACTAAGAGAACAGGCTACCGGTTAGGGTAGCTGGAGTTCGCACTGTCGCATTCACTCAGTGGCATTCACAGACAGTCTGTGAGCACCTATTGTGGGGACGCTGGGGACACTAGGGTGAATCAGGCATGGTGTCCACCTTGGGGAAACACACTATCTAGCGGGAGAAAGCCACAAGTAAACCAAGAATTACCACTCAAGGTGACGCAGGCGATGGCAGAACTTAGTGCAGGGTGCTATGGGAACACAAAGGACAGGCATGTACCTCAGCCTGAGAGATGGAGGAAGCAACCACCAGCTAAGTCTCAAAGGCTCCACAGAGGTGGGTCAAGTGGAGAAATAAAGAGCGGAAGAGTACACGTAAAAGGAATAGTACAGGTAAAGGCAGAGAGATATGACAGATCATGACATAGTTCTAGAAACATCCTCCTACTGAGCTTATACGGAAAGAATAGTGGGAAATACGGCAGAATCCAGATCCTTAAGGGCCCTATTTTTCCAATATTTGCATTTTTTAAAGGGGAAATCTGAACAGAGCAGCACTTAACCTCAAGAAAAAAAGCTCTAATGGGGGTACATTTCAGACACCAGAAGAGCAGTTGTACTAAAGAGGGTCCTTCCCTTTTCTTTGTCTTGCTGTATCGTCATTCTTCACATGTCTTCTGTGTCTGGCTGGGACCAAATGGCCACTTCAGAGGCTGCTGGAAGCAATCTCCGCACCAGTGACCCATAGACTTTAGAGGAAAGAGCAGACTGGAAAGACAGCAAGCAGGGCTGGACCAAGCTTCCTGCCTACAGTCAGCAGAAGCCAGCCTCTAGAGCCACTCCTAGCCTGTCACCTCCAGAACCCAGTTTGCTTCTGTTCCCTCGGTCCAGAAGCTCCTGGTGTGCTCTGAAAACTCAGGAGCCCCAATATGAAGTATGGAAATTTTGGCTTTGATTGTAACTTGTGAGGGAGAGGGATGGTTCAGACATAACTGGGCAAGTCTGGTGAGAGCCAGTGGGATCAAAAATAAAACCTGTTGCTGCCCAGTCAATTCTAACTCCTAGCCACCCTATAGCCCATGAAACAGAGACCCAAAAGCCAGGGCCTAGAGCAACTTTGGAGCCTCTTAAAGACAAGAGTGAATTCAGTAAGCTTTGAGGAGCTTCATTCAGTTAAGAATGGCTTCTGGGTGGCAGGTGCAATTCTGAGCACTCCTGGAAGACTCACACTTAAATCTCTTCCTCACCCAGCTCCACAGACTTATGTCTCAGTCCATTTATGAATAAACAAAGGCTGGAAGAGCTGTTTTAATAACACCTCCTTACCAAATTCTTCTCTTGAATTATCTTGCTTAATCTTACCAAAATCCAGTGAGGCACTTATCAGATTATTAAACCTATTGCCATCAAGTCAATTCTGGAATCACAACAAACGTATAGGACAGAGTAGAAATGCCCTATAGGGTTAGAATTGCAAACTTTGTTGTTAGCAGCCAAACTCCTGACCACTGCCCCCCCCCCATAATCCTTCAGATTATTAGGCTCCTTTTAAAGCAGACTTAACTTTAAAGCACAAAATTGCTAACCACTTCGCCCAAAGGCACCCAGGGTTGCATTTGTTTTGTGTTGTTTGGGGCATGCAGATTTTAAGTGAGCAGAGAAAGCAGAGGTCCATCTTCCCACACTGCACCTCAGACCAAGGTGAAGCTCTGATATCCCAAGAAATCTAGCACCCTCATGACAGCTCTCTGCGGAGCAGAAGTAACGCCTAGCTGAGAAAACCCCGCGCCACCTCACATCCACAAACACCTGTAGGTCTCTTTAATAATATGCTGAGCACCAATCGGAATGGACCAGCCAAGATCACATGACACACTCTCCAACCCAATCACTGTGTCCGGGGTATGCAACAAGCCAATGGGCTGACTTCTGTGTCACATGCCCCACCCCTTGAGGCAGGGTGTGGAGCTCGTCCAGATGCCGAGAGAGAGGAAAGAGTTCTCTATAAAAACGAGGGGTATTTGCTAAAGGAGAAGGAAAGGGTTGCTGAAGGAGCAAACCAGTAACTAGCCCCTCCCTAGTCATGTGAGGGGAACGTGTGATGTAGTCAGTCTGTGGCAGGGCGTGGAGCACGTGGACAACTGTGTAGCTCCTTGTCTGTCAATCAGGATCCCTGACAGGGTCTCAGCTGGTTGAAAAGACTTTAGTAAAAAGATTACTTACGAAGGTGTAGCCAGGGGAAACTACAGTGACGTAGTGGTTAAGTGCTACGTCTGCTAACCGAAAGGTCGCAGTTCAAATCCACCAGGTACTCCCGTTGGAAACCCTGTGGGTCACTTAGACTCTGTACTGTAGGGTCACTATGTGTCGGAACGGACTCGACAGTAGTGGGGTTGGTTTAGTTTGGGTAGCCAGGATCAGTAGCATCACTAAGAGGATCTGGCACGTCCAGGTACCAGTGACATTGTCAGACAGTGACACCAAAATGACTTCTGTAAAACTTTTGAGCAGTGTTTTAGCAGATATTTTTTAAAAAACATTTCTGTATTAGTAATGACAAAATATATATACTTATTTTTTGTAAGGTTAGCTTAAAAAACAGAAAGCTGTTGCCGTGGAGTAGATTCCAACTCATAGCAACACCATAGAACACAGTAGAACTTTCCTAGGAGAATTTTCCGAGGAGTTTCCAGTGGATTTGAACAGCTGACCTTTTGGTTAGCAGCCAAGCTCTGAACCACTGCGCCAAGTGTCTTAAGCTCAGCTTGCATGTATCAGTGAACTTGTAAAAGGGTAAATCTCTTTTGAACCTTCCAATGCGCAGAGCAGTCATTATCACCCAATTAAAGTGCCACTTAGAATCCGTGGTTTTGTCTGCAGCACTCTTGTTTTCCTTGCTGCTTGTGTTTTTATAGCCACTGATGTTTGCCAAACATTCTGGTTGTTTAGCTACAATATTGTGGTAATTAACATGGAGCTGTGACACCATGAGTTACCACACTGGGTGACACTAACCCCAGTGACATCACTGGCCAGGATGTAGGGAAACCACAAGGGATTATGTGGTACCTGGGGCTAGTAACAGTGACAAGGAGAGGAAGTTGTCACCAGGACCTGGAGAAAGAGAGAGTGCTTTGGGTAGAAGACAACTTGACAGGAGCACCGACCTTTGGTGGAGGGACAGAACCCTGGGAATCAACACCAGACCCCTCTCCCTTTCCTCTCTGACCTCCTGTGTATGTCCCATTGATTTAACCTAGCCAGAAGCAAAGGACAAGGAGGAGCCTGTTGATGGGAACCATGCAGGCCAGCTTCCAGGATGCAGTGCAGGATGAGGATGGTGGGATGGATCTACAGAGGCAAATGGAAGATGTCCAACACATCTTACGGTTCAGTCATCCTGGGCGACAGGGCTCTTGGTCCGCAGCTGGGAAACTCAACTGAAAGTGTTCTTGAGCTTAAGATTGTGTGAGAATCACCAGGGGAGCCTTCCCAGATGCAGTTTCATGTGGCCAGTTCTGATTCAGTATAGCCTGCAATGGGTTCACCTGAAAGCAGAACCTGAGAGGTGCAGGTACAAGACAGATTTCTAGGAAGGAGATTTTAGGAAGCAGTAATTAGTGAGGAACAGGAGACAGCAAAGGAGAAAACTCCTTGTAATTGTGCATTGTTGAGGTTGCTGCTTTCTCAGTAAATGAATACTCCCTGAATTTCTTGCCTAAAAGATAGCTCCCACCCTCCAGTGGTCAAGGACTGTCCCCCTTCTTCTTGTGTTTACATGCAGATAGAGACGTTTTCCACATCATTGGAGAAAAGTCCTGGGGCAGAACATGACAAGATGTGATGCAGGTGCCTGATCGGGACTCCCAACAATGCTGAGTGAGTCCAGACTTGTACAAAACAACCCACCACCACAGCTGGGGCTGAGTTCAGAAGTGGGCTGAGAGGCCTGATGTAGGGCGCCAGCTGTGTATCGTCTACAAAACAGGTCTTCAGTAGAACCTGACTTCTGCATTTTAGGCAGACATCTCCAATGACCTGGAGAACCACTTCCATGAACATCACGTTTTAGGCAGCAGGGACTGTTAGCAATGTCAGAGTCCTACAAAGAGAGAATGAGTGGTTAATGATACTGATGTGCCATTCTGTGCCCCTAGCCTATCAGTTATCTACTGCTGCATAACCATCCCAGACTCTGACAGCCTAAAACAATGAAAATCTTGCGATATATCATAGTTTCTGTGGATCAGAAATTCAGGGGCAGCTTAGGTGGGAGGTTTAGGCTCTGGGTCTCTCGTGACTTGTTAGGAGAGCTGCTCCATCTGACTGGGGCTGGAGGATCTGCTTCCAGGGTGGCCAGTTCACGTGGCTGTTGTCACGAGGCCTCAGTTTCTCATCACAGAGACCTCCCTGCTTGACAGTCCTCACAACATAGCAGCTGGTTTTCCCTAGAGTGAGTAATGCAAAAGATAGCAAGGTGGAAGCCATAATGTTTTTTGTGGCTTAGCTTTAGAGGTCACATTCTGCCATTCTGCAGTACCCTATCAGTTACACAAGTCAGCCCTATTCACTATGGGAAAGGATAGTATAAGGTCATGAATCTCCAGAGGCAGTGATCTTTAGAGTTAATCTTGGAAGCTGCCTACCACACCTGTTAGTGGTGCAGACCCTGACGCGTACAGCTACTCAAGTCTTTGGAGAACGTTAACTGTGCTCTTGTGCTGTGCATGGTCTGATATGTATCTCCTTCTCCCAAGAGCTTATATTATTTTGGGAAAGTTAATATGTAGGTTGAATAAAGAGAAACCAGTACAAGCTAGTGCTCAAGAGAACCATAAATTGAATAGGCTCAAGTGGTTAAAAGTGGCAGTCCACCTACTTTCATAGTGGGCAGAGAGCCAGTGGTGCCCGCGTCCCGACCTTGCAAAGGGAAGTTCCTTAGTTCTTGGAAGTCAGGGACAGGAAGCCCTAGGCCTCTCTGCAGCTTGCCCTTAGCCTGTAGCTGAGTGGCCAAGTGACACTGAGCTGAGTCTGCCCCTCTGTTTCCTGCCTGATGGCTGACACCACCCAAGATTGCTGTTCCAATTTTGGACAAACCTGGGCACTTTGAGAGTTAGAAAGGCCCCCAGAGACCGTCAGGTCTCATGCCCAATGTGAAGAAACTCAAGTCCAGAGAGAAAAGGAGGTCATCTAAGGTCACCAGGGGAAATTAACACACAATGTGGCACCCACTTTGGTCCAGGTCTTGTCTGGAACTTTCACCTGTGTCATTTAATATCCTTATGATAGCACTGAGTCATAGAAGTGATAAAATCCATACTGCAGATGAGAAAACTAAGGCTCAGGAAAAGGAAGTAAGTTGTCCACGGTCACATAGCTGAGAAGTGGTAGAGTCTAGATCCAAACCCAGATCTCTCTGATCCTTATGGCTCATACTCTTACAGAGCAGACACCTTGAAGAGATGGTCGGGTGGGTCATCTGTGCCCCTACCAGCAGTAGGCTCTGTGAGACAATGTGTCTCACCAGCTCATTCCAGCCCTGGCGTGTGCTCCCTGAATGGTGCCAGGGACACACAGCTATGTTTAGCAATCCCCTAGTGGGGTGGGCCCGCTCTGGGACAGAACACGATGCGGTGACACCACCAGGACTTTGGCTGCCTACATACCCCCCATTGCAAGAAGAATGGCCACCGCGTGAGGCAATAATTGCCACATGCATGGGGCTCAACAGCTTAGGAGAAGGCTATGAGGACTCTGGGGACCTGAGTTCTGGTGCAAAGGCTCATATGATCAAGACCAATGTTGAGTAACAGTTTGGGTCAAAGGTTTACCAGTCAGAGGCCCCGATCAACAGCCACAGGCTCCTTAGATACAAACACAACAAGCTTTCATTGGGTGCCAGAGGACAGGCCGCTGAACACACTGTGTTCTGTGTCTTCATAGCAGCCCTGGGATTGGATCATCACTCCCTCTAACACATGGGGAAACTGAGACCCAGAGAGGCAAGACAGTACACTCAAAGTTACAGAATCACTGAGTATCAAAGTCAGAATTTGAACCCAGGGCTAACAAACCCAGAATGCACCTTTATTCTAAGGACTAGACCTTCCACACTGAGTATGCATGGTGGGCCAGGAGGTCATTTCTTTGTGCTGATGGCAGGACCTATATTACAATGACTGTCCAGATCTGTAGTATAGCCCAGGGGTTAAACCTGGGACACTAGGTCTCTAACAGATCTGCCACTTGCTAGTTCAGTAGCTTCAGACAAGTCACGTGGCCTTTGTGAATCTCAGTTTTCTCATGCCTCCCAGGCATGAGAATCTCCAGGTTACAGAGCTATAGTGACAATTCAAGGAGCCCAGGCCTTGGGTGCCTAGCCCAGGCCTCTTGGAGCCCTCGGTAAATATTTGCTGACTAGATCAGTGTTCATGAATCCATTTATCCTCCATCCTGAAAATGAGACGGGCAATCAAGGCTCCATAAGTCTGCAGGAGCCTAGGAGACACTAGGCAGAGTCACAGTTGTTAATCTTTATATATGTCTAACACAGAGCCTGGCAAGCTCCAACAGATGGTTCAAGGCCCACCCTACACATCATCACCTCTGAGAAGCCTCCCTTGATTCCACTGATCCCCACCCCTTCCAAAGCAGTCAGTCATTCCGGCTTCAGAATTCCTCCTGCAGCCCAGGCAGACTTCTTTCTGTCTGGGCATTTGTCATGCTAGAGGGGAATACAGTTTGACAGCCAGGAGTAAGATAGATCTGGAATGAAATGCTATTTCTGCCGCTTTCTAGCTATGTGCCCTTGGACAAATTGGTTGACCTTTTTCAGCCTCAACATCCTTATCTGTAAAATAGGAAAGATAACCCCTTCCTCTGAGGGTTAGTATGAGAATGAAATGCCAGCTAAGCTCCAAGCACAAGGATTGACACCAATGGCTATTAAGTGATTAGCTCATTGCCACTGAGTTGATTCTAACTCAGAGCCACCATATAGGACAAAGTAGAACTGCCCCATAGGGTTTCCAAAGAACTGACTGGTGGATTTGAACTGCCAGCCTTTGGTTAGCAGCCTGAACTGTGAAGCGCTGTGCCACCAGGGCTCCAGTAAGTGGTAGCATCGTGATTATTGTCACTATCATTGTCACTGCTGTGGTGTAGGTATTCTTCTTCTTGTCTGCCTCTTACCTCTGGCCCTGAGAAGAAGGAAGTTACAGGAGACCCAACCAAGAAGAAAACAGGAGCGTGGCCTCTACTGAGCACCTACTGTGAGGCAATCTCCTTGCTGAGGACTTTGCCTTCACAGTTACCCCCACTTAACCCTCGTGAATGACATAGGACTCCAGCCACCGACTGAAGCATACCAATTATAAGGATTGTGCAGGACAGGATGGTGTTTATTCCTGTGTATATAGAGTCACTGTGAGTCAGAATTGACTCAGCAACACCTATCAACAACAAAAACAACCCCGGTGACTGTCCCCTCCTAGGAAGATTGCATTTTCCTCATTCATATAGAAAGTAAACAGAAGCTGAGAGAGCTTAAGTAACTTTCGAAAGGCCACACAGCCAGGGAGAGTTAGAACCAAAATTAAAACTCAGGCCTGTCCAGGGAACCTCATGGTCCTTCCGCCAAATGTGTCACACTAATCTCTGGATCCAGGAGCCTAGTATAACATGGACTCAATAAATGCCTGTTGAATGAATAACTGTAGTCAAGTCTTTTATGAATAAGCGTAATTCAGGCTCACTTTGATTAAGAGAACAAAAGAGGTACCCCTGTCCACTTATCAGGCTCAGAGTTATATATTTGCAAAGGAAGATACAGATACTTTCACTAAAGGGTGATGCCAAGGCTGATGTTGAGATGGATGAGGATTTGATGGACAGCCTTTGGAATCTGCTCCCACCCTCCTGGCTAGTCAACCCTATTGCTCAATACAGGCTTGCCTTCTGTCCGGCCTGTCCTCAGCTCAACCCAGCCTCCTATCACCTTCAGGCCTTCCTCTCATCTATCCAGCAGAGCCTCAGGGCAGGGGATGGGGGAGTTTTTCTCCACGTCACCTTTTGAAATATTTCAATTCTTTCTTTTCTTTTCATTCTTTTTTGTTTTACTATATAATTCATAAGGAGCCCTGATGGCACAGTGATTAAAGTAATCAGATGCTAACCGAAAGATGGCAGTTTGAAACCATCCTGAGAAGATGCAGCAGTCTGCTTCCACAGAGATTTGTAGCCTTGGAAACCCATGGAGTTGCTGTGAGTCAGAATTAACAACGGTGGGTATACAATTAATATTTATCACAGAAAAAAATAGACAAATGAAAATAAGAAATAAAGAATCACAACTGTAACCAGCTCAAGAGACAACTACCATTAACATCTCCTGAACATTCTGTCCTCCATGGACTCCATGCACTGATTTTCAGGAGAAGATCACCAAGCCTTTCTTCCAAGGCACCTCTGTGTGGACTCAAATCACCCATCTTTCTTTTAGCAGTGAGCGCGTTAACTGTTTGCACTCCCTGGGAACTCCAAGGTACACTTAATGTAAATTTTCACAAAAACACTTGGAAGGCTGATTTATTATTTTAGAATAATTTTAATGACAAAAGTAAAATTTATGTTCATGATAGAAAAAGTTAAAGCTACAGACAACTTAAGGGTTAAAATAAACATCACCACCAAGGCTAATATTTGGTAGCAATGCCTTTTCAATCGATTTTTCTATTCCTGTGTGATGGGGTGGCTGCCTGGGTGGCATAAATGGTTAGGCAGTCAGCTACTAACCAGAGGCACCTCGGAAGACAGTCTGGTGGGAGACCCCGTGGAACACAGGTCTCTTCTGACACGTGTGTAGTCACCCTTACTCTGCATTGACTTGTTGGCGATGGTGTAGTTTCATTGTCGTTTATATAATGGGGTACAAAATATAATGGATTCCGTGAAAGTGGAGTGTAAAAATAAATATCTTTTCTTTCTAAATCAGGGAAATATGTTTTTGAGGTAGGGGCCATCTGGAAAGTTTAGTCTCTCATAGCTGCTTACGCAACACTCACTGGTCATTCAAAGCCAGTGACTCTGTCCTTGCAGGTCAAGCCAAGCCAAGAGGGGTCCCTTACCAAAGTCCCAGTCCTTGGCTCCAGTATCAAGCCCCACAGGCCTCCGTGCAGCTCCTGAGCTGCTCGGCTTCCTCCAGGCAACTGGCTGGTCCCCACCAGTCTCAGGGAACACAACCCTTTTTCTCCCCAGTTGGGCTACTTCTGTTCCCTCTTTCTCGTGGGTGTTTCTTCCTTCAGAAGGTTCTGCTCCATCACCTCTGTGAGCAGTCTTCAGGAGAAAAAAGGCAGTAATTTCTTCACCTGGTTTGGGATGGGAGATGATACTGTTTGTTTTTTCCTGCGTCTCTTACATTAGTGACAAGTCAAAAATTCCTATACCAACAAATGGTTTTGCCAGAAACATATACCACCACTGGACAAAATGGGATTGTACTATTTTGTAACCTTTTTTATTTCCTCTTTCCCTCTATTCTTTTCTATCCTACTTAAGTTCTTCTTATCCTTCTCGGTTCACCTCTGTGGCCTTCCAGCCCTCAATGGCCACTCCTCTTTTGAACTCTACGGCTATCAGTTCATGGATCTTAGCGTCCCTAGAGAAGGTAACTGAAGAGGTACCTCAAGCCACTGCTGCCTGAGCTGGGCTTGGGTGGTCTTTGGGCATGTGTCCCAAGCCCCAGCATGTACAAGATCTGAATCTGCCCTTTGTGCTGCTTGGGTGGAAGCAGCTGATGAACAAGCAGAAGAAATCTTCGATGGAGATCTAAAAAAGCAGACGGTGGACATCTGTTCCCTAGCCTTGTCTTCACCAGTACAGCATAGAGGTTCTCTTCTAGGATGAGCCATAGGCTCAGAGCAGCAAGTGCTAGCCTGAGGTTAAGGAGGAACCTGGTATGTACAGCTACAGTGGAACGATGGAGACAACTCAGGAGAAACTTCAGCATCATTTTCTGTAGCTGGAGTCGAGGGGAAGTCCAAGGCTAGCAGCCATTTTCCAGGCTGGTACAAATAGTATCTGTGCAAGGTGGCCTGAAATCAGGTGATAAAGAGCCAGGCAGTCTTGGAGTATCTTGAGGATGTATGGGTGAAGGATGGGGTTCTGGCTAATGCAATGATCCCAACAGCAGAGTGACCCTCAGCTTGCTAACATTTATTTGTAACCCCAAGATCAGCACTCATGGTGCTTTTGCAGTCATCCTTGGACTTGCTCAGAATGGCAAAGATTTGAATCATACATTCCCAACTGAGGCTAGACAGTGTGGCACTCTGTCTTCTCATGTCAGCCCTCAAACTGTAAACAGGCATCCTTTACAGTCTATCTAGTGTCACTATTTTCACATTTTTTTGTTTTTTATTGGTGATTTTACTCTTTAAAATGACCCCCAGGTGTAGAGCTGAAGTGCTATCTCGTTTCCCTAAGTGCAGGAAGGCTGTGATGTGCTTTATGGAAAAAATCCGTATGCTTGATGAGCTTGGTCCAGGTATGAGCTACAGTGCTGTTGGCCATGTGTTCAGTGTTAAGGAATCAACAGTGTATGTTAAATAAGATATTGAAATAGATACACACATACAGCAAGGTCCTGTCTTGTTGATGAAAATGTTATGACCAGAGAGGCTCACAGGGACCTCATTCTGTTTTTCCCTTGGAACAGTGGTTGAGTGCTCACTAACTCAGTGTTCCCAGAGATTATATAGGACACGGCTACTGCATATAATGAGACTTGACTATATTTAAGTCATTTCTAAATTCGATAAGTACCTAACACAAAGTAGGCGTTCAACTAGTGTTTACTCCTTCATTCTGGAGGGAGATCTCAAAACCCAAACCCACTGCTTTCAAGTCATGTCCAACTCATAGTGACCCTGCTGCTCCATAGAAGTTCCAAGGAACACCTGGCAGATGTGAATTGCTGACCTTCTGGTTAACAGACACGGGACTTAACTACTATACCATCAGAGTTTCTCGAAGCTCTCAGGAGGAGTCTAAAGGAGGGTCTCTCCCATCTACCTGTTTAATCAAGTATAACTGCCATCAGAGCAGTCTTTCTCAAGGCCTACTTCCTTGCTCAAACACCTTCCATGACTCCCCATGGCCTCTGTGATAAAATTAGAACTCCCCGGCACAACCAGACTTCCGCAGGCCTTTCCAGTCTCGCCTTCCACCTCGCCCCTTCACACAGACGGGTTACATGGCTGTAAACAGTCAGTTCATCCTTCAACGCAGCTACCCTGACTTCCTCCTTTTATTCTAATCCCTATCAAATTCAAACTTAGATTACTCTAGGTTTTTGTCTACACAGACTGGGAGCTTCTTGGGAATGGGAGTAGTTTTTAGCTGTGTATACTCAATGCACTACATTCCGTACAAGCATAGTAAATATCTAATCACCAAGCTAGGTGTTTGTGCCATACAAGATCTTTGATCACAGTGACAAGTTAGTCAGTTGGGCAATATTTCCCCCTAAACTACGTCCCAGGTTAAGTAACTTGTCTAAAGTCATCCCTGCATAATTTCAAAGGCAGAAGCTTTCCAATTGGGCTTAAATATGTCTAATGTGTATGGTTTTTTTTTTTTTTTTTCAAAAAAAGAAGGTACCCTCCTTCAGAAAAATGACGTTACCTAGACCTAGTCCCTCCTTGGGAACCCTGATGGTATAGTGGTTTAAGAGCTCAGCTGCTAACCACAAGTTGGGCAGTTCAAATCCACCAGCTGCTTCTTGGAAACCCCATCGGGCAGTTGTGTCCTATAGCGTCACTGTGAATTGGAGCCAATTCAAGGGCACCTAAGAACAAAATCGTTCCACCTCTAAGGAACCTTGGTGGCATAATGGTTAAAGCACTCAGCTGCTAACCAAAAAGTTGGTGTTCGGAACCCCCCAGCTGCTATGTGGGGAAAAATATATGGTAGTCTGCTGATGTAAAGATTATAGTCTTAGAAAGGGTATGGGGCAGTTCTACTCTCTCCTGTAGGGTCACTGTGAGTCAGAATCAACTCGATGGCAATGGGATTCAATCCAGCCTCTTGTCTCTTTGGACCAGCACATTCTAAGAGCTCCCTACCGAGATAAGTCATGCTCTTCTCTGAACTTGGACATTCTCCACTGTCAAATGGACATGCTCTTCACACCCTCAGCTGGAAGGCTGGAAGGGACAACTGATAAAGCAGGTGGCATTTCGTCTTCCTTCCTGAATGGCCTGTGCTGACGCCATGCGGTGCAGATGCTTAATCGTGGGCTGAGAAATGCTGGCTGGGGGCAGATGCTAGGCAGGGCCCCATTTCTCTCCGACCGTCCAGAACCACACAAGCAGTCTCCATCACAGCTGGCACATCTGGGTGGGGAGGGAGCCAGGGTCCCCTGGATGCTGATGAAATGTGTATGTGTTGTCGGCCTGTTGGGAAATGCTGAAACTGAGGGGGAGGGAGCAGCAGGAGCAGCAACTGGCTGTCTCCTGTCTCCTGTCTCCTGTCTCCTGCCGAGGCTCCTTGAGCAAGCCCCCTGATGGTTGCACCATCCCCTGAACAGTGATGATGCCCTGGGGTGGGCTGTTGCACCATGTTCTTAGAAAGCTGTCCCTGTACATGTATTTCCTTTTGGATCCTGGGCTAATTTTGTTTAATTGCTGTATTTTTAACTTCCAGTTTCTGAGGGTGAACTGGGCAAGAGTGATATGGTGAAACAATCGTGATTAGCCCATGTTTCCCGAAGGCGTACTTACTTTGTGCTGTGTCCTGTGCTAAGTGTTCAATATACATCATCTTGTAGAACCCACATACCGGCCCTCAGCAGTAACTGCTCATCTCCCCACTTGCTGGATGAAGAAACTGAGGCACAGAGATACTAAACAGTCACGCTCAGAAAGCTTGTCAATGGTGAAGCTGTCCTTTGAACTCCCACTGCCGGAGTCCAGGACCCATGCTTTTGGCTTCTATGCATCACTGCCCCTATAAAGGAAAAGAACCACAACTTTGAAATCAGGCTGCTCTGAAGTTGCACTTCGGTGATGCTGCCAAATAGTTCAGTGTCCTAGCGAGTGCTCTTTTCTCTGGGCCTCAGTTTCCCCATCTGTAGAAAAGACAGATTGGAATAGATCATTGCTTCCCAAATTTTGTTTTAGCTTTTTGAAAAAAAAATAGAATGCTTTAGAGACAGAAGAGGAATTAGTAATTGCCAGGGCCTGGAGGAGGGGGAAACAGAGAATGACTGCTCAGTGGGGTTTCCTTTCCGAACTAGACAGAGGTGATGGTCACACAGCATAGTGAACATCCTAAATGCCATGCAATTGTTCGTGGTGTGATTTTTCAGCTCAAGGAAAAGTAAGTAATTTTTAAACTTGAATAGAATGGAATGGGGATGGACTATAAACAAGCACAGGAGAACCGTGTAAGGTGATGGAAACACTCTAAAAGGTGCACAGCTCTAGAAATTTCATAAAAATCACTGAGCCACTGCATATAGGTGGGCATGCAAATTTGAATTGTATTGTAAACTTTAAATCACAATAAAAAAAAACCGCTGAACAACTTACAATGGGTAAATTTTATGGTATGAAAATTATAGCCAATAGTTTTAAAACAAAAGTAGAATGTTTTCCAAAGCCTCAGTATTAACCCTCAGGATCCAGTGGGATTCAGTTTAACTACTCTGGAGGCTGGGTGATTCTGGATGGCCTTCAGGTCCTGACTTTCTAGAAGTCTGAGTATGTTTTTAGCACCTGCTTTATGCAGATCATGGGACACTGATGGTACAGTAGTTAACAGTTTAGCTGCTAAGCAAAAAGTTGGCAGTTTAAATCCACCAGCTGCTCCTTGGAAACCTTATGAGGCAGTTTTGCTCTGTCCTTTAGGGTCTGTATGAGTCAGAATTGACTCAACAGTAACAGATTCTATTTGGTGTTTTGTGCAGATTGCCAGTCTATGGCAATCATACGTGGATGGAGATTCTTTGTTCTACACTGTCAGGCCAGCCCCACATGACACCTGAGTCATAGTAGTGCTAACTGAGCAGTTGTTGGATGGAGAAGTAGCTTGTACACCTTTTATAAGTGCTTACCAGGCTTTGAGTAGCTTAGAGACGGGCACTCTGTTTCCATTTCGAACTCCCAACACCCAGCTTAGACCTGGTACTTGGTAGGCTCTTGGTAGCAGTCTGTTGAATAAGTAAGTGACGGAATGAATAAGTGGCTCAGTTTTTGCCCTTGACATGCTTTGGCTGCAAGTAGCAGACACCAACTCTAACTTTAAGGCAAACATTTACCTGGAGGAAAGGGCTCACAGATTATGCCACAGAAAGGACAGGCTAAACAGTGTGGAGGCAGCAGGGAATACTAGTTATCTCTTTAAGAAATCTCTACAGAGATGAAGTAGACTCTATTTTAGTCCTTGTATTAGTCCTTTTGAGATTTAGACTCCCAAGAGAACAGCATCTGATTGGCTTGGCCTGGGTCAGATGCCTTCCTTTCATTCAAACTACATGGGCCACAAATTTGACAATGCTATGAGGACTGCATCTGATGAAGGAAGGGAGAGAGTGTCTAATCCCAAACTGGGTGCTGTCTCTAGCAGAAAGAGAGAGGAATGCTGAGCAGAGAAAAACAACCAATGTCCACTACCTACTGGAAAGTTCCATAACAGCAAAAGATGTAAATGAGAGTTGGATGAACGGAGACATCACAAAGCCAGGTAAGCTCAGAAGCACAGATGTAGGGTTACCCCTGGGGGGCCACGTGGTGGTGGTGGGGGAAGGAGGAGAAGGAAGTAAGGACTGGAAGGGTGAGACGCTAAGGAGAAATGGATGGCTTATAGCTTCTTCTTTTTTCTTCTTTTAAAATTCTTGGCTAAGCTACTGACTAATACTGATAAGCCATCTCCCTAGCACCAGGCCATTTCCTCTCTGTTCTGGAAACTTTAGAAGCCCAGTGGCTTTGATTAAATGGTCCCTGATGAGGACTGCTCTGGGAGAGGGCTGTTGATGGATCTTCAGTCCAATGGGCCCTCACTAGAGGCTTCTGTGGTACAGACTTATCCAGAAGTACCAGCTCCAACTCATTTAAAAGAAAAGGGAGGAAGAAATAATATTCTCCAAACTCCTTCTGGGTAAGTTGTTGTATGTCTATTTCCTGGTTTAATGATCACAGCAGTTCTGTGAGGTGGGCATGATTAATCCCATTTGGCATGAGGCGACTTGCCCAGTGACAAGTAACAAAGCCAGGATTTAAACCCAGGATCAGCTAGCACCAAAGACCTTGCTTTTTTGCCGTACCATTCAGCCTCCTGGCTGGTTGTTTTAGCTTAGACTAGTCACATTGCTGCTCTGGGTTTTCCCATCTGCAAATCAAGGAGCAAAAGGGCCAGTTCTTTCTATCCCTAATGAGTAGGAGTAGGAGCTTCCAAGGTGGCTTCAGAGGGACTTGGAGGTGCGACCCAAAGTCTTGGGACTCCATAAGGCATCATTCCAAGCTGGAGATGATAGATTTAAGTGGCATTCAGCTAAGGGAGTCCTTGGAGTCAGGGCAGCCAGCACCGCCGAGGACTGGAGCTCTCGCTACCCCCAAAGAGGCCCCTCAGGTCCCTGCCCACATCCCAAGGGTGTTCTGTACACCCGCTCTCTGCAGCTTCTGAGACCGTAGGAGTACGTGCTCAGACACACAGAGACTTTGCAAACAATGCAGGGAAATAAAGTTCTCACAGGAAACATTATCATATTGACTCACGACAGACCCATCCATAAAACAAACTCGACGGTACCTGGGCCTGCTCTGAACACAGTGCAGCCTGGGAGATAGCAGCCCCAGCTGCTCTCGCCGGGGCCTGGGAGGAAGTGGGTGCCGCCGCCAGGGGGGAAGGGCAGCTTCCCTTGGCTGTTCTGACACTGGACCACGGAATCTGAATTACTTGTCAAAAAGAGAGAAGAGGAGATTCAAGAAAAAAAGAACAAATCCCAGAGCATTGTGGTCTCCTTGCCTTGACACAATAGGTCTGTTGCAAAACTCCACTTAACACCATGGTATTTTGCAAGTCAGTTGCCAGGTCTATGCGAAAAATATTTCTGTCTCCAGAGGCCCATGTCTTCATCAGCCTCTGCTTAGCAACGCCTTAACTGTAGCCAGTGTAGAAAAAGATTTGTTTCTAAGTCTGCTTTGGGATTTGGGAGGCAGCTTGGTGCATCTGTTAGGCATCAGATGGACAGACCTCTTGGAATCCACTTACTCAGAGCCTCAGTTTCCTCGTCTGCAAAATGGGAGTAATTCATGAGGATGGAAGTAAGAAAGTATATGTATAGCATGTGGTACAGCGTTCGTTGCTCTTATGCTTTGTGGGAAGCAGCCTGCAGTAGTAATTTAGGCATCCAAAGACCTTTATCTGAGTCCTGACTCTGTTGTTGTTACTGTTAGATGCTAAGAGCCAGCCCAGACTCATGGTGACCCCCAGGGACCACAGACAAAATGTTGCCCCATCCTGTGACACCTTCGTGGTTGCTGGTGTACTTGAGCTCATTGTTGTGGCTGTGGTAACAATCCAGCTCTTCAAAGGTTTCCCTGCTTTACATTGGCCCTCCACTTCACCAAACACGATGTCTCCAGGGACCTCGGGCATCTTGGCAACTCCCTGTAACTCAGTTTCCTTGTTGGGAAAAGGAAGGAGTCTTAAGCAGTCCTGCCCTACCTGCCTTCCAGGGCCAGCTTCAGCTCTGAGCGAGCAGGGCTATGAAACAGAACTCAGGATTTGGTCACTCCGTGGTGGGGTGAGGACTTGAGCACCCTGGGGTTGGGTTGTTGCAGTCGCAGCTGAGCGTGCCATTTTCCCAACCTGGAATTATGTGATGACAGGGTGTCCTGGGATCTGCCCTAAACGAAGAGCAAATCAACATCTCCGGTTGTAGGGATTGAACTGGGTGACCACTGGGAGGGGTCATCATCAGGTACCAACAAGCACTCGTCCTCAAGGTACCTGTCAGGTCCTAACTTCTCCAGAAGAGCTGCCAACTGACCGCCAATCCCTGGTAGCTGGTACAGTGCTGGAACATTACATGTCTGGGGTCCCCGCCTAGCACAGACTTCACGTGTTCCTGGAATTCACTCCCACCTTCCTCACTCTACCTGTTTGTGCTCATGATGTCAGGGTGCTCGCTCAAGAATAACGCTCTGACCAGGTCACTTCTGTGCTCCAAATTCTTCCATGCTTTAGGCTCAAATTCCTTAACTTGGCCTCCAAGGCTTTTTAGAACAGGCCTCTGCTGAGCTTTCCTTCCCACCATTTCTCTCAACCCGGCTCCTCCCCCCAACCCCCACGCCCCTTCCACCACCCACCCACCCCTACCACCAGGCACCCGCAGCATGCTACAGACTTACTTGAGGACTGGCATGATTCTACATCTTGGTGCCATATACATGCTCTTTTGACTGATATGTCATTCCTTCTATTGTCCTCTAGTGAACTTCTATTCATTCTTCACGGCCCAGCTCCAATGTCCCCACTTCTGTGAAGTGAACCCTAAGGCATTGTCCTCTGTGCTTCCACAGTCCTTCGTTCATCCCTCTGGCATAGTACTCATCACGCGGTCTTAGCATTTACTTCTTTGTGTATCTCCTGGCCTGCATCGCAAGCTTAGTAGGTTGGAGACTGTGTCTGATTTATCACAAGATCTTCAGTGCCCAGCCCAGGGCCTGAAAGTAAATCTATGTTAGCTTAATTGCATTCTTGAGAGATCTTTGGGGAGAGAAGATGAGGATATGCTTTTAGACCCATTGCTGACCCCCTTCTGACCTATCTTATCTGTGGTCTATGACAACAAATCTGTAGTCTATGACAACAAATGAGTCTCTCTCGGTTTTCTTTAAAGCAGTATTAAGCAGGGTAAAGAGCTCCCAGCAGGAGTCAGAAGTTCATATTTTGTCTTCTCTCTCTCCGACTTTACAACCTTGGGTAAGCCCTTCTGTCTCTGTCAGCCTCTACTGTCTCATCTGTGAAGTGGGAATGTAACTGACCTTGGAGGATTAGACGAGACCATAAGTGTCAGAAAGATCATGTAAACTGAGACATAAAGGATGGCATTTCTCCAACTCTAAAATTCAGAGTCTTTTGCTTATAACTTTTAAATTTTTCTCACCATGTAGGGACAATCTCTGTCCTCTGAATGGCAACTCTTGAGTTACCGCTGTTGAAAGAACCTCTGATGGTGCCTGGATTTACATCTAAATGTCCTTCAGGAAGTAGACTTTACCTTTAAGCTTCAGTAACTTGTTTCTCTACCACATAGACTCCAAACAGGTCTGCAGCGACTGACTGGTACGTGACTGCCAACTGAGGCATGCCTGCATTTTAAAAGGCTTTAATGTGTAACTGTTTCATTCCTCTAAGGGAGATATTTTCTAGGTGATAGAGATATTTTGTCAATAATATACTTATTTTGGGTTGAGGGTAAGTTAGGCAACAAAAAGTCGGGGCTCCAGAAGTAATTCTATTTTGCCATCCCCAAGTCAGGTCAGGAATCCCTGAGTGATGCAGATGGCTAATGTGCTGGGCTGCGAAGTTCCAGTCCACCCAGGGGTGCTTGGTGAAGAGGAAAGGCCTGGTAGATCTATTTCTCAAATGTGGGCCGTTGAGAACCCTGAAGAGGATGGTTCTATTCTGACATACGGCTGTTATTTTCTTTAAGTCAGGTCAGGGGACAAGAAATGGAATGTACCTTCACCTTGAAGTGTGAATTTCTTGGGATGTACGTCTTTCAGGCAGAATTATCTGGAGTACTTCCTAGGAATCTTGACCTGTTGCTATTAGCGGGGAAGCCAATTATAGAAGTAAAGGACTAGCAGCCGGGAGATCCCAATGGGCTAAAGCATGATGGCAGCCAGACTGCATATTACTAAGTAAGCCCTCTGCTTTGTCCATTTCCAGCTACCAGCGCTTCAAATTAGTTTGTTCTGGTTTGATCCCTGCTGAGAATTTGCATTTCCACCCCCCAGATATGCTGAATCAGAATCTATATTTTAGCAATATTCTTGTTTATACATGATAAGACCTGGAATCTTGTTAAAATACAGATTCTGATATAAGAATCTACATAAACACCTCAAGGGCTGGCACTACTCCTGTGTCCACTGCAGAGTGGGATGATTCAGAGTGTGCACATTTAAATGCAGCAGGTAAATGCTAATTAATTAAAATGCTAATTAAATCCTAATTAGGTAATGCTAATTACCACTATGTTCTATCAGGACAAATGAAACTAAAAAGTCTGACCGTAGCCAAGTGTTGATGTGGATATGGAGCAATGGAAATTCTCATGCATTGCAAGTGTGGAAGCAAAATGGTGCAACCACTTTAGAAGACACTTTGGCAGTTTATTATGAAGTTAGATAGACACTTTACTGTATAACCCAACTGTCCACATCTAAGTACTTTTTCAAATGAAATGAAAACATATCCACACAAAGACTTGCACATGAATGGTCATAGCAGTCTTATTCGTGATAACTGAAAGATGGAAACAACCCCAGTGCCCACTGGCTAATGAATGGATCGCCAAGCCAAGTGCCGAATGAATGGATAGACAAAACATTATTTATCCATACAATAGAATAGTCTTCAGTTGTAAGAAATAATGAAGTATTGATACATGCTACAACATGGCTGAGCCCCCAAAACATTATGCTCAGTGGAAAAAGCCAAACACAAAAGGCCATATATCATATAATCTCATTTATAGGAAATGTCCAGAAGAGCCAAATCCACAGAGACAGAAAGTAGATTTGGAGAGAAATGGACAATGACTGCTAATAGGTACAACATTTCTTCCTGGTTGTGGAAAAATGTTCTAACAGTGATTGTGGGGATGGTGGCACAACTCTGAATATACTAAAAACTGTTGGGTCATATACTTTACATGTATAGATGATATGGTCAAAAAAACCAAAGCCAGTGCTGTCAAGTCAGTTCTGACCCATAGTGACCCTGTAGGTCACAGTAGAACTGCCCCATAGGGTTTCCAAGGAGTACCTGGGAGATTTGAACTGCGGACCTTTTGGTTAGCAGACATAGCACTTAACCACTACGCCACCAAGATTTCCAAATGGTATGGTAGGTCACCTATATCAACAAAGCTGTTACAAATAAACAAGAAGAGGTGGTGATGATGCTATTTACTCAAGCCTGGGTTACCACTCACACAACCTGTGGAGTTCCATGATTAGCACCTTGCAGACTGATTTAGACAGCACAGTCTTGTTGGCTGGCAGCATGGTGAAACATCATCAGATTGATCTCTCTGCTCTGAGGCTGACCACGTGCTCTCCAACCTCCTCACCCCTTTCCCACACAAACTTTCAGCACACGGGGTTGGCTCATTTGCATGACCTGCTTGGCTTGATTTGTCCACCCTGCACTAAGGCAGAGGGGACTCCTGCAAGCCCAGCGTGGAAAGGACAAGGCACTGACCTGTATTGAGTTCACCTAGATGCCACTATTCCTAGTGCTGAATGTTATACAAGCCTGGCAAACAGTGTTGGCTCGGTAGAGAGTGAGCACTGGGACTGGGGGCTCACAGCCAGTGCATGTCTCATCTAATGTACTATTGCATGTTCTTTTGCATAATAGCAACAGTAGATAGTATTTGTTGAGTACTTACCATGCACCTGGCTCTAACTGTAAACCTCGTATCACTGTTTAACCCATTTCATATTACCACTACTCTGATTGTGAGGAAACTGGCACGGGGAGACTGTGCACTTGCTCAAGACCACTACACTGCAAGAGGTAGAGCAAGGACTGGAATTCCAGGTGGTCGGGCTCCAGGTCCCACATGTGGCCACACTGGGGCCAGGGTGGGCTGGCCAGTATGGCCCAGAACTGCTATCTGCACCTACCACCCCATGAGAAAACAGAGGCAAGCAGGGTATAGAGCTTGACCAAGAGTCTTCAGCTGCTGTGTGGCAAAGCCAAACTAGATTACGCAGTCTCAGAATTCTCCATCCTACTCTTTCTGCCCAACTATGCCCAGAGAAGCAGCACAGAGAAGTGTACTGAAACAGTGGCCTGCACCAAACAAGACTCTGGGAGCCTCAGCAGGCCAGGGAGTCAGAAAAGCACCACAGCATTCCTATCTTGAGAACAGAAAAGTCAGATCTGGAAAACTACCAGGCAGAGAGGGATTCACACTGATCAGAATTCTGGAAGGAAGAGATAGGGAGGACAAAGGAAGGAAAGAAATCTTTTGAGCTCAAAGAATACTTAGAATGTGAGGAGTTTTGTTTGTTGTTTGTTTTCCAGGCCATCGATAAACAGCAACACTTGAGCTCAGTTGCTTATTTAAAGTAGTTTCCTGAACATTCTTAGTGGAGAAATTCCTGGGCAGCCAAGCATTTAGTTCCCTGAGTAGCTAGTCCTGCCTAGTTCTTTGTTCTGAACATTGTTGTCTTCCACTCCATCTCCTGTATAATAGTTGCTCAAGATCATGGTTTTGAAACATTTGTGCATAAGATCACTCGGACTGAAATTGACTTGGTGGCTATGGTTTTTATGTTTTGTTTTTTTAATTTATCTAAGGGATAGTGGGTTTTGGTCTCTTCAGCAAATAGGCTGGCAAAACTGGATTCCACAAGCAGAAAAATGAAACATGATCCGTACCTCACACCATACACACAAATGAATTCAAGATAGATCAAGGACCTAAACATTATATCTAAAGCCATAAAGTTCTTAAAAGAAAATATAGAATCAAAGTTTGTAGAAATATTTTTTTAACAGTAAATTACCAAATACAACAATGGATGCATGAGCAATAGAAAACAAAATAGCTAACTAGCACCTCATAAAAGATAAACACTTAAGTTCATCAAAAGACTTTATCAAAAGAGTAACACTGGCAGAAACTCTCTAGGAACAGTAACTAATAAGGATCTAATATCTAAAATATGTGTAAAATTTCTACAACCTAGCAACAAAAAGAGAACCCAATCAAAAACTAGACGGTAAACATAAACATTTCACCAAAGAGGATATTTGAATGGACAACAGAAATATGAAAAGATGCTCAACGTCATTAGCCAACAGAGAGATGCAAATCGAAACTACAGTAAGATACCATGTCACTCTCACTAGGGTGACTAGGAAAACCCTGGTGACGTAGCAATTAAGTACTATGGCTACTAGCCATAAGGTCAGCAGTTTGAATCCCCCAGGTACTCCTTGGAAATTCTATGCAGCAGTTCTGCTCTGTTTTTTAGGGTCACTATGAGTTGGAATCAACTTGACCACAATGGATTTGATTTGGTTTGGGTTTAGAATAGCTAAGATAAAAAAAAAAAAAAAAAAAAACAGAAAAGGACAATGTTAGAGGGAATGTGGACAAACTGGTACCCTCATCTGTTGCTGGTGAGAGTGCAAAATGGTACAACCACTGTGGGAAACAGTCTGAAAGTTCTTCAGGAAACTAGAAGTAGAGGTAACATGTGACCCAGCAATTCCATTTCTAGATATAGGAGCATATAGAGGAACTAATAGAAGTGACAAGAACAAGAATCTAAGTTTATCACAGCACTATTCACAACAGCAAAAGGATGAAAACAACCTATCAGTAAATGAATGGGTAAGTAAAATACAATGTATGCATACAATGGACTACTACTTAACAATAAAGAAAAATGAGTTTCTGAAATGTAACATAAGTGAAACTGGAAGACATTATGTTGCCCAAAATAGTTACTAAAAATCAAATGTTGTAAGTTGTCTGTTTTAAGAATATGGAAACATATGGAAACTAATGTTCATTAGTGGTTACCAGGGGGATGAAGAGGAGGAGGGATAAGTACTCCCTATAAAGTAGTTTTTTTTTTTTTTTTTTTGGTTTATTGAAATGAGAGAAGTGAGTAACACGGGTGAAGTTTGCATAGCATGACCAATGTCAATAAGCTGTACATAAGGAAAAGAGTTGAATGAGCAAATACTGTGTTATGTATGGTTTTGCAACAATAACAACAACCCAGAAAGGGGTGTGTGGCTACAATTGCTGATACTAATTAGACATAAACAATCACCTCATGGGATTAGTTCTTTTGGTTTGAGGGCTTAGAGCTATGATCTCATGGGGTAATCCAATCAAATGGTGTTAATAGAGTTCTTAAAGTTTATGTTTTATCTCTAGTGTGGCGAGTAGTGTCAGGGTTCTTAAAAGCTTATGAGTGGCCATCTGAGTTACAACTACTGGTCTTATTTGGAACAAAAGAGAAAGAAGGAAATCCAAGACTCAGAGAAGAAACTAGACCAAAAAGCTAACTATACATGAAATACTGCCTCCTCCACCTTGAGACCAGAAAAACTAGATGGTGCCTGGCTGCGACTACTGACCATTCTGATCAGGAACATAGCAGAGGAATCCTGATAGAAAGGTAGAAAAGTGTGAAATAGTACTTCAGATTCTTAAGGAACTCCAATTTACTGAACCTATTGAGTCTAGCCATGAGTCGGATCCGACTCAACGGCACTTCGCTGGCTACTGAGTCTAGAGGAGTCCTTGAAACTATGACCCTGATTGAACTCTTCAAATGTTGAACTGAAACTATCTCTTGAAGTTACCTTTAACCTAAGTAACAGTCAAAAATTGTCAACTTTGAGCATTCCATTACTTAAAAAATAAATAAATTACCTATATAAGACCAAAGGGTTGACGGCTATTTTAAAGCATAGAAAAGAAGGCGAGGGGTGAGGGGCACAGGAAGGTTAAGTAAATGGAAACAAAAAACTAGAACAGAAATAATGAGAGGAGGCAAGGTCAAAATAGCACACTAGTCACAAGTCTCTTTGATTCCCTCTGAGAACTAAGGCCTAGAAAAATAACTGAATGGAACAGTGTGGACATTCTGGGAGACCCAAGATCAGGTGCAAGGTTGTGAGATCACACTGGCAGACAGGAAGAAGGAAACTACCTTGTTGAAGGCAAGACAGCAGTGCAGTGAGTCCCACTTCTGCTGGTGCAGCAGTTGAAAAGAATACAGATACAGACGCTTTCTTTGTTGACTGGGAGACTGAAAATGGGTTTGCCAAACTTAAGAGCCTACCAAGGCCAGCTACCAGGCTGACCTGCGGTGCCTAAGTAGACAGTGTATCCTGTAGCAGAGAAGCTGTGCTTGGGGCAGTAACATCTAGAGAACCCAGCAGCAGCTGGCAACCGAGGGTGCCGGTGCCCCTCCCCCTCTCTTCTCTGAGCTGTGTCATAGATACTGCTGACTCATTGCAGGAGAGGCAGCTCAGGCAGGGCACCATGTTGGTCAGCTGAGAGTGCAGCTGGAACTGATTCCCACACTGAGCAACAATGCCTATCTAGACAGTGCTTCTCCCAGCAGAAGAGCTGTTTTTAAGTCAATTACATCTAAAGAACATAGTGGCAGCTAGTGGCTGAGCGTGGCATTGCCCTCACCCCTCTCTTCTTTGAACCGCTTCAGAGTGTCTGTTGACGGCACTGTCTTTGTCAGCCAGGAGGTGGGGCCTGCCACCCCTGAGGGCCTGGCTGCTATCAGCTGTTGCTGGTCAATGCCTCTCTCAGCAGAAAAGCAGTTCTTAAGATAAGCACATCTAGAGAATGCAATGGTGACTGGTAACCGAGTGTGGTGGCACCGTTTCCACCTCCCTTCACTGAGCCACATCATACCATCAGCCAACGGCGCCTGAGAGACACCATAAGTAGGGCACAGCCCTAGTAGCTGAGTGTAGAGTCATCTTTCCCCAGGAGGCAGGGCCTGCCACCACTGAGGACCCAGCTGGGGCCAGCCACAAAGCAAAGCAGCATCATGGGGCCTGACAACCCCTCTATTACCAGAGAAGCTGTATATAAGTCAGCTATACCTTGAAAACACAGAGGTGGCTAGCATCCAAGTCTAGCAGTGTTCTTAATCACTCCCTTGTTAGAGTTTTGTCACATTTCCCATTGGTGTAACACCAGAGAAACTGAACAGCTTTTCAATGGTGTGAAGATAACAATCAGTATGTAATCATTTAAAGAAACAAACAAACTTGGCTCAGGAAAACTCTCAAAGAATCAAAAAACTTCCCAGATGAAGAAGCTTTTCTGAAATTATTGGAAATAGAATACAAGAGAATCAAATATACAGCCCTCCTAGAGATTAAACAAAGTACACCAGAACAAAATGAAAAATTAGGTAAGCTATATGATCCGACTCGACGGCACTTGGCTTGGCTATGTGAACTGCTATAACATCAATGATCTTAGATTCAGCAGATCAATAATAGAATTACAGTTAAGACAATTCAGTGCAAAGCCAGAAGAGCAGCATCAAAGAAATGGAATGCAGAACTAGCAAGACTGAAGATAAAGCAACTGACACCAGCATTTATGAGGAGAAATCAGAGAAAAGCAACAAGAAAAATGAAGAAGCAATAAGAAACATGTGGGACTCTATCCAGAGGAATAATCTACAAATAATGAGAGTTCCTGAACAGGGAGATATAGCAGAAAATAGAGAATTGTTGAAGCAGAAAACATTCTTGACATCGGGAAAGAGGAAAACATAGATATTCAAGATGCTTATCAAACACCACAAAAGCTGGACCCCAAATAAGACACCAAGAAATATATAATCAAGCTTAATAAAGTGAAACATAAAGAGAGGCTCTTAAAGACAGCTAGGCTTTAAGCAAAACTAACTTATAAAGGGAAGTACTGTAGGCTTTCCTCTGACCTGTTGGCAGAAACCATGTTGGCAAGAAGGCAGTGGGATGACACATACAAAGCCTTGATGGTGAAAAACTTCCAAACAGAATTATATATCCTGGAAAATTGTCTCTCAAATATGACGGAGGAATTAAGACATTCTCAGATACACAGAAGCTTAGAGGCTTTTCAAAAACCAAACCAAAACTAGAAGAAATACTAAAAGAAGGTCTTCATTTAGAAAAGCAATAACATCAGATATGTACTCAATTATGCAATGCAGGACACAGCATCCAGAGTTGTTCTCAGTTAAGGAAGTCACAAAGCTAAATCAAAGATAAAATTTTGAAAGTAGGGATTCAGAGAGCTTAACATGTAAACCATGACATCATCACACAATAAAGTGAGATATATTACAGTAATTACAGCACTTTCAGATGGAGAGGAAGTTAACAAGATATACAGAAGTTAAAAATTGGTTTAAACTTAGTACATTGTGGGGATCAAATGGGTAGCTGCAAAGCAAACTAACAATGCTGCATATCAAAACAAGAAACAATACATGAGACTCAACAGACACAAAACCAACACTGAAAAAGATAAAAAGAAAACCCATAAAGAAAAACAACCCTGAAGAGAATATAAGTGGAACAAAGAAAACATCAACAATGTAAAAATAAAGGCACCAAAATGACAGCACTAAACACATATCTATCAATAATTACACTGAATGCAAGTGGGTTGAATGCTCCAATTAAGAGACAGAGAGTAACAGCTTGGAACAAAAGACACAATCCATCTATATGCTGCTTACAAGAAACACACCTTAGACCCAAAGATATGAACAAACTGAAAATCAAAGGATGTAAAAATATATGCAAAGCTAACAACATACAAAGAAAAGCAAGAGTGGCAATACTAATCTCCAATAAAATGGACTTTAATGTAAAATTCACCATCGTGGACAAGAATGGTCATTATTTATTGCTTAAAGGTTCAGTACATAAGCAGGATATAACAATATTAAATATCTATGCATGCAATACCAGAGCATCTAAATGCATCGAACAAATGTTAACAACATTGAAAAATGAGATAGATCATTCCACAATAATAGTAGGAGACTTCAACACTCTTCCTTCAGTAAGGGACAGATCACCCAGAAAAAAGTTTTATTAAGATACAGAAGCTTATTGTAACAATCAACCAACTAGACCTCAACAACGTATACAGAACTTCTTGCCCAACAGCAGATAAATGTGCCTTGTTTTCCAATGTACATGGACCATTCTCCAGAATAGACTACATACTATGTCATAAAGCAAATCTCAACAAAATCCAAGCTATTGAATTATTGCAAAGCATTTTCTCAGATAACAAAACCATAAAAGTTGAAATCTATACCAGAAAAAACCACAGGTAGAAATTTGAACTCATAGAAAGTGAACAACGCTTTGCTCAAAAATCCATGAGTTATAGAAGAAATCAAAGACACAATAAAGAAATTCATAGAATCAAATGACAATGAAAACACATCCTACCAGAACCTGTGGGATACAGCAAAAGCAGTGCTCAGAGGTCAGTTTATTTCTATAAATACACACATCTTGAATAAAGAAATGGCCCAAACCAAAGAATTAACTCTACAGCTTGAACAAGTAGAAGGAGAAGAACAAAAGAAAAACTCGGACACCAGAATAAAACAGATAATAAAAATTAGAGCACAACTTAATAAATTAAAGAACAGAAAAACTATTGAAAGAATTAACAAAACCAAAAGCTGTTTTTTTTTAAAGATCAACAATATTGATAAACCATTGATTAAACTTACAAAAGAAAAACAGTAGAGGAAACAAATAACCTGAATAAGAAATGAGACATGCAATGTAACAACAGACCCAACCAAAATCAATGGTATCATAACAGAATACTATGAAAAATTGTACTCCCACAGATTTGAAAACCTAGAGAAAATGGACAGATTTCTAGATTCACATCACCTACCAAAATTATCACAAGGAGAAGTAGAACAACTTAAAAACCATCATAAGAGAAGACATTGAAAAAATAATCAAAAAACTTCCAACCCAAAACAGTCCTGGCCCAGATGGCTTCATGGAGAATTCTACCAAGCTTTTAGAGAGGAGTTAATTCCAGTACTACTGAGGCTATTTCACAGCATAGAAAAGGATAGAACATTCCCAAATTCATTCTATGAAGGAAGCATAACCCTGATACCAAAGCAGGAAAAGATCCCACAAAAAAAGAAAATTACAGACCAATATCCCTCATGAACTTAGATGCAAGTCTTCAACAAACTCCTAGCTAGTAGAATTCAACAACATATCAAAAAAGTAATTCATCAAGACCAAGTTGGATTCATACCAGGACGCAGGGCTGGTTCAACATCAGAAAAACAATTAATGTGATCAACCATATACATAACACAAAGGATAAGAATCACCTGATTTTGTCAATTGAGCTGAAAAGTCATTTGACAAAGTGTAACATCCATGTATGTTAAAAACTCTCCGCAAAATAGGAATAGAAGGCAATAATGGGCATCTATGCAAAGCCTACATCATCCTGAATGGAGAGAGACTGAAAGAATTCCCCCTGAGAATGGGAACTAGACAAGGATGCCCACTGTCACCACTTATGTTCAACATTCTGCTAGAGGTTCTGGGCAGAGCAGTCAGACAAGACAAAGAAATAAACGGCATCAGCATTGGTAAATAAGAAGGAAAAATATCCCCATTTGCAAGTGATATGATCATATATAGAAAGAACTCTAAAGAATCCATAAATAAACTACTGAAACTAATCGAAGAGTTCAGCAAAGTATCAGGATATAAGATAAACATAAGTAATTGGTAGGATTCCTTTACACCAACAAAGACATCATCAAAGAGGAAATCACCAGATCAATACCATTTACTATAGCTCCCAAGAAGATAAAATACTTAGGAATAAAGCTAACTGGAGAAATAAGAGACCTATACAGAGAAAATTACAAGACCCTACTACAAGAAACCAAAAGAGACTTACATAAATGAAGAAATCTACCTTGCTCATTGATAAGAAGACTTAACATTGTGAAAATGTCTATTTTACCCAAAGTGTTCTACATAAACAATGCAATCCCAATATAAATTCCAGTGTCATTTTTTACTAAGATGGAGAAATAAATCACCAACGTTGTTTGAAAAGGGAAGAAACCCCGGATAAGTAAAGCACTACTGATGAAGACAAACACAGGGAGAGGCCTCACACTACCTGAACTTAGAACCTAATACACTGCCATGATTGTCAAAACAGCCTAGTACTGGCACAAAAACAGAGGTATAGACCAATGGAACAGAACAGAGACCCCAGAAATATCACCATCCTCTTAGAACAGTTGATATTCGACACAAGTCAAAAGGTTGTAAACTGGGGTAAAAACAGTCTCTTTAACAAATGGTATTGGCAGAATTGGATATCCATCTGCAAAAACTGAAACAAGATCCATATCTCACACTTTACACAAAAACTAACTCAAAATGGATCAAAGACCTAAATATCAAACCTAAAATGATAAAGATCATGCAAGAAAAAGTAGAGTCAACAATGGAAGCTCTAATACACAGCTTGGACAGACTACAAAACCTGACCAACAAGATACCAACAACAGAAGAGAAAATAGATACATGGGAACTACTCAAAATCAGTGTGCTCATCCAGAGACTTTATCAAGAGAACTAAAAGACTACCTATAGAATGGGAAAAATATTTGGCAACTATATGTTTGAGCTATGTCTGATTTCAGTAATCTACAAAGTATTGCAAATTATTAACAAGAAAAAGGTAAATAACCCAATTAAGTAATGGTAGAAGGAGATGGACACTTCACCATAGAAGACATCCAGACAGCCAACAGACACATGATTGCTAGCTATTAGAGAAAACAAATGAAAGCTACAACATACCGTTTTATGCCAACAAGGTTGGCAATAATCCAAAAGACAAAAAAACAACAAATACTGGAGAGGCTGTGGAGAGACTGGAACTCTCCTACACTGCTGGTGGGAATGCAAAATGGCACTGCCTCTTTGGAAAGCAATTTGATGCTTCCTTACAAAATGGCACTGCCTCTTTGGAAAGCAATTTGATGCTTCCTTAAAAAGCTGGAAATAAAAATACCTACGATCAAGCAATCCCACTGCTCAGAATATATCCTATAGAAACAAAAGCAGTCACATTACCAGATAGCATGCACATGAATGTTTATTGCAGCACAGTCCACAACAGCAAAGAGATGGAATCAACCTAGGCACCCATCAACAGATGAATGGATAAACCCACTATGGTACACATACACAATGTAATAGTATGTAATAATAAAGAATGATGATGATTTTAAAGAAGCATCTCGTAACCTGGTTTCAACTAGAAGACATTATGCTGAGTGAAATCAGTCAGCTACAGAAGGACAAGTATGAGACCTCTGCTATAAGGACTTAAAAATGGACTTAAGTACAGAAGAAAAGACTCTTTGGCACCTACAAGGGTGGGAAGGGAGGGAGAGAGTTGTTCCTAGATTAGATGGTTGTTAGGAATTTGGTTAGGTGAAGAGAGTGACAGCACTCAATAGAGTGCAGATCGGCATAACTGAACTACACCATAAACTGAAAGGTTTTCTAAATTCAACGCGATATTTCAAAGGATAGAGTAGTAGGGATGGGGGTCAGAGGACTGTGTAACTGGCATAGCTAGTCTTTAGCTAAGAGAGTCTTCTGCACCCCACATTGGTGAGTGGCGTTCGGGGTCTTAAAAGCTAGCAAGCTGCCATCTGAGGTATACCAAATGGTACCAACCCTTCCAGAACAGATAACAACTGAAAACATCAAAGACATAAGGAAAAAGGAGCCCAGGAGGCAGAAGGACCCACGTGAATGGGAGACTGCATCAGCAAGGAGACCAGAGGAACTAAATGACAGCCTTAACGGGGGACACAATATAGAGCCCTCGAAGCAACATGAGAAAAAGAGGTGTGCAGCTCATGAACTCCTTTAAAAGACCAGAACTGGTGGCCCAACAGCCTAGAGGGTCCCCTGGGAACATTGCCCCTTGACTTGCTGCAGGCCCAGACCTGAAACCAGTACTGAGGTCAACTCTTCAGACAAGAATGTACTAGTCTCAGGGACACAATGTGAGCATGTGGTGTGTGTACTTTATGGAGTTTTATACACTTACAGGAAGCTGCACTACTGGTTTCTTTCTAGAAGGGAGAGAAGAGGTGGAGAGGAGGGGACAAGTACTCATTAAGAGGACATTAGAAGTATAGAGTGAAAAGGAGGTAGGTGCTGTCACAGGGTGAGGAGAGCAGATGGAGCTACCGATGGGTGGGCATGTGGAATTGATTTGGATTGTATACTTTCACTTAATAAAATTTAAAAAAGAAATAAGGAGAATGTTAGACTCCATGTGAAGGAAGTAGCCAGTGCCAGTGATGAGTATGTCTATAAACTGTAGTAGGAGTGGATTTCACTGTGTATATTTTCACCAAAAATAAAAGGAAAGAGAGATTCTGAGAGACAGATATGTCATTTATTATGTACAACTCATTTTTAACATTATTAGGTAAGTCCAAAAAAAATACATTTATGCCATGGCCAAGTAGTAATGTTAACAGCAGCTGTCACTATTGAGCACCTAAAGTCTCCAGTCACCATGCAGGGCTTTTCTGCACACACAAAGCTCACTCTCTCCTCCCCACTTCACAGATGAGCAACTTGTGGCTTCGGAGGTTATGACACACAGGTTCACCCAAGTGGCAAGTCCTCAAGTTCTCCAATTTTTGAGAATGGATGCATTTTCTCTGCATCAACTTTGACCTTTATGGATGGTGGGCAGTAGAACTTCCCCCTGTCTAGTTCTTGAAAAAGTATCACAGATAGGCTTCTCATTCTGTGGATTGATTATATGGCATCTTCTTGCTCATGGGGCTAATCATTTTTTAAAATCGACATTACTGCTTAAGAACAAAACAAACAGGAAACCACATTTATGCATGAAAACAGGTGTTACACTGTGCTCATCAAAAGACTGACAAAACAGCTACCCAGCAGCTGGCCCTGCCTACTGGTCACTCAGCATGCATCTATGATGTCCCTTTGGAAAGGGTCAGACACTATGTTGGGACCACTGGACACACAGATGAATAAAATCCAAGCCCTGCCATGCAGAGCTCCTGATGAGACATGCTCCTTAAATAATAGCTAATGCCAGGTCTCAGGTGATAAGAACTGTGGGATTGCTCAGATAAAGTGTCCTGAGGGTGTAGAACAGGGAAAGGGCACTTCTGTCATCTGGGAAAATCATGCCAGGTTTCTAGAGGGGACCACTGGAAGTAGACATGAAGACCCAGTAGAAAGGGCATGCTGGGCAAGGTTCTAGCTTCTTCCTCTCATCATTGCTGCTAACACAGACAACCACATGTCCAGCACTGTGCTATGCATAATACCTGCACCATGTTGTTTAATCCTCAGAGCAACCCCCTCAATCAGTGATTTCTACTGCCCCATCTTTCGGAGGAGACAACTGAAGTTCCAAGGGCTTCTCAAGATCCCACCACAGGTATAGTCCAGAAACTGGACTTGAATCCAGGTCTGTTTCAAGCCAATTGATTTAAACTTTTCAAAGACTTTGCAGATACGTTATCCCATTTGATCTTTCTGTACTCAGAGTTTCTCTATGTCTCACCAGCTTGTTGGCACAGATGAGTCACCCTACTGCCAGTAATAACTTGAATTTTACTCCTTCCAACCCCTCCCTCCTGGCCTCACTCACCCTGGGTCCTCTAGCCATCTGCAGAGCCTCACCCACCTCATAATGGGAGTCCTTGGAGCGTCTGCTGTCTCCTTTTCCTCCTCAGTCCCCCTCACCCACCCACCCATTGAAAGTCACAAGAAGGCATGTTTTCCCAGTACGACAAGCCCTAGGAGACTGCCCCTGTGTGGGAATAAGACAGCTGCCATGGAATGAGGAGACCAAGGCTCTAGTACCAACTGTGCCTCCAACTCCCAATGTGTGACCTGAACCACACCCATCAGTCAACCTCTGAGAGCCTCAGTTTTCCTGTCTGTGGAAGGCAAGGAGTCGGTTCAGTTCCATACATGTTCTCTGAACAGCAGCTGAATGCAACAAATTGAACTAGCGCCATAGGAAACAGGAAAATCACATCCAGGCCTTCAATAAGACACACACATAAGTAATTACACACCCAGCCCTGTGTGTGGGGTGGGTAAAGACCACTAGGGAATCCAACAGTGTTGTGGGAAGAACTGTTGCTGGCCGGGGAGAGCTCCATATGGCAGCCATTCATGGAGACCTTAACATATGCCAGATCCTGTGCCAAGAGCCATCCCATCTGACACTCCCCAAAGCTATTTGAGGTGGGGACTAGAAAACTGAGACTCCGAGAGGTGCAGCCACTTGTCCAAGGCTACTCAGCCTAGTAAGTGATGGAAAGCAGTAGAATTAGGGCTGAGGGATCTCAGAGCCTGTGTCCTTCTCCTGGCTTCATGGAAGTGGGGCCAGTAGAACTCAGCTTTGAAACATCCGCTGTTTTGTTACTGCTCAGATCTATCCCTTCCTACATGACAATTCTTTTCCAATGTGCTGTCAGCTAGAATGAGAGTTTCTGGAGCTCAAATAAAACCATGGGAATCTTTTCATAACTCACAGAAAGAATGAAGCTGGTTGTCAGGGCTGTTACAATTTAAGGCTTTTCTCCTGTGCAGTTTTCAGAAAGCATGGGGCCCAGTGCCCCTTGTTTCTGCCAGAGCCAAGTGTAAGACGGTATCTGGGTACTCAGTGACCGTCATAACCAACATCACTGTGCTGAGTCAAGTCCTTTGCTTCTTTTTATCCTCTCCATGACAATATGGGGAGGAATCTTGATCTTAGTTTTATAGCAAAGAGAACTGGAACTCAATAAGGGGACGTGTCTTGCTGGAGATGACTTAAGCACAAAGTGGCCAAATGGTGCTCGATCTAGATCTGTATGATCTGAAAGCCTGTGCCCTTAGCCACCACCTTGTACCATTTTCTTATTTGCCATTTTCTTGGTAGTTCTCAAGTTGGGCTGTTGTTACCAGTTGCCATTGAGTTGATCCCGACTCACGTTGACCCCATGTGTTCAAAGTAGAACAGTGCTCCACAGTGTTTTCAAGACTGTGACTTTTCAAAGGCAGATCAACAGGCCTGCCTTCCAAGGCACCTCTGGGTGGGCTCAAACCACCAACCTTTCAGTTAGTAGTCAAGCACTTAACAATTTGTGCCATTCAGAAACTCCCAACACAGGCTACATAATTAAAAATACTTGTGTTGCATTTTAAAAATATGTATGCCTAAGCTCATCCCAGACAAAAGAAATCAGACTTCCCAAGGTGGGGCCCAGGCTTAGGCACAGCCCAGGCTAAAGTCCTTGGCCTTGGGTTGAGTTCATGATATTGAGTTGATGGAACACATAGCCCCCAACTGATTGAGTTAGAGGGGCTCTGGAATGAAACAGGAAAGACAGATAAAATTTAGATGATTCTTCCCTCCCTTACCTTCTCTTCCATCTGTTCTCTTTTCCTGCAGCCCACCTAAGAACTAGCCTCCAGTCCCCCTCTTCTTCTAGGACCATTTGGCATTTGGGGTAAGAATTTCTCTGAGTATCCTGTATCAGATGATGTCTTGTACAGCCTGGCACATAATAGGTGCCCAGTAAACGTTTTTAAACAAATGAACAAAGAGACACCTCCAGCCATTTGTGACAAACAAGACTGCATCCTCTGTTCTGTAGGAGTTGAAAGAACATACATAAAAAAGAATCAGCATTAGTTACCCAAACAACACGCCATTAAACCCATCAGGAGTACATAAAGTGCCCCTTTCACCACCATTTTGCTAGAAGTATGCATTAAGCTAAAACAAAGTCCTTCCTACTCTAACAGGTAAAAAACAATTTCAGTTTTGGTTTGAATTTATATTTCCTTGAATACTGGTGAGACTGAACATTTCTTTCAGATGCTTATTAGTCATTGTATTGCTTCTGTGAATTGTCTGTTCTTAATTTACTAATTTACAATGAGAAACTTAACTGCCAAAGGGACTGGATACACGTGTCCTCTAGCCAACACTTCAACTCCCTGTAGGCACCATCTGCAGCAAGCCAAACTGTAATCAGAACGGTGCTTGGTGAGCACAGAACGGGAAAAGGGAGGCTGGGCTATGGGATTCCAGTGTTCCATGGCATCAAGCAAGATAGACCTATTGCTGGGATTCACAGAATCATTGACCTAAGCAATCCTCCCCTTTTCTCTTTTCTCTGCCTCCGTGGCTGCCCAAACCTTCTTCTGATGGATGTACTCTTCCTCTAAAAATATTACTTCTTTTATTATGAGCTATCCTTGGATTTTGTGATTTTATGCTTGAATACTCAGAGTACAATCTTCATTTCTAACTCCCTGCCTCCTTAGACTTCCTAACCATTTCTCAGTGCCTTACAAAATGATACCTTTTGGGGTATCTATCTTTCTTGTTTTCATGGAACTGCCTGGTCTACGAGTGAAAGCAACTTCAGCAGTTCTATGAATTCCACATGGAGAGTTCAGGTAATTACACGTTTTTCTTGGGTGAAGGTATAGCCTTTCCTTGGACTCTCATAGGGGTCTCTGGCCTCCAAAAGGTTAAGATCCATTGCTATGGAAAATTTCCAGATTGGAAATGGAGATGCTAATGGTGTAACTCAAAGGACAAGAATGAGGGTAATCAGAAAGTTGGGTTTGGGGTCCAGCTACCACTACTGAATCTTGTGATTAGGGACACAAGACATCCTGACAGAAAAAAAGAAGAAAAGTGTACAATAGAAGTTCACATTCTTAAAGAATTCAGACTTATTGGGCCTGTTGAGGTTGGAGTCCCTGAGACTATTACTCAGAGTTACTCTTCAAACCTTGAACTGAAACTATTACCTGAAGTCATTTTTTAACTAAGTAATGGTTCAACTCAAAAAGATTGTCATCCTTGAGTATCATTTTGTTTAAAAATAATTATCTATATGAGACCAAGTGAACAACACTATTTTAACACAAAGATAAGAAGTGTGGGTGGAGGAGAAGGCAAGGAGTTTAAGTCAATGAAAGTGAATGAACTAGAAAAGAAACAACAAGAAACTATTGAACTGGCAGTGGACTTTGCTATATATATTTTTTGAACAAAAATAAAATATTAAGAAGAAGGAAAAGAGAAAGAGAGGCTCAGTATAGGTAAGTGGTCTGGAAAGGTTCCTGTAGGAGGAGGCAGAGTCTTGAAGGTCAGGAAAGATTGTATTCAAGGGAAGAGAGACAAAGGAGGATTTTGGATGGGCTGAGGCCTGGGTATCTCTTTCCCTGGTGACCTTCAGCTTCTCTTTATCCCTTTTCCCTTCAGGTCACCAGAGCGATCTTCCAAAACCAAGTGTGACTGACTCATACCCTTCTGTGAATCCTTACTTTTTCCCCACCACTTCTGGGACAAAAGCCAAACATTTGAGGACAGCATTCAAAGTCCTTTAAATCCTGGACCCAAATTTCCTTTCTAGGTTCATCTTTCTTCTCCAATACACTTCCAGATGATTCCTGAATATACCAGGCATTTTCACACCTCTGGGCAATTTCTCAGATGGGTCCTTCTGCCTAGAATGCCCTTCTCACCTTGGCCAGTTCTTCATTTTTTTAATACCCAGCTCGAATATCCACTCTTCGGAGAAAGGCTTTTTTGAGCCATCTCAATGCCTTCTTGGAAACCCTCTTTCATATGCTACATTGTAAGACAGTTATCTTTTCCAGGGCATCCTCTACTGCTAAACAGTGAGAACGTTGACATCAAATATTGTTTTGCATTTATCTGTGTCCCAAACTTCCAGCACAGTTTCAGTATATAGTAGGAGCTAAATGAACAAAAATGTTCCCATTGTAGACATGTCCATGGGAAAACCTTAAGTGAAGGTAGTTAGAAGACCAGGAGTCCAGTTGCAGCCCTATGATCTTGGGCAATTTCCTTATTCTCCCTAGACTTTGTTTGTCTCATCTGTTAAAAGGCTTGGTCTCAGGAAATGGGCTGAGCATAGAAGAAAATAATCTTTGTTGGTTACCAGGGAAGGAGGAGTGGGCGACAGGTGTTCAGAGATTAGATGTTAGGTAGGAACTATATTAAGTGAAAGAAGAGACAGCACACAATACAAGGCAGATCAACACTGCTGGACTATACCAAGTGCTAAGAGATTTCCTACATACAACCTAACACTTTGAAGGTCAGAGTAGCAGAGTCAGGAGTCTGGGGACTGTGCTTTCCAGGAGATATCTAGGTAAATTGGCACAACCAAACTTCTTCTTAAGAAAATGGTCTGCATCCCAACTCAGTGAGTGGTGTCTGGGGTCTTAAAAGCTTGCAAGCTGCCATCTAAGGAACATAAATTGGTCTCAACCCAAATGGAACAGAAGGGAATGAAGGACATTAAAGACAGAAGGACAGTGTGAGCCCAGGAGACAAATGGGGCTGAATGATCCAGATCTATACCAGCATGAGACAAGAAGAACTAGATGGTGCCCGACCACCCCCAACGTCTGCCTTGGGAGGCAATACAATGTCAGACTCCCTGAAGTAGTGGGGGAAAAATAGGGATACAGATCTAGAATTCTTTCAAAAGACCAGACTTGATGATCCAACAACCTGAGGGTCCACCTAGACATGGTCTCTGGTCTCACTTCTACCCCAGAGCTGAAACCAGCACCAAAGACAACTCTCTATACAAAATTAGACTGGACTGTAAGCCATGAGACTGTCAGAACAGCTCCCCAATAGTAATGAGACAGGAGAGTGGAAAAGAAGGGACAGGACTAGGTTGAATGAATATGGAAAGAACAGAGTGGAAAGGAGGAATGTCTGTCACAGGCCTGGGATACTAGATGGAGTTGCATAGGGGTCTCTATATGGGCTTGAATATAACAGATTGGCTTCATTTATAAACTTTCTGTTAACCACAATAAAATAGAAAGAGAGAGAGAGATCCTTGGGATTCAACTATTCTGCAATGTTAGTTATTAAGCAGTTTGTACAAGGCATTATACTAGACATATACATACTTGTAATGTATGTAAATATAAATATTCTTGGCAGAATGGAAATGTAAAAACAAAGTCCCTGATGAAATCTCAGTCTAGTTCTGAAAGCAAGCAAAGCAAGACCAAGGCCTCTCAGAAGGCGGAATTTAAACTTCAAGGGCTGTTTGATATTTCATCATAATATTATGTCATTCTTGGCCCTGATAAGACAGTGGGGTGACATAAAATGAAGATGAGTGTGAGAATCAGGCTGACCACAGCAGATCCTAAATTTCACTCTCTAGCTGTGTGACCTTTGGAAAGTTACTCTACCTCTCTGAGCCCTGAAAACTGAAGATGATGTAGCTATCTCTGAGAGTTCGTGTGAGAACTTACTTGCATATAGGATTCCATAAATACCAAGAATCTTTTCTTTTTAATCCTAAAGCCTGTAAGCTGTAAGGGAAGAGAGCTTGGACAAGGCATTTCATCCTTCTAAGCCCTGGTTTTCCCATCTGCCAAGTGCATAATAAGAGCCACTCTTTGGCTGACTGTTTTGAGGTAAACTGAAATGGCAAGTACAGAGAACTGGGCTGGTGTGTTCAGTGACTGTTAGCTGCACTCTCAGCCAGCAGTAGGGCATAAATCCAGCTCCATCTTGGACAAAAAGGTTGGATCAAGGGATTTGGGGTTGCTCACCTAAGAAGGAAACACAGTCAAGAAAAAGAGGCAGAGGAAGGGTCTGGAACACATGATGATTTGCCTTCTCCCATCAGAAAATGCCCTTAAACAAACAGCTAGTTTCCTTCATTAATAAGGCCTGTGGAATGCAGTTGAGTTTTTTTCCTCCTCCTTTTTGCTGATTAAGTTCCCCCAAAACCCCCTTAAGAATTTTAATAAGAAATGCAAAAATCAACAGAAGTCCAGCAAACCCTTTCCTGTTATTAAATAAAGGGAAAGTAAATATTGCACATTGGACATATTTCATAAGAGGATGTTTTGTTTGGGTGAGAAAAAAAAAAAGAAAAGAAAAGAAAAAGGCATTTACTTTCTGGCAGCAGATACATGTCTTTGCTGACTTTGGGTTTCCAGTTTGATGACTAGGGCATTATTCCTGGTTTGCCTGGAATTCAGGCCGTTGGACATCCAAGGCCGATGTACCCAGGCAAGTCGGAAAGCCAGGTTTTAGTCATGTTGGGTCTTCTCTGCCTCTCTCCTTTGAGCAGACTAGACACGTCTTCAGTCACCCGGGAAACCATGATGCTTTGCTCAGAAGGGAGGACCTAGGGAGTGACACATAAGACGAAAGCAATTTGGAACAAAGAAGACTTCTATGTTGTATTGAGAGAAAGAAACAAATCCAAAAGCTCAAAATGTTCTCTGTGCGTCCTTTTAGGGTAAGATATAAGACCATGCAACATGTGGTATAGACAGAATGTAGCTGTTAAGCCAAGAGGCCCCATACTCAGCTAGACCTGGGGCTAAATCCTACCTCTGTCGCTTATTAGCTGGGTTACCTTGTCAAAATTACTTAACTTTGCTGATTCCCACTTTCCTTTTACCATCTGGTGATAATACAGTGTCTACGAAAAGAGCTTTTATGAGGAATAAGTAAGAATGCAAGTAAGGCTCAATAGATACCATATTTTGCATACTATGACAAATGTAGGGAAAGAGGAAAAAGAGACACTTGAAGAAAAAAAGAAAATATTTCTTCGGCTACTTAATAGTTTACAAAGAGCGTTAGCATTCAGGATTTCCTGAGCCAATTGCCAAAGCCCTGGGAGATAGGAAAAGTGAGAATTGCATTTACTTTCCTCTTGAAGCACCTCACATTTGACAGTAGCTATGACCTCTCAAAGAACTACATGAAAAGGAGGTCTGTCTGGCCATGAGCTCAGAGAAAGTGACCAAGGGAAAGGGAGGCAGGGAAAGTGTGGCCCCTTCCACCTACTCCCTCCCTCGGTGGAACCACATCTCCTCCTGGAAACCCACAATCCTTTCTTTCCTTATCAAAGGGATTCCCAAGGCCTCACCTGGCACTCATTTCTCTTCTGGCAGGGAGGGTTGTCAGAGAGTGGTGAGACCCTTTGTGAGATCCTGTATCTGTATTCGTACCACTAGATTTTCTTCTGGTGTTTTGTTTTTGTGTTTTAATTAAAAAATGTGACATTAGACCCTGTCTTAGTTATCTAATACTGCTAAAACTGGAAATACCACAAGTGGATGGCTTTAACAAACAGAAATTTATTTTCTCACAGTTTAGGAGGCTAGGTGTCTGAATTCAAGAGCGTCAGCTCACAGGGAAGACTTTCTTCCTCTCTCTCTCAGCTATGGAGGAAGGTCATGCCTGTCAGGACAGCCTTTCTCAGCCATGTCCACAGACAGGCCTCTCTCTGGCCTTGGCTCGGTCAAATGTTACAAAGCTCTTTAGCTCCACCAGTATGTGCCCAGAGGTACCCCACTCTGCCAGTAAGTCTCTTGCCCAAAGGCACTCAGCTCTCTCTTGCTCCCTGGGTCAGATCCCGCCTCCTGGTTCTGCTGCTTCCACTTCTCTACTTCTGCTTCTCACCATCTTGCACCATCTCCAGTGTTACCACTCTCTCTCTAGGTCTCCTGATTCTAGGAAGTTCTCAGCACAGAGGTCTCTGGTCTGAAGGAAACGCTTAGCTGCTCTCTCTTCTTGGTGGCTTTGAGGTCCCTCTCTCAGTTTCTCTCTCATTTTATCTCATGCAAGATAAAAGGCATGACTTGAACAAGGGTGTGGTTTGAGTAAGGCTGGTGACTAAAGATATGTCCCACCCTAATCTGCCTCATTAGCACATAAACCTATTGCCTTCTGTTTGACGGCTGGCAGAGCTAAACTGCTGACCATTTGGTTAGCAGCCAAGCTCTAAGCCACTGTGCCACCAGGTCAAGATTTATAACACACAAAACAGAGGATAATAGGATGATTATATCAAATCACAAAATGGAGAACTCTGGCCAAGTTGACATATATTTTGGGAGGACACACTTCAACCCATGACCAACCTTTTCTTGATGAAACCCTGAAAAAGACTGGAATAGAAGGGAAATTCTTCAGTATGATTCAGGGCATGTATGAAAAGCTAACCGTCAATGTTATGCTTAATAGAGAAAGACTAAGAGCTTTCCCTCTTAATAGTGGGAACAAGACAAGGGTGTCCACTATCACCACTTTGATTCAGTATTGTACTAGAAGTTCTAGCCAGGGCAATACAGTAAGAAAAAGAAACAAAAGTTACTGAGATTGGGAAAAACAGAAGTAAAATTTTCTATATATGATCCTACATATAGAAAATCTTAAAGAGAATGCAAGAAAACTTCTAGAGCTAATAGAGGAGTTTAGCAAAGTTGCAGCATACAAGGGGTTCTATACACCAATGATGAAAAGTCTGAAAGAGAAATTGGGGGGAGAGAATCCCATTTACAACAGCATCTTAGAATAAAATACCTAGGTATAAATCTGACCAGGAACATAGAGGATTTATACAGTGAAATCTATAAACCACTGCTGACACAGATTAAAGAAGAATTAAATAAATAGAAAGATGTTTCTTGTTCATGGATTGGAAGACATAACATCATTAAGATGTCAATACTACTCAAAATGACCTATAGATTCAATGCAATCCTGATCAAAATTCTAACAGCCTTCTTTAAAGAAATAGAAAAAACAGTCCTCAACTTTATATGGAATGACGAGAGACGTCAAATAGCTAAAGCAGTGTCAAAAGAGAGGAACAAATTAGGAGGACTCACACTTCCTGATTTTAAAACACGCAGCTTAAGTAATCAAAATAGCCTGGTACTGGTTTAATAGTTTACACATAGAACAATGGAATAGAATTGAGAATCCAGAAATAAACTCATACATTTACGGTCAACCAATTTTTGACAAGGGTGCCAAATTCATTTGATAGGGAGAGAAGAATATATGGTGTTATGAAAACTGGATTTTCATATGCATAAAAATGAAATAAGATCCATGCCACACTCCACACACTAGAACAAATTAAAAATGGATTAAGGACCTAAATGTGCATACTAAAACTAAAAAATTATTAGAAGAAAATGAAGAGGCAACACTGTCAGGCCTAGCAATGGATTATCTGAATATCATAACAAAAGCACAAACAGAAAAAGACAAAATAAATAAATGGAACCTCCTAAGAATAAAAACTTTTGTTCATCAAAAGATTTAGAGTGAAAAGACAAGCTACCAAGTGGGAGAATATCTTTAAAAATCCTATATCCAATAAGAATTTAATAAGCAAATATACATAAAATTTTGGCAATTCAACAACAAAAAGACAAATAACCCAGTTATAAAATATGCAAAGGACCTGAATAGGCTTTCCACCAAAGAGGACATTCAAATGGCTCCAGACACATAAAAAAAGCTCAGCATCATTAGCAGTCAAAACCAAAAGCCTACTGCCATCGAGTCATTTCTGACTCATAGCGACCCTAGAGCCATTAGAGAGATGCAAATCAAAACCAAAGTAAGGTATCATTTCACTCCCACTAGGAAGGCTAGGAAACCCCAGCCGTATAGTGGTTAGGAGTGTGGCTGCTAACCAAAACGTTGGCAGTTTGAGACACACACGTGCTCCTTGGAAACTCTGTAGGACAGTTCTACCCTGTCCTATAGGGTCTCGGTCAATCAGAATTAACTTCACAGCAATGGGTTTATTTGGGGGTTTTAGGATGGCAAAGATTTAAAAAAAGAAAATAACAAATGTTGGTGAGGATATGGAAAAATTGGAACCCTTATCCACTGCTGATGGCAATTCAAAACAGAACAGCCATTGTGGAAACAGTGTGGTAATTCCTCAAAATGGAACTACTATATAACTCAGCAATTCCACTCCTAGGTATACAGCCAAACGACTTGAAGGCAGAGACTCAAACAGAGACTTGTATGTCAGTGTTCACTGCAGCACTATTTACAATAGCCAAAAGGTGGAAACAGCCTAAATGCCCATCAACAAATGAGTGGATCCATAAAATGTGGTACCTAATGGAATACTGAGTACTCAGCCAGCAGGAGAAATGAAGTCTTGATACATGCTATAATACGGATGGAGGTGAAAGACACTGTGCAAAGTAAAATAACTCAATCACAATAGGACAAATATTGTATGACCTCAGTTACGTAAAAAAGCAAGAAAAGGCAAATGTAGAAGACCAAAGTTTATTAGCAGTCACCGAAGGCAGACAGAAGGGTGGGGGAAAGGTGGTTAAGGGTGATGGAAAAATCATATGGATTAAGGAAGGGTAGTGTCGCACCTCTGGTTATAGTAATTGGTGTTAATAAGTTGTATAGCCATAAAAAGTTGAACTGGCAAATATATTTGAAACATTATAAATAAAGCTAAAATCCCCTAATTTACTACTCAAGTCCCACAGATAATGGCTGTAATGAATTTGGTGCATATCCTTCCTATTATTTTTAAATAGGTTAACATACATACCATACATGCCTTCAAGGAGCTCTGGTGGTTCAGTGGTTAAGCACTCAGCTGATAATAGAAAGATTACTTCCGAAATGTCACAGCCATGAAAACCCCATGGAGAGCAGTTGCACCCTGCAACACATGGGCCACCATGAGTCACCATGAGTCGCGATCAACTCATTGGCAATTGTTCTTTAATCTCTAAAAGAGCATCTGGAAAGTGAAAATGGTGTTTAAATAGCTTTTATCCTGAAATGCTATAGATGTTTCTCCCTATGTGTCAATTCTACTCTGTCCTTTAAGGTCACTGAAGTCTAAGTCAACTCGAGGGTGACAGCTTTAGTTTTGGGTTATGACTGGTTTTGGCAACCAAAGACCTCTAGAGGTGATGGCCAACACTTTGTACAGCATACCCTGGACCACTGGACAACCGACACCACTTCGGGGTCTTGCCCAACACTGATCAATATGTATATTCACTAATGTCTCTAGCTCAACCTCATCAGAGATGGGATGACCGGCCCAAGGCCACATAGCTTGTATGATTCCCAAACTGCTCCTATCAAGGTTCGCTTCTACTTCCGTATTGACACCCAATGTCATTCTGAAGGAGCCCCGATGGGGGCTGTGGTTTAAACCAGCTCTGTGGTTTAACCAAGAAGTCAGCAGTTTGAATCCACCAGCCGCTCCTTGGAAACCCTACGGGGTGGTTCCTCTCTGTCGTACAGAGACGCTGTGAGTTCGAATCTACTCGGTGGCAACAGGTATGGTTTGGGATGTTCTGGAAAGGACTGAAAGCAGTTCTTCCGTTATTTTGCCCTCCAGTTTTTGTAAAAGATTGCTTCTCTTACACAAACTACACTTGGTAGGCAGGCATGCCTTTACTTCCCTGTATTTCATTAATCAAAAGCTCACATGGAAGCCCGTCAGAGGTTCTCATCCGCGGTGAAGGGCGGCCTGTACCACTGCACTACCCTTTCTCCTTAAGGGCTGTGAAATTATCTGAGGTTTCATTTCACCAACGCAGCGAAGCTAGGCTGTACCCCTGATTTGATTCTACTCTTCTCAGTCTTTGTATTTTATGCTGAGACTGCTGGGGATAACCACGTGGGGGTTCGGTGGGGTCCCTGCATCAAGTTTTCATCACAGGAAACGCAAACATCCAGCATAGACTGGTTTAAATTTGCTGAAATACCGCCATCTAGTGGATGCGCTGAAAACTGCGGGGGTCGGCGCCGGTCTGGGAAAAACAATAGGGCGACAGCTGGGGCTGCCCTGCCCTGCTCAGAACCGCCGGGTGGCTCCCCATTGTCTACGGGGTAAAGTCCAAAAGCCAAGCCTGGAATTCAAGCGTCTCCGCAATCGGGCCCCGCCTCGCCTAACGAACCTTATCTCTGGCGTCGCCGGCGCGGACCTCCTGCCCCGCCCCTGCCCAGCTCCTCCCAGCCTGTTCCTTCCTCCCACGTGGACTGTCCTGGGCGCCACGCCGCCCTCAGTTCTGCTTCGCGCTACCTCTCCCACCGCGGACCCTCGTTCCAGGTGCAGTTCAAAAGCCACTTCTTCCCAGAAGTTTTCGTGGCTCTTCAACCCATTCTGATCTCCCCTGACCTTCCACCAACACTGACTGTCCCCGCTGCTGCTTGTGTTTATATTTCAGTATTTAGTATTGTGTTTCGTGGATCACTGCCCTCGGTATTCAACTTGCTGGATTAAAATGAATATACGTGCCCTAGATCTGGGTCCTCATCTGGCAAAGGAGGTACCCTTCTCTGTGGAATAGAGGTAAAAACACAGGGCTTTTCTGAGAATCAGATAATGCGTGCAAAATGCCTGGTGCATAGTGATCCCCCAAAAACTGTCACTAGGGTTCCCAGATAAAATACAGGACACTCAGCTAAGTTTGAATTTCAGATAAACAATGAATGCTCTGTTGTTGTTATGTGCCTTCAAGTCAGTTCCTACTCACAGCAACTCTGCAAAACAGAAGGAAACACTGCCCACCCTGCCCCATCCTCACAATCGCTGCTGTTTGATCCCATTGTTGCAGCCACTATGTCAACCCATCTCCTTGAGAGTCTTTTTTTCACTGACCCTCTACTTGACAAGTATAATGTCCTTCTCCAGGAGCTGGTCCCTTCTGACAGTGTGTCCAAAGTATGTGAGACAAAGACATTCTCACTTCTAAGTAAGGAACAGTCTGGCTGTATTGCTTCCAAAACAGATTTCTTCATTCTTCTGGCAGTCTGGACCAAGACACCAATGCCATAATTCAAAGTCTTGAGTGTTTAATGTAGTATATCCCAAATGTTACACGGGATTCTTTGCAGCATTTCACAGATAGTGTTAAGGATTATTGTTAATTTTTTTAGATGTGCTAATGAAAAGCCTGGTGGCATAGTGTTTAAGAGCTACAGCTTCTAACCCAAAGGTCAGCAGTTTGAATCCACCAGGCATTTGTTCCTTGGAAATCCTATGGGGCAGTTCTGCCCTGTTCTATAGGGTTGCTGTGAGTCGGAATTGACTCGATGGCAACAGGTTTGGTTTGGTTTTTAATGATGCTGGGCATGTGTGTATGTGTGTGTGTGTATATAAAACCAGTTGTTGCCAAGTTGATTCTAATTCATGGCAACTCCAGGTATGTCAGAGTAGAACTGTGCTCCCTTGGGCTTTCAGTGTCTTCTTTTTTGAAAGTAGTTGACAAGACTGTCTCCTGAGGTGCCCCTGAGTGGACCCAAACCTCCAACCTTTTAATTAGCAGACAAGCACTTAACCATTTGCAGCACCCAGGGACTCCCCCTCTCACAAAAAACACCCACTGCCATTGAGTCAGTTTCAACTCAGCAACGCTATATGAGGGACTCGAAGACTTTTTCAGAGATACCTACTGAAATATTATGAGTGACATCATATGACGCCTGGAGTTGCTTTAAATTACTTCAGCAGGTGGACAAAAGTGTGTGTAAGGAGAGTGTAAAAGAAACAAAATGCTAAAGGTTGTGGAACTAGAGATTCATCATAGTATTTTCTCTACTGATGTGTATGTTTCAAAGTGATCATAACAAAAAATTGAAAGTGCATATTTATTAAGGAGAAAATCTTGGAGTAAAAGTTTCCCATTTAGTAGACTTCTCTCTGGACCCTCTGAGAGGACACATCTCCCACATGTGATTCCCATATCTGTGGCTCCCAAGCCCTTCAGTGTTCAGCACTGGGCTGGGATCTAGAGACGTGGGATAGCCATAGCCCCATCTTAGACTTGCTCTGTTACCTCTAGCAACTCTCAGTGCCTCTTGGCTGCTGTTTCTTATCAATAACATAAGGAAGTTGAAATGGATAACCTCTAAATGCCCTTTCATTGTTAAACCCTCTAATGCTCAAAGCAGTAATTCCTAAATTGACATGTTCTATAGGGTTACTATGAGTCAGAATCAATGCCAACAGCTTTGGTTTTTTTTTACTGGGATTATTATAGCTTCCCTAGAGCTGTCTCTTCCCTGTCCAATCCATGCTGATACCACTATTCTGTGACTCTTCCCCGAAGTTCTCTTCTCTTTGGGACACCATAACAACGAAGCTATTCTGATTATCTACAGTCCAAACCCTTAGCCTAGCAGTGCAGGCTCATGCAGCAGGCAGTCTGTAAGCCACCTCTGGAGATCTTTCTATATGGGGACAATATAGAATATAGCAAACAAAAGGTTGGCAGTTCAAATACACCCAGTAGCACAACAGGAAAAAAGCCTTCTGTAGGATTAGAACCACTGAAAACCCTACTGAGTACAGTTCTACTCTGACCACATTTGAAAGACATAGAGTTGCGAGGAGTAGGAGTCAAGTTGGCGGCGGCAGGTTATTACAGGAGGACGGTCAAGTCACCCAAGCAGGTCAGAGATAGCTAAGGGGAAATCTCTTGCATGAGGGGATGCCTGAGCTGAGATCTAAAGTATAACCAGAGATCACTGAAGCTAAGAGAGGGGAGAGTGGTGTTCCAGGCAGAGACAATGACACGTGTGCAGGCTCAGAGGCAAGACAAAGTTGAGAAAGATCCAAAAGTCAGCGTCACCTCCCTCCCTCCATGTATCTCTCCAGCATTATTTGCTCCTCTTCCCTGTCACCCCTCTCACCTCCCTAAGGCCAGGCCTGTGGACTAGAAACTCTGTCTGGAAAATGTCATTCCTCCAAAAGTCCACCTTTTAATGATTCAGTTTTGGGGAGGTATGTATTGGGAGGCCCCCCCCCCATCGTGCCTGCTTTAACATAATCCCACCTCAAATCAGGAGACATTTTTATAGTTTCCACTTGTTTTATTCATCTCTGATCATTCTGACAACTCATTTTTTTAGTTGAAGAAACTGAGACTCTGAAAGGTTAAGTCACTGGAGACCACACAGCCAGAGAGGGAGTGGTGGGAATTCAGATCCAGGTCAGATTCCTGGACTGTTGTCCTTTCTCCTGCACAGGGCAGCCCAGGGTACCCAGTGGCTTTTTGGTCAGGTAGCTTCCTGACAAGTTCGCTGCATTCTACCACTTATAATACAGGTGTGCTCCGATTGCCTCCACTTTACGTAGAGAAAGCTGAGGTCAGCTTCAGGGCTGACCTCAGCAGACCTGTTTTCTCACGGCCGGGTCCATTTAATAGCTAGGTCCGGTGGCCTCTAGCGTCCCATCCTGGCGAGGGGCAAGGGCTGTAAGTCCTTAGACCTGGGTTCGAATGTGAACTTCACTACCGTCTAGCTATGTGACCCTGGCCAAGCCACTTCCCATCTCATCTGTAAAATGGTCCTTGCAAAACGATCGTGAAGACTAAGATGTTTTGTCTATACAGTCTAAAACTGTCGTGAAGACTAAGATGCAGTTTTGTCCGTACAGTAGGGAAGGGCATGAATGAGCTACTGCGTGCAGACACGCGCATTAAACTACACGAAGGTCACGGAGACGGTACAGAAAAGGCGCCGTCTGGCCTCGCGCAGGCGCAATCCGCGAAGAACAACAAGCGCTTCCCCGGCCTCTGCGGGCCGTATCCCTTTGACTTTGCGACAGCGCTGCTTGACGGCTGTTGTGTCCGTACCCCGCCCCCCCGGCCGCCGTTGCTGGGGTAACGGTCAGCGCGTGAGGCCGGAGAAGGTAAGGCAGTACCCTCGTGGAGCCGCAACTCTCGGCTGCTGAGGGTGTTTTGCAGCGGGGAACACCCTGCCTCACCCCAGAGTGCTCCAGGGCGAGAGCGGAAAGGGCCCGGGTCACTAGCCAGATCAGATAGGCCTGGTCTAGGAGCCAGACTTCCTAGTTCTGCTTGGAATCAGCCGCCCCCCGTGGTCTCTCTGCACCTGCAGTGCTGCCTACTTCCCTTCGTTCTTTCAGGAGAGACTTTGTATCGACTCTCTGGGTGCTGGGCGTTGGGAACATTGAGGTCTTTCTGACACCACTTCTGCTCACAAGGAGCCTCAGCCAATAGTTTGAAGGGCGGAGGGTGGGGGGAGACACTTTAGGGGCAAAAGCAAAGGGATAAAAGACAGGGAGTTACAAATTAGTCTGGCCTTGAACACATTGTAGCTTGTGTGCAGTCGTTTATTGCTGTTGCAGCTGCTCTTGAGCGAGCGGTTTCCATATGGTGGGCCCTGTACTGGATGACTTCTCACAGTTACCTCAGTTAATCTTCACGGCAACCTTCAGGAGTTTATCGTTTGTCTACCTTCCTACTGAAAGCTCCCCAGAGTTGGGAACGTTGGCTTTGTTTCTTTCTTCTTTGGCCACTCACCCCAAAACCAAACCCAGGGCCGTCGGGTCGGTTCCGACTCATAGTGACCGTATAGGGCAGAGTAGAACTGCTCCATAGCGTTTCCAAGGAGCATCAGGTGGATGTGAACTGCCAACCTTTAGGTTAGCAGCTGTCCCATTTAAGTACCACTGTGCCCCCAGGGTTTCCCTTGGTGTCCCAGAGCCCTGGAATTAGACACAGTTGGAAACTGCTGGTGTAAGGGTTAAGAGCTACAGCTGCTAACCAGAAGGTCAGCACTACAAATCCACCAGGCGCTCCTTGGAAACGCCACGGGAGCAGTTCCGCTGTGTCTGTAGGGTCAATAGGAGTCGGAAGCCACTGGACAACAGTGGATGGAGCTTCAAACGTGGTTTTTAATTCAGAGAAGGTGGGAGGTTTTCACCAGGCTTATTTGACACATGGTCCAAGGAGATTAAAAATTAAATGCAGTCACCTCCCACCTGCCTGTCTCTTTTTGGAATAAACATTTACTGAGCACATAAAAGGTGTTAAGTTGTCTGTTCAGCAAAAAGTGAGAAACGGCCCCCCTTTTGACTGAGAAGTAAATTGAGCTCTGCAGTCACGCTGGAGTCCGGCGAGCCCAGGTTACAGGGAAGGAAAAGTAAAAATTGCTTACATCAGCTTTTCTTAGTCTCTTCCCTCATCTGTATAACGTGAATTGTGATCGTATTTATTTAACCATTTGAATTTTGTAAAGAGTTTGATTAGGTCATCCTGTCACCAGTGGTTGGCAACTTTGGCTACACCCGAAATCACTTGGATCCCACAACAGGTATTTTGATGACATTGATTATATTTGAGGCCTGGATGTTTGTTGTTAGTTGATGTCCATTCCTATTCAACAACTCTTATCTCTATACATTAGAATGAAACACCTTCCAGGTCTGCAGCGTCTTCACAGCTGTTATATTTGAGCCCCCTGCTGCAGCATCTGTGTCCGTCCATCTGGTTGAGTCTTCCTCTGTTTTGCTTACCCAATGCTTTTCCTAGCATGATGTCATCCTCCAGGACTAGTCCCTCTTGATAGCATGTCCAAAGGCGTGGATATTAGAAGTTTTTAATATCCTTTCATCATGATGTTGCTTATCAGTCCAGTTGTGAGGATTTTTGTTTTCTTTGTGTTGAGGTGTAATCCGTGGTGAAGGCTATGGTCTTTGATCTTTGTCAGTAAGTGCTTCAAGTTCTCTCCACTTTCAGCATGGTTGTGTCATCTGTATAATTCAGGCATTTAATAAGTCTTCCTCCAGTCATGCATATAGTTCAGTTTCTCGGATTATTTGCTCAGGATAAGAGTTGAGTAAGTAACGGTGAAAGAATACAACTCTGACACACGCCTTTCCTGACTTTAAACCACACAGTATTCCCGTGTTTTGTTTGATCTATGTAAAAGTTCCTCATGAACGCAATTAAGTGTTCTGAAATTCCCATTCTTCACAGTGTTATCCATAATTTGTTATGATCTATACAGTTGAATGCCTTTGCATAGTCAGTAAAACACAGGTAAACATTTTTGTGGTGTTCTCTACTTTCAGGCAGGATCCATGGGACATCAGCAGTGGTGTCCATTGTGTTTCCTCTTCTGAATCTGGCTTGAATCTTTGTCAGTTGCTTTGTTAGTAAGCTGCTGTATCCATGTTCAGATGATCTTCAGTAAAATTGTACATGCATGTGATAGTAATGATGTGTTTTATAATTTTTGCTTTTGGTTAGACTAGGCTTAAATAAGGATCCCTGCCAATTGGTGAGCCAGGTAGCTATCTTCCCCATGTCTTGGCATCGTACTTCAGCACTGCATCCACTTGTTGAAATATCTCAGTTGGTATTCTGTCAGTCCCTGGAGGGTTGTTTTTCGCCAGTGTCTTCAGGGCAACTTGAACTTCCTGCTTCAGTACATTTGGTTTTCGATCACACAAGGTCCACCAGTTAAGTCTGTGAACTTAATCATTCTAAGTGCTGCTTACCTCTGCTGAATAGCCCTGTGATCGTCTTTGGAGTCCTCCCCTTGGGAAGCTATACACCAGGCCAGTGCCTAGTTCACCCTTCAAAGCAAGTTTGGAACTCTTCCTGGAATGGCCGTTGTGCATGGTGGCACTGTGGCAAGTTTGTGACCTTAATTGCATAGTTGTCTGTGAGGGAGTTTTTTAGAGTAAACAAATAACTGTATTGGAACACCATCCCTACTCACCTGATTTGGCTCCCAATGACTTTTTTCTTTACCCAAACATAAAGGAAATATTGAAAGGAAGACATTTTGATGACATTTAGGACATCAAGGGTAATATGATGACAGTTCTGATGGCCATCCAGAAAAACAGTTTCAGAATTGTTTTGAAGGGTAGACTAGGTGCTGGCATTGGTGCATGGCTTCCCAAGGACAGTACTTTGAAGGTGACCATTAGTGATACTCAGCAATGAGGTATACAGCACTTTTTCTAGGATGAGTTTGCAAACTTAATTGTCAGTCCTTGTATGCTCCCTCCTGAAGTGGTTGGATGTCAACCATTTCTTTTTGGTACGGTGACTCTCTGTATCACTTCTGTCTTTTGAAAGCTTCTTGCGATGTTCAGTATTTTCCCCATAAGTTCCTTCAGGATCAGAAATGGAGACTTGAATTTTTTTCTTCCGTCCTTTTAGTGGAGAACTGCTGAGCACGTTCTCCCTTTTGGGTTTTGCCTCCAGGTCTTAGCACATTTCGTTATAATACTTTGTCTTCTCAAGCTGCCTTTTGAAATCTTTATTTCAGCTCTCTGTCATCATTTCTTCGGTTTATCCGTTTGGTCTTTTTTTTTTTTTTTCTTTTCTGTATTTTTAATGACCTCTTGCTTTCTTCCTGTGTGATGTCCTTGATGTCACCGCCACCGCTTGTTTGGTCTTTGGTGATTAGCTTTAGCCCATCGTCTCTTGTAATTGTATTCCATTCACACTGTTCTGTCATAGAAACATTGTTTCTTGAAGTTGGGGGCAGATGCTTTCCTTTCTCTCTTTGCCTCCTGAGCTCAGTACAAAACATAACTCTTTCCTGAAGCTGTAAAGCTAGAGATGAAAGATGATATGATTGGTCCTATTCCATTTTTTAGAAGTCAGCTTTACTGACGTAAGATTCACAAATCACGAAATTCACCCTAAATTTTTATTTTTTGGTATACTCAGAGAACTATGCAACCATCACCACTACCTAGTTTTAGAACACTTTCATCACCCCCAGAATAAACCCATTAGCAGTCACTCCCCATTTCCCCTTTCCCCTAGCCCCCTGGCAACCAGTAAACTACTTTCTGTCTATAAAAACCAAACCAAACCATTTGCCATTGAGTTGATTCTGGCTCATAGTGACTGTGTGTCACAGAGTAGTGTTGCTCTACAGGGTTTTTTTTTTTTTTTTTTTTTTTTTAGCTATAATCTTTTTTATGGGGGAGGATGTGTCTTTTTTTATTGTGATTAAGTGAAAATATACATTCTAAATCAGTTTTGCATGCCCGTCTATCTTCAGCTCCCTCTGCTCTCCCCACCCAGTGACAGGCACTCCTCCTTGTCATTCTATATATAGTATCCTCTTACCAAGCATCTGTCCCCTCCTCTCCACCCTCTTCTCTCCCATCTAAAAAGAGACTAGTAGGACAGCCTCCTGTAAATGCGTAGAACCATAAATTGTGCACACTGTATGGTCACACTGTTCCCTGAGTCTAGTCCATTCTTGTCTGAAGAGTTGACTTACTAATTGGTTTACAGTCAGGGACAGCAGCAGGTGTAGGGGCTGTAGGGCCAGCAGTTTTGATCTCGTAGTAGAGTTCTTGGGCTGTACACCTCTTTTTCTCATGTTGCCTTAGGGAATCTACATTGTGTCCGCTGTCACAGCTGTCTTTGGTGGCGGGCAGGCACCATCTGGTTCTTCTGGTTTTGTGATGATACAGTCTCCCATTCATATGGGTCCTTCTGTCTCCTGGGCTCTTTTTTCCCAGTAGCTTTGTTATTCTCAGTGATCATTTGTTCCAGATGAGTTGGGACCATTTGGAGTATCTCAGTTGGCAGCTTGCTAGCTTTTAAGACCCCAGACGCCACTCACTAATGCCAGTTGGCCTCAGTGTCACCTGAATACATGGTCCCCAGACCCCTGTCCCTGCACTCTACCCTTTGAAATAGTAGGTTCTGTTTAGAAAACCTTGCAGTTTATGGTGAAGTCCAGTTAAGTTGATCTGCTCTTTACTGTGTGCTGTCACTGCTTTAACTAACCAGATTTCTGTCGACTGTCTAATCAATGCCCAACCCTTTCTCTCCCTCCACATGCAGCCCTGTAGCCGTCAAACAGTCTTTTCTTATGTACATAAGTCTATTTTTAAGTCCTTATAGCAGGGGTCTCATACAATATTTGGCCTTTTGCTGCTAACTGATTTCATTCAGCGTAATGTCTTCCCATTGAAACCAGATTGTGAGATTCTTCCTGAAATCTAGTCTAAGCTGTAATCTTGATGGAAGCACATTGCCAAATCTTTCTTCTGTAGCACTGCTTGGTGGGTTCAGACCTCCAGCCTTCAGGTTTGTAAATGAATTCAAGCCATTTGTGCCGCCTAGGGACCTTCTGTCCTGTCTGTACAGTCCCTATTATGGATATTTCGTACAAATTAAGTAATACAGCACATGAACTTTTTTGCCTGACTTTCATTGGCATAATGATTTCAAGATTCATATATGTTGTAGCATGTATCAGTACTTCATTGCTTTGTATGGCCAGTGGCATGTTTTGATTAACATCAAATGGAGATGGGATGAAGAAAACTTCTGGTTCTGTGCAAATACCCTCTTTCCCTGTTAGTGGCATGCCCATCCAGCTCCTGTGCTTATATTCCAGGTAAGTTATTTTGCTGTCACTATTTTACAAAAAACAGCATAAAAATCCTTGCATGCATTCTTTGATGGGAGAATGTTAATGTTTGTTATGTATCATTATAAAGCCAGTGACAATTTTATAACTGTTTCTGTACATAACTGCTACATGCAGGGCAATCTGTCTTTAAGTAGAGATGAATTGCTCTAAAACAAATGAATCCTAGGTAGTTTTCCCTTACAGTGAGACATCTTGTGGTTTAAATAAACTTCTTGTTTCTTTTTTTAAAAAAAGAGGGGTAAAATGATTGATAGATTTAAGGAGTGTATTTTAAGGTCCTTCTACTCTGTCCATAGTATCTACTCGGTGGTGGTGGATTTTTGGTTTTTTATTGGAAAATGGAATGCTCATTAAATCATTGTCTAAGGATAGAGTTTTCTTTGGTTTCCTCGTTGTATCCCTAGCACCTATGATTATTAGGAACCTCAGGTCAGTACTTGGAAAGCCTGGTTCAGGTGTAATGGTTAAGTGTTTCGACTGCTAACTGGGAGGTTGGCAGTTCAAATCAAGTAGATGCTCCTTGCAAACTCTAAAGGGCAGTTCTTCCCTGTCTGTAAGGTTGCTGTGAGTCAGAATTGACTCAGTGGCGCTGGGTTTGGTTGGGGTTTGGGTCAGTACTCTAAATGTCTGCTGACTGAGTGAGAGGTAGAAGTAAAAAGCCTGGCAGAAATCTTGTGGTGCTTGTTCTGGGAAGAGGTGGCCTTGCGTCCTGGGTGTCAGTCTGACCAATTAGAAATAGCATCACTGATGTCTTTGCTTCCTTCTTCCTAATCTGGCTACCTTTTTGGACCAGCCTCATTGCCTGGGCTAGAACTTGTAGTGCCATGTTAAGTAACGGTGGTGAGAGTAAGCGTCCCTGTCTTCTTCCTGACCTTGAGGGGGAAAGCTTTCAGTTTTTCTACACTAAGGATCGTGTTAGCTGTGGGTTTGTGGTGAATGCCATCAATCACATCAAGGCATTTTCCTTTTATTTGTAGCTTGTTAGGTGTTTTTATCATGAAAGGGTGTTGGATTTTGTCAGATGCCTTCTGTGAGTTGCTAGAGATGATCATGTAGCTTTTTTCCTCTCTGTTAATGTGGTATATTATACTGGTTGATTTCTAAAGGTTGAACTTGTGTACATGATCATAGAAAATAATCCAATTAGGGTTTTGTTGAGGATTCTTAGGGGATATTGGTCTATAAGTTTTTGTAGTGTCTCTAACTGTGGTATCAGGGTGATGCTAGTCTAACTGAATGACTTAAGAAGTGTCCTCTCCTCTTCCGTGTTTTGGAAAAGTTTAAGAAGGATTGGATTTGCATCTTCTATCAATGGTAGGTAAAATTCCTTGGTAAAAGTCTGATCCAGGCTGTTGGGAGAATGAGACATGTATGGAGCAGAGAGGAATAGTGTGCTGTCACCAGGTAGGGAGAGCAGTGGAAGCTGCATATAGGTGGGTATGTAAATTTATATGGGAATGTACATTTTCACTCAGTTATATTAAATAAAAAATTTTAAAAAAAAAAAGTCTGATCCAGGGCTTCTCTTTGTTGGGAGAGTCCTGATGTCTTGGGTTTGTTGTAGGGATTGAGATGTTCTAGGTGAGTGTGATTTGCACTGCTCATACAGGGTATCATAACTCTGTCTTTTAGTTCATTGCTCCTTAAATATTCTGTTTTTTCCCACAGCAAACAAAGTTTAGCAGTGCATCTTCACTTTTTATCAGTTTAGTTATTGACTGACTGTCTAATTTCTTTCACCTTGTTGTTTGTTCTTTGAAGAGCAATTAGGTTGAGAAAATGGCAGAAGCAGTTTTCCGTGCCCCCAAGAGGAAGAGAAAAGTATGTGAGCATTACGAGTCTCCATTGCCGATCCCTTTTGGTCAGGACTACGTTCTGAAGAAAGAGTTCCAAGTGTACCATGCTGAAATGATGGACAACAGTGTAATTGTGAGGAATGCAGAGGCTATTGAACAACTGTACGGGAAGGTGAGTACACATGGCCTCAGTGGGACCAGTTCCTGACAATCCTGAGCAAGCCATCCTTTGTCCTCCTCCACATCCCTCCCACCCCCAAGACTAACCGTAAACAATGAGTACTCTTCCCTGTAACTTGGTGCAGTGTAGGGACGATACAGTGTGAATTGGGTACCCAATGCCAGCCATTAGGACAACAATGAAATGACAAATGGGATGCCCCTATGAACCTACTTTTCAGCAATGAAATAGTCAGTGGATTGACCATTGCTTCTTTTTCAATTATAAAAGCAATGCATGTTCATTGTAAAAATATGTAAATAAATCTAGCTCTTTATATGCATGTAATGGTAAAAAGTGGAAAGTCTACCCCTCATCCCATTCCTTTTCCCAAAGGTAACCACATGGTGGGCATATCATTCCAGCCTTTTTGTCTCTCTTTTTCTATGAATTGATTTGGAAACTGATGCTTCACAGTCACAGTGCCCTGGCCTTTGTGGGAGAACAACCTCACCATCACCACAGAGACAAAGTCTTGGGATTAGGGCATGCAGGCAGCTGGCGAGCATCGTGGTGGCAGGTGGAGGAGTTCTCCCTCCCCGTGGCTGTAATTCAGGGAGCCGTTGCTCCAGTTGACAGATGAATCAGATGAGACAGGGGGCCACTGCTCCAGCTTACACGTGAATCAGATGAGAAATGAGGATGCACCCCAGCTCCTGGTTTGCCCTGTGTCCTGATTGCAGATCTCTTAGCTGAGGACGAGCTCTAACCTTTCCTGTTCTCTAGAAACAACCCTAGATTTGGGTTGAGGCTGGTGACTGGCTTCCTTTTCTCCCCTCCTTCCCTTCTTCTCTCTTTCCTTCTTTTCTTTCCTCTTTCCCTCCCTCTCTCCTTTTATTCCTCCTTCCCTCCCTCCCTCCCTCCCTGCTTCCTTCTCTCCCTCTTTTTTTTTGCTTTCTCTCCTTTCTTTCTTTTCTCCCTAGTCCCTTCAGATTGCTGGGGCATTTATTTTTATTTATTAATAACCTTATAGAGGTATAATTTGCATATCACAAAATCCTCCCCGTTGTGAGCGTACAGTTCAAGGATTGTGGTAATTTACAGACTTGTGCTGCCATTGCCGTGGACCAGTGTTCAGACATTGCCATCACCAGACGAAGTTTCTATGCCCGTTTACACTTCCTCCCTCCTCCCACTCCATCCCAAGGGCACCACTGATCTGCTTTCTGTCTGTGTCAATGTGCCTTTTCTAAACAGTTTACATAGAGCATATGTGTTGTTTTGGGGATCAGCAGGAAGGAAAGAAGTAGTTCAGTTCTAAGATTAAAAAGAATTTGAGATGATGGTTACACAATGTTGTAAGTGTGATTAATGGCACTGTATCGTATACTTGAAGGTAGCTCAAATGGCATATTATATGTTACATATATTTTACCACAATAAAATAAAATAATTTAAGAAGCTTTTTGTGTCTAAGTAGCAGACAGGGCCCCTGCTCAGGAATACTCTGCCCCTGAGCACATGCGAAGAAGAAATTCTGCCTCCAGCTGCCCTTGGCCTCAACTCACCAGACACAGACTGAAATCATTTCTTGTGAAACAAATGAAGCGTGCTAAAATGTCATTGGTACTCTTCAAATGATCATAGAGGTAACATGCCAAGATCTTTATAGTAAGTGTTAGATAACCTAAGTAAATTGTAAAGCTATGAAAAACCAGGTAAAAGGTGTTCCTAAGTATTTTTTTTAGCTCAGCTTAGACTTGTGTAATTAAACGTGAACTAACTTTTTTCCCCTCTCTTCTTGAAAGGGTTATTTCGGAAAAGGTATTCTGTCAAGAAGCCGTCCAAACTTCACAATTTCAGATCCTAAGCTGATTGCTAAATGGAAAGGTAAATGTGCACTTCTTTCAGTTCTTGTAGCAAATTATCATTTCCTTTCGTTTTTGATCTGACCCCTCAGGTTACATAGTAAGATCCTAGAGGAACAGTGACATTCTCACTGGCAACTCTACTGCCAGAAATCACCACTGAATAATTCTAATTGAGGTGAAAGGGCACTTGTGATTGGTGAAAATGTGCTTGATCATTTTTGGAATGATTAGGCTTCTGTGTTTGCTTTGCAGAGTACCATGTGAAGGGTGAAGCCCTCCCCACAAAAAACACTGCCATCGAGTCGGTTCTGACTCATAGCAATCCTATAGGTCAAAGTAGAACTGCCCCATAAAGTTTCCAAGGAGCGTCTGGCAGATTCGAACTGCTGACCCTTTGGTGAGCAGACGTAACACTTAACCCACTATGCCACCAGGGTTTCCAATGTGAAGGGTAGGTGTTCATAATTAAGTGCCTGCTTACCTGTGGTACCATGCAAAATGACTTGAATATCTTATTTTCCAGAAGTCGAATTTTACAATGGTGACTGTGGTGTGGTTTATTAAGTCACAGCAGTATATGTAGTCTTCACTTGCTAGGTCTCTTTAACTTTTTTACAAATCTTTTATCTTAGTGTTATTTCTCTAAGGGAGTCTTGTAATAATTACTTAAGAACCGATACCAGCAGGTTACAACGTAACTGGAATTTTAAAAGTGTTTTATCATAATATAGTATACAAATTAAAACCACACTGAGAAAACGGGAACCATGCCTCACCCCATACACAAAAATAAATTGAAAATGGATTAAGGACCTAACTGTGCAAACTAAAACCATAAAATTCTTAGATGACAATGAAGGGCAGTACTATAATTCCTGTCTTCTAAAAGTGAATTATCTAATAACAAAAACACAAACAGCAAATGACAAAATAAATAAATAGAACATTATAAAAATTAAAAACTTTTGTTCATCCATATACTTTACCAAAAAAAGGTGAAAAGACAAGCTACCCACTGGAAGAATATCATCAGAAACTATATATCCAACAATAACCTAATAACTAAAATATATATAAAACTTTGACAATTCAACAACAGAAAGACAAATAGCCCAATCCTAAAATGGGCAAAGGACTTAAGTAAACATTTTACCAAAGATGACACTCAGGTGGTCACCAGACCCATAAACAGATGCCCAGCATTGTTGGCCACCAGAGAGATGCAAATCAGAACCACAGTGAGTACTATTTCACTCCCACTGTGATGGCAAGGATTAAAAGCATTGGCAAGGATGTGGGAAAGTCGAGTCCTCATCCGTTGCTGGTGGGAATACAAAATGGTACAGCCATTGTGGTCAACAGTGTGTGGCAGGTCCTCAAGAAATGACAATAGAACTGTCCTGTGATCCAGCAGTTCTACCCCTAAGTGTGTGCACAAAAGCTTGAAAGCAGAGACTCAAACAGAGACGTGTACACCGCTGTTCGTTGTAGCACTGTTCACAATAGCCAAAATGGGACACAAAGGACAGGATAGAACTGGTTTCCAAAGCTATAGGTCTTCACCAAAGCAGACCATCTTTGTCTGTTTACCAGGGAGCTGCTGGTGCTTTCGAACTGACTTGCCAACTTGTTAGTCAGCAGCTGAGTGCTCACCCATTGCACCGCCGGGGCTCCTTACACTCCCTACAGTGTTGTGTTAACAGGACCGTGGGGATAAAATCATCTGGACTAGAGTGGGAGAAGTTCTCTATAGGAGATGATCAGCTTTGTCGGCAAATAAGTTACAGGGAAAGAAATCATGTGGCGGAACACACTGATTAGAATTAAGACACATCAGTCATTTGTAGTTTATGGAATTGAGTTGGATCTTGAGTCACACAGACTTTGGGAAAAAATATATATATAAGACAGTGTTTACATTTTTTAATGATGTCAAGGAGTTAATGCTCAGGATTTTAAAGTTTTATTATTTGTTTTATTGGGCTTTAAGTAAAAGTTTACAGAGCAAATTAGTTTGTCATTGAACAGTTAATAGATTGTTTTGTGACATTGGTTTCTAGATCTTTGATGTGTCGATATGACTCCTTGACCTCAGGTTCCCTGTCTTCATTGGTCCAGTTTTCCTGTCCCTTTCTGCCTTCTCATTTTTGTTTTTGAGCTGGTGTGCCTATTTAGTCTCAAGTGTATGTTTGAACTTACCTGTGTTACTGTTTTAAAGGCCTGTTCAGTCTTTAGCTGAAGGGTGAACTTTAGGAGTGACTTCAGTACTGAGTTTAGAGTGTGCAGGGGCCATAGTCTTAGGGTTTCTCCAGTCTTTGTCAGGCAATATTCATTTTTAAAGTGTTACAATGATATTGTGGGTAGGTTTTTTAAAAGAAAAGGCCTTATAGAACTATATACTGAAATATTTAGAGATGAAATGCTGTGACATCAGGGATCAATTTCAAAATAATCTAGGGATGAGTGAGTGGGTAGAAGAATAGATGAAACAAGACAGGCCATGGTTAAAGCTGAGCATGGGATTTTTGTGTGTGTGTGCTTTTCTCTCTACTTTTGTGTATGCTTGAGATTTTTCATAGTAAAAAGAGAGAAGGGGAAGAGCAGTTAATATAATAATCCTGCCTATACCAGTTATCTAGCGTCAGTTATTAATATTTTGCAAAAATAAAAAGGAAACCTTTCAAATAGTATAATGCTCTTAACTAGTGAGAGTCATTTCTTGGTCTGTGTAATAACTCATTTTAAATGTTGGTAGAGATTTGTAAGAAATGAATTTGTGCCAAGGAAACAGATCTCAGGGTTGTAGAATGCACTAAAGCAGTGAATCTCAAGTGTGCATTTTAGAAAGTTCTTGGAAATTTGACTTCAGCCTACTCTTCCACCCTCATTTCTAATCCCTCTCTTCTGCCTGTGTGCACTGTAGCCACCTGGGGCTATTGGCCATTCTGTTGATGTCCCATCCATTTGCTGTCTCTGTATGGTTTCCTGTCCCCTTTTTCCTCTTGGCCAACTGGTGAACTCTTGTTTTCAAAGCCCAGTTCAGTTGTCCCTTCTCTTTGTATTTTTTCCTAATCTTTCCCAGTAAAGTTAATTGGTCCCTTTATAATACTGGACTTTTGTTCCCCTAACCAGAGTGTATATTCAAGGAGAAGCATTTTTAATCTTATTCTATATCTCGTTCTCGGCATTAGAAGGCTTTTAGTAAAATTGGCAAAATTGTGTCGAATTACCAGAGGAAGAAGGTCATGACACTGGGAACAAATTCCCAAGGAGGTAGGAAGTAAACAACACAGTTTCTTAGGGTTTTAAAACTGAAACGTCATCTATTCCAAGTCTTGTAACCCATCAGAGAGGAGACTGAGTATGAGAAAGGAGAAATAGCTTGTCAAAAGCAGCGCTAGAGGGGACCAGGACTGGAACTCAGACAAGTAGTTGATCTACGGAACATGTTAGGTGAAAAGACTCTTCCCACTGGCCGCCCAGAGTCAGAACTAGAGCTCAGACCTTCCAGTCCCCATCCCAAACTAACCCTGCCCTTAAATTTACTTTTCTCACCTCTTCTATGTGCATGTATTGGTTGCTTTCACTGGAAATACTTCCCGAAGTACGCAGATCCAAATGCATTGCCGCTGAGTCAATTCCAACTCATAGCAACCCTACAAGACAGAGTAGTAGAACAGCTCCATGGGATTTCCAAGGAGAGTCTGGTGGGTTCGAACTGCCAACCTTTTGGTTAGCAGCCGTAGCTCATTGTAGCTGTTAACCACTGTGCCACCAGGGCTCCTTACAAAACGCAGTAGAATGGGAAGAGCAGTTTTGCTGTGGGTCAGTGGCATAGCTTCAGAGCTTCAGTATTCTTTCCTGAAAGTGGAGAGAGAGAGCTTGCCAAAGTAGCACACCACCTCTGCTGCCCAGCAGTGCTGGGTTGAGAAGGATTCTGAGCTCACATCTAAGCTCATCAAGCAAACTGACAGGGTCGGTGGGCTGCTGCTCGGGTGGAGTTACAGGGGACAGCAGCAAAGGAAGGAAGTCTGTGCCCTTGCAGAGTGAGCAGCATTAAAGAACATTCTAGATGTGCAGTTTCATAAACCTGGAAACATGTCTTTTCTAGAGTTTCATTATTTTTGACGTTTAGGAAAATAGTCTGACCTAACAGAGCTTTTTTGTTGTTACAGATATGAGGACAAGCATGCCCATAATCACCTCAGAGAAGTAAGTCTTAATGAACTTTGCCTTTGGTCAAATTTGTGGTTTAGATCAAATATCTGTTTTTAGGTAGTTGTGTCTGACACGGCAGTCCACAGCTTGCCTTTTTTTTTATTTTTTTTGTACTAGTTGTGTCCTTGAAAATTGTGTGAACTTAATGTGATCAAATCATATTTCAAGTGCATTAAAGCAAATTTATGTTTTTTAAATAACCTTAAACTAACTCCTCTGCCAATTTAATTCCTTCCAAGATATAAACCGTAAAACCCAAAAAATAAAAAAACCACTGCCATTGATTCAGTTTACTCGTAGCTACCGTGTAGCTGTGGTCCTGAGATGCCCAGCCTTAGCTTTAGAACTGGTGTGCTGCCCAGTGTGACAGTAAGGACCTGAACGGTTCAGAGGCTGGTCCATCCTATGCTGTCTTGATTCCTTCCTTCAGGCTTTTGTTTATGTTCTTTTGTCCCTTTTCCTTGACCACATCTCCCTAATCCCCTAAATCTACGTATCAAACCAAAAACAAAAACTGAGCTCATTGCCATCAAGTCAAGTCAATCCGTGGTAATGACCTGTGACAGAGTAGAACTGCCCCCTACAGTTTTATTGGCTATAGTCTTTATGGAAGCAAATCCCCAGGCCTTTCTTCCTTGGCACTGCTGGGGTGGATTTGAACCACCATCCTTTAGGCTAGCAAGTCATTGCAAACCACTTGTGCCACCTAGGGACCTAATACGCGCATGCTGCCTGACTTACTGCCCATGCGTCCAGTCCAGCCTAAGTGGCCCCTTTCCTGGCAGCTTCTCTTCTGCCCTCCTCCCCTGCTGAGTTGGGTGTTGCCCCTTGGTCCACAGGGTTGGCATTGGTACTGTTTGTGATGCTGTATGTAGTGCGACAGATGGAAAGAGCTGGGTTGCCTTGGACAAACTGCCCAAGTCTTACTGCATAAAGTACCGTATGTTGGTTGTCCCTTTCAGACTGTCACCTCTGTGAGAGCGGGCACCATTCATGGCTCACCCCCTCATCCCTTGGTAAGGTTTTGTTACTAAATGGTCAGCTCTCCAAATCCTCCCTGTCCCTGAGGTGCAGCCCAAGTCTCAACTCTTCATGACACCTGCTAACACAACTCAATTCTGCAGTGATTTGTCATCTTGATTCTAGCACTTACTGGCCAAATGTGACAGCTCCTTGGGGGCTGCATGCTGAGTAACCCCTTGGCAGGTGGACAGTAGCACCAGGGAAATCTCAATGGCTGCTCCGGCCCCAGATTCCAGGCAGAGGGTCGGGGTAGAATTTCAGTCTGTGGGATGGGTCTGGTAGGAACCTGGCAGAGCCTCTACCCCAGGAGGGGCTGCAGTATAAGCAGGGTACTGTAGGAGTTAGAATTCAGAACCAGAACAGGAGCTCCTCTATGAGGACTGTACTCAACACCAAACCAGCAAAGACAGGGAGGTTCTAGACAGGCGAGGTGGCCATCTAGCTGAAGGTCAGCCTTTTGTACGCACTGACATGTAACTGTCCAGTGAGTTTTGATTGATCAACAGAGTCCAGAAGGTCTTTGCCACTTGAGTATTCAGAATATACCGAGGCCCCTCGGTTACCAGGTTTCACTGGGAAGCAAGAGTTACAGTGTGACATGTTCATCAATCAGTGGGTCTCTGGGACGCTCAGTCCCCCCTCCCTCAGCCGCTCTGCAGCATTGTGAAGTGCCTATTGGTGTCATCACCCTGGTGGGTGTTCTTCTCAATGCTTGACTGATCTCACTGCCAGATTCCCAGTTTAAAATCTCTCTGTGTGTAAATTTGATCACTTCTATCAACTTCATGAATCCTGTATTTTTTGCAAGATTCAAATTTTCAATTTGCCATCAATTTGCTTTAAGTTTATATTACTACAACAGAATACAGAAGGGCAGACTTAACAGACACAGATGGGGATCTCACATGAGACAGGGACTCGTTTTTCAGAGTGAATAGTACAGAAACCATGTGACAAGCGTTCGGTGAGTTGGGACTCATGTTGACTGGCCCCTTTCCAATAGCAGTTGTCCTTGAGCGATGAGAACCTTCCCTGAGGTGACTGTCAGGTACCTCTGGCGGAGGGGGGCAAATTGTGGCCTGTTCCTATGGGACCTCTGGGTATTCATGCTGCCCTGGATGGGTCCCATTACTGCCTCTAATCCTAGGTGCCACCTGTTTCGTCTGCTGCTTCCCCAGCTGCGCTTGGGGTTCATTGCTGCTGGGCTGGAATTTTAGAGGCCTTGCCGGTGAATGAGAGGACACCTGCTTTGTGACCTGTGTGCCACAGTCTTAGTCATCTGTGTGTAGGGTCTTCTCTGTACCACCAGCCGTACTCAGAGGCTTTCTCTGACAGGCATTTGCACCCACTGTGTCCCTGGAGCTGTCCTCGTGATCCCCCAAGATTGTCAGGAGGCAGGAACACAGGCGTGGTTCTGGCACTGACAGAAGAGCAGGCTGAGGGACATTAGGTGACTCACCTCAGAAGTGCCCAGAAGAGCTGCCTCTAGAACCCAAATCCTTGGGCTGCTGTCCTCATGCCACTGTCCCTGCCCTCAAAGAGCAGTTACCATGTATGTTTTTTTTTTCAGCTGTGATATATTGTAAATCACGTTGATTATTTTTCAAGCTTCCCATGAAGTCCCACAATAACATGGTGGTGGTTGTTTCTGCTGTTAGGTCCTGTAGTGTTGGCTCCCAGCTCATAGCGATGCCATACACAGTGGGACAAAACACGGCCCAGTCCTGTGCCATCTCCATGATGGGTTGTGGATCAGACCATTGTGATCATAGTATTTTCAGTGGTAAATCTCCAGGTGTTTCTTCCTAGTCTTCTCTTCCTCTGGATATTACTTGCTAAACACTTTACATGTTTTTCTCTAATTCTTGCAGTGCCACCATAAGGCAGGTGAAGGTGTGGTTCAGGTATCCCTGATTTGTAGATTCAGAAGTGAGCCTTAGCGAGGCAGGGCCTCATAGCTAGTGCAAGAAGAACGTGACAGGATTTGAACTCATATCTGCCTCGACCTCTCAGTGGCACAGAGCAGAGTAGTGACTTGTGTCCGCTGTCCCCCAGTTCCATATCCTCTGCTGCTGAACCTTTAATTCAGTGCTTCTCTCACAATTTTGAATCAAAGAACTTGACGCAAGGTGATGTGTAATCTCCAGGAAAATGCACATTGACGCACATGTTTCCATTCAGTTTAAGGAAGTTCATAGACCTGTGAAACCTGTAAGAGCAAATACTTTAGTCTATAGGAAGAACAGAGGTTCTTTCAAGGTCTCCTAAGTGAAAGTTCTTGTAACTGTATGCATCATGGGCTGTGTGACAGATGAAAAGACAGCCTACCGTTATATAGACAGCCACTTTTCGTCTTCATTATGGAAAGTAGTACATATTTTTTGCAGAAGAAACTATTTGCCTATAACCCATCATTCAGAAGAACTACTGTGAGCATTTTGGAGTATGCCTTTCCAGTTCTCCTCTTATGCTTTCTTCTCTCTGTAGCTTTTCTTTTAACTTTGGAGATTCTGCAATTGTTACCAACCATCCATCTGTTTGCAGGTACCAGCGCCGTGTAGAATGGGCTACAGAGCTCCTGCAGAGGCAGGGGCAGGAGGAGAGTGCCGTGCACAGCGTCCTCCAGGACTACACCAAGCCTCTTGAGCACCCTTGTTTGCAAAGGTATAAAGAGACTCATTTGCAGGATAAGCTCAGCTCTGAAGTGGATCCCAGCATGGAAGGCCTGGTGGAGAGAAAGAAACTTTCAGTGACAAATGGAGATGCTGGCAAGTCAGATGATGTGGAAGTCCTGAGCAGCCCAGCCACCTGCCCACAGGAGGGTGCTGGGCAGGATGCTGTAACTCCAGATGGCTGTGCCGGACTCACAGGCGAGGGTGCCGCACCTCTGCCCCACATCCAGCGTAGCCACCAGGGTGACCTCATCACGCAGTGCGGCTCTCAGCCCAAGGATGGCCAGCATGCGGGTCTCCTTTCCACCAGAGAGAGTGGGCCTGGTCATGAGTATGTGCTTGTGGAGGAAGTGGTTAGTGATGTGGCTACAGGAAAGGATGCACTGAGCGAGGAAGTAAGTTGAAGGAAACAAATTACTCCCCCTGAACCGTCTGCTTCTGGCCTAGCTGTGGTGGTGCTTAACTGGAATGCCTTTTAGCACCTGAAGTCCAGGAGGCTCCAGACCTGGGGACATCAGCTGGGAGGACTGTTTGAGCTAGAACCTCAAATTTATGAATGACTGAACTTAAAATACATATATGTATAGATAGGGATGGATAGATAGATATTAAAAAAAAACAAAACACTGCTGTTTAGTCGGGTCTGACTCATAATAAACCTGGATGTCCGAGTAGAACTGCTCCATAGAGTTTCCAAGGAGCACCTGGTGGATTTCAACTGCTGACCTTGTGGTTAGGAAACACAGTGCTTAACTGTGTTAACTGTGTTAACTGTTTAACTACGCCACCAGGGTTTCCAAAACATGTGTATAAAGCAGGTTTATTCATATTTTTCTTTGATAGAAACACAATGATAATCTCACGTGGAAAACTCTGGTGATGTAGTGGTTAAGTGCTATAGCTGCTCACCGAAAGATTGGCAGTTCAAATCCACGAGGCACTCCTTGAAACTATGGGGCAGTTCTACTCTGTCCTGTCAGGTCACTGTGACTCAATCAACTTAAGGGCAGCAGGGTTCATTTTTTTTTTTTGAATCATAAGATGATCTTCAATATGCTCTTGGAGGAGGGTCTCGTGTGCTGAAGTCATCATGAGAAAAGCATTGAAAAGCAGAGTAAAAGCCACTTTAGAAAGAAACTCACCGTGGAGATAGTTGTTGTCATTGTCATTTAGTTGCCACTGAGTCAGCTCTGACTCACAGTGACCCCGGGTGCAACAGAATACAACGTTGCCCAGTCCTGCACCATCTTCACAATCAGTGGCATGCTGGAGTCTCTTGTCACAGCTGCTGTGTATTTTGAGTACCATCCCAGCCAGGGGACTCATGTTCCAGCACTGTACCAGACAGTGGTCTGTTGTGGTCCCCAGGGTTTTCATTGGCTAATTTACGTAAGTAGATGACCCAGTGTTTCTTCTTAGTCTGTCTTAGTCCGGAAGTGCCACTGAAGTCTGTCCACCATGGGTGACCCTGCTGATATTGTAAATAACTGGTAGCATAGCTTCCACCGTCACCGCAACACACAGCCACCATAGTGCAACAAACCGACAGGCAGGTAGTAAAGACAGTTACCCTGGAATTATCTATAATCTATAAAATTACAAACAACCTAATGGCTAAGTAATACGTGAAACGTCCTTCTGAAGAAATATCATGTAACCTTTAGAATGAGGTTTATGTCATGTCCTTGAGAATGCTTGCATGCTTGTGAGGTACAGTGCACTGAAAAAAGATGCAACCTGTCGACTTGACCAACAAAAGGATCTAACCCTGGAAGGATTTGTGGGTGGAAAAAAAGGAAATAAAGTGTTAATAGCAGTAAAAAGCAAAATTTCCTTTTCTGCTTAAATATTTAATAAACTTAAATTTTAATATAATAGTTAACATTTAATACATTAGTATTAAAAGTTCATCTTTTGCAAATACTGCAATGGAAAATGTCTTGTTATGCATGTTTTTACCATATGAAAAAAAATTTTTTTCAGTTTTTACATTAAGCCGATAGCATGTAGATCTGGGGAATCTATATTTTTAAATTTTAAAAGAGTCTCTCTGTTTGACTTCTAGTGTCTTTACATTTGTTCTAATTTATTTCCTTCTCTCCAGTTGGTGCCAACAAAGAGGCTAATATGCAGACGAAATCCATTCAGGATCTTTGAGTATCTGCAGCTCAGCCTGGAGGAGGTATGTGGTCGTCACCGTACCATTTCAGCTGCTGTTCTCCGGCCCTCGTGGTCACCCCTCGGAGGCCCTGGCGCCACCCTGTAAATGACCCCGTCTCAGCACACAGCTTGGCGCAGTGCGGTGTTGAAGTTAACTCCCCTGCTTGTATTTCGTCAACTCTGAGATTTCCCTTTTTAATATTTCAGAGGTGGGGAGATCTCCCTGTATCATCCCACAGAGTTGATTTAAGGGGTTAATCTAAACACTTGCTTTCACGTCAAGACTGTAGATGGACTGCTGATCCTGTCTATGAGTTGGAACCAACTCAGCGGCACCTAGCAGGTTTTCCTGAGCTGTGTTTCTCTTTTGGTAACAGCTTTATTACAGAGAAAACTCACTTAAATTATATATGTCAGTGGTTTTTAGTACTGTCACAAAGATTGACCAGGCTTTGATGAGCTACGATACATGGTTCAAACCATATAGTGACTGCTAATTTTTAAGTAGATGAGTTCTGGCTATTTTATTCTGCAAAATCACTGGGAACATGTGTTCCTTTTACTTAATACCATAGATGCACTCTTAAAAGTTGACTGAAAGTGGTTTTCTATAAACCACATTTTATTTCCCCTCTGACTTGGTGTTCTTCTATCTTGTGGGCATGCTGTGTTCATTCTCTCTTTTTTCACCGTTGTTTAGACTGTGGAGGGAGTTGTGGGTGGCACAAATGGTTAAGTGCTCAATGGCTAAATGGAAGATTGGTGGTTGAAACCCACCCAGGATGCGTTGGAAGAAGGGCCTGGTGATCTGTTTCCAAAAATGCAGCCACTGAAGACCTTCAGGAGCACAGTTCCACTCTGATGCTCATGGGGTCACTGTGAGTTGAATTGCCAACATCTGGTTTGGTTTTTGTGTCTTTTGTTTTGTTTTGATTTTGTACTGTGTGCAGTATACTTTCTGCCTCTTGAGATACCCCCTTTCTTAAAAATCTAATGCCCTGGGTATGCCTCTTCTGCAGAAGCCATCCTGCCTCTCTGACAGTTCCCACAGTGTCTGGCACAGAGCTTGGTGTATATGTAGCTCTCAGCAAGTACCTGCTGAGTGGACCGACCTTGGTAATTTTATAATTGTGCCCACAGAAGAGTAATTGTGTCTCCACATGCAGTTGGTCTGCTGGTTGGTGCTCCCTACCTTGCGGAGAGGTCAACAGTACAATGCATGGCTTTCCAGAGCAAGAAAGGGTGTTTGGAGTTATCTCCTGTTTTACACATGGGACAGCTTAGTTGACATTGTTGAAGACGGTAGTTTCTAGCCATATGTGACTATTTACATCTGAATGTAAGCAGACTAGAAGTAACTAATACTTAGAATTCTATTCCTTGGTTGCACCAGCTGCATTTCAAGCCCTCCAGAACCACCTGGGGTTGGTAGCTATTATTGGACAGCGAGGTGTAGGACATAGCCATTGTCACAGAAAGCTCTGTTGGACAGCACTAGCACTGTGGGTACCCGTTCTGTAAGTCTGTGACATCTCTGACCCTCAGGTTTCTCTCCTCTGATCTAACACCTTGTTCATCAGATGTTCTAGAAGTTAAATAATACTGTCCAGTAGGTGACTCAGAACAGTGCCTGGTGCATAATAAATGCTCAATAAATGTTGCTGCATGCTGTCTAGATGATTCTGACTCATAGCGACACCAGAAGACAGAGTAGACTGCCTATTTCCAAGGAGCACGTGGTGGATTTGAGCTGCCGTCCTTCCTATTAGCTTTAAAGTACCATGCCACAGAATTAGAATACTAGTCACTGTTTACAATAAACTGCCTAATAGAGATTTATATGTTTCAGCAACATTCAGAGAGGCCAAATTATGGTTAATGAACAATACAAGGAGAAAAAGTGTGAGGTTCTGTAACTCCTGAGCTCTGTTGAAGAAATAAGATCTAAGCAGTTCACTGTCTAGTAAAAGTATTGAGAGATTTAGAAGATTTTATCCTCTCAGAAAGTATTTCCCAAGGACCAGTTTTTTTAATTCTATATACTAAAACCATCTATTTGAAAGCACTGTCATAGACAATAGGAGCAGATATAGCAAGAAACAAAATGTCAAATGAAAGGAGAGAAATCTAAATTGTTTTAAAGAAACCTAATTTATGTCAGATATGGATGTGGTTGTGGATGTTCAGGCGCTGGTTGACATGAGAGCGGAATCCCACCTTTTCGTCCAGTGTCATGTTAGTGTGGTTGCAGATGTGGCCAGCTGTCCTTGGCCTGGGCACCCTGGTGAATCCCTGCACTGGAGCCGTCTGACATTATCTGCTGCACCGTCGGTACCCACGTCCTGTCTTCAATTCGGGAGCTTCCTGGGCTTTCTTAAGAGTGCCTCTTTGCATCTAAACTATCCATGATTTCCATGTAAAATTGTGCATTCTTTTGTGATCTTCTTGAGATGGCATTTGCATGAGTTGCTTGGGACTGTAGGGAGTTTGCTGTCTCTTCTAGTACCTGCTTATGTGTTTGAAGTCTAGCCATCATGTCAGGATATGGCACGCACTGTTGTGTTGTTTGTGCCCCCAGGTGAAGAAGTGAACCCTTGGAGATAGTCACTGTGCACTGCCAGACTCCAAGGCTGTAAGTCCTGAGCGCTGGCCTCCCATCCAGGTGACTCAGGGGGTTTACCTGCTTCTGTTGTCAGCTGGATCTTCTGTCTGACCTCACAGTGTTCGTGAACCTGGGCCGGCAGACTTTCCTCGCTCCTCTCTCCTCTTCAGAAGAAAGAGTGTATTTACTCTTTATTTTAAAAGCAGTCAAAGCAGCACATACCACGGTCTCCCAGGAGAACCCAGGGGAACTCAGGTCCCCTCTCAAGCAGTCTTACGCCAGCCCAAGCAGGGCACTGCTCAGCAGCTCCAGGCCCAGCTGGGAGGACAAGTTCATGGCAGCCAGCAGGTCCTCCATGGCTCCAAAGGGCACTGCTGCTCTGCCTCTGGTTGCCGGTACCCTGTGGGCTACAGTGGACCACATGGAACCTGAGGCATATTCTGCTTCTGCCCAAACAAGTGCCTGGCAACCAGGAAACACCATCCATGGGCCTGGGAAGGGGAGCTGAGTTGTATGATGGCTAAGCACTTGGTTACTAACCAGAAGGTTGGCAGTTGAAATCCAGCCTAGCAATCTACTCCTAAAAGGTCGCAGCCATGAAACCCTATGGAGGATACCGTTCTACTGTAACACTCAAGTCACCACGAGTCAGCATCACCTGGACCCAGCTAGGCAGTTTTTTAACTGGGCTTTGCTCTCTGCACAAATGGAAAGTGGTCGTGTTAATGGAGTGTGTTTGGAGAAATACCAGTGGCGTTGCTTGCAGCTGGAGGAGAACAGGCCGTGAGCTCTGACCCCTCCAGTCTCTACCTAGCTGAGGGCTAAATTTGTGCAGAGACCACTAAGCTGTAAAGGGAAGACATTAAAATGTATCAGACAGCTCTTGCTTAAACTCTAAGCAAGGGAGAGAAATTACAAGCTTACAAAACCAAGCAACTTTATCAGTTTTTAATTGTTGCTGTAACAGTGACCATGAACTGAGTGACGTAAAGCCACCTGTGTTTGTTCTGCAGCCCAGCGAACTTAATTAGGCTTTTCTAAATATACTTAAGCTCCGTGATTTATTTCTTCTTTTTTTTTTTTAACTGTGGCTCTTTACGGCTGCTTTGGCTCATTTCTCCTTATTTTCCTTCTGTCTAAGCTCTTAGAAAATTTTCAGTAATAAGTTATGAGGAGCTGCTTTATCTTACCACCACCTGTTTGTCTGTTGTACTGTGATGGTGTGTGTGTTGCTGTGGCTGTGATGCTGGAAACAATGCCCCTCATATTTCAGATGTCAGTAGGGTCACCCGTAGTGGGCAGTTTCAGTGGCGTTTCCAGACAAAGACAGTAGGAAGAAACGGCTGGTGACCTGCTTTGAAAGTTAACTAGTGACACCTTATGAATCACAACAGAACATTGTCCGACTTGCTGGCTTTGGGCCCTTCATCAGGAAGGATCAGTCACTGTAGGAGGACATTGTGTTTGGTGAAGTTGGAGGGCCACCGAGGGTGAGGGAGACCCTTGGTGAGATGGACTGGCGTGATAGCCACAGTGATGGAGTCAACCGTGCTGACGGTTGTGAGGATGATACAGGACCAGGCAACATTTGTTCTGTTGTGTGCTGGGTCACCGTGAGTCAGAGGTGACATGATGACAACTAACAATAGCTTCATTTTGGCCTGTACACAAGTAGACAGTCTTCTAAATCTTTTTGTATTAAACTTTTTTTTTCTAAAGATGGAATAGTCTGGACAAGGGGTGATCATTTAGATAATTCAGTTTGAAGGCAGCCGTTGCTTGTCTGGTATACAGTACCTTACTGTCTGCTCTTTAGTGTAAATACAAACTTTATAAGCAAAAGGAAAGCCTTATTGATATTTGAATCGTAATTGGGTGCATTTCACTCAGTGGTCTTTCTTTAAAACAATATTTTATTGTGCTTTAAGTGAAAGTTTACAATCCATGTTAATTTGTCATACAAAAACTTACACTCTCTAGTGCACTCACCCACCCTGTGACAACACACTTCTCCTTACCATCATGTATTTCTTGTGTCCGTTCAACGAGTTCCTGTACCCATCTGCCTTCGTATTTCACCTCTCATCGTGCCTCCTAGCAGGAGCTGCCCAATTAGCCTCATGTATCTGCTTAAGCCAAGAAACACTCTCTTCTCCAGTATCATTTTATGTTGTATAGTGCAGTTGAATCTTTGTCTGAAGAGTTGGCTTCAGGAATGGTTTCTCTTCTGGGCTAACAGAGAGCTCAGGAGCCCTGTCTTCCAGGGACCGTAAAGTCTGGTCTTTTTTAATAGAGTTCTAGTTCTGCACACCCATTTTACTCCCACTGTGTCAGGTATCCTATATTACATTCCCTGTCAAGAAAGTCACCGGTGGTAACTGAGCACCATCTAGTTCTCCTGGTCTCATGCTGATGCAGTCTGGATATTCTGTGGCCCATTCTGTTTCTTGGGCTCATAATTTCCTTAGGTCTTTGAGGTCTTTCATTCTCCTCTCCTCCAGATGGGTTGGAACCCACTGATGCTACTTGGATGGCCACTTTCTAGCTTTTATGACACCAGACACCACTCACCAATGTGAGATGTAGAACATTTTCTTAAAATATGTGTTATTCCCAAGAAAGTTTTAAGAATGTGGTGTGCATCACACTTTCTCAAGTGGTGTCTGGGATCTTAAAAGCTATCAAGTGGCCATCTAAAAAGTAGCATGAAATGTTCCCAGTCCACCTGGAGCAGAGTAGAATGAAGGACTTCGAAGAAATGAGGAAAATATGAGAGCCCATGAGACAGAAGGAGGCCATATGATCCGGAGACTACCACCACCAATGCCAACGCTAACAGGGATTACAATGTAGAGTCCCTGATGTAGCAGGAGAAAAATGGGTGTGCAGAACTAGAACTTTATTAAATCACCAGACTTGATGGTCCGGGAGCCTAGAGGGTCCCCTGAGGACATGGCCCCCAACACTTTGTTAGCCCAGAGCTGAAATTCTGGCCTAATTCTTCAGCCAAAGATTGTACTAGACTATACAATATAAAATAATACTGGCAAAGAGCGTGCTTCTTGGCTTAAGCAGACACGTGAGGCTGACTGAGCAGCTTCTGTTCTGAGGTGAGACGAGGGGGTGGAGATGGGCAGGAACTGGTAGAATGAACACCAGAAGTACAGGGTGGAAAGGGGAAGTGTGCTGTCCCAGAGTGGGAGAAGCATGTAGAACCGCATAGCAGTGTGTGTGCACAGTTTTATGTGGCAGATTGACTGGGACTGTACACTTTTACTTAAAGCAAAATAAAATACTTTTTTTTTTAATTGTTAAATGCCAATTGCCCTAGATGTTCCCTGAAACCTTGGTCCCCAGACGTCTGCCCCTGCTACTCTGTCCTTTGAAGCAGTAGTTTATATTTAGGAAACTTCTTAGCTTTTGGTTTAGTCCAGCTGTGCTGACCTCCACTCCACTGCTTGCTGTCCCTCCCTTAACCTAAACCAGTTCCTATCTGCTGTCTAACCAGGGAATACTCCCTATCCCTTGTAACCATCAAAGACTGTTTCCTTTTGTGCTGAAGCCTTTTCTTATGTCCTTATAATAGTGGTCTCGTACAATATTTATTCTTCTGCAACTGACTAATGTGCCAGCATAATGCCTTCAGATTGCACGATGTTATGTTTCCCAAGATCATCATTGTTCTTGTGTGAATATACCATAGTTTGTGTATCCATCCATTTGTTGATGGGTACTCAGGTTGGTTCCATCTTTTTGCTATTGTGGACATTGCTGCAATAAACATTGGTGTGCATGTCTGTGTCCATGTGCCAGCCCTTATTTCTCTAGGGTATATTCCAAGAAGTGGGATTGCTGGATCATATGGTATTTCCATTTTAGCTTTTTAAGAATGTGTCGAATTGATTTCCAAAGTGGTTGTACCATTTTACATTACCACCAGCAGTGTGGAAGAGTTCAGTCTCTCCACAACCTATCTTACATTTATTATTTTGTGTTTTTTGGATTAATGCCATCCTTACTGGGGTAAGATAGTATCTCGTTGTAGTTTTGATTTGGATTTCTGTAATGGCTAATGATAGTTAACATTTCCTCATGGGTCTGTTAGCCTCCTGGATGTCATCTTTTATATCTTTTGCCTGTTTTTAACTTGGATTATTACACAGTGGTCTTTTAACCAAACACAGTAAATTTTTCTTTATGTTCATTAAAAATCCAGCTGATTATAGAAAACTAGATTTGCTTACCATTTTTTTTCCATGGAAGTGGCATTATTATAACTGTCCTTGAAATATGTACATAAAAGCATGTTTACAGAAGGTCATATTTTCTGCTGTCATTATTTTTCATGGTATTGAACTTGAATTACAGTTGAGATTTATGGAAGTCTCATGATTTGATACTTACATTTCATATATGTGGGTCAGAGATAATTTTCCAATAAATGTCCTAATATTAACAGCATGAAGGCATAGTTAAAGTTTATCAACTAGAATATAGTTGAGGTTGCATGCATGTATACTTTAGCATGTATTTCCTGTGGTTGAATAAATCAATCGTTCATGTTTTGGAAGAAAGGAATGGGTTTAAATATTTTTCTTATTTTTTCATTTCATTTGAACATTATTGGCTAATCTTCACTGTTCTTGCCATATCCTGCCCTATCTTCATGATAATTATTATGTGTGAGTCCATTACTGCAGCTATTAACCCATCTCATTGAGGGTTTCCCTACTGTTTTGTTGACCATCTACTTTACCAGACACCATGTATTTTCTAGTGACTGATCTTTCCTAATGATGTGTCCGAAGTAAGCTGGATGAAGTCTGGCCTTCCTTGCTTTTAAGGACTATGCGCACGAAAGCTGCCCTGGTTGGAAGCCTCCACAATGCCTTCTCTGCACTTGGAATAAAGTCCGAACTGCTCACTGCCAACTCTGAGTCCATGCATGGCCCCGCTACCACTCTTTGTAGCTGTCCTTGCTCTGCGTCTGTCTCCGTAATACACGAAGTTCACTCTGCTCCTGCCCTCCTCTCCGTGGTAGCTCTCTCCTCTACCTCAGTGTTCCGCCCACACTGAAAGACCACTCCTCAGAGAAGTCTTCTTGGTCCGCTTTGTTGTGACCCCCACCGTGATCTTCATAGCGTATACTGCTGTCTGAAGACATCTTCTGACTTGTGTCTTCCATTAGAGAGCAGACTCTGTGACAGCAGAAACTTTGCTTGGAAGGGGTCTGGCAAGTAATGAGTGTTATGGGTTGAAGTGCATCCCCCAAAATATGTCTTGAAATCCTGGCCTCTACCTGTGAATGTGATCCTGCTTAGAAATAGGGGCTTTCTCTTGTTACGTTCATGATCCCTACCAGAGTTGATGTGTCCCAAACCTAGTCACTTCCGAATTATACAAGAGAGCAAATAGACAGAGATGTGTGCACATGGAGGACAACAGATAACAAAGACACGTGGATCTGTAAGCCTAGAAACTCCGAGGATTCCCGTCCGCTACTAGAAGATGAAATGGACAAAGAAGAACTTCCACTTAAAGCCATACCCAGAATTTGGACATCCAGCCACCTGAACTATGAAAAAATAAATGTCTGTTCTTTAAAACCATCCCCTTGTGATATTCCTGATATGGCAGCAGCTTTAGGTACCTGAGACAGTGGATGCTCAGTTCTTGTGCTGGAAGAATAAAGGCAGTTCCCCAGATCCTGCCCTCAGTTTGGACCCAAACATTCTAGTCACCATAGAGCAGGTCTCTGCACGTGGACTCTATAGGCTCCTCCTCCTTGCTGTGGTCTCATCTCAGCTATGGTGTCCTACAGTCTTACTTTCACCATTCTCTTGCCCACCACTCAGTACTCATTAATACAGAATACCATGGTTTTTAGATGGGCACAGGCAGTACCCATCTACCCTAAATGGGCTGCGGACACAAAGTTGTTTCCTCTCATAGCCCGATCCTCTGGCACCTCGTGGTTCAGACAGTGACGCACATAGAATGAAGTTGGAGATCAACAGGCCTGGGTGCGGATCTTCTTTATCAGCTGTCATTGTTGTTAGCTGCTATGGGGTCAGCCCCAGTGCACAGCAACCCCATGAATGAAATGAATGAAAGGCTGCCAGGTCCTTCACCATCCCCACAGTCAGTTGTGGATTGGACGCTGGTGATCCATAGAGTTGTCACTGGCCAGTACTTGGAAGTAGAGCGCTAAGCCATTCTTCTTAGTCTGTCTTACTCTAGAATCTCTGATGAAGCCTTTCTGCATCATGATGTTGTATGCCATCAAATTGATTCCAACTCACAGTGACAGTAGAACAGTCCTACAGGATTTTCTAGGCAGTGAGTGGTGCTGGGTGGGTTTGAACCACTGACCTTTAGGTTAGCAGCTAAATGTCTAACTATGGCGCCACCAGAGCTGCTCCTGTTCACATCATAGAAACATGCAAATCTCCACTGACACATAGTGGCTGCTCATGAGATGTCTCGGCTGGATCTCGTCCATGGAAAACAAGAATTCTAACACTGAACCACCAGTGCCTCCGTAGTGGCTAGGGCCCTGGAAGTTTCTGCATGTATATGCCCATGTGTAAAATGGGGATGGTGAGCCTTTCATAGTTACTTTATTTAAAGCTTCAGTGAGATCAACTGTGCAAAGCACTTAGCTGCTCAGTTAACTTGAGTGTCTCCCCCTTTATGATAACCAGTTAGGTATGATAGCCTGGAAAAGTTCAGTCCTTGCCTGTCAAGAGATTCCTTCCTGGTACTTATAGGATATAAGTTCTTTAGACACTGACCAGTGCTTTTCTGTCATCAGCAAACATTTCCCCCTAAGAACTAATAAAACTAGTGCTTCATTTTTATTTGCCTAAAATGGTGATTGTTTTTAGGAATCGCTGCAAACCACTGTTAGCTATTTGGTATAGGTAGAGAGGCTCTTGCTGGAATTGGTTTTATTTAGGATTAAATCATAAGTAGATGAGGAGGCCTGTGGAGGTTGATGATTATATCCCCTGAGATTCCATTTATAAAATTCTGCTTTTATAGTACTAATAAAATGGAAGGGAGAGTTTAATGATGGTTTTTAATGTCATAGCTCTAAATCTAATTAGGAACCACAAGTATCGTAATGGAAAAACAGATATCTAAGGAGCAGGGGAGCAGATTAGCTCACTGGCATGGCAGTTTCTTTTCCCTGAAATTGATACCCACAGAGAGTAAACATCTAATCACTGTCATGTCCAGTTTAGGAAGGGCATGGGCTTATGTGTTGATTACAAAGGTGTAGGATACCTCTGGTATGTCTGACTTACAGCCCTGGCACCCAGCCGAAGGAAAAAAATGACATTTACTTTAGTGTTGTAGTCACTGTGTATGAAAATCTACTGTATAAGTGAAGGAGGCCTTGCATGGTGGATGTGCTTAAGTGCACAGTTATTAAAGGAAACACTGCCTGTTAACCAAAAGGTTCAGATTCACCCAGAGGAGCCTCAGAAGAAAGGCCTCGTGATGTGCTCCCCAAGGTCACAGCTTGAAAGTGTTGTGCAGCTCTATGGGGACACACACAGTTGCCATGAATCAGAATTGACAGCAACAAGGTTGATTTATTTAAGATGCAGTTTATGATCCAAATCAATGTAATGCCTACAACCACAAAAACAACATGATGCAAACGGGTTTCAGTAGAGCTTCAAGACTAAGACAGAAGAAAGGAAGAAAGGCCTTGCACTCTGCTTCCACATGCCAGCCAGTGAAACCCCATGGATCACAGGGGTCCCATCAGCAGCTGATGGCAGGGATGGCACAGGAGCAGGCAGCATTACCTTCTGTTGTTCATGGGGTCACTGTGAGTCAGAGGCTGATGCAGTAACAGCTGACAGCAACAACAGCTAGTGGAGATCTGCACCGAGGTCTGTCAGTCTCTTCATCGTGTGGGCTGTACCATCTGAGCAAAGCAGTGCAGATTTTAGGAAAATGAAGAGAGGATTTGGCTATGAGAGGAAACAACTGCACCCTTACAGTAGATGGGTACTGCCTATGTCCGTCTGAAAAACATAGTATTCAGTATTAATAAGTACTGAATGATGGATGGGAAAGGAAATAGGGAAAGTAAGATTGCAGGACCACAGGCAGGGTTGCCCGCAACAGCTGAGATGAGAAGCAGGACATTAAGTGACCACAGGGAGCAGGAGAGACTTGTTCTAGAGCAGCCAGAGCATGTGGGTCCAAGCGGAGGATGGAATCTGGGGAACCTCCTTTATTCTCTCAGCACAAGAACTGAGTACCCACTGTCTTAGGTACCTAGAGCTGCTGCCATAGCAGAAATACTGCAGGTGAGTGGTTTCCAAGAACAGACGTTTATTTTCTCATAGTTCAGGCAGCTGGGCATCCAAATTAGGGGTGTGACTCTAAAGGGAAGCCCTTCCTTGTCTGTTTCAGCTCCAGCACCAACCACTAATGGCAAAGGTGGGGAAATTGAAGATTTTTTACAAGTTTCTGCAGTCTGAAATTGATCAAATATGCCGTCAGAATGCACTGATAATTACTGGTGATTGGCATGCAAAACTTGTAAACAAAAAAGAAGGATCAGTATTTGGAAAATAAAGCCTTGGTAATAGCAACAGCATCAGAGATCTCATAAAATTTTGGAAAATCAAAGATTTCTTCAACTTCTTCCTTGAAAATACATTTTTGAACAACATTAATAGTGGCTTTACACATGGACTTCACTATATGGCATACACAAGAAATAAAATCGACTGTATCTGTGAAAAGAGAAGATAGAGAGGCTCTATGTCATCAGTCAGAACAAGGCCAGTGGCCAGCTGTGGAACAGACCACCAACTGCATATATGCAACTTAAAGTTGAAACTGAAGAAAAGTAGAAGAAGTCTCAAGAGCCAACTTCAACCTTGAGTATGTCTCAAGAGCCAAATTGGAACTTGAGTATGTCTCAAGAGCCAAATTCAGCCTTGAATATGTCCCACCTGAATTTATGCACCATCTCAAGGACAGATTTGAGGCACTGAACACTAGTGACCAAAGGCCAGACAAGTTGTGCGATGACGTGATACATGGAGAAAGCAAAAGGTCATTGAAAGGACAGGAAAGACTAAAATGGATATCAAGAGAGACTCCAACATTTATTCTTGAATGTAAAGTAGGTAAAGCAAACAGGACAAATGATGAAGTAGTACAAGAGCTAACCAAAAGATTTCGAAGAGTGGCTCAAGAAGACAAAGTATTATGATGATGTATGGGAAGAACTGGAGATAAAAAACTAAAAGGGAAGACCATGCATGACATTTCACATGCTGAAAGAACTGAAATAAAAATGTAAGACTTGAGTTACAATACTGGAGGATCCTGTAGGCAAAATATTGAACCACGTAGGATGCAACAAATCAAGATGGAAGGAATACACAGAGTACTATACCAAAAGAATGGGTTGACATCCAGCTATTTCTGGAGGCAGGATATGATCAAGAACCAGTGGTACTGAAGAAATCCAGGCAGCACTGAAGTCACTGGCAAAAAACAAGGCTCCAGGAATTGATGGAAAATCATTGAGATGTTTTAACAAGCAGATGCAGAACTGTGAGTGCTCACTCGTCTATGTCCAGAAATTTGGAAAATAGCTATCTGGCCAACTGACTGAAAAAAAACGTATTTGCACTCATTCCAAAGAAAAGTGATTCAATAGGATACAGAAATTATTATTAATATCACACCCAAGTAAAATTTTGGTGAGTATCATCAAAAAGCACTTGCAGCAGTACATTGCCAGGGAACTGCCAGAAATTTAAGTCAGATGCAGAAGAGGTCGTGGAACAAGGGAAATCATGGCTGATGTCAGACATCCTGGCTGAAAGCTGAGAATCCCAAAAAGAAGTTTCCATGTGTTTTGTTGGCTATGCAGAGACATTTGACTGTGTGGATCATAACAAATGATGGATAAATTGTAAAGAATGGGAATTCCAGAGTACTTAATTGTGCTAATGAGGAACCTGTATGTTAGCCAAGAGGCATTCATTGTAATACAAGGGAATATTTTGTGGTTTAAAGTCAGGAAAGGTGTGCGTAAGGGTTGTATCCTTTTGCCATACTTATTTAATCTATATGCTGAGCAAATAATCTGAGAAGGTGAACTATATGAAGAAGGAGGTATCAGGATCAGCGGAAGACCAGTTAACAACCTATGATATGACCTTGCTTGCTGAAAGTGAAGAGGACTCGAAGCACTGACTGATAAAGACCAAAGACCGCAGCCTTCAGCGTGAATTGCACATCAACATAAGACAAAAATCCTCACAACTGTATAAATAAGCAACATCATGTTAAAGGGAAAAAAAGATGGAAGTTGTCAGGGATTTCATTGCACTCGGATTCACAATCAACGCCCACAGAAGCACCAGTCAAGAAATCAAATGATGTATTGCAGTGTGCAAAGTTGCTTCAGAACACCTCTTTAGTGTGTTAAAAACCTAAGATGTCACTTTAGGGACTAAGTTGTGCCTGACCCAAGCCAGCACTACTTTTATTCACCTTATTTGCCTGTAAAAATTGGACAATGAATAAGGAAGACCAAAGAATTGATACCTTTGAATTGTGGTATTAACAAAGAGTGTGGAATGTACCTCAGAATGCCAAAGGAACGAACCAGCCTGTCTTGGAAGAAGTACAGCTAGAGTGCTTACCAGAAGCATGAGTGGTGAGACTTTGTCTCACATACTTCAGACACGTTGTTGTGAGGGACTGGTCCCTGAAGAAGGACATCATGCTTGGTAAAGGAGAGGGTCAGCGAACGAGAGGAAGACCCTCGGTGAGATGGAGTGACATAGCGGCTGCAGCAGTGGGCTCAAGCATAGCAACAGTTGTGAGGATGTCAGGACAGACAGTGTTTCTTTCCATTTTACATAAGGGCAGTGTGACTCTGGACCGACTGACGGCACCTAAGCACGGCAAAGTTGTTGCCAGCCTTCCTTGGCATTTCCAGACTTGTAAATACATATGTCTTCCTCTCTCTCTCTCTCTTCCCGCCTCCCCGACCCTGTGTGTGTCTGTGTGTGTGTGTCTGTGTGTGTGTGTCTGTGTGTTTGCTCTTTTCATAACTCTGAAGTGACTAGCTTTGGGACCCATCAACTCTGGTGTGGCTCATGAATGTAACAACAGAAACCCCCTATTTCCAGCAGGATCACATTCATAGGTACAGAGGCCAGGATTTTGAGACATATTTTGAGGGGCGCACTTCAACGCATAACACTCACCACGTGCCAGACTCTCTTCCAGGCAAAGTTTCTGCTGTCACAGAGTTTGCTCTCTAGTGGAAGAGACAAGTCAGACGGTAAGGTAGGAGCAGAGCGAGCTCAGTGTATTACGGAGACGGAAGCAGAGTCAGGACAGCTACAAAGAGGGGCGGCAGGGCCCCACAGGAGCTTGGAGTTGGCAAAGAGCAATTTGGACTTCATTCCAAGTGCAGTGAAGGCTTTGTGGAAGCTTCTAGCCAGGGCAGCTTTCCTGTGCACAGTCCTTAGAAGCTAGGAAGGTCAGACTTCAGCCAGTTCACTTCGGACACATCATTAGGAAAGACCAGTCACTAGAAAAAAACATGGTGTTTGGTAAAGTAGATGGTCCACAAAACACAAGGAAAGCCCTCGATGAGGTGAGTTAACACAATGTCTGCAACAGTGGACTCTAAAACGTACCAGTGGTGATAAAGGTGGTACAGGATTGGGCTGCATTTCTTGCTGTTGTACACAAAGCCACCGTGAGCTGTAGCCCACTTGATGGCCATCAGTGACAACAAACCGAGCAGCAATATCCTCTTAAAAAGATGAGCTGGGCTGCCATGGAGAATGGACCATACAGGGCAGAGGAAGGAGGCCAGGGATGTCCCTGGAGGAAGCCTTCCTAAAGAAGGCTTTTTCTCTCTGTTAACTTTGGAGGGAAGTCCTTGTCACCCATCTTCCTTTGGTCTGGGAGCATCTCAGGGCAGGAACCTGGTGCCTAAAGGATGCACTTTACTCCTGGCACTGCTTTCTTGCTGGTATGGGGCCCCCAGCTCTCTGCTTGCTGCCCGTTTATCTCTTGTAAGATAAAAGGTCATACCTTCCACACCCCAGGGAAACTCCCTTAGCACTGGATCAGGGATGTGACTTAGCAAGAGTGTTTACAGTCCCACAGTAAAGGACCTGGGTGGGGAGGTGTGAAGTGGGCCAGTAGGCAGGCAGCCAGTCATCAGAGAGGCTCTAGGTTTGGTTTAGGGTAAAGGTAATGTTTTTTTTTTGGTTTGCAGACCCCTTTTTACTCTTAAACCATATTGAGAACCCCAAAGAACAGTTTTGTGGCTTACATTTATCAACATTTACCAAATCATAGATAAAAACTGAAAAGAATGTTAAAATATTTGTTAGCTCATTTAAAATAACAAAAGTAAACAGTATATGTAAACAGAAATAATACTTTTATGAAAATAACATTCTCAAACAGAAAAACTCAGTGAGAAGAGGCATTATTTTCATTTTTGTAAATTTCTTAAAGATCTGTTAGTGTGGAAGCAAGCTGGATTACCCCATCCAATCAGTTGTGATACCACATATCTCAGAATCTCTGGAGAGACTGATCATGGAAAAAGCAAATAACGTCTTCATGTTATTATGAAAATAGTTTAGATCTCGAGACCTCCTGAACCCAGAGCTTCCTGAACCCAGAGCTCCCCAAACCACACACTAAAAACCACCACTCCAAAGAGAACCATCATCAGCTAGCCAGGCAGGAAGCTACAGAGGGGTGGATTGGGGCAGTTCTTGAGGGATCACTAGGTGTTTCCTTAGCAGGACCTCAGAGCTACTTGGAATCCCGTACTGGTGTATGGCTTCCGCCGTCCCAGGTCCCCTTGTCCTCCATTCCCGTGTGTGTGCTGGAGTTGGGCGTGAGGAGCCGGGCTGGAGGAAGTCGTGTTTATCGCTGCACCGCTGTTAACAGAAGCGGAAAGACTCTCCACCGGGGGAAGGGGCTACATTTCCCTCGCCATACTACACAAGGGGACACGGAAGTGTTAGCGGAAGCAATAAATCTAATCTTTAACTCTCATGTTTAAAGAAAAGTAAACCCCGTTTAGCAAATAGTTACCATTTAGCCGGTGTTTACTTCGAACCAGTCTGTTTGGGTGTAGACACAGATCTTAATCACCCTATACGAGTAAATAACAGGAGGCGATTTGTGTCGTACTGCCGTTGGGCGTTGTAATGTTTATCAGAAAGATACTTTTATTTCTATGTAAGTATGATTTTATTCAAGTAGGGCCAACTTTTTTTGTCATCATCCTGTGCCCTTCACACAAGTGAAATGTGCCATTTTATGATGAAGTCCGCCTCGGTCATCTAGTGTGCTGTCATAACAGACATACCCCAGGTGAGTGGCTTTAACAAAGAGAGCTTCATTGTCTCACAGTCTTGTAGCCTGCAAGTCCAAATTCAGGGCATCAGCTCCCAGAGGAGGCTTTTTCTCTCTGTTGACTCTGGAGGAAAGTCCTTGTCATCCATCTCCCTTGGCCTGGGAGCATCTCAGCGCAGGAGCCTGGGACCTAAAGGATACACTTTACTGCTGGCACTGCTTTCTTGGCGGTAGGAGGCCCCCAGCTCTCTGCTTGCTGCCCGTTTATCTCTTGTAAGTTAAAAGGTGATACATTCCACACCCCAGGGAAACTCCCTTAGCCCTGGATCAGGGATGTAACTTAGCAAGGGTGTTACAGTCCCACCGTAACCCTCTTGAACACAATCCAATCTTGTCCGGTTAACCACAGGCAAAGATGACAATTTACAACACCTACAAAAATTATAATCCCAAAATAGAGACCAACCACACAAAACTGAGCATCCTGGCCCAGCCAAATTGCTACACATGTTTTTTGGGGGGCCACAGCTCAGTCCGTGGTGAAGCCAATGCAAAAATGAGCGAGTTGTGGTTGAGTCGATTCTGCCTCCTACTGACTCCGTGGGTGTCAAAGTAGAACTGGGTTTCACAGGGTTTTCAGTGACTGATTTTTTGGAAGTGCATCACCAGGCCTTTCTCCCAGTGTGCCTCTGAGTGAACTCAGACTGCCAACCTTTCATTTAGATGCTGAGCCTCCTAACCCCTTGCATCAGCCAGGGACTTCAGTGCTCAGATATGGTTTACTCATTAACAAAATTGCTGTATGCCAGGAGGAGTGAGAAATTCATGTTTTGTTATACAAGCACAATCTGCACGCCCCTTTTTCTCAGATTTCTTTCTGTATGTTTTTTCTCAATATGCTTATTAATTTTATTGGGGAAAATCCAGTAAGCACAGCTTTTTGTTATTATAGAATCTTACATCAGTCTTCAATTAATCTGTGTGGTTTTTCAAGAAAAACAAAATATGGAAAAGCTATACAAATATTTTGGTTTTTACTGATTTAAACCAGTTTGGAACATGCATGTTTTCTTAGATTCTAATTCTTGAAATTTGAATGAACCATTGTTCTGTTAAAAAATATGTGACCATTTTGAAGATGATTTGGGATGAAGAGAAATCAATATGTAAAGTAACTTCTCAAGACTGTACACTGCTTCTAATGAGTGTTTTCCACCTTGTCTGGTTTTAGGCGTTCTTCCTGGTCTATGCCCTGGGATGTCTTAGCATTTACTATGAGGAGGTAAGATGTTTCATTTAGATAAAGCCCTGTTACCATTTTCCTGATATGAAAAAGCGTGTTGTGGAGGAAAAGCTGGGATGGAGAGGGTGGCGGTTGAACATGATGAACATAAGTTGATGTCACTAACTGTCCATGTGGAGAATGTTAAAACAGCAAGTGTTTTATATGTGTGTATTTACCACACATTTTTTAAAAAGCAATGTTGTCTTAATTCCCATATTGTTTTAATTCTAATATGTTTATTTCCAGTGAGTAAAATAGGAATTGAATTTTTTTTCTCTAGAAGTTGTGAGTGTTGAGGCAAAAGCCAGCTTTTACCCTTTTAGATCAGATTTCATTCCCAGAGACTAGGAGAGGAACAGTATCTTAGGTAATGATAAGGAAATCTGTGTCAGAACAATGCTGAAAATTAACCAAAAAAAAAAAGATAAGAGCTTCCAGTGGTCAGTGCCTGCCACGAGAAGGGCCACGTCATCAGCACGTCACATGCAGACCGCCAGTCCTTACATCCAGCTGGAACATTTTATAGATCAGGAAGCTGGGGCTCAGAGAAATTAGTTAGCTCACCCAGAGTCACATAGTTAGTGTGGTGAGAAGTATATTGGAAAGCTGAGTCATGGTTTCCCCAACTACTGTTGTAAACATACAGCAAACACAGTGTTTGCCATTTCAACATTTTCAACTGTACAATTCAGTAAAACCGGTTACATCAAACATGAGCAGCCATCACTAATAGTCATTGCCGGATTTCCCATCGCCGTGAACAAAAGCTCTGTTACCTCAACAGGGCTTCTCCCACTCCTGTGGTAGCCACTGTTGAGTTCTAATCTCTCTGCATTGCCTGGTCCAGGTACTTCATGTTAGTGAGACCGCACAGTATTTGTCCTTTTCTGACTGGTTTCATAATGTTTTCAAGGTTCATCCGCATTGTAAAGCCTGTGTTTTTTCACTGTAGCTCGCTTTCTTTAGAGGATAGATGGTAGTCACACAAGGCTGATTCCCCTCCCTGCCTCCAGATAGACAAGCCCAGAGGCTGGGCACCCTGGTGGGAAGGGGACTCTTCACTGTGTATTTTCTGTACTGCTTGAATTTTGAACCCTCTAAGTAAAATACCTAGTCAGCAACATTCTAATGCAGTTAAAACTAAAGAGCAGAAAGTCAGCAAAAGAATAATTTTTTCCATTCTTCAGAGTGTGTAGTTTTATCATCTGTCGCATTTTAATTACAAAAGTCTTGCACAAGCAGTTTGCAGATGGGAGTCTGACTGACAGTGACCCGTTGTCCCAGATGATGGCCTTTCATAGTCCCTCCCTGCTGCCTCTCTTGGGCCTTAGCTGGAATTTGTGAGAACACTGTGGTAACCTACCAGCCACTACATGGAGACCCTAACATCTGAAAATGGATATGTAGACAGAATTCTCTCAGAGACTGTTGCTTGTTAGGGGAATGGAGATGGACTGTTACTTGCAATGGGGTTTGCAGAATGCACACCTGCCTGGAGTTTCCACTAAGGAGCAATTGTAAGGAAAACACAAAAAGCTGCTCCAAACCATGCTACAGTGTTAAAAGTTTAGGTTGAGACAGACTGAGCAAATACAACATTGACTGGATTCTAAAAGAGATACTTTTTCTAAGCACTGAAATGAAGCTAACACTTTTCTAAACATACCTGGCTTTTGTTTTTGTATATAGATAACCTAGAATATTCTCTGAACCAAAGCATCCTCAATCTCTCTAACTCCTTCCTTAAAAACACCAGACTCTTTAAGCAGTTGAATTATTAATTCTGGTGCCACCTGATAACAGAGTCTCTCCTTTCAGAGACTAGATGGAGCATCTTGTAGGGTGTGAGGAGCTTTTACAAATTTATTGCTGGCTCTTCTGAGCATGGTGTGACCTCCAGAAGTGACTCACTGGGTGTCTGTGAAGTCACTGGAACAGGCTGCCCTCAGCTGTGGTGGACTGCTTACAGTGGACACCCTGACGCCTACTAGCTCCTCTGCCTGGAATGTTCTGCCCCACCTCACCAGCACTCACCTCCTCCAAGACCTGCTGCAACTCTTCTGCTTGGCTACTTTTTTCTCAGTCTCAAATGTTGCTTCCTTGAGAAAGCCTCTCTAAGCTCTTTCAAGCAGTGCACTCCGGTAGAAATATTAAAGGAGTCACATGTGCAATTTTACGTTTTCTGGTAACCACGTTAAAAAGATAACATTAAATAAGAGTGAAATTAATTTTAATGACATATTGCATATTTTGTTTAACCCAGCATATCCAAAATTATTGACATGTTTTACATTCTTTTCATATTAAGCCTTTGAAATTGAGTGTGTAATTCAAGCTCCTGGCACATCTTGGTTTGGATAGGTGCAATTGCCCAGTGGTCCCCGCATTGGACAGTGCAGGGCTGGCTAATGGTTGAATCCCTCCCCTCTGGCTACCATGCTTGTTTCACATCCATGGTCACACCTAGAAGAGGTTGATTTGCTGACCAAGTGATGAGTGAATAGACAAATAATAATGCCTTTTTAAAAATTTGTTTCATAACAAAACATCTGCCAACTCAGTATTTTTTTACATGTACAAGTCAGTGACACTGGTAATCCATTTCCAAATTGTCCCACCACCGTTACCAGAAGCTCAGTGCACCCTGAGCGGTGACTCCCCGTCCCCTTCCCTTTCATCCCAGGTCACCTCTCAGAAGCCTTGGTGTCTGTATATCTGCCTACTTTTTTTCAGTGGAACCATGCATGATTTGTCCATTTGTGTCAGATGTGTCTCACCAAACATAACGTTTTCAAGGCTCGTCCACATTGTAGCGTGTATCAGGGACTTCATTTTTTCTTTATGGCTGAGTCGTCCTCCATGGCACGCATGAACCACAATGTGTCCGTTTGTTCACCTGTTAGTGGACACTTCGGTTGTATCCACCTTTCGGCTATTGTGAACAGTACTGCAGTGAACTTTTTTTGAAATAACTCTAGGAGCCTCTAACGATACTGAAGCTCTGGAAAGCTTTCACTGCAATTCAGCCCTCGTTCAGGACCACGTACATGGCCTACCATTACTTTCGAAGCAAGGGCTGGGTGCCCAAGGTGGGACTCAAGTATGGAACAGATCTACGTAAGTAACTTGTGGCTTGGTGGACCTGAGAACCAGGCTGTGTATCGGACGCTGGGGTGGAATTCAATTGGCTGTGTGTGCTGTTGCTACTCCTTGCTAATGTTTCCTCCGTCTGGTTAAGATAAGACTATTGGCTGTACGGGTTGAGGGCAGGGGCTGGTCCTCAAGGAGAGGAAAGACTCTTCTGAGAATCCTGTGAGTCAAAGCTTATATCCCCAAATTGGGTTTGTTCTCTTGTTTGCCCTGTATTCTTAGGAAAAAGTTCTGCCCTTTACCCTGAAACTTACTAGCCATGTGATTTAGGGACATCCCTTATTCTGTGGGACTTAGCAGCATCGTCTAACAAGTGAAAATAATTAGAGAACTGTAACAACAGCCACAGCTGTCCTCTCCAGAGCATTTACAGTGTACCCACTACTGTATCTCATTCAGCCCTTATGGCAGTCCTGTTCAGTGCATGCTGTCATTAGCCTTGATTCTCTGACAGGGAGACTGCAGTTTTGAGAAAATGATCATTCACCTGTGATCGTCTCAAGGGTCAGTAATTTGCAGAGCTGGACTTTGAATCCCAGGGTTTAAGTTCTTAGAAGTTTTTCTTCAGTACTGCCTCCTACAGTCTTATTTGCTTAAAGTTAGAAGTCTAGACCAGACAAGTACCTCATTCAGCAAGTGATTCCTGAGGATCCAACTATGGGCCAGTGCTGTTTTAGGTGCTAGGAATACAGAAGTAGGCGGAACGAAGGGCTGCCTTCATGGAATTTACGTATGATGGGGAGACAAACATTAACATGTAATGTAGTTTCAGGGACTGGTAGATGCTTCGAGAGAAATAAAGCAGGATAAGGGGATAATGAAAGTTCCTAGGGGGCGCAAATGGTTAGCACTTAGCTGCTACCCAAAAGGTTGGGGATTTAGGTCTCCACAGAGGTGCCTCTGAAGAAAGGCCTGGTAGTCTGCGTCTGAAAGTCAGCCATTGAAAAGCCTGTGGAACAGTTCTCCTCTGACACATGTGGGGTCACCATGAGTTGGAGTAGAAGGTAACTACTTATGGGGACAGAGTGAAAGGAGGTACAGTGGTTAGGAACGGGCCCTAAGAGGGATGACATTGTAGCCCAGACGTGGGGTGACCTTTTAGCCCAGACACGGAGATAGTGAGGGAACAAGGCACGTGAGAATCTAGGAAAGAACATGCCAGCGCGATGAACAGCGAGCACCAAGGTGTGAGGCACGAACCAGCTCAGCAAGTTTCAGGAGCAGCACTGGGGCAAGTGTGGCCAGCACTGAGATCCGGGGAGCCTGATGTGAGGCCATGTCTCAGAGCTGGTCAGAGGCCATGTCGTGTGGGGCAGGGCAAAGTCATGGGTGTTTTTCTGGTGATAAGAAGTCCTGGGGAGATTTCGAGCTGAGGAGCAAAGTGAAGTGACTTAATTTTACCGGACCCTCTGTCTGCTGCCTTACTGGATAAACTGAAGGATGCTGTGTTAGTGACCTAGTGCTGCTGTAGCAGAAGTAACTACAAGTGGGTGACGTAAAAGGACAGCAATTTATTTCCTTACTGTCGAGGAGGCTAGAAGTTCAAGTTCAGGGTGTGGCTCTTAGGAAACTTTTCCTTGTCTGTTTTAGCTTTTTGGTGGTGGTGGTTGCTGTCAAGTTGATTCCGATTGACACCAACCCCACGCCTGCACAGGAGAGCTGCTCAGTACAATTTTTCAAGGCTATGACCCTTTGGAAGCAGACTGCTAGGCCTCCTTCCAGACTACCCATTTGGTGGCTTTCAACCACCAACCTTTCACTTACCCATTTCCACTACCCAAGGGCTTCTGCTCCAGCTTCTAGTAGCTGGCAGCCCTTGGAGTTCCTGGGCTCTTAGGTTCATCTGCCTGCATCCCAGATGTTGTCTTCCTTCCCTCTCATATGGACTCATGTCTCTGTGTTTGTGCCGCTCTTCGTATCACTCAGAAGTGATGAAGTTTAGGGTACACCCTACACTGATGGAGACTCATTGACATAACGAAGAAAACCATTTTCTAAATGGAATTACACCTGCAGGTATAGGAGTTAGGATTCCAATGCGTATGTTGGGGGAGTCGATTCAATCCATCACAGGGGGGCAAAGAAGGAAGCAGAGACCAGTCAGGAAGCTGTTGGAGAAATAGTCCTGGCAAAATTGGATGGTGGCATACAGCAATGTGGTAGTAGTGTATGGCTGTTAGTTGTTGTCCAGTTGGCTCCGACTCAGGGCATCCTGGTGTGTGACCACATGAACACTGTCCGGTCCTGTGCCATCGTCCCCGTCATTGGTATATTTGAGTCCATTGTTGCAGCTATTGTGTCAGTCCACCTGACCAAGGGTTCTCTCGTTTTTGCTGATCTTTATGTTATCAACCGTGATGTCCTTTTCTAGCAGTTGGCTTTTTCCTGATGACATGTTCGATGTAAGTGAGCCAAAGTCTCACCATCCTTGCTCCTAAAGAGCATTCTGGTTTTATTTCTTCTAAGACTAGCACATCTTTCCTGAAGTGAGGAAAAGTGTATGTCAGGGTTGCACCCTTTTGCCATACCTTTTTAATCTGTATGCCCAGCAAGTCATCAGAGAAGCTGGACTAGATGAAGAAGAACAAGACATCTGGATTGGAGGAAGGCTCATTAACAACCTGTGTTGTGCAGATGATACAACCATACTTGCTGAAAGTGAAGAGGATTTGAAACACTTACTGGCAGAGATCAAAGGCCACAGCTGTTAGTGTGGATTGCACCTCAACATCAACAAAACAAAAATCCTCACAGCTGTACCAGTAGGCAGCATCATGATAAATGGAGAAAGGACTGAGGTTGTCAAGGATTTCAATTGACTTGGTTCCACAACCAATGCCAATGAAAGCAGCAGTCAAGAAATCAGAAAATCTGCTGCAAAGAACCTCTTTAAAGCATTGAAAAGTAAAGATGTCACTTTGAAGACTGAGGTGAGCCTGACCAAAGCTGTGGTGTTTTCAGTTGCATCATATTCATACAAAAGCTGGATTATGAATAAGGAAGACAGAAGAAGAATTGACACCTTTGAATTGTGATGCTGGAAAAGAATATTAAATTTACATGGACTGCTAAAACAACAAATAGATCTGTTCTGGAAGAAGTGCAACCAGAATACCCGTTAGAAGCAAGGATGGCGAAACTACATCTTACGCACTTTTGACATGTTGTTAGGAGGGATCAATCTCTGGAGAAGGCCATCATGCTTGTAAAGTGGAGAGTCAGTGAAAAGAGGAAGACCCTCGGTGCAGTGGATTGACACCTTATTGGCTGCAGCAGTAGGTGTAAGCATAAAAATGACTGTGGGCATGGTGCGGGACCAGGCAGCATTTCTTTCTGTTGTGCATAGGTTTGCTATGAATCAAAACCGACTCAACAGCACCTGACAACCACAGTCAGACTAGCAGTGTAGCCAGTGGGGAGTGTGTATCCTGGTTATGCTTTGAAGACAGGACAGCCTAGACTTGATGAGTATGTGTGATTTGAGGGTAACACAAGGATCCGGGATAACTCCTAAATGTCTATCTTCCTGTCTTAGACATACTGAACCAGTGAAAGATGTTGAAAACATCAACAGGCGATTGTGGAGCACCACAGAGCCCTGAGGTACAAAACTGGGAGTTGTCATTGTGTCAGTGGAGTTCAAAAGCACAGGCCTGAATAAAATCATCTTGGAGTGAGCATAAATTTTTGAAATCCCTTCCAGCTCTGGGATAAGAAGTTTGATAAAGCACTGTCAACAGAGGCTGCTTCCTGGGGGTGTTCAGAATAGTTTGTGAGAGTCAAACAAAAATTTCGTGATATTTGAGAAGCCCTCATAAGAAGCTTTGGCTCTTGAGTTCTGCTAAACTGTGATATAATTGTTCCATGTATATCCAGCCTTTTGAAATACCAAAAGAAAATCTTCTCAATCTTTAAATGCTCTTAAATCGAGTGTTCTTAACTTAGAATCACAGGTTGGTCTTCAGGGGAGCTAAGAGTCCCCTGAAATTTTATGCAAAATGTGTTTTTACATTGGTGCATTTTTCTGGTCCAAGAATCTATAGCTCTCATTAGATTCTCAAAGAGGGCATTCATTCCAAAATAAAGGGCAAGGTTCATCCAGTCTTCGGGATCGAAGGTTCCTTTTGTTTTCTCCCATGCCTGGATTTCAGATACAGATATCCAGCCTTGGGGTTACCACACAAACCATCAGGATTAGTTTGAGATTAGTTTTCTGGATGTCCAGATAATTGGGTTGGCCATGGACCAGATTGTTTAAATGAGTGATGATCCTTTTCATTTTTCTTTTATTCTGTTCTTCTTTTCGTGTTCTGTAAGAATAGCCACTTGGTGGCTGGTCCTGTGCCATGCGCACAGTCACTTCTATGTTTACCCCTACTGCTGCAGCCGCTGTGTCAGTCCACCTCATTGAGGGTCTTCCACTTTTCACTGACTCTCCACTTTGCAAGCATGATGTCCTTCTCCAGGGATTGATCCCTCCTGACAACATGTCCAAAGTACGTAAGATGTAGTCTCGCCATCCTTGCTTCCAAAGGTCTTTTGTAATACTCTCATTATAGGTATGAAATCTGAGTACACTTTTCCAGTTGACAAGACTACAGTGTACATTAAGATAATGGCTTGGGGTGTCAGCCTGCTCTACCTCTTCTGCCTGCATCACCTCAGACAAGCTATTTAATCTATCCAAGCCTTCTGTTGGAGATTGAATTGTATCCCCCCAAAATGTATGTCCACTTGCCTAGGCCATGATTCCCAGGATGTTGTAATTGCCCACCATCTTGTGATCTGATATGATTGTTCTTTGTGTTGTAAATCTTAATCTCTAAGATGTTAAATGAGACAGGATTAGAGGCAATTATGTTAATGAGGACTCAGTCTACAGGAGTGAGTGGTATCTTGAATCAGTCTCTTTTGAGATATAAAAGAGAATCAAAAGAAAAAGAGAGGGACCATTGCCATTTAGCAAGAAGAGCCAGGAGTGAAGTTTGTCATTTGGATCCAGAGTCCCTGTGCTGAGAAACTCCTAGACCAAGGGAAGACTGATGACAAGGGTCTTCCCCCAGAGCCCATGGAGAGAGAACCTTCTGCTGGAACAGGCACCCTAAATTTGGACTTCTATCTTTCCAAACTGTGAGAGAATCAATTTTTCTTTGTTCAAGCCATCCACTTATGGTGCTTCAGTTGGGACAGTTCTAGATAACCAGGACATTTTTTTTGTTTGCTAACCATATAAGATGGGCATCTTTTTAAAGCAACTATGAGGAATAAATGAGGTGCTATATGCTTAGAAGGCACTCACGGCTTCTATTCAGTGCAAATGTCATTTTCAGTGATCAAGCCATATTTGTGGATAATAAGTAGGGAGAACTTTATTTATTTAAAAGTAAACTGTCCTGTAAAGAAGGAGGCTTGGGCAGATGAAGAGGCAGATGGAAGTGTGGGCAGATGGGTGAATAGATTTGAAGGGAAGAGGAGGAGATGGGGGAAGATAAAGAAACTGCTTATTTCACAACTCGTTAGAGGTTTTGACCCCAGTTGAAGTGTATCATCTATTTCTAGTCCTTTGTGTGATTAATATGAGATCAGGTCTCAACTCAAGCGTGGGCTGAGACTGGCCCAGCAGCAACATTAAGGATTAAGCACATTTTCTGCTTTATCAAGAGTTCAGGAACAACACTAGCTTAGAACATGAAGGTCAGCTTCCTAAACTTTACCTCATCCTGAGACATGGCTGCATGGTGCTTACTGATTTTTTAAAAATATTGTCTTAATCTTGAAGACCAGTGACCTAATCACATGTACACTGGAACTGCCCACACAGGTTAAACCCAGGATAGTCTCTCCTAATCATGTCTCCTTATAGAGGTAATGACTCTGGATAAAGGGCTGTTATAAAAGCCACATCTTCTCAGTAAAGTGCTTCCCTTGGATAAATCTTGTCAGTCAAATTTCATTCGAGGACAGTACTTAGAAAAATGATGTGGATTCTAAATCAAGTGTACTTGCCAAGCACGGTGACCTTGATCACCTGCTGTTGGAAGCTAGACTAGCAGCCGGGAAGGAGCCCCACCTGGTATTCTCCACTCAAAACCTGGCGTTGCTGCCCCACGCCTATAGCAAGCCAGGGGCCTTACCCAGGTGCTTCTCTTCTCTGGCCTCCTGTAATCTTTGCACTGCTAGGAGGTAGGCAGTCATGGCCTCTTGTTATGGCTGCAGAAATTGACGTTTAGAAAAGGTTAGCTACATTATCTAGCCATCACTCATCTGTCAGTTTGTCATACTTGGGTAGCTTGTGTGTTGCTTTGACACTGGAAACTATGGCACTGCTTTTTCAAACACCAGCAGGGTCCTCCTTGGTAGATAGGTTTCTTTTCTTGAGCACTTACTATTTACCGGACACCATGCCAAGACTTCTACATAATAAAGAAGTTGAAGCATGAGAAGCTGTCACGTGCTTCTGGCACTGCTGAGACTTGAGCCCAGTCTGTGTGATGCCAACATTCGTGCTTTTAATCTCTAAGCTCTAGCACCATCATAACTCATTGTTGTTAGCTGCCTTTGAGTCAGCAGTCACCTCTGACTCATGGCAGCCTCATGTGTTAACAAAGTATCACTAGGTCGTGTGCCAGCCTCACAATCGTTGGTATGTATGAGTCCATTGCCATGGCGGTTGTGTCATTCCATCTGATTGAGGGTCTCACTGGTGACCCTTTTCCAAACACGATACCTTTTCTAGCATAATTAGTCATCAGTAATGATCTGAGTTTGTGAATATGAGCTGCTTTCAAACTGTATAAATATTCCAGGTATGCACCATATTATAGGGCTGTAATCGGATCATACAGAGTGGTATTTTGGGGCTAGCAAATTTCATTTTCCCTAATGTCTTCATTTAATCCTTTTGGAAACTGAGAGTAAGAGAAGTTAATAATTTGCCTAAAGTCACAAAGGCTTCCCTGGAATCTACAGGTGATGCAGAAGGTTAACATGCTTGACTGCTGAGATGAGGGTTTCAAGTCCAGCCAGAGGCATCTCAGAAGAAAGGCCTGGTGATCACTTTTGAAAAATCAGCCACTGAACGCTAGGGAGCACAGTTCTAGTCTCACACGCGTGAGGCTGCCGTGAGTCAATTCGCTCAGCAGCAGCCAATAGGCTATGTGTGTAAACAGCAGCTCCAGATCCCACATGGCTTTTCCCAGCCTCAGACTCCTTCCCCAGTGGCTCTTCCCAACCTCCACGGAGGGCACCCCTCCTCTGTCAGAGCACAGACGGATCCTGAATCACACATGTGGTTCTGTGATTTTTTTTCCCCCACTTGACTCTGAATTTCTTAAAATTAGGCATCAGTCTGTTCATCTTGAGCACAGATGGCTATTCCAGTACCTGGCCGTAGTAGCCACCCAGACACTTTAAATTACATCAATTTGAAATAAGTGAAAAAAATGTTGACCCACAGTATGGTCACACTCGCAAAACAGGAGTCCTTACACTTGACCTTAGAATCCTTTTGTTGGAGGGGAGGAATAGGGGTTATGGTTTTAGCAAAAGATTTACTTTACTAATTGAATTTTGCTTCTGGAGAAAAGAAGAGTTAAACCACAGGGATGCTCACTGAGGACCAAAATGACATGGGGTAAAGACAACCCAGAAGATAGATCTACATGAGTGGGTGCCTACATCGACCTGGGACCAGGAGAACCGGATGGTGCCTGGCCACCACCAGTGATAGCCACGATGGAGCTCACTAAGTTCAGTCTTACTGGCAACACAAGAATGAAAAGGGGTGCACCCTGAGATCCCCACCAAAAGACCTCAATTGATGGTCCAGCAGTTTCGGAGTTCCCCTGGGAACATGGCCCCTGGCTCTGATGCTGCCCTTGCCCATAAATCATAATGAAGTTCCACTCTTTGGACACAAATGGATTGGACTTGGTGATGCAGAGTGACCATATATTGGATGCACTTTATAGTTCTACGCATCTGTAGGATATCATCGTGCTGACCTCTGGCTGGAGGAAGGAGAGTGGGTGGAGAGGAGGGGAAAGGAGACTGTTGGGAGGATGGCACATGTATGGAGCAGAGAGGAATAGTGTGCTGTCACTGGACAGGGAGAGCAGTGAAAGTTGCATATAGGTGGGCATGTAAATTTATACAGGAATGTACATTTTCACTGTCATAATAAAAAAAATTTAAAAAACCACAGGACAGGGTAGCAGGGGCAGGGGCCCAGGGACCATGGTTTCAGGGGACATTGAGGTCAATTGGCATACCTAGTCTTTTTCTAGATGTTCTGCATCCCATATTGACGAATGGCCCCTGGGGTCTTAAAAGTCAGCAGAGATGCCATCTAAGGAACATCAATTGGTGCCACCCCATCTGGAGAAGATGAAAACCAAGAACGTCAAAGACAGGAGGAAAATAGGAGTCCATGAGACAGAAGGGTCCATAGAAATGGGAGGCTACGTACATCATCATAAGACCAGAAAAGCTAGATGGTGCCCAGCTACGACCAAAGACTGCCCTGACAGGGAACACAATGTGGAGTCCCTGGTAGCTAGAGAAAAAGGGATGTGCACATCTAAAACTCTGTTGGACCAGACTTGATGGTTTGACACTCTGGAGTGTCCCCAGAGAACATGGTTCCTGGACTTGCTGCTAGCCCAGAGCTGGAACCAGTACTGAAGCCAACACTTCAGACAAAGATTGGACCAGAATATTGGACACAGGTTGGTGCAAATGGTGTGTGTGTTGTATGGTTTAATATATATTTGAGGCTGTCCAGCTGGTTTCTTTTCAGAGGGGAAAGGAGAGTGTGGAGAGAAGGGAACAAGTGTTGGTTGAGTTGATACTAGAATTAAAGAGTGGAAAGGAAGAGTGCACCATCCCAGGGTGAGGAGAGCACATAGAGTTGCACAGAAGTGGGTTCTCAGTGTTTTTTATATGACAAATTGATTTGGATTGTAAACTTTTAATCACACAAAAAAAGAGAGATTAAAAAGTAAACCACAGCATATTGCAGATTATCCACATGCAAAGGGTGTTTGCCGCCCTTTGGAAAACAAAAAATAAAGCTTGTGATTTTGAGTGACTTGTCATGTTTCTTTTTTTTTTTTTGCAGTGCTGTATCGGAAAGGCCCACCATTTTACCACGCAAGGTTTGGAGTGATTTTTTTTAAAAATTGATGGCTTAAAGAGTGAGGAGGAACTTTATGGGCTCTAATTTTATTGTCAGTATCGTAAGAAATGAAGTCATCTTCCTCCTGGCTTGATTGGGATAGATACTAGGTGTCTGTTACATATACGACAATCTGTAGGTTGTGATACGTACCTGTTTTAGTGTTAAACATTAAGTAGATTATTGTGTGGAACCCTGTGGCATGCGGTTAAGAGCTTGGCTGCTAATCAGAAGGTTCACCATTCCAATCCACCAGCTATTACTAGGAAGCCTTATGGGGCAGCTCCATTCTGTCCTATAGAGTCACTATGAGTTAGAATCAACTCCAATGGCAGTGGGGTTTTGGATCGATTACTACCTGGTAATTGTTCACCTTAATATTGATGAGCACTAGTTCCTAAAGAGCAGAGGGAATTTTAGAGCTTTCGTGTTGGGGAAAATGTTTATGTTCCTTTCCTGGAGTAAGTGTTGAAATCGGCCTGAAAGTGTATAACTTGAAGTGTTTGAGGGTTTGTTGGCTTGGTTTTGTTTTTTTTTTCCATTCATATTTCCTCAGTAATAGTCCAGGGGAATTTGGGAACAGGTGATGGAGATTTTATTTTCTCCATATTTGCTCTTGGCGGAACAAACAATTTTCTGTTTAAATGGGTTGATTCCATACTTTTTATTTTTAAGCTGCCCCTGTCTTTGTTTTCTAGTTATTCCGTCATTGTTGAGTTAGTCAATGACCTTTTCGAAGGATCTCTTCGCAGACCCTTCAGCTGGAAGTCACTGGCCACCCTAAGCAGAGTTTCAGTCAATGTCTCTAAGGTAACGGAGCATCAGCTTTGGCATTCGGGTGTCACTTGAGTGACTAGGGGTTTGTTTTACTGTGATGGAATCAAAAAAGTCAGTGGTAGAAATTTCAGTGTGCCTGCTGGTGGAGTTCTGAAGTTTTAGGGTGTTCTGCACCCCTCCAGTTGGGCTGCGAGTTGTCCTGCCTCGTGCTGTGCCGTAGTGTTCTCTTCCATCTACTAGCTGGTGTCAAGTGCCAGTTGTTTGGCTCTGAAGTTTCTGCTCTAGGGTTTGTTTGCTATAGGTTTTCTGTTGCAATTTGCAAGCACACCTAGCACATGCTGAAGCATGCACTGACACAGTCACAAAGGGACAAAACCCAGATACATTTCTTTATAGAGTTTGCAGCTCCTGTGAAAAGAGAGGAAGGGGATTAGTATTGTTGCTGAACACGCACTGTGTTTTCTGTCATTGGAACCTTCTGCCACCGGTTGCCGTGGAACCAACTCTGACTCATGGTGACCCTGTGTGTCAGATTAGAACCACATTCATAGGGTTTTCAGTGGCTGGATTTTGGCAGTAGACACCAGGCCTGCCTTCTTAGGAGCCTCTCAGTGGACACGAACACCAGCTTGCAGCTTTTCAGTTGAGTGCATTAGCCATTTGAACCACCCAGGACTCTTGGACCCTACAGCCAGCCTGCTGTTATCATGGTCCTGAGCATGGGGACTCAGAGGGTTTGAGATGTTGAATGACTAGCTCGGGCCCTGCAGTTTACATCCGGTACTGGGACTCAAACCCAGGTCCACCCAACTGTGTTTTAGTAGAACCTGCTCCCACCAAGGAGAGGGGCTACTATCCTACAGCAGAGCTATTAAGAATGAAAACTTGGTGTGTTGTGTTCTCCATCAGTCAGAAGTTTTCTAACTGGGAACGTATGGTGGGCCCTGTGGCTCCTTCTGCCACTGCTCTGGGAGGCGTGGTGGGAGGTGTGTCCAGAGGGCGGGCGGGGCCAGGCCTTGGCTGGTCTTGCATGCAGGGCAAGTTTTTAGTTCTGTGCCTGTGACAACGATGTTCCTCACTGGACATAGTGAGTGCACTGTTTCTAGTACCTTGATGCTCATTTTATGGGATCTGCAGCATAGAGTTCATATTTGAAATATTTAACTTCATAATCAACACATCTATTTTATTTACGTTCTCTTGTTATATCAATGATGACTTAAATAGCAAATCTTTAGTGGAAAAACACAAGCCTTAGCTGTTGGGAGAAGCCAGGGGCTTTTTGAGTTTCCACTCTGTGAGGCTTCCAGGAGCCCAAGGCGAGGAGCACGTGGCATGTGGCTGCCTGCCTGGCCGGCCCACACGCCCACACTGGCCCTAACCCAGTGCCATCAAGTTGAGGTCGACTCACAGCAACCCTATAGGACAGAGTAGTATCACTAAATCTATGGAAAAAAAGATGATTTTCATTTCTCACCAGGAACTTATGCTGTGCTATTTAATAAAACCGTCTGCTATGACTGACCACGAAATGGAGTCACCAGAATGTATGAAGAGAATTCAGGTTCAGGTGGGTAAATGCAGAGGCAGTACAGTGTTGTTCCAAAGACGGTACCTTAAATTGTGTCGTCTGGAACATGTGGTTTCAAGAAAAGAAATGACAACTGTCTTGTGTTGGAACAGAAAGCCTTCCCAGGCCCCCTAAGCCTGACTCTCATCTTGTCCTGACTGAGTCCCTGGGCACACGGCCCATCCTGTCTCACTGGCATTTACCTCCTGGCTGCTGTTTTAAGGGCATGTAACCTGGGCTCCATTGCTGTAGCTCAGGGGACACTGCTCTTCAGGGCAACCTGTAAGCCCCTCCTAAGCAGGCTCTTGGGGACTCTCCCTCAAAGGCCAGAAGTGCCCTGCTGGTGTGGCCCTCCCTGGAACCCACAGCAGCCCCCCAGGGTTCTCTGTGGAGCTGGGGTGTCAGATGCTTGGGACCTGCTTTCATTTCAGTCTGTGAATTTGTGTTGCCTTTTTTTATTTTATTTTATTTTATTTTGGTTTCAGGAGGTGATTGTAAGTCGCTGGGTTTCTTCACGAGAGAGAAGTGACCAGGATGAACTATAACAACTCATCCGCACGTGTCTGGTTTCACTAACAAATACAATTGAGCCTCCGATGACATGGCAAGTGCTGAGCTAGGTAAAAAGTCCTTTTATTGTGACCAGCCATTATGAAAATGTTTTAAAAAGCCTAGTAAAGCTATGAGTATTTTAAAAGGTAGAATAGACTGAGAGCAGAAGGCGCCATGGGCAGGACCTGCAGCTCTGGTTGGCTGATGGAGCCCCAGTCTGCCTCTGCCGTGCATCACTCAGGAAGACCCTTCCAGCCACAGAGGAATTCTGTTACTCTCTGGTTTTACTTGAAAATGATTTAAGATTGATCTACAAACTCTATAGTTCATAAGCACTTTTGTCCTCAGGATCCCTTTGCTACTCACATCTAGTCTGTTCCTGAAATAAAGTTTATTCCTAAAGAATAAATTCAGGGTATGAGACCCCTATATTCTGCTCTTTTAAACAGAAAAAAATTGTGTGTCTCAGCTCATCCAGGAATTTCAACCAGTTACTCACTTAAAATCCACTGAACATCTGCTGAGGACTTCTATCCTGTAAAGCATGAAGCACCTCATCATTTAGCTCTTCTGGGCTCAGGGGGGTGGAGAGGGGGAGGCATGTTGGTGTCTTTACAAATGTTACATAGCATCAGACTAAACAGCATTTGACTTCAGTGAACTTGGTACAGAAGAAGTGGTGAAGTAATTTGTTTGAAGATGCATAATGAATGCAAATCACCTTTAATAAAATACAGTAAGCAAAACCTTTTTGTTGGTTACATCCGAGTCAAGAGCTTCATGAGGGGTGTTTGGTGGTGCGGGGAGAGAGGTGGCCAGAGAGGATGGTTGTTTGTCTGATACCGGGGCCAGGTACTGAGAGTGAGTGAGTGAAGGCCAGAGTGAAGCATTAGGTGTCAGGTCATCCAGTGTCCGAGCTAAAGAGACAGGAACAGTCTTCTCCTGGGAGCTCAGGAACCCTGGAAGTGAACTGCTCTGACCTGTTTTTGCAAACAGTCCCGGTTGCCATAGAGTCACTTCTGAGTCATGGCAACTCCACATATGTCAGAGTAGGGTTTTCAGTGGCTGATTTTTCAGCAGATTGCCAGGCCTTTCTTCCAGGATGCCCTTCATGGACCTGAACCTCCAACCTTTTGCTTAGCAGCCGAGCATGTTAACTGTTCAAACCACCCATAGACCCCTTGAAAACAGAAGGATTAAAAAAAACCCGAAGTAGGTATCCCTTGGCCTGTGGTTGTTGTATAGCTCCTAACATAAGACTCTAACATGTTGTATGTTGTCACACAGTGCTGCTGTTCATGTCATGATCTGGCAACGAAGTCATTGTGTCTGCATGATCCAGATTTCAGAGATTTGGCATTCAAGTAATGGAGCTCTGTCCCCTGCCTTGGGCCAGTAATGGCCACCAATTTGAAGTTTTTAGTAGTCGGCTCTGTAGTTAGTATCCCTGGTGGCATAGTGGTTAAGTGCTACATCTGCTAACCAAAAGGTCAGCAGTTCAGATCCACCAGGCACTACTTGGAAACTCTATGGGGCAGTTCCGCTCTGACCTCTAAGGTCACTGTGAGTCAGAATTGACTTGATGGTAGTGGATTTTTTGGGGTTTCTGTAGTTAGTAAGAGCAGAAGAGGATAGTAAGTCATTCCCCCTTCATTAGTGATGCTGATAATTCTTCAGCATTTTTGTTGTCCATGCTGCTTAATCCAGGCTCCTTAGCAAAATAAAAGATTCACTGTCTCAAAACCTTGAAAGGAAGTCAGCAGAGCCAATTCTTCCCTGTTTCATTCATCTTTTATGGTGGCACTTTTTTTTTAAAGCCTGATCAGTATGTCAAATCCCTTCTTAATAAAAAGTTTTCTATAAATCCTACTTCAGGATAATATCATCTTGTCAACACACATCTCAAGTACTTTATTACTGGCTTCTGTGCCGTGAAGCCTGCACAGACTCTTTGGTGTGTAGCCTAAAATAATGATGAGCTTTCCAAAAGCCAAAGGTTCACACAGATGTTATTTGTAACTAAAAAGACCAGAATTTCCAAAAACATCATCAACGAAAGAAGCCTTGTATGCAAGACTTTCCTTCTTTGAGTATATGATTTGAACACCATGTAGCAGGTGGTGTGTTCCTTAGCACTATCTATGGGCCCCAGGGCTTCTGGAACCACATACCAGGAAAAGTTTTGGTTTAATATCACCCTCAATTTTCAGCAACAAGTAGTATCATCTTTGGAAGCTTTATGCGTGGTCCTTTTATTTTTCATCATCAGAAATGAACACAGTGACATTTGATTTTGTCAGGGTTGGGCATTTGTTTTGCAATGAGACCGCCTTCTGCAGTTCAAAGGGAAGATGCTGCAGCCTGCCTTGGAGCACAGTTACTTCACCCACACTCTTCAAAGCAGCGGGCTTGTGTGTTCTTAAGTCTCTTGAACCCACCACAGTTGCTTTAAAATATAAGGCTGCCGTACCCTCTCTCCCCTTTGTCTCATTTTCAGCTCTTGAGAGGCATTCATAGCCTCCACTGCACCAACATAGGGCTCGGTGGCTTCTTGGGGACAGACTTGCACTAGCTTCGTGAAGATAGCACACCATGCTTAAGAACACGAGGGAGCTTTGGGGAACCACCGATACTTACATATGTTTTATCTTGTCCCAAAAAAAAAAAGCGCATAGACCAAAAAGGGGAACTCGTGCTTGGCCAAGGTTACGCCGTTCCTGTGTTCACCCTCTCCCCATCACTGGATCATTGCCAGCTCTTTCTGATGTATGAGATTTCCACGTTGTCACTGTTAGTTGCTGTCACATTGGCCCTGACTTGGTGATCCCACGTATGACAACGTTGCCCTGTCCCACTCCGTCTTTACAGCCATATTTGAGCCCATTGTTGCAGCCACTGTGTATTTTAAGAGCCTGCCAAGCCTGGGGGCTCGTCTTCCAGCACAGTGGTGGACAGTGTTTTGATACAGTGTTCCCTGGCTCCTTTTCAGAAGACCACCAAGCAAGGAGCCTGGGGGGTGCAGTGGTTAAGCACTCAGCTGCTAACCAAATTGTTGGCCGTTCACAGCCATCAGCTGCTCCACAGGAGAAAGACGTGGGAGCCTGTTTCCATAAAAGGACAGCTCAGAGCTCCCACAGGGCCGTTCTCCTCTGTCCTGTGGGGCCTCCCATCAGAGCCAAAGGCAATAGGTAGCAGCAGTGGTAGCTCATCAAATCTTTCTTCCAATCTGTCTTAGCCTGGAAGCTCTGCCAAAACGTGTCTACCCTGGAAGCCCCTGCTAGTGTTTGAAACATTGATGGCATAGCTTCCAGCACGGCCGCAACGTGCAAGCCCCCACAGGACGAGAAACGGACAGATGAGTGGTGGGTGGGACATCCTGAGCCTCTAAAACTCTCCCACTTCCTTCACGGGCCTTCCCAGGTCTGTGAGAGTAGGTTTTACTTACTTACATGAGAAAGAGGATGTCATAATACCCCACATGTGAACATCAGGATGGTCAGCTAAGACACGGCAGCCCGTGGTGCATCTGTGTCTGGCCCAAATGTTCACAACTTTTGCAGCAAGTTCTTACACATTTGTTAAGTTTATTTGAGTACTCAATAGGGGTGATGTCATTTTTCAGATAGTGAGTGCCCGCTGCGTACGTTGGTTTACCCCCCAAGCAGCCTTGTGAGTTCAGGGGCTGAGACCCTCCACAGGAGAAGGTTCGCAACTCAGATGGGGAGATTGTGCGTCACTGCCAGTCAGCAGCTTATGGGGGCAAGGAAGGACCTGTGCTGAGAGCTCTTGGTCCCCGTTCAGTGGCTTTCCAGACAGAGCACCACTGCTAATATGCCCCTAGCACAGAAGAGCACAGGAAGTTAGAAAAAACTCTGGGAGAGGCTTGACTAAATAGGTTATAGAGAAAGGTACCCCCTGCGCAAGTCCAGTGGGGACACCCGCACAGGGCCAGGCAGTGTTCAGTGTTCCTCTACCTCAGGGTTGGGGTGAGAGAGGCCCTTCTCCCCAGGAACATGCTCATGTATAGGATTTTGCCAACAGCACCTGAAGGGCCTTTCTGCATCCAGGGTCAAGAGCCTCAGAGCACTGTGTGATTCTTAGTTTTTAATGGATTTCCCAGAGACAATGTTGGATTCAGCCTGGGTAGTACGATGAACTTTTTAGGAAGAACCCAGTCAAATCTCAGCTATGCCTCTGGTTGGGTATCTGGCCTTGGTTCACTTACTTGCCCTTAGTGAGCCTCAGTTTTCTTAGCTCTAAAATGGGCATGGTGATCGTATTTACCTCATCATGTGGCTATGTGGATGAAGGAGAATAACTCCAGAAGTGCCTGATATAATGGAGGTTCCCCTTCCTTCCTGGAAGGAGTTCACTCTAACTCCCTCAAACTGGCTAGAGACTGGTAACGTACAATGCCAATTTACTGATCCATGTTTGGAGCTAAATCTGGGCTGAGAACTGAACTGCCCTCTGGAAGACAGGCCCATCTGGTACCAAATCCAGGAATTGTGCACAGGAAGTACAGAGAGGTGAGTAGACGTGGGGTGTCATCTGCGTGGAGCTGCTGGAGCAAGATGAATCACCTTTATCCTGCCTCTCCAAGAACCGGGGGCAATAGCGAGGCAGGCACCCTGGGAGGGCACAGGCCAGCCCTCAGGAGCAGTGGGTCTGTCACTGCAAACCTGCTCTTCCTGGGTAGCCTCTGGTTTTCAGAGTTTTTCAACCAGGCTGCAGCCATCCCTGGGTCTCCCTGATTGGAATTGGATAGGGAGGCAGGATGGTTCAGGGCTCTTGGGTTTGGATTCAGACTTGGGTCTGCATCTCAGTGTCCACCTACTAGCTTGTGTGACGTGGAGCATCTATTTCCATGTATGAAAAACATGAATATCATTAACCCAAAGGGAGGCTGTGAGGCTCAGACAAGTTGATTGTGCAGGGTGACAGCGCAGTGCCTGGCATGCAGTACACTTTCAGTAAGCGGCAGCGCTTTGTGAGGGAGGAAGGAGGGTCATGTCTTCAGAACCACAGTTTCATATCTGTGCAGAAGATGGCTTGGGCAGTGGATGGTTCTGCACGATTCTGTCATTTTCAGAGGCCACCATCTTCTGGCCTCCTCCCCAGTCTGTAAAGGGAAGTGGTAGTATCTATATTGACTGCCCTACAGTCTCATACAACAAGATTCTCATCTGTGCAGCAATTAGTGCCTGTGGAGCACTTAGTAATCAAACCAGTGAGTGTAGGTCAAAGGTTTTAGGCAGCGTTAAACGAAAAACACTGTTGCCCTCGAGTTCATTCCGACTCGTGGCCATCCCCGGTGTTACAGTGTAGACCTGAGCTCCCCAGGGTCTTCCTAACTAAAATCTTTATGGAGCAGATTGAGGACAAACTGTTGTGCTATGCAGGGACATTTAGGTGGGACTAGCAAGCTGGGAAAGTTGGAGGGAGCGGAAAAACTTCTCTAAATTTATTAGCACAGTGTATGAACTGAAATTTTATTGTTACTAAATACAGTTTTTTATCTTGTCTTAATCTACTTTTGTTAAAGCATATTTGTTTTCTTTTTCTTTTTTTTTGGCATTTTCTTAAATGTAGTTAACTATTCTTTCCCTGGTGAGGAAGTACTTGAGTTAAAAAAAAATACACATTTTTTTCTTCCATTTATGATTGTGTTTCTACATATCTGATCACAGACTTAATCATCTCATGAATATTAACTTCCCTAATACTGTAACTGAAGCCTATTTTTAAAGTTGAGTGGGAAATATTTAGACCCCATATTTTGTCAAATCTTTGTCTTTCTATGTAAACTGGAAAAATGCAAAATCTGCTTTCCGTGTTGTGAAATACAGGGATGCCTCTTTTAAGAATCCATGATATGCGTAAATGTTATGAAACTGTTAAACTCAAAAGTGGTGATTTGGTTTTTTTTTTTTTTTTTTTTTTAAAGGGCAAGAGAAACTACTGTTACGTCCTTTAGCAGAAAGATACCTAGCATTTTAAATTTTATTTGTGTACACATTCAGAAAAAAAAAGAAATTCAAAGGCAGATAGTCTTCCTAACTTTTAAATAGCATACCCTGATTGGGGAGTCAAGTCAGAAAACCTCTGTCCAAATTGTAAGTCAAGTGGGAAAAGAGAGGCAACCTTAGAACCTGGCCTGATCCCTCTGAGCCTCCGCTTCCCTGGCATATAGTGAACATCATGACTGCCTCCTGAGTTTATTTTGCAGACTAAAATGAGATGGCATAGGAAAGTATCTGGCACACAGTAGCTAACCTAAACATGGAAGCATGGCCATAACTTTTCTTCTCAAAGGAGTGAAAAGCCAGTTTTATCCCCGGGAGGAAAGACAGTAGAGGAGAGGAAGAGAGGCAATGAGAAAACCAACAAGAAGGGAGGGAATGAGATGACTCCCGGGGTGGCACAAACAGTTCTTGAGGTTGGAGGTTCAAGTCCACCCAGGAGTGCTTTGGAACAAAGGCCTGGTGATCCACGTCCAAAACATCAGCCACTGGAAACCCTGGGGAGCACGGTTCCCCTCTGACACACATGGGTCGCCATGAATTGGAGTCAGCTGTACAGGAACTGGTTTGGTTGTGTTGATTTTATGAAGTGAAGACAGCTCAGGAGATGCAGAGGAGAAGGGGTGCTGTAGTCAGCACCTCCTGTACAAAGGCTGCTAGGTACAACCTCGGGGGGACCCCACCCCCACATCCCCAGAATGCTGATTGGGTTTTCCTGGTTATAAAAGTACTCCATGCACACTTGTGTGGAACCATTTTAGTCTTTCAGATGGCTGACATTGAAGCAAACTGTATGTCCTTTTGGGAAAAGGGGCTCAGAGGTCCTTTCTGCGGTCGTGTGTCCAGGGCAGTAGTACTAAAGGACAAGATGAAGCAGTGCATTTTGGGAGGCATTGGGAGAACACCGAGACTTCAGTTTGAGGAACTGAGTTGAAGCCAATACTGAACCTCTTCCAGGCTTTGTGCAGCACTTGGCTGATCTGATAAAGGAAACAAGAGTCAAAAGATTCTGTGCATGGTTCTACAAATTTGAGCAACATTGCCATCTATTGGTGTTATTCCCAGGCACTGTGATTTTACCTGGAAGGATTGGTAGTGTGCTGGTGTCACAGAGGAGCCCTGCTGTCACAGTGGGTAAGGGCCTGGCTGTTTACCAAAAGGTGGGCAGTCTGACTCCATCAGCAGCTCCCTGGGGGTCCCATCGGACAGTTCTACTCTGTCCTATGGGGTTTCTGTGAGATGGAATGGACTTGATGGCAACAGGTTGTTTTGTTTGTTTTTGGTGTTTGGTTGTTGATGGGACGAAGAATAAATATGAAGCAGACAGCCACCTCTGTCACCTCAGCTGCTTAAAAAACAAGAGATGAAGCTAAGAGAGATGAGCATGAGAAGCCTGTACAGTTCTTTCCACTTTTTTTCTGAATAATGGCACTGTCCTGTTACATATTTTCTTATATTTGAATGTTGATGAAAGAAAAATCCTCATTTTCTCTTGTCTTATCGAATGATTTGAGTTGTTGCACGTCCTAGGTGCAGCTGGTCTTTGTGTTTTATTGGGGTCAGCAATCTTAACCACTGCAGTGTGTCCTGGGGAAAAGCCCATGGACCCTGCAGTCAAACCAGGGTGCAAACCCTGTTTTTTCCACTGCGTGGCTTTGGGCAAGTCATTTCCTCAACTTCCCACTTCATCTGTAAGATGGCTATCATAGTCATTCCATCCTTACCTTTGTACGGGCTTTATGACTTCTGGGATACTGCAGGATACCATCCGGTTTTCATTATGCTACTGTGTTCTGAGTGGGCAGTTTTATTTTTTTTCTTTAAAGAAACATGCTCAAACTTATAAATGCAGCTGTTGGTACCCCATGCATTTTCTTTTTCTCCACTGAAGTTGTTAGTGTTGTAAGTAATATTTGCCTCTTTGAAAGTAAGCTTTAAGGATCTCTGACATGTTTTCTGATCATCTCTGTTACTAAGTATTTATTGGTACATTGAAGATGGTTTTGAATTTTGCAAATAAGACGCCATTTGGGGCAAACCCGGGGGATAAGGTTACATGAAGTAGTATAATGTTTGGGCAAACACAAAGTGAGTTCTAGAAGCAGTTGCCAAAGAATTCTGAAATATTTTTGTTCATTGGCTATTTGAAGTTTGAGGACTGTGTGGGTACACAAGTTCCAGTATGCTTGTTAAAAGTCACTCCATTTCTTCGTGTTTACTCATCTCGATTCCCCGTCATCCTCCTGAAGGCTGTTTCTTTGCTTTCTTACTGACCACTGCATTGGAAGGGGACAGAAGAAGTGCTTTACTGTGGTGACCCCCGAGCATCTCCTGCTGTCGGCAGGCGGAATGAAAAAGCAGGCTGGCCTTTGACTGACCGGAGCCATTGCCAGTTGAGGTTGTGCGTTGCTGATTCAGAAAAGCTCACTCAGAAGGACAGATTCTCTCAGGTCTTCTTTCTCTTTTTTTTACTATTATTTATTGACTGTCAGAAAGTTCCAGTTGAATCAACTGTGACTCAAAGCAACGCCACGTGTTTCCATGTAGAACTGTGTTCAATAAGGTTTTCAAGGTGTGATTTCTCAGAAGCACATTGCTGGGTGCCACCAGGTAGGTTTGAACTGCCAGCCTTTGCCCTTAGTAGTTGTCATGGATTGAACTGTGTCCCCCCAAAAATGCGTGTAGCTATTTGGTTGGGCCACGACTCCCAATATTTCATGATGGTCCTCCATCTTGTGATTTTCCTATGTTCTTCGTTAAGAAGCATTCGGGTGGGACTGTAGATCCCTTCCGAAGGTCACCTCTCTGCTCTACTGTAAAGGGAGTTTCCCCGGAGTGTGGCTTTCACCACCTTTTATCCTACAAGGGATAAAGGAAAGGGAAGGGACGCAGAGAGTGCATCCTTCAGACCTGAGGTTCCTGCGCCAGGATGCTCCCCAACCAAAGGCTGATGCAATCCAAGGACTTTCCTCCAGAGCCGACAGATGGAAAGCCTTCCCCTGGAGTGGACACCATAAATTCGGACTTGGACCCTACTGGACCGTGTAAGAATAAACTTTGCTGTGGTAGACCCATCTGCTTTGTGGTACCTCTGTTAGAACAGCACCAAATGATCCAAACAGTAGCTCAGCACTTACCCATCTGTACCATGCAGGGACTCCTGTCGGATGGCTACAGCGTGCCTCTTAAACAATGAGGGGTAGGGATTCGTTACTTAATACAACGTGAGGGTCTTGCTCATCTTCCTATCTTCAAATCCTCACTTTCCAGATTCACACTGATGACATGTGAATTTGCTCAGCTCGAATTAATGTATTAGGCATTTCCATTCCCCTGAATTGAGGTGCTCTATAACCTGGAGTCCTGGCATAAACCCCAAACTGTAACAGAATTAACGTCACTGAATTGTGCATGTGAAGAATTTTGAAATAGCAAACATTTTGTGACATGATTACTTGGCACAATTTTCCTTTTTTCTTGAAAACTACTATGAAAATAATTTAGTTGTCATGTATACAATTGTTAAAAACCCAGAGCAATTTTTATTAATTTTATGCAATTCTTCTAAAAAACTGGAATAGGCTTAGAGGAAAACATAATGCTCTTTATTAACCACAGAGTTTGCGTAATTTCAAATCCGTGGTATGTATGAAAGTCGTGACCCAGCTGTCCCGCATTGCGGTTCCTTGATACGCGCGTTCAGAGCCAAGCACTTCCTTAAGGAGGGCTTGCCTCTGGCTGGGGCTGGTCAGTCACGTAGAAGCCATGCTCCTCTATTGCCCGATAGAGCGTGATGTACTTAGAGGCCGTCCTGGTCCTCGGGAGCACATACTTCTCTGTGAAGTCACTCTTGTCCAGCCGCTCCTTGCCCTCTATGCTCAGGATGCAGTTAATGAATGTGAGAGTGTAATCGTAACAGTTGTGGTGGTCTTCTTCATACCTGGGAAGACAAAGGTGTGCTGGGACAGAGGTTTAATCTAAAAGCTGCCCAGGAACAGGCTCTGAAGCTAACAGAAGGGCTTTGCTCGTTGAAACTGGGCTAGCTCAATGAGTGGGGAGCTGACTGGCCCACTTGGTTACAAAGCTTCCAGAGGTGCAGTTACTGAGAGGCAATTGGGCCTATAGGCTATTTCTTTTGCTGCTTTTATACAGATAGGAGCAGGCTCACCCCCAAGTTCAGAATGGTAACTTACACTGCCAGTTTGGGGAACTTAATTTCCACTGGAATTCCAAAAGTAAATTTTATGATATCCCAGTGTCTAAAGTTATTTCAAGAGAAGCCTCAAAACTATTTAAATCCACATGTATAACTACATATCTTATGAAGTGTTTAGGGAGAGAGGAACTGTGAAATGAAATAACTTCAAAATTGCTAAAAATAAAAATGTAACTTTAAATCTGTTTACATTTTGGACACAATTGTTAATTTTTTATTTTAAAGCAATATAATATCATGGCTTTTTTTGTTTGTGTTTTTTAATGCTAAGTGTATAGACATACCTAGTTGAATACTAACATAACTAAATAGGATATTAAGTTCCAGTTCTGTCAGTTCTTGAAATGCTATGATTTTTGTGGTGTAAATTTATGGTGACTCTCGCCGACAGAGAATCCAGAGTAATTCAAGCCATTTCAATTGTTACAGGAGCTAAGGACTCAACATGAAACCAAATGCAGGTTTGAGTCCATATGCAATTGCCTGGTGACAGACAGCAGTGAGCGGCGGTCTTCAGAGCCACATACCTGTGAGGCAGCCAGGCCCCCGAGTTGGAGAACTCCTCCAGGTACTTGTCCCATTGGTCCATCAGTCCATACATGTTGGGCTGCAATAATGGGATACTTATACTCTCTTCCCACCCTGCTTCGTCTCGGTGGATGCCTTGGATGTTGTAATTATACACAACTCCTACAAACCAAACCACCCAGAAGTTCAAGGATAAATGCGCGCTTGCTACAGTGGGGCTTCAGAAAACAATGGCAGCCACCTTGATCGTTTATGTAATGTAAACTCAGGTGGCACTCTGAGATTGTGCCAGAGAGCAATGGCCCATGAGCAATTCTGAGACTTCCCTTCTTTGGAGATAATTATGTATGGGAAAGCAGCCATGCACCTAATGAGATTAGATATGGACTCACCTGGAGTGCTGGGGGGAGCACCCTGACCCTCTGCCTCCCCCGCTCTCCACACACATGCCATCCAGGCAAACAGTACTCTGCCTGCTCTTCAGAGTGCTCTGAAGTGGCCCCCAGGAAGCTGAGACCATACTAGGCTCCAGGATAATCATCTCCAAATATTTTTGCTGAAGTTCTCTGTTTACAAATCCTTTTATCGAATTTCCTTAAATCAGCAATAAATTTCCCCTGATAAAGATTGGTGGTAAATTTGCCTGCTCATGTTGGTAAATTTCAGTTCGAAAAACCAGTTCCAGGTTTCTCTTCACAGTGTCAGTTCCTCTTCCCCCCAGAGGTTAAGGAAAGGCCATGGTCGGACTGCACCCAGGCCTGCGAGCACCTGGCTGACTGTCCCCAAGCCTCCCACTCCCCACAGGAGGCTACCCACAGACAGCGATGTTTCCTGGTTTGCACGGGGTTACAGACTCAGCATTCTCAGAACTGAATCAGGTCAACGGAGCTGCTGTTTAATCCTCACCTGCTGCTGTTTTAAACAACAGCACACTAAGGTGTTATAGCCTCCGTTTTATTCCTGAAGGCCCTGCCTAGCCCCTGAAGAGCCTGGAGTGAGAGGACCCGGTAGGGGGCTGCGTCTAGGGCTGGGACAGAGGTGGAACTGAGTCCACATTTTGGATCAGACACAAGGTAAGGTCTTTCTTAGTCAAGTCAGGCTATTTGGACATGAGCTTCTTCCTCTGTTAAAAGCAAACGGAAAACTTCATAGTTTTGCAAGGATCTTCATTAAGAAAACATTAAAGAGCTTTTGAATATTTAGTACTGTTAGTAGGAATAACCTGCTGTGAAGTCAGATATTTCTTATTTGGGGAGTTCATGGTACCCGTCTTGCAGTAGTGGTAGAATTCAGGAATGCTACCACAACCACATTCTTTTTAGAAATACTGATTTCCTCTCACTGGGTCAATAGTGCTTTTATTTTTTCACTTGTTTGGGGTTTTTTTTTTGTGCTAACAAATCTATGAAAATGGGCTCACCATGTGTGTTGGTTATTCCAACGTGAAGATCAGACCTTCCATCATATTCCCTGAAAAAAAAAATATGTATATATGTGTTTTTCTCGTTTTTGCACATATTCGGCATGATATTAGATTAATGGAAAATATTTGCGTTTTCCTTCTCTGACAGGTTTCCACCTTACACATGTTATAACTTTCACAGGTTTTGCTATACAGCGTTAATAGAAGCATGTGACAAGGACAGAAGCATGGCCACTGCTCTTCCTGGTGGCACTTTTGTAGAGATTAGGACAGGGTGCCTTTTTTCTTGCAGATGCAGCTTTCCCCAGGATGCTTAGCTTGGGCGGTAGACAGCAGCACACACCTGCCAGAGACCTTTGTACAGCCCACAACCTGCACAAACACAGATGGCAGCCCAGAGAGTCCTAACCCAATTAGATCAGGGTCAGTGATGGGCCTTGGGTTCTCTTTTACAAAGTCAGTGGAATTGGTGGCAAAATTAATTGTAGGAGTCACTCATTCACAACTGGTAGTGAACTTCAACCCATCAAATTTTCTTGGCTGTACTGAGGGTTTAGAAATGCGGATTAGAGGAAAGGAAATAGCTTGGAACAGAAGGTCACCGTGACCAGAATCAACTCAGTGGCAGCGGGTTCACTGGGGGGGCAGGGCAGCTTGGAGGCTTTAGAGGGTCTGCCTTGGGTGCCTTGCGGCTCCTGGCCTGAGCACCCGAGGGGCTGGGAGAAGCCAAAGGACGCGATCTGCTGCACCACCACCAATTCCCAGGCCTAGAACGGAGACCAGGCCTTCAGCATTCCCCCACATCATGAGCAAATAAATGCAATGTTGTCAGTTTCTTGGGATCAGGACTGTGGCTTGTCCACTGTGGTGTTTCCTACACAGAGCTGCTGGGAGAACCAACCAGTGTTACAGCAAGCGAATTCCAAATTGTAACCAAGTCATTCCAAAGCATTTGGAATCCTACCAGTTAATTATTCAGCTTTAGCACGATGAATCTCTTATAAAAACACTTTGGACTTCCTGATTCTCAGCAAGATAGACATGAAGAGTCTGCTAGGCTGAGTTATGGTCTGAACTGAATGTAAAGAAAGGAGTGTGTGTGCAGGCTGAACATCTTAAAGCGATGCTTGCGCCAGGTCCACAAGCCTTATCACTAACCTTCAGCTTGGCAAGGCCAGCAGGTCCTCATCTTGCAAGTGAGGTGCCAGAAATCTAAAAACAGCCACAGAGCTGTTTAGTAGAAGAACCAAGATGGGACAGAATTCATGCCTCCTCCTTGTCCAGAGTCCCTGAGTGGTGCTAAGTAAGGGTTGGAAGTTTGAGTCTACCCAGAAACAGCTGGAATAAAGGCCTGGTGATTTGTTTCTGAAAAATCAGCCATTTCAGATCAGGACTATGTTCAGCCCGGAAACCTGGTTGTGTAGTGGTTAAGTGCTATGTCTGCTAACCTGCGAGGCACTCCTTGGAAATTCTATGGAGCATCTCTACCCTGTCCTATAAGGTTGCTATGAGTTGGAATCTACTCGATGTCAGTGGGTTTGGTTTTGATTTTCAGGTATCTTCAATTTAATCCCCCTCCATACAAAATAATCTGTAAGTGGTCATTTTTCAGGCTTTGTACACTGTACCTGTTTGACATAGAAATTACAAAATAACTGGCAGGAAAGGTTATCAGGTTGGGTCATTTCCTCTGTCAGCCTCTGAGCGCAAAATATACTGGTGGAAAAGCCCCAGGTTTTCTGAGGTTTTCTCTTAAAATGGTATAAGCAAGGTTGCCTGTATGCTTCTTATCTCCTTTCAATTCTTGTTTCAAGAAAGAATGTGCCCCCACCCATCTTTTATGTAACCAGTAACCTACCTCTCAGGATATAAGGACAAAACAACGGAAAGTCTCTTCACCGAGCTTCACACTGTATAGTACACATTAGAAAGAGCCATGCGAACAAAGACACAGGTGGAAACGTTTGCAAATTCAATATAACCCTTAAAAAAATGAAAATGAAAAAGACTGTACCTAAGAAAGTTTCCCTGAGTTGGTCTGAGGAGGAAGGAACATTTCTCCTGATGGCCATTGGTAAAGGGGTTGGAGATGCTAATGGGGGCTTCCTCCAGCTTCGTGGAGCCCACCTCCCGCCGGCAGAGGGGGCAGCGCTCGGGCACGCTGAAGCTGTAGATGTGTTTGCGACAATGGTTGAATTTAATGACAGGCTTGCCAGCCTCGGGGCACCACATGGCCCCAGGCACCGGGCTACCTGAGGCCGTGTCACCGGACTTGCCTTCCTCCTTACACACCGGGTGCTGCGCGGGTAACCCGATCGAGAGTGATGTCACGATGATTGACAGCTTCAGAAACCAAACCAGGTAGGGTGAACCTGGAGGCCTACCGTCCCGTACACCTGGTTTCTTAAAGAGCTAGTTTTCATTTCTGCTCCCCGACAAGGTTTCCTTCCGGTCTTTTTACTTTTTTGTAGCTGAGGACTGCCGGCCCCTACGAGTCTTAAAGCTCTGATTTCGCTGTGACATTTCACATTGCTCCGGAGGTCCCTTGAGTTCGCACCACTGAGTTTGTGCTTCTACTAGAGATTCGTTACACAATCAGTCTGTGAGCTCCTCCGAGGTGGGGACTAATCTTGCATTCCTATAGGGTCCCTGTGAGTGGACGCAACTCGGTGGCAGTGGGTTTGTTTTTTTGTGGTTTGGAGTAGGTTAGGGAGTCCCTGGGTGGCTCAAATAAATAATGCTTTTTAGCTGCAGGCTAGTTCAAGTCCACCCAGAGCCAGCTCAGAAGAAAGGCCTGAGATCTACCTCCCAAAACTCATCCGCTGTAAACTGTACAGCACACAGTTCCACACACGTGGGGTCGTCGTGGCTAGGGGTCGGCTGGAAGCCTGCGGGCTTTTTCATTTTTTATTTTTTTGGTTGCTCGCTTGGGTTTGTTTTTTGGAGTAGGTTATGCATCTTTCTGTTGTTGAACAAATAAAATCCTTGCTTAGAGGCTATTTTAAAGAGTAATCTTGCTCATGAAAATTAATAGCACAGTTAGGAGTAAAGATAATGAGGGAATTTCCCTGGTGGCAGAATACTGAGGAAGACAGTTTCTGAGGTCCGGGGCTGTTCTGAGTGGTGTTGATTACCTGGCAGTATTGAGTTTGTGAAAATATATCAAGCTGTACATTTTACTGTATTCTGCTCCGTTGTATACTGTTAGTCTTTAATTTTTTTTTTTTTAAAGCAACTGGACCCTCCAAAAGAGAAAAAAAAAGATGAAATTTCCCTTGTGTCTCCCCTGTCATTTTTCCACCCGTCATATTCTACTCCCTGGAGAAAACCAATGTCAAGGTGAGCGGTTCTACAGGTTTTGTGTTGTTTTTTTCACCCCAATGTTACACTGTACATTCTTTCAAAATGTGGTTTTTCCTCTCCTCTTGGAAACGTTTCCAATACATCAGTAATAGAGCCCCACTCATCCTTTCAAATGACTACACAATTTAGTGCAGGACAGTTTCTGTCACCAACCCCCTCCAGCTGAGGGAGCCTCACAGCAGGGGAACATACATTTCGACATATCCCAGTACACTGAGAGGCAGAAAAGGGCAGCCTCCACTTTATACCTTGAAAATGATCATTGGACTCACAGAGCTAGAGATCACAGAAATCATCTCTACCTGAGCATCTCTTGTTACAGTAAAAGCAGACAGGTTATAGAGAGATACCAAGCTCAGATGACAAGGACCTGAGATCGTTCATTATTAATAGAAACCATACGGCTATTGTTAGTCTGTTTGAGTGAACAGGTTACTTTCAACTGAGAATATCTTCATCTTCATGACACCAACACCAACAGGTGTCCTTAATCTTAAAAACGAACAAAGACCTCATGCCTTAATGAACATTTTTACCACACCAGCGTTTTTATTTTTTAAAATGAACCTATTCCCATTGCCGTCAAGTCGATTCCAACTCATTGGAACCCTGTAGGACAGAGTAGAGCTGCCCTAGGGGGTTTCCAAGCAGTGCCTGGTGGATTTCAACTGCCAACCTTTTGGTTAGCAGCTATAGCTCTTAACTACTACACCACCGGGGTTTCCGTCTGCATCTGTGCAGACTAGAATTTTGTGTGGACCAGTAAAATAATTTTCTTGGTGTTTTTTAACATCAGATGTTTTGGTTTCCCTTTCTTTTCCCTGTATCTGTGAAGTCCCAAGGCATTTGCCTTTAACTTAGTCTCCCACGTTCTGATGTTGCCCGTCACACATTCACAGTGCAGTTCAGCACGCTCCTCTGTTCTCTGTATGTCCTACAAATTGACAGATGGATCTAGAGCCTGGATCAAACTCACGTTCAATCCGCTGGGCAAGACTGGAGGTGGTGGTGAGTTCTCTGGTTAGCCAAGTAAGCCAAGTGCCGTCGAGTCCAGGAGCCACCTTATGTCTGGTGAGCACTTTATTTATTTATTCATTTATTTATTTATTTTGATGCTTGCTAGAAACTGGTGGCTTAGTGGTCAAGTGCTATGGATGTTAAACAAAAGGTCAGCAGTTTGGATCCACCAGGCACTCTTTGGAAACTCGACCGGGTAGTTGTACTCTGACCTCTAGGGTCCTATGAGTCGGAGTCAACTCGATGACACTGGGTTCTATTGTTATTAGGTGCTGCTGAGTCCACTCAGACTCACAGGAACCTTATGTACACAGAACGAAACATGGCCTGGTCTTGTGCCAGCCTCATAATCGTTGTTATGGTTGAGCCCACTGTGGCAGCCCCCGTGTCCATCTCACTTATTCAGGGTCTTCCTCTTTTTCATTGACCCTCTACTTGACCAAGCACGATGTCCTTCTCTAGCAACTGATCCTTCCTGATGACACATCCAAAGTAGGTGAGGTGAAGTCTCACCATTCTCTCTTCTAAAGAGCACTGTGGCTGCGCTTCTTCCAAGATGCATTTATTTATTCTCCTGGCAGTCCAAGGTATATTTGGTATTTTACACCAACATCCAAAATTCAAAGGCAGAGATCCTTCCTCAGTCTTCCTTATTCGTTGTCCAGCTTTGGCATGCGTATGAGGCCGTTGAAAACACCGTGGCTTGGATCCGGTGCACCTTTGTCTTTAAAGTTGTATCTCTGCCTTTTTTTTTTTTTTTTTTTTAACACTTTAAAGAGCTCTTTTGCTGCAGATTTGCGGCAGCTGTTAATTCTCCATGCCCAAAGAGCCGTTGAGAACCACAGCCATGTCCCCAAACATTCCAGTGACTGTGAGGGTGGCAGAGTGTCAGGCAATGTTTCACTTGTTATATACAGGGTTGCCATGCATCAGAGCCAGCTTGGTGGCGGCCACCACCAACAGAGCTTCATTAATTCGTTAAGGGTCTCACACTGATGATATTCTAAGTCCACCATTTGTTTTCCATATACTAACTAGAATTTGTAAAGAGACAGCTTCCCCTCAGCTGTTGTTTGATTACCCAGTGGTATAACCGACAGGAAAGTTAAGACACAAGCCAACTTTTCAAGATAATGAAGCTGTCTGTCTCACTCAAAAGGTGAACAGGTAGTTTCATATCCTTTTCTGTAAATATCACCGTGAACTCATTATGAATCCATAGATGTAAATATATTTAGGTGGATTTCAACCCACTGAAATCTGTATTCTTATTGAAGTTCACGTTGTCCCACCTTTGGCCTTGTCAGTTGTCTCCTGATCCCTTTTCACATAACCCTAGTTCTCTCTGATAGTTTCCTTGCCATGTGGTGTCTCAAGTTGTTCCAATTTATATAAACCTTTTCTGCCCCAGTCCTGAAATCAGCCATTTTTCTAGGAAGCCCTGGTTTCTTTATATGGGAAAGAGTAATTTCAATACTATAGTCTGCCTGCTCATTGTCACTGAGTTGGTTCTTATTTCTCAGCCTTTTCACTGTGCAGAGCTAGGTGGAAAAATACCCACACATGCCTGCATTTGCAAATGTGTGTGTGCGTGTAAGGATAAAATACTTCGTAAGTGCTCACTGCTATTTCCAGTTTAAATCCAAACTACAGGCTTCCTAACCTGTTTATATTATGTTTGTATTTTCTCCCACATTATTTCCAATTCAAGCTCAAGAAAACAGGGTTTTTAACCTCTTCTATTTTATGTTTATATCTCTTGTCTTACGCCCTGAAAATTTTGGCTATGAAGGATACAGGGGATTATGAAATCAGAATGTCCCATAATGTTTCAATTGCTTTATTCCACATTACACAATCAACAATCTCAGGATAATAATACTGCTATCTCCCATTATGATTACTGAATAGAGTTGTTTAAATCTTTTTTCCCCACATATTCTTCCCCCATTTTCTCCGCCCTTATCTTCACTGTTGCATCCCCTTGTTTGAAACATCTCAACTGATAGTCCATCATTTCCTGGAATCTTGTTTTTTCACCAGTGCCTTGAGTGAAGCTTTAATGTCTTTCACAGTACCAGTGGCTCTTAATCATGTAGTATCTCCTGAAATGGTTGAATGTTGACCAGTTCTTTTTGGTACAGTGACTCTGTAAGCTGGACGTTCTCACTCATCTATGCAAAAAAGAATTGGAAGACAGCTACGTGGGCAACCAACTGGAAGAGGTCATACATCTGCCTATTCCAAAGAAAAATGATCCAGTGGCATGCAGAAATTATTAACATTATCAATATCACATGCAAGTACAATTATGCTGAAGGTAATTTTAAAACTGTTGCTGCAGAACATCAACAGGAAACTGCCGGACATTCAAGCTGGATTCAGAAGAGGATGTAGAACGAAGGATATCATTGCTAATGTCAAATGAGTCTTGACTGAAAACAGAGAATAGCGGAAAGATGTTTACCTGTATTTTACTGACTACACAAAGGCATTTGATTATGTGGATCATAACAAATTATGGATGACCTTGCAAAGAATGGGAATCCCAGAACACTTACTAGTGCTCGTGTGAACCTATACATAGACCAAGGTAAAGTTGTTTGAGGAGAACAAGGGATACTGCACGGTTTACAGTCAGGAAAAGTGTGCGTCAAGGTTGTATCTTTTCACCATGCTTGTTATCTCAGGCTGGGCTCTCTATTCTAGATTTTTTGCACTTTTATATGAATTTTAGGATCAGCTTTTTAATTTCTGCAAAGTAATCAGTGAGAATTTTGGTAAGATTATGCTGAACCTGTACAGCAATTTGGGCAGCACTGTCGTCTCAAGGAAACCCTGGTAGCGTGGTGATCAAGTGCTCAGCTGCTAAGCAGAAGGCCAGCAGTTCAAATTCACCAGATGTCTCTTGGAAACTCTATGGGGCAGTTCTACTCTTTCTGTAAGCTTGCTATGAATCAGAATTGACTCGATGGCAGTGGGTTTTTGGTTTGTGTCATCTTGACGTTGAGTCTTCAGATTCATCAACACAGGATACCTTTTCCTTACTTAGGTCTTCTTTAATTTTTTTTAAGGATTTTTTTTTTTTAGATTGTGCTTTAAGTGAAAGTTTACAACACATACACTGTTATGCCAACCTAGTCGATCTTGCTACACTGTAACAGCACACTCCTCCTGTCCACTCTGTATTTCCCATGTTCATTCAACCAGCTCCTGTTCCCCTCTGCCTTCTCATCTTACCTCCAAAGAGGAGCTGCTCAGTTAGCCTCCTCTATCTACTTAAGCCAAGAAGCACACACTTCACCAGTATTGTTGTGTGTCTTATAGTCCAATCTAGTCTTTGTCTTATGAATTGGCTTTGGGAATGGTTTCAGTTCTAGGCTATTGGAGAGTCCAGAGCCCATGTGTTCCAACAGTCTGCCAGACCATCAAGTCTGGCCTTTTTACTAGAATTCGAGTTCTGCACCCCAAATTTCCCCTGTTTCAGGGACTCTGTTGTGTTTCCTGTGAAGGCGGTCATTGATGGTAACTGGATATCATCTAGTTCTTTTGCTCTCATGCTGAATGTAGTCTCTGGTTTATGTCGCCCTTTCTGTCTCTTGGGCTCATATTCTCCTTGTCTTTGGTGTTCTTCATTCACATTTGCTCCAGGTCAGTTGGGACTAATTGATGCTTCTTAGATGGCCATTTGCTTGCTTTTAAGACCCCAGACACCATTCACCAAAGTGGAATGTGGAACATTTTCTTTTTTTCTTTTATTTATTGTGATTGAGTGGAAGTGTACAATCCAGTTTAAATTTGCATGCCTGCCTATGCGCAGTTCCTACTGCTCTTCTCGCCCAGTGACAGCACAGTCCTCCTTTCTATTCTATACATGTCATATCCTCTTAACAATCTCCTATCCCCTCTTCTCCACCCTCTCCACTCCCCTCTAGTAAGAAGCCAGTAGAACGACATGCTATAGATGCATAGAACCATAAAGTGCACACACGATATGGTTCACTCTGTGTCGCCGAGTCCAATCCATTCCATTACTGAGTTGACCTCAGTAATGATTTATGAACAGGGCCAGCATCAGGTCTAGGCATCATGGTCCCAGGGGAACCCCCAGGACTTTGGACCATCAATTGCAGTCTTTTAGTGAAGTTCTCAGGGTGTACCCCTCTTTAATCTCAGGTTGCCACTGGGACTCAACTTTGTGAGCCCCATCACAGCAGTCACTGGTGGTGGCCAGGCACCATCTGGTTCTTATGGTCACATGTTGATGTAGTTGCCCATTCATGTGGGACTTTCTGTCTTCTGGGTTCTCTTTCCCCCAAGTCATTTTTGTCCTTGGTGATCATCTGTTCCTGCTGAGTTGGGACCATTTGTTGTACCTTGAAACATTTTCTTAATGAACTTTATTATACCAGTTGACCTAGATGTCCCCTGAAACCACAGTCCCCAGCCCCCTGCCCCTGTTACTCTGTCCCTGCAGATGTTTGGTTGTATTTAGGAAACTTCCTAGCTTTTGATTTAATACAGTTGTGCTGACTTCTCCTGTATTGTGTCTTGTTCTTCCCTTCACCTAAAACAATTCTTGTCTATTGTTGTTAGTGAATATCCCTCTGCCTCCCTCCTCACCCTCATAACCATCAAAGACTGTTATCTTCTGTGTCTAAAGGTTTTCTTGAGTTTTTATAGTAGTGATGTCATACAGATACTTGCTGTTTTGCAACTAATTTCAGCCAGCATAATACTTTCCTCCGTAGTTTGAGATGTTTCCCAAGTTCATCATTGTTCTTTATCATTGCATAGTATCCCACTGCATGAATATAACTCAATTTGTTCATCCATTCATCCATTGATGGGCTCCACAGTTGATTCCAGCTTTTCGCTATTGTGGACAGTGCTGTAATGAGCATTGGTGTGCATATATCTATTTGTGTAACAGCTCTTATTTTTCTAGGATATATTCCAAGGAGTGGGATTACTGGATCATATGGTGTTTCTATTTCTAGCTTTTTAAGGAAGCAGCAAATTTGTTTCCAAAGTGGTTGTACCACTTTACATTCCTTTCTGCAGTGTATAAGTGTTCCCGTCTCTCCACAATCTCTCCATCATTTATTATTTTGTGTTTTTTGGATTAATGACAGCCTTATTGAGGTGAATGCTTTGTAGTTTTTGATGTACAAATTGTGTACTTTTTTAATAGGCTGTTGCTAAGTATTCTATTATTTTTAGTACTATTCCAAATGGAATTGTTTTATTAATTTCTTCTTCAGATTTTTTTGTTGCTAGTATGTAGAAATGCAATAGATTTTTGTGTTTCTTGCATTCTGCCACCTTGCAGAACTCATTTATTAGCTCTAATAGCTTCCGAGTGGGGATGGGGGGGGATGTCTGCATGCCTTAGGATTTTCTACATAATAAAATTGTGTCATTTGTAAGTTTAATGTTGTATCTTCCTTTCCAGTCTGGGATGCCTTTAAAAAAAATTTCTTACCTAACTGCCCTGGCTAAAAGCTCCAATATAATGTAATAAAAGTGCTAAGAGTGGGTGTTCTTATCTTGTTCCTGATCTTAGGGAGAAATTTTCATGCAGTGTTAAGTATGATACTAGCCGTGGATTTTTCATAGATGGCCTTATCAGATGGAAGAAGTTCACTTCTATTTCAAATTTTCTGAGTGCTTTTATCATGAAAGGGTGGTGGATTTTGTTAGGTGCTCTTTCTGTGTCTATTGAGACAACTATATAGATTGATTTTTATATGTCGAACCAACATATAGACTAACATTCCTCAGATAAATATCACTTGTTCACTCCTTTTCATATGCTACAGGGTTCAGTTTATTGAGGATTTTTGAATTTACATTTGTAAAGGATATATGTACATAGTTTTGTTTTATTGTGATATCTTGGATCTTATTAGTTAAGGGGGAAAAAAAAAAAAAAACTTTTCACAAAGAAAATCCCAAACTGGTGCCTTCACCGGTGAAGGCTTTGGTTGTGTCCATAGATTCCGGGTTTTCCTCTGTGGGGTGTTTTTTTATTGCTAATTCAATCTCTTTACTTCTTATAGGTCTTTTCGTAATTTTTATTTCTTTCTGAGTAATTTCAGCAGTTTATGTCTTTTTAGAAATTTATGCATTTCAGCTTGGTTATCTAATTTGTTGGCATACGATTGTTCATACTTAATGAAATCCTTTTTGTTTCTGTAAGATCAATAGTAATGTCCCCTCTTTCATTCCTGATTTTAGTAACTTGAATCTTCTGCATTTTTTCTTGATAAATCTAGTTTAAGGTTTGTTAATTTTGCTGCTGTTTTCAAAAACCAACTTTTGTTTTTACTGATTTTCTCCATTCTTTTTCCATTTTCTATTGTTTTTATTTCCTCACAAGTCTTGATTCTTCTCTTCTGCTTGCTTTGGCCTAGTTTGTTATTATTTTTCTAGTTTCTTACAATGTTAAATTAGGTTATCAATTGGAGCTCTTTTCAATGTGAACATTTACAGTTACAAATTGCCCTCTAAGCTCTGCTTCTACTGCATTCTGTAAGATTTAGTATGTTTTATTTTAATTTTCATTCATCTGAAGGTATTTTATGATTCCCTGTATTTTTTTTCTTTCACCATTGTTTACTTAGGATTGTGTTATTAAATTTCTACTTATCTGTGAGTTTCCCAAATTTTTTTTCTTGTATTGATTTTTTTAATTTCATTCTATTGTGGTCAAAGAACATAGTCTGGCTAATTCCAGTCTTATAAAATGATTGAGAATTGTTTTAGAGCCTAATACATGATCTTTCCTGGAGAATATTACGTGTATGATTGAGAAGATGATGTCTTCTACTACTCTGGGGTTGTGTGTTCTATAGATGTCTGCTGGTTTATATGGTTTAAACCAAATAGAATTCAGGGCTTCTGTTTATCTTCTGTCTAATCATTCTAAACATTAACGAAGCTAGAGTACTGAGATCTCAAAATTCATGCACTTTGCAGCTCTATTTATATACATATATATAATAGAAAAAGGGCATTATAAAATGTTTTTCTTTGTTTCTAGTAAAATTTTTTGTCATAATGTCTATTTTGTCTGACATTAGGATTTCCTCTCTGCCTCTCTTGTCATTACAGTCTGCATGGTTTATCTTGTTTTACATTCTTTTATTTTCAATGTATTTGTGTCTCTGAGTCTAAGATGTGTAACCAGTTTATTGTTGGGTTGTGCTTTGGGGCTGTTGTTGTTGTTTTGTTTGTCTGCCAATCTCTCCCTTTCATCTGGAGAGTTTAGTTCATTTACTTTTAATGTAGTGACTAATAAAGTGGGATTTATGTTTGCCATTTTGCTATTTGTTTTCTGTATACCTTATGTCTTTGTTCATCTGTTCCTTCATTACTATCTCCTTTGGCTTTGAATAATATTTTCTAGTGCACCATTTAATTCCCTTGTCATTTCTCTTACTACATTATTTTCTTAATGGTTGCCATGGGAATTAAAATCAACATACTTGTGATAATATAGTTCTAATAAATGCCAACTTAATTTTAATAGCATACAAAAGCTCTGCTCCTTTGTAGCATGTTCCTTCCCTGTCCTTTGTTGTCATAAAAGATACATCTCTATATGTTTTGTACTCATCAATTCAGGTTTATAAATCTTTCTTTTGTTCTTTTAAACCAAATAGAATGAAAAAGAATTACAAACAAAACATACATTATGCTGCCTTCAATAACCTTACATATGCAGTTACTTTTACAAATATTCTTTATTTTTTTCATGTGGATCCTAGTTACTGCATACACAGTCCTTTATTTCAGCCCCAAAGACTCTCCTTAGTATTTCTTGTAGAGCAGGTTTGCTAACAATGAATTCCAGCAGGTTTCGTTTATCTGGAAATGTCTTAATTTTCCCTTAATTTGAGGACAGTTTTACTGAATAGAGAATTCTTGGTTGATAGTCTTTTATCACCTTTACCCTCTGCGGTTTTGAATAGAGTCATCTGTTAATTTTATTGAAGACTCTTTGTATATGATACTCTTTTGGCAGTTTGATTATGATGTATCTAGACTTGGATCTTTTTGTGTTTATCCTACTTGGTGTTTGTTGAGTTCCTTGGGTGTATATTGTTTTTTCATCAAATTTGGAATACTTTTGCCATATTTCATCAAGTATTCTTTCTGCCCCTTTTCCATTTCTTGCTCCTTCTAGGACTCCTATTATACATGTGGTGGTATGCTTGATGATACCCCAGAGATTCTGAGACTCTACTTATTTTTAGTCTTTTTTCTCTGTGTTCCTCAAGCAGGATAATCCCAATCTTCGGGTTCACCAGTCATTTCTCTGCCTGCTCAAATCTTCTGCTAGGGTCCTCCAGCAAAAACTTTATTTCCATTATTGTACTTTTCAACTCCAAGATTTCTATTTCTTTTTTTATAATTTTTATATTTCTGTTGATATTATCTGTTTGCTGAGAAGTCGTTGCCACATTTTCCATTAGTTTTTAGACACAGTTTCCTTTAGTTGTTTAACTGAGTTTTTGTTAAGTAAATCCAGAGTCTGGGCTTCCTCAGTGACAGTTCCTGTTGACTGCTTTTTTCCTGTATGTGAGCTATAATTTGGAAACCCTGGTGGTATGGTGGTTAAGTGCTATGGTTAAGTGGTTAAGTGCCGGCCAAAAGCCCAGCAGTTCAAATGGATCAAGCATTCCTTGGAATGTCTATGGGGAAGTTCTACTCTGAGCTACAGAGTCTCGGTGGCGTTGCAGTTAAGTGCTACATCTGCTAAGCAAAAAGTCTGCAGTTCAAATCCTCCAGCACTCCTTGGAAACTCTGTGGGGCAGTTCTGCTTTGTCCTATGGGGTCACTATGATTCAGAATTGACTCAATGGCAGTGGGTTTGCTTTTTGGTTCTAGGCTATAATTTCGTGTATCTTTGTCTCGTAATTTTTGCTTGAAAACTAGGTGTTTCAAATAGTATAATGTGACAACTCTAGAAATCAGATTTTCTCATGTCCCTAAGGTTTCTCTTTGCTGCTGTTTCTTGTTACTTGTTAAGTAACTTTCCTGAATTCATTTGGTGAAGTCTGTGTTCTTTGTCATGTGTTCTCACTGCCCAGTTAGCTTAGCAGTCAGCTAAGGATTGAACAGATACTTCCTAAACACGTTGAACCAAGAAAACTTGGTATGCATGTTGGTGGAAATCCTGGTGGCGTAGTGGTTAAGTTCTACATCTGCTAACCAAAAGGCCAGCAGTTCAGATCCACCAGGCTCTCCTTGGAAGCTCTGTGGAGTAGTTTTGCTCCATTCTGTAGGGTCCCTGTGAGTCAGGATTGACTCATGGCAGTGGGTTTTTCAGTGGGATGCATGTTGGCACGTGGGACCTTCTCGAGTCTATATTTAGCAAGCTCATATCCCAGGGCATGAGTGCAGTTCTGTGCAGGCACATGGTCTTCTAGATTACCAGAAATATGTTGGAACTTTTCAAAGTTTATATAGATATTTATTTTCCAGATTTTCTTTTTGAGCTTTTTTTGTTTACCTGTTGTTTGCTCCAACTCATCTACCCCCTCAAGCAAACACAGTAGATTTTTCTGTAATTGTTTTTTACAAAACCTGTGGGGGAAAAGTTCTTTGCACTTTAAGTCATGCCAAATAAAGACAGCCTTGAAAGTGGGGGATTTTCCAAGGGATACCATATAGGTCAAATAATGACAGGTCTGTGGAAATGAATCTTTGAAAGTACTCCAAATCTTTTGCCCCTCTCTGGGGCTGCCAGGATGCTGGTTTTCACCATGATTGCAGGCTATTGGTTTTCCAGGCATCTGAAGAGATGGAGAGGAGGGAGTGGGAATAGGGCAAGTTAAAATGCCACAAAGCTTGCTGTACTGATTAAAACTGATGAGTAAATGTTTCTTCTGGAATACCAAGCCTTAGTTTAATTTCCAGATTCTGAGAAAGTTGATTCTCACAATTTTCTCATTGCTTTTATAGAGGAAAGAACTTTTGGAAATCTTTCCTTTGTCATTTTTGCTGTCATCCTGTTGCTTTCTTTTGCATACTGTTTATTTCTTCCTTCATGTCATTTTCCTAGTAACTTTCTTGAATTAAAATTTATATACCATAAAATCCACACATTTTCTGAGTACCTATTGATGAGTTTTAGTACATTTATATAACTTCATAAATGGACTAAATGTACAATCACGTTTTAGAACATGACCATAAGTTCCCCTCATGTACTTCTGCACTCAGTCCTTTCTCCCAGTCCTGACCTTGTGTAACGTCTGATCTGATTTCTGTCTGTATAGTTTGCCTTTTCTAGAAATTTCATATACATGAGATCATGCAATATGTAGTCTTTTGTGTATTGCTTAATTTCCTTAGCATAATGTTTTTTGAGATACATCCATATCATTGCCTATATCAGTAGTTTGTTTCTTTTTATTGGTAACAAGTATTCCATGGAGTCCCTGGGTGGTACAAATGTTTAATTTCTCAGCCACTAACTGTAAGATTGGAAGTTCAAGTCCACCCAAAGTTGCCTCCTAATGAAGTCTGAAAAATTAGCATATTGAAAATCCTGTGGAGCAGAATACTACTCTGACACACGTGGGCTCATCGTGAATCAGAGCAGACTTGATGACAATTAATGGTGCTAGTATTCCATGATATGAATATACCACATTTAGTCTATTTCTTCATGAGTTGAAAAACATTGAGATTGTTTACAGTTTTAGATTATTAGATTATAATGCTATAATGAACATTCACTGACAAGTCTTTGTGTGGGTACACGTTTTCATTGCTTTTGATCCCCAGTGGTGGGACTGTCAAGTTACATGGTTAAGTGTATGTTTAACATTTTAAGAAACTGCCCAACTATTTTCCAAAGGGGCCATGCCATTTTACATTCCTGCCAATAATGTATGAGTGTTCTAGTCCTTCATATGCTCACCAACACTTAGTATTGTCAGTGTTCATTCTTTTAGCCATCCTATTGGGTATGTAGTGATATTGTGATTTTAGTTTGTTAATAAAGTTCTTGGATGGTGCAAACAGTTTGTGCTCAACCACTAATCTAAAGATTCGAGGTTTGAACCCTACAAGCAGCACTGCAGAAGCAAGTTCTAGCAATCAGATTCCGGAAAAATTACAGCCAAGCAAACCTGATGGAGTGGTTCTACTTTGTAACATGTGAAATTGTTATGAGTCAACATTGATTTGATAGCAATGGGCTTGATTTTGTGCTTTTAATTATTGATGATGATATGAGCATCTTTTCCTGTGCTTACTTGCAATTTAGATATTTTCTTTGGTGAAGTGTCTTCCCATCTCTTAAATTAGATCTTTATCTTATTATTGAGTTGTAAGAAGTCTTTATAAGTTCCAAATACAAGTCCATTGTCAGGTAAATAGTTTGCAAATATTTTTCTCCTGTGACTTGTCTTTTCTTAGCAGTGTCTTTTGAATAGTAAAAGTTTTTAACTTTATGAAGTCCAATTTACCTTGTTTTTCTTGTATTGTTCAGATGTCATAATAAATCTTTGCCTAATCAAAGGACATAAAATTTTACTGTATATTCCATAAATTTTAGATTTAGTGCTTAGATTTCAGTCTATGATCCACTTTGAGTAAATTTTTGTGTACAGCATGAGGTTAAGAGTCAAGGCTCATTTATAAAAAATATGGAAGTCCAGTTTTTCCAGCAACAGTTTTTGAAAGGACTATCCTTTTCCCCAGTGAATTGCCTTAAAAAACAGAAACAAATAAACAAAAAAAAAACCACTGCCATCAAGTCGATTCTGACTCATAGTGACCCTATAGGACAGAGTAAAGCTGCTCCATAGCGTTTTCAAGGACTGAAACAAAAGCAATATATGAAGAAATACTGACTGTCAGTTCTCCCAAACTGGTGAAAGACATCATGCCATAAACTCACAAACCCCAAGCAGGATGAATAAAAATAAAATATCCCCTAGGAGCATAATCCTAGGGACGTCATAGTCAAGCTTCTGAAAACCAGAGGCTTAAAACTTCTTATAAGCATCCACAGAAAAAGAAAACTTTACCCTCAGGGGAGTAAAGAGAAACTTGAAAGCTGACTTTATAACAGAAAAAAAAAGGAAGACAGAAAATAAATGGTATTTTAAAGTGTGGGTATGTGGGGATAACTATCAGCCTAGAGTTCTATACCTTAAAAAAAAAATCCTTCCAAGTAAATGAGATTACTGGGTCCTTACCTGCAAAAAAATGAAGCTGGACCCCTAGCTCATGCCATGTATGAACATAAACCCGGAATGAAGCCCCATGAGGCAGTTCTACTAGATGGTACCCAACAACAAAATATTTCTAAATGATACCCAGCGTTATGTTCAAATTGTGTTCTCCCCTCCTCCTAATATACTGAAGTCCTAACACCTGTTTCCCATGAATGTGAAGCTGTTTGGAAATAGGTCTTTGCAGACTTGGTCAGTAACAAGAGGTCATACTGGAGTTGGGTGAGTCCTAACCACTCTGAGTCATGTTTGTATAAAAGAGAAGAGACACAGAGAAGAAAGCTACTTGAAGACAGAGGCAGAGACAATCTTATGCTACAGGGGCAAGCCAAGGAGCGCTGGGGCTACCAGAAGCTGAGACAGACAAAAGAGGGTATTTCCATAGAATTTTGACATCCTGAATTCAAATTATTAACCACCAGACCTTCAAGACAATAAATTTATGTTGTTGAAAGCCATCCATGTCATGGTTCTTTGTTATGGCAGCCCTGGGAAACTAATACCCAAAGCGAACCCAGTGCTGTCAAGTCAGTTCCGACTCATAGCAGCCCTGTAGAACAGCATAGAACTGCTCCATAGAGTTTCCAAGGAATGCCTTGTGGATTCAAAGTGCGTACCTTTTTGTTAGCAGCTGTAGCACTTAACCACTACGCCACCAGGGTTTCCAGAAAACTAATACACTGGGTAAATGATTCCAAAAAAGCTGAAAATGTATCAGCAAACCTAATGGAAGAGCTAAGCCATGAAACTCTTAGAAGAAAAAGGTAAAGCTTCAAGCTTTTGGCATTGATTTCTTAGCCATGACACCGAATGCCTGAGCTAGAAAAGAAAAAAAATAGGTAAGTTGGACTTCAATTTTATTTAAAACTTTAAAATTGTGCATGAAAGGACATTATCAAGAATGTGAAAAGACAACCTATGGGACAGGAGAAAATATTTGGAAACTATATATCAGATAAGGATATAATATCTCAAACACATAAAGAACGCTTACAACTCAACAACAAAAAGTCAAATAATCCAATAAAAATATTGGCAAAGGTTTTGAATGGACATTTTTCCAAGGAAGATGTACAAATGGCTAGTAGGAACGTGAACAGACATTCAACATCATTAGTTACTAGGGAAATGCAAATCAAAACCACTTGTGATATACTACTCCACGTTCACCAGGGGGCTATTTATGTTGAAGGAAGGAAGGAAAGGAAAGGAAGGGGAGGGGAGGGGGGACCAAAACCCCAAAATTTGAAAGCAAGAATTCAAACAGATACTTGTATGTCAATGTTCATCACAGCATTGTTTACAACAGTTGAAAGGCAGACACAGCCTGAGTGTGCACCGACAGGTGAATGGTTAGACAAAGTGTGACATATCCATACTCAACCATAAAGAGACATGAAGTTCTGATACATGTGACTACCCAGCTGGACTTTGAAAACATTACACTAAGTAAAATAAGTTAAACACAAAAGAAGACTTTGAAAACATTACACTAAGTAAAATAAGTTAAACACAAAAGAACAAATACTGTGTGATCCCGTTTACATGGACTACCTAAAATAGGAGAAGGCATAGCAGATTCATGGTTACCAGAAACTGAGGGGAGGGAGGAATGGACAGTCATTGCTTAATGGGTACTGAGTTTCATGTGACAAAAAGCTTCTGGAAATAAATAGTGGTGATAGCTTCACAGCATAGTGAGTGTAATTAATGTCACTGAATTGTAAACTTAAAAATTGCTAAAATGGCTTTTTTCATTATTGTTATTTTACCGTGATATATTTTTTTTAGTGAAAAGGATACACAAGTTAGTATACATACATGTGTTTCCTTCTCTGTTAGCTCAGAGTCAAGAGGTAATGACCCCCAGTAGCCATGAGCACACCTCACAACTAGTTCTTGGTGTCTAACACCATCTCCAATATAAGTAACCAGTATTCCTTAAGGAAAAATGACTGACACTGGGATAACAGCAGAAAATAAACAAAAGTGATGAAATGACAATGAGGTAGCGTGTAGAGGACCACAGAAACCAAATGAGAGAGCCTCTAGTGCTCAGAGCTGGAATAATTTTGAGCAATAAAAAAATTAATTAGTGTAAGATTATAAAACTATAAAATAAATATGAGTCCACAATGATATGAATTAATGAATAAAGAGAGAAAACAGGCAAATCTCCCATGCAAAAGAATTCCAAGTAATTTCTGCAGATACTCCATCCTGAAGGAAGTGGAGGTTAACTGCACTCCTGAAGTGTGGCTGTTCATAGCAGCTTCTTCCATGAGTACAGTATCCAAGGGGGGACTTTACAGTGGAGAAAGCTGGCAAACCATGTTTCATTCAGGTGATCAGTGTAAACATCACTGATGATAAGTCATCTTGATGATATATGCCCTTGATACGATGTGAAAAGAATGGCACCATAGCCCTGGGATATTCTTCTCAATGCCTATAACCCCAGTCTAATCATGAGACAAAGCCGAACCGAGGGATGTTCTGCAAAACAGCAGCACTCCTCAAACCTGTCATGGTCATCAAAGACTAGGGGAAACTGTCAAACCAATAAGAGCCTAAGGAGACATGACTACAACCTATGTGGTATTCGAAATGGCATCCTGGAATATGAAAATGTGGAAACTAAGGAAATCTGAATGAAATAATGTATCAGTATTAACTCACTGATGTTGGCAAATATGTCACACTAACTAAGATGTTATTAGTAGGAGAATTCAGCCACAGGATGTATTTGGGAATTCTGTATTATTTTCACAACTTTTCTGTAAGTCTAAAACTATTAAAAAATAAAAAGTATAGTAAAAGAAAACAAAGGGGAAAAAACTATCTCAAATAATGGAAGCTAAGAAAATTAATTCCCAGAAGATCTGCAGTATAAGAGATACTAACAGAGTTGTTCAGGGTGAATAAATATGATCCTAGGTGGAAACATTGAATGGTAGAAAGAAACTAGAAACTAGAAACATTGAATGGTTGAAAACACTAGATTTTAAAACAACAGTAATTACAGTATCTTGTTGGATTTAAATCATCTGAAGAAGTGGCATATGTGACCGTGATAACACCACAGGTGGGAGGAAAGTGAATGGAGATGAGCTGTGAGAGTAGCTGTATGGCCCAGGAAGTGGTAACAGTTTTCATTTAAGATAGACTCTAATAAGTCATGGGTGTGTATTATTATTTCTAATCACTAAAAGAATAATTTTTCAATGTATAATTTTAAAACGTATAATTAATAAAAAGTAGAATAATGGAAAACAAAACAATCCAAGAAAGGAGAAATAAAAAGAAACAAACAACAAATGATATGCATAGAAAAGAAGAAGCAATATGGTAAATAGAAATGCAGAATTCCTTAAGCAATATTTTCCCATTCGTCCATTCTACCCACCCCAAACTCTAAGAATCACTACTCTATTTTCATTTCTATGCATTTACCTATTCTATATATTTTATGTAAATGGATCATACAATATTTGTGCCTTTGTTTCTGACATTTTTCACTCAGCATGTCTTCAGGGTTCATCCATGTCATAACATGTATCAGATTTTGTTTTCCATTCATCCATTGAGGGACCCTTGAGTTGTTTCTACCTTTTCGCTATTGTGAAGAATTCTGCATTGAACATTGGTACACAAGTATCTGTTTGAATCCCTGCTTTCATTACTTTTGGGTATATACTTAGGGGTGAAATTCTACGGGTCATATGGTAATTACATGGTTAACTTTTTGAGGAATCGTAGGAGTAACATTTTAATTAATGGTGAAATATTAAATAACTTTCTCTGAATTCAAGACTAAGACAAGGATATCCACTACTACCAGTTATAGTTAATATTATACAGGAGGTTCTAGGCAATGCAACAGGCAAGGAAAAAAGGTAAAACATTGAAAATGAAGTAAAATTGTCATTACTTGTTTGTGGTATGATTGCATATGCAGAAAATCTGAAAGAACATATCAAGAAATTATTAGAATTGATGAATGTATTTAGCAAGGAACTGGATCCCAGTTTAGTGTACAAAGATCAGTTGTATTTCTGTATACAAGCATCAAACAATTAGGACATTTTTCAAAGTACCATTAAAATAACATCAAAATAAACAAAATGTGGTTTATCCATATACAATGGCATGTTATTCAGCCATAAAGAGAAATGGAATTCTAATACACGCTACAACATGGAGTAACCTTGAAAACATTGTGCTGAGTGAATTGAGCCATACAGAAAAGGACAAATGGTGTATGATTCCACTCTCATGAAATGTTTAGAACGAATGCAGAAAGGCGAAAGTAAATTAGTGATTACTGGCGATGGAGGTGGGAGGAGGGAAGAGTCAGTTATTGTTTGGAAGGAAAGAAGGAAGAGCCGTAGAAAGAAAGAAAGGAAGATTCAGTGATACAGCTGCTAACCAGAAAGTCGGCAGTTGAAATCCACAGGTGCTCCTTGGAAACTCTATGGTGCAGTTCTGCTCCGTTCTATAGTGTTACTATGAATCAGAATCCACTCTGACGGCGATGGGTTATTAATTGGAAGTATTTACCATATTCGTTCACTGGAGGACCAAGTAAAAGAACAAAATACAGACACACACAAGATAGATCTCACGGACAATGATGTCAATCTAAAGCAGGCAGACAAAAGGGTAAGTAGTAAACTCTTCTAGTTTGAAGGTCAAGAACAGGCAAAACTAATTTACGGTGATAGGCCATAATCAGTTACCTTTGGAAAGTACTGACTCCAGGAGGCATAGGGAAGCCTTCTAGAGTATTAATAAGGTTCTTTATCTTGGTGGATTGCTAGATTCATGACCATATGAATATCTACACATGTATTATGTAAAATACACAGAGCACATTTTGAGCCCTTTGTGTATGCTATAGCTCAATTTTAAAAAAGTTAAAAAAGAAAAAGCAATGGGAAACCATTGGAAGGTTTAACGGAGGTGAATGACATGATTCGATTTATTTTTCAAAAATAGTTTTGTGTGACAATAGACTACGAGAGGGCAGGGCAGAATCAAGAAGACCAGTTAGAGTCTATGGCACGGGCCCAGGCAGGGCAATCACGGTTCCTTAGACCAGAGCAGTGATGGTGGAATCGGAGAGAGGAGGATGCACTGGAGACAGGCGCGGGAGCAGAATCTGCAGGTTACAGGGAACCAGAGGACTTCTTTTTAGAAGTACACATTTTGAAAAAGACTAAAGAACAGTAGTAAGGAGGGTGCTGGAGTTCCGTAAATGGGAGGGGCGGGTCTGGCGGGATTTGAGGTAGGGTCTGAGAAAGGAAATTAGAGAGTGCAAATTTGGAAGGGTAGAATTATTTGGGATTAAATGATCCAGGGCAGAGGCCGAAGCTTTGCCTGGGGAGGGTGTGAGGAGACCCTAAGGACAGGAGACGTCACTAAAGAATGCCACTGGAGATGGGGGCAGAACTAGGATGCCAGCCAAGGCCCGCCCCGGAGGCCTAGAAATAACGGCGCGCGCTGAGCGAAGTTGGGGGGCCCGCACAAATCCCACCCCTGCGGCGGAACCAATTATGACAACGGCTAGGTTTCCGGCCGGCGCTACAAGGATGCCGCACGCGGACGGCGGCAGTGTGCGTCGACGTGACGCGGCCGCGCGGGATGGGCAGGGCCGAGGCCGAGGCGGTGTCGGCGAGAGCTAGAGGCGCTGTGGGCGAGACCATCGCCCCCCGGCTCGACCACCATGAGCACTAAGCAGGTCACTTGCAGGTCCGTGCGCGGTGTCGCGGCACAGGCCTCGCTGTGGACTGGAGGGTGGCCAGCGCCGCCCCGCGGGCTCCGGGGGTTCGGGGGCTCCGGGCCCCTCGGAGCGCCCCTCTGGGGCCTTGGCGGCCGCAGCTGTAACCCCGCCGCCGGAAGCCGAGGCGGGGCAGACGGCTCGTGGAAAGTTATTCGGTTCTCCGGCGGGCTTTTCAGAGAGAAGCTAGTGCCGTGCTCGGAGCCCGGGGCACGGCGGCTGCGTGACCGTGTCTCGTGGCCGAGTCCCAGAGCCGCGGGGATCCGCGCGTCGAGTCCCGCTGCCTGTGGACTGGGGTTAGCCGGAGCCCGGCAGGACTGTGGGGGACGAGGTCTCCTGGGGCTTACAGCTTAGTTGGGAAAGGAGTTGAGTACAAAGTTACTGTGGTGGTTTGGAGATGGGGGTACCACGCCGCGGTGCGTTGTTACTGGATCCAGGGTCCTTAGGCTGGGGGACCGAAAGCCCCTTCTCTTCCAATCAGCCACTCTTTGACCTTTCAGCTGACAGGCAAAAGATTTGGTTGGAAGAGCCGCGATGTAACCTAAAATTGCAGAGTTAGTAAAAATTGTGGGGAAAATAACACAGGGAGCATTTACTGAGGATCTGTTAAGCATCCCGGATGTTTCCAAGTCCTTTCTATCGGCAGTTACTGGACCTGACAGCCAAGGCGCTGTGCTTCCGTTTTACAGTGCATGAAGCTGAGGTTGAGCGGCGCCCTTTTCTTTACTGAGAGTCCCGTTTCCTTGCAGAATGCTCACAGACAGCAACGGATGGTTTTTTGTTGAAAATCCCAAACCAGATGGCTAAGCTCTGATTGCTACTGGGAAGTAGAAATAGCGTGGTTGCATAACGCTCTTATTCCTTGGTAAGCTCCTGGCTTACTGGAACTTTAGTCCTATTGAATGCCATGCTTGGGAAATACAGATTTATTTTAATAATTGATTTTAGCGAAACATATTTGGGAAAGATTGTTTTTTAAAAAAAGCTGTATAGTTGGGCTGTGTAATAGTGTATATTGTTACTTGATTAGTGTGAATAATTGAAAAATGATGCAAGTTTCAGTTAGCATTAGTGTGTATTAACTGTTAAGCAAGTTTATTCAAGGCCCAGGTGGCTTCTGTTAAGCAATTATTAGACCTTTGATGAATTTAGTGACCTTAAGTTATTTGGGCTAGAAGGTCTTTTTGAGGACTGGTACTGTCTGTATTTGTATACACTGTTTCTCCTGTTGGAAGAAATACTTCTTTGTCTTTGTGAGCTTAAAAAAAGGCAAATGATAACTGGCTGCATTCTACTATCCACTTTTATGGTTTAATCTTACCATTCTTAAATCCAGTCTCCAACTCCTAAAGTGTCTACAAAACAGTGCATCTTTATGTAATGCTGTGTAATTAAATCACAGTTCCTTGTACTATCTAGTTTTACAGATAAGGAAATTTTATGCCCAGAATTACTTGAGACTTGCCCCATATTTTACACTGAAGTGCAGAAATAAAAAGTTAAATCAGGATCATCTTCCTTTTTTTCCTTCTGCACCCTGAAACGGTCTGACCCGAAAACTTTAATCTCGTATCTCTCAAATAGGGACATCTATAGGATATTGTTACAGAACAGCTAAGAATAGGTTGGAATGTTGTGAAGGAATGGCTTCTATTTAAGGACTAGCTGATGTGTGTTGGGGGCTGATGTATGTGCTGAGTGCTGTTTTACATGTTGTACCAGCCATTTCTCATGTAATGCAAGAACTGACACTGTTGCACAGATCATGAAATAGTCCACTAAGTGGCAGGGATGTGACATCAGAGTTCATGTTGTCAGAAACTACTTGGCTTCCAAATTTGTTTGGGAAATGCTAAGTTAAAATTTCTGCACTGTAGGACTTTTCTAAGCTTTTCATATGGAAAAGATGTTTGTTTGCGCAGGGGTGTGAGGGAAGTCAGACCTCGGAAGCACTTCCTTGCCAGAGAAAGAAACATAATGAGTATTTAAATGGAAAAATAAACCTGCAAAATTACTGGTAGTACCAAATTTTATTTTTAAGTAATACTGTGTTTTAATTGAAAGTTTACACAGCAAATAAGCTTCCACTGAACAATTTTTATACAAATTGATGGTGTTGGTTTCATTTTTTAACAACAAATCAGCAATTCTTATTTCCGTTCAGTTTCTGTGATTTTAACTCTCCTGCCCCTCCTTACCTTTGATCTTTGCAGTAGTGTTTATGTTGACCATCTGGTCTCGTGTAGTGGATAGTTTATGGGAGTATAGCATTCACAGGTGATGTTTATTTTATAAGCCAGTCTGTTATTTGGATGAAAGAAGGTGGGATTCTTGTAATCTTAAGTCCCCTACCTGAGTAGACTTCCAGTTGCCTTGCCTGCTTCCAAACCCGTGTGCTCTACATTTTGAAACTCTTTGATAAAGTGAAGGAATGCACAGAAATGAGAAGGCACAGGAGTCCTCGTCCCAATGCCAGTGTCCTGTTCATTCTTTGGACAGTCCCAGTTTATACATTATATTCAGCTATGCAAGGTAAATTTAACTGACTGCTTAATCACAGGTCAGCCCTACTGTACACTTTATAATCAGCTCTGCCTACTTCATCACAGATCACTTTAGTTTTGTTTTTTAAACTTATTAAGTGGGATTTTTTCGGTTATAAAGCTAGCTTTGGTGTGGTGGAATTTGGCTGGCCAACAGCAAGTAGACTTAGTCTGTTCTAATGAGGATGAATGGAATAATGATAAATAGATGGCGAGTTAATTCTGGAAGTCTGTTTTGTCATAATTGCAGTAATTTTTTTCAACCAGTGCTTGTATTGCCAGTCTTTTTCTTTCAGTATACAATACCTAAAAAAGTCCAGCACATGTGGGTTACAGGATATTTATTTTCTCAGTAGGCAGACCTGTTGAGAAAAGTTGTCTGTTCAGAGTAGCTCACATTTGCTGATGGGTATGCACATTGCCAATCTTTCTAGAGAGCAGTTGTGCAGTATCAAGAACCCTCAAAATATTTACACTCATTGATTTAGTAATCCTTCTGGAAACATCGTGAAATCAGAGAGATGGTCAGTGATTTCTGTAGCATTGCTGTTTTATAATGCAGAAACTGGTTGTAGCCATACATCAATGGGGAACTGCCTGGATATTTAAGCCAGAGTCAGAAGAGGAAGTGGAACCAAGGATGTCATTGCTGATGTTAAATGGATCTTGGCTGCAAGCAAGCAGAAAATGCCAGAAAGATGTTTACCTGTGTTTCATTGACAATGCTAAGGCATTGGACTGTGTAATTGTTACAAACTATGGATAACATTTTGAAGAATGGGAATTCCATAACACTTAACTACTTGTACTCACGAGGAACCTGTGTGAGCGAGTTGTATCCTTGCACACTGTTTATTCAGTCTGTATGCTGAACACGTAATCCAAGAAGTTGGACTGGAGGAAGAAGAATGGAGCATCAGAATTGGAGGAAGACTCATTAATAACCGGTGATACATAGTTGATATGATCTTGTTTGCTAAAAGGGAAAAGGACTGGAAGTCCTTGCTAAAGATGGTCAAAGACTACAGCCTTTAATGTTGATTACATTTCAACATAAAACAGAAATCCTCACAACTGGACCAAAAGCAGAATCCTGATAAGCAGAGAAAATACTGAAGTTGTCAAAGGGCTTCATTTTTCTTGGATCCGCAGTCAGTGCCCATAGAAGCAACGCTCAAGAAACCAAACAGTGTATTGCATTGCACAAATCTACCAAAGACTTGTAAAGTGTTAAATTAAAAAAGCAACGATGTCCCTTTGAGGACCAAGGTGTACCTAACCCAAGCCATGGTATTTTCAGTTGCCACAAATGTGTGTGAAAGCTGAACAATGAATAAGGAATACCACAGAATTGATGCCTTGGAATTATAGTCTTGGCAGTTGCATACTGCATATACCACAGACTGCCAGAAGAACGAACAGATCTGTCTTGAAGAAGTCCAGTTAGAAAGCTCCTTAGAAGTGAGGGTGGTCATGTACTTTAGATGTTGTCAGGAGGAACCAGTCCCTGGGCAAGAACATCATGCCGTATAAAGTAGAGGTTCAACAAGTAAGAAGACCCTGAATGAGATGGATTGATACAGTGGATGCAACAATAGGCTCAGACATGGCAACAGTTGTCAGGATGGTGCAGGACCACGCACTGTTGTATTCTGTTGTAATCAGCTGCACTTAACAACTGTCTATAATGACAAAGCCTTAGAAACAAGCTACGAGTACCAGGTTTACCTTAGTGTGTTCCTGATGAGAAAATTTTTCTCATTTGATTATCTTCTCCACAAAAGTCTTATCTGTTGATGTCTAAGATACCAGTAACCTCCTGGAAGTGTTCAAGGTATCATTTATTTTGGAGGAACAGATCTAACAGGGTACTTGGCTGTGTTTTGTTTTATCTCCGGGTACAGAGTGCTTCTAGGTTTGTTTTCCTGCCTGGAATGTGCTGGACTTATTCCGTATGGCAGCAGGGCATGGTATCAGTTTTGCTTCATTTTGATATGCAGTATGTCTCAAAAGAGATGGTGAGTGCCAGGAGTCCCAGGTTTAATGGTAAAGCTGTTGTATACGTTTTATTGCCTGGTGTCAGTCATCTGGTGCTGCTGTAACAGAAAAATCACAAATGGATGGCTTTTACAAAAAAATTGATCTTCTCATGGAAAAGTAGGCTAAAAGTCCAAATTCAGGGCATCAGCTCTGTTGGCTCTGGAAGAAGGTCCTGGTTGTCAGTCTTCCCCTGGACTGGAAGCTTCTGTGATGCAGGGACCCTAAGTCCAAAGGACATACTTTGCTCCTGGGACTGCTTCTTCCATGGTGGTCTGAGGTCCCCAACTCTCGGCTTGCTTCCCTTTCCTTTATATCCCAAGAAACTATTGTAAGACACTGCACACAGTCTTGTAGATTCAGCCCTACTCCACCAACACAACTGCCACCCATCTTCCCTCATTAACATTACAAAGGCAAGATTTACAACATGTAGGAACATCACAGACCAGGAGTCACAGACCAGTCAAATTGCTGGGTACATTTTTAGGAGACACAATTCAGCCATGACACCCGGAATGGCAAGAAGGACTACAGCCCAGTTCTGTTATCAGTCAGCTGTGCTAATTCCTCACCATGCCACCTCATCCTGGGGATCATTTTTGCTGATTCTTTTTCCTAACCATCTTCCTGTGTCTTCCAGTCTGTTTTCATAGTTGTTTGCAGGCTGTTACTATAGCTTGGTAATGGATTCTTTTTTCCCTCTCCTTACGTAATAGAGGTCCCTTTGTGTCCTAATGGCAGTAGAAACCAAAACCAAACCCACTGGCAGTAACACTGCTCTATTGGGAGGAGCAGTTGGTGGATTCGAACTGCTGGCCTTTTGGTTAGTGGTGAGTTCTTAACCATTGTGCCACTTTGGCTGTAATCACTAATACAAGACCTAACATGTTAGTTTCCTGAGGTAGTCAGACCTAGAGTTTTGGTTCTTTGAAAGTCAGAACACATGGGGGATCTTGTGAGGGAGCGGGTCAGGGGTAGGAAGAGTGTGTGCTCTGGAGTTGGGGCAGTCCCAAATTCCCATCCCTGTGCCGCACCAGGCCCCTCTGACCTGAAGCTGGTGATGCCTAACTGGCAGGACCGGTGAGAAGACTACATGATAACAACAAATTTGCTTCCAGCATTTACACTGGTTGGCTGAGCATTGCATGCATTGTTTCCTTTAAACCTCACAATATCTGTCACAGCAAGTGTGGAGTAAATATAGTCATTATAGCCAGGAGACTGATGGGAAAACTGAGACTTGGGGATTTAAGTAGTTGGCTCAGGGTCATACAGCAAACAATCTGGACTTTAAAATCACACAGTCACTTGATTTAGAGGCACTTAGTCACAGCACTGTACTGTATTTCGTTTCCACCGCTGCTGTAGAAGATGGTTCGTTTGCTCTGCCACCATGCCTAGTGCTAGCTCCCTGCCCCCTAGAGGCACCCGCTGTCACAGCAGTACCGCCATGCAGGTTGAGCCCACGAAACACTTGGGATGAAAATAACGCTAAGGATGTATATTACCCATACTCTTGGAAGCGATTTGCCAGTATATTTTGCCAGATGGAGGGCCTTGTAAGAAACTAGACTGTCTGTCCCTGCCCTCAGCTGTAGCTTGAGCTGCTCGTGATTCCAAGTGGCTAGTAGTGAACCTGTTATCCACTGAAGCTTAGAATATCCCTATTGCCTGAAACAGTCTGAGGTCCCCAGGGAAATAAACCCCCTTGGATTGTCCCCAAGAAGTTGCCAGCTATTCCCTTGTTGATTATGTATCAGCCTTCTCTCTTGGATAGCATAAGAGGTAGCATGGTCATCAGGAAGGTGGAGCAGTTAGAAATGCATTACGAGGTGCAACACTGAATAGGCCTGGATCATAGTAAGTGTAACACAGATGGAGAGGAATGGCAGTAAGTCGATGCCAGTGATGTCTCAAAGAGACAGACAGGATGTGCTCAAGGCGGTTTTCTGTTTATCACTGGGGAGTAGAAATGGTGACATACATTACAAAAATAGGACTGGACTGACTTAATCTCTTATGTAACTCTTGGTTCACACTCGCCTTAACTGAATGGAGAGAAGGTGGTCTGGAAGTTATTTTTGAGCTGGTTTAAATCTCAGCTCAATCACTTAACACAAATGAAGTGGCTTCCATGGAGTCACTCATATTGTAAATGGCAAAACTAGGAGCTCTGGTTGGCAGTTAATTATTTGGTTTTTTTTAGTGGAAAAGATGATTAGTTTATGCAGTTTGGAAAGCCAGTTTTCTGAATGTGACTTGCAGGAGGTGGTGGTAGAATTGTGGAAGGCATCCTGGTTGAACCAACCAAACCAGCTGCCTTAGAGTCAATTCTTGTCTCATAATGACCCTGTAGGACAGAGTAGAACTACCCTGTAGGGTTTTGAAGGGATACCAGGTGGATTCTGCCAGCCCTCTCGTTAGCACCTGAACTGTGTTAACCACTGGGCTACCAGGGCTCCGGAAAAGAAGAGTACTAGAAAGAACCTCTGATAATCTGCCCTGTTTCTTTCAGCAACTCTTGTCTGCTTTCTGAAACAAAAAACACTTGATGAAACATTGTTACATCTTTTCTTTAATTGTGATTAAGTGAAAGTATACAATTCAAATTAAATTTGCATGCCCACCTATCTGCATCTTCTGCTCTCCTTTCCCAGTAACAGCACACTCTTCCTTTTTGTTCTCTACTTGTTGTAGCCTATTAACAAGCTCCTGTCCTCTCCTGTCCATCCTTTTCTCTGCCATCTAGAAAGAGACCAGTAGGTCAGCGTCCTATAAATGTGTTGAACCATAAAGTACACATACCATATGGTCATGGTGTGTCCCCAAGTCCAGTCCATTTTTGTCTGAAGCATTGACCTCGGTGGTGGTTTCTGGACAAGGGCAGCCATGCTCCCAGGGGATACCCCAGGCCATCGGACTATCAGCTGTGGTCTTTTAGTAGAGTTGTCGAGCTGCACCCTTTTTTCTTGTGATGCTGTAGGAACTCAGCATTGTGTTGAGTTGGTGATTTATTTCTCATGTCATTAAAAAAGTGGCACTGAAATTTGTGTTGGGATTGCATTTTATATATATAGATCACTTTGGGTAAAATAGATATTTTCACAATGTTAAGTCTTCCTGTCCATGAGCAGAAAGGCATCACGGCTGCCTTTGGTGGTGGCCAGGCACCGTCTTGTTCTTCTGGTCACATGTTGATTCAGTCTCCCGTTTCCATGGGTCGTTCTGTCTTGTGGGCTCTTTTTTCTCTTGTCTTTGGTGCTCTTTATGACAGCTGGTCCAGCTCCGTTGGTGTTCCAGATCATTTGGTGTACCTGAGATGCACAGCTTGCTAGCTTTTAAGACCCCAGACGCCACTCACCAACGTGGGGTGCCGAAGACTCTTGGCAATAGTCTAATTATGCATATTGACCTCGGTGAACCCCGAGAGCGTGGTCCCCATGGCCCACCCATGTTATTTAATTCTTGCAGTATTGGGTTGAGGTTAGAAGAGCTTTCAGTTTATAGTGAAGTCCAATTAAGTTGATCTTCTTTCTACTGTGTGCTGTCACTGCTTTTACCTAACCAAATTTCTGTCAACTATGTAATCTGTGGCCAACTCTCTCCCTCCCTCCGCACCCTCCCCACCAAGGAGTCTTTTCTTCTGTACGTAAGTCTATTTTTAAGTCCTTTTAGCAGGTGTCCAATACAGTATTTGTCCTTTTACTGCTCAATGATTTCACTCAGCATCATGTCTTCCAATTGAAACCAGGTTATGAGATACTTCTTAAGATCATCACTATTCTTTATCATTGCATAGTGTTCTATTGAGTATATGTACGATAGTTTGTTTATCCACTTGTGTATTGATGGGCATCTGGGTTGATGCCATCTTTTCACTGTTGTGAACTGTGCTGCAGTAAACATCGATGTGCATATATCTGTTTGTGTGACAGTCTTTGTTTCTGTAAGATACATTCCAAGCAGTGGGATTACTGGATCAAATGGTATGTCTATTTCCAGCTTTTTAAGGAAGCACCAAATTGCTTTCCAGAGAAGTTGTACCATTTTACAGTCCCACCAGCAGTGTAGGAGAGTTCCCCATGTCTTCACAGCCTCTCCGCCATGTTGTTTTGAGTTTTTGGATCATGGCCAGCCTTAGTTGGAATGCGGTGGTATCTCATTGTAGTTGTGATTTGGAGTTCTTTAATAGCTAATGATTGTGAGCATTTCCTCATGTGTCTTGTGGCTGCCTGGATGTCCTCTTTGGTGAAATGTCTGTCCATCTCCTTTGCCCACTGCTTAACTGGGTTATTTACCCTTTTCTTGTTGATATTTTGCAGTGGCTTGTAGATTATGGAGATCAGACCTTGGTCCTACGTGTAGTTGTCAAATATTTGTTTCCCGTTCTGTCAGTGGTCTTTTAACTCTTTTGATAAAGTCTTTTGGATGAGCAAAAGTGTTTGAGTATTAGTGATTCCCATTTATCTGTTTTTCATTGATCATGCTTTGTCTGTCAGATTTTGAAGTCTGTCTCAGCTGTGTATTAAAACTTTCATTGTTGACCCTATTTTTTCTTGCATGATCCTTATTGTTTTAGGCTTTATATTTAGGTCTTTGATCCATTTTGAGTTAGTTTTTGTGTAAGGTGTGAAATACGGGTCTTGTTTAATTTTTTGCAGATGAATGTCCAATTTTGCCAACACTATTTATTAAAGAGACTGTTTTTACCTTAGTGTACAAAGTGTTTTCAAGTGGCAGCTGTTTGTAAGAGGATGGTTGCGTCTCTGGGGTCTCAACTGTGTTCATTGGTCTACGTGCCTCTTTTTCTGCCAGTACCAGGCTGTTTTGACATTGTGGCAATGTTAATAGGTTCTAAAGTTGGGTGGCGTGAGGCCTACTCCTGTGTTCCTCTTCTTTAGTAGTGCTTTACATATCCAGGGTTTCTTCCCTTCCCAAACAAAGTTGGTGGTTTGTTTCTCATGTCATTAAAAAAATGACACTGGAATTTGTGTTGGGATTGCATTGTACATAAGATCACTTTGGGTAAAATAAACATTTTCACAGTGTTAAAATCTTCCTATCCATGAGCAGGGTAGCTTTCTCCATTTATGTCAGTTTCTTTTGGTTTCTTGCGGTAAGGTGTTGTTGTTCTCTCTGAATAAGTCTCGTTTCTCTGGTTAGATTTATTCCTAGGTATTTTATCTTCTTGGGGGCTATAGTAAATGGTATTGATTTGGTGATTTCTTCTTTGATGATCTCTTTGTTGGTGTAAAGGAATCCTACTGATTTACTTGTGTTTATCTTATATCCTGATACTTTGCTGAACTAGTAATTTGAGTAGTTTACTTAAGGATTCTTTAATTCTCCGGATATACAATCATATCATCTGCAGATAGGGAGATTTTTACTTCTTTGCTGGATGCCCTTTGTTTCTTTGTTCTGGCTAGAACCTCTAGTACAAGTTGAATAGAAGTGGTGAGAGTGGGCATCCTTGACTAGTTCCCATTCTCAAGGGGTGTTCTTTGAGTCTTTCTCCATTCAGGATGATGTAGGTGGTTGGCTTTGCCTAAATGCCCCTTATTGTGTTGAGGAATTTGTCGTCTATTCCTATTTTGCTGAGTTAGTATGAATGGGTGTTGGACTTTGTCACATGCCTTTTCTGCATCAATTGTCAAAATCAGATGATTCTTTTGTGCTATTTATGTGGCTGATTGATCACATCAGTTGTTTTTCTAATGTTGAACCAGCCTTGCATCACTGGTATGAATCCAACTTGGTCATGATGATTTATTTTTTTGATATGTTGTTGACTTCTACTGGCTAGGATTTTGTTGAAGATTTTTGCATCTAAGTTTATGAGTGATGTTCGTCTGTAAATTTTTTTTTTTTTTTTTGGTGGAATCTTTCCCTGGATTTGGTATCAGGGTTATGCAGGCTTCATATGATGGATTTGGGAGTATTCCATCCTTTTCTATGCTGTGAAATAGTCTCAGTAGTATTGGAGTTAAGTTTTCTTTAAAAAAGTTTGGTAGAATTCTCCTGTGAAGCCATCAGGGCCAGGACTTTTTTTTTGGTTGATAGTTTTTTTATGATGTTTTCAGTCTCTCCCTTTGTGATGAGTTTATTAAGTTGTCCTACTTCTCCTTGTGATAATTTTGGTAGGTGATATGAATCTAGAAATCTGTCCATTTCCTCTAAGTTTTCAAATCTGTTAAGAGTGCATCTTTCGTAGTATTCTGTTATGATAACTTTTAATTTCAGTTGGGTCTGTTGTGACATCTCCCATCTCATTTCTTATTTGGGTTTGTTTTCTGTCCTGTTTTTCCTTTGTAAGTTTAGCCAGTGGTTTATCAGTTTTGTTGCTCTTTTAAAAAAGCCGGAAACCCTGATGGCGTAGTGGGTTGAGTGCTACGTCTGCTAACTGAAAGGTTGGCAGTTCAGATTTGCCAGGCGCTCCTTGGAAACTCTATAGGGCAGTTCTGTTCTGACCTCTAGGGTTGCTATGAGTTGGACCCGACTCAACAGCAGTGGGTTTTTTGGAGGGAGTGGAGTTTCAAAAAAGAAACTTTTGGTTTTGTTGATTTTTTCAGTTGTTCTGTGATTCATTTAGTTCTGCTCTCATCTTACTTGTTTTCTTCTGATGCCTGAGTAATTCCTCTGTTGCTTTCTTTCTACTTGTTTAAGCTGTAGGGTTAATTCTTTTGTTTGGGCCCTTTCTTCGTTCCAGATGTTTGCATTTATAGAGATAAATTGATCTCTGAGCCCTGCTTTTGCTGTATCTCATAGTGTCTAGTAGGATATGTTTTCATTCTGATTTGACTCCATGAATTTATTTTCTCCTTGATTTCTTCTATAACCTGTGGATTTTTGAGCTAGGTATTGTTCAGTTTCCAGGAGTTCAAATTTCTACCCATGTTTTTTCTGCTATTGATTTCAACTTTTATGGCTTTGTGGTCCAAGAAAATGCCTTTGCTTTATGTCCTAACACATGTTCTATTCTGGAAAATGTTCCATGTGCACTGGAGAAGAAGGTGTACTTATCTGTTGATGGGTAAAAAGTTCTGTATGTATTGAGGAGATCTAGTTAGTTAATTGTCTCATTAAGATCTTCTGTCTCTTTACTGAGCTTTTTTCTGGATGGTCTGTCCATTACTGAAAGTGGTGTGTTGAAGTCTCCAGCTATTACTGTGGAGTAATCTGTCTCATTTTTGAGTGTTGTCAGTGTTTGATGTATTTAGATGCTCTGGTATTGGGTGCATAAATATTTAATATTGTTGTTTTCTGCTTCTGTATTGAACGTTTCAGCAATAAATAGTGACCATTTTACATTAAAGTCTATTTTATCTGAGGGTAGTATTGCCACTGCTGCTTTTCTTTGTATATTGTTGTCTTGGTATATATTTTTCCATCCTTTAATGGTCAGTTTGTCATATCTTTGAGTCTGTGTGCTTCTTGTAAACAACGTATAGACAGATTGTGTCTTGTGATCCAGGATATCACTTGCTGTCTCTTTTTTGGAGTGCTCAGTCCATTTACCTTCAGTGTAATTATTGATAGGTATGTGTTTAATATTGTCAGTTGATGCTTTTATTTTTGTGTTGCTGATGTTTTCTATGTTGCTGTTAATATTTTGTTCTGGGTCATTTCTTTATAGGTTGACTTTTCATCTTTTTCAGTGTTGGTTTCGTGTTTGTTGAGACTTCTGTATTATGTTTCTTGTTTTGGTATGTTGCATTGTTAATCTGCTTTGCAGCTAGTCCTGTGATCCCCATTACTATTCTAAGGTTAAACCACACTTTAACGTCTGTGTATCTTTTTAATTTCCTCTCTATCAGAAAGGATGATAACTGCTGTAATATATACCTCTTTTTAGTGTAATGATGTCATAGTTTTCGTGATATGATCACTGGTTCCCTTCTTTTAATATTGTAGCTTTGGTTAGGCTTTTTAGCTTCCCTAGCTGAGTAGCATTCTGGATACTGTGCCCTGCATTGCCTCAAGTATTCACTCAATGTTTTTGCTTTTTTAAGCAAAGAGCTTCTTTCAGTGTTTCTTGTAGTTTTGATTTGGTTTTTATAGAGTCTCTAAGCTTGGGTGTATCTGTGGATGTCTTAATGTGATCTTCATACTTGAGAGACAGTTTTGCAGGATATGTATTTTTTGATTGGAGGTTTATCTACTTCAAGACTTCGAATGTGTTATCCCACTGTCTTCTTTCCGAAATCTTTTCTGCCAAGAAGTCAGGCAAAAGCCTACAGGGCTTCCTTCTCAATGTTAACTTTGCTTTAAGCCTCACTGCTTTTAGGAGCCTGTGTTTATGTTTCATTTTATTAAGCTTGATTTTACTATGTCTTGGTGTCTTTCTTTTAGGTTCCTGTTTTTGTGGTGGTTACTATGCATCTTGGAAATCTACATTCTCTTCTTTCATAATTTCAGGGAAGTTTTCTGTCAGGAACTCTACAGCAGTACTCTCTGTATTTTCAGCTATCCCTCCCTGTTCAGGAGCTCCAATTATTCATAGATTATTATTCTTAATAGAGTTCCATGTGTTTCTTAATGCTTCTTCATTTTTCTTATGTCTTTTCTCTGATTTCTCCTCAGAAATGCTGATGTCAGTTCCTCTGTCCTCAGACTCACTAGTTCTGGCTTCCATTTCCTCAGTTCTACTCTTTTTGTCTTTGGATTGAATTGTCTAATTCTGTAATTTTATTATTGATCTGCTGGATTTCAGAGTGTTGATGTTTTATCAGTTAAAATAGCTTGCTTAATTTTTTGTTTTGTTCTGCTGCAGTTTGTTTACTCTCTAGGAGGACTGTATATGTAATTCTTTTGTACTCGACCTCTGGTAGTTTCAGAAAGGCTTCTTCACCTGAGAGGTTTATTGGTTCTTTATCTTGGGAGTTTTCCAGAGCTGTAGGGGACTGTTTCTTTAAAGGTTTAGCAAAAAAACATGCTGAACCTGGGACCCACCTCTCTTCTTTCAGAGGATCAGTCCTGTATTACCTTTTGTCCACTCTCTGAAAGTGATAGTTTTCATGTATTTTGGTCAGTAGTTTCCTAGGTTTTTGTAATAGGAGGGCAAATTCCATACTAGATAAATCTTTATACGTAGAAGCAAAAAGCTGTTCTCTTTTTCATTTAGTATCTTCCTGTGTTTCAGTTTGGATAGTTTCTATGCTGTGTCTTCAGATTCTGTCATCTGTTGTGGTATGTAATATGCTGTTGAACTCATCTAAGTGTATTTTTCATTACAGGTACATATTTTTCACTGCTAAAGGCTACATTTGGTTCTTTTTTATATTTTTCTTTTCTTTCCATGTTACGTTCATGTTTTCCTTTAAATCTTTGAGCTTATTGAGCATGTTTACAATAAACCAAAAACCACACCCACTGCCGCTGAGTCAGTTTCGACTAATGGTGACCCCATAGTACAGAGTAGAACTGCCCCATAGAGTTCCTAAGGAGCACCCAGCCAATTTGAACTGCTGACCTTTTGGTTAGCAGACTTAGCAATTAACCACTACACCACCAGAGTTTCCACATCTATAGTATGTGTTTTCAAGTCCTTGTCTACTAATTCCAGTCATCTCTGACATTCCTATCACTAGTTATCTTTTTTTCGTGAGTGTGGACCATGTTCTGATTCTGGACATGTCTAAAGAATTTGATTTGAAGGCTGAACACTGTGAGTGTTATTATTTACACTTTATTACGTTGCTCTAAAGAGTATTGAAGTTTGTTGCAGTTGACAGCCACTTGCTTATCATTTAGATCCTTTTAATAAAACTTAAAACCTATAAGTTTTATTAAAACAAAACAAAAAGACATTGTCATTGAGTCAGTTCTGACTCATGGTAATGCCGTATGTTACATGGTAGTACTGAGCTCCATAGGGTTCTCTGAGCTGTGGTCTTTATAGTAGCAGATCATTAAGCCTTTATTCCACTGAGCCACTGGGTGGGTTCAGACCACCAACTTTTCACTTAGTAGATGAGCCCAAACTATTTGCACTATCCTGAGACCTTACAGTTTTTAGAGATGGTCTAAAATACTCATTACTATAGGACTAGGATCTTTAATACCAAAGCATGTTCTCTCTGGAGTCTCTCTGCTATTTGCTCTGAATAGTCAGTCAGTCAGGTCTCTTTACTCTGGCTGGACAGAATTAGAATGTGTCCCAGTTAATCTGTACCAGTTGTTCCTTCAGGGCCAGAAGTGGACATCTCACTGGAGCATCGTTTTATTAGGTACTGCCTATCTTACTGATCCCAGAACAACCCAGTGAGGTGTAGGTAGTGTGATCTTCATTTGATAAATAAAGGTGGTGAGGCCTCAAGAGCGTGATTCTATGACATGTTAATAGGTGTCAGGGCTGGGTCTGGAGCTCAAGCCTCTCTGTATCATAACAATACCTTTTACAAGATCTGTAATGACCGGGAGAGCCATATATATGGAATATTTTCTCAATTATGAGGTGCATAATTTTACATGTTTAAAAGTTGGTCCTCACTATTGGTGAGTTCACCAGCCTACTAAAAATTTTTTGTAATCCCTGAATCAGTACTTGTGGCACTTTAGTGGTTATTCACAGGCATGCACAGAGCAGTGAAAATACTGAATCATCCAGTACACATGTTCCCAGCCGAAGTTGAGCATGGTGACTTGACCCTACCTTATTGTTTCAGCTCACATTCCTACAAGTGTGCCACAGTTTTTATATCTTTGTGCTTTTTGTTGGTGGCAGTGCTGAAATGCCTTCTGTGATTCCTAAGGGCAAGAAAGTGATGGTGTGCCATAAGGAGCAAATACATGTATTAGATAAGCTTTATTCAGGCATGAGTTAGAATGCTGTGGCTATGAGTTAATGCTAATGGTTAAAGTGTCTTTAAACAAACACATGAAACAAGTTGTTATATATACTTGTGGGTTTTTTCTACAATTTTTTTTTTTCCTGGAATGGGCTTCTAAAAATAAATTACTTTAGATGAAGGTTTGGAGAACAAAGTAGATTCCCATTAAATAGTTAATATATTATTTTGTGACCTTGGTTACCAACTCTACATGTCAGTGTTCTGTCTTCTTGACCTTGGGTTCCTGATCATCCTGTTCCCTCGTGCCTTCTTGTCCTTGTCCCTGGGCTCATGTGCCCCTTTAGTTTCATCTAAAACAAGGGTATGTGTGATTGGTTAATGAAAATGGTGTGACCAGAGGCTCACAGGAACCTAACCCTCTGTTCTCCTGGGAGCAGTGTGTTTGCTAATTCAGTGTTCATGGTGCCTTCATGGAATGTTAACTGCCGTAAACAAGAATGAGCAGTATCTTAAATCAGGAGAATGTGTCTTGAAGAAACAGAAATTAATGGGATCATTTGCTTGTCTTCAGAAAAGCTGTCATTGAATCAGTTATGGTACATCTAAGATCACGGTGTCTTACAATGAAGGAAATACATGTTTCCAACTCTATGTAATAGAGCCTTGTTGACAAAATGTATTTGTATGCTAGGCTCAGGACTGGTGATTTCTTAAAGCAAAATGTGCGTCTAAAAGTTTGATACCTCTACTTGTCTCTGCAGGTATTTTATGCATGGTGTGTGTCGGGAAGGAAACCAGTGCCTGTTCTCACATGACTTGGCAAACAGCAAGCCCTCCACCATCTGCAAATACTACCAGAAGGGCTGTTGTGCCTATGGAGCTCGTTGCAGGCAAGAACCTCAGCTGTCCTCAGCTCAGTACTAGCGGCGATGCATATCCTTCCCTCTGAAGCATGGGTTCTGCTGAGGGAAAATTGCTAATTTAAAAGTAATGTGACAATATTAACAGAAGTATGGCAGACAGTTTTAAAACCAAAATGCTGATTTATTTCCAAGTTACTTTTCAGGCTTTATCTTATGAGTATGTAGTCATGAAACTGCAACATTTCAGTGTGTATAAGAGTTTATATCTTGCTTTTTTCCCACTTAGCATATCATAAAACTTCTATGTCACTGTTGTGTCTCTTAACTGTAATTTTATAATGATTCATGTTAATGTACCATGTGTTCTGTGTCTGGAAGTGGAGGAAGGTGTGTGTGCGTGTGTGTCCACTGATTCACCTGTGTGTGCTTTGTTTAGATATGATCACACAAGGCCCTCCGCTGCAGTGGGTGGTGCTGCAGGTGCTGTGCCCCTTGGCGTGCCCTCCCCAGGCTTCCACAGTCCTCACTCTGCTTCTGACCTCTCTGCATCTTTTATGAAAACAAACTTACACGATCCTGGGAAACGTGAAAAGAGAACACTGGTACTGAGAGACCGAAGTAAGCAGAAATCTCTCATTGCCTCTTGTTGAAAAGTAGTCTTTTTCTTCCCGTGTTGCTCATTTGTGATACTCCTGTTCTTGTCTTGTTAAGAGGACCTCTATCCTAGTACTCATTCAGATGTTGAGGCTCCAGAACTGGTCTGAGAAAGGTTCCCTGGGCTGCAGTGTTTGGATGCTGTGTCTGCCTCATGCCAGGCTGAGCCCCAAGTTTGTCTTGGTAAAACATAAAAAATTATCTTTTTGTCAGTGGGTAACTGCCACCTGCCTGAGTTGGTTGCCCAGCTGGTGAGAAGCACCAGGCTACTCATTCTAACGGTAAATGGGTTGACAGAGAGCACATTTCACCTTTCGATTTTTAAGTCAAGTTCACAGACTCGTCTCACGTACTTTAGACATGGGAAGGACCAGTCCCTGTAGTAATTTGTCATGCTTGGTGAAATAGAGGGTTTGTGAAAAAGAGGAAGACCCAGACCCTCGGTGAGATGGACTGACACCGTGGCTGCAGCAGTGGTCTTCAGCAGGCACCCACTGTGAGGACGGTGCGGTTCTGTTGTAAGTGAGGTCACTTTGAATCAGAACCAGCTCAGTGGCACCTAACAACAACCACAACAAAATAGTCCTTAGGACTTGAGGCTGCGCCTTTGGAAATAGAACAGCATTTCGGAGTTTGAAATGGTTCTCTACGCTGGAGCAGGGTTTGGGATAAGGAAGACTGCAAATTGTTAAAGTTGTTTGTATTGGCTGGTCCTCCCCGTGTGAAGGGATTTTAATTGTGCAGTATAAGATAGGCAGGTTTCCTCTTAAACTAACATGTAGTCAATTCTGTCAAGTATGGTCCCTTGAAAAGGCTCGGGAATATGTGTGACGGAAAGGCAGTCGCTTGTATCGTGAGCGGGGGTTGCCGCCACAGCACAGTGCGACACTGGCTTCAGGACCCGAAGACTTACTGTTGGTTTTATCGTAGCTCACTTTACAATACTGGGTAACCACTGGTACAGAGGAAACTGCGGAAACTCCAGGATTCTGTTGGCCTCATTCTGAGTACCCTCCTGACGCCTCAATTTTCACATCACCCCAGAGGGGTTGAGGGGAGCAGGAAGAATGCAGGCCTTGGAAACAGACAGGCCTGGGTTCCGGTCTCCCCGCAACCCTGGCTGTGTAAACGTAGGCACAGTGTTTGCTTTTCTGCACTTCAGGTCCCTCGAAATGGGGTAAAATCTCTTCCTTACAGGGTTACTGGAAGGCTTACATCAGATTTAGTACCCAGAGTGCCTAGCTTAGGATCCAGCAGAAAGAGAACATGGAAAATCTGGTTGTCTTCCATTCCTTCAAAGTCAGTATTCCTGTTTTCTTTTTCAGAGTGCTAACTGATTCATGTGCTGACGTTTCTATACTTGCCACTTTCACACATCTACTTTAGTATTTTTCTGTATAAATAGATGATGGCCTGCTTTGCTGTCTCCTGATCTTGATGTTCGTGCTTTTCAGTTTAATTATTATAAGTAATGTCATTGTGACTTTTATACTATTCTGTTTAGTTTTCCCTCTGCTTTATAGTCTCAGGAGTGAAATTCTGGAGGTCAGAAGTGCTTGATTTGTTAGATTTTGGCTCACTGCTTGCCATGAAGGTTAAGTCAGTTTTCACTCTTGTGTGTGCTGTGTGTTTGAATTAGATCTCTGTGGCCTGACTGAGGACAAGGCCCTACCCTGTTTGGTGAGTAACCGAGGGGGCTGCAACGACCCCCAGAATAGCCTGGAGATGAAGCCGCATTCCTACCTGGAAGCCATCAGGAGCGGCCTCGATGATGTAGAAGGCAGCAGCCCCTACACCAGCGGGCAGCAGCTGTGCCCCTACGCTGCTGCTGGGGAGTGCCACTTTGGAGACACTTGTGTCTACCTGCACGGGGACGTGTGCGAGATCTGCAGGTTACAGGTCCTGCATCCCTTCGATCCAGAGCAAAGAAAAGCACACGAGAAGGTAAAGGCGCAGACCTCCGTGGGGGCTTGCTCTCAGGCACGTGAGCTACACTGAGGGACTTAACGTGGGTAGTTCTGCCAGTACATCTTTCTGCCAGCAATGCCTGTAGTATACCTGGTGTATTTATAGCTGGTTTTCAACTTCCTTTTTCTGTTGTCATTTTGACAATTTTTTATTACATAGAATAAAGAAAAAAAGAACAGTCAGAAACAATGGAGAATTCAGACCAAATGTAGCGCCGGAGCACGGAGAGTGAGTGAGTGAGTGAGTGAGTGAGTGTGTGTTTGTGTGTGTGTCTTACACAAAAACATAAGTAAACACACATACTCATGATTGGAGCCTAGCTGGGCATGTTCTGGAGAATTTGAGGATCCCAAAAACCTAGAATCTGAGGAGCTGAGTGTTGGACAGGACCTTTGAGGTCATTCATTTATCAAGCAATTATTGAAGCTTCCTCATATTGGATTCAAGGGTATGAAGGTGGAAAAGAGAGACAGGACTATGAAGTGAGAGACTGTATCACTTTAGGGCTAGACCCTAATGAGGGAGCCAGCGGTACTGGGGGCCTGTTAGGGCAAGACCCCACTCAACAAGGGCCTGGTGCCGCCTCCACAGACATAGTTCATTCCTGGGTAAATTACAGTTGCACAGTCTGACTGGTCGTGGTTCCAGGAGCCGCTGTGGGACCCAGAGTCTGAGTCTGTTGTTTCCCCGCCTCCCCAGTGAGTTTATCGTCTAAGTCTAGAGTCAGAGCTTTCCTCTCCCCAAGACGTGCCAAGGTCTTGGTGTTGTGCCCACTAGTTTGTCTCCCGTCTGTGTCCAGTAGGTCCCCGGGGCAGGGCCGAGGTCTGAGTAGTCCTGGCACATGGTGCTGACACCAGGGAGGGCGTGCTGAGTGGGTGAGTGCATTAATTAAGCCAGTTTTCTCAGAGCAAGGTAGTACTGCTTACCTTTGACTCTGGGCTGCCAGTCCCATGTTTCAGGAGAAGGACTAGTCAGCACTGCTCATGTTGACATGGTTCCCATTGGGGAAGGGCACTGCCTGGAGCTGCCAGGAGCCCAGGGTTCCAGGCTGTCTGAAATCCATGGGCCCATTGCAGTCCCCTAACCTGTGTGATCCTCTGTTGTCTTGGCTCTGAAATGGGGGTGACTGTGTCATAGCAGGAAAGCAGAGGGCTGGCCCTGGACTGAGGTCCTTTTAGTGACCTGAGGGATAGCTTGGTGTCTGGATCTGGGGGAATGGGCTGGGCCTGCCTGAAGCGGGGTGTTGGTGGCTGGCAGCTGCTCCCGGGGCTCACTCACTCCTCTGTGGTCCAGCACCTGAGAAACTTCTCTTCATCCCTGTTTGTGCTCCAGATTTGCATGTCAACCTTTGAACATGAGATGGAGAAGGCCTTTGCCCTCCAGGCGAGTCAGGACAAAGTGTGCAGCATCTGCATGGAGGTGATTCTGGAGAAGGCGTCTGCTTCCGAGCGGAGGTTCGGGATTCTCTCCAGCTGTAATCACACCTACTGCTTGTCCTGTATCCGGCAGTGGAGGTGTGCCAAGCAATTTGAGAATCCCATCATTAAGTAAGTATGGCAGGGGGCTTAGCTGGGGAAGCTGGGCAGGAAGTGGCATCCAGGACTTTGTCCATCTGCACCGAGGCCTCCTCTTTGCCCCCAAGAGGTATTTTAATGCAGAGACCATTGGGTGAGTCGAGGCTTCAGCCCCATGCTAACTGCATGATCTCAGGCAAATCATTTACCCTTTCTGAATCCAAGTGCCTTTTCCTATAAAGTGTGGATAAGGAAGCCTACCAAACCTCCAGAGTGCTGGGGGACACTCAGCAGAGGTAGTACATGCAGAAGGTATTAAACAGTGCTGGCCTGTTCTTCATCTCTGAGGCCTGCCGTTACTAGTGGCGTGACCACGGACAACTACTTACTAATCTTTGTGGGCATTGTTTCTCATCAGTGAAATGGGGCTACTTCAGGACTAACCAACCTGAAAAGGCATGTAAAGCATTCCACGTGATGTGTGATGTGCTCCCTGCAGCCTGTGGAGAATTCATAACCTGTGCTGAGGGTTGGGGACAAGCTAACGTGTGCTGAACACTTAGTAAATGTGCTACGTACATTCTCTTCATGCATATGACTCGTGTAATTCTGAAAGACTCCGTGGTCGTCATCCTCACTTTATAGCTAAGAAAACGAGGCATGGTGAGATCCAGTAACTTGTCTGAAGTCACATGTTATGTGGTGAAAATGTGGTGAAATAACAGCTTTATTGAGATAAAATTGTGTAATTTAGGCAGCTCAAGAATACAGAGTCTTTTAATGAAATGTGCAAAGAAGTAGAGGTAGAAAAAGCAAAAGAGGTAGAAAAGCAAAAGAAGAACATGCTGTACGTTTCTCAGGCTGAAAGAACTGAAAAGCCGAGCTTCGCGTTGGCAATAATGAAGGATTCTGTGGGGAGAACCCTAAATGACCCTGGAAGCATCAAAAGGTGATGGAAGAAATACACAGTCACTGCACCTGAGAGAATTGGTTGGTGATCAGCCGTTTCAGGAGGTAGCGTTTGATCAAGAACCGATGGTCTTGAAGGAAGCAGTCCATGCTGCGCTGAAGGGAAGGGCAAAAAACAAAGCTCCAGGAATTGATGGAGCACCAGCTGATGTGTTTCTGTGAACAGATGTATCACTGGAAGCACTGACTTCGCTACGCCAGGAAATTGGGAAGGCAGCTTACCTGGCCCACTGACTGGAAGAGATCCATATTTGTGCCTATTCCAAGGAAGATGATCCAACAGAATGCAGAAATTATCCAACAATATCATTAATATCACATGCGAGTAAACTTTTTTCTCTTTTTATTGTACTTTAGGTGTAGGTTTGCAGAACAAACTAGTTTCTCATTAAACGGTTAGTGTATGGACTGTTTCATGGCGTTGGTTAACAGCCCCACAGCAGGTCAGCACTCTCTTTTCTTCTAAACCTTTGGCTTCTTACTGCTAGCTTTGCTGTCCCCTCCTGTCTTCTAGTCCTCTGTGTAGTCTCATTTTGTTTTCTGAGACTGTCCAATCTTTGGCTGAAGGTTGAACCTCAGGAGTGACTTCATTACTGAGCTGAAAAGGTGTCTGGAGGCCGTGCTGTCAGTGTTTCTCCAGTCTCTGTCAGGCCAGCGGGTCTGGTCTTTGTTTTTTGAGGTACAGGTTTGTTGTACATTTTTCTTCAGCTCTGTCTGGGACCCTCTGTTGTGATCCCCGACAGTCTCTGTGGGTGGTCGGGCACCATCTAGCTGTACTGGTTTCAGTCTGCTGGAAGGCGTTGTACATGTGGTCCATTAGTCCTTCAACTAATGTTTCCCTTGTTTCTTTAGTTTTCTTCTTCCTGATTGCTGAAGGGGTGAGACCAGTGGAGTATCCAGGATGGCTGCTCACAGGCTTTTAAGACGCCAGGCACTACTCACCAAAGTAGCATGTATTGCATTTTCTTTTTTGATGTGTGCATTTCTTGAGATAAATTAACCTTGGAAGACTGCCTTTGCTGTTTCCCAAAGGTTTGTAGTATGGTATGTTTTCATTCTTGTTTGATTCTAGGAATTTTTTTTTTTTTTTTTTTGGCTCAGTAGCTATAACAATGGGCTAAAGTAGAACAATAGTTGCGAGGATGGTGCAGGACCAGGCAGTTCTTCGATCTTCTGCACAGAGTGACTGTGCATGTGACTGCCGTGTTTTACTCAGCCTAGTGTTCAGGGTTCATCCCTGTTGCAGATATATCATCACTTTATTCCTTTTATTGTTGAATAATATTCCATTGTATGGATCTACCACATTTTGTTTAACCAGCCTCAGTTCATGAGTGTTCAGTTATTTCAACTGCTATGGACACTGGTGTACAAGTTTTTGCATGGATATATGCTTTCCTTTCTCTTGGTATATATCCAGGAATGGAGTAGCTGGGTCATGTGGTAATTCTTATGTTTAATATCTTAAGTAACTGCTAAACTCTTTTTCATAGCAGCTGTACAATTTTGTATCTCCATCAGTAATATATGAAGGTTCCAATTTCTTCACACCCTCCCTGACACTTGCTATGGCCTATATTTCTGATTGTACGTGTTCTAGTGGCTATAAAAGGAGCCCTACAGTGGCACAGTGCTTAAATGCTCAGGTGCTTACCAAAAAGGTCAGCAGTTCCAACCTATCAGCTGGTTAGAATAAGTTGTTTTTTAGCAGCACCTTGTTTTTCTGCAGATAGCATGCCCATGTAAATAATGCACACACGTTTAGCGTGCAGAAATAAGGAAATTGTGTAAAAAATTGCAGTATAGTACACCCATGCATATACCATGTATATCTCATGACAGTTTCTGAAGTGAATTTCAGCCTCTTTCACACTTATTCAGTAGCTGGAAAATGTTAGTTTGGATCATATTTGGATAGTAATGGTATAAGCCATGGTCAGGAAGTCACGGATGGAGTTTGGTAGTAACTTGGTAATTGCAGAGCAAACTGGTGAAACTGTGTTGTCTGGTATTTTGGTAATTAAATCCTTGTTGCTTTTGAGTCTTAATCAGACTTTTGAGTCTGCTGACTTCTGTTCATAGGTCACATACTGTCAGTTGGAAGCTTAGAGCGAAGCCTGTGTTGACACTAAGTGGCTAGCAATAGAAATCTTGATTCAGTCTGCATTGAAATAATTATCACAGTCATCTCTGGCTTTTAATTGGAAGAGTAAATGAAGCAAAACTAATACATAATCACTCTTAGCTCAACAGTTCAGTGTGAAACCATATCAGGTCATTTTAAGTGAAACCAACAGTCAGTGTTAGGTCTGCTTATTTCATAGTCTGATTAGTCTGATTATTTCCTAGTCTCATTAGTGCCAGTGTCTGTGATCAGAAGTCACTTTAGTGATGTGCTTTTGAGCATATGAAAAGAGCCTTGCTTCTTGTGTGCCTCACGTTTGAATTCTATGCTCTCTTTATTATAACCAGCCTGTTCCTGATTATATTGTACACATTTTTTCAGTTCACAGATCTGAATCTTAGAACCCTTTAGGATCATGGCTGGAATTAAATGCGAGCCTCTGCATCTGTGACTTCAAGCCGAAAATTCTTGTGAGGGCTGGAGAGCCAAGCAACAGAGCAGCAGCAGGAGAGTTAGGGATTGGAAAGTTGTCCGTTCGAGAATGGCGAAAGGAGCTGGGAGAAAACAATCCACAAAAACACACGAGTCGTGGGCCCTGAGTTGGAGAACAACTGGAAAGAAGAGGTTATTTCTCCAAGGGAACAAAATCAAGCTGTCCCCATGGCACAGTCAGTCAAGCTGTCCCCATGGCACAGTCAGTCAAGCTGTCCCCATGGCACAGTTGAGATTAAAGTAAAGCTTCTTGGAAATGAAAGAAGAATCTCAGGTTTCAAGGGCAGTTAGTCACCTGGATTTCTGATTTGATGAAAAATGAGAAACGTGAAAGTGAGAACCACTGATGATGATAGTGGGCGAATAAAAGGGCCTGTTGTAGAATGAAATAGTTTCTTTTGGTGACTTCCATTTGTTGATTTGAATGAGATAGATTATCAAAAATTATGTTTCAGTTTATGACTTCAATAAAATATAAAAGACATCTTGTTCCTGTAGCTTCAGGCCTAGGTTCATTTCTTGCTTAGCTGTTTTCTAGCTCTTCGTTGGTTTCGACGTAGTATCCATTTCCATCCCAGTCTCATTCAGGTAACCATTGGTTACACTTGGTTTAGGAAAATACTTATCTTAAATGAAGCTTCCATGAAATCAGTTTTATCCTGGTAATACTAAATCCGTTGGACAAAAAAATAATAATTGAAATTGAAGTCAGCAACATGAAGAAACACTGGTATAGTGTGCTTGTGAAAAGAACATGCAGGGGGTTGTGAGGTTTGCAAGAGCATGAGACGTGTTATTTGTGTAAAAAATGCAACAAGTGAGGTTATCATATTTCCTGCTTGACTGTGATTGCACATTTTAGGATTTTTGGTTAAGAAAATCATGCATTTAAGCAAAGGGTTAGTAGCAGAATGTGCACAGGACTTATAAAATCTCTTTACTCACCAGACTTTTATTTCAGGTCTTGTCCAGAATGCCGTGTGATATCGGAGTTTGTCATTCCAAGTGTATATTGGGTAGAAGATCAGAACAAAAAGAATGAGTTGATCGAAGCTTTCAAACAGGGAATGGGGTAAGTATTCAGATACGATCCTGGTGTCTGCCCCGTTCTGGTTTCGGTCATTGTCATCATCTGCATAGGGTTTGGTGTACTCTGAAGGGTGTCTTCCTTCTCTCAGCACCATGCTGCACACTGGGAATGCAGCACTAAGCAGGATTGTGGAGTGTCTGCCTGTGGGAGCTCCAGTTAGGAGTCTTTGAATGCTGCATTGACTTCCGTAACTGGAAGTCCTGATTTTTGTTGGTAAAGTTGGCTTGTCACCTGTGATCATTCATTCAGCAAATGTCTGTTGAGGATCTGTTGTGTAATAGGCCTTGTCTAGTTGCTGAGGATTCAACATTGAATAAATCAAACAGAAACCCCAGCCCTCACACAGCTCACACAAAAAACAATTAATTATAAAGGACAAATAATGAAAATACCTTCTTTGGATGATCAGTGCTAATAAGAGAAAGCCATGGAATAGGAGATAACGGGGTAGGGGGCACAATCTGAGTGTGCCACGCGAGGTGGGGATGCCTTAGTGAGAATGTTTGAGCAGAGACCCAGGGGAGGGGAGGCTTTGTTGGGTAAAGGTCATTCCAGATGAAGGAAAATCAGTACAAAGACTGTTGGCAGGAGCTCGTCTGGCTTGTTCAAAGACAAGCAAGAAGTAGCTGGATGAGCCCATTGAGAAAGAGTACTGGAGATGAGGTCCACATGGTAATGAGGCAGGGGCAGGGAGCAAATTTTGTAGGGCTTTATAGTTATTGTAGCAGTCCTGGAGGTGCGGTGGTTAAAGCATGCAGTTGTGAAATGAAAGGTCACTGGTTCGAGCCCACCAGCTGCTCTGTGGGAGAGAGGGTAGCAGTCTGCTTCTGTGCGTATTACAGCCTTCGAAACCCTATAGGGCAGTTTTGCTCCATCCTGTATGGTCTCTATGTGTCAGAATTGACTCGATGGCAGTGGGTTAGTAGTCATTGTATGGACTAGACATTCTATTCTAAGTGAGGTGGTGTCTTAGTTACCTAGTGCTGCTGTAACAGAAGTACCACAAGTGGATAGCTTTAACAGATAAATTTCTCTCTCTTTCTCTCTAGGAGGCTTAGAGTTCAAATTCAGGGCTTCACCTCCAGGAGAAGTCTTTCTCTCAGTGTTGGCTCTAGAGGAAGGTCTTTGTTATCAGTCTTGTTTAGGAACTTATCAGCACAGGGACCCCAGATCCAAAGGACACATTTTGCTCCTGGCAATACGTCTTGGTGGCATGAGGTTCCCCTGTCTCTGCTGCTTTCTCTCTTTTATATCTCAAGAAATTCACTCAAGATACAGCCTAATCTTGTAGATTTAATCCTGCCTCATTAACTTAACTGCCTCTCATCCTTATCTTAACATCATATAGGTAAAATTTACAATGCAGAGAAAAATCACATCAGATGGCAAAGTGATAAGACACAGTACTGGGAAACATACCTTAGACAAGTTGGGGTACATTTTTGGGAGACAGAATTCAATCCACAACACACAGAAATCTACCTTAGGGTTTTTATCAGAGGAGTGACATGATCTGATTTGTATTCTGAAGGATCTCTCTGGTTGATCTACTGAGAATATACTGCAGGAGGAGGCAAAGGTGGTGGTGGCGAGACCAGTCAGGCTACTGCGGCCGTCCGGGTGATGTGTGGCTTGGACAAGGGTCACAGGGATAGAGGGGATGAGAAGTGGTTGGATCTCTGGATGTTTTGAAGGTTGTCATCTGCAAGATTTGCCAGTGTATTGAGTGTGGTGTGGGAATGAGAGGAAGAGGAGTTAGTGTGGGCTACTGTGGGTATGAGAGAAGAGGGGTTGAAGATTTCAGTTCTACTTCAGCATTATCACTTTTCATTTCTTTGCAGCATTTTTATCTGCATTGTCAGTTTCTGCTTTTGATTACCCATTTTTGTAAAATGTCTCCCTGGGCAACAGGGAGGCAGCACAGCCGCACAGTCGGCTGTCTGTCTGTGAACTGAACTAGTGCTGACAGACTTGGGTAGAAGTACTGTGGTGGGTCATGGTCAGGGTACCCATCTGTTACTTACATAGTGATGGGTGAATTGATGAGCTGACCACTGGGAGACTTGTACTTGAGGCCATTACAGTAGTGTAATTGGAACTGTTTTGTGGAGAGACTGATGTTGTTTAACTAAATCATGGTGTGTAAGTTTCCTAGCCCTATCATAACAAATTGGGTGGTTTAAACAAGCAGTTACTTCTCCGTTTTTGAGGTTAGGCATCTGAAATCAAGGAATCAGCAGGATTGGTTCCTTCTGGAGGATCTGAGAGAGTGCATTCCAGGCCTCTCAGCTTGTGGTGCTGCCATCGGTTCTTGGCAGTCCTTGGCTTGTGGCAGCCTGACTCCATCCTCTGCCTTCATCTTCACATACCATTCTCTCCTGTGTCTCTTTGCTCACCATCTGTCCCTTACAGAAAGATGTCATTGGAGCTAGGACCCACCAGATCTTGATAATCTGTAAGTAAATCTGAAAAGACCCATCTTCTGAATACAGTCACAGTTCGTAGGAAGTTGAGGTTATGATTTAGACATATATTTTCGCAGGTCATTATTCATCATACTGCTAGTGGTAACCGAAATTTACATACTTCAGAGCTGCAGAGCAAGAACCTCCTTCTTGTATGCCAGTTTTGTCCATTCTCTTGTTGACAGACACTGTTTCATCTGTGGTTATTCTGAATGTTTTAAGAATTCCATTTTAATTTTAAAGGTTTTAAGGATTATAATGTACTCTTAATTTTTCAGTCCACTTCGGGCTACTATTCTACCACGTTACTTAAAATGCAGTTACTTCCTGCTTCCCATCTTTTTATACGATAGATAATAATGCATATGCATTACATCTCCATTCATTATAAATCCCACAGTAGGTGATTTTTGCCTTTAAAATAAACTTGTGTGTTTGTTAAATGGAAGGAAAGAAGTTTTCTATATTGTCATTTTTTTATTTACTCAGATACACTTTCTAGTGCTCTTTATCCCTTCCTTCCATTTGGTGTAATTTCCCTTCTGCCTCAAGAACTGCGTCTCAGATTCTGATGGCGTAGATCTGTTGGCAGTAGATTTTCTTAGCTTTATTTATTGTTTTCATTTTCAAAGGAAATTTTCATAGACTATATTGGTCTAATTGGTTTCCCTGTTTCTACCTTTGTCTCCTCTTTCATTGAATAGAATTCTGAGCTACAAGTTTTGCTTTCTTGCAGCACTGTGCAGATGCTGTTGTACTGTCATCTGGTCTCTGAGGTTCTAGTACATCAGTGTAATTCAACTTACAGTCTGTCTTGCAGTGCTTTTAGAATCTTCTTTGTCCTGATTTTCGGCAGTTTGACCTTTTGCCTAGGAGTGATTTTCTTCATATTACTGCTTGGTATTCTCGGAGTCTGTGAATTTCTGTCTTTTATCAGATTTGGAGAAATTTAGGCCATTGTTTCATCAAATATTTTTCTGCTCTGTTTTAATTGTCCTTCTGGAACTCTAATTACACATGTGATAAACTGTTTGATACTCTCCCACAGTTGTCTAGAATATGTCATTTTTCTTCTTTTTTTTTCTGTTTTTTAGATTTGGCTATTTTCAAGTTCACTGACTTTCAAAATCAGTCTGCTTAAGTCCACTAGTGACTTTTTATTTCAGATATTTTATCTTCCAGTTTTAGAATTTTTATGCGGTCCTTTTTAATAGTTTTTCTCCTGAGATTGCATATCTTTTCATTTACTGGGTGTATGTTCTTTGATGTCCTTGAATGTATTTGTAATAGCTGCTTTAAAATTCTTGTCATTGTGAGGTTGGATCTCTGTTGATTATCTTGTCTCTTGAAAATGGATCGTGTCTTGATTTGGGGATTTTGTCTTGGACATCATGTTACGTATACTCTGGTTGATAGGTGCCTCTGTAAGTTGGTGGTCTTGCTTTAGCAGACAGTGATTTGGAGTCAGACTCGTGGGCAGCAGGTGAAAGCTGAGCTGAGTACCCTTTGTGGAGCTGCCGAGCCTGCCCCGTCCTATGTGGTTCCTGGCTGGCGAGCTGGGCAAGGTTATGTGTGATATTTGGAGCACTCCCTCTCAGGCCTCTTTCTTTGGGAAATTGCTTCCTCACTTTGACCAGCTGTAGTTGCCCTGAGCTCTTGTTTTTTGCTTCTTCAGACTGAAAGACTATAAATTTTCTCTGCATCGTAGCCATCCTGCATGGCACTGACTTCAGCCTGCTGTAGGCTAAAAAAGCTTGTTTTAAAAAAGCAACTCATTGCTTGCCATTCCCTTCGTCCAGTTGTCTGCTTTCCTGGAGTCCTCGTGCCTTTGTTTACTCTCTACTGCCTTGAGTCTTTTATCAGTAATTGTGTTCACAGTTATCTGCAGGAGGAATAGTCTAGTCAGAGCTTACTTGGCCATATTGGAAATGGAACTAACTAAAACCCAGTGCCATCGAGTCGATTTCGACTCATAGCAAGCCTACAAAACAGTAGAACTGCCCTATAGAGTTTCCAAGGAGTGCCATTTGAACTGCTGACCTTTCGGTTACTAGCCATAGCTCTTAACCACAAGCCACCAGAGTTTCCCGTGGAACTCTATGTTCCTTTTTTTAATGGTTACTGGGAATTTGTTATTTTCTTTGTGATCTTACTGTGTGTCCACCAGAGGGCAGGCAAGGTAGTTGCAGTCCCAGCCTGGAGAGAGGAATTTTGCTGGGGAAGTTTGACATTTCTCATGTTTTATTGCTGTTTGCGTCTTTCCTGGCCTTGTTTTCCTTAGAGGATTGTTTTTATGTATTCCACAAGATATACTGAACACTCAGTATGGGCGAGGCACCTTCAAGCCAAGCCATCAGTTGGGTGGTTGGGGGAATTAAGAGATTAGTAAAACAATTTCCTGAGAAATTACAAAAAAGCAATCATGTATAGCTAATTCTTCTTGAAAGACCCAAGCCAGACGTCACAGTGGAGGACACATTTGGATCCCTCTTAGAGTGTTAGGGAAAGCAGTACGGGCACCCTGAGCCATGAAGCATGAATAGCTTGTAGTATAGGCAGTAGCGGGGGAGGCATGAGTGCCAAAAGGTGCCTAGTTTGAGGGGCAGTGGGCATGGTTCAGTGGGGTTGAAACGAGGGGTGTAGAAGGATGTGGTGGGACCACAGGCCCACAGAGACTGGAGTGTAGTCTAAGGGGGCTTTGAATACCAGCCTGCCCGTAGTCTTTTGAGAACAAGGTGACACAGACATACTGATTGGGGATGCTCCTCTGTGGCCATGTGAAGAAGGTGGAAATTGGTGGGAGACAAAAGCACTGTGGCAGACCAGGCAGCGGAGGGTTGCGATCCTCCCAGCTTCAGCTGTGGAAACCGGAAGGAGGGGCAATTGCTCACTTGGTAAGCACAGTGAACAACACAATTGGCCATCAGAGATGGAAACAAAAGTAAGTCAGAATGAAGTGGTGGCTCTTGGGCTCGATGACCAGAAAAAGAATGGGATTATTGTGGGGACGAGTTGGGGGACTAGAGTGTTTGAACTTGCTGAGTTTATGAAAGCAAGTACCCTGGAATGTCCTAGTGTTGATGTCCACCTGACACAGTGTGTCCCCCCTTTTGCTCTGGGGAGAGTTCATTGCTAGAAGTCTTGGTGGAAGAGGTCACCATGGCAGATGTCGGGACCAGACATCACTCAGCTACCTGTGCCAGAGTCAGGCTGGCCAGGAGGAGGTGCCAGGAAGCAAGCAGCCCCTTCCACCAAGGACAGCCATTGGGCAGCTGTTCTGGATGGAACTCTGCCTCAGGGGACTTCACTGGACTTGGCTGTCCCCTTGTCTGAGAATCCACATTTCTTCATCATCTGTGACCATCACAGCAGATGTCGGCTTGCTGCTTCTGGGTGATGTGGTTTTATTTCTGCAGCTTCTTCCCTCAATACTCCCTGGTAGCTCTCTGGTTTCTGGGGCATCTCTTCTCAGTGTTGCTGCAGTTGATGATCACTTTTGACAGTATGAGCTAAAATTTCATTTGAGGAAGAAATGGAAATTCTTTAGTTGGTTGTATCTTTTCTCTGTAGCAGGGCCTCTTAACATAGAGGTCTCAGGCCCCCGTTTCCTCCACTGTCCTCTTGCTTTCTTTCTGATCTTCAGGAAAAAGGCCTATAAGTACTTTGAACAAGGCAAGAGATAGGGGTACATTTAACTTTTTGATAATCCTATCTGTAACCCTGAGTTTTTGTTCTACGCATTTGAAAATACTGTTCTGAGAAAGGGGCCATAGTGCAAAGAGTTAGCCTCTGCCCCAGAGGGCTGGTACAGAGGAACACTGGACTGAGACCTGTAGCGTTAGGCAGCTGCTCAAATTCAGTTTTCCTTTGACTCCTAAGTCACAGTTTCCTGTGGTCACTTTTGACATCATTGCTGGCCAAGAGAAACGGAAACTGCTGGGTGGAGCTCCTTTTGGGACTTTGGAACCAGGAGCCTTGCTTCAGAACTGGAGCCCAGGCAGTTGGCCCAGAGTTGTAGCCAGGGGCTAAAGGGAGGCTTAACTTGGCTGCTCAGGCCTCGCTGGCCCTTGGCTGCTGCTTGGGGATCAGGTATGTGCAGAAGCTGCCTGAACGGTCTTTACCCTGCCAAAGGCCCTTCGCATTGCAGACCCAGAAATATAGCAGAATCCCCACACAGGCTCAAATTCTGTGGGGTAGCATGTTAAGGTGGGAATAATATCCACATTGGAAATAAGATCCCAGCTATGTCTAATTTCAGGCAAGTCACTTCGCCTCTGAGCCTGTTTGCCCACCTATAAAGGGAAGCTGTGGTCATGCGGGCAGTATTGGCCGATGTGGAGGACAGCAGGTGTGTTCACTTAGGCCCTGTTTCCTCCACTATCCTCTTGCTTTCTTTCTGATCTTCAGGAAAAAGGCCTGTAAGTATTTTGAACAAGGCAAGGGGACCTGCCCGTTTGGAAGCAAATGCCTTTACCGTCATGCATACCCTGATGGGCGGCTCGCGGAGCCAGAGAAACCCCGGAAACAGCTCAGTTCAGAAGGCACCGTGAGGGTAAGGATGTTGCTCTCTTCAGAGATACTGAACTGGGGACATTTCCAGATACTGTTCCTGGCCTCTTCTCTGGGTACATGGCTTTGGCAGCGGGGCCTGGGGTACACAATAGCAGCAACATGGCTTTCCTGTTGTCTTTAGTAATAACCAAGCATGTTTTCCCGGCATTTTTGCAGTTCTTCAATTCCGTGCGGCTCTGGGATTTTATTGAGAACCGAGAAAGCCAGCATGTCCCCAACAATGAAGATGTCGACATGACTGAGCTCGGGGACCTCTTCATGCACCTTTCGGGAGTAGAGTCTTCAGAGCCCTAAAGAGTAGATGGTCACCCGGCATCGTGGGCTCCACTGGCCAAGCCTCCCAGGCTACGGCGTACAGCTCCCTGTCTGCTGCACTAGGCGGTGTGTCTCCTGGGTTTGAGTGGGGTTGTGCTTAGCCTTGATCTCGTCCACTCTCCATGATTATGGCCGCTGGAACAGTGAAGGATATAAAATAACCTGTCTGGTACACGGCCTGGTCATGCTTACAGTTGATATATTAGCTGCACTTCAGGCTACTTAGGAGAGTTTTGACTGATAGTTTTTACAACAAACCTGGTTTCTGTTTCTCCCAACTTGCAGTTGCTCCTAATGCAGCCAGTTCCTTTTTCTTACCAAAAGATTCCTCTGTAGTGTACTTCCTTATGTACTTCCACAGTGTGTGGTCAAAACTTTTGACTTATATAGAACTTCTCAAGAAACACATTTTTTTTGTAAAATGGGCCCTTACCTAGAGTATAAAACTTTAGCAGTCAAAGGCTCTTCATCTTAAGTATGATCATTCTTTTGAGTTCTCTGATGTGTCCCAAAACAGTTGCTTCTTTCAGGGAAAAGCCTTTCTAATTAACATAAAACCAGCATGTTTTGTATTTTGGCAAACCTGGAACATCAAAGAGGTTGTGTTTTACAGGAAGAGCAATCTTGCTGCCTGTGTTCAGTGAACAAGTGTACATCTTTTTCTCCTGTATAGGAGGGAGGCTCTTGAAGGAGCAGGCAGTCCTGGGAGGTAGAAGTCCTGGGAGGTGGCACGCTGACAGCTGGGCTTGGACCCAAGGAGCCCCTGTGAACATCCCTCAGAGAAAACAGCCCAGGCTTTCACCTGGGCGCTCTTCATACCTGTAAAGCTTGGTGTTGTTTTGAAATTTTGTAACTTAATTGAACCCAAAGAGGTTTCTGATTCTGTACCCAGTGGGTGTCCTGAAAAAAAATGAGCTCAAGTTTTCCATTAGCAATTGTGATTTTAATTGAATGACAAGCATAATCTTGGGTTTTCTTTTATTTTTGTAACATGCCTGTAGATACCAAATGTTTTATAAATGTGGGAAGAAGATCTGTTTTTAAGTGGACACATTAAAAAAATTTTAAGACAAAGGCTGAAGTAAATGTACTCCCAGCCTACACGCTGGGCTCACTTCCTGCTTCTTGAGTTCTTCTCCAGAAGACAGTCCTCACTTGCACCCCACCCCTTTCTAAGGGAGTGAACCAGCTGAAATGTCAAGCTGTGAGCTCAGTGATCTTAACCTACAACACTTTTTATTACTTTAAAAGGAGGTAGCAGCCATTAAACCTAAAATTTAATTTATTTTATTAAAATAACATAATTGAGGAACCATAGTATAGTAACTGTATTTTGTCAGGCGCAATAAAAACAAAATTAAAACCCAAGTCATCAAGAAAACCTGTATTCTTGGCTTCCTTGCATACACAAGATGTGGCTGTAGGGACAAGGCTGGTTCTGGGGCCCCGCCCCATAGGGGCAGCTCCTGGAAGACTGCTCCGCACGCTGGCAGACTGCTCCCTGAGAGGGTGGAGACTGGGAGGGCAGGCCAGTCACCTCATGGAGCCCTCAGGCTGGATCAAGGAAGAAAGTGTCCAAGAAGTGAAGTTCCATAGTACCAAAGCAGGCTCGTTCAGGTGGCCAGAGGGCTGTTGCCGAGTCCTGGTCTGTTCGGTGCATTATGTGCAAAACTACCTGTTTGGGGGCCCCACCACTGTCTCTTTGAAGAAAAGTTATTCCTCTGAGAAGTACACCCAGAGGAGCTTATATCCCAAAATCCACGTGTCTCCACATCTGGGATGTACTGCCCGCTACCTTCATTTCCCCTCTGAATGCTCTTTCTTGCTCTTAAAAATAATCACTTAGCCCAGAGTTGGGGGGCCCCAAAGGATGCATTGCCATCAGCGTCCACCTGTGCACATGGAGACGACTTGGCTTACGAGCAATGCTGGGAGAAAGAGGAGCAGGACAGACCAGCATGGTGAATGGCTTCCTTCTCCCAGGGCAAGAAAGGGTAGAAAAGAAGGCAACATGAAGTTAAGGCCCTGTGAATCAGCTAGAAGGTCCTTAGCAGCAGCTTCTCTGAAGGTAAGTTCTCTCCCCACAGAAAGGGAGCAGAAAAGTGGTGCCTGCTGACTTCCCTTCCTTCCCTGGTGGCCTGAGTGCAGGTACAGAGTCCAGCTAGAAGACAGGCAGTCGAGGGGATGTGGTCAATGTGCAGGCATTGATGTCCTCGGTGTGGGCCGCCCGGTGCAGGGATGGCTCAGAAGCACTACGGTTGATTTTCGGTAGGGAGTGCTGGAGCAGCTCAATGGAAGACAGGATCTGAAAGAATGTCAAAAGGTGGGCTTGGTATGTCAGTGACAGCTTTAAACTGGGTCCAAAGACCCAGGCTATTCCTCAACCCACACCTACAAAATCTTGTAGAGAACACTCCTTCCTTCCTTGCAGAAACCGCACACGTGCACACACACTCCACTTCATTTCCACCACTGAAACCACCTGCTGTCAGCTGTGGCCCCTCTGAGTGAAGTCTTACCTGGGGGAAAAGGGGTCTTTCTTCCTTAACTTTCTTCACACAGTCAGCTACGAGCCTCTTCATTGCTTTGGGGCAGTTCTTGTACAGCTTACTAAGATCTGGGGAGGCGTACCCTCGACCCACCATGAATATGATCTGAGGGAGAGAAGAGTGGAAGGAACTGGTAGATGAACACTAGTGAAAGTGATGTCTTTGAACATTAAATTTCAGAAGACCCCAGGGTTCCTCAGTGAGTTCAGTCCCCCTTAAGCAGCCAGCACAAACTTACCTGATCCCTGTTGTTGATGTGTGAGTAGGGAAGTTCCCCTGTCATTAGCTCATATAATACAATGCCATAGGAGTAGACATCAGACTGGAAGCTGAATGGGTTATTGTCCTGCATCCGGATCACCTCTGGGGCCTACAGGGACAAATATTACTGTCTGGGCACCCCAGTCACCCAGGGACCACTAAGATTCCAGCCCTCTGCTCCACTTCTCAAGGGATTCCCTCCTGCACTTCCTGTCACCCCACTTGCCAACTGCTCTCCCATGATCTCCAGCCCCCTTGAAGCCATCTGTCCTTTTGGGAAATGACAGAAATGCTCCAAGTACGCACAGAGACCTGTAGGCTCCTCTTTCCACCCTGCACCAGAAGCCACCTAGGGAGAGCCTGGGTTCCTCACCATCCAGAGGACAGAGCCCGTGGGCTGTTCCACCTGCTGAGAACCACTCCAGCGTGACTTCACTGTGGCCAAACCAAAATCTCCGATTTTCACCGTCAGGCCTTCATGGAGGAATATATCTCAGTGCTCGTTAAGGACTCTGGTTTCCAAGGAAGGGGAAGCTCATTCTGAAAAATATCCCTCCAGTTCTTTATAGCACAGCAGTCTTCCCACCTCCTATCCCAGGCTCTGTCCTGCACTGGATTTGCTAAGCTTTTTTGATGTTTTAAAAAAAAATGCTTCTAAAAATCCCCCCTTTTCCAGGCAGTGCACAGGACTGCTCCATGTTCCAGATTATTTGGCTCTGGCCAGAAGTGAGTCCAAGTCCATGTTCCCCCTTCTTCTCCCCATGTACATCTCTAGATGTCTACACCCCCCCTCCCCCCCGTCTCATGATGTTATGACATACTCACAAGGTGGTTTTTAGCCTGAAACTCGGAAAAGCACAGGCTGCTGCCAGGTGTTCATTCCTTGGAGTGCCTGGCATGGACCGCTGTTTGCCGCAGTCCCACCTGCCTGCATCTGACCTCAGGACTAAGTGAAAGCCAGGTGGATAACAAAGAAGCAGATCTCTTACTAGTGCTGAAGGTTCTCATAAAAAAGCTCACTTGAATAGTACTTCTTGGTGACCAAGATGAGAAGCAGTCACCTCACTTTTAGAGAAGTCAGGCAGTTTAAGGCAGGCGTGAGATCTGCCCTGGCCCAGTTTAACATCACCCCAAAATATGTAGTCTCCTTTCAGGGTAAAATGTTTTGCTCCAAGAAAGCCCACTGACACGTTGATTTCAACCATGTACTTGAAGTGGGCTACGTGCCATAATCCAGGTTAACCCAACTCTCATGCCTCTCACCAGCCAAGAAGCAGTCGGGCTATAAAGTCATGTTCCTCCCAAAGGGAAAGACTGAGGGAAGGAGGCAGATTAATAAAATTTGTTTTCCCTTCTATAAAAAAGTATGAATCTTAGAAAAGGAGAGAGGCTATTTCCAATGGGGACCTTCAAGGAAACCACTTTAGTATAAACAACATATTTTAAGTAATTTGGGAAATCTTGAAACAGCTGAGTTACAGCTACTTTCTGACAAGATACACACATACCACCCACAAATTAGAAATAAACATAAAATACAAAAGACCTACCACCACAAGCTAATAGTACAATGTAATAAAACTAAGCCATTTCAAACTTAACCGAAACATGTATCAGCTCCTTGGGAACTCACGAAAGTCACTTTTTCTGGGATAAGTTTTAGAAAAGAAGGCGACCCCCTCCCACTCATCACAGACTGGGTGGAAGCAGAAGCTGTGGAAGACAGCAATCCCAAAATATACCTGACAGTGTTGTTTTTCAGAAAACTAAATTTCTAATTTTATTTCTTCCTATCTTCTGCTCCTTTCCTAAAAAGATTTCCTCCAGCACCAAGAACCATTAATGAAGAGTCTTGTGTTTTCTTAAATATAAATCTCAGCAATCAAACTCAACAACCAAAGGATACTGTTGGATTTCATGTCTCTATGGATGATGTTCTTTGCATGCAGATAGCTGTGAAGGGAAAGTAAGTCTGTTAGGACAGTTTGAAAGTCATGGGTAAGCACAAGCAGTTTCTACCTAAAATTAAAAAGATACAAAATACTAGAAAATGTATAATTTTGCAACAACATACATATGTATGCATACATGTGTAACTGTATATGTGTGCATCTATATGTAGTTATGTGCATGTGTACATGTTCATATATATAAGAAAGGATAGAGGGAGCACAGTTACAGATACTTCTTAGACATAAGCAAACACCTTGCAAGATGGGTTTTCTGGGATTAAAGCCTTAGGACCAACCACAGTTTTGTAGGACAACTCAATCAACTGGCATAACAAAGTTTATATCCTATGCTGTGGTTTAGTGAGTGATGTCTGAGGTCTTGTCTAAGATACAACTGTTGGTCCCATCTCATCTGGAGCAAAATATACAGGAAAAACCAAAGACTCTGAGAAGAAGCTAGTCTACAGGATGAACAGTCTACATAAATCACGGCCCATCTGCTGTGGGAACAGAAGAACCAGACAGCATCCAGCTACCACGAACAACCATCCAGATCAGGACCACAACAGATAAATCCCGACAGAGGGGACAGAAATGTGTAACAGAACTCAAATTCTTAAAATGTCCAGACTTCATGGACTAGTTGAGACTATAGGACTCCCCAAGACTACTGCCCTGAGATACTCCATAAACCTCAAACGGAAACCGAGGTGAAGTCACCTGTCAGCTAAATAACAGATAGGCTCATAAGGAATATTACCAGTGAGTACTGCACACTTTAAAAAATGACATGAGACCAAATGGTCCACTGCTTTAAAGCAAAAATGAAAGGATAAGGGGGCAGGGAAACCAGGTTACTGGAAGCAAAACATCGAGGGTGGGATTAATAAGGATGTTTAGAAAGTGAACGATATAACCGATGTCTCTGAGCAATCTGTGCAGTAACTGTTAAATGGGAACCTAATTTGCTGTGTAAACTTTTACTGAGAACAGGATAAAATATTACTTAAAAAAAAAAAAGAAAAAAGATGCAAAGCCACCTGAAGGCCTTGCTCCCAGGGCTGGGACCTGTGCTTGTCAAGTCTGTCCATGCCATTCCCTGCCCAAAGGTGAAGACATCACACACACATGATGACTCCTCTTTAGTGTCAGTTTAGCTCAAAACCAAGTGTCCATCAGCCGATGAAGGGAACAGTAAGAGGTGACAGAGCAGTCTAATGGACTACTATTCAGCCACAGAACGGAATGAAGTACTGACTCACGCTACAACGTGCTCAGTGAAAGAAGCTAGTCACAAAAGGCACATACATATGCCTATATTACAGGAAATGTCTACAACAGGCAAATCCACACAACTAGAATGCAGACTAGCACTTGGCCAGGGACTGCGGGAAAAGGCAACGGGGAGTGACTTCTAATGGGCTTTTTTTAGGGTGATGAAAATACCCTGGAATTAGACTGTTAACAGCTGTACAATTTTGTGAACAGACTCCAGCACTTTAATATACACTGTACTGAAATCCATTGCTAATCAAGTCAATTCATGTAAATGTTATGGCATGTGAATTATATCTCCAAAAAATTATTTAAGGTAATTCCATTTCTTAAGATGCACAGAATGCAAGCCCATGTGAATTTTGAAGATGTGTTTAACGTAAGTGCAGCTTGAGCTTTTTTTCCCCCAAATATGTGGGAGTATGTGGAACTCTAGCCTCTCTAATACAAGGGGTGCTTCAAAGGAAAAGTTGGAGGAACCACTGCCCTGGGCTATCAAGAGAGGAATCGACCTCCCAGCCCCCATTTCACTGAACAGTTATGTCAAGCAATAGAGACCCAGAAGGATAGTATGTAACGGAAGTTAAGGATGCTCATTAGCTTTTTCTAAAAGGAAACAGATTATCCAGAAAGTGACATGTGATCGAGCCTTTCCACGGAATAAACATGCACACTGATGGACCCTGCCTGACATCTGGTGCCTGCAGAGGGCGCTGCTGTAGCTGTTCAAGCCAAACCTTTCAAGCAGCAGCTGGACCTGGAACAGGAGCCCCAGAAGTTCACCCTCAGCTTGGTAAAAAACCACCTGAAAGGCTCATTTTCAGCTATGCAAAACTACCACCAAAGTCAGTTTACAGACTAGATGGCTCTTCCTAATCTGGTTCCAAGCGAGGGATAAGCCAGTGTTCAGGCTGAGGAGACAGTTACCAGGGTGACTACTCACTCCATTCCCTGAGCCGTCTGCCGGGCAATGTCAATCAACTGGAACATCTGAAACTTGGTCTCCTGGACATGCAGGTGTTTATAGAGGCTGCTGCCTTCACACCACTGGGTCACAATCGCCAGGTTGTCCTTCGTCATGTACCCCATGAAGAGCAAGATGTTCACATGTCGTGTTTTGCTGAAGGAGGGGAGAGAAGGCTCTGAACCTTCAGTTGCCTCACAAGACAGAGATTTACTCCACTTTCCTAGCGATACCAGATTCTTCATGTTCTAGACATTACCATGCTCACAACCTGAGGCAGTGGGCAAAGCAAACTCAAGACATGTAATTCAGCTGGTATTCTCAGCAAACCAAGGGCCATTGGTGCCAGCCTTGTTTATAAAGGGGTCAGTCTCCCCAGTTAATGCACACTCATGGCTTGGCTCTCCTCACGGGCTCATAGGACCCCCCGTCTCTGCCATCTACCACTATTGGACTCATTCCTGGAAGTCTCTAGACAAGTGCTTCAAAGATTTGAGACTGAAGACAACTGAAGTCCAGAATAAAGCCACTTCGCTATCAAAAGAGCTCTTGGAAATAAATAGGAGGTAGAATGTGTTTCTCCCTGCCTCAAAACTGGACTATAGAGTGTACCCACAGACCTAAAACTAATGGAAGAGGTTCCATGAAAAAGGGCTCTGCTCAAGATTTGACAACCAGATAAACTCAACGGCTTCCTACAACAGGAATTCCTCACTGAACACTGACCAACCACTAGTCTGAGTCCCAAAATACTCCAAGACAGAGGGTCCAGCTTGGGATGGGCGCTTGTTCTTGTATCCCACCACCCCTAGCCCCACACTGTGCCACCCCAGGGGCTGGAGAGACCAGCTTTCTACTCACCGCAAGACAGCCACCTCATTCCTAAAGGCCTGGAACTGCTCAGGTGTTGGGTCAACGACCTTGAGGATCTTGACAGCAACATCTCCTGCGAATTAGTTTATAGTCAGGGCAATCAGCTGGATAACCTTACTTTGTCATTTTTCAAATACTAGTTTTGGGGAACACACAGTGACTCACTTGTTCCAAGAATCATATACCTACACAGATGAAACAAGTCTGCAAGTCAAACAATTCAATGCAAGTAGCTGAAAAAAGTTACAGGTTATACTACCGTCCTTAAAATATCACACCACAGGCCATTAAAAGGCTTGGTTTAAAACTATTCACATCAATTCTGACATCCCCAGAGGTGAGGTCATGTGTGGTAGGGTCACTGCCTTGTCCTGTGAGGATGAGATCAGTGCAGGGATGGAAATGGCCCAGCAGGGAATGACTCACTAAGCCACAGGGCAGTGAGCAAGCAGTACCCACTGTTCAGTGAGACCCAAGATGAGACCTTAGACAAACTCACAGATACGTATTAAAACTGAGCTGCTCTGTCTTCAGCCTCCTCCAAAGTAATCCTAATGGTAGTGACTGCTTACTACATCCTGGCACTGTGTGTGTTTCTACACGCATTATCTCTAATCCTCACAGCTGCCCTATTACGTAAATACTGTTATCCTCATTTTACAGACAAGCAGCCCAATGCAGTCATTTGCCCAAGGTCATACAGCCAAAAAATAAAGAAAAAAACAGTGCTGAAGCCAAGAGGAGAACCCTGGTCTAAGCCTGATGCCTGATTTCTAACTACAGTACTGCCACTGTCACTGTGAGTAAAATCAGCCTCTTTATATAACTTTAGAAGCATCCAGGATTAATTTCCTTTATATGCACTATAAAGATTTAGAAACCACTTTCAAGACTGTTTTCATATCAGTATTATTTATGATAACAATTATAATATATTACTTGGAACTTATCAGAACCTCAAATTTTCAGGGCAAATGAGTTGACTAAAGCTTAGCCTTCCAGTGCTCAGATGAGGAGCTAGATGCACAGAACCGTGCGGGCCCGGAGCCAGCCCCTCACATAAGCACCCCTCTGCAGCGTGCCCTCGCAGCCTCCGCTGTTGGTGCCGTCCCCTGTGAGCTCTGCTTAGTGGAGCAGGCTCCAAACTGTCTCTCCCTCAATTCACCTGCACAGGCTTTTGCCAAGTGTCCAGGGCTGCCTGTGCAGCTGTTGCTGATTCTGGGCAGGAGAGATGTAAGCTATATTCACATACCATCTATCTGGGAAGATAGCTCAAGTGGAACACATACAATAGTCCTAACCTCAAATTTCTTATGACTGAGTAGGGAGCCAGAATTTTCTGCCTACTGCTAGTCCTGGTGGAGCCTGAGCCAAGGTAAGGGTACTCTGAGGAAGGGTGTCCCGGGAGGGAGAAGTGCATCTTCTTCTACAGAAAGCAGAAAGGTTTTCTGAAGGAAATAGGAGGCAAGGGAAAGATTTTAACATACAGGAGAGAGGTTGTTCCAGACTGGGCATGACAGGAACAAAACCATGGTTAAGTAGGATAAAGGAAACATGAGTTGTGTTTGGAAAACTCTGGAGTATGATTTGGGTACATGCCAGGCAGAGAAAGGGAGATCTGGGACAAGTCTGCTACAGTAGCCCAGGCCAGAAGCAGGCACAATGGTGACAGTGGGAACAGAAAAGAGGGGATGAGGCAAGAAACCCTATAAAGGAGAACTGTGCAACATAGCAGTCCACTAGGAAGATGGCTGTGCTGGCAGCCTGGGCTCCAGCACTGGGCAGAAGCTGTAAAGGAATGGGGCAGAGCTGAGCACACAAGAAAGGTTTTGGGGGGGGAAGGGCAGGGGGAGGCTGTGTGTGTGCAGGAGGGGCGGGGGGGGGGCTGTGTGTGTGCAGGGGGGGCAGGGGGAGGCTGTGTGTGTGCAGCAGGGGCAGGGGGAGGCTGTGTGTGTGTGCAGGAGGGGCAGGGGGAGGCTGTGTGTGTGCAGGGAGTGCTAGAAATGGTCCTTCAGGAGAGGGTGCTTTTGTGGAACTTCTCCATTTCATGGGCCTAGTTTTATAACCTCTTCCCCCCGTCCTGACTCTCCTCTGGACCAGGTCCAGCAGTCACTGCACTCAGCCTCCAGGGTCACTCCTTCTGGACCCAGTTAGTACTGCAGCCTCAGAGGTCAAAGGACTAGCTGACAGCCAACAGTCCCTCCCAGTGACTGACGCTGACCTTGCCATCAGCAGGGCATTCTTAGCCTCTCCCACATCCTACTGCTAAGCCACACTTTCCACCTTTAGCTTCTACTTTTTGGGAACAACAAATAGGCCTATTCCTGGTTAAAAGGTCTTTTTTCCCTTTGTTCCATCACTATAGCCAGTTAGTCTTTTTCTCTTTCTAAATCCTGACTATTATCCAGTGATGCACTACCCCTGTCATTTAAGTCACCCACAGCACCTGTGTGTCTTTGTCCAAGCTCCTGAGGTGCAGACTCCACAGGGTCACTCCCTCAGGAACCCACCTGCCAGCCAGTTCACAGGTAACACCCACAATATCCGACTTATACGCAACGTCTTACTGAGACCCAGGGGCTGACTCTACGCCACAGCATTTTCCTCACTGATCTGTCCAGTAACTTTGTTATAAAAGGCCATGCAATCAGTCAGGCATGCTACATTTCCAGTAAATCTTGGCTTCCCTTTCCAAGCAAGGATTCACAAACCATCTCTCTGACAGCTGGTTTAAGAGTCTGGTCCAGGACCCACTTCTAACCTCTTCCTTCATCTCTCTATTTTCCAAAAGTGCTTGTGTCTGCATTTCCCAAAGTTGAGCAATCTCATCTGCAAATTCCAAAGTCCCAGTTAGGGCCCTGGCTTCAAAGTCGTTTACCCTCTGTGCCTCTCTCCCGGGCCTCAGCTCCCAACAACCCACATCTGTGTAGGTCTCTGCATCCACACATCCATCTGCAGAGCAAAGACAGCAAGACTTTTTCATTTCTTCTAGTACCACAGGCCCCACCACTCAGGCCCCGCCTCTCCCCATTCTTCCCCTGTTCCAAAGGGGCCAGATACAGAGCCTTCTCTGAGTTTCACTGGAACTGTGGCTTCTGTCTATGCCTCTCCCTGCTGTTCTTAATGGTCAGGGTCCTGACAATGTCTTCTTTGGTTAGAGCTACCATGTGTAACCACTGTGGCCCACCCCTTACCCCTGGAGCTCCGAGTCTTTGCATCTCTTAAGACCTTCTCATTATCAGTCTCATTGGGACTGTATACAATTTTATCACATAGCTTTTGTTTCTGAAGGTCTCTCGTTCCTCTTAAGACGTGTTTTTGCAAGTCATCTTCAGTCTGGATGACAAGCCTCACCAAGTTTCTAACTGACTGCCACAACCTCAAAGGTCACTTTCCTCAGAGAGCCTGGTCATGTGTGTTCTGCCAACAACTTCTTCTTCTTGCTAGGCAGAACCAACCAGAAGAGCAATACCAACTTCCCCCCTGAGTTCTTCTGTGACCTTCTGAGAGGAGAAACTCGGGGTGGGGCGGGAGGGCAGCATACAAGTGGAAAACTCCACTAATACTACAAGCATTGCTATGGAGGGGATTCAGTCTACTAGGTTCAACAGGTAAATGTTACAGGAAAACTTCAACTCTATTTAAAGAGCCATATTCTACTTGCAGAACTGCCCGGAGCTAAAATGAGCTCTCCATCACTCTGGTTTTCAGATAAGGGCTGGCCAAACCTCCAGAAAGTCTCCTACAATCCAAGATCCCAAAAGATATTCCAAGTCTTCACAAGGCCCCACACCTCCCCAGGTCACTCCAGTCCCTCTCCCGACCTCATTCCTATTAGTATCCATCACTCACTCTACTGAAGCCATTCAGGCTTCCTGGAGTTCTGTTAACAGGCCAGGAAAGTGGCCCACTTTACATGTGTGCTGTTGCTCCTTCTCCAGATCCCCGAACCTCCGTCAGGCTTCTGTGCAAATGCCACTTTCTCAACAGATTCCTCCCTGACCAATCTATCACAAACTGGAACTTAGCCCAACACTATAAAGGTTTCCCTCCATTTTTCTCCTTAGCACTTACAATACACTATATACCTTACTTTTTCTTGTTTATTGTTCCCAATAAAGTCTATAAGAGAAAATAAATTTATCTGATTTGTTCACTGCTTTATTCCTAGGCCCCAGAAGAATTATCCAAAATTAGAAAAATGCTTAAGAAACAATGAATGAAGAAATGAGTGAGTTTTAAGATGAAATGCCAGTGAGGCAAGTTGGGAATTGAAACTCTGTTCTTCTGAGGCTATGAGAGGGAAGTGGGAACTTAGTTTTCTGCAAAGAACACTGGGGATTTAGCTGCTGATGGTATGGGCTGGGAATCAATCTGGCAGCAGATGTCAGGATTCAGTGCCAGGCCTGAGGCCCCCAGTCTCAACTAGCCTCAGCTTACAGATTTAGGTTCAGGCCCAAAACAAAGTGCTCTAACCTTGGCCACCATTGTTCCCATCTTCCTGGCACTCTGAGTGACAAGTAGGCAGTATTACTGCTTGTTGCTCCTTTCAAAATAGTTTCTCTCAGATAAGTAAGAATTGAATAGTACTATCTTTATTTTTTCTTAAAAGATCATCCAACAAAAACTAACTCAAAATAGATCACAAACCTAAATATCAAGCCTAAAACACGCAAGATCATGCAAGAAAACATAGGGTCAACAATGAAAGTTCTAATATACAGCTTACAGAGACTTCAAAAACTGACAAAGTATGATCAGTGGAAGAGAAAATAGATAAACAGGAACTACTAAGAATCAAACACTTCTGCTCATCCAAAGATTTTATCAAAAAGGTTAAAAGACCACCTACAGAATGGGAAAAAATATTTGTCAATTACACGATGGACTGACATCTGATCGCCATAACGTACAAGGTGCTGCAAAATATCAACAAGAAAAAGGTAAGTAACCCAATAAAGCAACGGGCAAAGGAGATGGACAGATACTTCACCAAAGATGACATCCAGGCAGCAAAAAGACACATCAGGAAATGCTCACAATCATTAGCTATCAGAGAAATCCAAATCAAAACTACAATGAGACACCATCTCACCCCAACAAGGTTGGCCATCATCCAAAAAACACAAAACAACAAACGCTAGAGAGGCTGCGGAGAGACTGGCACTCGCCTACACTGCTAGTGGGATTGTAAAATGGTACAACCTCTTTGGAAAGCAATTTGGCACTTCCTTAAAAAGCTGGAAATAGATATGCCATTTGATCCAGTAATCCCACTGCTTGGAATACATTCTACAGAAGCAAAGGCTGTCACACAAACAGATATACGCAAATAAATGTTTATTGCAGCACAGTCCACAACAGCAAAAAGATGGACTCAACCTAGCTACCCATCAACAGATGAATGGATAAACAAACTACAGTACATATACTCAAGCAACACTGTGCAATGACAAAGAGCAATGATGATCTCAGGAAGCATCTCATAACCTTATTTCAATTGGAAGACATTATGCTTAATGAAATCAGTCAGCAGCAAAAGGAAAAATATTGTATGAGACCCCTGCTATAAGGACTTAAAAACAGACTTATGTGCAGAAGCAAAGACTCTTTGGTGGCTACAAGAGTAGAGAGGGAGGGAGAAGGCTGGTTACAGATTAGATAGTTGACAGAAATTTGGTTAGGTGAAAGCAGTGACAGCACACAATAGAAGTACATCAATTTAACTGGAGTTCACCATAACTGAAAGCTCTTTTAATCTCAACCCAATACTGCAATGATACAGTAGCAGGGGCAGGACCTGGGGGCCATGCTCTCCGGGGACATCGAGGCCAACTGGCATAACTAATCTATTGCTAAGAGAGTATTCTGCACCCCATGTCGGTGAGTGCTATCTGGGGTCTTAAAAGGTAGCAAACTGTCATTTGAGGTACACCAAATGGTCCCAACCCAGCCAGAACACATGATCACCGAGAACACCCAAGACACAAGATAAAAAGGGCCCAGGAGACAGAATGATCCATGTGAATGGAAGACTGTATCAACATGTGATCAGAAGAATCAGATGGTGTCGGTCACCACCAAAGACAGCCCATGACAGGACACACAGTGTTGAGTACCTTATGACAACATGAGAAAAAGAGGGGTGCAGCTCACGAACTCTACTAAAAGACCACAACTGATGGTCCGACAGCCTAGGGGAACCCCTGTAAGCGCGGCCACTAGACCTGCTGCTACCCCTGACAAGAAAACATGACTGAGGTCAATTCTTTGGACAAAAATGGACCAGAGTCGGGGACACAATATGACCATACAGTGTGTGGACTTTGTGGTTTTATGTATTTATAGGATGCTGTCCTACTGGTTTCTTTCTAGATGGGAGAGAAGAAGGTGGAGAGGAGGGGACAGGAGCTTGTTAAGAGGACATGACAAATACAGAATGGAAAGGAGGAGTGTGCTGTCACTGGGCAAGGACAGCAGATGGAGCGGCAGACAGGCGGGCATGCAAAATTAATTTGGACTGTACACCTTCACTTAATCACAATGGAAAAAAAATATCCAAATACCCCCGTAGCTGACAACCTTCAACAATTAAAGGGCTGTACTCATCTCAGCAAGTTAACATAAAGGACAAAAGTAAATGGTTAGGTAGCTTTTACAGAAGGCAGTTCATGAAATAGTTATTATTCATTAAACCAGTACTTTACCTTATTGGTAACCCAAAGCCAAACCCAACCCAACTGCCAATGAATCCATTCCAACTCACAGTGATCCTACAAGACAGAGCAGGGTTTCCAGGGAACTGACACTGGATTTGAACTACCAATCTTTTGGTTAGCAGGTGAGCTCTTAACCACTGCTCCACCAACTGAAAAGAAAACCTAAACACACTGACACTGCGTCATTTCTGACTCAAAGCAACTCCAAAAGACAGAGCAGAACTAGCCCATAGGATTTCCAAGGAGCAGCTGGTGGCCTTTTGGTTTACAGCTGAGCTCTTAACTAATCACTGTGATACAGGGCTCCCTTAACAGTAAAGCAAGAGATAAATGTAGTAAAAACAAGATACTTTCCTAATTAGTTATCATGTTTTCAGTAAGATGTCAAGTTGATACTTCATTCATCCCCCACTGAAGAAAGAAGAGCTACTATTATCTGGTGAATTAAGAATGTTCTTACCTGTTTAAACAATTCATTTTCCTGCATGACTCAATCCAGGTTATAAATCTCAGCCATAGTTTATTATAATGAAAATGTTACACATTCCACTATGGTGAGTAATGTCTGGGGTCTTAAAAGCCTGTCAGTGGCCATCCAGAATACTCCAGTGGTCCTACCCTTCTAAAGAAACAAAGGAAAGATTAGTCCAAAGGACTAATGTGTCACCATCTACAACAGCCTCCAGCAGACTGAACCCAGTACAACTAGATGGTGCTCGGCTACCACTACTGACTGCTCTGACAGGGATCACAACAGAGGGTTCCACACAGAGCGGGAGTAAACTGTGGAACAAAATTCTAACGCATAAAGGAAGATGAGACCGACATTGGAGGCACCCTGAGAGCATGGACTCCAGATACCCTTTCAGCTCAATAATAAAGTCAAAATTGGACAGGCCTGCAAAACAAAATGAGACTGAAGGAGCATACCAGCCCAAGGGCAAGGAAGACTGGCGAGGGGGACAGGAAAGCTGGTAACATGGGGTCCAAAGCTGAGAAATGAGAATGTTGACCTGTTGTGGAGTTGTTAACCAGTGTCATAAAGCAGTATATGTACTAACTGTTTAATGAGAAACTAGTTTGTTCTGTAAACCTTCATTTACTGTACAATAAAAAAAAGTTTGTAATTAAAGAACAAAAAGCAAAGCACCTCACCCTATGCCTTGGGCTGTGATAGACATGCCCAGATATGGGTTATGCCAGGCTGCTGGCTCCTCCCTAAGTAGTCCAAGACTGTTTTTTCCAAGTTGGGGCACTGCTTGTGATGGGTGTTCTGCTATCTCCATCCTTTTTCACAGGTTGTGTATAATTAGCAGAGGGCTGGCAAATCTGACCACAAACATGCTACCAGGAAGCTCTGAGCATGCACCTGAAGACCCTCTGCTAAGTACACGTGGGGGGATATGAGGCCTCCACTGTGCTTGCTTTGGGGCCTTTCCGCTTACTTCTATCACTGTTGTGCTGAGTTAAAAAAAAAACCTGAATAAAAACTCACCAGAGTTTTAATTTTTAAGAAGTTTTGAATAGAACATCATATTGCATGCAGGAACCCAAACCCACAGCCATCCAGTCACTTGTGATGCACAGTAACCCTGCACGACGGAGCAGAACTGCGCCACAGGATTTCTGATGAGCAGCTGCTGGATTCAAACTGCCAACCCTGTGGTCAGCAGCCAAATGTTTCAGCCAGCGCACCAGCAGCACTCCACCCAGGAACCAGAATACCCTTAATAAATAATTAAAGGGTGACAGTGGAGTGCCCAACAATCCAGAAATCACACTTTCCTCAATCATCTCCCTTTTCTGCTTCATTCAAAGGCCACAGCTTGTTCTCTGAAATGTTGACAGAAAAGCCCATTATTCTTTATTCTTCCCTTTCCTGACTTTGAATAATTTACAAAAACCTACAATCCTAAGAAAGCAAGACATAACATCTACATTCTAACCACAGTCTTTACGTGTGTGACACTGCAAGAAATGTATATCCTTATCACAGTCTACAAGTTCATAGCGAAACAGACCAATACGCAATATTACAGCAAATGCCTTAAAAATTTATGAACCCCAAAATAAAACTGCTCAGGGAAACTAAATTTGGGTGCCATTTAAATTACATCTCTCCACTTTTAGTTGAAGTATTAGAAATGTTTAAATGTTCCCAGTGGAATCATTAAGAGTGATATGCATTGCTCTACCTGCTAGAATTATGAGCAAATTCACTGTGTCAGATAAAAGCCCTCTGTCCCAGAAAAGGCTTATTTTTTTCCTAAGGGATCCTCAAGCTACTTAAGTATCTACTTGGAAAATATCTGGCAACAGTATTATTTCTCAGTAAACCAAAAGGCAGGCCAGTAATATATTTGATACAGTTTTCAAAGAAACCATTCTATACCTGCTTTACAAATGTTTAATCCTGTTCCTCCCTCCTTAAAGAACCAGAAATATGTCAGATCAATAGCTAATAAGTGACAAAACATGTGTCAATGGATATAAGATACTCAGAAATCTTCAGGTGTTTCTGTTTTGAATACCCTGAATTTGCAAATTTCATTCATTTGATGTTCTTAACTTTTCTCAATTTTGCCTCTTCATCTAAAAAGGTAAATACAGTGGCATCCAAATAGAATACAAGCAATGAGGCCCTTTGGGATTTTGTTTTATTGTAATTTAAACTTAGAAGAGACTTTCTGGGAATTTACTGCACTTAACAAAAAAAAAACAAACAAAAAACAACCACCGCCTCTACTTGCTAACACGCTAAAGCCAGAGGCGGCAAAAACCAGACAGAATATAGTCAATGTTTCCAAAATACACAAGCTGTATTTACAAAAATTAAAATATAACTTTTTTCCAAGGTAAAGTGTTTCTATTAAAGTAAGAACACTGATATTCCACCTAACCTAAAAATTAAATCTATTCCACTGTGAGATCCCAAATCAATTCCAAGGTAGAGAGTTGATGGGACCTGTACTGGGAGGTTCCTGAGTCTCCCTTGCCTGTCTGACCGTGGGCAATTCACTTCCTTGTGCTGGTCTTCAGTTTTCTCTCAGGCAGCATCTCTAAGATTCCTTCCAGCTCTAAGTTTTTAGCATCCATGTTGTCATAGCAGCAGACAATTCAAAGCACGCCTCCCCCCCAAAGCATGATATATGTGATCAATTTATAGAAGACTGCCAACATGTGACAACAAGACATACAGGCCTGTATACTACACCATATATGCAACAACAAAAGAAATCTCAAATCTTGCTCACTAGTTTCTAGTAATTCTGGAAACTTTAAGATACCACTTAAAACACAGTAAAGTCTAAGATGAACACTGAAATTTCACGAAGGCATTTCATGGTACTTCAGCAGTACCAAAGTATCTATAAGCCAATGAGCACAATGGGTCTTACACCTTCCAGTCTTCTCTGTCCTGACATTAGACAGGACTCACCCAGGCCTCGCAGTGAAGAAAGGGCCTCATACCTACCGTGCCACTTGCCCTTATAAACAGTCCCAAATGATCCTGACCCAATCCGAGTGGAGAGCATCACCTCACTGGCTTCTATTTCCCAGTAATAGCTTGAGTCTCTCTGTCCACGAGGCCTCTGAAACAAGGAAAAAATCATTAAAATACTCCATAGAACAGTAAAGCTGTACGGAGTCTGATAACGTCACTACGGCCACCTTTGAAGTACTTCCCTCAGGAAGCTCTGCACCAATGCCAGTGCCTAGTCTACCCTTCAAAGCAATTTTGGAATGTTTTCTGGAATGGCCATTGCACGTGGTGGCATGGTGGCAAGTTCGTGAACTTAGCCGCATGGTTATCTGTGAGGGAGTTTTTAGCCAGTAAACAAGTAACTGTACTGAACACCCTCTCAACTCACCTGATCTGGCCCCCAATGACTGTTTTCTTTACCCAAAGATAAAGGAAATATTGAAAGGAAGACATTTTGATGACAGAGGACATCTAGGGTAATACAACGACAACTCTGATGGCCATTCCAGAAAGAGAGTTCCAAAAGTGCTTTGAAGGATGGTCTAGGTACTGGCATCAGTGCATAGCCTCCCAAGGGGAGTACTTGCAAGGTAACCGTCATGATATTCAGCAGTGAGGTATGGAGTACTTTCTCTAGGATGAGTGTGTGGACTTAAGCGGCAGTCCTCATATTTAACGAAGGCATCAAACATCAGCCTTGTACACAACGTCTTTTAAAGATAGATATATTAACAATAGTTCCAACTTTTGTCTCTTGACAAAATGCTTCTAACTCTAACATGTGCCACGTTAACAGTGTTTCCGCCTTAAATGACAGCAAACCACCACGCTATCCAATACGGGCACACCAAAAACGACACTAACATTTATAACCTCTTTCATTCAGTGCATTTTAGTCATCTCCCAAAATAATTCAAAGGAACTCTAATTTCTAATTAGGTCTTTCTTACAGAACCTTAACCTACAGAAGGTACTACTGGCCATACTCACAATTTTGTTTTTCTCCTGGGTCCCAGATCCTGGCGCCCGCTCTCTCTGTGCCGGCACAGGGGTTTTGGACTGTGACCAGCCCGTTGGGCTCAGATTGTTGGGACTGCTGGACAGGGCTGATGGTGAGGCTTAACAGACAACACAAACAGAATCCACATGTGCATAAGCCAAAAGAAGATACAAAGCAGAAAGAGAAAAAGCTCACTCCTATTTGCTGCTGACTATGGATAAGTACCTGATTCGCCATGACTTCGAATTGCATCCTGAAACAGAAAGGGAGAGCTGGTCAACTTCTATACTAGAAAACAGTTTCTCTAGGGAAGGGGAAGACAGGGAGGAGGATATGCAGAAACAAAGCAGATTATAAAATCTTTAAAATATAAAATATACTCTAATCAACTTCTCTTCAATTAAATTCACCAAATGTCAGTGGCCAATGTCTCCAAAACAGTTTTCATCAAATATTAGAATAGATATTAATTTTTTCATATCCAATAGAAAACACATTCTTTTTCCCAGCAGAAAACAATGCACTCAGCAAACTGACAGTCTTTTAAGAAGGCTAGCCAAGTTAATATCAGTTGAGATTCTTCAAACATTGGGAGATTTTGCCCTGTTAAAGCTCAAAAAGAATTTTTTTTAAGTGAGATCAGGTGGAACGTTCACTCATACTCCAGTGGGAGTTTAAAGCACAGCAACCAGAAGCTCGATTTGATAAAATGACCACATATTTTATCCAAGTCTAAAATCATGGAAAGCCAGAAGACCATACATCCTCCATTCCAAAACTTACACTTGTCATATAAAACATGTGAATAGGTCAAGAGACTTGGCCAGGATCACATGGTCAGTAGATGGCAGGGAGAGAACAAGGCTCTCAGCCCAGAGCTTTTCCACCACCACAAAATGCTGCCTTATACCTTATGGGTCAGCTCTGGAAGTAGTTACATTTTACTCCTGTACTGAGTCAGAGGCCACCCTTACAATTTCAGCAACTGTTCGAGGGAACAGTTTAAATTACAAGGGCCTTCACAGACCTCAAACCTACATTTTAAAATCTTCACTTACAGTAGAATTTATCATAGATTAATGTAAAACCACTTCACCCTCACATCCTCAGAAAGGATATTTTTCAGAGGGGAGGATTCCTACTTGATTTTCTTTGTGTACCCACAATAAAGACATGATAATTTCCTCACACAACTGTCAGTGGAATGTCTCCACTCAACACCTTTACAAGGTAAAAAGAATCATAAACTGCTCTATTCCCTTCTTAGGCAACTCTGCCCAAGCATCTTCAGAGTTCACCCATAAAGGCTGGTTCTGGGGGTTCTCAGCCTGGCTAGGTTTTAGAACGACCTGCGATGGTGCTTAAGAAAACAGACTTCCAATTACGCCCTCAGCAACCAGAAATCATTACGTCTGCAGAGGGGAGAAAAGGAAGCCCAGAAATCTTCATTTCTTTTAAGTGCAGGATGATTGGCCAGGCAAGAAAACAATGCCCAAAAATAATGTGAATTTCAAATGAATATTCAGCCGATGTAGTAGTTTCATTACCCAACTAATGAATTGTTTTCAGCTAAAAAAAGTCACAATTGTATTTTTATGACCACAATTATATTCTCATGCACTACGATCTCTTTAATATCACAGTATCTTATTTCCTGGCATCCAATATTTTATTTTATATTTATCCTATGTTACTTTCAACAGCTGGGTTCATTTATTTTAAAAGGAATTTTCCTATCACCCTGCAATTTAAGTATAGTCAAAGAAGTATAAACAGTTTACGCAAAGCAACAACATGGACTTTAAGAATGCTGGATTATACGTGATAAAAAATACCAAATAAAAATGTATTCTGTTCCTAAAATACAGGGAGGGTTAAGCACAACAGCTGTGATAGTTATTTTATAAAAAAAACTTAGGAATTTTCACTTTGAATGCTCCCTCTAACAATCAGAGTACTTACACAAGAAAAGATCATATAACAGAAGAAAAGTAACTGATATTTTATTACTGTAAGAGCCAATCAAAATAAAACAAAATAATTCACACATGACCTTCTCGCAGTTACTGGGTGACATGCAAAGTGTCCTTGTGAGCACCAATATAGGCCCTATATAGTCAGAAGCCCCACTTTCTGGTTGAGCCCCTGCCACCTGTGATTAGCAGGATAAGCACAGTAAGACCTGTGACAGCCAGAACCTGTGTGAGGCAGAAACCTTCAGAGAAGAAAAACTCACATACTGTCCACTAAAACAAGCAATACAGAAGCAGTAAGGCTGCACCCTGTCAGAGGTGGAAAACTTGCAAGACCTAGAAAAACAAAGCAGTCCTACTAAGTTCCAGCTCTCACAGGTTTCACTGTATATTCAAAGTGATTTAACGTCCAAGTAAGATAAAGTATACCTACAGTACCAAGTGTTTCTGAGGCTTATTCAGGAACAATTTATGATGTAGAGACAGCACAGTTATCTGATCAACTTTTAATAAAGGATATTCCAGGCATAGCAACCCAACTGATGAACAGAATATTAACAATGATGTGAGCACCAGTTAAAAACGTCTCACATTTACTCTTTGGTTGGAATTGAGTTTTTTTTTTTTTTTTTTCCTTAAAAAAAAAAAACCACATTTTTTTAATGTCATTGGCCTCAAATCTCACTTGAGAAATTTATGCCATCAGCAATAGCATTTAGTCTTACTTCCATGTTGGAAATATTAAATATACTCTATTACCCAAAAAACAAAACATAGAAACTAGTCAAACAAGAAACAAACTTTAAATTAGCAAGTATTGCATTTTTTCATAGTCTACTGTCTGATAGTCTTAGCAATCCTGTTAATTACAAGAACGCAAAGGCATGAAGAATAATACCTACTCTTCCCCTCAAACAAAATCGTCTGGACCACGCCCTGGGAGAAGCATTCAGGCTGTTATTCTAGTCCAAAGCAACGAGAAATAAAGAAGAATAAAGAACAATAAAGAACAAAGGAAGTATTTGAGTGTATTAAGTTGTTATTAAAGAAGAACCAGAAAGCAAACCAAATAAATAGAACACATTAAAAAGTTGAGAAAAGAAAAAGCAATTTGAGAACACTAGCTTAAGAACTTACACATCTCCCTAAATGCCTATTTATTAAAATCTTACAGCTCCACCCTTTTATTTCTAAATAAGAACACTCTGAAATCTTCCAGAGTCAACAGTTTTCTATCACTACTTTTTCTTTGAAACTGTTCTTCATCTCATTCTAACTCACTGAAATTCCATTCAAATTAGACATGGAAAATGAATTCTAACGTTAACATTTCTTAAGAAAAGTTTAGTTTGCCGTCTAAATGATACAAGCATTGGATTACTCAGCAATTCTAAAGATGTTATTATACAAACAAGAAATTCAGAAAGCTCAGGGGCCTGAGAAAACGTCACAACATTCCTGGTAAGGTATGTAACCCAACAACACTGACAACAGGCAACCCCACCCACCAGGACTCAGGTATCGTTAATCACAACAGTTTACCCCAGGGGCCCTATTACCTCTATCACCCTGCTGTCCACAGGCAGGGTGGTGCTGACCATGTGGACATTAGGGGTGGACGTGGACCTCTGCCTCTGGGACAGTGAACCCTCCGAGGAGGGGCTGGATGTGTTGAACGTGAAGGCATGGGGTGTGGAGTACCTGTGCTGGGAACTAGGCAAGGAGAAAGAGAATTCCATGAGTGGCACTCCAGGCCTCCCCACTGGCAGTTTCTCTACTGCCTACCTACATCATTAAGAAACCCAGTGTAAATTACCTATAGCACAACTTTTATCGGCTTTCTATTCCTTTAATATGCACCATTTAAAAATTCTCTCAAGTGTTCTTATATGCAAAATTTTTAAAAGGAACTAATACATGTGCTTTGAATTCATGTGAAAAGTAGAGTAATACATTATAGGTTTTTCTACTAAACCACCTCTACAAAAATACTCCAAATTTTTACAGCACTGTAGAGAAAGAAGAGATCAGCATTTGCAAACTACAACAGCACTTAACCAATAAATGAGCTGGAATTTGCCCAGCTTAATTTAGAGACTACATTAGAGAACTTGAAAGAAGAATTTTAACACATGGTTTAGACCTACTAAGCATGTCTACCAAAAAGGTCAGGATTTTACCCACTGTGTTTGTCCTCTCCCTGCCCTCCCTGCAAATGAACTTAAAAGTAAGTATGAAAGGCATTTTTAGATTGTCTATCAAACTATAAAATTCATCACTGGCCTCTTGCAGCCACTACCACTCACCCATCAATCAAGCTGGGAAGAAGCACTAAGAATTATAGCATTTACACTACTCACTCTCAAGATTACCTGCAGTTTTGTTCTGATTAAAATAATACCATGACATGAATTTAAGAAACAGAAGGCTAGTTTTTCTAAGGGAGATTGTTCTACTGTCTTGAAAAGTTGTCTTCCTAAACACTTCAGTGCTTATACCCTCATAGGCTTGGTTTCTTCTCTGCAATTTCAAGGGGTTTCATGTATACATTATCTTCTGGGGCAAGTTCAGTTTTTTGGTCAGATTTGTTTTTCAAATTATCAAAAAATAAAAGTTATATACAAATATATAGCCAAATATCATTTCAATACAAATTCCTTATTCTGAATTATGATGCTTCTCACAATTTCCATGGTAGTTTTATAAAGGTTATCACTTGGTTACATTAATGTCATATATTTTGGACAGACAAAGACCTAGATTGTACTTTAGGTTCCAAATCTGTAAGTAAACACTGAACAAATCAAGAGAATTCAACAAAATTCTGATTTCAAAGCTGGGTCAGAGTAAAGACAAATCATGAACAATCTTACAGGCACAACAGAAAGGATATCTATACTGATAAGTCTAATTAGATTCTTTCTTAAACTAGGACTCTATTAAATACCACAGTTTTAGCAATGCCAGGCCATAATTAGCATTTCAAAGTTGAGGGTTTTATTTTTCTTAAATCACTACATACAGTTTCAGAATGCTTTCCACTGAGGTCTGACTCACTACTTACTGAAGAAGGCAAGATTTCAAGTTCTTTAAACTGTGATGTGATATTATAAAGGAGCATGCTATTGTAACAGCAGGAGCTGTTACGAGTCACTTTTCAGAATGTGAGAATTACACGACCACAAAGAGAAAAGTTATACATTCTAACCAGAACACCAAATCTCTATCTCTGGAATATCAAGTTCCACAGAAGCAGCACAAAGCCAGAGAAGGAACTGCTAAGGAATGCTCAGCCTCTTGTACCAGGCTTCTGCCCCTAGTCCCACAGAGGAGAAACTCCGTAGGTTAAAAATTACCTAACAGGCATCCGGGAAACAGACTCTCGCATCCGTCGCATTGTCAGAGAAGGTAGTGCTGGGACCCCACTATCACCAACAGTGGAATTTGGAAACAATCTAAATGAAATCAGGGAAAGACTGGTTTACAAACCTGCAGTCATTTTACATAGTGATGAGTAAGGTTCAACCTGCTGTGCCTCTTACAAACTCAAAGCTACGCAAACTGAACCTTCCCAGTCATGTTTCCATCAGCTGTGCAAGCTACCTGGAGTACAGGGAGAAGGAATGCTGGTGGTGCAGCGGTTAAGCACCTGGCTACTAACAGAGGTCAGAGTTATGTAGCCACCAGTACTCCACAGGAGAAAGATGTAGCAGTCTACCTCCAGAATAATTTGCAGCCTGGGAAACCAATGGGGAGGTTCCATTCTGTCCTATAGGGTCACCATGAGTTGAAATTGACTTGAAGGCAGTGGGTTCGGTTTTGGTTTAGAGTAAAGGATCTATCAACCCAAATGAATGAATATGAATTGGGTTAAAGAATTTTTGTTAAAAATTCTACAGAATGTGAACAGAACTGGCTTCTCAGTGAACAGATCCAACCTGCACTTTTGGAAATACTGATGTAAGTACTCCAATGTCCAGCTAATCAAAATAATGTCTTTTAAGCTACATCAGGGCATTTTATAACCTAGGTTACAGAACTCTCCTGGCAACATTTTGTCCTGGAAATATAGACGAAGTGCTAAAATATAAAGAATAAGACATATTCAGCATCAGAAGTCTTAAATAAGAGAAAACACGATATTACTACGAACTGAACATCTTTCTACGAGCTGGGCACTTGCATTTGGGAATTTCACATTATCTCACATAATCTTCAAAACACTGCAAGGACACAATACCCTCTTTTTCAGATAAGAAAACAGAGGCTCAGAGAATTAGTGTCAGAGCTAAGATTCTGACCCATGTCTGTTGGGCTCCAAAGCCTGTGGCATTTATACCACAAAAGTATCATTTGCAAAAGCAACATGTGACTGTCATGAAAACAGAAAAAATTTTCACACTGGTTTAATGGTAACAGCGACTTGGTTTTCCTAGCACCCTCAAAAGAGGATAAAGATCTGACTTTGGCTTACTGGGCACATTAGAACACTTTTATTTAAACCTTACTCACAAAGAAATGGATAACCATGTACATAAAATATATGCCGATAACTTTGTCTCCGGAAGAATACAAGTTTCTTTTAAAATGTTTACATTTAAATCCACTGAAGTCCAAAAAAAAGTTTTCTCCAGTCTAAAGTAAAGAAAACAGCACCAACTATGCTTTCTGCTTCTTTATGTCAAAGGTCTATTCACTCTACTTAACAAATTATAGAGCACTGTATACTAGGCAACCTATGATACTGTTAAGAGAAAACACAAAAAATCTCATTTCCCTTTGTTCTTCTCCTGACTGCTTCACAGTATGTCACTCTCTATTTGATAAATATGCCTCACCTGCCCATTTTAGAGAACTGTAATTGCCATACCATTTTGCTCATTTCAGAACTATTACATTTCTAAAGGAGAATGCTTTCCAAGTCACAACAATTTATTTAACATGTCTGACACCCATGTCTGACAGTCAAAATACACAATAAGCACTGTCCGAAGTGTTTGTACCCTCTCTACCCAGTTCTCTGAGAAAACGAATGATGTCTTACAACAGCTGTCTGATATTACTCCAGTCCACACACATGGTAGGTACTTTGGTGCTACAGTGCTCATGAAATTTGTAGCCACAAGTCTGACATCGAAACCCATTTAGCAGAAACTTCTGACAAATGTCACAGAAGGCAAGCTTCAGGAACGTCTTCCGAGCCTAGAACAGTAAGAATACAGGTGCTGTAAGCCATGCTAAATAAGTGAAAGATAACAAAAGAAAAAGAATTTTTCTTGGCCACCCAAATGAGTTTTTACATAATGAAGAATCCTATGACCAAGCTTTACAAAATTTGTTAACTTGAAAGTAAGGTATATGTAATTAAATCTACACTGCCTTAACATAAACAATGGCATAACTACAACTTTAAACAATCCAGTAATACATATGTTTCTTACCTCTGAGAAATTCCTACTATGCCAACCAAAGCACCCAAAGACAGAAAAGATGTGCAACTTACAAAGTTGTGTGTTGTGAGGGGAACATGATCCAGGAAATCTACTTGAAGTTCTTCTCCAATCAAAGAGGCAGCATCAGTATTCCAATCTAAACGTGCTTTTTTACTAAAACGGATTTTAAAAATCATAAAAGGGAAATATTTAAATAAGAGAATTCAAAACCAGTAATAAAAATATCTACTATCTATTGTATCCTTATAGGCACACATAGTACAAAATATTTACACATACAAGCCATGAAAAAGTATTATTATCCCATCTTAATAATGAGGTAACTGGGACTTTTAAGAAGGTAACTTCCTCAAAGCCACACAGTGAGGACCAGGGCCTATGTGTGACTCCAGGCCTCCTGAAGTCCAAAGCTTAGGCTCAACCCAACCTTTTTTTCAACAATGAAATATCACAATTTCATGATAAACTAAATATATGATAAACTGAATTTTTTGACATTAAAATTTTATTAAAAAATCCTAAAATGCTACTACAAATATTGCCATGGTACTAAAATTTAAGTCTTCGCTAGCTTACTGCAATCTAGAAGACACACAAACAGAAAAGAATCACAGATGGAATGCACTTTTCTATCAACAAATTCTGGCTCAAATCTCCGAACCGTTTGCAGGGTCTATAAATATTAAGTTAATGGCAGAACACAAACTGATTAAACTATTTCCAAAAATCTTAAAATTGACTGAGACCTCTCTGTGTCTGAAGGGAACAATACAAATACACTGCAGTAAAAATTAATGCCCAGACCCTTTCCTTTGTCTTTTCCTGGTCTGGTCCATTTCCTGAAAGAAGAACGTTCTCAGGTCAGAAGAGAGTAACACACACATTGACACTGTTGCTATTAGGTGCCACCAAGTCCATCCCGACTCATATGGACCCCCTGTACAACAAAATGAAACACTGCTCAGTCCTGCACCACCCCACAATCACTGCTGTGTCTGAGGTCCCTGATGCAGCCAGTGTCAATCCAGCTTATCAAGGTCTTCTCTTTTTTGTTGACCCTCTACTTTAACAAGTTTAATGTCTTTCTCCAAAGACTGCTTCTCCTGATAACATGTACAATGTAAGTGAGAATAAATCTCACCATCCTGCCTTCTAGAAAGCATTCTGGCTGTGCTTCTCCCAAGACAAATTTGTTTTATCTAGCATTCTATGTTATATTCAATATTCTTCATACATAGCACCAAACTTCTCCCATCACCTACCAGTCATTTTTTTCCTGGTTATCCAACTGTAAATATTCTACTGCTTAATGTAATTCCCTATATGAGGTGTGGGAAACCTGATATCACTCCAAAGTTCTTTTTACCCTAATGGGGGTGGGGGAGGTTTCCTCATTAGTGTTCAGTAGCAGTCTGTCCTAGAGGGAACCCAAGGTTGCTCCAACAAACACAGCCCTGGACCATAGTAGACTAAGCTGCTCCGTCTCAGAATTTCTCTAGTCCTTAAAAAGCATTATAGATTGGCCTGGGAACCAAACTGAACCACAACTAGTTCAAGCTGACATCTGTTTCAAAGATTTGCATTTCAAAGAGCTCTCCTAATCTGAGAGGAATAGACATCCCCTTGAGTAGACTCATTCCAGGTTACTCTCTTAAAGTGGAGAGAACTCCTAGAGAACCATCTCCAAAATCTTGAAAGATTTAAGCTGAATGTCAAGAGCTGAAGTGTCACTTTCCAAGAAGAGGGCTAAAAGGACCTCCTAAAAGCCTTCACCAGATTTTAGCGGAATTAACAACCGACAGAGGATAACTACAGACAGTTCTGTATCAATGAGGTGTTATTCTAAGTCTTTGAGGGATACCTTTCTCTTGCCATTACCACCAGAAACAAGATGAACTAGATACTCCCTGACATATAAATTCTCCAGCATTTTTGACTCTGTTTGTCAAAACAGCAGGCATTTAGTGACATTAAGATTAATTGAAAAAAATGACTGAATAGTAAAATCTCATGACGATAAGATTTTTTGACAATAAAATAATGCAACACTTTACCTCCTCATTATAGCAAACACAAAGAAAAATATTTTCTCTCAAGAAATATACTAACTGGCATTATTGTCTCTATCCACGGAAACACTAACAATACCTATCATGTATTTTTTTTTCAATATACTGTCTAAGCAATAATTTCAAGTTCTTGCTATGATTTTTCAGAATTGTCTCTTTATAAACAAAGACATACAAACCACAACTACACAATTTTCTATAGCAAGTTATACAGCTTTCTACAAATGGAAAAAGTTATTATTTGAAGCTAGGAGGTCCTTCCTAGTACAAAGCAGGTGGTGACTGCTTTGTGTTCTTACCCTTTGTGTTCGTGGAGAAGTCGGAACACTGCACAGCACTCTGGCTGCAAGCCCCTCACTTTGAGGGCTTTCATAAGGCAGTCTTGCAAGCTCATTCCATTTCGCACATTGACCTACAAACAAAGGACCACCTTTAGGACCAAACACAGGCTGCAGTTCCCCTTGGAAAGGTGAGCCAGAGAAATAAACAAAACAGTCTGTTGTGCTTATGTAGAAGAATATTTATGACAGCTCTGCTTACAATGGTAAGTGCGCGCGCGCGCACACACACACCCCCCACATAACAATCTGAATATCCACACAGGTGAATGTTCAAATAAAGTGTGGTACATCTGTATTATGTCACATTATGCAGCTACTATATTATTATTATGAATTATTATAAACACCCTAGAGGAGTATGGAGAAAAAGATTTTGCACACTAATTCAAAGAATATGATTATTAAAAAGAGGGAAAGGGATGTCTACACACTATATGTTTACATATGTCATATGGGTGCAGTAAGATATGCACCAAGTTGTTAACATCAAGAGGCAATGGTGGGGAAACATACAATGATTAACTTTCCCTTTAAATATCTTTGTCTGACTTACTGAATTATACATGCAAACATGAACACCCACTAGAAAAAATAAGCCAATCTGATCTATAAACATGAATTTTTCTGACTAAAAATTTGCATTTCAACCTTTTTTCAATAAAATAGTTAACCTTACCAACAAGAACTCCATCTTACATGCACTCCACACTAGTTAAGGCAAGCCTAAGAGGAAGAAACAGAGCTTCTGCCCTGCTGTGAGGGACAGACATCAGTGCTGGCTTAGGTGAATGTGCATATCACACAAGGATAACCTGAGCACAACACGTCCTACACCCAGCTTTCAAAAGCTAGTGGGTACATGGGGATCTAGTGGGAGTTGTAAGTGCCCAGGGTGCTATTTATGGCAGCTGTGTAAACGTATCAACAAAAATCTTGAGAGTTTTGGTTAAAAACTTATACATTTTGGTACTGAAAATGAAACCAATAAAACGCAGGCTACTAGAATCAGTCTGAATAGCAAAAATAGCATGAACCACCTACAGTGGCTGAAAATGTAATGCTGCTGATGGTCACCCCACAGCCCCTTCCCAGAGGGACGTGAGTGTAATGCATACATACTAAAGAAGACAGGAAAGTAAAGTGGGCTCCAAACACCCAACGTGCCCCTTATCCTGCCACCTCAGTGCTCCTCCAAGTCAACCCTTCTCTGGCCAGCTGGTTGACCAGCTGGTTGCCTGGCTGTTGCTTTTGTTAGCTGTCATCTTGGGGCAGGTCTTGTAGAACTGTGCTCCTCAGGGTGCTCAAGGCTTCGCTCTTTCATAAGCAGATCACCAGGTTTGTTGTCTAAAGCACTTCTAGGTGGGTTCAAACCACCAACTTTTGGTCTTAGAAACATGACACAGGTTTACGGATAAGCCCCTTACTAGCTCCAAAACAGAGCATAGTATATGAATACAAATTCAGAAATTTAAATGTGAAAAAAAACAAAAATTAGGGATGGACAGGAGTAAAACTACACCTAAGGAATTTTGCTTGGTCAGCAAAAAACAGGAAACCCCTCAAGGAGATGGACTAATACAGTGGCTGCAGTAATGGGCTTAATAAGCACAGCATAAAAACGATTATGGGCATGGGGCAAGACCACGCAGTGTTTCACTCTGTTGTGCATGGTGTCACTATGAGTTGGAACCAACTCAACGGCACCTAACAACAAAGGAATTTGAGAAACATCATTGGGGAGCAATGTAAAAGAAGCTTTACACAAGGCTGGATTTTGCTATTATCAGCAATAGAGACACATCTGCCCAATAATTAATTTTTGTGAAATAAAATGAAAAATAGATATTTTACTTTGATTTCCAGTGTTTCCTCTTACCACTAGCCTTAAAAAAAAAACTGACCCCAAAACTTTTGTCTTGTCTGCAGCTTTGTTCATCTTTATTTATTTATTTATTGAATTCCAGCTTGAAGAGAGCTAATAACAAGCAAAGGGAGGCCCAACTTGAGACACTGATTACTCCACTTCATGACAACACCCTCCCCAATAGCCCCATTCCCCACTTTGTGACAAAGACATCTGCTAACCATAAACTAGTTCAGAGTTTATCTAATGCAAAGAATGTAACTTTAGGTAATTTCCCTTGCCTCCTGAGAGAATTCTCAGAACTGGAATTCCCTGAATAACTGAAATACCTTTTTGTTATTTTAAAACCTCCAAACTATAACTAAAGATTTCTACAAACAAAACTCTTCCCCCACCCCTACCCCTAAACCACCCAGTAACCTGATGCCAGCTGATTTCAGCCAGGTGTGGGGCACGGTTGAACGAGCCAATGGTTGGTCTTCTGTTCTAGTCACACCTCTTCTCTTTAAAAGCTACCTTCTAACTAGCTTATGGAAACTTCAGTGGCATAGCAGTTAAGTGCTACATCTGCTAACAAAAAAGTCAGCAGTTCAAAACCGCCAGACACTCACTGGAAAATATGGGGCAGTTCTACTCTGACCTACAGAGTTACTATGAGTTGGAATCAACTCAACAACAGTGGCTTTGGCAACTAGCTTATATTGAGACATTTGTTTTTTTAAAAAAACAAAATGGTCTCCCTACATGCATGTAAAGAAATTGCTCAAATCCTATGTTTTAATTATTTTTTAAACACTCTGAAGCATTAAGACAGCTTCCACATTAAGAGGGCACAATTTCTGAACTTGCAGAGCAGACAAATTCAGGAGGAAATGGGAGTGGAGAAGGAACATCCTTCTTGAGAACCACCTGGGAGAAAAAGAAAAGTTTTTTCCAAATTATAAAATCTTTGGAAATTCTGACACTCACCTACATTACTAATGCTTTGTCCCCTTTTAAGAAGACTGTGAAAAAGAAAGTAGGAGGTGCCCAACTGATTCTTCTAATAGGTAAAAAGATTTATCACTGGAAGTTTCTGAGAAAAAGAATTGTGGAGCAAGGGCAAAGGTGACCTGATACTTCTGACTTACACAAATATATTATCTATTTAAAAAAATAAAATTAACATTCTTTTAAAGTTTCTTGTACATAACGAAATATTTCAGATAAAATGGTATGTGGGATTTCTGCCAAAATAACTGGAGAGAATAGATATAATTGTATATTACACAAAACTGCTATGATTAGCTAATTATTAAAACTGGGTAGTGAATACATCAGATTATTCTGATCTCTCTACTTTTGCATCAATTTAAAATTCTCCATAAATTTTAAGAATTTTTTTAAAGTAGAAATACCCTTAGAAAGGTCACACTAATTTCTAGCTTTTCAGAAACAAAACTGAAGTGCAATCCACTTACACTGATATGACCTATGAAGGTAAGACAACCCAAGAAGATTGTGAAAATATGGATTCCTAGATGCCCCACTCCAACACACTCAAGGCTTCTGATTTAGTTGATCTTGAACAAAGCTCAGGAATATGTACTTTAACTTGCTTTGCCAGGTGACTATAATAACGGATCATGATTCTCAGCTCTGGTCCAACTACTCATCCAATAACAATATAATAAATTAGCCAAAGAAGCACATATATTTAGAATACAAAACGACAAAAACACCAATAAAAAAAAATGACTAATTATTTAAATCAGATACACATTCTCTTCAGTCTGTATTATCTCACAAAATACATGATGAACATAAATTTACATCATTTCTGGAGCCCAGTACATGATTATGAAAGCATTCTGGGTTCTAGAAGTGAAGCAACCTAGGGATGAGGACAAACAGTTGGCTGACAAATGGTGCTGGCCTGACCAGTGACTCCTTCCTGCTTCATTCCTCCCCTGACACTAGAGACAAGACATCCCTTCTCTGGCCAAAAAAAAAAAAAGAGAAGTTAACCTTGTCTGCTACAACCTCGTCATAAACAAGGGGAGAACACAAGCTTCAAAATCACTGGTACCAGTTGGACTAGTATAGCAAAAACTCCTTGAAAATAATTTTGCTTATGAATCAGCCGCTTCACTAAGCAGGAGCGTTATTTTATAATGTCAGGAAAAAAGGAACAAAATACTATGCAACTTGTCTAGACGATCCAGCTAATAGGCAAAGCAGTGACTTAAATTTGGGTCAAGTTGCCTTGAAAGTGCATAAACAATAATCACTATGCCAAACTAAGTCTCTGACCTCCCAGGAAAATGAGTAGTAAATGGGGATGATAAGAATTGCTTTGACAAGGAAAATAACAATCCTTCTCTAACCTCAGCAAGAGGAAACACCAGATGGTCTTCCACTTCCTACCCAGGGTTCCAATTTAAGTTAAGAATAACACTGACAAACAGTAGGTGAAACTCACTCTGTCAACTACAGACCAGTATTCAAATACAGGGGATTATTACTGTTTATGAGGCCAGACACAAAACTTTCCTTTTTAAGAAGATGAAAAGAAATTGGTTACTGTTAGTTGCGGTAGAGTCAATTCCAACTCACAGAGACCCCGGTTGAGGGGAGAACAGCTGCTTCATAGGGTTTTTAAGGCTTACTTTTTTGGAAGCAGGTCACCATGCCTGTCTTTTAAGGAGCCTCTGGGTTAAGTTCAAAACACCAACCTTTTAGCCAGTCAAGGGCTTAATGACTTGCACTACCCAGGAATCCTAAAGGAGACTTACTTAAACTTGAAGTGGTCTTTTGAGTCTCAGCTTCAGTTCAAAATGCACCAAACATCCAATACTGTAACTGGGAGGCTCTCTAGGTTCACAACAGTATAAAGGAATTTATCAGCAAACTAGAGAAAGTAGAACTATTAGAAGCAAAATAAGAAACTCTAGGACGGGACTCCCTAACCCAGGATATACTTCAGCTGGGAACAGAGGATAAACAAAGTGTACTGATTTTATACATACAGGGAAACGGAGGAAGAAGGCATAGAAGTATTAAACTACAGTTTTCCCAAATGTCAGAGCACAGAAAACTAATATACTTTCACTTTTCTGTCATATCCAGTTGCCCTCTTCCCAGCCCCTCAGGATAACAGAAAACTTTTTTGAATAGAAAGTTCTTACAGAACTTTGGGTTTTGTGTCAGAAAACCCTACAGCTGTCTTCTGTCATGATGCCAACATAAACCTGTCACTGATATAGCAAAAACACGCTATTCTGAAATAACTGGTTGGTGGAAGTGTCCTGGAGAAGAGAAAGAAAACGTGGTTTCTAAGCTACTTCCAGCCTTGCCCTGGTCTATGAAATATACCAACATAATAATTCAGAATAAACACACACACATACTTTTTTTTTTTTTTTAAGATCTAAGAGAGCTTTTCAAATAAAAGTCTCTGCCAGATAACTTGCTGAGAACATACTTTGAATAAGCAGTGGGAGAAGTGGTAGACAGGAAGATATTCTAAGAAAAAATAATAGAAGATCAAGAGGTGGGAAAAAGTAGAGGGTGTGGAAGGAATACAACATATTGGGCAATGAAATCTACAGCCGTCAAGTCAATTAACAGACTGTAAATGCTAATGAAGATTTTGCTTGTCTATAAATTGACAATATGGTCCATAATGCTTTCAATAGGCAGCCAGACACTTAAAATTTTCTAAAAGGCAATGCTTACGTACCACTGTTCTTTGCTTGTTTGGCAAGAAAACTCGGATAGTGTTGCTCGTCTTAGAAGAATCTGTGAGTTTGCCATCATCTGATGCCCGGCGCTGATACCCAAACTGCTGAACTATTGTTGGGGAGATGCAGCTAGAGCCATCAAACACTGCGTCTTTGAATCCAAAACCATTGCTGATGGTCTTCCAGGCCCCCTGTATGTGCTCCATTGATGCAGCTTAAATAAAAATTAAACCTAGTAAGAAAGGCAAGTAATTACAATCCTAACACAAAAGCAATTAACCTAATAACATAAAGAGTAACTGTGAAAATATGGTTTTTTATATATAATTTGTTTAAATAAGTTAACCACAGAAGAAAACTTCTATATTAATATATTAGCATAAACTATTTCATAGACAACTCAAAAATGAGGAAAACAAGAACCAGAGGCCAAGACTTACCGAGAGGTTACACTGACAGTTAAAAACCAATCAAGAACAGAGCCTAAGTCTCCTGACATCCAAATCTAATACTTTTTAAATCAATCTCTTTTCCCTTTTGTTACTGCATACTAAGTATGAACAATTACCCTGGAGAATGAGCAACACATTATCAGTGCTACGAGAAATAAGGAAACCCTGGTGGCACTGTAGTAAGTGCAACAGCTACTAACCAAAAGGCCCACAGTTTGAATCTAACCAGGCACTCGCTGGACACTCTATGGGGCAGTTCTCTGCACAATCAGGTCACTAAGAGTCAGAATCAAGCCTTGACTTGCTTCTCTATGCCCTGGTTACCATGATGTTACTTTTTAAGGACATCTACAGCCCTTTTCTTCCTTGATCATTTCCCCAACCATGAAGGTAGAGATGAAGAAATTCAGGACCAGATGAGAGACATGTAGATGAGAAAACAGAGAGTGGACAGATTCATGTAAGTATCCCACCAGCCTGAAATGACTTAGCCAACGCAATGTCAAAACCGCAGTTCATGTTATCACTCCTTTAATGTCATGTTAAAACTCTCTCATACCATCCCTTAAAAAATCCAAACTCCTTAACAAGGCCTAGCCCACTGCCATCAAGTGGACTCACAGGGACCCTACAGGACAGAGCAGAACTGCCCTGTAGAGTTTCCAAGGACTACCCAGTGGATTCAAACTGCCAGCCTCTTGGTTAGCAGCCAAAGCACTTACCCTCTGTGCCACCAGGGTTTCCCTATAAGACTTTCTTTTAAAGCATGCAAGCCAAGTATCAATCCTTAGAACTTTGAACTTCTTTTTCTCTTCAGCTGGAAAGCTTATTTCCATAAACAGGCAAGCTGGCCAGTTCACTTTATTAATGTCTCCACCCAAAAAAACATCTCTTTAGAGAGGTTTTCCTAGCTACCCCTGCCAAGAGTATGCTTCCCCTACCCCTATCTAATAAGCTGTCTTGTTTGCTTTAAGGTACTTACTCTGAAAAACCTCTAATACCATCACTTACTGTTACTTCATGTTAAATGGTTCAATGCCCTTACCCTCTCCCACTCCATGAGGATAAGACTCAACCACTCTTCACTGTTGTACAGGAGTTCCTGATTTATGAGGTATCTGACTTACAAGGAACTGTATTTACAACACATCTGTTTTTAACTTTCTTGTACTTGTCATTAGTGATACATACTGCATACAATGGTGCTGCACATAATGTGCTGATGTTAATGTTCTCAGATATTCCCTTCTAGATGCTCAATGTGATATTTTATAAAGATACTGAAAAAAGCAGCAACAATGAAAACTAAAAAATTATTTTGTACCGTATTTTATGTCAATAATGCAGGTTATATGTTTGTTTGGGGTCAATCATGCAACCCCCTCACACATTATTTTCCTAGGTGCACTACATGTTCATGATATTTATGTGGACATGTTATGAAAAAGACAGCATTCAACTTACATCAGAACCAACCCACAACAGTTCTTGGAATGGAACTCTGCATTAAGTCAGAGCCTACCTGTATTTCTATTATTTAAATACAGTACTTGGAATAGAAGAGCACTTAACCATTCACTGAATAAATTAGAAATTTGAGTAATACTGCAAAAGTAAATGAATCTCTTATGTAAACAAATTTATTTATTTTTCCAGTATTATTTTTACATATCAGATCCATCAGAACTGGTAAATGTGAATTAAATCTCTATCTGGCACTACACCATTAAAAAATCCAGAAAAAGTCAAGCTGCAATAAATTTTATCCTATATGTGAGGAAAGAACGTATTAGACTTTACCAGCTAAAAGACCACTTACAACACTTTAATGTAACTAAAGTCTAAGAACATAGTAACTTTAAAGATTCCAAATCCTAACAGGAAACTAGAAAACAGTAATGGTGCTACAGAGAGAAATATATTACCATGACTTTTAATAAAAAGTAACAAAATAAATAGGTATCTACTCCTCAATAGTTTTTTTTTAATCCTCAATTTTTAGACAATCTCATCTTTCATAATTTTTATTTCTATCTTCATGTCAAACTAAGTACAGGGGAGGGACATAATACTTAGGAGACACTGAGATTCTGTTAATGATGATTAAAAACTTCAAGTATTGCTACAGTTGAACAACACGATGAACACGGTTAATGTCACTAAACTGAAGACTGTTGAGTCAGCAAGTTTTTATTACTTATCTATGTAATACAATTAAAAAAAATTGAAACGGGGGCGGAGTCAAGATGGCGGACTAAGCCCACGTCTCTTTCTATCCCTCTGGAAACCAAGACCTGAATTGACAATCAAACAGAGCCTTCTGAGCACCTAATCAGCCTCAGGACACGGCACAGAGCTGTTAATTGGGACTTTATACCATTCTGTGAAAAATCTCCTCTCTTTCGCTGACTCCCGCTCCTGGCTAGCCCCAGCTCTCACGGATGGAAGGTAAACGCACAATTTTGACTTTTTTTCCCTCTGTCTCCACTGGCGGGCGGAGCTGGGCCTTGCCTGGCGGCTGGACTCAGACGCGCTGCTGGGGGGATAGGCAGGCGAAATTCCCATATTCTGAGAGCCAGGCTCGGGACTCTGTTAATCTAGACACTTTGAGCCTTTCGTTGCCTCAGCGGGGTTTGTGCGGAACTCCGTGGTCAGGGTGCGGGACGCCCTGTTGGTACCGAGATTTTAGTGGGACCTCGTTCTTAGCCTGGGAGCCAGCGCCTGCAAACAGGACAGCGCTTCTCCGACAGAAAAGCAGTGATTTCGCACAGTGCTGTCTACGTTGGGGGCCCTGCAACAGAAGCAGAGGAATCACCACCTCTCAGCACCTTTAGCCCCTCTGTCTGCTGCCTGTGTGGAGGACGCCATCTTGGGTACGGTGGCCACAGCTGGACCTAATTCTTAGCTTGGGAGCCAGAGCCTGCCCACAAGAGAGCGCTTTTCTATCACAAAACCAGTACTCGACGCAGTGTTGGCTAAGGCTAGGCCCTGTCAGCAGAGGCCACCAGGGCACTAGCAGTGCTGTATTCTGAACTAGTTTGTTATCATCTGGGGTTGGATACAGTGGCGCTTACTTTGTCAGATGAGAAGAGGGACCTCTACACCTGAAAACCTAACTGACTTGTGAACTGGTCAGATACCTTTTGCTTTACATTTTAAGACAGCCTAGAGAAACATTTGCAATCCATCCTCACAGTACCTCTTCCAGCCTCTATATACTCACATGGGATCGAAAAAGCAACAGACAATTGTGGCATACAAGCAATCACTCATGGCTTCAGAAGGCTCCCAAACAAAGGAACCAAGGAGTTTTCCAGATGAAGAAACTTTTATGAAAGCATCAGGAAGTGAATACAAATTGATTATATACAGGGCCCTTCTAGACATTATACAAAATGCAGCAGAGCAAAATGAAAAATTAAGCAAGTTGTTCGATCTGATGGAACACCAGTACTCTGAAATCCAACAGATCAAGAAGAAAATCAAAGACATAGAAGCTTCCACGCAAACCCTAGAAAACAGAATGGAACAAATGGAAAAAAGAATTTCTGACTTGGAAGACAGAGCTACTAAGGCCAGTGTCTATGAGCAGAAATCAGAACAAAGAAACAAGAAAAATGAAGAAACATTAAGAAGCATGTGGGACTCTATTAAGAGGAACAACCTTCGATTAATTGGAGTCCCTGAACAGGGTGAGACATCTGAGAACACAGAGAATATTGTTGCTGAGCTGCTGAAAGAAAACTTCCCAGAAATCATGAAGGAAGAGAATATAGACATCTCAGATGCATATCGTACGCCACCCAATATAGATCTCAAAAGAAAGACTCCAAGGCATATTATAATCAAGCTTAACAAAACGAAACATAAGCAGCAACTCTTAAAGGCAGCAAGACTCAAGGCAAAGCTAACATTCAGAGGGAAACCCTGTAGGCTCTCGTCAGATTTCTCAGCAGAAACCATGCTGGCACGGAGACAGTGGCTCAACACATTCAAAGTCTTGAAGGAGAAGAACTTCCAACCAAGAATTATATATCCTGCAAAACTGTCTTTCAAACATGAAAATGAAATTAAGATATTTCCAGATAAACAGAAACTCAGAGACTTTGTAAAAACCAAACCCAAACTACAAGAAATACTGAAAGAAGTTCTTGGCTTTGGCTTACAAGAACGAAACCACTAACTCTATATTTTAGAACGACACACTACTCAATACTCATTTAGGGAAGGCTCCAAAGTAAATCACAGCTTTGATTTGGAAAGAAGCAATCCAGTGATCATCATGAAAACTATGGTGTCATCATAATAAAAGAGGGATGTACTACAGTCGTTATAGTCCTTCCAGATGGAGAGGAAGATGACAAGACTGGTAGTAATTAAAATTGGGTTTATAAATAGTTTACTAAGGGGGTTCATAGGGGCAGCTGTAAAGCACAACAAAGATGTATCATACCATTTCAAGAAATCTAACACACGAGTCTCAACAACTATAAAACCAGCTCTGAAAAAGGTGAAAAATCAACTCACAAAAAGAGTGTCCCAGAACAGACTAATAAGAACAACAGAGAAAACATCAACATAAAAATAAACATATCACAATGGCAGCAGTGAACACATACCTATCAATAATTACATTGAATGTGAATGGACTGAATGCTCCAGTAAAGAGACACCGAGTGTCATCTTGGATCAAAAGACACGACCCATCCATATGTTGTCTACAAGAAACTCACTTGAGACCTAAAGACAGGAACAAACTGAAAATTAAAGGTTGGAAGAATATATATCAAGCTAACAATGAACAAAGAAGAGCAGGGGTGGCAATTCTAATCTCAGACAAAATCAACTTTAATGTCAAATCCACCATCGTGGACAAAGATGGACACTATTTACTGCTGAAAGGTTCAGTACACAAGCAAGACTTAAGTATATTAAACATTTATGCACCTAATGTCAGAGCACCTAAATATGTCAAAGAAACACTGACTATGCTCAAAAGAGAGTTAGATGACTCCACAATAATAGTGGGAGACTTTAACACTCCACTCTCATTACTAGACAGATCATCTAGAAAAAAGCTCAGTAAAGATACAGAAGACCTCATTGACACAATTAACCAACTAAACCTCATTGATATATACAGAACTTTCCACCCCTCAGCAGACAACTACACCTTCTTCTCCAGTGCACATGGAACATTCTCCAGAATTGACCACATGACAGGCCATAATGCAATGCTCAACAAAATCCATACCATTGAATTATTGCAAAGCATCTTCTAAGATCATAAAGCCATCAAAGTTGAAATCAATAGCAGAAAAAACATAGATAGAAAGTGGAACTCTTGGAAACTGAACAACATCTTGCTCAAAAAAACATGGGTCATAGAGGAAATCAGGGATCAATTAAAGAAATTCATGGATTCCAATGAGAACGAAAACACTTCCTACCAGAACGTATGGGATACAGCCAAAGCAGTGCTCAGAGGTCTGTTTATCTCCATAAATGCACACATCAGGAAGGAAGAAAGAAACCAAATCAAGGAACTAACTCTACAGCTTGAACAAGTAGAAAGAGAACAACAGAGGAACCCCTCGGGCACTGGAAGAAAGGAGATCATAAAGATTAGAGCAGAGCTAAATGAATTAGAGAATGGAAAAACAATTGAAAAAATCGAAAAGACCAAAAGCTGGTTTTTTGAAAAGATCAACAAAACTGATAAACCACTGGCTAAACTTACTAAAGAAAAGCAGGAAAGGAAACAAATAACCCAAATTAGAAATGAGAAGGGAGTTGTCACCACAGATGCAACAGAAATCAAAAACATCATAACAGAATACTATGAAAGACTGTACTCTAACAAATTTGAAAACCTAGGGGAAATGGACAAATTCCTTGACTCATACCACCTACCCAAATTATCACAACGTGAAGCAGAACAACTTAATAAACCCATCACAAAGGAAGAGATTGAAAAGGTCATCAAAACACTGCCAACCAAAAAAAGTCCGGGCCCAGATGGCTTCACGGCAGAATTCTACCAAGCATTTAGAGAAGAGTTATCCCCAATACTATTGAAACTATTTCACAGTATAGAAAGGGATGAAGTACTCCCAAACTCATTCTATGAAGCCAGCATAGCCCTGATACCTAAGCCCGGGAAAGATCCAACAAAGACAGAGAACTACAGACCGATATCACTCATGAACCTAGATGCAAAAATCTTCAACAAAATTCTTGTCAACAGAATACAACAACATATCAAGAAAATAATCCATCATGACCAAGTGGGATTCATACCAGGGATGCAAGGCTGGTTCAACATCAGGAAAACAATTAATGTGATTAACCACATAAATAACACAAAAGACAAGGATCACCTGATTTTGTCCACTGATGCAGAAAAGGCATTTCATAAAGTCCAACACCCATTCATGCTAAAAACTCTTAGCAAAATGGCCATAGATGGCAAATTCCTCAACAGAATAAGGGCCATTTATACAAAGCCAATTGCCCACATCATCCTGAATGGAGAGAGACTGAAAGACTTTCCCCTGAGATCAGGAACTAGACAAGGATGCCCACTGTCACCTCTCCTATTCAACACTGTGCTAGAAGTTGTAGCCAGAGCAATTAGACAAGACGAACAAATAAAGGGCATCTGCATTGGCAAAGAGGAAGTTAAAATCTCCCTGTTCGCAGATGATATGATTGTATATGCAGAGAACCCCAAGGAATCTATAAGTAAGTTACTCAAACTGATAGAAGAGTTCAGCAAAGTCTCAGGATACAAGATAAACATAAGTAAATCAGTAGGATTCCTTTATACCAACAACGAGACTGTTAAGGAGGAAATGATCAAATCTATACCATTTGTGATAGCCCCTAAGAAGATAAAGTACCTAGGAATTAATCTAACCAGAGAAACAACAGACCTTTACAAAGACAACTACAAGCCCTTACTACAAGAAACTAAGAGAGACTTAGATAAATGGAAAAACCTACCCTGCTCATGGATAGGAAGACTTAACATTGTGAAAATGTCTATTTTACCCAAAGCAATTTATTTATATAATGCAATCCCAATACAAGTTCCAGCATCATTTTTTAAAGAGACGGAGAAACAAATCACCAATTTTGTTTGGAAAGGGAAGAAGCCCCGGATAAGGAAGGTACTACTAAAGAAGAAGAACACACTGGGAGGCCTCTCATTACCCGACCTTAGAACATACTACACTGCCACAGTGGTCAAAACAGCCTGGTACTGGTACAAGAACAGACAGACTGATCAATGGAACAGAATTCAGACCCCAGAGATGACACCATCTGCCTATGAACAGTTGATATTCGACAAAGGCCCTAAGACATTAAACTGGGGTAAAAACAGCATCTTCAACAAATGGTGCTGGCAAAATTGGTTATCCATCTGCAATAAACTGAATCAAGATCCATATCTTACACCTTATACAAAAACCAACTCCAGCTGGATAAAAGACCTAAATATCAAACCTAAAACGATAAAGCTCATCCAAGAAAAGGTAGGAACAACAATGGAAGTTTTAATACACAATGAGGACAGACTCCAAAATCTGTCAAAGAAACCTCAATCAACAGAAGAAAAAGTAGATAAATGGGAACTATTAAGAATCAAACACTTTTGCTCATCCAAAGACTTTATTAATAGAATTAAAAGAACACCCACAGAGTGGGAAAAAATATTTGGCAACTCTATGTCAGATCGACGCCTGATCTCCATAATCTATAAGATACTGCAAAATATCAATAAGAAGAAGATAAACCATCCAATTAAGCGATGGGCAAAGGAGATGGACAGATACTTCACTAAAGAGGAGATCCAGGCAGCCAAAAAACACATGCGGACATGTTCACGATCTTTAGCTATTAAAGAAATTCAAATCAAGACAACAATGAGATACCATCTCACCTCAACAAGATTGGCCATGATCCAGAAAACACAAAACAACAAATGCTGGAGAGGCTGTTGAGAAAGTGGAACCCTCCTACACTGTTGGTGGGGTTGCAAAGTGGTCCAGCCTCTTTGGAAGGCAATCTGGCGCTTCCTTAAAAAAATGGATATTGATATACCATTTGACCCACTAATTCCACTACTTGGAATATATCCTACAGATTCAAGGCCTTTCACACCAACAGACACATGCACCAGAATGTTTATCGCGGCACAGTCCACAATAGCAAAAAGGTGGAATCAACCCAGATGCCCAACAATAGAAGAATGGATAGGTAAACTGTGGTACATATACTCAATGGAGCACTACGCAATGATAAAGAATAACGATGATTCCAGGAAACATCTCCTAACCTGGTTTCAACTGGAAGACATTATGTTGAGTGACTGTAGTCAGCGACAAAAGGACAAATACTGTATGAGACCCCTACGATAAGATCTCAAAAACAGACTTGTGTATAGAAGAAAAGACTCTTTGACAGCTGCAAGGGAGGGGAGGGAGGGAGGGAGGGCAAGGGGGGGAGGGCTTAGCTTAGGTAGTTACTAGAAATCTAGTTGGGAGAAAGCGGTGACAGCACAAATTAGGAACAAGAACAACATTAAGTGGACTTCAGCATAACTTGAGTACTCCTTCCATCTTAATACTGCAAGGATAGAGTAGCTGGGGCGCGGTGCGGGGGACCATGCTCTTAGGCGAATTCCAGGCCAATTGGCACAACTAGCGTTTTGCTGAGAGAGCTCTCTGCACCCCACATTGGTGAGTGGCGTCTGGGGTCTTAAAAGCTGCCAAGCTGCCATCCGAGGACACAGGAAATGGTCCCAACTCAGCAGGAACGGATGCTCACCGAGGGCCAAAAGGGCATGTGGTAAAGACAACCGAGAAGACAGAGAGACCCACAAGAGTGGGTGCCTACATCGACCTGGGACTGGAAGAACCAGATGGTGCCCGGCCACCACCAGTGATAGCCACAATGGAGCTCACAGAGAGGAGCCTCACTGGCAACACAAGAATAAAAAGAGGTGCATCATGAGATCTCCACTAAAAGACCTCAATTGACAGTCCAGCGGTTTTGGGGTTCCTCTGAGAGCATGGCCCCCGGCCCTGATGCTGCCCGTTCCCATAAATTATAACAAAGGTCCACTCTTTGGACAGGAATGGAATGGTCTTGGCAATGCTGAGTAACCATATGTTGGAAGCACTTTATGGTTCTATGCATCTACAGGATATCATCTTGCTGACCTCTGACTGGAGGAAGGGGAGTGGACAGAGAGGAGTGGAAAGGAGACTGTTGGGAGGATGAGACATGTATGGAGCAGAGAGGAATACTGTGCTGTCACCGGACAGGGAGAGCAGTGGAAGCTGCATATAGGGGGGCATGTAAATTTTCATGTGAATGTACATTTTCACTCAGTTTTGTTAAATAAAAAAAAAAAAATTGAGACGAACAAAAAGAACAGGCTAAGAGGCATGCTAAGGCAGTGCTTCCAATCTTTTTTCACATCACTGTACTTATGCAATATGATGGGTAACATTTGCAAGGTGTGCTGAGATCAACAGGCAAAGCTGTTCCAGCTACTAGTGACAAGTCAAGAACCCTACCAGCTGCCACATATGGAGGGGTACACCACTAACCAGTTTGTCACAAGAAGCTCTGTTAAGGCATTCTTTAACTTACTAAATGACAAATATCTGAAAACAAAAAAGAACTTTCCAAAAGTCACACAGTAGCAATCTTAGAGACATTCAGAACACTGTTTGACACTAGCCTTTTTTTTTTAATTTTTATTTTTATTTAACATAACTGAGTGAAAATGTACATTCACATATAATTTACATGCCCACCTATATGCAGCTTCCACTGCTCTCCCTGTGCGGTGACTGCACACTATTCCTCTCTGCTCCATACATGTCTCATCCTCCCAACAGCCTCCTTTCCCCTCGTCTCCGTCCACTTCCCTTCCTCCAGCCAGAGGTCAGCAAAGATGATATCCTATAGATGTATAGAATCATAAAGTGCTTCCAACATATGGTCACTCTGCATTGCCAAGTCCAATCCATTCCTGTCCAAAGAGTGGACCTTTGTTATAATTTATGGGAAAGGGCAGCATCAGGGCCGGGGGTCATGCTCTCAGAGGAACCCCAAAACCACTGGACCATCAATTGAGGTCTTTTAGTGGAGATCTCACGATGCAGCCCTTTTTATTCTTGTGTTGCCAGTGAGACTCCTCTCTGTGAGCTCCATCGTGGCTATCGCTGGTGGTGGCCGGGCACCATCTGGTTCTTCCGGTTTGACACTAGTCTTATGCAAATAAACATACATCCTTTCACGTTTGTTTCCCAACCACACTCCCCACAATCCACTGCTGTGGAGTTGATTCTAACTTCCCATGACCCTAGAGTAGAAATGCCCCAGAGAATTTCCAAGGAGCACCTCACAGATTCAAACACACGGAGAGGGCACATGTTAGTTTCATAAAAACAGGTAAACACAGATCTAAATTTTAATTGTTATTTCTCTCTGGCCTGTTAATTCCATGTTAAAATCAAGACAGACAGATATATATATAGACAGATATATTCCAACTCAAGACTACCCACACACACCTAGACACATATACTGAAACTAGATAATACAAAGTAAAAATCAGCTTCATTGAGACCCAGTGGCAACACAAGAAAAAAAAGGGGTGTACCTAACTAAGAACTCTACTAAAAGACCATAATTGATGGTCTGAAAGCCTGGGGGTTCCCCTAGACCTGGTGCTGTCCCTCATCATAAATCATTACTGAGGTCAATTCTCCAGATAACAATGGATTGGACTTGGGGACAGAGTGACCATATCATGTCTGCACGTTATGGTTCCATGCATCTATAAGATGTCATCCTACTGGCCTCTTACTAGAGAGGAGCGGAGACGAGAGGACAGGAGATAGTTAAGGGGATATTACATGTATGGAGCAGAAAGCTGGACTGTGCTGTCACCGAGCAAGGAGAGCAGTAGGAGCTGCACACAGGCATGCATGCAAATTTAAATAAGATTGTACACTTTCACTCAATCACAATAAAAACAAAAAATCAGCTTCAGAAAGTGAAAGGTCTTCCACATTTCTACAGAAAAGTTCTAAAAATGAATGCATTATCTTATGGATGGAATAACTCACTATGTGCGAAGTCTTTTCTTTTTAATAAAAAAAAAAAAATGTGCATATGTAACTGGCCCAATAGTGCTACGACAGTAGTTAAAGCATTTGGCAGGTACCCAGAGGTCAGTAGTTCGAACCCATCAGCTACTCCACAGGAGAAAGACATGACAGTCCACTTCCATAAAGACTTAGAGCCTTGGAAACCCTATGGGACATAAACCCTATAAATCATAATTGAGTCAACAGCAATGGGTTTGGTATTTTTGGTTTTCTAAAATGTTACAATTCTAATATTCAAAAGACTCTTAAAAACTAGTTAAGAAAAAGATGACAATGACAGAAAAAAACAGGCAATAAAATTCACAGACTAGAAACACAAGAACTAATAAAAAATAATGTAGGTAAGAACCAGAAAATCCAAACCTGTTGCTGCGGAGTTGATTTTGACTCATAGTAACCCTAGAGAAGAGAGTAGAATTGCCCCACGAAGTGGATGGTGGATTGGAACTGTAGACTACTTGGTTAGCAGTCATAGCTCTTAACCATTCTGCCACCAAGACTCTACAGAAAATGCAAATTTAAAAAAGTAAAATACCATTTCTGTACTTTGCAACTTTGCTAAACACCTCTTTTAGCTGTAGAAACTTTCCTGTGGGTTCTTCGGGATTTTTAAATATAAGATCACATCATCCAAAAATAGAAACCATTTTACTTCTTTTCTAATTAGAATACCTTTGCTTCATTTTCTTCTCTTATTGCTCTGACAAGGATTTCTAATCCAATACTGACAAGAAGTGGTGAAAGTGGGCACCCCTGCCACATTCCCAATTTCAAGGGAAAGCTCTTAATCTTTCTATATTAAGTATAATGTTGGCAGCTGGGTTTTCATTTATGCCTTGAACTGTACTGAGGAATTTCCATCCTAATCTTTAGGATTTTCATCAACAGGGTTGAATACACACACACACACCTACACACACACATATTTTACATCCATAAAGATGATGTGGTTCTTTCCCTTTGTTTTGTTGATGTGGTATATTATATTGACTGATTTTCTAATGTCAACCATGCTTGCATTCCTGGGATAAATCCGACTTGATTAGAGTGTTCAACTCTTTTAATATGCTGTTGGATTCTTTTCACTAGTATTTTGTTAAAGGTCTTTGCATCTATTTTCACAACGGATACCGGCCTGCAGTCTTCTTGCAGTCTTTGTCTGGTTTTGGTATTAGTTTTATCACACAGAATGAATTATGGAGTATTCCGCTGTACAGAATGAATTGAGGAGTATTCCTTAACTTCTCCATCCTTTTGGAAGAGTTTAAAAAACAGGATTTGTGTCAATTTTCAAAAAGTTTGGTAGAACTCCCCAGTGAAACCATCTTGTCTAGTGTTTTTTGATTGCTGGAATGTTTTTGATCACTGCTTTACTAGTTGTGAGTCTGCTGAGACTTCCTAGTTGGTCTTTAGTCAGGACAAGTTGTGTGCTTCTAAGAATTTGTCCGTTTCATTTAGGTTATTCAGTGTGTTGTCATACAATTTTTCTGGATATTCTGTCATAACCTCTTTATTTCTATCAGGTCAGTTGTAACATCTCCTCTTTCATTTCTGATTTTGGTTATTTGCATCTTTTCTCCTTCCGTCAGTTTAGCTAAGCCTGTCAAATAATCTTTTCAAAGAACTTCTGGTTTTGTTGATTCTATTGTTCTACTGTTTTTTATTTATGTTCTGATCTTTGTTAGTTCCTTTCTTCTGGTAGGTTTTAGCTCAATTTGCTCTTCTTCTATTTCCCCAAGATGTAGAATTAGGCTGTCCCCAACCCAACGTAGGCACTCATAGGTTTCCTTCTAAGAACTGCCTTCATAGCAACCCATAAATTTTAGTAGGTTGTACTTTCATTTTTATCTGACCCTACCAAACATGTAGTTTATTTAGCTCACCTATTGATTTCTTTTTTGCCCTGGTAGTAGTTTAATAAAGTGTTGTTTGTATTTCCATAGTTTGTGTATTTTCCAGGTTTTTCTTCCCCATTACAGGGATTTTTAGTTTCACTTCACTGCTGTCATTAGGTGTTGTCGAGTCAGTTGTGACTCATAACAACCCTACAAACAACAGAATGAAACACCGTTCAGTCTTACACCATGTCCACAATTGTTTTTATGCTTAAGCCCATCGTTGTAGCCACTGTGTCAATTCATCTTGTCAAGGATGTTTGTTTTTTTCGCTGACTCTCCACTCTACCAAGCATGATGTCCTTCTCCAGGGACTCATCCCTCCTGACAACATACCCAAAGTATGTAAGACACAGTCTCGCCCTCTTTGCTTCCAAGGAGCACTCCGGCTGTGCTTCTTTCAGAACAGATCTATTTGTTCTTTTGGCAGTTCATGGTACATTCAATATTCTTCTCCAATAACACAATTCAAAGGGATCGATTCTTCTTCTGTCTCCCCTATTCAATGGTCCAGCTTTTGCATGCATATGACATGACTGCAAATACCTTGGTTTGGGTCAGGTGCACCTGTGTTTTCAAAGAGACATCTTTACTTCTCAACACTTTAAAGAGGTGCTTTGCAGCAGATTTTCCCAATGCAGTGCATCTTTTGATTTCTTGACTGCTGTTTCTGTGGGCACTGTTTGTGGAGTCAAGGTAAATGAAATCCTTGACAACCTTAATCCTTTCTCTATTTATGACGATGTTGCTTACTTGTCCAGTTGTGAGGATTTCTGTTTTCTTGATGTTAAGGAGCAATCCATACTGAAGGCTTTGGTCTCTGATCTTCATCAGTAAGTGTTTCAAACCCTCTTCACTTTCAGCAAGCAGAGTGGTGTCACTGAGTAATGTAGGTTGTTAATGAGTCTTCCTCCAATCCTGATGCCTCCTTCTTCTTCATACAATCCAGCTTCTTGGACTATTTGCTTGGCATACAGATCTAAAAGGTACGGTAAAAAGGACACAACCCTCACACACACCTTCCATGATTATAAACCACCATGATTATAAACCATGCAATGTCCCCTTGGTTCTGTTCACATGACTGCTTTTTGATTCCAAGTACAGATTCCTTAAGAATGCTATTATGTGTTCTGGAATTCCCATTCTCCACAATGTTAAACATAATTGTTATGATCCACACAGTTGAATGCCTTAGCGTAGTCAATGAAACACAAGTAAACATCTTTCTGGAATTCTCTGCTTTCACCCAAGATCCATCCGATATCAGCAATGATATCCCTGGTACCACGTCCTCTTCTGAATCTGGCTTGAATTTCTGGCAGTTCTTTGTCAGTATGCCGTTGTAGTTGCTTTTGAATGATCTTTAGCAAAACTGCACTTGCTTGTGATATTAATGATATTATTCAGTAATTTCCGCATTCAGTTGGATCATCTCTCTTGGGGACAGGCATAAATATGGATCACTTACAGTCAGCTGGCCAGGTTACTGTCCTCCACTGTAGTCTGACAAAATACTTTGTATGATTTCCATCTTTTTAAATGTATTGAGGCTTGTTTTGTGACCTAACCAGTCTCTACCCTGGAGAACGATCCAAGTGCACTAAAGTAGAATGTGCTGCTGCTGGGTGAAACATTCTATACGTCTGTTAGCTCTAGTTGGTTAACAGTGTCTTTCAGGTCCCATTTCCTTGCTGATCTTCTTTCTAGATGTTCTGTTCAATACCGAAGTGGTACACTAAAGTCTCCAACTACTACTGTAAGGCTATTTTTCCCTTCAACTGTATCAGTGTTTGCTGTATATATTTAAGTGCTCTGGTGTTGGGTGCAGATACTTATCATTAATAAACCTTCCTGATGAACTGACCCTTTTATCACTGAATAATGTCCATCTTTATCTCTTCTAAAATACTTTGTCATAAAGTCTACTTTGATATCAAGGCTGCCATTACAACTCCCTTTTGGTTATTATTTGCATGGAATATTTTTTTCCCTCCTTTCTCTTTTCAACATCTGTGTCCTTGAGTTTAAGGTATGTCTGCTGTAAACAGCACACAGTGGGACCTCTGTCTCTTTTTCTTAAATCCATTCTACCACTCTTGGCCTTGTAATTGCAGCATTTAGTCTACTTACATTCAATGTAATTATCCAAAAGGAGTAAGTTACTTACGCATTTTGTTATTTGTTAAGTCGTCTTTGTCTTTTTCATTTACTATTGCCTGCTTTCATGTTTTGTTGGTTTATTGCAGGGAATGGTTTTACTTCCATTCTCCTTTCCTTTCAGCTATTTTCTTAGTAGTCACCATGAACATCACATTTAACATTTTACATTTATAACATTCTCCTATTTCTCTTCAGCTGATTCTGATAATATAATATTCTAATGTTAAGAGCTAAGGAGTCCTAGAGGTGCATCAGTTAAACTCTGGGCTGCTAACCAAAAGGCTGGCAATAAGAACTGAACAATACCTCAGTAGGAGAAAAGATGTGGCAGTCAGCTCCCATTAAAGAATACAACCTTGGAAACCCTATGGGGGCAGTTCTCCTGGGTCCTATAGTATCACCGTAAGTCGGAAATCAACTTGTTGGCAAACTGGTTTTTTGTTTTGCTTTTTTTTTTAGTGGTGAGTTGCTATCAACTTAACTTTGATAATAGTCAAGAAATTATATACCTATCCCCTCCTCAACATTGCTGTTAGCGATTTAAATTCACACAGCATTTGATAATCTGACTCTGGGGGAGTTAGAAGGTGGACAGAACTACAGACACAGGAATATGTACTCTAGTATTATCTGTAATCCCAATAAGCTGTGAACTATGTCAAACTTGAGACCATGGACCAAAAATAGAAACAATTTCATGCAACACTGGGTTGGGAGAAAAACACATGATCTCACAGGCAAGGATGACACACCAACACACTAACTAAAGGTCCAACATCAAGTAAATTTATCTAAGATTGTTTTGTCCAGAAAAAAAATACAATCTAAGTTATTCTTAAAACCCTACTTTTTTTCTTGAGCAAATGCCTTTAAAAAAAAAACAAAACTTGTAGGGGGTATTTTTTTTTAGCTGACATTTACTTAGGAAGACAATTAGACTTTACTACCAAAACTGTAAATTATTCTCCATAATTTAAGAACAGAGTCAAAATAGTCAGGCATTTCTTTAACTTCTGTTTTACTTTAATGAAAGTTTACAAATCATCTCGCTTCCCATTAAACAATTAGTACACACTGTTTAACAACCCCAGGACATGTCAACATTCTCCCTTCTCAACCTTGAGTTCCCTATTACCAGTTTTCCCAATCCCTCCTGTCTTCTAGTCCTTGTCCCTGGGCTGGTGTACCTCTTTGCTCTCATTTTGTTTTGTAGGCCTGGCTAATCTGTGACTGAAGGGTGAACATCAGGAGTGACTTCATTATTGAGCTAAAAGGGTGTCGCAGGGCTCTTGGAGTTCCTCCGGTCTCTACCAAGCCAGTAAGTCAAAGTCTTTTTCTTTATGATTGAGTAAATTCACATGCCCACCTATATGCAGCTCCCACTGCTCTCCCTGCCTGGTGACAGTACATTCTTCCTCTCCGCTCCATATATGTATTATCCTCCCAACAATGTCCTATCCCCTCCTCTCCACCCACTCCCCCTCCTCTCCACCCACTCCTCCACCTCCAGTAAGAGGTCAGCAGGACAACATCCCCTAGATGCATAGAATCATGAGGTGCACACAGGATATGGTCACTCTGTGTCTCCATTATGATTTATGGACAGGGGCAGTATCGGGGCTCAGGGCCATGCTCCCAGAGGAACTCCGAGGCCCCTGGACCATCAATTGCTGTTTTTTAGTGGAGATCTCAAGGTGCACCCCTTTTTATTCTTGTGTTGCCAGTGAGACTCAACTTTGTGAGCTCCATCATGGCTATCACTGGTGGTAGCTGGGCACCATTTGGTTCCTCCGGTCACAAGTCAATGTAGTCACCCCTTCTCTGCCTTCTGGGTTCTCTTTCCCCCGTGTTGTTTTGGTGATCATCTGTTCCTGCTGAGTTGGGACCATTTGCTGTACCCTCACATGGCAGCTTGGCAGCTTTTAAGACCTCCCTTAGCAAAACGCTAGTTGTGCCAATTGACCTCCATTTCCCCTGAGACCACGGCGTCAGCCCCCTGCCCCAGCTACTGTGTCCTTGCCATATTGGGTTAAGCTGGGAGGAGTAATCAGGTTATGTTGAAGTCCAGTTAATATTGATTTTCTTTCTAAAGTGTGCTGTCACAGATTTCACCCAACCAAATTTCTATCAACTATCTAATCAAAACCCTTCCCCCCACATCCTCCCTTCCTTCCTACCCTTGCAGCTGTCAAAGAGTCTTTTCTTCTATGCATGAGTCTATTTTTAAGTTCTTATCGTAGGGGTCTCATACACTATTTGTCCTTTTGTCGCTAACTGCTTTCAGTCAGCATAATGTCCTCCAATTGAAACCAGGTTATGAGATGTTTCCTAAAATTATTGTTGTTCTTTATCATTGCATAGTGCTCCACTGAGCATATATACCATAGTATATATACCATACTCATCCATTCCTCTGTTGCTGGGCATCCAGGTTGTACCATCTTTTTGCTGTTGTGGACTGTGCTGCAATAAACATTCTTATGCATGTATCAGTTGGTGTGAATGGCCTTGATTCTCAAAGTCTTTTTAAGTTAGAATGTTGTTCTACACTTTTCTCCAGCTCTGTTCAGGATTCTCTGTTGTGATCCCTGTCAGCGGTATTAGCTGGACACTATCTACTTGTACTGAACTCAGTCTGGTAGAAGCTGTGGTCCATTAGTCCTCAGAACCAATCTTTCCCTTGTATCTTTAGTTTTCTTCATTCTCCCTTGCTCCTGAAGGAGTGAGACCAGTGGAGGATCTTAGAAAGGACTATTCACAGACTTTTAAGGCCCAGACACTATTCATCAAAATGGAATGGAGCACACTTTTTAAAATAAACTATGTTATATCAATTGAGCTAGATATTCCTCAAGACCACAGTCATATGTTTCTTAACATCCATAACATGTTCTGTAAAACAGGATATTGTATGATTTGGACACTGTGTGAGCATGCCTTAATTGACAGCAAGACTGTTAACTGATTTTCTACCTTCGTGTTGTTTAATAACCTTTTGTTTCACTTCCAAATCAATACCTCTCCTTTGCCTCTTGCTGCTGCTATCATTACCACTGGTTTTCTCCATTACCATGATGTAGTTCATAGTAATATTTTTTCAGAAACAATTAAACAGAGAAATAATGCTATAACACTCAAGAGATTGTGGTGTTAGATGCTCCTATGCATGTGCAGAACCAAAACATACAATAAACTTTTTATTTGTAAGTATGGAAAGTTCCCATTGAAGTATCAATAGAAAGTATGATACACATGTAAGCCAGAAACATTTATTCTATGAAAGCATATGTATTATAGGTTATATATGTACTGTATCACTACATACCCAATGGCAACTGCTTTGTATACAAGAGACAAATAAATGTTGTGTGAGGAAGCCTCTGTATTCCTTGCATCTAGTTGTGTCCCCTATATACCATTCTACAGAATTTCTGAATTCTGCTACAATATTCTGGGACTACAGACATAGCTGCAGTCAGATACTGCCAACATGAACAGTATGTGGCACATGACTGTACTGTCTCTAATACATTTTTCAATATTTTTTTAAAAGACTATACACAGTAATGTTAAAAGTAAAGCAAATATCAAAAAAGTGGAAAATATATTTATCTTTTGCAACTCACATAAAAGTATTGTTTTAAAAGATGATTTTTAAGTATGTCATTTAAAAATAATTTTGGTAATAAAAAGTTTATTCTGGAACTACAAACTTTCACTTCTGTCCAATGATAAAAAAATTTTTTTTTCCTTTTAAATAACTTTTCAAATATACCTAGTAGCTTTATTACCACAAAAATTGCCAGGCCTTGTTAAGAGTCTGAGAATTCCACAAAATGAAATAAACATTTACTTTTAAATGCCAAAAAAGACAATGAATATTCATAACTTCATTTACTGTGATAGATAAACTGAATTACTTAAGAAGTCTACAATTAATATGAATCCTTTCCACCTGTTCTACAATATGGAAACCTCGGGGGGGTGTTCTCTGGAAATCCCATGGGGCAGTTTTACTATGCTCTGTGGGGTCACTGAGTTGTAACTGACTCAGTAGCACTGGGTTTGGTTTTCCTGTATTCTACAATTCAGATTCACTAGCTCCAAGCAGCTTCCTTCAGCATTACTGACCCACCTACACCCCCACAATCATCACAAAATACTTCAGAAATCAGAAAGCCTAGATCTAACCTTATTCTGCTTCTTCCAGTTTTGGAAGAAGCATATTAAAATCTGCCACAATGATCAGCACATGGGGGAATTAGAGTCCTTATCAACAGCTGGTACCAAAAAAATAAACCTATTACTGTGAAGTGGATTCCGACTCATAGCAACCCTACTGAACAGAGCAGAACTGCCCCATAGTTTCCAAGAAGTGCCTGGCAGATTTGCACTGTTCACCTTTTGGTTAGCAGCCATAGTGCTTAACCACTATGCCACCAGGGTCTCCAAAAGTTGGTGACAATGCAAAACAGTAAAAGCACTGTGGAAAATAGTGTGGCAGTTTCAAAAATCTAAAAACAGAAGTGCCATATTACACAATAATTTTACTCATAGGTACACAGCCACAAGACTGTGACCCTAATACTCCCCAATGTGTTTTCTCCTTTTTAAAACAGGTGAAAGACTGACATAACTGACACCACTATGAACCTGTAAGCTTTCCTCCTTCCTGAGCCTGCCTTCTTTCCTCATACCTTTGTTAAGGACTCTGTTTTGATCTAATGCAAATAACACTGTTCTTTGTATTAATCTGATGCTAATAACTTTATTTTGTTCCCAGTGACTTATACCCCTCACAGGGAAATCGAAGCCCAAGTGTCTGATATGTTTATCTTTAGCTTGATAAGGAGATATCTGGCAAGTATCTCTTTTGTCTGATAAAGAGTTTCTAGTCACTATCTTATAATGGATAACCCTCTGGGGCTACAAAGACACTTCTAACCTTTGTAAAATCATATATAAGCTCTAATGTAAAAAACTGCTTCTTGAGACTCCACAGAAAGACAGCCTGTGCCACTGTCGGGTCTCCACTGATGTACACTTCTGTGTACACTGGTATAGCTTCTGTGCTACCTCCCAATTCACTGCATAGTGCCTGAGGTCTTAAAAGTTTGCAAGTGGCCAGTTTTCAAAGTAAAATAATTGGTCTCTATTGGCATTCCTATGGAGCAAAAGAGGAAGAGAGAGGGTTAAGGATAGGAGGAAATGGAATAGGATGTGGCTAACTGACTCCTTTGCCATGGAGGCAGAACTGGATGGTGCCCAGCTACCATTACTAAACATTTTAATCACTGATTCTGTAGAAGAACCCTGGTCACAAAGGGGGAAGAGTGAAACAGAATTTCAAATTCCCATGGAATCCAGCCTTCCTGGGGACAGAGATGCTAGACAAATCCCTGAAACTACTGCCACGAGATAAAGTATAAACTAAACATATCCCCTGAAATTTTCTTAAAATTGAACAATGGTTTAGCTTAACTACTAGTTACACATGCCTGCCTTGAGTACTGTGCGCTTTTAAGATTTGTATATATGGGATCAAAATGACAATGGCAATTTGAAAGATAAGACACTTAGGGAGCAGGGAATTTATGTTAATGAGAAAGGAACAATATGGAAAACAACAGAGGAGATATATGGAAAACTCCAAGAATATAATCAGTGTGGAAGAACTGTATATACAGAAATTTTTGCGTTTGTGTATGCTCTATGCACATTCTCAACAAGGAAAATAAATTTTAAAAAAAGAGCTGCCACAATGGGTCAAACCACAAAGTCAGTCTCTGAAAGACACCAGAAGATGTTTTATGACAGAAAAGGACGCAGCCCATAACTGCCAAATAATAAACTTCCCTCAATCACCTACTCTATATGTGTCAATGATGATTTTACCTAAATTTCTTTGAACCTATTACTTCTTAGGGGAAAAAGAAAAAAAAAAAAAGTTACTGACAAGTTGACCCCAACTCATGGTGTCTCCTCACATGTCAGAGTAGAACTGTGCTCCACAGGGTTTTCAAGGGTTGGTTGATTTTTCAGGAGACCTCCAGATCAAATCTTGCAAGGTTCTCTGGATGGACATGAACCTCCAACCTTTCAGTCATCAGTCAAGTCAGTTAACCACCAATAGCACCCAGGAATTCCAGATTATTTCTAGCCTATACTATCTCTGAGGGTTGTAGGTTCCCTAACTTCACCAGAAAGTTTGTCTGACTGGCTGCACACTTCATTTTGCCATTCTCAAGTTTGGGGATATGTTTGCTTTAGTCATATAATTCATGATCTTTATAGCAGAAACTCTTTCAAGCAACATCTTTCTATACCAAAATATCCATTATTTATTATCATAGCTTACTTATCATAAATCTCTAATTTCCATTTATTCCCTATGTGAATATTCCTTTTTACAAAGTTAGAGAATGAGACTTTCCTATGTCTAAGTAGAAAACTCAGAGCCATAGAGTCATAGCAACCCTACAGGACAGGGTAGAACTGCCCCAGAGAGCACCTGGAGGATTTGAACTGCTGACCTTCTGGTTAGCAGACACAGCACTTAACCACTGTGCCGCCAGGGTATTCTCTAAGTTGAGAATGGCCTTCTAAATTCTCAATAGTTTAGGAACAAACAAACAAAACCCAGAGTAGACAGAATGGCACAGAGCCCTGAGCTATAGAGCAAGTCCCTTTACAAACTGACATGCTGTTTTCAGATTCATTTGAATTGCACTGAGCAGTTACTGTGGCCTAACTAATGTAGACAGTGACTAATACGGTTTTAGGAAACCCTGGTGGTCCAGCTGTTAACAGCTATGGTAGCTAACTAAAAGGCCAGCAATTTGAACTCACCAGACGCTACTTGGAGACTCTATGGAGAGCAGTTCTACTCTGTCCTATAGATTCACTATGAGTTAGAATCAACTTGATGGCAATGTATTTTTTTTGGTAATATGGTTTTGAACAAGGATAGGATGGCTGGCTACCTTCTTCAGAAAAGAGACTTTAAAAACTTATGGCCCTTTCATACAACATAATTCAGTGTTTTTTCAAATTGTGGGGCATGACCAAATACTGGTTAGGAAATCAATTTGGTGAGTCATGATCAGCTTTCTTAAAAAGTAAAACAGAATCAAATGATCACACATAATATAGGTAAGGAGTATTTTGAGAAACTTTTGGTTCGGATGTAAGGACTGCCAATTAAGTTTGAAACTCATCCTAGAAAAAGTGCTACATACTTCACTGTTGAATTTCACTACAGTCACCTTTCAAGCACTCCCCTTGAGAAGCTATGCACCAATGCCAGTACCTAGAGTCCACCCTTCAATGCAATTTTGGAACTCTTTTTCTGGAATGGCCATCAGAGCTGTCATCGTATTACCTTTGATGTCTCCCTTTCAATACTTCCTTTATCTTCAGGTAAAGAAAAAAGTCACTGGGGGCCGGATCAGGTGTGGCGGCTGTTCCAATACAGTTATTTGTTTACTAGCTAAAAACTATCTTACTGTGCACAATGGCCATTCCAAAAAGAGTTCCAAAATTGCTCTGAAGGGTAGATGAGGCACTGGCGTCAGTGGGCAGCTTCCCAAGGGGAGTACTTCGAAGGTGACCATGGTGATACTCAGCAGTGAGGTATATAGCACTTAGAACAAATAAGTTCATGGACTTAACTGTTGGACCTCATACATTCACGCTGTTGTTGTTAGGTGCCAATGAGTCAGCTCCAACTCATGGTGACACTATGTACAACAGAACGAAACATTACTGGGTCCTGTGCCATCCCCACAATCAGCATTATGTTTGAGCCCACTGTTGCAGCTTCTATGTAGTAAAGGGCCAGCAAAAAAAAGAGTAAGACCCTCCTCAATGAGAGGCATTAACACAGTGGATCCAATACACACATTATAAAATATATTTCTTCTACATACAACAAAACACTTTGAGGGACAGAGCAGCAAGGGGTTGGGCACCATGGTTTCAGGGGACATCTAAGTCAACTGTCATAATAAAGTTTATTAAGAAAACATTCTGCACCCTACTTTGGTGAGTGGCATCTGGAGTGTAAAGGCTAGTAACTGGCCATTGAAGAAGTATCAATTGGTCTCAACTCACCTGCAACAAAGGGGAACAAAGAGCATCAAAGACACAAGGAAAATATGAGCCCAAGAGACAGACAGGGCCACATAAACTGCCGCCTAGAAGAACTAGAGGGTACCCAACTACCACAAATAACTAGCCTTACTGGGAACTCTGAACAAAGTGTCCCTGATCGAGTGGGAGAAATGTGAGGTGTGAAATAAAACGTAAAAAGATCAAACTTGATGTTCTGACAGACTGGAGGGTCCCTGGAAGACATGGCCTCCAGAATATCTGTTAGCTCAGAACTAAAACCATTCCCAAAGCCAGCTCCTATACAAAGACTGAAATGCTCTATCAGATACAAAATAATACTGTTGAAGAGTGTGCTTCTTGGCTTAAGTTGATACAGGAGACTAGGCAGCTCCTGTCCAAAGGCAACATGAAAAAACAAGTGGGGAACAGGAGGTCGCTGAAAGGACATGGGAAATATGGGGTAGAGGGGAAGGGTGTGCTGCCACAGTGTGGGGAGAATAGCTAGGGTCTTACAACAAAGTGTATGTAAGTTTTTATATTAGAAAATGACACAAATTGTAAACTCTCACTTAAAACACAGTGAAGGAAAACAAAAAGACTATTTCTTAGTGTCAGTCACTACAAAGATTGAAAGCACCACCGGGTGCTCCTTGGAAACTCTACCGAGCAGTTCTACTCTGTCCTGTGGGGTCACTATCAGTGTCAATCAACTTGATGGCAGTGGGTTTTAAAGAATCCCTTGGTCTATAAAAGAAGTGCTTACACTAATTTCTCCAAATGCACTTATCTACATAAAAAGCATCTTCTTAAACTGCAGTGATGAAGTTTTCTTAAAATCCATCTAGTCTTAAAGTATCCTCCTTAGTCCCACTAATGAACTCTCTCCAAGTATGCATTAATTCTCTTACATTTAACTGTCACATTAGAAACAGTCATTTCTCCTACTTCATGTAACTCTTTCAGCATTTATAATTTCACTGCTATGATGACTCAAAAAAATTCAGTATATTAAATTTTCATTCTTTCTTCAGGTATCAGTCATTATTTTGTGATCTTATTTATTATCCAAATTTGCTACAAAGATACTTTAATGTCTACATTCCTATTAAACCTGTTGTCATTGAGTCAATTCAGACTCATAGTGACCCTATAAGGATTTCCTTCCTTTACAGAAGCACGTCATTTCTCCAAAGAAGCAGCTAGTGCCTTCGGGCTACCAACCTTTCATTTAGCAGACAAGCACTTAACTAACATGCCACCAAGATCCTTTAACCTCTACTCGTATAAGCATGATTCACATACGTCCATCTTCCAAATGTTAAGTTACAGCGTTCACTAACTTCTAAACATCATGACAGTTGTATTTATAATTCCTACTAATCATTTTAATCAACTTTAGTAAATTTTAACTTTCTTCAAGGGAAGACAAGGAATTTATACACCTAGTCATTTCCCATAGTTTCCTACACTATAATTTAATTTACAACTTCACACTATGTTGAAGCTTTAATTTTTCTCTCTCAAAACAGCCTTTCCTCTACTTTCTCATTTCTATCAATTCTTCCTAATGATTTTGGTCACTGTGGGAGCTTCTATTTGTTATCCACTGAGAACATGATATTTTCTGCTTCCAAAGAAAACATCACCCTCGGGTAAGAGAATGTGGTGGAGGTAATCCTCTTTACTAAAGTTAATGTAGACTCTTTCGCCAACTCATGTCCTTCCCCAAAGTATATACACCACAGATTGCACCCTTTTGCATTCTTGCAACTTTTTTGTTTTTAAAACCCCCTCTCCTGGGTGGTTTGATATCCAGTCTTTTTTCAGTATAAAACATGAAAATGTGCAGGTTTCTGGAGCCTATCTTTGAGGGTGACTTCCCACATTTGAGGTTTCCCTCTTTTGGAAACCTCAGTGGCATCATGTTTTAGAGCTACAGCTGTCAACCAAAAGGCTGGCAGTTCGATTCACTAGGTGCTCCTTGCAAATCCTATAAGACAGTTCTACTATGCCCTAATAGGGTTGCTGGACTAGATGGTAACAGGTTTAGGCTTTTGTTGGTCTCTTCTACCCGAATATAAAGTCTTTAAGGGTAGGATATATGCTTTTTCATCTTTTTCTCCTAGAATTTCGCATAACACGTGACCCAGAGGAGTTATTCAACCAAGAATGCAAAGTCAATGGAATGGTAGATGATGCAGAACCCACAGCATATTAAATTTAATTATGTAAATAAGAAAAATGGCTACTTTTTAAGATGCATTATACAATTCGAAACACAAGCATGAGTTCATGAAGACACAAATGTTTAACAAAGTCTGTTTGACTACTAGAATAACCTTAGTTTCTATTTGGATACCTGCCAAAACTCACTAGGTAACAAGGTGTATCTGCCAAAACCTAGATTTCTTAAACTTCTGTGTCAACTGGGAAAAGACTGTACTAATTCAGACTTTATACCAGCAGTAACAATAATGATACTTGTTAACAGCTTTTGAATGCTTATTATGTATCAGTTCTTTAACACACAGCATCTCACTGACCTGGTTGTACAATGGTTAAGAGCCAGCTGCTAACAAAAAGGTCAGTAGTTCAAATTCACCAGTCATTCCTTGGAAACCCTATGGGGCAGTTCTACTCTATCCTACAGGGTCTCTATGAGAAAAAGACTCAACAGCAACAGGTTTGGTCCTGGTTTAGGAGTTCCACAAGTGAGATTATCACACTGATTTTGATGAGGAGGAAAACTGAGGACTGTTTAAACGCTAGGTGAAGTTGTTCAAGGTTACACAGTCAGATGCAGAGCTAACACTATGGGCAAAATATTTGGAGTTAAAGTATTCACAAATTTTATCATGGTTTCAACAAATCATCAGTATGTCTCTTAATTAAGTTTGTGAGGCCTCAAATGGGGTATCAGATTCAATCTTGTGGCTACATGCTCTCACTTCCTGCTTACCATTGCAGTAACTTGTTCTTAACTATGCTTTTATTTAAGATATGAAAAAACTGGAAATAAATTTGGGAGAGAAATAAAGCAGAAAAGTCACTCATTAATCTTATCCATCCTTAACATTTTGGGGGATATCATTTTCTAACATTACAAGGAAAACAAAACCAAGAAACCCATTGCCATCTAGCTGATTCCAAATAACAGTGACCCCCACAGGGTTTCCAAGGCTATAAATCTCTACAAAAGCAGAAACTCACACCTGTCTTCCACAGAGCCACTGGTGATCTCAAGCTATCAATCTTCCAGCTAGCAGTCAATCAATCACTTTAACCACTGTACCAGCAGTGCACCATGGAGGGTCAATACACAGACCTAAACTGAAAATCTACCTCCACCTTTTATTGGCCGAGTAGCCTTCATTCAAATCACTTAACTTTCCCCTACACCAATTTTTTTAATCATTCATTCATTCAATAAACATTATTGAGCACCTATGTACCAATACTGTTCTAGATGCTTGGGTTACCTTATAACCAAGAGAAAAAGATTCCTGATCTCATAAAGCTTATCTTCTGGCGGAGGGAAACCAATAAAGTAAATTATATAGTATGTTAGTAGACTGTAAGTGCTATGGAAAGGGAGACACGCTGCAACTTATATAATGTGGTCAAAATCGGCCTCCATGAGGAGGTAATGGTTGGACCAAGATTTAGAAGCCAGCAACTTTAACTTGCAATCGCTGAAAAAACATTCCAGACAGAAAGAACAGCCAGTGAAAATCCTAAGGTAGATGTGTTGCATGTACAAGGCACAGCAAAGAGAGGAGTACTGTTAAGTAAAGTGAGAGCAGAGCTAGACAAGTAGTGATATGCATGTAACACAGTGTCTCATAGGCCACTGTAAGGGCTTTGCCTTTTACTGAGTAAAACGAAAAGCCATTGAAAGGTTTTAAACAGGAAAAACCGGATCTCTTAGATCTTAAAAGGACTGTACCAGCTACTACATTGCAAATAAACAAGACAGGCAGTTAGATGCAGAATTATGGAGTTCATAAAACACTGGGACTGAAAAATTAACTATAAAATAAAGATAATATTACCTCAGTTATGAGAATTAAGCTCAAATAAGGACTACGGAACTCTTAGAACTGAGCCTAGCATACATTAAATTGTATGACTGTTCAAGTTTCTGCCTTACACAAGGGCAGCCTGCATAGGAGGTAAGAAGAGTGGACATTCAACCAAGACTTCACTCGCTCAATTATGTACTGAGTCAATTTATGTACCCGGTAGGTCAGCCTAGAGAAAACGGATCTTCCTAGTTCCCATGAAGGGGCTGCCTTGTCTGCTTAGTTAGCCTCTGCAGAGCTGTACTGACCAGAGGGGATCTTTTCCTATTTAGAAATAGTGCTTCTGGAGGCAAGCTGTGGCCCTAATCCTAATCCACAGGCATACTCACTTTTATGCAACTGCATTCTCAATCCAAATTCTCTGGTGAATTGTTCTCTTTCCAATTTAATTTTAAATATTTGTTAATTATTTGTCTAATCATACTCCATTAGATTAGATGTCACTTATTTTTGCCTTTCTAAAGTCACATTATTTTTTCCCCCAAACTCAGAATCTCTGAAATCAGAATATGTTTGCAAACAACAATATGTCCTTATTGTGCTCACAGAAAACCTGAAATAAACATCTTCAATTATATGAAGTTTCTGCCCTAAATATGAGATTGCTAGGTAAACAGATAAAAATATCTGCATGACTGTTGCTACTATCAGTTTTTCAATATTTTAAAATCAAATTTGGGTCAGTTTTTTTTAAGTGCTTATTTTACAAAATAACTGGTCACTATCTAGTTTTTCTGATCTTTTGCAAGGGGGGAGAGAAGAAGTAGGTTTAACCCGGAAAAGGAGGGTTGTGCTGCTACTTCATTTTCTTAGAAATGACAAAGACTTCTAAAATTTAGAGAGGGTAAAGATAAAGATTGATAAAGGCAACATCAGCGGTCGTAGCTTTCTATAAATTCCACATTAGGTCACCTTTCCATCAACAGGCTAAGTGCTGAATGAAACCATTTTGTGTTTTCTACTTTCAAGGAAAGTAGAACTCAAGAGACTAATTCCCAAGAGCTTTCCGACAATCTTTTAATAAGAAGGTCCAAGCCTTTATTCCCCAGGGATAGGAAAATAGAGGGTATCCAGACCAAAGCATCCCCGGCACAGTTGAAGGCACGGATGCAATTCTGAAAACTGTACAATTAACTGAAGGCTTCAGTGTAGAAACCAACAGCCTCTCCTCTAGCTGTGCAATCAGATACAAAGAAACTGACACAATGAAATCTTACAACTAAGCTCAACAACAACTCCACCTAGGGACTCGATTCCAGCAATCGATTTTTTAATCCCATTCTTTTAAAAATACACAAACTGCCAAGGAGTTTCAGACTTTTTAGGAAAGCCTCCATCCAATATGGATGATAAAGACAAAACTCCACAGGAAAAAAAGCATACACACAACTGACTGTTTTAAGCTATCAGACTTAAAGGTCCTACTGAGTGCCTAGCATATTAACTTTTACAACAATGGTGATCAGAGGATTCTATAAACTTTTAGAGGGAAAAAAAAGACTTAACGATCAGGCATCAGAATGGCTTCGAGTTTCTCAACAACACTGGGACCTAGAAGACAGAATGAAGGAAAGCCTCCTAAATTCTGAGGGAAATTTAGAATAACCAACAGAAGTATCCATGAGGGTTAGGAGAACAGAGAGACTTCTCTGGCATTCACGCCTACAGAAATCTTACCTTCCTCTTTACTGGACTGTTGCTCAAGGGATTTGTTAGATGATGTAAAAAATGACACAGTGAAGGCATCTAATCTCCTTATCTAACTTCATAAAGGGGAAGCAAAATTAACATCAACATCAATGACCAGCCCTATCAGGTGGAGGTCAGACATCTCCTCTCTGCAATGTTTTTAACCAATTCTTTTTTTTTTTCCAATTCTTACTGTGATTCAGTGCAAGTTCACAATCCAAGTTAATCTGCCATATAAAACCCCGTATACACATCTCTATGCAACTCTAGCTGCTCTCTCGACCCAGGGACAGCATACCTCTCCTTTCCCATTGTACTTCCCATACTGATACAACCAAAAACTGTCCCCTTCTCTCGACCCTCCAATCTTGTTTCTATAGTGGAGCTGCTCCAACAGCCTAATGTCTTCTAGTTCAGCCCAATTTTTGTTTGATGAGTCATCTTAGGTTCTGCTTTCAGCTGTGGACTAGCAGTGAGTCTAAGGGCCATGTTCTCAGGGGACCCACTCGGATGTTGGACCATCAAGTCTGGTCTTATAATAGAATTCTAGATCTGCATCCCTATTTTTCTCTTGCTACATCAGGGAATCTACATTGTGTTCCCTATCAAGGCAGTCATTGGTGGTGGCCAGGCACCATCTAGTTCTTCTGGTCTCATGGATATGTAGTCTCTGAGTTATAGCCCCTTCTGTTTTTATCAATTCTAACACTGGCAGTCCCCTCCACTCTCTACTCTCCTGCACTCAATAATCTGTTACAATGGTAACAGAGCTCACCACACTCACAGTTAGAGGCTTTATTATGGAAGTAACAGGTTATAGAACAGCCTCTTCTTAGCCACGCTCGCAGGCTAGCTCTCTCTTTGGCTCTCGGCCTCTCAGTCCTGCTTCTGTTCTGCTCTGGTGTAAGAAAGCTCTTTAGCTCCAGCAGTAAGTGCCTGGAGGCACGTTAACACTCTACTGGGAAGCCTCTTGCCTGAACCCACACAGCTCTCCCTAGATCGGAACACCTGCTTTAACTACTGTAAATGCCTCACTGGTGGGCCACGAGACTCACTGTGCTAGTCGTCTCTGCCACTGCTTCTCACTATTTCACACTGTCTTGTGGTGTTACAGTTCTGTCTCTTTAGTCCAGGAGGCTCTCAGCACAGGGATTCTGGGTCCAAATGCACTCCTACTCTCATCTCTTGGTGATTGTCAGGTGCCCCCTTTCTGCTTCTGGGATGGCTCATTTTAAGCCTGGTAGGACAGCAAAACTGTCCAATTCCCTTATCAGGTTCCAAACACCTTATTTGCATGGTTCCACCCTTTCAAGTGGGCCATTCACCTTATCTGCATTTAGTAAGCTGTCCAATCCCCCTTGCACAGTCCCACCCAATTATTTGGCCCAAGTTAGAAGATCATGGCTAGAAAAGTCATATAAAGGCAATCTATCACACAGCACATGAATAAAAGTAAATCAATAAAAACAAAGACATGGGATACAGAAAAACAGGACATGTAACAAGCATGGAAATCCCCCAGGAGGCCAGCAGAGAGAAACCCCTAGATGACAACTGTTCACCAGGCTCAAGAACCCACAATTATGTGACCCTTTCTACCACCAACACCACTTACCCTTTTTCTTTCCTGGAAGGGCAGTAGAAGAAACTATGCTTTATAAACATCTTACTTGATCCTACAGCCCCTTTTAAATAAACTCTCTTCCTCATGGAAAAAGCAGTAACATCTGTGTTGGGTCTTAAGATATTCCAGGTGGCTAAACAACATTTCTAGGACAGTCTAAGCAGCACAGTGTTTCTCGATGCATGTGACATTCATTATTCATGGTTCACAAAATGGTAGTAGAGGAAGTGGATATGACACAAAATAACACTGAATCAGTAACATAAAAATCATGATGAGCAAGTCTCAGTTTAGTAGTAGTATACTTTTAATACCTCTAACACCTAATTTTCCTTTGTAGTAACAAGAGCAGATTTCAAACCCAAAGACACTGACAGACCATAATACCTAACTGAAAATTAATTCTGTTGGTTTTCCTTAATAAAACAGCAGTAAAGGAACATAGTACCATACGTTATGCCTTTTCTCCTGGCCTACTTCCTTTGGAGTCGTTTTGACTATGTACGTTGGAAGTCCTTGTCAGACAGTTCTCTCCATTTTTGTGCAAAAGAAATAAACAAAAGATAGTGAGCCACACCCATCCACCTTTGCTGTACCACATCTCCAGCAAAAATGCTCTCACCTGATTTTCTATTAAAATTCATGATGGTATCACTCAGCCCTTGTCGCCATAACTCAACAGCCCCAACACTTCCTTCCATTAAACTATTTCTGCCCTTTTCTTTTTTAAGTCCTATATTTACTGTGGCACATGCTAGGAATTTAAAGTATCTTTTAAATTGAATTAATATTTATATTAGGATGTGTATTATATTTATCATTGGATTCTTGAGTTAAATAAGTGTTAACTTGACTGTGCTTATTCTGCCCATGTGCCCTGTTATTTTCAGTGTATGATTCAGCAAAACGTGTAGATTTGCAGGCACACTTAACTTACCACATTATGGCAAAAATGTCTATACTGACTTTTCATATACAGTGATACTTTAAAACTTCTTTATAAAAATAAATGTATTTAACTTTCTAAGTGATCTATTTAAAAGAATTATTAAACAATTCTGCAGGTGCTTCTCTGCTACAGTAGAAGTTAGGAAGACAGTACCTGAATAACTAAATTACAGGAAATACTAGTCTAGCAGAAGGCAGTACATTCTTTAAATAAATGATCTTGGATTTTGTCATGCCTTACTTGTATGTCAGACTTTTAAGTCTGTTTACCAATAAAGACCGTAGCAGTCAAATCTAGAATTTTTCTCAGTCTAATGCTCCTTCTCTCTTCCTCCTGAAGAGACATGCGCTATACAGCATTTACAGGGATTTCCTCCCTCTGTCTCCAGTTACACCTCCTCCGTCTGCTTTGCTGTCTTCTATTCTTCCTTGAGAAAGCCCTAATGGCCCAACAGTTACATGACTCAGCTGCTTACAGAAAGGTTGGCAGTTCAAAGGTACCCAATGGCTCCACAGGAGAAAGACCTGAGAATCTGCTTCCACAGATCAAACCAAAAAACCAAATCCATTGCCACTGAGTCGATTCTGACACACAGAGACCCTGTAAGACAGAGCTGAACGGCCACACAGTTTCCAAAGACTGGCAGATGGATGTGAACTGCCAATCTTTTGGTTAGCAGCTGAGCTCTTAACCACTGAACCATCAATTACAGTCTAGAAAACCCAGTGTGGCAGTTCTACTCTGTCACATGGGATCATTATGATCCAAAATTCGCCTTGATGGCACCTAACAACAGTAACATACTTTCTCCTGACCCAACCATGAAGTGCCTCAAGAATCTACTTCACTGCATTCTCCAAGTGTGTCACTTCCTTTGTACTCTGAACTACTTCATCAATGCAAAATGGAAAATTCTTATGCTGTCTCTCAAATCCACACTCCTTTTTCGAAAACTACCTTCCTTCCACAATAGGAATAAGCCCTCAGCAGCTATGTTTACAAGGTCTGACAATTAAGTTCACGAACTCATCCTAGAAAAAGTGCTACATGCCTCATTGCTGAATATCACTATGGTCACCTTTGAAGTACTCCCCTTGGGAAGCTATGCACCAACACCAATGCCTAAACCACGCTGCAAAGCAATTCTGGAACTCTCTTTTCTGGAATGGCCAACAGAGCTGTTGCCATTTACCACTGATGTCTTGAATACCATCAAAATATCTTCCTTTCAATATTTCCTTTGTCTTCAGGTAAAGAAAAAAAATCACTGGGGGCTAGATTAAGTGAGTAGGTAGGAAGTTCCAATACAGTTATTTGTTTACTGGCTAAAAATTCTCTCACAGACAGTGTCATGTCAGCGGTGCACTGCCATGATCCAAGTGCCATGAGTTATGGCAAAAGGTTCAGGTCGTTTTCATGTAACTTTCTCATGCAGCGTTTTCAGCACTTTCAAATAATAAATCTGGTTAACTGTTTGTTCAAACCCAAAAAAAAAAAAAAAAAAAAGCCAAATCCACTGCCATCAAGTCAGGTCTGACTTATAATGACCCTAAAGGTCACAGTAGAACTGCCCCACAGTTTCCAGGCAGCACCTTATGGATTTGAACTGCTGACCTTTTGGTTAGCAGATGTAGCACTTAACCCACTACACCATCAGGGTTTCCAAACTGTTTGTCCAGGTGGTACAAATTCATAATGACTAATCCCTCTGGTATCAAAAAAAAGTTAGGAACATCATTTTGGACTCTTGATTTGGATTAATGGAAATTTTCTGGTTGCAGAGAACTGGCTGACTTCCATTGTGCACTTTGTTTCAGAGTTGTATTGGTACACTCATGTTTCATCAGCAGCAATAACACAGCCCCAAACATCCTCTTGCCTCTCCTAAAGGTTGTGACAAACTTTGACTCTTCTTTGCTTTTATTCATTTGTGAGCTCCTTTGGGACCATTTCCGCACACACCTTTCTCATGTCAAACTTTTCAGTTAAGATTTTCCTGTTATCGATGTGTATTTGGTCTGCTATGCTTCTCACAGTCAGTCGACAATTGCGATATACAGTTTGACAAAGTTTTGCAATGTTTTTGTCAGTTCTGCTTGTTACTGACCACCCTTACCTCTCTTCATCAGTGACACCTCTCTCCCCTCTGAAAAATGTTTAATCCACTTGTACACTGCTGTTTTCTTCATGGTATTATTCCCATAAACTTGGACTAACATGTCCCTGACTTCACTTCCACTCTTGCCAAGTTTGACAAGAAATTTAATGTTTGTTCGTTGCTCTCACTCAAGCTCCAACATTCTCGTAACAGCACACAAAAACATGCAACAACAATAATAAACACCACTCAGCAAAACACCACCACACAGCTGTGAGACAGTAGTATACTAAGGTTATGAAATCTTGCCAAGTTGTTTGTACTGTGCAGCCAATATAAGCACAAGGTGGCAAGTTCACAAACTTAACTGTCATGCCTCATATATATTTATAATCATAATCCTGTCCCTTTAGCTCCTACAACAATTGAATGGAGCAAGAGTCCAAGCTGGAAATTTGGATCTGAAACTGAGAGACTGGACAGAATGGCTCTTTAAACTGAAGACCTGTAAACTCAAGCACTATGAGAGGAGACTGTTGGTCCATGTATCATGGCACTGTTCCCTAAAATGATCTACAGACAGATTCAACACAATCCCTATCAGAATCTAATCTGCTTCCTTGCAGAAACTGATAAGTTGATCCTAAAATTCATATGGAAACTCAAGGGACTGGAACAGTGAAAACAATTTTGAAAAGGAAAAGTAAAATTGAAGGACTTGCACGTCCCAACTTCAAAACTTACTAGAAAACAATGGTAATCAACACAGTATGGAACTGGAATAAAGATAGACATATTACAGCTCAAGGGAACAGAAATGAGAATTCAGAAATACATTCTTTACATTCACATTTACAGTTAACTGATTCTCAAAAAAGGTGTCAAAAGATTCAACGGTCTCAGTACAAATGGTGCTGGGACAACTGGATATCCACATGCAAAAGAATAAAGTTGAACACTCTTCCCACAACATACACAAAAAAGAATTGAAAATAGATCAAAGACCTAAATGTAGGATCTAAAACTATGAAACTCTAAGAACAAAATATAAGTGTAAAGCTTTAGTGACAATTTGCAGAGTACTGCCAACCAGGGATGCCCTCTCGTGCTTTAGTGTCCAGAGATTTTATAGGGATGTCATTACACAGGCATGAGTAATTAAATCTTCAACCACATGGCTGAACTCAAATCTCCAGCCTGTCTCCCTTTCCATGAGATCCTATTAAGCGATCCAAGTTCCAAGTCTCTCATCACATGACTGGTCTTTCTGGCATGGCCTCCTCACATCCTGAGTTATCCCCTTAGAAAAATTATCTAGAAGCCCACCTTTTGAGTCAATTTGTTAGCATAAACCCTCAAGGCCCAGCATGAATAACACAGACACTCCTAGCAGGAAATTCAAAGAGCTTAGAAGTTACCTCAAGGTATCAAGGACAAAGATTATACCTTCCTCCCCCTAAAATCAAGCAAGAACATGGGTCTTCTTAAGTCCCTTGAGTTCTATTCCCTAGCAAATCACAGGAGATTCTTTAGAAGACTGTAGCCACCTAATGAGAGAAGGATGCGCTAGCTTAAAATAACTTGTTCAATTCTTTCCCTGAAAAGCATCTGTCACTGAACCAAAAAGTAAAATTTTGAGATAAGCAGAATAGAAAAGGGACCGATTTTTGACAAATAAAGAAAAACCAAAAACCAGCATTTGGGGGCATCTACAATGAGCCAGGCACTAAGCTAGTTATGCTATTTCAATTACTTCATTTAACATTTCTGAGGTACTGTTCTTAAACTCAGTAAAGGATTAAACTCAAAGAAGTTACATAACGTACTTTACCTTTATCTAGGCTGTACAATCAACCACAAATGTTATATGTAAGTCAGCATGTTTTGGGATCTTACATTATCTCCTTTACAAAATATGGAGTTAGATGACTTACAAAGATTTCTTTAGTTCTAACATCTGTCTTAATGTAAACACTAGACTGACACTCCTTTAGAAATTAAAACAAAAATTTTTATTGAAGGAAAAACTTTGTTTTGTGAATGGGGAAACACGAAGCATTCAAACAGACTGCAGTGCATGTTTGTCTTGCAGGTAGAACACTAAGAGTACCTGACAGCAAAGTAAACAGAGGCAAACTGTTTCACATCAAAGAGGATGCAGGGAAAGGAAGCATACATTTAAAAGTAACTGTTAAACTGCAAACTTTCTTAACATCAATTTCTAACCTCACACAAATCTTTTATTCCTCATACAATCCAACTAAGAGAAATCCAACTAAAGTGAAATATACAAACATTCTTGATGTGGGGATTTAGTGATGGATTGCAGGCTGGGTCAAACCTAGCTGGAGTCCTTGAAATGTAAAACTGACCAGGAGTTAGGAAAGAAAGAACGTTAAATCAGCTCTAAATTTGAAGACTACTGAAACATTAACATAGCCCACTCAGCTAAGGGGGAGTGATTTAGGGCCCAGGCATTCACTAGGTGAATTCCCAGAAAGCAGTTAATACATTAAGTTTAGTTACACAAGTTAAACCCTAAATCTCTACACTCTGTGTTACAGTCAAGACTTTTAAAGCTGCAATCCGCCTCCTTATTTTAACAAACTTCATCTCTATCTAGTCATCAGTTTACAAAGAACTAGCAGAAATACACTGGAAAAATCGCAATGAACAAAAATTAATTTGGAACTCACGTGGAGCTAAAGTTTGATATATCCTTATCTTGACTACAAAAGTTGTTTATAGATTCTAAATTAATTTAACATTATCAGTCCTATTCTCTAACCTTTTGTTGATCAAAGTCACCTTCTCTAGGGCAGCTGCATAAACATTCTTAACAAAACCAAGCAGTTCTCTATCCAAGTTAGAAATTCTGACTCCTGCCTTCTTTGCTTTCCAAGCAGTAAAACTCTGACAAAAAACTGGTTTCTTTAGAAGAGTACAAATTAAAATCTTAGTTTAACTGAGAATGCAATTTTTAAATCTGAAGTCACCTAATTCAGACATGCCAGCACCTCAGATTCTAAAATTCATATCTATGTTTTATGATGATTCTAGTGTCATGGAAATCTCATATATATTAAAGTTTTATAATATATATGCTTCCCTACCTTTCCAAATATATATACCAATCAATCTTAATATTTATAAGTTACTATAATGAGTTACCTCTGGTTGTTGACAGAATATAAATATAGCAGATTATCCTAGAGGACCCATTTTACTTAAGGGAAACTAACAAGTCAACTACCATTGAAAAATATTTTTATAATATATCTATTATGGAGTGAACCCAGATTTTTAGGGTAACACAACACTTCAAAGAACTTTCATACTTAAAGGATAGCATTTAATCTCCTCCAACGTTGGCACCAGTTCAAGAGAAATTTTTAGAAAATAACACGCTAATGAATGTGACACACAACATTATTTCTGTGTTCCCCCTGAAGTTTTTCAGACACCTCTGTACCCTGGCTGTCGGGTGTCGGCTCGACCGTCACCGTGTCTTCCTCTGTTGCCCCCCTGACTCTTCCGCACTTGCTGCTGACAACCTGCTCTGGGGAAAAAAACACCTCATTTCTGCATAGAGGAGCACAGAAGAGCCCAGGGGCTTAGTCCACTGACTAGGGAACTTCCACAGTCAATGCAATAACCTGGAAGATTAAGGCTACAATACTGAAGGCAAGCAAGGTCTTCCTGCACAACTGAAGGATAAAACTGCACACATTTTTAAGTTAAATAAAATATATATATATACAAATTATAATTTCAAGTTGCATGAAAGCAACAACTCAGTTTTGTTAATCACTGTACAACAGACTCCCAGAACAGCATGTGGTATTTAGGCACTGTGGAATGCCCACATGAACCGAGCATGAACTCATCTGAAACCACACAGACCCATGATTGACTGAGGCTGTGTGAAGCTGGGCAAATGACTTTCCAACTAAGCCTTAATTTCTTTATCTGTAAAATGAACTATTTTAAGAGGTTGTCATGAGAGTTAAGTGAAAAACTGCAAAGAATTCAAAATTCAATTTCTAGTACATCCAAACCCAAACAACTGCCGCTGAGTCAATGACGACTTCCAGCGACCCTGCAGGACAAGTAGACTCCCTCATGGAGTTTCTAAGGAGCACCTGGAGGATTTAAACTGCCAACCTTTGGTTAGCAGCCATAGCACTTAACCACTACACCACCACGGTTTCCTTCTGGTACATAGCGGGCATGTAATATATGACAGTTATTATTACCATTTGAGTCCTTGGGCAGTGCAAACAGTTAACATTCTCCACTACTAACCACTCAGAGCTGCCTTGGAAGAAAGATCCGGCAACCTACTTCCAAAGGATCAGCCACTGAAAACCCTACGGAGCACAGTTCTAACTCAGACATACACGAGGTCACACTGAGTTGGTAGCAACTCAACAGTAATATTGCTATTATCGATAATTTAGTAGTGGTAACCAGTACAACAACATAACCTAGATATCATCCTTGATTCCATTATCTTCAAACACCACAGTCAATCCATCAAGTCCTGGACTTCAAAGTCCAGCCACTTCAATCTAACTCTAACCAAGGTTATCTGACCCACCATCACCTCCTGCAGTGTCACCTGTCTTCCTATGTTTACCACCAACCCCCTAATCTATTCTCTACAAAGCAGTGAGAATGATTTTAAAACACAAATCACATTGCATTATTCCTCTGCTAAAAATCCTCCACTGGCTTTTCATTACACTAAAAATAAAACCCAAATTCTTTAACAATGACCAACAGAGGCCTTATCCTTTCCACCTCATCTCCTATCCCTCTCCATCTTACTATTATTTCTATTGCACTGATCATCTTGTGGCTCCGTCACTTTCTATCAATCATGTTTCCATTCAAGGCTGGTTCTCTATCAGAAGGACACAAGACTGTCCTTCTCTATCATTCTTTTCACTTCACTGAGTTTTATGTTTTCCATAATACCTTATCACCATTTGAAACTATATTAGATATTCACCTTGCTGTTGCTGTGTGCCACTGAGTCAATTTGAACTCACAGTGGCTTCAACTTAAAGTTATCAGCTACATCAGCCCCTAACAACAGAGCCGCCCTGTTCTGTGAAGCTCTGAAGCCAGGCACTGACTGCTCTCTAACTATGAAAGTCCTAGGTGGCATCTTCTTCCAATATAAGGCTCTTCCAGCTGCAATGAAAATCTGTTGTTTACTATAGCTAACTTCATGAATTGTCTTAGCTACATCTTCTGGATAACTTGCTGCAGCTTCTACATCAGCACTAGCTGGGTTCTTTCCTTAAACCTCATTAACCAACTTGTGCTAGCTTCAGACTTTTCCTCTACAGCTCCCTCACCTCTCTCAGCCTTCAGAGAATTGAAGAGAATTAGGGTCTTGCTCTGGATTAGGCTTTGGCTGAAGGGAATGTTGTGACTGGTTTGATCTTCTATAGACACCACTAAAACTTCCTCTGTATAAGCAATACGGCTATTTGGCTTTCTCTTCCTATGTGTGTTCACTGCAGTAGCACTTTTAATTGCCTTCAACAACTTTTCCTTTGATTCACAACTTGGCTAACTCTTTGAAACAAGAGTCCTATTGGTCTCTTTTGGCTTTCAACATGCTTTCCTCACTAAGCTTAATCATTTCTAGCTTTTGATTTAAACTGAGAAGCACACAACTCTTCCTTTCACTTGAACACTTAGGAGGCCATTGTAGGGTTATTAACTGGCCTAATTTCAATGTTGTTCTGTCTCAGGGGAGAGGGAGGCCCAAGGAGAGGGAGAGAAATGGGAATGGCTGGTCAATGGAGCAGTAGGAATACATACAGTGTTAACTGATTAAGTTTGGCATCTTACATGGGCACAGTTTGTGGCACCCTCAAGCAATAATAATAGTAACATCAAGATAACAGACCACCATAGCAGATATAATGATGATGAAAAAAGTCTGAAATATTGCAAGAACTACCAAAATATGGCAGAGACATGAAGTGAGCACATGCTGTTGGGAAAACAGCACCAATAGACTTGCTTGATACAAGGTTGCCATAAATCTTTAATTTGTAAATAGACACAGCACCTGTGAAGCTCAACAAAGCAAAGCACAATAAAACAAGGTATGCTTGTGTCATGAGAATTACCAAAATGTGACACAGACACACAAAGAGCACACACGCTATGGGAAAAATAGAGCTGACAAATTGTTCCACACAGTGGTGACACAAACCTTCAGCTGGTAGAAAAATACAGTATCTGCCAAGTACAATACAATGTATGCCTGAATGCACAAGAAACCCCAAGATTCCACAAGAAAGCTATTAAGTGAAGTCAATAAATTGGCAAGTTACAAGTTCAACACACAAAAATCAGTCCAGTATCTAGAAATCAGCAACGAGCAAAGGGAAAAGGAAATTAAGGAAACACTACCATTTACAATAAATTTAAGCAGGAAGATAAAAACTTGTACACAAAACACTACAAAAACATTACTAATGGAAATTAAAAACCCCAATCAGTGTGAGGACATCCCATGTGCATGGGTTGGGAGGCTCAGTAGGGCTAAGATGTCAGTACTGTCAAACGTAATCTGTAAATTCAATGCAACCTCATCACAATTCTAGCAGCCTTCTTCACAGATATGGAAAAGCCAATCCTTAAATTTATATGGAAGAGCAAAAGTCCCTGAGTAGCTAAAGCAAACATGGGAATAAATAGGAGGACTCACACCTCCTGATTTCAAAACATACTATGAAGTCACAATAATTAAAACAGCCTAGTACTAGTTAACACATCAAATGAGGTCATTGTTACTTGATATCAAGTTGATTCTGACTCATGACAATCTCATGTGTTCAGTGTAGAACTGTTGTGTAGGGTTTGCAAGGCCATGACCTTTCTCAGAAGCAGGCTGCCTGGTCATTTTCTCTCGCAAAGCACCTCTATGTGAGTTCTACCCACCAGCTTTTTGCTGGCCAGTAGTTGTGTTTAACCATTTGTACCACCCAGGGACTCCTAAAAGATTGACAGGCCAGAAATAAAACCATACATTTACAGTAAAGTGATTTTCAACAAGGATGTTGTCATTCAATGGGAAAGGAAGAATCTCTTCAACAAACAGTGCTGGGAAAATCCTATTTCCATGTGTAGACCCATGCCTGATTGTATACATAAAAACCAATCTGAAATGGATCAGGGACTCAAATATGAAATCTACAACCGTAAACATTCTCAGAACAGAATACAGTGGCAAGACTGTGAGACCAAATCTTCAGTGATGAACTATCAGGTATGATGAGAAAAGCAGAAGCAGTGAAAGATAAAATACATAAGAGGGGCCTCATAAAAACTGAATACTTTCGTTCATCAAAGAACCTACAGATACACAGAAAATTCTTGAAACCCATGTATCCAATAAAAAGAGCCCTAGTGGAAGCAGTAGTTAAGCACAGGATAAAAATGTACCAGTCCACTTCCACAAAGACTAAAGCCTTAAAAGCCATACAGAGCAGTTCTACTTTGTCCTGCAGGTCAGTGAGTCACAAAATCCACTCCACAGAAACAGGTTTATGTTTGTTATATATGACAAGGGTCTAACATCCAAAACACATTTTTAAAAACTTTCTACTACTCTGTTAACAGACTTGATGGCCTGACATCCTGGAAGGTCCCCTGAGAACACAGCCCCTGGACTTGCTCCAGGGCTGAAATGAGTACCAAAACCAACTCTTCAGATAAAACTGGGACTACATAATATAGAGTGACGCAGGTGGTATGTGCACTTCTTGGCTTAAACATATACATATATTTAATATATAAGAGGCTGTCCAACTAGCTCTCCCTAGAGGTAAGAAGAGAGGGTGAAGAGGAAGGAGCAGGTGTCGGTTGAATGAACACCAGCAATACAGAGTGGAAAGGAGCAGTGTGCAGTCACAAGGCACAGAGAGGAGACAGGGTGGCACAGAGGCATTTGTTCAAGGTTTTATATGGCAAACTGACTTGGAATGCAAACATTCACTTAATCACAAAATGCAGGGGAAAAAAAAAGCTCCTACTACTCAACAACAAAAAGACAAAAAAAAAAGTACAAAACATTTATACCTATCAAAAGAGTTTTCCAAGAAAAATAAAAACACAACCTAAAGAATGAGAAAAAATCTTTGGCAATGACATACTTATAAAAGTTTAATCTGTAAAATACATACAGAAAACATCAACAATTGAACAATAAAAGATAAGCAGCCCAATCACAAAATGGACAAGGACATGAATAGACCATCAAAAAACATATCCAAGTGACAAATAAATTGAAAGATGTTCACAGCAATTAGCCATTAGAAAGATGCAAATCAAACCAGGATAAGACACCATTTCTTACTCCTGCAAGAACGATACTGATCAAAAATTCAGGGAACTATACATGCTGGTACGGTTGTAGAAAGATTAGAACTCTCATACACTCCTGGTTGGAATGTAAAATGGTACAACCACTATAGAAAACAATATGATACTCCCTTAAAAAGCTAGAAATAAAAATAAAATACAATCCAGCAATTTCACACCTGGGAATAAACCTTAAGAGAAATAGAGCCATCAATTATATGAAATACATAGACACTAAAGGTTATTAGTGGTTACCAGGGGTGGAGGGAAGGGAGAAAATGGAATCCTTGCTTAGAGGACACTGAGTTTCTGTTAATGATGGTGGAACAATTTAGAAAAAGACAGTGTTAATGGCTGTACAATATGATGAACATAATGTTGCAGGATTACGTTGTTGTTTGGTGCTGCTGAGTCAGTTCTGACTCACAGTGACCCTGTGCACAACAGAACAAAACACTGCCCGGTCTTGTGCCATGTCCACAATCGTTTTTATGCTTAAGCCCATTTTGTGGCCACTGTGTCAATCCATCTCGGTATTTCTCTTTTTCACTGACCCTCCACTCTACCAAGCATGATGTCCTTCTCCAGGGACTGATCCTTCCTGACAACATGTCCACAGTACGTAAGATGCAGTTTTGCCATCTTTGCTTCCAAGGAGCACTCTGGTTGTACTTCTCCCAGAACACATCTGTTTGTTTCTTTTGGTGGCCCATGGTTACATTCAACACTCTGCTCCAACACCACAATTCAAAGGCATCAATTCTTCTTCTGTCTTCTTTATTCACTGTTCAGCTTTCGCATGCATACTGGGTGACTGAAAATACCATGGCTTGGGTCAGACACACTTTAAAGTCGACATCTTTACTTTTTCAGTACTTTAAAGAGATCCTTTGCAGCAGATCTCCTCATGCCATGTGTCTTTTGATTTCTTAACTGCTGCTTCCGCAGCCACTGATTGTGGACCCAAGTAAAATGAAATCCTTCACAATTTCAATCCTTTCTCCATTTATGATGATGCTGATTACGGGTCCAGTTTTGAGGATTTTTGTTTTCTTGATGTTGAGGTACAATCCATATTGAAGACTGTGGTCCTTGATCTTCATCAGCAACTGTTTCAAATCTTCTTCACTTTCAGCAAGAAAGGTGATACTCTCCACATAACAGCAGTTCTCCAATGCTGATGCCTCGTTCTTCTTCGTATAATCCAGCTTCTCAGATTATGTTCTCAACATACAGACTGAAAAAGTATGGTGAAAGGATACAACCCTGATGCAAACTTTTCCTGACTTTAAACCATGCAGTATCCCCTTCTGTTAGCATGACTGCCTCTTGATCTATATAAAGATTTCTTAAAAGCACAATTATGTGTTCCAGAATTTCCATTTTACACAATGTTAGTCATAATTTGTTAAGATTCACGCAGTTGAATGCCTTTGCATCATCAACGAAACACTGGTAAATATCTTTCTGGTATTCTCTGCTTTCAGACAAAATCCATCTGACATCAGCAGTAATACCCCTGGTTTCATGTCTACTTCTGAATCCAGCTTGAATTTCTGGCAGTTCCTTGTCAATATCCTGCTGCAGGCACTTTTGAATGATCTTGAGTAAGATTTTACTTGTGTGTAACATTAATGATATTGTTCAGTAATTTTCGCATTCGGCTGGATCCCCTTTCATTGGAATAAGCATAAATACGGATCTATTCCAGTCAGCTGGCCAGGTAGCTGTCCTCCAAATTTCTTGGCACAGACGGTAAGCACTTTCAGCAGTGCATCTGTTTGTTTGAAATATCTCAACTGATGCTCCATTAATTCCTGGCAGCTAGTTTATTGCTAATGTCCTCCACACAGCTTCAACATCCTCCTTCAGTACCAGTGGCTCCTGACCATATGCTGCCTCTTCAAATGGCTGAACATCGACCAGTTCTTTCTGGTACAATGACTCTGTATATTCCTTCCATCTTCTTTTGATGCCTCCTGAGTCGTTTAGTATTTTCCCTACAGAATCCTTCATTATTGCAACTCAAGGCTTGAATTTTTTCATCAGTTCCTTCAACTTCAGAAATGCAGTATGTGTTCTTTCCTACTAGTTTTCCATTTCCGCTCTCTGCATATGTCATGATAACACTTTGCCTTTGCGTCCTCAAGCTGCCCTTTGAAATCTTCTGTTTATGTCTTTTACTTCGCCATTCTGTCCTTCTGCTTTAGCTGTTTGACATCTGAGAGCAAGTTTCAGAGTCTCTACTGACATCCAACTTGGTCTGGATTATAAAAAACCCAGTGCCGTCGAGTCAGATCCGACTCATGGTGACCCTAGAGGCCAGAGTAGAACTGCCCCATAGGAGTATTCAAGGAGCGCCTGGTGGATTTGAACTGCTGACCCTTTGGTTAGCAGTGGCAGCACTTAACCCACTACACCACCAGGGTTTCTCAGTCTGGATTATAGACGTAAAAAATGTTGAATCGATAAATGTTATACACATTTTACCACAGTAGAAAAGTAGCATGATAATGATGTTAAATACTTCTTTCAGGTTCAACTTAATCTTACGTAAATCAGTGTCTTGTAACAGACCTGTAATTTCTGAACTTTGTGTTCTGTTTCTCTTAAATCGTCTCTAAACCTTCACTTTTTCCTCATCTGAACAAGAGGTACAAATAATCCCTACTTTAGCTTCTTTTAATTCTGATAGTCGTAAAAGGGAAAAAAAGAGCTGAATAAACCGTAAGAGTCTGTAAAATTGTAAGTTCTCTTGACGAAAATAAACCTTCTGGAGTCAAGTACACAAGACCAAATGGGCAACACCTGCCCAAAGCAAAGACAAGAAGGCAGGAATAGAAAGGAAAACCTGACAAATGGAAATAGTGAACTCAGAACAGAAAGGGGGAGAGTCAGTCAGGAAACAATTTGTATACAAATTTCTGGAGGAAAAATTAATTTGGTCTGTAAAATTTTATCTAAAAGCTCAATTAAAAAAAAAAAATCAAAAGATAGGCGGGCGGGCGGAGTCCAGATGGCGGACTGAGCCCACGTCTCCTTATATCCCTCTGGAAACCAAGACCTGAATTGACAATCAAACAGAGCCTTTTGATCACCTAATCAGCCTCAGGACACGGCACAGAGCTGTTAATTGGGACTTTCGCTGACTCCCGCTCCTGGCTAGCCCCAGCTCTCACACACAGAAGGTAAACGCACCATTTTGACTTTTTTTTCTCTGTCTTGGCCATGGGAGGAGCTGGGCCTTGCCTGGTGGCTGGACTCAGACATGCTACTGGGGGGATAGGCAGGCGAAATTCCCATATTCTGAGAGCCAGGCTCGGGACTCTGTTAACCTAGTCATTTTGAGCCTTTCGTTTTGTAGCTGCCTCAGTGGGGTCTGTGCGGGGCTCCGCGGTCAGTGTGCGGGACGCCATTTTGGTACCGAGATTTTAGTGGGACCTCGTTCTTAGCCTGGGAGCCAGCGCCTGCAAACAGGACAGCGCTTCTCCGACAGAAAAGCAGTGATTTCGCACAGTGCTGTCTACGTTGGGGGCCCTGCAACAGAAGCAGAGGAATCACCACCTCTCAGCACCTTTAGCCTCTCTGTCTGCTGCCTGTGTGGAGGACATCATCTTGGGTACGGTGGCCACAGCTGGACCTAATTCTTAGCTTGGGAGCCAGAGCCTGCCCACAGGAGAGCTATTCTATCACAAAACCAGTACTTGATGCAGTGTTGGCTAAGGCTAGGCCCTGTCAGCAGAGGCCACCAGGGCACTAGCAGTGCTGTATTCTGAACTAGTTTGTTATCATCTGGGGTTGGATACAGTGGCGCTTACTTTGTCAGATGAGAAGAGGGACCTCTACACCTGAAAACCTAACTAACTTGTGAACTAGTCAGATACCTTTTGCTTCACATTTGAAGACAGCCTAGAGAAACATTTGCAATCCATCCTCACAGTACCTCTTCCAGCCTCTATATACTCACATGGGACCCAAAAAGCAACAGACAATTGTGCCATACAAGCAATCACTCATGGCTTCAGAAGGCTCCCAAACAAAGGAACCAAGGAGTTTTCCAGATGAAGAAACTTTTATGAAAGCATCAGGAAGTGAATACAAACTGATTATCTACAGAGCCCTTCTAGATCTTATACAAAATGCAGCAGAACAAAAGGAAAAATTAAGCAAGCTGTTCGATCTCATGGAACACCAGTACTCTGAAATCCAACAGATCAAGAAGAAAATCAAAGACATAGAAACTTCCATGCAAACCCAAGAAAACAGAATGGAACAAATGGAAAAAAGAATTTCTGACTTGGAAGACAGAGCTACTGATGCTAGTGTCTGTGAGCAGAAATCAGAACAAAGAAACAAGAAAAATGAAGAAACATTAAGAAGCATGTGGGACTCTATTAAGAGGAACAACCTTCGATTAATTGGAGTCCCTGAACAGGGTGAGACATCTGAGAACACAGAGAGTATTGTTGCTGAGCTGCTGAAAGAAAACTTCCCAGAAATCATGAAGGAAGAGAATATAGACATCTCAGATGCATATTGTACGCCACCCAATATGGATCTCAAAAGAAAGACTCCAAGACATATTATAATGAAGCTTAACAAAATGAAACATAAGCAGCAACTCTTAAAGGCAGCAAGACTCACGGCAAAGCTAACATTCAGAGGGAAACCCTGTAGGCTCTTGTCAGATTTCTCAGCAGAAACCATGCTGGCATGGAGACAGTGGCACGACACATTCAGAAGGAGAAGAACTTCCAACCAAGAATTATATATCCTGCAAAACTATCTTTCAAATATGAAAATGAAATTAAGACATTCCCAGATAAACAGAAACTCAGAGACTTTGTAAAAACCAAACCCAAACTACAAGAAATACTGAAAGAAGTTCTTGGCTTTGGCTTAGAAGAATGAAACCACTAACTTTATATTTTAGAATGACACACTACTCAATACTTTACTCATTTAGGGAAGGCTCCAAAGTAAATCACAGCTTTGACATGGAAAGAAGCAATCCAGTGATCATCATGAAAACTGTGGTGTCATCATAATAAAAAGAGAGATGTGCTACAGTTGTTATAGTCCTTCCAGATGGAGAGGAAGATGACAAGACTGGTAGTAATTAAAATTGGGTTTATAAATAGTTTACTAAGGGGTTCACAGGGGCAGCTGTAAAGCACAAGATGTATCATACCATTTCAAGAAATCTAACACACAAGTCTCAACAACTATAAAACCAGCTCTGAAAAAGGTGAAAAATCAACTCACAAAAAAGAGTGTCCCAGAACAGACTAATAAGAACAACAGAGAAAACATCAACATAAAAATAAACATATCACAATGGCAGCAGTGAACACATACCTATCAATAATTACAGTGAATGTGAATGGACTGAATGCTCCAGTAAAGAGACACCGAGTATCATCTTGGATCAAAAGACACGACCCATCCATATGTTGTCTACAAGAAACTCACTTGAGACCTAAAGATAGGAACAAACTGAAAATTAAAGGATGGAAGAATATATATCAAGCTAACAATGAACAAAGAAGAGCAGGGGTGGCAATTCTAATCTCAGACTAAATCAACTGTAATGTCAAATCCACCATCGTGGACAAACAATGGTCACTATTTATTGATGAAAGGTTCAGTACACAAGCAAGACTTAACTATATTAAATATTTATGCACCTAATGTCAGAGCACCTAAATATGTCGAAGAAACACTGACTATGCTCAAAAGAGCACAGTAATAGTGGGAGACTTTAACACTCCACTCTCATTACTAGACAGATCATCTAGAAAAAAGCTCAGTAAAGATACAGAAGACCTCACTGACACAATTAACCAACTAAACCTCACTGATATATACAGAACTTTCCACCCATCAGCAGACAACTACACCTTCTTCTCCAGTGCACATGGAACATTTCTCCAGAATTGACCACGTGATAGGCCATAATGCAATGCTCAACAAAATCCATACCACTGAATTACTGCAAAGCATCTTTTCAGATCATAAAGCCATAAAAGTTGAAATCAATAGCAGAAAAAACATAGATAGAAAGTGGAACTCTTGGAAATCGAACAACATCTTGCTCAAAAAAATGGGTTACAGAGGAAATCAAGGATGAATTAAAGAAATTCATGGATTCCAATGAGAACGAGAACACTTCCTACCAGAACGTATGGGATACAGCCAAAGCAGTGCTCAGAGGTCTGTTTATCTCCATAAATGCAAACATCAGGAAGGAAGAAAGAAACCAAATCAAGGAACTAACTCTACAGCTTGAACAAGTACAAAGAGAACAACAGAGGAACCCCTCGGGCACCAGAAGAAATGAGATCATAAAGATTAGAGCAGAGCTAAATGAATTAGAGAATAGAAAAACAATTGAAAAAACTGAAAAGACCAAAAGCTAGTTTTTTGAAAAGATCAACAAAATTGATAAACCACTGGCCAAACTTACTAAAGAAAAGCAGGAAAGGAAACAAATAACCCAAGTTAGAAATGAGAGGGGAGTTGTCACCACAGATGCAACAGAAATCAAAAATATCATAACAGAATACTATGAAAGACTGTACTCTAACAAATTTGAAAACCTAGGGGAAATGGACAAATTCCTTGACTCATACCACCTACCCAAATTATCACAACGTGAAGCAGAACAACTTAAACCCATCACAAAGGAAGAGATTGAAAAGGTCATCAAAACACTGCCAACCAAAAAAAGTCCGAGCCCAGATGGCTTCACTGCAGAATTCTACCAAGCATTTAGAGAAGAGTTATCCCCAATACTACTGAGACTATTTCACAGTATAGAAAGGGATGGAGTACTCCCAAACTCATTCTATGAAGCCAGCATAGCCCTGATACCTAAGCCAGGGAAAGATCCAACAAAGACAGAGAACTACAGACCGATATCACTCATGAACTTAGATGCAAAAATCTTCAACAAAATTCTTGCCAAAAGAATACAACAACATATCAAGAAAATAATCCATCACGACCAAGTGGGATTCATACCAGGGATGCAAGGCTGGTTCAACATCAGGAAAACAATTAATGTGATTAACCACATAAATAACACAAAAGACAAGGATCACCTGATTTTGTCCACTGATGCAGAAAAGGCATTTCATAAAGTCCAACACCCATTCATGCTAAAAACTCTTAGCAAAATGGCCATAGACGGCAAATTCCTCAACACAATAAGGGCCATTTATACAAAGCCAATTGCCCACATCATCCTGAATGGAGAGAGACTGAAAGACTTTCCCTTGAGATCAGGAACTAGACAAGGATGCCCACTGTCACCTCTCCTATTCAACATTGTGCTAGAAGTTCTAGCCAGAGCAATCAGACAAAACGAAGAAATAAAGGGCATCTGCATCAGCAAAGAGGAAGTGAAAATCTCCCTGTTCGAAGATGATATGATTGTATATGCAGAGAACCCCAAGGAATCTATAAGTAAGCTACTCAAACTGATAGAAGAGTTCAGCAAAGTCTCAGGATACAAGATAAACATAAGTAAATCAGCAGGATTCCTTTATACCAACAACAAGACTGTTAAGGAGGAAATTATCAAACCAATACCATTTACGATAGCTCCTAAGAAGATAAAGTGCCTAGGAATTAATCTAACCAGAGAAACAACAGACCTTTACAAAGAGAACTACAAGCCCTTACTACAAGAAACTAAGAGAAATTTAGATAAATGGAAAAACCTACCCTGCTCATGGATAGGAAGACTTAACATTGTGAAAATGTCTATTTTACCCAAAGCAATTTATTTATATAATGCAATCCCAATACAAGTTCCAGAGTCATTTTTTAATGAGATGGAGAAACAAATCACCAATTTTGTTTGGAAAGGGAAGAAGCCCCGGATAAGTAAGGTACTACTAAAGAAGAAGAACACACTGGGAGGCCTCTCATTACCCAACTTTAGAACACATTACACTGCCACAGTGGTCAAAACAGCCTGGTACTGGTACAAGAACAGACTTGTGTATAGAAGAAAAGACTCTTTGACAGCTGCAAGGGAGGGGAGGGAGGGAGGGAGGGTGGGGGGGAGGGTTTAGTTTAGATAGTTACTAGAAATCTAGTTGGGAGAAAGCGGTGATAGCACACATTAGAAACAAGAACAACATTAAGTGGACTTCAGCATAACTTGAGTACTCCTTCCATCTTAAATCAATACTGCAAGGATAGAGTAGCTGGGGCGGGGGGTGGGGGACCATGCTCTTAGGCGAATTCCAGGCCAATTGGCACAACTAGCGTTTTGTTAAGAGAGCTCTCTGCACCCCACATTGGTGAGTGGCGTCTGGGGTCTTAAAAGCTGCCAAGCTGCCATCCGAGGACACAGCAAATGGTCCCAACTCAGCAGGAACGGATGCTCACTGAGGACCAAAATGACATGCGGTAAAGACAACCGAGAAGACAGAGAGATCCACAAGAGTGGGTGCCTACATCGACTTGGGACCAGAAGAACCGGATGGTGCCCGGCCACCACCAGCGATAGCCACGATGGAGCTCACAGAGAGGAATCTCACTTGTAACACAAGAATAAAAAGGGGTGCATCGTGAGATCTCCACTAAAAGACCTCAATTGATGGTCCAGTGGTTTTGGGGTTCCTCTGAGAGCATGGCCCCCGGCCCTGATGCTGCCCTTTCCCATAAATTATAAGAAAGGTCCACTCTTTGGACAGGAATGGATTGGACTTGGCAATGCAGAGTGACCATATACTGGAAGCACTTTATGATTCTATACATCTATAGGATATCATCTTTGCTGACCTCTGGCTGGAGGAAGGGGAGTGGACGGAGACGAGGGGAAAGGAGGCTGTTGGGAGGATGAGACATGTATGGAGCAGAGAGGAATAGTGTGCAGTCACCGGACAGGGAGAGCAGTGGAAGCTGCATACAGGTGGGCATGTAAATTTATACATGAATGTACATTTTCACTCAGTCATGTTAAATAAAAATTAAAAAAACGAAAAGTAAATTAAAAAAAAAAAGATAGGCAGGGGACCTGGACAGACATTTCACTACATAGAATATTAATACAGCCAACAAGCACATGACAAGATGCTCAGTGTCACTAGCTACTGCTGTTGTGTGTTCTCCAGTTGATTCTGAATTACAGCAGCCCAATGTGACAGAGTAGAATGGCCCCATTGGGTTTCCTAGGCTGTAATTTTTTTTTCATTAATGGTCACCAGAATGGGTGGCAGGGTAAAGGAGAAGTTCTGTTTAGAGGACAGTGAGCTTATGTTGCATAATAAAATGCAATGTCAAGTATGGTCTGACTCCTAGCAACCCTAGAGGTCAGAGTAGAACTGCCCCATAGAATTTCCACGGAGCACCTGGAGGATTTGAACTGTCAACTTTTTGGTTAGCAGACAGAGCACTTAACCCACTATGCCTTGAGGGTTTCCAGAGTTTATGTTAAGAGTGGTGAAATATATCGGAAAAGGACAGCAATAAAGGTTGTACAACTTGAAGAATGCAATCAATGACCATGAATTATACACCAAAAAAAAGAGCAGGTTATTTCCTCGTACAATTCCTTGTAAACTGCTGGAGAAACGATCTTGCATAAGAGCACTTGCCTAATTTATTTTGATACTTATAATCCATGAAAATACCAAATTGTGATAAAGGTATTTTAAACTGTTAACACAGTTATCTCAGCCTTCTCACCCTGTAACCCAGTTCTAGAAAAGTTTGAAAGCAAGACTGTCTTCAAGGTGCAAAGCAATACACATTCAAAGTATTATTATGTAGCTTTAGGACAAGTCAAATCTGATAAGACTACAATTATGAAAATGTACTTTAACTACTAGTACAGAGTATAATTTTAAGTAATTTGAGTCCTTATGCTTTAACGTACATCCCCCACCTTAATGCTAATTCTGAGGCACATTCGACTGAAAATGTTACTCTACCAATCTCTGGAAATGCAAAACACACCAAAGCATGTACTCAACATTTCCAATGGATTCTCTTGCTACAGCCCGTCCTGAAACATGGAATTAGATTCCTTTGAACCATGGTAAGAAAAAAAGAATTATAACAATCTCAGATTAATCCAAGGTTTCAGAAGTTACCTGTACAAGAACTAAAAGTCCTACAACTCCTGACCAAAAGAGAAGACAGAAGCAGTTGGGCAAACTTGGGGTTAAGGATAACCTTGTTTTACCCTCTCCCACTTTAGCCAGACCAAGCAATCAAATAAATCACGCTACTGCCTTTTCAGAATAGACACACATACACACACCACATACTCGAAACAAGCTAAAAACTCCAGAGAAATACTTTTTTTCTTCCTCAAAAACCCAAACTGACTGCCATCAACTCATAGCAACTCTATAAAAACCCACTGCTGTCAAGTCCAACTCATAGCAACCCTCTAGAACATAGCAGAACTGCCGTATACCGTTTCCAAGGAGCACCTGGTGGACTCAAATTTTTGGTTAGTCGCTGTAGCTCTTAACCACTATGCCACCAGGGTTTCTCAGCAATCCTACAGCACAGCGGTAAAACTGCTCCCATACAGTTTCCAAAGCTGTAATCTTTATAGAAACTGGTTACCACATCTCTCTTCCATAGAGCACCTAGCAGGTTTGAACTGCTAACTTTGGAGTTAGAAACTGCAGTGTAACGGATCACTTTGGTGCAGCCTTTCTAGCCATGGCCTTATAACTTTTACCCAAATAACTGGGCAAGTGACTGGATCTCTGGGGGCACAGCAGTTAAGAGCTCAGCTCTGACCAAAAGACCAGTAGTTCAAATCCGCCAGCCACTCTCTGGAAACTCCACTAGGTAGATCTACTGTCCTATGGGGTCGCTGAGTCAGAATCGACCGGACAACAACAGGACTGAGTTTTGTTTTGTTTTTTGGTGTCATGTGGTAACTGTGGTCCGCCAAAGGGATTGGTCAGTTTTGCCATTTTCTGAGTTTGAAATGAGCCACTTTAGAGGTAAGGAAGAGAAGATACCACCATCACCAACGAAGAGCAGCCAGAAGCCAACACATCTTCTGAATCCAGGACTCATACACTGAAAAGTTCCTGGAAGCAAGAGACAGAAAGAAAGCTCTAACACTTAAGACAGTGAGACCCAGCACCAGGAGATGGCATGGTGGGCTTACAAACCCAAGAAGCAAGAAAGCTGAGTGTCTCTGGCAGAGGCTAAGGGCTGGAGAGAAGCCTCTGTGCATCTGCCTGTTTCATGTAAGTGCAGTCGTACAGTATTTGACCTTTTGTGACCAAACTGTCTCTCTCCACATAGTGTTTTCAAGGTTCATCATGCTGTGGTATGTATCGGTATTTCTCTTCTAGCTGAACACTACTCTACTGTATGTATGCACCACATTTTGTTTATCCATTCATCTGCTGATGTACAATTTAGATTGTTTTATCTTTTGGCTACTATGAACAATGCTGCAATTATACCACTTTGAAATAAATACTATTTATAAATAATGAAACAGACCTGTAGGCAAATAAAAAGAAAATACATACCTGTGTGTATCTTACACACCATAAGTAGTTTAAGTTTTTGTTTACTTTTAAGTGATTTTTACTTCAATTCTAAATCTCTAATACTTCAATTATCTTAAAGCAGTCATAAAACTAATTCCATTTCTACCCTTTCTTTCTTCTTTAAATGATACAAAATGAAGGACGTGCCACAAATACCATCATTTATTCATATAGCTATTATAATCTGTAGGTTATATACCTGACTACCTGTCAAAAGGCTGGCATTTCAATCCTACCCACAGCAGCCTTGGAAGACAGGTCTGGTAATCTGCTTGGAAACAGTTCTACTCTGCACATGGGGCAGCCATGAATCCGAATTGACTCAACAGCAAGTAACAACAACAATTATAATCTGCAGCAAATGGATAAGGATTTGAGACATGTAAAAATATGATGATTTCACAAATATTTTAAACCATTCTTTTTCACTTTCATTCTCAAAACTTTCTCCCCAGGGTTGGTAATAAATATAGGTTGGATAAAAGAAAATATCTATGTAATTAGAGGCTGCTGAACTATAAACTATGACTAATTCTGAATATTAGTCAATACAAAAGAATTTCTACACATCAAAATAACCCGGGCACTGCCCTAGAGCTAAAATTCTGTTGTACTATTATCTGACTGCCCTAAGTCTCTTCTCCTTGGTTTGAAAACAGAGGGAGGAGGAGAACTAGTAGCAAGAGTGTGAAAAGCCTAGAAATGGCATGAATGACCTGAATATACTGAGATGCCTGCATTTTTAAGTACTTGTTTAGATATTAATTACTAATATCTAAATTTAAGTTTTGTATTCCTTTCTCTTCCACTGGCACATCTCTTAGCATTTGTAAGGATTCAATAATGTATGGAAAGCACACAGTATTAGCCTGACAATAAATGCTACCTACTTTATTATTGTAATAAAAGCAATGATGTCCTACCTATTAGAAATGTTCTGCTAATTACATTAGGAACTCATATTTCTATATAGCTCTTTCTCATCCATAGAGTTGAAGCCAATGGTCCTCTTAACCTAACCCTGAAGATCCCTGTGCATGTGAATCACTCATTTGAAAGCTCACCTCCCTGAGTGTAGCTTTCTGTACTTGCTTTCCTGTACTAAGAAGGCTACACACACGACCTTATACACTAAAAAGCAGAGAACTAACTTCATGTAGCTTTGTAATGCCCACAGAGTACCAACAGTCAGACAACTGAACTTGAAAAGCCTCACTCAGGAAATAATCTCCCTGGGAAAAATGATACTGCATTAGTTTTATCTCTTTTTGACTGGCTGCTTTAAAACTTTTAACAAAGTAGTATGTGTACATATTTAAAAATACTTCATCTCCACCTCCTACTCTTTTGTGCCTCCTCTACTTCTTTTGCTAATTAACTTCATACTGTTAAATAATACACATACACTGCCCTTCTTTTTTCTAACCAGTGTCTTTACCCCATGAATGCTCTCCCCTAATCTCTTTTATTCTTTTATTCATATGCACAAATAGTTATATTTTTCCTTGATTTCTCAGTTTGGGGTATCTATTACTTCCTTCTGCAGAAAATTTGAATTTATTCTCTTACCATACCCTCCACAACCGCAACCCTCCCCATCTTTCCAAAATTTGTAATTTTGGGTTAAATTTACATTATTTACATTACATATATGTCTTTGACAGCTTTTGGCTTCCTTCTTTTTTTACCCTTTACCTCCCTTTAACCTAACACTTTTTCAGAACTACAAAATAAACAGTCACCACACCAATTTTTCATTTCTAATACTTTCTTAGAGCATCTCTGAGAACAATCCATCATCCTGCTCCCACTGCGACTCTCTACACTGATGCACAACTGTCATTGTGAAGTTTCCTCTCCCCATCATCTAGAGAATACTCTGTTCTGGATCCATTTCATGTATTCCATGTCTACCTCTTCTGAGTTTTCTCCCTAGTTCTGAGTACATCCTCCTATAGCTTCCTGAGGTAAATTTTTAATTATTTTTTTTCCTATCTTCACATTTGATTAATGGGCCTGGCTGAGTATGGAACTCTTAGCAGAAAATAATCTCTCAGAATTGTGAAGGCATTTATCTTTTAGTTTTCATTCTGATGGCATTCTAATTCTCAATCCTTTGTACGTCAACTCTCCTTTCTGGAAGCTTTATGTTTTCATTTCTGGTACTAAAAAATGTCACAATGATGTGCCTCTTTGTAGGTCTCTTTGTATTCACTGTACCAGATTCTAGATGAGTCCTTTCAATGTGACAATTAATATATTTCAGTTGTGGAAAACTGTCATACGTGAAAGCAAACAAGAGAAAAAAAGACAATTTTATTCCCCTCTCTTTCTTCCTTTTTACTCTCTGGAATATCTGTTATTGGGTCCTGGGTCTTCGTAATCTCTACTTCCATTTCAATTACATTTTAATTTTTTATTTATTTAATTTTGGAGATTCAGTCTTTTTTGCTTCACTTTCCCGGAGATTTCCTTCAACTTATCTCTAGCCCATCTACTGACATTTATTTCTACCATCTTATTTTTAAGTTCTAAAGTATCTTTCCCGTTCTCTGCATGTTCTTTTCTTTATTGCACTGTTTCTTACTGTATCCGTGAAATCTTATCTTTGAAGCTATTTATTATAGTGTTTGTTTTTATGTTTTCTTCTGGTTCCTGCATTGCTTGTTTCCTCCCCCCTCCAAAAACCCATTGCTGTCCAGTTGTTTCTAACTTATACTGACCCCACAGAGTTACTTAGGAACACCTAGTGGATTCAAACTGCCAACCATTTGGTTAGCAGATGTATGTAGCTCTTTGCCATGCCCCCAGGATTTCCACCCAACCAGGGGTTAAACCTCAAGCCTGGGCTGTTCTCAGTTCAAAGCCTAAACTCTTAACCACTATGCTACTGCATTCCAAAACTTAAGTCCCAGGTTCCAAAGTACAGATCAACTATGAACAACCTTGTTTAACTCTCAGATTATCTGGAAGAATCACAGTAACTATACATCATATTATTCATTTATATACTCTTTGGAAATCGTCTCCAGACTCTCAGAGATCTTCTGCAGAGCCCTCATGGCGTACGTGCAGTCCAGAGCCTGGAACTCATGGATGACATCAACACACTCCTAAGTCATCTCCAATTAGCCCTGTAACTTTTGGGGAAAATCTGTTTGGATTTACCATCTTCTCAACACCTTATGTCTCAAAAGTAGAACAAGACTTTTTATCAAAAACAAGAGAAAATAACCCAAAGGCTACTTAATGCTTAAGTGGTAATCCTGGTGGCATAGCAGTTCAGTGCTACAGCTGCTAACTAAAAGGCTGGCAGTTCAATCCACCAGGTGCTCCTTGAAAACTCTATAGGGCAGTTCTATTCTGTCCTATAGGGTCGCTCAGAGTCAGAATCGACTCCACGCCAGTTGGTATGAATGCTTAAAAGAAACATGAAATATCCTATTTTACTACTCCAAAACTTGCATCTAACTCAATTTTGATTAATGATATACCGAACCTTTAAGATTTCAAAAGCTAGTAATACAAATCACTGCCGAAATATTTCCACTAAGCTCACATCAGAGTATTATCTATCATATAAAATTCCAGGTATCATAAACTCTCATTAAGAACTGACAAAATCAGTACAGAAAACTTTCTAAGGAGAAAAATCTCTCCACTAAATATGGTAAATGTTTAAGAAAAAACAGAACATCAGGTAGATACCCTTAAATACCTTAAGCTTTATATTAAGAGGCTTCAGTCTGAGCCCCAATCTCATCACAAATGCTTGTGTAAACTTAACCTAAGTTCACTGAGTATTCATTGGCAGGAAAAGAAACTTTGGTGGGGGGACATTTCCAAAAGTGCTCAACAAAGAATCCTGGTGACACAGTGGTTACGTGCTCAGTTGCAATTCTAAATGTCTGTGGTTCCAGCCTACCAGCCACTCTGCGGAAGTTTGCTCTGTAATGATTACAGCCTCAAAATCCCTGTAGGGCAGTTCTACTCTGTCCTATACGGTTGCTATGAGTCAAAATAAACTCAGTGGAAATGAATTTGTGTTTTTTGGTTTGCATTTTAAACTAGAATCCTAAATTAAATATTTAAAATTTGAAAGCAGTTTCCACACTGAGAAGTAAGGTAATTCATTACTTCCGTACAGGGCAAAAAAAAGAACTAACTGTTACTACTTCAGGTCAACAAAAGTTTTCGAGAGAAAAATCTTTAAAAACCCTTTTAAGACCCGTGAGACACACTATATCCCATCCATCTTTAATGCCTCTGGAGTTCTTTGGAAAGCAGGTAGGCCAGTTTTAAGGTGTTTAGCCTCAAGGGGTGGTGCCTCTTGAAATACATGAAATTCAAAAATCCTCAGTGGGAGCTTCACTTCTGTAAAGACTGAGCACTGTTTTTTAGGTAACGTCTTCCAGATATGTGAATTTTCTAAACTTCTAACAGTTTTGCCTTTATTTCTGTGAAATAAGTCTACTATGTTTCCCAGTTACTACATTCTCACGGGAATGTACACAATAAGGGAAGATTCACCTAGTACCAGTCTTCATTTGTTTCCAGGTGTGGTTCCCTTCTGTTCTAGTTTCTGAACAGTAAACAATGTCTCTTCAAAAAGGAATAATAATACATTGCAGTGGTACTTCTTTCAAAAGATCACAACTCCCTATGTTATTTTCACCTACATTCAATCTCAGGGTTTCCAATTATTGCTTCCCTGGGTAGCAGGTGGAATACACCACTGCGAATAGCTCTGCAGTATTCCAGGACAGCTTCTCAGCTGTTTGCACTGCTTTTACTATTAGAAGAATAAGTAGCAGTGATGATTAAAAACTTGGCTTTATTTATTTGGGCTGTAAGTAGTACTGCTTTCGCAGTAATGAAGAATGCAGTGCACCACTGTTTTGAAAAGTTTCATGAAAAATAAAAAAAGCAGAGGAGGAGGCAAGAGTAAAATGTATGCGCAATTACTGACAGGTGACTTCATGTTTTACCTCATGTTTTGCAAATCATCTAGATAATTTTTTTAAATATTTTTAAAAACCAATTTTATTACTGACTCAACAGGATTAAAGTCACTCACAGTTCCCTGGGACATACATGATGCCACATGATGGGTATCAAAATCCATAACTTATAACAAAAATTCTGAACTGGTCCTTTAATCAGCATGCCTTCATTAGTGAAAATACACAGCTATCAACAAAGAATTCAAAGGAGAAAATAATTGGGTTTTAAAAGTTAAAAGGAGTATCTCTTGCCCACTCCATTAAAAAAGAAAGGCAATGAGTCCTTTGAGACATAAATTAGTTTAAGACTTGATCCCTGCCCTCAATAATTTTATACTTCAGTTGAAGAGATAATACAGGGATTTAGTAGGATTAGTCATATGAAGCCTAAAAGGAGGAAATTGGAACCACTATAGGTCATGAAGAAAATTATAAAGGAAAACGCATTCCGAGAAACTTAACAAAAACACCAACACAGCAAATTTACTTCATACCTGGAGGTTAAGTTCTAAGGTGAAGATAAGACGAAGTCTAAATTACCTTAGAGAATCTATTTAATCCCCCATTAAGCAGATGGACTGTATTCAGGGTATTTATTCCATCTCTCTCTGTTTCTTCCTCTTAAGAATCATCACTAGGTTGGTGGGAAGATTAAATGAGCTAAGGTACCTGGCAGATAATGTTCAGCCAATAAAAGTAAGCTATTATTATCTTTAGTTTTTGTTGCTGTTGTTTTTAATGTATCTTTAGACAAAAAAAATCACACTCAACTGTGAGACAGTCACACTACAAGGTTGGCAAGAATTGAGGATGACTAAGGGCACAGATTTCACTTTCTTCAACTGTAATCAAAATCTCTCCTCAGAACACATGTTCAGTATAAAAGAAGGTGGCTCAAATGGCCTGCACTATTTAAAAACTTTCTGGGGGGTGGGAACAGAGCCAAAACATGTTTAAAGTTTTATAATGAGACTTCAACTATATTCATTCCTTCTTTAAGATCATACCTTTCTTCAGTCCAGCCTTGGTCCATCTGATAAAGACTGAGTGACTAAGCATCCTTCAGGGAAAAAGGTTTTTGTTTTTGTTTTTTAATTCAACTGATCACACATCACTGGAGTTGGGGGACTGGGAATCAACCTCACACATAAAAAGTTTCTGTTGGACACACACACACTCAAGTATTTAAAAAATAAATGCCATCTGATCCAAGCAAGGAAACAATAAATGTCTATTTTGGAATGGCTCAGGATAGTTTCCCAACCAGTCCAAAAGGGCATCTGATGCATCGCAAGGTGGTATGTGTCAATATTTAGAGTTTCCTCACTCCTCTTTCTCAATTTCTGACCACAAGCTAGTAACTTTATCAGATGACTGACCAGTATGAGCACACATGAAGAAAAGTACCCTTCTAAAAGTTAGCAAGCAGGGGCTACCCAAGTTTAGAAAACAAATTCTAGCTTTAGTTTTAAAGTACAAGTCAAAAATCAGCTAGTTCAAATACAATTTTGTTCAAGCAATCAGTTCCACAATGAAAAATATCTTAAGCCTGTTTCATTTTTACTCGCACTACAAACATTCCAATATTTTCACTTTACATTCTTTGAATTCCTTTTAAGCCAAGTGTTTCTTTTCATCCCCAAATCAGACACTGTCTCTTCACTTGGGGCAGCAACTGCTAATTTTAAAACAAATAGATCTATTTACAAAGTAATCACAATACTTAAGAACCAAAACATACCATGCACAAACAAAATATGGCTTGAGGATGACGATTCTGATGGCCAAGTAAACAATGGGGTAAAAAGTGGGTACATAATGAAAGGGGAAGGAGAGACTACAAACATCACCCAGATAATCTCATCCTGTTAAATTAATACCTGCAAGGTTAACACTGATTTAACCTTGCACAACCCTGGTACCACTAATTTCTGTTTCACATAAAAGACATGAATTTTAGCAGCAAATCTTATACATTCAACAAGTGCTTAAAACAACACCAGCTTTACTCAAAAATAAACAAAATACAGTATGAGTAAATCTACACTGTATACACTGACACTGTCCATTTGGGCAGACACTGAGATTAATCCTCAAAACAAGATAGATCCCTCCAGGTTCACAACTTAACAAAGCAATTTCATGAAGTACTCATTTGTCTCAGTTATCTCTTCCTTCTGGAGTCAATGCTTTCATACTCAAAGATTTCCTCGTCTTCAGCGGTGTTTTCAAAGGTGCACACGTTACTTGTTTTCAGAACTTAATGAGAATTGCAGTAATGTACCTGTAAAATATTATTTACTTTTCAGAAAGTATCTTTAATCAACTATTCAAGACTAATTTTCTTAAAGCAAAGAGATGCACAGTTTTCTCTGTGAAACAGACAACTAATTATTAAAGTTCTAAATTATACACAGCTACTTTGCCCCCTCTTTTTTGATAATATCCAAGTAACCCATGTTAACAATCTATTATTAGTTATTTGCTCTGGTGGTGCAGTGGTTAACTGCTCGGGTGGTAAACACAAGGGTGGCATTTTGAACCTACCTAACAGCTACCATGGGAGAAAAGGCATGGTGATCCACTTCTGTAAAAAGTACAGCCTAACCAAATTGGATATCCATCTGCAATAAATTGAAACAAGACCCATATCTCACACCTTATACAAAAACCAACTCAAACTGGATGCCAGCCAAGGCCAAGTGCCTTCAAGTCAGAATGAAAGACCTAAATATCAAATCTAAAACGACAAAGTTCATTCAAGAAAAATTAGGATCAACAACGGAAGTTTTAACACACAATGTAGACAGACTTCAACATCTGACAAACTAACCAGTCAACAGAAAATAGATAAATGGGAGCTACTATGAATCAAACACTTTTGCTCATCCAAAGACTTTATCAATAGAATTAAAAGACAACCTACAGAATTGGAAAAAAAATTTGGCAACTATATGCCAGACCAACACCTGATCTCCATAATCTATAAGGTACTACCAAATATCAATAAGAAGAAGATAAATCATCCAATTAAGCAATGGGCAAAGGAGATGCAGAGATGCTTCTCTAAAGAGGAGATTCAGGCAACCAAAAAAACATAACGACACACTCACGATCATTAGCTATTAAGGAAATTCAACTCAAAACTACAGTGAGATACCATCTCACCCCAACAAGGTTGGCCATGATCCAAAAACACAAAACAACAAATGCTGGGGAGGCTGTGGAGAAAATGGAACTCTCCTACACTGTTTGTGGGATTGCAAAATGGTGTAACCTCTTTGGAAAGCAATCTGGCGCTTCCTTAAAAGGATGGAAACAGATACACCATTTGACCCAGTAATTCCACTGCTTGGAATATATCCTGCAGGATCAAGGCCTTTCACGCCAACAGATACATGCACAAGAATGTTTATTGCAGCACAGTCCACAACAGCAAAAAGATGGAACCAACCCATACGCCCAACAACAGAGGAATGGATAGGTAAACTATAGTACATATACTCAGTGGAACACTATGCAGTGATAAAGTACAATGATGATTTCAGGAAACATCTTATAACCTGGTTTCAATTGGAGAACATTCTTCTGAGTGCAAGTAGTCAGCAACAAAAGGACAAGAGACCCCTACATAAGACCCCTACAATATGACCTTAAAGACAGACTCATGCATAGAAGAAAAGATTCTGACAGTTGCGGGGGGGTGGGGAGGGAGAGAGTGGAGTACAGATTAGATAGTTGATAGAAATTTGGTTGGGTAAAATCTGTGACAGCATACATTAGAAAGAAGATTAATTTTAACTGGACTTCAACATAACATGATTATTCCTCCCTTCTTAACCCAGTATTACAAGGACAGAGTAGCTGGGGCGGGGGGCCAGGGGCCATGCTCTCAGGGGAAATTGAGGCCAACTGGCACAACTAGCATTTTACTAAGAGAACCTTCTGTACCGCAAATCAGTGACTGGTGTCTGGGGTCTTAAAAGCTGCCATCTGAGGTATACCAAATGGTCCCAACTCACCAGGAATGGATGATCTCCAAGGACCAAAATGACATGGGGCAAAGAGAATCCACAAGACAGACCCACATGAGTGGGTGCCTACATCAACACGTGACCAGAAGAACCAAACGGTGCCCAGCAACCACCAGTTACAGCCATGATAGGGCTCACAAAGTTGAGTCTCACAGGCAACACGAAAATAAAAAGGGGTGCACCTTGAGATCTCCACTAAAAGACCGCAATTGATGGTCCAGGGGCCTCAGGGTTTCCCTGAGCATGGCCCCTGGCCCTGATGCTGCCCCTGTCCATAAATCATAATGGAGATCAACTCTTCAAACAGACATGGATTGGACTTGGTGACATGGAGCAACCATATCCTGTGTGTACTTTACTGTTCTATGCATCTATAGGATGTCATCCAGCTAACCTCTACTGGACACAGGGAAGAGGGTGGAGAGGACGGGATAGGAGATTAAGAGGATATGCCCTGTAAAGAACAGAGAACAAGAGTGTGCTGTCACCAGGCAGGGAGTGCAGTGGGAGCCACTCACTGGTGGGTATGCAAATTTATATGGGACTGTATATTCTCACTCAATCATAATAAATAAATAAATACAGCCTAACAAATCCTATAGGGCAATTATTTCTACACCATCCTACAGGGTGGCCCTAAGTTGATATCAACAGTATACAACAATTTTGCCACAAGATACAAATAAAAATGTGATTATATAACTGTAGATCAAATTATTAATGCCTTACAAAAAAGAACTACATATATTTTCTATACCTTATTATACTCCATCTAGTACCTTGCACAAAATTAGATACTTAAATTTTTATATGCTGGAGAAAAGATAAAATTAAAATGTTTACTGTAACCTTTTTCATAGATGTTAAATCACTACAAGGAAACCCTGGTGATGTACTGGTTAAGTGCTATGTCTGCTAAACAAAAGGTCAGCAGTTCGAATCCACCAGGCACTCTTTAGAAACCCTATGGCACAGTTCTACTCTGTCCTACAGGGTTGCTATGAGTTGGAAGTGACTCGATGGCACCTGAGTGGGTGGGTAAATCACTATATATAAAAGATTGATGTACTATCTAAAAACTAAAATGATTATACATACTACAGAAGCCCTGGTAGTACAACAGTTAAGCATTCAGCTGCTAACCCAAAGGCTGGCAGCTGGAACCCATCCAGTGCCTCCATGGGAGAAAGACCTGGTGATACGCTCCCGTGAAGATGATAGCCTAGAAGACTCTATGAGAAAATTCTATCATGTGGGGTCCCTGTGAGTCAAAAATCAACTCAACAGCACAAAATAACAACATATATACTACAATCTGGCATATAATGAAAACAAAAAAGAATAAGAAGGACCATTTATTCAACAATTTCTAAACATCTACTTTCATCTACTAGGTACTTCGAAGAAGAATATAAAGATCAGGCAAGCATGGACAGCCCTTGTCTTCTGAAAGCTTTTAAAGCAGAAGTAAAAACCACCACCACTGTTTATCATAGACATGCTATGTGCTAGGCACAGGACTAACAGCCTTCTGGCAGAAAAGCAATTTTCAACTAAATGTGGTAACTTTTTTTTTTTTTTTTTTTTGTGGGAGTGGACTTAAGAAAACTACTATGTCAGCCCATGGAAATGTCACTTCTAGCCTAAGTGGAAGAAATGGTCAATAAAGGATGATTTCTTTGTAATACACAAGCTTGAAGGGGTAAGGTATCAACAGATGGAAAGCCAAAGTGTATCTGTGGAATGAGAGCAGAAGAAGAAAAGCCTGGGAAAAAACGGGCCTGATCAGGCAGGGTACAGTTATTTTTGCTTATCATAATTTTATTCTCCTTTGTTTTCCAATCTTTATATAATGTCTTTACAAACACATGGGGTCACAATGAATCAGAACCAACTTAACGGCAATTGGTTTGGGTTGTTTTTTAAAAAACTGAAAAATAGAAAACAAACACATCCAGTATAAATCTCTTCTCTTAAATTTTTTCTACAGCACTTAAACAACACATACATTCTCTGCTATACACTTCTTTTACACTCTCCATCTACCCACACCCAAGTAACCCATGTTAAAAACCTAGCATTATTCTTCTGTTTTTTTTCTCCATGTCATATGCACATACTTTTTTTTTAATTTATATTTCCCTATCTTTTTTTTCAATGCATTGACTGCAGAACACACATTCATTACGAGAGGAAAAACAGGAAAATACGAAAAAATACCAAAAAAAACCTTTAAAAATCCTACAGGCAGCTCTTGTCAACATCTGTGAACAAGTATATCCAGTCTTTTCTATGCACAGATATATATTTCCACATATTTTTCTTTATAAAAATGGGACCATATTGTACACAGTATCCTCCTTTTTCACTCAATATATCTTATTACCACGATTAACTGAAATCATCTTTTACTGGTACACCGAATACATTTTAGATTAAACAGGTATGAGAGTGTAAAGAAAGTAACTACATGTACCAGCTTATCCAAAAAACTTTCTTCTTTTCAAAAAAGATGAGTCATTACTTGTGTAGCTGATTTATCTCTTTTACGAACATTATATATAAAATCATTTGTAAGGGATAAAAAGTCCATTAGCCCCAAACAGAGCCAACTTCTAAGCTTCTAGTTGCTCATGAAATCTAATGAGCAATAAATATGTGCACTGTCACACAGCTAGATAAAACCAGTCATGGGGGTCACAATCTCCACCCTCAAAATCATATTCTACCCTCCAATCCAGGCTGGAGGTAGAAGAGCATCATATGTATCCTTTCATTCTCTCTGGTTAAAACGTTGTTCTATGTCTAAAACTTTTGAAGGCAGAAGGAAACAGCCAGCATGGCCAATACATCTTGAGCCAATGAGCCAGCAACCTGTGGAAGCAGACATTTATCCTGAAGGACCTAGAAGTGAGACCCCAGAGCACTCTGACAACACGCAACAGAGAAGGACACTCAAGCAAGGTAACTCACTCAAGAGATGTTTTAAATTATTAAGTTCTGAGTATGAGTATATCTTCTATAAGCATTTTTTGCTGTTGATTTTGTTTTTGGTGATGAAGGACAGTAAGAACTAAGCAACAAGGAAGTTAACCTCTGAATCACCATGCAACTGAAGGGTGTTCTAATAGTATGTTCTATTTTTGACAGCTCATGATGGCCATAATCTGTGGAAACCTGGTACCATAGTGGTTAAGTACTACCGCGGTCAACCAGAAAGTTGACAGCTGAAATCCGCCAGGTGCTCCCTGGAAACTCTATGTGGCAGTTCTACTCTGTCTGTAAGGTTGCATGAGTTGGAATGAACTCGATAACAGTAGTTTTGGGTTTGGGGTCTGGGATTTATCCCGGTATTTTTTGATTGTTTAGTCTTGGTGAATAGCCATGAAAAGTTACACAATTCCAGAACACATAGGAATTAGAGTTTATTATCAAAATGGGTGTTCCATTCACCATTTTGTGTTACATGAGATTTATGACACACATAATCATCCCACCAAGAAGGCAATTTAATGTTTAATAAAAAAATTTGCAAAAAAATTAAAAATTAAAAGAAAAATTTGAGACAACCAAATTATGTTGCCAATCAAACAATGCCTGTGCATCAACAAACTGTACGTTTCATGAAAACATCACCACTGCTCATCAGAGTGTACATGAGAATCCATCTCAATCAGTTTGTCACTAAGCACAAGAACTGGGCCTTTCATTGGCCACAATTTGGCAGATTTTGCATCTGGACTTGAAGCTTTACCCTTACAAAATTGTTTTAATTCAAAAACTGAAGTCCAATGACCATAGATTGTGCCACACATTTGCTGACTACGCTCTGAAGCAACTAGAAGTTGACCCTTCTTTTGTTTGAAAAATCATATTTAGTGACGAGACCTATTTTTGGATGAATGGTTTTGTTAACAAACAAAACTGTCACATTCGGAGCGATGAGAATCTAACAGAGATTAAAAATGTTACCCTTTAGTGTGAATTCTGGTCCAGCGGAATCATTCATCGGCCCTTATTTTTTCTGAGATGAACGGGGAAGCTATGACTATCAATGACAAAAGATACCAGGCCATGATAACTGATTATTTCAGGCCCTATCTGGAAGATGCCATGCCGGCCATTTACCCAAAGCTCTTTTCCACATATAATGCCATCAAATGTACTTCAAAATAATCAAACAATTAAAACTGTATGACTTATGCAACTTGTTTTATTCACGTTCAAAGACAGGAAACCCTTAGTGGATGACCGTTTATTTGTTTTAGGAACAAATTAAGGTTTTAGAAACTGAACATAAGAAAAAGTAAGATATGTCCCACCTTGAAGGGGCTTAACTCTAGCCAGGAACATAAAAGACTTATATTTGACTCTTAGCATTTTTTACATGTAATTCTTTTCACAAATATTAATAAGGAATTAAACATGGAGTAGTTGTTTTTGTCAGGTGCCAGTGAGTCAATTCCAACTCACAGAGACCCTATAGGACAGACCAGAACTCCCCACCAGGTTTCCTAGGCTATAAGCATTACAGGGCCATACGACTGCTAGATCTTTTCTTCTGCTGAACAGCTAAAACGTTTCAACTGCCCACACTCTGGTCAGCAGGCAAGTACTTAACCACGTACCATCAGTCTCCTTAACACTTGAGTAGATAACCAAAATCCAAACTTGTTGCCATCAAATCAATTCCAACTCACAGTGACCCTAGAAGACAGAGCAGAACTGCCTCCATAGAGCTCCCAAGGAGTAGCTGCTGGATTTGAGTTGCAGACCTTTTGGTTAGCAGCTATAGCACTTAACCACCAAGGTTTTCAAACACTGAGTAGGGAACATTAATTTCAGTTTACAACCTAATGGGATGATAAACTTACAAATAAGTTTATGATAAAGGACATAAGAAAAACAAAATGCAACAGGATTTTCAGGAGACGCTCAAGGAAACAAACAAAACAGTAATGAGTGGCAAGAAAGAAAGATCAGGAAATGACTTTCAGAAGATCATGTCTGAAATGGGTCTTAAAAGAGGAACAGACAGAAGTGAAGAAATCATTTCTATCTCCCCCTCTTAGATAAGGTTCTTGAAGGCAGAAAGTTACTATGTTCACCCTGCAGCAAGCACATGCAAGGTGCTGTAAAAATAGCTGTTAAGTTCCACTGAACACAGTCTGAGAGAGCCAAGTTAGCACAGCACGAACTATATACTTGGTCTGGTAAATAACAGAGATACAAAGGAAGAGCTGAACAAAGAAGTCAAGACCAGCACAACCACACCTGAACATTCTTATAAAAAAAGAACAGGACACATCAGAGCCTCTTAACATATTCCCTCGGTGTAAGAAAGCTGGGTAGCTGTGGGGCAAAAACCCAAAACAACCAACTGCTGTTGAGTCGATTCCAATTTATAGTGAACCTATAAACCACCAAACCCAGGGCGATTGAGTGAATTCTGACTCACAGCGAACATACAGACTCCCCCAAAAAAACCCACCATCATCAAGTTGATTCCAACTCATAGTAACCCTACAGACAGAGCAGAACTGCCCTGTCTGTGTAGTTTCCAAGGAGCACTTGGAGGATTTGAACCAGCGATCTGCTTATCAACAGTACCGCCTAACCATTACACCACCAGGGTTTCCAAACCTATATAAAGGGGAGGTAAAATTATTCTATATAGCATTTCTTTAAATCCTGTGGTGTGATATTATCTGATAAAATAACTTAATTTTGAAGAATCTGCTCTTCAAGGAAGTGAGTCTAGCAGTAGAGAATGAAATGACACAGGAAGAAATAAAAGAAGAGAGTCTTGTTCAGAGCTTCTTACAGTAGTCCCAAAAAGAAAACAACCAAGCCCATAAGGAGCGTGCTGTCACAGGATAAGGAGAGCACATAAGAGCCGCAGAGAGGTAGGTGCTCAGGGTTTTATACGGAACATTGACTTAGAATGTAAACTTTCACTTAATCATGATTTTAAAAAAAGGACAACATTCTATGCTCCATTTTGTGTAACAAAGAGAAGTAAATTTCTGTTTCTGTTTACTTGATACTACATAAATTCTGGCAAGATGCTTCAAAAAAAGAAAACCAATCCCATCGTCAGTGAGTAGATTCCAACTTGTAGTGAGCCTCTAGGACTGGGGAGAACTGACCCATTGGGTTCTAAGGCTCTAAATCTTTACGGAAGCAGACTGCCATATCATTCTTCCATGGAGTGGCTGATAAGTTCAAACATCTGACCTTTATTCAAGCGCTGTGTGCCCGAGTGCTTAACCACCATGCACTAGGGCTCCCTCCTTATAGGTAGTAATCTAGGCAAATGATAACACAGGTCTGAACTAATCAAAGACAGTAAGGAGCTGAATGTAACTCAAAAACGCAGCTGTCAATGCAATCTGGTAAATGACTGACTGTAAGGAGTGACACAAGGGCCCAAACCATGAACAAAATTAATTTATTCATATTAACTTTATTAAATGTATCTTCTCTATTATAAAGGCTATATATTCACAGAATTTGGAAAGCACAAAAAAGTACACAGAGGGAAATTATCCTTATTCCTACTGCTTAGTAACTATTCTACAAGCATTGTCTTCCAACTTCCCATGTAGAAGTGTTTTCTTTGTTTCTTTTAATGGTTTTATTAAATACAATTCAAAGTGTAAAATTCAATGGCTGTTAGTTGTTCATGAAGCTGAATAGATCCATCTCCACAATTAATTTTAGAGCATTTTAATTAGCCCAAAAAGAAACTTCTATTCCCAGTTATGGTCAATCCCACCTTCTTCCGTGCCCTGGCAACCAATCTACTTTCTGTCTCTACAGATTCCTCTTCTGAATACTTCATATAAATGGAATCATACAATGTCTCTTGTGATTGGCTTATTTCACATAGAATATTGTCAAGGTTTATCCATGTCGTAACATACACCCAAATCCAAACCCAAACCCACAGGCTTCAAGTGATTCTGACTCATAACCATCCTGTAGGACAAAAGAGAACTACCCCACAGTTTCCAAGGAGTGCCTGGCAGATTTGAACTGTCAACCTTCTGGTTAGCAGGTGTAGTACTTCACCACTACACCACCACAGTATTTACCAGTACATCATTTATTGTTATTGCCGAATAATATTCACTGTTATATATTTTTAATACAACTGTAATCGTTCTGGATATGTAATTGTGTCCAGCAGTTCCATATCATAAATGTTTCATATATGCCATATTTAATGAAAAGCTTGGCCCATCAAGTGCCTGTACCACAAGTGACTTAATGATTTTTATTACTGTTGGATATTTAAATTATTTCCAGGTTTTTCCCTATTGTAAATAAACTTTCTTAAATGCACATGGGGACTCCTTTCTGAATAATCTGGATCCAGGAAAATGGCTCTCCCAGAAACCTGAATTGTCTTAAAGAGATTTGCAACAACGGGCAAGAGTCATGTTCTTTTAGGGGAAAAAATGAGGATTTTAGCTATCCCAAATCTAGAGATAGATGCTGAAAGGTACTTGAGATTGAATACTTCCAAAATACCAGTTTAAGAACAAAACTTCATAATTATAAAAGCATTAACCATTAATTAGTCTGACTCTTCAACCAGAAATCTACGGGGATGAAGAAATCAGACCACTTTTACTTTTCATAGTAGGTTGAAAGAAAATAAAAATGAAAGAATATTGACTGAAACAGTAAAAATGCTGCTACTTAAACTAAATCCAACAAGCAGAAAAAAGGGGGAAGACAGCCCATAAAACTCCCATGAAGCGATCAGACATACTGGTTTCCTCTAAACATTGATATGCCATTGTCTGCTGCTTCTCATTCTTTAGACAAAAACACAAACCACCTCTAAATCAGGAAAGTTTATAAAACTCTGAATTAGTTGTAGGATTATTAGTCCTCATCTGGTAAGATCCCTTAGAATCCAGCCTGAAAATAAAACTACGTGTCAACTGTTCAAGAAATGTATGCTGATTGGAAAGCAATGCCAGTAGCAAACAAGATCCACTTGGGGCAGTGCTACTCTGACCTCTAGGGTCTCTAGGAGTCGGACCCAACTTGCAGCAGTGAGTTTAAAACACTTTCCTTGGTGAGGTGGAAATTCTTAGCCATAACTTTACAAGAAAGGCAAGCAAGTCTGAAGTTATCTACTAAGGTCACCAAGAGCTACACGAGTAATTGTGGGATAAAAATAAACAAATGACTGTAAAATTAAAGATAAACCTTTACACACAATTTGAAGGTAAAAATAATACCCAGCTATTACTACCATGAATGTTATAGGCAAGGTAGTTTGGTCCTACACCAGAGGTACCAAATGTATTGTAATATAAATATTTAGTAGTATTACAATTAAATCCTGGCAGATGAGCAATCTGGAATTCTTAGACACACACACACACACACACACACACACACACCCCTACATCCAAACCACTTCATCCTAAATGAACACATTATTCCTTGATTTTCCCATTAATTTAGTCAAGGTAAGCAATTATTCAACAGTTTTCGTTTGGTTCTGCTTTTAAAGAAACGACTTCATGACCTGCACAAATTAAAAAAAAGAAAAACCTTTCAAGTCATGGCTCAATTCTGTGCATTCATAAACCCCTCGCTGTCACGTCAGTCCATTGCCTTTCAAAAGCAATATTTAAAATTCTCTTCTCCAAGTCAACACTAACACATGCTGTTCACCTAACAAGCTCCTCCCAAGACCAGAATTATTATACATGGCCTATTACGTTCCTAACATGCAAACAAAGGTATGCCGTCCCCAATGTAATACTTTTCTATTTTTAGTCAACAGGTTACTGAAGTAATCTGAAATTAAAATGTAGTAGAAGCACACATCTACTCACATACTATCTGAAATAATAATTTGAAGTTATTAATTATATTTCCCATTTAATAAATATGCTGCAAAAAAAGAAAAAGGAAAAAAACCATTGCCATTGAGTCAATTCTTACTCATAGCAACCCAACAGGGCAGAGGAAAACTGCAACATGATTTCCAAGGATCACCTGGTAGATTCTAGCTGCCAACCTTTTGGTCAGCAGCCAACCTATCAACCACCAGTTTCAGCCAGATTTCTGGAAAAGTCAAATTAAACTTTCAAGACATATTAAGCTGTCACCACTCTTTAATCTTCAGAGCAAACTAGAGTTTGAATTTCACAAATGACATGTTTTAAACTAAAGGCAACTACTTTTGCACAAATTAAGACATTTGATACTTAACCATTCTTCAGTCATGTTTTAGACACTTTTTCTCATTAACGACCAGATTAATCAGCTTCTCACTGATGTCTTCTTGCTACTAAATTAAGTCTCAAAAAAATATGTTCCTATGTACTTCATTCAAACCTTCTACTTCGAAGATACACAGGTTTTGTTGTTGTTTTTATGACTATCCACAACAGTGTAAGAAGACTTAGCAATTCCACTATGATTTGTAACCACAGACACCAGAAATCTAATAGATAAACTTTTAGAACAGAAACAGTAACAGGTTTATTCTCCTAAGTATCCAATGTTCCACTGGGTCAAATGTTTGTGTTGCATTTTAAACAGCTTAGCCCTTGAAGTGATAAGGGTGAAAATAAGCCAAAATAATCTTAGTGTTCTTCAGTAGTATATAAACATCACAACCCAAGAAAGACAAAGAAAGTGCCAGCTGAAGTCTGTTACTATCTTAATAATCACTTTAGCACTAGCATTAACCACAATAACAAAATTGTTTTAGGTAAATTATGCTCATAGAACTGAAGATTTTAAAACACAACTGCAATCAGAGAAACTGACCCTGTTTCACTATATACAACACATCTGCTATTACAAAAAAAAATTCGCCAGCATTCTACAGTTTCAGATAATTAATAAAGCCTGTCAATTTCCATATTGTTAGGGAGCATGGCTTATATTATGAACAGCCATTTAAAACTGAAAATCAGTAAAATTACTACACTTAAAGTGAAAGTCTTTGTGAGCAAACATAACTTTTAGAGGAATCTTTTCCAAGAATTCCTAGGAATGTGAATTTAGTCTATTCACCCCTGTATAAATGCAAAACATTTGATCTAAAACACTTTTAAAATGTTGCCAACTGAGTTAGTTTAACAAAGTAAATGTTTTAAATTACTATCAGTTTCAATACCATCAAGAGAGGAGCCAAAGTAAATGAAGACACTGAAAGGTATGGGAAAATAAAAGACAACCAAGGTAAATGCTGTAATATATAAAATTCTGCAACAGCAACAACAACCAAAATTTGTGAGTGGTTACATAGGCTGAAATGTATCCTATGTGGGAGTGCATATACTGGAGTTCATGCACAGCCATTTACTGGCACAGAGGGCATCTGTATATACCTATTGTATGTCCTGCGTATACATTCACATATAAAACAGCATATAGCGGGCACCAGTACAGGAACTTCTGAGACATGTCCAAACACTTCATGGGACTGAGTTACTGGGATTAGAAGCTAAGGACTACAATCTCAGGGGACACCTGGATTAATCGGCATAACATAGTTCATGAAGAGAATGGTCTAACTCCTACTTCGGTGAGAGTGTCAGGGGTCTTAAAAGCATTTGAACAGCCATCTAAGACCAAACTGTTGGTCTCTTCCCACGTGGAGCAAAGGAGAGTGAAGGAAACTAAAAACTTAAGGAAGCAATTAGTTCGCAGGACTAATGGCCCATACAAATCTGTCTCCTCTGGCCTAAAACTACAAGAATTAGATGGTGCCTGGCTACCACGGTCAAACACTCTGACCAGGGACACAGTAAAGATCCCAATTAGAACGGCAGAAAAATGTAGAACAAAATTCAAATTCATTAGGAAATAAAAAAAAAACACATCAGACTTATTAGGCTGGTAAGGACTGGAGGAACCCCCAAGATTACTGCCCTAAGACACCCTTTTAACTTGGAAATGAAGCCACTCCCAGATGTCATCTTTCAGCTAACTAATAGATGGACCTACAAAATAAACAACAACACACCGTGAGGAATATGCTCCTTAGAACAATCAAGTAAAGTAGATGAAAAGCTTAACATCTGCCCAAAAAGCAAAGATGAGAAGGCAAGGAGGAGCAGGGAAACCGCACAGAAGTAAACAGGGAAGGCAGAGTGGAAATTGGGAGAGTAGGAACAGCAACCAATGTCACGGAACAACCTCCGTATGAATTGTTAAATGGAAAAGCAATTGGCTGTGTCAACTTTCACCTAAAACATACAATTGTTCCAAAGGGCGGGGGAGGAATTATTAAGTATCAGTATGAATAACAAACCGAGCAACACTTACTCAGAAGAATCAAATTAAATCCACTAATTCACCACTTTCTTTCAAAAACAAAAAAAACCTTAACAACCCAGTTCTCTAGTTTCCTGCCCCTCAAACTATTTGCTACTCCCCAAACTCATCTCAACTCCTGCATGCCGCTATTTGTACCAGGAGTTCACCCCACTTCGAATGCCTTTCTCCCTCGTCACCTAGTGAGCACTCACTTAGCAGTCCTTCCAAACGCAGCCCCAAATCCCCTCTAGCTCACAAGCTTAAGTCCTCTAGGTAAAACCAGGTGTTCTCCGTTCCCACAGCACTTGACGGGCCAATCGTCACCCCACGGCACTGTTTTCACGTCTTAGGAGCAGATGGAGGGTCGACTCTCCCCTCAACCCGCAGACGCCAGACAGAAACGCTCCGCGAACGTGTGAACTCACTCCCTAGTCGGATTACGTGATCTTGAGCCCAGTCATACCCCAAAGAGGGCAACACGAAACCCTATCATTCTTCCCACCAGAGTGAATACCGTAGGCACACGCAGACCCTGCAAAACGAACAATGAATGAACACAACCACCGCCTCGCCCCTCACCATCCTAACTCCTCTCCCCGGCACCGACAAGCTGTGCAGAGCCTCTGCAGCTGCAGGGCTGAAGCGTGCCGGAGGCTCTCATTTCACACCAAAGACAGCGGGGATCTTCATTCCGAAGCATCCCGGGGCCCGTGCTCAGCCTCAGCACCCTAAACCCGTCATTAGTAACCCACAGAGCCCTGAAACCCACGGCGAGGCCCCCATGTCTTTGTGATGGGGCACTGACCCATTTCATCCTCTCATCCCAGTTCCTCTCGTCTTTCCTAAATGAGTGACACTTGGGTGAAGGACCCTGAGTGAGGGTGCTGCCCTGTGTACCACACCCTGCGGCCAGGAAAAAAAAAAAAAAAGGAATTAGTTCATTCGGGTGACAACACCGATACGGGGCAGCTCTGGGCGGATTCTCCCATTGCCAAAACACAAGGAATGTGCACTGGGCACAGGGGTGGCGCTGGCACGTTTCCCCGAAACACAAGGAAATATGAGTGGGGACGTGGGAACCTGGCGCGCCGGCCATGACACCAGGCTCCGGGACCCCGACGCCCGGGGCCACTCGGGGTGACAGCGGCCTGGCGCGGGCCCTCGGCCCCGGCCGCCGCGGGGCGCTCCGTCAGCGCCGCCCAGGCCCAGCCGCCGGGGAGTCCGGCCCCCACCCGACCCCGCCACTCGGCTCCCTCGGCTTTCAGGACCCAGATCCACCGCCTACCTCAAGGAGCCAGGCCGACCCGGCGCCCGTCGTCCTGCAGCGGCGTCTAGTCCGCTCCTCCTCCCCGCGGAGAGTGAGGGAGCAGGAGGCGGTCACATTCGACGCGTCCCCAGCCCGGGGGACGGGGCCCCGGGCAGTCCCTGCATGCTCCTGCTCGCGCTCTGCGGCTCCGGACACACACCCCAAAGCCTGGCCAATTGGCACACTGCGGGGCCCCCGGAAAACCGCAGGGAAGCCTTCCCGCCTCACGCTCGTTCTCGTCTTACTCCCGCCATCTAAAATGGCGGCCCCAGAGCCCGAGATGAAGAGACGCTCGGGCGGCCTCGGGCGGCCCCGGCGAGCGAACCCACCGCTCGGTGCTCCTCCTCCCGACCTGCGGCGCCACCGGCTCTCGTCTTCGGAGCGAGCCTGCCTGGCAGGCGACTTGGAGTTTCACTCTGGCATCGATCACTCTGGCCTGAACTCCGGCCCGCCTCCTAGGGGTGGGCCGTGGCCTCGCGCTCCCTGCGGACGCCATTGCCGCGCCGGGGGGCTGCTGAACCGGCGTTTGGTGGGCTACTGGAGGGGTGGTCCGCCACCGAGCGGGGCCGAGTGGGAGGCCCGGAGGAGGTCGGCCAGCCTCGTAAGGCCCAGGCGTGACGAGACGTCCCTAAGGATGCACAGCACAGAGGACAATGGCCAGCTTTGGCACACGCCCTCTCAGTAGTCGGACACATCTGATGCTTTATCACGACTCTGCCACTCACTGTGTGGGAAAAGCCACTCTTCCTGGGCCCGTTTTTTCACCTGTAAATTGGGGATTTATCCCCCGCATCCCATCAGCTTGACAAAAAATTGAAAGACTAGCATTAGCCAGTTTGGTCCAAGGTATATGAAAAGCTGCCGGGTACCCTCACACAGCGCTGGCACGAACTGGAGGACAGTTCGGCGTTATCAGATTTTTGTTGTTGCTGAACCCTGGTGGCACAGTGGTTAAGGAGCTCAGCTGCTAACTAAAAGGTTGGCAGTTCAAATCCTCCAGCTGTTCCTTAGAAACTATGGGGCATCTTTGTCCTATAAGGTCGCTATCTCTATAGCAACAGCTTTAGCTTTTTGGTTTTTTGTTAGACAAACAATGGGAAGTTGTGGTTTAAATAAATAAAACACTGGTTAAACAAACAGTGTCACATCTACAGTATGGAATGTCGCTCCTCTGTTACAAACAATGAAATGAGTCTGTATTTAAAAGGAGCTCTGGTGGCTTCGTGCAGTTCCAAGCCAGCCGCAGCTTGGCTGGAGAAAAGACCTGGAGATCCGCGCCTGTGACGGCGATCGGCCGCTACGAGTGGGAACGGACTCGATAGCACCTAGAACGATGACCAGTTTAAAAACGCCGTGCTGAGTCAACTTGATAGCGAAGTTTTTATTTGGGGGGGGGGAAGGGTGGAGGGTGAAGGGTGGAATCTAAAGTCTGTGCATATTTTAAAGACAAAAATTCCAAGACTTTTTTAAAAGTACAATATATACGGTATTCATACAACACAAGCACACAAAGCTGCTTAGTACCATGAGCTACAATTATTTCAATTAGGTAGCACACATTGTTCCGGGTATTGGGAAATCAGCAATAATCAAAATACGTGCCGTCTAGTGATGGGACACTTACAAAGTATAAATAATAAATTCATGTAGTAGTAACATATGGTCTATAAAGAAAACCGAAACGAGATGAGATAAATGACAGGAATATATGGACCTACATTACAAAGCAATAAATGTAGGGGAAAGACTGAAGGCATGACACATGGAGAGAGTGTGAAAAGGTATTCTTTTTTTATGGGAATATGAGCAAAATACCCAACCTCACAGGATTAAATGGGCTAAAACATAGAGTACTTAGTACAGAGCTTGGAGGTTTAGGCTTCAGGTGGAGCTGGACTGCTAGGTTCAAATTTATTCTCTGCCACTTGCTAATATGTTACTCCGGCAAATCATTTCAACCTCTCCATTCCTCAGTTTCCTCATCTGTAAGGAAAAGGCAATAGTACCCACCTCCTAGAGTTGTGAAGACTTAGTGAGTTTACGGTGCAAAACACTTGGGACAGTGCCTGGCAGGCAGGAAGCTTTAGAGAAATGTTAGCTGTAATTACTGTAGCTATCTCTTATCACCTCCTTATCCTCATCTGTATTACTTAAGGCAGGGCAGCCAGGCTACGCTGGCTGACCCCAGGCCATTCCTTCCCTCAGTGACCACCCCCAGCGGGTATGTGCCCTGCACTTTACAGTTCAGAAAGCTTGGTGAGCCTGTACCTCATTCAGACCTCCTAGCTGGCCTTCATTTTTTAGGTGAGGAAATGGAGATATGAAAAGTTGAGGGGCTCAAGCCAGGTCCCCAAACACAGACAAGGATAGCTTCATCTCACTCTTAGCCCAGCCCCGGTTTGAAGGCCTGTCAGAGATAAAGCTGTGTTCACTCTCAAAGAACTTCCAACTCGTGTCATAGAGAAGAGTGACGCCAGCTTCCCCACCACCAACCTGCTGACTTTCCCTGGGCACCTGGTGATGATTGCCCTCAGCCCTGGCAGTTCAGCGAGCTGCAGAGTGCACCTTTACCCCAGCTGTCTGCAGGTTGCCAGACACTCTGTCCTCCTCTTGAGTAGCCCCAATGCCCTGGTAACAGGGATTGCTATCAAGTGTCCACAGGAGCCAGGTAATGAATGATAAATCAGTGAAGTAGGTCTGGCGTGGGGGCTCAGAAGAGGAATGGGAAGAAGGAAGAAAAGAGTCAGTAATGGTTTGAAAGAAGAATGGATGCAGCAAACTGAAAAACCAAACCCTTTGCCATCCAACTCAGAGTGACCCTATAGGACAGAATAGAACTGCCCCACAGAGTTTCCAGAGTGCCTGGTAGATTTAAACTGTCACTGTCAACCTTCTGCTTAGCAGCTTAGCTTAATAACTGTGCCACCAGGGTTTCTGTAAATGTAAATATGCTAGGATCTCAGATAAATAGAGGGAAACAGTGGGAGGGTTCACAGCTGAGAGGAGGATGTTGGGAGAAGGGAAGCATGGGAACTTTTCCTGCCATCAGAATGTTCTACTTCTTCTGATGAAAATTGGTTACGCTGTATACTTAAGATACATCTGCTCTTCTCCATATTTGTTACACTGTGATTTAAAAAAAAAAAATGTGAAAGATGGAGAGCTTTGAAAGTCTTTATAAGGCCAGCAGAAAGGGTACCTTTGTCACTGAAGGAATGAAAAACATAGCAGGCAACAGCTACCATTTGTGAGTCACCTTCACACATCAGGCATTTAACCCCTAGTATACACCAGAGCCTTGAAAGCCCTGGTTGTCAGAGGGGGAAACCTTCAGGAGGACATGCGGTTGGTAAGTGGTGTATCTGGGATTTGGACCTGAGTGTTGAGTCCTCACTTGGTTGATAAAAAATTCTCCTGTGCCAGAGATATACCAGGCCCTGTGTTAGCCCTGAGCCTACAACAAGCCGAAGTCCCTGGCCTTCAGGAGGTAAGGTCTCACTAAAGAAGCAAGAAGCAAACAAGTAAACTGTTAAATCAACATAATAATAGAATTGCAGCCAATTGCTGAAGAGAATAACTAGACAGTAATAGAATGGGAAGGGGTCAGGGAAAGCCTCTCTAAGGTGTCCTAGTCAAGCTGAGCACTGGGAGATGAGAAAGAGCTAAAGGAAGAGCCTTCTAGGCTGCTGGAACACCCCTGCAAAGGCCATGTGAGGTGGGAACGTGCCAGCCAGCATGACTGGAGCACAGGTAGCAGGGAAGAGACGAGGCAGGCAGGTGGGAAGGGTACAAGAGCAGGAGGGAGTCAGTCCAGCCGAACTCCCACGCCTGTGGCATTTCCATGCTATCCTGCATCTCAGGCAAGTTTAATTTTAGTCACAGATGAGTCTGAGGTTTGGGCCGGGGCCTTGGGCTGGTGCTGGGTGAGGTGAAGCCATGGTGTAAACAAACGGTAGTTACCCTGCCAGATGATACTGACTTGCCTTACTTAGTAAAGGGCCAGGGGCTGGGAGGTGTTCTGTGGGAGGACACCTGGGGTGGTGAGGGAGACTGGCTCTGCCAGAAAGGGACAGAGCAACATTTAAGCTGAGTCCTAAAGAGCACATCGGAATTTTCCAGACTGAGAAGAGAAAACAGGAGGTAGGAACAGTATGGGCAAAGGCACAGAGGCCTGAGATAGCATGATATGTCTGAGAAACAGGAAGCTGTTCTGGGGGTTGGAGTTGGCTCCCTGAGGCCCCAGCAGGGATACAAATGGTGAAGACGAACTGTCTGGCCGGGGCCAATCCCCTTCAAGCCATAAAGCGGCATCTAGGTAACAGTGGGGAAACGCTGGTGGCATAGTGGTCAAGTGCTATGTCAGCTAACCAAGAGGTCATTGGTTCAAATCCTCTAGGTGCTCCTTGGAAACTGTGCAGCAGCTCTACTCTGTCCTGTTGGATCTCTCTATAAGTTGGACTCAACTTGACAGCAGTGGGTTAGGTTGGGTTTGGGTTTAGAGAGAGGACACGTGCTGGGGTGCAAACAAAATATGTGCCCTGGAGTCATATACTGGAAAACCAAGTGCCTTTTATCTCCCAAACTAGTTAGAAATTAAGACCTGGATTCTTGTATAGACTATTTAGAAGCATGCAAATTGGAAATCAATTTGATAACGTCAAAATTACAAATGCATATCATTTTTCCTAGCAATTCTTCTTCTGAGAATTTATCCTACAGATAGTCATATAGTTGTGAAATGATGTATGTACAAGGTTTTTGTTTTTGCTGTGTTGCTTGTCATCTAAACACAGGAACGTCGTGTGTCTCTGAGACCTTCTCTGTGTGCTGATACAGAAAGAGGTCCAAGAAATAGTGTTGAATGAACAAAGAAAAAGAAAATAAATCAAGAGGCAAAACAGAGTGAAAAGAATGCTACTTTTGTGAAAAGAGAGGAAAATGTTTGCTCTTAAAGTAAGCTTGGAGGACACCCAAAATGCTGCTAGTAGCGACCACAGGTTAGGAGGAGGGAAGAAACTGGATCGATGGGGAGCGGGAATGGAAAAATTAGTTTTCACTCCCCAACTTTTTAGATTTTTTTAAAATTTTTGAACCATATGAGTGTGTTAGCCATTCAAAACTTTAAAAAGAACTAAAAAAATAATAATAATAGACTTGAGGTCAAATTAAAACTTCAAAACTCAGAGACTGGGAATAAGTGGTGGTGCTGGGTCAACAGCTCTCTTCTTCAACCCGGCCACTGACTCCAACCACTCATTATTCACACTCTCCTCAGCCGCAAACCCAACATGACCTTGACAGGACACTAGCCACCCAGGACTCCAAAGGCTTCTGCCTTCTGGGTCCCTGGGTTGCCTGGCCAGCCTCTGCTTTTCCCAGTACTATACCCTTTCCACCCTAGCTCTTGAGCTGCAGAACCCCCAGAACAGGCACCCTGACTAGGGAGTTACCCCTCCACACCATGGTTGATGCTGTCCCTGGCCTCTTGGGGTATACAGGCTCCCCCTGCACAGCCTCCCAGGACCTCTCCCACAAGCACCACCACCTCTGAAGCTCATTTCTGCAGGAAGGGTATCCAGAACTCTCCCTCAAGCACCCTTCTGTCACCCTCTAGACCACACCTCGGGGGTGATAATTCATCTTCAACAAGAGCTGGGGCCCTGTTAACAACACCCCCTTCCCACCATTTTCCTACTTTGGCAGCTGTTAAGGATAAGACGTGTTTTCTCCTAGATGAACCAACCCTGCAGCACAGAGAGGCAGGCAGTGAGCTCTGGAGTCAAGCAGACGTGTGATCAAGACCAGCTCTGCCCTTACTACTGTGATTCTTGTCCTGTCTCTCAGGTAACATAGGAGTCAGAACACTTGACCTTTGTATTTTTGGGGAGGACTAACAAGAAGACACAAGTCCTAGACAAAAGCTTAGGGATTTGAACCAACCCAGAGATGCCTCATTAAACAGGCTTGGAAATCTGTTTCTGAAAGGTCACAACCTTGAAAACCCTATTCATTGGTTCTACTCTGTGCACCTGGGGTCTTCATGAGTCAGAATTGAATCAGTGGCAACTGATAGGACAGCAGTACACAGTAAGTGTTCAGTGAGGGCTTCTCTTCTTCCCCTTCCTCTCCAGTGCTTCTTCCTGACTTGCTGCTTTCTTTCTGCCTTAAATGGGTAAGTCAGTTAGGCCTTGAAGAAGAATACAGTCCTCCAAGTGTCCCTTTACCCTTTCCAGTCACCACCTTAGTTCTTTCTACCCTTGAAGGCCAAATTCAAACAAAAGTGTTCTAGAAAACCAGTTACCATTCGGTTGACTCCAACTCATGGTAGCCTCATGTGTTCAGAGTAGAACTATGCTCCAAAAGGTTTTCATTAGTTGAGTTTGAGTTTTGTTGCTTTGCAAGTAGATTGATTGCCAGGCCTTTCTTCCAAGGCTCCTCTGGGTAGACTCTAACTCCAAACCTCTGAGCTAACAGTCAAGCACATTAATCTTCTGTGCCGATTTTCTTATCTATCCCTCCCTTAAGCCCCTATTGCCTGCCTTTCACTGCCATCCACAGAAGGCCTCTCCTTCCCACAATCACTCAGCCAAATTTTAGGAGGTTCCCCAAGCAAAGCCTCAATTCACTTCACGACACTTGGTAGAGGCACCCTGTCAGGCTAACTTCTCTAAAGAGCAAAATCAGTAAAATGTATATGCACATAAAGAGAGATTAAAAAACCTCCTGCCTTCAATTCTGACTCTTAGTTACTCTGCAGGACAGAGTCAAATGGTCTTGCAGAGTTTCCAGGGAGCACCTGGTGGATTTGAACTGCCAGCCTTCTGTTAGCAGCGGTAAGTCTTAACTCTTGTGCAACCAGGGTTTCCATAAGCAGAGAGAGAGGTTTGATTAAAGGAAATGGTTCACATAGTAGTGGAGACTGGTAAGGCCCAAATCCATGAGTCAGGTATCAGGCTGGAGGGTTCTCCTGACTCGTATGGTAGCAGAGGCTGATGAACCCAAAACTGGCAGGTCAGACAGTAGGCTGCTTGACTTACAGTGCTGTGGGAACTAAGGTATCCCAAAATCCGCAGGCCTGTTAGGCTGTTAGCAGGTTGCTGGCTTATGTCACCAAAACCGATGGTGAGATGATAATAAGCTGGATGCAGGATCCAGAGGTGAGAGTAAGCCCTGCTGGAACATCCATTTATTCATAGGAGGCAGGCTATGGCTCCAAGGGAATGCTCCCTTCAATGGATAGACTCATCAGAGCCAGTCTTGTCGTGGAACTGATTGCATTATACTGCATCATGGAAACACAATTGGTCCAATGTCTGCCAAGCCACTGAGTATCATAGCCTTGCTAAACTGATGTTAATCGTTACACATTCCCTTCCTGATGAGCTTCTACCCTCTCCTCACCTCTGCAGTCTTCTCTTTCACCAGGCTGGCTTCTCCTGGCTTCTCTTCTCCCCTCAGACTTAGTGACATCGCTAGGGCTGATGTGACCCGCTGCGGTAATTCATGGTATCATCTCATTTTGAACCTCCTCTTGTAGCAGACCATACGGAATCCTCAGTCAGGCTTTTTGTATTAATGCTACTCATAAACTATAATTCTTATCACTTCTTTTTCTTTAATTACTACTTCATTCTCAAAAAAGATATTTATATAGGCTCACAGATGTTATAACTAAGGTATCAGAAAATCTGACCAAATCAGAGGCTATAAAAACACAGCCATCTGTGAAAATAACCACACATACTTGTCATGCCTGCAGACAATACGATATGTTTTGAAGTACACTGTACTTGCATAATAAGGACAGCTCTGGCTGGAACATATTAGAAGGTTCAAAAAGCAAATTAGCATAGAATTTTAGCCTTGTAGTTACATGATCCGCATAAGCAGGCTTACAAGAAATGTTTTTGTTATAAGTAACTGCAGGGAGATTTTCACAAATGGTCATTTTGATTTCATCTCCTCTGACAGTGTCACCCAGTGCAGTCTGCACTCCCACAGCCCTTGAGAGATAACACTGCTCAGATCCTGTAGAGTTCGTGCCCCCGGGTGATGTCTCAAAATTCTTAATAATCCTGTCTTTAAATATGTGCTTTGTAAGTAAAGTTTCACAGGACAATGAAACGTGCATCAGGAACTTGTCAGGTCATACGTAGCCCTACTCGTAGCTCCCCCACCCCATGGGAGTGTAACTGTCTGCTCACCAACACCCGTGCAGCCCAGACTCTGCCTTGTCTCACCCTTTCAACTTGACTCAGCAACCAGAGCTGTCTCCTGGCTCTGGTGGGGACCTGGGCACAGGTGCCGGGAAAGACAGCTCAGTTATTAGGCATGGCGATGACCACCTTTGCCTGGTGCGGTAATATCTCAGCATATCTGGCTGGTAGCTGGCGGACCCTCTCTCCCAAACCTAATCTAGGTTCTGAGCATGACCTTACCCAAAGGTGGGTAAGTCACCTGTCTGCCATGAGTTGGGGTGGTTAGAAGGGGAATTTGACTTCCCTGTCCCCAGCCCAGGCTGAGTGCGTAGCTCTGGCAGTAGGCAGAAGAGTATGGGCATGCAGTGCTGTGGACGGGGCTTCCACCCAGATCAGGGTCTGCACTTGCCCTGTAAGTATCCCCGTAGCCAGTGACCCCAACGTTCAAGCACAAATACAAAATGCCATGGCAGTTTGAAAGAGACCATAAAAGAAAAAAACACTTCCCATTGTAAATTGAAACCCTTGTGGCATAGTGGTTAAGTGCTACAGCTACTGACCAAAAGGTAGGCAGTTCAAATCCGCCAGGCGCTCCTTGGAAACTTTATGGGGCAGTTCTACTCTGCTCTATAGGGTCACTATGAGTTAGAATCAACTTGACAGTAGTGATTTTTGTTTTGTTTGAGTTTAATGGCACTTCGTTTAAATTTTCTGAACAAAAACAAAAAACAAACCAGTTACCTTCAGTTGATTCTGACTCGTGGTAACCCATGTGGTGATCTTCTGTATGTCAGAGTAGAACTATGGTCCCGTGGGTTGTTTGTCAGTGGCTGGGATCTTGAGGTCTCTGAGTGGGTTCTGCCAACCTTTCTGTTAGCAGCCAAGCACTTCATTGCTATACCACTCACAGAGATCCTTTTAAGCAGGGGACCCCAGATTTTCATTTTGTACCCCTCCAATTATGGAGCTGGCCCCGGTATGAGGCAAGAAGGATTATATGGCCCTGGAAAGGTCTTAAAATTTGTCATTCTCCCTAAACAAGGTTATGGAAGCACATAGGTGAAAACCCAAGGAACTGCTCGACATACCATTTTGAATTCAGGCCTTGTCACCAGCCCGCAGCAGTGGTAGACTGTTGTCCCAGTTGTCCAGTGTTGCTTCACAAGCCACCCTGAGTTAGGGTGTAAAAGAGCAATCATTTTATGACACAGATTCCAGGTCAGGATTTCAAGCAAGATGTAGCAGAGGTGCCTTGTCTCAGCCCCACAGTGCCTGAGGCCTGCGCCGGATATCTCCACGGCCAGAGGTGACTTAAATGACTGGGGGTTGAGACAATGGAGGCTGAGGGAACCCCTCCTAAGGTGGTTTCTTCACCTTGGTGGGGTGGCTGGAAGGCTGGGCTCAGCCAGTGTGTCAGAGCATCTCCATGTGACCTGAGCATGGAGGCGCTGGGTAGTCAGGGTGCTTACCTGGCTGACGACAGCTAAATGCAAAAGCCACATAGTCTTTTATACAACCCAGCCACCTGGCCTCACTTCCCGTGATTTTTCCTTTTCCATTTATCTTTCTGGTTCATTCAAACTTTAAAAATTCAAGTCTGTTCCAGTTTTGCATTTTCTGCCATGACTGAGCCAGAAAGAACCTAGTTAAAGCAGATTCTTCAGCCCAGTTAAAGCCTTCAGAAGATCCAGGTGACAGTTTTATTACAATCTCAGGAGAGACCATGAGCCAGAACCACCCAGTAAGCCACTCCTGGATTGGTGATTCTCAGAAACTGTGAGATAATGCATGTTTGTCATTTTCAGCTACTAAATTTGGGTTAGTTCGTTACACAGCAGTAACTAATGCAGTATGTAGGCGATTCAACATAAGCACTTGGTTTTGTTGAAGGCCAAAGTTCATTGAAAGCTGGGCTCATGCGGGGTCCAAGAGGTCTCTGAGCTGCCCTCCTCCCAAAGCAGGACACCTTATTTGAAGCAATCAGTTACAAACAGCCCAGTTGTTTGCCTTCCTTTCTTCTCAGAATAAAAGTTTCGGACTCACCCCTTCCTACTCTGAGCCTACCTTTTTTTTTTTTAATTTGACCAGAAAATTTTATTTCTATAAAATTGAAATAAAGTACCATAAATAAAGTTGTAGGACAAGCCACAGACATACAGAAGACATTTTCAACTCACAAAACATGAAAGATATTAATGACTAGAATATATTTACTGCACATAGAAAAATTAAAAACAGGAAAAAGGAGATAACAAAACTCAAACCCACTGCCATCGAGTCAGGTCTGACTCATAGAGACCCTAGAGGTCAAAGTAGAACTGCCCCACAGAGTTTCCAAGGAGCACCTGGCAGATATGAACTGTAGACCTTTTGACTGGCAGACATAGCACTTAACCCTCTATGCCACCAGGATATTACACATAGGGAAATTCCAAGTCCTATGAGAAAGCACAGAAATGTGAAATAGAATCACGTGGTGCCATTGCAAACCCTTCAAGCCAACCAAAAAAAAAAATTTTTTTTTTAAATTATTCTTTAGGCGAAAGTTAACTGCTTGATTTCCCCTAAAAATTTATACCCACATTGCTACATGACCCTAGTTACTATGCTTATAATGTGACAGCACACTCCCCCTTTCCACCAGGGTTTCCTACATCCATTCAACCAGGTTCTACCACTTTCTGCCTTCTCATCTCCCTCTAGACAGGAGCTGGCCATTGAGTCTCATGTATCTGTTTGAACTGAGAAGCACATTCTTCATGAGTACCGTTTTGTGTTTTATAGTCAAGTCTAATCTTCGTCTGAAGAGTTAGCTCTGAGAATAGTTTTACTTCTGGGTTGACAGAGACTCTGGGGACCAACCACATCTTCTGGGGTTCCTCTAGTCTCAGATGACTAAGTTTGGTCTTTTTACATGAATTTCATACTTCTCTCCTGCTCCGTGAGGGACTGTCTGTTTTGTTCTCTGTCATTGGTACTAGCCAGGCTCCATCTAGTTTTGGTCTCAGGCTAATGGAGTCTCTGGTTTACATGACTGTTTTGTCTCTTGGTCAGCTCGCCTTTTTTGGTAGCAAAAGGGGAACACGTGACTCAGGCCTGGCCTATCAAAGTAGAACATCCCCCTGCTCACTGTGATTTATTTGGGAATGAACACATGGCCCAATCAGCCTGGATCAAAGTGAACCTCAAGATTTTTGAGAAAGCTCCCAAGTAAGTCTCTAGGTTTTATCACAGGACTTGAACCTGGAAGTGGGAAGCCTTACAGCTGCCTCAGCTAACTGTGCACAGTCCAAGCTGAACCTGGAGTTTACAGAGTCCCAGTGAGCAACCACAGGACTGGTCTGCTAGCACTCCTCAGCCCTCCTTGGGCTGCTGAATGGCCTCATATGGCTTGCCCAACCTCTGAGGCTCTTGTGGCCTTAGAGGGTTTGATGTTGGTGAGTCCAGTTGGCCATCTTCACTAGACTAGTTTCAACAGATGATGAGAACTTTGGTGTTGTTTTTATTATTGTTAGCATCCTTTACAAGTAGACATTAGCACCATAACTTTGAAAAGGCATGAACTGAGGCCTTTTGTGTGCTTAGCAGTTGGGAATGGGAGTGTTAATGGGAGCTTAAATTTGTGCCCTTTCACTTATCTTTCTAGAGGGGAAGGTCTTTGAGGTGATATAAAAGGATCAACTTTAGCTCAACGCTGCTGACACCAGATTAAAAGAGACTGAGCTTATCTGTACCGTCTTTTCTCAGTCTCAAATACTGTTCACATACTTAAAATCTTAGAGGTTGCACCCTCTCGGTTCATTGCTTCTTTCTGGTTCTAGGCATCTGGGGTTTTTACCTTCCTTCTAGTTGGTTGGCATCTTGCTGGCCTTTATGCTACGAAGGAAGTTAATGGTTTCTTTTGGAGATAATTTCAGAAGCCAAATGACTCCAAAGCTCATTGGTTGGTCACATTAAATAGAAAGGAAATTAATAACAACAACAAACAGCAATGGAGTGCTAACTATATGTCTGGTATGGTGCTAAGCTCTTAGTTGTAAATTATATGATTAATCCTCACACAACCCTGTTATGGATTGAATTACAGCCCCTCGAAATACATGCTGAATCCCTGGCTCTCATACCTGTGTGTGTGATACTGTTCGCAAATAGCCAAAGCCAAGTGCCATCAAGTTGGATCTTTTGTTATGTTAATGAGGGCATACCAACATAGGGTGGGTGCCAAGACTAACCATTTCTGAGTTATTAAAGATCAGAATTCATACATACACAAACACAGAGAGGAAGACAGTCTATAGGTGAGGACTACCCAACAAGCCAAACAACACCAAGGCACCGCAAATTTCACAACTTCTGGAGAGGGCAACTTAAAAAAAATTCTAAACAGATAATGAAGAAAAGTATCAAAACACAAATAGAAGAGTTATCTGGTTTACAAGCCTCCAAATCCACAACAACAATAACTGTAACAACAAAATAACTAAAAATATAACAAAACAGCCTCAAAAAGGCAAACAAAGCAACCGAGAATAAACACTGGAGGCAAATAGAAATAAGAAGCTAATATCATATGTCATAAAGATAATTTGTACATATTAATAAGAAAGAATGTCAGTACCTCAGTTTAGATAAGTCGTCAAAGGTTGTAATCAGGTAAGCCAGGAAACATATATATATAGGAAAATATTTACTCTCTCTTCTCAACGATTCATCAAAGAGATAAAATGTAAGACAGTGATGAAGTACTTTCCTTTTTCAACTAACCAATAGAAAAATAATTAAATTATAATGCTCTGGGCTGGCAAGGGTGTGCTGAAATGGGCGGTCTTCCATATCCCTGATGGCAGTCAAATTGCTACCCTTTTGGGAAGCAACTTGGCAATATATATCAAGGGCCATAAAAATGTTCATAACGATTGAGTAATTTCACTTCTGGGCTCTTAGAGAAATAATCTAAAGTCTGGGAAGTCAAAGAAGCTAAAGAAAAAGAACATTAATTGAATCACAGCTACCAACCTCTTTTCACATCTTTTCTCATTTGTTGTTGTTAGGTGCCATCAAGTCAGTTCCAACTCATAGTGACCCTTCGCAAGACAGAACGAAACACTGCCCGGTCTTGCACCATGTCCACAATTGTTTTTATGCTTGAGGGTATTATTGCAGCCACTTTGTCAATCCATCTCTTTGAGGGTCTTCCTGTTTTTCACTGACTCTCTGCTCTACCAAGCATGATGTCCTCCTTCTCCAGGGACTGATCCTTCACGACAACATATCCAAAGTATGTAAGATGCATTCTTGACATCTTTGCTTCCAAGGAGCACTGTGGTTGTACTTCTTCCGGAACAGATCTGTTTGTTCTTTTGGCAGTCCATGGTACATTCGACATTCTTCTCCAACACAAAGATTCAAAGACGTCAATTCTTCTGTCTCGTTTGTTCACTGTCCAGCTTTCGTATGCACATGGTGCGATTGAGAATACTATGGCTTGGTATTCTTGGGTCAGGTACACCTTAGTCTTCAAGGTGACATCTTTACTTTTCAATACTTTAAAGAGATCCTTTGTAGCAGATTTTCCCAGTGCAATGAATCTTTTGATTTCTTGACTGCTGCTTTCATGGGCATTTTTTGTGCATCCAAATAAAATGAAATTCTTGATAGCCTCAATCCTTTCTTCACTTACCACAATGTTGCTTACTGGTTCAATTGTGAGGATTTTTGTTTTCTTGATGTTGAGGTGCAGCCCATACTGAAGGCTGGGGCCCTTGATCTTCATCAGTAAGTGTTTCAAATCTTCACTTCCAGCAAGTAAGGTGGTGTTGCCTGTGTAACACAGGTCATTAATGAGGCATCCTCTAATTCCAATGCCTCTTTCTTCTTCGTATAATCTAGTTTCTCAGATTATTTGCTTGGCATAGATTGAAAAGGTATGGGAAAAGGATAAAGCCCTGACGCATACCTTTCCTGACTTTGAATCATGCAGTGTCTCCTTATTCTGTCTGCATGATTGCCTCTTGATCATACACAGATTCCTTAAAAGCACAATTAAGTGTTCTGGTATTCCCATTCTCTGCAATGTTAACCATAATTTAGTATGATCCACACAGTCGAATGCCTATGCATAGTCAATGAAACACAGGTAAACATCTTTCTGGTAATCTCTGCTTTCAGCCAAGATTTATCTGACATCAGCAGTGGTATCTCTGGTTCCACATCCTCTTCTGAGTCCAGCTTGATTTCCCCGTTCAGTTCTCTCAATAAGCTTACGAGGTATGTATTCTCCACTTCATTTATACATAAGAAAACCATGGCTCTGTGAGGTTAAGCCCCTGCCTAAGGTCACCCAGCTTATAAACGGCAAATTTCCCTATTAAAATTGGGACCAAAGAGAACCCAAGAGAAGTGATCCGTGGTGAATACAGCAGAATCTGGCATGTCAAAGAATGAGACTACAAATGCTACTTTCTCAGTATCTGGAAATGAAGGAAAAAAAGCTTGATTTCTAGTTTGTGTCTTACATCAAAGTAAAATCCAAATGACTGAAGGACTTAAATGTAAAAAATGAGGCCATAGAATTAGTAGAAGGAAACATATGAATGCTAAAATACTTTGGTGTAGGCTAGGCATTTCTAAGCATGATACAAATCCCAGAAACCATAAGACAGAAGATTGATAAATTCAACTACATGAAAGTCCATTTTCTCCATGGCAATAAATGCCTTCAGCAAAATCTAAACCCAAAAGGCAAACTGGGGGAAAGTATTTGCAACTCAATTCCCAAATCAAGGATTGGCTTCCCTAACCTAAGAGGAGCTCCAAAAATTCTTGTGAAAAGACCAAGAACCTGAGAGAAAAATAGTCAAAGGGTATCAACAGACAATTCCTAGAAAAGAACATTCAAATAAAAGAAACAAAAAGATAGTCACCATCAAAATAAGAGAGACCATATCAAGAGACCAGTGATTTCAAGTCAAAGTAGGCAAAGTCAAAACACATGCTGACTAACTCCCAAGGGTTTTTGGTGTGTTGTCAACTGGGAGAAGCAGAGGGTTAAGGTCACAGTCACTGGGTGGCTTCCTAAGATTCCTAGCAACACTGGAACCCTGTGGCCCTTATGTTTGTCTTTGTCATTACTGTCACCTTTTAGCGATGTCTCTGTCTCAAACATCAGCTGAATTAGGAAAAGCAACTGTAGTGTAGGGGCTAACTGTAGCATGATGATTAACTATCTGGGTTCGATTCCCAGCTCTGTCACTTGCTAGCCATCTGATCCTGGGCCAGTCACTTAACCTCTGAGCCTCAGTTTCTTCGTCTGCAAAATGAGAACAATGATAGTGTCTACCAGGGTCACTATGAGGAGTTAATGAGTCAATATACGTAAACATTTAGAATAGTACTTGCTACATGGTAAATATCATGTAAGAAGTAGCAATTGTAACCACAGGCTGACCTGAAAGTCTGGAAACAGACACTATTATTTTGGCATGTATTATCAATGAGACATTTATTCTGTGTTTCCAGACTTGGTGTCCACTTGTACATGCTAGTTATTTTAAATACATTAGTTTCTTTAATCCTCCCAGTAAGGCAGCCCTGGAAGGTTGACTTATCCCCGCATTACCAGTGAGAAAACAAGGGAGCAGAGAGGTGAAGCTACCTGCCCCAAGGTCACACAGTAAGGACAGGGGCCCTGATTCAGACCTGAGTCTGTTCAGGTTCTTTCTCTTGCAGCTACTGTGTCATCTCAGGCCGTTCTCACGAGAGTGTCTTTCATTCCAGTCCCATTTGGTCCACTGAGGATGGAAAAACCCTGGTGAGTTCCAAATGATGGCCTCAACCAGAACTCCTGCCTGGCTCTGATACTTGCACTTGCCAGGCTAATTTATGGAGAAGTTGAGGAGCATTCCCCACACCCGAATCCCACCCAGGTCTAGGGTGCCTGAGCTAGGGAGAGACACAGGCAGGCAGGAGGGCAAGCAGCTGTGCCTCCTGAGAAAAGCTTGAGGCCAGGGAGGGAAGCCAGGTCTCCCATTTATATTCAGGCATAAACACTGGCTCCCACAATTCTTCCAACTCCACCCCTTGGGAGAGGTTCCAAAGGCTCTGAGGTGCATCCCCATAAGGCTTATTCTATGGGGCAGGCAACCTGTGCAAAGTGTGCAGTGACCTGTTTCTAAATAGATCCCATTTGGACCATGACTTTGAAAGCGGGCCAAAGGCGCCAACCTAAAATAGACAGCCTACTGCCCTGTTCTTTTCACAGCTTTAAAGAAAATCCCTCCAAAGCAAAGCCAAGTATTTTTATCACAGGCCTCTTTCAGAATAGCAACACCTATTTACTTGGAGGGCGGAGACTGCAGAGTGAGCTTCAGGGCTGGGTGATTATTTCAGACTGGGAGGATGAGCACACCCAGCCGACAAGAGAGAACCCTCCCATCAGGGCGCCTGGCTGGGCCAGGACTGAGACCAAGGGCCCAGAGCTGAAACCAAGGGCCCAGCTCTGTCTGTTCCTTCACGCCAGGAGCTCCTCCACCTTCACGCTGCCCTAATGCATAGGTGCACATATACGAACATGCAGTACACATACATGGTACACGTGGTCCTTATTCATTGCTATCGCGTGAACTCTGAGCCACAGCGATCTTACGTACAGTAAAACAGGATGTTGCACAGTCTGGCATCCTCTTCACTATTACCGGCATGTTCAAGCCCATAGTTTGGGTTACTGTGACAATCCATCTCACCGAGGGTCTTTTCCACCCTCACTGGGCCTCTACTTCACCAGATGTGATGTCCTCCACTAGCGATTAATCTCTCCAGATGAAGTGTCCAAGGCAAGTGAGTCAGGCAGTATTCTATGGTAAACCACAGATTTGCATTGGCTTTTTAGGAGGTAGATTGCCAGGCCCTTCTTCCGAGTCTGCCTTAGTCTGAAAGCTCTGATAGAACCTATTCATCATGAGTGACCCTGCTGATTTTTCAAATACTGGTGGCCTAGCTTCTGGCATCACAGTAACACACAAGCCACCACAGACACATAGGTGGCGGCATACACACATATACATATGTACACGTACACATTCATACACACGAGACACAAGCACATCCTGACCCACTGTGTACCTCACTGCCTAAACTGCTCACACTGTCCCTGGTTTCTGATCGTGGGCCTGGCTTTCATGCTTGATGCCTCACTTCAGTCTTGAGACCTCCTGCCACTTTGACCCACTTTCTTCTCTCCATGATTAGAATTCAGGTCTGGAGGTCCCTTCTCTCACCTGGGCTAGTGGACCATCAGACCCAAGGAATATACATCAGTCGTAGATAATCATGATCATAGCTAAAAATTAATTGAGCGCTTAACACTATGCCAGGGACCACACTCAGCATTCTCCATGTACGATCTCACTGAGCTTTTAGGCCTATGAGACTGGAACTAGCATCAGGCCCATTTTACAGCAAGGAAAACTGAGACTTCCATTAGAGAGCTTACCCAGGGTCACACAGCTAGGCAGGGTGGATTCCGGAGGGCCTGGGTGTGAACTGTAAATCATTCTCTCTCATTGTTGTGGGTTCTTATTATAAAAGAGCATGAAAGATATCCTTCCGTTTTATATACAAGGTCTGACAATTAAGTCAGAAAACTTAATTGTTCTAAGTGCTACATACCTCATTCCTGAATATCACTACAGTCACCTTCAAAGTACTCCCCTTGGGAAGCTATGCACCAGTGCCAGCACCTAGTCCACCCTTCAAAGCAATTTTGGAACTCTTTTCCTAGAACAGCCTTTGTGCATGGTGGCAAGGTGTCAAGTTCATGAACATCCAGTATACAAATAACTGTATTGGAACACCCTCCCTACTCATCTGCTCTGGCCCCCAGTGACTTTTCTCCCTGAAGATAAAGAAAATACTGAAAGCAAGACATTTTGATGACTTTCAGGATGTCAAGGGTAATACAACAAGAGCTCTGATGGGCATTCCAGAAAGAGTTCCAAAATTACTTTGAAGGGTGAACTAGGCACTGACATTGGTACATAGCTTCCCAAGGGAGGTATTTTGAAAGTGATCATAGTGATATAGCAGTGAGGTATGCAGCACTTTTTCTAGGATGAGTTCGTGAACTTAATTGGCAGCCCTCATATCACTGTGTATATCTGCAGAGATGAGCCCAAAATGCTATTTCTAGAAAGGGGTGTGGAGTGAGACATTTGCTTCTTTCAACTTTTCTGTATACTGCTTTATGAGCATGTACAAGGAGCCCAATGCCATGGAAAAGCACTTGGCTGCTAACTGAAAGGTTGATGGTTCGAACCCACCCACTGCCTACATGGGAGAGAAACTTGGTGATTTGTTTCCTTAAAGAGTATGCCCTAGGAAATCCTATGGTTCAGTTCTACTCTGTCACATGGGGTCACTATAAGTCAACAATTGACTTGATGGCAAACAAACAACAAGAACATCTTTTTATTACCTGGAAAACAAAAGATGGTTTATTATGAGAAAAAAAAATAGGAGGAAGCTGTCTGGGTCTCCGGCAGAGGCAGTGTGGTGTAATGGTTAACACCAAATGCTCTAGAGTCCGTTCGCCGGAGTTTAAATCCTAGCTCTGCTGCTTTCTAGCTATGGGGACTAGAGCAAATTATTGTCTCTGTGCTTCTGCTTTCTCACCCATGAAATGGGGGCTAATAATAGCATCTACCTCATAGGATGAGCATGAGGGGGGAACATGTAAAAAGTGCTGGGTGCGGTGAGTGGCACAAAGAGAAGACCATATAAGACTTGTCATCATCTGACACCTCTAATGGGAACTAGGAAGGGCAAGGAGATGCAAAGGCCACAGTCCACAGGGGCCCAGCAGGTGTGGCCAGGGAACAAAGCAAAGCAGCCCAGCTGCCAGGACTCTCGAGGGATCAGCCCTGCGGCTGTTGTCATCCATAAGGGTTTTATGTCTACTGCAGATAACTCAGACACATTGACAGAGAACTGTCAAAAGCTCAAGCTGGATTCAGAAGAGGGTGTGGAACGAGGGATATCATTGCTGATATCAGATGGATTTTTCCAGAGAATACCAGAAAGACACTTACTTGTGTTTTACTGACTATGCAAAGGCACTTGACTGTATGGATCATAACAAATGACAGATAACATTGCAAACAATGGGAATTCTGGAATACTTACTGGTGCTCTTGCAGAACCTCTATACAGACCAAGAGGCAGTCATTCTAACAGAACAAGGAGACACTTAGCGGTTTAAATTGGAAAAAATGCATGTCAGGGTTGTATCTTTTCACTTTACTTATTCAAATCTGTATGATCAACAAGTATTTTGAGAAACTGGACTGACTATATGAAGAACATGGCATAAAGATTGGACAGAAACTCATTGACAACTCACAATATGCAGATGACAGAACCTTACTTGGCAAAAATAAGACAATTTGAAACACCGGTATGAATTATACTTCAACATAAAGCAAACATCCTCAGAACTGGACTGACACACAGCATCATGGTAAGTGGAAAAAAGATTGAAGTTGTTAAGGATTTCATTTTGCTTGGATCCACAATCAACACTCATGCAAGCAGCAGTCAAGTATCAAGTGACACACTGCACTGGGCAAATGTGCTGCAAAAGACTTTCGCAGAGGTTTTAAAAACCAAAGATGTCACTGTGATGACTAAGGTGTGTCTGACCCAAGCCATGGTCTTGTCAACCAACTTATATGCATGAGAAAGCTGGACAATGAAAAAGGAAGACAGAGGAGGGACTGAACTGCGGTATTACTGAAGAATACTAAGCGTATTGCGGACTGTCCAGAGAATGAACAAATTAGTCTTAAAAGAAGTGCAACCAGAAAGCTCCTTAGAAGTAAGGATGAAGAGACTTCAGTTCACTTACTTTGGACATGTCATCAGGAAAGACCAGTCTCTAGAAAAGAACACTCTGTTTAGTGGAGGGTCAGTGAAAATGAGAGAAGCCCTCAGTGAGACGGACTGACACAGTAGCTGTAACAATGGACTCTAACATACCAGTAGTGACGTAGAAGGAACAGGACCAGGCAACATTTTGTTCTGTTATCCGTAAGGTCACCATGAGTCAGAGCTAACTCGACACCCAACAACAACAACAACAATCCAGCACCCACCCTCCTATTAAATGAGTGGGCAGATGAAACAAGAACTGGCAGAAGAGCCCAGGCTGTTCCCAAAGGGTGAATCCAAATGGCCAGTCAACCTATAAAAAGGTGCTCGGCCTCATTAGTCATCAGCCAAATGTAAATTAAAACCACAACGAGATTCCATTTCACACCCACTGGATTGGCTAAAAATAAAAAGCCTAACAACACTAGGCTTGGGCAAGGATATTGAGCCCCTGGAATTCTCAAGCTTTCCTGGTTGTACTAAGCTGGTACAACCATCTTGGGAATGGTTGGATGTTAACTAACGTGGTCAAGAACGTGGACTGTGTGTTAGTTTGGGTTCTCCAAAAAACAAATTCTGAAGAGGAGATGTACATGCCTGTTTATTGGAGAGTGCTTCCTGGAACACCTTTGAGGGAGTGAGGACAGCACAGTTTCTCATGAGGAAAAGATAAGCTGCAAGGCAGTTGTGCTGCAGACCTCAATCATGGGAGCTCTTAAACTGGGATGGCCTTTTGAGTCGTCCCGAATTGGGAGAAAGGCGACCAGGTCTTCGTACTCTCACAGTGACCTGTCCCAGAGGGCAGACCATAGTCTTAGACAAGGCAGCTCCCTTCACTAGAGGGCAAGAACCCTAGCAGACGGGAAGCAAGTGCCTTGGTGCTGAAGGTGGACGGTGAGGCAACACACCTCAGCATCCGTTACAGTCCTGCACCATTTTGATTCCCTGTTTCATTAAGATAAATTAATTCCATCTGAGAACAGCTCCTCCGGGATTTGGATTCATCTGTTTTTTCTGGCGAGGCTTAACAGGGTTGGTGGAGTGTACCACAGCTCTCACACTACAGCTGGTCTCAGGCCGCAATGGATGCTCGTCACGTCCTGCCTCTTCTGCCCATTCTAGATCTCCTCCATCCTCAGCCAGGACCCTGTTGGTCTAGTTGGTGTCTTAATTACCTAGTGTTACTATAACAAAAATACCACAGGTGGGTGGCTTTAATGAACAGATATTTATTTTCTCACCATTGAGTTGGCCAGAAGTCCCAGTTCTGGATACCAGTGTAGTGAAAGGCTTTCTCTGTCCACTTGAGGGGAAAATTCCTTATTTCACCTTCTCCATCCCAACATTCTTCACTTCCTTGAAGGTCCATGTGGCATCCCCCCTGCAGCTGACTTCTCTGTACCTAATCTGCTCTTTTTGTGTAGTAAAAGTGGGTGGTTTTTAAGACACACCCTACAGTGATGTGCCCTCATTGATGTAACAAAGGAAATCCTGTTCCCGAATGCAAGTATGTTGACAGATGTCACCCCAAACCAAAACCAAACCCATTACCGTTGAGTCAATCCCTCCTCATAGCAACCCTACAGAACAAAGAGTTAACCTCATAGGAGTTAACAAGGAAAAGCTGGTGGATTTGAACTGCCAACCTTTTGGTTAGCAGCTGAGCTCTTAACTGCTGAGCTATCAGGGCTCCATCCACAGGTATAAGGGTCAGGATTCCAACACATGTTTGGAGGGGACACAATTCCATCCATAACAGCAGCTCATTAGTGAGGTGGTCAAGACCCCCTTCCCTTAAGGGTCTGAGATCTTTATTATGCTCATCTCCGGCCGTGGCTGCTAGATCTGTCCATTTGCCACCACAGTTGGTCAGGAAAAAACAAGAACCCCTCAATGAATCACTCAGTATCACATGTATTCTTTCCTGTCATACTGTGTGTCTTAGTCACCTGGTACTGCTCTAACAAAAAAATACCATGAGTGGAACGTTTCGTGAGGAGAAGCTTTTATTGTCACAGTCTGGTAAGCCAAAAATCCTTTCATAAGTTACAAGTCCATTCAGAATAAGAAATCATCACAGTCCAGTAGGCTGAGTCCAAATCCAGTGAGAGCATCTCGGCACAGGACCCTCAGGTCAGAGGACGTGCTCTGCTCTCAGTGCTTCTTTCTCGGTGGTATGAGGTTCCCAACTTCCTCAGCTCACTTCTCTCCCTTATATTCCACAAGCTTGGGTCCTGCGTCACTAACACAACTGCAAACCATTCTCCATCATCAATATCACAGAGGCAGGATTCACAACCCATGGGGGGAAGAGCACCATATTGGAACTCCAAACCAAGTCAAATCAACACATACATTTTTGGGAGAACACAATTCAATCCATGACACTGTGTAACAGCAGCACTGTATTTCCTGCTTATCAGGGTCAGTTAACCTTCCAGAATAGTAACTCCTTTTCTGGCCTGCTGGTCTCTTGGAAAAAGAAGCCTCAAGTGACCAGCCAGTAGTGATAGCTTAAAATTTAATGGAACTCTTGTTGTGTCTCCTGGTGGAAACATTAACCAATCCCACCTCCTCCCCACCCCCACTTCCACTCCCACCCTGGGAACAAGGACTTGTAGAGTCACAACTTGAGTTGTGAAGGCAGGAAGCATTGAGTTCCTCTAAAGGGATCACTGGGAATGTGGTGAGAAGAGTCACACATACTGCCACTTCTTGACTCCCAACCCAAACCAAACCCACTGCCGTCAAGCTGATTCTGACTCATAGCGACCCTAGGACAGAGTAGAACTGCCCCATAGAGTTTCCAAGGAGCACCTAGTGGATTCGAACTGCCAACCTGCCAGTTAACTGCTGTAGCACTTACCCACAATGTCACCAAGGGTTCCTTCTTGACTCCCAGGCCCCCATTTATTCTGTGGCTATACACTCAGCACTCATTGCTCATTGCTGATTAGAGTTAACCATCATAGCCTGGAAGATGGAAGCCTCACTCTGGCAGGGAGTCATTTTCAAACTGGTGCCTCAGTTACACCTTTTTGAGATGAAGTGTTTTTTATTTTTAGACCTGTCAAACATTTTTAAGATAAACATCCTGTAATATACAAACTTCAGTCACAACAGTATCTACAGAGCTCAGGGGAGCTGGGCAGTAGAGCCTTATTATGGGAAAGGGAGGTTTTCAAATTCCTGTTTCCCTGCCTGCATCATTCTTGTCCCCTATGAGACGTAACCTTAGCAGACGGGAAGTCAAGGCCAATAGTGGGGGCCTAATGCCAACTCTAAAACTGCCAAGTACAGTAGGCCCCTCCAACGTGACATCATCACAACCTCTAGGGAGGCTGTCTCCAGTTAGGAGACAATAGAAGGGCGGTTGTTACTGAGAGGAACCTCATCATTCCTCAGCACTGTGCTGATTACATCTTCAGGAATGGAGCTTTTCAGAGGCTGCTGGATTGAGAAGAGCTAAAATACCACCTGGGGGTATCTGTATCTTAATTTAGTGCTCACCAGGACTCATTCCTTGACTGTGACTCTAGAAAGCTGAGGCACCTCTGCTTAGATGGTTGGGAAGGAAAGGAATGACAAAAACTTTGGCCCAAGAGGGCTGGAGCCTTGCCAGACACTGACTAAAAAAAGCCTCAAGGCATGCCAGGAGGTCTGTGGGATGCAGCTTTAGGTCAAGCATACACAGGGGAGCATGGTGGCACAATAGCTTTCAGGCAGAATTTACCACATGTGTAGAAGAATTGTCATAAAGAAGAATTAAGTACCTTCTTGTTAGAGTTCTGTGAGAGAGACATGAGATGATATTTTTGAGCTGGGGCTAGAACTCCCAAACTTATTCTTTTCTGTGGGCCCAGTTTGACTGGCTTGACTATAGGTTATAATCTGAAGGTCCTCCCAAGTCTATCAAGCCAGCGGGTCCCCATGGTCCCCACATGCCCACAGCTGCACCAATTTTGCTGTAACTTGAGCACCTTGGTCTAATGTGATGTTAGCTGGGATCGTGTGTCAGTGGATCAAATACTCTACATGTCTTTGGATAGTGGTAGTGTGTGGCATTCTGTAGTCAGGAAATTTGTGGTAGTCCTAGTCAAGTTGTATTGCTTCCCCTTCCAGGGTAGAATAGGTCTAATGACTTTAACTTGTTACCAAGTGGCTAGTGCCATGTTGAGGCCTCCGTGTTGATCTTTGTTGCTGGACAACTAGACATTTGGCTGTGAAAGTAGATAAACCATCCCTGGTGAATATAGAGCCTCTATTCCTGCTCTGCAGCTTCTCCATTCATAAATTCATTGTGCCAGGACTGGAGTGGCCAATGACTGTCTTAGGCAGGGTTCTCTAAAGAAACAAAACCAGTAAAGCATATAAATATAAAGACTTATATCAAGGAAATGGCTCACATGGTTGTAGAGGATAGACTGTCCCAAGTCCATGGGTCAGGACAGAGGCTTCTCCTGATTCATGTAGTCTCAGAGGCTGGCAAACTCAAATTTGGGAGGTCAGAGAGAATGGCTCTTGCTCACAGGCTGAGAAGACTGAAGAATCCTAAGATCAGCAGGCAAGACCACAGGTAAGCTGCTAGCTCAAATCCCGAGAACTGGAGGTCAAACAAACAGGAGTCAGCTGCAGGATCCAGATCAAGCAAAAAGCCCCTGAATCTTGTCAGAATGTCTACTTAAATTCAAGGCAGACCACACACACAATGAAACTCCCTTTCAATTTATTGCTGTTCACAGAAGATCCCATGATGGGGTTTTTAACATATCACATCTCAACACAGAACCAGCCAAATGCCGTCCAGTCAGAGCCGACTCTCAACACAGAAGCATCACTAAATTACCCAAGAGCCAAAACACTGAGAATCATGGTCCAACCAATTTGACACATGATCTCAATCATCACACTGAGGCTGCCTGACAAACTGGCTCAGTCAGTCTGCTTGGTTGTTTAGTCTTCTCCATGCTAATGTTCTCTGGTGGACATTAACATGTAGCACAAAGATGTTCATACTTTGTGCTCACTTCCATGGATTCCCCTACATTCCTGTTTCCTAGACCCCTTGTCTCTGGTCTTCCAGTATTTATTCTTCCTGTTCTATGCCATCAGGCAAGCTGTTTGCCATTACCCATAAGTCTGTTTCTTTACTTCAGCTCACGTTTCTTGCCCACAGAATGGGTGGCCAGGTGCCCTGCCCAAAGCCTGGCCTACTGGGAAGATTATGCCTCATTCTTATCTGTGAATACCACTCCTGAAGCCACGATGCAGCTGCTCACTACTTTCAGCTTGCACCCACATCCAAACAGGCCCCTCTGTGAGTCATGCTTGACCTTTTACTTCCTTGTCAGCTGATCATATGAGGGCCTCAGTGCTGCTATGGGTATGAGCTGAAGGAGAGGCACTGGTGCAACACTGAAATGGCATGGGGACTAGTTTATGCACCTTGCTCATGTCTCAGGTCCTGTTTGTGGTTTGATCCTGGATGAACTGTCTCATTATGGATTGCTGTTGAGCATACCTGATCTCACAACTTATGAATCTGGCAGATTCCAGCTGTGATGGGAGATTCTGGGTACAAGGTCATCATTGCCTAATCAGCTAATGTTCCACGTCAGGCACTTCAACTCTGTTAGGGCCCACATCTGAAGTTCTTCAAATAGTGATTGTCTTAGCTAATACTGCTCTAATAGAAATATTTTAGTACTGCTCTAACAGATGTCTTTAAAAAGAGAAACTTTATTTCATCACAGTCCAGTAGGTTAAAAGTCCAAATTTGGGGTGTCAGCTTCAGGGGAAGTCCCTCTCTACTGCCTCTGGAGGAGGGTCTTTATCATCAGTCTTCCCCTAGACTGGAACTTCTGAGGCTTAGGGACTGTGGACCTTTAGAAAGGACAGCGCTCAGCTTCCAACACTACGTGTTGGGGGTATGAGGTCCCCAAATCTCTCTGCTAGCGTCTCTCCTTTGTATCTCAAGAGACTGCCTCAAGGCCCAAAACTAACACATAGAGACCTGTCCCACCAACACAACTGCAGCCCATCCACCCTTATTAACATCACACAGGCAGGATTTACAACATGGAAGAAAATCATACAATACAAAGGATCATGGCTTAGCTAAAATGCTCCACAGATTTCTGGGGAGAACACAACTTAATCCATGACAGTGATCAATGTTATCTTGTTCTAAAGTCTAGGAACTTAGGGACCACTTGGGCTTTCTATAAACTCTACATAGAATCATTTCCCAGCACAGATCCCTCTAATACCCCAGGATCTTGTGGGTCATGTGGCCCGAGAACTGCCTGCACTACAAACTGGATCAGCGTCAGGGCTCTTTTCTGACCTAGGATCCACTTAAAGTGGACAGCCTTCCATGCCACTCAGACAATGAACTGGGGCAGTATTCCAAGTATAAAGTATTTTGATTCTAGAAGCTACACAGGTCTGTCAGGTTTTGTGCTTCCTTCCTAATGGTGGGAGGTGCAGGATATAATCAGTTGTCCTTTACTTTGGAGGGAATGTCCTGGCATGCATCAAATCACTGAATCCCTAAACATTTCATTGATGTAATGGGTTAATCTTCTATTACCCAGAGCCCTTGAATTCTTGTTGCATGTATCCCCCATTTTCCAGAGCTCTGTCTTATTCAGCCATCCCTACTAACACAATATCATTGATCTTAGTGCAGAAGGTTCAGATAGCCCAGGTCCCTTAGGTGGGAAGGTGGAGAGTGAACATAAGCTCAAAGCAACCCACAGATTTATATTGCTGCCTGCCTTGCGTGAAAGTGAACCGTTTCTAGTTCCATGGTTGCTAGGAATGGAGAAGAATGTATAAGCCAGCTCAATGGTAGCATGCCATGAAGCTTTCTTAATCTGACACAGCAAAGATGCTACATCTGCACATCTGACATACAGCTACAACTGGGCTATCATCTGGTTGAATTTGCAATAGTTTACTGTCATCCTCCAGGGTCCATCTGTTTTTTTAGGTATCAAATTAGTGAGTTAAATGGAAGTAGATGCTGACTACCAACCCTGCGTCTTTCAGTTCTTACGTACAGATCTCTGAAGAAAGCATTCTTAACCTAATTCTGCAGATGAGCCTTAGAGTTATAAAAATAATTTACCTAGCTATTATAAAACTGTTTATTTTGTCAAATCTGTTTGATTCACAGGTTTTTTTTCACTTAACCACTGAGCTACCATCCAATGATTGTCATTAATTATGAGTTAATTTAGAAAGTGAGAAAGTTCTGACTGAATTTCTACAGGTCCACATACATTTTTGATGGTTATTGTTAGACATTTTACTAACAAGTCTAGCCTTGAGATAAGAGGTGGCCAGTTTGTCTAGTTTCTTAAGAACGGGAACTCAAATTCAGTGAAGAAAGATCTGTCAGCTTTTATTCCTGCCAGCTTTGGGGTAAGTTTATTTCCTCAACCACGTGCCAGAATATTTGCTCATTTGATTTTTCCAGGATTGTAACAGAAAAAAAGGAAGAGTTGCCACCCAAAATTAAAACATTCCCTTCCATTTGAAAGAATACAGTGGGAGGCTATCGAGAGCCGGTAGTGACTTACATTGTACAAATGGTGAAGCAGACCAAGACACAGAAGCTCTGTGTTCTAAGCAAGTCACTTCATGGGTCTCAGTTTTCTCATCTATACAATGGGAATAATAGGGTTGTTGTGTCTTGATCACAAATACTTGGCACAAGTTAGTGTTCGTGAAGCACATGCTACATGAATGAATTCGAGGACTAAATGAGATCACATTTTAGCAGAGTACATGGCCAACATTAGAGTCTATGGTGATATGTTGACAACATAGATTAAAACCTTGAAAACACACATAGCTTTTGACCCAGAAATTCTATTTCTAGGATTTAATCCCACTAATTGTAATAATTAATATTATGAATTAATAATTATAATCTTAATTAGTTAAATCACTGCTAATTAAGGATGCACCAAAGATTTAGTTATAAGAATGCTCCTGGAGACAACAACATACATATCCACCTTTTTCTTTTTTTCTTTTTGGTAAGGAATATTTATATGTGACCTGTAGACAGACTCTATAAAGTTATACACTATGGCAGTGATTCTTCTTAAAATGTGATTCTCAGACCGGCAGCATCAAGATCATCTATGAACTTGGTGAAAACTGTAAATTATTGAGCCCCACCCCAGACTCCTGAATCAGAAACTCTAGGGCAGGGCCCAGCCATCTGTGTCTTAACAAGCGCTCTAGGTGACAACAGTGCATGCTCAAGTTTGAGACCACTTGCTCTGAGGTGTTTCTAGAAGGGCTTTGCCTGGTTGACTCTCTGCTGAGAATTTGCCCTTGGTGATTCTTCTCTGTAAATAAGATGTTTATGCAGAAGAAATCACCTGGGAAATCTTGTTAAACTGTAGACTGATTCAGTATATCTGGAGTAGAAAAGGCAAATTTATAGCAGGGGTTTGAAATGGACCAAACCTCTGGAAGCTCTCATTTCTAGAAATTGTTTCTTTGTGAGTGGGATATTTTTCTGGTTTTCCTGGAGCAAGCATACATTGCAAACTGATACAAGAAAAGCACCAAGTGAAAGAAAAAAAAAATTGAAAAGAAGAAAAAGTGAACTCTAAGTGGAAGTGAAAGGGGGCAAAAAGTTATGTTTAAAAACTAAAGCCAAAACAGAAACTTTCTGACATGCCCACTGCTTTTTCTTGCCCCATCTTAGTTCCACCTCCCATGTAACAGTAGGCTTGGTGCTTTGTGAGCTTGATTAGGGCTCTGGATGTTTTCTAACTGCTTTTCTCATTTAATGTAATTCAGCAGCATTTTGCATGATGCCCCCTCATCTTCAGAGTCATTATATTAAATACAGACCTTGATATAATTATTCCCTGGATCATGTGACCGTTCCCCTTTGTCATTTCCAGTTTTTTGCTGTCATAAATAAATGCTGCCACCAAGTACACCTTTTCCCAAATTTCATATTATGTCTTTAGGAGAGGCTGCCAGAGCCTTCCAGGTGAGGGTTATGATTTAAAACTATTTTGCTAATTTAATGAAGAAATTTGTGAACGTTTCTCCTTCTGTAAAGTTTTTTGGGAGGGAAGCACTGGAATTCCCAGAAGGCCAGTTCAGAATCCAGTTTCACCACTCAGGTGGTATGTTATTTAAACTGTGTAGTGGTTAAGTACTACAGCTGGTAACCTGAATGTCAGCAGTACAAATCCTCCAGGTGCTCCTTGTAAACTCTATGGGGCAGTCCTACTCCGTCTATAGAGTCGCTTTGAGTCGGAATTGACTCTAAGGCAGTGAGTTTGGTTTGGCTTTTGGCTCTATGTCATTTAACCTCTCTGGTCCTCCGTTTCTTTATCTGCAAAATGGAATGATACCAGAGCTTTTATTGAGAGATGAAGTATGGGAAAGTGCTTTTCCACAGTATATTCTATGTGTATCCATCATCGTACCCTACTCTACCTCGAGTTTACCTAATATTTATTACTTATTTGTCATAAGACATTCTGTTTTGTCACCAATCCAGAAAATTTACCAAATCCCGAATCTTGAAAGCCTCCCCTCCCCCCTCCCTTTTCTGCTGACCTGGTGTCTCAAGAAAGCTGTGGGCAAAGTCCCTCCTCTCAGTTCCTTAGTTGCTTTCCTGTTTTTTGAGGAAAGCTATCTAAGCGTGGGAAACCCTGGTTGCGTAGTGGTTAAGTGCTATTGCTGCTCACCAAAAAGAAGGCAGTTCAGATCCACCATACCCTCCTTGGAAACTCTGTGGGGTAGTTGTACTCTGAATTGTCAGAATCGACTCGACAGCAGTGGATTTTTTTTTTTTTTTTTGCTATCTAGGAGGGCAGTCCACTGCAACGCTTCTGGAACCTTGCTGAGAAGGATCCTCCATCAAGGCCTGTGGGTGTCCTTATTACCTGCCCCTGGCGCAGCTTCACCGGCTCTACGGACCAGATCTCAAGTCTGAAAGAAGAGCCCTACTCTCCATCAAAGGTCAAGGACGCTCCGGGTGCCAGAAGCAGACGGAGAGCTGACTCGGCAGGTGCAGGAGCCAGAATCTGTCAGTTACCAGTTCCAAGAAGTTGCCCCTCATGTGTTTTTCTCTGTTGCTAGGAAACCTCGAATCGCTGCTGCTCATTGGTTAGAGCGCCCCCTTGTGTCCCGTGCTCTGTAATAGCGCCTCCAGTGGAGTCGGGTGAAACGTTATTATGTTTTTAGTATTTGATTTTAATCCATTTTACTGTGGAATATAAGATACATAAAAGTACGTGGAATATACATACAGCTTGGCAAATAGTTCTAAAGTACTACCCTATGTAACTGCCACCCAGGTAAAGAAATAGGATACTTCTAGCTGCGCAGACACTTCCACTCCCCATCACACAAATTTCTGAGGTTTAGGATATCTCTGTCTTGCTTTTCTTTATAGTTTTATAACCTGTATATGTATCCTTAAACAATATAGCTTTGGTCTCATCTGTCTGAGAACTTTTTATAAATACATACCTGTGTGTGTATCTCCATTTGGTTTTTACTCTATATTACGTTTATAAGGCTCATCCATGTTGCAGCACACAGATGTAGTTTATTCATTTTCATTGCTGTGTAATATTCTAGTATATGACTGTCCCACAATATATTTATCTATTCTCTTGTTGATAGATTTTTGCACTGTTTTAAGATTGGAGCTACTTTGAACAGTGCTGCTATGAACATTCTTGGATGTGTGTTTTGCTACACATAGGTATTTCTCCTGGTAACAAATCTAGGAGCAGAACTGTGGGAAGATACATCTCTGACTTTACCAGATAACGCCAAACAATTGTCCCACCCCGGAGAGGATGCTCATTCTACTGCTGGATGGACCCACACTCGGCAACGCGGACACTAATTTTTGCCAGTCTCGTGGGTGTGGAATGGTACCCCATTGTTATTTTAGTCTGAATGTCCCTGAGAGTTAATGAAATTAAGCATGTTTTCATATGTTTATTGGCCAGTTGTATTTCCTCTTACTTGTCTATTTAAACTTTACGTCCATTTCCTTCCGGGTTGTCTGTAGCAGATATTGATGGTGCCAACCCATTGTCTTCCTCTGGTTCCAGCAGATGATGTCATGGACAGGTATCTGGTTTGGTTTTTAACATAATTTCAGACTTGCATAAAAGTTTCAAGAATAGAACAAGAAATTCCCATATGTCTTTGCCAGATTCTCAAATATTAATATCTTAATATATTTCATTTATCCTTCTCTCTATATGTACCTTTTTTTCTTGAATTTTACTTTAGGATTTGAAGTGATGTTGTGGAATGACCCACCATGTCTGTGATATTTCTACCAAAAATGCACAGCCTGCACACAATCACAATGAAACATCAGGCAAAGTCAGACTGAGAGATCAAACCAAAAGCCAAACCTACTGTCTTCATGTCAATTCTGACTCATAGCAATCTATAGGACAAAGTGAAACTGCCCCATAGAGTTTCCAAGGAGCACCTGGTGGATTTGAACTGCCGACCTTTTGGTGAGCAGCCACAGCACTTAACGAGTTACCAGGGTTTCCAGTTGAGGGACATCTCACAAAATATCTGATCTAAACTCTTAAAAATGTCAGTCTCATTCAGGACAAAGGAAAAAAAAAACTGCTACAGATTAATGGAGACTAAAGAGACAGTCAGTGTGTCTACTGTGGTGGCTTGCATTGTGCTGTGGATGCTGGAAGCTCTGCCACCAGTATTTCAAGTATCAGCAGGGTGGACAGGTTTCAGCAGAACTTCCAAACCAAGACAGACTAGGAAGAAAGGCCTGGTGATCTACTTCCAGAAATTAACCAATGAAAACCCTATGGATCACAATGGAATATTGCCCAGTATGATACTAGAAGATAAGTGTCCTAGGTTGGAAGACACTCCAAATACACAGTGGTTTCAGTAATAGACTCGAGTATCCCAACAATCATGAAGATAGTCCATGGGCTGTTACCAAGAGTCAGTATGGAATATGATGTATATCTCAGTAAAGTTGTTTTAAAAAGACACACACACAGATTATAGGACCTCTCCATCTCAGGGTTTCTGATCCAGTAAGTCTGGGTGGGGCCTGAGAAACTGCATTTCTAACTGGCTTCCGAATGAAGATGCTGCTAATGCTGATGGTGGCCCTGGGACCACAGCAATAAGCATGAGAATGGGACAGCTACACGCAACAACATGGATGGGTTTTGTAAACATTAATATGAGTGAAAGAAGCCAGACACAAAGCTAGAACTCATATGTCATGGACTGAATTGTGTTCCCCCAAAAATATGTGTGGTGGTTTGGCTGGGCCATCATTCCTGGTATTCTGTGATATTCTTCCAGGTTGTAAATCCTGCCTGTGTGATGTGAATGAGGGTGGATGCGCAGCAGTTGTGTTGGTGGGGAGGGACTTAATGTGTAAGATTTTTTTGTGCCTTGAGGCAGTTTCTTGAGCTATGAAGGAAAGAAGTTAGCAAAGAGATTTGGCAACCTCAGACCACCAAGAATCAGTGCCAGGAGTTCAGTGTATCTTTTGGAAAGGACCAGGGTCCCTGTGCCTCAGAAGCTTCCTATCCAGGGGAACATTGACGACATAGACCTTCCTCCAGAGCCAACAGAGAAAGCCTTCATCTGGAACTGACACCATTAATTTGGACTTTTAGCCTACTGGACTGTGGTGAAATAAAGTTTCTCTTTTTAAAGCCATCCACTTGTGGTATTTCTGTTAGAGCAGCCCTAGCTAAGACACCGTGTATACAAAGTTCAAATCCAGGAAAAATAAACTTCTATTTAGGGATGTATTCATAGGTGGCGATACAAGAAAGAAAAGCAAGAACACTGGTATCATAAAAGTTAGGAATTGATTCCCTGTTGGGGAAAGGAGGAAGTCTCTGGGTGGTATAAGCAGTTAATGTGCTTGTGGGAAGTTTATGTCGATGCAGAGGAGCCTGGGAAGAAAGGCCTGGCAAATTGCTTCTGAAAAATTAGCCCCTGGAAGCCCTGAAGAGCACAGTTCTACTTTGACACACATGGGGTGGTCATGAGTCAGAGTCACCTCGATGACAACTGGCCAGTGCAGAGAGAAGCAGTTAGGACAGGAGGCAAACACGATGTGGTTTCTGGGCACTGTTAACTTTAGAGTCAAAATTACATGGTGCCTCTTTTATGAATGTCCTTTAAACTGTACACTTATATTGAATGTTCTTTTCTGTACTTATATTTCACAATTTTAAAATGTGGAAAGAGAGAATTTTAAAGACTATGGACTTTGTACATGGACATATGTTAACTGGTCTAAATAAATAAACAAGTAGTTATGTTTAAAAAGAAAAAAAGTCAAGTCTGGCTATCCCAAACTACTAGTTGTTTTGTTTTTTGAAGTCTTCAGAATTCCCTCAACTCTACCTCCTGGGGCCTGTGTCCCTTCTTTACTCATACCTGATTCCCTCAAGACTGATGGGCTAGGACACTGGGAGGTCGTCCTACCACTCCTTTCCTCTTCCCTCCGCCCTTCACACTCTGGAGTGGGCTCACGGAATGAGCATGAAGGGGCTGGAGAGACCACCTCCCCATTCCTGCAACACACCTGGCTCCCAGCTCCACTTCTCTCTCTCTAGGCTCCCTTATTACTGACTGAACTGTCCCCTCAAATTATGTAAACTCTAACCTCTGCACTTGTGGTTATAATCCCATTTCGATTAGTGTAGGTTGTAGCTAGAGTCAATCTCTTTTGAGATATAAAAGAGATTATATAAGCAAGCAAGAAACAGGGGGAAGAGAGATGCCAAGTCACATGAAGATGGCCCAGGAGCAGAAGCTGAGACCAGGACCTTCCTCCAGAGCCCACAGAGAAAAAAACCTTCCCCTAGAGCTGACATCCTGAATTCAGGCTTCCAGCCTCCTAAACCATGAGAAAATAACTTTCTGCTTGTTAAAGCCACCTACTTCCAATATTTCTGTTCACAGCAGCACTGGATGACTCAGACACCCCTTATACCCTAGAGTTTCCCACCATCACCGTCCTTTACTGAAAGAAGGTCTGCCAGGCTCATTTCTCTCTGATACCTTCCCAGGCCTCTTCCTGCCTCCCTGGGCCCAGAGGCCCCCACCAGGTCTTCTGTAGGCCTTTGATCTGCCCTCTAAGGGCCAAGTTAAAAGAGAAGGCTCAGGGAAGAGGAAGATTCATTTGCAACATTAGTTGAGCACCTACTATCCCCCCTCTAACAGAGCGCTTACATTCTAACGTAACACTTCTGTTCTGCCATGTTTTACTCACTGTATCTGCTCTCCATCTCCCTTCATACAGAACACAAACTATGTCTGGTTTCCTAACCTTGGCACTATTGCTGTTTGGGGCTGGATAATTCTTTACTTTGAGGTCTGTCCCGCTGACTATAGGACATTTAGCTGCATCCTTGACCTCTACCCACTAGTGCCGCCAACACCCTCCCTGGTGGTGTAGCAGTTAAATGCTATGTCTGCTCATCAAAAGGTTGGCAGTTTGAATCTGCCAGGTGCTCCTTGGGACCTCTATGGGGCAGTTCTACTCTGTCCTATAAGGTTGCTATGAGTTGGAATTGACTCCATGCCAATGGGTTTGGTTTGGTTTATAACTACATAGTACAGTGTGGTTGAAGCTAAGAAAACATGCTGAGTGAAATAAATAAGACATAGAAGGTTGCATGTGTTACAGCATGAAACCCTTTCTTTGAAGTGCAAAACCAATGAAAACTAAAAAATGTTATTTTGGCCTCCCTGTTTGTAATAAAAATTTAAAGAGAAGGTACTGATTTGCATAGACTTCAAAGTGATTGTCTCAGAAGGGGAGGCAGGAATTCAAAAGAATGAAGCAGAACATATGCAAATTGTTGGTCTGTTTCCCACTTGGGGAATGGTTTCATAAACCCTGGTTACATGTATTTGTGTGTGTGATAACTACATAGTTTTAAAAAAATCACCTCTTCAACAATCTTCACATGACAGTCCAGTGACATTCAGTATGTTCATCATGTTGTTCAGCCACCACCTTTAACTGTCCCCAAGTTTTCCAACACATTTAACAGAAGCTTAGTGTCCCCTAAGTGTTGTGGCTTCCTCTCCGCCTACTGTCCATCCCTCGTAAGCACTAATAAGCTTTGATCACTATACACTTGCTTGTTCTATTTCACATAAGTGACAGCTCAAAATACCTATCTGACTTTTAAATGCCGAGGTTCCTCAAAGCTTGGTCCTGGGCCCTATTCTTTTCCTACTCTAACTTGTATTCCCAGCTTCTACCATAATGCCTGGCACATAGTAAATTCAACTGTTTATTGACTTCCCGTTGTTCAAGTAGGTATTGACACCTTCTAGAAAGTTATCACTAGGCAGGGCTTTTTACCTGTTTACCAGTTCCATATATCTAACAGCACAAGAGATGCAGCCTCTTAATTTGCTACAGAGAACTCAAAATAATCATGTGCAAGACAGAAGGTATCATCTGGTATTCTACCCCTCTTTACTGCCCCTCCCCCATTCATTCTGCTCTTCTTTCATAATAATAGAGTTGGTTTGGGAACATGGTTACCCAGCAAGTGACTACATCTGCCAGCCTTGTTTGCAGGTAAGTGCGGCCAAGCAACTGAAGTCTCAAAAATGGAACGTGAATCTATGTGTGTAACTTCCCTGTCCTTGCTTCAAAAAAATTTGATTACCCTCTGTTTCCTCTCATTTTCCCTTCCCCCAGACTGGAAAGTGGCCCTAGTGACCATCTGGCTTTTGTCACACAAACTAGGGCAATACTCTAAGGGATGGCTGAGCCACAGATGAGTCCCTAAGTCACCACATGGAGCAGATCCTAATTACCTAACTTTAGAATGTTACTGAGAGAAAAAATAATCCATTTCGTTTAAGCTATTGTGTTTGGGACCTGGTTTTTGCAGTGGCTAAGGCTATATTCCTAGGTGGTGCACTCCCAAACCAGCTTCTTCACCTACATCCATGAGGGGATATACCATCAATGCCATTATGTCAATTGGGCATTTACGGATGCAAGAGACAGAAACTCCACTCAGGGTTGAGTGAAAAAAAAAGGGAAATTTATTGCCCCATAAAACACTGCTATCTCCAGATGCAGCTCCATTCAGAGACTGGGCTTGTATTCTCAGCCTCTCTCGTTTCAACTCCAGTCTGTTCTCAGACTCACCTTGGTGGCAAGGTCGTGGCAGTTGCCCCCAAATTCGCATTATCACAGAGTAGAAATTGTTTCTGTCTTGTAAGCCTGAGCAAAGGTCTCTGTTGCAACTCTCTATTGCTGGGTAACAAGCCATCTCAAAGCTCAGTGGCTTAAAACAAGAACAATTTACTATGTTACAAAAGTCTTCAATATGGCTTGAGCTCAGCTGGATGGTTCCTGCTTTATATAGTGTCTGCTGGAACTCAAAAGTCCAAAATGCTTTTTCACTCACCTGTCTGGTGCCTCAGCTGGGAAGTGAAAAAGCTTGGAGTTGGCTGAATCTCTTTCTATGTAGCTTCTCCACATGAATAGCTTGGGCTGATTCATAAGTTTCTTACATGGAGACTAAATTTCAAGATGAAAAGCAGAAGCCGCCAGACTTCTTAAAAGTTCAACGTGGGACAGTCACATGTTACTTCCATCCCATTGCATTGGTCCAAACAAGTCACAGTCCGGGATTCAAAGGGAGAGAGACACATGAATATAAGGAAGGGAGAAATTTTGGGTGCCCATCTTTGGAGACTTGTCACCTGTAAAACTGTTAGTTCTATTCTGAGCCTGAATTTGTTGGTTTACAACTATGCTGGTGTCTTAGTCATCTAGTGCCACTGTAATAGAAATATCACAAGTGGATGGCTTTAACAAAAGGAAATTTATTCTCTCGCAGCCTAGTAGGCTACAAGTCTAAATTCAAGGCATCAACTCAAGGGGAAAGTTTTCTCTCTCTGCTGGCTTTGGAGGAAGGTCCTTCTTATCCAACTCCCCCCCCCCAGACTAGGAGATTCTCTGCGTAAGAACCCTAGGTCCGAAACAAGTGCTCTACTCCTAGTGCACCTTTCTTGGCAATATGAGATGCCCTACTCTCTCCCTGATCCCCTTTTATTTCCTATAAAATAAAAGGTGGTGCAGGTTACACCTCAGGGAAACTCATTTACACTGGATCAGGTATATGACCCTAGTAAGAGTGATAAATTCCCACCCTAATCCTCTTTAATACAAAATTATAATCACAGAATGGAGGACAACCACACAGCACTGAGAGTTAAGACCCAGCCAAACTGATAGACACATTTTGAGGGAGGACGTAATTCAATCTACGACAGTTGGTATGTCAGACACTCAAAAAGGAAAAAGAAGAGAGGTGATACTGGGAACAACTAGTGCCTTTGCACATGTCCTGGTCCTAGAATACGCTGATCAGCTAATACCAGGCAGGCCTGTCCTTTGAGCTGGTGCTGAATCAAGGAACCCAAACCTCTTTGCATGCAAGTTTATTCTTTAAAGGAAAGTTGGACTGTCAAAAACCACTACAGAGCAAGTAGTAAATATCTACTACAAGCACCTACCAATTGGCCCCAAGTGGAGTTCTGAGAACATTCTAGACTCCTCTCTTTCCTCCACTACATTCATTCATTCATTCATTCATTCACTCACTAAACAAGCTCAGAGTCTAGTGGGGGAGATCAATACAGAAGCAGCCCATTACCATGCCAGGTGTTAAGAACTCCAACCACAGGAAAATCTCAGAGGGCTGGAGGTAAGCAGACTTGTGTTTTTCAATTCCTACTGTGGATTTCACCTTTAGGATGTCTTCAAGTCTCCCATTCCTTCTGATCCTGTGGCAACCAGGCGACCAGTGTCCCTTCCCTCTAATTTCACCACCTGTATTAGTTTGGGAAACCCTAGTGGTGTAGTGGTTAAGGGCTACAGCTGCTAACCGAAAGGTCCGCAGTTTGAATCCACCACGTGCTCCTTGGAAACTCTATGGGGCAGCTCTACTCTGTTCTATAGGGTCATTATGAATCAGAACTGACTCAACAGCAACAACTTGTTTTTGGTATTGGTTTAGGTCCTCTGAGAAGCTAGTGCCAAGATCACATTAAATGTACAAGGATTTTATTAGGGAAAGACCTATGGGAGACAAAATGAGGAGAGAGCCGTTTCAGTCACCTGGTACTACTCTAACAGGAAATACCACGAGTGGCAGGTTTTAAGAAAGGAAGGCTTAGTCTTATACAGTCTGGCAGGCTGCAAGCCCAAATTCGGGATGTCCACTCCAGAGGAAGGATTTTCCCCCAGTCGGCTCTGGAGGAAAGTCCGGAATTGTATCAGTCTTTGTCCAGGGAGCATCTTGGCGCAGGAACCTCAGGTCTGAAGGACGCGCTCTTCTCCCGGTGCAGCTTTCTTGGTGGTGTGAGGTTCCCAATTCTCAGCCTGCTTCTCCTTCCCTTCATCTCTTGCAGGATGAAAGGATTAAGGATGGGGCAAGCCATACTCCAGGGTGCAAGGAGGTGATCCTATGAAGGGATTTACAGCCCCACACTAATCCTTTAACAGCCAGCATAAGAAGACCACAAAATGGAGGACAGTCACAAGATACTGGGAATCATGGCCCAGGCACATGGCTACACATATTTTTGGGGGGACGCAATTCAACCCACGACAGGAGCTATGGCGGCTATGAGAGCCATGGTTGAGTCTAGACCCAGGCAAAGAAAAGGAGAAAGGTTTGGTGGAAAAGTCCTAGTTGGCCAGGCAGTCTAAGGAAGGTTTGACAAGGCTGTCTGGGAGTCCTCAAACCCAAGACGGCTGTTAGAGTGGTCCTATGTCTCCCAGAAAGGGGCCTGCCTTAGTTTCCCTCTCTGCTAAGTCACTGGCTGAAGCATCTGCAGGAAGCTAGGCTTTCTGCCAAGAAAGCACTGCAGATCTTGCTCATTAAGATCTTGGAGTTACAGGTCCGTGAGACTCACTCTCATGGCTCCCCAAGCCCCCCCAAACCACTGCTGTCGAGTCATTTCTGACTCCTCACAACCCTTGAGGACAGCGTAGAACTGCTTCATAGAGTTTCCAAGGAGCCCCTGGTGAATCTGAACTCCTGATCTTTTGGTTAACAGCTGTAGCCTCGTGGCTTCCAAAAAAACCCGACCAAATCCAGTGTGATCAAGTCGATTTCGACTCACAGAGACCCTAGAGGACAGAGTAGAACTGCCCCATAAGTTTCCAAGGAGCGCCTGACAGATTTAGACTGACAACTTTTTGGTTAACAGACATAGCACTTAACCACTACGCCATAGGGTTTCCTCCTGAGCTCCACAACCCCTTAAATTCCGTCTCCCACATGGCTGCTGGAGTGATCTTTCTAAAATGCTATCTCCCTGTGCCATTCCTCTGCTCCAAGCTCTTCCACGGCTCCCAGGAATCACAGACCAAGTCCTAGTTCCTATCCCAGCTCTCGAGGTTGTGCTGTGGGGTAAAGGGTGGAAAACATTTTACCCTATATGTTCTACTGCTCACCACTTCTCACCTCTGTTCACACTGTCAGCCAGAACCCACATGGTAGAGCGGGTAAGTGCTGCGTTTGCTAACCCTAAAGGCAGCAGGTAGAATCCACTAAGCACTCCTTGGAAACTCAACGGAGCAGTTCTGCTTTGTCCTATAAGGGTGCTATGAGTTTGATTTGACTTCACAGCAGTGGGTTTGGTTTGGGCTTTGTATTCACACCTTCACCACACTGGACTGTCTACCAAGCACTCCCCAGGCTTGCTAGCCTCTCTTATCCTGCCCTGTCCTTGCCCGTGCTGTGCCTTCTGCCTGCATGCCCTTTCCTGCACCTCCCTCTTCAAAGCCCATCTCTGATGTCTCCTGCCTTTCCCAGCCTCCCAGGCTCAGCTAGTGACCCCCTCCCCCAGGCTCTACCCCTGACTCAGGTTCTCTGGAACAGGCAGAGGATCCTGTCACCTCCTTCTTAGGCTTTCCTCCTCTCCCCCCACAGCAGCTGGCCTGTAGTGGCCTCACTCTCACTATCCCTGTCCTCCCTCCGCTGTGATCCCAGCAGGAGTCCAGCACACAATGTCCAGGGCAGTCAAAGGCAGAAGCCTGCCTCCAACAGCCCCCCTCCTCTTAACCTCTTTTTCCAGTCTCGCCTTCCCTGGCTCAGGATTCAACGTCCTATTTTTAGACCACACTTTGGACAGAGGCCCTAGGAATCGCTGCAGACCTGAGGTGTAACCTGAGCTGGCATTGGCCTTGAGCTAGCCTGAGAGACAGAGAAGAGCAGCAGAGAAGAGAGTTCAAGGGCAGGGCTGGGCATGGGGCCCCAGGGAGCATCGTACTAGCATTGACTATCCCTCAGCTGAGATCTGGAGGGTGGAGGGCTTTCTCCCAGGGCAAGAGGGGCTCCTACTCACCAGTCTAACCCTCTCCTTTACAGCTGAGGCCCAGAGAGGCCAAGGTTATCTGCAGAGATCCAGGATTTGAAGTCCTGTCTCCATCATGCAGTCACTATGCCAAAAACTGGCACGTGGACAGAAATACCAGCACTCATGCGTGGTCTTGGTCTGGCTTTGTCTCCCGTTCTGTGTGTGCCCCTTTCAGTGCCTGTCTCCAGCTGAATATTAGGGGAGAGCCCCAGTGCAGAGGCTGTCAGCTGGAGGCCTGCAAGCTGATCTGATTTGGCCCACAAAATATTTGAATTAAAAAAAAAAAAAAGTTTTGGTTAGCTGCTGTCAAGTTGGCTTCAACTCATGGCAACCTTACCCATAAGAGAACTAAACAAGGCCCAGTCATGCACCATCTTTGCGACACTGGTATGTTTGAGTCCATTGTTTTAGCTGTTGTGTCAATCTATCTCGTTAAGTAGCCTCCTCATTATTATTGATCCTCTGTCAACCATGATGTTGTTTTTCAGAGACTGGTTTTTCCTGATGATGTGTCTGAAGTATGTGAGCCAAAGTCTTGCCCTCCTAGCTCCTAAGGAACTTTCTGGCTGTGCTTCTAAGACAGATTTGTTCATTCTTCAGGCAGTTGACGGTATATGTTCAATCCTCTTGCTGATACCACAATTTGAATGCATTGATTCCTCTTTGGTCTTCATTTTTTCATTGTCCAGCTTTCATATGCGTATAGCCAAAAGCCACTGCCTTTGAGTCGATTTCAACACACAGTGACCGTAAGGACAGAGTAGGACTGCCTCACAGAGTTCCCAGGAGCACCTGGTAGATGTGAACTGCCAATCTCTTTTGGTTAGCAGCTGTGGCACTTAACCACTACGTCACCAGGGTTGCTCATGCATACAGGGAGATTGAAAACACCGTGGTACTAGCCCACAGCTGAAACCAGTAGTGAAGCCAGCACTTTAGAAAAGAAATAGACTGGATTTGGAGACACAGAGTGGTGCAGCTGGTGTGTGTACTTTATGGTTTAATATAGATATGAGGCTGTCCTACTGGCCTTTTTTTAGCGGGGAGAGGAGGGGTCAGGTGTTCGTTGAGTGGATAGTGGAAGAGCAGAGGGGATAAGTGTGCTGTCATGGGGTAGAGAGAGCAGATCAACTTGCACAGTGGCTGGTGCTTGGGGTTTTATGCGGCAAATTGACTTGGATTGTAAGTTTTCACTTAATCACAATAAAAAATTTAAAAAAGATCATGGCTTGGGTCATGCACACCTTAGTCATCAAAATGACATCTTTGTGTTCAGTTTTGAAAATGAATTGATAATATTAAAAAACCTGATTTCTGACCTCTGCTGAGAAATAAGCAGTCTTTGACATCCCTGGTAGAACCGGCCTTTATCATGCCCATCCAGAGGTCAGCACCAACAAGGCAGGACTCCTTTCTCAGAAGACCAGATTCTGCACCATTCTGTCTCTCCCATGGGTCTAGGTTCTAACAACTCCAACCTCTTTCCTTTGTCTCCCCAGCCCCGATGGTGGTAAAGCTCTCTTTGCCATACTTTAGTGGTCCCTGTTTGCGTTTTCTGTCCTCCTGTGTCCATTTAGGGGTCCCTGGGTAGTACAAAATCCCTGGTGGCGTAATGGTTAAGTGCTATGTCTGCTAACCAAAAGGTTGGCAGTTCAGATCTGCCAGGCACTCCTTGGAAACTCTATGGGGACAGTTCTACTCTGACCTATAGATTCACTATGAGTTGGAATCGACTCGACAGCAGTGGGCTTGGGCAGTTTGGCTGCTAACTGAAAAACTGGAGGCTTGAGTCCACTGAGAGGTGTCTTGGAAGAAAGCACCAGGAATCTATTCTGAAGAGTTAGCTGTTGAAAACCCTGTGGAGTAGAACACAGGTCTGCTGTCACACACATGGGGTCACGATGAGTCAGAGTTGATTTGATGGCAACTGGATCTGCTGCCGCCTGTTTAACAAATCCTCTCTAGTAAATTCCCTCTGTTACAGTGTCTGGTGTGGTTCCTATTTTCCTAACCAACCTCTAACTAATGCCACGGAGCTGGTATTCCTGCCCGGCTGCAATGAACAACAGTTGTCCCTTTGCTGGGAGATAGGCTATCTTAGTCATCTAGTGCTGCTATGACAGAAGTATCACAAGTGGATGGTTTTACCAAAAAGGAATTTATTTTGTCACAGTCCACTAGGCTACAAGTCCAGATTCAGGGTGCATGCAGCAGAAAGCTTTCTCTATTGGTTCTGGAGGATGGTCTCTGTTGTCAATCTTCCCCTGGACTGGGAATTTCTGGGACAGAGGGACCCTGGGTCCTTTGCGAAGCAGAGCACACTCAGCTGCCAGCGCTGCTTCTTTCCTGATAGTATGAAGTTCTCAACTCTGCTTTGCTTCCCTTTCATTATAGCTCGAGTGATTGCCTCAGGGCACAAAATAATCTTACATATTAAGTCCTGCCCGACCAACACAACTGCTGCCCATCCTCCTTCGTTAACATCACAGAGGCAGAGTTTATAGCTTATAGGAACATCACACAATACGGGGAATCGTGGCCTAGCCTAATGGCTAAACACATTTTGGGGAGGGGCATAATTCCCTCTGTGACACAGACGTTCCTCTTCTCGCCCTCCCCAACTCCCTACTTTTCTACATCTGGTGGACATCATTCATTTACAGATGACATCATTTACAGGTGGACATCATTCATTCAGATGACCCTAAGGGCATCTGATTTGTGATCCAGCTCTGACAGCATAACTTCCACTTATTGAGAACCTACTGAGGTGCCAGAGACTGTGTCTAAGACTCGATATAATTATCTATGTAATCTTTACCACAACACTGTGAGGTAGGTGCTCTTGTGGTCCCCACTGCACAGATGAAAAAAAAACTGAGGCTTAGAGAAGGATGGAGTTGTTCAAAGTCACAGACAGGAGGTGGCAGAGCCTGCCCCAGGAATCCAAGCACTCCCTGTAAACAGAGGCTAATCAAACTGCCTTGAAGTCAGTATTTTCATATTTTCCATCATGAAACTTTGAGTTTTGTTTGATAAATGTCTGATTATAAATATCTGTAAATGTTTGATAAATATTTCTAAATGTTTGATAAGTCCCTGATTATCAAACAAATAAAAAGGGGTCTCTTCAGAAGAAAGTCACATACAAGTTCTTGAAATCAAAATCTTAGAAACTATTTCCTATGTCTTCAATTCCTCATCTGTAGAACAGAGCTCAAGACAAGGTTCCCTCACAGGGGTGTGGTGAGGATTAAATGACCTATGTGTATAAAGACATGTAAGGAGTACTAAATAAATACTAATATTATTACCTCAACCTAAGAGATTATTAAGCAAATGCTGACACATATTAAAAAAACAAAACCCAGTGCCCATGGGTCGATTCCGACTGATAGCAACCCAATAGGGCAGAGTAGAACTACACCATAGAGTTCCCAAGGAGCACCTGGGGGATTTGAACCGCCAAGCTTTTGTTTAGCAGACATAGCACTCATCTACTAAGCCACCAGGGTTTCCATTGACATATATGGTGGTTAGAAATGAAGCTATGGAAAGTACCTAGTAATGGCTAAATGCTTATTAAATGTAAAAGAAAAAAGGGGACAAAATAAAAACAAATGAACTCATGCATTAAAAAGATTCATCGCAAACATGCCAAAATATTAACTGCGGTTGGTTTGGGACTTTTTTCCCTAGTGAAAATATAAAAAAATAATAATAAATCATTAAAAAGAAGCACAATACTCTCCCAAGCTGATTTACAAATTCAGTATAATCCCATCAAAATTCCCACTGGCTTCTTTGCAGAATTTGACAAATTAATCTTAAAAACTTGTGTGGAAATGCAAGAGACCTAGAATAGCCAGAGTAATTCTGCAAGAGAAGAAAGTTGGGGGATTCACAGTACCTGCTTTTAAAACTTACTATGAAACTAAATAGTCAAGACAGCGTAACAGTAGACATATAGAACAATGAAATAGAATTGAGAGTCTAGAAATAAACTCTTGTGTTCATGGTTAATCGACTTTTGACAGGTTGCCAAGACCAATAGGGAAAGAATACTCTTTTCAACAAATGGCGTTAGGACATCTGCATCTTCACATGCAAAATAACAAAGTTGGACTCCTACCTCACACCATATACAAAAATAAATTCAAAATAGATCAAAGAAATAAACATAAGAGCTAAATAAAACTGTAGAGAAGAAAACGCAGATGTAAATCTTTATGATTTAGTGTTGGGCAATGGTTTCTTAGCTAGAACTCCAAAAACACAGGCAACAAAAGAAAAACTGTAAATCGGACATTACCCAAATTAAAACCTTTTGTGTTTCAAAGGATACCATCAAGAAAGTGAAAATACAGCCCACAGAATCAGAGAAAATAGTGCAAATCATGTATCTGATAAGGAGCTTGTATCTAAAGAACTCTTAAAAACTAAACGACCCAACTTAAAAAATGCAGAAAGGATCTAAATAGACACTTTTCCAGAGGAGGTACATGAATGGTCAGTAAGGTCATGAAGCCGCTTGACATCGTCAGCCGTGAGAGCTTCTGAATCAAGCTGTGTGGGTTGTTCTCTGTACAAAGTGGCCCAGCCTGGGGGCCTGCAGGGACTAAAATCAGTTCTCATTTCACAGCCAGGCCAAGCACCTGTTTCAGGCTTGTGACTCACCTCTAAGAAAAACCAAAAACCAAACCCACTGCTGTCAAGTCCATTTCAACTCATAGTGGAGTCTGAAATAATTCATGCTGTGAGAAGTTCCCCTTTCTAAATTCCCACAGTGAGGTCCTAGTGCTTCCATTTCTTTCCTTCCTATACCATCCATCCATTCTCCAAGACCTGTAGGTTTGTCCTATTTCCCTCTGTGGGTCAGAGGTCACTGGATTCTGCCCCTCCCTAGGAGGCCCAGCAGAAACGAGACAACTAACTGGCCCACACAGAAGAAGAGCGTCTAGTCAGACCTGATGTCCCAGGCTTTGACATTAGGGCTGTACCAGGACAGCAGGAACTCAAGAACTCTATTCTTCTGAGGGAATTTCTAAAGCATCATTTAGAACACTGACTTAGAACAAGCGTACAATATTCTTGTAGTACCAGTTGCCTTGAGAGGTAATACGGCTTTTGACACTAGAGGTATGGGAGCTGAGGTTGGGAAAACCTAGAAAAGAACATAAAAGTCCTTAGGAATTCTCTGGTTTCCTTAAGATAAATTTTCCACCAGACTGCAGTGATCTCAGCAAAATAAGGACCCACATTAAGATTTTCATAAGATTAATTATTCAATTTTTAACTCTATTTTGTTTCTGATTGTAATTTGTTTACCTTTTTTTTGGTGCAAAACTGTTCTTTCTTTTATAAATGGTGCTGATAGTAGGTGATGTCTTTTATTGTTTTTATTGTTCTCAGTTGGTTAAGGGTTGGTAGCCTCCCTATTGTGTAGGTCTGCACATTTGATGGTCCATCAGACTGGAGGGGCCCCTGAGGACATGGCCTGTAGACTGTTAGCCCAGAGCCGAAATCAGTCCTGCAGCCAACTCTTCAAAGATTGGACTGGACTATAAGACATAGAGGGATGTTGGTGAAGAGTGTGCTTCCTGGCTTACGTATATACATGACGCATCTCTCATCCAAAAGTGAGATGAGAGTGTGGAGGGGGACAGGAGTTGGCAGACAGGAAGTACATGGTGAAAATGAAGAGTGTGCTGTCACAGGAGGTTGGGGGGAGAGCAATTAGGGTTGCATGATGGTGGGGGGCTTCATGTGGCAAATTGATTTGGATTGTAAACTTTCACTTAAAACACAGTAAAATATTTTCTTAAAAAAACCTATAGGCCTCAGAAATCCCAAAGTCTGAGAATCATCGGTCCGCTCCAGCTCCCTGGGGCGCTAGTCTGCCTGGGGTGGGGTACTGGATTAGCCAACCTCCTTAAGGCCATTTGGCAGAAGGAGAGCTCAGGCTTGGATTTAGTTTCTGTTGTGTTATTGACTTGCTGTTGAACTTGAACATGTTAGTAAGAGCCTCTTTGAGCCTCTGTGAATTGGGGATAATCCCACAGTTCAAGGCTACTGTAAAAATTAAGACAGATGACATATGTGAAAGTACTTGAACCATCACAAGCATGCGAAAAAGCATCCTCCAAAAGTCTGTAAGCCCAATGAAGCTTCCTATTTTTCTCTCCCGCTGATTGAAAAGTTTTCATTTTTTTTAATCATTTTTCATACTGGTGTTGTCTTCAGTGTGTTTCTCTCTTTGTCACTGTCCTTCTTGATACGTAAGTCTAGAACTGAACACATGCTATAGTTCTGGTCTGGGCAGTGCAAGGAGAATCGACTAACATTTCCTTCAGTCTAGACTCTGTAACTCTACTAATGAAACCCAAGTTTGCTATGGATTTTGCTCTGCGTCCTCACGTCACTTTTTTGGTATTTGCTGAGCTGAGCATATCTAAGAGCCCAGATCTCTTGCATAGAATGTTGCAAAGCTCTATCTCCCATTCTGAACCTGTGCAATTGGAAATCTTGGACCTCAAGTGAATGGCTACAGCAGATCTCTCCTCTTTTCTACTTTATCCATCAGGACAAGGCGTTCTCCCTGACTTGATGGGGTCAACAAGTCCTTATGTTCGAGAAACCCAAAGGAATATTTAGCTGGCTCTCTTTAGTCCAGGATAGAGAATGTTTCTTTGAATCCTGATGGACTTTACGCAGTGAAGCTGGTCCTGGGTAGCAGGACTGAAGGAAGATGCCTGGATGTTGTGACTCTAGTCCCCAACACCTCATCTGTGTCAGGGTTACACAGGAAGCCCAGCCAAGTGACTCCATAGCTCAGGGCAGTGGACTGTCTGTCTGTCCTGGTGTGACTCTGTTGAATCTAAAAGCCTACAGGAACGGACTGAGGATTTTGAGAGAAACCTTGAGACCAGATAGATTACAGCTTGCAGGATCTAGGGGTCTCCTGCTGTCTTCCAAAAGAAAGGATATCCCAGAGTCCTCCTGCTGATCCGGGTAGTTCAGAGGGCTCGGGCACCCACTCTGCCTTCCCGCCTGACCACTGGGTTGCAGGTTGAATGTTGCCCAAATGATGCCCTAGCCCTAGGCTGCCACCGCCAATGTTCACATCACTTGGAAGGGAAAGCACTCTGTTTATTGCTCTAGCTTGGCCTTCCCACATGGCTCCCACATGTTGCTTGTCAGTCCGTCTTCATGGGCTCAGGGCATGCAGTGGTGGTTAGACTGGGGTCTGGCTCAGCTGCCTGCCCAGTACTGGCCTCAGTCAGTCCTCCTAAACCCTGGAAGGCAAAGTCACACAATGACATGAGATTCTGAAAGGAGCCAGGCCTGGTCCTTATACTCCCAGATGCCCAAACACCTGTTCACTGCTGGAATGATACAGTCAACCCAGAAGCCATGGGTTTCCATGACTCACAGCCATTGCAGCTATTTTCTCTTTTACTAATTAAAGGGGTTTAAGGAAACAGAAGGAGTTGGCTTGATGATTTGGTGACATGCCAAGTATTTCCCCAGCACAGAGAAAAACAGACCTTTCTGTTTTGAGACATAATGGTATGCATGAAGCTACAGGTCAAGAAAGAGGATCTGCTTTAGCCCAGCTCAGCTACTCCAGCTGTGTGACCCTGGGCAAGTCACTCCACCTTCCTGAGTCTCTGTTTCCTCATTATTTAAGTAGAAGGAAACTACCACCACCTCCCTAGCTGCTACTAGGAAAATAAAATCACAGAGAAGATAGCATTGAGAAACATGTGAAGCATGAGAGAATGAGAAGTAGTCAGACTCTCATCGCTTCTGCACCGTGTCTCATCACAGTTAAGGATTTCTGCATCCCTTCCTCATTTGAACTTTACAACATCCTTGTGCAGTATCTATTATTATATCCATTTTCCAGTTGAAGAAACTGAGGCTGTAAGAAGCTACAGGGCCTGTCCAGGTTCAGAGAGCTGGTAAACTGACAGAAGAGGTAAGACTTAAATGTGGGGCCCTAACTCCAAATCCCGTGCTCTTTCTTGTCACATCTTGTTCAAAACTGAAGACTCTGATAGGGAGAGAACAAACTTAGGAAGAATTTAAAAGTTACCCAATAGCCTAAACTTCTGAAAGAGGGGGATGAAGCCGTGCAGGACGCTGTGGATCCGGTACACTGTACAAAAACAAAGACAAAAGAGGTGTTGAGGCTTGTGCCCCCTTAGGTGATATGGGGTCAGATTCTTCCACTTGCCCACCCCAGACAAAAGCCTAGCCCACACAAACAAAGCACTAATAGTGGAATTTCAGGTGGCAGGTTGAGCTTAGATAATAGTGATAATTATTATTACTAAAAACAACACTGGGCCATAGTATAATGCTAGGGAACTTGGCTGAATTCAGCACCCAGTCCTGTTAACGAGCTCATTTGAAGCATCTGGCTCATTCTGTTTGCCACTTTAAACTGTTTTTGTTGCATTTTTATGGAGCTGCCTAATTTTTCCACTGGGTTTGGCCAGTTATCTCAGATTGACCTTGGAAGTGGTCAGGAAGAAAACATGAGTATAATGACATTTAAAAAAAAATGTTTAGGTCATGACCAATCTCTGGTTCCTGGCAAGCATGGTGGCCAGGACAGCTACCCCTGCCAAGATACTATGGGTAGGCCTTACCCAGCCCAAAGTAGATGCCAACGGTCTCCAAGGAGGCAAAGGTGAGCAGACCAACCCCGAGGGACATAAACCAGTCTAGAAAGGAAGGCAGGGGAGAGCATGGTGAGCCGCGGGTCTGCCAGTCCCCACCGCATTCCCTTCCACGCCAACCCTCACTCCGTGCCCCCAGCCTTCCTGGTACTACTCCCGGCTCCCGGTGCCAGGTTACCCTTGCAGGCTCTCCTCCATTCCCATTTCCCTACACTGTCTCTCTCGTGCTGCTGCTTGTCCCTTCCCTGTCCCCCCAATCCCTACACTTGTACTGTTTCTTCTCCCCAAAGCCATTGCTCCCCCAGCACAGCTGCTCCCGCTCTGTGCCACCTCTCCCCACAGTAGGGTCCCCAGAATCCCCTGCTTACCTGCGTAATAGTGATAAGAAACCAGCAAAGCCCCGATGGCAAAGCAGAGGAGGACAAAATGAAAAAACTCGTCTGTAAAAGCGGAGGTAAGGGATTACGATTTGTTTGCTTCTCTTTTTAAATTACAGAATGTATTCTGGTCTCTGCTCATATGTAACTTTATTCAGGGATGCTTGCCCCTGACCAGCTGAACCAAAATATTACCCAGGCCCCACTGCTTTCCAGCTCTTATCTCACTTTATTATTTTTGTAAGGCTTATCACCACACAACGTATTGTATTTTCGTTTCTGTGTTTATCCTCTGTCTCCCCCAGTGGGAGGCCGACTCCTCCATGGGCAGGGATTCTAGACTGTCTATCCCCGGCCAGAAGCCAGGGACCAGAGCAAGGCTGGCCCTCAGGGGTGCGCAGTACTTTATTTGTGGAATGAATATTAAACACAGCTAAAAAAAAAAAACACACAAAAAAACCAGATGTGTCCATTGTAAATTAGATGTTTCACATGCCCCGCTGTCCCTCCCAATCTCACTCCTGAAAGTGAGCAATGATTGCCAAAACCTTTGCAGGCATACTTATACACATTTTTTAATTTAAAAAAAGGGGGGGGGAACCAGTATATATACCCACTGCTTTGCAATTTGCTTTTTTCCTTCTGCTGACAACCCAAGCTGTGTTTCCACCTCAGAGTACAGAGATCTGTCTTTTTCTTTTCCACGGCTGCCTGCTGTTCTGTAGAATATAAATTTACCCTGATTTATTTAACTGGTCTGCCAGGGAAGTAGGGGCAATGGCGGTCCAGTGGCAGAACTTTAACCTTCCGTGCAGGAGACCTGGGCTCAATTCCCAGCCAATGCCCCTCAGGCATGGTCACTGCGCATCTGTCAGTGTTGGCTTGCACTCTGCTATGATGCTAAACGAATTTCAGTGGAGCCTCTAGACTGACACAGAGTAGGAAGAAGGTCCTGGTGATCTATTTCTGAAAAACAGCCAATGACAACTCTGTGAATCACAACAGTATGATCCACAACCATCGTGGGGTTGGCACAGGACCAAGCAGCGTTTCAGTCTGCTGTGCACGTGTCACCTCGAGCTAACGACGACAACCATTTCTCTAACTGTTGCTGTTAGTTGCTGTCACGCTGAGTTCAACCCTTGGTGTCCCTATGTGTTACGGAGCGGAACTGCCCCATACAGCTTTCTTGGCTGTAATCTTTATGGAAGCAGATTGTCATCTCTTTCTCCCTCCAGGTAAGTTCAAAATCTCCAACCTTTAGGTTGACAGCTGAACATGTACCTGTCTGTGCCACCCGAGCACCTGATGTTGTTGTGTGCCACTGAGTCAATTCTGATTCATAGCAGCCCTATAGGACAGAGTAGGACTGCCTCATAGAGCTTCCTAGGCCGTGATCTTTAGGGGGAGCAGATTCTCAGGTTTTTCTCCCACTGAGCTGCTGGTGAGTTCAAACCGCCAACCTCTGGGTTAGAAGTCAAGCACTTAACCATCATAATACCAGGGCTCCTCCCAGGGCACCTAGAGGTGTCCAATTTTTGCTGTTACTGTGCAAGCTGCACAAACATCTCTACAACTGAAGCTCTGGGCGCTTTTGCTCTATTCCTGGAGGCCCAATGCTTGTAAGACGATGCAGGCTCAAAGTTTCACACAGTTAGCAGAGGTAGGAGGAGGAGAGGAGGGGTGAGGCCTGTGCCCAGGGCAAGCATGCAGGGTCTGTCTTAAAGGAGGCCTCCTCTGCACTTAGTCAGGCACTGTGGAGCCAAGGAAGAACACAACTTTCCTCCTTCCTCGCGAGGCCAGTCAAATGACTGTGATTAGAGGAGATGCAAAAAAGTTTATAGAAAAGAAAAAACAGGGCATTTTAGAGAAGGCTCCCTGGAATGAGGCGGGCACCCTGTCTATCGTGTTGAGGCAGCTGGTGATGTGTCTACGTTCAGCCCAGGTCAGCCACTTGATGTACTGTGAGGCTGTGGACAAACACCCTACTCCTCTGAGCTTGGGTGTTCTCCTTGATGAAACGAAGAGAGTAGCCTCTATGTCATGTGAGGATCAATGGGGATCTGGACGGGAACGGCTTTGCTCCGAGTTTAGTCATCCACACACCACCTTTTGTCATTCTTGCTATCGCCATGGGCCACTGCTTACTACTGTCACTATTTTGTGCTGATCCAAGTACTACCTGTATATTAGTTACTTAAGGTTTTTCTTTAAATAGATTCCTTTTTCATTAAATAAACTTTTTAAAAAGGAAACTATATCATAGTAACACATGGGAAATTAGGGTCACTTGTCATAAAAACACAATGAAAGTAAAACAAGATGGTTAAGTTCTAGCCAGACACTGCTGGTTTCTAGAAGGTTCTGGAATACAGGGAGAGTCCTACTCTCTCTGGTGTAAGGCAACTCTGTCCCTGGATTTCAGAGAGGTTTAATATAAGCCATCTTCTGCCATGTCCCTGGATTTCAGAGAAATCTAGCATAAGCCATTACCCAAAAACAGTCCACAGGAATTTGAACCACAAACAAAACTTTATGCCTGCGACCCCCACCCTTCAAAGCAAAGCTGTTCCCTTATCAAAGACTGTAAACAAACCTTACTTCCTCCCTTTTCTGATCAACACATCAACTTTATGAGACCATAAATCCCCTTACCAGAATTTCTTGCAACCATCTCTCCCCTCCTAATTAACATTCCTCCCTTATCAAACCATAAAGTCCCTCACCCCACACTACCTCAACAAAACTTTAAAAGTCTTGCCCTACTGGCCAGGGTTGGGATCGGGTGGCTGAGCCTCTTCTTGGTTCAGACACCATTCTTTCTTTCTTTCTTTCCAAACGGGCTAGCCACCTCTCAGCTTAGACCCCATTCTCTTTTTCTCTTCATGGGCTGAGCCACCCTCAGCTCAGACCCCAGTCTCTTTCTCTTCAGATAAACTTCACTGAACCCTCAAACTAGTGTGCCTCTGGTTTGTGACATTCTCTCCCCAACATTTTGTCCCAAAGGGAAATTAGGAAGGCTCAGGGTGGCATTAAGGCACAGGGGGTCCAAACCAAGACTGTCCTCTAAGAAAGAAGGTGGAGAGAGAAATTGCTTTCCGCTTTGTGGGATAAAGCCACAACCCGGAGCACTGTCAATGCAGCCTGCACTTCAGGAATCTCAGTTTCAGTGCAAAGAACCTCACTTTATAATCCAAAATTTAACCAGCAGCTAGACAGAAACAGAACCAGCATCTCAGACCCAAGTCTCCCCAGTCCTGGAAAGTCAGGGTTTGTAGCCATTTAATATGTTTCTAGAAACTTCCATTTGTTTTTAGAAACTACCTGGTCTCTTAAGAGAATGAAAAGACAAGCCACAGACTTGGAAAAACATACCTGCAGAACCTCTATCTAATAAAGGACTTGTATCCAAGATATATGGAGACCTCAACAAATAAGAAACCAAACAACTCCTTCACAAGATCTGAAAAGATACTTTACCAAAGAATACAGACAAATGGCAATAAATATATGGAAAGATGCTCAGCATCATATGTCAGCATGGATTTTCAAATTAAAACAACGAGATACCACCATACATCTAGTAAAATGGCTACAATTCAAAACACTGACACCATTGAATGCTGTCAAAGATGTGGAGCAACAGGAATTCCCATTCATTGTTGGTAAGAACGCAAAATGGTACAGCCACTTTGAAAACAATCTGGCAGTTTCTTACAAAATTATCCAGAGGTTTACTCTACAATCTAGATATCATGTTCCTAGGTATGTACCCAAGAGAGCTGAAAACTTAAGTCCTCACAAAAACCTGAACACAAATGGTTATTGCAGTTTTATTCGTAACTGCCAAAAATTGAAAGCAACCAAACGTCTTTCTATAGGTGAATGGATAAACAAACTGTGGTACTGAGAGAGGGAGAAAAAGCTTTTAAGAAGATATTGCTTAAATTCCAAAAGTCCTGGGTGTGGGGCTTGTAAGCCTGTGAATGAATGAATGTAAATAGCCACAAATGGCTGGAATGCGTGACATCAGACCCTCGCAAACGATGGGTTTGGCCCACGCTGAATGTGACCCTTGTACCCGTGACCAAGTCTGTGCTTTCCTCCTTGAGAGGTGAATTTACCTGGTGAAGTAGCCTTTGTTATGCCATTTAGATAAAAAGACACCAGTTTACTTTGTGAGGAACTTCCCAAACCCTATTCAAATCAATGCTTGCTTTACGCTACGTTTACCTGTTCTGTTCACTAAATAAAAATGAAGTGCATGATGCCTAAATTAGAGTTGGGGAATCAGAAATCCTCATGATAAGCCTAGTTTCTAAAAACAGGGCAACTTCGTCCCATGCAACTTAATGCTAACTGCTTATCTAGTACCTCTTTAAACAAACTGTACCAATAGGAATGCAATATGAAAATCTGTATACCTGTGGTTGCCAATTAGGAAGATGCATGGAAATTCCTTTGTCTACCTTCTTAAGAAACATACAAATAAGTATGTCTGATAACTGAATGGTGTGTGCAGCTATTTTTCAGGACTTGAGTCCATCCGCCGCACCACCAGGTAATAAAAGCGTCTTCCTCTACAAGCAAAGTGGTGTTTGAGGTGCTTTCTGCTCTGTGGGCCAGACTTTTTTCCTGCTACAGTACATCCACACAATAGAGTATTATTCAGCAATAAAAAAGAAATGAGCTATTAAGCTATGAAAAGACACAGAGGAAACTTAAATGCATACTGCTAAGTGAAAGAAGCCAATCTGAAGAGGCTATATATTGTATAATTATGACACACTGGAAAAGTTAAAACTATAGAGACAGTGAAAAGGTGAGTAGTTGCCAGGGAATGAAGGGCAGGGAAGAGGGATGACTAGGTGGAGCACAGAGCATTTTAAGGGCAGGGAGACTCTTCTATATGATACTGTAGTGATGGACACATGACACCATGTCAAAACTCATTGGACTACAAAACACAAAGAGTAAACTCTATAGTTTACAACAGTATGGCTAATGGTAATGTGTCAGCATTGGCTCACACCAATTATAATGAATGTACCACATGAATACAAGACATCAGTGAGAGAAAGGGTGTAAGTGGAAACTGTACTTTCTGCACAATTTCTCTGTAGACATAAATTGTTCTGAATATAAGGTGTTCTCATGACTTCTTGTCTATGGTCTAGCCTAGTCCGACCTCATGGCTCCGTCAGCTGGGCCCATTTCTAGCACCACCACCACCACCACCTCAACCTGGCTACAGGGCCTGAAAGGCCTTCATCATCCTAGGAATTGTATAGCAGAGAGAGAGCACAGGAGCAGGGGTCAAGCCAGGCCATGCCTCCTACTTGCTGTCGTGGATTGAATCGTGTTCTGCAAAATACATGTGTAGCAATACGTGTAGCTATTCCAGTAGACTGTGGTTCCTGGTATTGTGTGATGGCCCTGTTTGCTATTCCTGCTGTTGCGTGATGTTCCTGTTTGCTGTGATCCCTGCCTCTGTGACATTAATGAGAGAGGATTGACAGCAGTTGTGCTGGTGGGGCCGGACTGACTCAATGTGTAAGATTGTATTGTGCCTTCTGTCAATCTTTTGGAACACAAAGGAAAGGGCAGCCAGCAGAGACTTGGGGGCCTCACAGCACCAGAAAAGAAGCAGTGAAGGGAGTAGAGTGTGTCATTTGGACCAGGGTTCCTGTGCCTCAGAAGATCTCAGTCCAGAGGAAGATTAACAGCAAGAACCTTCCTCCAGGGCCAACAGAGACAGCCTTCCCCTGGAGCTGACGCCCTGAATTTGGACTCAGCCTACCGGACTATGACTGAATAAATTTTCTTTGTTAAAGCCATCCATTTCTGATATTTCTCTTATGGCAGCACTAGGTGACTAAGACACTTGCTGTAAGGCTATTCCTCATCCTTCAGTCTGGTTCCATGTCTGCAAAATGGGAATAACTGTGCCACCTTTTCCAGATGATTCTACGAGGTCTGACAATTAAGTCCACAAACTTGATTGTTCTAAGTGTCACATACCTCACTGCTGAGTAACGCTATAGTCACCATCGGAGTATTCCCCTTGAGAAGCTATGCACTGATGCCAGCATCTTGTCCACCCTTCAAAGAAATTTTAGAACTCTTTTTCCAGAATGGCCGTTGTGCACAGTGGCAAGGTGGCAAGTTCATTACCTTAACTGCATAGTTGTCTGTGAGGGAGTTCTTAGCCAGTAAACAAACAAGTGTATTGGAACACGCTACCTGCTCACCGGACCTGGCCCCCAGTGACTTTTTTCTTTACCCAAAGAGAAAGGAAATACTAAAAGTAAGACATTTTGATGACATCACGGGTAATACGATGACAGCTCTGATGGCCGTTCCAGAAAAAGAGTTCCAAAATTGCTTTGAAGGGTGGACTAGGTGCTGGCATCAATGCCTAACTTCCCAAAGGGACTACTTAGAAGGTGTCTGCAGTGATATTCAGCAACGAGGTATGTAGCACTTTATCTAGGAAAAGTTTGCAAACTTAATTGGCCTCCTCATGAGCTGACAAGTTTGCATGTAGGACACATTACAGGGGTGGGTCATGACTTTCTAGGCCACCAGCTGAATTTCTTCCCCTAGAAATCTGCCCCAGACAGGCAGAAGCAGCCTAGAAACATTAACTTCCTTACCGTCTTTCTTGATATTCTGTCTTCTTAATGGAGAGACGTCTACTTCTCCTTAGGAACAAGAGAGAGATTGTTTAACTCTGATGTGGGGAGAGTAGCTTCTCTTCCCTGACTCACTAAGAATTGACTTCACAGTTTCTTCTTCCTGGATCAGAGGGTACTCAAAGCTGGGTCTGTCAAGGCAAAACTGTGAAAGTGGAGATGGCTGTCCTTGGGGCTCCCACCAATGCCCTCTTCCCTCACAGACTTGAGTCTGTGTTCCATATCCCCTGAGCTGGGAGGTCCCATTTCTGAAAAATGGTGACTGCTGCCTAGTGAGGGCATCCTTGCTGTACTGACCTGCCCTCTCAGGCTGTTTGCTGTCCATTGCCCCCCGTCCCCTCATCCAGGCTACCTCCCACTCTCCTCTTTGAGCTTGCATGTTTACCACTTGCTGGGTGAGAGCCTCTTCTTCGGAGTCCTGGAAATCAGACACACAACATTAGATCAACTTTGGGTCCTTAACTGGGGCCTCCCTTCTGGAAGACCCTACAGACAACCATCGAAAAGATCCTGCTTGAATTCTCTAGCCCCAAGGGTTATTTCTTTCTATGCATGATGGTTATAATCTCCTTGTTTCCTACCTGGACCCCATTTCTAATCTGCAGGGGCTCCTGGCCATGCTGAACCCAGGCCAGAGTCTCCCAAAAAACTCAAAAGAAACAAGTGGCCATCAAGTGGATTCCAACCAGTAGCAACCCCATGTGTGCAGATTAGAACCACCCCATAGGGTTTTCAACGGCTGCGACCTTTGGAAACTAGATGGCCAGGCCTCTCTTCCGAGGTGCTTTAGGAGAGTTGGAACTACCAATCTTTGGGCTGGTAGTTGAGCACTTAACAGCTCCATCCAGGGACTCCAGAGCCAGGACCCCAGACTCCTCTTAGACCTGCTCTCACCTGGGAGTTCCCTACTTCCCACAGTTGGTACATTGTCAGAGGCTGGCCTCACAGAGGAGACAGGTAACACCCAGACCCTGCGGCCAGCCCCCATGACCCCTCACCCCTAACTGGACACTCACCTGACTCCCCAGAGGGCACCATCTCTCCAGGTGCACCTGTGTAGAAGGAAGAATGGTGGTCACATGACCATTGTCTTCTGGGTGGGGAGAAGTTAACTCTGGGGAGAATGTTTCTCACAGGTTGACCTAGAGTACATTCAATGGGGACAGGAGCAAGCTGAGGGTAGGAGTGAGGACACTGTTTTCATGGAAAGGGGACTCTATTCCCCAGCCAGCTGAAAGCTCTCTGTCTAGTGTGGCAGGTTTTCCAGTTTTCCCTGAGAAGCTGGAAATCCAAGTTTTTATGGGAAATCTCCAGTTTTTTTTTTTTTTTCAAACTGGCAACTATCCCATTTTGTTAGATTAAAGATGCCATCATTTGCAAAACCTGATATTATTTTATGTAATGTAAGAAAACTCCCTGCCAATTATACCTGTAAGTTGCCAGTAATGATAATTTAAAGAAAGATATTTGTAATTTTAAGACACATCTTTATGTTAGAGATGTTCAAATGTATAAAACTACGAACTGCAGAATTGATTAAATGTATCAGTTTTTAAAAACCAACAAAACACTCTGTGAGCCAAATAAAGCATATCTACACACAGTTGGGCTTCAGATTTCAACCTCTTTCTGTTCAGTGTCCATCCAGATGCAGGCGCTCACACTTGACCATGTAAACCCAGCCCCACCCTGGCCCTGAGCAGTGAGCGGCAAGCTGGGCTATATACTAGGAGCCTTATCCTGAGTGGGGCCTAGGATTAGCATGTGGGTTGAGCCCCTTGTCTGGGCTGCCTGAGAGCTGCTCTGAGCTGCAGGCTCTCCATCAGTCTGGCCCCAGGTATGGCTTTCCACCTCATTCACTAGCTGTTCTACCTGTTCTAGTCCCCCAGTGACCACTTTCCTATTTCTGTCACCTTCTTCCCTCAATGGCAGGCAGGATCCCTCATGATGACCACTCCCAAGAGTCCCTGTCCCTTTCTACTTTCTGTCCTTCAGGTCAGCTCTAGGACACAGACAACAGAAGGGGCACTCAGCACTTGATGTAAACATTTCACATGCTGCAAATGGTAGCACCATGTGCAAAATGACCCAAGAGTAGCCATATCCAAGGGCACAGGAAATACACACAGAACAGCATGAAACGAGACTTTAAAATATAATTTTCTAAATATCTCCAATGTCTTAGGGGAGGTAATTCACAAATGTGCAATCATACTTACATTTTCTACAGTTAATACGAGTTAATTGCATTATGAGAAAAAAATCTTAAGTCCATGTCAATAGTATCTCTTTTTTTATATACCCAGTGAAACCTTTCTTAAACTACTTAATTAAAAATAGTTTTCTAAACCAAAAGAAAAAAGAAAAGAACACTGAAATCAGAAAATTCATATAAGTGAATAAAATAATAAACATGTTACCCACAAAACTATCACTTAGAGGCAACCACTGGTTATATTTTTATGCATGAGTCATTTTTCTTTGAATATATATGTATATATAAAAATATGTATGTATTTTCTGTTGCTTTTCTTGGATTATTACTAGGAAAGCAGGTAGATTTTGGAAAGTTTGGATTAAATAAAGTGAAATAGGTTTCTCTGTTAATCTGGCAGTGTATTTGTTAGGCTCTTTTGCAAACTGGCTCCCTCCCTGCAAACTCCACCATTTCATCACAGTTCTACCAAGCAAAGTGCCATAATATCTACAGTATTTCGCTATAAAGATGATGGCCCTTGGAAACAATTATTCCATAAAATGAGTTTTTATAGAGAGCAGATTATGCATTTTCCTTTGCATGTTTAAATAGTCTAGTATCCCAAGAAAGTACACACTGACCATGTCTTCTTTCGCTGGTAGGGCGGCTAAGATCTGGAAAGATTAGATAATTGATCAAGGTCACCCCACAAGTCAAAGTTACAGCTTGGAAGAGGTTGCAAGATTTCCTTGAGACCTCACCAGGGTAAAAAACACTTGTGTTCCCAGTCCCATCAGCCAATGTTGTAAGAGTAACTTTGTTGCATCTCCTGTATTTTCGTGGGAATTTTCAGTCTGCAGGAGATCCTAATGACCTTATTCCCATTCCCAAAATTTCTAAGCCCCCCTGTCCTTGGTGTAATTCTGTTTTCTCTAAAGCTATTGGGCAACTATTACCTTCATAGAGTTGGAGTTCATCCTTTGAAACTTCAGTTTCTCCAAGTTTGTCACCTGGTGGAGACACAAACCCCTTTAGTCAGCTCCACTTAGACACAGTGACCCAGGGCAGCATCAACGTCCTACATGTCTGAAGCCTTAAAAGGTAACACAGGTCCTTTGCTTGGGGCAGGGTAGAGTGGGGTGGGGTGGAGTGAGGAGTCTTAAAGAGCAAGACAGCCCTACAACCGCTTTCTTTTTACATTGACTCTCCCCAGAGCCCCCAGAGCTCAAGGTCTGGGGCCTAGAATTGTGGCCTGAAAGGGCCTGGGCCTTATTCAAAGTCAGTAATAATAACTACTATTTATCAAGTACTAAGTAGGTACCAACTGCACTAAAATCCAGAAGACCAAACCTGTTGCCGTCTAGTCAATTCAGACTCATAGCGATGCTATGCTAAGTAACCTATATTTAATACTTAATTTGATCCTCATGGAAATCCTATGAAGATGATATTACGACCACACTTCACACAGATTTTACAGATAAGGAGACCAAGGCTCCAGAAATTAAATTATGCTCCCAAAGCCACACGGCCTGTACATAGCATTTCCAGGATTCAAACCCAGGTCTATCTCTGAAGCCTAAATTCAACTCAATTCTGGCTTCATGGAAGCATTTATTAAGCACCTCATGTTCACCAAGGTCTGTACTAGATATTAAAAAAAAAAAAAAAAAAAAAGGTCGATCACGTTTCAGAGTACCCTGCACTCAGTAGAGTGCACAGAAAAAAAATTACCTTCTTCCGGCTATTTACCAAAAAAAAAGCTAATGTTAGCTACAGAGTTAATAGTAATTTAGTTAATAAAAAGAATTGTAACAAATGTACCTAAAAAATGGAAAATGTTGACAAGAGAAACATGACGGGGGAATCTATAGAGGAACTCTGCATTTTCTGCACAATTTTTCTGTAAACCTGAAACTGTTCTAAAAAGCAGAGTCTATTAAAAATAAAATGTGCTTATTGTTCAAGGTCACCCCACAAGTCAAAGTTACAGCTTGGAAGAGGTTCAAGATTGGTTATAATTTCACCATACAGAGATAACCACTTTTCAGTGTCTTCCTTATAACCACATATGTGTGGATTCTTACAAAACATAAAAGAGATTAAAATAAGTCTATAATTTGATGTCTTTTTCATATCACAGATACATGAAGAACAGAGCTGTAACCTGGACAGGAAGTAGCATTATTTGTTTAATTCCTCGTTGTTGGACATTTAGGTTACTTCTTATTTCTCCTCTATTATAAACAACAAGAAACTCTGGCGGCATAGTGGTTAAGAGCTACAGCAGTTGATCAAAAGGTCAACAGTTTGAATCTACCCAGTGCTCCTTGAAAGCCCCATGCAGTTCTCTGTTTCCTTTGGGGTTGCTGTAAGTTGGAATTATTCAACAGCAATGAGTTTGGCTTTCTGTTCTTTTCTTTTTATAAATAAGTAACAAGGGGCCCTAATGGCACAACAGTTAAGAATTATAGCTGTTAACCAAAGGTCAGCAGTTTGAATCCACCAGGCATTACTTGGAAGCCCTATTGGAGCAGTTTTACTCTGTCCTATAGAGTTTGGGGTTATTTATTTTTTTGGTACAGGGTTGCTGTGAGTAACAATGGACTCAACAGGGAACAGGTTAGTTGATTGGTTTTCGTAAGCAGTAAGGTTAGAAACGCCTTCCCGTAAACATGCTGGATCTCACTGAGGAACAGGGCTGTGAGGTGATCGGGCAAAAGAGAAGTAGTGAGACCTATCCTCTACTAGCAGCCTTGGTGGGACGGTGGTTAAGAGCTCAGCTGCTAATCAAAAAGTTCAGCAGTTCAAATCCTTGGAAACGTTACAGGGCAGGTAGCTCTACTCTGTCCTATAGGGTTGCTACAAGTCAGCATCTACTCAGCGGTAACGCCTTTGGTATTTTTGGATTTTTATCCCCTACCAGGTGAGCTGTCCCTGCGGGTATGTGCCACCCCCAGGCTCCACCGACGTTTTCTGGTTACTCTGGAGTGTTGGTCCTCGTCACTGCTTTCTGCGGGGAACAAACAGAAGCTGTAGGAGAACCTCAGCCTCGAACAGCAGGGAAGACGCTCGTTCTGAGCAGGGCTTCTTAGAAACCAGTTTGGAGGAAAGGGCTCTGAGATGGGATGGTGTCAGCGTAGGAGATCTGTATTGTGTGACACATCCCTGAATATTTCTGGTGGTGTCTTGTCTATGTTGTAAGGCTTTCATGAAGATAAGACAAGGTCATATAAAAAAAACCATCAAGTCAATTCTGGCTCGTGATGACCCCATGTGCTGCGGAGTAGAACTGTTCTCCATAGGGTTTTCAAGGCTGTGACTGTCAGGAAGCAGATCACCAGGGCTTTCTTATGAGGCACCTCTGGGTGGACTAGACTCTTCTCCAGCCTCAGTTAGCAGCTGAGAGCTTAACTATTTATGTCACTCAGGAACTCCAAGGTCGTGTCAAGTATCATATTTCTGAGGTTCAATGTTAAGCTGATGTCACACCTTCTGTAGAAAGCCCTAGCTCACACTGATGGTGTCCCCTTCTCTGAGGTTCCCATAGCATTAACTGTCTGAGCTTAACATAGTGGGCTTAGGGTCAGTGGTCCTTGGATGCTCATCCCTCAGCCACCTTGAGTTCCTGAAGGACAAAGCTTCTGTCTGCCACTGTCCCAAGGGGACTCGGCTTTGAGTGAGCTAGATAAAAGTCCTGGCCAATTAGTGGGTCTTTCGCACACTAAGACAAGTCAGCATTCCAGACCCAGGAGTCTCTGGCCCCAGGTCCGGAGGAGGCCCTTTTGAAGGATGGCCAAGATGGCCCCAGCAGGGTGAGCTGTCCCTCAGTGTGCTTGAGGATCGCTTGGTGAGTCATGGACAATTTTTACAAATCCAAAAAATCAAGGTGACTGTGGTTGAATCAGTGGTTAAAATCAGTGCATGTGCAATTGCAGCTAGACACAAAAAAGAATCAGGAAGGGCACCAAAATCACAACAGTAGAGAGAAAATTTTGAGTAATTTCTATTTTCTTTCTTTATTTTACATTCAACAATAAAAGTGGAAAAAATAAATGTTTTCATTACTACAAAGATAATATCTGTTGCAAAAAAATCTAATGGCACAGCAAATAAATAAAAACTTCCCCCAGTTCCATCAACCAGGGACAACCTCCATCAACCAGGGACAACAGACCAACAAATGTTATTTTAGTTTTCTCTACAACAGACTCATAAATAAAAGATATTCTAGGATATGTGCTTTTTAAAATAAGGACAATCTTGTCAAATGCTCTCTGTAAGTCAACTCTGGAAAATATTAACTATGGGCAGAAAACAAACTACAAACCTGTTGTAGAGTTAATTCTGATTCATAGCAACCCTAAGACAGGGTAGAACTGCCTCATAACAGTTTCCAAGGAGAGGCTGGCAGATTTGAACTGCTGATCTGGTGGTTAGCAGTCAAGCTCTTTAACTACTGCACCAGCAAGGCTCCTTGGGCAAAAAGACTTACCGTTTGTTACTTGTGTTCCCAGTTTTCATCATTGAGCCTGGCACCTAGTCAGTAGTCTATCCCTGTTCACTGAACACATATAAGGGATACACCGGTATGGCTTTGGTGGTTATCTCCGGGATAATGGATTAACAGTGAATTTTTTTCTTTCTACTTCTCTGTCACAGTCATTGAAAATGCAACTCTGAAACACAGAGGGTTATTATGTGTTGCAACTGACTTAACGGCAGCAGATCCCTTTTTATTTACGCCTGGTATGTGCTACACGGAGCCTATGTGGTGCAAGCTGTTTGCAACTGACTGCTGATCTAACAGTTAGCAGTTTGAACTGACATAGCCGCAAGAAGGAAGAAATGCCTGGTAATCTGTTGCTGTTAGTTGCCTTCGAGACAGTTTCAGCTCATGGTGAAACTGTGTGTGCAGAGTAGAACAGCTCCACACTTTTCAAGGCTGTGATCTTTAGGAAAGCAGATCACCAGGCTCTCTTCTCAGATGCCTCTGGGGTTACAGCCAAGTCAACCCTATGGAGCACACTTCTGCTCTGCAATACATAGACTCACCAAGGGTCGAATCAACTCAGCAGCAAAAGGTTGTTTTTTTTTTTTTAATAATATACATGCATTCTGCAACGTGCCTATGTAAATTATAACGCACTGATGTGGAGTCAGTTCCAACCCATAGTAACCCCATAAGGTTTCCAAGGCTGTAAATCTCTACAAAAGCAGACTACTACTTCCTTCTCCGAGAAGCCACCTGAGGTTGCGAGCTGCTGACATTTAAACCAGTTAGCAGTCAAGTGCTTTAACTACCACACTACCAGAGCTCCTCATGTGCCTATGTGCCTTTTATAATCATATATTGAAAAAAAAAAAACAAATTATTTTAAAAATAACAGGGTAAAAACCACAAAGATGTGTCGGAAGGAAGTGGCCGGAATCTAGGCCGTGGGTTGGGGTCCTGTGTGTGGAGGTAGAATAGGGGCTTCAGAGTGGGGCCCCAAGCTCAGGCCTTTAGGGACAGGAGTCACCACCAGCCTGGAGAAGGCTTAGGTCTGATTCCAGCAGCAGACCAGCCATAGCAGATTGGGGACCCATAACCTGAATGTCTCTGTGTCCCCGGGCTTCTAGGGCTCTCTGCTTTCCAGTTTCTTCTGGGACTCTCTAGACTTCCCTCAGTGTGCAGTTTGGGAAACGACAGCCGGTCACAAGTGTGGGGCAGGGGTCTCAGGGAAGGGGCTCAAGGCCACACCACCCTTGAGGGTAAATATTTGCAGGGGAGCTGCATTTCCGGAGGGTCAATGAGATTCAGAAGACAGAACATTTCTTCTCACCCAGGGCGGAGAAACCCAGGTCCTAGCCATAAACAGCCCTTCTGCTCCTGGAATTTCTTCTTCCAGAGTTCAGCCTTGCAGGTGACACGGTTGTTCATGCTTTGTTTTAAAATCAGTGGCTTCCCTTCCAGTCCCTTGAGGACAGCAGCTGCAAACCAGCCTACTGTACCTACTAAATACTCTCCCACCACTGTCGGCTGGATAAATGACGGGTCGATCACTCGCTCGGTGTCTTTCTGAGCCCTGGTGTCTCAGTAGTTAGAAGCTTGACTGCTAACCGAAAGGCTGGTAATCTGAGTCCACCAGCTGTTCCTTGGGAACTCTATGCAGCAGTTCTACTCCATCTTATACGGTTGTTATGAGTCAAAATAAACTGATAGCAGTGGGTTTCTGTGCCTTTCTGCTCTCTCCTTAAGCCTCAGTCTCACTGCAGAACGAGGACATGCAGTTAAGATAGTACTTTACAATCATTTTCTCATTAGCCAGGGAATCCTTTCATGAGATAACACCTTAAATCTGGGTCTAGAATAGAAAACAAATCGTAGTGAGGGAGCTCCGGGTGTCAAGGGGAAAGTCAGACCCCACATTCCCTGGTCTTAATGATTTCAGAAAGGCTTCTAGGGAATCCTACGTTACTGAGCCCTTTTATAGCAGATCAGCCGGCCTCTCTGTGCCTCCAATTTCTCACCTGTGAAATGGGAATAATAGTAGCACCTTCATCAGAGGGTTGCCATGAGAATTAAATGAGTTATTACATATGAAACATCTGGAACAGTACCTGTCACATAGTAAGTGGTCAATAAATACCACCTATTATGTTGATGGGAAACCCTGATAGCATAGCAGATAAGTACTACAGTTGCTAACCGAACAATGGGCAGGCGAATCCGACAGGCACTCCTTGGAAACTATGGAGCAGTTCTACTCTGTCCTATAGGGTCACTATGAGTCAGAATCAAGTCAGTGGCTGTGGGTTTGGTTTTGGGGTTTATTATGTTGATGATATAAACTCAGCCTCATAGTTTGAATCAAAAAATAAGTGAAGGAGTATTCTGTTCCTTTTTTGGAGAGTAACATGGTAATTTGTAAACAAGATCCTGTTAGGGGGTCTCAGTCCTCTAAACTCACTAATGTACTTGCAGGAAATTTATCCTAAGGATACGATTTGTACAAAAAATTCAAAATTCAAAAAATAAAAGCTTTTGTACATTTTATGAGAACCATCAAATGGGGTGGGAGAATCTTAAAAACAATAGTTACTTTTAGAGCTTTTGGTATGTTATCGGTTCCATTCTAAGACATGATATGTATCAAAAATTTAATCCTCATAATGATCTCATGCAGTGATAACACTTGAGATCATCTCCATTTGAGAAATGAGGACACTGGGGTGTAAAGAGTTTAAACATTTTATCCAAGGACATAGCTAGTTAGCAGTGAAAATAAATTTGAACTTAGGCAGTCTGACTGGATCTCTACATATTGACCACAGCACTAGGGTGGGTAACCCTATAAACCTAAATGTTAAGACAGGGGTAACATGGCTACTTGATGGCTATTCAGCAAACATTAAAAACAGCTACAGGGATATCACAGAATAACATGATGAAAGGCTTACAGTTAGGTATAAAACTTTTTAAGCAGAGGACAAAATTATGTGATCAGATTACAACTGGGTACATGCATGCAAGTATAGGTACACTGTGTTTAAGTTACAGCAGATAGGCTCTAGAAGGGAAGGAAGGAAAAAAATTAAAGCATCAAGGTGGGGATTATGAAGAATTGTTTTTGCCTGTCAGTTTTTTGAATATTGGGATTATACATATGAATATAAATATATGTTAAAAATCTTGGTGGCGCAATGGTTAAGTGCTTGGCTACTAATGAAACGGTTAATGGTTTAGACCTACCCAGTAGTTCCACAGGAGAAAGACCTGGCAATCTTTTCTGTAAAGATTACAGCCTAAAAATTCTATGGGATAATACTACTACAATACTACTGCTAGGAGTTAGTATTGACTTAACAGTATGTAACATCTATACAGACATATGTATGTGTGTCTGTATACATATATATGTATATATACATATAGATACATACATACATATATATATGTATATATATATATAAACCAAGCGAAACACAGAGCTGCCAAGTTGATTCCAACTCATAGTGACCCTATGGGTCAGAGTAGAACTGCTTCTTAGTTTCCAAGGATCACCTGGTGGATTTGAATTGTTGGCCTTTTGGTTGGCAGACATAGCACTTAATACACTATGCCATCAAGGTTTCTGTGTGTGTGTGTGTACACACACATATTTGCAATAACTAGAACAAAGTTTTTCGTTTGCTTTTGTGCTCTTTTTTTTTTTAAATAATATTTTACGGGGTTCTTGGTGAGTTTATACAGAATGTTAGGTTCCCCTTTGACAAGATCCACCCAGATTGCTCAGTGACAAACCAAATCCGCTGGTGTTGAGTAGCCAGGCCAGCCAAGTGCCATCGAGTCGGCTCCGCGGTGTTGAGTAGATCCTAACTAACAGCAGCCCTATGGGACAGCTTAAAACGGCCCCACAGGGTTTCCAAGGCTGTAAATTGTTTTGCTTCTATTTTTGTTTTAATTTTACTTTAGGTGAAGATCTACAGGACAAACTAGCTTCTCATTAAACAATTTGTACATCTACAGTTTTGTGACATTGTTTACCAACCCTACAACATGCCAACACTCTCCCTTCTTGACCTTGGTTCCCGATTACCAGCTTTCCTGCACCCACCTGTCTTCTTCTAGTCCTTGTCCCTGGGCTAGTGAGTCTCTTTAGTCTCATTTTGTTTTATGAGTCTGTCTAACCTTTGGCTGAAGGGTGAGCTTTAGGAGTGACTTCACTATTGAACTAAAAAGTTGTGCGGGGACCATGCTCTTGGGGATTTTCTGGTCTCTGTCAGGCCAGTAAATCAGGCCTTTTTTTATTAGTTAGAATTTTGTTGTACATTTTTCTCCAGCTGTCTGGGATCCTCTACTACAATCCCTATCAGAGTAGTCAGTGGCGGCAGCCAGGCACCACCTAGTTCTGCTGGATTTATTCCGGTGGAGGCTCTGACAGTTGTGATCCACTAGGTCTCCGAATTGACTTTTCCCTCTGTCTTTGGTTTTCTCCATCCTCCCTTGCTCCTGACAGGGTGAGACCAATGGAGTATCTTAGATGGCTGTTCGCAAGCTTTTAAGACCCCAGATACTACACACCAAAGTAGAACATAGACAATTTTTAAAAACTATGTTATGCCAATTGGCCTAGACGGTCCCTGAGACCATGGTTCCCACAGCCCCAGGCCCAGTCATTCCATCCCTCAGAGAGTTTGGATATGTCTCTGGAGCTTCTCTGACCTTGCCCCAAGGCTGTAAACCTTTACAGAAGCAGACTGCCCTGTCTTTCTCCACAAACGCAGCTCATGAGTTCAGACTTCCGACCTATTGACCTCTGGGTTAGCAGCTGAGTCCTAAATCACTGCATCAGCAGGGCTTCTACAGTGACACAGTTACATTTATCATAAATGCTTCAGTGTTCTCTTTGTGCTCAGTTTATTTCCTTTCTATTATCCAGTTTCCCTGTCCCCTTATCTTCTCTTCTTTGCGTTTGAGGAATTGTTGGCCTTTTGGTCTCATCCTGATGTTTTTTAAGTAGAGAACCGACCTTACGGGTAACAGCCTTTGTTCTTTCTGTGTGCCACTCTATTTCGCTGAAAGGTGATCTCATGGGATAGGCTTGATTCTGGCTTTAAATAGTGTCTCAGGCGTATAGTGTCAGAAGGTCCTCTGTTCTCTACTGTTCCAGTTTCTCTCTCTCTCTTTTTTAAGAAATAAGAATTTCAGTTCTGTTCCACATTTTGTTTCCATTCTGTCTAGTACTAACTACTGTTGCCGCACAGATTTAACTAATTCTCACCAGAGATGGGAAAGAGAGGGAAACAGGCAATTGTTATTCAGGGAACAGTGAGTTTCTGTTTACGGTGGTGGAAAAAAATGTGGTAAAGATTACGGGTGATGGCTGTCCAACACAATTAGCAGATATCACCAAATTACACACATGAAAAATGTTGAATGTTGTGTTATGTCTATTTTTTCAATAATAAAAATAATATTGCCATACCTGAGGAGGAGGAGGAGGAGGAGGAAGACGACGATGAAGAAGAAGAAGAGGAGGAGGAAGAAGACTTATCTCTCTGATTTTGTTCTTGGGAAAAGAGTCCAGCCTCCCCATCCTGCTTGTGGAAGTCTGTCTCTCCAGCTGCAAGGCACACACAGGGGAAGAAATGAGGACTTCCCACCTTCCTATCCAGCACCACCAAGACCTGTCCTCAGCCCAGGTGCTGGCTTGGACTTGGGGAGCCAGGAGAGATCAGCTCTTTGGGGTACTCTTCCCAAATGTCCAGAACCAGCGAAAAGCACAGAACAACAAGGCTGTCAGACATCCCCAGAGTCTAGTGAGGCCCCAAGTAGAAATTTCCCTCAGCCTCCTACCCAGCCCAGAGACCACAGTACTCTGGAAACCAACCAAACCCACTGCCATCAAGCTGATTCTGACTCTATGGGGGAGTAGAACTGCCCCATAGAGTTTCCAAGGAGCACCTGGTAGATTTGAACTCCCGACCTTCTGGTTAGCAGCCATAGCACACACCCACTACACCACCAGGGTTTCCACAGCACTCTAGAGTAGCTACCAATTTAGGATTTGTCTAAAATTTACAAATAGGTTCTGATTAAGCCCTAAATCTTCTGATTCCCCATTGTGGAGGCTGACAGAAACTCTCCTACCTTTTGATAACTCTCCATAGAGCTAAACCAGAGTTTCCTAAGATGTGGGAAGAACTGAAGGCCCTCACAGCCAGAAAGTGCTTGGAACAGACTGAACCAAGCACATGCGTGTGTAGGCTTATGTGTGTCAAGTCACCACTTCTCTAGAGATTTCCACTATGACTTGAGCCATTGTGCCAAATGAACTGAACGGCATCTTCTGTCCTACACACTGCTTGACTCCACCTCCACATGGCTTTGCCCAGAAGGTTAAGGGAAGGCAAACATACAGTCTACATCTTCAATCTCTCTGTGGACTTGCTCGCGGCCTTGAGTCTGGGAGGAGGATTCTGAAGCCTCCATGGTCTTTCCTGGAGGAATAATAAATGATTAATATCACTTCAGTTAATATCTTTAATACATAAAGATCTCAGCAAATAAATAATGAAAAGACCAAACAACCAGCCCTCATCAAGTTGATCCTGACTCATGACAACTTCATACCTGCAGAGTAGAAATGTACTTCATAGTGTTTCCAATGGTTGATTTTGGGGGGATTAGCCCTGGTGGTGCAGTGGTTAGGTGTTTGCCTGCTAGCCAGCTGTGTCTTGTAAACCTTCATAGTGCAGTTCTAGTCTGTGCACTAGAGTGGCTATGAGTCCAAACGTCTCAACAGAGCAGGTTTGGCTTGGATTCTGAGGTCACTGTTATGGATTGAATTGTGTCCTCCTAAAATGTATGTCAACGTGGCTAGGCCATGATCCCCAGTACTGTGTGGCTGTCCACCGAAAAGAGAGAATTTAGCAGAGAGGAAGGAATCTCCTGCCAACAAGGAAGAAGAGCTGAGAATGAGGGCATCCTTTAGACCCAGGTACCTGTACTGAGAAGCCCCTAGACCAGGAGAAGATTGGTGACAAGGAGCTTCCCCCAGGGTCGACAGAGAAAGCAAGCTTTCCCTGGAGCTGGCATCCTGAATTTGGACTTTCAGACTCCTAAACTGTGAGTAAACAAATTTCTGTTTGTTAGAGTCATCCACGTGTTTTAGTAATCTAACGCTGCTCTAACAGAAGTACCACAAGTGGATGGCTTTGGCAAAGAAAAGCTTATTTTTACACAGTCCGGTAGGCTACAAGTTGAATTCAGGGTGTCTGCTCCAGGGTAAAGGCTTTCTTTTTTGTTGGCTCTGGAAGACAGTCCTTGTGTTGGGAAGCTTCTTGACACAGGAAACTGAGGTCTGAAGGATGTACTCTACTCCCGGTGCTGCTTTCTTGATGGTGTAAGCTTCCCAATTCTCTGTTTGCTTCCCTCTCTTTTTATCTCCATAGATTGAAAGGACAAAAGGTGGTGCAAACCACACTCCAAGGAAACTCCCATAGCAAGGATGTTGGAGTCCCACCCTAATCCTCTTATAACGTAATCATTTATCTATTAGCCACAGGGAGACATTAGCATGTATAGCATAGGAAAATCACAAAACATTAGGAATGATGGCCCAGCCAAATTGCTACACACATTTTGGGGGGGACACAGTTCAATTCATGAGAAAACTATACAGTCACCAAGCCTTTCTTTTAAGGCATGTCTGGGTAGACTTGAACCCACAACCTTCTGGTTAGCAGCCAAACATGTTAATTGTTTGACTGATAACCACTCACAGACTCCAAGAAATCCAAGTTTATCTAGAAATCCAATATTCAAAAAGACAAGGGAAATAATTTACCCGAAAAAGAAAAAAACTAGAGAAATTTGAATATGATCACTCATTTGATAATATGAAAAATGTATTATTTATTTTTAGGGGGGCTATTTATATTGAAGTTATGTTTATTAAAATATCATCTCACAGCTGGTATGGCATGGTTCCAGCTCTAAATATGTCAGTTTTTGTTTATCTTCTACTTCCTCTTTCCTGCTTCCTGTTTGTAGACTGCAACAAGGTAGTGGTAAGCCAGCTCCGACTACACAAACAAGGACAACAGCCCAGGGGAGGGCTGAGCAACAAGGCAGAAGGAACCTGGGCCCCATGCAGGCCTCAATTACAGAGCTGCTGCCTCCCACTACCTCTACCTGAGCTACATGCACAGGAAATAAGCTCCTCTCATTTGTTTAGGGTCTCTTTATTACAGCAGCTGAGCCAAATCGTGCCGTCTTTATTCTGATTCCTGCCTTGTTTCTTCTCCTCCGCTAAGTCTGAGACCTCAGATCTAAGAGGAGGTGAATTCTATGCTGATTCATGTTTAATCGTCAGCACCAGTAACATTTTGTTGCTGTCAGCTGCCATCAGCGTGGCCCCTTCTTCGTGGTGACCCTATGCACGATGGAACAAAATGCTGCTTCGACCTGCGCCATCTCCCTGACTGTCTGGGGATCCGTCCATTGGGTTTTCATTGGCTGACTTTCAGAAGTAGGTTGCCAGGTCTTTCTTCCTAGTCCATCTTATTCTGGAAGCTCTGCTGAAAGCTGTTCAGCACCACGCCAACACACAAGCCTCCAATGACTGGGTCCTGGTGGCTGCACAGGAGGTACATTGGCCTTCATGGAAGGCGAAGACTGCCACTGAACCACCAACGGCTCTACTGATCTTTTACACTGAGACTGGATAATTCACTGCTGTCCTGTGCACTGCAGGAAGTCTACCAGCCTCTCTGACTTCTATCCACTACATGTCAGTAGCACACACATTCCAGCTATAACAACCAAAAACATCTCCAGATATTGCCAAGTGTCCCCTGAGGGACAAAAATGACCCTCAATGGAGCGCAACTGGTCTAGTAGATCTACTCTTCATAGTATAAGACCTTGGCCAGGCAAAGGTCTTCTCTGTGCCTCAGAGCCAGGTCCCCTGCATTTGAATACCACCTCTGCTACTTCTAGCCAAGGGAGCTTAGGCAAGTTACTTAACCTCTTGCAGCACCTCAGCTTCCATATCTGTAAAATGGTAACAATAGTAATACTTATCTCATGATATTGTTGTGAAAATAGCATGAGTAAATCTCTTAAAACAATGCTTGGTGTACAGCAAGTGTTGAATAAATACAACCTGAGGTGATTATTATTAATGGAACGGTCTTCCTTGTAGGCAGAAAGAAATTATCCTATCATTGACAGATTGTACTTCAAATGAGATCTTGAAAAATGTTGTTTTTAACAATGAATGTGATGCCATTCCTTTTTGTCATTCCCATTGTAGTAGGCTATTAGGCTGTCCAGTTCAAAATAGCTAATACCAGTCCATTTTAGCCCACTAATGCCTAGAATATCAATCTTTAAACATGCCATTTCAGTTTCGACAACTTGTAATTTTCCGAGATTCATTCTTTACTCATTCCACATTCTGATTATTAACGGATCTTTGCAACTGTTTCTTCTCATTTTGAGTTGTGCCACATCAGCAAATGAAGACCCTGAAAGCTTTATTCCATCATGTCGTTAAGGTCAACTCAACTTCAAGGAAGCAGCTCTTCTCTCCCAGCTGTATTCCGAGTGTCTTCCAACCCGAGGGGCTCATCTTCTGGCACTGCCTCAGACAATACTCTTCTGCTATTCATAAGATTTTTCACCGGCCAATTCTTGAAGAAGTAAATTGCCAGGTCCTTCTTCCTCGCCTGTCTTATAGTCTGAAAACTAGGCTGAAACCTGCCCACCATGGGTGACCTTGCTGGTACTTGAAATATCAGTGGCATAGCTTCCACCATCACGGCAACACACAAGCCACCACACCCATATAAACTGACAGGTGAGTGGTGGCTCTATTATTTCTTTTAAAGTCAACTTTCCTATTTCTCAAGGTGGAATTCAGCTAAACATTAGGAAGTCACTAGCCCACTAAACTAATAACATGATATGATTGATTGCTAATTTTCGGCCTCCAGGAGGTTCTGGGAAGGATTTTGCTTCTCCTGATAAAAAGAGGCTCTGGTGCTGGGTCTGCCTTTTCTTCCATGTTGAATGTGTATGTGATGGAAGGAGCTACAGTGGTCACCTTGTGGCCACGAGGAAAAATCAAAGCCAATGTAAAGGTTGAGCTGCTGAGCCATTGCCTGCAACTACCTACTTTGTTATTATTTGAGAAAAACAAATCGCTTTATGTTTAAGCCTTGTTATGCATTGAACTGTGTCCTCCCAAAATGTGTGTCAGCTTGGCCAGGCCATGATCCTAGTGTGTTCCATCATTTGGTCATCTGAGGTGATTGTCTTATGTATTTTAAATCCTACCTCTTTAATGTTAATGAGGCAAGATTATAGCCAGTTACAATAAAGAGGCAGTAGTCCACTGACAAGATTAGGTTGTATCTTGAATCCATCTCTTTTGAGAAATAGAAGAGAGAAGTGAATAGAGAAAGAGGGTTTTCATGTCACCAACAGTGGAAAACCAGAAAGGGAGCATGCCCTTTGGACCCAGGATCCGTGCTCTGAAAAGCTCCTAGACCAGGAGAAGACTGATGACAAGGACTTTTCCCTAGGGTCAACAGAGACAGAAAGCTTTTCCTAGGAACTAGTGCCCTGAATATTGATTTCTAGACTCCTAGACTGTGTGATAGTATATTTTTAATTATTAAAGCCATCTACTTGTTACAGCAGCACTAGATTACTAAGACAAGCCTCTATAGTCAGGAAGCTTGGCAATTGCAGCCAAACATAATTCTGCCTGATACAGTTTCCTTCTTATTCATTCATACATTAATTGAGCACCTACTATGTGCTAGCACTGAGGATACTGAGGTGAACAAGTCACAGTCCTATCTTTAAGGAATTTTAAGGTAGACCAGGCAACGTGGGAACTCAGGGGTTAAATCAGACCAGGATCAGTCAGGAAATTTCCAGAAGGAGAGGATGATAAGGGTGAATTTGGAAGGTTCAGAGCCAGCAGTATGTGCAAAGGCACAGAGGCAGGGGGACCACAGCCTGCAAGGGAAACAGTTGACAGACAGTAGGTCTAGAAAGCAATGGGACTTCAGGAGGCCCAGAGGGCACTCCATCCTAACCCAGCAGATGACTTTCCTGAGGCTTGGTCAGCTCCTCCTTGAACCAGACTCTTGCTCCTCAAGGGAGGGGAGCGCCTTTCCTATGCCTTCAGATCTCCACCCAGGGCTTCGCAGAGAGTCTGCCATGCCCCGGGTTTCTCTCCTCTGCTAGATTATGAACTCAGCCAAGGTAGGGCTGAAGGCCAGTTCAGCTGTGTGTCACTCATCCTCCTGCACAGGGCCTAGCACAAAGCAAAACTGATGATGATAGTAATAGCAGCAGCAGGCAGCTATACGTGCTTAGCATACGTCAGGCAATGATCTAAGCACTGTTCATGTGTGAACTCACGCATTCTTCAGCACAGTCCTATGAGAAGTCATCGCGGTTGTATCTGATTATAGGTTAGAACAATGAGCCCCAAAAAGCTAAGAAACTTGCCTAGGGTCACATAGCTAGGAAGTGGTTGAGCAAGAGTGGTTGCTCAGTCCAGTTAGGAGACTGACGGAGTGATGCTGGCACCTCTTTCCAGGCCCCTGTCATTAGCCACAGTCACTGGAGTGTTATGAAAACGACGCTGACTTGGCTAATATTTAGTCCCTAATGGAGCCCTGAACAAGTGTCCTCATAATGCAGGGAACTTCCTTGGGCAGGTCTCTAGCACACCGACCCATAGGAGGCGAGAAAGGGAACTACCATGGAGATGGGACCTGAGATGACCCTGTTTACTCTTAATGTCCTTGTACCATCCCTCCTCCATCCCACCTCTGCTGTGAGGAAGAATATGAGAATAAAAATCTTTCCTAGTATTGTGAAAGAAAAAAAGAAAACAAAACAAGGACCAGTCTGCAGGGCAAGGCTTAGCAATAAAGAGTTCGAGCAGTGGTAGAGAAACATGGCACTGGCCACACTTCACTGGCAGGGGGCCGCTGTGAGGGGCTTCTAGAATCTCAAGGTCCCATCACACCTTCCAAGAAGAAAGTCAACAGGACGAGGAAAGAGAGAATACACATAGCACATCACCTGTGATCTCACTTAATCCCCACAAACCTTACTTATTTGATACAGGCAGAAACTGAGGTTTAGATAGGCCAACTGATATGCCAACGTCTCAAATCTAATCTTTATCCACAGTGAGACCCTATTCTTGGGCTGCTCTCCAGCTCAGAGGCCTCCAGACTCCCCTCTCTCTCAAGTGGCCCGTACACCTGATGCTGATAAGATGGAATGCCTGACTTTCTGGCACTTTTCTCCAAAAAGCCCAGCCCTGCTGAGTCACTGGTGGTGCCAGGGCTTTGGCACCCACAGCTCTTGCTAAACTGGATTTCCCTTGCAGGATTCCGGAGCTCTGGCTCTCACAAGGGTCTGAGCTCTGGGTGAGAGGTGTATTAGGGCACATGGAGCTATCACAGCCTCACGGCAGGGCTCCTCCCAGCTCACCTGACCCCCCTACCAAGGAGCAGGGAGGGAGGATGAGGAACAGTTTCCTTTCTCAGATGAGAAACTGAGGCCTCGAAATGAAGAGGAATTTGTACAAGGTTCCACAGAAACTCCAGGGCCAGGCTGGTTCTAGAAGCCTCTTTCAGGGGCTGCTTATCATATCAGTGTTCAACTTTGGAGGGAGTGCTGAGGGACCTGTTGGATTTCAATGGGCAGGCAACAGGAAGAGTGGGATGAAAGGTCTAGAGGGAGAGGTAGGTGGTTGTGAGCAGTGAAAGGGGTAGGAGCCCGATGCGTCTGGGGGAAGACTGCCCTGAGCCTCGAATGCCAAGCCAAAGATGATCAATTTTTTCTCACAAGGAGACTGGGACAAATGTTTCTAGGGCCACAAACTCAGAGCAAGCTCAGCTAAATAAACCTAGAGTGGGATGTGGAGGGTGCGAATGGAAGCAGAGAAACTGCACCTGGGAAAGGAGCAAAGTGGGCCGGGATGGCTACTTGCTGGTTTTGCCTACCTGCATCTCTGCCTTCTTGCTCCAGTGATTGCGCCTGACTGTTTCAAGAACATCCAACCCCAGCAGGCAACATCTTAGGACCAGCCCTGGAGGTGCCAAGCCCTCCCTGGCTGTGGGGTGGGCACAGGTCAGCGGCAGAGCCAACAGGGGAGAATGCCCTCAACAATCTCTTCAAGCTTCCCAAGTCACTCCAAACAAGCATATCCCTAATTTCAAGTGCATCATGGATTGAATTGTGCCTCCTGGCCCCTCATGTGTGTCAGCTCGGCTAGGCCAAGATTCCCAGTGTTGTCTGGTTGTTTACCATTTTGTCCGTTGGATGTGATTTTTCCTTTGTGTTATAAATCCTACTTCTCCAATGTTAATGAGGCAGGACTCCACCTACAAGATTAGGCTGTGTCTTAAATCAATCTCTTTGGGAATGTAAAAGACAGAGCAAGCAGAATGACTTGGAGACCATGAAGAATGAAGAACCAGGAAGAGAGCACATCCCTTGAACTTGGGGTCTCTGCACTGGGTGGCTCCTAGACCAGGGGAAGACTGATAACAAGGACCTTCCTCCAGAGCCAACAGAGGGAGGGAGACTTGCCCTGGCACTGGCACCCTGAATCCTGACTTGTAGCCTGGCAGACTGTCACACAAGGAAAGGCATCCACATGTGGTTATTTCTGTTAGAGCAGAACTAGATCACTGAGACAAAGCAGATCTTTTGTCAGGCAGGCACAGTTTAAGAAAGCACACCTCAAATTGATTACAACCCCCTCTTTATTGTGTAGATCCATAAAACACAAAATTTGCTACCGTAACCATTTTCTCCCTTCTTAACCATTTATTTTTAACAGTATGATTCACAGACATCGACTACATTCACAATGTTATGCAACTATCAGCATTATCATTCCCACTTTTTCATTATCCCAAACAGAAACTTAACCAACAAACCACATTCAGTGCCTTTGAATCGATTCTGCTTCATAGCAACCCTATAGACACAGTAGAACTGCCTCATAGAGCTTCCAAGGAACACCTGGTGGATGTGAACTGCCACCTTCTGGGGACCACCCAAATTCCTTGACTCCTGGCCCTCTCCTCCATAGTTAAATCTATTAACAGTGGGTTACAACTGCCTCACTCTGACCTCCCCTCCTGCCTTCCTCTTCTGCTTTTAAAGACCTGCCTGAATAATCCAGGATAATTTTTCTATTTTAAAATCAGCTGATTAACAATCTTAATTCCATCTGCAACCTTAATTCCGCTTTGCCGTGTGACCTAACATGTCACAGCTCCAGGGATCAGGATGTAAACACCTTTGGGGGGGCCCTTGTTTTGTCAATTGCAAACTCTAACCCCAGTGCCTGACACAGCCCAGAGCCCAGCAGATGCTGAAGATCTCCCCTCCGACACCAGTTTCCCTCTCTGTCTTCACCAGGCTTCTGCCCTGCCCCACCCCTCAAGCTCTGAAGGTAGGAAGGGGTCCCCAACTCCTTCCTCCCCAGCTACCCAGACCCCAAGCTTGTCTCATTTTGACTTTGAGAAGAAGGAATGGTGAGTCTGCCAGGTTTCTTTGGTAGCTTCCTCTTCCTTCTTCTTCCACTTGTTCACCGTCCTTGTCCCCCTATCACTCTACCTTCCCCGGGCTCACCTTCTCCCAAAGTTATACAGATTTGAGGGCCTCTTCCCAACCCGCAGCTAGAGCTCCACAGCGCTGCAGGTCAAAACTGAGCCCACAAAGAGCAAGAGACTTGCCTAAGACCACACAGTGATGATTCTGGACATGAACTCAGCTCTGCGGCCAAAGTCTACACCTGAGAAGGAAGATGCCAAAGTTCCCATCTCCTCCACTGTTTTTTTCCCATGCCACTCCGGGCAGTTTAGTGGTGGGATCACAGTTTACATGGCCCAGCCAGCTGACCATATAACAAACAGGCCACCACAAATCTGGGGGCTGCCCCTGTGGAGTGCAAGTCAGTGACATTAATGACACTCACCATGTGTGCAGCTGTCACAATATCTGCTAATAAATTTTTCCATCATCCCTAACAGGCGTTTAGTGCTTTCTCTGCTCTCCAACCTGCCTCTAATCACACTAATTTTCATTTTGTGACTGTCTTTTTAATTTTTAGTTAAAAATAATTAATGTATAGCTTCAATCCTGACATGTAACCTCAGCCCCCGTATCACACCCTGCATGTCATGTCCACTAGAGGGGTTCCTGAGAGTGCAGTGGCAAGCCCCAACACACAGGCAGGTCAACTGTGGCCATGTCTCCTATTTTCTCTGTTTCAGCACATGGCTATACATTGTGGTGTACAGAAGCCTGGTTGGGTGGATTTAAGAGTCAAATAATACAATCTAAATTGAATCAGTCCTGAGAAGTGGGCAAGTGACTTCAAAGAGTCCCTGCAACCAAATAGCAGAATGGGGAGAACTCTAATCAAAAGTTCAGCAGTTTGTATCCACCAGGTGCGCCTGGAAACCCTATCGGGCAGTTCTACTCTCTCCTATAGGGTCGCTGTGAGTCAGAATTGACTTGCTGGTGATGGGTTTTGGTTTGGGTTTTATCGTGGTGATGGGGCCCTGGTGGGGCAGTGGTTAAGTGCTTGGCTGCTAACTAAAAGGTTATTTGTTTGAATCCACCAGTCATTCCTCAGAAACTCTATGGTGGTGTAGTGGTTAAGTGCTATAGCTGCTAACCAAGAGGTCAGCAGTTCAAATCTGAGAGGGCTTCCTTGGAAACTCTATGGGGCAGTTCTACTTTGTTCTATAGGGTTGCTATGAGTCAGAATTGACTCGATGGCAGTGGGTTTTTTTTTTTTTTTAAATAGCCTCACTATGAGTTGGAATCGACTTGACAGCAATGAGCTTGTTTGTTTTTCAGTCATTGGTGATAGAAATTCCTCTGTGGCACAAGTAGTTAAGTGCTCAATTACTTACCAGTAGATGATTCAAACCCACCCAGAAGCACCCCAAAAGAAAAGTCTGGCAATCTACTTCCCAGAGGTTACAGCCTTTAAAACCCAGTGGAGTACAGTTCTTCTCTGACACCCATGGAGTCATCCAGGACCACAGGTACACAGGCACCTATTTATGAAAATCCTGGGAAGCAGTTCTACTCTAACACATGAGGTCACATGAGTCAGAATGGACTCAGCAGCAACAGGTTTGGTGTGGTGTTTTGGAGAGAACCTACACAATTTTTCTTGAGAAGAGGGCACAGTCAAAAGAGTCCGATGAATGCTGCTCTAGATCTTAGCCCCAGATGCTAGTTTGGGGTCTGATTCGAACTTGTTTTAGAGTTAGAGACAAAGAAAAACTAAGGAGTATTGCGCTGCCAGTGAAACTTATTTTGAGGCCTCAAAGCTAAATTTGAAGATGAATGGGAAGAAACCGAAAACCTTTCCCTAACTCTGACTCTCCAAAAGGGATGCCTGCTCAACCAGAGCAAGAAGTCAGCCTCCCCTCTCTCTCATTTCATTCTCGTCTCTCTGTCTCCCTGCCTCTCTCTCGATCTCTCTCTCTCCCTCCCTGTCACACACACACACACACACACACACACACACACACACACACACACACAGAGCAGCAAAAATCAGAAAGGAGATGCTCAGTGCTTTTGCGTGTCAGACAGCCCTTGGCCCAATTCCCGCCACTCCCACTTCTACCCCTCACTGACAGTAAGACCCTGGACAAGTCACATGCATATTGGACTCTCAGAATCCCAACCTGTAAGAATGGGCAAGCCTCCAGCTCAGCAACAAAAGGACAGGTAACCCAATTTCAAGACAGTCAAAGGACTTGACAAAGGACTTGAGTAGTTATTTCTCCAAAGACGATACTTACATGGACAATACCACATGAAAATATGTTCAACATCATCAGTCATTAAAAACAAACCAAACCCACTGCTGTTGAGTCAATTCAGACTCACAGCGATCCTACAGACAGAACAGGACTGCCCCATCGAGTTTGTAAGGAATGCCGGGTGGATTTGAACTGCCAACCTTCTGGTTAGCAGATGTACCACTTAACTACTATGCCACCAGGGTTTCCCATTTGTCACTATGGAAATGCAAATCAAAACCATAATGACATATTACTTTACACCCACTCGTCCCTCAAAAACCTCAGTGCTGTCAAGTCGATTCCGACTCCTAGCGACCCTATAGGTCAGAGTAGAATTGTCCCATAGAGCTTTCAAGGAGCAGTTGGCAGACTGAACTGCTGACTTTTTGGTTAGCAGCTGTAGCACTAAACCACTACACCACCAGGGTTGCCTTATTCCCACTAGAATGGACCAAACACGAAACACAAACGAGTGCTGCCAAGGATACAGAGAAATTAGATCGCTGGTGAGAACGCAAAGTGGTGCCGCCTCTTCAGAAAACATTTTGGCAGTTCCTCAAAATGTTAAGCATAGACTGACCATGTGAGCTTGCAATTCTTCTCCTAGGTATCTGTGCCCAAGAGAATAGAAAACATATATACATACAAAAAATTGTACACAAATGTTCATAGCAGCATTATGCATGATAGTCAAAAAGTGGAAACAATCCACATGTCCAATAATGGGTGAATAAATAAACTGTGACACATTCATACAATGCAAGATTATTCAGCCATAAAAAGAAATGAGGCACTGACATACGCTACTACAAGGGTGAGCCTTGAACACATTATGCTGAGTGACAGGAGCCGGACACAAATGGCCACAGAGTGTGTGGTTCTATTTATAGAAAATGTCCAGAGTGGGCAAATCCAGAGACAGGAGTAGATTAGCTGTTGCCAGGAGGTGGGGAAAGTGGGGTATGGGGCTGGGAGTGACAGGCAAGTGGCATGAGGTTTCTTTTGGTGAGATGAAAATGTTCTAAAATTAGATTACAGTGACAGTTGCAGAATTATAAAGAGAGTTCTGAATAGACCAAAAACCACTGAATGATGTGCTCTTGTTATGGTATGTGAATTATATCTCAACAAAGCTGTTGTTTAAAAATAAAAGAACAGGCATGCCCTTTAGCAACACAGTTGTCAGCATGACGTGACAGAGTAGGCAGGGACAGCCCAGCATGTCCCTGGCATGTAGCCAGTGCATGGCAGATATGTCTTTAAGAAGGTGGTTTCGAGAGGATTTCAAAGGAAAGAAAACCAAGTGTCCTAAAGGGCTACACTTGCTGGAGTTCTAGAAATTTCAGAAGAGAGTCTCGTTATTTACAGATCTGCCTGGTTTAAACCCCACACTTCAATCACAAAAACCCCCACTCTCCCAACATCCACTCTTGATTCTCTAGTTCTTAACTGAACTGAAGTTTTCTGTATAGTTTCTAACAAAACAAAATAATCAGCAAAAGCTCATCACTTTTCTCTTTCCTCTTAGAGAAAAACAGACTAGCCTTAGGCCTTTCTGACAAGAGGCTTGGAGAAAAAGGTAGAGCAGGACTCTGAGACACCCACCCTGAGATACAGTGATGGTGGGAAGTGGGGCTTGGAGGAACCCACCAACCAGCCCCTGACCTCCAGGCCATACTGCCTGTCTGCGTGAGGCTTGGAAAGCGGCAGAGACAGCCCAGTCCAAGGTGTCAGGGGTGCGTTCTCACAAGAGCAGGCCCGCTGTTAAATATTTTTCTCTCCAAAGGTACTTTTCTATCTTCATACTCTCAAATCTTCCAGATCTCACAGGAACTCAGAGACATATGGTACAGAGACCAAGACTTTGGGGGGAGTACTCTCATCCTGCAAAGCCTCATGATGACAGTGAAGGAAAAGCTTTCATTTCACAAATACAGAAACAGAGGCTCAGAAAGGTCAAGGCATATTCTGAAGGTACCACAGCAAGTCAGCAACAGCATCAGGAGTTGGCCAAGCACAGTCAGCTAAAGGCTCAAAGTGACTCCAGGAGGTGAATATTTGTCGTCTCTTCCCTGCTCTGTTTTTCCAGAGAGGGAGACTGAGGTTCTTACCCAGCTAGGAAGATACAGAACTGGGATTCAAATCCAGGTCCACCTAGGAATCACAGTGTGTGTCCAACCTGTGAGTACAGTTTTTCTCTGACTCCCATAAAAATGAACTGCCCATTTCATCCCTCCCCCAGCCCAGCATCTCGTTACCTGTGGTGCGGTGGCTGTCTGCGCTGCCTGGTGAGCTGGGTGCGCTGTGCTGAGGCCAGGCTGGGGAGGGGAGGAAGACAGTCAGGCCCACGGCAGGGAGGTGGGGCAGGAGGCCGTGACGTGGCTGGGCCCCACACACTCACCCTGGTGGCATTCCTTCTGGCCTCTGCTGCTAGCCCCAGGCCTTCCTGTCTGACTGTACACTTTCTTATGATACCCCAGAAGGAGTGGGAGAGGGCAGCTACATCCCAGGACCAGCCCCTAGGGCCACAGCTATGCCTTCTGACTCCAGGGCATGTGGGCAGGAAGGCTGTTGTGCCACCCTTGGCTGTGCCAAGCTCTAGGAAGAGAGTCGGTACGGCCTGTCCCAGGCACCCCCTCACCACTTCCACCAGCAGACACTGACTCAGGCCCCAGCCATGTGGGCCAACCAGCCTTGTGCGCCCCAGCAGGGAAGACACTGCCATATTCCTGGGAGAGGCAGGGTTGGGGCTCAGAAACTCCCATAAGCTGGTACCGGCAGTGGTTTCTCTGGGTGGGGTAGCTGGGCCAAGGTTAGAGGCATTTGGGGAGAACATCTACCTGCTTTGTGCAGAGGGCAAACACAAGCTGGGAGAGAGCCATAGTGGGGCCTCACCCAGATCAGGCCAGGATATTGAACCCACTCAGCCTGCCTGTGCCTCTCATGCCTTTATCAACATATGATGAAACATCTTCTGTGAGCCTGACAGCAAACAGGACCTGCCACTGCCCCAGGGAGCACCCAGCCTGCAGGGCAGGCAGGCCAGAACAGGCCCTAGAAGAGGTAAGGCCCAGGGAGCTGGGAGTTCCCAGGAAAGCTTCCTGGAAGAAGAGACATCCAAACCCTGAGCTCAGGCTACAACTCTTGGAGTCTGCTCATACTTCACATCTGACGCACCTGGAAAACCCTTTTGGTGCCACCTTCAACCCGGACGATCTCACTATCTCCGCAGCTCCCACCCTGGTCCAGCCAACATCATCACTAGTCTCCTTGCTCCTGCCTTTGCCTCCCACAATTTGTTCTCATCATGGCAGCCTAGAGATCTTGTTAAAACTCCTCAGTTCACATCCCTTCTCTACCCAGCATCCCTCCAGAGCTCCTACCTCCCTCAGAGAAAACCCCAAGTCCTTACAACAAAGTGTAAGACTGCACAATCCACACCACCACCTCTTGCCCTCTCATTTTAATTCTTAAGACTTCCTCTCCCACTCAGCTCCAGCCACACAGGACTGTTCCCTGACTTCAGGGCCTTTGCACTGGCTGTTTCTTCTGTCTAGAATGTTCTTCTCCCAGATCGTTGGATAGCCATGTGGCTGCCTCTCTCACTTCTTCAGATCTCTATTCCAATGTCACTTTCTCCAAGAAGCCTTCCTTGACTGCCCTGTATAAAAGGATAGCACTGCTACCACATGTCTCTCTCACCCTGCCTTGTTCTCCACACCCCCATCACCATCTGACATGCAATGTTTTTTAATAAGTGAAAGTATGCAATCCAAATCAGTTCTGCATGCCCACCTATCTGCAACTCCATCTGCTCTCCTCACCCTGTGACAGCACACACCTCTTTTTTACTTGTTACTAGTATCCTCTTAATGAACACTTGTCCCCTCCTCTCTACCCTCTCCTCTCCCATTTAGAAAGAAACCAGTAGAACAGCTTCCTATAAATATATAAAGCCATAAAGTACAACACCACATACTCACATTGTATCTCCAAGTCTAGTCCATTCTTGTCTTAATTGTTGATCTCAGTACTGGTTTCAGGTCTGGGCCAGCAGCAAGTCTAGGGGCCATGATCCCATGGGATCCTCTAGGCTCTCAGACTATAGGTTCTGGTCTTTTTTTAGCAGAGTTCTTGAACAGTACACCTGTTTTTCTTATGCTGTATCAGAGACTCTACATTGTGTCCCTCACCATGGCTGCCTTTGGTGGCAGCCGGGCACCACCTGGTTCTTCTTGTCTTGTGTTGATGCAGTCTCTCGTTCATGTGCATCCTTCTGTCTCCTGGGCTCATTGTACTTCACCTTTGATGTTCTCAGTTGTCATCTGTTCCAGATAGGTTGGGACCATTTGGTGCTCCTCAGATGGCAGCTTGCTAGCCTTTAAGGCCCCAGAAGCCACTCACCGACATGGGATGCAGAAGACTCTTAAAAGACTAGTTATGCCAACTGACCTCAGTGACATGCAAAGTATTTTTTTATGCACATTTCCTTGTTATGTATTTGTTTGCTCTATGATCTCAGACAGTGCCTGATATATAGTAGTAGGTGTATAATACACCTTGTTGAAAGGATGAGTGACCTGAGGGCTAGACCAAGAAACTGGGAAGAGAACATTGTGGGCAAGGGTAACCATATGTGCAAAGGCTTAGAGGTAAGAGGCACTACTGTGCCTGCAAATAATTCAGGACAATTAGAGAGTGGATGACTTGGGGTTGGGGGATGGGAAAGGAAAGCAAGAGTGGTAGGGCCCTAGAAGCCAGGCCACGGAGCCAGGAAGTCACCCTGAGAGTGATGGAGAGCTGGGCATGAAGGCTGCCAAGGTCAAGTCTGTGTTTTAGAGGACCATGTGGATGCTACACTGTGGGCTGAAGCCATAAGGGACATGTGTCGGGGAACATGGTTATAGCAGAAATATGGGGACTTGGACAGGGTCATGAGAGGCTTGGAGCTGTGTTGTCCAAAACAGAGCCACCTTGATTCCACAGCCCTAGGTGAGTATGAATTAAGATGAACTGTAGTGCACAGTACACACTGAGTGGCAAAGACTTGGCACTATCAAAAAAAAAGGAGGAATATACTATAGATCATTATAATTATATTGATTGTCTATTAAAATTGTAAAATTATACATGTTAGTTATCATCCAATTGGCTCCAACTCATAGTGACCTTATGTACAACAGAAGGAATTATATATGTGTATATATTGGGCAAAACAAAATGTATTGTTAAAATTAATTTTACCCTTTTTTACTTTTTTAAATGTAGCCACTAGAAAATTGTAAAGTTACATATATTGCTCACAATATATTTCCACGGGTCAGGGTTGATTTAGAGGGTAGAACAGCATATGGACGTTGAAGGACCGTCGGGGTAAGGCAGACGCTACATCTAATTGCAAGTCTCCTGCCCCTCCATGGCTTCTTTCTGATGCGACCACACAGTTCAGAGGCAGAAAGAATGGCCACAGGGAGAGACTGTGGAATTAGTTTCTGGTTCAACACACACAGAATTCGTAACTTCATCTTCAAAGTAAAAATTATGGAGAAATAAAACAGGTTGACAGAGTAGGCAATGCATTCCCTGTCCCTCAAGGAAAGCAAAAAAAGACTTGAGGACTACCATCAAGCAGGGGGAACATGATGAACCAGAAACTAGTCGTTTTCAAAGTGTGGTCAACAATATCACCTGAAAACCTATTTGAAATGTGAGCTCTCAGGCTCCATTCCAGCCCTACTGAACCAGAAACTCAGGGGGGTGGGGGGACTCACAATCTGTATTTTAAGAACCCCCCAGGTGATTCTGCTACTTGCTCCAGTTTGAGACCCATTGGACCAGATATTGCCTCTCTGAGCCTGTGTTTCTTGCTCTGCAGCATGTGGTTGTTGCGTCCATTGTCAGATCAGGGTTGTAAAGCCCCCTGGCACAGCTGGATACACCACCTCAGGGCATCGCCTGTCTCCCAGCTGTGTGCAGTGACAGAGCTGCCAGCTAGAATAGAGGCCCTCTGCTCAGCAATTTCCTGAGGTGACCTCGCTGTCTCACATACGGGTGATTCACAGAACCACCGCCCACCATCCTGTGGGCACAGCTGACTGCCTCATGGGAACCAGCACAGCAGGTGAGATGACATCCGGCTTCCCTGCATTCCAGAGCTGCTAGTGGGCTGCCTGACTCAGAAGCACATGCCCTCTGCAGACAACAGTTACACAGCTGGGCCTCAGTCTCCACATCCATAAAAATGGACAGATGGCAATCCCAACTCATGGTGAGGATCTTTGTATAAAGAGCTTGAGCCAGTGCCTGGCATATCATCAGCCTTCACTATGCACTAGCAACCTTCAGGTGAGGGCAGAGTTCCCTCAGCTAAGAACACTCCACTGACTTCTGAGGTCTCAAAGTTATGCCTTGCAGATACAGGGAGAGAAGAATATGCACCTACTCTGAGCACGTTGGTCCTGAGTTTTTATTTAATTAGAAAATGAATGTCTCTGAAGGCAGGGACTGTCTTAATCATCTTAAAATATTTATTAAATGAGCCCTCTAAATCGGAACTCATCTGTCAGTCTGTCATACTGTGGTGGCTAGTATGTTGTCGTGGTGCCGGAAGCCACGCTACCGGTATTTCAAATACCAGCAGGGTCACCCACGGTGGACAGCTTTCAGTAGAGCTTTCAGAATAAGACAGACTAGGAAGAAAGGCCTGGTTATCTAATTGCAAAAATTAGCCAATGAAAACCTTCTGGACCACAGCAGAACACTGTCTGATACAGAGCTGTAAGACGAGTCCCTAGGAGTCAAGCACACCAACCACTGCATTGTGAAAATGATGCAAGACACGCCAACATTTCATTCTGTTGTATGCGGGATTACTTTGGGGGATCACATTGGTAGCAACCCGATGATGACTGACAATGGTAACAACTGAATCAGCGGCATGGTCTCTGTTTTATAGACGATAAAAGTGAGGACCAGTGAGGTAAAATGATTTGCTCAAGGTCGTACAGGTTCTCACAGTTCATGAACTTGCCACTGTATGTTTACAGTGGCAGCACTGTACAAACAACTTGGTGAGGTTTCATAACCTTGGTATATCAGTGCCTCACAGCTGTGTTTATGGTGACGTCTTGCTGAGTGGTGTTCATTATTGTTGTTGCATGTTTTTTGCATGTTTTTGTGTGCCATCACGAGAATGTTGGAGCTTGAATTAGAGCAATGAACAAGCATCAAATTTCTGGTTAAACTTGGCGACAGTGGAAATGAAATCAGGGACAGGTTAGGCCAAGTTTATGGGGATAATGCCATGAAGAAAATGGCAGTGCACAAATGGATTAAATGTTTTTTTGAGGGGAAAGAAAGCATCATTGATGAAGAGAGGTCAGGGTGGCCAGCAACAAGCAGAACTGATGAAAACATCACAAAAATTCATCGAATTGTGTGGCAAAATCATCAGCAGACTGTGAGAAGCACAGCAGAGCAAGGAAACATCGATAAGGAAACAGGAAAATCTTGGCACGGGAAAGACGTGTGCAAAAATGGTCCCAAAGGAGCTCACCAATGATTAAAAGCATAAGAGCGTCACAGTTGCCAAGACCTCTTGGAGAGGCAAGATGATGTTTGGGGCCACATTATCACTGGTGATGAAAAACTTGTGTGTGCCAACAAGCGTCAAAGTACACAACGGAAGTCAGTCAATTCTCCATGACCAAAAATGTTCCGTCAGTCCAAATCAGGAGTCAAAATGATGTTGGTAACCTTTTTTGATTATCAGAAGGACTGTTCATTATGATTTGTACCAAGTGGACAAACAGTTAACCAAGATTACTATTTATAAGTGCTGAAAAGGCTGCAGGAAAAAGTTAGATGAAACAACCTGAACTTTTCCACCAACAATTCACGGCTCTCACATCTTAACAATGCACCAGCTCACATGGCACTGTGAGGGAGTTTTTAGCCAGTAAACAAATAACTGTATTGGAAGATCCTCCCTACTCACCTGATCTGGCCCCAAGGACTTTGTTCTTTTCCCAGAAGATAAAGGAAATATTGAAAGGAAGACATTTTGATGACATTCATGTCAGCAGGGGTAATACAATGACAGCTCTGAAGGCCATTCCAGAAAAAGAATTCCAAAATTGCTTTGAAGGGTGACCTAGGTGCTGGAGTTGGTGCATAGCTTCCTAAGGTGACTACTTTGAAGGTGACTATAGTGATATTCAGCGGTGACGTGTGTAGCACTTTTCCTAGGTGAAGTTCATGAACTTAGTTGTCAGATTTCATGTAGTGAGAAGTGGTAGAGTCAGAATTTGAACTCAAGTCTCCCTAACTCCAAAACCCCAGCTCTTCCCATTTCTACTATGGAGAAATTTTAACCTAACCTTCCTGTTTAGAAGCTCTAATAGACAGCATTTAAACCCATGCTTAACCCCTAGACTTGCTGCTAGTCCAGAGCAGTTGTCCAAAGACAACTTTTCAGACAAAAAATGGGCGGGCTAGATAAGACAGGAGGGAGTTGGAGCAGCTCCTCTATAGAAAGGAGATGGGGGGGGTGGAGAGGTGGGGACAGAAGCTGGTTGAATGGACACAAGAAGGACAGGGCGGAAAGGAAGAGTGTGCTGTCACATGCTGGGAGAGCAGCGAGAAAAGCATACAGGTGTGTGTACGGGGTTTTATACAGCACATTGACTTGGACTGTAAACTGTCACTTAATCACAGGAAAGTATTTTTTAAAAAATAAAGTAAATCTGTGCTTGAAGGGTTAGTTTCTGGCCCAGGTGAGAATCTTCCCAACTCCACACCTGAGACACAAAGGCTGTTGTTGACATCCATTGAGATGCAGCTGTTCATAAACCTAGATAAAAACTGACTCACTCTGGGCCTTGGTTGTTTCACCTGTAAAATGAGAACAGTAAGAACCTGTTATGGCTGCAGGCAAAAAGTTGGACCTGGGATCCTGAGATCCCTCCTCATTCTCAGATGCCAGTGTTCCAGGACCTTCCTCAAAGAGCAAGGACTGAAATGAAATTAAAACAAACAAAAATCCAGGAGATCGGGAAAAGTCAACCACTAGTTCATTCTGACAAACCTAAAATAAGAGATTCAAATTTAAGTGCTACAAACTTCTTATTCTTTTTTAAGCAGAAGAATGCTTTTGACAACTAAAACTTAAGCAACATTGTAACAGATCAAAGTGGATTTTTTTTCTGGTGGAAGTAGAGCTGATGGGGCCGTTGAGGGGCCACGGCTCAGCATCACCACTGGCTGGTCAGGCAGCCGCTCAACAACTACTGGACATCAGCAGTACAAACTGTTTCTGGACATTCTATGCTGCTGTTGGCCCATGGAGCAAGCCCCCCACACTCATGGTAATCTCACGTACAACAGAGTGAAACCATGCCTAGTCCTGCGTCATCACCATGACTGATCAGAAATCGGACACGTGTAATTCACAGGGTTTTCACTGGCTGATTTTCAGAAGTGGATTGCGAGGCCTTTCTTCCTAGTCTGTCTTAATCTGGAAGCTCTGATGAAACCTATTCAGCATCATGGCCACATGCAAACAAACCTCCACTCTGCACCTGAGGTGTATTAATTGGGAACAGAACTCAGTTCTCTTGCATGGAAGATGAGAATTCTACCACTGAACTATCACTGTCCTCAGAAAGTGCTTCCAAAAAACCAAGCAGATTGCCACAGAGTCAGTTATGACTCATAGCAACCTTATCGGACACAGTAGAACCATCCCACAGAGTTTCCAAGGAGTGCCTGGTAGATCTGAACTGCCAAGCTTTTGGTTAGCAAATGTAGCATCTAAACATGACACCACTAGGGTTTGTGGAAAGTCCTTAAACGGGGACAAATAGGTTCAGAAAGTGGTCCTTTTGACTCTAGATGAAACTGCCTCACTTGAATGGGCCACTTGTTTTTTAAACTAAAGTTTCCATTTTGAGGTAATTTTAAATTCACATGCATTTTTTAATATATATTTATTTATTGTGATTGAGTGGAAGTGTACAATCCAGTTTAAATTTGCATGCCCGCCTACATGCAGCTCCTACTGCTCTCCTTGCCTGGTGACAGCACACTCCTCCTTTCTGTTCTATACATGTCATATCCTCTTAAAAATCTCCTGTCCCCTCCTCTCCACCCTCTCCACTCCCTTCCAGTAAGAGGCCAGCAGGATGACATCCTATAGGTGCATAGAACCATAAAATGCACAAACGATATGGTTACTCTGTGTCACCAAGTCCAATCTATTCCTGTCTGAGGAATTGACCTCAGTAATGATTTATGGACAGGGGCAGCATCAGGTCTAGAGGTCATGCTCCCAGGGGAACCCCCAGGACTTCAGACCATCAATCGTGGTCTTTTATGGAGTTCTCATGGTGCACCACTTTTTATTCTCATGTTGCCACTGAGACTCACCTTTGAAAGCCCCATCATGGCTGTCACTGGTGGTGGCTGGGCAGCATCTGCTTCTTCTGGTCACATGTTGATGTAGTCACCCATTCACGTGGGTCTTTCTGTCTTTTGGGTTCTCCTTCACCCATGTCATTTTGGTCCTTGGTGATCACCTGTTCCTGCTGAGTTGGGACCATTTAGTATACCCCAGATGGCAACTTGGCAGTTTTTAAGACTCCAGATGCCACTCACTAATATGGGGTGGAGAAGACTCTCTTACCGATAGCCTAGTTATGCCAATTAGCCTCGATGTCCCCTGACAGCATGGTCCCCACACCCCTGCCTCTGCTACTCTGTCCTTGCAATACTGGGTTAAGATTGGAAGAATATTCAGGTTATGCTGAAGTCCAGTTAAACTGATCTTTCTAGTGTGGGCTGCACACGCATTTTTAAGATAATAAGAAAGATTCAATGTACCCTTTACTCCCTTAGTAACATCTTTAAAAACTAGATACAATGTCACAGCTGACAGCCAATCATGACACTTACACATATTTCCACAAGGGGTCAAAGTCTACTCAGTAGAAAACAGTCTTTTTAGCAAATGATGCTGGGAAAATTGGATATCCATTTGGAGAAAAATGAAGCAAGACTCACATCTCAAACCATGCAGAAAAAGTAACTCAAATTGGCTCAAAAAACTACACGTTAAACTATAAAGTTCTTGGAAGAAAACACAAGGATAAAACTATGGGATCCAATTTTTTAGAAAATAAATTGTCAGCCCTGATGCCACCCCTGTCCATAAATCATAATGAAGGTCAACTCTTCGGACAGCAATGAATTGGACTTGGCAACACAGAGTAACCATATTTTGTGGGCACTTTATGGTTCTGTGCATTTGCAGGATGTCACCCCGCTGGCCTCTTACTGGAAGAAGGGGAGTGGGTGGAGATGAGGGGACAGGAGACTGTTGGGAGGATAGGACATGTATGGAGCAGAGAGGAAGAGTGTGCTGTCACCGGGCAGGGAGAGCAGTGGGAGCTGCATATAGGTGAGCATGAAAATTTATACGGAATGTACATTTTCATTGAATTACAATAAAAAAAAATCAGACACTACTGTCAATGCACAATCAACAGAAGTTGAGTTAGATAACCAGGATCTCCTAAAATACTTATGCTCATCAAAGATTTTATCAAAGAAGTAAAAACAGAACTTACAGACTGGGAAAAAACTCCTTGGGAATGATGTACCTGACAAGGGTCTAATCTCTAAAGTATACGGAGAATGTCAACAACTCATCACAACAAAAAGGCAAATAATTCATTTAAAAACTGGGCAAAGGACATGAGCAAACAGACACTTCACCAAAGAGGACATTCAAGTGGTCACATGAAAAATGCTCATCACCAGTAGCTAGCCCCCTACAAAACATACCTTGGCAATCTAGTCAATCTGAACTCATAGTGACCCTACAGGACAGAGTAGAACTGCCCCGTAGAGTTTCCAAGGAAAGCCTGGTGGATTTGAACAGTGTGTTGGTTAACAGTCATAACACTTAACCACTACATCAAACCAAAAAAAAAAAAAAAAAAAAAAACCCAAACCCACAGCTGTTGATTCTGACTCATGTCTACCCTATAGGACAGAGTAGAACCGCCCCGTGAGTTTCCAAGGAACACCTGTTGGATTTCAACTTCCAAACTTTTGGTTAGCAGATGTAGCACTTAACCACTATGCCACTAGGGTTTCCACAGGTACAACAAGGACCAAGAAAACAAAAACCAAACCCAGTGCCATCGAGTCAATTCAAACTCATAGTGACCCTGTAGGACATAGTCAAACTGTCCCATAGGGTTTCCATCATCACATCAGAGCGATGCAAATCAAAACTACAGTGAGCTACCATCTCACTTTGCAAAACTGGCACCAATGAATTAAACAGAAAACAACTAATGCTGATGGAACCCTTACCCACTGCTGGTAGGGCTGTAAAAATGGTATAACCACTGTGGAAAATGGTACAGTGCTTTCCAAAAAAAACAGCAATAGACTTGTCTTATGATCCCACAATCCCATAGTTAGGTATATATCCTAGAGATCTAATGCTAAACACATAATGAGACATACGCACACCTATATGCATTGCAGCCCTACGCACAATAGCAAAAAGATGAAAACAGCCTAAGTGCCCATCAATAGATGAGGATAAATGAGCAACCAAAATTTGACCATAACTACTAAAATAAAAAATAGTGACAATCAAATGTTGGTGAGGATGGAGAGAAACTGGATGCTTTGTATGTTGCTCGTGGGTATGTAAAATGGTACAGCCATTCTGGAAAACAGCTTGGCAGTTTTTTATGCAAACATACAACTATCATACAACCCAGCAATATCACATTTATCCCAGTGGGGTGGGGGTTTTGGGGTAGAGCTTATATTCACACAAAAACCTGAATGTTCCTATAAGCTTTATTTCCAGTAGTATAACACTGGAAACAGAGTCCAAATGTTGATCAGCAGGTAAATGAATAAGCAAACAACAAGGTATTCATGCTATGGAAGCAAGTTGTTTGTTGTCTTCAAGTCAGCTCTGACTCACAGCAAACACCATGTATAAGGGAATGAAATGCTTCTGGTCCTGGGCACTTGATGATCGCTGGTGTATCTGAGTCTGTTGTTGTAGTGACAGTGCATTTTGAGTGTCTTCCAACTAACAGAGCTTGTCTCCCAGCACTGTGTCAGACAAGATTCTGTTGTGATCCTTAGAATATTCATTAGCTAGGTTTTGGAAGTAGATCCTTGGGCTTTTCTTCCTAGTGTGTCTGTTTGGAAGTTCTTCTGAAATCTGTCCTGGATGATGCTTCTGGCATTTGAAATACCCGTGACATAGCTTTCAGCATCACAGCAACATGCAAGCCATCATATGTGACAAACTGGCAGCTGGTGGATGGAACACTACTCAGTAATGAAAAGAACTGGGTTATTGATAGATGCAGCACCTTGGAAAGCTCTCCAAATGCTGAATGGAAAAAGCGAATCCCAGAAGCTTGGAAACTGTATGATTCCATTTTATATACCATTCTTGAAATGGCGAAATTACAGAGATGGAGAACAAATTAGTGGTTGCTGGGAGTTAAAGGCAGGGACAGGTGGCAGGGATGGGGGTGTATCTCCATTGTGTCCTTAGCTGCTGTTGTTGTCAGCTGTGGTTGACTAGGTCCCAACTCAGGAGATCTCAGAATGCACCCCTTTTTATTCTTGTGTTGCCAGTGAGACTCAACTTAGTGAGCTCCATCGTGGCTATTACTGGTGGTGGCCAGGCACCATCCAGTTCTTCCGGTCCCAAGTTGATGTAGGCACCCACTCACGTGGGCCTCTCTATCTCCTGGGTTTTTACTCCATGCCATTTTGGTCCTTGGTGTGCATCCATTCCTGCTGAGTTGGGACCATTTGCTGTGCCCTCGGATGGCAGCTTGGCAGCTTTTAAGATCCCAGATGCCACTCACCAATGTGGGGTGCAGACAGCCCTCTTAGCAAAATGCTAGTTGTGCCAACTGGCCTCGATTTTGCCTAAGAGCATGGTCCTCTGCCCCAGCTACTCTATCCTTGCAGTAGCATTCCCCAATATTTTGAAATATTAATAACTCTGGGGGGAAAGAACACGTCTGAGGGTAAATCTGTGTACACGTGCATGACCTCAATGGACAGGCTCTTGAAAGATGGGGTTAAAGGGTCAGTAGGGACCAGCTAGACTCAGAAGTTGGCAAATTTTCTCTATAAGTGCCAGATGGAAAATAGTTTAAGCTCCACAGGTCGTATGGTCTCTGTTACAACTCTTCACCTCTGCTGTTGGACTCAAAGTGGCCATAAACTGTACTAATGACTGAACAATGGCTCTGTTTTGAAAACAGAGGTTGGCTGGCAGCTCATGTTTGGTCACACCTATGACGGGACAGTGCAGGCAGGATATGTTGGGGAATACAAAATGATACTGTCTGATGTACATGGGGGCAGGGAAGCAAAGAGAGAGCTACAGATGCCGCTGAGAAGAAATAAGCAGATACTAAATATCCTTGTGGCAGATGCTGAATATCCATTTTCCCCCTTTCCGCAATAATAGCTGGACATGTGTCTACCAGAATAAATACACTATTGGCCAGCCACTGTAACAGCTAGTGGTCGTAAGTGGAAGTATCCAGTGGCAACTTCTGGAAACTGTCATTAAAACACATCTGGCGTATAACCTTTGTTATTATTCTTTATTCCTTTGTCAATCCAACTAGCTGGAACGTGGATGTGATGGCAGGAGCCAGAGCAGTAATACTTGACCATGCAGGGGTCTTGGGAAGGTTAAGTGTACTGAGATTTGACTTCTCTACATCCACAATATAAATTAGAAAATAATATCTTCAAAATGCTCAAAGAAAATAAATATCAACTTAGAATTCTTAATCTATCTAAATATTTAAGATCAAGGGCTTAATAAAGACATAGGTAGACAAAGACTAAGCTTACCACTTATAGCTTCTTGCTGAGGAAACTTGCTTGATATCCCATATCAAGAGGAGGAAATTGACCACAGAAGGAAGGAGAGAATCAAAGGAAAAAAAACAATTAGTAATGAAATTGGTAAAAATGTGACTAAATCTAAACAAGTAGCTTCTAAGATAATGATGACTAATTTGAGATGTACAAACCCAAAGGCCAAGCCAAGTGCCATCGAGAATTCAAATTTATACTGAACAAGAGTAACTCCCAAAATTATGGCCCCAGACACTCTGTTAACCCAAGTGTCCCAAAGCACATTCTTTAGACAAAGACTAGACTGAACTATAAAACAAAAAATGTGCTTCTTAGTTTAATCATACATGAGACCAAATGGGCAGCTTCTGTGTGGAGGCAGGGTGAGAAAGCAAGAAGGGACATGGACTTATTGAACAGACACAGGAAACCCAGGGTGGAAAGGGGGAGTGTGTTATCACAATGTGGGGACTGAAATAATGTCACAAAACAATACATGCATAAACTTTTGTATGAGAAATTAATTCGAACTATAAGCTTTTACCTAAAGCACAACACAAAAAAGAGAGAGAGAGAAAAAGAAATTTATCCTGAATAATAATAACACATCAGACCAGAGCACTGAAATTAAAGCATTCTAAAATCCTTATATTATTTGGGAGGAAGACTGTTATACTTTGGATTGCGTACCTCCAAAACATACGCTGTATGTCTTAATCACTATACTTGTGAATATAATCCCATTTGGGAACAGGGTTTTCTTTAAGTTTATGAGGCCCTACCAGTGTAGTGAATGTCTTAAGCCAATCACTTTTGAGATACAAAAAGAGCAGGTTAGGCAGAGAATCATGGAAACATAGATGCCAAGCCAAGTGTCGCCATGAAACATAGATGGGGAAAGACAAATGTCATGTGGAGATCACCAACAAACCAAAGAAGGGAAGCTGAAAGAGACAGGATTTTTCCCCAGAGCAGAGAAAGAAAGCGTTCTCCTACAGCTAGCACCCTAAATTCAGACTCCTAGCCTCTTAAAGTGTGAGGAAATTAATTTCTGTTCACTAAAATCACTCACTTTTGGTATTTCCATTATACTAGCAGTAGATGACTAAGTCAAGGGTGGAGTCTAAATTTATTAATTAACTTTAGACTTCATTAAATCACATTTGCCTGTAAAATGTTAAAGATAACCACTAAAATAAAAACAGAATGCAAAACTTCCAAAATACCAAAGCAATAAAGAAAATTTGATCAATTCAATAAGAAACAGGAAGGGGCAAAGACAGGGTAAATAGCACAAAATAGGATGTGAATAAGAATAAAAGCAAATGTACCGTATCAGTAATCACAATTAACATAAACATAATAAAGTATAAATAACATAAACATAAATGTAATATAAATATAAATAATGTAAATTTGCTCCTTCAACAAATGGGATTTTCAAAAACTTAATCTTTAACATTGGATTTTTTTATTATGATTGAATGAAAATGTACATTCCCATATAAATTTGCATGCTCACCTATATGCAGCTTCCACTGCTCTCCAACATGAGATTTTTTAAAATATGATCTAGCCATCTCAAATCACTGAAGCAATAGTAAAAATAGATTTAAAAAATATTTTTATTTTTATGTAATTACAGATACACAGGAAATTAGTACACAATCACCCACGTTCTCCCAATGACACATGTTAAACTTAGTATAATATCAAACCCAAGAAACTGACTTTGGTATAATGCTACTAGTTAGACTACAGTTTCATTCAGTTTCCATGTATTCATGTATTTTCACGCATATATGTACTGGAGTATTTCTGAGCAATTTTATCCTACAGATAGATTCATATAACTACCGCTACAACCAAAACACAGAGCTACTACATCACCACAAAGAAATTCTTCTGTAATATCCTTTTATGTTTCTAAATTTTTAAATAAATGATGTTAGGGCAATTGGGTAACCCTCTGAAAAAAAGATAAATAAGATTCACATCTCACATCATACAAATGCATATTTTTTTAACTGCATGACAGAAATCACCTTAAGCAGTGTTAAAGATAACTGGACAAACCAGAAAAAAATATTGCTAAATACACCAAGACAAAGGACCTATAGAACACAGCAGAACTGCCCCATGAGGCTTCCAAGGAGTGCCTAGTGGATTTGAACTGCCAGCCTTTGGGTTAACAGCCACAGCTCCTAACCACTACACCACCAGGGTTTCCAACAACGGCCTACCAAGCCCAGTGACACTGAGTCAATTCTGACTCATAGCAATTCTACAGGACAGAGTAGAACCGCCCCATAGAGTTTCCAAGGAGCACCTGGAAGACTTAAACTGCCAACCTTTGGGTTAGCAGATACAGCACTTAACCACTATGACACAAAGGCCTATTACCCTGACATACACAGAACTCTTCAAAATGGAAGATCAGGACTTCAGTTTCTGCTTCAGCACGTGAATAGCTTGGAAATCATCACTAGTGTTCTTACAACTAGAAAAACCTGAAGGAACTAAAAATCAGTAACTATTCTTGGACTCTTCAGAGAACTGAGGTTTCAGGGCAAATTATCACTGTAATATCTGGAGAGTCAGGGGAATTCAGAGAGTCACAGCTGAGATCTGCTTACTTGAAGAGAAACTGCTGGAGCCACAAACCCTTAGGAATACTGAGAGTGTAATTTTGATGAATTGCTGGAGGCTTAGTATAGGCTAATGGGAGAATGAGAAACTTCTGGGGGCCACAGCCTTAAAGAGGCACCCGCACTTTTTTGAGTTTTATCTCCAGGAACCCCACTAGAAAGATTCAGTGAGGGATTTGGTGGGGGAGGGGGAGAGTAACCACTGTGAAACATACCCAGAGACTTCTGGGTAACAACGAAAAGGTCTATTCTAGGAGGGAAAAGACTTAACTAGGAGGGCATTTCTCCTCTCCAGCTCCCTCTAGCGTTCCTGTAGCATCTAACTGGGGGAAAAGCTCAGAAACACTTAAGAAGAAGCACAGTTTTAAGACACAGGCCCGCTAAAAGACTGAGAATGAATCATAAGACTACAGAATGTTTCCCCTGTACCCTATCTTACCACCATACCAACAAGGGCTCCAGTATAATAACTAGATTATCAGTGAAAGAGCTGCAAGACACAGAATCTCCAAGAAGGTCACCTAGGGAAAACTCAAAGTCAACAGCAGAGACAAAAACAAGGACGTTAGAGAAATGTGAAGCTTCTGGCATCTACTCCTGCAGCCAACATTAAATGCAGTTTGATTCCTCACCAGTAGAGGGCTATTTACCACCATTCTTAGTACTCGATACATTAGGGCTGCTTCAATAACACATTACAATGGATACTAAAGGCCAGAAAACATACAGTCTAAAGGAACAAAGCCAGCCTCAGAGCCAGACTCAGATACAACACAGATGTTGGAGTTATCAGACAGGGAATGTAACTACAACCAGTATGTTAAGGTCTCCAATTAAAAAATTAGACAATCTGCAAAAACAGGGGTAATGTGAACACAGAGAAGGAAATTCAAAGAAAAAAATAGAAGGAAATTCTAGAAATAAAAAGACACTGCAATAGAAATAAAGAATTCCTTTGTGAGGGCTCACCAGTAGACTGGACGAGCAGAATGAAAGAATCAGTGAGCTTAAACATATGTCAGCAGACGCTTCCCTACCTGAAAAGCAAAGATACAAAAATAATAATAAATATAGAACAGAACACCCAAGAGTTTCAGGATAATTTCAAAAGGTGTCACATACATATAATTGGGTTACCAGAGGAGAAGAAAAAGAGAATGCAGCAGAAGAAATATTTGGAGGAATAATGGCGAAGATTAGTGCAAAATTAAGACAGACATCAAACTATGAGTTTAGGAAGCTCAGAGAATACCTAGCAATATTTTTTAAAAAAATTAATCTGCATTTAAGCATACCATATTCAAACTGCAGAATACCAAAGACAGAGATAAAATCTGAAAGAAACTAAAGGGAAGGAAAAAAAAACCTTACCTATAGAAGAACAAGAAAAAGAATTACAGCAAACTTTTATCAGAAGCCATGCAAGCAAGAACACAGTGGAATGAAAGACTTTCAGGAAAAAAACCCACCAACATAGAATTCTTCATTCAGGTAAATTATCTCTCAGAAATGAAGGTTAAATAAAAACATTCTTAGACCAATAAAAACTAAGGGTATACACAGTTTCTAGGGTTGCTTATGTACAAAATACCCCATAGGATTTGTTTCCTTGGTTTGGAGATTTGGGGTTTTGGTTTCATGGGAATTCCTAGTTAGTTGGCCTAATAATGTGTGTAGTGCTTCTGTTCTACTTCCTAGTTTGTTGTGTAGTACCTGGGAGACTTACAAGCTTGCAAGCAGTCATCTAAAGAAACCCCAATCCACTGTTGTTGAGTTGTTTCTGACTCATAGCGACCCCATAGGACAGAGTAGAACAGCTTCGTAGAGTTTCCAAGAAGCGCCTGCCCATCTCATAGTTGGCAGACACAGCACTTAACCACTACACCACCAGGCCTTCTATGACAATTAGTCTGTATTCACCTGCAGCAACAGAGAAAGGACAGCCAGGAATAGTAGGATGAAATACATATGTGGCTAACTGCCTCCCTGCACAACTGCCTCTTTCTGCCATGAGACCAGATAACCTGGATGGCACCCAGCTACCATTACTGAAAATTTTTGATCAAAGATTCTGTAGAAGAATCTTGACCAAAACACAGAAAATGAAAACCAGAATTTCAAATTCTCCTGGAATCCAGATTTTCTGGAACCACAGAGTCCAAATGAATCCCTGGAACCATTACCCTGTGATAATCTCTAAACCTTAAACCAAAAATATCCCCTGAAGTCTTCTTAATATCAAACAATAGTTTAGCTTAACGAGCAAAGAACGTCTGATTCAAACATCATGTTCTTTTAAGATCTATCTGTCTTTCTGGGATCAAATTGACAGCAACACAAAAGATTAGATAGGAAGCTTAGGGGACAAGGTGGAACAACTCGAAAAAGGAGGATGAAAATGTTTGCACACCCTAAGAAATGTAACCAGTGTCACTCAATTGTACATGTAGAAACAGTTGAATTTGTGTACATTTGGTGTGTATTTTCTCAACCACAACATCACAACAAAATAATAAAGAAAAAGAAAGAAAGAAACCTAAGGGAATTCACTGCTAGATCTCCCCTGCAAGCAATGTTAAAAGAAGTTCTTGAAGGAGAAAGAAATGATATTGATGAGAAATTCAAAGCTACATAAAGCAAGGAAGAGTATCAGAAAAGGAACAAGTGAAAATAAAGTAAAATATTTTATTTTTCTTATTTGTAATTAATTTAAAAGATAGCTGTTTAAAGTAAAACAGTGTATTAGGTGATTATGACATATAAGGAACTGAAATTAATGACAGCAAAGTCATAAGGGGCTGAAGGGAAGAACTGGGAACATTTACACTACAGGTGAAGCAGTATAGTATGATCTGAACCTGTACTTAAGTTAGTTAAAGTTGCATATTGCAGACTCTAGGGTGATCACTTAAATTTTTCTGAAAGAATAACTGATATGCTAAGAAAAGAGAGAAGATCGTATTACATAAACTGATTAAAATAGAGAAAGTAGGAAAAGAGTTGAATACAGAACAGAAGAAATGAATAGAAAATAGTTTCAAATTGCTAGTGGATATTAATCAGCTTTGAATATAAATGGTTTAAATGCACAAAACAGAAGGTAGATTTTCTGAGTGGATAGAAAACAAGATTCAGCTACACGTTCTCTGCAAGAAGTCTACTGTAAATATAAACACTCAGGTTAAAAAGAAAGGGATGAAAAAAGACATACTTTACTAAAGCTAATCCAAAGAAAGCCATATGTCAATGTCAGACAAGCAGATTTTAAGAACAAAAAAATTATCAGAAATACAGAGGGTACTATGTAACAATGAAGGGGTCAATTCTTAAAGAAGATGTAACAATTTTAAACATGTCAAAATACATGAGTCAAGAATGATAGAATGCAAGAGCAAACAGACAAACCCAGTATTATGAAGACTTCAATACCTTTTTATCCATAATTGACAGATGCAGCAGGCAGAAATTCAGTAAAGAAGAGTTGAACTAAAGAGTATCATCAACCAACTGAACCTAACTGACATTTATAGAGTATTTCACCCAACAACAGTAGAATACACTTTCTTCTCAACCTCACATAGACTATTCACCAAGATAGACAACATTCTGGGCCATGAAGGACACCTCAAGTAAACTAAAAAGAAGACAAATCATACAAACTATGTCCTAAGACCACAATGGAATTCAATCAGAAATCAAAAGCAGAAAGATAAATAGAAAGTCTTCAATAGCTGGAGATGAAAGAACACATTTCTAAATAACACATTAATCAAAAAAGTCTTAAAAGAAATTTAAAAAAATAGTTTGAGTAACATAACAATACAGCTTATTAAAAGTTATGGGATGCAAAAGCAGTTCCTAGAGGAAAATTTAGTGTTAAATTCATATATTAGAAAAGAAGAAAGACCTCAGATCAATAATCTAAGCTTTAAACTTACAACATTAAAGAAGGAATAGCAATTTAAGCCTAGTGTAAGCAGAAAATAAAATTAAGCAAAAATAAATGAAATTGAAACAAACAAGTAATAGAGAAAATCAACAAAATCAAAAGTTGTTTCTATGAAAAGATTTTTAAAAAGACAAATTTCTAGACAGGATAAGCAAGGAGAAAAGGAGAGAAGACATAGATATTAGAAATGAAAGAGGGTTCATCGGAACTGATCTCAGGAACACTAAAAGGATAATCAATAAATACTATGAATAACTCTTTACTCACATATTTGATAATGCAGATCAAACAGACCAATTCCCTGAAAGATATAAACTGTCAAAACTCAGACTAAGAGGAACAAATCATCTGACTGATCTATTAAAGAAATTTGAAACAATAATTAATAACCTTCCAAAATAGAAAATGCCAACCATAGATGTTTCACTGATGAATTCTACCAAACATTTAAGAAAGAAAGAATACCAACTCTACATAATCTCTTCCAGACAGTGGGAGCAGAGATAGTTTTTCTTAATTTATCCGATGAAGATAAAGATATTCCAAGAAAGGAAACTTGTGTACTAATATTTGCATGAACAGAGATGGAAAATCCCCAACAAAATATTAGCAAAATCAAATCTAATAACATACAAAAATAATTTTATACCATAACCAGGTAGGATTTATTCCAGGTATACCAAGGCAGGTTCAACACTCAAAAACTAGTTAATGTAACTGATCATATTGACAGGCTACAGAAAAAAAAAAATCACATGATCATATCAACTGATACAGAAAAGACATTTCATGAAATCTAATACCTTTCATTTAAGAATTCTCAGCAAATTAGGAATAGAGGGAAATTCCCTGAACTTGATAAAGAACACCTACAAAAAACCCCTGCAGCTAACATCATTAATAGTATGAAAATGGATGCGTTCCTTCTAAGACCAAGAACAAGCAATAATGTCCTTTGTCACCATTCCTACCCAGCATTTAACTGGAAGTCCTGGCTAGTGCAGTATGACAAGAAAAGGAAACAAAGTATACAGATTGTGAAGGAAGAAATAAAAAGGTCTTTGTTCACAGATGACATGATTATCTATATAGCTGAGCATCCTCAAGATGTATCAAAAAAAAGCAACTGTTTCTAACAAATAATTATCACATACAAAAATTAACTGCTTTTTATATACCCACTCACTGCTGTCAAGTTGATTCCAGCTCATAGTGATCCCACGGAGGCTGAAAAATCTCTATGGAAGCAGATGGCCATGTCCTTCCCCAACTGAGCCATTGCTCAGTGGTTTCAAACTGCCAGCCTTTTGGTTAGCAGTTAATTGACTGCTTTAGCTACAGTACCACCAGAGCTCCTTCCAATACACCAGCCAGGTACAATTAGAATTGGAAATTTTTAAAAAAGTATTATTTACAATAAATTCCGCTGCCATTACATCAAGTCCGACTCACAGTGACCCTACAGGGAAGTGTAGAACTGCCCCATAGGATTTCCAAGGATGTAAATCTTTACAAGAACAGACTGTCATATCTTTCTCCCATGGAGGAGCTGGTGGGTTTGAACTGTTGATTTTTCTGCTAGCAGCCACGCACTTGAACCACTGCACCACCAGGGCCCGTTTATTATTTGTAATTTGCACCACTCAAAAAAAGAAATACTTATGCATAACTCTAACAATATAAGTGTAGGATCCATCTGCAGAAAACTACAAAAACCTGTTAAAAGAAACAAAGAAGATTTAAATAAACATAGAGATAGTCTGTTTATGAATTGGAAGGCTCAGTATTGCTAAGACCCCAATGCTTCCCAACTTCATCTATTGATTCAACAGAATCCCAGCAAGTTATTTTGCAGATATCAACGGACTGATTCTGAAATTTATACGGAAAGGCAAAAGACAAGGAATAGCCAACACAATATCGAAGAAGGTGAAAGGGCCACTGGGCTTCAAGACAGACTATAAAGCTACACTAATCAAGACAGTGTGGCATTGCTGAAAGAAAAAGAAACAGAATGGAGAACATAGTTTGACAGACACAAGAAGAGACACTTACATCAATGGAGCCGAACGGAGAGCTCAGAAGTAGATCCACACAAACCAAATCAACTGATCATTGACAAAGGAGTCCAGGCAATTAGATACAGAAAGGATAGCCTTCTCAACAAAATGCTGCTGGAACATGTGAGCCTCACCTGCAAAAACAAAAACAAAAATTAACCCCAAATGGATTGTAGATTTAAATGTAAAATGCAAAACTATGAAACATCTGGAAGGTAACATACAAGAAAATGTAGGCAATCTCTTGTTTGGCAATGTGTTTTCAGAGGCCATGCCAAGAGCATGATCTGTGAAAGAAAATATTAGTAAGTTAAACGTTATTAAAAACTTTTGCATTGCAAAAGGTGCTGTTAAGAGAACAAAAAGACAAGCCGCAAACTGAGAGAAAATATTTGCAAAAACATGTAACTAAAAAACAGTTGTTGCCATGAGTTGGAACTGACTCTAGCAACTGTCTATTTTTTTAATCCAAAATATGTAACGAACCCTTAAAATTCAACAATAAGAAACCAAACTCAATTAAAAAGTAGGCATACGATCTAGACACCTCACCAAAGAAGATATGTAGACGTAAGCACATAAAAGATATCCCACATCATATGTCATTAGGTAATTGCAAATTAAAACAATGAGATACCACTATTCACCTACTAAAACAGCTAAAATTCAAAATGCAGACAATATCAAATGCTGGTGAAGAAGTGGAGTGTATTAGTCACCAGGTACTGCTGTAACAGAAAATACCACGAGTGGAAGGTTTCATGTAGAGAAGTTTTTATTGTCTCAGTCCGGTAAGCCACAAATCCATTTACAAATTGTAAGTCCATTCAGTAGGAGAATTTATCACAGTCTGTAGGCTAAGTCCACATCCAGTGAGAGCATCTCGGTACAGGAACCTTGGGTCCGAAGGACGTACTCTGCTCTCGGTGCTTCTCTCTCGGTGGTATGAGGTTCCCAACCTCCTCGGCTCACTTCTCTCCCTTATATTCCACAAGCTTGTAGCTTGGGTCCTGACTCACTAACACAACTGCAAACCATTCTTCATCATCAATATCACAGAGGCAGGATTCACAACACATGGGAGGAAGGGCACCATGTTGGAACGTCAAACCAATTCAAATCAACACATACATTTTTGGGGGGACACAGTTCAATCCACGACATGGAGTAACAGGAACTCTCATTCACTGCTGATGGAAATGCAAAACGGTACAGCCACTTTGGAAGTCACTTCAGCCGTTTCTTGTCAAAGCTAAACGTACAGTTATTGGATCCAGCAATCACGTTTTCAAGTGTTTACTTAAATGAACAGAAAATTTACATCCGCACAAAAACCTGCACACAAAAATTTACAGCAGCTTTACTCATAACTGCCAAAAATTAGAAGCAACCACAATGTCCTTCAATTGGTGAATGGATAAACAAACTGAGATATGCACACAATGGAGTATATGCAGTAATAAAAAAGGAAAGAGCTATTGAGCCACAAAAAGACGTGGAGGAATCTTAAATGCACATTGCTAAGTGAAAAACACCAGTCTGAAGGACTACATGCTGCATAAATAGGCAAAATTATCTTGTTGTTCCAAAAAGAAACCAAACCCACCACCAGTGAGTCGATCTAGAATCCTGTTGTTCTAACTCACAGTGAGCCTGTGTACAATGGAACGAGGCCGCGTCAGTCCTGTGCCATCTGCACAGTCATTGCCACGTCTGAGCCCACTGTTGCAGCCACTGTGTTCACCAATCTTCTTGAGGCTCTTCCTCTTTTTCACCGACTCTCTGAAAAGTAAAGAAGAAAGCTATAGACATAATAAAAAGATCAGTAGCTGTTAGAAGTTCAGGGAGGGATGGTGACAAACTCACTGCCATTGAGTTGGTCCAACTCATGGTGACCCTACAGGACAGACTAGAACTGCTCCATATCCAAGGAGTGCCTGCCAGATTCGACCTGCCAACCTCTTGGTTAGCAGACGTAGCACTTAACCATTGCATCACTGGGGATTCCAAAGAATAAGAAGGGGGAAGAGTATCATACCATAATGGTGCAGACATGGCATTGTACATTTGTCAAACTCATAAAAATTTACAGCACAAAGAGTGAACCTTCATGTACACAAAGCAAGCAAATCCTTTAGGAGATCAGGAGGTTCTAGGACGGAATGCAGAACGTGACCTAACAGTCCAACTGTATCAAAAATGTTTGAAAAAGCCCCACTGAATTCGAGAGAGGGGGAGGCTCTGACCTAAGCAACTTTGGAAACAAATGGAATTTGTAAAACAAAAGGCAAAAAAGTGATACTAGCACTACAGTTGATAAAGTTATTTCCCATGGGGTTTGTTTTTAGGTGCTATCCAGTCGATTTGACCTCTCAGTGATACAATGTGACAAACTGGAACTGCTCCTTAGGATTTTCTAGGCTATAATCTGTGCGGGAGCAGTCCTCTGAGGTCTGTTCTCCCACAGAGCTTCTGGCTAAGTTTGAACTGCCAGCCTTCTGGTTAGCAGCTGAGAGATTAAGCATTGTACCACCAGGGCTCCTTTGCTGTGTAAGGTCAATCTTCAGTAAAAGGAAACTAAGTTCCTGGGAGAAATACCTGATTTTAGGACTAGGTCAGGAAATACACAAGACGAGCCTAGAGCATCTTGTAGTGTTAGGAAAAAAAGACAGAGACAGGAGAGGGGGCGAGGACAGAGAGAAAGAGATGCAGAGAGAAAGAGAGAGAGAAAGTGTTTGTCAAAAGAATGCAAATGCAACCTCAAAAACTTTGCAGCAGCCAAAAGTGAAATAATATGAGCAAGAAAAAAGTAACAGTATTGGATTATAACCCACAGAACAATATAAATATCTATGAATTCATGCTGATATAAATAAATAATTGAAAAGAGAACTCAGTAGGGGAGAAGAGACATCTTTTCCTTTCAGAAGAATTTCAGTTAATAAATGTAGGGGGAACTAGTGAATTCCCATTAGGCAAACATCACTGTAATAATTGCATTAGCAAGATCCACCAATGACACTAAAATTTGTAGATGACAATTTGAGGGGAAATAGGATATTTGTGTAGTTTTAAGGTTCTTCTCCCACAAACCAAACCAAACGCATTGCTGTCAAATAGATTATGATTCATGGTGACCCTGTAGGACACATCAGAACTGTCACATAGCATTTCCAAGGAGTGCCTGGTATAGTTGAATTGCTGACTTTTTGTTTGCAGTGGTAGCACGTACCCACCGCCACCAGCGTTCCTCAAGATACTTAATAATACAAAGAGAAACACAGTAACTTTATAGTAAAGAATCCCAGCTTAAGCAAGACACAGTTTAGTTCAGTGATCAGTGTTAACACCACCAGGACTAAGGCATACCAATACAACGCACCAAAAGGCAGCAATGCTATTTCTTTTGTGTTCTTGCCAAAAAACAAAAAACAAAAAAACCCACAAACCCATAACTTCAATCTAATCATGAGAAAACCTTAAACAAACCCAAATTGAGGGACATTCTGTAAAATAATAGGCTGCTTCTGGTTAAAAGTCAACGTTGTGGAAAAACAACAAGGAAAGATCACATGAAGAAGTGTCAGACTGCAGACAAAGAGGACGTGAAAACTAAGTGCGATGTGGGATCCTGGATTGAATTCCAGACCAGAAAAAGGACATCAGTGGAAAAACTGGTGAAATTTGAGTAAGGCCTGTGGAATGGTTAATGGTGTTGTACTAATATTAACTTTCTAGTTTTCATAATTGTAGTATGTTAATGTAAGAGGCTAATATTAGAGAAAGAAGCTGGGTGAATGGTATACAGAAACTCTCCATACTGTTTCACTACTTTTTTGCTAAGTCCAAAATTATTTGGAGGGCAGTTGTGATTCAGTAGTAGAATTCTAGCCTTCTATGAGGGACACCTGGGTTCAATTCCCAGCCAGTATCCTTCATGTTCAGCCACTACCCATCTGTCAGTGTAGATCTGAATGTTGCTACGATACTACAAAGGTTTCAGTGGAGTTTCCAGAGAGAGCGAGACCAGGAAGAAATGCCTGGCAGTCTGTTTCTGAAAATCAGTCACTGAAAACTCTATGTATCTGCAACAGGCAAGTGTATAAAGATCAAAGCTTATTAGTGCTTAAGACATGCAAGTGGGAAGGAGGGAGAAAGAGGAACTCACTGCTTAGGGGATGCTGAACTGATGTTAAAAGTGACAGGAAAATTTGGAAATGGATAATGGTAATGGTTGAACAACGTAGTAAACATATCTAATGTCACTGGACTGTACTCATGAAGAATATTGATATGGCAAATGGTTTGTTATGTATATATTTGTCACAATAAAAAGAAAAAAGAAGATATGCACATGCACACAAACCCTAAGGGTCAGAATGGTCCAGTCCTCAGTTGATCATGGGGTGGCACAGGACCAGGCTGTGTTTCATTCTGCTATGCATGGGTAGCCACATGCTGGGGCCAACTCAACAGCAGCAAAGAAGGAAAAAAAATGATTTCAAAATAAAAACATTTTAAAAACTTGCCTATACAATTTATGGGAGATAAATCAAACACAAGCATTCAGAAAGATTAAACATAAACAAACCAAACAAAAAAACACTAATAGGCAAAGTCCAGTCAGGAGAAACTAGATGAAGCTGTAAGAGATAAAATAGACTTTAAAGCAAAAATCACCATTATGGAAAAAGATAATCATTACAGAGTGATGGAGGGAACAATTCATCAAGACATAATCCTGAACGTGCACACATGTAATGAAAATATCAAAACTTGGGAAGCAAAAAGAACAGAATTAACTAGAAGAAACTGATGAACTAGCTATCAAGGTAGGAATTTTTTAACACAGCTTTCTCAGTATGTAGTAGAAAAAAAAATTCTTAGGAATACTTGTTATTAAGAAACTTGGCATGATAGACCAACACAAAACCCTGCATCCAACAGTTAGAAACTACATATTCTTGACAGGGATCACCGGACTGAGCTGGAGAAAAACGTAGAACAAAATTCTAACTCACAATAGAACACCAGAACTGTGGTCTGATGGCAGCTGGAGAAAGCCCAAGAGTAGGGCCCCTTCAGTACAGAAGTCACCCCTGAGGTTCGCCCTTTAGTCAAAGATTAGACAGGCCCATAAAACAAAGAAGACTAAAAGAACACACTAGCTCAGGGGCACGGACAGGAAGGCAGGAGAGGACAGGAAGGCCACTAACAGGGACCACAAGGTCTACCAAAACCAAACTCACTGCTGTTAAGGCGGGTCCAACTCATAGTGACCCTAGATGTCAGGGTAGAACTGCCCCATAGAGTTTCTAAGGAGCAACTGGCGGATTTGAACCGCCAACCTTTGGGTTAAAGCAGATGTAGCACTTAACCCACTACACCACCAGGGTTTCTCAAGGGCTAAAAGGGGAAAATGTTGATGCATCTTGGTGCTGGCAAACCAATGTATATTGGTTTTTTAATGGGAAACTAATTTGCTCTGTAAACCTTCATGTAAAGTACTTTTACAAAACTACATATAGTTTCCATATATGTGGAATATTTACAAAAATGGGCCAAGTTCAACAAATAGTAAAGACTCGGTATTCCACAGATCACAAGAGTAGCAAGTCTGGGTTTGCCAGAGGTCACGTCCCTGCTTCCATCAGCCCAGGGTTGCAAAACCAATCCAAGTTAGATTCCACTGTCATTTACCAAGTAGCTCTTCCATGGTTTCGGGCTCTACGCTCAGAGTTTGCCATGCTTCTCCTCCAGAACGTGCACAGCCCCCAAAAGGCTACCTTCCCCTGTACACTCATACACATTGGATCTATGCCCAAGAATGGAACTTGCTTACCTGAGTGCATGAAGGCAGATGTATGTTCAGCTTTTGTAATTATTGCCAAGCAATCTTCCAGTGATGTTGTTGTCAGTGTAGTACCAAAGTTTGTTGTTTAAATACTATGTATGAAATGAAACTTTTAATTTATAGTTTATTCAATACAAAATATTAAAGCTAGATAAGAGTTCTGTGAGCTTCACATCTTTGATAACATTTAATGCTGTCCATCTTGCACATTTCCACTGCTTTAAAGACCACCTTTATGGGGAAACCCTCCCACCGTACCCCACTGTATCTGATATCAGCCTGGTATATTCAGGTGTCAGTGTGACATCGTCCCTGGAATGCCTTATAGCTAGCTCCAGGATACCAGGTCAATGCACAGTACCCAAGCCCCCTCTTTTTAAATGAGTCTTTGCCCTGACTTCTTTGTCTCTGTAAACAGCAATGTCATCTACTCAGCTGCTCCAGGTCAAAACCTGTAATTCCTCCCTTTCCCTTACCTCCACATCCACCCAGCCTCGCAGCGAGGCTGCTGTGTGCATTTCCACAATAGATCCAGAATCTGCCTGTTGCTTTTCACCTTCACCACCGTCTCCCTGATGCAAATCAGTGCTGCTCTTGTCTGCCTGACTGCTCTGTCCTACCACTCAACAATCAAGAGGGAGCTTCTTAAAAAGTAAATCAATCATATCACTTCCCTGCATAATGCCTTCCAGTGGCTCCCTGGGTCCCTGACATAAAATTTTAACATGCAAATCATGGCATGATCTAGCCCCTGGCCATGTCCCTGCCCATCTCTCTGACTGACTGCACGCCAGCCACTGTCTTTTCTTAAATACACCAGGTTTATTCTTACCTCAGGACTTTTGCATTTGCTGTCCTCTCTGCCTGTAAAGCTGTTTGTCTGGCTACCTGTTTAGATTTCATCCCAAATGTCTCCTCCTAGGAAAAGACCCTCCCTCCCCATTTCAGCTAAAGTAGTTCCTCCCACACCATAAACATCCTTCATCCCACTACTCCTTTCCACTTTTGTTATAGTTTTGTTTTCTTTATCTAAGGAGCCCTGGAAATGTGGAAACCCTGGTGGCATAGTAGTTAAGTGCTATAGCTACTAACCAAAAGGTCAGCAGTTTGAATCCACTAGGAGCTCCTTAGAAACTCTATGGGGTGGTCCTACTTTGTCCTATAGCCTCGCTCTGTGCTATGAGTAGAAATCAACTCACGGCAGTAGGTTTAGTAGGTTTGGGTTCCTTATCTAATTACTGGCATAGTAGTTAAATGTTATGGCTGCTAACCAAACGGCTGGCAATTCAAATCCGCCAGGCACTCCTTAGAAACTCTATGGGGCAGTTCTATTCTGTCTTATAGGTTTGCAATGAGTCAAAACTGATTTGGTTCGGTTTTCATCTAATCACTTACTTTCTTAATACTTTTCTCCTCCACCAGAGATACAGGGGCTGTGTTTACAGTCCTCTGTTATGCCCCTACTGTCTAGAACCGCCCTGCGCAGTATGGCAGTGATTAGCCACATGTGGTAAACCACAGTGGTATGGTAGTTAAGAGCTATGGCTGCTAACCAAAAGGTCAGCAACTGGAACTCACCAGGTGCTCCTTGGAAACCCTATGGGGCAGTTCTACTCTGTCTGACTTATGACTGTGAGTCAGAATTGACTAGGTGGCAATCAGTTTTTTCTTCCCTTTTTTAGCCCCTTGTAGGCATTTAAATTTAAATTCATTAAAATTAAACAAAATGAAGACTTCAGCTCCCCAGTTGCAATAGCTACATTTCAGGTACCCAATAGCCTCAGGTAGATAGTGGCTACAATGCTGGACAGTGTTGCTGCAGAACATTTGGAACATCACAGAAAGTTCTGTTGGACAGCATCAGTCCAGAACCTAGCTCCAGCACATAACAAACCCAAATCAAACCCACTGCCACCGAGTAGAGTATGACTCAGGGTGACCCCACAGGGTGTCCAAAGCTACAAATCTTGATGGAAGCAGACTGCTATGTCCTTCTCCTTCAGGGCAGGTACTGGGTTCAAACTATTGAACTTTTGTTTGGGACCTGGGTGCTCTAACCACTGCACAACCAGGGCTCCTTCTGGCATATAAACCAAACCAAACTTGCCACCCATCGAGTCGATTCCAACTCACAGCAACCTTACAGGACAGAGTAGAACTGCCCCACAGAATTTCCAAGGAGAGCCTGGTGGGTTTGAACTGCTGACCTTTTGGTTAAGAGACACAGCACTTAACCACTATGTCACCAGAGTTTCTAAAGGTACCCAATAAATGTGTTAAATTAATAACTAAGATAAAAATCTTGTTTATCCTTGAGGAAAAAAAGAGGCACACCCTAAGAACTCCACTAAAAGACTGCAAATGATGGTCCGAAGGCCTGGGAGTTCCCCTGGGAGCACGGCCCCTAGACTCGATACTGCCCCTGATCATAAATCATTACTGAGGTCAACTCTTCAGACAGGAATGGATTGGACTCAAGGACACAGAGTGACCATATCGTGTGCACTTTATGATTCTATGCATACACAGGATGTCGTTCCACTGGCCTCTTATTAGAAGGGAGTGGACAGGCTGAAGAGGAGGGGACAGGACATTGTTAAGATGATATGACATGTATAGAATGGAAGGGAGGAGTGTGCTGTCACAGGGCAAGGAGACCAGAAAGAGCTGCAGACAGGTGGGCATGCGAATTTAAATTGGATTGCACATTTTTCACTCAATCACAATTAAAAAAAGAAAAAAAAAAGATCTTGTTTATCCTTTTGATGGGTGAGAAAACTACAGCTCAGAATGTTGTGTCACTGCCCCAAAGTCACACAACCAGAGAGTGGCTCAGCAAGGACTTGAAGAGCTGTCCTGCTCCAAAGCACTGACTACCTCCACCAAGTCAGCAGCCTCCTGGTCTTCCACCACCTGAGCTTGTACCTGACTGTGGGAAGGCTGAGGGAAGCTTCAAGGAAAAGCTGCTGCCCAAAGCATTAAAGTATCTTGGGACCAGTGCTGACCCCATCCTGGATTTGTTGGCTGTGTGGTTCAGGGTCAGTGTCTTTGCCTCTCTGGGCCCCGGGTGCATTACTATAAAAATGAGGAAAGAGAACCTGTTGGCCTCAGAGTTGAGGATGGCAGGCAGGGGGTACACTCTCCAGATCCCATTCGGCTCTGGGGCAGGCCAGCTTGGGACCCGGGGGTCTCCTGCCCACCTCCCCCTCAGGTTGTCCTGATCTGCAATAAACAGCAGCTCCAGGTTCTTCTTTGCCACTGTGTGCTTTTACAGATGAGAACATAGACTCCAAGAGGCACAGGAACTTCGCCGAGGCTATTAGAGACGATATTGCAGAGCTGAGATGGCACCATGCCCGCGACCAGTGCTTAGTGTGTGTAAAAGCACGAAGTATCCGCGAAGATGAGAAAGCAGACTGGAAGAGGTAAAGGAACTTGGCCAAGGCTATCAGCGACGACATTGCAGAGCTGAGACTGCACCACGGCTGCGACCAGTGCCTAGTGCGTGTAAAATCACACAGTTATCTGTAAAATAAGAAAACAGACTCGGAGAGGTAAAGGAATTCGGCCAACGTTCTATCAACGACGATATTGCAGAGTTGGGATTCCCGCCACGCCTGCAACCACGGCACCCGCCGGCGGACTGCTTCATCCCCGCCGCAGGGCAGGGCCGGGCCCGGGGACCGAGCGCGGGTCCCGGGCTGCGGGCGGCGGGGCTCCCGCAGGCGCCGCCCGGCCGGGGCGGGGGCTGCTATTTCTGGCCGGTGAGCGCAGCCCGCGGCCGGGCGGGGGAGGGGGCGCCGCGACGCCATATTCCCGCCCGCCGAGGCCCCGCGGCGCGCAGCCACCATGAGCACCGCCGCCTTCCACATCTCCAGCCTTCTGGAGAAGATGACATCCAGCGACAAGGACTTCAGGTGCGCCCCGCTGCCTGGCCCCCGCCTCTGCGCCCCTCATCGCAACTCCGGGCCCCCTTCTCCACACCCCCACCCCCGGCAGCGCCGGCCCATCCCCCAAGACCCAGCGGCCCCCCACCCCCCCACCCCCCGCTTCTGCTCTCCTCGGTAAGCCCCCGGCCCCGGCTGCCTCCTCCCCCGACAGAGGCTCCCGCCTCTCCTCTTGTTCCAGCCCTGCCACTTCCCCGTGACCGGGGTGCCTGCTTCGTCTCCCACGGTGCAAGTTGAGCGCTTGCCTAGTCTCCCGCCATCAAAGCCCCAGGCCCCTTCCTGTGCCCCCTTCCTGTGCCCCCTTCGTGGCCCTCTTCCTTCTTTATGCCCAGTCTTCAGCGCTTTCAACTTGACGCCCTATAAGCCCGCCGCCTCCTCCGGTGCTGAAGCCCTCAGCCTCTCCCAGGGGATCCAAGCACCCTCCTCCTCTTCACCCTTCCCCATTGAAACCTCACCCCTTCCTGGGACTCCAAACCTTGGCTACACTTTTTTACTGATACCTTCAACTGTGCCCTCTTCTCAGAATCACCCGGACTACCTCCCTCCGTTTGGTCAGGGCCCCCCTCTCCCAGGTTTGCCAGATGCAATCTGAAACCGGGAGCTGGGGCTTGTCTGCCCTTCTAGGCATAGACAGGTGGGGGTTGAGGGTGCCTTTAGACTTTCCTGGTGAGGAGGGGCTGACCCTTCTCCAGCAGGTGTGCAGAAGCATAGGGAGAGTCAGAGCACCCAGGGGCAATCCAAGTTTGCACCCTTAAACCCCTTTGGACTATGGGGTGGGGGGGTGATAAATTACCCCCTTTAGTCCCGACTTGCTATGCTTCTGCAGGTGTGCCTCCCATCTTTTCCTTCCCTCTGGGAACCTCTTGGCCCAGCCTCATGTATCCACTGTAACAGCTGGAAAGAAGGGAGGAAACATCTGGTCCAGCTCCTGCATCCTCAGGAGAAACTGAGGCCCAGGGAAGAAAAGAGAATGACTCAGTTCACTGGCCAGTCCTGGACCCTGGAAGCCTAAAGGAGACCTTAGACTAGGCCAAGATAGACACACTGACTTACTGAACGTTCTTTCACTTCGTCCCCATTTTACAGATGTGAGAACTGAGGCTCAGATGAGTGAATGTCTTGTGCAGTTGCTAACCTAGAATGTGGAGGATGTAGGGTTCAGTCCAGGTCAGTCTGTCACAGAGGCTGAGACAAGTGAGAACTTCAGATTCCAGCCTTTCCCTGCCCCCAACAGTTGAGGTGACTGAGGCCATCGTGATCTGATCCTACAACTCATTCCTCAACACCCTCTAGAGCCTCCCGCCCCCGCTTTGTTATCACCTGGGAACCACACTCGTGTGTTCAGATCCCCCTTCCATCTTCTTTTACTGGCTATGAGGCCTTGGATGACCCTGATTCTCAGCTTCTCTTTTTAGAAAGGGAGAAATGATAGTACCAGCTTCATAGGGTTGGTTTGAGGTTGAAATGAGTGACCCATTACCCATTGCCATGGAGTCAGTTCTGACACATAATGGCACTATAGGACAAAGCAGAAGTGCCCCATAGTGTTTCCAGGGAGCACCTGGTAACTTTGAACTGCAGATCTTTTGGTTAGCAGCCTTGGCATTTAACCACTGGACTGCCTAGAGTAGCGGTTCACATGGTAAGCACTCAACTCATGGCTGCTATTATGATTCCTTGCAAACAGAAACCTGCCATGCCTGCTCCCCTTCTAGGGCTTTGCTGAGAAGTTCTTTGCTTCTCCCTCTCCTTTCACCTGGCTGCCTGTTACTCAGTTGCTACCTCTTTGGGATGTGTTCTGACACCCATACAGGGGTTAGGCATTTCCTCCCCGCCCCCAATGCTCCCATAAACACCCTCTGGGTATTTCTGCCAGATCATCTAATTGCCTTTTTGTGCCTCTGTCCTCCTGGGTACACAGTAGTTGCTCAATTAATTTTTTTCTGAATGGACGAACTCTGAATGAGTGCTGAGTTCTGGGGTCCCTCCTGTGCTGGCTGGCCACTGTAATGTTTGGTAGTGATTTTTCTTCCTGCTTTCCAGAAGTTTGTAGGACTGAAGTAATGTGCCTAAGGTCACATAGCAGTGTCTGAAGGTCACATAGCTGGCCAGGGGCCAAGACAGGATTAGTGCCACTGCCCCTTGGGCTGCAGAAGAAGTTGCTTGCCAGTCCTGCCGACTAAACCCTGAATAGCCCCTTCTACCCTCTGTCTGCTAGCAGCTTGGGGAACACTTAAAACCACCCTAGTGGTGTCTATTTTTAGCGCACATATGAGAGGCTGGGTTGTGCTGTCTGGCTGTCCAGCTGGACATGTGACTGAGTGTTTCAGCTGACTTGCCTCTAGGGTTTCCCTGGAATGAAACTGACAGTCTTATCTGGCTCCTGAAGGTGGGCAGTGGCCACAAGAGGAAGTCCCAGGTAGGGTGTTGGAAACCTTTGATCCTTGGACTTCTCACCCCTCTCTGAGCAGGAGACTGCTCCGTTCTTACCTAGACACCAGCAGTCAGAAGTTTACTTTGGGGGTCGTACAAGAATTCTCAAATTATGGAAAAAAAATAATATCGATTGAGGAGCCAGGGAACCTGGTGGGCTGATTCTCCTCTAAAATTTCTGTGTGACCTTGAACAGTTCCTGCAACCGCTTTAAGTTTAGTTTCTTCATCTCCTGTAGGCTAAAGAGTTGGTTGTCCCTTACCCTCCCTCTCTGTCCTCCAGGTATGTCACTACTGCTAGGACATATTTAGAATATGCAGTGTATGTGGTAACTTTGTAAGTGGTTGCCAGGGTGAGCAGGAGGGAGGGGAAGAGGAAGAATCTACCTAGGGGACACTGAGCTTTTGTTGGAGTGATCATATAGTGTGGCAACGGTAAGGGTGATGGTTGAGCAATAGGATGACCGTTGAACTGTGTTAGTAAAGGTTATTGAAGTGGTAGGTGTTTTGTTGCACACATGTTTACCACAGTAATAGTAAAAAAAAAGTCGTGGAACAAGAAAGGAAGAGAGTCGAGAATAGGAGGAAGAGATGGAATGTGTGACGAATTGTCTCTATGAACAACAACTGCCTCCTCTGCAATGAGACCAGAAATACTAGATGGTGCCCGGCTACCATTTCTGATCATTTTGACCAGAGTTTCTGTGGGAGAATCCTGAGTCAAAGTGGGGAAATTCAGGACAGAATTTCAAATTCTGATAGAATCCCAACTGTCTAGAGCCATTGAGGCAGAATGAATCTCTGAAGCTACTGCCTGAGATAATTTGTAAGTTTTAAACCATAAATATCCCCCAAAGTCGTCTTAAAAGAGTAGTTTAGCATAACTGGTAACAATGTCTGCCTTGAGCACTGAGCTCTTTTAAATCTATTCACATAGGATCAGAGTGACAACAGCAGCTGGAAACATTAGATAGTAACTTTAGAGAGCAGTGAGTTTATGTTAATGGAGAAGGAATAACTCAGAAAAAGAGGGTGACAGTGGCTGCACATCAGTGTCACTGACTTGTACTTGTAGCAACAGTTGAATTTGTGTATGTTTGCTGAATGTATTCTCAACAACAATAAATAAAACTAAAAAGGATATCCTTAGAAGGCAAAATAGTCCCCATTTGAGACCACTTGGGTGCTTGAAGTCTGGAAGGGCACACAGATGTGTGTGTACATGACAGTACACTCCTTTCCACGCTGTATGTCCATCCATTCAACCAACTCCTGTCCCAGTCCACCCTCTCATCTTGCTTCTAAACAGGAGACCTGATATGTATTTTGATATTTACTATGCAGTAAGTGGCATAGTTTGGACAGCAGACACACTGTGTATTTTGATACTTACTGCTCAATAAGCAGCACAGTGGTTAAAAGCTGTGACTGCTGACCAACAGGTGGAGTCCACCAGGTGTTGCTTGGAAACCCTGTGGGGCAGGCTTCTGTCCTTTAGGAACAAAGAAAATTTCCATTTTATAGATGGGAAAACTGAGGCCCAGAGAGGCATACTCATCTGGTGAGTGGTTGGGACCAGTATATGTGTGTGTGTGTGTATATATGTATATTTATGTTTGTATTTTATTTTTTTGTTGTGATAGAGTGAAAGTGTACAATCCAATTTAAATTTGCATGCACACCTGTGTACAGCTCTTACTGCTCTCCTTGCCTAGTGACAACACACTCCACCTTTCTGTTCTATGCATGTCGTAGCCTCTTAACAGTCTCCTGTCGCCTCTTCACCCTCTCCACTCCCCTCTAGTAAGAGGCCAGTAGGACGACATCCTATAGATGCATAGAACCATAAAGTGCACACATGATATGGTCACTCTGTGTCACGGAGTCCAGTCTCTTCCTCTCTGAAGAGTTGACCTCCAGAATGATTTATGGACAGAGGCAGCTTCAGGTATTAGGAGCCATGCTTCCAGGGAGACCATCCATTGCAATAGACCAGTATATTTATTTAGGGAAACTATGGTGCTCAAGCTCTTACCCACCAAATTGTACACCTTCCTGCATGCCCCCTCCATCAGTAATACAGGTTTCTTTCTCTGAGAGCTAGGCATCTACAGGAACTTTGGGCTGGGGGTGTCTGAATTTCTCAGGCATGTGTCAGAGGAGTTGTTTCTGAGTTCAGGTTCACATGCAGCTGTTTGGATCTGAGTCCTCTGCTTCCCTCCACTCCTGCCCTCGGGTACTCTGCAGATTTATTTGTTCATTGCAGGACCTGGGATGTCTCAGTTGAACCTGACAGCCCTTACCTTCTGAGTTCATAGGCTAATGGGGAGAGGATCTGGGGACTGTGGGGACTGTGGTGCAGTGTGTAAAGTACTGTAGTTTGGGGGTGCAGAGTGCTGTGAAAGGATCTTGTCTAGCAGGATGTATTGTGTGGATGGGGTTAGGGCAGGATGGCCCAGAGGAGGAGTCAGCTTCGAGGATGTGTCATTTGAGTTGGGCCTCTGATGGATGCACAGGAGTCCTACAAGTGGAGAAGAACAAAGGGGGGCAGGTGGGAGGCCCATCCTGGACAGATGACCACAGCTGTGGTCTGCCAGGCATGAGCTAGGCCCACGTGGGCACCCTGCCTGCCTTCTCTGGATGTCTTCCTTAGCTGGTCAGACCAGGGGTGGAGCACGTGCGCACCCCAGGCCTTGGGGAGCTGAAACTGAAACCCCTCCTTGATCTCCCTCTGGCTGCTTCTCCTGCAGTGCCAAAGCCCAGAGGTGGGCAGTCAGCCCTCCCACCCCCTCTTCACCTTCAGCTGGCCCCCTCCTTGGCAGCCTGAGGCTCATCCCAGCTGTTGAACAGCTCCAACCTCAAGGAGTGTCCTCCTGTGGAAGCAGCATGCCATTGGTCGCTATGACATCAAGCCGCTTGTCTGAGCTTGCAGACAGGAGGGCCCAGGATCCAGACTGAGACAGGCTGGGCCCCAGGCGGCTTGAGGACAGGGCTCCTGATGGACTCACCAAAGGGACAAAGCAGGGCTAGTGTGAGGAATGGGGTGATGACCTCACAGGGTCAGCATTTGCTGGGGGCTGTCCCAGGGTGCCTGTCTTCTGCTCTGGGTGGCTTCCGTCTCTGTTGTCTTGTACCTGGTGGGAGTCAGTAATCGAATGAAGTGAGCCTCTTGAGGCCAGAGTGAACTGGGGTGGGGGGCAGGGGGGTGTCCTGTCACCACTTAGCTTGGTCCAGTGCTTGTAAAGCACATGACGGCACAGTTACAGCACAGGAATGTAGGCTCAGGTGATTTCCGAAACTGTCTTCTAGAGGAATCTGGGAATCAATATTTTTATATCAACTCTCCAACTTTCAAATGGGGACAAGTCATTCTGATTTTTGTAAAAGATGTTTGCAAGCTGGACACAGCAGGGGGCTGCTGATTTGAGACTTCTACTCTACATTTAAAAAAAAAAAAAGATTGTTTTCAGTGAAGGTTTACATACCAGTTTAGGTTACCATTCAAGAGTTTCTAAACAAGTTGCTCAGTAACATTGGTTACATTCTTTACAGTGCAGTAACATTCTTTACGGTGCAGTAACATTCTTATTATTTCTGTTCTGGCTGTTCTGTTTTCCAGTGATTTATTTTCTTCTTAAGTAGTTCTTGGACTGTTTGCTATCATGTAGGTGATTTTTCAAAGGAGCACAGTACGTATGGGTGACATTCCCTATTTTTTTAGTCCCGTTATTTAGCTACAAGGTGACCTTAGGTTAGTTTCAGTTCAAGATTTAAAGAATAGTATCTTAGAGCAGTAGTCTGGGGCAGTCCTCCAGTCTCAACCCAGTCTAGTAGTTCTTTTGGTGTTTTTTTTTTTTAAGAACTTTGAGGTTCCGTTTTACGTTTTATCCCATTCTGTCAGGGTCGATATGTTGTGGCCCAAATTAGATCAGTCATTAGTGGTAGCTGGGCACCATCTAGTTCTTCTGGTCTCAGGGTAGATAAGGATGTGGTTTGTGTCGACTGTCTAGTAGACTAGTTTCTTCTTTGAATCTGTGGTTTCCTTCTTTCTGTTTTGCTCCAGGCGAGTGGGGGCTAATAGTTGTGTCTTAGATGGCCACTCACAAGCTTTTAAGACCCTAGACCCTACTCACCAAACCAGCGTGTAGAACATAACTTTGTGATGGAGATGTCTGTGGTCCTAATCCTTCAAACCCACTATCCAATCCTGTGAGGTAGTTGGCTGTGTCTGAGAAGTATGTGTAACTGTGCCGTCATGTGCTTTACAAGTATATGCACATGTATGCATATACATATATGTACACACATATTCATGTGTACACTCTCCTACACACATAACACGCCTATGTATGTAACCACACATGTATTTTTTGGTTGTTGCTGCCATTTTAAAATTACATATACCATAGCAATCACCAACAGGCCCTTTTCTCTTGTATACTTTTTAGTGGCATTGTGGCATTGTTTACCTTCATCAGGCTGTGTATACTTCACCCTCGTTCAGCATTACCTTTCCCATCACCCAAAATAACAAGTGTCTGCTACCTAGAAAGTGAACCCCTGTCTAGCCCGTATCCCTGGTAACCACTAATGAACATCAGTGTCTTAGGTATTCAGTGCTACTATAACAGAAATACCAGAAGTGGATGGCTTTAACAAACAGAAGTTTATTCTTGTGCAGCCTAGGAAATCAGAAGTCAAAATTCAGGGTGCCCGCTCCAGAAGGGTTTTTTTCTTGGTCGGCTCTGGAGAAAGGTTCTTGACATCAGTCTTCCCCTGATTTAGGTGTTTTTCAGAGCAGGGACCTTGGGTCCAAAGGACACCCTCTGCTCCTGGCAGTACTTTCTTGGTGGCATAAGGTCCTCCTGTCTCTGATCTCTTTTGTATTTCAAAAGAGATTCACTCAGGGTACAATGTAATCTTGTAGACTGAGGCCTGCCTGAGCAACATAGTAACTGCCTCTAATCCTGCCCCATTAAAACCATAGAGGTAGGATTTACAACACGTAGGAAAATCACGTTGGATTACAAAACAAAGGATAATCACGGTATTGGGAATCATAGCCTAGCCAAGTTGACACACATTTTTCAAGGACACAGTTCAATGCATAACATTTAGTTTCTGTGTATTTACTTGCTCATTTCATAAAACTGAGAACATACGGACAATACTTGCTTTTTTTGTGACTGACTTCGCTCTTTGCTCAGTATAATGTCTTCTGGGTTCACTTATGTTTCAAGAACTCATTTTTCTTTATAATTGAGTAGTATTCCGTTGTATGTACCCATTTTATTTGATGGGCGTGTGGGCTATTTCTGTCTTTGGGCTGTTGTGAGTAGTTGGGGCTGCAGTGAACACCATGTGCACACGTGTATCTGTTCCCATCCTTCTGCTAGATTCCTGGGGTATGTGCCAAGGAGGGGAATTCCCAGGCTGTACATCTGGGTCAAGTGGCAGCTCTTAAAAAGTCCTGGTGGTGCAGTGGGTAAAACATTCAACTGCTAATCAAAAGCTTAGTAGTTCAGACCACCAGTTGCTGTGTAGGACAAAGATGTGGCAGTTACTTCTGTAAAGATGACAGCCTTGGAAGCCCCAGGGGGCAGTCTGAATCAACTCAACATCAGTAGACTTTTTTTGGGGGGGTTGGCTTATGACAGCTTTACCTCTAGTATTTTGAGGAACTGCCAGACTTTTCCACAACAGCTATACCATGTTGCATTCTCACCAGCAGTGGAGGAGTGTGCTCTACCTTCTGTTAATTTCTGCAGGGATGGAGTGCTGTGGTGCCCCATAGGCCTAACTCACCATGGTCTTCCTCTCAGGTGCTGTGATAACTGTAAATGCTGGTGTAAGAGAAATAGCACAAATGGGTGTCTTTAAAGAACAGAAACATATTTTCTCAAGTGCTGGAGACTGGCAGTCCGTATCAGGGTCTCAGCCTTGTCATTTCCTTCTCTGGCCTCTCCCCTAGTTTCTGGTGTGTACCAGTGGGCAACCCTGGATGTTCCTTTGCTTGTAATTGAGTTCTCACACAGTTTGTCTTCCTTGTGTGTTGGTAGTTGAGCACTGACTGTTTGTGCCACCCAGACACCTTCTATTTCCAAATATGTCACGTTTGCAAAAACCCAAACCTAACCCACTGCCATCGAGTGGATTCCAGCTCATAGCGACCCTATAGGACAGAGTAGTACTGCTCCATAGAGTTTCCAAGGAGCACCTGGAAGATTTGCACTGTTAAACTTTTTATTAGCAGATGTAGCACTTAACCACTAGACTACCAGGGTTTCCTTATGTTTGCAGGTACCAAGAAAAACCTGTTGCCATCAAATTCATTCACACTCATAACTGCTTTATAGGACAGAGTAGACCTGCCTCAGTTTCCAAGACTGTCATCTTTTTTTTCTTGCTTTGTCTTTTTTTAATGGTACCTTAGGTGAGGGTTTACAGAACAAACTAGCTTCTCATTAAACAGTATATTTATTGTTTTATATCAATGATTAACAACCCCACAACAGGTCGGCACTCTGTCTTGTCAACCTCGGGTTCCCTATTACTGGCTTTCTTGTCCACTCCTGTCTTCTAGTCCTTGCTCCTGGGCTGCTGTGCCCTTTTAGTTTTGTTTTGTTTTCTGAGCCTGTCCGGTCTTTGTAGTGTGACCCTCAGGAGTGACTTAATTACTGAGCTAATGAGTGGCTGGGGTCTATACTCTCAGTGTTTCTTCAGTCTCTGTCAGGCCGGCAAGTCTGGTCATTCTTTAAAAGTTGAATTTTGTTCTGCATTTTCCTCCAGCTCTGTCTGAGACCCTTGGTTGTGGTCCCTGTCAGAGCCGTCAGTGGTGGTGGCCAGGCACCATCTAGTTGTACTGGATTGAGTCTGCTGGAGGCCTTTGTAAATGTGGTCCCGTAGTCCTTTGGGCTTACCTTTCCCTTATTTCTTTAGTTTTTTTTTTTCATTTTTTCCTGCTCCCAATGAAGCAACGAAGTATCTTAGATGGCTGCTCAGTCTTTGAAGACCCCAGACGCTGCTCATGAAAGTAGCATAGAGAACATTTTCTTTGCAAACTATGTTATGCCAGTGGAGCTTGATCCCTCAGGCCGTGGTCCCTGCAGTCTTCCGCCCAGCGGTTTGGTCCCTTGGGGAGTTTGGACGTGTCTATAGAGCTTCTCTAACAGTGTACCAAGACTGTAATCTTTTTATTTTATTTTATTTTTGTATTTAATATGACTGAGTGAAAATGTACATTCCGTATAAATTTACATGCCCACCTCTATGCAGCTTCCACTGCTCTCCCTGTCCAGTGACAGCACACTATTCCTCTCTGCTCCATCCATGTCTCATCCTCCCAACAGCCTCCTTTCCCCTCCTCTCCACCCACTCTCCCTTCTCCAGCCAGAGGTCAGAAGGATGATATCCTATAGATGTATAGAACCATAAAGTGCATCCAATATATGGTCACTCTGCATTGCCAAGTCCAATCCATTCATGTCCGAAGAGTGGACCTTCGTTATGATTTATGGGCGAGGGCAGCATCAGGGCCAGGGGCCATGCTCCCAGGGGAACCCTGAAGCCACTGGACCATCAATTGGAGATCTCAGGGTGCACCGCTTTTTATTCTTGTGTTGCCAGTGAGACTCAACTTAGTGAGCTCCATCGCAGCTATCACTGGTAGTGGCCAGGCACCATCCGGTTCTTCCGGCCCCAAGACTGTAATCTTGATGGAAGCTGATGGTCACGTTTTTCAGCCATGGAGCCCCTAGTGAGTTAGAACTGCTGTCCTTTTAATTAGCAGCCAAGTGGTTAACATCTGTACCACGGGGATTCAGTATGAATTTGGGGGCAGGGGAAGGACAATTAAATCCGTAGCAGATGCTTACTGTTCACTGCCGTGACCTTTTGTAAGCAGATCACCTTGGGTAGCTTTAAATTGCCAACATTTGACTAGTCGCCCAGGGCTTAATTGTTTTAGGACCCTGGGACTCCAAACAACCCCTTGAGGTGGGTATTCTTGAGTTTCAGGCAAGTAAAACTAAGACTCTCAGAGGTGAAGGGCCTTGCCCAAGTTCACCTGTGTGTAAATAAATGGCAGAGGCAGGATTTGAATTCGTCTGAGAACTATGCAGCTCTAAGTGTTAGCCATCACAGCGTGCCATCTCCCAGTTCGGCATGCCGTAGCTGCGGTCCTTGTGGGACTATAGGCAGTTGGTGTCGCACACTCTTGGGTGTCTTTGTGATAGCCTGATCACAACCACAGGCCAAATAATGTTGCCCTTGAGTCTGTGAGTCAGGGTTTGCTTCTGGAGGACTCTAAGATCTGCACAAATCCCTGAGGCCCGGGAGCTGCTTGGCAGTCCTCTCCCTCCCCCACCCAGGTTCATGGCTACCAGTGACCTGATGTCAGAGCTGCAGAAGGACTCCATCCAGCTGGACGAGGACAGTGAGCGCAAGGTGGTAAAGATGCTGCTCAGGCTCCTGGAGGACAAGAACGGGGAGGTGCAGAACCTGGCTGTCAAGTGGTGAGTGGTGGCCTGGGTAGGGGGTGGGAGAGAGGGCACCTGTCTGGTGTGGGGGTGCCCCTGGGGTTCCTGCCCCCTTGGGGTACAGACTCTGAGGAAAGAATTTCTGAGCAGCTCATGGGACCCCAGTGGACCTGGATGGACACTGCCTTAGCCTGGGTTTCCCCAGAGGTAGATCCCAAAACGAGGATTCAAGTATAGCTGAATGTAGGCTGTGAGCCCGGGAAAAATTGGTAGCAGAGCAGGGGGTGTGACTTGGAAGGGAAGGAGCCAGAGAAGAGTGTGTTATCAAGCAAGTTACCAGTGTGAGCAGCTGGAGTTGAATCCTACTGGGGACCTCTGGGAACCAGTGTAGAGCATGCACCTTGCAGTTTTCCCACCTGAGGGACGAGGGAGCTGGAGTATTAATTCACCAACTCTCATCAGTTGTTGGTTGAGGGCTGCCCCTGGGATAAGGTGCAGGGTTATTGAGTCCCTGACCTTTCTAACCAAAGCAAGTGCTCAGGCATAGACATAGGTGCTGGCAGTTGGAAATCAGGCTGGCACACATCAAAGGGGTAAGGGCTAAAGGGACATGGTGGGGCTGTGGCATCTTCTTTCTCAGGTGTCATGAGGCTGTGGTCCTGAACTTTAGCCACTTGCCTCAGGAGCAGAAGAAGCAAGACTGTGTGTGTGCAGGGCATGTGTGGAGGGTGGTGTGGTGGGTGGGCAGTGAGGAGCAGCAGGTGGTTCTGCAGGGCTGAGGGGTCAGCACGGTGAGAATTTGGGTGCAGCTCTGTGTGCTGAGCCCTGGCATTCTCCTAGACTGTCTTAATGAAACTCAGTTCAATCCCCAAAGCAAGGGAATTTGGTAAAAGGTTTTATGCAGGAAAGGTTATGGTCATGTTTGTGGTCTGGGAGCATCTCTGTCTCTGGCAGTGGAGTGGAGACAGGGCAGAGCCATGGTTTCCTTCTAGTGGAACCAATACGCCTTTTTTATAACAAAGAGCCTGTAATACTCCTTTTCCTATCATGGAGAAAAATTTATAGATAACCTATCTATACATGTAATTTCAAAACAAGATATAACCCTGAAGTGTAACATAAAAGAGAAATAGAAGGAAAGTAATTTATAATAAAATAGCATGTGTTACTATATGTAAATACCACAGGCATATTGACAGTAGAAGTGACAATGAAGTGCTCAGAAACCTTCTAGGAGTCCAATTGCCATGGAAACCATGGCAGTCAGTAGAGATGGACACAGGTGTGGTGTACTGGGAGCTCAGACCCCACCAGTGGCATCACTCTTGGTGTTGAGATTTTCTGAAATGGTGAGCAACCGGTAAAGTTGCCCAGAAAACAAAGCACAGCCTTCCTTTAATTTACCAAATAATAGCATTCTTAGAAAATTCAGTGTGTGTGAGAACAGAGCAAAAAGTACTTTGTGTTTATATGTGGAATGAAATTAGGTTTTAGACTCAGTTAATTATTATTGTAGTTAAGTGAAAAGTATACAATCTAAATCAATTTTGCATGCCTAACTATCTGTAACTCTATCTGTTCTCTTCACCCTGTGACAGCACACTCCTTGTCACTCTTTGAGTACCCTCCCCACAAACACCTGTCACCTCCTCTCCATTCTCTCCTCTCCCATGTGGAAAGAAACCAGTGGAACAGCCCCCTATAAATGTATGAAACTGTAAAGTACGCACACGACACGCTGACACTATGTCCCCAAATCCAGTCCAGTCTTGTCTTAATTGTTGACCTCAGTACTGGTTTCAGGTCTGGGCCAGCAACAAATCTAGGAGCCATGTTCCCAGGGGACCCTCCAGGCTGTGTGACCATCAGTTCTGGTCTTCTAGTAGAGTTCTTAAACTACACACCTCTTTTTCTAGTGCTGCGTCAGGGACTCTACATTGTGTCTCCCATCACAGCTGCCTTTGGTGGTGGCTGGGCACCATCTGGTTCTTATGGTCTCGTGCTAATGTAGTCTTCCGTTCATATGAGTCCTTTTGTCTTCTGGGCTCATTTTTCCTCGGGTCTTTGATGTTCTCAGTTGTCATCTGTTCCAGATGGGTTGGGACCATTTGGTGCTCCTCAGATGGCAGCTTGCTAGCTTTTAAGACCCCAGCGATATGGGATGCAGAAGACTCTCTTAGCGAAAGACTATTCCAACTGACCTTAGTGTCCCCTGAAAACATGGTTCTCAGACCCCTGTCCCTCCTGCTCTGTACTTTGAAATGTTGGGTTGAGTTTAGAAAACCTTTCAGTTTATGATGTAGTCCAGTTACGCTGATCTGCCCTCTACTGCGTGCTGTCACTCCCTTCACCTGACCGAATTCATAGCAGCTATCTAATCTAGGAACAACTCTCTCCCTCCTCCCCGACCCTAGTAGCCATCAAAGAGTCTTTTCTTCTGCACATAAGTTCATTTTTAAGTCCTTACAGCATACTTGTCCTTTTGCAACTGACTGATTTCATGTAGCATAATGTCTTCTAGTTGAAACCAAATTGTGAGATGCTTCTTGGAATCATCATTGCGTAGTGTTCCACTGTATATATGTACCATAGTTTGTTTATCCATTCATCTGTTGATGGGTACCTAGGTTGATTTCATCTTTTTGCTACTGTGGACAGTGTTGTAGTAAACATTCGTGTGCATGTATCTGTTTGTGTGATTGCCTTTATTTCTGTAGGATATATTCCAAGCAGTGGGATTGCTGGATCATATGATATATCTATCTTTAGGTTTTTAAGAAAGTGCCAAATTGCTTTCTGAAGCAATTGTACTGTTTTACACTCCCACCAGCAGTGTAGGAAAGTTCCAATCTCTCCACAGCCTCTCTAGCATTTATTGTTTTATGTTTGGGGGATTATTGCCAACCTCATTGGGATGAGATAGTATCTCATTGTAGTTTTGATTTGGATTTCTCTGATAGCCAGTGATCATGAGCATTTCTTTATGTGTCTTGGTGAAGTGTCTGCCATTTCCTTTGCCTGTTGTGTAATTTGGGTTATTTACCTTCCTGATGTTTTGTAGTTACCTTGTAGATTATGGAAATCAGATGTTGATCCAATATGTAGTTGCCAAATATTTTTTCCCATCCTGTAAGTGGGTCTTTTAACTCTCCTGATAAAGTCTTTGGATGAGCATAAGTGTTTGATTTTTAGTAGTTCCCATTTATCTATTTTCTCTTCTGTTGTTTGTGCATTGTTAGTCAGATTTTGTAGTCTTTCTAAGCTGTGTATCAGAACTTGCATTATTGACTGTATTTTTTTTTCTTGCAGGATCTTTATCATTTTAGGTTTGATATTTAGTTCTTTGACTGATTTTGAGCTAGTTTTGTGTAAAGTGTGAAATACGGGTCTTGTTTCAGGTTTTTGCAGATGGATATCCAGTTTTGCCAACACCATTTGTTAAAGAGACTGTTTTTACCCCAGTTTACAACCTTTGGGACTTTGTCAAGTATCAACTGTTTATAGGAGGATGGTGCTATTTCTGGATTCTGTATTTTGTTCCATTGTTCTGTGTGTCTGTTTTTTTCACCAGTACCAGGCTATTTTGACTACTGTGGCAGTGTAGTAGGTTCTAAGATTAGGTAGTTTGAGGCCTCCCACTGTGTTCTTCTTCTGTAGTGGTTTACTTATCCAGCGTTTCTTCCCTTTCCAAGCAAAGCTGGTGATTTGTTTCTCCATCTCTTTAAAAAAATGACACTGGAATTTGTATTGGGATTGCATTGTATATGTAGATTGCTTTGGATAAAACAGACATTGTCACAGTGTTAAGTGTTCTATCTATGAGCAAGGTAGGTCTCTCCACTTATGTAAGTCTGTTTTGGTTTGTTGCAGTAGGGTCTTGTAATTTTCTCTGTATAGGTCTCTTACTGCTCTGGTTAGACTTATTGCTAGGTATTTTTTCTCCTTGGGTTTCTTTTTTTTATATGAATTTTAAGGGGGGTATTGGAGAGTCTTCGAGGACACGAGGCAGAGCTTTGTTTTGCAGTCTTGTCTTTCTCACTTCCCTGGCCACTCACCTCAAAAAGGACCTAAATTACCACCTCAGTAGCTGTGATGACCAAAAAAAGCACCACCCCCCCTTTTCCAAAATGCTTCTGGAGACATTGCTGCTCTTAGAAACCAGTGAGTCAACAAGTAGGATGAGATGATCCCATGATTACTTAGATGGAAGAGTTGATGGAGGAAGAAGTGGAGACAGCCAAGGTTTGCAAACTTTGGTGTGCACTGGAATCATTTGGGGCTCTTCTTAAAACTGAGTAGTCCCCACCTAGCTCTCAGCGGTTCAGATTCAGGAGTTCTGGGGACAGGAGAGGCTCAGAAGATAAGGATGAAGACCCAGGAGTTGGCATTGCACACTGAGGTTGAGAACCAGTGAGTCTAATGCAGCCCCTCTTCAAACTAAGGGTGTCTTCCCCTAGGGACCCTGTAGAAATTTTGCAGAGTCTGTTTCAGTAGGTCTGAGATGGGACCTGAGAGTCTGCGTTTCTGACCAGCTCCCAGATGATACTGATTATGCCAATCCATGACCACACTCAGAGCCAGCCAGCCAAGTGCCGTCGAGTCGGATACACTCAGAGCAGACATTCTCAAAGTGCTGTCCCTGGACCAGCATCATCATCACCTGGGAACTTGCTAAAAATGCAGATTAGTGGACCTTACCTAGACCTCTTGAATCTGAGACTCTGAGAGTAGGGCCCCACAGTCTGTTTTGATAAGCTCTCCACATAATTCAGAGTCACCCTTAAGTTTGAGAACCACTGCTATTGGATAACCCTTGGTTTCCGACTGGGGTTACTGGGTTTTATGGTTTGGCCACATACTGAGATGCAGGTTTAGGAGGTGCCAGGGATAATGCTGGCATAAGTAGATGGGTGCTTCTGTTTCTGGCAGAGCACAAGGGGTCCCCTGTTGATCTGGGGCCTGTTCCTCAACTTGTGTGGTGCTATGGGCATGAGGGAGCAACCCAACTTTGGCTGAGCCTGGGATTTCTCTTCCATCCCTCCACTCAGTCTGGGTCCTCTGGTGGGTAAAGTGAAGGAGCACCAGGTGGAGACGATTGTGGACACCCTCTGTGCCAACATGCGTTCAGACAAGGAACAGCTTCGAGATATTGCTGGCATCGGCCTCAAGACGGTCCTCTCAGAGCTCCCACCTGCAGCCACAGGTACCTAACCGTCTAGGATCCAGGTCCCAGGGACTGGGTACTAGTAGTATTCATCTCAGTGTAGAGATGAGAAAACTGAGGTTCTGAGAGTGAAAGGACTTAGCTAAGGTCACTCAGCTAGTAAGTGACCAAGATGAAATTCAGTTCCAGATCTCTAAGCCTGTGTCAGTTAGGAGTACTTTTAGCTGAAAGTAACAGAAAAATCTAACTAATGGCAGCTTAAAGAAGTGGGAAGTTTTTTTTCTCACATGGTAAGTCTGAAGGGATCAGCTGTTCCATGTTTGCAGCAATCCGTTTAGTAGCTTAGTTGTGACAGGATTGAGGTCTCTGCGCCTGTGTCTCCCTTTTATGAGAAAAGCACAGGCTTTCCCACAAGCCCACCCAAAACTTCTCCTTAATCTCATTGGCCAGAACCAGGTCATCTGACCACTTTTAGCAGCAAGGAGGTTGAGAAAGCAAGTGTTTAACTTTTCTGTGGGCATGGAAATGGGATTGGAGGATGGAGTGGATAAACCTAGTAGGTCAGCTGTCAGTTCTCAGCTCTTTTAGCTGTCTTCTTTAATTCAATCTGAATCTGGGTCAAACCTTGGACCAGTCCAGCTGTGAGTTTCCTGGATTGACAAGATTCTTGGGGACATGGGCTCAGGAACACAGTCAGAACAAAGGCAGACTGGAGGTGGAGGCTGCCTCTTCTCCAGCCATGGGTCTCACTATGCCCGCATTACGCCCTGTGCAGGCTCTGGCCTGGCCAGCAACGTGTGCCGCAAAGTCACAGGCCAGCTCACCAGTGCCATCACCCAGCAGGACGATGTAGCTGTGCAGCTGGAAGCTCTAGACATCCTGTCTGACATGCTGAGCAGGTATGGAGGCCACACAAGGCTGTGAGTGGGAGGGACTCAGATCCACAGAGCCAGCACCTACTGCCCTGTGCTCTAGGCCCTGTGTTCAGTGCTCCTTAGTCAGCCCAGCAGCTCTTCAAAGAAAAACTCAATTGTCACAACTGTACAGGTTCTCAGAGGTGAGTAGCTGTTCAAGACCTCATTGTCAATAAGTGGCAGAACCTAGGATTTGAACTCAGGTCTCTCCATAGCTGAAACTCATGTTTGTTCATTCTTTTTCTCACCCACTTCTTTCTCTTTTTTTCCCTTTTTTTGTGGGGGGCGTGGGTGGGCGCTGACTTATCTCGGCTACTGTTTTAAAGTCCTTGGGTCGCACAAATAGTGTGCAACTGGTTGGCAGTTTGAATGCCACATAAGAAAGGCATGGTGTTCTGCTTCCCTAAAGATTATGGTGAAGAAAACCCTGTGGAGCGGTTCTCCTCAAGAACACATGGGATCGCTATGAGTCAACTGGTTTGAGTTCTTTGTTTTGTCTTCAATTATGACACACTTAAAAAAAAAAATTAAAGTGCCTTTTAATCTTGAAGACTTAGTAAGAAAATTTTAATCAAATGCCTCAATTTAGGACCTGAACTGGGCAAATCCCTTTCCCAAGTGGTTTGTAGAGATTGTCCATATCATTACTGTAACCATCAAAACAAAATAGAATGAATTCCCTGTGTTCCAGAAAGCTTAAAGCCTATTGGGAAGCAAATAAATGGCATTACACCAAATAAAGCCATATATCCACAAGTACGATGTGCATTTTTAAAGCATTCATTTACTCGTTCATTCATCCAACCTCCTGAGACTTGCACACCTACTCTGTGACCAGATAGCTGTCAGGCGTGAACTAGTGCTCAGCATTTAGAGTTGGCTATGAGTGTATGAATGTGCTCCCAGTCAAAAAGAGATAACAATAAAGCTGTAGTAAGTTCAACAATGAGGACAGGAACAGAGTCTGCAGGAGCAGAAAGGCCGCCTAGCCCAGCTAGGGGAAAGGGAACCTTCCTAGAGAAGGTCCTGCTGGACCTGAACCTGCAAGAATGGGGGAATGTAGCCAGGTTGGGTGGGCAGCAGCTCCCTCAGCAGAGAGGGCAGAGGCAGAAGAGCGTGGGAGGTCCCAGGGGTCCTGCCAGGTGGTCATGGAGCTGAGGAGTCAGGTGAGGAGGTGATGTGGAGGGATAAGGCTGGAGGGCTGTGGAGGAGCCTTTGAGGGGAGGTGTGAGGAGCCAGTGCAGGTTTTCGGCAGTGCTGAGGAGTGTGTCCACACTTTCATGTTTTCTGTCTGGTCTTTCCATCTGCAATGTAGAGAACCGGGGAGGGGAGGGATTGGCTGGGCAGGGAGATGGTTAGAAGGCTTCTGATGGCAGGTGAACTCCAATCATATTTAGGAGCTGGACTTCACAAGACTTGGAGTGGTGAGAAAGGTGGCAACAAGGATGACACTGGGAGCTTGTCTTTAATGAGGGGGACAGACAGAGGTGCCACTGACTGTGATGGGGTACACTGCAGAAGCAGTGTGGGGAGGAAGGAGATGGATTCAGCTGAGACATGTTGACTTTGAGGTGCCTGGGAGGCATCCTTCAATGGTTGAAACCTGAGGACAAAGCCTGGGTCTGTCTTGCCCACCCTAGCTTCCAACACAGGCCCTGTCTCCTAGCAGGTAGATGCATAAATGAATGAGATCAGGAGCCAGCTCTGGGCTGGACTGAGAGCTCTGAGGGATGGGGGTGGGGTGATGTCAGTGAGGTGGAGTGGGCGAAGGTCTCAGGACATTTGTGGGGCAGCAGATGGATGGCCTGGTTTGGAAGGTGAGTGTAGAAACTATCCCCCTGTGCCACGTTGAACCCAGAGCTCAACTTATCCAGGTGACATGTAAAGGTAGATTTTACATCACCCTGGCATCAGAAGATGATGGACTGGGGAGAGGGCCCTTGAGGCAAGGCCCAGATCCCAGAGAGGAAACCCCTGTTCACACCCACCATCACCATCGGGCCTTCTCCCCAGGCTGGGACCTGGACACCTGGGTTCAAGTCCTGCCCTTGTATTTCCTGACTGAGTGGCCTGATGAAATTCCCTTGGCCTCTGCTTTTTACTCACGCTAGAGTAATAGTAATGGTTCCTCACGGTTGCAGGCAGGGCACCTTTCTCCTTTTCAAATGCCACCAGTTGTCTGGGGAGAAGGCTGGGAGAGGATCGAGGACACCAGTGAGGGTGGCCCACCTGACACTGCCTCCTCCCCGGCTCCCACAGGTTAGGGGCCCCGCTAGGCGCTTTCCATGCCAGCCTCCTGCACTGCCTGCTGCCGCAGCTCAGCAGCCCGCGGCTGGCCGTGCGCAAGCGGGCGGTCGGGGCGCTCGGCCATCTGGCGGCCGCCTGCAGCACCGACCTCTTCGTGGAGCTCGCCGATCACCTTCTGGACAGGCTGCCCGGCCCGCGTGCGCCCGCCAGTCCCGCCGCCATCCGCACTCTGATCCAGTGTCTGGGCAGTGTGGGTCGTCAGGCCGGCCATCGCCTCGGTAAGGGGGCGGGGCTCGTCAGGGGCGGGGCCTTGTTCAGTGGGGGCGGGGCGTCGTAACGTGAGGGGGTGTGGCTGGGAGGTGTAGTGTGGGGCTGAGAGAAGAGTCTGGGAAAGGGCCAATGGGAAGCAGCAGAGGACTGATGGGGGCGTAGCTACGGGATGGGGCGGTGCTTGAGCGCATCGTGCAAACTGCTGGGTGCAGGACCACAGAAGGAAGGGGACTTGAATCAGTCACTTCAGGGCCCATCAGCCCACAAACTCGTGGGTAACTAGAAGCAGTAATAAATCATGCTACCAAGTTAAATATGTTCTATTCTCATACTTAGCAAATATATCTTAAGAACCAATAAGCCAGGTTTGAGTTTCTAAAGTAACTACAACAAACTGCATGCATTTGGACCTGGTATCAGGAAGAACCAGTCTCTGGAGAAGGACATCATGCTTGGTAAAGTACAGTGTCGGCAGAAAAGAGGAAGACTTTCAGCGAGATGGACTGACACAGTGGATGCAACAGTGGACTCAGATATCACAGTGATTGTGAGGATGGTGCAGGATTACACAGTGTTTCCTCCTATTGTGCATAGGGTCCCTGTGAGTTGGAACAGACTCAAAGGCATCAAACTGCACTATTTGAAGTATACGCTTAAGTGTTTTGACTTTCGTGTACACCTTTGAAAATACCACTGCAACCAAGACACAGAGTGTTCCCATCATCCTTAACACTTTTCTTGTCCTTCTTTGGCATCCAGCCCAACCCCCAGGAACCACTGACCTGCTGCCTGTCACTGTAGATTAGTTTTTATTTTCTAAGCTTTTATATAAACAGAATCACACAATCATATTTGAATTATTCTCACTTTGGAGTTCCAAACTAAAACCTGGCATTGTGGGAAGAGTGTGGGCCCGATCTGTGCCCTCCCACCCCTGGCTCTTTCCCTCACTGCAGGGGGTTTTGCAAACTCATGTTGTGGACCCTGGTGCTGTCTACATCCCTGTCACACAGCTGCCACCCTTTGGGAGCATGGACTTGGGAAAGAGGCCTATGCAGAAACTGGACAAGGGCTCAGAACCAATTGGGCAGGAAACTGTGGAGTCCCAAGTATCCAGAGTGGACTGTAGGGATTGGGGTTCCAGGTCAGCATGTCTGTTGAACCTGTGGACTTTTTTCATTGTGGAGTGGGGCATGGGTGGAGGAGAGCTAGGGCAGGGCTCTCTAACACATGGGGCAAAGCAGGGATCCCTCTTTCCTGGTCTCTCAGGATGGTACTGGCTCCCCTTTCTCCTATCCAGGGTCTTATAGCATAGTACAGGAAATAAGACAAAGCATGAAGTATAGTTCCAACCACAGGCATTATTTAATGAGTGCTTACTATGTGCTGTAATGTGGGCTAAGCCCTGCCTACATCGTGGCATTGATCTTCATAAACTTTTCTGCCTGATATCCTCACTGGGGCGATAAGCACGCTGAGGCTCAGAGAAGCGTGGTGGTGTCTCTGAGACCCCATAGCCATAGGTGATGGAGCTAGGATTGAAACCCATGTCTCTGATTCTGAAGCCTCTGGTGGAGGTTTGCGCTGGTTGGAACTGCAGGTGTAGGACAGACTGGGGAGACACTGGGAGGCTCTGGACTGGCTCCCTGACCTCAGTGTCCTGCTGGCCCTGCAGGTAGCCACCTGGACCGCCTGGTGCCCCTGGTGGAAGAATTCTGCAACGTGGATGATGATGAGCTCCGGGAGTCCTGCCTACAGGCCTTTGAGGCCTTTCTGAGGAAGTAGGTGCAGCTCAGTGCAGAGATGGGGACAGGGGGCTTCATGGGAAGTGGCAGAGGTAGGGGCAGGGCACTGGCCTCAAAGCAGTGAGACCCCAGAGCCCACCCTTAGGCCCGCTCCCAGCCTCGCTCACTAGGGTCTAGTGGAGCTTCCCCTACCCTGCCCACAGGTGCCCCAAGGAAATGAGCCCTCACGTACCCAACATCACCAGCCTCTGTCTGCAGTACATGAAGCATGACCCAAACTATAACTACGACAGTGCTGAGGACGAGGAACAGATGGAGACAGAGGACAGTGAGTTCAGTGAACAAGGTGGGTAGCCAGCTGTCACCAGGGCTGGAGGGTGGAGGTGGCACAGGCTTCCCACGGACTTCCCAGCTGTACTCTACGCCATAGTCAGAGACAAGGGCGGTGTTTGGTGTCCCTTTCCTGATCCCATCTCTTACTCAGGCTCCAGCCTTGCCCCCAGAAATTCAGAACCCTTCAGGTCCTTACATGCTCTGACTACACTGATAATAGCACTGACAGTAGTAGTTTAAAAAGAAAAAGGAAACACTTGTCATCAAGGCAATTCTAGTTCATGTCAACCCATGTATGTCTGACCAGAACTGTGCTTCATAGGAATTTCAGTGACTGATTTTTCTGGAAGTAGATTGCCAGCCCTTTCTTTGGAGGTACCTCTGGGTGGACTCAAACTTCCAACCTTTCTACTGTTAGCCATTAACTGTTGGTATCATTCATGCACTATGTCATTTATTGAACCACTGCTGGTGCTTTGGTTTCTCTTGGTGGCACAGTTTGCCCTCTATTTGCTAACCTGTAGGTTGGTGGTTTGAACCTGACTAGCAACACTACACAAGAAAAGCCTGGCAATCTGCCTCTGTAAAGATTACAGCCAAGAAAATCTTATGGACAAATTCTACTCTGCAACATGTGGGGGGCGCCATCAGTTGGAATTGCCTTGACAGCAGTAGTTTTGGTTTGGGTCTGAGCACTCTTATTTCACATTCCCCACAGGAATCCTAAAAAAAAAATGTATCATGACTGCATTGTTCAGACAGGGAAACTGAGGCTTAGAGGAGACACTTGCCTCTCAGGTGACACAGCTAGGAAGTGACATAGCTGGTACTCAGACACATGTCTGTCAGACTCTCCCACCCTGTGCTGCCTGTTCTGTATAATTTCTCTTTGTGTGTGCTGAGAGGTGTATATCAAAATGTTGATCATTTCCACCGTTTTTGTGTGTATGACTCAGTAGCGCTCCCTACGTTCTCCTTGTTCTGCAGTCATCGCCACTGTCTGTTTCCATGTTTTTTTAAATCACTGTTAAACAGTAACTCCCCGTTTACCCTCCTACTCACCCTGGAGAACCGTTAATGAACTTTGGTTTCTATCTGCTTGTTCTTGATGTTTCCTATACGTGGGATCATACAGTGTTGGTCCTTTTATGTCTGTTTTACTTCACTCAGTATAGTGCTTTCAGTGTTCACCCATGTTGTAGCATGTCTCAGGACTTTGTTTCTCTGTATGGCCAAATAATATTTTAGTGTGTGATGGACATTTTGTGTATCCATTCATCCATTGGTGGCCACTTGAGTTGTGTCCACCTTTTGCCTGTTGTCAGCAGTGCTGCAGGGAACATTGATGTACAAATACCTGTTTGAGTCTGTGTGTTCAGTTTGTGTGTTTGTTTTTGGTATACAGATATACCTATGAATGGAACACTGTACCTTTTTATTAATGGCTTTCAAGAGAAATGTCTTAACCCAGCAGAGTGATGCTCATGGTGGAATGATAGGCACTGACAGTGGGGAGAGAAATCAGGATGGGAGACTGACTCAGGGCTTTCTTCTTGCTGTGCCTGGGGCTCTGTCCACCACTCAGGTGAATTGCCAGGGCAGAGATACCCTTGGGCCCTAGAAGCAGGGCACTGATGGAGGTGAGTGAGTCATGAGATGAAGTGGTAGGAGACGAGGCTAGACAGGCACATCGGGGCTTTGAATGTCAAGCCAGGGAGCTTGGATGTTTTCTTGTCATAGGGAGGTATGGATATATCTTCATGAATGGCATCATGTGGCTGTACCAAATAATTGTCCGTCAGAGGAGATGTCTGCAGAGCTGACCAGTGGACAGGATGTGTCCATCCACCTGCGTGGCCTGTTGTGGCTTGTTCAGACACAGGTGTGCCTCTGAGAGTCTAGTTGTCAAGAAGGACATGAGTGATGACACACTAAACTATCTACTGCTGATCCTTGTGTGTCTCCCCAGGTGATATGGGTTGGCTTCTAGTGCCTGAGTCTCAGCTCTGCTGTTTCCTAGCTGTGTGTCTTCAGGAGTCTTGTACCCTGTCTGAGCCTTGTTTTGGGGTCTAAAATGGAGCTAAACAGCACCCACATTCCTAAGGTGGCAGTGAGGACTTTGTCAGTCAGGGAAGTTGTAGAGGAGAAAACAACATAAGCCCAACAATTCCTTATTATCAGTGCTATGAAGAGGCCAGAATGTGGACCCTTGAGAGGCTGGGACCAGGGGAAAGAGAGAAGGCTTAAGGGAGGTCCTGTCACCTCTCTCTTCTAGAATCCCAGTTAGTGAAATGTCAAATTACGTGTTCTGGAATTAAAAGATGAGTCTTGTGTCCAAACTGGATTCTTTAAGCTTCCACTGAACACTTGGAAGTCCAGTGTCATTCAAAGAGTTAAGGGTTTTGTAATTAGTCTCCTAGGGCTGCACTAATCAAGTCTTACAAAGTAGGTGGCTTAAAATGACAGAAACTCGTTGTGTCACTGTTCTGGAGGCTGGAAGTCGGAATGCAGGGTGTCAGCAGGACCCTGCTCCCTCTCCAAGCTCTAGGGGAAGAGCCTTTTTGGTCTCTCTGGAAGCTTCGGGAGTTCCTCAGCTGGCAGCTGTGGCATAACTCCATCACTGCCCTGTCCTCACATGGCTCTCTTCTGTGAGTCTCTTCTCACTTATGAGGACACCACCCAAAATGAATCACAACCCAAACTACCCCAGTGCAACTTCATGATAACTGATAACATCTTCAGAGACTTCAGAGACCTTATTTCCAAACACGGTTGTGTTCATAGGTACTGGAGGATAGGACTTTGGCATATCTTCCAGGGGACACAGTTCAGTCCATGGCAGGTTTGGAGGCAGAAGGAGGGCCCTGATTTAACTCCTGATATTTTCCTGCTGCTGTAACTTGAGGCAGGCTACTTGCTTCCCCAAGCCTGTTTCCTCATCTCTGTAACAGGGAGAGAGAATCCTTGTCTTATGAGGTCGTTATGAGGCAAAGGTGAGACTGTGAGTTTGAAGTGCTTGGCATCATGCCTGGTACATAGTAACCAGAAAACAAAACAAACCTACAGCCACTGAGCTGATTCCGACTCATAGCGACCCTAGAGGTCCGAGTAGAAGTGCTCCGTCGAGTTTCCGAGGTGCATCTGGTGGTTTGAACCGCTGAGCACTTGGTTAGCAGCTGTAGCAGTCCACCACTGCTCAACCTGCGTCTCCTAGCACGTAGTAGTAGAGGTAATGTGGTGACTTGTGTGCCTGGCCTCCTCCCTCTTGCCCTGTCACCTTTCTTGTGAACTCTAGACCTGGCCTCAGAGTCCCTGCCTTGGGTCCCCATCCACTTGAGTACACAGGGGTCCATGGGTTTCCTGTTCCTGCCCCCAGAGAGCGAGGATGAATACAGCGATGACGACGACATGAGCTGGAAGGTGCGCCGGGCAGCGGCCAAGTGCATGGCAGCCTTGATCAGCTCGAGACCCGACCTGCTGCCTGACTTCCACCGCACTCTGGCGCCTGCGCTCATCCACCGCTTCCGGGAGCGCGAGGAGAACGTCAAGGCCGATGTCTTCGGGACTTACATTGTGCTGCTGCGACAAACACGGCCTCCGAAGGGATGGCTGGAGGCCATGGAGGAGCCCACCCAGACAGGCAGCAGTCTCCACATGCTGCGAGCACAGGTGGGACATGCCTCTGACTGTCCCTTACTGCCTGCTCACCAGTACGTTCCCCCTACTGTCTCCACCTGCTCACCCACTCAGCCCCTTCCCTCCTCCCTTGCCAGTCCCTCAGAGTGAGGGACAGGAAGGTGTCACGTGACTTTGGGTGCCCGGTGAAAGCATGAAGTTTTTAGTTACCGAGGCCATGGAGACTGCTGAAGAGGAGGATCTAGAGTTCTGGGCATTTCAGTGGGAGGTCCTTGCTGGGTGCCCAAGTCAAGGTGTGAGGTGGGTGGAGCACACTTGTGGGGTGGTGTAGGCGTAGATTGGGGGAGCCATTAGCATCGCTAGGATCACAGGCCATCAGAGTTGATGGGTTCTGCTGGGGAGGGGAGACTGGGTGGGATGGCCTAGCCTCCGCTCTCACCCTCACTTGACAGGAATTAAGCACTTGGAGCCCATATGACCTTGTCCAAGCTACTCAATCACTCAGTACCCTTTTCCCCATCTGTAAAGTGGGCCCGTGAGTATGGCCTGCCTCATGGGGGTGTCTAAGGTTACTGTGTGGCCTAAGTGGTTTGTGCTTGACTAGTGAATTAAAGGTGGTCAGTTCAAACCCACTCGGTGGCACCACAACAGAAAGACCTGGTGGTCTGTTTGCACCAAGATTACAACCAAGAAAAACCCTGTGGTGCTCAGTTCTGCTGTGTTAACAGACAGGGTCGCCATGAGTCAGAATCCACATGACAGCGATAGGTTAGGTTTTCATGCAGTCTGAGTGTGGGAATCAAGTGCCCAGCACAGTGGTTACTACATTCTTGGGAGGGAACCTCTCCACACTGGAGTCCTACCTGGGATGAGCCTGGGCAGAACTGCCAGTTTTAGGCAGGCTGGGGGTGTTTCTTGGGTGAACCCTGATTGCCCTGCCTTCCCACAGGTGCCGCTTGTGATCAAGGCCTTGCAGCGGCAGCTCAAAGATCGGAGTGTCCGGGCTCGCCAGGGTTGTTTCAGCCTCCTTGCTGAGCTTGCAGGCGTCATCCCAGGCAGCCTGGCAGAGCACATGCCTGTGCTGGTATCAGGTAGGGTGTACCAGAACCTGGGCCTCTCTAGAACCCAGACCCCAGCCCTGAGCTGAACCCCCTAGTTTCCAGAAGAGCCAAGGGCCATGTCCCAGACTGAGTTCCTAGTTACCAGCTGCAGGTGGTACCCTACTGCCTGCACTGAGAGCATGCCTGGGGTGCAGGGCCCACCTCCCCGTCTCAGATGCATTCACCACCTTGTTTCCCTCAGCTCTGGCCCTGGCCCAGCCTTCACCTTTTGAGAACCTCAGTTCAACTCTAGCACCTGTAGGGGCTCCATTCCCACATACAGGGTGGGGAGGGTGGGGTTGAGACATAGCCGTAACCTCTGTACCCACTTGGGCAGGTATTGTCTTCTCGCTGGCCGACCGCTCCAACTCCTCCACCATCCGGATGGATGCCCTGGCTTTCCTGCAGGGGCTGCTGGGCACGGAGCCAGCTGAGGCCTTCCACCCACACCTGCCCACCTTGCTGCCGCCGGTGCTAGCCTCTGTGGCTGACCCTTTCTATAAGATTGCAGCTGAGGCACTGCTGGTGCTTCAGGAGCTTGTGCGGGCCCTGTGGCCCCTGGACCAGCCTCGGATGCTGGATCCTGAGCCGTATGTTGGAGAGATGTCAGTGGTCACCCTTGCACGGCTCCGCACCACCGACCTGGATCAGGAGGTGAAGGAGCGGGCCATTTCCTGCACAGGCCACCTTCTGGGCCACCTGGGCGACCGGCTGGGGGACGATCTGGAGCCCACGTTATTGCTGCTCCTGGACCGCTTGCGGAATGAGATCACTCGGCTGCCTGCTGTCAAGGCTCTGACACTGGTGGCCAGGTCCCCATTGAGGCTGAACCTGCAGCCCATTCTGGCTGAGGCGCTGCCCATCTTGGCCTCATTCCTGCGCAAGAACCAGCGGGCACTGCGGCTGGCTACGTTGGCAGCCCTGGACGCCCTGGCTCAGAGCCAGGGCCTCAGCCTCCCACTACCTGCCATCCGGACTGTGCTGTCTGAGTTGCCTGCCCTGGTCAGTGAGAGTGACATGCATGTGGCTCAACTGGCAGTGGACTTTCTTGCCACAGTGACCGAGGCCCAGCCAGCCGCTCTGGCTGAGGTCAGCGGCCCTGTGCTCTCGGAGCTGCTGCGGTTGCTCCGCTCGCCGCTGCTCCCTGCAAGTGTGCTGGCCGCCGCTGAGGGCTTCCTGCAGGCCCTGGTGGGGACCCGGCCTCCGTGTGTGAAGTACACCAAGCTCATAGACATGCTCACTGCACCCGTGTATAGCCAGGATGAGGACGGTGGGCCAGGCCTGCACAAGCAGGTGTTCCACTCACTAGCTCGGTGTGTGGCAGCCCTGGCGGCCGCCTGTCCCCAGGAAGCAGCAGGCACTGCTAAACACTTGGTCCGTGATGCCAGGTCGCCTGACTCAAGCACTGGGGTCAAAGTTCTGGCATTCCTGTCCCTGGCTGAAGTGGGCCAAGTGGCTGGGCCAGGCCCCCAGAGGGAGCTGAAGACAGTGCTCCTGGAAGCCTTGGGGTCACCCAGCGAGGACGTGAGGGCAGCTGCCTCCTACGCACTGGGTCGCGTGGGTGCCGGCAACCTGCCTGACTTCCTACCCTTCTTACTGGAGCAGATTGAGGCGGAGCCGCGGCGGCAGTACCTGCTCCTGCACTCGCTCAGGGAGGCCCTAGGGGCCGCCCAGCCTGACAGTCTGAAGCCCTATGTCGAGGACATCTGGGCCCTGCTGTTCCAGCGCTGTGAGGGTGCCGAGGAGGGCACCCGGGGTGTGGTAGCTGAGTGCATTGGGAAGCTTGTGCTTGTGAATCCACCCTTCCTCCTGCCCCACTTCCGGAAGCAGCTGGCTGCAGGTAGGAGCACAGGTGTGATGGGCAGTGTGCATACATGTTTCTCTGGAGTGGTCAGGTGTGAGAGTCACAAGGCCTGAGCGAGAGGCTGTCCTTGGGTTGACCACCGTCTTAGGTAATATGTCCCCCTATGGCATTCTGCAGCACGATGACCCAGATAGGCAGGCTACTCTCTCAGCTGCAGCAGGAAGACCTTAGGGTAGACTCCAGGCTGCCAAGGGAGGTGGTAGCATGGACCTCCTCAGAGATGGGACGGGCGGCCAGGATGGGCCCTTGCCCTTGCTGAGTGCTTGTTCTCATCCTTCAGGCCAGCCGCACACCCGGAGCACCGTCATCACAGCTGTGAAATTCCTCATCTCAGACCAGCCCCATCCCATAGACCCCCTCCTGAAGAGCTACATTGGTGAGCAAACCCCCCAGTCCCTGGAGCTTGGGCAGATTGTGCTTATACATTAGCCAGGAGTAGTTGGAGGCCCAGGAGGCTGTCCACCTCCTTGGTGGGCTGTGGAGGTCAGTTCTTAAGGCAGGAAGCCTGGATTCAAATCCTTGCGCTGCTGTTGAGTCTCTCGGTGAGCCTGGCATGGCCTTTCCCACTTCTGAGCCCTAGTGCTCTCATCTGTAAAATGGATCTTCTGGGACTGGAGGTGAGGATGGGATACCATGGGCTACTGAGGATGAGCATGACTCTGGAAAATGGGAAAGAACCAGTGTCACATGTGCTTCAGCAGTCAGCAGATTGGATGACTTCATGGAGGCGCTCCGCGTATGTGGGGACAGCAGCTCCCTGAACTTGCTCTGTCTGAGGACCTCCTCTTTGGGGTGGTGGTGAGCCCTTCCTGGGACTCTGCAGGGCCAGATTTCTCTTTAGAGAAGCAGAGCCCTTCCCCTTTCAACCTTCCAAGCTTCACCAAGTCTCACCCCTCATCCAGGCAGGCACAGCCCCGTGGGATAGAGACCCCTAGAGTCGGCCAGCTTCTGGTCCACATCCTGGCCTACTATTCTGTGGCAGTGTGAGTGGGTACTGGTCATCTCATCTCCCGGCCTCACTCTTCTCAGCCATAAGGTGGGAGTGCTGATCCCCACCCGCTAGAGCTGTTCTGTGAGACCAAAGTACCAGCAGATATGGTAGCACTGCGAATTGGGGAGAAAGTCTGTCCAGAAAGTACAGAAGTATTATCCACAGCAACTTGGCCCTGTGTCCTGACAGTGTGTGCCTGCACCACTTCTTGCCCTTTTGCCTCCAACCTGCCGACCAAGCTGCCTGTAGTGGGTACCCGGAGGCCTCTCTCTGGGCTCTTTGGTGTGCTTTTGTATGCCCGAGCCATGGTTTTTGAGCTTGCATTGTGTATCAGGCACCATGCTAGGCCCTGTACTATGCCTCATCACAGTTAGCCTTCCCAGCCCCATCGGTGGCATGAGGCCTGACCTTGTTTTATAAATGAGGAGACTAAGTGCTGGTATAGTAGAATCACCACAAGTGAATGGCTTCAACAACAGAAATTTTTTTTTCTCAGAGTGTAGAAAGCTAGAAGTCTGAATTCAGGGCACTGGCTTTGTGAGTCTGAGAAGGCAATGGGTTTTTGGTTTTGACTCTAGGGGAAGGCTTTCTCTTTCTGTTGATTCTGGGAACAGTCTTTTTTTTTTTTTTTTTTTGTAATTCTTTCCTGTTTCTACCTCCTGGCAGTCTTGTGGGCTGGTATCTATCTTCCTTTATCTCATGTTGCTTAACCAGCTTTTTTAAATCTCAAAAATTGACTGGTTTAAAACACACCTTGCTAATATATAGCCTCATTAACATAACAAAGACAGTCCATTCCCGAAGGAGACTATACTGTAGGTATAGGAGTATAGAGGTATAGAAGTGCTCTGAGATGTGCTGTATATATCTTACCTCATTTTTACTTTTAGGAAGAGTGCTACAGTGCAGGTAACATTATCATCCCCATTTTATAGATGAAGCCATTGAGGTTTCCCAGGGTTCCATAGTAAGTGGACTTGATACCAGCCTGGACTTGACTCACTATTCTTATACTGACATTGAAGGGGGATTGTGCCTGGTGTGAAGTAGGGCTCAGAAAACATCCTTTCCTCTCCATTCATTCAGCCAGTCTGTGCAGCTCATTAGCCAAGTAGATAACCAAGGTGTAAGGCAGAGGAGGGCTCTTGGGTTTGCTTTGGCTGTACCGTCCTCACAGTCTTCCTCCTGTGCCAGGAGAGTTCATGGAGAGCCTGCAGGACCCAGACCTGAACGTGCGCCGGGCCACGCTGGCTTTCTTCAACTCAGCTGTGCACAACAAGCCCTCCCTCATCCGGGACCTGCTGGATGACATCCTGCCCCTCCTCTACCGGGAGACGAAGGTCCGCCGGGACCTCATCCGAGAGGTGAGGCCAGGCAAGAGTGGCTCCAGAGGCTGGAGCGTGGCTACAGCTCCTCTGTAAGGAGCCCGGGCTGCTACCACCTTGTGTGCGTGACTGGTAGAGAAGACTAGTTAAGGCTCATCAGAGCAGATGCTGGGCCAGATGACTTGAACCAAGTCCTACCTGCCACTTCCCAGCTGTGTGACCCCACCTGGGGTAGCCTCGTCCACACTGCACCTCAGTTTCTTCTCATGGGCAAGATGAGGATCAGAATAATATCTACATTATAGGCTGTTGTAAAGTGGGTCCTCCGGGTGCTAAGCACTGCTCTGGGCATGTGGTCACGTTCACTTGTATTATTGCTCTGCATTCAGCAGGGGTTCCTTGAGCACCCACCCTGAGCACCCACTCAGTGCTGAATACCAGGACTCAGAGATGAACCAGACCATGGTTTCTGCCACCAAGGAGCTCATGGCCTCTGAGAGGAGACAGACACCTACACTGCTAATTAGTTAACTTATTTCAAATCTACCTTGTGAAATAAGAATTAGAGGGGCAGAGAGAAAAGGTGATTTAACAGTTAAATTATTCCACAATTTAATAAAAAGGTCTGTACCACCTGGCATTACTGAGGAGGGAGTGACTCTATTTAGAGAAGTCAGAAAATTTTCCCCAAAAAGGGACATCTGGGTTGGGCTCTAAGGAATGAGTAGGAGTTTACCATTAAGAGTATAGCCTGATGATTTAAAGCGTGGATTTGAGAGTCAGGAAGATCCTTTTTTTTTTGCTTTTTGTTTTCTCAGCTCAACAATTTCTACATGTATGATTCAGTGACATTGATTACCTTCTTTAACTTGTGAAATCACTCTTGTTATCCCTTTCCAAATTACTCTACCACTGTGAACATAAACCCAGTGCCTCCTAAGCAAAAATTCCCCTTTGCTCCTTCCTTTTATCCCTAAATCTCCCCCAAAAACAAACCCATTGCTGTCAATTCTGACTTCCAGCAACAGTACAGGACAGAGTAACACTTCCTGATAGGGTTTCCAGCAGCAGCTGGTGGATTTAAACTGTCAACCTTTGAGTAGCAACCATTGTGCCACCAAAGCTCCAAAGTCCCCTGCCCTCGGGAACCCTAATCTTCGGTTTGTGTGTACATGCTGCAGGTGGAGATGGGGCCCTTTAAGCACGCAGTGGATGACGGGCTCGACGTGCGGAAGGCGGCCTTTGAGTGCATGTACTCGCTGCTAGAGAGCTGCCTGGGCCAGCTGGACATCTGTGAGTTCCTGAACCACGTGGAGGACGGCCTGAAGGACCACTACGATATCCGGGTAGGACCGAGCCCCGTGGCCACCCTGGACCAAAGGTTAGGGCCCCTTAGTCCCACTGCTTACTTATCCCCCACTCCCAGCCCTTGGCACCCCCCTGAAAAGAGCTGCCTGTTCTCCAGTAGGGACAGGAACCAAGGCTTATACTCCTTTGGTGAAGTCACACTGGGCAGCCTCTTTTGAGGCCACTTGACAGTGGCTGAAAATTCTCAGACACACCCTTTGACCCAGCAAGTCCACCTCTGTGAACATAGCCACTGGCCTGACTACTCCACATGTTTACAGGCTATGTACAGGAATGTCCTCTGTGGCTTTCTGTGGAATGGGGAGAGAAGCTGGCAGCTACCTCGGTGTCCACCTCTAGGGAACTGTCCCCGTAACTTGGGTGCCTCCAGTTGAGGAGGGCCCTACAGCATTAGAAACAGTGAGTGACTCTCTGTGTACTGACCTGGGAAGATCACCAGGCCCACTGCTGAGCATAAAAGCAAGTTGCAGAGCAGCCTGGCCATTTGAGTTATTTTAGTACTAGTGGAAGTGAGGCCGAGGCTGGAGTGGCTGTCAAGGACTTAGGTTCTGTTTTAGGTCCTTCTCTAGTCTTGATACAGTGATCCTGAGTCACTTTTTATAATGAAAAATCAACTTAAAATAATCAAAAGTAATGCTTGCTTGTTTTAGTAAGACTGAAACAGTACAAAAGCGAATAAAAGAACAAGTAACAATCACCCTAGGTCCCTGAGTAAGCTGTTTGTGCTTGACTCTTAACTGAAAGGTTGTTGCTTCCAACATACCTGGGCCTGGCCATCTCCTTGGGTAAAGGTTACAGCCAAGAAAACCCTATGGGGAAGTTCTACTCTGTAACACAGGGGTCACACTGAGCCAGAATTCATTTGGGAACTATAGGTTTAGTCAGTAATGATCCCAAACCTTCCCTCCACCATTAGTGTAAACTTGAATATGTTTCCTGGGATCATCCACATAACATTCATTAATGTCTTTAGCTAGCCACTAGTTAGTGCGTCCCAGGTAGTGGGCACACAGGTGAATGAAACAGGCAGGGTCTTGGCTCTGAAAGCCATGGAAATACATACATATATATGTATGTATATGTCAATCATAGAAATGAGGTAACAACTGTACATGCTGTTTTGTCCCCTGATTTTGTAACTTGTTTGTCAGACTTATTTCACTCAGTCTAATGTTCTCCAGGTTCATCCATGTCACAGCATACATCAGGATTTCTTTTCTCTTTATGGTTGTATGATACTCCACTGTATGTAGGTACCACATCTTGCTTATCCATTTATCCATGATGGACACTAGGATGTGTTTCTGCCTTTTGGTATTGTCGACAGTGCTGCTCTGAACATTGGTGGACACATAATGTGAGTTCCAGTTTCCATTCTTTGGGCATATGCCTAAGGATGGAATTGCTGGGTTTAAGATCATTCTGTATTTAACTTTTGAGGAAGCAAAACTGTTTTCCACAGTTTTGCTCAGCACTGTTTTGTACTCCCACCAGTAGTACGCTGAGTTCCAGTTTCTCCACATCTTCACCAACAACTTAGTAGTTTTCAGTTTCCATTTTTCTGATAGTAGCCATCCTAGTGGGGGTGAATTGTATCTCACTGTGGTTTTGATTTGCATTTCCCTGATGACAAATGGGAAACCTGGTGGCATAGTGGTTAAGAGCTGCAGCTACTAACCAAAAGGTCAGCAGTTTGAATCTACTACATGCTCCTTAGAAACCCTGTGGGGCAGTTCTACACTATTCTAGAGTCCCTGTGAGTTAGAATCAACTCAGCGACAGTGGCTTTGATGACTAATGATGTTGACTATTTTTTCATGAGCTTCTTGGCTGTTTGAATATCGTCTTTGGAAAGATGTCTAAAGTCCTTTGTCTATCTTTCAACTGAATTCTTTGTTGTTGGGTTGTAGGACTTTGTATTTTCTAGACATCCAGTGTATGATTTCCAGCCATTCTGTATGTTGTCTTTCACTTTCATTATATCTTATCCTCCTCAGAACAGCCAAGGACAGTTGGCAAAGTAGTTATTACTATTCACATTTTATAGATGAAGAAACTGAGGCCCAAAAAGGGAATGATTTGGGCAGGAGCCCTGGCAGGAACTAGTAGTGGAGTTAGGCACTCCAAGCTTGAGGTCCAGGGCCTGTGCCCTCCCCTGGGCCCATTTCATGTGGTCCTGGGCCCCTTCACCATGAATCCATTTCCTTCCTCCTGGGCAGATGTTGACCTTCATCATGCTTGCACGGCTGGCTACCCTGTGTCCTGCTCCCGTCCTACAGAGGGTGGACCGGCTCATTGAGCCACTCAGGGCCACCTGCACTGCCAAGGTAAGCTCCTTGCCTAGCCGTGGCCCTAGTACCTGGAGCACCTACCAGAGCCTCTTCTAGCACTAACTGAGCCCCTTGTGCAACACATACAGGTAGTGTGTGAAGGGATTCGTTTCATTATTACCTGTTGTTAGGTGTACCAGGGTGCTTCTGAATCAGAGCAGCCATGTAGGACAGAGTAGGACTGCCTTGTAGGGTTTTCTTGGCTGTGATGTTTATCAGGACAGGTAGCAGTTCTAACCCACCAGCTGCTTAACAGGAGAAAGGTGTGACAGTAAGCTTCCATAAAGATTACAGCTCCTATAGGACAGTTCTACTCTGTCCTGTTGGGTCGCTTCGAGTTGAAATCAACTTGACAGTAATGAATTGGATTTGGTTTTTGGTAGATGAACATTGACACGCCCACGGCCACAGTTTCTTAGCCGCAGTTCTGAAACCTATAAAGCTTTGCAAACCAAAAGCTCTTTAGTAACTTGTTTGGCAGCACACCTGAACTGGTAGGAGATTGTTTATGCTATTTATTTCCCTCTTATGACTACTCATAATAGTCATACTTTTTTTTCATCAAATACCCTGTATTTGATTACAGGTCCTGCACTAGACCACAGTGGTGGTGTTGTCTACACAGTATTATCTTCATAAAATCAGAAAAATCCTGAATTCCCAAACACATTTGGTCTCAAGGGTTTCATTAAAAGCAGTATGGACCTGCCTAAAGTCATATAATCCTCGTAACAACTCTATGAGAAATGGGCTCTTACTATACATACTTTATAGATGGGGAAATGAGGCTCAAGGAAGTGATTACCTGAAGTCAGAGATCTCTAAATTAGAGGGAAAAGGGGCAAAGGCCATTTGAATCAAGGATTGTCCCATCCCGATGTCAGCTCTTTAACCAGTACCCTGGACTCTATGGAAAGAGCTCTAGTGTTATCTGGGCTAAGGCATAAGGAACTTGGACTTCATTCCAGTAGCAATGGGGGGATTCCTGGAATCCTCTGAATAAGCAGATGGTGGAGAATGAGACAACAGAAACCATGCTACATCTCAGACATGAATTCTCCAGCTACATTTGTACAGTTGGCCGAAGGCTCAGGGACCTGAGTAGCTAGACGACTATCAGTTGACTCATTCCCTTAAGTTGTGTGGTACTAGGAGTACAGTGATTGAAGCTCAGATCCCAGTTGTCGGTGGAAGGATAATAGACAATAAAGAAACTGACTTACAGCAACTGCCACTAGCAAATTATTATAGACAGAGGGAGGGCAGTTTAGATTGGGTGGTCAGGAAGCCCCTCAGGATACACAGAAGCTGACAGAGACCCATCATTAGGGGAAACAAGTACAAAATCCAGGGGGGAAGAGAGCCAGGCTGAAGAAGAGAGGCAGCAAGGCAGGAGCCCTGGGAGCCTGAAGCCAGGGGAGCATCAAGGTGGCACTGAAGGTGCTGGGTGGGACAGACTGCAGGTTGGGGAGACGGGAAGCCTAGGACCAGTGACGGGCTGTGGTGCTGGGCCAGGTGCCATGAATCTAGAAGGGCTTGTTCTTCCATTCTGCTTCCACTTTAGGTCAAAGCTGGTTCGGTCAAACAAGAGTTTGAGAAGCAAGATGAACTGAAGCGCTCAGCGATGAGGGCGGTGGCAGCCCTGCTGACCATCCCTGAAGTGGGGAAAAGCCCCATCATGGCTGACTTCTCTTCCCAAATCCGATCCAACCCTGAACTGGCTGCCCTCTTTGAAAGTATCCAGAAGGATACTACTTCGCCCCCCAGCACAGACTCAATGGAGCTCAGCTAGTCCAAGCCCTAGCCCTCAGGGGGCTGTTCTCAAGAGGGGCCCACCAGGCCTGTGGCTTCACCCTTCACCACAGACCACAGGCCTCTCTACATTGCCTTCTCATCACCTGCCTGGGGGCCCTTCTGTGCCTGGTCTGGCTCACAGTGCCTTCTCTAGGGACCCAAATGCACAGGCCCCCACCAGAAATTGGAGGCTGCCCATAGTTGGGTCCTGCAACTCAGGACAGCCATAATGCAGGAGGGTGAGGACATCTTCCAAGCCTTTCTGCATGTTTGTGCCCTCTTCAGTCTGGTTCCTTCCAACTGGGGGGTCCTCGCTTTCTGAAAACTAGTATTAGAAATATGCTGTACCCAAAGCTGTGAAAGGTTAGGAGGCAGTGGGTGATCCTTCTTCCCACTAGTGTGTCTTATCACTCACACCACTTGGTGTGAAATCTGAAATGCCAAAAAAGGAGTGTCCTGGTTGGGCATCTTAAAAACCAGTTCACCTACCTGAGTTATTTACCACTGGGATTCTGCTTTATTCTTAACTGACCATGATGAATCAAATTTGGAAGTAGGTTGAAGGTTGTTGGCTAGCAGGTGAAAACAGGTAGGGTAGGGAATTGGACCTGTTTCTTTCCTAGTTTCTAAACTGTCTTGTAGCACACTGGGAGGAAACAGGCCACGTTCAAAGGAAAAGACCACTTTTCATGTCTTGTCCCAGGCATAATTGGTCTGCATCCATCTGAGGCAAGTTTCCAGTAGGCCATTCCTAGATACTATTGAGGACCCAGAAATAGAGCAACAGGCCAGAGTATTTTCTATGATGTCCCAGGTTAATAAAAGATACTCAACTGTTAACTAGTCTAACTTCACCTTCCCCATCTACACACTTTCAGTACACTTCCCAGATCTACTCCTATTAATCATGAAAATGACCAACTGGTTCCATCAACTGTGTAGATAAGGGTTCAATAGAAGGCAGCCAACCAGCAAGTCCTTATCTAATGGAACTAAAGGTCTTAAAAGATCTAATCCAGTCAAGGCTTTAGCACTCTACCAAAAGGTGTGCTTATTATATACCAGTGGAGTATTTCTGCTCTCCTGACAACAGTGACAGGAAAACATCCCACCAACATCTCTCTAGTGGCATAGATCTAAAACTTTATTTGGAAAAGTACTACTCTGCCTTCATGTCTGGTCCCACTCATAGCAACCCGATGGGTCAAAGTAGAACTGCCCACATTGAGTTTACAAGGAGTACCTGGGGGATATGACTTGCCCACCTTTTGGTTAGTGGACAGTAGCACTTAACCCACTACACCACCAGGGTTTCCTGGAAAAGCACCATCATGTCTTCAAACACTGTAACCTTATTTAACACAGTGATACTAAAATTTCTTTCTTCTTGTCTAAGGTTTTAGGGCTGTGACTTAATTAACCAACTGTTAAATTATCTCATCTGGGTAAACTGTTACATCATACCTGGAGAAGCAAGCTTGGGATGCCTTAAGGGAGACAGAAAACTATGTTCAGATACCCAAGACTCATGGGAAAAGGGGTTTGGGTATCATCCTGCTGTGGACAAAAGCGACTCTGGTGCTCTTTTAAGAATTTAAGAGCAAAAAGAAAGCAATTCATGTAGATGCTTCTATGTATGTTTTTCAATCCTCAGCAAGAACCAACATGGGTAACTGACCTGACTTACAAATTGACGCTGAGAATGACCACTCCTTCAGAGCTGCAAAGGCTACTGAAGTGTTTCGAAACCTACCCGTGCCTGGTGGGCAAGTCCATGTTCTATCCCGCTCTACATGGAGCTGGCCACGGACGTCTGGGTACCTGAGGTCATGTTCCCTGCAGAAGGATCAAATGTCTTTTATGAGTTGCTTCTCCAAAGATGCCACAATGTTGATAGGGAAAAGAACAATCTCTATTAACAGGTAATTGCAGTCAAGAAACAGAAAACTAAAATCAAGTGGAGAAAAATAGCAGATGGCAGGGTTTTTATGGTTTTATTTAGCACAAATAAAGCAAGCTCATGAGCTGTCTATTCATTTTCTTCGCTTCGGAGCCTGGCATTGGGATTGGTGACTCTGATGGCCAGCTGGGCTGCTCTTTCCACGATGGCTTTGCGGTTCTTGGAGGAAACATTGTGTGCAATCTCAGCACAGTAAGACCTGGAAGAGAATAAGCAGGTGAGGAGCAGGCCAGCCTTGAGTGTGGGCACACAAGAATGACACTGAGGAATCTATGACTTTTGTCATTTCCTTTCCACAGCCACAGCTGACTGCAGGGTTACATGGCTGCTGAATGTGACTTATGTGCCCCAATCACCAACTCCATGGTGTTAGCAGTGAGGCTTTAGTGCCCCCTATGGCAACAAGGGTGCTTCAGTTTACCAAACACTTTCTGTGTCCCCTCTCACTTCATCCTCACAGCAGCCCTGTGCTCTAGGTATTTCTGCCATTGTCACTGACGAGGAAACCAAAGCCCAAGAAGTCTGGGGGATGTGTACTCCCAAGGCACACAGCTAGTAGCAGGTAGGCCAGAACCACCCTACCCCTGACTCCAGAGTCACAGGCCTCAACCAGTCTTCATGACTAGAAACAAAGTTGTCTATAAAGTGAACAGTGACAGCAACAACGGGCTCAAATACATCGAGGACAGTGAGGATGGCAAGGGCAGTGCAGTTTTCTGTTGTACGGAGGGTTGCTGAGTCAGAACCAACTCAGTGGGACCTAATAACAACAAAGCAATCAAGAAGAATCCGACGATGAGAATTCAAACTAAGGGCTACTCAGCTTGCTGAAGACACAACTCAAGTTTGAAGTTAACACGGCCTTCAAGTCCCCCAGGAGTACCAACACCTTACTTCAGTACCTACTCTGTGCCAGTTACTGCTCATTCATTCCGCACAACTCTGTAACAGGCAGCTATCCCATCCCAGTTTGGTAACAAGCTGGCTAAATGAACTCATTTCAGGGAGGAGGTGACTGACAGTGGCTTGTTATCGTTAGGTGCCATCGAGCTGGTTCCAATTTACAGCGACCCTATGAACAACAAAACCAACCACTGCCCGCCCAGTCCTGTGCCATGTTCACTATCCTATTTATCTTGTTCAAGGTCTTCCTCTTTTTCACTGACCCTGCACTCGACCAAACATGATGTCCTTCTCCAAGGACTGATCCCTCCTGACGATGTCTCCCAAGTATGTAAGATGCAGTCTTGTCATCTTTGCTTCCAAGGAACACTCTGGTTGTACTCTTCCAGAACAGATTTGTTGGTTTCTGAACATAGTATAGTCAACATTCTTCTACAGCACCACAATTCAAAGGCATCAGTTCTTCTTCTGTCTTCTTTGTTCACTGTCACACTGCACAGGAAAATCTATGGCAAAGGATCTCTTTAAAGTATTGATAAGTAAAGGTGTCACCTTGAAAACTACAGTGTGCCTGATACCCTGCAAAAGCTTGAGAACAAGCTTTTCCCTGAAGCAATTTCAGCAGAGATGACTGTTAAAAGAGAGCTCTGGTAGGAAAATGGCATAACCTTAAGACAAACACATCCAGAATGTTTTATTTCATTCGATCCCAGTTTCTATTTTTTAATGTTTCCAGGGAAGACATAAGTTGTACTCCGCTTCCCATCCTTCTGTTTTCATTTAACAGTCCATCCCCCACTCCTGCAACACTCTCCAGTGTTCATAAGCAAAGATGTCACCTTGGGGACTAAGGTGTCCCTGACCCAAGCTCTGGTATTTTCAGTCACCTCCTATGCATGTAAAAGCTGGACAATGAATAATGAAGACTGAAGAACTGATGCCTTTGAATTACGGTTGTGGCAAAGAAGAGTGAACGTATCATGGATTGCCAGAAAATGCACACATCAAATCTGTGTTGCATCAAGTACAGCCGAATGCTCCTTAGAAATGAGGATACTAGGATTTTGTCTCCTGGCACTTTGGAACATGTTATCAGGAGGGCCTAGTCCCTGGAGAAGGACGCCATGTATTGTAAAGAATCAGCAAGAGAGGAAGACCCTTCAGCATATGGGTTGAGACAGCAGCTCCCAACAACAGGCTCAAACAGCAGATGGTGGGCATGGGATAGGCCCAGGGCCATGTTTCTTTTTCTTATACATATGATTGCAGAGTAGGAACCAGCTAGTGCACCCCTCACAACCACCACCCCCATTCTTGTTCACGTGCATATTTAATAAGATTATATTCACAGTAACACTTGAAATACTGCTCCCCTGCTTGGGAGTTTTTCATACTGCCCCGTTACCTTCATTTTAATAGATGCAGAATACTGCATCCTGTGCAGTGCACTTCCAAATTGTTTCCAACTGTTAGCTGCTACTCTGAAGACTCAGTGTCGATTTTCCATTTTTTCAACTATTTAAGAATAAATGCCCAGAAATAGACTTTATGTGAATCAAAAGTCACCAAGAGTATTTTCATAGCTAGATGCCCTAAAGACCACCAGACATTTCCACGGCAATCAGTAATGTATTTCAGTGCTAATCCTACTACAAATGAAGAATCGTTATCTTTGCTGCACAAACAGGCCAGTTATAAACTGCACCTACCTTTCTGTTATAATCCACTTTGGGCATTTAACACCAATTCCTGTACTATTTCTAAAGGGCATTTTTCTCAATTCCTTAGAAGTCATAGTGGTTTTGTTCATTTTTATTATTTGGGTCTACAACCACTGTAGATAGAAGATTTTTATAAACACAGATACACAGGTTATTAGGAATCCTCTGGCCATGTCCTCCTAATCTACTAGGTGAATGTTAGTTATCAATTCACCAGTAAGGGAAGGAAATGAACTACTCTGCGTAACCAAGAAACACCACTCCTTCCAACCCAGAAGCATTGGAAGTGTCTAAATCATTTCCCATGGAAATTCTTTTGAATACCCTCTCATTCTGCTGCTATACGTTTTGAGTCTGGGTCAAACATGGCCTGTGCAGACCCTGACGACTCTCATACACCACATGTCAAACTGTTCCAAACACCCACAGGTAACTCACTCTGAACCTCTGCATGTCTGCATCACGGGACCCCTTCATAAGCTGTTGTCTCTGACAGCTGTGCTCCTTTTCTCCGCCTCAGATCACACTCAACTCTCAACTTCCCCTGCCCTAGACAGGCAGCAGCCCCCTCACCCTGTGTCACCTGAAGATATCCCCTGACCCAGCAGAGGTTCAAGTGCCTATTAAGTCTATCTTCTCCATCAACTGCCAGTACAAATACAGTACAAATACTGTTCAGGAAATGACTGTAAAATACATACTGAAGTATTTCCAGAATCAAGCAATGTCCTCTTTCCTGGTCTTGGGTCTGTGTTTCAGATGACAAATGCCTCAATAAGCATTCTCTAAGCTCCAGCTGCAGGACTACAAATTTCCTCTTAATACACAACTCCTCCAAATGCATACCAAGACACTCTGGAGTCCCCGCTCAATGGCCCACACGTGTTTGTGCTCAGAAACGCAGGCTTCTGAACCCTATGCCCACCGGAACCCCCGGACTCACTTGTTGCACATCAGCAGCACTTCCAGCTCCTTGACATTGTGGACCAAGAACTTGCGGAAGCCACTGGGCAGCATGTGCTTCGTTTTCTTGTTGCTTCCATAACCAATGTTGGGCATCAAGATCTGGCCTTTAAATCTTCTTCGTACCCTATTGTCAATGCCTCTGGGCTTGCGCCAGTTACGCTGCAAGAAACAACACACTGGTGGTTGAGGGTCAGTGCAGACTCCAACTCTTTTGGGGAGAGGGGAAGCTCCAACTAAAATGGAAATATGTCTAACAGTAGTAGTAGTTCATAGTATAACAGATTTCATTACTACTTTATATGCTTTTTTTGTGGGAAAAACAAGGGCTCCTGTGTTTTATCACCAGAAATGCAGCCCACGTGGCAAGAAGGGCAGGGAACCACATCTACCCTCTTTTTAAAGAAAAGAAAGGCAGAACAGATACCAGTGCATCATAGAGTGTCAAAACGTAAAGTAAGGATTTGGAAAGTGCTTACGAACTGAGTTTTCTCATCTATTAAAAAGAAGAACAACCTATCCCTCATACTGTCTTAAAGCCACAAGTTACTTACAATACAAAGTCCTATAAAATCAAAACTAAACCTTTGCTTTGAGTGAATTCCGGCTCAGAGTGGCCCCATGGAGCAGAGTGAAACTGCCCAACAGTTTCCAAGGCTGTAATTTTATGGAAGCATACTGCCAAATCTTTCTCCAGCTGAGCACCTCCTGAGTCTGACACCTCCAAACAGCCAAGTGTCTCATTATTTAAATATAAACATCATTTACATATCAAAAGATTAAGGCAGAAAAGGGTTTCTTCAGGGGGCTCTTCCACCAACCTGGTACTGGTTCATTCGCTAAAAGCAATTTTCTGACTACTTTACAATGCCAGAAACACAACAGCCTACTTATGAACTCCTTTCTTCACCCCCGAGCCTAGGTGGTGTAGTGGTTAAGAGCTTGGGTGCTAACCAAAAGGGCAGCAGTTCAAATCCACCAGTTGCTCCTTGGAAACTTTATGGGACAGGTCTACTATGTCCTACAGGTTCACTAGGAGTCAAAATCGACCCAACAGCAAGGGGTCTGGTTTGGTTCTTCACTTCAACACTCATTTCCATCCCAGGCCCACACACCTTAATTTTGACATAACGGTCTGACTGGTGCCGGATAAACTTCTTGGTCCTCTTTTTGACGATCTTGGGCTTTACCAAGGGTCGGAGGGCAGCCATGATGCCTTCAAGAAAGAGCAAACCTACATCAAACGAGTGTCTGGGAAGGAAGCCCTCTTGTTCAGGTCGTGAGCACTGTTGCAGAGTGTCTTCCAGTTACCAGCTACTGAATAAACTGGGAATGGAATGGGTCTCTCTGACAGCCTTGCTTTCCCTCCCGTGTCCGAAGCTGGCAGAATACTAGTCATTCTCCAGATGCGATCTTGGGAGGTTAGGGCCGGTCTCATTCGCAGACCAAGAAATGAAGGCAAGCAACAGCAAATCCCACCCCACAAAGTACTGCAACCCCCAGACGATTCAATTTCCTGTTAGCTGTAGTATACACACGGGGCAATCTGCTTGATCTCATGCTAAAAACAATGCTGGTCATCTTGCACACTACCTGGCACTATGTTCAATTAAGAGATTTAGAATGCAGCATGATGTGGCTACTCTGCAATGCAAAAGCACTACAAGAACTACGAAGTTCAAAATGCCTCAAGGCCTTGGAACAGCGTTGTTCTACCCGCAGTACTGCCTTAAAGGTCATCTCACTGAAGGTGGGCTTCCCTGCCATGCCATTTCTCTACTGTAGCATCCTCCTGACAGCCATCAACCTACTTCTTCGGGACCGCTGGTGGTGGTCAAAGAAAATCTGTTCAACAAACGACTTATTTCCCTGGGACTGCGGTATTCTCGCATACAAAATCGCAGTTTGACCCTAATCCGCTATTAAGATTGCTGTTACGGAGACGACTGAAGTTCATCTTTCAACAGTCCCACCGCAGCAGCAGCCCCTAGGACCACCGACTGGTCGGACTGCAGACTAAAATAACACACGTGAGCAGACATCACCGAGCGCGGTGTCCGGACGACCCAAGCCTAGGGGACCCAGGCCGGTCGCTCTGTTGCCCTAGTTCTCTTGGTTTGATCCCAACCCAGAGCCGCCAGGGCTGAAACAGCGCTGACTGACCCCAGGTGGGCTCCGTAGGTAGGTGAGCGGCCCTAAGAGGCGAAATTCCATTACGACCCGGGCCGAAATGTTCCTGTCCGCTCTCCAGCCAGCAGGCAAAGACAGTGCCCACCTAAACAACTGTACGGAAAGGGAGCTTTCCTCACCAGGGGCGGCGTGACCAGATGCGCACCGCAGAGACGCGGATGGTCAACGATTGAGACTCACCGGCAGGAGAAGCCCGCCGCCTCCGTAAGTAGCGCCGAGGAAGAGAGAAGGGACGGTGGGGCGCAAGGACTGATGGGACTTCTGGGTCCCAGCAAGGAAAAGGCAGGCACTTCCGGCTCCGGGTCCTTCAACTAAAAACTAAACGCTAGAGAAATAATGCTGCGATAAAAAGCCGAGAGATACCTATATTTCCTTAGACACATATCTATCAAGGTGCTAAAAATTTATCGTACTTGCTCTTGGCACCTGGTAGAAAATTTGGAATTTTTCCTAAGCTTCTAAGACCCAGTACGGCATCTACTTCCGCCAGCAGTTGAAGTCGCTTCTTTCAAGGATAATCCAGCTTTTAAGGTATTTCTGCCAGCGTTTCTACTATCCGGAAGTGCGCCTCTTAGTGGCGAGGGTGGAACAAAGCAAACGCCCAAACAAGCCCGTTGACGTGGAGTTTTTTCTGACTCTCCGGGACTCTCCAAGACGAAAAGTATTACTGCCCCATACGGCTTCTGAGGCTGTAAATCTTTATGGAAGCCGAGTGCCGCACCTTTCTCCCACGGAGGGGTTGGTGGTTTCAGTCGCCCCAAGCTTAGCAGTCTCGCGTTTAACCACTGCACAACCTGAGCTCCCGGGAACACCCCAGACCGCAAACCAAACCTACTGCTGTCGAGTGGATTCCGACTCATAGCGACTCTATAGGTCAGGGTAGAACTGTCCCATGGAGTTTCCAAGGAGCGCCTCGTGTATTTGAACTGCCGACCTTTCTGTTAGCTGACTTGGCGCTTAACCACTGTGTCGCTAGGGTTTCCAAAGCAGTGCTAATTCACTCATGTGAATTCATATAGTAAATATGAGCTAACATTCAATGGGCAGTTAATATCCAACTCTATGAGGTAATTATTATTTACATACATGAAATTTGAAGTTTGGAGATCTGATTCCAGCTATTAGACTAGACTGCTTCGTTATTTGTTACTCTTGGTTTGTTTTGCTTTGCATTCATCTTTAAGGCAATTGTGAAAAATCACATTTCAGGTGAAAAATAATCTCCTTGATTGAACAACAAAATAGTGGTTGCCCTTGGGCAAGAGTAGCTCCAAGGGTGAGATGGAGACAGAAACGAAAGCAGATTTTATAGATGAAGGTGAAAAGGAAAGCGTGAGGACAACTCTTCAGGCCATGAGGTGGAGGGACAGGGCTTTGAGGAGACTCAAGTGAAATGTCTTGTCCAAGGTCACGTATTTGGCAATGATAGGATACGGATTGGCTGTTGTGATCCACGAGGAAGTAGATCGAATTCCTAGACCATCTTAGTCTCGAAGCTCCACTGGAACCTGTCTGGCATTATGGCAGCACATAAGCCTCCACTGACTGACAGTGGCTGTGCATGAGACTGGGAACTGAATCAGGACGTCCATCATGGAAGGCGAGAATTATGCCCCTGAACCTCCAATCCTTATGTATTAGGACACACCTCACCTAATGAATACTGTTTCTCTCTCACACTGTGGGAAGTCAGGAGGGAGGTGGAGCATGGAAGCAGGTTACTAATGGCAGCTCAAATGACGTGTGCCGAAGGAAAAGATCTCAATACGGCCAGATGGGTTAACCAGGGGGGAAGGGTCATGAAATAGGGAACATGCCCCCATTTTCCAAAGACCCAAAAGATATGGAATCAGTAACCCAAATAGCACAGTCTATGGGAGTAAGGGGAAACCCTGGTGACACACAGTGGTTAAGAGCTACAGCTGCTAACCAAAAGATTGGCAGCTCGAATTCACCAGGTGCTCCTTGGAAACCCTATGGGGCAGTTCTACTTTTTCCTATAGGGTCATTGTCATGGGTTGAATTGTGTCCCCCCAAAAATATGTGTAGCCATGTGGCTGGGACATGATTTCCAGTATCTTGTGACTGTCCTCCATTTTGTGGTTTCCCTAAACTGTATGTTAAAGGATTAGGGTGGGACTGTAAATTCTTTCATAGGATCACTTCCCTGCTCTGCTGTAAAGGGAGTTTCCCTGGAGTATGGCTTGCCCCACCCTTAATCCTTTCAGCCTGCAAGAGGTAAAGCAAAGAGAAGCAAGGAGAGAACTGGGAGCCTCGTACCATCAAGTAAGCAGCACCGGGAAAAGAGTGCGTCCTTGAGACCTGAGGTTCCTGCGCCAAGACGCTCCCTGGACAAAGACTGATGGCAATACCAGACTTTCCTCCAGAGCCGACAAGGGGAAAGCCTTCCCCTGGAGCGGACACCCTGAATATGGACTTGCAACCTACTGCTTTGTGGTATTTCTGTTAGAGCAGCCCTAGCTGACTACAACAGTCACTATGAGTCAGAATTGACTTGGCTGCAGGTTTGTTTTCTTCTTAAATGGAAGTCAGGAGCATGCTCCACCTCACTCCACAAGGAAGGTACAGGGACACCCGCACGGACTGCTGCAGGCACGGAGATCCCGGGACTAGAGGTTGGAGGTGCCATGCAAGTGTCCCTGTCAGCATCCCAGGAAACACAAGCCTGCTGTATCCACTCAGGCTCAAGAGTCACCTTTCCAAACACCCCTCTGGCCACAACTCCTGAGCAAGAAATCACATCAGCTGAGTCATAGGTGGCATGCAAAAAAACCTCCAAGCTGCTTTAATTCAAAAGGACAGAGAGCATGGGAGGGAAACAGAAAACCTGCTTGTCTTTCCCTAGACACATCTCCCCTCTGAGATTCTGGACTGTTTGGGTCTGGAAGGAGCTGGTTCCAGGGCCATTCCACTGAAACTGCTTTTGTCTGGCTCTTTGACACTGCCCTGTGTCTATTGTCCTGGGTCACTACACACATTGGCGCCTGGCCACAAGATGGCTGGATTCTGGCAAGTCCCAGGCTTCCCTAGTTGATGTGGTAGACCTTGGGGGCATCATAATAGGCACAGGTCATGTACTTCATGTTCTTCATGGGCCACCAGTGGTTGGGGTGGTAGATGGCTGGGTAGACAGGGGGCTGGTGCTGAACGTGGCTGAAGATGGCCAGACTCCGGTCCACGGCCACGGTGGGCAGGTAGAGTTTCAGCTTGTCCAGGAGGTGGCCTGGCCAGAAGAAGTTGGGGTGGGTTAGCTGCTGACCTCTGGGCCTCTTCACCTTTAGTTTCCTGGAAAATAAGATACAGGGGAGGACATCATGACGGGACAGGCCAGGGCTTGGACACCTTCTCAGTGGAGTCAACTGATTGTACCCAAGAGGAAACGTAGCCTGTCCTAAGTGCTTTAGTAGCTCAGTCCTTACAACAGTTTCACAAGGTGGGTTCTGTTAACCTCTCTACTCAGGATAACTCCAGTGCAGAATCTGGGCCTGAAAAGACTAAGTCACTTCCCCAACGTTGGTCACACAGTCAGTAAGTGGTACAGCACATGCCTGAATTCCAGTCAGATAAAATTGATGATTATAACCATTTTTGAGTGTGCAATTCAGCAGCATTAAGTACATTCACAGTGTCATATAACCATCGCTGCTATCTATTTTCAGATATCTTTTATCATCCTAAAGAGGAACTCTGTATCCATTAAACAATAACTGCCCATTGCCCCCTCCCCCCAGTCCCTGGCACCTCTGTTTCTACTCTCCAACTCTGTGAATTTGCCTATTCTACCTACTTCATATAAGTGGACTCATACAGTATTTGTCCATCTGTATCTGGCTTATTTCACTCAGCATAAAGCCGTCAGTATTAGCGCCCAAGCTCTCACATGTGCACGAACTATCTTCTAGAGGCACTTGAATGTGGTGTTCTTGGTGTAACTGGTTCAAATCCCTACACCACCACTTAAAAGGTGGGTGACTTCAAGCAAGATCGTTAGCCTTTCTGTGCCTCAGTTTCCTCTCCTGTAAAATGGGTATGCTAAGAGTAACTTGTATCATAGGGTTGGTGACAGGATTAAAATGAATGAACACACATGAAGCACCCAGCACAGTGCCTGCTTGGCTCTCTCTAAGTGCTGGTTTACTGCCTTTCGGCTCTAGGCTGAGCCCCAGGTAGCTTAGAAAACAGGGCCCATGGACCCTCAGGAATAAGCATGGGATAAACAAAACCCACTTTTCTGGAGTATCATTTTACTTGAAGATGTTAGAGGACAGAAAGTTTACTTTTTACATTAAAACAGCACAGATTTAATACAGAGTGTAAATGTAAACATGGATTTGTAAACCAGAAGGGAGACTTGATGAAGATTTGCTCCCTGTGGTTAGTTTGAGCTATTGAGAATGGATGATTTCCAGTGTTCTCTGAGCCTCACAGGCTGTTATTTAACCATGGTAACAGCCCTGTGAAGGATACATACATGTGCCCATTTGACAGCAGAGGAAACTGAGACCCAAAGAGAAAAGCCCTGCCTAAGGTCACACAAAAAGGCAATGGCAGAACCAGGAATGAAATCCAGGTATCTTAATTCCTGGGCCAGGATTTCTGTCCCAAAAGAGGCTGTGTGAAGTCTTCATGGAATGTCTGTTACATCAGTTCCATCTGTGGGCTCCCTCCTGCTGGGGTCTGGTCAGCTTATGAGCCCCAAGCCCCTCCTGTAAGGCCAGATCAGTCCTCCAAACTGTGCTCCCTCCTTCCGGAGTTAATAATAAATACAGACCTGGTGAGTTCCTCAAACTCCTTGAAGTGTATTCTCTTCATGTTCTTTGGCATTTTCCTAGAGAAGAGAGAGGCATTTTGTGAGGAGAGGGAAAAATCAGGCTAACTGGGAAGGAGGGCTAGGGTGCAGAGCTCTGTCTGGAAGAGAACTTCTTGAGGTGACACCCTGACTGTCCTCCACACTCCAGTGAAAGCACAGTGGACTTGGGTCACCCAGACCCAGTATCATCACCCTGGCCTGGATCTCCTCATTTCCCAGAAGGGGGCATCCCAGGGTAATTAGGAGAGATGCATAAAGCTGCTAAATCAGAATCCTTTTGGGGCCTCTGACCTCCACTTCCACTGCCAGAGGGCAAGGATGGCAAATTTAAATTACCATTGAAACTTTGGGTCTGGCAGACATCGTGAATCAATCACAGCACTCTTTCCCACTGAGCCTGCATCTGGCCTCAGAAGGTTTCCCAGGCTAACCTAAGGAGCAAGATGAAACCAATGCCCACCGCTGCCTTAGCGGACTGCTCTCTGTCTTTTATGACTGTGGCCCTTCGGATGGACAAAAAGCTGGTTCCTGACTTAGGAACTGGTGTCCGCTACCCTGGGTCAAGAAGGTGGCCATTAACACAGTGCTGCTGCTGTGTGTGCTTCTCGGCTTAAACACACGCGTGAGGCCGTTCTAGTAGCTCCTGCCTAGAGACAAGATGCGAGGGTGGAGAGAGGGGACAGGCGCTGGGTGAATGAAGAAGGGACCTACTGAGGGGCAAAGAGGAGTGTGCCGTCACAGCGTTAGGGGAGCAGCTAGAGTTGTGTGGAGGTGCGTGGATGGGGTTTTCTATGGCTAATTGACTTGGACTATAAACTTTCACTTAATCACATTTTTTTTTAAAGGTGGTCATTGAGTGATTGGAAGGGATCCTACAGGGCACCACGCAGCCTGGGTCACACTCAGCTCTTTGGAACCAGAGCTGTGGACAGGCCCTATCTGTAGGCGTTGGTCCCCAGCTGCCGGTGAGAACATTCTGACTGGAACAGGGTATTATAACAACAACAGTAACCACAACCACAGATTAAGTGCTATCTGCCAAACACTGTGCTAGGCAGTTCATGTGCGTTTCTTATCTAATCTTCAATGTGCATCGTGACCAATTTACAGATGAAAATGCCAAGGCTGAGGGAGTAAAGCAAGTTGTTCATTTAATGCCTTCTTAATTTCCACTCAGCTTTCTGCATCCTATCCTTGCCATCTGGGCAAACCACCTCAGTGGGCAGCTAACAGTGGTTAAAGTGCTGGGGTCACCCAGCCCCCAGGTGTCTGGTCATCTGCCTTCTCCCTCCCCCTTCATGAGTCCATTCTTTGTTGGGGAAGCTGCCTGGTTCTCCAGTCTGCAGCTGCCCATTAATGCTGGCTCATATCTGCTCACAGCTCAAATCCAGGTGGTCCCAGCTTTGAATTACCAAAGGGGTCTATTTTCTTAGAGAGGTCTTGGTTGACCTGAGTGTCAAGGGCAGGCCCCAAGGCAGCTCTTTTCTCCTTTTAGGGGCACAAACCCTCCCCTTGCCAGGGGCTGTCTCCCACCCCATCCTCATCCTGGGCAGGGCACCGTGATTTCTAAAAGGTTGTCCTTTTCATCTTGCCCAGAGACCTGGAGGTCATCTAGACGGTGGTCAGGAGTGTGCTGAGGCATGGAAATGGAGACGGTGCCCTGAGAAAGGTGCTAAGGGTGAGCTGACCCGTGATGGGTGAAGATGCAGCTGGTGTGCCAAGTGAGGACACAGACCCTGGTGGAGCAGGAACAGGTGCCGACCCTGGGACTGAAAGGGAGAGAAAAGGGGCAGGAGGCAGGTGGTGGGGAGACGGGTGCAAGACTCAGCTTGTCAGTCTTCTTAGCCTCGCTGTTCTCTTGGGACCTAGGCAGAGACAGGTTGGGAGCGCTGGGCTTCAAGTCAGAGTAGTAGCCTCCCGGCTGCCGGATGCGGCACGTTTGGTTTTTCAGGAAAATGATCTTGTCTCCTGGGTGCAGCAGGGCTGTCAGCAGTGAGAGAACATGGCCCATTAAGCCCCAGACCTCTTCACACCCCTCCCCAAGTTCAAGAGAGGCTAACCAGTCGCCACTGAGTTGACTCTGATTCACAGCAACCTCATGGGTGTCAGAGTAGAACTGTGCTCCCTAAGATGTTCATTTTAATTTATTTTTGTTATTGAGACAATACACCCAGAACATACACCAATTCAACAATTTCTACAGCACAGTTTGGTGGCATTGATTTCATTCTTCAAGATGTGCAACTATTCTCACCTTCCTTTTCTGAGTTGTTCCCCCTCCCATTAACACAAACTCACTGCCCCCTAAGTTTCCTATGCAGTCTTTTTAATTGCTGTTGTCAGTTTGACCCTAGAACCATAGAACCATAGAACACTATGCTCAAGACAGACATTCTTTACCAATTAAGCTAAACTACCGTTTGGTTTGGGAACTCTGGTGGCATAGTAGTTAAATGCTACATCTGATAACCAAAAGGTAGGCAGTTCAAATCTGCCAGGTGCTCCTTCGAAACTATGGAGTGGTTCTACTGTGCCCTATAGGGTCAGTACGAGTTGGAATTGACTTGTTGGCAACGGGTTTATAGTTTGGTTTAAAGAAGACTTCAGGGATGTTTTTGGTTTAGAGTTTAAAGATGATTCTCTGGGCAATAATGTTAGGGGTTCATCTAGCCTGCATGACTACAGGAAGTCTAGAGTCTGTGAGAATTCAAGTTCTGATCTAGAGTTTCTCCCTTTTTGATCAGGATTCCTCTACAGAATCTTTGATCAAAGTGGTCAGTAATGGTAGCCAGGCAGTGCCCAGTTCCCCTGGTCTCATGCCAAAGGAGACAGCTGTTCATGGAGGCAATTAGCAACATATTCCGTTTCCTCTTGCTATTCTGAATGGCTCTCCTTCTTCCTCTGTTGCTCCACGCGAATCAAGACCAACAGTTGTACCTTAAATGGCCACCTGCAAGCTTTCAAGACCCTGGGTACTATGCAAAGAAGGAAGTAGAAGAAACGCACTAAACATAGTATGAGGCCAATTAAACTGGGATGCCCCATGAAACCGTGACCCTAAGCCTCCAAATTAAAGAACCACATCCCTTGAGGTTTTCAAAGGCTGATTTTTCAGAGGTAGATTGTTAGGCCTTTCTAGTAGGGCCTCTAAACAGACCTGAAACTTCCAACCTTTGGCTTAGCAACTGATCACCATCATGTTAATGTTTACACTACCCAGGCTCTTGCCTTTGCAAGAACAGGAGGTCTTTTGTGGGGGGGCCGGGAGTTGTTTGTTTAATGAATCTTCAAAAGATTTTTTTCTTACATAGGTCTTTTAAAACTTTGTATATATTACATAGATCTTTTAAAACTTTGTCATAACAATCTGCAAAAACAGTACAGAGAATCCCTTGTACCTTTTACCTTTACCAAGTTTCACCCACATTCTCCTAAAGGTGACATCTTGCATGTTCTGGATTGAATGGTGTCCCACCTAAAAAGATTTGTTGAAGTCCTGACCCCTGTATCTGTGAATTCAATCTTGGTTGGAAATACTGATTTTCTTTGTTATGTTAAAGAGGTCATACTGGACAATGGTGGGTCCTAAACTTTATCCCTTCAGAGTAGTGTCTTGTAAAGGAGAGTACAGACCCAGAGAGTCACATCCAGGGGTCCTTCTACAAGCCAATGAATGCTAAGACTCAAGGATCTTCCTCTAAAGTCCACAGAGAGAGAGAGCCTAGTCCTGCTCACCCCTGAATTTAGACTTCTAGTCTCCAGAACTGTGAAAAGACAAATGTCTGTTTGTTGTTAAAACTACCAATGGGGGTATTTCTATTATGGTAGCACCAGGAAACTAAGACAGGGTGTAACTGCAGCATAAAAGCCACACTGGGAAACTGAGGCTGGCGTGATACTGTCAGCCAAAGGATAGATGAAGGAGAGGAATGTGGGTAACCAGGTCAGCAAAGGCCCCCAGGCCTAAGCGGAAGGCTGTGCCTCACCACTGTCCTGAGGACAGAGCACACAGGAGCCTGGCCCTGCATTGCAGGAGGCCCTGGTTAGGGATCTCAGGAGGTGGTAGGAGGATTCAACTAAGGCGTTAATCACTTTGTTAACAGATTTGTTTAATGGTAGTTTGCTCCATCTTGAACTGGTCTTACAAAGACCCTTGGAAGAGTTTTTCTAAGACATGCAGAACATAAAAATTACTGCGCCCAAGTCCCCACTTTCTTGCACTTACTGGGCTATAACCTAACCCACTACCATCAGGTCAATTCTGACTTATAGCAACCCTATAGGACAGAGTAGACCTAAGCCATAGTTTCCAAGGAGCACCTAGTGGATTTGAACTGCCAGCCTTTCAGTTAGCAGCCATAGCTCTTAAAATACTACACCATCAGGGTTTCCTATTGGGCAACACTTATCTTAAAGTGTTAATAGATGAAAATCACACTTTTTAGAAAAAGCAATGGAAAGTTACATTCCAGGTTGTTAGTATTGGTTACAATGCCCTGACCTTGGCAGCTAAGCAGGGTTGGGCCTGCTTAATACTTGAATGGGAGACCACGTAGGAATACCAGGTGCTTAAGGCTTTGAAGTCCTGGTAGTGCCATGTTTAAGAGTTCAAGCTGCAAACTAAAAAGTGAGTGGTTTGAATCCACCACCCACTCCTTGGAAACCCTATGGGCAGCTCTACTCTGTCCTAGAGGGTCACTATGAGTCAGGATAGACTCAAAAGCAACAGGTTTGGTTTTGGGGGGTAGGAAAATAATTGGAAGGAGAGCGAGAAAGGCAAGATATGCAACATCAATGTTGTTAAAAAGGCAAACATAGTTTTTTTTTTTTTTTTAAGCCTACATTTTAACCACCTTCTTCTTTATAGACCTAAGGATTCTTTGTAGACTGAAGTTACTATGTGTTTAAGGCTTATTTCCCCAACTGTGGAAACGCTAGTGGTGTAGGAGTTAAGTGCTATGGCTGCTAACCAAGAGGTCAGTGGTTTGAATCCACCAGGCACTCTTTGGAAATTCTGTGGAACAGTTCTACTCTGTCCTATAGAGTCGCTATGAGTAAGATCAGGTGTTTTTTTTGTTCCCTCTCTCGGTGAAAATAATCAATCATGACTGTTAATATTCTTGTTCTCAGGGTAGCTACACCACTCTCTCAGAAAGCCGCATTTCTCAGGACAGCCCCAGTCCCTTTCTGTACAGGTCTCTCAGGAAAATGTCTGCCCAGAGCACAGCTCAGTCTTCGGTGTTTTTAACATCCAGAGAAGGAGCTGCCTGTTAAACTCGGTGGAGGTCACAGATGCCAGCACTGCTAAGTGGTCACCAGAGGGGCTTGCACTCCCGACACATTCCACCCAGATACTAGGATGGGCAGGTCTGCTCAGCTATTACAGAAATCTGACTTGCACCAAGCAGAGCCAGAACCAGCATGGAAATCTCAAGGCTGAGGTCTGTTGTTTGAGAGAGCAAAAGTCCTCAGTGGACTTGTGTCCTGGCCTTGTTCATTTCTTACTGCAGTCCTGGGAAACAGGCCTGGCCTAGAGAGGGGATTTTAGAAATGCTCAAACATCAGAAACCACTTGCTGTCAAGTCTACACGAAGTGGCTACCTCATGGGTGTCAGAGGAGCATTGTGCCCCATAGGGTTTTCAGTGGCTGATTTTTCTGAAGTAGGTTGATGAAGGCTTTCTTCTGAAGTGCCTTTGGGTAGTTTTGAACCACTGACCTTTCTGTTAGCAGCTATACTGTCAACTGTTTGTATTACCTAGAGGCTCCCAATCCCTCATAAAAAACCCACTGCTGTCAAGCTGATTCATAGCAACCCCAGAGGGCAGAGCAGAACTGCCCCATAGAGTTCCCAAGGAGCAGCTGGTGGATTTGAACTGCTGACCTTTTGGTAGCAGCCTGAGCTCTTGACCACTGCACCTCCAGGGTTTAAAGTATACCATATCAAAAAACTAAATCCACTGCCGTCAAGCTGGTTCCAACTCAGAGTGATGCCACAGACGGAGGAGAACTGCCCCATAGAGTTCCCAAGGAGCACCTGGCAGACTTGAACTGCTGACCTTTTGGTTAACATCTGTAGCACTCCACTGCTGTGCCATCAGGGCTTCCAAGATATACCACAGCTGTTATCATTTCTGCCAAATCTTCCTCTTTGAAAATGGGATTACTCTCTTATGTCCAACCTCGGCGCTCCCTCACAAGATTGCCTGCCCTCAGAGCTCCCTGCTGTAAATTTCAGCTCACCAAGCTCAGGGCTCCAGAATCCAGACCCCTGAAATCTCTGTTGGGAAACCCAAACCTTCTGACCTTGTGTTCTAGAAATCCTGTGTCCTCCCCTCCCCCTCCCCCTTTCAGTGTCCCCACCACAGACCACAGGGGTCAGCTGGGGAAGGACAAGCCTCAGGGGGTGCCCCCCTCACCCACCTCTGTGCACTCTGGGCATCTTCCTGAGGGCTGCCCCTAGGCTCTCACCTTTCATGAGGATGTCCTCTGTCAGGGGGAGGCCATAGGACACACAGAGATTCCAGCACTGCAGGTAGGCCAAAAAGGTGTCCCTGCGGGACTTGTTGACCAGCTCCCCCATGAGACCGTGGACTGTGGACAGGAGGTGGTTCTCATTCAGGTGCTTGTTCCTGCTGCACACCAGGCGGCACAGCTCCGAGTAATAGATGGAGTCGGTGGGGTGCTGCAGAGAGACCAGAGGGAGCCGTGATTCTTCACCCCGCCTCCTGCCACTGGCTGGAAGGCAGGGGGAGGCCACATCTCCTGCCCACAAGACCCTGTGAGGACAACGGCAAAGAGTACCAGGTGCAGCTCAAGCCCTGTAGTCAGGGGCCCAGGAGAAGGTCACACATGGTCACAGTTAGCCCTGGAGAGCTCTGCACTAACAGTGTACATACCTCTGGGTGTGGAACCCCATCCACTGAGGGGCATTGATAACTGCATGACACATACAGTGACACACGGTACACATGCCCCAAGGTGTCCTATTGAAAAATGGAATTCAAGGACTTGGCTGTATGGGAGTGTAAATTACGTCTAGCCACCTGCTGCCTTGAGGTGGGGGCCATCTGCTGAGGATGTCAGAGCAAGGTCAAATGGGCCTGGGGACTATGCAGTCCACTTTGGCCGCCTTCTTCCTTTTTTGTTTTTCTAAGGAGAAGCATCTCTCTTATTTGAGCTTGTAATATTAGAGTCAGTGAAGTGGTGACCGTAGGCCAAATCTGGCTGCCATCTGTTTTTGTAAATAAAGTTTTTTTTCTGAACACAGCCACGCTCTGCTCATTTGTCAGTGTATTTTCTGTGGCTGCCTTGAAGCTATGACACTTACCTCATTGAAACAGAGACTGTATGGGCTCTAAAGCCTAAATTACTTACTATCAGGCCCTTTATAGAAAAAGTTTGCCAACCTTTGCTGTAACATCTGGGGTTTTCTTGCTGTGCAACTGAATCAAAACGGATAGAGCATTTAAAAACACTTGACATTACATATATTGTATATATAAGTGTATATTTACTATATAATTACAATATTAAAAAGTGTGAAGCATATGATACACAAAGGGTCACCATGAGTCAGAACCGACTCCATGGCAACTGGTTTAGTATTTTCGTTTTTCTAACATTGAATTATATTTACTCTACATTTGTATATAAAAGCAGTCTAGTTGCTGTCAAGCTGACTCCAACTTATGGTGACCTCACAAGGACAGAATAGCACTGCGCTCCATAGGGCATTCCAGGCTGGGACCTCTCAGGAGCAGATCACCAGACCTTTCTTCTGCGGTGCCTCTGGGTGGGCTTGAACTGCCAACCTTTCAGTTAGTAGCCAGTGCTTGCCATTTGCACAAACCAAGGGCTCCATATTTATATACAGTATTACGATAACGTTTACAAACCCCAGTGGTGTCGGGGGTAAGTGCTACAGCTGCCAGTCAAAAGGTCAGCAGTTGAAATCCACCAGGCACTCCTTAGAAACTCTATGAGGCAATTCTACTGTGTTCTATAAGGTCACTATGAGTCAGAATTGACTCAGCAGCAGTAGGTTGTTTTTTTTTAGTGTAGTATTGTATTGGTTACAGACTGATTTATCTGCATTATGCATTGTCCACCCCTCTGATTAGACTGTCTCGTTTCTTGAAGGTGGGACTGTTTTGTTCACTGCAGCACCTAGGGGACTGCCTGCTTCATCACACACTCTCAATAAATCTTTTATTAGATGAATTGATTCAGTCATCCATCCTTTCTATCCTCCTCCATCATGTGTTGCTGGAGTATCTACTCGATGCCAGGCCCTATGTGAAGTACACAGATGCCAGCTGTGATGAAGATGCAGCCCTGGTCTCAGGATGCAAAGTACTAAGAATGGGGACTTGATACTTTCCAATTCTTGACACTTGGTCTTATTTGATGTTCACAAAAACTCTGCAAGGTATGTATTATTATACAGCTGAGTGACGGGCTGAGAGAGATCAAGAAACCTCCAGAACTCCCTACCAGCAGGAGCTGAGTTGCATTTGCACCTAGGCCTGTCTGGCACTGGCCCGCGCCTGCCCTCAGTGGCGGGGTACCTTATACAGCCGCTTCATCTCACGGTAGCGCTTGCTGACGTCTTCTATGTCCTCCAGCGTTGAGTGCTGTGCTTCCTCCTTCAAGGTGGCCTTGGGCACAGGCAGCGGGTCCATCATGGCAGGCTGTGAGGTGAGGCTTATCGTCTGCCTCTTGAGTGGACTCTTTGGGATGATGCAGCATCCGGCTGACTGCAGACCTGGCGGTGGAGGGGAGACAAAAAAAAAGACAGGATTGCGGGGGCCTCCCAGGCTGGGCTCAGCCAAGTACTTAACCACTGTTGGTTGAGCAGGGCCAGGCTGTCTGTCACCCACTCCAGAGCTAGCTTACCTTCCTGCATATCTAGTCCATATCCTTTCTGAGACATACCTGAGGGTGCTCCTTCCCCACACATCCACTACCAGCCTCCCTAATCCAGGCTACCTGCTCTCACCTGTTGCCATCCTCGTCCTCTATGATCCTGTTTCCACCAGGTGACAACAGGAGTTTAACAACATGGACCAGAGAGCTTCAACCTTCCCTGCTTCAACCTTCCAGGCCTTCCCATGGCACTCAGATTGAGCCCCAAAGTCCTTCTCTTGCTCAGGTCTGTAGGATCTGACCTTAACTTCCACTTGTTCACATTTCCTGCCGTGCACACCTGACTCACTCACTTCACCCCAGCCATCAAGACTCCCTTCTGTCCTGGGAGACCTCCCCACTTCAGGGCCTCTGCCTTCTTGGCTCCTGGTGCCTAGAATGCTCTTCACCCTGCTGTCCCAGGACTGGCTCCTCCTCACTTGATGTCAGCATTTCTCAGAGTGACCTTCCCTGTCTTAAAAACTCAAAACCAAACCCATTGTCACCATGTCAATTCTGACTCATAGTGAACCTACAGGACAGAGCAGAATTGCTTCATATGGTTTCCAGGTAGCTCCTGGTGGATTCGAACTGCTGACCTTCTGATCAGCAGCCATAGCTCTCAACCACTACACCACCAGGATTTCCAGGTTAAGTAGAAATCTGACCCTTGGTCTTGAGGGACTTGAAAGGGTAACAGATAATGAACCCATCACTGCTGAGTTGATTCTGACTCATAGCACTGTACAGCACAGAGTAGAACTTTCCCATAGGATTTCTAAGGCTGTAATCATTATAGAGGAAACCCTGGTGGCATAATGGTTAAGTGCTACGTCTGCTAACCAAAAGGTCAGCAGTTCGAATCTGCCAGGTATTCCTTGGAAACTCTGTGGAGCAGTTCTTCTCTGTTCTGTACAACTGCTGTAACTCAGAATCGACTCAGTGGCAGTGGGGTTGGTTTTTGGTTAATCATTACAGAAGCAGACTGTTGTGTTTTCTTCCCACGGAGCAGCTCATGGGTTCAGACCTCTGACCTTTCAGTTGGCTGCCAAGTGATTAACCACTGTGCCACCAGGGCTCCCAAAGGAGATAATGCTGCAGGCAGCTAATGGGATAATTCTTCCAATAGTCTGGGGGGGCTCATGGGAGGGCAAGCTGAGACAATGCCTCAGGGCTACAAAGAGCGACCCTCCATGGCCTGCCTTCTGTCTTCACAGCTGCTCCTGTGAACAGCACCAGCCACTAGCTGCTGTGTAATCATCTCCGACTCATGCTGACTCCTTGTGTGTCAAAGCCGAACTGTCCTCCATAGGGTTTTCTATGGCTGCTTTTTCAGAAGTAGATCACCAGGAATTTCTTCTGAGGTTCCTCTGGGTGGACTCAAACCTCCAACGTTTTGGTTAGCAGCTGAGCAGGGTAACTGCACCACCCAGGGGCCATCGAGTCAATTGCAACTCATAGCAACCCTAGGGGACAGAGCAGAACTGCCCCAGGGGGTTACAAGGAGTTCTTGGTGAATTGAAACCACTGCCCATTCAATTAGCAGCTGTAGCTCTCAACCATTAGCCAACAGGGTTCCTCAGTACATTCTCAATATGGGCTAATTCTGGTTTCTAAACAAGAAGCTTCAGTTAACCTTTGGTCTGTAACAGATTAATAGTAGGAAGGCCTTGGACCCACACACAAATGGAAGTCTTTGGAAAGGCTTGCCAGGTTTGGGTCAGTTCCCACCTATTCCCACCTATCTCAAAGACCACCCTTTGAGAATCCTCCTGTAAGGAGTCCCTTAGGCATTTCTTAGCTGATTTCTGGGCCTGGAAATCACAGAGGCTTATCCACGCTATAGTACATCAAAGCTGAGAAAGTCTTAGAAGGAATTGGGAGGACAGCCCAAGCCTCCTTATCACCGTCCCCAGCCACGATACATACTCTGCCGTGTGGCTTGCTGGCTTCTTCGTGGCTCAGTCATGGACCACTGCTTGTAGGTGCTGACCAGGATATCCATCGTGATGGTGTTGAACTTCCCCAGAGAGCTGAGGTAGATCACTATGTCCTCCAGCTCCTGGTTACTCAAAGGCATCCCCACCTGAGGACAGAGGAGAAGCCTGGAACATCAGCAGGCTCCAGTCCAAACGCTCTGGCATCCCAGCCCCTCCCAGCCTTCTAAAATCATCTTCAGCCATTTCCACCTCATACCTAGTGTCCCTGCCACAAAGTGCAGAGTCCCTTCCATTCGCTGAACACACCATGCACTGTCCTCCTTCCACCTCTGTTGAGGAACTCCCTTGCTGCCTGAGAAACTCCGATGTCTCCTTCAAAGCCAAGTCTAGATACATCTCCATCTTTATAAAGTCAACTTCTTCCTGGGATCTCACCCAAATTTGTCCCTCTCTCAATGACAGTATTTACCGTGCTGAATCTGAGTGCTGTGTCTGTCATCCATGTTTACAAGGAAAAGCCTCACTTCACTGAAGGAAAATCAGATCAGAAATAATCTTTTAAGAAGTATTCTTTTAAAGATGGCAAACAACTTGTGTGGAGCAGAACACATGTCAACCATACTGAGTATTAAAGAAAAAAAAGTTTTAAAGGAGATATGATTTAGTTCCTTAGCTTCTTTAGCTAATGATCACAGCTCATTGACTGACCTTCCCTTAACAAAGATCAGAATTCTACTGGTGGTAATAGATTTAATATTTTATTCTGTTGGTTAGGATGATTAAGCCAAAAAACCCAAACCAAACCCATTAGCATTGACTTGATCCTCGCTCAGAGTGATCCTCACAGCAGAACTATCCTATAGAGTTCCTTTGCCTGTAATCTTATAGGAACTGACTGCTACACACTGTGGAGAGGCTGGTGGGCTCAAACCACTGAACTTTTCAAGTAGCAACTGAGCACTTAACCACTGTACCACCAGGACTCCGTAGGATGATTAAAGATCTTTTATCTTTTTTTGGAATCCCTAGGTGGCACAAACCATTAAGCACTCTGCTACTGATTAAAAGGGTTGGTGGGTGAAGTTCACCCAGAGGCATCCTGCAAGCAAGGCCTGAGAATCTGCTTCCAAAATTCAACCACTGAAATCCGTAGGTGGCATAGTTCTACTCTGACATACATGGCGTCACCATCAATTAGGATCAAATCAATGACAACTTTAAACAAAAAAATGTTTTTAAATCTTTGAAATGCTCAAAAAATTACATGTCAGAAAACAACAGGATAGAAACTGGTAATGATTTTAAAACTGTAAAAGATGCAACAATCTGCTTCCTAAAGATTTTTTTTAAAGGTGTCTTGGTATTCCAAATAAATAAAAGCTTAATTCATCTAGACCAGGAGTCAACAAACTTCTTTTTTGTAGCAGGTCAGAAAGTATTTCAGACTTTGTGGACCATATAGTTGCTGTCACAACTACTCAACTCTGCCTCCTAGAGGCAAAAATCAGCCATAGACAATATGTAAGCAAATTGGCATGACTGTGTTCCAATAAAGCTTTATTTACAGAAACAGGAAAAAGGCTGTGTTTGTCTCGCAGGTGATAGTTTCCAGACCTTAGCTGGACAAACAGAACTTTCAGGGATGTTGGAAATATTCTGCATTTGCTTGGCCCAGTAAAGTCATCATTGCCATATGTGACTATTGAGAGCACTTGAAGTGCGGCTAGTATGATAAAGAAGCTGGTTCTTTTATATATTTATAATTAAGTGTTTAAATAGTCAGTGAAAAGGTGGTCCATTGACCAGTACCATCAGTATCACCCAGGACAAGAAATGCTAGAATATAGTCTCTTGGGTTTCACACAGACAATTAGAAGCTTGCATTTTTAACAAGATTCCTAAGAGAGTTCTATGTTTCAGAAGGTTCTAGAAGCAGGACTGAAGGCCTGACTCTCTCTAGATTCAGGTCTGATGGGCAAGAGACTGTGATTCCTTAGGCAGGTGGTTACAGGGGTCTGCTCCACAGGCTCTCCGTTCAGGACACACTGGTGCAGGATGGTGTTAGGGGTCCAGTCTGGCCACAGGACAAGCCAAGTTTTCGAATACGGCTTTACAAGTGGTCAGGACTGCCAGGACATCCTTCCTCTCAGTTTCAGCAGGGCTGAGCAAGAGTCACTTACTGCCTTCAGAGCCACGATGAACTCTTCCCGGGAGATCCGCTGGTTATTCCCCTGGCCCATCCGGTTAAACATATCCCGAATCTTGACCTTGTGCTTGTGCAGGTGGCTGAACATGGTTGACAGAGCAGGGGGCTTGGGCAGGTGGAGCAGGGGTACCAATTTACGCCAAGCCCGGGAGGCTTTCTTCTGAAAGAACCAGAGAGGATGGGGCTGAGGGGGAGAGTTCAGAGGAGACAAGCCAATGAAGCACAGCACCCAGAGCCAAAGAGAGATGGGTGAGGGGCTGAGCAGCTCTGAGCAGCGAGATGGAACACAAAGAGCCTTGGAATCAACCTAGAAGACTTTGCTTCTCTGGACCTGTTTTCTCATCTGAAATGAGAAGCTTAGACAACATAAGAACTAAAATGTCATTCTTATTTATATCTCTCCTGTCAGACCAGAATTTTGCTGTCAGGGTCCATAATTCTACTGGTCTTCTAATGGGCCAAGAAACCAACCCTTGCCTGCAGCCAGACGGGGCTCCCGGCTGCTCCCACCTTCTAACCTCTGCTCATGATGGGCTGCCTTCCTAGAATACCTTTCTGTCTTCTCTGGCTATCCAAATCTGACTCCTCCTCCAACTCCACGAAGAAGGGAATATTTCATAACAGTAATACTCCCTCACCTTGTTGTAGCACTTGACACTACTAGACAAAGGGACTTCCTGCTCCTTATCTGTGAAGGTTAATTTTGTGTCTACTTCTCAGTGGTTTGGACAAACACTAGTCTAGTTGTTGTCCCACAATGTAACCTAGTGTAATTGAAATCAATCCACCAGTTGAAAAGGGAGTTTCACTGGGGTATGCTCTGCTGTAGACTGTAAGTGGATATACTCTTTCTCTTCACTCTGCACAGTATCATCTGACTGCAAATCTTGAAAACAAGTCTGTGAGAATCTCCAGTTTGCTGTCTGACCTATGGATTTTGAACTTGTTAACCAACCCCCACCTGCCTTGCCCCCCCCAAGTAATCTCATTAGCCTGCAGGATTCTCCAGCCTGACACCTGACTATGGGATTAAACCTAAGTAATCTGACTCCTTCTCCCAACTTTGCCTGAGTGTTTCAAGTGTTTGCAAGGAAATGTCACAGAAATTTAGGAGCTGGAAGATGTGGGTTTTGATACTGACTCTGGCATTTACCATGTCTGTGGGTTGGACAAATTGTTAGTCTCACTGGTCTTCCATTTTCACGTTTATGATCACATTTGCTATCTTCATGATAATCCAGTGACCTTGGCACATGCAGGCCCTCAGTAAACATGGGTCAATGAACACGGGAGTGAACAGTGAGTATTAAGAAATGCTCCACAGAGAGGAATAGTGTGCAGTCACCGGACAGGGACAGCAGTGGAAGCTGCGTATAGGGGGCATGTAAATTTATACGTGAATGTACATTTTCACTCAGTTATGTTAAGTAAAAATTAAAAAAAATAAAAAAGAAATGCTCCAAAAGATGGAATGCCATGAATTATCCTTCACAGGATGATTTTCAGACACACCCTCAAGGTTTTCACCTTCCATCCCGTGATGGAGCCTAACTCCCCTCCCACTGAATGCAGGCCTTACTTAGTGGCTTGTTCCTAATGAATAGAAGGTGGTAGAAGTGACAGTGTGAGGCTTGGTCATAAAAAGGCACTGAATCCTCCTTCTTAATTTCTCTCTTGTATTACTCACTCTGAGGGAAGCCACCACGATGCTGTAAGGACACTTAAACAGCCCTAAGGAGAGGTTATGTGGGAGGAACCGAGGCCTCCTGCCAACAGTCACGGGAGTGCACCCTCTTGGAAGCAGACCCTCCTCCGGTCAAGCCTTCACGTGACTGTGACCCTGGTCAACAACCTGACTGCAGTCTCATGAGAGACACTTAGCCAGAACCTCCCAGCTAAGCTTGACTGTCGGAGACAGTGCGATAATACTTATTTCTTGATTCAAATCATTTTTGAGTTTTTTGTTATGCAGCAGTACATAATGAACACACTTTCCTTTCTGGATCTCTGTTTGTTCCTCTGAAAAATAGGGTGGACTGTCCCACTCTACCTTACCCAAAGAGATGAAATGACAACAGGTCCGTAAAACCCTCAGAGTCTTCAGCTGGCACATTGGGCTACTCACCTTGGTGGCACGTGTAGCAGCCAAGTGGACCACGGGAGGAGCTCCATGCTCCCTCTGGATCCCATGTAGGACCTTGGCTTCCGACGGTGTGCAGCTAGGCTTATTCTTCAGCCACCTCTCCACATTGCCCAATGACTCCAGCTCATTCCGAAGCTTCAACCTCTGGCTCAGCCAGGTCTTGGTGTCCAGTGGCTGCTCTTGTAATTCCTTGGCTTCTGGGATCTTGATGCTGAACATGGGCTGTGGGGAAGCCTGTGGCTGGGACTTGGGTTTGACAGGCAGCTGTTCCTCCTTGCAAGGCACAATGATGACCCGGCGGCGGCTTTGTGGCAGGTGGAAGTCCTCCTGTTTGAACTGCTTGAAGCAGTGGGCAGTGACCAACTCAGGATCAAAGAAGTGGACCTTACCAGTGCTTTCCCTGTGTACCGAGGTCTTAGGATGGCAGATCCCTTGGGAGAAAAGGGTTAAAGTGTTGCAGGAAAAATCTAAGTTTGGCCTGCAGAACAGAAAACAGCTCGAACACTACTTTGTCTAAGAGGAACGGGCTTTATCGACGGCAGTGCTGCGGTCAGATGCAAGTCGGAAAAATAGCCGCGCATTCCGTTCCATCATCAGGCATAACCTATTTATATGTTTTCTCAAAGGAGCAAACAAAGGAATTTTCATACATCCTCCCTGTTGGCAACTACAGGTTTACAGATTTCCGTATTTCAATTTCATTGGCACAGCATGCTCAGAGAGGCACTGGATAAGTAATTGGCATTAGGTTACATGGGAAGACGCCACCCTTTTCCCAGAAGCTAGGCCCATCTCAAGGAATTCCATGAGGGGGAAGGGGAGCGTCCTCGGGCTGACCCAGAGAGATGGGCTGAGTCAGTTGGTCCTGAGACACAGGCTGACTCAGAGAGAAGCTGCTGGGCTTCTGTGAATCTTAAAGCGAAATTGTAAGTTTTCTCTTCTCTCAAAAGGATGAGTTCCTTTCAGGAAAAGGGTGAAAGAAAAATGCTTTAACATCAGGTTGGGTACCTGGGAAGCTGGGTTCCATGCCTTATTTTATTATTATCTTACCTGAAGAAACCATAATTACATCCAATGTTTCCAGGCACTTCCAATGGCAGGCAACATGTCAGGGGGTTATACGATTTCTCTCAGATTCTATCCTTAGCCCATTGCTGTCAAGTCAATTCTGACTTATAGTGACCCTATAGGACACAGTAGAACCACCCCATAGAGTTTCCAAAGAATGCCTGGTTGATTTGAACTGCCATCCTTTTGGTTAACAGCTGTAGCACTTAACTACTACACCACCAGGTTTCCAATTCTACCCTAACTCCACCCCAACCCGTAATACTCCTTACTGGCAACCAAAATGATCTTTTGAAAATGCCATTCTAACCTCATATGTCCTCCAGTGCAGCATAGCACTGCTACAGAGCCAGAATGTTTGAATCTGAATCTTGGTTCTGTCTACAAGACTTTGGGCAAGTCACTTAACCTCTCTGTGCCTCAATTTCTTAATTTTTAAAATAGGGATAATGACAGTACCTGTTTTACAGGGTGGTTAGATAGTTAGAGTCCACCAATTTGTTAGAGTTGCTATGTGTAGAGTAAATGCCCCGTTGTTATTTTATTAGTTTGCCTACCCACACTTCACCCATTCTGAAACCCTTCCATGACTTATCAATGTCATTTTTAGGTGCTGTCAAGTTGGTTCTGACTTATAGCTACCCTATAGAACACAGTGTAACTGCCTCATAGGATTTCCAAGGAGTGGCTGGTAGATATGAACTGCTGACTTTTTAGTTAGCAGCTGAGTTCTTAACCACTATGCTACCAGGGCCCCAATGGCTTTCCATGGGCCGCAAAATAAGGCTTGTTAAGTATCAAGTCCCATGACCCTCCCCTTCCAGCATTTCCTAACTTATCTCTTGCTTCCCATGTCCTGTATTCCTGGAGCATCTCTCTTCCCAGAATGTTCCAAGCCCCTTCCCATCTAAGGTTTTGGCACATGCTTGTCCCTCTGCCAAGAATTCTCTCTTCCCCATCCACACTCTCTTTCCTCCCCCTCATCCTATGGGTCTCAGACCAAATGCTCCCTCTTCAATTCCCAATCTCTTTCATATCCTTATGTTATCACTACATAAAGAACTGAAGAAAAAATTCAAGCGTCAGGTTGCAATAGTGAAGGATTCCACAGGGAAAATGTTAAACGACTCAGGAAGCATCAAAAGAACATGGAAGGAGTATAGAGTCATTATGCCAGAAAGGATTAGTCGATGTTCAGCCACTTGAGGAAGTAGCATGTGAACAGGAACCAATGGTACTGAAGGAAGTAGTCGAAGCTGCATTGAAGGCATTGGCGAAAAACAAGGCTCCAGGAATTGATGGAATATTGCTTGAGATATTTCAATCAACAGATGCAGTGCTGGAAGTGCTCACTCATCTATGCCAAGAAATTTGGAGGACAGCTACCTGGCCAGCTGACTGGAAGAGATCCATATTTATGTCCATTCCAAAGAAAGGTGATCCAACTGAACGTGGAAATCACTGAGCACTATCATTGATATCACACACAAGTAAAATTCTGCTGAAGATCATTCAAAGGTGATTGCAACCGTATATTGACAAGGAACTGCTAGAAATTCAAGCTGGATTCAGAAGAGGATGTGGAACCAGGGATATCATCGTTGATATCAGATGTATCTTGGCTGAAAGCAAGGAATACCAGAAAGATGTTTACTTGTGTTTCACTGGCTACGCAAAAGCATTCAACTGTGTAGATCATACTAAATTATGGCTAACACTACAGAGAACAGGAATTCCAGAATACCTCAACGGCAGTGGGCTAATTGTGCTCTTAAGGAATCTGTATATGGATCAAGAGGCAGTCGTGCGAACAGAGCAAGGGGACACTGCATGGTTTAAAGTCAGGAAAGGTGTGTGTCTGGGTTGTATTCTTTCACCACACCTTTTTAATCTGTATGCCAAGCAAATAACCCGAGAAACTGGATTACATGAAGAAGAATCATGAGGATTGGAGTACGACTCATTAACAACCTGCATTACATAGAGGACACCACCTTAGTTGCTGGAAATGAAGAATATTTGAGACACTTACTGATGAAGCTCAAGGACCACAGCCTTCAGTATGGATTGTACCTCAACATCAGGAAAACAAAAATCCTCACAACTGGACCAGTGAGCAACACTGTCATAAATGGAGAAAAGATTGAGGTTGTCAAAGATTTCATTTTACTTGGTTCCACAATCAACGCCCGTGGAAGCAGCAGTCAAGAAATCAAAAGACACATTGCACTAGGAAAATCTGCTGCAAAGAACCTCTTCAAAGTATTCAAAAGTAAGGATGCCACCTTGTAGACTAAAATGCGTCTGACCCAAGCCATGATATTTTCAATCGCATCATGTGCATGCAAAAGCTGGGCAATGAAAAAAGAAGACAGAAGAAGAATTGATGCCTTTGCATTGTGGTGTTGGAGAAGAATGTTGAATGTATGATGGACTGCCAAAAGAACAAACGGATCTTTTCCGGAAGAAGTACAACCAGAGTGCTCCTTGGAAGCAAAGATGGCAAGACTGCATCTTACATACTTTGGACATGTCAAGAGGGATCAGTCCCTGGAGAGGACATCTCCCTTGGTAGAGTGGAGGGTCAGTGGAAAAGAGGAAGACCCTCAATGAGATGGGTTGACACAGTAGCCGCAAAATGGGCTTAAGCATAACAACTGCTGTGGACGTGGTGCAAGACCGGGCAGTGTTTCGTTCAGTTGTTCACAGGCTCGCTACAAGTCGAGACCGACTCAACAACATCTAACAACTACATCACTGCATATCACACTCTGTACCTTTCCTTCATCCCACTCACAACCACTATACCAAGGGTTGCAAACTGTTGGCCCTCATGTTGACTAAAGTTTGGGGTTTTGTTTTGTTTGCAATTGTTATATACTGAATGGTGTCTCTCTGAAATATGTGTTGTAAATCCTAACCCCTACCTGTGTTTATAATCTCATTTCTGAAGGGACTTTCTTTGTTACACTAATGAGACATTATTTGTGTAGGGTGTCTCTTAAATCAATCTCTTTTGAGACAAAAAACGAAATTTAAAAAAGTAAGTACAGATACAGAAGATAGGAACATAGAAGTCTGACAGTAAGTTCACAAACTCATATTCTCCTTGGGAAACTATAGGCTGATGCCAGTGCCTAGTCCATCCTTCAAAACAATTCTAGAGTGGCCATTAGAGCTGTTGTATTACCCTTGATGTCCTGAATGTCATCAAAATGTATTCCTCTAAATATTTCCTTATCTTCAGGTAGAGAAAAAAGTCACTGGGAGCCAGAGCAGGTGAGTAAGGAGGGTGTTCCAATACAGTTATTTGGTTCCTGGCTAAAAATTTCCTCATAGACAGCTACACATTTAAATTTGCAAACTTGCCACTGTCCCACTGTGTGCAGTGGTCATCGCAGAAAGAGTTCCAAAACTGCTTTCAAGGGTGGACTAGGCACTGGCACTGGTGTATAACTTCCTCAGGGGAGTACTTTGAAGGTGACCATAGTGATATTCAGCGATGAGATATGTAGCACTTAGAACAATTAAGTTCGCGGACTTATTTGTCAGACTTCATACCACATGAAGATAGCCAAGGACCAAGGAGCAGAAGCTGAACAGACACAAGGGCCTTCCCCAGAGGGGACAGAGACAGAGTCTTCCTCAGTTTGGACTCTTAGTTCCCTAAACCGAGAAAATATATTTTTTTGTTAAAGCCACCTACTTGTAGTATTTCTGTTGTAGCACACTGGATAACTAAGACAACAGTTGTTGAAACTTTTTCCGTTTGAGTTGCTTTAAGCCAGGGCATCCCCTCTCCAACTTGCCATGGGCCCTACCACCCGCTATTGTCTCATATGAAGCACAGTTCATTAAATGCCCACTCCAGGCAAATACTGGAGTTTGTCAATTACTTGGTTGATTTATTTTTTCCAGTAGACCGTGAACCCCATGTGGACCAGGACCCTATCCCTATAGTTCATTGCTGGAGACCTAGCACCTCCAGACTGCTTGGACACAGCAAGAGTACAGCAAATACTTGGTGAATGAATGAATGACAAATGGACAGACCTATGAGGCTGGGGCCAGTGCTGTGATTACTCCCGTTATACAGATAAGGACACTGAGGCCCAGAAAGGCACAAGATCACACAGTTGGCTAGCAGTGGGACATGAACTCCAATTAGCCTGACCCCAGAGCTCAGCTAACAGCCATTACTTAATATTACCCCAGACTGCAACCTAACTCCTCTGAGTTTTAATTCCTTCAAATCTACAATGGAGTAAACTCTGCTCTCTCTACTTCTTGAAGTTGTTACAAAGATCGCATGAGGTAACAGATAGCAAAGTGTCCTAAAAATCAGAAGGGATATAACATTATTATTAAAAATATCATCACCATCATTTTAATTCACAAACCAAAATCCCTGTGCTCAAACTCCTTTTGTGGCTCCCAACTGCTCCAGAATAAATTTAAAACTCCTTAACCTGGCTGCCTGACCCACCACTCTGCTAACCTCTCACTTCATCTTGAGCTCACCTTTCTGCTTATCTTGAAATTTACCCAGACTGCTCCTGACTGTGGTTCCTGCCCTGTATACCACGACACTATATTCTGGAATGCCTTTCTGTTTCCCATGCCTTGCTTGATTATTCCCTGCTCTCTTCCAGATGTAGCATGGGCATCACCTTCCCATAAAGCCTTCCTGACCCCTCTGGGTCCCCACAGCCTTCATGCTTAGCCCCATCACCACATCCACCATCTTTTTCAGAAACAAAGATGCATTCTGAGTCTTTCCCAACATCCTATGAGTTTCCCAGGGGCAGAAATTGCATTTTAGCTCCCCTTGTGTCCCTGGTCCTCAGCAGGGCACAACATGGACATTTGTTGTTTGTTAATTCTATATACAACGCTCAGATATTCCTTTCATAATGAAAAGCTAATAAAAGCCTATATTGTGAGTGCTTCTAAGTCACCTATTCATTATTTCTTTGGAGGCAAGACAGTGGGTGTGACTGAGAGTTTAGTCCTTCATCAAACCATCATTCACCAAGAGTCACCAAGTGCTTGACTCTGTGCTGCATGCAGGGCTAAACAAGGCTTGCTGCCTGACTGTGGTTGCCACTTGGACCAAGAAGAGGGAGTCTACTGGAGTATGTGACCAGAGAGGTCACAAGTCAAGGGAGACATCTGGGAGGGCATCATGAAGGAGGTGGCATTTGACGTGAGCCTTCAAAAATGAGTCAGATTTTTATAAAACACTGCTGTGAGAGACTAAAAGAGATCTACATAAGTGGAAAGACTTTCATGTTCATTGACTGGAAAACTTACTACTATGAAACTGTCAATACTACTCAAAGTGATCCATCCACACAATGCAATCCAATCCAAATCTCAAGATTTTTACTGAAATGGAAAAACTAATCACCAACTTATATGGAAAGGAAGAGGCCCCAAATAGCCAAAGCAATACTCAAGGACAAAGTAGGAGACCTCACAGTACCCAGTCTCAAACATATTGCATAGCTGCAATAATTAGAATGGCCTGATACTGGTTCAATGACAGACACATAGACCAATGGGATAGAATGGAGAACCTAGAAATAAATTTCATCTTTCTATGGAGACCTGGTTTTCAATAAGGGGTCAAAGTCCATTTAATGGAGAAGAAACAATCCCTTTAACAAAGGGTGCTTCGCAAAAATAGATATCCACTTGCAGAAAAGTGAAACAGGACTCGTACCTCACACAAAACACAAAAACTAACTCAGAATGGATCAAAGAATTAAACCTAAAATTATAGAATTCTCAGAAGAAAACAGTAACAAAACTATGAAAACTAATTACAAATAATAAGGATTAAGCATGGCTATACACTCCCCAATATCAGAAGACAAATTAGGTACCTGGGCCTTCATAGAACTTAAATACTTATGCTCATCAAAAGCTTTTGTTAAAAGAGTAAAAATAGAATCTTTAGGAGAAAAACATGGAGTATCACATGTCTGATAAGGATCTAATCTGTAAGATATACACAAAACTTCAACAACTCAGCAATAAAAAAACAAAAAACAATTGAAGAAGGTGAACAGACACTTCACCAAACAGGACTTCAAGCAGCCAACATATAAATGAAAAGATACTCAAGATCATTAGCTATTAGAGAGATATAAATCAAAACTACAATGAAATACTGTCGCACTTCTAACCTGGCACTGATTAAAAAGAAAAATGCTAGTGAGTCTGTAGGGAGATTGGGACACTTACCCACTGTTTGTGGGACTGTAAAAAGGTATAAGCTCTATGGATGACATTACAATGCTTCCTCAAAAAGCGAGAAATAGAAATATGATTCCGCAATCCCACTCCTATATATACACCCTATCAAGCTCACAGAAGCGAAACAAACAAACATATGCACACGTATGTTCTTTGCAGCACTATTCACAATCGCAAAAAGATGAAAACCTGCCTAAACGCCTATCAACAGATGTGTACAAAATGTGTATGTAATGCAGTGGAATACTATGCAGCCATAAAGAATAATGATGAGTCCTTGAAATACAACATGGATGAAATCTGGAGGACATTATGCTGAGTGAAATAAGTAGTCACAAAAGGTCTCCAAGGAGGTAAATCTTTATGAAGCAGACTGCCACATCTTTCTCCCTCAGAGTGAGATTGGTGGGTCCAAACCACTCACCTTTGGCCAGCAGCTGAGCACTGTAACCACTCTTCTACTGGGACCCTCTCTTGATAGTAGACCATCAAGTATTTTTTGTGATGAGAAAGATAACATCAATGGTGAGCGAAGTGTGCAGTTTGATGAAAGTAAACGATGTCACTAAGAAGCGCCCAAGAAAAAAGGTTTTTTTGGCAATGCTATGACATTTAATTTTTAAAAAGCAGCAAAAACAGCCAAAAAGTATGTGCAATTATATATGTATGTATGCATGCATATATGTATATAATTATGCATATATGTATATATCTATATGTGGAAACCCTGGTGGCTTAGTGGTTAAATGCTATGGCTGCTAATCAACGGGTTAGTAGTTCGAATCCACCAGATGCTCCTTGAAAACTCTATGGGGCAGTTCTACTCTACCCTTTAAGTTTGCTATGAGTTGGACATTTAGTCAGCCGCAATAAGTTTTGGGTTTACAAGCATGCATATATATCCATATATATAATAAAGCACTAGTTACGGATGCTTCTTAGACATAACCAAACATCTAACAGGATTGGTTTTCTGAGTTTGAAGGCTCAGGATCATAGTCTAGTACAATAACTCAGTCATTTGGCGTAATATACTTCAGAAGTTTTTTGATCTGCACTGTAGTTTGGTGAGTCATAGTGTCTGGGTCTTAAAAGTTCGTGAGCAGCCATCTAAGAAACAACTATTGGTCTCTATTCATCTATATCAAAGGAGAAAGAAGGAAACTAAAGACTCAGAAAAGAAGTTAGTCCACAGGATTAACAGTCTTCATCAATCATGATGTCATCTGCCCTGAGACCAGAACTAAATGTTGCCTGGCTACTACTACTGATAGTTCAGATCAGGGATACATAGATGGAGTCTGACAGAATGGGAGAAGAACGTGAAACAGAACTCAAGTTCTTAAAAAGTCCAGACTTACTGGACTGGTTGAGACTAGAAGACATCTGGAGACTACTGCCCTGAGATACTCTTTAAACCTTGGACTGAAATGATCTCCTGAGTTCTCATAAATAACAGCTTTGCTCATAAAATAAAGCATATCACCTGTCAGTCCTGTGCTCCCTTAAAAAGGCACCAACATGAGATCAAATGGTCAACAATTGCTCTGAAGCAAAGATGAAAAGGTAAGGAGCAGAGGAAGTAGAGTACAGAAAACAGAACAGCCAGAATAGAAACAGTGAGAACGTTGACAGATGGTGAAAAATGTAACCACGTCACTGAACAATTTGTGTAGAAGTTGTTAAATGGGAACCAATTTGTGGCATAAACTTTTAGCAAAAACATAATAAAATATTTGTTTTTTAAAAAAGAATGAGACCGTTTTTAACAGGTGGAGGTATCAGCATAGTGAAAGATCTGGGGGCAGGATTTGAGGATTTTAGGGTCACTGCTGGGCTGCTAGGAAACACTTGTGGCATAGCAGTTAACTGCTACAGCTGCTAACCCAAAAGGTCAGCAGTTCAAATTCTCCAGGCGCCGCTTGGAAACTCTATGGAGGCGGTTCTACTCTGTCTGTAGGGTCGCTGTGAATCAGAATCAATCCAACAGCAGTGGGTTTTTAGGCTTTGCTGCTGCAAGTAAAGTAGTGTCCTCTGCCTAAGGCAGGTTATTAATGAATCATCCTCCAATCCTGATGCCTTGTTCTTCTTCGTATAATCCATCTTCTCAGATTATTTGCTCGGCATACAGATTGAAAAGGTATGGTGAAAGGATACAACCTTAACGCCCACCTTTCCTGACTTTAAACCATGCACTGTCCCCTTGTTCTGTTCACACAACTGCCTCTTGATCCATGTACAGATTCCTTAAAAGCATGATGAAGTGTTCTGGAATTCCCATTCCTCACGATGTCAGCCATAACTTATTATGATCCACACAGTTGAATGCTTTTGCATAGTCAATGAAACACAGATTAAACATCTTTCTGATATTTTCTGCTTTCAGCCAAGATCCATCTGACGTCAACGATGATATCCCTGGTTCTACTTCCTCTTCTGAATCCAGCTTGCATTCTTGGCAGTTCCTTGTCAACATACTGTTGCATTTGCTTTGGAATGACCTGGAGCAAAGTTTTACTTGCCTGTGATGTTAACAATATCGTTCAATAATTTATGCATTCGATTAGATCAGCTTTCTTTGGAATGGGCATACATATGGATCTCATCGAGTCAGTTGCCCAGGTAGCTGTCCTTCAAATTTCTTGGCCTAGATGAGTGAGCACTTCTAGTGCTACATTTGTTTGTTGAACAATCTCAGTTGATATTCCATCAATTCCTGGAGCCTTGTTCTTTGCCAATGCCTTTAATGGAGCTTTGACTTCTTCGTTCGGTACCATTGGTTCCTGATCATATGCTGCCTCTACAAACAGCTCGACACTGACCACTTCTTTCTGGTATAATGACTCTGTATATTCCTTCCACCTTCTTTCGATGCTACCTGAGTTGTTCACATTTTCCCTGTAGAATCCTCCACTATTGCAACTCGAGGCTTGAATGTTTTTCTTCAGTTCTTTCAGCCTGAGAAATACAGAACATGTTCCTCCCCTTTGGTTTTCTATTTGCAGCTCTTTGCACATGTCCTTATGATATCTGGCTCTGTCTTCTCAAGCTGCCCTTTGAAATCTTCTGTTCAGTTCTTTTACTTCGTCATTCCTTCTTTTTGTTTTAGCTGCTCGATGTTGGAACGCAAGTTTCAGAGTCTCTTCTGACATTCAATTTGGTCTTTTCTTTCCTGTCATTTTAATGACCTCTTGCCTTCCTCATGGATGATGTTTCTGATGTCATTTCACAGTTTGTCTGGTCTTCGGTCATTAGTGTCCAACATATCAAATCTGTTCCTGAGGCAGTGTCTAAACTCAGGTGGGATAGACTCAAGGTCATACTTCGGCCAAGCAGTCTTTTTAAAATGTCAAATCAGATCATGCCGCTGCCAGATTTGAAACTCTTCAGTGGCTTTTCATTGTTTTTAGAATACATCCACTCTTTCCTACCAGGGAAAGAGAGCCTTGGTGGTGCAGTGGTTAAGAGCTAGGCTGCTAACTAAACGGTTGGTAGACTGAATCCACCAGCCACTCCTTGGAAACTTTATGGTATGGTTTTACTCTGTCCTATAGGGTCACTATGAGTCAAAATTGATTTCATGGAAAGGATTTGGTTTATCAGAGCAGGGTTAGTTTGTTTGTTTTTTAACTGGGCCATTGGGTAGTGGAAGAGGTTAATGCCCTTGGCTGCTGTCTGGAAAGTCAGAGATCTGAGTCCACCCAGAGGTGCCTTGGAAGAAAGTCCTTACAATTGACTTCTGAAAAAACAGCCACTGGAAGCCCTATAGAGCACAGCTCCACTTTAACACCCATGGCATTGCCCTGAGCTGGAACAGACTCCATGGCAACTGGTACCAGGGCCTATAAAGCCACCATTCCCTTGCTCCCTTGAGTCCAGCTGGCCTTCCTGCTCTTCATCAAATTCTCAGAGCCCCTCCTGGCTCTTGGTTTTAACATTGGCTGTGCCCTGTAAACAGAATGCTAATCCCCAAACTTCCCACAGGCTGAGTCCTTCCCAACAGGTAGTTCTTAGGCTGAAGGTCACTTCCCCTCAGAGACTGCTCCCCTGGTCACCCTCTTGAATGCCCATCACACCCTGCTCGTGAAGCCTGTAGTCTGATGATCTTTGGGGTCTTGTGTCCACCAAGAGGCAAAAGAGAGAGGCTGTCATAATAAATGAGGCTCCCATTGTTCAGTTATATGCAGAGATTGTGTTCAAATGCTCCCTGGGGACTGATGAGGGGCAACTCCACTCACTCTTTGTTGAAACTCTCCCTTCTTTTGGCTCCTGATTCAAACCCCTTCCTAAAGTCCATCCTACCTCTCTGGCCACTTATTCTTGGGCCCCTTTCCTGCCTATCCCTTAAGAGTTGGTGCACTCTTGGCCTACATCTGGCTCTCTTCTTTTTTTCAAACAACTTCCTCTACACCAGCATTTCCATAACCCTCTGTGTGCCAATGACACCCATACCAATAATTCTGACTTGGAATTCGCTACAATTTTTTTATATCTAGTTGCTCCTAAAACCACTTGGAAGGCCTACAAGGATCTCAAATTCTGCAGATCTACTACCCAACTTGCCTTCATGCCCTTGTTGTGAAAGGCACCTCTACTTATCAACCTGAGCATCAGCTCTGATTGTTCCTCCCATGTTCCTCACCCAGTTAGCCCCCAAGTTTCTGTAGTCCTGTCGCCCTTGGCACCTAACATGTTTGGTCTGGACATTTGAAGCAGCCCCAGACCTCATCTTCCCACTTCGGAGTCTGAGCCTGCCTGTTCAGTCCATATTTGCTGTGTCACTCCCTGTGGCTTTTCCCTCTCCTGGCCTATAAGCCCTTGTGTGATCTGGTCCCTTCTAACCTACCCAATCTTATCTGCAGATAGCCTCAAACTACCAGCAGTTTCCCAAAGACACCATGCCTCTGGGCCTCTGGGCATGCTGTTTCCTTGGCCTGGAATGTGTTTCCTTCCATTGTTGGCTTGGAGAACTCTTTCTCCTTTAAACATGAGCGTAAGGATTTCTTCCAGGAATTTGGATCAATTATTCCTCTTCATCCCCTACAATCACTGGACTTCTTACTATCAGGGTCGCCCCTGAACCCAGCACCGACCCCGTATTATTCTGTAATCATCCGTTTAACACTCTCACCTCTGAAGCTGAAGTGCTTTGCTGACTGCTTGGTCCCCAGCAGGTTGTCGAGAAAAGCTTGAGAAGTGCATTTTTTCGCCATGCTTCCTTCCTGGGACTTAACACATTAATGCCCAGAGGAAAAACAGGGTGAACCAGAGGGCCTAGCCACCTTTTCCCAGCAAACTCAGTTTCACTATTCCAGTCTCAGCACAGAAATCTCAGAAATGAGCACGACCCGTCTCCCCCGTCCCTCGCCCCGCCCCCACAACCTCTCACCAACAGAGGGGCAACGGCACAATGAGATCTTCACCCCTCGGCTTGGCCTCACTCCATCTTCCCTATTTTGAACTGGACTGAGCGTTTCCTGAAAGCGCCGGGGCGTCCTGGCAACTTACCGAACAGGGACCTGAGCGGCCCCTTCTCCATTCCTATGGAACTGACAGTAGTCAGGGCGCCGGAAGCAGGTGCTAAATGAGTGTCTGCGTGAGTGTTTGTGTACTTCGTGTGCATATCCGTGCGTGTGCTTGCCTGCGCAGGGGTGCTTGAGCACTGGAAACCCGTAACTACAAGTTATTCCTTCGGCTTGTTGGCACCGCGCGAAATAGCTTTCTGATTGCCGTGACAACTGACTCAACTATGCTGATTGGCTGAGCACAGCGCGGGGGCGGGGCAGGGCAGCTGCAGCGAATTGGGTTTCTTCAGCCCATCCTGCAAGAAGTCCTTGGGACATCCTAGGCAGGCTTGGCGAAAAGACAAAATTTTGCAGTTTCGTCTAGTGGTCCCTGAAACCCTGGCTTTTCCCGTAAACAGTACGTAGTAGGATCACCAGCGGGTCTCCGCATCACATCTTTAATCCTGCTTTCCCGTCCTAATAGGCCTCAGTGAGGGGTGGCCAAATAGATGACAGGGTGCCGTGGCTGGAATTACAGAACCTGAGAATCAGAGTACTAATAATAAATTTCTGATGCCTGGAATGTCCATCACCTGATGTCTGGGTGAACAAAATGTGACATACGTATACAATGGGATATTACTTAGCTATAAAAGGGAATGAAGTTCTGGTACAGGTTACAATGCCGATGAACCTTAAAAGTGTTATGCTAAGTAAAAGAAGCTACATGTTATACGATTCCACTTACAGAAAATGTTGTGAAGACTAGCTGCCACAGCGGGGGGAGAAAGGAATGGGGAGTGACAAATATGGGCACTGGGTTTATTGTGGGGGGTTGATGGAAATGCTCTGGAATTAGGTAGTCACAGTGGTGCACAGCGCTGTTAAGTATATTAAAAACAATTGAACTGTACATTCCATAATGATTAAAATGGTGCATTTTGTTTTGTGGATTTTATCCCAACTTAAAAAAAAAAGTTAAAAGCAGTTGATTCCTTACCTGCGTGATGCAAGACACATTTACTGAAACGCATTATCTTTGGTGACCCTTTCAACAATCTGAGGCAATCCCTCAGACTGTCCCCTTTTTAGAGAACAGGCCACATTGATGCGTGTCTCCTAAGCCAGGTAACATTTTAAACACCTCACATTACTAACTCAATAATCACGAGAACCCTTGAGGTAGGCATCACTATTACATTTTGGTAAAGAAAGGAGGAAGCAGGTGCTGAGGTTAAGTTTATCTGCAGTTAAGAGGAAGAGCCAGCTTTGAAGCCCAAGCAGCCTGGCTCTAGTTGGAGCTCACCTCTCATGTCCACAAAGGGCACCTCCTGATGGAGATGCTGGCAGAAGGGGATTTGACAGCAGGCCCTGCCATCCAGCCACATCAATGCCCTATGCTTGGTGAGCTTGCCATGCCCCTCCAGTCCCTGGTTATGGCCCAGGATTTCAGAAGCCTTCCTATACTTTTATTATTTTGTTGTTGCTTGTGTCTACAGCACAACGCACACCAATGACACCATTCCTACACGCATAATTCAAAACATTGATTACATTCTTCATGTTGTGCAACCACCTCACTCACCATCTTTGAGTCGTTCCTCCCCCATTAACAGTAAGGTTCCTGTCATGCAAGTTGCTACTGTCACTTTGACCCCATACGGTAGTTATTAAAAGAACAAAATGTCCAAGGCAGACATTTTTTTGCCTAAAAAATGTCTTACGGTGCTTTGAGTTTGTAATTCAAGTCAGTCTGTCATACAGAATCTTACACAGATATTGTTAAGTAACCCTAGTTGTTCTCCCCACACTGTGACAGCACTCTCCTCCTCTCGACTCTATTTCCGATGTCCATTCAACCAGTTCCTGTCCCTTCTGCCTTGTCATCTCACTTTGAGACAGAAGCTGCCTAGTTAGCCTCGTATATCTACTTAAAGCCAAGAAGCACACTCTCCACCAGTATCACTTTGTATCTTACAGTCCAGTCCAATTCAAGCATTTTTAATTTAAACCACTATTGTTCAGTTTTAAGAATACTTCAGTGGTTATTTTTGGTTCAAGTTTTAAAGATTATCTCAGGGTAATAGTTTCAGCAGTTCATCCTGAAGTCTGGAGTCTCTGAGGATTTGTGATTCTGTTCTCCACTTCCTCCTTTTAATCAGGATTCTTCTATGGAATCTTTCATCAAAATGTTCAGTAATGGTATGTGGGTACCACTGATTTCTTCTGGTCTCATGGCAAAGCAGGCAGTTTATGCAGGCAAGCAGCTACACATTCCACAATCTCCTCCTATTCCTGACTCTCCTTCTTCCTTTGTTGTTCTAGATGAAGAGATTATTGTGTCCTGGATGGCTGCTTGCAGGCTTTTAAGACCCCAGGTGCTAGGCAATGAACTAAGAGAACAGAAGCACTAAGCACATTATTAGACCAATGAACTGCAATGTCCCATGAAACCATGACCCTAAACCTCCAAACCAAGGAATCAAATCCTATGGGGTTTTTGGTTGCACATAAACTGTCTCAGCAGTCGTTTTTTTTTTTTCATTGTAAATATATTTATCACAAAACTTTTGCCAACTCAACATTTTACAGAAGTACATCTTACATCAATCTGCTATACTTAAATAGCTGCCACATTTGGACATCTTATCCCCACACTTTGCCCCTTTTGTCCCTTCCATTATTGTGCATGCCTTTGTCCCTGTGAAGGGCTCTACGGTCTGCTCATTTTTGCCCCCTCTTCAGCAAAGAGCTCTGCACTTAGTGAATGCCACTTTGATGTTTGCTAAAAAAAGAAAGATAGAATATGACAAAGCAGATGCTTAACTTGAGGGGCAGCACTGACAAGTTTTCCTGTTTCTAGTCAAAATCAACCCCCTTGTAAAAACAATTTGCTTACCAAAGTGAAAACCACTGTCATAGATTGCACTGTGTCCCCCCAAAACATATGTAGCCATGTGGCTGGGCCATGGTTCCCAATATTTAATGATTGTTGTCCATTTTGCAATTTTCCTATGTAGTATGTTACAGGATTAGGGTGGGACTGTAAATTCCTTCATAAGATCACCTCCCTGCCACAGAGCACAGGGAGTTTCCCTGTAGTATGGCTTGTACTACCCTTTATCCTTTCATCCTACAAGAGAGAAAAGGGAAGCAAGCAGAGAATTGGGAACCTCACATCCAGAAAGCAACACCAGGAGCAGAGTGCATCCTTCAGACCTGAGGTTCCTGTGCCAAGATGATCCCTGAACAAAGAGTGCTGCAATACAAGGACTTTTCTCCAGAGCCAATATGGTGAAAGGCCTTCTCCTGGAGCAGACATCCTGAATTTGGACTTGTAGCCTACTGGACTGTGATGATTTCTTTTGATGAACGGATTTGTGACTTATCAGACACTGACAATAAAATTTCTCTTCATGAAGCCTTCCACTCATGGTGTTTGCTGTTAGTGCAGTACCAGTGACTAAAACAACCACCAACTATTCCTGCATTGTATGGACTTGGTTCTGGTCCCATACAAACTACAAAGGTAGTTTCCCTATTTATTTTTCATTTTTTCAATCAATTTTTAAACTTCACCTTAAATAACGATAGGTAAGCGAGACTTACTAGCTTAAGCTTTTTTTTGCAGTAATTTAGTGAGTTCTTTCTAAGGTAAATGACTTGTTATTTGAGCTACATTACATCATCAGTAATAATAAAAATGGCATAAAATCTGAAATGTCCTGTCTTCCAGCTGGAAGATGAGAGGTGGGTATGTGTTCAAGTTCTCCAGAAGGGATGAGGGTAAAAGACACAAGGCAGAAGCTGGGAACTGAACATGACCCACAGGCAGACGTTCATATCAGTTCTCACCTAGACACTGGGTCACCTTTCTAGCAACTCAAATCTAGTACGGACTTGTCAAGAACACATGTCAAAAGAACTTTTTCTTTGGGAAGTTGGTTTTTTCTCTTTTCTTAAAATATGTTAATTTAATACTTTTATTCTTACATGTTTGGCTGTAAACTCTGTTTCTTCACATACCCAATGTATAAGATCATTTTCTATAGAAAGTCTCATTTTTCCTCTACTATGGTTGAATAGAAATTTGCTTTGTATTACTGATAGCTTAGAAAGGTTTTTTCACCTTTACATCACATCTCAATATTGGAAAAGACACAGTTTTTGAATTTTTGTCACGTAATAGTTTATTTAAAAAAAAAAGTCTAATCCATTGAGTAACAAAGACCAACAGGTGGCACACACACTAAGAAGACACACCCTGGCTTCTACTGGGCTGGCTAAAATCTGTGCCAGGAGACATAAGTGGCCAGGCACTAGTGGAGCTCTTCAGAATACAGGTTAAAAAGCGATGCATATAAAACAAGTTTTCAAACTTGGAAGAGTTTTACAACAGACTTAATTTTTCATGATTTTCCCAAAGCCAGTCATGATATTTATTTAATTTATGGTCTTTAGGGTGTACCTGGAAGAAATAAGACATACTAGGTTAGCAATTACATTTTTTAAATTGACTTTTTAAAGTTATGATGAGGAACAGTAAATTATGATAATTTATCTGAAAAAGATAACTTTTAACCTAATGGGATTATGAGTGTTTCAAATTATGCCTTATACTAATGTAATTCTTTACAGTTTACAGGGTACTCTGCAGTTTAGTGCTGGTCCTCACTGTACCCCAGGGCACATGTGGGGTGGTGATGACATGTCAAATATTAATACCCCATTTCCCAGAAGGAGGTTATAGACCCTGACAAGTTAAACGGATTGCTGAAGTCAGAATAAATGGAGGGGCAGGGACTGGCATACAAGCCTTCAGCTCAGACTTGGCCAGACCCACCGGTGGAAGCTTTAGTGTGAGTCAGACTTAGAAGGCCATGGACAAGGCTACCTAACAGCACCCCCCAGCTACCAGATCCTACCAGGATACCTGTGAGCTGGCCATACTCAACAGAATGAGTAGCTGAAGTAGGACCCAGTTCCGACAAATGTTATCTGAGAATCCAACAAGCACATACTCCAAGGCCGAAAACACCTGCTTTACTGTAGTGGTGACTTTTGAAGGCTAGAATGACTGTGACAAGAGGAAAACCCTCCAGGGCTTAGAGGCAGCAGTGCTTTGAGGCAGTATGTGAGTCGGGAAAGAAAGAGGGCCAGAAGTGACCAAATCACTGGAGGTCAGTTATAAACCACATCAAAGGGACCTGCAAATGACTCTGGATCCTCTGCCCACTGCCAAATAACCCCATGCCACACACTTCTCCTCCAGCAGGTAACAAAATTGGTACCGACATGTCCAAGAAACAGTTTCCACGACAGTAGTACATTTATTTTGCCTCAAAGACAAAATGTCATGGATACAGACAAAATGTCATTTGACAGAGACAAAATGTCATGGCTGAGAATGGGCCTCACCTGCTTCCATTCATTGACGCAAAAAATTCGGTAGGAGTCGTTGCCATATTTACCAATCCCATGAAGCTCAATCGGATACTTCCACTGCTTTGTCAGATATTCATCTGAAGAAAATACCCCACAGATCACATTAGCCTCTAGAAATATGCCTTCCCCATATGTGTGATAATGGGGAAAGGACAGAGACAAGAGCAGAAGGGGACAAGAAAGGACCTTTCCAGCAGCTCCAGGGTATTCTTGCAGCACTTCTGTCTGAACTTCTCAAAATAACTTCACAAAATAACTTCATGTTATTTTGTGCTGTGCTAATGAGGTGGAGGTGACGTCCTCGAGACCAAGAACTGGGCTTTTGGGTTGACTGCCTTCTTCCCTGAATTCTGCCCACATGGCCTAACCCAGCACTGGGCAAACATTTATTGCCTAGGTGAGTGGGAGGCTGCAGTTTGGGCAAGCAGATTGTTTTTAAATACCTCTGCACTTGAGTTAAATGATCTGTCTTAATGTAGCATCCAAGGGCATTGAAGTTTATGGTGTGACTCTCTTAAAAATGCACAATCGATGTTTTCTCTTTGGGGTATATAAGGAGGTACCTGAGAACTTGATAATGGTCTTTGCTCGATGATCATAGAGACCAAGAGGTTTAAGCAGCTCTGATACATCTCTCCAGTCTGCAGTCCTTGCTGCCTCGGCTGATGGGTACTTCTCCAGAAACTCCCAAAGCACAGGTATTGCCATTTTCCCTGGGAAGCAAAAACAACTGTGATTTACAAGCTTCTCAATGGGCTGATTTTAGGTTCAGATAGTGACTCATCTAGAATCTCCTAAAGTGCCTTTTTTTAACCACTGATAGAAGCTATTACTTGAACCAGCAACTACTTTCAGAGTATAAACCAGCACTTACCCATGTGGCTCACTGTTCAAAATATGCTGAAATCTGATCTTGCATGATGTTAGTTTTTCAAGAATTAAATCATCACATAACCAGTACAAAAGCATATAGAACACAAAGTGTCAACAATGTTAGAGAATGCTTTCAGCGGAAATGTGCTTTTGCACATAGCAGAGGGTAGAGGAACAAGAAATAACTGATTTTCACTGATGACCAAAACTCACTTAGAAGTAACAAGAAATCCGCTTCCTAATGCTAAGAAGGCTCTTGATTGTCACGTAGTGTAACTTTCTCATAGGGGAAGTGTTTAAGGACCACAAGGGAAGGCGTAACGCAAGGTCATACAGATTCAAAACTGAACTTGAACCAGGTCTCCTAATCAATTGTTCTTTCTTCTTCTTTACACAATCTCTACCAAGACAAAGATGAAAAGAATCCACAAACCTGAGGTCCGATTGAGAAATATAGTTGCAATGAGAAGTTTCCATGGATCATGAAAAAGTGTTTCCTGAACAAGATTAAATGGTGACCGAGGAGGTGTCCATTTCTTAAAGGCTTTTCGTCTTGGGGGGCTAAGAGCTAAACAAACACATTGCATCAGAGCTCAACGTTTGAAATGGATTTAACATCTCACTTTCTGATTGTGAAAGGAGTACCTTCTTTGTTGTATTTGCTGGAAAAATACAAGCTTGTTTTCCGTTTTTCCACTTGTGTTCGTGGAACAGGTGTGTCTTCTGAAAAGGAAGAGTGAATACTGTTTACAGGCCACATGGTTTAGTCTAACTATAGACTACATAATAAGAACAATGCTACTACTACTTATAAATCATTTATTATGTGCCAGGTAAAAAAACCAAACCCACTGCCATCAATTCTCACTCACAGCAATCCTACAGGACAGAATAGAACTGCTCTATAGTTTCCAAGGAGCACCTGACGGATTCAAATTGCTGACCTTTCAGTTAGCAGACCTAACACTTAACCACTCTGCTGCCAGGGTTACCATGTGCCAGGTAGTGTATAAATTAAATCACTTAACTCTACTAAAGACTTATGAGGTTGGTACTCTTTTATCTTTACATTACAGTTAAGGAAATAGATGTATAGGGAAGTTAAGTCACTTGTCTAAGGTCACACAGCTCGTGTTGGAGCTGAAATTCAAACCTAGGCAGCGTAGCTGCTGAGGCCATGCCTTTAGCACCATTTTACTAGTTCTCTATGCAATGTACATAGTATTAGAAAACTGGAAATATGAAATACTTAAAATTAAAACAGAACTGTACAATGTGGTCATTAAAATATTTTTGAGACTATATCATGAATATTCTCCCATGTCATTAACTTTCAAGTAAAAAAGCTGATTCTACATAAAGAACTGTGAAAGCTGGAATCTGTGTGAGGTGGAAACATATTCGAGATAGAAAACTCAAATATTTTCCACTAAAAGGAGTGACATAAAAGTTGTAGGACTGTACTGCACCTTGTTAAAGGTGGGAAATCTGGAATACCATGATAAACAAGGCATTTCCATCAAGTTCTGGATCTCTGGTTTCACTGTACAATCCAAATTTTATAAAAAAGAAGAAAAATATATAGCTATAGAGATTAGACAGAAATAAACCACAATGGTTTAGCAGTTGTGGTTGAACAGTGATTTTTAATTTTCTGCATTTTTCAAATTTCTTCCCCTTCATGGAACACATTCACGCTTACCAAAAAGGGATGCAGACAAAACAGTACAGAAAAATCTAAGAGGCTTTGAATTTGGACCCTGGAATACTGGTGACTACCATCTACTGGGATGCTCAGTTAATTCAACAGAATATTCAACCAACTTTATCAGACCTCAAGTTTCTAACATCATCACAGTTAATACTGCCTTTAGCCATACCCTCCAAATTTGAATATCAGCTAACAATATCCTACATTTGTATAGTGTGACATCATCTTTTTCACTTCTCACTTCACCTCACAGTGTTTTTGATGTGAACAGGACTAATAAGTGCTGTCACCTCCACTTTGGATGAGGAAGGACTTAGAAATTAAGCAACCATCTCAAAATGATACTTGGATTGACAATAAATTGGGATAAGAATGCAGGAATCCAAATAATTAGTTTTTTTTTTTTTTGGCTATTCTAGTTCGAACAGGTAAAGCCCAGCAGAAAGTGAAAAACATAATGAAGGAAATTGTTCTTACTCACTGATAATTCTCTCTGTGGGTTCCTACAAGTAATTACTAACTAGCCTCCTCTATTCCTAGGAGACCTAAGCTCAGTTTACTTGGCAATTTCTAGCTAAGTCAATGGGAAAACTCTTTACTATTCCACTGGACACCTATTAACTTAAGGATATTTCATCTTATGATGAAAATGCAACTTATTTATGCACAAGATAGATAGGATACTCCCATTATAATTGCAAAAGGACTTTTTAATATTTAATCTGCCTGTACTAGTAATATATGTAAGCCTCAAAAATTTCTTTAAGAAGTTTCAAGTCTTTAAAGAATAGACTTAATTCCTAGACGCACACAGCCATCTTCTATGAAGGTGGACAAAGTCTGGGGACAGAAAAGACATGAAATCATGAGTGGATTTGAGAGCAGGAATTAAGTCTTAACCCCTTGTGCTGTGTCCCCATAGAATATTAAGTAAAATTACTATTCTTCTTTAAAGGAGTTTTTCATTATATCATAATGGCATAATGAATAACTGATACAGGACCGTTCTAAAGGCCTCCTTTTTCTCTCTTATACACTAAAGTATTATAAAAGCAAAACTGCTAAGCTCTCAACTCTGTATTAAGAGCATATTACAAATAATAGATGAACTATGTGATTACAGTTTTGAATTATTTAGAGCTGCTTTAAAGCATTTTAGAGAAGCATTACATTATAATCGAAGGTAAAAATGACAATGCTATATGCAAAATTAAATTGGAAGTCGCACATCAGCATTAAGTAACAGGAAGGGTATGAAAAGAAGACATTGACCAGTCTATGTACAAAAGGCATCCTTCCTAAATCTTTTCACAGCAAAGTCTTTTAATTTTCCTCAAAATCTTAGGATTACTGGCTGGAAAAGAGAATGAGAAGAAGTAAAAGCACTGTTGAGGCAAGTCCCAGATGCTGCACCGGGGAGATGGCCACAGCTGTTAATCATACAACTCTCCTCTGCTAGGGACATCAAGGTTGAATCCAGCTAAATCTCTCTCTGCCATAGGAAAGGGCTTGAACCAGCTGGACAGCTCACAGTTCAGACAGGCAAGGGACCAAGAGTGACTACTACAATGCAGGTGATATTTGGCCTCATTCTTGGCTGCAGTCACACAACAATGCAGAAGCATGACATACAAGATCCAGAGGAAAAGTCCTCATTATACAATTGTTAACAGCATTTTAAAGCACTCAATACCTTGAAGTTTTTTCACAGAAGTAAAGTTTTCTTCGGTTTGTGAGCAGCTGTAGTCCATCTCAGAGCCACATTTTAAAATGTCAGTACGCAAATGTTTCTTCCTCTCTCCAGCTTCTACTTTGGTTTTGATTTCCTCAGAGTTTAAAAAGGTGTTCTCACTTTTCTTGTGTTCTGCTTCTCTGGTCAAACATAATTTGTTTATGCTTTCAGAAGTCAGTTTTTTAAAATGAGACTTTGATTCAGACTGCGATGATTTCTCTCTGACAAGTCTCTTTTCTTCATCAGTCACAATGAGGATCTTGTCACCTGCTTTGACATCGGATACACAGAGTGTCCGCTTAAGCTGACTCTCTTGTGCAACAGGCCCACCCTCACCAGCTGCTGTGTTAGACACAGACTCTCCTTTTCTAGTACTCTGAACAGAATCCGAAAGACTCTTCCCACACTCTTTTTTAGTTTTCTTAGTTTGTATGCTTTTCAAAATAGTCATCTTTTCTTTTGACTTTCTAATCTTTCTCAAGTTAACATCACTACCATCCTCATCTTGTTTCAAAGACAAATGAATGGCAGTAAGATTAGATAGTCCTCCAACGTGATGGCACTCAGCTTGGCTGCTACCCTGCAGTTCTGAACTGCCGTGTGGCATAGGGAACATATCTTTCTTCTGTCCCCTTCGTGTCCTGAGGTTCCACTTTGATATGTTACTTTCCTTTTGTACTTGGGACGTGAGAGGTGTCGTGTCTTTGTATCTTGATTTGATGTCCCTTTTAGAAAGTACAGTAAAATCAAAATCTTCTGGCTTAAGAGAAGTTTCTCCATTTTTATGAAGGTAATTAGTGAGTGAACTTTTGGATCGGAACTTCAGTCCTTGAGGGCTAGAAAATGATATTAAAAGAAACTTATTCCTAGTAAATAGAAGTAACTTTTAAAAAGAATTAGACTATATTTCATATTGTAATTAATAATTTCCAAATGTTGACATGGATACTGCTTTTGTCATTTACAATACACAGCAGTGCTAAGATGGTACTTTTAAATGGTTTCTTCCGTGATAGTATAATTTTATAACCATAATTTAAGTATTCTAACCCGCACAGTAGGAGGGACAAAATGTATGTAAGTATTCCCAAATTACTTGATATGACTAACCAGTGACACTGAAGAAAGAAAATCCACAATGGATCTATAGTAAAAATAACAATAAATCCAGATTCCTACTGTGCTATCCTATTACATATCTAGAAAAAATACATTTGGCTCTGCTATCTTTACCACCTTGCATGCTTACCTGACAAAATATACATCAAATCTTCCCGCTGTTTTCCCAGACAGCCTTTGCTTCACAATTCTTTCCCAACCATAGGGAACAGATTTATGGCATTCTGTCATTACAGTATCACCAAACTGAACAGAAGCAATGGGTTCGCGGAGCAGGGAATTACAGTCACTGCGGCTTTTTATCACTGCTGGTTTCTCATTTTCTCTTACTCTTTCTGATCCCAGGGCAGTATTTTCCTCACTGAAAAACAAGGTGCAAGTGATTAGCTTATTTAAAACTTATTTTCTGGTGTTTATTCAATCTCAGTCTATGACAGGGTAGGAAGTGTACAGATTATTTGGATAAAATGTGAGATTAAAGTCAGTATGGGCTAGTCTAGTGCTATGAAGCAAGCTATCTTCAGATTTCTGCCCTCAAACATGGGTTAAAAAGAGAATTATCTGCACAATGGAAAGCTTAAGTTACTTGCTAGACATTTTTTTTTTTCCTTTTGGTTAATCACTGAATAAGACTTTATAAAGATTTCTGGTGATACATGCCATAAGTTTAATATGTACCAATATCTGAGCTCTTAATCTGGGAGCAACAGAATTGCTTAACTGCCAGTGAGACACTCCTCCTCCCCAAACAAGTGAAATAAAAATTCGATGTGGGTGCATTTTTCTGGGGGACAGTGGTACATCACTCTCATCGGATACTGTAACTCTCCAAAAAAGTAAATCATTTCTGGTATTTGCAAATGTTCTTCAATCTTGATCCTCATGATAATTTTGTGAGATAGGTAACATGAGGATTATTCTTATCTTGTTAATAAAAATTGAGTAACAAAAAGTTCCTTGCAAAACTGATACCAAAACGTAGGTCTATCAAATCTTAGTTTAAGACTTCTCTCTCCCTGTACTGTTATCCAAAAACTTCAGTAGGGTGTACAGGAGTTGGAATCAACTCAACAGCAGCGGGTTTGGTTTGCATCCTAATTATATGTTTTGAAAGTTGGATAGGTCCAAAAAGATCATCTAGCCCAGGCAGTTTTTTAAAGCAGGAGGTAATGATTAAGTAGAAATAGAATCAACGTTTTCTAGTTTAATTTGGGTTCAATAACTTTTGGGAGCCTGGGTGAGATCTGTTAAGTTACATAGTTCACAACTTTAAAAACAGGGAATCCTGGTGAAAACAGCACAAATGCTGGGGTCAACCGACTGGGCTCAAATCCCACCTCCATTTACCAGTTGTGTGTTCAAGAGCAAGTGACTTAATCTCGCAAACCCTCGCTTTTATATCTGCAACAAACGAGGTAATATCTCCTTTGCCCTCAGAGGACGAAAATCTGAAAAAAGCAGGTAAGCCATTTGAGCCCAAACCACACGTATACGAGTGCTCAATAAATGACTCTGATTCCCCTCATGTTACTTCTCTAAGAGCCCATTTCTGGCGTGACCTTGGCTGCTGAACATGACAATATATAAAATCTAGGTCCAGCTCCCCCAAGGGCTTCCACAGCAGTTCCAACCCGAGTAAATCTCTCCTTGCACCACAACTCCCCCCCGCCCCGCTCCTCCTAGCACCTAGTCGTTTCAGGGAAGAAAACGGGCTGAACCCACCGGAGGGAGTACCTGCGCTTCAGCCCTCGCTCCCAGGTACTAAATCTCTGAGCCTCAACGCCTCCGTCGAATCTACAATTGTCAAGGTTAGAAAGGCCGACACGCCTCATAAATCTACCCTCCCATTTTACAGGTGGTGAACCTGAGGCCCAAACGGGGACAATAACTTGCCGGAGGTCACTCGCCCGGTCCAGGACCAGGCGCTCACTTGAGGCGATTGAAGGGTCAGCTCCGCAGTCCCCCACGTTCAGCCTCTCCATCCCGGTCACGCTCCACAGGCAGGCTCCGGCTGCAGCAATTAGGTGCAGCTCCGCAGCCGAGAGGTCTTCAGAAACTGGCCGGGAGGAGTAACATGTGTAAGTTCCTTCAGTTCAGTGTTCTAGGTTGAAATCACAGGCTAAAGAAGGCGAAAATCACTCGGACCCCACAGCTTCTTTCCCGCCACCCCCGTCCTCTGTCCCAGCCCCCATTTTCACGGCTTAGCCAATCAAATCTTTTGTCGAAAAGCTGCACCCTCCACCCTTCTCAGCCAATCGCACGGGTTCTTATTGCGCATGCGTCTTGCAGGCTCCAGGTCCATCTTCGCTTTTGCTCCTAGTCCGGCCCTCTCCTTTAGACATGCGCATTCGAAAAACAACCTCGGCCTCGGGCCTAGCTTACTGCGCATGTGCGTTGCCAGGGGTAGCGCAGGTAGCCAAAGTGGCTTGCAAAGCCCGTCCTGTTGCTTAGGCCGGGAGGAGGGGCCCGAGGTGAGAGGGAAGCCGCGATGCGGGCCGTGTTAACGTGGAGAGATAAAGTCGAGCACTGGTGAGGAGAGTGGTAGTGCGGGAGGAGAGGGAGGCCGAGCCTCGGCGGGAATGGCGGGAGCGGTTGTGGGAAAGCACTGTGGTTGCCACGGGTGACGGGCCTGCGTCCTGGGCTGCAGGGCACTGAACACCTGGTATCGGAGACTACGAAGTCACCGCCCCTTTCTCTTTGCCGATGAGGACAGGCTTGGAGAGCGGGTTGTGCCACGCGTGCGGCAGTGTCCTCTGCCGGCGGTTTTACATATGATCACCATCTGGTCTGTCCTTCCCTCACAATTCATCATAGACCCGTTTTACCACTATCACCGTATTTCCCAAAACTTTTGCCACTTCCGGGTATTACGAAGCCTCTCGTTTATTTGGCGGTTTTCTAGTTGTTTTGTTTTTGTTGTTTTAATTCTCTCACTTATTTTCGCTTAAATATGATTTTACAAGAAATTGTCTTACTCCATACCTCCGTGTAAGATAACTTTGAAATTAGAAGAAGGGAGAAACAAAACGATGTTAATAAATTGTAGCAAGATACTGTCACTAGGGAGCCTTAAGCCCGAGGTCTACCCCCAAACCAAACCCCCTGCTGTCGAGTGGATTGCGACTCGTACATAGAACTGATCCAGAATTTCTAAGGAGCGTCTGGCAGATTGCAACTGCTGACCTTTTGGCTAGCAGAGATAGCACTTAACCATTAAGTCTGAGGTCTACTGTATCTGAAACCAGAGATCTGGCAAGTATGGTGTTGGTATTTATTGTTGTGTAGTCGATTCTGACTCAGGGTGACCCCAAATGTTATGGAGTAGGCCTGTTCCATAGGTTTTCAAAGCTATGACATTTCAGAAGCAGATCACCAGATCTTTCTTTCTGAGTACCTTTGGATGGGTTTCAACTGGTAACGTTTCAGCTAGTAATTGAGTGCGTAGCGTTTTGCTCCACAGAAGTCCTGATACTGTCATCTCGAGAGGTGCCTTGATGAACAGTATCAAACCAAGACTTTCTCTTGTGCTTAATTAGAAGATTTAGAAGAGAACTGAAAGAAAATTACTTTCTCACCTTATGTATGATTCAGTGCTATTTAATTTCTTCTTCAGTTTATCACTTAAATCCATTACAGAACAGGACACTTTGGAAAATACTGACTTTTTGGATAGTTCTCAGCCTCACTTTCACAATCTTCCTAGACAATTGTTGCAGCTTCATTAGCAAGCCATTGTTTTGGCCACTGGGACAGAATACTCGCCATTCCTATCTTTGATTAGGCTTTTCTCTGTGTGAAGCATATCCTGATCTGACACTGAAATCCTAACCATCGTTTCAGGCTCCCTTTGCTCCTTCTCCAGTGAGCTGAAGGCTGTCTCTTCTGTGCTCTGCACCAGTATTAGTTCACTCTGACTCTGTGCCAAGTGCTAGGCTGCCAACTTCAAGTCCTTTATTTCACTGCCACCTTACAACAGCCCTCAGAGGTAGGTACACCAATTGCCTCTATTTTACATATAAGGAAATTCAAGCACAGAGAGGACAAATGATTTACTAAGGTCACACAGTAAGTAGTGTAGCCAACTCAGTCTTCCTCACTGCAAAGCCCGTGCTCTTAATACTACTTTAATTTCTCCTGGTGTTATAGAGGTTGGAAATGCAAATGCCTGTAGAACTCATGCAGGCAGCCACACATGGGAAATGCTTATTTACATCTTAAACAGAAAGAAATTGCTTAGTTTTCTTTCCTAGGACTATTCTTCCATTTCCACATCCCACTTTTTTTGGAAACACATAGCCCTGAAAGTATATCTTTTCACTTTGTACTTTGAATAATGATTTGAGTGAAAAAACTTCTTTAAACTTTTCTTTTAACTCTGTTCTAAGGGTATAAATGGCACAAGGTGGTGGTACCTGACAACTGAGCATTTGCCTTTGCTGTCAGAGAGTAATAGGGAGTGGCCTGCAGTGTGGCAAACTGGAGCACTCATGCTTTGCCTGAAAAGGGACAGCTGCTGCTCAGCTTCTGCCAATTGCTGCCACCCGGAAATTTGGCCTAGTGTGCCTAGATCTTCCAGCTTTCAGCACAAGCTAGAATCTGGATTTTTTTTGTGTGAAATGTCCTCATTTTGAAATGTTGGCACCTAATTTAAACAGCAACAACAAAATAAAACACTAGGCCAAACAAAACATTTGCTGGCCATGTGCAGCCTGAAGGAATGGCTCCCAGTTTTCAACCCCTGGCAGAGCACTTTGTTCGTTCCTCTTTGTGGCACTTTGAGCCTGTCAAGTGTAATAGTTATTTTTGATTCTGTCCATCCCGGGAGTCTATAAGCCGCTTAAAATAAACAATGGCTGTGTCTTATTTATTCTTAAATTATTCCAGTGCTTAGTCACATCAGTGGTGGTTGTTACTATTTGGTGGGTATATATATGAATGAATGAATAAGTGAGAGGATGAATGAGGACTGCTTATCTGTTTCTTGGGCCCATCACCAGTATGAAACAACAACATACTGAAGTCCTATAGACCAGCAATTCTGATGGCAGCTAGATTGGCCAGCTGATAGCCTAGATTAAGACGAAACAAAACATTCAAATAAATAAATACATAAATAAAAAGACAATAAAAGTCAAACATTGATTAGTCCTCCCTAGCTCAGTTAGCTGCTGTCTCCTGGTGCACTGTTCTGCCTGCAGTCTAACCTTGCACCATAGCAGGAATTCCCTCTTTCGAGCCCTACAGTGATTTTGCCACACTAGTTCTCATACACTTAGAGTGAATCTCACTTACCTTCCAGGTTACTGTGTGGCCTTCTTTACCCTCTCCCGTCATGCTTGCGAGCATTTAAATTTATGCTTTGCCAGTTCATCCCAAAACTCCGTTTGCCTCATCAAAGGCCCTACCCAAATATTTTCTGATTTGTTCCTGAACTTTTCCTTGAAAGCACCACTTTAGTTTCGTCTCAACCATGATGCCTCATTAGACTAACCCGCCTTAGTCCATTTATAGCATCTGCTCTAACTTTCATCCACAGGAGCTAATATTTACCGATTATTTGCTGTGGGACAGACAGTGTTCACTTATATTATCTTGTTGATTCTCTGCAACACCACTGTGAGGTGGGAATTGTTCTTTTATTTATAAATGAAACACATTGAGACTTAAATTTGTCTAAAATTGTGAAGCATGTTAAGTGGGGCTGGATCAGATTGTGTGCACAGTTTGGAGATGTACCTTGGGCTTTCAGTTTACAGTGGGATGGGCACAGGGTTGGCAGAGGACAATTTGCAGAACTCACCATCTGTTTCTACAGAGGAAACTGATGATATGTCTTTTCAGTAGAGACGTGGGGCAGGTGGGGGAGGGAGACACCCTACAGTAGAGCAGATTGCCTACAGATAAGTGGGCTCCTCAGCAGCAGCTGGCTGACTGTTATGGATGGACATATGCTCCCCCAAAATATGTGCTATAAATCCTAACCTCTGTGCCCGTGGTGCTAATCCTATTTAGGAATGGGTCACCTTTGTTATGTTAGTGGAGCAGAATTAGTGTAGGGTGTATTTTGGGTCAGTCTTTTTTGACAGTAAATGGAAGATGTATGCCAAGCCACATGAAGATCACTCAAGAGCAGAAGCTTAGAAAAGACAAAACTTTCCTCCAGAGCCAACAGAGAGAGTAAGCCTTCCCCTATAGCTGACACCCTGAATTTGAACTTCTAGCCTCCTAATCTATGAGAAAATAAATTTATTTGTTAAAGGCACCTACTTGTGGTATTTCTGTTATAGCAGCACTAGAAAACCAAGACAGTGACCATCTATAGGGAGTTCCTGGCCAGACTGGGACATTGGACTTTTGTGCTGTCTAGGATCCTTTCCAGTTCTGAGTTTCTGTAGTCTTGTATATAATTAGAGTACAAGGGGTTCAAGATAAAATCCTTTCAGTTTGTCATTATGTATCTAGGACAATGCCATGCTCTGTGGGTCTACAAATATATAAAACATGGTCACTTGTTCTCAAATTGCATATAACTATAATTAAGGGGACAAGATAATATGTAAAACATAGAGGAATCTGTAATTAGGAGCTAAATTCTGTTGCAAAGATTCTAAGTACAGTAAGAGTTTAGATGAGGGCAAATCAGGTGTGGTTTTTCAGGAAATTGAAAGTGAATATTCATGCCCAAGAGGAAAGTAGTTCAGGCTTGGCACAAATGAGATACTTAGAATTGACACTTATGAAGCAAAGAGACCGCTTGGGAACCACTTCAATGAGCCCAGATATGTATAAGACAGAAAGGGCACCACACAGCCAAGAGTGACCATAAAAATCTAATACACCATCGTATCAGCTCCCAGGCACTAGGCTTTGTCGAGGCAGCCGTGGCCATCTTCCATGCATCTGCAACCACCTTGTAAGGTAAAGTGTTGCTTTAACAGAAATACTGTACATGGATGGCTTTAACAAAAATTTCTTCTCTCACTGTCTAGGAGGCTAGAAATCTAATTCAGTACGCCAGCTCTAAGGGAAGACTTTCTCTCTTTGTCAGTTCTCAGGGAAGGTCCTTGTCATCAGTTTTCCACAGTTCTAGGAACTTCTCAGTATGGAACCCCACATGTATAGGATATATTCATACCTGGTGCTTCTTTGTTGGTAGCGTGATGTTCCTAATATCTTCTCTTATATATCTCAAAAGATAGTGACTGAAGTGTCAGTGCTGTCTTGTAGATTGAGTCCTGCCTTAACAATATAACTGCCTGTAATCATGCCCCTTTAACATCATAGAGGTTAGAAATTACAACACATAGGATAATCATGTCAGATCACAAGATGATGTGCAACCACATAATCCTGAGAATCATGGCCTAGCCAAATTGACATACATTTTGGGGGACACAGTTCAATTGTAACAGTCCACTCTTTAACTCCCCGAAGTTCATGGCCTTGTCACATGTAAAACACATTCACTCTACCATGTTATCCCAAAAGTCTTAACTGTAAGCACCAAATCTCATGTTGTGGAGATTTTGTCTGTGAAATTTAGAATACAGGTTATCTGCTTCCGAAATACAGTGCTGCAGCAGGTACCAGGTAGACATTTCCATTACAAATGGGAAAAGTTAGAGAGAAAGAAGGGATAACAGGCACCAAGCAAGTCAGGAGAACACATTTTGTTAGCTCTGCAGGCTTGAAAATAATCCTCTCTTCTCTGAGACCATTTAGGCAGACTCTGGGTGTTAGCCACACACTCTGGATTGTACACGGAAGCTCCTTGGCCCTGGGCTTCAGCTCTGTCTTCCATGCTGACTAGAATGGTAATTCTGCTCCCTGGCTCTTGGATGACCCCATCTTCCTACTCCGTCTGAGTGGCAACCCAACCCCCTTGGCACTGGCAGGCCCTGTTTTGCCCTTTGAGCATGGCAGCCCAGCCTCCTCAGCTTTGGGCAGTAGATCTGGCCCCATCCTGCTGGCACTTGTGAAAGGCAGCCCTACACTGCAGAACTGACATGATGAAGATCTGACTCTTTGAAACCTTTCAGGCTGTGGTCCCAGCCTTTGAAACCCAGGAGCCATGACTCTACCCTTTTGAGATTGAGGCAGCTCTGCTTCCTGTGTTCCTTACCAGCTTCTGGTTACTGGTTCCTTGGCCTCTCAGCTTGTTGGGTCTCTTGGGCTGGTCTAGCATCTGCTCTTAGACAGGTATTCCATAGCTCTGTAGCTCTGCCAGTAAGTGCCTGGAGGTACTCTGCCCAGCCTGTAAAACTCAGCCAGAAGGCACTCAGCTCCTTTGCTGCATGAATTGGCAAGGCTAGCTCCATCAGTGGAGCTAGGCTCCGTGAAGGCTAACTCTACCATGTGCCTGGACACACCCCACTACACCAGGAAGCCTCCTATGAAAGGCACCCAGCTCTTTCACTCTGTGGGTCAACTTCTGTGCCATCCTGACCAGTCTCCTGTAGCTGCTGCCGCCATTTCTCTGTTGCTGCTTCTCAACATTTATGCCATCTCCAGTGTTACAACTCTTCTTGCTTCTGAGTCCTCATGAGATTTGTCTTTGATGTCCATAATTCCACCAACAGTCTCTTCTAGGCTTTTACTATTAGGCACTTTAAAACTTTTTCAGCCTCTACCATTACTCAATTCCAAAATTGCTTCCATATTTTACATATCTGTTAGAATAGCTTCCTATTCCATGGTACCAAATTCTCTCATAGTTATCTAGTGCAGATGTAAAAGAGATAGGGTCCCTTTAAGTGGGAATCAACTCAGTGACAATGGGATTTTTGGTTGGGGCTGTAACAGAAATACCAGAAGTGGATGGCTTTAACAAACAAATTTATTCTGTTACAGTCTAGGAGGCTAGAAGTCTGAATTTAGGATACCAACTGTGAGGGAAGCTTTGCTGTCTCTGTTGGTTCTAGGGGAAGGTCCTTGTTGTCAGTCTTGCCCTGGTCTAGGAGCTTCTTAGCATGGTGACTCCAGGTCCAGAAGACATGCTCTACGTCTACAGCCTCTGTCTTAGTAGCATGAAGTCTCTCTCCTTTTCTTCTCTCTTTTACATCTCAAAGACATTGACTCAAGATACAAGTAATCCTATAGATTGAGTCCTGCCTCGTTAACAACTACCTGCTATCCTGCCTCATTAACATTGTGAAGGTTAGAATTTATAACACCTAGGATACTGACATCAAATCACAAAATGGCAGACAAGGACACAGTACTGGCAGTCATAGCCTAGCCAAGTTGACACACAGTTTGGAGAGACACAATTTAATCTGTAACACTGATTTGCTTCTGTCAAGAAGGATGCCCAACTGGAAAGGGCATACCCACCTGTTTCCCTTGTTTGAGTTTCACCATCATCCAGCCATGTGACGTTAGACAAATGCTGTCATGGATTGAATTGTGTCCCACCAAAAGTATGTGTAGTAATTTGACTAGGCCAGGATTCTCTGTATTCTGTGATTGCCCTCTATTTTGTGAATTTCTTATGCTGTAAATCCTTTTCTCTGCTTGTGGCTAATAGGATGCTTATGTTAAAAGAAGATTAAGGTGGGCTAACATTGCAGAGAATGGGTATTCCAGAACAGCTAATTGTGCTTTAAGGAATCTGTATATGGATCAAGAGGCAGTCATGCAAACAGAGCAAGCAGATATTGCGTGGTTTAAAGTCAGGAAATGTGTATGTCAGGGTTGTATCCTTTCACCATACCTTTTTAATCTGAATGCTGAGCAGACAATCCAAGAGGCTGGATACTACAAAGAAGAAGGAGGCATTAAGATTGGAGGAAGACTCATTAACAACCTGTGTTATGCAGATGATGGCACCTTACTTGCTGGAAATGAAGAAGATTTGAGACACTTACTGACAAAGATCAAGGACCACAGCCTTAAGTATGGATTGCACCTCAGCATCAGGAAGACAAAAATCCTCACAACTGGACCAGTAAGCAACATTGTCATAAATGGAGAAAAGATTGAGGTGGTCAAGGCTTTCATTTTACTTGGTCCACAATCAACACCTGTGGAAGCAGCAGTCAAGAAATCAAGAGATGCATTGCATTGGAAAAATCTGCTGCAAAGGACCTCTTTAAAGTCTTCAGATGTAAGGATTTCACCATGAAGACTAAAATGTGCCTGACCCAAGCAGTGATATTTTAGTCGCATCATATGCATGTGAAAGCTGGACAATGAACAAAGAAGACAGAAGAAGAATTGATGCCTTTGAATTGTGGTTTTGGAGAAGAATGTTGAATGTACAATGGACCGCCAAAAGAACAAACAGATCTGTTCTGGAAGAAGTCCAACCAGAGTGCTCCTTGAAAGCAAGGATGGCAAGACTGTGCCTGCCATACTTTGGACGTGTCAGGAAAGATCAGTCCCTGGAGAAGGACGCCATGCTGGGTAGAGTGAAGGGTCAGCGGAAAAGAGGAAGACCCTCGATGAGATGGATTGACACAGTGGCCGCAAAATGGGCTTAAGCATAAAAATGATTGTGGAGATGGTACAAGACTGGGCAGTGTTTCGTTCTGTTGTTCATAGGGTAGCTATGAGTTGGAACTGACAGAACGGTACCTAGTAACACAGGGTGAGACTGCCACACCATTGCTAAGGGAGTTTCCATGGAGTGTGGCTTGCACCACCTTTGATCCTTTTATCCTGCAGGAGATAAAAAAAAAGAGAAGCAAGCAAAGAATTGGGAATCTCACACCATCAAGAAAGCAGCACCGGGAGAATGCGTCCTTCAGACCTGAGGTTCCTGTACCAAGATGCTCCCGGATCAAAGACTGATGCAATACAAGGACTTTCCTCTAGAACAGACATCCTGAATTTGGACTTGTAGCCTACTGGAATGTGTAAGAATAAACTTTTCCTTGATAAAGCCATCCACTTTGTGGTATTTCTGTTAGAGCAGCACTAGCTGCCTAAAACAAACACCTTGCCTCTGGGTGCTCATCAATAAAAAAAGACCAGTAGAGGCCTGCCCCATCTGCTTCATTGTGTTATTATAAGGTTTGAATGAGATAATATAAGTTCAAACTTTAAAAACTCTTAATTGTTGAATACATGTGAAGAATTATTAAGGAAAGCTTTTGAGATCAAGGGACCCTGTATCAAAACCTTTCTGAATCCTACATGTAATACTGTAATACCTTGAATGAATGATAAATGCCTATACCTTTTTTTGTTGTAGATAAGGTATGGAGATGTACCAATTTGTAAACTGTAGGATATGCTAATAACAGCCATAACGAAGGCCACAGTACATAGGTTACAGCATGGGCCGTGGAGCGAGGCTGCCTGGGTTTGAATCCTAGCGCTACTTCTTTGTAGCAGGTTACTCTTGGCCAAGTTATTTAGCTTCTCTGTGCCTAGGTTTTCTCATCTACACAATATAGGATTGTTGTAAAGGTTAAATGCAGTGATTGTGAGGATGACACAGGACCTAGCAACTTTCCCTTCTGTTATAAAGTCACTCTTGAGTTGGAGCTGACTCAAGGGTGCCCACCACCAACAAAAAGGGTTAAATGGCGTGATACATGGGAAGCACATAAAGTGCACCTGCCACACACAGTAAAGATGTGTCTTCAGTAAACATTAAGCATAACAAAACCCACTGCCATTGAGTCGGGTCTGACTCATAGCAACCCTATAGGTCAGAACAGACCTGACCCATAGTCTCCAAGGATTGCATGATGGATTTGAGCTGCCAACTTTTTGGTTAGCAGACATAGCTCTTAGCCCACTACGCCACCAGGGTTTCTAATGTTAGACGTAAGTATTGTTAAAGTATCAAGGGTGTTATGGCTTGAATTCTGCACCACCCCCCCGCCAAAATGCTGTAAATCCTAACCCTGATAGCTGTGGTTAAGGAGCCTTGTGGGACAATGGGTAAGCACTTGGCTGGCAATGAAGAGCTTGGCAGTGTGAACCCAGCAGCTGCTCCATGAGAGACAGATGTGGCAATCTGCTTATGTGAAGATTACAGTCGTAGAAACCCAATGGGGCCGTTCCACTGTGTCCTAGAAGGTTGCTTTGAGTCAAAATGGACTCCTTTTCCTTATACCGGTGGTTACAATCGTGGTTACAATTGCATTTGAGAATGAGTTTTCTCTGTTATGTTAATATGGTAGTACTAGTGTAGAAACCAAACTCAGTGCTGTCCAGTTGATTCCAACTCAAAACAACCCTGAAGGACAGAGTAGAACTGGGGAGCAAGACTAGTGGATTTCAACTACCTACCGGTAGCAGCTGGAGCTTGCTGTTGCTCTTAGCTACTGAGCCGCCAGGGCTCCATTAGTGTGGAGTGTGCCTTAAACCAATCTCTGAGATAGAGAAGCGGATTAAGCAAAAAGCAAGCAAGCCCTCTTGGAGGAAGATAAACGCCAAGCCCCACGAAGATCACTGAGGAACTGAGGGACAGAAGCTGAAAAGAGATGAGGGCCTTCCCCAGGAATGGACAGAGAACCTTCCCCTAAACAGGCATCTGAAATTGTTGACAGTGCTGGGTGACATGTTCTTACAAGAACCCCTTGAACTAATGAAATCATTTGCCAGGAATATTCCAGAATCTTTGTAACGTGGCTCCAGCCTGGTGTTCTAGCCTCATCCCTCCCTACTGCCTTGCAAACAGGCAGGCAAATGTTTGAAACCTGATTATTTGGATTTATTACTATTTGCCACGTTCATGTCTTTTTGTTCTGTCCCTCCTGCCTGAAATGCCCTGGTGGAGCAATGCTCAAACACTTGGCTGTTAACTGAGAGGTCGGTGGTTGTCACCCATCCAGCGGCTCCATGAGAGAAAGACCTGCAGTCTGTTTCTGTGAAGACTGCAGTGCAGAAAACCTTCGCGTTCGCTCTCCTCTGTCACATACAGTCTGTGAATTGGAGTCGACTTGATGACGTACAACAACAACCCAGTCACCTCCTACATGTCTCAGAAGCCCTACCCATTTCAAGTATTGTTTTCTTCATAAAGCCTTTCTCCTGATTCTCCCTGAAAACCAGAATGTTGTGTCTTCTTCCTTTGGAACTTCTAATGCACACTTTAATTTATCTTTTAAAGCCTAGCCGAAGGGGCCCATGGAAATGCTGGTGATACGTAGTGGTTAAGAGCTGCAGCAGCTAATGGCTGGCAGTCACCAGGAGCTCTTTGGAATCTCTGTGGGGCAGTTCTGTGCTGTCCTTCAGGGTCACTATGAGTCAGAATTGACTCGATGACCATGGATTTAGGGGACCTTTGATTGTAAAATAGCATTAGTTTAAATATTACTAAGGCAAGAAAAAAGTTAAACTGATACACCATCAGTTACAAGACACAGCCTACCTTCGAAGATGTTAAAATGTGACAAAATGTTTGCCTTAGAACGGGTGGCATATGGTAGTTCTTTGTAAGAGTGTCTGGTTCACACCTCCTGCTGGATTGTAGTTTCCTGGAAGGCAGGGAGAGGCTGTGGTTTACTCATTCTGTATCTGTTGGTGCCTGGTTTCAAAGAGGTACTCAGTAAGTGGTTTTGTGAGCTAGTGCTGCTCTAACAGAAACAGCACAAGTGGATGGCTTTAACAAAGAAAAGGTTATTCTTGCATAGTCCAATAGGCTGCAAGTCCAAATTCAGTATATCCACTCAAGGGGAAGGCTTTTCCTCTTTGTTGGCTCTGGAGGAAGGTCCTTGTGTTGCATGAGTCTTTGGTCAGGTAGCGTTTTGGCGCAGTGACCTCAGGTCTGAAGGACACACTCTTCTGCTGGTGCTGCTTTCTTGATGGTATGAGGCTCCCGACTCTCTTCTTGCTTCCTTTTTATCTGTTGCTTGATGAAAGGACAAAAGGTGATGCAAGTCACACTCCAGGGAAACTTCTGTTACATTTGAGCTGGGAGGTGACCTTAGGAAGGGTGTTACAGTCCCACCTTAATCCTCTCTAACATAATCCACTGTGTTAACCAGAGGTAGAGATTTGGATTTATAGCACAGGAAAATCACAAAACAGAGGACAGTCACAAAGTACTGGGAATCATGGCCCAGCCAAATTGCTACACACATTTTTAGGGGTACACGTTTCAACTCCTGACAATAAGTATTTGATTCACTGGAAATAGCAGTGAAACTCTAATACATGACCAATTTTTCAGAGACATGTGGATTCGCTGGCTCTCACCTATTCTCTTGGGCTGTTGAACCCTATTGGTGTTATTAGAAGAGTTAGTGCCCTTGACTTTTGACTCACTGGATCATTTCTGAGGTCTGGCTTCAACGTGAGTAGAAATTTGGGGCACCTAACAGAGTGGATTTTGATTGAATGGTCTGCCCAGATGTAGTGGTTGAATAGAATTTGCATCCAAATGCAATTCTTAGCCATTATTTTTCTCCCTGACACATAAGCAGTGTTTCACAGTGGAAATAAAGTCTGCTTTTCTGGCCATTAGCAGACCTCATAATTTTGATTCCTAATTGCCCTTTTGTCTTCTCTCCTGTTTAGTGTCTATGACCTCGCATTTAAGCCCGATGGAACCCAAGTGATTTTGGCTGCAGGAAACAGAATACTGGTAAGATTTTGTCTGAGTTTCCTTTTTAAGTGCTTTTCTTTCCCCCACCCTCTTGTAAGTACTCTGAAATTTGACCCTTTTTTCCTTTTGCGATTAAAAAAGGCAAGGCGGAAAAACCAGTCATTACTTTTTAATGGGGAAGGAAATGGGCTATTTAAACTAGGTAAGTAAACTGTCTATCAGATAGGAACCTGTGAATAATACCTCCGATCTGGTCATTAATCTTCCCTTTGACTTTGAGAGACCCGTGAAAGAGTTGAAAGCAATTAATCAAAATGCCTTTGAAACCAGGCCAGTGTCACTTCATATTTTGTCTCCCTGAAACATTCAAGCAACAGAACTGAAGGTGCTCCCTCCATGAGGAGCCCGAAAGCCTGACCCCAACTTTGTAGGCATTGGCCTGCCTAAACAATCCCGTATGGATGCATTCTATTTTTCATGCTTTCAGAGAATATAGCCTCCCTCTGGAACCTATTCCCGTGTATACAAGTAAATTTCAGGGAGCTCTTTGCTTCTGACCTAAAAACCTCTATGTGCTCCCTCCCTCTTCCTGTGTAAGTCTCCTTCCTCTTGCTCTGTTGCCTCTAGATAGGCAGCCTGGCTGCCCAGCATCCTCTGTAAGGTAGCTGCATGATCTCATAGCAACTGTTTTTAAGTCGTTCTGCAGACTTGTCTCCAGGGTAAACAGTCCACATCCTTTTAGTCTTTTCTTCAGAGGTCATCTTCTCCAGCCCTCTGTTTTAGAGAGTTTCTCCTTGGCTTCTCAGATGGTGTGTTTTTTCGATCTCTGCATATTTATAGATGTTACACAATATCCTAAATCCACATTTACAGCTGGGTTTTGTAACTCTCTCCTGTTTGGAAACCCAGAGCCCAGATCTGTGATATTCAAATTCTTGGCAGCAAATAGAAAATAGATCTGTGGTGCTGGTATGAGAGGGCAGGGCTAGCACTGAAATGTCATCGCGTCGTAACTGGATCTCATTTGGTACTGGCCTTGTTTGGGAGGGCCTGCTGCCTTGGGTGGTCATATATCCACATTCACATGTAGGAATGAATGATGTCATGGAGAAGCTGCACAAAGCAACTAACCCTTTGCTTCTCAAGAATCAGGGGCTCACTCCTGGCCACAATGCACAGAATCAGGGCTGCCACTTTAACTCACGTTCTTTTTGGATTCTCAGTGCATTTCCTATTTGATGAGAATGTAGAATGTTGACAAGTTTTGTGATAGATGAACAAAAATAGCAATAGCAACCCTGCAGGAATTCTGACTAATGGATACCAAATGGATATACTTTTGTCTCTTTTTGCCAGGTTTATGACACCTCTGATGGTTCCTTACTTCAACCCCTAAAGGGACACAAAGATACCGTGTACTGCGTGGCATACGCGAAGGATGGTAAGAGGCTGCTTTGGGTTTCCAGTCTCCGTAATGGCTTCCTCTTTTTCCTTAGCTACTCTCTAATTATTTCTAGTAAGTGAAAATATAATTTACAAACTCAAAAAGTAGTCAAAGGGCTTAGACTTTAATTCAGTAATTCTCTTTAACAGGTGTTTATTGAGGGCCGTCTGTGTGCTAGGCGCTGTGCTAAGCACTTGAGCTACTTTAGAGAACAAAACAGACAAATGTCCCTGCCCTGATGGAGTTAATTTTCTGTGTGTGTGGTGGCGGGAGGGAGGGAGGAGGGGTTAAGGAAGACATATAATAAGCACAGTAAATAAATTATGCCAGAAGGTGATAAATGTTATAGAAAAAGAAAGAGTGGGACGGCCTAAGGGAATTGAGAGCACCAGGTGGGCTGGAGGTGGCATGCAGTCCTGAACAGGATAGTGAGGATTGGGTTGTTGACATGTGACAAGTGAGCAAGGATTTGAAGCCGGGGAGGCAGGGAGGTTCTGCCATTGGACATCTGGGGCAGGAGGAGAGTTCCTCACTGCAGAGGCTGTCAGGTGGGAGTGTGCCTAGCAAGTGACCAAAGGGACCCAACAGAGAGTAGAGGAAAAGAAAGCCGAAGAGGTAATGGAGGAGGGACAGGTCATGGGGGCTGCTGGACAGACTTTGGCCTCGACTCTCAGTGACAATCTGCAACCTCCAAAGAGCTATGAGCAGAGGAGGGAACTGCACATTCTAAAAGAATCCCTTTAGCTGCTGTATTGGAAATGGCCTGCAAGGGGGTGAGGGTTGGGTCACAGAGACCGTTATCCAGGCAAGAGGCCACGGTGGCTTCAATGTCTCAGAGGGTGGAGAACGTGCTGAAAAGTGCTTAGATCCTGGATGTGTTTTGAAAGTGGAGCCAATAGGATTTCCGGACAGACTGAATACGGTGGTGAAAAATGAGAGATCAAAAGTGACCTCAGGTTTTTGGGGAGCAACTGGAAGGATAGTGTTGCCCTCAGCTGAGGGGGGGATGACTGCAGGCAGTGAAGAGGCTTTCAGTGGAAGGTCAGGAGTTCAGTTTTGTTGAGTTTAAGAAAAGTTGATGATGCAAGAGAGAGGGGGAAAAATTGCTGGAACAGAATTCTTGAGGGACAAGAGGTGATGAGATCTAGGGCATGAATGGAGGGATTTGCTTTAGACGGGGCTTGGTGGGAAGGCCCCCTCCTCTCTAAGACAAGAGTATAGAGGCTGGGAGGTGGGAGGTGGGTGGATGTGGTAGTAGGAGTCTAATGGACATTTTCTTTGAATTTCTTCAGTTTTTCAGTGAAGTAGGAAACAGCTGAGCGTGGAGGTGGGGAAGGAGGTATTAAGAGTCGAGGAGAAGGTTTCAAAGTGCTGTCCAAGAGCGGTGTGTAGTAAGGTCCCTGAGGCACTAGGGTGCACTAAGTGGGGGCTCAGGGTCTTGAATTTAAAGAGAGGTCAGCTGGTGTGACTGTATCATTTTCTCCAGCTCCTTTCAGCTGCACAGATAGTATAGCAGAGGAGGAGGAGTACTGGATATAATCAGACGAGTAGTTTTGTAAGCAAATGTGGAGACAGAGTGAGAGGGGACGCAGAAGCAGAAAGTGTATGCAAAGGGACACACAGGCTGAGCCTGAAATGCCCGCTGGGTGATGAGGGAGGAGGAGCCCTGGTGGTGTGCTGGTTAATTGCTCCACGGCTAACCAGAGGGACAGTGGTTTGAATACACCAGTCGCAAGAGAAAGATGTGGAGTCTGTTTTTATAAAAACGATAAACTTGGAAACCCTATGGGGAAGTTTTACTCTGTCCTGTAAGGTCAACTTGATGGCAGAGGACCTCAAGGGTGAGAAGCAGTGGAGAAGTTTTAGGTATTGATGGGACTGAAAGAGTATTGAAAGTGGGGTGCTAAGTGGGATAGGGTAGATAGGAGGTGCTGGCCAGAGAGCAGGTGCGTGGTACTGAGATTGAACTAATAGTAAATCCTCAGAAGAAAGGCCTGGTGATCAACTTCCTAAAGATCAGCCACTGAAAACCCTGTGGAGCACAGTTTTACTCTGACACACGTGGGGTCACCAACAGTCAGAGCTGATTCAGTGGCAGCTGGTTTTTTAAGTGCTCATTAAGCACTTGCTAAAATGAGCTGTGAAGAACTGGAACAAAAACTGGATGCCACTCAGGAGTGGCCTAAACCCAGAGCTTAAGTCAAGAACCCACACACTCATCACAGTAGTCAGCACCAGCTTGTTGAACTTGGAACAGGAGTGTTTGTAATAGTCTCCTCTCTTGCACCAAGAAGTATGTCATTAAGTTCTAGAGCAATGGGAACATGTAATGATTCAAGGTAAGTTTAACCAAGATTGTTATTTATACACTGATTTCTGCTGGTTTTCTTTCTTTCTTTCTTTTTTTAAAGTCTTAGCTCAGAATTATGGTATTTAAATTTTTATTTCAGAAACAGGGCTATTCTTGTTTGTATGTCAATTGTAAAAGCAAAAGCCTGTATAGGTTCTGTGAAACAGCTTTTACAGATCAAAATACAGTCTTCACATGGAAGAGAATTTAAAATAACGGTGATACCAACTGGATATTAAAATGCTATTTTTTTTTACATATGATAAAGGTATTGTGGTTAAAAAATATAATCTTAGATAAATACACATTTGTAATGTGAAGTCTGACAATTAAGTTCACGAACCCACCACCGTGTGCTTATGTTGGTAGCACTGTACAACCAACTTGGTAAGGTTTCGTAACCATGGTGTGTCAGTGCGTCACAGCTGTATTTGTGTCTATCTGTGGTGGTGTCTTGGCTGAGTGGCGTTCATTGTTGTTGTTGTGTGTTTTTGTGTGCCATTGCAAGAATGCCAGAGCTTGAATTAGAGCAATGAACAAACATCAGATTTCTTGTTAAACATGGCAAGAGTGGAAGTGAAATCAGGGACATGTTAGTCAAGTTATGGAGATAATGCCATGAAGAAAACAACAGTGTACAAATGGATTAAATGTTTTTCTGAAGGGAGAGAAAGCATCACTGATGAAGACCGGTCAGGGTGGCTGGTAACGAGCAAGACTGATGAAAACATTGCAAAAGTTCATCAAATTGTGTGTCAGAATCTTTGGCTGACTGTGAGAAGCATAGCAGACCAAATGAAGATCTGCAGGGAAACAGGAAAATCTTAACTGAAAATCTTGGCATGAGAAAGGTCTGTGTTTTAAAAATGGTCCTAAAAGAGCTCACCAGAGAACAAAAGCAAAGGACAGTCCAAGTTTGCCAAGACTTTTTGGAGAGGCAAGACAATGTTTTGGGCCGTGTCATCACTGGTGATAAAACATAGATGTACCAATACGACCCTGAAACAAAGCATCAAAAGTGTGCAATGGAAGTCAGCCAATTCCCCACAACCAAAAATGTTTTTTTGTCAGTCTAAATAAAGAGTCAAAACGATATTGCTAATCTTTTTCAGTATCAGAGGGATTGTTCATTATGAATTTGTACTACTACCTGAACAGTTAACCAAGTTTGCTGTGTGGAAGTGCTGAAAAGGCTGCATGAAAAAGATGAAAACAACCAGAACTTTTCACCAATGACTCATTGCTCTTGCATCATGGCAATGCATCAGCTCACATGGCACTGCCTGTGAAGGAGTTTTTAGCCAGTAAACAAATAGCTGCACTGGAACACCCTACCTACTCACCTGATCTGGCCCCCAGTGGCTTTTTTCTTTACCCAAAGATAAAAGAAATACTGGAAGGAAGACATTTTGATGACATTCAGGACATCAAGGGTAATATGATGACTGCTGTATTGACCATTCCAGAGAAAGAGTTCCAAAATTGCTTTGAAGGGTTAACTAGGCACTGGGGTTGGTGCATGGCTTCCCCATGGGAGTACTTTGAGGGTGACTGTAGGGATATTCAGCAGTGAAGTGTACAGCACTTTTTCTAGGGTGAGTTCGCAAACTTAATTGTCAGACTTCATATCCAAGGTTTGCTATGAAATGATGGAGTGAAGAAGGCAAAATTGTACATGTGTGTTAGAGAGGAAACTACAGCTGAAACAGGCCAGTCACTTGTTGATAATCATGGAAAACAAGTAATAGGATACTGCCTCTACTTAAGTTTATGTTTGAATATTGTCATATGAGAAGTAAACCGTAAAATCAAGTTATAGTGATAAAGCCAAAAAACTAAGACTTAGCAGGAAATCCATGCTACCCCACCATGTGGAAATAATAGGAAGAACATACACTTTGGAATGAGACAGCTGGGTTCAGACCCCAGCCTAACACCTAAAGCTCTGTGACTTTGAGCTAATTACTGAATCTCTCTGAGTCTCAATTCTGTATACATCACATGGACATAGCATTGGAGGTAACATTCTAATACCTCTACTGAGAAGGCACAGAAACAGAATGTTATGGTGTTTGAATGACCCTTGGAGATCATTCAGGTTCCAGGTTTTTAACCTTTCTTGGATGGCCCTCATTGAGAATCCAATGAAAGCTATAGGTCTGTCCCTAGAAAAAATGCACATACTTCATGTATGTGCAAAATTAAATGCATGCAATTTTAGTCTGATCTAGTCCAATCTCTTCGTTTTGTATCTACATGGAAACCTAGGTAAGTCAAGTGACTTGCTGAGGTCTTTTACCAAGTTAGTAACAAAGACATTAATCTCTTGCCTGATAGTTGGGTGTGTTTTCCTTGGCAGTCACACTTTTTATGTGAGTGTCTAAGTTCAAGCTAAGAGTAGCGTTATGGAGAGACCTATGATAAGGGAGCCTGCAGAGCTGAGTGTTTCTCCTTCACCCTGGCACACAGGCTAACCCAAGGCTTAGAAAAGGCCAAAGGGCATGGATGGCTGGTGGGCCTCTGGAGTTGAGCAGCATGGAGGAATTCGATCCCCACCTAAAACACCATTGAGGCTCACAAGGATGTCAGAGGGTGATGCACCATCAGTACCATTTTACAGACTTTTTCAGAGTTCCTTCACATACTTCTCAGTCAATCCTCCCAAGAGACAGGGGAGGGATTACCGCCTCTTTTTGAACAGAAAATAAGTTGGGTTATAGAAGGTGAGCGATAGCAGAGCTGGGCTTGACTCAGGTCCTCCTTCTGCAGAGCCTGGTTCTTCCTGTCTGCTCATGACCCTGTGTGATGGTTAAGAAGTGTTTTAATTCCTCAAGCCTCGCCCATTTCCCTTAGATCTGAAAGTTGAGGTATACAGAATCATATTTTGTTCTTTAAGTCTACTTGTTGATTTCCCCCTTAAGTTTAGTATTTAACGGGCAACCATGATACAAAGGCACTGTTTTATAGTTCAGTATGAAATAATAATAATAGCTAATTTCTTTTAGCATTTATTCTGTTCTAGGCATTGTTCTAAGCATATATGTGTGTACATTATATATGTATGTGCTCATTTAATCTTCACAACTGTGAGGTGAGTACCATGATTGCATCCATTTTTCAAGTGAGGAAATAAAGACGTAGAGATGGTAAGTCACTTAGCCTAAGTCGTGACAGCTGGTAATGGACGTCACTGGGAATTCCAGCTCAGGGACTGTGAGCCTGGAACCATGCTCTTAATCACCTCACTACTGCCCGCTATGAGAGAGAAGAAACAGAAATAATAAGAGCAGCTTCTGAGATTTAGTATGTGTAGCTGTTGTACTGTTTCAGCCACTGTAGCTGTTATCTCAGTTGATCCCCACAAATACCATCTGAGGATAGTGTTGTTATGCTTCTCCGTTTCAGATGAAGATGCTGAGGCTCCGAGAGCAGTGACTAACCCAAGATCAATTTCTACTTGCCCTAGAAATAAAGTCTAAAATCCTTAACTGGGCGTACAGTGTCTGGCCCACACTCTGTCTTAATCCTCATCTCTCACCACATTTGGGTGAGGGCTCCCTGATGTTTGCTGCCATTATACCCTGTTCCTTTCTGGAGGACTTTGCAAACATGTAACAATGTAATTAATAAATATTGCTTATTATATATTGCCTCCTTCCAAGCCTGAGTAGTGCCAAAATGCCAGTTTGGTCTGTCCACCTTTCTGTTTAAAACCTTTCTTTGACTTCTCATTGGCTTGGGATAAAGAGCAAGATGCCTTCTCTGGCCCTGAAGGCCCTAGATGGCCTTCTGTACCCTCCTCACCCTGGCCTTCAGTGTTTTACACTGGCTGCCTGTCATCTCCTAGGACGTGCCTGGCTTTCTCCTGCCTCAGGACCTTTGGACATCTGTTCCAACTACGTGGATGGGTGTTTCTGCTCTCTTTTTACCTAGCTAAGCTTTGCTCATTCTTTATGTTGCAACTGAAGGATTTCACCTTTAGAGAAGCCTTCCTCATAACAAGGCCCTCAACTAAGTTAACAGTTGCCATCAAGTCAGTGATGATTCAGGGCAACTCCATGTGTGTCAGAGTGGAAGTGTTCTCTGGGGTTTTCTATGACTGGTTTTTGCAAAATAGTTGGCTAGGCCTTTCTTCTGAGGCACCTCTGGGTGCACTGGAACCTCCAGCCTTTTGGTTAGCAGCTGGTTGCATTAGCTGTTTACACTAGCCAGGGTTTCCCGTTATTTCATCACTTTCTTTCATAGGACTCATGCCTTATCACACTGTATTTGTATTGGATGTGGTTAATGCATAATTCTTCTACTAGACCAAACTCCATGTGGGTAGAGGTCATATGTGTTTTAATCATTGCTGTTCTTTGCTCAGAACACAATACCTAGCATGTAGTAGGCCCTCAGTACATCTTTCTTTATTCAATACCTAACAGAGAAGATGTGAACCCAAACTTCCTGCCTCTGAAGTACTGCCTCCAAGTATTGATAAGGAGTAGAGAAGAAGCTGATTCTTGTTAGGTGCCTTAAAAAAACTCATTTTCTAAGAAAATTCTGGGAAATGCTGTTTTAAAATTTTCTAAGAAAATTCTGGGAAATGCTGTTTTAAAATAAATATGAACAGTTTATTTTTGAAAATATTTTTAGGCAAGCGTTTTGCTTCCGGATCAGCTGATAAGAGTGTCATTATCTGGACATCAAAATTGGAAGGCATTCTGAAGTACACGTAAGTCACTGTCTAGTTGGTTGTAGAGTGTTTTTAGTTTGACTCCTTTCTTTTTGAGTGACTGAAGCAAAAGCCTCTTAGAAAAGCTGAGAGGAAGAACTTTTTTCTCTGAAATTGAACTTGGATTCAATTCTGGGTGTGTGGTATAGGGAAGATAGGCGAGGGAAAAGCGAGTGAACATTTCTCCAGCGCTCACTGCGCTCACCAGCCCTGAGCTAGGTGTGTCATAGAGCTCATCGTAGTTACTTGGACACTACAGATTCCACTGCCATCCCCAACCTGGTTTTCCAGTGTCCCCATCTCAGGGAATGGCTTCGCCTCACTCAGTGTCAAAAGCTGGCAGGCTGGGGTCGGCCATGCCCCGGTCTTTCTCCAGCCACAGGGGCTCTGCACACAGTCTTTCCAGGGTGTGGCACTGGTTCAGTACAGTTCAGACTCTGTTGAGAATTTGCATGTCCAAAAAATTCCTTGCTGATAATTTGTGAGTCCACCCAAGTATACTGAATCAGAATGTGTATTTTAATGAGATTCCCCAGGTGATTCTTATGTATAACTTCCTGGGAACTTGTTAGACATGCTGAGTCTGTGCAGGGAACTTATTAGAAGTATGAATTCTCAGTAGGGACTCTGACTGAACCAGTTCAAAGCCTTGGATCTTTCCCGTCCCTCCACCTACTTAACCGTGTTCACCCTGCAGATCTCAGACTCAGATGCTGCGTCTGCAGGACGCCTTTCCTGCCCCTGTAGACGAGGCCAGGTGTCCTTCCTGGCATGTTTCACATTTACTCTGTCCGTTGACTGATACCTCCCAGCAGCCTGTAAGCTCCATGCAGGCAGACACTGCATCTGTTCTTGCTCATCCATGTGTTCCTGGTGCTAGCACTGTGCTGGTACTCAGCAAACAATATTTAAATGAACAAATAACTGAATGAATGAAACCATGAGTTAAGCGTTACCAATAAATGAAGAACTGAAACTGGGCCTGGATGCTATGCGAGGTGTATGACTCTCATTCCATTTTCACTGTCTTCTAAGTATTTGACTGTTTCCCGACCTTGGCGTCTAATGTTTTCCTTGTCCTCCTCCATTATTTCCAGTCACCCAGAAAGCAGTAAGAGGGACCTCTTCAATAACGCACTCTCTGTGCTTCTGGTGTGATTCTGGTGCTTTCTGTCGTTATCTCATCAGGTCATAAGCCCAAAGGGTCCAGCAGATAGTCCTGGGGAAGGTGGCGTTTGGCTAGGCCAGAATGATGGGCGATAAGTTTCAAGAAGTGAAAAGGGGCCAAGGGCAGTTTAGAAGAGGGGGAGTTACTCCCTGAGCTTTTGGTGGGCCAATTGCTAAAACTGTGTAATCAAGGGCTATGGGTTCATCCTTAAAATCTGCGGTTGTAGCTACTGAAGCTTTTGTGGTTTCTGCATAATAACCTACAGTTGTTTACTTCCCAGGCACAATGATTCTATACAGTGTGTCTCCTACAACCCTGTGACCCACCAACTGGCATCCTGCTCCTCCAGTGATTTTGGTAGGTTCTGATTTTTCATGTTTTGGAAGAACTAAAAATCTGGACTACAAATACTGACATCCAGGCCAAATGTGGCGGTTTTGTCTCAAGAGGGTGACACTACTTCTCTGCCTTCAGTGGCTGGGGAGAAGCTGCCAGTTATTCTTTAAACTGTGTAGAAAAAAGAACGTGAATAATGAGATTGAGTCTGGTAAGAAATACAGGGAACAGCAAGGAGGGCCCCAGGGAAAGGGAGTGGAAAGAAGGACAGGAGGATACAGGCTCTGCACGCTGTTGCTACTTCAGAGAAGCCTCCCTGACTCCCCTAGGCGAGGCAGTTCTGTTGTCCCCACCTCTGTGTTCTCCCACCACAATGTACATGTGGAATTGTCCACTGTTTCAACAGGACTTTATGCAGAATGCTGTTGTTTCCTGTATAGTAGCAACAGCTGTCCTCCCTGAGGAGTTCACCCTGGCCTTGTGCATACACCGGCCTGGGGCTAGCATGGAAGAGTGCTCAGTAAAAAGGTCACCAAGTGAGGGAGAGAAGCTGGGCAGTGGCTGTCAGTCATCCCCACTAAAGGCCACATTTCTGATCTTTAGCATCATAAATTCGGCCTGTCTTGCTCAGAGATTGAGGGGTACAGTGGAATGGCCATTAGACAAGGGGTCGGAGTGCTCAGGCCTCACTGTACTTCAGATTCCTTATCTAAAAGGGCCTATTGCCCACTCCATCAACCTCATAGGTACAGTTCTGAGATTTAGGAGAGATTGTAATTGAAAGCACATAGTACAGTTAAATGGGAAAGGGACGGCCATTCATTAAAACAAAGTGTAGCATTTTCTCTGTATGAGACATTGGTCAGTTGCTTACTTTGGAGAGTCAGAAGACAACGATACAGCCTTACCTACAAGGAGATTGTGGTCTGGGTGGTGGTGGGGGCCCTTGCAGAATGAAAAATACAATGTTAAGTAATAATAACATTGATTGGATGTGATGTTCCTGGCACTATACAAAGGCTTACAAATGAATTCCTGTTTGAACTCTATGCTAGCCCCGGAGGTTTGGTATTATTCTTACTCCCCTTCCACTGATGACAAAGAACTGGGGTGTAGAGCCATTTAGTGATGTGCTGGAGGTCAAGTTCATGGAGCCAGGTTTGAAACCCAGGCCTGTGCTTGCACACAGACCTGCTCCAGTGGTCACCATGGAGAGAAGGCCCGGGGGAGGAGTCTCCTTTGGCAGCCTCGGTGGAGCAGAGATAATGTGTGCACAGGTTCAAGTGTTTGGGAGGCATCATGAACCAGGGGAAAGAGAAAGATCATTTGCTTGCTGTTGGAATTTGCCTTCTAAATATGTTTTTACACTAGGTTGATCTTCTTGATCATGCTTTGTAGCTCAGGCAAAATAAGAATTTGCTTATGTTGTCTGGACATACATCTGTTGTTGTGGGGCGCTGAGCTAGAAGCATCTGGGGCAGGGGAGCTAGCCTCAGGTGACCAGTGAACCATGGACAGGTCCCTGCTCAGGAGGGTCAGGTGCCACGCAGAGGCCTGAGAAAAAAAGGTAACTGTGTTTTCAGAAAGCATCCATCATTACTTCGAATGTTAAGTTGCAACATAATAGTTACATACAGTGAAGTTGTAATTTCTTTGAGCGCTAAGCCCCTTGATATTAAAAAATCTTGATATTAAAGTATTTATTTTATACTAATTATTTAATGAACATATTTATTTTAAAAGTTATAAATCCATAAGTGTTTATTTAATAATTCAAGATTCACAGTGAAAGGGGTGTGCAGATCTAGAACTCTTATTAAAACACCAGGCTTGGTGGTCCACAGCCTTGAGGATCCCCTGAGAATGTGGCCCCGGACTTGGTGCTAGCTCAGAGCTGAAACCAGTACTGAAACCAACGCTTCAGACAAAGACTGGACTGGACTTGGGGACAGTGATGCTGGCGGTGTGTGTACTTTATGGTTTAATGTATATATGAGGCTGTCCTACTGGTTTATTTTTAGAGCAGAGAGGAGAGAGTGGAGAGGAGAGGACAGGTGTTGATTGAGTGGATACTGGAAGTAAAGGGTAGAAGAGTATGTTGTCACAGGGTGAGGAGAGCAGATAGAGCTGCAGAGAGGTGGGTGCTAGGGGTGTTATATGGCAAATTCACTTGGATTGTAAACTTTCACTTAATCACAATTAAAAGTTAAAAAAGAAAAGCTTCACAGTAAGTTGCCAAGCTAGTACAGAAAGATCTTAGTTACCCTTCATCTGGCTTCCCCCATAATATGTAACAGCTGTGTAGTATTGCAACCAGGAAACTGGGACTGGCACCTTGTATGTGTATAGTTTTGTCATTTTATCACATGTGTAGATGACTGTCATAGTACAGAAGTACCCTATCACCACAAAGATAGTCCTTGGACTCACATCCAACCCCTCATCCATGTCACCCCATGCCTCTGGTAACCACTAATTTGTTCTCCATCTCTGTAATTTTGTCTTTGGAGAACAGTGTATAAATGGAATCATACAGCATATGACCTCATGAGAGTTTTTTTTTCTCACTCAGCAAAATGCCCGGAGATCCATCTGATTTGTTGTGTATGTCAATAATTTGTTCCTTTTTATTGCTGAGTATTCCAGCCAGTGTCTCTTCTTTTATTATTTTGTGTTGAAGGCTTGTGGTCTCCTGAACAGAAGTCTGTCTCCAAGCACAAATCAAGCAATAAGATCACCTGCTGCAGGTAAGTGAAGGTGGCTCTGAAGACAGGCTTTATGTGCCCTCTTCTTCCAGACAAACGCTGACAACCCAGTTATTTCACACAGAGAAGGCCATGTATTGACTCGTGGGCCTGGGTACCCTGTGTTCTTGTATTGTCTCTTTGATAGCAAAGGCCTGTGCCCAGGGTGCAGGGGCTGGCCCAGAGACACAGCCTCCTGGGCATCACTGTACTCAGCACAGATCTCCAGAAGTGCAGAGCTCCCTGTCCCCTGAATGAAGTCTGCTAGTTAAGTTCACAAACTCATCCTAGAAAAAGTGCTACATACCTCACTGCTGAATATCACTGTGGTCACCTTTGAAGTACTCCTCTTGGGAAGCTATGCACCGGCACCAGGGACTGGTCCACCCTTCAAAGCAGTTTTGGAACTCTTTTTCTGAAATAGCCATAGAGCTGTCATTATATTACCTTTGATATCCTGAAAGTCATCAAAATGTCTTTGTTTCAGTATTTCCTTTATCTTCGGGAAAAGAAAAAATGTCATTGGGGGCCAGATCAGGTGAGTAGGGAGGGTGTTCCAGTACAGTTACTTGTTTACTGACTGAAAACTCCCTCATAGACAGCTATATAATTAAGTTCTCATACTTGCCAATGGCCATCCCAGCAAGAGTTCCAAAATTGCTTTGTAGGGTAGACTAGGCCCTGGTGTCAGTGCACAGCTTCCCGAGGCAGGTGCTTCAAAGTTGACTATAGTGATATTCAGCAGTGAGGTATGTAGCAGTCAGAACAACTAAGTTCACAGACTTAATTGTCGGCCCTTGTACAGTTGCCCAGGCAGCGTGTGTGGTGGAGAGAGCTCAGGCTTTGACTCTGGAGCTGGGTTAAAGCAGTGATGCTGCCACCGAGGGGCTCTGTGATCTCAGAGGAATGACACAGTTTTTCTGAACCAGAGCTGTCAGCTCCTGTCATCTGACAAACAGGGACAGACTTAGCAGGGTTGTTGTGAAGTACACACAAACCAGTAAGTGTAATGCCTGCAGCACAGTGCCTGGCGTAGAGTGACTACTCCATAAACCTTAGACAGGGTTGCCTTTCAGCTTCCAAGAGTAGGCTTGCTTTCATTCAGTAACGTCTATAGAGGGCCTACCATGTGTCCTGTCCTAGGAGCTGGGAACACACAAAAACACGAATTGTCTGAGGGCATTCTTGAAGTGGGAGGGGATGTGATGGAGAGCAGGGAGCAGGGCTGGTGCGGAGGTGCAGGCGTGTGCTAGGTGCTGTGGGGAGCTGTGGGTGCCGCTGCCTTCACATCTCACCATTAAGTCTAGAGGAAGAGGGACTTTAAGTTTGGGCCTCTGATTTTACATCAGGACCAAGAAGGAAGAAACCACGGCCCGACGGTGGTTGCTTCATCAGACTGTGTTTCAGACCAGGGCGTCATCCTTCTCGTGTCCTTCTCTGCCTTCCTTTCCCTCTCTCACGCTCCTTGTTGTTTGCATGCACAGCTGGACAAATGATGGTCAGTACCTGGCCCTGGGGATGTTCAACGGGATCATTAGTATCCGGAACAAAAATGGCGAGGAGAAAGTGAAGATCGAGCGGCCGGGGGGCTCCCTCTCCCCGATATGGTCCATCTGCTGGAACCCTTCCAGGTACACTCCCCGCTCTTCTCCTCCTAGGACAAGCCCCGTTATGGAGAAGCCTTTGCTCTGCAGGCCAGTTATTTTCTGTATCCCGGAGGTCTCCAAGCTGTTCAGAAGCTTCCTATCCCACTTGCTTTGAATGGGTTCCATTTGAATGGAATTTTTTAAGAGTGCTTTTTGAGTTTTAGAATGAATCCCTGAGATTTAGTTAAGCAAATACATTATCTAGGTCAGCCCAAAGTGTCTATGTGTGGTGTGTGTATCTATGTCTATAGGGTGTGTGTGATGTCGGGGGGGTGTGTGTGTGCGTGTGTGTGTATGTGGCGTGTGATGTGCCGGGGGTGTGTGTGTGGTGTGTAAGTGGCACAAGAGGGCCATTCTTGTAGGAACTGACTCCCCTCTCTGCTGTGGCTCTGCGGAGACATCTCCATAGGACAAGCTTGGGAATGCATATCTATTTTCATCTTTTCCCTGTTCTCAGTTCCTCCCTCCAAGTCTGGCAGAACATGTGCCCAGTAATAAAGAGATGAAGATAGCTTTTTCCATGAGCCTTTTTTTTTTTTTTTTTTTTTGCTGCCCTTGACAAAAAGTAACAATTCTCCATACTCAAGTCTAAAAGTGCCCCAGAAGCCAGTAGGTCCATACACAGTGGGCATCTGCCTCCTCAAACCTTATACATTCTTTCCTTTCTAGGCCCAGGTGACTTTCTGGGTGGACGTAATAGCTTTATATGCTTTTTGTATAATCTTGTAATGTTATTAAGCCATCACTATCCCCCACAGAGTCCTGTGAAGGTAAATTAAAGGCTACCCTGCCATGCAGTATTTAATGTTTACCAGTCCAATGTCATTTTATAGGTGGGTGCCTACTTGACTTAGAAGGTTGTTTGAATCTATTGCCCATCCTACACCAAGTTATTATGCTTCTTCCTGAATCATTTTGTCCAGCCCAGGGCTGTAGACCATGCATGTCTAATGCCTTCAAAGGCCATTAGCCTGCCTCAGAGTTCCTGCTGTTTGGTTTTGTGGCCACAGATGACTATGTGGTTTCAGGGTACCATTTTTAATTCATGAGAAACAGGATGCCCAGCGCACCTGGTGGCTGTCCTCCCCCGGATAGGGCTAAGGGACTCCTTGACAGGTTTTGAAATTATAGCTTTAGTGTAGTTCTAGGCAACGTAATTGTGAACAACCACTTACTGTCTACAGCCGATGGGAGAATTTCTGGATGAACAGAGAGAACGAGGATGCCGAGGAAGTCATTGTCAACAGATATTTTCAGGAACTCCCTTCTACTTTCAAGTCAGCAGTGTACGGTAGTCAGGGTAGTGAGGCAGAGGAGGAAGAGCCAGAGGAAGAGGACGACAACCTGTGAGTGTGTCCTGAGGAGTGAGAGCCCTCCCGGTCAGGAACCAGGCCTCAGAGCAGACCTGTGGAGGCAGGGGTGATTGTGGGCACCTTTGCCACGAGGGGACCAGGGAGCAATGCAGGGCCAGGGAAGTGGTTGCTGAAAGTTACCCCCTCAAGGGAACACACCCTTCAGAGTTGTGGGGTGGGCACGAAGTTAACCTTTGAGAAATCGTAGGAAATGCTGACATGTCTAAAGAAGAAAGTTCAAGTTTTCTGTAAAGCCCATCCCTTGAGAAAACTACTGTTAGGAGCTTGATAATGTTGTCCCTGAGTCTTTAGTGTGTTCATATAGTTAACTAAATTATATCCTTTTTCTTTGGTCCTCTCTTAACACCCTAGAGCAAACTATTCCCAGTAACATTAAAAGTCCTCTGAAAACATGACTTTTCATATCTTGAACATTTTCTCTGTTACTTACCCCATGCTGCATAGCACCCTGCATTTACCAGGACACATGGGAGAAGAAGCCCCTGTGCTCCCCACAGTTCTTTTCTTTTTTAACCCCATAATTCTTAAATCTAAATACTGGCTGCCTAGGTATTCTTCTATCTTTCTGTTGAGATCACCCGGGGGGCAGACATTGGCAGCCAAGAGTAGGGAAAGCTGGGTTGCCCGGGACATTCCAACTGAGCCGTAGGGATTGAGCTGGGGACTTTCTGCACTGCTTTATGGCACCCAAGGTTCCCTGGAAGAGCCCCGGGGGTCTTGAGGTGGGAGAGAGGGACAAAGGCAAGGAGGTTGTTGTAGGTTTCAGGTCCCCATCTGCAACAGCTACAACCAGAACAGGCCCACTTTTCCTGTTTGATGTTAGTCCGTTCCCCCACATCAAAAGGAAAAAGAAAAAGAGGCTGGAAACTACCAGTCCAGCTCTTGGGGGCTGACCCTAGCTCAGAGCCATGTGTGATCTCCCCAGAGAGTGCTCACTGGGGCAAGGCTCCTGGCTTGTGTTTGGACTTCAGTACCAGTCACCCGAAGTTCCCCTACCAGAGCTGGAGATAACCGTCTCTCCTGTTAACATCCCTCTAGGGCTTATCTTTTTTTTTTTACCTTAATAATGAGCTAGTGTCTGTGATAAACTGGCACTGTTGGCTGGATTTTGAAACAAGGCTGCCCATGGATGTGTGTCCAGTGTTGGTGCCAGAAAACAAAGAGGCCGTGTGAGCTGGGTGTAGACCCGGCCTCAGGTGCTGGGGGCGCCTCCGTCTTGATCTGTTTTTGCATAGCCTGTTTCCCAGCCTCGGCCGTGGGACCTCCCCCTTTGTGCTGGTTCTACAGCCGAGTCTCAAGGCATGGGTTTTGCCAGTTACTCAGTTTCACTGATGGTTGTTCGTCCTCAGAGGACCCATTGCTCTTTTTTTATTAGATTTAGTCAGGAACCATTGCACCTGTCTGGGACCCTCAACTGAGTGAAGCTGGTTTCTAGGTGTTAATTTTCCCTTTTCAGGAAGACCAAACATATTTCCCCACTGTCCATTAATAAGTCACAGTCCATGTCTTTCTACCACAAAAGTACATTTCTCAGCTGTCTCCCCAGATGCTTATCACATAAAAGAAAAACAATCCTTGATCTGTAGCCTTGCTCTTTTTTAACTCTGCTTCCCAGAAAGCTTTGAGACAAGGCCTGTATGCTCTTCAGCTTGGCAGTGCCCTGTCACTGTAAGCTTGTGGCAAAGGGTTTGGTGAAATAATAGATCCCAGAAGGGGCTTGATACCCCCCTCTGCTTTGTTCCGTTGGGCTACTTGATAGATTGATGGGCTAAATTACCATTTTGGGCCTTGATAAACCTGTATAGCATTTGGTAGCCTGACAGCCTGGGCCAGGGCTTTCTTTTCCTGTTGTTTGTGAAACCCTTAGGGCGCCCTCCTCTGTAGAATGCAGCCCCACATAACTTCTTTTGTCATCTGTTGATTAGAGAGGAACATAATGATATCCTGGCCATAGCTGACTGGGGACAGAAACTTTCCTTCTATCAGCTGAGTGGAAAACAGGTATGTAGTTCTGTGCAAACCTAGTGGGGGATATGATTGCAGTCATGCCTGTTATGGTAGATTTTATACTTCTGAATTGTTATTAGTACCAATTATACGTTATTATTGTTCACTTCTTATGGCACATGTAGTGTGATACTAGGTATGGGCTCAATGCATACTTTATCTCTTTTAATTCTTACAGCATCTCTGTGAAGTAGGTAGTTTGATTATCATTATTTTAGAAATGGGGAAACAAAGACACAGAGCAAGGAACTAACAGGATTAAGTCCCACCAGCTAGTAAATATGGGGCCTGGGGTTAAAACCCAGATTGGTTTGCCTTCAATAACTTGCCCTGCATCATGACCTTACCTCTTGTATGTACTTTCCTTCTCCCGGAAACCTGAGTAGGCACCCACTTAGGCTGTCCTTCAAGCATATGTGTTAAGAGTGGCTGACATTGGTTGTGTGGGTTAGAACTTTTGCCCTGCAAGAGCTCACAGGCTGGCGGGGTTTTGGGGAGAGGAACACACTCAGGCAGACAGTCCCAGTGCCGTGCAGTAAGCAGTATAGTGGAGAGTTGTGCAGACAGCTGTAAGGACACTAAAGACAGTGACATCACTGCTTGCGGGAAATGGGAGATTTCACAGAGGTGGCCTTAGAGCAGGTGAACAGGAGTTTTCTAGAAAAAGGAAGATTATATTAGCATGAGACCAGAAGAACCAGAGGTGCCCGGCCACTGCCAAAGACAGCCTTGATAGGGGACACAATGTAGAGTCCCTGATGTAGCATGAGAAAAAGAGGGGTGCAGATCAAGAACTCTTCCTAAAAGACCAGAAATGATGGCCTGACAACCTGGAGGGTTGTGGGTTTAGGGAACATCTTCCCTAAACTTGCCGCTGTCTCAGACCTGAAACCAGTACTGAGGTCAACACCTCAGACAAATAATGGACTGGACTTGGTGACACAGAGTAAGCATGTGGTATGTTCAGTTTATGGTTTTATACATTTATAGGAAGCTGTCCTACTGGTTTCTTTCTAGAGGGGAGAGGACAGGGTGGAGAGGAGGGGACAGGTGTTGTTTGGGAAGATACTGGAAGAGTGAAAAGGAGGAGTCAGGGTGGGGAGAGCAGATGGAGTTGTAGAGAGGTGGTATGCAAAATTGACTTGGATTGTGTACTTTCACTTAATCATAATTTTAAAAAAAGAAGGAGCTGAGTTGCTTCGTACTTTTATTCATCTTTCACCAAATTAAGGAAATTGTGGCCCTTATATTTTCAGATCTTTTTTCTTCTCCATTCTCTCCTGTCGTTCTTCAGGTTGGTTGATTGCTATTGCTCCATCTTCAACCTCATCAACTCTTCTGTTGCTTCCAATATTGTGTTAGGCCCATCTAGTGAATTTTTTATTTTGGTTATTACAGTTTTCAGTTCTAAGATTTCCATTTTTTTCCTGTAGTTCCTGTTGCTGAATGTGCTACATTCATTGTGAGCATATTTGCTTTCTATCTTTGAGCATAGTTATAATAAACCAAAACAGAACAAGAACCCATTGCCATTGAGGCAATTCTGACTCATAGTGACCCTATAGGACAGAGTAGAACTGCCCATAGGGTTTCCTAGGCTATATATAACCTTATGGAAGCAGACTATCACATCTTTTTCTCATGGGCTGGCTGGTGGGTTCTAACTGCCGACCATTTGGTTAGCAGCTGAGCACTTAATCAGTGCACCACCAGGGCTCCTTTTCTGCCATTGAAGTTGATGAGAAAAGCACTTACTTGTGTTGAGACTATAATGGATTCAGAAATGTTTTTTTCCTTGGTGCCTATTCTTTCTCTTCAGATTGGAAAGGATCGGTCACTGAACTTTGACCCTTGCTGTGTCAGCTACTTCACTAAAGGGGAGTACATTTTGCTGGGGGGCTCAGACAAGCAAGTATCACTTTTCACCAAAGACGGAGTGCGGCTTGGGACCGTGGGGGAGCAGAGCTCCTGGGTGTGGACGTGTAAAGTGAAACCTGATTCCAACTATGTGGTAAGACGGGGCTTCTTCTGGTAGGCTGTTGCCTGAGGTGCCCCTAAACATCAGTCTTGTTTAGTCAGCATTGTTGCCATGGGCACCTGACAAAGGGGATTAGACTTGTTCTCCACCGAAAACTGGGAATTGATGACTCTCTTCCGCTCCAGGTGGTGGGCTGCCAGGATGGCACCATTTCCTTCTACCAGCTTATTTTCAGCACAGTTCATGGGCTCTACAAGGACCGGTATGCCTACAGGGACAGCATGACTGATGTCATCGTGCAACACCTGATCACTGAGCAGAAAGGTAAAACGCAGGGGCAGCTCCTCTGCCCACAGACTCTGGGAAGAGGGAGAAGTTAAGGTAGCTGGTGTCAGAGCAAGTGAAGTGGTAGTCTTCTGAAAACATACTAGACCACTGCTTCTAGCTGTTTTTTTTTTTTTTTAATGAAAGCAATGAATTTTCTCTCTAAAAAAGTGTTCACAGAATTTTGCAGATAGTTACAGGAGGTACCTGGTGTGTGGACTCTTTGGCTAAGGGAGGATAACTTGCAACAAGCCAGAGCAGAGTGGCTTACGTGTGCAGTCTCTGGACCTGTAGCTTTTCTGATCCAAGTGACTTGGCCTGCTCATGTAGTCCCTCCCCAGCGACAGGCAGGGCTAGTGGGCTGAGCACAGGCTTTGGGCAGAAGATCAGGGCTCCAGTTCAAACCCCATTCTCCTCTTCTCCCCAAGGAGCCTCCCTGATTAGATGGGCTAAGAATCCACTTGTTTTAAGTGTGCTCATATCTACATATGCTATCTGCCCCACGCTGCTGGGGCCTGCAGAGCTCCAGGTTGAGGGTGGTCCTCCTCCTCATAGAGCCCCACTCTGTGAAGATTCTAGCTGTGACGATATGGTGTAGCCGTTGGGGCAGTTTCCCAGGGTCCCTTCTGGGCACATGTTCCCCACATGGACTGTAGTAAACATGTGAAAGCCTAGTGTGTGGTCAGGAGTGGTAGGTGGGAGTGGCCAGAGGTGAGGTCAGGCAGGCCCTGAGTCATCAAGGGATGTTACGGTCGTGCAGAGGAGTTTAGATTTAGTCTTAACAGGTGATGAAATCTTACTCATACTTAATTGCAAGTTTTTGACCACAAAAATTGTATATGACTTCGAATCCCAACGCTTAGCAGAGTTGATTGTACATGTTAGACACCCTGTAAAGATTTTTTTGATGAGAGTGTCTCACTTTAATTGCCAGGAGCATTAAGTAAATGATAGCTTTTAATTTCTCTGTCTTTTACCTTACTTAACAACCTCTTTACTAGAGCTGATTTTTTTCCCCCCTTTGACAGTTCGGATTAAATGCAAAGAGCTTGTCAAGAAAATTGCCATCTATAAAAATCGATTAGCTATCCAGCTGCCAGAGAAAATCCTCATCTATGAGTTGTATTCAGATGACTCGTCAGACATGCATTACCGAGTGAAAGAGAAGATTGTCAAGAAATTTGAGTGCAACCTCCTGGTGGTGTGTGCAGATCACATCATCCTTTGCCAGGTGGGCAGCGGTACATGGGTGGGGTCACGCTGAGTCAGCTGCGTGCTCCCCTCAAGGGAAGGGTACCCAGAGCGTGGTATTACAAGGACTCACTGGTGTCTGTTCATGGCTGTCATTTTACTGACATCTGGACAAACCAGTCTGCTAGAAAGCTGTGGGCTGTAAATGGAGAATACTTTTTTTGTGCTGCAGAACATTTTGTCATACCAGAATTAGATAGTTAATTACATTTTAATAATTTAAAATGCAAAATAATGTCTCACAAAATGAAGAGTACACAATGTATACATGTACACTATAAAACTTGGTGGTATCAATTTAAAAATCATAACAGAAGTTTTACTTCCTGAGAGGTTTTTTCCCCACAGAAAAATTTTTATCAACTTAGAGTTTCCTTCCTAGACAGTGTTGAGGTCAGTGCTAACAGAAGTTTCGAAAGACTTTGAAAGAAGACCAGTCTAGCATCTTTCTTGGAAGTAGACACCTAGGCCTATAGGGAATGAGCCCTTGTGGCAGGACAGTTGAGCTCCTGGCTGCCAGCCAAAAGACTGGTGGTTTGAACCTATTAGCCATTCTGCAGAAAAAAAGTTACAGTCCAGTAAATGCCCTGGGGGCAGTTCTTTGTCACAAGAGTCACTGTGAGTCAAAATCAACTCAATGGCGCCTAACAAGTTCTATCAAAAAAAAAAAAAACATTGTTGTTGAGTCTGTTCTGACTCATAGCAACCTTATAGGACAGAGTAGAACTGCCCCATGGGGTTTTCAAGAAGTGGTTGGTGGATTCAGACTGCTGACTTTTTGGTTAGCAGTAGAGTTCTTAACCACTGTGTCACCAGGGCTCTAATAAGGCCTATAACCAAAAAAAAAACCCAAACACATTGCCATCGAGTCAGTTTGACTCCTAGTGACCCTGTAGGACACAGTAGAACTGTGAGGTTCAGTAGAACCCATAGAGGTTCCAAAGAGTGCTTGGTGGATTTGAAATGCCAACCTTTTGGTTAACAGATGTAGCACTTAACCATCACGCCACCAGGGAACAAGGCCCATAGGGAGTATTAAAATGGAAGAAATCCTGTAGGAATCACTGTAGTGTAAATAGTATTAAAAGCTCTCTAAAAGTCTAGAACTAAAGCAGCTCAGGGGTGCCCATAGGTTAGGTATGGCAGATAGCTTTACTTGTGGGCACTGCCTCTGGCCAAGACTGCCTGAAATCTGTATTGAAGATCTGAACTCAGTGAGAGAGAATTTTATGATGGCGAGTGATGTCAATCATGGGGAGTAGATGGGGTTAGGGCACTGTGAATGTATAGGTGCTTTCCTCCCTAGCTATAGGAAGACCTTGAGAGGCCAGGAACGTATACTCTGCTTAATGCCCATGCAGATCTGGGTTTGCTTTCTAGGAGAAAAGGCTGCAGTGCCTGTCCTTTAGGGGAGTGAAAGAGCGAGAGTGGCAGATGGAGTCTCTTATTCGCTACATCAAGGTGATTGGTGGCCCTCCTGGCAGAGAAGGTCTGTTAGTGGGCCTGAAGAATGGGCAGGTAAGTCCTCCATTGTGTCACTTGGGAGGTGTCTATATTCACTATGACCCTGCAGTGGTTTCCTGGGGCAAGAACAGGGCTGCTTCCCTCCATGGGCACATTGGAGTGTATCCCAGCCAAGCCAAGTGCCATCGAGCCCAGAGTTTACTTTTATGAGGACAGTTTCAGGCCCAAGGGGCTGTAGCCCTCTGAATCATAGCCTGTCCACATCCGGCCACACTGGCTCTATGACCTCTGGGCTCTACTTAGTGGAGCAGATTAGTGAGGTTAAGGTCACCTAGAAGGTAGAGATTTGCTAGTGATACAGCTTCAGTGGCTGCCCCGAGAGGGAGGCAGAGATAATAACTTAGGTCAGGGCCCTATTAGGGAAATGAATGGATTAGGGTGGTGTTGACCAGTGTGTATCTCAGAGAATGCCCTGTGGATATTATTCGATGTTACATGAAAATGGGTCCTTTGGTGTGGCAAATCTAGGTTATACAAAGTTAAACAGATTTCTGTGTGTGCATGTTCTTTTCTGAAAATAAGAGAAGTTCTAAGTGGGCCATGTGGAAATGTGACAGTGAAATCTAATTGCATTAGCCTGAGAGCCAAGCTGTCTAGCAGATGGCTTATGGCGGAGACTTGTCAGGTCTTTGCTGGGCCTAGAAATCATGGTGTCTGAGAGCAGTGGGAGCCACAGAGAAGTTCTAACAGAGGAGGAAGAGCTGCTGCTCTCATAATAAGTGATCACTTCCAGCGTGGTGGCTGAGAGCATGGGCTTTGGGGTCAGGGCATAGGTCCCTAGCTGTGGGATCTTGGAAAAGCCACTTTACCCTCTGTGGCTCTGGCTTTACAAATGAGGATAATACCCGTTTCACAGGGCTGTCTTTTCAAAAAGAGTGTAGTTGCTGCCATCCTCCTCCTCACTCGTTTTTGCCATGGTTACATCAAGGTTCACTACAGCCTCCTCCTGTGTTAGTTTCTGGTGCGGATCTCTGCTAGATGGTGTCTGAAACCCCACAGTGTAGGTAATAGTGTTAGCAACCCCCAGACTCAGCAAACATTAAAGTGAGTTTGGTGTGTCTTGAGGCTTGCTGTTACTTCAGAGATTTCTGATGAACCTGTTTGGTCCCCTGAGAATAGGGGGTCCCCTTCTTCCTTCTGATGAATCTCTTCATCTATATGGAGTGTCTAGGGTGCTGGTAGGAGTTGTTCTCATAGAACATATGGGAATCCGACAGCCTGGCAGTGGTCTAGGGTCCTGTTGCCATAGTGACACATACTTTTTCCTCCAAAATTTTGCCAGATCCTGAAGATTTTCGTGGACAATGTCTTTGCCATTGTCCTGCTCAAACAGGCCACAGCCGTGCGGTGCCTGGACATGAGTGCCTCCCGCAATAAGCTGGCCGTTGTGGATGAAAATGACACATGCCTGGTGTATGACATTCACACCAAGGAGCTGCTCTTCCAGGTGAGGTCTCAGGGCACCCACGAATGTGCTTCCTCAGATTAGAGTGCTTCCTCAGACTTGCTGGTCACTGATTGGCTCACATACCTCTGCAAGGGATGGGGATGGGCCGGGGCTGAGCACAGGCTCCAGGTCGGAGGCCCCTGTGCATCCTGCCCTCCTGCTCACTAGCTGTAGGGCCTGGGCAGACCTCTCTGAACTTTGTAACATGAATGGGCAAGTGACACCTTTCTTACATGGTTACTGTGAGCAATAAATGAGATCATCTAAGTGAAACACATTGTAGACTCTCAGTAAGTGGGTTAATATGATGGGTTTTTTCTTTTTTTTAAGAAGTCTGCTTCTCACTTACTCGGGGCTGTCCGCATCTGTGGGTAACCTAAGGTGCAGTAAGGAAATGGGATCGATTTTATCATCTGAAAGAAGGGAAGGGATGAGGGGGAAACCCTCCCTTCTACTGTTCCGCAAGGATGTTATGAGTCAGCAAAATGTGGGCTGCTTCAACCTTTTGGAACATAGGCATTGTTTAAACTTCAGTTGGTCTTGTGGCTGGAGGAAGTGTGTCACTGGAGAAGAATGTCAAGCGGCTCCAGAGGCAGTGACTGCTGGCCTTCTGCTGGACTCAAGCCGCTCTGAGCCTCTTTAGGGCTTTTTAAGTGGTCGCAGTTCATTTGCCTGAAGTGGGTTCCTCCCAAAGCTGCAGTCTCTCCCGGCTGGCTTTGTAGTCACTGCAGAATTCCCCAGTGTTATAGACAGATTTAGGTCTTCTCTTTGTCCTTGGCCCTGGAGTCAGCAGGATGGAGGTACCTGGAATAGGGAACTGCCTCAGTCAGTTGGGAAGAGCTTCCTGGCTGCCCAGCAGCACCGAAGTGACTCCCGATGGATGGAAACTTACTCAGACCACTGGGGAAGCAGAGTGGTTTAGGAGAAAGAGCACAGATTTTACTGTCAGACAGACCTATGCACTAATCCTGCCTGCATCACTTACTGTGTGGTCTTTAGCAAGCTGCTGAACCTCTCGGAGCCTCAACTTCCTTGTCTCTATAATGGAATAGTAATCGCCTCCTCACAGAATTGCTACAGGATTAAATAAGACACCATAGTGCCTAGTTCAGTGCCTGGCACAGAATAGAGCCCTGGGTACTGCTTTCCTTCTCCCCAGTGTCTTTCTTCCCCTCTACCTGGCAGTCAGTTAGGAGGCCCTCAGTTGTGAATCTGGGTCTGAGCCCAGGACCTGGTGTCAAGTGGGAGGCTGTGTGTCCTCCTGAGTCCCCCTGATGGCATAGTCATAGGATAGGAGATAAAATTCTCAGATCCTGTCAGGAGACAGGAGCATTCTTGCTTACTCTTCTACCTTCTGTTTTTTTCTCCTCCCCACTGCCCCTGTCTCCACAGATGAAAACAGCTATATATGTATTTTTTCTCATTATGAAAATAACCTATGCTCATTGTGGAAGAGTGAGGCCAGAAACTTCTGCTGGCCCCTGGGGACTCCAGAGCCAAGCAGAGAGGTCGGAGAGGAGGTGGAGGTGCCTCCCAGGGTGACTGTATTTTTACAGTGTATGAGTTATAAAGGCAGAGGCATTGTATTATTTTCTAAATTTAAAAATAACCCACTGTTCTTTTCCTTATAAACAACAGTAGTTCACACACACACACATAAAAAATCAGGCAAACAAAAAAATGAAAAAGTAGAAAGCACCCACAGTACCGCCCACTAGAAGCAATCACTGCTGATCCTTTGGGATATATCTGTAAACCTTCTTTTGTGTGTACTATATATATATTTTTTGGTAACAGAAGTGGGGTCACTCTTTGCTGATTTTTTTCTACTTATTGTTTTGTTGTCATTAACTGCTGTCAAGTTGGACCCCCAACTTGCGGTGACCCCATACATGAGGTCCAGTGATTAAGCCTGTGAACGTAATTGTTCTGCATACCTCATTGCTGAATATCACTATGGTCACCTTCAGAGTACTCCCACTGGAAAGCTGTGCACCGATGCCAGCACCTAGTTCACCCTTCAAAGCGTTTTTGGAACTCTGGAATGGCCCTTGTGCACAGTGGCACAGTGGCAAGTTTGCAGACTTAATTGTATAGTTGTCTGTGAGGGAGTTCTTAGCCAATAAACACATAACTATTGGCACACACTCCCTGCTCACCTGTTCTGGCCCCCAATGACTTTTTTTTTACCTGAAGATAAAGGAAATATTGAAAGGAAGACATTTTGATGACATTCAGGACATCAAGGGTAATATGACAACAGTGCTGATGGCCATTACAGAAAAAGAGTTCCAAAACTGCGCTGAAGGGTAGGCTAGGCAATGACGACAGTACATAGCTTCCCAAGTGGAGTGCTTCGCAGATGGCCATGGTGGTACTCAGCAGTGAGGTATGCAGCACTTTTTCTAGGATGGATTTGTGAACTGAATTGTCAGTCCTTGTGCAATAGAATAAAGTACTGCCTCATCCAGCACCATCTCTGTTAGTGGTTGCTTGTCACACTGCTGTAATCCATGGGGTTTTCAAAAGTACATAGCCAGGCCTTTTTTCATAGTCTGTCTTAGTTTGAAAGTTCCACTGAAACCTGTTCAAATTCATAGCGACATGTAAATCTTCACTGACAGGTGGTGACTGTGCTTGAGAAGCATTAGCTGGAAATTGAACCCAGGTCTTCTACTTGAAAGGCAATGAATTTTGCCATCCAACTGATGATACCCCTTTTTAGGTAGCAGTAATAATAAAAATTCTCAAAAACGATGGATGCTTATTCAGGAGTTCAGACAATACAGGGGAGCTTCCATCTGTGCCTCTGTCCGCTTCTGTCTGATCCTCCTGTCCTTTTCTCTCCATCCCACCATGAGCGAGTCAGGGTGAGCCAGTCTTCAGAAAGTGAGTGTGAGTGGAATGGTGCCAGACAGCAGGGGGCTGACAGGATCGCACCATCCTTGTCCCCTAGGAACCAAATGCCAACAGTGTGGCATGGAACACCCAGTGTGAGGACATGCTCTGCTTCTCGGGGGGAGGCTACCTCAACATCAAAGCGAGCACCTTCCCCGTGCACCAGCAGAAGCTGCAGGGCTTCGTGGTCGGCTACAACGGCTCCAAGATCTTCTGCCTCCACGTCTTCTCCATGTCAGCCGTGGAGGTGCCCCAGGTAACCCGCGAGCTGTTTGGCTCTTTGTAATTTTATTTTTATTTTATTATGATTGAGTGAAAATCCGTTTGGCTCTTGCAGATGAGTGGGTATGTGTGTGTGAGAGAGAATGTGTAGGGTGGGTGGGTGAGCTGCAGAGGGATCCCGGGACTAGCTGTGTAAGTCACTTAAACTAGGATGAGGCCAAAACAGATATGGGGGCTGGAGAATGGAGCCAGAGTAAAAGGAAGGGCAAAAACACAGGAGAGCAGAGAGTGGTCACCCAGTGGTGTCTGGCGTCATCCCAGTTGTCCCCGGCTGCCTGCCAGGCTCACGAGCATCGTGCTCAAGGCGGAACTGTCATAGAAGAGGGATAAATGCCAGGAGAAATTTGGGCCTTCAGTCCTGTCCTCGAGAGAATCACTGTTAACAGAACATAGCTACCCAGAATTTTTCTATATGTATACGTAATATATAAAACATATATGAAAAAAGTAATTTTATATAAACATTTTTAAGCAAAAATGGAGTCCTACTGTAAATATTGTGTCATGACTTTTATGCAAGTATTGTGGCCCATAGGTGAAGCCTACCGTGAACAAAAAATACAGGCATTTCCTCACCTTCCCGCGTTGCTGTTTTTGCATCTAACCTAGCATTTATGTGTTACGGACCCATCACTTTGTATCAGTTACTGACCGTTACTGGTAATCTAAACTAATAATCCGACTTTTTCACTCAGCAGTCTGCTGAAAACATAGTTCGGTGTCAATAAATGTTCTTCTTGAGTATGTTAAAATATTAAGATAATTGTAGATTTACATGCAGTTGTAAGAAATAACACAGAGATCCTGTCTACCTTTGCGTAGTTGCCTCTGATGGTGCCATTTTGCAAAACAATGTCACAGCACAGGCAGGATGCTGATGTTGATAGAACCTACCCATCTCTTTCGGAAGGCCCTGGTTTCACTGCTACTCTGGCATCCGTGTGTGTGTTCACTGCTATATGATTTTATCACCCGGGTAGGTTCGTGTACCCACTGCCACGGTCAGGATACTGAGAGCTTGTGACACTGCTGCAAGGAGTCCCCTGTTGTGTTGTCCCCCTGCCCTTCCCCAGCATGGTCTCATGGCTGCATTTGGTTCCATCACATGGCTGTTGCTCAGCTTTACTCAGCCAGCACCTATTGTTGGACGTTTATGCCATTTTAATCTTTTTTTTTTTTTGGCTGTCATAAATAGTGTTGCACTGAACAGTCTTCAAAGTTTTTGTATCTGTCCCAAATTACCTCCTTGGTATAAATTCCTATAGGAGAAATCGCTGGGCCAAAGGCTTTGTACCTTTGAAAGATTTTTGAACCTCTAGATTGCCTTTCAGCTGGGTTATGTCAGTCTACATTCCTACGTTCCGTCCCCAGCACTCACCTGCACTGACTGTGCACCCCCTTCCTTGTGGCTGCTTGTAAAGGACCAAGCTGGACTCTGTTCCTTTCTGTGCACAGATAACACCCGTGTTACTAACTGCTGCCAGAATTATTGTACAGTCCCTCCATCAGTGCCTAACATCGAGCAGTTACTTAATAAATGTGAGATTCAAATCTGAACCAGGGAAAAGGACGACAGAGAGCGGGAGAAGGAAGGGAGGGGGCAAGGGCAGTCCCTCCTGGGCTCCTTCCCTGCAGCCCCGTCTGCTCCTATTGCAGCCCCGTACCACATCCACCAGAAACCCAATCTCCCTCGAGCATGCCAAACGGGCCATGCTTATGAAAGTTTCTCTCCCAGGGTTGTTATCCTGACCTCAAAAATAAATGCAGTTTGCTGCTCCCTGACTTTGGCTGGCCAGGCGGAGCCAGCAGGGCGGCTGAAGGGGCTTCCTGTGCCAGGAGCTTGAGCTTCAGCAGCCTGAGTCTCCCTATGCCCGCAACAAGGCCGTCCTGCTGACACAGCAGCCTGCAACTGTGAAGGGCTGGGAAAGCAGCTTCAAGACCAAGGTTGTTTCTCTGTCGCCTCTGCCTCCAGCCAGCCTGTGGTTTGGGCCTAGAGAGGAAGGAGAACGCATCAGAGCCACTCTTGGGATTTTTGGTTTCCTTTCGAAATCTGCATCGTCTTGTGCAAGAACTGGTTTCTTTGAGCTGCCAAGTAGGGTAGCAAGTCCTAGTTGGATTTCCTGGTTGTGGGGAGAGGAGGCAGTGACTTCATGTTTGGAATGCAACAGTGAGATACAAAGTATAGCACAGGGGATATTGGTTCAGTTCCCACATTTTAAACTTCTTGTAACTTGGTCAGCTTGTGTCTCCCAAGCAAGTCTCAGTGTTAACCGTCAGTTGCACCAGCTGCCATGAGGCCTCCCTGAGCCCCCATCCTACCCCATGGGGCATCCTGCCTGTGCTGTTCAGGGGAGGGAACTCCAGCGTGGAGTGCCACCTCTGTTACCTGGCCCAGTTGTGACCTTGAACAACTCTGCATACCAGTTAGGCCTCCTGTTCTTTGCTGTGAAATAGGACTAGTTATTCCCATATTCTTGTGTTTATCTGGCCCCATTCCAACAGTGTATTCCCTACTATTATTACATACAGTCATGAAACAGCAAACGTTACAAAACAAAGAGGTTGGAAGAGAGAGTACTTAACTAGAATGCCTTAGAAAGGAAAGAGCGTGGTGGGTCGGGAATCTCAGAAGCTTCCAGGAAGTAATGAAACTTGATCTGACCCAGGCAGCTAAAAGTCAGAGGGAGAGAGGAGCAAAGAGTGGGTTTGGGAGGAGGCAGAGGTGGGCTTGGGAACAAGTGGATGTGCTTGGGACCTGCTGAGGTAGCTGTGTGAGTGAATGGAGGCTGTGATGGACTGAGCTCACTTTTTGCCTAGTGCTGTAACATTTTCAAAGCTCATCTTGTATTTGTCCGAATAGCCCATAAGCTGAGTGAGACATCTAAACAGAAGTTAATAGTTTTGTCCAAAAGCCACACGGTGAGGATGGGGCTGATCCAGGCCTTGTTTCAGCTCAGCTCATGTCCAGTCCATACCCTGCTGCCACCCTGAAGGGAAGGAAGGTAGACTAGGCTGGGTGTGGAGGAGAGAGAAGCACTTGCAAGTACCACATCTTGCTGTCAGAGAATAGACAAGCTTAAAAGGGAAAAAAAAAAAAAAAAAAAAAATCCTTCAGTGCTAAGAAACTAGGACGGAAATTTCAAAGATAAAGGCCCTAAATGGAGAAAACGGCACTCCCGGCTCCATATTTGGGAATTATTAGCAGAGGTACTGGCTGATTAATCTTCACTGCCCAGGAATCCAGGAGAGATGCTACTTCCTAAGTCACAGTGACAGTCCTAAAACAAGGGCGGGGCCTTCCACTGTTAGAGATGTCCAGGCCCAGCTCTCATTGCTCACGTACTTGTGTGTGCCCACTCACATATGCACACCTCCACCCAAGGGGCTGGAAGGAGCTCAGGACCTGGTGCCTGGGCTCCAGTCCTGGGCCTTCTATTTGCCAGTCCTCAGACAAGTCAGTTGCCCTCTCTGAGTATCTGTCTCCTGGGCTGTTGGGACAGATCCCAGAGCCTAGTTCCCAGCATCAGAGAACCAAGAGGCTTGTCTGCAGAGCCTTTGTGCATAACCTGGAGCAAATCGCTTAACCTTGGCAGGACAGGATCCCTTCTTCCCTACCCCAGGGTCCTCATTCCTTCCACAAGCCCTGACAAGGGCTTGCTGAGGGAAATGAAGAAAGCCCAGCTGCTGCCCCAGGTGGTTCATAGACCCACTGGGAGACAGACATGTAATCACTACACAGCCTGAGATCTGGACGAAGGGCAGAGACTCTTTTCCTGGGGGTAGGGGCTGAGAGGTCAGGAAAGGCTTTCCAGGAGAGGCCTGGAGGTGGGGGAGGCTGGGTGGGAAGTGTGTGTGGCTGATGCCTATCACTCATCTGTGATGCGGGGTGACAGAACAGAAGGCGCGGAAGAGAGGCTGGTGAGTCTCTGAGGGTCGTGTTTAATCAGTGTGGCATTATTCTGTGAGCATTTATAATGAAGTCTTCGCACGTATCTGGGGCTGTCTTTATATGACTGACTTTTCATTGCTCTGGGAGTGATCTTCTTTATTCCTTTTGATGAAATCCTGCAGTCTGCTCCCATGTACCAGTACCTGGATCGGAACATGTTCAAAGAAGCCTACCAGATTGCTTGTTTGGGCGTGACAGACACTGACTGGCGTGACCTGGCCATGGAAGCTTTAGAAGGATTAGAGTTTGAAACAGCAAAGAAGGTAAGCATCTAGTCAGCATGAGGTGGAACTTGGTCCTTACAGGGCCCCATCAGGAGTCAGAAGGGGTCTAGGTGACATAGGGAGAAGGAGAAGCGTGCTGTAGTGGCCTTTGGAGTAAGACTGACCCGGGTTTAAGTCTCTGTTTGGCCACTTCCTCACTGTGACCCCGGGTAGGTAACAACCTTTGGAAGGTTGTTATCTGTGAAATGAAGGTGATGATAGGAGCCATCCTCACAGACTTGTAAGGCTGTAGTACGATAACAGATTGTAAAGCCTGACCCAGGATAAGCATTTGATATATTCCAGCCTTCACTCTTATTAACTACTATTTATATAAAGCATCTAGCTAAAAGCCTTGCACATAATAGGCACTCAATAAATAGTATCTTTTATCATTGGCATAAGCATTAGGCCATTTATTAAATAATGCTGTTCTTCTCAGCACTCTGCTAAGTACTGCTATTTGATTCTGAGAGTTGTGGTCATTTCCCACACACCTTCATGGTGGCACAGACACGATTCATGGATTTGATTCATAGTGTCGTTTGCTGGCTTAGTCTATTAAAATTACAGAAATGGCTGAAAATACTCAACCCCTGTCTACCTCAGAAAAAGTCCAGCCCTGTTTCTGAGTCAGGTTTCTATCTAGAACTTGAGGAAGGGGGAAGAAAGGGGTAGTTTCCAAACCCATGCTATCTCCTCCCGTCCCACTTTCTGTCTTCCCACAGTGAGTTAATTAGACACTTTGCCCATGCAGCTGAGCTGCTATAGAGGGAGTCTGGGAAACATGCTTGTGTTACATCAGGACTTCAGGCACAGAAGGAGGTGGATGGAGACCAGGCTGAGACTCAGAGGCCTGGGCGAGAACCAGCTCCGCTGCTCAGAAGCCATGTGACCTCAGCCTCCTGTTTCTCATCGTGTTAGCGGCCTAAACAAGATGCTTGTAAAAAAGGGACTTTAGAACTGGAAATGGTTGTGCAAGTGCTAGCCACTATAAAACAAATAGAAATGATTACTGCATAATCATAACTACTTCTGTTATGGTTTTAAGTCTATTAAGTGTCAGAAAAAGTGGCAATGGAGGAGGGCTTTAAAAATTCAGATGAACAGGAAGCATTGCATGGAGGGAGTATCCTGCCTCACCCAGAAAAACCAGGTAGGGTGAAGAGTAACAAAGCATTGGGGTGAAATCAGAAGTCTGCCTACTGGATTGTCATCTCCTCAAACCAGGAACTGAACAACTTCATCACCTTAGAATTATCCTCATTGCACTGCATGGGGCTTTAGACCTTTTAAGGGTTCAACATTTAACCCCCAACCTGCAACCAGGCAGACATTCCCTGAGAACCGAAGTGGCTTTAATGTTAAAAGCTGGATGATTTTGAGAAGAAACTGGGAGTTTATTGCTTCATTCAAACCCTGAATCCCCAGGCCTCCTTTTTTCAGCTTTGCCAAGTCACTCCTCATACCCAGATCTGGAGGGGTGTGGGGAGGGGGTGATAGACCAGCCTCTCCACTAGATGGCAGAGGAGAGCTGTTTAGCGCCTGGTCGTTGCCCTGTTCCCACATTTCCCTCCGCGTCCACTCGCTGAGGTTATTCATGGACCTCGTGACTGACTGCGGTGACCAGCTCACCCCTGACTCTGCAGACTGTGTCTGGGCTGTAGGAACTGGGACACCGTTTTCTCACGGGGGAATCCTAGAATCCTTGCCCAGCAGAACTAGAAAGAACCTTGGAGAGGTGTCACTAGCTTGACCCGTATCCCTTAGCGGGAGCCCAGAGGCCGGGGGAAGCAGGCTCAAGGCCCACATCTGGAAAGTCCCAGAGATACAACTGAGGCCTGGAATGGCCCTTCCCCTTCTTCTCCCTGCTGTTTGCAAGGCAGTCCAGATTTCTCCTGTCAGGCTGTTTCAAGGAAGCCCAGATCTGCAGCTTTTACTTATCAGACCTTTACCGTGAAACACAGGTGCTTTTAGCCCTCTGTCCCTTGGCTCATGTGATGCTTACCTTACCTTTTCTGGGAATTCCTCTTCACGAATACCCAGTTGACTAGTTACGGCCTGCAATGCCGTACTTCCCCTGCTTCCTTCCACTGCCTGTGCTCAGACAGTGGTCTGTGTTCTCAAGAGGATGGAGTTCATACTTCTGCAGCTCTTAGCTGAGGGAAATGTAGTTCTTTTTGTCTATCCACCTCCCTTTCTAAAATGTGAGCCCCTGAATCAAGCAGAGCAGACGGGCCGTATCGTACTCGTTTCCCGGTCCCCAGGCCGTGGGGGCAGGATGCCTGGCTCTATGTAACGAAATGATGGAGTCATGCCACGGTAAGTTGTGAGCCAGCCCAAGGCTGATGACCTGCTCATTTTCCCAAGCCTTTTGAGGATGAATGGTGTCTTGCAGTTAAGCAGAGGCAGGAGTGGCCGGGGTGTTCAGCATTTTAAATTCTAAGGGCTCCCAGCACTGCCTCTGGGCTAGCATCAGCCAGCTTCAGATGGAAGCACTTAAAGAAGCACAGCCTGACAAGGGGACCGTGCTCTTCTAAACCTCTTTCATAATCTGCAAGAGGGAGAGGAGGCTCAACTAGCATTGGTCTGCCCAAGAGGCTGCCCAGAAACTTCTAGCAGCCCATGGGTTACGGTCTTTGGCTTTGGGAGTCCAAGGCAAAGGCTTAACTTGTAGGATTTACATAAAAGTTTGCCTTCCGGGGACTCAGAGTGATTCATTTCCTAACTCTCCTCTCCTCCCAGAAGCCATCTCTGTTCCTTTTCACCTGTTTTCCTCTCCTTGCCAAGTGTATGAGCTCTGGGTTCCCCCTGTTTATTGTACCCCCCTGACCCCTTTTAGGTAAGCATAGCTGGCTTCTGCTTTCTAAGCCACATAGCATGTTTGCAGCCTCGGAGTTGGCTTCCAGTGGGAGGAGGAGGGAATGGTTTCCAGCCCCATCCTCTCTCCTGTGTTACATGTCACCTTCTCAGAGTGTCAGACGGGCTCATTTTTTGCTGTTGAATAGATGCTCTCCCAGGCAGGCATCATCACAGAGTGCACTATCACAGTTTTGTTTCCCCTTATCCCAACACCATTGATCCAGGCAGGACTTCTTTGCTATTTGTTAAATAGTCTAATCCTGGGGATAAAACCTGCCTCACAGAGTGGTGTAACCCATGTGAATATGTGATGATTAATCAATGCCTGCCGCTTCCCCCCTCCTTACTGGCTCACTCTCTACCACTCGACTCCCCGCCCAGCCAATCACCCCCTTTTGAAGCCGGGAAAACAGCTGATCTCATTCCCTGTTTCTTCCTCTCTAGGCCTTCACCAGAGTACAAGATCTCCGATACTTAGAGCTCATCAGCAGCATCGAGGTAAAGGATAAACTAAGTGTTCTTCTCAGGAAGCACTCGTAGCAGCAAGAGGCCCAAGGACATGTGAACAGAGCTTGCTGGGGCCCCAGGGGCATGTGGTGGGGACAGTGCACTAGAGTGGGCAGGGCCAGGGAGAAGCTGTGTGGGTTCCTGATCTCTCTGAGCTTTGGGGTTAAGGAGGCCTTCCTGCAGGGTTGCTGTGAGGATTAAGCAAACTCACAATAGCAGGTTTTCATCCCTGTGGTGGCTTTTTAGGCAGTTACCATTCTCTCTGGTGCTATTTGCAGTGGAGTCCATTCTGACTGATAGAGACCTCTTGTGAGTACAACTGCCCCATGGAGTTTGCTAGGCTGAAATCTTTATGGGAGCGGATCACCTGGTCTTTTCTCCAAGGCATGGCTGGTGGGTTCGAGCACCTCACCTTTGGTTCACAACTGAGCACTTTGCTGATTGTCTGCCGTTGTCAGAGGTGTCACCCCGTGCAAGGGGACTTTCTTTCTCTCTCGGAGGAAGGAGGCATGTTGAGATGAGCTCCTAGGGAATGCTACAGCTCTTCCTACCCAGCCCCGCCACTCCTGGCTGACCTTGCTGGCATTGTCAGGCCAACCAGATAAGCTGGGGTGGGTGGGTTAAAGAAGCTGGTCAGTCAGCCTGGAGATGATGGGCCCTGTTCTAAGTTTGTGTTTCTCAGTGCTGTCTGGTTGTCTGTAAAAAGACATACATATTTTCTCTCCTGCACAGATTTATTGTGAGGATATGGGAATGTGAGATACATTTGAATTCCCATATGGAAGCAGTGAGGAAATCAGCAAAATGTCTTGTCCCTTCAGTTCCATTCAGCATCATAAACACTCGCTGTGGGGCGAAGCCCGTGCCAAGCGCAGTGGGGAAAGAGAGGAGGAGGAGAGAGGCCTGCAGGAGCTCTCAGCCTGCTCAGCCTAATGATAGTTGCCATTCGCTGGGAGCCTGCTCTGTACCCTGTGCTTGATGGATGTGTACGTGAACTTCAGCGTTCAGTGTACATTACCTTAAAGCCTTGCAGCTCATTGAGGCAGGTGCTGTGGTCAGCCCTATTTTACAGATGAGGAAACTAAGGCCCCAGAGAGACTCTGTCACCTACCCAGTGGGCCAACACCAAAAGCTCAGTTGGCATTGAAATGCAGTTCTGTGTGTTTCCCAGGCTCCTCCTTTGCTCTGTACCAGGTGACCCACCTAAAGAAGCTGTTCCTGGTATATCCCTCCTTACCCGCAGCACACCCAGCACTGTTAGGAGGACGATCTGTTCTGTCACTTACCTGACACAGTCCGTGGTTGGTTCTGAGCCATCTGTCTGCAGTGCCCAGTGCCGCAGGTTATTGGTGGCTTTCGTTTATGAACCAGCTGGCCAGGATCTGGGGACCTTCATCTGAAGCCCTGGAATCTAATTTTGCTCTATGTAGAAGATAACAGAGCTCTGAGAGGGCCAATCCTTACCATTTATCACATCTTAAACTGGGTTTGAAATGTCTGTCTCTTCTAATAGGCTGTGAGCTGGGGAATCGATTGAAATAAACTTCTAAGAATTGTCTCTTGAAAAAGCATAAATTGGGTTTGATTAAGGATCCATTTGGACTCCTCTGAGGCCTCGGTTGCTTATGGGTCTTCAGCATTAATTCCGGAGAATAGAGTTTTCCTTGGTAGGTTCCTTTTGGATAGGTGTACTTACAACAAGAGGAAAATCTGCTCCTCTTAGTATGTATGTACTGAGTGTATGTACTGAGTGTGCATAAGTCTCTTTGCTGACAGTGGTAATATTCTGTGGCCTGGAATGGTTATGGCCTAAATTCCATGCCTAGTGAAATCTATTTGTTGATTTTGCTACAGAATTTTTGGTTCATTTCCTACTATTATGGTTTAGTTTATTTAATGGATTAGCCCAAACTGTGTGTAGGGGTATTTTTTGTTGCTATTGTGTTTTAATTTATTTCTGTCAGTGAGGATGCATGTTGCCTCCAGCTGTTGAAACTTTCACCAGCTTGTCTAGGAGTTTGATTCAATGTCGCATCTTTCTCCGCTGTGATACACTTGCTAGAAAATAAGCAAAAGGAAACTGCTAGGAGTGAGAGATTGGATGCTATTGACTGTTTACAAATACTGGAGCTTTGGACTAATGAATATTCTCTAACAGGAGAAAGGAGTATGGTAGATTACTTCACCTTGAGCACGGCCAGGCATCTGTGTGTGTGTGTGTGTGTGTGTGTGTGTGTGTGTGTGTGTGTGTTATGTGCACATGTGTCTTTGGGGATGGTATGCGTAAAAAGTAGGAGTTCTTGTGTGGTGCAAACAGTTAAGTGCTTGATTACCAGCCAGAAGGCACTGAGGAAAAAAGACCTGGCAGTCTGTTTCCAAAAGGTCTTGGAAGCCCTATGGAGCAGTTCTACTCAAGGCAACACACGGGGTGGCCAAGAGCTGGAATCAAGTTGAAGGCAGCTGGTTGGTTTGGTATATAAAGTGTACCTGGTACCTAGTAGGTGCCCAGTACATGTTGTTTCTTTCCTTCTCTCCAGGAACAGCAGCACAATAATACTTTTGTCCTGTTACCTTGGTCTCCTTATGCAGAATCCCTAAACTTTCTCTTGGCCCACCATCATCATGGGCTACAAGTCTGCCAAGCCAGATCTGGGGATTCTGTGGGTGTTGGGGATTTAGTGCCTCCTGTAGCCAGCAGCACACACTGTCCTAACTTCCCCATTGTTGCCTTGAAAGAAAATACAGGAAAGCAACCCTGAAGAGTTTCCATTAAACAAACAAAGATTTGCATCTTTGTGGTCATTTTTTGATCTTCACTTGTGTGGAAAAAAATCTGTTTTTGTTGTCTAGTGTCCCCACCAGAAACCTAGGTGAGAGACACAACAGCCCGGGAGCTAAGGGTAGGTTCCAGTAGGAAGACCCAGGGGCTTAACTTGAAATAGCAACATGTGACCTTTGTCAAGGCTGCTTCCTACCCATGGCTGCAGAAGCTATTTCCTGTGCTTCTAATTTTTCCAGGAGAGGAAGAAGCGGGGAGAAACCAACAATGACCTGTTTCTGGCAGATGTGTTTGCCTACCAGGGGAAGTTTCACAAAGCTGCCAAACTGTACAAGAGGAGTGGGCACGAGAACCTCGCACTTGACATGTACACCGACCTCCGCATGTTTGAGTATGCCAAGGTAATCCACCCACATCCTGGGGCCCAGCTGTCACTTGGAAGCCACTAGAGTTTTGACACTGCAGTGTCCAAGTTGTTTACCCTAAGAAGTAGTACAGACGGAAAATAGCAACAGCTTCAGAAAGCATGTGGGCAAATGGGTAAGCAGAGGGACCATCCGTGGCTACTGGGCAGAGGTGACCTAAAGCTGCCCTCTGAGGCTGACTTCAGAGGGGCCGTATGACAGCCCAGATCTCCACCAGCAGCAGAGCTGGACGGGCCCTTCAGTGAAGTCAGGGGAAGGACAGATTCATCCACAGGTTTGCTCAAACCTTTATGAGGAGGAGGATGGGGTGTACTCCAGACAAGGTTTCCTAACTTCCTGCTCTCTGGGACTCTGTGACAGAGTCCCTGTCCCCAAGTGCACCTCACACCACTACAGCAGGCCTAGAGTGGCACCACACACATGGGGGTTGGTGTTGGAGATTGCATTTTGCATGTGGAGGCCCTCATTGAAGCTAGTCCCCAAAAGATGTGGGCCTTTAAAGGGATGTATGACAGAAGCTGGGTCAGCCTCCTAAAGGCTTTGGAGAGAATGAGGCCCATTGAGGGGCCCCGACCAGTGAAGACATTTGCAGCTCAGCCCAATTTGAGGTTAAGAGAGTCTTGGACCCATCAAGGAGTGAGGCTCTTCCTCCAGGAGGCGCCTTTGTTAAGCAGCCTTTTCTGGTAATGTCAGAAGAGGCTCTCAGAAATGTTGTTAAGTGAGTCATCAGCCACAATCAATTAGTGGCTATTAATGGTAATTACCTAGCTCTCAAGTTCAAGATGGAAAATATTCCCCCATTTCTTTCTGCTTTTTTGCTCTTGAACATGGCCGTGCTCTTTCATCTTCCACCATCTGTTAGCTCCTTGGGCTGCAGGTTGTGTTTGATACTCCTGTAATGTGGCTCCAGGTGTCAGTGGTCTTCAGTACCGAACTAGCACCTGGGCCTCAGCTTGTCTCTTCACCTTGATAGTTCCTTCTCTCCCCACTCACAGCTAAGGCGCTTGATGTTCTTAGCACTTTCTCCTCATCAACTTTAATTCCTGTAAAAAACACACCCACACCCATACCCACACCCATACCCACACACCCACCCACACACCCACACACCCACCCATACACCCACCCACACACGCACCCACACACCCACACACACAGACACAGACACACAGACACAGACACAGACACAAATCAGTGCTTGTCTCTTTCTTGGAGAGAACAAAGTTTTAACTGAGGACAAAACCTTAACCTAAAGGATGAAATCCCTAGAGGCAGAATCAAAGTATCAGGAACAGTTGGGCATTAGACCGATGGATCCTTCTGGAGCTCCAAAGCCTCCTTGCTAGCATACAGAATAGTGGAAAATGCCTTGTCATCCCAAGATCCTGTGCAAGTCCCCTTCCCGGAAGTTGTGGAGCCTGCATTCCCTCCGACAGTTCAGTCTGAGAAGTGCAGAGCACAACGTATGAGAGAGTGCTTTATGAAACCCCCAGCTGTGTAAAGGTTAGGAAAAGGAGAAGGCCAAGTGTGACCGTGGAACAGGCGTTCCTCAGAGCTTTCCCCAGCCAGCTGGTCCCTTGCCCTGTGCTAAGCCCTCCTGTGCACTTCTGCTGGGCTCTGTACACCAGTCTCCCACCCAGAAATACGGCCCATGTACACACTCCATCTGCTCTGTCTCTGTGAAGGTAAATATTCTGGGCGTTGTTTTGGGTTTTAGTTTTTGATGACAGTTCCAAGTAGGTTGGTTCCATTTCAGTGCCACCCCCTGTCCAGTAGTCTGAATTGAGAAAATGTGTACATACACATTATGTTTGGGGGAAGGGGGTGCCGAGAAATACAGTGCTTATTAACATGGCATGTTTTTGTTTACTTGAAGATTGCTTCCCAAGATTCAATCTGGTTTTTGGAAAATTTTTAAATTACATTCCCACGTACAAATAAATTGTATGCTTTCCGGATAAGTGACATGTTTATATGGTGATAAAGGGAATTATTATGCTCTTAACTCTTATGTAGTACGTCCTTATCACAATCACTGAGCATGGGAACACTGTTTAGTCTCATTCATCACTCACCACAGCCTCTTTCTGTCCGCTCCAGGACAAAGTCTTTGCCATGCCCCAGATACCACGTAAATTAGCTTCACGGAACCAAAAAGCCTTTGAAAACTCAGTTTGTTGAGCCTTGAAGGAACCACTTAGACTCGGCTTCCATGAAGTCAGCACTTCCTGAGCTCCTGGCAGAAAAGGCCTTCCAGCCAGTGAGCCGTGTACCTGGCTGGCTTTCTCTGGTGGACAGCCCCCCTTTGTGCCTCTCTCTTAGACTCTGGTCCTTCTCACTGTGGACACCCCAGGTCTCCTGAGCACTCACTGAAGTCTCTCTGAAGGACATTCCTATTTCCTTCCGATAGCTCCCCCTCACCTCCCGGCTGATCAACCTCATTTAACCAGCCAGGTTAGTAGAGTTTCCAGATTCTCATTGACACAAGGGATGCTCATTGTGAGTGGCTGCCGGGAGTGAAAGGTGTGTGTGCACAGTGGTCCAAGTCAGGCATTTTTGGATAGTTCGAGGGGACTTTCCCAGCCCCTTCGAGCCCTGTGGTTAAGAGCTCAGTTGCTAACCAGAACATCAGCAGTTTGGATCCACTAGCTGCTCTGTGGGAACTTTATGGGGCAATTCTGCTCTGTCCTGTAACAGGGTCCCTGTGAGTCAGAACTGACATCAGCGGATTCCCTTTGTGAACTCCAGAAGGACCCCAAGGTCAGCTGAAGGGAACGGTCTTTTATTGGGACCCCAGCACCAGGATAAACTATGTATGCCCTTCCCTGTGTAAAACATTTGATTGTCTTACCCCCAATCTAGGCTGTGATTTTAGGGGCTACACAGTTAACCTGAAAGCAAATGAAAGGGGAGAAAAACAAAACAAAACAGGGAGCTAATTGTTCGGGGGGGGTTTTAGTGAGCTGACTGTACTTTCCTGCCAAATGAGCGCTAATCCTGGGAGACGGAGTGTCTGCGTGCTGCCCTGTGAGCTGACACGGAGCACTCTCTCGAGGTGCCTTATTCCTAAGACGAACCCCTTCTGGCTGGTAAAGTAGATCTGGGCTCTAAGCACTTTCAGGTTCACGTTTTGAGAAGCCACACCTTGACAAATGTCAACACCAGTGCTGCTACAACTCTAGCAGGCTCCCACATAGATATTCCAGGTAACTATATTCTGCAAAAAGGTGATTGACTGTGGCTGTCTCTCACACATTCTAGGGCCAACCCAGGGAAGCTGGGCATGGCCTGTGAGGCCTCTGTGTGGTAGAGACAACAGAGGTGCCCTGCAGCTCAGCTCCCCGAGCCTCCCAAGTCCAGGCCACTCTCCTTTGCATGTTGTCTGGAGGGCACCCCCTTCACCGTGGGTGGTACCCCATGGCTTCCTGCTCCCCCCACAGTTGACTGAGATATGATCTCGGGGCAGGATTGGATACCATTCACCTGAGAAGTACTTGACTGAAACCAGTTTTGTTCCTTATTTGTCCTGGGACCATATCTGGGGACAAGGCTGAAGGGATGGCACCCTAATTTCAGGCAACAGAGTGTTTCAGAGAACAGATGGGACTACTACTTTGAGTGTGGTGGTAGGAGTAGGGGTCACACTCTTTAAATCATGTGTCTAAGTTTAGGGGACCACATGTGCAGCCTCACTGAGGCATGTGGTATCATGCATGTGATCAAAATAAAGATTACAGGTCTGCATGTTTGAGTTGGACTGACCAGCTATACAGTCACTATATAGGGCTAGTCACATGTATCTCAAACTGTGTATGAGAGAGACAAAATAACCTGATCATACACTACCCACATTGCAGAATGTGTGTGCAGTGATCTAGAGACTCTGGACAGAGTTGTTTAGCTACAGGAAGATGTCCGTTAGTGGAAAGGGAAGGAAATGTTGAGAGCCATAGTCCTTGACACCGTCCACTGTCTTTGTACCGTCAGGAACACCTGTGGGGAAGCCCGTGTGCCTCTTGCCTGACACCTGGGACTGCCTTCCAGCCCCTTGCACAGGGATGGCTCCCGCCTGCATCCGGATCGCCGCTTCAGCCACACGCAGCTCTTCCTTGCTCCAGCTTTCGGCAGCCTGACGTAATGCTGGCAGCAGGAAGTCCTAATCCGGAGCGTTTTTGTTTGTTGTGCTTCCTCAGGATTTCCTTGGATCTGCAGACCCCAAAGAAACAAAGATGCTAATCACCAAACAGGCTGACTGGGCCAGAAACATCAACGAGCCCAAAGCCGCCGTGGAGATGTACATCTCAGCGGGGGAGCACGCCAAGGCTATTGAGATCAGCGGTGACCATGGCTGGGTCGACATGTAGGTTCCCCAGTCCTGCCCTAAGAAGCACTTGACAGCATGTCATGCCATGCTGGCTCTCAGTTGTGACTGACAAGGAAGAAAAATAGTGTTTATTTGTATATCTAAACCAAATGTGCAAAGACTAGGTTCTCCAGGAGACACAGAGATTGAATAATGCAGTCACTGCCTTTGAGGAGCTTACTGAGCCCCAGGGGTAGGGGTCGCAGGTGGGGAATAAGGGGGGGAGACATGACATCAGAGCTGCCGTCGCTGAGCCCCTACTGGGAGCACAGCCCATCCGACCGGCAGGCCATCGGTCCTCCGCCACCCACAGGGTTCATGTGAGGAAACTAGGGCGCCAACAGCAAGTGAACTGCCAGAGTCCAGACGTCTGGGAAGTAGCAGAGATGAGCTTCAAGCGCAGATATGGCTGCTTTCAAGGCCCGTGTCGTGTTCGTGGTAGGAACCAAAAAAGAAAAAGTTGTCAGCACGTAACGGAAGGAGACGTGAATTCTCAAGGGAGGAACTGGGTGTCGTCTTGTAGGAAGTCGTCTTTTCATGCGGTAGAAAGGGGAAGGGGTACAGGCAAGATGAGTAGTCCGAGGGACGGAATCTGTGGGGGCTGAAATGGAAGGGGTGTGGGGGCGAGGGGTGGGCAGAGGAAGGCTGGCCGGATCCAAGAGGGCCCAAATGCCAATTTGAAGCGTTCATAGCCGTCAGGAGGTAGTGGGGGCTCAAGGGAGGCCCCGATCAAGGCTGTGCTGTCAGTAGGCCACATGGGCAGGACAGAAAAAAGTAGAGGAGGGGAACAGATACAACATGGCCAGTGCACTGGACCAGGGGAGATGCCATCCCTGAGGGGACCAGACAGACATGGGGTAGCTGGAGCCCATGTGACCTAAGCAGAGGCAGAGTCTGGTTGAGTGGGGAGTTGAAGGCTGATTGTGTGCTGAGCCTGAGGGTTGAAACTACCACTTGTGTGGACCAAGAAGAGAGGGAGAGGAGCGGGCTGAGGGTGGGCTGCATGGAGGGACTCCTGAGAGTTTCAGGCCTTCAGGGTGAGGGTTTTCTCCTCTGACAGTTAAGGGAAGTGGCTGCAAGTGCACGTACACATGTGAGTGGCCGCAGGTGGTGAAGGAGAGAGGGCAGGGGGGCTCTGAGCTTGGCCCAGCCTGAGCCTTGAAGGCTGGCAGTCATTCTGGAAGCAGTATCGAGGTCTGCAAGGTGGCCTTGGCACAGGCGAGACTTGGGGAGGGCGGGGTGGAGGATGCTTTACAATGACAGTTGCTGCTTGTGTGCCTCATGGAGGGCCTCCTTGGTGGGTGACCTGCTCCATCCTTCACTCTTCTAGGAGTCAAGTTTCTGAAAGAGAAGCACAGATTTGCCCCTAGTATTATGCTTTTTTTTTTTTTTTGTAAAAAGGGGGGTGGGACAGAGCCAGGCAGATTTAGAGCCCCTCTTTGGTCTCCTTTTTTTTTCTGTCACTTTCATTTGCAAATGATACTCATCAGGTTACCCTGAAGGTACTTAGATAATACAAAAAGGGGGAGACATGGAGCATTTTCTGTCCTTTTCCAAGTCTTCTTTCAAAGGTCCCCCTACAGGGACATTAGGTTTGATTGGGGGTGAGGTTTAGGGGGCTGCCTGTGCCACCTTTCCCTAAAAATGTGTCCTTTCCCTGCTGAGAGTGTTATTTTTAGATGCTATTATTATTCTAGGTACAGATTGACAGGCCTCCCTAAGCTTGCCTGTCTCTGAAACAGAAGATCTGTTACAGCTGCTTCCTACTCCCTTCTCTCAAAGAGCAGGCTGGGGAGAATGCTTTTCCCTGAGGACACTGGTTTACCCAGACCCAGCCCAACCATGGGGGGCAAACATGTTCCACGCCATCCCATAAAGGAAGATGGAGCGTGCAGTGGCCACTGTGGGCCCTCACTGGTGGTTAGCACCTGGCTGGGAGGAGAGACGGCCCGCTATTCCCCTCAGGCCCATTTGTGGAGCCCGCAGCTGTCTGTTCCTGCCTTCTGTGAAGGTTCTGTCCCTGGAGAGCACACCACCCTGGCCTCTGCTGTTCTAAGAGGGAACACTGCTGCTTCCTGGCTTCCCCTGACACCTCAACACTGGAATAATAGAGCCACCTCTTAGTGTATGAAGATGAATGGAGATCACACATGTGACAGCTGTGGCATCATGCTTGGTCCCTTGCAGGTGATCAGTAGACTGATGTCTCTCCCTAGGTCCTGTTGGGTAGATGAGCCCCTGAGAAGGGCATGTAATGGTGGAGAGATGTGGTGTCCTGGAGCAGGCACCCCATTGTCTGGGGAATGTTTCTGGAATGTGTATCTCCTCATTTAGTAGCCACCCTTGAGTACCCCTCAGGGGCTGTGGACTCTGCCAGGCACTGGGGACAGTAAAGTGAATCAGACAGAGAGTGCCCTCCAGGAGGCCCCAAGCCCACGCCCCCACCTCCATCAGGCTGCCCTCTGCCTCTCCAGGTTGATCGACATTGCCCGCAAGCTGGACAAGGCTGAGAGGGAGCCCTTGCTTATGTGTGCGCACTACTTCAGGAAGCTGGACAACCCTGGCTACGCTGCCGAGACCTACCTGAAGATCGGTGACCTCAAGTCCTTGGCTCAACTGTACGTGGAGAAGCAGCGGTGGGATGAGGTGAGGGGAGAGCGCTGCTCGGGCATTGGGGGACCACTGAGCCCTGGGATACAAGCGCGTGGGTGCAAGGGAGCTTTGGGTTTGGATGGCAAGCAGCTGTCCGCATGGGAATGGATGCTGGTGTGGCAGTGGGGAGACATACCTCAGATTCTGTTTGTCAGAGTATGCTGGAGGGTCTTTCCAGTCGCACTGCCCACTTGTTCATTCCGAACATCTTTATTGCTTGCCCACCCTGTGCCAGGCCCTTTGCCAGGCCCTGTGCATGGAACAGTTAACATGGTAGTGGGTCCCAGCTGCTTCTGACCAGTACCACGGGCTCCTGCACATCTTTGACATGGACTCACCTGTGTGACATTTGAAAGCATTTTGGCTGAAAATACCACCTGGACTTTGCGAGTAGAGCACTGCCAGAGCCATTGCAGGGCCCAGCGCCTCAGCTACTCCCACCCACTCACCTTGACTCCTCCGGTGTGAGGGCCAGGGGAGAAGGGTCAGTGTGGCCAGCTGGAAAGATGGCAGGTGGCGCTGGCAGGGACAGCAGGTGTGCCACCACCTCTGGTCTGACTCCCATCCTCAAGCCCGTTGGCTCACTGTTCCCTGGAGAGCAGTCTGTCCCAGCCAGGATTAGAGGTGTGTCAGAGCATGCACACACACATCCACACACTCACTCACACACATCTACACACACACTCACACACATCCACACACTCACTCGCACCCTCCTTTTCCGCCTCCCCTATCCCTCCCTGCCCTGGTCTATTTTACTGAGAGACCAGCGGGACCCTTTCTGAGTTAGAGCTGTCTGATGTGTCTGCCCTCTGGTGACTCCATTTGGTGAGGTGACAAGGTCACTGGTGAGAAAAGATGGGGCCAGTGATAGAGAAAATAATGGCTTCTCAAGATAAATTGGATCAGAAGGAAATTTTTCAAGCACCATAAATTAAAGCATCTTGGAACTGCGTGGTCCTTGCTATCCATCAGGAGAACTTTTTCCCCGTTGCTATGCAGTTTCCTCCTTGACTCATTTTCTTGTTCTCCTGGTCCTGCGTCTTTAACTGAGGAGAGGCCCACGACCTCGGGCTGGGGTAAAGCAGTGTGTCCCACTGGCGCTGCCTCAAGTCCGCTGGGGGCTTTGACAGCTAATAAGCAGTGATGATAATGTCAATTCTGTTTCCTTAGGTGTCGCCTGCAATTAAAAGAAATCTGTTTGCAGCACTACAGGAGCCCACGCAAACCCTCAAAATAAGATGTTTCCGATTCGGTGCTGCTTCTGTGGTCCAGAAACAGACTGTGTTGTTATTGAATCCAGTCGCTTGCATATTGCTGTTAATTGCCTTTTGTTTTCAAAGAGCTGATTTGTTTTTGCATTTCTGGGGGTGGTGGTGGGGGGAGCACTCTACCCCTCTGAGTTGTCAGGCTGGCAAAATGCGGCATCCTTAATGGATTCCGCCAAGTGTGGGACTGTCGTGGGGGCTGCTGTATTAAGAATGCACTTGCTCCTTCCTCCAGGCCTTTGCTTTGGGTGAGAAGCATCCCGAATTGAAGGATGACATCTATGTGCCCTATGCTCAGTGGCTGGCAGAGAATGATCGTTTTGAGGAAGCCCAGAAAGGTAGGCCACACAAAGAGGGGCACTGCCCAGGCACACATTTCGGGGGGCTGCCCAGCCCTCCCCTCGGTAGGTCCCCACCTCGAGACTTCGCCTTGGGGATATGATGCTTGGTGGTGAGAGACTGTGGAGCCACGGAAGGAACACAAGCCCTAGCACAGGCAGACCTGGGTCCAGCCCTCACCAGCTGCACTGTTCGGGCAGGCCCCTTCCTGTCCGAGCCTTGGCATTGACTGAGCAACACGCTGCGCGTTGGGATGATGTTCTCACTGAATCGTCACAACCACCTCGTAGTGTTGGCACTACTGCAGAGGTAAAGGGAAGTCACGGGGCTAGGAAGTGACAGCATGGCGATTGGAACCAGGGTGTTGTGTGACTCCTGTCAGGTGTCTAGCTCGCCTGCCGTTTTCTCTGCTGTGAGCAGAAAGCCCAGGTCTTGTTGGCTCAGATATATCAGGTGGCCTCCACTCCTGGTAATTCCCACTGGTGAAATGGGCTGCAGAGGAGCTGTGGCAGTGTCTGAAACAGGAGCAAGGGGAAGTACGGAACTTCAACTGATAATAACTTTAAAAATTGACTGCCTTCACTGTGTCAGGCCCTGACTGGGCACTTAACCTACATGACCTTGAGTCTGCCCAGCAGCCCTGCAGAGCTGCAGAGGCTAAACGTGCCGCACAGGGTCCCTGAGCGTCAGAGCCGGGACTAGACCAGGCTTTGCCTGCCTGGGGAATATCCAGCTCTTCTGACTTGGTTTGGCTGCCTGTTTAGGAAGTCTTCTTGTTGAAGCTGGGTGTGTCATATTCCATAGCATCTCATTTACACTTCTATATGGTAACAGTTGCCACCTCCGGACACATTGCAGAACAAATGTCTCCGTTTGGAGCTTCTCCGCTACCAGCCCCCATTGAAGGACAGCATGTTCTCTGTGCTTCAGCATTTCCAGAGCACCCAGTTGCTGAAGTATCTGCATGTTTGGGCAAAACACATCAACCTATCCATCTGTCTGTGTCTGCCCTTCCAAGAATCCATCGCCATAGTAACTTGGTACTCAGGCGGGAGATTGGAGATGAGATGGAACAAAAGCAAGACCTTTTCCTTCTCTAAAAGCAGATTTGGATCGTGCAAGTGCCACATACGGACACCTGTCACAGCTGGAAGTGCTGCTCTGGCAGCCCTGATGTCCCAGGGTCTGGCCACGTACCAGGCACTCAGGATAGTTCTGCTAAATGGATTATAAATGATTGAGAGAATTTTTTTTTTTTTTTTTTTTTTGCTACTTGTTTTCACAAGTGTTTGGTGGTGAGAACAGAGCCAACTCTTGAGAGGTTTTCATTGAAAAGCACTCAGTTGAAGACAGCCCGAGTACTTGAGTGGGGTCTGCCGCTTTACCCTTACCTGCTGAAGCCCATTTCAGTGCCATAGAAAAGGAAGGAGGGATAATGTCCCTTAAGTCTGTTCGTAATTCTCCATAAGCCTGCTGTGATGCTCCAGTGAGGTCATCAGTAATGAAAGTGCCTTGTAGGCTGCCCAGCCTGAGATGACTGTCAGGTCCTGTTAGCGAGGCCTTCGCAGCACAGAGCTTTGCCCTAGGGTGGGGCAGGGGGAGAATCTAGCAGAAGATGAGCAGGACATGTCCTTAGACTTTACCCTGGCATTGGGACTCAAGGTCCGGAAGTGCTGGCCAGTCAAGAATGGTCTCTCAGGTCTTTCTTTTTGCCTTTGTCAAGTCAGTTGCCTTTTCCCAGCCAAAAAAGAGTCTCCCTCGGTGCACTTTACCAGGAGGGAGCCTTAGTCATTTATAGCCCCCAGCTATGAAACAGCCCAGATGCCCCACTAAGCCTCCCACTCCCAAGGCAGCCCCTGCGGGCCCCCAAAGCTTTGTCTTGCCTCCTCAGCGACCCCCCAGACGTGTGTGCTCTTGTGTCCCTGTAGCCTTCCACAAGGCCGGGCGGCAGGGGGAGGCAGTCCGGGTGCTGGAGCAGCTCACACACAATGCCGTGGTGGAGAGCAGGTTTAGCGACGCGGCCTATTATTACTGGATGCTGTCCATGCAGTGCCTCGATATAGCTCAAGGTAAGTAAATAGCCGCCAGGCCGCTGGTTTCCCCGGCCCGCTCCGGCACCAAGATAAACATCGGAAGAGCTGGGACGTTTTAATTAAAGCCCTGGGCTTGTTTATTGGATGCATTGTCCATGGCCCTGTCTTGATGTGTCATCTTTCTCCAGTTTTCCCATGAGCCCTGAGGACGGTCTGAGGGCTATCCTGAGGTTACAGTCAGGAGGTTCTGCCCTGCGTTGCTCATTCAGAACATACCTCTACCCTATTACCTGGAAACCTGTAGCTGGAACCTGGGTACACACTGCTTAGAAAGATAATTAAATGAGACGATGAAATAGAGATGACTTTACAATAACACTCCAGATTTTCACTCATCCTGGGTAGCAAAATTGTTTCAAGGCTGCTTTTTTTCCCCGATAAGACTTCCCATGATGCACTGAGGGAGTCTGGAAACAGAGGGGATGGGGAGCTATTCTGCACTGGACCAGAGCCAGCAGGCAGAGTGGGAAAAACGTCAGAATTGGAGGCAGCTAGGTGACTTCCCTCAAGTCACAATTGCTCCCTAAGCCTCTAGATCCCTGTCTGTACTGTAGGGTCGTCACTCCTGCCTCCTTCATAAGGTTGCTGTGGGCATCTCAGAAACCACAGCAACAATCTGAGAACTGACGAGCCCAAGGGTAAGCTGTTCTTTCTGGAAGCTCATGATTTCGGTGATGACTTGTGGAGGGTGAGTGTGAATGAGGCTGACTCTACTTGCTTTGTCCACACTTGGCTCCCCCTGAAGCTCTGGAGGCTGGTAGCTACCCTCTCATCACCGTTGCTGCTCCCTTCAGCAGATGCCCTGGTAGGGCACTGTGTGAGATTTATGACAGCATGGGAAAAATGTCCTTAAATTCTTCCTGGCCATGTGTCCTTCCTGCCTGATAATCTCCAGTCTTAAGTGGCCAGCTCCTAACAGCACCTTTCGTGCCACTGCTCCTTCGTCCTTACCCCCTGCTGTGGGGCTAGGGTTTCGGAGGGACTGACACTGGCAATCACGCCCTCCCTCTGTGGCCCGTTGGCAGCCGCAGACTTGGTTGACATCTCTTCTCGCTCCCGCCCTTGCTGCCTGCACATTGCAGATCCTGCTCAGAAGGACATGATGCTTGGCAAATTCCACCACTTCCAGCACTTGGCCGAGCTGTACCACGGCTACCACGCCATCCAGCGGTACACGGTAAGGTGGCTGTGGCTGGGAAGCCAGCACTTGCAGGGACACTGCCCGCCGAGTGGAGGCACTGGTTGTGTTATACAGAGCGGCAGGCCCCTGAACAGAATACAAACCCACTGGGTCCTGATGGTCTGCTGGGGAGTACTGGTTTCCTTTGGAGAAAAAAACGTTAGAGGCTTTGTTTTTCCTTGACTGACTACTTGTTTGGGTGGTTGGAACTGAAATGGGCCTTTCTGATTGTTTGATTCAGGCTCTGATGACTCAAGCTGACCCTGGATTAGCCAGACGAAGGTCTGTCTCTCTTTCTAAAATGATCAGGGGTGGAAGTTCCATGGGACCATCTCCTCTAGAGGAAAGGCTTAGCTCTTACCAAAATCTTGGGCTCCCTTCCTGGCCCTGCCACCAGCTTGCTGTGTGTCCTTGATGAAGTTCACTTCCTCTCTCTGCACCCAATTTTCTTCTGCATAAACCATGAACTAGAGCTGCAGACATCTGATTCTTTAGATGAAACCACTTTAACTCTGTCCAGTGGCAGTGAGGGAGGTGACGGTTGTGGGCAGCCACCTTAGCCTGTGCGTTGTCATCACGCAGCTCGTGCTGGTTAAGCTCTCCCATGGGCGGGGCCCTGTTTGGGTCAACAGAAAGGGTGGTATTAGCAGCACCAGTTACCAGTTGCCATTGAGTCGATTCTGACTCATGATGCCTTGTGTGCACAATAGAACTGTGTGCCATAGGGGTTCCTTGGCTGTGGCCTTTTGGAAACTGATTGCCAGGCCTTTCTTCCAAGGTTTCTCTGTACAGGTTCAAACTGTCAGCCTTTCAACTAGTAGTGGAGCATTGGACCATTGGTGCCACCTGGGGACTTCCAATGTCGGCAGTAGCCAACCCTTGTCTCCACTTACTCCATACCAGGCAATGTGCTAAGGGCTGCATTGTATCAGTCATGTAATCCTTTTAACAATGCTGTTTTATAGATGAGAGTCCTTATGGTAGGCACAGTGGTTAAGAGCATGGCTGCTAACCAGAAGATTGGCAGTTTGAATCTACGAGCCACTCACTGGAAAATGTATGACACCGTTCTATGTCCTGTAGGGTCACTGTGAGTTGGCATCGACTTGATGGCAACAGGTCTGGGCATTTTTGGTTACTTTATGGATTAGGAAACAGAGATGTTAGGCAGTGAGATCCCACTGTCGGGATTGTTTTCGTCCTCCTCCCCGTCCCCATTCCTCACCAACCTGGAGATGTCAGAGCAATGGGCTGCCTTAGAATGTGAGCCTGGAGGTGACATTGGCTCTCACCCCAACTCCACCGTGCGACCTGGGGTGAATTGTGGACCTCTGTGCTCCAGCTTCCTTTTCTGTGAAATGGGGACAATGACAGTACCTGCTTGACAGGGTTATTGTAATTATAAAGTAAGCTAGCACTTAGAGAATAAAGTGTCACTACTTTTCACTTGAGAAACCCTGGTGGTGTAGTGTTTTAAGAGCTGAGGATGCTAATCAGAAGGTCCACCATCAGCCTTCTCATGTCATCTCCATCTTTGCCTCACAGTCTCCTCTCTCTCCTGATGAGACTCCTTGGGGTCCCCCCTTGTTACCAGGTGCTTCACCTGGAGAGAAGTCAGGGCCCCAGCTCTGCCTTGGTTTCCAGTGCCCCTCTGGGGCCCTGCTTTCTCTCTGGGCTGTCCATCTTCCTCCACATCTGGGGTGTCTCCTCCGGAGTCTACTGGTGCTGCTGCAGGCTGCGCCAGGTGCTGTGAGCAGGTGGTCCTCTCACAGTGGGGCCTGGTGCCTCTGTCCATCAGAGGCTCTTTGTTGAGTCATTCATCCATTCAGCAAATTCCTGCTATGTGACAAGCCCTGGGCTGTGGACAAAACATTGTCCCTGCCCCTAAGGAGCTCCTTGTCTGTGGTTAAGACTAGTAAACAAATAAATAGGCAGCCACAGTAAAAAGCTTAGAGCACTGTGAGAAGCCTTCCTGTAGGTGGTGACCCTTAAGCCAAGAAGAGGGAGAGACGGAAGTAAGAATGGGACAGTGGAGGGGAGGAGGACCTCCCTGCAGAGGTCCCTGCATGTGAGGCCTGGCCACGCCTGGGCTCTAAAGGTTTGCCATCGGGTCCTGACAGCGCAGCTCTGACTCAGATGAGGCTAGAGGGGGACAGATCGGAGCCTTCCCAAGTCACGTGGCATCCTTCCCAGCTAAGTGGTGCCAACCCTAGGTCTCTCCTGGGCTCTGGGACTTTGCTTAGCTTCCACATCTAGTGCAGTCATCAGAGGCAGGCTTTGTACTGGCTGTCAGCCAGCCAAGGAGGCAAGCTTAGGGTTTCTTGGGCACCTGGAGCTAACAGGCGTGATGGACAGGTAGGTAGGAACTAAAGAGAAAGTGCAGGGGCTCTGAGCTGAGGCCAGGAAGCCCAGCATCTGTCCTCAGGAATTTCAAGCCACTCGAGGCTCAGCCCTGGTGGCTCAGTGATGAATGTGGCCCAGCAAGAGCCTTCAAAAAATGCCCGTATATAACCATTTAAGTGCTTGCAAAAGGAAGGGGTGGCTGGCCTGCTGTCGTCATTGTCAGCTACAGCTTTATTGGAAATCAGTGGTCTCAATTTGCACACACTGTGTGAGATTCCTTTAAAACAGGATATTCTTAACCTTTTATGGACCACCTCCTAATGGGAAAATCCCCCTGCCTGCTGTGCTGAGGTGCTGGAGGCCTCAAAAATACTGAAAATTATTCACTCGGCTAATGTGTAGTGGGTGCTGCTCTGGGCAGGGCCTGTGCCCAGGGCATGGGGATTAGCAACCGTCAGTCTCCACATTTCCATGCTTGGCTGTGCATTGGCGAGGCTGCCATTGGAGAGCCAGGAGGAGGGTGCAGTTTCATGCTCTAAAGAGGTAAATGCTTCATTGAAAGCATACTAGATCGAGCATCCTCTTAAATTGCAGAAAAGGCCTTTGCTTGTTGAGCTAATTGGAGACAACCCCAACTCAAGGAAATGGAATGATTACCAAGCCTAGAGTCAGTGCAGCTTGAGAGAAATTCATTCTTGGAATCGGACATGAGTTTGAATACCAGCTCCGTTGGAGTCTAGCTGGGTGGCTGGGATGCGTCCTGTCTCTGAGCGTCAGTTTCTTTGTCAGTACAGTGAGGCTAAATCACACACCTCACGGGATCGTGTTAGAGACGAGGCAAGACCGTGGGTGTGAAGCACTGGCGTGCACATACTGCCGCTGGGTACTGTGGGAATGGTCGTCGGAGCCAGGAAGGCGCAGTGGGTGTCTGCAGTTTGGCCGGGCCCTGCTGTGGTTTGACCGAGGAATCTGCTCCTGTTTGCTTTTTCTCTCGTTGCAGGAGGAGCCGTTCAGTTTCCATCTTCCTGAAACCCTTTTCAACATCTCAAGATTCCTGCTGCACAGCCTGACCAAGGACACCCCCTTGGGCATCTCTAAAGTGTATCCTTTCGGTCCCACCCATCCCGTTCCAACCCTTCTTGCCTAATGGGCCCAGAAGTTCCCTCCAGAGCACTTTGCGGGTAGAGTGTTCCTCTCTCCAGCCACCCTCCAAGGAGAGGGAGCGTGCCCAGCTGTGCTGCCTCTCCCAAGGCCAGGAGCAGCCAGGGAGGCTGAGGGGCCAGTGCCAAGCGAAGATTAGCTTTCAGGGCTCCCTAGTCTGGGCCCAGCAGTGAGTCTCTGGCCAGCACATTCTCCCAAGCCCTGCCGGAACCCACAAATGAGGGTGTGACAGAAAAGTTGGAAGCTCCCAGCCTTGAGGCTGGAATCTTGGGCATTTCCCTAGAGTGAGGGGTGCTCATTCAGTCCAGACATATGGAATACCTGCTGGGCCTCAGGCACCGGACCAGACACTAAGGGACAAAGCAGCTGTCTCGTGGAGTCTGGTGACAATTCAGTAGGCTATGTACTGTGGCCCAGGGTGAAATGAGGTTGAGGCTGGGGCCCTGGCCAAGGCAGGCTGCCTGCAGGAGGGGCCGTCTATCCTGGAGGCTGAGACAGCCAGGGACAGTTGGTGGGGTTAATGAGGGAGGTGAAGCGAAGCCTGGGTGGGAGCAGGCTGGAGCAGGCAGCAGGACATGACCAGAAGGCCACCACGAGTTCGCCTTTCCTCCTGTGGCCGGTGAGAACCTCGTAAGGGCTTTGGGTAAGAAGGGACCTGTGCTGCCAGAAAGTACCAGGAAATAACCAACATCTCCAAAGGTCTTCAGTGTCTTAAAAGTCATAATTACCCCCAAGTCCCCTTCTAAACACCTTTGTTTTCTTCAGCCCAACCTCTCCTCCTTTCTTTTTTCTTTTTTAACATTTGGTTTTTCTAGATTTTGTGTGTGTATGTTTTAGTTGAAAGTTTGCAGAGCAAGTTAGTTTCTCATTGAACACTTAGTACACAATCGTTCAATGACACTAGTTGCTAGCCCCACAATGCGTTGACACTGTCCCCTTCTGCACCCTAGGTTCCTTCTGACTGTCTAGTTTTCCTGTCCCTTTGTGCCTTCTCACCTTTGCTTTGGAGCTGGTGTGTCCATTAGTTATGTATACATGATTAGACTGTGAAGCACACCTCTTGCATGTGTATTTATTGTTGGCTTTATAGACCTGTCTGGTCTTTGGCTGAAGGTTAACTTCAGGAGTGACTTCACTACCGATTAGAAGAATGTCTGGGCCCATACTCTCAGGGTTCTGCAGTCTGTCAGACCAGCAGGCCTGGTCTTTCGTATGTGTGTGTGTGTGTGTGTGTGTGTGTGTGTACCTTTGTAAGGAAAGCCCCTCACATCTTCTGCTCCCCAGCCCAGGAGAAGGCCCAGAGCTGCTCATTGGTGAGAATGTGTATCTCTGAAGAGTTCCAGCACATGTCAGGGGAGACTTCTCCAAATTAACGAGTGTGTCCCTCAGGAGACCCCTGCTGCCATGTGGGTCAGCCTCACCTCAGGGGCATGGTTCCTGCCAGGCTGACCTGACCTGAGCCTGCACCTGACCCTTTCAGCAGGTGTATTCAGTTCAGCCAGATGTGACTGGACCCCTGCCCTGTGCTGACCTGCTGCACGGGGAGTGGCTCCTGACCTGAGACCTGCCTTGGAGGTGGTCACAGTGGAGAGGACCCTCACATCCTGGTAGCTGTTGAAGCTGAGGCCTCAGGGGTGCCATGCCACTGTGGGGAAGAGGATCAGGGCATCAGGGAGAGTGCATGTGAGGAGGGAGCTGGGACTTGGGCCTCCAGTGAGGTGGTGCTGGGGCTGGGGAAGTGCTAACCTGGCTGGGGAGGGCACAAGTGCAGGCAGGAACCAGAACTGACCTGAGATCAGAGCAGAGGGCCTCTCGGCATCAGGCCACGGAGCTCAGAGAACAGGTGAGACAGCACCCCTGAAAGCAAGCGAGCCCTGGATAGCGGGTGGGAAGAGAGAAGGGCCCGTGCCCCTGGGGCCCCTGTGTGCTGGCCCTGAGTGTTTGGCTCCACAGCCTTCCCTGAAGCTTGGGCCAAGGTGCAAGAGCCGTTTGGGCCCGGTCAGGGAGGCCAGAGAACCTAAGGAAGGTTAAAATATTAATGAGAACTTCAGTGTCTTGCTCTCTGGAAAAATTCCTGGGCCTTGATATAGAGAAATACACGTAGAAGTTACAGAAGTGCAAGTGCCATCCTCAGGCTCCTGCTGTGCCATCTCGGGCAGCCAGCCCTCTGCCATCCTTAGCTCTTGGATGAAGGAACACGCTCTTCACCCTGGCCAAGCAGAGCAAAGCCCTGGGTGCCTACAAGCTGGCCCGACATGCCTATGACAAGCTACAAGGGCTGCAGATCCCTGCCAGATTCCAGAAGTCCATCGAGCTGGGCAGCCTGACCATCCGCTCCAAGCCCTTCCATGACAGTGAGGTGAGGACTCAGCTCCATGGGGCCGGGAGCAGGGGAAGCCTCCCCTGCTTACTCGTGGCAGGGGGTCTTCCAATGACTTCTTTCCTGGCCTCGGGTTCAGTTTGAAAGTTGAGGTATGCTACTCTGACCTGTCTGCCCCTTGGCTTGCAACCCCTACGTTTGCTGCCACATCTGTTCCCCACTCATGCTGTGCTCTGGCTCACAGCCCTCACCACAAGACCCTGGGCACTGACTGCCCTCACTCCCTAGCTCTCTCCTAAGGTAAGCTGCCTGTGCCGCTGTGGCCCAGAGCCTCGGCGCTCCTATGCCCAGGTGGATCTGCCTTCACCTCACCCTGGCCCAGGGCTGACCTGGGCTGACCCTGATCCTAAGGGCCCGTGCCCTGCCCCCTCTTTCCAGGCACAGGTTATCAGTGTCCAGCAGATCTGCCGCACAGTGCTGCAGCCCAGGCTAGCCCTCTCCTCCAACCCCAACAGTGACCGTCTGTATTAGCTGTGCTCTCACACTCAGAGCAGGGACTTGGTGTCAGACAGACCTGGGTTCCGTTTCCACCTCTGTCACTTCCTAGCTGTGTCTCCGTCTTCCTGAGCCTCAGCTTCCTCTTCTGTCAAATGGGGATGTGCATAATACCTTTCCCACAGGGGGCTGAGAGGCTAAAGGAGCCAGCATGGATAATGTGCATGGCACATACCTGGGGCACAATAAGTCACTGGTAGATAGTGGCTGTGGTTCTTGTCATTTCCTGCCAGGAGAGTAGTCCTGCTGGATCTCTTCCTGTGAAGGAAGTGTCTGGGACAGGAGATCCCCAAATGACAAGGTGACAGGGCCTCTGATATCTCTGCAGCCCATCCTCAGCATGGAGCTTAGGCAGGAGGGGAGCCAGCACCTCTGGCCCAGCACCCCCCCTGCACCCAGGGGACCTTCCCAGTGGCAGCCAGGCCCCAGGGCCCACAGCTGGCTTCCAGACAAGGAGGGAGACAGACGGCTGGGTCTCCCTGGACAGTAGGCGGGTCCTTGTCTTTGCAGGAGCTGGTGCCCTTGTGTTACCGCTGCTCTACCAACAACCCGCTGCTCAGCAACCTGGGCACCGTCTGCGTCAACTGCCGCCAGCCCTTCGTCTTCTCCGCCTCCTCCTACGGTGAGTCCTGGCGGGGCCGGCTGCTTCTCTGCTACTCAGCTGATGCCCACTGCTCCAAGTATCCTTTTTCTAAGTTGGGGACCATGTGGCACCCATGCCTGATGTGTGTCACTGTCAGGGTCACCAGAGGCATCACCTGGTGCTGTCTAAACGGCACACCCGCCTCCCAGAGCTGGTGAGGGCTCTGTGTGAAGGAGCAGGCTGGGAACACAGAGTCGCGCCGCAGACTCTGAGTCCCCGCTCCTGAGACCTGACGGGAGGGTCTGAAGCACCTTCCAGGAGCTCCGAGAGGAGGAAGGAGGCAGAGCCCAGCAACTAGGGGGCCCAGACAGGAGGGCTGAAGGCCCGTCTGCTCCCTGCCCCACAGACCTACGTTGGGGGGAGCCACTACAGGGGTGAAGGGTGCCACAGTGGGGGTGGGGAGGCCAGGAGGCCTGTGCTGCTCTGAGGAGGGCTGCTCAGCGGGGAGGGGACTCCTGGTGTCCCACTGCCTTGTGTGCTGCCTGCTGAGAGCCCCCAACCCCATGCTGCCTGCGAGGCTGCCGTCCTGTCTGCATTGTCCTGGGACCTTGTGCCTCCAGAGGTCCTGCACCTGGTGGAGTTCTACCTGGAGGATGGGATCACTGACGAAGAAGCCGTCGCCCTCATTGACCTGGAAGCACCAAGACATAATAAACGGGAGAGCAAGTGGCGAGAGACCACGGGCAACAGTATCCTGTGTCGGTCACTCGGGGGTCCAGGTGGGAGGACAAGAAGGTAGCATTGGGGCAGGCTGTGTCCAGGGGAGTACTCTTTGCTGCTGAGGCCTGGCCCTGTGGCCTGAGAGGACTTGGGGGCTCCCATGGTGGCAGGCATGGGGCTGGTGGGCAGAGAGCTGGCCAGGCCAGAGGTGACGGGTGGGGACACGGTGGGCACACAGGCCTACAGTGGCAAGTGGAAGAGGGGATGTCACCTTGCCTTTTCCATGTGCTTTGTTTTGTGAGGGCTTCCAAAAGGCACAGGTAAGTGCCATCATGGTATACAGTATCTATACTGCCGGCCCCAGCACTTCTAGACAGACCGCATTTACGTGCAGGTGGCAGGCAGGAGCCATAAATGTGTGGCTGTGAACACGTGAAAGAGAGTTAGTAGCCCAGTGATGGATGACGACCCAGGTGCTCCCTCAGTGCCCCAGGGAGCTGTCTTGTCTTGCCACTTCTGTTCTCTGGTGTCCTCCCTATGAGGGAGCGACTGCCTGCCCCTTAATGCAGCTACAGAGAAGGCCACTGCAGTGCCAGCCTGGGCAGCCCAGCAGGAGCAAAGAGTCCCAGAGACACTCACCTGGGGCAGCGCAGGCTGTGGGCCACCCTCAGCTTAGCCCAGGGGCTGAACGGAGGGCAGAGAGTTAGCTGTCCCACTGCCCTCTTAGGTGGGGGTTCCCAGGCCAGCACTTCTCCATGCCGAGTGCACACACATCACCAGGCTTGTTAGCAGCAGCCTCTGGTTCAGGAGGCCAGGCCGGGGCCACTGATGAGGCAGGCCACTTCCTGGGTTACACTTTGAGGAATGAGAATGAGAGGATAGGCCAGAGAGCTTTCTGCTGAAGAAGGGAGATAGTGACGCCTACAGTGTCCCGGCTCACTACCTGCCTTCCGCAGCCTCCTGTGACTGCTGGATCAGCACCCTTGGCTCCACCCCCCTTCCCGATCCTGTCCCTGACTGGGGCACCCTAGGTTTCATCCCCAGTCCTGTCCTTGTGCCCCCCCTTCCAGCCCCTGACTCAGGCATTGTCACCTCCACCCCCTTCCGCATAACTCCACATCCTGTCCCTGACGTGGGCACTATCGGTTCTGTCCTGTTGTCTTTCTTGTGGGCCCCTGTCCTGTCCCTGGCTCTGGCACCATTGGCTTCAACCTTGGTCCCTTCCTCATGGCCTCCCCGTCTTGTCCCTGACTTGAACACTTTTGGCTCAGTCCCCAGTCCCTTCCTTGTGGTCCCCCGCTGGCGTTCAAGCACCACCTGCTTCCCTCCTCCCAACAGTTCCTCACAGCAGTCTTGGCAGAGTGGGTGGCCCCTGGGGACTTTCAGCCTTGGGATCTGCAGGAACACTCACCCGCTAATGCTCTGTGAAATATGACCTCGAGGTCCTCATGTGCCTCAGACCACCCAGCGCTGGCTCAGTGTTTCCCTGCAGGTTCTGCTGGCTGCTATTTCCAGCTGAGCCTGTCCTCTCTCCCAGCCGGCAGGCTGTGGCCCCCACTGTCGTGGTGCTGTGGCCAGCGGGCCCACATGAGCTGTGGTGTATGTCCATGTGGGACAGGCTGTGGATCCGTTGTGCCCATTGCCGGTCAGCCTGGGGCGCTGGGGCCAGGAGACAGAGCATCCTCCCTCACCTGTGTCCTTCCACCTGGAAGCCACCCCACAGCTCCCAGTGCCCCAGCCCCTCTCCCTCCGAGCCGAGGAGACACACGGGGCTGGACAGAGCTCTTAATAGGTTCTGTGGAGGGCGAGCCTGTTTCCAGCTTGGGCCTCTGATACCGTCCTTGACCAGACCCTCCAGATTCTCAGACCCTGAGGCTTGATGAGACCATGGACTCAGTGAGTGATGATGACCCCTTCACAGCAAAGCTTAGCTTTGAGGTGCGCATGTCTCTCTGGGGCTACAAGGCCTGCGGGAGAGGTGGGGGGCGTAGGTCTGGGCGGGTCCTCAAGGAGCTGACAGGTCTGCCGAGGGCAGGCCCCTTTTCTGTGGGGCTGGCTACAGGCTGAGGGAACAGGTGTGTCTGGGCCCCCAAAGGTGAGCTGAGACCTAGCGAGCGTCATGTGGAAGTAAGGTCCATCTCAGCACAAGGCAGGGTGTGTCCCTGTCACAGCTGCCTGGGGCAGGAGGTGGTAGGCTCCCTCACAGGTGCTAGCAGGCAGGTTTCTAGGGTCTGCCCTGGCCACCTTCAAGACTGCTGGGATAGTGACCCCTGCACGCATGCAGCCGAGGCTAAACGCGGCCGTGCTGCTTCCCCCCGCAGCAAGGCGGCTCCGAGTTTGTGCCTGTGGTGGTGAGTCGGTCGGTGCTCCGCTCCATGAGCCGCAGGGACGTCCTCATCAAGCGCTGGCCGCCACCCCTGCGGTGGCAGTACTTCCGCTCGCTGCTGCCCGACACCTCCATCACCATGTGCCCATCCTGCTTCCAGGTAGGAGCCCACTTGCAGCTCATGGCCAGCCCCACGGCCTGCCTTTGTTCCTTGTCTCTTTCCCAAATGTCCCCTGGGGTGACTGGGCCCTGAGAGAAGCCTCACGGCCATGTCAACTGGTGTCCAGACCGAGGCCCCAGCAGTAAGTTGACAAGAACAGGCCCCTGCCTTCTCAGTGCTTTCTGTGCAGAATCACACTGATGCTGTCTTCCAGGGGAGCAAGGGTGGGCTGCCCTTCTCCGCCCTCCCCCTGGTCCTCAGACGCGGGTGTCACCCATCACCGCCAAGCCCTCCCAGCCCCGCAGGGCCCGGGTGAGCTCAGGCCCTGGTCTTGCCTCCTCAGATGTTCCACTCGGAGGACTACGAGCTGCTGGTGCTGCAGCACAGCTGCTGCCCCTACTGCCGCCGGCGCATCGACGAGCCCAGCCCCTGACCTGACGCAGCTTCCCAAGAGGGAAGGGTCAACCGTGGGACCGTGTCTTGGGCCAGATGAAGTTTGCTGTTCAGGGAGGGGCCTGTGCAACCATGGAATTCCAATTTATGGCATTCCATGCCTTGTAAATAGCACCAGGAGATGGGGAGAGAATGTACATATATTTTCTAAGAAAAAAAATCTGTTCTTTTCCAAACGGCGGCTGGAGTTGTTGGCGGCAGCCTGCAGGAGCCCGCAGATCCGTCAGACCATTAACATGTACACTTTGCGAACAGATTGCCTCAATAATTACAAATAAAAGGGCTACTTATTTTCATCAGTGTCTGCATTTTAGCAAATCTTCATATTGTCTGCAACTTAATTTCCTTATGCAAAAGTGCACCTGTTTCTAATTTGGTCTGAAAGGAACATTATGTTTGTGTGCTCTTAAAACGTAATCTAATCGAAATGGCAGTATGGGAAGGGCTAGGGAAGCGGCTCTTTATTTGTTTTATTTGTTTATTTGTTTTGGTTTAACGAGATCCCTTTGGCAAGAAAATAAGATACCTGGCTCCAAAGACGGCAGAAGTTGAAGGGGTGTGAGTCCTGGAGGTGCTGGAGGTTGACAGGGAGGCCTCCCCCGCCCTGCCCGGCCGCAAAGGATCACGCCCCACCCGGAGATGTTTCCTTTCCCTCCAGCTCTGAAAGCAGGTGGATTCCATTTGAAATTCCAGACCTCTAGGGTCCCTTCCCTTGAACTCAACAGTGTCCAAGTTGGCAGCTCAAGGGATGGGTGGGTGGCACACAGAAGCTGGGGGAGAGAAGAAGGACCTTTCTTGGGGGCTTTCCTGTGCCAGCCTCATTTCACAGGCTGTCTCACTTCCCTCACGAGCCCTAGGAAGGAAGGAGTACTGTTCCCATTTTACAGCCAATGAGGGGACAAAGGACAGTACTGGGCCCAGATGCTCCTGGAGCCCTGAGTGGCCAGGGCCTGAGTGTCCATCCCCAATGCCCCTGCTCCCTTCAGCCACCGCACCCCCTGCCAAGCTAGTGACAGCATGCTTCACACAGGGCTCTGAGAGCAGATGAATGTAGGCAGGAGAGGGCCCATGCTGGCAGCGTCCCTTGTGATGCTATTGACACCCCGCATACGTGAAGTGGACAGGCAAGGTAAGATCCCCATTGTAGGGATGAAGCCACTGAGGTCTGGAGAGGGGAAATGCCTTGCAGAGCCCCCAGCTTCCCCAATGGAAAGTATCAGAGCGGAGCCAAACCCGGGCCTCCTGCTCCAGCCAGACCAGCCCCTCTTCCCCACCTCATGCCGCATCTCTCTCTGAAGATGGAGAAAAATAAAGGGAGCCAGACAGTTGTGCCAACAGAACTCCTCCGTTGAGTGTCTAATTACTTACGATCATGCATGCTCTCTATCTTGCTAAACATTTATTAATGTGTTAGGATTTCCATTAGCGAGTTGCTTGAACTGAAATAATTTACATATGGCTGGGAAAAAGGAGAGAGGGAAAAACAGCCCCAATCACCCAACAGGCGTCAATCACAGTGACAGATCAGATGGTTGAGGTCGGGGAGGGGGCCCAGCCTGACATCAGCAGGCGACATCTCAGCTGAAGGACACAGGAATGAGAGGACCCCCACAGGTCCTGCTGTCACAGGGAGCTGCATCCCAGTAACAGTGCCACAGCCCCTCCCAAGTGTCAGACACAGGCCCAGGCCCTCTCCACACGCCATCCTGCTCAATCCTCAACAGCAGCGACCACTCTGCTTTCACTGAACAAATACTGAACCAAGATGGGTTCAAAGCCCACACCAGCCTGGCATGAGGCCGCATGTGCCACTGCCTGCTGTGTCCTGACCTGGGAGGGGCCCCAGCCACGGACCTCTCTGTGCCTCACTCAGTCTCCCATATGTGGATAAAGTGCGAAGGGGCTGGCCTTGGCCGGCCTCCTGGGGTTTCCTGCAGTGAAAGCACAGCCAGTCTTCCCAAGAGGACCCGTTAACTCAGGAGGAAACAAGGCCCCACAAGAGCAGAGCTGTGTCAGAGCCTAACCCGCTGGGCCTTGGAAAGAGGAAGTGAGAGAAAGATGGGGTGACTCAGGAGGAGCACAGGCCAGACCCAAGGGGAACCTCAGCTTTGGCCTGCCCCTCGTCAGCTGGTGTCTTAGCCATCTAGTGCTGCCATAACAGAAATACCACAACGGATGGCTTTAAAAAGAAACAAAAATACTGTGTCGCATTCCAGTAGGCTACAGGTCCAAATTCAGAGAGGCAGGCTTTCTTTGTTGGCTCTGGGAGAAGGTCCTTGTTGTCAAGCTTGCCCCGGACTGGGAGCTTCTGAGGCCCAGGGATCCTAAGAACTTTCCAAGGGATGTACTCTGCTCCCAGTGCTTCTTGGTGGTAGGTCCCCCAACTGTCTGCTTGCTTCCCTTAATGTCCCACGAGATTGCCTCAAGGAACGATGCAGTCTTACACATTGAGTGCTGCTCCACCAACACAGCTGTCACCCACCCTCCCTCAGTAACATCATAAAACCAAAAACCCGCTGCACTGCGCTGATGCTGACTCATAGGGAGTCTATAGGACAGAGTAGAACTGTCCCCACAGAGTTGCCAAGGAGTACCTGGAAGATTTGAGCTGCCAACCTTTTGTCTACCAGACGTAGAACGAGGCCACCAGGGTTTCCCATTAACATCATAGAGGCAGGATTTACAACGTATATGAATCACACAGTAGCAGGAATCGTGGCCTAGCCAAATTGCTACACACATTTTTGGGGGAACACAATTCAAATCATGACAGCTGGCATCCGTAGGGTTCAGTTGCCTCATCTATCTGAAGCAAGGAGCCCTGCCAAGATTGGTGTTCCATCTTTCTTGGGCACAAGGTGCTTGTGCCAGTGGCAGGGGCAAGTAGACCTCTCCCTGTGGGATCCTGGAATGGAAGCTGATGGCACCCTCCCCTGTTCCCATCAGCCAGAACCTGGCTCCCAGTTCTGCCTGGTCATCCCTGTCACCCCACCCTCATCTGCTGCTATCCCGCTGCCACGCCAGCTGGGTGCCCTCAGCTCTGAAGCTGGCAGCAAACCGCCACTCCTCAGTTAAACGATTTTTTTGCCTGCCTGTCATCCCTTAAGACTGGGAGCTCCTTGAGGGAAGGGGCTGCGCTGGAGTCCTCTGTGTCCCAGGGCCCAGTCCAGAGCCTGGAGCATAGAAGGCATCTGGAAAATGTTAGAGAACAGAGAGGAAGAGGAATGGAGAAAGGAGGGAGAAGAAGAGGTGGCTTACTTCCTTTATTTCCCTTTTGTATTCCTAGAGGAGACTTACACCCTAAGTCAGCCCTGGGGACAGCCAGGTAGGGCTTGTTCAGCCTTGTCAGGGCAGGCAAGGTGGAGGAGGAGGGAGAAGAGGACCAGAGAGAGCAAGTTGCTGACAGAGCAGCCCTTTTAGCCTTCCACACTGAGGCTTAAGGGTTATTAGTGCACTCCCAGCTAAGCTCCAAATCCTCAGAGGATGGTGTCAGAGCCTGCACCAGGCCTCCCTCAGGACTGAGGCTTGGGGTGCCACAAGACAGCAGAATCTGTCTCCAGAGACAGCCACCCAGGGCCCTTACTGCACTTCCATCAGAGTACTGGCAGCTGTTCCTTAGTGTGACCTACTGGAGGGTCACGGGGCTCAAGCTTAGCCACAAAAGAGCTAGAGCCCCTCTGACTGCATGACATAGGAGCGGAAAGAGCTCCAACTTGGGGTTACATGGTCCTGGGGTCTAAGTCTAGCTCTGCTGAGGAGCTGTAAGCTGTCACCACGCTTCCTCAGTGGTCAGAGGGACAGGACCCATCTCACAGGGCTCAGGAGGGTTTGCTCATTCATTCAGACCCGTATTTATTGAGCAGTTACTCAGCCTGGGCACTGAGGATGCAAGCCCTGCATTCTGGGCCAAGGTGAACAGGTGATAGACAAAGACCGTGACTGACAGTGGTCAGTATGGTGTAGAAAAGGAAAGTGATGGAGTGCAGGGCCTGGGTTCTCAGGTGATCGGGGGAGGCCTGTCCACGGATAAGCATTGTAAGCTGGTACCTGAGCGAGATTCAGTGAGAGAAGAAAGCTATCACCAGCGTGTACAGAGCAGGGAAAAACATTCCCAGCAGCTGGGTAAGGCAGGCACTGCTGTGATTCCCATTTTCCAGAGCAGGAGGCTGAGGCACAGGAAAGGGAGGTGCTGGCTGAGCCTAGGCTGTCTGGCACTGGGCATCTGTTTATCTCTGGGTCCCAGTCTGGGTCTAAGTATAAGAGGTGTCTACAAAAGGATGTGCCTAGTGAGTGCTGTGGAGTGGAATCTGAAGGTCCCTAGTGGGCCTTGGGGAACAGCAGGAAAGCAGGTTAGGCTGTGAGGACCCTCAGAGGTATCCTAGTCTGAGCAAACCAGGGCCTAGAGACTAAAAGTGGGGCATTCCAAAGTCACAGGTAACCCAACTCTCAGGGTGACGGCTGCTTCACCAAGGCTTGCCTGATAGTCTGAGGCTTTTCCTACCACCCCAGCTAAACTCTGCTAGTCATTCATACCCTAGTGTCTCCCAGAGGGGCAGCAGGGCCAGGCCTGGATACCCCATGAAACCACTAGGAAGCAGGGTGCAACATCTATTGCAGGATCTGGGCAGTTTGAGGCTGGACTCTGAGCCTCAGTCTCTCCATCTGCAAAATGGTTAGAGTAGGTGATGTCTAGCAACTCTGCCAGCTTTCTCTGTGCCTTGCTCAACAAACAGTTTTCTTGCTTAAAAAAAAAATCCTTGATCCTGCTTTAGAGTATGTGGAGCAGCATCTCCTGGAAGGTGGCCTTTGATTCTCCTCCCCCAGCCCTCAAGTGAGATGAGCAATCTCCTGCAGACTGAGACTACGAAAGGGAGAGTACTTACCCACCTCACCTAGACCCACTCATTCTTTCACTCATCCATTCACTCATTCACTCACTCAACAAATATGAAGCCCCTCCGACTTGACGGCACTTGGCTTGGCTTGGCACTATGGGTCATACTTAGCGAACACATCAGACAGAAATCCCAGCTCTTTCTAGTGGAAGGACAAATATTCACAACTTTCCTCCTGTGTGCCAGGAGTCAGGGCATCCTCTGGGAGATGCACAGTCATAAGCACTAGGAAGGAGACAGCAGGGCGCGAGGGTACAGAAGAGCTGGGGTAAGGGTCCAGGCTTGGCCAGGGTGCAGCTGGATGTGGGCTGGTGCTGACCCAGGAAATCAGTGCTCTTCTAGCAGGGTCTGTGGGAATCAAACCCTCCACCTTGACCTTATTACCATTGAGCCTAATCACCAGCCTAGCGCCTTAAACTTTGAGAGGTCATTGGCACTGCCCTCCTACTCTCAACTCCCACCTGAGGGAAAAGCCTTAGATGCCAACAGAGGTGGAATGTGGGAAGGTGTCTCTTGGCTGGAGTTTGAGAAGCAATTTTCTGAGCAAATCGAGTCCAGGAATCCCAGGGTAGGAAGAGAGACTAAAAGAAAACCACACACACACAAAAAAAAAACCCCAAATCTGCTGCCATCGAGTTGATTCCGACTCATAATGACCCTATAAGGCAGAGTACAATTACCCCATATTTCCAAGGAACACCTGGTGGATGCCTACCTCTGACCTTTTGGCTAGCAGCTGTAACACTTAACCACTGCACCACCAGGCTTTCTAGAAGAGAGACTAGATGAGAGAAAGTATAGGGACAGTGTTTTTCTTAATTATCTGTGAAGAAGAGGGAGACCCTCAGTGAGATGGACAGACAACATTGCTGCAACGATGGGCTCACACATAGCAATGATCGTGAGGATGGGGCCTGCTGGGGCATCTGTTGCACAGAGGGTTGCTCTGTTGAGTTGGAACCATCTCAACAGCACCTAACAACATAGTTATGTAGTGTTGCTATAACAGAGATGTCACAAGTGAGTGGGTTTAAAAAAACAGAAATTTTATTTAGGATGCTGGAAGTTAAAATTCAGGGCACTGACTCTAGGGGAAGGCTTTCTGTCTGTTCCAGAGGAAAGTCCTCCTCTCTCTATGTGGTATGGAGTCTGTCTTCCCCTGTCTCTGCTTCCTTCACTGGCCAGTTTAATCTCTTTTATATCTCAAAAGAAATTCAATTCACACCTTACACTAATCCTGCTTCATTGATATAACAAATACAACTCACTTCCAAACAAGATTATAACCACAGGCATAAAAAAATAAATAAACCACACCCACTGCCTTCAAAGTTAGGATAGACAGCACGTATTTTAGGGGGTCATAATTCAATTCATAACAAGAGAAAAGTCTGAGAGACCGGGACATTGACCCTGGTGACCTTCTGTTCCTGCCTCAGAATCTTTGAAAGTGTCGTTTTCCCTGCTGGGACCAACCCCCTAACCCTGCCAGATTTTGGGTGGTTGGTTCTATTCCATCACTCAGTTCTCAGTTCAAGTTTCAACTTCCCACAGGCTTCTCTGGTGGCTCACTGTAAATCATAGGTGCTAGAAGGGGGGTGAGGCATCACAGATCTGTTTTATTTTCTTCACCTAATGCTTGTTGCCGAGCCTCAGTGGTGCAGTGGTTAAGACCTTGGCTGCTAACCATGAAGAAGGCAGTTTGAGTCCATCAGCAGCTCCTGGGAAACCCTGTGGTCAGTTCTATCCTAACCTATTTAAACAAACAAAACCCAACTCACTGCCATGGAGTCAATTCTAACTTACAGAAACCCTATAGACAGAGTAGAACTGGCTCATAGAGGTTCTAAGGAGGCCCTGGCTGATCTGAACTGCTCACTTTTCCGGTTAGCAGCCACAGCACTTACCCACAATGCCACCAGGTGTCCCACCCTAACCTACAGGATGGGTCGTTATGAGTAGGAATCAGTTTGACCACACTGGGTTTGGCAGTTCCATGGTTTGTTTCCCTGCCCGTTTGGGGCCAGGAGCTCTGTCTCCCTAACTGTTGTGTCTCCCAGAACCTGGCACTTTGTTCTGGAACGTAGTAGGTGCTCGATAAATGTCTGCTGAATGAGCCATGATCCCCGAGCACCTGCAAGTGGCTGCCCAGTGCCCTCATTTGTTGCCTCACTGAGCCTTGCTTACCCTTAGCTCGGGCGTCCTCCTGCCCTTGTGCGGATGGAGGGAGCATGCCTGCCAGTGCCCAGCCACGTTTGCATGCAAACCACCTGTCCCTGACACTTTCCTCTCCACATGTGTTCTGCTGCCCTGAGATCAACCTTTGGGGCCTCCTCGTGCCAGGGAACATCTCAGACCCCCTCTCCTAGCTCACCTGGTGACAAGCACTAACAGTTGTCCCCAGACAGTGCCCTGCTTGCCTCACTTCCCCTGGGCTTGTGTACCCTTCAGACTGGAATGTGCAGTCTGGTGGGAATGAGTCTGCCCCATTCACAGCAGTAACCTGGTGTCCCTCCTGCACCTGCCACGTAGTCCCCTTCTGCCTATAAGATCCCTGCCCTGGTCACCCCTCCCTGGCCCCTTCCTCCACGCTCACTCCCTCCAATCCACTTCTGTTGGGCCTTTGAGCTACCTTCTGCTGCTAGGTCTGCTCAAGCCACTCCATTGCTCTCTGGGTAATGCCAGGTTTCAGTATTGGTATTTAAAATCGTTCAGAGCCAGCCCTAGCCCTTCTCTGTTCCTCAGCCATGTGTGGCCACGTCCCTTAGATCTCCAGCCTGGAGCTTCAGGCACATGCTCTCTGCTCTGTCCTACATTTCATCTGCACTGTTTTTCCCACCCCAAAGACCCAAACACAGAGTTCCTGTCCCTGACAGCCTCCCCTCTTCATGGCTTCTGCGCACTCCCTTCCCTCGTCTGATTTCTCCAGCCCCAAGTCTCCTCAGGGCAAGGCAGTTTCTTCTCCAGCCTCTGTGTCCCCAGAGGCCTGCACATAGATGCGTGATGAACAGTGAGTGAGTGGACTCTGATGCAGTGTAACCAACACTCACTGATCACTCACAGAGCACTGAGGCTCTTCTAGGCTGAAAGTTTGACACTGAGAGTTCTGAAGCTGGCAGGATGCACTTTGGCCCATGAAGCTCACAATCTGAGATGAACAAGTGTAGGGTCAGGCAAACAGGTGAGCCTTGCAGCAATTTATGTAGGGAAGGAACAGGTGACTGATAGAGGATCATGGAAGACAGTCTTCCCTCCTCCCCACTCCTGGGAGCTTATGGTGCCACTGAGAGAGACCTGGATTTAGGGGGTGATGGACACAAAGTAGGGAGGCCCCAGACCCATGCTGAGCCACCAGAGTGAGATGGGCAAAGTTGGGGGAGGGGGCCAACTTCCTGTTCCCAGGGCCCTGAGCACCTGCCTTCATGGACCCAGCCTGCGTCTGGTGTCACCTTGGGCCCTTCTGGAAGCCAATTAGGTCCATGTTGCAGGTGGTGATTAATATGATTAATAACGCCCCCAATCTCCCAGATGCTGATTCAGCCTAGAGCTTAGGAATGGGAGGTCACTTTATAAAGGCCTGGGTGGGGGGGTCTGAGCCCAGAGTCATTTGTTGGTGCCCTGGGGACTGAGCTCAGGCTTGGGCAGCATCTTGGGGTTGTAGTGCACAGGCAGCCTCGAGGTCGCAGCCATGAATGGGACAGAGGGCCCAAATTTCTACATACCTTTCTCCAACAAGACAGGAGTAGTGCGCAGCCCCTTCGAGTACCCGCAGTACTACCTAGCGGAGCCATGGCAGTTCTCCATGCTGGCCGCCTACATGTTCCTGCTCATCATGCTCGGCTTCCCCATCAACTTCCTCACGCTTTACGTGACTGTACAGCACAAGAAGCTGCGCACACCACTCAACTACATCCTGCTCAACCTGGCCTTCGCCAACCACTTCATGGTCTTTGGTGGCTTCACCACCACCTTCTACACCTCTCTGCATGGATACTTCGTCTTTGGGGTCACAGGATGCAACCTGGAGGGCTTCTTTGCCACCCTGGGAGGTACGGGCTGGGGGAAAGTGGGCAGAGGGGAATTGCAGGGGACTGTGCAGAACAATAGACCTAGAGGTGGAGGCTGAGAGGCCTTCTCCCCACTGGAATCATCTGTATCGTCCAGTACCTGTACCAGTTGCTGTTGAGCTGAATCTGACTCATGACTTTTCCTTGTGTGTCAGAGTAGAACCACGCTCCATAGGGTTTTCAGTGGCTGAATTTTGGATGTAGATCTTGAGGTAGACTTGAACCACTAACCTTTTCGTTAGCAGCTGAGGGTGTTAAACCATTTGTACCATCCAGGGACTCCAGCATCATTCAGAGCCTTTGTTTATGCAATCAACAAACATTGTCAGGGATGATAAAATAGAGGCCTCCTGTTAAGGGCAGTCACTAAACATTATCTCATTGGGAGTGGGACTATGGTCCTGTTTTGCAGCAAGGAAACTAAGGTTCAAAGGTGACCAGTGCTGGAGGTCCCAGAGTGTCGAGGACAGAGCTAAGTTCCATCTCTGTGGCTCTTTCGGCCAGCTTCTGCACTGCACTCCAGGCCTCTGTCACTCTCAGAATGCCCAGTGTGGGTGGACCCACGCTGGTTACTAGGAATAGAACCGGAAAAGTCCTATCCTGCAGAGGCTCCCAGAAAGTCAAGTCTACCTCCTCCAGTCATTCCGTTTCCCCTGAGCACCCACTCTGTGATGGCTGGCAGGCCCCACCTAGTACCTGAGTGCCCCTCTAGCCTCTCTGCTGTGCTTGAATGCTTTTTGTGCTGGGGAGCTCTTCACCTTCTAAAATAGCTTTCGTTGCTGTTGTTAGCTGTTATTGAGTCAGTTTCCGCTCACGATGACCCAAGTACACAGAGTAGAAGTGCACCCCAAGGATTTTTAAGGCTGTGACCTTTCAGAAACAGAGTGCCAGGCCTTACTTTCAAGGTGCCTCTGGGTGGGTTTGAACCACAGAATTTCAGTTAGTAGTTCAGTACTTAATCACTTGCACTGCCCAGGGACACCACCTATTTCACAGGGAGGCATTAGACTTATGGTGCTCTGTAGCTTTATAAAGTGCTTTCAGAAATTATCTTCCACTTGACTAGAAAACTGGTAAGGGTACCCCAGGGGGAATGGATCCCTGAGGCATGCAGAGGGGAAGTAATGGGACAAGCCCAGAGTCTGGGTCTTCTGGCTGCGATCCAGGGACATCTCCTGGGACACACAGCAAGAAGGAAAGGCAAGAGGCAGGTTCTTCCAAGCTAGGGTGGCCTGCTCTACCTAGCCTTCCCTCCCTCACCTGTGTAGGATGCGCCCCAGACTCGTTCTCAAGGACTCTGGTCATCACTGGGTGTCTGCTGCCTTCAGTGGTCATATTTTGCTCAGGCTCAGTCTTGAAGGTGGGAGTAGAACAGGAGTCTCCTAAACAGGTGGATGTTTCTTGTCAGGGTCAGTCTAGGTCTCTTGGCCTGTTGCCCAGGAAGGACATGTCGTAGGCAGTCTTCAGTGGCCCTCGTGGCCCCAGCACTTACATGAGCTAAACTGCATCCACTGCAAGAGGTCTCCTGCTGCCCCCTCCTCAGACAGCCAAGTGGGGTCCCAGCAGGCCACTTGCTGACTGACCACTGACTGCTTTGCAGGTGAAATCGCCCTGTGGTCCTTGGTGGTCCTGGCCATTGAGCGGTATGTGGTGGTTTGTAAACCCATGAGCAACTTCCGCTTTGGGGAGAACCATGCCATCATGGGTGTCGCCTTCACTTGGATCATGGCTCTGGCCTGTGCTGTACCACCCCTGGTTGGCTGGTCCAGGTAATGGGGCTGGGGAGAAGGGGAGGGCTTCCATTCAGGTTCAGATCTGGGGCCGTCTGATTCTTACGTCCCCTACCCCAAATGCCCAGCCTAGCAAAGCTGCTAGTGCAGGGGCTTAGGGTAGGAGAAGAGGAAGAGATTCTGGCATTTCCATGAAGACTGGTCCTAGACTCTGAGACCTCTTGTCAAAGAGAATCTAAGATGCTCCAAACCTTCACCTTGGCTTTGCCCCTAATCCTCAACTAAGCCATGGCCAATTACAATCCTCTTTGGCCCAGCGTTCCTTGGGCAGCCTTGACCTTGGGTCTCAGCATGGGAGAGGCTCATCTTCCCTAGTACACACATGGTGACATCGGCCACTAGGTCTAGTCCAGCTTCAGGCTGTGTTCTCCAGATGAGGACTGAGCTGAAAGGTGGTAGGTGCAGTGTCGAATGAGGACTTTAGGGACTGTAGTCAAAGAAGGTGGGGGTCCTAAGACTTTGTGGTCCTTCTGCTCCAGGAAAATCCCATTCTTTCCTCCCTTTCATCTAGTCTAATCTTCCCAGTGTCAATTTCTCAATTACCCTCTCTGTGCCCACCCCCCACCTCCCAACCTCTTAAACTGTCCTATCCAATCTGGCCATTACAGTCTCCAATGGGCATTCTAAATACAATTTCTCTGTCCTCAGAAATCACTGAAACACCATCACTACCTAGCCCAGGAGCTTTGGCTTCCAGAAGCTACACAAAAATCCTCTGTACTCTGTGTGTGCCCACCTTTGGCCTAGAAAATACTCCTACCCTCTTGCTAGTGAGAGCCCAGTTTGTATAAACTGGCTCAAATACAAAATTTAGGGGCTTTATTTTCTCTGCCACAACATTTACCCATCAAAGCCTGAGGACCCTCTCCCTAGCATCTAGGAGACATTTGAACTGGGTAAGAAATGGAACCTGAGGCGCTGGGCAGGCCAGCAGTACAGGGTGACATGCAGGGTCTGATGCTGTTGGAAGCAGCACTGGGCCAAAGGCTGGCAGTCACTGTCTCCTGACCATCCAAACTGCCAAGTAGAGCGAACCTACACTGCTTTTCACAAGGTGCGTGGAACTCACTTGCCTCAGTTGATTTAATCTCACAGTCACCTGGTTGAGTAGGTCTTTCACTTTCCCTATTTTACAGAGGAGGAAAAAGAGGCCCAGACAGGGACAGAGGCTGGCTCAGGGCCCCATAACAAGTGTATTGCAGAGCCAGAATTCTGGCGTCTGGGGCCTGCTTCCACAGACACTCAAGTGTGGGTTCCTTTTGGCCCGGCCCCAGGTACATCCCAGAAGGCATGCAGTGCTCGTGTGGAATTGACTACTACACGCTCAAGCCTGAGGTCAACAATGAGTCGTTTGTCATCTACATGTTTGTTGTCCACTTCACCATCCCCATGATCATCATCTTCTTCTGCTATGGGCAGCTGGTGTTCACAGTCAAGGAGGTATGTGGGCCCCGGGGCTGGCCTCATCCCCGAGGGCCCAGTATCTGTCTGCTCAACGCGTGGCTGTGCTAGGCCCTGGGAACAGGCATGTCGAGTGAGACACCTGCCCCATCCTAGAGCCAGTCTGGACACCAGGCCTCTCCCCATGCAGGCGGCTGCTCAGCAGCAGGAGTCAGCCACTACCCAGAAGGCGGAGAAGGAGGTCACCCGTATGGTCATCATCATGGTCGTCGCGTTCCTGATCTGCTGGGTCCCCTACGCTAGTGTGGCCTTCTATATCTTCACCCACCAAGGCTCCAACTTTGGGCCCATCTTCATGACCCTTCCGGCATTCTTTGCCAAGAGCTCCGCCATCTACAACCCTGTCATCTATATTATGATGAATAAGCAGGTGCCTGTGGGCTGGGTAGTGAGGGTCACATCCTCAGGGGGCCCTTGGTCTTCCCCTCTGTGCAGTACTGGCAGGGGCATCCAGTCTCACCAGGTCAGCACGCATTAGGAGTTGGCAGGCTCATCTGGGAGCTTGTTGGAAAGGCAGATTCCTGCACCTACTGTATCATAACCTCTGGAGCTGGGTTCAGGAATCTGCATCTCTAATAAGCCCCCCAGAGGATCCTGATGTCTATTCAGGTTTGGGAAGCATTTGCTGGAGATCGTTTGGAAGGTTTGCTTTACAGTCAAATGGCCCAAGACCCTAGACTGGGTACGAGATGGTGTTATTTTCCATAACGTTGAACAAGGAGCCAAAAGGCCTGAAAAACTGAACAGGTTAAAATATCCCTATAAAAAAGACCAGAGTTGTCTCTGTAGAATCCAAGTCTGCAGAATAAAGTCTGTGGTGTCAGGTGTGGGTTCCAAGCCCAGCTCTGCCATTTTCTAGCTGTATGATCTTGGGCAAGTCACTGCAGTTTCCTCATTCACAGAATGATAATTCCTAGGAAGCCCCTGTGCAAGACCCCTTAGACTTGATCTTTGACATCTCAGGTAGAAATAATTCACAGCGAGTAAGTTCCCTCTGGAAACCCTGGTGGCATAATGATTAAACACTATGCCTGCTAGCCAAAAGGTCAGCCTAGAAAACTCTGTGGGGGCAGTTCTACTCTGCCTGATAGGGTCGCTATGAGTCACCATTGACTTAATGGCAGTGAGTCAGGTTTTGGTTTTGGAAGTTCTCTCCAGATATCCAGGTTTGAGGCAAATGGAGGCCTGGAGGGGTAGAAGCAGAGAAGGAGCAGGAGGCAAATCTGCCCCTCTTACTGGTTTGCCAGGGCTCCTTGCTGGGAAACCCTGACCCTAACCCACACTCCTTGCCTTCCAGTTCCGGAACTGCATGCTGACCACGATCTGCTGTGGCAAGAACCCATTCGGTGAAGAAGAGGGCTCCACCACCGTTTCCAAGACGGAGACCAGCCAAGTGGCCCCGGCCTAAGCCCTACCCAGGATGCTACACCGGCTAGACGAGAGTCATAACCCCCACACTTGCCCCAAGCTATAGCCACCCCACCGATAGGGTGCCTGTCAGAATGAGGCCACACAGGTTCCCCTGACTTAAGAAAATTAAAAATCAGGAACTAATGAGACAAAAATGAAGCTGCCCCCTCAGTGGGGTCAGCTTGAGGGAGGGCCACACCGAGACCCCAATCTGGAGTTCCCAGGGGCTGATAGGCTCTGCCCTGTTCCTCCTTCCTCATCTCTCAGGAATACAAGGTCTCTTGCTCTCTGGAAAGTGTCCCAGCTTAAGGATAAGTATCTAGCACAGAGAGGGGCACACAGTAGGTACTTCACAAATGCTTGATGGATGAAGGAAGCAATGGATGGAGGAATGAATGCAGAAATGAATGACTGGAGAAAACCTATCTGTCCTCTCAAAACCACCTTAGTAACAGCAGCTCATACTTTTGGTTCTATGACCTTGGGCAGCCTCTTTTCCTCTGAGGCTTTTCCTTTCTTGCTCCACAAACTAAATCCACTGCCGTCAAGTTGACTCTGACTCATAGCAACCCTACAGGGCACAGTAGAACTGCCCCATAGAGTTTCCAAGGAGCGCCTGGTAGATTTGAACTGCTGACCCTTTTGTTAGCAGACTTAGCACTTTAACCACTATGCCACCAGGATTTCCTGTACTCATAGACCAGAAATCCCAATGCTAGACCTGCCTCCTCCCTAGGGCTCTGGGAAGATCAGACAAGAATGTGTGTGTGTGTATGTGCAGTATGTGTGTGAGTACATGTGTGTAAGCACTTTGTAAATGATAAAGCGCCGTACAAACTATAGTTAGCATTATGAATAATGCTGATTAATAGGATTAATTAATTACTGCGATCATCTCTTGATAGTGATCATTTTGAGATCGAGCACCCAGATGTGGCGTTTGGCCCAGCCTCCGCAGGATTTTTTAAACTTGTCAGGCATTCAAGGCCATCCCAGGGCCAGGGGTCCATCTGCAGGGAGGGCCAATCAAAGGAACATAGTCGTCAAACCTGAGACCACAGCACCAGAGGCCTGGATTCTGGGGCCCAGGCCCAGTGTCCCTTTTTGCCAGGTCCCTCTCTCAGCTTCTGGGAGATACCTGGTCCTTCTGCCCCAACTCCAGGTCACATTGTCTTTGGTTCTGTAAGGAGTTTCTAGAAGCCATGCCCATCTGCCCACAATCAATGAAGAGCTGAGTCCTGGACATCACTTTTGTCTGAAAGAGCTTAGAAACAAACAGTGGCCTGTCCACTATCCCTGGGAATGTTATTTTTGGATGACTAACACTTTGGTGGATAAGCCCCTGTTTCAGCAGCTGACAGTCCATTCTCCACTTTGGAGACTCCTGGTGTCTAAGCCCAGGGAGTCAGAATCGAGCAGCCTCAGTATCTGCCAGCTTTCATTACCAATGCCAGAAGCTCTAGTGCTTCCCAGCTCTGCCTGGAGACAAAGGCAAACAGAGACATTAAAAGCTCAGCTCTTACACGTTGGTTAATGTCTGGTAGTTCTTACTGCTCTTAAGGATCTATGTGCAGGATGCATTCAAACTAAGGCTGTTTCCACCCTGATCCCTGGCCCTGGGGTGCCTGAATTGGGCAGACAGAAGAGCAAAGCAGCCCAGAGCTCCTGGGCAGAGCAGCGGAATGGATGTGGGAGGCTGGAGGAAGCAGGCCCCAGGAATGGGGAAGCCCCAGTTTTGGAATCACCCCAACTCAGATGACCCCTGGAACTGTAAGCAAGTTTTCATTTCCACCTCTCTGAGCCTCTTGGTCTTCAAAGAGCAATCTTAACTGACGTTGAGGGAATCCAATGAGACTGTGGGCTTTAAGCAGCAGCAGATGGTAGTGAACTTTTAGTAATGCCTACTCCAGGGCCCCACCTGCAAGGGGAACAGGAGGGAGGAATACATGTCAAGAGTCACTGCTATTTGCCCAGGTAGGCAAGGGTGGAGGGACCAGACAGGGAAGATCCCAGGGTTGTGGTGGGGCTGGAGCAGGGGACACCTGGTGTCTCAGTCATTGCCCCTCATTGCTCTGTCCCTCAAGTTGGTATTAGTTGGCATTCCTTTGGTTGCCAGTGACAGGAAATTCAACACAGGCTCAAGCAAAAGAAGTTTGCTTCATGTAAACCAAGAGCCTGGGCTTCAAGTGCAGCTGGTTGAAGAAGCGCAGGTGTCATCAGAGTCTGTCTGTCTCTTTCTCCTGGTTCTACTTTCTTTTGTGTTGGCTTCATTCTCAGGCAGATTGTTCCCAAGAGGTGGCACATATGGCCACCGGCAGTTCCAACCAGCAGAAAGAAGGCTTCTCTTCCCTATGAGTTCTAGAAAAGATCTCAGATAGCGTTCTCATTGGCTAAGCTTGGGTCACATGCTCACACCTAAGCCTATCACCATGGCTGGGATGAGAGACTCATGTTCTGATTGGCCAGGCTGAGTCACATCTGCACTGCTAAACCCACTACCATAGCTAGAATGGGGATTTGCCTTCTGATTGACTACAGTGGTCACATGAGCAATCCTGACTACATCACCATGCCTGGGATGGGGATTTGAAGCTAGATCCTGCAGCATAGACAGAATCAACTCCACTAAAAACTACAAGGTCTGAGGGTGGGAAGAGGTAGGTTCCCAAAGGAATCTCAGGGGTATTATAACGAGGAGAGAGAGGTAGGAGGCAGGTAGGCAGAACCAGCAGTGGCCCAGACGATGAAGGGAAGGATGGTGGCATTTTAGCTGCTCTGCCTTGCAGGCAGCTCCTTCCCAGCACTCCCCTGCCCCACTGTAGCCTTCCTCCCAGGGAAAAATTCTACCCTAAAACCAGAACATTCTTAGAAAGCCTCTTTGCCTCCTTAATTTACAATTATTTGATAGTTAATGATTGGACACGCTGGTGGTGTAGTGGTTAAGTGTAACGTCTGTTAACCAAAAGGTCAACAGTTCAAATCTACCAGGCAGTCCTTGGAAACTCTATGGGGCAGTTCTACGCTGATTTGTAGTGTCACTGTGAGTCAAAATCAATTTGACACAGTGGCTTTTGGCTTTTTGGATTGGACATCGGTGATATCCAAAGGGAAAGAGTTGCTGACTTAAAGCTGGGAAGAGGGTGGCACTGCCTCCTTTCCAGGCTGTCAACAGGTTTAGATAAGCGCCTGCTGTATGCACTTGTAGCTCCATTCAGCCACACTGAAGGAAGCCAACCCAAGGGATCATCAGGTCTTTGGGCGGCAACCTGGCCCATCGCAGAGGAACAGGGGCCCTCTCTCCACTGATCTTGCCTCTGGGAGGAGAAACAGTGAGCGCTTCCAGTGAGCAGGCACCAGACTCTATGTTGCCAGACAGTCATTACAGCCTGTCCCCCACTGGGGGACCTGCGCACCTCTGACAGCAGTGTGACCTTGGGGCAGGTCACTGAACCTCTCTAGCCTCTCAGCTCCACAGGGGAGAATCATCCCAATGGATAGAATTCTCTAAAGGGATTAATGAGATTATTAAGGTAAAGAATGCACACAGTAGGTGTGCAATAACTGTGAGTTACCTTCCCAAAGATGCAAACTGAGTTCCAAGGAGGCAGCTCCTGGTCAGGCAGGAGACAGACATTATAAGGGTTAGTAGGGGACTCTCAGGCAAGGTGGGAAGAAAGTGCCAGCTACACCCAGTATACATACTTTCCTCTTCCTTCCTTCAGTAGTATCACCTCAAGTTCTAGCTGAGCACTTAGCCTGCCAGCACAAGACTGCATTTCCCAGCTCTCCTTGCACGTGGGATCTGGGTTGTACATTTCAAAGAATGGCAATGCCCTCTACTTCCTCTCCTATTTTCTTCCTGCTTGCTGGAATGTAGTCGTGATGTCTAGAGCTGCAGCAGCGCTATTTGATCATGAGGTAGAATTTATGGAGAATGATAGAGTATTAAGACAGAAGTAGCCTGGGTTTCCAATGCTGCCTAATCAGCCCTGGACAGCTTATAACTTAAAAAATGGTTCTACAAGATAATGATTCCATGGTTTCTTATCTTTTTGTTTTAAATCAAACCTATTGCCACCAAGTTGATTCTGACTCATAACAACCCTATGAGACAGAATAGAACTGCCCCATGTGGTTTCTGCAGAATGGCTGATGGATTTCAACTGCTGACCTGTTGGTTAGCAGCTTGAGCTCTGACTGTTCTTTTGAAGTTTTTGTTGTAGCTGGTACCTTAGCTAACACAGAGGGCTCCCAGGCAAACACCCAGGGTCTGAATTCAGAAAGATCTAAGTGTAAGCCCTCTCTGAACTTCAAGCCTCTTCACATTTAAATAACACAGACTATAAAATATTTACATGGGCATTGGACAGTGGCAGTTATTGCTATTTCTACCCCAGCCTCTACACATTTATTGGCCTAAAACCAGGAAATAAAAGTCACAAATGTCCTATTGTTACAAGGGGTAGAGTTACACAAAACAGACACCTAATAACTGCTTTCCAAAAGGCCACAAATGTAAGGTTCACAACTACAGGCAAGTCCATACATCAAAGGACCCCCATTCAAAGTTCTAAGGCTGTAAAAAAAAGATTTCAGCAGAACTTTGATTCTATATATGCCCTTGGTAAAAAATTCACTTAGGTACATCCAGCAGCCTGCCATCTCTCCAGCAATCTGATCTTCACAATTATAACTTCCCTGTAAAAAGGCAATCCTCTCAGAGAATTTTTAGATCATGCAGTACATTTTAGAACTTCTTCCCTCCAAATGCAAAACTCGACTCTGGCACAGCCCCGGAACAGGCTTTCAGATGAAGCTCGTGGGAATATTTGTATTGCTGTTTCTTTATTTCTTGATTCTTGGAAATGTCCCACAAATGTGATCAAAATTGCTGCCCCAATTTGCGCCAACTTCCATTTGCCTTTTTGCTTCGTGTTCATTTCCTGCGCTAGCATTGTTCCAGCAGATGCTTTTCAGGTCCCCCTTCACTCCTCCAGGCTGGGCCCTGACGTGGGGGTTTTATACATTGCAGTAGTGTGTGCTGAGCACCTTTGGGTGCTGGGCTCTGTGCTGGGCGCCAGGAACACCACCAGGAACAAGACAGACACAGCTCTGGCCTCCCAGAGCCCCAGACCTAGAGTAGGAGACAGCTAGGACAGAGTTGTAACGAAGACTGCTATGGGGCCCCTGAGACTAAGTCCAGAGGCTACAGACACCTAGAAGAGGGGCTCCTAACCTTCTGGAGGTCAGGGGAGGCTTTTCTGAGGAAGTGATGTCTACACTGAGGCCTAAAGGAGAAGAGAGGAATAGTCCAGAGCAGGTAATGAAGGGCTTCTAGGCAGAATGTATCAGTTAGCTCATACCGTGAGACAAACAATCCCAGAACTTCAGGTCTTAAAGCAACAAGTGATATCTTATCACACACGACTCTGACTCAGCTGGGCGCAGGTTGGTATCGTTGAAGCTCTGTGATCTGCTGGCAGGTTGGCTGATTGGCTGGCTGTTGGCTGGGCGGCAGGGCTGGCTGGGCCATTGGTCTCTCGGCGTACAGCAGGCTAGCCAGGGCTTACTCACCCAGCCGTGAACTGGCGTAACTTCTTTTCCTCCGTAGTCTCCTGGTCAAAGCAAGTCACAAAGCCAGCCCAGATTTAAGGGCTGTGAGAGTTGCTGCAAAGACACACTGCAAATGGGCTTGAATGAGTGTGTGGGAAAATTGGGAACACTTTTGCACCAGTCTAGCCCACAGAAGAAATGCCAAGAGCAAAGCCCAGAGACAAGCATAGCTTATTCCGAGAGCCACAGTGGCTGAACTGTGGGGCTCTGTAAGCCAGGTGGAAACCGTGGTGACGCAGTGGTTAAGTGCAATAGCTGTTAATCAAAGATCGAGCAGTTCAAGTACACCAGGCACTCCCTGGAAACTCAATGGGGGCAGTTCTACTCCATCCTATCGGGTTGCTGTGAGTCAAAGGCAATGGTTGTTGTTTTGTTTTGTTTTTTTGGTTTTGTAAGCCAGCTTGACAAGTTCAAACTTCTACCCAAGGGCAGTGGAGAGCCATGAAGAGTACTCAGAGTGGAGTGAGATAAAATTTCACCTTAGAATACTTGGATGGCCACAGTCTCCAACAATCTAAACCTCTGGCAACAGAGAATCCTCAAAAACATTCCAACAATTCAGAAACTACATAGAGAAAAGGGCAAGTCCTTTTGAAACCCACCCTCTCCAAAACCATGCCTCTTCAGAGGTAATCACTGCTATTACCATGGTATGGATTCTTTCAGACTTCCTTTTGAGCCTTTACACACACATGTACCCATGCACACATGCATATACACATGCATATATACCCACACCACACATGTGCACAGTGTTGTCTTCTCGAAAATGGGAGTATACTCTGTACATACATCTACACCCAGAATCGTCCATTTTCACTGCTGTATAATATTCCACAGTGTGGACAGCCCACAGTTTGTGGATCCTCTCTCCTTTTGATGAGCATCTAGGTTATTTCAAGCTTCTGCCATGTAATCCACACTGCAGTGCCTTTCCTTGTACATCAGCCCAGTGCTACAGTGGATGGGTGGGCTGTGCATGAATGCATCCTTGGTCATTGTAGACACTGATGAATTGCTACCAGTTTCCCCTGACTGGTGTATCCAAGATATGTGTCTCACATCCCTAACAGTACTGACAGACACATAAATACTTATCATTCTGCCAACTATCTATAAAACCTTATCCTTGTTTTAATCAACCACATTGTTTTAAGTGGCTGTATAGTATTCTACAAAAAGGGAATAAGTTAGCCAGGCCCCCCTGAGATTCGTTTGGAGGTTAGTTTTTTTTTTTTTTTTTTCCTCTTTTCCAAATAATGCAGAAACAGACATCACCACAGGCATCTCTGTGCATTGCCAATCGCCTGCAGACAGAGTCCTGGAAGTGGAGTGGCTGGGCTCCAGGGAACACCTCCCACACTCGACTGCTGCCCCAGTTTATTGCCTGATCGAGGATGTGAAGGCCTGACTCTCTGCATTTGGCCAACACTCTGTCTTCAATTTTTGTCAATTCGATGGCAAAAATAGTATCTCATCAACTTTCGATTTGGATTTCCCTGAACACCAAGGAGGTCGAGGACACTTTCCTGTGTTTATCGGTCTTTCTGGTGAATTATCTATTCATATTCTTTGCCCATTCCCCCAAGGGACAGTGTCCTTATTTATGAAGACTTTTGCTAAGCAGTTTTGTTTAAAAATGGCTCTTTCGCCTTTGAAGATTTCTTTCTTAAAAAAACAAACACCGGGAGGAGAGCCACAGGGTCGGAGAGCTGACTGTCCTCTGGGAGAGGCTGTCACCTGGCCTGGGTATGTCTGCTCCCAGCACACCCTGCTGGTCCATCTCCATCTCCTTTTTGTGAGGAATGGGGCCAGCAGCGGCCTGGGAGCAGGAGCCGGGGCAGGGCATTCTGCCACCCACTCAGCAGGGCTGGAGGCCTCAGCATCCGCCTGGGGCACCCAGGAGCCTCCAGTTCCACCATCAGCACTGCCAGCTCTGGCTGACGGAGGGCCTGGGAGAAACTGACCTCAACAAAGGATAGCCCCAAGAAGAGGACCGCAAAGAGCGCGTCTGTGGCCCCTAGATAAACCCTACCACTCTTGGGGTTACCAAAGGGGACCTGCTTCCAGAGTCGCATCCCCAGCCCCTCTCATTTTACCAGTAGGGGCTGAGACCCAAAGAAGTCAAATGACAAACCCAAAGTCACACAGAGGTGAGTGGCCAAGCTGGGTCCCCAAGGCAGGGTAGCAGGGCCACACTACCCATCCCCCTCCTGCCCCAATTTGCTCAGCTGCTCCCAGACCAATTAAGGGTTGATTGGAGGAGTGGGCCGGCTGTGGTATAAGAGACAAGAGAGGCCTCCCGCCTCCACCTCCCACCGGGCAGGGGAGCTGGCTTCCTATACCTGCCTGTCCGATGGCTCCCGGGAGCTGTGCTTACAGTGATACCTCAGAGGCCTCCTCGGAGGGGTTGGCTGCACCATCTGGGTCTGAGAAGCCAGGTGAGCAAGGGGATACAGCACCTACCTCATTGCTGTGAGCCCATGCCCTGGGCGCCCATACCCTGGGCTGTCTCGGGCCCTTCCTCCTCCTACCGTCCTCCTCCTTCTCTCCCAGCCTGGCCCCTCAGCACCCACCCCAGAGGCTGTGGAGTTCCACTGCCTTGTGGCAGAGGAGCTGATACCCCAGGTGGTGGGGCTGACTGGGGCTTGGGCTGAGGTCTGCCTAGCTCAGAGGAGACAGGAGAGCAGGCTTGTTCCAGCTGGAGCTGGTTTCCCATTAGGGAAGGAGGCTGGGCTGCAGTGGCAGTGTAGTTAATTGGAGGGACTGGAGCAAAGAGCATTTGAATTTGGGGATGTATTCCAATTTTCGGTCAACCAACAAGGATCCAGGGTCTTCTAGAAGTGAGACCCACCCAGGCAAACCAAACCCAGCTTATTCCCTTGAGTTACTCCCATGGTTCTCATTAGTGGTTCCCATTTGATGTGTGGCATGTACTTTAATGGAGAGAAGCCAGGCTGGGAGGTCAGGGAAGGCTTCCTGGAGGAAGTAACCCCTGAAGACTGGATAGGCTTCACCTAGGGCAGAGGGGTATGATGAGGGAAGTGTCCGGAGCATTTGCAAAGGCTTCTAGAAGGTTCCAGGGGCTTGCTGGGGTGCAAGGGTGGAGTTGCTCTCTCTGGCTTGGGAAGTCAGAGGCAGTGTCCAAACCACAGTACTGTGTGGGCCTTGAAGGATGAGTGAGAGTTGTCTGGGAGGAATAAGGAACGCGGCATCCCAGGCAAAGGGAACAGCATGGATAAAGACCCCGAAGTGAGAGCTCTGGAGGGACATTTAGGGAGATGCAAATCATCCTGCTGGTTAGGGGTAGAGCTGTGGGACAATGGTGAGAAGTGGGCTGGGGGCCCCCCCGGACTGGACCTCCAAGCTGTGTTCAGGAGTGCGGACTCTTACATTAAGGACAGTGGGGAGCCACAGAGGGTTTTAAGCGGGAGGGAGAGTTTTGTGGGGTGTGATTAATGGAATGAATTGTAAGAGGAAAGAGGCTGGGGCCCCAGGGGAATGGAGAGGGGAGAAAAGGATACAAAGAGAGAGACCCTTGGGACGGTATAAAGAGGTTGTGATTTGTAAGCAAATGGGTTCTTGTTTGGATGTGTGTGTGGAGATGGGTTTGAGAGAGGTGTGAGTTCTGTTTGGGATTCTCAGGAACACAGCAGGCATTTAATAACTGCAGAATGAGGGTATACGTTCAGCTGGAAGGGCTGGGGTTTAGTAGCAGGAAGGAGACAGGCCTAGGAGGAGCACATACGGGAAATGGGGTTGGTTCCTGTGGACAGGGCATGGATTAGGAAAGCAGGGGAGGGATTGGAGCTGCCATTTGAGACTAGATTGGAGGATAATTCAGGGAACCCCATAATCCTGCTGCTAAGGGAGTTTAGGTCCCTTAAAGACACTGGTCACCACTTGTACAGATGGAAAACTGAGGCCCAGAAAAGGGAGTACAATTCCTCAGGTCCAAGTGTTGATTGAAGTGGAATTTGTTCTACCAACCAACAGGCTTTAACATCAAAGCCAGTCTTCCTGGACATTAGATTCTTGGCCAGGATGCACCTGGGTCTGGATTTAAATTGTTTAGGGCTCTCTATAATTTTAGAGTTTTCAAGCAGATTTCTTTTCCTTTTCTTTCTTTAAATAATGATCTATTGCATTGTCAGTGAAGGGTTACATGGCAGTTTATATTCCCACTCAACACCTACACAGATTGTTCAGTGACACTAGTCACATGCTTCACTTTCCATGAACGTCCTCAATATTTCATTCTGGTTGCTCAGTTTCCAGTCATCTCATTTCCCTGTCCCTTATCTTTGTTTCAAAGTAACTGGTGATCATTGGATCTCACAGTACTCACAGTACTTATGGTTTATATTTTTTTGTGTGAGCCTGTCTGTGTTTAGATAAGTGGTACCTCAGCAGCTGGTACTGGCTCCAGGTTTGAAGAGCATCTCAGGGCAACAGTCTTGGCGTGTCCTCCAGCCTCAGCCAGTCTAGTTGTTGTTGCCAGGTGCCACTGAAGTCAGTTCTAACTTAAAGCAGTCCCACGTACAACAGAAGGAAACACCACCTAGGCCTGAGCCACCCCTACAGTTGTTGCTATTCTTGTGCCTATTGGTGCGGCCATCCATCTCCTTGAAGGTCTTCCTCTTTTTTGTTGACCCTCTACTTTACCAGGCATGATGGCCTTTCTTGTAAGAGCACTGGTTCTTCCCGATAGTATGTCCAAAACATGTGAGAGGAAGTCTTTCCATCCTTGCATTTAAGGAGCATTCTGGCTGTAGTTCTTTCAAGACAGATTTGTTTGCTTTTTTGATAGTTCATGGATATTTAAAATCTTCACCAACATTATATCAATGGCATCAATTCTCCAGCCTTCTTATTCATTGTCCAGTTTTTGCATGCATGGGAGGCAATTGCAGACACCACGGCTTGAGTCAGGCACACCTTGGTTCTTAAGGGACATTTTGTTTTCCAGTATTTTAAAGAGGTCTTTTGCAGATTTGCCCAATGTAATAAATACATCTTTTGGTTTCTCGACTGCTGCTTCCACGGGTGTTGATTGTGGAACCAAGTAAAATGAAATCCTTGACAACTTCAAATCTTTTCTCCGTTTATCGTGATGTTGCTAATTAGTACATTTGTGAGGATTTTCATTTTCTTTATGTTGAGATATAATCCGTACTGAAGACTGTAGTCTTTGATCTTCATCGGTAAATGCTTTGAGTCCTCTTCACATTCAGCAAGCAAGATTGTGTCACCTGCATGGCACAGGCTGTTCCTGAGTCTTCCTCCAATCCTGGCACCCCATTCTTCAGACAGTCCAGCTCCTTGGATTATTTACTCGGCCACTCAGACTAGTAAGCGTGGTGAAAGCATACAACCCTGACGCACACCCTTCTGACACTAAACCTTACAGGGTCCCTTGTTCTGTCCCAGTGACTGCCTCTTGATCCATGTAGTGACTCCTCATGAGCACAATTAAGACAAAGTAGGAAAAGGACCTCGCTGTCTACTTTTGAAAAGAAATAGCCAATAAAAACCTTAGGAGTAGCAGTGAAACACTGTCGTGGTCTGAACTGTGTCTTTCCAAAATATGTGTCAGCTTGGTTAAATCATGATCCCCACTGTTGTGTGGGTTGTCTTCTGTTCTGTGATTTTCCTATGTGTTATAAGTTTCATAATCTCTGCCTGTGGTTAGAGAGGATTAAGGTGCGATATGACATCCTTACTCAAGTCGCTTTCCTAATCCAATGTAAAGAGAGTTTTCCTGGGGTGTGGCACGCACCACCCTTTATCTTACAAGAGATAAAAGGAAAAGGAAGCAAGCAGAGAGTTGGGACCTCGTACCACTAAGAAAGCAACACTGGGAACAGGGCACGTCTCTTGGACCTGAGGTTCCTGTGCTGAGATGCTCTCAGACCAAGACTGATGACAGGCAGGGACTTTACTCTAGAGCCAAGAGAGTGAAAGCCTTCCCCTGGAACTGATGTCCTGAATTTGGACTTGTAGCCTACTAGACTGTGAAGGAAAAATTTTTCTTTGTTCATGTCATCCATTTGTGATAGTTCTGTTATAGCAGCACTGGATGACTAAGACAAACATTATGTGATACCATGCTGGAAGAAAAGCCCTCCAGGTTGGAAGGCACTCAGAAGGTGACTAGGGAAGGGCTGCCTCCTCAAAGTTGAGTTAATCCTAATGACACAAAAGAAATCCAGCTTTGGGGACCTTCATTTGCTATGTGACATGACTCAAAATGAGAATAGCTGCAAACATCCATTAATAACATGGGATGTACGAAGTATGAAACTAGAAAAATTGGAGATCATTAAAAATGAAATGGAATGCATAAACATCAACATCCTAGGCATTGATGAGCGGAAATGGACTGGTATTTGGCTGGTTTTAGTCCATCGTGTGGTCTACTATGCCAGAAATGACAACTTGAAGAGGGATGGTATTGCATTCATCATGAAAAAGAGTATTTCAAGATCTATCCTGAAGTAGAATGTTGTAATGCTGTCAGTGATGGGATAACACCCATACATCTACAAGGAAGACCAATTAATACAGCTTATGCAAATTTATGTACCAACCACTAAGGCCAAAGGCGAAAAAATTAGAGATTTTACAAAATTCTGCAGTCTGACGTTGATGCACTCAAGATGCATTCATAATTACTGGTGGTTGGAAATGAAGAAAGACTTCAGGGTATCAGCACCAGGGAAAGGCTTTCTCTCTGTGTGGGCTCTAGAAGAAGGTCCTTATGCTTAATCTTCCCCTGATCAAGGAGTTTCTTGGGCCTGAAGACATTGGGTCCAAATGACTCACTCTGCTCGTGGTACTGCTTTCTTGGTATTACAATGTCTGCAGCTCTCTGCTTGCTTCCCTTTGGATTTTATCTCTTGAGAGAGGAAAGATGGTGCAGGCCACACCCCAGAGAAACTCTTTACACTGGATCAGGGAAATGACCTGAGTAAGTGTGTTGTAATCCCACCCTAATCCTCTTTAACATAAAATTACAATCACCAAGTGGAGGACAACCACAAAATAGTGGGAACTGTGAACCAACCAAACTGATACACACATTTGCGGGGGCACATAATTCAGTGCAGGACACAATGGATCTTGCCAGATGGAACAACACAAGAGTCAAGTCAACTGTATCTATGGAAAGAGGCAATGAAAAAGTTAGTATCATCAGAAAAATGCCAGGGACTTACTGTGGCACAGACCATCGATTGTTCATATGCAAGTTCAAGTTGAAGCTAAAGAAAATTAGAACAAGTCCCTGATAGCCAAAGTACAACCTTGACTATATCCCACCTGAAGTTAGAGACCATCTCAAGAATAGCTCTGAGCATTTCAGTTGGCCTAAAGTTTTTTGTTGTTGTTGTTTGTTTTTTTAAAGGCATTTAGGAGACTCTGTTCCATATTTTCCCCTATTTTATGAGATCTATCTGTTGTGGCCAAATGGCTTTGTTTTTCTAATTTAATTGTTTTACTATCTTTTTAGCAATTGATTTCTTTTTGAGTCCTTAAATTTTGCAAATTTATCAGACATCAACATTTTAAGGTCATGTTTGAATCATGTTCTATGCTTAGATCACTGTTGTGGGTCTTACGGCAACTGACAACTTCTCTGGCTGTTACCTCTCCTCCCCCTTGATCCTACTCTCTTGTGTAACTTTTTAAAGCAGCACTACTGAGATATAATTTATATAGCATACCATTCACCCTCTTAAAGTATAAATTCAGTAGTTGTTAGTATCTTCATAGAGTTGGCCAACCGTTGGCACTATCCATTTTGGAACATCTTCGTCATCCCCAAAAGAAACGGCCCGTGCACTAGCAGTCACTCCTCATTCTCGTGTCCCCCACCCTGGAATACCGCTAATCACTTTCTGTCTCTGTGGATTTCACTTTGCTAGACATCTCATATAAATGGCATCATACTACATGTGGTCCTTGAACATCTGGCTTCTTTCACTCAGCACAATGTCATCAAGGTCGATCCATGCTGTAACATGTATCAATGCTTCATGTCTCTTTATGGCTGAACAATAATCCACTGTGTGGATGCACCCCATTTTGCTTACCCGTTCATCTTTTGATGGACACTTGGCTTGTTTCCACATTTGACCTGTTGTGAATACTGCTGCAGTAAAAACTGGTGAACAGATTGTTGTGTAGAGACATTTTCACTGCTCTTGGGTATGTACCTACGTACCCAAGGTATGTACCTTTTCAACCTGAAAACTTTCAAACAGGTACCAAGGTAGACAGAATAGTATGTCATCTAACTCATCACCTAGCTTCAACAGTTGTCAGCTCACAGCCACTCTTGTTTCACTTACTGCATTATTATTATTATTATTATTTGGCTTTAACAAACAGAAATGCATTTTCTCACAGTTTAGGAGGCTAGAAGTCTGAACTCAGGGTTCAGGCTCTGAAGGAAGGCTTTTTCTCTCTCTGCTGGTTCCAGGGGAAGGTCTTTGTTTCTTTTCAGCTTCTGTTTCTGGTTCCTTGGAGATCTCATATGACGTGGCAACGGATTGTCCTCCAACTCTGCTTGCTTGCTTAATTTGCTCTTTTTATAGTTCAAAAGAGATTTAAATCATCCCTACGTTAATATATCCTCCTTAACATAACAAAGAAAATCCATTCCCGTTAAGATTATCACCACAGGTATAACCAATACCCCAAACCCATTTTTGTCAAGTCTATAGCTTGACTCATAGTGACCCTACAGGACAGAATAGAACTGCCCCATAAAGTCTCCGAAGAGCAGCCAGTGGACTCAAACTGACAACCCCTTGGCCAGTGGACATAGCTCCCAACCACTGCACCGTAGGCATAGGGGTTAGGATTTACGACACATATTTTTGGCAAACACAGTTAGTCCTTAAAAAGTATACACAGTTTACTTGAACCTGGGTAGTCAGACTGTTCCCCAGAATGTAACAGGTACCCACACTCCCTCAAGGAGAACAGAGGTACCTCTTTCTCCCACACTGTGACCAACACTTGGCATTATCTGATTTCCTAATTTTTGCTAATCTGATGGATGCACAGTGAAAAGTTTCACACTGAGCTGCTCAACAAAGTGTTCTATCCTTTTGGGAAAATACAGTGGACAAGGGGGTGAGGGTTAGAGGCAGCTGACTGAGTGGAAGGACTTAGGAAGGCAAGTTTTCTGGACTACATGGGCACCGAGTCATAGCTCCCTTCATGGCCAGGTGGGAAATGCACTTGGATATTGGGGATTTGGCTTTGCAGGCAGCTTGGCTGACCAGCATCCATTCCATATGACCAAGGCTGGCTGTGTCAGCCTAACCTACATGAATACTAGGAGCCCAGACAGAGAGGAACAGCCTACTAATCCCTGCCCCTGAGGCCCAGGCTCCCAGATCTTCATCCTCACAGGGACTTTTCTTCTTCCCATCAATCCGCTGGAAACCCTGGTGATGTTGTGCCAAGAGCTACAGCTGCCAACCAAAATGTCAGCAGTTCAGATCCACCAGGTGCTCCCTGAGAATCTCATGGGGCAGTTTCACTCTGTCCCAAAAGGTCACCATGTGTCAGAATTCACTCAATCACAGTAGGTTCAGTTTATTAATCCCTCAGTCCTTTTCTGGGGTGACAATCTTAGGCAGACCCACTTAGTATATTTAAAAAAAAATTTTTTTACTGTGATTAAGCAAAAATTTACAATCCAAGTCAATTTTGCATGCCCACTTCTCTGCAACTGTAATAGCTCTCTTTACCCTATGACAACACACTCTTCTTTTTCACTCTCTATTTCCAGTATCCACTCAACCAACACTTGTCGCCTCCTCTCCACCTTCTCCTCTCCCCTCTAAAAAGAAACCAGTAGGACAGCCTCATATATATATTAAACCATAAAGTACACACACCACACGGATCACTCTGTGTCTCCAAGTCCAGTCCATGCTTTATCTGAAGTGTTGACTTCAATACTGATTTTAACTCTGGGTAGCAGCAAGCCTAGGGGCCGTCTTCTCAGAGGACCCTCCAGGTTGTTGGACCATCAATTCTGGTCTTTTAATAGCATTCTTGATCAGCACACCTCTTTTTATAGTGCTATGTCAGGAACTCTACCTTGTGTGTCCTGTCAGGGCTGTCTTTGGTGGTAATCAGGCACCATCTAGTTCTTCTGATCTCATGCTCGTGGAGTCTTCCAGTCACATGGGTCCTTCTGTCTTCTGGGCTCATTTTTTCTCACGTCTCTGATGTTCTCAGTTGTCATCTGTTCCAGGTGGGTTGGGACCAAATGACATCCCTCAGATAGCAGCTTGCTGGTTTTTAAGATCTCAGACTCCACTCACCAATACGGGGTGCACAGGAGTCTCTTAGAAAAATACTTTTATGCTAATTGACCTTGATGTCACCTGGAAACATGGTCTCCAGACCCCTATCCCTGTTACTCTGTCCTTTGCAATGTTGGGCTAAGTTTAGAAAACCTTTTAGCTTGTGGTGTAGTCCAGTTATGTTAACCTGCCTTTTACTGTGTGCTGTCACTCTCTTCACTGAAAGAATTCCTATCGACTGTCTAATCTATGAATAATCCTCTCCCTCCCTCCCCACCCTTGTAGCCATCAAAGAGTATTTTCTTCTGTGCGTAAGTCCTTTCTTAAGTCCTTGTAATAGCAGTCTCATATAATATTGTGTCCTTTTGTAGCTGACTGATTTCACTCAGCATGTCTTCCAGTTGCTTCCAGGTTATGTTTTGTAAAATAATCGTTATTCTTTATCATTACATAGTGTTCCATTGTGTATATACACCATAGTTTAACCATTCATCTGTTGATGGGCACCTAGGTTGATTCCATCTTTTTGCTATTGTGGACAGTGCTGCAATAAACATTTGTGTGCATGTAGCTGTTCATGTGACAGCCCTTAGTTCTGTAGGATAAATTCCAAGAAGTGGGATTGCTGGATCTTACGGTATTTCTGTTCCTAGCTTTTTAAGAAAGTGCCAAATTGCTTTCCAAAGAAATTACCACCAGCAGTGCAGAACAGTTCCAGTCTCTCCACAGCCTCTCCAACATTTGTTATTTTGTGTTGTTTGGATTAGTGCCAACCTTGTTGGGGTGAGGTAGTATCTCATTGTAGTTTTGGTCTGGATTTCTCTAATGGCTAATGATCATGAGCATTTCCTCATGTGTCTTTTGGCTGCCCAGATGTCCTCTTTGGAGAAGTGTCTGTCCATAGCCTTTGCCCTTTGTTTAGTTGGGTTGTCTGTCTTTTTCTTGTCGTAGTTTCCAGAAGATAGGCATCGATCAAACATGTGGTTGCCAAATATTATCTCCCAGTTTGTAGGAAATCCTTTAATTCTCTTGATAAAGTCTTTGCATGAGCATAAGTGTTTGATTTTTAGTAGTTCCTATTTATCTATTTTTTCTTCTGCTGTTTGTGCAGTGTAAGTAATATTCTGTAGTCTGTTTAAGCTGTGTATTAGAACTTCCAGTGTTGTCCCTATTTTTTCTTTCATAATCTTCATCATTTTAGATTTGATAATAGGTCTTTAATCCATTTTGAGTTAGTTTTTGTGTAAGGGGTGAGATATAGATCTTGTTTCAGTTTTTTTTTTTTTGCAGATGGATATCCAATTTTGCCAGCACCATTTGTTAAAGAGACTGTTCCTTCCCTGGTGTATGGACTTTGGGGCTTTGTCAAGCACCAGCTCTTCATAGGTAGATGGTGTTGTTTCTAAATTCTCTATTCTGTTCTAGGGGTCTCTATATCTGTTTTTGTATCAGTACCAGGCTGTTTTGACTACTGTGGCAGTGTAATAGCTTCTGAGGTCAGGTAATGTGAAGCTTCCCACTATGTTCCTGTTCTTCAGTAATGCTTTACTTATCCGGGGTTTCTACTTACTGCTCCCAAACTTATCATTTCACCTGTAAATATTTTAGTATTTATTTTTAAGTACAAAAAGAGCTAAAAACCCACTGCTGCTGAGTCACCCCTGACTCACAGTAACCCTAAAGGACAGGATAGAATTGCCCCCATAGACTTTCCAACGAGCACCTGATGGATTTGAACTGCCAATCTTGTGGTTAGTAGCTGTAGGTCTTAACCACTACTACACAACAAGGGTTTCCATCTTTAAACATACAAACCTTTAAAAAATATTTCTATTACCATTAGCACTCCTGAAATGATCCTCCCCTTAGTGTCATCAGATATGTCTGTGTACACCTTTCCCTGGCCGCCTCCCCCCTCACCCAGCTGGACTGCTCACGAAGTGCTCTGAGACTAAGGAAGGGCCTCGTGCTGTATTTGGTCAAAGGTCTGTCAGGGTCTTTTACTCTACTGACTGCACCTCCCTTCTACTCTCTTCCTTATTGTTTATTTGAAGAAAAGAACAAGTTGTGCTTCCTGGAGAATTTCTCATGTCTGCATTTTGCTGACCATATCCTGTGGTGATCTTGCAGAGCCCCCCTATTTCCTGGAAAATGGTCATTAGATCTAGAGACTTAGCTGATTCAGGCTTTAACTATATTCTTTAAAAAGAAACAGAGACTCAGAGGGCACAGTGGGTGTGTGCTGGTTGCATGCTGGCACTGGGCACTGATGGGTCCTCACCAGTCCCCTTGCCCACCACTGCTCTGGATGTCCAGCTGGCTCTGATGTGAACTGCACCTGGTCCAGCTCTCTCACAGGGCTGGGGGATGGTGGCTTGGGTTCCTGGTGATGGTCTGCTGTCCTCCTGCAGGCCCGAGCCTCAGCCGTGTCCGGGTGCAGCGCCGTAACCCCACAGTGCTACGCATGGTGCTGGAGGCGCTGCAGGCGGGGGAGCAGCGGCAAGGCACCTCGGTGGTGGCCATCAAGCAGTACATCCTACAGAAGTACCCTACGGTGAACGTTGTCCGGCTCAAGTACTTGCTGAAGCAGGCCCTGGCCAAGGGCATCAACCGGGGCCTCCTTGTCCGGCCACTCAACTCCAAGGCCAGAGGGGCCACCGGCAGCTTCAAAGTAAGCCCACTAGGCAGAAAGGACCAAGAAGCCTCACGGTCCAGGTTGGATATTACTCCTGGCTCCCTGTTTTCTCTTGGCCTTGGCCTTGGCCTTGGCATGTGCTATACCAGGAGCATCTCCCTCCTGCTGCCTTCTCACCTTATTCTTCCTGTAGATCTTAGCCAAGGTGCGCTCTCCTATGGAAAGACTAGTTTGTGTGCTTCGTCTGAGCCACCATGGTCTCTGTTAGACTGGCGGTGTCCATCCTCACCCATAAGATCAGATCACAGCCACATTACCTGGGCTTACTCCTGGGTCCTAGTGCCTGAGGCCCCTCCCTGGAATTCTTCACCACAAACCAGACCCTGGCTGCAGGTCCTAGAGCTGGAGTTTGTTCATTGCTCTCTCTGGCTCTGAACCCGAGATTAGGGCTGGCCCCTCCCTGAGCTACCTCTTCTTTACCTTTCAGAGGGAAGGCTACCAGCCTGGTAATGAGGTTTTGCAAGGGTCCTGTCAGAGGTTACCTAGCGCTAACGACAGATTTGGGACAAATCAAGACCCAGAGTCGTCAGTGTCTGCTGCCACCAGGGAGATTTCAGGGACGCAGACGTAGGATCTGTCATGTCAGTGGTATACCCTACCATCTTACCCACAGTCTAGGAAGTAGCAGTTGGTCTGATAGTTGCCATAGAATGTTGTGGAACATTCTAAACCTGCCATGTGCCAGCCCCTGTGGTTAACTGTGTGACTGATCATAGAAAGTCTCACACTGGTGGAACTCCTAAGCTAGGGTTACAGCTTGGGCGCAAATCATGGCAAAGCCAGGTAGGTAGGGCAGGTGAACTTGGGGGCTGTACCCACAGTGAGGGGGTCTCAGGAATGAGGCTCTCCCTCACTGCATGATAGAAAGAGAATATCGATGGAAGGCCTGGAGTCTGGGGTGGCCATTATTCCCATTGAACCCCAGCTCTGCGTCTCAGTAGCTTTGTGCCTTCGGCAAGTAACTCACCACCGTCTCCAAGCCTTAGTTTCCCCACCCACAAAATGGAATCAATAAGTGGCTCCTTCCATCAATGAGGAGTAGACAGAATAGCCCAGGGCCTGACCCAGGGCAGGAGATGTTAGACAGAAGGGGGTGGGTAACGCAGGAGAGGGAAGAGGCAAGCAGAGAGGGGTGGGCCAGAGGCTGAGTGGTGGGATTAGGCTCATGGGGCTGTAAGCCAGTCAGGAAAGTAGACTGAGGGAGAATTAGGGGAGGTAGTAACCTGGAGCCTGGGATACATGTGCAGATCAGGTTAAGACTATCGTTTCTATCTTGTTAGGTGATGGGAGCCCTGAGACAGTAATGTCATCAGAGCTGGACTCTGGAGGGACAAGGACTGCCAGTTTGCCTCTATCCCTTGATGCTTATCCCTCCCAATGGGGAGAAGTTTATCTCCCTTGTAGAGATGAGTAGCCAAGGAGGCCAGTCTGGGGAAGAGATGAGTGGGCTGCGGTGCACAGCTGGGAGGACTGAGACCTCTGTGAGCTCAGGGCCCATGATCCACTGGGCGTGGAGGAGAGGGAGGGTGAGGGGTGAGAGGGGGCCTGGCCTTTGTAGAGAGACCCATAGAAGGGTGAAAGGGGGTGCACAGACTCAGCATTGTGAGGGTTAGTAGTGGGGGAGGAAAGAATTCAGGGTGCAGGGACACATGCTCTCGAAAGCTGTCTTTGAGGCTTCAGGACTCAGGGGTGAGTTGAGCAAGACTTCACTTTTACCAGGCTCGAAGAACTGTCTAACTGCTCCCCACAGAGGAGAGGGCACTGACCTGAGGTGTCAGCTGATATGGGAACTCAGACAGGCAAGTCACTTGTGTGCCTCTGGTGTCTGTTAGTAGATGCCCAGTAGGTCTTGGCGGTGTATCTTCCCCTCGTGCCCTATAACTATCTGCTTAGTGTCCTGTCCCTGGAACAGGCTGTTGGAGAGTCAGGTGCTCAAAACTTCTGCTCTCAATCCCACCCATCCTCTCCTCCTCCAGTTAGTTTCCAAGAAAAAAAGGATGATCCAAGCCAGAAAGATGACCGCCAGCGTGGCTACCCCAAAACCCAGTGAGGCCAAGGAGAAGGGCCCTAAGGATGCCAGCAAGGCAAAGAAGGGCCCTTTCAACCCAGGTGAGGTGAAAAAGGTGCCAAAGAAGCCGGGTAAGGTGACAAAGGTTCCTCCCAAGCCAGACACAGCCAAGGAGAAGGCTCCCAAGAAAGGCAGCAAAGCCAAGACCACAGTGGCAAAAGTGGATGAGGCCAAGAAGGTTCCCCCTAAAGCAGAGAAGACCATGAAGGCCCCTCCTGATGCTACTGAGCTCAGTAGGAAGTCAACCATCAAAGGCAGCACCAGCAGCCAAGGTAGATATGTGAATGAGTAGAGGAGGGTATGGGGTAGTGTTCCCAAGCAGTCCAGCGGGGGATGGAGGGCAGTCCTGCCCTGCGGAGGGGGTTCCCTTATCTAGTTAATGTGCCCAGTGGGCTCAGCTTGACCTGAGGAGACAGAGACTTGTGGTATAGCTGGGGGAGGGCTGGATGGGGGTGGTGGGAAATGGGGCAGATATTTAAAGGGTTGTGAGTGAGGAAGCAGGCACTGGGAACCCAAAGGAGAAGCCTGACTTATCCAAGGCAGGGGTCTTGGAAGCCTTCCTGGAGGAGGTGTCCTAAGCGGGAGAACAACATGTGAGAAAGCCTGCAGAAATAAAGATGATGAGCTTTTGAATGACTGCAGACAGTTCTGCAGCATCAGGAGCAGGACGAAAGCAGGAGGGTGTCTAGGGTAGGCAGGAGGCTGGCTAGACTTTTATCTGGAGGACAGTCAGTCACTACAGAAAGGTGGTATTCCTAGGTGCTATTGAGGTAGCCCCCAACTCACAATGATGCCATGCACAATGGAGCAAAATGCTACCTAATCTGCACCATCCCACAAACGGTTGTGGGCAAGACTGTTGTGATCTGTAGGATTGTCACTGGCTGACTTGCAGAAGTAGACTGTCAGGTCATTCTCCCTAGCCCATCCTAATCTGAACCTTGTTCAGCATCATGGCAACAGGCAGGCCTCCACTGACAGGCGGGTGGCAGCTGTGTCTGACGTACGCTGGCTGGAATCAAATCCAGGTCTCCCTCATGGAAGGCGAGAATTCTACGACTGAGCCACAACTGCGTCATAGGGCAGAGCTGGGATCAGGATGATTGCTAAACGCGTGCCCTAACTGCCGTGTGGAAAACAGGCGGAAGACCTGGGAGAATGTAGGGTGGGTGGGCAGGGAGCAGGGGGCCTGCCCTCATGCTTTGCATGGAGGACACGATCATCATCCACAACCTGTTTAGCCCTCCAACCAGCCTATGAGGTTGGTACTATTGTCCCCAGATTGCAGACTAGTTGGTAAGTGTCACTGAGGCCTGGGACCCTGTGTTGGGGCTCTGGCCTTGGCCCTCCCTGCTCTCCCAGCAGCTCCTCCTGAACAGAGTCATTCCCCTGCAGCCCTTCCTCCCGCAGATGCTGAGGCCACCAGGAAAGCCAGCGCAGGCAGTACAAGTTCCACAGCCAAGGCCCCGAAGGTAGGTGCTGCCTGAGCACCCTGGTCCACCTGAACAGGCCTGGGTCCCCCTGCTCCCTGCCCCTGGAGGGCTCAGCAGGGAGACGGGGCTACATTTTACCCACTGTGAAGCACAGCTTCTTCTGCTCCCTGGCTCTGGGGGTGAGAGCATTCCATTTTACAACAAAGGAATGGAGGATAGGAGCAGTGATAGCACTTGTCCAAAGCCATCAGAGCTTTGGTTAAACTCTGCTCTCGTAAGTCCTGTTCTGCCACCAATCCTATCCTGCTCCTGGTTTGCTTTCTTGCAGGGCAAGAATGGACCTACTTTCCCAGCAACAAAGAAGATAGCAGCTGCAGCCAAGGTCCCTAAAGGGGCAGCCACCCAGGGGACTGGAAAGGAGCCCAAAGTCAAGGCAGCAGCTCCGTCCAAGGGCAAGGGCAGCAGTGGGTCCAAGATAGCCTCTGCGCAGCTGACCAAGAAGACAGAGGCCTCCAAGGGCCCAGGAGGGCCTGGGCTGCCTGCCAAGGCCTCGTTGTCTAAAACGTCCGTCAAGAAGACAAAAGCTCAGAGCTAGAGGCTGGAGTAGGAAGGCTGGGACTCACCTTGACTTTTTATTCCCCAATAAACCACCACTCTATTTATTTAATTGCAACCTATGTGTCAGTAAAGACTTGTTATCACCCACAAACTGGTGCAGGCAGAAGCTGAGGCCCAAGAACTTGGCCATGCCATCACTCCAGTCATTCATAAACATTTACTGAACAATTGCTTGCCTGGCTGGGGCTGGGTCCCAGGCCCAAATAGAAGCTCCCTGATGGGTAGGCAGATCATAGGGCTGGTACACAGATCAGATGGCTAGGGGCTTCTGAGATCATCAGAGAAGTGCACAACATAGCCGTGAGATCTGGGATGGCTTCCTGAAAGAGGCAGCTTTTGATTTTAAAAGGGTGAGTAAGGGTTGCTGGACATACGAGGGGAAGGACATGCAGACAGAGGCGACAGTGTTGGGAGGGCAAGAAGGTGTAGGTGAAACAGGGTGTTGTGTGGTTTTGAGTAGAGCATGGCAGTGGGATGGAAAGACCTGGAGGGACAGACTAAGGGACATAGACTGGAATACTCGCTCTAGTAGGTAGTAGTGAGCTAGGGAGGGTTATCGGCCCAGAGTGACTAACTTGTATGTTCAGGAAGTCCTGTGGCTGCAGAGATGAGGGGTTAGAGGAGCCAAGAGGAGACAGGAAGACAGTTCAGCAACTAGTTTGTGAGCACCGCAGAATACTAGGCACTGTCACTGTCACTGTCACTGTCACCAAGGAGACAGCCCTCCCAGAGCCTCCACGCCAGAGAAGGAGACAAACCTAGAAACCGGGGAGTGCCTGGGCTGAGAAGACAAACGAAGCAGGGCTTAGTCTAGAGAAGGACAGATGGGTGGGCTGCTGCTGCAGGCAGGTGGGCAGGGAAGGCCCCCTGAGGAGCAGACTGAGACGAACCTGCTTACCCAGGGGAAGAGGATTTCAGCCAGGAGCATGGGAAAGTGGGAACATTCTTGACAGGGTCCAAGAACTGCAAGGAGGCCCATGTGGCTAGACCCCAAAGAGGGGGGACACTGATGTGAGTGAGGTCTGGGGTACTTTAAAAACATCCGTGACACTGATTGAAAGGTGGAGTCTGCATCACTGCTCCTTGAACTTGTGGTCGGTGATGGCTTGAACATAGGATAAATGACACTGCATGAATTTCTGAATCCAGGCTTTAAGAGACTGGCAGCTTCTACTTTTTGTTTGCGGAATTCAGCCACCATGCTATGAGGAAGCCCAAGCAGCCCGTGGAGAGGAACTAAGGGCCCTCCATTTTTCTACCCCAGATGAGCATTCAGCCAACAACCTGCACTGAGTGCTGCATTTTGGATCTTCCAGTCCTAGTTGAGCTGATGTAGGCTGATGCCATGTAGAGCAGAGATAAGCTTTCTTTGCCAGAAAACCAAAAAACCCAGTGCTGTTGAGTCAGTGTCAACTCACAGCAACCCTATTGGGCAGCGTCGAGCTGACCCACAGTGTCGAAGGAGCACCTGGAGGATTCAAAGTGACGACTTTTTGGTTGGCAGACTAACACATAACCACTACAACACCAGGGTTTCCTCCCTTGCCAGGCCCCTCCCCAATTGTAGATCCATGAGCAAACTCAACAATTACTCTCGTTTTATGCCAGAAGTACTGGGGTGGTTTGTTACACAGCAGCAGACACTTGGAACAAGCTCTATAAGGTTGACGGGGGCTGGACCATGAAGGGCCTTGCAAGCCAACAATAGACTACTTTGGGTCTTGTTATCAGCAGTGACAGCAGGAAACACAAATAGCAGCAGGCAGCTCCTGCAGCAGAGCCAGTGGGAGCCTGATGTTACGCAAGGAGATGCGGAGGATTCTGGGAAGATATTGAAAGTGGGCAGATGGGATTTGCTGATGGATTGATGTGGTGGGTGCTCGATGGAGAAAGGGCTTGATGAGTCCACAATGTGGTTCTGAACAGCTGTGTGGTTGCACAGTGCCTATGTCCGGAGACAAGGAAGCAGCATGGTCAGAGGAGCTATGAGGCCACTGAGACGTGGTTCCCAACGAGGTAGCAGCTGAGCCAGGGAGGATGGTGAGGAGGGGGGTGGGTCCCTGGGCAGTGCAAAGAGTTAAGGTGCCCAGCTGCTAACCCAGTTTGAAGGTTTCAGTCCCCCAGATACAATCTACTTCTGAAAAATCAGCCACAGAAAACCCCACAGAGCTTAGTTCTACTTTGATGCACATGGAGTTGCCAGGAATCAGAATCAACTTGATGACAACTTTTGGGGAGATAAACTGGGGTCACCCAGTTCATCTGGCTTTAGTTGGGGGCCAACTCGACAACAGCTAACAACAAACTGGATAGGGCTTAGGAAGGGGGCAGATGGGCACCAAGGGAAACTGAGGCTGCCAGCACGGATATCAGACTGCTCCTGTCCTGCTCCCACTCCTCACCCCGTCACCTTCATCACGAGACTGCCTGGCTGCACTGACAGCTTCCCTGGGGTGTCTGTGCTGTGACAGCCAGCTGGTCCCGGAGGGACACGGTAAGCAGATGACGGGGCTGGGCTTCTCTGCTCCTTTCAGGGCTCTGCCCAGGGCTGTGAGAGGCACCCCTGGGGCAGGCCCTGGGAATATATCGCTGGTCATCTTGCCTTGAGAAAGATCATGAGAACGGTATAGGACTCGGCAGGGTTTTGCTCTGCTGTATGAGGGGTGGCCTTAAGTTGAGCACCCACTCTGCAGCTGCTCACAACAGTATGGCAGGAGGGGAGACTTTGGATTTCACCTTCCCTGTCTGCAACTGCTTCTCTCCTTCTGAGAGGGACTTAGCCGGCAACAACAGTTTGGGACCCAGCTGCTAACCGTAAAGATGGAGGCTGGAGTCCACCTGGACACACCTGGGCAAAACCCTGAAACCAGATGCACTGCCATCAAGTCGATTCTGACTCCCAGAGACCCTATAGGACAGAGTAGAACTTCCCCACAGAGTTTCCAAGGAGCACCTGGCAGATTTGAACTGCCGACCTTTTGGTTAGCAGTTGTAACACCTGGCCATCTATTTCCAAATCCATAACACCTGGCAATCTATTTCCAAAACCTCAGTCACCAGAAAACCCTATGAAGCTTAAGCTCAGGATGCTACACCACCACCGGTCCCCACTCTCCTGTGACCCTTAGGCCGAGGGAAGGGAACCCTGGGAGGCCCACGGATGTAAGATAAAGGCTGTGGATTGTTCACAGACACTGACCACCGTCTGCACTGAGAAACCCTCCCCCCGACTACAGATTTTCACCATTTGCAAATGTGTTTCTAAACTTCAAGAAGGAATTGCATGTTAATCAGGCATTAAAACAGGCTGTGGAATATTTAATGACACAGAAAGATGTTGCTGACATACTGTGGCACAAGAGAAAAAAAGCAGGTTACAAAACAGTGTGTACCCTCAGATCCCAAATCTTACTCCCTGACAGCCCCCCAACCAGCTCGTCATGCAAGACACGATTTGGAAGGTGGTCCTCGGAAACACCAGCCACAGAGGGTTCAGGTAGCTCCTGTTTTCTTTCTGCTTTCTGTACTTCCTGACATTTCTCCAGAAAGTATGTGTTTATTCTAGAATCACACACACACACAAAGAAAAAACCCTATCAAATGTGACAGTAACTTAAATGAGAAAATCTGCTTAATAAAAAGGAATCAGTGCTCAGAATAGAAAATGTGAAAGATAACGAATAATATCTCCATTTAGAAGCTACTGCAGGAAAGGGCTATTTTTAAAGCTAAGGATTGTTTACTTTCCTGCTCTCCCAGATTCTAGAACTGGTGTTGGTGAGATTCAGCTGCGACTTCATGAATTTTCTGTCCTGGTTCTTGATAAATATTTCTGTAAATTATTTGTCCTTCACAATGCGGGGAGCAGGGTGTGGACTTGTGTTGCTTTTCATTGTGAGTGAGCTCCCTAGAAGGCTTTTCCTGGAGGCAGCCTCACCCTGGGTGTTGGGAACCCCAAGTCAGGCAAATAGTCCTCACGGGTTATCAGGAAGAAGCCAGCAGGGTGGGTGGAATTGTCTGCCCTTTGGGGAACAGAAGCCAGAGTTAATCTGACCTTGGGGAAGTGGCCTCCTTCCTCCCATTTGAAAAACAGAGCTGGTGATACTCTGTGAGCCTTTTTAAGGCTGATGAGAAACCCAGGGCCAGTGAATTAGCATCAGCGGTGTCTGGGTGGTGCCCACGGCTGACACACTCTGCTGCTAACATGAAAGTTGGAGGTTCAATCTGCCCAGGGGCACCTTGGAGAAAAGCCTGGCAACCTACTTTGCAAAAATCCTGCCGCCAACATCCTATGGGGCACAGTTTTACTCTGACACACGTAGGGTCGAGTCACAGCAGCTAGTTTTGGAGTAAGCTACAGTTCTCTTTCCAGGGTGGTCACCTTTGACCTCCCCAAGCATTTTAGGGGCCATAGTGTGAGACTGACAGAGAAATTTGGAACAAATAAATGAGTCGAGGCATGCAAACTGCTTGTATGTGAAATTCCTCCTCCGTGCCAGGACTCAGTTTCTCTATCTGTAAGAAGGCGGATAATATTACACTCCTCTGGGGACATAGGGGGAAACTGTGATGGCATAGTGGTTACACGCTACAGCTGCTAATCAAACCGTTGGCAGTCCTTATCCACCAGAAACTTCTGGAAACTCTACGAGGCAGTTCTACTCTGACCTGTAGGGTTGCTATGCTCCAGAACCAACTCTGCAGCAGTGGGTTTGGGTTTTCTGGGGGACATTGGTGGTTCAGTGCTAAAATTCTTGCCTCCCATGCAGGAGACCTAGGTCCGATCCCTGAACACCTCCTGTGCAGCTACCACCCATCAGTTAGTAGAGGTTTGTGCGTTGCTGTGATGTTAAACAGGTTTCACTGGAGCTTCCAGACTAAGACTAGGAAGAAAGGTCTGGCTATGTACTTCAGAAAATCGCCAATGAAAATTCTATGGGTCACAACTGTCTGATCCAAAACTGATCATGGGGATGTGCAGGACCAGGCAGTGTTCTGCTCTTTTGTGCATGGAGTTGGCGGGAGACAAGGACAATTTGACGGCAGCTAGCAACATGCACCCTCTACGTTATAAACAATACACAAATTAGCAGCAGCAAGGGCTACCCAGGGGTAGGTAGTGTGCAGCAGCTGTCACATCCTCCCAGAGGCCACAGGGTGCCCTCAGAGCCCAGCGAACACTGACCCACAGCCTGCATTACCTCGTATAATCCTCCCACTGTTGACACCTTCTGAAAGCCGAGGAGGTATCTTTCCAGACCTCACAGGGAAAGCAACCAGGGCCAGAGTCTTGACCAGCCAGGCTCACTTTCCTTTCTTCTGTTATAAATGAGGTGATGAAAAGACTGCCTCCCTCTCCAGCTGGCCCATCGTCCTCCTCCTCAGGATAAAAACTAGAGCTCACAGCACATTTCCCATCAGGCTTTTATTACAAAGAAGGTTCCAGAGAGTCCCGGCCAACCCCTCCAGCCCAGCTCCCTATGGGCTCTGCTCTGCCCCTGCAGTGAGGGGGCTGTAGAGATTCACTTCTGGCAGGGAGAGAGGAGGTGGCTGTTCAAGGTGTCAGGGGTCTTGGCCAGGTCTGCCCGGCTCTCTGGAATAGTCCTTTCCAGTGTTGTGCTGGGAGCCCCTCAGGACCCCTCCCCGGGTCCTCTGCACAAGCGGCAGCTATTCACAGTTGGTGCGTGTTACGTTCTTTAATATATAAAAAGCTTTTTTTAAAAAAAACAACAAAAAGTGGTGCTATCTTTAGAAACACTTCCAGCAAGATCAAGTAGCCCAGCTACAGACCTAATGCATCTTAACCCCTCCCCCCCAAGACCAGGAGCGCCTCGGCACCTGTCCTTTCTTCCTCAGCCCCCTCCCTCCTCCAGGAGACCTCAATGTGTTTGTTTCCTCCTCTGCCCCCCAGCTCATGGGACAGCCCACGGGGAGGGCACTGCCCCCTCTACAAACTGCCTCTTGAAGAACCCAAACTAAACCCTGCTTGGGATGGTCTGTGCAAGGGTCCACTTGGGTGAGGGAACCAGAGATGACTTTTTGGTGGGTGAAGCAGAGACCAGTCAGGGCTTGTTCAAGGAGACCTCCCCCTGCCAGTTTGCATGAGGTAGTGTTTCTGGTGGGTGGCCTTGGGCCCGGTGGCCTATTCTGCCCCATCTGCACAGGGATGTCCTATAGGGGCTTTCTCAGCATTTGGCCCTTGTGAGCAAGTGGGCAGACAGTCCAGACTGAGCTTGGTGGAGGGGAGCATGGTCAGGGACTGGCTGTGGCATTCAAGGTCCCCACCCAGACACTGAGTCTGAGGGCAGGCAGGAGGGAAGGAAAGTGCCCAAGGGGACAGGACAGGGGCCTCCTCTGCCTGGCTCAAAGAAGCCCCTGACATTCCCAGCTGCCTCCTCTCAGTCACTTCCCAGCCTGAGCCAGGGCACCGGGAACAGAACAAAGCAGAGGGCTCAGTGCAGTGCAGCGTCGGTCCCTGGCCGGCGGCCTCAGGCCTCGCTGTAGCACTCGTAAATGTTGTCTTCCATCAGAGCCACCACCTGCTCAAACTTGTGCTGCAGCTGCGTCCTCCTAGCGGCCGGGTTCGCCTCCAGGGCGGCCATGATCTGAGGGGGAGCAGAGAGGTCAGGCTGAGCAGAGCCTCCTCCCGGGCCAGGGCCCCAGGGAGCCTTCTCCTTGGATCTCTGGGGGAGACACGAGGCCAGAGTTTCCACCAGTGGTGGCCTAGTCCCTTGGGAGCAAAGACCTCACTTCAATGGGAAGCTCTCCTTCCCTTTCTCTGAGCAGAAGGGACCTGGGCAGGGCAGAAGACGGGCAGCTGTGGCCCTGAGGGCTATTGCCTTACGGGAGGTGGGGCACTCACCTGTGGGCGGTACCTCTTGGCATATTTATAAATCTCTGCCATGGCCACGTTGGTGTTGAACTCGTTCTGGTATTTCTAAAAACAAAAAGTAGGCAGGAGGGGAAAGGGAGCTGGTTAACCCAATTGTTAAAACAGGACCCAGAATAAAGAACAACAGTGAATTTGGGAAACATCTCACAACATGGAAGAATCTAGAAAGTTCTCTACTGAGTGAAATTAGTCAGTTGCAAAAGGACACAGATTGGATGAGATCACTGTTACAAGGTCTCAAGAAGAGGTCTCAACACAGAAGAAAACAGTCTTTGATGGTTATGAGGGTAGGGACAGACACAGAGCCAGGTATTTACTTAAAATAAAAAAAAAGGATGATTAAAAACATAGGACCCAGACCCTGCCAAGACCTCTCCCCTGAACCTGCCCTTTCACCTTAGGGACAGCTTCCTCCATAAGGTTGCATGGAGCAAGACTGCACCCACTGTCCCCCCTGAAATGCCCTCTGGCCCCCAGCTCCTTCGTGTCTGCTCAGCAGTGACCTCAGGCACGTGCAGGGCACTGGCTCCGCCCAAGCCCCCCACCCCAGGCCCCACCCCCGCAGCGCACCCTTGACTCCTCGGCCAGGTGGGCGTTCATCTCCTGCTCGCTGAGCGGCGTCATGTCGTGGATCTGCTTGTAGTAGCGTTGCACGATTTTCCGGTACTCGGGGATCTCCTTGGCATAGAGGAGCTTGTTGGTTGGCGAGTCCTAAGCAGAGAGGAGTGAGGGAATCACACAGCGAGCTGGATGTGGACACACTTCATCTCTCTCAGGATGAGCCTTAGTCCTTCCACACAGCAATATAAACCCACTGCCCTCGAGTCGATTCTGACTCATAGCACCCCTGTAGGCAGAGGAGAAGTGCCCCACAGTGTCCAAGGAGCGCCTGGTGGATTTGAACCACCTTACTGAGCTCTTGAGGCTTGAGTAGTCTCATCCCCGCGTGTCCCAAAGTGGACTCTCACTACCCTCCCTCCACGGTCCTCTGGCCCCCACCGGGTCCCATCTCCTCCGGTCAGGGCAAAGGCATAGGTTTTGTACTGGTTGTCAGCCTCGTGCAGGCAGCCTGGTTCACGCCCTTGCTCAGGGTTACAAGTCGTGGTGGCTAAGACTTTCTGGAAGCCCAATTGCTGGCTCAGTGGAATCTTTCCCTCCACATGTTTCCAAAGCCCAAAAGCAAAACGTGCCAAAGACACTCCCAGCTCTTTGTCATGAGCATCTGTCTCCCGTGATAGTGAGAAGGAGTGGTATTTTCTGTCTCTTGCAGGCCTGGCTCTGAAACTCATGGGCTAAAATGCGGGGCCACGAACCCCACCCCCAAAATCTCTTAGAGCCAAGTTTATGTATTATTGCTGTTGTGAGCTTCTGTTGCGTTGGCCCCCCAACTCATGGTGACCCCATGTACAATGGAACAAAACATTACACCATTCCCATGATTGGTTCTGGATCAAACCATTCTGACCCATAGGGTTTTCACGGGGTGGTTTTTTAGAAGTGGATCACCAGGCCTTTCTTCCTCATCTTAGTCTGACAGCTCCACTGAAACCAGTCCAGCATCACAGCAACACACAAATCCCACTGACAGATGGTTGGTGGCTGTACATAAGGTACACTGGCTGGAGTCTGAATCCAGGTCTCCCTCATGGAAGTCTAGAAGTTTCCTCCTGAACTACACCACTGCCCTCTGGGCCACATGTACAATCTCATTTACTTTCCTGTCAGAGCTCCAGGAGCCAGTACTTCCCCACGTCTTCCTGCCTTCGCCTATGCTGTTCCCTCTGCAGTGAATGGAAATGCTCCCACCACCTCCTCCACACTCTCTAAGGCCAGCCAGATCCTCTGCCTTCATGGGACCTCCTCTCAGACGTCAGGGCGGGGTCCCAGTCCTGTTCCCTCCTTGGTCTAGCCATCACTAAACGCCCTGTCCCTGTGGCATTGAAAGTCAGGGAGTATTGTCTGCAGCCTGGCCTAGTTCTCAAACCACGCTTGTATCTGACCAGGCAGGCTTTCCATGTTCACACTGGCTGCCCTGGCCAGCCCTGTGGCCTATGCATTTGGAGCTGGTGCCAGGCACACCCAAGGCAGGTGAAGCTGGTCTCTAGAGATTCAGCTTCCGATTCTAGCTGCCGGTTTCTAGTAACTTCCCCTGCCTGGGATGACCCTGTGTGTGCACTTGCCCAAGGCCTGGGGAGGGCTGGTCGGCACCCCACGCTGACCCCATCATCGGGCTGTGCTGGCCCAGGCACAGCTCACCTTGCCCAGCTGCAGGTCAGAGATGGAGCAGGCGTCGATGAAGGCCTGCGCAATGACTGAGAGGCAGGCGTCGATGTGGTCTGTCTTGTCAATGTCAAAGACAAACTGGGGGTTCTTCAGAATGTTCACCCAGAACCGGAGAGGAAGGCTGCGGAACGGGGTGACAGAGCCAGTGAGAGCAGTATCAAGGCTGGGATAGGGAGGAGGGGTCGCTGGGAGGCTGAGGGAGGGAGGCAGTGAGGCCCTCAGGAGTGGATACAGTCTGGTCACCAGACTGTGCCTTCGGAACCTCAGTGGTTCGTCCACCAGCGGGGCTGAGGACAGTTGCTGTGCAGCCAGGTGGAGGAAGGCCTAGGAGCAGGTTTCGTGCCTGGAGCCGGGCATGAGGCCCGAGTCCCTCTGGCACTGCCACCGACCTCAGAGCCTCTGCGCCTCTCACAAGGGATCCTCAGATGAGCTCCTGGTTCTCATTAGCAGAACTCCTGCTGCCCGCCCGGCAGCCCAGGCCCCTCCTCCAGCCCTCTCACACACAGCAGGCAGGCATGGCAGGAAGTCAGCCATTAGTGCGTGGAGGAGCCCAGGGAGGTGGGGCTAGGGTCCCTCAGAAAGCATGGTGACCCTCAAGCCACCCAGGGCCACCCAGTGACTTGGCAGCCTAAAGCACGTGGACACAGGAACTTTGCACAGAGATTTCTGGGCTTGGGGACCTTTTCTGCTGAGGGTCAGGCAGAGGCCGTCGCAATATCTTGGTGGGGTTTGGGAACCCCCCAAAGCTGACGTATGCCTCAAAAGAAGGCTAAGAAGTACTCTGGGGGCCAGAAGCGGCTCTGCTGCCACAGGAGCTGTGTGAGCTTGGGTAGGAAATTCTTCTCCGAAAGCTCAGTTCCTCATCTCTAAAATGGAACGGACTGTGCCTGCCCAAGACAGGTGGAGGAAAACAGAGGTGAAGGCCAGTACTTACATAGCTTGCTATGGGGCAGGAGTTCTAATTAATTCTTGTAATTATGGTGGATTACTTTTACTGCTGAGGAGTGATGGAACTGGACAGTTGGGCTTAGAGGACCAGCTGTGAACCCTGTGCTGCACCTGCACCCAGTGACAGACTGAAGTCTATACAGCCTTCCCTGACTACCCACCCACCCTGCCTGCCCACCACCTGTTGGTCTTCCAGATGTGCAAGGTGTCTGGGTCTGAGATACCCCTCTTCTCAGCCTGCTCCTCCAGGAAGTCAAAGAAATACTTGACAGCCAGCGGGGGCTTGTCCTCACGGATGCTCAGAATGGCCTTGAACAGGTCATCCAGAAACTTCTGTAGCGTGCCCTGAAGGACAGTAGGGTAGCCGGCATAAGCCCAGGGCCCGGATGTGGAGGCTCAGCTGGTACCTCTGGCAGCTCTTGGGAGACCCTGGTACTTTGTGCAGTGAATGGGGAAGCTCTGTGCCATTGGACCAGTCATGTAACCTCTCTGAGCCTCAGTTTTCTCATCTGTGAAATTGGTTTGTGAAACTGCACAGGGGTGTTGAAAGGATGAAACAAGACGCAGGTGAAGAGAGCTGGGAAATGGTGAAGGTGGAGTGTAAGCTCTGGAGTGCCGCCGACTTTGCCAGCTGAATGGGGTGGCCTTGGGGGTGTCACACCACACCAGGCCTCATTTCCCTGTTATGAGAGCTAATATTGTCTCTCACACATCTTTTACTGCTGTGAGCAAGTCAAAAGCTTTTCTTGCATGCAGCCTCTTGCCCTGGAGGTCCATAAGGAAGAACTCACGCTCCCTGCGAGCATGTGCACACAGCTGCCCTGCTGAAGCGCCTGCCCCCTGCTCCCCATTGAGCCTAGAGGGGAGACCATGGTCTGAGGAGGGGCCCACCTTGGTGGACAGCAGGCGAGTCAGGTAGATCTCAGGCAGCACCTTCTTGCGGTGGCTCTGCCGGTGGGACTTCTTGGGTTCAGACAGCTCGTCTGTGGGCAGCACCTGGAGCCGGGCAGTGGTCAGTCTTGGGCTGGCCCGTGGAGGGCCCATTCTATGCCCATGGGCCACTGGCTCTGCACACACCTCTAGGGGTGCAGGAGGGGTGTGGTACCTCCTGACTCTGCATCACATCCCTGCTCCCCACCCTAGCCTTTCCAGGCCTGGGAGTACTTTTCCCGGAGGCCCAGGGTGGCAGGCGGCTGGGGCCACACCCAGCAAGGGCTGGCTCCCCGGGGCCGCGGTCAGGCACTCACCAAATGGAAATACTTCTCTGTGTCCAAGTCTTTCACTGCAAGAGGAAACACACACACGCAATAAATAAACAAGGGGAGGAGGGGAGAGAGACAGTCAGAGAGAGGGAGAGAAACAGACAAAGACACAGAGGGAGAGACAGAAACAGAGACACTGAGAGACTGAGACAGATGAGAGAGACACAGATGCAGAAAGACACAGGGAAAAGAACGAGATGACCACATAGAGAAAGCACACTCAGAAAGAGAGGGAAAGACGTCAGAAGCCCAGAAAGAGCGCCACGGAGAGATCACGAGATGGGGCAAGGACAGCCCTCTCACCCACCCACCCGCCCACTCCCCTCCCTCAGCCCTGAGCTCCTGCCAACCCCAGATGCTGCAGGGAAAGGAATTAAGACCTTGCTCCCAACGTTGGGAGAGGACTCAGAGACCCAGAGGAGCCTGGCTTCTAGGGTCTGGGCGCCGGGCAGCTAGCTAGCTCCAGAGCATCTGAGGGTGGATTGTGGGGTCTGATGCAGGCACTCCAGCCTCCCCTCTGGCCTGGCAGCCACCCAGGCCCTCTTGGAGCCACATCCCACCCTCCTGGGGCCTCCCTCTGGCTGCCCACAGAAAACTGGCTTGACAAGGCCTGGCCGCAGGCCCTGCCCAAACAATGGTGGGTCGGAGGGGGCTGGCCCGGCCCCATCCCTGCACAGAGGCCACAGCCATGGCCTATTCTGCCCTCTCAGAGCCTCAGTTTCCACACTGGGGCTGCTCCAAAGTGGCCAGGCTCGGGAGGTGGGGAGGGGCATGCCTGGCCTAGACACTCTCCCTATGCCCACCCATGCTACCTCGACCCAGAGTGTTGTCCTTCTTGTCTGTGAGGCTCATGGCCAGGGAGGCACCTTCAGGGATCTGACAAGAGGGGAGAGGCCAAAGTCAGCAGTCAGAGGTCAGGGTGGGAGGGAGTCGGGGTCAGAGTGGGTTGGGGGCTCCACCTTGTAATGGGCCAGTGTATTGAGCTTCTTGCGGCCATCCTCCACCACTGAGGTGTCATCTAGGTCCCGCAAGACGTAGCTCTGTGTGCTCGAGGCGAACCACTCTGCGAGTCAAGGAACAGGGGTGTCAGGACCAGAAGTAAGGAGCCGGGTAGAAGCAGAAAAGGCCACAGGTCAAAGAGGACAGAGCTCCAGACCAAGAGGACACGGACCACAGGGGCCAAACAGTGAGCGAGAGGCCTTTTGCCCTCTCTGTGGAACCTGGAGCAAGCCCATCTCTTTGAACCTCTAAGTTACCATCTGTAAACCAGGGAGGAGGAGAGAGAGCTGGAAGAGGATGTCTTGGGGATGAAATGAAGGTGTTAAGGTAGCCACTATGTGGCTGGCACAGAGCAGGAACTCTGGAAATGTCCCCTTGGTCAGGGTCCTTAATAGGATTATTCCTAATGAAATAAGTTTCCTCTGGTGAAAAGCTCCCACAGCTTCCATGGCTACCCACTGTTCTCAGGTGAGAGCCCAAGTGCCAGACTCTACCCTTCAAGGTTCAGGTGACTGAGTACCTACCATCTCACCTCCCAGCCCACGCTGTCTGCCCCTACACCCCAGCCTGACGTCCCCTGCTCTGGCGGGCAATCACTGCCCTGCCTGCCTGGTCACGGTTACAGCCCTGTGCCTACAACAGAGCCTGGCACAGAGTAAAACCAAAACCACGCCCACTGCTGCCAAGTCAATTCCAACTCCCAGCAACTCTACAGGACAGAGCAGGAGTGCCCTAACAGGGTTTTCAACCTGTAGGAGCAGAGACTGCCACAGCTTTCTCCCTTGGAGTAGCTGGTGGTTTGAACTACCAACTTTCTGGTTCAACTGAGCAATTTAACCACTGTGCCACCAGAGATCCTAGGCACAGAGTAAGGGCTATGACAGCAGGCAGGAGTGAAAGGCCTCAGCTCCTTTCTTAAAAATCTGTATGCATCCTTCAACCCTACCCACTACTCAGGAAGTCCTTCTGGAACCCCCCTTTTTTTTTTCTTTTAGGACTCACAGCTTATTTACACGGTGCAGAATTTGTCTCCCCACCAGAATAAGAGCTCCTTGTCAACAAGGACCTTGTTCGGGTCATCTCCATGTCCCCAGGGCCACTATTAATGCACATTTTCAGAGTGAAAGGAGTGTTTCACTTCCACCCCTGCTTACCAAGGTCAACATCCTCCGCGCGTGGCCACTGGGAATAGGGCACGTTCTTGCAGAAGGCCTCCAGGATCTTCTCCTTCACCTGCGTCAGCGTGTCGGTGTCCATGGCCCGCACGCTCAGGGAGTCCATGCCACAGCCCTGGAAGGACACGTTCAGGTTCTGTGGAGAGAGGGAGGAACAGGGTCAGCGATTCACAGCTCCCACGGAACACAAAGGCAGAGGCAGGATTCGCGCCAGGTCCATCCAGGCCCTGCCGGACCTTCCCAGCCACCCCAGGGGGCTGGGTCCCTGCCCTGTCGGCCCCAGCTGCCCACCAGCACTCACCCGGGGCTTGGCCTCGATGTTCTCCCGCAGCAGCCATTCCTCGTTGAGCGTGTAGCGGGCCTTGCCTGTGATGGCATCGATGGAGCCCTTGTTGATCTGCTGCTTGATGGCGCAGAGAAGCAAGAAGAAGGGCTCTCCGACTGTCTCCTGGGGCGGCAGGAGGCTGTCAGGGACAGGAGCAGACCAGCCCCTCACAGCCTCCTGCCCACCCCAGACTGGAGCAGCTAAGCTTTGGCCTGTACTGTCGCTCCGCCCCCGGAACACTCCACCGCCTCCTGGGCAACACCTCCACAGCCGCCTGTTTGATTCGCTGCCTTCCTTTAGACCCTGGTGGTAGCCCCGCCACCCCCTCTAGGGTTATCTCCCTAGATTCTAAGCCCATGTTTTTTAAACACCACCCGTTATGGGAGATGCATTTGTGGAATCATTCCAATTCGATAGAAGCTGTCATCCTCACTGTGTAGTAGAACCAGAACAGATGTGACCTCAAACTACCCAGGTCACAGTGTGGTGACTGTGGAGTATGTCAGGCCAGGCTGGGGCCTCAAACACCCTGCTCTTGCCTTTTCCCTGTTTCATAAAGAGCTCGTGTCTGTCAAAGGGCTCAGCTGGCATCTGTAGCGGTAAGCAGAGTTCATGGTCATCGTTATGGCATGTGACCAGGAGTTCCATTTGGGTGAATACATAAGTAAAACCAGTGAGAGAGTTTAAAGAAAACATTAAGTATATAATAGTATCAGGCAGATTTGGCACAAGCAGGGAAAGCAGCATGCCAGCCCTTGGTTCTGATCCAACCCTCCTGGTCGGGGTGGGAGCAACTGAGGTCCCGTTATCTGGACAGGGAAGGCTTAGTGTTGCCTGGGGCCACACTAAGAGGAGGCTGGGGAGCTGGGTAAAGTCCTTAACTGAGGCCCCTTCCTCAGCCTAGTCATCCCTCATATCCCAGCATAAGGATCCTTGAGGAGGCAGCCAGCAGGAGGCTGGTGTGCACCAATGACCCCTCCCCAATGTGCTGTTCCTCAGGCCCAGGCTCAGTACTGCCCCATGACCCTGCTTCTGCCAGGAGGAGTCATGGGACTACCCAGGCTACCTGAGGTCTCCTGAGCCTCATGCCAGGGGGCAGAGGGCCCATGCAATGGAGAACAAGACCAAGGACCAGAGAAGGTAATGGCTTGCCCAGCATCACACAGCTGATTTGTGACAAGACAAGAATCAAGTTCAGGATGGTTGAGGCCCTGGCTCTGGGTTCTAGCCAGGCCTTTGTCTTCCTCCCATGATCCTGGACAACCTCTTGGCTTTGCCATCTGCAGGGCAGATGAGTCATGGGACAAGACCAAGGGCTGAGCAAGTTGTGTTCTGCAGAAAGACTCTGATGGGGGCACTTTGAGCAAAACACAAAAGGCCTTGACTCCCTGGATTCACACACCACCCTTCAGGTCCTTTCATGAACATTCCCTCTTCCCAACCTTGCCCATATTATGACCAGTGCCCAGACACTGGCCCTACCTAGCTCATGTCTACAAACCCTGCTTAGGTCACCGGCACTGGAAGGCCACCTCGAACCCTCCAGAGTAAGCATACTGAACAAGAGCCCTGGAAACGTTCTCATCTTCAGGCTTGTTACTATGGTTACTGTGAATCAGGGCCTCACTGGAGTGAGCCTCACTATATGTCTCCACACCCATCTCCCTTAAGGTTAGAAGTGTCTCAAGGGCTGAGTCCAAAGCTCAGAGTAGGGGCCCAAAGACATACCAGACAGGGCTTGGTGACTGAATACATGACCTGCAAGGACGAGGCCCTGACACTGCTTCTGCTTGCCTTAACCTTGCTCTGAGCCCTTGCAGGGAGCCAGGTCCTCTCTGTGTCTCAGTTTTCCCATCTGTATAATGGATCCTGTGGGCGTCAGGCCCTGAGCCAAGGAAGCAGAGCTAAAGGCCTGCTTTGGTCCCTGTCTGAGTCTCTCTCTCCATATCTGTACAAAGGGCACAACAACCCCTCCTGGTAGGTTGGTGTGAGGACAAAATGGAATCAGATCTGCCTAGTAAAGATGGGTGCGGGGGGCAGCAGCTGATGGGACTGCTCTGGGCGGGGCCCCCCGTGTCTGGCCTGGAGGTGGCTGGGCGGGCTCACCCGCAGACAGCCGTACATGCAGATGGACATCCAGTTAGTGAGCATCTTCTCCACCACAGACTCCGTGCGCCGCAGCATGAGCTTGGGGTTCTTGGCGGCCGAGGCGTCGATGAGGTCCACCAGCAGCTCCTTCATGATGCCCGTGTAGTACTCGAGCTTGCCGTGCAGCGCCACTGTCAGCAGGGAGGCCAGGCTGCACCTGTCGGGGCACGCCACCTCAGCATCACCTTGCTTCCTGGGACACGGGGCCCCGTGGCCAGGGAACGCTGACGGACCATGCAGGCAGCACCTTGCCAACAGGACACCTTTCTTGTCTTTCTCTTTTATTATTTTGTTGTGCTTTAAGTGAAAGTTTACAGCCCCAGTCAATTTGTCATATAAAAACTCGCACACACTGCTACGTAACTGTAGCTGCTGTCCCCACACTGTGACAGCACACTCCTCCTTCCTACTCTATATTTCTCATGTCCATTCAACCAACTCCTGTCCCCCTCTGCCCTCTCATCTCACCTCTGAGCAGAAGCTGCCCAGTTAGCCTCACGTATCTACCAAAGCCCAGATGATGAACAAAGAAGACACAAGAACTGATGCCTTTGAATTGTGCTGTTGGAGAGGAATGTAGAATGCACCATGGACCGCCAAAAGAACCAACAGATCTGTTCTGGAAAAAGTACAACCACAAGTGCTCCTTGGAAACAAAGATGGCCAGACTGTATCTCACGTACTTTGGACATGTCATCAGGAAGGATCAGTCCCTGGAGAAGGACATCATGCTTGGTAGAGAGGAGGGTCAGCAAAAAAGAGGAAGACCCTCGACAAGATGGACTGACCCAGTGGCCACAATAACGGGCTTAAGCATAAAAATGAGTGTGGGCATGGCAGAAGACTGGGCAGTGTTTCATTCTGTTGTTTATAGAGTCAGTAGGAGTTGGGACTGACTCGACAGCACCTAACAACAACAACGTGTGCCAAAGCAACAGGCTACCTTTCTAACTCCTAATCAACAGCCATGCCATGAGCCCACATCTTGAGGATCCAGGCCAAGGAAAAAGAGGATCTAGGGGTTTCAGGAGTCACAGAATTCCAGGACCTAGGGCCTGATGCTAGGAGGATCCCAGCTGCCACAGAGGGTGCAGTGATTTACAAACCATCCTAGCTTTGGATTTGCCAGAGAGGGGTGGTGTGACAGGCAAACCTGGGAGCCCAGCCATAGGGCCTTGGATAGACCCCTGCCTGCCCAGCAGAGACCTGCCCAGCAGAGACTCTCACAACCTGACCTGTCACGCACAGCAAAATCCTTCTGTTGCTCCAGTGCATGGACGAAGACAATGAGGAAGTGCTTGTTGTTGAGTAGTGAGGAAAACAGGCTGATCCCCTCTTCCATGTTGGGCCGGCAGCTCTCAGGGATCTGGAGACAGAGTTGGTATGCAGTGTTCACTGGGCTCCATCACCCTGCCTGGCTCAAGGATCAAAACTTCTAATACCCTGAATGATTCCTTGAATGCCTCCTAGGATGGGGAGTTCATTGCCTTACAACAGTAGATGCCTCCCAGCTCCCCGTTATTAGGAACAACGACTCAGTAAAATTGGGCCTCAGAGAGCCAGGGATGCCTGGAGGTGGCACAGTATCCTAGTGAGTGGGACTCTCTCACTTTCCATTCTCTAAGCAGCAAGTAGAGTGAATTGAATGGGGTGCCCCATTCTCCCCCACCCCTAAATGGCCTGGAGGTCAGCACTTGTAACTTCCCATGTGGCTGCTTGAATGCTTTCTGGAATGGACAGCTTACTACCTTACAATGGTGGGTGCCTCCCAGTCCCCCATGCTGGGGATCAATGGATCAGGTGCACTGAAAGGTCGGGCCAAGAGTAGGGTGGAGCTAAGGCAGCCTGGTGTCGTGTGCGAGGGCACTCACCTTCCATTCTCCAAGCAGTGGGTGGGTCTCCTGCACTGGGGAGCTGCCCTGGTTGTTGAGGGTCTGGGAAGGCAGTACATAACGCTCTTCATAAAGGGAGGAACACTGTAGAGGCAAGACCCCCAGCACCTCAGTGCGGACGGACACGCCCCTCACTCTGGCAGGCAGGAGTCGCTCAGTGAACACAAAGGAACCAGCCCAGTGGGCCTCTCCTGGGGTCCTTGGAAGGCATCTGCCCCACTCAACAAGGGCTGCTGCAGAAACTGACATAGAAGTAATTCCATGTAGAGTAAGAGGCAGTGGGCCAAGCCCAGGGGACTGCAGGATTCCAGGAAAGCGGATGTGGGCCTCACAGGGCTTTCAGGAGGAGGCTACAGGCAGAGAAACTGCATGGGCCAAGGTGTTGCAACGCAAGAGGCACCAGGCTTAAGAAGAAGGGAAAAGACTCCGTGTGCAGTAAGGGACACTCAGGCAGGGAGGCCACAGGGACCCACCATGCAGGACCGCACTGACAGCATGGGCTTCGTCCCGAGGCCAGGAAGGGTGACTGGGGAGTTTTGTGAAAAGTGACAAGCTCAGATACAGGCTACTTTGGCTGCTCTGTGGGGAACAGCTTGGATTGAACAGACGGAGGGTGCTGGCCACTAGCACAAATGCCTGGACAGGTCAAGGAAGGTGGGGAGTGGAGCCCCAGCCGCCCAGTAAGGGGAGAGGCAGACCCAACACCCCAGAAGGACAGTAGGGCTGGCGGCCTGGCTCCTTATGGGTCAAGAAAGTGGGGAATGAGAACAAGGGAGGAACCAGGCCCGCCCTTGGCAAGCCAGTGTGGGTGGCCAGGGCTGCCACAGGCAGGTGTGCACGTTTGGCATTGCTCAAGGGGGCCCATGCGGCACTTGCCGTGTCCTCCCATCTGCACCAAGGTGGCACAGCCAAGCGAGGTGGAGGAGCTCTGAGGTGGCTGCACGCTGACCTTGGGGAAGAAGGTGCGGGTCACAAAGTGCTTATACTCCAAGAAGGGAATTCCCTGGCTGCGGTTCAGCTCCTTGGTCAGGTCTGTCATGTCCGTCTGCAGCTCTGCGAAGCCTGGTAGGCAGTTGGGGCAGCCATGAGCGGACCAGGGGCCCATCCTTCAGAAAGGAGGCCTGAGGTCCACCGTCCCTGCCTGCTACCTTTCCGAATCTCCTCGCGAATCTGCGACTCCATCTCCTCCATCTGCAGCAGCGTCTTCTGCCAGTAGCGCTCCGCACGGCGGCTCTTGGTACAGAAGACAAACAGGGCTGCGGGTGGTAGGCAGACAGGTCAGGTCACGAGACCCTTCGGAAACCAAGTAGCAGCACCTGCTGTGTGCAGGGCCCACCAGGTCTGGCTGGACAGGTCCTGCCTGCTGGCCTCAGTCTCCCCTCTTCTGGGCAAGGAGATCCCTGGCACCTCAGGCCTCCACTTCTCCCATCCCCTATGGGCTAAAAACTCCTAGAGTAAAACCTGCACAAGAAGTGCCCTACAGAAGGGCCAGTAAGGAGGAAGGCTTGACAACCCATTCTTATAACGTGTGTGCATTTTTAAATAGGTGTTAACAGTGATTTTTCCCTAGGTGAGGGAATTATGGGTGATTTCTGTTTCTTTTTTATTTCTGCTTTTTAGCATTTTCTTTTCTGTCTATAATGACCACGCATTACCTGTGTATTAAGAAACCTAAAAGCTGATTAAAAAGCAGAATTACGTGTGATCCCTCGGGTGGATACACACATATGCAAGCGTACATGTATGCACACCCATTACCTGTTGCCATTGAGCTGATTCTGGGTCACACGACCTAATAGGGCAGAGCAGAAGTGCCCCATAGGGTTTTTAAGGAAATGGAATATCACACCTTTTTCCAGTGGAGCTGCTGATGAGTTCGAGCCACTGACCTCTCAGTTAGCAGTCAAGCATACAACCAATGGACAACCAGGCCTCCTTGTATGTATACAACCAATTCACCAAACCCACTGCTGTTAAGTGGATTTGGATTCACAGCAACCGCATAGGGTTTCCAAGGCTGTAACCTCTACAGAACACACTGCACAATCTTTCTCTGGTGGAGCAACTGGTAGTTATGAACCAACAACCTTCTGGTTAGCAGCCGAGCACTTAACCACTGTACCACCAGGGCTCCTTGTATGTAACACACACACACACACAAAGTGGATTTGTTTAGAAAACAGACTAGGAGATAGACTAAAACACACAGAGTGTTGATGATGGGTAATTTCATCCTTTTAGTGCCTTCCTTGTTTTGCTTTTTTTTCCTTAAAACTTTTTACATTGAATATATCACTTTGTTAACAGCTTTACTGAGCTACAACTCACACACCATATAACTCATCCACTTAAACTATGCAATTCAACGTCTTGAAGTACATGCACAGAATTGTGCAACCATCACCATCACCTAATTTTAGGACATCCTTACTACCACAGAAGAAACCACGTCCGTCTCCGTTAGCAGTCACTCCTCATCCACCTCCCCCAGCCCTGGGAAAACATGAAGCCACTTTCTGACTCAATAGATTTGCCTATTCTACACATTTCAGGACTGGCTGCTTTCACACAGCACCCTGTTTTCAAGGCTTGTCCATGCTGTTAACTTGTATCAGCGCTTCTTTCCTTTCATCGCTGGGGTGGCACAGTATTTGCCAACAATGGGGTCAAGCATAACGACAATGGAGCGCATGGTGCCGGACTGCGCAGTGTTTTGCTCTGTGGTGCACAGGTTTGCTGTGAGTCAGAACCTACTCAGTGCCACCTAACAACAACAACAACAACATTTCATCACACGGATACACCACTTATCGATGATCCATTCATCAGGTGATGGATACTTCAGTTGTTTCTGCCTTTTGGCTATTGTAAATAATGCTGCCACGAACACCTGCACACAAGCCTGTGTATGGACATGGTTTCCTGTCTCTTGGGTACACAGGGAGGAGTGGAATTGCTGGGTCCTCTGGTAACTCTGTCTAACATTTTGAGGAACTGCCAGGTTGTTTTCCACAGTAGCTACCCCAAAACCAAAGCCCTTCAATAGGACAGAGTAGAACTGCTCCATAGAGTTTCCAAGGAGCCCCAGGTGGATCTGAACTGCTGACCTTTATGGTTAGCAGACACAGCATTTACCCACTACGCTACCAGGGTTTCCACAATAGTTACACCATTTTACGATCCTATTAACAGTGTATGGTGATTCTAATTCCTCTACTACGCTGAACGCAGCACTTTTATGACCACTATTTGAATGCAGGTGTAGCCCAAAAGACCTGTAGGTTAATGTTCCCTTAATAGCCCTTCTTAGATAACTTCATAGCTCCCCACTGACCAGAGAACAAGGCTCCTAATTCCTTTGTTAGTGGCATTCGGGGACGAGGACTTGGGCCCCATGTATCCCCAACATTCACCTCCTCCCACCTACTGGTGAGGTAGCCGGGACACCCCTCTCCCCCTGCCCTGTCTACCTGACTTACTTCTATCTCCCAGGGTTTCTTCAGCTGCCCCCCACCCATTACGACTTCTCTCCTCCTACCTGCCAGTCCTCAGGGGGTTGGGCCAGGAGGACCAGGGTCTGCCCTCCAAAGTGTGGCAGGCTGAGGCTCCTTACCGACCACAGAGAGCAGCAGCAGGACGCTGCAGATGACGATGGACACAATGATGGCAGTCTCACTGCCCCCCAGCTGCAGCGTGGCGATGGTCTGGTTGAAGTTTCCCACCTGGATCTGCAGAGCAGGATGACAAGAGTTGTAGCTTTTCTCAACTTATGCTGTGACTCCTCTCCACACGAGCTATGTGGCCTTGGGTGAGCGACTTAGCCTCTCTGAGCCTAAGATGCCACACCTATACCCACAGATAACCACGCCCACCTCCAGAGGATGCTGTGAGGGTTAAATGCAATGATGTTTGTCAAGCCCTTAGTGCCAGGCCTGGAGCAGAGGCAAGACTTAACAACGGGGCTGTGATTATTATTAAAGCCTGGGAAACAGTGGCAGGACCAGAGGCAGGGCAGTTTAGAGGCCCCAGTGCCCCAGGCCACAGTGCCCAGGTATCTGTACGGCTTTCCTGGGTCTAAGGAAGCTAGCAAGTCTAAGAACCAGTGGGCAGAACTGGCAACGGATGGAGGCAAAAGGCACTGTCCCTGCCACAACTGTGGTAGGGTGGTACCTGCTGCCTGGAAGGGAGTGATCTCCCTACTGCAGGAAGCATGCAAACAGGTACAGTACAGAAAAATTCCACTCTGAGTCCCCCTCCTCTCCTGCAGCCCCTACTGCCCCTCCCTGCCATAAGGAGACCAGTAGCCAAGCTTCTGGTTGGGATATCAAGTGGGATTGGGACAACTTCTTGTGGCTTCTGAAAGTCCAGCCCCTCTGGCCCAGACAGTTGCAATCACAGGCATTGCGCAGATGTCTAGTTCTTGGGCCTCCGTCTCTTCATCTATTATGCAGGGATGTAAAGCTCTGCTTTGCTTCACTTGCCTAAGCTACTGAGCATGAAAACACTCACTGAGCTTGAAGTGCTGGGCTTGAGGCTTTTTCATTCGGGGCTGGAGCCAGGCCCACCCCACCTCCAGCATCATCCACTCACTGTGATGGGCAGCTGGCCCTCAGCGGCACTCAGGGACTCATTGACAGAACAGTGGATAACTCTATCAGAGACGATCTGGATGTCACAGGCCACTTGCCCTATCTTGACTCGGTACTCGTGGCTCTTGAGCCCCAGGCCATCCTGCTCCTTCTGCGGGCACAGAGTGGGAGGTTTGCGTGGCCACATTCCCGAGGCCAGCAAGCTGAGCCCAGCCCCACCTGCTGGGACCCACCAGGCTCACATGGATGACTAGGGTAAGAGGCTCCCCAGGGTGGTGCTTGATCCACTTTTCCCTCTTGGCCGTGGAGAACTGCGGGTCAGGGAGGTAGTCCAGGTGGAACCTGCTGCCCTGCTGTGCCTCCTCAGGGTCCAGCAGCTCCTCGGCCACGGCGGCCTCATCTGCATAGACTCGCCCATTGATGAAGAAGTCCACTGGTGCGGAGGCATTGCTCAGGGCTCCCGGGGATGGGCAGGTGATGAGGGTGGAGTTGATAACCTTGCAGAGCTGGTCGAGGTGGGGCACAGGCTCAGGCAGAAGTGGGGGGGTGGAGGGATAGACAGATGGACACGGAAAGAAATGGGAAGAGGTTGAGGTTTGAGGAGGCAAAGAAAGACGGGGAAAGACAATGAGAGATGGGAGACAGAGAAGCAGAGACAGATACAGACGCAATGAGAAGGAAGCCGCTCAGTCAGGCTGCCGCAGCCCTGACGCAATACGCCCCCCTTGCTCCCGGGCCCCTCACCGTGGGCTCGCGACCGATGTGGTGCACTGCCATGGACACATTCTGTACCATGTGGAACCTCTCGCCGGCCACTGTGATGGTCCTGCCGCCACTGTGAGGGGAGCAGGCCCGTCAGGCCGGCTGTAGCCAGGGTCAGGGGAACAGAGTCCAGGTGGGGCTGGGGGAAGCTCTCACCTGACCAGGCTGCGGCGGGGGCTAATAGCCGTGATGACCGGGTTCGGCATGTACCGGAAGGTGAGGTTGCCGCGAAGACAACCCTGGCGCTCAAAGCGCACACACACGGGCACGGAGGCAGCCAGGGCCCCACTGGGCGCAGTGCAGGAGATGCTGGCAGGTGTGCGCCTGAGAGACGGGTGGGGGTGACAACAGGCCTCGCTTCCCCGTGCTCAGCCATGCGGGGCTCACCTCTGCTGCCCCCTCCAGTGCTGCACCATGTCCTGAGCCTTCTCTGCCCCTCCAACAGAAACCCTTTATCTCCCACCTATCCTCTTGTTCCTGCTGTCCAAGCTGTTGTCCCCTGAACACCTTCCCTCTCCCCTCTGAATCCTCCCTACCCCTCAATTCTGCTCTTCCCACCTCCTCCCAGAAGCCCTCAAGGGCTCCCCTCCACACTTCCCAGAGACCCCAAATCCTTGACTTCTTTTGCAGTTCTGGCCCCACTGATGTTCCCATTTTCAGTGGATGAGTCTGCCCTTTCCCACAGGGTTGAGACTTCGCTGGTCTCGTGCAATGCCCATGAACGGGGCCCAGTACACAGTAGGTACAAAATAAAGACGTATATATTCCAAGGAACGTTGGACCAAACTCCCACCACTGAACACAATCTGGGTCAGCAGAGGATCTCAGAGTGGACATGGTCATCGCTGTTATCATCACTTACAGAACACACACTGCATACCAGTGGTGCACAGAGTGTTTCCCACAGCTCATGGGCAGTGTTCTGACCAGATATAGAAACTGAAGCTCAGAGAAGGGAGAAGCTTGGCTAAGGGGACACAGCCAATGAGGACCTGAGTGATATTTGGTACAAGGACATCCCTCTCTGTCTCTCTCTCTCTCTCTCTTACACACACACACACACACACGTCCTGCCTGCCATGGATTTCTCTGGGCTAGAAGAAGGGGCCCAGTCCAGGGGCTTACACAAGGTCTGTGCAGGGATCTGTGTCGTTGACCAGGACCTGCAGCTCAGAGCCAATGTCAAGGTGGCTCCCGTGGATGGTGATCCTGGTGCCCCCTGCCTTGGGGCCCATGGCAGGCTCCAGGGAGTGGACTAGAGGTAGCTGTAGGACAGGCAGGCAGGTAGGCACGTGGTCAGTCTTCAGCCAGCCACCAGGGTATGCCTGCCAGACTTAAGCAAGTGGGGGAGTAGCTGCCCTTACCACATAGGAGAAACGCTCCCTTGACCGGCCCTCCTTGGAGGCATTCACCATCACTACGTCCGAGAAGGGCCCTGGGGCTGGTCCCGTGGCACACACAATCCTGAGGGAGGCAGCTTGGATCAGGGGAGCAGCCAGCAGACCCCAGGGTCTCAGCAGAAGCGAACTTCTCCTTTGAGCTCAGGTCCCCGCCTATGGAGTGTGCACCTCATTCTTGCACTCTGCCTGCCCTCCTCGCCAACTCCCATTAGGCCCAGCACTCAGCTGTGACACATGGATGGCATTACCAGTTGTCAAAATATTGAAACAAGTCCATATCCATTGGTATAAATAGTCACTCTGAGCACCCAAGTCTCCCCCCTGATCCCATGTCCCACTATGGCTTTCCCACAATTCTGCAAACTTAAGCCAAGGAGGATGGATGAGAGGGCCTCTTGGGACACTTAGAAGTTCTCTGAACATGAGAACATCTGTTAGGCTAATAGCTTGATGGTCTTATCTGCAAGCCTGACTGAGGCCTCCCAAAGAAAACCCAGCTCTCTCCCTGCTCACAAGCATTTCTCAAAAACCCTCAGGGCCTGGACCAGGTGCTGCAAACCTGGATCTTCATACCACACCAGCAGCCTCCGTATTTTCTTTTCTAACTGCAGATGTTTTCATCAGAGCAAGGCTTACGTGGAAGTAGGATTGGTCTGGAGGAAGCTGGGGTAGGGGGGCTTCCTGGAGGAGGGGGCATTGGAGCAGGACCCTTAAGGATAAGGAGACTCCAAGCAGAAAGGGGCATGATGGTGGTTGGAAGGACCTGAGAAAAGCACAGGAACCCTGGCAGGGAGAGCAACTGGTGGGGAGCAGCCAGGTGCCAAAGAGGGATGGATGGAAAGAGGTGGCAGGGAGAGGACAGAGCTGCCGGAATGCCCCCAGAAGAGCCCAGAGCACTGCCCGCTACTCACTCCTCTGACACTGTGTATCTGTCAGCCAGAGGCTCACATGCCACGCCACCAATCCACACGCCATGAGCCACATCCCTGAGCCGCCGGCCCAGGTTCCTGCCACGGATGGTCAGCAGGGTCCCACCATCCAGGGGGCCACTCAGGGGCTCAATCTGCCAGCAACCAGAGAGAGGGACAAATGAGTTAAGGCTGGGCCCATAGCCACTGGCACTAGAGGGAGACAGGGGAGGGCTTAGAGAAGGATCCAGAGGCTGGGAGAGTCCTGGCCACCTGGCAGCTTGATGGGAGTGCAAGTGAGGCTGTGTGTTTATCACTGTGTCCACGTGGGTCTGAGCATGTAGGGGACACAGGGCATATGACAGAGTCATCACCACCCCAGCTTACACCGGGTCACCTCCCAGTGGCCATGTCTGACCCTGGGATCCTACACCAAGCCACAGCTGACTGGGCTGGCGTGGGAACCTGATTCAGGCTAAGCTAATCAGAATCGTTCTCTGAGATTTTTGCCTTAATTAAATCTAAGGCTTAGTAGTTGCTGGTGGCCTCAATTACTACCACGCCAGTAAGGTTTTCTGATCCCATGACCAAATCCAGTGACACTCTGCCTGCCTTCCCCTCCACTCACATGGCCCAACATCTCTGCCCTGTTTTTCTCCATAGTGCTTGAACCCATTTAAAATCTTGCCACCAAGTTGATCCCAACTCATAGTGACCTTATGGGAAAGAGTAGACCTGCTCCATGGGGTTTCTAAGGCTACGATCTTTATAGAGGCAGCCATTTCCTTCTCCTGAGGAGCAGCTGGTAGGTTTGAACTGCTGACTTTTTGGTTTGCAGCCGAGCACTTAATCACTGCACCACCAGGCCTTCTTGCCGCCTTTTATACATAATTTATTTCCTTCTTCACTTATTGTCTGCATCTCCCACTAAGACATTAGCTCCAGGAAAAAGGGGTGCTTTGTTCTGTTTGTGGCAGCATCTCCAGCACCCATGGTGGAGCTCAGCACCCAACAGATGCTCAGTAGGTGACAGTAAAGATACAGGCCTAGGTGTGTATATGCACACATGTCTGGGAGCCAGTGGATACAGGTCCTCACTGGGGTTGCAAAGCACATACAGGCACATGGGTGCACAATGCCCCATGGGGTGTGCTTACCATGTGGATCTCGGGGGCAGGGCAGGAGCCAGGCAGGGGCTGCAGGGGTCTCCGTTGGTGGCAGCCATCATTCCACACACAGAAGTGGCCCAGGTCTTCCCGACCCAGGCACTGGGAACAGTCAGGGCTGCCCATGGCACAATTATAGACCTCAACTAGAGGAGACACAGGGTGGGTGGGTCAGCCTCACTCTTGGGATGCCCTGTTCCCATTGTCAACTCCACACTCTCAGTTCCCACAAAGACTGTGCCTTTTCACTGTGTGTCCCACCCAGAAGAAGACCCTGCGAGCCACAGTACCCTCCTCCTGGAGGTCAGCGGTCTTTCACCTACCCCACACTTCCTGAGGCACCAGGGTAAACACGATGCAGACCCAGCCTCCTTTAGTACCACATTCTTACTGCATTTCTGTTGGGTGGGAGCTGTCTGTGACTCCCTTTGACAGATAAGACACTGAGGTTTAGAGAGGAAGAGTGATGTGCCTAAAGGTCACACAGCCAGAAAGTGGCAGAACCAGGATTCACACCCAGGCCTGACTAGGTGTAGGCTCAGGAGGGTCCATCTGTCCCTACCTCCCCATGAACTCAGAAGTCCTGGGGAGCCATGGTACGATGCAGGCCCTTCAGGGGGCCAGTCCTGGGCTTTCTCTGTAGCCTCCTGGCTCCTCAAGGCCTTCATAGTGAGGAATCAGCTAAGTGTGTGGAGGGGCACCTCTGGGCTTCAGGGGCCCCCATGTCCACTAGGGTTGTTTAAACAGGCAGCAATAGACAGGCCCCTGGAGAACTGATTAAAAACATAAAGTGACAGAAATGAGAACCCCACTGTTATCAAGGTGTTCCTATGGCCCAGACTGTTCTGAAGGCTCTGGGTGCATCGTCAAATCCTCCCAAAGCTCTCATTTCAAAGGGACAGCAGACTCAGAGACCGTGAGTAGCCCAGAGCTGTACAGTCATCACATGGAAACAGCTCCAAAACCGTCTGCTTCATAGCCGTTTCTCTAAATGGGTGGGTGACCAGGTACAGAAGAGTGGGGCAGGATGTGAGGATAAGTGTCTGTGGAACAGTGGGGTGGGCTGTCCGCCTATGTTTGAGCCCCACCCACTGTGGCTGCATCCCCCAAGGCTGGCAATGACGAGCTGTATGGCCCAGATAGAGGCTCCCACCTGCCATGGGATCTGGGCTGTCCAGGAATCGGGCTGGCTGTCCCTTTATCTGAAGGCTGAGCAGGAACACCTGGCTCTTCTGAGTTGTGTGCAGCTGCAAAAGGATGGAAAAAGTCTGAGAGGGGATGGGTCACGCCTGAGTCTGTCCTGGGGGAGGGGGTGTCATGGACAAAGATGAGGGCAGGGCTGTTGGGAATGAGGGAACTGAAAGGCTGACAGTACAGAGGGGTAAAATGGAGAGGAAGGGTTACAGCATCAGGACTTGTACAGGACTCTCCCACTGACCTCCACTGGAGCCATAACACTCACCACCACTTGGTTGCAGCGTACAGTTGATTCATTCACCCAGATGGCCTCAAAGACCTCTTCTGGCCCAAAGCTACACTCTAGGGCTGTGCCCTGTGGGAAATGGGGGTGCTGAGGAGGGCAAGGCCAGTGCCCATAGCCCTCCAGCTCCATCAGTATATCATGGCTGCTGCCCCAGTGGGCTTGATCATATCTCCAGACCTTGGCTTGGGCTGTGCTCTCCCCATAAGTGCTCTTCCTGTCCTCCACTGCCAACATTTGAGGGAGGCAGGAGTACACAAACACTCAGAATATTGGCCTTGTATTCTCTATACCACTAACAGCCTGTCCAATGTCCCCTGACAGCTAAGCCAGAGGCCTTTGACTCAGCATGACCAACAGTCAACGTCCATTCCGGTAAAATTCTGCCTGCTTTTTGAACCGTAACACCCCTGCCTATGTGTCCCAGTGAAATCAGGACACTCTAACACTACAGACTCTCCAGCCTACAGGCCTTTCTTTTGCCCACATCGATTCCTCCATACAGCCTTTAAGACCCAGCTCAAATATCCCATGTTCCAAAGCCTTCCAAAATCCTCTCTTCCAACCAGGGGCTCCACTAATCTGACTTCATTCATTCATTCACTCATTCACAAATTCAGCAAAATGAGTACCTTGTCCATGTGCTGGGGGCTCACCATTAAGCCCCTAAAGTTTTTTTAAGCACCAACTTTATCCCGCATCTCCCCACCCTCCTGGGGGTGGGATAGGACTGTGCCTCAGCCCTTCAGACACCTCTACGGCATCAGAAGGCTGTTGGAAGGACTCAGTTTCTAAGTCATATAGCCCTGGGTTCAAATCCTATGATGACTTTCTAGCTGTCTGACCTTAGATACAAGTTGCTCCTTTGCTCTAAGCCTGTTTTCTTACCTCATATACTGGAAATAATCTTCCCCGCTCTGCAGGGTTGCAGGAGAAATTGGAGATCATGATCTTTTGGGGGTTGGAAAGCCAAGAAAACCAAATCTGTTGCCATCAAGTCGATTTCAACTCACAGCTACGCTACAGAACAGAGTAGAACTGCCTCAGGGTTTCCAAGGAGCAGCTGGTGGTTTTGAACTGCTGACCTTTTGGTTGGCAGCCTGAGCTCTTAACCATTGGGCCACCAGAGCTGCACATTTGCACACAGTAGGTACTTAATATGTGCTGGCTTTACTCTATACAGGAGGTGCTCAATAAATGTTTGTTGCGTGAATAAACAGAGCCTGAGGCTCCAGTGTCATCTTGCCCTTGGCCCAGCCCAGACCTCCCAGGAGTGGCCTCAGTAAACATTTGCTGAATGAGCAAACTTGGGTTTCATGCTGATGAGGCCAAGCCACTGGTCAGCCATGTGGCAGGACTTCCTGTTTATGACCCTGTCATTGGCAGATGTAACCCCCTGAGAGGAAGGAAGGCCTATCTCACTCCTACCCCCACCCAACCCCTGCCTTGCTTTACACTCTGGAAGTCCCAGTTCTAAAGCTAACACCAGAAACTAGCTGCTGATGGGCCCAAACACTCACCCTGGCCCCACCTTGCCAACTGACATACATGGAAGCCCACCTCAGCCACCCTAGGACAGTAATTCCTGCCCAATCTGGGGCCCTTTGGATATAGGGTCAACAAACTGGACTACGGTGGAGCCCAAGCAGGGTAGTCTGCCTGCTGCCCTCTAGTCCCCCTCAAAATGAGTGTTTCTGAAGCAGACCCAGGAGGCAGAAGGGCACAGCCTACTGCCATATAAGTAGACAGGGCAACGCAGGCCCAGGAGGGGCAGGGACTGGTCCCTACGGTGGTTACCCACCTAGAAAGGGTCAGCCAGACTCAAACCCAGGGCTCTAGGCCCCATACCGGGTCTCCTGGAGCCCAGGGAGTAGAACTGCCCTTCCGACTTTCTGGTCCCTCAGCCATTTCTGGGAGGCCCCTATCCCAAGGGAAATGTTGAGGTCTGAGGATGAGGTCCCCCTCCCCTGCCCTTCTTAGCTCCAGCCCAGCCCTGAGGCTCCTGACACATCCCAGATGCCCTGCACGTGGCCCCCACGTGTGACAGCTCCTTCGTGGAAGTGAAGCGACAGATGGCTAGTCCCCAGGAGCTGGGGAGGGGGTGGCTGGCATGTTTCCAGGACTCGTCAACGCTTCCCACCCAGGACGCTTCTCCAGGAGGGGCCCAGAGAGGGGCTGCTTCCCCTCCTCCACCCTTGCTGAGCAGGGGCTGGTTTCAGGGAAAAGCACGGGACTGGGAGGCCAGGACGAGCATCCTGTCCCACGCTGTGTGACCAGAATCATCGCCTTCCCCTGTCTGGACCTCATGTTCCCCATCTAGGCAAAGGAGTTCCCTCTTCAGGGAAGGTACGGCATGCACGAACTGAGAGGTTGGGCTCAGCCAGGGTGGGGGCTCAGCCTGGGGTCAGAGTAGAACATCACAGGGACAACGCTTGCTGAGAATAGACCCCATGAGCCATGGTACTGGGACAGGCAACTGGGAGCCCTTGCACTCCCGGGAGCAAGTGCTTTAGAGGTGTGGACATTTGGGGGTCCTGTCCAAAGTGTTGCACTGTTGAAACTTGGACACAGTGGGTCCTGGAGCCATTGGCCTGGCCTTTAGCCTCACACCCTACAAGCCCTCTGTAGCCAGCGCTCTCAGCAGGCTGCACCCACCCCCCTTCCGCCCAGCCCTGCCTGCCCTGAGTGCTGCTTCCTCCTCAACCAGAACCTGATACCCAGACCATGAAGACACCCAGGCACACAATGCAGACCAACACAGAAGAGGGGCCTGGGGCACACTCATCGTCCTGGGCCACGGGGCCACAGGTGGCCTGCCCTGTGTCCTCCTCCAGCCAGCCCTAACCCACACTTACTTGAAAGAAGGAGGCATTGGCCAGAGGCACCAGAATGTTCTGAGAGTCGCCTGTGGGCACAGGTGCCAGTGGCGAGGGCAGGATCTGGGGGCACTCCTGAGGGCTCTGCATGCAAAAATGAAAGGGTGAAGTCGGGCAATTCCAAGACAGGCAGGAGGATTCTCCGCCTCTCAGCCTGCGCAGCGCAGCCCTGGCTCCCTAGGCAGCTCAGACCTCCTAGGGAGGCACCAGCCACCCGTGTGGTGAGAAAACACTAGAATAAAATCACAACAGCAGCCAATACTAAGGGTCCCCCACCAGCCCACCCCATGCAACTTCTCATCTGATCCTCATGGCTGCTCTCTGAGCAGGTGGTCATTTTACAGACGAGGAGGCTGAGGCCAGAGAGTCCCCATCACCAGCCCAACGGCGGAGCAGGGACACCGCCATGGCTGCTCCACAGCCTCTCCCAGAGAAGGCAGGGTAGCCAAAGTCTCAGGCCAGGCTCTCCTCCTCATCTCTGGGCCTCACCTGTACCAGCTGCACCAGAAGGAACCGTACCCACTCCCTGAGACTCTGCCCAGCTCTGCAATGTTGGTTTCCAGACCAACACATGTGGAATGACTCAGTAAAAACCCCAGGCTTCTGAACGGTCTATGAGGGCCAGGGATGCCAGGACTTTAAGAGGGGCCCTGATTCTACCAAACCTCCTGATGGGCAGCCCATTCTTGCCACCCAGGTGTGAGTCACAGGCCCCAGATACTCAGGGGAAGGGCACACACCCTCATTGTCCCCCTGTTGGAGGTGGAATCACTGAGGTCCAGGGGACGAGGAGTATGTACTTCGGAAAAAGAGCAACTAAGATTTGGAGAGGTAAATGAGCTACCCAAGTTCGCAGCCAGTGTGGGCAGAGCTGAGCGTTGAACTTCCATCTGTCCAACTCCACAGACAGCGGGTCCTAACCTCGGGGTTCCTAGAAGCCCCCACTGGAGCAGGTAAGAATGCAAATGCCTGGCCCCACCTCTAAATTCCAAGGCCTGCTTGGGGAACTGCTGATGCCAGGGATCTGGGGAAGCTGAGGCCCAGGGGACAGGCAGAGGCCAGGGGGCAGGGCTGTGTCTGCCACGTCCACTTGGATGGCCTCTTTGAACTAGAAGTCTGGAAAGCCAGCTGCTCAGGATCCTTCAGCCCTGGGGTCCTCGGCAAGCCACTTCCTGCTCCTCACATTCTAAATCTGACCTGCTGGAGTCCCAGGTGGGTACAGAAACCACACCTATGACAGGGGCCGATGACCCTCCAGGCCAGGGATCCTCCTCCTCCCCAAGTCTGGCAAGGAAAGGCTCTGGGGTGGAATCATGGAAACACCCAACGAGCCATGTAGTCCCTCCGAGGTTACCCAGGCAGGGCCAAAGGCCTTGGGATATATCTTGGGCCCTTCCTGGGTTCTTTTCTCCTTCTTCTGATCAGATGGGAGTTCCCTGAGGGCAGGAGAGGGACCTTAACAGAAAACCAGACCTCAAAGGGATCCAACAACAATAACGATAGTAACAGCTAGCTCATAGAGCCCTCACTATGTGCCTGGCACGGTTCTGAGCCCTTTAATTCATAAAATCCTCTCCCCAACAATCTTGTGAGGTATGTACCATTATTACACCCATTTTCCAGAATAGACCACCGAGGCACAGAGAAGCAAGGTGGAATGGGCAGCAGAAGAAAGCCTTAGTTCACCAGACCCTTCACTGTAGACCACAGGAGAAACGTGGCCAGGCCTCAGTGAGCAGACCCGCTGTAGGCCGGGAGGTGAGAGCACCATACGCTGTTCTCTGAGCCTCAGCATTTGTACCTGCATGGTATGGCTTTTCAAGGCAAAGCTGCTGGAGAGAACTGGCCCCCAGTCTCCCGAGGCCCTGGGCTGCCCTCTTACACCCTCTCATGTGTAAACCCCGTGGAATTTCAGGGAATGGAACCCACATGTTTCTGATCAGGTTTCACAGCTGCTGCCAGGTCTGCTTTGCAGCTGGCTAGGAGCTCACTATCTCTGTCCTTGTGGCTCCTCCCCCACCCATGAGTAGGTGGCCGACAGAAGGGGCAGGGCAGTGAGAACTTCCATAAGCGCCCCTGAGGCCCCAAGAGCCCCCAGAGAGAATAACATGGGACCATTCCAGGGGACCCTCACTCTTTGTATGCTTATCATGGTAGCCACATAGATGTTTGTACCCATTCTACAGACGCTGAGGCTGAGGGTACACATCTCCCTGGGTCTGCTGATCCTCCATCAGGGCCATAGGGCAAGATGGTGTGCTGCTGTTAGTCTCCAACCCCCACAGTCTGCCTTGGCCTTTGGAGGCCTATGGTTTGAGTAGACTGATCCTACCTCCTAGTCCCAGGGACAGATGGATGCCCGGCCTCCCCTGGCTTCAGTGATTGATTCAGACAGAGTATACGACCCACACTAAGCCAGTGAGATGCAATCCTAGGACTTTCAAGGACCCAGCAAGAAAGAGAAGCTCCTCTGGTTTCCTATGCTGCCAAGAATCAGATGCCAGCCTGATGCTGCTGAGGCCTTGCCGCCAAGAGCAGACGGCCCACCTGAGAATGGAACACCCTGAGAGGCAGAGAGGCCACTGACAACACTGCTGGAACCCTGGATCCTGCTGTGCCTGAAGGTGATGCTACCCCCTAGTCATTCACATGAGCCAGCCAAGTTTGTGGGAGCCAGTGTCAGCTAGGATTTCCTGGTTGCAACCTGGGGAGCTGGGCCTCCCTCTCTCATCCCAACTTAAGCTGTTGGGAAGAGGCTGAGTGGCTTCTCCCTTTGCCCAGGCATGGCCCGGAGGCTCAGGAAATGCTGGCTGTGGTTGGTCAGGGATGTGACTGCCCAAGATTATGAGTGAGGGACATGCCAGGCAGCACCATCAGGGACCACAGCAAACCTGAGACATGGCTCAGAAATCACTGGCTCACCAATGGCTTCATCCATCACCTCTGGAAACCCTCATGGTCCAGATGGGAAACTGAGGCTGAAATTGTCCTCACAACTCTCCCAAGTTGTCTCAGGGATGAAAAGTGGTAGCCCTCTCCAGCAAAGCACTAACCAGCCAGGGACCCTGGATGCCATGGACCTGGCCCCTCTCCATCTTTTTGCCTCTGAAACTGCCCCACAACTCTTGCCAAACATCTCCCACCACTGGCTCCCAAAGGCAGTTCCGTTCAGTGGTGCTACCACCAAGTCTTCCACCGAGAGGGCTGCCCCCAGCTGCCCTCATTCTCCCACTTTCTCAGCCTAGGATGAGGCCACCATCTTTACTCTCTTTCCCTCCCTGCAAAGCTGGGACCCTCCACCCAGCATACTCCTCTCCAGTGGGGTGGCACCACTCCTCACCCAGGCCTTCATCTGGGCCCACTAGAGTCAAGGGGAAATGACAGGAGACTCAGCCCCTAGGACCCAGCCACATCTCCCAGTGCCTGAGGGGTCCACATGGACGTGCAGACCCGCTACCCGCCACCCCTCCCAACCCACCAGAGCGGCATGGCGCCTGGACGGCTAACTGGCACTTAATTAAATGCCAAATTAAGCACCAGTTCAGAGCCTCCTGCAGGCCCAGGGAACGACTGCGTCTTCTCTGTGTGGATTACAGTAATCATCTAAGACAGGTCCTCTTTGCACCTCCACCCCAAACTCCTGGCCACAGAGCTGCAGACCTGGGGGCAGGTTGAACAGGATTGGGGGAATCGACAGATGGGGTTCAGAAGAAGGCTGGACAAGGATGGTGGGGGAGGCAGCTCCAAGGCCTCCCATACATCTATCTAACTCAAACTCTCCCTGGAAAGATTCTCCCCTGGTCCACTCAGGTAGAGAGTGAACCCCAGTTTCCAGGGATCACAGAGGCATTTTAGTGCACACTTACTATGTGCCAGGAGTAACTACAGATCCCCACCACAGCCCTTTCAGGTAGGTACCATTTTCCAGATGGGGAACAAGGGCACAGAGAGGTTTGGTAGCTTGCCCAGAGTCACACAGCCACTTAATGCTCTTGGGGGTAGAGGTGGGACTACGAGTAACCAGCTTCCTTGCCAAGGTCCAGTATAGACTCAGGCATCCAATAGGTGCTCAAAACATGCTGAGCTCCCCTGCCACACCATCCCTCAGAGTTAGAGCCCCAGGCGGCAGGCTGCCGCACACGTGCTCCACGTGGACATTTACCAAGTCCCTACTGTGTACACAGCCTGGAGCTGGGGCTGGAGGAGACAGGCCCCGACTGTGGGAACCTGGAGCCTGGTGCCTCAAAGCCTCCACTTGGCCTCTCTCTTGATGCCTGAAATCTCATCCCTACAGCTTTCTTCCAGTTAAGCATTGCCCTGGCTGGACCCCTCATCTTCAAAGCACTTCTGAGGATCAGGCAGGAGGTACTGAGATCCAAGAACTCCTGGCTCGGCTCGTGGGGCCCCTGCTTTCCGAGCAGACTGCTCATTAGCACCAGCTGTGGCACCTGCAGACCGGGCTGCTTTCCTGAGACACCTACTCAGGATGGGGACCAGCGATCTCCTGCTGCGAGCTGGGGTACCTGGGATATGTTGGCTCCCTCAGTTGCACCACCTGGGAAATCAGGTGGAACACCCCTTCCTGGAGAGATGAGCTGCAGGCAGGGGCTGGGTGCCTTGCTGCAGCCCCTTACAGCTCTGATAGAAGATGCAAGGCCCAAGAGCCAGGTCTGAAGAGGGTAAAACTGTGACTTCAGGATCCTGGGGCCCCTAAGCCCAGCTACCCCACCTAGCTGGGCATCACTACCCCAGCTGAAGTTCTGTCTGGTCACGCCTGGAGGCTCTTCGAGCAAAGCTGAGAGGCCACAGGGCAAGTGAGCCCATCCTGGAAACCAATGAGGTTCGTAGCTTTTCCATTTTTCTTCCCGTCCTCTCCTCACCCCCCTCCCAGTTTAACTGATTAAATCCAGTCATCCTAGAGCAATGGGAAGGCCTGGCCTCCAGCCAGTGCATCACCAGCCTGCAAGGCCTGAGGGACCTACCCAAGCAGGAGGAGCTGGAAGCACACAGGGCCCAAGGCCAGCACTCTCCCCAAGTGGGGAGGACCACGGCACCACTCACCAAGCAAACTGGGGTCCCGCTTCCTATGTGAAAATTGAGGCAGGGGCTTTCTGGTAGCCCAGTTGCTGATTTGTGGAGAAGGAGAGAAGCTGGGCTCTGGAGCCAGAGGGGTTTGCGTCCAAAGTCCAAGTCTGGACTTCCAGACTGAGTAGTTTTAGACAGGTCACCTCACTAGGCCTCAGGGACAACTGTCCCAATGCCTGTCCCTCCTCCCCAAAATCCTGTTGCCATTTGCTCCACAGCGTTTTATTTTTTTTTACTTGTAATCTTTATGAAAGCAAATGATCAGGATTTCTTTCCACGAAGTCATCCGGTGGAGTTGACCCACCAACCTTTAGCTTAGTAAGGGAATGAAAACCGTATGTGTCATCCCGACCCCTTAGGGTCATTGAAATCTTGGTGTCTAATTGGAGAGTATGCAGTCTTGGCACCAGTGTGCAAAAACAGGTGCTCCTACTGCAGGTGGGAGTGAAAGGTGGTCCAAGCTGTCTGCAGGGCCATTGAGCTAACAGTCAAAATTATGTCCACATTTGGACCCCAAAATTCCATCTCTAAGAATTGGTCTTTGGGGGTAGTGAAGAATATTCACAGCAGCCCGGCTGGAGGCATCTGGCACAGCGATGTGTGAAGTACAATAAAGAAGTGAGACGCCGTCAGGGTGTCCGAGACCACGGGTGACTGGTTCAGCGTGCCGTGACAGGTGACGCACACTGCACAGCTGCTAAGTAGGATGTCTAGGAGGACCACTTAATGACATGGAAATCTACTCAACATATTAAATGGAAAAATTTAAGAAAAAAAAAAAAAAGAAGAAGCAGACGGTACCCCATGCCTGGCTTACCGTGAGATCTGGTGAGGCCTCACAGAGAGACTGGTTGGAGACACAGACATGTTGCTGGGTACACCAGAAACAGGGCCACTGTGTTGACAGGCAGCTGGTGCAACTGGAACACAAGGGGCTCGTCAGACATTGGCCTCCCCACTCCCTCCCCCTGCCACTGACCCCCAACAACTGGGGCCCATACAGAGCCTCAGGGGGCAGATCCTAGCACAAGGAGAGGGTTTTTTTTTTTCCAACATCAGGGCTACCTAGAAGGGATGGGGGCCCTGAGAGGTAAGGAGAGCATTGCAAGAGGTATTCAAAGGGGAAACAGACAGGTGAGGCCTTTTTTAGGAGTCCCTGGGTGGCACAAAAGATTGAGCACTCGGTTACTAGCCTAAAAGCTGGTACTTCAAACTCAACCAGATGCATCTTGAAAGACAGGCCTGGCCATCTGCTTCCAAAAGGTCACAGCCCTGAAAACCTTATGGAGCAGTTCTCCTTTGCACATACAAGGTTGCCACGAGCTGGGATCGACTCCAGGCAAGCATCTAACAACAATAACAAAGCTAATTCTCCCTGCCTCCCAGACTGGGCCCTCCAAAAGGCCAGGCACTGGGTTGTAAGAGTTAGTTACATAAATGATAAATGATAAATAAATGAGCCAACAAGGGGAGAACCCAGCGTACTGTCTTTAGAACATCATGATTTTTCTTCCAAGGGCCTCCTGGAGGCCTGTTCCCCTATCACCTCCCAAAGCCAACCCCTGGCCACTCACGCTGTGTGGGGGTACACTTGTCCAATGCGGCTGCAGTCATAGATGGTGAAATTGGTTCTGACAATATTCCGGCCATTGACCCTGACAGACATCTCGACATTTACATGGTCTGGAATGGATGGGAGGGGAGTCAGAGAGAAAAGGACATGGGAGGGTCTCCATAACATCAGCAGCCAGGCTATCAGAACCCTGGTGGCCCATTCCTGAGATTCCACCAGGATGCCCAGGAGCCTGTGTCCAGGAGCCTCCCCAAAGTTGTGCTGACCGACCAAGGGTGAGGGTGCTTACCTTGAGAGGGTGGGAAGGGCGGGAAACGGTTCCTTGGGAGGAGGTTGCAGTAGGCAATCTGATGGCTGAAGGCGGGACCTGGCACCCGGGCCACGGTGCGGACATCGTTCCCATAGTCACAGGCCATCTCCATGCCACTGAGGCCTGGCAGGCTGCCTGAGAGCTGCAGGATCATGCCCTGGGGGCCAAGAGTACTTACCAAGAGCAGAGGCTTCTCACCTCACAGAGCCCCTTCCCTCCCAGGACTGAGTACCAATCAGGGGCCAGGCCTGTCTGAGTGTTCCCAGCGTGTTCCCTGGTGTGACCAGGACTCTAGGTCAGAGGGCTACATCCTTCATGGGACCCGCTGGGGCTCAGCTTCCCCATCTACAAAATGAAACTCATCCCTTTACAATGGCCAAAGGACTATACATGATCCGGCCCAGTGATTCTCTGACCCAGTGTTCTCCCCAAGCACATGGATCTCATTCCTACCCCAGGGCCTTTGCACTGGCACTTCCAACTGCTCAGAGTTCTTCCCCAGATATTCTCCTAGGCCTTTATACCTTTATACCTTTGTTCAATCATCGCCTTCACAGTGAGGCCCTTTTCCACTCCATCCCTTACCCCACTGTTCTGCCTTCTTTTATTTCCACAATACTTATCACCACTGATATTTTATCTTGCTTATTTCCTCTCTCCGACAAGCATTCCTTGAGGGATGAGACTTTGTCTTTATTATTGGTGTAACCTTGAGTCTAGTTTTTATGCCTGGCACAAAGTAGGTGCTCAATAAGACTTGATGAACCAATGAATGAGTTAATGAAGGGACAAACCTATACCTAGTCTGCTCGGTATGAGGCTTACGAAGGACTCTGTGGCACACAGTAAAATGACAGAGTGGGCACAAAGGGGCCCCAGATTCAGACTCTACAGTCGGAATCATTGCCCCCTCCCAGCAGATAAAGGAACCCTCGTCTACAGCAGGAACCCTGCTGACACAGTGGGTAAGAGCTTGACTGCTAGCTCAGAGGTTGGCAGCTTGAATCCACCAGCTGTGCCTTGGAATCCCTATGGGGTAGTTCTACTTTGCCCTATAAGGTCACTATGAATTGGAATCAACTCAAGGACAATGGGTTTTGGTTGGCCTATGGTAGGGCTTAAAAACGCCCTGACTTCCACTCCTACTGCCCGCTATGGCAGGGGAGGGGCTTCAGCAGTTCTAGCCCACCTGGGCAAACGGCAGGCAAAAGAAGAGTGAGAAACCACTCACCCCTAAGCTGAAGATTCATCTGTTTCTGTGAAATCAAAATAATAGCCTAGCATTTGTTAGCACCTGCATGTTCTGCACCCCTCTTCTGGGGCCAGGGAGTGGCAGGAAGCGGGGTGCTTGCTCTCCCCCCATCCTCCAGCTTGCCTTTCCCACCTGGGACTGTGCTGGTCTCCCACTCTCTAGCTGTGTGATTAGGCAAGTCACTTCACCTCTCTGTGCTTCCGTTTCCTTATCTGGAAAACGAGGACGCTAAGAGTCTTAACTTCGTGGGGTTGTTGAGAGGTCTAACAAAGTTGCATGTCACATATGTGGCATGTGTTTGGCACTTACAGAGTGTCAATAAAGCCCTTGTCATCATCATTATTATTTGGACCCAGGTCCCTGGAGCTCCGTAAGCAGAGTGCTCACTTTTCTGGGCTTGCGGCTCCCATCTTTGCAGTGTGAAAGTGCTGGGTTGGGTAGAAGCCCTGACCTGTGGTGCTGGGTGAAGGCTGGCTCCCACCCCACGACCCCCTGTGCTGGATCCTGGCTCCCAGGACTCACCGGGTACTCCCGGTGCACATCGATCTCAGATGGCAGGACGGTCATGATGGGGCATCGGCTAGTGCCCTCGCTAGCGCTGGTCCAGAAATGCTGCTGGCTGGAGTTGGCACAGTCCTGCTGCAAAGTGCACCTGGGGCAAACATGAGGGTTAGGACTGGGATGTCTTCCTCCCCACCACAGCCTATCAGCCCTGGTGCCCACCCTCTGGGGGCCTTACCGAGTCTCCAGGGTACACCAGCCACAGTAGGCATCTGCCGCACCCACGCAGTCCTCACAGCTGGAGTGCACATTGCACGCGGCGACTTTCACCCGGGCCATCTGGAGACATAGCCAGGACCCAATCAGTGGGGCTGCTGGCCCCTCCCTTGGCATGCGGAAACTGAGGTTCAGTGCTGAAGTGGGCAGGGGTCAGGGTAGGTTCCTGGAAGCAGCAATGGTGAGCTGGGAGGTGAGGGGTGAGTCACAGCGGCAGGCAAAGGGCATGGATAAAGGGTGTCTCTGGCCGGGGACAGCACGTGCAAAGGCAAAGCAGGCAAGAGAGCTGAGCCTGTCCAGGGCCACCAGGCTGGGCTGTGGCCTTACCTGGTGGGACGTCATCAGATAGAGGTAGCCAGGGTCTGCAGGGTCAAACTGCATGACGTGGTGCACAGGCTCCCCATAGGCCACTGTCACTACCCTCTGGCTCACCATCTGCATGCTCTCGTTCAGGTTGATCTGTGGAGTGAGGAGAGGGCCATCAGAGACCACGGCACTGGAGAGCACCGGGAACAGCAGGAGGACCCGGCCCAGGCCCAGCCTCCCCTGCCCTCTCCGGTCTGGGGGAAAACACAGATGCCTAGTGCGGGGGCAGAGGGCAGTGGCTCCAGTCTCCTTGCTTTTCCCTCTGCTGTTCTCCCACCAGGAACTCCCTCCCTATTTTTCTCCCAGCACACACCATCATGTAAGCAGGGACGGGCTCCACAGTTCACAAAGCATCCTCTGGGAGGCTGCTGGGCAACATGGCAAAGAGCAGGGGCTTGGGTTCAAATTCTGGTTGGATATGTATAAGCTGTGTGATGTTGGGCAAGTCACTTGCCCTCTCTGAGCCTATTTCCCAACCTAAGGGAGCTAACAGTGGTGCCTTTCTGTAGAGCAGTAGTGAGGATTAAATGAGATGATACAAGCAAAGCAATGATGGGTCTAACAGCTTTCCCCAGGCCACACTTCTCATTCCTCTCATTTCACGGATGGTAAAATTGAGGGCCAGAGAAGCCTCAGGTCTTGGCAAGGGTTGCTGAGTGAAGTAGCATCAGGGTCAGGATTCGCACCCAAGCCTACCTAACGCCAGGCTCCCAGGTTGAGGTTAAGGGAGAAAGGGCAGGGATCAGGTTAGCCAGGGTCCAGGGAGGAAGAAGATCAAGGTCATCTGGGGCCTGGAGGTATCTCTGGCTGAGGACCCCTCTGCTTGTCCTCTTGAGACTGACAACATGGATTACAGTCCCCTGAAACTGCCCTTTCTGAGTGGGCTTCACCAGTTCCCAGCATACCAGCTGATCAAGGCCCAGCCAGACACGGAGCTGGGAACCTCAGTGTGGGGCCAGTGGTCTGGACAACTCCACAGGCCAGCTGCAGCCACCCTCCCCAGGGATTCCAGCCACACAGCCCTCCCCACAGGGCTGAAAACCACCAGGAGCTTCCTCCCTAGGATGAAGTAAACCTGTTCACGTGTTCAAGGCCCTGGTGATCCAATTCACCTCACTTTCTGGCTTCATCTCCCCCAACATGCACCATCTTATTACATGCTCCCATCTCTAGCCTCCTCTCCCTCTGCCAAGGTAAAAACGAGGCTCTGCTCCTGTAACACTTATCCTCCTGAGCCTCCTCCAGAAAAACTTCCGGGTGCCCTCCCACCAAGAACCTCGAATCTTGCAGGCAGCTTCTGAGGCTGAAACATACAGCCCCAGGTGGCTCTTGCACAGTTTCCTGTGGGCCTGTCCTGGGCTGCCTGGCCAGGCTCAGCTTGCTGTCCCCCTAACCACCCCTAGCTCGACCAGGGCATCGAGCAGATGCTCACTCTATTTCCAACTCTGCACTCATTACTGAGAACCTGCCCAGCCCAGGGCCTAGGTTGGATGTTGTGACTGCATGCTGACAGGGGAGAGTTGCACAGGACTGTCACTATGCAACACAAGGTAAGAGGAGGGGTTCCCTGGTGTGAGCTCGGGGTCAGTCTGACCTGCACTCAACCCCCAGCTTCCACCAGGTGACTTTGGGGCACTTATCTCTGTCTCAGAACCTCTATCTCGTTATGTATGAAATAAGCCCAGCGGCTAAGGCTTCTTTGTAGAGTCTGAGATGCCCATGATGTTCCCATCAAGGCACTGGGTAAACAGTGGTGCCTAGTGACTACCGCTTATAGGGTGGGGACTGTGTGGGTCCCCGGACAGACAAGCCATCCTCGTAGACTCTGAGCACAGTCCTGGGTGGTGCAGCTTATCTCCCCATGACAAAGGAGGAAGCTAAGGCTTGGTGGGGAGAAGCTGCTGCCCCAGGCCACACAATGGGGATCGGGATCTAGAAAGACTAACATATCACCAACCACTGCCTCTATCACCCCAGAACCCTTGATAGGGGTTCAAGGCTTAGGCAGACCCACTCTGCACCCACCCCCTGTTCCCATGCCTGGCACTGTACCCTACAAGGGTCCAGGGCTAGGTGGGGGCCGAGGCTGATCCCTACCCCTACCAGCCCGTCTGCAGCATCTGCCGGCAGCTGAGGGGAATTCGATTAGTGCATCTGAGTCTATTAGGCCAGGGCCTGGTGCCCTGTGGACCCATGCCAGGCAGCTGGCTCTCCTGAGAAAGAGAGGGGAGGTGGCCGGGTAGTGGCAGGTCCAAGTACTTACCTGAGCCATAAGGGCCCCTCCTGCTCAACAGTAGGGACACTCAATTTTACACATTCCTCCTCAGCCCCAGAGACCTCAGGTTGGGGACCAGGCTATGATCTCCTCAGGGAAACCAGCCACCTTCGGGAACGTTGTCAGAGGGTGGCCAGGTGGGGTTGGAGAGGACATGGGAATGAAATCTCCCACTTCCCCCACTGAAGCCCCACAACAGTCTCCAGAGGCAGGGATTACAACCTTTAGCAAATGGAGAAACTGAGGCCCAGAATAACCAAAAAATTGTCCACCATCAAACACAGCCAGCTAGAGGCAGAGCCCAGGACTTGAACTCAGATTTACCCAAGCCCTAGAGACCCCCTGAGAAGGGCCCTATCCCAGCCCTAGAGACTCCTCGAGAAGGGCCCTATCCCAGCCCTAGAGACTCCTCGAGAAGGGCCCTATCCCAGCCCTGAGTTCCGTCCTCCATACAATGAGCCCCTACTCCCGTGAGCAATAATGGAAAACACAGGCTTGAAAATGCTTTGTGAACTCTAAAGAGCCAGGCAGATGGGAGAAATAGAGGATAATGTTGGGCCTGGGAGAGGCCATGGGTACAGACTGCCCAGAGCTGGGCCCTCCTCAGCCCCACCCCTGTTACGTCCCCTTCATTCCTACCTTGAGGAGACGCCCGCTGACTGTCCCAAGGAAGACCACCGTGTAGTTGTTGACACTGGCCACGGCGACAGCAGTGAGGCCAGGCATACGGAACACAGGTGTGGCCTTCAGGGGCTGCAGGACTGACAAGGGGTGCTGCAAGTGGGCAGCCCCACAGTCCAGCTGCTCCAGCTGCAGCTGGAAGAGAAAAGACAGGTCAGACCTTGGCTCCAGAGCCTCCTTTGGCTCCCTGTGCACGGCCAGCTGAAGACTCAGGCCTCAGCATCTGAGCTTTAAGGTCTCATTCCTACTTTGTATCTTCAAGCCTGGACTGAGGCCCAAACGCGAGCAGGACCCTGTCCCCAGCCCCAGTCCAAGCCCTGACCTAGGCTTGCGCATGAGCTGCTCCAGGGAGCTGACATTTAAGGGGCGTAGGAGCTAGTGGTGCCACAGTTAAGTGTTTGGCTGAAGACCGAGGGGCTGGCAGTTCAAACCCAGTAGGGCTCTACAGACGGAAAGATCTGGCGGTTCACTGCCATAAAGACGTGCAGTTCTACCCCATCCTACAGGGTCACTCTGAGTCGGAATCCACTTGATGGCACACAACAACAGGATTTGGACAGGCAAGGCTGGCAAAGAGACCAGGTTGTGTCTGCATCTTCATGAGGCCAGGTGAGTGGAGACATACCATCATGCCCTTGGAACTGTCCCCTGTCTGGTTGGTCAGAGCCACATCAGCCCATGTGAGCTCACTGGCTGTTTGAACTTACTTGCTGATGCCCACAGAGGTATCCCTCCTGCCTCAGCTGTGTTTTTCTGTGGCCCTGGACAGCACTCAGAGCGTTTCCCAGTGTACCCTCCTCCCAGGCCCTGCTGCAGGAACCCCTGCCTTGACCCCAATAGCTCGCCAGGCTGCAGGCTGAGATCTGCCGCCAAGCTGAGGCCCTTCTTTCCTTCCCAAATACATATCCCCTCATATGTCCACATTACAGATGGACAAACAGAGGCTGAAGAACAGGAATCTGCTCAGGGCCACCCAGAGAGTTGAGAGAAGCAGGCCAAATGCACTGCTCCACCATCCATGCTCAGCCCAGCATGCTCCTGCCCCTCAAAGGACAAATGAGTCCCACCTCATGGGTGTCCACGTGGACCCTCAGCCCTGGCGACTCCCTTGACTTGCCCCTGCCTCCCCCTGCCTTTCCCTGGATCTGACTAGTCCTTTCAAAGTTCCTATGCAATCTGCACAAAAAAGCGTAGAACAGGTAAAAGCAGGCCTCCAGGAAGTCTCGGAGAAGACGGTTGTGCAAGGGCACAGATACAGACACAGAATGGTGTCTAAGAGTGAAAGGGGTCTCAGCCTCAGCGCCCAACACGGGACTGAGCACACACATTCGGCATATCAGCCAGGAGAGCAATCTTGCCCCTTGGGGACACCTTCAGTCTGTACCAACCATGATGCAAGATGTCTGCAGCCTGGCTGAGGCTGGTCACAGGAGGTCGTGGGCCATTTGGTAAAACTGGTGCACACAGAATAAAGTCATAGTCACAGCAGCAGCCATTAATAACCTTCACTGGGACTAGCACTGCCAGGCCTGTGCACCAAACCCCTGAATCCTCTTGGCAGTCCTTCAAGGCCTCATCTCACAGCTGAGGCAACCGAGGCTCAGAGGATCGTGAGCTACTCAAGATCAGCCTAATGCAAATCATGTGCCTGGGACAAAACCTGGCAGTAAACTTTGTAGCCTGTGGCTCCCGCAACTCTCTGAGGCCATCAGAGGCCCTGAGCAAGGACCCTGGGAGTTCTCCAGAACTCAGCTTTAGGGAGCAGCCTTTTAGAGGGATTTTTTTTTTTTTCTCATTTTGACTTTTTGTCTGTGCCTAATGCCTAAGCCACTAAACCATTAACGACATGCCTGCATGGGTTTTGCTCCAAAGCTGGGCTACTTTGCAAAAGAAAACAATAAATACTGGATCCTTCTTTTCTTGGGCTTTTTAAGCACAGTAGAAGTCTGATGGGCCTCTCAGCTGGGGTGTGTTTCCCATCACATGTCTCAGGAGAGCTAAGCCCCCTGGACCCAGAGATGGGGTGAGGCCAGGAGTGCCCTGGGCCAAACCCCTGAGTAGGTGGTCTTCAGCAGAATGCCTGGGGGTGACCTGGGCAAGTCATTTTACCACCCTGAGTCTCAGATTACACACTCAGCTACAAAATAGGCACCTAATAATGCTTCCTACACCGAAGCTGGGATGAGATAACTTGCTGTAAAAGTTGCACAGTACATGCATGGGACAGCGGCTGGGGAAGTATTAGCTGTTATTACTGTCCTTTAAGGTGTGACTGTTTCTGGTACTATAAAGCAGAATTTAGGCTGTATCACACCTATCTCAAAAACTTTCAAACTCAACTGGCTCTAATCCGAAAGGCGGCCATCCTCTCACCGAATCAGCCCTCCTGGCCTCTCATCTTTCTCTGTGTCCACTCTGGCCTCAACATTCCGCTGGACACAGTAACCAGGAGAGTCCTCTAAAAATGCTTAAAACCTTTCGGTGGCTTCCCCAACACTCCGAATAAATCTTAAGCTCTCCCATCAGGGCCCCCATGACCTCGTGTCCTCCCATCCTCACCCCACTCCAGGACACTGGCCTCATCAGTGTTGCTCACACATTATAAGCTGGATCTTGCCCCAGGGCCTTTGCCCTTGCTGTGCCCTTCTCCAGACTGCTGTATAATTGGCTTCTTCCTGTCCCACAGCTTCAGGTCTAGCCTACCTGACTTTATCATATGTGGGCTGAGGTAGGGGACAACCCTGGAACATAGGTGCTAATCCATCTCCCCAGCTGCCTCTCACAGAGGGCTACAAGAAGGAAGATGAGCCCCAGCCACTGGGCAGGGGGAGCAGGTACTTGCCTGAGGCTGCTGTCAGAGAAGAAGTGGATGTTTTTTCTCAGGGTTACATAACCTTCCTTTGCTGAATATGGATTACTTGCATCATTAAAAAATAAGTTGTTTTAAAATTAAGATTGTAAACATGCCCCAGGGACATGATTATTCTCTCTGAGCTTTGGGATGGCCAGATCCTGGAAGGGGTGGTAAAGCACGAGGAGGAGATTCAGGTGATACCTTTGGGGTGCTCTGCACTGGGCCCCATGATGGGGGGTCCCATCCAGCCAGGGTGGGGGTCCTGGGAAAAGCCAACCAGACGCCCAGCACTGGGTGATTTGTGGGGCAGGACAGGCGGGGAGCACTGAAAGCTCAGCTCTCGCACTCTGGCCCTGACATTCACAAGCCATTAATTCTGCATCGAAGGAATTTTCTGAAAAGCCTTTCCCCCAACTTTTTTTTTTCTTATCCTAAAAATAAAATTAAAAAAAAAAAATTTAAAGGAGAAGTAAGCCGTCGGCTGCTCCAAATCATCTGTGCTCTGAGGGGAAGCTGATTCTCCAGCTGCCAGGGAAGTGCAACTGGACGGGCACAGAACCAGAAGCTGGGACCAACGTCCACCATCCACTGGGCAGGTAGGAAATGCTCCCCATGCCAGGGGAGGGGCTGTAGGCCCAGAACAGGGGATCATGGGCTTGGAGTCCAGGCAGTTACCCTGAGCATGGCCTCAGCCGAACTTGGTCTCCAGGGGCCATTAGCTCCACAGGCCCAAAATACCACCCTGACCTTATCACACTGCATGCAATCTCACCATCAGCACCACCCTCCCTCAAGTCTCATGTAGCTTCAAATTTCCAAAACACAAACCCCTGAGAGCAGGGGGAGGCTGCTCTATCACATCAGTGCCCCCTGCCCCCTGTCTTGCCCCTTCAGTCCACAGGATCACTTTACTAAGTCCAAAGCTGGATAGTCTCTCCCTGATGTAAACCTTCCCCTGACTCCCGACTGTCTTCGGGATAAAGTCCCAGCTCCCTAGCCTGGCATTCCAGGCCCTTCCCCATCTGGCTCTTGCCAGCTGCTCAGGACTCAAATCTCGCCTCCTTCCTCCGCCCCACCCTCTGCTCTGTCCGCATCAATTTTTGCAGTTCCTCAAACGTGGCCACATCCTACCCCCAGCCCCCTCTCCCGGGGACTCCAGAACCTTCGTAAATGTTGTTCCCTCAACAGCCAATGCCCTTCCCACACCTCTGAGTCACTCAAACTTCCCCAGGCTTCCCAGTTCTCTGTGTCATGAGCCAGGCTGTTCCCTCTTCCAGATGTGCCCAGGCAGCAGATTTCCAGTCATCCTTCAAGGTGCTGCTCAAAATGTCCCTTCCTTGGCAAGGGTGCCATGCTGGTGACCACTGTCACATTGTCTTTCACAGCTGAGCTTCTCCAGGGCAGAAACTGTGCTGTGTGGGATTTACTAAGTAGAAGATACTAATTTTGCTTAACATGTGAATGACTGTATTCAGCTGCTTTCAGTACAGAGACTGAGAACAACACAGCCACACTGAGCTCCTGTAGAACCAAGGGAAAAGTATGGGTCAGCCAATTGCCCACTGTGTGTGGCAGGTACTCAGGCCCTGGCAACATTGGGCTGCTAGTTTGGGTGCTTCTAAGAACCTCAGTTTATCCCTTTCTAAAATGGGATGACCAGTGCTGGATGGCCTCTGCTGTCTTCTGAGAGCAGGCTGCTGCAGCAGGACCCCTCCTCCTTCTCCTCCAGCTGGTGGCCTCCTGGGGCCACAGCTCAGCTCTGCCATTCTCCAACGAAAAGTCTGACATAATTGATTTCACTACCAACTGTAACTGTGTTGCCTTTCTCTTCCCAGAAAGCCACTTGGAGCCAGAGCTTGAGGAGCCTGTGTCTCAAACCTGGCATCCTGCGCACAGACCCCTCCAAACCTCAATCCTACCACACGTGGCACAATGAGGCTGACAGAGTGGGCACCTGGCAGGTTGCAAGCCACAGTGGTTCTGCCCAGGCACAGACCACACTGGCTGTCAGAGCTCTATGCTTGGAAGTGCAGGGCACCTTCCTGCCTGAAGTTTTTGATTGCTATTGAGCGGTGACCCTGGGAAAGAGAAGTTTTCCTGCCGCAGAGCTGAAAGCACACACACACACACACACACATGCACACACACACACACACACATTTTTGTTTTCAGTATTACACGCAGACTATGGGGCAGCCTGCCCTCTCTGCACCCTGGCTGGGAGCTGGGCTGCCTGAAGCATACCCCCGCCCCCACCCCCCGAAGCTGGGCCCCCGAGGAGTCACCCTCCATGGCAGCCAAAGGGAGTTTTTAAAACTGCAAAGCACCACACGCAAAGTGGGACCCTGGACTGGATCCTGGAACAGAAAGAGGACATTTGTGAAATCAAGTCTGGGGTTAAGTTCAGAGTATAGCAATGTTGGTTTCTTCGTTCTGACAAATGTACCATTGTTAGTGTACACTGACAATGGGGGAAACCGGGTGAAGGGTAGACTCTGTTCTGTCTTTGATACTTTCCTGTAAATCTAAAATTATTCCAAAATTAAAATTTTACTAAAAAAAAAAAAAAAAGAACTGCAAAGTGCAATCAACATAAACCCAACTTTGCTGCTGGGCCCTGAAGGCTCCGCTTGACCTAGCCCTGCCCCTTTGCGACTCCCCACCCCCTTCCACTTTGTCCAGAGGCACCTTTTCCTCAGCTTGGACAATTTGCCTCCTCTGGGCTCCCACAGCCTCCTGGCCTCTCTCCTAAGTGGAGCAATTTTGCATTTGTTCATCGGTTGTCCACTTAAGCCTAATTGTGTATCCAGTCTTGGGACCCAGATCTGAGTAAATGCAAGTCCTGTCTCTATTAGGCTAGGAACTCTGTAAGAGCAGGACTGGGCAGAGGCGCCCAAAACAGTGACTAGAGAGTGAGAGCAAGGGGGAACCAAGCAAGGTGCATAATGGCAGTCTGACAGACACAGAATAATAGATCTCAAAAGCAGGGCATAGATAAAGATGGCACTGTGGTTTACTGCTTAGCTGTTAACCAAAAGGTCAGCTGTTCAAATCTACCAGCCACTCCTTGGAAAACCCATGTGGCAGTTCGACTCTGTCTCTCTCACAGGGTAGCTATAGGTTGGAATCAGCTCAATGGCAATGGGTATGATCTACTATTTAGGATACATCTATCAGTCCCATCCTGCCCAGATCAAAGATGCATGAAGAAAACCAAGATACAAGGAAACAATTCATCCAAAGGACTTAATGGACCACGTGAACCTGAGCCCAGAAGCACTAGGTGGTGCCCAACCACCACCACTGGCCATGCTGACAGGGGTCACAATAGAGGGTCCTGCAGGGAGCAGGAGGAAGATGTAGAACAGAATTCAAATTCACAAAAGAGATGAGACTTACTAGTCTGACCGAGACTGGAGGAACCCCAAGACCCCAGCCACCAGACAGACACCCTTCCAATTCAGAACTGGAGCCATGCCGGCAGCGTGCCTTCCAGGGAAGCATCACATAAGCCAATAAAACCAACCATAAGGCCTGTGAGAAACGTGCTCCTTAGGTCAATCAAGTCTAAAGACCAACTGGGCCACATTGGCCCAAGAGCAAAGATGAGAGGGCAGGAAGGTCCAAGAAAGCCAGGAAGAAGGGAGGCAGGGAACACAGGGTGGGAAGCAAGAGAGCGCTGACACATTGCAGGCACTGCCACCAATGTCAGGAAACAATCTGTGTATAAAGTTTGAATAAGAAATTAATCTGCTCGGCAAACATTCATCTAAAACACAATAAAAATATTTTTGAAAGGAAAAGAGCCACTAAACTTTGTTAGACTGTGGCTTCCGGCAAAGCGCACCCCTCCTGCGATACTGTTTATTCCACAGATGCTCCCAGTTAGCACGCAGATTAGGTGAGGATTTGAACCTGCACTTGCTACTCTGGGAACACTGTGGGTCTGGGGTCCACTGAGCTGACACCTCCACTGAGGGAAGCCTGGGGCCCAGAAGGAGCCACAGGCTTTGTGTGTGCCAGTCCTGGAAGAAAGAAACACAGACTCCATTCTTGGGGCTTCTGGCAACAGCCCCCCTACCGCGGAGGAAGCCGGCTGCTGGTGAGAAAGGAAACTGCAGTACCCCCCAGGGGCTAACGAAGATGCTGGCTTCCTGGAGAGGCTGGGGAAGGCAGGGATGGCCACGGGGGCCAGAGGACGACAGTCAGGAGGTCTGACTCTGAGCCAAAGAGTAAAAGCAGCGTGAAGGAGTGCTTCAGGGAAGCTAAGTCACAGAGGTTTCCCCAGGACACATGGTGCGGCAATCCCCCGTCTGGCCCCAGGCTGCCTGCATCAAGCAAGGTGAACAGGACAAATGGCAATGGACACAGAGGCCGAGGACGACTCTGTCAGAGTTTCAGGGAGGCCTGTCTTGGTTTCCTCTCTGGAGGAGGTAGGTCTCTGTAGCTCCAGGCCACTCAGGTCGCCCCTGCTAGTTGGACACCGTCTGGAAGGACTGTGTGAACCAGCCAGCCAGGCCACCCTGAATGAAACCACAGGGTCAAGCATGCAATGTCCACCCACCTATAACTGGCACATCTCCAGCTCTGTTGGCCAAGCCGGGCATAGACTGGAGGGCCAGGCCCCAGCCTCAAGGCCAGAGGCCTGGATGAACCAAGCACATACTGTGTGCAGGAATCATGCACAGTGTAACTTTATAGTCACCCAGGGGCATACACACTCTTGTTATCCATTTTAGAGATACAGAAGCCAAGGCTTCCGGCATGTTATCGCCGATTGAATTGTGTCCCCCCAAAATATGTGTCAACTTGGATAGGCCATGATTCCCAGTGTTATGTGGCGGTCTTGCATTTTATGATCTATATAATTGTCCTGTGTGTTATAAATCCTAATCTCTGCCGGTGGTTAATGAGGCAAGATTAGGTTATGTTAAAGAGGATTAGGGTGGGACGCAACACCCTTATGCAGAGGTCACAGTCCTGATCCAAGGTAGAAAAGTTTCCCTGAGGTGTGAGACCAAAGGACAGAGAAGCCAGTAGAGAGAGGGGGACGTCCTAATACCAAAAGAAAGAAGACTTAGCAGAGGAGCACGTCCTTTGGACCTGAAGTCCCTGAGCAGAGAACCTCCTAGCTCTGGTGGGAGGTTGATGTCAAGACATAAGGAGTTACTCAAGGAATGCTGAGCTCACAGAACAGAAGTAAGCACCTTTCCCCCAGAGCTGACAGAGTCTTCTTCTAGATCTGATGTCCTAAATCCAGACCTCCAGCCTCCTAAACTACAAACAAATAAATTTTTGCTTGTTAAAGTCATCTACTTGTGGTATTTCTGTTATAGCAGCACTAGATAATGCCATCATGGGGCTGCTGGAAAGGGACACAGACCACAGCAGCTCTCAATACTAAGCTCTACAGGTGCTCAATGAATGTTTCCAACTAACTACGGGGAACCCGAGGCAGAGGCTCGGGGGTTCCCAAAGAGAGGGTGAGCCACACAGCATGAGCCACTCCAATGCTTCCCAAGGCTGAACATCTGAGGCTACACCAGGAACTCTACCCTTACCCAGGACAAGGTGTCGGGAACTGAGAACGAGGCCTGCCTGCTTAGAGTCCACCCAGGAACCACTGACACAGCCTCTGATTCAAGCAGCCATTGTTTTGTTAGCTGGATGCAGCCCCGAGACCCCAAGCCCCCCCTTTTCGAAGCTGTTTCTCATTCCGCCTGCCTGGCTGCTGCATTTCCAGCCTTCCTCCCAGGTCCCAGAGGAGCACAGCGTGGGACGGGCAGCCGTGCTGCCTCCCTGGCCCGAGTGAAAAGTCCTTCCCTCCTGGCCCCGCTATAATGGGGGTGGAGGTACAGAGGGCTGCATATCCAGGTCCTCTTCACCCCGGAAGTTTCTGTCCCAGCATCCTCCCCTACAGGGGACTCCAGGCCCAGAGAAGCTGAGGGTTCAGCTGCCTCCAGGAGGTACATTCCTCTCTCCTGGGTCTGGGGGTCTTGAAGCTGCCAACTCACACCCTCCTCCTAGTCCCCTAGGGTTAGGAGCTGATCTAGGTCCTCCTCTCAGCCTAGCTGCAGGCTCCACTCAGCGGGCCCTCTGACACTCCACAACTAACTGCTCCTGTGTACAGCTGAGAGGGCAGGGCTGGGTTGAGGCTCTCCGCAGACATTTCTGGGCCAGGTCCCAGGTTAGGGATACAGGCAGCCATGATGATCCTTCTCTAGTTACCCATGTCCCAGCTCAGGGGTCCAGCCCCAGGCCAGGAAAAGGACAGCTTTACAGTAATAACTATACAACAACATCAACAACAGTAAGCTGCTACCATTTTCTCTGTGCCTTTTCCTTCTGCCTGCAGTCCCCATTTAAGCAACACTAAGCCTCAGTGAGTTGATGCCCCTTTACAGCAAAGGAAACTGAGGCACAGAGAAGTGAAGTGACTTGTCCAGGATCTCACACACAGCCAGAACAGCCAGACCAGGTCTCAAATCTAGGTACACGCCAGCCCGAGTCCACAGCCAGAGCACAGCCTCATTACCCACCACTCTGGCCAAAAGCTGCCAGGAATTCAGCCACTAGAGGCTGGAACAGCCCTGGATTTGTGTGCTAGGGAAACTGAGGCCCCATCAAGGGGGACAACCACTTCTGGATGGCTCAGTCCCAAGTGCCCCAAATGTAGATGGCGGGCAGAGCCCCATGAAGGGGGGGCGGCAGTGGGGAGTGACTGCCAGCCCGTTTAGCTCCTTCCTGGGCCTGGCCTCCATGTGAAGGCCTCTGCCCACTGCCCCCCCATTATTTACCGATCAAAGCCTAAAGTGCTACATGATTAACGCCCCACTGGGGCCGCGCTGGCTTCATAATGGAGCCGCCAGTGATTTATCGGGTTTCAGGGCAGAGGACGATGGATAGGGCGATGGATGGGGCGGGGAGGGCCTCTAGCTGCCTCTGCCAGACCCTGGAGGCATCCACTATCAGCGGGACGCGGGTGGTGCAGGGCTGTATGGTGCAGCCTTGGCCTAAACATGGGCTTTGGGAAGAAGAAAACGGCTGTGTTCTGGGGTAGCCAGAATCCAAATCCACGTGGCTTGCGCCAGGAGACTTTCTGGGCCTGTCCCCACGTGGGGATGACTGTTTCCATGGCAATCCCCATACCATCTTCAGAGCTGGAGAAGCCCCCGGGAGCCACCTGGCCCAGCAGTGGGTGGTGGGGACTGGGCAAGTTCCTCCTGTGCCTGCTGGCACCTGGCAGCACAAGCAGGCTGTGGCCACAGGTCTCTTTCCAAGCTGATCTGACTGTGGTCCTGTCTTCCCCAAAACTCCTGCTGCCGGCAGGACAGGGTCCAAGCTCTTGGCCTGCATACAAAGTCCCACAGATTCCAGCTTCTGCTCCCTCCCTGCCTGCTATCCAAGCCATGCTTTATCACATCACTCTACCTGGAGCATTGCTTCCCTGCAAGTCTCCTCAAAGTCCTGTTCAGTGCCCCGTCCTCCAAGACGCCATCCCTGATTCCTTAGTCAGAGTGCAGTGCTAGGTAACCCATGTCTACTGATAAGATCTCCTACCTGACCACTTCTGGGGGCTTCCCATCTCTTCTGGAGAGTCTGCCATATCACAATGCTGAGGATCCTCCTATATTCCAGTGAACTCTCCACGGAGCCTGGAGGGACACCTGATGCTGTTAAGGAGGCAATGGATTCTGGTAGGTGAAGGTGGGAGACAGCTGCAGCCTGGAGGGCAGGGACAAGAGCCCACTGGGAAGCCTTCACTGCTACCCGTAATGGCCCAAGAAGGAGAACTTCCTTGGGCTTCAATTTCTTCACCTTTAAAATGGGCTAAAATCAGTGGTTTGAACTAGTTTGAACCAGTTCAGTCATGTCCAACAGAATGAATTCAGAATAAATACAAATTTTTTAAAATTGGGGTGAAATGAAATAATAAGTGGAGCAGGGAAAAATTATGGGTGGAAGCCCTGAAATGGAAAACTCAGAGAGGCATAGTGAGTCCTATCAGGTGCCTAACTCAGAAGGCTAGATTATTGCCGGGACTGTGGAGAGAGACAAACATTCAAAGAAGAGCAGGTGGCTGCCTTCTTTGAGAGGGGCAGTGCTGTTTCCAACTCTGCCGGTCAAGAGATTTGGTTGCTATGCGACACACATGCTGCCCTTGTTTTCTAAGAGAGAGATTAAGTTTCCAGCAAGGCTTTGATGGTAATTTTTTCCCATTCCAGCCAGTTCACTCTCATTTTTCAAACTCGGGTCCATTTGAGTTTCACTTTGTCAGTCATGAATGAACCAGGCAAAATCAGTTTGCAGCCCTGCTTAAAATGGGCCCATTGGCCCATTTCCACTATGATCTTGAGGGTCCCTTTGGCTCACGCTCTGTGGGTCAATGATATGGTAAGAACCAGAGAGTAATGTATGGAGCAGAGAGGAATAGTGTGCTGTCACCGGACAGGGAGAACAGTGGAAGCTGCATATAGGTGGGCATGTAAATTTATACGGGACTGTACATTTTCACTCAGACATGTTAAAAAAAAAAAAGAAAACAAAAAGAAAACAAAACAAAAAAAGAACCAGAGAGTAAAAGTGATGAGCACAAGTGTGTAGGCTGACTGCTCCCATACTCCCTCTTACTGCTTTGAGACCTCAGGTAAGTCACTTAACCTCTCTGGGTCTGCTTCCCCTTCTGTAGGTTTGGGATAGCACCCATATCATTCAGAATCTGGGATGATTAAGAAAAACTATATGTAAAGTGCTTTGCCAAGTGCCCAATGCAGAATAAGTTTTCCAGAAACAGCAATAATCATAATACTAATGGGGTCAGCTCCAGTGTCAGAGTAGCTTCCCCACAACACTATGACCAGCTCAGATGGGGAAACTGAGGCCCATCAAGAGGAAGGGATGCTCATTCCTGGAGGCTTCCATCCTCACCTTCCCTTTCCTAAGCATACAGTCTCTGTTCCCCACATCTGAAACCAGGACGTGAAAGCCAGCCTACTCCTTAATTTCCATAAAAAGTCAGCTGCTGTAGGTACACAAGGGTATCCTTGCAGGACTGATGTCACAGCCTCCCACGTGGCCTCTGCCGCGTATCAGGCCACCCCGTTCTCCCATCTAAGCCCACTGAGTTCTTCTTCTCACTTTACAGATGGCGACACAGAGGCTCAGATAAGACATGTGACTTACCCTAGGCCACAGCTATAAACATGCAAGGCCAGGATTTGAACTTAGAAGTTGGCACCACAGTCTAGCTTTCACTCCTCACTCTGGGCCTTGACTGCGGGCACATCCAAGGTAGGCACAGATCCTTGATCCACCCTCTTGGCAAACACCTCAGCAGTGAGGTGGCCTCCTGGAGGAAGCAGGCAACCTGAACTACAGTATCCAGCTTGGTCCCAGGCTGGGGTCAGAACCCCCAGTGTCACTGTTTAAAGGGGTCTAGTTACTCATTCAAAGTGATCTTTCAACTCACTTCACTCACTTACATATCCAAAAGACGAGGGAGCTCACTCTCTCCAGAGGAAGAAATCTTCAGAGATGAATGCAGCTCTGGTCTGATGTCACCTCCTCTAAAGGACTTCTTTGACCCTCTTTCCCTCAGCTCCCCCTGCCTTGCTAGCTGTTCCATGTCTTCGTTGTCCCTTGTTCCCCCCAGCTTCCTTGAAAGAACCGGTCATCTCCAGCCTCTGCAGATGCCCTGGCCCACCATCACCCCATCGAGTCACTGCAGTGTTGGCTCTCAACTTCCATCTGGGGCCTGCCTACAGGTACTGCCCTACAAGGGAGTTTTGTGTACAGGGCCTGGCCAGAACTTCTGTGGCTGAGCCTGAGGTGGAACTGCAGAATCCCAGTGCAGCCAGCCTAGGAGTTCCCAGTTAGCACTGACCATCACCTGGCAACTGGCCATCACCTGGCATGGGCCTACAGGTGGAATCAGACAGCCAGTTGGCAGATCCCAACCCCCCACTTAGCAGCTGTGTGACCTTGGGACAGCCCCTGTAACTCTCTAGAGCTCTGTGTCCTCATCTATAAACCAAGGATAATACTGTGGCAGTGAGATTAAACACACAGAGTCTGCGAAGCACGAGCACAGAGAAGCTGTTCAGGACGGTGAGCTCAGTGATGATTCCTACCCAGACACACCCTCGCTACCTCCTTCTCACTCTGGTCTGATCCCACTTCCTCCAAGGGCCTTCCTGACCCTCCCTCCTCCAAGTTCTCCCTGTCTGCCTGGCTGTTCCACACCTTGAGCATGCTTTTCCCAGGTGCATTTTCTCTCTCCTGGTAATTACCATGTCTCCCTGCCGTTTCCTGGGCCCAGCATGTGAGATTTAAATCTACCCACATCCAAAGAGAGAGAGACTGGCCTTGTTTTATAGCAAGAAACTATGAGGCCCAGAGAGGGTGAACGATTCACTCTGGTCACGTAGCACTTGGGCAAGAGAATGGGACTCTACACACAGGGGCTTGAGGCTGATGACATGCTTGAGGTGGGTAGTGATGTTAAGCATCTCCTGGTCCAAACCCTCCTGGCTGTCTTCCTAGTCAGAAGATCATCTCAGCTAGCCCTGCAGGAATCCCCTTTCCCACTGTCCCACCAAGGTCTCTGCTGACACCCCAGGCTTGGGGAGCTCACTGCCAGCCCCTGGCCCGAGGTCTTCCTTATGGAAACCAACGTGCAAAGCCCATCTCGGGAGCCTGTTCTTCCTCCACCCCCACCTCTGTTTCAGCCCCTAAATTGGTTCAGAAAACGCCTTCTTGACTGTAAGCACCCACCCACCACATGCCAGCTTCAAACTGCCTGAGGGTTTTTTTCCACCTTTCCTATAAAAAGACACCTTGAAAATGCAGCACTGTCATTTGCCTGCCAGTTTTCCTTTCGATTTAAAAATACAACTGTTATGGTCATTCAGAGGCTGAGGGACGTGTGTGAGGAGTTAAGACTCAGTCTGCCTGTTCCTTGCTGGGTGGCCCTGAGCCTCAGTGCCCCCACTGACAGCACGTGGTAATGTCCTGGCTCCTTCTCACCTCAACCAGGCTGTGACTTGAGGACAGGGAACTCAGTCATATTCAGTGGAGGCTACCTCCTCATTCGATTTCTCTCCCAGAAAACTCCAACAGCCCCAAATATGCCAGAAGGAGAGATAAAGCTGGAGGCCACTGGGGCTGTCCAAGGGCCTCTACTCTGATCTCATACCTCAGCAGCTCCCCCTTCTCCAGCCAATTCCAGGTTTCTAAGAGTTCACTGTCTTGACAGGTGGCCAGTAGAGGACAGATCCAGCCATGGGAGAAACTGGGTTCCCAGAGGCCACCCAGATGGAGCTTCTGGAGCGATGGCAGCTTGTGGGGTTCCTGGCAGGGTCTAGGGTTCAGCAGGAAACCCCAAAGGCAGCAGTGGGATCTCGGGCTTCCAGAGCCCTGGCTGAGGCACCTCAATGAGAGGTCAGACATCCCTGGGGAACAGATGGAAAGGCAGGGCCCTGGGACCCAAGTCCAGCCCTGTCCAGAGCACCCCATGCTGGAGAAGTCAGGCCAGACAGGGATTAGGAAGGACAAGGATTCTAGGTCCCTTACACACCTAAGACCAAACTCATCCTCTTCTTCAGACACAGACCTTTCTACCCAATATCCATCCAGATGCTGGGCCAGACTCTGGGCAGTTGTCCTCTCCTTTACCCTGCCAATTACCACCTCTGGGGCTGCCATCCCGGCCCCAAATCTCTCTTGGGCCCACCTGCTTGCCTCCATCCTTCAGCATCACCTTGGACCAGGATCTTCACATCCAAGAGAGCAAGGCCCCCACCCCCCAGCATCTCCATGACTACCCCCCAGGGGTAACCTCCACAGACCTGGGCCACAGTAGGTGCTCAAGAAGCATTTATGAAAAAATGTATGAATCTCGTGCCTGCAAGGGAGCACCAGCCTTCCCACTACCCTCCCTGCCACCACTACAGAGTTCCATCAGCCACTGAGGGCCTTTCTAAAATAATAGTATTAAAACTAATGATAGCAAATTTGCAGGATTCAAAATCCACACAAAAATCAGTTGCAGTTCATGAGAACAAGGGGTGTGCAGTTCAAGAACTCTACTAAAAGACCAGAATTGATGGTCTAAAAGCCTGGAGGGTCCCCTGGGAACATGGCCCCTAGATTTGCTGCTGGCCCTGACCTGAAACCAGTACTGAGGTCAACACTTCAGACAAGAATGGACTGAACTTGGGGACACAGTGTGAGCATGTGGTGTGTGTACTTTATGGTTTCATACATTTATAGGAGGCTGTCCCACTGGTTTCTTTCTAGATGGGGGAGGAGAGAGTGGAGAAGAGGGGACAGGTGTTTGTTAAGAGGATTCTAGAAGAGTGAAAATGAGAAATGTACTGTCACAGGGTGAGGAGAGCAGATAGAGTTCCAGATAGGCGGGCATCCAAAATTGGGTTTGGATTGTATACTGTTACTTAATCATAATTTAAAAAAAATTGAAAAATCAGTTTTGTTCCTATACACCAGCAATAAACAAGCTGAAAAGGAAATTAAGAAAACAATTCTGTTTATAATAGTATCAAAAAGAATAAAATACCAGTACTTATGAATCAATTTAACCAAAGAGGTGACATGTATGCTGAAAACTATAAAACATGTCTGAAGGAAATTAAAGAAGACCTCAATAAATGGAAAGACATCCATGTTTATGGACTGGAAGACTTAATATTATTAAGATGACAACACCACCCACAGCAATACACAGATTCAGTGCAATCCTTCTCCAAGATATATAAAGAACCCCTATAACACAACAACAACAACAACAAAATCCAGTTTAAAAATAGGTAAAGGACTTGAGTAGACCTTTCTCCAAACAAGATATATAAATGATCAATATGCTCAATATCATTAGCCATTGGGGAGATACAAACCAAAACCACATGAGGTATTGCCTCATATCTACTAAGACGGCTACACTTAAACAAACAAACAGACAAATAGAAAATAATAACTGATAGCAAGGATCTGGAGAAACCGGAACCCTCCTGCATTGCTGGTGGGATTGTAAAATGTTACGGCCACTGTGGAAAACAGTTTGGCAGTTCCTCAAAGAGTTAAGCATAGAATTACCTTATGACCCAGCAATTCTCCTCACAGATACATACTCAAAAGACTTGAAAGCAGAAACATAGATATGTGTGATACCAGTGGTCACTGTATCATTATTCACAATAGCCAAAAAAATGGAAACAACCCAGAAGTCCACCAACAGATGAATGGATAGACAAAATGTGGTATATACACACAATGGAATATTACTCAGCCATAAAAAAGGAATGAAGTGCTGATATATAATCCAGTGTGGATGAACTTTGAAGGTGTTATGCTGAGGGGACTAAGTCAGACACAGAGGGACAAACACTGTATGAATCCACTTATATGACGGGTCAAGAACAACTGAACGTATAGAGACAGAAAGTGAGACAGAGTTTACCATGGGCTGGGGAGGGAGAGTTATGTGAGGTGCTGCTTAATGGGCACAGAACTTCTGTTTGGGATGATAAAACAAACAAACAAAAAACTAGGTATAGATAGCAGTGATGCTTACACAACACTGTGAATGTGCTTATGACCATGGTTAAAGGATTAAATGGTAGATGATTAAATGATTAAAATGGTAAATTTCATGTTACGTACAATTTATCACAATAAACAAAAAAATTTTTAATACAATGAACCCAATTAAAACTGTTCCTAAGTAACTGTTTCCTAACTAAAGATCATGCTGGAACACTAACTAAATGATTAGTTAATTCTAAGTCCTATTGATAGGACCTAGCCCGTTTTCATGTTTGCTCAACAGTTAATAAGCTTCCACTTGTTTTTAAAAGAACTGATAATTGCAAACACATGAGCCAGGCTGTTACCAAGAGCTGTACATGTATTATCTCACTGAATTCCCACAACAATCCTAGGAGGTAGGCACTGTATTATCATTCCCCTTCTACAGAGGAAGAAACTGAGGTGCTAATTCAGATCAAGGTACAACTCTGGCTAAAACCCTTCATGGCTCCCATGCCCGTAGGATACATCTCAGGCTTCCCAATGCACCTTCCAGGCCCTCTACCTGCTCCCCTTTTCTCCCACTTTCCCCATGGCTGCCAACCACCCACTGTGTCCCTCCTGCAGGCCTCTGTACACGTGGTTGCCTCTGAGACTTCTTTCTCTTCTACAGCCTTGACCTGGCTAATGTTTGCTCATCTTTCCACTGCACTTTGATAGTACTCCCCTAGAAAACCTTGGCACTCTTATTGGGCCCCCCTGTGCCCATGCTCCCCCATCAAAGCCTGCAGCACTCTGTGTGGTGGCTGCCTTGCAAACTCTGGCCTGCCTGCACCGTCCGCAAGAACAGACAATGTGAGTCATGCTCGACATGGGTCCCCAGTGCACAGCATAGGGCCAGAGATATAGTAGATGCTTGGCAAATGTCTACTGAGTTGCTCTCTGTTTCCATCTGGGGCTCAGAGGTAGCACTTAATGGAGCATTTACAAGCTATAGAACAAGATAAATCAGGTCACTGCCAACCTGTGTTAGTGGTGTCCACTGGGGAAATAATAACAACTCAGCTAGTACCTACCTGGGGCTTCCCAAGTACCAGGCACTAAGTGTGTTATGTGAATGAATTTATTTAGTCCTTAAAACAAACCTTTGAGATAAGGATTGTTGGGGGGGAGTGTTTTACAGATAAGGCTCAGAGAGATTAAGTCACTTACCCAAAGTCACACAGCAAGGAACTGACAGAGCAGCCTACGTATGAACCCAGGCGGCCTGGTGTGAAGTCCAAGTTCCTAACATCGTATAACCGGTGGGTTAGCAATAACCTGGAGCAAGAATAACCATCACCCTACCCTGGCTGTACATACAGCTTCACGAGAGACCCAGGCTCTGGGGGGCCTTGTGGAGATAAGGCACTGGCCTGGGAGCCGGGCTGGGTGAAGGGCAGAGGGGTGTGAAGGACACGGGGAGATAAGCCTAGGGAGGCCTCAGCTGAGAGCCTGCCTGGCCTTAGGGTGGCTACGATGCCCTGGGACACTCTGTCCGCAGATGAAGTCCCAGGAGAGGTCCTGCCCCTTCAGCAGGGTGAGTCACTGCACTGGGCCCTGCTGGGGACATGGAACCGTGGGAATCAGGAAGGTTCTTGCAGAGAAGGAGGGCAAGACGAACAGTGTCCTGAGGAATCCCATGGCTCAACTCACACCAAGAGGCCAGGACACAGGGCCTGGAACCTGCCCAAGGAAGTCCTGGAGGGTGGCCCAAACCCAGCTCTGGCCTCACAGGGACTTTCCTCTTAGAGCAGGATCTACAGCTTAAGGGCTGACTCCCCACCCAGCTCTTCCAGCCCTGAAACCCCCAGACCAAAGCTGCTCAGCTCAAACACAGTCACGTTGTGGGGGAGGGGACGGAGCTCTGGGACAGGAACAGTGGATGTCCCAACAAAGGCGCCAGGCTCCTGAAGAGCACAGAGCCCGTTTGGCCACCCCAAACCCAGGCCTGCAGGCAGCAGACCTAATTGGCCCAGCTCACCCACCATGACCTTTATCTTCAGGGTGGCTAGATGGTTGGTGGGCAGCAAGGGAGCCTGAGAGCGGGAGAAGGAATCCGAGTTATCTCAAAGCCCCAGTGTTGGGGACGCCCACAGAGGAATAATTAATCTCCAGAGTGTTGCCACAACCTGAAGACTAGGAAGGCGGGATGGGGCTGGGCCACCAGGGTCTGGGATCAAGGAGGCTAATCACCAGGAGAAGGGGAAGCTCCACACTCTGCAGAGGGAGAAACTGAGGCTTCCTTGTGGAGTGTGCAGCCTGAGACTGAAACGAATTCATCAGGCTCAAGCCTAGATGGACAGTGTGCAAGAGGCATGGGGTAGGATGTTAGGAAGTCATTTCAGAGCCTCACCCTCTAAGGTTGAAACGGGGATCACTAAACATTCTGCCCAGGGCCACTGGAAGAAGAAATCCCTTCCCAGTGGTGCTTCCTTGAGGGCAAAAGCCAGACTCAGCTGTCTAGCAATGGAAGCACAAAGTCCCCCCTCCCCTGCACAATGCCCTCCAAGGTCACAGAACCTTAAAATATATACATAATCTCCCCAGCCTGCACCCCAGCTGCTTTACAGCCCATTCTCAGATTCCTGAGCCCCAGGCCTTCCCAGCTGTGTATGCTCCTTAGCTAGCCCATCTTCATTTCCCTGGCTCTGAACCCCACAGCCCTCTCCTACCCTGACACACCCCTGCTTTGCAGACACCCTGATTGAACTCCCTCCACAATCTGGGCCCCACTGCCTGCCCACCTAAGCCACCTGGGACTCTCCCAACAACACATACTCTGACTTCATGTCTGTGGCAGACAGCCTGGGTTCAAATCCTTCCTCTGCTGGTTCCCAGCTGTGTGATTTTGAGCTAGTGACTTAGCCTCTCTATGCCTCAGCTGATAAGATTAAAACTTATTTCACAGGGCTGTTGTGAGAACTCAGAGTTATTACATGTATAATGAACTTAGTAGACATGCCACAAGTGTGATTCTTTACCCCCATATTCCCTGTGCCCAGTACATACTGAGTGCTCAGTAAATGTTTATTGAATGACTAAAAGCTGGCCTCAGGCACACACCTATTTGCCAACCATGTGGCTCTCTCAGAGCACCTACAGGTTCCAAACACCTGCGTCTCATGCACACCCAAGTCTGCCTTGCTGCATGAGTGTCCCTACAGCACACACCTCCCTGACACACACGGCTGGAGCTCACACTCCTGTCATTCTCACCTTGCCTCCTGCCCCCAGCCGCACAGCTGTGTGCCTCCCTGCACACTTGCCACACCTGTGCACACATCTGCCCATTCCCCAAACGCAGTGGAAGCTCCTGGAGGGGCACACACCTTTATTCTGGCACGCATGCACTTGCTGAACGCTCAGCATGCACCTGTAACTTCGGTGCCTACACCTAGGTTATTTGTGAGTCTTTAGCTCTCTTCAGCACGCACCTGAGTACCAATCCACACATCTAGAGATTCCTCCCGTACACACCTAGCTATGTACACCTGTTAACTCTGCACTCACAGTGAAGTCCCCGAATGAGCCCACCTGGCCAGTACGTTCACCAGTGCTCTCGCTCAGCGGACACCTGTGGCCTCCTTCAGCGCACACCTAGATCCCTGCGCGCGCATCTGGGTGCCGGCAAGCTCACACCTATGGCCAAGTCAGCGCATGTTTCCTCTCAAACCTTCAGCTAGTTTTCCCCTACTCCCGCCTGCTGGGCGTACCTGGATGTTGCGCTTGCTCTCGCAGGCCGGCCCGGTGCCCTGCACCACGCTGTCGAGCACTGCCACCACGTCCGGCGCGGGCTCCACGAAGCAGGCGGTGCGTGCGCCGCGGATAGCGGCTTGCACGTCGGCGAAGCTGAAGGCGCAGAGCGCGGCAGGGGCTGCACGGGCCGAGGGGGTTCCCGGAGGCCGCTCGAAGACCGCAAAGAGCAGCTCGCGCGCCGGGAAGACCGAGACCAGGCGGCTATAGACGTCGCCGCGGCCAGCGCTGCCAGCGCACTGCAAGCCCAGTTGGATGTAGGACTCGGTGAGCTTCTTGGCGTCGCCACCGGCACCGCGAGGCAGGCAGATGCGCGCCAGTAGGCTCCGCGCCTGGCTCTCCTTGTCGCCTGCGCGCGCCTCGCTGTTGAGCGCCAGGTACGCGTAGGACTGTGCGCCTGGCTGCGGGTCTGGCGGGTGCAGAAATGCGCGCACGAAGCCCAACTTGTGCTGCTCCTTCGCGCCCTGTTTAATCTTGAGGATGTTGTCGTCGGAGGGGTTCAGATCGAAGGTGAAGAGCTTGGCCAGGTCCCCGCGAGCATCCAGGGAGCGGATGGCAATCTCAGGCGTGTTCTCGAAGCGGTGGTCCTCCAGGCTGCGGTTACGTGGGAAGAAGGAGCTGCCATAGCCAGTGTACGTGGCGCCCACGAGCAGGCGACTGCCCCCCGCGCCGGCGGCCGGCGGCAGGACTAGCCCCACGGTGGACGCATTTGGGTGGTTGGCAGCTACGTTCAGCATGCTGGGGAACACCGTGACGGGCTCCGCGGGCGGCACGGCGGGCGGGAAGTGCACGGCCACGGCCGAGATGTTGCCCCGGCGCCGCAGCTGGCAAAAGCCCTGGTAAATGGAGCCGCACACGACCACCAGGCCCTGGCCGGGGTCCAGTTGCAGGATCTTGTTGTAGTTGTCGGTGAGGCGCCGGGGGTGCTCGCACGAGGCCTGCGGCAGCTGCGGGGCGTGGCACAACGGGCTGTCGGCCACGGGGCCCACGGCCGCCTCGGCCTCCAAGCTCAGGTTGGCGCCCGACAGCTGGTAGAGGCGGTTGACGGCCGCCAGGTACACTGTCCCTGCCGCGCCGTCCAGGGCGAAGTTGTTGGTGGGCGTGGGAGAGGGAAAACGGCGCTGGATTTCCAGGGCACTGGTCTGCGCTGCCCCCAAGAGCAGCAGCAGGATCAGCGGGCAACGCGGCGGGACCCGCGGCCCCAGTGGGGGCCAGAATGGCGGGCGCGGCAGCAGGGGGCTGGCCGCGGCGGCCCGGGCGCTAAGGGCTGCACCGCCCGCGGCGCGACGAGCCATCCGGACGTGCGCGGGCTGCGCGGCGCGGCGAGTGCATGGGGCGCGGCGCGGCCGGGAGCCGGGAGCCCGGAGGCGGCAGGAGGCGGGGGGCGGGCCCGGGCCGCGAGGCGCTTCCTGCCCGCGCCACTCGCCCCCGGCCCCGGCGCCCCGGCCCGGCTCAGCCGCGCTGCCGCGGCCCGGGGGCGGGGTGGGGGCGGGTCTGCGGCAGCCACGCCCTCGAACCCCGCCCCCGCCGCACCCCGCTCGGTCCTCGCCTCCGCCACCCCCCTCGGTAGGCGCCACCGTCCCCACTCCCCTCCCCTGCGCGGTGACCCGCTCGGGGGCCCGCGCGCTTCTGTTGGTGGGTCCGGCACCCTACGCCCTCCAGGACCTTCCCGCGCGGCGCCCGCAGCCCGAGTCTCCCTCCCGGGCGCGGCCTCGCCTCGGTCTGCTGCTCCTTTCGCTCCTTCCTTACTCTGGGCCACTTAGCTGGTCTCACTCAGGCTTGTTTTCTCTTTCCTGTCTCTCTCTGTCCCTGACTCTCCTCGCTGTCTCTGTCTTCTCCGTCTCCTCGCGCCCCCGCCCCAGTCCGTGTATGATTCTTTTTAGTCTCCGGCTCTTCTCTCTGTCCCTCCCCTATCTCATTCCCCCCCTCCCCTGTCTCTTTCCCTCTCTCCGTCTCTCTCCTTTTCTGTTCCCGGCTCTCCCTCCCTCTCTTCTCTGTTGCTCTCCGGGTCTTTCCGTGCCCCCTGCCCTGCCTCTCCCCCCATCTGTGTCAGCTCCCTCTCCCTCTCAGCTTTCCAGATCCACAGCCCCTCCCTGTCTCCCATCTCAGACTTCTAATCTCTCTTGCCATCCCCTTCCACAAGGTACTGTCCGAGCCTCAAGCACCCAGGCTTGAGGCACCGCGGGGGCAGGAGGAGGACACCAGGCACCTCGGACCCGCTTGACCTGCCCCCTAATCCCAGCCCCATATAAGGAGTTGTGCAAGTGACAAGGGCAGAGGACCTAGTGCTCAGAAGTCAGACACATAAATACAGAAAACAAGAAGAGAGGAAATAGTTTGACACTGTGCCAGGCCCAATGGGCCAACACCAGGAGTGAGAACTTGGTCCTGGGGCAGGTGACTCACAGTTACCTCCTGTGGCAACCCAGCCTTGCAGGCGGCTGTCATCCTCACCCACTGCACCTCTGTCAGGCACTTTCCCTTTGTTGGGGACTCTGGAAGGATGACACAAAGGACCTAAAATCCCTCAGATTTAGAGTTGGCCACAGATGAGCTGGCATTGGGCGTTCTTCTCCTTCTGTCTAAAAGGAGAGGGGGGAAAGTAGGCCCTGGGGTCAGAGGCAGGTAGTGATTCCAGAGTCAGAGCCCACATGAGAACTGGAGCCATAGCACATGACCACTGTATGGTGGGCACTCAGTAAACTTGTTGATCATGGCTAAAACAGGGCTCCACACCAGGTACTTTGCAAGTCTTTACTCACTTGCCCTCTGATGTTGGTACTGCTATTATTCCCAATTTACAGATACAGAAACTGAGGCCCCAAGAGGTAAAGACTAGCCCAAGCTTCAAAGAACTAGAATGTTTAAAAGTCTAAGTCTGTTCTGTTCTGAAACCATCCTACCCCCAGGCCAGCTCTGGCCTCTCAGAATGGTGCCCCCATCAGACCACCAGTTGCCCTCGAGTGCCCAGTAGCCTACCCTCTGAAGGTGGTCTGGCCTCCAGCAATCCAGACAGGAGTGTTCCTGCTTGGGCAGGAAGGAAGGGCAGGCTTCTGTGTGCCCACTGGGGCAGGCAGGAAAGGCCAGGCCTACAACTCCCCTCACTTCCCTCTCCCCAACACCCTGACTTCCTTCCAGCAATGCTCCCCATCACACCTGCCTTTTTCCAGCCCCTCCACCCCCTGCCTGGCTTCTGCTTTGATGGCCAGGGGTATCCAGCTGCAGGAAATCCAAGGCCCCCACCTGGCACTCTGTCCACAGGGCCTCCATGTCTCTGAGGAGGCCACATTGCACTACCCGTGGTAGGAGACTTGGGGACCCAGCAGGGGTATACTTTGGCCCCACCCCCACCCAAATGTCAGTCCTTCAGTCGGCCTGCCTTCTTAGGGTCTTATCTTTCTCTAACTCTTCTGTCCTATTTGGCTTCTCATCTGGCTCCTCCCAGCTTTTCTCTCTTTGCCCCCCCTTTTCCGCTCTTGCCTGTCTCTTTGTGTGTGTCTCTCCGTCTCTCTTTCTCTCCCTGTCTCTCTCCCTCTCTGCCTCCCTCCTTGGCCCCTCCTTCCTTCCTTCCTGTCTCCGGGCTCCTCCTTCAGCATCCTGCAGCTCCCCCCACTGAGTCTTGAGGATAGTGCTGCAAGTTGCCACAGAAGCTCAGCACAGCGCAGAGGAGGGTTCTGGCCACCTTGGACAAAAAAGCTCCCTACCCAGTTGAGCACTGGGACTTGGGAACTGCTTGGGGCTGGGGATGTTGAGGGGCTGGGTTAGACTGCAGCGGGCATGACTGTGTGTCCCGGGGCAAGGAGCTTGCCTTCTCTGAACCTCGGTTTCCTCATTTGCACGAGTAGGACTATCAGAACAGCACACCCACCCCACTGAGGTTACGAGACTTGGAGAACATAAGGCAACAGAAAGCATGGCACCAGGCATGTCACAGGGACTCAACGGACACCGGGTTCTCTCCCTTTGTTGCCATGAGTAATGACCCATGCAGCCCTGGCTGGCAGATCTGGGGAGGCAACAGAAGACTCAGACCCCACTTGCTACCCTGAGACCCCTGGCAGCTGGCCGAACAGCTGTCCACTAAGGGCTGAGTCCCACGTCCAGCACTACCCTCCATAATTTTATGCCATCCTTGCAGCCAGGTTGCAAGGCTGGGGTGACTGAACCCATCTCACAGATTGGGAAATGGAGGCAAGTTAACACGGAGGGCATTTAAACCCAGTTCTGTCTCCAAGTCCTGTACTTACTACTTTATACCCATTAGCTGGGAGTGCCTCCAGGCCAGCACAGACTATGGGTGGCGGCCTCCTTACACCCCTGGCTGGGCAGAGTAGGTGCTGATAATGACCAGTCAAATGAACGAATGAATATGTGAATGAAAAAACAACTGCGCGACTTCGTTGGCCCTGCTAAAATATGATGTGGCATCCTCTCGGAGGGGATTCTGGAGACAACCAAGGGGAGATGGATGATGGTTCCTGGGGCAAGGAAGCGGGGGGCAGATGGGACCTAGCAGTAACCAATTCTTTATTAACTACTCCAGATTAACCAACCCTGGATTAACTAAACCAGAGCCAGCTAGCCCTGAATCACATGGTGACTCAGTCCTGTTTCATGTTTTTTTCCCCAAGCTTTCCAATTATATCAAGGAGAAGCTCTCAGTTTGGTGCTAATGTGTCTCGGACGCCTCTCTAACATTTATTCTTGTCCATTTTCAATAGAGAGAAGGTCTCCAGCTCAGTGCAGTTGACATCAGCATTCTAGAATTGACTTACATCCGAGCCCCAGTGGCATTTATTGAAGTTTAAAAAAAAACGGAGTTAAAGACAAATATGAAGCAGGTTCCAATCGAGGTGGTACAAAAACGACTGAAATGTTGACCTAATCCCGCTTGTCTGTGGACAATGACATGGTGGCCTAGAGAGGGGCTGGCCCTTGCCCAGTGTCCAGTGGTCAGAGGCTGGGCTGGCCCTGAGACGGCAGCCCGGCCTTTCACCCTAGCCTCAGCAGAGGCACCACCCCCTCCAGCCACCCTTCCCTGTCCATCCTCCACATTCTGGCCGCTCAGAGCAGAGCTGCGAGGAGGAAATGTTTTTCTTCTTCAATTGGAAAAAATAACAGTTGGGGTCGGGGCTGTTCTGGGAGGAGGGGGCTCCTACCCCTGGGCTCCCAGGCCCAGGCTTGGAAAATGCTTTCTCTACAGGAAACACTGCTGACGTGTTGACCCCTCGGAGCTCTGCCTTGGCGACAGGAAGGTGCTGGTAGCAGTCTCCTACAGGACAGCTTCGTGTCCTCAGTCACAGACACAGAGTAGTGACAGGAACCATGGTGCAGCTTATCAGAGGCCTTCTGAACCCCATCTCAGTTCTTTCTGGGAGCAACCCTGAGAGGTGGGTGTGATCAGCCCATTTTACAGATACAGGCACTGAGGCTCACAGAGGTGCTCCATTTGCTCACAGCCATAACAGGTCAATGGCAGCCAAACCCTTCTCTTAGTTGGGCCTCAGCCCTGACCACCTGTGTGATCACGGTGGCATCACTTCTCTTTCAGCCTTGATTTCCTTGTTTAGAAAATGGGTATATAATCCACCTCACAAGCCTGCTGTGAAGATGAAAACACATAAATGTGAAAAGTGCCCACATGCCATGAAGAGGGACATCCACTGCCTTCCTGGCTCTGAAACATAAGTTCCTCCCTCCAGACTCCCTGAAGGGCAAGGAGGGGGCACCTCCAATCTGCCATTTGTACCTCTTGCAGAAGACAGCCCCAGAGCCACATAACAATTGTCATCTTCGTAGCAGCTGCCATTGGTGAGGGGTCATCTTTACAGGCTGGCCCAGCAAGGGCTTTGATGCGCAACATCACCTACAGGTCTCGAAAGGCAGGCCCCTGTGAGTGCTCCCTCTGCTCTTCTCATAGACAGACAGTGATGCCCAGAGAGGCCTAGAGGACTGCCCGGGGTCACACAGCAAACAAGGACCAAAGGGAATCCTGCACCTCTCTTGCTCCCTTGCCCCTCCGCACTCAACAGTCTGCCAGCCACTGCATCCACGCCCCACTTGTGCAGCCCATGAGGGGCCTGGGTGACCCTCCGCAGAGACGCTGACAGGAGACACAGCACCCATCACACTAATGTGTTTAAATTACAGACAATTGGCGCTGCTGTCGCAGCTCCTCTGTGGGCACTTCCCTGGCTGCACTGGGCCCCTGCTACATATGCTGGGGATGTTCAGAGGCTCGGCCCCTGGTTTTGACCCCCCCTTCACGATTCTAGGTGCCCTCCTCTCCTGCCTCCTCCCTGGGGATCTGGTCTCGGGAGAAGCGGCCCTGCCTCGCCTGTGAGGGACCACAGCCCCTGGGGTGTCTCCCTCCCTTTGTGTCCCTGTGGGGCAGGAGGAAATGGTTCTCATTCCTGTATGTGAAGGGTGCCCTCTCCCCAGCCCAGGCATGTCTTTGGTCAAAGGAGGTGGCCTGGGTGGGGTGGGGACCCATGCCAGGCGCCTGGCCTGCCGAGCCCCTCGTGTGGCCCCTTTGTGCTCTGTGTGCCAGATAATGGGCAGCATTCTCAGACACCCAGTCATGGGTCTGAGCCCGGGAAAGGACCCCGGGCAGCTCCACACTGAGCCTTCTGTCCAGCAGCCGCCACAGAGGGGCAGGGCCGCCCCAGGGGCTCCCACCCACATTCCCTGGCTGTGACCATCCCCAGGCCACAGGCCACTGGGCAAGCTACGAGATAGGTGACCACAGTGACCCCTGAACAAACAAGAGGTGCCCCACGACTATGTTTCAGGTGACCAGAGCTATGGGACGAAAGGAGAAGTCAGAGCCTAGCAGGACAGAGTCTTGGCAGGGGATCTCATACGTGGCAGACACTAAACCTTTATAAAAACCATCAGGTACATGCTGTTATCCCCATTGGATAGACAAATAAACTGAGGCCCAGGGAAGCCAAGCAGTGATTCTAGATTTAAACTCTGGTCTATCTACACTGTGCCCATACAGTGGATATTGCCTGAGTACCAACTGAGTGCCCTGAGGACTCAGCAGCGTGACCGCACCCTGGAGCAGCAGGAATGAGGGGACAAAGAGGGAATGTAATCCAATCACCAGACCAATGGAAGAGGGCAGGGTAGGTCTCCCAGAGGAGGTGGTGCCTGAGCTGAGGTTTATGAAGCTGTTACACATTTACTGAGTACCCACAATGCCTGGGGCTGTCACCCAGCCTCAACTCACCTTTAAGAGGCTGGGACTGAAGACACCATTACAGAGGGAAGACTGAGGCTCAGAGAAGGGTCTTGCCCCATCATCCTGTGGTCCTGGGACCAGGGTTCAAATTGTAGGCTTTCTGCTTCCTATCTGTGTGACCCGGGATGAGTTCCTTCACCTCTCTGTGCCTCAGTCGCCACACCTGTAAAATAAGCTTGACAGCTGGTGCCTGTCAGGGGGGCTAACACACAGTAAGCCTTGCAGAGCATTTAGCCAGCACTGGCCCATGGAAACTGTTCACTCACTGACATCTTTTATCAAAGCCATTGATCGAGGGAGGGGCTGCTGCCCTCGCCCTTCCCAGCTCTGGCTTTGGAAAGTTCTGTCCCTGCTCTGGGACAGGATGAAGCTTGGTGCTCAGCTTTGTTTTTCAGTCAAAAGCCATCAGGGCAGTTTTTCCCCACACCCACCATCTGCCACCCCAGTCAGGGCTTCAGGAAAAATAATAACAACAACAACAACAATAATAATATCTAGCATTTCTATAGCCTTTCTATGGGCTAGACTTATTTCTAAGCACCTTGTATACATTCATTTATTTTTATTATAAAAATACAGGTAATAGAACATTTGCCATTGCATATATTAGTTTGTTATAACCTTGCAAAAAACGTACAAAAAGAAGGTGCCATTATCATACACATTTATGGGTGGGGAAACTGAGGCATGAAGAGATACAGTAACTTGCCCAAGGTCAGCAGTTGGTAGTCGGTGAGATCTTAATTCCAGAATTCTTGTTCTTAATCAACTTAAGTCTCCACGGCCACATGCCTCTTCACTTTAGTCCACAACACCAATGGGCCAAGAGGGTTCTGAGTCTTGGCCTGGCACAGACAGATAGGTTTCCTGGCCCACTTCAGCCTCAATAAACTCCTGAGAACTCCTTCCCACCTCTGATGCTCCCAAAACCCCTCAGTCCCCTTACAGCACCTCCATCAAACTTCTTCTCCCACATTATGGGGTCTGTGTCTGCTCCAAAGGCCTGGGAGCACCTGGAGTGTGGACCATGGCTGACCACATCTGGGACATGGTGTCATTGCTAATAAAGGTTAGGATAGATGGCTGACTTCAGCACCATCCAGAACACATCCACCAAGCAGACAGATGAGCATGTTGGCTGCTGAGGCCCTGCCCTGGGCAATGCCAGACAGACTGCTAGAGCTGCCCTAGTGACCCCTACTTTGTCCACTGGCTGTACTGACTATCCCCTTCATAAGACTGGGCCTCATCGGGTTGCCTTGCTCTGTCTGCTTCAGCTAAGATGCCCATAAGAACTAGGGGGACCCTCTCTCCAAGTCCCCTGACACATCCACAGGGCCCTCAGTGCTGTGCCGCTCCTGAGTCCTGGTGGAGGCTTGCAGGTCTTATCCCCCCCCCCACCGCCATGCCCAGGCCACACCCTGGGTGAGATACAACACTGGACAGAGGCTGGCCGGCCGGCCTGCCTGCCTGCCGGCCTGCCTGCCGGCCTGCCGGCCTGCCTGCCTGCCTGCCTGCCTGCCTGCCTGCCTGCCGGCCTGCCTGCCTGCCGGCCTGCCGGCCTGCCTGCCTGCCTGCCTGCCGCCTTTCTTACTGCCTACCACCACTGACCAACCTGCTATGTGTCAGACACCGGAATGTTATGGTGAACCCACAGGCATGACTCCTGTCCTCAGTCCAGTCTCGTGGGATGGACAGACTTTAACCAAGTGACTCAACGATGTCATAACCGCAAAGGGCTGCTTATCTCATGAAAGAAAGGGACTATACCAGATGGCTCTAGGAGACAGTCTGTCACAGAGCCCCTGACCATGGTCAGTCCACTCAGCAGAGTCCTCCCTGCAGAGAACCCAATTCTTTAGGGACTTTTGGATGACATCCTCACTCATCTTACTCAATAGCAGCCTCTGCTGACCGCAGCTGAGCGCCTCAGCGTGAGCCACCGTCCTTCGCTTACACTTTCCTCCAGGCATTGGGCAGCTTCCTCCCAAAGGCCTTATTACTATCCCAAGTCCCCTGGTCAGTGTCAAACCAAGTCCCACCACAACCCTGAACTTCCCTCCCCACCTTCATCCCCTGCATTTTCTCTAAAACTCAGCCCCAGGCCTCACTTCTTCCAGGCAGCCCCATACCTTCACCATCAGGACACTCACACAAGGTGATAGTGTCTGTGGCTCTGTCTCCCCCCTGCCCCAGCTAGGGGACATCTCAACAGTCGGATCTTGTCTGGGGTCCCTGGGTCCCCTGTATTACCAGAAAGAAGGCTGGATGGCAAAGGTCAATGAGTGAATGAATGAATGAACTAGAGGCTGATGCCCACTCCATAAACCTATGGCGGGAGGCAACCTCAGCCCTCCCTTCCCTCAATCTCTTTTGGTGTCCCTGCCTGTCATTCACCCATGTGCCAGGGAAGGTAGCCACCTCCTCCCTGGTCTAGGACAGGTTCATGGTTCTGAAACATAAGCTGTCCTGTGGAGCAGGGATTTCTTTGAAAGAGCATGACCTAAACCCAAACCAAACCAAACCAAACCTACTGCTGTCGAGTCGATTCTGACACGTAGGCACCTTTAGGGAACATTTGTGCCAGTCTCACCTACATTTGCCCTGCTTGTGGCCATGAAGCAACTAGAGAGGCACTTCCCGGCCACCTGTACCCTAGGAGGCTGTGGGAGCAGAGGGATCCCAGGTCATGCCTGACATTGCCACTTCCCTATTGTGGAACCTTAGAGCCCTTCTGTCTCTGAGTCTCAGTTTCCCCATCTGCAAAGCCAGGGTGAGGTTGCAACTTGCAGACTCCTGGTGGCCTTGTTACCCCCTTGCACATATCCTGGTACATGGCGGAAGGTCAGGACCTCCACGGCTTGAGGTAGAAAAATACTTTTGAAATCAAAGGACTAAGCTCAGTGGTAGAATTCTTGCCTTCCGTACAGGAGACCGTGTGTAGGTATGATGCTGAACAGGTTTCAGCAGAGCTTCTAGACTAAGACAGATTAGGAAGAAAGGCCTGGCAACATACTTCCAAAAATTAGCCAATGGAAATCCTATGGATCACAGCAGTTCAACCTTCAGCCAAACATGAGGATGGCACAGGACCTGGAAGTGCTTTGCTTTCCTGTGCACGTGGTCACCGTGAGTTGGAGGCCGACTAGACAGTGACTAACAACAGTAATGTTTTTATTAAGGGTACCAAGAGCCAAGCACTGTTCCAAGAATTCAGTGTGGATTGCCACCTGTATTCTCCCTAGCCGCTACCTTATGAAGGGAGTGTTTTTATCATCCCCATCTTCCAGATGTGAAAACTGAGGCACAGAGAAATTAAATGACTTGTCTGCAGCATTGGAGGGAATGAGCGGCATAGCCTGACTGCCCTTAGCTGTCAGTCCCAGCTGTGGTGCAGAATCACTGCCATCATGGCCCTACTGATTGAAAGGTGGGTAGTAGGGTTGGGCTGGGGAGGAAGGGCTGTGGAGTGGGTGCAGCTCAGGCCAGCTGGGGCAGTAGGGACCAGCCCCCAGTAACTCTGATCTCACCTCAGCTAGTCCTACTCCTTCATTCCTCACTCTGCAGCAAGCATTTATTGAGCACTGACTGCATGCCAGGCACAGAGCAGTCAACAAGGTGGACAAGATCTCTGCCCTTGTTGGAGCTGATGTTCCAGTAGGGGAAACCAACAGTGAACAAGACAAATAAAATCCACAGACGAACAAGGAGAGAAGAGTCAGGGAAAAGAGCAGGTGCGCAGCCAGTACAGGGGTCAGGGTACCACTGGAGATGGGGTGGCCACAGAAATTCTTGCAGAGAAGCAAGCATTTGAGGAAGGCTGGAAGAGAGGGAGGGACGGAGCCATGTGGTCAGCTACAGGGAGAGTGCCAAGCAGAGGGAATGGTAAGGGCACAGGCATGCCAGGTGGAGAACAGCCAGGAAGAAGGTTGGAGGAGGGGAGGTCTCAGAAGTGAGGTTCAGGGTCAGATGTGCAGGGCCTTGAGGCCCCTGTGAGGCCTGGCAGCCAGAGGAGGTGCTAAACGGAGGAGGGCCATGCCTCTGGCTGCCTGTAGAGAAGCCCCTGTGGGAGGAGGGGGACCCGTGGTGACACGGCCAAGGTCCTCCAGGGAAGCCAAGCTGGTGTCTGGCAGGGTGGCAACTGTGGGCTGGGAGCCAGGTAGAAGGGACCAATCCCTTACCAAAAAGTCTGCCCAGGACACGGTGGCTCAGTGCCTCGCGGGCAGCTTGTGACAATGTCAGTGGCGGGGAAAGGGGCTCACACTCCACTGTTCTGAACAAGAACTGGGTCTCCTTATGGCCCTGTCTTTCTGGGGTCCCCAGTTTACTGTGCACCCCTACTGCCCAAGGCAGGGACCCAGGAGGTACCTGGATGCCCTATGCTTGTCCCTGCCTCCCACCCTTCCAAATGTCACTGCATGCCGCAAACAGCAAGCACAGTGGCTAACCATTAGGTTAGAGGTTTAAGTCCATCTAGAGGCCCTCTGAAGACAGGCCTGGTGATCTACTTCTGAAAACTCAGCCATGAAACCCTATGGAGCACAGTTCAGCTCTGACACCAGTCACTGTGAGTCAGGATGGACTCTGTGGCAACTGTTTTTTTTGAGAAACACACCCCAACCAGTCTTCTCCAGCCCCAAGAGGACTGTGTGGGTCTGTGCCCTATCCCTGATTCCTCCCTTGGGCAATGAGGCACCTCACCCTCTCTCCCCAAATCACTTGTCCACACAGCATCCGGAGGGATGTGTTCAAACTGCCTGATGGTGTTGTTTTTCTCCAACCTAAATCCCTCACAGGCTTGGGGCGTGGGGGGAAGCCCTATCTGTGTGTGGCCCAGCCCTGCCCATCCAGTTGTGGCCTTCCCACGGCCACATGAGCACTCCTGCCCCTCCTCCACTTGGGCCTGCTGCACTGTTTTCTTCCCCTTTGGCATGTTAACACCTCTGTCACTTGTCTCCCTTCCCCACCCCCATCCCTCTTGGTCCGAGCCCCATGCTCCTTGCACCAGACTTGTAGGGTTATTTGACCGACTGATTGATATCTGTCAGTGCTAGAGGGCAAGGTCCTCATCTGTCCTAGTTGCAGTTACGACCCCCACGACTAGGCGCTCAAACAGGTGCTCAGGAATGTCCCCTGAGTGGGCTCCCGGGCTGCTTTGGGTTGAGATAGAACGAAGACTTGGGTTCCGGGCTCAAGACTGGATTGCATTGCACAGGCAAACAGACTTTGTTGGAACAGTTATCTGGGGAGGTGCTAAGAGGCCTCCCACAGGGCCACCGGCCCCCTACCCTGCCCAACCATCCCAGAGAAGCTATTTTCAACCCCTGGAAAAAGGAAGTGAGTCAAGGCCCGAGGAGGCCGGATGGACGGACACTCAGCACCTCAGGCGCAACGGACGAAGGCCTAGCCGGAAGAGCCTCGCCTGGCCCAGCAAAGGAGGGAGGAGCCCTGGAGGAAGAGGATGGGAGGAGAGACCCTCTCCCCAGCAAAACAGGCAGCCCGTGAGGCTCTTGTGGAAGCAAGTGAGGTCAGTGCAGATGTGGCCGCCCAGCCCATTGTTGGGCCACACCTGAGGCCAGCCTGGCTGGGCAGGGGCGGCTATGTTCCCAAGTGCCAGCCACTGACACCTACCCTGGGCCTTCCGGTGCTGGCCTACATATTACCTCACTTACGCCCTCCATGAGGGAAGGGTCTCATGACCCCATTTGACAGATAAGGAAATAGGGGGCCAAAGAGAATGCATGCTTCCAAGGGGGCAGTGCCGGAATTTGAACCCAGGGCTGTGTGACATAGGGAGCACTCTGGCATCTGGGCCTCAGGGGTACCTGGCACTCAGGGAACTCCAAAGCTGGTCTGGAGGTGGGTACCCCTCTCATGGTGGCCAAGTAAGTTTGGGGAAGGGTGTCTGAGGCCCTGGCAGGTATAGGCTCAGAGAAGGGGACATGGGCTCACATCTTCCCCACAATTCTTAGGCCCCTGGGTCCCTCCTAGGCATAGGTTCTAGTCCTAGCTCAGCCTCTCACCTGAAAACAGGACCAAACAAGGGCCCTCTTGGGCCTCAATTTCCCTACCCTCACTCAGGAGGCATGGCTGGCGGGGTTGGAGGGGAAGCCAGAGTCCTGGGGTTGGGGCTGTCTGGGCAGGGGGCTTAGAGCAGTCTCTAGAGACCAGGGGATCCCTTTCATCCCTGTATTACAGCCTGGGGCTCTAAGGGTCCTGAGGATGCCTGCTTTGGCTGGGTGGTGAGAGGACACGACCTTGGCAGCCTTATCCTAGCAAAGGGTGGCACAGCCCCAGCTGTGGGCAGCCCCACCGGGAGGTGGGAGGATCCCATGGCACTTTTGCTTCCCCGGCTGGGGCCCCTGTCACATCCGCCTCTACTCTCACTTCCTCCTGCGTGCCCGTAGAGCTAGGCACCGCAGATACCCCCAAGAGCCACATGCTTCTGTGAGCTGAGTGCCAGGCCCAGGACCTGAGGTCAAACAGATGACTCTGCCGCTGCCGACTGACCCCGAGGCCCAGCCTGAGGGTGGGTGCCACCTGTTCACCCTGTCAAAAAGAGAAAGACAGGAAGGGCTTCAGGTGTCTCTCTGGGTTATAATGTTGGGTCGAAGGTTTCGGGTAGTTTTTCTTTCTTTGTGTCTGAATTTTCTAAGTTTTCCTCAGAGAATGTGTATTATTTGTGATAAAAATAAATGTGAGGGGGTGGGGGGAACTGCTGTTGGTTGAGGAGAGTGGGTTTCTATAGGGAGTGGGGGACCAAAGGGTACTGGCAGATGTGGATCCATCCAGGATCCGGGGCCTTGATGGGGGCACAGAGACGAATGCCCTTACCCACCAGGGAATTGTCAACTGCCTGCACCCCACGGGGGGACCCTCAGTTCCGTTGTCCAGTGAGGAGATGGGTCTCTGAGCAGTCAGGGGCTTGTCAGGGGTTGCCAGGCCAGGAGGAGCCAAACTTGGCTGCCCACTCATGCCCTCTGCTATGTGACAACCCCTAGGGCTGGGCCATGTGGCAGGAGCAGTGGGATCAGCTCTGCAGCGTCCTAGCTGGGTGGCTCGTCTGTGCCTCACTGGCTGAGTGTGGCTGAGCCAGGCCTGATGTGGACAATATGACAGTGTTGGGTATTACTTGAGGGACATTGGTCTCTGTCTCGTGCAAGGAGGCAGCCTGGGGGGGACATAACTCCCTGTGTTCGTGACCAGTATCTGCAGCTCACCTGTCACAGTGCAAACCACCTTGTCTGTTATCCAGCCAAAAAATGCAAAGGGTGATCCTGGGGTGCTTCCCTCTGCCTCGTCTCCTCCTGCTCAAGCTTCTCTCTCCCCACTGGACCTCAATCAGGAGCAGGAAAGAGTAAGCCCCCATCCTCTAGGCCTCCTCATGCCCACCCAATGATGGTCCCACGTGATTGGGGAGGGGACAAGAGGTTAAGTGAGGAGTTTCAGAAAAGGCTCTTAAATGCCTGAACTTCCATATGATTAACGGCAGGTTTGAGTGCCCCTAGCCCATAATTCACTTCCCATTGGCACGACTCTTGACCCCCACCCCAAGGATGCTGGGAGAAGGCAGGAGGGAGGTCAAGCTATTTTTAGCACAAGTAGCTATTGCGTAGGTTGTGATTTATGGGGTGGGTGTTCCATTTGTGCCTTCATACCTGGAACATACCTGAAACACCTCACCACATCAAACCAGTACCAGCCCCTGTCCTTGTAAGCCGCTTAATGCATTTACAGGAGGAACCTAGGCCTTACGTTGGGTCCATTCAAGTTAGCTCTGCCAGATGGCACTGTTATACCCATTTTACAGAGAGGGAAACTGAAGCTCAAGGAGTACCTACCTGTTCTGAGTTACACAGCCAGGATGGCTGGGGCCTTGTGCATCGTCCCATCCACACCCCTCCATGTCTGTGCCCCTCCTCACCCTGGCCCCCTGGCCTTCTGAGACAGAGACCTCTGACCAGCAGATACTGGGACCCCTTCACATCCTCAGTTCAGTGAGTACTCTCCAAGGCCCATGTTTGGGTCAGGTGCTGGGTATAGTCTTACACTGAGGAGAGAGCCATAAATCAATGTACCTAAAAGGTAGAAGGTGGGACACAAGAACAAGAAGGTGCTAAGACCAGTTCAGCCTTGCAAGGAGCAGTCAAGGAGGGCTTCCTGGAAAAAGTGATGCCTGATCTTAAGGAGGCACCAAAGCTGGCAATAGGGACTAGGGGCTCAGGCAGGGGAACAATCTGTGTGAGGACACAGAGGCAGGAAGGTGCAGCTTGCAGCTGTCTCTCCTGCTAACTCTGCCTAAACTGCCCCTCATCTCCAAACCTCCCCTCCTCAAACCCCGACCCATTCACACCCTCTCCTGGCAGCTCTTCCACAGACAGGAAGGTGAGGTGGGAATCTAGCCCCACAGCTCTCAGTTAAGGAGAAACTGCCCAGAAACAGAAAAAAAAAAATAATTCCATTGTCTCCACTCCCAGATCCTGCCTGAAAAACAAAAATAAAATCAAAGCCCAGGTGGGAGGGAGGCTTTATCCGGCAAAGCTCTGGAGAAGAAGCTGGCAAATCCCCCACCTCCTGTCCCACAGCTCAGCAGTGACTGGTGAGGAGGGGAAAAGGGCCACACCGATGCCCGTGTTTTCTGTGTGCCTAGGGCTTTGCTGGCTACTTCATGTGATCCCAAACAGCCAAGGGAGGCAGGTTGTACTATTGACCAGTCCATTTTACAGTCGTAGAAACTGAGGGGCCTGGTCTTGTGCTCTCCATTCCACAACCAGAGGGACTTGAACCTGGGTCTTTCAGATCCCAGTCCACCAGCTCCCTTCTGCCCCAATTCATGGGGCTCCGGAGCAGGAGCGCTAATGAGGGAGGAGACCTAGGTGGGGTCAGAGCAAGGTCAGTCCCCAGATAGCCTGCTGCCTCTGCTTGCACTTCCTGGGCCGGGGAGCTCACTCCTCACATGCCACCATTTTCACATATTTCACATTGCTGGAAATTTCCACTCCCACCCCAAGCCCAGCCTGATTCATAATCTCTGCTCAGGAGATGGAGGCTCCAGGGTGATGGGGAGAGGACTTGGGGTGCAGTCCCGGGGGATGCTTCAGCCTCCATGGCCTCAGGGAATGTCCCCATAAAGAGGCTTCCAGCTCCTGGTCAGGTTTGGGGTCACGGCAGTTGGGGGCCCTGTAAGCTACACATATATCCTTGAAGCCAGGCACCTCAGTGCTGTTTCTAACTCCCTGGCCTAGGGCGTCCTCCATCCACAGCCCTACACTCCTTTTCCTGTCCTCACCTCGTACTGGCGTGCCCAGCCCAGCTTGGGACCCCACCTGAGATCCATGAAAGAGGGAACAGGGTGAGTCAGTACCCCTGTGGTGTGATGCAAAGGGGCTGTCACCACCCAACACTGCCCGGAATTCCACCATGAGGACCTAACCTGATGTCAGCTCGGGTGAGAGCTCCAGTTACGAAGATGGGGAAGAACAGGGCAGACCCAAGAAGGCAGGTAGGGTTTCTCACGTCCTGTGAGGCCTCAGGGGCAGTCCCTTGTGACCCTCCACTAGGACTTGGAAGAGCCTTATCCCCCCCAAGACTTCTGGCAGTCCTTGGGCAGCATCATCCCCTTCCCCAAGGACAGGAAAGGAGCCCCCTTGGTGCCAGGCCAAGGGCCGGGGGCGTTCTGTCCCCTCCACCATTGTCCTCCACGGTGGGCATGATTGGGCCCATCTGACGGAGGAGGAAGCTGAAGCCCAAAGCACTTTGCTGGCAGCTCCAGAAGCAGTAGGCAGCTCCCGGTGGACCCTGAGGAGGGCCTGTGTCTCCTCCTTTCCGCTTCCCTCTCGGGTTGACCTCAAGGGCCCCTGGTTCAGCTTTTCCCAGAGCCAAGGCCGGAAGCCCAGGTCCTAAGTGTTTATTCAGGCTAGGCGGGGGCTCCGGGCAGGCCAGGCGGAAAAGGCAGCGAGATGTTTGTGCAAGTCGGGGGTCAGGGTCCTCGGAGGTAGAAAGATTAAAGAGCCTGAGGAGTAGGAGGCCCTGGCCTTCCTCACCCACAGGGGCAAGACTGCGCCAAGTAGGTGCTTAGCGGATAAGGAGTAAGGCCCAGAGGCCAGAGCTGGAGGCTTCCTCAGCCGGGGCCCAGCCCCACCTCCCTCACTTCCCCCCACCTTGTCTCCTCTGTCCCCGTGGACCCTGCAGGAAACCTGCTAATTCCAGCCTCCTGGAGTCTGACCCCTGCTCTCGCCTCCCCCAGCATCCGGGTCCAGCTGCCGCTTTCTCGCCTGAGCCCTTGCAGTAGCTCCCTCCCTGGTCTCCTTGCCGCCACCCTCACTCCCTGTAGGACTGTCCATTCTTCTCCAGGCGGCCACCAGTAAGACCAGTTGCCATGGAGTTCTCTTCAACTCATGGTGAATCCATGAGTGCTCCACAGATGGCTGATTTTTCAGAAGTACACAGCGAGACCTTTCTTCTGAGGTGCCTCTGGGTGGCCTCAAACCTGTAACCTTGAAGTCAGCAGCCAAGTGCATTAATCATTTGCATCCATGTAGCAGGTAAGGCAGACCTTGTACCAACAGTCTCTGCTCAACACCCTCTCAGGCCCACATCGCCCTCGCAGCAAAGCCCGCCGGTCTTGCTGTCTTGCTGTCTGCTCTGGCACCAGCCACACTGGCCTCCTCACTGGTTCTGTGTGCACTAACCACATCCCCGTCTCCTGGTCTTGGCATCTGCCCTTGGCTCCCCCTCCAGAGAGGCCTCCCTAGTCCGAAGCGCTCCTGGGTTATCCATCTCATACTTCACAGCACTGTGTCCTCTGGGTCAGAACAACACTCAACAAATAGTGGGTGCACAGCAAAGATTTGTTGGAAGCAAGCAGGTCCCTCCTTGAGCCCTTCCCCTCCATCTTCCAAAGCTCAGACTCACAGGGGCCTTCGAGGGAACTGCCTAGTAATCCAGCCCTCAGGCCTACCTGCTGGCCAGCTACACCAGCTGCTGCCTCCTATGCCCTTGGCTTTCAGAACAACTCTTGGGTTCACTTCCCTCTCCCCATTTGTTTTGACTTTTTTCCCCCCAGAGGCTCCTAGGTCTGGGACAGTGGCTGGACTGCGGAGTGGGTAGGATTCAGATGGAAACCCAGACACACTTGGGGGATTCTGTACAAGGCCCTTCTCTCCCTCTGGGCCAGGCATCTGGAAAGGATCTGAGTGTAGGAAATCCTGGGAGGACCTGTACAAGGTCTGCTGGTGGGCCAGCTCTGGCCCAAGGACCTCTGGCTGCACCTAAATAATGGGGAAGGGATGAGGAAAGGCTAAGAAACCACTGGGACTTCCTGAAGCGAGAATGCTCTAGGCTGGGCTTTTATGTATCTGTATCAACATCCTCTTGAGACAATTCCACAGCCATTTGAATGTGTGAAATTTAAAAAACAAAACTGACAATACAAAGTTCTAACAAGGATGTGGAACAACCGAAACTCTCAAACAGTGCTGGCCAGCATGTGAAATGCCGCAGCCACTTTGGAAAATTGTTCAATAGTTTCTTAAGATGTCAAACAGATTCATCATAGAGGCATTGGTGGTACATGGTTAAGTGCCTGGTTGCTAACCGAAAGGTTGAAGGTTCACACCCACCCTGTGGCTCCGCAAAGATTCCAGCCAAGAAAATCCTATGAAGCAGTTCTACTTGTTACCTGAGGTCACTATGAGTCGAAATCGATTCAACGGCACCTAACAACAATGACAGACTTAACATACAATGCCATCAAGGGTATTTACCCAAGAGGAACAAAAATATGTCCCTGCAAAAAAAATGAAAAGTGTTATGTTCACGATCATCCCAAACTGGAAACAACTCAAATGTTCCCAACTAGCAAACAGACAGGCAAAGATTCACGCCTCTGATGGACTAATTTAGCAATAAAACATAACCACCTATCGATATACTTAACAACATGGTAAATCTCAAAGCCAGATTCAAAAGACTGTAATATGAGGTCTGACAAGTCTGCAAACCTAATTGTTCTAAGTGCTACATACCTCACTGCTGACTATCACTATGGTCACCTTAGAAGTATCCCCTTGGGAAGCTGTGCACCAATGCCAGTGCCTAGTCCACCCTTCAAAGCAATTTTGGAACTTTTTCTGAAATGGCCATTGTGCATGATGGCATGGTGGCAAGTTGACACACTTAATTGTACAGATGTCTGTGAGGGAGTTTTTAGCCAGTAAACAAGTAACTGTATTGCGACACCCTTCCTGCTCACCTGATCTGGCCCCCAGTGACTTTTTTCTTTATCCAAAGATAAAAGAAATATTAAATGGAAAACATTTTGATGACACTCAGGACATCAAGGATAATATAATGACAGTTCCGATGGCCATTCCAGAGAAAGAGTACCAAAATTGCTTTGAAAGGTGAAGTAGGCAATGGTGTTTGTGTATAGCTTCCCCAGGGAAGAACTTCAAAGGCGACTGTAGTGATATTCAGCAGCGAGCTGTGTAGCACTTTTTCTAGGACGAGTTTGTGAACTTAATTTTCATACCCTGTGCACATGATTTCATTTATAAAACATCTTTGAAAAGGCAAAACCTTAGGGCCGAAGAACCATCAGTGATTGACAGGGGCTGAGCGTCTTATTTGTCTAGTGCTGCTGTAACAGAAATACCACAAGTGGATGCTTGTAACAAACAAATTTATTCTCACATAGGCTAGGAGGCTTGACATCTAAATTCAGGGAGCCATCTTCCCAGGGGGTAAGGTCCTTAGCAACAATCTTCCCCTGGTCCAGGAACTACTCAGCACAGGGACCCAGGGACCAAGGATGCACTCTGCTTCCTGAGCTTCTGTCTTGGTGGCACAAGGTCCCCATTTCTCTACAATCTTCTCTCTCGTTTTATCTCCTGTACAACGAAAAGTGACACAGGCCACACCCCAGGGAAACTTCAGTAAGGGGGCTGCATCCCAATCTTATCCTCTTTTACATAACCTAGTCTTGTTTTATTACCCACAGGCAGAGATTAGGATTTACAACACGGGAAAATTACATTAGATCACGAAACAAAGGACTTTCACACAATGGATAGACAAAAGACCTGGGAATCACAGCTTACCACATATTTGGGTTACACAATTCAATCCATGACACTGGGGTTCCGGGCAGGGGTTGACTGGGAAGGGGGCACAGGGGAGTTTCTGGGGCACTGAGAATTTTCTGTATCAGTTCTGAGTGTCGGTTACAAGGTATAAACATACACAAAAATTCATCTTGAATATCACATTTAACATTTCTTCCTCTCTCTCTATGTAAATTATACTTCCGTGTGTTCATAGGGAAACCGTGGTGGCATAGTGGTTAAGTGCTATGGCTGCTGACCAAAAGGTAGGCAGTTCAAGTCTGCCAGGCGCTTCTTAGAAACTCTATAGGGCAGTTCTACCCTGTCCTACAGGGTCACTATGAGTTGGCATCGATCTGACGGCAGTGGGTTTGTTTTTTTCTGGTTTTAGTACTCATAGGTAGTGCAAACTGTCAACCGCTTGGCTGCTAACCAGGATTAGAGGTTCAAGGCCATCTAGAGGCCCTGGAGATCTATGGGGGAAAGTCTACTGAAAGCCAGGAGAACACAGTTCTACTCTGAAATACACGGGTCGTTGTGATTCCGTCAACTAGATCGCAAGTGGTTTTCCAAGTTGTATCTCAATAAAAAATTTTTTTAAAAAAGCACCGCTCTCATTCTCACCTCTTGGGCCTCGAGGTAGGCAGGTTCGAATCGTGGGGGTGGGGGGGGCCCTCCGGCCCCGGGACTGATGGTGTAGGAGAGGCCCCGGGCTGGAGGGACCTGGAGCAACTGGCTCTCGGGCCCAGCCTCCGGGGGTGACTCTGGCGCGCTGGGGCGCAGCCCGGCTATCTTCCCCGCGGCCCCCGGGCCCTCCCAAGCCCCCCGCCCAGACCCCGAAAAGCCGGAAGTAGTCCAGGAAGGATGGGTGGGTGGGAGGCCGGGAGCCCATTGTCCGCTCTAGCTCCGCCCCCTCTCATTGTTGCGGAGATGGGACTCTTTCCCCGAACCGACGGCCCCGGGAGGGTCAGAGGCTGGGCCCCGGGGCCAACCCTCCATGGGCCTGTGGGGAGCGGAGAAGAGAGGGGCCTCGGGGGGCTGCGTAGACTGGGCAGGCCGGGACCCCTCCAGCCAGCACATGTCTTTCCGGGCTTGGAACGCGAGGACACAGACAGAGTGGTTAGGGACATCGACCCTAAAGTCGTTTTACCTGTGGCTTACTGAGTTACGGCCTGCGCCTCAATTTCCCTGTTGTGAGGGTGCCACTAACCCAAACCCCCCATTTTCCCGCGGCCTGGTAGGGTGGCGACTGCGTCCCCTCGACCTACCGCCCCCTGCACGCCTTTCTCTGGCCCAGCACAACTGCTATGCGGCTCGCTGCCCCTAGAGGGCGGTCTCACCATTAGACCTCCTGCCTCCAATGTTTTCCTTCCCCTTGGGGTCTTGAGCACCTCAGAAACTGTAGATGCCCTGGGAAGAGGCAGTCCCCCGGGGATGGTCACCTGGGAGCAAAGCTGGAGAATAAAGGAGCCGAGACAAGCGGGAGTGGCCGGGTGGAGGTAGGTACAAACATTCCTTCCCTGCCTCGCCACTGCTCTGTGCCAAGCTCTGCTGTGAACCCACTCGGACAAGCGGCTGTCCACATTCAGCCAATCCAGAGGGGGAAGAGGAGTGGCTAGCACACAAGTCAACAACAGATACAGAATGTGTAATCGCACAAATGGGTGGACTAGTGAGCGGAGGGCTCAGGCAGCAGAGTGGTCAGGGCAGGGCTCTGGGGCGTGGGGGGATGTGAGGGATGTGCATGTGAATGGGAGGGATGTGTATGCGGAGATGACTCATTCGCAGAAACCCCAGGCGGAGTTGCGAGAAGGAGGGTTGGGAAAGGGAGCCGCATGAGCAAAGGCCCAGAGAGCAGAATGTGCTTGGTGGATGTGAGGCCAGGGGACTAGAAGGAGTAGGGGTAGGAGATGAGGTTCGAGAGGGCCTTCGGGGGAGCTCAGACTTCACGGGAGGGGGCCGTTTGACTCCACTTTGAGCGTCGAATTCAAGATGGAGATGGTTGTGGCTTAGACCAGCTGCTTCCTGAGAAAAAGAGACTTTAGTTCCAATCATGGGCTCAGACACATTCCCTCTAGGGGCCCGTTTCCTTGTTTGTAAAAAGCATCAGGGTTGGGAGCCAAACCTCTGGCTGCTCTTACAGCAGGATTGCTGTGACTCCACTTTGCACGAAAAATACCCCAGCCGCGGTCCCTGGAGGCAGACGGACCGAAACAGGGGCGAAACCAGAGGCGTGACTCTGCTCGGAGACTGGACCGAGGAACGTCAGGAGCTCTGGCTGTACTTTATTATTATTACAACATATCTATTTACCACAATAAAAAAAAGAAGAAATCTTGCATGTTGAAGTTTCAATTCCGGGACATTAGCGTGCGCATCCCGCTACAGACACCAGGCGGCGGCAGAGACCAGGGTTAGCCTGGCTACCGAGTGTGTCGCCTGTTTCTTGTGTTCCTCAGTATTTTGAAATATTTTCAGAGCTACAGCAAAGTTGTGTGAGAGAAATACAGAGCATCTCTGTCACTGTACTCAATCCAGATTCACGAAGTGTGAATGTTCTGTCGCATTTCGCCGAGCGCGCGTTCTGCGTGTTTAAGAGCCTCCCTTATAGGGTCGTTGTTGAGTCACAACTTGACGGTAATGGGTTTGGTTTTCTTGTTTGTTTCCCCTGCTGCTTTCGGGCGGCTGTCACACCACGGCAGTGGTTTTTATGGCCTAATATTGGAATCGCGGGTGGCGTTGTCATGAAGAGCTGTGGCTGCTCATCAAAAGGTCGGCGGCTCTAATCTATCAGGCGCTCCTTAGAAACTGAGGCGCAGTCCTACAGGGTTGCTCTGACTCGGAAATGACTAGACAGCAACAGGTTTTTCCTTTGGTTTTGTTTTCTGTACAAAACGGGCAAAACCCAATCATCTCGGTAAGAAATGCATCGCTGATAAAATGCTACTTTGTTTAGTAAACATCTGTCAACATTTATAATATATAGTATTTTGATCAATTGTGTACTTACAATATTTGTAATGATAACTTGTCAAAATAGTTTTTTTTTTTAAGACTTAGGGATGCACGGTCACAGAAATTTTTATTTCAGTTTCCCGGCTCAACGGCACTTGGCTTGGCTTTATAGTTTTTGGTGTGGTGAAGTAAAGACTTGCAAGTGTGAAAATACAGTAGGCTAAAACTCCGTGACCAAAGTGGACTGGAATACAAATTTCAAAGACGACAAAAAAAAAACAAGTAAAACTTTATTAATAAAGGAGATCTCATTGGTGTAATTTCTGTGTGGATGACAGTGGATGTCTGATTACTGCTCTTTCAGTCTCACAGGATCCACTTAAATGAGTCAAGTGCTTTAACTGTTAAATGTCACTATTTACACTACCCTGGAAAGTTCATCCTTTTCATGCATTTAAAACTACTGTAGGTGTCCATTTAAAGATACATGAGAGGGCACCTAGGGAGCTCACCTCCAGGTCAGTCTGTGTGGTCAACTGATCAATGAGCAGCCATGGGGTGGCTCCTGGGGAGCGCATCGCAAGTGTGGTACGAAAGGCAAGCTGTCCTCCCTCCAGACTCAGTGTAACAGTACTCCACGTTCCTGTCCCATAATCGGGAGATTTCCAGCTCAGTCAGTGATCGTTTCTCACTTGGTGTCTCCCTTTCCGAAGCCAAGAGCATCCCCTAGCCTGGGATCTCTGCCCCAGGCACCACCTTGCCCCTGGGTTGGAAGACTGCATCCCTCCCTGAGCTGTCTTACAGTCCCATAGGGCTGACAGACATGTAAATACCCAACCTACAACTGGGTAAGAGCAGCATAACTAGGGCTCAACTGGTTGCACAGACGGGTGAATAATTCTTTGGAGGGTTATTTGGAGAGGAGTTCGCTGTGCTATTCTCTTTTTGTGTGTGCTTGAAAAATCCTGTGTCAAAAAGCTAAATGAAAGAAGAGAAGTTTGCCAGGCAGGCAGACCAATGGGTGACTGTGGCTACTGTATGAAAAGAGCACAGCCTGGTGCAAGCCCCCAGAGCAGAAGAGTGAAGAAGCAAAAAGGACTTCAGTGATGGCCATGCATCAAAACCATCAAAGCAGGAGATACTAAAGGTCATCTCGGTTAAACCCTGGCTGCCTGTGTGGAAATGGGCTCACAGAAATTGGAGTGCCTTTTTAACGCATGAGGTCTGACATTGAAGTCCGCGAACTTAATTGTTCTAAGTGCTACATACCTCATTGCTGAATATCACTAAGGCGACCTTCAAAGTACTCCCTTTAGGAAGCTATGCACTGATGTTCCAACATGACCTCTGGACTTGCTGCTAGCCCAGAGCTGAAACCAGTACTGAAACTAACACTTCAGACAAAGAATGGACTGGACTTGGGGACAGTGATGCAGGTGGTGTGTGTACTTTATGCCAAGGCCATTATGGTTTGATATATACATATATATATATGAGGCTGTCCTACCTGTTTCTTTTTAGAGAGGAGAGGAGAGATTGGAGAGGAGGCAACAATGTTGGTTGAGGGGATACTGGAATTAAAGAGTGAAAAAGAAGAGTGTGCTGTCACAGGGTGAGGAGAGCAGATAGAGTTGCCGAGATGGTGGTACTCGAGATTTTATATGGCAAGTTGACTTGGATTGTAAACTTTCACTTAATCACAATAAAAAGGAATTAAGAAAAAAAAGAATGATGTTGGCCATTGGATTTGCATAGGTGCCTTTTATTACATTGAGAAATGTTCCTTTATACCTATTTTATTGAGAATTTTTATCAAGAATGGGTGTTGGACTTGTTGAAGGCCTTTTCTTCATCAGTTGAGACAATCGTGATTCTTTTATTTATGTGGTGGGTCAAGTTGATTGATTTTCTGATGTTAAACCATGCTTGCATATTTGGTGTAAATCCTATTTGGTCACTGTGCATTTTTTTTTAATAGTGCTGAATTCTATTGACTAGAATTTTATTGAGAATTTTTGCATCTATATTTATGAGAGATATTGGTCTGCAATTTTCTTTTCCTTGTGGTGCTTTTGCCTGGTTTGGGTATCATGGTTATGCTGGCTTTACAGAATGAATTTGGAAATATCTCCTCCTTGTGTATGTTCTGAAATAGTTTGAGTAGTACTGGTACAAGCTCTTCTCTGAATCTTTGGTAGAATTCTCCAGTGAAGCCATCTAGGTCAGGGCTTGTTTTTTGTTGGGAGTTTTAAAAAATTGTTATTATTACTTTTTCTATCTCTTCTCTTATTATGGGTCTGTTTAGATTTTCAGCATCAGTTTGTATTAGTTTGCATAGGTGGTGTGTTTCTAGAAATTTGTCTATTTCCTCCAGGTTTTTAAGTTTGTTGCAGTATAGTTTTTCATAATCCTCTGTTATGATCCTTTTTATTTCAGTACGGGCTGTCCCATGGAAGACATTTGAGTCCTCTCTTGTTTTCTTTTGTCAGTTTGGCAAGCAGTTTATCTGTTTTGTTGATCATTTCAAAGAATCAATTTTTGGTTTTATAGATTCTGTTGTTTTTCTATTCTCTATTCATTTATCTCTGCTCTGATCTTTATTATTTCCTTTCTTCTGGTGGTTGTTGGATTGTTTTGCTGTTCTCTATTTGTTTCAGTTGTGTACCTAATGTTTTGATTTTGTTCATTTCTTCTTTTTGGATGTGTGTATTATAAATTGTCTGTGTTTGCTGTGTCCCAAAGGTTTTGGGATGATGTGTTTTTATTCTTGTTTGATTCTAGGATTTTTTTTTTTTTATCCCATCTTTGATTTCTTCTATTACCCAGTGGTTTTTAAGCAGGGTGTTATTCAGTTTCCATGTAATTGATTTTTTTTCCTTGCTCTTCCTGTTGTTAATTTCTACTTTGATGGCACTGTGATCTGAGTGGATACTTCATATTATCTCAATGTTTTGGACTTTGTTGAGGGTTACTCTGTGGCCAAGATGTGGTCTTTTCTGGAGAATGTTCCATGTGTGTTGGAAAAGAATGTGTACTTTGCAGCCTTTGGATGGAGTGTTCTGTATGTACCTATGAGGTCAAGTTGGCTGACTGTGCCTTTTAGATTTTCTGTATCTTTGTTGAGTTTCTTCTAAATATTTTCTCCTTTACTAAGAGTGGTGTTGTAGTCTCCAACTATTATTGTGGAACTGTCTGTTTCTCTTTTCAGTGTTGCTAGAGTTTGTTTTATGTATTTTGAAGCCTTGTCATTGGGTGAGTAGATGTTTATTATGGTTAAGTCTTCATGATGGATTGCCCCTTTAATCATTATATAGTGCCTCTCTTTGTCTTTTATGGTGGATTTTGTTTTAAAGTCTATATTGTCTGAAATTAGTATTGCCACTTTTACTCTTTTTGGTAGCTATTTGCTTGATATACTGTTTTCCATCCGTTGATTTTTAATAAATTTATGTCTTTGTTTCTAAGGTGTGTCTCTTAAACAGCATATTGATGGATCCTGCCTTTTTTTTTTTTTTTTAATCCATTTTGTCACTCTCCATCTCTTTATGGGTATATTTAGGTCATTTGTATTCAGTGTAATTATTGATGGGTGTGAATTGATTGCTGTCATTTTGTAGTGCTTTTTTTTTGGTGCTGACATTTTCTTTGTTCCTCTTATTTTCCTGTGCTGAATTCCTTTGGTTTGTGGATTTCTTTTGTTATTGCAGATTTTGTTTATATTGAGACTTTGTTTTACTTCTTTATTTTGATGAGTAGATTTATTAACTTTCTTTGTGATTGCCCTGAAAATGACCAGTCTATTATTACTTGGTATTGCCTTGCCTTCCACTCCATTAAAAGTTCTACATTTATACCGTTTATTCTCTCTTTTATTGTTCTGATGTTGCCATTTACAGATTAACCTCTAATTTCCTGTTGTAGTTCTTTTGGCTTTAGATAGCCCTTGAGAGCGCATTTCATACAATTGTTCCTCTAATTCAAAACCTATAATTCTTATATGTTTGATTTGGTTTTTACCTATTCCCTTAGTTTTTGTTTATCTGGAAATGTCCTAATTTCACTATCCTATTTGAATGAGAGTTTTGCAGGGTATATTATTCTTGATTGCCAAGTTTTTTCTTTCAACATTTTATATATGTCATCCCATTGGCTTCTTGCTGCATGGTTCCTGCTGAATAACCAGAGCATAGTCTTACTGTTTTTCCTGTGTATGTAACTTTTTGTTTTTCTCCCACTGCTCTCAGAATTTCTTTTTGTTTTAGTGAGTGTGATTATGATATGCCTTGGTGATTTTCTTTTAGTGTCTATCCCATATAGGATTTGTTGAACTTCTTGGAAGGTTAGTGTTTCATCCTTTATGATATCAGGGAAGTTTTCTGTCAGCAGTTCTTCAGTGATTCTCTCTGTGCCTCTCATTTTCTTCCGCTGTTCTGGATCCAATCATTTGCAAGTATTTGCTTGGTTGTATCCCACATAATTCTCAGATATTCTTCATTCCATTTTCTGCTTTTTCCTCAGATTTTTCCAAGTGTTTGTCTTAATTTCACTTACCCTGTCTTCCATCATTTCAAACCTGCTCATCAGCCCTTCTATGATGTTGTCTGTTTCTGAAATCTTGTTTTTTTTTCCCAGCTTTCTAAATGTTGTTTTTGTATGATTTATAATTGTGAATTTATTTTGGCACTTTGTTCATGTATTTTCCAGAATTCTCCCATGAATTTGTCTTCCTTTTCCATGAATTTGTCTAGTTTTCTTCCTCATTTTTGTCTGCTTTTTGCTTCCACTCTTGAATATCTCTTAATATTAGGGATTTGAATTTCTTGTCAGATAATTCCAGTGCCTTTTCTTCTACTGGAAAGTCATCTGGTGATTTATTTTAGATGTCTCCTGGAACCATCTTATTATTATTTTTTAACATTTTCATATTGTGTGCTGTCTTGAGGACTCTCAGGAGTTCTTTTCTTTATTGATTGCAGATCTGTTTGTTTTGTCATGCTTTTTTATTTGGTTATGTATGTCATAACAGGTGGGCTGTGTGTTCTCTGTTGCTTGCTCATCTGTGGTTAGGATATTTTTCACCACCTAGTCCAGTGGGCAGGGCCAGCCATTCAGCTATGGTGCAGCAGGGGAGGTGCAGCTGAAGGGAAGGAGCTGGGATGGGGTGTTTGTGGCAAGTACTAGGGCTGACAGTATGGGCCAGGAATGAATGCTAGGCAGGTTCTAGTAGGCCATGCGTGTGCTGCTCAAAGTGCCATGTTCAGTAGAGGTGAGACAGGCATGGGAAAGAGGAGAAGGGGGAGAAACAAGAGCCAAAGGCATGTGCTAAGGGAGCTTGCTGTTAGTGCAGAGAGATGAGAGCCTGAGAAATACAGAAAAAGAAAACCCACAAAGACAGAAGCAGAAAAGGAAAAAAAGAAAAATGTGGATAAATATTTGGAAAAGAAAAGAAAGGCTAGTAGTGGTCCTACCGGTGTTGCTGTGAAGACAAAAGACAAGGAAGGTGTCCCCCAGGCTGTGCAATATAGCCTAGCTAGGAGGAGCATAGTTGTCACACAATGTCAGGCATTCAGGAGACAGGACAGGAAGGTAAGCATAGAGAGACAACAACTGAGACATGAAGACAAGACAGGAAACAAAACAGAGAAACAAGAAGAAAAAAATGCTCCCAGGGACCCCACTGATGTGATGTGTAGACTGGGAACATGGGTCCTAAGCTACACAGTACAGCCCAGCTAGAACAGACCACCAAGATGTGGAAAGAAAACAGACAAAGGAAAACAAAACAAGGTGGGGGGGGTGGGAACCCTCTGAGCACTCCACCAGGATGGCTTCATGGGCTACAGAAGTGATTCCCCAGTTGAGCAGCACTTCACAGCCTTTCCAGAAGAGGTAAGGATGGCACATGGAGCCAAGTGTTTGAGAGAATGGAGGAGGAGGTGGTGGGAGGCATGGGAGAAGCCAAAAGGGAAAAAACAACACCAGCTACAGATAAATGGCACTCAGGGAACCAGTCAGTGTGGGCAGGGACAGTCCAAGCAGCCAGCAGCCAAAGGAGTTTCCTTGTGTCCAAGTGACTGCATCCAGCAGGGAAGCAGAGGAAGCCAAGGGGGCAGGGTGGAAGGGTAAAGTTACAAAAGTGTATATCTCTGGTCGCTGGGTGATCTGTGTCCTGCTGGGAGCTCCTGAAACTGCTTTTGCATACTCCCTGTGAATGAGGTTTTGAAATATTTGTCTATTTGGGATCAACTTATATAACTCAGTATAATGTCTTCAAGATCCAACATACTGTATTGTGCATAAAACTTCATTTCGCCTACTGGCTGAATGGTATTCAATTGTATAACCCACTGCCAGCAAGTCGGGCCCAACTCCTAGTGACCCTAGAGGTCAGAGTAGAACTGCCCCACAGAGTTGCCAAGGAGTGCCTGGAGGATTTGAACTGCTGACATTTTGGTTAGCAGATGTAGCACTTAACCATTATGCCGTCAGGGTTTCCATCCCATCATATGCATGTATCATATTTTGTTTATCCATTCATCTGCTGATTGGCATTTAGGGTGTTTCTGCTTTTAGGCTATTGGGAATAGTGCTGCTATGAACACTGGTGTAGAAGTCTGTGAGTCTTTGCCTTCATGTCTTTTGGGCATATACCTAGAATGGGAACTACTGGTTCTTATAGTAGTTCTAGTTTTTGTTTTTTTTTTTAAGGAAATACCACACTGTTTTCCACGATGGCTATACCATTTTGCATTCCCACCAGCACTGGGTAAGTGTTCCAATTGCCCACATCTTCATCATTAGCTATTTTCTATTATTATTATTTTTTTAATCTTAAGCCATCCTAGTGAGAGTGAAACGGTACATCATTGTGGATTGGACTCACCAGCTCTGATGGCTAATGATATTGATGTATTTAGTGGCCGTTTAAATGACCACTTTGTAAATGTCTGTTCAAGTCCTTTGCCCATTTTGTGATTGAGTTATTTTTTGTTGTTGTTAAATTATGGAAATTTTATATGTATTTTGGTTATTGGATTCCTATCTAAGACTTGGAATACACAGTTCACCAAAGAGAACACTGAAACAGCCACCAAACATATGGGGGGGTAGGTGGGGAAGCTCAAGTCAGTAGCTTGCTTTTTCACTGTCTTGGTGAAGTCTTTTTTTTTTAATTATGACTGAATGAAAATGTACATTCCCGTATAAATTGGCATGCCCACCTCTATGCAGCTCCCACTGCTCTCCCTGCCCAGTGACAGCACACTCTTCCTCTCTGCTCCATACATGTGTTGTCTTCCCAGCAGTCTATCTTCTTCTCTCCACCCAATCCTCTTCTTCCAGTGTGAGGTCAACAGGACGACCTCCTATAGATGCCTAGAACCACAAAGTGCCCACACAATATGGTCACTCTGCGTTGGTGAAGTCTTTTGATGAACAAAAGTTTTACATTTTATGAAGTCTCATTTATTTGGTATTTTGCTCTTTGTGCTTTAGATATTACATTAAATAATTCATTGTTAAAAGCTAGGCCCAGCAGCACTGCCCCTGCATTTTCTTCTGGGAATTTTATGGCATTAGGTTTTACACATTTGGGTCCTTAATCCACTTTAAATTTGTTTTTCTGTATGGTGTAAAGCATGAATCTCATTTTTGTGTGTGTCGTAATCCAGTCTTCCCAGCATCATTTAAAGAGGTTTTCCTTTCCCCATTGAATTAGAAGATCATACTGGAGGAGGATCCACCCAGTGACTCCATACCTATACAGGTATTTTCAAAATAGTGAAATATTTCATAGAGGAGGATATAACACCAGGTACTTCATAGTAGCATTTTGTTACATATGCGTCAAATCCCTCCCTGCCTTTCTGCTCCTTTTCCCCTCTCATATGCATAGCCACACTATGAGTGATGCCTAGATCTTAGCTACAAACGTACACTTTATTCTCTGGGGCTGTTTAATCCTTTCAGTGGTCAGTCTGTGTGTCCTAAGTTCCAGTGCTGGGCATTAAATCCTAAGAAGTTTTATTACTGGACAAGAACTAAGGTGACTTAGTCCATGTTCTTTACAGTAACAAAATTGAAGTCCAAAAAAATTAAGTGATTCGCCTTCTTGAAGTTGCACCAAGTCTAAAATCCAGATTTTGATTCCTTGTCTAGCAAATAGCATAGGTTTTAGAGTCTAACTCCTGGGTTCAAATCCTGGCTTTGCTATTTGCTAGTGAAATGACTTATCTACAGGATAAAATTCAATCAATCTGAGCTGCTGTTTTCATCCATAAAATGGAAATTGTATAACCTCCTCTTCAAAGAAGTTGTAAGAATTAGAAGTTAAACCAGTGGCACTGTGCCTGGCACAGAACAGGGATTCAATTAGTGGCAATTTTTAAATCGCACTTTTTAATGAGCACCTATTATGTTTCAGGAATTCTTCTAGGCACTGAGGAGAAAATGTGAATGCAGCAATATCCTTGTCAATGTACTGGTTAAGAAATCACAAGTAAAATCTATCATTAGCTGATTTTATGGGTATACATATGCAAGTTTTCATTTGATATGGCTGTGATGTTGCTGTTTCTGTGCCAGCATATTCTCTGACACATACTAAATTTTGGTTGTCTAGTTTTAAGACCCAGGGCTGGCCAGAACCACTCCAAAATTCTGGCTAGTGGGCCCTGTGTTGGGTGAAAATAGAAGGCTTGGTAACATTCTGAAGAGGTCCAGGTGTATGAGACAAGCCCTATTCTCAAGAAAAATCTCTATACTAATATTAAAACCATTTGTGGGCTAGGCAGTGTATAATGATTCCACTTAATCTTCCTAACTTGCACTTTATAGTGGTTATTATAGTTCATTTTCATTAAAAGTTTGCTGTACCTTTTAATAGAGTCTCAGTAACTGTTAAACTCCTACAAAACATGAAGACAGTTCTACCGAACTGCTTACTCATTGATTAAGGCAGAAGCTGGAGTAAGTTTTCCCAATCACTCTTGCTCTAGTTAAGGATTCCCATGCCAGAGGTGACATGGATTTTTTTAAAATAAAAGATTGAACTCTGAACTTCCTACATCTTCAATTCTGGATTAAGAAACAAAATTGTACAGCTCCTCCCATTACAAGACCAACAGGCAGTAAGATCTAACAGCCTGGGCAGCATTTTCCAACCTCGCAACTGATTTGGTTATTCAAAACAAGCTCCTGGTTCCTTTAGAAACAAATACAATAGCATATGTTTTCAACACAAGGCTCGGTCACTGTACTCCAATCTTTCAGTATGGCATTCAAGATTTCTTGCAATTTAGCCTCCACCTACCACTTTAACTTCCAGGTTCCCGTCCATTGTTGAATCACTAACTCTAGCTTTTTTCAACTCTATGGTTTTGCTAGTACTGTTCTCCGGTGGCATAGTGGTTAGGTGGTACGTCCACTACCAAAAGGTTGGCAGCTGGAATCCACCAGGAAACCCCTTGGAAACTCTATGGAGCAGTTCTACTCTGTACTACAGGGTGGCTGTGAGTGGGACTTGACTTGATAATGGTGGATTTGGTTGGTTTGGGTTCCTCCACCTGGGAACATCCTCCCCAACGACCTCCACTCATCAAAACCTCACCGTTGCTCAGCTCGTAGGCCAATACTTCCTCCACTGAACCTTTCCCTGCTGCCCTGTCAGAAGTGCTTCCTCCTCCTCCCTCCCACACACGGTTCTGCCTCTTATCATCACCTCCACTCATCAAAACCTCACTGTTGCTCAGCCACTACTTCCTCCACTAAACCTTCCCACACATGGTTCTGCCCCCACCAAGTTCCTCTTTCCTCAGTCTACCACGCACCTCCACAGCCTAGTGTTCTACACAGCGTGGCTCTCAGACGCAGCTGGATGAATGAAAGGCTGCCATCAGACCTCCCAGTGCTTCTCCTCTGAGTGCAGGGCATCGTCTGACCACCAAGCCTAGAAATCTGGGCGGGAGGAAAGCTTCCTTCTTCCAGAGCCTCTTCTAAGATGACTCCAAAGCAAAAGATGACCTGTTAGAATTCAGCATTAGCCACAGTTAACTCTTTCCCACTTCTCCTCAGTGGACCTAGTATTTTCTTCTGAAAAATGAGTTGATATTTTTAATTAAAAAACACATAAATAACATTCACAAAGAGATTCATATTTTACAAATGATATTCGTGAAGAGTGTGCTTCCTAGCTCCTGTCTGGAGGTGAGAGGAGAAGGCAGAGAAGGACAGGAGCTGGTTGAATGGACACGAGAGATCCGGGGTGGAAACGTGGAATGCGCTGTCCAAACGTGGGGAGAACTAAGGTCCCCTAACAATGTGTGTGTAAATTTTTGTAAAAGAAACTAACGAGCTGTGAGCTTTCACTTAAAGCATCATAAAAAAAAAAAATAAGAGGAGGGGAAACAAATTCATATTTCACTGCAGTCAACAGGAAGGTCCTGCTTCCCCGCAATCCCCTTCACCCCCTTTCCCAGAAATAAATACTAGGGGTAGTTTAATGTGCAGTTTCCTTCCATACATCACATTCCACTTATTTACATAAAAATATCTTCAACACAAACAGGAGACAAGATACTATTCCACAATTGGCGTTTTTTCCATTTACTGCACTGATTTTGTTTGAGGTCGAACACCTTTGCAGTTTTTTCTTTCTGTGAACTATTTGTTCGTAACTTCTATTTTTCCAGTAACGTAACTGTGTGTCAGTACCAGCACTATGCCCAACACTCAGTTAACACTCCCTGTTACCCAGATGAAGAGTGATTAGTTGCCTTGGTGTTGTTTGGCTCACATAGTTTGAAAGTGATACATTTGGATCCTTCAAGTGAGGCTTGCGTGTTCTAGTAGGTACATCTTCCCACTTCCCAATCATTTTCCAAACAGCAGCTTCTTAAATTTGTTAGCAGCCTTCCACTCTCCCCATTTTTAATGGATGGTAATGAAACAGACTTTGAAATGACATATAAACAGAGCCGCTCCAGTGCCCACTATGTGCTGCCCAGCTCTAGATGTGCCCATTTTGCTGCCTCCTCCGCAGCCCCCTGTGCAACGGACAACACCAACATCTGTGCACTGCAATCCGGCTTCTATTTCTTGAAGTTTAAGGGCACCGTTTCAGCTCTTTTAAACATTTTCACAAGAGGCAACCCTGACTCTCACAACGCCCACTACGCAGGATCAAGGTGGGAGTATTATGTCTGGTTTGTCAGCAGGGTAAGAGGCACAGAGCTCGTCAATCAGAAGTATAACCCGAATTTCTCAACATTCAAACAGAGGCTGTGAAGCACCAAGTCACCTGTCTCCACTTGGTACCCCATCCAAATCAAGCTTCTGCACTAGAGCATCTAGGTTTCCAGAAGTCTCTAAGAGATTGCCAGGGAACTGTCCTAAGAGAAACTGCTACCTCTGTAACAAAAGCACAGATGGAATTAGGCTGAATAATAATCCCTTATATGTATCTACAACTTCAAATATAAAATGTTTCATGAACATCTGAATGTAAATTACATATGGTTGAATGTTTGTAAACTCGGTATGTCTATATAACCATCAAAACATTTGCTCATTAGCATCCTCACAACAATGGACAAGGATTATTACATCCATTTTTTGGCTCACAGATGCTGAATGTAGGGGACACTGCCTCTATGCCCCTCCAAAGAATTAAAAAATAGTCTTACCTACTTTTTAGGAATTAGGGAAAGGGTCTGTCTGAAATCATGTCTATAAAATCTAGGCAGACTGTGATAGCTGCCTTGCTATCACTTTGATTTTACGATGCTGGCTATATATACACACACACATACACACACTTTAATGAACAAATTAGTGGTGAATATTCCTACTGACAAGCTTGTCATTGGAAACAATGCAGAGATAAACAGTAAAACAAAGAAGAGTCTGACCACCACGTTAACAGCTGAGGTCTTTATTTCAATTTGTATGTACAGTAAAAGTGCTGCCGAGGATCTGCAGCCACCACACAAAACATAAATGTAATTCTCTCTCAACAATTAGCAGCTTAAGATCTATCAACTACAGTGTTAACGTTCACACGTTCACAAGTGTCATTTCTGTACTTTTCAATTCGTGCAAGTGAGTTTTTATTCTTACACACTTGGATAATACACACTTACAGTCTAGTAGTCAATGCCTACTGAGGGAGTCACCTAGCATACACAACACACAAACAGAAATGTTAACTCTAGGAGCCACATTCAAAATCTCTCATTTCATTTGGAGTTGGGGGTGGGCAGGTGGAAGGGAACTGTAATTTTCCCTGTGTCAGTCTGTTGATTATGATGTTTGGTTTTGTTCTGGAAGCGTATTTCCCCAAACTGAAAGACAGCTCCTCATTGAGTCTCACTCAGAATTCAACATTTCATCTGACTGTACCGCAAAGAAACATGAAATCAGAAACAAAACCAAGTGCAGTGAAAATCACATGGAAATACATGGCTAGCAAGGAAGGCTTGATCCCAGTGTTTTTCTTGGCATCAGATTTTTGCCTCAGTTGGGCTGAGGAAGTACAAGGGAGAAAGAAGACCCCGGTCTGGAAGAGGAGAATTCCACCTACTCTTGCTTCTTAAAGAGGCAGCGGAGTAGAAAGCCTTCCTTACTAGGATGCCATGGGTATACATATCAAGGAATTGAAACCGGGGCAGGCTGAAGTGCCTTTCCACTATCACAGGAAGTAGAGAATGCCAGTCATTCTACAACTTGAACAGCATCACCCAGGCCAACCCAGCCAACGTCACTCGCCTGGGCTGGGCACCAGCACTTACAAGTAATCCAGGAATGCTTCATTTTAAGGGGAACGCACACAGTCTTTCTAAGAGAAGCATTAAAGCTAGGGTAAGTTTCCAACCACTGGACAATTGTTAAACCATTAGAATGAAGAGGCAAGAGAACTCAGGGACAGCCACAGTGCAGAGAGACTCACAAGCAGCAGGGATGGGCAGCAGGAGTAGAGGAGGGGGAGGGCATGAAAACAGATGCACAATTGCTAACAGCACTAAAAGCAGACAGCTGTTGGGGCCAGTCAACAATCAACGGGACAAGACAGCTAGAAAGCCATTACCGTGCCTAACCTGGACTGAAGGTCCTTCCCAAGACAGTCTGAGAAAGGAAGATGGAAAGCCAGTGTGGGCATGTTTGGCTGGGAGTTCAGGGGGACTTCTGAAGGTCAAAAATCTCCCTTTGATAGAAACTGTCTCAAAGCAAAGGGTAAGGATTTCAATCCATCTTCCTGTGTCCACCAAACTTAGCAGTCTCTATACAGCTTAGGGGACTCAAAGGTTCTAACTTAAAAACACTACAGGACTGCAAATAAAGCATCTTTTCAATAACTTTGTGGGGCTCTCTGCTCTGAGTGATTGAGCTAAAGCAGATTGGGGAGGAGAAACTGTGCTATTTTGACCAGGTTGTAGCGTCCCTTGGCACCTCTGCCTAAGGTCACGGCAATGTTTTCAGGCAAAGTTAACATTTTAAGTATATAGGCTTGGGAACAATTTGTTTTTGGCATGAACATGAACTGGTTGCATTTAGATAGTGTAACAGAAAATCACCTATGTGGTCCCTGCTCTGGGTGCTAATCTTGAGAGAGCTAACAGGTGTACTACAATCATCTGGAGGTGGGCAAAGATTTGGGTACCTGAGTTAAAATATCAAAGTGATTATGGAAACAACATGCTGACTCTGAGAAGGCCAGCCTGTCTGAGCAAAAGGAGGCTGGTGCTGTCCAGTGCACCATCCTCTTAGACAGGGCATTGCTAATCTAGTTCCAAAAGCATTTCCTGGTGTGGAGGCAATACAAGATACATGCTTTGCTACATTTTACAGAACATATATATTGTATGCCCCTCACTCATTACTTGGTTGCACTAACTGAGGCCAAGAGGGAACAGCAGGTGTGACCCAACACTACAAATAATGTAAAGATTAACCAAGCTCTCTAGGTAAACCTCTGAAGTTCCAGCTCCACCAGGATGATGCAGTTGGTTACAGGATGGGGAAGAAGGCTCAGTCGATTTTTCTAAACTGCCTACACACATTCACAGAGCATACTTAGCTAATAAATCAGTCTAGATTAATAGGAAGCTGGCCAAAGTCCACAGCCCAATCCTGGGTCCTTCTAAGTCTGACATTTCCTTTTCTGCTCTTTAAGGGAGAATCATCTTCAGTTGATTCTCTTCAGCAGACAGAATAAAGCTTTAAAATTAAGGATGCTGGGGCCAAAATGCAGACAGAAGACTCCACATCACTTTGGTTTCAGTAATTAGGAGGTGTTAAAAATAAATTAAGGAAAAGTAGGGAATTACTTATGAATTATTTATTATTATTTATAGTTTCAGATTTTCCTCAAGACAACTCCAGCCCAAGGTCACTGGGTAGACATTTTCTTGGGGCTACAAGTAAACCCAACAAAATCCTTATCCTACCATGCTGGTTTGTGGAAACAGCCTCTCTCCCCCCCAATGCACCCCTTTTCTCTCCAACCAAGTCAAGCCCATAAAATGGTGGTATGGGGGTGGGAGGGACATCAAAAAGCAGCAGCAGCAGCAGCAGCAGCCAGAGGGAGGTGAAGCTGCATCTCACAAGAAGGGCGGCAGAGGGCAGCACTTAGCATCTCACTGGACTCTGTTTCCAGGCAAGAGGGAGCAGCACACTCAGTATCCACACCATTTCTTCATTTAAAAACATCACGTCTTTATTTCAAAGGAAAAATAAAAGACCCTCCCAACCCTTTCCAAAAAACCCAATAATAATAATAACAATAATAAAAAAATCCTATTAGAAACCATAAGGAAGCACTGAGAGTTTGAGTATTACATTCTTCAAGTATGCTGTTCAGATTTTTTGTTTTTAAACTGGTGACTATACACATATTAAAAACAAAAACAAAACCTTAAAAGTGCGGCCAAAGGATTTTGCTTAAAATTAAGTATTTAGAGGGCTACTTCAAAATACTGTAGTTGGATGTGCAGTGATCCTGTGGGGCATGATGCTCTCACTTTTGTGTCCTAGCAAAGGCTAAGGGGCCAGGTTCAAAAGTGACCTGACTTCCACGGTTAGCATGTGTGGCCAACTTAGGTGACAAAGTCAGGGAGATCCATGTGTTCTTCCATGGACAAGGAAAATCCACCCTGAATCCAACAATTCAGACATGGAATGTGGTAGGACTTCACAGTAAAGTTAGTTTGAGAAGGGAGAAGGTGGTGAGCCCAGACAAGGCAGGGTGCTTGGTTTAAATGGTTTGCCCTAATCAGGTGTTCTCCTTTTTCTAGTGGGTTTTTAGTGCAGTCATTCAAGCCACAATTTAGAATGCCCTTCTGTGTGCTCCAGATTGTTGGTTCATGTTAAAGGACTGTTTAAGATTTGCATCCCAAGGAAAATCATGCTACATAAAAATGATCCAAGATTTTCGACCAAAAAACTTCTTGGATAAAATCTAAAAAATACTATTGCAATTGTGTCTCTTGAAGAAAAAAACATTATTCTAAATGTAAACAGATTCACTCAACTCTTTTGTTGTTGTAGAAAACTTCAGAGTAGGTTAAGTTGCTGTCTAATTTTTCGCTGCATGCACTCGCCAGAGGGTAGGGAAGCAGCTGCCTTCTTGCACCAGCATCATCTAGGGGGTGAGAAGAACCGTTCCACGTAGCTGAAGAGGGCGTCCCAGTGCTTCCAGAGAAAGGCAATGAAGACCACGAGGAATAAAGTGCTGAACGTCCTGCTGCGAGTCTTCATGAGGGGAACCACACAGTTGGCTACCGTTGAGACAAAAACTAAAAGAACTGCCATGACAGCAAGGAGGATATTGATGAGTTTGCCCAGAAGGTTGCGGGCAGTGGCGTTCTCCAGCCCTTCCAGCTGCACCACCTGCTGCTGCTGCTGCTGCAGCTCCATCTTGGAGATGCGGGTCTGGCACGCCTCCAGGGCCTCCTGTGGGCCAGAACAGGGAGGGAAGAGGTGAGTCTCCTGCTCAGACGTACCAGGTGGCCGACATGCCTCCTGGGCCTGCTGGATGCCTCCTGAGCTGCGCCAGCATTTTAAATATGCTAGAGCTTGAATGTGAAAGGCCAAAGGCGTAACTCATGTTCTAGTGACTATTACTCACCTAACTGCCCGCACTGAATTTTTGCAGGATGGCTTAACCAGGAACAATGATCACAAATGTATTTGCTCTTGGACAATGACAAGACCTCACAGAAATGAGCCGCTTGTTTATTTTAATTGAAAATTATTAAGTTACACAATACCTGAACACTTGTTCAACATTAAAAAGTCCAAAAAGGACATTTCTCTGATATCTTCCTCAATTCCAGCCCCTGCCCTTAGATCCTCCTGTTAGTCTGGTGTGTCTTCCTCTTGTCACTTGTGTTTAACTATATATGTATCTGGGCCTAGAGAAATGTATGCAGTTGTTTCTCTGATTTTCTGTTTTCATATAAACAGTATCATATAATTCACAGTATCATGCAATTCACTTTGGTCAGAGAACAGCTGCTCTTGGGATCTTTCTGCATCTGTATGATTTATAAGGATTCACCTCATTCTTTTCAAGCACTACATCCCATTTTAAAGAATGGGTATGTTATAGCTTACCTAGCCAGTTTCCCAAGTTCCTCCTGCAGATACTCACATTGCCTCCACTACAGCAACAATGCAGAACATCCTTTGGACATGTCTCCCTGTAAACACCACCTTGGTATGTGCCTCTTTTTAGGCTTACCTCTGTAACCTGTGCAATGGGGACTACATCTAAGGACTAGACCAAACATTAGAAATGATCTATTACCTTCAAGGGTGTTGTATACATTTCATCACAATATTCAGGGGACAGAATCCATTTACCCTATCTGTGATGAAAACAGGCTCCAAAACTTGGCAGTGGCAGAGCCCTGGGCTTTGCTGGTTCTGGTTTCCTAGTGTTTGAACTGAGGCCAGCTAGGGAACGGACAGCAGATGCTGCTTAACAGAGAAAGATACTAGATTTTGGAGGAAAAAATCAAACCGCAAACAGAATTCTGGGGTTTGCAGAGGATGGCAGCTGGGAAAAGGATCTAGCCATTCCCTTGAAACTTTCAGGCAGCTGTAAAACAAGTTTCCTGGGCTGCCTCCCTTCTACAAACTGATTGTTTCCTTAGAAATGCTTCCCAGTTGGGATTAAAAAAAAAATAGGCTAAGTGTTCCATTTCATAACAGAACAAAACAATTCAGCTCTTGGCCTTAAACATTACTGCCTCATATGCCATGTTCACAAGCTGCCTGGCAATCCCTGTAAAAGGTTTGGATGTGGCAGCTTGGAGGATAAAAGCCCCCTTCCTCATAGAAGGAAAAGACAGACAAGGTGGCTGGGAGAATCATCAGACCAGCTCCTGAAGCAGCAACCAGGAGATGTAATGAATGCAGTTTTCTACATCCTGGTGCTACTGTGACCCGAAGATACATTTTCCAAGAACCCAAGTGGGTATTGCCATACCTATGAGAAATGTACGTCATTTGAAGGAGGAGGTATGTTAGAGATGGTATAAGCTCTTTCTCTTGATACTCTTGTCTTCCTCATCTTCCTCCCACCCCCTTAATTCTCTAGTCTTTTCTTTATGCCTGATCCTTCATGCTGACCTGGATATCCCGGGCTCGTTCATAGGACTGATATGCAATCTTCTCTTCCATGCTGGCCAGTTCCTGCTTCAAATTCAAGATTTCATTCTGGTGGAGCTCTGTTAGGTCATTTAGTTGTTCTTCTAATCGTTCACATCTAAGGTGTGGGGGGGAGAAAATCAGAATTTTAATGTAAGCTCTGAATATTTTCCCCTTACATTCAACTCCCAAACACATCTAACCCCCAAAATCCATTCTGCAAAAGGAAAAACTAAAGTACAAAGGAATAGTGGCCTGGTGTAATAGGACATGCCAGAGGGTACAACGAGGATTAGAGCTCTTCATTCCTGGAATGGACAGCTTGCCCCAAGGTCACACCATAACAGTGACATGGCTTTTCCACAATCTTCTCATTACATGGCATTTGAGGGGATGCCAGCAGCCCGGACTAGCTGAAGCCATTCTTATTCTGCTCTGAGATATGTATGAGGAGGCCAAAAAAAAAAAAGCATATATATTAAACAGATCTCCTCAGAAAAGAAATGACACACTAACGGAAACAAACCTTCCAGGAGTTACCAATGGCCTATCCTAACAATGTACGGCTCACTCAACTGGATGTTCAGATTCAGAGCCCTAGAATGCCAGAGCCAGAAGGACCTATAATCTCACAGCCCAGACACTGTCCGGAACATATTAAGTATCTGCTTCAGGCCTGCTGTGTATCAGGCACTGGCTCCAAGTACTAGGAGCAGTGTAGTAAGCAAACACACTGCCTGTTCTCAGGCGCTAACATTCTAAAGGGGGAGGCAGAGAAACCAAGACAGGAGGAGTACGTGGTAGAGTACCTCACGGCTAGCTTTGCTGGAACAGTCAGACAAGGCCTCCTCCCTATTTAACTATCTTCAGCAATGAGAGCTGTACCCTGAATGATGACAAGAATGGAGTCTTTGCGATGATGCAGAGGAAGAGTGCCTTACGCAGAAGGAGCAGTAAGTATAATGTTCCCAAGACAGGAACTAGCAAAGCATGCTTAAGAGCCCGAAAGTAGGCCAGCGTGACTGCAGCTGAGTGAAGGACGGAGGATGATATGGCTCCTTGAGAGTAGGGATTATTTTATTCACTTTTTATCTTTACAACTTAAAACTACAGATAAGAAGGTTCATTTTACATAAAAACAGAACTTGGGCCAGGCATGTAAGGACCAGCAGGACTGAAAGAGCTCACAGGATAAGACCAGAGATGCCAGGTAGATGAAGAGAATGTGTTAAGAGCTGGAGGCAGAAACTAAAAGACTACATTTAACCTGAAAGGTGGGTCTTGTTGGAGCATGCAGGGAAACTACTTCAAAAGGTAGGCAGAAGAGTTGGGACCAAGGAATAGTGGTGGTGTTCGGTGCTGTCGAGTTGGCTTCAACTAATAATGACCACATGGACAGCAGAACAAGCCACCACCCAGTCCTGTGTCAGCCTCACAGTTATCGCTATGTTTGAACCCACTGTTGTAGCCAGGTATTAATCAATCTCATTAAGGGTGTTGTTCTTTTTGGCTGATCTTCTACCTTACCAAGCCTGATATCCTTCTCCAGGAGCTGGTCCCTCCTGATAACATGTCCTAAGTATGTGAGAGTGAAGTCTCACCATACTCACTTCCAAAGGACACATAAATGGGAACTTCTTCCAAGATAGACTGGTTTGTGCTTCTGGCAGTCTGTGGTATATTCAATATTCTTCATCAACACAATAATTCAAAGGTATCACCTCTTCTTTGGTCTTTCTCATTCATTGTTCTGCTTTCATATGCATAAGAAGTGTTGGGTCTGGCCTATCTGACTTCTCAAAGAGATGTCTTTGCTTTTCAACACTGTAAAGAGGTCTTTTGGAACAGACCTGCCCTGTGTATTATGTCATTTGATTTCTTGAGGAGTGCCGCTTCCAGTGGTGCTGGCTGTGGAGCCAACTTAAAATATGTATATATATATTCAATGATAACTTTAATTTTTTCTTCATTTATCATGAAGCTGCTTATTGGTCCAGTTGTGAGAACTTTTGTTTCCTTCAGTTGACGTGTAGTCCATACGGAAGGCTTTAGTCTATGATCTTCATCAGTAAGTGGTTCAAGCCCTATTCAGTTTCAGCAAGCAAGATAGTATTATCTGTACATCAAAGGTTACTAAATTTTCCACCAATCCCAATGCCACATTCTCGCATTATCCGTCCACACACAGTGAGTAAGTACGTGAAAGAAAGAGAGACTAACAGACCCAACATAGAATACTGATGGCGGAATCACAAGATGAACACAGTGTTGTAAGAGGATGAATTATCTTCAAAAGATAAGACACTCAGGGCGTAGTCAGTTTATGTTAATATGGGGCAACAATTTGGAAAAGGTGCGAGTGGTCACACAATTTGAAGAATGTAATCAATGTTATTGAACTGTATACACATAAACCGTTCAGCTGGTGTTATGTTCTGCTTTGTATATTTTTAACAACCAAAATAAGTTATAACAAAAGAAAACAACAATGAGTCATTATGAGACAGTGGTGAAGAGGTTACACTGGGGGGTTAGGGTGTGAAGTTCCACGAAGCAAACAAAAAGCTAAATAGGTAAGAAAGAGCTTGATAACTACCAATTAAAGAATACTGGAAACAGAGGGTAAAAGAAAGAGAATAAAAATGTCTCTACCCAATGGTGACTAAAGGGGAAGCTCCTCTGTTTGACAGGGTGGACAAGGCACATCCCAGCAGGGGAATATATTACCACTGAGTAGCACTCAGACCAGCACGCACTTAGCATTAGTATGTCAGCCTCAAAGGACTTCATGATAAAAGACTAGAAGTGACAGAAGTCAAACATTTTAAATTACACCCTTTTATTCTTGTTTTAAACTACATAATATACAAACTTTTCAGGAATACAGGGCATTTCCATGTTTAGGGGAATTCTCATGTTGGGGCATCACCAACATTCTTCCTTTCAGTAACTGTATGTTCATTTAAGTTTGCCAAATGCAGTCAGATTTTGTTAACACTGTCTTTTCATGACTGTCATCTTTACCCTCCTGTTTTATGGTGTTTGTAGTATTTCATAAACTCCTCAATTTCTCTCCTTACCAGGGAGGAGCTACAGACTTTGTCAATCCCCAGAGACTTACGTGTAGGGCTGTGCCTGACTCTCCTAAACCAAGGATCAGTGTTGAATGGCAGGGAGGGGGAGCATGGTTGTCATGGCAACCAGACTGACTAAAAGCAGACTCAGGTGACATCACTGGCATTAAAAGCGTATATTCCACAAGCTACTACCCAATCTCTTCTTGGCCCACAAACTATATGGTCTTTCAGGCCTTTCAGAGAATCTTACTTGATACTAAGCATGGCTCATAAACCAGTCCAATACATAAGCAAAACAGCAGCAGCAGCAGCAGCAATTTACTCAGTGTCTACTAAGTGAGTTCATTTTCAGAGCCCTAGGAGGGCAGTATTAACTTCATTTTACAGACAGGGAAACTAGAGCTCAGAGAGATAAAATGACTTGCCCAAGGGCACACAGCTATTAAAAGAGAAAGGATTTGAATCCAGATTTGTTTGATTTTATAACTTAAATTCTTAATCTGTATACTGTGTGGCCACTATCAAATTACTCAAAAAACTAGAATAACTATTTTACTTTATAGGTTAGGAAACTGAGCCAGATCTATAGCTGATCAAAATCACATAGCCACAAAGATGCACTGGACATGACCAGAATGACAGGTTGGTTTGGAGCTTGACATCAACGTGGAATTGACAAGAAGGAAAGGGGTGTAGCAAATATAACTGATAAACAGTAACAAGTGTTAGTGAAAATGTGGAGAAAATCAGAACGTTCTAACACTGCTGGTGGGAATGTAAAATGCTGTAACTACACTGGAAAACAGTCTGGCAATTCCTTCAAAGGCTACTAACACAGTTTCAAGGCCCAGCAATTTCATCCCTATTTGTTGCCATCGAGATGATTCTGACTCATAGTGATTCACAGGACAGAACAGAAGTGCCTCAGAGGGTTTCCACCCGCTAGACTTGAAATGCTGGGCTTCTGGTTAACAGTCATAGCACTTAAACACTATGACAAAAGGGTTGTCAGTTCCACACCTAAGTATAAGCCAAAATGAAATGAAAACTTGTATCTATTCAAAAACTTGTATATGAATGTATATAGCAGTATTAGTTATAATAGCCAAAAAGTGGAAATAATCAAATGTCTAGCAACTGATGAATGAACAAGTAAAACATGACATATCCATATAACAGAATATTATTCAGCTAGAAAAAAGAAACGAAGAATTGATACATGCTGCAACATGGATGTATCCTGAAAACACTATTTTGAAGAAAACAATCACAAAGGACCACACAGTGCATGTTTCCATTATATGAAATATCTCGAGTAGATGATTCTACAGAGATGGAAAATATATTAGTGGTAGCTTAGAGCTAAGGAAATACAGGTATTTGGGTAGCAGCTAAGGGGTATGGAGTTTCTTGCTGGGATGATGAAAATGTTCTAAAAGTGACTGTGTGACTAAAAGCCATGAAACTGTACCCTTTGAGTGAACTGTGTATGAACTGTATCTCTACAAAACTGTTAAAAAGAGATTATGGATGCCTGTAATTAAAATGCATCAAAAATAAGACACATAAGGGACAAGTATATGGAATGACATATAATAATACAATAAAACGAAGAATCTAGGAGATGGGTATCTAAATACCACTGTTTTATATCTGAGGCATGTTTGAAAGCTTTATAATAAATGCTGGGAAATAAATGATTGTATGTGGAGTTGTGTCTGAGCTATGTCTCAGAAGCTGTAGGGCCTTGGTTAGGCTAGCTCACTTTTCTGAGTAAATTTCTTCAACTATAAAAGAAAGTAATAATTTCTATTTTTTATACTCACTTGAGCATACATAGAGTGCTAAAGAAATGTCCATTTTCCTCCTTTCTATCTTCACAGTCTACCAAGATGGAACACTTTCACCAAGCATTTCTATTACTTAATAAGGAAGGCTTCATATGAACATGTGCACCCTGAAAGGAAATGGCTGAAAACTTTTCAGCCAAAATATTTCCTGGGGTGACTGATCATGACCTTATTCTCATTTTAGCCTTGTCAATGTGCTAAGTTACAAAGTAAGTTCCAGTATCTCATACTCTTCTTCTTTTTTTAAGATTTCAGCTATTCTATGTATATTCTTTCTTACTCTGTTAGGGTTGTTACAATCAATTATTCTGTGAAGAGAAACATACCACGAACATTTCAAGTATTGTTCCAAAGATGAAAAAAAAAAATTCCCTGATTACAAGGACTCTTAAACTCTAGGGGCTAGAAAATACCCTCAAAAGGTCTAGGTAAATTCCTTTCAATAGAGAAATTATATCCACAGCACCGCTGACATGCAATCTCTCCCTGAATATCTCCAGCGGCAGGGTCTCATTTTTTCCTAAGACAGTTGTTTCCCCCATTGTTGACAGATAAAGCTATCACAGAAAATTCACTCTAAAACTCAAGAAAACTTAGCTACCCATAACTTTCAACCCTGTTCACCTCTAAGGAGGAAATCAATCTACTCCAAAGGGCACTGTGAAGATCAAATGAGTGACAGCTGTCAAATACCTGGCACAGATGAGGTGCTTGGTGGGACATACAGCTCCCATGTGTACACTTGCTTCCGCTTTTCTCTCTGGGGATCCTCCAGGTTCCCCTAAACAACTGTTAGTTAGATAGCTCAAAAGCACTGCTTGTCAACTGTGACGTGGTTTCAAGAGTTCTGTGGTTCCACTGTTTGTGTATCTCACACTCTACACATCTGTTTTTCACTTCTGATTGTTTTCTTTAAACTTCTGTTTCTTCATCTATGCCCACACTCCCAGATAATTTCATCCTCCCAATTTTTTCCACTTATACTACTTATGGAAACACTGGTGGCACAGTGGTTAAAAGTCACCTGCTAACCAAGAGGTCAGCAGTTTGAATCCAACAGGTGCTCCTCAGAAACCCTAGGGGGGCAGCTCTACTCTGTCTCAAGGGGTTGCTGAAAAGTTCCCTGACTGAGTCGTAATCGACTCAATGGGTTTTTGGTTTTGGATACTACTTACACAGTACCTCATGTTGCACACAAATGTCTTTCACCTATAGTTTTATTCTGTTAGCTACAGGCTCTTATTTACTTCTCTCTGTACTTACAATTGTAGGCTGTTAAAGCTACAACACTGGGGAGATCTCCGGGTCAGTGGCTCCCCACCTCCACATGCTTTGCTGCCCACAGTGTACCAGGCAGGATCAAACACCAGAAACTCTCCTAAGAATCAAGGCAGGTTAATGCCCAGAAAAAAGAAGATTTGCATTAAGAGAATCAACTGTAATTCCATTCTCTTTCTTTCCAATCTTGATTTACAAAGCAGGAAATGGGAGGTTTAGAGCTTGCCCAAGGTGATACTGCTAAATCAGAATGGATTCTCCTAAAGATTGACAGTTTTTCCTTCTAGTCCAGCCGCGCCCCGCCCCAACCTCATTAAACAGTCTTTAGGTTGCTGAAATACTTCTCTTTTCTAGATATTCTCATTCTGCTTAATGCTGCTGGACTTTCCTTAGTCAAAGTACACTTTAAATTTTCTTTAGTTTCACATGGAAAAAAACCCACTGTGGTCAAGTCGGATCCCAACTCACAGCGACCCTAAAGGTCAGAGTAGAACTGCCCCTACCGAGTTTCCACAGAGCACCTGGTAGATTTGAACTGTATGTAATGCAACACTATATTAATATAAAGAAAAAAGTGAAAAGCTAGTTTAACCTTAGACACAAATGAAACATTCTGTATTTCAACTGCCTGGACTTGTCTAAATGTTTTTTCTAAATTACACATAGTAATATCTTTTACCTACACATTATAAAAATATATTATTTGTACCACATACATATATCCCCAATCTCTGAAAAAATTTTCACTGGGAGGGGTAATACACTGCTATAAGTAACAAACAGAAGAAAGAAAACATCTTGGAGCTGAATGCTTGTTCCAGTTGAAGTAGGACAGTTCCTGCGTCTATGTCATCTTTCCTACACTAAGACTACCTCACTTACTTTCTTTAAATTTGGATGTTATATGTTGTGGAATTTTCTCTGTTTCCAGTATTTTTTTTTATCTTTTTCCATGGTATTTTTTTCTACTACATCACACAAATGGGATTACTGTGTAAGCACCCTCTCTTCTCCACTTCTGGGCAGGCCTCTCTGACTTTCTATCTCCTATCAAGAGGGTTAGCACAACCATACAGTGGGCTCCTGAAATTTACCTGACTCAAGTTATCCTGATAATTCAGCTGGTTCTCTCAGAGGTCTATGCCAAGATTTCTTTTACAGTGATGAAACTGCCCTACTTACCTTCCGTTCACAGTATATTTTTTGTATGCCTGAGCTAAGGTGTTCTAAGTAAATTTTATCTGATCTTTGTGCATCTTCAGAAAGAGTTGAGTAGAAACTACTAACTCTTATCATAGTCTTCTGGACAATACAGTCCTTCACAGATTGAGTAACTTAATCATGGTCTCATGGAAAATTAAAAGCAAGATCTCCTCAAAAGAGCAAAATAAACCTCCTGCTCCCAGACATAGTACTTTATTAGTGAGGAGTCAGATAGCAAAGTAGCATTTCGCTAAGTTGAAGAAGCTCCATTTTCTGGAAGATGAAACAGACAAACAGGGTAGAGGACTTGTCAAGGTAATTCAAAGTGGCAGAATCCACAAGTAAGACCTACAATAGATCCAGTTTAAACAGCCCCATTAATTCATGAACTTATAACTACCGGCCTTTGTTTCTCTCTCTGAATCCTACGAATTACCTGGAGAATGACGACTTTCTGAAAGAACAGAAAAGTTGCAGTTGTTATTGTGTAGCTGAAATCCTATCACACTTACACAACAGTTGTGTTTGGGTTACCATAGTAAGCACCTCCAATCTGCAGGAAACATCAGGAAGGAAACTGAGAAGGCTATAAACCTTGAGGCTCTTGCAAAATGAGATGAACAAAGAGGCTGGCAAAATGCCCTTGGTGTCTTGGAATGCAGAAATTCCGGGTTGCCCTCAATGCATTGTGATGAACTTTACCAGCCTGGCATTACTAAAGCACCTTCCCCTCATTTGTTCACCCAGATCCTGGAAGTTTGTTCCTCAGCTCTTTTCACGACTTCACAAGCCACAATCTGACAACACAAAGCTGATGATCCTTGGCAATTTTTAGTGCCATCAGCCTTTGTCTGTGTATGTAAACTGTATATGCAATTCTAGTCTGAAGATACGCTAACAAAAACAGCTCAGAAAAAAATGATGTGACGCTTTTTTAGGTGGAGAACTATGTGTGGAGGAGGAATGCAGGGTTCAACCTAGTCTGTATAATCATCTTAAACATCAAAACCAATAATAACAAGAACAATGACGACTACCTTTGCCTTTCCCACGCCTCCACCTCCCCAGAACTCAGATTTACAACCATGTTAATTTTTACCTGCTTCTTCCCAGGGAAGTACATCAATTTTGCGACTGAGATATGCAAGGCCTAGACAGATGCTGTGATTTTACCCTTGTAAGTGAGTGAGATCTGGTGGGGATTCTAAACTATTTGGTTCATGCCTCCTGTTGTCAGGCTTGTATCATCTTTTTTTCTTTAACTTCTCCTTCCCCTTGTACCATCAATCAAGTGCTAAGTCTGATCAACAACAAAAGGAAGATAATATGGGAGCCCAACAAGTCTGTGAACTTAACTGTCCTTAATGTTACATATCTCACTGCTGAGTATCACTACTGTCACCTTCGAAGTACTCCCCTTGGGAAGCAATGCACCAATGCCAGTGCCTCGTGAGCCATACAAAGCAACTTTGGAACTCTTTCTAGAATGGCCATCGTGCATGGTGGCATAATGGCAAGTTCACGAACTTAACTGCATAGTTGTTTGTCAGGAGTTTTTAGCCAGTAAACAAACAACTGTATTTGGACATCACTCTACTCAACTGATTTGGGCCCCAAAGACTTTTTTCTTTACCCAAAGATAAAGAGAACATTGAAAGGAAGGTATCTGGAAGACATTCAGGCCATCAAGGGTAATATGATGACAGCTCTGATGGCCATTCAAGAAAAAGGGTTCCACAATTGCTTTGAAGGGTGGACTAGGCACTGGCGTTGGTGCACAGCTTCCCAAGGGGTGTACTTCAAAGGTGAACGTAGTGATACTCAGCAATGAGGTGTGTAGCACTTTTTCTGGGATGAGTTTCTGAACTTAACTGGCGGTCCACACACTCCAGTTCCCAATTTCCCACTTTCCCTATTACTAACATTATAATCATTTTTGCTTACCTTCCCTGCTTGTGTTTGTTTCCTGTCTCAATTCTAAGATGCAGAAGTCTGACACTGAGAGAATTCAGGAAAGAACATCCTCCAGACTTTCCACTAAATAGTGATGTCAAACCAAGGAGTATGACAGGGAAAGGGAAGGAGGTAAATAGTGCATAGTCTTTCATGTGTAATTCTTTTTAAATCAAAAATTCCTCTTTTAGGGATTTCAACCCTTTCATAGGGAGAGCTGGTGTCATAATGTTTAAGACCTACAGCAAGCTATAGTTGTTAACTATAATGTCAGCAGTTCAAATCCACCAGGAGCTCCTTGGAAACAATACAGAGTAATTCCACTCTGTTCTATATAGGTCACTATGAGTTACAATGGACTCACTGGCAACAGGTTTTTTTTGTTTGTTTTTATATGATGCTAATTCAAAGTCTCTAGACTTTGAATATAATTTATATAATATATATAATATAATATATAATTTGACACATGGTTTTCACGCAACTTCATCTGGAACACAAACAGCACACAATTTAATAACCTACACTGACACTTCATTATGATCAAAAGGGAACCCTGGCACTTAACACGATTTAACTAGTAACAAACAGAAAGTCTTAGCATTCTAATAATTTTTTTTTGTATAGCAGGTTATATCTTATTTTGGTAGGTGAAAAGTCCTCCCACCAGAAGTAAAACTTGCTGTATCTATTAAGGATTAAACACTCTCCGATTTTTTCAGAGGCAAATAATTCATAAATGAAGACTGATTTCAGAAAAGTACTTCAAACACTGGCTTAGTCAACACAGTAGTCACTTAGATCAAAGATAAGCCAGAGGCCCTGCTGGGTCAAATTCCTGATGAATGAGAAACTGGGTGAGCACAGAGGCTGCAAATTCTTCATCTGATACATCACTCTTTAGGTGTGGCTCAAAAGTCTGAAAGTCATTTCAGTCAATGGTGCTCCCCTAGTTGGGCAAGAGGTCTTGTAAGACAGGATGGCTCCAAGAAGTATGTAGAACAGGTAGTGACAGAAACAGGAAGAACTAGGTCCCAGGGCTGATGCCAAAAGGGGAACTATGAGAACAGACTACTATTTCCCAAATGTGTACTGCAGATCTGGGGTAGCTTCTGTCTGTGTCAGCCCTGAATGGAGAGACAGAGTAGGGGGTAGAGGGTATCACGTGTGGTGGTGGTAGTGGTGGTGGGGGTGGACTGAATAGGTTCTTTGCTGAACTGGGGAAAACAGGTTTTCCCTTCTTACTTTTTGTTACCTTTCCTAGGTTGAAGCCTGAAAAAGGTTAGGAAACACTCAACAAGTCTTCAGTTGAACAAGAAAAAAAGCACAGGAAACAGCCTCCCACAACTTCCAGGGGAGGCAGTACATTATCTTAAAGACAAGAATGAGCAGATACCTAAAGCACACAGGGAACAAAGGAAACCTAGAGGAACTTCATGGGCAATTCTGAGACTCCAGAAACATGGATAAAGTATCTCTTCCCTGCTTGATGAAAAGGCAGAAAGGGAGGTAGCATTTATTGAATTTCTAACTCTAAACTAAGCACCACATTTGGTGCTTTCATATGCCAGCCAGCCAGCATATACACTCATTTAATAATTTTAATGACCCTGTACAGTAGATACCACTGCACTGCTTTCACAGAGGAAGAAACTGAGGCTCAGGGGAGTTACGTAGTCTGCTTGTGCTACCACAGCTAACTGGCTCAGAACTGGCAGGCAAATTCAGGGTTTACAATTTCAGTGTTTTTTCTATCTCCTTCCCTTCCTCCTTTTCACCATAACCTCTTTAATGGTTAAACTGGGAAGAGCTCACATGCAAATACCTTTTATATAAGGTCTCATCCCTCTAAAGGACATCTCCTAACTGGACTTTTTCCTTTTATAAATGAAGAACTAACTTGATCCAACATTCTCAGTCTCTACTGCAAGCTTATCATCTAAATCTAGTCAACGTATCATCATTTGGAGACTCTCTGCTCAATTTTCAGATGACAAGCAGGTCTAACATCTGGAATAAATAACAAAACAAAAAAACACAAAACCAAACCTGTTGCCATCGAGTACATTCTCACAATGACCCTACGGGACACAGCAGAACTGTCCCACTAGGCTTCCAAGGAGTGCCTGGTAGATTTGAACTGTTGACCTTTTGGTTAGCGGCCATAGCACTTGACTACTACACTACCACCCCCAGAGTAAAGGGACTAAAATAGCCACATCTCACCATATTCCTGTCTAATGTCCACTGATAGTAAAATAAAGGGAAGTTATATTCAAACAACCACTTGTTTACTTAGTCCTCCAATGGCCTGTGCCTGACAGCACTAGCCTAGTTACTGACTATTCTACTGTACGTAGATGATTGTTGTGGTGGCCACCACCTTCCATATTTTTGCTGTTATGACTCAGTATAATTTAAAATACCCCTGGGCTTAATACAAACATTCTAAGAAGGCTATTTCCAAAGAACAGTAATTCTTTTCAAATAGAAGCCTTTAAAATGGCATCAGTGCTCACCAGGACCAGGAGAGTTTTTAGTGTGCCCTACACACAACACTGCTTTATCCAAGCAGCAGGTGAACAGGATCCCCAGCCAGATACCCTAAGGGAAAAGTGACAGAAAGAACTTGTAAAACTGTCAATCAACGTTTTCCAGTTTTCTCATTTTCAACACAGTTTGCCACAGCTAAACTTTTTCCTGACATAGCAAAAGAATTTGTTATTGTAGAGTTGATTCTGATTCTCAGCAAACCTATACAACAGAGCAGAACTGTTCCATAAGGCTTCCAAGGAGTGGCTGGTGGATCTGAACTGCTGACCTTCTGGTGAGCAGCTTGAGCTCTTAACCACTGTACCACCAGGGCTCACTAACATAAGAGCAATGGAAAAAGAAGTGGTCCTCAGTTTTTACAAGCAAAGTAAATCTATATTAAACCTTTTTAACTGTGTGACCTGGCAAGTTACTTTTATCTCTCTGGGCCTCAGTATACTCACTTGTAAGATGACACTCGTACATACCTAAGGGTCCCTTCTACCTCTGGAGTATGAAGTGAACCTAGGTGCCACTAACATGCTCTCACTCACATCTGTATGTTCAATGTGAAGCTCAGAGATTGAACACCTAGACATTAATCAAAGGTTTCGATGGAGTTCAGGGATCCAAGTTCTACTGCAATCATCTCCTGGGCTGGCGAAAAATCAAGAGCACAGATAGTGCATGTGGGTACTGAAGAAATACGATTCAGTAATGACACACACTTTGAGGATGAAGAGAGACAGTGTACGCCATGTGCTTCAGAATGCTTCTGATCGTTCCAGAGCAAGCACACAGTCCTGGCAAGTATCTTCACCTGGTGCTACTCACTGGGGTGTAGGCAATGTGAGGCACAAACATTAGTGACATTATTAAGAAGGGACTTTGAAAAGGGGAAATAACAATCAGGGGGAGTTTCCTTAGGAAGGTTTCAACTATTACCTACCTTGTTATACTAGCTTGAGAAAAATTCCCAGAATTAATACATCCACCAAATTTCACAAGACGTTAAAAAGTCACTCAACCTTTAGTGAAACACACAGTTCAACCTGGAAAAGGCCCAGTATCTACTGTCACTGCAGTAAGTACTTCTTACAGTTAATCTTTCAACCATACAGATTTCAGAGTTGAGCCTGAAAAAAAACTGTGCTGCCTGGTATGAAAAGAAACACTAATTTGGAATCAGATCAAACTGGGTTTGAATCCCAGCTGTACCACTTACTCAGTGAGCGCTGGCAAATTTTTAAACCTCACTGGGCTTCAATTTCCTTATTTGTAAAATGCGTATGATACAATCCATCTGCAGAGCTATTGTGAGGAATGGAGATAATAGATGGAAAACATTCAGCACTATGCACATCACAGGAATTTAGCAAATGCTGTTGGTGGTAGTATTACCGTCATCATCATCAAATGACAAGCAACAACACTGTGTATGGCCTCCTTCTTGTCAATTCAGAGCTGGGAAAATACTCTAAAGCACAGAAAATGGGTAAAAAATGTATGTAGAGCAGCCACGCACATATGGATCTTGGCCACAGGAGAGTCCCTTAAAGTCCAATCTTAGACTGGTTCCGTTCTAGACAAAAAGCCAAACACACAACGTAATGGAAAAATAAATCAGCAAAGGGAGACTACTGGAGGTAGCTTACCTGCCTCCGATGCGTGTGTGAAGGGGTGTGGGGGACAACAAAGAACTAAAAACAACAGGCAAGTGGTCTGGGACCATTTACTGCAGCAGCATATAACCTTCTATCTTACTAACTTGAGGGCCAGCTAAGGGCTTGACTACTAGCTGAAAGGTTGGTGGACTGAACACATCCACAGGTGCCTTGGAAGACAGGCCTGGTAACCTGCTTTTGAAAAGCCACAACTTAAAAACCAGATGGAAGGAGGAGTGTGCTGTCCCAGGGTGGTAAGTGGGAGTACAGTCAGAGTTGCACAGCAGTGTACTGGGGTTTTTATATGGCAAACTGATTTGGATTGTAAACTTTACTTAAAGCACAACAAAACACTTTTTAAAAAGCTAAAAAACAGACAATATAACAAAACCCCGATGGAGCTCGATTTTCACTCTGCACATGAGTCAAAAGTGACTCAACGGCCAGTAACTACCACCACTTGAGAGAATTCCTCTAACCCTGACGTCAGTTCCAAATGCGGACTAGGATAGTTTCAGTCCAGTCAGGCTCAGTGCAAGTCTCCCTAAATGGTTATTAATGGGTGCCAAGTTTTGGTGCTTTAAAGAATAGTCCTCAATTTGTGGAAAAATTTTCATAACAATCAAGTTACATTTACTATGTAAAGACACACATAATGGAGGAGAAATCTCTGAAGTTTAACCAGTCTGTGTAGGGAATTAGTGGTGCAACAAAACAGTGAATAAAACAACTGCGAGTTTTCCACTGCCTTTCTTGGAAAAAAAGGCTTTCTTCTTTTTAAGATTCTTTTTAAAGGAAAGACCATCCTGAAGCTGAAGCAGGATGACACAACAAGTCATATTACATATGTTGGATTCTCCCCTCCTCAGGCTTTTACCTCTCATTTCAAAAGTTAAAAAAAAAAAATTCTTTGCATTATGATTGAGTGAAAATGTACAATCTAATTTAAATTTGCAAGCCCGCCTATCTGTAGCTCAATCTGGTCTCCTTACTTGATGACAGCACACTCCTCCTTTCCATTCTACACATGTCACATCGTCTTAAAAATCTCCTGTCCCCTCCTCTCCAGCCACTCCCCTCCCCTCTAGTAAGAGGCCAGTAGGACAACATCCTATAAATGCATAGAACCATAAAGTGCACACACGAGTCTAATCCACTCCTGTCTGAAAAGCTGACCTCAGTAGTGATTTATGATCAAGGGCAGCATCAGGTCTGGAGGCCATGCTCCCAAGGGAACTTCCAGGCATTCGGACCATTGATTGTGGTCTTTTAGTGGAGTTCTTAGGGTATACCCTCTTTTTTTTTCTTGCGTTGCCACTGGGAGTCAACATTGTGAGCCCTATCATAGCTATCAATGGTGGTGGCCAGGCACCATCTGGTTCTTCCAGTCACATGCTGATATAGTCACCCATTTACAGAAGTCTTCTGTCTTCTGTCTTCTGTCTTCCCTCATAATGTCCTTCGTGATCATCTGTTCCAGCTGAGTTGGGACCACTTGGTGTACCTCAGATGGCAGTGTGCTAGCTTTTGAGACCCCAGACACCACTCACCAGCATAGGGTGCAGAAGACTCTCCCAGCAAAATGCTAGTTATGCCAAATGGCCTTGATGTTCCCTGAGAGCATGGTCCCTGGACCTCCACCACAGCTACTCTATCCTTGCAATATTGGGTTAAGATTGGAAGTTTTCAGGTTGTGCTGAAGTCCAGTTACACTGATCTTCTTTCTAATGTATGCTGTCACTGATTTCAGCCAATTAAAATTTTATTTATTTTTCATTATGATTAAATGAAAATGCACATTCCCATATACATTTGCATGCCCACCCATATGCAACTCCCACTGCTCTCCCTGCCTGGTGACAGCGCACTCCTCCTCTCTGCTCCATACATGTCTTATCCTCCCAACAATCTCCTATCCCCTCCTCTCCACCCACTCCCCTTCCTCCAGTAAGAGGTCAGCAGGACAACATCCTATAGACGCACAGAACCATAAAGTGCACACATGACATGGTCACTCTGTGTCACCAAGTCCAAAGCATCCTTGTCCAAGGGCTGACCTCCATCAGGATTTATGGACAGGGGCAGCATGAGGGCCAGGAGCCATGCTCCCAGGGGAACTCTGAGGCCTGTGGACCATCAACTGCAACCCAATCAAATTTCTATCAACTATTTAATATATAACCAACCCTTCTCCCTTCCTCCCCTCCCTTGCAACCATCACAGTCTTAAAATTTTTTTATAATCTCTCTTCATTTCATAAAGCAGTTATTTTCCCACTGCAGAGAACCCAGAGTGCATTTACAGAAATGCACTTCTCATTGCCCCATGGCTTGGAGTTGATTCTTTTAATAAAGTGCTAATGAGGAGCTAAAGTTCTGCCCTGTCTCTGACTTACTGTGAGTAGATGCACAGACAGGCCTTGAGAGATTAGTTTCTCGTCTCTCATTTTCTCACAGTGGCATATATCTAACTAGAAGATATGACAAACTCTGTGGTTTAGTCAGCTAGGGCTGCTCTAACAGAAATATCACAGAGTGGATGGCTTTAACAAAGGAACATTTATTCTTGCATAGTCCAGTAGGCTGCAAGTCCATATGCAGGGTATCCGCTCCAGGGGAAGGCTTTTCCCCTTGTTGGCTCTGGAGGAAAGTCCAGTATTGCATCAGTCTTTGTCTAGGGAGCGTCTTGGTGTAGGAACCTCAGGTATGAAGGACACGCTCTTCTCCCGGTGCTGGTTGCTTGATGGTACGAGGTTCCCAATTCCCTGCCTGCTTCTCTGTCGTTTTATCTCTCCTATGATGAAAGGATTACGGGTGGGGCAAGCCATACTCCAGGGAAACTCCCTTTACAGTGGAGGAGGGAGGTGATCCTATGAAGGGATTTATCGCCCCACCCTAATCTTTAACATACAGCATAGGAAAACCACAAAATGGACGACAGCCACAGATACTGGGAATCATGGCCCAGCCACATGGCTACACATATTTTGGGGGGGGACACAATTCGATCCATGACACTTTGTATGAATTTTAATCTCTAGAGCAATTTAAAAACTTGAATGTTTTGCTAACCATTCAAAAATGACTAGTTTTAGGTCTCCACATCGAGAGGGGCACTGAAAGTAGCCACTGCCCAATACCAGCAAAGCGCTATGGGGTCAGGCACTGAGCTGTGGGGTTTACATAAAAACATTTCATTTAACTGTCACAATAAACTTATGAGGTCTGACAATTAAGTCTGCAAACTTAATTGTTCTAAGTGCTACATACCTTACTGCTGAATGTCACTACGGTCACCTTCAAAGTACTCCCCTTGGGAAGCTGTGCACTGATGCCAGTGTCTAGTCTATCCTTCAAAGCAATTCTGGAACTCTTTCTGGAATGGCTATTGTGTACAAAAGCATGTTCATCAACTTAACTGTATAGCTGTCTGTGAGAGAGTTTTTTGCCAGTAAACAAATAACTGTATCGGAACACCCTACCTACTCACCTGATTTAGCCCCCTAAGACAAAAAAGTCTTTTAGCCCCAAAGACAAAGGAAATATTGAAAGGAAGACATTTCGAAGACACTCAGGACATCAAGGTAATATGATGACAGCTCTGATGGCCATTCCAGAAAAAGAGTTCCAAAAAGAGCATTGAAGGATGGACTAGGCACTGGTTTCGGTGCATAGCTTCTGAAGGGGAGTATTTCAAAGGTGACCACAGCCATATTCAGCAATGAGGTATGCAGCACTTTTTCTAGGATGAGTTTGTGAACTTAACTGTCAGTCCTTGTATGAAGGACTAGTATTATTTCTGTCTTAGAGATGAGGAAAACAAGACTTACAGAAAGTAAGAAACGTGCCTGGTTTTCATGGTTAGTAAGTAACAGAACTGGAATTTGAATCAGGGAGTTAAGGGTTAGTAAAATACGGTACACAGGACCAGGATTTTACTTCTAGAGTCCATCTGAATTTGTTAGATCACTCACTGCTTTAGGTCTCACCTCAGTATACTAAAGAAAATATGGAACACTGAAATAAAAGAATAACACGTTTCCTTTTAGAACTTTCTCTTGCCCACACTTGCTGTTCTTGTCTTCATTAGAACTGAAGGACAGAAGTGTGACAGAGAAATGAGGCTGAATGAATTGGTGGTTAGCATTTTCATCACCTGAACAAAGAGGTGGGTAGCTTGTTGCTGTAACTCCTATCAGAACTAACTAAACAATTTATTCCTTAAAAAGACTTCGAGATAATCTCATTAAAAACAAAGGGGGAAATAAAAATGAAACCAACCAACCCAAGCCTGCTGCCATCAAGTTGATTCCAACTCATAGCAGAACTGCACCGTAGAGTTTTCAAGAAGCTCCTAATGAATTTGAACTGCTGATCTTTTGGCTAGAAGCCATAGGACTTAACCACTATACCACCAGGGTTTCCAAATCTTATTAAAAGTATACTTGAAAAAAAGACATGGAAAAAAAGGAGACTTTTTAACCCCTAATACTATAGCCAGCCAAGTCAAGTGCCATTGAGTCAGATCCGACTCATGGCGACCCTATAGAAGAACCTAATTCTTCCATAGTTGGAGGAAGACCAGAACCTGGGTCCCTCAAGGCCTACCCTGATCCATGGCTCCCATATGAAAAAACAAAACAAAACAAAACAACCAAACCGATTGCCAGTGAGCCTATCCTGATTTACAGTGATCCTACAGAAGAGAGTAGGACAGCCCCATGGACTTATCAACAAGTGCCTGGTGGACCTGAACTGGTGACCTTTCATTAGCAGCCACAACACTTAACCAGTATTCCACTAGGGTTTCCAAATCTCATTAAAAGTATGCTGGAAAAAAAAAAAAGATGTGAAAAAGACTTTTTTTCTTTTCTGTTTTTTTAAAAAGAAGCGAAAGGGCTTACTTAGCCCTTGTACTACTTCTACGGTTAGGAAGAGGACCAGAATCTGGGTACCTCAAGGCCTACCCTAATCTGTGGCTCCCATATGGCTGGTCTTTCTACTTTTAGCACAACTGTAACTTAGAGAAGTTATAGCCCTCTGAGAATTTTCTAACTACCATTCAAATATTGCCAACTCATTACAGTGTTAACATACATGCTTATCTAAAGTTATTTCCAATCTAATCTTTCTATACCAAGTGCCCAGGTAAGTGTGCATAGGGACAGATATCTACAAGCTTTATTATACTTTGGCTGTGCTTTCATTTCTACAGAGCTCAGGGGATTCCAGGCTGGAACAGTTTCTGGTTCTGTGATTTTAAATAGGCAGAATGCCTCACAGAGCTTGGACTTCCTTTTACAGTACTAAACTGAAATGAAGACTGGAGAATTGTTTCATTCCTTTACTAAAATGTTTGATCTGTATTATTATACACACAACATATATACTATTTAAATTTGGTGTGCCTGCCAAATGGTTCCAACTTATCCAGAACAGATGACAACTGAGAACAACAAAGACACATGGAAAAAGGAGCTCAGCAGACACAAAGACTCATGTGAACGGGAGACTGTATCAACATGTGACCAAAAGAACCAAACGGTGTCCAGCCACCACCAAACACGCTGTGATGGGGCACACAGTGTAGAGTCCTTGTGGCAACAAAGAAAAAAGAGGGGTGCAGCTCAAGAACGCTATTACAAGACCACGACTGATGGTCTGATAGCCTGGAGGACCCCTGAGAACACGGCCCCTACACCTGCTGCTGCCCCTAATCAGAAAACACTACTGAGGCCAACTCTTCAGACAAAAACGGACTCTTACTCGCGGACACAACGCGAGCATATGGTGTACATATTTTATGGTTCTATGCATTCATAAGATGCTGTCCTACTAGTCTCTTTCTAGATGGGACAGAAGGAGGTAGAGAGGAGTGGACAGGAGCTTATTAAGAGGATACTACAAGTATAGAATGAAAAGGAGTGTGCTGTCACCAGGCAAGGAAGCAGAAGGAGCTACAGATAGGTGGGCATGCAGAATTGATTTGGATTGTATACTTTCACTTAGTCACAATGAAAAAAAAAATTTGGTGTGCCTCAATTTTGCTCTCTATAAAATGAGAATTCAAGCAGATGTCATACAGTGCTCTAGGCTCTCCAGAGAAAACACTCTACAAAGCCCACTGTCCCATATGCAAAATAGGATGAAACCCCCAAACATCAGTAATTTAGGATTTTAATTCCATATTACTTACCGGTATCGCTCCTCCTGTAAGGCCTGCATTATTAAGGAATAGTCCCTTTGATAATGTTCCTTGAGTGTCTCGAAGGATTCCTCCAGTCTTGCCTGGGTTTCTCGGATCTCCTGGATCTCATGTAGTAGTGCATCAAATCCTGAGCTCTGCATGTCCAGGGTGTTTGTTCTGGAGCTGGATGCTCCTACAGCGATGCCCCCAGTGGTACTGTTGGCTCCCACAGAGCCTGATGTGGCACTAGAACAATCTTCTTCACTACCATATTTTGGGCTTGACTGAAAGTTCGAAATCACTCCCAAAGTCTTCCCCCCATCCTCCACTTGACCTTCCTCTAAAGAGTCCTTCAGGTTAGAGATGTTGTCTGCACTACCAAATTTGTTCCGGATCAATGAGGCAATCTCTCTAGGCTTTGAGACCACAGCTCCTGCTGCTGAATGAGTGGCCTGAGAGAAGCTGGAAAGTCCACCTTTGACACTGTCCACCACACCTTCACTGAAGCCAGTCACTTTGGCCCCAACATCCTTCAGACCCTGGTGCATATCCCTGAAGACATCCTTCGGCTGCCGTGGGATCCCATTCTGCTCCACCTCCCGCAGCTTTCGGTGGTAGTGCTCAAGCTTCTTTTGCAGCTGGAGGATGGTTTGGGCAGATTTCTGGTTCTTCTTCTCAAAGACCTGCTTGATGCGGGCAGCCTGCTGCTTGTCGGCACTGTTGGCAAGCTTCAAGTACTCGGCGACATTGTCATCCCGGGCTGTTTGGGCAATTTTAATCTGTTCTGTGAGCTTCAGGATCTTCTGCTGCAGGTGGGCAATAGCAGCCTTTGTGCGCTGAGGGTCTGGCGTTCCATCCACGGAGTCTGTGTGGATGCTGCCATCAGTGCTAGAGGCCACTACACTGGAAGTCTGGGCAAGGCTGCTTACTTCCAACCGCTCGACCTAGTATGGAAGTAAGAGGTGGATGTTAGCATGATTCCAAGAGAACCACCTGAATCAATGGAGCAAACTGTACTAAACATTCACCTATTCCTATTTCAGCACAGACACAAAACCCCCCACCAAAAGCCTGTCAAACCTGTTGCCATCCAGCTAATTCTGACTCACAGCAACCCTGTAGCCAACCTATACTTCTTCCTAATCTGTACAAACCCTTTGTCTATCTTGGATATTATCCTCATACAAGTATACTTTGCTTTAAGCTAAAGAGATAAATGAAAAAAGATTTGTATAAGATGTATACTGAGGCTATTCTTATTACTAGAGGATACACCACCATATTTCTTTAAATAATGAAGCTTCACTAGGGGATTTAAAACATGAATCAATTCACATTCTTTATGTATACTTTTGTTTAGAAGCTTATCTGTATAAAACAAACTACATGCTTATTTCACTTTAATAATATGAAAGCCATTTTGGTATTCAGACATCAGTGTAATTCTGGTCCACACTCCCAGATTATGGTCATCCTAAAATGTTGGCAAGAACACGTATATCTTACTGGCTAGATGAAAAACCTAGTTTTCATCACAGTGTCTTTTTACATAAATTGTGTCAAAGCTGATGGGTTTATTTTCTCTAGGCTAAAAGGACATCTAACTGATTGCTGGGGATAGCTGAAGGTAAGAACAGGAGGCCACTGTTCAAAGTGGCAAAGATGGATGAGGCATAAACTCTTCAGGGTTAAAAAATAATCTTAAATCACAAGTAACTGTAATAAACTTGGTAACTTAAATATTCATGGACAAGGACAGTAGGAGGTAAGTAATTAAGGAGGCAATTTGGAGCTCAAATTTTGTCCATTATAACCAGTGAGGTTTCTGTTACATAAGGGGCTCCAAAGCATACACACTGACTATCCTTTCATTGTATGGGCGACCAATTATTCAAAGGAGTTAGAGCAAAAGATAAGCTGTTCAGATCTGAAGGTTTAAGCTATTAGCCACATTTATGAGGTAAAGCTGGAGACAGGTCAGGGTTCTCTTAATTCGAGGGGGGAAAAAAACCTTCAAGAAGGTGCCCCCCAATTGAGGACTGTGGCAGTGAACTGGAACAGGACCAGAGCAAAAAGACTTTAGAAGTTACACTGTTGAACCATAACAGAAAAAGACAATGTAATCTTCTTCCTAGAGGAACAAATGAGAAATACTGAGTATTTAAATAAAATCAAAAGATAAGTTAATACTGAAATTAAGGGCAACATTAATAAAAAGAAAGCTAGAAAGAATTTAAACCATCCCAAGATTATTTAGAAGAATGAGGGACTAGCAAGTAACTGCTCTGTGCCACATCCTCCTTCAGTACTGTTCATCCTCTGCTGTGCGCTAAGGAACAGGACAGGGCCACGGAAAGCAGCACAGAGAAGAGGAGCCCCAGTTCCTGGTAACCAGGTCACCCAGAACTTCAACAGGAAGCCCTAGAAACCCACTCTTTGGCAATACCCCAGGTCTTTTAGGCTGTGCAGGTTTCCACTGTAGGAATTTCATATCCAGTGCAGAACCTGAGATCTCCAAGTGCCTGTTTTTCCTGCTTAACCCCTTTTGCTTCTTTCTTCCATTGAGGAGAATGGGCAGAGGAATGGTGATGTGTGGGAAGGAGGCACCTAAGAATCTACTATATGTTAGGCACTATACATGTGGCATCCTTCAGACCTCAAAACAGCCCTATATATTTCTTATTATTATTCATTTTACACATGAAGAAACAGGGTAAGTAACCTGCTCAACTTCTAAGTAAGTCTATTAGAGGCAGAACTGAATTCAAATCCAATTCTATTTAACTGCAAAGTTGGTGCTGTTTTCCCCAAATTCTGTTGCCCAGCTCAGACGCAAAAGGAATTAATAACTATTAAATACATAAGTCTAAGGTGTTTGTTATCCCCCAAAACAAATATTGCAGTTGGTATTCTAATTACAGTATATGATTCTGATAATGTATTTATGCTTAAAAACTCTAAATCTCTTACAATATAAAAGGAGATGAATACTACTAGATCCAAGATTATAAGCCAATGCATGTTCCAGTTTTCTCTCAGGTTCTTTGATATTAACTCAAGTATCAACTTACATACCATCTGTTGGCTAAAAGAAGTGATTAGATATGTAAATTTAAGGACTTAACTATGACTCTGGAAGGATCAGCACTGATCACACTAGCGAAATGATTTAGCCTAGGGACTAGAATCAAGGCTTGATTACTTTTCTAAAAATGAAAAAACAAACAAAAAACACAACAACCTTTCGATATAATTAATTACCAAATCTCATGGTTTAGATGCAATTTTATTTTTCTACGTAGTCACTAAAGAAACCAGAGTGTTGTTAATCTCACTTCTGTCTTCCTTGGACTTTACAGAACCACAGCTGTCCTCCTAGTGCATGGCTGTCACTCATAATTGTAAATATGCTGGCAAGGGTACAGCTGGCAGACCCACTGACCTCTGCTTCCCAAGAAGTAACCCACAGCTTCAACAGGAAGGGCAATCCTGGTTGGGTGGTGGTTAAGTGCTATGGCTACTAACCAAAAGGTTAGCAGTTTGAGTCCACCAGGCACTGCTTAAAAACTCTATGGGGCAGTTCCACTCTGTCCTATAGGATTGCTATGAGTCAGAAGGGACTCTAGAGCAATGGGTTTGGGTCTTGTTTTCAGCAGGAAAGCAGTTTAACATCTGTGACCTTGAGTCTCCAGGTTATTCAGTACCTCCTCCCAATTTGGGGAGGCATTACTTACAAAGGAGGGTAAGAAAGGACAGGAAGAAAGGGAGACAGGAAGAGAAGGAAAAAAAGACTGAGTTGCTACAGGACTACAGGGCAGGAATGGGAAGGTGAAACCTGTTTCCTCTCTTTTGAGGGATGAACCATGTCTTTCAAGAAGTCCATGGTCTATGGCATGGATGCTACAGCACTGGAAACCATGAGTTGTACATACACCAACTGAAATATGGTTCTCTATTTTAATAGTCTTTATTGACAAATTAAGTTATCCATATAGAATAAGATAAAATTAGATCTCTATTCTAGACAGACGACTAAATTCCAAACTTAAGCTAAATTTAAAACATTTGGAATTCAATACTTAGAAACAGGAAAGGATCTTCTTAAACATACCTGAAAAAACAGAAACTGGAAAAACAAGACTCTAGAATTTGGCTACATTTAGTATAGTGGTGACGCATGGATTCTGGTGCAAACTGCTTGATTTCAAATCTGGATTTGCCACTTGCTGGCTGTGTGACCTTGCGCAAGGCACTAACCTCTGTATCCATTTCATCAACTGTAAAATGGGGATAATACTAACGCCCACTGCAAAAGACTGTTTTGAGAACAAAAATTTAAGTCAATAAACACACAGCAGTGCCTGGCACAGAGTAAGCAGTTAGCACTATTGTTTCTGTACATTGTGTTTTTTTTTTTTAAATGCAGATATTAAAAAATTCCTGAATATGGTCTTTTCCAAGATCTTTCACATATCAGGCATAAACAAGTGATATTCAAAGAATCTGAACCAAAGGACTAATGTAATTCAACACTACACTAATAATAATAGTTATCTTTCTGTATAGTTGAATTGAAGCTAGACAAATGGCTAGCTGATTGCCAAACCTCTGACAGATAGGTACTGCTATCCAACCAAATGAATGACCTGGCCGTTCAGGTTTATCACAAGGCAGGGTAACACCAGCAAGAGCAATACCACCAACTCAGTAGGGCTTCATTTCTGATCACATCTTGACAGAGGCACAGCACCAGTGTAGCAAGTCCTGCCCACTCATAGCTGAGATTAGAATTAATTTGTATATAAACAAGTGGGGGTCAAAAGTCAATCAAATATACTGATTACCTATTATAAGCTGGAAACCCTGGTGGCACAGCAGTTAACAGTGCTATATCTGCTAACCAAAAGGCTGGCAGTTTGAATCCACCAGGCACTCCTTGGAAACTCAACAGGGCCAGTTATACTTTGTCCTGTAGGACCATTATGAGTAGGAATTAACTTGAGGGCAATGGGTTTGGTTTTGCTATTACAAGCCAGGCAGTATATTACAAAGCTAGGGACACGGTCATGGGCTTTTTGGCTTAACTGTCATTCTAATGAGTAGACTACAGTGTCTGTACTCTGTCTCTTAAGAATTCACCTGCCAGACTTAAACCATCTATTTAAAGGCTCCAATCAGGAAAGTCAATTTAAGAGTAAATTTAAAAAGGGACACCTTGAAACACTGACTAACCAGGGCAGAGTAGGACCTTTAGGGTAGAGTATATGATAAAGCTTTATAATAGCTCTCAATTTTTATTCACAAATATATAAAGAGATCTACCTACTTAAGGGGAGCCCTGGTGATGCACTGGTTAAGAACTTGGCTAACTAAAAGGTTGGCAGTTCAATCTACTAGTGGCTCCTTGGAAAACCTACTGGGCAGCTCTATTCTGTCCTATTGTGTTGTTAGGAGTTGGAATCGACTTGACAGCAATAGGTTTGAACTTTTTTTTTGGTATCTACTTAGCTGTCCTTAGTGGTTCACTCAGCTGCTAACCAAAAGGGTAGAAGTTCAAATCTACTAAGAGATGTCTCAGAAGACCTGGCAATTTACTTCCAAAAAAACAGCCACTGAAAACTCTATGGAGATTACTTCTACTCTGAAACACACAGGTCATCATGAGTTGGAATAGACTCCATAACAACTGGTTAACTGGTCATCTACTTAAGTGGATTAAAGTATCAGAACACATCAACACTAAACTTTAAGAACAACTGCATATAAAGACAGTGTGGCAGAAGGAGCACTGATGAAGAGTAAAAGGACCTAGGTTCAAACTTGACTTTACCTTACTATAGCTGTATGCATTTAGGCCACCTATTCCATTTTTTGAGCTCCAGTTTTCTTACCTACACAATGAAGCCACAATCTCCTCATGTGCTTATTAGACAATACGTTAAATGTTTGTTAAATCTAATTGTCCCTGGCAAATGTGGTAAACATTTTAAAAGTTTCCATCTTCTATTACTAGACTGTAGGTTCATCATTCAAAATCTAAGTAAAAAATTTTAAACTAGAAAAGATTTAAAAAATCCAGTATGACATTATTATCTTCAATAGAAGCCAACAAACAAATCTATTCTGGAAGAAGTACAGAGTGCTCCTTGCAAGCCAAGATGGCAAGACAGCATGGTACATACTTTGGGCATGTTGTCAGCAGTGATCAGTCCCTGGAAAAGGACATCATGCTTGTAGAGTGGAGGGTCAGTGAAAAAGAGGAAGACCTTGACAAGATGGATTGACACAGTAGCCACAACAATGTGCTTAAGCATAAAAATGACAGTGGACATGGTACAAGACCAGGCAATGTTTTGTTCTGTTGTTCATAGGGTCCACTATGAGTCTGCACTGACTCAATGGCACCTAACAACAACAGCAGCTAAAGCCAATACAGCCCTGTTCTGTTTACTTAGTGTAAGGAAGTCATCTTATCTCTGGTTGATGGAGCATTAGTTGCTCTTTCAGAAATTTCATATTCCACACTTTAATAGTCAAATTTTGAAAATGAAGAAGCCATCTGTCTCAGGCATTTAGCGCTGCCATAACAGAAGTACCACAAGTGGATGGCTTTAACAAAGAGAAATTTATTTTCTCACAGAAAAGCACAACAGAAGTCCAAATTCAGGGCATCAGCTCTAGGGGAAGTCTTTGTTGGCTATGTGGCAAGGTCCTTGTTGTGAATCTTCCCCTAGACTGTGAGCTCTGAGGTGCAGGGACACCGGGTCTTTTCCAAAGAAAGCGCTCTGCTGTTGGCACTGCTTCTTGGTGTATGAAGTCCCCAAATTTCTCTGCTAGTTGCCCTTTCCTTTATATCCCAAGAGATTGCCTCGAAGCACAACATAGTCTCAGACAGAGTCCTGCCCCACCAATACAACTGCCACCTATCCTCCTTCATTAACATCATAAAGGCATAATTTACAACATATAGGAACATCACACAATACCAGAACCATGGCCTAGCGAAAACGTTACACACACATAGTTCAATCCATGACAGCATTCTTAGGCTAAAAAGAGAAGGTGGTGGAGAGTAGGAAAGCCTTGCAATTAATCTGAAAACACGTACAGGCTTGATTATTCTGGTTTTCTAAAAGCAGATCCTTTCCAAGGCCAGTTTCACAAGATGAGCTGCTCATGGGCTGTGCGAGCAGATGGTGGAGCACCTGCATACAGAACAGCTTCAATTATCAGTTAAATTTTTTTATCTGAGATATTGCTGTTAGCTGCTGTCCAACTGGCCTCCAAATCATGGCAACTCCATGCATAACAGAATGAAACACTGCCCAATCCCACACTGTCCTCATTATTTGCTGAGACTGGACTGTTGGGAGTCACAGGGTTTTTACTAGTGGATTTGGGAGTAGATTGCCAGGCCTTTCTTCCTACTCCATCACAGTCTAGAAGTTCCACTGAAACCTGTTTGGCATCACAGCAAATGTAAGCCTCAATTGACAGACAGGTAGTGGCTATCTATGAGGTACACTGGTTGGGTTCAAATTCTAGTCTCTTGAATGGATGGCTAGATAGGATTCTACCACTGAACTCCCAATGTCTCATCTGAAATATCGTAGTCATGTTTTCCTAACCAAAATTAGAGAGTGCGGTTCAATTTAAGTGCCCTTAATTAACAGGTACAATAGCATGAAGTATTTGATTTTTGGAGACTTTCCCGCAAATCTAATTTATAACTTGCAACTCCTGAAGATTCATAATCTTGGCCCTAGGAACGACACAGGAATCTATCTTCTCCTCGACCACAAATAAGATAGCTTTATCACACTAAGGACAGGGCTATTTGCTTTTACTGAAGACAATGATGCCAAGTAGTATTTCCAGATCTTTTCTAGTTAAAAACATGTGTTTGGATTTTGAGTCATGAACCTATGGTCCAGTTAAATGATAGAAGAAGGAAATGTTTTAATGTACAATTAGACTTTTATGACACAAGTTTCAAAAGTATGCTTTGGTTGCTCTCACAGGCTTTTTTTTTCCTGCCAGTCAGATTTTGCTGATGTAGTAAAACAGAGAAAAGACTCCAGACTTAGGCATTAGACAGCCCTGAGTTTGAATTCTGTATCATCTCAAGTCATGTCTTTGCCAACAACTCCTCCATACGCCACCTCAGCCAAAAAAAGTAGGGAAAACCCCAGTCTATGAGCATTTTGTGCAGAAAGTATTTTTCTTAATCATGGGCAATTTTCCCCCCATCTTCACTCTCACTGTAAGCATCACTTTGTGGAATAATTCTCTCATGAGCTATCCGGACACTGAGGAGCTGCTCAGGCAGTATACTGTGGATGGATAGAAGATACCAAGTTGGGGTGGTAGCAAATAAAATGGACTAAGTTCTACACAGCCAGTAAGCTTTTACTGTTACTGTAAAAGCAAGACTTGGCATGTAGTGCAAAAATCTGGCCTTTTTTCACCGAAGTTCTCTAATGATAAAAAAATTTTTGTACCGATTGAAGCATCTCCTTGAAGTTCCAGGAATTGCTTTTTGACAGTATTTACCTAGAACTTTGGTCACAGTGAACAGAAAAATAAGTATGTATTGAAAATACAAGACACACTGTTCAACATAATGAAGGAGCTTCAAATATCAATTCATATATGCCAGGGGAAGTATCTGAGAAGAGACTGTAGGGCAGCATGATAAGAACATCACAGGAGGATATACTAGATGGAGAGCTGGAACAGATGAAACCAAGTTTCTTTCTAACAGTAAGGTTGTACTTCTGTTAAAAAGGTATAGTAACTGATGCTACGGATTATTTAAAAATAATTATCATAAAACTTTAGAATGAAGTGTATGATTAGCCTGAAGCACACACATCTGGTACTGTGGGCTGTTAAAATTAGTTTCTATTTTCTGAGCATGCTCCAAACAGCAAAAGACGACACAGAAACATGTTTTTACTGCTGAGGATTTAAAAATACATATAAAGCTTATGTGCTTATAAGCTAGCCTGACTGTAAAACTGCCACCAATGCTTTCCTCCTTACAAGTTAATTCCTTCTATAAATACTTGCATGGCACAAGTCTCATTAAGACAAAGACTTGTAAATTTCAGCTCTATTCTTTTTATTTCAAGTGATATTTGGTAGAATTCCAATGCAACAAAAGAACTCAGAAAGCTCCAGGAGACCTGTGATAGTCCGGCAGTCCCCTGCATAGGTAATCAAGTCTTGTTACGTCATTTGTAAAGAGCAGAAGTTCCAAGGAAGGGCTGTTCAAACTACAAGCCCCCAGCTCCATTTCAGGACCTAATTCCTCTTCTTGTTTTTAAAGTGGTCCTAAGAATTAATGTACACCTCCAGCCCCTGCTTGCTTTTAACTGGTCTCCCATATGGATACCTCTAGATTATATTTCCTGAAGTCTAGACTCACATATCCAGCTACTCAATATCCTACTTGGATGTCTATAAGCTATTGCAAATTTATTATGTACAAAACTGAGGTCCTGTTATCTGCCAACCCTGCACCTTCTACTGTCTTTCTAATCTCATTTAATGGCTACTTCACCCGTCCACTTGCTTAAAAACAAAGCTTTGAAGTCATCATTCATTCTTCTTTCTCTCACATGCCATATCCAATTAATAACAACATTGATGATCACAGTTGCTAACACATACAGCATACATCTACCATGTGGTAGGCACTGTTGCAAATGTTTTTGTACATTTAGTAAATTATTTAATTCTTACAATGACACTATTAGATAGGTACTGTTAGTGTCTTCATTGACAGCTAAGAAAACTGAAGCACAGAGAATTTAAAGTTAAGTTGTCCAAGATTACACAGAAGCAGCAGAACCAACGCTTGAACCCAGACAGACTGGCTGCAGAGCGTGTGTTATCACTCACTGTGTTCTCTGCACTGACCCCAGCAAACGCTTGGGCTCCACCTGCTAAACAGATTCAGAATCCGACAACTTCTCACTGATCTTCCACTGCTGCCCCGCTGGCCCAGGGCACCACTGACGATTACCTGCATTAGTCTAACAGTCTCCTAACTATTACTGCAAAAATTTCCTTATTAATTTTCCACAAAGCAGCCAAAGTGGTCCTTTTAACAAGTAAGTCAGATCACGACATTTTCTTACTGAAAATTCTCTAATGTCTTGAAGTTGGGTAGTGTTCTTCTTCTTTTATCTTCTTTGACTATTTTGTTCTTCAATATTATTCTTACTATTCTAGATCTTTTTTCTTTCCATATAAACTTTATTTCCACATATTCACTTATATTAATATATACAATGTAACTTCCTGGTATTTCACCTGGGATTGCACTGAATCTATAGATCAATTTGGGAAAAATTAACACCCCTTCAATAATATTGAGTCCTCCCGTCTATGAACATGAAATATCGTTAGATCTTCTTTGGTTTCTTTCATCAAATTTTTATGTTAAATATATAATTAACTGCTATTTATATGATCTGATTGTCTGAGAATTTTTTACATGTTACTTTTTTAGAGGGGAGGGAGTAAATACGGCAAACTTGGGCAGAATTCCCTACTACTTGGCAAGTACAGGCAAAAAACAAACAACCAAAAACCCCAATAAACCCTATAGTCAAGTCAGCTTTGCTTACTAACCTTGGAGAAGGAATTTCTGTTCATATACTTATCATTAGAAGTCCTGTTACCCATGCACTCCACAAGCGAGCTCTCCTAATCTTATCCTCTGAATACATGCTGAGTCTCTCCTCTCCTATTATTGCCACTCTTCTCCCGAAAGACAATATAAAGAGCTGCTGGACCTTAGCAGGAAGCCTGCCTCTTCTTTCCTGTCTCAGCCCACATAAGAAATGAACTGCTCACCTAACACAAGAAGGACAACCTGAGAGTGATCCCATGACTTGTGAGCTACCCATGGTAGAAAAAGGGAATGGAAATAACACGTATCACGCATCTGTTACTACGTGCTTGACACTTAACCACATTAAGTCATTACTTTGGTGAGGCAGGCATTATTGTCCTCATTTTCTACATGAAAAATAAAACAGCTTGTAGGTAAACTTAAGCCTCTAATTCCAAATCTGGGCTGTCTATCTGACAGCACACTGGTGCCTAGTCTTTACAGACTTTAAATAATCTAGTATTACTTGACTGCCTGCAATTAAATGAAAAATTATTTTAAGAACAATTTATTTAAACAGAAGGCACATCATTCTAACAGTCTTAATAAAACCCTCTCAACAGATCAAGTTTCTATCCATTAAAAGAAAAAATCTTTACCCAGGAATACTCCACGCTACTATCTGTACTAAATTATGAAAATGTAGGGTTTTTTTTTTTTTTTTTGAAAATAGAACATAGCAAAAACATCCATAAAGTTAGGGTAAATGCCTACTGTGTATACTGTTTTACCTCTTAAGAGTCATCTGTTTTAAAAGATCCTGGAAACGTTAAATTACCTGTTAACCTGTAACTCATTTTTTCTACAGTATAATGTCCAGACTTGCTTAGATTTTTCCCACTAAAAATCTATACTGATACAGTGTAATATACAAACAGAAGATAAATGTTATAGTTTAACTTGCAAATTAAAACAAAACGTTAACTTCTGACTAAAAAGGATTAAATTAAGCACACTGATAGACAGCATAAATTTGTAGCTGCTATGGATTTCAGAGTATAGTTCATTTCAGAGATTTTTAATATAAAGTATCTGTAACACCTACGGAGTCACTGGGTAGTGTGAACAGTTAATGTGCTTAGCTGCTAACCAAGAGAACAGAGCTTCAAGTACACCTGGAGGGGCCTATGGAAGAAAATCCTGTCAACCTACTTTCAAAAACTCACCTACTGAGTTTGATACAATTTTATCTAACATACACAGGATAACCATGAGGTGGAGATGATTTCATGGCAACTGGGACTATTCCTGGTAACTCCTAAAAGGAGTTAAGAAATCATTGAAATTCAGGTCCCAAAGGACTAGGCAATCACCGTGTATCAGCACTGAGATAACAGTTATCAACTCAAGGCAAAGACTCCTGAACAGGCAAATTTAACATCCATGCTTCTGAAGGAATTACTTTAATGGGAAATCTGAAAGAACACTGCATGAATTCTAGAATTACTCCAAACAGATAAAAAGAAAAGAGAAGAGACACAGATCAAGGGATGCTGGGCCTTTTCCCAGCTAGGATAATTCCTTCACATGTGATAGTGATGGCACAATTTCAGTTTCATTTCTCACAAATTACAAAGAAACTCATACTGAAAGCAGAAAAGTGTATGATAAAAGGTATGTCAGGGATCTGCAGGTGAAAGAGTATTTTTTACAGTATGTCTAGGTATTTCCACCACACGAGTGTCAATTTGTCACACTGTGGTAGCCTGTGTGCTGCTGTGATGCGGAAGCTATGTCAGTGTGGTATTTCAAGTATCAGCAGGGTCACCCACGGTGGACAGCTTACAGTGGAGCTTTCAGACAAAGTGATTAGGCAGAAAGGCCTGGTGACCTGCTTCTAAAAATTAGCCAAAAAAACCTTACGGATCACAACATAGCACTCTAACTCACTTGTACTGGACACACCATCAGGAAGGATCAACTGCTGGAGACGGACCTCATGCGTGGTGAACAAGGGTGTAGCTGGCCCTTGGTGAAATGAATTAGCATGAAAGCTGCAATAACGGACTCAAACATGTTAATATTCCCAATGACCTTCTGATGGGTTTATGCATCTCGAACTCCCCTTTTTCCCCCCCAAATCTACTTTGTACACCACTGGTCTGTGAACATTTCAAGGACTGACTTATCTTTTTAACTTCATTTCCTTTATGTCTAGTTCACAAAAGGTGATGATGAGGGTGATGCGGGACCAGGTAACATTTCATTCTGTTGTATAAAATGTGGCCATGAACCAGAGTCCCACAATGGCAGCTAATAACCACCATCTACTAGCTGTAGGGTGAAAAGGTAGGACAGCTTTGAGATTAAAAACAGATACAGGGGGAACCACATTACAGTGTTAGAACATTAGGAAACAGACTGTAGAAAAGACTGAGATTTCTGTCACTTATTCTGCAAATATTCCGGCGGGGGGGAAGCCTAGAATAAAGGTGTAATTCCTGCTCTCAACAAACACATGATTTAGTTGGTGGGACATGGAAACGATAATTGGAACTACAGGTCCAATGAAGAAACTGATATAGTAGATACAAAGGCAATGTATTTCTTGAACTCAGGAAGGAGACGTGTATTCAAAAGAAGGGAAAGGAAATGGAGAAAGCTTCCTGGAGGACATGGCATGTGAAAAGAGTCTTGGGGAAGTTTCTGATGGAGAGAACGGGTAAACGAAAGGCATTTCAGGTTGATAACTCAGTGCTCTGAAGAAAGGAAAAACAACAGCGTGTTCTAGACAGCTGAATGGTTCATAAGGCTGAAAAAGCAGGGCACGGTGGTGGGAGAGGAGCTGCCAAGGCAGGTCTAAGGTACTGTACTGGACTTTATTCCAAAGGATGTCAATGAAAGTTTCCAATGACAATAAGATCTCCTCTGGAATCTAGATTGGTAGATCCAAATGGTTACCTGACTACATAAAAATCTACATGTTCAAAACTAAATATAATCCTCCTTTAAAACAAGTCTTCTTCCAGCAATTTACATCTCAGGAAAAGTGTAACTATGAAGTTATACAAGCCCAAACAAAGTAAACCAAAATCTACATGCCATTCTTGTCATATTCTTGACAATCCAACACCACATCCTGCCACTGTTACTTTCTACATTTCCATCAAATTACACAGTGCTGTCCCATCTATCTCTACTGTCACCCCAACTGATCTACCTGCATTCTGCTTCAAGTGGAAAACTTCTTTTTTTTTAAGAAAAAAGTCCTAAACTACTTAACATTTAAATTCTTTCAATAGCTTACCACAACTTTTTTTTTTAATTTGAAACATTTTATTATGGAAAATTTTAAACATATATAAAAATAGAATGTAGAGCATCTTTAGATAATCATCACGTAATTTCTATAATTATCAACTCATGTCCAATTTTCTCTCATCTCTGTACTCTTTACATCTCCATTGAGTTACTGTGAAGCAAATCTCAGATATCAAATAATTCCATCTGGAAATTTTCAATATATACTCAGTCTGACAAGTTCAGGAACTTAATTGTTTCAAGTGTTACATACCTCACTGCTGAGTATCACCATGGTCACCTTCGAAGTACTCCCCAGGGGAAGCTGCGCACAGACACCAATGCCTTGTCCACTCTTCAAAGCAGTTTTGGAACTCTTTCTGGAATGGCCACTGTGCATGGCAGCAAGCTCGGGAACTTAACTGTATAGTTCTCTGAGGGAGTTTTTAGCCAGCAAACAAGTAACTGTATTGAAACACCCTACCTACTCACCTGACTGGGTCCCCAGTGACTTTTTTCTTGACCTGAAGATAAAAGGAAATATTGAAAAGAAGATCTGTGGAGGAGACATTCAGGACATCAAGGGTGATATGATGCCAGCTCTAATTGGCAGTCCAGAAAAAAGAGTTCCAAAATTGCTTTGAAGGGTGGACTAGGCCTTGGCATTGGTGTGTAGCTTCCCAAGGGGAGCACCTGGAAGGTTACTGCAGTGCTATTCAGCAATATGGTAGGTAGCACTTCTTCTAGGATGAGTTCATGAACTTAACTGGCAGTCCTCACATCCCTAAAAGCAAAGGATTCTTTTGAAAACAAAACAGAGTACAACAATAATACCATGACAGCTAAAAAACGAAACAAAAAACCCACAGTGTCTTGATACCATCAAATATTCAGTCAGTGTTCAGGTTTCCTTGATTGTCTTGTAAATGTTTTCCCACAGTTGCTTTATTTAAATTAAAATCTAACCAAGGCCAGTGTATTGCATTTGGCTGATAGGTTCCTTAAGATTCTCCAAACTTTAAAAAAAAGAAAGAAAAAAAAATTGTGTTTTAGGTGAAAGTTTACACAGCAAAATCAGTTTCCCACTCAACAACTGTACACAAAATGTTCCATGACACACTGATTGCTATCTCCACACTGTCAGCACTCTCCCCATTTCTGCCCTGGATTCCCTATTACCTTTAGTGTGGTTTTCCTATCTCTTCCTGCCTTCTCATTTTTACTTTTAGGCAAATGTTGCCTTTTTTGTTTCAATACAATTGTTTGCTCTACAGAACACATTCTTTCTGGTTATTGTTTATTTTGTAGGCCTGTGTATTGCTTGGCTGGACGGTGGTTTCCGCTAATGGTTGCAGTTCCCAGTATCTTTGGGCCATAGTCTCTGGGGTTCCTCCAGTCTCTCTCAGGCCAGTAGGTCTTTTTTTTTCTTTATGAATTTGACTTTTTGTTCTACATTTTCCACCCCCTCTGTCTGGGACCCTGTATTGTGATCCTGGTCACAGTGGTTGGTAGTGGCAGCTGGGTACCACCAGTTCTTCTAGTCTCAGGGTTGTGTGAGTTGTTACCACAACATTTAAAAAATCTATGTATTTTATTGTGCTTTTAAGTGAAAGTTTACAATTTGAGTCAATACAGCACACAAAAACTTAAAAACACATTGCTTTTAACTCTAGTTGCTCTGCAACAGCACATTCCTCCTTTTTACTCTGCAGTTCCCACATCCATTCAACCAGCTCCTGTCTCCCTCCGCCCTCTCATCTCACTTCTGGACAGAAGCTGCCCAGTTATTCTCATGTGTCTACTTGCGCCCAAAAGCACACTGTTCACCAGTATCATTTTATGTCTTATAGTCCAGTCCAGTCTTTGTCTGAAGGGGTGGCTTCAGAACAGTTTCAGCTCCGGAGGCCATGTCGTCCGGGGACCTTCCAGTCCGCTGAACCATCAAGTCTGTCTTTTAATAAGATTTTAGTTCAGTACCCAATTTTCTTCCTACTTGTCAGGGACTCTTTGTTGTGTCCTCGGTCATGGCAGTCCTTGGCGGTGGCCAGACACCATCTAGTTCTTCTGGTCTCATGCCAATGTAGTCTCTGGATTACGTGGTTCCTTCTGCCTCTTAAGTTCATATTTTCCTTATGTCTTTGATGTCCTTAATTTTCCTCTGCTCTAGGCAAGGTGGGACCAACTGATGCTTCTTAGAAGGTAGCTTGCTAGCTTTTATGATCCCAATGCCAGTCACCAAAGTTACCACAACTCTTAACCCTTTTGTTACTAAATTATTTTCAAAAAATTCTCATGGGGTAGAGGGAGCTGCAGATAGGCAGGCATGCAAATTTGAATTGTAAACTTTCACTTAATCACAATAAAACAAAATTCTCATGTAAGTTTACTCAAAAATTTTTTTGATGCTGTATGTTTTCAGTAATTATGACATACTGACTGAAAGGTCAATTCAGAACTTTTTATGTAAGTTATAAACCAAAAACCAAACCCACTGCCACTGAGTCGATTCTGACTCATAGCGAACCTACAGAGTAGACTGCCCATGGAGTTTCCAAGGATTGCCTGGTAGACTTGAACTGCCAACCTTCTGATTAGCAATTGTAACACTTACCATCACGCCACCCAGGTTTCCATGTAAGTTATAAATCTTGAAATATATGGTCTGGTAATACAAGTCACCAATAAGGCGTATGGCACTACCAACCTGTGGTCTGACAATATACCAATAAGAATTAAATATGTAATTTACTGTGAGCACCCTTCCATTAGATTATAAGGGGAACCTCTGGTTTTCCAAATATGACATAGAAAAACCAAAACAAGCCCACCACTGTAACTATCAAATAAACAAAACCCCACTGCTGCTGGGTCGCTTCTGACTCACAGCGACCCTACAGTATACAATAGAACTGCTCCATAGAGCTTCCAAGGAGTACCTGGTAGGTTCAAACTGCCAACCTTTTGCTTAGCCAAGGTGGAATTTCACTACTACACCACTGGGGTGGGAAAGACATAATCATAATAAAGAAAAAAAAGGAAACTGTTTACAAAACACATCCAGGAAGCATCATTGAATAGAATGCTCAACCTATACAATAACGAGGCTTCCACTCGGGTCTGCTGAGCTCTACACATTTCAAAAGGGAACTGCCTTAACGGTAAATGCATGAGAACTGGAGTAACACCTTACCTCAGAGGTCCAAAGGCATAAAAAGTGGCTGGTATACTACTACACCAGTACTAATGAAAGTTTTCAAAGAACAAGAATGTACACATAGTCTACAAAGTTTACACCTTAGGCCCTGGATCCTTCTCTTTAGCTAGCCACTCCCCTTCTTTATGTTTCTTCCTACCTAGGGCCTTTGCACATGCAACACTGCCTACTCACTTTTTAACTCTCAGCCAGGCATTTTGCTAGGTACTGGGCATCTAATGATGAACAAGTCAGCCTCCATAAGGCTCCAAGGGGTAGTGAGGAAAATCAATGGCCAAACAATACACACTATGAAAAGTGCTATACACATAAAGAACAGTGCTATGAAAAAATGGAATAATTTAAGGACTGCTTCAGATTAGGGGAAGGTCACAGATGGCTTCTTTGTAGAAGTAGCATTTAAATTAAGCCCATAAAGATATAAAGGGAAGTCATTACCCTAACCAAGTCATAAACAAGGAAAAACATTACCACTATGGCTTGGCATAGGTTCTACATGGCAAAAGAACTTAAAATTTGAAGTTTCATCATAGTCAAGATGAAGATACACAGTTAAAGAAAGCATTAAAAAAAATTAGACTATTCTACTGCTTCCTAGAATTCACTGGTGCAAAACTCAGGCTGTTTACCAAAAAGGCTTAAAGAAGGTGCAAGAGGATACCAAGAGAGGAAAAGGTAAGTGAACAGGGAAGGGGCTACCTGCCCAGTAATCTAATGGTGCTTATGGACAGCAATATTTACAGGGCTTACATAACCAATGAGTCAGCAAAAAAGTCAGGTGTCAATGGATCTCTTCTGTCCCGCTTTCAGCAGCTAGGAACTTGGCTCTCCCTTCTGGTGAGAGGAGGGGCCTAAGGACAAAAATCTGTGCTAGGCTAATAAAACAGTCACTATAACTTCCAGAAACACTTACCTAAGTTAACATGAAGAAAAGTAAATCATCACACTTAGACAAATATAAGAAGTAGGATCCAATTTAAAGCAGATCAGAGCAAGGTGTTGCTGGTAGGATTTCCGGGATCTAGTAAGACCCATTTCTCTAACTTTTAACAATATAGTAATAATAGATTTATTAAAGATTCCAAAATCTGCTAAAAGTAAAACCTAAATTTCCAAAAGAAAACATCCTTATCTTTCATTGGAATATAGAAGTAGTTCAGGCCTACGTTTTGCAATTTTCTCTAATAAAGGTTAATATTATTAATGGTTACAGAAAAAAGCTTCATTTTGCCAGATTTGGGTTTGACAAAGAAAACATACAAAAGAGGATATAAAAGAGATTCAATCACAGTAGGGACAAAGAGACACAGCACTAACAACTCCTTAATACTGAGCTGTGATGACAATGAACCCAAAGACAAACACCCACCAACGCACAGCTATGAAAAGAGTAGACTCCTCACCCTGCCGCCCTCCACCTCCATACTTATGTTCTCAGTCTTATTACTGCTCCAGTGGCAGCAATCAGAAAGAGGAGGAAGCGTTTATTTTTCTTTCTCTACTCTAGGACACAAGGAAAGCTTTGATTTAAAAAAAAAGAAAGAAACAAAAACACTTGGGGGGGCGGATAATTATGACTATTCAAAAGAAGGAAACGATATCTAACTGTTAGTCAGCATTCTTTGGTATGGAAATTCCTGGCTTCTGCCTGTTCGTGGACATCAGAGAAAACTTGATGATTATCTTTGAAGGTCACAACTGAAATGACCAGAAATAAGTGTTTTCCTTTCTAGCTCCCTCGGTTATCTTTTTTCATCAAACGCAATTCTGTAAAATGTTTCATTATTACTAAGAAGCTATTGCTATGTAGCTGATAAGGTAAAAAATTAAGGGGGGGGGGAATCACAAGCAACACATTTGTCTTACCAAAACCCCCTGTCAGGTAGTCTGTTGTTTTTGCTTGTCACAAAGCTCATCCTTCATTTCTGCACTGCCAGAACAAGCTTGGATCATGAACACAAATCACAATCTCTGCTGGCTATAAGCTTTTTCCGTTTGTTCCAGCTTCCACACTGCAGAGGAGCTGTGGCAGTCTGTCACAGCTGCATACTCCTGGTCTCCGAGAATAATGCCGTAAAGGAGGGCAGCTACCATGGGAATGCGTTCCCCCACCAAAGCGCCAGTCGTAATGAAGCTTCTGGTGGATCCCTGGGCTCCTCACCTTCACAGCCTCAGCAAATGGCCTTTCCCAGAACAGGCAGGTACAGCCGCACCACATCAACATCCCCGCATAGCCAATCCGTCGCAGTGCCCACCTCACCTCAGCTTATGTACAGTTAGTTCCACTTCTGTCTCCTGTATCAGCTCTTACAGCTTGCTACATCTAGGAGCCTGGGAGGACTCTGAGCTGCATGAACAGAAAGCTTCTGCCAAACAAGCATCCTTGTGTGTGGTGGGTATGGGTGGGTGCGCGTGTGCTCTGCCAGTGTTAACGCAAATGAATAGTTTTATTCTGAGAATGGAGATCACAGACAGTATCTGCCTCTCTTCTCCAGCTGGGAGCATCTTTTGTAAAAGACAAAAGCATCAAACTGGCTGGATTTAAAGCTACAGAGCATAAATCTACCATTCACATTTGTCTTCTCATTTAAAACCAGACAAGGTTTAGAGAATAGCTTTTAAAAAAAAAAAGTCTAAATAAAATATCACTATTCAGACAGCTTGGTTCAATAAATACAAAGGAAAGACATCTACCCATATTTCGATAAAGCACTACAAGATTGCTGGTACAGATTTCCATGCTTTCTAAATACCACTTTTCTGAGTTTGTACAATCACTTAAATTAAAACTAAGACTTAAGAATGAGCAAGACTCTAAAAATTTATTCAAAGAGAAAAAGAACATAGAAAAAATACTTCTGAAAGAAAAGACATTCTCAAAAATCTAAGCAGTTGATGAAAACATCAAAAGCATAAGCTCAGACCCCAAACTATCATATGGTATTTATCGAAGATCCACAACACTGCAGGAAAGAACTGAACATTTTAAACAGACTGTCCCTGCCCTGAAAAAAATCACTTTGGGATTTAGCAAGTTATTAGATCTGAGTTTTACTTCCTCCTTTGTAAAAAGCAGTTGTGGGCAATGCACATGGGTGAATTTTAATGACTGTAAAACTGAGTGTAGCATATATAATGTATAATATCCAGGAATACTTACCTGAGGTTTACAGGCATTAGGTAAACAGACATGAAGTCAACACAGAACAGCCTACTGTCCAGTCTCTTCTGTATGCTTGAAGCTCTAGTGATCTGTGTATTTCTATTTAAGTATGGAGGCTGGAAGCTCAGGCAGACACAGTACTGAGAAGTCGGAGGTGTTTCTATCAGCATTCAACAACTTCCTATGACAGTCTTTACATTAAATCAAATGAAGCCTTCTGAATGGAATCTAAAGCACCCTGATGAATTTGAAGGAAATGCTGAGTTGAGTCCATGACTTCTGATAAAAATCAAACCAAACCCATTGTTATCAAGTTGATTCTGACTCCTAGTAACCTTACAGGACACAGGAGAACTACCCCACAGAGCTGCCGAGGAGGATCCTGCAGATTCAAACCGCTGACCTGTTGGTTAGCAGGCGTAGCTCTTAACCACTACACCACCACAGTTTTAGTGACTCCAGACAGTTCACCTTTATTTCTAGAGGCACAAAACTCTGACCTTGATGCTCAGAACAAATTCATAAAGAATTTTAAGACCTAACACAAGTTTTGTCTTTGCTTGTAAATCAAGCTTCAAAAGAGTATTTGTGCTTTTAAAAAACAATAAACCCAACGCTGCACAGTAACTGATGCCTATGTAATTATTTCAAGACAATCATGTCCAGTGCAAAAAATTTTGAAAATACAAGTGACACAAACAGAAGTAAAATTATCTGTAATCTTGTAACTCAGAGAAAGTCAAATTACTGTTACCACTGCAATTTCTATCTTTCAGTTTTTCTCATGTATCAGTATCCTCCATTATTAAAAAAAATCAATTCTTGAGACTTTAGTTCAAAAGTTTCTATAATAAAATCCATTCATTTCCCCTTTATTCTCTAAAAACTTATTTAATATATATTTCTATACTACATAAGTTCGATGTGGGATTTTAAATATTCACTGAACTAGTAGTTGTGTTCAGCCTAACACAAAATCAAGTAAGTTATCATTTTAAAAAATAACTACACATCTGAATGCTAGGAATTGTGTCTTCTTCCCTGGGCAAGTCTATTATTTAATCTTTTGTAAGAGTAATATTTGTCACAATTCTGTGGCAGCCTCTGCTGGTACTCAGGAATATTTCCAGTTCTCCTTCTTTTCCTAGGCGCAGGGAAAATTGTATTTTCCAGACACCCTTCTAGTTACCAAACCAAACCCATAGCCATCAAGTCAATTCCACTCATAGCTACTCTACTGCCCCAAAGAACTTCCAAGGTGTGCCTGGAGGGTATGAACTGCAGACGTTTGGTCAGCAGCCATAGCATTTAACCACGGCGCCACCAGGGTCTCCACCCTTCCAGTGACACAGGACCTTATGACTAGTCCTAACCAACAGGCTGTGAAAGAAAACGCGGCTGCCATTCCAGGACAAAGCAATTTAAGTGCTAATGTGAGGAGGCTCTTTGTTCTTCTTTCTTCACCACTGAGAACACTGAAGTATGCTTTGAGAAAATAGGCCCCAAGACCACAGCTACCTTGATTGATGAGCCACATGTGGAGACCAGCTTAAAGCAGACTTTATGTGTGAGGAATGTAGATGAGACTCAATCTTACTGTTTAAAAGACATTATCCTTGAACAGATGTAGAGGTTCCACTGAGATGCCAATAGGTTCCCTTGAGCAGACCTGCTGGCTGCTTCACTCTGTGCATACCTCTTTTTGGTTCCCAAAATAAACCCCAAGTAGTAGCAACAGGACTTTAATTTTGCTGACTTCGTGGCTCTCTCCATTTTCCTTCCTCTTCATTGATATTGTTTTTGCTTCTAATTTATGCACATAAAATTGCTGGTCATTGATGACAGCCATGATCGAGAATTTGGTTTCATGGTTTGACCATTCTGTGGTCTCTGAAGAAGCCCTACAGATACTCAGTCTCGGTTGTGCAAGAAACAAAAAAGAATTTGCTAGACTCTTCTATGTCCATTCTGAGCTCAAGTCACTGAATAATTTTATACCTACTGTGAAGGAGACCAATTCTTTCATATTTGAACTGGTGAGTTTTTGTGTTTAACTTTTGACTCACGGCTGAAATTGTAGAACTGAAGCCTTAAGATCTCTGTGTGTCTGCACTTCACAAGGCAATTGCCTGTATGAGGGTCAAATGCTTCCCTACCTTTAAAGTGAAACCTTGGTGGCAGTTCAAATCCACCAGACATTCTCTGGGGACGCTATGCAGTTCGGCTCTGTCCTACAGGCTCACTACAAGTTGGAATTGATTTGATGGCAACCAACTTTTTTTTAAAGTACATTAGATTGTCTCTTAAATGAAGAGAGTTCTATTTTGACTAATTTTCAGAGCTGAGTAAGCACTTATACATCAAATACTTATAATGCTTCAGAAAATAAAATGAACTTTTACGTGTTTAAATATGCTAGGCAAAGAAAAAGAAACCTTTCTTAGAGGAACTACTTTCAGAAACATTTTAAGAACCCAAGTCCACACAAGTATTTTGCAAATCAGACTAATTTTGTCAGGGTTCTATATAATAAAGGAAAACTTTTCTTTCACTTGGGCTTGTTCTCTCATTCACACAATTTATCTCAGCTTTTTAAACTTACACAGATTCGCTAATCAAATAAACTAATATTGCTTAAAAAAAATTCACTGTGTTTCCAGCCCAAGTTTATATAGCAAATTAGGCTCCCATTTAACAGTTTCCACATAAATTTGTCAGTGACATCGGTTACATTTTACACAGTTTGAACTTTCTCACTATTTCCATTCTGGTCGTTTAGTTTCCAGAAATCTCATTTCCCTGTCTTCCTGCCTTCTTGTCTTTGCTTTAGAGTACTGACCACTGGATCTCATATGGTTGATTTTTTTAAAGAAGCACAGTAATGTGGGTCAGTGAAGGGTGGAGGAGAAGCTGCCTGGCCTCTCAGCAGTCAGATCTTCAGGTCTTATTTAAAAGGGTACTTTACTTCTAGGTGGGGGGCTATCCAACAGCTGCTCAAAACAGGCCCTCAGGTGTGGCCAGCTCTGCTTTCCAGCTGACGACCTCATAGACAGTGGCATGGTATAAAGCAGGAAGAGGTTAGGGCCTTCCAGCTGTCCTCTGCCAGGACCCACCCGTGACTCTAGACACGAACTGTCTCACGCCTCTTTGCTGCTGGAGGAGCACTTGCGAGACGGGCTGCTGCTCCGCTTGAGAAGCAGCCTGAGCTCAGGCTCCCGGCGGGGCGACCCCACCTCCCAGCCGACCAAGCTGGTGTCCTGGCCGAGCTGCCCGAGAGGGTGGAGGGGCAGCGGTGCCCTCAGTGCGCAACCGGGCTCCCGGTACGTGGCTGTCCCACGGGCTGTCTCTCTGCTCTGCTATATACACTGTTCCCCTAAGCACTGCACTTCGGCGCATTTGTTGGCTCACGTCCAGTCCCTGCTTCCCGGATAACAAAGAAGGCATCAGTACCTGCGGTTGTCCGATACAGTGAGTCAGCAGAAGCGGGGGTCAGCCGTCGCCGGGTCACCTTTGAGAGCGGTCACTTAGTCCATTACTGGCGCCTGGTCCAATCTGACAGTACTGTGCCCGGTCCTGGGCCTCCCTGAATGTCCACTGCTCCACCCCGTTCCAAGTTCAGGCCTTAGTTCTCAGAGGGAACCGAAGAGCCAGGTGTCTGGTCCGCCATGTTGGCCCCGCCTCCACAATTTTTTTTTTTTTTTTTTTTGGTAAACCCAGCTTAAATGTATCAACACATCTACAAGCCTAAAATTCTAGGCTACTTTATTTCTGAACCTTCTAATGTGCTCCAGTCACAGCTGTCCGTACTGACCCAATTACAATGACACTTCGAATCATGTCATTTCATCTGCACACACTAGAAGCCCTGCTGCTGTCTTCATTGCTGCCAGTGTTTTCATAGTTGATTTTTTCAAATTTTCTGATGTTTTAGCTACAATATTATGGCTATTAGCACGGGGCAGAGGAGGCTGACATCAATCCTAGTGAAGCCAGTAATCCACTGTGTTGCTCATTAGAACAGTCAGTAGTGGTAGATGGGCACCACATCTAGTTCTTCTGGTCTCAGGGTAGATGAGTGTGGTTTAGGTAGATTGTCAGTTCTGTCAATTAGTTTCTTCTGAGTCTTCGGGTTTCCTTCATCCTGTTTTACTCCAAGCACGTAGAGACCAACAGATGTAATGCAGATGGCCACTTGTAGCTTATAACATTTTAGATGCTACTACTCAAACTACAACGTAGAACACCTACCTACCTTATTGTGCCAAGTGACTACGGTGTCCAGTGACACTATGGTCCTAAGCCTTGCAGACCCTATAAACCAATCTCATGACGGGTTTAATAAATATCTATGTGCCTTTTTGTCTATATGAATATACATGGATACATATACTTACACATACAACTGCATATAGATAATAGGTACATCTATGTATGTCTACCTGACAGGTCTATGTACACATACCTCCATTGCATACATGCCTACAGATACACATATCCACAATCCTGTTAGTTATTGCAGTTGTGTATGTCCTAGCAGGTACCAGCAACATCCTTCCTTCCTACACACTTCTTAGTGACATCACTTACCTTAGTCAAGCAGTACACACTTCACCCACATTTGGTGTTGTATTTCCCATCCCCCAAAATAACAAGTGCCTACTATTTAGAAAGTGATCTCCCCTCCCCCGAGCCTATCCCTGGTAACCACCAGAGAACACTGGTTTCAGTTTGTATTCTATATTTTTATCTTTTTATAATAATGAGATTATACAGTATTGTCCTTTAGTGACTGACCTGGATCACTCAGTATCACATGCTCCAGTTTCATCCACGTTATATTTTGAGACTCATTATCTTTGAAACTGCATAATATTCCATTATGCATGTCTATCATATTTTATCTTTTCATCCATTGATTGGCCCTTTTTGCTACTGTAAACAGTGCTATAGCCATATGTGCATATGTCTGTGTCTTTAGTATTAGATCTCTAGGGTATACACCTAGCAGTGGGATTGCTACATCATAAGTCAGTTCTATTTCTAGTTTTTTGAGAATGTGCCATGCCACTTCCCATAGTGGTTAAACTAGTTACTAACAGCACTCTTACTATATAATGTTTAATTATCTTGAAAAATAAAAATCTGTGTTTACCTAAGGTGAATCATAATTCTGATAAGCTTATTCTATCAGCAGCAGTTGTGTGTCAGCTTAAATACCTCCAAGATCTTAACATGACTTAAAATGTTGCACTATTGTTAAAATGGAGTTAATTAAGGGATAATTCTTAAGTGTCTAAGCAATTTTTAAGTTTATGTAAAAAAGGATACTAAAATATTGATTACTAAGCATAATTTTAAGTTTACATCCTTTTGCTTCTTTCTTGTATACCCTATTAGAGTGGTTATATCTTTGGATTATGTTAATGAACAGGTTCATTTTTGCCATTTAAGAAGGTGTAAGACATGTATGTGGCTGCAGACAGTCCGTGTATTCATGAGCTTTACCAGTCGGCTAAAATGCTTGTGTCTGACAGACAGCTGTTACAGCCCATCCTCTCCATCTAGTTTTCTCTCTAAAATAGAAGTTGTAATTGGTCTAGGTAGAGCTCTATTAAGAGCAATAGCAACATGCTGTGTAAACTTTCACCAAATACACAATAAAATTTAATTAGAAAAAAAGTTAATAGTGTCAGAGAAATACAAGTGTGGAAATACTTTTGGTTTTGAAAAAAGAAAAGCATTTTGTCCTAAGGTAAAGTGGCAGTTTATTCCATAATATATAAAAGGAGGACAGAAACTTAGAAAGTGAATCTGATCGACCTTGGTTTATACTAGTGGAAGATGCCATGAAAGATATTAAAATTTGGGCAAAATTCATTTGGTGTTGATGGGCTTGCTTCCTCAGTTTGCTGGTTAACATTTTCATCTACAATAGGAAAGGTTATTCTTTATTTTTTGTGTAAAGGGTTAGATTCCGGAATAATTTTCTGGCTTTATGTTGGTTGGATGTGTTCTGTATTTCTTAACAAGATCCATTTCATGCCTTAGATAAGTTTGTACACAAAAATTGCTGTAATTCATAAAAAGAATGGCCCTGGAGATTTGCCAGCATCTTCTTTGTCCATAATGTATCTTTACTTACAGAGAAAATACTGTTCATATTCTTACAAAACAGACTTTTACTCTATTCCATTCTGATATTTGTTACTGTAATACGTTAACCACAGCTATTCAGTTTGTAGGTTTTGTTTTATTCTGCGGAGTTTGTGTCTTCAACAAAGGATGGTCAGAGTCCTACAGGAAGGACTATAAAAACTATTGCTATTCAAATAACACAATCTTCTGTATGGGGATTGTGAGCTGACACTGCACAGACAGCTTTCAGATTGTACAGCAAACTAGGTCAGGATTTACTGAAACAGATGCTTCATGAAAGTAGACTGCTGACCTAGGATTCACACAAAAGCCAACCTGTACTATCAGCTAGTAAATGGGGAGTGGAGAAAAATGACAAAGAAAATAGAAGGGGGTGTAAAAAGTTTTGAGATTACTATGATCAATGAACATCTAAAAAAAGGCAAGTGCTTCCTTTTTACTCTTGAGACCCAGTTAGTTTAGAAAGGAAGGCAATGGTGGCTGTGGTTAGTGCTAAAGCCATTACCAGAATTATGAGATTTTGGGAAGGAAGAATACAGACGCTGAAGGCTGCAGAAACTAAATCAGCTGTCTTTCTGTCTGAAACACTCAAAGAAATTACAGAGCATAATGTTATGTACACTGTAAGGGGCTCAAAAGTGCTGCCGGGGGCTGTTTCACAACTGCAAGGTAGTATCACCCTCCCATTCAAGGAAGAGCCAGGTAACATCACACAACTGCAGTCACACAAAAATTTATTTCATAAAGTAGAATACTATACAAATATTTGTCAAAAGACATAATACAGAGCAATGGTTTATAACGTAAGGTTTAGAAAGAGTTTTCAGCATTTCCAAATATCCAGTGGAAATTGTACATTTACTCATAATAAAGTTGTATAGGCAGATTAAAATGATGAATATTTAATTTTATCCAAGTCGGATCCGACTCGACGGCACTTGGCTTGGCTTGGCTAGGGAGTGTCACTGTAACAATGCTGCTTAGAAATGCTAAAGGCTTTTCATTCCTTGTCATGGATTGTATACAGCAATTTGGCTGTCCCATGATTTCTGGTATTGTGTGATGTACCTACGTGCCCTAAATCCTGCCTCTGGATGGACAATGGTTGTGTTAGCAAAGCAGAACTCAATCTTTAGGATTGTACTGTGCCTCAAGGTAATCTCTTGGGATACAAAGGAAAGGGAAGTAAGCAGAGAGTTGGAGACCTCAGTGCATATCCTCAGCCCCCAGGTACCTGTGCCTCAGAAGTACCCAGCCCAGGATAATACTGGTAACAAAGACCTTTCTCCAGAGCCAGCAAAGAAAGACTTCCCCTGGAGCTGACGCCCTGAATTTGGACTTCTAGACTACTTCTCTGCAATAACATAAATTTATTTGTTAAAGCCACCCACTTGTGATATTTCTGTTATAGCATGGAAAATAAGATATACTGTTTGTGTCTTCGAAATATCAGAAAGTTTAAAAGTGTAAAGTAAGTCATTAGAACATGCCCAAGCATCTCAATTCAGTGTCTGCATTACTGGAAAATTACCACCTAGAGGTAATAAATATAAAAGTAAGCTAGGTCCTTGTAAAAAATGCTACTCACCAGAGTGATGAGCTGTTTTCACACTGTATGCTGTGAAACGGTAGAGCTACACAAGCCATCTATTGAAAATCCTTACTTGGTATCTATTTCCTCCCTTCTAAATCCCAAGTGAACATCACACTATACTGGTGCTCTCAGGTGTGAAAAACAACTGTTTTCCATATGCCCAAGAAATAGAAAAACTGCTTTAATCAAGAAAAATAGCATTTGATGGGTTAGTTTGAGTCCATGTGGCAGAACAACACCTTATCTTAATTTGTTCTTCCTGTAACACTGGCTTGGAGAAAAAAACAAAACAAAACAAAAAACATAACCAGACACAAAGTTGTATCTTAATATACCTTTACTATTTTTTGTTACTTAATCTTTCATTTAACTGGAATGATTTAGTCCCCAATTTTCTTTTATTACAGAATAGAAAGTAAGGTGAAGGCAGATATAACAGGTATTAACTAGCTACTTATGGAAATACAACTCTTTTCAAATGTCATCTACGAGGTTTTTTTTAAAAAATAAAAACACAGATGGCCAGTTTCTCACCATTCCCTTTTTCTTAAGATATCATTATATTACAGTATCCTATCATCTGAAATCATATAACTTAGACAACAGGCCTTAGTATTAAAACAGTAAGATAAGCTTCAAGGGTTGTTATCTGCGTTAAGGGGACCTCAGGCTTCCTTTGTGACTAATCAGCTGTGGCACTGCGGTTAAGAGAGTTGATCTCTGGACGTGTTTCAGTTTATTCTTATATAAAATGATGCAAATGGACCGATAAGTGCTAAGGTTGCTATCCAAAAGGTCAGCAGTTCAAATCACCCAGGTGCTCTCTGAGGCAGTACTCCTCTGTACTACAGGGTCCCTATGAATCCGAATCAACTCAGTGGCAATGGGTTTAAGGTTATTTCCACTGCTTATGATTCCATTAGTTTACTATCAGGAAGTCTGGCATAATTTGGCATAACCCCCTCAAAAAAGAAGAAAACTTGGAATCAGAAGACACTGACTTGAATCTGCCTCTATCATTTATCAGCCACACAACTTTTAAAGATTCAAAATGGAAACAGTAATGTTACTTGACTCATCCAGTTGTCACGAGTATTAAATCTGAAAATGCTCTGAAAACCATAAGCCATGTAAATTTACTATAATTTGTTTTAATTAAATTTCTACTGAGCTTTTAATTCAAAGGCCTTTAAGATTACAGATGAAAAACAGCAACTAATTTTTATTCTTATGCTACTGTATCACTGTGTTTGTTAAAAATATAATTCTAAGGGACATAAAAATCTTTCCCCAATTTTGAAGTAAAATCCAGTGACAAATAAATGGCTCATTTATGAAGCTTAAAATGAATTAAGGTTTAGTATTTAAGAACTAGGATTGGAGCTGCTGAGGAGCAGGTTGGAGACTGAGAGCTATAGAAAAGACAAGTTGTTAAGAAGATTAAAAAGATAATGTGTAAATTTCAATGTGTAACTGGAAGAACCAGATGGTGCCCGGCCACCACCAGTGACAGCTGTGATGGAGCTCTCAAAGTTCAGTCTCATTGGCAATACAAAAATAAAAAGAGGTGTACCCTAAGATCTCCACTAAACGACTGCAACTGATGGTCCAGAGGCCTCAGGGTTTCCCTGGGAGCAGGGTCCCTGGCCCAGATGTGGCCCCTGTCCATAACCCATAATGGAGGTCAACTCTTCGGACAGAAATGGACTGGACTTGGCGACACAGAGCAACCATATCATGTGTGCACTTTATGGTTCTATGCATCTATAGGATGTCATTCAGCTGACCTCTTACCAGAGGTGGGGGAGTGTGGAGAGGAGGTGATAGAAGACTGTTAAGAGGACATGACAGGTACAGAACGGAGGAGTGTGCTGTCACCAGACTGGGAGAGCAGTGGAAGCTGCTCATTGGCGGGTATGTAAATTTATATGAGATTGTATATTCTCAATCATAATAAAAAATAAATAAAAAGATAATGTGTAAATTTAATATTTAGCTACTGACACCAGGACAGTGTACACACCCAATAAATATTATACAGTGAGTGAATGAATGAGTATATGAATCTCTGTGATTAGTTGAAGCTCAAGAGAAAATTTTTACTTTATTACAGATTAGATGATCTCAGTTAATAATCAATTGCTTCCCCTTAAAAAGAAAAACTTTTATCATGCTTTAAGTGAAAGTTTACATAGCAAATTGTCTCCATTTAATAATTTTTATACAAATTGTTCCAGAACATCAGTTACAATTTTCACAATGTGTCAGTTTTCTCATTGTTTCTGCTCTGTTCTCTTCCCTTTGATCTAGCTTACCTGCTACTCCTTGCCTTCTTATCTTTACTTTTGGGTAAATGCTGACTGTTTAGTCTCAGCACATCACTTAGAGGTAATACTGTTTATTTTATAAGCCAATATATTATCTGGCTGAAAAAAGCCACTCTAGTTCAAAAGGTATCCTATGGCAGTAGTTTTGGGGGGTTCCTTTGGTCTCTATTTGTACACAGTAAGTCTGGTCTTTTCTTGAGGAATTTCAATATTCATTTTTCATCCAGTTCTATCCAAACCTTCTACTGTGCCCTTGGTCAGAACCATCAATAGTAATAGCTGGGCACCATCTAGTTCTTCTGATGTCAAGCTAGAAAGGCTGTGGTTTGCATGGGCTGAAAGTCTTGTGGGCTAGTTTCTTCATCGAGTCTTTGGTTTCCTTCATTTTCTCTTGCTTCAGATGAGTAAAAACCAAAAACCAGTTTTATCTGTTGTATGGATGCTTGCAAACTTTTAAGATCTCAGACAATACTCCCCCTCAAACCAGGATGGAGAACATTATCTTCATGAACCATGTTATGACAACTGATTGAGTAGTCCCATAAAGACTATGGTCCTAAAACTTCTAACCCAGTAAAACAATCCTGTGAGGTATGTGGCTATGTTAAGGAAGTCTCCATGAACTGTGCCCCCTATGTGCTTTTTTATACACTTACTCTTTCCTTATAAACTATCTCATTATCTGATGCTTCACATTTATGACAAGAGCAAAAAATCTACTATCCAACTATTTTGTACATTAAGGATGTACATATGGCAGTAACAAATGCCAAAATGCAAGGCCAGAGTAACGCTGGCTATAATGGTTAAGGCTATGTGTCAACTGAACAATTACAGGGTAAGCATTTTACATAAATTTTCTCACTTACCGAAGTTAACAAACCTGCCCAAGTCACACAGCTTTAGAATACCGCAAAACCAGGACTTATACCCAAGGCAGTCAGATTCCACGATCTAAGTTTTAAAACTACTACATTTGTTGTTGTCCCCAGCTGCTGATGAGTAGGACCCAAACTCACAGCAATCCCATGCACAAAACACAAAACTCTGCCTGGTCTTGCACCATCCCCATATCAAAACATAATGATCACTGAGCCTTTAATGGCTGATGTGCTGGAAGTTTCAACCCAAATCCATTGCCATCAAGGCGATTCCAACTCACAGCAATCCTACAGGTCAGACTAGAACTTCCTGGTGGAGTCTCTAACGAGCACCTGGTGGATTTGAACTGCTGACCTTTTTGTTAGCAGTCACAGAACTTAGCCACTACAACCACCATGGTTTCCCCACTAGAAGTTTTCAGGCACCAAAATAATTTCAATCTTGATTCAGAAGCAGTTACATTCAAATAAGCTTTAGGAATACTCTTTCACATTTCCCAAACTACAGTAGTCATCTACTGTCAGTTAATTTAAATCAGTGAAATGTTATTCTTAGTAATTTCTATAAAGACTTTCCAACTTTAGGAAGTACGGGTAAAATCTATCTCATCTATCATGTTTTTCTTAATTAAATACTACCAATTAAATACAATCTTACTGTTCAAAAATTCAGATAGCAAAGATAAAAAGCTAAATCACCACTAACCACCATTCCTAGTGACAGTCCAAAGAAGTAACCACTTGTTATCACATTTTTAATACTTTACACGCTATTCCACTAATTATTATACAACATTCTAGTTTTAATCTTCTGTCATTTCTATCTAACTGTCATACATACTCACATCTGTAACCTTCTTGACAAATCCATTACCCCTCAGAGCAGTGGAACAAAGATGAACAGATGAAATATCAGTGCATTCTATTTGAAAAAATAATGGAACACATTTGTCCTACTGGTGGTGGCTCACAGGAACATTTTTAATATATGAAGGACTGCAAAGGTCTCTGATTTTTAAAAAATAGTGTATTAGAGCAAAACTTAAATACATGTCTATTTCAAATTCATTAAAAAAATGGCCAACTAAAGACCTTCACAACTATTTCCTCATCTGAAATAAACTACACTGCAATTTTAGAGGTATGTATCACCTTCCTATTTTATTTTTGTAAATTTATATATTTTCTGCTAGACACTATGAGTCCTTCAATCAGAGACTGTGTCTTCTGCATCCTGAACTCCTTACAGCACCAACTGCAGTACTTTTCTTGTGAGGAGTCAGTGTTTCTTTCAAATGAGTTCATACTTGTAAAGTGCTTTGAACAGTGCCTACATACTGTAAGTGACATTTAGTTTATTAAGTAAAATATATGGGGGAAAAAGTATCATTTTTTTCCAATCAGCATGTACTGTTATTTCATCCATCTTAAAAAAACAAAAAACAAAAAACTTGTAGACCCCATATCTTTCTAGTTACTGCCTCACTTTTCTGCCCCCTATTCCAGTAAAACTCATAGAAATGTCTATAAACCCACTGCCATCAAATCAATGCTAACTCATAGCGACCCTACAGGTCAGGGCAGAACTTCTCTATAGAGCGCCTACAGAACTTCCCTAAGGAGCACCTGGCAGATTTGAACTGCCAACCTTTTAGTTAGCAGGTACAGCTCTTAACCACTGTGCCACCAGGGTTTCCAAAATGTCTACACTTGTCTCTAAATCCTTCTCCTCCTATCCTCAAATCTACTCAGTGAGAATTTGTTCCATCAGTCTACCAAAAAGTTTGTCCAGGTGACTGATCATCTCCACGTTACTACATGAGTTCTTTGACTTCATCTTGTGTGGCCTATTAGCAGCCTCAGACACAGCTGGTGTTTCCATTTCTCCGGAAGGAGTTTCTATACTTGGCTTCCATGTTGTCTTGATTTTTCCTGTCCCTTACGGATCACTCCCCCTCTTCCTATTGGTTCCCTGTCATCTCTTAAACTGAAGCAACCGGGGCTCAGTCCTTTCTTCTCTCTCCTTGATCTACACTCATTCTCTCTGTGATTTTACCTAGTCTCATGACTTTAAATGTCATCTAGTTGTGACATCCTTTCTTAAATTACATTTCCAGCTACTAAGTTCCTATGATCCACATAGCCTCAACATCTCCACTGAGAAGTTTAATGGACATCTTAAACTCAGCTACTGCTCTTTCCCACAAACTGTGCCCTCAACAGCAGGCTTTACTTACATTCCAGTTATTCAGGCTACAATCCTTACAGTCATTATTTCCTCTCTTTCACACCCCACATCCAATCTACCAGAAAATCCTAGGCCTCTAACTTCAAAACACACTCGAAGTCTGACCACTTACTATTTTCACTTCTATTACTTTGGTCTGAGCCGTGATTATATCTTGTCTAGATTACTACAAGAGCCTCCTTTCCTCACTGGTCTCCCTTGCCCCTAAATCTCTTTTCAATACTATAGCAGAGAGATTCTTTATAACCTTAAGTCAAATCATGTCCCTATGCTGGATCTTCTTCAATTAATTCCTCCCCCGCCCCTTACCCTCTCATCAAGCAGTGGAATGTATTTCTCTAGCCTCTGCAACACTGCCTGGTGATCTACTTGCTGTGGCCAATGAAACATAAGCAAACAAGATACTAGTAGCAACGCGATATGTTTGTGCACTGGGACTTACCCTCCCTCTTGCAGCACTGAGATAGTCTGTCTGCAGGCTTTACATCTGTTAATGACAACCACACTCTCAAAGCTGTTCAGGCTAAAACTCTGGTTATCACAGGGAAAAAGAGGCCCTGCTGACAGCCATATGTGAGTGAGAAAGGCCATCTCTGACCATCCAGTCACGTCTGAGCTACTGAATGATTGCAGCCACATAAGAGACCTTAGTCCAGGCCAGGACAGGAACCATCCCAGCTGAGCTCAGCCAAAGGGGCTGACTCACAGAAATTCTAAGCAGTTATTCCAAGCCACAAAAAATCTGGGATAGTTTGTTACATAGTAATAGATAACTGAGATACTGTTACAACTTTGACATCCTAATTCTTACTACTCTCCCCCTCCCTTGTTCTTCCTCTAGCCACACTGACTTCTTTCCTATTCCCTGCATACATCAGGAACAATCCTGTCTGAAGACCTTTGCTCTGGCTGTACCCTCTGCCTGGAATGCTCTTTCATTCAAGTTGCATGGTTAACCCGCTAATCTCTTTCAAGTATTGGATCAAATGTTTCCTTTTCAATGAGATTTAAGATGACCACCCTATTAAAATGGTAATCCACCTCTCTCCCAGCATTTCTTTTTTTTTCTTTAACATGACTGAGTGAAAACGTTCTCCCAGCATTTCCAGTGCCCTTTTCCCTCCTGTATTTGTACAGCCCATCTCTCTAGCCTACGCTATAACTATTAGGTTTATTATTTATTGTCATCTCCCCTTACTAGGTTTATTATTTATTATCATCCCCCCCTAAGTAGAAAGCAAGCTGCACAAGGAGGGGAATCTGTTTTGTTCACTGATATTTCCTAAGCTCCCAGAATATTGTTTGGCACATACCAAAACACAAAAATGAAAAACAAACTTGTTGCTGTCCCGTTGATTCCAACTCACAGAGACCCTATACACAGAGCAGAACTGCTCCACAGAATTTAAAAGGAGCACTGGGTGGATCTGAACTGTCAACCTTTTGATTAGCAGCCATTGCACTTAACCACTATGCCACCAGGGTTTCTGTTTGGCACACGTGGCTCTCAATAAACATCTGCTGAATGCAAAATGGAGGGTTATACTATCCTCCATTCCAGATAGGATAGAAAAGTTGGAATTTAATAATTTCAGGTGTAAATTCATTTATAATAAATGTCTTTTAAGCTTTAAATCAGAGTTCTTTGCCTTTTCTCCCTCCAGTAGTCTTAAGGGATATAATATACTGCCATCAGCACTGGGAGGAGGGAAACACTGTACAATGAAAAATTCTCCTGACCCCAGAGTGTTGTATACTTTTTATCCACCATTCAAATCACTACCACCCCTTACTCACAGCAATCCCAAGTACATCAAAATGAAACATCATCCTGTTGTAATACAGTGGATTGCTTTCATATGGTCTTTTTAGCTATAGCTCCTTAACTCACAAAATGACTGGCTAAGACTATGCAAATAAGATACCCATGGTCTACCACGGTGATTGCTCAGTTCTGCCACCCTCATAAGCTTAAAAGAGCCGAGTTCACGGAGTTTGGGGGGAACACATCACTACTATCAACATGAGCCAGACTAGAGAGTGCCCTTTGGACCCAAGGACCCTGTTCTAAGGATCTCCTAGACCCAGGAGACCTACCACCTGAGACAACACAAGATATAGAGGACTGTGCAAGACGACATATGGAGAAAGAATCAGGATATTGTCATGAAATGGCTGCAGCCGGCTCACCAAAACAAGGAGCTGAGCACATTTTGGCAAGAAGCTTCCTGGTGGAGTGTGGTGCCTCTAGGCATTTACTGGCTGAGCTAAAGAGCTATAATTTGCCTGAAGCATGGCAGCAGGCCCAAGGGAAGGGCCCAGGTGGCAGTAGAAGTGGAAGACTGACTTGGCTGGATGCCATCCTGATTGATGAACTATATATCCTGTCTCCTGGGTTGCTCCTGTTACCCAAGTTGATCTTTTACTTCCTTAATAAACTCTACAATCATGAATATAGTCTGTGAGTTCTGTATGGCTATTGCAACAAATTATCAAACCCAACAGAGAAGCAGACAATATTTTGAAGGGACAGCTGGTGTCAGAATTGGTAAAAAGGAGGTATGGGCTTATGGTGATTCTCCTCCCACTTGTGAAGTTACAGGACTTCAGATGCCAGCAGATTACACCAGTTTCTGTATCATCTAAATAATCACTAGTATGCTGGAGTCCACTGTTGCAGTCACTGTGTATTCTGAGTGCCTTCCAACCTAGGGGACTATCTTCCAGAACTATACAGGACAAAATTCTGTTGTAATCTATAGGGTTTTCACTGGCTAATTTTTGGAAGTAGACCACCAGGCCTTTCTTCCTGGTCTCATAAGCTGGAGGCTGTTTAAATCTGTTGACCATGGGTATTTGAAACATCAGTGGCATAGTTTCCAGCATCATAACAATATGCAAACCACCACAGTACATACAACTGATGGGTAGTGGTTTAAATCACTACAATAGCTATTTGTTTTGAGAAGTACTTAACAACAACAAAAAAGTGTACTTGCTCTGCACTGTTCTGATGAGATCTGACTTCTACATGGCACTATGTGACCTTTGAGGTGCTGTAGTGGTTAAGTGCTACATCTGCTAACCAAAACGGTAGCAGTTCAAATCTATCAGGTGCTCCTTGGAAATGCTACAGGGCAGTTCCACCCTGACCTATGAGTCAGATCCAGCTCAATGGCAGTGGTTTTTTTTTTTTTTTTTTTTTTTTTAATGTGACCTTTACATGGAGTGATGAGGTTTAAGTCAGGCAGTAGTTTGCAGGTTTAGATATTAAAGATGTTTCATTAAATGTTTCACATGTTCAACACTTAATAACGACAGCTCAATGTAAATAACACTTGTTCCAAACACATAACATATAAATAAAACCAAATGATTACACATTTTCAACTGACACCATAAATTCTGAGCTTTTGTTTAAAAACTCAGGCAATTAGCATTGTCAAAGAATTGTCAAGAATGTATTACATATATGACTTAAACATACAGATGTGCGGCTTTATTACAAAGTTACTGAGACAGAAAAGGAAAAGTTACTCATATTCAGAATGATCAACATCTTGGGGCATTATAGCTTAATGTGCTAAAATACCAATACGATGTGGGCGAGCTTTCAGAAGGCCTGACAATCTACTTTGGAAAACAAGTCAATGAAAACCCCACAGATGACAACAGCCCTATCTGTTCCACTGCGCATAGGGTCATCATGAGTTGGGGGCCAACCTGATGCACCACTTATTTCCTAGATTCAGATACCTTTTCTTCTGAGTTTTCCCTCACAATGTTATTCTGTAGTTTAGCACAAAGCACACTGCGATCTCACACAAGGTGCTCATAGATAAACCCTAATCTAGACCAGTATGGTGTATCCAGATTAAGAATTTCAGATGCTGGAAGCAGGTACCTAATTTCTGAGCATTTAAGTCACAGTTTCAGTGAGAGTATTTTAGTTCACTGGGGTTGATGTATAGTTTAGTATGAGAGAGACATGGGTAGGGCTTCAAGGAAAACAGTTCAATAATCCACAATCACCCACACTAGTTATAACCATATGTTCTAGTAAACTTTCTCTATTGTCATAAGTTAATGTAATCGCTGGAGAAAATCAACTCAACTAAAAATGCTTAAATATATTTTATGTTTTCTCGTCTCTGGAATTGAATAATGGAGAAAAAGACGTTAACTTCTGTCTTACTATCAGTCTCTGTCTCCTCTCTTACGAGTTCAGAGGCTCTCCTATAAATTCTTTACTTATGACTGAGCCATTCAACCTAGGCTAGGATTCGCAACAAAACACAGAAAAGTAAACTGACCTTTCATAACCTCAGAACAAACAGAAACATGCCAGGGGTTTTGAATCCAAAATACAGAACAAACAATACACAAAGAGGGTATACACTAGAGACATGAATTTGTTAACAAAGTTAGCATTTAAATTCTTAACCATAAGTCATCAGTAAGTAATGTGACATTAGATCTTAAATCCAATGGTTTCAGAGCAAACAATATCCATGTATATTAACTTCAGAACCAGGCAAAGTTTAAAGAAGCTGCTTAGCCTTAGTATTTATCTTAGAAAATGCCTGTGTATTATTTATAAAATCAACTAAAAAAAAAATTATAGTAAAGTCAAACTACACACCAAACTTTCTACTCCAGACTGAAATGTGAAATGTGAAATGTGAAAATGGTGGATGTGTTGCATCAAGTTACACCATCTTCCTATCCAGCTGTATTTCAGACCTGTTCTGCTGATCTGGAGACAGAAACTTAGCACTGAGACATGTATATACTATTCCACAACTCACACAACTGTCAAGTTTCTGGGTAAAAAATACACTGAAAACAAGTAGCTGAGTGACAAGAATCTCTTTTTACGTGAGAAATACTTCAAATGGATCTAACCCAAATTCCTGTTGGTTATGCATGCCTGGCATCTTCATATTTAACTCCATCTCTTCCCAGTTGCTAAAAGCAAACCAAACTCTCGTATTCACTAAGCCACGCCAAGTGCCCTCGAGTCAGATCATTCACTAAAGGAAACATTTATTTTCCAGTAACCACGTAGCCTGAGAAAGAGTGGAGGACATTTACTCCACACTGAAGCAGCCTGTCACTGGGGAGAACTGGGACACTCAGGATAATCCGAGCATGCCCACACAGTCTTAGAGCACTCTGTGCATTCTGCCCAAACAGCTATGGGTAAAAGGAACAACTAGGAAACATACAGCATGCTTCTCAATTCCTGCAACCCTGTAAGCCAGCTCTAAAACAGCAAATGCCTATGGCTGACATCTACTGCTGAAAAAAAGCTCAGTTCAACAACTCACACTATTTACTGTGTCTGTCTAGTCAGCCAGCCCCCATTTAAAGCTGTAGAACTACAAGACTGAGGAAGAGATTGAAAAAAAAGACAGATACACACACATACACAACATACGGTTTCCGAGGAGAGTGAGGGTTCCATGCTTGTGAGGGAGAAGAAGGAGGAATATGCCGAATAACCCTCTGGTTTCTCCCCGATTTGAACATGCTGTACTGTGGCATGAGATCAGCAGAGACTGACTCCAGTCCTGTGAGGTTGAATTCTACCCTGACAAAGCAGTATCACTGTAATATGAAGCAAGAGGATCCAGGGCATGTTGGCAGCTGCACAGAGTGGCTGTTCTAGAAAGTAATGGCAATTTCAAAACAAGAGATCTATGCTGTCACATGAGATAATCTTCAGCCCAATTAAGCAATGAGCACCAAAAATAATGTGAATCCTAAACACAGTCAGATGAAAACACGGAAAAGTAGTGACAACCTGTTCTTCTTGAATCTAACATTTCCTGAAGGAAATGAACAGAAGTGAAAAGTTTTAAAGAGAACAAAACTAGTTAACTGATTTGTATTATAAAATAATACACTGATTCTGATCTGAGGCCAATCTGCTCCTGACACTGTGACCTAGTTGAGAAGTCACAAACCTTCTCTGTGGCTTTGTTAGGGAGCAAGAAAAGTAACTTCATTTCTCACATGTATCCCCAAGGCCAATGTTACTACAAACTACACACAGAATTTCTTTTTAAGTCACTAAGAACGTATACAAGTATGCCCTTAGAAATCCTTCCCTGAAATAACAAGAACACTGAAAACAGTCTTAAAACAGGAAAAGGAGGCAGAACATGGATTTCTATTACAAGAAAACATAGCGCAAAGTGAATATTCCTTTACATTTTATGGTCTTCCTTATATCTTGCAATTCTACTCTAGATCAAAGTGATCCAGCAGCCTTTTTTCCCCCAAAAGCTTTTTAACAAAGCAGCAGCAGTAAGCACAAGATGAAGAAAAAGCTGCATGATAGCACCAATGGAAAGATAAATTTGTTAGAAGTTCTTCAACAGTTCATTATTAGCCCAGATTTGAATTAAGGTAAAATTTTAAATAAACTGAAGGTTTATCCTACGCCACACTGTCATCCCTCCCTCCCCTTTTAGTCATTCAAACCTCTTACACAAAAAAGCCCAAATACCCAGGTACGTCATACAAGAATCTTAATGATCAGGTGCCTGCCTACTTTTCCTATTCGCTCTCTCTTATATGAATACTGTGCTCTTGTCAAAGAACTATCTTCCACTCCCATTTTAAAGACAGAAAAATAAAGTAACAGAGAGGTCAAATAACTTAGAGTCATATGACCAAATAGCAGGCTAAGATCTCAAGTAACACACACAGTTAAACTCTGAATCCAGTTTTAATTTTAGAGTAAGAGCTCTATAAGAAATCAGTGGAGACACAACATTAAAATCTACAATGGTGTTAAAAAAAAAAAGAGGTCAATACATCACTAGGGGTTGGAGAAAAGCTTCAAAAGAAAAGAGGTGGAACTTGGGCTGAGTTGTTTATTCCAATATTTGAGTGAACAGTTGTTTCGGGTTCTCACAGTACAAACATAATATATAACATTTACTTTTTATGAATATTGTGAAGAAAAATAAAGCAGAATGAAGGTGACAGAATGATGGGTTATTTCACGAAATAGCCTCTGAACACAGACCTGAACAAATTGAGGAAGCAAACCAGCTGAATATCTGGGAGAAGAGTGCTCCAGAGAGAGACAGCAATGTAAAGGATCTGACACAGGAGTATGTCTGGTTATGTACAAGGAACACCAAGGAGATTCTGAAAACGAGGGAATTAATGACAGAAAGGCTTGGTAAAGGAAAGCTGGGTCAATTGTGTAGGGCAATATAGTCTACTGTGAGGGAAGTTGGGATAGGATCTGATTTAGGATGCAACAAAATCACTCTGAATGAAGAACAGATTCTGTTGGGGTGAGTGAAAAAAAGGGCAGAAGTATGGAGATCAGTTAGGCGTTTCAGTAGCTCCACGCAAGGAAGCTGAAGACAAGTGCCCAGTAAACATTATCCAGCACATAACTGGATGCTGTTTGACCGCACAAACAAAATAAAAAAGTCTGCTAACACATAACAGAAGTGGGATCAGGAGCTAACGTTTCTTGTCACTTACAAGAAACATAAGCTTCACTTTCTGCAAATATTAGTTGACTAACAGTGAATTTTCAAAAAAGATACACATGATCTGATCAATTACAGATCTCCAAATTTCTGGGATCTGCAGCTCTACTCATACGAGTTCCAACAATTAAGTTTATGAATTCATCCTAGAAAAAGTGCTACATACCTCACTGCTGAATACCACTATGGTCACCTTCAAAATACTCCCCTTAGGAAGCTATCTATGCACTGACGCCAGCGCCTAGTCCACCTTTCAAAGCAATTCTGGAATTCTTTTTCTGGAGTGGCCATCAGAGCTCTCATTGTTATTACCCTTGATGCCCTGAATGTCATCCAAATGTCTTCAATATTTCCTTTATCTTTGGGTAAAGAAAAAAGTCACTGGGAGCCAGGTCAGGTGAGTAGGTAGGCTGTTACAATTCAGTTATTAGTTTACTGGATAAAAACTCCCTCACAGACAACTACAGTTAAGTTCACGAACTTGCCACAGTACGCAATGGCCATTCCCAAAATTGCTCTGATAGGTGAATTAGGTGCTGGCTTCGATGCCTAGCTTCCCAAGAGGAGTACTTCAAAGGTGACCGTAATAATATTCAGCAGTGAGGGATATGCCACTTTCTCTTTTTTCAATTTTTTTTTTTATGATAAAGTGAAAATGTACAATCCCATACAAATTTGCATGTCTGCCTATGTGCAGCTCCCCCTGCCTGGTGACAACACACTCCTCCTCTCTGTTCTATACATATCATATCATCCTAACAATCTCCTATTCCCTCCTCTCCACTCTCCCCCACCTCCAGTAAGAGGTCAACAGGATGACATCCTACAGATGCATAAAACCATAAAGTGCACAACACGATATGGTCACTCTGTGTCGCCCAGTCTAATCCATTCCTGTCTGAAGAGTTGACCTCCATTGTGATTTATGGACAGGGGCAGCATCAGGGACCATGCTCCCGGGGGAAGCCAGAGGCCCCTGGACCATCAATTGCAGTCTTTTAGTGGAGATCTCAGTGTGCACCCCTTTTTATTCTCATGTTGCCAGTGAGATCCAACTTTGTGACCTCCATCATGGCTATCACTAGTAGTGGCCAGGCACCATCTGGCTCTTCTGGTCACAAGTCGATGCAGTCAGTCACTCACGTGGGTCTGTCTCTCTGTCTTCTGTGTTCTCTTTCCCCCATGTAGTTTTGGTCCTTGGTGATCATTGTTCCTGCTGAGCTGGGACCATTTGGTGAAGCTCAGATGGCAGCTTGGCAGTTTACAAGATCCCAGATGCCACTCACCAATGTGGGGTACAGAGGACTCTCTTAGCAAAACGCTAGTTATGTCAATTGGCCTTGATGTCCCCTGAGAGCATGGTCCCTGGACCCCCACCCCAGCTACTCTGTCCCTGCAATATTGGGTTAAGATGGGAGGAGTAATCACATTATGCTTAAGTCCAGTTAAAATCTTTCTAATGTGTGTAGCACTTTTTCTAAGATGAACTGGTGACCTTAACTGTCAAACCTCATATAGCCTAACAAATAATCTTATCTCTTCTAATTCAGTTTTGCCATTCATTAAGAATCTTACTTCAACTGGGACAACAGAAAGTCCCTGACAGAGTGGGAAAAAATAAAGAACAAAATTTAAAACAATTAAAAAAAAAAGACCAGATATATTGGTCTGGTGAAGAGTGGTGGAACCACTGAGACTACAGCCCTTAGATACTCTTCCAACTTAGAGCTGCACCCACTCTTGAGATCACCTGTCAGGCAAACGACAGGCAGGTCTATAAAATGAACAAAACGCTGGTGAAAATTCAACTACTCCAGAATAAAAAAGCAGCATTTGCTCAACCACAAAGTTCAGAAGCAGAAAAGGGCAGGAAAGTTGGGTGAATGGAAATGGGGAACCCAGGTTAGAAGCAGGAAGAATGCTGAAACACTGAGGGCATTGCAATCAAAAAAAAAAAAAAAAAAAAAAATCTGCCTAAATTGTTGAATGGGAAACTCATTCACTCTGCATATTCACCTAGACAGCAATAAAATGTTAACAAATACTAAAAGCACTAGCATAGATTAACTAGTCAAGAATGTCTGCCTTAGAGTGACCATATTTTCTGTGCACTTTATGGTTCTATGCGTCTATAGGATATCATCCTGCTGACATCTTACTGGAGGAAGGGGAGTGGGTGGAGACAAGGAGATAGGAGACTGTTGGGAGGATAGGACATGTATGGAGCAGAGAGGAACAGTGTGCTGTCACCAGGCAGGGAGAGCTGCATATAGGCGAGCATGCAAATTTATACAGGAATGTACACTTTCATTCAATCATAATATTAAAAAAAAAAAAAAAAAAAAAGAATGTCTTCCTTGAGCCTTGTGCTCTTGTAAGAACTATCCATACAGCATAGTGGTTTCATGTTACCTCTGCTCACCAAAAGGTTGGCAGTTTTAATCTGCCGGGCACTCCTTGGAAACTCTAAGGAGCAGTTCTACTCTATCCTACACTGTTCCTATGGGTAGGAATTGACTCGATGGCAGGGGTTTGGTTGGTTTACATGGGATCAAACTGACAACAGCTGCTCCAAAGATTAGCTAGTAAATTTGAGGTCAGAGAGTCTATGCTAAGGAGGGAGGAATAACTCTGAGGAGGGCAAGAATGGCTACACAACTCAATATAATCAATGTTATTGAAGTGTACACATAGAAATTGTTGAATCAGTGTATGTTCTGCTATGTATAGTCTCCATAACAGAGACATGTATATATGTCTATGTATCTTACTTCAATAAAGACACAATCTAGCATCTTATTTTTTTGTTTGTTTTTAAGTCTAGGCAACAAAAATATCAACCAATACTAAAGATTGCCACTGGGTTGTTTCACAACAGTAGTTCTAAAACACTGGCCATAAAAAAACCTACTGCCATCAAACTGATTCCAACTCACAGCCACCCTATACAACAGAGAAGAACTGTCCCATGGGGTTTCCAAAGAGCGCCTAGTGGATGTGAACTGCAATTTTTTTATTAGTAGCTGTAGTACCTAACAACTATACTGTCAGGGTTTCCTACCGGGTATAACTTCTCTTAAAGTAATATATTTTTCTTTAGGTTATCTCACAAAAAATATCTCAGAGAGCAATCTACTCTGAATACGAATCTGTGTGCTGCTACAGAGACTATCAGAGAAAACTTTGATTCTTTAGTTTTAGAGTACATATGGAATAATTCCCACAGAGGTGGTGCTTTTAACTGAAAAGGGAACACTTACATTGTATGTTTAAGATCTGAGCTTCTTTGTTAGTATAACCTTAATACAAGGCCGAAAGAAGGTACGTTTGGGAGAGGAGAAAAGAATTTTTTTGATGAAACGATTTTAGTCCACTGCCAGAACTAATGTTTTTGACTTTCTTCTATGAATCAGGATAGTAAAAGAAGAGGCATTTAATAAATTACATAAATTTGTGCAGGTAAGCCCAGTGCCATATACTGTATAACGTCTGTACAGCGTTACACAGCTACACACTTCAGGCCAAAGGCAAATAGGCCTTGTTGTTAGGTGCCATCGAGCTCACTCACAAAGACTCTATGTACAACTAAATGAAATACCGCCTGGTCCTGCACCATCCTCACTACGCATTCAACCAAAAAAACCCAAACCCACCACTGTCGAGTAGACTGTAACTCATAGTGGCCCTCCAGAACCGGACAGAACTACCCCATATAGTTTCCAAGGAGTCCTTGGTGGACTTGAACTGCTGACCTTTTTGGTCAGTAGCCAAACTCTTAACCACTATGCCACCAGGGTTTCCCATTAGGCATTACTACGGAACAAAGAGAGCCACCTGTAGAGGACAGAAGTGACTAACAAAAAAAATGAAATTTTTACAGCTCCAATTACTCTCTTCAAATTTCTAGATAAAAATTTCTAAGTGGAAGAGCTGTACACTAACTGATTCATTAAGTTATTACCATATGCCAGACACTGTTTTTAGCATTTACGGATATAGCAATGAAAACAGGGAACAGGTTTCTGGTCTCTATGGATTTTGGAGATCATTTATGTTCTTGAGACTAGCATTTCTCAACATTAAAAAAAAAAAAACAAGCTCATCCTCTACAATACATTCTCAAGTCTTTATATTTCCACCAAGCCGGAAAATCTTACTGTGTTTTGTTTTTCAGACGTTAAAAGTTTGCAACAAAAATTACAGACTATTTTTCAAATTATTTATGCTTCACCAGAGATTCTGATATAGAGAGACCCCCAAAGACGTTGAAAAGCACAGTTGAAACATCTCTTTTTTGTAAATGTGAAGCTCAGTACTTTGAAAGTGGAAGGGAAGCCTGCAGTTATGGCCAAAATCAGATCAAGAATCTGTTATTTTATGTCTATGTTCTTTCTACTGTACCATGCTGTTATCCTCCCTACTTGATGCACTTATCTATGTCATAGCAGTCTGGAATCTCATGTTAACTAGCACTGCTCAAAAACAAACCAATCCTCAATTTCCACAATGTACTCTGTAGACTTGTTTGGTGATTCTTGCTTTATACCATATAAATGCTTTGTGGAGACCTTTGTCCTGAAGTGCACCATCAGTAAGGCCCCTTCTAAGATACAGAATTCATTCTGAGATTATCTGCACTGTTGTGTAAGCTCTTTTGGAGCCATTTTCCCAAAGATGTGGATCAAAGGTCAATAAAGGACAAGAAAATATTTTGGTCGAAAAATTATACCAATCAGATATATAAAGAATGAACGCAATAGAGTTTAGCTTAAAAAAATATGCCATTGTTGTTAGGTGCTGTTCTGTTGATTCCGACTCACGGCAATCCCATGTGAAAAAGCAGAACTACTCCCATAAGCTACCCTTGGCTGTAATCTTTGAGAACACAGATCACCAGTTAATTCTCTGAAGGAGCTACTGGTCTGAACCACCAGCCTTTTAGTTAGTAGGCAGGTGCTTAACCCTTTAAGACCACCATTTCTATAAATGTATGAGTCTATAATCATGAAAGCTTATAAAAAAATACACTTTCAACACACCTAAAATAATCATGGTTTACATCTTTTAATCATTCAAAAGCAACTGCAACAGTGTATTGACAAGGAACTGCCAGAAATTCATGATGGATTCAGAAGAGGATGTGGAACCAGGGATATTATTGTTGATGTCAGAAGTATCTTGTCCGAAAGCACTGAATACTAGAAGATATTTATCTGTGTTTCATTGACTATGCAAAAGCATTTGTGCAGATCATAACAAATTATGGCTAACATTGTGTAAAATGGGAATTTCAGAACACTTAATTCTGTCTTTAAGTAATCTGTATATGGATCAATAGGCAGTCATGTGAACAGAACAAGGAGACACTGCACGGTTTAAAGTCAGGAAAGGTGTCTATCAGGGTTGTATCCTTTCACCATACTTTTTCAATCTGTATGCTGAGCAAATAATCTGAGAAGCTGGATTACACAAAGAAGGATCAGAGGACTACTCATTAACAACCTGCATTATGCAGACAACACCATCTTACTTGCTGGAAGTGAAGACAATTTGAAACACTTATTGATGAAGATCAAGGACCACAGCCTTCAGTATGGGCTGCACCCCAATATAAAGAAAGCAAAATTGTCACAACTGGGCCAGTAAGCAACACTGTCATAAATGGAGAAAAGATTGAGGTTGTCAAGGATTTCATTTTAACTTAGGTCTACAATCAATGTCCACGGAAGCAGCAGTCAAGAAATCAAAAGATGCACTGCTTTGGGAAAATCTGCTGCAAAAGATAGAGTATTGAAAGAATGTCACCTTGAAGACCAAAGTGTGCCTGACCCAAGCCAAGGTATTTGTAATTGCATCATGTGCATGTGAAAGCTGGACAATGAATAAAGAAGAAGAAGAACTGGTGCCTCTGAATTGTGGTGCTGGAGAAGAATGTTGAACGTATCATAAACTGGCAAAACAACAAACAGATCTGTCCTAGAAGAAGTACAACCAAAGTGCTCCTTGGAAGCAAAGGGGGCAAGACTAGCTCTTACATACTTTGGACATGCTGTCAGGAAGGATGAGTCCCTGGAGAAGGACATTATGCTTGGTAGAGTGGAGGGTCAGTGAAAAAGAGGCAGATCCTCAACAAGATGACTGACACAGTGGCAACAACGTGCTAAAGCATAAAAGCGATTGTGGATGTGGCGCAAGACCAGGCAGTGTTTCATTCTGTTGTGCACAGGGTCGCTATGAGTCGGAACCCACTCAAGGGCACCTAACAACAACAGCAGTATCTTTTAAATGACACGTAATCTTCAACTACTCTGTTTTAGATATTGGAGTCTCTTAATGTCATGTTGAAGGAATACAGACAACACTGGGTCTGAAGTTATGTAAAAACGAAAAGTTTTTTAAAAATGCACTTACTATCTCTGATCAATAGTAATCTGGAACCCAAACTCCTGGTATTCATGCCCTTGTACTGCCCCAACCACATGGATCTGGTTTGGTCGTGCGTTTTCTAGTCTAACTTCACTACGACTAGCTTTATGATTCAAGATATAGTCTGTCTTGGTGAATGTTTCATGGTCACTTGGTAAAAATACGTATTCTGCTCTTGTTCAGTGAAATGTTCCATAAATGTTAACAGATGCAGTCAGTGGAAAGTGTTGTTTAGTCCTACCACGTCCTTGCTGATTTTCTGCCTATTCAGTTCTAATGGATCACTGTTGAAATTATAACTGGGAATTCTTCTTTTCAGTTCTGTAAGTTTTTCTGCACGTATTTTGAAGTTGTGTTGCTAGGAGAGCAACTAGTATTATATACCCATATACACATTCAGGATCGCTCTATCTTTTTGGGGAATTGACTCTTTTATCAATTACGCAACGTTTCTCTTTACCCTGGTAGTTTTCCTTGCTCTGAAGTCTATTTGTCTGATACTAATCTAGACACTCCAGTTTTTTAAATTTATTAGTGTTTTCATGGTTGCAGGGTGATGGGTCCCTTTGACATGGCCTTTCTTGCCAAGGTTTTGTAACTCCTACCACAGGACTGGGTGGAACTATGCAAATAAGGTGTATGGAACCCCAAAAGGAGACTGGTCAGCTCTGCCATCCCATTAGGCTTAAAGGAAGCCCCCTCTAGGTTGGTATCCCACCTAACCTTGCTATTGTGAAACAAAGTGACAATCCAAGAAGCCTTATTGGTTTATTGGTGCAGCTTCCCCCATAGGTCTCACAGATAAAAGAACATGAAAGTGATTCACAGGAGAATAGATAGAAGCAATGGGGAAAGACTTGTCCCAGCAGGGTAAGGAGTTTTAGACGGCTACTACAAAAGGGGATGAATATAGTGATCATTGACGGAGTTAGGACAAAGGTTCTAATTTGACACTACAGATTAGGTGGACCAACAGAAACGCCTGCTGGTCACTCAAGTTCAAGAGGCCTAAACAAGTCTGTTCTATTTACCCCAGATGGGGGTAATTTAATGATGACAGTCCCAACTGAGACCATTTGAAGCGGAAGCTCAGCTACCTGACGAAGATAAGGATTCATAAGGAGGCCAGGATTTTCTGGTCCAGCTCTCAGCAGGGTACCCTAGGCCACATGCACACATGTGGGTAACATGGTCAGGGTGTGGGGAATAGACTTTCTTGAGGCTCCTGGACACAGAGGTCCAACATACTGTAACCCTCAAACCTTTTGTCAATAAAATGTTGAGAGGCCCTAAAGTTTGAGACGGGGAAGGACTTGGGGGTACAATGGTTAATGGGAGTAAAGTGAAAAGTCTGGATGAGAACTGGAAGGATTTAAATAGATTTTATATGAAGTAGGTGCCCCAGTGGTGCAATGGTAAATTATCGGGCTGCTACTCAAAGGCTGGTAGTTCATATCTAGCAGGCTTTCCTTGGAAACCCTATGGGACAATTCCACTCTGTCCTACAGGGTTGCTAAGAGTTGGCATGCACTTGATGACAACAAGTTTTTTTATTTAATGAAGTAGTTGTAGGAGCCACTAGTAATATTCCACGGGGTACTAAGAATAAGTTGTTGCTACCTATACTGAAGACTAAGCAGGAGGATCAATGTTTGGTTGGTTCATGTGGATTCTGGAGAATGTATAGTCCACTTCTGGGACTATTGCTAGCTTCCACAAATAAAACCTCTTGGAAGAAAACTACATTCAAATGAGGGCAAGAGTAACAACAAGCTATGTATGAATTACAGAAAGGGTCTCACTGTTTTTGCCTTTAGACCCTTATGATCCATACTGAGATGCGATGTTGAAAGTGTCTGCCATACATGCTTATGTAGCCTGGAGCTTATGGTAAAAACCTGAGAAAGCTGCCCTACAGTGATCACTGAAATTCAGGGACAGAAAGTTTCCAGATGCTGCAGCATGATACATACCATGTGAAAGGCAAATTACTCTGCTGCTAATGGGCGCTGATTGAAACTGCCTCAATGACAAAAGGAAATAAAATCATTGTGAGACCTGAAATACCCATAATGTCTGAGGTGATATCAAAGAAATACTTGAATAAGATGGTCCCCCAAAAGGTTACAAAACAACATGGAAATGGCAGAAGTCACTGACAGGGGCTATGGTGGATTTTGAAGGCAAAATGACAGCTGAAGCTACAGAAATGAATAAACAGGTTATGCAATGGGGGAAAATCTAACATTATACTGATACCTGGAGAAAGATTCAGAACTAGCTACTGGGGGAATGCATGAAGGCACTCACCATATTCCAAATTAGGTAGCTTCTTCTTCCACAAGTTGTACCCTGGAACCACCTGAGAAGCTGCCAGAGCCCACCACCACATGGACAGTGCCCTATTAACAACTTTCTACTGACCAGCTTAAGGCTGCTTTGTTCACAGATGGCAGTTCCAGGGTACATGTACAACATGTGATATGGACAGCTGCTGCATTAAGATCAGCAGACGGGAAAACCCTGACTGAAGGAGGTCAGAATGCTACTAGACAAAACTCCAGATTCTCATTATCTGCCCCAAACAGCCAATCTCCGAGACAGGTTTCAGTGTGAGTGATGGAAAGAAGTTTATTAAGACACAGGAAGCAGGGTCGATTCTCTCCATCAGATCCTGCTCAAAGAATTTATCAGGCGACTGGGGTGTACTTATAAGGGAGTGAGGGTTGCATGTAAAATGTCAACACAGGTATTGGTGCCAGGGAAACAAGATGATGGGTTAGGGGTGAAGAGCGGTATCTATCTGGGGGCTCAGGGTTTCTTTGAATATATGCATCAGCAGGGATCCAGATTGCTTTTGGTTGGAGGTCCCAACTGCTGTCTGGGTCTTCCACTGGCTCCTTTATCTGTTTTTATGTTTCTAAAGAGATGTGAAAAACTGTGACGACATTATTTACATAGCCCCTGTCAGTGAATTCCTGCCAGGGCCACGAATTAGGTGATTTGGAGAAGTTGCTGGTATCAATGTCAAGTCTCCTACATCATCTAAAATTCTTTTTTTCCTGCAGGATGCTATCTATGGTCCCAGGAGCAGGGATGCAGATGTGGGTGCTGAAGTGAGGGTGAACACTAAGGAAGAGTCTATAACTATACCCGTGAAACTATACACCAGAATTCTCAAGGGTTTGATGGGATGGAGTGTACGTTTCCCCTATCTGGCAAAACTGGGGTTGACAGTGAATACTGCTGTAATGTCTAGTAGTCTGATAGCACACTAATGTTGTACAGAAGTAACTCTACCCAACAAGAATGGGAAGGGATTGAGGGGGAAGCACTTGCTAGACTGGTCTTGGTATCAGCAACCTGGACTGGCATAGCAGCTCTAACTGATGTTCCTTCCCAAGGTGGAAATGTTTGGATAAAAATAAATGACAAATAGAAGGAAGGCAAAATAACAGCTGAAGCTACAAGAACGAATAAATGGGTTATGCAATGAGGAAAATCTAACATTATACTGATACCTGGAGAGAAATTCAGAGCAAGGGAGTAATCTTTTCTTAGTTAAATGTTATCAGAGGCCAGAGAGGGTGAAGCCAAGACGAGTTTTGGAGAACCTGACCTTATCAGATGGATACCTACAGTAGACCTGAATGGCTGGTACCTGAGTAACCTCATTCTTAGGACTTTCTGCCCTACTGAAGGACTATTAATGACTGTTCTGGACTCATAAAATGATTGGGAGGGGAAAGCTATTCTCCACGTATGAAATACTCAAGGCTAGACAAGCCAGAAGGTAGCCTGTGGTGTGATGGGTCACTTTCATACAGCCATCATCACTACAGTTTTATAATTCCTACCAAATGACTGGCTGGGACTATGCAAATAAGGTGCTTACAGTCCACAAAGGGGACTAGCTTGTTAAATATGTAAATAAGGTATATGGAACCCTAATGAGAGGATTGGTCAGTTTTACCATCCTGCTTTAAGCCTAACAGGAGACCAAAAATAAAACCAAACTCACTGCTGTTGACCTTCTGGTTAGCAGACGCAGCACTTAACCCACTATGTCACCAGGGTTTCCAGGCTTAAAGTGAGCAATAGGGAAAGAGAGATGAACTGTAACACAGAAGATAGTCAGGGGTGGAGACAAAAAATGCCAAGAACAAGGAGACCCACACACGACCCACAGAGCCTGGAGGTCTAACACTTGTCTGAGAAGGCTCCTATTTCCTGATTAAGGAAGTGCAACCTGAGTTGTCCCTGGTATTTCCAAGTTGACCCCAGTCCTGAGTTGCACCTTGTTACTTCCCTAATAAATCACTTAACTATAAGTACAGTGCATGAATCCTGTGTGATGCTGCAGTGAATTACTGAATCCAAAGGTGGGAAAGTAAGTCCTGAGGGCAGCAGAAGTAGTTAATGTTAGAGATGATGGAGTGATATGGCAGTTTTGAAAAGCTGGGCATTAGGGAGGGTATCTTTAACCTCTGCCTTGTAACAACTGGCTTTGTGCTGATCCTTATAAAATAACTTACTTGTTTAATGGTGTATCTTTTTTCCTTTTCCTTTTAACTTACTTATGTTGTATATCTGAAGTTTTTTTGTTTTACATAAATACAACATACTCATTAAAAAAATCCATTTTGATTATCTCTGCACTTAACTAATGAATTCAGACCATTTACATTTAAATGTCAATTACTTAAATCTTTGGATTTAGATCGACCATTTTATTATTTGGTTTCTGTTTGTCCTGTTTTTATCCCCCTTTTCTACTTTTCTGCTGTCTTTTGGGTTACTGAACTTTTTTTTTTAGTATTTTGCTATATTTATCTATTGGTGGTTTTTTTCTGTCAAGTTTCTTGGTGTCTCCTTTTACCCTCCCAGTACTTTGTGTTGTAGTTGTCTTCTGTGTTACATTTATTTACAATGAAAACCCTATCACGCAGCCTTATATTGTTTCGTTTTCAACTATCAGCTGAAGAACTCAGGAGAGCAACTGATAGGATGTTTACTCAGATACTTACTATTTTTGTTGCTCTCTATTCATCCACAATATTCCAAATTTCTTCTACTTGAATTTTTTCCTTTACCTATTCTTTTACAGCAGAGTCTACTGGCCACAAATTCCTTTAGTTTTCATCACCTGAGAAATGTCTTTTAGTTACTCTCATTCCTGAAGGATATTTTTGCTGGATATAAAATCCTGAGCTGACAGTTCTAACCCAGCATTTTAAAAAAGGTAATTCTTCCTTCTGGCTTCCTGGAAACCCTGAAGGCATAGTGGTTAAGAGCTATGTATGGTTGCTAACCAAAAAGTTAGCAGTTTAGAATCTACCAGCCGCTCCTTGGAAACTCAAGTTCTACTCTGTCCTATAGAGTCACGATGAGTCAGAATGAACTCAACGGCAGTGGGTTTGGTTTTGGTTTTGTCTGGTTTCCAAGATCTCTGATGAGAAATCCACAGCCATTTGATTGGCTGTTTCTTATTTAACTACTATACGGTTTTTCTAACAGCTTTGAAAAATTTTTCTGTTTTCAACCGTAAGATTATTACGTGCCTAGGTATAGATTTCTTTGGGTCTTTATCTCACTTAGCTGCTTCTTGAGCTTCTTGAATTTCTAGGTGTATGTCTTTCATCAAATTGGTAAAGTTTCACGGTACTGCCTCTTCATATTATTTTTCTGTACCACACTCCTTCTCCTCTCCTTCTGGAACTCTGATGACATGTTTGTTAGACCTACAAGCCCCCAACTTTATTTTTTTTCCCCTTCAAACTGGACTCACTCCTGCCCCACTCTGCCATTCAGACTGAATAATTTCTAACTTGTCTATCTTTACGCTGTTTCCTCATTCATCTTTATTCTGCTATTGATTGCATCTAGTGAGTTTTTCCCCCAGTAACTTTATTTTTCTGCTCTAAAACTCTCATTGGTTCTCTTTACCTTTTTTTTTTTTTAATATATCTTTGCCGAGAGAGTCTATCTTGCTGTTTGTTTTAAGAGTACTTGCTTTTACTTGCTGAACTAGTTTCATAATAGTTGCTTTATGTCTCTAACAGATAATGCTAACACCTGTGTTACCTTGGCACTGGCACCTCTTGACTGAATTTTCCCTTGTGAGTTATTTTCCTGGTTCTTCATATGCTGAGTAATTTTTTAAAATTGTATCCTGGGACATTTTGAACACTGGTATGAGATTCTGGGTCATGTTTAAATTCTATGGAGAATACTGACTGCTTTCCTGAAGCAGCCAATCAATCAAGTCAGCACCATTAAGTTTTTACTAGCACTTCTGTGGGTGGTAGTTCCTACGTCATTTAAATTCTCAAAGTCTTTGCAGTGCTATTTGGACCTTTCCCACGTGTTATCACTTTGTGGCCAGTCTGGGCCCTGGGTTGTGGTCCAAACCATACTTCAGTTCTCAAAGCCTAGGTATGTTGTTCAGGGTCAGATCCCCAAATACGCAGCTCAAGAGGAGGCCTAGAAGTTCATAATAAAAACTTAAAGGGATACTTTCCAAGCCCCTTTCTCTCCCCAGTCTCCCCAGTGTTTTCTAATTCACTAGAGTTCCCTTTTCCCACCTTCTGGCCACACACCACACAATTTCTCTGGTAGCGCCTGTGTCTGAAAGACCTGAACAACAGACAGAAAAGGCGGCAGGGGTTCCTTTCACTCTCTTGGGACTCACTGATCAGAGAAAGTCCCCTGCCCTCAGAGCTTTAGAATTCCGCTGATTAACTGTCACATGTGGTTTCTTCAGGTTTACAATGCAAGAGAACAGGGAAAAGAAAAAGGAAAAAATGGGAAATTTCTGTACTTTCTTTGAGCATTAAAATATCCCTTTTCCACTTCTTGGAAAACTGAAAGTTTCTAGAACTTTCTCTGCCCCTCTTTATCTTTACTTGGTTATGTTAAATTCAGGTTAGTGATATCACAGCGGGGAACTGGTCAACTCAACACCGGTTCAGTGGTACTTCAAAATCTGCTCTTTTCCACTCCACCTACTAATATTTACTTTTCAGAGTCCCCCAAGTAGCGCTCCAGGCCAGGTTTTATCATTGCACTCAGTAGAGAAGATAGGGTGGAGTGTGCTTACTCCATTTCATGAAGACCAAAATCTTAAGTTTTAAAATGGGTTATTACACAGCAATAGTTAAGCAGGATATGACTCAACTTAACAAGCAATTACTTTAAGTGCAAAAGCACATAAAATAACACTTTTTTTTTTTTAATACTTTTTCTCTAGAGAAATTACCAGGGTAGCTGCCACTAGTTCAGCAGAGTACTCTGCTTTCTTACCTTCGCTCCTAGGAAACAGATTTGGTTTCATTACTGGAGCAATCAAAACACAGCAATCAGGACTATGGAAGCTTCGCTGTTTACCTCATTACTTATTAGGTGTGGGCTTAGACTGCTGTCTTGTGTAATTTGTCATTACACGCCCTGACATCCCATTCTTTCATACCCAGACTGATCACTACTCATAAGAACTAGAATCACGGGAGGAAATCAGAACAACAATGACAAACTCGAAAAGTTAAAGTACCTAACAGGAATTTTTCATCACAAAGTTATTCTTGTATAGAACTCCTACAAGAAGGTTTTATGTTCTTGAAATCAGAGTATTTCACTAGCAAGCAGCATTTTATGTAGAATAATCTACCAACATGCTTGCATAACTAAGTACTGACTTTTCCTGAGGGACAAATGTGGATGTCAATCAGCTCTCCACTGGTTTTTTGCTAACCTTTACATAACCAAATCACTATCAAAAACTGTGTGGATGTTATTTTACACCCACACACAGGCAAAAATTTCAAGTGTTTATAAAAACAAGGGTCAACAGTAACTTTCAGACAATGCTGATTAGAGTGTAAATTGATGGAATCCCTCTGGAAAGCAAATTGGTAATATCTCAATAAATTTATGATGTATCACATAATCCAGTAATTTTATGCCTTGGTATATGTGACAGAAAAACTCTTACACATGTAACAAGATGACATATTTATGAGTATTCATTGCAGCATTGCTTACGAAACAATGAAATATTTGTAAACAACGTGTATGTCCACTAACACGAGAATCAATGTATTAAATTTTGATATATTCATACAATACAGTATTATAATCAAAATGAATAAAAACTACAGGTATCAATATGAATACATTTTAAAGGCATGATAGCCAAGCAAAGCATGACGCTGATGAAAAAAGGGAACTGTGGAAATTATATACAAATATATACAGAAAGAACATAATTTACATATTTTAACTTAAAAAGGTATAGTATACTATATTTATGGACACATTCACATACAAGTAAATAAACACAGTCAATGAAAAACACTAAATTCACACACTGAAAAAAATCAAGATTATGTTTGAGAGGCTAAGTACATTTTTAAAAGTATGTGCACAAGACACTTAGTGACTGTCAGCATGTTTGACAGAGCTCATGAACATGTTGGCTTCTGCTGGACCCTAAGATCTCATGAGTCAAGATACTGAATGTGGAAAAACGCAGCTGGCTAGGAGTTCTCTGCTTTTCCCTGCATCATCTGCTACAATACAGCACAAAAGGTTATCTGGTACATGTGGTAGCCTGGCAGGGATTTCATCCAAAGCCAGGAACATGAGAGAAGCCTGTCTACCATCTGGGGAACCTCTGGGAAGAACAGTGAGAACTGAGTATGGCCTGAAGATGTGTTCTTTTCTGTAGACTTCAAGAGATAAATTCCCAGGCCAGAGTTCAAGAGGTTTTCTTATTCTACACTATCTTCTCTAGAATTTAAAATGACTTGGTAGGGGAGGAAGTAGGGCACCTTGTCTATTAAAACTTACAAATAACCCAGAAGGCTGCAAGGGTCACAGGGGTTAAGACTGTAACTCTTGCAGGGAATTGTGATCACTATGTTCACTTGGGAAATCCTGGTGGTATAGTGGTTAAGTGCTATGTCTGCTAGCCAAAAGGTCGGTAGTTCAAATCTGCCAGGCATTCCCTGGAACCTCTCTAGAGCAGTTCTATTCTGTCACTATAAGTCAGAATCAACTCAACGGCAGTGTGTTTGGTTTTTTGGTTTGACCTAATGGCAGGAATGCCCAGCTATCATTTCTACTAATTTCTCTGCATTTGTAACTGGGAGAACATGGTTGCATTTCCTATGGGGCCTTCAAAAATGCTATACTTGACACTCATTCAGGATAGAGAAGACTGCAGCAGTAATTTCATCATAAACTGCAAGAAACTCATTGCCATCACGTCAGGTCCGACTCATAGAGACCTTAGAGGTCATACTTTGGTTACTTATGTTACTACTTTTTGGTAGTAATATAATGTTAGCTAAAAACAAGTCCAGGCAGTTGAATCACTGTGATGAAATGTCCTAAAAATAACATTAAGGCTGGACTAGCACTGTGATAATCATTCAAGTATGAGTACCCATCTTTGTCTTTTTTATTTTTTATTATAAAAATTTTCACACATACAGAAAAAATGTTATAATAAACATCCATCTACTCACCTAGAGTCAAATTATACATATAATGCTCCAAATCTACATACTTCAGCATACATCTCCAACATTTAAAGACTAAATAAATACGATTATCATACCTACTAAATATATGATACAGTCCTAATATCAACTAATATCCAGTAGCATTAGAAGTTTCCAAAAATGTACAACCCCCAACTGATAAGATTATAGTTTTAGTAATCACTGGAAGAAAAATACAGTATGGTAGCATATGAATTTAAAAACCCCTCGTGAGAGTTCCATTGTGACCAAGGGTACAGGGTAGAGACCACCAGTCTACAATTCATGATTTGGGGCAGAAAAAATATATAAACTCCAGAATTGTATTTCCTCCTTAAATGAAAAGAGGTTTTAATTTTCACATGTGGCCTCTACAGTTCTAAAGCTGTATGTTTCAAAAGGCACATCTCTGCTTAGATGTGCCATTAACTGGCAATACTGAAGCTTGAAACGGATCTTTTTTCTTATGTAATTGTTAGAATGCTTGTTAATAATTTATAATATCCTTACTTTCAGAAAGGAACATGAAATTATATAAATTTTTTTTTTTTTAATACTCAATAAAAACTGCAGTCAAAGAGCAAAAGACATATTGGGATGGATAGAGAAATAGACAACTCAACTAGGTTCACTGTGTTTTTTCATCAGCTGTTAAAACAATGCTTAATAATTTATCAGCACACTTAACTGGAGGAGAATACAGGGGAATTTTTATATAAGAAACACTAACAATTAAAATCTTTAACATGGTTGCACAAGACTGAAACAGATTCTTCATACATGATTTCTACATCTGTAACAAAAACAAAGGCTGTACTGCAATAACATGGTCCGATAACTTGAGTTTCTATAAAAGCTAAAAGAACACAGTTCATGTATACAGCTTTCTGGTAATTTGACTTGATATTAAAAGAAGGCTAGGTAGTCTGAGGGACAGACAATTAGCATGCCCTTTAAAACATTACTGTCATGTATTAAGTATCAAGGAGCCCTCATGGTACCGTGGATTAAAGGCTGGGTTGCTAACCAAAAGTTCAGCAGTTCAAACCTACCACCTGCACGCACCATGAGAGAATGACATTAGCAGTCTGCTTCAGTAAAGATCACAGCCTTGGAGACCCTATGCAGGAGCTATACTCAGTCCTATAGGGTTACTAATGAATCAGAATTGATTTGATGGCTGTGGGTTTCATTTTGGGTACCAAGTATGTAGCCCAGGTTTTTGACAGCATTGGTCAGCAGACAACAGAAGTTTAAAGCTTACAGTCTATTGGGCCGGCAATCAGCTTAAAGCCTTCATACAGTGACAGCCTGAGGTTCTTTTTCCCCTATTTCCAGTTTCTCTTTACATAAAACAAGTTCAGTGTCTTGTGTTCACCGGGAGAAAGAAGTTTGCAGTACTCTGTTCCATTAATTGACAAAAAGAAGAAAAACACTGAGCATGCTGGCAGTCTTATTTCAGATTCCTTACTCTAAACACTACATAACCCAGAACCAGTTTTGGCATCAAGTCGACCCCGTGTGGGTCACAACAAACTATGTTCCACAGGGATTTCAATCACCGATTTTTCAGAAGTAGATCCCTTCTTTTAAAGTAACTCTAGATGCACTCAAACCTTCAATCTTTTGGGTAGCAGCTGAGTGCACTAACTGTCTGCACTACCACGTAAGGACTCCTAAATACTACATAGGACTAAATAAATGTCATAATCACACCCACTTGGGTAAATTAGACTAGAACATATTCTCAGCCCATCTTTCCTTATTCCTCACCATTTATTAAATACATACACACACAAGCATACATACATGCAAACATATATGCACAGACATGAAATTAACACACAGCATTAACTATCTCTGGACCACTGTTCTTTATTTCTGAATCCCAGTCTTGATATTTTTGAGAAATGAAAACAGCTCAGGACTTACTCCTTTACTTCATCTTCCCATGCTTCAGACTGCCTCACATATAGCATGGGCTTAATATACATTAGTTACCTTTCCTATTTCATACTCCTATCTCAGGTCCATTCTCAGAGACACTGATTACTGCAGATTTCTACAAAGAAACCGAAAATTTACAAACTGCAATTAGAGTTCAAAGTTCTCTGCTTTCCCTATGCCAGCTGATGACATCTCCAAAAGCTAAACTTCCTCAAACAGAAACATGATGTGCTTCTTGGCAATTCAGTAGCAAAGCAACAACAAAGTAACAACTAGGACTTGAACTTAGTACTCTCCATCAAAAAGATAATGGCACAAAATAAATCAAAGGAATAAAAACAGTTCTGCTCTCTTTTTTGTACTTATTCTCCTGGTCAATGAGGCCTGTATTTCCAAATAATGCTTCTCAATTCACAGGCAGTTGTAATTCAACCAACAATCAGAAAAGTATTCAAGAGTCTCAGAGACCAGAGCTTAGTGATCACAGGCAAAAAGAAATGCTTAGTTCCATGACATTTGGAAATTAACCATAGGCCCAGTATTCGTGGGGTGAGAAGGGCGTTCAAAGAATGTTAACGTGAGAATCGAACGACCTCCTCATCAAAGTTCATTAAACGAGGAAGAGTTAGTCTTTTCCATAAACAGTGAGGGCAAAAATGGATATCTGTAGAAAAATGAAACAGGACCAATACTTCAGACCATACACAAAAACTAACTCAAAATGGATCAAATACCTAAATATAAAGCCCTAAACTATAAAGATCATGGAGGAAAAAATAGGGGAAATGCCTACAGCCCTAATACATGCCAAAAACAGAATGCGAAACACAACCAAAATTGCACCCACAGAAGATAACTAGATAAATGAGACCCCCTAAAAATTAAACACTTATGCTCCACAAAAAAGTTCTCCAAAGGAACAGAGAATTAATATACTGAGAAAAAATCCTGGCTATGATATACCCCCCCACAAAAGTGTAATCACTAAAATTTACAGAAAAAGCCTACACCTCAAAAAAGAAACAAGTTTTATACACAGGAAAAAAAAATTCCTTGATAAGAGGAGGAAGGAGGAAAAATTAGATACTACACATTGCTGATGGGTCAACTCTGACTCAAAGTGACCCTACAGTACAGAGTAGAACTGCCCACTGGGGTTTCCAAAGAGTGTCCAGTAAATTCCAGCTGCCTACCTTCTTGGTTAGCAAAGGAGCTCTTTAACCACTGTGCCACCACGGCTCCAAATAGATAATAGACACATGTTGATACTGGTGAGGAAAAGGCAACCCAGGAGAAGTCAGTACAACATGACCAAGGCAAGAGAGGATGCTGAGAGGATTCTAAGAATAAAGGGCAATTATGGAAACCCTGGTGGAGTACTGGTTAAGGGCTACAGCTGCTAACCAAAAGGTCGAAGTTCAAATCCACCAGGCACTACCACAGCCTACATGACCCAGAGACCACAAGAACTAGATGGTGTCTGGCAATAGCTACCAAGCACTCTTTATTAGACCACAACAGAGGGTTCTACACAGGCAGGGAGAAACATGTAAAACAAAAATCAAATTCACAAAAAAAGACCAGATTTCATGCTCTGACAGAGACTTGAAGAACTTTAAGATTACAGTCCTAAGACATCCTTCTGAATTGGAACTGAAGCCATTCCCAGAAACCACCTTTGAGCCAAACAATCAACAAGACCACAAAATAAACAACAGCACCAAAGAGGAACATGCTCCTGAGTACAATCAATTACACAAAATTAAAAGGACAATATTTACCCCAAAGTGAAGCAGAAAAGGCAGGAACAGTAGTAAATTAGGATGAAAAGCAACAGGGACCCCAGGGTGGAAATGAGGACAGTGCTGACACACTGAGGTGAAGGAAGCCAAGGCCATGAAACACTTCGTATGCAGACAAATGAATGGGAATCTAATTTGCTCTGGAAACTTCCACATAATACACAATAAAAAAAAACCCACAAATAAGTAAAAAGAAAAAGAAAAAGGTGTTAAACACCAAAGAGATGCGGTCAGCAAAATCCACACAGTGTGAACAACCAATTTCTCAACAAACCTGTATGTTGTTCTAAACAAGCTGTTAACCCATTTTCCCAAAAAAATGACACTTATGAGACAATCCAAAGTTTAAACAGTGACAGGATGTTTTCTTGGGGGAGAGGGATGGTTTCACTGGCTTCTTTTCTTATATTATACTGTGGTTATGTTTTTAAAAATAATTCTTCAAAGCAAATGTTCTCTGTCTCCACAAGCTGGTAGTACAGTTTTGGCTTTTCATACTTACCTCTGCTTCCCACTGTGACACCACTGTCTCACTCATCTTCTAACTTTCCTCTCTCTCGAGCGAAAAATCTCAAAGATTCCAGTAAACACATGGATATAAATAAACTATTACATTTCCTGTGCTTCATATCCAACTCTTCTGAGGTTTATAAGTTAACCAAGTGGGATGTACCTTTGACCTTACTGACACATGGCCCTGTCACACGTCACCTCTAAGGTCACCAATCTCATGACTCATCATCCCTTTGGAATGTGTCTTAAACTTTCATTAAGTTTAATAATTTTAATTTCATTGGTGCTACCTTATTCCCTTCTCATCTTCTCACCAGGATCTACTATCCTTCAAGTCAAAGCCATATCAAAAGGAATCTCGTAGAACTAGAATAGAATCACTGCTCAACTGATTACTGGCTGTACAGCTTTCATAACCACTAAGCCTCAGTTTCTTCATCAAAATAGGTATACAGCACATTCTGCAGAACTGACTAGAGGCACACGTATTATCAGCTGCAGCTACTACTACTACCACACTGAATAGTTTCTAAATTACAAGCCTGATAATCTCCATGTGTATGGCTCTTTGCAAAGTCATTAATTTGACTTCATCTCAGCTAAAGAAGAGGCTGGAGACTTAACAAGGTCTTGCATATGGTAAGGTCCCAGCAAACTTCAGCTACCAGTTTGAAGGTTAAGTGACTTACAGAGTCATTTAAACTACTAGTCTAATGCTAGTCAAAATTAGAACCAAAGACTTCTGACTCCCAAATTTTCAGATTAGTTTGGCTAATGCTGCATTACATGTACCAAGTTAAGACGCAAAACAGATGCCTATATTGCTGATAAGATATTTAAACTTAGTACCAAGTAGATGTCAGAGGTAAGAGAGCACCAGTAGCAGTTTCAAGGCAAGACTTAGGATAGCTCATAGGAGTTTTAAGAAAATCAAGTATTTTTAAAGTTGGGAGACAACCCATTTATCCTCATATCTTTATAAAGAAAGTAAGAATAGCATACACAACCTACCTTATCATCATAAACATTCCCAATTATTACACAATTTAACAGGTCAACTTAATATATTCCCATATATTAAAAGCTTTATGTATATTTGACACAATCCTCGTAATAGGAGGCAGCTATTAATACTACTACTTTCAAACACGAAGCTGAGAGAGTAATACGTTTACTCAAGGTAAAAGAGCTGACAGGTAATGAAGAACAGATTTAAACCTAGGTTTTTCAATTTATAAAACCTATCTGTGCTCCCAACTATTATGATCGTTTTGTTAATCAACTATGGTTCAACAAAATCTTCATTATTACTCTACAGAAGGGAAAATGTATAGTCTGGAAAGTTCATGGGACTTACTAGTATTACACACTAACAAAGACAATAAAAACTTCTTGGAAAACATGCATTTCATTGTCATAAACTAAATCAAGTTAAACGTAGGTTTCAAAGTATCAATTACCATCGCTGAAAGCACTGAAATACAAGATGAAGATTCTTTCATTTAGGAGTACAGAAAGCAAAAACACAGAGAACTTCCTAACAGTTTTAAACATGCATTTACATTTCTGAAATCCATCTTTCTTTTGCTCACTGGTATACTAGATGATAAGAAATTTTGTCATACCCTCATCAACTCTACATCTTTTCTTGTGGGTTCACAATCAGAACGGCACTCAAAGCTTCCTGGCCACAGTGCTAAAATAGGGTGTTCCACCACACTGCAGTTCAACTCTTGCCAGGAGCTGCTTTACATCTCTCCAAGCCTAACTGTTTTCACGAGAAATTGCCCTGATGGGGAATCTTTTGCAAGGGCAAATGTGCTGTGCAGCCTCTAGGGTACCACTGCGAGACATTCTGTATCCTAATGGTTTGTGCTTCTCTTTCTCCACTCCAGTAGCATAAAGCATGTCTTTGCTACCAAAGGGGCAGACATCTTTAAGAACTAGATACCCTGACCCTCTTTTCTCCCCCATTGTTTGCTTTTATAAATCCCTGAAAGGGGAAAGAAAAGAAATTTAAGTGCTCTCAGGGAAGATTAGCTTTAAAAACTGTTTTGATTTTTCTATAACATGCAGAATGTTAACTACCACGTAACATCAAGTATTACAAACCCTAGCTCTAAATTTGATTTTGCTCCTGGATTAGATAATGAGTCAATCATATTTACACTCTACCTCATTTGCACATTTGTATAAATACATGTTTGTACATAGGATGGTGGGAGGCTGAAAGAAATCCAACAAAGCACTACTAGCATTTTAAAAAGATAAAATGAGTAATTATGGAGTATGTGAAATAATTGTATTCACGTTAGCTTTAAAATTACAAGTCATGCCAGTTTTATAATTCTCTATACTTCATCCCCTCACCTTCTCGAGAGACAGAAAAAGGTGGGGCACATGCACATTGTGTTCAATATTGTACCACCAGTTGGCAGTCAAATGCCCAGAACACAGCAGGCATGAGATTGGAGAGAACAGTCTGGAAAAGCAGAAGGAACATTTAGCTCTGTAACCATGGGCAAGTTTTTAAATCTGTTTCCCCATCAGTAAAACAAGAAAAACACTTTGTACCACTGTAGTAACAATGAAATACTGTCTGAGAGCACTTTTTTCTCCCACGTACATTAAAAAGCACTCAAAAAAATGTTAATTCCTCATGTATTTGAAACCCAATCAAAACCTACATTTAACTCTTAACATTTAACTGTGACATAATACTCTTATTAATGTAGGCTACAAAGCAATTCCTAAAAATAAATTTATGGACTAGAGGTCCCTCAAATAATCTCCTGTCTCCTCAATCATTTTTGGATCACATAACCCTTTGGGAATTTGCTGACTCTATGAATATGATTCAGATATTTTCATGTGATCCTACTGAGTGCCTGTTTTGAATTTTGCAGCAGACCTTTGATGTTTTTCTGCCAACTTACTCCCTTAAATAGGAGACAAATACTGCATTATGATGAACATTTTTAGAAAATACACTTCCCATTTCAAATTCCCAAGCTTTTCTGACAGTTTCACTTACCTTTAGTAAGTGTCTTAGTTATCTAGGGCTGCTACTACAGAAAAGCCACAAATCAACAGCTTCAACAAACAGAAGTTGATTCTTTCCCAGTCTAGCAAGCTAGAAGTCTGAATTCAGGGTGACAGCTACAGGGGAAAGCTTTCTTCGTTAGCTCTGCAGGAAGGTCCTTGTTATCCATCTTCCCTTGGCCTAGGAGTGTCTTTGCACAGGGATCCCCGGTCCAACTGACTTGCTCTTCTACGACACTGCTTTCTTAGTAGCAGGAGGTCGCCAACTCTCTCTGCTAGCTTCTTTTGTGTTTCAAAGACTGACTTGAAACGCAGCCTAATCTTGTAGATTAAGTTCTGCCTCTTTCACATAACAGCCACTAGTCCCCTTTATCAACATCAATGATGTAGGATTTATAACAAAGGAAAATCACATCAGGTGACAAAATGGTAGACAATCACACACTACTAGGAATCATGGAGTAGCCAAGTTGACACATTTTTCTGGGGGACACAATTCAGTCTCTACCAGTAAGTACAGCTTTCTTTCTTTCTTTCTTTCTGCTATTTCATCACTGACATAGAGAATTCTTTTTCTCTTGGGAATAACCAAAAACCAAATCAAACCTACTGTTGTTGCGTCAACTCTGACTTACAGTGACCAATTAGAACTGCCCCATAGAGTTTCCAAGAAGACCTGCAAATTTGAACTGCCGACCTTCTGATTAGCACACGTAGCACTTAACCACTACACTGCCAGGGTTTCTTCTCTTAGGAGTAGATGTTTTCATGTTTCAAAATGTTTAAAAATATTCATACCCTTTGAAACATAGAGGTCTACTTTTTAGAAACTACCAGAGAATCAGACCTAAATATTTTAAAATTTTGCTACAAATTAAAAAAAAAAAAAAAAAAAGCCATCCACAAAATAAGGCAACTATCTTTTCTATCTCTGATATTCAGGTTGAATTCTTAGATTACAAAGCTGGCTGTCTTCCATTTACCTTTAGACTAGTAAGGCTTTAGTAATCTTTGTCCTTGGAAACTAGCTGTTTCTACATGAGTGGGATTAGTAGAAGATATTTTTGACTATACATAACTAAAAGTTTGCACAAATTCAAATGGAAGTGAAGACTTATACCGTAAAAAGAACACCTCAATTGTGGCACTACAACACAGCAATCCAATGTTGCCCAGAAAGCATATGTGACGAGTTCTTTAAGCACCATTCTGGAAGAAGAAATAATCACATCACCAAGGATGTTTTCTGTCCTTCTCTAAATCGAGTGAACTATACAACCCTATCTCTTCCTTCCACACTTTGATCTGGGTTGTTATACCCATCACTCATAATATTAATATCCATATAAGTACTGGCACAGAGCTGCTGGTGACTCATTACATATATGTCAGCAGAGGATTTAAAAAAACAAAAAATAAAACAGCCATTCACTATCAGAATCAATAACAGAACTATGCTTTTTGTTTTTTTTGAGAAGTCACTCTTTCTAAGCTTACATTCTAGATTAAATGTATCCCAATTGTCCAGTCACTTGAAAATTACCACTAAATGTTTGAAAGATACAGTAAAAGAATAAATCTGTTAAACAGTAAGCCCCAATTATGTACGAAAAACCTCAATTTAAGAGAAAAAGACACCTAAAACACACCTATAAGTAAGTGGTCAGATATTATCTCCCCGAAAGAGAGGACAGTTTCATGTTCACTGTCAAATGACTTCCTAAAAATGTAAAAGCTCTCAAATAACTCAGAGTATTAATCTAAAGTCCTAACTACATACACCCAATTTTCCACATGGTAAAATGTGGGAAAACTGTGAATTTTAAGACAGTTACGCCCTAACAAAGAAACCCAGATGTCCAGTTTTTCATAATCCTTATCAAAAGGAGGTATTCCAAAAGTCAATATTACTTTTAAAAAGCAATGAATAGATGCAAAGTTTCTTGAATTTAGCAGTATGTTAAAAGCGTACTATATCACAGCCGAGTGGGATACATCCCACAAAGGCTAGGCTAGTTCAACATTATACAATTCACCAACATAACTCACCATACTAACAAGCTAAATAAGAAAAACCAGATGATTATATCACAGATGCAGAAAAGGCTTTTGTCAAAGTTAAACATTTAGTCATGATTAAAAACTTTCAGCAAACTTAGAAAGGAACTTCTAAAACTAACGAAAGTTATCTATGAAAAATCTATAGTTATTATACTTAATAGTGAGAGAACCAATGCTTTCCCCTACATCTGAACAACGTAAAAATGTTATCCACTACTGTACTAGAAGCTATGGCTAGTGTGATAAGTCAAGGTTAACAAATAAAATGCAAACAGATAGGAAACAAAGAAATAAAACTAACTCTATTCACAAGTATCATGCTGTTTATTTAGAAAACTGCCCTCTAAAAAACAAGCCCCTCACCCCCGCCAAAATTCCTAGAACTAAAAATGAGTTTAGTAAGAACACAGGACAAAATGTCAAGAAGGAAAAGTCAACTAACTGCATTTCTATGTACCAGCAATGAACAACAGAAGTTTCAAACTAAAAAAAAAAAAAATACATAGATTTTACAACACATTTATAATTTTTGTGTGCCATCAAGTTGATTCTGATCCACAGCAGTGCTATATAACAGAGTTGAACTATCCCATAGGGTTTCCTAGGCTGTAAGCTCTGCAGGAGCAGAACACCCAGTCTTTCTTCCACAGAGCCAGTGGTGGGTTCTAACAGCAGATGTTCCACTCAGCACCAAATGTTTAACCCTCTTGCCACCAAGGCTTCACCATTTACAATAGCAAGCCTCTCCCTCCATGTATCTTTTGATACGCCCGTCACTTCTGTAGTATTTTTTCCAAAAACCCATAAACCCAGTCTAACTGTGAAAAAAAGATACACCCAAATTGAGGGACATTCTACAAAATACCTGATCACTGTGCCTCAAAACAACTAAGGTCATGCAAAACTGAGACCACAACAATCTAAGATGACATGATAACTAGATGCAATGTGGTATCCTGGATTGAATACCAGAAATGAAAAAATGACATAAATGGGAAAACTGGCAAAATATGAATAAAGCCTGTTTCATTAATGATGATGCACTAATGTTGGTTTCTTACTTTTGACTTAAGTACCATGGTCATATAAGGTAAAATTGCCAGAAAAAACTGAAATTGGGTGAGGACTATACAGGAACTCTTTGTACTATCTTGGCAATTTTTCTGTAAATAAAATTACTCTAGAAGTGTTTTGTTTTTTTTTTATTTGACATAACTGAGTGAAAATGTACATTCACGTATAAATTTACATGCCCACCTATACGCAGCTTCCACTGCTCTCCCTGTCCGGTGACCGCACACTATTCCTCTCTGCTCCATACATGTCTCATCCTCCCAACAGCCTCCTTTCCCCTCCTCTCTGTCTACTCCTCTTCCTCCAGCCAGAGGTCAGCAAGATATCCTGTAGATGTATAGAACCACAAAGTGCTTCCAATATATGGTCACTGTGCATTGCCAAGTCCAATCCATTCCTGTCCAAAGAGTGGACCTTTGTTATAATTTATGGGAAAGGGCAGCATCAGGGCAGGGGGCCATGCTCTCGGAGGAACCCCAAAACCACCGGACCATCAATTGAGGTCTTTTAGTGGAGATCTCATGATGCACCCCTTTTTATTCTTGTGTTGCCAGTGAGACTCCTCTCTGTGAGCTCCATCGTGGCTATCACTGGTGGTAGCCGGGCACCATCCGGTTCTTCCGGTCCCAAGTCGATGTAGGCACCCAATCTTCTGGGTCTCTCTGTCTTCTCGGTTGGCTTTACTGCATGTCATTTTGGTCCTCGGTGAGCATCCGTTCCTGCTGAGTTGGGACCATTTGCTGTGTCCTCGGATGGCAGCTTGGCAGCTTTTAAGACCCCAGACACCACTCACCAATGTGGGGTGCAGAGAGCTCTCTTAGCAAAATGCTAGTTGTGCCAATTGGCCTGGAATTCGCCTGAGCACGGTCCCCCACCCCCTGCCCCAGCTACTCTATCCTTGCAGTACTGAGTCAAGATGGAAGGAGTACTCAAGTTATGCTGAAGTCCACTTAATGTTGTTCTTGTTTCTAATGTGTGCTATCACCACTTTCTCCCAACTAGATTTCTAGTAACTATCTAAACTAAACCCTCCCCCCCACCCTCCCTCCCCTCCCTTGCAGCTGTCAAAGAGTCTTTTCTTCTATACACAAGTCTGTTTTTGAGGTCTTATCGTAGAGGTCACAGTATTTGTCCCTTTGTCGCTGACTACTTTCACTCAACATAATGTCTTCCAGTTGAAACCAGGTTAGGAGATGTTTCCTGGAATCATCGTTATTCTTTATCACTGCGTAGTACTCCACTGAGTATATGTACCATAGTTTACCTATCCACTCTTCTATTGTTGGGCATCTGGGTTGATTCCATCTTTTTGCTATCGTGGACTGTGCTGCAGTAAACATTCTGGTGCATGTGTCCGTTGGTGTGAAAGGCCTTGAATCTGTAGTATATATTCCAAGTAGTGGAATTACTGGGTCAAATGGTATATCGATATCCATTCCTTTAAGGAAGCACCAGATTGCCTTCCAAAGAGGCTGGACCACTTTGCAACCCCACCAACAGTGTAGGAGGGTTCCACTTTCTCCACAGCCTCTCCAGCATTTGTTGTTTTGTGTTTTCTGGATCATGGCCAATCTTGTTGGGGTGAGATGGTATCTCATTGTTGTCTCGATTTGAATTTCTTTAATAACTAAAGATCGTGAACATGTCTGCATGTCTTTTTTGGCTGCCTGGATCTCCTCTTTAGTGAAGTGTCTGTCCATCTCCTTTGCCCATCACTTAATTGGATGGTTTATCTTCTGCTTATTGATATTTTGTAGTATCTTATAGATTATGGAGATCAGGCGTCGGTCTGACATACAGTTGCCAAATATTTTTTCCCATTCTGTGGGTGTTCTTTTAATTCTATTAATAAAGTCTTTGGATCAGCAAAAGTGTTTGATTCTTAATAGTTCCCATTTATCTACTTTCTCTTCTGTTGACTGAGGTTTCTTTGACAGATTTTGGAGTCTGTCCTCATTGTGTATTAAAACTTCCACTGTTGTTCCTACCTTTTCTTGGATGAGCTTTATCGTTTTAGGTTTGATATTTAGGTCTTTTATCCAGTTGGAGTTGGTTTTTGTATAAGGTGTAAGATATGGATCTTGATTCAGTTTACTGCAGATGGATAACCAATTTTGCCAGCACCATTTGTTGAAGAGACTGTTTTTACCCCAGTTTAATGTCTTAGGGCCTTTGTCGAGTATCAACTGTTCATAGGCAGATGGTGTCATCTCTGGGGTCTCAATTCTGTTCCATTGATCGATCTGTCTGTTCTTGTACCAGTACCAGGCTGTTTTGACCACTGCGGCAGTGTAGGATGTTCTAAGGTTGGGTAATGAGAGGCCACCCAGTGTGTTCTTCTTTAGTAGTACCTTACTTATCTGGGGCTTCTTCCCTTTCCAAACAAAATTGGTGATTTGTTTCTCCATCTCATTAAAAAATGGTGCTGGAACTTGTATTGGGATTGCATTATATAAATAAATTGCTTTGGGTAAAATAGACATTTTCACAATGTTAAGTCTTCCTATCAATGAGCAGGGTAGGTTTTTCCATTTATCTAAGTCTCTTAGTTTCTTGTAGTAAGGGCTTGTAGTTCTGAAGTGTTTTTCTTTTTAAGAAAAATCCATTAATAAAGTCTTTCAGTGACAAATCACAGGTAATAACTTAATGCTTTCTAATATCCCATGTCAGATTATTAATTCATTCACTCAAAAGATACTTACTATGAACTATATATTATTAACTTGTACACCAGGCTCTGTGTGGGGTAGAAAAACGAGTAACACTTATACCTGAACGAAGAAGTGGCACATTAACACTTCTTCACAACGGGAAGGGTTGTCTCAGGTTAGCAAGGCCTTAGTAGATCAAAGGAGAGTATAAATATTACCTGTTATAATAAACACAAGGATAAAGACACTTAATCTCTGCCCTTTAGTTGCCTCATGTGTGAAATGAAATTAACAAAACTTTATCTAGTCTGAGTTTAGGGACTTTATATCAAAGACCTTCAAAGTCCTTTAAAAATAAAAGCACAGTATGTATGTTTCCTATAAATATCTCAAATCTAGTATTTTGTTTCTATTTCTAAAGTCAACACCCCAGAGGTACCTAAATAACTGTAATCGTGTCCTAAGTGGTCCTTCTTCTTACAGTCTTTGCCTTCCTACAATCCATCCTACATACCACTACTGAAAACGAAGTTTCTAGAGCACACACCACTCTACTGCTCAAAAACCAGAATGAGTACTATATAACCTAGTGTCTAGGCCTAGGTCCCAGATCTACCTAACTAGCTCTGCAAAGATGAGTAAGTCATTTAATATCTCTGAGCTTCAAGCTCCTTGTCTTTAAAGTGGGGCCACTTTCCTCTTTCAGTTCTGAGGCTCACATAGGATAATGAACACGACAGTATTCTGTAAATGTTAATTATGATGATTATTTAAATCCCCCAAGCCTATTATATCAAATCTAAACCATCTATCCTGACATTTAAATGACACAGTGGTTAAGAGCTTGGCTGTTAACCAATATGTTGGCAGTCTGAAACTACCAGCGACTCCCTGGAAACTGTATAGGGCAGTTCTACTCTGTCCCACTGGGTCTCTAGTAATCGAAATCAACTCGACAGCAAAAGATTTTTTTTTTCTTTTTATGGAGAGTTACTTAGCTGTACCTTAGGTATCTACAAGGTCTGACAACAATTAAGTTTGTGAACTCATCCTAGAAAAAGTGCTACATAGCTCATTGCTGAACATCACCACAGTCACCTTTGAAGTACTCCCCTTGGGAAGCTATGCACTCATGCCAGTGTCTAGTCCACCCTTCAACGCAATTTTTAAACTCTTTTTCTGGAATGGCCATCAGAGTGGTCGTCACATTATCCTTGATGTCTTGGAATGCCATCAAAATGTCTTCCTATTTCCTTTATCTTCAGGTAAAGAAAAAAGTCTTTGGGGGCCAGATCACATTAAGTAGGGAGTATTCCAATATAGTTACTTGTTTACTGGCTAAAAACTCCCTCACAGACAACTGTGCAACGGCCATTCCAAAGTGAATTCCAAAACTGCAGTGATGCATGCAGCACTTTTTCTAGGATGAGTTTGTAAACTTAATTGGCAGTCCTCATAATTTCAGCAACAAAAATGAAATAAATTATTAATGTTTAAAAAGGTGTCCAAATTCAAACAACTCCTGAAGATCATTTTAAAAAATACCTATAAATTTAGAGATAGGTGCTCCGAAGACCCAATGGTTTAATGTTTGGCTGCTATCTAAAAGGTGGTCAGTTCAAATCCACCAATCACTCCTTGGAAACCCTACAGGGAATTTCTACTCTGTCTTATAGGGTCACTATGAGTTAGAATCAACAGCAATGGTTTTTTTTTTGTTTTTTTTTTTTAAAGATACAAGGATCTTAACATGTTTGAGTGTATTATATACACAAACATTTTAAAACCTTAATGAGAAGTACCCTTTAAAATAAGTTTAGCGAGAAGTACCTAGTGAGAAACAATTTAAGCAACTATCTCTAAGTATTTTTTTTTTTTTTTAATAATTTCACTGATTAGATCTGTTTCATTTCCCTTCCTCTGTTCTCTGTCCCGAGAAATTTAAACCACCCAGGCTTTTTCTAACCCAAGAATAAGGCTTTGTCTACATGAAGCACCACCTAAAGTAGCCTAAGACCAAACGGACTAGATGGTGCCCAGTGATTCTGATCAGGGCCACAAAAGATGGGCCCAGACAGGAGACAAAACATGGACCAGAACTCAAACTCTCAGAAAGTTCAGATTTAATAGACTGGATGAGACCAGATGACTCCAAGACTATGGACCTGAGATACCCTTTAAACCTTAAATTGAAATTATCCCAAGGTTACCTTTTAGCTAAATATCAGAATATCTATATTAGACCAAAATGGTCAACAATTACTCAAAAACAAAGATAAAAAGGTAAGAGGGCAGGGAAATTAGGCACTAGAAATGAACAACCAGAATGAATTAAGAGAGAATGTTGATACATTATAGCGTATGTAACCAATGTCACTGAATAATTTGTGTAGAAATTATTAAACAGAAACCTACTTTGATGTGTAAACCCTCACTGAAAAGACAAAGACAATATTTAAATTAAGAAAACAGTAATAAAGTTTGAAGACTAAATTACAAAGAAAAATGTGGACAGATTTAAGACTATAGTCCCAAACAAAAATTAATTCTTTAAGAGAAAATGAGGATTAAATATAATACAGCTATTTACGTAGATCAAAGTATTTTTATTTTCACATTTAGAAGAGCTAGGCAGGTGAATTTCTTCATCTGTAAAATAAGGGGCAGAGTTTGTAATCCTAAAGTCTCTCTCATCTCTAAGAGACTGGTTTTCTCTTCAATCCTTTTGAAAATAAGGCAATGAGAGAGACTTGCCTGAGGCTAAAGAGAAGGCCCTCAGCATGGTTAGGTTTAGATCCTGATTCATTTCTACACCCAGCAGGATATACAGATAAATCAGTCTTAAATCTGACCTCACATAGCTCACAGTCTAGTACAAGAGGAACAACAAGTCGAATCCTAGGGGACATCACAGAGTTTCAGACATCCAGCCAGGAGAAGTTAAAGTTATGAGGAATTCGGTCTTTTCTTCTTTCAAGCTCTTCAAATTTCTTTGCTAAATCTGATCCTTTTATAGGACAATCCAAGTTAAATCATACACTGATGTTCTCATACTAGTATCTGGAAATGATTTAAATCATATGTGTGTCTTATATTTTTACTGTTGGTTAGGGTAAAATCAACCCTTTTTATGGCAGTAAATTATACGGATTTAAAGAAGAAAAAGTAGACTTTTAAAAAATGTTCTTTATTACTAATCACAAACTCTCCTCAGATCAAAAGAGATGAAGAATACTTGGTCTACCTTTTCTTTTAGAAAATTAAAAGTATTTTATATAGTAATAATCACCAAAGGATTGTTTCAGTCAACACTTCAGTCTACTTCTTTGGCTGTGTTTGTGGCAAATTCAAATGCACCTACCTAGCACTACTTTTTTTGGTACCAAATGACACCCTAGTGTCTGCCTGTTAAACAAAACATTAACAGTCTGAACCCACCAGCTGCTCCTTGGACACCATATGGAGAACTATTCTGTCCTATAGGGTTGCTGTGAGTTGGAAATGACTTAACAGTCGTGAGGGGGCGGGGTATTTTTTTTAATTTTTTGGAGGAACACTCTGTCCCTGGCAAACAAACAAACAAACTTGTCTGAGGTTGGTACCTATTTGGAGTGCCAAGGGATGGCTGCAATTACCTCAGGTCTAATTAAATGAAAGAGCAAAAAATTTTCAAACTGTAGATTTATTTACTGAAGCACTAAGAAGGCAAGTTTAAAACAACACTTCAAAACACTCCTAAGCTACAGATTTTAATTCCAAAAGCTCATCCACTTGGAGAATCTGGAGTGTGTGAAAAATTTTCCATACTCTTAGGAAAGACATTCTGAATTTGGGTTCAGAGATTCTATACAGTCTTGAATTTGCAAATCCAATTTGTACATTTTGGAGAAAAAAGAAAAAGATTTAGTTATTTTAAGAAACTAAAATTTCTAGTTCTCTAAACAGCCATAATTACAACTCTGACAAAAACGAAGACGTGACATCAGAAATATTACTTGCATCATCCTTGAGAGATTCTTCAACTCCAACAGGAAAACAGGTATGGCATTATTTAAGTTTTCCGGCAATATGAGACTACCAGGATACAATTAAGTATCAAAATTTCTGGGTCCTTCATTGTCATCCCTGAAATACTTCAACTCTAATGGTCCCTAACTAGAATGCTCTTAATACAGCCACAGTGAAAATTCAGGGGACAGCAGAAGAGAGGCAAAACCTGAGGGCAGCACTTGATCTTGACCCAAAGAATGGATAAAAGGCAGATACAGGAGATTGAGAGTGAGCTGGGAAAGGAAAGGAAAGGTAAAGTGACCCAGGCGGGGGGGGGGGGGGGGGGGGGATGGGAAGCTGACTGAAAAAACAGTTAACAAATATAGACCCTGTATAGGAAACAATTTGGTCTGACTGAAAGTCAGACTTCTAAATAAGAAATGAAGTTGCAAAGTGTGACTGACTGGTACAAAATTATGAACGGGCCTAAACAATAAACTGATGAATATGAATTTTATGCTGAATACAGAGGAAGTCACTGAAAGTTGTATGGTTGGGAAAAGACAATCAGAGAGATGCTTCAGAAAGATTTCAGTAGTGGTATGGGCAAAACAGATTTGGGAAAATGGAGGTAGAAAAGAGGACTAGGTTAAAAATCTACTGAAACTGTGTTATGAGAAGTGATGCTGATCTGAAATAGGTTAGTAGCAATGGGAAGAGAGAATAGGACAGATGGGAAAAAGTGCAAGGGATGAGAGAGACAAGAAAAAATTAAAAATGTAAAAATATTTGTAATTCACTTCAAAGAAGCAGCCTGAAGAGTAAGCAGAGGCAAGGTCAGACTATCTCCACAGATCATTTTAACATATCTCAACTTTATCCCACGGGAGCCAAGAATTCTCAACACAGAAGTGCCAGAACTAAATCTGGCTACAGCAACAGCAACCAGAAGGACTGGGTTGGGGATACTCATAGAAGGAGACCAGTGAGAAGACTGCTGTAGGAATCCAGGTGTGACAGCTGGGTGGAGACACGCACACATTTGAGAAGTACTTAATCTCTGATTCATAACGACCTTTATTGGTTGTAGGAGGTATGCAGAGGAGGAGAGTAAGAAAATGTCTTAGCTTCTGTCTTGAGCAACTGGGTTCCCAGTTGGTGCCACTTAATGAAACACACTGGAAAAGAAGGGGGTTTGGAAAAGAAAGCAGAGGGGAAGACACGATTAGTTTTGAGGTGATTATGAAATAGCCTAGGAGAGGTGTCAAGTAGACAACTGGCTTTTTCCTAATTTCCCACATTCAATCCATTACCAAATCCTGTCAAGTTCAACTTCAAAACACAGCCTAAATCTGTCCCTTTCTTTTTATCTCAGAAACTCTGGTGGTGTAGTAGTTAAGCACTACATCTGCTAACCAAAAGGTGAGCAGTTCAAATCCACCAGGCGCTCCTTGTGAACCCTATGAAGCAGTTTCAGCCTGTCCAATAGGGTAACACTATGAATCACAACTGAATCAACAACAGTGGGTTTTCTCTTTATCTTCACTGTTATGACCCTATTGTCTCTCTCCATAGCATCTAGGTACCCACTTCTATTATCCAGTCACTACCACACTGCAGTCAGAGCGAACTTTTAAGAATATAAATCAGATCATGTTACTCCTCTTTTAGGGCTTCCTAATGAATTTCTGAAATCAAACTTCTCACCAAAGGCAAAAATTCCTACATAATATGTACTCTTCTCATTTTATTAAACTTCACCTCACTGGCCAGGTTCTCCCCTGCTGTAAGGCCTTTGTGTTAGGGACTTGCCTTTTTTGTGTCCGCCTCCCAAACACACTTAACAGTCCTGCTCTTTACTTTCAGGTTCACCTCAAATATCACCTCCTAGGTGTAATCACTCTCTATCACACACCTAGATTTACTATCTTCACAGCACTTACCACATCTGTAACTTTACTTGTTTATTCTCCACAATATAAACTTGACAAGAATAGAAAACATGTTTCTTTTTCACTGCTCTACTTTATGCAGAAAGTAAATAACTAACCTTCAATAAATGTTTGCTGAAGGAATTAACAAATAACATACATGGAGGATCTCAGCTGGAGATTTCCAATTTCAGTCTTCTTACATAAATGACAAATAATTTCAAGGAAATAGACACTACCCAAGGGAAGTAAAAAGCCTAAAAGAGAATCCCAAAGAATTTGGGCACTTAGTGAATAAGCTGAAGAAGGACATCTGAAAAAGAGCAAAGAGGCACAGCCAGAGACAAAGGAAGGAAACCTGACAATTTCCCCAAAGTGCTGAAAGACATCTGTGGAAGAACATTCTTTATGAGAAAAACAGACTGGCATTAAAGAAAAATATCTGGTCAGATATGTGTTCATCAAACTATGTATTCTGTGAATATAATTTATTAAGTGCCTGCCATGTGCTGGGAACCACGGTAGGAGACAGGATATAAAACTAACATCAGACTATTCAAAGCCTAGTAACAGTTTTCTCTAAGTGACACTACAAGCAACTCTTAATCTGACTCTTAATTATCACAACCACTAGGAAGATTACATGAGCTCTTGTTCACAAAACAGTTGAGTACAATATTAGCAATACAACAGGCACCAAATAAATCACAGCTACTATTACTGTTCATCACCAGTCTGTGGTGACACACACGTTTCTGCAATGCTGGAAGAAGCACTGCCACTGGTACTTCAAAGACCAGTAGGGTCATCCATGGTAGATAGGTTATAGCAGCGCTTTCTGACTTAAGACAGACAAGAAAGAAAATGTACTTCAGAGAATTTGCCAGTGAAAACCCCATGGATCAAAACAGAGTATTAAATGCTGCCTGACAAATGCCAGAAGAGTCCCTTAGGTTAGAAGACACACAAAATACAGAGTGGCCACAACAAAGACTCATGCATCCCAACAATCATGAAGATGATGCAGGACTGGGCAACATACTGTTCTGTTTATATGGGGTCACCATGAGTTGGAGCCAACTCAATAGTAACTAACAACAACACTGCTACTGTAAAAGCAGTCTTCTCTTCACTGATGTAAAATGTAGGTAGGGTACGTAAGGTTAGGTTAGGTAGGTAGGTAGGTAGATACTAGTGTAATTTACAGTAATCTTCCTAGGGAAATAATCTGACTTAAAAGCCCATGTCCAATCTGAAATACATTACAATAAACAAATAGATGGGAATCCTGATGAGGAAACAACTAAAAAGTTCCATCTCAGAATCTCTTCCAAGATTCCAGTTTGGCCTCAGCAAAGGCACAGAAACAAATGGCAATTTAACTTCCTACCCCCAGGTACGACTCAAAAGAAAAACCACATACCCACCTTCCCCTACAAACTCTTTGGGCTTAACTTACTCTATGATAAGACCTCTTTATAGCTATAAAACTAAAGAGGACAGAATAAGCACAGCATCACAGCTAAGTCACATGCTTTTTATTTTTTTTGGTTTTGTTTTGTTATATTCTTTGTATATTCTCTGGCTATCTCACTGAAAGTCAAGAGGTTTATCTGTTTTTTTAAAAAAGAAAACTGAGCTGACAGAACATAGATTTCTCAAATACTGAACAAGAGAAAAATGCCAGAATACTTCTTAAATTCCAAGTGGGAACATCAGACCAACAAGGACCCATATCTTGCATGCCTGGCAATCCAATTCCTAACCAAAATGCCCCCGTCCTACTAACATACACTACTTACCATTGATTTCCCTCTGCCTTTGCTGCTCCCTGAATTCTCCAGATCAAGGCTCCAGTGATGTCTAGCAGCCAAAGGAAAATCATTTTCCTTGCTTCTCTTGTTCTTCTCTAACAGACTGCTAGTTCTTTTGTCCAGACCATGTGGGCAGTGGGGCTAAAAGTCATACATGCTTAGCAAGCAAAAAAGTAACCAAGACATTTTTCTAAGATGAAATGTGCTAAAAGCAAACGACAGTATTGAAGCATCTGACTATTCTCAGACCAACAGTATCTTAGTAGCATATATTCACATTCTGTGAGTCTGCAACAAAATACTAAACAAATTGAAATTTATACAGTGAGCAAAGTTTTCCTCTAACATTGGCGCAGGCCGAAGAGCATGAAACTGCAAAGTAATAGGTAGAAATTCGAATGATTTTATCACTGTGAAATTGTGCTTATGCTTTTGTTTCCTCATTGATAAAACAAAGCTAAAGATACTTTTCCCTTTTCTGCCTTTCAGTATAGGTTGAAATGCATAATATTTGAGCTCCTTGTCTTGTGCTGCTGAGTTGATTCCAACTCATGAGAACCCAACATGTTGCACAGTAGAACTGCTCAATAGGGTTTTCTTGACTGTAATCTTTACCAGGAAACCCTGATGGCAATGTGGTTAAGTGCTACAGCTGCTAACCAAAAGGTCAGCAGTTCAAATCCATCAGGCACTCCTTGGAAACTCTATAGGGCAGTTCTACTCTGTTCTAAACGGTCCATATGGGTTGCAATCAATTTAACAGCAGTGGGTTTGGTTCTGGGGATTAATCTTTACAAAAGCAGATTGCTAGGCCTTTTCTTCCATGGTTGCTGTTGGGTGAGTTCGAACTATCAACTTTTCAGTTACCAGTCAAGCACAAACCAGACAGTTGCTACATGTATGCTACCTAGTCGTGGTAATATGCTTCTTTTAAGGAAATCATTAAAACAGTCCAGCTCCATTCTATGAGAGTTTCGTGGTGTGTGTGTGCATGTTAAATGAGAGTTTGGCATCAAACAATGGTATCTTAGTTTGGCAAGTCACTGAGGACACAATGACCTACAGCGGAAGCACAGCATTCTCTGTCTCCACCTCCAACATTCTTGATTGCAGCAGCAAATCAACCAATAATGGCAACATGTTTTCACAAATGAGTTAACAGCAGAAATTAAAAATCAAGATGTAATTGGCAGCCTTCAACTTCCTTGTCAGACTTGGCTTCTAAGACATCAAAATATCATGGCAAATTTAAAAGATTTCTAATATTTAAAATTTTACCTTTTCTTGGCTAAAGCCAGGGAAGTCCTATAAGAGCACGTTTCTAACAATAATACAAAGAAAGTTTGCAGGCCCGTGACAACAGTATATTCTTTCTCATTCCCCGGGCTGTACTTTCTTCATATCTGACACTTCACCAACATTTCTCTTTCTAGCATACCATGTCTTAAAGGCAGAAACAAGTATCATCTGTGATATATTTATATGGGTTCTTTAAAAACACAGCTAACATCCTCAAAGTGGTGGTTATACAATTAAAAGTTATTAGAAGAACACACTCAAAGCCTTTACGCCAAAGATGTGCCTTTCCGACTTCTCTTTTGAGTTCCTCAGATCATGTGGACTGGAGACCATGAAAAGATAAAGCACTATCTTTCCAAGTAAACTGCCAACCACACCAACAGTCTACATCTTAAATAAAACAAAGTAACATGCTATAAAGCACTGTTCTTTTTCTGCACATACATTCAGAAGATTTTGCCACTGAAGAGCACAGTATGGCTTTGTGTGGAAAACACCAATTTCTGTATACATAAAAAATGGTATCTGCCTCCACTGTTGATATATCCTGCAACCTTCAGTCAATTATTTTCCCAGGCAGAAGTAAAACAGACTACTCTTGTCACTTTCATTCCTCACTGGTTTGGCAGAATAGTTTATTCAATGACATTTATGGTGCCAAAAAAAACCTCTGGTCTGACTTCTCTGCCTCTGTCAGTTACAACCATTTCACCCCTTATTACTAGCAGATTTCTCAAAGATGTTCACACTTACCAACTCCATTTCCTCACCCCATATTTCACTTTAACTCTGTTATTTAGCTTCCATTCTACGCCACTGAAACTCTATTTTTTACTAAGGGTTTATCACTTTGCCAACATGACAGGAAAAATAGAAATCTGAGGCAGTCAGCAGGGAGTCACCACACCTCAATTTGCCACTTGTAAACTGTGTACACTTAAGCATATTATACCATATCTGAGTCTCACTTTATATATAAAATGAATAGATTACACAAAGATTTTAATCTATTATTCTCTCTATTTAAACTATAGTTGTATGATTAAATTCAGTGAGTGTGCATCTCCAATTTCTCTTTGGCATTTGACACTAATCACCACCTTCACCCTTCTATTATTTGTTCAAAGCTTATCCACTCATGACTTCAATTATTATCTCTACAGTAATACTTTCACCATTGCCAAGCCAGCCATTACCTAACCCCAAATTTTCTATTTTCCAAGTACACAGTCTCTCCACTTATTCATTCTACCTTTACTAAAGACATAAACATATCCAAACTGAATTCACACTCAATCCCAAAACCTCTCTGCTTGCCCCAAATCATCTACTTCTCTTATCAGTAAGATTTCTCATGACTCAGTCTTTAAGTCTTTCTTCTTCCTGTATCTGATTTTTCATTAAATTCTGTTAATCTTTTCTTCTAAATAACTGATTTGTTTCCTTTTCTTACTGTTAATCTAATCATTCGTGCTTGATTACTCTTCAGTCTGTCACTGTGTAATACTCTCCAAATCACCCACTATTCTCTTACACCAATGAATATAGTCAACCAATATGGTAGCCACTAACCATTTGTGGCTATTTAAATTTAAAACTTTAATTTAAAAAAAATTGCAATTCTCCAGTGTAATAATGATGCGGTAGAGGTGTTAGACCTCTCACCTAACTTCACAAGGGAGAGAACCAAAATCAACATCAGTCCAAAGCTGACTCCCATGAAGTAGAGGTTTGACATATTTCTCTTTCCAACCTTTTTTGTTTTTTACCACTCTTGACAACAGCCATCATACCCATGGCATTCTCTACTTCTCTGTTGAGTTCACTAATGCATTCCAATGGCCACATAGAATTCACAGACATTACTCACAATTATGGCGTTTACTAGAAGTAAGTCCTGGTGGCACACTGGTTAAGTGTTTGGCTGCTAACCAAAGGCTCAGCAGTTTGAATCCACCAGTTGCTCCTTAGAAACCTTATAGGGCAGTTCTATATTCTACAGAGTCACTACGAGTTGGAATCAACTCAGCAGCAATGGGTTAATGGTTATGGAGTTTATTATGGAACTTGAGATTAAGAGGCACGTGGGCAAAGTCTCCTTTCCACACAGGACTGCTCTCTCAGCTCCTCTTGGCCCCCTGAGGACAGGCTTTTCTTGGCTCCAGGACTGGCCTGGCCTCTGTCTGGCTTGGGCAAGTTTTATGAAGCACTTTTAGCTCTGCCAATAAGTGCCCACAGGCAACCTATTCTACCAGTAAGCTTTCTGCCTGAAGGCACCCAGCTCAGTTTGCTCACTCCATGGGTTGTAAGCCTAGCTCTGCAACAAGTACCCAGAAAGCCTGAGCACCCAGCAAGCCTCCTGCCCGAAAGCACTCAAGTCTCCTGCTCCATGAAATGACATGCCCACCATAGTCACCTAGCTTGGCAGGTCAAGAAGCCTACTGCAACCATCTTGCAATGGTCTTCTGGTTCTGCTGTTGCCATTTCTCTGTTGCTGGACTCTGCCATGCTTGCCGCAGCGTCTTGCTATCTCTGCTGTTACAGCTCTGTCTCTAGGTTTTAAGTAGTTCGCAGAGCAGAGGCTTCAGCTCCAAAAGACGTGTACTACTCTTGGCTCTTCTTTCTTGATGGTGGTGATGTCCTCCCTCAGCTCTGAGATTGGCTCTTTTTAGCCTAGCAAGATGGCAAAACCGGCCAAACCCTTCATCAGGGCTCCATATATACTATTCACATGGCCCTACCTCTGTAGGAGTTTCATGTTCCTGAAGTACAGTATTGGTAGACTTTCCAAGCCTCTTGGTGGGTCAGAAACGCCTTAGTTGTATAGTTCCACCAGATAATTTTGTGGAAGCCACAGGTCATGCATGGTTAGAAGGGTCATATTAAGTAAGTCACTGCACCGTACTCAGTCACAGCAGCCATATTTCAAGTGCTTAACAGCTACATCTGGCTAAAGGCTACTGTAATGGACAGCATAGATACAGAACAGTCCCATCACTGCAGAAAGTTCTATCAGGAGGTACTGTAAACTTAGGCAAAATCTCTTAACACATTATTTACACCATGAGCCTTCTTCTGTTCAACAATTTGGATTCTGGATTTCTAACACCTAGCCAAACCAGTTTCATTCTTTATCCTGGCATCTACAACTCTCCATGCTTGGCTCTATCCACCACCCACCTTTTACACATTTCCTTTGTCAATATGTAATTTGTCAGTCAAGCTGTTTTCATTGATTATATAGGACACTGTGTTCTCATTATCACAGTCATTCATCCCAGTAAGCATATGAGTAATGCAAGTTCTTTGCACTCTCTCCTATCATTGGCTCTGTGACCATCTACAATTCAAAGCCCGTCCCTTCAACTGCATCTAGCTTACTGTCATGGATTGAATTGTGTCCCCCTAAACTATGTGTAGTAACATGGCTCGGCCAGGATTCCCTGTATTCTGTGATTGCCTTCCATTTTGTGACTTACAGTACTGTAAATCCTAATCTCTAGCTGTCACTAATCCACAGGATGACTGTATTAAAAGACGATTAGAGCGAGATTGCAACACCCTTGCTAAGGAGTTTCCGTGGAGTGTGGTTTGTACCACCTTTTATCCTTTCATCCTATGGGAGATAAAAAGACAGGGAAGCAAGCAGAGAATTGGGAACCTCACACCATCGAGCAAGCAGCACTGGGAGAAGAGTGCATCCTTTATACCTGAGGTTTCTGCACCAAGATGCTTGTTAAACAAAAACTGGTGCAACACAAGGATTTTCCTCCAGAGTTGACAAGGAGGAAAGCCTTTCCATGGAATGGACATCCTGAATTCAGACTTGCAGCCTATCAGACTGTGTAAGAATAAACGTTTCTTTGCCAAAGCCATGTACTTTGTCATATTTCTGTCAGAGCAGCACTAGCTGACTAAAACACTTACCTTCCCTTTTCAGTGAATCCGCTTATACTCCACAACTGGACACAACTAAATAGCACTTAGTTTTGTCTTCTTTCATGCTTTTTCTTCCCAATTAGAATTTACGCTACTTAAGGACTTCAGCATTTACTACCAGAAAAGGAGATAGTTCTGTGTCAATGCCTGTTATGTTTAACCAAAATCACAGAGTTACAAGAAACACTGAATTTAAATCTTGCTTTATATGCTGGCAGTCTCCGAGTTTTGAATGAGATCCATTCCTAAGTCTGTCTTTAAGTCACACTGGTAGGTAAGTTGAAACAAGTACATACAGTTGTTATTTGGAGTCAGTCAAATATGTCTCTTAGTATACAGTATCTATTTTATATTTCTACATACATAAACCACTTAAACACTTCATGAGCATCATAAAGCAGAGTCTGAGTTTACGAGAACCACTGTATTTAACCCAAATTTTTAATAAAATAGGCTTTATGGCAGTCAGTTCTTAAGTCTGAGTCATTCAGAAAGCCAACATTCCTAATCCAAGAACTTACTATATTTACAAAACAGGATAATAATATCTGTCCTATCTACTTCATAAGATTAAACTGAATAAGAGCTCTGATTTTTACTTGTTTCTGTTTTTTGGCCAGTAGAAATCTCCAGGGGTTTTTTATTTATCAAAAAGGTGAAACTAAAGACTAGAGAAAATATTAATTTTTTTTTTTGCTGCATACAAGGGAAACGTATGAGTCACTTCAAAAAACTTATAAATCCAAAGTAAAAATTACTGTGTGATAATACAATGTTTCACTTATAAATTCAGGATGACTCCTTTGGTTTTTTCAAATAAATGATTCACTCAGGAGTTCAATCAATAGAAATTAGGAACCCTGGTGGCAAAAGGGTTAAGTGTTATGGCTGCTAACCAAGACATTGGACTCTAACAGCTGCTTCCTGAAAACCCTTACGAGGCAGTTCTATTCTGTCCTATAGGGCTGCTATGAGTCACAATCAAACTAAAAGGCAATAGGTTTTTTTTTTTCTTTTTCATGTTCTAGATGCTGGAGATACACTAATAAACAAAACAGGCAAAAATCCTCCAAAGAAAGGAGAGTGGGTAGAGAGGAGGGGAAAGGAAGGTGTTGGGAGGATGAGACATGTATGGAGCAGAGAGGAATAGTGTGCTGTCACTGGATAGGGAGAGCAGTGGAAGCTGCATATAGGTGGGCATGTAAATTTACACGGGAATGTACATTTTCACTCAATCATGTTAAATAAAAATAAAAATAAATAATTTAAAAAAATCCTCCAAAGGGTTTACACTGTTGGGACAAAGGAGAAGGTGGAGAGAAGAGGACAGACCAAAGATTTAAGTTATACAGTATGTGAGAAACTGGCAAGTGCCAGAGATGAAGCAGGGAAGGGGCACGCAACTTTAAACTATAAAGTGCTCAAGGAAGGTCTAAGAAGATCTGAGGAAAGTGACTTGAAGGAAATGAGCACATCATGCAGAAAGTAAGATAACTGCAAACGTTCTGCGAGAGGAGTACACAAGAGATATTCCAGGAACAGCGAGGGTGCCAATGTGATTAGGGTGAAATGAGCCAAGAGAGAACAGTAGGAAATCTGGAGTTAACAGTGAGATAGGCTGTGTAGGATCTTAAAGGTCACATAAGAGTGAATGAGAAAGCAAGACACTGGAGGGGTGTGATCATAAGATTTATATTATCTACTTTAAGTTTAACTAGGATCATACTGGTTCCTGCATTAAGGATAAATCCTACCAGGGTAAAAATGCTGGGAGACCAGTGGGGAAGTTATTGCAATAATACAGGTAAAAGAGGATGGCAGAGAGCAGACAATAGTTGTGAAGATGCTAAGAAATACTCAAATTTTAGATATGCAATAAAACCTACAAAAGCTGGAGCCTGTCAAGCTGCAGACCTGTCAGAGAAGGAAAACTCAAATATTTCCTACTGAATGAACAACAGAAAAACGGTAAAACTATATACTGAAAGGCAAAAAAACTTGCAAGACTTAAGAAAAACAAGGCTGTCCCACTGAATTCTGGCTCTCACAGGATTTACTCTATTCAAAACACAGAGCCAAGAGAATCTGCTGATATACAGGAGTCAGAAAGAGGCATGATGACAACCAGGAAATGCAGTACTTTTCACAAGAGCCAAAAGATGGACACCAGTGAAAAGTCCATCAACAGATGAATGGATATATAAAATGCGGTATTTACGCATAAGGGAATACTACTCGGACAAAAGAGAACTGAAGTGCTGATGGATGAGCCTCAAAAACATCATGCTGAGTGAAACAATTAGGTCACAAAAGGACAAAAACTGCATGATACCATTTATATGAAATAAGCAAATGTATACATATCAGAGATTACTAGTGGTTACCAGGGGTGGGAAGGTGGTGGGAAAAAGAAAAGTTTTTGCTCAGCGGGCACTGTGTTTGTATTAATGATAGTGTAATGATTTGGAAAAGGATAAACAAAGACCCCACTTCTTCCACAGGGTTCTTCAAGCCTACCTCGGGTTCAAAGGAAGAACTCATTCCCTCCTCCAAATGTATATTATTTACTATGAATTTAGCAAAAATAAAAGTGTCTTACTGTAATTGTCCAGCTGTCTCACCTTCCCAGATAACGATTACTCTTCCTTAAGAGTTTCACCCAAGAAAAGTACTTAAGTGCCAACATACCATCATAAGGGGAAAAATTTGCTCTGTATGACGTAATCTGTCACAGTGAATGTGTGCTTCCATAAAGTATCAAACTTGCTCCTGAAAAGGAGGAGGAGGCAGAAGAAATATATATTTTCTGAGCCCTGGACTCAGGTAAGTAACTTATTTACTTTACCATACTATAAAATCTGAATTGTCTAGAGCTGGCTAGAAACTAAGCTCTAAGCCTGTCTATTAAAACCATACATTTACTTGCATTTGCTAAGAACAATACTATAACATTAGATTCCTCTGATATAAAAACTGGAAATTTTCTTGGTGTTTGCTGCCTAAAATCATCTTTCTTGGTAATATAATCTGGCTGGCTCACAACTGATCACTACATAATTTTACAGCTCTAAGGGAAACCCTGGTGGTATAGTGGTTAAGTGCTACGTCCGCCAGCCAAAGGTTGGCAGTTCAAATCTACCAAGCACTGCTTGGAAACTCTATGGAGCAGTTCTGCTGTCTTATAGGGTTGCTACAAATCATAATTGTGTTGATGGCAGTGAGTTTTTTTGTTGTTATTTAAGGGAAACCCTGGTGGCATGGTAGTTAAGTGCTACAGCTGCTAACCAACAGGTCAGCAGTTCAAATCTACCAGGAATTCCTTGGAAACTCTATGGGGCAGTTGCACTCTGTCCTATAAGGTCACTATGAGTCAGAATCAACTCAGTAGCAGTGATTTTAGTTTGTTTTTTTTTAAGGGAGTGTAGATAACACTTTTCAGATGAGGGAAAAGCTTCAGAGAAGTCAAATGACTTGTCTAAAATCACACAGCCTGCCACGATCTACTAATTTCAGTAACAAATATCTTTGGGATAAATTTTGTTGTATGAAAAGTGAAATCATCAAATGCCTGTTATTATACATGCTAGCTTTGGATTTCAAACACCACAGGCCTTAACAGATTTTCCTCAAACACTAAATCTTCAGTAAAGAAACACAAAGTGATCTGCTTCCTACAAGTAATGGGTAAGATTGGAAAATTAATGGTGACTTCCTGTGCTACTCACAGAGCAAGTTATATTTGCATTGTTTTCTATTTATTCAACATGTTTTGCAGTAGGATTTAGTTGCATCTCCATCTATGCAACAGACTTAAATCCTAAGTAACCCAACTGTGTTCAAGAAAGCAAATCCCTCTTTTCATTTTCTCATATAAGTCACAGGAATAACTGAGAGGTCAGGGTCAGGGTTAGTGCGAGAACAAATCAGAGTATTTCCTGCTATTATAATTATACTCAGCTTCTCTATACAGATATACAATATGCAAAGTTTCACATTAGAATGAACCCAAGTGGGGTTAATTTCTGTACTACAAACTTAAGTGTTACACATAAACATTATTTCAAACCAGTCACTAGCACAAATGATTGACAGTTTCAAATCCAGAAGAATACCATCTTTCATTAACCTTTAAGTAAACTAATGACAAATGCTTTCTACCGAAAAAAAATGAGTCTGAAATTTACTCATAGTTTAAACTTTTAACACATTTGACTAGAGGTATTATTTAAGGAAATGCATGCACACACTAAAAAAACAAAAAAGTTTTAAAAAGTTTTTCAGGTCCTCCTGAAAAACTCCTGGGAGTGAGTGGGTAAGAGGGTAAGAGGTGTATTTTAAAGGTGTGATTTTTAAAGAAATGCCATTTAAAAAAACTGTATTTTGCATTTAAGGTGAAAGTTTACACAGCAGATTAGGTTCCCAGTTAACAATCACTACACAAATTATTCAGTGACACTGGTTACATTTTCTACAATGTGTTCACATTCTCACTGATTCCATTCTGGATGTTTTATTCCAGTAACCTGGTTTCCCATCCCCTTAACCTTTCATCTTTGTCTCAGAGTAATTATTGACCATTCGGTCTTATATAAATGATTTTAACAGGTTTACAGTACCCACTGGCAATATTCTTCACTTTATAAACCAATCTGTCATTTACCCAAAAGGTGACCTCAGGGGCTTGTTTCACCTCAGGGGGTTAAGGAGTACCTCAGCACAACAGTCTCAGGAATCCTCTTATCTTAACCAGCCCAGTAAGTCTAAACTTTCTAAGAACTTTAGTGCTGTTTCATATTTTTCTCCCCTCTATCAGGATTCACCCACTGTGGCCCTGACGACAATGGTCACTAGTGGTAACTGGGTACCATCTAGTTCTTATGATCTATGGGTAGATGAGCACAGTCACTTCTTTTTAAATATGTCTGAGAGATACAGTGATGAAAAATCACTTACCTTAAAATAATATCGTTTTCAAAGCACTTTCAAATGTATCAGCTCACTAATCTCTGAAACAGTTACCGTTGGAAACATATTCCAACTTCAAAGAACGTAACATAGTCATTTAACATATCTATCCCTCTCTTAAGAAAATAACATTCAAATCAACTCCAACTGATAGTGTAAACATTTAAATCAAAAAAGGAACACATCTCTAAGGAGATTTAACTATCTCTTCTGTTCTCTCAGCTCTACAAGATCAGTAAATTAGTATTGTTTTTAAATTTTAAACTGACATCAGTGTCACAAAAGCATTTTAAAGTTATAATATATATTTCTAAATTAGTTTCTCTACTTCAGACTATTGTATTGGCCAAATACAATTAAGAATAGGAATGTCATTCTTTATTCCTTGCCTATTTCCACTACATTCATAATATATAGAATTGATCTTATTAAGGGGTCTTACTTAACAGAAGCACCAGTCATCATCAGTTATGTAATATACTGGTATTCTCCCACACTGCTGGTGACACCTGCCTGGGTCCTCAAGCTCTAGGAAGCAGACTGACATAAGCACAGTAACTATTTGTAACATTACTTCACTTAAGCCTCTTAAAAGTGCATTAATGATTAACAGTGAAATATAACTGCTAGCAAAACAAATGCAGAACATTACATTTCCACTTATGAAGCTAGTCAACAGTCTGCAGTAACTTAATTAATGAAAATTAAATGTTATGTATCTTTTCATTATCTGAAAGTGTCCACCCAGTACAGATTCACTGCCTAAGTATTTGAGGTATATATCACTGTACTCACTATAATGTGTATCATTACAAAGGCTCAAAATACCTTTAAAAGGCCTATTCTATTTAAGATAGAAATCAAGAATTCTTATTTTCTTCTTATTGATACAAATACATTCACAGAATGCCCAAAGAAATCAAGTAGAAAGTCAAAGGGGAAAACAAAATCAAGAATTCCAAATATGATCAGCACATTTCTATCACTTAGAATTCTTATGCTGACTGATGATTAATTAATGTGACACAATCAAAAGTGAAATGAACAAGGATATCATTTTTTTAGAATGAAATATTTTCAAGAGTTCCACAAGTCTGAACTAAATGATTTCACCAAATCAATAGCAGAAATGGGAAAAGCTGACACAAATCTTACTTCTCAGCCATTACACTCTTCACAGGCTGACCCAGGATACACTTGTATGATTTTTAAATCCTACCTGTCAACATATGAAAAATTTAAACATAGCAAATAAAAGCACTCCACATAGGAAAGAAATGTGATGTGAATTTTCAAAAAATTAAGTCCTCAAATGGGCAGTTCCTGTCCAGAGAGGAAATGAGAGAGAAGGCAGAAAGAGATAGGAGATGGTGGAATGGACACAGGAAATCCAAGATAGAAAAAAGGAATGTGCAATCACATTACAGGGACAGCAACTAGGGTCACATAAAAATGTTGAGTATAAAGTTTTGTATGAGACACACATTTGAGCTGTAAATTTTCACCTAGAGCATAATTTTTTTTAAAAAAAAGTCATCACTGATTTGCTATTATGTTAATTATCTTTGAATCAGAAAGTAGGTTCTGTGTGGCTATGACTTTGCTCACATGAAAATGTGAAAATAAATGTGAACCCCAAATTGAGACCACTATTCAGATCTAGATCTAACTATGTAGCATTTACCTTTTGTGTTAGAAAAGTCTTTTTTTTCTCATATTTGCTTACATATGTATAAACCAACAGTGGATGGATAAACAAGAAATTATAAATGGTTACCTTTAGATGCAAGCAGAATGAGAGCCAAGTGAAGAGACATGGTTAGAAGCAAAAGTTCAGAGTTACATAATTTTTTACTTCAAAATAAAATTCATTCCATTTAGAAACGAATTACCTACTCAAAAGTAAAATAAAAAAGGGCACAAAACATTTTATTAATGCAGCAATTTTCAAACAATTTTCTTAAAGCTTCCTCTTATCCTATCTTACGAAAACCTGATGTCCCTGGGAAATAAGGGAAAAACTGATTTTTTTGTTTAAAAGCAAAGCCAAAGCCAAAGCCAAATCCACTGCTGCCCAGTCAATTCTGACTCATAGCAACCCTATGGTTAGAGCAGAACTGCCCCATAGAGTTTCCAAGGAGCACCTGGTGAACTGGAACTGCCCACCTTTGGGTTAGCAGACACAGCACTTAACCACTACACTGCTAGGGGTTCTGATTTTCTGTTATCCATTTTTAAAAATTTGGCAGAAAATTTTATCTGACCACAGAGAAATCAGAGTGACTTAAAACAGACTTTCTGAAGGTCTACCGATTGTATTACATAAAATTGTTCTAGACTGTTGATGAAGAAATCATTAAATCAATACCAGTTACTATAGCCCCTAAGAAGATAAAGTACCTAGGAATTAATCTAACCAGAGAAACAACACACCTTTACAAAGAGAACTACAAGCCCTTACTACAAGAAACTAAGAGAGACTCAGATAAATGGAAAAACCTATCCTGCTTATGGATAGGAAGACTTAACATTGTGAAAATGTCTGTTTTACCCAAAGCAATCCACTTATGTAATGCAATCCCAATACAAGTTCCAGCATCATTTTTTAATGAGATGGAGAAACAAATCACCAATTTTGTTTGGAAAGGGAAGAAGCCCCGGATAAGTAAGGTACTACTAAAGAAGAAGAACACACTGGGAGGCCTCTCATTACCCAACCTTAGAACACACTACACTGCCACAGTGGTCAAAACAGCCTGGTACTGGCACAAGAACAGACAGATCGATCAATGGAACAGAATTGAGACCCCAGAGATGACACCATCTGCCTATGAACAGTTGATATTCGACAAAGGCCCTAAGACATTAAACTGGGGTAAAAACAGTCTCTTCAACAAATGGTGCTGGCAAAATTGGATATCCATCTGCAATAAATTGAAACAAGATCCATATCTTACACCTTATACAAAAACCAACTCCAACTGGATAAAAGACCTAAATATCAAACCTAAAACGATAAAGCTCATCCAAGAAAAGGTAGGAACAACAATGGAAGTTTTAATACACAACGTAGATAGACTTCAAAATCTGTCAAACAAACCACAATCATCAGAAAATAGATAAATGGGAACTACTAAGAATCAAACACTTTTACTCATCCAAAGACTTTATTAATAGGGTTAAAAGGCCACCTACAGAATGGGAAAAAATATTTGGCAACTGTATGTCAGACTGACGCCTGATCTCCATAATCTATAACATACTACAAAATATCAATAAGAAGATAAATCATCCAATTAAGCAATGGGCAAAAGAGATGGACAGACATTTCTCTAAAGAGGAGATCCAGGCAGCCAAAAAACACATGTGGACATGTTCATGATCTTTAGTTATTAAATAAATTCAAATCAAGACTACAATGAGATACCATCTCACCCCAACAAGGCTGGCCATGATCCAAAAAACACAAAACAACTAATGCTGGAGAGGCTGTGGAGAAAGTGGAACTCTCCTACACTGTCGGTGGGGTTGCAAAATGGTCCAGACTCTTTGGAAAGCAATCTGGCACTTCCTTAAAAAAAAAAAAAATGGATATAGATATACCATTTGACCCAGTAATTCCACTACTTGGAATATATCCTACAGAATCAAGGCCTTTCACACCAATGGACACATGCTCAAGAATGTTTATCACCGCACAGTCCACAATAGCAAAAAGATGGAATCAACCCAGATGCCCAACCACAGAAGAATAGATAGGTAAACTATGTCATATATACTCAATGGAGCACTACGCAATGATAAAGAATAATGATGATTCCAGGAAACATCTCATAATCTGGTTTCAACTGGAAGACACTATGTGGAGTGAAAGCAGTCCGTGACAAAAGGACAAATATTGTATGAGACCCCTACGATAAGATCTCAAAAACAGACTTATGTATAGAAGAAAAGACTCTTTGACAGCTGCAAGGGAGGGCGAGAGGCGGAGGGTTTAGATTAGATAGTTGGTAGAAATTTAGTTGGGTGAAATCAATGATAGCACACATTAGAAACAAGAACAAGTAGACTTCAGCATAATTTGAATACTCCTTTCATCTTAACCCAACATTGCAAGGACAGAGTAGCTGGGGCAGGGGGCAGGAGACCATGCTCTTAGGTGAAATCGAGGCCAAGTGGCACAACTAGTGTTTTGCTAAGAAGGCTATCTGCACCCCACATTGGTGAGTGGCGTCTGGGGTCTTAAAAGCTGCCAAGCTACCATCCGAGGGCACAACAAATATTTCCCAACTCAGCAGAAAGGGATGATCACCAAGGACCAAAACGACATGGGGTAAAGACAACCCAGAAGATAGAGAGACCCATATCAGTGGGTGTCTACATCAACTTGGGACCGGAAGAACCGATGGTGCCCAGCCACCACCAGTGATAGCCGCCGACAGAGCTCACTAAGTTGAGTCTCACTGGCAACACAGGAATCAAAAGGGGTGCACCCTGAGATCTCCACTAAAAGACCATAATTGATGGTCCAGTGGCTTTGGGGTTCCCCTGGGAGCACGGCCCCTGGCCCTGATGCTGCCTTTGCCCATAAATCATAACAAAGGTCCACTCTTTGGACACGAATGGATTGGGCTTGGCGATGCAGAGTGAGCATATATTGGATGCACTTTATGGTTCTATACATCTATAGGATATCATCCTGCTGACCTCTGGCTGCAAGAAGGAGAGTGGCTGGAGAGGAGGGGAAAGGAGACTGTTGGGAGGATGAGACATGTATGGAGCAGAGATGAATAGTGTGCTGTCACCGGGCAGGGAGAGCAGTGGAAGCTGCATATAGATGGACATGTACATTTATATGGGAATGTACATTTATATGGGCATGTATATTTTCGCTCAGTCATAATAAATAAAAGAGAGAAAATGGTTCTTAACAGAAATTCTTTAAAAGTTTAACATGATTTTATGCAGTTAAGCTTCAACTATATTAAATGGCTTTATTAAATCAACTATCTTATTCAATGTATCTCTAGCTAAAGAAAACAACTTTAATTATGGGAAACTCTTTTTTTTACTAGTAAGTTCAAACCCTATATAATACTAATCTCAGCTCTACACTCTAAGGAAGTTACTCAAGTTTCTATATAAATCTAAACATATGGAGAAACATGAGAGATCATGACAGTGAGAATGATTAATACACCAAAAATTTAGAGACAGTATGGCCAAACCAAAACAGGTTTTGTAGCTAGAAGTTTGAACCTGGCTCTACCTCTTGTTGATCTTGGGCAAATGACTTAACTTTTCTGAGCTTCAGGTTAAGGATAAAATGAATCTAATGTTAACTCAAACACAGAATTATCAAAAGAAATAAAATTACTACACTGCCAAGCAGAGAATTCAATATCATTCTTTTCCCTCTTCCAAAATTCTCTATTTAAACTGAGGCAGGTTACAACTATTACGGTTGGCTCACGCTGGGGGCACACGGTGGGAAGAACAAGCTTTTCTAAGTATTTTTGAATTTACATGTGGGAAAACCATAAATGAAGAAAATAACCTAAAATGGTAAGGAAAAGAGAGAAGTTTTCTTTACGTCAGGTAACTGAGAAAAACTGATCACCTCTCTTAAAGACTACTTTTACTTTATTTCTTTCTTAATTTACTTCTATCTGTTTTCTTAGTTCAGAAGTGATCATCCATCAGCCTACAACAATCATTTAAATATTCTAGTGAAAATGTCCAGTGTTATGTACATATGAGACATCAAATTTAAGAAAAAAAGGATGTAAAGTGGGTACCAGGTTTAAAATCACTGAAGATGATTGTATCAGTACTCCTATTCATTGAAAAAGTAAATTGCTTTTTAAGATATTGAGATCATCTTACAACGAATGTGGAAAACTCTTATTATCCAAGAAACTCGTCACTGTATTTGGAACTTGTCACTATGAAACTGACCCCTATTCAACTGCTTTTGACTTGAAAACAATTTCACTTTACATATTCAATACATGCCTGAAACGCCAATTTAAAAACTCACTGATTTAACTACTCAGTTTCTCCTTTGCATTTCAGTGCCATACAGACTGAAACAATTAAAAATATTTATGACCACTCTGACAGGGATCACAACAAAAAGTCCTGGACAGAACAGGAGAAAAACGTACAACAAAATTCAAATTCACACACACAAAAAGATGAGACTTAACTGGTCTGACAGAGACTAGAGAAACCCCTTAGACTACACATCCTGGACATCTTGTTAACTTAGAACCAAAGCCACTGCCGAAATGGACCTTTCAGCCAAAGATTAGACAGGCCTAGAAAACTGACAGTAACACATATGTAAGAAATATGTTTCTTTAGTTCAATAACTGTATGAAGCCAAATAGACAGCACCTGCTCAAAAGCAAAGATGAAAGGCGACAGAACAAGAAAACTGACTGAATGGACACTGGGAACCTATGGTGGAAGGTGGGTAGAGTGTTGACACATTTACTGGGATTGTAATCAATGTCACAAAACAATCTACGCACAGATTTTTGAATGAGAAAGTAATCTAGGCTGTAAACTTTCACCTAGAGAAAAATCACCCTTTAAAAAATTATTTTTTCAATTTTTCCACAATGAAGACACATTATGTCAAGGACATCTGATACAAACATCCTTGGATTTGGTCCTGTCCAACCATTTTAATATCCAGAAACCATGTTAAAATGGATGGGACGTCAGAGAAAGGAACTAGAAAAAGATGTTTACCCTTTAATTGTTTTAACATAACGTACCTTTTGTTTCCTCATATGGAAACTATACTCTTAAATTAAAAAAAAGAAAAATCACTACCATGGAGTTGATTCCAACTCACAGCAACCCTATAGGCTAAAGCAGACTTTTTTTTATAAATGACTGTGATGCATACAGCATATTGAGTATAAAGAACAGTTACAGCTTAAAAAATAATTAAGAGAAAAAAAATACCAAAATTATCACCTGGCTTTCAACTATTTCACATATTCTTGTGTAGAAGTGTCACTGTGCTAAGATTCTTTATGGGAACTTCCCATCCACTCTTCCAAGCCTACATTCACATGCATACACCTGGAGTAGGGTAAAATACATTTTAACACCCGACAGTTCCTGTCGGGCTTGGAGACTGGGGAAAAGACACAGCATTTGATACGGAGGCAAAAACTTGGTTCCTTTTTGCTTGAGTGCACACAGGTAACTTGGGTCACCTGTGAGGAACTCATGGTTTGCCCCTAATACCACATTTCAAGATTTAATAATCCTGACTAACAACAGAGCAAACTGAGATTTACTACTTGTTTATGCTTCTATCTGCAGGGAATGAACTGTGACAATCTGGTTGCCAACTGCAGCATTTTTTAAAAAATACAACTTTAAACGAATAAGATGATTTTTTTGAAATCAAACTCAACCCCACCACATCTCTTTCCAAACTAGTTTCTGAAACAAGTAAAAAGAAAGCTTAGTGACAAGATCAAGAAGGGACTGGCCAGAGCTCATTCCTAAATTAAGCATCCCCTCTTTAACGGGTGCTTTGACTTTTTTCAAGTTTGCCTTTTCTTAGATTAAGATAACTTTTCTGCAAAAGCTGTGTACATGAAATCTACTTTTCAATCTGAACTCTGTAAAAACTGACACTTAACGAAAACTCCTTTTAACTGCTTCTCACATATTTTGTTAAATATGCTACCTTCTTAACCACTTGTTTTTGCATTTTCATGTGGGTCTTGTTAACTGAGCTGTGGTAGTTTCCTCAGTTTAGTACTAAAATTTGTATCAAAGCACTCATTCCACAGATCAATAAGGTTTTTTCACTTTGGACTACAAGGTGCTAGATTAACTGCTAATTAAATATGCACTTTATACCTATTATTATCTCTCTTTCAAGCACACCTTTGGAAACTACATTTTAGGAGGAAACTACAACTTCTCCCTAACTCACAGGTAACAGCTCCAGTTTGTAGTGAACACAATCTGAGGCTGCCAGTGCAGTCAGCCTTAAACCTTTGTGTCTGTCAGATGAAAGAACAAAAGGCAGCGCTTCCCCCTCCCCTCTCCTCAGTACTAGAAGAAGGCAGGCTTGACAAACAGTTCAAGAGAAAAAGGAAGCCATGCCGACGTCAGCCAGTTTCCCCTAAACAAAAACACACAAAACTACCCACCTTGGATAGCTGCCTCCTGAGACTAAAGCGCTGAACCATGGTCACCCTGAGTATCCTCAGACAAAGCAATCCACGAAGGCACAGGTTTTCTCCTTTAAAAACAGCTTCTTAGAAAAGTCGGTAGCGAAACATTTTGAAGACTGTCATAGAAGTCAAACGAATTTCCCTGAGAGTCAGAGCAAACTTGGAACCACTTCATTGTTCTACCGAGATACTGCAAAGTCTATGTCTGGGCGGACCGGCGGGCGGGAGGAGGGAGTGGCAGAATCCTGGAGTGGCCTGCCTAGTGCCAAGCTCTTATAGCACTTCCTGTGAGTCAGCTGTGAGGGGTCCAGACCGAAGGACCACCCCTTCCCTTTCCACCAAATCAAGAGTCGAGGCTGTTGCCACGGTGCCACCTGGGGAGACGGACCTGATGTTCTGGTCTGCAGCGGAGGAAGAGAAGTGCGCTCTGGTTAAGAGCGCCTCTGCCCAAACAGGAGCTGGCAACTGCACCGGCTCCTCCCCTAAAGCCCTCCCAGTGGAGGTGTCGATGCAAAAATCAGCATCCCCTTCTCCACCTCCAGTGCAAGTAATTACTGGGCGAAAGGGTGTGAATAAAAGGAGGTGACAAAAGAAAGATCCTGGATGCACAAGCCCTGGTCTCCGAGAAGGAAACTCCGCCCAGCTGGCCTCAAGCAGCTGTAAGGCTTTGTCTAACGCAATGGACTGAGCTTTACCTCTTATTCACAGGGAGGGGGTCCCACTTCAGGAATGAGTGTCAGGTGCAGAGAGGCATACTCGGATGGTGACTTGTACTTCCTTACAAAGTTAAACAAATCAAAGCTGCCTCCTGAATAACTGCCCTCTCTCGTCAGAACAAGGTAATTTTTTTAAAGCCCACACACCAAACCAAACCCACACAGCACAGAGTGAATGAATGCAGGAAAAGACGAATGAAAAATAGCAATCACAGGACAATTTCAAAGATAAAAAGATGTTTTGCCATCATTAGTCAGTCTCTTCCTGTTTAATTCTGTTTCCTGATAACCACTATAAAGATGAAACTTCATTTAAATAAAACTTTCCAGTATATACGTTCCTCTCTGAACTGTTTATCACTTTTGAATAAATTTAATATAAGTGATCAGGGTAGAACCTGCTGGCATATATTACTTTCTCCCTGCCTCACTACTGTTAGCAGTCGACGAGTTGATGCCAACACAAGGCAACTCTGATGTTCCTGTCTGCCGACTTCTTGTGAGCTCAATTACGTCTTACACCATTTTATACCCTTTGTCAGAATGAACCTAAAGTGAGCATCTCTTCTTCTAAAACTTAAAAATTATCAGGAGGAAACCAAATAGTGTTATTTTTTTTTTCAGGTGAGAAAAGTGAAAAATGAATAAACGACCTAACTTGAAAAGATAGGGGCCTGTGCAGGGTTATTCTCAGCAGTGAGTATACCACATGTCAACATTTTCCAATTACCACCAAATATGATGCGCAAGTTTTTAGAAATGCATCTAAAACATGACACACACACATTTCACAATACTTTAGGAAGAGCTCAGAAGATACGCCAAATTTAAAACAAACAACAAAACGCCAAGGCTCTAAAAATTTCTATAACCAAAACTAACACAGAAAACTTTTAGTCTAAAAACCTTAAAAGAATATGGTTAGGCAGATTTAACTGTACTTTCTGTAAAACTCCAAAGCTAGAAAACTTTTAGGATCAACAACTTCGACTTAAGGGAAGGTTCCTTCATATCTAAGCTTCAGAGTATGCAACGTAACTTAATACTTCAGCTGATTGAAATTGAATCGCAAGTGAAAAGTAGGTTATCCAAGAAGTCGAGTTCTCTGTGCTTTTTGCTTTCTGAATAGTTAAGAGTACCAGTACCTCCATTTTTCTCTTACAAAGAATGAAATGGTGTACTCCAAAACCTTTCTCCTGGGAATGCAGGAAGAATTAATGAGGTGATGATGTGGAAATATGAAATTCCTTGCAGAAAGACATCTGCCTTGAACACGAAGTGTCTCTGACATTAGCAAAACAACTAGAACCCCAGATAATTGTTTTAAGACTTCATAACCATTAAAATAAATCTGAAAGGAGAAAAGGGAATCCAAAAATTGCCATAAGTCTACATCAAATGTCAATCATGAACTGAACAGTGTAAAAATCTTCAAAGTCCCAGATACACAGAAAGAACTTATAACTGGTCATCCTAAAAGATCCTCTCAATCAAGGAAAGACAAATTGAAACAAGGTGCTATTTCCACAACCATGAGGTTGACGAAAAATAATACCTCTGGTATTTGGCCAAGATGCAAAGCACTGAGAACTCTGTATACTGCTGGTAAGACTGTAAACCGATTAAGCCCATTGGAGAGCAGTTTGGTAGTATTTCTTAAAGGTATCACTGTACAACTAAGAACACTTAAGAGACACTCCAGCCCATCTGGAAATGTGTACCAGAACTTCTTAGCAGCACTGTTGCAGAAAAACAAATAACAAAAAATAATAACCCCAAAAGCAACCTAGATATTCACTGACAGGAGAATAAACTGTTATATCTGAACATGGCAACATTATGTGTCAGAGAAAATGGATGAACTGCACAGACATGTTCAGTAGGAAGAAGCAAGCTCCATGTATATAAAAGCTTTGTTCCTCTAGTCAAAAGACCAGACTTGATGGTCCGACAGACTGGAGGATCTCCAGAAGACATGGCCCCAGAGTCTCTGTTAGCCCAGAACTGAAACCATTCCTGAAGACAACCCCTCAGAGATTAGACTGGCTCTAAGACCTAAAACGATAACGGAGAAGGGTATGCTTCTAGGATCAAGCAGATACAAGAGACTAACTGGGCAGCTCCAGTCCAGAGAAGAGATGAGAAGGCAGAAGAGGACAGAAGCTGACTGGATGGACACAGAATAGTGTGGAGTGGAGGCGTGTGCTGTCACAGTGTGGGGAGAGTAACTCAGGTCATATAACAATGTATATGTAAGTTTTTATATGACGGACTGACTTGAACTGTAAACTTCTACTTAAAGCACAATAAAAATAAATAAATTTTGTTCTTAGATACACACACATGCAGTGTAAAAAGTTAAAAGAATTTGTGGGGAAGGAAGAGGAGCACAACCAGGGTGGAGTATATAGGAACTTCATTTGTATTTATGTTTTACTTCTTAAGTAAGCAGTAAGCCTATGAGTATTTGCTTTACCATTCTTCATCTTTTGATAAAGTCTGAAATATTTCATAACACAATTTTAAGCTACCAGAAAAAAAGATAACAGCCACCAAAATATTAATCTGTATTTCCCTTTATATTTTAGACTACTACAGAAATCCTTGGAAGCCCTGGTGGTATAGTGGGTTAAGTGCTATGTCTGCTAACCAAAAGGTCAGCAGTTCAAATCCACCAGGCACTACTTGGAAACTCTATGGGGGGTAGTTCTACTCTGACCTCTGGTGTCACTATAAGCTGGACTTGACTCGATGGCAGTGGGTTTAGTGGGTAGAAATCCTTACCTATAATTAAAAAAAAATAATAAAGTTCAGTATGTTTATTCCATATTAGAAATATGCACTAGACATTATTACTCTAGTTCTCTCTGAAGAGAACTGCTTAATGAGACACAGAATATGTTAAAGAAACATGCTTTAAATCAGGTCTAAACAACTACTTTCATTCATGAGCCATCTTTAAAAACTGAACTTCATTAAGTCAAACAGAACACATTTCATGTTTGTTCTGGCATTCCACAGTTTCCCAATCTGCTCCTAACGACAATTAGTGGTACAATCTTTTATATTTAAGAGTATGTTTCCAGATTCCCTTTCTATTGTTGAACAGAAAGCCTAATTTGTGAAACCTTAGGACACTGTGAAACAAATTTTATTGCTATGGAATTTTCATTAAAAATAATAATAAACAAATGCAAAACTATTTTTAGTATTGGGTGAAGGATCATAAGTATAAGAAACTCAAAAAAAATCAATATATCTGACTTTTATCTGTCAATCATTATTGCTTGCTTCTTTAAAATAACTCATTTGACTCAGAGAAAGAGTGGTATTCACCCAAAATACATTTCTACACTGAAGCCTGTGACTTATTTCTTTTGTACTTGAATACAAAGAAACTGAAACAGATGGCAACTCTGTTCCTTTTGATGCTCATTTGTGACTACATGTATGTAAATCTACTCACCTCTGAATCCTAAACTGTTAAATTAATAAAATCTCAATGACAATTCTGGCAAGTAAACTTAGGAAAACTATGAGATTGAAGAAAAAATTCAAGCTTCGTGTTGCAGTAGTGAAGGATTCTACAGGGAAACTATTAAATGACTCAGGGAGCATCAAAACAAGATGGAAAGAATACACAGAGTCCTTACACCAGAAAGAACTGGTCACTGTTCAGCTACTTGAAGAGGCAGCACATGATCAGGAACCAATGGTACTGAATGAAGCAGTCAAAGCAGTGTGCACTGCAGGCACTGGCCAAAAACAAGGCTCCAGGAATTGATGGAATATTAACCAAGATAGTTCAACAAACAGATGCAGTGCTGGAAATGTTCACTTGTCTATGCCAAGAAATTTGGTGGACAGCTACCTGGCCAACTGACTGGAAGAGATCCACATTTATGCCCATTCCAAAGAAAGGTGATCCAATCAAACGCGGAAATCACCAAACAACATCACTGATATCACACACAAGTAAAATTCTGCTCAAGATCATTCAGCTTAGAAGACTGGCTCAGAGTTGATAAATAGGTTGCACAAAGATACTCAGTTTCACTCGTAGTTCCACTGCTACAATTGAATGATTCATCCAACACAATAAAATGTAGCTAAATCCTCAAATACTAGTCCACTGAGTGCAGTGTGTATAATTTGGCTAGTAAATAAATGATAAAAAATAAAAGTAGCTCCTAAAGTATCAATTGGTCCCAAACCACCTGGAGCAAAGGAGAATGAACAATGTCAGACACAAGGAAAATACACGCCCAAGGGACAGAAAGGGCCACATTAACCAGAGATTACATCAACATGAGACACAAGATGGGAAGAACTAGATGATGCCTGGCTACCACCAAGTGACTGCCCTTACAGGGAACTCAGCAAAGAGTCCCTAAAGGAATGGGAGAAATGAGAGTTGCACAACTCAAACGCTAGCAAAAAGACCAGACTTCACAATCTGACAGACTGGAAGATCACCAAAAGCGAGGGCCCTCAGACTCCCTGTCAGCCCCAAACTGAAAACATTCCAGAAGCCAACTCCTCAGACAAAGATTGAACTGGTCTATAAGACACAGAATGACACCGGTGAAGAGTGTGCTTCTTGGTTTAAGTGTATACAGGAGACTAACTGGCAGCTCCTGTGCAGACGTGAGATGAGAAGGCACAGCAGGACAGAAACTGGTTGAGTAGACCTGGGAGATGCGGAGACGAGGAGTGTGTTGTCACAGTGCGGGGAGAGCAGCAAGAGTTATATAACTAAGTGTGTGTAAGATTCTGTATGAGGACCAGACTCAAATTATAAACCAAATTTTACTAAACACTTAACTTTGTGTCAAGCATTCACAGGAATACTTGTGGAAACAATTCAGGCATCTTAAATGAGAACCGATTTCTGTTTTACAAAACTAATTTCTTTTGGCAATCCCATCACAGGTACCAGTGTAGGTACTACATTTATCTACCTCAAGAGCAAATTAAGTAACTTGTACAGTTGTTTACAACTGTATCCCAGTTGTTAGGATTCTCTTTTTAAATTTCTAACAGGATTAAAAAAGCACAAGCTACTGTCAACATAATGCAAAAAATAGTAAAATTTGTTAAGCAGTACAAAGTTAAAATGTTGATGACCAAAAATTCGAGTACCTAATTGTATTTAACTACATAACTAATTGTGATTATTGATTTTAAGAGCAGTCCATCTTGTTTGTCAAATAGTTTATCTTGGTAAACTCGACATGGCTCTTTCAAATACGCTAAATCAAGTCTGCCTCCTTTTATATCAGCAATGTTTTGGGTTTTGAATTTCTTTTCTCCAAAAAAACTAATACCCTAAAACATGACATACAATAAACACACACTGAACAGAAAAAAGGCAGAATGTATACACTCAAGATTCTATTTGGTATGATTCTCTTGTATTCAGGCAACTAACCCACAGAACAAGTTCACTGCCTATCCGATAGTGAATATTTTTCAGAAGTGGCATTTCCATTGCTTACGGGGGTTATGCTCAAGATACTAGTTTCTCTAACCATGTCCTTACTCATTTAAACCCATTCTCTATTGAATCTCCATGAAGAAGATGGGTTCTTGAAACTACTTAAGCACAAATCTTAAAGGTACAGTGATGAACTTGTGTCTGTGTGAGTGTGTATAAATGGAGCCCTGGTGCAGCAGTAATTAAGAAGCACAGCTGCTAACCAAAAAGCTAGCAGTACAAATTTACCAGCCACTCTTTGGAAACCTTATGATGCAGTTCTCCTCTGTTACAGGCTTGCTATGAATTGGGATCAACTTGACGGCAACAGATTTGATTTTTAGTACATATATGTATCTACATACACACATGCATGTACACACAGTTAAATACACAAACATATTGCAGTACGGAACATCTACATTTATATTAAGATACAGCAAATTTCTAATGCCAGCAGGCTCTCGCTTTTCTCACTGTCTTCCCCTCAGCCAGAAGTAACCACAACTCTAACTTTTACTATCATAAATTAAGTTTTCCTTGTTCCTGAATATCATATAAAAGAATATTTTGCTTCTGGATTCTTCTGCACATCACTAGGTTTGTACAATTCATCCATGTAGTTGCAAATAATAGTTCTGTTATTGCTGTGTTGTATTCCACTGCATGACTATGTCACATTTTATTCATTAACTGTACATCTGGATTTAGGCTATATCTTGTTTTTACCTACAACAGATCTGCTATAAAAGTCTTGTACATTATTTTAGAGCTCATACATGCATATTCTTGAGTATATAACTTAGAAATGAAATTGCTGAAACATAAAACAAAAAAAACCAAACCCACTGCTGTCAAGTCAATTCCAACTCACAGTGACCTACAGGACAGAGTAGAACTACCCGATAGTGGTTCCAAGGAGTGGATGGTGGATGTGAACCGCTGCCTTTTAGCTAGCAGATGTAGCACTTAACCACTACACTCCCGAGGTTTAAATGAAACATAGAGCCGGCATTATTCATAGGGTAGGCGTTATGCAGCTTTAGTAGATATCATTCCGACTCGATGGCACTCAGCTTGGCTTGACTTGGCTTAGTAGATATCATTAAAGAGTACTCCACTGTGGTTGTACCAATTTATACTCTTTCTAGTAATATATCAAAATTTTAGTTGCTCCACATCCTTGACAACACCTGATATTGTCAGTTTTTTAAAATTTAGTTGTTCTGGAGGGAGTGTGTCGAGACACCTCACTATAGTTATATAAATCTTAAGAAGCTACTTAGAACTTTCATTTGTCATCTTCAGATAAAACCTACTAGTCAATTCTTTGTATGTCACTTCTGTTGTGCTTTTATTTTTTCTATAATCTTCCATGCGAGTATTTATGTCATACTGGTCTCCTTGATTGCTTGCTAATAACTGTTCTCCAAGTAGATTTGTTACATTGCTATGTAACCTTTCAGTATGATTCTAATTATGCAACCATTTATTCTATTAGTGTTTATTATATAACTAATAAGTATGAGACAATTCACATGATTATTTAAATACTATACATTTAAATACTATAAAATAGTTTACAAGGTAAATCACCATGTGTTAGTCTCTGCTTTCCTTCTCCATACAGGTCACATCATTCTCCTGCAACTTACCTCCACATCTAAAACTTCTTTCCCTTCAGAAAACCCTTCTTTATCAACCCTCATCAGCCCTTTTCCCCACAGTACCAACCGATTCTTATCTACATTCCTCTCACTAGAACTAAGTTCTTCAGGAGCAGAAGTGGGTCATGCTGACAGTGGCATTCTGGCATCCATTAGGTCAGAGCTTGACGGCTCTGCAAGACTTAAAATTTCCAAGGCGCCCTGGATTTCTTTCTCTCATCCATCTCCCATACCTACAAACTCCCTTTTTGTTCTACCTAAATTCTATTTCTTTTTTTTATTTGTAAGAATGTTATAGCTATTTGCCAATCATGTCTCTCATTTATGAATGACTCTACATGATTAAACATTTTCTGACAAAATGTGTTCCAAGTGAAAAATTATTTTTCTCTAGAAGTCAGCCCTGTCTACCTTAGTTCACTGTCATTTCTGCTGCCTCTAACTCACAATGGACAACGATCATACACACCGACAGTTCTTATACTTTTGTATTTGCTACTTAACACCTGTACTCCTAGTTTTTCATGCATTAAGGCTGTCTTTCATAAAATTAAAATGAGTACCTTGAAGAACTACATCTTTCTGTATCTCTACTGTGCCTTACACATGGTAGACATTTAACAAATATTTGTGAAATACTCTAAGAATCTTATAATATGGCCTTGTGTGACAGGGTTAATACACAACTATTATCCTGTTTCAGTATAAAAGATTACATAAACTCTATAAAGTTGGCCTATCACTAACTCAAATTTCATTTTTCCATTTGCTGAAATGAATCTCACCAAAACAAAACTGAATGTCTTATTCAAGTCCAAAATATTTCATCTTAGAAGGAGACATATGTCTTACTTACATGTCATCAATATTATCTGGCAGAATTTACACTTCAAAAAGTGACACCAATAATATTTCTGTGTATTTCCAGGTAATACTTGATCACTGAAAATTGTGTTTATAATAAACTTTCAAAAAACATTATCCTTTTCTCTCATAAAGTTACATTAGTGAGCTTTCTCCCCTTATTTTTATTCTATGGAGCAATATAATTCTAAATTAATGAGACAGTCTTCTTATACAGCAATAATTTAATAATACAGATAACATAGACTCAACTCAACTTTTAGATTCAACAAGACTATTAACTTACTGGGTATCTACTTTACCTGGTAATGTATAGGTAATGGGACTAATACCTGAATTTTCCCTCTCAATGAACTGTCTGTAAGATTGGACAATTTGTGTAAGTTCACAGAAAAGAATTATGATGCATAAAAGGAATTCTCATTTCTGGATGCGAAGTGAGGAAATTTCATATTGCACTGGCTTTTCTTATTTTACCACTGTGAAACTTAACACAAGGCATACAATTGTAATTCCACATATTCTTACCTCAGTCAATTTCTTCATCCTATAATAATACAGATAGTATCTGTTCCATTGGCTGACTGAAGAGCCCAGGTGATAAGTGCTAGGCTGCTAACTGAAAAGCCAGCCATTCAAACCCATGAGCAACCCCAGAGGAGAAAGACGTGGCAATCTACTTCCACGAGTTACAATCCTGGAAACCCTATAGGGCAGTTAACACTCTCTCCTATAGGGTGCTATGAGTGAGACTTGACTCAGTGGCAACTGGTTTGGCTGACTGTGTCAGCTAAATAAAACAACGAAGGTACTCAATAAGTATTAGCTGCCTACCCTAATTTCCACTAAACACATGGCTTTAATTTCCTATATATGCAGTTCTTCGAACCAACATTTATTCTTTTTTCCTTCATCTTTCTTATGTCTCTTGATTTAGTACTGCCTATTTTATTTCCTTGACCTCTCTTTCTTAAGCACGGAGTTCAACCAAGAGATGAAGTCTTTCGCCCTAGGAATGAAATCTTCTCACAGTAACAGTAACAGTAACACAGTAACAGGGCATTCTCTACACAGAGAAGAACTTTAAGAGTAACACGCGAACTACAGAGCTTTAAGGACCTAGTACCAAGAACACTTATAAATGCACACTTACTTCTTTCAGATTTGTTCTTCATAAAACTATTACTCATAATCACACAATGCTTAAAACAAAAATTCCTTAAATTCATCTAAATTCCATTTCTCATGCTTGGCCATTTTAAAAGAGTAATAATTACTGTATTAAAACTAATACACAATGCTAAATGAAATAATTACATGTCTGAGCTTTTGTTCTCTCAAGTTGTGTCCAATGCAATTATTTGCAATGCCCAAAGCACGCTGAACATTACCATAGTCAAAAACAACACCAAAGGAGCATTCTTCTTCTCAGAGACTACGTGAGCATCTCTAGCAGTGAAAACTGAAAACAGTGGCCAAAAGAAAAGACCCCAAGACCACATGTGACTAGTCAGCAAATCAGTAAACAAGAATCGTTCAGGATTTTTATGTCTTCCAATTAAGGACTCTCTTAGTATTCTGAAATGTCATCCTTTATTTCTAGCAATATTTTTTGCCTTAAAGTCTAACTTACCTGACATTAACACAGCTATATATAAAAACAAAATACACACAAACAAAACCCTAGTGTTGTCAAGTCGATTCCAACTCATAGCAATAGTGTCGTTTTTTTGGTTAGTATTCATACAATATATTATCTTTCCCAGTATTATTGTATTATCTTTCACAGTAGCCCTGATCCAGAAGTGGTTAAGTGCTTGGCTGTTAACCAGAAGACTGGAGGTTGGAATCCACCAGTCACTCTAAAGATGTGGTAGTCTGCCCTCAATAAAGATTACAGCCTTGGAATCTTGACAGGGCAGTTCTACACAGGACAGCTGTGAATCAGAATTGACTCAACTGCAATGGACTGTCTTTTTCCATCGCTTTATTGTCATCTTGCTATATGTTTTCATGTGCCCCACCTGTTTTTAATTCCTTTTTTATCTTTTTTCTTTTCTATTATTTTTATACTTTAAGAAGTTTATAGTATCTTGCTGTTCCTACTTAAAAGAATATTTCAATGTATTTATTTATGCTTATATTTTATTATAAAGCTGTTACATTTTCATGTTTCAAATTATTTTTAGAAACTAATGGGTTTCTAAACTAATTACTATGTATAAAAAGTTACCAATTATCACTGTTTTTTCCAAGTGCTTTACAAACTACTTTCTTTTAATAACACTAGTTTTTTTAATTATTATTCCACTTTAACTCTTCCATTAAGTTATATATTTTTGTGTTTTTCTTTTAGTGGTTACCCTGCAAATTGGAATATACATTCTTAGCTTTTTATATTCTACCTTAAATTAGTATCTTTACCAAGTCATACAAATAACACGATGTCAAGTTATATAATTCCATTAGCACTCCCCTTCACCCTTTTTGTTATTGTTCTGTATTTTATTTCTGCAATATTTAAGGCTTCACAATAGTCATGTTATAATTTTAAAGCTCAACTATTAACTAACCTAAGGATATACACTATGTTAATTTTATACAGTGTAAACAAAATAAAGTAATCCTATTTCAGCTTAACTGTTATTTGCTGAAATCCTCTTCAGTTCAGTAGCTTGGCAGCCAGGTACTCAGGGAATGTGTGCTGAATTCCAAACTCACAAGGCAGTATGTATTTAATTGGCACTCCAAGGAATTTATATCTCCAGCCTTGGTAGTCTGGAGCTTAGAGTACCAAAGGAACCTCATCATAGTTCTAGGAGCTAGTGGTTCTACTCTACAGGGACCTCAATTATCTGTAATACTAACATATAACATAACTTCAGTGGTCTAAGGGGTCAAGAACGAAGTCAGAGATTATGAATTCTATTTGTAATTCTTCTATGTTAGGTAACACTGAAAAAAATCTATTTTTTATTGCTTACAAAATGAACATAGCAAGCACAATTAACTCAACTAGCAGAGGTACTGGTTGTAATTGGTAACCTTTTTATACACAGTAATGACCCACCCCTTAGTGTCTAAATATAAATGACCGGAAACATGCAAATAAAGTACTTTTATGTAATTAAAATATAAGCATAAATAAAAATAGGAAAGCAGAGAAATTTATATGGGCAGCAAAGGGCTTGCTACTCTACAACTCCTTCCATTCCCCTAATATGTCCAAAAAAACAATGGTAAACTGTTCCTAATATTTATATTAGTAGGTAGCAAGATAGCAATTTTTAGGCTTGTTTGCTCATAGAAACAAAATATTCTGAATTATTCTGAGGATACAAATAGATAAAGGAAATAATTTCCACATAATTGCTCTATGCCTTACTCTCTGTGTACAAATTTAAAAAAGATTATTCTGTCTACAACACTGTAGGCCAATGAAAAGACAGTGAAGTTCTTGCTAGTTATTCAGTAAATAGACTCTGAAACAGAAGATGACTACAAAACTGATTTTGCTATAGGAATGTTCTACTTTTAGTGTTTACAAGAACAAGCAAAATGATTCTAGTCTCTGTCTTTTCTATTTCACATTTTCAAAACTTCAGTAGTCATCAAGTCAATGCTGACTCAGGGTAACCCCATATGTGCTGGAACCAAATTGTGCTTCATAGAGTTTCAGTGGCTGTGATCTTTCAGAATATTACCAGGCCTGAGTCCCAAGAAGCCTCTGGGTGGATTTGAACTGCCAATTTTTCAGTCAGCTGCCAAGTGCTTAACTGTTTGTACCACTCAGGGGCTCTACTTCACATCAGTGGCTCCATATATTTCTGTATGTGCTGAAAAAAGACTAACCTGAGTTATAATCAGTAGAAATGAAATTTTCATTTTTTCTCTCTTTTGTGGCAAAGAAAACTTTGGAGGGTAAGCCTATATCAAAGGCCTCTCAAACTTCTAAAAACAAGAGAGCAACTGATGAATTAAACATAAACATTTATCTTTGCACTCTACTAACACTGAATTAAAAAAGCACAAACTTACACAGGAAAAGATAACTGGAGAGAAGACAACGTTAGATGACAGATGTCAATAAAACCATGAGGCAAGCCAAGTGCCTTCGAGTCGGATCCGATTCATGGCGACCCTTGGGGCCAGAGTAGAACTGACTCCCAGAGTATTCAAGGAGCACCTGGTGGATTTGAACTGCTAACCCACTACACCACCAGGGTTTCCCAAAACCATGACAGATGTCAGTAAGACGTTGGAAAGTGAAAAGTGAATAGTCCAGTATTAAATGACTTAGTTTTCAGATTTTCCTCAGTCAGCGACGTGTCTTGGCAGGATAGAGAATGGTGTAGAGAAAATAAGAAACAAGACAATTTTTGCCCAAACTGAAGACAAGACAGGATATCAGGGACTACTCTAAAAGCAAGGGCACAAAATGGGCCTCAAATCAGGAGGACTGACAGTTACAATATATTCCACATGTTTACAATAAGCAGTTAGACCGGCAGTTCATTCTTCTAATGCACAGTAAAATGATCAGTCCAGAGGCTGACTTTCCGGTGAGAATGAAACACTTAACTAGACGGGCTCTCGACTGAGACACACTTATGAGAGATGGGGGTAAGACACTACAGTGACAACACAGGAATTTAACCGACAGACATTCTGCTCTTTTCTCCCTAGTCCTCCAGAACATAAGCAACTAGGCTACCACTATCATTCACCATTCCACTAAAGGTAAGTTTGAAGGCTTCCTTTGGAAAAACTCACTGGAAAAAAGACGACTACAATAAAACAAGACCTCCAATAAAATGTGTGTGTCCCCAATTACATGACAGTAAAACCTACTAATCTACAACCCTCACAAAAACAACTTCCCAGAGCGCTGATGAGAAACAAACTGCACTAAAATAATAGCTGGAAAGTTCAATACACCACCTTCAATAATGAGCAGAATGTCTACAGTATCAACAAAGAAATAAAGGCCATGAATGACACTATCAACCAACTGGAGTTAACAGACACTCTACCCAATGGTACAATATACATTCTACCATAATAATAAAAGCATCAACACCAAAAGACTAATAAATGGAATCCCATAAAAATTAAAACACCTTACCAAAAACTCAAAGGGAAGCTACACACTGAAGATTATCTTTAGAAACCACGTATCTGATAAAAATATAATAACCAAAATATATATAAAAACTTTAGACAATTTAAAAACAGATAAATAACCCAGTCATAAAATGAGCAAAGGACTTGAATAAACATTTCACCATAATGGACATTCAAATAGTCACCAAACACATGAAAAGATACTCAGCATGATTATGAAAGAGATGCAAATTAAAACCACAATGGATACCATTTCACTCCTACTATGTTAACCAAAGTCAAAAAAAATTAACAAAAGATGTTGGTGAGGATATATGGAAACTGGAACCCTTTGCCATAGCTAGTGGGAATGTAAAATGGTACAGATGTTGTGAAAACCTGTGTGGCAGTTCCTCAAAAAAATTAAAAATACAACTACCATATATCCTAGTAGCCCCACTCTTAGGTACTTATCCAAAGGCATGAAAGCAGAGATTTACATAGCAATGTTCATTGCAGTACTACTCACAACAGTTAGAAAAGTGGAAACAACCTAAATGCCCATCAAGAGTCATGTAGATAAACAAATGTGGTACATGCATACACTGGAGTATTACATGACCAGTACAGAAATGAAGTCTTGACACAGTATTGAAGGAGCCTGAAGACTTCGTGTTGAGTGAAATAAGTCAATCACAAATGAGCAAATATTGTACATCCTCACTTACATGTGAAGACAAATATACAGAGACCAGAGTTTATTACTGATGACCAGGGGTAGGAGGTAGAAGAAAATGAGGAAGCTACTGTTTATGTGGGATTAAGTTTTGGTTTATGGTGACGGAAATACCATGTTGATTCCTGGTAAAGAAACTAGTAAAGAACATCTGCCTTAACATCATGCTCTTTTAAGAACCACCTACAAGGGATCAAACTGGCAACAGAAACTGGAAAGATAAAATAGGAACCTTATAGGGCAGTAGTTTATGTTCACAGGGGAAGAACTACTCACCGGGGAAAGATAAGAACAGTAGCACAACTCAGAGAATGTAATCAATGTCAATGAACTGTACACACAGAAGTTGTTCAAACGGTGTGTGTTTGGCTGTGTATATTCTCAACAACAGAAAAATAAATTAATTTTTAAGAAAAAAAAATGAAAGACACAGTATACCAAAACAATAAAACACAGAGAGAAGACAGTGCTCAGACAGAAATTTACAGGTCTACATACCTAGAGTGATAAAAAGATCCCAAATCAATCATCTAAGTTTACAATTTGAGAAACTAGAAAAAGGGCAAAGCAAGTCAAGAGCTAAGGCAAGAAATCAAATCACAAGATCAGAACAGCAATAAATATAATTGAGAATCAAAAAACAACAGTCAGCTAAACCAGAAGTTAACTCTCTGAGAAGATCCATAAATCAACAAATCTTTACCTAGAGTGAATAAAAAGAAACAGTAGATGCAAATATCTAGAATCAGAAATCCAGGTGGAGACAATAACAACTGACCCTACGGAAATAAAAAGAATATGAGAATCTACAAACAACTGTACACCAAGCAATTAGATAACTTACATAAAATGGATCAACTCCCAGAAACTCATAAACTTTCCATGGTGATTCAAGAAGAAACAGAAGACCTCAACAGAACCATAAACAAAGAGACTCAGTCAGGAATCAAATTTTACCAAACATTTATAGAAGTGACCCCATTCCTTCCACCACTTTTCAAAAAAACACAAGAAAAAAGACTATTTATTAATTCATTTTATGAGACAAGCATTACACTGATACCACAGTCAGATGAAGATAGCAAAAGAAAACTACACAAAAACTGCTCATGAGTGTCTCTAACAGAACACTCGCACACCAAACCCAAGCACATTTAAAAGATTACACACCAGGATCAAGTAAAATTTATTCAAGGAATACAGTACTATTAAACCAATCAAAGAAAAGTTACATGATCATCTCAGTCAACACAGAGAAGTTATCTGACAAAATCCAACACCCACCCTTTCTTGATAAAAACACTCAACAAACCAGAAACCAAAGGGTAATTCCTCAGTCTGATAAAGGGCATTAGCGTAAACTCACAGCTACCACCATACTTCAAGGAGAACCACCAGAAGTTTTCCTCTTAAGATCTAGACTAACAGATGCTCCCTGTCTTGGTCATCTAGTGTTGCTATAAGAAAAATGCCACAAGTAGATGGCTTTAAAAAAGAGAAATTTATTTTGTCACAGTCCAGCAGGCTAAGAGCGCAACTTCCAAGTACCAGCTCCAGGGAAAGGCTTTCTCCACTGGCCCTGGAGAAAAGTCCTTGTCATCAATCTTCCCCTAGCTGAGGAGTTTCTGAGGCACAAAGAGATGCTCGCTCCTTTCCAAAGGACACAGTCTGCTCCCAGTACTGCTTTCTTGGTGGCAAACCCACTGCTGTTAAGTCGATTCTTACAGCTACCCTACTGGACAGAGTAGAACTGCTCCACAGTTTCCAAGTAGCACCTGGCAGATTCGAACTGCTGAGCTCTGGGGTTAGCAGATGTAGCACTTAACTTTTATACTACCAGAGTTTCCCTTGGTGGTGTGTGGTCACCCAAATCTCTCTACTAGCTTCATTCTTTTGTTATTTCAAGACTCTGCCTCAAGGCATAATACAATGTTACACACTGATTCCTGCCCCACCAATACAACTAACACCCTTCCTCCTAACATCATAGAGGCAGAGTTTACAGCATGAGGATTATCACACAATACCAGGAACCCTGACCTAACCAAATGGCTACACACATTTTTGGGGGGCACACAATTCAATCCATGACACTCACTCTTACCATGTTGTTCACATACCGTACTGGACATCTTAGCCAGAGTAATCAGGCAAGAACAAGAAACAAAAGGTACCCACATTGTGAAAGAAGTAAAATTACTGCTTTCTGTCGATGACATAATTCTATATATAGAAAGCCTCAAGGAATCCATAAGAAAGCTACTAATAAATGATTCCAGCAAAGCAGCGCTGTGCAGGATCAGCACACAAACAGCCGGTCGAGCTTCTCTGCTTGAGCAATGAGCAAGTGAAAAAGGAAATTAAGGAAATAAGTCAACCTACACAGCATTTAAAGGAATAAAATAACTAAGCATAAATTTAAAGAACGTGAAAAACCTGTATACTAAAAACTAGAAAACATTACTGAAACAAAGTAAATATGACCTGAGTAAATGGAAAAACGTTCATGGATTGGAAGACTTAGTAACATTAAAAGATGTCAGCACTAACCAAAGCAATCTATAGATTTGATGTAATTATTAAAATTCTAATAGCTTTCTTTGGAGAAATAGAAAAATTAATCTTCAAATTTACGTGGAATTATATGGGGCCCTGTCAGGGGTCCTGTTTCTCCAAAATACATGTCAACCTGGCTGGGCCATGATTCCCACCAGTACTGGGTGGTCATCCTCCACTTTGTGATCTGGCTAATTATCCTTACGTGTTGTAAATTCTCATTTCTGCATGTGGTTAGTGAGACGACTAGATTATGTTACGGAAGATTGGGTTATGTTTGTTATGTCAATGAGGCAAGATTTGAGTAGGAACCTAAAACCATGACTCAATTCCAACCCACAGCAACCCTACACAATGAAGTAAAACTGCTCCATAAAGTTTCCAAGGAGGGCCTGGCAGATTCTAACTGCCAATGTTTTGGTTAGCAGCCGTCACATTTAACCACCACACCAACAGGGCTTCCAGGGGTAAAATGCAACACCCTGATTCAGGTCACAGCCCTGACGAGATGTAAGGAGTTTTCCTGTGGTGTGGCCTGCATCACCTTTTATCTTTTAAGATAAAAGGAAGAGAAGACAATAGAGGAGGAGGGACCTGACTACCACCAAGAGATCAAAGCCAGAACTTGAACAGTCTTTAAATCTGGGATCCCTGAAGTGAGAACCTCTTAGACTCAGGGAAGGACTAACACATATGTAGATAGATATTCAAAGGAATTCTGAATTGTGAGAGAGTAAATTTGTTTGTTACAGTTATTTACTTGTGGTATTTCTGTTTTCGCAGCACTAGATAACTAAGACAGACCCGAAACAGACAAAGCAATTTTGAAAAAGAGAGAAAGAAAAACAAACACATACACACAAAGTAGGAAGACTTAACAATTCTTTATTTCAAATTAAAATGATCAAAACTGTGTGGTACTGGTATAATGATACCCAAATCCAAACCCACTGCTGTTCAGCTGATTCTCACTCATAGCAACCCTACAGGACTGAGTAGAACTGCCCCATAGAGTTTCCAAGTGTCTGGTAGATTCAAACTGCCAAGCTTTTGTTTAGCAGGTGCATTACTTAACCACTACACCACCATGGTTTCCAGTATAACGATAGACATATACATTTATGTTGTAGAACTAAGAATCCAGAAATAAACCCATATTCCTATTACACAACTGATTTTTAACAAAAGTGCTAAGTTCATTCAATGCAGGAATGTCTCTTTAATATACGGTGCAGGACAACTGAATTTCCACTTACCAAAGAATGAAGCTGGACTTATACCTCACACCATATGTGAAAATTAACTCAAAATGGGCCAAGAAATGGGCATGAAAAATATCGGGTAGAGTGGAGGAGTGTGCTGTTACAACGTGGAGAGAACAGCTAGGGTCACACAGCAAAGTATGTGTAAGTTTTTATGTAAGAAACTGACTGGAATTGTAAAGGCTCACTTAAAACAATGAAAAAATAAAAATTTGGGAAAATAATGGGCCAAGAACCTAAATGTAAGAACTAAAAGTATAAGACTCTTAGTAGAAAACACAAAGGTAATGCTTCAGGATCTAGTTTCGACAGTGTATTATTAGATGTGGCACTTAAAGCATAAACAGTAAAAGACAAAATAGATAAACTTAATTTCATCAAAATTAAATAATTTCATGCATCAAAGGACTTCACCAACAAGAGGAGGATGAACATATGTATTAGGAGAATGTTTTGGGGAACCACCATATAATGTGATTAACGTCACTGATCTGTACATGTCAAATAAATGCTGTAATAGCAAATGTTCTATTATAAATACTTTTATCCCATACAGTTTTCTAAGGAGCACCTGATGGATCTAAACTTCTAACCTTTTTGGTAAGCAGTCTTAGACTTTTTTTTATTTGTGACTGAGTGCAAGTGTACAATCCAGTTTAAATTTGCATGCCCACTTATGTGCAGCTCCTACTGCTTTCCTTGCCCACTGACAGCACACTCTTCCTTTCTGTTCTATAATGTCATATTCTCTTAACAATCTCCTTCCCCTCTTCTTTACCCTCTCTACTTCCCTCTAATAAGAGGACAGGAGGACAACAGACATCCTATAGATGCACAGAACCACAAAGTGCACACACAATATGGTCACTGTGTCCCTGAGTCCAATCCATTCCTGTCCGATGAGTTGACCCCAGTGACGATTTATGATCAGGGTCAGCATCAGGTCTATGGGCTATGCTCCCAGAGGAACCTTCGGCTCTTCAGACCATCAACTGCAGTCTTTCAGGGGAATTCTCAGGGTGAACTCCTTTTCTTCTTGTATTGCCTCTGGGACTCAACATTGTGAGCCCCGTCACGGCTGTCACTGGTTCTTCTATCACTGGCACCACCTGGTTCTTCTGGTCACATGTTGATGTAGTCACCCATTCACGTGGGTCATTCTGTCTTCTGGGTTCTCTTTCTCCCATGTCACTGTTGTCCTTGGTTATCATCTGTTCTTGCTCAGTTGGGACCATCTGATGGCAGCTTGCTAGCTTTCAAGACCCCAGGTGCCACTCACCAATATGAGGCGCAGAAGACTCTCTTAGCAGTAAGCAGCCTTAGCTTTTAACCACTATAGCACCAGTCTTTCCAGAGTCCTATAGTGATTCTCCTTTCTCTCTCTCTCTCTGTGTGTATGTGTGCTTTATATTGTATTATAAATTACCCTCAGGTGGTAAGAAAATACTTACTTGTGAGAACTTTGAGAACTCTGAAGATGGTATTAAATGAGTCCAAAGAAATAGCTTCACAAAAAGTAAAATTGAAAACAGGAGTTTTGCATGCAATTTAGGATGTCAGCAAGGTTCTAACAATTCTCTAAGGATACTGACATATATCTGAAATAAGTTAATATCTTAACTTCATTTTTTCCTGAAGTTTATTCTTGGCCTAAAGTCACAGCTCAATCTTCTTTTGTCAGAATGCTTGTCAGAGCTTATAGTTGTTATTTCAAAAATGGTTTACGACAATATAGAGGTGCAAAGCCACACACAATTAATGGTAAGGAACACAAACTGGAAGGAAAAGAAAGGAGGGAGGGAGGCAGGGAAAAAGGAAGAGGAAAAAGCGTAAGAGAAAAAATCTTTAAAAAGAGAAAGACAGTATCCATACAAAAATACATTCTTAAAACATTCAACTACTACCCCTAAAGAATGGCTTTTAATATTTCCATACTGGACATAAATGCCTTCTACAAAGATTTTTTTTCTAGTTCCAATGGTAGCTAATTATTTTTTTACCTGATTTTTAGATGAATCCACTGACATGGTAAAAAATAATTCTAGCGAGTAAAGTTACTATAACAAACTGAGTTATCCATCTAAGGAAGAAACTGATTTTATTTTCTTCAATTAATTTTATTTAGTAAAACACTACAGCTACAAATTCCCCTATGATGAAAATAAGGTACAGATGTCAAGTTTGTCTTGAATTTCTTTACCAATTTCACAAACCTCTGCACTTTAATGCAACAAAAAATACTGACAAAGAACTATGTGCAAAACCTAAGGGCTCTATTACAAATGATTATGTAGATCCCAGGCAGGTAATCATATCGTGGCCTAAATTCTCCTGAGCATAATCGGATCATACCACCTTTACTCCCATTCTTGCACAGCTAAACTTTTGGCAATAGAAAATGAGCCTGAAATTCATCTATACATAACAGAGAAACTTAACACAAGTTCACTCAATACTCTAATGTCCTTCCGGGCAAACATTACTAGGAAGAATATATTAATCTCACAGTTTATTTACCTGTTTGAACTGAATCTGATTCCATGTTTGGTAAAATATCAAAGTTTATATAAGACAATGTACAACGTCTTAGGAATGGAGAAAACAGAAGAAAGTTTATCAGAGAAATGCTTCAAGTTATAACAAAATTAAGCAGACTATTTTCTTCAGGTTTTTTGCAGCCTAGCCTGAGATAATTAAGAACAGTCCCAAGGAGTAGAAAACCTAGATACTGTTCTTTTCCCTAGAAGAATGCATCTACAATTCTTAAAAACAACCGTAATGCTGCTGGAAAGCCTCTGGTGAGATCATGCCAGAAAACAAAGTTCCAGGTATACCAACTAGGCACTAGGGTTGTTTACTGTTGTTAGCTGCAATCCGATTCAGGGTGGTCCCATGTGTTAAGAGTAGACTGTGCCATAGGATTTTCTTGGCTGCAATCTTAATGAAAGCACATCACCGAGCTTCCTCTTCCACAGTACTGCTGGCTGGGCTTGACCAATCAATCATTAGGTTAGCCACTGAGCACAAGCTGTTTGCTCTACTTGGGGACCTCACACCAGCGACCTACATTATCGCAAAGTAGTTATTTAAATGTGTACGCGTATTTGTACAACTTCATACATATTATGAGACTGTCATTAATAAAGAAAGCCTGCTCCTTGAGATTCTATCATGTTATAATGTGCTTTTATTTCATTAAGTTCTAGCAAACATTTTCCACAGAACATCTATACATCGATGGTTATACTCATCTTCAGATCTTCTGATGCACATTGTTAAGCTTCTTGTAAGTGAAATGTGTTTAGAAATAAACAGGTCTAATTTAGGACTTTTCTTTTCTTTTCCACTTTTATAGCTATCCATTTGGGGGTTTACATAGTTTCAGAAGAAAAGCAACTGCTAAGGTAGAAATCTCCATAAATGCCAGACCATTCACTAAAAAACAAACAAAAAACTCCTCAAGTTTTGATGATTCCTAGCAAACAATACTTAAACTCACTGATACAGAAGGGTTTCTACCTCTCTGTTAACACTGAGAAAGAACAGAGGATTACATAAACCAAGGCAGACGAGAACCACCACCATACCAGAGACATTTAATTACATACTCTGCAGCCTACAGTCATACTCAGAATATTCTACTAGTGTTGAGATTTTTCTTTTTAGTGGCCCCATTTCAACATATTTTATACTGGAGAGGTCATAAGTTTATTACTGTTGTACATCTCTGCATGCTGAATTTAAAAAAAGAAACAGCTGCCTCACTCCACAAAAAGCAAAAAGGGGACTGGGCACAAAGATTTTTCTTTACGATGATGTAATTTTGAATGTGAAAAGACGAAGCTGTTCAATCTCTAATGCAGAATAGATTATCCCTAATGAAATGGTATTATATTTTTGACAAAACAGTATTCACTAAATTCTGTGGTAATGTATACTTTAAAACAATTATTCACCCATAGTAAACTAGCGTTCAAGTTTTTTGTTTTTTTGTTTGTACAATGAACCACATAAGTGATAGAGTCCGTTGTTAAAGTTAGCTACTACTATACTTATATATTTACTATCCCAGAGTCAAGTTATACCTTTGCAAGAGGTCTTAAAACTTTTTATTGTGTGGAGATGGTTTGAGAATAAAAACTATCAGACTTCAAAAGAAGACAAGGAGAGGAATTCTGAGCAGAGGGTCTGGATGTGAAGAAGAACAACTTCCCAGTGTACTCGGAGCCATGTTTTCCTCCACAGCCTATCTTTCTTGTGTTTTTGACTTTTAAATACTAATCCTGTGAATTCCTAAAGGTCTGCTTACGTTGTTTAGCCCAACTCTATCTGAGTTATGGTACTTCTATACCATAAAAGACACATGGTATTCCAGTCTTAATCATATCAACTCCAGACTTAGAAAGCCATACTAAGGCAGCCTACCTCAAAGCTAGACAGTTCTGTTGCAAAATTTGTTCTTCTACTGAGCTAATGTCACATTATAAATGATTTTCATGTTACTCAGAAATTCTTTGGAGAAAATTTAATTTTTTTATTTTGGTCTAAATATGGGGTACATGTATCCCTGATGTGCATGCAAGACAATCCAGAGGTTTGTGGGTTGTGTGTTGGGGGGAAGAAATTAGCACTTGCATTTATACTGTTACCACAACCTTCTACATTTTTGTGTGATTACCGACATAATAAACCCAAAACTAAATCCACTGCCGCTGAGTTGGGGCCAACTCACAGTAATCCCAGTCACAACAGAACTGCCTCATAAAGTTTCCAAGGAGCACCTGGTGATATGATCTGACATAGCACTTAACCTATTATGCCATCAGAGTTTCCATGCACATAATACATGGGAACAATTTACATGGACAATTTAAGTACACCTAAAAATATCAGCTATATGCTAAAAGTTATGGATGAGTACAGAATTTAGAGGCCTCTGGTCTAGCTAATTTTTTTTTTTTTTAATTTTAGTGTATAGGGATTTTCCTACATGGTTACAGATCCTCAATAGATATTAAATATTCATAATCAATGCACCATCATATAATAATGGATCAATCTTGAACATGAGAGCTTAATGGCACCCAAATAGTCTTTCAAAATATCAAAATAGTAAGTAAATCAATTTTCTTGGCAAGAGTGCAGCTAGAAGCAGAAAAATGATATTGCTCTTTCTCAAGTTTACATTATGCAAGTAGCTTTTAATAATCTACAATCGTATGTATACACCCATGGACACACACACACACACACACACACACACACACACACAAAGGGGTAAAAAATCTATGGAGGGGGAAGAAACCTATGGAGATAATTTTCATTAGCACTCCAACTTAAATCTAAAAATTAAACCTAATTTTACTGACTATAAAAGGCCTAAAGCTGGATTTCTCAGAATATTAATTACTGCAGTGACCCCCAAAAGATATAACACACACTTTCAATTTGTGTTTAAAACCTGTATTCATATCTTTGAAGTCAGTTTTTCAAGTATATTACTATTTAGAGTATATCAAAACTACTATTAAAATGCTTTCACACAGTCAGGTACTGGAAATGCTATTCAGCAATCTGCCATACTGTGGTGGCCTGCCTCTTACTGTAATGCTAGAAGCCAGGCCACCAGTATTTTAAATAACAGCAGGGTCACCCATGATCAACAGGTTTGAGGGGTGCTTTCAGTCTAAGGGAAACACTGGTGGTGTAGTGGTTAAACGCTATGTCTGCTAACCAGAAAGGTCGGCAGTTCAAGTTCACCAAATGCTCCTTGGAATCTCTATGGAGCAGGTGCCCTCAGGGTCACCATGAGTCAGAATCAACACCATGGCAATGGGTTTGGTTTTGGTTCCAGTCTAAGACAGACTGAAGAAACTGACAGTCTACTTCTGAAAAAAATCTGCCAGTGAACCAACTCAACAACACAGCAAACTTCTATTAAAATATTTTAATAGAGACACAGGAAATGCTTTAAGCTTTTTAAGGAAGTGTTCATATTGTCATTAGTCATATTGTATTAAAAACAAGGAAAGGAAAGAATAAAGCTTTAGAAAACTGCTGTATCTAGGATTCTTAAAAAAGGCAACCACATTTAAACTGGGTTTACAAAGCACTTGTCAATTTTCTATTATTCAAAACCACAACAGTCTTACCGAGCACAGTAAAAATTCTCACGTTATTTACTAATGATAAGTCTAGTGATAAATTTGAAATTTAGGTCAACATTTGTTAAGAACTGTTTCCATCCTCTAGTTGATAATTAAAACTTTGGGACCAGATTAGTACTAAAACCCACACCAAACTGCTGTAACCATAATCTGACCATTGTATTCTGTCTTGAGGACTACAATTTAAGAAGAAAACTAAAAAACTGTAAGAGTCAGAATTGATGAACAAATATAATTAAGTATTCAAAATTATGACACAAAGAATGGTACAAAAGAACTAAGGATTATTAGCCTGGAGAAGAGAATACTCAGGAGAGAGGTACATTGTGCTTTAAATGCCTAACGGGACTTCATGTCTATAAGGATATTACATATTCTAATTGGCCCTAAATGAAGAAATACATGGTACTAGATTTCAGTTTCAACTTTTCTAACACAGGCATCCACAAATTCTGATAGGCCAGAATACTGGAGAATGTTATAAAGCTGAATAAGGTGAATTTAGAAGTCATCCCAACCTAAAATTTTGTGTTAATCAAAGACTCAGGAACAGAACTGGAACTTGCTTAAGACAATGTTTCAGCACTCTTGTCGTACTCCTCCGGATGATTATACCAGCTTGGCACGTAGGGGAGAGGGCAGAGAACTTAAAATAATCACAGCTGTTGTTTGTTGTGGAGCTGATTTCAACTTAATAGTCATCACAAGCAACAGAGTAGAACTGGTTTGCTAGGCTGTAATCTTTATGGGAGCAGATCACCAGATCCTTAGCCCGTAGAGCAGCTGGTGGGTTCAAACCTCTGATCTTTTGGCTGGCAGCAGAGTGTCTAACCATTACATCACTAAGGCCTCTAATCACTGCTACTAACTACCAGAATAGCTGTCAGCCAGATTACAGTAGGAAAGAAGGTAAATCAACTACCTCTCACTTAAGTGCCAGGGCTGCTAACCAAAAGACTGGCAGTTTGAATCCACCAGGTGCTCCTTGGGAACTCCGTGGGGCCGTTCTACTCTGCTCTAAAGAGTTGCTATGAATCCGTTCGACGTGACAGCAGTGGGTTTGGTTCTCCTACCTTTAAGCAATGTCTAGAGGCCAGTAAACTGTAGTGATTTTTCAGTAGTTTCACTGTGGCATTCTGTTGTCATTGAGAATACGCACAGCATAAACATATCATCGACCATTTCTACATATACAATTCAGAGACAATGATTACATTCTCATCTGCCTTTTCTGAATGCTCCTCCTCCATTAATTTAAATGCACTGCCTCCTAAGGTTCCTACCTAATCTCGGAAGTTGCTGTTGTCACTTCGTTCCCACAGAGATAGCTCTTAAAAGAGCAAAATGCTCAAAACAGACATTTTTCACTAGATTAGCTAAACTATGGTTTGGCTTTAAGAAGATTTCCCAGGATATTTTCAGCATAGATTTTTAAAATTATCTCAGGACAATAGTTTTGAGGAGTCATCCAGCCCACATGGCTCCAGAGGAGTCCATAAAAATCTTCAATTCTATTCTACATTTTCCCCCTTTTAACCACTATGGAAAGCAGTGAAGAAACTTTTTTTTTTAGTCTAAGTTTCTACTTTGTTGGCTTTCACTTTAAGAGTTGGTTATTAGGCCTTAAATCTTACCTCGCTAGCTAATATCAACTATTTTTTTATGCGTTTTAGAAAAAATTGTTTATAGATTATTTTCCTAGCTAGTTAGCAGTCTAGCTTCTCACACTGTCTATACCCTCTTCCTTTATGTTACACTCCCCACACTTAGTACGCGATCAAGTTATCAATCCTGAGGGCACTTCTGCTACAGCCGAATAAGCCCAGAAGTTGGAGTTAGCCGGTGACTAGCCCACTGGTCTTATGAAAGTTTTTAAATTTCCTTAATTACCTCACTAGTTAAGGGGGGGATCACATTTACCACAGAAAGCTGACATGCAAATTAAACTGCATACTATAGAAGGAAAAAGTTCTTGCGTACATTACTCAACAAATGATGAATGAATCCATATAATAATTTTAAAACAAACACATTTCAGCAAAACATTCTTGCCAAGAATACTACCAATTACATGATAAAGATTCTCAATTACTGAATGGACCATTAAAATTTAGTATTTCCTTGGCCAGTTTCTTGGTCTCCTTAAGCAAAACAAAAGAGGGCTGGCTCATTCCCCTTCAGCCCTTTTTCCTAACTCTGTGATTCTACAACATTATGTAGTAGGTAGTGCGAGATTGTGGGCTCTCTTTTCCACCCAACATGCAACCTTACCTCACAGAATTAGCTCCTTGGAGACTGCTTATTTAACTGGCCATCTCACCAAACATAAAAGGCCTCGCTTTAGGCACAGTAAATAATTAACTACTCTTTTTGACCATTATTTTGTTTTGACATCTGAAAATCCAGAATGTTACTGCTTATATTTTAACGATGAAAGGAATTAAAATAACTTTAAGGAATTGTTACATTATTTTATTTCCATTGCCACCTCTGTGAAAAAGCTGACATGAAATTTTTACAAGTAATAACATAAGAAACTAAACAAGGATAATAATGAAATCAGCCTTTATCATGGAACTCAGATCTTTGTCCTCATTCAAACACGTTGATCTAGGAAGCCAATGTCTAACAGGAGGAAAAACTTTCTTCTCTCTTTTTATTATTCCCTGCTTGACAAAACTTGTATTCTTCCAATTTCTGACACAAGCTACACAGTGTTGGGCATAGAATCAAAGGGAATCCAGGAATCTGGTCCCAGCAACACTCATAATTTGCTGTATAACCTTGAGCAAGTGGTAACATTCTGGGCCTATAAAACGACAAGTTTGACTAGGATTATCGCTCAGGGTTGAACTATTTACGAGTTTTGTTAGTCATCTGGCAACAGCCAGTGGTCTGCTGGCTTAAAATAGTTCGTGTTGCAAGGCAGTCAGTCATTTTGCAAACCCAAAGATTCTGAATTCTTAGCTTCCGCTTTACCACAATTTTGAAATCTGAGTCAGGTCTCCTTATCCCAGTAAGATGTTCCGGTGATATGATAAAGTGTACATGTCAGTTCTTCACAAACATTTGAATTGATTTTTGGCTGGAGATACAGACACTTTTATAAGTCAATAAACCCTTGCTAATTCTTTTTACAAAGATATCATGAAATTTTTATAATAAATTATTTCAGACATTTAAAATGATTCTACTTACAAAAAAATACTGTCTCCTAGATATAAAATTAGAGACACAAATTAATGTATAATATGTATTAACTGTAACCTTGTAGCATAAAAGTTCAAAACTGAAATCCAATCTGTTCTACTGACCAAGAGGATCACAGGTCATGATGATGTAACATCAAAATAAATCAATTTTTAACAAATACTCACTAAGCCTAGCATTGTGCCAACTTGTCAAAACTGTCTATCTTTTTTGAGGTAAAATGTTGTACTGTGATCCCTGAAGACAAACCAATCTGTTGACAATAGTTTGCTATCTGTCTACCTAACTACCTATCTAGTCACCATCTTTGACAGTGAATTGTCACAAAGCAAGACCTTATATCAATGTTCCAGATAAATGGAAGAGCAGTGGTCTTTAGCTACCAAAACACCCATCCCAACTCCTGAGATTCATGGTTGCTTTAAAGTACCCAATTGCTTTTGAATAAAATGGGCAGGAGAAGTCAGACCACCCACTATATTCTCATAGGAGTCTAATTACCATAAAGACTATGATAAGTTCGTAAAGGAAAAGAAGTTAAGTTTCACTTAAAGAGTGGACTCTGCTTTGTTTTGAGCCTTCAACGAAACAGCTACTGCTTCTAGACAAAAAGAATATAGCTGAGATTTAAAAAAAAAACTTTAAAAATCATCTCTATGATGATAAACCTTGTGTAACAAATTTACCAAGGCTCAGGTACACTCTTATCGATACTTTCACTTTTAGATCAGTAATATTAAATGTCCATGTAAGATCATTCAGAAGAATCAAATTATATTTTGAGTCACTGTATGAACATTTACATTATACATGTTAAAGGAAACAGAGCAATATTATAATATTTTATTGGGTTTTTAGTGAAAGTTTATACAGCAAATTAGGTACTCATCTAGTAATTTCTGTACATACTGTTCAGTGACATTGGTTACATTTTTCACAATGTGTCAACATTGTCTAGGCGTCTATTAGTAACTGCCTATGAGGCGTTCACTTGACATTGCATCAGCCACCCAACTGGCACAAAAATTATAAATATTAAAGATCTTTATTGGTTCTCATCAAAAAGTACAATTTTTTAACCATTTGGTGAGAAAATGGACATTATTAGTAATGGTCCCAAGCAACATTTTGGAACGTTCCATTTTTTTTTTTACCTTTATTATTTTTGTTCTAACATGTTATTAAATCCTACCTACTCTTCTACTGTGTTTCATTTTCATAATTACCAGTTCAGTTCAATATTTACAGAGACCAGCTACCACTACTTATCATAATCACTCTGTTTTATCTATCCCATATCCTAATGATCTCCTGTAACTATTAGGGCTCTGGTAATACACTGGTTAAAAGTTCAGGCTACTAACCAAAAAGTCAGAAGTTCAAATCCATCAACAGCTCCTTAGAAACCCTATGGGGTCGTTCTACTCCATCCTAGAGGGTCCCTATGGGTCGGAATCAACAACTGCAATGAGTTTTCGTCAATGTCCAATGTCCTGTCAGCTACACTCACTTTTCTTCTATGGGTCCTGGCCCAAGGGTACCACCTGGTGGCCAGCAACAGGAATTATCCTTCCTGTTAAAATGACAAGGCCCTCCTTGGAAACTTGTTTATGAGCTGCTATCTATCAGCTTGATGGCAGCAGGTACAAAGAACAGCAGACCAAGCTTTCTGGTTTTGCACAAAGCTCAATTAATTCAATCTTAGAACTCTCACCAGCTGAACACATGCATCTTCTTCAAACTGTATCCTCTTTTCTCTACTTTCCACATACAGCCAACACATTTGAAAAAAGTACCTTTCTATCTACACTAAAAAAAAAAAGTTCCCTAACTGCAGCCTAAGAAAGATTAGGCTTTCCTAATTCACCTGTAAGTAGACACATGACACAGTAAGCTTGAAAGTAAAAATTACTCTTAATAGAGAACGAGGATCATTAATTTCAGACCTTCCCTTCAGAAACTACACTTTGTCTCTCTAATTGAGCTTACACTTTCTTATCAGACTTTACGGCAGAACATCTACTGTTACTGTTTTATACAACAAGGGGTAAAACAACAGGTATTTAGAAAATACTAGTTTGTACCATTTCACTATGCAGTTATCACTTTAAACAGTGCACTTTAAACAGTACACAGTATTTCAACTAGTTTAGGAGTAAAGGACCTTTTAGGCTAGCCTGGGAATTTGCAACTACTGCTACCACTGAAATTCAGGACTATTTTTCCCACAGAAACAAACCACCGAAAGTTGTCTTATAAATCGATACACTGCCTATACAACACAACAGTAATTTCTCAGTTCTCTAGTCCTTTTAAAAGGATTTTTAAAAATGCTTCTTTTTTTCTTGTTTTCTTTCATCTTGAGCGTGAGTACTTAAAAAAAAATCTGTTGTTGTTAGGGGCCATCGAGTCAGTTCCAATTCATATGATCTTATCTATGACACAACAAAATCCTGCCCAGTCCTGCGCCATGCCCACGACTGTTACTCAGCTTAGGCACAGTGCTGCAGTCATCTTGCTGAGGATCTCTTTTTCACTGAACCTCTACTGAGCAGGATATCTTTCTCCAGGGACTGATCCCTCTTGACAACATGCCCAAAGTACACAAGATACAGTCTTGCCATCCCTGCTTCTAAAAAGCATTCTGATTGCACTTCTCCAAGATGGACCTGTTCATTCTTTTGGTAGTCCATGGCACATTCAATAACCTTCTCTAACACTTCAATTCCAAGGCATCACTTCTTCTGTCTTCCCTACTCACTGTCCAGCTTTCATATGTACAGTGTGACTAAGGCACACCTTAGTCTTCACAGCAACATCCTTGCTTTTCAATATTTTAGAGAGATCTTTTGCAGATCTGCCCAAGGCAAGGTATCTTGATTTCTTGACTGCTCCTTCCATAGATGTTGACTGAGGATCTGAGTAAAACGAAATCCTTGACAACCTCAATCTTTTCTCTGTTTATCATGATGTTGCAGACTAGTCCACTTGTGAGGAATTTTGTTTTCTTGATGCTGAGGTGTAATCCAGATTGAAGGCTGCGGTCTTTGATCTTCATCAGTGTATTCAAGTCCTCTTCACTTTATGCAAGGTTGTGTCCTCTGCATAACACAAGCTGTAAATGAGTCTTCCTTCAATCCCGAGGCCCTGTTCTTCTTCATATAGTCCAGTTTCAGGTTATCTGCACAGCATACAGACTGAATAGATACAGTAAAAGGATATAGCTTTGACACATAACCTTTCCTGACTTTAAACCATGCAGTATCCCCTTGTTCTGTGTGAAAAATTGCCTCTTGAGCTACAGATTCCTCATAAGCACAATTAAGTGTTCAAGAAGTCTTGATCTCCATAATGTTATTCGTAACTTGTTATGATCCACACAGTGGAGTCCCTCTGCATAGTCAATAAAACACAGTAAATGTCCTGGTATTCTCTGCTTTCAGCCAAGATCCATGTGACATCAGCCATGACATCCCTAGTTCCACACCCTCTTTGAAATCTGGCCTGAATTTCTGGCAGTTCCTTATCAATACACTGCTGCAGTTGCTTCTGAATGATCTACAGCAAAATTTTATCTGTGTGTGATATTAATGATATTGTTCATTAATTTCTGCATTCAGTTGGATTGCCTTTCTTGGGAATAAGCATAAGTATGGAATCTTTCCAGTTCGTTGGCAAGGTAGCTGTCATCCACATTTCCTGGCACAGAGAGTAGGTTACTTCCAGTGCTGCATCTGTTTGTTGAAACATCCCAACTGATACTCCATCAGTTCCTGGAGCCATTTTCATAAACGCCTTCAGTGCAGCTTTGAGTTCTTCCTTCAGTACCCACTGGTTCCCGAGCATATGCTGCCTCTTGAAACAGCTGACTGTCACTCAGTTCTTTCTGGTACAATGACTCTGCATGTGTTCCTTCCATCTTCTTTTGATGCTTCCTGCGTCATCTAATATTTTCCCCATAAAATCATTCGCTATTGCAACTCAAGGCTTGAATTTTTCCTTTAGTTCTCTCACCTTGAGAAATGTGGAGCATTATTGTTCCCTCTGGTTTTCCATCACCAGCTCTTTGCACATCATTATAATACTTTGTCTTCTTTAACCATCTTTTGAAATCTTCAGTCTTTTACTTCATCATTTCTTCATTTTGCCTGAACTACCTCATGCTCAAAAATAAGCTTCAGAGTCTCTTCTGACACCAATTGGGTCGTTTCTTTCTTTCCTATCTTTTTAATGACCTCTTGCTTTTTTCTTGTATGATATTTTTGATACCATTCCACATCTCATCTAGACTTCAGTCACTAGTGTTCACCACATCCAATCTATTCTTGAGATGGCCTCTAAACTCAGGTGGGATATACTCAAGGTCATATTTTGGCTGTAGTGGACTTGTTCTAGGTATTAGGCATGGGAAATTCAAATATAAAAAGGCACAATTTATGTCCTCAGATAACTCTACTCTCTTCTTGTACCCACGCTACTATCATCTCTCATCTTGACTATTCTAACCTTCTAGCTCATCTACCTGCATTCAATCTGAACCTATACCTACTCTAATCCATTGTCCGTGCTATACCCAAAAACCCACTGCTGTCGAGTCAATTCCGACTCATAGCAATCCTATAGGACACAACAGAACTACTCCATAGAGTTTCCAAGGACAGCCTGGCAGACTAGAACTTCTGACCTTTGATTAGCAGACGTAGCACTTAACTACTAAGCCATCAGGGTTTCCACCCATACTATAAGCACAGTGGTAGTTTCTGATCACAAATTTGATGTTGCCCCTTGCTTAAAATCCTTCAATGCTTCTGCTTCCTCTTAGGAAAAACTCCTTTGCATTGTCTACAAGCCTCTGTATGACCTGGTTCCTACCTGTCTTTTCAGCCCTCCTTATAACACCATATCCCCCACTCCATCGCTCATACTCAGTAAACTTCCATTGCACCTGCAGTTCCTTCCCTTTCTGTCACCAAATTACCTCTGCTTATTCTTTAGATGAGGAGACCTGGTGGTGTAGTGGTTAAACACTGAGCTGCTAACTGCAAGTTCAGTGGTTCAAACCCACTAACTGCTCCACAGAAGGATGTGGCAGTCTGCTTCCATTAAAATCACAACCTTGAAAACCCTACTGAACAGTTCTACTCTGTCCTATAGAACTGCTATGAGTTGGAATTGACGTGATGGCAACAGACTCCTTTAGATTTGTTACTCCCTTAGTAGAGAAGCCTGCCCTGGTTCTTGCAACACCAGTTACAGTTGAAAATTCAGATTTCTCTGAGTGATCATTTGCTTAGTATGTGTCCCCATCCAACTATAAACTTCACAAAATTAAGGACCGTAAAGAATACACCTGTTTTTGGTCATCATGGTATCCAGAGTGCCTACCACACACCACATATTCAAGGTATATTTACTGAATGAATGATTGACTAACAGAAGGATAAACCAAGACATAGAAATATGAAAAACTTTGCAGAAAGAATAGAAAGTATAGGAAAGGAGTGCTAGTTGCTGGAATATAAACTAGGAAGTGGCACAAAGTAAAAGTCAAGAAATCAGCATGGGTTAAACCATGGAAGGTTTTGTATGTCATGTTAACAACTATTTTTATCTCTAGGGCAAGGTGGAACCCAGGAAAAGTTTTAAGCAGAGGAAATGACATGATCTGTTTTACATTTCAGATAGTTCTCTTAGGCTGCATGGACAGTGAAGAAAGGATCTGAAAGCGCAATGAGACAGATGAAGGGCCAAAACACGGCAGTAATTTAAGAACGGAGTGTAGAGCCAACCTTGGGGACCAAGTGATTGAGAAACTTCCAGGGTCAGAATAACTCTAAGGTTGTCAATTAAGATCAAATGTGATAATTAATGTCAAAGTCCTTTAGAAGTACTTCACACATTACTTTCCTTTACACATATGCATCTTACTTTTCCAGTTAAGACTATAAAAATCTTGAGAGCTGGGATCAAATGTTATGTATCTTTACATGCATGACAGCATTTTTCAGAATGTCTTGCACTTAATAAGCAATCACAAGTTTGATCAAACAAGTTGAATGGATGGTATGGGATAAAAAGGACAACCAAGTTTATGCCCTACCTCATTCTAAAAAGGATCCGAGGTTGCTAACACGCATGCTTATTTGGCCACTCCGTTGTACTGTCTCATTAATGATTTTGTTTTCCTCACTCATGTCATTCCCTGATTATATATAACTCCTCTTCTACCACTATGTGCTCATGTATCTATCTAAACCCCATTTCTCCTATAAGACCCAACTCAAAGCACCTACTTCCTACTCCATTAAATGTTTCACTCATTTCAACCCAAATGATCTTCCCCTTCTTGACTTGTCTTATCACTTATCATACAGATCTACATTATAGTGTCTGCTGTATCTCCAACTAGACTCTCATTTCAGTCAGCCTAGGGCCAAAAAGGAGTCTTGGTGGCACAGTGGTTAAGAGTTCAAGTACTACGTAAAAGGTCAGTAATTCAAATTCACTAGCCACTCCTTGGAAACCCTACGGAGCAACAGCTCTGTGCCATTCTATAGGGTCACTATGAGTCGGAACTGATTCAATGACACCTAACAACAACAGGATCAAAAAGTTTCTGGAGATATCACGGATAACTTTAAATGTGAATGAACTATTAGGTATGACAGAGAAAAATTCTATATGGTGGTCATTCTTTTTTTAATGTAATAGAGGAATCTGAAATAAGATCATCTTAAACATAAAATAGCCAAGCCAAGTGCCGTCGAGTCGGATCCGACTCAAATACTGACACTCAATTTTCATAAATTAAACTTCATTAGTTGATTATTTCTATGATATATTTACCAATGAAGTTGTTAACATTTTAAAGTACCTGAAGAAAAGCTTGAAATCTCTGTACCTTCTTTTTATCTCTCAAGTACTTAGACCAATGTCCAGCATACGAGTGAAGACACGGTACAGTACAGTAGATAAAAGCAGCCTTTGAAGTCTGATGGTGCTTGGCACACAGAAGTCACTAAGGATCTGACCAAAAAAATAAATGACCTAGATTTACTTATTCCAGCTCTGAAACATTCTGGTTGTAAAACCATGCACACACTTAATTTCTCTACGTCTCTGCTGTGTCATGTGTAAAAAGGAGCAGGTATAATTTATCTTACCAAAATATAAGGCTGTTTTAGAATTAATGAAACAATTATGTAAAAGTGCTTAAACACAGTGCCTGCCACACAAAAAATAACAGCTACTACACAATAAATAGTGGCTATCATTATCACTAGCATCTCTGCCTGAGGCAAACGGTTAATATGCTTGGCTGCTAACCAAAAGGTTGGAGCTGTGAGTCTGCCCAAAGGCATCGCAGAAGAAAGTCCTGTCAATCTACTTATGAAAAATCAGCTACTGAAAACCCTATGGAGCACAGTTCCACACTCTGACACACGCAGGGTCATCATGAGTCAGAGGAGACTCCATGGCAACTGGTGACAGTGAGGATTATTATAAACACTACCACTATATACCACTAAAAACACTGCCACGGAGTTTATTCTAACTCAAAGCAACTTGTGTGTTGCTGACTAGAACTGCACTCCACAGGATTTTCAAAACTATGACCTTTTGGAATCAGATTGTCAGGACTTTCTTCCGAGAACCTCTGGGTGAGTTGACACTGCCAACCTTTTGGTTAGCAGTCTAATTTTTAACCACTTATGCCACCCAGGGACTCATTCATGTCATCAGTCATTAGGAAAATAAGAAATTAGAAAATTTCAACATAAGACCACTACACAGACACTAAAATAGCTATAATTAAAAAGACTGATAATACCAAATGTTGGCAAGGATGTGGAACTGAAACCTGCTGAAAACTGCTACTAAGAAACCAAAAAGATGCAGCCATTTTATAAGTTAAATATACACTTATCATGTAATAAAGAGAAATAAGACTATCTCTAGACAAAAAACCTATACACAGAAGTTCATGGCAGTTTAATTCATTGTAACCAGAAACTGGAAACAACCTAAATACACGTCCACCAACTGATGAATGCATAAACAAATAGATACAGGATGGGATACTATTCAGTGATAAAAAGGAACAAATTATTAAGACATGCAACAACACGGCTGAACCTCAAAAAGCATTATGCTAGAAAGTCAAACACAAAAGACTGCATATTCTATGATCCCATTTATACGAAATTCAAAAAAAGCAAAACCATAGTGATAGCAGATCAATGGTTATCTGTGACTAGGAGTAGGAGAAGACAGAACTGACTGCACGAGGGATTATTCTGGGGTAACAGAAATGTTCTATACCATAACTGTTGTAACATGACTATATTTTTCAAAACTAATCAAACCGTACACTTAAATTTATGAATTTCATTGTACCTATATGCCAATTAAACGACAAACAAAACTGAACCCACTGCCATCAAGTTGATTCTGACTCACAGGATGGGGTACAACTGCCCCAAAGGGTGTCCAAGGTTGTAAATCTTTATGGAAGCAGACCGACACATCTTTCTCCCTCAGAGTGGCTGGTAGATTCCAACTGTCACCAAGCCTCCTTATATGCCAATTAAGTCAACAAAAAGAAAAATTACAAAGATAGAACAAACAAGTCATCACTTGGGTCTCTTTCTACAGAAGTTTTTGAAAACAATATAATATGTTTTACTAATCCTTTTTAAGATAAAAGTATGTGACCCTAGAATCATTATTAATACATGTTATAATCTGCTCTGGTAGACTGGACAGATTAAAACATGTTAAATGGTCACCACTGTCAGTCTTTACTGTCAACTAACTCAGGTACGCAATAATCAAATGTCCTTTTTATTTCAAAGATAACTACTGTGCTCACAGATATATGGTATTTTTCTTCATCTGTACTTTAAAATTTTAATTTACATCATTATTCTGACAGGTTTCTTAATTAAAGTTATTACTTGTTTATTATCAGTTTGTTCTTAATACCACATTTATGTAGGCGAGGTCTAAAGAAACTAGATACGATATTTAGATTTCAAGCAAGTGAATATGCAATAAAATAAACCGTACCAGAAGCAAACACAGAACTGAACGGCATTAACTATCACAAAAAAACCTTTGGGAATACACAAAAGCAAAACCAAAAGATAGCTACAAAGTAACTTACAGAGCAAACTTGGCCCACAAGCATGTTCACTTTGGATTGCATAATGTGCCCAAGATGAAGAGGTTTCCATATCTAGATTTCTAGTGTCTCTTCAAAAATCACAAGCTCTGGCAGTCCTAAACTATAACTATCAGCTACGCCTGAGAAGGGACTGCACCTTGAGAGAGGGCATACACTCTTCAGTTTGCCTACTGTCCACTCAGTACTTGCCTGGCCACATGCACCTAAGTTTTCTTCTAATCGCCTCAGCTACCCATAACTAACAGGTGAAGTTAGAGTTACATTGAAGGAGTTCCCCCCAGGTTTATTATGTCCAGCTTCTCTTTGCAGATAAACCAAAAATAAAAACTCTGCTTATTAGTAACAGCAAAGTATAACACAGATGCTTCTGAAAATGTACACTGAATGTTGATGATGTGGCATGGTGAACATTAAAATTATTAGTAATTTATTTCCATGCTAAGCATCAACAAAACTCACTATCTTCATCGAAGACATTTCCAGAACAACAAAAATAAAGCTTATTTGGCTTCTACCATAAAACTGAGCCACTAAGTACAAAAAGAGCACATGAAGTACAGTTAACATTTTAGCAAACAGGTAAAATAAAACATATCAACGAAAAGGGCAACTACAACTTTGAAGTACTTACTAAGATACCTCTTTCTGTTCCCAAAGAACAGTTTAGAGAGTCCTAGACACAACAACAAAAAATCAAGCAGACTTACCCGCTCTGCAGGTGCCTCCTCTCCTGGTAGGCATGCAGCAGCAGCACAGGCTATTTCCATCATAGCTGAGCCGGTAGGAGCATCTGTCGTGGATGAAGACCTGGGCCTGCCTGACTGCATAACAGCTGCCATCTCCTGGCCAGATTTCCTGTTGATTTGAGGACTTCCCTTTGGGGCCTCTGGCTTGCCCCGCCTACTATGTAAGCTTGTCCCTCTCTTCATCTTGGGAGGCACTCGGATCTGCTGCAAGACTCGATTCAGAGCTGTGGGGTGGGTGGGGACACCATCAATCTCAGCACATGCGTTCTGGTTTTCCAGATCCACTTCAGGTTCTGGATCTGCCTGAATTTGCTGTACATCGTGTGGAGACACTGATGACCTCCTGCGCTGGTGCTGGAAGAGATGCTTCAAGCCTTGGCCAATCACATTAATGTTCTCCAAAGCATTGTGGGTCATTTTAGACAACTTTTGTTCTGATTCTGTCTGTTTTCTGGCCTCTGCATCTTGAGATTTGCCTCCAGGATCAGGGTCCTCATAAAACTGTTCACTGCCTGAAGGCTCCATCAGTACACTTAATATGCTTATTTGCAAACAGGTTTTTTTTTAAAACACCAAGACTGTCAAATTAGGTAGGCATTTGCTTCAACAGTGACTACACATGCAGCTGTGAGACGGAGGCTTCATGCCTATCTAATGTGTAAAAAAGTAAAAATAAAAAAGAACCTCGTATTATAAATCCATGCAGAAACACCAATGTTACAACAAAGAAAAGCATGCAGCTAGCCAAACAAATAGGCACTGTCATTAAGCAGCCTTTAATCAGAAGATTAAATGATAGTTTTCTAGATAGTGGAGAATGATTATTTTCTACAACAGGAGAAAACAGCCCAGCGCAAGTACACAGGAAATGAAAACAGCAATGTTTAAAAAAAATCCCTACAAGTTTCAATATATGAAGAATTAGATACTAGAGGAGTCATCTAGGAGCAAACACTGTAACAGCAGTTGACAAAAGCCACTGATTGGGAAATCCAGAAAGGCCAGACCATTCAATGTGTTCAGTCTAGCTGAGGCAATCTGACCTCTCTCATTTATAACCACAGCTGATTTTTCATATGCTGAAACCAGCAGAGTAAATTCAAACAGTAATAGTGAAAAACTGATATATCAATCTAATCACATGTGAATTTTAATGAAAAACAGGCATTTCTTGTTACCATTCATATTTATCAAGTTCACTGGTAACTAGAAGCAACAAGTTCGCTCTTTAGAAAAGACAAAGGAAATATAACTCTTACAAGTTGTATTTCCTGCTAAAGTACATACAAATGATCTTTCTGGCACCATTACTAATGAATGGTCCAGATAGAATCAGACTTCCAAAAAACTAGAGCTTGCTCAGTACCAGCTATTAAGAAAGGAGATTCAAAGAAATTCCTTTCTCTGAATAGTTCCACCCTTGACAGAAGCCTCCCATATATCTACATAAACTCAAAAGCAGAGACTATAGTAACTGGATGTGACAAAAAAGTAGAGAAAAGGAAAGGTCAAATAGTAACCACATACCAGTATTAAATGTGAGCAATTAAAAGGAAGCTGAAACTAAGAGAGTGTCAGGTCAGCACATTACTGAGATCACATGCATAAAAAGGGGGAAGGGACATGGCAGGGACAAGATTTTTCATAACAGGAAGTATTTCTTTTAAATTGAGTTTATGTAACTATGTAAAACAAAATTTATTAAAATACAGAGCTCACTATGGAGAATAAAACATTGCATAGGAGGTTCTTTTTTTCCACATTTTTCCTCCCCACACTGTCAAGTACCTTGAATAATCTAAATTACTACCAAAGCAGCATTAATGTGGTCCTGTTCTGGGGTATCCGGACTCCGTGCCATCAAGTGGCAATCCAGAATCAAAAAATAACTGGATGTAGGAATTCACTACCAACTCCAGGTTACTGAAGTTGAGGGGAACAGGAATGCAAACCCACTACAGTTTGCTTCCTGCTGACTACTCTTAGAAGACTTTCCTACCATATGACACAGACATGTAATTCTTGGCATTGTGGCTTTGCTGTCTATACTCTCTCATGCCAATTTCCCCATCTCCTGACCACTTCATGACTAAGGAGCACCAACAGTTAAGAGACATCTGTCTCTCACCAATATCTTTCTACTCTCTAAATGTCACAAAATTCTTTGTTCCTAAACTAGGCAAATGAAGAGCAGCCGGGAAGGCAGGAAATGTCATTGCCTATAGCCCAAATTCTTTCTGATCCCACTGCAATCATGGCATACTACTGCGGTATCTCACCTTTTTCCTGACTGTGCACTGCTTCCCCCAACACCCTTCCTTCTTTCCCTTTGGGAGAGCCAATAAAGAAACTCTTACCCTTACAACAGTTAATGGCTGCCTTGGTCTCTACCGACCACAGCTTTCTGGGGCTCACCGTGGTAAAAGTTTGGCCAGTAGTGTATACACTTGTCTTTGTTCTCCTCATGAGTGTTTACTGGCAAAAAATACATGTCACTAAATTACTTCCACTCCTGAAAAGCAGCGAGCTCCACAAAGTCAACAGGTGAGGTAACTATGGCACATTAATCTAGCAGCAGTGCCTATCAACTACTCTTTTTTGTATTAAATGACCCTGAAAAGATGAGGAGACGTGACAGCAACAGGCTTTTAACAAGGAGGTAGCTTACTCTTTTCCTTAGCTATATAAAACAACTGCTCTGTTGCTGTTGTAAGAAATACTGAAGTTTATCCTATGACATTCAGACACGCCATCAAACAATGATGGAATGTTATTAAAATATTCCTTCTTTGTATAACACTAACTAAATAACGGCTTTGTTGTTGTTAGATGAAAAATTTATACAAGTTTACCTCATGCCATCAAAGAATGATGACAAGGTTATTAGAGACACTAATAGTTTAGCAGAGACACTACTTGTTTCACATACAAAGATACTAGGAGCTTATTATTCAGCAAATCTGTTTCTTTTGGCAGAAAGAGTGGCTTCTTATTAAAACATAAACAGAGAATATGGTACATGTAAAACGTCAGTAGCTAACTTTATGTGAAATTTCACTAACAGTTCTACATCACTTATTTTCAAGTAATTCAAAATAATGACTACACACAACCAGCACAATTTCTTAGGAAAAATCTAGCTAGCAGGGAGTCAATTTCTAAGCCAAGGCTTGTGCAAGCTGTCTTCACAGCTACAGATATTAAGTAATGGAGTGGTAATATATTCTAAACACAAGATTTGCCTTTAACATACTAACTAATATAAGCTCCCAAATCAAGGAGCCCTAAAGAAATCTAAAATAAGCTTTAAACATTAGATTGTAACATAACAATTTTGAAGCAGAAAACCACTGCACTGCTTATAAAAATGTAATTTGGTATTTATAATTTTAACAATCACCGGTATATTACAGCTGTCGTATCAGCACAAACAAGAAAATTGGTCAACATTTTGAAGCTTGATAAAATTCTATGCAGGCCAACAGAAAATCTTTAGATTACCTTTCCATAAATGCCAAATATTATGCAAGTTCAAATACTGTTCCAAAAATACAAGAAACTGGAATGCTGTAATAATTAAAACTTCTATAAAATCACTAACAGCAAGAATGCAAGCACTGAAGAAATTCAATATAGTTTTTTAGGACACTACTATTTTATTCTGTAGTAAAACTCAAATAATAATAATAATTATTATTGTTCAATTCATGAAATTCTCCAAATAGTCACATTGAGACCTCCAGTTTAACATAAGCAAGTTCAACTGCAAAGCCAAAAGTGCTTTGGTAAGAAGGAAATGTCGGCTTCTTTTTTATCCACTCAGCTTTTCTAAAAAGTAAAGTTCTTACAAGTAAACCAAAAATAAGTACAGAAAGGGAAAAAAAGGTCTAGTAAAAACAGGAAAGAGAGAAGAAGTAAAACAGAAAAAGAGGGAAAGGCAATCCCTACAGAGATGATATTTCAGCAAATTTTGTTCAGTTCTAAGAATTCTGAACAATTCATTTTTCTACTACACCTTGGCCAAAGACATAAGAATACACCACCAGTTTACACTTAGGAAATAAGTTGTTCTGTATTACTACCAGACATAAAAAAAGAAAAGTTATGTTTTAAAAATTCTGTCAAACGCTTAGAAGGCTACATTGTAAGACCATTACAAATTCTACACAAGTTATCTTTACTTTTTCAAGTTTTTGTATTCAGTTTTTTTTGTTTCAATATGATAGATTTGGTGACCAAAGTCTTTTGGTTTGGTCATGAATACAGTTAATTTCACTAACTGTAAAAAGCCGGGTACTTGCCTTCATCACTCTTCCTCAAACACTTCTAAGGTTTACAGGATCCTTTTAGGATAAGCTGAAAAGAAAACATGAAGAATTATGAAGTGAGAAATTTACAGAAGCAAACTTATCTATTATAGATACCTAGAAAACACTGAAACTACATACAACAAAATGTTAACAGTGTTTCTCTCTCACTGGTAAGAGCAAAGTAATTTTTGCTAGTACTTTTCAAGATGTATTTTCTAATTCTCAAAAAAATTAGAAAAATTATAATCAAGAAAAGGTACTCCTGAAAAACTATTTACTTGTTAGCACTTAAAAAATAGTGGCGTATGTCATAAGTAGTAATGAATATTTTAACATGACACTGAATTAGAAATAAACATTCCACTTCTAATCTTAAAGTAATATGAAATATAAAAGTACATGAAAACAACATAATTTCACCAGCAAATTTTTTTCAAGTTCCTTCCAATTCCGTATTTGAAATTTTGTATTCACGGGCAACTCTAAAAAACATATCCACAACGTACAACTGAGAAGACACACTGAAATTCAAAGTATCCTGGGAAACTAGCTCACAGGTATTACCAGAGAAGTAATTCAATTAGACAAGTATTTCTTAAGCATTTGCTATATGCTCAGAATTATACAGAAACTGACAAATCTAGGATGAAAAATAAGATTTACATACTTGAAATGTATGAAAAACAGCAAAAAAAATTCAGTGTTAAAATGTGTACAGACAACTAAGGTTACCATCAGAAGTCAGAAAGGTCAGTTAGGATTCAACTGTTTGGGAAAGTCTGATGAAGGAAAAGAGGCTGGAAAAGGGAACACAAAGTGGAACATTTAGAGTAATGAACTATTCTATACCAGACTGAAGTGGATATATGACTCTATACATTTGTCAATATTATCTTCATAAAAACCTTCAAAACTAAGCCCAGGAGACAGAAGGGGCCAAATGACCCAGGGACTATACCAGCATGAGGCCAGAACTACTAGACAGTGCCCAGCCACCTCCAATGTCTGCCTTGACAGGCAATACAACGGAGACTTCCTGATGTGGTGGGAGAAAAATGGGGGTACAAATCCAGAATTCTGTTAAAAGAACAGACTTGACAGCCTAACCATTTGGAGGGTCACCAGAGAGCATCATCCCTCATCTCACTCCTAGCCTAGAACTGAAAACAGCACTGAAGACACCTCTTCAGACAAAAACTGAACTGGACTCTAAGACATGAGACTGTCAGAGCAGCTACCCTACAGTAATGAGATGTGAAGGTGGAAAAGAAGGAATAGGAAGTTGGCTGAATGAGTATGAGAAGTACAGAGTGGAAAGAAGGACTCCGCTGTCACAGGGCTGGCATAGCAGAGTTGCATAGAAGTCTCTGTGTGGGTTTTATACGGCAAACTGACTTCGTTTGTAAACTTTCACTTAATCACAATAAAACATAATTAAAAAAAGAATAAAAAAAATCTTTCAAAACTGCAGCTTGAGGCTTTTTTCCTCCAATTCTTTCAGCTTGAGAAATTGCTGAATGTGTTCTTCCCTTTTGGTTTTCTGTCTCCAGATCTTTGCACACTTCATTATTTTACTTCATTTTCTTGAGCTGCTCTTTGAAATCCATTCAGTTCTTTCACTTCATTATTTCTTCCTTTTGCTTTAGCTACTTGACATATGAGGCTAAGTTTCAGAGTCTCTTCTCACATCCATTTTGGTCTTAGCTTTTTTTCCCTGTCTTTTCAACAACCTTTTGCTTTCTTCATGTATTATGTCCCTTATGTTATCCCACAGCTGTCTGGTCTATGGTCGTTAATGTTCAACGTGTCAAATCCATTCTTGAGGCAGTCTCTAAATTCAGGTGGGACATACTCAGAGTCGTATTTCAGCTCTTGCAAACTTGTGTTAATCGCCTTCAGCTTCAACTTGAACTTGCATATGGGCAACTTACATTCTATTCCACATCTGGCTTCTCCATCATATCTTTCCACAGATATAGACAATTTGATTTCTGTGCTTTCCATTCAGTGAGGTCCACGTATACAGTTATTCTTTATACTGTAGGGGAAAAAAAGTATTTGCAGTGAAGAAGCCCTTGGTCTTGCAAATTCTATTACGTTATCTCTAGCATTCTTACTGATGAAGATTAAGAACCACAGCCTTCAGTACAGATTGCACCTCAACACCAAGAGAACAAAAATTCCTCACAACTGGACCAGTAAGGAACATCATCATAAATGGAGAAAGGACTGAGGTTGTCAAGGATTTCATTTTACTTGGGTCCACAATCAACGCCCCTGGAAGCAGCAGTCAAAAAATCACAAGATGCACTGCACTGGGAAAATCTGCTGTCATGATCTTTCTCAAATATTGAAAAATAAAGATGTCACCTTGAACACTAAGGTACACCTGACCCAAGCTATGGTATTTTCAATTGCATCATATGCATGCAAAAGCTGGACAATGAACAAGGAAGACAGAAGAACAACTGATGTCTTTGAATTGTGGTGTTAGAGAAGAATGTTGAATGTACCACGGACCACCGAAAGAACAAACAGATCTGTTCTGGACGAAGTACAACCAGAGTGATCCTCGGGAGCAGAGAGGGTGAGACTGCATCTTACAAACTTTGGACATGCTGTCAGGAGAGATCAGTCCCTGGACAAGGCCATCATGCTTGGTAGAGTGGAGGGTCAGCGAAAAAGAGGAAGACTCTCAATGAGAGGGACTGACACAGTGGTTGCAACAATGGGCTTAAGCATCAAAACGACTGTGGACATGGCACAAGACCAGGCAGTGTTTCATTCTGTTGTCTATAGGGTTGCTATGAGCTGGAACCAACTTGATGGCACCTAACAGTATCAGCATTGTTTCTATCACTAAGGCAGTATTGTCCAACTGATTGCTGTTTCCAACTTTCATATTCCAGCAGTAATTATTAATGCATCTTGACTGCACATTTGATTGGTTTCAAACTACAAAAGCTGGTAAAAATCTTAAATTTCTTCCATCTTTGGCCTTAGTGGTTGATATCAACCAGTCTTCCTTGTAGGCATACGGATATTATCCTATTACAGACAGCATCACACTTTGGGTAGATCTTAAAATGTTCTTTCTGATGATGAACGCAAAGCCATTCCTCTTCAATCTTTCATTCCTGGCATGGCAGACCATGAATGATTCAAAATGGCCAATACCAGTCCACTTCACCTGACTAATGCCAAGGACACTGATTCGTAGGTGGTTCCTTTCATTTGTGACCATTTCCAATTTTCCTAGATTCATACTCTGTACATTCCATGTTCCAATTATTAACAGATGCTTGCAGCTGTTTCTTCTTATTTTGAATCATGACACATCAACAAATGAAGGTCCTAAAGCTTGACTCTAGTAATCACATTATTAAGGTCAGCTTGACTACGAGGAGGTATGTGAATGAAAAAAAAAAAGTAGCTAACACTTATTAAGCGTTTGTGTACTTTGTGCCAGGCACTATGCTAAATGTTTTCTGAGTATTCCTTATCTCATTTACTTTTGACAAGAACCCTGAGTACCTTCCATCCTGAGAGGCGTATCTTTCAGCACTGCACCAGATAACGTTCTGATGTTATTCATCAAGTTTTGACTAGCCAGTTTTTTCAGAAGTAGATTGGAGATCCTTCTTCCTAGTCTTAGTCTGTCAGCTCCTCTGAAACTTGTCTATCATGAGGGACCCTGTTGGTATTTGAAGTTCTGGTGGCACAGCTTCCAGCACCACAGCAACACACAAGCCATCACAGCACAGTAAACTGCTAGGCTTGTGGTGGCAATTAAAGTTAGCTATTGTAATAATAAAAAAGAAAAGCATGCAATCCCCCAGTCTTTAGATAAAAAGATTACTACAATTAATTGTTGGTATTATAACAGTATCTGTTTTGGGGTGGGAGTGGGTGTCTGTATGCTTTTTTCATGGATGAAATCTAACTCTTGATTTACAAATAATTCTAACAAGCTTAGTTATTCTAATAAATAGAGGATTGTAAGAAGCACTGCACACAAATAAGGGTTCTGTAAACCATCTAAAGTACAAGAAAAAAATAAAAATGATGCCACTTTAATGTACATATGTGCCAAAAGAGAGGGAACACCCTATAGGATCACTATGAGCTGGAATCAACCAGGCAGCAACAGATTTTTTTTTTTTTAATAGGAGCATTTCTTACAGATGCTGCTCTGACCTGGTCAGAACTTACTAGCATTTCTGGACCATTAAAACTGCTTATTTAATCACTCATTCAGCCAATGTTACTTTATATCTACTCTGGCTAAAACTGTGAAATACACCAACACATACAAAAAACCTAAAGTGCAGGGAAGCACCTATTATTAAAGGGACTGTAGGTGTTAACCTGGCAAAAAGAAGAGGGATGGCTGTCCAGGCAGAGGAAACAGCAGGTGCAAATGCCCTGTGGTGGAAGGCAGAACAACGAAACAAGGTACCTAAAGAAAACGAGTATGACCTAAACAGTGAGAACTGGACAGATGCTGTATGCTACCACAATGATACAGCAATTCCTACAGATATATTTGTTCATCATATTTTTATGCAAATAATGTGCACACCTGCTATATCTGTATGCCACCCATGTGCTCCCTCTTTGCAAGGTATTCCCAAAAGCAGGGCTATGTCAAATTCTCTTTTACCTGTTGCTGTTTAAAAAAAAAAATCAGTAGTTTCATGCTTATGAAAACAGGTGAGGAATACAGCTGGCAAACAAACGTAGGTATGCATTATATGCATAGAAATACAGCACATCTTAAAATACCAAACTAAACACAGTAAGAGTATATATAATTCTAAGTGATGAGTTCTCTTCTTCACAAAAACATCTCCTGGATGTCACCAAAATGTGCTTCAAGCTCTTTGTATCTAACACTTGGCTCATGATTTTGCCCTCAAAACCTGTCTTAATTCAGTACTGCTGTTCTCAGGCTCTGCTGACCATGCCTCCTAAATATTCTTGAATTAATTCCTTTCTCTCCTCTCTGTCAACACCACTTTTATTTAGCTAAGTAAGCCACCATCATTTCTGATGTAGACAACTAGTTTCCTAACTGGTACCCCTGTGTACAAACTCTGGTACCCTTCCAATCCATGCTCCACTTTGTAACCAAAAGTGTATTCTTGTCAAAAAGCAAATCTGACTCCGTCTTCTCTTGTTTAAAACCCCTTAATGGCTCCTTGTTCCTCTTAGGATACAAGCAAAAATTTCTTAACGTGACCTACAAAAACCCTCTGCAGGCTGGCCTATCTCTACATTTCAAAACCATGTTCCTTCTTCATTTAGCACTCGCTGTTCAGACCGTATGTCACAGATTGCATTGTATCCCTCCCAAAAATGAGTGCAGCAATTTGGCTGGGTCATGATTCTGGGTATTGCGTGTTTTTCCTATATGTTGTAAATCCTGGTTCTAGGACATTAATGAGAGATAACAGGTGGCAACTGAGTTAGTGAGGCAGGACTCAATCTGTAAGACTGTACTGTGCCTTTAGGCAATTTCTTGGGATATAAAAGAAGCCAGCGGAGACACAAGAGGACCTCACAAGTAAGCACCAGAAGCAGAGCATGTCCTTTGGACTTCAGGTCCCTATGCCTGAGAAACTCCCAGTCCAGGGGATGACTGAGACAAGGATTTTCCTCCAGAGCTGACAGAGAAAGCCTTCCCCTTGAGCTGGCGCCCTGAATTTGCACTTTTAAGCTACTGTACTGAGAGGAAATTAAATGTCTCTCTGCTAAAGCCATCCACTTGTAATATTTCTGTTACAGCTGCACTAGATGTACCACACTGGCTCTAATTAGGTTCTTTGTTTCACCATACTCTCCTTTAGATCACAGGGCCTTTGCACCTGCTGTTCTTTCTGCCAAATTAACAACACTACATCTGCTACCCAAAAGGTCTGCAGTTCAAATCTGCCAGGCACTCCTTGGGAACTATGGGGCAGTTCTACTCTGACCCATCATTATGAGCTGCAACAGACTCATGGCAATGGGTTTGGTTTTTTTGGTACTCCAATCCTGGAAACCTTGCTGACAGAGTGGTTAAGTGCTACGTCTGCTAACCACAGACAGCAGTTCAAATCTGCCAGGTGCTCCTTGGAAACTCTGTGGTACAGTCCTACTCCATCCTATAGAGTTGTTATAAGTCAGAAATGACCTGATGGCCCCAACTCTGGTAGTGTAGTGGTTAAGAGCCTTAGTTGCTAACCAAAGGCTGCCAGTTCAAATCTACCAGGTGTTCCCTGGAAATTCTGTAGGGCAGTTCAACTCCATCCTACAGCATCACCAAGAATCAGAATCAACTCAATGGCAACAGGTTTGGTGGGGTTTTTTTTTTGTTTGCTTCCTCCTTTTAAAGAAGTCCTGGTGGCACAGTGGCTAAGGCCCAAGGCTGCTAGCCAAAAGACTGGCAACTCAAATCCACCAGCTGCTCCTCGGAAATCCTATGGGGCAGTTCTACTCTGTCCTACAGGATTGCTATGAGCTGGAATCAATCAGATGGCAAGAGACTTTTGTTTTTGCTTTTTCTATGTCTTTAATAGAAGTATTTTTTAGGATGCTACTCTGACCTACTCAAAACTTACCAACACTGCCATTTGTAATACCACGGTGCCATGGTTGCAATTTAACATTTTATTTAATGCTAATTTAATATTAATGTCTATCTTTTATGCAAGACCATAAATTCCAAGAGGGAAGATATCACAACAGTTTTTGCTCCACATTATATCCCGAACAGATTAGGTATACAATCAAAGAAAAAAAAGTTACATGAGTGAATAAGTGAATGAACCATGCTCAAGAATCATCACACACAGCCCAGACTGCCTAAATTAAAATTTAGTTGCGAGCAATCACAAAACACCACCACGTCAAGCTGTCCTCACAGTGATCCTTCCTATGTTTAATTTCCTTTAGCAAGATCCATTTAGCTACAGATAACAAAATTTAATCACCACAGGCTTCCTATTTACATGACTGTATGATAAAGAATTGGGCTTTACCTAAGGTAATGTGGTCTGAAGAAATAACCCTTGGAACTTTTGAATTTAAGTGTCTGTGACTCCAGACCACGCCTACATAATAGGTTATATGAGTTTATGAGGTAACTCTGGGACTGGGGGCTGGCCAGGCCAGAAAGACCCACCACTTAATACCTCATGATCACCTCCTGGTATAAGGAAATCTTCAATACAAGCTCTGAATACAGTTTCATGGACTTCCTGGTTGGTAAGACATCCATGCATGTCACAGTGTATTCCTTTTTGGGACATGAAAGCTCCAATACTAGGAACTCTCCCAGAGTTCATCCTGTGTGTCTCTTTATTGGTATCTTGTCTTCTTCTTACAACAAAGCTTCAGTAGTCAGTATAGTACTTTCCATGAGTTCTGTGAGTCATTCCAATAAATTATCAAACACAAAGAAGTTGTGGGATCCAGCAGGTCAGAAGTCAAGGAGTCCAGGTGGGACTCCCTGCTTATGGCTGGCATCATGATGGGGTACAGGGAAACTCCTGAATCTGCAGTCAGCACAAGAGTCTAGAGGCACTCTCAAGCTTGCAGCTGGCATCCACTTTTCAGCAGCCTGAAGCACAGTGTCCTTTTAACTGGTGAGATCTAACCTAACTCTGGATGGACAGGGTCAGAGTGCTAGAAGTGCTGCACATTGCAGCTGGTCTCAGAGAAGTGAAAAAGTGGGGATTCTGACTGAATGCTAATGGTCAGCCTCATAATGAGGAAGCCATCAAAAACTCAAACTCAGACGGTGGTGTCAGAGCAAACCCATGTGTGCAGGGCAGAACTGTTTCACAGAGTTTTCAAGGCTGTAACCTTTTGTAAATACAGTGCAGATCACTAGATCTGTATTGTAATCCAAGCCACTGGTGGTGTAGTGGTAAAGTGCTAATCAAAAGGCTGGCAGTTCAAATCTACCAGGCACTCCTTGGAAATGCTATGGGGCAGTCCTACTCTGTCTACAGGGTCATTAAAAGTCAGAATCAACTTGATGGCAGTAGGTTTATTTTATTTTTTCCTTTTTTTAAAGGTGGTAAACTCTGGTGGCTTAGTGACTAAGAACCATGGCTTATAATCAGTTTGAATCCACCAGCCATTCCCTGGAAACCCTATGGGGCAGTTCTACTCTGTCTTATAAGGGTCACTATGAATAGGAATCACCTGGACAGCAACAGGTGTGATGTGTGTATGTGCGCGCACATGTGTGTAGGCTTTGGTTCTGTTTTTTTTTTTTTTTTACGGATGTCTGCAAACCAGAAAGCTTTTGGCTAGTATTTGAGTGCTTAACCTGCTACCCTAACCAAGACCCTCAAACTTCATTAAGTAATCTAAGATAAAGTAATCTAAATCTGTTTGACTGCAGTTTTCATAACAAAAATTTTTTTTAATACATCTTATTGTCAAGTTCCAAAACAATGAAAATAAATAAATGTATTTTTTTTTTAAAAAAAAGCTCAGTGGGAAAAGGAGGAGAAATTAGGGCAAACTCTGGATGAAAAACCCTCTGCCACCACACAGAACAACAAAGACATGTTCCCCACGAATTCTGGCAAGGCCAATCCTCACCCTCATTCACAAAAAATTCTTGAAAAGCTTCCTTGGCGTAAAGAACCCCATGCCATTTCACAGCGACTATTTTAAAACCTGATTATGGACGTGGCAGATTGGGAGAGTTGGCAATTTTGATGGTAAGCAAAGTTCTCAATGATTTTTCAATAAATCCAAGTCATAAAACAGCAAGTACTGTAATTCACAAAAAAGTAAAAAAAGTGAATGAACATAAAGCAAGATAGTCTGCTATCAACAGAAATTAATAATAATTTAGGAAAAAATAAACATCTGAGAAATAATGAAGGTTAATGAGAATGAAACCTTGGGTCTTCACATGTCCAAAACAGCCAAATAATTTAGTATGAAATTTCGTAACAAAACTACCTCATTCTTCAAATTGATTCATCTCTTAAAGCAAGGTTAACAGACTACTAAAACAAAAATCTAGAACTAATTTTACTCTGCTGAGAATAACTTACTAACTGTATCAACATATAAAGTTTCATTTTATGATCTTTCTCACGTGGATTTTTCCTAAATTTTGGCACCTACCATCATACATGATATAAAAAGAATGAACGTGTAATAAAAGAGTATTAATCATCTCAAACACTGCTGGTACGAATGTAAATACTACCACTATTCTGGAAAACAGCTTGGTAATTTCTCATAAAACACAAATTTGTCATACAACCCAGGAACTGCACTCTTCAGCAGGGAAATGAAAATTTATATTCACATAAAAATTGATACATGAATGTTCTTAGTAGCATTACTAGTAATAATGAAAAACTTGAAGCAACCCAAATGTCCTTAACAGGTGAATGGCTAAATAAACTCTGGTAGCAGCACACCACAAACACAAATACTGAACAATAAAAAGGAAAGGAAAAAAACAGGACTAATGACACTGATACACACAACAACTTGGATGGATCATGTAAGCATTACACAGTCAATGGGGAAAAAGCTAATCACAAAAGACATACTGTATGTCTCCATTTACATGACATCTTCAACACGGCCAAACTACAAAGATGGAGAACAAAAAACAGGAAAGGGGAGGGGTATGACCATAATGGGGTAACACAAGGGAACTCTATCTTGGAAGAAGTAAAACAAGAGCGCTCCTTGGAAACAAGGATGGCAATACTATATCTTACATGTCTTACAAGCTTTAGACATGTCAGGAGCGATCAGTCACTGAAGATGGACACCATGGCTGGTCAAGTAAATTGACACAGTGACTGTGACAATGGGCTGAAGCATAAAAATGAGTGTCGGCACGATGCAGGACTGGGCAGTGCTTCATTCTGTTGAACACAGGATCACTATGAGATAGAACCAACCAAACAGCACCCTAACACCGCCACCACAAGGGAACTCCTCTGTGGTGATGAACAGTTCTCCAACCTCAAGGTGACAGTGATTAAATCAGATCAAACTGCACTGAACTATATAAAATTACACACACATGTACATACACACAAATAAGTGGATGTGAAAACTGAATGAGGTCTATAGTTAACATTATTATAACAACATCAATTTCAAACACATACGAGCAAAAGAAAAAAACAGCCAAGAAAGTTACGAATTAGTTCCTGAAACAAAACAGTGTTACACAACCTCATGAACTTATCCAATAAAGATTAACTAGCCTTGGGCTTTGAAGTTTTAACTACGGTTCAGTCTACAGTGAAAATATTGGCTACCCTTCCTTCTCAGCTGGGAACTCTGGTTGGCACAGTGGTTAACAACTATGGCTACTAACCAAAATGTCAGCAGTTCAAGTCCTCCCTGGAAACGATGGGGCAGGCAGTTCTACTCTGTCCTGTAGGGTCACTATGAGCCAGAACTGACTCAACTGCAATGGGTTTTTTTAGTTTTTCCTTTCAACTAGCTGATTAACTAAATCAGCAGCAACTAGTAAGGAAAGTACTTCTGTATGAGTCATCAGGATCCTCTTGCGTGAAGTCTGAAAAGAAGAGTGAAAGTACAAAGTCTCAGAACCCAGAGCAACACCAATCTTATCTGGCTAAAAGAAACTCCAGCCATCAGTACTGAAAATGCAAAGTATGTATATGGGCCAAGAACAGTACACTGATACTGTGTTTCAGTTAAAAAAAAATGCCAAAGGGATTTTACATTACTGTATTTTCATGATTCTAGATCTCATCGATTAGTTAAAAAGCACACCTTTAACCTAATAACAGCTTTTAGGGGAATGGGGGAATGCTACTACATTAAATGTATGTAATACTGAAACAATAAAATGCAAAACAAGGGGTGTCTCTTAAAATTTTTTGTTGTTGTTGTTTTATATGATTGAATGAAAATGTACATTCCCATATAAATTTACATGCCCACCTATATGCAGTTTCTACTGCTCTCCCTGCCCAGTGACAGCACACTCTTCCTCTCTGCTCCATACATGTCTTATCCTTCCAACAAACTCCTATCCCCTCCTCTCTACCCACTCCCCTTCCTCTAGTAAGAGGTCAGCAGGATGACATGCTATAGATGCATAGAACCGTAAAGTGTACACATGACATGGTCACTCTGTGTCACCAAGTCCAATCCATTCCTGTCCAAGAGTTGACCTCTGTTATGATTTATGGACAGGGGCAGCATCAGGGCCACAGGGATGTCTCTTAAAATTAAGAAAGTAAGGAATTTATGAAGTATCTTTGTACTTACCCAACAACTTTTTCAAAGTCAGAGTTGGACAGAACACCACTTTTAGATTTTTACTTATCCCCAAATCTACTGAGTCTTCTAGGCAATCAATGACAAAGCTTACAATTATAAATTATAAAGCTTATAAAAGTTTACCTTTTGCAAAGATGTGGTCAAAATGCAAATATGTCAAATATAACCATATCAAGGACAAACTCCACCAAAACAAAAAGTTTCAAAGTACTACATCAACCACAAGAAATAATCTGCTAAACTTCATATTCTTCAGAGGTTACAATAGTACTCACTTCCAGAGGTTCACTGTGAGGATTAAATGTAAAAGTACTTACAATAGGACCTGTAATACAAGCTTTTTAAAACGTTAAACAACCCTTTTCAGGAAATGCTGGGCCCCTGTTTAGGCAGTGGCAGCAGGGCCCTGGTTCCTCCCATCTAATGTCTCCCCCTCTGAATGCTGCGGCAGGTGCTTCTCATTACCCTGGGCACTGAAACCCTACATTTATACGTGGGAGGTACCTGCCTGTCACTCAGTTTTCTGCTCAGCTGGTTAGAAAAGGAAATCACCAGCCAAGCCTACCTATGAACAAATATACGGCAGCAGAAAGATTAACAACTGAAGACAAAAGCTAGTATGAGACTATTATTCATCAAAGATTTTGGAGATCTCTTGTACAGCAGCATCTCACAGTTGTACAGTTTCAAAGTATCTCTTCACATTATCTCACTTGATCATGACAATCTTGTAAGCTACTTGCTATTTCACATTTTACGGAGTGAAAGGAGGCTGAAGTGACATGTCAAAGATTACACAGCCAGCAAGTGGCAGATGGAACCTAAGTCTATGACTACCAACAGTTACCTCTCTAAACAATTAATGGGGACAGGTTTTATACAAAACCTATCATCCTCCATGGATCATCTTCCATGATACTTCAGCAAATGATTGGCAGCTTCAAGATAATTAAAAAAAAAAATTAGAAATCAAATAATACCTTAAGAATCATTTCAAGTGTAACCTCTCATTTTGCATTATGTCCTTACAAAAAAAAAAGTTTTCAGTATTAAGGACCAAAATGTTACTGTCCTCACATATGAACACCTGCAAGCAGGTACAGATCAAGGATCAAGTTTGTGTGGAGAGCAAGAATAAAAGGATTAAAACACACGGATCCTAAACTACCATTTGTTTTGTCCGACTACCTCTTGGTTTTCAACATTATTTGTTAGGAAACAGACGACTTCCTTTCACAGGACAAATTTAAAATCTCTTACGATAGCTTTAATGCTTTTACTTTTAGTAACTGATTCTCTTATAAAAGAACCTTACTCATGCTTAAAGACATATGTAAAAAAAATTCATTACTTCTTCTCACACCCTTCTAAACAATAGTACAGTATAAAAAATATATACACTATATGGTAAATTGATGGAAATAAATATAACAATAACCTGATGGAACAAGTACAATTTTGTAGTCCATAGTCAATTTTTCTTTGAAATTCTGACTTGCCCACAATATAATTTCCTTAATTTTGCCAGAACACACAAGCACTGAAAAATTTTTGTAGACATTGCACTACAATGACCACATTTAAGCCTCAAATACTCAGAGAGGAAAAGACACTAACTCTAAATCACGTTACCTTGTCAGTACTGAAACACTTGTTAAATATACAGATATATTTTTATTGCTTAAGCCTTGGTAGTGCAGTGGTTAAGAGCTCAGCTGCTAACCAAAAAGTCAGCAGTTCCTATCCTCCAGTCACTCCTTGGAAACCCTACGGTGTAGTTTCATCTCTCCTACAGGTTGCTGCGAGTTGGAATTGACTCATGGCAATGGATTTTTAAACTTTATTTAAGCAAATAAGTCATTATGATGCAAATATGGAACTGCAAATAATCAGTGTAAGACAAACTATAAAAATCAATTAATGAAGTAATTTTTCTACGAAATTTACAATTTACCTTTTGACTCTTGCTCTAACAAAGCTTGGCACTGCCTCCCCCCCAAAAAAACAAACATGGCTAGGATTTCAATCATTTAATATTTTTTCCTTCAGAGTGCCTCACACACAGGTGGTGCTCAAAAAAGATGTTAAACTTCCCAAAAGACTTTAAACTTGCCACTAATCTCCGCATACCATGATTATGGAGGTACATACACCAAACCCAACCCACTGCTATTAAGTTGATTCCAACTCACAGTAACTTTAAAGAACAGAGTAAAACAGCCCCACAGGGTTTCCAAGGAGCGATGACCTTTGAAAATTGACCTATGCCAGGTCAATTTTATAATTTTTTGCCTGTCCCTCACCAATGACAATGGAAAATACTTGTAACAGGCACCAGAGCAGAGATTTCATGACATAAAGCAAAGTAAGAAATTATTACCGGTAGCTGACTTACTCTAACAAACAAATCCAATGATTAAAAAAAAAAAGGTTAAATAATTGAAATCATTTCTGCTCTTCTATCTTCAGGAATCAACCATGTATAGATATTTCACGTCTTGAATTAAAACTTAACTCTACAAAATACTAAACATCCAGACAGAAATTTTTTCACAATATATTGTTAAGTGTAACACTGTAGAAAACAGGTAACAAAACAGTATATACACTATTATCCAGATACAAATATGTGTATGTAGATGGGTTTGTACCTGTGTCTACTGTGCACATGTACACTAAAACAGTAACATTGGTTACCAGTGAAAATCATCATAAAATTATAACTGTCTGCCTTATATTTATTTGAGCCTTTTCTATTTGTAGAAATACATCTAAATGTGTTAATTTATTATCGGACAAAAGTAACAGTATTAAAAACTTTTACTTCACTCATCTAGAAATGTCCAGATTGTCTAGGATTTGTACAAATGAACACACATGCTTTTCCAACCATCTTTGCCTTTTCTCCCAAAAAGGGGGAAAAAAATACACCAAATGGGTTTATTATAGGGCCCATGGCCCGCACGACATTCTTTTAGAGCTTTCACAGAAGCGGGAAGGGGTAAGAAAGTAAGTGGAAACACTAAAGAATTACTATTTTAAACAAGGATCCTGTATTGAAATGACTTACAATGTCACTGGGGAAATAAGACTTAAAATATAATTTGGAAAATCCATTTTAAAAATAGGCAAAAGATCTGAATAAACCTTTTCCAAAGAGGATACAGACGTGGCCAATAAACACAGGAAAACATGCTCAGTATCATTAGTGATTTAAGGAAATGCAAATCAAAACTACATATACTAAGATACCACTCCAGAGCACTAGACTGTCTAAGACTAAAAAGACAATGTAACAAATACTGAAAATAACATACAGAAACTGGAATCTCCACACAACACTAGACTCCATGGCAATCAGTTTGGCTTTTTGGTTTTTATACATTAATGACAGGAATGTAAAAGGGTACAGCCAACTTTGGACAGCAGTCTGGCAGTTCCTCATAAGCTAACCATAAGACTTATCATACAATAAACAACACAATGTCATCAGTCTGACCTACAGTGATCCTATGGGACAGAAGAGAATTGTCCCACAGGGTTTCCAAGGTGTAGCTGGATTTGAACTGCTCACCTTTTTATCAGCCTTAACCACTGCATCACCACGACTCTAAAAGTTACCATAAAACCATTGCTGTGGAGTCAAATCCAACTTACCATGCAACCCAGTAATTCTACTTCTAGGGACACAAATGTAGTCCACACAAAACATTCACAGCAGTGTTATTTATAACAGTCAAAACAGAATCAGTCTAAATGTTCACCAATCAAGGAATGGATAAATAAAATGCGGTACACATCCATAAAATGGGATATTATTAGGCAACAAAAAAGAACTAAGTACTGATATATGCTGCAACAGGAAACCCTGGTGGTGTAGTGGGTTAAGTGCTATGTCTGCTAACCAAAAGGTCAGCAGTTCAAATCCTCCAGGTGCTCCTTGGAAACTCTATGGAGCAGTTCTACTCTGACATCTAAGTCAGACCTGACTCAACGGTAGTGGGTACATACTACCACATGGTAAACCTTGAAAACACTACGTTAAGTGAAAGAAGCCAGTCACAGTAGCCCATGTGGTATACGATTCTATTTATGTGAAATGTCCAGAACTGGAAAATCATAAAGGAAGTAATTAGTGATGGCCTGGAAGTAAGAAGGAGAGGAAGAGGGACTGCTTGGGTATTAGGTTTCTTTTTGGGGTGATGAAAATGCCCTAAAGTCAGACAGTAGTGATGGTTGCACAACTCTATGGATATACTAAAAAATCACTAAACCATTTAAAATGAGTGGACTTTACGGTCAGTGAAGTGTATCTCAATAAAGCTACTATAAAAAGATATTAACAATCAAGGAAAATGGACATATAACATAAGAACTCTTGTTATCTTTGCAACTTTTCTGTAAATCTAGAAGTTCTAAAATGAAAGGTTTATTAAACATACATATATTCTTTGTAGAAATGAAAAAGTTCACCCTCAAATTTATAAAGAATGGCAAGAGGCACCCAATAGCCAAAACAGTTTAAAAGAATAAAGTAGGAATACTCTTCTTCTGATTTAAAAACATACCATATCCACTAGCACTTTTTTAGACGTTTTTCCCATAACGTTAAATATTGTTTCAAAACAACTACCAAAAAAAAAAAAAAAAAAAAAACCAGTAATACCATAAAGCTACACTAATCAAAACAGCCTGGTGCTAGTATAATGATTAGAGGTACAGACCAATGGAGTAGAACTGAGATGCCAGATGTAAACTCGTATACGTATGGTCAACTGATTATCCACAGGAGAGCTACGTCCTTTCAACGGGGAAAAAATAGTCTCTTTAAAAAACAACAATGAGACAAGAATGAAGCTGAACCTATTCTTCATACCACATGTAAAAATTAACTCAAAACCAATCAAGGAACTACAAATATAAAAGCTAAAACTCTAAAATTCAGAAAAAAGTACAGGGGTAATTCTTTGTAAGTCTCTGGGTGGTGCAAAAAGTGAAGCACTAGCCAAAAGGGCATTCTGTACCCACCCATAAGCATCTCGGAAGACAGGCCTGGCAATCTGCTTCTGGAAGGTCACAGCCTTAAAATTTCTGTGGAGCAGTTCTACTCTGCACACATGAGGTCACCATGAGTCATAGTGGATTCAACAGCAACCAACAATGCTTCACGACCTAATTTTTAACAATACATCCTTAGATAGGACACCAAAAGCACGAGCAGCAAAAGACAATAAAAGATAACTGGAAATTATCAAAATTAAAAATTGCTGTTCATGAAAGGGCTTCACCAACAAAGAGACAACCTACAGATTGGGAGAAAATTCTGGTACAGAGTATATATAAAGAACTCCTACAACTTACCAGCAAAAAGACAAGCAACCCAGTTAAAAAACAGGCAAAGAAACTGAATAAGCATTTCACCAAAGAGGATATACAAATGACCAACAAGCACATCAAATGATGCTGGATGTCACTAATCATTCAGGAGATGCAAATCAAGACCACAAGATAATACCTTACTCCCTCCCTAGAATGGCTATGATCAAAACACAGAAATACAGATGTTGACAGATGTGGAGTCCCTACTAGGTGGTACAAATGATTGAACACTCAGCTGCAAGCCAAAAGGCTGGAGTTTGGAGTGCACCCAGAGGCTCCTCAGAAAAAAGGCCTGGTGACCTACTTTCAAAAACTAAGCCACTAAAAACCTTATGGAACACAGTTTTAGTCTCACACATATGGAGCTGCCACGAGTCAGAGTCAACTCTATGTCAACTCGCTGGCGAGGGTATACCAAAATTAGTAACCCTTATCCATTGCTGGTTGGAGCACAAAATGGTACAGCCACTGTAGTAAACAGTCTAACAGTTCCTCAAAAAGTTGAACACAGAACTACCTTACAATCCAGCAGTCCCAATCCCAGAAATATACTCAAAATAAAGGCAGGAACACAAACAAACTTTATACACCAATTTTCACCACAACAATGTTCACAACAGCCAAAATATGGAAACCACCTAAATGTCCACAAACAAGACGAATGGATAAACAAAATGTGGTACAACAGGGATGAGCCTTTAAAATATGCTGAGTGAAATGAATCAGTCACCAAACAACTTATATGAAAAAGACAGACATATATATATACATACAACACCAAAGTTTAGTAGTGGTCTATGGCTGAGAGGGAAACCTTGGCGGCACAGTAGTTAAGTGCTATGTCTGCTAACCAAAAGGTCAACAGTTACATCTCCCAGGTGCTCCTTGGAAACTCTGTGGGGCAGTCTACCATGTGTTATAGGGTTTCTCTGAGTCAGTACTGACTTGACGGCGATAAGTTTGGGTTATTTTTTAGGGGTGAGAGAGAAGGGAAAGCCTGCTTAGAGGGCACAGAGAGCTTCTGTTAATGGTGGTAGAATAATCTGGAAACATACAATGCTGACGGCTGTACAACATGACGAACATGATCAACATCACTGAAGTGATACCTAAAAAATGCTGAATTGGCAAATGTTTTGTTTATACAGTTCTATCAAAATTAGAATAACTTATAAAAATTAAAATCTATATAAAATCAGGAAAGAAGATCACTTATATAAATAGCTAAAATATGAGGTGAACTAAAATTGAGTAACAGAATGTTACAAAGATTCACATCTGGGACTCTGACAAAAAAGTGCTGAGTAAATACTGAATGAGAACAAATGATGTAGGTCTCACTCCCACAATTACACATGGCATAGGTAGGAAGAACAGGATTTACAGGCCTGGAATAATCTCATCATTCACTTGGCCAAACAATTTTCCTTTTCCTACTTACAACCTTTCCAAATAAATTGATTTTCAGGAAAAACTCCAGAGAGAAAAGAAAAATGTACACATGCTAGGAAACAGCACTGCCAAGTCATCCATATAAAACCACTATCTCTACACCCCATTTCTACAAGTCTAAAGATCTTATTCTTTACAGATCAAATGTTACCCAGGATTCAAGATTCAAATTACTGATCAACATAAAAGACGTCAATATTTATTTTCGCTGGCTTCTTAATATGAAAAACAAAGTGCTCAAAAGGAGAGTACTGACTTGAAAAAGAACTTTCTGGGTGAATGAAAATGTTCTCTATTTTTATCTGATTCATGGTTACAGTGTATATAAAGAAGAAAAACAGGTCTCCCAACTCTGTTTTCAGGTGATCAATCTACCTTTCATGCCTTACAGATTGAGTCCTGACCATATTCTACTGCGAGCAGAGAAAAGACAAGACTAGTGGAAAGACAGAACTAACCCTTGATCAGCAGGTCATCCAGAATAAAGCTAGAAAACAGAAGAACCAAATCAACATCTCTTCTACCCCCAGCATATCCCCAAATGCCGTAAAAGAAATTATTTTTATCTAAAACTAGCAATGAAATAATGCAAAGAATGCCAAGAAGTTCTCAGGTTGATATTATCTGTAAAAACCAGCACAGTGCTTACTTTTGCTTCATTCCTAAGTTTTTCCAAGGGAGATGTAAGGCACCATACTTCCTCTCCTTCCATTCTGGTCATTCACAGGTCTCTAGCGAGAATGTGAGGTATCGATCTACAGGTTAGGCCTCAATGGACTGATATAAAGTATGACTCTTAGTTCACACTAGATCTAGTATGACTCTTACTAGATCTAAATAGTCAATCATTTGTACTGGTAAGCCAACCTGTGATGGCGTAAATGCCAGTTAGCAGGCATATTCTGTGCTTCCACTTCTCAGGATGCAGAAACCATGCCAGTGTCTTATTTTTTATGGATATTACTTTTTAAAATTATAAATGGATTATGCCACATTTAGAGAAAAATCTCAACTTCAGAGACAAGTAAATCTACTTTTAATCTCATATCCCCCGTACGATCACTCATTAGTCTGGTATATTTTCTTCTATATTTTCCATGTGTAGTTTATTTTTTTTTTTTAATTGTACTATGTTTCAGGTAAACATTTCCAACACAGATTAGTTCTTCATTCAAAAATGTATACACAAATTGTTTCCTGACACTGGCTGCAATCCCCACAATGTGTCAGCACTCTCCCCTTTTCCCTTTCCAATCTGGGCTCTTCATGTCCATTTATCCAATTTTCCTGTCCCTTCACTGCCTTCTCATCTTTACTTTTGGACAGGTGTTGCCCATTTGGGCTTGTATACTTGATTGAACTAAGAAGCCTATTCCTCGTGTGTGTTATTATCTGTTATTATTGATTTTGCTTAATATTACTCACTGGCAAGTTGTCAGAAAATAATCGCTTATCACATGTCACTGAAATTTTTTTTAAATTGTACTTTAGATGAAGGTTTACAGAACTAGCTTCTCATTAAACAATTAATATACATATTGTTTTGTGACATACCAACACTCTCCTCTTCCTGAACCTGGGTTCCCTATTACCAGCTTTCCTGCCCCCTACTGCCTTCTCATCCTTGCCCCAGGACTGGTGTGGCCATTTAGTCTCCTTCTGTTTTATGGCACTGGCTAATCTTTGCCTGAGGAGTGAACCTCAGGAGTAACTTCATTACTAAGCTAAAAGGATGTCCTGGCACAACGCTCTCTGAGTTTCTTTAGTCTCCGTCAGAGCAGTTAAGTGTGGTGTGGATAGGTGGGTATGTTAGAATTTTGTTCTACATTTTTCTCCAGCCCTGTCCAGGACTCTTTATTGTGATCCCTGTCACCACTGACTTTTTTTTTAAGTTCCAGCATGCAGTACTTTGAAATACTACCAAATAAACAAAAAATATATTGAGAGTAGACTTTATCAATAAGCAATGAATTAAAAAAAAGTTCCCATTTTCCTTTGTATGAACTCTGTCTCTCAAAGTTCAACCTTCATATCTCTTAAGCTGACCCAACTCAAAACGAACCTATGTCTCCAAAAGGTCAACCTAGGTAGGGTCTCACAATCACAGAAACACAAAATAAAGGACTAAATTTAGCTTCTACATTTCACTCATGCTATTTTTCATAATTGCAACGTTATTGCTTTCTCTACAATTTACTCAAAGGACACAATCAAATTCATTGTAGCACTAATCTACTTTTCCTCTTTTCTGAATTTCCACAATAGCAATTATATGGCCTTAAATAGTCAGCTATTTTTCATGTCTTCCTCTTTCCACACTGGAAGTAAGCTTCTTGAACAAAGATTTCATATCAAATCCAAATTCCGTAACAGAACTGAGCAGACCACTGGCATCCAACGAACATTTAATAATTCACTGGTAGATCCAAACCTAGATGTTAAATTTCTGTCTTCCTAATCCTCATTTGCCTCTATACTGCCATAAAACCAGGAAAAAAAAATTGTTTTCTTTTACATTTCACTAACACACATTAGGCCATTTAGAATTCAGGCCAGTAATCAATAACATCAATTGTAAATTTGCATTTATTTTGATTTTTAAATTTCCAAATTCATTTTATTTTAGGCCACAACTATGAAAAGTCTAAGTACCAAAACACTGGAAAAGAATCAGTTATTTTTGCAAAGAAAAACAAAGCAATTATATTTCAGACTACCTAAAAGACCAGTGCAAACTCAAGGTACAGAAATAAATCACGCAAACCATAGAAAAAACCAACAACAAAAATCAGATTAGATGACAACCATAATACTACTTCAGTACACTAACATTCGTTGTCATACATGAGGAAAATATAATACTGAAAAAGTTCTTCTCAAATAATCAAATTTTTCTAAAACTATCTTAATATTAAAAAAAAAACCACTGAATCAGTATTCCTTATTTTCTAGCATAAATTAAATCAGTGTACACATCTCTAAAAGGTAGAGACCACCCCAATAACAGATGAGAAAATTAAATTTCCTAAGTGAAATTTTCCACTGTACACAGAGAATGTACTTGCACAATGGTATTATTTAGGGACACATGTGACTGGAAAAAAAGATTAGTCGTTCTATGAAGCTCCCCATTCATCCTCTTCGCGGAGATGCTAAGAAACCTAGTTGCTTAATAACAGACAGTGTTAACCTGATGTGGGTAAAAAAAATCTACAGGAACTCCCATCAGTGTAAAAAAAGAAAAGACAACTTATTTCATAATACCTCCCAATTCAGCCTATCTGGTGACTTTGCAATTGCTTCAGATCAAACAGGAAGCAACTTAAAAATTAATTTTTTTTTTTAAAAGAAGGCTAAGCATGAACTGAGTCAGTGAATCAGAGTGATGAGGAATTCTAGTGATTTTAAAGATGAAAAATGAGACTGGTCTAAGCTACTGTTTTAACTGCCTTATATACATGCAAAAGCTGGACAATGAATAAGGAAGAACAGAGAACAAACGTCTTTGAATTGTGATACCGGCAAAAAATAGTGAATATACCATGGACTGCCAAAAGAACAAACAGATGTGTCTTGGAAGAAGTACAGCCAGAATGCTCTGTAGAAGCAAAGACATTACACATACTTTGGACATGTTTTCAGGAGGGGACAGTCCTTGAAGAGGAACATTATACTTGGTAAAGCAGAGGCTCAGAGAAAAAAAGGAAGACCTTCAAGGAAACAAGAGACACTAAGTGTCTGCAACTACGGGCACGCAAAACACCAATTACGCAAATGGTTCGGGACTGGGTAGTGTTTCATTCTGCTGTACACCTGGGTTGCTATGAGTCGAAACCAACTCCATGGCACCTAACAACATCAGTCTATAACTAGGTTACACAGCTGGAGGTATACAACTCCCACCCCAAAAAACCACACCCACTGCTGTCAATTCCGACTCATAGCAACCCTAAAGGACAGAACCGAACTGCTCCACAGAGTTTCCACGGAGCACCTGGTAGATTCCAACTGCAAACTTTTTGGTTAGCAGGTGTAGCACTTAATCACTAGCCAGTACAACACCAGGGTTTCTTACTCTGTCCTAAAAGGTCACTATGAGTCAGAATCAACTTGATGGCAACGAGTTTAGTTTTGATTTTTAATACATATCAAGGAAGCCCTAGTGGTGTAGTGTGTAAAGCGACTGGACTACTAACCAAAAGGCTGGCAGTTCGAAACTACTAGTGGCGCCACAGGACAAAAACGTGGTAGTCTACTTTCATAAAGATTCACAGCCTTCAAAATCCTACTGGGTCACTATAAGTCAGAAATGACTCAATGGCAGTGGGTAACACGTGTCAAGAATTCTGCCAGGTACTATATCAGACAAGCATTTGTGTTAGCACCCCAAGATATCTTACAAAGATGTTCAAAATATTTTATACATTCAAGGCTTATACTGTCTAAGGAAATTTCTTCATTAAAACAAGACAATGTCCCTTCTCTAACAAGCATGTTAAAATAGGCAAGCAGAGGTAAAAAAACTAAGAAAGAATCTGGAATTTCAAACAATTTACCCTTCCTCTCCTGCCTATGAAAAGTCACATGTTGTTTATCATGAAAAAGACTAAGACCATCAAAAGACATTCCTGCACAAATTTTATGGCCCAATAGTTTAACAAAAATAAGCTTTATTCACATCAGAAAAACGATCTGTTTTTGTTACATCACAATGCAGAATTAGTTCTGTCACAGGATTAGAGCACAGCCATCAGAGGACAACAAGCAGAAAAGAAATGATACTGGAATCTGACAAAGACTACTCAGGAATATAACATTTAGCTGTTTCAATGGCGTTTTTCATCTAAGGATCTCAAAACAAATGTTATTTACATTATCAAGAATCAAAACAGTGGCACCATGATGCAACAAAGAAGCATACTGCTGACCTAAAAGGAATTCGATACTAATGCTGTGAAACCTAGGAGTCTGCCCTAAAAGCAAGATCTAGTTTTATGTAATACTAGTAATTCCTAGTCTGTATCTATAAGCTTAAAGAATACAAACAAATGTACTGATACAATAATCTCTCAGATTATCTTGCTGTACACAATTAAAATGAAGACTCAAACACATAAGTACAGTCAGAAGAGCTGTTAATAATAATTACTATTAACCGTATACCATCTGGGTGCCAGGCCATTTCCAGAGTATACAACTCTGAAAGGCAGACCTGAAAGCCCTCTGTTGTCAGTCAAGTCCATTCTGACTTAGAGTGACTCCACGGGACACAGCAGAATTGCCCTCTTAGGGTTTCTACAGCTGTCAGTTTTTAATGGTAGTAGATTGCTACCTCTTTCTCTCACAGCTAAGCTGACGGACTCAAACCCCTGACCTTCTGGTTAGCAGTCAAGCACTTAATCACTGTGCCACCAGGGCTACTTTAAAGGCAGACAACATCTTCAATTAACAGATGAGAAAACTAAATCTCATAGGGTAAATTTCTCACCACACACAAGTGGCAGAACTGAAAACTACAGCAACCTTTACTTTTTATTATGCACTGTCAAGTTATGAACTCTCTAGTTACAACAATTTTTTAAGGTTGCATGTCCCCAAATATGTCCTTGAAACCCTAGTCTGAAAAAATACACTGCAGAAAATAATAACAGAAATAAAATAAAATTCCGTACACTGATCTAATAGGGTTAGCCCCCAAAATAGGGGTTGTAAATTCTCACCTCTATGCCCCGAGTTATAATCTCATTTGGGAATGGGTTGTCTTTGTTATATTAATAACAAGGGATTAGTGTAGGATGTATCTCAAGTCAATCTCTTTTGAGCTTTTATAAAAACAAGCAAGGAGGGGAAGAATGCCAAGCCACAGGAAGATTACCAAGGAACAGATGCTCAAAAGAGACAAGGACCTTCTCACAGAGCTGACACAGAAAGAAAGCCTTTCCCTATACCTAGCACCCTGAATTTAGACTTCTAGCCTCCTAAACTGGGAGAAAATTAATTTGTCTGTTAAAGCCACCCATTTATGGTAAATCTATTATTAACAGCACTAGATAACTAAAGCAAACAACACTCTACCGTCCCATTTTACATATTTTTTTAAAAACTGCCTTTGTGAGCACTGTACTCTTTTCTACACACAAGAGCAAACATTTCATTTTTTCTTCCCTAGTTAATCAAGGAGCTAAAATCAATTAAGACTTCTCTGTAAAAATGGTGTGGTAGGTGCATCTTACCTCCTCCTCATCTAATTTCACAAGGGGGAAGGAGAACCAACATCAGTAGCCAAGGCTCACTCCTATGAGGGGGTGGGGTCAGACATGCCTCCCCTCCACGCCATTTTTCACCAATTATGACACCAACAATCCCTCCCACAACACTCTACTTCTCCACTGAGTTCAATGATTCACAGGCAGTGCCTGCACAGAACTCACAGTATTCTTGACTATGGGTTTATCTGGGCAGTAACAGGTTTATGAATGCTCAGAATGCCATTCTTCCATCAGGAGGGCCTCTTTTCAGCAGTGCCCACAGGCATGCCTTTCTCTGGCACTTTGACCTCTGTCGGCTCTGGCAGCACCCCACTCCACTTATAAGCCTTGGCCTAAAGGCACTCAACTAACTCTAGCTCTTAAGGGTCAGCAAACCTAGCTCCACCAAAGTGCCTGGAAGCATCCTACTCTTGCCAGCAAGCCTCTTGTCTCAAAGCATACAAGACACACACAGCTTTCTCACTGGGAAAGCTAACACTGCTGTCTCTCACCATCTTCAGTATTACAGTTCTGTTTCTCACATCCTTTCTCTCTCTAGGTCTCCTGAGTCCAGAAGCTTTTGAATGCAGGGATCCCAGGTCCAAACAATGTGCTCTATTTTGGGGTCTCCTTCCTTGGTGGTGGTGAAATCCTCTCTCTGCTCTGGAATTGGTTCTCTTTTAAGCCTAGAAAGATGGCAAAACCAACCAACCCCCTAGGCAGGCCACAATTACCTTATACGCACAGTCCCACCCAGTCACTTGGTTGAGTTACAAGACTGTGGCAAGAAACAGCACACAAAAGCAATCCATGACACCACAAGGACATACATCAGTTCAACAATATCTATAATTCAGTGACGCTGACTACACACAAGTTGTGCAACCATTCTCACCCTGCTTTTCTGAACTGTTTCTCCTCCCAGTGACTTAAACTTACTGACCTGTAAGTTTCCTATCTAACACCCAGCTTAACACTTCTTCACATTTCACACCTACTTAGATATTCTTGGTTTTCTGTAATGTCACATATTCAACAATTCTTTTAATTTTAGCATCAACTACAAATTTTTTGGTACACAGTTTTTTATACCACTGCTCAAGATCTAGATTCATACAGTCTGGCAACAAAAGAACTTACAATCCTGTGTCATCACAGGATTTGATAGTAATCAATCAAAGTCAAAGACCAACAAGCCAGGGAAAGATTTTGCAACACATATGGCAATGGGTTAATTTTATTACATACGTATCTCCTAAAAATTAATTTTAAAAAATTCAATTAATAAGAACCAAAATCCAACAGAAATAGCCAGTTCACAGACAATAAGTGATTTTCATACAGATGAAAAGATCTTTAACTTCAATCATAAGAACAATGCAAATTAAGTATACAATATAATACCATTTCTTTTACCTATCACACTGGCAAAGACCTAAACATCTGATAATACATCTTATTTGTAAGGATAAATGGAGGAAACAGCACACTCACAGATGGCTAATTGCAATATAAACTGATATAAACTGATTCTAACTCTGTAGAGAACAATTTAGCAATCTACAAAAAATTTAACTGCATCTACCCTTTTCTTACAGTCACAGATATTCACTGTAGCATTATTTGCAATACCAAAGTGTTTGGCACTGTTAGTTGTCAATCCAACAGTCATTGCTCCCTTCTCTCTCATTTATTAGAATTCACACTTTGTTCAGGGGAGTCGTTACGTGCTCAGCCCACAAGGGAACTGATGACCCATCCTAGCCAACTATGGCTATCCTATTCTCTTCACCAGATATAATCATGTTCTCAAACTCCCTTGGAGTCAGGGACAGCAATACGACTCTCATTAAAAACATAAGGACGCTTCACATAGGGCTTGCTACTCAAGTGTGGTCTGCTGGTCCACAGTAGCAGCATCACATGGGAGCTTGTCAGAAATACAAACTCTTAGGCTCACTGCAAATCTACTGTGAAAGACAAATTTCTGGCGGTAGAAGCCAGGAATATGTATCTTAATAAGCTCTCAGCATGATTTTTACATACACTAAAGTTGATAAAATGCTAACTTCTAGGAATCATTTTATTCCCATGTAAATGACACAGTCTTCCCAAGGAAAAATATTTGTCCTTGATTTCCTGTCTTAGCTGTCCTGCTTGCAGCTGAAGCTACTGCCCTGCAACCATGAAGTATGCTGAAAAGCCAACACAGAGATAAAGAGAGGGAAAATTGCATCCTAAATATCAGTGAACTACTGAACTGCCTGCCTCCTTGCTTCCCTTCTATGAAACAATTAAAAAGTTCTCACTGCTTAAGTCACTGCTAAGGTTTCTGTGACCATTATATACACATGAATGTATCCTAAGTGATACAGGTTATGTCTACAGGTGGAAACTAACAGAGCTAAAATTCTAGTGGAAGTGAAGTTGCAGATTGTGGCCAACAATTATTAGCGGTCTCAGATAAGTATTCACTGTCTTAATGCAGTATAGGCATTTACAAAAACCCAAATAAATAAATTATAGTAAATATACAACATGAACTATTCAGCTATAAAAAAGAAAAAAGATGTCAACTTTAGAAGCATTAATGTACTTCACGAGAAAAAAGGAAAGTATAAAACCCCATGAACAGCGGACCCTCCATTTGTATTCTTAAAAGGGGCAATTTATGAGCATATCTGTTGTTGTTAGCTGCTAAGGAGCTGATTCTGACTCATCGTAACCTGACATGTGGGCATCAGAACTGTGCCACGGCATTTTGAAGGCTGTGACCTTTCTGGAAGTAGATCATCAGACCTGTCTTCCCAGACATCTCTGGGTGGGTTCAGTCAACCAGTCTACTAGTAGTCAAGTGCTTAACTGTTTGTGCCATTTAGCCGTCTAATATATACTTCTAGAAGGTGTGTGTGACAAGAGAGATAGAGTGTGTGTGTAATCTGGAAGGCCACACAAAAAATTGGTAGAAAATGGTTGTTTCTGAGGAGAAGTAGGGACAAGAATCTAAACAAACGGATTTCTTCACTTTTGAATGTTTCACTATTTGCATGTTCCTGTTATAAAAATGTTTAGAAAAAAATAAAACTGCCTTTAGATTTACATTATGCACATTAGAATTTCAAATATGGGTCAAAGCTGACACTTTTACAAAGACCTAAAACTTCGTATGTTTTACTACTAGCATCTGGCACAGTGCCTTGCCCATAACAGATATACTCAAGTATGTCTGCTGACCGGAACTGCTATGGGATCAATCCTATGAACTGCCACTGAAGCATCTGAGAATATAAAAGGGAGAACAGAAACTGAACACATCTGAACCTCTCTCTTCACAATCAAGGTTTGTCAGATAATTGCTTAACTCTTTTCTACATTCTCCACAATATTTCTGCACTGTTCTAACTATTAGAAAGGTAAGTTCATCTCACATGAGTTTTCTTTAAGTTTTCCATACACTGCTACACATTGCTTTAAGACCACCAGTGCCCATCTGAGACCACTAACAAGTCTTGTCCTCGGTCTGCTACTTCATTTCCCTAGAATGGAAGCTACACTTGGAAGAAACATTTATAGTATTTGCAGCACATACAAAAGAGCCAAACACATATGTAGGTATTCAACAAGTCTCTCTTAAATAATAAACGGAGAAAAAGAGGTGCTCCATTAATGCCAATGTTACTAATAACTTCCACACTGCTAAAGCAAAAGATTTAACTCTCAGCCTTCATCTTAATAGCAGTATTGGACACTGTTGATCAATCTGTATACCTTGAAATACTTTCCTCATCTGACTTCAGGACACCAGTTCACCCAGTTTTCTCCCTACCTTTCTGCCTGCTCCCACTAAGTCCCACTAAGCCCCTCCTCAACTCTGTGTCCTCTAAGCTCTAATTAAGTTCTTCAATCCTTTCTCATCTCAATCTCTACTTGGACTTGATGATCTCACCCAGTCTCACGGCTTTAAATCTACATGTTAACAACACTGAAATGTGTACCTCGAGTAATTCCTCCTTTGTGAATTCCACATTCATAAACCTAACTGCCTGTTCAATATCACTATTAAGCCTAATGGGCATTTCAATCTTATGTCCAAAATTCTTTTCTTCCCCTCCAAACTTGTTCTTCCTTCAGTCTTCTCCATCTCAATAAACGGCAACCATATCCTTTCAGGAACTCAGAGCAAAACCCTCAGCATTGTCTTGAACTCTTCTCCTTCTTTCACAGCACACAATCATTTCTGTCAGCAAAATTTGCTGAGTCTATCTGAAAAATATACCTAGAATTAGACCAAGCCTCATACCACAATCACTGCTACATCCCATGTAGCATCTTCTCTCATTTGGATTAAAGTAATCACTTCATAACTGATAACCCTGTTTTTGCCTTTGCCCAATCCCCCACCAGTCTATTATCAACACAGCAGCCATAAGAGTGTTAATGACAAAATGTAAAACAGATCATGTCACTCCACTGACCCAAAAACCCAAAAAAACAAACCCAGTGCCGTAGTGTCAATAGTGACTCATAGCAACCCTACAGGACAAAGTATAACTGCTTCATAGAGTTTCCAAGGAGCTCCCAGCAGATATGAACTGCCAAGCTTTTGGTTAGCAGCCGCAACACTTAAAACCACTACGCCACCAGGGTTTCCCCACCACCCAAAGCCCACAAAAAAACTTTTTCTCATTCACGAGTAAAAAAGAGTAGCAGCATTAGCATCATGTAGAAGGTTGTTAGAAACGGGCCACACCTCAGAGCTACAAAGTCAGAATCGGAATTTTAACATGATTTCCAAACACAATTCATATGCATATAAAGTTTAAAAACCACTTCCATAAGCAACCACAGATGTACACCCACTTTTCTCTCCCTCTCCCTCATCAAAAATGCCAGACAAGCTTCTGTGTCAGGATCTTTGTACCTGCCGTTCCACACACCTAGAAAGCTCTTGTATATATCTCTACAGCTTATCTTCTCACCTCGTTCAAGCCTTTCCTCAAACGTCACTGTCTCTATGAGGCTGTCTGCAGGCACCTAATCTGTATCATGGATATGTCCTATTTCCCACTTTTCTGTTTCTTTTTCGTCTTAGAAATTGTCACCATACTAATAAATTTATTACTTATTTTGTTTACTCTATCTCCCCGTTAAATACATACTGCAAGCTCTACAGAGGCACAGATTTTTGTCTGTTTTTTTCCCCAGTATCCAGAACACAGTAAGCATTCAATAAATATTTTTAAATGAATGAAACAACAAATGAGTTTTCTCTTCACAACACCATCCAAGGAATCTTGTAAAATGGTTCCCTGCCACAAAAATTTACTTTTTCAGCATTAAACTCAAGAAGTCCACTTTTTAAAATAAACTCAGCACTTACTGTGCAATTTAAAAACAAACAGAAAATTAGTTGCCTCTGAATCAATTCTGACTCATGAAGATACCATATGGGTTTTAGGCACCATAAAAACTACTATTCATCTATGATTAAGTACGGGGATTTAAAAATATGATTCAAGATGATACTGTCCCATGAAAAAGTTTGCAGATATTACTTAAGAGAAATACAACTAACATTTCAAATGGCTGAGAACAGATGCCTGCAATTCTCTATGTTAATAATCCTTTATATGAACAAAAGTTTTCACACAAATTTTCTCATCTGATCCACAACAACCCCATAAGGTATGTAAGGCAAGTAGTTCATTTTACAAGGGACAAAACATATCCTTTATGCCTCAAAGTATGGCTTTAGTAGTGTCAGAAGTTGTACTAAAAAAAGTCTCTTCTTAGTGTACAACTCGACCATATTGTATCTCCTCTCACAGATGATACTGAAGCTCATTATAAAATCACATAGTTAAAAAACATCCTAAACCTTCTCAAACCATCCATTGTCTATACAATACGGGAACAACAACAACAAAAACCATTTCATTGCAGCCATAATCACAGCCAATAAGTACTCAAACTGTTGCTTTTTACTCTTAAGTCTAACTCAGTACCAGTAACATTAAGGAGAATGAGTGAACTATTACATTGCACGTGAAGAAATTTTGTTTGATCCACTATTACTAGGAAAAAAGAGAATGACAGAAAGGAAGATAAAACAAGTAAATGAAAGAGAACTTAGTTCTACAGCAGAAAGGGTGAATGTTACATTATAACTCCACACTGCTTGGGGACACCTAAGTGATGCAATTTTGCAGAAGAAAAATGACATACCTCCTCAAAATTCCAGCAACAGTTTTCCTTTCTTTGCATAGATGAGGATGAACAGTTGAATCCAAAATGCTTCCCCAAAAAAGTTCATTTTAAAAAAGACATAGAAACAGACGGTCCATATGAAAAGAGATCCAATCTGGGAGGGTGGATACCATATCTTCTAAATTTTGTATTAAGAGCAGCTGTTCAGCACCTGAAGAAAGTGCTAACTGTAGGTGTGTCTTCTCCAGAGAGTGATACCTGCTGGGACAGGAGCAAAAGGAGAAAGAAATGCTACTGAATGCAAACAGCTGGCTGAGACACAATTACCAGTTCTTAGGCAGTAAAAATTTTCAGGTTGGCAAACACTGATAGGTTACATGGAGTGTCCAAGTCCAAGTGGCACTGGAGCTTATCAGTGACAGCAGCAATCAAAGATACACCTCAGCTCATAATCCAACTCAGTGATTAATAATAAACAAGCTCAGTGTTAAAGAAAACATAAAAATCTATCTGTTAGGTTTTTTTTTTTTTTTTATTTGACATGACTGAGTGAAAATGTACATTCACGTATAAATTTACATGCCCACCTATATGCAGCTTCCACTGCTCTCCCTGTCTGGTGACTGCACACTATTCCTCTCTGCTCCATACATGTCTCATCCTCCCAACAGCCTCCTTTCCCCTCATCTCCATCCACTCCCCTTCCTCCAGCCAGAGGTCAGCACGATGATATCCTATAGATGTATAGAACCATAAAGTGCTTCCAATATATGGTCCCTCTGCATTGCCAAGTCCAATCCATTCCTGTCCAAAGAGTGGACCTGTGTTATAATTTATGGGAATGGGCAGCATCAGGGCCAGGGGCCATACTCTCAGAGGAACCCCAAAACCGCTGGACTATCAACTGAGGTCTTTTAGTGGCGATCTCATGATGCACCCCTTTTTATTCTTGTGTTGCCAGTGAGACTCCTCTCTGTGAGCTCCATCGTGGCTATCACTGGTGGTGGCCGGGCACCATCCAGTTCTTCTGGTCCCAAGTCGATGCAGGCACCCACTCTTGTGGGTCTCTCTGTCTTGTCGGTTGTCTTTACTGCAAGGTTTTTTTTGTTTGTTTTTGTTTTTTAGCAAAGACACAGGCCGTATCATACAACCAATCAAACACAGAAAGACATTAGACAGTCTGGCAAACAGACTAAGCATCCAGTCTGATAAAACAACTATCAGAGAACTACTAATGCATATGCCTAAGTCTGCATAAAATATAGAATAATGTATGCAAAAAAAACACTTATGCATCTCTGGCATGAGGAACATCAAAGTTAATCTCAACACACAGGGTGGTTTTGTGTAGTCATAGCAGATAAGTGCCATATCTGTTAACCAATGGTCAGCAGTTCAAATCTGCTTTCCTCGGAAACTCTTCGGAAGAGTTCTACTTGATTCTATAGTGTCACTATGAGTTAGAACTGACTTGATGGCACTGGGTTTGGATTTTTTTTTATGGTTCCTGGGTGGCACAAGCAGTCTGTGCTCAACTACTACCAAAAAGCTGGCAGTTTGAATCCACCTAACAGCACTGCAGAAGAAAGGCCTGGCAATCTGCTTCTGTACAATTATAGCCAAGAAAATACTATGGAGCACTTCTACAACACGTGGAGTTGCCATGAGTCAGAATCAATTCAACAGCAAAGGATTTTTTTGTGTGTGTACCTGCTTAGAAATCTTATAGTATTACGAATCTCTGCTTTGGCAGTAAATTAAAGCAGTGATCTTAATACCTGCCATATCACTACATTTCTATCAAACTACAGACTATACAGTAAGCTCTGGCCATGAGGTAACAGCAAGGACTGGAGTCACTCACAACTCTACAACTTAAAAAAAACAACAAAATATATTAAGAATTGTTTTCACACCTTAAATATCACACAATACAACATGGCGAAACTTTAAAGAGATGAACAAATGACTGTCCCAGTTTACTGTCTGGAGAGTTTCCAGGCCACAGCACAGGGAGCAAAAATCTGGACACAGTCCAGCAGTCTCCCTTAGTTGAAGTAAGAAACTAGAAGTGCAGGGAGGTCAAGGTGGCTAGAGCTCAAAGTAGAGTACTTCAGAGGAGAGAGCTGTCCAAAAACCCAGAGTAAACCACTAATCTGCAAAGGGTTTCCCTCAAGTCTTCAGCTGCTTACCAACCAATGTTGGAGGCCTGACAATTAAGTCTGCAAACTTAATTGTTCTAAGAGCTATATACCTCATTACTTAATACCACTACAGTCACCTTCAAAAGACTCCCCTTGGGAAGCTATGCACTGATGTCAGCACCTAGTCCACCCTTTAAAGTAACTTTGGAACTCCTTTTGGAATGGCCATTGCTCATGGTGGCACAGTGGCAAGTGTGTAAACTTAACTGTACAGTTGTGTGTGAGGGAATTTTAAGCCAGCAAACAAATAACTGTATTGGAACACCCTTCCTACTCACCTGATCTGACCCCCAACCACTTGTTTCTTTACCTGAAGATAACGGAAATATTGAAAGGAAGACATTTTGATGACCCTCATGACATCAAGGGTAATACGATAACAGCTCTGATGGTCATTCCAGTTAAGAGTTCCAAAAGTGTTCCAAAAGGTGGACCAGGAGCTGGCATCAGTGCATAGCTTCCCAAGGGGAGCACTTCAAAGGTGACCATGGTGATATTCGGCAATGAGGTATGTAGCACTTTTTCCAGGATGAGTTCACGAACTCAACTGGCAGTTCTAACATGTTTATGAGAAAACTATCCAAGATAAAGGTGAGGGCTGGGGTAAGGGAGCCCCCTGAAATGAGTAGAGGGAAAAATCTCTAGATCTCACATGGGACCAGGAATAGTTCATGTTCTCCACAGCCAGAGCGGAAAATTTCATAATCTACAAGGTATCAGTAGTACTCAAAAAACTTCAGTTTTGGACAAAATTAATTAACCACTGCTCTGGTTCCACCTAACAAAGCTTAAAAGCAAGATCTGAAAGTTCAAGCTATTGCCAAGTTACTTAACTGCACCCTTGAAAAAAGCTCAACAATATGTGTAAGACTACAAAACTATCTAGCACCAGTAAAAGTTACCAAGTCTCAGTGACACAATGTGACCATACAGTGTGTGTACTTTATGGCTCTATGTATTTACAGGATGCTGTCCTACTGGTCTCTTTCTACATGGGAAAGAAGAGTGTGCAGAGGAGGGGACAGGAGCTTGTTAACAAGACACGACACGGGAGTCAAGATGGCAAACTGAAAACATATCTCTCTAAATTCCTCTGGAAACCAAGACCTGAAATGGTAACTAAACAGAGCCTTCTGGACACCTACTGAGCCCTAGGACATACAGCTGTTAATTTGGACTTCATACCACTGAGCGGAAAGCTTCCTTTCTTTCTCTGCCCCTGCTCTTGGTGAGCGCTGGCTTTCACAGACCGAGGGTAACCTGCCATTTTAACTTTTTTTCCTCTGTCTTGGACAGCTGGGACTTGACTGGAGGCTGGTCTCAGATGCACTGCTGGTGGAATCGGTGGGCAAGACTGCCAAATTTTGAGAGCCTGGCTTTGGATTCTGTGTCTCAGTGCCTTTGGCCTCTCTTTCCACCTCCGCCACTGACTTGCCTGTGCCAGGGCAGGCAGAGAGCTTGTGCAGGACACCATCTTGTTTCACTGGAAGGCAGACCTCAGCAGGAATAGAGGTGCTTACTTTGCCAGCTGGGGAAAGGGACCTGTACACTGAAAACCTGATTGACTTTGGAAGTTGTCAGATACCTTTTACCTTTCATTTTACAATGGCCTAGAGAAACAACTGCAGTCCATCCTCACAGCATCTCTCCCAGCCTCTACTGACTCACACAATGCCCCAAAAGCAACACACTCTAGATAAAAGCATAACAAAGAAATCACTTATGCTTCAGAAGGTGAACACAAAAGGACTACATAGAGAGCTCTCCTAGACCTTATACTAAATGCAGCAGAGCAAAACGAAAAATTAAGCAAGCTGTTTGATCTGATGGAACACCAGTACTCTGAAATCTAACAGATCAAGAACAAAATTGAAGAGATATAAATTTCAATTCAAAGCCAAGAAAACAGAATGGAACAAATGGAAAATAAGACTTTCTGACTTGGAAGACAGAGTTACTGACTCCAGCATCTACGATGAGAAATCAGAAAAAAAAAAGAAAGAAAAAGAAAAATGAAGAAGCATTAAGAAGCATGTGGGACTCTATTAAAAGGAACAATCTACAATTAATTGGAGTCCCTGAACAGGGTGAGACACCTGAGAACACAGAGTATTTTTGCTGAGCTGCTGATAGAAAACTTCCCAGAAATTATGAAAGAAGAGAATATAGATAACCAAGATGCGTATCGAATGCCACTCAGTACAGATCTCAAAAGAAAGACTCCAAGACATATTATAACCAAGCTTAACAAAATGAAACATAAGCTGAAACTGCTAAAGGCAGCATGACTCAAAGCAAAGCTAACATTCAGAGTGAAACTCTGTAGGCTTTTGCCAGATTTCTCAGCGAAACGATGCTGGCACAGGGACAGTGGTATGACCCATTCAAAGCCTTGAAGGAGAAGAACTTCCAACCAAGAATTATATATCCTGCAAGATTATCTTTCAAATATCAAAATGAAATTAAGACATTTGCAGATAAACAGAAACTCAGAGATTTTGTAAAAACCACACCAAAACTACAAGAAATACTGAAAGAATCTAGAACAGAACCACTAACTTTATATTTTAGAAGCAAATACAGCACACATCACCCAGAAACCTACTGAGTTAGGGAAGGCTCCAAACTCAAGCAAAGCTATAATAGTGAAAGACATAATTCAGTGATCATATCATGAAAACTATGATGCCATCATATTAAAAAGAGGGATGTACTAAAGCATTACAGTTCTTCCAGATGGAGAAGTTCATACGACTGGTAGTAATTAAAATTGGGTTTATACATAGTTTATTGAGGGGGATCATACGGCAGCCATAAAGCACAATAAAAATACAACATATCAAATCAAGAAGAAACATAATACAGGAATCTCAACAACCAGAAAACCAACCCTGAAAAAGGTAATGTAACAACTCACAAAGAAGAATGCCCCAGAACAGATTAATAAGAACAACAGAGAAAGCCTCAAAACAAAAATAAACATATCACAATGACAGCACTAAACACACAGCTATCAATAATTACATTGAATGTGAACGGACTGATCACTTCAGTAAAGAGACATTGTGTGACATCTTGGATCAAAAGACAAGACTCATCCAACTAGTGGTACAAAAAGAGACAGATAGATCAATGAAACAGAACTGAGACCCCAGAGATTACACCATCTTCCTATGAACAGCTGATATTTGACAAAGGCCCTAAGACATTAAACTGGGGAAAAAACAATCTCTTCAACAAATGGTGCTGGCAAAATTGGATATCCATCTGCAAAAAACTGAAATAAGACCCATATCTTACACCTTATACAAAAACCAACTCAAACTGGATAAAAGACCTAACGGCACTTGGCTTATCAAATCTAAAATGATAAAGTTCGTCCAAGAAAAAGGATGAACAGCAATAAGTTTTAATACACAACTCAGACAGACTTCAAAGTCTGTCAAACAAATGACAAATAACAGAAGAGAAAATAGATAAATAGGAACTATTAAGAATCAAACACTTTTGCTCATCCAAAGACTTTATTAATAGAATTAAAAGGCCACCTACAGAATGGGAAAAAATATTTGGCAACTATATGTCAGGCTGAGCCTGATCTCCATAATCTGTAAGGTACTACAAAATATCAACAAGAAAAAGATAAATTATCCAATTAAGCAATGGGCAAAGGAACTGGATAGACACCTCACTAAAGAGGAGATCCAGGCAGCCAAAAAACACATGCAGACATGCTCACAATCATTAGCTATTAATGAAATTCAAATCAAAACTACAAAGATATACCATCTCATCCCAACAAGGCTGGCATGATCCAAAAAAAACAAAACAACAAATGCTGGAGAGGCTGTGGAGAAACTGGAACTTTCCTACACTGCTAGTGGGACTGCAAAATGGTGCAACCTCTTTGCAAAGCAATCTGGTGCTTCCTTAAAAAGCTGGATATCGATACACCATTTGTCCCAGTAATTCCACTGCTCAGAATATACCTCACAGAATCAAGGCCATTCACACCAACTGATACATGCACATAAATGTTTATTGCAGCACAATCCACGATAGCAAAAAGACAGAATCAACCCAGATGCCCAACAACAGAGAAATGGATAGGTAAACTATGGTATATATACTCAATGGAACACTATGCAATGATAAAGAACAACAATGATTTTAGGAAACATCTCATAACCTGGTTTCAATTGGAGGACATTATGCTGAGTGAAAGTAGTCAGTCACAAAAGGACAAACATTGTGTGAGACCCCTACAGTAAGAACTTAAAAACAGACTCATGCATAGAAAAAAAGACTCTTTGATGGCTGCAAGGGTGGGTGGGGATGGAGGGAGGGCGAGGGGGGAGGGTTTCAATTAGATAGTTGATAGAAATTTGGTTGGGTGAAATCTGTGACAGCACACATTAGAAAGAAGATCAATATTAACTGGACTTCAACATAATGTGATTACTCCTCCCATCTTTACCCAATATTGCAAGGACAGAGTAGATGGGGCAGGGGATCGGGGACTTGTGACCAGAAGAACTGGATGGTGCCCAGCCACCACCAGTGATAGCCATGACAGCACTCACAAAGCTGAGTCCTACTGGCAGTACAAAAAAAAAAAAAGGTGCACCCTGACATCTCCACTAAAAGGCTGCAACTGATGGTCCAAGGGCCTCAGAGTTCCCCCGGGAGCATGGCTCCTGGCCCTGATGCTGTCCCTGTCCATAAATCATAATAGATATCAACTCTTTGGACAGGAATGGATTGGACTTGGGAGTGATCATATTATGTGGGCACTTTATGGTTCTATGTTATCTATAGGACGTCGTTCTGCTTACCTGTTACTGGAGGCGGGGGGAATGGGTGCAGAGGTGGGGATTGGAGATTGTTTGGAGGCTAAGACAGGTATGGAGCAGAGAGGAAGAGTATGCTGTCACTGGGCAGTGAGAGCAGTGGGAGTTGCATATAAGTGGGTATGCAAATTTACATGGGAATGTACATTTTCATTCAATCATAAAAAAAGAAAGAAAGAAAGAAGTTATGACAAGTATAGAATAAAAAGGAAGAGTGTGCTGTCACCAGGCAAGAACAGTGGAAGGACCTGCAAATAGGCAGGCATGAAAAGTTAACATGGATTGTATATTTTCACTAATCACAATTTAAAAAAAAAATTTACCAAGTCTCCCACCCAATCAAAAATTACCAGGCACACCAATAGGCAGGAAAATGTAACCCATTATGAGTGGGGGGAAAAAATCAAGAACAATTCCCAGATTTGGCATGAATGTCCAGATTAGTACACAAAAATACTAAATGACATAACTACAACTTAAAGATTCACAAAGACTGAGCATAATAGACATGTATATTTTTGTAAAAATCCAAGTCAGAGGTATAGAGATTAAAAATGTATGTACATATGTATAAAATGAAAAAGACACCTGATGGGACGCACAGCAATTAAGACACTGAAGGAGAAAAGATTAGCAAATTTAAAGACATAGCAACAAATAAACCAGAATACGAGAAGACTGGGAAAAGACGAACAGAGCAGTAACAAGCCTATGATATGTGTGACTGAAGTCTTTAAGGAGTGAACAGAGGACTATGTTATGAAAACTTGACCAAAAATTTTCCAAATTTAATGAAAAGTATAAGCAAGAAGCTCAATGAACACCAAGCACAAGAAACATGAAGGAAACTATGGCTACATCAACTCACATCAAAATCACACTGGGTGAAGAGAAACTCTCAAAAGCAGTCAGATGGGGAAAAAAACCCACATATGCCAAGAAAGAAAGTCTGACAGCTGAGTTTTTTTGAGAACAATGCAAAGCACAAGGTAGTGAGACAACATCTTAAAAAGAAAAAATTTGTCAAACTAAAATTCTGTACCCAGTGAAAACAGCTTTCAAAAATGAAGGCAAATTAGACTTTTCACAAATACAAATGTAAACAGAATTCATCACCAATTAACGTACTACAAGAAATGTTAAAAAGAAATCCCTCAATCAGAAGGAAAATGATATCAGACAGAAATCTGGAGCTATAAAAAGAATGAATAGCACTGTAAAGGGTACATTTAACCGGGAAAAATATACAGTATTTAACAAAGTCTTTTACTACAATGAGAAAGAAGATTCATCTGCATTACTAAAATAAAGATATCTGACAAAAAGTTTCATAATACATCTCTTCCAAAATGTCTTTCATTCAAATAACTCAAAGTACCTTGATTACTAAAACTCAATTTCCATCACAGCATTTCTGTAAATTAGAAAGAGTTGATATTAACTCTTTTTTACAGAAAGAAGACAAGTCCCAAAGTATCAGCTGTCCAATAACAGAGTTAAGTCTTCTGGAAAATTAAATCTTCTTTATTCCCTGCCCCATATTCAATTACACCCACCCACAGCCACTTAATTGATTCTATCGCATAGCGACCCTACAGGACACAGGAGAATTGCCCCATAGGGTTTTCAAGGCTATAATTTTTACGGAAGCAGACCACTACCACTACATCTTTTTCTGGCACTCTATTATACAGACAGTGGTTTTCAAAGCCCTTTGAATAGCATGTCTAAAGAGAATTTCTTGCAATAAAGTGTCACTGTGGATAATACATAATTTATCTATTTTCCATTGTCTTCAGGGAACTCCAAAGTTTAGAAGTAAGCTACAAAGAAAGCTCCTTGTTTTCAAGAAGTCTAAACACTACAGTTCAGTGAAGTGGTCAGACTGCCCTAAACTGGCAAAAGAAAAAAGCTTCTGCCAAGTCTTCTTGAGCAAATCAATCTGACAAAACACAAAGCATCAAAGCAATACCTGCAAAACAAAGCTTCAGGGTCAGGCACTGAAACAGGAATAAGAAAACACCAATATTTGAGGTTACCAATATTACAGCCAAAACCCTTTCAAGGGAAATGTGGTTAATAAGAATAAAACCTCTGTCATATCACTGATGCCAGTATTTCACAGAATGGGAATCCTGCCTACTATTCCCCTGTATACAAGATAGTAATAAACACAGAATTCCATATACTCAGAGATTCCCTGGGACCATGAACACATTTTACAATCCAACTTCACAGTGAGAGATCATTTGCTGCTCCAAGCCAGTTAACTGCATGGTACACATACTTCAGGATGTCCCTTAGACAGAACTCTATAGGACAGCTACCTACTGTTACCCCATCTGTACCAAAATTCTTCACTTTGTAATAACAACCATAAAATCCTGTGATTTCGATATTCACTGATGAATACCAAGAGAATGCCAGGATAACACAGTATCTTTTAGTACTTGACTCTAAACCAGAACATTGGGTAAATTTCCTTTTAATAAAACAAAATTTATCAAAAGAAATATGTCAGCTATAAACCCAATAGAACTGAAAAGATACATTCTAAAATAATTTTCTGTACACAAATGCCCAAAGCAGCATTATTCATAGTACCCAAAAGGTGGAAATAACCCAAATGCCCATCAACTGATGAAAGGATTAACAAAATTCAATCTACCTATTCAGTGGAGTATTACTCAACAGTAGCAAAGGAATTAAGCTATTGATACACGATACATGGATAAACTTTGAAAACATTATGCTAAGTGAGTCAGATCAGACACAAAAGGCCACATACTCTACAAGAGAAAGCAGATCGATGGTTTGGGGGGTGTAGGGGGTACAGAGTGACTACTTAAATGTGCATGGGTTTCCTTTTGGGGTTATGAAAATGTTCTAGAATCAGATAGTGGTAGTGGTTGCACAACACTGTGAACGTACCAAAAGCCACTGAATTATATGTTTCCCAATGGTAGTTACCTAGTACTTATATGACCCACTACTCAACAAAATGCAACACTGATACAAATCACTCAAAAATGCTTTTTAAAATGAAATATACTGACATGACATTATGGAAAAGGCAAAAGCATGGAGACAGTAAACAGGAGGAGAGCTGAACAGGTGAAGCTATTCTCTGTATGATACTGTAATGGTCAATGCAAGATATTGAAATTCTGCCAAAGCTCGTAACTTTAATGCAAAGAATAAGTTTTAATATATATAAATTATTACACAATTAAATAATCTTGTAGGAGGTAGAGAAATCCCAAGATGGAATGCAAAACAATCTAAATATATCACTAATGTACCAAACAATCTCACTGAAGGGGTGGTGGTGGTAAGTAACTTTGAAAATTAGTTAAGTCTAACATCCCGAGGTGGATTCACCAGTAAGCAATGTACACACGATTGAAAACAGACCAAACTGTGCACTATAGTAAGCACAAGTAAATCCAATAGTACTTGTCCTTACTTACTAATCTACACCTGTTTTTAACAATTTCACCTGTTTTTAACCCTGTATACCTTGCTCATTGGGTAATTTGTTCCCGGTAATAACTAAAGGTTAAAAAAAAAATCATATAAGCATAGTTGTTTTCCAAGGGAGTAGGGGTTAACAATTTGGAAACCACTAAACATGTATTGTAAGTGAAGCATTAAATAATGGGTGGCAGACTGTGAGAGCCAAGTTAAGGGGAAGCTTACAGACAAGCAATTCTAACCCATGTGGTAATGGATGAGAGCTGGAGTCATCACTATGAACACGTTTAGCTTAAAAGCAACAATGCCTCAATAACAGTAAGCACACCTAACACTCAGATCTTCATTTCTATATCCATTGTCCAGTAAAAGAACCAAGACTCCTTGGAGAAATGACTGATTATAAGACTAGGGCAGGAAACATAAAAGACGAGCCTAAAACATTCTCTGTTGCCAGAAAGTTAAGAAAGTGCTCAAAAAATAAAAATAAAATAAGGTACTATGATGTAAGTATGTCAAAGGGAAGGGATACAAAAGCCAACTGAAAGTCTTCCAACTGGCCAAGTTGGAACAGTTTGAGCACTAAAATAAAGTAGTACTGGATTATAACCAAAGAATAAAATAAATATCCATGAGTCCGGAGTGACATAAATAAATGACTGAATGAATAAGAAATGGCAGAACAGACAAATGTCCCAGGTGGAATTGCAAGTAATTTATGTAGGAGGTGGAACTTAACTATCCATTCTCTTAAGTGTCAACTGACAGTGGTGATTTCCTTCCAAAGTATACTACAGAAAGGAAAAAAATGAGTAACTTCATAGTGGAGAAACCTAGGAACACTACGTCAAGCCAAGTAATTAAAGTTAACGTCAACACTGATAGATGTATTGACTGCATGCGTCCTTGATATATACTGTGCTTAAAAGGGCACGACACTTCCAAGGTTTTCCTTTCAAAAAGACATTACATCAGTCTAACTATGAGAAAAACTTCAGACAAATTCCAATTGAGAGACAGTACACAAAATACATGATTGGTAATCTTAAAAACACAGCCAACATCATCAAAAGTAAGGACAGTGTGGGAAACAATATAATCAAGAAACCAAAAAACCCACTGCCACTGGGTCAAGTCCAATCCATATCAACCCTAGGACACAGCAGTACTGTTCCACTGATTTTCCCAGGAGTGCCTGGTGGATTCCAACTGCTTACCTTTCAGTTAGCAGCCACAACACTAACCACACCCGGGTTTCCACAAAATCAAGAGGAGCCTAGAAATAGTGACGACTAAACCTGGTATTCTAAATGGAATCCTGAAGAGACATAAAGTAAAAACTGGAAAAACGTGAATAATAATGTATTCATAATGAGTTAATAATAATGTAGTAACACTGGCTCACTGATTTTAACAAACATATCATCCTAATCTAAAATGTTAGTAAGAGGGGAAACTAAGCGTGAAATAGAAAGGAATTGTTTGTAATAATTCTGTACATCTAAACTATTCAAAAATAAAGTTTATTAAACACCTGAAATTACTGCCCTAAAATAATCTTTAAATCTAAACCAAAATCATCCCCTGAAATCTTCTTAAAACCAATTAATAGTATGGCTTAACTAGTAAGAATGTCTGCTTTGAGTGTTATGCTCTTTTAAGATCTATCTATATGGAGTCCAGAAACTCTGGTGGCATACAGGTTAACTGCTACAGCTACTAATCAAAAGGTTGGCAGTTTGAATCTACCAGGCGGTCCTTGGAAACTCAACGGGGGTATCTCTACTCTGTCTTATGGGGTCGCTATGATTTGGAATCGACTTGAGGGTAGTGGGTTGGGTTTGGTTTTAGATATAGAATCCAACCAGCAAAAGCAATTCCAAACACTAGACAGGAATCTCAGGGGGCAGAAAGTCTATGTTAATGGGGGGAGGGGAGCTGCAGAAATTCCAGTTTTCACTTTATGTCATCATTGGAGGGTGAGAACGGTTGCACAGCCTGAAGTATGTAATCAATGTCACTGAAGTGTACATGCAGAAACTTGGGTGCAAAATTTTGCTATGTATATTCTCAATAACAAAAAAATTTTTTTTTAATCTTTATTAAATCAGTGCTAACATATTCACATCTACTACACGCCTGGAACTTAGTATGTCTGGGACAAAAAAAGATGTCTAAAACATCATCTTTGACCTTGTGAAGCTTGTCATTTCATGAAATGCTCATAATACTGAAAATACGAAAACATTAAGTTGAGGAGAGTAGCTGTCACGGATTGAATTGTGTCCCCCCAAAAACACGTGTAGCTGTGTGGCTGGGCCATGATTCCCAGTATCTTGTGACTGTCCTCCATTTTGTGGTTTTCCTATGCCGTATGCTAAAGGATTAAAGTGGGGCTGTAAATCCCTTCATAGGATCACCTCCAGGCTCCACTGTAAAGGGAGTGTCCTTGGAGTATGGCTTACCCCATCCTTAATCCTTTCATCCTGCAGGAGATAAAAGGAAGGAGAAGCAGGCTGAGAACTGGGAACCTCACACCATCAAACAAGCAGCACCAGAAGAGCGCGTCCTTCAGACCTGAGGTTCCTGCGCCAAGATGCTCCCTGGACAAAGACTGATACAGTATCGGACTTTCCTCCAGAGCCAACAAGGGGGAAAACCTTCCCCTGGAGCGGACACCCTGAATTTGGACTCATAGCCTACCAGACTGTGTAAGAATAAACATTCCTTTGGTAAAGCCATCCACTCTGTGATATTTCTGTTTGAGCAGCCCTAGCTGACTAAACAGTAGCTAAACGCTATCAAGCAAAGAAACAGTCAGTGTTTTGTTGCATATCTATTTACCACAATAAAAGAAAATCTACTAAAATTTGGTTTCAATAAAAAGTAATATTGTGCTTCAGACTGTGAGGGATGACACCAAGGAGGAAAAACCTGAGTTAGTACCTTAAAAGGTACTTAACAGTACAAAGTAAAAAAGAAGCAACAATAAACTGGTATACACAGGACAATCAGAAAGGTAAAAAGGAAAAATATCTAGTCATGAAAAGTAAAAGCTTAAATGTGAGAAATAGTAGCAGTGTTCACATACTTCACGTTACGTGGAAGAACTAACAGAGGTCAACAGTTACTTAAAAGTAAAGACGAGAAAAAACGAGTCAGGGAAATCAGAGTACTGGAAAGGGAACAAAATGAACAGTTAAAGAGAATACTGACACTATGATAAATGTCACCAATGTCACTGAACAATTTGTGTGGAAATTGTTGAATGGGAATCTAATTTGCTATGTAAACTTTCACCAAAAACTCTTTATTATTAAAAAAGAGCTAAAGAGCTACTAGAACTCCTTCATATACCCATTTAACTTACAAGTTGACCTGTGATATAATATGGCCAACCCTTAAGGATACAGAGTGACAGCTGTTCAGTAGAACCACAACAGGAAACACCAACTTGGAAAGATAGGAAACAGCTGGCCAAGTTCTTCTCAACCATTTTTCTAAGGACAGAAAACAAAAATTCAAATAACTGCAAATACTTACTGACCACCTACCACGTGTAGCTGTTTTTAGACACATTACCTCACTTGACAGTCACAACAAAGACACCTATAAACATGAATGTAACAGAGGCTTAATGTAAAGCCAGCCAGCCAAGTAGAATAAAATAAACCCTACAGAGAAACAGGAACACATGAGAATTCTCCACCATCCCCCAATCTCTACTAGAGTTTACAGGTGTCTTAAAAAGTGAAAAGAGTTTCAAAATCCAAATATTTACATAGGAATTTATTTCCCTCTTCTTCCTTCAGTCAAACTCAGTGACTCTCAACACTTAACATGCACATGGACTGGACACGCATTATACATTAAAAGAGAAGCGCTGGCAGCTCAGTGGAAGAACTGCTAACCAGAAGGCGACAGATCTGAGTCTACCAGCTGCTCAGAAGGGAAAAACATGGCCATCAGCTTAAGCAAAGATAACAGCCTTAGAGCCCCTAGGGGGCAGTTCTACTCTGTCCTCTATGGTCACAATGAGTTGGAAGCAACTTGAGGGCCACAGCTTTTTTGCTTTATTATTGTACGTTTTTTAAAAAATGCACACTGTACTCTGGGGCAATTTAAGAAATTTTCCGGTATAGTTTTCATCTTGTGATCTTTGCCTCATATACCAACTTCAGAACCTAACCCTGAAATAAGATACAACTCAAGTACAGGCTCATTCTTGGGCTCAGTATATAAGGCAAGATTAGTGAGAGGAGGTAGGGAGGGAGAACCCTATTCCAATACGAAAAACACTTTAACAATTAATACTATTGAAACAGGGGGTGGGGGTGTGGGAGTGGGTGTGTGCCTGTGGTATCCACCAACCATCTGTTAGTTTGTCCTACTGTGGTGGCTTGTTTATTGCTGTAACACTAGAAGCTATGCCACAGGTTTACAAGCAGGGTCTCCCATGCTGGACAAGTTCCAGTGGAGTTCCAGACTGACAAAGAGTAGGAAAACAGGCCGTCTAAAAATCAGTCAATGTAAAACCCAAGGATCACAAAAGAATACTGTCTAATACAGCACTGGCAGACAAGTGTTCTAGATTGGAAGGCAACAATGGACTCAGGCACAGAGGCCATATTAGTCCTATTTACATCATATGTATACTTTTTATAAGGGACAGAAGGAAAAATAATTAACATATGCAAATAAAGTAAGGAAGAGACACTCATAACAATTACTCCTCATTTTCTGCAACTGGTCCCACAGCCATAACTGGTTTTAGAACTACCTTCATTCCCCACCCATTCTGTATTCCCTTTACCCTCAGACCAAACACCTCAACTGGCTGTGGTTCTTTTGGAGTGTAGTGTACCTGCTCCTGGGTCATGCTTTGTACTTCACCTTTTGGGGCTTGCTAGGATTTAAATCTAGTTCAGGTCTAGAAGCAAAATCGGGTGGGTCCTGGGAATATTCAGCAATATCTTGTAAGGTACTTGCCTCAGGCAATGGTAGAGGCAACATCCCATTTCCTGCCAAAAGCAGGCTATATCTCAGCTTCAGGTACCACTAAGTCAATCTGTTAAAATGGGGGGAAGAGAGATTCCGGATTCCCCAAAGAGGGTGGCTTAGCAAAGATGGCACGGTTTCTTCAGATGGAAGGGACAGTAGTGCTGGGCAAAGTGTGAGTCAGTGGACTTGGGAATCCAGTGCCACCAGCTCCCTATTTATCGCTCCATTATCTCCCCATCCCAAGTTTCAAGGTCCTACTTCTTCCTAAACAACTATCTCACTGCAGCTATTATTCAAGGCTGGGAATCCAACTGGCACTGTAATTCGGTTGCTGCTACAATAAGACTCTGAGTTTGATTTTTGGCAACATCAGCTCTGTAACTGAAATAAATACAACTTTCACAGCACAATTGGCTACTTTCAGGTCTTTTAAGCGGCACCTGAGCTGTGACCCTAAAGACCTCAGCTCATCACTTTCTTTCACCACTTAGTCTACAGAAAAGTACAACTAACCAACCAGCTTCCTTGTACTTTTCATTCTGAAAAGATTATAGAAAACTACCCAATATGTAATCAACAGGAGCTTTGTTTCTAACAAATAAATTGAGTTTTATTGATGGTGGTATTTTGCTATTGCCACCTCACACCATGGGTTAGCAGTGCCCTCTTTACTATGTCAGGGAGAGTCACCAGCTCCTTTAAGATTAATCAGACTTGAGAATCAATTTAGTAAACGCGTCTTTACAATTCTGTTTCTCTAGAACCACTCAGTACCAAATGCCTTAAGTGGGTTCTCTAGAAAAGCAAAACCAGTCACACATGCATATTTATATGTATGTGTGTGTGTGCATGTGTGTCTATATACACATGTGCATATGTATATGTGTATACATATAAATACACGTGTGTGTGTATATGTATTTATACACACACACACACACACACACACAGATTTAGCTCAAGCAAATGGCTCATGCAGTTGTGGAGGCTGATCAAGCCCAACCTGTAGGTCAGGCATCAGGCTACAGGCTTCTCTGGAGTCACATGGTTGCATTGGAGAACAAATCCAAATGAAAAGGTCAGACGATAGGCTGCTACAGAAGCCACAAATCAAGTTCAAAAGCAGGCTGCTGGCTCACAAGGCTGCATCCAAAACCAAACCAAACCCCTTGCCATCAAATTGATTGCAACCCATAGCTATTCTAGAGGAGAGCAGAATTGCCCCACAGAGTTTCCAAGGAGCACCTGGTGGATTCTAACTGCTGACCATAGCACTTAATCACTACACTATGAGGGTTTCCGGAAGCTGGAAAATCAGGTCAGAAGATAGGCCGTTGACTCACAGGGCTGTGGATGCTGAGAATCCAGACTACTACTGGTAAACCAGCTTCCAGCTCAAGTCCCAAGAGCTGGAGGTCAGATGATAACAAGCCAGATTCAAGATCTAAACCAGAACACTCACATACACTGGATAGAGGCCATGCCCTCAAGGAAACTTCCCTTACTTGAGCAAGGTGGTGATCTGAGTAGGGGCATGACTTGAGTAAGGTGTTGATTTGCGAAACGGTGTGACCTAAGTGAGGGCATTACTCAAGATACACTGCACATTAATCATGTCTCAGTAACATACAAAGGTTTAGGATTTAGAAACCATAAATACCCAATATGAAAAAAACGTCAATTACATCAGATCACAAAATGAAGGACCATCACACAGTACTGGGAATCACGGTCTAGTGAAGCTGACACATAACATTAGCCATTACACCAGTGCTCATGAGGATGACATGGAACCAGTTAGTGTTTCACTCATGGGGTTGCCATGAGTCAGAGTTAACTCAACAGCAACAACAAATACAGTACTGACTACCACAAAGTAGTGAAGTTTTGTCACCAAAGCTGTTAAAATAAAGGCTGAAAAATCAGAGAACAGTTTAGAAAACAACAACTGGAAGAAGTAAAGATCTCTTTCAACTCTTAAATCTCTAATGGGTAGACCCTTAAGACATGACAGGAGAAGGGAGACCTAGTTAAGAGAAACAAAACGAGAAAAGACACAAAAGCAGAATGACATGGTAGCGCTGAAGTTTAATGCAGAGCAACAATCATTATTCCTACCTGTGGCCTTCTGCACTTGTTTCATACACCAGGAAAGCTCTTCTCTCAGACATAATTCAAATATCTTGTCCCCAGTGAGGCCTCACACGATAACTCTAAGAAACTCTACACACCCCAGTCACACACTTGTGTCACATTATCATGTTTTGTTTTCATCATAGTTTATACTGAGGGCAGTGAACTTTTTCTATGAAGGCCGAACTACAGTACCCAAATTCCAGTATCAAAAGTCTGATTGGAGCATATGGTTGAGTAATTGAGACACAGAGACCTTAAGACTGTAAACATATTTATTATCTGGCTTGTAACAGAAAAAGTTTGCTGACCTCTGGCTTACATCATATCTAAAATCATCTTGTCTATTTGTCTGCATGCTGTATATTCTACATCTCCACATATTCACAGAGTAAAAGCTCAATGAGGTTCCCCCACTGTAGCCCATACACAGAAAAATTACTGGATCAAAGTTAAGGGCTATTTGATGAATAAATTAATGAATGATCCAAAAATGTCACTCTGAGTTTAAATTTAAGTCCTTGCCTTTACAGGTTTTATGCATATATGACAGGCATAAAAATTTTTGCAGAAAAGGGAACTAAATCTCGTGAGGAAAAAAGGCTTGAAGTAATGGTCACTAACTAGTCCCTAGATCACTGGGATTCTACATTAAACTGAAGACTCCAGTTTCTTCCGCTGCATAAAAGACTCTCTCAACTACTACGGAATCAACTTAAGTTGTCAAGGATTTCATTTTACTTGGGTGCACCATCAACTCTCACAGAAGTAGCAGTCAAGAAACCAAAAGACACATTACACTGGGCAAATCTGCTTCATGAGATCTCTTTTGTAGGCGTAGAAAAGCAAAGACATTACCTTGAAGACTAAGGTGCACCAGACCCAAGCCATGGTGTTCTCAATTGCCTCCTATGCACATGATAGCTGGACGATGAATAAGGAAGACAGAAGAACTGATGTCTTTGAATTCTACTGTTAAGAGAAGAATATTGTATATACCCTGGGCTACCAAAGACAATGCTCCTTAGACACAAGGATGGTAAGACAATGTCTCACATACCTTGGACACCTGTCAGCAGAGATCAGTCCCTGGAGAAGTAAATTACGCTTGGTAAAACAGAGGATTAGTGAAAACGAGGAAGACCTTCAATGAGATGGACTGACACAGTGCCTGCAACAATATGCTTAAGCATAATAATAACAGTGAGGATGGTAGTGTTTTGTTCTGCCGTACACAGGATCATAATGAGTGGAAGGTGCCACAACATTCTCTAAGTTGATTGTGCCTGTTTATCTTAAGATCCCAATACTGAAAAATCTTATTTCCTATACATAGTGTACAGCACACACACTATGACAAATCCTAATAAATGTTCTTAATTTTAGCAGATCTGGATCATGAGTTAATGAATTTTTAATATCTAAATTTTTCCTATGCTGCTGTTCAACAACCTATTCTCTAAGCAGCTGAAAAATCTTTGGAAATGAAAAGGTTACCACCCACAGACCAGAAGCAGCCTTTTTAATCTTTCTATACTAGCCAGAGAGTGGGTGAAGGATTTAAAAAATAAATAAAATAAAAAACAAGTCAATTCTATTGGTAGAGGACAAGTACTGTTAAAACTAAAATCCCACCCAGAAGTATCATTTGTTACATGACCCCGGTAAAACTACCACCTACTCATAATTCAAATATCAATCTTCCCATCTACAAATAAAAGGAAAAAAAATCTACCCCAACATTTTCATAAAGTGCTTTTCTCTAAGCTTTCCAACACTCAGGTACTACAAAGAGTTGGGACTAACCAATCCTAAAATTTTAAGATACGTATCAGAACGCATACACAGATCAAAGCTGTGGTTTTCTTTTTTTCAAAAACAGCTGCCTGTTTTTTAAACCCTAGATGCTTTTTTAAAGAATTAGCTGATTTTGGAATTCAGACCTTTTATACAGATGCTTATGGTACAGGTACCTCTCACATGCGAGGACATGTGAGAGAGAGACAGTGAGTGAGTGAGAGTGTGAGTCTGAGTGTGTGTGTGTGTTGTCATTTTCCTTGCCTCTGTGACAAACACATCAGAATGCAAAGACAAGTGCAATTATCACTCATTGCCCAGGATTTACCTAGACTGACGTATAACCTGTCCCAAAGCAAAAGAGGAAAAAAAAAATTGGCTAACAGCTCGACTGGGCTGCTTCAAGAAATTCTGCTACAGATTCACCTGGGAGATTCTCAACATTTCATGTTCACATCTTTGCTTAGGCTGAAAAAGCAAGGGTTTACAAGCTATAAACGGATCTCTGGTGCTTCAGGAAAAGGGCAACTCAATGCACCCTTTTCCCCTTCCTAAAACTGTCACTAAAGGAAAGCGTGTGGCCCATGCCAGCCAGCCTCGACTCACCTCCCACCTGACACCACCTATTCTCCCGGTACCCAGCACAGCGGGCTCCCTCCTCCCCTTAAACAGCAAGTTCAAATTCAAAACAAAAGGTGCGAAATTGGTTTCTGGTGGCAATGGCAGAGCCCGAGTGGCCAACTAGTGGGGGCGTCAGAGCAAGGGAGGGCTACCAAGACCGAAGACCCCTCATAGAAGCCAGCTCCCAATCAGTCCTCCGGGCCTCGGCCCAACTCATCACACGCCCCTCCCTCACCTCGGCCTCGGAGAAGAGTGCCGGGGAAGGGGCGAGGTATTGGGGGCGGGGAAAGAAGCACCAGGGTCACAACGACAGAACAACGACCCAAGAAAGGGCAAAGGCCTATCTGGAATGCCGGGGGTCGCGTCCTAGGCCCGGGGCTTAAGCCCCTAATGGGAGCGAGCAAGGGTCCGAGACGCGCCAGGCCGCGAGCTAGAGTCCAGGCCCGCGTCGGCGGCGCCTCGAACACGAATCACTCGGGACTCTCCCCACTACCAACAGAGGGGCCATGAAGCGGTCGCAGCCGCCGCTACCCTCAGGGGCGGGGGTATTCACTCACCGGCGGAGACGGGAGGAGGTGGCGGCGTCTCCGCCAGCGCCGTCGCTGGTGCTCAAGCGCTGGCTCCTGCCGCTGCGGCCGCCGCGCTCGGTCCATCCCCCCAACCACCCCCTCCCGGCCCTCCCCCCGTGCCGCCTCGGCCGCCGCCACCACCGCCTCAACCCCGACGCGGGAATGCGAACCGGCGCGAGGGGACAAGAGCGCGCGTGCGCCCGCCGCCACCGCCCACAACCTCCGCCCCCGGCCGGCGGCGCACGCGCGAGGCAGCGAGCGCCGGGCGCGCGCGCGCACGCCGCAGGGGGTGGGAAGAAGCCCGGAAAGGCACAGCCCCGCCCCCAGCCCGCCCACCCACGCGGTCCGCTGCTGAGCTGAGTGGAGCTGAGTAGCTGTCGTTGGCATTAGGGCTCTCAGGTAGGCTCTTCGGGCAATACACTCTCAAAACTGTGTTTCCCTGGCACGGCCCCCGTTTCTGGAAAGTAGGACCCCGTGGCAGTGCAGGTCTGAGCCGATTTCTGACTGCCGCCCCTTGTCACACACCTGTTCTCTCCAGCTCAAGTTGAGAGACCTTCCATCTCCATCTAGCAGGTTTTCAGCTACTGTTGGGAAAAGGGCAGAGGCTGTAGATCTTTAGTGTCCGATATTATTACTGAAGAGGCCACAAGCAGCCAGCAGCCTATCATTTTCCTAATTCAGTTATTCTTTCACCATTTATGTACTGAGGCTTCCTTGCACCAGGCCCCATCGGATGATCTGGGAGTAGTACAGTGTGAGAACAAATGAGGTCCGTGGCATCGTGGAGTTTAAAACCTGGTAGAGAAGGAAAACGTTAATGGAAGACTCGCACAAAATCAAAATTGCATTTGCAGTTAGTAAAAGCTCCTCTGAGATCTATGTGATGCTAAGAGAATTTGTGCATGGAAAAATTTAGGGCTGGAATCTGAAGGCTCCATTGAAAATTTCAAAAGACAGGAGCTTGCATGGCCAGAATGGGGCTCTGAAACACCAATGAATGTGGAGTCCAGTGTGTAGGTGTGGGGAGAGGTGGTCAAGCTCTCAGGTAAGGATCTGGGGCTGTATTCAGAGTGTTTCAGAAGCCATTGAAGCTTTTTTCAACCAGGTTGCAGAGGGAGTAACAATCATTATCTCTGTTGTAAAAGATCCCCCAGCAGTATGGAGTGTGGTATAGAGAGGGCTCAGAGGCCAGTCAGGAGTCTACTATTAAGTTAGGTAGAAACCCTGGTTGTTAAGAGCTGTAGCAGCTACCCAAAAGGTCGCAAGTTCAAATCTACCACGCACTCCCTCCTTGCAAGCTCTGTGGGGCAGTTCTAATTTGTGTTATTGGATCACTGTGAGTCTTAATCGGCTCAACGGCAACGGGGTTAATAATAGTCAAGGAGCCTTCATGGCCAATGGTTAAGGACTGGCTGCTAATCAAAAGGTCAGCAGTTTGAATCCACCAGTTACTCACTGAAAACCCTATGGGGCAGTTCTACTGTATCCTATTGGGCCGCTATAAGTTGGGAATCTACCGCAATGGGCTTGGGTTTTTTGGTTTGGTATAGTAGTCCATCTAAAGTAGGATGGTGGTGGTAGAAAACAGGGATAAGATGAGCAAGACTCATGAAGGATTGGAGAGAAGAGGGAGTGGAGTTGGAAAGGGAAGGATTGTAGGGAGTTGTCAAGATTTGAGATTGGCAGAGGATGCATTTATAGAGCGCAGGAGCACTTGAGGATGCCATCAATGGAGGTAACTCAAAATGGATGATAAACATGAAAACTAAAACTATACAACTTTTAGAAGGAAACAGGAAAAATCCTTGTGACCCTAGGACAAAGACTTTTTAGGACACACACAAACAAAATTTCATAAGTTGGACTTCATCAAAATTAAAATCTTTTGCTCTTTGAAAGACACCATTAGGAAAATGAAAAGGCAAGCCACATAACAGGAGGGAGGAATTTACAGTACAATTATCTGATAAAAGACCTAGATCTGCGTATATAAAGAACTCTTATAACTGAATCATAAGACAACCAAATAAAACAATAGGCAAAAGATTTTAGTAAACACTTCACAAAAAAAGATATAAAAAATTGTGGATAAACAATGAAAAGATGCTTAAGATCTTTAGTCATCCAGGGGTGTGTAAATTAAAAATACAGTGAGATATACCATCATTACCCACTGCCAATGAGTCACTTCCAATGCGTAGCAAACCTATAGGGTACAGTAGAACTGCTCCAGAGAGTTTCAAAGGAGTGCCTGGCAGATTCAAACTACTGATCTTTTGGTTAGGAGCTGTAGCACTTAACCACCATGCTGCCAGGGTTTCCAACACCCTCATTACCAAAAAACCATACCTATTCCTGTCAAGTAGATCCTGACTCATAGTTACCCTATTGGACAGAACAGAACTGCCCCATAGAGTTTCCAAGGATTAGAATGGCTAAAATTAAAAAGAGTAATATAATCGTATGCCTCCACATTTCCTTAGCAATACTTAATCTCTGAACTCATACTTCCTCTTAACATAATACAACTATCCTGTGTATGACCTGAAACTTGTTTTCCCCAAAAGAGAATGCAAAGTCCTTGGGTGATGCTCCCGCTTTACCTTAAGATATCCTGTAATGTAATTCTGGTCTCTGGGTAATGCAACTAGTTAACAATTCATCTGCTAACCAAAAGATTGAGGTGCCTCAGAAGAAAGGCCTGACATTCTACTTCCAAAAAATCGAGCATTGAAAATCCTATGGATCACATTTCCACTCTGACACTGGTTAGCTTAAAATTATGATATAAAGTTAACTATTATTAATATATCTCCATTGTATGGTAACAGTCAGAATCAGTCACCCCAGGCAGTACAGTAACTCCTTTCTTTGCTTAGTGATTGAGGCATAAAAGGAGCCCAAAGTGACACAGGGACAACGGCAACTTCCAATTCAATGGAATCATTGTGTCTATTGGCAGAAGCATTCCTTCCTTTGGAGTGGAGACCTCTAGACTAGCAGTACCTCTGGCTATTTCTTCCCCTAGATAAAATGAACAACGAACAACCACAGGCACTGATAGTTCTGCCAACTGGGAGGAATTCCCTTTACCACTGCCTTCAGAAATGTCCTAAAAGAAGCTAGAGCCTGCATTCATCCGTTTTTACCCAGTGCCTGCATATTGTGCAAAACTGTAAACCAGGCTGTAAAACAGCCCTATAGGAAACTTGCCTTAAGGACATCAGTCTGGGGTGGAAGGGTGGGGGAGGATAGGAGCCTTGACCCTTTAGACAGCTTCTTCATGCAACTTACTTGTGCCTTCAAGCCCTGCTCAAGCTCAGTCTTGTATATACCGTGTTCATTTGATGATAGGTGCTTTTGTGCATGCCCAACTTTATCAGTTGGTGGATCAGACAATTCCTAGTACATGATGGGCGTCTTAGGCCATATGATAACTTAGTGGCCCGTGGTTAAGAGTCCAGTCTCTACTAAGGATTAGTAGCAAGCCAAAAGCTGCTTCTCAAAAGGAACAGCAAGTTATACATAGAGAATGTCAGGACTTTACTCCAGAATTCCAAGGATCTCTGCAGTGATTGATGTTTTTTGTTGATTCTAACTCATAGTAACCCCATGTGGCGGAAGAACCACCCCATAGGTTTTTCTTGGCTGTAATCTTTACGGAAGCAAGTCACCAGGTCTTTTTCCTACAGAGGTGTTGTACGGGTTCAAACTGCTGAAGACTTAACTGTTAGCCACTGGGCCTCCTCGATCAACTTATAGGGGCCTGCTAAAGGCTCTGTACAGTATGTCTATCAGTCTTTCAAAGAATGAGACTGATTTGGTTTCAAGAAATATTGGTGTTGAAGCTACAGGAGATGAGGATTTCTGTCATAGCAGATACAAAAGCTCTCAGGTCATCATGCAGAGCTTGAACTTGGAATTTGAAGGCCTGAGTTAACCCATTTCTTTTTCCAGCTTGGTTAAGAACAAGCAGCCAGTCCCATTATATTACCTAGTTTGATTAAAATATTCTGGGGTAGCAAGGAAACCCTGGTGGCATACCAGGTTAAGTGATTCATCTACTAAACAAAAGGTCAGCACTTCCAATCCAGCAGGTGCTCCTTGGAAAATCCATGGGGCAATTCTGCTGTGACCTGTAGGAGCACTATGAGTTGGAATCAATTCCATGGCAGTGGGTTTTTGTTTTTGTTTTTGTTTTTGTTTTTTTTTTTTTTGGTTTCTGGTAGCGAAGTTCAGCAGTCTGAATCCACCAGCCACTGCCTGGAAACTCTGGGGCAGTTCTACTCTGTCCTATAGGGTTACCATGAGCCAGAATCCACTTGACAGCAGTGAGTTTGGTTTTATTTTGGTTTATGTAAGCAAATATATGGCCATGCAGAACCTTGCTTGCTGTAAATATTTGATTGCCAAGCCAGCCAAGTGCCACTGATTTGATTAGGAGTATCTAATGCCCCATCATTTCATGGACTACCAGTGCCCTCTTTACCACTGAGAATAACACAGAAACCCCCTGTCAGTGAGTCTTATGGTGACCCTGTAGGACAAAGTAGAGCTACACCATCGGGTTTCCAAGGAGTAGCCAGTAGATTCAAACTGCCAATCTGATGATCAGCAGCCAGGCTCTTAACCACTGTGCCACCAGGGCTGCCCACTAGAAACAGAATCATTAAACACCAGTTGCTTTTGATTCAGTTCCAACTCAGCATGACCCAGTGTGTGTCAGAGTATAACACATAGGGTTTTCAATGACTCATTTTTCAGAAGTGGATTTCCAGGACTTTCTTCTGAGTCACTTATAGGTATACTAAAACCTACAGCCCTCTAGTGAAAAGCTGAATACGTTAACTCTTTTTACCACCTGAGAATTCCATACAGATTAACTTGTTTAATCAGAGAATCTACATGAGAAAAAAAAATTGCTGTTGAGTCAATTCTGACTCAGAGTAACCCTATAGGGTAGAGTAGAACTGCCCCATAGTTTCCAAGGAGCACCTAGTGGATTTGAACTACTGACCTTAAAAGACGACTATACTAGCAGTGTTTCTGGTTTAGGAGAATCTGAGCTAGTTCAGAATACTCACCCTTAAGATTCTATTCCTCAAAAACCACAGCCAGTACCAAAATCTGTATAATGGTCGGTGTTTAAACAGAGAAGCACAACCAGTATAGGAGATACATATTAAGAGATTTATTACAAGGAAGGGGCTTATGTGATTATGGCCACTAGTCAAGCAAGTTCAAAATCCATAGGGCAGGTGGTCAGAAAGGGCAGGCTAAAACTCTTGGGAATAGGCCAAAGTTATATAAACAGGCACAAATTCTTCTCCTACAGGGAATCCTCAGTTCTGCTCTTAACACCTTCAAAATGTTTGAATAAGGCCCACTCCAATTATGTGGGATAATCTCCCTTACTCAAAGCTAACCAATTGTGGATTTCCAACAAGTCAACAACATACTTTCATGGGAAGACTTAGATTAATGCTTGATTGAATAATTGGGGACAATAGTCAATTTCCTCCACTTGTCTGTCAGTTTGTCATACTGTGGGGGCTTGTGTGTCACTGTGATGCTGGAAGCTATGCCATCAGTCTTTAGATACCAGCAAGGTCACCCAGGGCAGAAAGGTTTCAGCTGAGTTCCAGACTAAGACAGACTAGGATGAAACACCTGGCAGTCTTCTGAATAGAGTTAGCCAGTGAAAACTTTACAAATACCAGTAGAACACTGTCAGATATAGTACCACAAAATGAGCCCCCAGGGTGGAAGGCACTCAAAAGACAACTAAGGAAGAACTGCCTCGTCAAAGTAAAATTGGCCTTAATGAAGTAGGTGGAGTACAGCCTGTAGGACCTTCATTTGCTGATATGGACAAGTTAAAATGAGAAAAAACAGCTGCAAACATTCAATAATAATCAGAACATAGAATGTCCAAAGTATAAACCGAGGAAAGTTAGATCATTAACAATGAAATGGAACACACAAACATCAATATCTTAGGCATTAGTGAGCTCAAATGGACTGATACTGGCCATTCTGAATCAGACAATCATGAGATCTACCACGCCAAGAATGAAAACTTGAAGAGAGTTGGTGTTGCATTTGTTGTCAAAAAAAAATTTCAGGATCTCTCCTGAAGTACAGTGCTGTCAGTGATAGGATAATATCCATACACCTACAAGGAAGACCAGCTAGTCAAATTTACACACCAACTGCTAAAGCCAAAAATGAAGACATTGAAGATTTTTAACCAGCTGATCAAACATGGATTCAGCATGCATTGATAATTACTGCTGGTTGGAATGCAAAAGTTGGAAACAAAAGAGGGTAGATAGGAGGTGACAGGTGTTGGTTGAGTGGATACTGGAAATAAAGAGTGAGAAAGAGGAGTGTGCTGTCACAAAGTGAGGAGAGCAGATAGAGTTGCAGAGGGGCAGGAGCTCAGGAGTTTTATGTGGAAAATTGACTTGGATTGTAAACTTTCGCTTAATCACAATAAAAAAATAATTTTAAATCAGATACAAAGGAGAACAATTGATAGTTTTTTCAAAATATGGCCTTGGTGATAGAAATGATGCTGAAGATTGAATGACAGAACTTTGCAAGACCAATGACTTCTTCACTGCAAATGCCTTTTTTTCACCAACATAAACTTCTGTTATACACATGGACCTCTCCAGATGGAATATACAGTAATCAAATCAACTACGTCTGTGGAAAAAGACCATGAAAAAGCTCCATATCAGCAGTCAGAACAAGACCAGGTGCTCACTGCAGCACAGACCATCAATTGCTCATATGCAAGCTCAAACTGAAACTGAAGAAAGTTAGAAGAAGTCCATAAGAGCCAATGTATGACCTTGAGTATGTCCCACCTGAGTTTAGAGACCATCTCAAGAACAGATTTGATGTGTTGAACATTAATGATCAAAGACCAAACAAGTTTTGGAATGACATCAAAGACATCATCCATGAAGAAAGCAAGAGGACATTAAAAAGACAGGAAAGAAACCTAGTTGGATGTCAGAAGGGACTTTGTAACTTGCTCTTGAATGTCAACTAGTTAAAGCAAAAGAAAGAAATGATGAAGTAAAAGAACTGAAGATTGCCAAGGGTGGCTCGTGAAGACAAAGTGAAATATTATAGCAACATGTGCAAGAGCTGGAAATAGAAAACCAGAAGGAAAGAACATGCCTTGTATTTCTCAAGCTGAGGGAACTGATGAAAAAATTCAAGCCTTGAGTTGCAATAGTGATGGACTGTTACAGGGAAAATATTAAATGACTCAGGAAGCATCAAAAGATAGAAGGAATACACAGAGGCGTTGTACCAGAAAGAAATGATCAGTGTTCAACCATTTCAAGAGGTAGCATATGACCAGAAACCGATGGTGTTGAAGGAAGAAGTTGAAGCTGCATTGAAGGCATTGATGAAAAACAAGGCTCCAGGAGTTGATGGAATATCAATTGAGATGTGTGAACAAATAGATACAGCACTGCAAGTTCTTACTCATCTATGCCAAGAAATTTGGAGGACAGCTACCTAGCCAACTGACTGGAAGAGATACATATTTATGCCTATTCCCAAGAAAATGATCCAACTGAATGTGGAAATTATCAAACAATATCATTAATGTCATATGCAAGTAAAATTGTTCTCAAGATTACTCAAAAGCAACTGCAACAGTATGTTGACAAGAAACTGCCAGAAATTCAAGTCAGATTCAGAAGAGGTTATGGAACCAGGGATATCATTGCTGATGTCGGATGGATCTTGGCTGAAAGCAGAGAACACCAGAAAGATGTTTACCTGTGTTTCCTTAACTATGTAAAGGCATTCAATTGTGTGGATCATAACAAATTATGGCTAACCTTGCAGAAAATAGGAATCCCAGAACAGTTAATTGTGCTCATGAGGAATCTGTATATGGATCAAGAGGCAGTTGTGTGAACAGAACAAGGAGACACTACATGGTTTAAAATCAGGAAAGATGTGTGTCGAGGTTGCATGCTTTCACCAAACCTGTTCAGTCTGTATGGCAAGCAAATAATCCGAGAAGCTGGATTTTATGAATAAGAACAAGGCCTCAGGTTTGGAGGAAGACTCATTAACAACCTGCATTATGCAGATGACACAATGTGCCTTGCTGGACGTGAAGAGATTTGAAACACTTATGAAGATCAAAGACTACAGCCTTCAGCATGGATTGCACCTCAACATCAAGAAAACAAAAATTCTTGCAACTGGATCAGTAAGCAACATCATGATAAATGAAGAAAGGATTGAAGTTGTCAAGTATTTCATTTTACTTGGGTCTATAATCAATGCCCATGGAAGCAGAAGTCAATAAATCAAAAGATACATCGTACTGGGAAAAGCTGCTGCTAAGTACATCTTTAAAATATTGCAAAGTGAGGATGTCACCAGATTAAGGTGCACCTGTTCCAAGTCATGGTGTTTTCAATTGCATCATATGCAGATGAAACCTAGATAATGAATAAGGAAGGCAGAAGAAGAATTGATGCTTTTGAATTATGGTGTTGGAAATGAATATTGAGTGTACCATGAACTGCCAAAAGAACAAACAGATCTGTTCTGGCAGTAGCACACACAACTAGAGTACTCCTTGCAAGGAAAGATGGCAAGACTGCATCTTACATAGTTTGGACTTGTTTTCAGAAGGTGCCCTGGAGAAAGACATCATGCTTGACGAGTAGAGGGTCAGCAAAAAAGAGGAGACCCTCAATGAGATGGATTGACACAGTAGTTGCAACAATAGGCTTAATCATAAAAACAATTGTGGGCATGGCGCAGGGCAAGGTAGTGTTGTGTTCTGTTGCAGATGGAGTCGCTATGAGTTGCAATCAACTCAAAAGGAGCTAATGAAAATGTAGCCAAGTTGACATCTCAAGAAGTCTAGATCATAAGTATTTATCAAATAGAAATTAAAACTTATGTCCACACCAAAGACTGTACAAGAATGTTTATAGCATTTTTATTCATGATATCAAAAACTTGGAAACAAGTTCCCATCAAGTGAATGGATAAACAAACAGTGGCACATCCATATAGTGAAATCCTACTCAGCAATAAAGAGGAATGAAGTACCAATGTAAATGAATCTCGAAATCATTATGCTGAGCAAAAGAAGCCCAAACCAAAAGAACACAATACTGTATGTTTCCGTTTATGTAAAACTCTAGGAAATGCAAACTAATCAATAGTGATGACATATGAGTGGTTGCTTGGGAACCAATGTGGAGATAGAGGTGGATTGTAAGGAGGCATGAAGAAACTTTTAAGGGTGATGAGAATGAACAATCTGAATCTTGATTTTGATGGTGCTTCATGTGTGTATATATATGTCAGAAGTCATTAGTTTGTATGTATACTTTAAATAGGTATTGTGATGGATTGAATTTTGTCCCCCCCTCCCCAAAGTGTATGTGACAATTTAACTGGGCCATGATTCCCAGTATTTTGTGATTGTTTTCCATTTTGTGATTTTCCTATGCTGTAAATCCTAATCTCTGCCTGTGGTTAATAGATTGGGATGTTAAAGAAGTTTAGGGTGAGACTATAACACCTTTTCTAAGGTCACCTCCCTGTTCCAGTGTAAGGGGAGTTTCCTTCAAGTATGACTTGCACCACCTTTTATCCTGTTATCCTGAAAGAGAGGAAAGGAAAGGGAAGCCAGCGGAGAGTTGGGGACCTCATACTATGAAGAAAGCATCATCGAGAGCAGAGTGTATCCTTCAGACCTGAGGTTCCTTCGCAGAGATGCTCTCAGACCAAAGAAAGACTGATGCAACACAAGGACCTTCCTCCAGAGCTAGCAGAAGGCACTCCCCTGGAGCCGGCACCTTGAATTTGGGCTTCTACTAGACTATAAGAGAATAAACTTTTTTTTGTTAAAGCCGTCCATTCATGGTATTTCTGTTAGAGCAGTAGCAGATGACTAAGACAGGTATATTTTGTTGTGTGTGAATTATTCCTAAATAAAATTACTTATTTTGTTTGGCTTTATTTTTTTAATTCTGCTTTAGATGAAGGTTTACAGAGAAAACTAGCTTCTCGTTGAAGAATTAAATACATATTGTTTTGTAACATTTGTTGCCAGTCTCATGACATAGCAACACTCCTTTCTCAATCTTAGCTTCCCCATTACCAGCTTTCCTGTTCCCTCTTGCCTTCTCATTCTTGTCCCTGGGTAGGTGTGTCCATTTAGTCTTGTTTTCTGGGCCCATCTAATCTTTCACTGAAAGGCAAACCTCCGGAGTGACTTCATCACTGAGCTGAAAGGATGTCCATGGGTCATCCTCTCAGGGTTTCTCCAGTCTCTGTCAGACCAGTGTATCTGGGATGTCTGTGTCTGTGTGTCTGTGTGTCTGTGTGTCTGTGTCAGAGAGAGAGAGAGTTAGATTTTTGTTTTACAGTTTTCTTCAGTCTTATCTAGGACCTTCTTGTGATCCCTATCAGAGCAGTCAATGATGGTAGACAGGCACCATCTACTTGTGCTGGACTCGGCTGAAGACTACGGCACTTGTGGTCCATCAGTCCTTTGGACTGATCTTCCCCTTGCATTTTTGGTTTTCTTCACTCTCCATTGCTCTGGACAGTGTGAGACAGGTGGAATGTCTTAGATGGCTGCTTATAAGCTGTTAAGACCCCCTATGATAACTCACCAAAATAGAATGTAAAATGTTTTCTTTTTGAGCTACATTATGCCAATTGAGCTAGATGTTGCCTGAGACCATAGTTCTCATAGCTCTCAACCCAGTAATTTGGTCCGTCAAGGAGTTTGTATGTATCTCTGGAGCTTCCATGACCTTGCCTTGCACAAGCTGTGCTGATTCATCAGTACTGTCTTATCCTTCTCTGAAGTTAGCACATATTTATTGTGTATTTATTGTTTTTCCATCTGACCCTTCCCTTCCCTTGCAGCCATCAAAGATTGTTTCTTTTTGTATGTAAAGCTTTACATGAGTTTTTGTAGCAATTGTCTCATACAATATTTATCCTTTTGTAATTGACTTACTGCACTCAGCATGACACCTGCCAGATCCATCTATGTTGTGGGATGCTTTGAAGATTCATCATTGTTCTTTATTGTTGTGTAGTATTCCACTGTGTGTATGTACCATAGTTTTTTTATCCATTCATCTGTTGATAGGTACCTAGATTGTTTCCATTTTTTTGCTGTTGTGAACAATACTGTAGTAAACATGCTTGTGTTTCTGTCAGTGTGATGGCTCTTGTTTCTCTAGGATATATTCCTAGGAATGAGATTGCTAGATCACATGGTATGTCTAGTTGTAGCTTTTTCAGGAAGCACTGTATTGTTTTCCAAAATGGTTGTACCATTTTGTATTCCCACCAGCAGTACATAAGAGTTCCATCACCCAGCAACCTCTCCAACATTTTTTATTTTTTATTTTTTATCTTTTTTGTGCATGCCAGTAATACCAAGGGGAGATGGCATCCCACTGTGGTTTTAATTTGCATTTGTCTAGTGGTTAGTGGTCATGAGCATTTCCTCATGTATCTGTTTGTTGGTTGAATGTCTTCTTTGGTGAAGTATCCATATCTTTTTTCCATTTTTTAATTGGATTATTTGTCTTTTTGTTGTTGCAGTGTCATGGATTGAATTGTTTCCCCCAAAAAACACGTGTAGCCATGTGGCTGGGCCATGATTCCCAGCATCTCGTGACTCTCCTCCATTATGTGTTTTTCCTGTGCTGTATGTTAAAGGATTAGGGTGGGACTGTAAATCACTTCATAGGATCACCTCCCTGCTCCACTGTAAAGGCAGTTTCCCTGGAGTATGGCTTGCCCCACCCTTAATCCTTTCATCCTGTGAGAGAGAAAAGGACAGAGAAGCAGGCAGAGAATTGGGAACCTCCTACCATCAAGAAAGAAGTACCGGGTGAAGAGCGCATCCTTCAGACCTGAGGTTCCTGCGCCAAGATGCTCCCTGGAGAAAGACTGATGCAGTACTGGAGTTCTCTCCTGAGCTGACAGGGGGAAAGCCTCACGTGGAGTGGACACCCTGAATATGGACTTGCAGCCTGCCAGACTATGTAAGAGTAAACTTTCCTTTGTTAAAGCCATCTACTCTGTGGTATTTCTGTTAGAGCAGCCCTAGCTAACTAAAACAAGCAATATCAGATTTTCATGTAGATTTTAGAGATTAGACTTTTGTCAGTTTTGTCATAGGCAAATTTTTTTCCCAGACTATAGGTTCACTTTTTACTTTTTGCTGAAAAAAGTTTTTTTTTTTTTTCTTTTTGAGCATATGTTTAATTTTTAAAAGGTCCCAATTATCTAGCTTATCTTCTGGTGTTTGTGAATGTTAGTTATGGTTGATATCGCATTAATGCTGTCTGTGTATTAGGACCTCTATTTTTTCTTCTATGATCTTTATAAGTTTTGATTTTATATTTAGGTCTTTGTTCCATTTTTAGTTAGGCAATCCTTGAATACTCTGGGGATCAGTTCTACCCTGGCCCCTAGGGTTGCCATGAGTTGGATCCGACTCGAGGGCACTTGGCTGGCTTGGCTATGTATACGGCGTGAGACATGGGTTCTGTTTTATTTTTTTGTGGATGGACATTCAACTTTACCAGCACCATCTGTTAAAAAAGACTATCTTTTCCCAGAATTGATGGTCTGATAACCTGGAGGATCCCCTGAGAACATGACCCGTACACTTGCTGCTACACCAGAGCTAAAGCCAGTATTGAAGCCAACATTTCAGACAAAGAATGGACTGGATTTGGGGACACAGAATGATACATGTGGTATGTGTATTTATGGTTTAATACATATATGAGACTGTCCTACTGGTTTCCTTTTAGATGGGAGAGAAAAGGGTGGGAAGGAAAGGATAAGTGTTGGCTGAGTGGATACCGGAAGTCTAAAGAGTAAAAAAGCAGAGTGTGCTGTCACAGGGTGAGGAGAGCAGGTAGAGTTACAGAGATAGATGCTTAGGGGTTTATATGGAAAATTGACTTGGATTGTAAATTTTTACTTAATCACAATAAAAAAAAGCACTTTAAGAAAACTGTCTTTTTCACATTTGATGGACTTGAGGTTTTTGTCACAAATTAGGTGACCATGGGTGGGTGGGTTTACATCTGGGTTCTCAATCCTGTTCTCTTGGTTCTTGTATCTATTATTGTACCAGTGCCAGGCAGAACTGACTACTGCAGCTGTATAGTAAACCCCGCTGGCATAGTGGTTAAGTGCTTCATCAGCTAACCAAAAGGTTGGCAGTTCAGATTCTCCAGGCATTTCTTGGAAACTTATGGGGCAGTGCTGCTCTGAACTATAGGATCACTATGAGTCAGAATCAACTCAATGGTGGTGGCACTGGCATTGGCACCAGTATCAGGTTGTTTTGAATATTGTGACTGTGTAGTAGGTTCAGAGGTAAGGTAGTATTGTTTGATTGTGACCTTTAGATCTTTTGCATCTTTGTTTTTCTCCCAGATGTGCTGTTCTTTTTCAAGAGTGGTGTGTTTAAGTCTCCTACTATTATTGTAGAACTGCCATTTCTCTTTCCAGTGCTATTAGAGTTGGTTTTATGTATTTTGGAGCCCTTTTGTTGGGTATGTAGGTATTTATTATTATGTCCTCATGAGTGATTGTCCCTTCAATCATTATACAATGCCCTTCTTTCTCCTTTACGGGAGATTTTGTTTTGAAGTCTGTTTTATCTGTGATTAGTGTTGTTATTCATACTTTTTTTGGTACTTGTTTGCTTGATACTTTTTTTCCATTCTTTGAGTTTTAATAAATTTATGTCTTAATTTCTAAGGTATGTCTTGTAAACAACATATTGATGAGTCCTGTTTCATGTTGCTATTTTAAAAAAGAATTTATTAGATAGAATTTATAGCAGGTTAGAAACAATAGAACAGAGGATTAGTGAACCGCAGGGCAGGAAGTAGAAAGTATTCAGATTAAAGCACAGAGAAAAAAGAGGAGGAAAACAGAAAAGAACATCAGAGATGTACAGGACATGTGAAAATAGTGCCACAAAACATAGACTGCATAAAATGAGGAAAAAGATGTAGGTATGCTATTGGTGAAAACATTATATTCATGATTCTGGTTTTGGTGAGGCAATTTCTAGCATTCAGACACCCACTTAACGAGTGTAGAAATTGAAATATTATTCATTTGGGAAAATTTGTTGATGTCATGCCAGAATATATATGCAGAAATTAGACATCAACAACAAAAGAAACTATTGCACATTACTTAGGAGATGAAATTCAAAACCCATTAATTAAAGTTTTAGCAAATGCTTTAAGAGATATTTTGGAATAAGAAGTGCTAAATATTACTCATTGTTTTAGGTACAATTCCTGATATAAGACATTCAGCAGATAATAATTATAGTTAGAATTGTAGATTTCTAAACTGAAATACTTCTATATGTGAACATTTTGGGGAATTTGTATCACAACTGGGGAGATTATAAAAAATTTTAGTAAAACATTTATGAAAACTGAATCTAGACAAAAATAATTGAGAAGCCACAAATATACAATGATGTAAATGTCTGTGGAAAATGTAACTGTGCAAGAGAAGATCCTTTAAATATGTATAAATCATTCTATATTTCTTTTTTAAGTATTCCTTAAACTTTTGTCTTAGACTCATGTGGTTTACTTTTTTCCAAGCACTTCTAATATTTTTTATTGTATAACATGTAGCACAACATTTGCCAATTCAGCATTTTTCACATGTGCACTGTAGTGGTATCAGTTATGTTATTCATATTGTCCAACTATCACCCAGAATTGCTGCCTAATTTCCCATCACTGTAAACACAGGCTCACTGTTTCTAAACAATGACTCCCCTTTTCTTTCTTCCTCCCACCTCAGAAAACCACTAATGAACTTTGTTTTCTATTAATTTGCCTATTCTTATTTCATATATGTGATACCATATAGTATTTGATGTTTTGAAATTGACATTTCACTTAACATGTTTTCAAGGTTTGTCCATGTTGTCAGGACATGGACAAACTGATGGCTTAATAGCTAGGTAATTGGCTTCTAACCAAAAGGTCAATAGTATGAGCCCATCAACTTCCCCAAGGGAGATGTAGTAATCTGCTTCTGTAAAGATTGTTAAGGTGCCCTCAAGCCAGTTCTGACTCATAGCAACCCTTTGCACAACAGAACAAAACACTGCCCTGTCCTGGGCCATTCTCATAATCGTTGTTATGTGTAAACCAATTGTTTCAACCACTGTGTCAATCCATCTCCTTGAAGGTCTTCCTCTCTTTTGCTAACCCTCTACTTTACCAAACATAATATCTGTCTCCTGAGACTGGTCCCTCCTGATAACATGTCCAAAGAATGTGAAGTGAAGTCTTGCCATGCTTCCTTCTAAGGACCATTTTGTCTCTACTTCTTCCAAGATGGATATGTTCATTCTTCTGATAGTCCATTGTCTATTCATTATTCTTTGTCAACATCATAATTTAGAGGCATCAGTTCTTCCTTGGCCTTCCTTATTTGTTGTCCAGCTTTTGCACGCATATGAGGCTACTGAACACAGTATGGCTTGGGTTAGGCGCACTGTGCTCCTCAAAGTGGCATCTTTGATTTTTAACACTTTAAGGAGATCTCTTGCAGCAGGGTTGCCTAATGTCATAAAGATCACAGCTTTGGAAACCCTATGAAGCAGCTGTACTCTATCCTGTAAAGTTGCTATGAGTCAGAATTAACAGCAGTAAGTTTGGGGTTTTGTATCTATATCGTAGCATGCAACAGGACTTCATGTAGTATTACCATGTTTTGTTTATCTATCCATCTGTTAATGGACATTTAGGTTTTTTCCACCTTCTGACTATTGTGAGTAATTCTACAGTGTCTGTTTTAGACATGCTTTAAACTTGATAGTGAACAATGCAGTCAAAATCTCCTTGAATATAAATGAATTGGAAAATTGTCTTCCAGGCAGAGGCGGATTATCCAATAAGCAAGAGATGAAACCCCTGTGAAATTGTTCACTGCGAATTAGTAAATTAGCAAAAGTAAACCCATGCTTACCTTGATTACTGGGTCATCTGCCCCTGTCAAGATGTGTGAAAAAAAAGATGCTGTAGGGTTGGGAGAGAGACAGATGCCAGCATACCTAATGCCATGGATTGAATTGTGTTTCCCCCAAAATGTGTGTAGTAATTTGGCTGTGCCAGTGATTTCCAGTATTGTGTGCTTGGCCTCCCTTTTGTGATTTTCTAATGCTGTAAATCCTAATCTCTGCCTGTGGTTAATAGGCTGGATTTATGTTAAAGAGGATTATGGTAGGACTGTAAATCCCTTCTTAAAGTCACCTCTCTGTTCCAATGTAAAGGAAGTTAGCCTGGAGTGTGGCTGGTACCACCTTTTAACCTACAAGAGATAAAAGGAAAGGGAAGAAAGCAGAGAGTTGGGAACCTCATAGCATGAAGAAAGCAACACCAGGAGTAGAGTGTAGCCTTCAGACCTGAGTTTCCTGCACAAGTATTATACCTGACCAAAGACTGATGAAACACAGAGACTTTCCTTCAGATCTGACAAAGAGAGAAAGGCTTCCCCTAGAGCAGATACCCTGAATTCAGACTTGTAGCCTACTGGTCTGTGTAAGAATAAACTTTTCTTTGCTAAAGCCATCCACTCATTCTGTTTCTATTAGAGCAGTACCAGATGACTAAGACACTTGAAAAAAATGAGAAATGTTGAGTTGAGTACCAGTGAGGAGATAAGCAAGGTAAGCACCATGCTTATCTTACCTGTTAAATAATCCACCAGTGTTCCCAAGAACTATATGACTCCTTTTCAGCTTTAGTTCAACATTGGAGTAGGTTGAAAATAGGCTTAACCAGTTCCTGGTGCCATCGAGTCGATTCCAGCTCACAACAATGCTATAGGACGGGGTAGAACTACCCATCGGGTTTCCAAGGAGCAGCTGGTAAACTCAAACTGCTGACCTTCTAATTAGCCACTGTAACCACTGCACCACCAGGGCTGTGAAACCACCATCAAATATATGACAGCAAAATTGAACTGATACTATTATTCTGGTAAAAACTCAGTAACAAACACATAATGATACTAATAAAGAACATGGATTCTGAAATACCATCCTGAGTTCCACACGCAAACATATCCATGTCTAAATTCTTCAGCTTTGCACTGACTTGCATGATGTTTTAAGTGAAATTAATGGTTTAAACAAAATGATACAGAAATAAAAATTCAATGTGCTTAGTGGTCTTGAAAAGTAACCCCAGTGGTGCAATGGTTAAGCTCTCAGCTACTAACTGAAAAGCCAGCAGTTGGAACCTACAAGGCTCTGTATGAGAAAAGACCTGGAATCTCCTCCTGTTAAGATTATCGCCTAAGAAACTCTGTCAGGGCAGTTCTGCTCTGTCCTAGAGGGTCTCTGTCCACAGCACAAAACAACAAGGCCCTTGATCTCAGATGGATTCAAAACAAAACTAATCCGACTCGACAGCACTTGGCTTGGCTAAGTGATGATTCTTAGAAAGAAAAAAAAAAAACAGATTACTGATTTTAAAATAAATTGCAGTCTTCTAACATTGGTTTCCGTTTCTGCAATATATAAAGCACTAGGAGAAAAAAAAAAAGCACTAGAAAAAGGAGATTTCGACTGCAGATTCTTCAATCAGCCCATCTAACATCCCAAACTGTGTTTTAAAATCAATTTATTTTTATATCCTGCTTTGGAAACTGCAATGTCATCTTTAAAAGAGAAGCTTATGATAACTTATTACCACTGAGTCAAGCAGAACTACCCCAAGAGTGCCTAGTGGACTCAAATGATCAACCTTTTGGTTAGCAGCTATAGTTTTTAACTATTAATGCCACCAGGGTTTCCTAGCTTCTAATAGTGAGAGAAAATAATGATCTTTTCAGTCCTCTTCTCTAGATCCTTACTTTTCAAAATATGATCCCTGGACCAGTAGTATCAGCCTCACATGGGAGCTTCCTAGAAATGCAGAATCTCAACTTCATGCCAAATCACCTTAATCGAAGTCTTTGTTTTAGCGTTACCCCAGGTGACTTATTTGTATGCATATAGCAGTTTGAAAAGCACTGGACTAGATGGCAGATGTCATTAAAGAATTACAGTACACAAGAACTTCCACAATTATTAAAATTTTACACTTGAAATTGGCTTATGAACATTGTTTAGTGGCTATATTTCCAGGAAATGAATATAGGAGGGACTAAAAACCTTAAATTGTTTTCTAAAATCTAGCACCACTTTGCAAAAGTATTGTGGTATCTTTGCAGCAATCATTTCTTATTCTATTTCCAAATGCTTTTGTATCTGTCAGTATGTATTTAGCTCCCCTAATATAATCAGTAAAGAATGTAATTTCACAAAATTTAAATTTGATAAAAACTGTTTCCGTTCTGGAGTGGCCAAAAAAGACTATCTAGTGACCATGATATTTTGGAGAAAGAAGGCATTGAAACTATCCTCCAAATTTTTGTTTCCCTGAAAACAAGACAAGTAATCATTGTATAACAAATTATTTTATGCTAGTGGCTTTGAAGTTTCTAATTTATTGCACTGGTTTCTCTCTTTCTCACCCTGGGGCCTTCGCTTATACTGTTTCTTGTGCCTGTACATCCTCCTCCCCAACTCTGCTTATCATTCAGGTTTCAGCTTGAATGTCATTTCCTCTGGGAGGGCCTCCATGACCCCACAAAGATTAGCTTCCCCTATCACACATTCTTAAAACATCCTGAATTTTCCCTTCCTAGCTCAAAATACATGTAATATCCCCTTAAAGGTCAGCCTTGTCTCTGTACTGTGAGCTCCATGAATAGAGCACAGGGACTTTGTGTCGTCTGAGCCTTCTGATCCCAGTGATCCTCATTTGTCTTTGTTTTTGTTGTGGTTGTTGTTGTTCGTGGCCCTTGAGTCAGCCCCTGGCTCATGGTGACCCCGTACACAGCACAAATGCTGCTCTGTCCTTCCCCAATCCCATGATTGATTATGTCCCTGCAAGTAATTGTGGAGACTGTTGGGATCCATAGAGATTTCCAGAAAGAGATTGCCAGGCCTTTCTTCCCTGTCCATCTTAGTTTGGAAGACTCTATTGAAACCCATTGAGCATCACAGCAACACGTAAACTTCCACTGACAGACAAGTGGAGGCTGCACATGAGGAGCCTTGGCTGAAAATCAAACCCCTGGTCTCCTGCATGGAAGGTGAGAATTTTACCACCAAACTACCTCCTACGTGTCTTTTTCCTCTGCTGTTGAGTCAATTCAGACTCATAGTGACACTGTAAGACACAGTAGAACTGCCCCACAGAGTTGCAAAGGGAAGCCTGCTGGATTTGAACTGCCAACCTTTTGGTTAGTAGCTGTAGCACTTAACCACTATACATAGGGTTCACTATGTGCCTTTAGTGTCCAATAAAAGTGTGATGAATTAATAAAGAATGGGAATCCTGTCCACTTTAAATGAAGCATGACTCTGCTTTCTAGTTGTATAGTCCTGTACTCCTTTAGGAAATCCTCATGGCATAGTGGTTAAGAGCCACAGCTGCTAACCAAAAGATCCGCAGTTTGAATCCATGAGGTTAGAGACACCTTGGGGGCCGTTCTACCCTGTCCTCTAGGGTCTCTGTGAGATAGAATTGACTCTCTGGCAGTGGGTTTGGTTGTTTTCCTTTTGTGTACCCCTTCTGGAGCCCTTGTGGTGTAGTATTTAAGCATTACAACTGCTAACCAAAAGGTTGGTAGTTCAAATCTACCAGCTATGCCATAGAAACCCTTTGGGGCAGTTCTGCTCTGTTCTATAGGATCACTATTAGTCAGAACCAACTTGAAAGCAATGAATTTTTACTATTTTCAAGGAGCTCCGGTGGTGTAATTGTTAAACAAAGAATGACAGGTAGGCTATTTAAGCCCACCAGCCACTCCCAAGACTCCAGTCTATCTATTTTCAGATTGAAAAATGGATATGAGGCCTTATGTAAAGCCCTAGGTGGTGCAGCGGTTGGTTACTCAGCTGCTAACTGAATGGTCAGTGGTTTGAACCCATCAGCTGTTCTGTGCAAGAAAGATGAAAAGTCTGCTTCCATAAAGATTAAAGCCTTTGAAACACTATGAGCACTTCCACTCTGTTCTATAGGTTTGCTGTGATTCAGAATAGACTCATCAGTAACAGATACCTCTGGGTTACATCATCCATCAAGTTTGCCACACTCTGGTGGTTTGTGCATTGCTACAGTTCTGGAAGCTATACCACCAGTATTTCAGATACCAACAGGATCACTGATGGTGGACAGGTTTCAATGGCGTTTCCAGACTAAGACTAGGGTCTGACAACTTACTTCTGAAAATGAATCACAAAAGAATGTTGTCAAGTATTGTGCTGGAAGATGAACTCCCTTGGTTGGAAGGCACTCACAATACATGGTGTCTGCAACAATGGACTTGAGCGCACGAAGAGGCACAGAAGTGAGCAATCTTCCTTTCTGTTGTACGTGGGTTTGCCAGAAGTGGGAGCCTTCTTGAAGGCAGGTAACAAAAAAATAACCTTTTACGTTACAAGCATGGACTCTGGAGATGGATTAGCCTGATTTTCAATCCTAACTGCCATTTCATATGTTGGGCAAGTTAATTCACCTCTCTGAGCCCCAGCCCCATCATTTGTAATTATTTGTAGGTATTGTGTAAAGATTAAATGACTATATACACGATGTCTGACAAGTCCACAAACTGCATTGTTCTAAATGCTATATGCCTCACTGCTGAATATCACTACAGTCACCTTCAAAGTACTCCCCTTGGGAAGCTATGAAATGATTCCAGCACTAGTCCACCCTTCAAAGCAATTTTGGAACTCTTCCTGGAATGGCCATTGTGCATGGTGGCACAGTTGCAAGTTCAGTAACTTAATTGTATAGTTGTCCGTAAGGGAGTTTTTAACCAGTAAACTAGTAGGGACACCCTCCCTACTCACTTGATCTGGCCCCTAATGACTTTTTTCTTTACCTGATGATAAAGGAAATATTGAGAAAGCAAGACATTTTTATGACATTCAGCACATCAAGGGTAATACGACAGCAGCTCTGATGGCCATTCCAGAAAAAGAGTTCCAAAATTGCTTTGAAGGGTGGAGTAGGTGCTGGCATTGATACATAGCTTCCTGTGAAGAGTACTTTGAAGGTGACCATTGTGATATTCAGCAATGAGGTATGTAGCACTTTTTCTAGGATGAGTTTGCGAACTTAATTGGCAGTCCTCGTACATGTAAAGTGCTTAACTTGGAACAGTGACTGGCACCTAACCAATGTTAGCTGTTGTGACTGGAGTACTCGAGAGATGAAACAAGAGCACTGGGACCAACATTAAAGATCAGGCATCTCCAATATTATATCAAAAGAAAGAAGCCAGATTCAAAAGAGCACATGCTGTATGATTCTATAATATGAAGTTCAAGAACAGTCAAAACGAAGCTATGATGATAGAGGTATATTATGGATTGAATTGTGTCCCCAACAAGATATGATGAAGCACTAGCCCTCCTCCCCACCAAAACCAAACCAAATCCATTGCCATCGAGTCAGTTCCTACTCATTGCAACACTATAGGACAGAGTAAAACTGTGCCGTAGAGTTTCCAAGGAGCACCTGATAGATTTGCGCTGCTGACATTTGGGTTAGCCCTGAACCACTATGCTATGAGAGTTTCCAGTATCTGTTTTTAAGTAAGATTTTTGAAGATATGATCAGGCAAATGGACATGAGGTCATGAAGGAGCAGGGTGGCCCCCGCTCCGGTGTGACTGATGCCCTTGTGGAGGACTTCATGGACAGAGGTTAGACGGCTGTGTGCCACAGAGCTATGCTGTGACAGCAAGGCAGGGTGCACTTTGGGCTGCCAGAAGCTGCAAAAGACGAGAAAGAATCTTCCTTAGAGCTTTCAAAGAGAACATGTGGACTCCCAGAATTCAGACTCCCAGCTTCTGGAACTATGAAAGAATAAATGTCTGTTTTTATAAGACCCGCAGTCTGATACAGCAGCTCTCGGAAGCTAATACAAGACAAGTCAGAGTGCACGTGGAGGAGACACAAGCATATTGACTAGGAAGGAGTGTGCTGGAGTCTTCTTGGATGCTTGAAATGTTCTTTCTTAATCTGGGTGGTTGTTACACAGGTGAGTCCATACATGAAATTGTATTGTTAGGTTTCGTGTACTTTATTATACATAATTTGTACCTTATAAAAATTTTTAAGTAGAAATAAGGAATTGTGACCAATTTCGTTTCGTCTTGCTATGGAGGATCTTTTCCATGTCTTCTTTCTGCCCCTCACCAAGAGCCTCAGGGGGAAACTGGAACGAGATTTAATTCCTCTCCACCTCATTCTTTCTGTTGGCACCCCAGTAACTCACAGATTCCTGCCACTAACCTCGTCTTAACCGTGGGAGAGGTAGGACAAGGCCGTATCCCAGAAGGCCCAGTAGGTAAGGTGGGTGTGTGAATATAAATGGCACCTATTCACAAACACCATGGTCCTCTCTGGGAGTTGGACAAAACCGGTGGGAGAAGACGTTGATCCAGTTCCCAAGGTTCCTGCACCTGTCCAAGCAGAACTAAGAGTGTAGTCGTCGATAAGGGAATAGAACTTTGTCAGCTTCCTTGCTGAGGCCAGGATTGCTGTTGGTCAGGATGTCAGTGGTATTGGTCTAATTTGGTTTCAAGTGAGACAAATCCAAAGCACATGGGTTTATGCAAAATCAGGACACTTATTAGAAGGATGCTGGCATACTAATCAAATATAACCATGCAAAGAACAGGGCCTCAAAGACACCAGGACCGTAGGACACTTTCTTTCTCTCTTCTCCATTTTTCTTGGATTTATTCTACCAGACCAATTTTCTCTCTCTGATGGGGAATGTAGCCTCACATTTTAAACAAAAAGTATATTTCCTGCTTATCTTAATTCCAGTTCAGGCTCTGACTGGCCCAGTCTCAGTCCAGTGTCCACCCCACCAGCTGTGGACCTAAGGGTGGGTCACTGTGTCTGGCAGCACCCACCAGAACCACCTAGTAGTTGAAGGAGAGATGGGTAGATCTCTGAAAGAAAAACATGTCCTCAAAAGAAGAGGGGGTGCTGGGCAGGTCACAGTAGTGGAATAGAGAAGGATGCAACTAAATCTATGAAGCTTCTTTTGATTATTCCTCTAATTAATCATAACTTTCTCAGTCTTCATGGTCCAGGGATCCAGAGATGAGGCCAGAAAAGTCCTGCTTTTAAGGTAGGAACTGCTTAGCACATGGTCTGAAGAGCCACCAGAGAAACACTGGACCCCTTTCAAGGCAAGACACTCATTTCTATCAACAGGACAGGTCCAAGATAGCAGCAAAGGCACACCAGGCTGGAATCCCAGAGGCTAGTATTTGGGTCCTCATGCCATAAGCAATTCATACAGTGATTTCCTGCAAACCCCTTTTGCCCTCTAGGCCTTGCCCCTCTGCAAAATGGGAATGAATGGCCTAACTGACTAGAGGGACAGCTAAGTCCACAAATGCCAGATATCCTCGCTTTAAATCTCACCTCTAGCCCTTAACAACTGTGAGCTCCCAGAAATTTTCTTTAAGACTTTACTTTGAACATAATTTTAAATTTACAGAACATTTGCAAGAACAATTCAGAGGTCGTATATACTCTTAGAATTTTTCCCACGTTTATTTAGTCATTGTCTCAGTTACCTAGTGCTACTGTAACACAATTACCACAAGCACATGGCTTTACACAACGGAAGTGTGTTTTCTCACAATTCCGGAGATTAAAAGTCCAAATCAGGGTCTCGGCCATCTCTATTCCTTCCTCGTTGGTAGCTCCAGGCAGTCCTTGGTTCCTTGGCTTGCAAAGAATCCCCACATGACACCTATCTTCCCCAGTTTGTGCATGTCTGTGTGTTTATGCGTGTCTCTGTGTCTATTCTGCTCTCCTTATAACTCAGAAGCGATTCAATTTAGAACTCATTTGACACTGACATAGGAGCCCTGGTGATACAGCAGTTAAGTGCTCAGCTGTTAACTGACAACTTGGTGGTTGAACCCACCAGCCATTCACGAGAGAAAGAGTGCCCATCTGCTTCTGTATAGATTTACAGCCTTGGAAACACAATGGGGCAGTTACACTCTGTCCTACAGGGTTGTTATGAATTGGAATCAACTTGACAGCAACAGATTTTTGACACTGTTATGGCCTGTTTTCCAAACAGAATTATATCCATAGAGATAGGGGTGCCATTCCAGCCTGTAATTTACCACTTACCAGTTGACCCTGGCTTCTGGCGACCTCATGTGTACAGAGTAGAACTGCTCCACAGAGTTTTCAAGGCCATGACCTTTCAGAAGCAGATCATCAAGTCTCCTTCCAAGGTACGTACCTCTGGGTCGGTTTGAACTGCCAACCTTTCAACTAGTAGGTGAGTGTTGAACTGTTTGCACCACCCATGGATTCCTATAACATGTATTTTGAGGGGACGCAATTTATAGCAGCCATTCTTTCTCTTGTTTTTTTTTTTTCCTGAACCAGTGGAGAGTACCTTTCATGCGTCATGTCTCTTTATCTTTAACAGTTCATGTGCTTCCCAAGAACGAAGACTTATTTTCGTTATCTCTTATGGAACTACTTGGCTGGCTTATAGAACTACAGTTCACTTATCAAATCCAGTCAATTTAACACTGATAAAATACTTTCATCCAACCCACAGTCCATATTCTAATGTTGTCAATTGTCTCAGATAGTGTTCTTGCAGCTCTTACTTCCCTGCAGTCCTGGATCTAGTCCAGGATCAGGTACTGAAAGTAGCTGCCGTGTTGCTGGACAGTTCCTCAGCCTTTCTTTATCTTTCATGACACTGTCACTGTGGAAGAATACAGGCTGAGCATTTTATGTTTTATCTTTGATGTTTCTTCATAATTAAATTCAAGTTATGCATCCCCAACCAGCGTGTTATATAAATGTTGTGTCCTGGTGAGGGCATCATGGATGGAGGCGCACAGTGGCTCACCAACACTTACTGGTCCTGCTAATTTGGCACCCAGCCTATGCCCCCATTTCCCCCTGCATTGAGCATGTTCAGGGACAGATACTTTAAGACCGCACAGATTTTCTGTTCCTCATTAAACGTTCCTCTCAGATTTAGCAGCTTTTGATGATGCTTGCCAAATCAGTCTTTGTTATGTTAACATTCTGATGTTAGGAAGAGCCCTCCCATCATCCTACATTCTTACTCTATTGCTATTTAGTGTCAGTGTGGTCTGGTGGATTTCTATTCAATGGTTAAATCCATTGTCTTTATTTTAATACTCAAATTATCTCAGATTTGGCCAGTGGGAACCCCATCAAACTGACTCTTATGTCCTATGTCTGTCATAATTTCAGCCTTTTTTTACTTTCTGGCACAACAAGATGTTCCAGCCTCATCTTGTATCTTCCCTGCATCAACCAGAAACCTTGGTGGTGTAGTGGTTAAGTGTCATGTCTGCTAACCAAAAAGTTGGCAGTTCAAATCCATCAGACACTCCTTGGAAACTCTAAGGGGCAGTTGTACTCTGCCTATAGGGTCACTATGGGCTGGAACCAACACAACTGCAGTGGCTTTGGCTTTGGCTGCTTCAACCTGGAATCAGCCTTTTTCTGTTTAGAGGGCAATGTTTACAGATACCAAGATCTGGTGCTAGGTGAATTCACTGTTAGCAGCATGTCATTGCTTCTAGACTGTATTAGCAGATAAAACTAGAGAATTTTTCTACATGCATATACATTACTGTTGTTGTCAGCTGCCATCATGTCAGCCCTCAGCTCACAGCAACCACTTACAGAGTGGAAAGAAACACTTTTTAATCCTGCTGTATTCCAGTCATCAGCTATAGATTGGACTATTATGATCCAAAGGATTTTCCCTGGCTGACTTTTTAAAAGCAGATTTACAGTCTTGTTAATCCATCATAGTCTGGAAGCTCCACTGCAGTCTGTTCAGCATTAAAGCAGTATGTAAGCCTCCATTGATACATGGGTGATAGTTGCAGATGAGGTGCATTGGCTGGGAATCCAACCCAGATCTCCTTCATGGAAGGCAAGAATTCTACCACTAAACCACTATTGTCCCTGCCCCCCAATACACAAATATCACAGAGTCCTTCCTTCACTTCACTCTAAACCTAAGTTTCCTCATCTGAAAACCAGTGATAATAATAGTATCCCTTCCAAAGTGCCATTGTGATACTTAAACTAGATCATCTATTAATAAAAAAAAAATTTGGTTAAGTGGCCTAATAACTTGTTTAGTGCTTCCCTTACGCCTTTGCATAGTTCTCGGGGTCTTAAAAGCTTGCAAGTGGCCATCCAAGGCACAGTAGTTGGTCTTTATTCACATGGAGCAACAGAGGAAGAGAGTCAGTGAAAGGAGGAGGATGTACGGAGTGTGTGGTTAACTGCGTCCATGAACAACTGCCTCCTTTGCCATGAGACCAGAAGAACTAGATTGTGCCCAGCTACGATTAATGAATATTTTGATCAAAGATTCTGTAGAAGAATTTTCATCAAACGGGGTAAAATGCAAAACAGAATTTGAAATTCTCACAGACTCCAGACTTTCTGGAGCTGTGGAATCTGGAGGAATCCCTGAAACTATTAATCTTTAAACCTTAAGTCAAAAATATTCCCTGAAGTCCTCTTAAAACCAAACAATAGCCTAGCATAACTAATAAAGAATGTCTGCCTCAAGCATTATGCTCTTTTAAGCTCCTTGTATAGGATCACAGTAACAACAGTAACTGGAAAGATTCTTAGGAACTTGAAGAGGCAATGAATTTATATAAATGTGAGAAGAATGGGAAGAAGGGTGAGAATGGCCGTACAACTCAAAGGATGAAATCAATGTCATTGAAATGCACATGCAGAAACGGTTGAATTGGTGTTTTGCACTGTATTGTCAACAGCAAAATTTAAAAAAATACAAAAAAAAAACCCATTAGCATAGTAACTGATAAATATTGAGTAAGTGTTAGTTATCAATATTGTGGAGCCCTAGTGTCACACTGGTTAAATGTTCATTATTAATCAAAAGATCAGCAGTTCACATCCACCAGCCACTGTTGGGAAACCCTATGGGACATCTAGGGTCCCAGAGGATCGATATGAGTTGAAATAGACTTGATGGCTATGCGTTTGGGGTTTTATTTGTTTTATCATTATAATTACCATTACTTAACATGTTCTATCCTGCTCTGTCATCCTTCAATCCTGTCATAGTAAATGAGAGATCACTAAAGCTATGAAAATAGGTCCCATTTCTATTTTAAATCCCCAAGCATAGACTGACAGACAAAGGAAACACTGGGAAAGTAGATAGGAAGCACTTACCATGTCATGCAATTTGTCATTACCCTGTGAGGATGCCTCTGAGAGGCAGGAGTATCTCTGCAGTAGGACTGCATGATTTGAATACTTTCCCTGCAGCTTGCAAACTGTATGACCTTGCACAAGTTATTTAACCTCACTGGGCCTCATTTGTCCCGTTTGTTAAAAAACAAAACAAAACAAAACGGTTTTAATTATCTATCTCATGGGGTGTTGTGAGGATTAAATGAGTAAGGCACGTAAGACAGGAACTGACACGTAGCAAGCATTCTGTGTTTGCTGATAACTATTTTAGAGATGCAGAAACTAAATCACAGAGAGGTTAGGTCATTTGTCCATGGTCACGCAGCTGGAAAGTGACAGAACTGGGATTTAAACACAGGTATTCTCTGATGACGGATAGATAAGCTTATAGGTAATTACAAAGCCGTGATGGTATGATGGTCAAGTAGTCAGCTGCTAACCAAACACTTGGCAGTTCAGACCCACCCCATGGCTCTTTGGGAGAAAAACCTAGTGATCACCTCCCATAAAGTCTGCAGTCTCAAAAACGCTACAGGACAGCTCTCCTCTGTCACATGAAGTCACTATGAGTCTCGAGGGCACCTAACAAAAACAAGTACTATGATAAGAGGTGCTTTGGGATCTCTGGTGGCCTTGAGGGAGGCCTTTAAGAAGGCATAGGGCAGGCTGGAAAAGAGGAGGTAATACTTGAACTGTTGCTTACAGGATGAGCAGAAGTTTTCCAGGTGACTGGGTGAAAAGGTGAAGGAGAGCTGGAGCAGGTGCATAAGCCTGGAGGTGAGCTAGGCTGTGGGGAACTGCAAGTCCTTCAGGGGGCAGATCACAGAGGTGAAGTCCTTGGGTGTGATAGCAGCTGAGCTTTTCATAGACCAAGGACCCAGCACGAGTCTTCACACCGACCAAACAGCAGTTTTCACGCTCTCGTTTATTTAGTAGCAGGACTCTTGCAGATGAAGCCTAGGACAGAAATAGATGACAATAGAAGAGATTTAGCAGAGTAGGGATGGGTCTGGGGACTCCTCTCACCCTCAGCTTTCTTGACACCTTCCTTCTCATCTTTGCAGAACCCCCGAAGTGCTGCAAAATACTGTTTGAAATGCTCTAGTCCCAGACCCAACCCCTTAATTTCCCAGAAGAAGAACCTGAGGCCCAGAAAAAGTGTTTCCTCTGGTGACCAGAGCCCAGGACTTCAGACTCCTAGCCCAGGGCCTTTTCTCTTTAAGCTCTTTTGAAGCTTTTTTGCCAGGTAAGATCTTTGAATAAGGCCTGGAAAAAGAGGAGAAAGGGGAGCAGTTTAGCCTAATAACCACAACCTTTCCTTTCCTGGATCTAGTGTTCTCACCTTTACCAAGGGGAAGAGAGGGGAATTGCCTATCTGGGAAGCTGAGGCATCAAGAGGCTTCAGCCCCAACTCAGGGACTCCTATGCCTATCCCCCACATCTCAGGCTCTTTCCCTCCAAGTCCCAGGCCCCATGTCTGGGGGATGGGGAACAAAGCTGCCTGTGCTGGGAGTCACACCAGGGATGAGTGTCTGCTGGCTGATGTGATGCGACCTGGCGGCGCACGGTATTTTTAGCCCTCTCTGCTTGCCCCTACCCTTGGGCTGGAAGCAGATTAGAGAAAAACAAAAATGAAATGACCTCTGCATGGCCTGACAACTCTACAAAAGGAAGGAAACACTTTAAAAAAGTAAAACAGCCTTCGAGTTATGTTTTTGCTCCCTCTTCTCTCAGTGGGTAGGAGAAAGGCCAGGGGCAAAAGGAGATTTTAGGGAGGCCCCCAAGGAGCATCAGTGGTGCGTTGGTTAAAGTACTTAGCTGCTAGCCAAAAGGTAGGCTGTTCTAACCCACCAGCTAGTCAATAGGAGAAAGCAGTAGCAGTCTCTTTCTGTGAATATTGACAGCCTTAAAAACCCTGTGATCAGGGCACATCTAGGTCAACTGGCATAACAGTTTTTTAAGACAATATTCTGCATCCCACTTTGGTGAGTGGTGTCTGGTCTTAGAAGCTAGCAATGATCATCAAAGAAACATCAATTGGTCTCAATCCACCTGGAGCAGAGGAGAATGAAAGACATCAAAAAGACATAAGGAAAACATGAGCTCAAGAGACAGAAGGGGCCACATAATTCAGAGACTACGTCAGCATGAGACCAGAAGAACTAGGTGGTATCTGGCTGTCACCTGACTGCCCTGACAGGAAACATAACAAAGAGTCCCTGAGGAAGCAGGAAAAAAGTGAGGTGCAGAACTTGAACCCTATTAAAAAGAGCAGACTCCAGTGGTCCAACAGGCTGGTAGATCCCTGGAAGACATGGCCCCCAGACTCACTGTTAGCCTAGAACTGAAACCATTCCTGAAGTGAACTCTTCCAAGATTGGACTGGACTACAAGACAGACAATGATACTGGTGAAGAGTGTGCTTCCTGGCTTAAGCAGATACATGAAACTAACCAGGGAGCTCCTGTCCAGAGGAGAGGTCAAAGGCAGAGGGGGCAGCAACTGTTGAATGGACACAGGAGATACAGGGTGGAAAGGAGGATTGTGCTGTCATAGGGAGAGCAGCTAGTTACGTAGCAATGTGTGTGTAAGTTTTTGTATAACAGATAGACTTGGGTTGTAAACTTTCATTTAAAGTACAATAAACTATTGAAAAATAAATAGATTAAAGAAAAAAGCCCTTGTGGAGCATTCTTTTCTCCTCCATGGTCACTGTGAATTGGGATTGACTTAGTGGCAGTAGGCAATAGGGAGAAGTGGCACCTCATTCCTGAAAACTTCTCCCTGCAGCCTCGTTTGTTACCATGATCATTCAGAGCCGTGGGGTGGGCTCCACCTTGTGAACCTGCACATGACGGAAGGGAACACTGCCCTGTCCTCTGCCTCTTCACATCCATTATTATGCTAGAATCCACTGGTGCAGCCACTGTGTCAGTCCATCTCGTTGAGGGACCAGGAAATTCCTCCCATCTGCTCACGTACACTCATTCACCTGCGAGTGTCCTCCCCTTGTGAGGCCTTGGGTGTCCCCCCAGCGTGACTGATGAGAGCCCCCGTGACCTAGCCAAAGTGGCCAGCTCGTGTTTTCTCAGTTCTGTGTGTCTACTTATCATTCTCACCAGTTGTCCCAAACCAACACTGACTCATGGTGACCCCACATATGTCAGAGTAGAACTGTGCTCCAGAGAATTTTCAGCGACTGATTTTTCAAAGTAGATCACCAACCCCTCTTTCCAAGGCACCCCTTGGTGAACTCCAACCTGCAGCTGTTTGGTTAGCAACCAAGCAATTGTCTGCACTAGCCAGGAGCTCCTAACACTAGCAAGTTCCTGCCTCTACTCAGCAGTTTACAACACTAACTCATTTAACCCTTAAACAGCCTCACACATTACAGATGAGCAAAATGAGGCTCAGAGAGATTGATTAACTTGCCTGGGGCTATGAAGCAGCAGCAGCAGAGTTGGGCTTCCAGGCAGTCTGGTTCCAGAGAACAAACTCACAACCCCATTGCTAAACCACTGTCCGCAAAGTCGAGCACCCCTCATGGTGACAAGACACCATGCACCTCCTCTCTGATGTAGTCCTGAGAGCCTCTCCCCACCCCCGCCCCGATATCTGCCAAGGCCATCACATACCAGTGCAAACCTGTCATCTCACAGCGGGTATGAATAGCACTTTCTCTCCCTCTTGGAAGTGGCCCAATTTCTGTGATAGATTTCACTGCTACCCACCCTAGTCATCCCCACACTCCAACCTGCCGCTCAGGGTTCCCGCCAGCAGCTGCTGCCTCCACTTCTTGTGCTGCGTCTTCTGTAATTCCTCTGAGTTAATCAGGACTAGCCTGAAGTTCTCACACTGCCTTGCTGAACAGCCTGAGGGAGTGAAAGGAAAACTGAAATCCAGTCAGCAGATCTCACCGGGCATGCTCTAACTGTTCCCCTACCCTACGGGAGCTTTTCTGTGGGGAGCCCCTTTTGCTGCTTCTCTCCTAAGCCTTCAGCCTCTCATTTTAGGCCAAAGCCCTGACACCAGAATCCCTTAATTATCTTTCTAGAACCCCTACTTCCTAAGCCATGCCCCATCCAAAGGAGCAAACGTAGTTAGCTGCTCAGGTATCTCTTCAAAGGTGCCTCTGGTCCTCTCTGCCTTTCAAGAACACAGCCATTTACATCATATGGGCGTCAACACAGTGCCCTGCATACAGAAACAGCCCCATTAATATTTGCTGTTAAAATGAACGGAAAGCAGTTTCTTTCTCCCATAAGAAGGCTTGTGCTTTAGTTTGAGTAACAGAATGTCCTTCCCCAAATAAAACAGTCATCTTCTTCCAAAGGACAACTCTGATGCCACCAAGGAAATAGGTTTGACTCCTGAGTGACCGCTTTTCAATTAGCATCCCCTCTACCCACTGGCACAATAGGTTATAGGCAAGGTCTGTGACTGAGCAGTATTTTCATGGAGTGTAGTCATGTATGTTTAGTTTATCTGCCACCATCTCTTTAGAAAGTATTCAATTCTCTGTCCTTGCCTGTGTATGAAAACGTGGACACTTCCATAGGTTTTGTGGCCTTTACCACGTATGGTGAAATGAGGCCTCTATGTGGCCTTGGCTCTTTGGAAAAACAGTTTAGGGGATTTTCTTCCCCCTAATCCTTGAGGAGTTACCTTTCCCCTAGTTCTTTTGGAGAAGCAACTTGCTGGGTGGGAGCTTGTGGGGATTTCCAGGTTGTCTTCCATCTCAGAGGTTTGTTACTTTTGCCCAGGGGATTTCTCAAGTTGGTTATTTCCTGGGTAAGCTGTAAAGAACTTGTTGGTGTGACACTTTGGTAATTAATAAGATCTAAGTTGATTGACATCTCATGGGTAATTAAGGATGGGTCGAACTCAGGTCTATTGAGGGAGATCCCACTTGTAACTGATGCCTGCCAGCCAAGTGCCGTCGAGTTGGATTCTACTCTGGCCTCTGGGGTCACCATGAGTCAGATGTAACTGATGAGGATTGGGAAATATAAGTAGCTGAAACAGACAGGTTTGACAGACCTTCTGGTTGAGAGAAGAGATGCTGGCTAAGAGCTGAGCTGGTAGAGAAGCAGAGCCATGTGGGAGCTGAATGGCCCCAAAGCTGCTACACTGGCTCTGAGCTGTGCCAGTGAGCAGTGGAGTAGCCAGTGACGGAGAGGCTTGACAACAGACAGCAGGTAAGAAAGCTGAGCAAGCGACTACACTGGCTGTGAGTTAGGCCAGTTAGTGGCAGAGGTCGGTAGCTGACAGCTGATAGCAGATGACCTGATGCAGAATGCCTGATAGTCGAGAGGCCCAGTGGCAGAAAGCTACTGCTAGGGGAGCTGCAGTGGAGAGAGTGTTCCACTGGCCATGAGCTGGGCCAGCTAGTGGCAGAGTCACACATCAGAGTGGCTCGACGGTGAAGACACTCAATGACAGAGAAGCCAGCTTGGCAGAGAAAGCAGCCATCCAGCAGAGAGGCTGCACCCACTGATCTTACCAGAGGCCTGTATGCTTTCTGACACTAGTCTCAAGTTACTTCTGTTACTTCCAAGTTTATCCTGAGCCTAAGTTGTAGCCTGTTACTTTCCTTCAAAACCCCCAAACCCATTACCATTGAGTTGATTCTGACTCATAGCGACCCTGTAGGATATAGTAGAACTGCCCACATACCGTGTTCGTGGAGCAACTGGTAGATTTGAACAGCTCACCTTTCAGTTAGCAGCTGAGCTCTAAACCACTGTGCTACTACAGCTCCATTACTTCTCTAATAAACCATGCAACTGTGAGTATGGTCTGTGAGCTCTGCAGAGAAAGAGAAAACCTGGAAACTCTACAGGGCAGTTCTACTCTGTCCTATAGGGTCATTATGACTTGGCCACTGACTTGACAGCAGTGTTTTGTTTTTTTTTTTTGTTTTTTTTCCCTTCTTTTGGCAGAGAAACAGAGATGCCATAAGGAAGTTTTTTTAAGAAAATGTTCTGCATCCCACTTTGGTGAGTGACATCTGGGGTCTTAAAAGCTAGCAAGAAGTCATCTAAGTAGCTTCAATTGGTCCAAACCCACCTGGAGCAGAGGAGAATGAAAGTCATTAAAGACATAATGAAAATATGAATCTAAGGAACAGAAAAAGCCAGATAATCCAGAGACCACATCAGCATGAGACCAGAAGAACTAGATAGGGCCTGGCTACCACCAGTGACATCCCTGACAGGCAAGTATAACATAGAGTCGCTCATGCAGCAAGAGAAAAACAGATTTGCAAAACTCCAGCTCGATTACAAAGACCAGACTTGATGGTCCGACAGACTAGAGGGCTATCTGAAGACATGGTTCCCAGACTCTGTGTTAGTCCAGAAATGAAACCATTCCCAAAGCCAACTCTTTAAAGATCGGACTAGACTACAAGACATAAAGTAATACTGGTGAAGAATGTGCTTCTTGGCATAAGTAGATACATGTGGCTTACCAGGCAGCTTCTGCCCAGAAGCAGGATGAGCAGATGGAGGGGGACAGGAGTTGCTTAAATATACACAGGAAATACAGGGTAGAAAGGAGTGTTCTGTCACAGTGAGGAGAGCGGCTAGAGTTACACAGTAGTGTGTGTGTAAGTTTTTGTATGACAAGTTGACTGGGGTTGTAAACTTTCACTTAAAGTGCAATAAAATATTAAATAAGAAATAGAGCTGCCATGAGGGGAATGGCTAGTGTCAGTAATTATGGAGACTTGGGACTTGGGAAGGCAGCGATACACTTGACCTATGTCTCTTAGGATCAAGATTTGTGGTGTGTGGTGTAGAGTAACAATAAAGTCCTTCCATCTTCTTTTCATGCTCCCTCCTTTGTTTAATGTCTTCTCCATAGAAGCTTTTAATATTGCAACTCAAGGCTTGAAATTTGGAAGACAGCTACCTGGCAACTGTAAAGAAAAATGATCCAATATGATGTGAAAATTATCAAAAATATCATTAATACCACATACAAGTAAAATTGTGCTGAAGATAATCCAAAAACAGTTGCATCAGTACATTGACAGGGAACTGCCAGAAATTCAAGCCAAGTTCAGAAGAGGACCTAGAATCAGAGATATCACTGTTGGATGTCAAGTGAAACTTGGTTGAAAGCAGAGACTACCAGAAAGATATTTACCTGTGTTTTATTGACTATGCAAAGGCATCTGTGTAGATCATAACAAATTATGGATAACATTGTGAAGAATGGAAATTCCATAACACTTAATTGTGTTCATGAGGAACCTGTGCATAGACCAAGAGCCAGTTTTACAAACAGAACGAGGTGATAGTGCATGATTTATAATGAGGAAAGGAGTCAGGGTTGTATCCTTTCACCTCACTTATTCAGTCTGTATGCTGAGCAAATAATCTCAGAAGCTGGACTATACAGAGAAGAATATGGCATCAGGATTGGAGAAAGGCTCATTAACAACCTCCAATATACAGATGACATAATCTTGCTTGCTGTAAGTGAAGAGAGCTGGAAGTTCTTACTGATGAAGATCAAAGCCTTCAGTGTGGGTTATACTTCAACATAAAGAAAACAACAATTTTCACCTCTGGACCAATAAACAACACTATGATAAATGGAGAGAAGATGGAAGTTGTCAAGAATTTCATTTTACTTGGATCTGATAAGGTTACCAAGGAAACCTGGTCACCGCAGTTTGGAGCTTGGGCAGGTTAATCAGATAGGATGGCTCTTTCCTGACAATTGGAAATGATGAGATTAGCTTGGGAAAGGTAATCGCAGATAAGATGGTCCCTTACTAATAGTTGCAACAAGGACACAAGAGAGTAGGGGAGGATGACCTGGAGATGACCTAGCCCTTATTTCCATCCTATCTCCATATCATTATCATACTCTCCAGGAGAGAACCAATCACGTAGTTACTGACATATGGCCCAAGACTGGGATCCACGAGCCATATTACCTGAACCAGGAACAGCGTCACCACCTTCCTCCCTCACCAGTATATAAAAGGGACCCCTAAAATCTGTATAGGGTCTCTACTCTCAGAGACTGACCTGTTCCCTCTTTGGGATGTTCTTTCACTTAATAAAACTTACCTTAGTAAAACGTTGCTGCCAAGAAGGTTGCATGCCTTGGGGGAGGGAGAGCCCAGTCTGTCACCCATCAGAAGACTGGATTTACTAGCCCGATCTCCAGAACCCAAGCCAAGTCACTTGGGGTCTAATCAGTTTCAGGACCTTGACAGGATCCACAGTCAATGCTTGTAGAAGCAGCAGTCAAGACATCAAATGAGGCTTGTCATCAGGCAGATTTGCTGCAAAACAACCCTTTAAAGTGTTGGGAAGCAAAAATGTCAATTTAAAGGCTAAGGTTCACCTGACCCACACCATGGTGTTTTCAGTAAAGCTGGACAATGAATAAGGAAGACAGAAGAAGAATTGACGCCTTCGAATTATGGTGTTGGCAAAGAATATTGTTGAATATAATATGGACTGCCAAAACAATGAATGAATCTGTTTTGGAAGAAGTACAGTCAACGTTCCTTAGAATCAAGAATGATAAAACCTTGTCTCATGTATTTTAGAGGGAACGTGAGGGAGGGCCTCAGTGAGATGCAATGATAGGCTCAAACATAACAACAGTTGTGAGGCTGGGGCAGGACTGGGTAGTGTTTTTTTCATTCTGCTGTATGTAGGGTCACTGTGATTTGGAATTGATGCAACAGCACCTAATAACCATTATAATTCTATTTCTTTTTGTTTTCTTTTACTGTATGTATTTTCAGCTAGTTTCTTAGTGGTTGCCTCGGGGACTACAATTAATGTTCTCATATAAAAAAAAAAAAATCCATTGCTGTCAAGTCAATTCCAATGTATTGTGACACCATAGAACAGAGTAGGACTGCCCTTCCAAGGAGTGCCTGATGGATGCGAACAACTGCCATTTTGCTTAGCAGCCATAGCTCTTAAGTGCTATGTCACCAAGGTTTCCCTCTTATATCAAGTTCTGATTAAGATGGCACTTGGCTTTTGGCTAATTATAGGTATATACAAAAATTTTGTTTCTATGTGGCTCTGTTTGCTCCCCTTCGTTTGTGTAATTATTATCATACAAATTACATTTCATGCATTATAAATCATTTAACATAATTTTATAATTGTTGCTTTATGCAACTATCTTTTAAATCAGAAAAAGCCTAAACCCACTGCTAGTTATCGCTAACTGCGTGGTAAGGATCATAGCAACCCCCTGGGATTTCAGAAGCTGTAATTCTCTATGGAAACAGACTGCAGCGTCTTTATCTTACAGAGCTACTGGTGGTTTCAACCTTTCAGCTAGCAGTTGATCACTTCAACCAGTGTGTCACCAGGGCTCCTTCTTAAATCAGATATTCATTGCTGTCAAGTTGATTCTGACTCATAGCAACCCTATAGGACAGAGGAGAACTGCCCATAGAGTTTCCAAAGAACACCTGGTAGCTTTGAACTGTTGGCCTTTTGGTTAGCAGCCATAGCCCATAACAACTGTGCCACAAGGGTTTTCATCAGGTAGGAGGAGAAAAAAATTTACAAGCCAGAAATCACATTTATATTCTCATTTATGTTTACCTATGTATCTTGTCTTTACTCGTGCTCTTTATTTCATCTTGTGGATTTGAGTTACTGGCTAGTGTCATTTTATTTCAGCCTGAAGAGCTCTCTTTAGTATTTCTTGTGGGGCAGGCCTAGTAGCAATGAATTATCTCAGGTTTTGTTTTTCTGAGAGTGTCTTAATGTCTCTTTTGTTTTTGAAAGCTAATTTGGCTGTATATAGAATGCCTGATTGATAGGCTTTTTCTTTCAGTACTTTAAATATATTACTCCATTACCTTCTGGCCTCCATGGCTTCTGATGAGAAATCAGCTATATTTATTGAGGATCCTTTGTATGTGATAAATGGCTTCTCCCTTGCTTCTTTCAGGATTCTCGCTTTGTCTTTCAACCGTTTGTTTGTGAGGTATCGCTGCACGGTCTGTGCTAATTGTACTAAGCAAGGGGGAAGGCAGGCAACAGTAGTATCACTGTGAATCCAATTCCCATCTGGAAATGGATCCAGTCCTCACCTTCCCACTTCTTTATCCTTGTCACTATCCACCAAAGTGGCACTCTCTTTCTGATTCCCAGACATCCAGAACTGAGTCAGAAATCACAAGTTAGAAGGTCTGAGCCCTTTAGATGGTCAAATGGGCAGAAACCACCCCTTGCTGGCTCTTACTGTACTTGTGAATTTATTAATTCTTTGGAACAGCTGAAAAATTCAGAGAGTTTACCGAGAGTTCTCTATTTATTATAACCATAAGGGACACCAATGAAGAGACACACAGGACAAGATCTGGGAGGGACCTGGGCGTGAAGCTTCCATTGTTCCCAGAGACACACCACACCATACTCTGGAGATCACATACTCTTGTTAATCCATGAAGCTTCAGCTACTTCTGTGTTCATGGTCTTTTATTGTCTTTATGGCACAGTCATGATTGGGATCTTCCCATACATTCAAGATTGATTAAATCATACCTAGACCCTTGCTGAGTTTAGTTGACCAGGTGTGGTCTTTGGGCCTCTTGCATATTTGCATGTGTTTTCAAGTGTTACCTGGCTATTTTGGAAAACAAAGATTACTTGGGAGATTCAAAGGGTTATCTTTCAGGAACCAAAGACAAAGACCAAATTAAGTTCTTTATCACGCTGGTAAGATAACATGGAGTTCACTGAGCTTCTTGGCTGTGTCGATTAATGATTTTTATCAAATTTGGAAAGTTTTTTGGCCACTAGTTCTTCAAATATTCTTTTAGTTCCTTCCTGTCTCTCTCCTTTTAGGACTTCCATTATGTGTATGTTGGTATGCTTGATAGTGTCTCTCATGTCTCTAAGGCTCTGTTCATTTTTCTTCGTTCTTTATTCTTTCTGTCACTAAAACTGGATAATCTAAAGTTACATATTGCTTTCTTCTGCCAGCTCAGATCTGCTGTTGAGCCCTTATACTGAATTTTTCATTTTGATTATTATATTTTATCAACTCCAGGATTTCTATTTTGTAAAAAATATAATTTTTATCTCTTTACTGATATTCTTTGCTTGGAGAGATGTTGCTGCCATAGTTCCCTGCAGTTCTTCAGATATGGTTTTCTTTAGTTCTTCTTTAGGCAGCTTCTTGTTTGCCCAGTCTTTTTACTTCTGCCTCAGGCAGGTGAGATGTTACATAATTGCTGCTAAATTGTTTATGCATAATGTCCTGGAGAAAAGACTGCTCACAGATTGAGCCCTGAGTTAGGTCAAATAAAAGTAAGCTCTGCAAATGTGTATTCCCAAGGAACTTCTAGACAGGTCAAATAATGACAGTCTCTACAGATGGGCTTTTTAGGGTGCTCCGAACACAATCAAACATGCCATCAAGATGCATTGCTAGGTCTCAGGAGACATCTAAGTCAATTTGCATAATTCCTAAAGAAAATGTTCTACGTCCTACTTCAGTGAGTAGCATTTGGGGTCTTAAAAGCTTACCACTGACCGTCTAAAACATCTACTGGTACTATCCCATCTGAAGCAAAGGAAAAGGAAGAAAACCAAAGACACAAGGAAAATATTAACCCAAAGAACTAAAAGACCACGTGAACCACATCTGCCAGTAGCCTGAGCCCGGAAGAACTAGACAGTGCCTGGCTACCACCCCCAACACTCTTACAGAGATCATAATAGAGAGTCCTGGACAGAGTAGGAAATAAATGTAAAACAAAATTCAAAAATCACAAAAAAGATCAGGCTATACTGGCCGACTCGACGGCACTTGGCCTTGGCATACTGGTCTGACAGTAACTGAAGGACTCCCAAGACTATGGCCCAGAGACACCCTGTTAACTCAGAAGTGCAGCCACTCCCAAAGCCCATGTCTAAGCCAGAGAGTAATAAGACCATAAAACAAACATAACACATATAAGGAATGCACTTCTTGGTTCAATCAAGTATACAAGACCAAATGGGCAATTTGATCCCATATGGACAGGTCTTAAAAGAATACAGTGCTTATGGCAGACATACTTTACTAGTTAAGCTAGACTATTTAAGAGGACTTTAGGGAATATTTTTGGCGTAAGGTTTAAAGATTGTTTCAGGGATTCATCTAACTTTAATGGTTCCAGAAAGTCTGTTCCGTTTTTCCCTGCTTTTGAGCAGCCTTCTTCTATAGAATCTTTGATCAAAATGTTAAATTATGGTGGCTGGGCACCATCCAGTTCTGGTCTCATGATCAAGTAGGCAGTTGTTCATGGAGGCAATTAGCCACACATTTCATTTTCATATTATTGCTGACTCTTCTTCTGTTGCTCTAGACAAATAGAGACCAATTGTTGTGCTTTGGATGACTGTTTGCAAGGTCTTAAGACTCAGGCACTATGCAATGAACTAGTAGGTAGGACAGAAGTGCTGAACACATTATTAGGTTGTCCCATGAAACAATGACCCTAAACCTTCTAGAGGTTGCCTTTTAAATCCTGTTCCTATTTGAGGAATAGCAAGGGTAGCTTCAGAGTAGGGTAGTTTCAAGGGTAGTTTCAGAGTCAGACACTAACTATGCAAAGGCAGTACATATATTACCTCTTGGAGTCCTCCCCAGTAACCAGTAATAAGACCCATCAGAGTCAGACAGACCTGACTTCAGATTATGGTACTGGATGTGGTTAACATCTGTGATCACAGAAACTGTCTTCCTGTCTCAGCTTCGGTTTACCTATCTGGGAAGTGGAGACAATAATCTCTTCTTCAGAGAGTTGCTGGATTCAGTCTGGAGAGGCATGGCCTTGTTCTCATCCTTCAGGTCTCAAGTCATACTTTACCTTCTCACATAGTTCCATTTCCCATTATTCTCCACCACATTGTCCAGAGATGGATTAACCAATGAACACAGTATGTATTGGCTTGCACTGAGCAAGGTGAAAAAAAAAAGGTTTCCATGGAGTTGATTCTAACTGGTAGCGACCCTGTAGGACGGCCCCATACAGTTTCCAAGGAAGGTCTGCTGGATTCGAACTACTGACCTTTTGGTTAGCAGCCATAGCACTCAACTACTACACCATCAGGTTTTCCTGAGTGCGGTAAACCTGGGTTTGACTGTACTTAATTGCTAGTCTGTAGTGAGTAATTTCACCATACCTTTGACAGGGTGGGAGACAGGTGGAACTGTGCCCTACAGATGGGTAGGAAGGCGCAGCTGGGCCCATGCCTGCCCTGCTTATTGGGTAATCTGGCCCATCTTGCTGGTTTCCTTCACAACATCTGCAATCTGCAACTGTCTTGTTCATTTGTTTGCCACTATTTCAGGCTCCAAACTCCTCTGAGGTAGGTACTAAGTCTTCCCTAGTCACAGCTGAATCCAAGGCAGACAGCACAGCGCATGGCACACAGTGGGTGCACAGTGAATACCTGATGACGGATGACAGTGAATAATCACAGACATGCTACAGAGGTATCTCTTGTACTCACCCATACTCTGGCACCTCTCCTTTGGAAAGCTCGAGTGTGGCATTTACTGTCTTTGATTCTGCAGTCCTCTGGGGCCAAGATTCTGAAACCAGCTGTCATCAAGTGAGCTCTGACTCATGGCAACCCCGTATGTGTCAGACTAGACCTGTGTGCCCCAGGGTTCCAATGGCTGATTTTAAGGAGAGTAGATCACCAGGCCTTTCTTCCAAGGCACCTTTGAGTGGACTGGTACCGCTGACCTTTCAGTTAGCAGCCCAGAATGTTAACAATTTACACCACCCAGGGACTTGGCAAAGATTCTAGAGCTGTAGTTTTCAATAATCCTTTGAAATACCCGATTTTTGCCTTTGTACCCACAGACTATGCAACTTCAGATTTCTGGCCCTGTGGGGCCATCTACTGGCCATGTCTGGACCCGCAGCCTCAGGGCTTTTCCTTCCCAGCTCCTATCCCACTGTCCTGAGCTTCAAATCTCAGACAGGGAATTGTGATGCTACTCACTGAAGTAGGATGTAGAACACTTTCTTTAGGAATTATGTTAAGGAGACTTAGATGTCTCCTGAGACCTAGCAGTGCATCTTGATGGCATGTTTGATCGTGTTTGGAGCACCCTAAAAAGCCCATCTGTAGAGACTGTCGTTATTTGACCTGTCTAGAAGTTCCTTGGGAACACTTATTGGCAGAGCTTACTTTTATTTGCTCTAACTCAGGGCTCACTCTGTGAGCACAGTCTTCTCCAGGACATTATGCATAAACAGTTTGGCAGCAATTGTGTAACATCCCACCTGCCTGAGTCTGGCTGTGCTGAGCTAGGACCCCTGTCTGGGTAAGAGGTGATGGCTGCAGAGGTTTCTGGCTGGAAATGTGGCAGTACCCACTGCCGTTGAGTCCAGTCCGACTCATAACAACCCTATAGGTCAGGGTAGAACTGCCCCATAGCGTTTCCAAGGAGCACCTGGAGGATTTGAACTGCTGATCTTTTCGTTGGCAGACTAGCACTTAACCCACCACACCACCAGGGTTTCCTAGAAACTTGGCAGGAAGAGATAGCAAATTTTTCTTCTCCCTTTGCCTACTTTCATGAAGCATTAAATTACTTTCAGGTTCCAGGCTTCAAGGTTTAGAGGTATCAGAATCCCTTCTTCCTGCAAGCCTGTTTGCCCTGCAGGCTTCCCCAAATCCGTTCTTAGGTTGCTCGGGCCAAACACACCACAGGTGTCCTTGATTCTGTCCTCTGTTTAGCTCCTCTTCACCTCCTGACCCCCAGCAAATCCTGCCTGCTGGGTTCAGGAATCTGACCACTCGCAGAACCTCCCCTGGTCCAGGTGTGGTCTGAGCTGCCGTCATATCAGCTAGATGACTGCCTCCACCCTTCCTCATCCTTCTGGAGTCTACTCTGCAGCGGGATCCTATGACACCCTGAATCAGGTCATATCTTCCTCTGCCTAGCACCCTCCCCTGTCTCCTGCCTCATCCAGAGTGAAAGCCAAAGTCCCTATGTTGTCTCTGAAGGCCGTGTGAGATCTGGCTCCTGGTCACCTCACTGGCCTCACCTCCTGCCGCTTCCTTTCCCTCTCGCCCGGCCCCCCCACTGCTCCAGTAACTTGCGGGACATGCACATTACTTCACCAAGGACCTTTGCATGGCTTCAGCCCAGAACTTCCTTCTCCCAGTATTCACTCACGTAGCTTCCTCAAGTGTTGGCTTAATGTCCTCAGTGGAACCTTCCCTGACCACCTTATTTAAAATGAAACTTCTGATACATGACATATTTTACTTATTTATTTGCTTATTGTCTCCTCCCAGTATAATCTAAGTTTTGTGAAAACAGGGACCATTAACCTGTGTGAAGTCCACTGATGCTCAAGAATGATTTGTTGAATGAATGAATGTTTACAGAGTGAGTGGGTAGGCCATCAGGCAACAGAGAATGGTGAGGACTAGGGATTACTGGAGAGTTCAAGTCTTGGCTATGCATCTCCAGCTGATGTTTGCCACATGAGAAAGCACCCGGTATTAGAGACTGATTATTCAAGAGAAGCCAGAAATTTGGGGTTTTAGTGGAATTCTCCAATTTTTGAGATGCTAGGAACTAATTTATATTTTTTAAAACATATATAGACAGAAGGGTATCTGTTCGTGGGCTGTTTGGCCCATGGGCTGTCTGTTTGTGACATCCAGTGACAACACTGGAGCTCCAGTCCCTCTTGCAGTCCTGACTCCACTTCTGGCTCTAGACTCATCTAGCCAGCTTGTACATATACGTATATATATGTATATGTATGTATGTATCTGTATACACACATACGTATGTATATGGCCAAATGCACAAATCTTAAAAGTGTAGCATGATGGATTTTTACATAAATATCCATCCTATAAGAACCCCTGGTGACACAGTGGTTAAGCATTTGGTGGCAAACCAAAAGGTTGGCAGTTCAAACCCACCAGCCGCTCAGCAGAAGAAAAATGTGTCAGTCTGCTTCCAGAAAGATGTGCAGACTTGGAAACCCTGTGAAGCCGTTCTATTCTGTCCTATAAGGTTTCGATGAATGAGAGTCAATTAGATGGCAATGGGTTTGTTTTGTTTTGGGTTTACACATTCTATATCAAATTGGGATATGGAACATTTCAGCTTTCTAGCAGGCCCCCTCATGTCATTTCTCAGTCAACACCCTCCTCTCCAATACTGAGCTTTTTGCCATAATTTAGTTATGTCCTTTCTAGAATTTCACATAAATGGAATCATATAACACGTAGTCATTTATGCCTGACATCTTTTGTTGAGTATAATAATTTTGGAATTTAGCCATGTAGCAGCACATTTCAGTAATTTGTTCCTTTTATTGTATGGATGTACCTTTGTATGACTTGATTACAATTGATTTATCCATTCACCCTCTGGACACTGGGCTATTTCTAGCTTTTGCCAATTATGAAGAAATCTGCCACAAACATTCCTCTGCAAATCTTTGGTAGATATAAGTCTTCATTTCTGTTAGATATCTACCTAGAGGTAGCATTCTTTGGTCAGACAGTAGGTATATGCTTACCTTGGAAATGGAAGTGGTTGTATTTTGCGTTTTGTACTCTCACCAGCAGTATATGAGCATTTCAGGTGCTTCACATCCTTACTAACACTTGGCGTTGTCAGTCAATTTTATTTTGCAGGTACTTTATTTTGACATTCTGGGCTTGTCATGATCAGTTTCTGATGACCTCTTCAGCTTGAATCTCCCTTCTATCATTCTTATCTGACGGTTTCCTATGGTCTAGCTCTTAAAATTGCCTCCCTGTGTTTTATTTTGGCTCTTTTCAAGCTGCTTCTCTCCCCATGGGGCAAGGAGTTTGCAGTGCCAAGAGGATAGGCCTCTCGGACCATGCCACAGACATTCAGCACCTGGAGGATTCTCTGTCCCTGTGTCCACTTTAAGGCCTGTGTGGGCCTTCTCTCCTGTTCATGCTTCTGAGGGCAGACTACACCTCTGATATGTATGCTCTTAGAACCGAGAGGTTGCGAAGTGGCACCTTCAGGATGGGCTGTTCGTAGGTGAGCACGTGAGTCACTTAGCAGTATGCAACTGAAGAGAAAGCAGGTGAGGTACAAGCCAGGGGCTGACATTTCACACTACTATGCTCTGGTATAGAACTTGGAGGAGTCAGATAATCCCGAAATTAAACCTGCCCTTCCAGGTCATTCTTGGAAACCCTATGGGTCAGTCCTACTCTGCCTTATATGGTCATTATGAGTCAGAATCAACTTGATAGCAATGGGTTTTCTTTGGTTTTTCCAGGTTATTATGAGGGTATATTTGTGAAGGGATAATCCTAGAACATAGTATATGTAACTCTTTGTTACTTTGCTGTGTAACTCTGGCCTTACCCTGCAAGTCTTAGGGATGGTCTGCTTCTCCTCCAACAGATACTCGACTGCTCCACATGGACTTTGATCCTTCTTCTATTTTCCCCACATACCAACTCATCCCTCTCTCCATCTGGAAAACGTCCATGCATTCTTCTGCAAGAGGTGCAGACATCTCCAGGAAGCCTTCTCTGATCCCTGATGCCTAATCCCTCCATCCCCCTTTCTGTGTCCTCACAGCTGCCTTGGCATCAGTGATAGCCTCCTCTCATCACTAGACTCTGATCACCTTGAGGACATAAACTAGTTTATTGGGCTCATCATTAAATGTCTGTGTGAGTGAGAGAGGTGGATTTCAAGGGAGGTTGACTTTAGGATTGGGAAAGCCTGAGTATGTTGTGCGGCTGTAGGTGAGGAGAGAGTGAAGCTGCAGAGGGAATTTGCCCTGGGGAAAGTGAAAGTGGGAGAAGATCAGGCTCTGTAGAGGCCTGAAGGCTAGGTTGGGATCCCAGAGAACTGTTGTTGTTTTCCTGCAGAATCTGGCCCTCAAACATGTTTTGTTTGAGTAATATATGAACTTTGAACTAGTTGCCAATGTGTAAAAATCATGAAATTTCATCTAAAATGCAGACTTCTGGTTTATTATGAGAATGGAGTCTGCCTTCTCTCAGGTTGTAGGGTAAAAACATCACTTTAGTAAAATAAGAAGAAAGTTTTATTCAGTGTATATTCAAAGATCCAAAAATAGGAAATTGGGTGTGCATGCTGCCATAGCCAGTGTCTGTCCATATTCAAGGATTACAGAAAAAGCAACAATGCAAAAACAGACAAGCATGCTGCCCCAGTCGTGAGTGCCCGAGTCCAAGGAACGTTACAGAACCATCAATATAATTAAAATGTATTAGTGTTAGAGTCGCCATGAGTCGGATCCGACTCGACGGACTTGGCAAGCATTAGTGTTACAACTGGGTAAAACCACTGAAGGCCTCACCATTTCACAGATTGGCTAGAAACTGTGATCCTATATTTCAAATGCCTTTCTTAGCAATTATTGGTAGTTTTCAGTAATGACAGTCAGGAGGGTCTTCACTGGCTCACCAAATTTTCTTTTCACTAAATGCTGATAGAAAAAGATAACAGTAGAAGTCTTGTGTGTTCTGCTTGATTGGCTTGTGCAAAAGCTTACTTTAAAGGTATTTTCCGAGATTATTTTAGCTATTGTCTTCATACCTCAGGGCCCAGCTGGTATGTCTTCGTGAGTCTAGCTCCAGTTGAATCACATTCTCTGTGTTCAAGGACAGGGAATAGTGATCTCAAGATTATATCCTGAAACACTGATAGCTGTCCTTGGCTGGGCAAAGTCACAACTGCCTCCCTTGAAGGTCTCCTGTCATTGTCGGGGACTCAGCCCATGTAATCTCAAAGACCTGTCTTAAAAATCTTAGGTTCTATGAAAAGAAATTCAAGAGGAAGGAATAGGGTTCCCATATTTAGGAAGTAAAAATATGGCATGGCCAGTTGTCCAGTCCCAGAGAGGGAATGGCAATTTGCTGTAATCCTAATTCTGGAGGGCCACACAAACCCATTGCCGTTGAGTCAGTTTCTGATCCATAGCAACCCTAGACAGTGGAGTAGAACTGCCCCATAGAGGTTTTAAGGAGCACCTGGCGCATTCCGAATGCTGATCTTTGGTTAGCCGACAGAGCACTTAACCGCTATGCCTTGAGGATTTCTGGAGGGCCACACAGTTAAGTGCATTTCCAACTTTGGACACCAGGGGGAGGCAGAGATGCAAAGTTGGCCAAGACCTCGTCTGAAACGAGTCCTGGGCTAGGACCTTGAAGATTGGAGGGTGCCTGGGGCTGACTGGAACTGAAAAAGAGCAGGAAGCTGAAAAGGTGGGGTGTGTGTGTGCTAAATTCAGTATCCAACAACCTGGGAAAGGTCAGGACAGAGTGAGGTCCTAGTGGGTGTCATCAGGGAAAACTAGAAAAGATTTTCTGAAAAAGGAGGGAACACGGTTTGAACAAAGCAGGGAGGGAGGAATGAGCTTACACAGGCTGTACAGCCAGGCTTGCGCCAATGTGACAGTGTCTGAAATTCTGTCATGAGATGGCAACTACCACTCTTAAGGGAAACGCTTCAAACTGTTATTTTCACCATGATTCATGGATGCAAGTGACAGAAGCCCACCTCAAGCTGACTTAAGGGGAAAAAAAGAAAATTCTTGTGCCTTGTAACTAAAGAAGAAAACTCTGGTGGTGTAGTGGTTAACTGTCACAGCTGTTAACCAAAAAGTCCGCAGTTCAAAGCCACCAGCTCCTCCTTGCAAATTCTATGGGGCAGCTTTACTCTGACCTATAGGGTCGCTATGAGTCAGAATCGACTTGATGGCAGTGGGTTTGTAACTAAAAGGTACGATAAGCCCTCAGGCATGGCTGGATCCAGGGACTCCAGTGACGTGCTTGTGCATCTCTTCTTTACCTCTCAGCTCTGCCTCTCTGTGTCATGGGTCCATTCTCAGGAAAGCTTCCCCTACCAGGTGATAGGATGGCTTACTAGCAGCTCTAGGCAGAGATCCTAAAACCAGGAGCAACCCCCAGATGAAGCAACAGTTCCTAATAGCTCACAAAATTTTGCTCACAGTAATTCCAGCAGATGTCCTGGGAAGCCCTCTCATTGGCCTGGACTGTGATGCCACAGCTGTGATGGACATGGTCTGAGTACCAGGCCAAGCTCTGGAAAGAGGGGTGGACCTTCCCACCTAACATTCCTGAACTGATATTGGGGACGTAGTGGTCTTTGGTGGAGAACCAAGGTTGGTTTATCAGAAGATGGGACAGTAGGTACTAGGTAGACCAAAAAAGAAAGGTCCTTATATATGGTTCTTACTGGAGGGACAGTGATTCAGAAATGGTAGGGTTAGAGCAGTGGGGGCACAAAGTGTGTTTTTGTTGTTGTTTTGTCTGTTTTGCTTATTAAATGTGCATATGTAATTTTTAAAGGCTGAGACACACTGTCTTAAGCCACGGCTGCAGTCTCTCTGTCCTACTGCAGGCCTCCATTGTTCTGTGACAGCCGCTGGCTGAGCTCATTTATTTAACAACTTGTTAGTGGCATCTGCTGCATGCCAGGCCTGGAGCAAGAAGCTGAGAACACACAAGGAGCAAAAGACATAAAGTTCTTGCCCCCTCTGGAGTTTATATTCTGGTGGTAGAGATGGGTAGAAACAAAGGAACAACTGAATACAAAATGTGCCAGGTGATCAGCAAGTGCTCTGAAGGAAAATAAAGCAGAGTAAGGAAGGGAGAGTGGTGGCGATGTCTGTGTGTGAGTCCATACAGAATGGTCAGAAGGAGGAATGTTTGAGCAGAGACCGGAAGAAGGTGAATGAGACAAGCAGAGATTCAAGTGTGAGCATTCCAGGCAGAGGGAACAAATGCAAAGACTCTGTGGCAGGAATGAGGTTGCTGTTGTCAAGGAAGGCCACAGATTCTGCATCACATTAGGCAAAGAGGAGAGAGAGAGGAGGGGAGGACAGAGAGATAAAGGAGAGACACCAATGAACAGATTTTGGCTTATACTCTACTTAAAACAGGGAGCCACTGGAGGATTCTGGTTTTAAAAGGATTGTCTGTCAGATAGCTGTGCGCAAGACATTGATTGTGGGGGGAAGGGGGGCTGGTAAAGAGGCGGTTGTAATTGTCCAGGCAAGAAATGATGATGGCTGGACAAGCGTGGCAGCAGTGGACAGATTCTGGGTATATTTTGAGAGTGGAGCCAACAGGATTTGCTGATAGCCTGGCCATGGAATGAGCTAGAAAAAGAGGAGTCAAGAATGGCCCAAATGTATTTTGCCTGAGTAACTTTCTTTTGCCTCTAACAGACACAGGAAGACTGCCAGAGGAATAGCTGGCAAATGTTTGGGAACCTACTACATGCCACAGGTGACACCGACGACCAAGCAAAACCTTGTTCTGGAGCTCACAAGTGAGACAGACAATCACCACTAAACAAGCAAATAAATGAGAAGAGACTAGCTGGTAAGTAGGGCCATGCTGATAACTAGGGCAGGCTGATGTAAGCCTGCATGTTACTCTAAGAACAAGCAGAGAGGCACTTGTTCTTTTTGGTGATGCGAAAGGTAACACAGAATGTAGGAAAAGTGCACACCACCTGACCAGGGTACCTGATGTCACTAAGAGCATGAGAACAAGGACACTTTTGGCAAAGGATATGACAAATGTATTTTTGCAACAACCACCACCAGAAAATATTTGTGTGGTTACATAAATAAGTATGTAAGCATATATGTGTATGAGTATGAATATGTAGTTGTGGGTACATAGATAAGAGTATCTATAGGCATGTTATATGTGTGTTTATACATGTATATCCATGTATACCTGTAAATAAACCACAGAGGGACACAGTTACAGATACTTCTTAGACACCTACAAATACCTTGCAAGATTGGTTTTCTAGGTTTGAAGGCTTAGGACCCTAGTATCGTGAGACAACCCAATTAACCGTTATAGTAAAGTTGTGACATAACTCGACGGCATTTGGCAATATATAGTTAGTTCAGAAAGTACATGCTCTACATCCCAGTGTGGGAGGTAGTCTAGGGTCTTAAAAACTTGTGAGAAACCATCTAAGATACTTACCCAGAACAAAAAAGAAAAAAAACAAAGACTCAGAGAAGAAAGTAGTCCGTAGGCCTAACAGTCTACACAAAACATGGCCTCATCTACCCTGAGATCAGAAGAACTAGATGGTGCCCAGCTACCACTACTGACTGTTCTGAATAGGACCACAACTGATGGATCCTAATAGAATGGGAGAACAATGTGGGACAGCACTCAAATTCTTAAAAAAAAGTCCAGAATTACTGGGCAAGAAAAACATGGGACAGCACTCAAATTCTTTAAAAAGTCCAGGATTACTGGACTGTTTGAGACTAGAGGACTCCTTGAGACTATCACCTTGAGACACTCTTTGAACCTTAAACCAAAATTATTCCTTGAGGTCACCTTTAGCTAAACAACAGATTGGCTCATAAAATAAAGAATCTCACTTATGTATAATTAGCTTCTTTGAAAAATCATCTAGAGGAGAACAAATAGTCAACAATTATTCTAAAGCAAAGACAAGAAGGTAAAGAGGTGGGGAAACTAGAGCACTAACAACGATATAACCTGAACAAAATGAATGACAGTGATGACATATTGTGGAAAATGTAACTAATATCACTGAATAATTTGTGTAGAAATTATCAAATGGGAACTGAATTTGCTGTGTAAACATTCACCTTAAACACACAAAAATATTATGTTTAGGAAGTAAGCAGAGAGTGGAGGCTCTGTTTCACCTTTTAGAAGACCACTCTGGTGTCATATGTAGACAGTATGCTGTGTAGACAATATGCTTTATGGACAACAGACTGTCAAGGCAAGACGAGGCAGGGAAGACTGAGAAGGTTGCTGAAAGCCTGGAGGTGGGAGAGGGCGGTGGCAACATGAAAGAGCTGTGACAGAAGGATGGGGACAGGGAGCCAACCCTTACCCTGTTAGAGGTGCTTTAGGGGCATGATGGCATCATCATCTGCAGCAGAGACCATGCCACCCCCACCACTACTCCTTCATCCGTGACTGGCTTGTTTCCTCATTGATCCAGTCTCACTCCTTAATTTCCCTTCAATCAGCTACATCTCCAAGGGTTTTCATTTCCTCTGGAGCTGCCCTGCTCTTGCTCATATCCTGTTGGTACGGCCCTCTGCCCCCACCTGCCAGCGCTGCCCTACCCTCTGGTCATGGCTCCCCAAAGCTTCTCCTGGAGAAGCTGAGTGTTGTTCCCACCCCTCCAACAACCTGCAGCCCCATTTCTGCTCCCCTCCCTTCTGTCCTCAAAATACTCCTGGCCATCTCAATCTTTCTTCCTAAACCTTAGCATAAAATCACACCTGTTAGACAGCTCTTTGTAGTTGGCACCATCCAGCCTCCTATTTCAGATTCCAGGAAGGTGGGCCCTCATGGGAAGACTCTCCTGGGGCAGAAGCCTGGCTTCACCACTTTCTAACTCTGTGGCTGGCTCTGGGCAGGTCTTTTTTCAGAATCTCAGTTTCTGCAACTGTAAAATGGGCAGATGAAAACTGGCTTTGCAACCAATGGAGATTAAATGAAGTGAGACATGTGAAGTGTCCAGCACAGTCCCTGATACACAGAGATTGTTCAGAGATAAGAATTCCCTTGCCTACAGTAAGTCACCAGGGCAAAAACTGCCAACTCATGGCCCTTCAACTAAGGCCAGTCTATGGACTTGTTTTATGTGGCAGACATTATGGTTTCTCTAATCTAAATTTGGATGCTTTTAGAAGGGGACAGACCTCTCCAGGGACCCATTTTACCCATTTCTGTTTATTTCTTAACCCCTAAAGGCATTTGTAGCAGATTGTATTTCCTGAGGGAACCATAGCTTATTCTTTCATCCTATGTGCTCTTCTTGCCCCATGCAGAGAGATGTAGGGTCTACGTTTTCTCCCCCTCAACCTGGGTGGACATGTGACTACTACACAAAAGATGCCATGTAACTTCCAATGCTAGCTCATAAAAGGTGATGGAGCTTCCACCTGGTTCTCCTGGGAAGCTTATTCTTGGACCCAACCTACCATGCTGTAAGGAAGCCCAGGCCACATGGAAGAGGTCACATGTAAGTTTTCCAGCCATCAGTTCCAACTGAGGTCCTCAGGAACAGTAACCAGAAACAACCATCAGGCCTGGGAGTTTATGGGAGCTTTTGAAATGACTCAGGATCTCTGACTGCAGCCACACGAAAGACCCAAGGAAGACCCAGCTTCCCGAGACCAGTCAACCCCCAAGAATAGGAAAGGTAACAATAAAATGATTGCTATTGTTTTGAATGAGGAAATCTGGAGGTGATTCATATATATATATATATATGAATAGATAACCAGAACATATCCTTTTATCAAACATAGTAACAAACTGAACTCAGGACTATTCTTTCCAGAACTTTCCAGAACTCACGCAACACACTTCTCTAGTACCTTCTGTGTCTTCTGTTTCATTTAAGGCAGTGGACAGTGAAGAGAGGTGGTTAAGGCGTAAGAACTTCTAAAGAGGAAAGTACTCAGCTAACTACAGCAACCTCATGTCCTATGAAGAACATCTACGGAGCCCTTACTGTGCATTCCTGTAGGTCGGCAAACACTCATATGAAGTTGTGAAATAGTCCAGCAACACGGGTATTATGATTCCAATAATAGGCACCAGAACAGTCTGGACCACAGTGGGTGCTCAACACCTGCTTATTATTCAGGATGACGATAACAAGCTGAGACTAAAAAGTCTTGTCCATGGTAATAAACAATGTCGGTAATGGTGGGTGCTGTGAAGAAAAAGAAAACCACGTAAAGGGATAGCAAACGACTGGGCTGCTGTCTTAGTTTGTATGGACAAGGAATGACTCTCTAAGGTGGCACCACTGGAGCTTCAGGGAGCAAGCCGTGGAGCTATTTGGAAAGCACTGGGTAGAGGACACAGCAGCCGCGGTGGCACCGAGATGGGAGCGGGAAACAGTGGGCTGGAGTAGAACGAGGCGGGAGAGTAGAAGGAGCCCAGGTCGGGGCGTAATGGGACCTGGGTAGAACGGAGAGCCATTGCCGGGAGCCAGACAGGTGGGCCCTAAGCTTTATGATGGTCACTTTTTGCATTATTAGGAATCCCCAACTCTCGCTCTCTCGGCCCTGCCGTCCTGCTTGTGGTACTGAAGGTCACCGGCTTCTCCAGATTCGGCTCTTTAGTCTAGCTCCGCAGCCTCAGTGGTGAGAGGGGCTCTGGTCTCTGCAGTTCGGTCAGCAGTCATGAGGCTGAAACTCATTGGATGAACTCGGGTCGTGTGCTCATCCTGAAGCCAATCACTGTATGTGTGGGAGATGGACTGTTCTGATTGGCCAGGCCGGGCCTTGTGCCCACCCTTGGAGCATCTTCTAGGGCAAGTTGTTTTCCTCTGGCTGCTCTTGTCTTCTAATGCGAAATAGGAGTTGTGGCGTACCTGACACAGGGAGAGGTGAGGGCTAAAATTATCTGTATTGCTAGAATAGCGTCCTGGCAAAGGCTTAGGAAATGTTACCTTATATTATTATTTGGGCCAGAGTGGATGTGAGAAACTCTCTGAGAAACAGCAACATTTGTTCCTGGTTTATGGATCCATCTGAGTCATCCTTCCTGGAACCCTTGAAGAGTTAATTCACCATAAACAATGTGGGGTGAATTCTTCAAATGAGCTGTTTTGTCCAGCCCTTTATGACCATTTCACAGATGGGGAAACTGAGGCCCAGCATAGGACTTGCCCAAGCAATAAATGGGCGACAATATACAATGGTGGTTGGAAGATTTTGGAGTCGGACAGAACTGGGTAGTAATCCCAGCTGAGTGACTTTGGGTCAGTACTTCTACCTGTCTGGGATTCAGCTTCCTTATCTGTGAAATGGGTCATCACTGTACCTATGATTGGGGATTAAATGATCTAATGTGTATGACACTCAGCAAATGTCTGCTCCTGCTTCACATCGACATTGTCACAAAACGTGGACATGCATATAAGGGAGGAGGATGTTCTTAGCCAAGGACATCTCAGGATTTCAACCCTGCCTGATGCACAATGACCTCTCACCCTGCCAAGCTATCGCCCATCTCAGCAGAGGCCCCTGTCTGGCCTGTGTTGTGGTCCCACTAGGAAATCAATACCCAGTGCCTGTCACCCACCTCTCTGGCACTGTCTTGAGCTACCTAATGATGTGGGTGTTGGTGCTGCCACCCAGGTCTTGTTCATTAGGGGCTGGGTTGTCACAGCTGCTCTCGGCTGAGAGGTACATTCATTATGGAGACAGCTTTTATTGGAATTGGGGGGGACAAGGAGGAAGTGTGTCCCCCCTTTACCCCTAGTCCCTCCTCGTGGTATCTGGTTCAGGTTGTTGACAAGAGCCTGGAACATTCACTTAGGGCTCCTGAGGGCTGAACACCATTCTAAGAGCTTAAGAAATACCAGCTCACAATTACGAGGGAGGTATTGTATGTCTTATCCTTCACCCCCATTTTACAGATGAAGTGACTTGTCTATGTCCTCTCAGATAAGTGGGGTCAGTGGATCTAGAGCCTCAGTGTTTAGCCACCACCCTGTGCTGCATTTCATGCTGTCAACAACCAGAGCATATTAGGAGGGGCCAGGCACCTTGTTAAGTGCTTTTAGCACATATCCTTTATTTCACCCAACTCTCTGAGATAGAGATGAATATTGCCTATTTATAAATGGGCCCACTGGACTAGAAGGCAGTGAGGACATTTGCCAAGGCCACATAGCTTGTCAAGGAAACAATTGTTATTTAAACCCAGGCAGATCAGGCTCCAAGCCTAGGCTCACTTGCTGTGTGGTTTCAGGGAGGTCACTGCCCTTCTCTGAGCCTTAGAGCACTTTTAATCCATCAGCAAGTTTCTTCTGAGTTCCCATGTGCCTAGACTGGGATTAGGAACTAGGGCATGTACAAAGGAGGGAAAAGATGCCACAGTCTGTGCCCTTACATGTCAGACCACTGCTTCCAGCCCCAGGCAGTATTTCTCTCCAGATGGGGCATGGAATATGTGCAACACAGTGACAGGGTACCAGATCCAGAAATTCTGATTCCTAGGGTGGGTCCAGGCACCTGCATTTAAATAAGCACCCCGGGGGATTTGTGCTCAGCATTCCCAGGCCACATGGAATTAGATTCTGCATCACCCTGCTTTTAATTAAAAAGACTTAGGAAAAGAACATGTTTTATATCCAAAGCCTCCAAAGGCCTATTTTAGTCATTTCACAAATTAAGACAAAATTAAACAAGCTTTTAAAATCATAAAAGTAACATGCATTCATGTTCAAATATCCAAATCATACAAGAGGATAAAGTAATCAGTTGCAGCTTCTCTCCCTCCCACTCCAGCTCTTGGAGCTGCCCAGAGAAAATAGCTCTCCAAAGACTTATTGATCACTTACTCTGAACCAGAGGCTGCAGTAGGCACTAGGGACGGCACGGCACAAGACAGATACAGTCCCTGCAACAGTGACAGTGACCATGGCTGTTAGCATTCATCAAGCATTCACAGTGATGAGGCAAATTCTAGCTGCTTCCCCTAATCTTTACAATGGTTCTGTGGATGAGTACTCGGATTGTTCCCTTTTTATATAAGAGAATGGAGTTTATTGTCTAAATCACTATTATCCAAAGTTTGTTGAGTTTGGCCTGTATCAGAAGAATGGCTGAAAGGCAGATTCTCGGACTTCAGTTCGCAGCTTCCTGGGGTAGGGCCAGGACCCTGGATTGTTACACATATGCCCCAGCTATGTGTAACTTTTGAGAACTGCAACCCATGCTATTTTGGGAGGTGGGACATTGAAGAGCATGAAGGCTTCCTAGTAAGGGGTGGCTCAAAGATGCAGAGTGGATGGGTGTCCCTCAAGCTGTGGTTAGCTTAGCTCCAGTCCATGTTCCCAACAGGACTACTGGCCCCTGTAGACTCTCCCCTCCTCCCCAAGATGTGCAGTTACCCCAGCCCCCAGCGATCCCAGCTGCTTCTGTTATATCTTATTAGTCAAGTGGAACATTAATTAAATGTGAGAATAATAGACCCAGAGAGGAAAAAGAAATACTATAAAGCCCAAGGAAGAAAAGGAGCCCCACTGGAAGGGCTCTGCAGTTGCTGGAACCCTTAATTGTGTGACAGTGAAGAAGGCTGTCACCCTGGCGTTCCCATTCTGCAGACCTTGGGATGTGTGTGAGGGGGTAAGGGAAGGGTGACATGAGGGTGGTGTGAGCCCAGGGAACAGGGAGAAACAGGATGACCTCGCTTACCATGAGATGGAAGGGCACCAAGAGCACCACCAAGTTGAGGTAAACTAGATTCTTGTAGGAAAAGAAGAAAGTCCTAACTGCTGTCTCCACTCCATTCTCGCCTCCTACCTTCTCCCCCTTGTAACCTCCTGTTCGTTCCTCAAAGCTTCTGCCGACAGTGTCTGTCTTTTTCTCATGGATTGAATTGTGTCCTCTTCAAAATGAGTGTAGCAGCTTGTCTGGCATGTGATTCTCAGTGTTGTACGATTGCCTTTCATTTTGTGATTTTCTGATGCTCTAAATCCTAATCTCTGCCTTTAGTTAGTAGACTGGATTATACTAAAGAGGATTAGGATTGTAACATACTTGCTAAGGTCACCTTCCTATTGTAGTATAAAGGGAGCTTCCCTGGAGTGTGGCTTGCACCACCTTTTATCCTACAAGAGATAAATGGAAAGGGAAGCAAGCAGAGAGTTGGGAACCTCATGCCATCAAGAAAGCAGCACTGAGAGCAGAGCATATCCTTCAGACCTGAGGTTTCTGCACCAGAATGCTCTCAAACCAAAGAAGGACTGATGGAACACAAAGAACTTCTTCCAAAGCCAACAAAGAGGGAAAGCCTTGCCCTGGTGCAGATACCCTGAATCCAGATTTGTAGCCTACTGGACTGTATAAGGATAAACTCCTCTTTGTTAACAGCCGTCCACTTGCAGTATTTCTGCTGGAGCAGTACTAGATGACTAAGACACCTTCGTCTCCTGGCCTGTGGGAGTAACTGTCAGCCACTCTTAAGTTACAGCCAGTTTACAGCCCATGGTTATTCCTCTTCCTCATTCCTATTATTTGCTTCCTCACCAGACCAGCGCAGACCAGAGTAGCTTTTTCCGCCAGGGTCCATGCAACAAGGGCTAGCATTGACCAGGCGCTGACGAACAATGAGTTTTGCCCAGGCAAACCTTGGGTCTGATCTGCTCTGGTTTTAAACTCTTCCTTTCAAATTAAACTCCTGCCCTCCACCCAGACAGTACAATAAGCCTTCACAAGTCCACTGCAGTTGTTTAAACTTCCTTAACTGACCTTCAAAGGCCTTTGCAGTATCCCCCTAACTTGCCTCTTCAGCAGGGCTTCTCCAAATATGTCCCTGGGCCCCCTACGTCAGCATCACCCAGGGCCCCACCCCAGACCTACTGAGTCAGAATCTCAGGGTGTTTGAGGACCCCTAGTCTGCAGATGGCGGGGAAGTGGGGAGTAGGCAGTGATGGTGGAGGGGAAGCGGGGACTGGGAGTTGGTGGGGATGGCCAAAGGGTGTCTTGAGACCCAGAGAGAGGAGGGACTATGTCAAAAACCACGGTAGACATTCTTCTGTCCAACCTGCAGGGCTGCGGTTCTCTTTGGCCAGGCAATGAAGTTATCTCAATTAAACACAGGGCTCCTAATGAAACAACAAGCGCTATTACACACTTCGCTACCTCTTAGCAAAGCCTTTAATTAAGTCAGTCACTGTGAGAAGGCGCTGAGAACACCGGATGGCCCACCGCCAGTCTGCAGTCTGCTGGAAGAAAGAGGCTGTGAGTTGAAAGGAGGCCGAGCAGAGCATCCCTTCCCCTGAGGCCGGGGGTGGGGGCTAGAGATGTGCCTTCAAAGTAGACTGACACAAAGAGCCCTTCCCCATCCCACCTCTTGTCCGGGTCCCGACGCACGTTCCTGCCTTGCTTTGTGCTTGCACATCTGGAGGTGTGGTGTTCAAGGCCTTTACCAAATGACTCACCTGGACCTTCAGCCCCTCTGTGTCTGAGTTTCATGATTTCCTTTGCACTTAGTTCTTCTTCACTTCTTCCACTTGCCTTCCTGATGAAATCCAGCTTTTCTCAGGTGTTACCTCTTTGGTGAGACCTGTCCTGACTAACGGCTCACCTCCAGCAGGAGTTTCTACTATCCCTGTGGTCCCATGGGGACTTAGGATACACATATTGATTGCAGCTAATGTTCATTGATCACTCACCATATACCAGGCCCTCTGTTTCCTATTGAACCCTCCCTGCTCTAGGCTGCAGCCTCAATTACTGTCTGCCTGCAGCAGCATTAGAGACCCAAGCAAGAATCATCTAGTAGAGCCTAGCTGAACCCTAGAATTATTTAAAGTAATAAAATTGTTGTCATTGTCATAAGCCACTGAATTTGGGGGTTCTTGGTTATGCAACAAGAGAAAACCAGCACAGACTCCTGGGATTAGTTAGTAAGGGTAGGGAAACTCTGAAATTAAGTGATTCTGAAATGACCAGGATTTGATTTCTGTCCCTAGTAGAAAGGGGGCTTGATATAAAAATGAAGCTCTGGCTCTCTGCACCCCACATTGGTGAGTGGTGTCTGGGGTTTTAAAAGCTGCCAAGCTGCCATCCGAGGACACAGCAAATGGTCCCAACTCAGCAGGAACGGATGCTCACCGAGGGCCAAAATGGCATGCGGTAAAGACAACCGAGAAGACAGAGAGACCCACAAGAGTGGGTGCCTGCATCGACCTGGGACCGGAAGAACCGGATGGTGCCCGACCACCACCAGTGATAGCCATGACGGAGCTCACAGAGAGGAGCCTCACTGGCAACACAAGAATAAAAAGAAGTGCATCATGGGATCTCCACTAAAAGACCTCAATTGATGGTCCAGCGGTTTTGGGGTTCCTCTGAGAGCATGGCCCCCGGCCCTGATGCTGCCCGTTTCCATAAATTATAACAAAGGTCCACTCTTTGGACAGGAATGGATTGGACTTGGCAATGCAGAGTAACCATATATTGGAAGCACTTTATGGTTCTATACATCTATAGGATATCATCTTGCTGACCTCTGGCTGGAGGAAGGTGAGTGGACGGAGAGGAGGGGAAAGGAGACTGTTGGGAGGATGAGACATGTATGGAGCAGAGAGGAATAGTGTGCAGTCACCGGACAGGGAGAGCAGTGGAAGCTGCATATAGGGGGGCATGTAAATTTACATGTGAATGTACATTTTCACTCAGTTATGTTAAATAAAAATAAAAAATAAAAATAAAGAAAATGAAGCTCTGATATAGAAAGACACAATTTTTGCATACTTGGCCTTTGGACTGAAAGTCAGACCACTTATCCCTGCTGGGTGACCTTGATCAAGTCACTTTCCCTTTCTGAGCTTCAGTCTAAATAAATAGAGGTAAGAATTCCTCTTTACAGGGTGATTGCAAAGATTAGAGCAGATGGTGTTGGGAATGCTTGGATCTCAGTTGGCCTGCTGGAGGCACTAACCCTGCCCCTTTCTTCCCTGAGTCTGTGCAGGATCCTGGTCATCTCCCTTGCCATCTCTCCATCTCTACTCCAAGGTCATGCTGATGCCTGGTGACTTGTATGCAGCTCCAGGAACACACATATACCTCTTTCCCCTTCCTTGCTGCTGGAGTGAGCTGGGAGCTTGATGACCAGTCCTGTCTGGATGACACCTCTCCCCTCCCTAAGGACAGTTCAGCAGGGACCTAATTCAGGAGAGGAATAAGACAGCAGAGAATCTGCTTCTCAAACTCCATTTGTTTCACCCATCCACTTGCCCAGAGCTGGAGACCTTGCCTAATCTCAACATGGAGGGCCTGGATGGAGGCCCAGATCTTCCCTTTAGAGGGGTTTTGAGGCTCTGGCCAATCACCTGCTGTGCATCTACTGTTGGTCCAAATAGCAGCAACCTACCATTAAGCACTTACTGTGTGCCAAGGTGCTTTGCATGCACATCTCAGTTGATCCACACTACACACAAATTTCTGAGGTCAATGTCTTAGTTATCTAGTGCTTCTCTAGTAGAAATACTCCAAGTAGATGGCTTTAGCAAAAAGACATTCTCTCACAGTTTAAGAGGCTAGAAGTCTGAAATCAGGGTGCGAGTGCCAAGGGAATATTTTGTTGTGTTTGGAAGAAGTTCCTTCTTGTCAGTTTTCCGTGGTCTGGGAGTTCTCAGTGCTGGGACTCTGAGTTCAAAGGATACACTCTGCTCATGGAACTACTTTTGTGGCGGTATGACATCCCCAAGTCTCTCTGCTCCTTTCATTTATATATCAAAAGAGACTGACTCACAACACAACTTGTAGATTGACTCCTACCTCATTAATATAACTGCCTCAAGTCTTGATTTATTAACATCTTAGAGGCAGGATTTACAATACATAGGAAAACTAATAATCATAGGAATAGCAGTTGTAATGTTTCTTCAAATGGATACAGTGCAAGAAGTGCTCACTGGTCTGTGCCCCCAAATTTGGAAGATAGCTATCTGGCCAACCGATAGGAAGACATCCTTGTTTATGCTTATTCTAAAGAAAAGTGATCCAATCAAATGCAGAAATTATTAAATAATATCATTAATGTCACATGCAGGTAAAATCTTGCTGCAGATCACTTCAAAGCAGTTGTAGCAATTCATTGACTGGGAACTGACAGAAATTCAAGCCAAATTCAGAAGAGGACATGGAATGAGGAATATCATTGGTGATGTCAGGTCCTGGCTGAAAACAAAGACTGTCAGAAAGATGTTTACTTGTGTTTCTTTGACTCTGCAAAAGTATTTGACTGTGTGGATCTTAACAAATTATGGATAATATTGCAAAGAATGGGAATTCCAGAACACTTAATTGTGCTCATGAAGAACTTGTAGATAGATCAAGAGGCAGTCATTTGAACAGAACAAGGAGAGACTGCATGGCCTAGAGTCAGGAAAGGTGTGTATCCGTCAGCTAGTACTGAAACCCCCGGTCAGTACCTTTCCCTTCTTTTCTTTGTCTCACTAACCACAAGCTTGTCAGGGCCAATCTCTTTCAGGAAATCACAGCAGGTGGTGGCTCCATCCCTATATCTGCCAACATGGACCTTAGAACATGTACAGATTGAGGAGATCATGTCCTTCACCTGACCCTAGACCCGGTTATCACCAGAAAGGAAGATACTTCGCGGCCAACCTTTCCACCTGAGACCCTCCACGAAGCCACAATGGAAGAGGATGCAACACCTGGACCTCCAAATATGGACACGGCAGGGATAAGGGTGGAGAGTTCCAGTACAAACCCAACCCTCGGTTGCCGTTGGAAACTAAAAGCTCTCCAAATCCCTGAAATGATAAGCATGTGGCATTGTGGTCACCAGTTCCCATGTTGCTCCTTGTCTGTGCAGACGGTAAACTTGCCACTTTCAATTTCCCTTGTAGTTGGTGTCCAGTTTATTTCAGTTGACTAATAAGATAGGATGGCACTGAGTTTTTTTGTTTTTTTTTTTTATAAGATAGGACAAGAACCTGAGTGGTATTTGGTTTTAGTACTGCTATGACAGAAATACCAAAAAGTGGATGGCTTTAAAAAAAGAATTTCTTTTTTTTCTGTCACAGTGCAGTAGGTTACAAGTCCAAATTCAGTTCCAGAAGAAGTGTTTCTCTGTTGGCTCTGGAAGAAGGTCTTTGTCATCAATATTCCCTTGGTCTGGGAGTTTCTGAGGCTCAGGGACCTCAGGTCCAAGGTATGCACTCTGCTCCTGGTACTGCTTATTGATGGTATGAGATCCCCAACTCCCTGCTGGTTTCCCTTTCCTTTATATCCCAAGAGATTGCCTCAACACACAATACAGTCTTACATTTTGAGTCCTGCCCTACCAACACAACTGCTGCCCATCCTCCCTCATTAACATCATAGAGGCAGGCTTTACAACACATGAGAACATCACACAATACCAGGAATCATGGCCTAGTCAGACTGCTACCTACATTTTTATGGGGCCACAATACAATCCATGACAGTCAGGGTTGTATCTTTCATCATACCTATTCAATCTATATGCCAAGCATATAATCCAAAAAACTGGACTGTGTGAAGAATGGGGCATCAAGACTGGAGGAAGACTCGTTAACATCCTGTGTCATGTAGGTAGGGCCACATGGTATGCTGAAAGTGAAGATGACTTGAGGCACTCACCAGCCAAGACTCAAGACCATAGCTTTCAGTAGGGATTACACCTCCACTCAAAGCAAACAAAAATCCCCACAACTGGACCAATTAGCAACATTATGATAAATAGAGAACAGATTGATGTTGCCCAAGATTTCATTTTACTTGGATCCACAATCAACACCCATGGAAGCAGTAGTCAAGAAATCAAACAGTGCGTTTCATCTGGCATGTTGACTGCAAAAGACTTCATTATAGTGTTCAAAATAAAGATTTCACTTTGGATCCAACTCGACGGCACTGGGCTGTGCTTGAAGGCTGAGGTGTCCCTGCCCCGAGTTGGGGTGTTTGCAGTCACCTCATGCACATGTGAATGCTGTACAATGAAATAAGGAAGACCAAAAAACTAACACCTTTGAGTTACGGTATTGGCAGAAAGAGTATTGGATATACCATAGACTGCCAGAAGAACAAAGAAAATCTGTCCTGGGAGACTAACAGCCAGAAGGCTTCTCAGAAGCAAGAATGGTGAGACGTTGTCTCACATACTTTGGATGCGTTATCAGGAGAGGTTGGTACCCAGAGAAGACAGAGGGTTACCAAAAAGAAGAAAACCCTCAAGAAGTTAGATTGACAGAGTGGCTGCGACAGTGGGCTCAAGCACAACAACGATTGTGACAGTGGTGCAGAACCGGGTGGTGTTTCATTCTGTTGTACATAGCTTCACTGTGAGTCAGAACCAACTCTATGACACCTGACAAAAACAACAACAAAAGGAAAGTCACATCAGGTGACAGAAGTGGATGATCACACAATACTGGCAATCACAGTCTAGCCAAGTTGATACACATTTTGGGGGAATGCAATTCAATCCATAACAGCTTGTTAAGAGGAGGCACAAAGGAGCAAATAAGTGACTTTGTCCAGGTACAGTTGGACAGGAATTAGGCCAGTCCAACTCCCAAACTGACTACACTGGAGATAGATCAAAATAGCCTCCACAGAATGAAAGACATCAAAGACATAAGAAAATAGGAGCCTAGGAGATAGTAATGGCCATATAATCCAGAGACTACATCAGCATGGGGCCAGAAAAACTAGATGGTGCCTGACCACCACCAGTGGTTGCCCTGACAAGGGAATACAACATAGAGTCCTTGATGTAGCAGGAGAAAAATGGGTATGCAGAACTCAAACTCTAGTAAAAAGACCAGACTTAATGGTCTGACAGACTGGAGAGTTCTCAGAAGACATGGCTCCTGGATTCTTCTGTTAGTCTAGAGCTGAAACTATTCCCAGAGCCAACTCTTCAGACAAAGCTTGGATGGAATATAAGACATAAAGTGATACAGGTGAAGAGTGTGCTTCTTAGCTTAAGTATGTACATGAGGCTAACTGAGCAGCTCCTGTCCAGAGGTGAGACGAGAAGGCACAGGGGGACAGGAGCTGGTTGAATGGATACAGGGAATCCAGGGTGGAGAGGAGTGTGTTGTCATAGTTTGGGAAGAGCCTCCAGAGTTGCATAGTAGTGTGTGGAAGTTTTTGTATGCCAAATTGACTTGGATTGTAAACTTTCACTTAAAGCACGATAAAATATTTCAAAAAACAAACAAAATAGCCTCTATGTTCAAGCTGATCATCTTCTGTGGTGCTTATGGGAAGAAATCCAATGGCGATGATGAAGAAATAGGCCAATTAGATCTATTTGTTCATTCATTCATTCACAGAGCACTTACCTAGTCCCAGACTCTGTTTCAGGTGAAGAGATAGAGCAATAAACAAAAAGGAAGTTCATGCCCACATAGTGTTTACCATTTAGGGGCACAGACAAATGATATCACTTGCCTGAGGTCACATAGTCCTGTAAGTATCCATATTTGTGGCCTAACCAGAGGCAGAGTGGGTGATCATGGGGAAAGCTCCTTCCTGACAACCCAGGGTCAGGTCAGCTGAGGTGTGGAAGGCAGGAACTACCCTGACAATAGACTGCTGTGGATCTTGCATCTAGCTCACCATCATCTGACCTCCAGTTCTCAGGATTTGAGCCAGTGGCCAGCCATCTGACCTGCCGATCTTGGGTTCCTTAGTCCCTGCAGTTACATGAATCAGGAGACTCCAGCCCAATGGGTGACCTGTAGACTAGGATTTGTTCAGCCTTTACAACCACATGAGCCATTTCCTTGTCCACTAGTTTTGTTTTTCTGGAGAACCCAGCCTAAGACATTTGGTACTGAGAGTGGTTCTAGACAAACAAGGTCATAAAGATGACTCTTCTAAATTGGTTCTCAAAGTCTGACTCGTTTTAAAGGCGACAGTGACTTTGCATTCTTTAGTATAAAAAAAAACCAAAAATCAAACTTACCGCCATAGAGTCGGTTGTGACATATAGCAACCCTATAGAACAGAGTAGAACTGTTCCATTGCTATCATGCTTTCTATTACTAAAGAGATAAAAAACCCAAACCCACTGCTGTCAAGTTGAAGCTGACTCTTAGTAAAGAGGATGCTGCTAATTGTGATATGAGGTGACAATATCAATGCACAAAATATCATCACTGATCGATTAAGTGTCAGTGAGAAGCAAGACTCTGTGTGATCACATGTTTGATACTTTTCCACAATTTTGTCATGATGAGAAATATAGGGAAGCTGCTTGGTTGGTCCTACTTTCACTAGACAAAATGGTTCAAGAAAAGGATAGGATAGCTCACTGTTAACACTAGTGATCCATGCAAAATTTTTGCTCCCTGTCCCTGGGATTCTATGTTCTGGAGACAAAATATTGATTCCATTGAACTGGAAGTTTGGAATGCTACCCAGCCACTTAGAGCTCCTTATGCCTCTGAATCAACAAAGATACGGTATTGGTTAGTGTGATTGATTCTGACTACCAAGGAAATAGGATTGGTGTTGCCTGATGGAGGTGCAGAACTGTGTGTTTGGAATACAGAAGATTCTTTAGGGTGGCTCTTGGTACTACCAGTGTGATTAAAGCTCCAAATCTCTCTGGAGGTATCAGCATAATGTTAGATTTTCCCACCTGCATAACCCATATGTTTATTCCTTTACCTTCAGCTATTATTTCTTCTTACTTTCACTTGTTATTTTTCCTCTCTGCAGGTCCTTCTTTCAAATGCAAATTTCCTGCCCTTCCATCAGTTCTGAGTGGGCTCATGAACAAATACAAATTTCAGATGTCTTTTCAAATGTAAATTTCCTGACTCTGAAGGTTCTTGGTGGGGTCAGGTTTTCGTCCTAAGCCTCCAGTACTGCAAGGTTATGCTGATACCTCGAGAGAAACTCAGAGAAAGGGAATAATCTCCTTTCAGTAAATTTTATTAGAAATCTGAGAGGGTGAAGCCAAGATGATTTTTGGAGAACGTGACCAGAGAAGATGGATATCTGTAGGTGACCTCCATGGACTTTTGCATCACTGAAGGACTAATTGTTAATGACTATTTGGGACTGGTGTCTTAGTTATCTAATGCTGTTATGGGAAATACAAGTGGATAGCTTTAACAAGTAGAAATTACTCTCTCACAGTTCTAAGAGGTTAGAAATCTGAATTCAGGGTGTCAGCTCCAAGGGATGGCTTTTTCTCCCCTTTGGTTCTAGAGAAGGACTTGTCATCAATCTTCCCATGGTCTAAAGCTTCTCAGTGCAGGAACACCAGGTCCAAAGGACACACTCTGTTCTCTGGAACTGCTTTCTTGGTGGTATGAAGTCCCCCTGTCTCTCTGTTCACTTTTCTCTTTTTCACATCACGAAAGGGGTTGACTTAAAACAAAACTTAATCTTATAAACCAAGTCCTGCTTCATTAACATAACTCTGTCTAGTCCTGCCTCATTAGCATCACAGAGGTAGGACTTTTAACACTGGGCAGTCACACAATACTGGGAATTATGGCCTAGCCGAGTTGACACATATTTTGGGGGGATACAGTTCAATACCAAAACCCTGGTGGCATAGTGGTAAAGTGCTGTGACTGCAAACTAAGAGGTCAGCAGTTCAAATCCACCAGGTGCTCCTTGGAAACTCTATGGGGCAGTTCTTCTCTGACTTACAGGGTTGCTATGAGTCAGAACCAACTCGATGGTACCTAACAACAACAAGAAGAGCATTTCAATACATGACAACTGGTTAAACGATTGGAAGGGGAAAATTAACCCTTCAAGCACAAAATGTCCAGTGACTCTAAGAGCCCAAGGGTGGCCTGTGGTGAATCTCTTAATATGGATCTTCTAGCCTATATGGTAGCTCCTGTTTTTGCCTGTTGATCTGGAAGCCTGAGGAGACCAAAGTGGCTGGGTGACATTATTAACTTCCGCTTCAGAATCATTGTTTTGTCTGCACAGCATAGAGTTGCAGGGACAGGAATCAAAATGTTGCAAGGTCAATCCTTTGTTCTATAAGCCAACTGCTTCAGGATGATGGGCAACATGGTAAGACCAGAGAATTCTATACGCGGGGGCCTGTTTCCACACCTCATGTCTTGTGAAGTGAGTCTTTTGGTTTGAGGCAATACTGTGTGAGATACCATGATGTAGATAAGGCATTCTATAAGTTTCTGAGGCTGGTAGTTTTGGTGGAAGCATTGTGTGCAAGGAAGGCAAACCCATACCCAGAGAGTGACTTTCCCAGTAAGAACAAAACACTGCTCTTTCTATGATGGAGGCCGTCCAATATAATCAACCTATCAACCTGCCACTAGGTTGCTGGCTGATTGTCTTCAGGAATGGTGTCATATCTGGGACTTAATGTTAGTCTCTGCTGCTGGCAGATTGGGCACTCAGCAGTGGCTATAGCCAAATCGGCCTTGGGAAGTTGAAGTCACCCATGCATAACCTTCATCCCTGCCATTGTGGCCACATTGTTCATGAGCCCGTTGTGCAATGACAGGAGTGGCTGGGGAGAGGTAACTGGTTTCAACAGAATGTATTATCCTATCTACTTGATTATGAAAATTCTCCACTCCTGAGGTCACCCTTTGAGAGTGTTTTAGTCAGCTAGTGCTGCTCTAACAGAAATACCACAGAGTGAATGGCTTTAACAAAGGAAGGTTTATTCTTACACAGTCTGGTAGTCTACAAGTCAAAATTCAGGATGTCCACTCCAGAAGAAGGTTTTCCCCCTTGTCGGCTCCACAGGAAAATCTGGTATTGCATCAGTCTTTGTCCAGGAAGCATCTTGGCACAGGAGCCTCAGGTCTAAAGGATGCTCTGTTCTCCTGGTGCTGATTTCTTGGTGGTGTGAGGTTCCCAGTTCTCTGTCTGCTTCCCTCTCCTTTTATCTCTTCTAGAATGAAAGGAGTGAGGGTGGGGCAAGCCATTCTCCAGGGAAACTCACTTTACAGTGGAGCAGGGAGGTGCTTTTACAAAGGAATTTACAGTCCCACCCTAATCTTTTAACATATGGAACAGCAAAATCACAAACTGGAGGACAATTATAGAATATGGGGATTCATGGCCCAAACAAATGGCTACACATATTTTGGGGGGGACACAATTCAATCCATGACAGGGAACATTCACAAGAGACACAAATATCTTCACTCCTTTGGCTCATTCAAAGAAGTCTGCTCACACACCTCTTCCCCACACCCCTTGTCACCAATTTTCTAATCATGTGTCTTCTGAGTCCCTGTCCATCCAGCCAAACCATTGGCACAGCCCATGAATTAGTATACAGTTGCACATCTGGCCATTTCTCCTTCAAAGTAAAGTGAGCAACTAGGTGCACTGCTTGAAGTTCTGCCCATCGGGAGGATTTCCCTTCACCATTGTCCTTCAGGAAAGTCCCAGAAAGGGATTGCAGTGCTGCTTCTGTCCATTTTTAAGTGGTGCCTACACATTGTGCAGAACTGTCTGTAAACCAGGAACAAGTTTATCTTTTTCTCAGTCAACTGAACATAAGGAACACCCTATGAGGCCATAGGTACAGACTGGGAAATGAAAGGTAATGTGATAGGAATGAAGGCCATGGCCATTTGGGCCACTTCCTTATGTAAGTTCCTGTGTCTTCAGGTCTTGCTCAGGCCCAATATTACATATATATCACTTCCATTTAATGATAGATGCAACTGTGCATGTATTACTTTATAAATTTTTTATCAGACCTGTTGATAATGGGCAGCTCAGGCCACATGGTGACTTGGTGGTCAGTGGTCCAGTCTCTACGAAGGCCCAGTAACAAGCTGAAAACTGTTTCTCAAAAGGAGGGTAGTTATCAAAGTTAACAGACGAAGCTGTTTCTCAAAAGGAGAGTAGTTGTCTACAGAGGATGACAAGGCCTTGTCCCAGAATCTTAAGAGTCTGTGCTAGGTTTTTCCAAAGACACCAAATAGCATCTGTATCTATCATTGACACTTCAGGTACCTTTGGATCAGCCATACCATATGGCCCAGGTGGCATAACTACTCGCATGACAGCCTCAACCTATTGCAGAGCCTTCTCTTGGTCTGGGCCTCACTCAAAACTAGCAGTTTTTCAAGTCACTTGATAAATAGGCTGGAGTAGCACACCCAAATGAGGGATATGAGTATGTGCCTCTCAAACCCAAGGAGATCCACTAGGTGTTGTACCTCATTTTTAGGTATAGGAGGGCCAGATGTAACAATTTATCCTTCACTTTAGAAGGCATATCTCCACATGCCCCATACAAATGGACTTTTATAAATTTCAGGGCTGAAAGGTGCATGAATTTTTGTGGGATTAATTTTTTCTAGCATGCAAATGTTTTACCAGTAGGTCCAGAGTCATTGGTACATCTTCCTTATTGATCCAGTCAGCATAATGCCATCAATGATTACATTGCAACATCTTGCAGAAGAAAGGTGATCCTAGTCCCTGTGGATTAAATCATGGTGCTGAGAATTGATATATATTTGAGGTAGTACAGTGAAGGCATATTGCTGGCTTTACCAGTTGAAGGTAAAGTGCTCTGGTGTTCCTCTGAAACCAAAATTAAGAGAAAGGCATTGGCTAGCTCAATAGCCACATACCGAGAGATGTATTAATTTGTTTAACTGATGAAACCACATCTGGAACAGCAGCTGCAACTGGAATCAACACCTGGTTATGATAATACACTGTTGTTCACCAAGATCCATCTGCTTTTTACAGAAGAGGCAAGTTGAACAGTAATGTGGTGGGAATTACCACCCCTGCATCCTTCAAGTCTTTGATGGTGACGGTAATCTCTACAATTTCTCTAGGAATTTGATACTACTTGTGGTACATTATTTTCCTTGTAGAGGCAGTTCTGACAGCTTCCATATGACTTTTCTACTGTTATAGATAGAATTGTGTCCCCTTAAAATGTATGTCAACTTGGCTAGGCCATGATTCTGAGTGTCGTGTGATTGTCCACTACTTGCCATCTGATGTGATTTCCCTGTGTGTTATAAATCTTATGACTCTGATGTTCATGTAACAGATTTAGAGGCAGTTATGTTAATGAGACAGGATTCTTTCTACAAGATTAGGTTTTGTCTTGAGTAAAATTCTTTTGAGATATAAAAGAGAGAATTGAGCAGAAAGACGGAAGACCATATGCCACCAAGAAAGTAGTACCAAAAGTTGAGTTCATCTCTTGGACCTGGAGTCTGCATTGAGAAGCTCCTAGACCAGGGTAAGATTGATGACAAGGACCTTACTCCAGAGCTGACAGAGAAAGAAAGTCTTCTCTTGGAGCTGGCCCTCTTAATTTGGACTTCTAGCCTACTAGACTGCAAGAGAGTAAGCTTCTATTTGTTAAAGCCATCCACTTGTGGTATTTATGTTATAGCAGCACTAGATAACTAAGACACCTACCATAATAGCCCTTGCTACTCTTGTCAAGTATCCAGCATGAGGGTTCTGCCAGTTGCTGAGTATATCTCTCCTAATTATGCACTCTAGAACTGGGGAAATCATGCAGGATGAGTTTGGGGACCCATTCAACCCACTGTGAGACAGACTTAAACTAAGACTTTATTGATAACCTGACCTCCACACACCCCCACTCCACTCTGATTTGTGGGCCACAGTGACATTTTGGTTCTCCTGAAATTAGTGTCAGTTCAGAACCAGTATTCAGTAATCCCCCCCAAATCTGATTATTTCATTTTCCCAAGTCAACAATCACTCTCATAAAAGACTAAATCCCTTTAGGGAAGGCTAGAAGAAAGACAAACAGTAAGAAGGTTTGGCAGTGTAGTGGGAATCTTGCCTCTCTTTCATTCAGGGGTTGTGGATCTGTAAACTGATTCTAATATGGGAATTGTTTGAGGGGTCATGACTCTTTACTCTGGCAGTTTGAGTTAGGCTGCTGTTTACTTGACCTAGAGTTCTTTCACTTGTGCAGTTCGAGTAATGATTTAGTAGGTTTCCCATTTATTTTACTAATAGGAACACCACGACTCAGTAACCAATGCCATAAGTCTGTAAGAGTCAGACTATTCTGATTACCACTTTGACTACACTGTCCATCACAGTAACCACTCCGACCTTGTCTTTGTCAATTGAGTGGGCCACTTGGCTCCTGCCACCACAGGATCTGATCAGTCCCTTTGTAATTAGGGCAGTTCCTACTATGGCAGATCTGAATTACGTAAAGTAGCAATCAAAGCAGTCTTCAGGGATGCTGGGTCTCTTCTCACAAATTTGTTCCTGATCTTTGTTATAAAAACTGTGTCCTCTGGACACTGAGTGTATGGCTCTGTGGGTCTAACCTGATAAATCCACTCTATCATTCTAGTTTCCTAAGCCTTTGGATGCCTTCTTCTGCAGTACACAAGGCAAGTCCTGGTACTTCAACTTGATTTAGTGTAGACCACTACCTAATCCATGTTTCAGTGAACCAACCTAACTCCTCAAGCTGAAGTATTGAATGAAGAAGAATCTGTGCTTAGTGGGCCTATATCAATAAACTCAGACTGATCCAACTTTACATTCCTTGCACCATTCCCAGACATAGTCCCAAGATTTCTGTTTGTACATATTAAAAAAGTCAAGCATTTCTTTTGAAGTGTAGCATATCTCCTCATGGATCATATTTTGTGCTTCACCTTTTGGGACTCACTGGGACTTTAGTTATAGGTCCAGAAGCAAATATGAGTCATGGGTTTGAGTTCTGGGAACACTGAGCAGTGTCTTGTAAGGCGTCTATCTCCGAAGATGCCCCAGGAAATGATTCAGACTCTGCCCTAGGTAATGACTCAGACAAAAGCTTTTCAGACATAGCTGGATTAATCTTATCAGATCAGGGTGGCAGGTGGCTTATCAGAAAAAAAATGGAATAATCTCTTCAGATGGGAGTAACATAGCTGCTTCTGTTGGTAGGAATGATTCAGTGGAATTTAGGGGCTTAGTTTCCTCAGCTTCCTGATTACCTGCCTGTATGCCCCTACCCCAAGTTTCAGGATCCCATTTCTTCCCAGAAAATCCTTCATTTTAACATTAGAACCTCTTGAGGTTGGCAATTGAATTGGCATCATCATTCAGCCACTCTAACAATGAGGCTCTGTGTTTGATTTTCAGCAACATAAGCTTCACTACTACAAGAAATAAAGCTTTCTTTCATGGCATAAATGGCAACTTTGAGGTCTTTTACACAGTGGTTGAAGAGTGACTGTAAAGCCCTGAGCTTCTCACTTTGTTTCACCTCTTTGTCCAGCAAAAATAGTACTGACCATCTAGCTTCCGTGTTCTTCTCATTCTGACAAAATTGTAGAAAAGCATCAAACATGTGATCACTCACAGCCTCACTTCTCAACAATGCTTAATCTATTAGAAGTGATATTTTGCATGTTAACATTGCCACCTCCAACACAAGAATAAAAAGGGGTGCATCCTGAGATCTCCACTAAAAGATATCAATTGATGGTCCAGCAGTTTCAGGGTTCCCCTGAGAGCATGGCCCCCAGCCCTGATGCTGCCCTTACCCATAAATTATAACAAAGGTCCACTCTTTGGATAGGAGTGGATTGGATTTGGCAATGCAGAGTGACCATATGTTGATTGCACTTTATGGTTCTATACATCTATAGGATATCATCCTGCTGACCTCTGGCTGGAGGAAGGAGAGTGGGTGGAGAGGAGGGGAAAGGAGGCTGTTGGGAGGATGAGACATGTATGGAGCAGAGAAGAATAGTGTGCTGTCACCGGACAGGGAGAGCAGTGGAAGCTGCATATAGGTGGGCATGTAAATTTATACGGGAATGTACATTTTCACTCAGTCATGTTAAATAAAAAAGAAAATAAATAAATAAATAAATAAAATAAAATAAAATAAAAACATTGCCACCTCACAGTATGGATTAGCAGTACCCTCTCTACTAATAGAAGCAGAGTCATCAGTGACTTTAGGACTTGTTAGACCTGAGAATCAATTTAGAAAACCCAGTCTTTGTTTCTCATTGAGTTGATTCTGACTCATAGAAACCCTATATAACTCATGTAGTTGTAGAGGGTGATAAAACCAAGACCGGCAGGTCAGACAGCAGGTCACTGGCTAGCCTAGTCACCTGGTATTGCTCTAATAGAAAATACCATGAGTGGGAGGTTTCATGAGAAGAAGCTTTTATTGAGACAGTCCAGTAAGCTGCAAATACATTTACAAATTTTAAGTCCATTCAGTAAGAGAATTTATCACAGTCCTGTAGGCTGAGTCCAAATCCACTGACAGCATCTCGGCACAGGAACCTCAGGTCCAAAGGACGTGCTCTGCTCTCAGTGCTTCTCTCTTGGTAGTATGAGATTCCCAACTTCCTCAGCTCACTTCTCTCCCTTATATTCCACAAGCTTGTAGCTTAAGACCTGCCTCACTAACACAACTGTTGCCTATTCTCCATCATCAATCTCGCAGAGGCAGGATTCACAACACAGGGGAGGAAGGGCACCATATTGCGACTCACAGCCAAATCAAATCAACACAGACATTTTTGGGGAGACACAGTTCAACCCATGACACTGGCTCAAGTCCCAAGAATTGATGGTCAGATGATGATGAACTACAGGATCCACAGCAAGCAAGCAAACTTTCTTAGAATGTCCACATGTCATATTGCAGGTTGTAAGCCTGAAGAAAGTCACCTTACAAATGATTGGCTAATCACATTACATTCCATCATGGAGGATAGCTACATTACATAATTGTCAGGTTACATAACTGACATAATATATCATTACATAGTTGCCAAACCACTGAGAATCATAGCCTAGCCAAGTTGACAAACAGTCTTAACCATCACACAGATCTATTGAGCAAGTGAGCTGAGTGCCCTCGTGAAGGAGGCTCCCTTGCAGAGTGAGGTGGCTCCAGGTACTTGTTAGCAGAGCTAAGCTTGCTGAATCCTGGAATGAGAAAGTTGAGTACTTTGGGCTGAGTCCTTCTGCTAGAGTGGAGTTCCCACAGGCAGTTATTAGCAGAGCCCTGGTGGTGAAGTGGTTAAGAGCTCAGGCTGCCAACAAAAATGTCAGAGGGTTAAATCCACCAGCTGCTCCCTGAAGACCCTGTAGGGCAGTTCTCTTCTGTCCTATAGGGTCTCTATGAGTCTGAATTGACTCAACAGCACAAAAACAATGCCAAAGAGCTTTGTAACAATTGCCCATGCCATGCAAAGGCAGAGCCAAGAGGCCTGCGGGCTGAGGGACAGAGAGAGGCAGGCATGCCTGAGGAGAAGCTGTCCAGAAGAACTGTGGTCTGAGTTGTTCCTGATTCTGAATTGTAACCTATTTCTTCCCTAATAAACTCCACAATCTTGAGTTATTATCTTTGAGCTCTGCATGGCCATTGCAATGAATTATTGAACCCAGCGGAGATGTAGAGCACTGTGTGAGGGACAGGTGTTGTCAAAATTAGTAGAAAGGTTGGAGAGGTGGTACGTCTGAGCTCTGCTCATAGAAATCAGCCTTGAGCTGTTAATGCTATATGATTTCCTCCCCTTGTGTGAAGTTTATCAAGGTCAGATGATGCCTCTGCTTCACCATTTTTATAGACTATGTATCCTCGTGTGCCCTATTGTGTGTTCCTGTCTTTGTGTCTATGCTTGTCCCTGTGTGTTCCGGGTTCCCATATTAGTCTTCACGTGTGTACATCTATGTATGCTGAATGTGGGACATCGTCTGTCCCCCTCCGTCCTCTGCCATTTCCATCCCTAGTCTCTGTCTCCAGAATGGGGCAGCCTAGGTACTGTGACCAGACCAGTACAGTTCAAACCCAGCAGTGAGTGCCAGGACTTTGTAAAGGGCTCTTGAGACCCAGGCCCTCATCATCCAGATAACTACACTAAATTGATTTGTGACAAACTGAAATGTGACTCTCAGCAGTAGGGTGGGCAGAGCTCATCGCTCTGTATGACTCCAGCCAGAATTTATTAAACTTTCTTTTTTAATTTATTTTAATTTCCCCACCTGTTGGGTCATCCATCACTGGGCGCCTGCAGCACCCAGTGCTGCCATATACATCCGGTCACACCTGTCCCCCCAGAGCAGCCGTGTGCCTGTGTCCCAAACCCACCCATCGGTTTCTGTCTCTGATAAGGCCACGCTTATCCTTCATCAGAACTTTGTAATTACTCACCCATTCTTCTCTCTTCTTTGTGGAATGCTGGCTGTAACTGTAATTACAGCATAGACTGTGGAAGAGAGGAGGTGTCAGCATGTTATGAGGAGTGTGATCTTCAAGTTTATCGCCCACTGGACATTCAGGAGCCCCTTGTACCAGGTTTCTCCATTTGGCCCTCCAGGTACACCGTCTCCCCTCTGCATCTGACCCACACCTGGGAAGCTGGCCTTCACTGGGGGCTCCCTTGACCCCTGACATTCTGCAGGCATTGGCCAATGGGGAGCCCCAGAAGGAGACAAGGGTGGGAGAGGAAGAGAGAGGCTATGGTATTTAATCCTCTGACACCCTCTCTGTGGCCCCTCAACTGACAGTTACAGCTTCAGTCAAGGGTCTCTCCCAACAGCCCCCTCTTTTTGGGGATTCTGATAACTGCTGCCTGCCCTTAGCCCTTCAGGTTCACTTTCCCTTCCCTGGGGACTACTCTGTCCCAAATTCTCCAATTTGAGGGTGCTATGTATTTCCTGCCAGGCCCCTAACTGACACACTCTCCACAAGCCATAAGCAGACACACCTTTCTTCTTTTAAGTTGTTTAGATGTATGTTTGTTGTTGTTGAGACGACACATGGCAGAACACACACTAAGTCAACAATTTCTGCAGGTACAACTCAGTGACACTGATGATATTCTGCAAATTGTACAACCATTCTCAGCTTCAATTTTTACAAGTATTTTTTTTTTTCTGGCTTTAACAAGAAAAGTTTATCCATATACAGTCCAGTAGGCTACAAGTCCAAATTCAGGACACTGGCTCCAGGAGAAGGCATTCCCTATTATCTGCTCTGGAGGAAAGTCCGTGTGTTGCATCAGTCTTCTTTCAGGGAGCATCTTGGTGCAGGAACCTCAGGTCTGAAGGACGTGCTCTTCTCTGGAGTTCTGCCCCCCTGCTCAGAAAGCCTGGCTTGTCTAATTACTGTTCATGGCTGTCTCAAATTGCACTGTGACCCCAAAACCAATAACAGAAAATCAATTTGCTGCAGCCAGCTGAGCTCTGAGAGTAGCCCTTGGAGATGTGTCCAAGCTAATGTAGTCTTAAACAATGAACAGCTCTGGCTCAACCTCTCTGCTCCAGCTGTGGGTGAGTTTGTGTTTTGTCCCTCCAGTATCCATGTCCTAGATCTGCATTCACAAGTGACTCCTGGCTAAATGCTACTGGAAGCATTAGCCATGGTGAGAGCTAGGTAGGCCTTTAGGGGAGAAGGAAGTCTCCTGCCCTCAGCTACCCCCACCCCTCCACCTGGATACGTGCCCGTTCCTGATTGCTCTACCTACTTTTCTCCAGTGTTTGCAATATTATGCACCTTTCAGGGCATCAATCAGCCCCATCTCACACTGTAAACTTGACTGGACGTCTCCAGTCCGTAAAGATATCTTCTTTCCCAATGACATAGTTATTTCTGCTGTTTTTGTCTTATCTCTCAGTGTCCTGTGAACTCCCTGGGGCATAGAATGGTTCACTTTCATCTCATTTACTTATTCATTCACTCAGTCAATTATGCAATGGATTATTATCATGAGATGCTTTCTGGCCTTCCTTTAGCTGCACATAGATGAAACTAGGAGAAATGACCCATCTTCCAGAAGCCCAGGTCAGATGTTGTCCCCAGGGGCCTCACTGAGTCCCATGATCCTGACCCCATGAAAGGCTCTTACCCTAATTTTTCCTCTGAGACTCAAAAGGCTTTAGTCACTTCCCCAAAGGGAACTACTACTCCCTCTTTAAGGTGTTGTGGGAACAGATGATGGAGAAGCTCAGTACTATCAGTCAGAACAAGGCCAGGGGCTTAGTGTGGAACAGAGGATCAATTGTTCATACGTAAATTTAAGTTGAAGCTGAAGGAAATTGAAACAAAATACGACCTTAATTATCTTGCACTTGAATTTAGAGACCATCTCAACAATAAATCTGAAGCATTGAATGCTAATAACTAAAGACAAGAGGAGTTATGGGATGGCATCAAGGACACGGGACAGGAAGGAAGCAAAGGGCCATGAGAAAGACAGGCAAGAAAGAAAAGACCAAGATGAGTGTCAAGAGAGACTCTGAAGCTTTCCCTTGAATGTAGAGTAGCTAAAACAAGTGAAAGAAATGATGAAGTAAAAGAGCTTAACAGAAGAGCTTGAAGGGTGGCTTGAGAAGACAAAGTATTATAATAAAATGTACAAGGAACTGGAGTTAGAAAACAAAAGGAAAGAACATGCTCAGCACTTCTGAAGCTAAAAGAACTGAAGAAAAAATTCAAGCCTCAAGTTGCCATACTGAAGGATTCTACGGGGAAAATATTGAATGATACAAGAATCATCAAAAGGAGATGGAAGGAATACACAGAGTCACCACACCAAAAAGAACTGGTGTATACACAACCATTTCAGGAGGTAGCATGTGATCAAGAATCAATCGTTTTACAGAAAGAAGTCCAAGCTGCACTGAAAGCATTGGAAAAATACAAGGCTTCAGGAAGTGACAAAATACCAAATGAGATGTTTCATCAGACAGATGGCAGTGTTGGAGGTGCTCACTTATTTATGTCAAGAAATTTGGAAAACAGTCACCTGGCCAACCAACTGCAAGAGATAGGTTTGTGCCCATTCCAAAGAAAGGTTATCCAACAGAATGCAGAAATTATTGAACAATGTCATTAATATCACACTCAAGTAAAATTTTGCTGAAGACAGTTCAAAAGTAGTTGCAGCAGTACATCAACAGAAAATCAAGCTGGACTCAGGAGAGAACATGGAACAGAAGATATCATTGCGGACGCCAGATGGATCTTGGCTGAAAGCAAACAATACCAGAAAGATGTTTACTTGTGTTTTATTGACTATGCAAAAGCTTTCAACTGTGTGGATCATAACAAATTTTGGATAACAGTGAGAAGAATGGAAATTCCAGAACCCTTAATTGTACTTATGAGATACCTGTACATAGACTAAGAGGTAGTCATTTGAATAGAACAAAGGGATACTTTGTGGTTTAAAATCAGGAAAGCTGTGTGTCAGGGTTGTATCCTTTCATTATACTTATTCAGTCCATATGCTGAGCAAATAATTCAAGCTGGATTGTATGAGGAAGAATGGGCATCAGGATTAACAGAAGATCTTGAAGGGCAGCTTGAGAAGACAAAGTATTATAATACAATGGACCTGGAGTTAGAAAACAAAAGGGAAGAACATGGTAGAAGATTCATCAACAGCCTGTGATAACATGGATGACACAATCTTGCTTGCTGAAAAAAAGAGGACTGACAGATGAAGGTCAAAGACTATACAGCCTCCAATATGGATTACACCTCAAATAAAGAAAACGCAAATGCTCACAACTAGACCAATAAGCAACACTATGACAAATGGCGAAAATATTGTAGAGGATTTCATTTTATTTGTATCCATAATTAATGTCCATGGAAGCAGCAGTCAAAACATCAGTGACATATTGCACTGGGCACATCTGCTGCAAAAGTTCTTTTAAGTATTGAAAAGATGTGACTTTGAAGACGGAGGTGTGTTCAAACAAAGCCATAATATTTTCAATGGCCTTGTATGCCTATGAAAGCTAGACAACGAGTCAGGAAGATGAACAAAGAAATGGTGCTTTTGAATCATGCTACTGGTGAAGCATGATTCAGAAAAACTTAACAAGTCTTAGAAAAAGTACACCCAGAGTGTTCCTTGGAAGCAAGGATGGCAAGACTCTGTCTCACATGCTTCGAACATGTTATTAGGAGGGACAAGTCCCTGTCAAAGAACATCGTGCTTAGTAAGGTAGAGGGTCAGCAAAAAAGAAGAAGGCTCTCAATGCGATGGATGGACACAGTGGCTGCAACAGTGGGCTCAAGTATAGTAGTGATTGTTAGGATGGTACAGGACCACCCTTATAGTGTTGGCAGTCTTTTGTTTTGTTGTACACAGGGTCGCGATGAGTGAGAACTGATTGGATGACACCTAATAGGAACTTTAAGGTTTAGAATAGGTCAAAGGGTGGCTGGGTCTTGGTGAACCAGCAGGCAGGACAAATCGCTACCAGTCCCCATCTCCCTACCCCAGTCCACTCTGTTTTCCAAATCAGAGAGGTCATGTAACATGATGGTTAGCATCAGAAACTTGGTCTTCTGCCTGGTGACCTTGGGCAACTTGCCCAGCCTTCTCGGCCTCAGCTTTCTCATCTGTACAGTGGAAATAACTTGAATACTTACACCATTCAGTTTTTATGAGGATTGAATGTAATAATGCATGGAACACACAACATAAATGCTAGTGTTGGTTGCAATTTTTTTGTTATGAAAATAATCGGACATTAGTAGATATATAGAGTGAAAAGGAGGAGTGTGCTGTCACTGGGTGGGGAGAGCAGAGGGAGCTACAGACAGGTGGACATGCAAAACCATTTTAGATTGTATACTTTCACTTAATCACAATAATAAAAAAAAATCAGCCATTGAAAATCCTATGGAGTATCATTTTACCTTGAAACACACTGGGTTGCCATGTGTTAGAGTATTTAAGGATTATTATCATCTTCATTTTATAGATGAGAAAATTGAACCCTAGGAATATTAAGTGACATACTGAAGGCCCTCTGTGAATTAGCAACCAAGCTGGAACTTGAGCCCATGCCTTCGGAGGCGGAGGTGGAGGCGGAGGCTAAGGACTGGGAGCTTACTTTGACACTATGTGTCCCTTCTTTCCTGGCATAGCACGGTATGAGCCATGGGCTGGGCGTGAGGTCCTTTAACTTCTTTGGGTTTCATCTGATAGTCTTTAGGTTGCAAGTGACAGAAAGGGCAACAGAAACAGACTTAAACAAAAAGGGAATTTATCAGCTCCTGTAACTGAAGAGTCCAGGGATGTGTTCAAATAGCGTTGTGGAAACGAATTGCTTTCTACTTATTTATTCAGTTAACCTCAGAGTGGAATCATTTACAAGCAGAGTTTTGTCATAAGGTGGCAAAAATGGTCCCTAGCCATTGTGGGCTGATAAAAGTGTACCCCCTGCACAGACTTTCATCAAAGTCTCAGACTGGTGTCTCATTGACCTGCCCTGCCGTGCATCTGTCGTGAACTGATCGCTGTAGCCAGAGATTCCTGTTCTGACTGGCCAGGCCTAGGTCACATAGGTCTCCATCCAGCCCCACACTAACTCAGGAGGCCTGAGGGCAGGAGAGTTGTGTTTCTTCCTCATAAACCCAGGTCCTGTTAGGAGAGGAAAGGGGACTGGAAGCTGGATAGACGAAAACAATAGCTACCTGTCATGGGTTGGACTGTGTACCAGGGACTGGATAAACAGCAGGAACCAAGACATTCCAAGCCTTTGCTGTCCTGGAACTGACATTCTGTGGGGAAGGTAGACTAAACCAGAAGTCGTGTGTACGTGTTGGGAGGATGAGTGGGAAACAGCATCCAGACGCACCATTCATTATTAATTTTCAAAGGCATAGCTGTATTAATCTAATAAGCAATTGCAGTACTGAGGATCAAGAACATTTTTATTATGAAAGGAGAAAAAAATCAAGCCAGAAACGTATGTGTAACATAACAACTGGACTGTAAGCTCCCTGAGAGAGAGGTCACGGTTGCTCCTCTGCTGGTCCTTAGGGCTGAGAACAGGGCCTGGTACCCACTGGGAGCTCAGTGAATATTTCGCTGACCCAGGGAAGGGAAGGAGACAAAGAGGGAGGGAGCACTGGCTCTGCGGAGGACACCTGCTGTAGTATCCTCTCTGCTCCCTCGTGCTGTCTGGGAGCTCCTTCATCCCTGTCCAGCCTCCTACTAACTTCCAAGCCAGCAACTCAAATTCCTGCTTATAGACACGTGTCAAATCGGCTCGCCAGGGGGCGATGTTTGGCCACCTCACCCTTCAAAAGCTGCTTTCCTTTTTACCAATGCTTATCACTTGCCTTGGGCCTCAGATGGGATTTTTTTTTTTTTGGTGCTGTCTGTATACAGCTAGGTAATGATGTACAGGAAAGGAAAAAAAAAAAAAAACAAAGAGCACTAAGCTGACAGCAAAACACAAGGCTCCCCTCTCCTGTTTCCACCCCTGTTGGTGCAGTTTCCCTTCTGAGGATCCTTTGGGAGAGCCTCATGTGAGAGCATAGTAGTCTGCTTTCTGCTCTATCGTAGATACATACACATTGTTCCCTACTTTGTGTTTTTCACTTAGCAATGGATCTTGGATGTATTCACATCAGTACATATGGAAATGCCTCAGTCTTTCAAAAGCTACATCATAGCCCCTAGTTTCCAAGGGACCGCAGTTGATTTCAGCAGTCCTTTCCTAATGTCCCTAAGGTAGCATAACTGGTTAAGAACTTTGACTATTAACCAAAAGGTTGGTGGTTCAAATGCCCCTAGAGGTACCTCTGAAGAAAGGCCTGGTGACCTGCTTCTTGAATGGTCACAGTATTGAAAACCCAGTGGAATACAGCTGTACTCTGCACACATAGGGCCGCCACGAGTCGGGAATTAACTGGAAGGCAGCTTGTTTGGTTTGGGGTTTTTCTCCTGATGGATTATTCAGGCTGTTTCCAGTTCTGTCTTCTATAAACCATGTTGCATGGAAAGCCCTTGTGCACACAACCTCATGCTCTGGTGTGTCTGTAGCCTAAATTATGAGAAGTGGAATTGTCTGGTAAAAGCCAAAACCAAAACCAAACTTGTTGCTGCTGAGTTGATTCTGACTCATAACAACCTGTACTGCTAAATTTTCATGAAGGTTTCCAGTTTGCCATGCCCAGAGGTTGAATTGATTTTGTATCCTCACCACTGTGTATGAAAGACAGCAGATTTGTCTGTCAGTCTGTCTGACAGAGTGCTTCTCTGACTCAGTGTTTGTCTTAGTCACCTGGTACTGCTCTAACAGAAAATACCACCAGTGGAAGGCTTCTGAAGAGAAATTTTATCATCACAGCCCAGTAAGCCACAAACCATTTATGAGTTGCAAGTCCATTCAATAGGAGAAGTTATCACAGTTCAGTAGTTACAAGTCCATTCGACAAGTTATCACAGTCCGGTGGGCTGAGTCTAAATTCAAGGAGAGCATCTTAGCACAGGAGCCTCAGGTCTGAAGGACGTGCTCTGCTCTTGGGGCTGCTTTCTTGGTGGTGTGAGGTTCCCAACTTCCTTTGCTCAGTTCTCTCTCTTGTATCCCACAAGCTTGTAGCTTCAGTCCTGCCTCACTAACACAACTGCTGCCCATTCTCCGTCATCAGTTGTCCCAGAGGCAGGATTCCTAACACATGGGAGGAATGGCACCATACTGGGACTCCTGGCCAAGTCAAATCAACACACGCATGTTTGGGGGACACAATTCAATCCATGACAGTGTTTGACTGCTGTAATTAGAGTGGTAAATCTTCAAATCTTAGAGCCTATGTTGGACAGGCACAGCCCAGGGTTTCAATTCTGCAATCTGTCCTGAGCAAACCATCTCCCTGGAGTGCAACCTGCGCCTGGGAGTCAGAGAGCTGAATCAGGCCATCTCTTCAGGCTTGAGTTTCATCTAAAACTGAGGAAGAGGATACTCTAGATGGTGATCTAAAAGTTCCCTTCCACCTCTAACATTCACAGTCACTTTGACTGGCAGCCGTCTAAGATAAAACAAGTGGTCTTTACTTAGCAGCAGCAAAAGAGTAAGAAGATAACCAAAATCTCAGCAAAGAAACAAACCTACATAGCAGATAGCCTGTCTGAGCCATGACTTCATCAAACCTGAGATCACCACTCGCCTGTCTGACCAGGTGTATGATAGATGGTCCCAGATAGAATGGAAGGAAAATGAAGAACAAAACTCAAATTCATTAAAAAGAGACCAGACTAAGTGGACTAGTTGAGACCAGAGGATTTCCTGAGATTGTCACTCTAACAGCCTTTAAACCTTGAACCCAAACTATCCCCAGAGATCACCTTTTAGTGAAATAGCAGAGTGGCGCACAAAATAAAGGATGTTACTCATAAGATCAGTGTTTCTTTTGGAAATGCCTCATTCTGTCAAAAGCTATGTCATAGCCTTTGGTTTCCAATAGAATCAGTCTTCTGACATCCCTACGAGGCATAACTGGTTAAATGTTTTGGCTATTAGCTAAAAGGTTGGCAGTTCAAATTCCCGTAAGAGGTTCCTCTGAAGAAAGGCCCGGTGATCTGCTTCTGAATGGTCACAGCCTTGAAAACCCTGTGGAGTCCCAACTGTATGAAATGGAAAGATCAACATTTACTCTAAACCAAAGATGAGAAGGTGGCAGGGAAACTAGAACACTGGGAATTCAACAACCAGAACATAAAGAGAATGTTGGCACATGGTGAAACATGTAGCTAATGTCATCGATTAATTTGTGTGGAAACTGCCAAATGCCAACCTAACTTGCTCTGTAAGCTTTCACCAAAAACACAACGAAATATTATTAAAACAAAATAAGACCCTAATACCTTGCAACATGTTTTCTCCTTTTCAAAAAGAGTAATTGAGAGCTTGACATAACTAACGCCATAATGATCCTCTAAATAATCTGTGTTTTTTACTGCACCAGCTGCACTGGCCTCTTTCTAAAGAGATGCAGAGCCCTCTTGGCCGCGGTGGCCTTGGTCTCCGTCTTCTTCTTTGCTCTCTTGAGAAATGGCTTTAAGCCTCGGAGACAGCAGCTAGGAAGGCTGCCTCGCATTGTTTGGTATCTACAATTTTCTCTTCCTTCTCTCTGTCACAGTGGGCTTGGCAAGCTAGTTCCACTAGCCAAGGAATTATATTTGTATAAATTTTGTCTTTGCCTGTTACAAACATGTAGATTAAAGTCTGAGTGTCTGACATATATATCTCTAGTTTAACAAAGGTTTTTCGTGGTTATTTTGTAATGTGTACAATTATCTGTGGGCTACATGCTTAAAAACATGAAGTAATCCTTGCCAAAAATGATATCTAAACTCTGATGTAAAAATAGTTTTTGAGACTCCCTGGAGAACCTCCTGCATTGCTGTCGAGTCTCTAGCGGTATCACACATCCTAATAAACCTTCTTCCTCTTTCTGACTTGGAGTATGTTTCATTGGCTCAACACAGGGCACAGATCCATAACAGGTGACAAATCTGAAGTCACTTTACCTCTCTAGGACTCTGTGTCCCTATCTGCAAAGTGGCACCAATAGTTCCTGCCCTGATTATCTTGCCAGGTGATGGGATGATGCAATAAGATGGTGGGTGTGAATGTGCCGGGCAAAGTTGGATGCTTTACCAAAGGAAGAAGAAACCATGGAACACCGTGGAAATCCCTTTGCAGATCACCAGCATGACTTGGAGCGTATGTAAGTGCTCAGTTAAGGTTTTAGGCTGAAGAAATATTGTATGGGGAAGTGGAATAACACTGGCACTCTCCAGGGGTAGGAGATGAGTGCATCAATGTTGTTCCCTCTGCCTCAAGCACTGTTTCTCCTGACTTGTCCTGGCTGACTCTCCTCATTGCTCAGGTCACCCCTCTGTGAACCTGGATGTCTCCTGCTCTGTAGTTCCCACCTTAGCACCTCCAACCCTGACCTTCATCCTCACCTGCACCACCCTCTACAGTTTAGTAAGCTCTGCATTTCTAAATCTGTTTCCTGTTAACTCCTCAAGGGCTCAGGATGGGTGTGATCCACTGTGTGTGTCCAGCGTGAGCAAGGAATCTAGCACAGAGTGTGTGCTCGCGCAGTGTTGCGGGATGGAAACACTGGGCATGCGTGCATGTGGCAGTGCTTCCTCCCAGGGTGTGATGTGAAAACTGGAACTTGGAGACCAACCCAGTGACATCTATACCTTTCTCTTCCTTGCATCCCTAGCCCTCCTTTGCCTAGGTGGGTGGACCTCGGCCAACCTCTAATTCAGGTTGTAAACTCCAATGCCCCGCCACTGCCCCTGATGGGCAAAATATCTGGAAGCAGTAGGGGGTGATGGGAAACCCTGGTGGTCTAGTGGTTAAGTGCTACGGCTGCTCACCAAAATGTCCACAGTTCAAATCCGTCAAGTGCTCCTTGGAAACTCTATGGGGCAGTTCTACTCAGACCTACAGGGTCACTAGGAGTCGGAATTGACATGATGGCAGTGGCTAGCTAGCTAAGGAGTCCTGGGGAGAACGGTGACCGGGGCAGCAGGCTCAGTTCCAGCTGGCTGTGGCCAGATCTTCAAGAAAAGCCATAATTCAATGTTTCCCTGAATTCTCTTGGTTTTTAAATGTTGGCTATTTGGAATTTTTCTCAAAACTAAGTATATAATTGTAGGCCATCGGCTACCAGCTTTATAATTCAGCAAACTGTCCTGCTCCTGTATTCTAACCTCTCCCCACAAAACAAAAACCAAACTTGTTGCCATGGAGTCCATTCCAGCTCATAGTAGAACTTCCTCATAGGGTTTCCAAGGAAGTAGTTAGTGGGTTTGAACTACTAGCCTTTTGGTTAGCAGTCAGATCTTAACCACACTACCACCAGGGTTCCTCCCCCATTCTACAGGTGAGAAAATCGAGGCTCGGAGAGAGGGAGACATTTGCAAGGGGAGACACAGTCAAGGTCAGAGCCCAGGTCCTGCTTGTCCCCACATTCTGTCCACCTGTAGTTCTGAGTGTGTGTCAGCTCTGTATTTCTCTGTGTATCCATCTTTCAGCCTCAGTCTTTGTCTTTAAGTGTGTGCGTGTGTGTGTTACCGTATGATTTCTCGCTATCCTCTGGCTGTCTCCCTATGTCCCTAACTTATGCGCTCTGGTTAACAGACTTCCCCCGGAACTGGGTGCAGAAACAACTCCATACTGCACCCCACCCTGAAGCTTCTTTCTCTCCCTCCCCCCTCCTGCCTTCTCCGCTCCCACTGCCCCCACCCCAGATTTCCGGCAGATCAGACAAGCTGCGTCCCGGCGGGGCTGGCTGCCGTCAGCGCCCCTTGGGCTGCAGCCGGGACCCCTCCCCGCTGACCTCACACGGCCGCCGCCTTGCGCGCAGGTATAAGAAGCGGCCCGGCCTAGGAGCCGGCAGCCAGCGCCCTGGATCCTGGAAGCGCTCCTGGTCTCCCGACTCGTGAACTTGGCGCTCTGGATCCCGAACCCCGGTCCCCGGACTCGTCCCTCGGAGCCCGCACCTAGCAGGTAACCGTTTCTAAGCAGTGGAAAGGGAACTCTTTCCATTCGCCCCTCGGTTCCGATGGGGAGCCGGGCTGCGACGCCAAGCGCCCTGGGAGACAAGCCGCCGTTTTGTCCCGGGAGAGCTTCAACGAGCATGGGGTGCCAGCGTAGGGGCGAGCCCACCGCGTGTATTTGCTCCGGGACTCCCAGGGCCCCAGCGAAAAGTCGGCTCTTGCGCGCTCCCCTTCCAGCCTCTGTAGAGCTCCGCGCATCGGAGTGGGAGGCTCGCCCAGAAGCCCCTCCTGGGTTCCCGCAGGAGGTCCACGCCAGGCGTTCTGGGGAGAGCCGGGCAGTCTGACGGGCGCTGGGCCCGGGTCTGGGAGTTAGAATCCGAATCTTAACGCTGGACAGAGAATGGCGGTGAGACAGAAAATTTTAGGGCTAGAAAGAGCACCTTAGCATTGAAATGAAGAGTTGAGCATTAGAATACGATTCCTAGAGACTGTTGTAGAATCGTAGCCTTAGAAATAGAATCTTAGCTCTCTGGAAAGAATTTTAGATTTAGGACTTGAATCTTAGCTCTAGAAATAGGATCTTAGTGTTGGATTTCAATTGTCGGCCATCGGACGCTGAGTTAGAATGCTGCTGTGGGAACATAGGAGAGATTTTTAACCCACAAAAGGCCGTGAGCCTCCAGTCTGTCAGCCCCGCCACTGAAATCTCGATGGTGACACTCCTGGCGAATATGCCCAAGCGCTGGTGTCCCTAGGGGCTGGGGTTCCCACCGCCTCCCAACTCGCGGGCAAGCAACTCCCAGGCACTCCTATGGGTGAGGGCGCCTACAACATGACAGGTGTGGACCTGGAGCCCTTGGTATATCCCCGCACTGCCGCGCGCTGAGGTGGTTAAGTGGTGGTCCCGCATCCCGGCAGTGGGCCTGCGTTGTGGGGAGCCGCGGGGCCCTCACATTCTTCTTCTGTCCCCGATGCCAGGTGCCGCGATGCAGGTTACTTGGTTGCTGCTCGCCTTGGCTTTGACCCTGACCGGTGTCCCGGGCGGCCACGCCGAGCCAGAGGTGGCCACGGGGGACGAACGCCTGGACAACCTCCTGCACCGGGTAGAGGGCTTCCGCCACCTGCGGGAAACCCTCCAGTGGCCGCCAGCGAACCTGGCCCAGCCCTACGCAGGTGAGGTGGGGGAAGCTGTCCGGGAACAGCGCGGAGGAGATCAGGGAGGGCCGGTTTAAGCTAGAGGAAACGTGGACGCAGAGGAAGGTAGAGACGGGAGCTACAACGCTCTTTCAGCCCCCTGCCGCGTGGAAGCTCAGAACCCTCAGTGGTCACACCCCAGCCCAGCCTCTGAGTTAACCCTTCCCTTGGGGAGGAGGGTGAGAGTTCTCTACTGTCGCATTGCTAAGAGTGCTTGCTAAAGAGCAGACATTCTTCAGGGAAAGGGTGTGTGTGAGTGTGAGAGAGGGAGAGAGTTTTAACTATCTCTTAATTAGTTACTTACAGGCCAGGTACTGTTTTAAGCCCTTCAAACACCTTCTCACACTAATTGAGCTTCCTAACAATCTCTGGGATAGGTGCAGTTATTATCCCCGTTTTACAAAGAAGAAAACTGAGGCTTAGGGAACTTAGGTGAGTTGCTTCAGGTTAGACAGCTAGGTGGTGGCAGAGCTGGGGTTGGACTCTGTGTCAACATGTGTGTCTGTGAGGCTGAAGAGGCAGGTATAGGGCTGACCCTAGATAGGTGCCACCAAGAGTCTGGATTGATAGGAAGGCTGGGTGGGCACTCATGTAGTGCCACTGTTGCAGGGGCCGGGTGGTCTCTCATTGCCCTCTTTCCTTCCCTAGAGCTCCAGGTCCTTCAACCTGACTGGGTCTCCAAGCGTCAGCATCCAGGCAAAAGGGATGCCGAAGAAGGAGTTCAGGAGGAGGACAAAGAAGAAGAGATCGTGGGACCTAAGCAGCACCTTGAGCAGTGGGAGGCTGAGGCTTCATGGCCAGCTGACATAACCCAATACAAGCGGCAGCACCCTGGCCGGCGCTACACCAGGCTTGGGCATGCTGTCACCAAGAGGCAACACCCAGGCAGACGGCTGGTGGCCCCAAGAAGCTGGGAAGAGGGAGAGGAGGAGGAAGAGCTGATGCCTGAGAAACGTCAGCATCCGGGCAAGAGGGCCTTGGAAAACCCATGTGGGCCCTCAGGACACTGTGAGGAAGCAGCCTTCCTGCTCAGGCTCCTGGGTGACCTAGGCAAGGTCCGATTTGCCGAGAAGCGGCAGCATCCTGGGAAACGGGCAGCCAGAGAGCCCCTAGAGGAGTAAGCTCAGTTCCTTATAAAACCAAATTGGTCTGAGAAGGTCCTAAGCTCTGTGTGCCCTACTCTTACGTGACCCCTCCTGCCCCCTTCCCCCCTTAGGGGCCTGACTATAAACCTGAGCCCCTGAATGCACACCTTCCTAGGGCTCTGGCCTTGCCCCCTTCCTTCAGAGACATAAGAAAACCAGCCTATGAGTTAAAAATCCCATATTAACCCACTGGGCATCACTGACAAGAGGGCAGATCCCAGAGCTCTCCTCCCTTCCCACCCCACTCCCCTCCACACCTCTTGGACCTCATCCCCTTCCTCAGCTCTGGCCTTTTTCTGTTTTCTAAGGGATCCCCTAAGTAGGGAAGGGTGCTTCTGGAGAGAGTAGCCAGTGATGGGTGACAAGGGATGGAAGCTGTGACACCGCAATTTAGCGTCCATGCCCTGCCCTCTATGGAGAGTTCACCACATGCAAACTGCACCCCAGGGCCAGAATCTCCTCCCGTCTTGGGGTCCTTTTGTGATGGGCAGAGACTTGGCCCTCCTGTGTTCTGCCTGGGGAAGCACTGTAGATAGAGGTGCCTGTGGCACTATGTTGTGCTGTCACGGTGGGAATATGTGGAACTGAGCCTGTTTCAACATCACCCTAGAAGTCATGGCTTGTATATAACCCTCTAGGCACTTTCTCCTTGTCAGTGATACTCATCCTGTTGATAATAAAACATGTATCCAGATCATCTTGGAGTTTTGTGGTTATAGTCTGATCCAGTTGGTGTGTTTGGGGTTTCTCTTTTCAGCATTGAGAGGCGGTGTTCAAAATGGGATGAGACTCCTCAACTCTCCTGAGGCAGGAATCAGGGCCCTGGGGAGTGAAAAGTCCTCTCCACTTCCTCTATCTCAGAACATGCTTGGGAGATGGACAGGGATTCTGGAGTCCATTGGACCCCTGGGGAAACTAGGTCTGGAGAAGAGGAAGAGCTTGCCCAAAGACAGCTGGCTTGAGAAGAAGCCAGGGATTGGGAAGCTAGCTCAGGACCTGCCTTAAGTTTGTGGAATTGGGGGTAGGGAGGGCTGGTGTGACTCCGTTTTGCAATCCCCTGGATTCTGTGTCAGGAATTGACAGTTTGCCTGTGTTACCTGACAGACACAAAGAGAACAAACAACTAGGCTGGAACTGGGGACTCAGAACAAAGGTTCTTCTGGGACCAGTCAGGGAATATGGGCTGAGTACAGGGCAAGAGGGAGTGGTGGAGACTGAGGTAAACTGATGGACCACCTGAAGATATTTAAACACAGAAAGTTTAAGAAACAATGTGCAAACCAAACAATAATAATAAAAACCATGATCACAACACTTAAGTATCAGGCACGGAACTAGGCACTCTATATATGTTTATTCTTTTAAATCTCGAAACAATCCTACTAGGTGCTACAGTTATTATTCATTTTGTGAATGAGGAAACCCAGGGACAGAAAGGTTTAGCAATTTGTCTGGAATTGAAATTTGGTCTGCTTATTTCCAGTTTGTAATCTCTAACTTAAAGGAATTCCAGAATTTCCATAGGCCCTAGGCCTTGAATTAGTTAGTTAGAGTACATTCTGTTTGGTGGATGAATGGGCTTTTTGACTTTTCTATAAACAGCTGTCAGTCACGTTTTGTACCAAGGGGAAGAGGAGACTAGGAGGGTAACTGAGACCGAGCTCCTCTTCTTAGGGAGCTACCTTGGTTTCCTACTGCTGCTGTAACAGAAATGCCACAAGTGGGTGGGTTTCAAGGCAAGAAATTGACTTTCTCACTGTTCAGAAAGCTGCAAGTCCCAATCGGGGTCTCGGCCATGTCAGTTCCTTCTGTGAGTCTCTCCCAGTTCCTGGAGTCTGCCAGGGATCTTGGTGTTCCTGTACCGTGGACAGGTCCTCACATGTCTTCTGTCTTCTCCCTGTATCCAGTTTGCTCTTTTTACAACTCAGAAGTGATCAGGTTTAGAGCCCACCCTATTCTGATTTGACCTAATTAACATAACAAAAGACAACCCCTGTTTTTAAACCAGATCCCTTTACCGGTACAGGGGTTAGGATTGTATTATTTGAGTGGGGGACACAATTCATTCTGTAACAGGAGCTCACCAGGCAGAGGTGAGCAGGGGTAGGGAGTGAGCAGAGACAAGGAGAGAGAAAGAGGGGAATTTGAAAGATACATTCACACCCACCACCTTCGTGAATGCTCCCAAGAGCCCTCTAAGATACTGAGCACTTTACAGAGGAGAAATCAACACATCTTGATTTTCAGATGAGGAAACCCAACAGACAGACTAGGTCATGCCTGAGGTGCTTGAAGTGTGTGGAGCTGTACCTCTACCAGGTCTCGCCTTTCTACGCCGCTAGGCTAGCTTCTTCTGGAAGCTCCTGAGTGCCCTACTGTCCCATGAGAGGCAAGTGGGGCACTGGTAAATTTTCCTGTGTCCATAGAACCCTTCCAAGGGCAGCCACTGCTAAAGAATATTCATCACTTACAGAGTACTTCTTCAGCGCTAGGAAACCCTAGTGCCGTAGTAGTTAAGTGCAACAGCTGTTCACTGAAAGGTTGGCAGTTCGAATTCCCCGGTTGCTCCTTTCAAATCCCTGCAAGGTGTAACACTCTCTTTCCAGTCCTGAGCTGAATGTGTCCATTTATCCAACTTTCTGGTCCCTTCCTGCCTTTTTTGTCTTCGCTTTCAGATAGATGTCACTACTGTGGTCTTGTATACTTGACTAAACCAAGAAGCTCATTCCTCAGGTGTGTTATTGTGTGCTTTGTAGGGCTGTCTAGTCTTTGGTTGAAAGGGGTACTTAGAAGTGGGTACTGAGATAGCAGGGTATTTCGGGGCCATAGTCTGAGGGTTTCTTCCAGTCTCACTAGACCAGGAAGTCTGATTTTGTTTTGTTGTGTTGTGAATTTGAATTTTGCTCTACATTTTATTCCTTCTCTGAATCCTCTATTGTGATCACTGTCAGAGCTGGTGGTGGTGGTAGGCATGGACCATCTAGTCTGGGCTCAGGTTGCTAGAGGCCTGTGGTCCGTTAGTCCTTTGGGCTAGTATTTCCCTTATGTCTTTGGTTTTCTTCATTTTCCTTGGCTCTCGATGGAATGAGGTCAATAGATGTATCTTAGATGACCACTTACAAGCTTGTAAGACCCCAGATGCTACTCACCAAATTAGGATATACAACATTTTCTTTATGAACTATGTTATGCAAATTGTTCTAGGTGTCTGCTGAAATCACGGTCCCTAGCCTTCAGGCCCAGTCACTCAGTGCGTCCAGGTGTTTGGATGTGTCTAAGAAGTGTTTACGGCTTTGTCTTAGCCAAGCTGTGCTGACTTCCCCCATACTGTATGTTGTCTTCCCCTTTACCAAAATTAACATTTGCATATTATCTAGTTAGGTGCCCTGGTTGCACAACGGTTAAGAGATCTGTTGCTAACCAAAAGATGGGCAGCTCCAATCCACCAGCATCTCCTTGGAAACTTTATGGGACAGTTCTACTCTGTCTATAAGGACACTATGAATCAGAATCAACTAATGGCAACAGGTTTTTATTATTATTATTATTATAGGTGGCGTAGTGGTGAAGTGTTACATCTGCTAACCAAAAGGTCGGCAGTTCAAATCCACAAGGTGCTCCTTGGAAACTCTGTGGAGCAGTTCTGCTTTGTCCTACAGGGTCACTGTGAGTTAGACTTGACTTGACAGCAGTGGGTTTGGTTTGGTTTCGGTGGTTAGTGATTTCTCCTCCTTACTCCTACCCTCTCTTGTAACCATCAAAAAATATTCTTTTTCTGTATGTAAACCTTTTCTTGGGGTTTTGTAATAGTGGTCCCATACAATATTTGTGATTGATTTATCTAACTCAGCTTGATGTCCTCCAGATTCATCCACCTTGTGAGATGTTTCACAGATTGATCAGTGTTCTTCATTGCTGCATAGTATTCCATTGTATGTATGTGTCATAGTTTGTTTATCTATTCATGTGCTGATGGACACTTAAGTTGTTTCCAGTTTTTGCTATTGTGAATAATGCTGCAATGAACATGGGTTTGCATAAATCTATGAGTGTAACAGTTCTTATTTCTCTAGGACACATTTCTAGGACAGGAACTGCTGGATCATATGGTATTTCCATTTCTAGCTTTTTCAGATGGGGCCATATCAGTTTTCCATAGTGGTTGTACCACTCTTTCACATGTCCACCTGCAGCAGTACATTCCAATCTCCCTACAGCCTCTCTGACACGTATTGTTATTATTATTAGTGTCAGTAACACTGGAGTGAGATGGTATCTCACTGTAGTTTTGATTTGAATTTCTCTTGCGCCAGAATCAACTTGAAAGCAATGGGTCTTTTAGATTTAATGGGTAATGATTGCAAACATTTCCTCACCTTTGTTAGCTGTCTGAATGTTTTCTTTGGTGAAGTGTCTGTTTATATTCTTTGCCCATTCTGAAATTGGATTATTTGTCTTGCTGTTACTGAGGTGCTGAAGTATTCCATAGATTTTAGAGATTATACTTTTGACTGGCTATGTCATAGCCTATGTTTTCCCAGCATATAGGTTCTGTTTATACTCTTTTGGTGCAGTCTTTTGATGAGCATTAAGTGTTTAATTTTTAGGAACTCCAGTTATCTAGATTATCTTCTGGTGTTTGTACATTTTTAGGTATGGTTTGTATTTTCTTTATGCCAAGTATCTGGGCCCCTAGCCTTATACTCATGCTTTTCCTACATAATCTTTATCATTTTAGGTTTTATATTTAGGTCTTGAATCCATTTTCAGGTAGTTTTTTCATGCGGTGTGCGGTGTGGCTCCTATGTCATTTTTTCACAGACAGAGCTTCAATTTTGCTAGTGTCATTTGTTAAAATGACTATCTTTTGCCCCATTTAATTGACTTTGGTTCTTTGTCAAAAATCAGTTGACCATAGGTGCATGGATACATGGCTGGGTTCTTGATTCTGTTCAGTTGGTCTATATTCATTGTTGTACTAATACCAGGGTATTTTGACTACTGTGACTGTATAGTAGGCTCTGAGATCAGACAGTGTGAGGCTTCCTACTTTATTCTTTTTCTTCAGTAATGCTGTGCTTATCTGATGTTTCTTTTTTATAAAGTTGTTATGATTTTTTCTGTCTTGTTAAATAATGCTGTTGATATTTGGACTGAATTGCATTATACCTATAGATCACTTTGAATTTTTGTTTTAGGTGCTGTTGAGTCAGTTCTGACTCGCAGAGACCTGTGCATCACAAAATGAAACACTACTCAGTCTTGCATCGTGCCTGTAATTGTCTCTATGCTTAAACCTCTTGTTGCAGCCATTGTGTTAGTCCATCTCATTGAGGGTCTTTCTCTTTTTCGCTGACCCTCCACTTTACCAAGCATGATGTGCTTCTCCAGGGTCTGAGCACTCCTGACAACATGTCCAAAATATGTAAGACACAGTCTCGCCATCTTCGCTTCCAAGGAGACCTCTGTTGTATTTCTTGCAGAACAGATTTGTTTGTCCTTTTGCAGTCCACGGTACACTCAGTATTCTTCTACAACACCACAATTCAAAGGCATCAATTCTTCTACTGTCCACCTTATTCATTGTCCATCTTTTGCATGTGTATGATACAACTGAAAAATACCATGGAATGGATGGATTCTCAGTTGAGATGTTTCAACAAACAGATTCAGCACTGGAAGTACTCACTTGCCTATGCCAAGAAATTTGGAGGACAGCTACCTGGCCAACTGACTGGAAGGTTCTGTATTTATGTCTATTTCCGAGATGATCCAACCGAATAACATTAATATCACACGTAAGCAAAATTTTGCTAAAGATCATTCAAAAGCAACTTCAGCAGTATATCGACAGGGAAGCAAAGACGGCAAGACTGAGTCTCACATACTTTGGACATGTTGTCAGGAGGGATCAGTCCCTGGAGAAAGATGTCGTGCTTGGTAGTGTGGAGGAGATCGATTGACTCCGTGGCTGCAGCAATGGGCTTGTGCATAAAAGCAGTTGTGGGCACGGTGCAGGGCCGTGTAGTGTTCCGTTCTGCTGTGCACAGGGTCACCGTGAGTCAGAACCGACTTGACAGCACCTAACAACAGCATAATCAGCTGGGAAAATCCTCGTGATACAGCAATTAAGAGCTATGGCTGCTAACCAAAAGGTCGGCAGTTTGAAGCCACCAGGCTCTCCTTGGAAACTCTATGGGGCAGTTCTACTCTGTCCTATAGGGTCGCTGTAAGTTGGAATTGATGGCAGTGGATTTGGTTTTTGATTTATAGTCAGTTGGTGATGGTGGCTTCCTTTCCTTTTGTTTCTCAGCAGCTTTATTGGGATAGAGAGTTTCTTTAAATAACAATCTTACTGAGATAATCCATTAACCATACAAATCACCCATTTAAAGTATACAGTTCAGTGGTTCTTACTATATTCAGAGTTGTGCAACTATTACCGCAGTTCCTTTTAGAACACTTTCCTTTCATTCTCACCCCACACCCTTTAGCTGTCACTCTCCCAGCTCTTCCATCCACCCCATCCCTAGACAACCACTAATCTACTTTGTCTCTCTGTATTTACTATTGCATCAAATCGTATAATACATGGGCCTTTGTGTCTGGCTTCTGCACTTAGCATAATGTTTTCAAGGTTCATCCTCGTTGTAGCATGTATTAGTACTTTGTTCCTTCTATTGACAAATAATACTGGTATGAATAAACTACATTTCATTTATCTTTCACTTGTTGATGAAAGATTGTGATAGATATACACATTGTATGCTTTGGGTCAATTCCAACCCATAACAACCCCGTATGAGAAGAGTGGAAATGGCCCCCATAGGGTTTCCTAGCAATCTTTTTGGGAGCAGATTGCCAGGTCTTTTCTCCTGTGGAGCAGCTGGTGGGTTCCAGCTACCTATCTCCTTTCATTCTGCAGCTAAGCACTTAAGCACCATATCACCAAGGCATCTTAAAAACACACAGCATAATATTTATCACTAGAGTATTTAGTACATTGACAGTGTTGTGCAACCATCACCATTATCTTGTTCCAGAACATTCTCATGACCCCCACAGAAAACTCCACATCCGTTAAGCAGATGTCACCACTTTTCCTTCACCCCATTTGCTCGCAATTGCTGATCTACCATCTGTCTCTATGGATTTGCCTGCCCTGCGTATAGAAATGGAATTGCATAATACATGGCCTTTGTGTCTGGCTTCTTTCATTCAACAAGTCTTCAAGGTTTATCTATGTAGCATGTATCAGTATTTCGTTGCTTTTTACTGCCAAATAATATTCTATGAAGTCCAACAATTAAGTCCGTGAACTTAATTGTTCTAAGTGCTGCATACCTCATTGCTGAATATCACTGTGGTCACCTTCGCAGTACTCCCCTTGGGAAGCTATATACCAACAGCAGTGCCTAGTCTGGCCTTCAAATCAATTTTGGAACTCTTTCTGGAATGGCCGGTGTACACAGTAGCATGGTGGCAAGTTTCCAAACTTAATTGTATAGTTGTCTGTGAGGGAGTTTTCAGCCAGTAAACAAATAACTACATTGGAACGCCCTCCCTACTCACCTGATTGGGCCCCCAATTACTTTTTTCTTTCCCTGAAGATAAAGGAAATATTGAAAGGATAACATTTTGACATTCAGGACATCAAGGCTAACATGATGACAGCTTTGATGGCCATTCCAGATAGAATTCCAAAATTGCTTTGAAGGGTGGACTAGGCACTGCTGATGGTGCATAGCTTCCCAAGGGGAATCCTTTGAAGGTGACTGTAGTGACATTCAGCAATGAGGTATGTAGGACTTTTGCTAGGATGTGTTTGTGAACAGAATTGTCAGACCTCATATGGAACAGGTACACCACGTTTTGCTTCTCCATTCATTGGTTGATAGATGGACCCCTAGTGGCATCCTTGGAAACCCTATGAAGGCAGTTCTACCATTCCATAAGATTGCTATGAGTCAGAATGGGCTCAGTGGCAGTGGCTTGGGCTTGGGCTTGGTTTTGTGCTGAAGCCTGACCACCGGCATGAGAAAACTACTTCTTAGATGCCACTTCAAACAACTCTTTGTTTCAGTGCAGCATCACCTGCCGTCCTTCACTGTGGCTGTCACCGTTTATAATCATATCTGTTTTAGGGTGATTCCCGCAACAGCCGATCCCACAACAAGGCATTGAGTACAAGCAGTTTTCCTGGAGGGTGATCCAGGAAGCACTGGTCTGGGAGTGGGTAGGGATTTGGGGAAGGCGAAGATCAAAGCAGAGTGCATTCATGAGTAGGATATTGCTGTGGCCAACTGGTGCCCACCCCACTGGGGACTTTAAGAGGGTGATCGGATGCACCTCAGAGTTGCCCCACTCCATGGGGTGAGGAAACTGTAGGTTTGTCTTCCAGTTCCCATCAGTGGTGGTTGAGGCTGCTCTGGAGTTGACTCTGGCACTTTTATCTCATCCTATGTGCCACCCTTGAGAAGAGCTGTAAGTGAAGAGTGTCAGGAGCCATTGACATGTACTGCATTGGTGCATGCTGAGGGAACAGGGTGAGGCAAAGATAACTGTGTTTGCTTCAGTTTTCTTTGGACAGTATTTATTAATGGCTTCTCCAATTTCTGTGCTTTGAAGCCTGGTGGCATAGTGGTTAAATGCTATCCAAAAGGTTGGCAGTTCAAATCCACCAGGTGCTCCTCAGGTACTCTATGGGGGCAGTTTGACTTGACGGCAGTGTGTTTGGTTTTCGGTTTGGGGTGAGGTCAGCGACCACTCTTACATCCCTAGCACCTAGAACAGTGCCTGGCACCAGGCAAGCGCTCCCCAGATGTTGAAGAAAGGTAGAGGTGGCTTTTGAGACCAGGCCTGACTGATTTCGGGCCAAGAGGTATGGCAAACCCACATGTGTCCAGGGTGCCATACAGTGAATTTTCCACCTGTCTGTTGGTCATGCTGTGGTGGCTTGCACATTGCTGTGATGCTGGAAGCTAGGCCACCAGGATTCCCCATGGTAGACAGGTTTCAATGGAGCTGCCAGACTACGCATAAGACAAACCTGGACAAAAGATCTCGTGATCTACTTCCCAAAATCAGCCAAGGAAAATCTGTGGATCATAACAGAATAGTATCCAACTCACTTGCTCAAGGCACATCATCAGGAGGGATCAATCATGTTTGATCAGGAGGACATCATGTTTGGTCCAGACGAGGGCCAAACAAAGGTGGGAGAGACCTTCAGTGAGAACGGCTGGCAGAACAGCTGCAGTGACGGCCTCAACCCTGCCAGCTATCCTGAGGGTGATGCACAGCCCAGCAATGTCTCGTTCCATTGTAGACAGAGTCACCACAAAGCAGAGCTGACTCAACGGCAGCTCTGTCTACCTATCTGTCTGTCTATCTACCCATCCATGCATGCAGTTGGTGGAAACCTGTGAAGCAGGGCCCCTGGATGGCCACAGAGCTGATAGCCTGTATTGCAACTAAAGGTAACATCTGCCCAATTCCATTGTCTTTTGAAACACCTCAACAGACATCAAACTGCCACCAAGAACTTGCTTTGAGCTGTACTCTGGGAAAGAACCTTTCTGTCTACCACTTATACACCTCCACTTTCTGGATGAGCAGCACTGGGCTCAGAGTGATACAGCACCTTGTTGAGGGCCATACACCCAGCGTGGATGGCACCGCCAGACTCATCCCAGTTCTGTAAGACTCCCAGGCCAGGGATCTCTCCCCTGCATTTGCTGTGCCTCTGCTAAAGCTGATTCTGAAAGCTGGAGAACATTTCTTCAAGAATCTGCTGCTCACAAATTCTGTGAAGCCACCTGTCCTACTTAGCTGTAAAACACCCAATGTCCCGACATCCTCTGATAGGTTCTTTAAATTTTTTTTTTCTGCCAACCTGATTCTGATTAATTAAATGCAATCTGACTGCTGGCGCACCGACGGACCCAGTTCCTGCTCAGGGGCTCTTGCGTGGCGTGAGCACATGCGAGACTTCTTACCTGAAGGATGTCAGCAATTAGAGCCCATTTCGATTGCCTGGGTGCAAGCTGACTGGCTTGGAGAACATCAATTAGCTCAGCGGCTAAATTGTGTTGAGAGTTATGGGTTACCAAGGGGATCCATGGTCAGTGCCAGCATTTAAGTAGCTCCAGTCTTTGGGGATCATCTTTCCTGAATCACGGCCACATTCTGGGCCTGGCAATTATCGGCAGGCTGATTAGGCCTTCTCCATGACAAAGAGTGACTTCCTGATTACCAGCTGCCGGAGAGGCGAGCTTCCCAGCACCGACGCAGGTACACCGGATCTGCCCGACAGGCAGGGCACTGGCTCACATGGCCCGGGGCCAGTGTTGGGCTCAGCCAGTCTCTCTCAGGAAGGGGCACAGACAGGGTCTCAGGGCAGCCCTGGAAAGCACAGAACCATAGGTTGTCCTAAGAATGTTTAAAATGATCTCTGCTGCCCAGCCTAGCAAGAAAGAGAGGCGTTGGTGGCAAAGGGGTTAAGAGCACAGGCTGCTGACCAGCCTGTCTGAATCCACCAGGCACTCCTGGGAAGCCCCACGGAGCAGTTCTACTATGTCCTGTATGGTCCTTATGGATCGGAATCAACTCCGTGGGATACAACACACAACCCTAGCTCCGGGTAAACGGTATTTTGTGGTTGTTGTTAGCTGCCATCAAGTCAGCTCCAACTCGTGGTGACCCTATTCACAGCAACGAAACGTAGCCCCGTCCTGCACCACCTTCTTGGCTGCTGGCACGCTGAAGTCCGTTGTTGCAGCCACTGTGTAATTTGAGTGTCTTCCACTCTGGGGGGCTCACCCTCAAGCACTATATTGGACAATATTCTGTTGTAATCCGCATCACTTTCAATGGCTAATTTTCTGAAATAGGTTGCCAGGCCTTTCTTCCTTGTCTGTCTCAGTCTACAAGCTCCACTGAAACTTGCTCCCAATGGTGACCCTGCTGGATTTTGACATTCTGGTTGTGTAGCTTCCAGCATCACAGCAACACACAGGCTACCACAGTTTGACAGAATGACAGATGGGTGAACACTCAGTAGGTGCCAAGCTCTGCTCTGGTCACTTCACATGAGCCAAGTCACTTATCCATCTCTCTTATTATTGTTGCCAGGATTTTACAGAGGAAGAATCTGAGGCTCAGAGAGGTTAGGTGACTGGCCCACACAGCCAAGATATAATTCCAGGCAGTGTGGTTTCCGACTTCTACCACCACAGGACACTGGTCCTCATGTTTTGCAGACCAGAGGTTCTCAAGTTAGTTTTGATGACTCCTACCCACTGTCGTCAAGTCAATTCTGACTTACAGCAACCCGGCAAGACAGAGTAGAACTGCCCAATAGGGTTTCCAAGGAGTGGCTGGTGGATTCGAACTGCTGAGCTTTTGGTTAGCAGGCATAGCCCATAGCCACTGTGCGACCAGAGCACCACATAAAGTTTATAGCCTCTTCCCAACTTCTGGTCCATCTGGTTTGGTTGGGTGGGTGGAGGTGAGTCCTTAATCCCCAGACCTGGAGTTGGATCTAGGCCTGACCAATTCTTGCTTAAAAGTTTGAGTTTCTTTCAAAGATAACAGAACAACTTCTGACCAATACAATTTGTAGACAACCAGGCTCCTTTTAGCTTGTTTTTGAGTGGTGAGTCCTAATGCCTTTCTGTGCTTCACCTCTTGCCAATTACTTCCCTGGGTTGTTGCCCACGTCAGAGGTGTCTCCAAGCAGGGCTGTAGTCAATGCATAGCAGAGTTTCTCTGTCACCTTCTCCTCCAGAAGCATAATCACTCGTGTCAACACCAAACATTTATTAAGCTCTTTCTGTGCAGGGCCCTGCTCTATCCCTGACTTGCTATTTGCTGGCCTGCAGATACTGAATTGTTTGGCTTTGGGGATACTCTCTGCTGGCCTCCCTTGCACCAACCAAGACCCATTCTCCACTCTGCTGTGTATCCAGGGGACTGGTCTGTATAGCTTGCCCTATGTGGGCTCTTCACAAGTCTTTCAGATGTGGTGGGGTTGAGGAGATCGGAGGGAGGAGGTGAGAGAGGTTGGCGTACGTCTTCTGCAGCAGTCTGGCCTTCACTCTTCCGCTCAAGGCCACAGATGCATTTGGGCCACCCTCCCTGATAGCCCCAACTCTCTCTAGGTTCTGGCTACACCACCTTCTCCCTGACCCTGCTCAGGGTGGTAACAGCTCCTATCATGTGTGCCACCCTGTCTCACGTGCTTGTTTTAACCCTACCGTGCCCAGGATGAAAAGTCCCTTCACGAGCCTGTCTTTAGATGCCCCTTTTAGTGAGTGTCTTTTCTGCAAAGACCCTAGTGGATGCAGCCTTACAACTAAATATCATAATAGTAACATAGTGAAGGCAGAAGCCTCTCTGTCTTCTGAAATTGTTAATAATTATTAATAACCTCTTATGTCCATTAACATGAAGGAAAACAATAATTATATTAATATTCTTATTTTTCAGTATTGCAGCTACATTTATTGGGTGCTCACCATGTGCTCAGCACTGAGCCAAGACTCTTACATGCATTACTGTATTTAATTCGCACAAGGGCTTTACTAGATATTATTATTTCTGTTTTAAAGATGAGGAAACTGAGGTTCAGAGAAGGAAAAACACTTACCTAAGATCATGCAGCTAGTGAGATGTTAGGTTAGGATTTAAACTCAGTTCTGTAAAACCCCAAAGCCCAGGTTTTTAACCTCACCAGTATAGTCTGTATGGTTAAGTCCAAAATCTAATTTCTGTTTGGAATTTGGATCCTGTCTCTGCCTTGCCCTTCTAGAAGACCCCTCTGTCTCACTAGGTGTTCCTTCTCAAAGAGCTTCCCTCCTGCTCCACAGCACCAGCTCCTGTCCCATGAGAGTTTCTCACACTGAAGCCCAGGGCAACCTCTGGGAGGAAAGGCGCCTCTTCCTCCCTTCCCCTCTGCTCCTCTGGTAGCCCCAGCTGAGAACTAGGCAGAAGGCATGACCTGCCTTCTTACCTGTGCTCAGCCTCTGTGGAAGGAGACAGCCTTGCCTTAATGCTAACCACAGTGATAGTAACAACCTATAGCTATTAATTATCCACAGTGCACATCATCTCATTTTATCCTCACTAACCCAGGTTGTATAGTGGTTAAGAGTCACCGCTGCAGTAGTTCAAATCCACCAGGTGCTCCTTGGAAACTCTATTGGGGGGGGCAGTTCTATGCTGTCTTACAGGGTAGCTATGAGTTAGAATTGACTCAAAAACAATGGGTTAAGAGCTCTGTGTGGGCAGTGGTGGTTCAGTGGCAGAATTCTCCCTTTCTATAGCAGAGACACAGATTAAATTTCTGGCTAACACACCTCATAGGCAACCACCACCCATTGGTCAGTGGAGTCTTGTGTGTTGTTATGATGCTAAACAGTTTTTAGTGGAGCCTCCAGCCTAAGACAGAAGAGGAAAAAAGACCTGGTGACCTATTTCTCAAAAATCTCCCAGTGAAAGCCCTGTGGATCACAATGGTTCAATCTGCCATTGATCATGGGAATGAAGCAGGAGCTGGTAGCGTTTTGTTCCTTTGTACATGGTGTCACCATTCATTAGTCAAGGGCTCAATGATGACAGCTAAGAAAAACAACAACGGTTCTGAAGCGTAGGTACTACAGCTGTTCCATTTTACAGATGGAAAAACTGAGGCTCAGAGATGTTCAGTAACTTGACGAAGGTTACCCATGGAAGGCTTGTGACTCTGATCTTCCTGTCTCATGTACTTAACTTCTAAGAGATTCTACCACTGTGCAGACACAGGATCTTAACGAGTCACAGCCTGGCAGAAACTCCTCGAGGTATAGTTTGCAAGACCAAGTTGCTTCTCTTGATGTGCACATGTGGTCTTGTGGCATGTGTGAGATTTTCTGTCTAAAGGGCTTTGTTTGTAGGAAGAGAATCAGGGACTGTGGCTGAGAATACCAGTGTTAATCACTCTCAAGCTCAGTCTGAAAGATAGCCTGGGTACTTCTGTCTCTCAGAGCTTGGGCCTCTGTGTGTCGCGGGAAGTCCTGTTGATTCTGTGTTTTACATATCTTGGGAGATTTCTGGTAGACGACTGCTAACGGATCACAAGTGGTTAGCTCCTTTTCTTTCTGGATGAACAATAAAAGATGATGTGTTTTAGGAAAACTTACCATTTGAGCAAGAGAGACAAAGCAATCTAGAGAACGTGACCCTAGTGGAAAAAGATAATTCTAAAAGCAGGAAAAAAAAGTTAAAAAAACAAGAAGACAGACAGAAGCATATTCTAATCGGTATCCTCAGAAAGACAAGATAAATATATGGTATTCGTAAAACTAGGAAGAGATACAGAAATGGCAATATCAGGGAACAAGAAGAAACTCTTGGGTATGAAAAATATGATTGCAAAATGTCATAGTAATCCATCTTTTCTGTTTTCCATTCGTGCTTCCCCAGCCGTGGATTTGGGGCTGCTTTTCTGGTCTATTGTTACTGTTTCCTCACAGGTGCCCTTAACTTCTGAATAGTTTCTATTTTGGCCACCAGAGTGATATTTTTAAAGCAGGGACTCCAAAATATCTTGCCTGCTTAAAACCCATTGGTGGCCCTTCATTCCTTTATGACAAAAGTATTTGATGTTCTAAATTTGCGGCAGACACTTCCCCCATCTCTGTCTGGTTTTTTTCTTATATCAAGTGGTCAAGCATCTCAGATTGGTCTAAGCCAGTCATAGTAATTCCATTCTCTTCCTAGAGATTTTTTTTTTTTTTTAGGAGTGTCCATGGCACTGAGTGAAACATAATGGAACTCCAGTGGGGGCTTTGGAGGGAAGGTTTCCTGATAAAGCAGAGACGCTGTAGGAAAACATAATCTCTCTTCTTCCGCTTGATAGAAATCCCATGTCCACTCACTCTTTAATACACAATGACTCAACAACTTTACTACATCTGAGACAGCCTGCCGGACACCCTTGCCTGGGTTCTATGACCGTCCTCTGTGCTTTCAGGTTTCCTGTCATACACTGATCCATTGATCATCAGGAAGCATCTTTGTCTCTCTACTCCCCACTGTGAGATCTTTGAGAATGGGGATTACATCCCTAGCATTCAGGAAGGATGCTAAACCAAACCAAACCAAACCTATTGCCACTGAATTGATTGAACTGCCCAACAGAGTTTCCAAAGAGTGCCTGGTGGATTTGAACCACCAGTCTGTTGGTTAGCGACCATAGCACCACAGTTTCCAGGAAGGATGCTACTACTCACGTCCTTTTGTGGCTTTATCATGTCCTGGAATTACCACAAAGTTACACTTGTGTGGCAGAGTGAGCTGGTTAAAAGCTCAAGTTTTGGAGTCAAACAGACCTGAGTCCTGGCTCAACTACTCACTAGCTCTATGCCCTCCAGTGAATAACAACCTAAGTCTCCTTGTCTGAAAAGTAGGGCTGTTAAAACCTACTGTACTAGGCTGTAGTGAAGATTAAATGAGATGAGGTATGTGAACCATTCAACTTGGTGCCTGGAACATTGCAAATTATTCATAAATACCAGTTCTTGGGATTATTAATTTACGTTCAGTTTTTGTTGAGCAAGGGCTTAGAGCACTCGTCGAATTCTCAAAAGCGTTTATGATTCAGAAAGTTTCAGAACCACTTAGCTGCTAACTGAATGGTCCATGGTTCAAACACATCAGTCCCTCTGTTTTAGTCAGCTAGTGCTGCTCTGGCAGAAATACCACAGAGTGGATGGATTTAACAAAGGAAGATTTATTCTTACACAGTCCCATAGGTTATGAGTCCAAATTCAGGATGTCCACTCCGGGAGAAGGCTTTCCGCCTCGTTGGCTCTGGAGGAAAGTCCAGGGAGCATCTTTATGCAGGAACCTCAGGTCTGAAGGATACACTCTTCTCCCACTGCTGCTTTCTTGAAGTGTGAGGTTCCCAACTCTCTGCTTGCTTCCCTTTCCTTTTATCTCTTGCAGGATGAAAGGATTAAGAGTGGTGCAAGCCATACTCCAGGGAAATTCCCTTTACAATGGAGCAGGGAGATGATCTTCTGAAGGGATTTACAGTCCCAGCCTAATCTTTTAACATACTGCACAGGAAAATCACAAAATAGAGGATGATCATAGAATACAGGGAATCCTGGCCCGGCAAAATTACTACACATGTTTTTGAGGGGACATAGTTCAATCCATGATACCCTCTGAGGAAGAGAGACACAGCATTCCACCGCTGTAAAGATTCATAGCTTTGGATATCCTATAAGCAATTCTACTGTGCCCTATAGGGTTGCTATGAGTTGGAATCCACTCTCCAGCAACAGGTTTGGTTTTTTGTAGGCCTACCAGAAGAAGATTCTGTGGCATGATGGTTAAGGGTTCAGCTACTAGCCGAAAGGTTGGTGGTTTGAATCCCCAGTGGGTCAGTAGGAGGGAAAACTTGTTGATCTATTCTGGTCAAGATCACAGCCTAGGAAACCCTGTGGGGCAGTTCTCCTCTGTCATATGGGATTGCTTTGAGTCTAGTCCGTGGCACCTAACAACAAGAGTCCTCTCTAGCGGGTAAGGATATTGCAATAACTTTGCAAACCTCCCCTTTGTGAAGTCCTTCCAGGGAGTCTTGAGTTAACAGTCCCCTCTGCAGAATCAGGGTGCCCGCTGCCCTGTCATCCTTGTGATGGTGATGAATACGCTTTTTACCGCTCTTCCCGAAGGCCTGGGTCCCTGTGACACAAAACGGTCCTCTGCTTCCCAACTGCTCCAAATACCTCATTAGCGCCTGCTGAGAGGTGGGTGAGCAAGTGAGTGCGGGCTGCTCTCACCTCTGCTGAGAAACGACCCGTGTTAGAGCTGAAGGAAGCAGCTCCTCTGATAGGGGACCGGCAGGGACTCCCATCCCTTTATGTCTCAGCCTGGTGACTCAAGGAACATCGCACATCTGAGGACATTGCTGTCAGTGCAAAGAGGTGGCAGAGCCTGGATCCCTCTTGGGTGGCACAGCACTCCCCACAACCCTGCTGTGCCCCATGACGCCTCAGCCCCTGGTCCAAGGGCTCTTCCCTGAGCTGCTGTAGTGCCAGCATTAAAGCTGCGGTTGTAGCCAACTGGCCCTTCACTTACCGGTCCTCTCTGCTGGCCAAGAGAGGATGGACAGCGACCCCCGTTTTACGGATCAGGACCCTGAGATCCAGCGAGGTCACTCAGTGAGTTGGGGCAGAGCCAGGATTAGAGCCGGGGACTCTCTGCTCCAAACCTTTGCGTGGCTTGGATAGGTTGAGCCATGGAGTTGGGTGAGTCACTGCTTCTCTCTGCACCCCAGTTGTCTCATCCGTAGATGGGGGTAAAAAGCTGTGCCTGAACTCCCTCATGCCCCTCCCATCACCTTGCAGAGGGTTCTCAAAGCTCAGCTCTGACCCTGTCACTTTCCTGCTCACATCCCTCAGCCAATCCCCGGGCCTCAGGATCAAAGCCAGGTTCCCAAGCCTGACATTCAAGGCCCTCTGTGTTCTGAACAGGACTCATTGCACTCATCTCTGCTCCCACTGCCCATAGAGCAATCTATTTATCTTCTCAGTCCACATAATACTTCTACCTTTGCCTGGAATGATTCCTGCCTTTCTTTTTCACCTGGATAATCCCTATTTCAAACTCAGCTCGGGTACCTCCTCCTCCAGGATGCCTTCTAAGACCTCCTCTCACACTCTCTGGGTTCTGGTGAACGTGATCCCCAGAATCCTAGGATCAGAGAGAGCCTCGAATACTCATCCATCGCAAAACTAGAAAGCAAACCAGTTGCTGTCAAGTCAGTTTCAACTCATAGTGAGCCCATAGGACAGAGTAGAACTGCACTGCCCAGGCAGCCCTGTTGACATGGTGACTAACAGCTACTACTGCTAATCAAAAAGTAAATGGTTGGAATCTACCAGCCACTTCTTGGAGAACTGTGGGGCAGTTCTACTGTGTCCTATAGGATCACTGTGAGTTGAAACCGACTTGATGTCAATGTACAATCTTTATGGGAACAGACTGCCATATCTGTGTTCCACAGAGCAGTTAGAGGGTTTGAACTACTGACCTTTTGGTTCGCAGTCAACTGCTTAACCAGCATGCCACCAGGAATTCTTTCATCTAGCAAGATACCACTCAAAGTACGGTCAAGCATCATCTGGAAATGCATGAGAAATCCAATTTCTTGAGCCCACTCATCCCAGACCTACTCAGTCAGAAACTCCAGGAGTAGGGGCTGCAGTCTGTGTTGTAAGAAGCCCTCAAGCAGATTCTGATGCTGGCTCAAGTTGGGTGACCACCCATCTAATTTAGGCTTCTGAAACTAGGCTCCACTTCTGTATTTGAAGTGCTCTGTTAAAACAGTGTGGTCCCAGCTCCAGTGCCTGCCCTGGGTCCCTGCCACCCCACCTTCCAGGGGCCTCCAGTTAAGAGAGTTGTTACAGAAGAAACTTCTCCTGCGTCACATCCCCTTCTCCTACTTCCTGGAGGCACACTGACAATTTCAAATTGTAACTTTCTTTTATTGGCAAAGAAGAAATTTCGGCACCTGTCTCATTTATTTCTCATCAGCCTCTCTTCCGGCCCAATCCTGCTGGGCTGAGGCCTGCTGGGTTTGAGAATCAAGTTGCTAGTCATCTGCCTCTTCAGGAAAAACTTATAAATTTCATGGGGCTCCTCTTAGACACACTAAGTGTTGTCTGGAAAAATACATCTTTTTGTACCAACACCTTACCAGTGTGCCTCAGAAAGTTGTTAATGTTTTGGTAGTCCAAATGTTTTCAGAACCACGTTCTCTTCCTGTTAAAAGAGTCTGTTCTACTTCTGAAATTCACTAACCTTTTGTACTAGGAAGTTCTTCTTGGTGTTGAGTCTAATGCCTTTTTGCTCTCACCTGCTCTCACCAAGCCAGCTTCTTACATATAGAGAACAGACATATATTTACCTCTGTTTTATAGCTGTGGAAAGGACCAGCCACAGAGTAAAACACAAAACAAAGCAAAATCCACTGCCATCAAGTCAACTCCAGCTCATAGCAACCCTCCAGAACAGAGTAGAACTGCCCCACAGGGATTCCAAGGCTGTAATCTTCACAGAGGTGGACTGCCACATCCTCTTCCTGTGGAACAGCTGGGGCTTTGAAATGCCAACCTTTCATTTAGTAAAAAGGGCTTAACCACTGTGCAACTAGGGATCTTTGAATGAAGAGATCAGTAATAATAATAAAGTTTTAAAATTGAAAATGAGCATTTACTCCTAGAATTGTTAAGTGTCTCAGACATATTCAAACACCCAAAGCCCTGATGAGGTGAATATTATTTTATTCCTACTTGATGGGTGAGGAAACTGAGGTTCATTAAAGTCACTGCTTAAGGTCACCAGCAGTTATATAACAGGACTAGGATTTGAACCCAGGAGCTGGACTAGTTGTACAGTCAGGGGCTCACTTTCTGAGGTGAGCAGCTGTTGCAGGGATCTTCCAGCTCCTGGAAGAATCACAGTGCAAGGCATGAGACAGAGACAAATGAAGCCGTAATCATCCTTTGATGAAAAACCTCTAAAGACCGCCAAAAAGAGGAGGAGGAAGCTGTCAGGAGCCAAGGACAGTGGAGGAGATGGTGTCACCAAAGCTAACAAGCGCCAACAGGTCTGTGAGTAAGAGGTCCCTTATCCTGTCATGGAGCTTCTATTAGCATGAGGCTTCAAAACAAGCGACAAGCCAGCAAGAGATGCCTCTTTCTTTTTGTGTCCCTTAAACCCGTCATCATATTTAGTATCTTAAAGTAATAAATAATTCATTAGCATTTAAAATTCACATGATATAAAAATATGCAGAGCAAAAATTAGAGTCTCTCTTGGCTCCTCACTACCCCACTATCTCTCTGAACAGGTAGCCATTAACAGTTTGGAGTTGGTTATCTGGGATCCCTGGTAGACAGAGGCCAGAATTGATGTGTGGGTACTTCAAGCCCAGGGTACTGCTGGTGAGGACCAAAGGAACTGAGGAAGGTACTAGAGGAGACAATGCAGAGGGACCTTTATCACACTGGCCATTGCTTGCTGATCATCCTGGAAGAGGCACAGCAGCCTGCTTCAGAGGTGTATTAGCTCACACACACACAGGAGTGTACCACTGACTCAATTTCAACTCACAGCGGCCCTATATGATGCAACAGAACTGCCTCACAGGGTTCCTAGGCTGTAATTTTTTTTAATTGTGATTAAGTGAAAGTACACAACACAAATTGATGTTGCTTGCCCTCCTGCCTGCAGCTCCTCCTGCTCTCCTTGCCCTGTGACAGCACACTCCTCCTTTGCATTCTACCCTTGTTGTATCCTCTTAACAATCTCATGTCTCCTTTCCACCCTCTTCTCTCCCATCTAGAAAGAGACCAGTAGGACAGCATCCTATAAATGCCTAGAACCATAAAGTACACACACCGCATGGTCACACTGTATCCCCACATCCAGTTCATTTTTGTCTGAAGACTTGACCTCAATATGTTTTCTAGGCAGGGGCGCAACAGGTCTAGGGTCCATGCTCCCTGGGGATCTCCCAGGCTGTTGGACCATCAATTGTGGTCTTTTAGCAGAGTTCTTGAGCTGCACCCCTTTTTCTCATGTTGCCACGGAGACTCAACATTGTGTGCCCCCTGATGGTTGCCTTTGGTAGTGGTGAGGTACCATCTGGTTCTTCTGGTCACATGTTGATATAGTCTCCTATTCATGCAGATCCTTCTGTCTCCTGGGCTCATTTTTCCTCATGTCTTTGTTCTTGGTGATCATCTATTGCAGATGAGTTGGGACAGTTTGGTGTACTTCAGATGGCAGCTTGCTAGCTTTCAAGACCCCGGATGCTGCTCACCAACATGCAGAAGATTCTCTTAGCTATAGACTAGTTATGCCAATTGACCTCAATGTCCCCCAAGAGTATGGTCCCCAGACCCTACCCGTGCTACCCTATACTGCCCCTGCTACCCTATATCCTACAAGAGATAAAAGGCAAGGGAGGCAAGCAGAGAGAGAGCTGGAAACTTCATACCATCAAGAAAGTAGCAACTGGAGTAGAGTATGTCCTTCAGGTCTGAAGTTCCTGCACCAAGATGCTCTCTGACCAAAGATGAATGTAACACAAGGACTTTCCTCCAGGGTTGACAAAGAGATCGAGCATTCCCCAGGAGCGGACATCCTGAATTCAGACTTGCAGCCTACTAGACTGTATAAGAGAAAACTTTTCTTTGTTAAAACCACCCACTGATGGTATTTCTGTTAGAGCAGTCCCAGAGGACCAAAACAACAGCTTTCTCCCACTATCCAAAAGAAGAGCATTCCTATGAAACCTTCCCTAAGCTGAAATGGCATAAAGTGAAGAAGCAATTACGATTAATTTATACAGGAAAATTAACCTACTAAATCATACCGAATATCATGTGAAACCTAAGATAACACTAAAATGTAGTAAAAGCAGGAATGATACTATATACAGTCTATATGTAGAAGAAATAATGTATGTACCAAAAACCAAATCAAACCAACCAAACCCACTGCCGTCAAGTTGATTTCAACTCATAGCAACCCTACCAGACAGAGTAGGAATGCACCTGAGTTTCAAAGAGCACCTGATAGACTTGATGCCGGCCTTTCAATTAGCAGCCATAGCACTTAACCACTGCACCACCAAGGTTTCCAGTGTAGTACAATGTCCAGTTTTATGCCAAGCATAGTAGCTTTACAAATTCAGGTTTTTCTGAGACTTTAGGACACATCTTGCTAATGGATGTACAAAATGAGATAAAGCACAGACACTTGTGGACACAGTTCGAAGCTATGGTGGCAGTCCCAAAGCCAACTCTTCAGACCAAGACTGGACTAGACTATAAGACGTCAGATGACAGGGGCAATGAGTGTGTTTATTGGCTTAAGTGTGTACATGAGGCTAACTGGGCAGCTCCTGTCCTGATGAGAAGGTGGAGGAGGACAGGAGCTGGTTGACTGGACACAGGAAATACAGCAGGAAGGGAGAGCAGCTCAAGTTGTATAGCGGTTGGGGGGTGGTTGTATGACAAATTGACTTAGATTGTAAACCATCACTTAAAGCACAATAAAATATTTAAAACAAAATAAACAGAAATTTTTAAATTTTTTTTAGTTTTTATTTAACATGACTGAGTGAAACTGTACATTCCCATATAACTTTACATGCCCACCTATATGCAGCTTCCACTGCTCTCCCTGTCCGGTGACAGCACACTATTCCTCTGTGCTCCATACATGTCTCATCCTCCCAACAGCCTCCTTTCCGCTGCTCTCCATCCACTCTCCTTCCTCCAGCCAGAGGTCAGCAGGATGATATCCTATAGATGTATAGAACCATAAAGTGCATCCAATATATGGTCACTCTGCATCGCCAAGTCCAATCCATTCCTGTCCAAAGAGTGGACCTTCTTTATAATTTATGGGTAAGGGCAGCATCAGGGCTGGGGGCCGTGCTTTCAGGGTAACCCCGAAACCACTGGACCATCAATTGAGGTCTTTTAGTGGAGATCTCAGGATGCAGCCCTTTTTATTCTTGTGTTGCCAGTGAGACTCCTCTCTGTGAGCTCCATCGTGGCTATCGCTGGTGGTGGCAGGGCACCATCTGGTTCTTCCGATCCCAAGTCGATGTAGGCACCCACTCTTGTGGGTCTCTCTGTCTTCTAGGTTGTCTTTACTGCATGTCATTTTGGTCCTCGGTGAGCATCGATTCCTGCTGAGTTGGGACCTTTTGCTGTGTCCTCGGATGGCAGCTTGGCAGCTTTTAAGACCCCAGACGCCACTCACCAATGTGGGGTGCAGAGAGCTCTCTTAGCAGAACGCTAGTTGTGCCAACTGGCTTCGATTTCACCTAAGAGCATGGTCCCCTGCCCCCTGCCCCAGCTACTCTACCCTTGCAATATTGGGTTAAGATGGAAGGAGTACTCAAGTTATGCTGAAGTCCGCTTAATGTTGTTCTTGTTTCTAAATGTGTGCTATCACCGCTTTCTCCCAACCAGATTTTTAGCAACTACCTAAACTAAACCCTACCCCCCTCACCCTCCCTCCCTCCCCTCCCTTACAGCTGTCAGAGAGTCTTTTCTTCTATACACAAGTCTGTTTTTGGGATCTTATCATAGAGGTCTCGTACAATATTTGTCCTTTTGTTGCTGACTACTTTCACTCAACATAATGTCTTCCAGTTGAAACCAGGTTAGGAGATGTTTCCTGGAATCATCGTTATTCTTTCTCATTGCATAGTGCTCCATTGAGTATATGTACCATAGTTTACCTATCCATTCTTCCGTTGTTGGGTATCTGGGTTGATTCCATCTTTTGGTATCGTGGACTGTGCTGCGATAAACATTCTGGTGCATGTGTCCATTGGTGTGAAAGGCCTTGATTCTGTAGGATATACTCCAGGTAGTGGAGTTACTGGGTCAAATGGTATATCGATATCCATTTATTTAAGGAAGCGCCAGATTGCTTTCCAAAGAGGCTGGACCATTTTGCAACTAAACAGAAAATTTAAATTTTGCACACACACATCCAGCTATGCTGGCTGGATGCCGAGATGCTCCTGGGACAGGAGCTTGGTAGTGCTACTCTCACAGCCAGGTGGTGGGGAGCTGCCTCATTAACAGCTTGCAACAGAACAAATGCTGAATGCTATTTCTGCTTTTTGCCTTTTTGTATAAAAGCAAACATTCTCTTTGAATTTCTTTTGGTTAGCAAAACCAGGTACTGAGATAACCAAAATGAAAGAAAGAAAGAAAAAGCCTATGGAGTGGATTCCAACTCATATCAACCCTATAGGACAGAGTAGAACTGCCCCATAGGGTTTCCAGGGAGTACCTGGTAGGTTGAACTGCTGACCTTTCGGTTAGCAGCTGATCTCATAACCAACACACTACCACAGTTTCCTGGTACTACTGTAGGTCTTCCCTAAAAGCAGAGTGGTGTAAAGTGAACTTCCAAAAACGCAGGGAATATCTATGTATTTTTTTATTTTTTTCTCATTGCTGCTATAGCAAATTACTGCAAACTTACTAGTGGCCACCAAGCTGATTCCAACTCATGGCCACCTCATGTGTGTAGAATAGAAACCGTCAACTTGTGAAAGTGGATCGCCAAGCCTGTCTTCTGACCTGTCTCTGGGTAGATTTGAACCGCCAATCCTTTGCCCAGTAGTCAAGTGTATAACGGTTTGCATTACGCAGGGACTTTACAAACTTCTAAAAAAGACCCCAAACCTGTTGCCATCAAGTCAATTTTGACTCGTAGCCACCCTATGCAACAGAGGAGAGCTGCCCCAAGGGGTTTCCAAGCAGCAGGTGTTAGATCCACACTGCTGTCATTTTGATTATCAGCCGTATCTCTTAACCACTGCCCCACCAGGGCTCCCCAGAAATTCAGTGGTAGAGTTCTTCTCTCGCTATTATGAAGATCAGAAGTCTAAAATCAGCTTCACCGGGATAAAGTCAAGGTGCCAGCAGAGCTGGTTCCCTCCCAAGGCTCTAGGGGAGAATCATGTCCTTGCCTTTCCTAGCTTCCGGTGGGTGCCCACGTTCTTCGTCTGGTAATCCCTTCCATGATTACCCCAAACTTTAGCATCCATCATCACATCTTAACTTCCTTCTTTGACTTTTACTATCTCCCCCCTTTTCTTTCAAATTTTTTTTATTGTGATTAAGTGAAAGTTTATAATCCAAGCTGACTTTCCATGTAAAGCACAAGTACAGCCTCTGCAACTCTATCTGCTCTCTCTACCCTGAGACAGCACACTCTTCTTTTTCACTCCTTACATCCAGTACCCGCTCAACCAGCACTCGTACCCTCTCTCCACCTCCTCCTCTCCCCTTTGAAAAGAAACCAGTAGGACAGCCTCATATACATATATTTATATATAAACCAAACTCAGTGCCGTTGAATTGATGCCAACTCTCTGTGACCATATAGGTCAGAGTAGAACTGCCCTATAGAGTTTCCAAGGAGCACCTGGCACACTTGAACTGCCAATCTTTTGGTTAGCAGATGTAGCACTTAACCCACTCTGCTACTAGGGTTTCCTACATCAGGGACTCTATGTGGTGTCCCCTATCAGGAGTGTCTTTGGTGGCAGCTGGGCACCATTTTGTTCTTCTGGTCTCCTGCTGATGTAGCCTCCTGATCATATGGGTCCTCCTGTCTCCTGGGCTCATTTTTCATCATATCTATCATATTCTTGGTTGGCATCCATTCCAGGTGGGTTGGGACAAATTAACGTTCCTCAGACAGCAGCTTGCTGGCTTTTAAGACCCCAGACACCACTCACCAGTATGAGGTACAGAAGATTGTCTTAGAAAAAAGCTTGTCATGCCAACTGACCTCAGTGTCCTCTGAAAACATGGTCTCTAGGCCCCTATTCTTGCTTCACTTTTGTAAGAACTCTTGTGATTACATTTAGGGCCCACCCAGAAAATTCAAGATAATCTCCCCATCTCAAAATCTTTCACTGAATCACATCCTCAAAGTCCCTCTTGCCATATAAAATAATACTCACAGATTTCAAGGACTAGGATGGGAATATCCTGGCTAGGGTGGGTGGGTGGGGGGTTATTCAGTCTACCAACTACCCAACTTCTGTCTTTTCCTTTCCTTCCCACGGGGGTCAGACCGGCATCAGGGCCAGATGCCTCCTCCAGTTACCTCTAGTTTATGGTTGCCAGGTAAAATACAGGACGCCCCAATAAATCTGAATGCCATACAAACCACAAGTGAATGTTTAATAGAAGTATGCATGGAACATATTGCCTGGAGTATCTTTACATGCATAGTTTATTTGACATTCGAGCTTACCCTGGTGTTGGGTATTTTTATTTGCTAAATCAGACAGCTCTCTCCAGCATCTTCCCATTTCCCCTCAGCTGTATTTTCCTCACTAACTCTCTTGCACGTCTAAGCCTGCACTGCTGTCTGCTTCTTAGGGGATGCAAACTAACACATGGTGAGAATTAAATGAGTGAGCACAGAGAAAGGTCACACAATAGCGTCTGGTCCCCAGGAAGTAAATGTTTGCTCCTAACAAGTAGGCACAGCCGAATATCACCAGCTGACGTGTGAGTCTAGGCCCAGCTGACTCTCGTGCACGTACTGTCGCCCGTACGCTTAATAGGTGCTTGAAAAACAATTTGTGAGAGATGTGAGTACTTGCTTGCATATTTATAGACTATTTCTGGGAAGACGTCATGAATTGGTAGGAAGAGCATTTGCTCTCCAGAGGGGCCTGGGAGAAAAGTGTAAAAGGGAGATTCGTTCTACACTAAATGCCCTGGCACGGCTTTTGAGCTGGTGCCACAGGAATATTATTGCCTATGCAGAAACTCAACATTTAAAAATACTTGTTGAACTGCAGTTCAACTTGTTTACTGCAGTTTGGGGGTCTTTGAGGCCCAGAGAGTGGTGAAGCCTGAGTCAGAGTCCACTTTCTTGACTGAGGCCTCTCTGTGCTCTGAGAGGTCCTGGCTGGAAGGTGGCTAGGGCTCTGCCAACTTCTGCCCTACCAAAAGTACTTTTGAAGGCCCAAGGTCTCATCACATTAAAGAGAAACAGCAATGTGATGCTGGATGACCCTGAGGACCTGCCCACCCACCGCACTGCAGAGCTCCTGACCTGTGTCAGTTCTTCTCTGGAAGGCAAGGGGTGGTACCTTCCACCTTCCCACACATGCCACCCTCCTGCAAAGGAGGAGGAGTTGAAATCACAGGATCAGTCTTCAGAGAGCCTTAAAGCTCAGCTGTTGTTCACTGCATCAAGTCAGCTCTAACTCATGAAGACTGCACATACAATGGAATGAAATGTTGTCTGGGTCTGCACCAGCTTGAGTATGTGTGAGGCCATTGTTGACCTGAGGGCTTATTATCTTCTAGCTCTCTCTCAGACACTATTCGGTCATAATCCATAAGGTTTGCATTGGCTAATTTATGGAAGAAGAGTGCCAGACTTTTCTTCCTAGTCTGTCTTGGTCTGGAAGCTCTACTGAAACCTTTCTGCCAGCTACACATTCTGGCATCACAGCAACAAGCAAGCCCCCACAGTACAACAGGCTGATAGCCGGGTGTTAGAAAGGCCAGCTAAAGTAGGAAATCCCTCCCAGTCTTCCAGGTACAGGTTTTCTCAGTCTGTACCTGCACACTTCCAGGGATAGAGACCTTGCTCCATTTGGTCCAGTCTTCTAAACCAGCCCCACTCTGCTGGAAGAACGTTTGCTCTCTCTAAGCTGAGACTGGTGTCCCGTGACATCCTTGTGGGTCTTTGCTCTGCTCCTAGGCTCCCATGGCATGTTCTTCCTGCAGAGGAATCTCTAAGATGCCTTTGCAGCCCCTCACAGGCTTGGGGTCCTCCATAGCCTCTTTCATGCCCTAGCCAGGCTCAGCCCAGCTCTCTTGCACACCAGAAATCAGAGAAAAGGGAGGTGGTCCTGGCTGGGCTTCCCCTGACTGATGCCTGATGAAGCCTAGGAGTCCTGTGCAGAGGCCATCAAGTCTCAGGTGGCCAGTATGCCAGATGCCCCCACCCCCGTTCTTTGTCTCTCCTGTCTGGTAGGGTTGGACATTCTGAGCAGTGTGAGACCACTGGCACTGACATTTCAACTTTGGCGATTCCTTCTGTTGACCCAGTCTTTCTCTTTAAACAGTGATCTATTTCTTAAAAAATATATCTGAAAGTCAAAAGCTACAAAAGTCACCCTTTCACGTCAGCCCCCTAGTTCTCCCCACAGTTAGCTGCTTTTACTAACGTCTAGTATATTCTGAGTGTCTGCAGCATATACATGCTGCTCCCCTGCCCCTTCTTTGTTCAGTGACACAAATGGTCCACACTGACTACTAATGGAAAGGTCAGCAGCTCAAGCTCACCCAAGCAGCATCACAGAAGAAAGGCCTGGCAATCTGCTTCTAGAAATACTCCAGCCAAGGAGACCTTATGGAGCTCAATTCTACTCCTGTAACCTATGGGGTCGCTGTGAGTTGGACTCTACTCAGTGGCCACGGGTTTGGTTGTTTGGGCTTGGTTTAGACCAAAACCAAACCAATTGTTGTCAAGTCGATTCCAACTCCTGCCGAGTTTATGTGTGTTGAAGTAGAATTGAACCCCAAGGGGTTTTCAATTTACCAATTTTTGGAGGCAGATCACCAAGCCTTTCCTCTAAAGTGCATCCAAGTGAACTCAAACCTCCAACCTTTTGGTTAGCAGCTCAATGAGTTAAACATTTGTACCACCCAGGGACTCTACAACCTAGAAGGCAGCCTCTGTTTTCTGTTCCCACCTACCCTCAGGGGGCTCCTCTTCTCTCTGCTCCCTCCCAGACGGAGTGAGTGGACCACCGGCTCAGTAAGGAATGATTTGGAGTGGTACATGGGTTTAAATTTTAAAAGTTCAAGATTTAATATTAAATGAGTATTAAAGAAAACAGAACTAGTTAGCATATCCAACCCATAGTCTTATATCTGCCTAAAACCAAAAAACAAACCCACGGCTGTTGAGTTGATTCTGACTCCTAGTGACACTATAGGACAGAGTAGAGCTGCTCCGCAGAGTTTCAAAGGAACATCTGATGGATTCGAACTGCCAACCTTCTGGTTAGCAGACATAGCACTAAACCACTAGGCCACTAGGATTTCCTAAATCTGTCTAGAATGGGGTTAAATTTTGAAGATGAACTGTGTTCAAGGCAAATAATAATAGCAGGCCAAATAAAAACAAAAACATACTCATTGTGATCACATTGATTCAGTTCCTGGTGTTACAAAGCAGAATTGCTCCATAGAGTTTTCTTGGCGGTAATCTTTTCAAAGTAAATCGCCAAGACTTTCTTCTCAGTGTCACTGAGTGGGTTTGAATCACCAGTCTTTAGGTTAACAGTTCACGCGAGACCCACGTGTCCACTCAGGGACTTTAAAGACAGACAGGTTGTAGACACTAAAAAATTGTAGATGAGACAGACACACAGCAACCCAAAAGTTCAGCTGACCAAGAAAGTGAGGTAAAGTTAGTACGTGGACAAAGCCCACCCAGCAGCCGGCAGGCGAAGGCAGAGGCTCTGGAGATGCATCAGAATCCTTCCAGGTTCCACCAGGGTCAGCAAGTTGGTTCCCAGAGCTCCCTAAACTCATCAGGAGAAGGCAAATGTTGGGCACCCCCTGCTGAGAGACTGAGCCACCTGTGAAATTTGCTGAGTCTCCCAGCCTCAGACAGGTTGGGTAGGAAGGATGGTTGTCGGGCTTACGTAAGCTCTGCTCCAGGTTTCCTATTCACAGTTAACAGGGGGAGGATATTTAAAGCAGGTCACTGGGAGCACGTAGGAGGCTGCTGGGTCTGGCCCATGGGCACAGGACACAGGCAGAGGTGATGCCACAAACTCTGATTCTCAAACATCACCCAGGCCAGCACACAAATAGCAGAAGGCGGTGGCCAGACAGCACAGGGGCGTGAAAGCAGCTCTAATTAAAATGCTCTTAGTAATACTCCTGTTCTCCTCCCAACTAACATCTTACCCACTCTTCTGAGTGGTCTTTGGCTCGTGAATGTGAACTCTTTTGCTGCAGATGATTCCAGCTCATGGGGACTCTACAGTACAGAGTAGAACTGCCACGCTGGGTTTCCAAGGACTGCCTGTTAGATACAAACTGCTGATCTTTCGGTTAGCTGCCATAGCTCTTAACCACTGCACCACCCAGTTTTCCCATGAAGGTGAAGGTTAGTCACAATTCATTAATTCAGCAAAAAATTCCCAGGCCAGGTGTTGTGCAGGGTGCCAGGGATAATAACAAAAATAATAATAGCTTATATTTATAGAGCACTTCTACCACCTGTCTGTCCATTTGTCATGCTGTGGTGGCTTCCATTGTTGTTCTGATGCTGGAAGCTAGGCCACCAGTATTTCAAACACCGACAGGAGTCCCTGTGACAGACAGGTTTCAGCAGAGCTCCCACACTAAGACAGAGTAGGAAGAAAGGCCTGGTGATCTGTCTCTAGAAACTAGCCAACCCAAACCTTATATATCACTCTAGAATGTTGTCTGACTTGTTTGCTCTGGACACATCATCAAGAGGGATCAGTCGCTAGAGGAGGACACAACGTTTGGTGAAGTGGAGGGCCAACAAGGAGGAGATGAGCCGGCAAAACAGCTGTGACAGTGGATTTAAATGGCAACTGTGGGGATGACACAGGACTGGGCAATGTCTCGCCCTATTGTACATGAGATTGCCATGAGTAAGAGTCAATTCAATGGCAGCTAATGGCAATACAGAGTACTGTGTGCCAGGCACTGTTCTCCATGCTTTGTGTACATTTCATTTAATCATCACGTAATCTTAGGAAGAAACCCTGGTGCCACAGTGGTTAAGAGCTTGGCTGCTAACCAATATGTCAGGAGTTCAAATCCACTACTCACTCCCTGGAAACCCTATGAGGCAGTTCTGCTCTGCACTATAGAGTTGCTGTGAGTTGCAGTCAATTTGATGGTAACAGGTATGGTTGATTGGTAATCCTACGAAGAGGATCCTCATCAGCCCCATTTTACAGAAGTGAAAACTGAGGCACAGAGAGGTTAAATAACTTGTTCAGGTTTTCACAACTGCAAAGTGGCTGGTTCAGAGGTAAGCGATTTGGGTTTCCTTCCTTTGAAAAGCTTATGATCTGGGAAGAGAGATAGAGCTGGGAAACATATGTATATAGGTGGGGACCTGCAAAGGAGGAAATGTTGCCTCTGTCTGGGAGGGGGTGAGGTGGACAGGCCCTAGAAGTAGGTCCTAAAAGTCGAGTCAGAGTTAGCCAGCCTCAGAGAGGGCAGGAGAAAAGGGCCACAGGCTCTGTGGGCAGAGGGAATGGCATGTGCAAAGGTAAGGAGGCAGGAAAACAGTCTAGTTTACGTCATGTGTAAAAAGCAGTCTGAATGTTGAAACATGAGTGTTCAGTGCTGGGGACAAAAAGGGACAGGAAGCTCTGAGAAATACACCTGGGTTCTGAGTTGAAGGTTCATGGATTCAAGAGATAACTCATGTGTTTTTGGCAAAAGAGATACGCAGCCTGTCTGCACCTGCTCTGCCGTGAGGCAGGACCCAGTGAGGAAACGTGGAGCTCTCCCAGTCACTTACCCTCTTCAGAGGCTTGGGCTTTGCATGTCAGTATGGATTTGTGCCCAACACTCACCTGTTGCATTATCATCTTATATACATATAGGTTAGGCATTATAGGTTGAGCACAAAGTGGCCACAGTCCTTCACTTCCCAGTATCTATCCCTCCTCAGACTGTAGCTTGGTAGTTCCTCCCAGAAAGAGTGAGTTCTCTTAATCTAGGCTGGTCAATGACTTCCTTTGCCCTAAAAAGCAGCAGAAGAGAGTGACAGCTCTGAGCTTAGGGACCTTGTGTGTGTCTGCTGGCTCTCTTTTGTGAGCAAGTCCCAGCAGGTCTGCTGGAAAACTACAGACCAAGTGGAGGAGACCTGTTATCCCAGTTAAGGCCACTTTAGACCGGTCAGCATGTGAGAGAGCCGCCCTAAAACCAGCAGAGCTGCCTACCTGGTCCACAGCTGAGCTTGGATGCATGGGAGAATCCAGCTAGAAGCAGAAGGAACTGCCCAGCTCATCGTGAATGCAAAAGCAGAAATAAACTGTGGCTTTAAGCTGCTAAATTTAGGGATGTTTGCTGTTGAACGATTCCCATTCCTGGTGACCCCATGTGCACTAGAGTTGAACTGTGCTCCATAGTGTTTTCAATTGCTGATTTTTCAGAAGTAGGTCACAGAGTCTTCCTTCCTGGACAGGGGTACCTCTGGGTGGGCTTCAACCTCCAACCTTCACTTAGCATCTGAGAGCTTTAACTGTTTGCACCAATGGTGGACATCAGAAGAATTATACTTTCCCTTTTACATACTGTAGTAGACATGTGTTTTATTTTGTTTCTTTAAGCTTCAATAAAAAGCTTTGAAACTAGCCAGTGTCCCTCCTGGGAATATTAAAAAAAGAACTGCTAACATTCCCATGATTAAATAACCACATCCAAGCTCACATCTTATCTCCCTAAATGTAGTTACTTTTCTGCTTGAATAACTTCAAAAAGATAAAACCTTCATCTGACTACCCTCTTATTTCCCTGTTTGTAGTTACTTTTAAGGTCAACTGCCCAGGGTTATGCCAACAAGAGAACTGGGTCACTGCTGAATGACTCCATCCCGTAGTAAATCCTGCCTAGGAACCAAAGAGCTCATGCCAAGGAGCTAAAATGCCAGACACATGTCATCAAAATATATAGCCAGACCCAGTATGGGAACAAAGAGTCCAACCCCCGATTCCATGCCAAGTCTCAGCCTTGCCCCTTTTTAAATATGCATGATATTTCCCAGGAATTTAACCAATATGTGTAACTCCCCCTTTCCTACTTAGTATAAAACTTAACACAGCCCTTTGCTCGAGGAAGCACACTTTGGAGGAATCTATCCCCTCTGTCTCCGTGTGTACCGATACATAATAAAAACTCTTGCTTCTCATCTCACCTATTTCAAAGACTGGCTGTATGCGGCAGGCGGCATGAACGTTGCTTAGGTGTGCAGTCACAGCACTACTCAGCAACCCCGTTCACTACAGCACAATACCTAACTGGTACAGACTCTGTAACAAAAACCCCACTGTCATTGAGTTGATTCCAACTCACAACGACCCTAGAGGACAGACTAGAACTGTCCCGTAGAGTTTCCAAGGAGCACCTGGTAGATTCAAACCATCAGCCTTTTGGTTAGCAGCCATAGCACTTAACCACTATGCCACCAGGGTTTCCAACTCTGTAACAAAGGACCCCAAACACCAAAGCAGCCTCCTGGCTTTCAGTCCACATGGGTCAGTGATTGATGAGGGAGCCTCTCGCTTCCCAGTAGACACACTGTGTACCCATGATGTTGAAGGGGTGGACACAGGGGCTTCAGAGAAGGAAAGAGGCTCGACTGAGATGAGAGGCCAGTAGGTAAGGGGATTGCTCAAAGACAGTACTTAGTTGGGTTTTACACCCCACATAAAAATTCTGAAGTCAGTGACTAATTTGTCACTTTTGGGGTTGTATGATCCTCACAAGTCCACTGTGGTTGGCTGGTTCAGTTGTCTGATCTGCTGAGCAGGAGAATACGAGCCAGACACTCAGTCTTCAAGATGGCTGGGACAACATATGTCCTCATGATCCTGAGAATGAGGGGAGTGGGAGGAGAGAGAAAGAGGAGAAGAAAGAAAAGAGAGAGAGGGGAGACTGAGAGAAGAAAGTATGAAAGAGATAAAGGAAAGTGAGAAAGAAATCCATTTTACAGGCACAGAAATGGAGGCTGAGAAAGACGAACCAACTTGTCCAAGATCACACACTGATTCACTGAGTCCTTCAGCAAATGTTCATTGAGGACCTACGGGACACCAGCACTGTCTCAGGCACTGCAGATACAGCAGTGAACAAGACCAAACTCCTTCCTTTATGCAGTTGACGTTCTAGCGGGAGGAAGGCAATCAATAAACACACACACACCCCCCTTCATAAATTAAGATGAAAAATAAAGCAGGGTAGGGGCATAGAGAGTGAGCATGGATGGGGTGCTGGTGAAGGACCAGGACTGGGGTGAGGCAAGTGAGGTCCTGGGGTGCAGACTTTAAGAAGGGAAGTGCTTGCATGATCCTGACAGTGAGTGCTCCCTTAGATTTTGTACCCGCCTCAGCTGCCTCATCCTCATCCCAGTCCTGGCCTGTGATGTACTATTGTGACTGTGTGGTCAGGGAAGACCTATCCGAGGATGTGACATTGTGCAGAGACCTAGAGGAAGAGAAGGGGAGAGGCATTCAGGAATCTGGGAGAAGGGCATTTGGGGCACAGGCACAGCACATCCTCACCTCATTAGAGCAGGAACGGGAGTGTCTGGTGTTTGGGGGGCAGTGGAGGAGTGGTAAGAGATGGGTCTGAAAGGTAGGGGGGTTCAGGGCAAATGTGCAGCCCTGTGCTGGTGATGTCACTAGGTACGGCTTTTCTAGGACTTTGGCTTTTCCTGAGAGAGATGGGTTTCTTGGGAGGTGTGGCTTATGAAGAGGCCTGAGAATGGTGAGGAGCTGCCACAGTCATCAGCAGAGATGGTTGCGGGGTGGCAGAGGAGGTGGTGAGAAGAGGCCATATTTTAGATAGGATTCAAAGGAAAAGCTGCCAGGACTTGCTGAGGGAGTAGAAGTCGGGGGTAGGGGTGAGAGAAAGAGAAGGGTCAACAAAGTCTCCAGTTTTTGGCCCAAGCACCTGGATAAACAGATGTGCCTTTCCTCTGCTGTTGAAACAGCAGGTTTGAGGGAGGTGTCCTCAAGAAAAAGGAACCCACAAGCTCTTTTGGAGACTCTGGGCTGCTCTAGAATGTCCGATACCGAGCTGTGTGAGCTCCAGACTCCCAGCAGCTACTCAGTTGAACCCCTTCAAGACGAAAGGGGCTCGAGTCCAGCAGTGGAGGGTGATACTGGGTGTGGTAGGGGACTGACTCTTCATTCGAGGCCACTGGGGTGCCGCCCTCCTCTGCTGGATGGCAGGGAGAAACTCCACAAGGTGAGGAGACCAGACAACAGAACTGCGGTGGCTTTTGACACCTGGAGTGTTTGCACGTTTCTAAAGTGGGCTCGTGGCGCCCTCTGGTGGCCAGTTTAGCTCCTCGCAGCCCTCTGCTACCCAGCCCACAGAACCCGCAGGGTGACGCAGCGCGGTAGACCCCCGAATCCCAGCCAGGAGGAACTTGTCTCAAGTTCTGAACTGGGGCAAATGACTCCCCCGGCACCATTTCATACCACAGCTCCCTGAGTCTCCCAGGTAGGGTTCAAGATCTCCACCTCAGAAGAGGAAATCGAGGGGCAGGAAGGGGCACGAGCTCTGGAGAGGGGTGCTGCTGGAAGGCCAGGTCCCGTTTTGCTTTCTGCTGATTTTCACTCTTCTTCCTCTTGGCTTTTTATTAATCTGTTATTATTATTTGCTTTAAGTATATTTGAGAAAATAATATCTATGGGAAAAGTAGCAGTTCAAGTTATAGGGAAAGGTATAACCCAAACAAACCCACTGCCGTTGGGTCAATTAGTTTCCAAGGAGCGTCTGGCAGATTCGAATTGCCGACCTTTCTGTTAACAGACATAGCACTTAATCACCAGATTATAAGGGCTTCTGGGGAAAGGTATACACTTTGAAAAATAAGCCTCCTGCCTACTCCTGTTTCTCTTCCTAGAGGCAGCCGCTGTCCAAAACCCTGGAGTCATAATGGTCAGGCGCTACCTCTGCGAACCCAAAGATCAGCAGTTCAAATCCACGAGGTGCCCTTTGGAAACTACGGGGCAGTTCTACTATGTCCTATACTGTCCCTATGAGTCAGAATTGACCTGATGGCAATGGCTTTGCTTTTTTGGCTTCCTGAGACTCAATATGCATCCTTACAACTGAAACTGGTGCAAACAGTTTGTGCTCAGTTACTAGCCAAAAGACTGGGTCTGGAACCCACCCGGTGGTGCTGTGCAAGAAAGGCCTGGCAAATGGCCTCATAGAGATCACAGCCATCGAAAGTCTCTGCAGAAGTTCTCTGTCACACATGGAGCTGCCAGGCATCAAACTCAGTGGGGATGGGTTTGGTTTTTGGGTTTTACTTTGTGCTGGGCACGCTGGTCATTTCTGCCTCCTGAATCTCTTCACAACAACCAGAGCAATCTTGTTAAACTCTACCAGGTCAGATACTTAAGTTTGTAAGCTCATCCTAGAAGAAGTGCTGCATACCTCATTGCGGAATATCACTGTGGTGACCTTTGAAGTATTCCCCTTGGGAAGCTATGCACCGATGCCAGCGCCTAGTCCACCCTTCAAAGCACTTTTTCTAGGATGAGTTTGCCAATGTAATTGTCTGATCTCATATAATGGAAGCCTTGAAGGACATTCCACTGCTTTGCAGGGTGGACTAGGCACTGGTGTCAGTGCACAGCTTCCCAAGGGGAGTACTCGAGGGTGACTGTAATGATATTCAGCACTGAGGTACGTAGCACTTTTTCTAGAATGAGTTTGCAAACTTAACCGGTAGCCCCATAGGGCAGACTCTATCCCTTCTCTAATCAAAGCCTTCCCATGTCTTCCATCTCACTCAGAGTAAACGCCAGCCCAAACCCAACCAAAACCCACCACTGTCAAGTTTCAAACTCACAGTGACCCCCTGGGTCTTCTAAGGCTATAAATCTTTAAGAAGCAGATGGCCACATCCTCCCCTGTCCCTACCAGGAGCCACTGGCAATGTATGGTTAGCAGTTGAGTGCTTTAACAACTGCACCAACAGTGTCAAGGGTAGAACTGACTCCCAGAGTATTCAAGGAGCGCCTGGTGGATTTGAACTGCTGACCTTTGAGTAAATGCCAAATCCTTCCAACAACCCTAACCTGAACCTAAGGTGGAGAAGCAGAATGCTGACAGGCCACAGGGTTGGCAATCAACATCACAGAATAATATGCATGTTGTTTAATAAGAAATTGATTTGTTCTGTAAACCTTCACCTAAAATACAATCAATCAATAACCCAGACTTGGGCCTCTCCCTCTTAAGCTCTCTGACTTCATTTCCTGTCACTCCCTTCCTCCGCTGCAGCCACATTGGAACTCCCACCTTGAGGACTTTGCAATGGCTCTTCCCTCTGCCTAGAAGGTTCCTCCCCCAGAAAGCCACATGACTCACTTCCATCAGGTTTTCACTCCAATGTTTCCTTCTCAGTGAGGCCTGCTCTGACCACCGTCTTTAGTACTGCAAGCTGGCTGCCCCCCAACCTCCCCAGCTCCCTTTACTCTATTTATTCCTTTTCCTATAGTACATCACCTTCTAAATTTGGAGTCTCTGAATGATGCAAACAGTCAACACACTCGACTGCTAACCCGAAGGTCAGAGATTCCAGTCCACCATGCGGCTCCTTGAAAGAAAGGCCTGGCAAACTACTTCTGAAAAATCAGTTGCTGAAAATCCCGTGGAGGACAGTCCTATCCTGGTACATACACGGTTGCCATGAGTTGGAGTTGACTACGTGGAAACCCCAGTGGTGTCGTCACCAAGAGCTACAGTGGCTAAGCAGAAGGTTGGCAGCTCAAATCTGCCAGGTGCTCCTTGGAAACTCTTTGGGGCAGTTCTACTCTATCTTATAAGGTTGTTATGAGTGGGAATCAACTCAACAGCAGCGAGTTGTGTGCTTACTGGCTAAGATACATTTAGTATACCTTATTGCTTACTCTGTGAGTCTCCGTATTAGAATATCAGTTCCATGAGGGCAAGGATGGCTGTGTTTCATTTATCCCAAGTATTCAAGTACCTGGCACGTGGTGAGTGTTCAGTACATAGTTTTTGAACGAACGTAAAATCACAAACCTAAGTCAATTGCTGGTTTACACCTTTTAAACTGCAGTCAACAGGTCACCCTCTCTTGCACACCTCAAGTACTTAAGACAGTTCATCATCCTAAGGACTATTTCAAAATTCCCCCTGAACTAACACTGCCTCCAGTCATCCACTCTTCCTACTTTTTTAGGCCTGTTGGTATACAGCCTCTCTCATTCGACAAATCTAGTTATTCTTTCGTTCTCTTCTGAGTTCTTTTCATAGGTTTCCCATCTGCTGGGCCCGTGACTCTCAAAGGACTCCTGTGACACCAGATTGGCCCATCATACCTCCTACAGTGTCGTTTGATTGAGTTGACGTAGCTATAAGGCATATGAATGATACCTCCCCTTCTTTTTCTTTATTTAACATTTATATAGTCCTTCCCATGTGCCAGGCACTGTTCTAGCACTTTCTAAGTATTAGCTTTGCATTATGTTCAGTAGTCCCCTCTCCCCCAAAACTTCTGTCCTTCCTGGAATCTCAGAATGTAAATTTATTTGGAAGTATGGTCTTTGTGGATGTGATTGATTTAAGTAAGATGAGGTCATCTGGGACTGGATAGGCCCTAAATCCAGTGACTAGTGTTCTTACAGAAAGAGAGGAGACGCAGATGCAGACCGAGAAACAGGGAAGCTGGCTGTGTGAAAAAGGAGACAGAGACGGGGGCGGGGGTGTGTGTGTGGTGGTGGTGGTTACGTTGCCACCAACCAGGAAGCACCAAGGTCTGCCAGCAACCTACAGAGGGTAGAAGCAGCAAGGAAGGATTCTTCTTTATAGCCTTCCAAAGAGCATGGCCTGGCTGACACCTTGATTTTGGACTTCCAGTCTTCAGAACCACAAAAGAACAAGTTTTTGTTGCTTGAAATCACCTACTTTTGGTACTTACAAAGGGCATCCTCAAGAGACTAGTAACAACTCATTTCCTCTTCCACCCCAGCAGCAGTGACTGTTATTATCCCATTACACATTAAACTGAAGCGCAGAGAATTTGAGTGACCTGCCTGGAGCCACACAACTGTAAGTGGCAGAGCTGGGATCCAAGCCCAGGGTGGCTGGCTCCGCTGTCTGTGCTTCTCCCCACTGTGCTGTGCTTTCACCTTTTCTGACTTTCTCCCCACTCTCCTTACCTGCTGTGGAAACCTTGGTGGTGTAGTGGTTAAGAGCTATGGCTGCTAACAAAGAGGTCCACAGTTCAAATCCACCAGGCACTCCATGGGGCAATTCCACCCTGTGTGTCAGAAATGACTCAGAGGCAATGGGTTTGGCTTTTGGGGTTTTACATACATGCTTCCCTCCTCTCTTCCCCTTTCTTTCTCTGCCTTCTACTCCATCCTTTATTTCCTCCTTTCTCTGTGTCATTCCTGGCAGAAGCAGCTGCCACCTGTTGCCCTGTGCACAGCTTAGCTTGGCACCCTCTGCCCATTCAAGGCTCTTTCTCTTGATGGCTGCTCAGGGTCACAGTAACAGCAGGCACAGGCCTGGGAGCTGGGGCCTGGGCCAGCCTGAAGGGAGTGGGACCATTGGCATTCCCTGTGTCGTGTACCACACAGCTCCCCTGACGGCTACCCATGTCCTGATTTCTCTTCCTACCAGGGATTTGGATGAGATGCCAAGATGCCTTGTGCTACTCTGGACACTAAACTTAGACACTAAGATTCCAGAGAGAAACAGAGAGTACCAGAGACAGAACACTTGAAGGTGCAAGACCCCAGCAAAGAGGTCCAGCTCCCTTTGGCCTGTGGTTTTGGGCAGGGCTTCAAACCAGTTCAGCCACGGCCAAGGAAGCAAAACTAGAACAGACTTGAATTTTTAAGAAAATACATATTTTTTAAACTGTACTTCATGTAAAAGTTTACAGAGCAAATTAGTTTCTTATGCAGCAATTAATATGCATATTCTTTTGTGACACTGGTTACCAACACCACCGCATGTCAACGTTCTCCTATTCTTGACCTTGGTTCCCTATTACCAGTTTTCCTGTTCCCTCCACCCTCCTTGTCCTTGACCCTGGGCCGGTGTGTGATGTTATGGGCCTGTCTAATTTGTAGCTGAAAGATGAACCTCCAGAGTGACTTCAGTACTGAATTTAAAGGGTGCCTGGGGCCATACTTTGGGCGTTTCTCCAGTCTCTGTCACACCAGTAAGTCTGGTCTTTTTCTGAGTTAGAATTTTGCTTTATATTTGTCTCTCACCATGGCCAGGACCCTCTGTTGTGATCCCTATCAGAGCACACTGTGGTGGTAACTGTGCACCATCTAATTGTGCTGGACTCAGTCTGCAGGAGGCCGTCGTAGTTGCAGTCCTTTAATTAGCCCCTTGGACTAATATTTCCCATGAATTTTTAAAATCTGGGTCAACCAGAATAATAAGTGGAACAGGGAAAATTGCAAGTCAAAGCCCTGTTGGAAACTTAATCTCCCTCTTAGGAAGCGAGGCCGTGTACTCACTGTACTGCAGTTGCTTGCCTTGCCCATTGGGTTTTGAGCTGAATCAGAAACAGTGGTGCTCTGCTCAAAGTTGGCCGTCGACTTCGCGGCTTTAGACTTGGGTTGCTCTCTAGCTTTCTGCCAGTCATCCACTTTACTCATCAGGCACCTAAAAGGGCTCACCACAATCTGAGTCTCCCATACGAGGCTGCCAATCTTTCCCATTTCAGTTATCGTTCCAGCTCACCCACATTTTAAAACTTTGGGTCTGTTCTGGTTTTGCTTCATTGACCATTACTGAACTGGTTCGAAGGCTTGATTCTGGGAACCAGAAGCTTCCTGGTATCACTCTAGGAGTGAACAAATTTTTCTAGATTTTCAGAGGACTCCTGTTCTTCCCCATAACCATGCGTTTGCATATGATGGCCCTACCCAGGCCCTTCACCACTTCCTCTACCTGAATTCCCACAGGTGAGTAGTTAACTTCTCCTCAGACACCAGAGGAAACCCTGGTTAAGTGGTTAAGTGCTACATTTGCTAACCAAAAGGCAGTCGTTCAAATCTGCAGGTGCTCTTTGGGAACTGTATGGAGCAGTTCTACTCTGTCCCATAGGATCATTCTGGGTCAGATTCAACTGGATGGGAGTGGATTTGATGCCAGAGGAAACCCTGGTGGCATAGTAGTTAAGTACTATGTCTGCTAACCAAAATTTGGCCATCAAATCTACCAAGCACTCTTTGGAAACTCTATTGGGCAGTTCTACTCTGACCTATAGAGTCACTATGAGTCGGAATTGACTTGACAGCGGTGGGTTTGGTTTTAATTTACCACTGCCAGATCCTGCACACATGTGCAAACTCCTCTTTTTGAACATGGTCTGTGTTCCCTGTGGGCCTCCTCCAGGAAGACTGCCCTGACTTATTCTCCTCTCACCCTCTTTTTCTGTTCCAGGTACATGGTTCGTGCCTGGGGAATGGTGAGAGATGCAAGAAGCTTAGGATACCAGGCTGGGCCTTGGGGGCAAGGAGGGTTACAAAGTCCTGAAGACAAGATGACTCTGGGCTCAATATTTGCAAGTTCTGTGACCTTGGGCAAATCACTTAGCTTTTCTTTGCTTCAGATTCTTCATCTGTAGAAATGGAAAGGACATTAATTTGTATCTTATAGGGTTGTGTGAGCATTAAATGAGTCAAAATACTTAAATCACACGAAACAGTGCCTGGCATACACTAATCCCTCAGTAAACATTAGTCATTATTATTGTTATTTTAGAAATGGGAATAAGAATTGTTGGATGGATTAGATAACATATTGAATGTGGAAGTGCTTTTTTTAAAAAAATAAACTGTGAAGCACACAGGCAGGAAGGTCTTTGTTACTGTCATTGTTAAAAATATCAATAGAACATCAGTGAGTCATTTTCAAACAATAGGTTAGTTTAACAAGTATAAAAAAGTCTGTCTTGAGCATTCTGTTCTTTTAAGAGCTGTGTATATGGGATCAAATACACAACCACCACTGGAAAGATAAGATAGGAACCTTGGGGGCTCTGAGTTTATGTTACTGAGAAAGAAACAGAAAAGGAGAGCTAGAATGGTAACACAACTTAGAGAATGTAATCATTGTCACTAAACTGCGCAGGTAGAAACTGTTGAATCGGTATATGTTTTGCTGTGCAGATTCTTAACAATGAAATAATTTAGAAGGAAAAAAAATTAGAACATCAGTTACAAAGCCATGGTTTCCAGACTTAATTCACAAGCTGCAGGCCACATTGCCACGGCTTTTTTTGAGCAAACCAAATAGTGATACTGGTTTTCATAGATAAAAAAGTGCCAGGCAAATGATGGTTTAATAAAAGATTCATCCTGTGACCCCAGTGATATTGCTGCTTGTACGTGTGACTACAAAACCTATTGTCATGAGTAGGGGGGCCATCTCCATGGTAGCTAAAGGTAACATCCTCTCATTTACTCCTCATAAAAACCTTAGAATGTGTAGACATTATCCTCATTTTAAAGATGGTACCAAGGATCAAAGTGAAACCAGAGGCTGAAATCACCTCCATGTCAGAGGTGCTCAAAACTAGGGATCTGAGAGACTTTGTTTCAGATCACCTCTTAACACAAAAGATGGGACCTCCACACTGCATAAGACCCAGGCAGTGATGGGGCCCTCTGTACTCTCCACTATAGATTCAGTGCACCATAGATAATCAAAGACTCTTTTTGTCTTGATAGAACCAATGATAAAAGAATCAGGCAAGAGGCCTGGAGGATGGAGAAGTAACTTGTGTTTGAGCATTATTCTTCTAGGTTACTGGCCAGACCAGTCTCATACCACTCTTTTCCGTGATGGCTGGTGACAGCCTGCGAGACTGTGAAGCAAACCTCCACCCCGTCAACCTGTACCCAGCTGACCTCCTCTGCCCAGTCTGCCTCCACCCAGCTGACTTCCACTCAGTCTACTCCCAGAAGCCCCAACTGCCCACATTGTTCCCTCTATCTGCATGTGGTCTTTCACTTTAAATACTCAGACTCTGCCTGACCAATCTGGACAGGATCTGAGGATGAGACTATCTCCCCGTCCCTTTGCAATGCCAGCTTGCAAATGAAACCTTTGATCCCACCCCCCAAAACTCCTGCCTCAGTGAATTGACTTTTTGCGGCAGATAGCTGAACCCCCAGGCTTTTCCAGTAACAAATACTTAAGACTGACAAACTTGAATTCCAAAGCCCAACCCATCACGCTCTGCTGCTTTTGCTTCTGGAGGCGAGTCACTGCTAAGCCCAACATCCCACCAGCACTGGAATTAAGTTTTGTCTCTGTGTACCCTGTGGTTCCCAGCACAGTGCTGAGCACAGAGTAGGTGCTCATTTGAACATATTGTGCATCCACTGGATATGTAGCAGGAGAAAGATAAGCTTGGCCCATGGAACAGAAAACACCTCGAACACCTTCTTGTTTGTAGAGGAAGAAGCTGTTTATTAGCTATCAGTGCAGCACATGGACTCAAGTCCGAAAAATAGCCACACACCCCGTTCTGTTATCAGACATATCTATTTATACGTTTTTCCAGGAAAGCAATTTTCACATGGTCTCTTAATTGGCAGTTACAGGTATACAGATTTTCATGTTGCATTTCTATTGGTCCAGCATATTTAAAGAGGCACCTGATAAGCAATTGGCATTGTTACATGGGAAGAAGCTTCCCCCTCCTTAGAAACTGGGCTTATCAAGGATTTCTGTGGGAGGGAGGAGGGAGCATCTTGGGCTGGTGCCGGAGAGAGGCATCTGGACTTTTACCTTCTCCTTAGAAACTGAGCTCATCTCAGAGTTTCTATGGGGGCGGAGGGATGCTGGTGGCTGAACCCTAATTTAGGCATCAGGCAGAAAATAGGCATTGATTCTAATAGGGTTTGTGATGTTCCTGCCAAAGCAAACTGGTGCCTTCTTATCTAAACAGTATAACAAGGTGAATTCACCTCTCCAGGAGGAAAGTATATAGGCCTGGGTGTGGGTGCAGAGGTCACATTCAGCAGGCCATACCCATTGTTTTTGAAGGCCTCATGTCATGCATTCCAGCTGTTTTCAGCTGTTTATAATCACTCATTCACAGGCTCTCAAGTCCTGCACCCAGGCCTTCTGGAATTTAAGTGGTATTTTCTTAAAAGCTTTTTCTTCGTCTCTCAGATACATCTTCTCATTCCAGGTGCACACCCTTATATGGTCCCATTCTGAGTTTTTCCACATCTCAACTCTTAAAGTCTTCCAGTTCTATCCCTCAAGGACTCTGACTCTTTAATTAATTTAGAACTGCAAGTGGGGGTCGGGTAGGTGTTAAAGACTCCCTCGCTGACTCCTGACTCATTCACCAGCATGATGAACTAACTATAAAAAACCCAACCCATTGCCATCAAGTCGGTTTGACTCAGAGTGACTCTATGGGACACAGTAGAATTGTCACCGTAGGGTTTCCTAGGCTACAATCTTTAAGAAAACAGGTGGTCTCATCCCATGCCCCCAATCCACAGGTACTGGAGTTTATACCACCTGTCACAAGGCCAATCACTGACTGAGACAGGAGGTTGCCAAAAGCCAAGTGCTATCAATTCGGATCCGACTCATGGCGACCCTAGGGGCCAGGGTAGAATTAAATCAAAGATCTTATTTGTGTGCCAGCTTACACAAAGTGGCAGAGGGGATAGCTCCCGAAAATCTGCCCAACCCATTGTTTCATGCAAGGGTTTTTAAAAGGGAGAGGCTTCATGTTAAAATCAGAGGTAGGGAATTCAACCGGTTAGGGAAGATGCTTTGAAGAGGAATCAATCCTTTTGATTTTCCTAGACTGTTGACCGATAAGGCATCAGGAATCACCTGGGCCTGCACTCTCACAGGCCATTAGCAGTCTTCAGGGCCATGAGCATTCCGCCACCTGGAAGAGAAAACCCCAAACAAATCATTGGCCGTACCCTCCCTAGTTTCTAGTCTACGTTGTCAATTCGGCTGGAAGCCCAGTTACCGGGTCAGGAGGTACTGCCCCCGGCCGACAGGCAAGTTGCTGAATTTTTGCCAGTGTTTTTTCAAGGCTGTGAGTTCTCCTCTTAGTATCGCCATCTGGGCTCTGAAAAGTGAGTGTAATGTTTCCCAAAGGGGGATGGGGCAACTGCTTTGTAGCAAAGCCGCTCAGGCCTCTAGCCTCACTTTCCCCTTGTTGTTACAAGAACTATGCTTTTCAGGCCTCTGGTTTCACAGGCTGCTTCCAACTGCCCACCTTGTGGTTAACAATCGAGCACTTACACCAGCGCACAACCAGTAAGCCTTACTTACGAAGAACTATCCAAACACAAAAAAATCCACTTCCAGGCTGTAAATGTCTACGAAACCGACTGCCACATCTTTTTCCCCGCGGAACTGCTGATAGCTTCCAACAACCACAGCCCCCGGCTTTAACCACTGAAACCCGTCCCCCTCCCTTCTTATGGCGCCTGCGCAGAAGCCTCTCGGTGCTCCATAGTCGGGTCCAGTGCGTTCCTGCCCCGCCCCTCGAAAGCTCGGCGCTCCACTGGCCAGCCTGCCTCCCGGTTTGGGAACCGCCCCTGCAGGCGCGCCTGCCGAGTACCGAGCGGAGGATGGTGGTGGCTGCTGCAGTAGTGAGACGGCACTGAAGGCCCACAGCGCCGGCGGGAGGGCCTGGCAGGCCTGCGCGCCCGCGGAACCCCAGCAGGTTCCTGAAGCCAGGTGGGGTCTGAGGAGCGGAGGCGCAGCGCCACTCCGGAACCGCGACGGGCTGGCCGTGCGGACGTGGCAGTGCGTGGTTGTGATGGTTGTGACATGCGTGCTGGGAGAAGTGGCTCTTGGGCTGTGCGTTTCGCTTGTTTGTGCTTGTGATGATTGGGTTCTGTGTGGTTATGCGGTTCGCCTACAGTGCGTTTGGTTATGCGGCCGAGAGGTGGGTGGTCATCACCCGAATGCTTGGTTATGTGAGGTTGAGGCATTTGTGTGGAGTTGTTTGTGGAGTTGTGTTGTGTCTGTGCGACGTGTGGAGTTGTCGTGTCTGTGCTCCACAGGGATTGGGTCTGTGATTCTACGACATGCCCATTATCGCGGTGAGTTATGTGGGTTAGTGGTTGTATGCGGTCTCGAGGCAGTGGGAGTGCAGCTGTGGGTTATGTAGTCTGTGAGGAGCAGTCAAGCAAGACGCATAGTTGCCGGATACTTGGATGTCATTTTGTTATTGCTTAGGTGATTTGGGTTGTGAAGCTCGCAATCGTGTGCACTTATGATCGAGAGGTCTGATTTGATGGTGTGTGTCTGGTTGTATGATTTTAGGATTTGTTAGTTCAGTCGTGGACTTTCTGCATGTAAGTGCCAAACCCTGAGGATACGATGGTAGGGAAGATACATGTACTGTCTGCCCTCGCAGAGCGTGTAGTCTTGTGTGTCTGCTCACTTGACGTATGTACATGTGAGTATCAATCGAGAAGGACGTTGTGAAGCTGCAGTGCAGGCCCCTGACAGGTGGAGGGTGTGCCTCCTGAGAAGGTCTGGAGGAAGTGAGGTTTGCGCTGGAATGTGAAGGGTGTGTGCCAGGGAGTGCCTGTGTGGGGGTAGGTGTCTGATTTGTGGTGGTTGTGAGTGAGTGTATGGGAGGGAAGGGGACTGGACAGGGGACAACAGAGACCGTGGGTGGCTGTTTCAGTGACTGACTAGAAAAGGGGCTGGGAATTGCATTCATGCACCCATAAAGCTGCTTGTATTAGCTTGTATTGTTGGCTGCTGGTGGCGAGCTCATTGCACAACAGTGTGAAATGCTGCCTGGTCCTGTGCCACCCCCATGATCAGCTGTGGATGGGACCATTGTGATCCACGGGGTTTCATTTTCTTATTTTCAGGATCAGGCCGTGCGTTTCTTTCTAGTCTGTCTTAGTCTGGAAGCTCCCCTGCAACCTGTCCAGCATCATAACCTGTAAGGCTCTGCTAGCAGATGGGTGGTGGCTGCACTAAGATATGTTGGCTGGGATTCTCCTGTGCGGAAGATGAGAACCACCAGTGCTTCTTAGCTAGAGGAAAAAACTAGAACCCGGGGTCTCCAGTTGATTATTTTCCAGGTCACTGACACTGTTTAGGTCCAGGGACCAGTAGGTCCTTCTTTGACAGTCCTCTGAACAAGTCCATCCATTGCCCCTCACTGTAGCCAATGGTTTATGGCTAGAGATTCCTGAGGAGAAGGAGTTTTGTTTTTGTGGAATGATTTTTGTCTGGATTCTCCGTATGGGTGGGAATTTTTCTTAGGTGACCTTGGGAGTGCCTTTGACTCAATAAGCTAGAAAATATAACCTGTTCAGTCTTGAAATCTTTTTATTTTTGAAGCAGTGAGAACATTAGCTTGTTGCTCAACTGGCATTTAGGTTTATAAAATGTAGTAAGCTCCTTGATGAGAAAGTGCTCTGTAAATGTAAAACACAAACCAGGTTTTCCACATCATTACGCTGGGTTTTGTAATGCCCCACCTTTGACTGACGTGGATTTCTTTTTTTGTTTGTTTGGTTTTGTTTTGGTGTGGTGTTTTGTTTGTGTGTTGTGTAGGACAGGCACTGTGTCTTCTTTGTCTTTACATCCCTGGCGCAAATGCTTTGCAAGTAGCAAAAACTCAATATATGCAGTTGATTTAATGATAAGGGTAATCAAAAACTTCTACCTGCTGATGAGTACTTTAGAAATTTCCTCAGTGGTCATGGTGGCATACAAATTAGGAAGCTGGACTATTTGAAATAATGTCAACAGAGTTGCCTTGGTATTGTGTTTGCTTTTGAAGTTGAATTTTCCTTTTATGTCTTCGAGAATGTCTTTTTGTCTGCTTCATTGAGTTTCCACTGTCCAGCAACACTTTCAAATCCTAGAAGGCTTTGTGTCTTGGTTTAATGACTTGAGAAAGTGGTTTGCTTTCTTAAACTTGGAGGGAACATATATTAAGGACCTTTGTTGAACTGTGAAAAGAACAAAGAATTTTTAATTGCTGCTAATTTGCCAATTGGCCTTTTCCCTCCTTTTTCTTTCCTTTCTCAGGGCTCTTGCTATTCCAGAGAGGAAACCTCATCCAGGGCCACAATGTCACTTCCTCATCATCAATATGCTGCTTGGTTAAGCTGATGCTGCAGGAGGCCTGGCCCCTTGTGGAGGAATTGAACTGCCTCTTGGCATGAGGCCCCTGTCTTGTTGGGGTTGAGAGGACACTGCCATGGCTTCCCTGGATGACCCTGGGGAAGTGAGGGAGGGTTTCCTGTGCCCCCTGTGCCTGAAGGACCTGCAGTCTTTTTATCAGCTTCAGTCACATTACGATGAAGAGCACTCAGGGGAAGATCATGATGTCAGAGGACAAATTAAAAGTAAGATGCACACGTTGCTGGTTTTCATCAGCTTCTATGTTACCACCAGAATATGAAAATAGTTTCAGATACATTGGTATAACTGTAGCAAAGACATGCCTGGTATTGTTCAAAGTTCTTTCTGTGTATGAATTTAATGTTCACTGTAGGAGTCTGATTATGAGCCTCATTTTATTGATGAAGATACCAGACAAGGAGCGATTAGGCAGCTTGCCTAAAGTCACACAGTGAGACAGAGGTTTTGAACCTAGGTGAGCGTCATCCCTGCAGTCTGCTGTCACTGGCTAGTCCGCTGGAGTTATCTAACCACAACCCTTGGAGGTTTGGGGAGTGGAATTCTTCCCTTATGAGCTCATCTACCTGTCATAAATTGAATCCTTCCTGCCGTCTTTCCTTCTACAACTAGACTTTGCCTTCTACAGCCCAGGAAAAAGAAGGCCACGTTGGAAAAGTTGAGAGAAACAACCCCAAAAGTTAAAACTTGGCTCCTTTGAGCTTCCAGAGGCTCAGATCTTGAAAAGTTGAAGAAATAATTGTTTCCTTTTTAAAATAGACTATTTTTTACAGCAGTTTTAGATTTACAGAAAAATTTTGCAGAAATTTTTGCACATTGTCCGAAAGTTTTGCAAAGGTAATTTTGACTACACAGTGTTGTATATCCTAGACTTCACATTCTTACTCTCAAATAAGGTGCAACTCTTATGGAACTCCCTTGCCTAGTCATTGAGCTAACCTGTGTCTCAGATGGCAGCATTTTTGAAGATGATGAGATGCAGTGTTTACAATTCCTCACAGTTCTTTGTTGGATGGGAGAAAAGGGAATGTTTCTTAAGTGAACTTTGGCCTTTAAACATGTGACTCATGTGCATCCCATAATTGATATTTTTCCCTGGAGTTCCATCCCATGTCTCACTTCTCAGTTCAGATGGCTAAAGGCATCAACAGCTACCACCCCAAAACATGACAAGGTCAGACATTTTTAAAATCCTGAGGGCTGTGATGGATGGGGTAGCTTCTGACTATGAGAGCTGGAGCAGAGCCGTAACTGTTAGGAGCTCCCACCCTCCAAGATAGCACTGTGTTTTATAGCTTGTAGAGTTCTTTCGCATACATATTCCTTTGACTCTCCCAGCAACCCAGCAGGAAGGTGGTTACTCTTGTGTTAGAGACAGTAAGTTAGGCCCAGAGATATTGAGTAGCTGTCCAGCTTACACAGGAATTGGCACAGCAAGGCCTAGCCCCCAGCTCTTAAGGCAGCTTCAGATTCAGAGCTGTTCTTCTCACTCAGGCATCACTGATAATGTCAGGCTCCGTAATCCAGTTACAGTATGCATTGCAGTTTCCTGCAGGAAAGAAAAAGAAAAAGAAAAAGAAAAAAAGCAGATGACGGCTGATTCCCTGCATTCCCTTTGACCACCTGATGGGCCTCTGATTTTCAGTGAGTCTGCAGTCTTGGTGTCAGCTACACTGAGTCATACACCATAGTATCGCTAAGGCTGATGATCTAATGATGCCACTCAGAAGAGAGGTTAGAGAATGCTCTCAGCTGCCTGCGACGAGCCTTTTTTTAGAGCAAAATGTTTAAAATTATTTAATAAATAATAGATATGAAAATCTATTCAGGGGTAATAGAGTGGGCTACTAATTTAAAAGTCGACACCTTAAACCCATTCAGCTGCACTAATGAAGAAAGGCCTGGCTACTTGCTTCCATAAAGATTAAAGCCGTTTGCTCCTGTGGGACAGTTCTACTCTGTAATACATGAAGTCACTGTGAGTTGGAATTGACTCAGTGACAGTGGGTTTGGTTTGGTTTAGGGTAGGGTGGAAAGAACACTGCTTTCGGAGTAAGATCTGGGATTGAATACCGGCTTTTTCCCTTAGTAGTCCTGTGATTCTGGAAAAGAGATTTTTTTCTTTCTTTATACTTTTAGTCTTTTAATGCAAAAATAGGTGATACAGTTGATAGACATGAAATGAAATTTTGTTTCTTGTGGAAGAATCTTGAAAACAGAAGATCTTGTTTTCTCTTCTTTAGCCTCTTTACCTCAGAAGAACTAGGATTGAATCTCGTGTCCGTTCAGTCCCCTCAGGCCTTGAGGCAGGAGGAAGTTCTGGTGTATGTCAGAGTCTTCTGTGTTTCACAATCAGGAAAGCAAAGTTTTAAAGGCTGACATCAGAGATTTTTGAAAAGCTATGCAAAAGTACATCATCTTGCCATTTGGTCTGAATTCTTAGAAATTTTATGACTTTTCTAATTTTAAGCAAGTGAAATGTTAATGCCAAAAAAAAGACCTAAGGTTTCTGTCAGGGTTTGGAGCCTTTTTGTTTTTTCGTTTTTTAAATGCCCTCTCAGTGATTTCAGCTTCACTTTAGCACATTTTCTGTTAAGTTGAAGAAGCAGCAGTTCAGAATCAGCTGTGGCTTCTGCTTTCTAAGTGTTTTTAAAAATATAAGAGATTGCTCTTAATTGGCCCCCTCTTGAAGGGCTACACCCACATTAGGAATGCTGTCGACTTTTCTATGATGCCTAATAGTGGTGAAATAGTGTGGACTGCCTATGTAATTGAACACGTTTAGTTGTGTTGGCTGTCTTCAGTTTCCTGTTTGCTAGCCCCTTCGTTCAGTTGGGTGATTTCCTCTTACCCTGTTGTTAAAAAAGACTGTGTGTTTTAAAGGGCATCCTTCAGTTCTGGTACCCAGCTGCCACGGAGTTGCATCTGTTGACTCAGGGCTACCGCAAGTGTGCTGGGGTAGAACTAGGCTCCATAGGCTGTTTAGTAGCTGAGTTTTTAGAAGCAAGATTGGTAGGCCTTTCTTCTGAGGTACCTCTGGGTGGATTTGAATTTCTGACCTTTGAGTTAGCAGCCAGATGCTTAACTATCTGCACCACTGACAGACTCCTCAGTTCTGGTAGACTTTATTTTTCTAGGTGTCGGCAAAAGCCATCCCAGAATGACTGATAATCAGGGAGTTTGCTGTATTTGCTCCTCTGACTCACAGACATGCCAGTAATCTTGGCACCTTCATCACAGCCCATCCGTATCTGCGTTTACCTAGGCTTTTGAAAAACTGTGGGATGTCTGTAATGTTTGTCAAGTGATAAAACTTCAAAATCCTGGAAACTTCGTTAAAAATCTACTAAATGTAAAATTACATCATTTTGTATTAGTTTATTATTGTATCAGATTTGAATTTTCTACTGGATTCTAGTGTCTAGCAGTCACCTGGCGTTTAAGAAAATTAGTGAGTCAGAAACTTAGAATTGAGATTTTTTTTGGCTGAATCTCATTATGGAGGTAAGTTTTACTCATGAGTCCCTAGGATAAATAAATTAGTGTTGTAGAATGTGATTTTTAAAGAGCAATTATGTTAATTGAGTATGGACATAAACAAAAAAAGAAAGCCATTGCAGTAAAGCTTATTCTGATTCCTGGTGACCCTACAAGACAGATTAGAACTGTCCCATAGGGTTTCCAAGGAGCAAATAGTGGATTCAAACTGCCACCCTTTCACTTAGCAGCCATAGCTCTTGGCCGCTGTGCCACCAGGGTGCCAGTGTACACATAAGTGTGTAAATTTGTAATTCAATATGAATTTTGAAAAATGTGTATAAACTCATTTAACTATCACCCAGTTGATGTTAGGTGCCACTGAGTCCATTCTGAGCCCATGTGACAGAGTGTACCTGCCCCTAGGGTTTTCCTGGCTGTACTTTTTATGGCAGCAGATTGTGAGGTCTTCCTCCTATGGACTTGGCGGATGGATTCAACCTCTAAAACCTTTTGGTTAGCAGCCGAGCACTTCACTGTTGTGCCACTGGGGCTCCTCAGCACCCCGATTAAGATACAGGGAAAAATACATCCATCATCAGATTTAGCTCTAACACTTCTATTTAACTGGAGTATTAAATTTGGCAGTGAACAGTAATTTTGCCTGTATGTTGGCCACATAAACTATCTCACTGCTAATACTGTCTAGTAAGTCTATTGCTGTGTAGTGTCTGTAATACGGTATTTATGTACTGTTGGATTTTATTTGGGATCCAAAAATTTTTTCAGCATTTTTAAACAAAACACAATTTTTTTTCCTTTTTTTTTTAAAATTATAAATGAGTGAAAATGTACATTCCCATATAAATTTACATGCCCACCTACATGCAGCTTCCACTGCTCTCCCTGCCTGGTGACAGCACACTATTCCTCTCTGTTCCATACATGTCTCATCCTCCCAACAGCCTCCTTTCCGCTCCTCTCCACCCACTCTCCTTCCTCCAGCCAGAGGTCAGCAGGATGATATCCTATAGGTGAGTAGAACCATAAAGTGCATCCAATATGTGATCACTCTGCATTGCCAAGTCCAGTCCATTCGTGTCCGAAGAGTGGACCTTTGTTATGATTTATGGGCAAGGGCAGCATCAGGGCCAGGGGCCATGCTCCCAGGGGAACCCCGAAGCCGTTGGACCATCAATTGTGGTCTTTTAGTGGATATCTCAGGGTGCACCCCTTTTTATTCTTGTGTTGCCAGTGAGACTCAATTTAGTGAGCTCCATTGCGGCTGTCACTGGTGGTGGCCAGGCACCATCCGGTTCTTCCCAAAGCACAATTTTTAAAAATTAACTCTTGCTGTCTGAGATTTCTCTTGATTCTTTACTAGAGTTCTTCATGGGTTTATACTTGTTATTTGTTCATTTTTTTCAAGATCTTGTGCAGAAGGCTAAGAAAGCAAAGAACAGATTGTTGAAACGAGAAGGAGATGATCGAACAGAATCAGGGACTCAAGGATATGAGTCTTTCAGTTATGGAGGGGTTGATCCTTACATGTGGGAGCCCCAGGAACTTGGTAAGAAAGTTCATTCATTCATTCATTGAGCATCTGCTATGTTCTAAGTGTTGTTTTAAGAGTTGGCTGAAGAGGCATTAGAAAACCACAGTGGTCTAAGCTTGTGGGCTTTATGCCCTACTAAGGAGGGGAAAAGGGAGAGGAGTTGAGTGTCTGCTTTGTGTTAGGCGCCTCTTGAGAGTCTTTACATGCATGGCCTCTTAATCCTCACTGCATCCCAAGGGAAACTGCTCAGGGTCAAACAGCTAGTATACCTGCAGAGCAGGCCTCTCTGATGCCCAGTCGCAATCACCACTGATAGGAGTGTCTTCTGTCACATAAGATGTTATTTACTTAGTGAGAGCCACTGGTTTTTGCATTGTATCTTTCTGAAGCACATAAATATGACATCTTCTGCTTGGTTTCGTAACAATCATGCTTTGGAAGTAGTGAAAATATTCTAAAATTGATTGTGGTGATGGTTGCACAACTCTGAACATAGTAAAAATCTCTGAAGTGTATGCCTTAAGTGGTGAATGTTATAGTATGTGAATTGAATCTGATTACAGCTGTTATTAAACAGATCATGCCATATTGAGGTAAACTAGATAATCTTGCATATCCTGTAACTGGTGGGTGAGAACAATCATTATTAGAATAAAGTATTGTCTGTCCATAAAATATATAAACATTTCTTCCACTTGCGTAAATCTTTATCTTACCTTCATGTTTATTATCTTGTTCATTCTTTCACAAAATCCTGTGAGACAGAGTGTGTAGGAATGCTCATTTGCATTTATAGGTGAGGAAACACCAAGGCCCTAGGAAGGGAAATAATGTTTTACCTAGGTTTATCTACCATATCCCAATAATGCCACTATACAAGGTGTCTTTCTGGGTGAGGAACCTCCTAGAACTGTGCTGCCCATTATGGTAGCCCCTAGCCATCTGTGGCTCTTTAAATTAAAATTAATTAAAATGAAGTAGAAACTGATTCTTTGTCCACACCAGCCAGATTTCTAGTGCTCAGTGTCCACGTGTGATTGTTGTTGGGGGCGGGTTTTGATTTTGGAAGAGATAAGATTGAGTAGGGAATATTTCTAGTACTCTGAGACAATAAGCTTTTTGCTTCCCCTTGGGTTGGGATGGCAGTGGGTTTGGTTTCATTTGAGTTGGGAAAGTTTGTTCCGGCTCTTGGTGGCTGGATGAAAGAACGTATCAGTTAACTAGCTCCTGCAAGGGCATTTATTAGCATCTATGGTTTTTTGGCCATTTTGGGATGATTGTTTTTACCCTGAGGAAAAATCGTCTTGTACCAACCTTAGAAAGTACAGGGAAGTATGAAGAGAATTAAAAAAAAAATCACCTGTAAGATTATTGTTCTTTTTATTTAACAGACAGTCACATGCTAGGCAGCGTTCTAAGGAGTGTATACATTTTATCTTAATTCTCCTAACAGCCCTATGAAGTGGGTAATGTTGTTATCGTATTGTGTAGGTGAGTACTCTAAGTGTCAGGGAGGTTAGGTAATTTGTCTGAGGTCACTGAGTGTGTGGCAGAATTGCAATTTTTGAACACAGGCTGGCTGCAGAATGCACACTCTTATCCACTATACTCTGAGGTTCCTCTTACTGCACACTGTGGCCACCAAGGTCACCATAGTTAACTAACATTTCAGAAAAGTTCCTTTCATTTGCTTTCCTATTTTTGAATTTTTGTAAGACTCTGAAATTCCAGAATTCTTATTTGCTTCTGAAATTCACTGAGGCTAAGCGGGAAGATAGAGGGGCTCAGAGAGATGACAAGTCACTTCCTTGCCCACCTTGCTTCCTTCTAGGTGCTGTGAGAAGCCATCTTGCCAATTTCAAAAAGCATCGAGCCGCCAGAATTGACCACTATGTTGTCGAAGTCAATAAGTTAATAATCAGGTTAGAGAAGGTAAATTTTGTTGTTTCAGAACACTTTTTTTTTTTCTGCAAATATACATTTTCTGGAAGAAAAAAGTACATTTCTGCAACCTGTGTTAGGCATACCGTGTATGTCAGATGCTTGCAGAGAAGCTCCCTCCTTAGACGGTGCAGAGGAAAGGTAAAGTTTCCTGGCTTGGGTGGTTTTACCGAAGGGAAGGACCAGTTTGACAGACTCACCTCACACCCTCTCCCCTTTTCCTACCATAGAGCCCACGGAAAGCCTTTTTGCTCTCTGATTTTCTCTTCTGAGCATCCCAAGAAACTTTACTTCATGGACCACAGGGTGTGGTATCATTTGATGGCAAACACAGAAAAACTGGTGACCAGGTCTGTGGAGGTTTTCAGACAGTGAGCATGTAGTGGAAACAGCTGACTGGACCTTGTTGCCTTGTGGTCCAGGAGCGTGTCTCTTGCTGTGATCACTCTGTTTCACTCTGATCCTAGAAATGCTAGAAGTATATATAACCTAGATTGTATGGTGGGCATGGCAGCATCCATGGGTACAGTTCTTCTTGTGGACTTTATAGGGCAGAAAATTATGTCCAGGAGGACTGTGGAGAAGTTAGAGTCCCCCACTGCTTTCGGAAGCCGGCCCTGCCCCATCCTTGCTCATCCCTGGTTATTGTTTACTTGAGTAACTGACAATAAAGAGATAGAAAAGGAGGTCCCTTGTACTTGCAAACAGACTCTGTCCTATGTGAACTTGCTTTTGTGAGTTGTGGGATTGGGGGTGACAGGTGTGTCTTGAGAAGTGCAGATGTGCTCATCTCCTGCCTGTGCAAATGTGCACCTCTGCTGATCGACCCCATCGGCAACGTTTTCTCCTTGTCAGCTCACTGCGTTTGACAGAACGAACGCTGAGTCTGCGAAGATTCGAGGTAACTCTAGAGCTTTGTTCACATTCATTCTATTCTTCATCTTACTTCCTGACGAAATCTTTTGTAAAAATAGCCTGCTTTTGGTTGGTTTTTCTCAAAGCAATAGAGAAGTCAGTGGTGCCTTGGGTCAATGACCAGGATGTCCCCTTCTGTCCAGACTGTGGGAATAAGTTCAACATCCGGAACCGCCGCCACCACTGCCGCCTCTGCGGGTCCATTATGTGCAAGAAGTGCATGGAGTTCATCAGCCTTACCTTGGCAAGTAGGTAACACGGGTGCGCCCTCTGTCGGGGTGGCCCCTGGGCCTCAGCTCCTCTTGGAGTAGCTTGTTACCATGGGACCTCTTTGTTTAAACCATGGGATCTTCATTCCTTCAGTTGTTGACTGCATGAAGCCCCCAGCAGGCTCTGTGCGGGGGTTGGGGATACAGTGATCTACACCGAGGGTCAGCAGACTTGCTGTGAAGTGTCACATAGTAAATACCTGGCTTTGTGTGATACATCTGGTCTCTGTGGCACTTTTTTTTTTAAATTACCTTTTGAAAATAAAAGCATTATACTTAACTTGAGGGCCAAAAAACCAGGCAGTCAACTATATGACACCTAATGGTCAATAGTTATTTTTAAATTTCTTTTTTATTGTGATTATGTGAAAGTTTACAATCCAGTTGAATTGGCCACATCAAGCCCCAATCACCTGTCTCTCTGCATCTCTTATCTGCTCTCCTCACCCTGTGACAGCACAGTCTTTTCCACTCTGTTCTTCCAGTATCCACTCAACCAACACTTGTCCCCTCCTCTCCACCCTCTCCCCTCTAAAGAGAAACCCATTGGACAGCCTCGTATATATATATTAAACCATACAGTAAACACACCACCTGCATCACTCTGTCTCCAGGTCCGATCCATTCTTTGTCTGAAGTGGGTCAATAGTTATTTTAAAGCAAAGATGAGGGTGTGAGGGAGCAGGGATACCAGACTTCTGGAGACAGAACCACCAGAATGGGAATAATGAGAGTGTTGACATGTTGTGAAGAATGTAACCAGCATCACCGAACAATTTGTGTAGAAATTGTTAAGTGAGTACTTATTTTTCTGTGTAAGCTTTCACCAAAAATGCGTAAAATATCATTTAAAAAACTAAAACAGACTGAGGCTGCGTTTGGTTTGCTGGTCATTGTTTGTCCACACTGGTCTATAGGGGGAAACCCTGGTGGTGTAGTGGTTAAGGGCTATGACTGCTAACCAGAAAGGCAGCAGTTCCAGTCTACGAGGAGCTCCTTAGAAATTCTGTGTGGTGGTTCTGCTGTGTCCTATAGGGTCATTATGAAGTGGAATCCACTCAGTGGCAGTGGTTTTGGATTGGTGTCTAAGGGGAAGCCCTGGTGGTATGGTGGTTAAGTGCTCCTGCTGCTAACCGGAAGGGCATCAGTTCACATCTGCCAGGAGCAGAAACTGTGGGGCAGTTCTACTTTGTTCTACAGGGTTGCTGTGAGTTGGAATTGACAGTAGTGGGGTTTTGGGTTTTGACATATAAGGCAAAGTCCCTGGGTTGTGCAAGTGGTTTTCAATTGGCTGCTAACCTAAAAGTTGGTGGTTTGGACCCATGTAGAGGCATCTCAGAGGATAAGTCTGGTGAACTGCTTCCAAGAAGATCATAGTCAAGAAGACTCTGTGGAGCAGGTCTGTCTTGCAGTGCATGAGATTGCCCTGAGTTGGAATTGACTCCGTGGCAACAAGTTTAGTTTGTTTTTTGGTCTAGAAGGCGTAGTCCCTTTTTCCAGGAGTCCAGAGTCTAACAGGGAATGCAGACTCACAAATAGCTGCTTTCTCCAATGGTATGTATAACTAGAAAAGTGTGTTGGGCACCAGGAGAGGCTCATCATCTCTGCTCGGATGGGGCACATGGGGCTCCTAAAGGAGACTGTAGGAGAGGGTCCTGAAAAAGAAGTGAACTGGTCCCTTCCTTTGGGATAAAAGCCACTCACAGCTCACTGTTGTGTAGAACAGGCTGTAAAGTCGTAACATGAGAGAGGCTGAGTGCTGTGGAGCCTAGGGGGAGATTGGGAGTGTGGGAGCTCTGGGTTGGGAGGCGGGGTTCTGGAAGAGCCTCTAAGGATGAGTAGGATTGCAAAAAAGTATGGGAAGAAAGGCATGCTGGATTGAGTGCCAAGCAGGAGCAGTGGCACAGAATTTGAAAGGACTTAATAGACTAGCAGATGAGCAGATGGAATAGTTGGTGGAGTGTGGAGTGCATGTTTAGGAACTGTGAGAATGAGATTACAGGGCTGAGGTGGGACCAGGTAGTCCTGGGCTTTGAGTCCCAGCCAGATGAAAGTCGCTAAAGATGAGCTCACTGGCTTTGGGACATTTGGGATGGATTTGAACACTGGAGGGTTCCTCAGACTCTCTGCATCCTGTTGACCACAGGGTGTCTGGACAACCCAGGGGTCCAAGCAGAGATGTCCTTTGTCCAGCACCCATCAGGCCCACTTTACCTTGATACTTCACCTTTATCTTGGAGGCCTACTCACCTGAAACTTGATAAGCTATATTTTTCTAGCATATTTTTCTTCCCTTGGGCTAATTAGGAAACCCTGGTCATGTAGTGGTTAAGTGCTACGTCTGCTAACCAAAAGGTTGGCAGTTTGAATCCACCAAGTGCTCCATGGAAAGTGTGTGGGGCACTTCTCTGTCCTGTAGGGTCTCTATGAGTTGGAATTAACTCAATGGCAATGAGTTTGCTTTTTGGTTTCATTGGGGTAATTAGCCAGCATTTCGTGGGTGGCAGTGTGGAGTGAGTGGTCTTGCTCGGTATGTTGGTGTGCAAGTATAAATAGGACCACTTCTACCCTCACAGGGTCTCAGGTTTCTTGGGAAGCTCTGGAGTGTCTATGTCACTGTGGTACAAGCGGGGTGGTGGGAAGTGACCAGCATGGGTGGTATGGTAGGAGCTGATAGGGACGTCAGTTTTCACCCATGGAAACTGGGGCAAGCTTCCTGGAGGGCGTGTTTTGCTGTGCTCTGCAAGAGTAGGAGGAGAGATTTGGGAATGGTGGATAGCTGTGAAGGAACGTGTCAGGGCAGAGGATGCAAGTGTGTCTGGGGTGCAGGGAAGTGGAGGGAGGTGATATACAGTGAGACCAGGTGAGGATAGGCCTCCACGTATTGAAGACCACTGTTTGGACCTTGCCTGAATGGCAGTGGGAGTCCTTTCTGTCCAATGTCTGCCCTGGAAACGCAGACATATACGTACTTCTTGCCCCTGGAGGGAGCCTGGGCTCCTTACCACTGAAATCAAGTGCCTGTGGACAGATGTGCAGCCATCCTGAGAGATGGAATACTTGGATAGTAGGGTGTCACTGCTGCCTGTCTTGTGGCTTACAGACAAGCTCACTAGTGCCAGCAAGGACTCCCTGAGCACCCATACCAGTCCCAACCAGTCACCTACCAGTGTCCATGGCTCCCGCCGGGGCAGCATCAGCAGCATGAGCAGTGTGAGCTCGGTGCTGGATGAGAAGGATGATGACCGCATCCGCTGCTGCATGCACTGCAAGGACACGATGCTCAAGAGGGAGCAGCAGATCGACGAGAAGGAGCACACCCCTGACGTCGTGAAGCTCTACCAGGTGAGGCGCATGTGCAGCTCCCTCTGCTTTGCCAGGCAGACCGGCTGTGCGTTGTGCACGTGCATGCAGAGTCCTGAGAATGCTTTGGGAAGTTAGTGATTCCTTTGAATTATTCTAAATTTCTGCTGAACGGTCTGGCTCTGACTTCCCAGCCAGGACCCTGGGTGAGTCACAGAACCGTCTTGGATAGGGGTGACCAACAGGTGTCCTCACTCTTCCTTTGCAGGAGGGTGGAGGCTGGTGGCCCAGGAGCAAGGGGTGGGATACTGGTTGCCATACTTTGTGGGCGGGTTCACACCCTGGCAGACTCACTTGGGAATCTTAGATAGTGAGGTGCGAAAATTGTCCCTAGGTTTAGCATTTCCCCTTTGACATTTGTTCAGATGCCTCAGCTGTTGTTATTGCCAGCGGTCCCAGAAGACCCCTAGCACATGCACACTTTAAGTGGGACATAGTGTACAGGCAGTCCCCAAGTTGCGAATGAGATTGTTCCTAACTCTGTCTTTAGGTCAAATTTGTAGGTAAGTTGGAACAGGTATGCACAGTTGTTATTAGCTTTATTTTAATGCAAGAAAAGGCTTGAAGCCTTTTCAGTGATTTAAAAGGAGCATATGCAGCAGGTGAAGGTGATTGCAGTAAAGAATTTGTTGCCCAGTAGTGGTTGGTTCAGTTGTCTCAAAGTGAAGGCAGATTTACCTGACATTAAAAAACAAGCATGAATTGTTAAGTTGGGTGCCCGTAACCTGGGGACTCCCTGTAGTGCAAAGAGCATGGGGCACTTGGAGTCAAGACATCTGGGAGTGAGGCTGGGCTTAGCCTCCCAGGGACTAGGTGAGACCTACAATAGGGAAGGAATTGGCCAGGTAAGTGTTGGGTGGGGAGGCATAGGAAATGGGGAGGAGGAGAGCAGCCCGAGTGGTCCCAGAAAAACCGTGAACAGGGCAGGAGTGTACTTTTGTCTGATGAGTACTGAGTGGTCACTGTTAGCATTTCTGTGTCATAATGGCTGTGTTTCTGGAATCACTGTGTCAGTTATGCTCTTTGCTCAGCTGTGAATGTAGCTGTTACCCATCCTTTGTGTGGAGTTCATGCTGATGTCTTATTTTCATGAACAGCCAGTATACTTTTTGCTTCCTCCTTTGTTGCAGTGAGCCCTGCCAATGCCTTGTGCTGGTGTCTTGTTGTTGCCTGGCATCACCTGGCCCAGAACAAACAGAGAACAAACCTAGCAATTATTTCCTCTTCTCTGCCTTGCTAGACACATTGACTTGTGTCCTGGAAGACCCCGGCCTCTCTAAAACATCCAGGCAAAAGCTCTCCATTCTTTCTCTGTACGGCAAGGTTTTCTGCTTATAGTGTCGTTCTGTAAATCAGGAAATCTCTAACCAAAACCTAAAAATAAAAACGACTGTGTATTTTTCTACCATGTTTTATAAAAATGTTTATAACAGAATATTTGCTCTTTCAACTTTTTTTTTTTACATGTGCAGTTCAGTGACATTGTGCTCATCGTGCTATGTGGCCGTCACCACTCTGCATCTCCACATTCTCTTCTTTCCCCTTCTTTTTTATTCTTAGAAATTACGGCTTTATATGGACAAGGTTGACCAGAAAGCTCCTGAATACATCAGGATGGCTGCATCATTAAAGTAAGCACCTCCTCTGTTTTCCTAATGCAGTGGTGAATGTTTGCTGATATTTTAGGTGAGTTTAGAAAATGAAAATCAGGCCCTGCTTGTCTCCCATGACTAACTCAAGAGAACTGTCTCAATGTCTGTGTGACACTGGGGCCACATCACAGTCACTTGTGCTTTGTGAAAACATGTCCTTATGCTATGCTGAGTGAGCAGGTTTGAGACAGGCCTTGGATGACAGGCATCAGTGCTAGGGGCAGCATGTGGCATGGGCCTTGGTGCTTTGCCCAGACAAATGAGGTACCAGGCTTAGCAAGTCACAGCTCACAGGCTAGATCTAGCCTGCTACGTGTTGGTTTTTTTTTTTTAAAAAAACCCTGAGGTATAATTCACACACCCTGAAATTAACCCTTTTAAAGTGAACAGTTTGGTAACATTTAGTACATTTGTCATGTTGTGTAACCACAACCTCTATCTAGTTATGAAACATTTTCATCACTCCAAAAGGAAACCTCATATCGATTATCCAGCAGCTCCCCATCCCTTCCTTTCCTTTGCTGCAGGCAACCACCAGTCTACATTCTGTCTCTGTGGCTTTGCCTGTTCTGTAGAACAGGCAAAAATGGAGTTGTACAATATGTGGCCTTGTATGACTGGCTTCTTTAATGGGACAGAATATTTTCAAGGTTCATCTGTGTTGTAATGTGTCAGTACTTCACTCCTTTCTGTGGCCTAATAACACACCGTTGTATGTATATACCACATTTTCTTTATCCATTCATCAATTTGTGGACATTAGTCGTTACCAGAGATGGGTGGGGGAAGGAGAATCCTTCTCTAGATAGTAGACCCTTGTTATTTTTGGTGATGGGAAAGGTAATGAAGTGCGTATAGCTTGACCAAGGTGAGTGATGTCACTAATAAGAACACTAGAACAAGCAACATTTTTGGTAAATGCTGTAATATGGAATTGTGTAACAATAGCAACAACAATAAAAAAATGTATGTGTGATTACTTTTGTAGGTATATGTGCGTGTAAGTGTATAGGTAGATCTATGTGTCCAGGCAGTTCTCTGATTATGAGTAAGATCCATTCCTAAATCTGTCACAGAGTCAAATTTGTAGGTAAGTTGGAACAGGTACCTATAGTTCTTATTTAGCATCAGTTAGTCAGCAGGTATTTTTGTTTCCCCATGAGTCAAATGTTTATCTTAGTATGTAGTATATATTTTACCTTTCTATGCATATTTATGCCCATTTCAAAGAAAGGTGACCCAACTGAATGTGGAAATTACCAAACAACATCATTAATATCACACAGAAGTAAAATTTTACTCGAGATCATTCAAAACTGACTGCAACACTATGTAGACAAGGAACTGCCGGAAATTCAAACCAGATTCAGAAGAGGATGTAGAACCAGGGATATCATTGCTGATATCAGATGGATTTTGGCTGAAGGCAGAGAATACCAGAAAGATGTTTACCTATGTTTCACTGACTATGCAAAGGTATTTGACTGTGTGGATCATAACAAATTATGGCTAACATTGTGAAGAATGAGAATTTTAGGACATTTAATTGTGCTTTTAAGGATCAAGAGGCAGTTGTGCAAATAGAACAGGGGGACACTGCATGGTTTAAAGTTAGAAAAGGTGTGCATCAGGGTCATATCCTTTCACCATACCTTTTCAATCTGTATGCCAAGCAAACAATCCAAGAAGCTGGATTACCTGAAGAAGAATGAGGCATCAGGATTGGAGGAAGACGCATTAACAAACTATGTTACGCAGATGACAGCACCTTACTTGCTGAAAGTGAAGAGGAATTGAAACACTTGCTGATGAAGATTGAAGACTACAGGCTTCAGTATGGATTGCACCTCAACACCAAGGAAACAAAAATTCTCACAAGTGGACCAGTAAGCAACATCATGATAAGTGGAGAAAGGATTGAGGTTGTCAAGGATTTTGTTTCACTTGGGTCCATAATTGACACCCATGGAAGCAGCAGTCAAGAAATCCAAAGATGCATTGCACTGAGAAAATCTACTGCAAAGGACCTCTTTAAAGTATTGAAAAGTAAAGATGTCACCTAGAAGACTAAGGTACGCCTGACCCAAGCCATGATATTTTCAGTCACATCATATGTGTGCAAAAGCTGGACAATGAACAAGGAAGACAAAAGAAGAATTGAGGCCTTTGAATTGTGGTGTTGGAGAAGAATATTGAATGTACCATGGAGTGCTAAAAGAACAAACATCTGTTCTGGAAGAAGTACAACCTCAGAGCTCCTTGGAAGCAAAGATGGCAAGACTACGTCTTACATACTTTGGACATGTTGTCAGGAGGGGTGAGTCTCTAGAGAAAGACATCATGCTTGGTAGAGTGGAGGATCAGCAAAAAAGAGGAAGACCCTCTATGAGATGGATTGACACAGTGGCTACAATGATGGGCTTAAGGAAAAAATGATTGCGGACATGGCACAATACTGGGCAGTGTTTCATTCTGTTTTTATAGGGTTGCTATGAGTTGGATCCAACTTGATGGCATCTAACAACTGCAGCATGTATATAAAGGAAACCGTGGTGGTGTAGTGGTTAAGAGCTACATCTGCTAACCAAAAAGTCAGCAGTTCACATACATCAGGTGCTCCTTGGAAACCCTGTGAAGCAGTTGTACTCTGGCCTGTAGTGTCTCCATGAATCAGAATGGACTCAGCAGCAATGGGTTTGGTGTATTTTATGTATATGAAACACCCGTAAGCCCATTGCTGTGTCTGTTGCTTTTTATAGGTAAAGAATAAGGTGCTACTGACACAATATTTTCCTGAGCGTCATAAAGTAGTGTATGACTTTATTATTATCAACCATTGTATTTAACTCAAACTTTTAATGTAATAGGCTGTATGGCAGTCCATTCTTAAGTATGAGTTGTCCATAAAGTTGGTCATTCACTACCTGGTGATTGCTTGTATGTATGTGTCTGCGTGTATAGGTGTATCTGTATGCATATGAGGTGTGACATTTAAGTTTGCAAACTTGTCATTGTGCACTTACTTTAGAAGCACTGTACAACTTGGTAAGGTTTCGTAACCTTGGTGTATCAGTGTCTCACAGCTGTGTTTGTGTTGATGTGTGGAAGATCTTGCTGAGTGGTGTTCCTTATTGTTGTTGCATGTTTTTGTATGCTGTTGTGAGAATGTTGGAGTTTGAATGAAAGCAATGACAAACATTCAGTTTCTTGTTAAAGTTGGCAAGAGTGGAAGTGAAATCAGGGACATGTTAGTCCAAGTTTATGAAGATAATGCCATGAAGAAAACAGTAGTATACAAATGGATTAAGCATTTTTCTGAGGTGAAAGTGTCACTGATGAAGAGAGGTCAGGGTGGCCAATAATGAGCATAACTGATGAAAACATTGCAAAAATTTGTCTGATTATGTTTCAAAATCGTCGGCTGACTGTGAGAAGCATAGCAGACCAAGTAAACACTGATAAAGAAATACAAAAATCTTAACTGAAAATCTTGGCATGAGAAAAGTATGTGCAAAAATGATCCTGAAGGAGCAAAGGAGAGTCCAAGTTTGCCAAAGACCTTTTGGAGAGGCAGGAGGATGTTTTGGGCTGTGTTATCACTGATGATGAAACTTGGGTGTACCAATATGACCCTAAAACAAAGTGTCAAAGTGCACAATGGAAGTCAGGCAATTCCCCATGACCAGAAAGGTTCCTTCCAAATCAAGAATCAAAATGATGTTGCTAACCTTTTTTTGATATCAGAGGGATTGTTTATTATGAATTTGTACAAAACTACACAAACAGTTAACTAAGTTTACTATTTGGAAGTGCTGAAAAGGCTGCGTGAAAAAGTTACAGAAAAGCGACCTGAACTTTTCACAAACAACTAACGACTGTAGTATTGTGACGGTACACCAGCTCACGCAGCACTGGCCGTGAGGGAGTTTTTAGCCAGTAAACAAATAACTGTATTGGAACATGCTCCCTGATCTGGCTGTGAATGACTTTTTTCTTTACCCAAAGATAAAAGAAGACATTTTGATGACATTCAGGGCATCAAGGGTAATATGATGAGAGCTCTGATGGCCATTCCAGAAAAAGAGTTCCAGAATTGCTTTGAGGGGTGGACTAGGCAGTGGTGTCATTGCATAGCTTCCCAAGGGTTGTACTTCGAAGACAACTATAGTGATATTCAGCAATGGGATGTGCCCTTTTTTTTAGGATGAGTTCGTGAACTTGTCAGAGCTCAGACATGTGTACATGTGTCTACATGCATGTATATTTACATATATAATAAAGCACACAGGGGACACAGATACAGATACTTCTTAGATACAACAAACACCTCTCTGGAGTGGTTTACTGGGTTTGAAGCCTTGAGGCCATAGGCTTAGAAGCATAGTCTCGTGGGGTACTACATCACTACTAGTTTAGTGAGTAGTGTCTGAGGTCTTAAAAGCTGGTGAGCAACTGTACAACTCTTCGTCTCTACTCAACTGGAGCAAAATAGAGGGAAACTAAAGACTCAGAGAGGAAACTACGGAACTATAGTGTACACAAATGATGGATGGTCTTATCTGTCCTGAGACCAAAAGAACTAGATGGTGCCTGGCCCCCGCAGCTGACTGTCCTGATCAAGGCCACAATAAATGGATTCTTAGAGAATGACAGAAAAATGTAGAAGAGAACTCAAATTCTTAAGAAGTCCAGACTTCAAAACCATTTGAGACTAGAGAACCTTCTGAGACTATTGCCCTGAGCTTCTCTTTAAACTTTGAGCCAAAACTGCTCCTGGAGATCACCTAAATAATAGACTGGCTCATAATATGAAGACTATATCACCTATGTGTGATGTCATAGGCTGAGTTCTCTAGAGAAACAAAACCAGTGAAGGGTGTATGTAAATTTATATGGAGAGATTTATTTCAAGGAAACGGTCCAGGCAGCTATGGAGACTGTAAAATCTGAATTCATGGGTCAGGTAGAAGGCTGGTAGTGGCTTCTGACTCATGTGGTGGCAGGGTTGATGAACCCAAAACCTGCAAGTCAGGTGTCAGGCTGCTGGTTCACAGGGTTGTGTGACCTAGGGAATCCAAAATCTGCAGTGCAGGCAACAGGTTGAAGTCTTCTCACATCCCCAAAACTGGAGGTCAGAGAATGGCAAGACAACTGCAGGACTGAGAGAGCAAGTTTTGTCAGAACTTTCATTTATATTGTGAATGAGGAGCATTCAAGGAAACTCCTCTTCCAACTGATTGGCTGCTTACATCAGATCACAAAATAGGAGGTGATTTCTGACAGATACATCGTGTCTGCCAGACCGCGGAGCGTTGCCTAGCCAATGTAACAACTGACCTGAACCATCCCTAGTACTGTGCTTCTTTAAAAAATCATCTGTAAAAGACCAAACAGCTATCATTTATTCTAAAGCCAAAAAGAGAAGGCAAGGGGGTCAGGGGAACTTGATTACTGGAAACAGAACTAGAATGGACAGAAGGAGAGTGTTGACACATTGTGAAACATGTAACCAGTGTCACTGAGCAGTTTGTATAGAAATTGTTAAATGGGAACCTAATTTGTGTAAACTTTCACTGAAAACATTGTTTAAAAAAACTGGAAAGGCCAGATTCAGTTGGTTTATGGAAGCATTCTTCTCCTTAGTTTTTTCACTGACTCTGCAGTGCCTTGGGAGCCTTCTTCCATCCCCTACTCCTTCCCCCACTTCCTTCACCCAGTGTTTCCCAACCGAAAGGAAGGGGAGATGAGATTAGGAAGGAAATAGAAGGCCTGCAGTCATTGTAGGGCCACCAGCCCCCAGTTGTCACTTCCCCTAATCCTAGCAACTAGATGTCTGCAGCACCCAGGAGCAAACAGTGAAAGAGGAGGAAAAGTCCTTTCTTGGTCCGCTGTGTCAGGCCACCGTTGTCCTAGGCCCCTCCCCACCCCTGTGTGGGTACCTCCTAGACCCTAGCCTTCCTCTGTTCCCCAGCCTAGAGCACTTGTGCTAACACAACAAGAAAGGGACACATTTTCTTGGCTAACTACAGTTCAGGTATGTGATCATTTCCACCACTGAAAACACAGTGCCCTCCCTGTGAGTGGTTTGAAGAAGCACCCAGTGCTTCTGATACGTACCTTCCTTAACTTGAGAATCCAGGTTGGAGTACCTGTCGTGTGCTCCTGAGCCTTTCCGTCCTTCAGCTCACTGGAATCAGGGCAAAGAACTGTCCCATAGAGTTTCAAAGGCTGTGAATCTTTTACAGAAGCATCATTTTGAAATTAGGGCAGGGTACCATCTTTCTTCCTGGATAGCAGCAAGGAGAAGTGCATCCTTGGTCATCTGAGCTACAACTCAGCATTTTCCTCCTGACGTTGTTATCCAGAGGGTCTTCTGTCTGAGTCCTGCTATTTTTTGCTTTGTGCCTCAGATCCCTTGTGGGTTTAATGGGCTTCCCTGGCCAACTGGGGAGCTACAATTGCTACTCTTGCTTCAAAGACCGGTTCTGAAGGACTTTAAGCTAGGCTTCAAATAGGTTCCTTCTGGTTAGAACCCCTCGCTGAGAATTTGCAGTTCTAATAAGTTCTCAGGAGATTCTAATGTTGCTGTTGTATTTTTATTTTTTATTATGATTGAATGAAAATGTACATTCCCATATAAATTTGCATGCTCACCTACATGCAGCTCCCACTGCTCTCCCTGCCTGGTGACAGCACACTCTTCCTCTCTGCTCCATACATGTCCTATCCTCCCAACAGTCTCCTATCTCCTCCTCTCCACCCACTCCCCTTCCTCCAGTAAGAGGTCAGCAGGATGATATCCTATAGATGCGCAGAACCACAAAGCACCTAGAAAATATGGTCAGTCTGCGTTGCCAAGTCCAATCCATTGCTGTCTGAAGAGTTGACCTTCATTATGATTTATGGACAGGGGCAGCATCAGGGTCAGGGGCCATGTTCCCAGGGAAGCCCCAAAGCCCCTGGACCATCAATTGCTGTCTTTTAAGGGAAATCTCAGGGTGCACCTCTATTTATTCTTGTGTTGCCAGTGAGACTCAACTTTGTGAGCTCCATCACATCTAATGCTGCTGTTTTAAGACCAATTCTGAGAACCATTGCCAAAGCCCGCTGTCACCGAGTCGATTCCGACACATAATGACCCTATAGGTGAGAGTAGAACAGCTCTGTAGAGCTTCCAAGGAGCACCTAGTGGATTCAGATTGCCTGCTTTTTGATTAGCAGCCATAGCACTTAACCACTAGACCCACCAGTGTTTCCTTGAGAACTATTAGCAGAACCAAAACCACTGAAACCACTGCCATACAGTTGATTCTGACTCATGGCAACCCTACAGAGTAGAACTGCCCCATAGAGTTTGCAAGGAACACCTGGCAGATTTTAACTGTTGACCTTCTGGTTAGCAGCTGTAACACTTAACCACTATGCCACCAGGGTTTACACTAGCAGAACAGTGGTTCTCAGAACTTGGTATACATAAGAATCACCTGAGAATCTTGTTAAAATATAGATTCTGATTCAGTATATCTAGGGAGGGTTGTTGTTAGGCACCATTGAGTTAGTTCTGACTCATAGTGACCCTGTGCACAACAGAACAAAACACAGCCCAGTCTTGTGCCATGTCCACAATCATTTTTATGCTTAAACCCATTGTTGGGGCTACTGTGTCAGTCCATCTTGTTGAGGGTCTTCTTCTTTTTCGCTGACCTTCCACTCCACCAAGCGTGATGCGTTTCCTCAGGGACTGATTACTCCTGACAACATGTCCAAAGTGTGTAAGATGCAGTCTCACCATTTTTTGCTTCCAAGGAGCACTCTTCCAGAGCAGACATTCAATATTTTTCTCCAACACCACAGTTCAAAGTCATTAATACTTTTGTCTGCCTTATTCATTGTCCAGTTTTTGCATGCATATGATGCAGTTGAAAATACCGTGGCATGAGTCAGGTTCTCCTTAGCCATCAAGGTGACATCTTTACTTTTCAAGACTTTAAGGAGATGCTTTGCAGCAGATTTTCCCAGTACGATACCGTTTTTGATTTCTTGACTGCTGCTTCCATGGGCTTGGTTGTGGAACCAATAAAATGAAATCTTTGACAACATCAGTCCTTTCTCCATCACAATGCTGCCTATTGGTCCAGTTGTGAGGATTTTTGTTTTCTTAATATGGAGGTGCAGTCCATACCACAGTCTGTGGTCCATGATCTTCATCAGGGAGTGTTTCATCAGGAGTGTTTCAAGTCCTCCAGCAAGTAGGATGGTGTCATCACTGTAATGCAGCTTGTTAATAAGTCCCCCTCCAATCCTGATGCCTTGTTCTTCATATAGTTCAGCTTCTTGGATTATTTGCACAGTATACAGATTGAAAACATATAGTGACGGGATACATCCCTGATACATGCCTTCCCTGACCTTAAACCATGCAGTGTACCATTGTTCTATTCACATGACTGCCTCTCTTTCTTTTAAAATTATGATTGAATGAAAATGTACATTTCCGTAGAAAATGCATGCGCACCTATATGGAGCTCCCACTGCTCTCCCTGCCTGGTGACAGCACACTCTTCCTCTCTGCTCCATACATGTATTATCCTCCCAACAGTCTCCTATCCCCTCCTCCCCACCCACTCCACTTCCTCCAGTAAGAGGTCAGCGGGACAACATCCTATAGATACATAGAACCATAAGGTGCACACATGATATGGTCACTCTGTGTCGCCAAGCCCAATCCTTTCTTGTCCGAGAGTTGACCTCCATCATGATTTATGGACAGGGGCAGCATCAGGGGCCAGGGGCCATGTTCCCAGGGGGACCCCGAGGCTTGTGGACCATCATTTGTGGTACATGACTGCCGTTTGATCCACGTATAGATTCCTTAAGCGCACAGTTAAATGTTCTGGAATTTCCATTCTCCAAAATGTTAGCCGTAATTTTTATGATCCACACAGTCAAGTGCCTTTCTGTAATCAATAATACACAGGTAAAACATCTTTCTGGTATTCTCTGCTTTCAGCCAAGATCCATCTGCTATCAGCAATGATATCTGCGGTTCCATGTCCAGATTCTTCTGAATCTGGCTTGATGAATGATTTTGAGCAAAATTTTACTTGTGTATGATACTAATGATGTTGTTCAGTAATTTCCGCATTCAGTTGGATCACCTTTCTGTGGAATGGGCATAAACATGGATCTCCTCCAGTCAGTTGTCCAGGTAGCTGTCCTCCGGATTTCTTGGCATAGATGAGTGAGCCCTTCTAGTGCTGCATCCGTTTGTTGAAATATACATCTCAATTGATATTTCATCAATTCCTGGAGCCTTGTTTTAGGCCAGTATCGTCAGTGCAGCTTTGACATCTTCCTTCAGTACTGGTGGCTCCTGACCATATGCTGCCTCTTCAAATGGCTGAACATCGACCAGTTCTTTTCGGTGTAATGACTCTGTGTATTCCTTCTATCTTCTTTTGGTACTCTCTAAGTCATTTAATATTTTCTCTATAGAATCCTTTACTATTGTAACTCGAGGCTTGAATTTGTTCTTCTGTTCTTTCAGCTTGAGAAATGCAGAACATATTCTTCCCTCCGGGTTTTCTGTTTTCGGCGCTCTTTGCACGTGTCGTTATCACACTTCATTTTGTCTTCTTGAGCTGTCCTTTGAAATCATCTCTTCAATTCCTTCACTTCATCATTCCTTCTTTTTGTTTTAGCTGCTCAACATTTGAGAACAAGTTTGAGTCTCTTTTGACGTCCAATTTGGTCTTTTGTTTCTTTCCTGTCTTTTTTAATGACCTCTTGCTTTCTTCATGGATGATGTCTTTGATGTCGTTCCACAGTTCGTCTGGTCTTTGGTCATTAGTGTTCAACACGTTAAATCTGTTCTTGAGATGGCCTCTAAATTCAGGTGGGATATTCTCAAAATCGTGCTTTGGCTTTCATGGTCTTGTTTTAATTTTCTTCAGTTTCATTTTGAACTTGCATGTGAGAAGTTAAAATGGTCTGTGCCACAGTCAGCACCTGGCCTTGTTCTGACTGCTGATATGGAGCTTTTCCATCATCTTTTCCCACAGATGTAGTAGATTTTATTCCAGTGTATTCCATCTGGTGAGGTCCATGTGTATAATTTGTGTTATTGAAAAAGGGTATTTGCGATGAAGAAGTCATTGGTCTTGCAAAATTCTGTCATGCAATCTCCAGCATTATACCTAGCACCGAGGCTGTATTTTCCAACTACTGATCCTTCTTTGTTTCCACCTTTTTCATCCCAATCACCAGTATCAATACATCCTGATTTCATGTTTTATCAATTTCAGACTACAGAAGGTGGTAAAAATGTTCAGTTTCTTCATCTTTGGCCTTAATGGTTGCTGTGTAAATTTGAATAATAGTTGTATTAACTGGCCTTCTTTGTAGGTATATAGATATTATCAATGTCAGCCTTGTGCTTCAGGACAGATCTTGAAATGTTCTTTTTGATGATGGACGCAACACCATTCCCCTTCAAGTTTTTGTTCCTAACGTAGTAGACCATATGAGTGTTGGATTCAGAATAGCTACCAGTCCATCTTAGCTCACTAATGTCTAGGTTGTTGATGCTTATACATTCCATTTCATTTTTGATGGTTTCCAGTTTTCCTAGATTCATGCTTCATACATTCCATATTCCAATTATTAAGAGATGTTTGCAGCAGTTTCTCATTTTGAGTCATGCCACATCAGCAAATACTGGTGGTATAGCTTCCAGTATCACACCAACACAAAAGCCCCCACAGTCAACAAACAGACAAGACAAGTGAGGGGGTATCTAGGGTGGAAATGAAAACTTGCAGCAAGGCTTTGAAGTGTAACAAACCGGTCTGAAGCCCTGTTTTAAGGCCTTTGTTTGTGCATTCATTCATTGACGAACACCAGTTATATAACTAGGTGCTATTCTAGGTGTTGGGGGCACAGCCGTGAAAGGGGAAGGTAGTCTCTACTGTCACAGAGCTTACATTTTCATAGGAGGACAGACCATAATCAAGTGAATAAATGAACAGGATAACTCCAGATGTCACAGGCACATCTGAGAGAAATAAAAGCGGTAGATATGACTGAGACCAGGGGCCATAATTTCAGATTTTATGTCGAGTTTGTGATTTTCCAGACAACTTGGAGATATCAAGACAAAGCTCAGGCCTTCTCATTTCCCTTGTGCTTCTCTTCCTGTAAACTTTGAAGTCAGAGAAGATGAAACAGCCATACTAGGTCTTCAGTCTGCAGTACATACCAGTATTTTTCTAGCTAGCACTATTTTATGAGGAGTCTTGTCAGGATAGTGGTAAAAGCACTCAGCTGGTAAGCAAAGATCAGTAGTGTGACCCCCATCAGATGCTCTGTAGGAGAAGGTGTAGCAGTGTGCTTCTGTAAAAGATTGACAGCCTTGGAAACCCTGTGGGGCAGTTCTGCTCTGCCCTGTAGGGTCACTGTGAATCTGAATTGGCTCACCAGCAGCGGGCATCTAGGACTACTTTATAGATGGTAAAACAGGTAAATTTGACAGCCATTTCTGCTGACTTGACTTGCTGCTGCCTCAGACAGGAACTGAATGGCCATTTCTGTGACTGGATTAACAGCAGAGAGATCTGAGTTGTTTTTCCTTTCAGTAAACTTTGATTAAGCTTGGTCCATGTTGCTAGTTACTGAAGATATGCTGATGGAAGGCCATAATCACTGCCCTCAGAATTGAGCAGTCTGGTTCGGGTAACAGGCTTGTAAATGAATAATTATAATACCACACGTTAAGTCTGGTTCCTCTGAGACTCGAGTTAGGCCTTCCCTTTGGTCCCTGTGTAGCATGAACAGTTCAGTGCTTAGCTACTGACCGAAAGGCTGGCAACTTGGATCTCTCCAGAGGCACCTTAAAAGAAAGGATTGGTGATCTACTTCTGAAAGATCACAGTGAATGAAAACCTTATGGGTGCACAGTTCTCCTCTGCCACCTCTGGGGTCGCCATGAGTCAGAGTTGACTCACTGAAACTGGCTTCCTGGGCCTTCCCTGCTGTTCCTCCTCCCCACTAGAAAGAGTCACTCTCTCCTTTCAGTGCTGTTCTCACATAGGAATCAGTCAACATGAGGGCCTGCAGGAGGCCCCTTGTAGTGGGTTTCCTTGGTCAGCTCTTGTGTTGTTCCTCTGCTGCCTGAGTAATGTTTGACTGAGAACAGCCAAGTGGTTATCTGCTCTAGTATAGTGTGGCCAACTCATTTAGTAAACTACATCGTACATTATATTGAGTGAAATTACATAGAGAAAATGGGCTGGAGTAGACACTGAAAGCTGTTGTTGATGAGTCACTTCTGACACCCAGCACCCCTGTAGAATGGAGTAGAACTGCCCCGTAGGGTCTTCAAGGAGTGGCTATTAGATTCGGACTGCTGATCTTTTGGTTACCAGCTGAGCTCTTAAGCCCTGTGACCCCAGCGCTCCAAAGCAGGTTCCCTCAGATCTGTTTTAGCAGTGAGTTAAGAGCTGGTCCTTAGATCTCTAGGCATGAGTATGCCCCTCTGATGCCTAAAAATTGGAAAGCAGCTGCCGGTTAATTGGCACTTATAATTGCACTATGTATAAGACGTTACTTTGAGAAGATTAACTGTGTTTGTCTGTCTCTGTGAGGTCTTGAACGTGTAGAGCCCTCTGTACTGTGTTCTTCAGTCAGTGTGATGAAATTTAGATCCGGTGTCTCTGTGTTATCTCCTCAGTGCCGGGGAGACAACCTACAGTCTGGAACATGCCAGTGACCTTCGCATGGAAGTGCAGAAAGCGTATGAGCTCATAGATGCTTTAAGGTATGGCCTGCCTTGTCTGCTGCTTTGAGGGGAGAAGGTGCTATGTTTTAATGAAATGGTGAATGGCTAGCAGGTCTGGGCTTACCCAGAGTCATGGGGACAGTGGAATGTGTAAGTGGAAGGCCAAGGAAAGTGACAGCTCTGGAACTCAGTAACTTTTAGTTCAGGATTTCTAATGTTTGGTACCTTTAAAGGAATAAGAGGTATGTGTGGACACCAACTGTGTGTGTAGATATTTCACACAGAGTACCTGGCTAGTCCACCAAACTTCCCTGTGAGGTAACTCGGGTAAAGAGGGTTAACAGCCTTGATTTTATACATGATAAAAGAGACCACAGTTAGCACAAGTACTGGCATCCGGCTGGTGTCCTATGCTTCCCGTGGAATGGCTGTCAGGGTTCAGTTAACCCTTTGGGGTACACACAGTGCAGTGACTGAGAAAGAGAGCAGACGTGAGGAATCTTTGTCCATTTGTGCTGCATAATTTGTAGGGCCTGGGACAAAATTGAAATGTAGGGCTCTTGTTCACATATTAAGAATTTGGAGACTGTGACAGCAAAGCATTCAACCAGGCACAGGCCCTTCCAAGTGCTGGATGCTGTGCCGTTGCCCAGGTCATGTGCCCACAAAGCTGGCCCTGCCTGTGTGGTCAGTCCCCTGATGACCGAGTGTTGGTCATACACCTTGTGGTGTTAGTGCCCTTGCGTATAGCCAAAGGGTAAGAAATGAGCTTTGTCCTCAAGACAGCTTCATTGGAGTCACTAACCCATCTCCTCCCCAAATCTTCCTGGCTCCCTACGAAAGCCTGGCACCTCCAGGGACTGTTCACTGTTCTGAGGCTGGCAGCACCTCTCCAGTGATTATGCTTTGTTTCCTTTCAGTAAGAAGATCTTAACCTTAGGCTTGAACCAGGACCCTCCACCACATCCAAACACTTTGCGGCTGCAGCGGATGGTCAGATACTCAGCGACACTCTTTGTACAGGTAAGCCATCATGTACAGATATAATAAGTGTCACACTTGGCATGTCCTGTGCTTCTACCTGTGAGAAAGCAGAATCCATGCCAATGGCTTATTTTTTATTTCTACCTTTATCATTTTTAAGACTGTAAATGAATTATGCCACATTTAGAGAAAAATCTGGATTTCAGAAGAAGGCAAAACTGCTTTTAATCCCATATCCCAATATAATCACTCATTGGTCTGGTGTACTTTCTTCTATTTTTTTCATGTGCATTTTTTAATATACATTAGTTAAAGTGTTAAAAAGCCAAGGTGTCACTTTGAGGACCAAGGTATGCCTAACCCAACCCATAGTATTTTCACTTGCTCCGTATGCATGCAACAGCTGGACAATGAAAAAGGAAGAACACAAGGAAGAATTGATGTATTTCAGTTACGGTATTGCCAAACAGTATTGACTATATCATGGACTGCCAGAAGAATGAACAAATCTGTCTTAAAAGAAGTACAGCCAGAATATTCCTTAATAGAGACTGGACCACTGACACATTCATATTGCTGGTGGGGATGTAAAATGGTAAAGCCACTTTTGAAATTTATTTGGCACTCTCTTAAAAGCTAGAAATAGAAATACCATATGATCCAATCCAGCAATCTCACTCCTTGGAATGTATCTTAGAGAAATAAGAGCTGTCACAGGAATATAAGGTTTAACAGTTTAGTTTGTGAACTCATCCTAGAAAAAGTGCTGCATATCTCATTGCTGAGTATCACTAAGGTCACCTTTGAAGTACTGCCCTTGGGAAGCTATATGCACCAATCCCAGCACCTAGTCTACCCTTCAAAGCAATTTTGGAACTCTTTTTCTGGAATGGCCATCAGAGCTGTGATTGTATTACCCTTGATGAATGTCATCCAGATGTCTTCCTTTCAGTGTTCCCTTTATGTTCAGGTAAAGAAAAAAGTTACTGGGGGCCAGATCAGGTGAGTAGGTTGAGTGTTCTTAAAGAGTTGTTTGTTTACTAGCTAAAAACTCTGTCACAGACAACTATGCAATTAAGTTCACAAACTTGCTGCCGTGCCACCATGTGCAATGGTTATTCCAGAAACAGTTCCAAAATTGGTTTGAAGGGTGGACTAGGCACTGGTGTATAGCTTCCCAAAGGGGATACTTTGAAGGTGATATTCAGCAATGAGGCATGTGGCACTTAGAACAGTTAAGTTCATGGACTTGTCAGACCTTGTAGATACATGCATACCCATGTTCATTGTAGCACCGTTCGCAATAGAAAGAAGATGGAATCAACCAAGGTACCCATCAGTGGGTGAAGACATAAACAAATTGTGGTATATTCACACAATGGAATACTGTACAACAATAAAGAACTGATAAATTTGTGAGATATAACATGGAGGAATCTGGAAGGCATTATAATGAGTGAAATTATTCAGTCACAAGAAAACAAATATTGTGTGAGAGCGTTATTATAAGAACTCAAGAAAAGGTTTAACAAAAGGACAAACATTGTATGAGACCCCTACAATAAGATCTCAAAAACAGACTCATGTATAGAAGAAAAGACTCTGACGGCAGCAAGGGAGAGGAGGGAGGGAGGGCGAGGGGGGGGAAGGTTTAGATTAGATAGTTGATAGAAATTTGGTTGGGTGAAATCTATGACAGCACACATTAGAAACAGGAACAATATTAAGTGGACTTCAGCATAACTTGAATACTCTTTCCATCTTAACCCAATATTGCAAGGACAGAGTAGCTGGGTCAGGGGGCAGGAGACCGTGCCCTTAGGCGAAATCAAGGCCAATTGGCACAACTAGCGTTTTGCTAAGAGAGCTTCCTGCACCCCACATTGGTGAGTGGCATCTGGGGTGTTAAAAGCTGCCAAGCTGCCATCCGAGGGCACAGCAAGTGGTCCCAACTCAGCCGGAACAGATACTCACTAAGGACTAAAATGACATGGGGTAAAGACAACCCAGAAGATAGAGAGACCCACATAGTGGGTGCCTACATAGACTTGGGACCGGAAGAACCAGATGGTGCCTGGCCACCACCAGTGATAGTCGCGATGGAGCTTACTAAGTTGAGTCTCAGTAGCAACACAGGAATGAAAAGGGGTGCACCCTGGGATCTCCACTAAAAGACCACAATTGATGGTCCAGTGGTTTCGGGGCTCCCCTGGGAGCATGGCCCCTGGCCCTGATGCTGCCCTTACCCATAAATCATAACAAAGGTCCACTCTTCAGACACGAATGGATTGGACTTGGCGATGCAGAGTGACCATATATTGGATGCACTTTGTGGTTCTGTGCATCTATAGGATATCATCCTGCTGACCTCTGGCTGGAGGAAGGAGAGTGGGTGGAGAGGAGGAGAAAGGAAACTGTTGGGGAGATGAGACGTATGGAGCAGAGAGGAGTAGTGTGCTGTCACCGGGCAGGGAGAGCAGTGGAAGCTGCATGTAGGTGGGCATGTAAATTTATATGGGAATGTACATTTTCACTCAGTCATAATGAATGAATGAATGAATGAAAAGATTTAAACACAGAAAAAAATGTTCTTTGATGGTTACAAGGGTAGGTAGGGAGGGAAAGAGGTATTTGCTAACTAGATGGTAGGCAAGTATTTTAGATGAAGGGGAGGACAACACACAATACAGGAGAAGACAGCACAACTGGACTAAAGCATAAGCTAAGAAATCTCCTGAATACAACCAAACACTTTGAGGGACAGATTAGTAGTGGTGGGGCCTGGGGACCATGCTTTCAGAGGACATCCAGGTCAACTGGCATAACAAAGTTTACTAATAAAATATGCTACATACCACTTTGGTGAGTGGCATCTGGGGTATTAAAAGCTAGCAAACAGCCATCTAAGAATCATCAATTGGTCCCAACCCACCTGGAGCAAAGGAGAATGAAGAACACTAAAGACACAAGGGAAATACAAGCCTAAGAGACAGAAAGGGCCACATAAACCAGCGATTACGTCAGTATGAGACTGGAAGAACTAGATGGTGCCTGGCCCATCAGGGAAAACAGCATAGAGTCCCTGAAGAAGCAGGAGAAAAGTAAGATACAAAACTCGAACTGTAGTAAAAGGACCAGACGTGATGGTCTAACAGACGAGGGTCCCTGGAAGACATGGCCCCCAAACCCTGTTAGCCAGGAACCAGAACCATTCCTGAGATCAACTATTCAGACAAAGATTAGGCTGGACTGTAAGACATAAAATGATACTAGTCACGAGTGTGCTTCTTGGCTCAAGTGGGTACACGAGACTGGAATGGGCAGCTTCTGAGCAGAGGTGTGACGAGAAGGCAGAGGGGGACAGGAGCTGGTTGAATGGACATGGAAAGTACAGGTGAGAGAGGAGGAGAGTGCTGCCACGGTGTCACGTAACACTGTTTTTTTGTATGACAAACTGATGAGTTGTAAACTTGCACTTAAAACATAATAAGAAAAAAAAATGCTCCTTAGAAGTCAGGGTAGTGCGACTTGGTCTGACATGCTTTGGACATGTTATCAGGAGGAAGCAAACCCTGGAGAAGGGCATGGTGCATGGTAAAGGAAAGGGTCAGCAAAAAGAAGACCTAAATAAGATGGACTGACACAGTAGCTGATTGTGAGGATGGTGCAGGACAGGGCAGCATTTCATTCTGTTATACGTGGTGTGGCTGTGAGTCAGAATTGACTGACACCACTGAACAACAGTTGTAATTAGAGCGTGTCGCCAATTTGCCTCTCCTCTTTTTTTCTTTGAGTTTTATATCATGATTGCTGTTGTCTGAATACAGGATACTGCTACAGGATGCTGCTCTGACTGTGTTGGCCACCTTTATTTACCCATCCCCCTTTAGCTGGGCCTTTGATAGATCTTCATTTTGCTATTATAAGCATTGCCATGCTGGGCATACTTGCACATAGCATGTCTTTCTGGGGACAAGCTCATTGGTTAGGAGGAAACAGCTGATGGTCTAAAGGCAGGTAAAACTAGGTGGTGAGGTCTACTCTGAACATCCCTCCTGAGAGAAACACAGGTAGCTACCTCCAGGGCTCGCTGGCAAAGAATTCTAATAGAGAGAGTCCTGCTGGTCTAGCCTCCTCACACTGTATAGTGGAGAATGAGGCCTTTTCTCCTCTTGAGTAGGGATTACATTCAGCAGTCATTTCTTGATTGCCTTCTGTGTACCAGACAATGTTCTAAGTGCTGGGTGCCCTACAGGAAACAAAAAAGACTTGTAGTCTAGAAAGGGGTGGACCGTAAATAACTAAAATGCACAGTGTGTAGACGGTGGAGAGTGCTGTGGGAAGGGGTTAGAGGCTGGGCTGCGATGCAGGTTGTTGGGGAAAAAGCCTCATCAGAAAGGTGACATATGATCAGGTGAATAGTTGGGACAGCTGATGCCAGTCCTTTCATAAGGAAAAGGCAGAGTAGTTTGGAAGTTGACTCTGGCCTGTTCTAAGGGTTAGGCCGTTTCCTGTGTAGTACTACACCCTTGGTGACACAGACCAGCTTCGCTGATACAGACTCATCAGGGAAGTTGTGGTTGATTTTTCTTTTTTCCCCAAAAGAGTTTAAGTGTAAAATTATCTGTGACTTCCCACAGGAAAAGTTGCTTGGCTTGATGTCACTGCCAACCAAAGAACAATTTGAGGAACTGAAAAATAACAGGAAGCAGGAGATGGAGAAGAGGAGGATCCTGGAGAGACAAGTGAGTGAGGTGATCCTGGCTCTGGCTTCCTCCTCAGGTTTGTGGAGCAGCGAGGCTTCCACAGTCCCAGAAGGTTCTGGGAGGCCACAGGAACACAGAACCTCTTGCACTGTTTAGCTTGGAGTTTCCTTTTGTTCTGGCCTTGCTGTAGTCCACAGAACCCAGAATGCATGTTTGTCTTTCTTCCAGGGGTTCTGCTGAGCTTTTGCTGCCCAGATTGGCACTTCTCCCTCTGATGCAGGTTGCAGAGGATGTAGCTGCTAGGCAGTTCTTTATACAACTATCCAGAATGTGCAATTTTAAACAGAAAATCATATGCATAAATATTGCTTGAGACTCTAGTGTAGACAATTTGTAGCATACCTCAGAGGTCTGAGAAAATTACATGGTCAGTGAGTCTCATCCTTTAGCTTGCTGTGATACCTCTTATTTTTGAAAGAGTCTGTTACTTCTCTTCTTCTCCCAAAAGAGCATGATTTGGTGGGGGCAGCTGGTTGCTGCGTTTGTGCTGAGGTGGGAAATTGGTCTCTTGCTGGTCTGGATAGAAGGGACCTCTGAGAGTAGCACCTGCTATCGGCCTCGTGACTGTGTTTCTTCTCCCCAGGCCACCGTGGAATCCCAGCGAAGGTTGGCGCAAAGGCAGAACGACCCAGTGTCGCGTGCCACCAATGGGGAGGTGGTGTCCCTTCACAAGGGTTCTGCTCCCTTGCGGAAAGCCGAGGGCTGGCTCGCGCTGTCAGGAGGCCAGGGCCGCAGTGAAGACTCAGATCCTCTGCTCCAGCAGATTCACAACATCACGTCGTTCATCAGGCAGGCCAAGGCCGCGGGCCGGGTGGATGAGACGCGCACACTGCAGGAGAACCTGCGGCAGCTGCAGGATGAGTATGACCAGCAGCAGACAGAGAAGGCCATCGAGCTGTCCCGGAGGCAGGCTGAGGAGGAGGACCTGCAGCGGGAGCAGCTGCAGATGTTGCAGGAACGGGAGTGGGAACGAGAAAGGGAGCAGTTCCAGGCGTCGTCTCTGCACACACGGACACATTCCCTGGACTTCCAGGAGGCCAGGCCTTTCCAGCGGGAGCCTGGCAGAGAGCCTCGCACACATCTTGCTTATGCTCTGGACCCAGGCTTTCCCCCACTTGAAAGCAGTGCAGCTCCCAAGACCCCTTCACCAAGCTCAGCAGGAGAACCCATCAGACTGTGGTCTGGGCCCCCAGCCGTCCGCCAGGAATTCTTCCCCCAGAGCACTATGTCACAGCAAAACGAGGTGGTGTCTGCCCTGAACCCCTTTGATGAGGAAGATCTCTCCAGCCCCACAGAGGAGGGTACTGGCAGCTCTCCTGCTACAGAGGCTTCCTTTGGCCCCTCAGCCCAGATCCCAAAAGAGTACAATCCTTTTGAGGAAGATGAGAAGGAGGAAGAGGAGGCAGTGGTAGGGAATCCCTTTCTTACCCCAGACGGCCCAGTGCCCAACCCCTTTGGTGAGGAAGGTGAACGTCACCCCCAGAGGCCGTCCAGCCCTCCTGTTCCTGGTAACCCCTTCGAGGAGCCCGCCTCCACCAATCCCTTTGAGATGGACAGTGACAGTGAGCCGGAGGGGGAGGAGCCCATAGAGGAGGAGCTCCTCCTGCAGCAGATCGACAACATCAAGGCGTACATCTTCGATGCCAAGCAGTGTGGCCGCCTGGATGAGGTGGAGCTGCTGGCCGAGAACCTGCGGGAGCTGAAGCGCACTCTGGCCAAGCAGAAGGGGGCCGCTGACTGAGCAGGGCTGCCGAAGGAGGCAGGGGGAGGAGGACAGTGCCCACAGGTTAGTGGAGGAGCTCTGCTTCTGTGCTGTGCGCTTTGAGCTATTACCACTACAGTTGGATATTGGGAGCTAGAACAGGAAAAATCAGCATTCATTTGCCATTTTTCCAGTGTTTTTTTTATTTTTTTTTTTTTTAAATTAGATGTTTCCCTTTTAGAAGGGACTTCACAGTTTTCACTCCTGAAATATAACAATATAACTAAATGCAGTTAACTGGGGAAGTGGTGTCTCTTTGCAGGGGTCCTGCCCCTTGCAGAAAGGTGGGCGAGGGCTGGCGCCCACTGTCAGGAAGCCATGCACATCTTAGGTCTTTCTGTTGCTGCCTGGTCTTGGGTCATTATGCAGTGTTACTGGGCAAACTTGTATCAGGACCCTCTTTTAGCCAAGGTGGCTAAGATGGGCTTCTTTAAACTGCTTTTCTCTGGTGGAAGTCTGCCCCCATTAGGCTCTGGGTTTCCTCTCACTGGGGGCTTCCTCTGCCATGCTTGGTGTGTCCCGTTTGTGTGATGGAAAGAGGGGGGTGTTAGGACAAAAGGAATAGTTTAGACCCAGAAGAGCCCAGCACCTCTTTTTAAGAGGGTGATGGAGGTGGTATTTCCAGCAGGGCTGTTTCTTTCTCTGTGAGAGTTCGTGTTTGTCTCTTTCAGGAAGTTAAAATTCCCACTGTAAGGGTTGTCACTGTGAGTCTGATCATGACCTTTTTAAAAAATAGGAGCAGTTAGCATTTTGGTCAGTAGAAGAGGTAATATTTGAGGGAAGAGTCTCTGATGGAACTAGGTGGCTGAGGGAACAATCGTCTTTCCTGTAAGATAGTCTCCCTCAAAGCTTTGGCAAAATCACTTGACCCCGGCCTCTTTAAAGGCCCGTCTGTAATTTAGGAGTTGGTGATCCGGAAGCTCCTGTGGAATGTTATCAGGGGAGGGAAACTTCATGGAGTCACAAGATAAAATGATATTCAGGGCAAGGCGGTCAGCCTTCCTCCCCTGTGCTTCATCGTCTCACCTGGGACACTGGGCAGGTGTTTTCTCACCAAGGGTTAGGATGTGTCAGACGGTGCTGAATAGGTTCTGAGTCAGCAACCCCGTGTACAACAGAGTAACACCCTGCCCAGGCCTGCACCATCCTTACAGCCAGTGCGCCGTCAGAGCACACTGCTGCGGCCGCCAGGTCGGTCTGTCTCATTGACGGTCTTCCTCTTTGTGGCTGACCCTCTGCTGTACTAAGCATGATGTTCTTCTCGAGGCGCTGGTCCCTCCCAGTAACATGTCCAAAATCTGTGACACAGAGTCTCACCTTTCTTGCGTCTCAGGAACATTTTGACTGGACTTCTTCCGAGACGTATTTCTTCGTTCTTCTGACAGTCTGAAGTATATTCAGTATTCTTCACCAACACCATAATTCAAATACATCAATTTTTTGGTCTTCCTTATTCATTGTCCAGCTTTCACATGCATATGTAGCAACTAAAAGTACTATGGCTTGGGTCAAGCACACTTTAGTCCTCAAAGTGACATTTTAACACTTTAAAGAGGTCTTTTGCAGCAGGTTTGCCCAGTGCAATATGTTTTGATTTCTTGACTGCTGCTTTCATGGGTGGTGATTGTGGATCCACGTAAAATGAAATCCTTGACAACATCGTCTTTTCTCCACTTGTCACGATGTTACTTATCAGTTGAGTTGCGAGGATTTTTGTTTTGTTTATGTTGAGGTTCAGTTCATGCTGAAGGCTGTAGTCTTTGAGCTCCATCAATGTGTGCTTCAAGTCTCTTCACTTTCAGCAAAGGTGTGTCATCTGCACATGGCAGGTTGTTAACAAGTCTTCCGCCAGTCCTCGTGCCACGTTCTTCTGCAGAAGTCCAGTGTCTCATATTATTTACTCAGCACACGGATTGAATAAGTATGGTGAAAGGATCCAGTCCTGATGCATACTTTCCTGATTTTACGCAAGTGAAATGTTTGAAGAGGCACTCCCCAGGACAACTCCAGGAGCACTGCAGTGCTCTTCACCACTTAAGAAAGGGAAATTGTTAACTTCGTTCTGGTGCTTTGGTTTACAAGAATGTGACCTGTACCTCACATTTGACATCGTGGTATCCAAGTGTTCCAAGCAGAGTGCCTGCAGTTGTGCTGGTTATTAATGAACAGTAACTGACCACTAGTCACTTTATGCCCCTTAACTAACTCAGAATCGTACTGTCTCCTGTTACTGGTGCAGGAGCTGAAATTATTTTCATTACATCCTGATGGAGACTGCGTTGCTCTTGGGCCTGCCTGAAACCTCTTCATGTAAAAACAGTCTGTATTTTCCTCCACTCCATTCACATTTCTTCAGTGCCTACTGGACCTTTAGGCTGTGGAAAAGGTCGTGTATTTGGAGTGCTGTGGGGGGTGTGGGGCTGGGTGGGCAGTGTATGGAGGATGTCTTTGCATTTAGATTCTCTACACAAAGGATACAGATGGGTTACTAACTGCCAGTCTGGTGCCAACAGTGATTGTTGTGGGTGGTTTTGGGAACATGGCAGTCAGAGGTGGCCCAAGCTGATAAGTGGCACAGGCCTCCACTGTTCTGAGGCCTTGGCCTTCTGAGGCCTCCATTCTTCTGAGGCCTGACTGACATGTCTTCCTGTCAGCCTGTCCTTTCTCTCCGAGCGAAGAGGAGGCTCTCTGTGCTGAAAAGCGGGTAGTTCCAGAAGCTCAGCACTGCTTTCCGTCTTAATTATGTTCCTAACAAGAATGTAAATCTCTTAATTAGATGGGGATTTCAATTAAGACTAATTCACTAAGTATACCCCTTCCCTAAAGTCAACCACAGGCAGCCATCTGTAAGTAACTAAGAGCATCGAGAAACACACATACAAGAAACATTTTACAAACTATTTTTTTAAAACCTCACTGAATATACTAAACCATGCTGAAACCTAATACCTCTGATTTGATGGGCTTTTTCCCGTAGCTGTGTTCTTCCATGGATTCTTCCATTGAGTTCGTTCACGGCTATAGCCTTCTGTAAACAGAGTCACAACAGGAGTCTGAGTTCTCTACCCCTCAGCTCTACCTTTTCCTGGGATTCATATAGGCACAAGGTTGGATTTGCAAACAAGTTGATGGCAGGGAAAAGTTGGCCTCTCGAGTGTCACCGTAACGTCAAGTTCTGACCTCAGGTAAGTATTTGGCCTGCTGCAGTCCTTCAAGGCAGACAGTACATCTCGTCGGCCACTGAGAAGTTCTTGATACAGCATTGGCAGGTCTCCCTAGAGATCAGTCATATGTGGAAGAGACTTTGGGGTTTGTGCAGTAAATGGAGAAATAAGCTTTTCCCTTCTTTGTGTTTTTCCCTGCCTAATACACTAAGAACATCTGCTCACTGTGCTTGTAGCTCAGTGTGTCTCTGTTGTTCAGATACTTAAATGCACCTCTGAGTCATTCTGGGCCATGTGGTCGGCTAAGATACCAAAAGCTGGTATCTTACCTGGACACTTGACTGTGACAACAGATGTGTTGGTCGTCTGAGAGTGTCAGTTTGAGGCTTGTTGATTTGCATGTACTACTCCAGGGCCTTGTATTGGAATCTTTTTTAAAAAATAAAATAACAGATATTAGTGGTTGAATGTGTATGTGCATGCCTTATAGGTGACACTCACAAGTTAACAACACCCATTTCCCCTCCTCGTTGCAATGGTGAGCACCCTAAGTGTCGGAAGAGAGTCCAGCTCCTGTGTTACCTGTATGGTTAAGACCTCCAGACAAAATCAAGGTCACTGGGCTCCGAAAACCAAACATAGCATCAAACTGGTTGCCGTTGAATTGATTCCAACTCAACACAACCCCATGTGTTACAGAGCGGAATTGCTCCATAGGGTTTTCTCGGCTGTCATCTTAATAAAAGATGATTGTTAGGCCTTTTTTCTGCTGGGTGAGTTGGAACCATTAACTTTCAGTTAGTAGTTGAGCTGAAATCCTTTGTACCACCCAGGGACCTTGTGGGCTGTGAGCAGGGGATGAATGTCGATTCCTGTTCGGCCCTTATTCTCAGTTATCTCTGCAGTGTTGATTAACTACATGGCACTTGCTGCTGTTCCACACATTACAGATGCATGCCCTTAGCAGGTCTGTAAGGGGCTTAGGCACTGTTAGATAAGGAAAGTGGTTAAGAGAGGCAGTCTGGCTGGAGTCACATAGCCAGTAAGTGGTAGAATGATTTAAACCGAGGTCTGTCTAACCCACCTCTCTCCTAAGGAGCAAGGAGGGTTTGGTCTGGGACACATACACTGGGAGTACCCAAGCACTGTCATGGCTCAAAGGTTGGGGCAGACGAGGCCAGTGGAGACAGGTCGAGTGCTGCTTGCTAGGTTTCTGATACGGACATCACTTGGGCCTTTGAAACTGAGAGCTCCTCGGGACCTAAGTAGATTACTTAAATGGGAGGAGATAATATTATTCAGTGCTCACTGTGGACCAGACAGAAAGCTAGGTAGTATGCATTAGTTATCTCATTTAGCCCTCCCAACAACCCCAGTTTACACGTGAGCAAATGAGCATGGTGAACTTAAACTTGGGTTAGAGTTAACATTGCTGGTATTCTAGGCCAGGTCTGTCTGACTCAAAGCGCAGGCTGCCCTAGCCAGCCTTGTGTGTGGACACTTGTGTTTCTAGTGTGGGATGGAATGTTTCATCCAAAGTGCCTCCTGTGGGCTTTCAGGTCAAAAGCTCTTCTGCCTAAAACTTGAGTAGCAAAGCACAACTTGAAAGTACTTCAGAACAGACTTCAGGTTTCAAAATAGACAGCATTTGGAAGTTACACCTCATCCTAACAACAAGAAAAAACTGAAAACCAGTGCCTTTTCATGGATCCATCAGAGAACCAGGACAAACTGCCACCCTGAAATCTGGAGAGGGGGGGTGAATCCAGAAAGTGACAGCTGAGATTTGCTTACCTGGAGCAGCAGCTGCTGGAATCATAAACTGGTAGGAGCACTTAAACGGTAATTGTGATATATTGCTGCATGCTGAGTGTTTTGGCCATCTGCCACTACTCTGACAGATAGCTCAAGTGGATGACTTTAAAAAGAAATTTTACTTTGTCACAGTGCATTTGGCCTGGAGTCCAAATTCAGGGTGTCAGCTCAGGGAAAGGCTTTCACTTCTGGCTCTGGAGGAAGGTCCGTATCAGTCTTCTGACCTGGAAGCCTGTTACGCTTAGGGACTCGAGATCTTTTCCAGTGCTGCTTCTTAGTAGTGTGAGGTCCTCAGATCTCTCTGATAGCTTCTTTCCTTTCTATCTCCAGAAACTGCCTCAAAGCACAGAACAAGCTTACACACTGAGTGCTGTCCAGTCAACACAAACCCAGCTGCTACTAATCCTCCCTCACCTACATCACAGGGACAGAGTTTACAACATATACAGTACTGGGAATCATGGCCCAGCCAAGTTTCTATACATGTTTTTTGGGGAACGCAGTTCAATCCATGACACTCAGTGTGAATTAGCATATGAGTGAGAAACTCCTGGGCCTGTACCTTAAGGAACCCCACACTTGGATAAGTTTTACCTCCTGGAACCCTTCCTGGTTTTCAGGGTGAAGAGCTGAGAAAGATCCTCTCAGAGCTGACTTAAGGGGAGGGGAAGATTTGTTGTTAGTTACCTTAGACTAGGCTCCAGTTCACGGTGACCTTGTGTATAACAATGTGACGCAGTGTGGTGCTGCCTCGTCTTCCTGATCATTGGTGTGTTCGAGTTCAGTTCTTGCAGCCATCAGGCCCTCTCGCTGAAGGTTTTCCTTGTTTGTGCTGATCCTCTGCCAAATGTCCTTTTCTAGTGACTGATCTTTCCTGATGATTTGTCCAAAATAAGTGAATCCGAGTCTCACCATCCTTGCTTTAAGGAGCATTCTGGTTATGTTTTTTCTAAAACTAACCTGGTCATTCTCTGGCAGTTAGGTATATTCAATATTTGTTAACACCAGAATTTGTAGCATTGATCATTTTTTTTGGCTTCTTTTTTATTTATCCAGTTGTGGCGTGTGGATGGGGTGATTTAAATACCTTGGCTTGGATCAGGTACACTTCCGTCATCAAGATGATATCTTTACTTTTTAAAGAGGCATTTTGACACAGACTAGCATGAAACAGGGAAAAAACTAAAAAAAAAAAAAAAAACAAAACTAAGTCACAGCCCAAAGAACACAGGCTCATGAAAAGAGATGTCACCATCAGACTATAGAAGGCTTTCCCTCCCCAACACTTTCCCACCTAATGAGTGGGGGCCGTAGTGTAATAACACAGATGGCAGCTGGAAGTGCTGCAAAGCACAGGACTGTTAAGAGGGTATCAGGGAAAACCAAAGTCAAGGGAAGAGAAGCAAACTAGGATGTTAGAGGAATCTGAAGGTTCTGGCACCTATGCGTACAGCAAACATTATACAAACCTAATTCCTAGCCAGATTAACAGAAATCTTCACTCTAGAGGGCTATTTATGGCTATATACGTCAGCTCCTATTACCTGACAATACAAGTATATTGTCTGGCCCTCTACACAAAACAGGTGTGCTAAAGGCAAGAAAAGACAGTCTAATGAAACAAAACAAGCATCAATACCAGATTCAAATGTACATACAGATCCTGGGATTCCAATGAGAAATTTAAAATAACTGACTACATTTAGGACTCTGATGGAAAGAGTAAACAAGGTGTAAGAACAGATGGGTGATGTAGGCAGAGAGATGGAAACTCCAAGAAAGAGTCAAAAGAAAATGCTAGAAACCAGAAACACTGAAACAGAAGTGAAGAATGCTGTCTTAGTTTCTTAGTGTTGATGTAACAGATAACCACAGTTGGGTGAATTTACTGAACATAAATTCATTTTCTCACTGTTCTCATGGAGTCTGGAAGTCTCCACTCAAGGCATAGACTTCAGGGGAAAGTTTTTTCTGTTGACTCTTGCAGGAAGATCTTTGTCTGTTTTCAGCTCCTGTTTCTTGGTTCCTTGATGATCTTCCATGTGGCATGGCATTGGTTCTTGCTTTCCACTATGCCAGAGCTGCCTCATTAACATAACAAAGAAACCCTATTACCAAATGGGGTTATGTCCACAGGTATAGGAGTTAAGATTGACAACACATATTCTGGGAGAACACAGTTCAGTCCATAGCAAATGCCTGTGATGGGCTCTTCGGTAGGCTGGGTGAGACTGAGGAAGGAATTACTAAACATAGAGGGAGATATATCAGTAGAAGGGGAGAAAAGGGAGTGGTGGTGGTGGTATGGGAACAAACAGAGCATTTAAGCATTGTGGGAAATTTTAAAAGGGGTTGCATACATGTAATGGGAATACCAGAAGAAGAAAAATAAAAAATTTTGAATAATGGCTGACAACTTGACAAAATTAATAACAGACACCAAAATACAGATCCAGGAAGGTCAGAGACACTAAGATGGATAAACAACCAACCAAACAAAAACTACCTCTAAGTATATCATGTTCAAACTGCATAAACCAAAGACAGAGAGAAAATATATATGTGTATATATATATACACACCGGAAAACACCTGACCTTACCTATAGGGAAACAGGGATAAGAATTACAGATTTCTTGCCTGAATCCTTACAAAGAAGAGAGTGGAGCAAGATATCTAAAGTGTTGAAAGAAAAACAAATCATCAAACCTGAAATTAATTATCTAATAAAATTATCCTTCAGTTTGAAGAAGAAATACAAACTTTCTCAGACAAATAAGAGTACTTAAGAGATGCATTTCATCCACTTTTTGCTTCCCAGGAAACCGTGGTCCAGACCTGTTAAGCTACTGACCTAAGAGTAGGTCCCAAACCTTTGTTTTTTCCTTTTGCAAGTCAGTTTATGTTTAGTTAATTAATGAGAGAAATTTGCAGTTCAAACCCCGGAGAAGTTGAGAGAGGAAAAATGGCTCGTTGGCGTATGAGTAGTAATTTATCAGCGGACTTCGGCTTTGAACTTGAGGTCTCCTGAATTATTCTGGACTGTATCGTTGAGCTTGCGCCTATTTGAAAAGATTTTCTTGTGTGAGTGTGTTATGTGGAGGGAGGTGGGATTACTATTTTTAAACTGTGTCAACCCAAACTTCCAGGAAAAGGGAGTTCTATAGGGTGGCTAGGAGCACTGGTGACACGGTGGTTAACCGCAGGCTAATCGAAAGGTCGCAGAGAGAAAAAGACGTGGCAGTCCGCTACCATAACAGTTACAGCTGTAAGAAAACATATGGGCGTTTGTACTCTGTCTTATAGGGTCGCTGTGAGTTAGAATCGACTGGATAGATAGCAGTGGGTTCTGTGGGTTTACGGAACGGAAGAGCCAGAATCACTCCACGGCAATGGGTGGGCTCAAGCAAGGGTGTACATTCCGACTTGCCCACGACTACAAGTCCCAGACTGACCCGCGGCGCGCGTTGCTCGTCGGGAGGTGTCCCGTGAGTCTGCGCGAAAAGCGCTCCCCGCGGACGATGAGCAGCGTGAGGTCCGTCTGGGAGGTGGCGGCTATCTGCTCTATTTGTAACTCTTCGGCCTCCCAGCTGGCCCGTTGCCGCTGCCGCCATGCCCATGAAAGGACGCTTCCCCATTCGTCGCACCTTGCAATACCTGAGCCAGGGTGACGTGGTGTTTAAGGACTCGGTGAAGGTCATGACGGTGAATTACAACACACATGGGAAGCTGGGCGAGGGCGCCAGGTTAGTCGGCGCCGGCGAGGCCTCCAACCTCCAGTCCTGTCTCGCAAACCGTAAGGTGACCATTGTCATAACATATTAGTAACGTTGCTTCCGATTACTGAGACAAGGTGCTGCACCAGGCGCCCAGTTATCCTGGGCGCCTGGTCCCCTGAGTTTGGAGCTGTTATCACCCCCATTTACAGAAGAGAGAACCCAGGAGGATTGCTGCACGTTCTATGGGGAGAGGAGGGTAGTGGGCCAGCCAGAGTTGTGGCCTCGGGTCGGGTTGACGGTGGAACTCTGCTCTGACTTGAGCTGTAGTGACTGCGGCAGGGGTGGAAAGACGAGACCCCTCAGACTCCCCCGTTAATTCTTCTTCCTCCGAGTTGGTAAATGTCACCGAATTGGAAGAAGTTAGAGGCCACCAGCCTCATTACCTGTGCCTGGCAGGTATGTGCTGAAGAGAGTCACCTCAGGGCACCTCCGTGAGGAGCCCTAGGCATCGGGATCGGGGGGAGCCCAGGCACTAGCGACCACTGTCTCATCTGCTGGCTTTGGGTCAGTTGTGCCTTTCCAGTGCTGTTTGCCTAAAGGAGGTGGTACTTATTTCTCAGGACTGGTAGGAGAATAAAATGGGAGAAACAACAGCTGCTAACATTTATTGAATCCTTGTTATGTCTCTCACATATTTCATCTTATCTTTACAGAAACCCCTTTATTATCCCCACCTGTGGGCATGAGGAAAGGAGGTGTATGCATACCGCCCGACTCCTTATCCTCCCAATAGAGTATTTCAGAATTTTGAATCGAACAGTATGCTGTGACTTGTTAAACACTAGACACAGTTGAACTAAATAGTATATTATTTTTCCTTTTTGGTTTTACAAATCTTTTGTTTTCTCTGGAGTTAATAATGGCTAGTGTTTTGTCTCCACTTCAGATTCTGCCCAATGGTGAAAGTCTCCCCAAATGGTCAGTCAGGTTTTCTATTGGTTCTGTCAGTTGCATCCTCTACTTGAAAAAGTCCTGCAAGCTTCAGTCCTCGCTGGTTCTGTCCTGATGGTTATGCTGCGTAGCTGTCATCATCGTGGCTCTCTTCGAATCCATTCTCTTAGGAATGCCTTCACTCACTCTTGCTTGGAACCCAGTGTCTTCCACTTTCTCGGCTTACTGTCTTGGAGCCCCTTTGTCACAGTGTCCTGAGAAGGTGTGTGTATCTCTTGAGTTCACAGACACTTCTGTAGGTGCCTGGCAGCCCTTCACGCTGAGCTGGAAATTTTTTCCCTCAGAATCCTGAAGACATCGCTCCATTGTGTTTTAATTTCCAGGGCTGCTTTTGAGGAGTCGGTGGCTGTTCTGATTCCTGACCCTCAGGGTGGCACCTGTTTCCTCCTCTTTGGAGGCTGGTCGATCTTCTCTTTGTCCTGTGTTCTGAAACTTCCTGCATTGTGCCTTCGTGCTGTGAGCATTTGGAAGGGCTGTTAGTGGCCTTTGGTTTTGAGAAAAATTCCTTGGTTTTGATGATTTATTCCTTCTATTTTTTTTCCCTTTTTAAAAATACTTGTTTCTAGGAACTCTTCCTTTGTTGTGTATTGGACCTCCTGATCTTCAAATCTTAATTTGTAAAATTCCTTCCTGTCCTTGAGTTGTTCCTTTTTAAATGAATCCAGTTGTTTCATGATTACAAAATCTTATTAAAAATAGATGTATTTTTTTTTAAGTTTTTAAATATTTTGGTGTCTTTTTGGTCAAAGTTTACACAGCTAGTTAGCTTCACGTTTGGCAGTTTCCACACAGCTTTTCACTGACATTAATTACATTTTTTTCACAAGGTGTCAGCATTCTCTGTAATTGTGATCTGCTGCTGTTCATTTCCAATACTCCTTATTGTCTTGTCTTTGCCTTTAGAGTGTTAGTGTTGTGGTCTCATATAGGTAGTTTTTTAGTAGTGCACCAATGTTATGGGTAATATCCTTTGTTTTGTGTAGTAGTCTGCCATTTTGCTAAAAATGTGATCTTGGAGTTCAGCTATAGAGTTTTGAACTTTCCTTTTTCTCTGAGGCTGGGTTCTTTAGAGGAGCAAACAGTGAAGTGTGTGAGTGTGACTTATTTCAAGGAAAAATGGCTCACAGTTTTAGAGGCTGGTAAGTCCTAAGTCTGTGGATCAAACATCAGGTTGGAGATATATCCTTACTCATGGGGTTGCAGGGGCTGAAGAATATAAAATCTGCAGCTCAGACAGTAGGCTGCTGGCTCAGGGGGCTGTGGGAGCTGAATTCCCAAATACCCAAGTCAGACAGTGGGCTTCTAGCTCACATCCCAAGAACTAGAGGTCAGAGGAAGATGAGTGAGATGCAGGATTCAGAGGGCGAGCTTTGCCAGAATACACATACATACTGGCTGTAGGACACTCTCCCAAGGAAAGTCCCCTTTCAGCTGATAGGCTGTTCACATCAGATTACAGAATGGAGGATGACTGCACCCTATCTGCCCAGCCTGGGAACTGTAGGCTAGCCAGATTGATACATTACCTTCGCCCTCACACTTGTGCTGCCAGCATCATGTGGATTTGTGCGTCTTTTGGGTTAGAGGATGGCCTCATGTTGGTGGTCTTTGAGGAGTCATGTTTTGAGAGTGGACCCCTTGGGTATATCGGTGTTGTTGATAACCAAGAACTCCACTGTGAGGCAGCTAGCTTGGTTATTTGGTGGGAGAACCCCTGGTGTTTTTCTTCAGCTGGTTGGATTTCCCATAATGTGTTTTCAAGTCTTGCCTGGAGGATGTAGATCTGGCCCATCTGTAGAGTGTAGGAGCCAGTAGGCACAGAGGCTGAGGGTGAGCATATTAGTGTGTAACTACCCCCCTGCCCCTTCAGTTCTGCTCAGTATCTGCCAGACCAGTGACCTCTCCTTTCCAGAGAATAAACCTCATGTTTTGGGCAGGAAGAGTTCCCACTGGGATAGGAATCACAGGACCAAACTACTTCTTAAACCAACTTTAAGGAAGTCCTTTGCTTCCAGCCAGCCTCCTCGCCCTATGCTGAGGGAATCAGCGGTGCTACCCTGAAAACCTCCCTGGGCCGAGGTAGTGCATTCTGGGCCGCTGCTCAGCCCGCCCCATTGCTAGGGTGTGCAGTCTCAGCGTCTGTAAAGTTGGTTCCCATTTCTTTTCCATTGTTTATCTTGCAAAATTTATGTTGTCTTTTTGACATTTTTGCCTAAAAAATTCTCTGTGACTGATGGAGTTCTCAAAATTGAGTCTCACTGGCAACACAAAGAATAAATAGGGGTGCACTCTGAGATCTCTACTAAAAGACCGCAATTGATGGTCCAGGGGCTTCAGGGCTCCCCTGGGAGCATCACCCCTGGCCCTGATTCTGCCCCGTCCATAAATCATAATGAAGGTAAACTCTTCGGACAGCAATGCATTGGACTTGGCAACACAGAGTGACTGTATCTTGTGGGAACTTTGTGGTTCTATGCATCTATAGGATGTCACCGTGCTGGCCTCTTAACTGGAGGAAGGGGAGTGGATGGAGAGGAGAGGATAGGAGACTGTTGGGAGGATGGAACATGTATGGAGCAGAGAGGAAGGGTGTGCTGTCACTGGGCAGGGAGAGCAGTGGGAGCTGCATAGGTGATCATGCAAATTTATATGGGAATGTACATTTTCATTCAGTCATAATAAAAGAAAAATTCTATGTGTCTCTTGGAGTTTGGGCCTCAGAAGAATCCTTTTACATTGTTAGAGGGGTTTCAGGAGGAAGTGGAGGTAAAAGTGTCAGTCTACCATTCTTAACTAGAAGACATAATGGTTTTTAAAAAGCTAGTTTTATAAAGTTATACATACAGACACAAAAATGCATAAGGGTGAGTGGGTAAGTGGATGGATGGATGGGAAGTCTCGTCTTCCCTTTTCTTCTAAACCCTCTGTCCCAAGCCTCCTTAGAAGGTAACTACTCCTAAGTTGTTATTTTTATTTATCATTATTTTTTCATTATGTTTTACATGGAAGTTTACAGTTCAGTTTCTCATGCAGGAACTTGCACTTTACCGTATGATCCTAGCTGCCCCCCCTACTCTGTGACAGCACACTCCTCTTCTCCACCCCGTATTTTTCGTGTCCATTCAGCCAGCTCTTGTCCCCTTCTGTCTTCTCGTCTTGCCCCTGGACAAGAGCTGCACGGTTTGTCTTCTCTATCTACTTAAGAAACACACTCTTCACCAGTATCATTTTATGTTGTATATACCTGTTCAGTCTTGTCTGAAGAGTTGGCTTTGGGAATTGTTTTAATTATAGGCTAACAGAGTCCAGGGGACCATGTCTTCTGGGGACCTAGTAGTCTGTCATACCATCAAGTCTGGTCTTTTTGCGAGAGTTTGATTTCTGCACCCCACATCTCTCCCACTCCATCAGGGACTCTTGATTGAGTCTCCTTTAAGAGCAGTCTCTGGTGGTGGCCAGGCACCATCTAGTTCTTCTGGTTTCCTGCTAACGTAGTCTCTGGTTTATGTGCCCTCTTCTGTCTCTTGGGCACATATTTCCTATGTCTTTGATGTTCTTCTTTCTGTTTTGCTCCAGGTAGGTTTAGTCTCATAAGTTCTTTGCGTTTTCTTTCTGAATTTTTCTGTGGTTATATAAACATGTAAGTGACTAACCAGTGCTGTTCAGAGAATACACTCATGGATCCCTTAGGACTGTTCTCACCACCTTTTAGGGGTCAGAGACTTCATCGAGAATCAGATGAAAGTTCTGGACTTCCTCCCCAGAGAAACACGTGTGCACAAAATTCTAGGTTTACAAGCACCATCTCACAGGTGTCATTTCTTCCCTTTGCAGGAAATTTGTGTTTTTCAATGTACCTCAGATCCAATATAAAAACCCATGGGTGCAGATCATGATGTTCAAGAATATGACACCGTCACCGTTCCTGCGTTTCTATTTAGGTGAGTGCGTGGAGCTCTGCTAGGGGTCAGGGGCCGTCTCAGCAGACAGGGGACATGAAATGGAGACATGCCTGGGCCCTGTATCCTTCCTGTGAGCTTTGATACTCTCTTCCTTATTTCCCGTCTCCTGTGGCTTCCCCAAGCCCTTCATGCGGTGGCTGCTGAGGTCTGTAGTCACCTTTCCCCCCCTCTTGCAGCCTCATCCCGTACTTGTGCCTCACACCACAGGCCTGGTTTCTGCGTTTCCGTGCCACACCTAGCTCTATCACCTTTGCTTATGCTGCTCCCCTTGCTTGGAATGGCCTTTCTACCTTTCTTTGCTTATTATTAATTCTTCAAGCCTCAGTGTGGGCAACACCTCTTTGCCAGTCTTTGCCTGAACCCTTTGATTAGCTCTCTGTGGGGCCCTGAAGAACCCCTTGTAGTGTTGTCTTGAACAGCCCATGAGTCTGTGGCCTCCCGGGGCTGTGTGTGGCCTCACTGGGCTGTGTGATTTTATGTCATGCCGTGTGTGCAGGTATGAGGTGGTAAGTGAAAGCTAGTTAGTTAAACCAGGCTCAGTGTTTGGATGGCCAGAAGACTCAAGGTCTTGGCCCAGCTTTCCACTAAATCATTTTAACTGTGAACAGGTCATTTTCCCATTTCTTTGTTTGTTAAATGGAGGCAAAACATCTACAACACAGTTAGGGGAGTCAAATGCAGTATAGATTGGGAGATGTTTCAGGGAACAAAATGATGTGTGTCATTCACTCAGCAAGTATGTATCAAGTGACTGCACTGAAGCAGGCTCTGTTGTAGGTGCTTGAGGTGTCGGGGGACTTTCGTAGAGATGATACTCTAGCAGGGGGGACAGTGAGAAATGTAAAATGGTGTTTTAGAAGGAAGATAAGTGCTGTTTAAAAGAGAGGAAAAATAGAACAAGGAAAGAGGAATGAGGAGGATGACGGTGGCATGCCAATTTTGTGTGTATGTGGCATGCTGGTTTTTAAAAAGGAACTAAATTTACTGTATGATTTCCATATAATAAAATGCACAGGTCTTAAATGGTAAGTTCTAACAGTCGTACACATCTGTATAACCACTTTCTCGATGACGATACAGAACGTTTCTGACACTCCAGAAAGTTCTCTAGTGCTACCTTCTAGTTAGTTCCCCAGCCACCCAGAGGCAGTGCTGTCAGGATTTCCCTCACTGTCAGTGAGTTTGACTTTATAGCTTTACATAAGTAGACTCACACTGTGAGTGTACCTGGCTGTTTTTACTCATGATAATGTTTTTAAGATACACCTCTATTGTTACATGTATTGTTACATGTATTGTTGCGTTGTATTGTCATAGTTTATTTAATGCATTGTTGACCACCATTTGAGTTGTTTTGGATGCCAGCATAGAATCAGAAGGATGAGATTTATTGGAGATAGTACCTTGAACGATGGAGAGGAGTGGGAGCAGAGGTGGGCAGGGATCATATTCAGATGCAGTGAAGGTCTGACCCCCATGAGAGAGGAGGGAGAAGGAAGGTGGTCTATTTAGGAGAGGCCTCTAGTGGTGCAGCTCTGGGGAAGTCTCAGCCAGCTTTGCGGATAAGAGTTGACATCAGTCCAATCCCAAAATGGGGAGACTGATCCATTCCCCAGTTTCCCACTTCTCAGTCATTTCTGACACCAGCCACTTGCACAGCACACTCCCTATGACCGTACCACTTAGTGCTAGGGCAGAGCTCCAGGTTAAAATGAAACCATCCTCTACGCTGCCAAAGAGGCAGATGCCCGCTGCCAGTTTGGAGGCCACATGACACCTCACACACTTCTCACCTGCTGCCCACAGGCTCAGGTTTCCTATTACCCATTTACAATAGGGGCTTCCCTTGGGTTCTCTCACTTGAACCTGCTGGCTCCCACTTACTCCTTCAGGTTTAATAATTTGTTGACATGATTCAGAAAACATCTACAAAGTACTGTATTTAACTCGTATAGATTTATATAGCCAAAGGATACAAGTCAGGATCGTCCTAAGTAAGAAACTTATAGATGAGGTCTGGAAGGATTCCAGCACAGCGCTTCCATGCCCTGAAGTGGGCGTGTCCCCATCCTTTCACCAGCCAGGCAGCTCTGTGAGCCCCCGCGTTCAGGGCTGTTTAGCAGCCGTTCCAGATTGAGCCCTCGCTGCTGGTGTGTGGTAGGCAAGCGGCGGGCATCGTGCTGTTAGCTGACATCTCCCCTGCGGGTAGCTGGCATCCAGTGAGCCTGTTCTGGCCAGCCGTCCCCTACTAGCACACGTCCTCAGGTGTCATCCTGGTTGCAACCTAAAGGCATCTCAGTAATTCACAGCTTAGCTTACGGGAACCAGAGACAAAGGCCAGAACTGCTTTCCAGCCCAACAGGAAGCTGCAGCTCTGTTAGTAGGAACGGGTGGCGGACAACGTGGAAGCTATCTGTTCTTCATGTACTTATTATTAGCCACTGCATTTATTTTTTTGGGGAGGGTGAAAGGTCTATTTAGTTTTCCAATTTTTTGGTTCGATTGTCTTCTTAGTGTAAGAGTTCTTGGTATATTCTGCATACAAGTCTTTTATCAAATATCTCAATTACAGTTTCTCCCAGTCTGTGGCTTATAGTGTCTTACCAAGTGCAAGAGTCTGAATTTTGACTGAGTTCCGTTTATCAATTTTTTTCTTTTATGAATTGTTGTTTCGATGTCATATCTGAAAAATCTCTGCCCAATTAAGGTCATATAGATTTTCTCCTGTGCCGCCTTGTAAAAGTTTCGTAGTTTTAGCTCTTACATTTGTGTTAATTTTTATTTTGTGAGGTAAAAATCTAAAATAATATGTTTGCATGTGGAAATCCAGTTTTCCCAGTGGAGTTTGTTGCAAAGATTATCTTTTCCCTATTAGTAGTCCATATCAAAAATCATCTGACCATAATAAATGATAGTGCTTGGTTTCTGGACTGAGCTCGGCTGCACTGCTGTGGGGCTGCGCTTGTGGCAGCACCCCGCCGCCCTCCTCACTGTAGACTGCTGCTATCTTAAAACTTGAGTGAACATCCTCCCATTTCCTTGTTTTTCAAAATTGTTTTAGCTATTCGGAGTTCTTCCATTTCCATATGGATTTTTGGATCACTTGTCAGCTTCTGCAGAAATGTGCTGAGGTTCTGATAGGGATTACGGTGCATCTGCCGCCCTAACAGCTCACTGTCTTGAGCCACTGACTGTCCATGAATGTGTAATGTCAACTAAAAGTTAGTATGTTTTTGCACATATCTAAAGTTTCTGTCTGCTTATGTCTGAAGAAATGGAAAAATGAGGGAACAGTGTATATGGGCTATGTAATCAAATATACTTATTGTTAAAATGTTTCTCCTTCTAAAAATACACCCCAGCTTTTTGAGGTTGAGAGTGCTGCCAAGTCCTGGCTCTTTTCTTCCCTGAGGTTTTTGTTTGCAGACACTGGGGAGCAGGTCCTGGTGGATGTGGAGACCAAGAGCAATAAGGAGATCATGGAGCACATCAGAAAAATCCTGGGGAAGAGCAAGTGAGCTGCTGGGATTAGCCTGGAGGGGAGCAGTTGTCTGGAGCCCGGAGTTGGAGAGAAGAAGGGGATGTACTGGGAGGGGCTGAGACGCTCTAGAGGCACAGAGGTGCAGCTCGCTCTGTGCTGTCCACCAGATCTGTGACTTCAGGTCATTACACCCATGCAGGCCTTAGCTCCCTCAGAAATGCAGCCGTAACACTTATCCTGTGCGCTCTTCTCAGACCTGTCAGCTTGGAGCTGGCAGATGTCTGGCCCCTAGATCCCCTGAGGCACCTCCCTTTTCTTTCTGTGAGTGAGAGGAGACAAGGAGAGTGGGGCAGCAGGAGCTCTTCTTTCAGAGGCCACATGAGGCATTTCCAGAGCTCCTTGTCTGTGAGTGTGCCTCCTAGTCAGAGGGGGTGTTCCTGAGGGTGGACACCACTGATGTGATATGCTTGGGTGGGGGTACCTGTGACCACAACCCCATGGGGCCCCTGCAGGGAGCCTTCTTGCCAAGCCCTCCTCCCTCCTCAGAGGCTACGGCATTTGGGACAGAGAGGAGCAGTCAGGAGGCAGATGAGACGCAGGTTTCCCCAGTTTGCTGGGCTGAGACATTCCTGTTCTTCCTCGCAGTGGTGCTCATGCTTTGTTGTGTGCTCTTTGGTAGGGAAACTCTCCAGAAAGAGGAGCAGGAGAAAAAGCAGCTCTCTCACCCTGCCCACTTTGGCCCACGGAAATACTGCTTGCGCGAGTGCATCTGTGAAGTGGAGGGGCAGGTGCCGTGCCCAGCCCTGGTCCCATTACCCAAGGAGATGAGGGGAAAATACAAAGCAACTCTGAAAGTCAGTGCCCAGGACTGAGGCTAAGGCCCCTGGGGCTGGGAGGATTTACCATGGCGTTTCTGTGGTCACAACCAAGCCCCTGATCTGTGTGTCCTTAGAGACTCTGGAAATCTGTGTTAAAAACACTTTTTTCACAAACCTGTGAAAAAAGATTGGGGAGGGATGAGGAACAGCAGTTGAGCTGCTAAAAGGTGAACACCCTTGCACATCGTGCCAATAAAGTGCTTTCTTCATCTACCAATGGGGTGTGCTGCCTGCCTCAGGTAAAGGAGGAAGGTCTGTGCGAGACAGGGTTTTGAGAGGGGAGGCTGTTACAGCCAGCTGTGGTCACCTGTCTGCATCCATCTACCCTTTCCTGTCCTCTTTGGCCTCATGCCTTGGTCCAGACTATGCTCTGGAGGACTGGAAGCTGTGGGGTTGAGTGTGGTGGGGCTGGCCGTGTGGACACTCTTCCATTCAGATCTTTTTTTGGGCCTTTTTCAGAAATCTAAAGGCAACCTTTGTGCTCACCTAAGCCAAAGCTGTGAGATGAGACAGACTACTGAAGTTTGATTCAGACTTTAGAAACACACTTGACAAAGACAGCAGGTATCCTTATAGGGTAAGCTAGCTGCTTGGAGGCCTGGCTCTGGTTCACTGCTCCAGAAATGTCTGCATGCCACCTTACCTCCACCACAAGGAGTTCCTGGCTACGGTGGAAGGAGACTGTTTCCACTGCAGGCATTTCCAAGTTCCAGGGAACCAGATAGGCCTAAACCACCTTGGGATGAGGCTTCAGTTAGAGGAAAAGTATTGTGGAGGCTTTCCTCCCCACTCGTACCCAGGCTCAAATGAGAGCATCTGGGGGCCTCTGCATGTAGGGGATACAATTAACATGATTAGGAGAAAAGGATGAGACACACATTAGTCTTTAATTCACTTTTTAATAGTATAAACCTCCTTTAGGTAGTAGTATTAAGCCACAACAATAATGCCACATTGAAACAGCATTTAATAAAATGCATAGAGCTAATTCATGCACTGCAATACTCTATATACAAACACAACAATGCAAATTCCTCTTCAAGACTGAAGACATTGATTAGATATAAAATTCAGTTTAAAAAGAACATGCTGTTTTTAATGCCATCACACATACAAAGCTGATTTCAAGGGGGAAAAAAGCTGTGGAAAGCTATAGCTTTCAACAGGTTTTAAACCTGGAAGTAAGATGTAATGGCATAATATTTTCTATATTGTAAAGGGCAGAGGTTACAGAAACGGTCCCAAGAAAATCTAACATCCGAATTTTCCTTTGATGTCTTTTAAAAGGGCTGATAATACAGCTACATTTTAACAGAGAGGTCCAAACTACAAGTAAAAACTACAGTCTACTATGAAAAATGTGCAGCTTTTTAGTAGTTATAAAACTAGTTAAACACTGGTTTACAAGATATTGGGAGAACGGAGAGACTGTAGAAAAATAGTCCAGCACTTGAGTTGTACGTGGCAGCAGCATTTGAGTTCATGAGTGCCATGGTCACTGAAATGACAGCCGGGCAGCCTTTCCTAAAGAAATGCCATTTTAAATAGAAAGTTGACTACGACTTCCAAAAGCTATCCAACTATTAAACTTTAACACAGTCTGTAAATTGTTAAATGTTGAGTATTTTTTTCTGTGTCATATGTATAAATATTGAGATGCTAAAATTACTAGTTTTGTAACTGAAAGTCTAGCTGGGCACTAAAAAAAACTCTTAACATTTCTTTCTCTTCCCCTAAACTCTTAACTTTTTTAAAATTCAGCTTATTCTTAGATTGTGGTTAGGATAAACAGCCCAAAGGAACATCTTTAAGGATTCACATATAGACTGTTACGATTCCATCTGTATTCTGACTGCAGAGCTACCTTAAATAGTGTGATTGTCATGACAGGCAATGACGTGAAAGGTCGAACAATCACAGTTGGATAAAGCCAGTTAAATAGTGCTCTTGACATCAAAAATGGGGGAAGGTGACGGTGACATGGCCTGCCGTCTCACAAAAGGCACTGAGTACTGTGGTCTCATGAAGTGTTCTGAAATACTGCAACAGCTTACTTTATGAAGAAAGAAAAAGAAAGAAAGGAAAAAAAATGCAACTGGTGTGTCTGTGAGTTCTGCAGTTATTGAATGGTTTCTTCCAGCATCCCAGGCCTGCACTCCTCAGTAGGTCCCCAGTGTAAGGCCCAATTAAGGGGGAAAATCTGGCATCTGTAGCTTTACGGGCATACATACCCATATAAAATGCAGTTTTTATCTAAAAATTTTAAATCATAGTTTACAGAAAGATGTTAAGTCAATGGATTTCATTTACACACTTGCATTTACAGAATTAAAGATCTGTAGCTTATATGCCACAAAAGTTAACCATCAATGTTCACACTTGTTTTTACATTACCTGATGTTTGTGAACTAGTGTTACATGGGAATTTTTACTTATTTAGTTGCAGGAAAGTGCCTCCCTCTCACTGATTTATCACAGGAATGTGGGAAATTGCTGCCACATCTTGGAGTTGGGCTCCCTTGAGATGGCCATTCTAGGTCTTGGACTATGCTGTTGTCTCTGGACCATTTGATGTGCTGAATGTCTGGGAAGGTAGCTGGCTGTAACTACTAGGTTCCCTCTAGTTGGGCCATAAGTAGGTACATGAAAAGCAAGTTAAAAATCACCTAGTTTTGGATATTGTAATAAACTGGCTTCCAGCTTTGTGGCCCTTGTCTGAACCTAGAGAACAGACACATCATCCTGTCAGAACCTTTTCTGTGGAATTTTTTCCCTATGCAGAGTGGCAATTCATTATCTCTTAACTGGGTGCATGGCCCTTCCTAGTCTGGCCCGCTCACGGGGAACTGGAGTTAGGATTACCACCAGTCTCCCCTGCTGAGGGGCCTTGGAACATCCTTGTCAATTTATGTGGGAACACCATAGACTCTCTTAAAAAGTCTGAAAATGTGGTTACATGTCTGTATACATAATATACATCTATATATACATAGGCACACTATATACACTGTACACAGAGGAGATATAAACACATGTACATTCATTCAGTCAGACAGCCTATAAAGCCTGTTTACGTACACTGCTTTGAAGGACCCAGGGTGGACATGCAGAAGTGCACACTGGCAGGAGGCATGATGAGGAGGTCCAACCCTGTCTGTTAGGGGCTGGCTTTAAAAGGTGACCCCAAAGTTCAGACATTTCAGAAGCCTCACAGTCTAGATAATGGGAGTGGGATGAAGGGAAGCCTGTGGACACCTGCTCTGCCAGCTGAGCTGTGTTCCTGGAGCTACAGGCATGACCCACCTAGGTTAAGAGCATCACAAGACGACCTTTTCTAGGACTGGACCCAAGTACTGAGTTGTTACCCATGACTCCACTGAACACAAAGCCATGCGGACACTGGGGGTGTGGGTAGTAAGCACCTAGTCTCCAGTCTGTTTGGGTCCATTAGAGCTTAGGTATGGCCTGCTGACCAGACAGCCAGGTGTGAGCAAGGCTGCTCTGGAGGCAATTCCCCTAAAGGGTTAGGTGTTATGTTCCCCTGGAGAAAGAGCACTGGATAGAGCTAGAGCCCTTGTAAGTCTAAGCTCCATACTGCGGGTACCCCAGAAGCATGGAAATGGCTACGTATGTATGTAGTGTAGCTAAAAGTCTGTGGTCTTTTAAGTTGCTGTTTCCTTAAGGAAACCAAGGAGTTGGATGTGTCCATTATGATCACCAGCATCCTGTCTCACAGTTGAGATTGTGACACTGAAACACTCTATCTGAAGCGCAGTTATGTAGCACATCTTAAAACAAGTGACTACACCAGAAATTAAATATAAAAACCAAGGTCATGAAAGAACCCCAAGCTGTAGCCTTATGGCAGAGATTAGACAATAAATAATGTAACTCCAACATACATGTACAGATTTCCAATTAGAAGGCTGGTACCATACTTCCTAAAAGTGTTCCAGGAGTTACTTGAAAAATGTTATTTGCTTGAGTAATACTCGACCAATCTTGTTTAATGCACATATGTAATAAACTCCAGAAGTTTTAACACAAAACTTGTAATCTGGCATCATCTGAGATACTTACTGAAGGGGCCCACTTAGAGTGACCTTGTGCCTCTCCTCACTGAGGGAGTGGGAACAGGCTAGAGGGCAGTAGTGCAGCCTGCCGCTGGCTCATCTGAGAGAGAGTCAGCAGGCAGGTGGCTTGCCTCAATTCACTAAAGCTAGTTTCACAAACTACTAACAAGGACTTAAAGCTCTGTCCCAAAGCTGGGACCCAAATATTTGGTTACGATCTCTTCAAATAATTCTAGACTTCAGGGTTTAAGTCTCTTAACTATTTTGACCCTTTTCCCCCCTCAACAAAACAAATGCAAACAAACAAACGAAGAAACAGATGGACCAGCGAGTCAAAGGTGTGAGATGACTTCAGGCAGAGAGTTCTGGTTGTGTGATATGATCCATAAGGAAAAGGCCACTTCACTCATAAGGCCAGGAGACCTGGGCAGTTAATGCGGGAGTGCTCAAAATCCAAAATGGCCCACTGGAATTAGCTATCACCTATAAAGGAGATTCAAGGGTAGGTCCAGATTCTCAACAGCAACTTTCTAACCTCAATCTTGCTTTTCTCCAAGGCTGTCTTGCCAGAGCCTAGCTCTTCTCTTGTCCAGGTGGTCAGGGTCCACCAGTTTCACTCCTGTTACATACATATTGAAAGGATGGTACCTTCAGGAGTCCAATCTATGCCTTGGCTCAAGTGCTCCAATATCTTAGTGGAGTCTGAGTCCAAACTATTTTAGGCAGGACTCCCAGGCCTGCCTGCCGAGTGGTCTGGGGGTGAGGTGGAGTGGCTGGGTGTGGACTTTGCCACTAATATCAGGAACTCAGATCTGAAAGATCTGATACAACATGTATCCCCAGGGAATTACTACATGATCAAAAGAACAGAAAAATAGGCAACCTGTATGTAAGACATGTACATGTGCTTCAAAATGCCCTCTACTGAAATCTTTTGCAAGCGGAAATGAGACAGACTCACCCTAACTCCACTGTCTTGGCCAGTTTTTGTTTCAATTTTGAAATTAGTTGACTTCAGGGTCAGAAAACTAAAAATTACTGTAAGTTGGCAAAATGAAATCCTTTCCATCATTTTACAGTGGCCATCACTTTTCCAAAATCTGCTTCCAAGGCGTGAACTATAAATGATATAATTAAATCCAAATGGGAATTTAGAAATTGGAGATCCTGTCCCCACTGACTTCCCATTAACAATGAGCATAAAGTGCTGCTAACACCTGCTTCAGGGTAAAGCATCCTTTTTTACCTTAAACCTGCAACAGCCGTCAGCCTGTCAACATGGTACCACAGCGCTTGGCCATTTCCCTGGCACCCTGCAGGCCTATAAGGTTTGACCTTGACACCATGTGCCCAAGCACATTGGAGCACCTCGACAAGGGGAATGTACTGGAGTCTTTTTGGACATTATCTGATCAAAAGGTTCAAGCTAAGAGTAGGCTCAAATTTAGTTTTACAGGATCCATTTTTATACGGCAATTTTTTTTTCATACAAGAAGAAAACGAAGCACCTGACCCAGTTTCCCCAAATAGGAAATGCTGCTGCTTTTTCATACCTTCCTTTTTAACAGTATTCTGTTCTTGCTGTAAACTCAGTGGCAAGTACATCATCTTGGGAAGTGTGAGGGTTGGGTCTGAAGGAGTAGGCAGTCTGCCTTTAAGTATTCTGGACCACTTTGCTGGCCTATGCATGGGAGAAACAAAGTGTATGGTGTGCCAGTGCCAATAAAAGCTAACAGAGGTGACAAGTCTGAAGACAAGCTGAGGACGTCTGATGTGTAAGATCAACGGACAGAAACTATCCTAAGACCATCCTTCCACTCTGTCAGGCCCTGGCCATTGGGGCCAGGCAGCAAGACCCTCCATGGCTCCACTGCCAGCCTGTTCTGTGCAGCAGAACACAGATGCCTCTCCCAGGGGGTGTGTGGAATGGAAGCAACTAAGGAAGGAACCTTACACTCCAAGGAGCCCCTATTCCTTCATCAGAACAACACGCAGCCCCTAGGCCACACTTAGGAAATCCAGTCATGGATTCCAAATGGCCACCTGGTACTTTTTGGTCAGAGGGCTCCATGGGTCTTGCTCTCTGGCAGTGGTGGTTTGGGGATGGCTTTGGTTGCTAGAGAAACTGCAGGTCTCACCTGGCTGTTCATCTCTGGGTTGCAGTCTGATTCTGAGAACCATCATCAGAAGACAACAACAGGTTCTTGAGGAGTCTGCAGACACCCATCACACACCAAGGCCAATGGCCAGGGAACCTGACAGGCATTGGCTCTATGCTGGAAGCTTCTGGTATGGGTCACCATCAGCTGTGCTATCATCCTTTCATTGCATGCTGCAAATAAGTCATGTTTGTGTTCGTTCCCAGGGATTTAGCTTAACACTACCAATGATGCATACAATTAGGAATGATGCCCTCTTTTCTTAAACATAAACGATTGTCTCCTGTACCCTAGTCAGTTTTCACAGAAATTATTAGCATTTCAGCAAAAGACATACAGTTTTCATTTGCCCTGTCCATGGGCAAGATGTTGCTAACATTACACGTTGACAAGAAGTGCTCAGAAAGTGCTAATATTATTACCCTGGTAATTAGTAGCTATTAATTCCAAGGACATTTTTAACATATATACACACATACTGTTCTCTTAAGGTTCTTTTAGTTTTAATACTAGTCTCTGACATTATAAAATTTTTTTTTTCTTTTTTGCCCTTTGAGAATTTCTAAATACAAACTGAGTTAAAGATTGTTCCAAAATTTGCTAATTCATCAAAAGGCATTAAAACATTTCTTATGGCAAGGAAGGATCCTACTAGTCTTTTGGTTGCTATTTTCAGGGATTAACAGATAAGAAGAAATCAGGTAGGAAATGGCTAACTTACTGGAAATATGTGCACATACCAAAATACCACTACTTTTATTTTCCTTGTATCTGAATGCCTCTGGAGGTGCCTTCCGCCCTTGGCGGATGTGCAGTGTTCACTATAGACTGGCTCCGGTGATCTGGCCGTTGTATTCTGCTGTCTCCATCTTGAGGATGTAAGGGATGATGCTGTCTATCGAAACATTGCCAATGAGACCAGTGAAAAAGAGTTCTTCAGTGATGCTGGAGCTCATCAGCCTGAGGGCCGGCAGGCGCACAAGAATCCGAGCCAGTCTGTAAGAGGAAGAGGCATTAGGGAGAGGGCACTGCTGGCCACCCTTCAGACTCAGACCTGGCTGACTTCCTGGGGCCCATCCAGACTGCTCAGAATGAAGCCAAACAGACCTACCTCTGGTTTTCCTGATTTTGTTAGCTCTTCTTGTTGGAACATGAGATAAAAATCAAGGGTATACAAAGATGTCTGTACAAATACATTCCCTTCACTGTTATTTATAATACCCTCCACCCCAACCAACCATCTATAAGGGATAAAAGGTAGTGTTTCCATATAACTAAGTGCTAGTGACACAGATACAAGGATAATACAGTTTATATTTGTTGGTATGGAAAGGTATCCCTGACATACTGCTGAACAAATTTAGAGCCACAAGTGCAGCACAGTCTTATTTGTGTAAAGTTGTATGTACATGTATGTATAAAGTAAAGCCGTGGAGGCCTGTCATCAGAATGCTAATGGTTTATGACTGGTTATTGGGATTTGGAGTGATTCTCCCCTACTGAAAATCTTTTGAGTTGCCCAATTTCCAGTGTTCATTTAGCATTAATAATTAAAGGAGTAAGAGTTTTATTTTGGAGAAACCACGGGTAGAAAGGCACACCATGAGGTGTCTTGGAGGGCAGCTGGGCCCTGTGTATCTGAAACATTCCATGCAGTCCAGCCACTGCACATCCAGAAATTGGTCGTGGGGAACAGTGGGGGAAGAGGAAAGCAGGATGTGGAAGGTGCCCACTGCGGGGTGCTTTATCAGAGCCCCACACTGGAAACAACCTACACTCTTTCATTAGCAGGGAAAGGCTCACGAAACTATGACATCTTCTTAGCCACAGAAAAGGATGAAGAATATACTCAGTGTATATTAACTGAAAAAAAACAAGAAAAAAACTTTTGTATTTTAGGGAGGATTCAAGACAGCAGTCTGGCTCTCTCTCTATAGCAAAGACCTGTGCAACAAAATGTAACTGATTAACAACTGACAACTCTGGAACCCTGAGCATCAAATGAAAGGATATAAAATTAGATCAAACCCCAATTGGAAAAAGAAACTGAATGACCACAGCAAACAGGAAAGATACAGAGCAGAAATGCCATGCCAGCCAGTTCAGCACAGTGCGGCCCATTTTGAGACAAAGCCAGCAGTGACCCTAGCTGAGAAGCACAGGAAGATAGTATCACAGAATTCTGAAAAGGAGACAGAGAAATTGCATGGACATACCCGGAGTGAAGTAAGTAGAGCAGGACATACACTGGAGCTAACGAGGGAAAATACAGGAAGGTTGATGAGACCGTCAGAGACCCTGGTGTACACAGAGCCAGAAGGAAATCAGAACCCAGGGATGGGGACTCTCCAGCAGCGGCACCTGACCAGTAGAGCATGGGGCACACACAGAGTAGCAGACGAGCCCTCTATCTCTTTTTTTTTTTCTCTTCCTCCCTTGCCAACTTTCCCACCCTTCCCCACTGGACAGTGTTCCTGCACAGTCCCCAGTTACAAACCTCACTCCTCCTGCTGGAGTGAGAAAGCAATGATGTAACCCCTGGCAGCATGTCCCATCTCTCCCTCCCAAAAGAAGTCTTTGTGACCCCTGGCTGAGTGCCCTGCCTCTCCCCACAGTAGGAAATGCCACCATACCACCTGGCTGCCTACCCTACCCCTCCCTTGCTGGAGAGAGTATCTCTGTGCCACCTGGTTACCTGCCCTGCTCCTTGTCCACCACCTGCCCACCTGGCAAGTGACTGTGAGCATTCCTGTACCAACAGCTAGTACCTATCCAGAATGCCCCTTAGCTGTCTCACATACAGTTAGGAGCAGCAGTGGTTTGCCCTGCCCACTGCTGACTGCCCATCTGGGAACAGGCAGAAGATGTGTGTATGCTGCCAGACTAGTAATCACAGAGGCACATCTGACACACCTGCTCTATCAAAACAAAGCAAAAAATCGTAACACCTAATGCTGGATACAGCAGATAGTATCAAATCATATAAATAAGATAGCTCAACCAAGTTACCAAAATAAAGGGGTATCTTTTCCTGAGGAAAAGATGGTAATGGAGCTACCTGATGAGGAATTCAAATGGCTTATAAAGAGGGTCCTCAAAGAAATAAAGAACATGGAGAAAGCCAAGTAAAACACAGGCAAAACCCTAGAAAAATTCAGGGAATCAATACATAAACAAAATGACAAATTAAATAGACAACTGGAAATCACACACGAAAAGCAACTAGAAACCCAGAAGATGAACAATAAAATATCAGAAATGGCTAACTCAATCAAAGGGCACAGAAGAACTGAAACAATGAAAAAAAACAATTAGCAAAACAGAGCACAAATCCCTTGATACCCATTTGTTTGAGGCACAATCAGAAAAACAGCCAGCCAAGTGCCATCGAGTCGGATAAAAGAATTAAAAAATATGAAGAAACCTGAGAATTATGCAGGACACTCTGAAGAGGAGTAATTTATACATGACTAGAATCCCAAAGGAAATCCTGGTGACGCAGTGGGTTAAGTGCTATGGCTGCTAACAAAAAGGTCGGTGGTTCAAATCCACCAGGTGCCCCTTGGAAACTCTATGGGGCAGTTCTACTATGACCTCTAGGGCTATGAGTCAGAACAGACTAGATGGCAGTGAGTTTTTTTTTGAGTAGATTTCCAAAATAGGAGGAGATTTAAATAAAAGAAAACAGAACTTTTAAAGATCTGCTGGAAGAAAATTTCCCCAGTATCATGAAAGACAAAAATATTTCCATCCAAGAAGTTGAATCAATCCCATAAGGGATAAGTTCCAAAAGAAAGTCACCAAGACATAGCATAATAAAGCTTTCCAAGTCCAGAGATAAAAAAGAACTCTTAAGAACAGCTCAAGAAAAACAAAGTATCACCTATAAAGGGATTTCAGTGAGATTCAAAATGCTCTGATTTCTCTGCCAAGCTACCATCTGAGATACAACAAATGGTCCCAACTCTTCAGGAACGGATGATCACCAAGGACCAAAATGACACGGGGGAAAGAGAACCTAAAAGACAGAGAGACCTTCGTGAGTGGGTGACTACATCGACATGTGACTGGAAGAACCAGATGGTGCCCGGCCACCACCAGTGATAGCCGTGATGGGGCTCACAAAGTTGAGTGTCACTGGCAACACAAGAATAAAAAGGGGTGCACCCTGAGATCTCCACTAAAAGATTGCAACTGATGGTCCAGAGGCCTTGGGGTTCCTCTGGGACCATAGCTCCTGGCCCTGATGCTGCCCCTGCCCATAAATCATAGTGGTGGTCAATTCTTTGGACAGGAATGGATTGGACATGGCAACTCAGAGTGACCATATCGTGTGTGCACTTTATGGTTCTATGCATCTATAGGATGTCATCCTGCTGACCTCTTACTGGAGGCAGGGAAGAGGCTGTAAAGGAAGGGATAGGAGATTGTTAGGAGAACATGACTCGTATGGAATGGAGAGGAAGAGTGTGCTGTCACTGAGCAGGGAGAGCTGTGGGAGCCGCACATAGGTGGGCATGGAAATTTATATGGAAGTGTACATTTTTCACTCAAATCATAATAAAAAAAAAGTAAATGCAGAAAAAAAGAGTTAAAAAAATGCTCTGATTTCTTGGTAGAAACCATACAGGCAAGAAGGCAATGGAATGACATACCAAACTCTGAAAGAAAAAAAAAAATATTGCTTACTGAGAATGATATACCTAGCAAAACTGTCTCTCAAATATGATGGTGAAATTTAAGACATTCTCAGATAAACAGAAACTAAGGGAATTGGTAAGAAACTAGACCATCCTTACAAGAAATATAAAAGACAGTCCTTTAGATAGAGAACCAGCATCAGACAATAACCTGACAGTAGGCCACGCAATGGCATTACAAGATGCCAAATCACAGAGAGAAACCTCAAAAGCAAAATAAAGCTACAGAACTGAAAATAGGGAATCAGAGATATCAATCTGTAGCCAAGCCAAGTGCCGTCGAGTCGGATCCGACTCATGGCGACAATTTCAAAACAAAAAGGGGAAATAAATGTGGTAGACACAGAGCTTCTATATAGAGAAGTCAGGGTGATATCAAGAAATACTGTTTTAAATTTAGGAAGATAAAGGTAAATGCCAGAGGAAACCATAAAGAAAGTTAATAAACATACTCACCAGAGATTAAGAAGAAAACCATAAAGACTCAGTAAACACGAAATCAACAAGTGAAGTGAGAAGAAAATAGAACTCAGCACAGAAAACTTAAGAGTAATAAAAGAATACATAAGGGTGTTGGAGCGGCTCCTGTTCAGAGGTGAGATGGTATGGTGGAGATGAGGCAGCAGGAATTGGTTGAATGAATATGGGAAATATATAGTGGAAAGAAGTGTGCTGTCATAGGGTGAGGAGAGCAGCTACAGTTACATAGCAGTGTGTGTGCAGGGTTTTATATGGAAAATTGACTTGGATTATAAACTTTCACTTAAAGCACAAAAGAATGAAAAAAAGAAAGTAACAGAAAACATCAATACCACAACAAAAAGCATAACCAAGTGACAAGAGTAAATTCATACTTAGTGATAATCTCACTGAACATCAGTAGTTTAAATGCACCTATTAAAGGATGAGAGTAGCAGAATAGATAACAACATGACCCATCAATACACTGCCTACAAGAGACACACTTCAGACACAAAGACATAAATAGATTAAAAATCAAAGGAAGGAAAAAACATCATGCAAACAGTAACCAAAAAAGAACAGGAAAGGCAACATTAATCTCTGATAAAACAGACTTTAAATCAAAATCCATCTAACAGACAAGGAGGGCTTCATATACAATACACAGAGAAGACATGACCATAATAAATATCACACACCCAATGACAGCACTCCCAAATATCTAAAATGAACTCTAACAGCAGTGGTAACAGAAATGGACAGTTCCACAATATTAAGAGACTTTATATGCCAGTTTTGATGATGGTTAAAGAAACCACACAAATACACAGATCTCAATAAAACAACCAAGGTGACCTCACAGATATACACAGAACATTCTAGCTAAGAGCAGAACAGTATACATTCTTATCCAATGTACAGGGATTACTCTTCTCCAGGACAGACTGGATTTGGGCTACAAAGCAAGCTTCAATAAATTCAAAAATACTGAAATAATACTCTGATGTAACTGTGATAATAATAATACTCTGAAACTGACCACAATGCCACAAAACTAGTGATCAATTAACAGGAAGAACAGGGGAACAATGTCAGATGCATCCAGACTGAGTATCTTGCTGAAATAGAAGAAATTAAAAGGGAAATAAAAATTCCTAGAATCAAATGAGAATGAAAATACAACGTACTCAAACCTGTGGGACACAACAACAGCAATGATCAGGGGAGTATTTGTAGCAATGAATGCACACACTAAAAAGGGCCACAATCAACAGACTGATCCTACAACCAGAATAGAAAAAGAAGGCAAAAGAAGCTCACAGTCACAAAAAAGGAAATAAATATGAAAACAGAAATAAATGAAATAAAAACAGAAATGCAACAGAACCTACAAGACTAGAAGCTTGTTCTTTCAGGAGATCAATAAAACAGAAAAACCACTGGCCAAACTGGCAAAAGAAAAGGAGAAGGTTCAAATAACCAAAATAGCAAATGGGACAGGCAATGTTGTAACAGGACAAACTGAGATAAAAAGAATTATACTACAATACTATGAAAAACTACTCCAGCAGATTTGAAAATCTAAAAAATTTCCAGAAACACACACCTACCTATACTAACACAAACTGAAGCAGGAAATGTAAACAGACCATAAAAATGGATGAAAGTCAAGAGATCATAAAAAAGATGCCTGCCCTGAGAAAGTTCCAGCCCAGACAGCTTCACTGGAGAGAGTTCTCAATTCAGAGAAGGGTTGATACTAATCTTACTCCAATTATTCCAGAACATAGGAATCCTCTCAAATTTATTCTATGAAGCCAGTGTAACTGGACACCAAAGCAAGATAAAGACACCACTAGACAAGAAAAAGACCAATATCCCTCATGAACACAGACATAAAAATTCTCAGCAAAATCTCAGCCAAGAGAATTCAACAGCATATAAAAATATAATGATATACCACAACCAAGCTGATTCATACCAAGTATGCAATGATGGTGTAACATCAGAAGATCAATCAGTGTAACTCACCACACAAATAAAACAAAGGAAAAGAATCACATATCTCAATTGATAGAGAAAAGGCATTTGATAAAGTGCAACACCCACTCTTCATAAAAACCCACAGCAAAATAGGAAGAGATGGCAAATTCCTAAATATGATTAAGGGTTCATATACAAAACCAATAGCCAACACTGTTCTCAATGGAGGGAGAATAAAACTATTCCCCTTGAGAACAGAAACTAGACAAGGATGGCCTTTATCATCATTTTTATTTATTGTACTGGAAGTCCTAGCTAGAGCAATATGGCAAGAAAGGAAATTACAAGGCATCCAAATTGGCAAGGAAGACATAAAACTATCCCTGTTTGCAGATGACATGATCCCATGCCTTGAAAATTCCAGAGACATTGCAGGAAAGCTACTGGAACTAATAGAAGGATTTAGCAAAGTGGTGGGGCACAAGATTAACATACAAAAACCAGTCAGATTTCTCTACACACTGAGACAATTCTGAAAAGGCAATCAGAAAAACAGTACCATGTACAATACCCATTACTACTGCTGTCAAGTTGATCTCAACATACGGATCCTCCAGGACAGAGTAGAAATGTCCATGCTGAGTGTCTATAAATCTGTACAGAAGCAGACTGCCACATCTCTTTCCCAAAAAGTGGCTGGTGGATTTGAACTGAACTTTTGATATGCTGCCCCCCAAAAGATACAATACTTAGTAATAAACCTAACTAGGGAAAATCTGAAAGAACCAAAGAAAAAATTTAAGCCTCTACTTGCAAGAGTGAAGGATTCTACAGGGAAAATATTACACAACACAAGAAGCAAGAAAAAAAGATGGAAAGAATACAGAATCATACCAAGAAGTGGTCAGCATTCAACATTTAAAGAGACAGCATAGGTAACTAATGGGACTGATGGAAGAAGGTAAAGCTGCTCTGAAAACAATGGTGAAAAACAAGGCTCCAGGAACTGATGAGTATCAACTGAGATGTTTCAACAAACAGATGCAGCACTGAAAGCATGCACTCACTTGCCAAGAAATCTGGAAGATAGCTCCCTGGCTAACCACCTGGAAGAAATCCATATTTATGTCTAGTCTCAAGAAGGGTGATCCAACCAAATGCAGAAAGTATCAAATAATATCACTAGTATCACATGCAAGTAAAATTTTGCTGAAGATCATTCAAAAGTGGCCATAGCAGCGTATTGACTGAATTGATGGAAATTCAGCCTGGATTCAGAAGAGGACATGGAACCAGAGATATTATTGCTGATGTCAGAGGGATCCTGGCTGAAAGCAGAGGATATCAGAGAGATGTTGACTTGTGTATTACTGACCATGCAAAGGCATTTGACTGTGTGAATAATAAGCAATTCTGGGTAACGCAGCAGAGAATGGGAATTTCCGGATACTTAATTGTGCTCACGAAGAACCTATATGGATCAAGAGGCAGTCATTAAGCAGAACAAGGGGACACTGCATGGTTTAAAGTCAGCAAAAGTGTACATCGAGGGATGTATCTTTTCACCAGACAAATCCAATCTGCATGCCAAGCAAATAATCTGAGAAGCTGGGCTGAAGAAGAACGGGGTGTCAGAATTGCAGGAAAACTCACTGACATCCTGTGTTATGTAGACGACACAACCTTGCCTGCTTAGAGTGAAGAGGACTTGAAACACTGATAAAGATCAAAGATCACAGTCTTCAGTAAGGATTACAACTCAACATGAATAAAACAAAAATCCTCACAACTAGACCAATAAGCAGAGTCACAATAAATGAAGATTGAGGTTGTCAAGGATTTCATTTTACTTAGATCCACAATCAGCACCCATGGAAGCAGCAGTCAAGAAATCGAAAGATGTATTGTACTGGGCAAATCCACTGCAAAAGACCTCTTAAAGTGTTAAAAAGCAAAGATATCACCTTGAATACTAAGGTGATCCTAACCCAAGCCGTGATATTTTCAGTCTCATCATGTGCATATAAAAGGTAGACAATGAATAAGAGAGACTGAAGCACTGATGCCTTTGAATTGTGGTGCTGGAAAAGAATATCGAATATACATACCATGGACTGCCAAAAGAATGAACATATCTGTCCTGGAAGAAGTACAACCAGAGTGTTCCTCAGAAGCAAGGATGGTGAGACTATGTCTTACATACTTTGGACATGTCAGGAGGGATCAATCCTTGGAGAAGGACATCATGGTTTGTAGAGGATCAGTGAAAAAGAGGAAGACCCTCAACAAGATGGATTGACATAATGACTGCAACAGTGGGCTCCAGCATAACAATGATTGTGGGCATGGTGCAGGATCAGGCAGTGTTTTCCTCTGTTGCACACAGAATTGCTATGAATTAGAACTTACTCCACAGCACCTAACAACAACAAAAGGGACATAAATAACTTATACAAAGAAAATTAACTACTATAAGAAATCAAGACCTGAATAAATGAAAAAATATTCCATGCTCATGGATAAGAGGACTTAAACATTGTGAAAATGACAATACTACCCAAAGCAACCTATACATGTAATACAATTTAGATCCAAATTCCAACAACATTCTTAGACAAGACAGAAAACTTCAGATGGGAAAGAAAGAGGCCTTGGATTAAGCAAAGCATTACTGAAGAACAAAAACAAAGTAGGAGGCCCTCACATCCTTGATCTCAGAACCTGTTATACAGCCACAGTAGTACAAAGAGTTTTGTCCTGGTACAACAATAGATCAAGTGGAACAGAATTGAGAAGCCAGAAATAAGTTCATTCATCTATAACAGTTAATCTTCAACACAGAGAAGAATCCATTAAATGGGTAAAAGAAGTTCCTTTAACAAATGAGACTAGCAAAACTGGATATCCATTTGCAGGAAAATGAACCAGAATCCATACTTCACACCATACACAAAAACTATCTCTGGATGGGTAAGAGCCGTAATATAAAACCTAAGACCATAAAGATCACAGAAGAAAAAACAGAAGCAAAATTAGGGGTTCCTAATTTATCACTGAAATAGACTACCATACGTAACTAAAAAGCATAAACAAAAGAGGGTAACTAGATGAAAATCCAGTACTTATGCTCATCAAAAAACTTTTCTACCACTAAAAGACCTCAACTGATGGTCCAGCGGTTTTGGGGTTCCTCTGAGAGCATGGCCCCCGGCCCTGATGCTGCCCGTTCCCATAAATTATAACAAAGGTCCACTCTTTGGACAGGAATGGAATGGACTTGGCAATGCAGAGTAACCATATGTTGGAAGCACTTTATGGTTCTATACATCTATAGGATATCATCTTGCTGACCTCTGGCTGGAGGAAGGGGAGTGGACGGAGAGGAGGGGAAAGGAGACTGTTGGGAGGATGAGACATGTACGGAGCAGAGAGGAATAGTGTGCAGTCACCGGACAGGGAGAGCAGTGGAAGCTGCATATAGGGGGGCATGTAAATTTTCATGTGAATGTACATCTTCACTCAGTTATGTTAAATAAAAAATAAAAAAAAAAACTTTTCCAAAAGAGAACTCAGACACTGGGAGAAAAAATGGCTATAATGTATCTGACAAGGGTGTAATCTCTAAAATTTATAGAAAATACCAACTCAACAACAATCCAATTAAGAAATGGGCAAGGACATGAACAGACACTTCACAAAGAAGACATTTAGGCAACCAACAAATACATGAAGAGATCCTTGTGCTGCCTAGCCATTAAAACCCACTGCTGTTGATTCACCAGCCATTAAAGAGATGCAAATCAAAACCACAGTGAGACACTATCTCACACCAGTAATAAGGGAACTGATTAAAAAAAAGAGAAAAGAAATGCTGGAAAGGCTGTGGGGAGACTGGAACTTTCCTATACTGCTGGTGAGAATATAAAATGTTACAACTATTACAGAAAATAATATGGAACTTCCTCAAAAAGCCACAAATAGAAATACAATATGATTCACCAATCCCACTCCTAAGTATATATCCTAAAGAAGAGCCACAACATGAACAGACATACATGCATACCCATGCTCACTGCAGTATTACTTATAATAGCAAAAAGATGGAAACAGCCTAAGTGCCCATCAGCAGATGAATAGATAAACTGTGGTACATACACACAATAAGATACTATGCAGTGTTAAAGAATAATGATGAATCTATGAAACACTGCACAATATAGATGAACCTGGAGGACATTATGCTGAGTTAAATAATCAGAAATGGACAAATAATGTGCGACAACATTATTATAAAAACTCTAGGAAAGGTTTATACACAGAAACGTTCTTTGATGGCTGTCATCCACTGAACTATGTTCCCCCAAAAATGTGTGTGGCGATTTGGCTGGGCCATAATTTCTGGTATTGTGTAATGTTCCTTTATTTTGTAAACCCTGACCTTGTGATCTTAATGAGGATGGATGAGCAGCAGTTGTATTGGTGGGGCAGGACTCAAAGTGTAAGACTGTACTGTGTCTTGAGGCAGTCTCTTGAGATACAAAGGTAAGAAGCTAGCAGAGAGGCCTGAGGACCCCATACAATCAGGAAAAAGGCAGTGCTGGGAACTGAACTAGTCATTGGGAAAAGATACCCAGAGTCCCTGTCACTCGGAAACTCCCAGTCCAAGGTAAAATTGACAAGGACCTTCCTCCACAGCTAACAGAGAAAGCCTTCCCCTGGAACTGACACATTGAATTTGGACTTTTAGCCTACTGGACTGTGACAAAAAAAGAAAATTTCTCTTTAAAGCCATCTACTTGTAGTATTTCTGTTAAAGTAATACCAGATGGCTAAAATGATGGTTAACAGGGATGGGAGAGGGAGAAAACTACTAACTAGATAGTAGAGACACATACTTTGGTAAAAAGAGAGATAATACACAATATGGAGGTATTGTGTATTAAAGGTCACGGAAGACTGAAAAGTATGCAAGAGTAAAAGAAAAACGGTAAACAGTAATACATATACAATCCTGCAACAACAGTAATTAAGTTATGAGTGGACATACAGGTAGATATGTAAGCTGAACAGATGGGAGGGCATATGAAATGACACATACACATACATGTGTACATGTTGCAAATATACCCAATGTATGCAATACTGTGCACAGAAGACAGTCATGAAAACATCTTAGCCATAGCTGTACATCTTTCAGGACTGAGATACTGGGCTTGAGAGTTAGGGACCACGGTCTCAGGGTATCTAGGTCAACTGGCATATCATAATCCATTCAGTGTTCTACATCCTTCTTTGGTGAGTAGACTAGGGTGTTAAAAACCTGCAAGTGGCCATCTAGGATACAACAATTGGTATCGTCCTGTCTGCAGCAAAGAAGAGTGAAGAAAAACAGACCCAAGGAGACTTAAAGACACATCAACCATGGTCTCCACTATCCTAACACCAGAAGTACTAGATGGTCCCTGGCTGCTACCACTCACAGCTCTAACTGGAACCACAATAGTAGGTCAAAGACAGAGTGGAAAAAAAGTGTAGAACAAAATTCAAACTTATGTAAGGCCTGATTTCTTGGCTGGATTAACTGGTAGGACTCCTGAAACTGTGACCTTTACACACCCTTCAAAGTTGGAACTGAAATCACTCCTGAAGATCACATTATAGCCATACAATAGACAAGCCTATACAATGAACAGTATCAGTGAGGAATATAAACTCCAGAATAATCAACTATATGAGACCTAAAAGGTAGCAGTTGCCCAAAAGAAAACTTCAGAAGGAAGGTAAGAACAGGAAAGTGGGGCAAGTGGACACAGGGAATCCAAAGAAGTGGAGTGAGTGTTGATACATTCAAGGGTTTGCAACCAATTAACACAAAACAAACTGTGTATAAATTGTTGAACAGGAAACTAATCTACTCTATAAACTTTCACCAAAACAACAATGCAAGGTTAAAAAATATATATACTTTATGATTCCAATTATACACATAAGAATTTTTGGAAGTAGATACATAAAATATTAACAGTAGGTATCTTTGAATGCTGTTTTCACTGAGTTACATGTTTTCTTTTTCCTTTTCAGAATGTTCTAATTTTTTCCTGCAACAGACATTTTTATTTTTAAAAAGAGAAAAATGTACTTGGATTATGCCTCAGCACTATCATCCAGTCATGAGGGATTTAGTGCTTTTCACATGCAAAGCACTGTTTTCCAGTCCCGCAGGCATGCACAGGATGAGGAGTACTACCCACAGCTTCTGAGGGCGACACAGGCTGACAAACAGTGGGAGGACTTTGGGGCATCGTAGATGGGCCTAAGGGGCTTGTTAGAGTTTCCATCATCCGAGACACAAAGAGTTGGGAAAAGCGGGGAGGGTATTTCATGGGAAACAAACAATACGAGGAAAGTCATAGGGGTGGTAAAGATTTTAAAAATATGTAAACCAGATATAAAAACATTATAGGACCTTTTCTTTGGGAACTGTCTTTGAGTGAGTTTCACAGTCCTATAAAAAAGCCTCCCTTATCGCTTTTTCAGCCCTCAATCATTTGATTTATACACTTAAATCCCCCATCTAGACTAATATGACTCATGACTTTTCCAGACACATTACACTGACTTTCATAGGCCAGAGAGCTGCTGATGTTCAGGAGATTCTACAGCATGCATGGGCTGTATACCAGAAGCCCTTAAGAGGGACATTTCTAGAAACTGGGAATAGTTCTGTGGCCTCCTTAGGACAGACACCTTGTCTACATGCCTGGTTAGATGTATGAATTCTTGGGGAGGGTGCACTACAAGACAGTGCCATTCTGTATGTACTGAGATCGAAGTCCTCTAGATTCATAACTGGGTCTTTAGTGATTTCAGTAGAAAATCGTCTTGCTTTTACAAAACTTTCATTTAGGCCATGGATGTGTGCTTAAGTTAAGGCAAGCTCTTAGCCAGCAGGCCCCCAGTGACACACGAAAAATTGTCCCTCCCAGGACCCGGTACACCTCTGGTCAACAGACACCTACACATTGAGGTCTATATTCACAGATGGCCATCAAGTCAATTCCAACTCACAGTGACCCTAAAGGACAGAGAAGAACTGCCCCATAGAATTTCCAAGGTGTATCTACTGGACTTGAACTGCCGCATCTTTTGATACGCAGCTCCGTCAGAGGGGAACACAAAAAGTCCGAGGGAGGTGGGCAAAACATCTTCCTGGACTGTCAATTTGCTCAAAAAGTTACTTTAGGGAGATAGGTGGGAGGGGAAGGAAATACTAATTTACTTGACAGGGCACCAGAAATTCATGTCGCCACCAGGGAATTAGAAGTCGTCACAGTGAAAGAATACTTCCATTCCATGGTAGGAAAGTCTATCACTGTATACTGTCCTAGCTCAGAACACCTTTCTTCTCCAAATGTCTTGAGAAAGTCTTACTTATATATGTACCTTGCTGCCTACCAATTACAACTAATACTGTTAACTTTCTCCTTCATTTAAAGTTTACCTTTTCTAGCAGTTGATCAGAATGTAAAAGTATTATTTTATACAACTCACTCACTTCTTTATGGAGTCAGGTTCTGTTTCTGTTAAGTACTTCAGTGCCACCTCAAGTGCTGAACACAAGGGCAGATCTTTAAACTGTTCTGGACAAGGGCATCTCCATGACAATGTAAACCTTAGACACAGTGTTAGTCTCAGCAGAGACCACAAAGCACTGAATCTAACCCCTCAGATTAAAGAGAAGTAGATTCAACCAAAGTTATGCCACAACACTGGAACTGGTGTTTGGGACCCTCACTGCCTAGCACTTTTTACTCTATTACCTCCTGTAAAACTAGAGAATGTGATACTGATGGATGGAGCCCCTTCAGTCTGCTAAAAATGGGAATGCTAACATCACTTACATGTGAAACTACTGATCCAGCCCCATTCCTTCCTGCCCAAGCCAGAGTGTGTGCCTGTGTGTCTCACCGGTAGGTATCTTCTGAGTAGGTTTTCTGAACATAGTCCTGCAACTCCATTTGTGCCTTTTCTTGGAATTTTTCAATCTGGCTTGTGCTGGTCAAACCTGGATGATCTGAAAACAGAAAAGTGCCCCCAAATTCCCATCTGCAGTTGGAAAGCCTCAATGCAGACTTTTTAGTCAAACTTCTCATATACAATGTACTCTAAAGGCTGATCCAGTTTGGATGCTATTGTCTAAGCAGCTCCACTTAGGTTGGTTCTGAATATGTGGCTTTCTACTATTTCACTGTTTTAAAACTATCACATGAAAATTTCTTTCTAGATATTTAATCACAGACTTTCTTCCACTTTTACTAGCTATCTCCTTGCCTGTGAGCAGAGCGGCGGGGAGGGTGACAGGGCAAGCTGTGGTCAAGCCTAGTCTGGACAACAGCCAACTCAAGCACCCTCTCTGGAGGCTTACAGCAGAGCTGGGTGCCTCTGCTGAGGCTGCTTCTCTGCTGTGATCATGCCTCTCAGCATGCCGGGTGGCAGCTGCTGCTACATAGAGAGACTGTAACTAAACCTGTGGAGTTTCAATCTGTACTGGATTACAGACACTAATATGAACTGAACAGATACTGGGCAGTATATTTGTATGCTCTACGTTTTATCTGGCCAGTGGTTTAATTAGGTTTAATTAGGACACAACAAGTCTATGCAGTATATGAAGTTACTAGGTACTAGAGCTTTTTTTTTCCCTAGCTTTAGAAGCAGTGATTGAAAACAATTTATGTTAGCCAGCAAAGTATACCTATTATGAGAATATTTGTTCACATACAATCTGGCAGGGCTTTCTATATCTCTGAAGACTTGACAACAAGTTCATGTTCAGAAATAGCAGTAGACACAGGTAGAAAACTGACATGAGTCACCACCACGTATCTTACCGGGGCTAAAGAGAACTATAGCTTTAAGGTATGCATACTCATAGCCGTCTATATCCAGCTTCGCCATACTGTTACAGAATTCCTGCAGCTTCCAGATGTGTTCCATGACTTGCTTTATCCGGTCACCAGAAAGTTTATCTAGAAAGCAACATGACAGATCTTCTCAGAAATGCTGACAAGAACAAGAAGACCGGGTTCTTCAATAGGTTAGAGGTTGAAAGAAAAGGAAGAATAATTTCACTTCTGAATTAAAAAAATACCAGTCTCTCCAGATGGTCAAGAACCTCATTTTCTAGCTGAAGCTTTGTAAAGTGACAACTCAGAATGTCATTAAAGGTAGTTACGACTTTGATAGAAAGTAATTAACTCCATCTAACTCTTGTCCCATCATGTAAACAGGTACCCAAATTCTGTTCCATTATATACTGTCTTAACAACAACACTCCTTAAACTTGTGATTTCCCCTGCCCCAGCCTCAGGCAGTACTGTTGGCCTACAAATTAGTAATTCCTTCCATTCTGTGCTTATTAATGCATATACCAGCCCAGACTGATAGTTAGATTTTTTTAAGTCTATGCAGGAACTTAATAAATACAGCCCACCTGAACATTACATGTTGCCAGTTTTTGTCAAAACCATTTTACATGTTATTTAATCTTTGTGGCAGTACTTTGCTGATAAAGTATCAGTATCATTGTGTGCAGTTAAAAATTTAAAAAAAAGAATAAAAATCCTTCAAACCATAGACGGGCCCATAAAATAACACCTGAGAGGAATTTGATCCTTAGCATGATCTATTATATCAGAACAAAAGGGCGACAACTGCTCAAAAGCCAAGATTAGAAGGTAGGAATTGGTAGCAATTCAGGGTTAAAGGAAATGGGAAACCCAAGACAGAGGTCAGGGCAGAGCATACACACTGTGGGGAAGAAAACCAATGTCATGAAACACTTTGTACAATCTGTTAAATGGGAAACTAATTTGCCACATAAGCTTCCACCTAATGCACAATTAAAAAAAACCCAAAACTCATTTGTGAATAAATTTTAAATTCAATACAATGTTAAGAGTCACCTTTTTAAAAAAATCAACTTTAGATATAAATATTCTGAGGGAGTAGTTAGGAAAACAAAGTTGTGGCTATGTAACTTGTATTTCCAGATATCAAACACTGCAATGCCCAAATAAATGTGTAGTTCAGTTCCGCTCTAACTATAAATGTTTCTGGTGCTCAGATTTTTGTTCACCAAGATTTTGTGTGTTAGTCTAGAGTCTTGGACTGCTTGCTCTGGTTAGTAGTCTTTAGTGTGATAACATGCAGTGTGGGCAGAGCCCACTGACTATCTCGTGTGCCTGACACAGTTGTCTGACAAGTAAATGTTAGACAGTTGCTGCAGAGTTTACTAGAAGAGAGCTGTTTGTTCTTTTACTGAGGAGCAGCTGGGGTGAGGTCAACGTCTCCTGGAATGGGGAATCCGCATGACCCAGCATTGTCTTCTAGCTCTTTTACTTACTGTGTGATTTGGGGCAAGTGAGGAAGCTTATCAAGGTCTCAGTTTTCCCTTACATAAAACCAAGATAATCTCTACCTTATAGGATTGCAAAGATTTGTAAGATATTACACAAAAGGGTAATCTGTCAATGACGGTGAAAACAGAGAGTGTGACAGTTCTGAAAACATCTGCTAAACACCTATGTATTGAAGTAGTCAACTTTTTTCAATCACTTGTATTGTTTTTTTCCCCATACTCATGGTATGAAAAAAGGAAAAAACTTGATAGCTTCATAATCAACCTTCCCTCAGCATGTGGTTGCTAAGGGACACTGATGCTGGCCAATTTCCTTTGCTAGGGCGGATCCGGCACTATGGAATGTGTTGGACCAAGACACACTCCACCCCCACATCCCCGACCCTACCTTCCTGGATGCTGTTCTGCAGGTGGTTGACGATGGCGGCTAGGATGGTGGAGAGGCTCATAACCTGGGCACACTGGGCCAGGCCAAGTGTGAAGAGCTCATTCCAGCAGGCCCGCACCAGGCTGGTATTGCAGTCCTGCCTGATGACACAGAGAAGATGGTGGGTGTGCGTGTATGTTGGCACTTTGCCTAGAAGGGGCATGCAAGCACCAAGTCCCAGCATTCCCCAAACAAGGGGATTCAGCAGGTGTTACCTGGAGTCCTCTAGTATGTCTAGGATCATTTTCCAAGAAAGCCACTACCTATGAATGTCCAAACTAAAAGCTCTATGTTGATAAACTGACCAATCTCTTCTAAAAGTTCTTTAACTTAAGCAAAGAAAATTGTAATAGCTATGGCCAGACTGCCATTTCCTGTTATTGTTAGGTACTGTTGAGTTGGTTTAGACTCAGAAACTCTGAGTAAAATACTATACAAACCCTATAATGAGATAATAAAATGAAAACTGCTGCAATCCTATGTTACAATAAAATGAAAACTGTGCCCTTCTCAAAATCATCGTTACAGTTGAGCTCACTGTTGTGTCAATCCATCTTACTGGGAGTCTTCCTCCTTTTCACTGGTTTTCCATTTTACCACACATGATGTCTTCTTCGGGGACTGGTCCTTCCTGATAACACGTCCACAGTACATGAGGTGAAGTCTCATCATCGTCTCTTCTAAGGAGCATTCTTGCTATACTTCTTCCAAGACAGATTTATTTGTTCTTCTGGTAGTCTATAGTACGTTCAATATTCTTTGCCAGAACTATAATTCAAAGGCATCAGTTCTTCTTTAGTCTCCCATATCGATGGTCCAGCTTTCACGTACACATCAGGTGACTGAAAATACTGTGGCTTGGATCAGGTACACATCAGTCCACAAAGTGACAGCTTTGCTTTTCTAACACCCGAAAAAAGTCTTTTGCTATGATATGCCCAATGCAGTACATTGTTTTGTACTGTGACTGCTGTTCTCAGGGGTATTGAGTATGAATCCAAGTAAATGAAATCCTTGCCAACTTCAGTATTTGCTCAGCTTATTGCGCTGTGGCTAGTTACTGCTCTGATTCTGAGGATTTCTGTTGTCTTTATGCTGAGGAGTAATCTATACTGAAGGCTGTGGACTTGGATCTTCATCAGAAAGTGCTTCAAGTCCTCTCCACTTTCAGCAAGCAGGTGGCTTGGATGAATGAGAAGTTTCATTCGATTGTGTCATCTGCATATCACAAGCTGTTAGTAAGTGTTCCTCCACTCCAGATGCCATGTTCTCCTTCACATCGTTCAGCTTCTTGGACCATTTTGTCAGCACACAGGTTGAATAAGCATGGTGAAAGAAACCAACATATACCTTTCCTGATTTTAAACCATGCAGTACTCCCTTGTTCTGTTTGAGCAACTGCCTCTTGCTGTAGGTACAGGTTTCTCATGACCACAATTAAATATCCTTCAATTCCCACTCTTTCAATATTATCTGTAATTTGTTCTGGTTAACACAGCTGAATGCCTTTGCTAAGTCAGTAAAACATAGCTAATCAACTTTCTGGTATTCTCTACTTTCAGCCAAGATTCATCTGACATTAACAATGATATCCTTTGTTCCACATCTTCATTTGAACTTGGCTTGAATCTCTTGCAGTTTCCTGCTGACATATTGCTGTAATTGCTTTTGAATGATCTTCAGTGAAATTTCATTTGATGTGTTATTAATGGTATTTTTCAATAATTTCTACATTCTCTTGGATCACCTTTCTTTAGAATGGGCACAAATATGGATTTCTTCTAGTTGGCTGTCCAGGTAGCTGTCTTCCAAATTTCTTGGCATAGACAAATGGGTGCTTCCAGCACTGCAGTACTTTGTTGAAGGAAACTTCTCAATTGCTATTCCATCAATTCCTGGAGCCTTGTTTTTTGCCAATGCCTTCAGTGCAGCTTGGACTCTTTTGGTACCACTGGTTCTTGATCATATGCTACCTACTAAAATAGATGAATGCTGACCAATTATTTTTGGTACTGTGACTTCTGTATGTTCCTTGTATCTCCTCCTGATGCTTTCTGAGTTGTTCAAGATTTTTCTCGTTTTACCTGGAAACCCTGGTGATGTAGTGGCTAACTGCTACATCTGCTAGCCATGAGGTTGGTAGTTCAAATCTGCCAGGCACTCCTTGGAAGCTCTACAGAGTAGCTCTACTCTGTCCTATAGGGTCCTATAGGGTCACAGTGAGTTGGAATCAGAGAATCTGTAAATACTCCAACTCAAGGCTTGAATCTTTTCTTCAGTTCTTTCAGCTGGAGAAATGCTGAGTGTGTCTTTCCATCCTCAGGTCTTAGCCTATTTCATGATAATATTTTACTTTGTCTTCTAAGCCACCCTTTGACACCGTTTGTTTGGCCTTTTATTTCATCATTTCTCTCATTCACTTTAGCTATTCTATGTTTAAGAGAAAATTTTATGGTCTCTTCTGACACCCATTTTGATCTCTTCTTTCTTTCCTGTCATTTTAATGACCTTTTGCATTCTTCATGTATGACGGTCCTTGATGTCATCCCATCACTCATCTGTTCTTTGGCAATCAATGTTCAACGTGTCAGATCTTCCCCAAATGTTCTCTAAGTCTGGTGGGACATACGCAGTGTCATACTTTGTCTCTTGTAGGCTTGTTTTAAAATCTGCCCATAAGACTGTGCACTACCTGATGGATAAAATGGCAGATCTGGTGCTGGGATTTGGGGGAAAAAATAAGACAAATGGACACAAGTGATACTCAGTAAATAAGCAAGAAGTGGCCTCCCACAATGCTGCTCAGTGTTGGTCAGCATGGATGGAGGTATGCAGTAGTTTCAGAATGTAAATCAGGGCACTGCATTTGAGGACATAGTTGGTTCAAGTTCCTCACCTTGTCCAGGGCCTAGCATAGTGTGTGACTTACACTTTGTGTAGTAAATCAGATGATAAGCTCCATAGTACTACGGACTCCTGTCTTCCACTTCACTTTATCCCAGGAACATGTGGGAGGCTCAATTAGTGTTTGAGGAACACTGGAGACCTAGGAACCACTGCCACCTCTTTACCAGCGCAATGAATGTATTTCAGAGGAAACTCAGGGTTACCTGACGTATACCACAAAACAGTCAAACTGGAAGGACCCTCAGAGTTCTTCTAGGCCACTGCTAAATGGAGGCCATCATCCAAGGATACACACAGAGAAAAAGGTCACTTACCCAAGTGCTTGAAAGGCTGGGATTGATCTAGCCCAGTGCATGGAGAGGAAGAGCAGGCGTGATGCAGATTCACAAATGTAGTGCACATTAAGGTACTCTGGCATTGGGCTGGGCATTGTTAGCTGGAAGAGGGGAGACACACAACACAGAAGATAAGGTGGGATAGGTGGGTGCCAGTGTCTGTTGACACGTTTCCTTGTTTTGGCTCAGTAACAGTGGCAGCCAGACACTGTCTCAGATTTTGAGGCTCTTGCATGGCCCTATTCTTAATGAAGTATGTGTTTCCTGCAGTGGGGCAGGGAGCTTTCACTAACTCGCTGTTTTCTTTCCCAGTCAGATAGGGTCTGATGGCTCTCAGAATGCAGTCCAGAGGGCTGGGGAGTACATTCCAGTTCATCCATACAAAGGTATACTCTTCAACTAAACTATTTGTTCTAAGGCAATTTCATTCTGAGCCACAGATTAAAGTCTACACTCAATCAAGGAAATATGGGTCAACTTCATGGTCTTGCAGGGATTTTATATTCAGCTTCAAGGTAACCATGAGAGCCTGGTACGACAGATGGTGAAATCCTACCACCAGCAGGTGTGGCCTGAGCTCAGGTGCCCCTTGGTCGAGAACAGGATCTACCTGAAGCTGGGATTCCACTGCATCCTGGACATATACTAGAAACTATGGGTAGGGACCCAACTTAGGTAAACAACTAGCCAGGTCTCATTGGCATAAAAAAATTGAGGTAACAAAAAGACTCAGTCTGGAGAACCAGAGACTTAGAGGGCTTCAGGGGCCCTAGGAATGTCATGTAGAAAAAGAGAGGCCACTGAAGGAGAGAGGACAGACCTGATAGCACTCTTCCAGGATGTTTGTAATTTGTTTTCTGTGGCTCTACAAGGCAAAGTGTTTAAGGCAGTTGGGAGTGAAAGCTGGATGCCTGTTTGGGGATTTTATATAAGACTTCTAGTCAACAGAAAGGAGAAAAAGCCGTCTGTGCCTGGGTTGAGCTGAGTCTTTGCTGGGAAGGCAGGAAGGGTAAGCAGTCAACATTAGCTCTCACTGTCAGAGGCCCTGGAGAAAAGATCAGACCATATCTGCCTCTCCTGGTGGGGGTGGGGTGTCACACCTGTTTCAGAGTCACCTTCAGAATCAAATGGCACTGTGAGCAAAAGAAGAGTGAATGTACTTCACAATGAAAATACTGTTCTGGAATACAAAGTTCTGCTTGAAGCCAAAATGTTAGACATCATAATATGGAAATGAGCTCATTCTGAAGTTTGATTTTTAAAACTACACACTAGAGCTCCATCACAAAGGTATAGTGAGGCCTGGAGTATGTTGTTAGGCCAAAAGCATTCATCTTAGAATGACAGCACACAGCAGGAAAGAGCTCAGCACAACTTGACTATACCATAAGCTAAAAGATTTTCTAAATACAACCCAACATTTTAAAGGACAGAGTAGCAGGGTCAGGGGTCTGGAGATCATGGTTTCAGGGGACATCAAGGTCAACTGGCATAACTAGTTTTCTTATTTTTTTGGTAAGAAAATGTTCTGCATCCCATATTTGCGAGTGGCACCTGAGGTCTTAAAAGCCAGGAAGCTGCCATCTAAGGAACATCAACTGGTCCCACTCTCCTTGGAATACATGAAAATCAAGATTGTCAAAGACATGAGGAAAATATGACTACAAGAGACAGAAGGGCCTATATGACTGGGAAATTATTTCAGCTTGATACCAGAAGAACCACATGGTGCCTGGCCACCACCAAAGACTGCCCTGACAGGGAACACCATGTAGAGTCCCTGATGTAGCACGAGAAAAAGGGGAATACAGATCTAAAACTCTACTGAACCAGACTTGACGGTCCAACATCCTGGAGGGCTCCTTGAGAATATGGCCCCTGGACTAGCCCAGAGCTGAAACCAGTAGCAAAGCCAACTCTTCAGACAAAAATTAGACTGGACTACAAGACACAGAGTGATGCAGGTGATGTGTGTTACTTCTTGGCTTAAATATACATATGACTCTGTCTGACCAGCTCTTTTCTACAGGAGAGAAGGGAGGGTGTTGGTTGGATGAGTACTGGAAGTACAGAATAGAATGGAGGGATGCACTGCCACAGGGTGCAAAGAACTGACAATGGCACAGAGCCAATGTGTTCAGGGTTTTATATAGCAAAGTGACTTTAACTATAAACTTTCACTTAATCACAATAAAAAAAATGGGGAAAAAAAATTGACTGTTTACCTGAAAAAGAAAAAAAAAAATAAAACCCCACTCACCTTAAATGTGACATGTGTGTCTGACAGAAGGGGACCTTCTACTTCAATGATGGGTGTTGACTGGTCTCTGCTGATGACATGAATGCTCCCTCCTCCACTAGTGTCTATCCCGTCTGCCAGGCTTGGGGGAGAGGCGCTGTCTGTAGTATTAAGTGCTTTAGCTAAGGTATCGAATGCCCTGTGGGGAAAAATGAAGCAACAAGTGCTGTGAATCCACACACTTTATGGGGAGCAGAGCTCTAGCTAAGATTCACACAAAGAATGAAAGGGGGAAAGATAACTAAATTATAACTGCTGAGGGAAGGGCTAACAACAAAAGCTTGTATCAACTGAGGATCTGTATATCAGGCACTGAGCTATGTACTATTTATTTTCACATGTAATTTCCATTTTTCATAGTTCCTTCAAAAGTACAAATTCTTTCCACTGTACAAATGTGACAGGTGAGATTTGGAGGCATTAAATAACTTCCAAGACCACCCAGCTAGTTTACTGGTGGAAACAGAATTTTAATTCAAATCCCATCCTCTCTCCACTGGACCTAGATTTTCATCCTGCTGTCTGACCACACATGAACATGCGGGCAGAGTGCTCGTGTGGCCCCAGCTCCTCACCTGACGACTGGCACAATGGGCAGGATTGACTGGTCCCTCCTGAAAGGAGCAAAACACAAAAGCCAAGCTGCAGAGGAGAAACATCCTCAGCAGCCAGTTATAGATGTCTGGGACCAGCTAATGCTATCTATCAGCTCTAGCAATCTCTCTGTCCTGGTGGTTTTAAGGTCTACATTTACTACTTGGAGAAAATACACATGAGAAAAATAGAACACAGAAATGAAAAAGAGGATGAACTATTAGTATTCAAGTGCAATAAACAGTGATGAACATTAAGTAACATCTGGCCACTGGAAGTTTTTTTTTCCCCTGCTTCCAATGAGTTACTCAATTTCCTTCTTCTTGTCTGGAATGAAAAACAGTTTTGATTGCTGTATGCCACCTAATCTAAGTGGGTCTACATTCTCATAGTTAAAACTAAAAGGAAGGCAGATGTTATCCAGGTAACTGTGACAACCCTTGATGAAATGTTGGGTGAGGGTCACAACGCTACTGTCCACACTCACAACACAGCAACTGTGTGTGCACATCAGGAGGGGAGCCCTGTCCTCACGGGCTCGTACCGGGTGATCTCACTTGCAGACTGGTCCTCTGGCTGGATCTCTGAAGTATCACCATTGTTAAGGGATTCACTCAGGTTGGCAAGGGAAGTCACTACATTTGCTAGTGTACCCAGAGCTCCCTGGCTTGTTTCTGCCTATTAAACAAAAAATAACAACATTAAAAATGAACACAAACATGACTCTTAGGCCAACATAGGTACACTGTTAGTTTAAAAATAGATGGGGGATGTCTACAAAGTGAGATCTTTTGGTGAAGGGACAGTTCTACACGTTGGTCCATACAAAAGACTAAGACTAAGAATCCCTACAAAAACTACACAGTTTTTACAGTTAGCCCACATCTCTGCTCCCTCAGCCCTAAGCAAGCACTAATCTACTTTCTGCCTCCAAAATTTGCCTATTCTAAACATTTCACATAAAAAGGAATCATAAAATACATGTTTTTTTTGTGACTGGCTTCTTTCACTCAAGATAATATAGTGGATACATAACTCTACACATGTAACCCCAAGAGTATGGCCCAGACACCCTTTCAACTCAGTACTGAAGTCACTGCTGAGGTGCATCCTTCAGCCAAAGATCACAGAGGCCCATAAAAAGACAACACACATAGCTCAACCATGTGTATGCGACTAAATGGGCACACCAGCCCAGGGAAAAGATGAGAGGCAGGAGCAGGAAGGGCCAGGAAAGGTGGACAAATGGAAATTGGGAACACTAAGTTGAAAGCAGTGCTGACACATTGCAGGGATGTCAACCAATGTCACAAAACAACATACATACTGACTGTTGAATGAGAAATTAATTTGCTCTGTAAACTTTCATCTAAAACACAATTAAAAAAACTGTATATGAGGTTGTAGACAAATTGAACTTCATCAAAATTATGAACTTCTGTGCTTCAAAGGACACAATCAAGGAAGTTAAAGACTATACACAGTATGGGAGAAAGTGCTTGCAAATTGTGTATCTGATAAGGGTCTGTCCAACTGATGAATGGATAAATGTTATATCCATTCAATGAAATACTAATCAGTCATAAAAAGGAATGAAGTACTATTCGTTATTACAATCCAGATGAACCTTGAAAACATGATGTGAAAGAAGCTAGTCACAAGAGACTATATGTTTTACAATTTCTGTTGTATGAAATGTCTAGAATAGATAAATTACAGAAATAGAAACCAGATCAGTGCTTGCCCAGGTCAGTGGGAGGGTGGTGGTGGTGCACGTGTGGTGACTGTAAAGGGCTTGAGTTTTGTGGGGTGGAATTTTTGTTTTTAGTCTTGTATGAATTGCACAGTTAGAATGGTTCCCAGGAAATCCCATGATCATCAGGACTTTTTAAGGTTATTCAGGAAGACCTTACTCTCAGGCTTATGTGTTCTCCATATGCCACGGTGCAACAGGAATGCCCACTGGGTGATGAACAATCGAGCCATGTGTGTGACTCATCAGCTCATGTCATGTGCATTACCACTGGACCAGGTATAAGCAGCTCAGAACTCAGTCCAGGACTAATGGGCATAGGGCAGGTCTCCATGCCAGCCAAGGGATCTAATGTCAGGCTTCTCTTTCCCAAAAAGAAGATGCTCTTTCCTGTCCTGAGTGTGCACATTAATGTGCATGAGAATGGATGAGAAAGAATCCTGTTGCTGAGCTCTGGTGCTACGAGTACTTGCAATGCCAGGGTTCTCAGTTACTTAGCCATTCTTTTCAGAGTAGAGAAATTAGACCTCAGCCACAACTTGCTGCTACTCCATTACTTAATTTACATCAGAAATACCAAAGCAAGAAAAACCAAAGCCATCAATTTTATAATGCAATATCATGGAGGAACAGTGCACGCCTTCTGCCTGGATTACCTTCAAAGTGTTGGTCAGTTTCCTCTCTCTGGAACAACAAGCATCTCTATCCACAAGTTTAATTCCCTATGGATGATTTTCTCTAGCCAAGCTTTAGAATTGATACAATCCTAGTTGAACTTTCTCCATAAGATCTTCGAATAAAAAGGAATTGGAAGGTTCTGCAAAAGGCCTGCTTTGCGTAAGGATGTACTTTCTCAGTATACCAGTAGTTTACCGATGCGTGTGCTGGGGTGGTGGGTGGGATGGGAGGTGGATCTTAACAGAGAACAGAACCACACAACTTTCACCATGATGAACTTGAAACTATGATGTGTTATAATGACTGTGACCAGATAGCCCTGACTGAGGTTTCTGCAAAGCCATCAGCATCCCTAAAATAAATCCTAGGAAGCTGTGTCACAGTGAGAAGCACACAGAGATGCAGGAGGTCATGCTCTCAATGTGGTTCCTGCAGGTCTGATGGGAGGTGGGGGTGGAGTGGGGACACCCATTTAAAGCAGCAACCCATTGTAAATACAGTGGAGGAAGAGAGGGTATAGGTGGAGAACATTACCTTGGAATCTGTGGCCAGCAGAACGGTTCCATCCTCACGTATCAAAGGCTGTTGGATGTTCACAAGCATTCCTGGATCAAGAAGACCTGTCTGTCTATTTAAGACAAAAAAAGAAAACAAAAAAAAACCCAGAGTAGCTTCCAACATTGCATGCACAGTGCAATTATGCTGCTCATCTCCATCCCTTCCATGTATGCAGAGGTGTGTGAATGGTAGAAAAGCTCTAACCAGATGCATCCCAAGTGACTGAATAACCTTTCTCCAAGGAGGTGTCCCAAAGCTGAGTCTGTGTTCTGAATCAACATCAAATACAGCCACACGAGTTTTTCAGACTGAGTGGAGACTGTGGTGGTTCTGCCAACTACGTTAACTTGGTCTTTAGGTTACCAAGGTACTCTCAATTCCATTTCTCTAGGCACATTACTGGTTTCGTTTTCCCTCTTTGTTCCTTTTAAATAAGACAGACAATTACATTAAAGAGAACATGCAAATTACCTTACTATCTAGGATCTCACCTGGGATTTTGACTTATAGTCTACTGTAAAAAAGCCTCCAATTTTGAATTATGGAGCACATTATTTTCCTATATATTTAATGATGCCTAAGGTAAGCAGGAGATGCCTTGAACCCGAGACAGGTGGCATTCTGAGGACATCTTCAGTCAGCCATCCTCAGGCCTGTCCAGAGGTGGGACAACAGCAGCTCCACTGCAAATTGTGGCAGAAGGGCAGGGACTTAGAGAAACTCCCTTCCTAAGAAAAATCTGTGCCTCCTCCAGTCACTTCAAAGGCTGCTTCTGATGCCTCCTTTGGTGAAACCAGGGGACTGACCTTGCACCATCTTTGTCTGCCACAAATGTGGGGGTGGCTATTAGAGGACTTCTCAGGTCCTTCCGGATATAAATTTTCTCAGTTGAAGCAGCACAGTTGCTTGGTTTCTCTCGCTGTACATCGAAGGGCTTCCGTTCACTCTGCACAGCTTAAATCACAACATAAATATTTGTGTTTAGAGCAAAGAATCAAACTAAAACTAACCACGTCTCTTATGGTAAAGTAAGGAGTCTTTCTCATTAAGTCAGTTACTGCAGGGATGCTAAGCTCTGGTGATAGATTAATCTAGCTTGGTGTTTATGATGGACTTTTCAGGCAAAAAAGAGAAAGGCTTGATACCAAACAACGAAAAGGTACAAAAAGTTTGGGATGGCAGGCACTGCAAGCTAAGGCACTGCAGGAGGGCCACACTGAGCCCTAGGTGTTTTCAATTCTTGTTACTAATAAACGGGACTTTCTCCAAGATGAAAAATGCCTCATCTTCAAGTAGGCCCTTAACAGAGTTTGGCCAACCCCATAAATTGTAGGGGAATCATTCTAATTTCTAATCCAAGCCTCAAAGACTAGCTTCTGCATATTCTTTAACGGATATTAATTTTATATCACACTAGCAACCTCTTTTCAACAACCTGGCATAAGAACAGGTCTGTGTGACTGACAGAACTAAAGAAAACGAAGATGTTTTGAAAAGAAAGAAATATGGAATGAACCCCACAGACTAGAATTCAGACATTCCTGCTAATGAAACTGAAATTCAGTTGGATCTTGAGTTTGTAGCTATAGTCGTGATTGCAAAACAAAGATTCCAGCCAATGTTCTGAGTAGAACTATTTACTCTTTGAACAACAGGACAACTTGCCAATGTGGGCCAGTTTCACATCAACTCAGTGAAGCACTCACTCATGCTGGAGGAACACCAGTATCAGTGGATAAAATAAAAACATCCACACTAGATAGAAATCAGGCTACTTCTATTTTTCAAAGAACAAACCCATTTTCATTTGTTCCTGGTGCATTATGCAGCATTCTGTTTCCAGAAATGCATACACTGATAAACACTTGCATTGTCCAGTCTACCTAAGGGATCACGCAGGACTTAAGAGGAGGGCAGCACCCTCAACAGGAGCCTAGTCAGAGGTCCAGCGCCACTAGGCCACGCCAAGCAGCCCTGGCTTTTTCCTCCTTTTCCCCTACTCTTGGGGACATGGCCTGCAGCCGTTTCAGGCCTAGTGTGCCTGCCTCCTCCAACCTTTGTCTTCCCAACATGGTCTGACAGACCACATCCACTCTCCTTGGACTTCCCTCTATTGTCTTGGATCCTGATCTTCTTGTTTTCATCACCAGCTGGGAAACAGACCCCAATGCTTAAGAGTCCCTGGGGATGAGGGTCTGGTCTTGGAATTTGTAACCCCAAATATTCTGGCTATGGGAGCTGAAAGTTGGGACCTGAGCACTTCCCTGGCTGCCCCACACCCAGGGCCAGGTCAATAGCTCTTTCTAGAAGCCCAGCTGCACAGAGGACTTGGCAGTGGGCCTAGACACAAAGAAAAGAGCCCCTGTGCATGTGGATACAACCAGTGGGGTGATGGGGAGCTCTATATTTAACCTCTCCAACGAGCAACTCTAAAAAGGACTGATACTTCCTCAAAAGGCTAAAGGGCCCACATTATACAGAACTGATCCAAACTACATGTCACTTAAACAAACAGAATCAAGCCAGGGTCAAATTTCTGCCATGGCAAGAATTCAGTCTACTTCAGCACTACCTTTCTGGCTCCCTGGTAGGGGTAGGGGGTGTTGGTGCTGGTGGTGATTTTCTGTGTGCCTATGATGAGCTCCTGTTGAGTGCAGAAGCGAACAAAACAGTGAGTACAGCATAAGCTTGCTTAACTCTAAGAACCATTGTAAGATAAAGAGTTTTGTTTCACAGATGAGGACACTGAAGCTGAGAGAACACGTTTTCCTAAAGCCTTATAGGTCTTAAGTGGCAGTGCTCTGGTATCTGCTTTATTCCAAAGCCTGTATTCACCCAACTCACCTGGATGCCTCCCAGATTAACGTGGAGGAAGGCTTTCCACAGACACCACAGGAACTGACCAACTCTAGCTCTACTGGCTCTGACACAGAACACTTAGTAGTTGACTCTTGCTCATTTTCTTTGCTCCACATTTACTCACTGTGATTTCTAACACTCTTACTCACATTCCATCTTCATGCCCATCTCTAAGCACTTTTTCAGCCGGCAAAACTGACAGCGGTTCCGGTGGTGTTTATTGATGATGCAGTCTTGGTTGCTCCGGCAGCTGTAGGTCAAATTTTTTCTCACACTCCTTTTGAAGAAACCTTTGCAACCCTCACAACTGACAGCCCCATAGTGACGACCTGAAAGGAGGAAGGTTACATGAGTCAGTTTGCCCACAGGATAGACAGGTCTCGTTTTTAAGGTAGATACAACAAAGTGACTAGTATTATAGAGTCAGATACTGATGGCCATGTGGACACCAGCAGGCTACTGCCAATATTCATTATGGTGTACATGACTTCTCCCGAGTCTTTGAGGTAATGATGGAAAAACGGGAGCTCAGAGTAGTTATTAATTGCTGATAAAGGACACTATCTTAATGCTGCTAGTACACAAAAGACCATCGTCCACTTGAGGAACATGGCCCTAGCCCTGTAGAGCTGGGTTTGTCAATCTCCTCAGCAACTCTGTCTTCTAGGCACGGCACACAGCAGATGTATCACAGCTGTGCTGTTTTATCACATAGGTTCTCACTTCTAGACAGATTTACTCTATCTGTCTAGCTCATATCCCAGGCCCTAGACTTCCACCAGGGAATTGTGACTGCTTAGGTGCATGACAGGGGCCTGCCATGTGGCTCACCTGGGTCAGGTATTCAGATGTCTTCTGAATACACAATCCAAAATATATCTATTAAACATAGCTCATTTTTCTAATCTTGTTTACTCTGGTATTGCTAATCTTGAATTAGCAACGATGTTAAAAAGAGCCTCTTCACTTTAACTTCCTAGTTCACAAAGGACTCCCACACAAATAGACCCATTGATTCCAGCTGGGAATGACCACAGATACGTTCTTCTGCCTCTATCTTTTTTACATAAGCCAATTTCACCATTACATCGTATTTTACAGGACAGTCATTTACAGTGGCCACAGAAGGCCCCACTGTGAAAAGCTCTAGTACACAGAACCGGAGTATGCATTTGGAGAATTTCAGTTTTGTGCTTTGAAGAAGTCTTGCCTGGTTCTGGTGGCAGGGTCTAGCGGAGGGGTGACAGGTACCATGTCTGGCCACAAAGGTGGTAAGAAGAAGCCTCTGAAATAGCTGAAGACACAGGCCAAGAAAGATAAAGCTCTCAAAAAAAAAAAAAAAGAAAAGCAGAGGAAACCTGAGGAGCTAAAAGCAAAGGCCACAGGTGAAAATATAGAAATGTGGCAAAAAATAAGCTGTTCTTTGTGACTGAGGCAAGGCTGACCATTGAGTCTACTCCTATTTGACATCTAGATTCCCTGCTATAACACAACTGCTACCTGCAGTTAGAATGAAGTGCTGTCTTGAGTTCTGCTGTATAGTTAAGAATAACCATCTGAAAGTAAATAAATAAAATAATCCTGCTAAATTTCTTTCATATACATTTTTTTTCCTTTTCCTTGTGCTTTCTATCCCACAGAGTGACATCTAACATCTTGAGACAATAGGAAGGGAAAGCCTATGCTACGCATTTTTAGTCCAGAAGAAGAATAAAGAGTGGGGAAGTCAAGCAGATTTTGTGGCCTCTGTTATGTTTAAGCTTTATTCACTGGTTCATGTTCACCAAATGCCTCCTCCTTGCTGAGTGAGAGATGGGGACACAAACAATGGATAAGACATGGTCTTTCTCAGTCTGGAAGGGGAACACAAACCAGTAAAGAACCAATTATAAGACAGCACAACAAATACCTAGAGAGGTCTGTACAAAAGAGTGATCAACAGCTGAAGCACTGCTGTCTTCCCGTAGGAGAAACAGGTGAAGTAGATGGAAGCTTTTAGAGAAGGGGTCAGAATGCATTGGTTTATCAGGACAAGGGGTGGGAATGGAGATACGGCAAACTTGTAGGAGAACCTAACTTGTACTGGAAGCTGGAGCTCCCGATCTTCTGCAGATGCTTGCCTGGAGGTATCTTCCTAAGAAACATGGTCCAGTCTTTTTTAAGCCAGAAACAAAATATCTCCTAAGCACTTGTAAGTTTTATGATTACAGAATAAATTGGAACCAAGCGGTCATGACAGAATGCAGGTCTATGTCCCTGGGCTCACCAAGACTTTGTCTTGATCAAGCACTTCTCCATTCCATCCTCCCTGCCTCTCTTACCTTTTATGGCCTCCCAGTGCTAGCAGGCCGAGGTCTGAACTTTTAGACCAGACATCTCCAGTCTCCTTGCAATCACGTCTTAGCCATAGAAGCTCAAGAGCTATTCACCAAGACACCACGGATGTAGACAGTAAATTCTCTGGGCCTTTAGTCCACTAGCTGGAACGCCCTGCTCCTGCTTTACCCACACGCACACACTCAACCACCACAGCTCACAGTGTTTGTAAGGCCTCCTCCTCCATTACAGCAGTTTATCAGACTGGTTTACAGTGAGAGGATGATATAGGTAGATACAGTCAGGATGAAGGAGGATTATACAAATAATACATCTTGTGAAATGTCAAAGTACTGTGCAAGTATTAACTGGATTAAAGGAAGTATTACTTTCTTAGTACTACGTAAATAATGACTGTATGTTAAACATTTAACCAACATTTACAAATCACAGAATAGTTCCTTGCCATTTCCTTTGGATCTTAATAATCTGACAAACTATTTATATCAGCACTCCAAGAAGAAAACCAAACTTCACATTTTGGAACCTACAGAAAGCATATGCTTTCTCTTTGCCACCTACTGTTCAAGCCCAAGCCCCAAAGTGGCTCTTGACTTTGTTGATGACATGAACCCAGCACACCTGGGTTACTCACCAGAGGCTTTGTCCCCACAGACCACACAGTACTCTACCACCTGGGGCCGCTGGACGTCGGCCTTCCCCAGCAAACGCTCGACAGAAGCAGAATCCGTGACGATCTGAGAAGAATTCAGGAAACAAGCAAGGTGCTGATTAAAAACCAGATCACTGAGCAAAGAAATGTTTAACTGTAAATTCCTAATCCTGGGTTTCTAAGCAGGGACTCTAAGTTACTTGGAAAATTCCATCCCACAACCTGATCAGATATCCAACACAGTTCTGATGCACACTAACTACGGCCTTCCAGGGTCAGGAAAAATCTACGTTCTCCTATCTGGCTATTTCAGCTACCAGGATTAAGACCATGTGAGCATTCACACACACATTTCAACAGGCCCTTCTGGTGGCCTTTACATTCACATGAAACAACCTGACAGTATCAAGGAGGTGGATTTGACACAGAAATAGCCAGCAGACAAGCTCTGTTACCTAATTAAATAACCAGATTTCTCACTGAGCCAAGTGTAGGTGACAGGACTAGAATAGGTTGCCTCTGAAATCTGCTACTTCCTCTTCATTTGTACCAACTGTCTACGTGACAAACAGTCCTGCTGACATGAGAGACAAGTGTAACTGGTATCAACATGAAAATGGTGAGAATATATACAGAAATCATTATGCAGAATCACCTCTTGTGAAATATGCAACAAAATCTAAACCCATCCTTTCAAAAATGAGTACTCTAAATAAGAAAAGAGAAATTCTGATTTAAGATGATTAGAATGTACTCTAGAAAGGGAACGAGGAGAAAGTATTTACTAACCACAGTAAAAAGATTTCTCCACAGTACAGTTCTGAAAGCTGAATATACTAGTAATCTGAGCCAACCTCTATAAGAAGAGGAAAATTCTTTCCTTTCTTAAATTTCTTCATAGTGGAATGGCAGAAAGAAAGCACCCTGACCCAGTTTAAATATGGAACATTAAGCAAGTCTCTACTGTCTAAGTTAGGAGATTCATGCTTCCTCACCTTACACAGAAGAACTACCCTGCTTCCCTTCAACCCACCACCCCTTGTGCTCCTCCTTCCTGAGCCCTGTCCCTGACTCCGCCCTTCCTTGCCAGATGAGGGAGAACCAGGACAGAGATGAAGGAAAAAGTGGAGGGAACCAGAACTAGCAGCTTACAGGAGCAAGGACGGGCAGGACACAGGGACCCTGATGATCTAGACAAGGCAGAGATAAGAGTCAGTAACAAGTCAGTGCTTGTGCTGCTGTGGCCACCTTATGGCCTTAGATAGGAAAAATTCTTCAGTGGCCTCAGTGCCAGCTTGCTCACGGCCATTCTCCTGTGGGTTACTGACTTTTCCTGGCTCAACCTCCATACCCCTCTGAGCACTGCATTTGGCTGTCCTTTGGGCCTTGACACTCATTTGCTGTTTCTTTCTTTTCTTTTTCACTTTGGCCAAAGCAGCAACGTGTCACACTTTCCAGTCCCCAAAGGGCTTTCTAGGGATGAGTTTGGCCTCCAAGGCAGACGTAAGAGTCAGGAACAAGTTCAGCAGGGCTTACTTGGATCCTGCCAGGGACGAGGTTGTCAGAGGTGGTGAATATGAGCTGCTTGGCGCTGGAAGTCTCCGGTGAAGCCAGGATCACCTTCCCAGTTCCAGCTCCATCTGGGCTGGTTAGGATGAACTGTTGTTTGGGGGATCCGGAGGCGTCCACTGCGGTGACTATCTGGATCTTCTGTCCTGTCTGCTGGTCTGTCACAATCTGTAAGACACAACATGGAGGCTGTCCTCAAGGAGGGCCATGCACTCTGCACACGGAGGTGGTGTTCAGAAACAGTAGCTGCCAAATGCTAGTCTTTGAACAAACGTGTTCAAGAAGCCATCTCACCAGTCCATGGTGGAACAAAAACAAAACACAGTATTGAGTTCTGCAGAAAGTACTTCTCAGAAGGCTACTTTTATTCTAGGCTTACATCCTTCCTCCTATTTTCAGAATTAACATACTCTTTCTTCTAGGGAATGAAGACAATAATAAATAATGGATGACAGGTTTAATTTAACACAGAATAACATCCTTGATCTAGCAAAATGAAAAAAAAAAAGGGCAAACCTAACACCTAACTTTTCTGAATGCAAAAACTTAGGAATGACCACTTCACAAATGGGCTATTTTTGAATGGAAGGTCCTACAAATAATCTTGGCTTAGGCTGACATAATGCAGGGACTTCCTTTCTGGTACACACTCAATTCGCTATTGAATGGCCTTGCTTCTACAATCCACCTACTTACTCCCACTTCCTGATTCTGAAGCCTTGAAGACAGAGACCACATGTGACTCAGGGCCAGCAGAGGGCCTGGCACATAGAGATAAGATAATAAAAGCTTGTGGGATGCACTGAAGTAGGCAGTGACTCTGGAAAACTCATGACTTGGAAATCTCCAGGGCCCCCACTATTCAGGAGCCACAGCTGTCAGAGATTACCTCTTCCCAGAGTCCTTGACTAACTGCAATGGCTTCAACAAAAAGAGTTGCTTTGACACAAGTGCCTTAAGTCCACTTATGAAATTCTCTGAAGCTTTTCTAGTCCCCATCCTGCCTCTTTCCTAGTGCATATGCCCCCAGCTTGGAGTACCACCCACCTCTCCCCTAGGACATTAGCAGGTCCTCATTGCAAATAGGATTATTAGGTCTGTTGTTGCCAAGATCTGGGCAAGCGGAATTGTGCTGCGTCTCTGGCTAGAATCTGCATTCAGTTTTGTATACTACAGCAGGTGTAAGAGCAGGTGTGGCATGTGCGCCATCCCTTGATAGACTCCTGTTTTCTGAAACGCAATTCCAAGGCTCAACAACAAACCCACAGAGTCTAATATAACTGCTTTGTCAACTATCCTATCTAGAAACCAGACAATGTTGGGTTTTTTGTTAAAAAAAAAAAAAAAAAAGGCAAGACACAAGGCAATAAAAGATTCAATCATTTAACAAGTATTTACTGAGTGTCCACTCTGTCAAGCACTGTTCTAGGTACTAGAGAAAGTGACATGAACAAAACAAAGTTCCTACTTTCAAGAAGCTAATGTTCAAGAAGGGAAAACAGACCATGAACCATGCTATAATTAAGCCTCAGTCACTGTAAGTACCATGTGGAAACTGAAGCAGAGTAAGTGAACACCAGTATGAGAAGGGAAAGGAAACAGGGAGTAACTATGGAAGAAAAAAAAATTGAAGTGGTAACATCTGGACAAACACCTGAACCAAGTAAGACAGGAAGCAATGCAAAGGTGAGGCCAAGTGTGTTGAGGGCGGCACCCCAGCAAGAGCAAGACAGGAAAAAATAGGAGAACAGAAACATAAGTTAGAAGGATAAATCTTTAGCTGACAGCTAGGTAAGAATCCTTGTATGTCATCATTTCCAAATGAAGGGTCAAAAATTTTTAAGGCTGAAAATGAATAGATTGAGAGGGAAGGAAAGAAACTATCATTCACTGTTTCAACCAACGAGATACCCAGAGCTGCATGGAAGACACAATATAAAAAGCCTTGTGAAAATAAATTCTCTTTTAAAAAACTTTCCTAACCAATCCTCAACTGAAAGATCTCAGGCCCAGGTTGGATGACATATCACCTCTCAGCGGCCACAGATGGGACTCCTGCCTTGCAGTGGGATGTAAGTAAGATGACCTTTGGAAGGCCCTCATAACCTGAGATCTGAAAGTTAAATCTCTTTTTTGCCTACCAATTATTTCCTTCCTGAACTCCCCTGAGAAGAAATTAAATAGTCAAGTAATTGAGAAGTCTTCAATTACCACTGAAACCAAGATGTGGCTAGAAATGCCACCACATGTGGCATGTTCAGAGATAAGACATGCCACATGTGAGCAGCTGCATGTCACCTCCTTTTGTGTTCTTCCTCAGTCCTTTTGGTAGAAGCACAGAAGGTATGGGACCTGGGTAAATGGGCAGGAGGGAAGAGCTGGCTATGTCTAGACTGGGAAAGGTCTTAGTGGCTGTGAATAACACATATCCCAAAGCTCAGATTAGTCTTGCCTCCCTTCCCAAGACTCAAGTTTCATATATGTTCAATAAATCACAATTTTTGGTTATTTAGTTTATCCTTCCCACCTAGGGTGCTTGTGTTCTCCATTTAGAGATACCTCCTCTACGGGGAAAACAAAAACAAAACACTAACAATATAGGCTGAAAAAATTTTTTCCCAATACACTACTGTAATCCAAGGGTGACCATTAGGCAGACACTGTGCTTAAGAGACTCCAGCAGGTGGATTTTTGTCTAATGAGACTGAAAAAAAAAAATCCAACTGAGGGCATGTACCCCAAACTCAGTAATGTTTGTATCACCTGTGGTGGAGAGACAAACGTCATTTATTTAACTTGGAATAACTGTTCATACTCCATACCTGCCAAAAATAAAGCAGAGGTCAGGCACTAAGGTAAGAAGGGATATCTTATTCTATATATGATTTTTAATGCCTTCATAGCCTAGCAATACTCAGTGGTGCTGTAATGCTTGCTTTGAAAAGGCAAATTTGTTCTAACAAACAAGGGACAACGTGAACATAATACAAATCTTGCTGTTTATCCACAACTTTATGAGAAACACTAGATGAATGCAGAAAACAACACCCAGATAAATTATGCTACATAGGAATACACAAAACATTTATACCTCAAACATCTACCATCTGCTTCAGTTGCATCAGTCTGGTGTTATAACTTACACTCTTTGATTCCAGAAGACTGTCTTTCTACCACAAATAAACTTCAGGCCCTTTTCAAGGTAAAGTTTCATATTTATTATAGTTTTTGTATCTTTCTCAGCCATTTTAATGTGTGTATAACTGTGCAACTTTTTATTGGGCGTATATCTGATTCTGAATGCATAGCTGACAAGGTTTTTGAGGGTTCTGCCACTAACCCCACTTTCCAATTCGCTCTGTGGTTTTACTGCTGATTCTTGCATAGATGGGAATTTTTAATAATGCATATGTCACATTCCAGCATCACTGACTGTCCTCTACCAATCCAAGGTCCTCTCTAGCTCTAAAAAAAAAATAGCTTCAGTTCCAACATGTAAACATTCTCTCCACCACTCTCCTCCACACTGCCAGCTCTCTGGTCCAGCCACGCTCAGCTCCCGTTATTTTTGCTGTAAAGAAAAGCATGCAAACCAACAGTTCTCAGGCACAACTAGCCACTGAATAACTTCTGCTTGACTTTCGGAGCCAAAGTTTAAAACAAATTTTTTTCTATCCCTATTACTCCCCTCCTGTATAACCACCAAAGATTGTTTAGTTTTTTTGTATAAATCTTCTCATGAGTTTTTACAGTAGGGGTCTTACACAACAGAGTTTAATTTTTTTAAGGCAGCTGTCAACATCTAAAATTAGAATATTTTCCATGAAAGTCAGATTTACAGTTCTCTTGATAAACTGGACAGCACCCAAATTTCCCCCATGGCACCTACTGGTGGGAAGTGAGTAGGGTGGTGGCTGCCCCTTTAGATGGGACACAGGCTTTCCAGTTCTCTCTAATCTTCCCCTTGCCCACCTCCTTCACTGCTGCCTCCGCTTATACATATCTCAGCTTGTGCTTCCTGAGACAGGCCTTTGCAGTTAGAGACGCAGGAGTGGAATGCTTGCTCTACTGTTTCCCAACTGTGTCAATTCAGATCAGGTGTATAAGTCCTCTGAGACTCCACTTATACAACAGAATTGCTGGGACAGTAAAATGATACAATGCATGTGAATATACAGGGTAAATGGCCTACAATGTAATAAGGCCTTGGTAAAAGCCTTTCCTTCCTCCAAGCTTCTCTCCTCACTTAAGGAGTTCTATTTTTCCCCTTTTATCTCATTATACTTCTGTGATCCATAAAGTTAAGACTTTCTGACTACATCTCCCTCATTCTTTCAGTCATTCCTCATTTATTCATTTCTCAAACACTTAGCTGTCTACTGTGTGCTAGAAAATGGGCATATGGAGATACCTGGCCATCACCAAGCTTTTGGGAAAAGACAGGTAATGGACAAGTAAACAAACATAGTAACAGCCAACTTAAAATTATGATACATATCATTACGGAAAACATTCTATGGGGTTAAAAGAGAGTAACACAGCTACTTAACTTTACAAAGAAACATCAGGCAAGGCCTCTGTAACAAGGTGGCATTTAAGCCCAAATTCCAGGCTACAGAAGAAGCAGACAGATATGGGCTGATGGGAAAAGGATATTCAAAAGAATGGAAATGCTCCAACATATGGGAAGCCCCTAAGGAAGGACTTCTTGTAACTGTGCATAGGCCCATGGACAACAAAACATGGCCCAGGAATCTACAGAAGGAGGCATGCCAGTCCTGTGACCCTTGCTTTGACTCTAGCTGAGTTTTAATTTCATTCTAACAAGAAGCAAACTCAAGATCTGTCCCCCTCCTCCTTGCCCTACCCCACCCCACCAAAAAAACCCCACATTTTCAGATTTCTTACACTATAATATCCATTACTTGTCAGATTGCTTTACTCCTGTTTTAGGTTAGGATATAGGAGAAAATGTGAATAGCATATCAAAGGACAGCAGCAAAAGTGATTAATATATTTTCTAAAAAGGTAAAATAAAGTTCGTTTTAAAATTTTCTGAACCAACCAAAAAGGTGAATAAGCCTTCTTTTTATACATACATTTTAACTCACATGAATGATTACTGTTGATCACAGGCAATGATCAAACAAACATCTTTTCCATTTAGCATAACCCAGTCAATTCCTATGAAGCTCAGGTAGATAAAATATGTATCCAAGTTTTCTTCCCTGAATAGCTTCAAAGGTTGTCCTTCGGACCAGATTTACTGGTCTGAGACTGAAGTAACCTTCCAAACGATGGTCCTTAGACCCTCTTCTAATATGGAACTGAAGCCACTCTTGGAGATCACTTTTTAGCCAAAGCAAAACGTGCTGCCTCTGAGTTGATTCTGACTCAGAGCAATCTTAAAGGACAGAGTAGAACTGCCCTGTAGGGCTTCCAAGGAGTGTCCGGTGGAGTCAAACTGCCAGCCTTTTGGTTAGCAGCTACAGGTCTTAACCACTGCATCCCCAGGATATCCAAGTTACAAATAAGCCTATAAAATAAGCTTCTCTCCTCACTTAAGGAGAGGAAAGCACTCCTCAGAACCATCATTTATATGAGACCAAAAAGGCAACATCTGCCCAAAAGTAAAGATGAGAAGGCCTTTTCAGGAAAACTCAACAAATGGAAATGGGGAACTCAGGGTAGCAACGAGGAGAGTGCTGACACATCACGGGGCACTAATTGTGTATAAACTATTGAATGGAAAACTAATTCGCTCTGTAAACCCTCACCTAAAGCACAATTAAGAAAAGAAAAAAGAGTCTCCATCTAAGCAGCATCAGTTGGTTCCAATCCAGCTGGACTAGAGAATGAAAGACATCAAAGACCTAAGGAAAATATAAGCCCGAGACAGAAAGGGTCATATAATCCACAGATTATATATCAGCATGAAACCAGAGAAAAAGATGATACCTGGGCATCACCAATGACTGCCCTGACAAGGAATACAACATCAAGTCCCAAGTATAGCAGCAGAAAAAGGGATATGCAGAACTAGAACTTGATTAAAAAGATCAGATTTGATGGTCCAGACTGCAGGGTACCTGGAAGACATGGCCCCTAGACTCTGTTAGCCCAGAACAGAAACCATTTCCAAACCCAACACTTCAGACAAAGATTAGACTACCTTACAAGACATAAAATGACACAGGTGCAGAGTGTTCTTCTTGGCTTAAGTAAAGGGTCTTTCAATAAGGGTGTCCTATCTTCAAACTTGAATAAAACAAGTTGTGTAAATGACACAGCTTTAATTGTTTTATTACTTTGAAGTACACTTGATGGCATTATGCGTCGAGAAGAACTTGGGGTAAATGGCCATCATGGCACCTTCCAAACGGGGCCGAAAAAGATCAGTTGTAATAGTCTGGTATTTTTTGCCACTGACAGCCACGGCCTTTCCTCGTTCATCTTGGAAAAAATAAGGGCCAGTGATCCCAATGAACCAAAATCCACACCAAATATAACTTTTTAGGGATGAAGTAGACATTCTTGAATTTCCATTGGTTTCTCATTGCTCCAAATGCAACATCCCAAAATGGGCCTTGCTGTTGAAGACAACTTTCTGGCCAAAAGCAGGGTCAACTTTCAACTTCTCCAGAGCCCAGTCAGCAAATGTGCAGAGCAATCTATGATTGTTGGACTTCAGTTCTTGAGTTTAAACAATTTTGTTCAGGGCAGAGCTTCAAGTCCAGGTGCAAAACTCACCAAACTGTGGTCAACGAAAGGCCCAATTCTTGTACTTTGCAAGAAATTGCTTGGGATGGATTCTTGTGTGCACTTGATGAATGGTGGCGATGTTTTCATTTGAATGTACAGTTTGTTAATTCACAGGTGTTGTCTGATTGGCAACACACCTAGCTGTCTCAAATTTTTTGCTTCAACATTGTTCTCTCAGCGAGGTGATTATGTGCATCATAAATTTCACACAATGCACAGAAAGTCTGGTGAATGGAACACTCATTTTGATAATAAACCTACTGGCATTGAGTCGATTCCAACAAATAGTGACCCTAAAGGACAGAGTAGAACCACCCCCTAAAGTTTCCAAGAACACCTGGCACCAGGATTTCCATTTTGATAATACAGTGTAATGTAATCTACATGTTGTAGAATCGTGAAACTCTGCATGGCTATCTGTCAAGACTAATGAAAAAAAAAATGTGATAAACATGGCTGCTATAGTTTCACAAATATCACTGCCACATGCTGTCAAAAATAGGGTACCCTTATTGGAAGACCTTTTATATACATAAGGCTAAGTGAGCGCTCCTGTCCAGAGGCAAGATGAGAGGGTGGAGGGGGACAGGAGCTGGCTGAATTGACACGGTAAGTATAGGGTGGAAAGAAGTGTGCTGTTACAGGGTGGGGAGAACAGCTAGAGTTACACTGCAGCATGTGTAACTTTTTATATGACGAATTGACTTGGATTGTAAACTGTCACTTCAAGTACAATAAAATATGTTCTAAAAAATTAGAAAACACAAATTGGAAAAAATTTTTAAAAAAATAGATAAATAAATTTTTTTAAAAAGTCCAAGAAATTAGAAAACACAGATCACATAAAATTGGGCAGAAAAGTGTCTTCTAAATATATTCAAGGGTCTTCAGTGAAGGAATAATGGGAAGTGCTTTATATTTTAAAAAGCTCTTTCTAGCCTTCCTGTCTCATCTAAAGGGGTTTTGGGGGAAGTAAGAAACACTATGAAAATCATAGCTCAGGGACAGGCCCACTAAAATACTAAAATTTAATCATAAAATTATAGAGTGCTTTCCCTCACCTATACCTTACTTACCCCTACACTAGCATGGGTTCCAGTATAATAAAGTGAATTACGGCTAACACAGCTGCAAGACACAGCCTATCCAAGGAGGAATAGACAGGGAATCCCTAGGACAAGAGAGGCAAAACAAGGACACTAGAAGAATCTAAGGATTGGCACCAATGCTACAACAAACCTTAACCACAGCCTAACTCTTAAACAGATACACATGACTCTTCACACTAGAAGGCTATTTACTGCAGTTCCCATTACCTGAATCAACTGGTAATGTCTGGCTGTCAACAAAAAATTACAAGGTATGCCAAATGGCAAGAAAAAGCATAGTCTGACAAAAGCAAAGGCAAGGCAAAGATCAGAAACAAAGTCAGATATCAAATAAGGAATTTAAAGTAACTTTGACTAATATGTTAAGGCCTCTACTGGAAAAGGTAGACAACATGCAAGAACAGATGAGGAAGGTAAACTGAGATGAAAATTCTAAGACATTATTAAAAAGAAATGCTAGAAATCAACACTAGAAGAGATGAAGAATTTTCAAAAAATATATATTTTTTGTTGAGAATCTATACAGCAGAACATATATCAATTCAACAATTTTTACATGTACAATTCAATGACATTGATTACATTCTTCACGTTGTACAATCATTCTCTTCTTCCTTTTCTGAGTTGTTTCTCCCCCATTAACACAAACTCACTGACCCCTAAGTCTAAGCCTATTCTTTTGAGTTACTGTTGCCAATTTAATCTTATGTAGGTAGATCTCAGAAGGGCACAATGCCGAGGGCAGACAGTATTTACCAGTTAAGTTGAACTACTGTTTTCTTTAAGAAGACTTCTGGGGTGAAAAATATCTCTGATGGACTCATCAGCAGACTGGACACAGGCAAGGAAAGAATCACTGAGCTTAAAAGACAGGTCAGTAGAAACTGCTCTAACTGAAATGAAAACACAAAGAGTGAAAAGAGGAAAACAACATAAAAACAGAACAGAATGACTAAGATGTACAGGACTATTTTAAAAGAAATAACACATACATAATCAGAATACCTGGAGAAGTGAGGATGAAGATATAATTTGAAATAATAATGGCAAAGAACTTTGCAAAATTATTTACAGACACCAAACAACAGATCCAGAAAGCTCTGAGACACCAAGGAGAATGAGAAACAAAACAACATTTAGGCACATCAGTGTCAAACTGTAGAAAACCAGACAAAGAGATAATTCTGAGAGAACCCAAAAGAGGAGGAACACCTTACCAACAGAGGAATAAGGAAAAGAATTATAAGTGTAATTCTCACCAGAAACCATACGTGTTAAGTCAGCTACTGCTGCTCTAACAGAGATACCATAAGTGGATGGCTTTAAAACGAAAAATTTTACTTTGTCACAGACCAGTAGGCGAAAGTCCAAATTCAGGCTATCAGCTCCAGGGACACGGGGATCTTGGTCCTCTCCAAAGGAAGCACTCAGCTCCTAGCACTGCTTTCTTAGTGATATGAGCCCCTAGATCTCTCTGCTAGCTTCTTTCTTTATATCTCAAGAGACTGTCTCACGGCACAATACAATCCCACACGTTAAATTCTGTCCCACCCACAACTGCAGCCCATCCACCCTCATTAACATCAGAGAGGCAGAAATTCCAACATGGAGGGACTTCACACAATACTAGGAATCCTGGCCCAGTCAAACTGCTACAGATTTTGGAGGGAACACAATTCAGTCTATAACATCCCACCCTCATTTGCTAAAAAATCACATCTTTGAAACACGTAAAACATCTTCATCCTGTCACGGTAAAAGTCTTCAAGTCCAAGTCCAAAATCTAGAAATTTCTCTTTAATTGTGAAATCCAGAATACAAGTTATTTACTTCCAAAATATAATGGTAGAACAGTCAGCTACAAGTTAGGCATTTCCGCTACAAATGGGAGAAACAAGGCAAAACAGGCAATAAGCAAGTCAACAAAACATATTACAGTAGTCCTCAAAGCTCTGAAAATAATTTTCCACTCTCTGAAACATTTTACACACTGGCCCTTGCCCTCCAGACTCTAGGTATCGGCCAGAACCTGAGGGGAAGGCCCCCTGGCCCTGTACTACAGCTTTGCCTTTCAAGCCCACTGACACAGTAACTTTGCACCCCCCCCCCCACTGGCTTCAGTGATACCCTCAGACTGAGTGAATGGCAATTCCACCCTTAGAAACACAGGAGGCCATGACTCCACCCTTAGCCCCTGACGTCATGGCTATATCTTTTGAAACTGGGGCAACTCAGCTTCTCATGCTTTTAGTCTCTTCAGCTTCTCCTTCCTATGGCCTCAGGCCTGCATCTGCCCAGCTGGGCAAGTGTTCCAAAGCTCTGTAACTCCACTGATTTAAGTGCAAGGAGGCACCTCACTCTGGAAGCCTCTCGCACACAGGCACTCAGCCTTTTCCCTCCATGGGTCAGCAAGCCTAGCTCCACCAATTCAAGAGCCTGGAGGTACCCTAATCTGCAAGGAAACCTCTATGCCCATGCACTTAGCTCTCTTGCTCTGTGAGTCAGCTCCTGCACTGTCCCTTGCTGGTCTGGTTTTGCTGTTGCCATTGCTGCTGATCCTCCGCTGTTGTTTCTCACCATCTGTACCTTCTTTGGTGTTAACAGTTCTCCCTAGTTCCTTCTGAGTCTTCTATCCATTCAGTTTCAAAGCAGCTTCCACATTTAAGTATTTGTTAGGGCAGCACTCAGCACTCACTCCCTTGGTACCAAATTCTGTCCTAACAAAATACCAGAAGTAGATGGCTTTAAAAAGAGATTTTTTTTTTAATCACAGTCCAGTAAGCTAGAAGTCCAAATCCCAGGTATAAGAATCAGGGGAAGGCTTTCTCTGCTGGCACTGGAGGAAGGTCCTTGTCATTAATCTTCTCCTAGATCTGAGGCACAAGGTCCTCAGTCCTTTCCAAAGAACACACTGCTTTCTTTCTTGATGGTATGAGGTCTCCAAATCTCTCTGCTAGCTTCTTTTCTTTATATCTTAAGAGACTGCCTCAAGGCACAAATCAGTGTTATACATTGAGTCTTCTCCCACCAACACAACTGCTACTCATCTACCCACATTAATATCACAGAGACAGTGTTTCCAACATGGAGGAACATAACACGATACCAGTGTTTCAGTCACCTGGTACTGCTTTACCACAAAGCGGATGGTTTTAACAATGACAAATTTATTCTTACACAGTCCAGTAGGCTACAAGTCCAAATTCATGGTGTCCCTTCCAGGGGAGGCTTTCCCTCTGTCGGCTCTGGAGGAAAGCCCTTGTGTTCGCATTAGTCTTTGGTTGGAGACCATCTTGGTGTATGAGCCTCAGGTCTGAAGGATGCGCTCTACTCCTGGTGCTGCTTTCTTGATAGGATGAGGTTCCCAACTTATTCTGCTCACTTTTCTTCCTTACATCCCACAAGCTGGTAATTTGAGCCTTGCCTCACCAACACAACTGCTGTCCATTTCCCCTCATCAACACCACAGAGGCAGGATTCACAAGACATGAGAGGAACTGCACCATATTGGAACTCATAGCCAAGTCAAATCAATACATACATTTTGGACAGGAGTGGCACAATGCAATCTGTGACAACCAGGAATCCCAGCCCAGTCAAATCTCTACACATATTTTTGGGGGAACACAAGTCAGTCCATGACACTACACAAGGAAGAAGAAAGTGAAGTGCAGTATTTAAAATGCTGAAAGAAAACCCTATCAGCTTGGAATTCTATATCAAAGGAAATTACCCTTCAAAAGTAAAGGAGAAATACAGACTTTCTCAAACAAATAAACCTAAGGGAATTCATCACAGCAGATTTCCCCTGTAAGAAATGGCGAAAACATTTTCTTCACAAAGTAAACAATATAGCTCAGAAAGAAAGGAAAGGCATCAGAGAAGAAATAAATGAAGGTAAGATCTTGAACTTTTCTTATTTTTATCTAATCTAAAATTAACTGTTTAAATTCATAATAGTAATTATAACACATAGATAAGCAAAATGAGTGACAGCAATATCACAAGGAATGAGAGTAAGGAAGTGGAAATACTGTTATAAGATAGCTGTACTACACATGAAATGGAACAATGGTATTTGAAGATGGACTTAGTTTAAAAAAAGATACTATAAACTCTAGGGCAATTATGAAAAAACTATCCAAAACTTTAAAGTATACTTGATGTGCTAAGAGATAAAAAAAAAGGAATCACAAATAGCTCAATCAAAACCAGAGAAGATAAAAAGGAAGACTCTGGCAACGAACAGAAAACAGTTAAATAGTTGGTACTTATCTAAACATATCCATAAGCACTTTAAATGTGAACGGTCTACATATACCAATTAACTAATTAAAAGACAGTGATTATCAGAGTGGATAAAAAACAAGACTTAACTATATATTGTTTAAAAGGTTAAAGAAAGATACATCATTCTAACACTAATCAAAAGAAAACTGGATTAATTAATTTCAGACAAAGTACACTTTAAAACAAGAAAAATTACCAGGGATATAGATATGCAGTATGTAAGGATAAAGAGGTTGATGTTTTAAGAAGATGTAAGAATTGTAAACATGTAAATTTATGTACCTAACAATGGAGCATCAAATATGTGAGTTAAAATCTGATAAAACTGCAAAGAGAAATAGATAAATCAACTATTACAGATGGAGACTCAACAATCTGTCGGTAACTGCCAGAACACAGAAGCAGAAAATGAATAAGGATATAGCTGACCTGAACAACACTGTCCATCAGCTTGAATTAACTGACATTTATAAAATATTCCCCTTATAAAATTCTTGAAAGCAGGAACTCAAGCAGATACTTGCATACCAATATTCACTGCAACATTATTCACAGTAGATAAAAGGTGGAAACAACTGAAGTGTCCATCAACAGATAAATGGATAAACTGTGGTGTATACACATGATAGAATATTATTCAGTCATAAAGAGAAATGAAATTCTGAGACATGCTATAGCACAGGTGAACCCAGAAAACACTGTACTGAGTAAAATAAGCCAGACACAAAGGACAAATACAATATGATTCTACTTATATTAAATATCTAAAATAGGCAAAGGTACACTGACAAGATTATTAGTAGATACCAGGGGTAAGGGTAAGGAGTAATAGGAGTTATGGCTGAAGGAGTACTGAGTTTTCCTTTGGGGGTGATAAAAACTTTTGGAAATGGACAGTGGTTAAATATTCTTTGTTATATGTATTTTATCACAATGACATTAAAATTAAAAGAAAACACACAACATAACATATTACTCATTACGTATTAAGCAATTACTCAAGAAAAAGAGGCAGCTCTATTTGTACAATGTGGAAACATCTACGAGAGACTGTTAATAAAAAAGTATTAACTATGTACACAGTGCCAACACTCATGTGAAAATGTGTGTATTTATACATGTGCTTGTAAATATGTAAACAGAATCTATCCCTGGAAGAATAAATCAGCAACATAGTAACAGTGTTTTCTAAAAACATATGTCCAAGGTAAAAAAAAATATGATGCAGAGGCACTGGTTGATTTTACATGGGAACTTTTGCTCTCTGACTTTACGTGGGGACTTTTGCTCTCAGCTACTTGAACAGTAATAAAATACTACCTCACCCCAAACTTTTATAGTTTGAATTTCTGCTTTAAAAGTAACTCAATTAAATGAATATAAATGTTTCTTTCTTTATTTTTTTTTTAAAGAAGAATAAAGTTGGTCTGTACCTGATACCCAACTGGCACAAATCCTTAGTGAAACCTCCGGGCAGGCTGGGTTTTGGAAAGAATTTAGGAAATCAGGGTTGCCCTTAGCAGGTGGCTAAGACCAAGGGGGAGCAATGTAGATACCTGAATGCGCTGAGGAGAGGCTACTGCAGAGTCAGTAGAGATTATCTGGATGCGTGGGGAGGGGCTGGTCATCCCTGGAGATTCCGGCCGAGAAGTCTGAGCTCGTGGTACCTGTAGGGGAGAAGTAGGTGCTGGATCATGAAGGGGCTCAGAAAGACGTCCAGCAGTGGTCATCGTCTTAAGGACCATGCCTCTTGCCTTCCACTGCTGTGTCCTCGAGAGATAAACTCTTGTGGTTCTACAGCATGGTCTTGGGACAACAAAGGGTTAATGAGATGCTGCTAACAGATGGCCCCAAGAGAACAAAATTTTAAAATAGACATTTCTAATGTTGAAAATTAGAGGGAAAAAATTGTACAGGCATTTTCTGCTGTCTACAACCTCAATTACTTTAGTAATAAGGTAATCAGAATCTAACAAAATAACTTTTCACAGATGATCCTTGAATTTTCTTATTCTTAAAAGCCCACTATATAATATTCCTTTTAAGATTTCAGTTTCTACAAGAATGGCTCTCACAGTCCTATAGGGGATGGTGAATGGAACCAACATTACACTGAAAACTGCTACAATTAGCACTCGCAAAAAGGTCTTGACAACCCCTCAGCACCAATGGGATAGGGATGAGAGAAGGCATCACACAGGTCAGAATTCAGTCAGTACCCATCCAAGATAAGGTTCAAGGTTGTGAGTGGTCTCCTGGCCACCTCAAGTGGACATACAATTTTTCCTTGATTAAAAGTATATAATGTAATCAGTGTCACTTAACTGTACACGGAGAAATTATTGAGATGGTACATGTGTTGTTATGCATACTTTCATGACAACAAAATTTTTTTTAAGCGTATCATGAACCAATACTTTCCAAAAATAGAAGAGGAGGCAACACCTCCCAAATCATTCTATGAGGTTGATATTACTCTGATATCAAAACCAGACAGGTAACACAAGATCCACAGAACAATATCCCTTATGAATATACATACAAAAAATCCTCAACAAAATACTACTAAACCAAATTCAGCAGCATACAAAAAGATTATGCATTGAGGCCAAATGGGAATTACCCCAGGAACACAAGGTTGGTTCAATACATAAATATCAATCAATTAATAAAGGACAGATTAATAAAGGTCAAAAGCCACATGATCTCAATTAACACTGAAATAGCATTAGACAAAACCCAATATCCCTTTCATGATAACAACACTCAATAAACTAGGGTAGAAACTTCCTCAACCTGATGAAAGTTAACTACAAAAAAAATCACAGCTAATATGGTACTTCATGTTAAGAGTGAAAGCTTTCTCCCTAAGATCCAGAATCAGAGACACATGTCTGTTCTCACCACTTGTATTCAACATAGTACTAGATATTCTATCCAGGACACTTAGGCAAGAAAAAAAATAAAGGTTAACTAGATGGGAAAGGAAAAAGTAAAACTATCTCTTTTTACAGATGACATATCTTGTAAATAACCACTACCGTCGAGTTGATTCTGATTCATAGCAACCCTACAGGACGGAGTAGAACTGTTCCACAGAGTTTCCGAGGAGCACCTGATAGATTTGGACCACCAATCTTCTGGTTAGCAGCTGTAGCACTGAACCACTACACCAGCAGGGTTTCCTGATCTTACAGAGAACATAATCTTGTATACAGAAAAATCCTAGGAATCTCCAAAAAAATTATTAGAGCTAATAAATGAGCTTAGAAAGGTTGCAGGATATAAGCTCAACATACATAAATCTTGTATTTCTAAACAACAGCAATGAGCAAACAAAAAAATGAAATTAAATATTTTTTTGCAATAGCATAAAAAAGAATAAAATACAAATAAATTTAACAAAAAAGTGTTAAGACTGAAAACTCTACCACTGTAAGTAATTAAAGACCAGAAATAATGGAAAAAAGACATTCTGTGCTCATGGGTCACATAAGATTTGATATTGTTAAGATGGCAATTACACCCAAATTTTTATATAATTCTCTACCATCTTTATCAAAATTACAGCTCCCTTCTTTGTATTAATTTTTAAGTTGGTTCTGAAGTTCATATGAAAACACAGGGGGCCCAGAAGAGCTAAGACAATCTTGAAAAAGAACAGAGTTGGAAGACTTATACTTCTGAACTTCAAAACTTAGTGCAAACCCACAGTAATCAAGAATGTTTAGTACTGGCAAAACAACAATGACATATCTATCGGTTATAACCTAGTCAGTTGTAACTCACGGTGACCTCGTATTTTTTAGAATAGAACTGTGTGCCATAGGGTTTTCAAGGCTGTCACCTTTTGGAAACAGACAGCCAGGCCTTTCTTTTGAGGTGCCTCTGGGTAGGTTCAAACCACAAACCTTTTGGCTAGTAGTCAAGCACCTAATCATCTGCACAAGGTTAGACATACAGATCAACTGAATAGAACCGGGAGTCACAAATAAATCCCTTACACTGAATGACAAGTAATTTTTAACGAGGGTGCCAAGATAGTTCAACATGGAAAAAATAGTCTTCAACAAATAGTGCTATAACTGAGTATCCACATACAAAAAACACTGAATTTGGACCCCCTACTTCAGATTGTATGTAAAAATTAACTGAAACTGGATCAAAGACTTACTAAGAGTGAAAACTATAAAGCAAAAAAAACTATAAAACAAAACACAGGTTTTTCATGGTCTTGGATATGACACAAACAAAAAAATGAAGATTAGACATCACCAAATTAAAAAACTTCTGTGTGTCACATGACACTATCCAAAACGGGAAAAGACAATCTACAAAATGGGAGAAAAATTTTGCAATCATGTATCTGATTTTATACATATACACAGAATATATATATAAAAAAAGATGACTTATTAAAAAAATCCAATTTAAAAATGGAAAGAGACATTAGGCATTTTTCCAAAAAAGACACATTATCAATAAGCATATGAAGAGATGTCCAATATCATTATCCATAACAGAAATTCAAATCAAAGCCACAATGAGATACTAAATCACACTCACTAGGACAGTTATAATTAAAAAAAAACAAACATACTGACAAGGATGTAAATAAAGTGGATATCATATACTGCTGGTGCGAATATAAAACGGTACAGCTGTTTGAAGACAATCTGGCCATCCCTCAAAAGGCTAAACAGACTTATAGTTCCATTTTTAGGTGTTAAGGACTGAGTTGAGTCCTAGACATAGGGGGGAGAAAAACGGAGGGTAAAATTCAGACTCACTTAAAAGGACCAGACCTACTGGTCAGACTGGAGGAATCCCTGAGAATATGGCCTCTGGAAACTTGGCTAACATCGAACTGAAATCACACATGAAACCTACCTTCAAAGATTAGAAAGGCCTATAGATAAAGAACATATGTGAGGAATGTGCTTCTTAGTTCAATTGAATACAGGAAACCAAATGGACAACTACCGGCCAAAAGCCAAGATATAAAGGCAGGAAGGGACAAGAACTAGATGAATGGCCCCTGGGAACCTGGCGCACAGATGGGGAGAATGAATAAACAGCCTTAAATACCCCAGGATTCAGTGTAGGGATGTTCCCTTTGAAACTGACAAATCAATCGGAAAATGTTTGGGATCCTCTGATGACATGAGGAACAGTTTAGAGTAGCCACGCGTGATGCCATTACAGGACTTAGAGATGCAATTCTGTAGATTTAGAGCCAATATCATGTACTGGTATCAAGGCACAAAATCTTTTCTACAGGAGCATTCTATTGAGTGATATCCAGCACAGTAAGAAAAAGTCAGTTTGATAACAGGACACACAAATATTTGATATGTTTCTAGCTTGCGTCTCCTTTCCATCTTTTCCTGCCTGTCTTTTAGTGCTCTACCCCTTCTACCAGCTCAAGCTGCAAAGGATAGGGTCATATAATTTAAAATGAAGTATAAAGGCCTGACAACAGCCAGGTATATTTTGATAGGAAAACTGAAGGTCCAAGGAATTACTTAACTGTTAGTTCAAAGAACTCAAATCACTAGAGCAAGCTGGATGTACAAATATATTTGGATCACAGCTTTGAACTGGTTAGTTCTGGTTCAAACCCCCGGTGAGAATTTGCATTCCTAACAAGTTCCCGGGAAGTGATAGCTAAGAATCACAGGACACTTGTTAAAAAATGTAGATTCTGATTCAGTATATCTAGTGTAAAAATGCAAATTCTCAGCAGTGAACTTGTTAGAAATTCAAGTTATCAGCAGTCGTTCAAACTGGAACAAACCAATCTAAAGCCCTGGTTTGGACAAAAGGCCTTCCAAGGAATGGTTTCCAACCTACACTAAAAGGTAAAGCCAGCTGTATTTTCCACATCTTTTCTGAGGTAATCCGTATTTGCCAAACACATAGATGTTTATTGTCTTAAGAGTTTAATAAAAGCCTCACTCCCCTGGCCAGTCTTTCTGGACTTCTCAGGTTGGTATAAATGCCTTTCCTGGTCTCCCACCATCCCGTGCATCTTAGTACTCTCCACAGGGCACGTGCCCTAACTGCCTGTTCATATCCATCTCACAGGGCAAGATGGACAATTTCTTATTTCTCTTTCATTCACAAGGCCAACCACATACTGGTCTGCAATAAAGGTTTAGTGAATGAACACTTACTAACTTAGGGAACAAATAAGAAGGCTCTGTTTTATAGCTCCAGATCCTGGAACTTTGTCTAAATCCTTTGCTTCCACTCCACACTTGAGCCAGTCTGCTAGTTCTATATCCTGCAGGTCCTACACAACACCTGCCTTGGCAAATTATTATGTAAACCACGCAGTTTAGTCTTTCACTGACTCGTGAATTTATAAGACTGATGAGAGAAGTTCAAACATTTTCACAGTGGAGTGAGAATCTTTTCTACTGTATCCTAGCATGACTTTGCCTTGGCAGGATTTTTTAGGAATTAATTCCTAGGAAAAAATTCTGCGGTTACATGCAGTCATTTGCTGCAAGTTGAACAACTAGGCTGAAGAGCATGGCCTCAGCACTGAGCTAATGCATAAATATTAAGAATTTGTAAATCCAGAATTTATTCTGGGTTTTGACTGCAATATTCTTACGAGTTATTAAGAGACCAGTGAAGTTCACACTCCGTTAAAAAAAAAATACAGATCATGCAGATCTAGTATGTAACAAATTTCAACCAGGAACTTTCAACTTCCTTTTAACAATTCCAATGAAATATTGAACAACGTGAGCAAGTAGGTGGGGCAACTGGGACACCTCCAGCCTAAACTGAAAAGTACCACATCCTCCTTTTAAATATATTTCAGTGGGGCATTAAATATTAAGTGTGGTGAAGGGTCACTGGGCAGAGTTAACTTGCATCACAAAGAGGAGAATGTATAGAGCACTTCTGGTCTTTAAACTGCTTACCCCTTTGCAAAGGATTAGAATTTTATAATACACTGAGCCTGGTTCCTAGAGTAATTTCTGCTTATTAGCACCGAGTCCAGTTGCTCGTAATACTCAAGTCAACGAAGGAATCAAACCTCAGCATTATAAATGTGGTGATACAGTTCTGATTTGAGCATCGTTTATATCAGAATTAACAATTTTTTAAATCTTCTAGTTGATAACAGACTAAAAAGATAAAACCAATTACAGCCCTAAGTTTCTTGGCACAAAAACAAAGATTCAGTCACTACTCAAATCTATGCTAGATATTTAAGCACAACATGGTTTATAAATAATCTATTCACAGGCAGATTAACCCACCTAAAAACAAAACTAAGTATCTTTTGCCCCACTTGAACCTACTTAGCATATGACTAGTAATATGCTGGGCATTAAGAATAACAACAGATACTAAATCCAATCTCTTTAAATGTAAAACAAGCACCTAAGAAATACACTTCATTACAAGGAATCTTCTCCTAGTAACAGAGAGAATGACAAAGGCTTCAATACTGCAGTCCTGTTTTCTTCAGGACACTTACATACTTACCATGTCTGCAGCTTCCTGCAGTTTTATTTATATTTTTCCTCAACAACTGCCCAAGCCAAGGAAAAGCCCAACCCAGAAAGAGCAGGCTTGGCTGGGGGCATTTAGAGGCATCTACTTTCAAACCCTGCCAGTGCAGATTCCATTCACCCAAAAGAGACAGGGCTGTTTAATGATGACCTCTCTGTGACCCGGCTCTATGGAAGGTCAACTACACTATCACTCCCTGTAACCAAGGAAGTGAAATTAACATGTTCCTAGTGTTTTGCCAGCTCCAAAGCAGTCTAATAATATGATTAACTGCTTCTAGGAATACGTACTTTGCAAAGTTCTTTCTCTTACCTACCTTGCTGCAGCTGCTAAATTCTCCCATCCCCAATACTTCCCTTAAAGACCCCTCTTCCTGTGAGTTCTAGAGAATGTTACCATGGAGTCCAACCAACTCAAAATGTTAAAACTGTCACGAGAGGTGGGACGACTTGGAAAAACTCAGAAATACCATATCTTTTACACACTACAGCATCTTCTACATCACAGTACATTAAGTTAATATTTTTAAAGGTATGCGGTCTTGGCAAATTCACCTTTCATTCAAAAGGAAGGTAGTAACATACTGTCTGCACTACACACAAAAATACCCACAAAAAGAAGTGGGCTCATTTAACAAACATTTTACTACACCCACCCAACGTATGCTAGGCACATGGATACAGGACAGAGTTCTGGCCTCACGTTCATGGTTGGAATTGTGTCCCCCCCAAAATATGTGCAGCCACGTGGCTGGGATATGGTTCCCAGTATCTTGGGACTGTCCTCCATTGTGTGGTTTTGCTAACCTGTATGTTAAAGGATTAGGGTGGGGCTGTGAATTCCTGCTGTGGGGGGAGTTTCCCTGGAGTATGGCTTGCCCCACCCTTAATGCTTTTAGCTTGCAAGGAATAAAAGGAAAAAGGAACAAAGGACAATTTGAGAACCTTGCTACCATCAAGCAAGCAGCACCGGGAGCAGAGCGCGTCCTTCAGACCAGAGGTTCTTGCGTGAGGACGCTCCCTGGACAAAGACTGATGCAATACCGGACTTTCCTCTAGAGCTCACAAGGGGAAAGTCTTTCCCTGGAGCGGACACCCTGAATATGGACTTGCAACCTACCGGACTGTGTAAGAATAAATCTTTCTTTGTTAAAGCCATCCACTCTGTGGTATTTCTGTTAGAGCAGCCTAGCTGACTAAAACAGAATTGGTACCGTGGGAGTGGGGTGCTGCTCTAGCAAATACCTAAAATGTGGAAGCTACTTTGAAACTGCGAATGGATAGAAGATTCAGAAGGAACGAAGAAGGCGCAGATGGTGAGAAACAACAGAGGACCGGCAGCAGCAGCAGCGGCAGCAGCAGAACCAGAGGCAGCGCTGGAGTCGACCCGTGGAGCGAGAGAGGTCAGTGCCTGTGCAGGGTTTTCCTCGTGGAACAGGGTGCCTCTGGGCACTTGAATTGGTGGAGCTGGCCTTGCTGACCCACGGAGTGAGAGAGTTGAGTGCCTTTGGGCAGGACGCTTTCCAGCAAGAGTGGGGTGCCTCCGGGCACTTAAACCAGTGGAGCTACAGAGCTTTGGAACAGTTGCCCGGCAGGGCAGATGTGGGCCTGAGGCCCGGGCCACGCGGCCATAGGAAGCTGAAGCTGAAGAGACAAATAGCGTGAGAAGCTGAGCTGCCTCAGTCTCAAGAGGTATGGTCATGACTTCAGGGCTTTGAAAGGGTGGAACCATGGCGTGCTGTGTTCGTAAGGGTGGAATTGCCACTCAGTTGGGCTTAGGGTGCTCCTAAAGCCAATGGGACAGAGTTTCTGTCCAAGTGGGCCTTGAAGGCAGAGTTGTAGCACAGGGCTGCAGGTCTCCACTCAGAAACCAGAGAGTGTGGCCAATACCTAGAGTCTGGAGAGTATTGCTGTTGTGTAGAATGTCTCAGATAATGTAAGAGTGTTTCCAAAGCTTTGAGGGCTAATGTAATGTGTTCTGTTGACTTGCCTGTTGCCTGTTAATGCCTTCTAAGTTTCACAGATGTAGAAGAGTTTTTGTATTTTGGACTTGGAACTGATTTAAGACTTCTGTTATATGGATGGACATAATTTTGCTATGGTGAGATGAATGTGTTAAATGTTTTGTGATGTGATTTTTGGGTTGTCAAAGGGTGGCATGTCATGGTTGGAATTGTGTCCCCCCAAAAATGTGTGCAGCCACGTGGCTGGGATATGGTTTCCAGTATCTTGGGACTGTCCTCCATTGTGTGGTTTTGCTAACCTTTATGTTAAAGGATTAGGGTGGGGCTGTGAATTCCTGCTGTGGGGGGAGTTTCCCTGGAGTATGGCTTGCCCTACCCTTAATGCTTTTAGCTTGCAAGGAATAAAAGGAAAAAGGAACAAAGGACAATTTGAGAACCTTGCTACCATCAAGCAAGCAGCACCGGGAGCAGAGCGCGTCCTTCAGACCAGAGGTTCTTGCGTGAGGACGCTCCCTGGACAAAGACTGATGCAATACCGGACTTTCCTCCAGAGCCGACAAGGGGAAAGTCTTTCCCTGGAGCGGACACCCTGAATATGGACTTGCAACCTACTGGACTGTGTAAGAATAAATCTTTCTTTGTTAAAGCCATCCACTCTGTGGTATTTCTGTTAGAGCAGCCTAGCTGACTAAAACAGTATGCTAGGCACATGGATACAGGACAGAGTTCTGGCCTCACGTTCATTCCAATGGAAAGACAGGCGTATGTAGTCAGTGTCAAGAAAACAAAACCTACTGCTGTTGAGTCAATTCTCACTCACAATGACCCTACAGGACAGAGGAGAACTGCCCCATACAGTTCCCAAGGAGCACTTGATGGATTTGAACTGCAAACCTTTTGTTAGCAACCCTGGCTCTTAACCACTATGCCACCAGGGTTTCTGCATGAACAAAGGGTGCACGCTATAACAAACCTGGCCATGGAATAGTGTCTTCAAGTCTAAGCCTCTTCCTCTAGCATCACAGAGGAAAGGGAGCTCCTGAAGTCACAGCAGTTATTGCTGGGGTTGAGACATAGCATCTGCCACTAAACCTGGCTGTAGCTTCCTGTTTGACAAGGGGACGCACCACTAGTTTTAATATCTCAACAAACAGCCAACATGAATTGAATGCTGTTCAATCATCAAAATGAACAATCAAACAAATGAAAGCATGGGAAGATACTATGGATATGTACTTTTACACAGAAATACAGTGAGTGCATGGAGGGAGGTAGTTTAGAAAAAGTCTGTTCTAAGTCATGAGTTTTCACTCCACAAGTTTAAATATGTGCTAAGTTAACAACAGACTAAGTTAAATTACTATCTCATCTATTTTTCAGATTCCAGCATCCCCAGCCTGACCCCAAAGTGAAAAATTAACAGAAAAAAATGAGATGATTCTCCTTTGCAAGGGTTTTTTTCACCTCAAGAACTACTTTAAATTCTGAGACAATGCTTTACTAAGTACAGTAAATAAAATGATACGTAAATGAAAGAGACTAACACAAAGAAACGAAAGCTCTCAGACTAAACTACTGAAGCCAAGAGGTCCGCTCCTCTCATAAAGTTTGTTCATGCCTTCTTATCTGGTTATTCTACCTTTGGGAACCCACCTTATAAAAAATACCCTAAATACTACCATATTGTGTGTGTACTTTATGATTCTATGGATCTATAGGATGTCATCCTACTGGCCTCTTATGTTAGAGTGGAGTGAAGAAGGTGGAGAGGAGGGGACAGGAGATTGCTAAGAGGATATGACATGTATAGAACTGAAAGGAGGAGTGTGCTGTCACCTGGCAAGAAGAGTAGAAGGAGCTGCAGATAGGCGGGCATGCAAATTTAACCCAGATTGTACACTTTCACTCAATCACATTTTTTTAAAAAAAACTAAAACTAAAACCACACACACACACAAAATCCTGAATACTGAAATGAATTTATCAGTGTGTGGTCATAAATTATGTTTTTAGGGCACAGAATCATCCCCTCTCTCTGGAGTTTGAGTACAGAAGAGCTTCCCTCAACTGTAAAAGCAGAAATGCCAGACACTTGCTGTCCTGCCTCCCTTGGAGGAGGGCAGAGGTGTGGATTAGATGAACTAACTTGAGGCATTGCAGTGGAAGATGGAGCTCCATCTACAGCCTGGAAGGTCAGAAGACCAGCTTTACAGTCTGATTTTGGATGTTGTTTCTAGCTGCAAAGCTACTTTTCTAGCCCTTCCAGAGGTAGGTTGTACAGTGACAAGTCTTAGTTCTCTCTCTCTCTTTTATATATACTTTAACTCAAAATTCTTTAAGAACCTCATTTCTGTTAAATCAGTAATAGTTTTCTACTCTATGCTATTAAGTGTCTTGTCTGGGTCACTGTGAGTTGTAATTTACTCAACATCAACAGGTTTGGTTTGGTTCTGGGCAAAGAATGAAAATACTTATTTATAAATATTTGTTATAACAAAGACAGACCAGAAGCAACTTAAGTGCCCCAAACTAGAAAATGGATTAATAAATTATGCCATGCTCCCCTGATATATTATTATGTAGCTATGAAAAATGATGCTCATGCAGGCAATATAGCAACCAGGGGAGAAGACAGTGACATAAAGTTGCATGCATACTGTAGTTACAACTGGATGACATATATGTGAAAAAAAAAGACTGAAAGAGAATAATTTTATTTATTCAATAAACAAATCTTTTCTTTTATGTTAACAAGTAATGGATTTTTTTTATCGTGATTGAAAGTGTACAATCCAATATAAATCTGCATGCCTGCCTAGGTGCAGTTCCCACTACTCTCCCTGCCTGGTGACAGCACACTTCACCTATCCATTCTACACGTCACATCCTTCTCACAATCTCCTGTCCCCTCCTCTCCACCCTCTCCCCCTCTTCTAGTAAGAGGCCAACAGGACGACATACTATAGATGCACAGAACTGTAAAGTGCATCTATGATATGGTCACTCTGTGTCACTGAGTCCAATCCATTCCTGTCCGAAGAGTTGACCTCCATTATGATTTATGGACAGGGGCAGCATCAGGACTGGGGCCATGCTCCCAGGGAAACGCCGAGGCCCCTGGACCATCAATTGTGGTCTTTTAGTCCAGTTCTCAGGGTGCACCCCTTTTTATTCTTGCATTGCTAGTGAGACTCAACTTTGTGAGCCTTATCACAACTATCACTGGTGGTGGCTGGGCACCATTTGGTTCCTCCAGTCACATGCTGATGCAGTCCGCCACTCACGTGGGTCTCCCTGTCTTCTGGGTTCTCTTTCCCCCATGTCATCTTGGTCCTTGGTGACCGTCAGTTCCTGCTGAGTTGGGACCATCTGGTGTTCCTCGGATGGCAGGTTGCTAGCTTTTAAGACCCCGGATGCCACTCACCAATATGGAGTGCAGATGAGTCTCTTAGCAATATGCTAAGAGACTCAAGAAACAAGTCTTAATATTAAGTGTTTACTGTGTTCCAGATACTGTTTTTAGACACTGGAAAACACTAGTGAATGAAACAAAGCTTCCATGGTCCTGAAATTTACATTCTAATGTGATCACATAAACAAGTATATACATATTAGATCCTGACAAGTATTATAATGAAGGAAGTGCCTGAGGTGGAGATGGAAAAGGTCGCTATTTTCTATAGGTGATGAAACCAATAAAATAACAGTGATAGTTGTGGAACATTCTTATTTTCTATACTAAGTCTGAAATAGTGGGTGTTCTCCATGCCTGTTTTCCTCATTTTTCAAAGAAAAGCTCCCTTTTTACCCCTTAGAAGAACGAACAGAAACTTTATTTTTCTTCTAGGAGATAACTGACGTCTACTGTGAAAGATGATTCTCAGTCTCCTTACCCATTAAAGAAATGCTATGAAAGATTTTTCTTTTTTTTCAAACTACACTGTGTTTCTGCACTACAAAGCTAGGCCAGAATCATCCTGGTAAGTAGCTAGTTCTGTGGAAACACATTTTGCTTAGAATTCTGGCTCCTGTTTAAGTGGCTTGGGTAAGGCCCTTAACAGTTTCAACTTTTTGTTTCCTCACCTGTAAAACTGAGGTTAACACATCTTAACTCACAGGTTACTGGGAGGATTAAATGAGGCAATACACATAAAATGCAATGTATTATATTAACATAGGGCATTCCTATTACAATTTCCTGATATTTGCTCCTGAGGAAATCAAGTACAATGCTGAACCCATAACCTAAGATGTTATCTCTTCCTACAGCAACTCCTTCATTTTTGATTCTTTATTGATAAATAGCCAAAATGGTTTCATTTTCTAATCCTCTACTTCTGGTGACCAATAAAAGGATATGGTCTCAAAGGTCATTTTCAAGTATTAGAAACAAAAGTACGTCTCATTTTCTATGATGCATTCTTACTACTCTGTCCCAAGACATAGGAATAAAGGAACTGAGCAGACATGTCACCAAAGATACACAAATGGCCAAAAAAGACATGAAATAATGCTTGATGTCATTGGTTGTTGTTGGCTGCCACAGATTTGCCCAACTCATGGCGACCCCACTCTGTTTGTACAACAGAACAAAACATTGCCAAATCCTGTGCAATCTTCATGATCAGCTGTGGACTGGACCACTGTGACCCATAGGGTTTTCATTAGCTGATTTTTAGAGATAGATTGCCATATCTTTCTTCCTTGTCTTAGTCTGGAAGCTCCACTGAAACCTGTAACTGTACTGAGGTGCCATTGCAAGCACTGAACTTGAGTGTCTCTCATGAGAGAATTCTACCACTGCCCTCTCCGTAAGTCATTAGCTGTTGCCATCTAGTCGATTCTAACTCATAGCGACCCTACAGGAGAAAGAAGAACTGTCCCACAGGATATCAAAGGAGCAGATGGTGGATTTGAACTGCTGACCTAGTTAGTAGCTGAAGACTTAACCACTATACCACCAGGCCATAAGCCATTAAAGAGATGCAAATCAACATTATTTCAACCCCCACTAGAATGGCTATGATCAAAAACCAGAAAACAACACGTGCTGACAAGGATGTGGAAAAAATGAACCCTCAGCCATTGCTGGTAGGAGTGCAGGATGGTATAGCCACCATGGAAAACCTGCTGGTGGTTCCTTAAAAATTTAAACACATAACTACCTTAGGACCCAATACTAGGTATATACTCGAAAGAAATCAAAGAAAAGGAATACAAAGGGAAGCTCAACACACCAATGTTCATTGCAGCACTAATCACAATAGCCAAAAGGAGGAAACAACTTAATAATAGATTTTAAGAAATGTAGCATTACTCAGTCATAAAGAGAAATGAATGTAACATGGATGAACCTTGAAAACATTACACTGAGTGAAGTAAATCAGTCACAAGACAAATACTGTACAATCCCACTTACATGAAACAGACTAATGTAAGAGAGGGAAATTGTTTGAGTACCCTGAAGTTCATCAATGAACAGTTTAGATCTGCTTTACTAGTGGCACTTTCCATGGCTTTCAATTCAACAGAGCAAATATTCACATAAAATACTCACAAAGAACAGAAAAAGAGATGTAACAGTGAGTCACAGATGTTAACAATTTATTGTTAAGATACAAAAGTAGATGGTGGAGTGGAAATTGATTTAGCAACATGAACAGAAATGAAACCCCAAGCCACTACAGAGGGAGATACTAATGAGAAACAAGCTAATTCTCAGAATAAATTACACTCCAGAAACCTGGAAAGGCTCAGTGATGAACACTATGTCCCATAGAAAGCAGGGCTGAGAAACAGGCTAAAAACCAGAAGACTGGCTCAATGGCTGTTGTGCAGCCATGCAATTCACCACCATCGCCAACGCTTCCTCTTTATGCTGCAGAAAAAAGCCCCATACGTGGATAAGCTCCAGACCCAGAGATAGCAAATACGTATTCAGAGTGAAGGAGGGAGGCCCACTCTTCAGTATTCAAAGAGGGAGGTTACAACAAAGTTTAAGAACTGAATGGTAAAACAGCACACTCCCCTTAGTGCCTTTGTAGCTCCACTTAAAAAAGACTGGTCACACATTAGGAACAAGAACAACATTAAGTGGACTTCAGCATAACTTGAGTACTCCTTCCATCTTAACTCGATACTGCAAGGATAGAGTAGCTGGGGCGGGGGGCGGGGGACCATGCTGTTAGGCGAATTCCAGGCCAATTGGCACAACTAGCGTTTTGCTAAGAGAGCTCTCTGCACCCCACATTGGTGAGTGGCGTCTGGGGTCTTAAAAGCTGCCAAGCTGCCATCCGAGGACACAGCAAATGGTCCCAACTCAGCAGGAACGGATGCTCACCGAGGGCCAAAATGGCATGCGGTAAAGACAACCGAGAAGACAGAGAGACCCACAAGAGTGGGTGCCTACATCGACTTGGGACCGGAAGAACCGGATGGTGCCCGGCCACCACCAGTGATAGCCATGACGGAGCTCACAGAGAGGAGCCTCACTGGCAACACAAGAATAAAAAGAGGTGCATCATGAGATCTCCACTAAAAGACCTCAATTGATGGTCCAGCGGTTTTGGGGTTCCTCTGAGAGCATGGCCCCCGGCCCTGATGCTGCCCGTTCCCATAAATTATAACAAAGGTCCACTCTTTGGACAGGAATGGAATGGACTTGGCAATGCAGAGTAACCATATGTTGGAAGCACTTTATGGTTCTATACATCTATAGGATATCATCTTGCTGACCTCTGGCTGGAGGAAGGGGAGTGGACGGAGAGGAGGGGAAAGGAGGCTGTTAGGAGGATGAGACATGTATGGAGCAGAGAGGAATAGTGTGCAGTCACCGGACAGGGAGAGCAGTGGAAGCTGCATATAGGGGGGCATGTAAATTTTCATGTGAATGTACATTTTCACTCAGTTACGTTAAAGAAAAAAAAAGACTGGCGACAACGCAGACAAGATAGGAAACTGCAGAACTGTCATCTGAAAAACTAAAAGCCAAAGAAGAAATACCTACAGACACCGGCACATGCAGCACCCTGTAAAAATGAGTGGATGCCTAGCCAATCACCCCAGTTAACCCAAACTAGCTGACAAGTCTTCTTATGTGCTGTCATGTTGCTTCCAACTCATAGTGACCCTATATACAACAGAACATGCCATCCTCACATTCACTGCTATGTTTCAGTCCCTTGTTGCAGCCACTATGTAAATTCATTTCCTTGAGGGACTCTCTTTTTCACTGACGCTCTACTTTACCAAGCATGATGATCTTCTCCAGGTACTTGGTCCCTCTTGATAACATGTTCAAAGTACCTGAGATAAAGTCTCTAAACAGCATTCTGGCTGTATGTCTGCTTCTAAGGTTTTATTTATTTGTTCGTCTGGTGTTCCATCAATCATATATGCAGTATTCTTCACTAGCACCATAATTCAAAGGCATCAGTTCATCTTTGGTCTTCCCTATTCATTGCCCAACTTTCACATGCATATGAGGCAATTGAAAACACCATGGTTTGGGTCAGATGCACCTTAGTCCTCTGAGTGACATCTTTAAAGAGGCCTTTTGCAGCAGATCTACCCAATGCCATGCATTATTTGATTTCCTGATGCTGCTTCTACGGTTGTTAACTGTGGACTATGTAAAATGAAATCCACGATAACTTCAATCTTCTATTTATGATGATGTTGCCTACTGGTCTAGCTGTGATTTTGTTTTATGCTGAGGTGTAGTCCATAATGAATGCTGTGGTCTTTGATCTTCCTCAGTAAGTTCAAGTCCTCTTCACTTTTCAGCAAGCAAGGTTGTATTATCTTCACATTGCAGGTTGTTAATGAGCCCTTCTCTAATTCTGATGCTGTGTTCTTCTTTGTATAGCCCAGCTTTTTGGATTATTTGATCAACATCCAGAATGAATAAATACAGTCAAAGAAGAGAACCTTAAGACACACCTTTCTTGATTTTAAACCATGTCATAGCCTCTTGTTCTGTCTGACCTGGCTGCCTCTTGGTCTACATATAGGTTCCATATGAGCCCAGTTAAGTGTTCTGGAATTTCCCATTCTCTGCAGTGTTATCCGTAGTGTGTAAAGATCCACAAAGTCATGTCTGTGCATGTAAATAAAATGCAGATCATCTTTCTGTTAGCCCAGATATATTTGTTATCAGCAACAATACCCCTCATTTCATGTTCTCCTGTGAATCTGGCTTTAATTTCGGGCAGTTCTTTGCGGATGTACTTCCGCAGTTGTTTCAGAATTATCTTCAGCAAAACTTTACTTGTGTGTGATATGACGTTGTTCAGTAATTTTTACATTCTGATGAGCTGCCTTTCTTTGAAATGGAACAAATATGGATCTCTTCCAACTGGTTGGCCAGGTAGCTGTCTTCCAAATTTCCTGGTATAGATGAGTGAGCACCTTCAGTACCATACCCACTTGTTGAAACATCTGAGTTGGTTTTCTCTCAATTCCTGGAGTCTTATTTTGTGCCAGTGTCTTTAGTGCAGCTTAGACTTCTTCCTTGAGTACCACTGGTTCATGATTATATACTACCCTCTGAAACGGCTGAACATCAACCAGTTCTTTTTGAAACAGTGTCTTCGTGATTCCTTCCATCTTATTTTGGTGATTCTTGCATCATTCAATATTTTGCCCAAAGAATTCTCCACTAGACTAAATTAACTGAGGTCTGAATTGTTTCTTCAGTTCTTTTAGCTTCAGAAATGCAGAGCATGTTCTTTTCTTTTGGTTTTCTAGCTGCAGGTCTTCACACATTTATTACAATACTCTATCTTCTTCAGCTGTCTTTTGAAATCTTCTTTTTAGCTCTTCTACTTCATCAGTTGTTCCACATGCTTCAGCTACTCTGCATTCAAAAGCAAGTTTCAGAGTTTTTTCTGGCATCCATTTTGGTCTTTTCTTCTTTCTGTCCTGTCTTTTCAGTGAACGACCTTTTGCTTTCTTCAAGCCTTATACATGTATAGAAGCTTTTATTTTCATTCTTTAATATGAACCAACCAGAATAATCTGTCATGGGCTGAACTGTGTGCCCCTACAAACGTGTGCAGCAATTTCGCTAGAACATGATTAACGCTTCTGTGATGTTAATGAGAGCATGGGTGGCAGCTGTGTTGGTGGAGCAGGACTCAACCTGTAGGACTGTATTGGGTCTTGAGGCAATCTCTTGAGATACAAAGAAAAGAAGCTAGCAGAGAGTGTTGGGGACCTCAGACCATCAAGACAGTGCTGGGAGCAGACGGTATCCTTTGGAAAGGACCCAAGTCCCTGAGCATCAGAAACTCCCAGTCCAGGAGAAGATTAATGACTAAGATTTTCCTCCAGAGCCAGCAGAGAAAGCATTCCTCTGGAGCTGAAACCCTGAATTTGGACTGTTAGCCTACTGGACGGTGACAAAATAAAATTCTTCTTCATAAAGTGATCCACTTGTGGTATCTCTGTTATAGTGGCACTGGATGACTACGACAGGATCACTGTCCATTTGAGAAACTAAAAAAAAAAAAAAAAAAAGAATTTAACATCTCTAAATAGTAACTTGGATACAATGGCAACCATGTAAGAATCAAAAGAAAACTAAAGAGTAAAAAGCTACAACAGACACCCTTAGAGAAATAAAGACAAGCTACTGCATCTGTGAAGCAAGGAAAATCTGCTATAAAAAAGGAACAGAGAAAAAGGAGCTCCTTGAAATTAAAAAAAAGAACAACAACAACAAAAAAACACAACAGTAAAAAACAAAGTTGAAACATTAATGGTAAGACCAGTAGCAGCTTAGCTTTCCTGAGTATTACTCGGTCAGTGTATTACCTGCTGTGTACATGCTTTATATGCCATTCATTTAAGCCTCACAATGATTCTTTAAACATTGGTACAATTATTAACATCATTTGAGAGTGGAAGAATATGGTACAAAGAGGTTAAGTAACATGTTTAAGCAACAAGTGACAGGGCCAGATTCTAACCTGCAAAATTTTGCTGAAAGCAGAGGCAGATACAGTTGGAACGAGGAGAGAAAAGATGAAGAAATGAAAGGATTAGTTCAGGAGAGCTAGCATCCAATTAAATACGCATTTTGGAGACAGACTTGGGGGTAGGGGAAGTTGGAGAGACGATGGCTGAGGGAATAAATCACCAGAGGACTGGTATAAAACAATTTCCTAGAACAGGAGGACATGAATTTTCAGACTGAAAGGACCCTAAGTACCCAGTAAAATGTCTGAAAAAACAGCTCTACTAAGGTTCATTATAATGAAATCATAAAACAATCAGGATAAAGAAAGCTCTAAACAGCTGAGAGAAAGAATAGGGGTGGGAGGAGAGAAGGTCACCTACAAGTATCAAGAATGAGAATGGCACTGACCTCAAAAGCAACACCGGAAGCTGGAAGATAATAAAATGCTACCTTTAGAATTCTTTTTTTAAAAAATTAATTAAAATTTTATTATTAAATAAAAAATTAAAGTGTACATACTCTGTGCTTACAATATAGGGTTAAGATGGGAGGAGTACGCAAGTTGTGTTGAAGTCCCATTAATATTGATCTTCTTACTAATGCGTATTGTCACCAATTTCACCCAGCCAAATTTCTAACAACTATCTAATCTAAACCCTCACCCCTCACCCTCCCACTCTCCCACCCTCCCCACCCTTGTAGCCATCAGAGTCTTTTCTGTTATGTATGAGTATGCTTTTAAGTTTTTATTGTAGGGGTCTCATATAATAATTGTCCATCTGTCACTGACTAGTTTCACTCAACATAATGTCCTCCAGCTGAGACCAAACTGAGAGATGTTTCCTGCTATCATCGTTGTTCTTTATCAATGCATAGTACTCCATTGAGTACCTATACCAAAGTTTACCCAACCATTCTGTTGTTGGGCATCTGGGTTGATTCCATCTTTTTGCTATCGTGGACTGTGCTGCAATGAACATTCGTGTCATGTACCAGTTGGTGTGAATGGCCTTGAGTCTGTAGCATATATTCCAAGCAGAGGAATTACTGGATCAAATTTAGATTTCTATGGCCAAACTATCAATCAAGTATGTGGGTATAAAGAAAGATATGTTTACATATAAAAGGTCTACAAGCAATTCGCCTCTGATGAAGCCCTTCCTGGGAAGCTACTGGAGCACTATCCAACAAAAACAGAAATACAGACAGCAACATGGACTACAGGGAACAAAGAACTGGACACGAGAGCAAGCTAATAAAGAATGACAGCTGTGCAGAGTGCCTAAAAGCCATCAGTAAGGACTAGAACAGGAAGTCAGAGGGCTTTAGAAAGAATGTTTTCACAGATGAAGAGTAAATGGAAAATTTCCCTAATTTAAGTATATACAAAATAGTAATCAGAGGGTTTTACAACCATGCTGGAGACAGTGGGAGATATTTGACAGTGTCATAATAAATTCAAACCAAATCCACTGCAGTCACGTTGATTCCAATGCATGGCAACCCCAACTATTAGCTGTAGAGAAGAACTACTCTATAGGGTTTTCCTGGCTAAAATCTTTACAGAAGCAGACTGCCAGGCTTTCTTCCACAGTGCCTCCAGGAGGGCTCAAACTACCAGCCTCTACGCTAGCTCCAGCACAAATCACCTGTATCATCCAGGGACATAGTGTTATAACAAGGTAACTCACATGCTATTATGCAAATAAGATGTAGCTTTACTGGGAAAATTGAGGGAAGAAAAGTTGGAGGGGAGTATGGGGCACTGAAAGAACACTCAAGTTTCCACAACTATTAATGGTAGTCACAAGACACTGTCTGAAACTAATCAAGAAATAGCAGAACAAGGATATTTTTTAAAGCAAGGAGTTAATTAAATACAACAACAACAACAACAAAAATTTAGAGATGAAGATTGGAGAAAAGGAAAACGCAGAGGATATTCAGTAGCCTGTTGTCTTCTGTTTTAAGCTGTACATCCAAGCTCCTCCCTTCATTATTTTTATTGTTGTAAGTATTTATTAGGTAACCAAGAATTTGCCATTTTAGTAATCTTCGTATGTACAGCTCAATGACATTAATGAAGTTCATCATGTTGTTCAGCCATCACCTTTCCTGAATTCTTCTATCACCCTTAACAGAAGAGGCTCAGTGTCCCTTAAGCACTGTGTCTGCCTTTCCCCCTCTGGGGTACAGTGAATTGCTCAATAGGGCCCTTCTAGCCATGTGTGATCTTGTAACTATCACGAAATGACTGGATGGTACTGCGCAAATAAGTTCTTTGTGGCCCACCAGGGGTATTGAACAGCTTACAAATAATGCAAATAAGGTGCCTGCAACACTTGTGGGGGGCAAGTAAATAAGGTGTATGGATACCTAAGAAGGGGACTGGTCAGTTTTGCCATCCCTCTAGGCTTAAAATGAACCATCGCACAGGTGAGAAAAGAGAACCTCACTAGCATCAAGAAAGGAGAACCAAGAAGTGAGCGCATCCTTTGGACCCAGGGTCCCTGTGCCAAGAATCTTCTAGACCCAGAGACATAGAGAGAGCTGTTAATACCAGGGACAGTACAAGACGGCAAGAAGTAATAGCAGAGAAATGGTGGCAACAGAACCAAGAGACTGGTGTAAGACAGCACAATGGGCTTACCAGTCCACTGAGCAAGGTGGCTGCAGTGGGTACGCCAACCCACTGTGCAAGGGAGCTAAGCACCTGTAGGGTAAGGTTTACTGGTAGATTAGGGTACCTAAGGACACTTATTGGAAGAGCTAAAGAGTGCTGACAAAAGTTGAATAAGTAGAGCAGAGAGCTCAGCCCTGAAGCTGGGCTAAGGGCTGAAAAAAGGAAGCCAGTCCTGATGAGGCCACAGGGGAATCTGTCCTCAGAGAGCCAAGAAGAGCTCTGCATGGCTGAGAGGAGGAGCTGTAATGTACTCAAGGGAGACTCTGCCTACATGCTTCTTAATCCTGATTCCAAATTTTAACCTGTTGCTCCTGATCCTAAGTTGCAACCTGCTACTTCCCTAATAAACCCTGTAACTGTTCAGTATGCTCTGTGAGTTCTATGTGGCCACTATAACGAATTACTGGACCCAGCAGAGAAGTAAAGAGTGACACAGGAGGCAAGAATGGCGTCAGAATAGGTAAAAAGTTTGGAGGAGGGAGGTATGCTTGAGCTCCACCTCACAGAAGTCAGCCTTGGGCAGATGATCTTCATTCTCTCTCCTTCCCCTCCAGAAATTAGATGAGGTGGCTTGCTATTATGCCATGCCATTTTCACACTCTTCTTCCCACCTAGCAGTTAAAAACTCAGCTGTTAATCAAAAGGTCAGCAGTTCAACTCCACCAGGCACTCCCTGGAGGCCTTATGGGACCCTTTACCCTATCGTATAGGATCACTTTAGTTTGAAACTGACTCAACAGCAATGGGTTTTTGATTTGGTTTCCCAACTGTCGTGGTAACCACTAACAAACTTTGATCTTTATGTATTTGCCCATTCTAAATATCTCATGTAAGTGTAATCATATAACATTTGTCCTTCTGAGACTGAGTTATTTCATTCAGCATAATGTTTTCAAGGTTCTTCCATGTTGTAGCACATATTAGGACTTCATTTCTCCTTATGGCTGAGTAGTAGTCCCTTGTATGTCTACCCTACATTTTTTAAATCCATTCATCTGCTGATGGACATTTAGGTTGTTTCCAGCTTTTCGGCTGTTATAAAAAGCAGTGTAATGAACATGGTTGCACTTAACTTTTAAATGTGTATACATATGTACATTTTCTTGTTAAATTGAAAATTCAGAATGCCCAGTTTGTTCAATTATGGAATTATTCAAATTTAATTATAATGACTTGGGTTTTGCAAGACACTGTAAACCTGAAATTTGGGGAATGATTTTGATTTCTCTTCCTTCAGGGGATGTGGCCTTGACAATACTGAATCTGGTTCAAGAGTTTTCATGCTTTTCAGCATTCCCCTATGTTGAAGTGTTAATCCTAGTTATATGCAGACCCTGATGATAAAACAGTAGAGGGGTAGTAAGATGTACATGGTGCGATGGACAGTGCTTATATGGCCTTTTTAGCAATGGTCTCGTACGCCTCACCAAAAAAACTAGGTGGCACTATGCATATAATGTGCTTTGGCCCACCAAAGGGATTGGACAACTTGCTAGTAGCACAAATAAGACACACAGCATACCAGTGGAAGGGGAACATGCAAATAAGGTATACAGAACTCTAACAAACGGACTGGTCAGTTCTGCCATTCCATTAACTTAAAATCAGCCATCCAAGAAGTGGAAAGGGTACCCTGACTACCAATGAGAAAAAGAGAGTGGAGTGGAACAGGTACTTTGGCCTGAGATTCCTGCTCTGAGACCTTCCTAACCAAAAAGACAGAGAGAGAGCTGTAACACCAGAAACGGCAGAAGACTGGCAGGAGATGGTGGGGTGAACCTCCCACACCACAGAGTGAGAAAGCTGAGCATCTTCCACCAGGAGGCTTGCTGGTGGAGTATGATGCCTCTGGGCATCTGCTGGTGGTGCTAAGCTTGTAGACTCATGGAGTGAGAAAGCTGAGCACCTTCTGGCCGAGGCTTACCGGTGGTGTAGAGTACTCCCAGGCACCTACTGGTGGAGTTACGAAGCTCTGAAACACTCCAAGCCAGGGCAAAAGCCAGGCTGAAGAGCGAGGGCCAGAAACAATCTGCATGCAGGCATAGCTGAAAAGATGCTGTGCTGTTAAAAGAACTGTATCCTGATTCACAACCTGTTAGTTCTCTCATATAAAGTCTGGCAAGTAAGTCTATGAACTTAATTGTTCTAAGTGCTATAAACCTCACTGCTGAGTACCAATATGGTCACCTTAAAGGACCCCTCTTGGGAAGCTATGCACTGATGCCAGCATCTAGGCAACCCTTCAAAGCAATTTTGGAACTCTTTCTGTAATGGCCATTGTGCAGCAGCAAGTTTGTGAACTTAACCATACAGTTGTCTGAGGGAGCTTTTAGCTAGTAAACATATAACTGTATTTCATTTCTGGAATGGCCATCAGAGCAGTCGTTGCATTACCCTTAATCCTTAATGTCCTGAATGTCATCAAAATGTCTTCCTTTCAATATTTCCTTTATCTCTGGGAAAAGAAAAAGGTACTGGGGGCTAGGTGAAGTGAGCAGGGAAAGTGTTCCAATACAGTTACTTGTGTATTGGTTAAAAACTCCCTCATAGACGACTATACAATTAAATTTGCAAACTTGTCACTATGTGCAATGGCCATTCCAAAAAGAGTTCTAGAGTTGCTTTCAAGGGTAGACTAGGTGCTGGCATCGGTGCACAGCTTTCCAAGGGGAGTACTTCAAAGATGACCGTAGTGATATTCAGTAGTGGGGTATGTAGCACTTTTTCTAGGACAAGTTTGTGAACTTAATTGTCGCACCTTGTCTCTAAGAATCTACCACCAAATTGAAGGTCATGAAGATTTACCTTTGTGTTTTTTTCTAAGAGTTTTATAGTTCTAACTCTTACATTTGGGCCTTCAATGCAATTTTGATTAATTTTTGTATTTGGTATGAGCTAAAGGTCTAACTTCATTCTTTTGTATGTGACTATTCAATTGTCCTCGCACTATTTGTTGAAAAGATGATTCTTTCCCCACTGGATGGTCTTGGAAGCATTCTTAAAATCAGTTGACCATTCTAGTCCATTGATTTGTATGTCTATCCTTATGCTGGTATCACCCTGTCTTGATTAATCATTGCTTTGTGGTAAGTTTTAAAACAGGCAAGTATGAGCCCTATTTCCTTCTTTATTCAAGACTGTTTCAGCTATTCTGGGTCCTTTGCAATTCAACATAAATTTTAATATCACCTTGTCAGATGGGATTCTGATAGGGATTACAATAAATTTGCAGATTAGTTTGAGAAGTACTGCCAGCTTAAGAATATTAAGTCTTCCAGTCCATGAATATGGGATGTTTTTCTGATTATTCAGATCTTCAATTTCTTTCCATAATGATTTGTATATTAAGTTTCACACTTCTTTTGTTAAATGTATTCTTAGCTACTTTGTTCTTTTTGATGTTACTGCAAATGGAATAAAACTGTATTTTCCTCATGTCTTTGATGCTCCTGGTGTTCATCTGCTCCAGATGAGTTAAGACAAACTGATGTTCCTTAGGTGGCAGCTTGCTGGTTTTTAAGACCCCAGGTGCCACTCACCAATATGGGATGCAGAACAGTTTTTTAGAAAAAAACTAGTTGTGCCAACTGACCTTAACGTCTCCTTAAACCATGGTCCTCAGACCCCTGTCCCTGCTACTCTATTTTTTAAAATCTAATAGTTTTAGTAGCTACCTGAGAATTTGACATATATAAAATCATGTCATCTGCCAACAGAAATAGTTTTTACCTCTTTCTTTTCCAATCTGGATACCTTTTATTTCTATGTCTTGCCTCCCTGCCCTAGCTAGAACCTCTAGAACAATGCTGAAATGGTAACAGCTGACATCCTTGACTTGCTCCTGATTTTAGGGGGCAAGTATCCAGTCTTTCACCATTAAGAGTAATGTTAGTGGGGGTTTTTCATATATCCCCCTTCTCAAACTGAGGAAGCTCACTTGAATTCTTAGTTTAAATGTTTCTATCATAAAAGGATATCTGATTTTCTCAAATGCTTTTTCTCCATCTATTGAGATAATCACATTTTATACTGAATTGATATGATGTATTACATTAGTTATGGGACAAAGAAGTAAGTTTGTTATCTCCTCTGGTTTTTGAAAATACCCTGAGCTCTTTGTCTTTCTAAAATAGCCACTCAAGTAGGGACTACACAGGACTCATCCTGGAACAGATCCCAGGAAAGGAGGGGGCATGATGAAGCCAACCATACATATTCACTGGATATGCGTATTCCTTGAGGTTCCCCGTGACTAAAGGATTATGGATCTTGGAGCTCTCTTTCTGGGGTTTCTTGGATTGGTGAGAACATCCCTGAGGACAACGAAAGCCTCATGCCAGTAACTCTCCCTAGACCATGTCTGATGAGTCTTTTTGCTTATATTCTTTCTGGTTACAATAAATGGATAAATGTAAACACAGGTAATAGTTTCCATGAGTCCTGGTGAATTAAACTGGTTGGGGCAGTGAAAGCCAGAAGAGAGGCTGGTGCTTACCTATTTGGCAGGGACCAGAAGGACAGAGTCCTAATCTGTAGAGACCTAAGATCTGGCTGTTAGCGTCAGAATAATGAAGCAGGAAACTGAGAATATGAGTTATCTTCACATTTGGAAAATTATGTTGTGTATTATATATGTATTAATTGATCCTAGGCTGGATCTTCAGATAGAAAAAAAAAAGTGGAAAAACTGATGAAAGCCTAGCAAGTCTAGACTTCAGTTAATGCTAATATACCAACAACAGTTTTTAGTAGTGGTCTCATATAATATTTGTCCTTTTCATGTATGGAGCAGAGAGGAATAGTGTGCAGTCACCGGACAGGGAGAGCAGTGGAAGCTGCATATAGGGGGGCATGTAAATTTAAATGTGAATGTACATTTTCACTCAGTTATGTTAAATAAAAATTAAAAAAAAATATTTGTCCTTTTGTGATTGACTTATTTCACTCAGCATGAAAATGGTTTCTTAGTTTTGACACGTGTGCCATGGTAATACAAGAAACTAACAATGGGAGAGGCTGGATTTAGGTATCAGGACCTCTCTGTACTGCCTCTACAATGTCTCTATATATCTAATGAAAAATTTTTTTTGAAGTATGACAAATGTTAATTGTTAATATTAAATTTTCTCTAATTTCCTATAAGTCAGTTTTGAATCAAATTTGATTTGGTTGGTTTGGAAGAGATAAAAGCCAAAGCCACTGCTGTCAAGTCGATTCTGACTCATAGCAACACACTGCCCCACAGTTTCCAAGGAGCACCTGGTGGATGTGAACTGTCGACCTGGTTAGCAGACATAGCAATTAACCAGTTATCACCAGGATTTCCTTGGAAGAGACAGAGTCATATAAAATGTACTGATGAGAGTGAGCTGTGGATTGTTTCTTGAAAGTATAGCTCAAATGAGTTGATCCAAACCGTGGACTTGCTATGGAGCAGCCTATCCATCTAATCCTGACTATAAGTCACACAGTGCAAGGCCTAGGCTTCTTCCTTGAGACACTCGGTTCATTCACACTTTATTTCTTTGTAACTCAACTCTACAGTTTAGACTCTATCACTGAATACATTCCCCGAACCCCAATGCTTCTGGTACCAATGTTACTGTGACCTAAAAAGAATTTGGTTAGGAAAGATCTCCGGAGAAGAAAAATCACCCAATACAGGTTATGCTGATGGAGACAGAGAAAGAGAAGACAAAATCTACATCTGTAGATTTTTCAGAAATCTTAAAAGATAATAGCCAGATATTTTCTAAGAGCTCAAGAAGCTGAGATCATTTCTGAAGTTACCTATGGCATGGGACAAAACAACTGTAAATATCTGTGGTACAATATGGTATTAAAGATAAGAAACTGATGACCAAGCTAATAATAACATTTAAAAAATTTAAAACTCTCACCTGTACTGTTAAGTACAAACTACATTAATTAGGTGGTCAACTTAAAAATGGATCCTATACTAAACTGGTCTCACCCCTTCAAGAACTAGGGAGAATGAAGAAAACCAAAGATAGAAGGGAAAGACGAGTTCAAAGGACTAATGGACCACATCTACAAAGGACTCCAGCAGACTGAATCCAGTACAACTAGATGGTGCCTGGCTACCACCATTAACTGCTCTGACAGGGATCACAAGGGAGGGTCCCAGAAAGAGCTGGAGAAAATTGTAAAACCAAATTCTAACTCAAAAGAAAAGACCAGACTTGTTGGTCTGACAGAGACTGGAGAAATCTTGAGAGTACTGGCTTAGTAATGAAGTCACTTCTGAGGTTCACCCTCCAGCCAAAGACTGCACAGTCCCATAACACAAAATGAGATTAAAGGGGTGTACCAAATTAGGGGGCCAGGGCTAGAAGGCAGGAGAGGATAGAAGGCTGTTAACAGATTGAGAAGGGACAGTGTTGACTTGTGGGGCTGTTAACCAATGTCATAAAACAATATGTGTACTGTTTAATGAGCTACTAGTCTGTTCTGTAAACCTTCATCTAAGGTAAAAAGAAAAAAAAAAAGATCCTAAATCCAAGGAATTCTTGTCATACCCAATGGTATAATGATTCCAGGTTAGGTATCCTTAAGATATCCAAAACATCCAACAATACTGAGTTGTAAAGAAATCAGAGATCTAGTACAAATCACCCTCCCAATGTTTTAATATCTTCTACAAGAACATGGGGTTTGTACAGTAAAGCATATAATTCCCACTTAGAGGGAATATTTGACTGAAAGGAGTTCTGTAAGTGAACAAGGAAAAGTCCATAACTTTCTACTAGAAAGGAATTACACAGAATGAATTAGAATGGGACTTTCCTCAGCATGAACATAGAACAGTAATAAGCAATACTTGTTTTTTTTATTTTTTCCAATACTTCTATAGTTATTACATGCAAAGGCACTGTTCTAAGTTACCTGTTTTAACTCATTTACTAATCCTAAGGAATCCTATAAGTAGGTAAATGACATTATTCTCCCCATCTTCTAGTTGAAAGGATGAGGCACAGAGAAGCCACACAGTTTGCAAGTACCAGTAACAGGATTTACATTTAGGGAATCTGGCTCCAAAGTCCGTATTTTTTTTTACTACTACATTAAACTGCCTCTCTGACTAAATCTTAGCATTCTATAGAACATCAAGTTGTTATTTTGCATTATCTAATTTTTGTAGTTTACCTTGCAGTGTGTTTTATCTGATCAACAGAGAAAAAGGTTCACCTCAGGACTCTAGAAAATATTTACATAACTGACAATACTGCTTTATCTCACTCTTGGAGCAAAAGTGTGGTACTACTAAAGCACTTGTATGTTATTACATTAAGTTCTCATAACAAGTCTATGAGACATGCAGGCATTATTATCATCCCCATTTTCTAGATGACAAAACTGAGGCACAGAGAGGTCACCCAGATAGTAAATAGCAGGGCCTGAATATAAGACCTACATGTCTGATTCCATAGCCCACAACTTGACTACAAAGCCTCTTTCCTACTGAGGTCCTTTCTGTGCTCTAGAATGGCTCAAGCCACACTTAACGTTTTGACAAAGTTCTTACAGATCAGACTTCTAGTCCTACTATTTACCTGTGCACTCCCTACTCCCAGCCTAGGGAAAAGGGTAGTGTCCTTCACTATCTGCCAATTAAATAAACAAGTGTTGAAAGTTAATAACTCCTCAGTTTAGACTCTATTCTCACTTGATTACAACTCAGCATTGAAATGATGAACTGTGGGCTTTCCTTCCTAGCCCACTGAATAGCAATGAAATTTAGAGAATAGTCAAAACAAGAAGATGCTGCTTTTGCACACCAAATCAAGAATGCCTTCTATTACTCTGAAAGTTTCCTAAAATGCATTTTCTGCCATGGCAAACAACTGTACTAAGTGAATATGTGAAATTCTATTTCCTAAAGGAAATACGGCATTTGACAGAAAATTTTAAGTAGCAAATTTGCTGAATGAATACACAAAACTTACATTAGCCTAATTATTAATTACCTCTTTTTTCCTAGAGAATTAATGATGGCCTCTTCACAGTAGTCACCAAATCAGCCTGAGCTGGAAACTCTATTAAACCCAAAGTAACCCTCCATATTTCAAAAACATATGTAATTTTCAAGGTGATCCTATCACAAACTAAACCAACAAATACATGAAAGAATTTTAAACGACATTACTTGCATAGTCCTAATAGCCCTTTCAAAAAACTACCAGATTAACAAATTTATGAAATGTATCTTCTTTCAAAGGAGCCCTGGTGGTACAATGGTTGAGCGTTCAGCTGCTGATGAGTCAGAGGTATGAATCCAGCAGCTGCTCTACGGGAGAAAGATGTGGCAGTCTGCTCCTTAAAGATGACAATCCTTGGAAACCTCTTAGGACAGTGCTACTCTCTCCTCCAGAAATTAACTTGATGGCAGTGAGTATGCTTTGGATTATCTTCTTTCATACTCACTAATATTCATCATTATTTGGGGAGAAGGAAATGACTGGTAATTTTAAAGTTAATGGTTGATCTAAAATCTGAAAAACCTACTCATAGCCTTTATTGGTTTAAACTGCCATACTTAGTTCTTGTTTTACCTTTTCTTTAAATCCTCCATTTTTAACTGTGTGCCTTTGCCCTAGAAATATAAACATCAGTTCAGAAATACAAATCTGAACATTTTCAATATTCCTGGTTCCAGTATGACATGTGGTTAACTGAAGGACCATTGGAACAAGTCAAGCAGGTATAGGTCAGAATCTCAGTTCTGCCAAAATGAGAGCTTGCCCAACTATCTCCATCTTTGAGCCTTGGTTTTTCAACTATACACTGGGAATAATTATAGTATCCACCTCTAAAGGTGGTTGTGAGGATTAAAGCCCTTGTGCAGGGACTTTTAACAAGTGACAGTCATAGTGATTATGTTATTATTGAGAACAAATTGAAGTTTTTCAAGATCTGGCCCCTGTCTACCTACCTCTTTTACACTTCAAGTCGCTTGAAGATTCCTAACCCTTTCATGCTTTGTCCCTTCACATGTTTGACTTAGTGTGAATCCACCACACAGTTCCCGCCCACTCCTTCTGGTCTGTCTTACAAATGCTTATTCACCATTTGAAACACATCCCCAGGAGAGCTGCACTCGTATGGAGTTATACTTCTTATCTGTTTCACAATTATTTCCTAATCAGACACTGCAAATATTGAAAAAGAGGGACTCATGGCTCATTCATCTCTGTATTTCTCAGTACTTAGCACAATCTCTAGTATAATCTCTGTGGTCCATTCCATTACTGTCAAGTGGATTCTGACTCACAGAAACAATGACTGCTGAATGTACAGAATCGGGCCTTCCACCATTCCATGGTATCATCAAATTATCAAGTGTGAGAGAAACTAAGAGTCTTCGCATTAAAACTATACCAACAACTTCAATTAGTATCAGATTCTATCAGTTTTTGATTCAAGGTGACATTTTTTGAGGCTACTCTCAACAAGCAAAGAAACATTGGGAATACTCATGTCATTTTTATTTTGTTCAGTGTTTGTTGGATTTAGATCACATGCTGACTTCACTGGGATGGTACTGAAACAAAAGAGCACACTGATGTATTTTTCCTTTCAAAAGCAAGGGTGCTAGCTATTGTGCTAGCCCCTATCACTCACCTCAGCCACCTGCTGGGTCCCCACTCTGTGCTGAACCAGCCCCTCCATATTTGTAGCCATGGTGAAGCAAGATCATTAGAGAACCTGTTTGGAAAGATGCAGCAACTTCTATCAGGTGGGGGAGTAATCGGGCTACTTGAAAATATTAGCAATCAAAATTCAATGTTGGTACTGTCTTGTACAGGTTTTGGCCTCTGCTGGAGACAGACGCAGTAAGTTAAGCATGTCTGGATATGTTGTGACAGGTTCTTCAGTTACAGGCAGAAAAATTATTAGCTGATACATTTCACCTTGAAAACAAGGATACCCCCTGGTAAATTCAGACAAAGATGAACTTGGAACTTCAGTTTAATCAAGTCTACTGGAATGTAGCACTTCGGTTTCCATCTCAGGGAGGTAAGAATCACACTTTTTTTGATAGCGCCATATCACAGTACGCTGAGTAAGAAGGTGGCTACTTGAAAAAGGTGTGAGATAAACTTGGGATACAGAGTACTAGATTGCTATCATCAACTATACTTCTGTTACTAGTGGCAATGTGAGAACCAAAACCCTGTCCAGGTGCTAACATGCCTCACTCATGGTTAAAAGGCACACATTATCATTAACAGAGAGAAAAGAATTAAAAGAATTGCTCCACTAACATGTGCTAAGAAAATGGTACCTCCTCCAAATTATCAATTTATATTTTTAAATCTTTATTAGATTTGAAAACCAAGTAATTCAGCTTTCTACTAACAGAAAAAGTAGAGGTGGTACCATCATTTGTAAAAATTAAGCTAGATAATCTAAAAATCAAAGGTGTACTAGTCTCTTGGGTCAAGATCACTTAAGCACAAATACTGCTGATGAAACAGCTGTACATGTAAAGTCCCTGGTGTCTTCTAGCCATAAAACACAGCTTCTCTGAATACTCCCCAAAAGTCTTCCCAATAACCCTGCAACAAACAACTCAAGATAAAAGGAATCCAGTGACATCAATGGCAAAAAACATGGCACCAGGAACGGACAGAACACCAATTAAGAGATCTGACAATTAACTTCACGAACTCATCCAGAAAAGGTGCTATATACCTCACTGCTGAATATCACTATGCTCACTGTTTGAGTCATCTGGTACTGCTCTAACAAAAACACTACAAGTGGAAGGCTTTAACGCAAGTTTATTCTTAAAAAGTGCAGTAAGCTCCAAGTCCAAATTCAGGATGTTTGCTCTGGAGGAAGGCTTTCCCCCTTGTTGGCTCTGGAGGAAAAGTCCTTGTGTTGCATCAGTCCTTGTTAAAGGAGCATCTTGGTGCAGGAACCTCATGTCTGAAGGACGTGCTCTTCTCCCGGTGCCGCCTTCTTGATGGTGTAAGGTTCCCAACTTTCTGCTTGCTTCTCTTTCCTTTTATCCCTTGTAGGATAAAAGGTGGTGCAAGCCACACTCCAGGGAAACTCTGTTTATAGTGGAGCCAGGAGGTAACCCTAGGAAGGGATTTACAGTCCCACCCTAGTCCTCTTTAACATACAGCATAGGAAAATCACGAAATGGAGGACAATTTCACAACACTGGTAACCAAGACCCAACCGAATCTCTACACATATTTTTTGGTGGACACGATTCAATCTATGACACTCACTTTGCAAGTACTCCCCTTGGGAAGCTATGCACTGAAGCCAGTGTCTACTCTACCCTTCAAAGCAATTTTGGAACTCTTTTTCTGGAATGACCATCAGAGCCATCACTGTATTACACTCAATGTCCACAATGTCATCAAAATGTCTTCCTTTCAATATTTCCTTTATATTCAGGTAAAGAAAAAAGTCATTGGGAGCCAGATCAGGTGAGTAGGGAGGGTCTTCCAATACAGTTATTTGTTTACTGGCTAAAAGTCCATCACAGACAGCTATACAATTAAGCTCACTAACTTGCCACCACGTGCAATGGCCATTCCAGAAATAGTTTCAAAATTACTCTGAAGGGCGGACTAGGTGCTGGCATTGGCGCAGAACTTCCCGAGGGGAGTACTTTGAAGGTGACCATAGTGATATTCAGCAATGAGGTAGTACTTAGAACAATTAAGTTCGTGGGCTTAATTGCCAGACCTCATATTCCAACAGACGGATCCAATGCTGGAGGCACTCATTTGTCTATGGCAAGAAATCTGGAAGACAGCTACTTGGCCGACAGACTGGAAGAGATCCGTATTTGTGTCCATTCCAAAGAAAAGTGATCTAATGGAATGTGGAAATTATTGAACAATATCATTAATATCATAAACAACTAAAATTACGCTGAAGATAATTCAAAAACAGTTGAACAGTAGCAGTACATCAACAGTGAACTGTCAGAAATTCAAGTGGGTTCAGAAGAGGACACAGAATGAGGGATATCCCTGCTGATGTTAGACAGTTCTTTGCTAAAAGCATAGCATACCAGAAAGACTTGTGTTTTATCGACTATGCCAAGACATTCGACTGCATGGAATGTAACAAATTACGGTTAACACTGCAAAGAATGAGAATTCCAGAATACTTCACCAAGAATCTATACACAGCAAGAGGGGACCATTCAAACAGAACAAGGGGATATTGTGGGGTTTAAATTCAAGAAAGGTGTGTGTCAGAGTTTATAACCTCTCAGCATACTTATTCTATCTGTAAGTTGAGGAAAGGGACTGTGAAGCTGGACTATATGAAGAAGAACATGGCATCAGGATTGGAGGAAGACTCATTAACAACCTGCATGCAATATGTAGAGGATACAACCTTGCTTACTGAAGAGGACTTGAAGGGCCCACTGATGAAGATCAAAGACTACAGCCTTCAGTATGGAATATACTTTAACAGTCAGAAAACAAAAATCCTTATAACCAGACCATCACTGTAAGCAGAGGAAATACTGAAGTTGTCAAGGATTTCACTCACTTGGATAGATAATCAACACCCATGGAAGCAGTAGTCACGAAATCAACCAATGTATTGCGTGGGGCAAATATGCTGCCGAAGACCTCTTTAACATGTTAAAAAAGTAAAGATGTCACCTTGAGGAGTAAGGTGTGCCTGAACTCCCCACAACTCCACAAAAAACCTACTCTGTCAAGTCAATCCCAATTCACAGCAACTCTATAGGACACAGCAGAACCATCCCATGGGGTCCTGAAGCTATAAATCTTTACAGAAGCAGACTACCATTTCTTTCTCCTCCAAAACAGCTGGTGGATTTGAACCGCCAACCTTCTGGTTAGCAGTAGAGTGCTTTAACCACTGTGCCATCTGAGTTCCATACACTTGACCCAAGTCATGGTATTTTTAACTACCTTGTATGCATGCAAAAGTTGGACAATGAATAAGGATGACTGAAGCAGAACTGATGCCTCTGAAATGTGGTGTCGGTGAAGAATACTGAGTATACTGTGTACTACCACAGAATGAACAAGTCTGTCTTGGAAAACATACTGCCAAAATGCTCCTTAGAAGTGAGGATGGAGAGACTGTATCGCATGTATTCTGGACACGTTATCAGGAGGGACCAGTTCCTGGAGAAAGACATCATGCTTGGTAAGACAGAAGGTAAGCAAACAAAGAGGAAGACTCTCAATGAGATGAACTGACAGAGTGGCTGCGACAGTGGGCTCAAACAAAGCACTGTTCATAGGGATGGCGCAGGACTGGGAAGTGTTTGGTTGTGCTGTATACAGGGTCGCTGTGAATGGAACTGACTTGATGGCACCTACGAACAGTAAAAACTTGGGACCCAGTTCCTGGACAAATCATTGACTGTACAAGTGCCATGGTTAATAGCAGAACAAAGCTCTGGTATCCTTTATTTTCAACATGTACATGTAAAACAGTATCAGTGTGCATGTAACACAAACAAATGGGTACACAGCTCTTTTTCTTGGCCCTTCTTCAACCACAAATTTTTCTGGACTATGCAGCAATGAGATTTTGCAAAACACTTTCCTGCAGTTTTTCCTTAAAGTATTACACTTATAAATATCTTCGCTCTCTGTTAACTTTATAAATTATTCTGTACACGATCAGACAGCCACTTTTAGTGTCCCAATTCCCCCTTTTTACTGCCAAAATGGCAACGTGGGAGAAATGGCACTACGAAACTGATTGGTAAATATAAATTCCTGGCCCTTGCTTTCAAGGAGTCAAAAACTGTTAAGAACAGTACCTCAGCAGCTGTTACAAGAGGGACTAGGTTTGTAGTATCAGTGAGTCTTCATCTGCACATAACAGGACCATGTCTGAAACTATGGAGACAGTGTTTACACTTATTTATTGTTTTAGTAAGCAGTAAAATCTTTTTCTTTTCTTTCTAGAAGGAAAAGCAGAGAGAACACTGGTATTTTCCCTTGCTGCAGTCTAGTTCCAACTAACAGAAATGAAAGGGAAAAAATCATACTTCAAATGTTATTGAAAATAATTACTGCACATGAAAAGCCTAGAGTTCTATAATCTTCTTCCTTAAAAGTATAAATTAGAACTCTCTAAGAAACCAAACAGATAAAGACAATAGTTGTTATATACTGTATCAAGAACTAAAATCGAAGTACTCTGGGGCAACTATTTTATTACTTTTAGGAGTTATCAACATTACTGCTGTTACTACTGACATCAGTTTGTTGCTAGAAATATGTGAATTTGAATGCTGCAGGACTACCGCTAGGGAAATATTACGGAATAGCACACAAATAAGAGATCCTGAAAGGTATCTTTCTACTGAATTTCCTGAAAAGCAGCAGCTTAAACTCTTCACGTTTAGAGTAAAAGTAGACTTTATATATATCATTGCCTAATTTTACAGAGACTTAGTAACTTGTAAATTACCTATGATGATTCGCTTTAATACTCATTTTCAGCACCAATCAACCTTTCATAGGGCTTGGCACTCCAAGATAGTTCTAATGACTAGTGACTGTAGATGTTAGGTTACAGAGCAGTAATAGTTAAAACTGTTTAGCTATGAGAAGCTCAATATTCTGGATATGAATTCTTTGTTGATTATATGAGCTATCTTCTCCCAACCCGTGGCTCATCTGTTTACTTTCTTTATTGTGCATTTGGATGATCAGGAGTTCTTAAGCTTAATAAGGCTAAATTTATCCTTTACATTTTGTACTTTTATTTATGAAAATCTTGCCATCCCCTTCAAGGTCATCAATATAATTTGGTTTATTTTCTTCTAAATGTTTTCAGTGTTACTCCTCACATACAGATCTTCAATCCATCTGCAGATTAATTCTTGAGCCTGATGAGGAGCAAGGATCCAATTACTTTCTTTTCCATATGGATAATCAATTTTCTAGCACCATTTATTGAGAAATCTAGCCTTTTCCCCTCCGACCTGCAGTGTCACCTCTGCCATTTCCAGGTTTCCCTGTACGTGCAGATGTAACTCTAGGTTCTCTGCTCTGTTCAAGTGTTCTTTTACCTCTCTTTCTCTATGTCAGTACTGCTGTCTTATCACTGTAGCTTTCTAATAAAAGTTTTCATGTGTGGTACAGCAAGTGTCACCACCTTGTTCTTCCACACCAATTTCCTGTTGGGACAGTACCATGGGCTCTCAAACCTCTAACACCCAGAGCATCAACCTTCTTCATACTTGAGTTCTTATAATTCTTGATCTCACTGTTGATTTTCTGCTTCCACAGCAGCTCCAGGTATCATCAACAGTAGTTTTGGAATCTGCTTAAAATTAACGAGGAATGCATACCTTTTGGAAAAATAAGCAGAGACAGAGAGTGAGAGTAACAGAGAAAATACATAAAGCAAGTGTTTTCAATAAACATTTAAATGCATCAAAGAGTAGACAAGTGAGAGAATAATTTCAAAAATTATTTCCACTTCATTATTTTTGAAAATATGTTAATTCGCAAACCATAGCTTATCTTCTTACATTAATAAGAAAGACAGAGGTTGCTTCTTCAAGGTATGACAATATGAGGTAAAACAAAATCCTTGGTGATGCTAAGGCGAATATTTAGCTTAAGTGCACCCCAAGGGAAAAAACACACAGTGTCAGAGGTTAAAGAACAAAAATACAAACATAAGTGTCAGGGGTTAAGAATCTCACCTGGGAGTTTCTTGTACTGCTACTGCAGCCATAAGCGGTCCTACAGACAGAAAATCCCACCATAAGATGGGGCAGACAGCTTTGGAAAGGATAGGAGCAGTGGTTTTGAATTAGGAGGTGACCCCCTAGAATGCATATCTCCAGGAACAGTGGGTTGTGTCTAATTGAAGTCTGCAGGGGTGGAGAAACCTACCATTTTTATATTACAAACTACAGTAATAAAGTTTTTAAAAACAATCTTCTTGGCTGGTGGAGATCAGCATGAAAATACTGACAGTAACTAACATTTATTGAATGGTTCTACAGTTGGACACTGCATTATCACCGTGGAGAGAACACTACATCTTGGTACAGAAACTTCTGGCTTCAAAGGCTGGCACTTGACTCATTCAATTCCCTGACTCTGGAAGACTGACCCTAGACATAATGTTTACTGAAAAACACTGGGTCAGTTACCAAAAGAGTTACTAGTCCAAGTATTAAAAGTATAAAAACTACTACAGAATTTATCTTCCTACAGTGATTTTAAACTAATCAAGTCCAACTACCAGCACCAATCCTTATTAAACAACTCCCATGAACTAAGCAATGGACTACTGAGAAAATAATAAAGTAAAAGACAAAGACAAATAATGAAATACTCAAATGATACAATGATGTTCAAAGGAAGAACACAGCCCTCTGCCTGTGAAAAATCAATGGAAGTTTTGTAGAAGAGCTGTTTAAACTCGGTCTTGGAGCAAGAGTTGGAGTTGAACAAAGAGGGCAGGATGACATGTGAGTTTTCTGCAAAGGGAACAGCTCATGTAAAACCAGGAGGAGGTATGAAGGAGAATGACATAATCAAGAAAAGCAGGAAATCTTATGTGGAATTGTTGCAAAAGTCAGGGGTAAGAGGAAAGAGGCTGACACTGCAGACAGTGGTGAATTCTCAGTAGTTTGGCAGAAGAAAGAAATAATCCTATCTGGGTTAAAAAAAAAAATCACTACGCTACCACCAGGATTTCCAAGTGGTGCGGAGACAACAGAAAAGAGAAAGGGCAGCCCATTACGAATCAGCAGCAACAGTCAAGACCAGCGAATAAGGCAATTATTAAGTTTAACTTCAATTAATGAGTTTTTACTGTACATACCATATAAGTGACAACAGGGCACAGTATATAAAAACTGTAATACAGATCACAGAATGAAAGTAAAACCATCATTGCTTGGCTTCATGCAGCAGTAAATTTTAAGATAAATCCTTCCAAAACCAAGTAGATCAGTATCATCGTTTTAAGAAGCAGAGAACACAACGATGACTTTCAATCAACTGTACCAGGCTCATAAAAAGCATACAACTGACTAAACCCTGCAACCAGGATTTCTTAGGGCTACAGACCCCACTGAGGTGAAAGCTAGGCTCTGACTGGAATCACCTGACTTTCCGGTCAGTTGCCAATATAGCCCAGCTATGCGCTCCACAGAAGGCTTAGGAACTGGTATCCCAAATAATAATAAACAAGTCCTGAGACAAGGGAACTACTGTCTTCAATGAGCGTAAGGAGGGAAAGTTACCTTTCCCTCCACCACGAATTAATCTGAATAAATCTGTATTTATGTATTATGTGGTCCCTAATTACATAACATTCAAAGTATCTGCCATGTTGGTATTTTTTCATCTACATAAGTGTACTGGATTCTAACGCTCCAGCACTAAGTAGATCTCTCTAACACTGCACTGTATGAAGTTAATGAGAAGATTAAATCTTAAGCACATATACACACGGCCTACCTCCACGCTCGGCACAGAGTACACACTTGCTACATTGGTAACTACCACTGCTACAAGGTGATGGTGACACTTCACTTTCTCAAAGATATTTGAAAGCAATAACTCAAACTGTAAAATGCTATATGCTTAGGAATAGGTCTCTCATTCTGACATAAGATTCCCATGAAATTTGTATGTGTACACATGTGCACACATATGCATTATATACATATACACATGCGCATGACGTTTATAACTTACCCTGTTAAAGTCTAAGTCTACAACTGGGCAAAACGAAAGGGCTATTTATAGTAAAAATCTCACAAATATTTTGAAATAAAAATACTAGTATCTATTTATGAAATACTACTAAGTTTAAAACTTCTTGACAGGCATAAGATATTCGTGTAGCTTTTACTACACTGTGATTGTCAGAACACAAAAAATGAAGAGTCAAATAGCCTGAGAATGGATAAAATATGAGAAATGCATAGTGCAAGACCTGAAATCACAGATTAAGAATCCAAATCAGGACATGGAAATCAAGGTAATAAGTTTAGTACGACATAAATGTTCATCACCATAAAAGACGGCTCACTGAGATATATCCAAGCTCAAGTTCAGATAAACATATTGTCCTTAGAAACTCTGCCACTATTTAGATTCGAATTACTCAGCTTTTTGGTCAGGTGATTTCCTGCTCACTGTGACCACCCTCCTCATAGCAAACTTGTTTATTCCACATTAAAAGGCTGGACTGTTAAGAAAGGGGCAGGAATGATATATGTGTGTTAAAGATGGGGACACTGAACAGTGAGGAAGAGAAGTGTCACTCACCCACATGGCATTCTTATGTTACCAGGGTAGTGCCACAATTTTCTTCATGGAGACTTACCCTAGAAAAATAACTATATGCTCGCTATGATGACTTTCCCCACATTATCAAGGAGCCCAAGTGTAAAGGTGATGTGGACCCTTTTCAGTTCTATTGATGTGATCCAGGAATAGATCCATCTGGAAAGCAGAAGGATTTACTGCACACCTATAAAGTCCCCCTGAATAACACCTCAATTTAGACTCTTTCTTCCCACTTGATTACCATTTGGCATTGAAATGATAAACTGCAGGCTCTCTCATTTATAGTAATGAAATCTAAAGAATATTCCAAGGAAGCTACTGCTTTTGTACTCCAAATTAACAATGCCTTCTATTAGTTTGAAAGTCTCCTAAAATGTACTTTTTACCATGGGAAACAACAGGTGAACTAAGTTAACATATACCATTCTGTTTCCTGAAGGAAATAAGGTACTCAATAGAAAATTTTAGCTAGCAAATTTTCTGAAAACACAAAACTTACATTAAATTAACCACTTGTTTTCTCCTAAGAATTAATGATGGCCTCTTAGGGTAATGATCCATATACAACTATCCAAATCAGCTTTGACTGGAAGCCCTATTAAATTCAAAATAACTCCACATGTGGGAAAAAAAAACCTACATGATTTTCAAGGTAATTATTCCTATCATAAACTAAACCAACAAATACACATAAACATTTTAAACCCCAATATTTTCACAACCCTAATTAAGCTTTCAAAAGCATTTTATTAACAAATTTATGAAATCTATCTTCTTTCTCACTTTGAGGTGCAACATTAAAGGATTCTATAATAGAAATCCTCGTGGCATAATGGTTAAATCCTGTGGCTGCTAACCTGAAGGCTGGCAGTTCAAATTTGTCAGGTACTCCTTGGAAACTCTAGCGGGCAATTCTACTCTGTCTACAGGGTTGCAGTGAGTTGGAATTGACTCGAGGGCAGTGGGTTTGGTTTTTTGGTTTTTATAGAGAAAATGGTAAAGGATGCAGGAAACACTAAAAGAAGATGGAAAGAATACATAAAGTCACTGCACCAAAAAGAACTGGTCAATGTTCAACTATTTCAAGAGGTAGCATATGATTATGAACCAATACTACTGAAGTAAGAAGTCCAAGGCACTGGCAAAAAACAAAGTTTCAGAAATTGGCAGAATACCAATTGAGATGTTTCAACAGATGCAGTGGTGGAAATGCTCACTTGTCTATTCAAAGAAATAGAGAAGATAGCTACCTGGCTAACCAACTGGAAGAGATACATATTTGTACCCATTCTAAAGAAAGGTGATCCAGAATGCGGAAATTATTGAACAACATCATGAATAATATATACAAATAAAATTTTGTTGAAGATCATTCAAAACCAGTTTCAGCAGTACACTGACAAGGAACTGCCAGAAATTCAAACCAGATTTAGAAGAGGACACAGAACAAGGGCTATCACTGCTGATACCAGAAGGATCACAGCTGAAAGCAGAGAACACCAGAAAGATATTTACCTGTATTTTACTGATTATGCAAAGGCATTCAGCTGTGTGGATCCTAACATGTTATGGATAATACTGTGAAGAATGGGAATTCTAAAATATTTAACTGTGCTCATGAGGAATCTGGACTTAGACCAAGAAGCCATTGTTCGAACAGAACAAAGGGATACTGTGTGGTTTAAAGTTAAGGACTGTATCCTTTCATCATACTTTACAGTCTACATGCTGAACTGGAGCACATGAGGGAGAATGTGGCACCAGGTTGGAGGACGACTCATTAACAAACCACGACAGGAAGATAACACAACCCTGCTTTTGAAGCACTTATTGATGAACATAAAAAATGACAGCCTTCAGTATGGATTACAACTCAACATAAAACAAAAATTCTCATAGTTGGACAGATAAGCAATCATGATAAATTGAGAAAAAGACTGAAACTGTCAAGGATTTCACGGCTCCACAATCAATATCCATGAACATAGCAGTCAAGAAATCAAATGATGCACTGCATTAGGCAAATCTACTGCAAAAGACCTCTTTGAAGTTTTAAAAAGATGTCATTTTCAGCACTAAGGTGTCCCTGATCCAAGTCATGGTGTTTTTAATCGCTTCGTATGCATTTAAAGCTGGACAGCGAATAAGGAAGACTAAGGAAGAATTGATACCTTTGAATTGTAGTCCTGGTGAAAAATATTGAATATACCATGGAATAACAGAGGAAGGAACTGTTCTGTCTTAGAAGTACAGGCAGAACTCTCCTTAGAAGCAAGGATAGTGAGATTTCCTCTTAAGTACTTCAGACATATAATCAGAAGAACCAGTCTCTGGAGAAGGACATCATGCCTGGTAAAGCAGAGGGTCAGTGAAAAAGTGGCAGACCCTCAACAAAATAGGCTGACACAGTGACTACAACAATAACGATGGCTAAGGACTGGGCAGTGTCACTCTGTTGTTTACAGGACTGCTGAGTCGAAACCACCTTGACAGCATCTAATAACACAACATCTTCTTCCAAAGATGGTGTACAGAAAGTGCTTGCCTGCTAATGGAAAAGTCAGTGGTCCAAACACACCAGCTGCTCCATGGGAGAAAGATGTCGCAGTCTGCTGGTGAAGATTAAAGCCTTGAAAACACTGTGAGGAAGTTGTACTCTGTCCTACAGCATTGCTGTGAACTGGAATCAACTGAAGGGCAATAGTTTTGGCTTGGTTTTGCTTTTATATCATTTAATCCTTAACACACCATCTGAGTAGGTATTATTACAGCCCCACCAATACAGATGAAAAATAGCTAAGACTCAAAATTTAATGAGCTGGTACAAAATCAGCCGGGCAGTCACGCAGCTAACAAACTAGCTCTCTTGAATCATCCAGCTAAATAATGGAACTAGGATTCCAACTCAGGCCTTGACTCTAAAATCACAATTTTCCTCTATACCACCATGTTTTTCAAAAGTTTCCCAGAAAAATAAAGTCAAGAGTAGGATTTAAAGTGACAGGAGTCTAGTTAATTATCTAAGGCAAAAACTGCATACATAGGCAGATAAGTTACTTCTTCTGACTTCTGTTAATGTGGGTAAGTTTTGCTCATTTCTGGTCTGTGTGTATGTAATTTACTCTTTTTTGCATCTGGTTACTTTGCCTAACATTACTTTTGTAATAACTACTAGTACTGTGTCCATTTTCACTGTTGCTAGTATTCCAATGTATGACTATACCAAAAAAAAAAAACAAACCCATTGCTATCAAGTCAACTCTGACTCATAGCCACTCTACAGGACAGAGAATTGCCCCACAGGGTTTAAGGAGAGATAAGCGGATTTGAACTGTCAACCTTTTAGTTAGCAATCAAGCTCTTAACCGATGTTGTCATCAGGGTGGGTATAAGTGATGTACATTAAACTGTTTCCTATTTTGAAGCTCTTACCACTACAGCTTCTGTGAATACTCTTAAATTGCCTTTTGGTGGACTGGTATCTTTTCTTCACTTGAAACTTTTAAAATGTTTGAAAACCTGTGCTTCAGGTTAAAGTTTACAGCTCAATTTCTCATACAAAAATTTATAGACATATTGTTTTATGACTTCAGCTGCAACTGCCACAGTGTGACTGCATACTCCCCACTTTTCTATCTCAGACTCCCTGTATCCATTGCACCACCTCCTGTGCATCACACTCTTCATGTGTATTATTTTTGTTTTAAAGTCCTGTATAATCTTTCTTTGAAGAGTCAGTGCTGGGAATGGTTTCAGTTTTGGGTGAACAGTGTGTTCAGGGGCCATAGTTTCAGGGGTTCCTTTGAGTTCTGTTCTATATTTTGCTCCTTTTGTATCTAGGCCTCTTCATGGTGTTTCCTGTCAGAGCAGTCACTGACGGTAGCTGGGCACCATCTAGTTCTTCTGATGTCTTAGTCCTTTGGGCTACTATTTTCCTTGTGTCTTTCATTTTCTTCATTTCCCTTTGCTCTAAGTAGAATGGGACCAACTGATGTATCTTACACAAATGGTAGCTAGAAACCCTGGTGGCATAGTGACTAAGTGTTATGGCTGCTCACTAACAGGTCAGTAGTTTGAATCCACTGAGTGTTTCTTGGAAACCCTATGGGGCAGTTTTACTGTCCTATAGCGTCACTGTGATTTGGAACTGACTTAATGCCAGTGGGCATAGATCGTGTGGTTGCAGCAAGGAAGTCTTCAGCAAATAAGGAAGAATATATCTTTTAGAATGTGTGAGCATGCATGTGTCCGTTAGATTAAAGACGATGATGATTCACAGGGCAAAAAAAGTCAGTATATTTAATTAAGGCTCTCATAATCACAATAAAGTATAAACTAAAATTTAGCAGGGGAATTTTACAACACGCTGGAGACTGGACTTAAACTCTAAGACCACTTCCAACTTGAGATTCAACAATTCCTTCACAAATTTTCACTATCTGGTATCTATTAATTTGATATTGGTAGTTACTCTGTAAGGTGCTATAGGGCTAGAGGAACATATGGCACATCTAACTTGTTAAATGACTTCAAAGATAAAAATCCAAAAGGAAGCCTCGATACACAAAAACACTCCACAGCTAGCCAGTGGCTCAGTGCCTAGGTTAAGGGAGAGGCTGTTCCACACAGGCTCACTTGCCTTGTTCTCAGATATCATTCAGATGAGTGGCTCTTACCCTGAGCCCCTATCTCAAGAGCTGGCTCCACTTAACCCATTTTACAAATAAGGACTATCTAAGCCTCAGAGAGGCTAACAACTCAAGGTTCCAGATTCAGCTTTTTCCTGCCACCATGCTCTTTCCACTGCACCACTGTCATTTGTTAAAAATGTTAAAATCCTTCATGCAGTCCTCAAAAAATAAGGTTACTGTACAGTTTTCTTCTTTCTGTAAAGATATATTCATGAAAACAAAATTTCAAGTTTACTGTAACTAAACTCAAAAAAAACCAAACCCACTGCTGTGGCATCAAGTCCAACTCATAGAGACCCTATAGATATAACTGCTGAAAGCTTTTGTATGGCCTTTCTCACCATGGCGTTGTAACTTCAACCCAGATAATTAGGCAAGGCTGTGCAGACTGGGTAACTGCGTCCCACAAAGAGGACTAGTCAATTTTCACCAACATGTTCGGCTTAAAATGAGGCATCCCAGGGGAATAGAGAAGATCCCACCACCACCAAGAACCAACAGCTAGGAGTGAAGAATGTGTTCTTTGGACCCAGGATCCCTGCACTGAGAAGCTCCTGGAACCAGGAGACAGTGAGAGAAAAAGTGCAAGCAAGAAGCAATAAAAGAGAAACTATGGCAGGAGATAGCATGGTGGGCTTCCCGGCTCACAGTGAGAAAGCCAAGTACCTTTGCGCAGGATGCTTGCTGGTGGAATAGAGGGCCTCAGGGCGCTTACTGGCAGAGCTGAAAGCTTTGCAACACTTGTTCGAGCAGGGCAGAGGCTGAGGGCCACAAAGGTGTGCCTGTGTGCTTGGCTGGCAAGGGGCTGTCCTGATGGGAGAACTGTATCCTGAGTATTCCTCGGCCTGAATTGTAACCTGTAACCATCCTAATACACTCCATAATCATGAGTTCTGTATGTCAGTTCTGTGTGGCCACTGTCATGAATTACCGAACCCAGCAGGAGAGTGCCATAGGAGGGACAGCTGATGTTAGGACTGGTACAGATGCCAGAGAATGGAGTGATATTTGACCTCTGTTCATAGGACCTTGGACTGTTGATCTTGATTCTCCTTCCCCCTTGTGAAATGAGATGAGGTCAGATACTGACCTCATGCCATTTTTTTTTTTACAAAAGCAGTAAGTAAGTAATTTAACACTGTAAGACAATACATAGCCTTTTTATTAATCCATTCTTTAGTTACCCTGAATAATTAGTTTAAGAGATTAAAAGTATTGAATTGAACAAGTGATATCCCAAATCTTTTAATTTAATTCAAAAATACATTAAATAAAGATGAGACTGTTATAGTTTTAAAAATACTGTAACAGTCATTTGGAAAATTAATATTAAACCAAATAAGTCAACATGTACATTCTATTTACTAGGTTTTTCAGTGGAGGGTTGTTATACCTGCTGTTGTCGAGTCAGGTCTGACTCATGGTGACCCTGGAAGTGAGAGTAGAACTGCCCCACAAAGTTTCCCGAAGCACCTGGCAGGATGGGAACTGCTGGCCTTTTAGTTAGCACATATGTTGTAAAATCTGATTTTAACCTTGGTGAAGCAAAGATTCAGAAAGATGAAAATTTAAAATTAATGTTCTCAGAAACTTTCAATTCACAACTTCTAGCAAAACCACCGAAGACTTCTTCCCTGATATCTGATCTCTTGTGATGGAGACAGACCAGAATTTTTAATCTCAATAAAATCACATTAGCTTTGTACTTTGTTTCTTCAGTTGAAATAAATAACAGGACTATATTTGGGTTATTTATTTCTTCATATGGGAGCTCACTAACTCTAATGTGATTACACTGTAATTTAGTTATTAAAATTAGCTATTTCTCATCTTAAAAAAACCAGAAATCACTATATAAGTGGGTGAAAAGCATCATCTTATCCATGTTTACATCTCCAAGTAGTGCCATATCCATCAAGGACCACTTCATAAATTCATCCAAATACTGTAACAAACATTTTATCGCTAGCACTGGTATTTCAATTGCCAAACAAGCCTATATAAAAAATGCACTCATCAATGAGCAGCAACTTATTTATCAGTTATATCACAATTGAGTAACAATTCATCCACTCAGCAAATAGTGCTAGGCACTCTGCTAAGTACTGAAAATATAATGGTGAGCAAAATGATTCCTGTTGTTATAAAGCTTACAGTGTGGTACAGGGGTCAGACATTAATCTACAATCACATAATAACAGAAACCATACTGGACTCAGCAACCCTACATGGCAAAATAGAACAGCCTTATAGGATTTCCTTTTTTTTTCTTTATTATGACTAAACGAAAATGTACATTTCCATATAAATTTGCTCATAGGATTTCCAAGAAGCAGCTGAAGGATTCGAACTACTAACTTTTTGGTTAGCAGCTGAGCTCTTCAACCACCGCACCACCAGGGATCCTCCCAATCACAATAAGAAATGTGTAATTACAAACAAAGAATTATGAAAGGAAGAACATAGTAAAAAGTGAAACAACTTGATCGAGAATAGCTGTGGTTGTCAGGGAGGGCTTTCCTGGGGAAGCGACCTGGAGGTAAAAACTGTACATGCAAGCACTGACAATTAAGATAGCGAACTCATCCTAGAAAAAGTGCTACACAGCTCACTGCTGAATATCACTAAGATCATCTTAAAAGTACTCCCCTTGCAAAGATATGCACTGACACCAGGGCCTAGTCCACCCTTCAAAGCAATTTTGGAACTTTTTTCTAGAATGCCCCCCAGAGTTGTCACCGTATTTATTACCTTTAGTGTCCCGAATGTCATCAAAATGTCTTCCTTTCAATATTTTCTTTATCTTTGAGTAAACAAAGTCATTGAGGGGCCAGATCAGATGAGTAGGGAGGGCGTTCCAGTACAGTTGTTAAATGGCTAAAAAATCCCTCAAGGCCAACTATGCAATTAAGTTTGTGAACTTGCCACCTTGTCATTGTGTACAATGGCCACTGCAGAAAGAGTTCCAAAATCACTCTGAAGGGTGGACTAGGCACTGGTATCAATGCGCAGCTTCCCAAGGGGAGTACTGCAAAGGTGACCGTAGTGATACTCAGCAACAAGATGCGTAGCACTTAGAACAATTAAGTTTGTGTACTTTATTGTCGGACTTTGTATGTGTGTATGTAGGGGTGGAGGCATTTAAGCACATGGAAAGGGCCCAGGCAGAAAGTAAGCCGCACTGCCAAGAAGCTGAAGGCCAGTGTGTCTGCAGCACAGGGACGATGAGAACTCTGGAGGTGTTCTTTAACAGTGAGCAGGAGAAGGGCTCTCCTACTAAGTGTATTCTTACAGGGCTTCAACAATATATTGGTAAATTGTAAAACACTCTATACTTTTGTTAGTACTGTTTATTTCCACTTCTTTATTTTCTAAATAAATTTGCTCTGGATGCCAAGTGACTAGCTAAAGGCAGAAGAGCAAACACTAGAATCCCAGCATCCTACTCCAGTGTTCTTGCCTTGATATCACACTGCCTAAAATTTTCATTGCTCTGGTGACATAGTCATTAAGTGCTATGGTTGCTAACTAAAAAATCAGCAGGTCATATCTGCCAGGCGCTCCTTGGAAACTCTATGGACCAGTTCTACTCTGTCCTATAGGTTAACTATGAGTTGGAATTGCCTTGACAGCAGCAGGTATGGTATTATTATCTAATTAGTCCAATGCCTATACCAGTAAACTAGTGCTTCATAATTCTAACAGTACCCAAACACCACACTCAAGGCTATAAACCTTTACAGGAGCACACTGCTATGAGCAGTTTGTGGATCTGAACAGCCAGCCTTTTGGTTAGCAGCCAAGTACTGCAGCTACCCCATCACCAGGGCTCCTTAATGATAACAACACCAAAAAAAAACCCCACTGCTGTCATGTCAACTCTGATGAACAGTGACCCTATAGGACAGAGGAGAACTGTTCCTAAGGAATGGCAGGTAGATTCAATTCTGATCTTTTGGTTAGCAGTCAAGCTCTTAACCAGTGTGTCATCATCAGGGCTCCTTGACAACAATTATCTCCTATTATCAACTGAATGTTTGCTGTATGCCAGCCACTTTTCCAAGTCTTTATTTACATTAACTCATTGAAACTTCAGTTCTAGAAGGATGCTTCTACTAATGTTCAAATAACAAGACGGGCTTGGCAATCTACTTCAAAAAGGTCACAGCCTTGAAAATCCTATGAGGCAGTTCTACTATGCACACACACATACATAAAAAACACAGAGAAAAACGAGGAATAGAAGCCATATGTACAGACTCGCATTCATGTATTTACTTGAGAACACCCTAGTGTTTTAGTCATCTTTGTATTCCCAGCCCAGCACATACAGCCTGGGGTATTAGTGGAGCTCAGCAACTATTTGATGAATTGAAGATGGCTGTAAGAAGCTGACAAAGGATTTGAATCTGTAAGTAACTGTAATTTTCAGAGGCTCTCCCCTCTAAGCCATGTATTCACCAGCAGTTCATTTGATGGCTGTATTTTGCTCTCTTACTAAGTTGAAAACTTGGTTCTCCACTGCCTTTGACATAATGTACAGACTATAACTTAGAAGTACAGTGGAGTAATGGAAAGGCCCCAAACTAGTTACAATCACTCTCCAGGTACAACTGCACTGTTCTCAATCACCCCAAATGTCTTCCCTCTGGGGCCATCAAAGATGCTATTCTCTCTGGTACATGAGTCCTTCCTTGGGTTCTCTCTGTTCTCTTAGTTCAGACCTCACCTTTTCAGAGGGCCCTGGCTGACTATACAACAAAATGAACCCAACAAGCCTTCTCTAATATATCATTCAGTTTCGTTTTTTTTTCAAGGTAAAATGAAATTATCTCTTTATTTAACTGTCTATTCACGTCCCTCTTCTCTAGAAGGGCAGGGGCCACGTCCAGCTAGTCCTTCAAATGTATCTATCCCCAGTGCCTAAAACCAAGTAAAGCTGTATTTAAGGAACAAGTGAAGAATTACCTTAATCTGTTCTCTCAAGCCCTCAGTACCTCTAAACTTTCCACTCCTGGAGACCTTACACCCCTTTTCTAACAGTAACACCATTTTTATACTGCTGTGAGCCTCACAAAGAGGCGTAGACTCCATTTTCCAAGTTGTGCCCTTCAAACAATCCTGAGACGGGAGGTCCTGCCTAGCAAGAATGCTCCCTTTTTCCATTCTGCAATCTATTAAACTGGGCCTCAGAAATGGGATTCGCTCCTGGTCGTGCCGACAATACGGGCTGGAGCCCTGTGTGCTGCCCAAATATTCGAGAAAACCGCTTCCCACGCGACAGTGCCGTGGAATCCAGATGCTTCATCACCTTTACTACCATTGTTCTGCAGGACTCAGCCCGAGCGCGTTCCAGGCCTAGGGAAGCCTCCTGTCAGGCCGAGTCCGGGCGCCCCAGCCCTCCGCCATGGTCGCGCCCCGGAGCGTCGCGTCGCGCCCCGCCCCGGCCCCGCCCCCCGGCCCCGGCCCCACGCCGCGCCCCGGCCTCTGCTCCCGCCCCGCCAGGGCTCCGCGCTGCACGGGACCGCCCCCTCCGGCCTGAGCCAATCCACAGAGGTTCGGGGGGGCGCCGCAGACCCCGGCCCTCCTAGCGGGGCACCAATTGGTCGGCTCAGCCATCGTTCACGAGGTCGCGCCCCAGTCCCGCCTTTCTCCTCCTACTCCACCCTCCCCTTGGAAAAACCGGCGGTTGGGCCGCAGCGGCCGCCAACGACAAGCGGAAAGCTCGAGGGGCTAGGAACCTGGGCGAGAGGGAAGGAGGGACTACGGGGAGGAGGATAAGAAGGAGGAAGAAAGCCCGGCCCAGCCGGGGCCATCTCCGTTGAGAACAAAATGGCGGCGCTGGCGACGAGCCAACTGTGAGGCGGGGCCGCGGCCATTCTCCCTCCGCCCCCCACCCTCGCGCCGGCCCTGCCGGTCAGGGTGAGCCCGCTCGCTTCGCCCGGGCGCGGGCGGGGAGGGGAGGGGAGGGGAGCGGTCCGGCCCACTATGCAAAGCGTCCGGCGCCGCCGCCACCGCCCCGTGGCAAAGGTAAAAGGGTCGGGTTCAGCCGCCGCCGTCGCGGCGCCTCCATGTCCGCGCACCAGGCCCGCCCCCTCCGCCGCCAGCCCGCCCCGACTCTTTTTCAATTTTACCTCAGGATTTGGCGCCAAAGCGACCTCGAAGCTGGTCCCGTGTCTGCGGCGGGCGGCCCCCGGCGCGGAGGGCAGGGCGCGGGGATGCCGGGCTCCCGGCGTTCGTGGCTGGCGGGAACCCCGGGGTCCGCGGGCTCGTGGGGGAGCCGGCCGCGATGAGGCGACGAGATGGGAGCGGGGGAGGCGGAGGCGGGCCCGGGGGCGCCGCCGGAGGCGCGGGGAAGGGGGGGTTTGTTATTGTTTTTGTCAGTGAAAGGTCAGAGTTCGTGACCCCGGTGCCGCCGCCGCCGCCGCCCGCGCGCTGGTAGGAGGAGGGCGAATGTTCTTCTTCCTCTTCCCAGCGCCAGCCTCGCCGCTGCCGCGGGGGGCGGGCGAGCACGCGATTGGCTGAAGCGCGCGCGCGCACCGGAACGCCGTGGCCGGCGCTCGGGCCATAAGGCCCACGGGCGAGGGACCCGGCTCGCTTCCCGGGGCTCGCGTCCCGCTTCCGCCGCTGTCCCGGCGCGCTGTGTCTAGAGGCTGAGACTTGAGGAGCGCGCAGCCCACTCCTTTTTCAGGGCAAAGGATTGGTCATCTTAAAACCCTGCCAACACCGGGTACCGTTATCTGTTTACAAGCGAGCCCCGCCCGAGGGACGGTCAGCCCTGCGAGGCCGGGTGCGGACGGGCTTCTCGCTGTGACAGCCTCCGCCCCCGCCTCCCGCTCAAACTCGGGGAGGCTTTGGGTGTGTGAGAAGCCGGGGCCCGACGGGCGCGAGGGATCCCAGCAGCCACGCAGCGAGGAGCCTGCGTGGGTCAGCAGTACGCGGTTACCGTGTGGGTGTTGAACTCTCGGCACCTTATTTGCTGCATGTGGTTTTTCATTTAGGTTTTAAAGGTCTCCGGGAACGCCAGTTTCTGGCCATGCCAGGTAAAGCTTTGAAAGTCTCCAAAACATGGTATTTGTGATCTTAACCGTATATCTGGATGTTATATAATTTCATGCTCCTCCTGCGAAAATAGAGTGGTAAATAAAACGGTGACTACATAAGTGTATGCAAAGCAGCTGTTACCAAAATTGTTTGAGTTATAAAAAGAAAGTTGCCTCTTGTTGTTGCCGATTTTCCTTTTTTTTCCCCCCTCTCCAAGCTGTGGTTTCTACTTGCAGGAGAAGGTACAGACCAGTTTGTAATTTAGATACCCGGAAGTAGACTCCCCTTGAACTGGATTCATAGGCTGAGATCCTGTGCCAGTTGATTTATTTCTGCGTTTTTCTTCCTGTGAATAAACACTTCAAGATGGATGGGTTAACGTTTTCTCTCAAACAGTAGCCGTTTGGGTTTGTAGCAGGATGATCCCAACTTTGAGTATTTGTATTTAATAGAGAGTTATTTAAATGCACATGTTTTCCCTTCATCCTTGTTCTTACCTTACAAGGAAGAAAGTGGGAGAAAAGCTGAATTTGTAATGTCTGGTGAACCACAGATCCTTCAGCTGGGAGGAGCCTCCAGAGCTGAGGTGGTGGGATCCTCGACTAGCAGGAAGATTTTCCCTGTTTTACAGGGGTGTGGTGGGTGACAGGCAGAAAAGTAGAGTGATGTGCCTGAAGTAACAGTATTTTTATGGTAAATCTTTGCAAACGCGAACTGTTTTGCAGCTGTATACTCTTTCAGAAACTACCTTTTTAGCGTGAAATGATAGTGGAGTATAAAAATGCACAAATCAGTGAGGGCTGTTTTGGAATAAATTAACAGTTGTGCTAGATTTTAAATATTAAAACAATAGTGTTTCTATACTGGCTTAGACTTTTCTGGTTTCTGTCATTTAGTACTCAGCAACTCTGAAGGGATTACTACAATTTTCATTTTACTGTGGTGGGAGAACCCAGGCACAGGGAGTGATGTCTGACTCTGACATCCTTTGACAGTTAAGTCCGTACAGTAAACTGCAGTATTTGTTTGCCTGTTTGTAATGTTCAGTAAGTTTCAGTTAAAGGTTAGTTGCTTAAGGGCTCATAATCTTGATTGCTTGCGATAGTTTCTGAAAACAGATGCATCTGCACACACATACAAATTGCATACAATATCAGCAGATGAAAGACCTCTCAAAGCTGAGGTCAGAGCTGCCACAGTGCTTTTTCTTTTTTTTCTCCTGTGTTTTCACTTAAAAATACTTTGCCTTTGAGTGAATTCCAACTCATGGTGATCCTATGTGTAACTGAGTATAGCTGCTCTGTAGAGTTTTCTTGGCTGTAGTCCTCACAGAAGCAGATCACCAGGTCTTTTCTATGGTACTACTGGGTGAGTTTGAACCACCGACCTTGGCTTAGTAGTTGGATGCAAATCGTTTGTACCATCTAGGCATTTGTGTTTTCACTGGAAGTCCTTTCTGTGAGAACTGTTTAAATAACCTTATAACATTTGATGGATGCAGTACAAATTATACTAGCCGTAGTTTTGCAATGTTTCTGTTATGGAGTTTCCTAGGGAGTTTATGAGAACCATCTATGTTTGTATGAACAGTGCTTTTAATGTTGTTTTATCAGCCTTTAAAATAAAAAGTTCTTAACCAGGAGTGTACTTCAGAATTACCAGGCCTTGTAAGCTTTGGGCGGGGGCTGTCCCCAGCATGTCTTCAAGCATCACAATTCTGATGTACCCTTCAGGCCTGACTCACTGTCTAATGCCAAACACATGGCCAAAAAGAAAAAAGAACTTACACTGTTTAACTTTTTGAAATGCACTGTATAACTTTTTTTTTTTTTTAATTCTTTGACTGCACCTGGAGATTATTCTTTCACAGGGACAGTGGGCTGGTGGATGCTTTATCTAGCTAACTGCCTGGACGGTTAGCCTTGTGTCAGGGTGTGCCTTGTCCTTCTCTGTCCTAACCCGTTCCTTGGTGCAGGAGTGTGCATAAAATGGGCACCTATTGAGTGAGTGTTTTTCCCAGCAACAGTGTATGGTGAACAGTATACGTTGTCCCCGTTTTTGCAAAATTTTAACTCGGTCAAGGCAAGATTTGGTGACCTCCCAGTGCTGGCATGTGAGCCAGGAGCTTTTGGGTCTGCACAGTGCTGTTTAGATGACCGAGATGTTCCCTTTATGCCCCTTTGGCCCTCTAGGCAGGTCTTTTTCAAAACACTCACCTGTCTGTTCTGTTCAGTCATTGACTGGCTTGTCTGTCTGTCCTGCTAGTCCGTGAACTCCTTGAAAGCAGGAACTGTATTTTACAATTTGATTTTGTATCTAGCACAAAGGAAACATGTATTTTTGCTAAAATTATTTGAAATGTATTTTTTTGTGTCATAGTTTATGCTTTGTTTTGAACAGATATATACTAATTTAAGACTTCTGTTTGTATAGTTTGTATAACTGGTGTATGTTTATTATAAAATAAACTTTAAAATCTTACACAATTGCATTTTGGTATAAAACAAGAAAAAGTTTACACACAGAAAAATCAGTCTGATAGGTTGGAGGGTGAGAGGTATGAGAAGGGGAAATCACTAACTAAAGAGTAGACAAAGTGATATCTCTGCTGAAGGAAAAGACTGCGTACAATATAGAGGAAGTCATAGACGTTTTCTAGACACATCTAAACACCTTGGGGGACCAAGTTACTGGAGCTGATGGCTGGGGACAATGGTCTTGAGGGACATCAAGGTCAGTTGCCATAACGTGGTTTGTAAAGAAAATGTTCTATGTCCTGCTTTGGTGAGTAACATCTGGGGTCTTAAAAGCTTGCAAGCTGCCACCTGAGATACATCTGTTGGTCCAGTCCTGTGTGAAGCAAAGGAGACTGTTCCTCCAAAGGACTAGTGGACCACGTGAACCACAATTTCCACCAGCCTGAGGCTAGAACAACTAGGGAGTGCCCTGCTACCTCTGACAGCTCTGACAGGGGGCCCCTGACAGAGCAGGAGGACAGTGTATTACAAAACTCAACATTCGTAAGAAAAGACCAGACTTAACTGTTTGACAGAGACTGGAAGAACCCCATGGCCCCAGGGTAATCTGCTAACTCAGAACTGAAGCCACTCCTGAAATCCATCTTTCAGCCAAAGATTAACTGATTGAAACCCATAATCCATTGCTGTGGAGTCATTTCCACATCACAGTGACCCCTCTGGATAGAAACTGCTGCATAGGGTTGTTTACGAGCAACAGCTGGTGGATCTGAACTGCTTCATTTTAGGTTACCAGACAAATGCTTAACCACTGTGCTGCCACAGCTCCAGTGAAAGACTAGACAGATGTATAAAGCAACACATAAGAGGAGTGTGCTTTTTAATTCAGTCAAGTCTATAAGACAAAATGAGCAGCATCTGCCCAAAAGCAAAGGCAAGAAGGCAACACTTCAGGCAAAGAATGAACAAGATGTGGGGACACAGAGTGATGCTGGTGGTGTGTATATGTTATGGTTTAATATATGGGGTTTGACAAGTCCACAGACTTTTTATTGTGATAAATGCTACATACCTCATTGCTGAATACCGCTATGGTCACCTTCAGAGTACTCCCCTTGGAAAGTTAGGCACTGATGCCAGCTTCTAGTTCACCCTTATAAGCAATTTTGTAACTCTGGGATGACCATTGCACACAGTGGCAAGGTGACAAGTTTACGAACTTAATTGTATAGTCATCTGTGGGAGAGTTTTCAGCCAGTAAACAAATAACTATTGGAACCACCCTCCTTACTCACCTGATCTGGCCCCCATTGATTTTTTTTTTGTTTGTTTCTGCAAAGAGAAAGGAACTGTTGAAAGGAAGACATTTTGATGACATTCAGGATATCAACGGTAATACGACGACAGCTCTAATGGCCATTCCAGAAAAAGAGTTCCAGAATTGTTTTTGAAGGATGGACTAGGCGCTGGTGTTGATGCATAGCTTCCCAAGGGGAGTACTTTGAAGGTGACTGTAGTGGTGTTGATTAATGAGTTATGTAGCACTTATTTTAGTATGAGTTTGCAGACTTAATAGGCAGTCTTGTATGTATGTGCAGTTCTATTGGTTTCTTTTTAGAGGGGAGAGGAGAGAATGGAGAGGAGGGGACAAGTGTTGGTTGAATGGATACTGGAAGTAATGCGTGGAAAAGAAGAGTGTGCTGTCACAGGGTGAAGAGAGCAGATAAGAGTGCAGAGAGGCAGGTTTGGGGTTTTATATGATGGATTGTAAACTTGCACTTAATCGCAAAAAAAAAAAAAGTTGAAGGCAGGAAGGGACAGGAAAACTGGACAAATGGACATGGGGAGCCCAGAATGAAAAGAGAAAGGAAGAGAGTGCTGGCACAATGTGGGGATTGAAGTCAATGTGATAAAATAATTTCCGTATTAGGTTTTTGAATGAGAAACTAATTTCCACTGTAAAATTTCACCTAAAACACAATAAAAAATTATTTTAAATGTATTTGCTTTGTTTTTAAGAATTTGAGATGTGAACAAGTAGAATCTAAAAACCAGGTTGTATTCCTTACACTTCTCGTCATCCTCTCTAGTCTTCACGGTAACCCAGTGAGGTACGTGCTCTGCAGTTGAAGAGGTTGAGGCCTGAATAGGGAAGATGATCCTCTGCTAAGCTCACATAGCTAGCACGTGCTGGACCATTTGTTACAGCTGTTTTTGCTTATTTCTTTCCTTCTGTCCTTGGGTACTCTTGATGGGAAGAAAACCCTCTTAGGCTCACACCCACACCCATCTGCTTAATTGTCTGCAGAGTTGACAGGCTTTTACCACAGACTGTTGTAGCTCAGAAAGCCATTTTGGGAGGTTTCAGCTTCAATCTGAATGACCCATTTTCTTCCCAAGAGGAAAAAAGAGGACCCTTACTGTGGTGAGTTGGTGGTCCTGGACCACGGGTGTACTAGGAGGGAGGGAAGGTGCTGTTCTACGGTAGCTCTTGATTTTGGGAAGGGGCATGATCCTGTTTGATCATGTGGTGGAAAATTACACAGTCTCCTCAGAAAAATGCACCTGTCTGTAATCCCCCAGTTTTAGAATATAGGTTATTGCAAAGGATATTTTTGTTTTTCAAATGTTGCCTAAGAGGTCTGGTTTCCTGAGCCCTCGCAGCTTCTGTGCTAGCCCAGTACCACCTCAAGCTAACCCATCTAGGACTACCTAGCCTTTCCACTAAAGACTTGGGACAGTAAAACAGCGGTGTTGCTTGAGATTCTAAAAGAACGGATTATTTCCACCGCATAGTCTGCTAAAAATGAGGAGATGGATCTTGTAGCCACAGATTCTTTGGAGAGCCCCCCCTCAACTTTGCTTTGGATCTTGCCTTTTACTTTGGGGAGAAATGGGATACAGCCCTAAGGATTCTGACTTGCAGCAGCTCCAGTGCCCTGTCAACCCAGATGGGGGGAGGGGTCAAATGACACATTCCTATTGAGTCTAACCTCAGATTTGACCCTTACTCTTCTCTAAGTTTGGATCCTTATCTTTTCAACTGCCAACAGTTTCCTAACCAGTCTTGACCTGCTACCTGCTACCATCCCATCCACAGTTCACACTGCTGCCTCGAGCTGAAACAGCCATGCTTATCCCTGACTAGTTCTTTTTTTTTTTTTATTTAACATAACTGAGTGAAAATGTACATTCACGTATAAATTTACATGCCCACCTATATGCAGCTTCCATTGCTCTCCCTGTCTGGTGACAGCACACTATTCCTCTCTGCTCCATATATGTCTCATCCTCCCAACAACCTCTTTTCCCCTCCTCTCCGTCCACTCCCCTTCCTCCAGCCAGAGGTCAGCAAGATGATAGATATCCTGTAGATGTATAGAACCACAAAGTGCTTCCAATATATGGTCACTCTGCATTGCCAAGTCCAATCCATTCCTGTCCAAAGAGTGAACCTTTGTTATAATTTATGGGAAAGGGCAGCATCAGGGCCAGGGGCCATGCTCTCAGAGGAACCCCCAAACCGCTGGACCCTCAATTGAGGTCTTTCAGTGGAGATCTCATGATGCACCCCTTTTTATTCTTGTGTTGCCAGTGAGACTCCTTTCTGTGAGCTCCATCGTGGCTATCGGTGGTGGTGGCCGGGCACCATCCGGTTCTTCCAGTCCCAAGTCGATGTAGGCACCCACTCTTGTGGGTCTCTCTGTCTTCTTGGTTGTCTTTACCGCATGTCATCTTGGTCCTCGGTGAGCATCCATTCCTGCTGAGTTGGGACCATTTGCTGTGTCCTCGGATGGCAGCTTGGCAGCTTTTAAGACCCCAGACGCCACTCACCAATGTGGGGTGCAGAGAGCTCTCTTAGCAAAACGCTAGTTGTGCCAATTGGCCTGGAATTCGCCTAAGAGCATGGTCCCCCGCCCCCTGCCCCAGCTACTCTATCCTTGCAGTATTGAGTCAAGATGGAAGGAGTACTCAAGTTATGCTGAAGTCCACTTAATGTTCTTGTTTCTAATGTGTGCTATCACCACTTTCTCCCAACTAGATTACTAGTAACTATCTAAACTAAACCCTCCCCCCCTTACCCTTCTTCCCTCCCTCCCCTCCCTCCCCTCCCTTGCAGCTGTCAAAGAGTCTTTTCTTCTATACACAAGTCTGTTTTTGAGGTCTTATCATAGAGGTCTCATGCAGTATTTGTCCCTTTGTCGCTGACTACTTTCACTCAACATAATGTCTTCCAGTTGAAACCAGGTTAGGAGATGTTTCCTGGAATCATCGTTATTCTTTCTCATTGCGTAGTGCTCTCCCTGACTAATTCTTTAGTGATTTCACATTGTTTAGGGCAGAAATGAAAACTGATGTTTGGGAAGTGGGAGGGAGGGGAGAATAGCAGGTTTGTAATTCACATGATGTGCCTAAACTGATGTAAACACCATTTCTAAATGATTGGTGAGGCCTAAAGAGCTCAAGACCTTGAAGAGTCACCCACTTCTCGGTACCTGGAGTGTGCACCAGAGGTGGTAGATCTGATTTCTCAGACCAGAAACATTTTTAAAGGTAAAATATGAACTTTACTGTATTGGCAACTCCTCAAATGATGTTAAAACTATGAAGACCACAGAGTGTATCATAAACATGACTCTGGGCCTCATGCTACCAGTTTGGGACTTCTGACTAATCATAAAATCCAAATTCCTAAGTACCCCATTAAAAGTTCTCCATAGTGGCCTTATACAAGACACCTCAAGACTAGAGCATAGTTCAGTGATAGACTTCCTATAGAAATACTTTGAACCGTGAAGAATTTTGATTGCTTGTATTGAGCATACATTTTTATCTGTCATGGGAAGGGAACTTGGCAGGCAGGAAACACAAGTCAAATCCTCTAGTGAAAGGGTGAGAGTGGGGTGTGTTAAGCCTAGTTCCCAGCATTCTGGATGCTGAGCGGGAGTATGGAGGTAGAGTACCGTAACAGATGACATCCCACGCATATGGAACGGCGTGTTGCCCAGTCTTCCACCATCCTCATGATCAGTTGCAGATTGGACTTTGTGATCCATAGTTTTCCGTGGCAGATTTTCAGAAGTGGATCTTCAGGCCTGCCTTCCCAGTCCAGCTTAGTGTGAAGCTTTCCTGAAACCTGTTCAGCACAACAGCAACATGACAACTGAATGGTGGCTGCTCACGAGGGGCATTGGCTGGGATTAAAACTTGGTTCTCTTTCATGGCAGACAAGAATTCTACTGGTGAACCACCATGCTCCTTAGACTCTCAGTCATTCTGTTTTCAGTGAGGTATCTTAGCCCTGTTTTCACTGTACTGGGTGTTCCTGAGTCCCCAACTGCTTTTGCTAGAGAATAAAACTATGTCCTGTCAGAATAGGATAAGGACAGTCACTTGTGTGTATAGGGGATTTGAAAGCAGTGGAACTTAAAACACAGACTGAGCAAACCCTCAGCCCCAGGCCACACACTGGGCTTCCAAGTCTTTCCTGAGTTGGGGGCTCCTAGCAGCTGTGTCTTGTGGCATTCCTCTCTGCAAGCACTTTGGTTTTAGCTTGGCACTTGTCCGTGATGTTGTATCTTTAAAAAAATGGGTTGACATTTGCCCTGTGGAATCTGTCTGTTCTTTTAGCAGGGTGTGGGAGGGAGGGAGCCAAAGGATGGATATTCTCAGGTTATTGATTGTTACATAATGAATCACCCCAAAACTGAATGAGTTAAAAACAGGCAATCTTTATTGTCTTGCACTTCTAGGGGACTCACACAAGTGGTTCTCTGTTAGTCTCGGGGTTGCAGTCAATGTCAGGAGCTTATCTGAGAGCCTTGCTCATTCACATGACTAGCAGTTGATACTGGCTGTCAGCCTGAACACCTACAGGAAGCCTCTCCGTGTGGCCTGGGGCTCCTCACAACATGGTGGATGTGTTCCAAGAGCCACAGTCCCATAAGAATAAACCAAACTCAGTTCCCTACTCATGGTGACCCTGTGCATTAGAAAGGAGACTGCTTCACAAGGTTTTCTTGGCTGTCACCTTGGTGACTGTTAGGGCTTTCTTCCACTGGGTGGGTTCAAACTGCCAGTCTGTAGCTTAGCAGTCAAGTGCAAACTGTCTGCATTACTTGGGCACCTTCCTAAGAGAATGAGGTGGCATTTTATGATCTCCAGAAATCACATAGAGTTGCTTCCTTCCTCTGCTGTTTTTGGTGGCTATCACTAAGTTCAGCCTAGATTCAAAGGGAGGGGATATAGACCCTATCAGCTGATGGAGGCAGGCAGGAGGGCCTTGATCATGTGGCTGTCATTGAACCACAGAACGAACCACATGTGTGTTCAACTGTTTTGTTTAAATGGAAGGCCAGTATAATCTTTAAAACTCAAATCTGTTCTTGTCACCTATCTATTTTAAGGTATCTGAAGACTCATTGCATATTAATAAGTTCCAAGTGCTTGGACAAGGGTATTCAATGATCTTGAATGACATGGCCTGAAGCAGCCTTTCTCATTTCAGCTATTTTTGTCACTTCCTCCCAGTACTTTGGCAATATTGAACTACCCCAATCCCTGATCATGCCACATGGTGTCCAACTGCCACACTTGCTCATTCTGTTCTCTGCCTCCAGTGACCTCAACAGCTCCTTTCTCTGTAAGGCAACCCCCTCCTTAGAGGTCAAGTTCCAACTCAGAAGTCACCCTTGGGAACTCTGTCCTGCTCTGCCACAGGCAAATTCACTGTGCATTTACCCATTTTCCATAGAGAATTACACTTTTTGTATCTGACTCCTCAGAGTGTGCAGTGCCGTGTAGTAAAGAACTAGTGTCTGTAGTGCTTACTGTCATGCTAAGCCTGGTGTTAGCGACCAACTGGTTGCAGTCCAGTCAACTTGGCTTGAGACCCCATGCATGTCAGAGTAAAACTGTGCTCCATGGGGTTTTCAGTGGCTGATTTTTTGGAAATGGGTTGCAAGCCTTTCTTCTGTGGCACCTCTAGGTAAACTCACATTGCCAAACTTTTGCCTAGCAGCCAAGTATGTTAACCATTTGCAGCACTCAGGGACTCCCAGTGTTAAAATGTTAACTGCCGTGGAGCTGGCCCCCAACTCAGTGACCCCCAGCACAGTGGAGCGAAATGCTGGCCAGTTTTGTACCATCCCCATAGATCTGTTGTAGATGGACCATTGTGATCCATGGGGTTTTCACTGATTGATTTTTGGAAGTAGATCACCAGGCTTTTCTTCTTAGCCCATCTTAGCAACAACACACAAGCCACAGTGGTAGCTGTGCATGAGGTGTGCTGGCCAGGCAAACACACTCAGGTGTCCTGCATGGAAGACAAGAATTTGACTACTGAACCACCAGTGCCTCCTTGTGAGAAGTTCATACTTAGATACTGCAGTATTCCAAAGACCCTTGGAATTCTCATGAACTTACATATTCAACATTCAGCCACTTATACAGTTAATCTTTTTTGTATTTTATTTTGTTGTTGAGAATATACACAGCACCACAAATACTAATTCAACAATTTCTACTTGTACAATTCAGTGATAACTGATTGCACTCTTGAAGTTGTCCAACCATTTTACCCCCTTTTTAGAGTTGTTCTACTCCCATTAACATAAACTCACTGTCCCCTAGATTTAACCTTTTAGTTGTCAGTTTGAACTCATATAGATAGATCTTAAAAGAGCACAATGTCCAAGGCAGTCATGCATTCTTTACTAGTTAAACTAATCTATTGTATGGTTTCAAGAAGACTTTAGGGGATATTTTGGGCTTAAGGTTTAAGGATTATTTCGGGCATCTTCTCAGTGTTCATTCAGCCTCTGGCTCCAGAAAGTCTGGGTGCCATGAGAAACAACTTACCCTTTTACCGCAACCTAGCACAAATTTTTAGCACAAGGAAACACAATCATAATTACCTTGCTTTCCAGCCAACTAATCCTGGAGACAAATACCATAATGTGTTTCCTGGGGCTGATTTCCAACATTAAATCTGCTTTGTACATAGGTATGTCAGTTATAACTCAGGTAATCAGCATTTCTAGGTATTAGGAAAGTCAATATTTATCAGTCAATAGTGTATCACAGTTTCAGTCAGTGGAAGCAGTTTCATAATAGCCGAGAAGTAGTAACTTGTCAGTTGAGGAAGGTGGCAATGGAAGAGTGGAGAGCCGCCCTGAGATCTGGCCACATTCCAGACTTGGCACATAACTGACTGTGGGGTCTGACAAGATCCAGTCTAGAGTCTGTTTGCTCCCTGGTCAGTGGAAGCTGCTCCACCTCACATCATGAGTGAGTGCTGAAGGAAACCTGTGGAGGTGTTTTGTAAGCAGTAAACCTTGGCATTATGGCATTAATGAAGGTTGCTGAGGCTTCAAGCACATAGCTCTGCCAGAAGTCCTGAAGTGAGCTCCGTTATCAGATGGGCAACTCTCAACTTTCATATTTCAACTGAAATTAGTTAGCAAATGTTTACTCCCAAAGAGACAGCTTGTCAAGAAACACTATACCGTATCCTTTATGGGTAATCTCATTTCCATAGCTTTCCTAAATAAAGAGGAAAAAGACCTTTGAAATGTTTCACAAGGCACATACCCAGAAAATGAAATGCTTTCTAAAGGCTGTTTTCTCTACCAGATACACTGGAAGAGAATCTGGTTCTGTTCCTATGTAGCCAGTGATGGGGACGTAGGATGCGACAAGAATATCTTGACAATTGTAAGAATGGGTGATCTCCCCTGAGTAGGTGAAAGGTTGAGATTTTAGAGAAATTAATGACATTTTTATAGTGAAAACCAACAGCCATTTTTCACCTTGCTCATAAAATGAGATTTAAGGTCACACTGAGGAGGTATTATAACTGTATTTTTTTTAAAAAGATGTCTCATTTTATTCCTCTAATAACTTTTGTGATTACACATGTTGGAATAATCAAGTCTCAAGCTGTAGGACATGAGCCAGTTACTGTAGTGATCAAGAAGTAATTTATTTTCTAATGTCCACTGTGCACAACAGGGCAGCCCCATTATACATCCATGATTCTAGTGTGATATTGTTAGGAGTTGTTAAGTATGGGCCACAGACTTTCTGACAGTTTTTTTAACCGTGATTTCTTGCTCACATGTACTACTTAACAGGGGTTCTAATGAACCTATGGCTTATTGTCCACACTTGACCACAAGACAAGACTTTTGGGTCTTACAGCTGTTGATGGATATGTTGGAAAATTACCGCCAAATTCTCATAACCCCTGAGTCTACTTTCAGACAGAATGTGAGTTACACTGTTTTGAAATCTTACACTGAAAACAAGATCCTAATTTTGAGGTGTCCTTGAGGTCACTGAGAGCCATTCACACTTGACTGGTGAATATGTATATAAATCAGAGCATTGTTCACTGTTGAAAACATGCTTTAAGAGTCCTGGCATACAGTATATTATTTTAAACATTTATGATATTTATAACTCAGCTCCTGGAACATTTTTATAATTTATAAATATAACCAATAAGAGTCTCCCCCAAATGGTACAGTATCTATCTCCCCATCAAAAAAATGTGCATAGATTTACAACTAATGTTCTTTCCCTTTTGATGCTACTCAAAAAGTAAAGCTGGAAATAAGTCTTGGCAATTGTATATGTTACTTTAGTGTTTTGTTTTGGTTCATTATGTATTTAACTTTGTGGTCTTTATTTTTTTGTGAACTGATACTCCTAAGCTAGTGGTTTAAGAAAATTTTTTTAACATCTATCATTTGAAATACATTTTTATGTCAGCAATCAGTATAAACCAAAAACCAAACCTATTGCTGGCTAGTTGACTCCAACTTATAATGACCATATAGGACAGAGCAGTACTGCCTCACCGATTTTTTTCAAGGAGCATCTGGTAGATTCAAACTGCCAACTTTTTGGTTAGCTGACACAGCACTCAACCACTATGCAACCAGGGTTTCCAGCAGTCAGTACATAGTAGTATTACCCATTGCTGTGGAGTTGATTCTGACACATAGCAACCCTATAAAACTTCTCCAAAAGGTTTTTTAAGTTTCAGCCGGTGGATTAGAACTGCCAGTCTTTTGTTGTGCAGCAGTGGCATGCCATAGCTGTCAAACACTGTGCAACCAGGGCCCCATAATGTATATACACATACTTAAAAAATTTTAAGAACGAGTCTCTAGGACTATGTTCTATTCTGTTTTCTTCTGTGTGTGTGGTCGGGGGAGCTGGTTGTGATTCACTAAATTGATTTTACAACCACTCCCAGAATGAGAAAAGCATAACTCCAAGCTAAAAATAGATAAGCAAAGAGCTTGTTTATTGTGTCTTGCTGGTATGGATTCCATACAAGCATGTCTTCTGCTCATTGGGACATGCTATCTCTTGACACTGTGTTATACATAACATCTGAGAGATGATCAAGGTAGAGAATAAGGCAGCCTGTTGCCATTCTGCTCAGTCAACAGAAAATGCCTGTTTGGTATGACAACATCAGATTACGTGTAAAAGGAAAGACCCAGTCCACACAGGGAACTTGTTCTGCACGGCCTCTCACGTGATCACCAGAGATGTTTTTCCCAGCCTGTGTAGCTCAGTTTGCACGGCTCCCTCCCATTTACTCCCTTGTGCACACTCTTCTCCTATGAAGTCTGGCAGAGGGTTGAATACTAAAACGTGTCTTCCAGTCACACCTGGTGATACCAAGGCCAGTGCTCATACCTTATCACATCATTTTCATACTCTTGGGTCTCTTTTCTTTAGCTAAGGATCTAAACAAGAATACATCTTGCAAATTAGCACTTCCCACACACACCCAAAGAATGAGGACAAGCTGAAACCACTGTTAATGACAGCTAAGGTTTGTACTCATGTTTCAAGGTACCGCTGAGATACGTTAATCTTAAAATTTCTCCAAACCCTGTGATACTGTAAAACAGCAAGGATTGAAGAAGAAATCATCCCACCCTTGGTGTCACGGCTCTGAAAGGCCCAACCCCTCCCCCTCCCGCCCCATAATTTGCATTTCTAACAAGTTCTCAGGAATTTATACACAAGAGTCACCTGGAACAAAAGGATTTGCAGCCCTGCTTTGGGTTGAGAAAGAAGGCTCACTGCACATAGCCACTCCTCCCATAGGACTTAATGTCTCTTTGTTTACCTAGAACAAGGCCAGTCACACACTCTCTAAGTCCCCATTTCTTACCCTACCTGTGTAATCAGACTGCTTGTCCCTGCTGATCCATCAGAAACAAAATGATTGTTAACCAAGTTTTAGTTCAGCTGCTCTCCTTCCTCCATTCTCAGCCTTAGCCAATACACTACCCCTCCTTAAAGGGCACCTTTTGGAGAACATTTTTGATGTACTATCTGAAGAAGTCACCCCCTCATTCCACTTCCCCATATCTGGTTTTTTTCCTGACTTTTGACTTACACCCTCCCCACCCCCCGCACCCCCCACAACTCTTGAAAGAAGTCTGATGGCACAGTGGGTAAGCATTTGACTGCTACGTGAAAGGTCAGTGTTTAAAACTCACCAGCCATTCCTTGGGAGAAAGATGCGACACTCTGTAATAGCCTTGGAAACCCTGTGGGACAGTACTACTCTGTCCAATAGGGTCACTATGAGTCAGCTTAATGACAGTGGGTTTGGTTTTTTGGTTTAAGACTTGAGACACAGATCTTATGGTTGGAATGTTCGCATTGTTGCAGCCCCTTATCACCCACTACTTTCCTTATTTTTTGTGTGATGGATACTGCCTCCTCTATGAAGCTTCTCCAGACCCATCCCCGGCTTCTCTTGTTGATAGATCTCAGAGTTGGCCCCTGACTTAGGGCAACCCCATGCACAACAGCATAAAACACTGGGGGGTCCTCCTACACATCCTGTGGTTGTCTGTGGATTGTACCATTGTCACTCATAGCATTTCACAAGCAGATCCCCAGGCCCTTCTTCCCAGCCTGTCTTAGCCTGGAAGCTCCACTGAAACCTGTTCGGCATCACAGCAGCACACAAGCCTCCACTGACGGATGGGTGGTGGCTGTGCATGAGGTATTTGGGCCAGGAATCAAACCCAAGCCTCCCTGATGACATCAGTATCTTCTGAGGCACTTGTGAAAACCATAGACACCTGAGTCCCATCCACACCTGCTATGAGGGAAACCTGGAGAAGATGAGTCTCAGGAGAGGAAGCCCAGGTGGTGTAGGTGTTAGGTGCTAACATCTGCTGACCAAAGGATTGGTAGTTCGAGTGTGCTAGCTGCTCCTTGGAAACTCCATGGAACAGTTGTCTGTCTGATAGGGTCCCTATGAGTTGGAATCGACTCAATGCCAGTAGGTTTGTTTTGGTTTTGGGACCAGGAGAAGCACAGAGGTCAGGCCCCCCTGGGGCACTGAGCTAACTAGAGCCTGGTCCCTAGTCCCAATGTGCCTCTGGCTTCACCTCCCCACTTCCCACCATCAGTCTGGCTGCTGTCAGCCAGTGTGAGTGCAAAGACTGTCCGTCAAATTTGTGGATTCTCACTCCAGACATACTTGCTCTGACTTCACCTGGGCCCACAGGCTCCAGGCTATGCACTGCTTGCAATGGCTTGCTTTTTGTTTCTGCAAACTGTCCCTTCCCCTTAGGGATGCTGTGAAGGAAAGCAAGTGTTCCATAAACTTGAGCTCTTTTCTTGGAACTGGTACAGCAAGGGTCTGATGACTTCCTTCCCCAAATGAGACTTCCTGTCGACTGTCACAGAACACACTAACCATAACCTTTACACTTTCCACCACACAATGCAGATTCTTAAAGGGTCTGAAAAGAAGAGCAAGGAATGGGCCCATTTGTTAGGTTACTGTTTATACAGTCATCCTAGAAATTGTTTTCTTACATAGTAAGAAAATGTGCTAAATCCATAAAGTCACTAATAAAAGTATTAGATGTTTGCTTTGACAATAACGTGTAAATTTTGGGCAGTCAGCATTATGTTGACTTTGGAGGAAAAGGCCCTACTGATTGGGCATCTGCAGTTAGAGACTTCTGTCAGCTGTAGAAGGAAATGCACACTGTGGGTATCAGAAAATTGCTCAGGGTACCAGCTCACACACATTCCAGGGAAGCACTGTAGTGAAGCAGTTCAGAGTGTGGGCTTTGTTACTAGCTAGTTGTTGTTCTGCCAACTGTGAGTTGGCAGCGACCTAATGTTTCTAATCCTCTTACCTCATCTGTAAAATGGGGATGATAATAGCACAGACTTCCTCTGGCCAATGGGAGCATTTAACAAGGTTAAAGTGCTTAGAGTGGTGGCTTCACAGATGCTTGCTATTATGTGTTGCTAATAATCATAATGTAAGGTCTGGTGATGTAGTGGTTAAGTGCTCACCTGTTAACCAAAAGGTTGGCAGTTTGGATTTACTGGCTGCTCTGCAAAAGAAAGGTGTAGCAGTCTGCTTCTGTAAAGATTATGGACTAGAGAACCCAGTGGTACAGTTCTGTCACATGGGGTCACCATGAGTGAGAATCAACTTGAGGACACTGAATAAGTTCCCTTACAAGCCCTTGCAAGGTCGCTGTTGTTGGTTGCTGATTTAAAAAGTGTCTTCCCAGTAGCTTAGAAGATCAATATTACCAAATAAGCCTCCCCAACACCCCTTAAAGTAGTATTCAGTGAACACATATAATTGTTGTTTTCGTTGTTAGGTGCCATCGGGTCAGCTCTGACTCATAGTGACCCTGTACCTGCACCATACCCACAGTCATTACACTTGAGCCCATTGCTGCAGCCACTGTGGCAGTCCATCTTGTTGAGGGTCTTCCTCTCTTTCTCTGACTCTCTACCAAGCATGATGTCCTTCTCCAGGGAGTGTTCCCTTCCAGCAATATGTCCAAAATTTGTAAGATGTAGTCTCGCCATCTTTTTTTCTAAGGAGCACTCTGGTTGTACTTTTTCCAAGACAGATCTGTTTGTTCTTTTGGTAGTGCATGGTATGTCCAAAATTCTTCTACAACATTTCAATTCAAAGGCATCAATTCTTCTTCTTTCTTCCTTGTTCATTGTCTAGCTACCATACATAATAGATATTGCAAAAAGTGGACACAGGTCAGAGAAAGGTCAAGACCTGCTGATCCCTGAACCTGCTCTGCTTTTGGACTTCCTCTTGTTGAGCTAATTTCCTTTTTGTTAAACCAGTTTGAAGCTGGTTTCCTTTTACTTACTGATGAAAACAGGCCACGAGAAATCTTAAGGTGGACACATCTGTCCTCTCAACAATTATTGCACAGAAATACACAAACTTCCATGATCACAGAAGTCATAAAACAAAGACCAGATCAATTAATGGAAGAATGTTCCAGCATGTGGTTAACCATGGGTCCTGTAGCAAAAAGGAACTTGGATTCCAACAGGTTCGGTACTATTCAACTTACATGGCCAATTTAGGGCTTCAGTTTTCAGTGATGACACTGACATACTGTCAAGAGGTTGGACTAGAGGAACCCTCAAGGCCATTTTCAGCCATAAGGTGGCCACAGAAAGGACTCTAACCCTATTACCACCTTGGGGTTGTAGTAGTGCTCCCATGACCTTAAGCACCAGCCTGGGTACCCATGCCTAGAGATCAGCTGAGCATCAGCTGGGTATTTGAAACAAGAGCCCTCTGACTCCACACCTTTACCATGACTCCACACCTTTACCCAGAACCAGAGGGACATTCAGGGAGAATGAACTGGTTGGTTAATTTGTCAGCCTGACCTGAGAAAATTGGGAACCTATTTCTGTAACATGAAGAATTACTATGAGGGCCCCAGTGTCCACTGATAGTACTGTTTGTTCTTGTGTGCTTCATACTAGTAACTAAGAATTATTCTAAGACCAATCCAGAAATGCCAAGCCATGGCCTAATGTTATATACAGTTTCTGTTCTACCTCTCAGTTCAATGACTAGCCCCCAGAGTCTTAAAAGCTTGCATGTGGCCATCTGTGACACAATTGGTCTTTATTCTCCTGTAACAGCAGAGGAAGAAGGAGATCCAGAACATGGAAAAGGAAATGGATTACAGGTTTAATTGCCTGCATAAACTACTGTCTCCATTTACCATGAAACCAGAAAAAGTAAATGATGCCCAGCTACCACTACTGAATATTTTGACTAAAGACCCAACAGATGGATCCTGATCAAGAGGAGGAAAAGCATAGAACAGCACTTCAGACTCATACGGAAACCAGACTTACTGGATTTATTGAGGCAGGGTGAATCCCTAAATCAAATGCCTGGAAATAATCTTTCAACTTTGAACCAAAACTACTCCATGAAGCCATCATTAAACTAAACAGTCTAGCCCAGTTAATAAAGAATGTTTGCCTTGAACAGAGATCTTCTATGAAGCATTAGCTGTGTAAGTTTAAACTGACAACAGTTCATCTAAAGCCCAGATGGGAACTTTAAGGGCAGACTGTAAATTAACAGTAATGAAACAATATGGGTCAAGATAGTGAGGAGAGTGACACGTGAACTCTGTAGCTCTGTCTCTGTTCATGTAGAAACTGGGAACTGATGTATGTTTGGTTACGTGTATTGACACCAAAAATACTGCCCCCCCCAAAAAAACACTATCCCAGCCTAAAAAATAAGTATCCATAATGTGAGTCCTGCTTGGCTTTCAGAAAAATTCTGATTTTTAGAAAATATTTATTTATTGCCTTAGTAAGGTGAGATTTAAAAGGATTATTGCAAGAGGGTGGGAACCATGGCAATAGGGATATTGCTCTGAACCTAGGATCTGTAAGCATTGAAGGAGCTGTACAACTTTTGTTTTCGATAGAGGAGTAAACAAGGCTGGAGGCCTAGTGGTACAGTGGTTAAGTGCTGCAGCTGCTATCCACCCAGCAGTTTGAATCTATCAGCCGCTAGTTGCTCACTGGAAACCCTATGGGGCAGCTCTACTGTGTCCTTTAGGTTCACTGTGAGTCACAATTGACTTCATGGCACTGTTTTTTTGTGTTTTTTTTTTGTCTTTTTTAAAAAAACAAACAAGGCTACAAAGAACCAGGCATGAAGAAGTGGAATGAAAGGGTGGCTTGATGGAACAGTGTATCAGACAAGGGTTTATGCTGAGGCCAGCCTATTTTCAGGAAAGGCCCTTCAGGAGGGGCTGTTTGCCAGCTCAGGCTAAAACTGAGCCAAAGTTTAGGGACATGGGAGAAGAGAGACCCTTGACTAAACTTTGCTTAAAAAGAATTTTGTTCTAATTAATCAGTAGGGACAAATAGTTCACATAATCATTTATGAGATGATGGGAACCTCCCACAGAACAAGAATTTGGACAGTCTGGGTCTGGCCTTAACCATAGATACCAACCCTGCAAAGGCCTATGCTTTTCCTGTCTGCGTGTGAAGAGCTCAGGGAGACATAATTAAAAACAAACAAAAGGGAAAATCTTGTTGAAATGACCAGAGTCAAACTAGTCATGCCAGGCCCTTTTCGGGCCTTTGCTCTTTGCCTTTTTTCTGGTTCAGAAGGCAGGCCTTTTTGTGTGTGCTGTCTTCATTGTATATTGTTAGTGAGCAGGGCCCACGACTGTGTCTACTAATGCTGCGCACTCCTCTGTCAGCCTGTGCTTTTCTGGTCACTGTAGCAAACATTCAGTTTGGGCTTTACCACTTCAACCCTCTGAGCTAGACAGATGAGGAAACTGAGTCTCAGAGCTACTCATATGATTTGCCTGCACCCTGAGTTTCTAATTCCTGGGCCATAGCCTGGCCTGGCGCCACCTGCTTCCTCACATGCTGTATGCTGGGGGAGCAGTTGGAGGCTTTGGGAAGCATTCCTACCTCGTGGAAGCCATCACTGCCTCAACTTCTGATGGGAGGGACTTCCCTCAGACAGAGGGGGCAGCTTCCTCCCCATTGCTTTGGGCAGGTCCCACAGTCCCAGGTGCAGGACATGGACATGGGAAACAGACTGGAGAAAGAGAAAGATAGGGAAGGCACATTGTGAAGGCTAATTTTACTCATCCCAGTTAGTTAGCCAGACACTGGTCAAGTTGCTGTTATGGAGTACTTACATGAGATTAGGCCATTTGGCCTTCCATAATGAAGTTTAATACAACACAGTATATAATCAATCAGTTGAGGTCTTACCAAGTGTAGGTGAATATGAAACCTAATCACTTCTGAGTTACAAAAGATCAGGATAGACAGAGTAGCCAGACAGATGGCCATGTGAGGATCATCTAGACCAAACTCATTGCTACTGAGTCCATTCTGACTCACAGTGACCATACAGTACTGAGGAGAACTGACCCAATGGGTGTCAAGGAACAGCTGGTAGACTAACTGCTGGCAGTTTGGTTAGCAGCTGAACTCAAATACTGTGCCACCAGGGCTTCAAGCAAAAAATCAAGTCAACCACTGCCAGCAGACATGAGAAACTAGGAGAGAGACCGATAGAAGGAAATGACATGGCCAAGGCCCTGATCTGAACTTCTAGCCTGCAGAACTGTGAGAAAATTCTGTTCTTCAAAACCACCTGCTGGTGTTACAGCCTCACTAGGTACGTAGTTAAGATGCACACCAAGCAAAGCTGGCTGGTGGCAGTGTGCCTGAGAAGAGGGCACCAAGGACCCTGGATAGACATGCAAAACCAAGGCTGAGACACAGCGGGCAGGCCTTCACTCAGTCACGAATGTGCCATGAAAGGTCTTGGTGGCTCCTACCAGTTTCCTTTTATAAAATCCATCCAGTATGTCTGATTTATAATCCAACTGTTTTTATTACGTAACTATTCAGTGAGAAGAAACCCTAGTGGTGTAGTGGTTAAGAGTTCAACTGCTAACCTGAAGGTCAGCAGTTTGAATCCACCAGGTGTTCCTTGGAAACTCCAGGGAGCAGTTCTACCTGTTATAAGGTCACTACAAGTTGGAATTGACTCGACGGCAACAGGTTTGGTTTGGGTTTAATATCAGTGAGAAATGAAAGCACTACTACCTGTTCTTTACAGAGTATCAGACACAGAATGTTATAAAGTGAAAAGATTCCAGATGACCCTCAGACTCAGAATTCTACCTGGTGCTCAACTGATGATGCTTGGCATCACCATGATGATGTGTCATGTGTGTGACATCATCATGATGTGTGACAAGTTGGGAAAAATCCCTACTGCCTTGTACTGAAATCCTGCTGTGCTTTCTACGAGTTAAAAGGGTCTAGGAAACCACCAACTGTCAAGAAGTCGACTCTAACTCATAGTGACCTCATGTGTATCAGAGGAGAACTGTGCTCCATAGGGTTCAGCCCCATCAAGAGGTTTTCCATGGCTGATTTTCCTAAGGAGATCACCAGGCCTTTCTTCTGAGGCACCCCTGGGTGGACTCAAACTTCCAGCCTTCCAGTTAGTAGCCACATGTTACCTTTGGTACCATCCAAGGACAAGAATCCAGGAGACCCATTTAAAGTTGAGAGATAAAAATGATGCAAAGTAAAATTAAGCCCTCAACTAACAAAAAAGATCTGTCTAATCACTCAGCTTAAATCATTAATTAAATGTTTAATGCAAACACTTTAAAAGAAAAATTGCAAACTACATAAGAAATTTCCCCTGAAAATATTTAATGTAAAGAACTCCTTGAGATGGTGCTTTTACAAAAGATTTGTCAGCAAATGCCTTTGTTTAGGGGACAGTGGGCAGGGGAAGATGAGGACAGGGTATCAAAAAAATGATGTCTTTTGTCTTTTTTATTATTGCAATGAGAATAACAAGGAATTCTGCCCCCAAACACCCCCTGCTTTATGTAAAAAACATTCAAGCAGAATGAGCAACATTTACCAGCAGGAGATGATGTCACAGGCGCTCACAAGTACTGTATCTTCAAGCCATTACTTCTGTGCTCCCTCACTGTGTCTAGAGCCATCTGTCAAGACCACGGTTTCACCTTCTGATTACAGCGTGCTTTCTCTTTTTATCTCCTTCAAAAAGTATAAAGGCTTTGGTAATAGAGGTGAAGAATGAACCAGTAACCAGTCACCATCCAGTGTACTCTGAACTCATGGTGACCCCCTGTGTACACAGCAGAACTGTGCTCCACGGGGGTTTCAGTGGCTGATTTTTCACAAGTAGATTGCCAGGATTTTCTTCTGAGGCACCTCTGTGTGGACTTGAACGTCCAACTTTTTGGTTAGCAGCTGAGCGTGGCGTTAACTGTTTGTACCACTCAGGGATCTGCCGGAAGATTACCAAATTACCTTAAATAAGTGTTCTCTTACACAGAGTGCTGTCATTGGATACAACAAGAAGGCACCCCATAAGTAAGTGTGGACTTGGCTCTTGAAGGGTTGCGGTGACCTCTGAGGGCTGGATCTGCTGGCAGCTGAGTTCTCAGCGTTGAAGTGATGGTGAGGACTACAGTGGAAGGAACGAGTCTCTCCTTTAATAAGTTATGGCTGGATATGGGGTGTGTGATCAGTAGGATGACAAAGCCCTTCCCTTCCTATCCAGGGCAGCGTGGCCACCCACAGTCTGGAGGGCCTCCAGGTATTGCCCACTGACCAGGGGCAAACCACATCCACTTGTGTGCACCGTGCTGTAGCCCTGGTGGCCGAATCGTGCACAAGAGCCCCTGTCTGCTGTTTACTTCAGTAAACAACCAGAAAATAAACTTAAGAGGTTGTAGCTCAGGAAAAACAATAAAGTGCTTCCAGTGAGAGTGGCTGCTACTGCCTAGTTGTTGCTCATGGCACCTGAGGCACACAAATCAACAATATGAAAGGTAAAAATCCCAAGAGCTTGTTTCTACTGTAAGCGTGCCTTTCTAAATACACTTTGCTGTTGGTTTCCATGTCTTCATGTTACTAATTCTTAATTCTTTGCTGGTAAGGAAATCACTTATGATGGGGTGGAAAACACGAAGACAAGAAGGAGAGGTCCATAAATACTCCTAGAGGGTTCCACTTGTGAAGGTCTAAGACTGGGAGTTATGGGAAAAAAAAAAAAAGAGTCTTTGCCTCATACTGAATCCAGATGTGTGTCCAGAGGAGGCAAGGCATGGATCAGCTTCTAGAAGGGTCCACATATCAACCTAAGAGTTTATTCTGAGTCCACATACTTGGTAACTGCTATAACACACTTGCATCTTCCATGGCCTCAATCCATCTGCAAATGAGAACAAGGACACTTGGTTTGGTGGCTCTGACTGTGACTAGTCACAAAACCGGTACATGATGGTACTCAATCACTATTAGTTTGGGTCAGGGACTACGTCATACCCATACATCGTTTCCCAAGGACTTAACAAAAGGCCTGGAACATGGTGCAAAAGTTGGCTCAAGCAATGGATGCCTGTATGAGTAGGTCATGACTCTAGACACTCTTAGACCAGGAACAGTGGTTGTGCTTTCAGCCAAAGGGACTTGATGGGATGTGATAACCAGACAACAGGAGCTGAAGCCCTGGGTACCAACTTGTGTTTTTTTAGAGAGAAGCATGAGGGTACAGGGCTAGGGATTGTGGTACCTCTGAGCTGAATTAGTATCCTCTGCTTTGAAGCTATAAAATAGAGTTTTCTTGTGATAAAGGTGAAAAGTTGGTCCTACTTCATTGCTGCCTTCTTCTTTCTCTGGAACAATGGTGAAACCCAGCAAAGGCAGACTTTCCATGGCCACCTTATCCTGCAGAGGGCACAAAGAGAAACTGATACAAAGCACTTCATGGCATACAGTCAAGAGCTTAACTCTCACCATCACCCCCAATCTCAGAGGCCTGAAGAGCTCATGCGTGGGGCATCCTATGGCCACTGCAGAATAACTACATGGGGCCAGCCAGGAGGAAGGAAAGAAATCTACCATTTCTTGACAGCCCAGCAGGAGCTAGAAGTTTTCACCTTTATATTACCTTGGTTCATCTTCACAGCAATCATACAAGGGGTCACCTTCATTCTAAGAAGATGAAGCTGAAGAAGCTGAAATAGGTAAGCTCCCCAACATCACACAGCTAGACTCGCCACTGCCCTCTGACCTCACATTCCTCCCAGTGACTTGATTCATCGTGGTTCAGTTAGCTGTCCAGTTACCTCGGATAACAATGTGCAGTCACTCCCCCAGACCCTCACCCACGATGCCTAAATAAAGAGCACTCAGAGTGCCTGTGCTATCTATCAAGTTGCTAACAATCTGATGAGAAGAACCCAGAGAAACAAAGATGGATCTTAACAGTGATCAATGGAAGAAAAAAATTAAAGGACTTACACAACCTGACAATAAAGTTACAGTAGTCAAGGCAATGTGGTGTTGATAAAAGGACTAGTAAATGAAATCATGCAACAGAATAAAGAGCCCAGAAACAGACCTACACTTATTAAGCCATCTGATGTTTAACAAAGATCCCAGAACAATCTAGTAGGGAACAACTGATGATAAAAAAAATTAACCTTGATCTTCAGCTTGCACTATGCACAAAAATTCATTTGAGATAGACTTGAAATATAAAAGCTAACACTATAAAGTTTTCAGAAGAAGATAATGGGAACATACCTTCATGATTTGGGGTGGACAAAGTTTAATGAGGACACAGAAAGCCAAAACTATAAAGGAAAACACTGATAAACTAGACTTAATCAAAATGAAAACTTCTGTTCCTCAAAAGACACTATTAAGAAAAATGAATAGGCACTGTAAACTTAAAGCACGTTAAAAAAAAAAAGGGTGGGGAGGGAAGTAAAAATCAATAGACAAGTCACGTTTTGGGAGAGTATATTTACAAAACATCTGACAAAGGATTTAGTATCAAGGATATATACGGAACTCCCATACCTCAACAAAGAAAACTCACTTTAAAAGAGGAGCAAAAGATCTAACACACACTTCCCAAAGGGGCACACATGGATGGTCAATAAGCACATGAAAAATACCATGTACTTTAAAATCACTAGTCATTAAAAAAACCCTGTCATCAAGTCAGTTCCGACACATAGCAAGATACTAGAGGTCCGAAGTAGAGCTGCTCCATAGTTTCCAAGGAGTACCTGGCTGACTTGAGCTGCTGATCTTTTGTTTAGCAGATAAAGATCTAAAAGAAGCAAAACCAGCTGATGGTAGGAAAAAAATCAAAATAGTGCATTGCCTCTGGGGGTGGGGTACAGATGGAGATTTACAGGTACATGTATTAGTTAAAACTCATCAAACAGTAGATTTAAGATGTGCACATTTCATTACATGTAAATTATGGAGAGGGGTGAATAAATGGATTATGAGATAAAGTCAGTACTGTAAATGTTAATTATATAATTCAGGTGAGAGGTCACTGTGAAATTATTTCAACATTTCTTTATGCTTGAAAATTTTTATGATAAAACGTTAGGGGGAAAAAAGATTCCTGGATATTCGACAGCCCCCGGGTGGTGCAAAGAGTTAATGTGCTCACAAGGCTAGAGGTTTGAGTCTGCCCAGAGGCACCTTAAGAGAAAGGCTTGGTGACCTAGGAAGTCAGCCATCAGAAACCCTATGGAGCACAGTACTACTCTGACGCACATGGGATTGCCGTGTGTAGGAGCTGACGCAATGGCTGCTGTACCAACAGTTTTTGTTACCTAAGCCGACATTTCTTTCCAGAAGTGTCTTCTATGCAACATCAGTTAAGCATGGTACAGCTTGGGAAATCTCTGCATCTTAGAGATTCACAGCTGTAGTACACCAAAAACACTGAGAAGTACTGCTGTGTAGAAATCTAGCCGGCTGCCCACTGGGAGTTCCCAGAGAACCAGTTTTTACAGAACCCCTACGTGTATCCTGTGGAAAGCCGACCTGGAAGATGCTGCTGGCTGCAGAAGAGTAGCACAGCAAACTTCAGTTTGTTCTGGAGGCAGCAAAATTTTATTTCCTAGATATTTAATAGTTCTCCAATGGTGCAAACAGTTAATGTGCTAGCTGGCTGACTGCAAGGTTCTGGACACCAAAATCCTGCTCATCCCAGAATGCCTAGTCTGTGGCCATATGAGGGAAAGACCCTGGTAGGGTCAGAGTGGGGCTCAGTTCACAGTGCCTGAGTCAGTCAGGGCCACAGTGGGCCCCTCTGCTTTGCTGCTGGCCTCTGTGATCCTGAGGACAGGGGTGACTACTGCTGTCCACTGCAAGCCCTTTATGAGCTAAGCTTTATGCCCCTTAAAAGGAAGTGCCTTTTGCCCTTTTATCCTCCAGCATCTGCGGGCAGAAGCAAGGGCCAGCCTGGTACTGATGTATACATCCTGGAGACTGAGGCACACATCTCCATGGAGCCTCTCAGAATGCACTGAAGACCTACCTCCAAGGTGGCTTTAGCCCGTGGGAGCCACCATATGGTGGGCTTGCAGATGGAACGCTCACATTACTCACCAGGTCAGGGAGTACCAGGACCAGACAGTCTACCCCCCTGCCCTGCACCACCATACCCCAAACACCTCCCTACTTCAGAGGAAGGCTTGGTCTATAAGGCCTGTTCTCCTACATTTTAGCAGACATAAATGTAACATACTCTGTAAAAACTCAAATTTAAATTTTACTTAGAAAAGTCACCAAGACAACAAATAGTAAAGTGTGACAATGTCATCCACCTTCCACCATAAGGAAGACAGAAGAGTGGATGCACCTGAGTTGTTTTGGTGACGAGTATCAAATACACCTTGAACTGGCAGAAACACAACCAAATCATTCTTAGAAATAATACAGACTGCTTCCCAGAAGCAAGGATGGTGAGACATCATTTGCTTACTTGGGACACATCACCAGGAAAGATCAATCACTGTAGAAGGACATCATGGCTGGAGAGAGGGTCAGTGAAAACAAGGGAAACCCTCAGTGAGATGGATCGACTCAGTGGCTGCAACAACGGGCTCAAACACAGCCACAATCGTGGATAGCGTGGGGCTGGGTCACATTTTGATCTCATACCAACGGCTACTGAGAGTTGGAGCCTACTCGATGGCTACTGTGGCATTTTTTCTCAAATGACTGCAAGTAACAAGCAGAAAGGCACTTTCTGTTATAAAGAGTCTGGCTTGTACTAGATGCTGGGCTTATGGCATTTAACATTTTATTACATGTTTCACTTTTTTGGGGGGGTACCATCTCATCTCCACGAATAAACAGACGCCTCCTTAGATTTGTGGCCACAGCAACAGTACATGGCATTGCCCAAGTACAAACGGTGCCAACATCCAGACACCCCAAGTACCCTAGTGGGGTGCCCTGAGGTACGAGGGAACCTAGGAGCCTCTGTAGGAGACAGGGAACAGCGTGACTCTATCCCTACCTCACTGGCCATGTAGGTGTAGAGAACCTTGCCTTTGATGACAAACCACAGCTTCTTCCAGTGCCTCTTGCCTTTCTTATACCGGCTGAGATAGCCGCTAATGGCAGAGCCCTCTCCAGAGGCAGCCACCTGGTGGGAGGTAAGCAAAACAGTCAGGGTCCCAGGTGGTGGGGCACAGTTCAAACCCAGAAAAGGACATTCCCAACCTGCAGTCACAGCCTTTATACTGCTTTGAAATCTGATACTTGGTTAAGGTCTCAGACACCATCTAGTACCCAAGTCAGCAAATAGGACTTACCTGAACATAGTTGTGGATCCAGGAAACACCTTCAAAAGTGCTGCCCTCTAGTGGTGTTTAAAATTCTTGCCCTTCCCCAACTGCCGTCACAAAATTGCAGATACCTGGGTGAGAGGCTTTCCTCCTAAACTTGATCCTTACATATTTCAGTTTATCTCTGCATTCTGTTTACCTAAAAGTTTTTATAATTTGCCTAATGGGGTGTATACAGCATTCATTCCTTTTATTGCTGTTACTTATGATTATTTTCTATGGCAGGCTCTGTGGTGTTAAGAACTCAGGGGTGGTACCAGTGGTTACCCAGCTCAGCTGAGAGGCTGGAGGTCTGAGCCCACCTAGAGGTGCTATGGAAAAAGGCCTGACAATCTATTTCCAAAAAATCAGCCACTAGAAAGCTTGCATTTTCTATGTGTACCCACAGGGCTGCCATGAGTTGTAGTCAACAGCGACTGGTTTTAAGAACACAGGCTGGAGTCCTACCCATTTGAAGCTCCAGTCTAGGCTCTACCAGTTACTAACAGGGTGATGGTGGGCCACTGACTCACCTCCTCTAAGTTGCAGTTTCCCTACTAGTGAAAGAGAGATGAAAAGAGGCCGGGAGAGAGCCTGACCCCCAGGAAGGACTCACTACACACTAGTGTGATGGGTAGAGCAAGGCTTCGTCCTAGTCTCACCTGACCTCTCATGTTATAGATGGGAAACAGAGGCCCAGAGGAATGCAGGCAGCTACTGAAGCCTAGATCCCTAGAAAAGTGAAGAACAGATAATGACTTGCACCTCCCAGCAGATCCTCCAGAGCTGTTTTTACCACAGCAGGGAACGGACCTAGAGCCAGCTGAGGCTGTTCTCTGAGAAGCATGGGCAGGGGAACCTGGTCCTCAGTTTTGCCCTCACAAAGGCTCTGAGACTTCTAATGGCCAGTGCTGGCTTGCTTTCCCTGCAGCCTCCCTCTGGCAGATGTGTCCGGGGTAGCACATCTGCAGAACTGCATGTGGGAAGCAGGTCTCAGTGAAATGGGGCACCTGGGAGAAGGGGAAGGAGGTTGGGAGGCTCTGGGGCACACCTGTCCTGGAGCTCCTGCAGATTACCAGAATGCAGTCCTTGCTGGGTAAGAAAACGGTGGCCACTTGGGCCAAAAACCACCAAGGGGCAAGCTGGGCCGACCCGGATGGCACTAGGATAAGAGCAAGCTGGCTCCAGAAGAGTTCTCTGGGTAAGAACCGTGGTTCCAGAAGCCTGTACCCTAGGCACCACTCAGGGTCTACGAGCTTGACACATGCAGACCACCACTGAAGAGGAAGCAGGCTGGTCTTCTCTGTTTATGGAAGACGACTAGTTAAGTAAATCATAGTACAGCCATACAAAGTAAAAAGTGAGAGATTTACCATCATGACCAAGTGGGATTCATACCAGGGATGCAAGGCTGGTTCAACATCAGAAAAACAATCAATGTGATTAACCACATAAATAACACAAAAGACAAGGATCACCTGATTTTGTTCATTGATGCGGAAAGGGCATTTGATAAAGTCCAACACCAATTCATGCTAAAAACTCTTAGCAAAATGGGCATAGACGGCAAATTCCTCAACATAATAAGGGCCATTTATACAAAGCCAATTGCCCACATCATCCTGAATGGAGAGAGACTGAAAGACTTTCCCTTGAGATCAGGAACTAGACAAGGATGCCCACTCTCACCTCTCCTATTCAACATTGTGCTAGAAGTTCCAGCCAGAGCAATTAGACAAGACCAAGAAATAAAAGGCATCTGCATCGGCAAAGAGGAAGTTAAAATCTCCCTGTTCGCAGATGATATGATTGTATATGCAGAGAACCCCAAGGAATCTATAAGTAAACTACTCAAACTGATAGAAGAGTTCAGCAAAGTCTCAGGATACAAGATAAACATAAGTAAATCAGTAGGATTCCTTTATACCAACAGCAAGACTGTTAAGGAAGAAATTATCAAATCAATAGCATTTACGATAGCCCCTAAGAAGATAAAGTACCTAGGAATTAATCTAACCAGAGAAATAACAGGCCTTTACAAAGAGAAGTACAAGCCCTTACTACAAGAAACTAAGAGAGACTTAGATAAATGGAAAAACCTACCCTGCTCATGGATAGGAAGACTTAACATTGTGAAAATGTCTATTTTACCCAAAGCAATCTATTTATATAATGCAATCCCAATACAGGTTCCAGCATCATTTTTTAATGAGATGGAGAAACAAATCACCAATTTTACTTGGAAAAGGAAGAAGCCCCGGATAAGTAAGGTACTACTAAAGAAGAACACACTGGGAGGCCTCTCATTACCTGACCTTAGAACATACTACACTGCCACAGTGGTCAAAACAGCCTGCAACTGGTATAAGAACAGACAGATGGATCAATGGAACAGAATTGAGACCCCAGAGATAACACCATCTGCCTATGAACAGTTGATATTCGACAAAGGCCCTAAGACATTAAACTGGGGTAAAAATGGTATCTTCAACAAATGGTGCTGGCAAAATTGGTTATCCATCTGCAATAAACTGAATCAAGGTCCATATCTTACACCTTATCCAAAAACCAAAGCCAACTGGATAAAAGACCTAATATCAAACCTAAAACGATAAAGCTCATCCAAGAAAAGGTAGGAACAACAATGGAAGTTTTAATACACAATGAGGACAGACTCCAAAATCTGTCAAAGAAGCCACAATCAACAGAAAATAGATAAATGGGAACTATTAAGAATCAAACACTTTTGCTTATCCAAAGACTTTATTAATAGAATTAAAAGAACACCCACAGAATGGGAAAAAATATTTGGCAACTCTATGTCAGACCGACGCCTGATCTCCATAATCTATAAGATACTACAAAATATCAAAAAGAAGAAGATAAACCATCCAATTAAGTGATGGGCAAAGGAGATGGACAGACATTTCACTAAAGAGGAGATCCAGGCAGCCAAAAAACACACGTGGACATGTTCACGATCTTTAGTTATTAAAGAAATTCAAATCAAGATGACAACGAGATACCATCTCACCCCAACAAGATTGGCCGTGATCCAGAAAACACAAAACAACAAATGCTGGAGAGGCTGTGGAGAAAGTGGAACCCTCCTACACTGTTGGTGGGGTTGCAAAATGGTCCAGCCTCTTTGGAAAGCAATCTGGCGCTTCCTTAAATAAATGGATATCGATATACCATTTGACCCAGTAATTCCACTACTTGGAATATATCCTACAGAATCAAGGCCTTTCACACCAATGGACACATGCACCAGAATGTTTATCGCAGCACAGTCCACGATAGCAAAAAGATGGAATCAACCCAGATGCCCAACAACAGAAGAATGGATAGGTAAACTATGGTACATATACTCAATGGAGCACTATGCAATGAGAAAGAATAACGATGATTCCAGGAAACATCTCCTAACCTGGTTTCAACTGGAAGACATTATGTTGAGTGAAACTAGTCAGCGACACAAGGACAAATACTGTATGAGACCTCTACGGTAAGATCTCAAAAATAGACTTGTGTATAGAAGAAAAGACTCTTTGACAGCTGCAAGGGAGAGGAGGGAGGGAGGGGGAGGTTTAGTTTAGATAGTTGCTAGAAATCTGGTTGGGAGAAAGCGGTGATAGCACACATTAGAAACAAGAACAACATTAAGTGGACTTCAGCATGACTTGAGTACTCCTTCCATCTTAACCCAATGTTGCAAGGATAGAGTAGCTGGGGCAGGGGGCAGGGGACCATGCTCTTAGGCAAAATCGAGGCCAATTGGCACAACTAGCGTTTTGCTAAGAGAGCTCTCTGCATCCCTCATTGGTGAGTGGCATCTGGGGTCTTAGAAACTGCCAAGCTGCCATCCGAGGACACAGCAAATGGTCCCAACTCAGCAGAACGGATGCTCACCGAGGACCAAAATGACATGCAGTAAAGACAACCGAGAAGACAGAGAGACTCACAAGAGTGGGTGCCTACACTGACTTGGGACCGAAAGAACCGGATGGTGCCTGGCCACCACCAGTGATAGCCATGATGGAGCTCACAGAGAGGAGTCTCACTGGCAACACAAGAATAAAAAGGGGTGCATCCTGAGATCTCCACTAAAAGACCTCAACTGATGGTCCAGCAGTTTCGGGGTTCCCCTGAGAGCATGGCCTCCGGCCCTGATGCTGCCCTTACCCATAAATTATAACGAAGGTCCACTCTTTGGACAGGAATGGATTGGACTTGGCAATGCAGAGTGACCATATATTGGATGCACTTTATGGTTCTATACATCTATAGGATATCATCCTGCTGACCTCTGGCTGGAGGAAGGAGAGTGGGTGGAGAGGAGGGGAAAGGAGGCTGTTGGGAGGATGAGACATGTATGGAGCAGAGAGGAATAGTGTGCTGTCACTGGACAGGGAGAGCAGTGGAAGCTGCATGTAGGTGGGCATGTAAATTTATATGGGAATGTATATTTTCACTCAGTCATGTTAAATAAAAAATAATTTTAAAAAAGTGAGAGATTTATAAGATCATGTGAAATGATCGCTAAGAAAAATTAAGTGGAGAAATGTATAGAAGATTCAGTATACTATCTGTTGGGTAAAAGAATCTATGAACGCACATTTGCATATTATATAAGCATATTTTATATACATACATATATATGAAAGTTTCTAGAAAGACACATACCAAACTTGCAGGTGGTTTCCTCTGGGGTCAGACTGAGGGAATGTGGGGAGGGAGAGAAACTCCCTTTCCATCATACATTCTCATATTACCTTTTTAAAAAAAATTTTCTTTGCTATGTATATATATGTATTTGAAACTCTGGTGGCGTAGTGAGTTAAGTGCTATGTCTGCTAACCAAAAGGCTGGCAGTTCAAATCTGCCAGGTGCTCCTTGGAAACTCTATGGGGCAGTTCCATTCTGTCCCACAGGGTCACCATGAGTTGGATCCAACTTGATGGCACTGCATTTGGTTTTTGGTTTATGTATATATTATTTCCAAGATTTTTAATCTATCAAAGGAATTAAGTAGAACTGTACCCAGTGACATACTGGTTAAGTGCTGCAGCTGCTAACCAAAAGGTCAGCAATTGAAATCCACCAGGCACTCCTTGGGAATTTTATGGGGCAGTTTCTACTCTGTCCTATAGGGTCGCTATGAGCTGGAAATTCACTTCATGGCAATGGCTTTGTTTCTTTTTCTTTTTTTTTTTTGGTACCCGTGTAGATTTTTCACCCCATAATACTTTTTAAAATTCTTGCCACCTGCTAATGGATAATGAGTATCAAAGGCAAAACTTGGAAACAGCTGATCAGATATTATTGGACACCTTGTATACTCATGGGCATACATTTGTTTGTAGCTGTGATTAGAATATACACATATGTGTATAATCTGGTCCTGTTTGCAGGTAGCAAAAATGATTCCTAGTTTGCAGAACAGATGTAAGTTTAGACCATTCTGAGTTTTCTTATAAAGAGTCCCACGGCCCTGGGAAGCTCACACCTGTGCTGTTCAAGACCCCTTGGGTGGAGGGTAGTCCAACTCAGAGGGCCTGGTATGAGTGACTTAACCTAGGACCATTACTCTTTCAGACCTGCAGACCCCTAGTAATCTGTAGTACCCTCAAGGGTCTCTCAGTAACATCCTTAGGCCTGGGCTACTCCCCCAAATTCAAACTCATTGCTGTCGAGTCGAATCTGACTCACAGCAACCCTACAGGACAAAGTACAACTGTCCCACTGAATTTCCAAGGAGCACCTCGTGGATCTGAACTGCTGACCTTTTGGTTAGTAGCTGTAGCATGTAACCATTACACCACTAGGGTTTCTGGCCTTTGCTATGGGCAGGAGAAGAGACAAGGACAGGAAAGAACTCTCAAAGTAGTATCTATGGAGTCCCGGAATGTTGTAAACAGTAAACTTTACTATTAACCAAAAGGCTGGAGGATCTGGTCTATTCAGAGGTGGCCTGGATAAAAGTCCTGGTGATCTACTTCCTGAAAAACCAGTCACTGACAACCCCATGCACAGCCTGATCAAAGTAAACGATGCCACTAAGAAGTGCACAAGAGAAACAGATGTTTGTGCTAAGGAACATGACATAATTTGACCATAATACCAACAATAACCAAGAAGTTAATGTACGGTCATATACGTAGGTATGTGAGCATATATGTGTATGGGTAGGTACACGTGTACACAGAACTATCTGCACCTATGTAAACCTACAGCTATGTCTATGCATGCGTATATATTCATAGAGAGTACAGTTACAGATATGCTCCGACATAACCAAACACCTTGTGAGAATAATATTGTGAGTCTGAAGGCTTAGGACCTTAGTCTCATGGGGCAAGTCAGTCAACTGGTATCACAAAGTTTATGCTCCGTATCCTGTAAGCTGAGTAGCATCTGGTCTTAAAAACTGCAAAGAGCCGTTTAAGGTACAACTATTGATCGCTACTTGTCAGAGACGAAACAAGCCTACAGAGCTAATGGCCTACACAACCCATGGCCTCATCTTCCCTGAAACCAGAAGAATGAGATGATACCCATCTGTGGCTACCAACCATTCTGATCGTGGCCACAACAGATGAATCCTAATAGGAGAAGAACATGGAACAGAACTCAGATCCTTAAAAAGTTCAGACATACTAACCAGTTGAGACTAGAGGACACCCTAATACCACTGGCTCTGTGATACCCTTCAAACACTGAGCACACAAACTGGTACACGAGGGATCAAGGGTATTTATTACCTATGTGTATGGTGTTCCATTAAAAAACCATCTCTCTGAGACTAAAAGGGCAACAGTGACTCGAAAGCAAAGTAAGAAGATAACGGGGCAGGGAAACTAGAGTCCTGAAAACAGTGACCAGAACACAATGAAAGAGAATCAACATGTAGTCTGTAAGAAATGTAACATCCCTGAGCAATCTGTAAAGAAATTGTCAAATGGGAACCTAACTTGCCATGTAAACTGTCACCAAAGATACAAAAAACAATTTATGTAACGAAACCTATGGAGCACAGTTTCCCTGACACATATGGGGTCTCCAGAAGTTGAGCTGACTCAACAGCGACTGGTTAGCACCACCTAGAACATTCTGGGTCCTGTCCTCTTACTCATGGCAGAAGCCAGGCTTGTTTTCAAAGGTGCAAAGAGACCAGGCCCCCCTTTCTGGTGGTGAGTTGGTCCTTGTAGCCAGACTCCTTCCCACTAGGCATTCTCTTGGTTCAGAATAGACAGGGTCAAGGTGGGACACGGAAGGCTCTGAGGAGCAGGAGCCTGACTTGGCCTGCCCGGGAGGACACGGACCTTCCAAACCCACTGCCTCCCACGCAGCCTGCGTTACCTCTGCCAGAGCTGAAGGGACTTTCTTCTGCTTCTTGAAGGTGGAGGGGTTGATGCTGTGGAAGACAGCTGAGAAGGCACTGCTGGAGAAGCGTGGTGAGGACAGGGGGAAGCTCATGCTCACAGGCCGCTCTGCAACCAAGAGAAGCCACAGGGGAGGAGATGACCATCCACACCGACTAGCGATCACCCACCTTTCCTATTAAATCATACCTCCCCACACTCCTCCGGATCTGAAACAGCCTCACAGAGGGGGCAAGTGTGACTGGACAGATGGCATCCTCTCTTCTTATGACACAGGCCAAGGCAGTGGGGGTCAGGGCAGAAAAGCTTTCCCAAGGTGCTAGGTAGGTCCCTTCTCCAGGTCTCAAAGCAGTGCCAGCAGGACACTGGGGCTGGTCCATCCCCTTGCTGCCTTCACTGAGGCCCCAGAGAGCAGAGGAGGCATCTGCTCCCCTCTAGCCTAGTCCTGCTTGGGCAAAGCCTGATTCTAAGCACAGTCTCTCAAGGGCCTGCTGGCTTCTTGGCGCTCCATCCTATCCATGAACCAGGAAACCCTTGGCTATCAGTCTGAGCAACCTTGGTCTCCAAAAGAGGACCAGAGAACACAAGCCTAAAGGACACTCTTAACTATGGCAAGGGTGGGGTGCGGGAGGCTTTATGATAAAGTAAGACTAAAAAGAACGGCCTCATGATCTACTTCTGAAAACCAGACAATAAAATCACAGGGATCGCAACAGAATGTTGTCTGCTACAGTGCGGGAAAATGAGCCTTTAGTTGGAAGATACTCAAAATACACCGTGGACACAACAACGGAGTGAAGGCAGCGGCTATCAGGACGAGGGCGCAGCACCGGGCAATGTTTCATTCAGTAGTACACGGGTGGCCATGAGTCAAAGCCAACAGGGCGTAGCTAAGACCACCTGCGTAAAGTGAACATAGGGACCACACTGCAGTGTGTCCCCCATTAGGTGACTGCAGAAGGCTTTTTCTGGGAACAATGATCAATTTTCCACAGAAACCACATTTTGGAAATTGGTGCTAGTGTCTGATTTTAAACTAGGCCAAACCAAAAAAAAAACCAAACCCACTGCCACTGAGTCGGGTCTGACTCATACAGACCCTAGAGATCAGAGCAGAATTGCCCCATAGAGTTTCCAAGCCAAGGAGAGTCTGCCAGATTTGAACTGCTGACCTTTTTGTTAGCAGATGTAGTACTTAACCCATGACGCCACCAGGGTTTCCAGATTATCCAATAAGTGAGGTATCCAATTGTGCCTTGTCACCAATTTGCAGTACACAATTGCATCTGCCCCACATGCAACACTGCTCACCACAGCATGCACACCTTGCTCAATGCAAGTTGGTACATACGATGCTTATGATTAATCTGGTCCTGACTTAAATCATCTAATCCTCTCTTCCAAAGGCTGGTGGTTCAGTGATTAAGAGCAATAGTTACTAACCAAAAAGTTGGCAATTCAAATCCACCAGGTGCTCCTTGGAAACTCTGTGGGCAGTTCTACACTGTCCTATGTGGTCTCTATGAGTTGGAATTGACTTGATGGCAACAAGTGTCTCTTTCTTTTATCCCCTCTTCCAGGGCTTCCTCCCCGCCCCCCTACCCCGAGCCTCCTCTCTCTCCACAGAGCAAACTCTCTCGCAGGGAAAGGGATTTCAGGAGTGAACCAAGGGCCAGGGAGAAGCTCCTGAGGCTGCCCTCAGAGACAGCTGAGGCCAGTCCCAGGCTCACCTCTCATCAGGCCCGGGATGTCCCCGCCCTTCTTCTTCAGCTTCCCATAGCAGCCGTCGCAGACTTTGGCCATGCGGTCCTTGAGGTACTTCAGAGGGTACTTGTTGCGTGAGCAGTTGCGGCACACGATCTGCAGGCCCAGGAGGGTACACCTGTCCGAGGGGGCTTCGCTCCTCCTCCACTGCTCCCACCCCTCCAGGGAGCCAGGCCCGCCGTGGGTCCTGCTTTCCCACATTGGCAGGCTTCTGTGCACGCTCACCTGCTTCTCCAGCGAACCTGTGCACCTAACTGTGAGACTACACCTTTTCCTCCAAAGACAACCACCACTTGTACTACGTTGTTTGGCTGGGTAGTGCCAACAGTTAACATGTTAGGCTGCTAACTGACAGGTTGGAGGTTCAAGTCCAGGGGTGTCTTGGAAGAAAACCCAAACATCAGCCATTGGGAACCCTATGGAGCCGAGTGCTACCTGCACATACCAGGTTGTCATGAATCAGAGCTGATCTGACGGCAACCATCTTTCTTTTTGGAGGGTGAGATGGTGTAGTGGACTAGGCTGGATCTGGAGCCCTGGTATGAGGGCATCAGTAGGATGGGAACATTCACCCTTCCTCTTGGGGCTCTGAGCCTGACACTCAGTACCTGATGCACACACAGCTTGACTGTGGACCACTCATTCTTCCTCTACCCTAGCCCAGGTGCACCCCCAACAGGAGACCCACCTTGCCGCAGGCGTGGCAGTGATGGCGCCTCAGTGTGAGGGAGAAGTCGCAGCCGCAGTTCATGCACATCATGACATGTGTGACAGGCACCAGCGTGGGAGGCCTCTCCCCAAGGCTAACCCCCAGCCGCTCCCGCATCTGGAGCAACAGAATCATTGGGCCAGGGCTGTGGTCAGAGCCACTGGATGGGTGGCCTGAGCGAGCCTGGCCCATGGGTCCCAGTTTCCTTCTCTGTACAGAGTGTGTATGTGTGTGGGGTAAGGTGGGCTATAATTTTGTAATTCCCAAACTGTCCCTTTCTAATGTCTCAGGATGCTAACCTGGGGTTAGAAAGTGCATGACCATGAGCATGTAAATTGGGGTGCTATGCTCCGAGGTTGCACTGTGGCCACCCAGAGGTGGGGTGAGAGCATGAAGGGAGGGCAGGAGTAAGGAGGAGGTGCCAGTGCCCTCATAACGGTGCTGCAGGTCCACATGGGTGAGACTGATCCATCCTGGTGCTCATTTCAGGGAACCCTAGTTCTGAGGCTGAGTTGGGGGGCCCACACTGACCACTCACCTCCACGCTGTGGTGGAATGCAGCTAGGGCCTGCGCCTTGTAGTCCTCGGGAAGGGCTCTGTTCAGACAGCTGTACCACTCATCCCTCTCTGCACAGGAGCTGTGGGTACCAGCTGGTGTGAGCCATGGCATGTGCAGGGCTCCATGACCCCATCCCAAACCTCAGCCTTTCACAGTGCCTGGAATCTCACCTTCAAAGAACCAGGCAATCTGCCAGACAGACCCCAGCTTGATCTTGACCCCTCTACTGATGAGCGGAGGGCTATGGATAGTGGTTTGACCTCTGGACCTGTTTCTTCAGCTATAATATTGGAGCAACAGCAGTGTCTACCTAACTGCAAGTTGGCCATAAGGATGTGATGATGGGGTGACGGAGTGAATGGTAAAGCACCTTGTAGAAGCAAAGGCACTATGAAGGCTCAGGGGGTTCTCTGGCCTCTCAGAGTCCAAAGAGGGTGCTGTGGGCTGCCTGTCACACAGGAGGGATGGGGTGATCGGAGCTGGTGAAGGTTTCTCCTCATCCTCATTTTCCCACATAACTTCACAGATATGTACTCATGCAACTAACAGGTTTTCCAAGAACCCATCCTGTGCTTAGCAGGGTTTCCTGAGTGGTCAGTGACCCCCATGGGGCAATGAGCTGCCCTGGACGTGGGACAAGGGCACTGCATTGCATGCAGGGTGAGAATCCTCACAGTGTCCACCAGGTGTCGCCCCTACCCTTCAGATTAGTGTGCAGTCTGACCCTGGCGGCCTCAGAAGAACAAGGGAACAGTCTAGCCTAAGGGTGGCTGGGTTTGGTAAAACTCCTTCCTTCTAGCCAAACTCAAAAAACAAATCAAACTCATTGCTGTTGAGTCTAATTCCTACTCATAGAGACCCTACAGGACAAAGTAGAACTGTTCCATAGAGTTTCCAAGGAGCACATGGTGGATTTGAGCTGCCAAACTTTTGGTTAGCAGTTGTAGCATTTAACCACGATACCACCAGAGTTTCCTCCTGCTGGCCAGCAGAGGCCAGAGAGGCTTGGTGGGCATTTAGCTGCCATGTTCCTAAGTGGAGCCATCTAGGTCTGACTGTTCCCTGGGAGCACTAGCAAGAAGGTGACCCACCTGTTGGCGACCAGCTCCTCCAGGCCACTTGCCAGAGGGCAGTGCCCCTGCCTGGGGGAGATGGACAGTCCCACCTGAAGGCTGGAGTGTGGCCAGATACCACTCTCTAGCTGGGCAACCAAAAATGACACACTGGGCCTCCTCATGCCCCTGACTTGACCAAGAAGCGAAGACAGGCCATTGAGTCCCCCCAGGAAACCCCTCCTCCAAATTGCTAACACACCTTCTAGCCCCTGGGGCAGAAGACTGTGGTGGATGAGACCTCTGAGTCCCAGTCCTGGGGCAGCCCACAGTCCTGCCTCACACAGCTCTAGGGACCCTCTAGCTAGGCCACAACTCCTCATCCCTGAAAGGGGCTACGACCCCAGCCTCCCAGAGTGCTGACAGGATCAGAAGAGGGGCCATCTGCAAAATACTCACCACGCTGCCTGAATCACTGCTACTAAACTACTGTAAAACCTGTAAAAGTCCGAATCTGTGTACAGTGGAAACCTGTCAGAGACAGAAAACTCAAATACTGCCCACCAAATAGACAGCAACAGAACAGTGGTGCCTGCACGTTGTCAGAGGAGGAATACTTGGGAGACCCGGAAAACCGTGGCGGTTCTGTCAAGTTTTGGCTCTCACAGGTTTACCACATTCTAACACTTGCTGTTCTGCCTTATAGCCAGGTTACAACTCTCCTACCAGCCTGTGGGCGCCTCCCGAGCTAAAACATGGGCTCAGTGTTTCGTGTTCTCAGCCAAGGACCTGGCACTGGAGGGGTGCATCTATGAGAGTGAGTGTGACAGGGTGTGTACATCAACCTCCACACACAGGCAGGGTAGAGCTTCCGCTACGGACACCTCTGCTCACCCCACAGTCACACACTGGCAGAGACACTGGAATCCAGTCCCTATGTCCTCCATGTCCTGCCCTGATGAGGACAGCGGCCCCCATCAGGGTCCATACCACCTGGTTTCTGAGCACCCAGGAGCTTGCCTTGCCCTCAAAGAGGGAGCAGGGGACACCGTAAGTGAGCTATGTGGGATCCGTGGGTAACCTGAGGGACTGGAGGCAATGCAGACACTTCTGCTACAAGAAGTCCTTGGCAGGTGCAAATGGTTAATACGCTTGGCCACTAAACACAAGGTTGGCAGTTTGAGTCCACCAAGGCACCTCAGAAGAGTAGCCTGGCAACCTATCCCCCAAATCAGCTACTGAAAACTCTATAGAGCACAGTTCTACTCTGATGTGTACATGGCACTGCCATGAGCCAGGATGGATTTGACAGCTTTTTTTTCCCAGCAGGAAGGCCACATTTTCTTCTCTCTCAGCCCTAAAGCTGGGAAAGATAGATGGAAGAATGTTCATGCCTGTTTCTTTATTTCTGGATTGCTGTAAAGACTCAATAATCTGAGAAGAGAGAAACTGTTGATGACATCAGGTACTGTTACTGTTATATTTCAACAATGGGCTCTAGATGCCCCTAAAGTTATATGTACAATGTTATATGCATGCACATTTTTTCTGCAGGGTGAAGCCACAGTTCTATCAGATTCTCTAAGAGGCCTGTGAACCCACAGTTAAACTCTACAGAAGAAAAGAAAAACTCTGGTCCCAAAGGATACCGAAATAAAAACGATGACCTATCCAGCAATTTATTATTCCAGACTTTTTCACATTTTGCCATCCTATGTCCCAGCCCCTCCTTCCCACTTCCCAGTACCTTGCAGACAGGGTCAGGCAGGAGTCAGAAGTCTCAATCCTTAGAGCATAGGGCACTTTCTCTAGAACTGGGCGGCTGACCTGAAAACCAACAGCGGCCCCCATCAGGGTGGGGAGGAAAGGGTGGCCACAGACAATTCCTCTCCTGGAGTCACTTCCCCTCTGAGTTGAGTTTCCTCGTTTGTAAAGGGCAAACTTTTCTCTGAGAGCAGAGCCTGTGGGTGGGCCCCAGCTGCTAATATGGCCCTCTGCCACCCCCATCATTCCCGGGAAGACCACCGAGGGGCTACTGTCAGGGCCCAGCCTGCGCTGCCTTTGGGTGCATGGGCATGCTGGGCATGCTGGGCATGTGACCACCAGTGACCACGATCTGCATGGCCTTCTTTAAAAGGCTCCTCAGTGGAACCTTTGGTTAAAAAGAACTATCCTCCTTGCTAGGAGAGGTGCTTCTGTCTTCCCCTTCACCTACAGGGGTGAGAGACCCCAAATACCTTCTCTAGTTCTCATCATCCCCACCTCAGCTCTCACAAATGACACCGAGCCACTGATACCTCCTCCCACCTCAGTGTTCTCCTCTGACCCATCCCCACCCTATGCCTGAATTAAGGTCCCCAAGTCTTATTAACCCTTGAGAATACCTATCACACAATGAGACACCATGTCCCCCTGACTATGATGGCTGCTACCAGAAAAAACAGAAAGCAACAAGTGGTGGCAAGGATGTAGAGAAACTGGAAACCTTGTCCATCGCTGGCAAGCATGTAAAATGGTACAGCTGCCACGGCAAACAATTTGGCAAGTCCTCCCAACACAGAAGTACCCCATGACCCACCAATACCCCTTGCAGGTATACACCCAAGAGACTTGAGAAAGAGGACTCAAATGGATAACCAATTTGTCAGCCCATGCTCATAGTAGCCGTATTCACAGTAGCCAAGAGGGGGAAACAACACGGGTGTCCATCAACAGATGAACGGATAAACCGAATGAGGTCCATGCACACAATGGAATACTACTCAGCCAGGAAGAGAGATGAAGTCCTGACGCCTGCTGCAACATGGTAACTGTGCTGAGTGGAACAAGCCAGTCACCAAAAGGACAAACAGGGCATGGTTCCACTGATACGAAGCATCTACAAGAGGTAAATTCAGAGCAGCAGAAAGTAGATTCCAAGTTACCAGCGGCTATGGATGAGAGGAATGGGAAGTTAGCGCTTAATGGGCTCACACTCTCCACTTTGGGAAACAGACGGTGGTCAAGATTTTATAACACTGTGGGTATAACCAGTGCTGCTGAACTGGACACTTAAAATGGCGAATTTTATGTTACATATTTTATTTTACTACTATTAAGCTATAAAGAGTCCCCATTAGCTCCCACTATCCTTGTCCCTGGGACCAAGTTGCTCTGAGCTAGCCCCACGTGACCAGGCCCCTCCTTCCCTCTAGTCTCACCCACAAGACTTTCTGCTGGCTGTCACTTCTCTTACCTTTGGTTCCAGAAATGCTGAGCAAACCCTGCTTGCTTCCGACCTTGAAGCCTTTCCTCAGACATTTTCATCCTGCTCCTAGAATGCCCTCCTCTCTCTCTCACTTCCCTATTTGTTCAAACATCACCCACTGTAAGGGACTGAGCTCCTCTTCTCCAGGAACTCTTCTTGACCTTCCCCTCTTCCTGGACTACCCATACCTGAAACTCACTGTAAGCCAGCATTTAGCACTGTTTCCTCAGGGCTGGGGTCTTCACAGCTAGTCTGCAGGCTCCTGGAGGCTGGGACACTGCCTCCTCCTCCCCCTCTCAGTACCCCCATGCCCGCGGTGTCCTCCTCCCAGGGGGCTCCCCACATGCCACCCCAGGGGCCTAGCCCCTGGCACTACCTTCATGCTGGCTACCACCAGCGTGTTCTTCAGCCGGTACTTGCCGTCCTTCTGCGGGTACGTGTAGAGAAGCACATCGCTCATCTGGGAAGAGGGAACACCCAGTCAGAAGGCTCTTGTTCTGGAAAAGTACACTAGGATTCCGTTTGTGGGGCAGTCATGGGGTGTGAAGACAGCTTGCACGTCCACAGGGTAATGAGTACGTGATAGGTAAAGGAGCAGCCAAGAGTGGACCAGAGAAGCCACCTAAGCCCCTCCTGCTCTGCCCCACTGATGGTGACAGCAGCTGCCCTATGTCAAACAGCACCCTGTGTTACAACACGAGCCCCTTCTCCATATCCCACTCCTATAAATAAATGCTCACACCTGCAGAGAGTCACATAAAGACGGTTCACAACAGCTTTACTTGTAACAGCCCCAACCTGAAACAGCTGAACTGTCTATCAGCAGGTACGGGATGACCAGCCTGGGGTACATTCCCGCAATGGAATACTCCTCAGCAGTCAAAAGGAACCAGTGCTTCTGCTTAGCTCAAAGGTGTAAGGTCTAAAGGACACTGTCACCCTCAGCATGGTGCAGAGGTGGTCAATTGCAACCCTGCCATTTCAGCTGAACCTCCAACATGCTGACAGCAGACAGAACAAAAGGACACTCGCGATTGGAACACATTGATATGAAGTTCCAGAACAGGCAAAACTCATCAACAGTGGCAGAAATCAGGCCAGGGCTTGCTGGGGTGAGGGCAGTGACTGAGAAGGAACACAAGGCACCTTTCTAGGGGGCAGAGATGGTTCTGTATCTTGGGCCAGATTGTGGCAACAAGACGATACACATTTGCCAAAACCCAGAGACGTGCACTTTAGATTGGCGCCTTAGTTTGTCATGCTGTGGTGGCTTGTGTGTTGCTGTGATGCTGGAAGCCACACCACCCTTATTTCAATATCAGTAGGGTGGCCCATGGTGCACAGGCTTCAGGGGAGCTTCCAGAATAAGACAGACTAGAAGCCTGGTGACCTGCTTCTGACCGCAAGCTAATAAAAACCCTATGGGTTACAATACAACAGTGGCTGGTACAGCGCTGGAAGGTGAGCACCCTTGGTCGGAGGACATTCTAAATACACAGGGGTCACAATGAACTTGAGCGGGTCGTACAGGACCAGGCAACATCTCGTTTTGTGGGGTCACCATGAGCTGAGACCACCTGGAGGGCCGCTAACAATAGCTCCAAAAGTGTAGTTTAAGAAGGAAGGGAGGGAGGGCAGGAGGGAGAGAGGAAGGTGAGAAAGGAGCACGGAAACTCCTTGAGGGCGAGGGTCCAGGGGGTCCTGCTCACTGCACAAGGGCTTGGCTTATAGGGGGTGCTCCGTGAACCCCGGTGGAATGACCAGCTGAAGCTCACCACCTGTGCAGGGAGGACAGTCTCACTGCTCCCTCAGGAGAACGCACTAATTAATTCCCAGGTGTGAAGTCTGACAGATGATGCTGTCACCCTCAGGGCAGGGCACGGGCTGTCAGTCCTGACCCTGTTCCCCCTGTGTGGCTATGGATAAACCCTTTACCTGCTCCGAGCCCCAGCTTCCTCCCATAAGAAATGGGGAGCACCCCATCCTCATCTGAGCACAGATGGCTGAGGCAGTGGCCACCACTTCGGAAGCTCTGTGGGCAGGGCAGCCCATCTAAGCCAGGGGCGTGCAGAGGAATGAGCAGGACTGTGCATCTGTCTGACCCAGAGTAGTAACTCAGGATGGAGAAGTCCCACCCTTCCTGTCTCCCAACACTGCACTCAGGGGACAGATGCATGGGTCCTTCCAATGCCTGCTCTCTAGGAGCCCCAGGGTGGCAGGCATAGTGGGAGACCTGAGTGAGCTCCAACCTGGCCTGGATGCTGACCTGCCATGTGGTCTCAGGCAGTCCCTTCCTGCCTCTGGGCTACATTCTCCCTAATGGGCCTGGGTTAGATCAGAGGTCAGCAAACGTTTCTGTAAAGGGCCAGAGAGCAGATGCTTTCCACCTTGTGGGTTATCTGGTGTCTGCTGCGGTGCTCCACTCTGCCAGGGCAGTACATCAGCAGCACAGACGCTATGTAAGCGAGAGGGCACGGCTGGACCACAGGAGCCTCTGAAGCCTACTTCCGCTTGTCCCACTCATAACGACAGCAGTTGCCCTACATGCAATACTCACTCTGCGCCAGACACTGGCATGAATGATCCCAATGAACTCCTGCAGCAATCCTATCAGGCAGGCACCATCATGACTATCCCCACTTCACAGATGGAGAAACTGAGGCACAGAGGGGCTGGGCAACTTGCCTGAGGTAGTAGGTGGTAGAGCCAGGGCTCCAAATAAGTCATTCTCTTTTGCATGTGTATGTGCTGCAGGTGCTAAGGGAGATGTCTTGCAGTGAATCCTGGCTCTAATCGGGATGAGTGACCAAAGCTGGTCACACAGCCTTGCTCGTGAGCCCCCCTCTTTTGACACAGGCTGTGTAACTCACCGGTGCAGTCCCAGCCTTTCTGCCACAACCCTGGAGTGCCTGTTGCCATGGCAACTGCCATGAGCACCCTGAGGTTTGCTGTTCAGGACCCGGCTTTCCTAACTCTGCTCTCTCCTGCCTGCTTTAAAGCACATGTTTAACAGCCCTGTTATGGCTAGAAAACGAGTTCTTCATGCAGGGCAGGGGCTTCCCACAATCACAAGCCACAGTGAGCAGCCTGCCTGCCAGCTCTGGGCAGAGGGTGCTGGGGACACGGTGTGCACTCACCTTTCCACAGCCTCACCAAAACCCTGGTGCACTGGGGACAGGTGCCTGGATTTTGTTCTCCAGTTCTAGTTATTTTAGGAAACTGGCACCTTAGAAGGAAGAAAGATTCTCCCTCAAGTGTATTCACTGTGGCGCCCCCTGGTTCCTGAAGCTGTCTGTCCATCCTCCTGTCTACCCCATCCTAGTATTTACAACATCTACTCAAGGCAGGTCTTGTGCTAGGACAGAGATGAGCCCAGGCTCTGACTCGGGGAGCTTGTAGCACCATAATAACAAGGCTGTCACCATCACCACAGGGAGAGTTTTGCCAGGATGGAGGCTGGACTGGTGCTGGTATGGGAGAAGGCAGACGGGCTGCTTGTAAGAGGTGACATCTGAGCATTTCAGAGCAGCTGGGACTAAGAGTTTTAGGCAAACAGATGGAAGTGCTGGGTGAGGACAGATGGGGAAAAGTGAGAGCATCTCTGCCTGGCATTTATGGTCCCCATGAGAGGGACAGGGAAAGGCCAAGCATGACCAGAGGAAGATGCTAGATGGGGGATGACTGGAGGATGAAGCTGGAACTTATGCTGATCCACTGCCCTTCACATGCTTCCCCATGTCTTCAAAAAAAGAAAAAATAATCCCAAATCCATTGCTGTTGAGTTGATTCCAATTAACAAATGACCCCACAGGTCAAAGCAGAACTGCCCCACAGGGTTTCCAAGAAGCAGCTGGTGGATTTGAACCGCAGACCTTTCAGGTAGCAGCTGATCTCTTAACTGCTGCATCCCCAGGGCTCCAAATCTTCCGAGAAGCCAACAGCCACGTTTTCCTCCTGCGGAGCAGCTGGTGCATTCAAACTACCAGCAGCCATGCACTTCACCATCAGGGGTGCTCCTGCCTTTCCAGGGGGCATCATTTCCCCCATTTTCAAGAGAAGAGAGCCTACGCCCCTAGAATGAAAGGGACCTGCCTGTGGTCTCCCACTGGGAGGGTCAGTGCTGAGATCTGAACCCAGCGTGTCTGCCCCCAAAGCTGGAGCTCCTCATCCTCAACCTGGGGGAAGCACCCTTTCCTCCTAGGGAAGGAGGACTCGAGGGAACCTGGGTGTGGGTTCCAAACTTCTGTGGGGCTGTGCATGGGGAGACGAAGGCTGTGCAGCCCATGTGGACAGGCATCAGAGAAGGGGAACATTACCACTAATCTGTGGCTTCTATGTGCTAGGCACAAATGGCCTCTCATTTAGTCCTCAAAACCATCAGTATCTCCACTTCCCTCACCGGAAACCTGAGGCTCAGACATCTGTGTGACTTGTCTGAGGGTCACTGAGGGATAAGTGATCAGGTCAGAGTCTAGCCAGCTAGGTTTGGCTCACTACCACATGTTGTTAGGTGCCGCAGAGTTAGCCCCAACATAGAGGGACTCTATGTAAATTCACAACAGAATGAAACACTGCCCAGTCCTGCGCCACCCTCACAATCACTGCTCTGTTTGAGCCCACTGTCGCAGCCGCTGTGTCACTACACCTCACTGAAAGCCTTCCTCTCTTTTGCTTACCCTCTACTTGACCAAGCATTGATGTCCTTCTCCAGGAACTGGTCCCTCCTGATAACGTGTCCAAACTATGCAAGAAGTCTTGCCATTCTTGCTTCTGAAGAGTATGCTGGATGAACTGCTTTTAAGACCTATTTGTTCGTTCTTGTGAGAATCCACGATATATTTTTCACCAACACCATAACTCAAAGGCATCAATTCTTCCGTCTTCCTTACGCACCGTCCAGCTTCTGCATGCATGAGGCAGCTGAGAACACCGTGGCTTGGGTCAGGTGCACCTTAGTTCTCCAAATGACATCTTTGCTTTTTAACACTTTTAAGAGGTCTTTTACAGCAGATTTTCCCGGTGGAATACATCATCTGATTTCCTGACTGCAGCTGACCATGAGCACTGATTGTGGATGCAAGGAAAATGAAATCCTCGACAGCCATGAAGTTGCTTATTGGTCCAGATGTGAGGATTACAACATAGACCTCCCTAAATTCGGGGAGGCAGCTTTCTCCTCAATAAAACCAGTTTTCAAATACTCAGACTCATCTGCCCTAGAAGTCCCTGGCTGGTGCAGCATGCTTGGCTATGAACTGAAAGTTTTGAGTCCACCCAGATGTGCCTCAGAAGAAAGGCCTGGTGATCTGCTCCAGAAAAACAAGCCCCTGAAAACCCTATGGAATATAATTCTACTCCGACACACATGGGTCACTGTGAGTCAGTCAGCTCGACAGCAACTGGTTAATACAGAACAAGGGACCCCAAAGACTCATGACAGGGCACAGACAAGGCCCACACACCCAGGAGGGATCCTGGCACACAAAAGACCAATAGGGAGATGCAGAATGAATGACTGCTAGGACAGTGAGCTTCGCATCACCAGACGTACATGAGCTGAGGTCAAAAAACTACCCGGAGATGGTGAAAAAGTTTTGGAAACATACAGCAGTGACCACTGCAGAACACTGTGAATATGATAATACCATCGAACTGTCCACTTAGAAAAATGAAAATGGCAAACTGTATATTATCTATACTGAACACAAAGCTCCTTAGAGAAAGGGCTGCAAGCATTTGTTTGGAACTTTAATATTCTTTTGAGAATTCTAATTTGGCCTGTGCCCTGAGATTTCTTTCTTGGGTCCTCCTGGGGCTCCAATCTCCTCTTGTCTGGAGTTCAAGCTCCCCTCGTGTTCAGCACAGGCCAGGCAGTGTGTGGGGATCTTCACAGGAGTGGGGAGAGAGCTGTACTGGGGGTGGGGAGCAAAGAAAGGAGGCTCAGTCTGGTTTACCTCGTGGTTCCTACCAGGTAGAAGGGTCCGTTGAGCCTGGGCCTCAGAAGAGGAGCCACAGACGCCAGGGCACCCACAGGCAGCCACAGACTCCCCCTTTCTAGCCAGGCTAGGGACTTCTGAAGCTCCCGTGACTGGTGAGCTCCTCAGTACCGTCAGCCCTCACATGGCCCTCTCTGGTCCACATGGGGCATGGCTGAGACTGGTCTTAGGAACGGGAGACTCTTGGCAGTCAAAGATTTCACAGATTCATAGTGGTCCCCCAAACACACCATGCTTCTCTCACCTCTGTACCTTGTTTAAGTTGTTCCCTCTACCAGAAATGCCCATCCTTGGTGCACCTGACCAACTCCCATCCTCCCCCTTCAGGCCTTAGAGCTCAGATATCGTTTTCTCCAGGAAATACATACAACACCGAGCGCAGGGCATTGCTGTTGTTAGCCCCTGCTGACTCAGTCCCCAGCTGACGGCAACCCCATGCACAACAGCATGAGATGCTACCTGGTCCTGTCCATCCCCTTGATGGGCTGCAGGCGGAACTGCTGGGATCCACATGGTTGCCACTGGCTGGTTTTCAGAACAAGATCACCAGGCCTATCTTCCTAGTTCCATCTGGAGTCTGGAAGCTCTGCTGAAACCTCTCTGTCATCACAGCAATAGGCCAGCCTCCACCGACAGACACACGGTGGCTGCATCTATCTGTGAACAGAACTGGGTCTCCCGCGTGGGGGGCCAGAGTTGTACCACTGAACCCCACCAGGGCCTCCTAACTCAGTCCACAGCACCCAGGAAACACTCCATGAATGTCATGTCAGCTGCTGCTATTACGTTGCTCACTTTCTTTTTATTCTGATTCTCCTTGGTCCTCTCTGCTCACCCAGCTCCCTGCAGTTCCCTCCACAGCGTCCTTGTGACTTCTTATTTATGACTGTCGAACTGTTTGCTTCTCCCCTTGGACAATAAAGGCTGAATGTAACTTTTCTCTCTTTGTTTCCAGCAGAAGGGGCTCAGCAAACATCTGAAACTAAGAAAGGTCTTATATCCAAGCTCACAGCCCACTGACCATCAGTGTCTAAACGACTCTACCCACAGACGGTCTGAGGAAGCTGTCAGAGGGCGTCACTCGCTACTGACAACAGCACAGAAGGACAACAGGAGGAGTAGAAAGAAAAACTATAATCAGCAAACAGAACGTACAAAGCACAGCAACTTGGGGTCTGCGGTGACAAGCTGCTTCCAGCTCAGCAGTCACAGAGGTTGGTAATGCTGTGCTCCATGGGCACAGACATTCCCTGCTATTCAAGGCCCCAGCTGTAAATCATCAAAAATGTGAAATTACTTTCAGTCTCCTGTGCAGAGGGACAACTGCTCAACTGGGGTCACAATCCTGGTCCCCTTCTGGGGCTCTGCCAACGACATGCTGGGGACTTGGCCAAGTCAGCCTTCCTCTCTGGGCCTCGGTTTTCCCACACGTGAAGTAAGATGGTTGGACCAGACAGCTTTTCCTCATTTAAGAATTTCCTAGTCTGCCGATGTTGAAGGCAGAGACATGGGTAAAATACATTTTAGCAACATTCCACTCAAAATCATTGTAATAGTAGATGAATAACGGTTGTGGTTTCCAAGGGTTCTGCTCTCATCCCAGAGGTTCTGTTCTGCTTTACTCTGCCTCCCTCCCTCCCGGCTATTCCTGAGTGTGGCCCTGAAAAGTTTCAGAGAACCTCACAGCCCCGAGGACATGGTTTGCGGGCGCAGGTACTTACTAAAAACAGGTGCCGAGGGCGTCTATTTTTTCCCGTTACTTTCATCAGCGTCCCTTCCTTCACAAACTCCTGCAGGAAGAGAAGCAAATCTAGGCGACCAGGCCAATTCCCCGAGCTGTCCCATGGAGCGAGTATGTGTGCTGGGGGCAAGGGAGAAACATTTCCCTCATTGCCAGGGTCCGGGGAGACAGACGTCTTTGGGTGAAGAACTTCAATTATAAATGTCCCCGGAGTATCAGAGACCCGCTTGTCGGTGAATTCCCAGCTTCTAAGAGCTGCTTCATGCATGTGGGAGCAGCCACTGAAGGCAATGAGGCCTCCCGGCCTTCCGGGGCCGCTGTGCCATGTACTGTACCAAGCTGCAGACACTGTTCTGGCCAGAGTGGGCCAAACAATGACTCCTTCTCTGGTCTGACAGCACTAGGAAGGTAATGATTCACAGCAGAGCCTCTGAAGGTTTGGTAAAACACCTGAAGATCTGTGAAGAGTTGTTGCAGGCCCCTTGTTGGAGGATTGCTTAATATTTACCGTACAACAGTAACCTAGAACAGAATATCCTAGGCCAGTGAACTCCAGGTGAATTTGGAATAACATCTCCTGAGCACAATCTTTCATCCTTTTATTTCTCATATTTCATGACCTACATAGCAGGTAATGAACATATTTCTGACCATTTACTGGAAGCTTAGAAGTAGGTAAATCTGTCTCTTGAAGAATGCAATTTTTAACATGTTTTGTTGGGGTTCTCAAGGGAAGTGTTTTCCTGCTTTCCCAGCAAATCTAAGAAGTGCTGAACCCAAATGGCATACCCAGAGAGCAGATGGGTGTGTGGAAAACCCCAGCGGAGGCAGCCGATGGGTCTGGGTGAGCCCCACAGGGCCAGCGCCCCTCCCTCCCTCCTTCCATGAGTAAACAGTACCTGCAGCCAGGCCTGTCTGGGGCCAGCCCAGCTGAACAATGGGGCTTATCAGAGCCCTGCTGCCCGCTGGCCAGCCCACCCGCCCAGTGCCCCTGCCCAAGGCAGCACTCACCCTTCCTGGCTGGAGGAGATCCCCTTGGCCTCGGACGCTGTGCTGAATGTGGACCAGCTTCTGCAGATTTTCCTGTGGGCAGGAGCAGGGACAGCGGGAGATGGTCAGGCCAAGGGGTCTGATCTCCTCTGCAGGAGGTGGTAGTGTTTCTGTTTAGAGGAGGGAAATGAAGCCCGGAAGGGCCTTCTCAAAGCTCACCTTGCATCAGCACCAAGACTGGGACCAGTGCCCAGCTCTTACAGGAAGCCGACTGGCTGTCCATAACAGGCAAGTCCCTCCAAGCCTCGGTCCTGCTAACTACCACCTTTCTGTGCGCCATGGTGTCATGGATGGAATTGTGTGCCCTCAAAAATGTGTGTTGCAATTTGGCTAGGGCATGATTTCCTGTGCTGTGTGAAGTGTTCCTCCGTGTTGTAAACCCTGCCCGTATGATGTTAATGAAAGAGAATGGAGGCAGTTGTGTTGGTCGGCAGGTCAGTGAGTAAGACTGCATTGTGCCTTAAGGCCATCTTTTGATATATGAAAGAAAGAAGCTGGCAGAGAGATTTGGGGACCTCATTCCACCAAGAAGTAGTGCTGGGGAGCACAGCACATCCTCTGGCAAGGATGTCCCTGCACCTCAGAACCCCCCAGTCCAGAGGAATACTGATGACAAAGACCTTCTCCTAGAGCCAACAGAGAAAGTCTCCCCCTGGAGCTGATGTCCTGAATTTGGACTTGTAGCCTACTGGACTGTGACAGAATAAAACTGTTCTTCTTGAAGCCATCCACTTGTGGTATTTCCGTTAAAACACCACTAGGTGACTAAGACACATGGGGGTGGTCAGTGGGTCTCTCTGTACTAGTCTAGACCCCTGCATGTCTCTGGGCCACTATCCCTTTGGAAGACCTGCGGCATTGGACTTCAGTAACCGGGGGTAACGAATCCTCAAGGCCAGAATGTCCCTCATGACTTTCAGCCCTGGGTGAAGCCTTGAAGGGACAGAAACTAACACAATGCAACAGCTTTAGAGGAAGCTGGTTCTGAGCCTCTTGATGCTTCATTGGTTAGAAAAATAAGTGCGCCTGGCAATTTCCCGTCAGTTTCTTGTTGCCAGATCTTCAGTATGTAAGGTGACACGTCTCCAGCTCTCATGAGGTACTTGAAGTGCTTATAAGGTAGCACACCCTCTCTGCACAGCACCCTGTCACACTAAAAGTAACCATCCTAACCACATATTGAACATTTGTGCACCAAACCCTGTGCCAGACACTTTATGTGCCTTATAACACCCAGTGGGACAGGTACTCCTTGACCTTATACAGGGTCAGGTTCTAAGATCAGCTAATAAGGTAAAAATTGTGTGTGGCTAAATCACCAGGAAAAGTCCTTTATGCTGTCCACAAGCATAAACCTAAACTATATAACACATTAAATGTATGTCACAGTTCTGCTCCTGCTTCTGATGCAGAAAGCTGCAAAAGAAACTTACCCACAATAACAATGAGAAAAAGGCAGATAACCTAAAAAAAAATCACAGCTTCTCTTAAGCCTATCCGAGAGCCAAGGTTACCAGGCAACCAACTAAATGGAATTCCAGAGAACCACAAGGCCCTTGGAAGGAGATGCTAGCATGGGACTGTCGCACCTCTGGTAGTACGCAGGAGGCAGAGGCAGCTGGCATAATAGAGAGTGAAGAGAAAGCAGCTAAAATGTTAATGAATTCGTAAAGGTCAAGTGTGGCTGGTGTAACGGTTTAGAACATCAGGGAGTCCCAGATATGAGTGACATCTAGACTCATTTGCAAGCTCTTTTCCATGAGTCTCTTACCTGGTGTTCACAAAGGGTGACTGGGGGCAGGGCAGGAGACCAGAAAGAGTTCCCTTTGGAGGTGTGGGCTTGCAGACTGCCACTGGAGGGGCTGGCACAGAACTCCATACACCTTCCTAGATTCCTCTCCCATACAAAACAAAAAGGCCTCGACCACTGGGGAAGTTTCAGGAAATGCTCCTAACCTCAGAGCCCAGGCAAACATTCTAGGCTTCTGGGGAAAAGGGAGAAGAAAAAGCTGTTTGCCCCTAGAAAAAACTAAAACCCACTGCTGTTGAGTCGATTCCGACTCATTGTGACCCTTATATGACAGAGTAGAACGGCCCTATCGAGTCTCCTGGTGGATTCAAGCTGCCGACCTTTTGGTTAGCAAGCATGGCACTTAACCACTATGCCACCAAGGTTTCCATAATGAAGCCAAGGAGATTTAATTAATATTTCCAAGATGTCAGTTCTTCCCACTATGATCTACAGATGTAGTGCAGTACCAATCAAAATCCCAGCAAGTTATTCTATAGATACTGACAAACCGATTATAAAGTTTACACGGAAAGGCAAAGGACCTAGTATAGCCAACAGAATACTGAAGAAGGACAAATGTGGAGGACTGACACTACCTGACTTCATAGTTGCCGTAACGGTTCAGGGATCAAGAAGTGTGGTTCTGGTGGAAAAAGTGACAAACAGATCCATGAAACAGATTAGAAATCTGAGAAATATATCCTCACAAATACAATCAACTGATTTTTGACAAAGGAGCAACAGCAATTCAATGGAAAAAAAGGTCAGTCTCTTCAACAAATGGTGTTGGAATAATTGGACATTCATATGTAAAAAATGAATCTACACAGAGCTTACACATTTCCCAAAATTATCTCAAATGGATCACAGACCTAAAAGTTAAATGCAGAACTATACAACTTCTAGAAGATACCATAGCAGAATATCTAGGTGACTTTGGGTTTGGCAATGAGTTTTTAGATACAACACCAAAAGAATAATTCATAAAAGCAAAAGTTGGTAAACTGGAATTTAATGAAATTAAAAACTTCTACTCTGCGAAAGACACTGTTAAGAGAATGAAAAGACAAGCCAGAGACTGGGAGAAAGTATCTGCAAAATACTGTATCCAAAATAAACAAGGAACTCTTAAAACTCAACAATAAGAAAACAAATAACTCAATTTAAAAATAAGCAAAAGATCTACACAGACACCTCACCAAAGAAGATATACAGATAGCAAACAGGCAAATGAAAAGATGCTCAACATTACATCATGAGGTGACTGCACATTAAAACAATCAGGTACCACTACACTCCTATTAAACAAACAAAAAGCCCACTGCCATCAAGTGGATTTTGTTTGACTCATAACAACCCTAGAGACTGGAGCAGAGCTGCCCCCACAGAGTTTCCAAGGAGCACCTGGTGGATTTGAACTGCAAACCTTTTGGTTAGCAGCTGTAGCATGTAACTACTACACCACCAGGGTTTTCTTAGAAGGGAACAGATCCAAAACGGTGGCATTACCAAACGCTGGGAAGGATGGGGAACAATTGGGACACTTATGTCCTGCTGGTGGGGACGCAAACTAAGACAGCCACTTTGGAAGACAGTCTGCAAGTTTCTTACAAAGCTAAACATAGTTATACCTGTGATCCAGCAATCATGCTTCTAGGTATTTACGCAAATGAACTGAAAATGCATGTCCACGAAATAACCTTCATACAAATGTTCACAGCAGCTTTGTTCATAACTGCCAGAAACTGGAAGCAACCCAGATGCTCATTAACAGGTGAATGGATAAACAAACTGTAGTTTATCCATACAATGGAGTATTTGAGAAAAAGAAGCAAGCTACCAAGCCACAAAAAGATCGAGATGAACCCGAAATGCACACTGCTAAGTGAAACAGCCAGTCTGGAAAAGCTACATACTCTGCAATTCCAACTACATATTGTGGAAAAGCAAAACTATGGAGACACTAAAAAGATCAGCGGCTGCCAGGAGTCCAAGGGAAGAGGGCGGAATAACTAGGTAGAGCTGGGGAGCATTTTAAGGGCATGCCGCTTTAATGGAGGATACATGGCATTGGGCATTTGTCAAAACTACTGAACTGCACAACACAAAGAGTGAACCTGAACATAAACTATGGCATTTTGTTAATAATAATGTATCACTAATGGGTCATCAATTATAGCAAATGTATCACACTAATGCAAAACATTAACAACAGGGGAAGCTACTAGGCAGAAGTGGGGGGATGTGGGAACTTTACTTTCTGCACTTTTTTTTTCACTGCAAACCTAAAACTGCTCTAAAAAATTAAGTTATTTTAAAAAACGGAGTGGGAAACTACATTCACAGGAGGAGCCTAGAATGACCTATACAGTAACGGATTTGAGTTGGAGGCACTGGTAAGAAGTCAAGTTTAGGTAAATACAAATACAGACAGTTACATACAAGGTCGGACAGTTTGATTGTTCTAAGTGCTACATACCCCACTGCTGAATATCACTACAGTCACCTTCAAAGTACTCCCCTTGGGAAGCTATACACTGACACCAGCATCTAGTCTGCCCTGCAAAGGAATTCTGGAACTCTTTCTGTAATGACCATTGCTCACAGTGGCAAGTTCGCAAGCTCAACTGTCTGTGAAGGAGTTTTTAGCCAGTAAACAAATAAGTGTATCGGAACACTGTCTCTACTCACCTGATCTGGCCCCCAGTGACCTTTCTCTTTACCTGAACATAAAGGAAATAGTGAAAGGAAGACTATGGGTGACATTCAGGACATCAAGGGTAATACAACAGCTCTAGTGGCCATCCCAGAAAAAAGAGTCCCCGAGTTGAAGGGTGGACTAGGTGATGGTGTTAGTGCATAGCTTCTCAAAGGGAGTCTTTCAAAGTTGACTATGGTGATACTCAGCAATGAGGCTATTTAGCACTTTTTCTGGTATGAGTTTGTGAACTTAACTGGCAGTCCTTGTACAGAAATATCTACAGATATGCCAGGGGTTAGTGCCCACACATGTGCTTCTTGTCTATTAGCTAAGGGGACCTAGAAGAAATGGCACTCCAGTAGAATGGAGCACACCTAGTGCTGGGTCTTGGTTTCTAGTAATCAAAAAACCAGGTGCTATTGAGTTTCCTCTGATTTATGGCAGCCCCATATTTGCCAGAGTAGAACTGGGCTCCACCGAGTTTTTAGTGACTGATTTTTCAGAAGCAGATAGCCAGGACATTCTTCCAAGGTGTTTCTGGTGGACTCACAACTCCAACCTTCCAGTAAGCAGCTGAGTGCTTAACCATTTGTACCAGCCGGGGACTCCTTGGTTTCTAATACCATTCTCCAGTGAAAGGAACTAGAGATCTCTGTAGAAACGGCTGATTCCCGAATGGGGGCAGAAAATACAAAAGATGAGCCTGGGGCATCTTACAGTGCCAGAACCTAAGGAAGTGCCCTTCTACTCTCCAAAAAAGGAAAAGAAGGCAAATGCCCCATTGATGGGGGTATGTAAAAGGGACACAGGAGCCAACTTGTCAGAGCTTCAAGTGGTCAGAGCTGGAACGGTATGAGGAACAAAACGAGAAGCACAATAGTTGGTTATGAGCAAATCTATGAGCCCAGATTTACATAAATACATGATTGAATACCTTAATACATGGAGAAGAAGAGACAAATTTTCCACACAGATGAATTCCAAATAAGTTATATAGATACTCCACCCTAAAACATGGGCTGAGCATAGTGACTGCTTTCCAAAGAGTAGAGAATGGTGTTTCAATCTCCTCCTATGCATGTGCAAGCTGGACAATGACTAAGGAAGACTGAAGAAGAACTGATGCCTTTGAATTATGGTTCCAGCAAAGAAGACAGAATACCGTGGAATGCCAGAAGAACAAAAAAATCTGTCTTGGAAGAAGTACAACCAGAATGTTCCTTGGAAGCAAGGATGGCGAGATGACGTCTCACCTATTTCGAACATGTTATCAGGAGGGGATCAGTCCCTGAAGAAGGACATCATGCTTGGTTGAGCAGAGGGTCAGTGAAAAGGGAAAAGCTTCAATGAGATGGACTCACACAGTGGCTGCAACAATGGGCTCAAGCTTAGCAACAATTGAGAGGGCGGTGCAGGAGTGGACAGTGTTTTGTTCTGTTGCACGCAGGGCTGTTAGGGGCATGCAGCTGGTTCTGACTGTTGTGCACAGGGTTGCTATGAGATGAAGCTACTCAAGGGCACCTCACAACAACAGAAAGGGAAGAAGAGGAAAGAGAATGTAACCTTACAGTGGAAAAACCTGACAAACACTACCTTGGCCAGAGGATCAAGGTCATTATCAACAGTGACAAGTCACGTTGACAGTACGTTACCCTTGATACGGTTTGATGAAAATGGCACTTCACCTCTATGATCATCTTCTCAAAACCCATAATCCTAGTCTGATGAGGAGAAGAGCACCAAATTCCAATTGAGGGGCATCTACACAGTATCTGATCACACTCATCAAAACTGTCAAGGTCATCAGAAGCAAACAATGTCTGAGAAGTTGTCACAGCCAAGAGAAGCCTAAGGAAAGGAGACATGACAACTGAATGTATATGGTATCCCGGATGGGATCTTTGAACAGCAAAAGGACAGCAAGAAAAAACTAAGGAAATCTGAAAAAAGTACGGACTCAGTAACATATTGCTATCAGTTCAATAATTGTAACAAACGTATATCACACTAAATTGGAGCCCTGGTTGCACAGTGGTTAAGAGCTTGGCTGTTAACTGAAAGGCTGGCAGTTCGAATCCACCAGTTGCTCCTTATGCATCCTGGGGGCAGTTCTACTCTGTCCTATAGGGTCTCTATGAGTCTGAGCTGACACCACAGCAATGAGTTTTTGGGGTTTTCAATATAGGATGTTAATTGTAGAGGAAACTGAGAGTGGAATAGACTTCATGGGTTCTTCTATTTTCACGATAATTCTGTAAATCTAAAACTGTCCTAAAAATAAAGTCTATTAAACAAACCCTGGCGATGTAGTGGCTAAGCACTACAGCTGCTAATCAAGAGGGCAGCAGTTCAAATCCACCAGGTGCTCCTTGGAAACTCCATGGGGCAGTTCTACTTTGTCCCATGGGGTGGAATTAACTCATCGGCAACAGCTTGGTTTTCGGTAAACAAATGAAGGTGAAGTGAGGACTTTTTCAGAAAACTGACATAATTGGGCTTTGCCTGTCTTCTGATACTCTCTTCTGGAGATGGATATTTTATTTTCATGTTACGGAGATTCTTGTTGTGTGCGGTTGAGTTGATTTAGACTCATAGTGACCCTACAGAGAAAAGGGCAAATAATGGCTAATTTGCTTTACCATTCTGAAGGCCTATCCTTGTAACCATCTGTATAATTTTTCTCCTTGGAAAAACTGCAGGGGCTTTGCCTGCGTTACTGAAAGTACAACTAAGCTACATCGACCCTGTTGAGCCAAGTCTTCAAAGGGGTTCTTAGTCTCAACAAATCAGGGAACCAATTCCAAACTTCCATTGCTAATAAAGCACATGCGGAACAGAAAAGCAGTCCCTCTCGAAGTCTGTGTGTGTCTAGGCATGTGAGTGGGTGTTAGGTGTGGGCACACAGATGTGGGCATTCATGCAGAGTGCACATGAAATTGTGGGTCAGAACCCACTGGGACAGGTATGAGGAAGTCTGGCCTGGTGCTCAAGAAAGACTGAGTTCAAACACAGCTCTCACATTCACAGACAAATGACCTTGAGCCCCTACAAATAGTTAACACACACAGCTGCTAACCAAAAGGCTGCAGGTTTGAATCCACCTAGAGCCTCCTTGGAAGACTCTCCTGATGGAAAATCACCACTGAAAACCCCATGGAGCACAGCTGATCCTGACACGCATGAGGTTGCCATGAATGGGAATCGACTCAGTGGCAGCCAGCAGGGATGGATGTTGGGCAAGGCTACTCTTCGCTCCAAGCCTCAGTTTCCCTGCTTGCAAAACTTGGCTAACAACACCTCCCTTGTAGAGTAACTACGAGGCTTAAAGAGTTCACATTTATGAAGCAGCTGGCATCATGCCTGGAAACAGCAAGTTCTCAATCGGGACAGCTGCTATTATTACTATCATGAGTACAAACGCTATGTGGGAGTCTATTCCCGTTGTTCCTGGAAAGCTGGTGAAGATGACTTTTGCTGTCACGTCTTACAAATGGTTCCCATCTATTCCCAGTCTCACATCAGAACATGAGGACCGAGGGTGGTAGGGGCTTTCCGGGGTCTCAGCTCTTACAGTCATGTTCCTAGAGCTCTCTGACCCCTATGTCAGAGCCAGCACTGTTCCGGTCATAGGTCGCCCTTTTGCATGTACTCGGTTTGGCTGCCAATACCTCATCCAAGAGAGTACGATGGTGGGACTTCAGACTGCGTAGCAGATAGGTGTGAGGGTCCCCTTTTAAATCAGTGAAGTCACAGAAGCTTGGTTCTTCCGCTAATCTCATCTCTGTCTTAGTTTCCTAGGTGAGGGCTTCTGGCCTTGCTGAATGCTGCCTCCTCCAGGAAGCTTCCTCTGGTCTTCAGACAATAACTGCCTTCTGAACTCCACTGCAGGGGGTACCTGTAGTTACAACTAAGCTGCATCTACCCTCTAAGCAAGTCTTCAAAGGGATTCTTACTTTTGACAAATCTGCAAACCCATTCCAAACTTCCATTGCTAACAAGTGTGGGAAACAGAAAAGCAGTCCCTCCGTAAGTCGGAGTGAAGGTGGTGTGGAGCTTCGAAGGCTTTCCAAAAAAGGACGAACGGCCCCAGCAGACATATTTTAAAAGGACTACTCTGGCTTCCAGGTGGAGAATGGACTGGCAGCCAGAAGCCAGAGGGACCTTGGGCAGTTGTTCCAGCAGGAGGTGATAGGGCCTAAGCTGTGTGTGTGGCTGTGGGGAAGGAGGCAGAGCCCTGAGCCAGCCCCCAAGAACACTAGGACTCCCAGGAACTCAGCTCTGTCTCTGGGTCAGGGCTGACTTGGATCTGCTGGCCACATCTCTCCCTGCCCAACGCTCATCCCAAGTAGGCCCAGCAACAGCTGTCGACAGCTGGCTTGAGGGACAGTGGGCTGTGGCAGTTCTTGGTGTAGCATCTGACCTCAGCCTTTGCAAGGAGCTTGGAAAGTGTTTGGCTGTAGGCTCCCCCAGTTTCTCCTGATGCACAGGCTCACCCATGGGACAGAGGACACATCCCTCCCTGACCTAGTTTTTAATCGTTGGAGGCAGAGATGGCCCAGGCCAGAGGGCAGTGTAGAGAACGCAGCTCACCTAGTGCTCTGTCAGGGTGCTGGGTCCGCAAACAACTTTCCATTTCGGCTGCACTGAATGGCACTTCACTGTATGCATAGCATGTCAAAGGGACAGAGCAGGGAGCTAGGTGGACCTGTGGGGAGGGACCTTAAGACAAAGCATGTCTGACTTGCTCTGAAAACAGTCCTGGGAAACTGGCCTATTTTTCCACACCCAGTTGGCTACAGCTTCAGCTCCACAGTCAGGGCTGTAGCCTGCCCTGAGGCTCCTGTCCGGCCTCTCCTCCCTGACCCTCTTGTCCAGCCAGCCCCGCTGGGTGACTCTCTGAACTGGGCCGCCTCCTACACTTCCTACCATCATGCCTTTGCCCCTGCCACTCCCTCTTCCTGGTGTACCCCTTCTGCCCTCGCCTCCTTGGCAGGTTTACACATGGTTCCTGGGGAGGCACCTCCTGCATCACCTCTTCTCACAACTGCCACCGGAAGGGATGCCTCTCTTCTCGGAACCCGCAGTGTTTTTTCTCTCTCCTCTCATGATGTTTATCAAAGTTATTTGTGTCTACATATCTACTGCTTCACTCAGCTGTGATTTCCTCAAGGGCTGAGATTTCTGTCTGATCTCTGTATTATCTCCAGTCCCTAACACAAGACTAGATACACAGTAGCTGTTCAAGAAATATTCTTGCCCTTGCTCTTCTGTGGTTGACTTGTGGTAAGGATGCCCTTCATTCTCTGCCACCACAAAGCTGAGTACTTAGTTCCTTGGCATACAGATCACCACTATCCCCTTCCATGCCCGGGGAAGACATCACTAATTGATTACTGAACTCTTTCCCACTGAGCTAGGGCTCAGTCTCAGAATATTTCCCAACACAGAGCTCAGGCACATTTACAGCTCAGTGGAACAGCATACAGGTGGAATCAAGTAACTATGGGAATCATTCAATTGAGGTGGCATGTGGAATAAAGTTTACCATCCCTGGCAGAAACCCAGTGAACCCCTGATAAATATTTAACCATAAAGAGTCACACAATGTCAGATTCAGACGTGTACTTTGAGGGACCACAAATTTTAGTGGTTCTCTAACTTTTACAGGTGTCACGTTTACCTGGGGTGCTTACCAAAAATGTGTACCCTTAGACCCTACCTCCAGAAATTCTGCCTGGATAGGTTCAGACCTGTAAGTGTGTCTAGGAATCTGCAGTTTACAAAGCCCTCCAGGTGCTGATGCAGACAGTCTCAACCCACAACCGGGCAATACCGGGCGAGTCTGTGCACATTGGTAGCTACCCTCACTGCTCAAATGGGGAACCAGAGACCAAGAGAAGGACATTCAGTACCAAAAGTTGCACAAGTGTCATGCCAGAACCCAAGGCTCTTTGCAGGGTCCCAGGAGACAGACAGTTGCCTGTAGCCTCCAGGAATTAGTGTACCTGAGGAAGTTCCAAGGCAAAGGCAGAGGAGGGCCCTGGAACTTCCCCCTAAAGAAGGTATTAATGCCCCTAACTTACCCCTTGCTCCATGTTATCATTGACATGGTCTGTCACTTTGGAGATGAGGGTCAGTGCACCTGCAGACAGAAGCAAAGCAAACGGCTGGGCTGTTTAGGGAGAAGCAGTTTAGCTGTTGCTGTCCTTGCCACTTCCCTGGCCATGCTGCGCCCCTCCTTCCCCCACGTTCCCTGACACCGCTGCAGCTGTAGGACCTCGTATGTGGGTTGTCATCTTATTCTATGAAAGGTCAGGCCATTGTCTAGGTGACCTTGACAGTGATTTGGCCACTCTGGGCCCCAGCTCCCTCCTTGGATGTAGACTATGTTAAGATGGGACCTGTCTGGCAGGTAGGTCCCCCAGGGACAGCCACATAGAACTGGGATGGGACAGGGAGACAGGTATGCTTTTCAGACCTGGCACTACTTCCTGTCACCAAATACTGGTCACCCCTTTGTCCTATTTCTAGACATCAGGCATCTCAGGGACTCCCTGTAGTCGAGGTGAAGAGGGAATCACCTCTGAATATCCAGAGAAGCCCCAAAGAGTTGATACCCAAAGCACACCTAGACTCTGTCCTGGGCTTGGGAACCAGTACAGAAAGCAGAGCTGGGGGAGACAGCCCCAAAAGGGAGCGCATCCCCTTCTTCCTGGGGCATGCCTGACTTACCCTGAGTGTTCTCGTACTCAGCAGAGTCCGGGCAAAGGTTATTTAAATAGTCTGTAGGCAGGAGAAGAGTCAAGAGTCAGTTATGCCCTGGTGAGGGTAGCCCCTCCTGTCCACACTATGGCTGCCCTCTGTCTCCAGAGATGGAATAAAAGTTCTGGAAGAATGGGGTGTCCAACCTCCCACCTCTGTAAGCACCATTACAATACACGTCCCCATGTACCCAGCACTCACGACTACCATCAGCATCACTGTCACCACTGCCAGTCATTCAATCACTCAATAAGTACCTACTGGGTGCCCACCGTATGCTTGGACCTTGCTATGCCTGTGAGACGCAATGGAACACCAACCTTCAAGAAAGACACAGTCTACTAGGGGAGATACAGATGTCAACTGCACAGCAGAGTGTGACGTGTTAAAACTTTAACACACATATAGCCACCAGGCTCTGCAAGGTCTGGTCCTTCTCCAAATACTACTTTCCACTTGACCCACTCCATTCCGGCCGTATCGACATGCTTACTATTTCTTGAACATGTTAAGTTTGTTCCTACCCCAGAGTCTTTGCACTTGTTATTCCCTCTGCCTGACACACTCTTTTTCTGGGTCTTTATATGGCTCATGCCGTCATTTCACTGAGACCTGTGTTCAGCATCACCTCCTCAGAAAGGTCTTCCCCGACCACTGTAGCTGCTACAGCAACCCTGCTTGTTACCTCAACCTGTTCTACTTTTCCTCAGAGTTCTTATCATTGACATATTTTTATTTCCTTATTCATTTGTCTGTTTCTCCTACTAGAATAGAAGCTCTAACACAAAGCCTGGTACACAGTAGGTGTTCCATAAATATTTGTTAAGTTAGGTGAATGAATTCTCTATCCCCTTGCCCAAGTGTATTTTCATGTAAGTCCTATCATTACTGGAAACTACATGAATATTTATGTGAGCGGTGCCTGACTTCTCCACTGAAATGTCAGATGCCCGGGGCAGGATTCTTTATCCTTTGAGAGATAGCTGAGTTAACAAGTCTGGAGCTCAGGACGCAGGTGTGGGTGTTTACAGCAGGTGCAGGTGGGGAGACGATGACATCTCCAGGGAGAGTTTGAAGAGTAGAAAGGAAGAGGCCGTAGCACTGAGCTGGAGGCACACTGACTTTATGGGACACCCAGCAGAGGAAGGGGAGGAAGAGACACTGTCAACAGAGATGCACAATGGCAGCATGAGAGGCTAAGCAACACGTGAAGAGTGTATCACGGAAGCCTGGGCGGGAAGGGCTCTGGGAAGCAGGAAGTAGTCAGCGCCAAAGCTACAGAGAGGTCAAGTCAGCCCAAGACTGAAATGTCCATTGATTTTGGCCATAAGGCAGGTTTTGGCAACCTTGACCAGAGCAGTTTTAGTGAAATGAGGAGCCACCTGGCTGAGACGGGGAGGCGATGCAGAATGGGGGAGCTTGGGGACAGGGGTGGCTGAAGGCACATGTAGTGGGTGGCCCCTGCAGCAGTGTTTCCAAGTGGGCTCAACTGGTGGGCAGTGGGGGTCCATCAAGCGCTCCGGAGGAGCAGAAGGGCAGGAAACAGAGCAACCCCCTCTCCTCCCTTCCCAGCAGCCTTTGCAGGAGGGGCAGGCAACATCACTCATCTTGCTGTCTTCTCCACTCCTTGCTCAGCTGCCTGCCCTCTAGCCAGCCCTCCGCCAACGTGACCTCCCGCGGAGCCCACCTGTGAGGAGCACTTGGTACTGGAAGAGACGCTGGACCACCTTCAGGAGCAGATGCTTCACACTCTGGGTACCTCCTTGCAGACTCTGCTGCTGTCGGAGAAGGTAGACAAACCCCGTCAGAGACCCCAGGCTCACAACATCTTCCCCGACAGCATCACACTTCTTCCTGGTCAACCTGAGCTTCTCCCCCAGCTTCCCCACCCCCAGAGAGTCTTCCCAGACCAGCACTGCAAGCTCTGAGTGACATACCTCTTCTGGTCCCTGCTTTGCTCCTAGTTTCAGAGATAGAGAAAAAGCCTACTAACCTAACACCCAGTGTGCGGCCAGTGTTGACAACTGCCTTGGTCACCCCAGTGTCTGGCACCGTAGGACAGGAAAATTGCCAGAGAGACCCTCACTGGCCACAATCACTCAGCTGTCATTGATGTCCCAGCAGGGTATGTCCTGGGTTCCCAGATTTTCCCTCCCGATGGGTCACCCTTCATTTCCCACGGCCCAGGTCTTTCTCTCAGATCTGGATGCTCCATCTATGTGCAGTAAGCTCTTCAGGGCCCACTGTCCCTCTCACATCCTTACAGCAGAGATCAGAGGAGCATGGGACCCACCTCAAATTCATGGACAGCAGCTGCCAGCCGTGGAGAGTGGAGGCAGTTCTCACCGAGCAGACCCAGGTACCGGTCAAACCGCAGAATGTGGGTGGCGTGGTGGTCGAACCCCAGCTCCCGAGCCAGGAAGACATCAGCTACCTTCTGCTGGCCCTCCCTGCAGCCAGAGAGGGGACGGACAGAAAACTCAGTTGCAAGTCCACCCAGCACAGCAGTTAGGAGGGTGGGTGTTGAAGCGATAGCCTTGGCTGTGAACCCTAGCTCTACGTTTCTCAGTGTGGTTTTACTGGGAGCAAATGACTTAACACATGGGTAAAATGGAGACATACATTACAGAGCGGTGTTTTGATCACCCCTCTCCGTCTCATGTTGGGAGACCTTGGATGATGTAAATGGTTACAGTGTTCACTCCTAAATGAAAAGTTGGAAGATCGAGTCCTCCCACAGGTGCCTGGGAAGCAAGGCCCAGTCATCTACTTCTAAGAAATCAGCCATCAAGAACCCTCAGGAGCACAGTTCTACTCCTGACACAATAGGGTCGCCCTGAGTTGGACTTGCTCTCGTGGCTAATCTGGGATTTTCGGTTTTCTGCCCATCTGGGACAACAGAATTGGAGATGGGGTTGGGGAAATGCTCACCAGTGCTCCAGCCTCTCTTCCAGCTCCTCCAGGATCCCTTGGTGAAGGTCATGAATGGCTGGGAGTTGGCTCAGGCCCAGTCTCAGCTCCTCGCTGGATAGGATGTCCCTGCCCTCTTGGTCCATCTCATCCAAGGTCTTCATAACAGCTCCATGGAAATCCTGAAACCCCAAAAGACCTGTTACTCAACGGCTAAGAGGCCTGAGCACACCTCCATCAGCTGGGCGCAGCCAGGTAGGTCCTGCCTGCACTCTGGAGCCCTGGCCTACACCAAGAAAACCTCATGATCTGGAGTCAGTGCATCTGAACCCAAGCTTTCTCATCCACATGACAGGGATGATGATGTGCACTTTGTGATCAGAGGGTTGAATTGACCCAGGCCCTGAAGGCAACTCATGGATTGTCACCACTTTTCTGTCAGTGGACGCTTGTTTGCAGCTGTGATACTGAACAGGTTCCAGATTAAGAAGAACCAGGAAGAAAGACCTGGTGATCTACTTCCAAAACTCAGCTATGGATGACAACAGTTTCACCTGCAACTGATGGAGGGGAGGGGGGACAGGACCCTGTAGCACTTCCTTTTTTTTTTTTAATTGTGCTTTAAGTGAAAGTTTACAGCTCAAGCTAGTTTCTCATATAAAAATTTATACACGCATCATCATGTGGCTCAAGTTGCTCTATGATGTGACAGCACACCCCTCCTTTCCACCTTGGATTTCCTGTGTCCCTTCAATCAGCTCTTGTCCCCTTCTGCTGTCTCATCTTGCCTACGGACAGAAACTGCCTATTTAATCTTAAGTACCTACTTGAACCAAGCAGCACACTTCACAAGTATCATTTTATGTCTTACAGTCTAGTCTAATCTGTATCTGAAGAGTTGGCTACAGGATGGTTTTAGTTCTGGGTTCACGGTTTGGGGGCCATGTCTTCCAGGATTCCTCAAGTCTCAGTCAGACCGTTATATCTGGTCTTTTTACTAGAATTTGAGTTCTGTGACCCACTTTTCTCCTGCTCTGTCAGAGACTCTCTGTTGTGCTTCCTGTCACAGCAGTCACTGGTGGTCACTGGGCACCATCTAGTTCTTCTGGTCTCAGGTTAACGGGGTCTACCCAACAGCACTTTATTCCACGGGATCACCAGGAGTCAGGTAACTCCACTGCAGCTAGCAACAGCGAGAGTACTGCACGCTGCTTCTAGCCCAGAGCTGGCCTTTAAAGCATGTTTATTCTCCCTCTCTGCTGGGAAGGTTTGGGGGAACACTCCTCCTTTCTAAGATGGATGAGAACAGGGGTGATTCCTTTTCTGAAGGAATATAAAGTTCCTGCTTCACAATTAGCCGTCTCTGAAGAGGTTTGTATGATGTGTTTTCAAAACAAAGTCTTCTCAAAACTTTTGTTTTCAAAACAAAGTCTTCAGAAATCATAGTGCATCCACTTCACACAGCACTGACCGGTCACTCAAAACAATGATGGTGACTATATGAAAACATGCTTAGTGCCAAAAGGAAACACAATGCAATATAAACAGCGGCTGTGCCAAGCATATAGGATTAGGAATTGTTCTTTTTTTCTTGATACTCTTTTCTGAAAATTCTGTACCATGATTGATTTGCTTTCAAAATTGAAATAAATTTCGTAAGTATTAAAATTAGAAGGAAGGTAACATTTCTTTCAGGGAGTTGTGGTGGCTCCGTGGTAGAGTTCTCGCCTTCCATGCAGGAGACCTGGGTTTGATTCCTGGCCAAGGCTCTTCATGTGCAGGCACCACCCATCTGTCAGAGGACACCTGTGTGTCACTGGGATGCTGAACAGATTCCAGGAGCTTCCAGACTGTGACAGACTAGGAAGGAAGGTCTGGTAACCTACTTCTGAAAATCAGCTAGTGAAAACCCTCTGGATCACAAAGGAACATCATCTGGTCCCCGGCGGGTGGTGGGGATGACTCGGGACTGGGCAGTGTTTTGCTCTTTGGTGCATGCAGTGGCCAAGAGCTTGGGGCTGACTCAATGGCAGCTAACACCAAGACTTCTTTCTCACGACAAAAATACTTTATTTTGAAACATTTCTGCTCTTGCACGAGGCCCAGCTCTATAGTTTTAAATACACTGAGGCTCCTGAAACTACTTTGAATTGCAGAACAAAGCCAATCAGGAAAATCTCAGGGTCATGGAAGGAATCACCCGTACGTGCTCAGGTAGGATGTTCACTCTGCCTTGTTTGCGTCACTCAATGGGAGACTCATTACTGGATAGCACAGTTACTTCCACTGTTGGACAGCTTTCACCGCTAAAGGTCCGAAGTGGAAGTGCCTGAGGGGATGGGCCACTGCCTCCAGGAAGCCCTTCTGGTCTTCTTTCCTCCCAGGTGACGAGAGAGGGACAGGAAAACCAGCAAGGAGGTAGGACAGCAGAGACAGAGGAAAAGGAGGAAAGAGAAAGAAAACAAAGAAGTAGAAAAAGGGGAAGACAGAGAGGGGGAAGGAAAGGAGGGAGGGAGAAGAAGAAAGAGGAAGGTGGGAAATGCAGGGAAGGAGAGACCTACAGAGACAGGGAATGAAAGAGGTGGAGTCTGAGATGCTCCTACTCTGCCCTTGACCATCTGCGAAGAGGCCGCCTGCACTGTCAGAGGACAGCAGATGTGGAGGTTACAGAGGCCTCTGCTTCCTGAACACCTCATCCTGTCCTGCTCTGACCTCCCGCCATGGTGACCTGCTCTGCCGGGAACTGGGGGGGAGGGAAATTCTGGGAGGGGAACCCCACCCTGGCTTGCAGTCTCAAGAAGGGAGGACGATCTGGTGTCTCCTGAGGCCAGCCCCGCACCAGCACAGCCCCTTGCAACCTGCAGGTCTTGGAGACTGTCAGCCCCATTCTGAAGATCAGAATTCTCAAGGGTCAAACCATGAACTAATGAGTTCAATGGATTCTTTAGTCTCAGGACGTGAGTGTCCTCAGTGGAGGCCACGTGTTTCAGCTACAATTAGAAACAGAATCTCCCTGTATGGAAGGCAGCAGAAGCTTCCTGAAAGCACGTTTCAGAGGGTGGAGCCAATGAGTTACAAGTGAGAAGCGGTGAGCATGGCAGCTAAAGGCAGAAGGTATTATTTCTTTTTTTTATAGTTTCTGTGTGTCTAATTTAGTGACACTGACTACATTCTCCAAATTGTCTAACTATTCTCATACTCCTTTTCTGATTTGTTCCTCCTCCCTTTAACATAAACTCACTGCCCCCTGAGGTTTCTATCTAATCTTTCTAGTTGCTGTTGTCAACTGGATCCCATAAGGAGAATTCTGAAAAAAGCATAATGCTCAAGGCAGACTTTTTTTTTTACTACTTAAGCTAAACTATTACTTAGTTTTAAGAAGACGTTCAAGATACTTTTAAGTTTTAAAGATTATCTCAGGGCAATAATTTCTGGAGTTAATTTGCTCTCCATGGCTCCAGCAAGTTCTGTAGTTCATGAAAACCGGAACTTCTGTTCTACATTTCCCCCCTTTCGATTAGCCTTCTTCTATGGAATCCCTGATCAAAATGTTCAGTAATGGTAGCTGGGTACCGTCTAGTCTGGTCTCATGGCAAAACAGACAGTTGTTCACGGAGGCAACTAGCCACACATTCCATATCCTCCTCCTATTCCTGACTCTTCTTCTATTGCTCCAGGTGAACAGAGACTGGGTGCTGGGTCTCGGATGGCCGCTTTCAAGCTTCTAAGACCCCAGCCATTAGGCTATGAGCTAGGAGACAGAAGAGATGTACTCAACACGTTATCAGGACAATTAACTGGGATGTTCCATGAAACCATGACCCTAAACCTACAAACCGAGAAACGAAATTCCAGGAGGTTTTTGTTACTTCTTATTTCCGTCCACAGCTGGCTCTGAGACCCATGGGTCTTTCTGAACCTGTAATAAAGGTTTTCTCTGCTGCCCTGGGCAGGGGAACTCTCCTATCCTTTCCTTGTGAGTCCCCATGTTTAGGACCCAGCCACCAGCCCTGCAGGTTCTTGTCATTGCTGGCATCCCAGGGAAACAAAGAAGATACTGGTATCCTGATCAGGACAAAGACCAATCTGACTTGGGTGGCTTAGTGACACAGCATTTTCATCACACTCTCTTATCCAATCTACACTGAGGTTCAAGCCCTGCTACCCTACAGAGGACTTATGTAACTCCGGGCAGGTTGTCATCTCTGTGGGCTTCAGTTTCTTCATCTGTAAAATGGGGATAACAGCACCACCAACTAGAACATGAGGTTGCTGTAAGGCTCATCCTGGTGATTAAAGTGGCTCTACAAACTGTAAAGTGCCATCTGCATGGTAGTGGTCATTTTATTTTACGGATGCCCTCTTTAGAGCAGGGGCCATGTACCTTTTGTTTCCAGGAAGAAAGGCCTGGAGATCCATTTCAAAACAGTCAGTCAGTGAAAACATCATGGATAACAACAGACACGGTGTTGAAAGATAAGCCCCAAGCATAGAAGGCACTCAAAATACACAGCAGACATAGCAACGGACTCGAGCACACTACTGTTCATGAAGGCGACACAGGACGGGGTAAGGTCTTGTTCGCTGTATGTGGTGCATCCATGTGCGGGAGCTGCCTCAGGCACCTAACAACAACTGCGTGTTTCTAACATCAAGCACTGTATGTGACACAGAGAGGGCGCTTTATCACATTTGCTGATGGACTGCCTACGGCATCCTTAGTAACAGACAAAGACAGTAAGTCATGGGAGAACCAAGACCAAGAACTGTCACCCTGATGTCCAGACCTAGAACACCACGGGCGCTCGTGTGAAGACAGAAAGGGAGGAAGGAAAAGACAAGCAAAGACAAGACTGATTCACACTCTGCTCTGGGGACCCTAAATATTAATTGCTCTGCAAGCTGGTTTCTCGTCTGTAATTAACTCTCACTGAATGGACTCAGTTCCCATGGGCAGGGTGGCCAGCATTAACATCACTCATTTAAAATACTATAACATGATTGGAACTGCTGCACACATCGTCCTGTAAACAGCATGTACTGGGTGGATGTGCAGAGTGCCAGCCACACCATCTATAACTCCCTGGAAAGTTCTTGCCATCTCAATAATTCTGAACCTGCATCCCTCCTGAAGACCCTGGCATCTACCTCAGAGGTACCCAGACCTAATCTCCTTGTTCCTTCAACAATGATCTCAGTGCCTGCTCTGTGCTGAGTTCTGAGAGACGGGGAGCAGGAGAGACCTGGTTCTGCCCTCGAAGACCCTGCAAGCTGGGGGAAAGGAGAGAGGACTAATGATGCTTCAACACACAGTTGTGGGTGCTGCGATGGTGGAAACATGGGGCTGTGGCCAATGAGAGGGAAGGATAGCCAATTTGGTTCTGGGAAAGCCTACTAAGGAGGCAAGAGCAAGTGTTCCAGACAGAAGGAACAGCATTTGCAAAGGCCCAGTGGTGGCAAAGAAACCGAGAACCTGAGTGTAGTCTGACCAGAGTGTATGTGTGAGTGTGTGTAAGAACACACATGTACACAGACAAGCAAGAAGTGCACAGCACCATCACACAATGATGTTGCAGGGTCAGGCATGGGACACATCATACGCGGCCCAGCAGGCTTTTTAAGGGATCTACTGTTTATCCTGGGTGATGGAGAACCACTGAAGGGTGTTAAGCAGGGAGAGCAATGTGACTAGATAACTGTCTCAGATTGTTCACTTGACTGCGCTGGAAACACAAACTGGATGTGACCAGTTGGGAGGCTGTTTCAGTTATCTAGGAGAAATGGATGGAGGCCAGAACTCAATGGTGGCCGTGGAGACAGATACAAGAAGGGAATGAATCAGGGACAATAAAGAAAAGAGCTGCCTGGAGGCTCCCCACTGCCTGCAGGACCAAGTCCAAACTCCTCTGGGTACCTGATGCCCCTGCCCCGTCAGCCCCATCTGCTGGTCATACTCACTTCCTGCTTATAAAGTTCCCTAGGTCAAGGCCTAGACAACAGACAAGTCCTTGTCAACCTGGAGAGCTGCCTATGTGTGACCTTGTGTGAACTGCATTACCTCTATGGACCTCAGTTTCCTCCTCTGTAAAATGGGGATACAAACACCTCTTTGCTTTCTGTCATGTTTTGGGAAGATGTGATCCCATCTCTGCTTCTCTCCTGCACCCAGCCCAGGTGAAGTGCTCAAACAATAGCAGGTGGTGCTGCCTGAGCACTCTCCAAGAAAGTCTTTTGAGCCAAGCACTTAGCAGTCATCCTCCCATTTAATCCTCAAAACATCCGTCTCCCTTTGCTGGAATGAAAGTCTAGAGAGATTAAGCAGCTTGCTCAAGGCTCCTGAGATGGTGAGATATAAACCCAGGTCTGCCTGACTCCAAAGCCCAAGATCTTTCCATTGTTCCATCCCAATTCCTCACTCATGGTTGGCCCAGAGAGAGGAAGTGACTCCAGAATCTCGGTCCATGGCTCTCTGTTCAACCTCAGAAAGTTCAGGACAGTCTGGTACACACCCTGATTGCCTCCCCTCATGAGAACCCCACTACTGGCTAACACAATTAATTCCACAGAGCCCAAGAGGATAGCTCTGGGAAGCTTTCCGGTCTTCTCTCCTCCCAGTGATGGACAGGACAGAGGGCTATAAGTGACGGGAGAGGGGCATGAAAAAAGGCAGGGAGCAGTCTGGGGCACAGGCCTGAATGTGAGGACGGCCCCTCTGCCTCAGGTTTCCCTGTGACGGAAGTGGGGACCTCACACTCAGGGATCTGGCCCTGGTCCCTCCTCCAAACATGCGAGGTAGAGTTTTTTGTGCCACACAGTGTCTCCATTCTTCAGACCCATCAGTGGATGGGTGGCCAGAAACATCCTCCTTCTGACAAAAGTCCAACTATTGATGTTGCTGCCAGAAGTCAAGTTGATTTGTTGGGATTCCTTGAGCCCCCTCCCTATGCCCCCACTCCAGGACCACATGACGGCACAGACATGAGCTGCCTGGTGATGCAACTTTGCTCAGCCCAGTCACTGGAGGGTGCTATGGAAACCTGAAAATCATTCTCTGTGGGGCAGGTGAAGAATTAACCATACAAAAATAAAATAAAATGAAGTGAACTTCACTAAAATATGTATAGATACAGAGGCCATCATTCATTGGTGGTTACTGGGGTGGAGGAAGGTGAGGAAATCATTCTCTAGATAGTAAACAAACAAAAAAACCAAACCCACTGCCGTCAAGTCGATTCTGACTCAGTGACCCTATAGGACACAGGAGAACTGCTCACAGGTTCCCCAAAGGGGCCTGGTAGTTCTAACCACCAACTTTTTGGTTAGCAGCCGTAGCTCTTTATCACTACACCACTAGGGTTGCCCTTCTCTAGACAGCAGACACTTGCTATTTTTGGTGATGGGAAAGGCAGCACCAAACGTAGGTGAAGTATTCACAGCTTGGCCAAGGTGAACGATGCCACCAAGAAATATAGTCTTTTCCATAAACAGTGCTGGGAGTATTGGGTATCTACACACAAAAGTATGGACATCCTACCTCCCACCACACACAAAAATTACCTGAAAACAGATAAAAAACATACATGTACACAACGTAAGACCTAAAATTACAAAACTTGTCATGGAAAACAAATAAATCTTTGCGGTGTTATATTAGGCAAAGCTTTTCTAGGTAGGACATAAAAAAAGCACAGGTAATAAGAAAGAAAAAGATAAACAGGACTTCATCAAATTTAAAACTTTTACTACTTCAAAGAACATTATCAAGAAAGTGAAGAGATCACCCATAGACATCTTGGTTAATGGACATAATGTAGCTCATAAAGTTAAGTTTTGTGTCTTAATTTTGAGAGTAATGTCTGAGGTCTTAAATGCTCGCAAACAGCCATCTAAGACACAACTGTTGGCCTCTACTCGTCCACAGCAAAACAGGAAGAAGGAACCAAAGACGTAGAATAAACTAGTCTATAGGAGTTACAGTCCACATGAGCTACCCCGAGATCAACAGAACCAGATGGTGCCGGGTACCACTACTGAACATGCTGATCAAGTCCACAACAGGTGGATCCTGACGGGACAGGAGAAAAACGCGAGACAGAACTGAAATTAGTAAAAAGTCTAGACTTACTGGACAGGTGGAGAGTGGCAGACTCTTGGAGATTACAGCCCTGAGATACTCTTTTAAACTGTGAACTGAAAGTAATCTCTGAGGTTAAATAACAAATTGACTCAGAAAGTAAAGCATATCACCTGTAAATACTGTACTCTTAAAAAATCACCTATGAGACCAAATGATCAACAATTACTTTACAACAAAGACGAGTCTGTGAGCCTGCAGGGTAATCAGATGAATGGAAACTGAACAACTAGAATGGAAACAGTGAGTGTTCATGCATTGTGAAGAATGCAAAAAATGTCACTGAACAACTTACATATAAATTGTTGAACGGGAAACTAAACTGCTGTGTAAATCTTCACCAGAAAGACAATAAAACATTAGAAAAAAAGACAATCCATCAAAAGAGAGAAAATCTTGCAAAGCATATACCTGATGAGGGTCTAGTATCCAGAATACATAGTTCTCTTACAACTCAGCAACAAAATGAAAAACCCAGCTAAAAAAGGGCAAAGCTTTGGCAGTTCTTCAAAGAGCTAAACCACCACACCACCCAGCAATTTTACTCCTAGGTGTATAACCAAGAGAATTAAAAACAAGTACTTACATATGTATGTCTACTGCAGCACTATTTACAACAGCCAAAAGGAAGAAACAACTCAAAAGTCCATGAACAGATACATGGAGGAAAAAAACGTGTTATATTCACACAATGGCTTATATTATTCAGCAACAACAAACGAAGCTCTGATATACACTAAACTGGCTGACCCTTCAAAATATTATGCTGAGTGAAATAAGCCAGACACAAAAGGTCCCACTACCACATGATTCCATTCATATGAAATAATCAGAATAGATAAATCCATAGATTATGAAAGCAGACAGGTAGCTAGCAGGGGAGGGAGGCAGCAAGCAGGGAACGGAAGCTTTATGGGTATGTGGTTTCATTCTGGGGTGATGAAAATGTTTTGGTAGCTGCATAAAGTAGGAATGTACTCAACGCAACTGAACTGTTCACTTGAAATGGTCAGTTGCAAAAACTATTTTACTTTTTTTGGTTGAGACTATACATAGCAAAGCATACACCAGTCTGACAATTTCTACATGTACGTTTAGTGACAGTAATTATATCCTTCAAGTTGTGCAAACATTCTCACCTTTTTTCCTGTGTTGTTCCTCCCTCATCAACATAAACTCATTGCCCTCTAAGGTTCCTATCTAATCTTTCCAGTTGCTCTCGTGACTTTGATCCCATATAGTTCTTAAAAGAATGTAACGCTCAAGGGAGACATTCTTTACTAATTAAGCTAAGCTAATGTTTGGTTTTAAGAAGACTTCAAAGATATTTTTTGGTTTAAATTTTAAAGATTATCTCGAAATTCTGCTCTGTGTTTCCCCCTTTGGGATCACCATTCTTCTGTAGAATCTTTGACCCAAATGTTCTGCTCAGTAATGGTAGCTGAGCGTCACCCAGTTTTCCTGGTCTCATGGCAAAGGAGGGAGCTGTTCACGGAGGCAATTACCCCACATTCCACACCTTCCTCTTATTCTTGACTTTCCTTCTTCCTCTGTTGTCCCAGGTGAATACAGACTAACTGTGTCTTTGATGGGCACTTACAAGCTTTTAAGACCCAAGCACTACACAGTGAACTAGGAGATAGAACAGAAGCCCTAAACTCGTTATTACTGTAGGCCAGCTAGCTGGGATATCCCATGAAACCATGACCTTAAACTTCTAAACAAAGGAACTTAATCCTATGAGGTGTTCGGTGGTACTTCAGCAGCTACTCTTTTTCTTTTTTTTGGTCATTGTTTTACACATAGCTATTACAATATATGCCAATTCAATGTTTTTACAGGGGTACAACTTACAGAAAACAATTATCGACAATAATCAACTGTACAACTCTGCTCTTAATCACTGAGATTTTTCCATTACGGTTAACCTCCTTTTGCCCCTTCCTGGAAAACACTAATAAACTTTGATCTCTGTATATCCGCCTTTGCTTTTTATATAAGTGAGGTCATATGATGTTTGTCCTTTCATGACTGACTGATATCACCAGCATAATGTCTTCAAGCTCTGTGCATAACGCAATGTGTACCAAGCCTTCACTTCCTCTGCTGGCTGAGCAGCATGCTATTGTGTATGTGTACCACACTTTGTTGGTCCATTCATTTACTGACGGGCATTTAGGATGTCTAGCCCTTTTGGCTATTGTGCATAGTGCTGCAATGAAAACTCGTGTACAAGTGTCTTTCAGTCTCTGTGTTCAAGTCTTTAGGGTGTATACCTAGAAGTGACTTGTTGGGTCACAGAGGGTTGCTATGAGTTGGAACTGACTCAAGAGAAATGAGAATGGGTTATGGTAGTTCTATTTTGAGGTTTTTTCTGAGGATCCCCCCCACTGTTTGCCGCAATGGCTATAGCATTTTGTATTACCAGCGGCAATGTGCAAGGGTTCCAGTTTTCCCGTATCTTGATCAATATTTGTTTTTTTCTGTGGTTTTTACTTTTTAGGCTTAGTCATCCTAGTGTGAGTGAAATGATATAGCACTGTGGTTTTGAGTTGCATCTCTCTGATGATCAATGACGTTGAGCATCTTTTCACGTGTTTGGGGGCCATTTGAATGTCCTCTTTGATGAAATGTCTATTCAAGTCCTTCGCCCATTTTATAATTGGATTATCAATCTTTTTGTTTTTAAATTGTCCTAGTTTTACGTGTATTTTGAATATTAAATTCTGACTGGATATATGGCTTCCAAGAAACTCTGGTGGTGTGGTGGTTAACAGCTACACTTGCGCACCAGAAGGTCAGCAGTTCGAATCCACCAAGTGTTCCCTGGAACTCTACAGGACAGTTCTACTGTGTCCTACAGGGTTGCCATGAGTTGGAATTGACTTGGCTGCAAAGGGTTCGGTTTGGGTTTTGGTATACGATTTCCAAAGATATTCTATCAGTCAGTAGCTTGTATTTTCACTTTTTTTTTTTTGGTAAAATCTCTTGATGAACAAAAGTTTTTAATTTTTTTGAGGTCTCATTTATTTATTCTGCCTTTTGCTATTTGTGGTTTTGCTATTTTGTTAAAATCTAGGCATCATAGCATTATCCCTGCTCTTTCTTCTATGAATTTTATGGTACAGTTTTCATTTAGGTCTTCAATCTGTTTTGAATTTGCTTTTGTTTATGGTATGAGGCATGGATCCTATTTCATTTTTATGCATGTGGAAATCTAATTTTCCCAACATCATTTACTAAAGAGAATTTTCTTAAAAATGGTCAATTTTGTGTTACATGAACTTCAACCTCAGTTCAAAGGATACAAAAAGACATTTCTCCAAAGAAGACATATGAATGACCAATAAGCACATGAAAAGATGGTTAACATCACCAGGCACTAGGGAAACGCACATAAAAACCACTATGAGATACCATTTTACATCTACCAGGATGGCTATTACAAAAAAGACTGAATAGAAACAAGAGTTGTCAAGAAACTGGAGAAATGCAAGCCCTCATACACTGCTGAAAAACAGATAAAAAATTCTTGCTGTTGAGTTGACTCTGACTTGCAGCAACCCTACAGGACAGAATAGAACTGGCCCACAGACTTTCCAAGGAGCACCTGGCAGATCTGAACTGCCAACCTTTTGGTTAGCAGCTATAGCACTTAATCACTAGACCACCAGGGTTTCTGCAGGTTACTCTTTGACTCAGGGATTCCACTCTCAGGTGTGTATTCAAAATAAATGAACACACACGTTCACACTAAAACCTGTACATGAACATTCACAGCAGAACTTTCGTAACAGCCAAAAATGAGAAAGAATTCAAATGTCCATTAACTGACTAATGAATACACAAACTGTGGATTATCCACACAGTGGAATATTATTTGGCAGTCAAAAGTAACGAAGTATTGATACACGCTACATTGTGGATTAGCTGTGAAAATATTATGCTTAATGAAAGAACTCAGCCACGAAAGTCCATAAATTGTAAGAACACATACATATGAAGTGTCTAGAATGGCCAAATCTATTGAGACAGAAACTGGATTGGTAGCTTTGCTGAGTGTAGTCAGGGGGTGGCTGTGGCAGTGGGTAGGAGAAGGAATGGACAGTGGCAGCTCAGGGGTGTGGGGTTTTTTTGTGCAGAGTGATGAAAATGTTCTGAACTTGACTGTGGTGATGGATGCACAACTTTGTGAATATACGTAAAGTCACTGAAATATACACATTAAACGGGCATGTGAATTTGTTCCTGGTAAGCCAGCCAAGTTCCTGATAAAGCTGCTTTAAAAAATTGAACAGGAAAGTCACGGACTGGGAGAAGGTTCACAATACATTTACTTGACATCCAGAATATTCAAAGAACTACAAATCAATAAGAAAAAGACAGATCACGTGATTAAAAAAAATAAGCAAAAGATACTCGTCAAAACAGGATTTCCAAATGACTAACATACAGAAGATGCTCAATTTCATTTATCAGGGAAACACAAATTAAAAACACAATGTGAAATCACTAGACAATCACGAGAATGGCTGTGATTACAAAGAATGACAACACCAAGTGTTGGCCAAGTGGCAGACTAAATGCTATTCTCAGACACTGTTGTGAGATGTCTTCGGGTTAAGTCTGACTCACAGCCATGCCATGTGACAGAACAGAACTGTCCCATAGGATTTTCAAGGCTGTAATCTCGACAGCAGCAGATCCCCAGGTCTTTCTTCCATGGAGCAGGCGCACGGGTTTGAACTACCAAACTTTCAGTTTGCATCTCAGCACCTAACTATGGGATACTTTCTCAATTCTTTTGGGAAAACCATTGGGCAGTTTCTAATAAAGTGAAATCTATTTTTACCTAGGGGCTTGGGCAGCCACATGGTTACAAGCTCATCTTCTAATGAAAAAGTCAGCAGTTTGAATCTACCAGCCACTCTCTGAAAATCCTTAGAGGTAATTTTACTCTGTCTTGTAGGGTCACTATGAGTTGGAGATGACTACACAGCAGTGGGTTTGGTGTTTTTGGTTTTATGCTTACTTGTGGCTCCGCAATTTTATTCTAGATAAATACTGAGGATAAATGAGTATACATGTTCCCTAAAAGCCACACAGATAAACGTTCATAGCAGCTTTTCTCATACTAGCTCAAACCCAAACCACCCAAATCTCCAGCAGCAGGCACAGTGAGAAATAAACTGTGGTATGTCCATTCCGGGGGATACAGCCATCTATGAATACCTGGGTGAACCTCACAGACATCATACGGAGCTTAAGACACCAGACACAAAAGAGTACATACATACTAATTCTGTTCACATGAAGTTCAAGAACAGGACAAACCAACTGATGACAGAAATCAAAACAGTAACCTCTAGGAAATGGCAATGACTGGGAAGGTAATTTCTGGGATGCTGGTAATATTCTCTCTGAGTGATGGCTACAAATGTATGCATATATATAAAAATTTGAGCCATAGCCTGAAGATCTGTCTACGTAACTGTATGTAAATAAAAAAAACAAAGAAGAAAACAGTTCTTGGGAGTGCCTGAGGCAGAAGGATGGGCAAGGGTTTGGAAGCCCCTCTGTGGCCCCTCCTGCCCTTAAAGCCAAGTTAAACACTGGTGTGCACAACCCTTCAAGAGGTAGTCTAGCATGCCTCTGCAGCCTTATAGCTCATGTTCCTTCGTATCAGTGGTTCTCAAACTTTATGTATTGGAAACATCTGCTGGGCTTATTAAAACAGGCTCCCTGAAACAAAACAAAAACAAAAGCAAAACCACATACAGACTCTGGAAACCCACATCCAAAGTTCTGATTTGGAAAGTCTGATATGAGGCCCAAGAATTGTGTATCTCCTAAGTTCTCAGGTGATGCTGATGCTGCTGGTCCAGGAACCACAATTTGAGAACCACAGGTCTAGATAAATTCTCGCACAGTGCCCAGGTTTAGCAGAGGTGGAACAGAACCCAAACTCTGGCGTCTGCCGCGGTTTGAACCAGAGCACCTTCACTTCCATCATATTAGGGTTCTGACAAAAATTTCATTTGAAGATACGGTTCCATAACTAAAAACTTCTGAATCTCACCAGCCTACAGGACCAAGAAGGAGATTTTTCAAAGCCACATAGCAGTTCTCCCCTAGATGCTGACACTACAGAGGGAAAGAACCACATGCCTGGTGAGAATCGCCTCTGCTGTCGTCTCAACAGCTACCGTGCTCATACTTTCAGATATGGGGAGCTCACTCCCTGGACACCTTGGGGCTAGAAAGCAAGCACATCTCACGCTGAACTCAACTTCCCCTCTCTCTGATTCTCCCAAACACCAACATGCTTGCCATGCCCTGAGAAGCCCAGCCAAGACTCAGAACAGAATTAGGGTTCTCCTCACTCAATTAAAAATGGTATCTGGGTGTCGTCACGGACACAAACTACATCAACAGGTAACAGAGAATCACACTGTCTGCCCTTGAAGAGCACGAAAGTCTCCTTGGCCTCACCTTAACTTCCCCAACAAAACAGGCTGTTTGGGGCTAGGTCTGGGTTAACTGTCCAGTTCCCCAGCATCAGCCACTCCTACCTAACTCATCAGACCCACCTTCCCTAAACATCCTTCACTGTATCTGCCTCACTCAAATCCTCAAGGCTCCTAAACTCATGTAACTCCGTCTTGAAACACTTTGAGACATGGCATTCAAGGCTCTCCCTGAAGACTGCCTCTCTGGTCACTTCCTGTACATCCTATACCCCCAAGCCTTTGCTCTCTGAAGCCCTCCATGTACTTGTTCCTGCTATTCCTACCAGGTGGAAGAACTGTTCCTATTTTATGCTCCATTCAATGTCCAGCTCAACATCACCTCCTCCAAGAAGCCTTTCCTGATTTCATTTCCTCCAGCTCACACTGATTCCTTTCTTCTAGGGCTCTTGTGTCATCTAAGTGTACTATTCTACATGTATTTATCTCCTTCCCTTCTCAGGACTTTTCAAACTGCACAGCTTTGGCCCCACCTACTAAGGAGCCCAGGTGGTACCGTGGTTAACAGCTCATCTGTTAATCCAAAGGTTGGCAGTTGGAATCTACCAGTTGCTCCTTAGAAACCCTATGGGGCAGTTCTACCCTGTCCAATGGGTCGCTATGAGTTAGGATCAACTCAGTGGCAATGAGCTTGGGTTGGGTTGGGTTTGGCCTGGCCCTACAACTCACTGGGTGTATGACTTTGAACAAGTCATTTACTTTCTCTGAGACTCAGTGTTTGTGCTGTCCAACATCTGAAAACTATTTACTGATCACATACTATGTGCAATTAAGTGAGATAATACACACAAAGTGGCAAGCACACAAAAGGAGCTCAACAAATGCTCGCTGCCTTTCCTGTGCTCCTCCCCTGCAGCCTCTTGCACACTTGACACCAACTGCAATGAGAAGCCAGCAGGCAGCTGGGAGAGGAGAGGGCATGGAGGAGGCCAAGCTGATAGTATGTCAATTTAGATAAAACAGCTCCCACATCCACTAATGGCAGGGTCACTCTAGCTCCTGCACTTGCCTCAATCATGTCAGCACTAAGGCCACAGCCAAATTAAACTCCTACACAGTCACAGTGATAGCAGACGGCTTTGTGACAGCTTCTCCTGGCAGAGTGAGCAGCCTCCCTCTATCCTAACAGCCTTTCAAGTGGGCAGGGTGCTATCTGTGGGACACACACAAAGGATCATGAAGCCATCAGTTTGCTCTCCAGCACTGTTTTTGCTCCTAACACCCTTCTCCTTGATGATCCCAGAGGCCCCGGCGGCGCAGTGGTTAAGCATTTGGCTGCCAGCCAAAAGGTCGGCAGTTTAAACAGGCCAGCTGCTTGCTGGAAACCCAATGGGGCACTTCTGCTCTGTCCTACAGGGTCACTACGAATCAGAATCAACTCGACGACAATGGGTTCGGTTTCTTTTTTCACTGGTCCTGGGGCTCCCAGCACCCAGATGCCTGCTGCCCAGAGTACCCTAGAGCACTTTCTTCACCTGGAGTGAAATCCCATCTGCTCCTGTAGCTTAAGTTTGCACCTCTCCGTCTGATCACCTCCAACTCACATCCCATGTCCAATCCTCTCAAACTTAACAAGACTGCCACTAAACTCGGCATCTGCCCAGGCTGACGCCCCCAAGCCTGACATCCCTGCACTTGCCATTTTAGTGTCAGCAACTCAGAATCTGGGGTCAGCCTGGACCTCCCCACTTCCTTACCCTGTAGCCAGTCAATCACCAAGCACAGGGCCCTCAAATCCACCTGTAGCATTTCATTTCCTTTATGTCCCTGTAACTCCAGTCTACCCTCACGTCTTATAGGGGTCACTTGAGAGCCTCCCCACAGTTCCCCAGGGCATTAACTCCAAACCCCAAACATGGCTCTTGGGCTGTCCTTGTTCTGCCCTTACCTCTCCATCGTCCGCTCTCATTGCTTTCCATCTCCCTCATAACATTTCAAGCTGGCTAATTTCAGTTTCAAGCACAACATTCTTCAGTTGACCCCTGGGCCTTTGCACATGCTGATTTCTTTGCCAGCTGCAACCCTTCTTCACAGCACCCCAACTGGCTGACTCCTCCTCATCCTTCAAGATTCAGTTTAGACCCCTTTTTCTCTGAGGATCCTTATCTGCCAAGCCAAAGCCATCCTTCTCTACCCTACCAAAAAAACTGAGTCAGTTGCCTCCCTTGAAGGCCCACAGCCTTGGTATGTCCCCCATTCCTGTACCTTCACTGTTCCTCTCATGCCTGTATCCCTGTCTAGACTGTCAGCTCCTGAAGGGCAGGGGCCTTCCCTTTGTGCACAATGAGTGGTACACAGGACGTACTCGAGATGCGGTGACTGACTCAATGAGTAGTACTGCAGGAAGGGCTGACGCCCCACTCACTCACTCCGTAGATACTTAACTGAACCCTGACTGTGCGTACCAGGCATTACAAGCTACTGGGAACAGGGACGCAAGTAAAGCTCTTTGCCCTGAAAAAGCTCAGACTTCTGTGAAGGAGACAGTCAGTAAGCCAGCATCTGGCAATAGAGCCCCAAATACATGAAGCAGAAACAGAGAACTAAAGAGAGACAGACAATTCAGTAACAGTGGCTGCAGATGTCAATGCTTCACCCTCAAAAGCAGCCAGAACAACTCGACAGAAAATCAGCAAGAATGCTAAAGTTTCAAACAACCAATCAGACTGACCTAGTGACATTCATAGATGTCACCCAAGAAATGCAGAAGACACATTCTTTTCAAGTGCATACAGAACATTCTCCAGGAAAGACGATCTGTTAAGACCACAAAACAAGTCACAATAAACTTAAAAGAACTGAAATCATGTAAGTAAACCCTGGTGGTATAGTGGTTAAGTGCTACGTCTGCTAACCAAAAGGTCCGCAGCTCAAATCTGCCAAGCCAGACCCTCCTTGGAAACTCTACAGGGCAGTTTTCCTCTGACTACAGGGTTGCTGCAAGTCGGTGTCAACTCAGCAGCACTGGGTTCGGTTTGGTTTGAAACTATATCATAAAGTATGTTGTCTGACCAACGTGGAATCAAATTAGAATTCAACAACAGAAGGAAATTTGAGAAATCCACAAGTATTTATAAATGAAACAACACATTTTTAAAATACTCTATGGGTCACAGAAGAAATCATAAGGGGAATTAGAAAGTTTTTGAACTGAATGAAAACAAAAATACAACACAATTAAAAAAACAAAACACAACAAAAGCCAAACCCATTGCCAACGAGTTGGACAGAGCAGAACTGTGCCATGGGTTTCTAAGGAGCTCCTGGTGGATTCAAACTGCTGACCTTTTGGTTCGCAGTCATAGCACTTAACCACTACACCTCCAAGGTTTCCAGCATAAGTAAGGAGAAACATAAATGAGAGGCTTTCAAACAGTAAAGAGTGCTATAAAGGAAATAAAATGGAGAGGGAGCTAGAGAGTGGAGCAGAGAAAATGAGGCTGGGGGTCTTCACCCTCCCTGCATCCACACCCTTGCTGTAGCCTCACGTTGGAGATGGCAGATTCTGGCCCCTTGCCCTTGGGCCTGGAGACAGTACTTGCTCTGGCCAATAGGATGTGGGCAGAAGTGATGAAGTGCCAGTAGTAAATTGAGTCCTAGAAATCCTCTGGTTTTCCTATTTGCATTCTTGCCATTGCCATGGAAACAGCTGCCCCGGGTACCTGCTGCTTCCCCTTCAGCCCAGGCCAGAGAATGCATACAAGAAGCAGATTCATTCAGCCCAGCGCAGCCAACTCCAGTCAACCCAGCTTCTCCCGCATCTAGGAGTGCCTAATGAGATGGAAGCAGATGTTGGCAGGTCGACTTTTAAGGAAAGCTTTTTCAAGAGGTTGACTCAGCTGGAAGCATGACTTCTTTGCTTTCCCCAATTCTTTCTGATTGGAACATGAACATGATGGCTGGAGCTACAGACGCCACCCTGTGTTCATGAGGAATGCGGAAATGGAAGCAGCAGAAAGACAGAGTCTTGGTAGCTGAGACTGGAGCTGTCAAACTTGATGCAGACTTCCTACTTCTGGATTTCTTTCACATGAGAGAACGATCTCTACTGAAGTCAGCACACCTGAGGCTTTGTTACTAGCAGTCAAACACAACTCCTAATCGAAAAGGAATTATGAGGAAATACTTCTGTGGTAGACTGTATTTTCCAGCAATGGCCACATAGTTATCTCTTATCTTACATGCTCTTCAAGCAATGTGACCTTGACACTCCTCCCACTGAATGAAGTATATGTCCCCTCTCCTTGAATTAGGCTGGACCTCTGTGACTGTCTCAGCCAACAGAGTATGGTGGAGGAGTATGTGACTTCTGAGATCAGGCCATAAAAATGTCACATGCTTCCTCCTTGTTCTCATTTAGGATGCTTGCTCTTGGAACTCAGCCACTGTGCTGTGGGACAGCCCAAACTAGTCCATGCAGAGACCTCATGTAAGTGTTCTAAAGAACAGCCCAGCTGAGGTCCCAGACAATTGCTAGCATCAGTTACCAGAAACATTAGTGAAGACACTTCCAGTTCCTAACCCTCACGTCACTCCCAGCCTATGAGCTTTCCCACTGAGGCTCTGGACATCATGGGGCGTCATGGAAACAAGCTCTCCTCACTGCGCCCTGTCTAAATTCCTCATCCAGTGAGCCTAATAAAATGGTTGTTTTATGCCACTAAATTTTGGGGTACCACTTCTCTGAGGAGGTGACACTTGAACTGAGATCTGAGTGAGGAGAAGGAAATGGCTATGTAAAGTCAGGGATACAACATTCCTGTCGGACGGAAGAACAAGTGCCAAAGCTGTAAAGTGTGAACACACTTGTAGAACGTGAAGAACAAGAAGCCCTGGTGGCACAACGGTTAAGGTCCCTGGCTGCTAACCAAAGGCTTACCAGTTCAAATCCACCAAGCACTCCTTGGAAACTCTATGGGGCAATTCTACTATGTCCTTCTTATAGGGTTGCTATGAATCAAAATTTACTTCATGACAATGGGTATGGCTAACAAAGTGAGAGTGGCTGGACAGAGTGACGAAGACAAGTGGTCAGAGGTGACACTGGAGAGGTAGAGATGGGACGGATCACATAGGACCCTTGGGTGAGGACTTCCTCCTGGGGCATCAGTAACAACTTCCAGAGTTATCTCTTTCACTGAGCAGACTGGCTTCTGTGCAGCCTTCAATGCCTCAGCCCAAAGGAGTGGCCCACTGTAGAAATTACCAGCTGCTGCGGGAAGCAGGATTTTTATTTCCAGTGAGAAAACAGAGGCTTGAAGGTGTCCACAGGTCACATCTGTTCAAAATATCTAACTATTCATGATTTACCACCTGGTCCTAAACCTTGTTTTTGGACCTCCAATTCCAGCTCCAACCTGTCTTTCCAGATGTATCTGTATTCTAACCCTCCTATATGTGAGACTGCACCATTCTCCAAATACGTCATGTACTTTGAGACCAATGTGGACCACTCTGCCTTGTGTTCTCTTCCATCGCTCCCCTTGCCTAGTGAACTCCTTCCAACTCCATCTCAGTGGTGCCTCTTCTGCATGCCCCTAAGGGGTGGTGGCGGTGGGGTTTTTCCTTAGTCCCCTCCATGCTTCTGCAGATTTTACACAAAACTGAAGTTATACAGATTATACCTAACACAGAGCAGCACAGTTGTCTGTCCACATGTCTATCTCTCCTCCTATCTTAGTGTACCTCCCTCAAAAAGAGAGAGACTTACTGAACAGTGGATTCTGAGCCTTCTGCATCTGTCAGGCACCAAAGCATATCTTAGCACCTAGAGCACGGACAACATTCTATAATGCTCTATCTGGAACGAATGGGTAAGTTGAATGGATGGGTGGACGAAATAATGAGTGGATGAATAGATGATTGGTAAATGGATGGACAGCTGTACCAGAACCGCTCTCTGGATAGATGGACAGATGGGTGCATGTGTGAGGTCTGACAATTAAGTCTGCAAACTTAACTGTTCTAAGTGCTGCATACCTCACTGATGAATATCACTACAGCCACCTTTGAAGTACTCCCCTTGGGAAGTTATACACTGATGCCAGTACCTAGTCTACCCTTCAATGCAATTTTTGGAACTGTTTCTGGAATGGCCAGTGTACACGGTGGAATGGTGGCAAGTTCACGGACTTAATTGTTTAGTAGTCTGTAAGGGAATTTTGAGCTAGCAAACAAATAACTATATTGGAACACCCTCCCTACTCACCTGATCTGGCACCCAGTGACTTTTTTCTTTACCCAAAGATAAAGGATATATTGAAAGGAAGACATCAGGATGACATTTAGGACATTGAGGGTAATATGATGACAGCTCTGATGGCCATTCCAGAAAAGAGTTCCAAAATTGTTCTGAAGGGTGGACTAGGCATAGCCATCAGTGCATAGCTTCCCGGGGGGAGTACTTCAAAGGTGACCACAGTGATATTCTGCAGTGAGGTATGTAGCACTTTTTCTAGGATGAGTTTGTGAACTTAATTGTCAGATCTCAGAGGAACAACTGAGCAGTGAATGAGTTAGGGGATGAATGAGTACATGAGTGTACTAACCAGTACATGGATAAATGAAAGAACAGATAAGCAAGTGAAAGTAAGTGACTAGCTAGTTAAATAGTTAGGTGAGAGATTAGACAGATAAACAGATGAATGAATGCATTTATGACTGAGTTCCTGGAAGGACAGAGGAAAGCCTTCAAACCAGGAGACAGCAAACTTTCTCTAAAGGGCCAGATAGTAAACATTTTAGGCTTTGTGAGCCACACACTGCCCCTCCTTTTTCCTCACAACCCATTAAAAATATGAAAACCATTTTCAGTTAATAGGCTCTACAAAAATAGGAGCTTAACTATTAGGATTCAATTTTGGATGACCAGAATATTCAATAATCCAGAATTAGTTCTATTAGCCAAGCAGAGAGTTGAATTCCAAACACAGACGGATCACGACCAAGAGGCCACCCCCCTATCAGGCACCTTTCCAGTTGGAGAGGTTTAGAACGCAAGCTTGCTGCTCCCCACCATGGCCAGCTTTCAGATTTCAACAGCATCAAATCTCTGAGGAGAGATTTTGGGAGAGACGGCTTACCACCTTGGCAACCAGAACTGGATCCAGGGTTGGGGATAGGCTGAAATGCCCCTAAGTCTGTGGGTCCCCTTTAAGATTAGTGTCCCAGGCTGGGACCTGGGGTGTCATTGGAGGAATTCTGCCACTTCCATCCTCATAGGCACTGATCTCATAAATACAGCTTCAGACTCCAACTTCCCAATATTGGCTTATGAGCTGTGATTTTCCTGGGTTCCTTTTTCCCCCTGCTTTGGGTATCATCACGGATTACCAGCAGCTTCAGCATCTTTCCAACTGGTAGGATACGGTGCAAACACAGATGGAAGCTTCCCAGTTAAAACCTCTTAACAAAGTCATAAAACAAGAAAGCTCAGTCCCTCTGTCACACTGCTGGGCTGGGAGCAAGTGAGAAAGGGGGAGACGACAGTGTGCCTTCCTGCCCTCGCTAGATTGGTCTTTTAGACATCAAGGCAAGGTGGGTCATACACTGCACATCTGAGGGCTTTACTGTTTTACTGCTTTGTGCAGTAAAGAGGAAACAAGGACTGGGAGCTCCAGGCAGCGCAGAGCTCTGCCCCTTCCCTGGGGCCTGCTGCTCTCTGCTCCCTTTAGGTAACGGCACCAGCATGGACGTACTGACCTGGGCCTTGGTTGTATTCAGCCAGGGGCCTGGCACAGCACTGGACACTCTGGTGCATCCAGATATGACTCTGTCCCACGGGGTCCCAGACCTGGGGGTTCATCCTGGCTCAGTTACCACATGACACTGGGCTTCCATACTGATATTGTAGTTAGCTGTCATCCACTCACCTCTAAACTCACTGGGACACTGTGCACAAGAGAACAAAGCACAGCACCATCCCCATGATGGACTGCAGGTTTGTTGCGATCCATGGGGTTTTCACCGGCTGATTGTCAGGAGCAGGTTACCTTTCTTCCTAGTCTGTCTTAGTCTGGACTCTCCAGTGAAACCTGTTCAGCATCACAGTGACACACAAGCCTCCATTGACAGGCAGCTGGTGGCTGCCTAAGAGGTGCCTTAGTAGGCAACAGAATTCAGGTCTCCTACGCAGAAGGCAAGAACTCTACCACTGAACCACTCCTGCCCGCCCCAGGCCCACATATCATCACCTATAAAGCGCCCAGAGTGGACATCTCCAGCTGTGACATTCTCTGAGATCCACGGTGACCAATATATGAGGGAGCACAGAATGAAATGCTAACCAGCACTAGACTGCAGGTGGCTTAGCACATTCACAGGTCCAGAGCCCCACCCTCCGCCACCCATGTCCTCAAATCTTTTTCTCCCCCTTTGCCTAAGAGCCCCTTTCCTTCGCCACTCCCTCTGACTGAGCCCAAACATCCAAACATATACTGCACACTCCAGATGTGCACTGTATGAACCACCTTGCCTTGACATCTAAAAGACTAACCTAGCAAGGGCAAGAAGGCACATCGGGAGGCCTGCCCCCTTCCTGCCTGACTGGGTCACTCATTCTCTCAATGACAGCAGCAGACAGGCCTCCACCGACAGACCACTGTGCACGCTCAGTGGGCCCACGGGTAAGGGACAGAATCTAGATCTGCATAAAAGGCAAGAATGCCACCACCAAATGCCCCTGGGTTCTGAACAATGGCTCATCTACTCATCTGTCTCCTTCCCTGGTCAGAGGGCTCCTCTGGGGTGACCATGTCCACTCTGTCTTTCCATGCCCCAGTTCTTGTTTGGTAAACTGAACTGCGCTAACCGCTCTGGAGACAGTCCAGGCAGTCTCTTGAGTTGTGAACGGCGGCACTGCCCAGTGGAGGACAGTCTGTCCATTTACCCGATCCATCCCCAAGCCTGGCTCTTTATGCTCTGAAAATTCTGGAAGCTCAGGCTTTACTTCAGTTCTGAAGTGATGATAAAAACTCTTGCCTACCCACAGCTGCTCTCTCAGGCTGCAAACACATTGCCTTCTCCACATAGACATAAACATACAACTGACACACATGCGCACACATCATCACCTGTAACCATAATCCGCACACACAGCAATGGCCTGGAATCTCCCGTGCGTCTCCTCATTCCACCTTCCTCAATGACAGGGATGTGGAAACTACACATCTTTCCAGAAACCTCAGCACATCCCCTCCCCCAGATACCCTACACCCAAAGCAGGCAGATGAACCCACAGAAAGCACAGCGCCATCACCTCTCCCCACCAAGGCCACTAATCAGGACTGGGACTTCTCTGAAGAGCCTCAGTAAACACTTGTCCACTACCAGCAAGTTCACCTCTGTCTCCTCACTGTCCTTCTGCCTCTTACATCACAGCCTTGTAAAAGAGCAGTTAGTTTGGACAATTAAAATGATTAACTCACCAGATGTAAGTGCTGGAGCGTCTCCACATATCTGCAGAAGGAAAGAGGATTGCGTCTGCATTAATTCCCATCCTAGATAAACCCGGGAGGGGTGAGGTTTTGTTTACAAGCTCAAGGCTGCAGGCAGCTGCTTGGGGACTCACGCTTTCTCTGAAGAGAGTAATTCCTGTGCGATGACATGGGCTCGGGATTGTCCTTCCACCTGGGGAGGAAACAGAGCCATCAGCAGGGGTGGGGGTCAGTGGGGAAGGCAGGCATTGTTTATGGACTGGGCCACCAGGCGGCCTGGGGCAAATTCCAAGCACTTCTCAGACCCTTCCTTCCCTGGCACGCATCACCTGTAGGATCTTCAACATGTTACGTAGCTGCTCTGCACCTCAGTTTCCTCATCTGCAAGTGTGGATGCCAATAACTCAGCAAGTTGCTGAGGTAACGCCGACTCTGGTACCCAGCACACAGTAAATGCTCAGTAATGAGCCACTATCATTATTGCTACGCCTTTGCCTCCCCTCAAGATGCACCCAGCAACCTTGAAAAACTGCAGTTCTCTGTGCATTGCGATTCTCTTACCGTCTTGCTTTTGCACATCTGTTACTTGTCCTTTCCCCTTCTCCGTCTGGCTAACCCCAGTCACCCTTTAAGACTTCATGTACTCAGTTCAGAATAGTAAGAAGATGGAATCAACCCAGATGTCTATCAACATATGAATGGATAAACAAACTACGGTACATATACTCAATGGAATACTATGCAATGACGGAGAACAATGATGCTCTTAGGAAGCATCTCATAACCTGGTTTCAATTGGAAGACATTATGCTGGGTGAAATCAGTCAGCAGCAAATGGATAAATATTGTACGAGACCCCTGCTGTAAGGACTTAAAAATAGACTTGTGTACAGAGGAAACTCTTTGATGACTACAAGGGTAGGGAGGTAGGGAGAGGGCTGCTCACAGATTAAATAGTTGGCAGAAATTTGGTTGGGTGAAAGCAGTGACAGCACACAGTAGAAAGCACATCAACTTAAGTGGACTTCACCACAAATGAAAGCTCTTCTAATCTCAACCCCAAATTGCAAGGATAGAGTAGCAAGGGCAACTGTCTGGGGACTATGCTCTCGGGGGATACTGAGGCCAACTGGTATAACTAGCCTATTGCTAAGACAGTCTTCTGCACCCGTGTTGGTGAGTGGCATCTGGGGTCTTAAAAACTAGCAATCTGGTGTACCATCTGAGGTACACCAAATGGTCCCGCCTCATCTGGAACAGATGATGACCGAGAATAACAAAGACACGAGGGGAAAAGCGCTTAGGAGACAGAAGGACCCACATGAACGTGAGAGTGTATCAACATGTGACCAGAAGAACCAGATGGTGCAGATGGTGCCTGGCCACTACCAGAGACAGCGTGATGGGACACACAGTGTTGAGTTCTTGTGGCAACACGAAAAATAGAGGGGTTCAGCTCAAGAATTCCACTAAAAGACCACAGCTGATGGTCTGAGGGCCTGAAGGATCCCCTGGGGGAGTGGCCCCTAGACCTGCTGCTGCCCCTGACCAGAAAACACTACTGAGGTCAACTCTTTGGACAAAAATGGACTAGACCCAGGGACACAGTGCAACCATATTGTGTGTGTATTTTATGGTTCTATGCATTTATAAGAGGCTGTCCTACTGACCTCTTTCTAGATAGAGAGGACAGGAACTTGTTAAGAGGATACCACAAGTATTGAATGAAAAGGAGAAGTGTGCTGTCACCGGGCAAGGACAGCAGAAGGAGCTGCAGATACAAAGGCATGCTAAATTGATTTGGATTGTATACTTTCACTTAATCACAATTAAAAAAAAGACTTCGTGCACTATCATCTCCTCCAGGAAGCAGTTCCTGATCCCCTTTCCCAGAATCAGCCAGTTAGGTATTTTCTCTGACACCCATCTCTCATGACACCTACCAATATGTCTCTGCTGGAGGGAAGGGACCAGAGTCTGGCATACAGTAGGTTCTCTTTTGTTAACAGAAAAGAAGGAAAAAGGAAGGATGAATGAAAGACTGAGTCATTCCACTTGGGAAGCACTAACTCTGCTGGCTGATCTCAGGAGGTAAACCATTTAACCCATCTGATCCCCAGTTCCCATGCTCGTAAAATCTGGGAATAAACTGAGATTATGTCTGTAAACAGGAAGGATGGCCAAGAGCTGAGGTAGATGTCTGGGTTTCTGCTGTAAACAGGCCCGCCCCTTCTTTACGGCCCCAAACCAGCTGGGTATCGGATATGGCTGATGGCTGGGATCCAGAGATGCAAAGACAAAATAGGACAGCCAGACAAAGTGGATACTGAGAATGCGCACACGTGATGGGGTGGGGACCAACAGTGCAGCACAGGGCACTTGGCTGGGATGCTTGGGCTCTGATTCCGGCTCTAGTGCCTTCCTCAGCATTATCCCGCGTAAGTCACTTCAGAGGTTGGGTCTCAGTTTCTCTTTCTGTGCTGAATCTCGTGTGTTATTAAATTCGACAAATTATCGGTCAAGTGAGTAATCATCTCTGGTGATAGAAACACTACCTGCTGAGATAGCAGCAACTGGACAGTGATGCAGGGTGAGGATAGACTATGGGAGAGGCTGTTTAGGTTCAAATCCTATCTCTCGGTAGCTTGGTTAGTTAAGCTCTCTGTCCCTCAATTTTGTATCTGTAAAATGGATGTAAGAGTATAATCATCCCTATCATATATGCTTTTTGTGAAGATTAAATAGGTTAATACGCTTAAAACACTTGGAACAGTGCCTCACGCATGGTAAGCACCATAGCAATACTGGCTGTCATTAGAATGACTGTTGGAGTGATGCTGGAACCAAGCACCCAGGGAAAGAATAAGAAAAAGTCTTTGACAGAGTCAAGAACAGGACAGTCCTGAGCTGCAAAGAGAAGGGTGAGCTGTGGCAGTGGAAAGCAAGTGGGCTCTGGAATCAGACGCATGCAAATTCAAATCCTGGCTCCACCATGATTTAATTATAGAACCTTTAGTAAACCATTATCTCCCAGTTTGAGGTTTTTCTTCCTCATCTGAAACACAGTGGCGAAGAATCAACCTCATCACACACATGCTGATCTTCATGAACACACCCCCACCTCAGGGGCTCTGCATACACTCTTCTTTCCCCTTGCTCAGATCTTCTCATTCTTATTTCCTGACTTTTTCTGATCTCTGCTCAAAAGTCACATCCTGAGCATGACCATCCATGACCACTGTACCTAATGAACACTGCCATGGGTTGAATTGTGCGCCGCCCCCCAAATATGTGTCAACTTGGCTAGGCCACAATTCCCAGTGTTGTCTGGTGGTCTCCTCTTTCGTCATCTGATAGTCTCCTCTTTTGTCATCTGATATGATTATCCTGTGTTGTAAATCCTACCCTCCATGATGTCAATGTTAATAAGGCAGGATATAAGCTAGAGAATTTGCTTCTACTTTGAGTCAATCTCTTCTGAGACAGAAAAGAGAGAATCGAGCAGAGAGGAAAGGGACATCATACCACCAAGACAGAAGCACCGGAAGTGGGGTGCATCCTTTAGACTGTAGGTTCCTGTGCCGAGAAACTCCTGGACCAGGGGGGAGACTGATGACAAGGACCTTCCTCTAGAATTGACAGAGAAAACCTTCCCCTGGAACCAGCACCCTGATTTGGACTTCTAGCCTTCTACACTGTAGGAGAATAAATTTTTATTTGTTAAAGTCATCCATCTGTGTTATTTCCATTATAATAGCACTAGATAACTCAGACAAACCCCAAAGTCATTCTCTACCCCAGGGTTTCTCAAAGTGTACACTATTGACATTTTGGACGGGTGAGCTTTTGTGATGGGGACTGTCCTGTGTATTGCGGGATACTTACCAGTATCCCTGGATACCTGCTGTATCCCCTTCTCAGTTGTGACAACCAAAAATGTGTCTGCTACTACTCCCCACTGCCATGGAGTCAATTCCAACTCATAGAGACCCTACAGGACAGAGAAGAACTGCCCCATCAAGTTTCCAAGCAGCACCTGGCATATTTCAACTGCCGATCTTTTTGGTTAGCAGCTGTAGCAGTTAATCCCTATCCCACCAGGGTTCCCTAGACATCATCAAATGGCTGGGTGGGGAGGGCGAGAGGCTAAAATCTGAATCCTGGTTGAGAACTCCTACTCTAACCCTTTACCTTGCTGTACTTGTCTTTGTATCAGTGACACTACCTGATAGTACCTTTGTACACAGTTGATGTTCAGTATACTTGAATAATGAAATAAGAAACAGTGCCTGATGCGTGATAGCTGCTCCACAGACATGTTTCCCTCCTTAGCTGTTCCATCCCTAATGGTTTCCTGAATAAAACGCAAAATTTTATTGGAGCTTTCTGTCCCTCCAAGTCCATCACACCAGGGCAGAGGAGGGGACTGAGCTCAGGTACACGGTTAGACACGCGTTCTGCTGGGGTGTCTGCGTAGTGGTCACCTGCCTCCTGCCCTCTCCTACCACAGACTCACAACTATTCATCTGGCTACAGGGCTAGCACAGGGCTGGGTGTATGAGAGCAGCTTACTCTTCCCAATGGAGTGGCAGAATCCTTAAAGGGAAAAAACTGTGAGCAAAATCCTCACAAAGGAAAATTTCTTCTGCAAGAACTGCTCCTCAACAGCTTAAGAAACTCTTTGGTAAAACTTCTACAGCAAAAATTAACTTGTAGGGAAAGATCAGGAGATCTGAAGTTCAGCTTCTTCTTCTATAAAATGAACACTAAAGACACATCAACCTCCAATATTCTAGAGACTTGTGATTCAGTTCTCACTAGTCACACAGAATAAAGCTGAGAGCCTGAAGTCAGAAGATTTGAGTTCAAATCCCAGGCACTACTTCTTCCTATCCTTATGCCCTTAGGCAAGATATTTCTATTCTCTGAGCCTCATCTATAAAATAGGGATAAGAGTAACAATTATACTATTACTGTTAGCATTCGGTGAGCATGGCATAATGGTTAAGTGCTACAACTGCTAACCAGAAGGTCAGCAGTTCAAATCTTCTAGATGCTCCTTAGAAACTCGATGGGGCAGTTCTGCCTTGTCTACAGGGTCACTATGAGTAGGAATCAACTCGACAGCAGTGGGTTTGGTTTGATTTTGGGTTTGGTTTCCGGCTCCATCTAATCAGCTCTCACTCACGGTGGCCTTACGTACACCGTCCTGAAATGCTGTCTCGTCCTGTGCCAGCTTGATGACTGCTAGTATGCCCGAGTCTGCTGCTGTGGCTACTGTGTCACTGAGGGCTTGTCTCATTTTCCTTGACTTCTACTTTATCAAACATGATGTCTTTCTCTAGAGCTTGGTCTTTCCTGATGACATGTCTAAAGAAACTGAGTCAAAGTCTTGCCATCCTTGTTTTTGAAAAGGATTTGGATTGCATGTCTTCTAAGACTGATTGGCTCATCAACCCCAGTGTGAACACATCAATTCTCCTTCTGTCTTCCTTTTCCACTACTCAACTTTCGCATGCGTATGAGGCAAGAACAAGCTTTTTAAAAAACTTTAAACTGGTTCCCTATGGTGATTTGCCCAAGGTAATACATTGTTCGATTTTTTGACTGCTGTTATCATGGATATTGATAGCTCATCCACGGAGTATAAAATCCTTGACAACTTCAGTTTCTGGATTTTTCATAATGCTTATTGGTCCAGTTGTGCAAATTTTTGTTTTGTTCACATACCTGTTAAGTACGGTTCTACACTTTTTACATCGTGTAACCTCGTTGAATCTTGCCAGCCATCTATGAGGTTGTGGTTGCCGTCAGGTGCTGCCCAATCAGTTGACACTCAGAGCAACCCGACGCATAACACAATAAGTGTTGTCTGCTCCTGTGCCATCCTCACAGCTGTTGCCGTGTTTGAGCTCACTGTTGCAGTCACTGTGTCCTTTCATCTTGCTGATCCACCTTTTTCACTGAGCCGTTACTTTACAAGGCACGTCTTTGTTCAGGGAGTGGTCCCTCCGGACAACATATCCAAAGCATGCCAAACAAAGTCTCCTATCCTTGCTTCTGTGAGGTAGCTAATACTGTTATCCCTATTTTGCAAACAAGGAGGCTGAGATGCAAATCAAGTCCTACCCTTTGCCAAGATCCCTTCTGGTAAGTGACAGAGGCAAGATTCAAACTTGGGCAACTCGGCCTCAATGTCTAACCATTTAGCGGAGTGCCTGGCACACAGCAAGTACTTGACAAATGGCATCTATGCTGATTAGAGATGTTGGTATTTTAAAACTACGGAACACCTCCTCTTTACCTGCATGGTAAAGGCCAGCAGCAGAGTCCAGCAATCTAGGAGGGGCCTGCCCTGTCCTCTGCCCTTCTCAGTTACTGACTCTGAGAGCACTAGTCACAAGGGAGTAAAGGAAAAGGAATATCTTAAGCAAGCCATACCCCTGCCTCAGTTTCCCCTCACCCTGCAAGGATGAGAGGAGAGAACGGAAGGTGTGGTCCCATCCCCTTGGCACTTTTGGTGTTATCACCATTACCATTGTTACAATCTCTATGCAGTCGGGATAGACATCTGGTAGGTTTGGGCACGGTGCTCTGCACGTCCCCAGTCCCTTTTGCAGACAGGCGGACTCCGGGCGGGATACATGCTGTCCTGCTTTAGTGCCTCCCCCATGATGGATGGGGCTTCACCAGACGGTCAAGGAGAAGGCCTGGCAGGTTGTGTGCCCAAGGCACTCCTCAGAAGTTGTTTCTGGGCGTTTCCCAACTGGACCACTTAATATAGATGTTTGTTTAACCAGGAAATGAACTTCGCGGCTGACGGCAGTGTCCAGGGACAGACTTCTGGGAACTCGGTTCCTCCCAGGAGTGTGGGGGTGGGGACACTAGGGCCTCCACTATCGCCTATCTTCGAAGCCACGGTGGTGTTGCCCCTCAGCTATGGCCCAGGTTGCTTTTGGCCTCTGGTCCCAGGTCTCTGGCAGATGTGGTTCAACCCTTAGCTATGACGAGACCAGGGCAGGTTGTGGGGAGAGTTGATCCTTCCTTTTGGCTCCTCATAGTTGTGAGCTCCAAAAAAGAGTCAAGGGTGCTTGGTCCCGTCTTCATGCCTCAGCTTTCCAACTGTAAAGTGGGGCTACTTGGCCTCTTTCCAGAGCAGTAGTTCTCAAAGTGGGGTTCCCTGACATTCTTTTAGGGTATCTGTAAACTCTTTACCTTGTGTGTGCAGGACTGTCTTCACACAGTTCAACTCTGAGTCCCAAGAGGTGCAAGGTGGAAGCAGACAGGAGATTCCAGGTGTCTTCTATTAGGCCAGACATTCGAGAGATTTGCAAGAAGATTACAAACACCAATCCCACCCTTCTCACTAATTAGAAAAAAAAAGTTATTTTTCATTAAAAATGCTGTTTATGTTTATGACTAATGAGTGTGTTGTTACTTTTAAATAAAGAAAAAGATAAATGCTTTAAAATGTAAAAGATAAATATTTTAAAATGTCCTCATTTTTTACCTTCTACTATGGTAAGTACTGATAGATACAATTCACATAAACAAAAACTCTTTTGGGGTCCTCAATCATTTTTAAGAGGTTGGAGGTGTCAGAGATCACAAGTTGTGAGAGCCACTGTTTTAGGATCAGGCAGACAGTGTCTTCACCACCAGCAGCGAGGTATGAGGCGCCCTGGCCAGCGGGCTGGCATCTGCGCTCGCACCCATGGGTGAGGCACGAGCTCCTCTCCCAGGATCCTAAGAAGCCGAACACTGAAGCCGTCTTTTTCACTGGTGCGCCAGGATGGCCCGGGGATCACATGCTCTTTCTTCACAGTTCTACCTGGTGGAAGAATAAGAAACCCCTACAAGCTCCTCTTTGATCCATCGCTCTCCTTCTGAGGGCCTCTGGAGCTGGCAACTGCTTTGTCTTTGAACATCCCCCTCCCCCTTTCTGAGGGCCTCTGTCTTTGAACAAAGCTGCTTCTTTCTCTTCTCCCCTTGCTTTGCCAGCTCTGGGTTGAGCCCCATGCTCCCCAGGTCTCCACACCTGGCTCAATTTTTAACCCCCACCAATTCCTGGCCATAGACCTCATGTATAGCCACCATCTGTCTGTCACTGGAAGCTTCTGTGTCACTACAATGCTGAACAGGTTTCAACAAAGCAGGAAGAAGGGCCTGGTGATATACTTCCAACACCAGCCAGTGAAACCTGAAGGATTAACAGTCCCACCAGCAACTGATGGTGAAGACGGCACAGGACCAGGCAATGCTGTTCTGTTGTACGTGAGGTCGCCATGAGTCAAATGCTAACGTGACGTAGCTATCAAGATGATGTATCCCCTACAACCAGCATCACATGGACACTTCAACTACAGTATTAACACCCAGCCTCTCACCTCTTGAGACTTCCTTCTCAGATGAATTTCAGTTACGGCCACTCCTCCCACCCTGGGCCTTGGGCACACTCAGAATGGCTCTGCTTCTGAAATTGTGGGCTCCAAGTTTTCTATCTTGGATTCAGGCTCCTGGGCTCTCCCCACCTCAACTGAATTTGTCTGGTAATTCACTGAGAGCTCCATCTCTCACATATCCCACCATTCTACCCAGAGGTGGTCACTCATTGCCTCCCTGTGCTTACAGAAAAGGCCTTCTGTGACCAGCGCAAAAGGCCCCTGCAGGCACCTCCACTGTGGTCCTCCATGCCACAAGAAACTCAATTCTATTCCTTGGATTCTCCCAGTTTCCTTACCTCTGAATCTTTTCTGTTCATGCAGGTCCCTGTGCCCAGAACTCCTGTGCAGCCTAAGTAACATGCTCTAAGCCACATGCTAAATCTGAGGTAGGACAGTGCACAAGGGAAGGAACCCCAACATCCCAAATTAGCCTCTTCAGCCACACAGTCCGTTTAACAAAACTCCCCACACTTCACACCTCGAGTGTAAGAAGGAGCTACCTTCTGTGGCTGTTTCAAGCCCTGGGCAGTATTTATAACGAGTCTTTATGTTTTGCAGGTCCCTGGAAGCAGCTTGCTGGAGATCCTAACTTTGGGGACCTCTCTGAGACTGTGCTCTGCAGTTACATCTGGAGACAGGAGAGTATTTGGACAGCCAGATGTGCAGGAGACTGGTTCCAGATGTGACTGCAGGGCACCAGAGCCACATATGGGCATTTGTTTTCTGGAATGCACATCAGGACTTGTAGCCCAGCCTTCAGTGGCCATGTAAACATTCAGAAAGTTGGTCAGGTGCCTTACTTTTCACCCCCACTGTGCCTGTACCAGGAGCAGAGAAGGGATCAGATGGTGAAGGAGAATAGCTGTCCGTCAGGATGGGAGGGAGGAGGAGGCGGGACCAAGCAGAGGCCCTGCCAGCACCCCAGGATCCCGTTCACGCTGACACCTGCCTTGATCCGTCCCTCAAGACAGGCTGCTTTGGCACTGCCACTGAGAAAGCTTTAGCTCTGGAAAGACTCTGGCCATGGCTATAGCCAGGTAATAACTTAACAGAAGCAGCATGCTATCTCGGAAAGCTCCAAAAAAGACATCAGGAGACCTAGTTTCTCTTTTGACTTTGCCAGTGTCTTAGTCACCTAGGGTTATCACAACAGAAACACTCCAAGTGAAGCTTAAAGGAACAAATATTGACTTTCTTACAGTGTGGGAGGCCAGGAGTTTGAATTCGGGGCAACAGCTCTAGAATGTCCTTGCCTGCCTATTTCAGCTTCCAGTGGCTGCTGGCAATCACTGGCATTCCTGGGCTTGTAGGTGCATCTGTCCCTGCTGTCTATCTCCCTTCCCCACTCTGTGTGTGTGTGTGTGTGTGTGTGTACGCCTCTTCTGCTCTTTGTATAACTCAGAAGTGATTAGGTTTAGGACCCTCTCTATTCTGGCAAGCCCTCATTAATACAGCAACAAAAAACCCTGAAAACCAAACCATGTACTGTTGATTCTGACCCACAGTGACCCATGTGTTTCAGAGAACAACTAGGCTTTGCACGGGTTTCGGAAGGATGTCACCAAAGCCTTTCTACAAGGAGCCTCTGTGTCGACTTGAGCTGCCAATCTTTTGGTTAGCAGACAGACACTGTACCACCGGCACCACTCAGAGACGCCACAAAACGAGTCTTCTAGTCCCTAACAGGGTCACATTTACAGGTACCAGGGTTAGGAGAACTCATTTCAGTCCCTTATAGCGTCCAACTGGCTGGCTAACCCTGAGTAAGTGGTAGCTGTTCTGTGAGTGTCAGCTCTTCTTAAAGAACAGAGTCTCTCTAAGCACCCTCTTCAACTCTCTCTCACTTTCTATAAACTGAAGAAAGCAGCTGGGATCATGACTGGTCAATTCTCACCACTAGACAGCAGGAGAGGGTACAGCTGCCAGCTCATGGCACACACAGGATGCAGGCTTCCTGTCCTCACCAGCTCTCCCTGGTCTGAGACAGCACCTGCCAGGACCTCAAAAATCCATGCAGTGGTTGGATTCCACACCTTAGTACTATCTATTCCCCTCTCCTGTAAGCCTTCCTTCTCCTTTCTACCCAGCTAAGTCCACTCTCCTTGCAAGGCTCAGTTCAAGCCACCTGGAAGCCTCCCAGATTACCCTGGCTCTGCAGACTTGAAACTCTTAACATTACTCATGGCTTAGCTCACAGCTGAACAGTTGGGGGTCGCCCCACAACTGTTCCATCTCGGCAGCAGACTTTTTTTTTTTGAAATTGTGAGACATAATCTTCAGAAAAGTTCACTGAACATAAATGTAACATTCAAGGATTATGATGTGAGCAGCTTTTTTATCCTCTAACACGAATGTGAGTTCCCCACTGGCAGGGAGCCCATTTGCTTCATCTCTGGCATTCCGCAGAGCTGAGGGCACTGTGGCTGCCCAACATGGGCCGGACAGCTGACGAGATACAGAGCAGAGTTCAAACTTGGGCGAATGCATGAATCACTGGGATTGTGTCAGCAGGCACATCCTGGTTCTGTGAGTCTGCTGTGTCTGTAACAACCTCCCAGGTGATGCTGCTGGTCCAGGATGGCTCTCTGCATAACAAGGCTGTAGACTGTGTATACAGAGAGAATGCTGCCAAGTCAGGAAGGAGAAACCAAGGGTGGGCACAACCTTGTGGCTCCAATCTGAGGCCAGTAGAGAAAGTTTAGAAAAAAGACCTTCAGTCATAGAACATGCTCTTTTAGGGTCACGATGTTCTAACTGTCCCCACGCCTAGCCTTTGGCTTCTGAAACCTCCAAACCCCGAAGGGCCCTGGACAAGATGTGTGAGACACACACATACCCAGGATGCCTTCTGGAACTTCTGAGGCCTTGTTCTCACCCATCCCTTTGAGTTCCATACCCTTTTTCCTCTGTTCACACTGTGCCTTGAATAGTCTCCTGTGTTGCTGCAGGGAACTGCTGTAGCCTCTGAATGCTTCCTGGTTGCCATGCAAAGCAATGGAAAGATACCAAGAGATGTGGGTGGCTCACAGCTCTGGTAGTTGTAGGGTCAACTTCAAAGGCCTAACGATCAGAATCAGCCCAAAGGTGATTCCTGGGGCGGAGGTCGGACACACCTTCCCTGCCCAGCCCATTCACCAATCCCAAAACCAGCTGGCCTCCCACTGCACTCTCGACTCCTCTTCTTGGTTCCATAATCTGTTGCAATGGCCACACAGAACTCAAGGGCCATACTTACAGTCAGTGGTTTATTAGGAAGTTATAGGGTGTAACTTAGGATCAGGATCAGGAAGAATGGAGGCAGGCTTCCTTCTTCAGCACAAGGCAGCACTCTCGGCTCCTCTCGGTGGTGTAGGCCTTCTCTTGGGCCACAAGGACAGTCTCCTCTTGGCCCCACTGTCTATCACCACCAATCTGCCACTGGGCCCTTTCTGGGCCTCTTGTTGCTCGCTCTGCTGCTGGGCCCCTTTGGGACCTCTTGCTGTCTTCAGTGCTACAGTCCTTGACTTGTGCTACAACTCTTAAGGAGGTTCCTTACTTCTGCGCTCTGTCTCTCTGCTTTTTCTCTTTTTCTTCTTTTTTCCTGCTGTTTCTTTTCCTGCTTCTTTCCATTCGACAAACCTCTGCAGGGTTGGCTGCATCTCTACACTAACTCCTTGTCAATTTCAAGGCATGGACCTCCCACCAGGGCCATGCACTGACTCATCCCTCCTCTCAACAGGCCACAAACACTTCCACTGCATAGCCAGCTACAGACACCTCATTTGCAAGTCTATTGACCAATCCCTACAAGATGTATACCAACCACAGGGCAGGCTGCTGCCCAGAACCAGCCAAAAAAAGTACCAAATCGAGTTGTTTACAGCTTACCCAGAAAATGCCAGTCAACCTGGATAAAAGTAACAAACCCTCTACAGTAGAAAATTAGGGCACTTAGGGTTTAGGAGAAAAACCTCGCAAGCTATTTTAAAAAAAAAAAAACCAAGGCAGAAGGCCACACAACGGAACTCATTTCATCACAATGGCCAAACAAATGTTCTTATTTATTAAACTGTCATGCACTGAAGTCTTTGTTTTCCTTACTTAAATACAGGAACTGAGTCTAACGCATTCATTTATTTATTGGTTTATTCAAAGACAAGTATTGCATACTTTTATTTCTTACGTGCGGCCACAATGAGGATGTGACTGTGAATACAGCCAACGTGGTCCCTGCCTTCACGGAGCTACGCAAGTCAACCGAACAGTAAAGATCGCCACAGAAGCCTGAGATCAGTGTAAGGAAGGAAATACACAGGCATGTTGTGACTGAGACTAGCAGGTGACTGGGGAGGGCTCTCTACAGAAGGGACATTTAACTTGAGACCTGGGACAAAGGGCAGGAAGAGTGTTTCAGAGGAAGGAAACTGGAAGTGCAAATGTCCTGGGGTGAGTTTCAAGAACACATGGAATCTGTTTTTGTCTCCACGCTGAGGCCAGAGGCTTAGGTGTGTGTTGAATTTTAGGTGATCCATGATTAAGACATGGCAGTAGAAGACTAGAATGTCAGGGACCCAGATCTGCTGAGTCTAGTGCCTACAACCAGGATAACAAACACAAGAGGGGAAGCAGGCTCAGAGGGTGGGAAAACAGCAAGCTCAGTTTTGGATGTGTTGAGTTTGAGGCGTCTGTGAGGGGCAGCTAGAAGCTTGAGTGTGAAGCTCCAGGGAGGGGGCAAGTCAAAAGTTCAGCTCCAGGAATGCCTATCTGCAAATATTAGAAAGCAAGTCAGGAATGGGCTGCTCAAGCAGAGGACATGGAAGGAGAAACGGACCGGGGGAGGTTGGGCCTTGTAGACTAGCTGGTGTGGAAGCGCAGGCAGAGCTGGATGGTCAGAGAAATGGGAAAAGACCTGGGAAGGATGGTGCCAGCAAAGCCAAGGCCAGAGGCAGAGATCCAAGGAAGGCATGAACAACATTGTTGGAGCTCAGGAACCTAAGAGACAGGGTCTGGGATAGATGATGTGCAGAAGGTCTGGCCAGCGGATGGAAATCAGGCTCCTGGAGTTCAACGAAGACTGTGCAGAGCATCTAACAGCAACGAGGAAGTAGGACAAGTGAGGAAAACTCATGGGTTGAGGGAAGACCTGAAGATCCCCTCCAGCCCCACTTCCTCCCACGTTTGCCTCCCTCATTTTGTTCTTCCATCCTCACCTTTTATTCCTTCAGCTCAATGTCATGCCTACCTCAGGGCCCTTGCACTTGCTGTTCTCTCTGCCTGAAATATTCTGTTGGCAGGTCTTTCCATGACTTGTTCCCTCACACTGCTCAGCTCCCTGCTCAAATGCACTTTATGAAAACACTGTACAGACAGACAAAGGAACTTTTGAAAGAAAAAAAGTGCAGAAAAACAAAATGAAAGGCATCGTCATTTATCAGATGAGTGCCAGGAACTTCTGCTGAGTGCTTCCACACACAACTCTCTACTCTAATCAATGGAAACAGGAGATGATCAAGAGTGGGAATGAAGAGTCAGGAAAAGATGCTCGAGTGAGGTTAGTTATGTCAGGAGGTTGTGGTCCCCAGCCTTTGCAGGTACTCTCCAAACACTGCCGGAGCGCCTGAAGGAAGCACAGAGGATTCTGAGATGCTCTCAACTTTCTTAATCTGTGACGTCTCCTGCACAACATCACATGGCAGCTGTGCGACCCAGGGCAGGTTCTTTGCCTCTCTGACTTGCTTCTGCAAATGTAAAATGTGGGAAGGAATTCCTGCTCAGAGGGCTGCATGATGAACTGGAGATGACGTCAGTAGTGGAGACAAGGCCCAGGTCTACCATCAGCCTCTAACAGAGAGCGTGGACCATCACTGTCACTATTTTGTGGCTCATTCTTTATATTCACATAATCTCTTTCAATCTCTTTGATTTCTGATTTTCTTCCCAGAGGGTGAATTGGGTGGCATGCACCTGTTACTGTAGGAAGGCTAGGGTCTTCACTGGGACTTGGGCCCCAAATTACTGCCCACCCAGACAAATAACACCCTTTCCCCTAGCCCATCCTCTCTTAGTACTGCTGCAAGGTAAAGACGGGATAAACTAGCTCTCATTCTGGAAGTCTTTTCAGTTAACAAAGCTCACTCATGTTCCTTAATTATCTTGACCTTACAATGATTCCCACTTTACAGATGAGAAAGATGAGGCTCAGAAGCCCTAGGTCATTAGAATTCAAGTCTGCTGATTCAAATTAGGCAGCTCTGGCACTTGGCTATTCCACTTTACCCACAAAGGCTCCAGGAAGCCCCCAACATCTCCAGGCCCAAGTAGATACTAGCAGGAGCCGTGCTACTCACACCCCTGTGGCAGACTGAGTTTACTGGGTTTGAAAAGCTGCAGCTCCAGCTGCTAGGTGACTCAGCTCAGGGCCACCTATTTGCAAATAGCTGCCTCCACATCAAATGGTAGCACAGTGATCCTTGACTACCACCTCTCCACCTTCCCATCTGTGACTCCTACATCCCACATGCTGCTCCCCTACATGGGTGTCCTACCTTGTGGGTGAGGCTGGCGTCTCTTGGAGCACTCTCTTCCTCCTCTGAACTTCCCTGCTCTTCTTCTGATGTGAGGTCCTCTTTGGTGGCTGCTGCCGAGATGGGACAGACCTTGTAGGGCTCTGTGTAGGCACTGGGGTCAGAGGAGAAACAGGGTTAGAGCTCCTGTCCAGCCTGAGCCATAATGAGCATCTCTGAGTGTGAGGCCCTGTGGCCTCCTCAGAGACTCAGAAATGAGGGGGATCCAGGTGCCAATACTGGTCCTACAGGTGGGACAGACCTGTTTGCCTGTTACAGCCAAGGCAGGCTGTGATGCTGAAGCCACAACCCAGTGCCATCAAGTCAATTTGGACTCATGGAGACCCCAGGTAGTACAGAACAGGCCTGTGCTCCATAGGATTTTCTTGGCTGTGATCTTTATGGCAGCAGACTGCCAGGCCTTTCTTCCACACCACAGCCAAGTGGGTTGGAACCACCAACCTAAAGGTTAGTAGTCAAGTGCAATCCATCTGCACCATGCAGGAACCTACAGCAACAGTGAAGGACACTTCAGATACTACACTATAAGAGCAAGAGATGTTCAAGGCCAGCTGTTAGCTATCTGACTGTCCCAGGCATTTGGATGGGTGTGGTCAGGCAAGGGGCTCAGTCCTCACAGTGGCTGTGCTCTCGGACACTGAATACGGATATCATCATGCAACAGACAGAGCCCGGGACAAGGATCTAGTCCCTAGCTCCGGTCTTGCCATCAGCTAGGCCAAGGTCAAGACACAGCTCTTGGTGTCTCCGTTTCTACCCTTATTAAATGGAGACAATGATACCTGTTTCACCTTGGCAGGTGAGGATCAATGCTTAGAAAGCCTGTACAGGTGTGATAATGATCCCCAATTTCCATACCTGGGATTACTACAAAGACATTGTCATTCAATAATTAATACACACATTCAATACATATTTACTAGCTGCCTGTTTTATGCCAAGCATGGGGCTATGTATTGTGTAAACACCAATGAATAAAGCAGATATGATCTCTGTCTTTAAAATGTGAACAGGGGGGCAGAGTCAAGTTGGTGGACTAAGCACATGTCTCCTTATATCCCTCTGGAAATCAAGACCTGAACTGATAATCAAACAGAGCCTTCTGGATACCCAGTGAGCCTCCAGAACATGGCACAAGGCTGTTAAATTGGACTTCATACCACTGAGCGTAAAACCTCCTCTCTTTTGCTGACTCCAGCTCCTGGCTAGCCCTGGCTCTCATAGACTGAAGGTAAACGCACCATTTTGACTTTTTTTTTTCCTCTGTCTTGGCCGGCGGGCGAAGCTGGGTCTTGCCTAGCAGCTACACTCAGATGTGCTGCTCAGGAGATAGGCAGGCGAAATTGCCATATTTTGAGAGCCAGGCTTAGGACTCTGTTCATCTAACCACTTTGGGCCTGTCTTTTTCTCTCTGCCACAGCACGGTTTATACGGAACCACAGTGCCTGTGTGCGGGACACCATGTTGGATACGGAGATTTTAGCGGGGCGTAATTCTTAGCCTGGGAGCCAGCGCCTGCAAACAGGATAGCGCCTCTCTGACAGAAAAGCAGTGTTTTATGCAGTGTCACCTACGGTGGAGGCCAGGCAACAGAGGTGGAAGACTCACTACCTCTCGGCACCTTCAGCCCCTGTATCTGCCGACCATGTGGAGGGTGCCTTCTTAGATACGGTGGCCGCAGTTGGACCTAATTCTTAGCTTGGGAGTCAGAGCCTGCCCACAGGAGAGCACTTTTCTACTGGAAAAGCAGTAGTTTACACAGTCGCCTAAGGCTGGGCCTGTCAGCACAGGCCAACAGGGCAGTAGTGTTGCTGTATTCTGAACTAGTTTATATCATCTGGGGTTGGAGACAGACGTGCTTACATTGCCAGTTGGGAAGAGGGACCTCTATACCTGAAAACCTGACAGACTTGGGAAGTGTTCAGGTATCTTTTATTTTATATTTTAAGACAGCCCAGAGAAACATCAGCAGTCCATTCTCACAGTATCTCTCCCAGCCTCTACTTACTCACATGGGACCCAAAAAGCAACAGACACTTGTGGCAAACAAGAAATCCCCCATGGCTTCAGAAGGCACACAAACAAAACAACCAAGGAGTTTCAGATGAAGAAACTTTACTGAAATTATTGGAAGATGACTGTAAAAGAATTATATACAGAGCCCTTCTAGACCTTATACAAAATGCAGCAGAACAAAATGAAAAATTAAGCAAGATGTTCGATTTGATGGAACACCAGTACTCTGAAATCCAACAGATCAAGAACAAAATCAAAGACATAGAAACTTCCATGCAAAGCCAAGAAAACAGAATGGAACAAATGGAAAAAAGAATTTCTGACTTGGAAGACAGAACCATAGCAAGAAATGTAAAACAGGAGTCTCAACAACTACCAAAACAGCTCTGAAAAAGGTGAAAAATCAACTCACAAAAATGAATGTCCCAGACAGAACTACTGATGCCAGTGTCTATGAGGAAAAATCAGAAAAAAGAAACAAGAAAAATGAAGAAGCATTAAGAAGCATGTGGGACTCTATTAAGAGGAACAACTTCAATTAATTGGAGTCCCTGAACAGGATGAGACACCTGAGAACACAAAGTATTGTTGCTGAGCTGCTGACAGAAAACTTCCCAGAAATCATGAAGGAAGAGAATATAGATAGCCCAGATGCATGTCATACGCCACCCAGCACAGATCTCAAAAGAAAGACTCCAAGACATGTATGGAGGAGAGAGGAATAGTGTGCTGTCACCGGGCAGGGAGAGCAGTGGAAGCTGCATATAGGTGGGCATGTAAATTTATACGGGAATGTACATTTTCACTCAGTCATGTTAAATAAAAAAAAAAAAAAAAAGACTCCAAGACATATTATAATCAAGCTTAATAAAATGAAACATAAGCAGCAACTCTTAAAGGCAGCAAGACTCAAAGCAAAGCTAACATTCAGAGGGAATCCCTGTAGGCTTTCATCAGATTTCTCAGCAGAAACCATGCCGGCACGGAGACAGTGCCATGACACATTCAAAGCCTTGAAGGAGAAGAACTTCCAACCAAGAATTATATATCCTGCAAAACTATCTTTCAAATATAAAAATGAAATTAAGACATTCCCAGATAAACAGAATCTCAGAGACTTTGTAAAAACCAAACCAAAACTACAAGAAATACTAAAAGAAGTTCTTGGCTTCTGCTTAGAAGAATAAAATCACTAACTTTATATTTTAGAACGACACATCATCCAGAATTCTACTCAGTTGGGGAAGGCTCCAAACTCAATCACAGCTTTAATACTGAAAGAAACAATGCAGTGATTATCATGAAAACTATCGTGTCATCGTATTAAAAAGAGGGATGTACTACAGTTGTTATAGTCCTTCCAGATGGAGAGGAAGGTGACAAGACTGGTAGTAATTAAAATGGGATTTATATATAGTTTATTAAGGGGGATCTTAGGGGCAGCTGTAAAGCACGACAAAGATGTAACATACCATAGCAAGAAATGTAAAACAGGAGTCTCAACAACTACCAAAACAGCTCTGAAAAAGGTGAAAAATCAACTCACAAAAAAGAATGTCCCAGAACAGACTAATAAAACATCAATAAGGGAGTACTGTAAGAGAAGACAGAGGGCTTTCAGAAAGAAAGATAAAGGAAGAGACCTTAGATAGGTCTCCTTCTCTGAGACTGAGACCAGGAGGAGGAAGAGCCAGTCTAATGACAGCCAGGGAAGAGGTCCAAGCACAGAAACTACCATGTGTCAAAGCACTGAGGCACCCTCAAGGAACTAAAGAGGCCACTGTGGTCAGACTGGATGGTCAGAAAGTGTAAGCATGCAGGGCTGGGGTGGGAGTTAGACATATAAACCAACCTAAAGCGGGACTCGGTTTCTAACAAGGCCACAACTCCACACCCAAGCCTTCCTCTCTGCACAACAGTGACTGTTCTATAAAAGAAATAAGGCTACACCCCTCTCTGGCTCAAAAGCCCTCAGTGGTTTCCTCCTGCCACAGGCAATGCAGCCACAAATAACTCAAAAAACTATTCTTCACACTCAAAATCCAGGCAACTGGTCTTACTAAATGCTCATTAAGTTGATATCAAGTACTCATTCCTGCCCTCTGGAAATGACAGGATCAGATGCTGGAATTGGAGGAAAGAGGCAGCAACCACTCAGCAGACTGGTTAGGCTGACTCTCGCCAGTCTCACAAGCAGTCCTTGCCTCTGGCCCTGGTCCAGGCAGGGGGAGGTGTGGGTGGGAGGCAATCTTGAGGGGAGGGGAAACCGAGCCTTAGGCTACAAGCTGATTTGGGGGTCCAGGCTTCTCAACTACCCTAGCAGCCAGAACAGTGGACACCTCTCTCCAGAAAGGGACTCTGAAAGAGCAGGGGAGGAGTCCGCTGGTCCACACAGGGACTGTGAGGCCAGAGTGACCAGTGACGAGGTGGCTTGTTGCAGCAGGGGCCGTTCCTGCCTGGGGTTCCACGGACAAAATGTGAGGAAGAGGGGTTTGTGGCTTGTGCACTCGTGTACAGAAGTACATGCTAAGTCCTGTCCTAGGCTGAGCCCTGATGCTAGGCTTCAGGCTGAGTCCTGATCCTGGACTCCAGGTTGAATGCTGACCGTGCCCCAGGCTGAGCCCATATCCTGGAGTCCAGGCTGAATCCTGCTCCTGCCCCAGGCTGAGTCCTGATCCTGTCCCAGGCTGAGCCCGAACCTGGCCTCTAGGCTAAGCCCTGATGCTGCCCCAGCTGAACCCTACCCCTGCCCCAGGCTGAGCCCTGAACCTGTCTCAGGCTGAATACTGACCATAGACTCCAGGCTGAGCCCTGATCCTAGATTCCACGTTGCGCCTGAGCTTGGACTCCAGGCAAACCCTTGACCAGGCTGAGTCCTGCCCCTGCCCCTGCTCTAGGCTGAGCCCTAACCCTGGACTTCAGACTGCATTCTGATACCACCGAAGTTGAATCCTTCCTGGACTCCAGTCTGAGCCCTGACTGGGTAACACAGGTTGATCCCTGACCTTGGATATCAGGCTGAGTCCTGACCCTGGCATCCAGGCTGAATCCTGACCTTCGATTCTAGGTTAAGCCCTGACCCTGGCCCTGACTGAGCCCCAATCCTGGATGCCAGGCTAAGCCTCGATCCTGGCCACCAGGCTGAACCCTGCTGACTCCTACCTACTATATAAGAGCTACCATTTGGCCAGGGCTCTGCTTCTTCCTTTAAAAAAATTACTTTCTTGGCTTTTTCTTTTCAACCCTGAGAACAAACAACAGTCTGCAACAAGCTACACCACCAAGGTATAAAAGAGCGTCCCCAACTCCCGAGAACACCCTACACTCCCTCACTGCCATTTTCCCACCATCAGGGTCACCTGTGTCCCCCACTAAAGAGTTGTCCCCAGTCAGAGGTCCAATACACCTCACTCATTTAGGAGAGCTCAGATCCATGTTTGAGAAAGGCATTGTATGCACTAGGGCCTCAGCCACCAGCTTCCAGGGACCTACGTGCAGTTTGCAATTGCTAGTGGAACAGGTGGAAGATTCTGCTCCCCTCCAAGGGCAATGGTACGGGAGGCCCCCGCAGAAGTCCGCTGTGCTCTGGCTGGATGGCTGGTCACAGCGAGGGATGGAGCAGTTACTGCGCCCTCAGTTCACTCCTCTCTATCAAGGTAAAGAAGGCACAACCCAGAGCTTTCCTAGCAGACATTGTGGAGGATAAAAGATCCCCAGATGAGACCACAGTAAACATCCGTGGTAGTCCTCCTCCTTCCCTCCCCTGTCCTTTCCTGTCTCTGTGGCTGCTTCCCAAACCTCAGCCACACCCTCACCTTCACTCGCTATGCTCTAGTCGCGTAAACCTGCTCTGTTCATTTCCTAATCACTTCTCTAAGTTGACCTGTTTTGAACAAATGCTACCTATTCTGTCTCATCCTAATAACACTTTAAGTATCTAACACTTTAAGTAAATCATCTAGTTATGAAACTAGAGTCAGAGGCTTGACGTACAGCATCTAAAATCATCTTGTCCACCACTGAAAACCTCAAAGAAGAGACACTTGGTTACCTCTGTCCCACTAGCCATCTGTCCTCAATCCACCTCAGCTTTTATCAGAAAGCGGCCCATCCGCCTCTCTTTTTATTCCATGTCTTCTGCTAAAACGGAAGTCAGGAGACAAGAGTCAGGGGGAGGGGAGGTTGTTGAAATTTCTGGCTCAGTTATTTTACTGTCTCATTTAGGCACTGTGAGGACATCAAATGGGGACAAATCACCATGAAAAATAGAAGAACGAGTATGATTTACAGCCTTTTCAGATTCAACAAAAGTTGCACTGACAGCCTCTATTACAGACAGAGGCCATTAGTTAATTAAGGGAACTAAAACATTCTGATTATGAGACAAGCATAAACGCAGCTACTCTTGGAGATTTTTGATAACTGCTACAGGTTGATCATCAGGCACTAGTGAAGAAAACACCTGTAACAAATGTTTTCTTAACAATTTCTGCCCAAATACTCTGGCAGGCCCTGGTCGAACCTGCCTCCTGGATAAATAACTTCTTCCTTTGTGTAAATAGGCTGGGAACACTTACAAATCACATCCATCCTCACAATCTGCAAGGCCCTGCACTTTTCGTCTTCTGGCCTGTCTGTGTGGTGCGTCATTTGTACATTCATTCACTGACTCACAAAAAAAAAAATATTAAGAGTTTTCATGTTCCAGCCTCTGTATTACCAATATAGGGACTGGGAATATAGTGATGAGCAAACAGACATTGTTTTTATTCTACTGTCTTTGTAGTCAAAACATCTATTACAGTATAATCAGAACTAAATGAAGTCTTATCGCCACTCTCTGAACCTAAAAATACTACATAGAGGCAAGTCTTCTCATCCATCCAGCTACCCATCTTTTCATTCATCTGACTATCCCTCATGTACCCACCCACCCACCCACCCACCCACCCATCCATTCATCCACCTACTCACCCACCCACCCACCCACCCACCCACCCATCCATCCATCCATCCATCCATCCATCCATCCATCCATCCATCCATCCATCCATCCACCCACCCATCCACCTACTCACCTACTCACCCACCCATCCATCTATCCAGTCACCCATTCACTCAACTGTCTATCCAGGCATTTATTCATCCATCCACACATCTGGCCACCTTTCCATCTATTCACTCAGCTGTCCAGCCATACAACCATTCGCCCTTCTAGCCACCTGTCTGCTGATTCCCTTATTGCACATTATGCATTTGCACCTCCATGGATTAGCTAACCCTAGAGAAATCAGTGAGGAGTAAAGCACTTTCTCTGACCTCAATGAAAGTACAATGCAAACTGTTAGTTAAGAGGGTGAGTCAGAAGTCAGACTGCTTGGTTTACATTATCAGTTCTGCCACTTCAAGCAAGTTATTTCATCCTTCCAGGACTCAATATTTTTAAATCTGTAAAGCAGGGGTGACAGCAAATATAGGTATAGGTTACCTGGATGATTAAACAAAATAATTCAACAAAGGCATCTGGAGGAGTGTCTGGCACATAGAAAGCACTCATTAGATGTCAGCTAGGATTGTTATTTTCAGTCTTCCAGTATCAAGCGGGGCAACTTTATCAGATTAGGATTATGAAAACACAGAATGCCCACTGAACCACCGAGTGGTACCTTACCTGCTCCCTGGCTGACATTGAGGATGATTCTGAACCAATGAAAAGGTCCCTATCTCTACAATACCTTCTGATTTACGAGCTCCTTCATACCTGTTACCTTGCTGGCCTCAAAGTCACTCTCAAGTTTAGTGGCCATATTTTCCTAAGCCTCAAAGCAGGACAGAGGGTCTGACACTTGAATGCATTCTAGGTGAGGAAGGCAGTCTGAGAGATATGGTATGGGAGACAAAAGAAGAGAATTTCTAGGCATTATTCCTATAGCGGAAACCCTGGAGGGGTGATGGTTAAGTGCTATGGCTGCTAAACAAAAACGTGGCGGTTCGAATCCACCAAGCGCTCCTTGAAAGCTCAAAAGGGCAATTCCACTCTGTCCTATACAGTTGCTATGAGTTGGAACTGAATTGATGGCAACGGGTTTGGTTTATTTTTACTTCAATAGTGCCAACAGAATCAATGGGCAGTTGTACCATGAATGGAAATACCTCCCAGGAAGTCCCGGGCACATGATCACTATAGGTGGCATATAGTCTCAGCACTCAAGGAGTCTACCTGGAAGTCATATGCTGGGAACAACAGACAAAAGGACCAGGCAGCCAGTCCTGTAAGCTTAGAGACCACATGGCTGAGAACTTTAGCATCAGATGGGAGAGTGACTGGTGACTTTAGGCAGGTCACCTAGCCTCTCAGTTTCTTATCTTACCTCAGTGTCAAATGAGATAGTTATGTAGGTTCTATGTGGGACTGAATCAGAACAGGTGAGCCAGGCAGCCACTGCTTGGCATCTAGTCAGTCCTTTCTAGATAGCACAGAAGAGCTTGCAGAAGGGCAAGCACTAAACCACAAAACTATTCTCCACAATCTTGTGTCCTCTCTCTGAATCTATTTCTGCTTCAAGGGGATATAAATTAAAAGCCGCCCAGGGTGTGTCACCTTAAATGACCTTCCAAGTGCACCCAGTCCTTTCCAGGGGCCTGAAGTTTTAAAAGGACACGTGCATCCACATGGGGAGATTAGCACTTTGCAGCACTGCCCAGGGCTGCTCCAGTCCTGCCCATTAAATTCTGTCCTCTGTAACACTCACTTAGAGCCGTGAGCACCAAAACAGCCCAAATGGCCCAATAACTCATAAAAAATGAAGGCATGCTTCCCTCTGGGACTCCCTGGGCTGATGCTCTAACCCAAAGCTCTGTCCTCGCTGGTTAAGACGCTCTGGGTGAAAGTGGCCAGATGGCAAACTTAACACTCTGGCTCTTGGACACAGGCTGGGCCCTCTGTGAAGCTGGCCAGGAGGGGAAAGGGGGACTCAGGAATGGGTTCTCTGGGAGCTGGAAAGTTCGAGATGAAGGCAGGATAGCTGGCCTGGGGAATATGAGTATCCTGATTAACAGAGCAGCTGGAAGAGCTTGGACATGGACAGAGGAGAAAGGGTTGGGTGCGAAATCAGGGATTTCCAAAGCTTTGACTTTCGATCCTGCTCCCTGCCAAGTCCTTACACCCACTCCTGCACCCTCTCACTACTCACAGAGGTGCCTGCAAATGTCCCTTAGACCTCCCGTGTTCTACTCCCTCACAGCGACAGTGAGATATGGACAGATATCATCCACACAGCCCCTGGGACCTCTGACAGCAAGGCAGCACAGCAGGAGTCTGGGGCAGTGGCGAGACCCTGGGAAGGTGAGGTCAGAAGCTCTGAGCCCTGAATTCACCACTAACCCACATGTGACCTGGGCTCCACGACTGTTCCCATACATGGAACCTGATGGTGGGGACTGGACTTGCTGCACAGAACAAGAAGAGTGTGACACTGTGTGCTCGGGCCATATCACCAATCTGCAGCCTAGGGCCCAGGCCTGGAGAGCAGCTGACAGCTTGTGCCGCCTTTGTCCCAAGCGAGGCCTCCCTGCTCCCTCCTGGAGAGGGTGCGTCATTCATCAGGGTCAGCCAAGGGGGAGCGCTGGTAATGGTTCCCAGAAACAGCATCGAAGGAGAGGCTTTTTCTAAATACAATTTCTACTTTTCACTAAGGAAAAACAACAGCTCATCCTTGCTCTCTGACCTGTGACATCCCCATCTCCCATCTTAAAACACAGGGTCATAATTTTACAGGGATTTGTGCTCTTTTTCTAATAACTTTATAGAGGCATAATTCACATACTGTAAAATCTACCATTTTAAAGTATACAATTCAGTGCTTTTTAGTATATTCAGAGTTATGCAATCATCACCACAAGCTAATTTTGGAACATTTTCTTCATTCCAGAAAGGAACCCTGTATGTACTAGCTGTCACTATCTGTCCCTCCCTCCTTCAGCTCTAGACAACCACCAATCTGCTTTCGGACTCTAAGGCTTGTTCTTTTCTGGACATGACATACAAACAGAATACTCTGCATAATGTTTTTGAGGTTCACTCATGTTGTAGCATGTATCAGCACTTTATTCCTTTTTATGGCTGAATAATACTCCACTGTGTGCACAGACCACATTTTATTCACCTAGTTAGAGGAGTCTGGGGCTGTCTGCACTTTTTGGCTATTACAAATAATGCTGCTATAAAGTTTACATACAAATTCCCATCTGTACGTATGTTTTCATTTTTTTTGGATATAAAAACATACACACGCCTAGGAGAACTGCCGGGTCACACAGTGACTCTACGTTTGACATTCTGAGGAACCGCCCAACTGTTTTCTACGGCATCTGCACCATTTGACATCCTGGCCAGCAACGTACATGGGTCTGAATTTTTCCACATCCTTGCCAACTATTGTTACTGCCTTTTTTAATTTTAGTCATCCTAGTGAATGAGAAGTGGTTTTACATGGATTGTCAAGAAGTTTTGCTTTCCCTGATTCCAGCTCTGTCTCCTCCTGTCCCGGACAAACTACAGGTTTTCCTAGCCAACGAAAATAGTAACTGTGACTCTGAAGGCTTCACTTTCAGAACTGACTGTGGCTCAGAGGTCTAGAAAAAATATATATTAAAACTTTTAGAAGGTCTTAACAATGTCCCATGAAATGGCACAGTTAATACAAACAGGTGAGACACAGAAAAACCCTATGAGCCAGTGCTCCAAGCCCCTCAGTGAGATGGTCTCTCAGGTTCTGGATTTAGGAAACTTACTTTCTAGTGTGGCTCAGGTGACAGACAGGAGCTGTAGAGGCAGGGTCCTGCATTTATGGTCTTTGGCAGGCCCTCTGCACTGTTAGCACATGGGTCTGACCCAGCTGCGACAGCTGGTCCTAACACTTTGGCCATTCTGGGGCCACAGCAGATGAGAGTAGTAAAGGCTACAAGCTTCGGAATCAGACCCACTTGAAGTCAAGATCCACGTTTGCTACTTCTCAGCTCAGTAACTCTCTGCCTCAGTTTCCCATCTGCAAAATGGAGACAATAAGTGCTTACCTTCCCAGGGTTTACATAAGAATCAAATGAGACAACGTATATAAATGAGGCATATGAACTGCTCAGTGCCCCTCAGAAAAACTCACTGCTATCCAGCTGATTCTGACTCATAGCAACCCTACAAGACAGAATAGAACTGCCCTGAAGGGTTTCCAAGGAGTGGTTGGTAGATTCGAACAGCTGACCTTTTGGTTAGTAGCTGTAGTCTGTAACTACTATACCACCAGGGCTCCCTGCTCAGCATCAAAACCAAATAAATAAACAAAGCCCAAAGCCACCATTGCCACTGAGTCAACTCTGGCTCACTGTGACCTCTAGGACAGAGGAGAACTGCTCACAGGGTTTTCAGGGAGCACCTGAGTGGATCTGAACCACCAACCTTCTGGTTAGCAGACGTAGCTGTTAACAACCATGCCACCAGGGTTTCCTGTGCTCAGCACTGTGCCTGACAATTTCACTTGACTGTAGTCGGTCTGAGCTCAAGACCAGGGTTGAATCCATCAGGCAGAGTGCTCCTCCAAGACCTAAAATGGGCTCCCTGTGTGACACCCCTCCCCTCTGACTTTCAGTTTCCTCATCTGTAAAATAAAGGGTCAGAGGATCTTTCAAGGCTCTTTCTACCATGATGTTCCGTGGCTTTATGTGCAAAGGGTTCCCTGTAAGGCTGATCTGTGTCCATTGTGATTCCTGCCACATTACGGACCCATGCTTTGCAGCCAAACCACCAACTAACTGGCCCACAAACACCTTTACCACCTGTGTCTCTTCCAAGACTGTTTCAGATTACCTGCCCTCCTCTCCCTGACTCACCCTCCAGCATCAGGCCCGAACACCACTTCTTCCAGGAAGTCCTCTCCATTTCTCCAGCTGGGCTCCCATCACACTTTACATTTTATGAATACAGTTTCCCCTGCTCTTGTGTCAGCTCACCTATTAGCCACAAGTTCCTTGGGGGAGGAGTCACACGCTGGCTGCTCCTCTCTGTGTCTTTCACCTACGGCATGCAGCAGGTGATCAGGAAGCACATGAGGTACAGATGGACTATTCTGTCTCAGTCCTGTCCCCACTAGTTTATCTGACTCCTCAGCCAACTCTCTCGGACAGTATCTATTCCCGTACCTATGGCTTAGTGTGTGACATACACCAGGCGCTCAACACCTTGGTGGCCCAGTCCACCACTAAGGACACTGTGGACAGCCACATCTTAATGGATCAGTGTGCTTTTTCTCTGATGAGGCTACAATTTTATTTTTCTTTGTATACAGCTGGAGGTGAGGAAAGGCATCCCACGTACAGGGTCAGCTCATCCATAAGTTTAGTAGATGCTGAAAAACTGACAGTTGGGATTGTCTGTTTCCTCATCTGCAGAATGGGCTTCACGGGCACAGTCCCAAGCATCTAACCCCAGCCCAAAGCAGAAGGAAGCTTGGATGCATCTTCTTTCTGACATCTCAGCTCTGGGAATCCATAGCAATCCAGACACATGCGAGGCGAAGTGAGAACTAAGAGGATGCAGCGGCTGGAGATTCAGGAAGGTCATTATAATTTCACAACTTCAGACTATGTCTAAAGCTGCTGGAGCTCTGAGAGGGTTAGTCTGTGGTTTCAGTATGTGGTGATCCCCACGCCTTGGCACCTGTGGTGGTCCCCACCCCTTGGCACCTGCTGCCAAACTCGTTACTGTGATCTGGTATTAGAAGCAGCTGCAGCAAGAGCAGCAGCAGCAGCAGCAGTAGAAGCAGAAGCCAGTGTGTCTGCACGCTTACTGTATGCTTGGTACTTTATGGATTCTTCACTAGCTGCCATCAACTCAATCCTGAATGATGATGACTCTGGGTGTATCAGCGTAGAACCGTGCTCCACAGGGTTTTCTGTGACTGATTTGTTTTGAAAGTAGATCACCAGGCCTCTCTTTTAAGGGATCTCTAGATGGACTAGAACCTCCAACCTTTTGGTTGACCACTGAGTGTTTAACCATTTGCACCACCCAGGGCTGTCACACACGAATCAGCATCCTCATTCTACAGATGGGGAGACAGGTGAAGAGAGGATCAGTTTGGAGGTGAGATCTGGGAATCTGGCTTCAGGGGTTATCCTTCTAATCACTAGTCCGTCCATAGGGCTTCTACAACTACTAGAAGCTAACACATTTACTGAACACTGAGTTAAGCACGTCACAAGGTTGTCTCATTTCTTTCTCTCAACTTAGTGAGGCAAGCACTATCATTATCTCCATTTTTCAGCTGAGAAGCTGAGGCTCTTTGGAATTAAAGACTTGGCCAGAGTCCACTCTGCTGTTCTCCTTCCGCCAGCCACTGCAGACAGAACCATCAACTGACTGTCCACAGCTCAACATACTCACTGGACACGTTCCTTCATTAGGTTCACCGCTGCCTTCTCTGTGCTGGGCACAGCAAGGACAATGGTGGCATGGGTACAACTCTTGGCCCGCAGGAATGTCTCTGCAGGACCAGGAGACCAACACGACACAGGTGAGAGGCACCAGGACACAGAGTGTACACAGCGCAAGAGGGCACAAGAAAGCAGGAGGGCACCATTCTTGCTAAAATACACCAACAGTGGGACACCTGGGTTGGGGACAGAGAAAGCCAGTCATGCAGAGCCGGACCTAGAAGAACACATTAACGCTCAGATCCAGAGAGGAAAGTGGCATAGGCAGGGAAGACTCAAAATACAACACACATAGACACTCTGCTCACACCATGTATCTCGGGGTTTTGCCAAACTGAAAACCACTCACTCTCTTTACCTAAACAGAGAAATTCTGTGTTTGCCAAAGGTCTTCACAACCAAAATCCACCGCCACTGAGTCGATTCCAACTCACAGTGACCCTGCAAGATCTTATATACCCACTGAGTCGATGGGGAGCTCCTCCAGGGTGGGACCTATGGCTGCTTCTGCTGGTTCCCAGGGCCCAGAAGAGAAGGGATGTCTGCAAGTGTCTAAGGGCCTGACTCCTTCACACCCTCCCAGGCCCAGGGTCCCCTTGGCTAAAGGATTCTCCTTCCCAGGCCCAGCTCAGGCCTCAGCTCCTACTCCAGGAAGCCTTCCCAGACCATTTGCACCAGCTCATCCAACAGTCTCCACATTCCGAGAATATTCATAGCTGTCTAGTCCATGCCTAGTTCTGGGGATACAGGGGAATAAAGATACTCCTTATGTGCCCTTAGAAGTCCTGGTGGCAAAGCAGTTCGGAGCTACGGTTTCTGATCAAAAGGTTGGCAGTTCAAATTCACCAGGTGTTCCATGGGAAACCGATGGGGCAGTTGTACTCTACCCTATAGGGTTCCTGTAAGTTGGAATCGACTTAACGGCAAGGGGTTATCTGTCCTTGCTATACCACCTGCCTGTTGCACTGCGGTGGCTTGTATGTTGCTATAATGCTGGAAGGTATGCAATGGGTACTTCAAATACCAGCAGGGTCACCTTTGGTGGGCAGGTTTCAGCAGTTTCCAGACTAAGACAGACTAGGAAGAAAGGCCTGGTGATGCATTTCCAAATATTAGCCAATGAAAAACCCAGGGATTACAACAGAGGACTGGACACACCATCAGGAGGAACCAGTATCAGGAGAAAAGACATCACATTTGGTGGTCAGCCAGCAAGGATAAGGGAGACCTTCTGTGAGACAGACAGACACAGTACCTGCAATGAGGGACCCAGACATGCTGGTGACTGTAAGGATAATGCAACACCCGGCAATGTTTTCTTCTGTTCTACATAAGGTCATCTGAATCAAAGCCAATTCTTACGGTAGCTATCTATCACTATCTGCCCTTGAAGTATTCATACTGACAATTAAGTTCATACTGACCAACAATTAGTTCACAAACTCATCCTAGAAAAAGTGCTACAGACCTCATTACTAAATATCACTACGGTCCTCTTCCAAGTACTCCCCCTGGGAAGCTATGCACTGATGCCAGTGCCTAGTCCACCCTTCAAAGCAACTTTGGAACTCTTTATATAGAATGGCCATTCGAGCTATCATCATATTACCCTTGATGTCCTCAATGCCATCCAAATGTCTTCCTTTCAACATTTCCTTTATCTTTGGGTAAATAAAAAAGTCACCAGGGGCCAGATCAGGTGAGTAGGGAGAGTGTTCCAATACAGTTCTTTGTTTACTGGCTCAGAACTCCCTCATAGACAACTAGGCAATTGAGTGCCAACTTGCCACCGTGTACCACCACGTGCAATGGCCACTCCAGAAAAAGTTCTAACGCTGCTGTGGAGGGTGAAGTAGGCACTGGCATCAGTGCATAGCTTGCCAAGGGGAGTACTTTGAAGGTGATCGTAGTGACATTCAGCAATGAAGTATGTAGTACTGAGAATAATTAGGTTTGCGCACTTGATTGTTGGACCTCGTAGCCTAGTGGAAAACAAACAGATCAAGACAAGGCAGGGTGGTGGGTGCTACAGGGAAAAACACAGCACATGAACCCCGAAACTGTATGCACATGTGGATAGTGATTCTGAGAAGAATTCTGGTACCAAGTGAGACCTGCGTTGAGACAGGGTGAGCAGAAGACAGTCCGCAGAAAGGGTGGTCGGGCAGAGCACTAGGAGGAAGCTGAGCAAAGGCAAAGAGGGAGAAACTTTTCAGGGCCTGTGTGCAGGGGCACTGTCCATGAGGGAAGGAATGCTGGGAGCAGAGGCTGGCAAGAAGCCAGGGGACTCAGCTGCAGAGCTCTGGCTCCTGGACTGTGCATCCCAAGGGTAACATGGAACTGGAGCAAGTTTGAGCGAGGACAGGGCCCCATCACTGTGCTCCCCAGAAAATTCATCCTGCCAGCCTGTGGAGCAGTCACAAGACGGGCACACACTGGTAGTGGGAGCCCAGAGAAGGTGCAGCCACGGTCCAGGTGGGAGAGCGTGAGACGGACACAGCAACTCTGCACAGCAAAGAGGAGAGTATGGGAATCCGCGAGCTAGCCCTCATTTTACAGACGAGAGCACTGAGGGGGGGGACTGCTCACGGTGACACACCACAGCAAGTGGCAGTACCAAGACTTCAGTGAAGGGGTTTTGCCTGCAAATATGGTATGTGTCTCATAAAGCATGAGATCGGGTGTGTACAGGTAACTGCTGGACACCTGGGACGGGCTCAGTGGAGGTGAGCTCCCTTTCCATACTTACGCAGGCTTTACCAAATAACCTGCACTCCCGGTAACCAACACACGGCTCACTGAGACACATGTCTTTCTGCCTCTTGCTTCTCCCAGCTGGACACCAGACCCCACGAGGGCAGGGCTTTGCCATGCTTTTTACATTTAGGCTGCACAGGCATCCATTTAACAGGTGAGGAAGGCGGGGTCCACAGCGGGAGGGAGTGTGCCCAAGGCAGTGGCACCGCCGCGATGAGAAGCAGAGCACACAGCTCTCAGTGGCCTTCTGCTGGGTGGTGGGGTCAGCGGACCCCTGGGCTTTCCTGCGGCATGTGGGGTATGGCCGTCTCAGAGGGAAGAGGTGTGGGGAGGGGAAGGGCTGCCTGGGAAGTGGGACTTTTCCCTTCCGCAACAACAAAAAGCCTTGTCCTTGGGATCAGAAAGAGGGGCACCCGCCAAGACCCCACCAGAGCCCAGACACGTCTTCAGGGCCCACGGTGGCCGGTTGCCCATCCTCCACACCTCCCAGGCCTTGTCCAGCATTTCCTGTAAACACCGGACACTTCCTTCTTAGGAAGGGCCTGGCAGTGTGCAGCCACACCCTGGCGGCCAGCAGCCCAGCACACAATGGCTGGCCCGCGGCTCCAGCTGGTGACTCCATACCCCAGGCCTTCTCTGGGACCCACAGCAATGCTACCTTTTGCCAGAGCTAAAGAGCCCAATGTCCCCACGAGTGCAGGGTAAAATACAGGGTCACAACTTTCTCATCTCTATACCTGAAGCCCTATACAACGACTCTGACACCTGCAGTCCCTGAACGTAGAATGCTGGTTAGGAGCACAGCCTCTGGGGCCACCCAACTGCAGTTTTCAAAGCCTGGTTCTCTGCCACTTACTGGCTATGCAGCCTTGGACAAGCTGCTTTCTCACTCTGTGCCTCAGTTTCCTCATCTGTAAAATGCGGGCCATGAAGGTACCAGCAACACTGGGTTGTTGCAAAGATTTTGTAAGTTAACATCTATAAAGCACCTAGAACCGTACCTAGCATACAGTAGTTATACTGTGTTGCTGCTGTTTTTAAACATTTCCTGAAAATTCAACAGAGGAGAGACCTAGACTCCAGACCACAACCCACTTAGGGATGCATTTTGGGATTGCAATTTACAACCCAAGATAGCTCAGAGTTAGAAAGGCTGTTCTGGGAGTCAGGCAGGAGACTCTTATTCTGCCAGTAACCATGTGGACAAAACCACATCCCCGTGCCTCAGTTTCCTGATTTGTAAGATGCCAATCCTCCACCCACCTCACTGGATTACTGGGACAGCAAATGAGACAATAGGTACAAATGCTTGTGCAATAGTTCAAATCAAAGGTTAGGTATTGAAGGCAGAACAAATCCTCACAAAATCTCATCTTGGATTTTTAAAATCTGAAAGTTTTCCTGGGTATATTAATAATACAGCCACTACTGTGAGCTTCCTGTGTGACAGGTCCCGTGCCAAGGGCCCAGCTGCACAAGCACCTGGAAGCAACACTCTAAGTTGGGTATTAACTTTCACGAAGTGGTTGAGTCAGGATTTGACTCTAATCTGTTGGAAACCCTGGTGGTATCGTAGTTAAGTGCCATGGCTGCGAACCCAAAGGTCAGCAGTCTGAATCCGCCAGGTGCTCCTCGGAAACTCTATGGGGCAGTCCTATTCTCTCTATATACAGTGCTGTGAATTGGAATCAACTTGACGGCAACATGTTTGGGTTTCCTGTTTTTGTCTGACACCACAGAAATCATCTACGCCACCTCTGAGAGGTAGGGGAATGGAAGAGGCCCTAAAAAAGAAGTAAAATAAGTAACAATCAAGGCAGCTGCCATCCAGCCAACTCTAACTTACGGCACCCCATGTGTGTCACTGTACAACTGTGCTCCGTAGGGTTTCTGATGGCTGATTTTTCAGAAGCAGACCACCAGGCCTTTCTTCTGAGGTGCCTCTGGGTGGGCCCAAACCTCCCACCTTTTGGTTATGAGCCAAGGACCTAACTATCCCTACCACCCAAGGACCCCATGCCCGAGGCTAGCCCCCTCTGATTTGTCTTCACCTTTCCATCTCAGGCTCTGCAATGAGATGGACAGGTTTCCTGCTGCCAAGCTGTCATTTGTACAGCACTTTACACATACCTCCACATATCTCATCGAAGCTGATTTTCACTACAAACCTGAGGCATCACTATCTCCCACACAGGAAGGAAAAACTGAGGCCAGAGACCTGACCAAAGCCCACAGCAAGACAGCTCAAGGAGGACTACAGCAGGTTTCTATCCTCACAGTAGAGAAATCTCCTCTTGGCAGGACTAAACCTCTTTATTCCCTACCTGATTCCCAGTGGACTAAGACCTTGGACAGAGGTTCCTGACTCTGAGCCCAGCATAAGGGCACATCAGAAGACCTGCCATGCACCCAGAGTGCCCTGTGGTCAGCTTATAGCTGAGTATTTGGAAGCACTGATGAGCTGTGCAGCTAACCCTTCCTTTTTGTGAGTAATTGTTTTGAAATGTGGGTTCTAAGAGCTCGGCTGCAATGTCAACCGGCATGACCCCCTCCCTACATGCCCAGGACAGAGACCACAACAACAGGAGGCTCAGAAAACCACTCACTGCACAGAATAAACTGGCTGGATTGAAAGAAAGTACTGGAAAACAGACAGCGCTCTGGAAAACAATACTGAGGATAGCATGGCGGTCCGCCAGCTTGGAGCACCAAACTGGTTTGAAACATTCTACATATGACACAAATGTAGATTGTCAACCCAGGTTCAATTACAATGATGAGTTTGTCCCTAATTAATGATTCAGAAGAAAAGTCTTGTTTAGAACAAGTTTGAAGTATTATTAAACAGGGAAGACTTTTAATAAGAGTAAGATGCCATTACCTAAATAAACCACAGGGGTTGGTGGTGTGGGTTTACCTCTGTACCAACACCTAGCCTCAAATCCAGCCTCCAGCTGGCCCCTCAATTCTCCTTCTCTCCATGCTGGACTGGTGGTCAATATAAAAACCTAATGAAGGCCACTTGAGTTATCAAGCTGCATTCCTTCTCTTGCCTCAGTTCTCACCCTCAGACCAGATTAGCAGGTCTGCATTCCTCTCCCTATCTCTGAAGAAATGAAATCGATTAAGACCTCAGAGAGAGGTAAAAAAAAAAAAGAAAGAAAGAAATTTGGGTAGTTTACTCTGCTTGATTATCCTGTAACCAATTTTGGGTAGTTTAACTATCCTGTGACAAACTTTTGGGTAAGTCACACTGTTTGATTATCCTGTGACAAACATAACACCATCAACCCCTTTGAATTTTGGCTATAAAAACCACTAGAAATGTAACCCAAGCAGGACAGTTTTGGGAGAAGTTATTCTCACTGTCTCCCAACTGGCATGCCTGTCTGCTACTAAAGCACTGAACTTTTCTCCTCATCTCTGAGCTCTGGCTGTCAGTGACAGGTGGAATGAACTTGCTTGAGTTCGGCAGCAGGGCCACTCAGTCTCCTTCCTCAGTGTCAGCTCCTCCTCAGATCCTGAGATCAATTTTATCACTCAGGAGGATTTCAGGATCTGAACAGAAAGTGTATTAAAGCACTCTGCAAACTGTAAAGTTCTAAAAACAAAATATTTTCCATGATCACAGCCTCAGATTCTACCCTGATGATGAGCCCGGCACTGGGAATGGTGTTTTTGATGTAAAACCCGTCTTGTAACCCAAATCCAATGTCTGGGTCTCTGTCTTGATAAATACCCTACATCCAGCCTTTGTATTCAGGGTCCTGCTGCCTTTGGCCTCTCTGCACCACCTGTTCCCAGACTCCCTGGTACAGACAAGCTTCCCAAACCTTCCGGAGTTAGAAGGGAAACCAACAGTCAAAACTGTTGAAAGTGAGTGAGAACCCTGTCCCTGGAAGCATTCAAGCAGCACCTTGCTAAGAACTGAGGCATCCAACGAGGGGCTGATGTCCCCATTGTAAAGGTCCATTCCAATTGAAAAGTGAATAACGTCATTCATTTAACTTCCAACTTCCGAGAATAAAATAATGCATGGGTTAAGGATGACCGTGGATTACAGCTAGATGAAACCTTTCCTGCAGCCAGCCCAGCACAGAGTAGAACAGAAGCATCTCTATCTTCAGCAACCTTACAATGGGAATGGTATAGGGACATCAGGAGAATTTGGTGACAAGTATAAGTGACAGAAAAGGAAAACAAACCAACTAAGTAGAAACTCTCAGCATTTTCCAAATGGGCTGAGGCAGAATATCTGTTAACTCTTGAATCCCAGGAGATTCAGATTATTACTCCCTCTCACCTAGCTGTGCAAACCCAGGAATCTCAGTCTCTCCACCTGTCAGGTGGGGACAGGAATCCCTTCCTTCCAACCTGCAGGGTTGCTATGAGGGTCAAGGAATTGAAGAAAGCCCTGTGGGCACACACAGATGCAAATTGGAGAGGTGACTCCAAGCCTCTAGCACTCCTTCCCCCCATTAGACTGGGTGTTTTGTCCACCTGGCATCAAGCCTGCTGGGGAAGGGCTGTCTGTGGACTTATAAGCAGTGGGGCAGGATGAGCCTGGCACACCCCCCATCACGGCCTGGGCAGGGTGGGCCCAGCACCCCCTCATCAAGGCTTGGGGCTGCCTGGCCTCCAGATGAGGCTCTGGATGCAACGCCAGCTGCAGAGTCCTGGGCAGAGGGCTGTCTGCAGCCTGTATGACTCAAGAGTTTGCCCCCAGGAGATGGTCTCTGCAGGGAAGCGGAGCCCAGGCAAGATTTCAAGACTCAAAGAAAAAGCCCACAGCAGAGAGGGAACCTGGCCACAGCCCATCAGCCTCCTTCTTACATGCTAAAACCCCTCCTAGCACATTTCGGGGACCACCACCAAGCCACAGAAACCTCAAGGCTCTGTGCTCTTGACTGCAGCGCGATTCAGCTGAGTATTTATGGAGACCCTGCTCTGTGCCAGGCACTATGCAAAGTTTTGGACAGGGACCTCTCCTTTCATCAAGAGCCACAGTCTAAAACGAAAAACATCAGTCAAGCAAAACATCAAACTGGAGAAAAAGGCAAGTTGATTTAGGTTCTCTCTTTTTCTCTTACAAACATCAAGTCTTCAACTCAGCACTTTTTAATTAAGAATAAGAAACATCACACTTTGATAAATATAACAAACACTTAAAAATGTACTTGCATTTTCTATTTTAATGGCGCAGCGCTCAGTGATGGGAAAACAGCCTGGCACAGAGGTCTCACTGAAGCCATCTGAGACACCACTTTACACTACAGACAACACTGTGGCCTGCAGAGCCTGTGTCTGTGTTTTTTAAAAACATCTTATTGTGGTAAAATATGTATAAAATAAAATTCACTTTGGCAACCATCATTTCTTTTTTCTTTTTTTTATTATGATTGAATGAAAATGTACATTCCCATACAAATTCGCATGCTCACCTATATGCAGCTTCCACTGTTCTCCCTGCCTGGTGACAGCACACTGTTCCTCTTTGCTCCATATATGTCCTATCCTCCCAACAGTCTCCTATCCCCTCCTCTCCACCCACTCCCCTTCCTTCAATAAGAAGTCAGCAGGATGATATCCTATAGAAGCATAAAACCATAAAGTTCCCACAAGATACAGTCACTCTGCATTGCTGAGTCCAATCCATTGCTGTCCGAAAAGTTGACCTTCATTATGATTTAGGGACATGGGCAGCATCAGGGCCAGGGGTCATGCTCCCAGGGGAACTCTGAAGCTCCTGGACCATCAACTGCGGTCTTTTAGTGCAGTTCTCAGGGTGCACCCTTATTTATTCTTGCATTGCCAGACAGACTCAATTTTGTGAGCTCCATCGTGGCTGTCACTGGTGGTAGCTGAGCACCATCAGGTTCTTCTGGTCATGAGTCGATGTACAGACCCATTCACGTGGGTCTGTCTTCTGGTTCTCTTTCCCCCATGTCATTCTTGTCCTCAGTGATCATACATCCCTGTTGAGTTGGGACCATTTGCTGTACCCTCAGATGGCAGCCTGGCAGCTTTTAAGACCCCAGACGCCACTCACCGATGTCAACCACCATTTCTGAGTGTACAATTCAGTAGTGTTAATTACACTCACAGTGTTTTACAAGCATCACCACTATCTCGAAAATACTTCTGTTACCCTAAACAGAAACGCAATGCCCCTATGCAAAAACTCCCCATTTCCCTTCACCCCTAGCCCTTGGTAGTCACTCATACACTCTGGCTTCTGGGCATTTGCCTATTCTAGAGACCTCATATAAATGTAATCATACAGTACATGACCTTTCTTTCCCTTAGCATGATGTTTTCGAAAATCACCTGTGTTATATGCAGCACATATAAAAACTTCCCTTGTGTGCTTATGGCTCAGTGCTACTTCACTGTATGTATATACCCCAGTTTGTCTATCCATTCAGTTATCGACAGACACTTGGGTTATTTCCACCTTTTAGCTAGTGTGGGTAGTAGTGCAATGAACACTTTGTGCAAGTCTTTGTTTGTGTCCCTGGGTTCAATTCCTTTGGGTATATACTCAGCAGTGGAATTGTCGGGTCATAATGCAAGTCTATGTTCAGCATTTTTCAGGAACTGCCAAAGTAGTTTCCATGGCAATGGAGGAAGGCACCCAGTGTTTTGATGCCCAGCTACCTGTTCAACTATCTGTCTGTCTGTCTGTCCACCCATCTTCCCATCCAACAGGCAGTATGGAATCCCTACAAGCCCAGCACTGTGCTAGACATCAAAGGAGAGTCCTTGCTCACAGGTAGCAGAGAGTCCAACTGGGAACGGTATATGCAGTACTTAACAAAAGGGACTGCAGAAAGTCCTATGAGATGGAAGAGGGGGAAAGACAGGCTGTCGGGAAAATTCAAATGGCACAAGACATATCACTAACTGCTGACACCTACAATCAAGGCTTCGAGGAGAAGGTGGTATTTAAAATGTGCCCAACTGTGCCCCTGGAAAGGAAGTGGGCACGTAGAAAGACTGAAAGAACATCTGGGCCTCAAGCACTATGGGGTTGGAAAGCTCAGACAGATGAAGGACAAGATGTGATTCTACTTGGTCGGCTTTCAGAGATGTAAGGGGCAGCTGAGAGATGTTGGCAGAAGGGGCTGGGACAACTGCGGAGGGCCTTGAGGGGCTTACAGAGCCTAAAACACGAAGAGCTACGTGGCGGGAACAGAGGCATGCCCTCACGCACCACAGATGGAGCCAGGAGGCTGTGTGGGTTGCTGGTTGCTTGCACTGAACAGACAAGACTCCAGTCACTACGCTGTACCTGCACTGTGGTGACAGGGAGGTGACCTTAAAACTCAGCATGCCCTAGAAGTTCGGCATCCCTTAGTGAAGTCATTTCTAGCCCCTGACGAGCTGGTTAAATGAGGGTGTCACCGTGGTCCTACCAATCTGAAGAGAAGCTCCCCTTTAACTCCCCAAGGGAGATGGCAGAAGGGCCTTGCTGGGAGATCATTAGTTGGCTTAAGGACAATCTGGCATTTTTTACATGGAGACATGTAGTTATATTTCATGGGGTCACAGAACGCTAAGGCTGCCCAGGCCAGGAGGCCTTTCCAAGAGAAAAGTACAACCTGGACTTAACTGTCGGGCTGAACCCTGTGCTGGGCAAAAATGAAAGCCAAACAATCTGGATTCTAGCAACACTGGAGTCTTTTTGGGAAAAAGAGGACTGCAGGAGCCAGTATCTGGGGCGTCCAGCACACTGAGGGGAGGAATCTTCTACATCCCCGTGAACAGGCACTCTTGAGTGACTTGGAGTTCTAGGACACAGGGGTGATAGTGGGGGGGTATCCCTCAATTGCACCTGGTCAGGTCAACACTGTTGGCAACAGTACTTTCTATCATGCTCAGAGTCCTGGGAGATAGCTTGGGACTCTCTCCCCAACCTGCATTCTTTCTAGATAAGAGAGGAAGGACAACTGTCAGTTATCCTCATGCCCTTGGCAGTATCTTTTCCAAAATCTTATCCTAAAACGTCTTCTCCTTAACCAAGTTAAGTCTGTTTGTTTCCTTCCTCCCGGCAAGAATCCTTAAAGAATCGTGAATTATTCACACCGACGCTCTCCACTCCTCAGTCCTCTATAATTTGATGTACACCGAGAAGCATGTTAACCCAGCGCGCCCTAGCACTCCATAACGGCAGCCAACGTCATCAGCACAGAAAGTGGCTCAGAAACGGTAAACACTCCTCCTGCACAGAGCAGCACTTTACGGTGATCATCTCCAGTATTTCACTTTTATTGATAATCTTCACAATTATTCCGAGGGTAACTATAAGTACCTTCACTGTCCCTTGGTCGTACCACCATTGCCATCTTAGATGGGCCCAACTGAGCAGGCCCAGGTGATCATCAGTTACTGTGACTGGCCAGGATGCTGGTAACACATGTCACCCTTTGATCCTGTCATCACTCCTATGAAATTAACTTAAAATATTGGAAAAGCTCTAGTTACAAATATGTTAACCTAAGCATTTTTAACAAAGCAGCAACACTCAGCTGATGCCTACAATAAAAGGCAATGCCTTCGTCTATTAGTTCGGTGCACCGACTGCACTGAGAATTTATACAGTTAGCTTGCTGCTGCTGCTGCTGCTGCTGCACATGCACAGCCTAGCACAGCACTGTCTCAGAGTACAGTGTATTCATTTAGCTCAATTATTTATTAATATTGGCAAATACTTACACAGTTAAATAAAAAAGCAAAGCAAAAGTTTTACACTTATTACCACTCCATCCATGTTTAACAAACAGTAGTGGCTGCAACAATGGGCTGAAGCACGAAAAGGATTGTGGGCACGGTGCAGGACCACATGGTGTGTTGTTATGCTGTTCACAGGGTCACTGTGAGTCAGCACTGATCCAACTACACCTAACTACAACAACATACACAATCGCTTGTCTGCCGACCCAAGTGCTGGCAGTTCAAAGCCTCCAGCTACACCTTGGAAAGTCTCTGGGGCAGTTTTATTCACATAGTCCCTGGGTGATAAACATGTACGCGGCTGCTAATTCAAAGGTCGGAGGTTCAAGTCTACCTGAAGACACCCTGGAAAAAAGGCCCGGTGATCCACTTCTGGAAAACCAGCCAGTGAAAACCCTTTGGGCACAGTTCTTCTGTGACACACGAAAGGAATGGCATGAATCAGAGTCAACTTGAAGGCAACTGGTTTTTGGTTTTATACATATTCATGAAAGATGAGAACGAAATGCAATCCAATGCTAACAGTGATTACGTTAGAATGAAGGGACTGGTTTTTATACTTTTAGATATATTTATAAATGAGTGCACATATTCATATAAAATTACTAAGTGTAGCATTTTTAGAGTGGCATACGACTAAAAACAACCTAAATATCAGTCAGTGATTAGATATGGAAGACCCTGTAGCCATTAAAAAGAATAGGTTCAGTCCAAATGCCCTCATGGGGGACAATCTCTAAATGACAAAGGCAATGTTCCAAACAGTGTATTCAATAAGCTTCTATTTACGTCTAAAAAGAGCAGTAGGTTGGGGGAGGAAGCTACACACCCATTCATGTTCATAGGTGTACAACATATGGGGAGAAGGCAGGAGAAGAACAGCTCAGTGGACTGAGATTTCATTTTTTACCATCAATCTGAATTTCTGAAGTGCATATTACCTTTATAACACATTGTTTATTTTATTTTATTTTATTGTTATTGCAATTAAGTGAAAGTTCGCAATCCAAATCAATTTGCCAAACAAAACCTCAAACATACACCTCAGTGTAAATCCATCTGCTCCCCTCAGCCTGTGACAGCACACTCCTCCTTTCTACCCTTACTTTCGGTATCCACTCAACCAACACTTGTCCCCTCCTCTCCACTCTCCAGGAACAAGTTGGGCAGTCTCATACATATATTAAGCAAGAAGTACATACACCATCTGTATCACTCTATGTCCCATGGTAGTGTTCCACTGTTTGTTTTTTTTTAAAAAAAAAAAAAACACTGAAATGGACTGGCCAAATTTATCTTCCACTGTAACTAAAAGTTGGCTATTGGAATCCACCAGCCACTTGCTGAGAAACCCTATGGATCAGTTCTACTCTGTCTGGTAAGGGTCAGTATGAGTCAGATTCAATTCAATGGCAATGGGTTTGGTTTTTTGGTTCAGACTATCCTAATAGCACTATTTCGTTCAATGTGTCTGGAATTCTAGCCATTACAGTGACCCCCACTTCTTGTTCTCTCCCATACATATTCACCAGTTAATTGGGTGACTGGGGAAGGGATGAGTCATTCCAAAGGAGAACAGGCCATGCCAGCCAAGCCTCCTGGGACTCCCCAGGTAAGTACTAGACTAGACCCAGTGGGGCCCAGACACAAATACAGCTACTTGTAAACAATCTGTCTATAAAACATGTGCATGGCAAAAATAAACAACAACAACATTTGCATGCACTCCTCTTATATTCCTACACCTATTCTCACTATGATCTTCACAAGTTTATGAGGTATGTAGTGGTGTCTCCGTTTTATGGATGAAGAGACTAAGGTTCAGAGAGGTGAAATGAACTCCCTAATGCCATACAGCCAGAAAATGGCAAAGCCAATGTCAAAGTCCTTTGTTTTTCCCATTTCCTGGTGGATTTGAAGAAAGCAAAGAAATGGAAGCAAACGCTTTCCATTTCTCGGTACTAATAAATCCTCTCTGTATCAGACATCAGCTTTAAGTTTTACTTAAATCCTTTCTGCTTCATTTCAATGAAATTCTTTATTGCTTCTAACCAAGTGATACATAGCCATGCAACCACACTTCCCAAACCCCAAAGACAGGGCCAGAATATATCTAAACAGTTGTCATCAATCAAATCAACTCTGACTTATGGTAACTCCATGTATGTCAGAGCAGAACTGTACTCTGTAATGTTTCCAGTGTCTGTTGTTTTGGAAGCAGACCCTGATCTTTCTTCCAAGGTGCTTGAGGGACTTGAAACTTCAATGCTCTATTAGCAGGAGAGTGTGTTAAGTCTTTACACCACCCAGGGTGCCAAGAATTAGTATTCTTCTGATTAACTACTGAAGCAGCGGTAGAAAGGACTGAAAGGGTGAGAAGCAGTGTGTCTGGTGTGTTTCTCCCCCCCCCCCCCCCCCAGTTTTGGAAGAGGCAAATGAGGCTCCCTGATCTGTCTGTCATCTGACTTCATTTGACCTTCCATTTCTTCACCCAAACAGGCGTATTAATAGCTGTTTTCCTATGCCATCCCATCACTGTATTTGGGGATCAGATAACCCGTTTTAGTTCCTCAGATTAAACAAAGAGGAATTATGCCACAGGATGGATCATGCTTGTATCCAATTCAGAGACTGAGACTTGGGACTTCCGAACTGATGAGATTTAGATGAGAATCTGTGAGTAGATGCTGTAATGGGATGAGATCTCTGAGCACCCTGAGATGAAGGCAACATACTATGTAGTCAAGACTTGTGATGGTCAGGGTTGTGTGTCAATATGGCTGGGTCATGATTCTCAGCGGTTTGGGAGCCATGTCATGATACAATCTGGCAGTTACAGAATGATGTAGTCATCATCTATGCTGTGACATAATCACCTCCATGATGTTATCTGATGTGATCAGCCAATTAGTTAGAAGGGGTATTTCCTTGGGACTGTGGCTTGCATCCAATATATGTGAATGTTCTGCAAAAGCTCACTGGCTTTTGACCCCTCTGGATCCTGAATATGGCTCATCATCATCTGACCTCTTGCTCTTGAGACCTGAGCCAGAGGCCTGCCATACAGCCTAGTCATCTTGGATTTATCAGCTCCTGTAGCTATGGGAGTCAGCAGAAGCCTCCAGACTGACACCTGACCCATGGACTTAGAACCTGCCAGCCTCTACAACCACACGAGCCACTTCCCGGAAATCAATCTCACTTCCCATATACATTCCCATAAAATACATTCACATATATATACACATATGTATGTATGTATGCTGCTGTCAACTTGATTCAGACTCATAGAGACCCTACAGGGCAGAGTAGAGTTGCTCCACAGGGTTTTCCAAAAGCAGCTGGTGTATTTGAACAGCTTACCTTTTGGTTAGCAGTCTGTGTTTTAACCACTGTGCCACCAGGGCTCACTCTCTCTGTCTCTCTAGTTTAACTAGTCTTGCTTCTCTTGGTATCTGGATCAGCTTTGAAATAACTGGACACAACTCAGAAGGCAAGATACAATTCTTCAATCAGGACAGCTCCATCCCAGACAGCTCTCAGCATCTTCTCAGCTATGCCCAAGGCAGCTCCTTCACTAGCACCTACTGCCAAGAGGCTCTGCTGTAGTCAGGCTGCTCCTCAGTGCCTTACACTATCTTTAGGGTCGTAACTCTTCCTTCTCTCTCTCTCCCTATGTGCTTCTCTCACCAAACCTCTGTCTGATTGGTCGCTCACATAAACAACTCCTTCAATCCTATTTAAAGGTTTTACACGCCCTATCCACATAGTGGAGCCCTGGTGACGAAGTGGTTAAGGGATTGGCAGGCATTCCTAGGAAGCTCCATGGAGCAGCTCTACTGTGTCCTACTAGGTTCCTATGAGTTGGAATCGACTTGACAGCAATGTGTTTTGTTTTTGTTTATGCCACACTGATCAACCCTTGCAAGAGCTTTATTGTTGGGAGCTCATGGAGACTGCGCCACCAAAATGGCGCCGACCGGAAGGACCGCGCCCTGCCTTAAGCCCTCACCACGGCAGTGTCTGCCCAGCAACTAAGCCAGCTCATCGCCCATTGGACAGTACCCATCCTATCGGCGCCTCGCTCCCTTTGGTATAAAAGCAGTGGTAACAGGAAATAAAGTGTTCCGCTTCTCGTCTCCTGCTGAAACAGTGTCTCGGTCCTCTCCTTTGCGGGCAAAGGGGAACTTGGGCTGCGACATCTGGCGCCCAACGTGGGGCCTGAGGCGACCCTCACCGCGGGGACGCCCGGACAGGTGAGCAGGCAGTTGCCTGGGACGGTATTTACCGGGTCGGTATTAACCGGAGGCTTGTAGATAGCCTGAAATCACATAGACATGGGGAATCAACCTTCTAGCCAGAAATTGGTACACTCCCTGAAAGGCTTGTTTAAATGCAAGGGAGTGGGGATAAAGTCAAGAACCATAGAGGCCTTCTTAAGAGCAGTAGAACAGGCGGCCCCGTGGTTCCTTGTTTCGGGCCACCTCACCTTGGGCGCCTGGAATAAATTGGGGGGAGACCTCACTAGAGAGGACGCTCAAGGCCGCCTCGCCCCTGGGGTGATGAGCGTCTGGATTCTGGTGTTAACCTGTTTGCAGGATGAGACTGGAATCTTCGAAAGGCTATTGACACAGGGACAGGATGCGTTTGAACAGGTACAGGAGGAGGCCTCGAGGAGAGGCGACTCTCCTCAAAACTCAGACAGCGATGAGTCTGGGAGCAGCACAGACAATGGCCCCGAAGATTATCACCCGCGAGATAGGAGCAACCGCTCACGGGGAGTTGAGGGAAAGACCCCTCCGGTTAAGGATAAACCCCCGGACGGGGACCCTGCCTCAGGTTTAGGGGAAGGACTATCAGGCCTGAGGCTCAATCTTCCCTGCCCCTCGCCTTCTGCCCCCCCCCTTTACAACCCCAACAATACTGACAATGGCAGCACCCCGCGGCGTAGCCTATTGGGGAAGAATTTCTGGCGAGGCTTTAACGCCGCCGCCTTCCCGGTTTTTATTGACGATCAGGGAGATCGCCATCACGAACCTCTAGACTTTAAATTAGTCAAAAACCTAGCAGATGGTGTAAGGGCCTATGGGGCCAGTTCCCCTTTTGTACTGGGTATGTTACGATCCCTGGCGGAGACCGCCCTGACGCCTAGTGATTGGACTAACTTGGCCCGTACCTGTCTGTCTCCGGGTCAATTCCTCGACTGGAGGTCTCTTATGTATGATTATGCCACTGAACAAGCAGCGAAGAACGCTAGTGTCCTTCGTCAGCCTGAATGGACGGTTGAAATGCTGATGGGGTATGGCCCATATGTGAACCAGCAAGCTGAATATCCCCCTCAGGTTTATGAGCAGGTAGGCAAGTTAGCAATAAGAGCTTGGCAGGCCCTCCCTCACAGGGGAGAAGGCGCTGGACAGCTTACAAAAATTTTTCAGAAACCCACAGAAACCTTCTCCGACTTCGTAGCACGTATGTCTGACTCTGTCCAAAAGGTCATGGGTGAATCCCCTAATACCACTGTTTTCTTGAAGCAGTTGGTTTTTGAGCAATGCTCAGAGGAGTGCAGGAAGATTATCACAGCCCATAAGAATAAGGGTTTAGAAGTGTGGCTCCGCCTCTGCCGAGATGTCAACCCTGCTAACTCTGGGTTGGCAGCCGCTGTGGTTGCGGCTATACAAGCCTCATCTACCGTCCCCTCCCGGGGGCCTCAAAAACCCTCGGGATGCTTTAATTGTGGGCAACCTGATCACTTCCGAAGAAACTGCCCCCTTAAGGGGCGCAAGCCACCGCCCGGGGAGGGGAGCCCTTCCTCGGACACTCCACTGTGCCCCCGCTGTGAACGGGGTCGCCACCTTGCTTCAGACTGCTATTCTAAAACTACCAAGGATGGGCGACCCCTACCCACCCCTGGTGGCCCAGGCGCCAGGCCAAAAAACCCCCAGAGGGGCCCTCCGCACCAGGGCCCCGCCCAAATTTGCGGTGCTCAACTAGTCCAGAAACCGAGGAAGGGACACCCCCTACCCATCACACCCCTAGAAGAGCGACAGCAGGAAGTGCAGGACTGGACCTCCGTACCACCACCAGACTCATACTAACCCCCGAGATGGGGGTCCAGGCATTGCCTTCTGACATGTCCGGTCCCCTCCCACAAGATACGGTGGGGATCGTCATGGGTCGCAGCAGTGCCACCATGAAGGGGCTAGTAATCCACCCGGGTGTGATTGACTCCGACTACACTGGCATAATTAGAATTATGGTTTCTTCCCCAAAAGGCATCGCTGCCCTCTGTCCAGGGGACCGGATAGCCCAATTACTTGTACTCCCTAGTTGCCATTCCCTGTTTCCGGCCAACTCTTGTTCTCGGGGAACCCAAGGCTTTGGATCTACGGGAAACACATTGGCCATGCTATCGCTAGAATTGGGAAAGCGTCCTGTCTACAGCCTTCAAGTAAATGGTCACAGTATGACTGGATTGCTTGACACCGGGGCCGATGTGAGTGTCATCTCCTTAAGGGATTGGCCTACAGCCTGGCCTTTAAGCTCCTCAACTGACCTGCTAAGGGGCCTCGGCTACGCCTCTACCCCTCAAAAAAGTGCTCAACAATTACACCGGGCAGATGCTGAGGGACATAATGGGATTTTTCAGCCATATGTCCTCGATACACCCATCACATTGTGGGGGAGAGAGGTCCTTAATTGCCTGGGTCTCCGGCTCACCAATGAAAACACAGATACGGGCTCAGCCCAGAGTGTGGCCCAACAGATTATGAAGAAATTTGGTTATTCTCCAGGGAAGGGTCTAGGAAAAACCCTCCAGGGAAAACCCGAGCCGATTGAGACCCAGGGTGTTGTAGGCAGAAAGGGTCTGGGTTTTCGGTAGGGGCCACTGAGCAGATAAAGATAAAGTGGATTACCACACAGCCGGTGTGGGTGGCTCAGTGGCCCCTTCCTAAAGAAAAGCTGCAAACTGCTCGCGTTCTGGTTGAGGAACAGGTCATGAAGGGCCATTTGCAGCCCTCCAATTCCCCTTGGAATACCCCAATTTTTGTTATTAGGAAGAAATCAGGAAAATGGAGACTATTACAAGACCTTCGTGCTGTCAATGCAGTTACGGAGGTCATGGGCCCCATTCAGCGTGGCCTGCCCAGCTTAGCGGCCATCCCCAAAGGATGGAAGATCATAGTGATGGATATTAAAGATTGCTTTTTCTCCATCCCACTGCATCCAGATGACTCATCACATTTTGCTTTTACCCTGCCGGCTGTAAATCATACCACCCCAGACCAGCGGTATGAATGGGTTGTGCTGCCGCAGGGCATGGCCAACAGCCCCACACTATGTCAACTGTTCGTTTACAAGGTCCTGTACCCAGTGCTCCTGAAATGGCCCCAAGTCACTTGCATCCATTATATGGATGATATTCTCCTTACCGCCGCTTCCATTGCTCCTTTGGAGCAATGTTTCATGGCCCTTTCTGAAGCGATGGCCTGTGCGGGGCTTCACCTTGCCCCAGAGAAGGTGCAGAGAGGAGATAAAGCAGACTTCTTGGGGGCGAAAATTTCACCTCAGGCTATTCAACCTCAAAAGGTCACCCTTAGAAAAGATTGCCTCAACACACTCAATGACTTTCAAAAACTCCTTGGAGATATTCAGTGGGTGCGGCCCTATTTACCGCTCGCAAACTTTGAACTTTCCCCGTTATATGACATTCTTAAGGGCGACCCCCACCTGTCCTCTCCTCGAGAGTTGACTCCTGAGGCAAGAGAGGCCCTGGAACGGGTGGAAAGTACCCTCTCCGTAGCCTCGCTCAGCCGTCGGGACCCTGCCCTCCCTCTTTTATTATGTATTATTCCAACTCAGCGCCAACCTACCGGGGTGTTATGGCAGGGTGGCCCCCTCCGCTGGATCCATCCCCGCCTGTCACCGCAGCGTAGTATTGAATGGTACCCTGGCGCTGTAGCCTGACTGGGCTTTATTGGATTGTCTGAAGCTATTCAATTCATGGGACACAGCCCCTCGCAGCTCATTGTCCCATATGATAAGACCCAAGTCCAGACCCTGGCCGCCACCTCTGATGACTGGGCCATCCTCCTATGCTCCTTCTCTGGAATCGTAGACAATCACTACCCAAAAGACCCATTTTTACAATTTTATTCTCGGCACCCAGTTATCTTCCCCAAGATAACCTCCAATAAACCAATCCCAAATGCCGTCTCCATCTATACTGATGGGTCTAGCTCTGGTCTAGGCAGTATTCATATCCCTGGCCAGTCCTCTCAGACCCACTTGTTCCCTAACTGTTCAGCTCAAATTGTAGAATTGAAGGCAGTTGAGTTGGTGTTCCAGCAAGTTCACCTCCCATTCAATTTAATCTCTGACTCTGCCTATGTAGTGCAAGCAGTGCTCTGTCTGGAGGCAGCTGGCTTAATTAACTCTGCCTCCCCCGCCGCAGCTGTTTTCCGTAACATTCAGGACCTCATTCATTCCCGCACTCACCCCTTTTTTATTGTTCAACATAGAGCTCACCAATCCCTTCCGGGTCCCATTACCGAAGGTAATGCTGCTGCAGACCGTTTGACCCGTGTTCCCCTTATCCTGTCTGCCCTAGAACAAGCTCTGCAATTCCACAAACAATTCCACGTTAATTCTAAAACCCTTGCTAGTCATTTTCACATTTCTCGGGAGGCCGCGCGCGGCATCGTCCGCAACTGTACTGCTTGTGCCCCACATCTCCCGGCCTTGCCGATGGGGGTCAATCCAAGGGGCCTTCGCCCCTGTCACCTCTGGCAGATGGATGTCACACATATTGCTGAATTCGGCAGATTGAAATACGTGCATGTCTCTGTGGACACCTGTTCTGGGATCATTTTTGCCAGTGCCCATACAGGTGAAACCGCCCGGCATGTTATCTCCCATTGCCTTGCTGCTTGGGCAGCATGGGGAGCCCCTTCCACTCTTAAAACAGATAATGGTCCTGCTTACACTAGCCAAGCCTTCATGGCTTTCCTAGCTGCCATGCGTGTCCACTGCTCCCATGGCATCCCTTACAATCCTCAAGGCCAGGGCATAGTGGAACGAGCACATCACACTCTCAAGGCTTGCTTACTAAAACAAAAAGGGGGAATTGGTGAGGGCCATTCCCCACAGAACAGACTAGCCCTGGCCCTGTTCACATTAAATTTTCTTTCACTCGATCGGGAGGGGCAGTCGGCGGCAGAGCGCCATTCGGGGACAGAGACACATCGATCCCGCTTGGCAATGTGGAAGGATACCATTTCGGGAAAATGGTTGGGCCCTGCCCCCGTCATAACCGCCACCCGAGGGGCAGTCTGTATCTTCCCACAGGACGCTGACTGCCCTTTGTGGGTCCCGGAACGCCTCACTCGGACTATCAAGGATGGATCCGCAGCTACGCAACCCGTCAGTACTGCTGCTGATACTGTGGATCCCCCTCCTGGGAGCAACGGAGGGGGCAGATGAGTATTGGGGTTTACTAGACACCCTGCCCCTACCAATCCCTGTTCATCATACATCTCCGCTCCTACCCCGCTTCTTTACCACCAATTACTCTCTGCAACTTCCAGCCGTTCCTATGGATGAAAGTATTAGCCCAGAGCAGCGCCCCCTTAATGTCACCCTGAAAGGCCTGCTCTGCTTCACGGTATGCCGCAACTTATCGGACCTGACAACAGATGGCCACTCCTGTGTCACCTTTTACCTTCCCCCCCACTCCCGTATGTGTTCAACTCCCGTTCATGTTCCTGCTTCACAACGGTTCCCAAACAAGCTCTATTCAGTGCCGCAACAGCACTTGCTTTTACTCTCTTTGTTGGAATGCTACTCTCTTTCAGACGGCGATAGTCGCCAGACTGCCGAGATATGTCCCTTGGCCTGTGAAATCCCCGTCGCCAGCCGAACTGTGGAGATCCAAGCGTGATTTCGGCCTCACTGCGGCGATCGTAGCCGCCGTCACAGCCTCCGTAGCTGCAGCCGCTACTGCCGCTGTGGCCTTCACCCAAAATATTGAAACTGCCACCGTTGTTAATAGCATGGCGCAAAACACTGCTAATGCTCTCCAGACCCAGGCGGCTGTGAGCGACCACGTGTTGGGGGCTATCCATATCCTGAATCACCGTATAGACTTGGTACAAGAACAATTGGATTCTCTGGTTCAAATCACCCAGTTGGGGTGCGCATGGCGCCTCCCCTCCCTGTGTGTGACCTCGGTACATTTCGACAATATCTCCCGAGCTGCTAACCTATCCCGCCTCCTTTCGCATCAACTGTAAACCAATTGGTCTCAGCGCATGGAACTGCTCCTAACCCAGTTGCGTACAGAGATTGTACGGGTTAATTCCACCAGGGTAGATCTTGCCATGGCGACCTCGTTGCGTGATTGGTTGAAGGGTGCGCTCGGCTTCCTCCAGCAGTGGGCGGGCACCGGTCTTTTGGGGGCTGCTTTGCTGGCAAGCGTGTTATTTCTTGTTCTGTGGATAAGAAGACGGTCCCGACAACAAAGCGTCCGTTATAGTCTACTTGTTCAGGCATTTGCCCACACCGCCGAGTGCGATCCATCGGCTCAGGTGTGGCTGTCTCTATTGGATCGCTCCTAGCCTCGACCCCCTGAACAGAGGGAGGTGTAGCCAATGACGGGCAACCTCCTCTGGGAAAACTACCAACCTAAGACAGGGAGCACACCTTGCTGTGTGCCACCCCCATGACGGGTAAGGAGTTCTTCCGCAGAGGATGACCTAAGACAGGCAGCCTCGCCTACCCTTACTAAAACAAAAGGGGGGAGATGTTGGGAGCTCATGGAGACTGCGCCACCAAAATGGCGCCGACCGGAAGGACCGCGCCCTGCCTTAAGCCCTCACCACGGCAGTGTCTGCCCAGCAACTAAGCCAGCTCATCGCCCATTGGACAGTACCCATCCTATCGGCGCCTCGCTCCCTTTGGTATAAAAGCAGTGGTAACAGGAAATAAAGTGTTCCGCTTCTCGTCTCCTGCTGAAACAGTGTCTCGGTCCTCTCCTTTGCGGGCAAAGGGGAACTTGGGCTGCGACACTTTATGTACCTTATTTGCACAATAAACTGTCCACTCTCTTTGCCAGTTTGTGGCGTAGCAAATCATCTCAGCAGAACTACAAATCCAGGACCAGAAAGGCCATACATAAAGAGAAACCTGTTAGAACTGCAGGGACACACCACATGTGAACTCTTAGAGGGCACAGGGTGGCCTGGCTAGGCCAAATGGCCCCTATGGATATCCAAGTTCTAATGCTGGATTTTTTTTTTCTTTTTTTATGATTGAATGAAAATGTACATTCCCATATAAATTCACATGCTCACCTATATGCAGCTCCCACTGCTCTCCCTTAATGCCGGAATTTGGAACCATCGTGCATTACATGGCAAAAAAGACTTCGCAAGACGTACTGAAGGCTCCAGACTTACTATAATGCAATTTTACTGAATTATCCAGTTGGAACCAATCTAACGACAGGCATCTTTAAAAGCAGGGAACACTTTCTGGCTGGAATCAGAGAGACATAAGTGGCAGAAAGAGAAGTCAGAGAGAATTAAAGTAAGAGAGGAATCTGACCCACTGTTGCTAGAGGGGAGCATCTGGAAAGCTCGAGAAAGAATACAGATGGTGTCCAGGAGCCAAGACCAGCCTATCAACAGTCAGCAAGGCAACAGAGACCTCAGTCCTACCACTGGAGTGAGCCATCAACGTACATGAGTCCGGAGGAAAGCCCAGGTCAGCAGATACACTCATTTCAGCCTTGAAAGACCCAAAACAGAGCACAAAACCAAGCTCATCAGACTTCTGACCTGGACAGCTGTGAGATAAAAAAATAGTGTTGTTTGAAGCCATTGTGCACAGTAGATTGCTATGCATAAAAATGGTACAGTTGGGCATTTGACTTCCCTGTCTAATGTCACAAGGGGAAGGAGAGAATATCTTGATCAGCATCAACTGCTCAAGGCTAATTCCTAACAGGCAGAGGTCAGACATACCTCCTCCATTCTCTACCTCTTTCCCAGTTGTGGTACCAGCCATCTCTCCCACAGCACTCTCTAGTTCTCTGTTAGGTTCAGTAATTACTGGGAATGGCCACCCATAACTCACAGCCAGTACTCAGATTATAGGGCTAATCAGAAAAGTAATCGGTTACAACTCAGGATTAGAAACAGTTCTTTGATCGAGAACAGCCTTTTTTCAGGAGCATCCACAGGCAGGGCTCTCTGGATCTTGGCACCTCAGCCCAGCCTCTGCCTTGCTCATACAAGCATCACAGAGTTCTTCATCTCTGCCACTAAGTGCCCAGAGGCACCCCACTCTGCCAGTAAGCCTTGGCCTGAGTAGGCAAAACAAGCTCTGCAGACTATTGCCCACTCAGCCAGCAAGCTTCCTGCCCAAAAGTGCTCAGCAAGTCTAGCTCCGCTAAGCACCCAGAGGCGCCCCACTCCACCAGCAAAGGTACTCAGCTTTCTCTCTCGGTCTCCTGCCCAAAGGCACTCAGCTTTCTCGCTCTGTGGGCTAGAAAGACCACTGTCCTATTTCCTACTGGTTTCCTGATTCTTTTGTTTCGGCAGCCACCATTTCTCCGCGGCTGCTTCTTTCACCTTGTGCCATCACTGGTGTTACAGCTCTTTCCTTCTGTCTCCCAGGTCTAGGAGGTTCTCAGTGCAGGGACCACTGCTCCAAAGAATGCACTCTGCTCCCACCTCTTCTTCTTGGTAGCACTGAGGCCCATGTCTTTCAGCCTCTGGGATGGCTCATTTTAAACCCACTAGGGTGGCAAAACTGACCAATCCTCTTGTTAGGGCTCTATATGCCTTATTTGCATAGTCCCACCCCCCAAAATATTCATTCACCTTATCTGTATTGTTAGCAAGCTGTCCAGCATCCTTGGTAGACCATAACCACTTTATTTGCACTGAAGCGGGAGTTACAAGATAGCAGTGAGAAATGTCATCTAAAAGCATCAGTAGAACACTAATAGGTTTTCTTAAACTCAAAACAGCCCTTAGAAATTGCTTAGCCTAAACCTTTCATTTTGCAAACAGGGAAACTGAGGCCCAGAAAGTGGAAGCAAAGCAAGGTTACAAAACAAGAAGCAGACAGCCAAACAGCCCAGACACAGAACAGGGAGAGGGAGAGGTGCTACAGTGAGAGAAAGGAGAGTTTTCTGGAGCAATTTTCACCCAGAAAGAGACCCAGGGCTATAATTCCAAAACCAAACTACGGTATGCTAAGAAATGCTATGGACACCTTTATAAAACTGCCGCAATCGTTCATCACTTAGACTGGTGATTCACAGAGAGCCTGCAAACATTTCCCAGCCTGCCTCCATCTCTGCAGGCGGAAGAGTCCTCACGAAGCTCAACATTAGTTACTCACAGCTGGCCAGCAGGCCAGAGAGATAAGGGTAGGGCAGACCAGATGCCTGAGAGACCAGAATCCTGAAAAGCCCCTCTAGTTCCAACCGCAAAGGCTCAAGAAGGCTAGGCCTCAGGCCAGTACCACCTAAATACATTTTCCCTCAGCTATTAGCTTGAATTGGCCCATACAGAGGAAACTAATTTGTGCCTGTCACCAAGGCATCCCCGATTCAAGGCAACTTGAGAAAGAACCCCCCTGTGAGCTGAGACGGCACCTCTGCAGGGATAACTGGGAGGCAGAACTGGACCCAGCCTCAGACATTATCAACCCCACACTTTCCCCTTCTCCAGCTGTGGGGGAGGGCTGTCTCCTACTTAGTTTCAGGTGATTTGGACAAAGATGGAGAAAAGGCACCAGTGAAGGCAGCAGAAGCAGGATCAGAGCCCCAGGCTGGGACTCTTAGCCCTGCCTCTCAGCCCTCTGCTTCTCTTCTCTGCTCTCCAGGAGCTCAGGCCTGGGAGTCTGGCCAATCACCATCCACCAGCCCCGTCACACACAGTCCGGCCACCACCTGCTCCTCTTCCGGCTCTAGATGCACCACGCTTTCCTGACCAGGTGTCCCTGTGTGTACTGTCCCTGCAGCTTGGGGTATCATTCCCATAGTTTGGAGGGTTTCCCACATTTCACCCTGCAAACTCTTACCCATCCTTTAAGCCCAGGCTCAGAGGCCCACTTTAAATGCCTCCAACTCCTCGGAAAAGCTGTTTCTTCGAAGGACTTAGCAGCTCCTACTGAGCTTGAAGGATGCTGTATGTCATAATCACATCTAACTAGCTGTTTGAGGATCTGCCTTCCTCTTTAGGATCTAAGTCTGAGCCTCGTCTGTGATACCCAGCCCCCAGGCCTGCAGGGTCTGGCTTACAGGGGCTGCCCAGTGAATGTTCATGAAAGGGATTTAGACATTTCTTTCTATCTGTCAGGCTCACAAATGTCTTTCAAGGTCAGAGTCACAGGTAGAAAAACCAGACTGTCAGGAGGAATCTGAGAAATTCTGCTGTCTGACCCCTTCATTGTACAGCTGAGAAAGCAGAGGCGTGGGGCTGATCACACAGATAACACAAGGTCTGACAATTAAGTCCATGAACTTAATTGTTCTAAGTGCTACATATCTCATTGCTGAATATCACTATGGTCACCTCTGAAGTACTTCCCTTGGGAAGCTACGCACCAGCACCAGCACCTAGTCACCCCTTCAAAGCAATTTTGGAACTCTTTTTCTGGAATGGCCATTGCACATAAGTGGCACGGTGCAAGATCACAAACTGAATTACACAGCTGTCTGCGAGGGAGTTTTTATCCAGTTAACAACTAACTGGACTGGAACACCTCCATACTCATCCTGTCTGGCTCCCAACAGCTTTTTTCTTTATTCAAAGATAAAGGAAATATTGAAAAGAAGACATTTTCACGACATTCAGGACATCAAGGGTAATATGATGACAGGCTCTGATGGCCATTCCAGAAAAAGAGTTCGAAATTGCTTTGAAGGGTGGAACAGGTACTAGCATCAGTACATAGCTTCCCAAGGGTAGTACTTCGAAAGTGACCGTAGTACTATTCAGCAATGAGATATACAGCACTTTTTCTAGGATGAGTTCATGAACTTAATTGTCAGTCCCCCAAAAAGGGCCAGGATGCAGAGGGAAGGACAAAAGAGGTGAGAGAGAGTGAACCCTTGGGTGTGGGCAGGGAGTGGAGCAGTGAGTCTGGCCTTCTCAGCAAGGAAGTGAGGGCTCTGGCCCAGCGCACTGTGACATCACCAAGCCAGCTCCAGCTTTCTGCCCTGTCAGGGCACAGCCAGCCACAGAAACAGCACAGGCCCTGGTCTCAGACCTGCCTCCAAATTCTTGTGATACTTATGTGGCCCCAAGCCAGTCACTTCCCTGCTCTGAGCCTCAGCTGCCTAATCTGTGAAATGAGATGATAACCAATCCTTCCTCACAGTGTCCTTGTGGTGAAGAAATCAGGCTGCAGACATGTGATCCATCTAGTTCCCTTGGCCCAGAATGCTTTCCTCAATCCTTCTCCCAGCCCCCTTTTATCAAGTTAATCCTTGATCCTATTTTAAGACCCAGCCCAAGACGGCATTTCTCAAAGGTCTTCTCTAGCCATAAGCAGGAGAGGGTCCCTACACTTCTTCAGACTCCCATCACAGCTGAATATAAATAACTGTGTCATCAGGCACTTGATGCTACTTTACTTGAAACAAGCTGACCATAAACTCCAGGAGGGCAGGAGCTACTGCCTGCCGGTTTCTCTTGTTTCCCTATCACCCAGCACACAGGTAAGGTTTGTGAAAACCTGTTCTTCCAACAGTGGAAGTTCTGTTTAAGTGGGATATGCCCCTCTGAGATAACACAGTACCCTCAGCCTCCAGAATAAATACATTCACTGATTCAACATACTTGTATTGAGCATCAGCCAGGTACCACACCCCAGGTTAAATGCCAGGATATCTGGATGAAGTGCGCACGGCAGTGCCTGGGCGGAGCTCACGGGGCAGTTAGGGAGAAGTTACAGCAACAACACAGGGGACGGATTCTGCACTGGAGGAGGGGGTAATCGAGAAAGTGATTAATTCCTTGCATGGGGGAGGTTAGCAAGGGTGGTATTTACCGGCTGGGTTCTGAAATACAAAGACACTGTTCCAGAATGTTCCCCCAAGCATTTAATAGTGTTTGAAATCCTCCAATAAGGCGGCATGCCGTTCCCTCTTTCATCATCCTGTACATTTAATTATTAAACCTATGCTGATGGTTCAGTGGAGAGAGGACTCAAGGAAACAAGTCTCCAGCACTTCTCTCTTCTCCACTACAGGTCTCAGTTTTATCCTCTCTAAAGTGGGGGAGTTTAGACTGTTAAGGGGTATCTTGAACCTACTTTCCCAAGGCTAGACCACAGAGGAGAGTCAAAGAGAGACCAAAAATATAGGTAGGGGGACAAAGTTGCAAGCCACAAGCATCTCTTCACTCTGTGCTGCTGGTCAACCCGAGGTGGGAACTTCAGGTCACCTTAGAGCCCATGCCTGTCTGGGGTTGGGGTAGACAAGGAAGCCTTCTTGTCTCTGAGCCTGAATAGCCATCCAGGCTCTCTGGTTCCCGGTGAAGCCTCTGACTCACTCTGTAGCACTCAACCCAGCCTTGACCTCTGGCCTGAGGCCAGCAAGGAAACTTGGGCTTAGACCAGGGAACTCCCTGGAAACCAGATGTAGCATCTACAAGCAGCTTCCCGGGAGGGGAGCACAAGCCCCACACAATCCTCAGTCTTGGGGAATCGCCCACCCTTTGTTGTTATCACCCTGGAGCAGTTCTCCAGGTGTGGCCCCCCACTGCCACGCCCTACCCAGGTCAGTCACAGGGCCAGCCGCCTCGACTCCCCACTGGCCACAGGTACGTCGCTTCCAGGCAAACATACCCTGAAATCTGATTCCAATTCTGTATTCTGACTGGTATTTCCCAAATTCTCATATGAGGTATAGTCATAACTCCAACAACAACAACAATTAACATTCACTGAGAACTTAGACCCTGTGCCAAGCACTTGGCATAGGTTTTTCTTCATCATAAATTCCCTATTCCCCACCTATTATCCCCATTTTACAGTCTGCTTACTCAAAACTCTACACGAAAAGCAACTGTGACGACCCCCTATTTGTTTTTCAGATCTTTGAATGAATGTTGCTTTTAACTCAAAACGCACCGATGATCACAGAGACGGTGCTGGGCTAGGCAACAGGTCATTCCAGTGTGGTGTGGTGTGTGGTGTGTGGTGTGCATGGTATCTGATGTTGTGGGATGGGGGCGTGTGGTACGTGATGTGTGTGGTGAGGTGTGCTATGGGGTGCGTGGTGTGTGGTATGGTGTGTGGTGTGGCGTGCATGGTATAGCGCTTGCTCTGTGTGTGGTATGGTGTGGTGTGGTATATGGTGTGTACGGTGGGGTGTGGTATATGGTGTATATGTTGAGGCGAGGTGTCTGGTGTGGTGTGTGTGGTGTGGGGTGTGGTGTAGTGTGTATGATGTGGTTGTGGTGTAGTGTGGTGTGGTATGGTGTATGGTGTGGGGTGTGGGGTGTGTGGTATGGTGTGTGGTGTGATGTGATCTGTGTGTGGTGTGTGTAGTGTGGTGTGATGTGTGAGGTGTGTGGTATGTTGTGTGGTACGTGGCGTAGTGTGTGTGGTATGGGGTGTGGTGTGGGGTGGTGTGGTGTGTTGCATGTGGCGTGGTGTAGTGTGTGGTGTGCTGCATATGGTGTGGTGTGTAGTATGTGTGATGCAGTACGGTATGGTGTGTGATATGTATGATATAGTATGTGGTGAGATGGTGTGGTATGGGGTGTGGTGTGATGTGTGGCATGTGTGGTATGGTGTGTATGTGTGGCATGGTATGGTGGTATGTATGGTGTGGTGTGCCGTGTGTGGCGTGTGGTGTGCTGTGGCGTGTGGTATGGTATGGCATAGTGCAGTGTAGTATATTAGCAATAAAGATGAATTGAATTGTGTCCCCTTCAAATATGTATTAAAATCTTAGTCCCTCTACCTTAAACACGATCTTGTTCAGAAATACAGTTTCCTTTGTTGCTGTTGTATTAAAGTCATACTTGAATGGAAAAAAACCCACTACCATTGATTCCGATTCACAGCAACCCTACAGGACAGAGTAGACTTGTCCCAAGGAGCAGCTTGGTGGATTCAAAACGCTGACCTTTTGGTTAGCAGCCAAATGATGAACTACTGCACCACCAGGCAGAAGCAGAGTAGGCAATATATCTAGTCATTTATGAATTATCAAAAGAGCAGAATAGACACAGAGCCACACACAAGGGGAAGAGGAAGATAGAATACAGCAGCAGAATCCAGAGAGAGACGCAGCCGCAAGAACTGTGGGCGGCTGTTAGAAGCTGAACACACCAGCAAGGACTCCTACAGCCACACTCTGAACTCAGACTTCTAGCCTCCTAAACTGTGAGAAAACAAATTTGTGTTCTTACCTTATATTCTTATCTTTGTTTTACAGTAACTGCTGACCATCGGGTATCACACAGATGATTTATATAAGATATATAATAGCCACTGGTTGTATTCTTTATTTTGTGAGCTAACTGGTCATTTAACTAAAAGGTGGCCTCAGGGGTACTTTCAGGTCAAGGTTTGAAAAGTATCTCAGGACAACAGTCTCAGGGAGTCCTCTAGTCTGAACCAGTCCAGTTGTCTTTTATTTTTATTCATCTACCTTTAGGATTTTGAGGTTCTGTTCCAGCATTTTCTCCTATTCTATCAGGATCCCTCTGTTGCAGCCCTGACCAGAATGGTCAGGAATGGTAGTTGGGCAACATCTAGTTCTTCTGGTCTCAGTGAAATTAAGGCCACGGTTCCTGTAGACTATTAGTCCAGGAGATTAGTTTCCTCTGAGTCTTTGGTTTCCTTTTCCCTTTTCCCCAGACTAGTGGAGACCAATAGTTCTGTCTCAGATGGTTGCTTGAAAGCTTTCAAGACCCTAGCTGCTACTCAGCAAACCAGGATGTGGAACATATATGTATATTTTTTTAAACTATTGTATTGTGCTTTAAGTGACAGTTTGCAATTCAATTTGCCATATAAAAACCCACACCCACACTGCTATGCAACTCTCGCTGCTCTCCTCCCCTTCACCCCCCGTGGCAGCACACTGCTACTTTCCACTGCGGACCTCTCGCACTCATTCAATCACCTTCTGTACCCCTCTCATTTCACCTCTGGACAAGAATTGCTCAGGTAGCCTCATGTATATATTTAAGCCAAGAAGCACTTTTTCACCAGCATCACTGTCTTACAGTCTACTCCAATCTTTGTCTGAAGAGATGTCTTCGTTACTATTTTAAGCTCTGGGCCAACAGAGTCTGGAGGCCCTATCCTCAGGGGACCTTCTGGTCTGATGCACTATCAAGTGTGGTTTTTTTAACAGAGTTCTAGTTCTGCACACCCATCTTTCTCCTGCCATGCCAGAGTTTACTTTGTATTTTATCAGGGTAGTTACTGGAGGCAGTCCACCCTTTAAAGCAATTTTGGAACTCTTTCTGGAAGGACCATTGTACACGGTGGCGCAGTGGCAAGTTCATGAACTTAACTGTCTAGTTCTCTGTCAGGGAGTTTTTAGCTACTAAACAAATAACTGTATTGGAACATCTTCCCTACTCACCTGATCTGGCCCCTAGTGACTTTTTTCTTTACCCAAAGATAGAGGAAGATATTCTGATGACATTCAGGACATCAAGGGTAATACAAGGCCAGGTCTGATGGCCATTCTAGAAAAAGAGTTCCAAAACTGCTTTGAAGGGTGGACTAGGTGCTGGCGATGGTGTACAGCTTCCGAAGGGGAGCACTTCGAAGGCGATCATAGTAATATTCAACAATGACGTATGTAGCCCTTTTCCTAGGATGAATTCACAAACTTAACTGTCAGATCTTTATGTCCGTTTTGTAACACTTTCGTTAGACTCCTAGGGTATATACCTAGGAGAGGGACTGACCGGTCAGGGCAGCTCTCCCTCCAGTTTCCTGAGGAACTGCCACACTGCTTTCCACAAAGGCTGTATCGTTTTGCATTCTCACCCAGCAATGGATAAGAGTTCCAATTTCTCCACACGCTCCCAACACTGATTATTTTCTGGGCTTTTTGTTTGTTTGTTTTAACCTTAGCCACATTTATTAAAAAAAACAGGAAAAAACACTGCCATCTAGTTGATTCCAACTAGCAACCCTAGTTGATTCCAACTAGCAATCCTAAAGGAGCCACAGCTCTTAACTATGCCACCAAGGTTTCCTGGTCACCTCCGTGGGAGTGAAAGGGCATCGTATTGTGGTTCTGATCTGCATTTCTCTGACAGTTAGTGATGTTCACCATTTTTTCATGTTGTCTGTTGACTATCTGAATATCATCTTTGGTGAAGCATCTATTTATGTCTTTTCTCAGTTTTTCTGACTGGATTCCTTGTCTTTTTATTGTTAAGTTGTAGAAGTTTCCTATATATTCCAGGTACTAGACCCTTTTCAAAAACCCTGGTGGCATAGTGGTGAACTGCTGTGGCTGCTAACAAAGAGGTCGACAGTTCAAATCCACCAGGTGCTCCTTGGAAACTCTATGGAGTAGTTGTACTCTGACTTACAGGGTTGCTACAAGTTGGAACCGACTCACTGACACCTAACAACAACGGACCCTTATCAGTTATATCACTGCCAAATAATTTTTTTAAATAGTCTGTAGGCTGTCTCTTTACTCTTTTAGTAAAAATAAATATTTAACTTTCATGAGGTCCCAGTTATCCATCTTATTTTCTGTTGCTCCCGTATTCATTGTTGTGTTTGACAATCTATTATTGAAAATAATTAGGTCCCAAAGCTTTGCTCCTACATATTCTTCCAAAAACTGTATGTTTTTAGATTTAACATTTAGATCCTTCCTTCATCCATTTTCATTTAGTTTTTATGTGTGGTGTGAAGTATAGATGATGTTTCATTTTTCTGCACGTGGAAATCTAGTTTGCCAGTACCACTTGTTGAAGAGACTGTTCCTCTCTCACTGAATGCATTTGGGTCCATTGTTAAAAATCAACTGACCATGGATGTTTGGATTTATTTTTGGATTTTCAATTCTATTCCACTGGTCTATTTGTCTATCACTAAACCAGTACCAGGATATTCTGATAGTTGTGGGAGCGGGGGAACCTGCTGCCGTCATACGCTCCATTGGACAGGGAAAAGCTGCCCCCTAGGGTTTACGAGGAGCAGCAGGTGAATTCAAATTACTGACCACTTGGTTAGCAGCTATACCTCTTATCCATTATACCTCCTTGGCTACTGTGGCTGTATAATACGTTTTGAAGTCAGGAAGTGTAAAGCCTCCAGCTACGTATTCTTCAAAATTGCTTTGGCTATTTGGGGTCTTTTGTCTTTACATATAAAATTGAGGTTCTGCTGTTTCTATTTCTATAAAGAAGTATGTCTCCCCAAAATGTCAACTTGGCTAGGCCATGATTCCCAGTATGGTGTAACTGTCCACCACTGAGTCAGCTGATGGGACTTTCCAGTGTGTTGTAAATCTCATCTGTATGATGCTAATAAGGTAGGATTAGTGGCAATTATGTTAACGAGACAGAAGTCATCCTATAAGATTACATTTTTGTGTTTAAGCCAATCTCTCTTCAGATATAAAGGACAGAAGCAAGCAGAGAGACATGGGACTTCAAACTACCAAGAAACAAGAGCCAGGAGAAGATTGCGTCCTCTGGACCCAGAGTCCCTGCACTGAGAAACTCTTTCACTGGGGATGATTAATGACAAGGACTTTTCCACAGAACCAACAGAGAAGACTTTCCCCTAGCGCTTGTACCCTGAATTTGGACTTCTAGCCTCACAGACTATGAGAGAATAAATTTCTCTTTGACGAAGTCTTCCATTTGTAGTCTTTATGTTACAGCAGCACTAGATAATTAAGGCAGGTAGCACTGCCATCTTGACTATGTTATCTTGACTATATTAAGTCTTCCAATTCATGAGCAGTATGTCTTTCCACCTATTTAGGTCTTCTTTAGCCTCTTTCAGCAGTAATTTATCATTTTCATTGTGTAAGTCTTTCATGTCCCTGAGTTAACTTATTCCTAGGTACTCTGATGTCTTAACTACTATTAAAAAAAAAAGTGTTTTTCTTAATTTCCTTTTCAGATTTCTCACACTTAATGAACAGAAACTCAATAGATTTTTGTGTGATTTTGTACTCTGCAACTTTGCTAAATTCTTCTATTAGTTCTAGAAGCTTTAAAAAACTTCTAGATTCTTTGGGATTGTCTACATAGGATCATATCATCTGTCAATACAGATAGTTCTACCTCTTCCTATCTAGTTTGGATGCCTTATTTCTTTGTCTTGCCATACCGCTTTGGCTAGGACTTCTAGTACAATGCAGAATAGGAGTGTTGAGACACAGTATCCTTGTCTTGTTCTAGTTTTCAGTCTTTGTTCATTGAGTATAATGTTGGCTGTCAGTGTTTCATAAAAGTTCTTAATCATGTCAAAGTACTTCCCTTTTATGCTTAACCTCGTTGAGAGTTTTTTTCAGGAATGGGTACTGGATTTTATCAAATGTCTTCTCTACAAAAGTTGAGATGATGTGATTCTTTTCCTTTGTTCTATAAATGGTATATTATACTGACTGATTTTCTAATGTTGAACCAATGTTGCATTTCTAGAATAAATCTCACTTGATCATGATGTATAGTTACTACTTCAAAGATGGAAACCCTAGTGGCATAGTGGGTTAAATGCTATGTCTGCTAACCATAAAAGGTCAGCAGTTCAAATCCACCAGGCACTCCCTAGAAACTCTGGCAGTACTACTCTGACCTCTACGGGTGCTATGAGTTGGACCTGAGCTGATGGTTGTGGGTGGTAGTTTTAATTGAAAGATGAGTAGAAACCACGATTTCTCCTCCACATCCCTCATTATTCTGGCGCTTACACACACACACACATATATATACCCTGACAGATGACTTGTACTAATAAAAAAAACTCTGTCCAGAGTATAGGAGATGAGGTAGGATTTTCAAAAACCATTCCATAGAAGCCCTAGGTTCCTGTGGGCAAAGATTCACAAGTGTGTGCTTTGAATTTCATGGATACAGATGTTGATATTGTGGTAATCATAATAGCTAAGGTGTACTGAGCACTCACAATGCATTAGGTTTGTGCCAATTTCTTTGTGCATGTTAATTTATTTAATCCTCACAACTCCTTGATGTAGTATTGCTGTTTTCCCAGATGAGCAAGCTGAGACACAGAGAGCTTAAGTAATTTGCCCAAGGACACACAACTGGTACACTGAAGAGCAAGGATTGAAGCCCAGCCATCCGGCTCTGGAGAGCATGCTCTCAACCCCTACAACATGACGGCTTTACAAAATCACTGTCCTTAATCAGGCTGTAAGACAGCACTGCAATTCATAACTCCAATTTCCAAGATTTCTATTCTTCATGACAATCAAATTAATTCAAATTATGAAACAGAATTACAATAGCAAACCCACGTTTTATGTTGAGATTCCAAGTAAGATTTCATTTGAAAGAGAATTCTGCTGTAATAGAAGATTTTAAAATCACTGAGATTAAGTGTATGACGAAGTACAAGGAGCAGCACATAACCAATCCTCCTATATACTACAATTCAGCCAGGCCAGCAACTCAAGCAGACAGTTTATGTATTCTCCCCAGGAAGGGCAGAGTGAGACCAGGAGCTACCATCCTGCTAATTGCTGACTTTTCAGCAGGTAAGTCAGTATTTTGAGAGGATTTGGACAAAGCAGGTGCTGGACACGACAACTGTTTGTCCCTATACTAGGAGGTTCCTCTTGGAACTGGTCTCAGAGTATATACTAGTCTCCCTATGGTCTCTTTAAGAGCTCCTGGGTGACACAAACGGTTAAGTGCATAACTATTAGCTGAAAGGCTGATAGTTAGAGCCTACCCATAAGCATCTTAGCAGACAGCCCTAGTGATCTGCTTATAAAAGATCACAGCCTTGAAAACTCTATGGAATAGTTCTACTCTGCAGATGAGGTCACCATGAGCTGGAATCCACTTGACGGCAACTAACACCAAGGTCTCCATGGACCTTTCCAGTCTACCTGCTTCATTAGCTCCAACTGTACATCCAAGAATGACCCTAAGAGCTCAGATTCCCTGCCCCACGCATGCTATTAACAGCCTCATGATAGGTTCTTGTATCTTTTCCACTTCTGCTTGATTACTGAGTATGATGGAGATCTCACTACTTCAGAGGCAACCCTGCTGGGCATCTCTCTCTGAGTACGGAAGTCCCACTACAGCAGACTACAAGTAGAATTTAAGATCCTTGAGCAGATTCTGTGGAGTCTGGATTTTTTTTTTTTAATTGCATCTAGTTTTCTTAATTAAAACACACAAGCAAGCCTGAAATTGCAAGTTCTTAGGTCATGCCTTGACCTGGAGAAACTTCCCTTGGTCTCTATCCAGGGCTCCAGACCAACCTCGTGCATGTAGAGAATGGGTCTGTTTACATAGAGACCAGCCACATCATCCCTAAAAACAATCTCAATCCAGAGACATTTGTCTTGGAGGAAATCAGCCAGAGACCCAGGCTTTGCCAAGACAGGGAATCACCACAATTCTCAGCTGCAAGCTCAGAATTCCCTGACAAACGGCTCAGCGGCAGCCTTTATCCTTGAGAGAATGGACAACCCTGGGGTATTCTCAAGGAGCCAGCTGAAATGCATTAATGCATCACTTAGAAATTATGATGAGCTTTTTGTCCTGTTGACCTGGAGTACCATGAGCACGGATGATAAATTCCCCAAGGGCCCTACCCGAGCCCAGCCAGGCAATCTAAGGAAGCGTTAACCTCTTGCAATAATATCATCCCTTTGCCTGTGACTGCCATTGTGTGTGCTGTTCTCTCTATAAATAGTTTTTACATCATCCCCTGGCCACATGGATCTAAGCAAGTGGACAGTCATTAGAAGCAGTCTGACTCTCAACACCTGGAATAAGGACATTTCCATTTCAGAGATTCAGATCCCAATGTGTGTCTCCACCTTTGACACCTGGAGGTGTCAAATTCCAGTGGTAGGAGCTTTTAAAGGGGGTGAGCCAGAAAGACAACAGACCCCTGACCTAGAAAGACCTTCCTGTCCAGTCCTAGCTCCATCACTGACTGGCTTGGAAGTCACGTTACTACTCTGAACCTCAGTTCCCCTCATCTGTTAAAAAAAATTGGGTCACTACTCCCATAGGGATGTCCATCAAATTAAATGAAATGACACACATAAAATGAAAAAGCACCACACAATGCTATTGATAACGCAGGCACTGGAAGCCACCTGGGTTAAAATTCCAGATCTGTGGCTGACCAGCCAGGTGATCTGGAGCCCTTTACTTAACCTTTTTTGTGCCTCAGTTTCCTCATTTGCCCAATGTAGACAATAAAGGTATCTATCTTAAGATTAAATATATAAAAAGGGTCTAAGAATGCGCCTGACATATAGTGAGCACTCAGTAAAGCCTCATGCACTGGAGTGGGAAGCAGCATCTGTCTACCTCAACTCCTGGAAGTGAAGTACAGGCCAATGGTATTATTTTTCAGTATCTGAGAAAGCTCCTGCACCCGCACTATCTGACTCCTTATGACAGCTTCACGATAAAAAGACCACTGTGCCGTCTTGTGCTGGTGAAGAAATTGGGGCTCTGATCAGACAGCGGGGTAAGGGAAAGAGCTGGACTGGAGCACAATCGCTCTTCTTGCCTCTCTGCTTCTGTCAGCTATACCAACTAACTGTCATCGACCACTTAGAGAATCTGTACACTGGGAAATTTAGGCTTAAAACAGGGCTCTGCTTTATTCTGCTCTGAGCTACTAAGTTATAGCTCTGGCTGGAATGCCCTAAAGTTTAAACCATCCTACCCTGATGGTGTAGCGGTTAACTGCTATGCCTGCCAACCAAAGTCTGAATCCACCAGACACTCCTTGGAAACTCTGTGGGGCAGTACTCCTCTGTGCTACAGGGGTGCTGTGAGTCAGAACTGACTCGATGGCAGCAGGTGTTTTCTTCACTGGTTACCCTCATGCTATAGTGGTTAAGCATCAGGGCTGCTAACAAAAAGTTTGAAAATCAAATCTACCAGCTGCTTCCTGGAAATCCTATAAGGAAATTCTACTCTTTCCTATAGGATCACTATGAGTCGGAACCCACTCAGTGGCATTTTTTTTTTAAAAACTATACAGAAGATGAAGAGGCTAAGTTCTGTTGTCAAGTCCTGATCATTTGAGGTTTATATGCCTTACTGTGGTGGCATCTTTTCTTCTATTCCATCCTATGCAGCTGACAATAATTGTAGCGGAGTACTAGCTCACTGTGTTACTCCCTTGCTCTAAAACCTTCCACAGCTCCCTAAGGCTCACAGGTTCAATTCAATGCATTAGTGACCATACGTCCAAATTTACCAAGTTCCTTTCGAAGAATTTTCCCAGACTTATCACCTGTCACCTGCTCTGATCTGACCTGGACAGTGTCCTCTAGGTTTCCTGGACCACCACTATCTTTTGTAAAGGACATTTGCCTGCAGAACACAGACTATCCCAGAGCAGTCCCATCTAGGGGCAGATTTGGGACCTAAACCCTAGCCCCTTTAAGCTCTGAGAATAATTTTGAAATATCAAAAACTCTTTGTTATGTTTCCACATTACTGGCCAAATACAAACCTTGTGAAACAGTCTGAAAAAGTGCAATTAACTCAAACATTCCTGGCTCATAACACATTCTTCCAACGGCTTCTCATTAAAGTCAAATCTTCCACATCAGTCTCTGTCCATCTCATCCCCCACCACTTTCTGTTGGCCTCCTTGCCTTTCCACAAATCCCACAAGGACCTCCAGACGCAGGGCATTTGTTGCTTCTGTTCCCTCCACCTGGAATGCACCTCCCCCTCCCCCCACTTATGTCTGCAGCATGGTGGATCACTTTTGTGTGGCCTTTCTTGCCATGGTCCTCTAACTCCCAACCAAGTGACTGGGCACCACTGTGCAAATACGGTAATTATAGCCCACCAAAAGAATTAGTTTTATCATTCTACTGAAATGAATGAAAAGGGCCACCCCAGAGGCAGGGAAGAGAGCATCCCACCACCACCAAGGAAGAACAGCCCGAAACCAGTATGTCTTTTAGAGACCCAGGTTCCCTGTGCTGAGAAGGTCATGGAATCAGGAGCCTAAAAAAGACAGTGAACTGGAACCCTGAAGATGGGGAGAAGGCCTGGCAGGAGAGAAACAGCAGCAGAAAATTAGCAGCAGGAGATGGTGTGGTGGGCTTTTTGGCCCACTGAGCAAGAAAGCCAAGTGCCATTGGGCAGAGGCCTAGGGTAGTGAAAGGCATGCCTGTCAGCATGGCTGGGAAGAGGCTATCCAGTGGAAGAACCGTATCTTCGAGCATTCCTGAGCCTGGACTATAGTCTGTGACTCCCCTAATAATCTGCACGTTGAGTTCTATGTGCCCACTGAAATGAATTACTGAACCCGGTAGAGAATGCCATGGGACACTCAGTGTCAGAGCTAGTAAAGGCGGTGGAGAGAGAGGAGGCCTGTCTGACTTCCACCTTATAGGAATCAGCCCCGGGCTACTGATCTTGATTCTCTTTCACCCTTGTGAAGTTAGAAGAGGTCAGACACTGCCTCTATGCTGTTTTTACAATGTTGTAACAGCCATCCAAGCTTCACCCAAACACCACCTCCTCAGAGAAGCCTTCCTTGACCACTCTTCTACCACTTTCTATCACATCACTCTTTTTCCTTCTTTTTCACAGGCTATAGTAATCTCATTTACATATTAGTTTGTTTACCGTCTGCATCTCACTAGAAGCCAGTTCTGTGAGAGCAGGGACCTCATCTGTCTGCTCACTGCTGGTACTCAAAGGTCACACTACTGCACTGAGCATGTAGTCACCAGTGCACTTTCTGTGCAACCACCACCCATCAGTGCAGGCTTGTGTGTTGCTATGATGATGGACAGGTTACAGCACAGCTGACAGACTAAGATGGACTAGGAAGAAAAGTCTGGCAACCTACTTCCAAAACTCAGCCAGTGAAAACCGTGTAATTCACAATGATCTCACTGATCTGCACCTGATCACGGGAACAGTGCCGGACCAGACACCCTGAGAGAACCAGACGGCAGCTGACAACAGCAAAGTGCACACTGACTGCAAGATGCGTGAAACACAGCTAAGAGAAGCTTTCTTTCTTAGTCTGTATCGTATGCATAACATGTTCATCCTTATTCTATAGGCAGAAAGAGAGCGACTCAAGTACACCAAATACACCTGGACTCACACTGGAACAAAGACCTCACCCTTCCTGGGCTCAGCTGGTCAAGCAGACCAGCTGCTGACATTCTACCGAAGAGCTTTTAACAACATGACCATCTTTTATGAGCAAGAATTATTTTCACGCTTCCTAACGGGGGAAGCCCCAACTTTAGGAAGGTAAAACCACTTTATGATTAATGCTTCATTAGAGGTTCTTCTACACTACAGCTCTGCCAAGTGGGGAACAAAAAAAGTTGAGAGCCTTAATATAGCACTAGGCACGTTATAATAACTGTGTTCCCGATACAGTTTTCTTATTAGGGCCTTTTCCTGTAAATTTTATTGCATTTAATTAAAAATTATTGTTCAAAAAAACAGCTGCAGATGGTCTTATTTTAAGTTAGAAAATTAAAAACTGAATATTCTCATCAGTCAATTTCAACGAGACGCACAGCCACATGCATTAGGATGAGATGGTTTTGAGATTATAATAATTTTTATGGCATTTCCAGGTCCTTTCAATGAAACTTAATGAAAGCACCGCATGAGTTCATTTGTCAAAAACATAATAATAGGAAGGTTCTCGGCTTACAGGCAGATATAAAGATACCCAGTGAACACCACAGCTAGGACGTGCCCAAACCCCAGCCATGCAGCTCTCAGCACCAATGGAATTAAGTCAGCAGGAGGCTTAGCTGCAGCTCTGCCACATACCCACTCAGGGATTTATAGATGAGGCTGTAAATCACCTTTGTTTTACAATGATGCGTATATTTGCTGCTTCAATACTGTCCGTGGCTGTAAAAAATGAAAGTGAGGTTTCACTTTCTCAGGCAATCACTTTAGCAAAATAGGTACTGCATTTTACATCTCACGCCCTGATGCTGGGAGGTGGGGAGTCAAGCAGTGACAGGGTGGGAGAGGGCTCTTAGTGCTACATTTTGCATTTGATTTTCAGAACTTCCATCACAGCTGCTGTCCTTGGTCTCAGTGCCCATACAATTAGCTCCTCTAACTTTATGACATGACTTGTGACTCGACGGCACTTGGTTTAGCTGCATCCTTTAACTTTTACTTAAAATTTTTTTTCTTTAGTATGTCTGCTGTTGGAAAGTGCATCAAATCTTTTACTTCTCTGGGGCCAGACAGACAACAACAGATAAATACAAGAATGAGAAGAGAGATGCAAAGGCAGAAAGTATCTAGTCCTAGAGTTAGACTGACACCAGTGGAGCCAGGGTCACTGTGTGCGTGGCAGAAATGGAACTCTTCTTTGCCCCTTCCCACTGCTACATTCCTGGTTTGGTCTCCACCACCTTGCAAGGACCACTATCATTACCTCTTAACAAATCTCCCTGTCTCCCCTCTCTCCATCCCCCCCACTGTCCCCGCTACCAACCAGGTATTCACATCAGTGCAGCATCCTCATCACGTTACCCCTTCTTGTCCATTTAAAAATCACTACTGACTCCACACTGACAAGGGGTCAAGTTCAAACTCATGAAACTGACACACAGGGCACCGCTCAACTGGGCCCCAATCTGCCTTCCCAGCTTCCCTGACGCAGCCACGTGCAATAAGCACCCTCTCCAGAACACTTCAAGGTCCTGTCCATCCTCCAGACTCTTGGACAAGCTCTCTCCTCCTCTTAGACTGTTGGCCTCCATCAGGAACTCCCAATACTCTGTCCAGCCCCATTACAAAAGCCTCCCAGACAGGGAGCCTCCCCTACTGTCCTTCCTCCTCCAGATGGTCTGAGTGTCCGCCTGGTAAAGCTTTTATCTCTGTATCACAGTATGTTCTAAAAACAACAACAACAAACCAAACCCATTGCCGCTGAGCCAGATGTGACTCATAGTATCCCTACAGAACATGGGGAGGAAAACCACCCCATGTGGTTTCCAATGAATGGCCGGTGGATTTGAACTGCAGGCCTTTCGGTCAGCAGCTGAGCTCTTTAACCACCGCGCCATCAGCGCTCCCCTATGTTCTAGTTGCCTCTTTATCAGCCTTTCTCCCCAGCCAACCAGGCCGAAAACATCCTGGGGGCAGGAAGTTGCATTCCTCTAGTACCCACAAAAGCATCTGACATTTAGTATATGCTCAATCAGTGATAGCACAGTGCACAAGAGACTTAGGTGAGCTAGGACAACACCAGCAGGCAACACTCAGTGTTAGAAAAAGACATCATTTAAGTTTAGTCCTTCGGCCTTTCAACTCAGTCTCCTCTCGACATCCTCCACCTCTGCAGACAACATGAACTCTTTTCGGGAATAAGTACGTCAAGCTATCTTGCGAACAAAGATGAAACCATTTCAGCACAGCTCTAGCTGCTAAAAACCAGTCAGAAGTTTCTCTGCGTGTCCTCTGTTCTTCTTCATATACTTCCCTCTTCTGAAAGTGTCTTCTCCCTGACTCCAAGTGTCCAAAGCCACCTTTTCCTTCAATGTGTGTTGATTCAAACACCACCCTGTCCACAAAACCATTCCTCCTTTTTCTGTCTCCTTACTCCTGGGGTCCCGAGAGTCTTGCATGCTGTGACTAGGGTCTGTCTATCCACAGACTGTAAGCCCACTGAGGCCAGGAGTGGTACGTGGTCTTCCTTCCTCTCCTCTGACACTTCACTCAGAACAGTTCCTTCCGCGGGATGACTTATTTCTTAAGTCATTCGTTAGCTGAAACACTGAACCACCTGGATTTTCCCACTCCTTATTGTCATATTGAAACCCTTGTGGCATAGTGGTTGAGTGCTATGTCTGCTAACCAAAAGGTTGGCAGTTCAAATCCACCAGGAGCTCCTTGGAAACTCTATAAAGCAGTTCTGCTCTGTCCTCCAGGGTCACCATGAGTCAGAAACAACTCGACGGCAGTGGGTTATACTCACATGCACACCATACAATGTGGCCAATCCATTCACTCATTAAAAAAAATTTTGGTAGAAGTATATGTAACAAAGAACCTTCTCAGCAATTTCTCCACGTACAATTCAGTGACACTGATTGCACTCTTTAGTGGTACAACCACTCCTGCTCTCCTTTTCCAAATAATTCTGCCGCTATTAGAAACCTAGTGGTGTAGTAATTAAGTGCCACTGATGATAATCAAAAGGTCTGCAGTTCAAATCCACCAGCCGCTCTTTAAAAACTCTGTGGGGCAGTTCTACTCTGTCCTGTGGGGTCACTACAAGTCACAGTTGGCTTATTGGGAATGACTTTGGTTTTTTTTCTCTCCTCCTTCCTCTCAGCCCTGGTAAACACTCTGTTTATAAAACAGTTGCTTATTCCATATAAGTGGGATCATACAGTATTTCTCCTTTTGCAGTGATCTTACTTCACTCAGCATGATGTCTTCGAGGTTCATTCACATTGTGGCACGCCTCAGAACTTCATTTCTCTTTATGGCTGAGTAGTAGTCTACAAACTCTTAAGCATGTAATTCATGCTGTCTTTCAACCATGGACAGCTCTCTAAGAACCCAGGTTGAGAGAAAGGGGTCCTGAAAGACTGGACCTTGAATCTTCCATAGCTCTCTCTCAGGAAGGCATAATAAGCAATCAGAAGCTGCTGTTTCATGGTGGGCTGAATTCTCTAAAGTACCCCCAGGAGTAGCATGATCCCATACACTGCATGCTTGAAACTGAGAATGCCTGGTTGCTCCTTGGGCACGGCTGGCTACAGGAAGGCAAGGGCACCCCCACGGTGGCCTTGAGGAAGAGAACAGTCTAAGTACCTTATTAACAAGTTTCAGGAAAGCTTTCAAGTTTTACTGCCAAACCGTCCACAGAGCAACAAGTTCACCAGCCTTCAGAAAAGAAAAGAAGGTATCCTACTTTTCCCTGAGCCCTCTGAGCCAATCAACCAAGGCAGCACTCTGGTGGAGGCTAAATGCTGGTGGTGCAGTGGTTAAGAACTACAGCTGCTAACCAGCAGGCTAGCAGTTTGAATCCACCACGCACTCCTTGGAAACTTTATGGGGCAGTTCTGCTCTGACCTCTAGGGTCACTGTGAGTCAGACCTGACTGGACAGCAGTGGGTTTTTCGGTTTGGATTCAAATTCTGCCTTTGCCACTCTCAACACTCTTGACCTCGATCATGTCACTTAAAAAGAAATGTCTACTGATCACCCTATTATCTGCCCTGTAACTCCTTTTGGACTTAACAAGGTTATAAAAGCAATGACTATTATCATACCCCTTTACAGGTAAAGAAAGGAAGGCACAGACAGGTAAGTAACTTGTCCCAGGTCACACAGCTAACAAGTGGTAGGGAAGTGTCAATTGAGACCCAGGCAGCCTGGCTCAAAAGCCCATGTGCCTAACCACCGTACTCTGTCACCTCTCATGGAGGTTCCCTGGGCCACAGTGTCCTCATCTGTAAATGTAAAACGCCACAGATGGAGAAACAGGAAGAGATGAGAAACAGCAAGCGCAGTAACATGTTAATGGCAGGATCCAGGTGGTGAGCACAGGGATGCTTCTTGTAAAATTCTTTCAACTCTTCCATAAGTTTGAAGATTTTCCCCACGAAATGCTGCAGAAAGTGGTATCTGAGATCTGCATTGATATATGAACTTACATTATTAAAGGAGATTCACCCTCATGTCAAAACAAACCAATATTTCATGAGACACTGAGCACAAGACAATGTGTCGTGTTTTGCATAAAACAAGTGTTTAGTAAGTGTATACCTTATTTAAAATACTCCCACCCCACCGCCACCAACTCAATTCTGAGTCATTGCATGCCTATAGGACAGAGTAGAACTGCCCCATAGGTTTTCCAAGGAACAGCTGGTAGTTTCAAACTCCCAACCTTTTGGTTAGCAGCCAAAGCACGTAACCATTATGCTACCAGGTTTCCTGCTTAAAACAGGTACTTAATAAATGATAGTTTTTCTCCCCCTTGTGAACTTTAAAATCACTAATTCTTCAACACGCATTTTATTCAGCTTCTAATGAGTAACCAGGAAACCCTGGTGGTGTAGTGGTCAAGTGCTATGTCCGTTAACCCAAAGGTCAGCGGTTCGAATCCACTATGCGCTCCTTGGAAACTCTATGGAGCAGTTCTACTCTGTCCTACAGGGTTGCTATGAGTCAGAATTGACTCGACAGCAGTGGGTTTAATGAGTAACCACTACATCGAGGTGCTTTGGGATATTCCGAAGTAAAGATCAACATACTCTAACAGTACGGAGGTCACAAAACACCATATTTGAAAAGTAAAGTATTGGGCTAGATCAATGCTGACATTTTTTTTTTCCTCTTTTGCAGGAAGGTCAATTCAGGAACAAAAGAATGTTTTGGAGGATACATTTCGAGGAGAACAAAACCTTTCATTGCATCCCATGGGAAAGGTAAGCATATGTAATGATTTATACAGTTTTATTTTATAAAATATAAGATAGCTTACAATATTACCACAGCTACTAAAAAGCTATTATCTGTGTATATAAATCTCAAAGGAAGTAACAGTACAGAAGAAACTTTATAATTATCTGTTAGACCCTGAGCTGCTGCTCACTGATTTAGGGGTCTCAAAGGGCTTGTTGCATTCTCTAATGCATTCTGCGTGTCTTTCTTCCTTTTTGTTTTTCCACTCTACATTTCTTGAAGGGAACTCTTTCAGTGGAAAAAGGACTTGGATTTAAGTAACAATGAATCACATCACAGGAGAGTTATTGCTCTTGCAAGCCTCTCTGAACCCTTCTGACCATGGCAAGTTGAAAGTCTCCATGTGGTTGCAAGGTATCTTGAATACATCTCCAGCACTTACTTACCCATCTCCTCGTTTAACAAAGAAACCAGGCAGGCCTCCAGCTCACACCCTTGGCAAGTAACCACCTCAAGCTAGTTGTTACCCGTGCTATTTTATTTTTGTTTCTCTCTTATTTTTCAATTGTCTTCTATTTATGGCAACTGATACTGATTTTCCATTTCCCAAAGGTGGCATAAAGCTTCTTTTCTCCCTTTTTTTTATTAAGTGAAAAAAAAGGACTGATTTGAAAAACAATCAGTAAATACTAGCTCAGATGGTGCAGCAGAAATGGTAAAGGTAGCAGGAGAAAGGCTGACGGGTAAGGAATACCCCACTACTCTAACCTTCTCACTTTGTGCTACCACCCAACGCTGTTGATTCCGACTCATCACAACCCTACAAACAGAGTAGAACTGCCCCAGTTTCCAAGGAGCAGCTGGGATGAAGAAACTGTATCCTGGCCTTTCCCAAGGTCGCACAGCAAGTTCACAAGCAGATTTTGGAACCGCATCTTCCCCTGCACTGTCTTGGGCTCTCTCAAGGCTGTTTATATTTATTTTGGCTTCTGCCTCAGATCCTCACACTGAAGCAAGGTGTGGGCAGGACAAGCAGCAGAAGGAGGAAGGAACTGTCTCCCCACCCTCTCATCCCGTCTGACCCAAAGACCCCTGTGGACATGTCTCAGATCCACAGCATCCCCTATACTCAAAGCACCCATTCAGTGCCAAAGGGGGCCCCAACCCCCACCCCCCATTGGCAGTCATTCATGCCTCTCAACTTGATGTGTCTGAAGCCTTCCTTGCCCAGGCCTGTTCCAGCCCAAAGTGGGAATTTTCCTCCCACTTTGCTTCCATCTGTTTCATGCAGGAAAGCGGAAGAAAGCTTTGCTTGCTGATTGATGTTCAAGAGGATGTGGTTCCTGCACTGGAGATTTATCCCAGTCAGTCTGGCCTTTGGTGACATCTCCCCAGAGCAGGGCCAACAATGCTTTTGAAATTCAGAGTCTGACAGTTCAGGACATTCACCCAAGGCTACAGGCTGCAGCACTGAAGGTGAAGTAATGCAGGGAAAGCCCCTAGCACAATGCCTGGTACGCAGTCATGGTATGGCAGCCATCAGCTACCATAAAGGATATTTTATTCCTTTACTGTCATGTTAGTCTGGATGAACTCATTTATTTTTCTGGACAAAGTACAGATCAAGGCAACAAGGACCTTCTAGGGGGCCAAGTAGCCAGTGTCCTGCACAACTCCACAGGAGTCCATTCACAGACTGAAAGGTGAATGGTGGCCCTGGGGTTGTTCAGTGCACAGTGTGTACAACCAGACTTGACATCCCTTAGTGTTAGTTCACTGAAAATTACTGAACTAGCAGTCAGTTAGAAATCTAAGTCCTAGCACTGATGTTTTCCACTGACTTGCAGATAAACTCCTCTGGGCCTCAGTTCCCTACTCTGTAACAGGATTAGAGGAGGTTTGAAGTTCCTTATAGCTCTAAAATTTTGTCGTTTTACAGAAGTGCATTTCAGTCTCTGTAATGGTTAAGACTGTGTATCAATTTAGCGAGGCCTTGATCCTCAGTGTTTGGGCAGTCATATAATGCAGTGGTCACTTCTCTGTGATATGTAATTTGATAGGTAATCACCCCATAATGGGACCTGATGTGCGCAGCTAATTGGTTGAAAGAGAGTGTCCTTGGGCATGTAGACTGCATCAAATATAAGCAGACATTGTGGAAAGGATCTGGGGTTTCTGCTAGATCCTGCGGCTGGCTCCTGTTTACCTGATCTCTGGTTCTTGCAGTGAACTAACACTAAGGGATGCCAAGTCTGGTTGTACACACCGTGCACTGAACAACCCCAAGGCCACCATTCACCTTTCAGTCTGTGAATGGACTCCTGTGCTCTTGTCTGCTGATTCTGAGAGTGATCAATCTTCATGGCCTGTGAGCAAGAGCCCTGCTCTCTAACCTGCCCATCTTGGGTCCACCAGCCCCAGCAGCTACACATCAGGAGAAGCCTCTATCCTGACACATGGACTTGGGATGTTCTAGTCTCTGCAACTGCACAAGCCAATTCCATGATATGTATATGTATATATTTATATGCTTTACCAGTTTTGCTTCTCTAGAGAATCCAGCCTACGACATTTGGTGTTGGAAGTGGTTCTAGAGAAACAAAATTATAAGCATGAGTTTTTTCCAAATTGGGTCTCAAATCTGGTTAATGTTGTTGATGACTCTGCTTCCAGCAGTGCAGAGGGCCCCCTAATCCATGGTGTGGTGTGGAAATGCAAATATGCAAAACATCACCACCAACAGATCAGGTACTGGTGAAAGGCAAGGCTCTGTGTGACCGCGTATCTAATACCTTTCTACAATTCTGAAATAATGAGAAACATAAGGAAGGTGGTTGGCTGGTCCTACTTCACTAGACAACCTCGTGAAAGAGATGTGCTCAGGGCTTCACAGTCAAAGTTCAAATGCCACATAAATGATCTCAAAGTTTCCACTTCTGCTTTGAAAGAAAGCCTGATTTCTTGTAGTAACAGAGCTGATACTGCTGAAAACTAGACCTAGAGTCTTACTCTAAGAATGGCTGAATTACAACACCAACTCAACTGTCTGAAGTTAAAGTGAAGGCACTGATTGGGAAGCGATGGGATCCTGAAGCTTGGGATGGAGACTTTAGGTCACCAAAAAAGTGGTGCCAGGAGCACATCTTATCTTTTGGACCCGAAGTCCTTGTGCTGAGAAGCTCCTTGACTGAGGAAGACTGATGACAAGGACCTCTCCCACAGCTACCACAGAGAAAGTCTTTTCCTGGAACTACTGTCCTGAACTTGGACTTTCAGCCTACTAGACTGTGAAAAAATAAATTTCTGTTTATAAAAGTCATCCACTTGTGGCATTTCTGTTATATTAGCACTAGGTGACTAAGACAGACTCTGAAAGGCTGTCACTCAAAAGAGAAAATGAATTTACATGTTTGGCTTGAAAGAGAAGAGTCAGTGTGGATGTAGAAAGCATCTTAGAGGAAAGACAGAACTTGCCTGAATCAGAAAGAAAAACTTCCTAATGATCAGGGTACCTAGTAACAGAGAAGGCACCTCCAGGAGGCAAGGTGTTCCCTGTGGCTGGAGGAATTCAAGTACAGGAGACCACCTGTAAGAGATGGGAGGCTTGACCACATGCCCCTGGAGGTCCCTTCCAGCATGGAGATCTTACAGAGTGAAAGCTCGGTTCTGTTTTTACTAGTGTGGGAGGCACCTGGCTAGGATCTGGTCTTCTCAAACTCTGCTGGTAACTATTCCTGCAATGCACTGGTTGGCTCTGCCTCCCCAGCTCTTTACGAGCTCCCACTTGTCTATCTTTTCCAAATGAGACTCCGTCCTTCAGGCAGGGCTGGCAATTACCTTTGCTTGGCAAACAAACCCTTTCATCCTAGCAAAAACTAATGAATAGCCTTACCCAGACTTGGGGTAGGCAGATGACGGAGCCAGGGCTGGAAACTGTATAAAATGCTCAAGAGGATACACCATCCAAACACTTCCTAGCATCTGTACTCCAGCAATACAGCTAACACTAATTGCAAATCACTCTTATCTATTCATTACTGCAGATCCCCTAGGAATTCCTAGCAGCAACAGCTGCGCAGGATTGGTTTAAGTTACTGCACGTTAGAGGAAAGAATTAGATTATTTCTCTTAAAAATCACAACAATTTTGGCTTTTCATCTATTTAGACCAGGTGCCAGAGAAGAGTGTAAATGGTTAGGCTTTAATTGTACCGCCTTTAAGTTGCATCCACAGTGTACAAGAAAATAGCAAGATTTGGCAATTATCCACTTCAGATGATCAATAAGTGCATTCAGGCAGTCTCGGTAAGGTGGGGTCAGAAAACCCCTGCTGTTATCAATAACTCCAGTGTTTCACTTCCACTTCCAAAGCAAATCAGTCCAAAAAAAAAAAAAATTAGCTTGGCTGTACCTCTTAAAGACTTCATTCAGAAATTTAGCTCAGGGCACCCTTAGCTCCTTAAACAATCTAAATAAATTGTCTTTTCTAGTTCCCCACTGAATACAGTGTATATTTATACAATAAAAAGGTATCAGTCTCCATTTAGGGTATTTTCCTGATGGTGAAAGAGATTTAGTTTGGCAAGACACCAGAAGCTTCTATCTTGGTGACTTTCCCAGAAACGAGTACCAACACCATCTACCCAAGAGTGAGGAGACATGTCCCCCAAAGAAGGTAAATACAAATGCTCACACTGTACCACATCCCACACTCTACACAGTGGTTCCATGCAAATTATATACTCTGACTTTCTCAAACATGAGTCCCATTTCACAGATGAAGTAACTGAGGCTCAGAGAGGTACAGTCACTCACCCCAAGTCACAAAGCTATAAGGAAGCAAATCGGAAGACTTAAAGGCAAGTCCACTCTGTTACCGACATCTCAGCTGCCTCTCAGATAACCACTTCTGCCGAACAAGAAATACAATTTTACAGTACCTTTCTGCTTCCTGCTCCACACTCTGCTGTTTGCTCTCAAAGGCGTTGAAGCTGCTCATGTCCACGTAGCCGTCATTTTCATTGGCTGTGGACAGGGCTCTGCTCTGATCTTCAAAGAGCTTCGTGAAAGTCCCAGTCCTTGCAGGCCGCCGGGGTGGAATCTGGATGTTTTCATAGTCTGAGTTCATAGCTGGAATGTTCTCGTAGTCGGAAGTGTCTGCATTGGGAAACGAGATGGACCGTGGCTTGGTCAGTGGCAAGGGCAGGAAGGGAGGCCGGGAGCGGTCTTCAAAGGACTCGACTCTGGACACCGTCCTGCTGAAGGGGACACCTCTCCTCTTGCCATCCCGGTAGAAGATGAGGGAAGAGGGGGACTCAGAAGCCCGGAGTTTCCCCGTCCGAGACTTCAGCTGAGGCGAGTTACTGAGGCTTCTCCGGTCGATCTCCAGGAGCCGGGAAGGTCCGTGGTAGCTGGACTCTGAGGAGGACCGGGAAGAGGACACATTCACCTCTACATGCACTTTGCTCTCTGTCCTCTTCTTAAACGTCAGCGCCAGGAACCGCTTAAAGGAAGACTTCTTCTTCTTGGTGTACTTGTCGGGGGACTCACTCTCAATCAGGAGGGAGGGTGAGCTCTTGGTGATGGGCTTCTTGGTGATACAGGCCAGGTCGAAGGGGGGTGGGATGTCGACCACGGACGACGGTGTTGACGTGCCGCTGGAGGGCAGGTGGTTTCTTTGGGAGAAGCTTCCAGAAGAGCCAATGACACAGGGCAGAGAAAGGTTGTCCTCATTTCTCTTTATCCGATGGTCGTCTAACCCAGATCCCTCTGGCTCGCGGAACAGGGAAAACGGAATCTCTCGGCCTTCCACAGAGAATGAGCGCGGATACAGTGTAAACGCCCTAGGCTTGGCCGGCAGGGCCCTGCTGGTGGCTTCCGGAGGCTTCCCCTCCAGTGACAAACCTGTTTTTCTTGCCTCGGGAATGGCACCTCCACTGCCAACAGCCGCCGAGCCAGCTTCTGGTCCAGTTTCCTCTGGGACAGTTTCTGGGACGTAGCCGGCCACCTTCCCGGAGTGGGGCCGCCCTCTTGTGACAAGGTTTTTCCTCTCAGTGGGGAGCAGGCTGCCCTCCACATCAGAGTTCATTTCTTCCCTCGTGCCATAACCACTCAGGACGCCGGGCCCAGTTTGTGCGTCACACTGGCCAGCCTGGCATGCAAGGCTGACACCCATCACATAGGGGTTGGTGAGAGAGTCATCCACAGCATCCTCGCCTGGGGCATCCTCTGGCAGGACGACCACCTCAGGGACAGCGGGGCCCTCTGGGGAGTCCTGTTGGCCACACACAGTCCCAGCCCCGGGGTCCTCCACTGCACATGGCTGTGACTTGGACTCATGCTCTGATTCTAACCCTTTCACTGACTCTGAAAATGGTGAATAGCTTTCGCTACAAAAAGAGGTGCTCTCAGTCGGCAGGAACTCATAGGGACTCCCTGTAAAGGACGTCCCAAAGTTGTCAACACAGTCGTTCTCAAAAGGAACGATCTGGCAGCTCTCCTCAGCAGGCTCCTCTTCCTCGGCAGGCTTGTCCTCCACAGGGCCCTCCCCTCCTTGTGGGTCTTCATCCACCTCCTGGTCAACCACCACTTCTTCTGTGCTCTCATCTAGGTCAGCAGGGACATTCTCAACTTGGCCACCATCCCCCGTGGCATCCTCACTCGTCTCCCCAGAGAAGTCTGGGCTTTCTACAGCCACATCTGCCTCCTGGACATCTGGGGCCATTTCCTCCTTCTCGGGGAGCTCCTCGCCGGCACCTTCAGGGTCCACCTCAGCACAACTGCTAGAATCCACTCGCTCATCTGGGTCCCCAAGTTCTGCTGGGCCACAACCTTTCTCACTGTCCTCTTCCACCTCCACAGGGATCTCAGGGGATCTGGGCACCTCTCCAGAGGCCCCTGCATCCTCTAGTTTGATATGGGTCAGGGTATCATTTTCTAAGAACTCTTCTCCACCGCAAGGGCCCCTGTCCTTCTGCATGCTGTGCTCTTCCACCAGCTCCTCTTCCCCCTTTTGTGTAAGCACCTGCTCTGCTTCCTCCAGGTCACCCTCACAGTCCTCCTCGCCAGCCACGTTCTCAGGAGTCTGGTCCATGCCTCCGCCACTCTCTTGATTCAGTGCCACTCCAGCCGCAGCAGCCACATCCTCTCCAGCTCCTGACTCACCCACGTCACACTCCTCATCTCCCTCCTCGTGTCCCTCTTCCCCAGGAGCATCTGGAGGCACCAAGATGTCACTGTCCACAGAGCCCCTGTCCGCGGGCTCATCCTCTCTCGGCGGTGCCTCGAGGTCGTCCTCATCCGCCTCGGACTCTGAGCACTCCGGGTTGGACTGGTTTCCTTCATAAAGTCCTCGGTCTACGCATAACAGCTTCCCGTTGCTGCATTTGTTCAAGCTGTTGTTCACGTGCACGCTGGCTCGCCACTCATGGGGGGCACCCAGCCTGGGCTTGGGGGCAATGGGGGGCTTTGGCCCCCTGAGCATAAAATTTGGACTGTGAAGACTGTGAGGGCGGGGTGATGAAGAGAATTTGGGTGCCGTCAGTGATGGGAGGCCACTGGCAGACTTTGGCTTGGGAGCAACTGGTGGTTTTGGTGAATCTGGCCAATGGAAAGAAAGAGAAAAAAAGTACCATTAACTTCTGTTCAGCTTTTCCTGTATACCTTTCCCAAGGGGCCATTAAAGATGGCTCCCCCCAAAACCAAAAACCAAAAAAAGAAACAAACCCGTTGTCACTGACAGACAGTACTCTGCTCCTTAGAGTTTTTCAGTGGCTTATTTTTCAGATGTGATCACCAGGCCTTTTTTCAAACTGCCTCTGTGAAGATTCAAATCACTGACCTTTTGGGTAATAAGCTCATATTTAATCATTTGGATGACCCAGGGATTCCATGTCAACTTGATTTATTACATTATGTCCCAGGCTTATCCCTTCCACCATAATCTTTAAAATCCCTTGACCTTCCACTTATGTTTCACTCTGTAAACAACGTGAAGAGCCCCTGCTTTTATACATGGTCCAGCTGGCAAAACTTAACAGATGAACTCTTGTGTTTCTCAAATAAGGGTGTCCAGTTTGCTGCAGACATTCTTTCAACAAATAGTTATTAAACATACGGTAGGTGCTATGTGTGTATGCTTGGCTGCTAACCAGAAGGTTGGAGGTTCAAGTCCGCCCAAAGGTGCCTCAGAGGAGAAAAGGCTGGCCATCCACTCACAGAGCAGCAGCCACTGAAAACTCTGTGGAGCACCGTTCTCTCTGATGTGTGGGGGCTTCCCAGGGTTGGGTCAACTCCAAGGCAACTGGGAGGGATGTGCCAGCCAGCCACGAGACGTCAAACTTGACCGTCACCATCTTTGTCACCCTTATGGAGCTGACATTCTACTCTCACCAGTTACCTTCGATCTATCGATCTATACACAGCACTGTCAGTAGCAGTCTTCTCAGTCCAAGAAGAGTAGAGTATCTCTGCTGAGCACTCGCAGTTGAGTTAGGGAGATAAGACTAACAGAAAAAATGGAAGACAGAATCATAGACCCATGGACTATCATTCTTTTCATAGTGACACACCAATGGTTGGCGACATGGGTGTATTAGTCTGCAGAGGGTCACACCTGAATTTTAAATGTTTTGGGACTGGTACCCAGCTAACCATCCTGCATCCTAACTTCTTGGGAAGAATTACACGGTATTCACCAAGTCAGGAGCTGTGGTAGCACAGCAGTTACGCACTTAGCTGCTAACTGAACGGCCAGTGGTTCAACCTATCGGCTGCACTGAAGGAGAGAGACGTGGCAGTCTGCTTCCATATAGACTACAGCCTTAGAAACGCTATGGGGCAGCTCTACTCTGTCTGTAGGGTCACTGTGAGTTGGAACTGGCTCCACGACAACAGGTTTGGGTTTCAGCACTTGTCAGTATGGGTCTCTGCAAAAGGTCTCACCCTTTGTGGATGCTGAAGGTCTGCTGAACATGGCAAAATAAAAGATGCAGTGCAAACTATGAACGCGACGGGAATTAGGGGAGCAAGGGCGGGAGTGTTCAGTGGTCAGTGAAGACCTCTAGGAAAGGTGCAATTTCAGCTAAATGTTGCAGGATGGAAAGGATGAGGACAACCCTGAGACCTCCACTAAAAGACCGCAACTGATGGTCCAGGGGCTTCAGGGTTCCCTGGGAGCATGGCCCCTGGCCCTGATGCTGCCCTTCTCCATAAATCATAATGAAGGTCAACTCTCTGGACAGCAATGGATTGGACTTGGTGACACAGAGTGACCGTGTCTTGTGGGCACTTTATGGTTCTATGCATCTATAGGACGTCTCCTGCTGACCTCTTACTGGAGGAAGGGGAGTGTGTGGAGAGGAGGAGCTAGGCGACTGTTGGGAGGATAGGACATGTATGGAGCAGAGAGGAAGAGTGTGCTGTTACCGGGCAGGGAGAGGAGTGGAAGCTGCATATAGGTGAGTATGAAAATTTATATGGGAATGTACATTTTCATTCAATCATAATAGAAAAAAAGAAAGCATGTGGACAAATGGAAGAATCAAGGAAGTAAGCAGGTGCCCACTTTTGATCTGCACATCTTTGTTGCCACAATGCAGGTCCACCTTCCATACCTCTTCCCTGGTCCCTGGCCCCTGGCCCCTGGCCCCTGGCCCCTGGCCCCTGGCCCCTGGCCCCTGGCCCCTGGCCCCTGGCCCCTGGCCCCTGGTGCCTGGCCCTGTCTGCACCTGCCAGTCTCCTTCCTCACTGCAGGCAGAGTGAGCTTTCTAGGAAGGCAACTCCTCCCTTGCATCTCTGCTTCAAAAATGCTGCCTGGCTTCCCAGAGCCCAGGGATTAGGACAACCAACCTTCCTTTCACTATGGTGTCATCTCCTAGTTACAGCCCCAGAAAGGCTTGGGTCTGACACAAAGGGGCCTCAGAAGGCCAACAAGGTCCTGACGGAAGGGAAGACAAACAGGGGGCCTAGAAGTGCGTTAACAGACTCTTCTCCTTCCCTTGTATCCTTTTTGTTATCATGGGCTGCTGCTGAGCAGGCCCCCAAATCATGGCAACCCCAAGCACAACAGCACAAATGCCATCCCCAAGATCAACAGCAGATCAGACCCTTGTATCCACAGAGTCTTCACCTGCTGATTTTCACTAATCACCAGGCCTTTCTTCCTAGTCCATCCCAGTAAGGAAGCGCTGCTGAAACCTGCTCAGTACCCCAGCAACACACAAGCTTCTCCTGGCCACTGAGTGGTGGTGTGCACTGGCTGGAACTGAACCTGCGCCTCCTGCCCTGACCCACTACTGCTTCCCTGTGCATCTTACCCCAACGACGTCCCTGCGGTATCTAACACCACTGATTTTGTTCACAAAAACTGGCTGCCATCACGTTGTCTGTTCTCTCTTGGTCCTCCTCCTACCTCTATGCCACTTCTCCTTTGCCTCGTTTTCTTTCTTTCATTCTTCTGATTTAGTGACAGGTGTGGAGCTTCTGGAAACCCTGGTGGTGTAGCAGTTACGTGCTATAGCTGCTAACCAAAAGGTCACAGTTCAAAGCCATCAAGTGCTCCTTGGAAACTACAGGGCAGTACCGATCTTTCCTACAGGGTCATTATGAGTCGGAATCAACTTCATGGCACTGGGTTTGCTGTTTGCGGTTCATGGAGCTTCTAACATGTACTTGAGACTTACCTCCCATGTGTCCTCATCCAGAACGCTAACAGTCCTAATTCTGTCATGGTTCTTAACTTTTCTGTCTATTCTAAACACACACACAATCGCCAAATCCTACCCAGTCTCCACCCCGGGATGTTCAACAGAAATATGGGAGACTCCTCTGTCACCACATATGTGATTTTTGGTTTTCTAGTAGCCACATTAAAGAGTTTTTTTTTAAGTGAAATTAATGCTAATAACATATTTATTCAACTTGAACACAGCCATAATATCCTTTCAAAATATAACTAATATTAAAACATTACTAATAAGACATTTGAGATTCTTTTTGTGTAATGTCTTTGAAATCCAATGTGGATCTTATATTACCAAAAAAAAACAAAACAAAACCCACTCCCCTGGTGGATTTGAACTGCTGACCTTTCAGTTAGCAGCTGAACATTTAACTCCTGCACCATCAGGACCCTACTTTACATTACGACACATCTCCACGTGGACTGGCCACAGATCAAGAGCCCAACAGCCCCACACAGTTATCGTGCTGGCCAGTGCAGCTCTGATTTTAGACAGCTCTGTGGAGTAGTCCCACCGGCACGTCAATTTCGGTACATCTAAAAGCAAAATCATAATCATCTCGCTAAACTGGGGATCTATATAAAATTCAGCTGAGTCCCAAAGGAAATACAAAAGGACCCAGAGTAACCCTATTAGTAGTAGTAGCAGTACAAAAGTACTGATAATAGCAATAATATCAATTAAAAAAATAGCAATGATAATAATAAGAGTAGTCCATGCCCTTTGTTCCTGGATGTGCCTGATTTCAGAGCCTCCTTACTAATATTCTACATGTAAGTCTAATAAACTTAGTCACCTGGTTTCCAGTCCACAACTACTTGGAAGGAGTGGGAGAGAGAGAGCAGAAACACTGCCAGTTATGAGACAGCTGACAGCAAAAAATGGACAGAAAAGACACAACTATACATGACTGGAAAGGCTAAAGCACGAAGCCGTCTGAGGCTGTCCATGCATCTACCTCAAAGCTAAGGCAAAGCACTGATATCCCAATACCCCAGAGAATTCAGGCATAACAAGTGACATTTCAGCTCACTACTTCCATAAGCAATCACGTGTCGCAGTTTAGAGGAAAAAAAAAATCTGACCAAATCAGTGAAAAAACAAAAATTCAGAGCTTATACAGATAAACTTCAGCTGCCTGACAGTATGGGCTAATAGCATCTTTGGAGTGTGGCTGATGAGGGTTTAAATCATGGCTTTGCCACTTATAAGCTAGAAGACTGAGCCTCGGTTTCCTCATCTCTAAAATGGGTACAACAGTAGCACCAACCTCAAGGTGTTGTTAAGATTGAAAGACATACATCAAAAGTTCTTAGCAGCACACCTTCAGATAAAAGCACTCAATAAGCTGCAGCTATTATTGCTCTGATTAAAGTCAATCTTTGCCCACTCCCCATCTTTCCTCCTAAGTCTTGCTTTACATTGATGTATTATGTAATATCGGCTTCAAGTCCTCAGCATCACGCCTCAGCATGAAACTGTTCTGTGGGGGTGAAGACTCATTTCTCATCCTAACAGGTAACATTTCACATGGGCGCCATGAGACGTGACAGAGGGACAAATGGGCCTAGAAAAATGACCATCGTCTGGGCTGAAGCACCCCCACCCTTACCCTACCTCATCCTTCATCCAATCAAGCTATTGATCAGTGAGCAGCACCTCCTTGGGAAAGGCTACAGTTGGTGTCTAAGACACGAGCCTGCAAAACAATGCTTTCTCTCCAAAGACCCCGGGGGATGACAGTTCTCACAGCATCTTGTGCTTCCAGCTCTGGGCTCAGGGCATTTTACCTGCACCCCCTCTTAGACTACAGCATGCTACACAAAATGAAGATAAGCAAACCAAGGCACAGAGAGGGCTAGTGACCAGCCTGGAGCGCCCCAGCAAGTCCACAGCAGGGCTGGATAGAAGGTGGGTGTCCTGCTTTCTGGTCTCCAGTCACCTGAACTCTGCCTTCACCTTTCTGCCAGAGTGCTTCCTCTACAGTGCAGATTCAAGAGTCCTGGGATCTACTGAGGCAGAGAAGAAATGTAGGGAAACTGAGGCCAGAGAGACCAGGGACAGCTGGCCAGAAGAGAGATTTATATAAGGCCAGTTTCAGAAATACTAACTGACCAGAAGATGAATAACTGGCTTTATTCACTCTCATTCAATTTCCTTTAATCCAACACAACGGGTGACCTACGATGTGACAAGCATTCATCTAGATTCTTCCGAGACAGCAATAAATGAGGTAAAGACCCTATCCTTGTGGATCCTATATGCTAGCAGTCAGAGCTTAAACAGAAAGGGTAAGTATACTACATACTGTATGTTATAGCCACCACCCATCAACGCAGACCCGTGCGTGGCTGTGATGCTCAACAGACTTCAGCAGAGCTTCCAGACTAAGACGGACTAGGAAGAAAGAGCTGGCCATCCACTTCTGAACATCAGCCAGTAAAAACCAATCATGCAGATGCCACAGTACTGGACAGCATCTCATTCACTATGCATGGGGTAAAGAGTCACTATGGGTTGGAACTGACTGGAAAGCACTGGATTTTGAGTTGGGTTATGCATATGGTCTCCGTGACTCGGGGGCCAAGTGAACAGCAGCTAGCAACAACAGGTTTTAGATAATGGTGGAGTCTACAGAAAAAGACTAGGAGTGGCAGCCTCAATGAGGGGGACGTTTGAGCGATGACTTAAAAGAGGCGAAGGAAATCCGAGTTCATGTGGCATATCCCAGCAACAGTAAGACAGAGAAGTGGGAAATGAGGCCAGAGGGTATTCGGAAGGGTTCAGATTATGCAGCCCCATGCAGGCCACGAAGGACTTGGTTTTGCTCTGGGCTTTGACCAGAGGAAGGACATGCCTGCTCTGCTTCTGTGCTGAAAATAAACTGACGTGGTGAGGATGGAAGCAGGGAAGCCACTGAGGAGGCTGTTGCGATAACCCAGGCAAGCATGATGGGGGTTTGGCCCAGGGAGCAGTGGGAGTGACGGGAACGAGTCAGATGCTGAACGCAAAGGGAGAGCTGAAAGCATCCGCTGACAGTTTGGATACGTGTGTAAGAGGAAGAGAGAAAGTCAAAGGTCATGGTCAAGGTTTGAGCAACCTGAAAGGTGAAGGAAGATGCCACCAGATGCAGTGTGGGAAGACTACGAGTAGCCAGCAAGGAAAACCAGAATTTCAGTTTGCAGAAGCTAAATTTCAGTCTGCCGCTCATCTGTCAGTTTGTCACACTGTGGTGGCTTGCGTATGGTACTGTGGTGACACTGGAAGCTATGCCACCTGTATTTCAGATACCAGCAGGGTCACTCATGGTGGGCAAGTTTCAGCAGAGCTTTAGGCAGACGAAGAGGATAGGTCTGGAATTCCAGAAATTAGCCAAGGCAAATCTTACGGATCTCAACAGAACACTGTCCTGGACATGTCACCAGGAGGAATCACCTGCTAGAGGAGGACATCATCCCACGTCTGGGGAAGAAGAGGGCCAGCGAGGGCGAGGAAGACCCTCAGTGAGATGGACAGGCTCAAGAGTCGCAACGGTGAATCTCAGTGTGCTGAAGACAGTGAGGATGATGACAGGACACTGTTTTGTTCTGTTATCCACGGGGTAGAAATATGTGGGTTATCAGACACCTAAACGAAGGTGCCAAGGAGGTACCTGGATAGCAGTCGGGGCCCAGAGGGAGGTCTGGCTGGAGGCCCCATCACAGAGAAGGAGTTTAAGGCATGAATTCAGTGATGTCACCAAGGGATTGTTGTGAACAGTGAGGAGAGTGGGACTAAGGAGGGAGCTGGTGCCTCTGATGTTATACGAAGGAGCCAGCAAAGGACAGTGAGAAGGGAATACCCACCCATAAGGTACAAAGACAATTAAGCGTGCTTCTGGGTCTGCTACCTCCCTTCCAGAAATGAACCAGATACAGCTCTGCCCTCAAGAGTATACGGTTATCTGTGTCTCAAACCACTCCTTCCTAAAGAAGGCTCAGGGAAGAGGGAGCACTGGGATGCACACTGAAACCAGGGCCAGCCAAGTGCCGTCGAGGGAGGATTTTCATTATTGAAAAAGGGGTGGGGGACAGGGCATTCCAGGGAGTAGGAACAGCAGGTGCATAGGTCCAGAAACAGGGAAATGCATAGTACTTTAGGGGTACGAGAAAGAATCCACTGTGGTTGTGATTTAAGGTATGAGATTTAGCATGGAAATTACAGGACAAATCGCATTTTAACCGTTGGGGGTTAAGCTAATCCTGCTAGCTTGCCAGAACCCAGTGTGGATGTAGCTGGTGAACCCTGTTGCCCCCTCCCGAGTCCCTCTGCCTGCCGTGTGAACCTTCTCTGTCTCTGTATCACACAGCCTGGCAGTCATGCCCTCCCTACCCTTACTGCCAACTGCCCAGGCTTCCCAGTATTTTGCTTTACATAAAGAGGATTCAAACACAGGGCCTTGTTGAGCCCAGAGTTCACTGGAGGCAGAGGGAACCACAGAGGGGAAAGACTGTAACCAGCTTTTGGTAACAAAAAACCATCTCCTGCCAGCCTCCTGATACCAGCTTACCCTTTCTCTCCGCTTTAATTAAATATCCGTCATTCAGCATTCATGTCTGCTGCTCCCTTGCCATCTACGTGGTGGTTCAATCAGAAGGGTGCTGACAACAGCCCCGGACTGGGAAGCAGGGGCCCTCATCTCCACTTGCGGCTTTGCCTTTAACTGAAGGTACAACTTAGGGCAAGATCCTTCCCCTCTCTGCACCTCAGTCTCCCCAGCTCAAACATAAGAGGACTGGACCAGTCGGCAAGTACTGTTTCTGGTCAATCACAACCTGTTAAACTCAGGGCACTTCCTATAATGTCCTGCAACAGCTGTGTCTTCAGTTCCTGAGTCTGTTTCAGCTGCAGTTGACTGTACTCCCCCTGGAACTCGCATAACCATATGCTCCAAGAGTAATTATCTTCCAATTTCACCTTCCAGTGGCATCTTAATTTAACTTTCATTGCTGGGTACCTGCTGGACTGTCTAAGCCAAGGCTGATGATTTCTAATTAGCTGCTGTTAACCTAGCCCAGTGATCCACGACAGGACACTTACTGGGAAGGCAGCGTGCCGGGCAGAAAGAACACAGGCTTTGGGCTCAGACAGACCTGGGCTCCAGTCCCAGCTCTGCCACTCACTGTGTGACCTTGGGCACGCTGCCTTGGTGAGCCTCAGTTTCCTTCTCAGTAAAATGGAAGACACACCCCTCCCTTCCTTTTTCACAGCAGTGTTAAGAAGTTCAAGGGAAATAACAAACATAAGATAGATGCCTAACAAAGTCCCTTGGCAAGCATTTCCTGGGTACCTGATACTGGTCAGGCACTGGATAAAAAAACAGACTTGTGAGTTGAACAGTCTTGAGTTTCCACCTTGTCTCCGTACCATCCAGGAACTGCCTTAGTTTCTGCATTTCAGTTTTCCCATTTCCAAAACAGAGGTAGCAATACTACTCCTTTAACAAGATCATTGTGCATACTGCACAGATCATTACAGGTAATAAAACACTTAAAGCAGTATGTGACTCACAGGAACAGAACCAGCAACCAAATGCCTTCAGTTCCAACTCCTGGGAACCCCACGTACGTCTGGGTACAACTCCAACAGAGTTTTCAATGGCTGACTTTCCAGTGGTCGATTTCTTCCGAGGCACCTTTGGGGGGTCTTGAACCTCCATCCTCTCAGCTAGCGGTGGAGTACTTAACTATTACATCACCCTTGGGCTCTGATTCACTGTGAGTGCACAATAAATATTAGCTGGTATCAGAGGGAACACTCGCTCCGCAAGAAGGACATCGTGCGTGGCAGAGCAGAGGGTTAACCAAAAAAGGAGGAAGACCCTCAGTGAGGTAGGCCAAGACTGACCACAGCAGTGGGCTCAGACACAGCAGCAATTGTGAGGACGCTACAGGACCTGGCAGGGCTTCATTCCACGGGACAAACAAGGTCGCTGTGAGTCAGAACAACTCCAGAGCCCCTAACAACAGCAGTTATCAGTCACTTACAGTGTGACAGGAATCTGGGGTGCAGTAAGTGGTATGGCTGTTAACCAGACAGTTGGCAGTTCAAATCTACCAGGCACTCCTTGGAAACGCTACAGGGCAGTTCTGCTCTGTCCCTTAAGGAGGCTATGACTCAGAACAGACTCAACAGCAACGAGTTTGCTTTTGGTGTACTTTCATAATGTGAGATACTGTTCTAGGCACTTTACATGAATTATTTAACCGTCAGGACTCAGTGGAAAAGATCTTCTGATTCCCAATTCTGAGAAGAAGAAACTGAGGGACAGACAAGTTGTCACCTGCTCAAGGTCATGTAACTAAGTAAATGGCTACTCTGAGATTCAAGCTCGTGAAGTCTGTGAACCACTGCGCTACACAATCAGAAATGGAAGAGAGGCTGCTGTCATTGCCCCTACAGTGAAAAACTAATCAGATCTGTGCTGTTAATTACTGCGGAACCGAACCCAAGGATGGCAGCTGCTAAGATTCCTGGGACCAAACCTGACTCTTAAGTTTATTCCTACTCACTTCGTCCCCCAGATGAAGGGAAGGGAGGGCTCCCCCAAGCTCCATGCAAGGAAACGTGGGAAAACTGGAAACTTTCTCACCATTGTTTTAAAGCCAGTTTTATTAGGAGTGTAGGAAAAAGCTAGCCTGGCTCTGTCCAGGCTGAGCCAGCGCAGGCAGGAGGCCACCTTCTTCCTCCCAGCAATGGCTAGCTGGGACTGGGATCCTCCTCCAGGCTTCTCTACTCCCACTGAAGGGTACCACTGGCCCTACCCTCTCCCTCCAGATTCTGTGAACCATTCACTAATGGCCAGGCGTCCACACGCCCCCAGCAAAAGGGCCTGGAAAACAGGCAGCTGGTGGCCACACTCCTAAGTCCTCAAGAAGGTCCTTTGTCACATCAGTCCAGCCCCAATGTCTTCTGCCTGCATGGCACTCTCAAGACAATGTTTTTTTTCCCCCTACTAAAATTATTCTAAAAAAGAAAAAGAAAGAAAAAACCCACAAAACACATACACACACACACACACAAGACAGCAGGATATGGTTCCAAGACAGCCAAAATGGTGGCTTCCTGTTTCTTTAGGGATGTGTTTTGGAGTATGGCTTCGGTCAAGGGTGTTGTTCGCGTTAGGGGGTACCCTCCACTCCACGCTACAGAAAACGAAAAATGACTACCGATAACTCCTCGGCAGGCAGATGAAGTTAGTAAGGAACGTTCCCTTGCAAACTCGCATCTTTCAGGGAACTTTCTGCCCTCTCTCCACGGACTGAGATGGGAGTTTCAAGAAGCGGACGCCAGGCACCGCCCAACCCTGACTCTCAGTTTCTAAATCTGTTAAATGGCACTCCTCCGGAGGGATCTGCCCGGAGAGATCGCTAGGATTTCTTTCTAAACGCTTTACGGATTCACGGAATCCCTAAACGGGATGAGGTGAAGTGGGGGTTGGGAGAGGTGGGGGAGGAAGTCAGGTTATCAGGACAGAGGGGGCGAAACGCAAGACGGGCGTCTGGCGTGCGGCGCAGCCTCGGCGAGGAGTGTCCTGACGTTCGACCCCGTGGTAGAGGCACAAAAGCGATCCCTGGTCGGGGTGCTGAGAGAGGTTGGGGTGTGCTGCGGGATGGGAAGGTTAATTTAGGGCTTTTTCGTCTCATCCGAGGAGTGAGCTCCAAGCCTCGAGGTCTGAGCAGAAAGAAGGAAGCCGGTAGTTCTCTAAAGGTACTGGAGGACCAAGAACCGATCCTGTCTGTGAGAAAGCTCCGGACGGGTCTGTGGGCCAGGTGGGGACCCTGAGGAACCTGAGCAAGGGCCTGGAGGGAACCTCAGGAGCGACGGCGAAGGTTTAGGGGCGCTGCCTAGACGCTCTGCAAAGGGGGTACCTTTCTCTGCCGCCAGGGAAAACCCTTGCTCAGGGAGCCGTGGTAGGAATGGGATAAGCGTTTATGAGGCTAAGCGCGATCGCGCCAAGGCTGAGGGGGCGTCCCTAGGGCGGGGCGTCTCGGACAGGGGCCCCCGATTCTCAGCCTCTTCGGCCAGGGACCCGGGATCCGCCCATACATCGGGCAAGGCCGTAAAGAGTGGGACGGTCGGGGACTCCTGGCAGCTCGCTCTGGGTGCCCCGCGGGCTCCAACTTGGAACATCTGACCGGGAACCCTCGGACGCGTCCCTTGGCGCCTGAGGTCGCACGGAGCCTCCTACCTGCTCTGTTCATCTTCTAGCGCGCGAAGCCCGGGGCCGCCTGTCAGTCCGTCGGTGCGTCTATCTGTCCCAGTTCGAGTCTGCGCGCCTCCTCACTCCATGGCCGCCCCGCAGGGCCCGCACCCCTTGGCGCCCGCCCCGCCCCCCGGCTCCTCTCGGCGCGCAGGGCAAGTGGGGGCGCGGGGCGCGAGCCTGGGGCGGGGACGGGGTGCGCGGAGGGGAGGGGGCACTAGCGTGGCGCGTGGGGCGACGGCAGGAGCAGCGCGCGGCAGCCCCTTTACTCGTGATTCCGCGCGGAACCAGAACAAGTGGGGGCGCGGAGCGCGAGCCTCCGGGGGCGGAGCCGCGCCAATGGGGGCGGGGGAGCGGAGAGGGAAGGGGGCGCAGGCCCGAGCGCTCGGGGGAGGGGCAGCGGCCGGGGCAGCCCGCGGCGTCGCGTCGGCTCCCGGCTCCGCGCGGACGCGCTGAGCTTTGGCCGTGGCGCCTCTACCGCTCTGCAGTTGCTGCTGTCGCCGCGCTGCCTCCGCCCCTTCTAAATGTTTCCTCCGGCTAGCGAAAAGGAAACCTTTTTTTTTTTCTCTCCGTTCAGTTAGGGATCTGGAGAGCCGAGGGGCGAGGCATCCCCGTGCACATTTAAAGGGGCCGTGGCCGTGGCGACTGGGGAGCCCCGCTAGGTTCAAGGGACCTGGACCGAGGCCTGCGAATGGGATTCTTGGGGACTTTTTCATCGCTGCACCCAACGACCCATCTGTTTGTTTTTCAGATGTGGACATCACTCACTCCAGCACCAGGGGCTGTGCTGAGCGCCGTCCGAACTAGGCAGCCCCGAGTTCTTGCCGTCATAGATCTTAGATGAGAGAGGAGGTCTCTAGAGACACAAGACAAATAAGCAGTAAATAGTATTTCAGGTAGTGATTAAATGCCTTGAAGGAGATGCTCCAAGGTAATGAGGTGCGGCGGAGGCTCCCAAAGTGAGCCCACACCAGCATGGAACCTTCGACATGAAAATTCTCAGGACTTGCTCCAGATGTACTAAATCGAAAAGTATAAATGGTTCAGCGAACTCTTAAAAGTTCCTTCTGATGCAAACACAAGTTTGGAAACCAGTAGAGAACGGAAATCAAGGAAGGCTTCCCTGAGTAGGTGGCATCATTTTTCACTTAGTGCATGGCCAGCATGTCCTTGGGCCTGGTTTAGGGCAGAGTGGATGTCTCAGACCCAGTCTCTGTCCTGACAGAGCTCCCAGATAGATTTGCTATATCTGATAGGTGCTGGGAGCTTGAAAGTGGCAGAGGGATCCATGGGGCATCTGTGGGAAGTGGAAACGTGGGCTTCCAGATGGAAGGAGTTACTTGGGCCAGTAGGGGTGGTGGTCTGTAAAAGAGGAAGAAGGGACACAGACAGACAGAAGAAAGGCGGCCATGTAAAGACGGAGATGGAGATGGGAGTGATGCAGCTACAAGGGAAGGAACCCTGGGGATTGCCAGGAGCCACCAGAAGCTACAAAGAGGCAAGGAAGGATCTTCCCTTAGAGACTTCGTAGAGAGCGTGGTCCTACTGACACCTTGATTTCAGACTTTCAGTCTCTAGAACTGTGAGACCATAAATTTCTGTTGGTTTAAGCCACTCAGTTTATGGTACTTTGTTACAGCAGCCCTAGGCAACTATTAAATTTATATGTACTATGAGCAAAGCTCATCCCTTCCTTTCCAGCAGATGGGGAGACAAACGCCCAGAAATGACTCTTTGCTCAGCTGATTGGTCCAAGGACAGGGACTATGTTTGCGCTGCTCTGCACTGCAGTCCTAGCAATTAGCACAGAACCAAGCACTTTGTAGGTCCTCAAAAGATTTATGTTGATCACTTGAATAAAAGCCTAGGATGAATGTTCAAACTCTTGTCTGGGACCACTTCTGGTTTTCTGGAATTGAAGGCGCAGAGATTGGGGTCTTGATGAGGAGGCAAAATTCCAGGTGGACAAGAAACATTTCATAGCCTTGGCTGTGCCTCCCTGAACCTAGAAACCTTTTTGTCCTTTTGATCCAAGCGGTTGTTGCCCAATTTGGGTCCATGTCCTTGAGCAGTTGAGCCAATAAAACATACTCCAAGTTAAAAAGAGGAGAAAGTTTATTAGGAGGTATGATAGCACCAGACACTCAACAGCAACACAGGCTGTTCTCCGTGGATTCTCAAAAGACAGTTTTTACATCAGGGTTTATATATCATTTCAACAAGAAATACTTCATGTTTTTAAGCACGCAGCCCATGGATAACTGTAAACATCACAAAATGGTCACAAGAAACTGTTCATTAAACTACAGATATGTGCGTCAAACACCTGGACTGGAATCTGCAGGTTTGTAACAGGTAAAGACAAAACGTACGAAAAAATTCCTCAGCTGGTAAAACTAGGCTTTCACATTCACTCTGAGATAAGGAGCAAGAAAGTTGTGGGTACACAAAATGCCAGGCAGCCTTCCTAGCTGCTATTTTCCCAGCTGAAGGTTGTTTCTCAGTAGAGCAAGGAAGACGAGTGAGACCAAGGTCACAGGAGCTGAGGGGGCTCTGCACCCCTTTGGAAAGAGGCCAGTGCAGAGGCCAGAGTAGCTGGTGCAGTAAAAAACACAGATTACTTAGAGTATCATTATGGCGTTAGTTATGTGAAGCTCTTAATTACCCATTTTGAAAAGGGGAAAACATGTTGCAAGGTATTAGGGTTACATGGTCCTGGATGAGCAAACATTTATATCGTGTGAGAGAAATACTGTGTTTGATAGAACTGCAAAACCTCAGGCCATAATCCAGAACTGCTAAGTCAGAATCTGCATTTTGACATGATCTTCAGGTGATTTGTGTGCATATTACAGTTGGAGATACATCGCCCTAGATAATGCACCCCATTTATTTTTGGCGAGACATACTGCCAAGGTACACAGAAGAAGACAAAGGGCATCAACATTTCCCCAGATTCTCCTTAGAGGAAGAACTTATGTCCCGGGCCTCTATATCCCTATTGACACATTATTAGAAGGTTGGTAGGTTTCTGGTAAGCACCCGATATGCCCCTAGCAGAATTCCTGGTGCATGTTAGGTGCTCACTAAAAATGTATGGCATGACTGAAAGTTTGATTTGAATTTTTACATGAACCGGTCGGTGCCTGGCATGCAAAGATCAGCACATACACACTGAAAGCAAGAATAAATAGATTCTGATTAGGCAGTATGGAAAGACTCTGAGGACATTCAATTCATTTCTTGCTGTCATTACAAGAGAGCTGATACAGAGCTTTTGTGCTCACCAAGCACTTTCACATACCTCACCAGGTTTGCGGTTTTTGCTGTTTTTTTTTTTAATACCCAGAACATAGAATTTGATTAGGTGTACTGTCACACAAAGGTTGAGGCTGGACCTGTTCCCTCACCTGCAAAATGAGGGCTTGAATTCGATCATCTCAAACCACCCTTCTATCTCTGAGCCATGGAGTCCTTAAACCTCCAGCTTGTTCTGGAGAAGTAGTTTTGCCTCGGCGTGGAAATCTGTGGCCAAATGTGTTACCTGAATAGGCTCTGAAGAAGCTTAGCAGGTCCTTGGTTTGGCTGGAGACAGGGATGGTGGAGGTGTTGTTGGAACTAGTAGAGGCGGTGCTGGAGACTAAGGAGGTAAAAGACATAGAGGTGGTAGAAGTGAAGGAGGTGATGGACATAGTGGCAGAATTGGTGGTGAAGATGGAGAACATGACATAGTAGTTGGTGGTGGAGACGTGGTCCTTAAGGTGCTGGGGTTGGAGGTGATGGAAGTGGTTGAGGTGGCGGAAGTGGTGGGATGATGAAGGTTATGGAGTGTTGTGTATTGAATTGTGTCTCCCCAAAAGGAGTGTCAACTTGACTGAGCCATGATTTCCAGTATTTGTATGATTGTCTACCATTTCATCATCTAATGTGGTTTTCCTAAGGTTGTAAATCCTGCCTGTGGGATGTTAATGTTGCAGAATTAGAGGCAGTTATGTTAATAAGGCAGGACTCAATCTGTAGTATTAGGTTATATCTTCAGCCAATCTCTTTTGAGATCTGAAAGAGAGACATGAGCAGAGAAACAGGGCAACATTTTACCACCAAGAAAGAAGCACTGGGAGCACAGCACATCCTTTGTACCTGAAGTCCCTGGCCTAGGGGAAGACTGATGGCAAGGACCTTCCCCCAGAGCCAACACAAAGAGAAAGCCTTTCCCTGCAGCTGACACTGCGAATTCAGACTTCTTGCCTCCTAGACTGTGAGAGAATGAATTTCTCTATGTTAAAGCCATCCACTTGTATTTCTGTGATAGCAGCACTAGATGACTAAGATATGGAGCTATTGAGATCAAGGTGATAGACGGAGGTAGCTGAAGTAATGTGGTAGAGGTTGTGGAACTGGTAGAGATAATGGAGGTGGTTGTGTTAGAGGGAGAGCGGTGGCTGATGAAGTGCTTGAGGAGGTGGAGGCGGGCAAAGTGATACAGGTGATGGAGATGGTTAACAAGATGCAAGAGGAGGCAGAGGTGGACGCAGCAATGGAGAAGGTAGAGGCAAAACCAGATTACGGCTGGTGAGGGCTCTAAATGCTGATGACCTGTAGTGCCCTCTCCTCTGCTTACTCATTCAAACAGGAAATATAAGTTATATATATACACATGTGTATCTGTGTGTGCATATGTGTGTATCTTAGCTATCCATGCCATAACTTCTTTTAAAATGCAACTATAATATTGGCAGTTGAACACAGAAGTGGTGTGTGCCATTTTGTTGGAATGAAATGAACTGGATTATAAATATTTTAGTGTATGCAGGGTGCTAGGATTTTTACTATATACCACATTTTCTACAAAAAGAGTATTGCACATATTCCACAACAAAGAAAAGATGTCATTGAGCTTAGTTGTTTCAATAGTCAACTTAAAATTCTCTTACTCTCCCACAATAGAAAATTAACCTTCACCAATTTTGCTGCAAGTCTGAATCTACTTGACAGCAGTGGGTTACCAGTTTTAATTTTGATTTAAAAAATGATTCATATTTTAATTTTGATACTTGTTTTGTAATAAAGGCTATAATTATAAGTGAATCAATGCAAAGATGTCATGAAAGAAAATTCAATGATCAAAAAAATATAACAAATTATTTTTAGATCTTTTATCTCTAACGTATTATAATTGAAAACCTTTCTATTCGTTACTCTTACAGAATCTTCAGTGATTTTGTCACAGTTAAGCTTCCGTACAGTATCTGCTTCCACCCATAATAAAGATAACGAATTGACTCTTGAATCGTTGTCAAACACGAGCATTTCTGAGTATCTTCAGGAATGTAAAATGAGTACTCTGCTGTGCGGTCATAATCTTTCAGGTTTAGGAATATATGTGAAGCAATGTCAACATTGAGAAATATGCATTGTATTTTATCTTTGCATGATAAATAATTGTTGGATGTTGTGTCCTCTTAATGTACCTGGAGCCTTCATGGCGCAGTTTAAGAGTTTGGCTGCTAACCAAAAGCTTCACAGTTCTAATCCACCAGCCACTCCTTGGAAACTCTATGCAGTATTTCTACTTTGTCCTATAGGATTGCTGTGAGTTGGAATTGACTTGATTACAACAGGTTTTTTTTTGTCGTTTGATACCAAATATGTTTATTAGCATATAGAGATGGGTGTCAAGTACCATGTCCCATGCAACAGACCATAAAGCATGAAACGCATTTGATACCATAAAGTAAAACTTCTTGTGTTCTACCCCGGCCCCTAGGGTTACCGTGTGTCGGATCTGACTCGACGGCACTTGGCTGGCTTGGCTGTGTTAGATGTTAATATTTACAGTATATTTTGGATGTATTATATTGAATATACTAGATTGCATCTGTGTGTATGTCAAATGTATTTTGAAGTTAACGGTGTAAATATCACTGTAATACTATACAGTGAAAAAGTAATTTGAATTCATTGCGATGGTAGACTATGTGAGTTTCCTCACTTTAGTGCGGCATCGAGGACTGGGGTTCCCATTGATTGTTCAGCAGGACATGTGCAAGAGCGTACCCTTGTGCTTCTGTGGTGGCAAAGAACACTGCTGGCCCTCCTGGCTGGAGGTGCTTGATCAGCAGATGTGGAATTACAAGACGTTTCTCTCAAAATGGATCAGAGACCTGTTATCTATTAGCATAATCTGTCCTTGCCCAGTAACTGCTCACATTGGATTCAATTACGTGTTGGGTGAATTTATCAAGAGTTACACTTGATAACTCACCCCCATCTCTTGTTTATTAGAAAGCAATTGTATACTCCCAAGAGACACTCTGAGATAAAGAGTTTCAATTATAAGAGAGGGCACAGTAGGAGACAGATGTCAGTGAAGGTGCTGAGATGGTAGGGGCTCATAGCTTAGCACCCTTGTACGTGGCTGCCTTCAAGACCCTGTGTGAACCTTATTTCCGGCCAACACATTATCACGCCCTGGAGCTGATAATCAGTTTCGTTTAGTGCCCTGCCAGTTCCCTCCCACTGGGGTGCTTGTTTCTCCTTGTGTCTTGTCAGCTTGGCATCTATGGGTCTTTGCTTTGGACAGTGGGTACCCCTGTTTTGTTGATGCCTTAAAGACATGCTTACCTTGCATGGTAGGTCCCTGGGTTGAGGTAGTGGAGCAGGTGGAGGTGATGGAAAAGATGGTGGTAAAGATGGTAAAAGGCGAGGAGGAGGAGGCAGAGGTGGGAGACGTGAGGTGACGAGGGTTGGGTTGGTAGCAGGGAAGACGGAGAAAGTGTGTCTGTGTTTGAATATGGGTACAAATGGGTGAGTGAGTGGATAAATCACTTCAGTATTTTATGCAAACAAACAAAAAAAAACCTAAAATTTAAAGAACTGAGCTTGTTTCTAAGAATGAGCAATAAAAACCAAATAGCCTGGGATCCTTAGGGCAGGGGCAGGAGAGAGGGACTCCGATAATTCAGTTAATGGCCGGTGTCACCCTTCACTATGGGGGAGAAGGGAGGACATGGAGAGACCGCCATTCTCTACTAAGCCCTTTCCACTACTGCTGAATTTGGGATTTGAGGTAGAGCAAGATTCACTTAAAAGAATACTAGCACCCACCCAAGTTGGGAAAAAGGACAGGTATGAACTTGTTTAGCAGAAACCACATGGTGGTTTAGAGTTACGGGCTGTGAATTTGAACTGTTTAGCTTTTTCTGATAGAAGAAAATAGATGTGAAAGACTGCGATGTTTATAAACAAGCAGTGTTAACGCTGGTGGCCAAAATTGCTTGGTCTTTATGAAGCTGAGCTACAGCCACTTGCTGAATTCCTTGGTAGGGAGAGGGGTGGGGAAGGTGACAATAAATACCCTAAAAGGACTAGATGGTACGATGACTGACATTACTCCAGGTTTTGAACTTTTCACACCTGCATCCTCCCCAAGAATCCTGTAAGGCATTAGTACATCCCCATTTTACAGATGGGAAGCATGATGCTCAGGAAGGGGGAGTAATTTTCCCTTAAAGCTCCATCAGGGCCTACACTGCATTCTCTCTGAGAATGTTCTAAATTTTCTTCTTTGTGATGGGCAAAAGAGTCTCTCCAGATTTTCACATTTTCCCAAACAGTCTTACTCATTTGGTTGTGTCTCTCAACTAACTGCAGATTTTGCAGGGAAAGCATTAGGCCCATTTAACAGATTGGGAACCTGAGGGACAATAAAAGGAAATGACTGATACGGGATCATAGAGCAAGTTAGGGGCACAGGCAGGGATAGAATCTACATCTTTGGGTATCTAGTTCCAAGTTTGAGTCCTGTGATACCTGAAAACTGTGTGCCTTCTCCTGGAATTGGCTGCAGTCTCTGGTTTTGTCTCTTAAAAACAGATGCCCTTCTCCTCCTGAAGGAGACTGGGAGGGTTGCAACACGACACCTTGAAGGCAGATCCCCATCAGTGGTCAAGCCCCCTCAAAATGACCTTCCTTCCCTTTTGTTTCTTTTTCTTTTCTTCCCTCTCTATCTACTAAATCAAAACCAAAACCACTGCTGTCGAGTTGATTCTGATTCAGTGACCCTATAGCTACCCTGTAGGACAGAGTAGAACTGCCCTCATAGAGTTTCCAAGGAGTGCCTTGCGGATTTGAACTGCTGATGCTTTGGTTAGCAGGCATAGCACTTAACCACTACAACACCAGGGTTTCACTCTATCTACTCGGATGGTCAAAATGGCCAGTAGCTACCAACATTTATTATCATTGGTATTTGAGGTGCAATGGATGCTTTTATACAGTCTTTCTTACCACAGTCTGGCAAGTGATATGCTTGTGGTCCACCAAAGAGATTGGATAGTCTGCTAGTAACGCAAGTAAGATACATGCCACACTTGTAGGGGTGGGATCATGCAAATAAGGTGTATGGAACCCTAACAAGAGGACTGATCAGTTGTGCCATCCCATTGGGCTTAACAGGAGCCATACCAGAGGCTGAAATAGGAAGAATCTAACTACCATCAAGTAGGAGAGATGGGAGTGGGATGCATCCTTTGTGCCCAGGATTCCCATGCTGAGAACCTCCTAGACCAAGAGACAGAGCTATAACACTGGAGACAGAAATAGCTAGAAGCAGCAGCAGAGAAACGGCGACAGCAAGACCAGGAGATGGCAGGAGATGGTTTAGGGGGCTTTCCTGGCCCACTGAGCAAAAAAGTTGAGTGCCTTGGGGTAGAAGGCTTGAGAGCAGAGTAGGGAGCCTATGGAGTACCTAGCAGAGCTAGGCTCTCAGACCTGGGGATCAAAAGGGCTGAGTGCCTTTGGCTGAGGCTTACCATTGGAGTGGGGTGCCCCTGGGGTACTTATTGGCAGAGCTAAAGAGGTTTGTAATGTTTGCTCTAGCAGGGCAGAGGCCAGGCCAAGGAGCTGAGGGCCAGAGAGGTTTGTCTGTGGGCACAGCTGAGAAGAGGCTGTTGTGGTCAAAGCTCTATACCCTGGATCATTTTTGAGTCTGAATTGTAACTAATTACTGCCCTAATAAAACCCCATAATCATGAATGTGGTCTGTGAGTTCTCTGTGGCCATGGCAATGAATTACAGAATCTAGCTGAGAAGCTGAGAGTGCCATGCGGGGCACGGCTTGTCAGAACTGGCAAAAAGGTTGGAGAGAGGAGACATGTCTGACCTCTACCTCTAAAGAAGCAGCCTTACTTAGGCTGTTGATCTTGATTCTCCTTCCTCTTTGTGAAGTTAGAGGAGGTCAGATACTGCTGCTACATGTTTTTATAGTATTTTAAAAAATAACTAGCTACTGTTGAGTTGATGCCAACTCTTGGTAATACCATATGTGTCAGAGTCAAACTGTGTTCCTTAGGAAGCTCTAGTGGCCAACAGTTAAGTGCTAGGCTGCTAACCACAAGGTTGGCAATTCAAATCCACCTAGTGGCTCCGTGAGAGAGAGACCAGGCAATCTGCTTCTGTAAAACAAAGCAAAAACCGTATTGGACAGCTCTTCTCTGTAACACATCATGAAGTCATCATGAATTGGAATCAACTTAATGACATTCAACAGCAACATCTGTTGAGTACTTTCTTTGTGCTAAGTTCTTTACACACTTCTCATGAGAATATGGTGTTATCATTATTCCCATTTTACAGATGTGAAAACTGAGGGCCAGAGATGTGGAAGACTTACACAGTATCACAGCAAATGGTAGAGTTGTGACTAAACCTAGGTCTGTCTTTCTCCCGAGCCTTTGCTGCTCACTGTCAGCCTACCCTTGCCAAAGTCATGGTGGTGAAGTCAGAACCAGAATTCTGGGCCTTCCTTCCTTTCCTCTTCCCCAACTTTGTCCTTCTCTCTCTTTCTTCCTACCTTCCCTTCACTAAAGAAATGCACTGAGAGCCCGTTTTGTGCCAGGTCCTGGGCCAGGTACCCAGCAGCCGGGCTGTGGTTCCAGAGCTTCAGGTTAGGTGAGGGGCAGGTCACACAATGCTGATGACCAGTCACTGTGACGGGGACACCACTGGTGGAAACGCACGCCTCCCAGTCCTCACCAGTGCTCCTGTTACTGCCACCAGTCCTCCCATATCTTCTGATGCTGCTGTGGGAATGGTGGGTTCCCTGGGTTTCTGAAACCAAAGTCACCCCTTGCTAGCCTGTTGAAGTCCCTGGGTCTTCCTCTAAAACCACCTTCCCCCACATCTCTCATTCATCCACACACAACATACCACAAAAATCAGGATTCTCTAAGTAAGTAAATGTCTCCCATCTTATATTATCCTTAGACAATCTGGCGCTAATTAGCTCCCAGCACACAGCTCACGTTTATGGCAACTTTGGACTCAAACCGCCGGAATCCAGCCATCGGTCCCTGTGACCCAAAGCCTCTGCAAAGGGCTAAGCCAGCACCAAACCTGGAGGAGGCCATGTTCTCGAAAAATGGGAAGGTGCTGGAGGAGGTGTTGTGAGCCCTTGTGAAGGTGGCTATTGCCAAGTGTCTCCATCAGGAAGTACACTACCCTGGCTATGATCTTGAGTGCATCACCAAGGCTCAGTTTCCCCATTGATAAAATAGCTCCTACTTGTTGAATGCTTATTACATGCCCTCAAGTGTTTTGCATAGGATTCATCTGATATTCTCCACAACCCATAACCAAACCAAACCAAACCCAGTGCCACTGAGTCGATTCTGACACACAGCGATCCTCCAGGACAGAGTGGAACTGCTCTATAGAGTTTCCAAGGAGCACCTGGCAGATTTGAACTGCTGACCTTTTGGTTAGCGGCCATAGCACTTAACCACCACACCGCCAGGGTTTCCAAGCACATGAGTAGGCATTATTATTGTCCCCATTTTACAGATGAGGCAACCATAGCACAGAGAGGCTAAAATTCTTTTCCAGGAATGCACAGCTAGGAAGTGGTGGAGATTCCAACTTGGCTCTGGAACTGGCTTTCTTATCCATGTGGGCACAATGGCCCTTGTAAAATGAAAGTGACAATGGTGTTTGCTTGTTAAATAATTTGTATGAAGCACTCAGCAGAGAAGAGAATCAAGAAGTGCTCAATAAATGATTACTATTTCAGTGTCTGGTACACAGTTGGTGCTCAATAAGTGTTAGGGAAAAAAGCCCAGGAACTGAGGCCCACAAACCCACCATCAGAGGAGAGAGACAGGAGGGAGCACTGGTTGAGCACCCACTGTACACTGGAGTGGGTGAGGGGATGACAGAGGCCTGGAAGGCACCCGGGCTCGGCTTCCTGCCTCAGCTCAGGGGAGGCAGGTAGTAACAGCTAGGGACTTTGTTTCCTGCTGAGATGGGGGCTGTGCTGTGAAGCTGAGTCCCCACTGCTGGCCACCTTCACATTCTACTCCTTAGATACAATCCCTCTGGGTCCCCCGGTTTTTCATGACAAGCAGTGTGCCTTTTCTCACCACAGACAAAATGTGTGTGATTAAAAAAAAGGTTACCCCTAGAGCCCTGCAGCCTCGGATGGTTCTTCGTCTGCAGTGGCGAGGCTTCAGTGACGCCATCGGCCACCAGGGCTTATCTTCTCTGGAGAATAATCGGGTTGCCTTCCTGGCTCCAGGGGAGGACAAATCTAGGCCAGACACCTGCTGGGGTGGACAGTCTTAGCAAGGCCGCCCTTTCCTTCCCATGCCACAGAGATCGGTGAGGGGGAAACCTCAGATAAGTTTGGCTCAGGCGACACCCCTCACCCCTGCCTCAGTGCTGACCCAGGCCGGGCATGAGTTGAGAGAGGAGCAGGGCGCCCGGAGACCCCTGACCCACCATTCACTGCCTCTGGCTTTGGACAGGGCATGCCTCTCTGCACCTCAATTTTCTCCTCTGTAAAATGGGGATAATGTGACCTCTCTCAGTGCTCTCTGTGAGGACTTATTGAGGAATGTTTCTCTTTTCTTGACTTTTCTGTTCTTGAAGAACTCCCAGTCTGGTCAGAGAAGGAGTTGGGTCTGCTAACAGTGAGTCAGTGAGGCTGGCAGGGATTGAATTCAGCGGGTAGAGGGGGATTAGAAGCGAGGACAATTGTGCCTTGGCCGGGACATGGGCAGAAAGGCTTCCCAGAGGAGGTGGCATTTGGGCTGGACTGTGGCATTTTCCAGGAGGGAAGAGCCCTCCTAGTGCCTGGAGCAAGGAGAAGAAGGCAGGGCTGGGGCATGGTGAGGAGTGTGGAAGTCACAGCCTGGGAATGTGTGCAGAAAATTCTCCACTGCAGTGGGAACCATAAAGTGTTTGGAGGTGAAGGAATGTGTGTGAGAGAAAGATAGTGCTGGTAGCTGGAGTGGAGGGCGAGTCAAAGAAAGGGGTAGGAGAATGGCCTGAGAAGGCTGGGGCAGGTGTCCAGTTAGAGAACACAAAGCCAGAGCTTGTGAGCCTTCCCGACCCGGGGCTGCCGTGGGTGCTCAAACGCGTGTCAAGAAAGCTTCCCGGAGGGCAGGCCAGGCAGGGACAGTGCTGTGGGGATGGAAGTGTCACGTGAGGAATAGTGGTGCATTTAGTGGAGAGGGGCTGGCAGGGCCTCAGAGGCTGATGAGAAGGCGGCCTTTGCCCAGCAGGCCTTGTCTGGAACAGGGGTTCCAGGTCTGAAACTCCCCAAGGTAGGAGTGAGCTCTAGGGGGAGGGCAGCCTGAGGCTGGGCAGGGTCAGCTCTGAGTTTTTATCACTGGGTGGGTTTTTTATCACTGGGTGGGATTCAAGGTCTGTGGAGGAAGCAGCCACCCTCTTCCGGCCAGCCATTTTTTTTCCTTGCGCTGGCCTGTTTGGCTCTTTCCCAAGGCTGCATTTCCACAATGGCCCCTCCTGGCAGGGTGGGTGTGGGCACAGCTCCGCCACACACCCAACTGCAGGGGCTGCCGGCCCTGTGCTTCCTGCCCCTTTCTGGGCTGGCTGATTGGAGGAAAACAGCCCTCAAGCCTTCTTCAAAACAGGAAACTGCTCTCCCTACTTCCTGAAGGACAGGAACTGTCCCCATGGCAACCACGGGACAAAGAGGCCACATTAACCCTTCCCAGGGCAGGCCTGGCTGAGGGCCGCTTCTTCAACCTGCTGACCTCTCATAGAGTGGTGACATGTACAGGTGAGAAGATGAGTCCAGCTCTCCTCATTCGGAGGAAAAGGTTTGGCTGGGATTTTACACCTGTCATATGGATGGAGATATTGAGGTTGGCTGAGAAAGGTGAAGGCCTAGTCACCGAGTAAGTCAGCCGCAGCTGGCACCTGTGTGGAGTCTGGAGTCAGGTCGTCTCAGTTTAAATCACGGTTCCTTCCTAGGCCTCAGTTTCTCTGTCTGTAAAAGGGGATAGTTATAGCACCTGCCACGGAGGGCTGTTAATGAGGTTTTACTGAGGTCATTTGCTTACTCCACACGTTTTCTATGTATTGTGTCAATTAGTCCTGAAGATACAGCAGTGAACAACCACACTAACAAGACCCTTGCCCTCGTGGAATGAATTTTGTAGTTGGGGAAGTGGACAGTGAACAAGTACACAAACAAATGTAAATGAGACAGTTTCAGAGAGTGATGCGTGCTGTGAGGGATGGTTACAGGTGGGGTGCGTAGAGAGGGCTCTTCAGCTTGGGGGGTCAAGAAGGGGCCTCTGAGGAGAGGACAGTTGGGGCATGAGGAGTCCATCGTATGCAGACCTGAGGAAAGGACATTCCAGGTACCGGGAACAACAGGGTCAAAGGACCTGAAGTGGTGAAGGGTTTGTGCTGTCTGAGGAACAGCAAGCAGCAGAAAGGGAAAGCTGAGTGGTGAGAGATAAGGCAGGAGGGCCCATCTTCAGGAACTACTGGATGCAGGACTTCACCCAAAGCCGCAGAGGAGAGGGGTGGATTATGAAGGAATTTAGAAAGATTTTCCTCTGGGTTTGTCTCTTCAGGCACTTGGGTTCTGCAAGGTGTTTTTCTAGAGGACCCTGCCTTACTACCCCAAGGAAACTGAGTTGGGAGAGAGACCATCATTTCCTAGCCTGTGTTGGTGGAGGGGATGTGAGAAACTTTGGGGCCCGTGCCCCATGGGAGATCACTCAAGAGCCAGCCTATTCCCCTGACAGGCTGCTAGGACACGCCCCTCCCTCTTCTTCAATGGCCAAGGGCTGCTGGGTGGTGCTGCCCCAGCACCCCGGCTGGCACACAGCAGGTGCTTCTCTATCACTATCTCTAAGACTGGGCCTTCATCCCGCTCAAGATCACCACCCTGCCCTTTCCATGCCCCTTCAGTCACATTGGCCTGCCCTTCCCTGCCTGACCCTGCCCTGCTGGTCCCAGGCCTAGGTTTTGCATCTGGAAAAATGCCTTCCCAAGTTAAGACGGGGCTGTATCCGACCATTATGCAAGGCTCAAAGGTCACCTCCTCAATAGAAGCTTCCCTGACAACCCTTTAGTTCCCAGCCCAGCCCTGCCACCCCATCCCCTACCTGGTTTCTCTTTTTCACTTTATGTATCCATATTGGATGCCACCCCATTTATTCATCTGTCCACCCATGTGTTGTCTGTCTTCCCAACCAGGCTATCCACTCCAGGAGGGCAAGGCGGGTCTTCATGGGCTGTTCTGTCTGTCCCCCACGTCTAGAACAGTGCCTGGCACACAGTAAGGGCTCATTGTAAAGTGTCTTCAATGGTAAACAAATGGAGATGACAGAGTCCCCTATTGCTAGAGCTCATCACCAAACACCCACTCATCTCAGGGAGCAGGGAGGAGCAGGGAGGCTTCCACCCCAAGTCTGAAAGGATGGGCGGTCTTGCTCCAGGAAGCCAGCTCTCAAGAGGATTAGTGGGGGAACAGGGATGAAATGCTTTCTCTACAAAGGAAACTCTGGTAGCACAAATGGTTAAGCATTCAGTTACTTAACCTGAAATTTGGGGAGTTCAAATCCACCCAAAGGCACCTCGGAAAAAAGGCCTGGTGACCTACTTCCGAAAGACCATGGCTATTGAAAGCCTTACGGTGCAGTTCTACTGGGACGCTCATGGGGTCACCATGTGTCAGAGTCAATTCAATGGCAACTGGTATTTGTTGTTGTTGGGTGTTGCAAGTTGATTCTGGAAGCAGGTCACTACACCTCCCTTCTGAGGTGTCTCTGGGAACATTCAAAACGGTTAGCTTTTCAGCTAGGAGTAAAGTATGTAACAGTTTGTGACACCCAGATAGCGGTACTGATATATAAAGGAACCAACATTTGTCAAGCACCTGCTTGCCGAGAACCATGTTGGGGGCTGAGGGTACCAGGAAGGATGTATCATTACCCCCAATTTTCAGATGATGAAGCTGAGGTTGCATGGCTGGTATGTAGTCTTGGTTGAACCCAGGACTGATCCGGAAACCTGAGCCTTTCCTCTCCCCACTCCCTGCCCCCAGCAGAAAGGGGCCTCTGGTAGAGATGGAGAACAAAAGAGGGGGAGTCAACTTTCTGGAAAGACTCTGGGGTTTGCGGCTCACTGCCACAGCCCACATCTTTAAGTCCACAAAATGGAACCCAATCCCCCACACCCCATCAGAAGAATCTTCAGCTAATTAAAAATACAAATAAACGCACACCCTTAAGATCTCTGGGGTTGGGTTCTGGAGTCTTTGTTTTGGAGAACACAGGTTAAGCCTTTGGAGATTCTGTTAAAAGGTGGGTAGAGCCCAGGGTAGGGGAGTACTGAGATTCCTTTCTAACCAAAGGGGCTGAAGTTCTGGGTTGTTGGATGAGAACATCATTGTTAATATTCAACAGCACAGGGCAGGTAGTATCTAAAGGGGCAGGCTGTATGCAGCTTTGCCCTGCTGAGCAGAGGAGTGTGGCAGCCCAGGGAGGATCTGAGGAGTTATGTCTTCTGAGTTCCCACCTCTGACAGCCACCCTCTGCTTGAATGCTCCCAGGGTCAGGGAGCTCACTTCCTCACATGGCCAATGCTTTCTTAGTAGGGTAGCTTTGCACAATGGGGGTGACAGTGCCACCTTCCCCGATGCACCAGAAAAGGGGTGGTTCAGAAGAGGCATTCTGATGTGCCCCAAGGCCAACCCCTGGTTTGTGTTCCCCATTCCAGCTCTAGGGGGACTGAGTTCCTGCAGGCCCTATGGCAGAGGATGGGTGAGAAAACGGCTCTGGAAAGACTGTAAGAACTAGCTTAGTGTGTGTGAGCCCATGCCGTGTGTACCAGCATGACCCTGTCAGGGACACCATCAGTTACACAGGTGAGCCACTCCTACCTGGAGACCAGACACTCAGAGATGTGAATCAGTCCAGCCCAGGAATACCATTAAACCTTTGCTGGCTCTAGCAGCCATCCATTGCCTCATGGTCCTGAGAAGAGGCTATAGTAGGTAAGCTGCCTGCCCCACTGCAGAGGGGAGTCTGGCCCTCCCCAGCCCAGGGAGTCCCTAGACCTGATGGAGGTACATGGGGTAGAAGCAATACATTGAAGCATACTTATTATTCCACATGTTGTGCACCGGGACCAGAGCTTCGAAACCTGAGTTTGGGATGAGAGCAAGGAAGATGCTCAGAAGAGTTCGTCCCAGCCCCACTATTTACCAACTCCGTGTCCCAGCACCTCTCCCCTCTCTGGATGTCTGTCTCCTCATCTGTAAAATGGGATCAGTTTACACAAAATAAGATAAAGACCTTAAAATGCTTAGCCCAGCCCGGCACAGAAACTCCTATATAAATACTGCTGTTATCAGCTGCGGTCTAGCTGGCCCCTGACTCATGGAGATCCCGTAGACAATGGAATGAAACACTGCCTGGTCCTGCACCGTCGTCGTGATTGACTGGCTACTTTTCAGAATTAGACCATGAGGTCTTCCTTTCTAGTTTGTCTTAGTCTGGAAGACCCACTGAAACCTGCTGAGCATCATAGCAACACACAGGCCGTCACTGATACTTTGGTGGTAGCTTCACACGAGACTTAAACATAGGTCTCTAACGAGAAAGGGAAGATTTCCACGATGGAGCCACAGATGCCTCTCCAATAAATGTTAGTTTCTACTATCATTAAGCGTTATTAATGAAGTGCCTGCCATAGAGCAGATGATCAGTTAGAATCTGATATGTGTAAAACCCAAACCCCCTGCTGTCAAGTCGATTTCCGACGCATAGCCACCCTGCAGGACAGAGTAGAACTACCTCGAGAATTTCCAAACAGCGCCAGGTGGATTCGAATTGCCATCCTTTCAGTTAGCAGCCATAGCACTTCCCCACTACGCCACCAGGGTTTCTTGCTGTGCTATAGCAGGGTGATATTTTTGTGTTATTGTGAAGGTCTAATCCATGTGGCATTTCCTATTGACTTGGTAGTTTTGTTAACTTTTGACCGTAAGTACAATTTGTTCATATTTCACTCAGCAGTGCCCTCCCCCCTTCTGGATTATGATACACGGGTGAGTATTTCAGTCACCCAGGGTGCTCGCTGGTCTAGCAGGTGAACCACTGACAGTTTTAAAGCCTGAGGGGGGTTTGCGTCTAGCCTTAATCCTTTAGTCCCAGAAATTTCAGTTCTCTGTAAACACCTCCCTCAGGATCGAGATGCCCTCTGTCTGTATGGCTGTGGGCTTGCTGCCCCCTCATACTGGTGGGACTGTGGCGCTTTAAGCATTGTCCTGTTCAATCTTCACAAGCACTCTGTGTGCCAGGCATGAGTATACCCATTTTACACATGAGGAAACTGAGGAGAAGACACTTGCCTAGGAGCACACTGCCAGCCAGGGGCCGAAGGTCTACTGGGACCACACCAGTTAAGCAGTGCTGTCGAGTCAGTTTGACTCACAGAGACCCCATGTGTGTCAGGATACAACTGTGCTTCATTGGGTTTTTGGTGGCTATTTTTTGAGAATTAGATTGCCCGGCCTTTCTTCAAGATGCCTGGGGTGAAGTTAAACCTCTCAACTTTCCATCAGCCACTGAGCATTTAACTATTTGCATTGCCTGCACAGCTGGTCCTTTTTCTACTGCACTTAACTCAGGACCTTCCAAACCAAAGCAGAGATAATTTCCCCTAGAACAGCGGCAGTGTCCTCTCCCCATGAGGTGTGAGGGCCTCCTCTGACCAGGTGCACCTAGGATAGGTGGTGAAGCACTGCCCAGGACCGCCAGCTTCCGCTCTCACTTTGATTTAGAGCCACTTTCATCAGCACCTCTTTGTGCTGGGCCTCGGGGGCCAGAGAGCTCAGACATACCCAGCAAGCAATCAAAAAGCTTCACAGGCTCTTCCTTTATGCCTAGAATCGGCTACATAATGTGTGGGGCCCAGTGCTAAACGAAAACGTTGGACTGCTGTTCAAAAATAATGGACGGTTTCAAGACAGTTACGGGAGAGCATGGGGATCTAGACAAAGTGCCAGCCTGTGTGAGTGGGGGTCGCTGTGTGGCTGCACTGTCACGTGCCCATGAAGTTGGCCCTGCTCACACCAGTGCTGGGACAACTACATGGTGTCCAACCCCCAGGTTACAGAGGAGGAGCTAAACACACAGGTACAAAGGGAGTGAAATGGCACATTCACCCCTAATTCTGTGAGGTGGACACAGGATCACGTATCCACACAGAGGGAAACTGAGGCATGTGAAGACTCTTGCCTTGCACAGTGTCCTGTCTCCTGTTCGATGCTGACCCAAATCCTAAACTTTGCTTTCCTGATCCTAGAAAGAAGGGGTTGTGTTTACCATGGACTGGAGTTTATTGCATTTTTGTGTTTTCCAAGAATCAGTTCCAACAGTTCCTACAGATGTCCTGCAGAAGAAAAACATGTTTTGCTTACTCAAACTTCAGTTTCCTTGCAGCACCACAGTGGTGGGGGCCCACAAATGTGAGGAAAGCGTGGGGTGACTTTTCCCTTGGTTATTTTTTCCATCTTGCTGTCGGGGGACAACAAAAACATGTTTTCCTTTCTTGCCGAAGGAAATTGGAACTTTCTTATTGACTGCTTGTTGCTTACAGTTCATTGTCTTACTCCCATAATTATCCTAGGTTAGGTAAGATGTGTGAATGAACTTCAAAATTAAGAACTGTCCTTCGTTGTGCTGAAAAGGACAGCCACCACAACCAACAGTTTCATTCACATAAAGCCACTGACACCGAGGGAATTCACCTTAGTGTGCTTGTCTGAAGGCCCCGAGTGGTTCAGATAGTTAACACACTCAGCTGCTAACTGGAAGGATAGAACTTCACATCCACACAGGGGAAGAAAAGCCCAGCATTCTACTTCTGAAAAATTAGCCAATGAGAACCCCATGGCACACAGCTCCACCTTCATCCTTGTTGGTCTCCGTGAAGTGGAATCAACTTGACGGCAACTGGTTTATCTTTGTCTGAGTCTACCCACGTTTCTGAAATGGTGATAGTGCACTTTTACTATTCCATGTTCTCAAGTTTTCTCAGATATCATTACCTGTTTCAACTGCACAGGTCTGCATGGCTGTATACACGGCCAACATGCTGGTCAAGGTGGAAAGCTCCTTAGTGTCCTCTGAAATTAAAATGGTGTGCGGTATGAGGTAGGGATCAAGAATCTTTGTTTCCTGTGAGCATATCTAACTTACCCAGCACCATTTATCTAAAATATACTCTCCTTTTCCCAGGATACTGCAGTGTCTCCATTGTTAAGTCAGATAACTTCATATGTGCTGGTCTCCTCTGCCTTCACATCTTGCCTCTGGAGAGGAGCTGCCAGTTAGTCTCCTGTATCTACTTAAGCCAAGAAGCACATTCTTCATCAGTATCATTTTATGTCTTACAGACCAGTTCAATCTTTGTCTGAGGAGTTGGCTTCAGGAATGGTTTCAGTTCTGGGCAAACAGAGTGTCCTGGGGCCATGTTTTCAGGGGATCCTTCAGTCTATGAGACCGTCATGTCTGATCTTTTCAACTAGAGCTCAAGTTCTGTACCCCACATTTCTCCCACTCCATCAGGGACTGTTGGTTGAGTTCCCTGTCAGGCAGTAATTGGTAGTAGCTGGGTACCATCTACTTCTTCCAGTCTCCTGCTGATGTAGTCTCTGGTTTATGTAGCCCTTTCTGTTTCTTGAGCTCATATCTTCTCTACGTCTTTGATTTTCTTCATTCAAGTCCAGACCTTTTATTTTTTTTTTTAAGAATTTGACTTTTGTTGCACATTTTTCTCCTCTTCTATCTACAACCATCTGTTGTGTCCCTGGTCAAAACGGTTGATAGTCGCAACAAGGCAACATCTAGTTTTTATGGTCTCATAAGGTTATTAGTCCAGTTGACCAGTTTCTTCTTCATCTTTAGTTTCCTTCTTTCTCTTTTGCTCTGGAGAAATAGAGACCAACAGTTGTATCTTAGATGGTTGCTCACAAGATTGAAGACCACAAACATTATTCACCAAACTAGAAGGGAGAACATAAACTTTATGAACTATGTTATGTCAGTTGACTGAGTGGTTCCCATGAGGCTATGGTTCTAAGCCTTCAAATCCAATAGACCAATCCCACAAGGTATTTGGTTATATCTAGGAAGTACATATAACCATGTTCCCTATGTGCTTTGCTACATATATGAATGTATATGCAGCATACACATACATGCATACATATATATATTCACATATATATATTGACATACATACATTCGCATACATATATATATTCACATATGCCTTCAGGTATGTACACTCATAGACAACCACACATACCTTCCCATACACATGTATGCATACATACCTATTTTTTGGTTGTTACTTTGCATTCCTATAAGCAATGTAAGAACTGTTGCAAAATTGTATATGTTACAGAATTTACCAAAAATATCCCTTATTCTTGTGTACTTGCTAGTATCATTCCCCTTGGTCAGCTTGTGCACACTTCACCCACATTTGGTATTGCCTTTCCTGTCACCAAAAAGGGAGGCTTGGTATCATAGTGGTTAAGAGCTATGGCTGCTAACCAAAAGTCAGAAGTTTGAATCCACCAGTCACTCCTTATAAGCTCCATGGGACAGTTCTAATCCGCTGTATAGGGTCACTTGGAGTTGAATTTGACTCATTGGCAGTGGATTTATCACCAAAAATAACAAATGTCTGCTATTCAGAGAGTGATTCCCCTGTCCTCCCCCTTATACCCCTGGTAACCATCAATGAACGTTGACTTCTGTATGTATATCTGATTCTTATCTGCTCATAAAAGAGGTCTCATACAATATTTGCCCTTCTGTGATTGACTTATTTCACTCAGTATAGTGTCCTCCAGATTCATCCACATTATAACATATACCAAGAACTCATCATTATTTTTTATAGCTGCATAGTATTCCATTATATGTATGCATCACAATTTATTGATTCATTAATGGACTCTTAGGTTGTTTCCTTCTTTTTGCTACTGTGAATAGTGCTGCAATCAACATAGATGTACATATGTCTGTTAATGTCACTCCTAGTAGATCTCTAGGGCATAAGCCTAGGAGTGGGAGAGCTAGATCATGAGATATTCCTTATTTCTGTCTTTTTGAGGAAGCACCATACTGTTTTCCATAGTGGTGGTAGTAATTTACACTCCCACCGGCACTGGATAAAGATTCCATTCTAGCCACATCCTTGCCAATATTTGTTATTTTCTGTTTTGTTTTGTTTTTTTAAAAAAGCAGTGCCAATTTTGCAGAGGTGAGGTGGTACCTCTCATTGTAATTTTGATTGGCACCTCTCTAATGGCTAATGAAAACCCTGTTTACATAGCAATGAAGTGTTATGTCTGCTCACCAAAAGGTTGGCAGTTCAAATCTGCCAGGTGCTCTTTGGAAACTGGGTGGAGTGGGTCTACTGTGTCCTATATGGTTACCATGAGTTGGAATTGACTTAATGGCAGTGGGCTTGGTTTTTCTGATTTTTAATGGCTAATGATGATGACCATCTTTTCATGTGTGAAGTGTGAAGCTCCTACTTGTTTCTCTTCTTCAGTAATACTTCAAGTATTAGCGCTCTTTAGACCACTTGTCTTATTTACTGTTGTGCCAATTGAAACTGATCAATCATAGTTGGCTTAGTAATTCAGCCTTAGTTGAACAAGTAGGTTGTTTCCAATGTTTTATTATGATGATTTGTGTTGTACTAAGTCATAATAATAAAAAAGCACTAATAGCTGAGATGCACGATATCCCAGCCACTGTTTTAAGTGCTTTACATAAATTAACTCCTTTTTATAACAGCCCTTTGAGGGAGGTGCTATTGTGTGCTCCTCTTCGAGAGACAAGGAACTGGAGGCACAGACAGGTTGAGTAATTTGCCTTCAGTCCCCCACCTTACACTTGGCGAAGCTGGGATTGGAACCAGGTGGATTGGCCTTAGAGTCTGTGCTTTTGTCCTCTTCCTCTATAGAAGGCACTGAGTGAAAGGGCAGGGCACAGAGGAATGACTAAAATGCAGGCAATAATACATTCTGTATCATCTCAAGTTCTTTGGCTTACTGTCGGGCTCAGCGGCTGTGGGCGCCTGGCAGTCCTGGGACCCAACCCTGGCTCCACGACTAGTGGCGAGGTGATTCTAAGTCACTGCTGTATCTCTCTGAGCTTCAGTTTCTTCATCTTTAAAATGGAGATGATAGGCCTACTTGTTCGGGTTGTTGTTGGACTGCAGGGCTTGGAGATGGTCCCTTGTCCTGTCCTAACCACTCGGAGATACACACTGCCTCCTCTGCTTCCAAATGCAGAGACTCAGCAGGGCCCTGGGGCCTCACTGGCTTCTGAGGCTCCTCCCATGGAGGTTTTTGTTTTCTGAGCTTTCTGAGCTGTCTGCTGGATCTGGAGGGACCTTCCTCGATGGAAAACAGAGGGTTGGAGGAGCTCAGGACGTGACCTGCTCCTCCCAGCTTTTCTGAATTAGCAGATCTAAAGTCAGAGTCTCTCCTGGTCATTCGGTGACCAGGTTCTACCCAGATGCCCCCTCCCCATTTGCCAGGTAGTAACTTCTCCTCCTTTACAGGCAGCCCCCCGCCTCCCTACCGTGGAGGGCTCTCCTGACCTGCACGTGCCTGAGTCGCTCTTAGGGTACTGCCTGCCTCCTGCAACTGGACTTGGAAACACAGGGAATGTCTTTAGCTCAGATCTCAATCTTGCTTATAAGAATGCACAGCCTCAGCTCTGGTGGGGCGGGGAGGAGTGAGCACTGTCTGCCGCCGTGATCAATGTGAATAATAAAAGTTTAGAGTTAATAAGCTCGAGTTAACTTCCCTCGCTTCAGTGACTAATGGGCTTCCCTGAGCCCATAACTCACTCTGTCCCTCCTTGTCTGCAGAGCCCAGTGTGGGAGCCAGCCTGCGAGGCCTTATTTTACGGCAGTGAAAGCATGACAGCAGTGGCCAGGGACGCAGCAGAGTCTCTCTGGCTGGCTTCTGGCACCAGCAGAGAGGAGATGGATGGGTCGGGCCGAAGTTGGCCCTCTTCGCTCTGGGTCCACCTCTGCCACCTGTAAGTAGGGTGCTTGGGCTAAATTCTTTGCCCTTTCAGGCCTCCAGTTCCTCGTGGTCAAAGACGAGAATGGCCTGGGCTGTTACAAGAATCGGACTGCATGTTGGATAGCAGCTCCGTTTGACATGTGGACTCCCCTGTGCAAATGGGGAAAGGTCCAAGGAGAGGAGCACGTAGCTGTGAATGGACAGCTCAGAGATCCCCAGCCCTTGCTCCTCAAAGGACCAGCAGCATCAGCATGCCCCTGAATTTGTCAGAAATGCAGAATCTCAGGCATGACTTCTACATGACTAGATCAGAACCTGCATGTTAGCAAGGTCTCCAGTGATTCTTGTGTAAAATTCGGTCTGTGACTCATTGACCTGGACCACTTCTAGCCCATCAGTAACCTGGTGCTCCTTTTCCCCAACGCCATCCCCAGAGCAGATACGGCTGATTAATTGCAGACACTCCCCAGGAGATCCCAGAGCAGCTTTTGAATTCCCTTCTGCACAGCAGCACTGGCTGCCCCTACTGCTGTTCAGAATTGGCAAGCAACATGGAAGCCAGTCATCGTCCAGGCTTAGATCCTGAACCCCCAAATCTTTGACTGAAATTAAGAAAGGTAGCCCTTCCCTTCATCACAGCACCTGGAGCCTGTGACATTCGCAGAACAGGGAAGGCAAGATGAGGCTCCGGAGAGGCAGATACGAGAAAGGGAGGCAGAAGTTCAGGGAACAAGGGGCCCCAGCTTGCGTATTCCTTGGGAGGCTCAGGAGGGCATCTACAATGACGTGGAAGTTACATAGGTCACCGGGTAGCCCTCAGTCCAGCAGGGAGAGGACAACTGTTCATCCTGTCCTGGGGCTGATTCCCACTACAAGTGAGTGCCCTTGCCTGCTCCCTGTCATCACATGATGAACAGATCTGCGTAAGAACACTTTAAACGGCTGCACAACATGATCACAAAAGTCAGCATGGCTGAATTGCACATGTAAAAAAGGTTGAAATGGCACAATTTTGTTATATATAACCTCACCACAAACATTTTTTTAATTAAAAAATATATGCACTTTGAGGTGCCGTATGATCCAGAGACTACTCCAGCATGAGACCAGAATAACTAGATGGTGCCCACCCACCAGCAGTGACTGCCCTGACAGGGAACACAGCATAAGGTCTCTCCTGTAGCAGAAGGAAAACGAGTGTGCAGAACTAGAACTCTGTTAAAAAAACCACACTTGACAATCCATCAGACCGGGAGGTACCATAAGGACATGGCCCCCAGACTCTCTGTTAGCCCAGGGCTCAAACTAGTACCAAAGCCAACTCTTCAGACAAAAACTGGACTGGGCTGTAAGACACAGAGTGATGCTGGTGAAGAAAGTGCTTCTTGGCTTAAATGTCTACACCAGACTGAGTGAGCAGCACTCTACAGAGACAAGAGGAGAGCGTGGAGGGGGACAGGAATCGGTTGAATGGATGTGGGAAATATAGGGTGGAAAGGAGGAGTGTGCTGTCAGAGCAGGGGGAGAACAGTTAGAGTAGCATAGTGGTGTGTGTTTAGGGTTTTATATGGCAAATTGATTTGGATTGTAAACTTTTACTTAAATCACAGTAAAATATTTAAAGTATATATACATTATGTATGTATATAGACTGTGAGAACTGGAAAAAAAAGTTGTTGTGGAATCAATTCCCACTCTTTGCAATCCTATGTGTGTCAGCAGAGAACTGAGCTTTAGAGGGTTTGCAACAGAGAACTCATTTAAAAATAACTTTTAAGAAAAAGTATTTACTACTTAAACTATTAGAGCTATGAAAACTTACTGTGCAAGTCACACAATTTGGAAGCCACACAGAGAAAACTAATGATCTTGCTTCCAGCAATCTTCTTCCCCTGGGGTGACCGATGCTAGCACTTTAGTGAGTATTTCTTTCCAGTTTTGTCCTTGCACTTGCAAACAGATTTACAAAATAGCATCATACTGTATGTCTGACTTTGCAATTTGTTTTTTGTCTAACGATATATCATAAACACGGTTCCAGCTCCATGCATAGACGTCTAATTTTATTAGCTGCCTAGTATTTGATAGGATGAATGCACCATAATTCATTCAATCACTGTTCTACTAATCAGCATTTAGAACCCTTCTTTTCTGGCAGCCAACATCCTTGTGTGGGTTACCATACACATCTATTGTCTTGCAGAATAAATTCTCAAAAGTGGAGTTGCTAGATCAAAGGTCACACCTACTTTCAACTTTCCTAGAAACCACAGATAACCGTCCTACAAGATTGTGGTAGTTCACACTCCTCCTCCCCTTTTCTGGCCCTGGATGTCATCAATATTTAATATTTTTTCCAATCTGATGGGAGAAAAAAGGCCTCTCATTGTTCTTTTGATTTGCATTTCCACAACGGCCTGGGAGGCCGAGCATCTTCTCACTTGTTTATTGGTTATTTCATTTCCCTATCTGTGAATTCCTGATCATATTCTTTGCCCACGTTTCTTTCTTTAGTTTTGTTTCGTATTTTTCTTATCAATTTACAGACAATCTTCGTCTGGTAAGAATATTAACTCTTGGTGTGCCTTACGTGTGCTCCACTTCTGTGCCCAAATGATCTTTGCTAACCAAATGGACAGAGTCCCACATGGCAAAATGATAGGAATAAATGCCAATTCTGGTTTTTGGGTCTGGGAGCTATGCTCTCCTTGGTCTTGGACAGAGAAGATGGGCTTATTGACAGTTCATAATACCAGAGGCTGCTGGCTCAGTAGGAGTTAATGGTGAAGTGTAGCTGCTAAGACAATATGAAAAGGGATCTTGGTGTACAAGTAGTTGCCATGGAGTCGTTTCAGACTTACGGTGCCCGTGTGTGTTACAGAGTAGAACTGTGCTCCATAGGGTTTCTTGGCGGTAATCTTTATGGAAACAGATCACCAGGCCTTTCTTTCAAGGTACCACTGGGTGGTTTCAAATCACCAGCCTTCAGTAGCAGGCTGAGTGCAAACCATTTGCACCACTTAGAGACCTTAGAATGCTCCTTAGACCCAGAGAAGTCGAGACTACATTTCACATACTTTGGACTGCTCAGAAAGGATCAGTCCCTGGAGAAAGATATCATATTTGGTAAAGTGGGGGATGGGCAAAAAAGAGGAAGGCCCTCAACGAGATGGACTGAGCGGCTGCAACAACGGGCTCAAGCACAGCAGTTGTGAGCCTGGCACAGGACTGGGCAGTGTACATGTGTGTGGGGCCACTGTGAGTCAAAACCAACTCGATGGCATCTAACAACAGCAGGGACCTTCAGAGAGCTCTTGGGTTGTGTTAATAGAGACAGAGGGCTGGGCTTAAGGGTATTCAGCTTTGGACCAGTGAGAAGACTCATGTGGGGGTTAGAGCCCCTTTCTTATGGGCAACAGGCCCTGTTTAGCCTAGAACAGAACAGGGCTGTCCCAGGACAGGGTGAGTAAATGGGCCTGTAGGTCCAGAAGGCAGAACAAGGACCCTTTGGAACATTCCAGGAAGGTGAATCCCAGCTGAGAGTAAAGAGAAACTTTCTTCTCAAGCCCTCATTTTTTGGAGTTGCGCTCCAAGCCTCTCCTTCCCTTTCCCCTGCTTTGCCTTCTCCATTTGTTGTTGTTTGCTGCTGTTGAGTTGGCCCCTGACTCACGACAACACCGTGCACAGTGGAACAGACTGCTGTCTGGTCCTGCACCACCCACATGATGGTTTCAGATTGGACCATTGCAATCTACAGGATTTTCATGAGTTGGCTTTTGGAAGGAGATCACCAGGCCTTTCTTCCTAGTCTGTCTTAGTCTGGAAGCTCTGCTGAAACCTGTTCAGTGTCGTAGCAACATGTAAGCCTTCACTGAAGGGTGGGTGGTGACTGCCCTTGAGGCACATTGGCTGGGAATGGAATGTGAACCTCCCACACAGAAGGCAAAAATTCTAACACTGACCCACCAAAGGCTTATCTTCTCCATAGCATTTGCAATTTTTAGTATACTATAAAAAGTATTTATTTTGTATGTTGTCTGTGTCCCCTCACTGGAACGTTAGCTTCATGAGGACAACAATTTTTTTCTGTTTTGCTATGGCTATGTTTCTTTAGTAAACATTATTATTGTCTTTCCCAGTCCCAGCTATGCAGAAATGCAGTAGGCTGCCCAAAACATAGTGAGCTCCCCATCAGAAGAGGCAAGCAAGCAAACTCTGGCTGGTCACTCAGTAGGCTTTCTGCATGGGGGATCTCAGCACTCATCTGTGGTTCTCTCATTAAACATAGGTCTGGGAGGGTCCTTGGGTCAACAGGAGGCCCTCTGGGCCTTCTAGGGCTGCCAGGGCTAGGCAGTTGACCTGTGGGAGTACCAGAGCTTTCCAACTGGGTCAGCTTCTGTTTATGTCCTGGTCCTGGTCCTGGCCCATCCTGCACCCTGGCCACACCCTGGTCAGCCCTAGTCCAACCTCAACTCTCCCCCCAGCATGAGGCCCTGTGTTTTGGAAAATCAACCGGCATCACACCAGACTGAAAATATCTCAAAATATCACTTGTGACTTCCTCCCGCTCCCCGAGGTCCCCGCCTGGGCGGGCAGCAACCTTTCCCTTGCTGTTGATTTTCAAGAAAGGCTCTTCCATTGCTGGGACTCAGGGAATTTCCAGTATTTTTTTCCTCTGCCTTTTTTTTTTTTTGGCCTTCAGATACCCACATTGTGTTGTCCTGACGCAGCTCCAGGCAAATGTTTTGCCCAGAGACCGGGGCTGGGTCAGTGAGGCCCGAACCAGCAGCCCTGGCTTCTGAGTGCAGAAACAATGCCTCCATAATTCATTGAAAACTCCCCTCGGATGACTTTTTCCTGTTGCTGATTGTCTCTGCGTTCCAGGCCTGCACAAATTGCTTTTTCCTGCAGCTAAATTTAAAAGGGCCAGACCCTGGAAACAGCACGCCAGGCCAGCCTCTCTGTGGGGGCAGAGGTGGAGAGGCTGAATGGAAGCAGAGCACCACACTACCTTATCTCTACCAGCCCTGACATACACACACATAACATGCATACACATACATCAAACTCTTGCCCCCACATACACACCACACACACACACACACAGTCACACATATACACACACACTGCAATGCAGTGAATTACTTAACATGGCCCTTTTAGCCTTGTCTTGTAATTCCCACACAGTGATTGGGTGGGACTATGCAAATAAGGTCCTTGTGGTCCAACAAAGGGATTGGACAGCTTGTTAACAATGCAAATAAGGTGCAAATAATTCCTTTGGGAGTAGGGGCATGCAAATAAGATGTATGGAACACTAATGAGGGAGTCAGTCAGTTTCACCATTCCACAAGGTCTAAAAGACCTCCAATCCCAGAGATGGGGTAGACCTCACTACCATGAAGAAAGAAGAGCTAGGAGCAGAGCTTGTCCTTTGGACTCGGGTCCCTTCTAGATTCAGGACAGAGCTATAACGTCAGAGAAGGCATGAAATGGTAGTAAGTGGATGCGAGCATGGCAGAGAAACAGCAACAGCAGAACCAGGAAACCTATACAGAACTTGGTAGGTTTCCCAGTCCACTCAGTAAAGTGACTATAGTGGGCATGCTACCCCCTAGTGTGAGAGCTGAGTGCCTCCAGGCAGGAAGCTGGCTGGTGGAGTGGGGTGCCTCCTTCCACTTACTGGTAGATCTAATGAGCTTTGTAATACATACCCAAGCAAGGCAGAGGTCAAGCCAGGATGAGGGGCTGAAGAGCTTTAAAGTGTAAGCATAGTGCCTAAAATAGTACATATGATAAAAAATTATTACTGAGAAACTCCAAGTGGGAGCTTTCAGTCTTTGGGTATCATAAATGACAGCTTTTGGTGTTAAGCATTGTCCTTTCCAGGAGTCTAATTTTAACCCTGGTTTCACAGTGTTTAGTACTATGGGGGCTAACAAAAAGTCAGCAGTTCATATCCACCAGGCACTCCTTGGAAACCCTGTAGAGCAGTTCTACTGTGTCCTATGTTGTGGCTATGAGTCAGAATCAAGTCAATGGCAGTGAGTTTTGGTTTGGTTAAGAGAGAGCTGGAGCCCAGGTGGTGGTGGTTAAAAGCTTGGTTGCTAATGAAAAGGTCAGCAATTGAACCCACCAGTCACTCCTTGGAAACCCTATAGGGGAGCTCTACTCTATCCTACAGGGTCACTATGAGTCCACATCTACTCAAAAGCAATGAGTTTAGTTTTTTTCAGTAAGGGAAGACTAAAGACCCCTGTGCCATGGTGGTTAGAGTGCTTGTCTGCTAACTAAAAGGTTGGTGGTTTGAACCCAGCATTTACTCCAGGGAAGAAAGATGTAGCAGTCTCCTGCCATAGGATTTATAGCCTCAGAACCCCCAGGGGGTACTTCTACTCTGTCCTATAGGGTCTCTATGAATTGGAATTGATTCAACGGCGATGGGTTTAGGTTTGGGGAAGGGAAGACTCTGGGGTCAGTGGTCATTCAGTGGTAGAATTCTCACCTTCCATGCAGGAGACCTCGGTTCCCAGCCTATGCATCCAATGTGCAGTTACTACCCATCTGTCAGTGAAGGCTTGCATGTTGCTGTGATGCAGAACAGGTTTCAGTGGGGCTTCCAAATAAGACAAACTAGGAAGAAAGGCCTGGCAACCTACTTCTGAAAATCAGTCAGTGGAAACTCTATAGATAACAATAGTCTAATCAGCAGCCCATCACGAGAATGTACGCTCAGTTCTGCATAGCGTTACCAGGAGTTGGGGCCCGGTTGACAGCAGCTAGCAACATGACCAGAAGGAAGGAATCATTTCCAGTTCCTGGGAGGTACTGATTTGTTCTTAATAGACTGGGTTTGTGGAAGCGACAACTGCTGGCCACATGGTGGAACTCATTCTTTCGGAAAGAGGCAGAGTCCAGAGACCCTCTCACCCTCTCCTGCTCCTCTGGCCCACCCCTTCCCATGTCGCTCTTCTGAGAAGCTTTGGGACTTAACACAGTGCTCACAATCATGTATCATCCTGCATCCTGGATCAGACACTTGTCCATCATGTGACCTGGGCTAGCCTCATCATCTCAGTTCCTTCATCCATAAAATGGGTACGGTGAAGGATCCATCTCTCAGATTAAACCAGTCTTGCCTGCAAAGGGGGCACCCAGTGAGTGTACAAGAGGTGCGATGACATGCAAAGCCCTGGTAGGCAGAAAGCTAAACTTCTGGCTTCTCCCAGGCTCTGAAGCCCCAGGAGGTGAGAAGTCAGCGTGTCATGCAGTGCAAGTGTGGACACACCTGATCCTTGTGTAGATGCCCCCAGTAGACTGTGACACTCAGTCATTTCGGAGCCTGGCGAAGGCTCTGGGACACAAAAGAAAGGGGATATCCCAGACAGTGAGACCAGGCAGAATAGTTACCCCGAACTAGATGACTGACACAAGCCAAACCTCACAACAACCGTGCGAGCATAGTTTTTAAGAGGTATGCCTCAAATGCTCAATAATCTCAAACAAAAATGTATTTTATTGTGGTTAAACACACACACATAAATTTTGCCCTTTTCAAGATTTTTAAGTGTACAATCCAGTGACATTAATTACTTTTACCATGTTACACAACCATCACCACCATTTATTTCTAAACCTTTTTTATCATCTCAAAGAGAAACTCAACACCTCATAGGCAGCCATCTCTCAGCAAAGATTACACACAAGCCTGTAACTTGTTTTATAGTTGTAAGACACTCGGGAAACACGCTTCTTAGTTCAGTCAAGTACATGAGATAAAATTAACAACACCTGCCCAAAAGCAAAGACAAGAAGGCAGAAGAGGACAGGAGAATTGAACTAACAGACATAGAGAACTCGGGGTAGAAACAGAAGGGAGAACATGTTGACACAGTGAACATTCTTCAGTATGGACCACATTTCAGGCCACAAAGCAGCTCTCAAAGAAATCCAAACCATCAAAATAATACATTTTCTATGATCCCGATGCCAGTAAAGTAGAAATCAATAACAAGGGAGCAAGGAAAAAAAATGAAACACATAAAAATTCAATAACATCTTGCTTAAAGACAGCTAGGTAGTTAAGATAGAACACAATACTGGGGAAATTAGCACAATTTGACCAAAGCAAGGTCATGAAAACTTCATAGACATATCCGAATTCCCTGAGGGACCAAATTACTCAGCTGAGGGTTGAGGACTGTGGTCTCAGGGAACATCTGGCTCAATAGGCATAACATAGTTTATAAAGAAAATGTTCTACATCCTACTTTGGTGAGTAGTGTCTGGGGTCTTACAAGCTTGTGAATGGTCATCTGGAATACTCCACTGGTCTCACTTCATCTGGAGTAAGGGAGAATGAAGAAAACCAATGAGAAGTGAAAGATCAGTCAAATAGAATAAATGAACTAATAGACCACAACCACCACAGCCTCGGCCAGACTGAGTCCAACACAACTAGAAAGTGTGTGGCTTCCACCATGACTGCTCTGACAGGGATCACAACAGAGATCCCCAGACAGAGCAGGAGAAAAGTGCAGAATAAAACTCCAATAGATACAGAAAGACCAGACTTACTGGTCTTACTGGATAAACTGCTAACAGAAACTATGGCTACCAGATACCCTGCTAACTCTGAAGTGAAGTCATTCCCAAAGTTTTCCTTTCAACCAACGATTAGACAGCCGTGTAGAACAAATAATAACATACATGAAGAACATGTTTCTTAGTTCAGTCAAGTATACATGACCAAATGGGCAGCAGCTGACCAAAAGCAAAGATGAACTTGCAGGAGCGGACAGGAAAACTGGACCGACGGACATGGAGAACCCAAGGTATTAAGGAAAGGGGAGAATGCCATCACACTGTGAGGACTGCAAACAATGTCACAAAACAATCTGGGCATAAATTTTTGAAAGAGATAGTATTCTATGCTATAAATTTTCATCTAAAATATAATTGTTTTTTTATTTTAAAGGGAAACTTAATCACTACTGTGATTTGTCACAAATACAAAGTCGCTGTAAAATTGGTAGACTGGGCATGTTGTTTTACTAAGTGCTGTTGAGTCAATTCCAACTCATAGCCACTTGAAGTGCAATCAAACAAAATGTTGCCTGGCTCTGTGTCACTCTCACAGTCACTGCTGTGGTTGAGCCCATCCTTCTAGCCACTGTGTCTATCCATCTCATTGAAGGTGTAATCCATCTCCTCTTTTTCTACTGACCCTCTATTAAGTATGAAGTCCTTCTCCAGGGGCTGGTCCCTCCCAATAACACGTCTGAAGTACTCGATATGAAGACTTGACATCCTCACTTTCAAAGAGCATGCCGGCTATACTTGCCAAAATACATGGTGTATTCAGTTGTCTTGGCCTAAACCACAGTTTAAAGGCATCAATTCATTGTCTAGTTTCTAGTGCATCCAAGACAACTGGGAATATCATAGTTTGGTTGAGGTGCACCTTAGTTTTCAAAGTGGTATCTTTGCTCTTCAACACTTTAAAGAGGTCTTTTGCAGCAGATTTGCCCAGTGCAATACATTGTTTGAATTCTTGACTGCTGCTTCCCTGGACATTTATTGTGACCTAAGTTAACATGAAATTCTTGACAACTTAAATCTTTTCTCTGTTTTACAGGATGATGCTTATCAATCCAGCTGTGAGGATTTTTGTTTTCTCGATGTTGAGGTATAATCCATACTGAAGGCTATGGTCTTTGATCTTCATCAGTAAGGGCTTCAAGTCCTCTTCATTTTTAGCAAGCAAAGTTGTGTTATCTGTATATAGCAGGGTGTTAATGAGTCTTCCTCCAATCCTGATACCACATTCCTTTTCACATAGTCCAGTTTCTTGGATTATTTGCTGAGCACACAGACTGAATAAGTATGGTGAAAGGATACAACTTTGAAGCCCACCTTTCCTCCCTTTAAACTATGCAGTGTCCCCTTGTTCTGTTTGAATGACAGCCTCTTGGTCTATGGAGAGGTTTCTCATGAGCACATTTAAGTGTTCTGGAATTCCCACACTTTGCAATGTTATCCATAATTGGATATGGCCCACACAGTCGAAAGCTTTTGCATAGACAATAAAACACTGATCAACATCTTTCTGGTATTCTTTGCTTTCAGCCAAGATTCGTCTGACATTATCAATGATATCCTTCCTTTCATATCCTCTTCTGAATCTGGCTTGAATTTCTGGCAAGTCCCTTTTGATGCACCCTTGCAATAGTTTTTGAATTATGTTCAGCAAAATTTAATTACATGTGGTATTGATGATAGTGTTCACTAATTTCCACCTTCATTAGGGTGTATCTTGAGATATACCCTTTGAGATATAGAAGAGATCCAATCAGCAAGCCAGGAAGCAGAGATGGGGGAAGAGAGACACTAAGACATGTGGAGATCTCCAAGGAACCAGGAATCAGCAGCTGAAGAGACAAGGACCTGCCTCTAGAGCCAACACAGAGAGAAAGCCTTTGCTTAGAGGCAGTGCTCTGAATTCTGACTTCCAACCTCCTAAACTGTGAGAACATAAATTTCTGTTTGTTAAAGCCATCTATCCACTTGTGGGATTTTTGTTACAGCAGCACAAGATATCCATGACACCTTTACACAGCTGTCATCACCAGGGGACACAGTAAATGTTTTATTTATTCAGATTTTTTTTCCATCTCCCTAAATGGAAACACTATATCCCTTAAGCAATAATTCCTCATTCCTATTTTTCTTCTGATAACTGCTACTCTCTTTTCTGTCTCTATGCATTTGCCCACTGTAGATATTTCACATAAGTGGTTATCATGCCATATTTTGTCCTTTGCATCCCATGCACTGTGTTTACTGGGGTTAGCGTTAACCCCAAGTCTGGAGAGGAGGGCCTTTGTCTGCTTTGCTTCCTGCCACACACTGCAGTAGGTGAGTGCTGGAATTCAATTGAAACTTAGAGGGAGAGAGCAACTCCCACAGCCTGGGCATTTTCTGCCACCAGTGTGGCAGCCCACACAGTCCTCAGCTTCAGCTACAGCACATGGGACAGAACAGGGCCTGTCATGCCCAGTGTGGGGCTAGAGGCCAACAAAGGCTCACAGAACCACTGACAGCTGCTAGGTGGACCCAGCACTGTGTGGGCCAGCCTGACCTCAAGTCCTTGCCCAACAGTGGGTGTCAGGAGTAGGTCATCGTGGCTCTTGGTGGCCAGGCTGCTGACCGCACTTGTGTGCTTCGGCAGATTTGTCTTTGATCCCAGACTGAAGCCTGTGTCTCCTGACTCCCGGGCATTGGCTCACAAAGTGTTTCTCACACTAGATAGTAGAGTGCCTCCCTGGAAGCTGCCTATACCTTCCACTCTGTAAAATAAGTACAAAAGCACCCCTACCCTTAGGCTTTCTTGGGGGTTTGAATGAGATGGCCCACATGGAAAGGCCAGTGCGTCACCAGGCCCTGGCACAGCATCCAACAGAGAGCACAGCCTCTTGAGCCTCTTGTCAAGAGGGCTCGGATGAAGGACTTCAGACAGTGCCACCCCCAAGGGAGAACTGTCGGAAACGGTCTGCAGTAGGGAGTCTAGGGCTGTGTCTAAACTCAGGTGAGGGGCAAGACACGAGCCCAGGCAGCAAGTACATTGGTGGCCTGTTTGGGGGCAGGGAGAGAAGAGCAGTGCTTTGCTATGGCACGCTGGGGTCCTCAGTGCATGCAAGGCTCAGCCTGCTCCTCAGCCAGGGCTGACCAACGCCAGAGGCCCTCGGCCTTTTTCCCTCTCCCCACTTTCCTTATCTCCATCCCTTCCAACGCTCACTCAGTCTGTTGGTCACATAGTCATTCAACAAGCATTTCCTGGACTCTTTCTCTGCACTAGCCCCTGGCAGGGAGCAGGGGCATCAAGGTGAGGGGAGACCCAGGTCACGCCTGGAGAAGCCTAGAGTCAATGGGTAGGTGACATGCAGACAAGTATTAGTGACAGTGGTAAGTGGAAGGAGAAGGGGCTCTGGATGCCTAGTAAAGGCGTGGAACCCAGCGAGGGGTGGCTTCCTGGAGAAGGTGGCAGCTGAGCCCTGAACTTTGAGTAGCAGGTACACTGTGTCAAGGCACAAGGAGAAAAGGGACAAGAGGGCGCATTTGCAGAGGCAGTGGGGAGCCGTGGAAGGGCTCTGAGGAGCAGAGTGCCAGGGCCACAAGGAGATCACTTGTCAGGGGCCACAAGGGAGCAGAGAGCAGCGGAGCAATGACGGAGCCTGGACTGGGCAGAGGTAGCAGGGAGGAGAAGGCACTGGCCTGCTGGGCTGTGGAGGAGGCCTAGTCATGTCCCCGGACCAGCGCCAGGCTGGGCCCCAGACCCATGCCATGGCCAGTGTCCATAGCCCAGGAACCTTCCAGGCTTCAGTGCCCACCTTTGGGACAGAGGACTGAGGACCATCAGCCTGGAAGCGCCAGGGGAAGGCCCTGGGTGCAGTTAACCTTGACCCTGGTGGGGTGGGGTTGGTTCCAGGTTGCCTCACTGCCTCCTCCTCTTCTCCCAGCCCTCTTTGCTGTGTTAAGCATGGCACTGGGTCCTAGGACGTCTGAAGCCTGAGCTTGACATTCAAGACCTTCTGGCCTCAATCTACTTTCCCACCTTTGCCCTCCACTGCTTCCCACCTGAGACCTTACCCTCTAAGCCAACATCCCCAGGGCTCCCTGCCTCCAAGTCTGTGCTGCGACCCTGTGCAGCCTGTAGTGCCTTTCCTGATGGCACCCTCCCTGAGGACACTAGCCCTCTGCCCCACTTCCTCCCAGCTTTAGAGCAGGTGGGCCCTGCTGTTATATTTCTGAGAAAAATCATAGCTGCTTCTTCTTTTGACATTCTCCTATGGCTCCTCCCTTTTTCCCTTTTTCTCCCTCCTTCTTTCTTGTCTGACTTCCACTAAAATAAGAAAAAAGAAGCTCTTCCCTGTGTGTTAAACCAAAAGGCATGAGTTCATATCTTGGCTGTGCCACTTACTGGGTGACTTGGGTAACTTATTTTTTTTTAAGTTGTGAGAAGTATGTGTACAACAAAACACTTGCCATTTCAACATTCTACCCAGCAACAAAGTGACATTAATTACCTTCCCCATGTTGCCATATCATCACCACTCCTCAAATTTTTCCAGCACCTTCTACAAAACTCTGTGTTCCCTAAGCAATGAATTCCCTCTTTTCCTTCAGTCTGCCCCTCCCCTCAGCTACCAATATACGTTGGTCTCTCTGCATTTGTCACTATGACTTGGAATCAGCTCAACCAGCAGTGGGTTTGGTTTTGTATAATTTGCTTATTCTAGAAATTTCATGTAAGGCAAATCAGACAGTATCTGTCCTCTGTCACTGACTTGGAGCCCTGGTGGCACAGTGGTTGAGCTCTTAGCTACTAACCAAAAAGTCAGCAGCTCGAATCCACCAGCCACTTCCTGGGAGTTTCGTGGGGCTGTTCTCTATCTGTTAGGATCCCTTTGAGTTGGAATCAACTCGATAGTAACGGGTTAGGGTTTGGTCACTACTTATTTCACTTGCCACTTAACTTCCTGGTGTCTCCGTTTCCTTCTATGAAAACTGGGGAGAATGTGAGTTCTTCCCTCTGGAACTGATGTTAGGCCTAAATTGAGATCATGTGAGGTCAGCTCCTAGTGCAAAATCTAGAAGAGTTTACTAATTTGCTGACCAATGAAAGCACAGGGTCAGGGGCTTCTGACTGGGCCAAGTCCTCATCAGAATGTGGTGCACTGGGAAATTCTGCAGGTATAGGAAGGGCCACTAAAGACTCTTTCCCTTCCTTTGTCTCCAGTCCCATTCTATAGATGAAGAAATATGCTGGAAGAGGTATGACCTGATCCAGACCACACGGTCAGTGCAGTGAAGAGACTCAACAGATACAGTTTTATTCTACTTAGCAGGTTTTCCAACCCCCTTCTTCTGGTGGCCTACTGGTTAAAAGCTAGATTAATAGCCAAAGGGCTGGCAGTGTGAATCTACCCCCAGCCACTCTTTGGGAGCCCAATAGGACAGTTCTGTTGGAAAGCCTAGTGGTCTAGTGATTAAGTGGTATGGTTGCTAACCAAAATGTCAGTAGTTTGACTCCACATCTGCTGACAGACATGGCCAATCATAGCTCAATGCAACAATGACTAGTGCAAGGAATAGCCATTGAGAGTCCTCCCCTGAGACTAATCTACAGCGGCTGGGGCGACCACTCCTTTCCCTGGAGAAACTAAGCTGGGGCTGCTGGTGGCTACAATCAGGTCGCATGACAGTCTGTAGAGATGGGTGGAGACAAAAGCCAAGCAAGAGGGTCCTGCCTGAGGCTGTGTCCCCATTCCAGTCCTGGTGGTCAGGTGCCATTGCATTCCATTCTTGCTAGACTAGTAAGAACTGGGTCTTTCACAGGTGGTCTTGTGGCTGCCCAGCCAGGACCTGGCCCCCTGCTCTGTCCATCAGGGTCCTCCCCGGGATGGTGGACGAGGGTTGTGGGGTCTCCTAAGCCCCCTGCCCATTCCCTGCCTAGCTGACTGCCAATTCCTAGCCCTTGAAATGCTTCTGCTTCTAGGAGAGGAGGGAGATGAGGTGCGGGGGCGGGGGGCAGCTTGTCTAGACGGAATTTCTGTTCAGAGGAGATCTTACAAGGCAGGAAGTTAAAAAGCCAGTGGAAAGACAGAAACAGACAGAGGGAGAGAGAGAGAGGGAGAGAGAGACCCAGAGACTACAGAGACACTCAGAGACTACAGAGAGAGAGAGAGAGATGAAGACAGAGGCAGACAGGCACACACAGAGATCCTGTGACAGAGGGAACCAGGGACAGAGAGAGAGAGACTGGCAGGCAGAGTGTAAGTACAGTTAGAGAAGGAAAGGCCAAAAGGGACAAAGACAACACAGAGACAGTGAGAGACCCGGAGTCATTAGTCTAGAGAGAGAGACAGTAGACAGACACAGAAAGACACTCTTGGAGAGATTTTTTTAAATTGAGTATACTTAATGAACCTATTCCAAGACAACTTTATGGGGCAAAGCTGTGAAGAGTAAGAGAGAAAGCCTGACAAGGATGCTGATGGAGCAGGGCAGCCAAGCGCTGCAGACAGGGAGAGGCAGGACCGGCAGGGCGGTGGTGCCCCAGCCCTCCTTCTTAACCACACCACTGCAGGCAGGCAAACACCCCTCTATGGGGGGGAGGCTTGTAGGCCCCAACTATCCCACATCTGCCCGGCCTCTTCGTCATCTCCCTGGCCATAGCTGGGACATGGTTCCCGCTAAACTGGATGCCTGTTTCTGGACCTAGGCCTTGAGATCCATTCCCTGCCTCGGTTTCCCCATACACAAAAGGGGTGCTGATAGCCCATATTGTAAGAATTAAAGGAGGCTGCTTGAGGTCCCAGTGCTTAGTGGATGTTTGGGATGGGCTGGACCAAGGATGCTGAGAGCACTCTTGCCTCCTGCCTTTTCCTGAAAAGAAAAGAGCTGGCTACCCATCTGCTCTGAGGACGGTCTACTGGTAGGCTTCTGCCAGCTGCTGGGCTGGTACCTCTGTCTTTACTTCTACCCCACCCTGTAGCCAGTCATCTCACACCTTATTATCTTAACTGGCTGTTCCTGCCACGTGACAGACTAAAACCTAAGGTGAGCTTTTAAAGTTTCTTTTTTTTTCCCCAACAAATGTTGTTTCCTTTCAGGGGGTTCCTTTAGAATCACAGAATCAAAACCCACCAAATAAAGAATCATTGGATTTTGAAAAGGGGAGAAGGATTTAGATATCCAACTCACTTCACATCAGTGGTAGGAACACTGAGGCCCAAGGGACTACATAGCTTTGAGCCACAGTTTCTCCATCTGTAAAGGAAGTTTCTGGGTTCCATGATCCCTGACACTCTTTCTAGGAGGCAGCTTGAAGGAGTGGAAAAAGCAAAGATTTGCTTGTCAAATGGAAAAATTCACTTCCAAGATCAGCTATTAATCCACTGGGGGGCATCTTGCAGGTCGCTGAGCCTCAGTTTCCTCATCTGGAAAATGGAGGTGATTAGATGGGCTAACACAGGGAAGCACGTCAGTCAGCGCCTGATGAGGCAACAGTCTAATAAATGAAAACCACTTGCCATCAAGTTGACTCTAAGTCATGGTGACTCCAGGTGTGTCAGAGTAGCACAGTGTTTTCAGTGGCTCATTTTTTCGTAGATCACCAGGCTTTTCTTTTGAGGCACCTCTGCATGGGCTTGAACCTCTGACTTTCTGGTTCACAGCCTAGCACATGAACTGTTTGCACCAGCTAGGAACACTGTCTAATAAATATCAGCTATTTTTGTTGGGCTATTAGAGATTACAAAATGTATTTTCTAGGAATTAGAGTATTCGTCCAGGTGACCTATGTAATAGTAGTTAAGACTATGGGTTCTGGAGCCAGATGGTGTGGGTTCAAATCCCAGCCCTGCCACTAAATGGCTGTGTGATTTTGGGCAACTTCACCATGTCTCAATTTCCTTATCTGTAAAATGGAACTAACAAAAGAATTTAACCTGCAGTAATGTTTAAAATATACCATACAACAGAGGTATTTAAAGTGTATAACTCAGTGGGGTTTTAGTACACTCCCAGAGTTGTGCAACCATCAGCACAATTAAGTTTAGAACATTTTCATCACATGGAAAAGAAACTGTGTACCCGTTAACAGTCACTCCCCAACCCACTGCCCCAGCCTCTGTCTCTATGGATTTGCCGGTTCAGGACACTTCATACAAATGGAACCAGACAATATGTGACCTTTTTGCCTGGCATTGTTCATTCAGCATAATGTTTTCCAGGCTCATGTTGTGGCATGTATCTATGCTCTACTCCTTTAAAAAAACAACCAAACACTTTTCAGAGTAGTTTTAGGTTTAGGAAAAATTCCGCAAAGTCCAGCGTGTTCCCATACATGCCCTCTCTCCTCTGTACACATCCTTCTATTACTAACACTGTGCATTAGCGTGGTGTGTTTGTGACAACTGATGAACGAGTAGTGATACATTAGGTTCACTGTGTGTCGCACAGCTCTGAGGGTTCTGACAAATGCACACTGTTGTGTGTCCACCGTTACGGTATGACACAGAACAGTTCCACTGCTGGAAGACACGGCTATGCTCCGTCTGTTCATCACCCCCTCCTCCTCCTGAACCCCTAGCAACCATTTGTCTTTTGTCTGTCTCTCTAGTTTTTCTTTTTCCAAAATGTTTTATAGTTGTTAAAGGAGCCCTGGTAGTGCAGTGGTTAAACACTTGGCTGCTAGCTGAAAGGTCAGCAGTTCAAGACCCCTAGCCACCCTGTAAGGGAAAGATGCGGCAGTCTGCTTCAGTGAAAATTACAGCCTTGGAAATCCTACAGGGCAGTTCTCCTCTGGCATGCTGGGTTGTTGTGTCAGAATAGACTTGACGGCAGGGTTTTTCTCTTTCAAGTAAAAAAAGCCAGTCCAAAAAAGCTACATGCAGTATGATTTCAATTATGAAAGAAACCCAGTGCTGTTAATTCTGATTCTTAGAGACCGTGTGGGCCAGAGTAGAACTGCCTAATAGGGTTTCCAATGCCATCAGTCTTTGCAGAGGCAGACTGCCACATTTTCTTCCATGGAATGGCTGGTTGGTTCAAACTGTCAACTCCTTGGTTAACTTAACCACCGTCCCTCCAGGACTCTTTCCTCTTTCACTTAGCAGAATGTATTTACATTTCCTCCATGCTTTTTCATAGCTTGAGAGCTTATTGTTTTTCATTGTCAAATAATATTTCATCAAATAGATAGATATAGCACATTTTATTATTCATCCATTGCTGGATATTTGGGTTGTTTCCCACTATTGGCTATTATAAATAGTGCCGCTATGAAGATTTGTGGAGAAGGACATCACGCTGGGTAAAGTAGGACAGCAAAAGAGAGGAAGACCTTCAAGCTGATGGGTTGACACAGTAGCTGCAAAAATGGGCTTAAGCACAAAACGATTGTGGGTGTGGTGCAAGACTGGGCAGTGTTGTTCTGTTGTTCGTAGAGTTGCTAGGAGCTGGAACTGACTATATAGCACCTAACAACAACATGAATATTTGTGTCCACGCTTCTACGCAGACTTAGGGACACCCAGAAGCAGACCTGCTGGCTCAAGTGGCACCTCTGTGTTAACTGTCTGAGGCACTTTCAGATGGCTTTCCTCAGCGTTTGCGGTGCTGGCATTTGCACCCACAGTGTATGAGGGGTCTGATGTCTCCACCTTCTCACCAACACTTGTTATTGTCTGCCTTTTGATCATGACTGTGCCAGCGGGTGTGACGTGGTATCTCACTGTGGTTCTGACTTGCATTTCCCTAGAGACACTGAACAACTTTTCATGTGATATTGTCCACTTAAATATCTTCTTTGGAGAAATGTCTGTTCAAAACATTGGTCCATTTTTTTAATTGGGTTATTTATTGTATGTACTTTTGTTATATTATCTACTATGCCAGCGTAACACTTAAGCATTTGATTGCACACCAAAAAGTTGGCAGTTTGAATCTATCAGCTGCTTCTTGGGATAAAGAGCTGGCAATTTCCATAAAGATCACAACCCAGAAAACCCTATGGGACAGTTCTTTTCTGTCATGTTGGGTCTTTGTGAGATGAAAAGCAACTTGACAGCACCTAACAGAACAACATTGTGTGATGTGCCGTGTTCTGGGGACCATGCCGTTGTCACACTGTATTCTCGCCAATATTCTGAGAGGTAGACAGATAGGACACTGAGGCTCAGAAACAGGAGCAGATTAACCAGTAAGCAAGGCGTGCACTGGCTTACATTAAACAAGGTGCACACAGGTTTACCAGTGTTTACTTGCTAATTTGTAGCAAACAATTTCACTTGTTTTGTGGGAAAAGCAGGTGACATTGTTCACTACAGGTCAGTAAGTATGAGCAAGTAAGCCTAAGAGTACCTGGCTTGTGGGTAATCTGGCCCTGTTGAGGGAAAGTGACCTATGCAAGGTCACTCTGCTCTGTAGAGACAAAACTGGAACCTGAAAGGAGAACCTGTGCTCATAAAACTTGCTGTCCCATCAGGAAACAGCCAACAGAGGGCTAAACAAAGACCAGGCAGTCATCAGCATCAAGAGAAAAACAGAATAGGTGACATGATGGCGAAAGGCTTGAAGGTGGAAGCAGACGACAACACAACTGCGGAGGGGAGGGGCACTCTGAGGAGCTGAAGTTTGAATGCAACTGATGGTAGTAAGTTGCTGGCCTTACAGCACTCTGTGGAAACGCTTCCAGAGAGAGGGCATGGCTAGTGCGCAGGCAGGAGCGAACCTGGCTTGTCTGAGGGCCAGAGGGAGGCTGTCTTGGATGGAAAGCTTGGGGTGAATTGGTGAGGGGCAGAGGGAAGAAGTGAGGTGCACACTCTTGGGCACTCTGGCTGGCCCCAGAGCAAGTCTGGCTTCATCAGCTCTGGAAGGTTCTGAAGGTAACAGGGCACTTGTGAGGGCAGGGATTCTTAAGCTCAGACCCAGCCATACCCACACCGGCCGTGGAGTCTTGGGCCCTCTCTCTGCACTCCAGATTTCACCTTCCCACTTGAAAATGGGGTGATGAGTATGGGAGGGACTGGGGTAGGCATTAAAGGAGCTAAGGCAGATAAGCACTGTACCTGACACATAGCAAAAAAAAAAAAAAACCAAATCTGTTCCTGTTGATGCTGACTTAGACAACCCCACGTGTAACAGAGTAGAACTGCACTCCATAGGATTTCCCTGGCTGTAACCTTTTTTTTTTTGAATTGTGCTTTTGTGGATTAGCTGTAATTTTTATGGAAGCATACTGCCAGGCCTTTCTTATGTGGTGCTGCTGGGTAGGTTCAAACTGCCTTCCATTAGGTTAGCAGTGAAGTGCAAACTTTGCACCATCTAGTGACCACTGATACGTACTAGGAGATCAACAAATGATTTGTTTCCTTGTAAACTCAGTGAGGACTGGCCTCTGGCTGCCCTTCCACAACTGACTCTCGCAGTCATTGCTGATATAAAATTAGTTGAACAATTAACCAGGAAGGGGTTATAACACCTACCTGTTTAGCTTCTGTGCTAAGATTCACTGCACGAATGAAGCCTCAGAGTACAGTCCTTACAGGCTCTGGAGTCAGAGAAGCCTGGGTTCCAGTGCTGTTTCAGTTATGCTGTGCAGGCCTGAGAGTGACTTGACCTCTCTCAGCCTCAGTCTACTTACCTGTAAAATGGACTTTGAGAGAGTTGTATGGAGGGTTAGATGAACAGATGCACTTCAAGCACAGAGCAGGGCCATCACAATCACTCAGGAGACTTGTGTGTTGTCGTTATGGTCCTGGGACAAGCTGAACCCCAGGCAGGATCCCTCCCGCTTGCCCAATCAGTTTGACTGCAGAGAAGCCCAGTGCCTGCAGTTTTTAAGCTCTCATTGCTCTGGTAAAGGCCCAGCTTCCTGGCCTGGGGAAACACCAGGTTGGGCTGGACTCCAGCAAGTGCCCTGTCATCTTGTTAAGTGAGGAATGAGGTCCTTCATCCCATAATTTAGTGACCTGGAGACTCTGGCTGAAGTAGGGATGACTATAAAAGCAGAGCTAGCTGGAGAATTTTTTTTTAAGTTTCTTTCCTCCTTTTATCAGGAAATTAGGGTAATTATCACAATTTCCATATCACCTCACCTCTGAAAAAGAGACTCTTGTTCTTTAGAGTGGATCTGAGCAACCAGCAATTCAGTCTGGCAACCAAAGACAGACTGCTCGGGGTGCCTGTGGCTGCAGCTGGTTAGAGCACCATGTGAAGAATGCCCTTCCCCGTGAGCCCCCGCCCCTCACCTGCGAGGTGTGCATCAGCAGCGTTAGTGCCTTGTCCAGAGTGCTGAAGGGCCACTGGGAGGCCAGCGGTCCGTGGAAACTGGTGAGGGCTGTGCACGCTCAGCACTGCCTCTGGACCCTCTTGTTTTGGCTTCTGATTTTCCTCTCTGGCCCCTCCCTTCTAATTTCCTAAAGCTACTCCACTACCCAAGGTCACACCCTGAATTCTTGCCATAAGCCAATCCTATACAGAGCCCTTGGTTGCAGAGGGTCTCAAGCTTGTGTCACAGCTCTCCCGAGGAAGAAACACATTGTACATAGTGTCCCAGCGAGGACAGAAAAAGAGCCAAACACCACCACAGGGTGTTTACATGTGCCAGGCACGTCCCTGTGTTCCCTCATTCGGTTCTCCTTAATAAGTGGGTACGAGCCATCTACCCAAGGACAAACAAGGAAGATGCTGAAGAATGTATCTGAGGTTACAGGCCAGCAAGGTGGCTCTGGGGCTGCACTCACAGGTGATTGAAACGAAGCTTTTAGTCTTAGTTAATATGATGCATGCTGATAGTCTCTTTTTTAGTTTTCTTTTTCAAAATGCAGATCACAACTCACTGAATTGATTTTCTAGCTCAGGAATAGGTCATACTCTGCTTAAAAAATCCAACAGTAACCACGACAGGACGAGGTCTTGAAGGCCCAGTGTCAGGGGCCCAGCTCCTGCCAGCCAACCTGCCCTTAGCTTCAGGATCGGCAGTGGTTCCCTACCCCCAGCCTCAAGACCCCCAGCTATCTCCTCTGCCCCTGCTCCCCTAGCTCCAGGACCCCAGCTTTCTCCCCTACAGTTTACAGAGGGAAACTCCCAGCTTCCCTCTCTTCTTCTCTTTTCCTTCAACCCCACAGGGCCATAAGCTTGAACCACCCAATCTCTCTCCCACATCCAAGCTGACAGCTCTGGTGCGGCCCAGGGGTCCCTTGTAACCCCTAGTCTTGCTAAAAGAGAGAGAGAGACAGCGAGCTGAAAGGGGAGCACCCACCCCTGTGCCTCTGTCAGAAAGTCATTATGATGCAGCCAGCACCCTCACTGCCTCCTCAGCTGCCCAGGAGGGGTTTCATTTCCGAAAGCCTGAGCTGGGGGTGGGAGGAGATTGCTCACAGATAGGGAGACACTTGATTCCTGCTCCTCAACAGCTGGCAGCTGAGATCCTTAACCCTTAGTGGAGCCAGTGGGCCTTGCCGTGGTGGAGGATGGCATCACTGCGAGGAGGAGGACCTGTTTAGGCACTTTATCAAAGAATAGTTCGTGTCATCCACATTTACTGCGTCATCATATTTAATCCACCCAACAGCCCCGGGGGCTTGTTCCTGCGATCACGCCCACCTTACAGATGAGGAAGCGGAGGCTCAGAGACACCAAGGACTTGCTCATAGTCCCAAGCATGTAAGTGTTGGGTGCAGATGGGGTGCAGGGAGAAGCAGGCTTTGTTTACGGAAGGAGGAGAGTCTTCAGGGTTCTGGGTGAGGAGCCAGTGGCCTCAGCACCTGGGAGATGTGGTTTACTCTGCGTCCTCCTGGGCTCCATGTGGACATCTGGAACTCCCAGCAGTCCCAGCCCCTTTGGCAAGGACTCTGCTCTCTCTCTCCTGCCCCAGTTCACCCCCATGCAAATGCCACTGGGTGGGTCTCATTCTGTTTCTTAGCCACACTGTGCCATGTTTAAGACGGCCGTATTGCTGTGGGACACCTAACGCACTGTGTCTCACTGCTGAGTTGAAATCTGCAGGTGTTTCCATCACACTTGACCCACCCATGCTAGGTGATGGCCACAGTCTGCCTCTAATGCCCTGCACTGTAACAACAGGCTGTTTTAATTACCGTAGATTTATAGCATGACCTGAAATCAGGAAATGTGAGTTCTTCTGCTTTGTTCTTCTTCAAGGCACATTTAGCTATTTGTGTCCTCTTGCCCTTCCATATAAATGTGAGGGTTGGTTTTTCTATTTGTGCAAAGAAGAAGGCTGTTGGAATTGTTTTCTCTCTCTTTTTTACAAAAATTTTTATTGTGATTAAGTGAAAGTTTACAACCCCAGTCAATTTTCCATATAAAATCCTGAGCATCTGCCTCTCTGCGACTCTATCTGCTCTCTGTTGGAATTCCGATGGAGATTACGTTGAATTTATAGATTGTTTTGGGTAGTCTTGACATCTTAACTATATTGAGCTTTTCAATCCATGAAAATGGTGTGTCCTATTTATTTAGGCCTTCTTTAAATTTCTTCTTGTAGTGTGTTACAGTTTTCTGTGTATCAGTCTTCTACCTCCCTGGTTAAATTTATTCCTAGGTACTTTAATCTTTTACATTCTCTTAGCAGTGATAATGTTTTCTTAGTTTCCCTATCAGCTTGCTTATTGCCAATGGATGTAAACCCGACTGATTTTTGTGTGTTGACCTTGTACCCTGTCACCTTGCTGAACTCATTTACTAGTTGTAATAGCTTTCTTGAGGATTCTTTGAGGTGTTCTATTTATAGGATCATGTTGTCTATGAAAAAGCATCAATTTACTCCCTCCTTTCTGATTTGGATACTCTCAAAGAACCAAACCAAAACCAAACTCACTGCTGTCAAGTTGACGCTGACTCATGGTGACTCTGTATATATGTATGTGTACATGTATGTTTATACATGGTTTAGTCTAATTGTTCTGGCCATGACTTCCAGAAAATGTTAAGAGTGGGCATCCTGATCTTGTTTTTAATCTTAATGAGAAGCCCTCAGTCTGCTTCTATGGACTATGAGATTAGTTGTGGGTTTTTCCTAAATGTTCTTTATCATACTGAAGATTTTTCCTTCTATTCCTAGCTTGTTAAATGTTTCTATCATGAAATGAATTTTTTCAAAAGCTTTTCTGCATTGACTGAGATGAACACGTGGTTCTTTTCCTTGTTCTGTTAAGGTGGTGTACTATGTTGATTGACTTTCGAATGTTGAAACGTTGCATTCCTAGGATAAAGCCCACTTGATTATGATACATAATCCTTTCAATTACTATTTTTTAAATTGGATATGCTAGTTAAAATGTTTACCCCATCTCCATTCATTATTGATATTGGCCTGTAATTTTCTTGTCATCTCTTTGGCTACGGTATGAGAATATCATTTGCCTCGTAGAATGAGTTGATGTTTCTTCCTCTTGTATCTTTTGGAAAAGCTTTTGATAGAATTTCCCAGTGAAGCTATCTGGTCCAGGACTTTTGTTTGCAGGGAGATTTTCAATTACCCAGTCAATTGCTTCATTTGTTACTGATCTGTTGAGACTCACTATTTTTTCTTTACTCAGTGCAGGAAGTTTATGTGATTCAAGTAATCTGTCCATTTCCTCTAGGTTATCTAATTTGTTGGTATAAATTGGTCACAGTATTTCCTTCAAATCCTTTTAATTTCTGTAGTATCAGTTGTAATGCTCTAATTTATTTCTAATTTTAAATATTTGCAGCTTCTCTGTCTTTTTATCAGTCTAGCCAAAGATTTGTTGGTTTCATTGATTGTTCTGGATTGAGTTAGGTCCCCAACAAATGTGTGTCAACTCGGCTAGGCCATGATTTCCAGTACTATGATGGTCTATCATTTTTTGTCTGATATGATTTTCCTATGTGTTGAAAATCGTACCTCTATGATGTGAATGATGCAGGATTACAGGTGGTTATATTAATGAGATGTGACTCAGTCTACAATAGCAGCTTGTATCTTCAGTCACCAAGAAACATCTGTAATACAGCGCATCCTTTGGACTCAGGGGCCCTCCACTGAGAAGTTCCTAGACCAGGGTGAAATTGATGACAAGGATCTTCCCCCAGAGCTAACAAAGAAAGGCTCCCCCTGGAGCTGGCATCTTGAATTTGGATTTCTAGCCTCCTAGACTCTGACAGAATAAATTTCTTTGTTACAGCCATCCACTTGTGATATTTCTGTTACAGCAGCACTAGATAACTAAGACATTGTTGTTTTCTAAAAGACAACTTTTGGTTTTGTTGATTCTGTATTGCTTTTCTATTCTCTATTTCACTTATTTCTGTGCTGATGTTTATTATTTCCTTTCTATTGGTAGCTTTGAGCCTAGTCTTGCTCTTCCTTTTGTAATTATCCAAGTTGTAGAGTTCAGTTATTGATTTGGGATCTTTCTTCTTTTTTTAATGTAGGCATTTATTATTATTATACCATCTTTGCTTTATCCTATAGGTTTTGGCATGTTGTGCTTTTATTCTTGTTCAGCTGCATCTTATTCCACCCTCCTGTGCTTCCTTTATGTTTGCAACTGTATTGTAAGTTAGAAGTTATTTCCAAATACAAAGTTTTAAAAATATGAGTTAATTTCTAAATACCTGGAAGTTTTGTTATTGAATTTAATTCTTTGTGGTCAAGAGGACATATTCACACAATTTTCATCTTAAATTTATTGGAAACTATTTTATGGTCCATATATTTTTAACGGCTTGAATTGTTAAAGGTGTACTAGGTAACCATGACATGGTCCCATGAAAGTATGTGATTGGCTTGTTTGAATAATTTCTTGTGCTGTCAGGAAATTGATGCTCACCACTCAAGGATAAGTATACAACATGCTTGGTAGCTATAATGACAAAGACTGTTGGGCTAAAGGATCTTATCCATGTGAGCATAATAGGGAGAGAAACTTGCAGTTAGCCCATTTGAGGTCATCTCAGCTGTGATCCAGCTACCATGGCATACATAATATTGGGCTTTAATTTTAGGCCTTGTACTACACTCGTAGAAACCATGGTGGCATAGTGGTTAAGTGCTAACCAAAAGGTCAGAAGTCTGAATTCACCAGGCCCTCCTTGGAAACTCTATGGGCCAGTTCCACTCTGTCCTATAGGGTTGCTATGAATCAGAATCAACTCAAAGGCAGTGGATTTTAACAGGTTACCACAATTACCTCCCCAAATTCCTTGTTGCCTTTTGCAGACATCCCTTGTCATCCCCAGCTGAAGGCAACCATGTATCTGCTTTTCTGTCCTTACAGTTTTGTCAAGGATAATTTTTAAGCCTACTAGAAAGGCACTAGATTAGCCTTTACTTTGGGATTACTAAATCCTTCTCCTGCGTTAGAGCTTCTTGGAGGCCTCTACTATAGAGTGCAGGTGTTTAACAAGGTCTCTCCATTCTGGCTGATGGGAACGCAAGTGTTCCCCACCCCTATGTAAGCTTCAGTAATTTCTTGATTTACAGCTTCTCTGTAACTGTTCTTTACTAGGTCTCATGGAACCAAACCTTGAACTTGTGCAGCTTAGTATTTAGCCAGAGGCTCAGAGATCGCTATGCAGATTTCTAGAACTCTCTCTCTGCATAGTCCCCTCTGGCACTCTGCCTAAGAAATTTTGTACACTCCTGACTCCCTTAACTCGGATCTCTGCCTCCTCCATTTAGTGACACTGCCATGTTCCGCTTGAATTCTCCTTCCCTGGACTCTGAGCCATAAGGTGTCTCCAGCAGAAAGTCAGGGTGATTGTAGAACTCACTGTTTCTCTTCTCTTCCATCCCACAAACCTGTGCTGTCTCTTGCTCAATGCCTGAAAATGATTTCATGTTTTGTCCAGGGTTACTTGTGGCAGAAGAATCACTCCAATATGTTACTCCAACATATATCCAAAGCAAAATTCAGTCCGTCTCTTTTTTATTTCATATTCTTTTTCCTTGCTTGTGTTTTTTATTTATTTCAACATTTGGAATGTACTTATAGTCTGTGACTGACAATTTCAATATCCTAAGTCTTGGATGGCTGATTTTAATATTGATACCTGTTTTAATTTCAGCCGTGCTTTAAACTTTGGATCATAAACTGGACTTCCCTCTGTGAAAATCCTATAAGGTCTAGTTTGAGCACGTAAACCTCCAGACAGGATGTGTGTTTGTTTCTGTTCCTGGAGGGCTAGTGACCACTGGCTTGGGGTTCCTTAGACCTTATAGACTACATATGCATGTAAGTTCCAAATCTCCAGGAAAGTACTCTAGAGTTATAATTCTGAGAAGTGCTTTGTGTATGTCTCCTTTTTCATGAAGCAATTTTTCCCCTTTATCTTTCATTAAGACTCTTCGTTTTCATTTCTAGCAAAGTATCAGTTTTGTGTTTCACTACATGTAAGACAAAGGTTCATGACTTTCCTGAGTGTCTGGCAGCTCCCCATCATGCCTGGCTTATAAATACTGTTGGGGCATTGTTAGGAGGTGAAGGCTAGTCAGCTTCTCCTTCTCCTTTTCTCCTCCTCCCCAGAGAACCACGGGACTACGTAGCATTGGCCAGTCACCGGAGTCCCCAGTTAGTGCAGATCATCACTGCTAACTGAAAGGTTGGAGGTTCAAGTCCATCCAGGGGCACCTTGGAAGAAAGGCCTGGCAATCCACTTTTATAAAATTAGCCATTGAAAACCATATGGAGCACAGTTCTACTCTTGACAGACATGAATCAGGATTAACCTGATGACAACTGGTGGTTCAGACACTCACTGGTCCCATTACACCAATGGGAGGCACCCATGCTCATGTGTGGCTCTTTCTTGTCCCTTTTCTGGGGTCATAGACATACTTGGTGGGGCCAGAACTGCCCTTTAGAGACAGGCCTGTGCTCCTGGTCTGTGTGGATGTTGACTTGCCCATGGGTCATGAGTCATGGCAAGAGATCAGAAACCTCATTTCAGGCTCAGGCCACTCCAGGCCTTGACCAGAGTCCTGCCTTAGGGGGTTCAGATGTCTGCATGGGTGAGGTGGGAGCTGTTTCCCCTTGCCTTCCTGTCCTCAGTGTACTTGTGCCCTAGAGGGAAGGTAGGGAGAGTAGTTGAGATACCCAGGACCAACCACGAATAGCAGAGCCCTTAAATATCAAATGATGCAGACTTACGAACACACCAGGCCATTTCAAATCTATTTCCGGGGGGGAGGGTATAATTCAAAAAATGTATATGAAGAGAACAATTTAAAACATTAAAATAAAAATTAAACCTTGAAAACTTTCTAGACTGAAAAAACTTATTTTACAACGGTAACTACACGCAGTTAAATGTACAAAAAGTAGAGTGCTGACCATCTGCAGATCCAGGCCTGAGCTCTTCCGGCTCCGAGACCGGGCTGACCCTTCTGAGCTCTCGCTCTGCTCCTAGGAAACGGCTCTCAACGGCTCCAGGCATCTGAGCTCAGAGCTGCAGGCCGAGAGCTGGGCCACACTGCCCCTGTCTGTGCTACCAGGGAGCCAGCCATCTCCAGGGCCAGTGGGACTGGTAAGAACTCCTCAGGCCTGTTGTCAAGGAAGGATATTTATCTATCAGAGGGCACTGGTGTTGGGCTGAGTGGGGATGTTAGGGCAACATGGTAGCCACAGGGCTCTAGCTTTCCAGGTGCCACTGAAGGGTCCCTGGGGTGGCCTCTTTGTCCCTACCTGTGTCTTCAGTCCTCTCTACATTCTGTCCCTCCCTTGCCCTCTCCCCTCTTCCTCTCCCGCTCACTCCTTTCTCGTGGTTTCTGTTTTGGTGTCTCTTTGCCACTTCTCCCATCTGTTCTGCTCTCCTCTTTCTGTCTCCCTCATCCCTCTTCTTAATCTAGCCCCCTTCTCCACTTGGGTCAGAACCTTCCTACCCAGTGAAGGGTAGGAGGATATGATGCAGTTCCATGAGGCTTCTCTAGAAGTTAATTTATCACTGATCTTGGACCGTTAGAGCAAGAGCCCTTAAACTCAACCAGCTACAGAGAAAGCCCTAAGTTTGGGGGAACCCAATTTCCAAGGGCTTAGCCTAGAACAGGGCAGTTGGGAACCTCAGGCCTTGTATGAACAAGACCTAGCCATGCCTGCCCCAGCCTACAGTGGCCTCACCCAGATGCTGGATCCAGCTTGTTTATTACACAGAGGTTGGGAAGGTAAGCAGGAGGCTAGGGAGGTGAGAAGAAGGGAGAAGAGCAACGTCCAGGCCTCTGGCCTGGTGCTCTCAGTGTCTGGCAGAGGCTGTGTCACTTCTTAGAGGGCTGTTTCTTCCCGCCAGCTATCTTCTTACTCCCCCTCCTGGCTCTGCTGACAGGATGCAGGTCTATTTCAGGATCCTTTACTCTAAATATCAAAATAGAGAGAGGCAAATGCTGCGGAGGGAGGTGGGGGTGAGGGTAGGGGTGGAGGGCTGCAGGCCCGAGCTGAAGTTGGAGTCCTGCCCTGGGCCCAGCCCAGGTCTCTGGGTCCCTCTGTCTGGTACACACGATGCTGCCTGGCTTCTTTTCTGACCCTGGGGTAGCACCTGTGACTTTCTAGATTCTTGTGGCTTTGCTTTTCTATCTTGATGAGGAATGTGGGAGCTCACAGGGTCATACTTTGCTTCACAGCTAATACCACTGCTTTACTGCATTTTTGACAGTTCTAGCTAGTTTCTTCAGGCACCCTCCAGAGGATGGGTCTGGGCTGTGGGGTTGGGATATCTGCTATAAAAGGGCCTCTATCTACACCCCAGCCACTGCCACTAGCTCTAGTGAGCAGACCCAATGCTGGCTGGACCATGCGCATTAGAGAGCAAGAGTGTATGCAAGTGACTGAGCCCTGGGCAGAGTGACTTGCTCAAGGCCATACCAGCAGCCACGTCAGTGGTGGCAGGGCCAGGGCGCTGATGTTAGTGACATCTATTCTGCTGACCAGGTTTGGGGGAATACCTACTTCTTCTCTGCATCTGAAGAGGAGTCCTTCTCCATCTTGTCACCCAGGGTCAACGAGGAGACACTTCCTTCCAAATCATCAGAGAGGGTTCCCTTGGACGCTTCGGAGTCCAGTAGGTTCTGGTCAGAGACTGGTACACTGCAGGGAGCCAGGGTGAGGGGTAGTGAGAAGCAGTGCCGAGCAGCAGCACAACCGGAGGGCCCAGAACTGGGGGCGCCAGGCGTCAAGCAGCTCTGGCCCAGCCCAGTCCCCGTGATTCTCACATTCCTAAAGGCAAGAAGGAGTCCTGGGTGGTACAAATGGTTAACACATTTGGTTGCTAACTGAGAGGTTGGTGGTTCTAGTCTACCCAGAGGCACCTTGGAAGAAAGGCTTGATTTACTTCTGAAAAATCAACCACTGAAAACCCTATGGGGCACTGTCCTATCCTGACACACATGGGGTCACCATGAGTTGACATCAACTGGTTTTCTTTTCTTTCTTTTGATAGAGATGAAAAGGGTCCAAGTACTTTTCCTCCCAAGGGCTGGAGATGGCAGGATCTAACCACCTAGGAGGCCTGGGGGTTTGCTTCCCCGGCTTCTCTCCCAGCCTGGACTCGCCCCATTCAATGTGCTAGATACAGGCGTGACAGGGGTTAGAAAGAGGGCCAGGAGGACTGAACTCCGGAAACCAGCCATCAGGAGGGGCCTCTCCACCTACACCCCACTGACTCTGCCACGCACGTTTTCTAGGTGTAAGATGTTTTGGAGTACAACACAGCCCTGGTGAAGAGGCAGCTGAAGGACTTCTGCCCCTGCTACAGACAAGGGCACTGATACCTGCAGATACGTGGGGCTTGTTCAAGGCCACCTAGTGTGCTTGTGGCAGGGACAGGACTTGCTCATCAGTCATCGTTCATTCAGTCCGCGCTCACGGAGCTCTGCTCGGCCTGGCCCTGCGAGGCCCTGTCCCCCAGGGCTGTGACGGGCTGGTGGCGGAGGTGTGCGGGGAGGTGGCATCCCAGCCACGTTCTGAAGCAAGGTGGCCCCCATGCCAAAGAATTAAATGTGCAGTGTGAGCCACCCGGACTGAGGCTGGGCTTGGCCCAGGAGGGACTGTGGAGAGGTTGTCCAGGCAGTGGCCAGCCTCACAAAGGCTTTGAGCAAGAAACAGTGTGGTAGTCCTGTTTAAATCTCCACTGCCTTCAAAGACCAAACAAGGGGACAACAAATGACTTGCTCCTGGTTAAGGCCTTTCATGGCCAACATGAGACACCCGAGGCCCCTTCCATTCTCTTTAGGGTGTTAGAAAAATTTTCAAATAAGAATGAAGAAATACCAAAACAAGACCACAGAATCTGGGTATATTCATAGTATTTGCATTTAGCAAACTAAGGTTCCTTCAGGCCTCACCCATGCCTCTCAAAGGGAGGCACAGTTAAAGCTGAAACAGCACTTTTAAATACCTTATTTGCAGATGAAGGGGCCCTTAGAGAAGATGGGGACTTCAGGTCACAGGTGTGTGAGACATCAGCGCTGAGCCCAGCGGCAACTGCTTCAGTCTGCCCTACTCCCAGAGAGCAGGGGTAGAGGCAGAGGTACAGGGGCCAGGCTGAGAGGCCTCCAGGCAGAGCTACCCAGAGGGAGTGGAGAAAGATCTGGGGTATCTGATCTGGCATTGGGTGCTTGGGGAATACAGGAAAAGTGCCAGACAGAAGCAGATTCCCATATCCCCCTGGACATTTCATTCATTCATTCATACAGAAAGAGCTGACTGAGCACCCCGTCCCTGAGTTAGGCTCTGAAGATGCAAGGGTGAAATGAGAAAGGCCTAGGGAGGTAGCTTCTAGGGTGGTCTCCCCTCGGCCGAAGAAGGATGCTGCCCAGCAACTGACAAACAGGAGGTTGGTTATGCAGTGTCATGGACTGGGGGAAAGGAGACTTGAGACTTAGACGGCTGGGGAAGTGGCTGGGGCTGGGAACTTGAGACCTAGGCTCTGAAATAGCCACCTCTTTGGCAAAAGGACCTCTTCTAGATGGGGCCTGACTTGGAGAAAGAAGAAAAGGAAAAGTGAGTTCAGGGCTTTGGAGCCCTCTCAGTGCAAGTGTGAGAAGAGGTAAGGCTTTTATAGCCTGGACTACTTCCTTACCTGGGTGAGGGCACAAGGCTGGGCACAGAACCACAGAGAAGGAGAACTGCCTCCCTCAGCATGTGCACACATACACTGCTCTGCATTGGCTAGTACTTGGGGGGGGGGTACATTGGGATCAGACCACTCTATGAAAACTCACAAGGAAATGTGAACTTAACTCACAGGCTAGAACTCAGACTTCTGATGGAATGCTGACCTCCTGGTCAGTTGTCTGCCAAGTCCAGCTGACCACTGTCCCCAGGGTCTTAGAGGCAGTGGAATGTGATACTACATAACTTATGAGTTAGGTCATAAAAGGCAAAACAGTGTTTACAGGCCCATCCTGAGAGCCCTCCCCTCTTTGAGCCTTAGGCCTTGGGATCTCAAGGAGTCTTTTTCTTCACCTTTGAGCATCTGCCCTTACCGACATCCATAGGCTCTATGAAGTGCTCTGTGATTTGGGAGCTGTTTTGTGTGACCTCTACTGGTTCCCAAGGGGTAGAATTCCGATAACCTCATCAGGTCAGGCAGACATTTAGACAAGGCCCGGCTCATGGGCACCTGGACGCCCAGAAAACTGAGAGGCCTGTATGGCAGTGGGGACCTGCCCGGACTTGGTGCTGTGGGGGGCAATCACAGACAACCACATGCCTTCATGTAGATAATGCTTATCACACATGCTTGGTCACTGCTTTTTGGTTTACAAAGGACTTCAACAAACACAACATCCTAAGATCCTCACCAGACCCCTGTGAGGTAAGTACAGTCGTCCTCATTTTAAGGGTGAGGAAATTCTGGATTTGGGAGGCAGACTGAGGAGCCCAAGATCACGCAGGTAGTAAAGAGCAGAACAGGCACTTCACGTCTTGTGACCCTGATTTTCGCTGCACCACACCGCCTGGCGCCAGACATTGTACAATCTGCTCAACACAATGATAGCAGCTAGTTGAAAAACCTAAGATCAGAGGCCTAGGGACAGGCTGTAGCCAGCACCGTGTCTCCGTGTATAAAGGCTACAATCACTCCGTGAGTGATCGCGGTCTAAGCGGCCTGGCTGGTGTAGAGAGCAGAAGCAGGGCTGGAATTTCACACTGCACCGGGGCTGGGGAGCGGCAGGGCAGAGGGCAAGACACAGCGGCCCTGCTGCTCACACCTGGTCTCCATCAGTTCTCCAGCAGAAACCAGCACTGTGCAAGGAATCCCGAGTCTCTGTCTTCCCAAGTTTAGGACCCAGACAAACCAACATGACCTTGTTCACCCACTGGGTCCCTGTTCCCGTTCTGCCCTGCCCACCTGCAAAATCCTCTCAATGCCAGTTTTGACTACGCGCGCCGCAGCCCAGGCTGTCCTCTGCTATCTCTGTCCCCCACCTCTCTCTTCTTTGCCTCCACCGGCTGCCCCCTGCGCCCCTCCCACAGGCTAAGACGTCTTGCCATTTCTCCCTATACAAACATCCCTCATTTCCAGGGATTTCCTGTTTTACCTAAATTTGTAGTCATCTGGAAGGAAGTAGCCCATCTTGCAATCATTTTGAACCCGGAAGATCTGTTTCAGAAGGTTCTGTTTGCTGAAGCCATATCCATTCACCACGCAGCCTCCAAAAAGGAGCTTCCCCCCAGCAAACATCTGTTGACAGACAGGAAGGAAACGGAGGGGAGGCCCTCAGCACGTCACGTGAAATAATACGGCAGGTAACTTCTGACACGCAGAGGCCACGGGCCTCGCAGAGCTTGGGCTGGAACTTAGTCTTCTGGTGGCCAGGGATGGGGTGCTGCCTGCCTGAGTGGCCCAGTGATATGTGACTGAGCCTGGTTCCCAGGCAGGCACCCAACTCAGAGCAGAGCCCCACCCTCTCAGTCCCCACCCACCCTGCACTCCCACCCCCATGGGCACTTCACTCAGCCCTCCCAGCCTGCTGGGCCCTGAAGGGTATCTCCCTGTTCAGAGGCTCCACCCACTGCCCACAGCTGTCCAACCTGCTCTGCTTCTCGCCCCACGTAGCTGTGTGCACACTCAGACCTCCTCTGGGGAGGGCAGACACACTCCACTGTACCCTCATCTTCCACGTGCCAGTCCCCAACAATCAGTGAACTGTCCAAAAGGACACTCATCATAGTGCTATTTGTTACAGGGAAAGGGAGGGGAAGTTGGAAACAACCTAAATGTCCTACACGGAGAGCAGGGACACACAAAAACAGTGGCAGGCCACCCTGCAGTCACTAAAACTCAGCTGCCACAAATGACTGACAGACCTGGGGAAACGCTCATGATGTCATTTCGGTTAACCCTAAACCACAGGTGAAGAAAAAGGCTGCAAAGCCTGACACCAAATTGTGCACAGGGGACCTGTGCTTGTACTCTCTGTGTTCTACGATGACTTCCTAAATTGTATTTTCCAAGGGTTCTCTAGTGAATACATAATTTTTTTTCACAGTAACTGTTTTTGGTGTAACCAAATCCCAAACACCAAACCAACTGCATTGAGTCGACTCTGACTCATGACGACTCCATGTGTGTCGAGCAGAACTGCTTCAAGGCTGTGACCTTCAGAAGCAAATCATCAGGCTTGCTTTCCCAGGAGCCTCTCTGGGTGGATTCAAACAGCCAGCCTTCAGTTAGTGCTTACCTGTTTGCCCTACCTGGGGGCTCCTGCTTTTAGTGTACAGCTTGTTTTAAAACAACTCTGCGGTTGGTGACCCCAGATGAGTCCTTCCCCTCTCCTGCCTCTGGGTGGGTGGGGAGCAGATCCCAAAGCCCACCCGCCCTCACTGCCCCTCTCTTCCTCAGTTCCCCCCATCCGCAGCTGGGCTCACCAGAACCATGCCCTGCACCACCGCATACTTCTTCACCAGCAGAGGCGGGTCGTTCTGCAGGGGGCTGTCCAGGTCGTACCGCAGCAGGCGGTAGGGGTCGTGCCGGCACTGCCAAGACAGAATGTCGTGCTATTCACCCACGCCAAGAAATTGTGTTGTTGTTAGTTTGCATCCAGTGGATCCCTGTGCCAAGAAGACTCCCTTGGCTTCCCGGATTCTCGGCCAGATGGGGACCCATCGGAGTCCTGGAGCCCTGGAGTCCCCTGCTCACTCCTGCCCGAGGGGCTGTTCTGCTCACACACGTACTCCTCTGTGATAAGCTCACTGTCTCCAGAGGCAGTGGTCCACTGAGAGCCCTCCACTGGTGAAGGTCATCATTAACACCTCCCACCATTTTATGGGGTTCACAGAACATGACCGCTCCTTCTGTCCTGAGATAAGCCCTTGGGAGATTTGAAGATGAAAACCATGGTCCTGGTATACTCAAATCTACTTCTCACAGGCTAAGGGATTCCTCCTCCCACTACCCCAGGCTAGCTGTCCCTCTGGATACCTGTAGGCATTAGATTCAGTGCAGGGCTGAAACTGTCTCCAAACCTCAATCCAAACTAAAGCTGGTCTGTTTCACCTCCTTCACTCTGGATGCTATGGATCCATTAATGCAGCTGATGTAATGTTTCTTCAGTTTTAATCTGCTTTTTATCATGCGCCACTAGCCACCCTGCTGAGTCACACTAACCTTTCAATTAAAAATGAGACATCTAGAGTGGTGTCTGGGGTCTTAAAGGCTAGCAAGCAGCCATCTAAGATGCATCAATTGGTCCCAACTCACCTGGATCAAAGAAGAATGAAGAACATCAAAGATACAAGGAAAATATTAGCCCAAGAGGCAAGAGGGGCCACATAGACCAGATATTCCATTAGTCTGTGGTACCTAGCCATCACAGTGACAGCCCTGCCAGTGAAGAAACAGAACAGAGGGACCCTGAAGGACCAGCAGAAGAAAAGAGCAGACTTAATGGTCTGACTAGGACTGGAGGAATCCCAGAAGACATGGCCCCCACACTTCCTGTTAGCCTAGAAATAAAACCTTTCCCAAAGCCAACACTTCAGACAACAAAAGAGAATGGACTGTAAGACATAAAATGCCTCTCATGAAGAGTGTGCTTCTTAGTTCAAGTAGATACATAAAAGTACATTGGCAGCTCCCCTACAGAGGTGAATGAGAAGGCACGAAACGGGCAGGAGCTGACTGAATAGGCACAGGAAATCTAGGGTAGAAAGGAACAAAGTGCAGTCACATTACAGGGAAAGCAGCTAGGGTCCCCAAACAACGTGTGTACAAATTTTTGTATGAGAAACTAACTTGAGCTGTAAACTTTCACCTCAAGCACAGTTTATCAAAAGGGGGTGCACCCAGAATGGTTCCCAGTGCTCAGGCTTTCAAGGTAAGAGAATGTTGGGGAGCATTTCTGCCCTAACAGTGGGACACAAGTCAGGCTGAGAGCAGACACCACTTCTAGCCTTGGCGCCCGTCACTTCTGCCACTCAGAACTTCATCTGCTCCACCCTCTTTGCCAGGTTTTGTCCCCATTTGTGCTATCTGTGCAGTGCTCAGTACCCAGGAATTCCCATTGTTTAGGGACAATTAGGAGCAAAACAGCTAAGAGCCTAGCATCAATTCGAAGTCCCATGTGGTGAGAACTAGGTCTGTCTTATACACTGATGAGCACAGACTAGGTCTGAAACAAGTGTTCACGGAATTGAACGAAATCAGAAGTAGACCCCAGATAGCAAACATGGCTTTGATGTGTGAGACTAGTGAAAGGTCTTGTGACTGGCTTTGTGCTGATTTAGAATGACAGTAAGTGGGTTGTTAGTGTCTAATCAGAGGGGTCACAAATCCAGAGCTCCTGGCACTGGTAGGAGAACTAAAAGATGTTACTGTATGGATAGAAAGGTCATGTGTCCACAATGGTGTCCTCTGCCTCAGTTAATCCAGGGACGCAGCCACTCATGATTTGTGGTAGCATGCCAAGGACGACTCCTGACTCCAAGGATTAAGACCTGAGACTTAGGGATGATTGTGCTCAGGCACAAGGGCAAGATGGGGTTACAGATACCCTGTTCACCCCTTGGGCCCTTGACTCTCTCGGGACATTAACCACAAGTTGCTGTAGTTTAATCAGCCCTTTCTCCTGCACCAGCCTTTGCCCAGGCTCTGGCTTCTTCCAGAAACACTTAGTGCCTTGCCAAATTTCATCCTCTCTGGGACCCTTGGGCCCTGTGGGAGATGACAGGCACACTGGCTCTTGCAGTGTTTGGAGCTACCCTCCTCGTGTGAGGGCATGTGGAACGTGTCCCCCACCTTGCCGGAAGCAACTCCAGGCCTGGTCCCTCCAGGCATGCCTGTGTGTGAGTCAGCTGTGGGGCCCAGGGCCTGCCGAGGCCCAGGTCACAGTGGGCACTCAGGGATTGCATGCAAGCTCAGACCATGCCTCCAAGGCGGTGGGGAACACAGTCTCTGCTCTAAATTTTCACACAAGTGAGTCATCACAACTGCGACAGGTGCTCTGGAAGAAACAGACAACTTGGAGACCATGTCTCAGGATCAGGCAAGGTGCTTACCTTGATGTGGTGAGTCAGCCTAGGATGGAAGGGGGAGGAGGAGATGCAGAGGAGGGGTGGGGCGTTCCGACAGGAGCAAGTGTGTGAGCAAAGGCTGAGCAGAAAAGCAGCCAAAAGGTCAGAGGGGTAGCCTTTCCCCCAGATGCCAAACCACTCCTGGCCCTGTGGGATCTTTCCCTGGGTTTCTTCCCCAGCCTGATCCCTTCTGGGGCCTCCCCAGCGGCCTTGACCAACCTGGATGCAGGGTGAGGCGCGGCCCTGCTGCTGGTGACTGTAGAGGGTATCCAGCACCCACTGGAGCTGGGCTGTTCTGATCGGGTCCTGGACTGATACAATACCAAACACCAGCACCTGGTTGGGGTCACGGGGTGCTGATAAGAAGCGCTCCAGTTCCACATCAGACACGAGGGGTGCCTTCACAACACACTTGCAGCCGGCCCGGGTATCTTCCTTGCGGATGAGCCTCCGCAGTACCAGTGGGCAGTCACGGGGTGAGGCTGCCCAGGCAGCAGGGCTGCGGGCCACCTGGGCTTTGGCCCTGCAAGGAGAGGATGGGGTGGTGCTCAGTGGACAGGCCTTGCACTGCCCAGACTAAGGAGGGCCCCCTGAGGAGTCCAGCTACAGGCAGGCTCTTCGGCGGCCTCCATACCAATGAGCAGAGCAGCTGACCACAGATGGATGCCCTGACCACTCTGGGCCTCAGTGTCCTCAGGTGACCATTCTGGGCCTTGGTGACCTCAGGCAGGAAAAAAAAAAGCTATATATTCATCCATCCATTTATTGAACCAAAATTTCAGTCATTCTTAACTCCTGTTTCTCTCATACCCACATCCTTTCCCAGCCATCAGCAAACCTGTCAGCAATCTGACCACTGGTCCTAGGTCCTATCCTCCACCCCTACCAATTAGCTCCAGACCTCCAGTCCATCTTGCCTACATGCCTGCTGGTACCATCGAATGGGTCCTCTGTTTCCTTCCTTGGCCCCTCTCCGCTCTGCTCTCCACCCGCAGAGGGATCCTATCCAACCCAAGTCAGGTCACATCAATCCTCTCCCAGAAACTCACCAGAGGATTTCCATCTTTTTCAAAATAAAAGTCCAAGTCCCTCTGATGGCCTTCAAAGACGGCCATGATCTCCTTATACCGTCTCAAGCCCCTGACCACTCTTGTTCTTCTCTGGCTGTTTGCACATTTGCCCGGCATTTTCCTACCTTGCTGACCTCTTTGCTTATCATCTAACCTTAAGACCTTTGCTTTTGTTCTTCCTTCTCTTTGGCAAACTCTCACCTAGACAGCCACACAACTCAGTGTCTCTCATCCTTTGTGTCTTTCTTCAAATGCAGCCTTCTAAGCAAGGCCACTCTGACCATCTTGTTTGGCACTGTATGCTTCCACCTCCAGTACCTTCCCTTTCCCTGCTTTATTTTTCTCCACAGCATTGTTCACTATCTCATACTTTATCTACATTTTTATTTTGATGATTTTACTTCTCCCTCTCACTAGAACATAAACTCCATGAGTTTGTGAATTTGGAGTAAACAGAAGCACTTGGCAAACAGTAAAGATTCACAAATATTTATTGAGCACCTTCTATGTAGCAGTCACTGTACTGAGTTCTCGGGAGCTGAAGCTTGTATTTAGCTGGTGATAACTAGTTGCTATCGAGTCTATTCCAACTGATAGTGACCTGCACCACTTAAACATAAAGTATAGCTATGGTCTTATTTTTATCTACCACTTTATATAAGGTTTATCATTTTACATCATTCACAGTCCTTGGATTAAACATTGCCTTAATTAATTTTGCCAGTGACTCAGTAGCTTGGGTTAGGCAGAAACTATTATCATCACATTAAGGTCAGAAAACAAAAGTGTCCCCCACCAAGTAAATGGGTTGCCCAAGTTCACGCACTAATTAAGTGGCAAAGGCTAGGATTAGAGACCAGGTAATCCTAAAATAAGAGTAACATGAGTAATTCACTGCTTCTTTTTCAGTGGCTACTTAATACTAATAAATACTTGCTGAATCGACTTGTTAAGAACATCTTTTGTTCCTAGAACCTGTACATCTTGGGGGAGGAGGGGTCAGATCTACTAATTACAACTTATACCATGATAACCTAAAAATGGATTAAAAATTTAAATATGGGAAAATTGAACCACAAAAGCTTCAGTAAAAATATGAGAAAATTATAATCTTGAAGCCAATAAAGCCTTTATAACCAGGATTCAAAAGCCCTGAGGTCATAATAATAAAAAAATAGATATACTAAAACCAAAGACATTACAATAAAACTACAGGTCAATGTCTCTTATGAATATAGATGCAAAAATCCTCAACAAAATACTAGCAAACAGACTCCAACAACATATTAAAAGAGTCATGCACCATGACTGAGTAGGATTTATTCCACAAATGCAGAGATGCTTCAGCATTAGAAAATCAACCAACATAATGCACTACATCAACAGAACAAAGGAAATGAATCACATGATCATCTCTGTGAATGCAGATAAAGCCTTTGATAATATCTAGTAGCCCTTCTTGATAAAAACTCTAACAAATATTGTAATAGAAAGGAAATTTCTCAATATGATTTAGGGTATATGTGAAAAACCAACAGCCAACTTTATACTTAATGAAGAAAGACTGAGAGCTTTCCTCTTGAAATTAGGAACAAGATAAGGGTGTCTGTTCTCACCATTTCTATTCAATATTGTATTAGAAATCTTAGCTAGAGTGATAAGACAAGAGAAAGAAACAAAAGGTATCCAGATTAGAAAAGAAAAAGTAAAATTATTCGTGGATGACACGAATTTTCTATACATGGAAAATTCCAAAAAGTACACAAGAAAAACTTCCAGGACTAATACAGGAATTTAGCAAAGTTGCAGGGTACAAGATCAACAACAAGAAATCAGCTGGATTTCTATACAATAGTAATGAAAAATGCAAGTGGACAATTAGGGAAACAATTTCATTCACAGTAGTATCAAAAAGAATAAAAATACATACAAATAAATTTAACCAGGGATGTGAAGGATTTATACAACGAAAATTATAAAACACCACAGAAGGAGAGCAAGTCATTGCCACTGAGTCAATTTAGACTCATAATGACCCTAAAGAATAGAGCAGAAATGCCTGATAGGGTTTCCAAGGAGCAGCTGGTGGTCCAAACTGCCAACATTTTGGTTAGCAGCAAACTTTTAACCACCACTCTAGTAGGGCTCTGAAAAAGATTAAAGAAGTCTTAAACAAATAGAAAGATTCTATGTTCATGGATTGGAATGCTTAATAGAGTTAATATTCCTATATCATCCCAAGTCACCTATAGATTCAATGCATCTTGATCAAAATTCCAACAGACTTCTTTAGAGAAATGGAAAAGTCAATTCTCAACTTTATATGGAATGGCAAGAGGTCTCAAAGAGCTAAAGCAATATTGAAAAAGAAAAACAAAGTAGAATTCAAGCTTTCTGATTTTAGCACATACTATAGTAGTCATAACAGCCTGGTACCGGCATAACAATAGACACATAGACCAATGGAATAGAATTGAGAGTCCAGAAATAAAATCACACAACTATGGTAAACCGATATTTGACAAGGGTGTTAATAAGTCTATTAGATAGGGAAAGAAGAGTCTCTTCAATAAACAGTGGTGGGAAAATTGAATTTCTATATGCAGAAAAGTGAAACAGGATCTAAGGCCAACACCATACACAAAAACAAGTTCAAAATGGATTAAAGACCTAAATGTGCAAACTAAAAGCATAATATTCTTAGAACAAAATGTAAGGGCAGGGCTTTGGGGCCCAGCTTTTAACAATAGACTATCTAATATAATAACAAAAGCACACAGAGAAAAAGGCAAATTAAATAAATTGGCCCTCATAAAAATTAAAAACTTTTATCAAAAGACTTTGTCATGGAGGCAGAACCAACATGGCACTCTAGACAAATGAATCATTCTCTCCCTGTGGAGCAAAGACCCCCCAAATTAAATAAAATAGATACAAAAGTCTACCCTGGAAATTTAAGCATCAAATGAAGGTATAAAAAAATAGATCAAACACTGAGTAGAAGAAGACACTTAAAGAAAACACAGAAAAAGGAGAAATTAAAAAGTGGACATCCCCTATCAACTAACATGGCACAGTGTCATCATCCTAGAACACAGCCAGCAATGACCCTGGATGGGGAATAAAGGAAGGCAACTTCATGGAGCTGTCACGAGGAGACAGAGCACCCAGTAATCAGAGAAACATGCTTTCCCACCCTTCATCCTTTCACCCCATATATCCTCTCCATCCTTTCCCACTGGGCCATGCTGTACCACCTTGGCTAGAGAGTCACTGGCCTGTTGCTACCCTGGGTATGCCCTGCCTCCATCTGCTGGCTACCCTTTAGTTTTTTTTTTTCATATACTCTCTCTCTTCCTACCTTTCTCTTCCTACCTTTTCCTGTATGCTGCCCTCTTCTCTCCAGCTCCTGCTGTGCCATCACTGCTAAAGCATCCCTGGCACTAAGGCCCACTGCTGTATCAGGTATGGGAAGTGAGCCCATACTACTCCCTGTCTGACACCTTGCCTATCTGGAGAGTAGCTGTGAATGCCCCTACATCAATGGATCAACATCAGGACAACAACTGTACACACCCAGTCCACTCTTGTCCATCTCATAAAACCAATGTGCCTGCTGCTGCCCTGCCCACCAGGAAAAGATGGTGAAGAGCTATCATGTCCACAGACAAGCAAACAGCAAAGCATATCTGGTCTGTCAGCGCTGGCATATCAAAACAAAACAAAGAGGACAAAACAAATATATAACCAATAAAGAAAAGAATACCTTGATGTCTTAAAGAGAGCAGATACTGTCAAAGCAAAAAATCAGGATAAGAGGTCTCCAGCAAGTGACCAAAACGAAGAATCAGATGACCTTCTCATAGAAGGAAAGGTAGTTCCTGATACAGAATTCAAAAGATTAATATTTAGGTCTCTTAAGGAGATTAAGAAAGAGATCAAGGAAAATGCAGATAAAACCAAGGAAAAAAATAGACAAAATCACAGAAAACACAGACAAAACAATGGAATTCAGGAAAATAATACAAGAACAAAACATCTACATCTAAATAAACAATTAGAAATAAAACAAAATCAGAAGGCAGGAATCCAAAAGACAGACAACAAAATTTCAGACATGTACAACTCAATAGAAGGTCTTAGGAGCAAATTTGAATCAATGGAAGACAGCATCAGTGAAAATGAAGACAAATCCATGGCCATCTCTTTGTGTGAGGAAAATTCAGAGAAATAAATAAAGACAAACAAAACCTAAGAATTATGTGGTACACAACAAAGAGTAAAAATCTGTGCATGATAAGAGTTCCAGAACAGTGGGGCAGTATGGAAAATGTAGAGATTACTGTTGAAGATTGGCTGGCAGAAAACTTCCAAATATCATGAAAGACAAAAGCAGGCCATACAAGCAGCTCAATGAACCCCATATAGGCCAGCCAACCCATTACTATTGAGTTGATTCCAACTCATAGTAACCTGATATGACAGAGAAGAGCTTCCACAGAATTTTCAAGGAACACCTGGTGGATTTGAACTGCCGACCTTTTGGTTAACAGACATAGCATTTAACCACTATGCCACCAGGGTTTCCCCATTTAGGATAGACTCCCAAAATAAAGTCACCAAAGCTTACATATACCTGCCAAAACCAAAGACAAAGAAAGAATCCTGGAAACAGTTCAAGAAAAACAAAAAGTGACAAAGGAAAAACAATAAGACTAAATTCTGATTACTTGGTAGAAGCTTTTTAGGTTAGAAGGCAATGAGATGACATGTATAAAACCTTGAAGGGAAAAATTGCCAACCTGGAAAAACATATCCTGAAAAACTCCCTTTCAACTACAATGTGAAACTAGTATATTTCCTGATAAACAGAAATTAAAGGAATTCATAAAAGTGGACCCAAATTACAAGAAATATTAAAATAATCCTTCAGTTAGAGAGCAAACAACATGAGACAACAACTGAAGTCTAGGACACAGGACAAGATCAGACAGGTATCAACCTAGGTAAAGAACTCTCGGTAATAGAACAAAGCTAAAAGACTCAAAGCAAGGAAATAGAGACATCAATCTGTAAATAACAACAGCATCAAAACAATAAAAGCCAAGCAAAACAATAAAAAGGGGGAATAAATGGTGTAGTTATAAAACATTCAAATGGAGAGGAATTCAAGTTAGATATCAAATAATGAAAGACTGGTTCAAACTTAGGACGAAAAGGGTAAATTTCAAAGCAACCACAAATAAAGTTAACCAACCTACTCATCAGAATAAAAAAGACAAAAACATAAGGTCCTGGTAAACATAAAATCCATAATAATGAAATAAAAGAAAAGAAAGCTCACAAACAAAAGGAGTTCAGTACAAGAAAGAGAAACAAAGAAAACATCAGCAATACCCCTACACAAAGTACCACAACATGACAGCAATAAACTCATATCTCTGATAATCCCACTGAATGTAAAAGGTTTAAATGCACCTGTAAAAAGACACAGAGCAGCAGACTGGATTAAAAAATATGACTCAGCAATACACTGTCTACAAGAGACACATCTTAGATGCAAAGACATAAGTATATTAAAAAATCAAAGGATGGGGAAATGTATCAAGCAAACAGTAACCAAATAGGTGTAGAAGTGGCAATACTAATCTCAGACAGAATAGATTTTATGGCAGACTCAATCATAAGAGACAAGGAAATCTATTATATAACAATTGAGGGGACAATCCACCAAGAAGACATAAACCTTAATAAATACATATGCACCAACTGACAGGCCTCTAAAATAAAGAAAACAAACTCTAACAGCACAGAAAAGAAAAGAAAGGACAGTTCTACAATAATAGTAGGACATGTCAACATACCACTTTCAGAAAGGGCAGAAAATCCAGAGAGAAAGGCCAAAATCAACTAACTTAACCTCCTAGACACATAGACTACCCCAAAACAGCAAAAACAGCAAAATGTACAATATTTTCCAATGCACACGGAACATTCTTCAGAACAGACCATATTTAAGGCCAAAAAGCAACTCTCAGTAAAATCCAAAACGCTGAAATAATGCAAAGCATTCTCTTTGGAACCAAGAAGACAGAGAGACTTATGTGAGCAGGTGACTACATCGACATGTGACTAGAAGAACTGGATGGTACCTGACCACCACCAGTGATAGCCGTGTTGGGGCTCACAAAGTTGAGTCTCACAGGCAACACGAAAATAAAAAGGGATTCACACTGAGATCTCCACTGAAAGACTGCAGTTGATGGCCCAGAGGCCTCGGGTTCCCCTGGGAGCATGGCCCCTGGCCCTGATGCTGCCCATGTCCATAAATCATAATGGAGGTCAATTCTTCGGACAGAAATGGATTGGACTTGGTGACACAGAGCAACCATATCACATGTGCACTTTATGTTTCTATGAATCTATAGGATGTCATCCAGCTGACCTCTTACTGGACATGGGGGAGAGGGTGGAGAGGAGTGGATAGGAGATTGTTAGGAGGATACGACATGTACAGAACAGAGAAGAGGAGTGTGCTGTCACCGGGCAGGGAGAGCAGTGGAAGCCGCTTATTGGTGGGCGTGAAAATTTATATGGGATTGTATATTCTCACTCAGTCATAATAAAAAAATAAAAAGAAAAAGAAATAAAGCATTCTCTCTGATCACAATGTCATAAAAGTAGAAATCAATGAGGGAAAGAATAAGGAAAAAAAACATGGAAACAGATAACACTTTGCTGGAAAACAACTGGGTACTAGAAGAAAGCAAAGAGGGAATCAAAACATTCCTAGAGTGAAATGAAAATCAAAATAAAAACTTTTGGGACACAGCAAAGACAGTGCTCAGAGATCAATTCATAGCAATGGATGCATACAAGAAAAGAGAAGAAAGGGCGAGAATAAAAAGTTTAGCCCTATAACTAGAACAAATAGAAAGAAAACAGAAAAGAAGTTCACAGGCACCAGGAGAAAGGAATTAATGAAGATTAGAGCAGAAATAAATGAAATAGGGAATAGGAATACAACAGAAAGAATCAACAAGATCAAAAGTTGGTTATTTGAAAAGAACAACAGAATCAACAAACTACTGGCCTAACTGACAAATGAAAAACAGGAGTGGAAGCAAACAGATAAGAAATCAGATGGGGGATAGTAAAACAGACTAAACTGAAATAAAAAAGGGTCACAACAGAGTAGTACGAAAAGTTGTACTCTAACAAATTTGAGAAGCTAGAAAAAATGGACAAATTTCTAGAAACACACTACTTATTTAAGTACAAACTGAGATAGAAAATCTGAATAGACCCGTAAGAAGAAGAGATTGAAGAGGTAATAGGAAAAAACAAAAACAACAACAACAAAAAAAAACCTCTTAGTAAAAACAACAAAAAATGCTGATCCAGATAGCTTCAATGGAGAAGTCTATCAAAGATTCAGAGAAGAGCTCACACCAGTACTACTCAAACTATTTCAGAGCACAGAAGAGGATAGAATACTTCCAAATTCATTCTAGGAAGCAGTATAACCCTGATACCAAAGCCAGGCAAACATGTTACCAAAAAAAGAAAAATATACACCAGTATCTCTCATGCATATAAATGAAAAAATTCTCAACAATATTCTAGTCAATAGAATTCAGCATCCTGTAAAACTAAATTATACACTATGAAGAAATGGGATTTATACAAGGTATGTAAGGATAGCTCAACATTAGACAATCAATCAAAATAAAATAGAAGAAAATAAAAGAATCATAAGATCATCTCAACTGCTGTAGAAAAGGCATTTGATAAGGTCCTATACCCGTTTCTAATAAAAACTCTCAATAAAATAGGAATAGAAGGAAAATTCCTTAATGTAAAGGGAATCTACACAAAACCAAAAGCCAACATCATTCTCAATGGAAAGAGGCTGAAAGTATTCCTCCTGAGAACAGGAACAAGATAAGAACGCTTTTGTCACCTCTCCTATTTCACATTGTGCTGGAAGTCCAAGCTATAGTAATAAGGCAAGAAAATAAATTAACAAATTAAAGGCATCCAAAATGTCAATTCTACCCAAAGCAGTGTACAAGTATAGTGCAATCTTGATCCAAATACCAACAACATTCTTTAACAAGATGGAAAAACTAATCACCAAATTTACACGGAAAGAGAACACACACCAGGCAAGCAAAGCAGTTACTGAAGGAAAGGAACAAAGGAGGAGACCTCACAGTACCTGATCTCAGAACCTACTATACAGCAATGGTAGTCAAAACAGCCTGGTACTTGTATAATTACAGACATAGAGATCAACGGAACAGAATCCTGAACTCAGATATAAATCCATCCACCTATGGTCAGCTGACCTTTGACAAAGGACCAAAGTTGATTCAAAGGAGAAAAGATAGTCTTTTTAACAAATCTGTTGGCAAAACTGGATGTCCATGTATAAAAAAATTAAACAGGATCCATACTTCATACCATACACAAAAACTAACTCAAAATGGATCAAAGACCTAAAAATAAAACCTAAAACGATAAAATTCAGGGAATAAAAAATAGGGACAACAGTAGAAGCCCTAAAAAAGAACACAAAAAGAGAACACAAACAATAACTAACAATGTACAAATGCTGAAAAAAAACTACTTAATTGAAAGCTCCTACAAACTAAGCACTTACATTCATCAAAAACCTTCACCAAGAGAATAATAAGAAAACTTACAGACTGGAAAAGTCTTTCACTGTAATATACGGGACAAGGGTCTAATATCTAAAATCTACAGAGTACTTCAACACCCTTACAACAAAAAAAACCCAAACCATCCAGTTAAAAAATGGGCAAAGGATATGAACAGATCCTTCACCAAAGAAAACATTTAGGCAACCAACAGACACATGAGGAAATGCTCATGATCATTACTCATTGGAGAAATGCAAATAAAAAATACAAAGAGATACCATCTCACCATGACATTATTGGAAGTGATTTTTTAGGAAAAAAACCAGGAAATAACAAATGTGGGGAAACTTGTGGGGAGACTGAAACCCTTATGCAATGCTAGTAGAAATGTAAAATGGTGCAACCACTATGGAAAATGACATGGTACCTCCTTAAAAGCTAGAAATAGAAATACAATTCCATCCAGCAAACCCATTCCTAGGAATATATCCTAGAGAAATAAGAGCATCCACATGAATAGACATATGTGCATACCCATACTATTGTGGTATTATTCACAATAGGAAAACAACCTAAGTGTCTATCAACAGGTGACTGGATTAACAAATTACTGTACATGTACATAATGGAATAGTATGCAATGATAAATAACAATGATAAATCTGTGAAATAACTCATAACATGGATGAATCTGGAGTACATTATGCTAAGTGAAGTAAGTCAATCACAAAAAGATAAATATTGTATGGAACCACTATTACAAAAAACCAAGAAAAGGTTTAACACATATGGGAAAAAAACAAATAAACCATAAAAACAATCTTTGATGGTTATGAGGGACGGGAGAGATGGGAAGGGTAAATCACCAAGTTAAATTTGGTGAAGGAAAACACAACACACAATATAAGGGGAGTACCACAACTTGACCAAGGCAAACTCACAGAAGCTTCTTAGATACCTCCAAGCCCCTGAGACCCCAAGTTACTAGGACTGAGGGCTAGGGACCAGGGTCTTGGGCACAATATAGTTCATAAAAAAAAGTTCCACATGCTACTTTGCTAAATTCTGGGGTGTTAGAAGCTTGTGAACAGCCATCGAAGGGACATTTATTGGTTCCATCACATATGAAGCAAAGAAAAATAAAGAACACAAAAGACACAAGGAAAATATTAGTCCAAAAGACTGGTGGAGTACATGAATCATACCCTCCACCAGCCTGGGCCCTGAAGAAGGAGATGATGCCCAGCTACCACCAACAACTACTCTGACAGCGATCACAGTAGTGGGCCCCTGACAAAACAGGGGGAAAAAATATAGAAAAAATTCAGATTCACAAAGACTACAGTTACGGACCTGACGGAGACTGGAGGAACCCCCGAGACTATAGCCCACCAGATACTCTGCTGTCAACTGAAGACACTCCTGAAGGCCATCATTCAGACAAAGATTAGACAAGCCTAAAAACAGACAATATGAGGAATGTGCTTCTTAGTTCAACCAAATATACAAGACCAAGTGGGAAATGCCTGTCTACAGGCAAAGATGAGAAGGCAAGAAGGGACAGTAAAATGTGATGAATGGACATTGAGAACCCAGGGTGGAAAGGGAAAGAGGGAGAGTGCTGACACACTGCAAGGATTGGACCCAATGCCACAAAACAATCTGTGTATGAATTTCTAGATGGGAAACTAATTTGTACTCTGAAGTTTTCACCTAAAACACAATTAAAAAAAAAAAAAAAGAGAGAGACTATTAAAAAAGAAAAAAGACCAGCTACTGACTGAGGCAATCCCTTTAGAAATCACTTTGAAAAGAGTCTAATGGTCAAAGGATGTATATACATAACTTTGAAAACAACAAGACAAATAATCCAATAATAAAAGAAGCAAAGGACTTGAATAGACATTTCACCAAAGATGTCCAAATGACCACCAAACACAGGAAAGATGCTTAACATCTTTAGCCATCAGAGAGATGTAAATTAAAACCACAACAAGACACCACTTCACTCCCACTAGAATGCTGTTGTTGTTAGGTCCCATGAAGTCGGTTCTGATCCGTGGCAACTCTGTGTGCAACAGACCAAAACACTGACCAGTCCTGTACCATTCTACTGATTGTTGTCATGCTTGATTCTATTGTTGCAGCCACTGTGTCAATCCATCTCATTGAAGGTCTTCTTTTTCACTGACCCTCTAGTTTACCAAGCATGATATCCTTCTCCAGGTACTGATTTCTCCTGACAACATGGCCAAAGTATGTAAAATGTAATCTCACTATTCTTGTTTCTAATGAGTATTGTGGCTATACTTCTTCCAAGATAGATTTGTTCATTCTTCTGGCATTCCATGGTATATTCAATATTCTTCACAAACACAGTAATTCTCCTTTGGTCTTCTTTATTCATTGTCCAGCTTTCACATGCATACCAGGTGACTGAAAATACCATGGTGTGGTAAGGGACACCTTAATCCTTAAAGTGACATCTCTCTTTTTAAAAGCTTTACAGAAGTCATTTGCAGCAGATTTGCACAATGTAACACACTGTTTGATTTCTTAACTGCTGTGTCCATGAGTGTTGACAGTGGATCCAAGTAAAATGAAATCCTCAACAACTTCAAAGTTTTCTCCACTTATCAGGATATTGTTTACTGGTCCAATTGTGAGGATTTTTTGTTTTCTTTATCTTGAGATGTAATCCATCCTGAAGACTGTAGTCTTTGATCTCCTTCAGTAAATGCTTCAAGTCCTTTTCACTTTCAGCAAGCAAGGATGTGTCAGCTGCATAATGCAGGTAATTAATGAGTCTTCCTCTAATCCTGATACCCAGTTATTCTTCATATAGTACAGTTTCTTGAATTATCTGCTCAGCATACAAACTGAATAAGTATGGTGAAAGGATACAACCCTGATAACACACATTTCCTGACTTTAAACCACACAGTGTCCCCTTGTTCTGTTGCAATGACTGCCTCTTGATCAAACTATAGGTTCCTTACAAGCACAGGTAAGTGCTCTGGAACTCCCATTCTTCACAATATTATTCATAAGTTTTTATGACCTACACAGTCAAATGCCTTTGCATAATGAGTAAAACACAAGTAAACATGTTCCTGGTATTCTCTGCTTTCCACCAGGATCTGTTTGACAATTAGCAATGATATCCCTTATTCCCCATCGTGGTCTGAATCTAGCTTGGATTTCTGGCAATTCCTTGTTGATATACAGCTACATCTGCTTTTGAAAAACTACCAAATAGAACACACTTATCAATACTGGTGAAGGGAAAGACAATACATAATATGGAAGAGGCCAGCAAAACATGACCAAGGCATGGAAAGACACAGACAGGAATTCAAGAACAAAGAGCAACAACAGAGAGCAAGAACAGACTCAGTGTTGTACAGACAATCCTTCAACAATACTATTATCGAACACAAACTTACAAATGGATACATAAGTAAATGGATATGCCAAGAGATGTGGGAGGTTATATGCGAACACACCCACCTGTAGATACAGGTTTGGTAGTAGATATTTCTATGTACCTAACTGTAGTCATGGTTTACATATTAATATAGACAATAGAGCACAGTCAGGGCAATTCCTAAGGCACAACTAATTACCTTATGATTCCATAGGTGAAATTATTGAGTTCAAAGGCAAAGGACCATAGACTTGGGGAACATCTACATCGACTGGCACAACATAGCCTGTAAAGACAAAGTTCTGAATCCTACTTGGTGAGAAGCATCTGGAGTCTTGAAAACTTGCAAATACGATCTAAGGCAACTATTGGTCTCTTACTGCCCAGAGCAAAGGAGAATTAAGAAAACGAAGGACCAGGGAAGAGTCAACATGGCGGACTAGACACATGTCTCCTTAATACTCTCTGAAAACTAAGAACAGGATTGATAATTAAATGGAGACATCTGGACACCCAGTGAGCCCTAGGATATGGCATAGGGCTGTCATTTTGGACTACATGCAAATGAATGGGAAACTTCTTCTCTTTCGCTGACCCCCACCCTGGCTGAATGGCTGGTTCTTGTGGACTGAAGTAACTACCAGCTTTAACGTTTTTCCCTTTTTGTTAGCCTGCAGCAGCGGTTGAACTTAGCTGGCAGCAAAGTTCTGCTGCATTGCTGACGGGGCCAGACTCTGAGAGCTTGGCTCTGGACTGAGTACCACTGCCCCTCCGCCCCCTCTTTCCAAACCACCACCATTGATTTAGCTATTTCACAGTAGGTGGGAAAGCCTCTGTGGGACACTAACTTGTGCGACTGGGAGGTGGAACTACAAAACAGAGGCCTCAGTGGGGGCTGATTCCCAGGCTGGGAAGCAGTACTAGCCTAGGGAGCACTTTCTGAGAAGAAAAGCTATGTTTACCACAGCTTACCCTTTGGGTAGGGCCCGGCACCTGATGACAGCAGGACGGTAGCTTGTCCATACTTTGAACTAGATCACAGCATCTAGGGATAGATATAGAGGGGCCTCCTTTGCCAGCAGGGAAGAGAGGGGCTTGCACACCTGACAGTCTGACTGATTTTGGAAGCTGTCAGATAGCTTTTACCTTTCAAAATAAGACTACCTAGAGAAATAACTGTGGTGCAGCCTGATGGCATCTCTTTCAACCTTGACTGACCCAAAATGTAGGATCAGTTGATGGCCCCCCAGCAACTCCATAAGTGGGGCCATGTCTTTGCCAGTCAGAAGGTGAGGCCTGCTATCACAGAGATTTCACTGGGCCCAGTCGCTGGAGCACATAGAGGTGGCTGGTAATCAATTTCTACATCAGCTCCTATTAAGGCAACACAGAGAAACTAAACAACCTCTAGATGCCCAAAAAGCAACAGACCTTGGCCCGACACTTAAGGAAAAATCCAACCATGGCTCCAGAAAGCTCCAAAAACAAAGAATCAAAGAATCTCTCAGATGAAGAAGCCTTTCTGAAACTTGTGGAGGTTGAGTACAAAAGAACTATATATCGAGCCCTCCTAGACATTATACAAAATTTAGCAGACCAAAATGAAAATTTAAGCAAGCTGTTCAAACTGGTGGAACATCAGCATTCTGAAATTTGACAATCGATAACAAAATTAAAGAATCAGAAAACTCAGTTCAAAACCAAGAGAATAGAATTGCACAAATGGAAAACAGACTTTCTGACTTGGAAGACAGAACCACTGACACAAGCATTTATGAGGAGAAATCAGAGAAAAGACACAAGAAAAATGAAGAAGTATTATGAAACATGTGGGACTCTATCAAGAGGAACAATATACAATTAATTGGAGTTCCTGAACAGGAAGGGACATCTGAAAACACAGAGAGGATTGTTGTTGACTTGCTGACAGAACACTTCCTTGAAATTATGAAAGAAGAGAACATAGATATCCAAGATGCATATCAATCGCCATACAATCTACACCCCAAAATGAAGACTCCAAGACATATTATAATCAAGCTTAACAAAATGAAATAAGCAGGAACTCTTAAAGGCAGTGAGACTCAACGCAAAGCTAACATTCAGAAGGAAGCCCTGCAGGCTTTCACCTGACTTCTTTCTCGGCAGAAACCATGTTGTCACAGAGGCAGTGGGATGGCATATTCAAAGCCTTGAAGGAGAAAAACTTCCAACCAAGAATTACATATCCTGCAAAACTGTCTTTCAAATACGAAAATGAAATTAAGACCTTTGCAGAGAAGCAGAAACTCAGAGACTTTGTAAAAACCAAACGAAAGCTACAAGAAATACTGAAAGAAGCTCTTGGCTTAGAAGAACAAAACCATTAACTCTGTATTTTAGGAGACAATACAGGACACATCATCCCGAAACTTACTCAGTTAGGGAAGGCATAAAACACCAACCAAAGCTACAATACTAAAAGAAGTGATCCTGTGGTTATATCATGAAAACTATGATACCATCACATTAAAAAGATGGATATATTACAGTAGTTATACTCCATCCAGATGGAGAGGAAGTTTATAAAATATTTAGAAGTTAAAATTGGGTTTAAACACAGGTTATAAAAGGCGATCACAAGGGTAGCTGCAAAGCACAATAAAGAAAAATCAACCCATAAAGAAGAATGTCCCAGAACAGAATAGTAAGCAACAGAGAAAACATCAACAGAAAAATAAATACATCAAAATGACAGCACTAAACACACACCTATCAACACTTACATCGAATGTAAATGCACTGAACGCTCCAGTAAAGAGACAGCAAGTGACATCTTGGGTCAAAAGACATGACCCATCTATATGTTGCTTACAAGAAGCTCACCTTTGACTTAAAGATATGAACAAACTAAAAATTAAAGGATGGAATAAGACATACCAAGCTAACAATATACAAAGAAGAGCAGGTGTGGCAATACTAATTTCAGATAAAACAGATTTTACTGTAAGAAAACAAGCTCAATAAAGACACAGAAGACCTTACAGTGACAACCAACTAGACCTCACTGACATATACAGAACTTTCTATCTATCCATTATGTGGAGTGAAATTAGTCAGTGGCACAAGTACAAATATTGCATGAGACCCCTACTTGAAGGACTTGAAAACAGACTCGTGTACACAAGAAAAGACTCTTGGATGGCTGCAAGGGAGGAGAGGCAGGGAGGAAGAGGGCTGGTTACAGATTAGATGATAGAAACCTGATTGGGTGAAATCAGTGACAGCACACATTAGAAAGAATATCAGTTTAACTTGACTTCAACATAACCTGAAAACTTCCAATCTTAACCCAATAAGTAAGGACAGAGTGGCAGTGGCGGGATTCTGGGCACCATGCTCTCAGGGGACATTGAGGCCAACTAGCACAACTAGCCTATTGCTAAGAGAGTCCTCTGCACCCCATATTGGTGAGTGGCATCTGGGGTCTTAAAAGCTAGCAGGCTGCCATCTGAGGTACACCAAATGGTCCCAACTCAGTGGGAACCGATGATCACCAAGGACAAAAAGGACATGGGGGCAAGAGAACCCAGAAGACAGAAAGACCCACGCGAATGGGTGACTACATCAATGTGTGATCAGAAGAACCAGTTGGTGCCCAGCCTCCTCCAGTGACAGCCATGACTGGGCTCACATAGTTGAGTCCCAGTGGCGATACAAGAACAAAAAGGGGTGCACACTGAGAACGCCACTAAAAGACGGCAATTAATGATCCAAAGGCCTAGGGGTTGCCCTGGGAGCATGGCCCCTAGACCTCAAGCTGCCCCGATCATAAATCATTACTTAGGTCAACTCCTTGGTCAGGAATGGACTGGACTCGGTGACACAGAGTGAGCATATCATGTGTGCACTTTATGGTTCTATGCATCTACAGGATGTCGCCCAACTGGCCTCTTACTAGAGGGGAGTGGAGAGAGTGGAGAAGAGGGGACAGGAGATTGTTAAGAGGATACGGTTTGTATAGAACAGAAAGGAGGAGTGTGCTGTCATCAGGCAAGGAGAGCAGTAGGAGGAGCTGCACATACACAGGCATGTGAATTTAAACCGGATTGTACACTTTCACTCAATCACAAGAAATAAAAATATTTAAAAAAAAAAAGAAAACCAAGGACCAAAGTGAGCAATTAGTCCAAAAGAACCACAGCCTACATGACCCTAAGACCAGAAGAACAACATGGTACCTGGCTACTACTGTGGACTGCTCTTACTGGGTTTACAACAGAGGGTCCTGGAAAGAGTGGGAAAAAAAAATGCAGAATAAAACATCAAATTCTCCAAAAAGACCAAACTTACTGGTCTGACAGAGCCTGGAGGAACCCCTGAGATTATTGCCCTAAGATACCCTTCTGAAATGGAACTGAAGCCATTCCCAGAGACTACCCTATACCCAAGCTATAGACATGCTCATAAAACAATAATATCCAAGAGGAATGCACTCCTTAGAACAAGCAGTTATATGAGATTAAAAAAGCAACGTTTGCTCAAAAGCAAAGATGAGAAGGCAGGAAAGGGTAGCAGTTCAGTACAAAAGGAAACAGGGATACTTGGATGGAAACCGGGTGAGTGCTGGCACATTGTGGAGAATGAAACCAATGTCATGGGACACTATACACGAACTATCAAATGGGTAACTTTCACTGAATACACACTTAAATTTTTTTTTTAAGAAAAAAGAGATCTATCTACATGGGATCAAATTGACAACGGCAACTTGAAAGATTAGACAGAACCTTAGTGGGCAGTGAGTTTACATTAATGGGGGATGAGCAACTCAGAAAAGGATGAGAATGATTGCATGATTCCAAAAATGTAATCACTATCATTGAATTCTGTATGCAGAAACTCTTGGTGTATGTTTTGCTGTGTATACCTCCCATAGCCTTCCTCAAAAAGTCTGGGAAGCTGAAAGTCCCTGAATGGGTACATACAGCCAAGCTGGCCATGCCTAAGGAGCTTGCTCCCCACGATGAGAACTGATTCTACAAACGAGCGGCCTCCACAGCACAGCACCTGTACCTCTGGGATGGCACTGGGGTCGGCTCCATGACCAAGATCTGTGGGGGGTGGCAGAGAAACGGTGTCACGTCCAGCCACTTCAGCTGAGGCTCCAAGAGTGTGGCCTGCCAGGTCCTCCAAGCCCTGGAGGGGCTCAAAATGGTGGAGAAGGACCTAGATGGGGGCCGCAAACTGACGCCTCAGGGACAGAGATCTGGACAGAATTGCTGGACGGGTGGCAGCTGCCAACAAGAAACATTAGAACAAATGATGCTGGGCTAATAAATTGCCTCATTCATTAAAAAAAAAAAAAAAAAAAAAGACAAACTGGGAGTTTCATCTGAAACTCTTATCACAGCTAAGTGGTTAATTTTCTGATTATGTAAAGAACCAGAGGTGAATTAGAAAAAGTTAAAAACACAATAAATATGAGCAAAGAAAATGAACAATTCACAGAATAAGACAAAAAGTTTTAAAATTATGAAAAGATGCTTAACTTCACTTATAATTAGACATAACGAAATTATATGTTATTATCTATCAGACTGACAAAAATCTAAAAGGTTTAACAATACGTTCTGTTGATGAGAATGTAAATTGGTATAACCCTTATGGAGATTAATTTTGCAATATTTCTTAAAATCATACATTTAGATGACCTTTGTTCCAGCAATTCCATCTTTAGAAATTTATTTACAGATTATAGATACACATTTGAATAAATGTGAAACGATAAATATACATGGTTATTGCCTTCAGCATTGTTTGTCAGAGGAATAAGGAATTGGATAAATAAATCATAGAACATCCACACTCTGAATATTACGAAGCAAAAAAAAAAAAGGCAGATATTCATGAAATGATTTTGAAGATATATTAAGTGAAAAAAGCAACGTTGTGAATAGTGTGTTTAATATACTTTTTAAACAAAAAGGGGGGGGAAATGAAGCATATTTGCACGAGCTTGCATAGGCAGAAAAACACTGTGGTTAGGTTTTGCCAGCGGGAACACCAGCAGGTGATCAGAGGAAAGGAGGTACATGAGCAGAACTCCGAATATTTAGTTCCCTTGGCCCCTACAGTGGGCTGGTACCTCTCAGCCAAATACCAGTTCTCCTGTCCAAAGGCCCTTCCCCATTACTCTCTCCCTCTGTCCAAGTTTTGGTAACATACCCTCCCCCTCTTACCCCTCCTTTCCTGACTATTAAATCTAAACTCTTCAGCTTAGTAAATGCTGACCATATCAGTTGTTCCACTTCCCACGTCAACTTGACTTTACTCTCTAGCCTGGCCAGTACACTTAGAACGACTCCTCAACCCCAAGTGTCAGCGCTGGTCTCTGCAACGCTGGAAGCCTGGCACCTAAGTTCCTATGCCTAGTAGCTCCTCCTCACAGTGTTTGTTTAGACCTCAACTGCCTTTCCAGATAGGACAGCTGCTGGAGTAGCAGGAACCTACCTCTCTGGCTCTATGCTCTGCTGTTCACCAGTCTCTCTAGAGTGCTTTGGGCTAGAAAATTGTTAGGAAAGGCTTCTGTTCACCCCTGCTCGCTGTTCCCTCCTTGAGGGAGGTGCTGTCTTCCAGCTTCTCACATAGGCCCCTCCCTGCCCTCTTTGCTTCCTGTTGCCACAAAAAACGGTAAGGCAGCCTTGATGTAACAGTTTGTCAGTCCCCTCTTCCTTAAGGGCATCTTTCTTGAGGGTATCTAGAAACACAGTAACATATTATTCCACAATTTTTGTAGCACTTACAGTTTAAATAACACTTTTGGATACCTAATAAATAGTCTTTGCCCTCTACAGGCACCTAGGAAAATACACAGGGGAGCAAGGACAGGGCAGGAATTATCATGTTCACCTAGCAGATAAGGAAACTGAAGGTTTAAGAGTTGAGTGATTTAGCTAAGAAACTCTGCTCCTACAGAGTACTCAAGGAATCAGTTTCTGTAAATTTACAGGGCTTTAAGACTGTGCTCTTTGAGGTAAGGAGACAGATCCCTAGGAGCAAAAGAGGAAAACACTCAGAAGCCCATTGAATAATCCTATGACAATTCATGACAGTGGCTTTTGAGATCTCTCCACCTGGGCCAGTGTCCCTGTTTACACAGGTATCAGCACACACTGATGGTGATTTGGACATTTAATTACCATTTACTCCCTCTAAATAACTTTTCCCTCACTCTTCCCCATCTAAATTAATAACATATCATCATTCAGTTACTTGAACAAAAAAAACTAAAAGTCATCCATAACACTTCTCTTTCCCTTATTCTACATCTATGTGTGAGTCAGTGCTGCATTACTTCTAAAGTTGATTAGAAATTTATCTAATTTTCTCCTTCTCCACAATACCACCCTTAATGGTATCTCACCAAAGAAATACACATTCCTAGAATGGTATAATACTTTGATTCTACTTTTGCTACATTACAGTAACTTTCCCAGACAGTAGTCAGAGATGTTCTACTTTTGTCAAGGCTGACTAGAGTGTTTAAGACCAATTCTCCTGAGGAAAAGAAGCTCAGGAAGTATATTTTGAAGTATTTTAAAAAAGTATTAGACATCTCTCAAGTCAGTGAGAACTTGCAGGGTCAGGATCTGGAATGAGAGAGAAACCGAGAAAGTGAATTTGACATCCAGAACTGCTTTATCCCTCAAGGCAATTGCTGATCCTAAAAGTGAAACCTGGGGTGACAGGATGAGAAGCTAAACAGAGCTTCTGATGGGCTCATGGGGCTGGAAAGAGGAAAATGGCAATTCAGGGCCCAATGAAAAAGAAGATCCTGGTAAACAACTCAGGCTTTTGGTCAAAGACCTGAAGGACTATGACCTAGGAGTAAAAGTGCAGAGAGATGGATGAACCTTCAAAAAGATTAAAGCACAGTTTCAGTCTGTCTGGATGAAGGTGATCTGTTGCTAGCATAGCTGTCTACTGAAAGCGAAGATAACTGAAGGAACATTACATCACCCAGAGAGCCTCAGATTGGCTCTACACTTTTTATACCCTACATCTGGCATATAGAAAAATACAATGACCAGGTACACAAAAAGGTAAAAACTGGTTGAAAACTATGAGTAACAGACCAACAAATGATACAGATACTGTGGTTATTTGACATAGACTTTAAAATAATTTTGATTAATGTGTACAAAAAATAGAAGACACTATGGAGAACATCAGCAGAGGATTAGAATCTAAAAGAATCACATAGAACTGTGGAACTGAAAGAATAGAATGAATGAAGAACTGAAGAGATAAGTTTTAAGAGCCAATAAAACACAGTTAAAGAAAGCATCAGCAAACCAGAAGACAGGTGAGTAGAAAATACCCAGACTGAAGTACTAAAAAAAAAACCCCAAAAAACAACAAAAAATACTCTCTTTACTGTGGCATTGATTCTGACTCATAGCAACCCTACAGGACTACATAGAATTGCTCCCTAGGGTTTCCAAGGAACCCCTGGTGACCCTTGATTAGCAGCCATTGCTCTTAACCACTGTGCCCCCAAGGCTTCTGACTGAAGTATAGTAGGGGAAAAAAGGATGCAAAATATAGAACACAGAATGAGAGATACACAGAACTCAGTGAAAAGGTGTAACATGGATGTACTCTGAATCCCAGAGAGAGTACAAGAAGGAAGAACAGTAGGAGAGAGACAAAATCATTATTAAACTGAACGGTGTCTGAGAATTTTCCCAAACTGATCTGAGTTAAAGAAGTGCTACAAACAGGATAAGTATGATGAAAAGCACATCTAGGCACACCACAGAAAAGCCACTAAAAATTAAAGATGGAGAGGAAAAACATTTAAGCCAACAGAAAAATGACACATTACCTTCAAAGGAGTAACAATAAGAGAGCTGACTACTTAACAGACATGACATAAGACAGAAAACAACAGAAAGACATCTCCAAAATGTTAAAAAAAAAAAAAAAAAGTAACGGTGCATGGGGAGAATTCTTATTTTATTTCCTGACTTTGCCCCAAGACCAGTCCTAGCAGTGAGAGCAATGACATGGATACTCTATTGAGTGACAATCCATCTCTCTAGATACAGGAACCACGAAAGGAAGCCCCTCATATGCAAAGAGTGTGAGTGGGATTTCAGATATTTCAAAAGAGCTTCTCTTATCACTTCACCCTAAGGGCAGGCCCAGTTGTGGAGAGCTGTATACGAGTGCCAGTGGCTACAACTCTAAAGACCAGAAAATCAGCCTTCTGATTGCTGGAGATCATGTTTTTTTAATCCAGAAAACAGAGCTCCTGATTGCTGGAGAGAATGAGGGAAAATCATGTAGAGGAAAGAAGAGGAAAAGGAGGTCTCATAATTTCATGTATAAACTGACATTAAGTCCTAGACTCACACCCAAGTTGTGCATGTATAGAACATCCCCCAGAAAGCATAGCAGAAAGTTTGAGAACTGAACTTCCATATAAGCTGTCTAAGTCCCTTAGTAGCACATATGAGGCACAGACCTAAACAGTACTGTAAAAGCACTGAAAACTTAATTGAAATTGAAATTACCACCACAGAAGACAAGATAGGACTTGTTGTCTGAACACAACCAGTTGATTGTTAAAATGACACACACCACACACACACACAAATCAACATTCCCAGATAACTTTAAAAGGATCTAGAGTCTGACAACACAGTGTACAAAATGTTTATGATACAATGCAAACTTATTTGGCATACTACGAACAGGAAAATCTACCCAAGGGAAAAAAACACATGCCAATCCCAAGATGATACAGGTGATACAGACTTTAAAGCAGCTGTTATAACCATCTTCAATGAAATGAATGGAAAGATAGAAACTGTTATCTGAGAAATAGAAAATCTAAAAGAGAATCAAGTAGAAGTTTTAGAACTAAGAAATACAGTATTCGAAATAAAAATTTGTTGAAACGAGGAAGGGCCCGGTAAAAATTGGAGGTATTGAAGAAAGCCCCAGGAAACAACTTAATAGCAGAAAATACCATAGAATAATCTTACCTTTATCTTACAAAACACTGTCACAAGACAAGCCTGGGGGCAACCTTGCAAGTGACAGCCTGCAAGGGACCCCTAGACCTTGACCACATTTTACAACTAATAGGAGTTAACCAATCAATGTAAAGGTCAGTTCACCTTCCCTACTTTGCAATCTCACGACTTAAATACTGGGCGCTGAGGAAACTCCCCATCGCCCCCTGCTCTGTGTAGCTTGGGGTGCGTCCCTGGTGCATCAGTATTTTTCCTATTGGGCATATTTTTAAATAAAATTTAACCTTTAAAATAACAGTGTCGCATCTTGAAAATCACGGACCCTAACAAATTCACTGGGTAATTTCAATAGCAGAATAGAAAGGACAGAAGAAAGAATCAGTGAACTTGAAGACTGAGGGGCAAACAAAAAGAATTAATTTTCAGTGCCTTGTGGAGTGATAGGCTAACTGCATGGAAAGGATTAGAATAAATCCAGTCCATAAAGTACAGAGATGGATCCAGTCTTCATCTTCCCACTTCTCCATTCTCACTGTCAGCAGTTCACACACAATCTCTCCAACCTGAGCCACATGGAGCTAAGTCAGAGCTCCCAAGCCAGGTGAATACTGTCCTTCAAATCAGCTGCTCACACAACCCTTCTATGATCCTAGCCACCCAGAGCTCACAAGTTGAAAGGACATAGTCCTTCAGACTGCCAAATAGGCAGACACCAACCATAAACTTCGGAAGTCCACCCAACATCCCAACCTTCTGTCTTGCTGGTCACAGATTCATAGCTGGTTTCACTCTGCACTTTCCAGATGTCAGCCGCAAACCAGGAGTACATACAATACCCTCATTTTCTGACCTGCTGGCTCCACTGTTCCTTTGGGCTCAGTGATCTGCTTATGACTACAACCCAAAAGGATACAAACGAAGAGACACATAGGGTGAGGCTTGGAAGGGGTCCCAGTTTGAAGCTCCCATGTCCCAGGGGGATGCCCCGCTGAGAGCAGATGTTCTCATCAACCAGGCAGCCCTTTGAGCATTTGGGCTCAGAATCATTACTGGCCTCACCACATGGTGATTCCAGATTACATCATACCTTCTGAGACTAGTCAATGTCAGGGCCCAGGTGGTCTTTGTTGGTTTGGTCAGCACACAGTTACTAGCCTCAGGGTGTGGTCCAGTTCAAAAGAACTGAGAATAAAGGCCAAATTACTTGCTGCACCTCACAGATAATATCAAAATGTCCAACATTGTGTCGGTGAAGGAGAAGAGAAAGGGATTGGCACATACACAGACAAAAACATTTGAAGAAACACTGACTAAAGATTTCCTAAATTTTGATGAGAGATATGCATTTACAGATTCAGGAAGCTCACAAACTCCAGGTATGGTAAAATAAAACCACATTGAGACACATCAAAACCAAGCTGTTAAAAATAAAATATACAGACAAAATCTTAAAAACAGCCAGAAAGAAAAGAAAACATATACATTATATAGAGGGGGACAATGATTCAAATGACTGAGAATTTCTATCAGAAAGCATGGAAACCACAAGACTGTGGAACACCATCTTTAAATTGCTGGAAGGAGAAAAAGAAACAAACACAAAACCCTGTCAAATAACAATTCTGTGTTCAGTGAAAATATCCTTCAGGAATGAAGGCAAAATAAAGGCATCTATCTTCAGATTAAGAAAATAAAGAGAATTTATCATCAGCAGATCTGCTCTAAAAAGGATGCCAAAAGAAATTCTTTAGACTGAAGGACAATGATCCCAGAGGCAAATTTAGAACCTCAGGAATGGTAAATAGCTCTATAACATCGAGTGGGAGTATAAAGAAATTTGCCCTAAAATGGTAAAATAGAAAGCCTAAATAAACTGTGATAGGTAAGGCATGCATATGCAAATCTTACAGCAAACACTCAAAAAATTAAAAAGCATAGAGACACAGCCAAAACACCAGTAAAAAACAAAACCAAAGCAGTTGCCATCAAGTCATTTCCAACTCATAGTGACCCTAAAGGACAGAGTAGAACTTCACCAGACAGTTGCCAAGGAGTACCTGGTGTATTTGAACTGCTGACCTTTTGGTTAGCAATTGGAGCACTTAACCACTATGTTACCACGGCTTCCAAAATGCCAGCATATAAAGTAAAATAAAATACTAAAGAAATTTTAAATAACATAAAAGTAGGCAGGAAAGAAGGAAGAATGAAAAAGCAGAGCAGAACAGAAAAAAATAAAATGGTAGACTTCAACCATATCAATAATTATGTAAATAGTCTAAATGCATCAATTACAGACAGTACAAAATCAGATAAAATAGGAGACCTAACTACATGCTATATACGATAAACTCACTTTAAATATGATAGATATACCAAATCAAATCTGCTGCTATTAAATTTATTCCTATTCATAGCACCCTATAGACAGATTAAAAACAAAAGGGGGGAAAACTTATATCACGGAAACACTAATCAAAAGGAAGCTGGGGGTGTATATACTATTAATGACAAAGTAGACTTTAGAATAAGAAAAACTACAGGTATAAATGGACACATTACATAATGATGAAAGGATCAATTAATCAAGAAGACATATGAAGGTCTAACAAGTTTACAGACTCATCCTAGAAAAAGTGCTATATATCTTATTGCTGAATATCACTACAGTCACCTTCCAAGGACTCCCCTTGGGAAGCTATGTACCAGTGCCAGCACCTATTCCACCCTTCAAAGCAATTCTGGAACTCTTTCTGGAATGGCCATCAGAGCTGGTATCATATTAACCTTGATGTCTTTAGTGTCATCAAAATGTCTTCCTTTCAATATTTTATTTACCTTCAGATAAAGAAAAAAGTCACTGGGGGCCAGATCAGGTGAGCAGGGAGTGTGTTGCCATACAGTTACTTGTTTACTGTCTAAAAACTCCCTCACAGACAGTGCTGTGTGAGCTGGTGTATTGTCTTGATACAAGCAAGAGCCATGAGTTGTTTGCCAAAAGCTCGGGTCGTTTTCATCAAACTCTTTCATGCAGACTTTCCAGCACTTCTAAATAGTAAACTTGGTTAACTGTTTGTCCAGCTGACACAAATTCACAGTGAAAAATCACTCTGATATCAAAGAAGATTAGCAACATCATTTTGACTCTTGATCTGGGCTGACAGAACTTTTTTGGCGGTAGAGAACTGGCTGACTCCCACTGTGCGTGTTGACACTTTGTTTCCGGGCCGTGTCGGTGCACTGCTGTCTCACCACCCGTGATAACATGGCCCTTAGCATTGTCCTGCCTCTCCAAAAGGTCTTGGCAAACTCCAACTTTCCTTTGTGTTTTGTTCCTTGGTGAGCTCTTTGGGACCATTTTTCCACACATCTTTCTCATGTCAAAATTTTCAGTTAAGATTTTTCTAACTGTTTTTCCATCAATGTTTACTTGGTCTGTTATGCTTCTCACAGCCAGCAAACAATTTGGACAGACAGTTCAACGAAGTTTTGCAATGCTTTTGTCAGCTCCGCTCATTACTAGCCACCCTGACCTCCCTTCATCAGTGACGCTTTCTCTCCCCTCAGAAAAATGTTTAATCCATTTCTACACTGCCATTTTCTTCATGGCATTATCCCCATAAACTTGGGCTAGCACATCCCTGATTTTACTTCCATTCTTGCAAAGTTTAACAAGACATTTAATGTTTGTTGCTCTAACTCAAACTCTGAAATTCTCACGACGGCACACAAAAACATGCAGCAACAATAATGAACACCACTCAGCAAGACATAAACACAGTTGTGAGGCACCAATATGCCAAACTTATGAAATCTTACCAAGTTGTTTGTACAGTGCTGCCAACGTAAGTGCATGGTGGCAAGTTTGTGAAGTTAGTTGTCAGACCTTGCAGTGGTCTTAAATGTTTCACACATAACAATATAGCTCCAACACATGAAGGAACAAAAAAAGAAACATGAAGGAAAAATAGACAAATTCATGATCATACTTGAAGAATCAAGACTCCTTTCTCAGTGATCAATAGATTAAGAAGTCAGAAAATCAACATTACCACAACAAAATTGATCTTGTCATTTGTTTAAGATTCTACCAAACAAAAGCAGAATGCACATGCTTTGCAAGTGCATATAGAACACTGATCAACGCGGACCACATCCTAGGTGTCTTAAAGCAATCTTAACAAATTTAAAAGAATTTGAAATCACACAAAACACATTTGTCATCTGTACCAGAAATAAACTACAAGTCTGTAACAGAAAGAAATCTATAAAATCCTCACTTATTTGGAAATTACATGACACACTTATAAACAACCTATGAGTCACAGAAGAAATTACAAAGAAAAGTTAGAAAATACAGTGAAACTCCTTGAGAGCTGGAACTCAACAGGATTGCTTTGTTTTTCTTGGTCCCACAAGTTTTCTGCCTTTAAAAGGGTACAGTATTACCACTTTTCTATTACTCCTTTTAGTGGAAAATACTTGACTCTTCCTTCTCTGACAAGTTTCTAGCCTATACTAGTTCCTGCTTTCACAGATTTTACTGTACTTTCAACAGAAGAACAACAAAATTTCAACATAGCAAAACTTGTGAGATTCAAGTAAAGCAGAACTTAGAGAAATATTTACAGAATTAAATATTTATACATTATAAAAGAAGGCCTCAAATCAATACTTTAAGCTTATATAGTAAGAAACCAGAAAAAGGGCAAATTAAACACAAAGCAAGTAGAAGGGAGAAAATAATAAAGAGCAGAAATCAATTAAATTTTAAATAGAAAAACAATTAGATAAAACAATGAAACTAAAAGGTGATTCTTTGAAAAGACCAATAAAATTGGCAAAAGTCTAGCTAGACTGACCAAGAAAAAAAGACACAAATTACTAATATCATAGATAAAAGAGGGACTATAACTAAAGACAAACATTAAAAAGATTAATAAGTGAGGAAAGAGTACAAACAACTCAATGCATATAAATTCAGCAACTTAGACAAAATAAACCAATCCCTTGAAAGATACAAACTACTAAACTCATTCCAGAAGAAACAGATAACGTGAATAGTCCTATAACTATTAATTTGTAAAGGCTTTCCAGCAAAAGGAAATTGGTGAGATGGTTTCATTGGCAAATAGTACCAAAGATTTAAAGAAAAAATCATACCAATTCAACACAAAACAGAAGAGGAGGAAATACATATTAACACATTTTATTAGGCCAATATTATCCAGATGCCAAAGTTGGACAAAAACATTACAAGGAAAAAAAAAAAAAACCAACTACAGAACAATAACCTTCATGAATACAGATAGAAAAAATTATTCACAAAACATTAGAAAATTGAACTAGCAAAAGTAATGCATTATGACCAAGTGGGGCTTATCCCAGGAATGCAAGGCTGGTTCAACTTTTGAAAATTAATCATTGTAATTCATCATACAGTGTTAACAAAATAGAGGATCAAGAAAAAGACCCAAACAGATAGGGTCAACTGATATTTTTACAAAGGTGAAATACAGTGCTGGAACATTTGGATATTCATATTAAAACAAAACAAACAAACAAACAAAAAAACCCTTCAACCCTTAATTTGTACCCTATTAAAAAAAGGAAACAACTCAAATGAACCATAGACCTAAACGTAAAATACTAAACTACAAAACTTTCAGAAGAAAAACATAGGAGAAAATCTTTTTGTGATATTGGATTAGGCTGGGGTTTGTCAATCTTGGCACTACTGACATTATGGAATGAATAATTCTTTGTTGTTGGGGTCCTGTTTTGTATATTGTAGGATGTTTAACAGTATTGCTAGTTTTTACTGATGACGTGGTAGTGGTACCTCCGTTGCTGTGACAATCAAAGATGTCTCTAAATATTACCAAATGTCCCCTGGGGGGCAAGATCATTTCTTGTGAGAACTATTGGGTTAGGCAAGAGGTTTTAGACACAACACCAAAATTATAATCTACCAAGGAAAACACTCATAAATTGAACATCAAAATAGAAAACTTTTGGTCTGTGAAACACAAGGCTAAGACAATAAAAAAATCAGGCTATACACTGGTGAAAAATATTTGCAAATCTCCTATCTGATAAAAGACTTGTATCTAGAATAAATAACTCTCAAAAGTCAACATAAGAAAAGTTATATTAAAAGTATTCAAAAGATTTGAACAGATTTCAATGAGTGGTGCTGCAACAACCAGATTTCCATACACAAAAGACAAGCCATATGCAAAAATTAGTCCAACCATATGCAAAAATTAGCCCAACCAACCATACACAAAAATTAACTCAAGATGGATCAATGACCTAAACATAAGAACTAAACCCATAAAACTCTTAGAACAAAGCGTAAGGATAATGCTTCATGATTTAGTTTTTGAGAAGCAATTCTTAGATAAGACACCAAATGCACCACCAACAAAAGACAAAATAGATACATAGGACTTCACGAAAAATTAAAACTTTTGCACATCAAAGGACTCCATCAACAGAGTAAAGAAACAACCTACACAGTAGGAGAAAATATTTGGCTCTATACTTGATGAAAGTTCAGTATCTGGAATTTATAAGTAGCTTTCATAACTCAACTACAAAAAGACAAACAACTCAACTGAAAGCTGGGCAAAAGAATTGAATATATATTTCACCAAAGAAGATATACAAACACTGACAAGCACATGAAAAGACGCTCAGTGTCATTAGTCATTGCTCACATTGTTGTTAGCCACCATCAAGTAGCAGGAGCACAATGGAGTCACACCATTTTGATCCACAGGAGTCTCATCAGCTGGTTTTCAGAAGTTGATCATCAAGCCTTTTTCCCTAGTACACTTAGTTGGAAGTTCCACTGAAACCTGTTCATCATCCAAGCAACACACAACCCCCTACTGACAGACGGTGGCTTCACTTGAGAGGCAGTAGCTGGAAACAATCTGAGTCTCCTTTGTGGAAGGTAAGAACCTTCCCACTGAACTACCTCTGCCCCCCATTAGTCATTTCCAACCCCAAAATCAAACCCCTTGCCTTTGAGTTGATTCTGACTCATGACAACCCTTTAGGACACAGTCAAACAGCTTCATAGAGTTTCCAAGGAGCACTTGGCAGATCCAAACTGCTGACCTTTTGACTAGCAGCCAAAGCACTTAACCACTAGGCCAGTAGGGTTTCCCCACTAGTCATTAACAAAACCAAAAACCACTGCTGTTAAGTTGATTTCAACTCACAGCAACCTATAAACAGGGAATTTTCAAGCGGTACCTGGCAGATTTGAACTGCCAGCTATTTGGTTAGCAGCCATAGACTTTACCACTACACCACCAGGGTTCCCTGGTCGGTCATTAGGGAAATACAAATCAAAAGCACAGTGAGATACCACTTACCATCAACTAGGATGGCTACTATCAGAAAAACAGAAAACAACAAGTATTGCTGAGGATACGTAAAAATTGAAACCCACATCCACCACTGGTGAAACTATAAAGTGGTCTAACTACTGTGGAAAATATTCCTAGGTATATACCTAGAAGATCTGAAAGGAGTGACAGAAACAGATGCTTGTACAGCAATGTTCATAGCACAATGGCCAAAGATGGAAACAGACCAAGTGTTCATCAACAGATGAATGGATAAACAAAATGTAGCATTCATACCATGAAATATTTAGCCATAAAGAGAAATAAAGTTGTGATACATGTTACAACATGGATGAACCCTGAAGACACTATGCTGTGTGAACTAAATCAGATACAAGAGGACTGAACTGTGCCTGACCCATGCCACAATATTTTCAGTCACCTCATGTACATGCTAAAGCTGGTCAATGAGTAAGGAAGATGGAAGAATTGATGGCTCTGAATTATGGTGCTGGTGAAGAAGATTTAGTATGAGTATACCATCGACTGCCTGAAGAACAACCAAATCTGTTTCAGAATAAGTACAGCCAGATTGCCTCTTAGAAGTGAGGACGGTGAAACTTTGTCTCATGAACCTTGGACATGTTATCGGAAGAGACTAGTCCCTGGAGAAGGACACAGTGGATGACAAAGTAGAGGGTCAGTGAAAAAAGAGGAAGACCCTTAACAAGACGGATTGTCACAGTGGCTGCAACAATGGGCTGAAGTATAATAGCAACTATGAGGATGTTTCAGGACTGGGTAGTTTTGTTCTGCTGTAAACAGGGTCACTGTGAACTGGAACCAATTGCATGGTATTTAACAATAACACACTTACATGAAATCTATAATACACAAATACATAGGGAGAAAATTTTATTAGTGATTACCAGGGAAAGGTGGTAGAAAAAAGGAGAAGCTACTACTTAAGGGGTACTGAGTTTCTGTCAAAGGTGATAAAAAAAATTGGAAACATAGCTGTAATGGTGGTACGAGTTTGTGAGTATTTAATATCATGAATTGCACATGTCAAAATAGCCGAGATGGCAAATGTTTATATATGAGTATGCGTTTATGTATACACACACATATCTATATATTTACCATAATAATTTAAAATATATTTGAGCAGACTCTTCAACAAGAAGGTTGTAAAAGGCAAAATAAGCACATGAAAAGATGCTTTACGTGACTAGTTATTAGGAAACACAAGTTAAAATGACAATGAGCTATCACTACACACCTGTTAGAATGGCTAAAATAGAACAAAGTAAAACTGACTATATCTAGTACTGACAAAGATTCAGAACAACTGGAACTTTCATGTATTACTAGTGGTCATGTAAAATGGTACTGCTTATTTGGGAAAATAATTTGGTGGTTATAAAGTTAAACACATATTTAATGTGCAACCCAGCAAGCTCACTCTTCAGTATTTACTCAAGCCAAATGGTTTTCAGAGGGTGAGCAGGGAAACAAAACTTTACCCAGCCATACAATGAAATAAGTGCGGAAAAGAGTTTACATGGAAGGCCTGAAGCTATTAACAATCTTTAGAAGGGACTGATTACAAGTTTGGTCCTTGGCACCTGAGTCATTTCCTGCATTGTGCTTAGACTGTACAAACAGTGTGATTTATGCTGAACATCTGTTTTCCTTCTGGGTGTCTGGAATTTTGATAAGCGGTATGCAGAAAATGTCTATGTCACCCAGCACCCAATAAAAACTTTGTGACCTGGATCTCTAATAGGCATCCCTGTGCAGAAACACTGCACATGCTACTACATTTTTTGATGCTGGAGAAAGCAGTATATGTGGTGTGTCTCCTCACAGGAGGGAGAGACAATATGGAAACACAGATGGATTTCTCTGATTTCTGTATTTTTTCCCTTGTTGATTCTACCATGTATCTTTTCACTTTCATAAATCTTATCTATGAGTATAACTATGCTGAGTCCTATGAGTCTTAGTGAACTACCAAATGTGGAGGTGGTCCCTAGATACTCCTGAAACAGAATACTACTTGGCCACAGAAAGAAGCAAGCTATTAATACATGCAAAAAAGGATGAATCTTACACGCATTACAGTAAATCAAAGGGGGTGGCCTCAAAACATTACATACAGTATAATTTTATTTATATGACATTTGGGAAAACACAAAACTAGTTACAGAGAACAGACCAGTGGTTTTCAGGGAATAACCATGAGAGAAGAATTAGACTACAAGAGTAGCATGCAGGAATTTTTTTTTTTTGCAAAGGGGACTGATGGAGCCATTGTGTATTGGCTGTGGTGAGGATTACACAACTCTGAGAATTTGTCTAAATTCATAGAAGTTTACATCAAAAGAGTAGTGTTTACTGTGTGAAAATTAAAAATAACTTGAAAAATGAAATAAAACAAATTGCCCTTATACATACCAGCAACAAACAGAAAAATTAAATTAAAAGTAATATAACTTGTAATAGTACACAAACCATTAAATAACCTGGTATGAATCTAGTGAAAGACATAAAAGTCCTCTACATTAAAAAATACATAATAGTATAGAGCAATTAAAGACCTAAAAATTAAAGGCATATACCATGTCCATGGATCAAGATACTTCAAAAGACATTAACAATCCAACCCCAGGATATTCTTTAAATTGAGAGGCTGATACTAAAATTATATGGAAATGTAAAGGGCAAACAATTTTAAAGAATAGCAACAGCTGAGTATTTATATTTATTATAAAGCTGTAATAATTAAGACAGTTTGGTACTGGTGAAAGGTGACACAAAGAACAAAACAGAGAGTCCAGAAAATGACCTTTAATTGTTATACGTAGGATCTTGACTTACGACAGAGTTTGCACCAAAGAACTGGGAAAAAACGAAAATTTTTCAGTCTGGTGCACCTAGACCAGTTAGATGCCGTATGGAAGAAATTTAAACAACCTTTAGGTCAGCTCAGATAAACTGCACGTGGGGGATAGATACAAACGTGACAGTTAAAACAGAAAAGCTACTAGGAGGCAACATTGGAGAATATGGCCTTGTTGATTAAGTAGGGAAAGCTCTTAAACAGGATATAAAAAGCTTCATTTGTAAAGAAAAAATCTGAAGATTGGACACTAAATATAACAGCTTCTGTTCATTAACAGATACTGTCTTAGTTATCTAGTGCTGTTATAACAGGAATACTGCAAATGGATGGTTTTAACAAAGACGAATTTATTCTCTTTGAGCCTAGGAAGCTAGTTCACCAGCTTCAGGGGAAGACTGTCTCTTTCAGTCAACTCTGGGGAAAGGTCCTTGTCGTGAATCTTCCCCAGTTGTGGAGAGTCTCAGTGCAGGGACCCCAGGTCCAAAGGGTGCGCTATCCTCCTAGCTCTTGTTTCTTGGTGATATGAGGTCCCCATGTCTCATTGCTCACACCTCTCTTTTATATCTCAAAAGACATTGATTCAAGACGCAACCCAATCTTGTAGATTGAATCTTGCCTCATTAACATAACTGCTACTAATCCCAACTCATTAATGTCATTGAAATAGGATTTATAACACATAAGAAAATCACATCAGCTGACAAAATGGTGGACAATTACACAACAGTGGGCAGCATGCACTAGCCAAGCTGTCGTTCAAGACTTGTGGAAGGACACAAGTCAATCTGTAGGAGACATCATTAGCGGAGGAAAAGTGGGAGAACTGTATCACAAAAGTCTTATATCCAGGCTACATGAGGAGTGATTCAATAGAATTTAGTGGTTCAGTGTCTCCAGCTTCCTGATCATCTGCCCCTATGTCCCTATCCCAAGTTTCAGGATCCCATTTCTTCCCAGTCAGTAGTCTCACTTTAACTTCAAACACAATTTGAAGCTGGGAATTCAACTGGTGTTTTGTTTTTCTGCAATATCAGCTCTGTAACTACAAGAAATAAGATTTTCTCTCAGGGCACAAGTGGCAGCTTTGAGGTCCTTTATGCTGTGATTGAGCTGTGTCTCTGAAACCCTAAGCTCATTCCTTTAAACACTTTTCTAGTGAAAGTATGACCAACCAACCATCTTCTCTCTGTTTCTCTGACAAAATTATAGAAAAGTATGAAACATGCAATTACCCAGAGCTTTGCTTCTTACCAATACTTGATCTACCAGTGATGATATTTTTCATATTAATATTGCCACCACATGTCGTGGATTGGCAGCATCCTCTTTACTAGTGGAGGCAGAGTAACCAGTGCCTTTAAGACTAGTGAAACTTGAGAGCCTATTTAGAGAATTCATCCTTGTGATTTTATTGGTCTAGAACCACTCTCACTACCCAGTGTCTTAGGGTACATTCTCTTGTGTGTGCACGTGTGCATGTGCACGTGTATGTGTGTGTGCGTGCATGTGTGTGTGTGAGAAGACAGACAGAGATTTATATTAAGGAAATGGTTGTAGAGGATGGCAAGTCCCAAGTCCAAATTCATGGGTCAGGTATCAGTTAGAGGCTTCTCCTGACTCATGTAGCTGCAGGGTCTGATGTACCCAAGACCAGCAGGTCAGATAATATGCCTTTTGCTCATGGGCTGTGGAGGCTGACAGATTCAAGACTGGTAGGTAAAGCAGTGAATTGCTAGCTCAAAGGCTACAGAGGCTGATGAATCTCAAGAATGGCAGGCAGTATGGCAGGATGCTGGCTCAAGTTTCAAGAACTAGAGATCTGATGGTGACGAGCCAGATACAGGATTCACAGCACATAAGCAAGCTTTGCCAGAACATTCATGTCCACACACACACATACACACACACACACACACACACAGGATGAAGGCCAAACCCACAAGGAAACTCCCCTTACAGCTGATAACATCAGGTCACATCATGGAGGATGACTACATCATTATGTAACCACCAGGCTACTTCATTATGTAACTGCCACATGCTGAAAATCATGGCCTACCCCAGTTGACATATAATATCGCACCTACTATACAAAAGAAGTTTCTGAGGCCTACTGAGAAAGGATGGGCCAGTTCATGGTCCTGGTGGGAACGCCATGCTTTGAAACTGACAAGGAGTTTGTATCTCAGTGGCCATCCCCACAGAATTTTGTTAGACAGTAAGAAGCAGAAAGAGAAACAGCAGGAAGATGCAAGAAAAACAAAGCAGAGAGAGAGAGGAGGTAACCTCATAAAAGAGCAGTAACACAAAATATAGGTCAAGGGCTGTAACACTAAGGGCAGCGAGAAGCCTGGAAGGGGCCCAGGGCAAGAGCTGGCAGTGACAGACTGCCCTGCGGGGGTCAAGGGGAGCTTGTCCTGCGAGGGCCAAGGGAAACCTGTCATCAGAGGGCCACAAGTGGCCTGTCCTAAGAGGGCCAGGCAGAGCCTCTTCTTAGGCTTTGAGAGAAGCCTGCTCTGAGAGGGCCTCCAGGACCATGCCTGAGGGGCTTGAGGGGAGCTTGTCCTTAGAAGGCTGAGAAGAGACTGTCCTGAGAGAGAGGGGAGGTTTGCACAGTCAAAAGCAGCTAAGAGAGCTGTCCTGCACTGAAGAAGGGAGACTTTGCCTACGTGTTTCCTGATCCTGATTCCAAGTTGTACCCTATTACTTCTTTATAAGCCATTTAACTCTAAGTATGGTCTGTGAGTTCCGTGTGGCCACTGCACTGGATTATCAACCTAGTATGTAAGTAGAGTGTCGTGGGGAGAACGACTGGTGTCAGAACTGGCAAAAAGTTGGAGTGGATCTCTACCCATGGGAGTCAGCTTTGGGCTGATGCTGGTCATTATCACTCCCTGAAGTTAGACAGGTGATGATGTTACTTCCACTGCCACCATTTGACACACACCCTTTCCCAAAGCCATGGAATAGCTTCTTCTGATGCAAAAAAGTCTCCTTGGTCTGGCTTCCGCCAACCTCTGTGTCTTTGATTCACATCCTATCCCCCTTCTCCATGATGTTCCAGCCACCTTGGTCTTCCTGCAGTCACTAACACAGACATTCGCTCCTGTCTCAGGGCCTTTATACTTGCTGCACCACTGCCTGGTGCTCTTTCCCCGTGTCTGTCTGTGGCTACTAATTTCTCATCCTTCAGGCCTCCATTTATACACCACATCCTCAGAGTCACCCTCCCTGATCTCTCTACCTAGTGGGGCACATCCTACCCCACTGTGCCATTGTATTCTTTGTTCTGGGAAGGCAGTACACACTTTTTATAAATGGCTAAATTGTAAATATTTTAGGCTTTGAAGGGCCAGGGGTTCTCTTTCACAACTACTCTTCTCTTCCACAGTAGCAGAAAAACGGCTGTCAACAGGATGTAAATAAACCAGTGTAGCTGTGTTCCAATGAAATGTTCTTTGTGGACAATGAAATTTGAATTTCACATGTCAAGAAATACTCATTTTTTATTCTCTCCCCAACCATTTAAAAATGTAAGACCCATCCTTAGTTCATGGGCTATAAAAAACAGCCAACAAGGCCAGATTTGGACCATAAGTGATAGTTTCCCAATCCCTACTCTAACCTATTACTCTGATTAATTTTCTTCTTAGCCCTTATCATTATTATCTAAAATTATTTCATTTGCTCCTATCTATCCCTTCCCCTAGAACTTAAGGTCCAAAAAAGAAGTGCCCTCCTCTGCTCCTTTGCCACTGTAACCGACCCATTGCAATGACTGACACACAGAAGTGGAAGAAATGAAGGACTCCACCAACCTGGATACAAACATGGGCCTGACTGGGATTTTAGGGGTCCTCTTCCGAGTGGGGCTCACGGGAACAGACACAGACTCTTCCCTGGAAGACTCTCCATTTGAAGATTCTGGTAGTGCAGACTGAGACCTTACAAGGACTTCTCCTGAGAATAAACTCAGCTTCCGTGGCCGTTCACCGTAAGGCCCAGGTTTTATCTTGGTCCGACTGCTCTCTAGCTCTCTTACTGGATATTCTATGGTGAATAGACCTGTTAACAGGGACTGCCATCAGTCTCTCTTCCCAGCCTTGCCTTGGCCAAACTCTTTCGCCTCCTCTGCCTCTGCTCTGAGGCTCTGAATACTTACTGATGAAGATCAGTTAGCTCACCTCCATCCCTACCCCTGCCTGAAATGCCTTCCCTCTGTTGCTTGTACAAATGTTATTGTTGCTGGTTGTCCTTGAGCAGGCTGTGACTCATGGTGACCTCACACACAACACAACAAAATGCTGTCTGGTCTGTGCCATCTTCATGATGGTTGCTACGCCTGAGTCCGCTGTTGCGGCCACCATGTATGCTGAGTGTCTTCCAACATAAGGGGCTTATCCTCTAGCACTGCAGCAGGCAATGTTCTAACCCTAGCACAGTTTCAATCAGTAAATGCTGGATGATGTAAAAAGAAGACATCCAATATGTCTTCATTTTCCAGACCCCATGCAGACCTCCCTCTCCCCTTGGGGCCTGGCTTCATTTGGCTCCGTATCTACCATTGCGTCCTCACAGAGGCTGGCTGCTGAGGGAACCCTGTCCCTGGATTTCAGAGAGGTTTAGCATGTGCCATCTTCCCCTGCCAGGTCCCTGGATTTCAGAGGTTTTAGCATAAGCCATCTTCCCTTGCTGTTACCCAAAAAACAGCCCACAGGAATTTCAGCACAAACAAAACTTTACCTCCACACTCCTAATCAAAGCTCTTCACCTATCAAACCTTGACCACAAACAAACCTTACCCCCTCCCCCTTCTAATCAACTCTTCTTCCTTATCAGACCATAAATCCCCTTACCAGAATTTTTTGCCACTCCCTCTTCTCTTTTAATTAACATTCTTTCCTTATCAAACCATAAATACCCTCACCTCACACTACCTCATTGGAACCTTAGAACTATAAAAAACTGGCCCTACTGGTCTGAAACAGGCTGAGCCACCCCTTTGCTCAGACCCCATTCTCTTTTCAAATAAACTTCACTGGACCCTTGGACTGGCGTGTCTCTGCCCCTGTTTCATGCCCTTCTCTCCCCATCAGCCGAAGATGGAAACACCTCCTTCAGCATGCACTTCTGACCCACGCTTTTGCTGGCCCTTAGAATTCTCTTCCCTCATTGCCAGATTTAAGTAACTTGCATCTACTTCCTTTGTTGTGTTATATTTATTTGCATTCTTTTCTTGCTTTCCTTACTAGGCTCGAACACTGAGGTCAGGGACTTCTTTTTCCTTCATCTACTTACCAAACATTTAGTGGATGCTAGATGCTGGGTACAGAGACTCAGCCCAGATGGGGTGCAGGGAGGAAAAGAAAACAAGCCAAACTCATTGCTGTTGAGCTGTTTCTGACTCAGATCCACCCTACAGAACAGAGTAGAACTTCCCCGTAGGGTTTCCAAGGAGCAGCTAGTGGATTAGGACTGCTGACCTTTTGGATAGCAGCTGAACTCTTAACCACTACCAAGGCTAATATTTGTAATGCTTGAAATTATAACACCAATAAAATGCTATAGTTGTCCCATGGAAGGTACAGGGTGTGATCAATTCTGCTGGGGTAGTCAGGAAAGGCCTCCCAGACTGAGTTTTGAAGGACAAGTGACAGTTCCTTCAGGGATGGCTTGGGGAAGCAAAGCCTTTTGGTATCTAGCAAGGCTGCAACACATTGTATGGTGAGTGCTCTTTTGTCCCCAGGCCTGTGGACCAGTGATGAGAACAGCCCAGATGTGTGAGGGGCTCCTAAGGCTACTCATGCCTGCCTGGGAGACTCCATGGGCTGAGAAGGACAGCCTGGGAAGGTGACTGCTTTTTCTTCTTCCATGAAGTTCTCCCATAATAAGGAAGGAGGAACAGTAGCTACAAATGGATGAGGGATGATGTAGAATTGGGGGCTGAAAGGTGACCTCGGTGTGAGAGTGTGGACAAGGGGTAGAGAGACAGTGAGAGACATAGGAAAATAAGGCAGATACACAGAGACATAAAGAGACACAGGGAGGGAGTTTAAAAGCTGAAACTGGTCAAGTTCACTTGTAAAAGTGGTGTGGCAGGCAGAGTCTAAGGCCCTATCTGTACCTGGACAATCCTTTCTGCCTTGGCCACCCTGTCAAGAGTCTAGGACTCAAGATGAAGCAGTTCACAGGGGCTGCAGGGAGAGCTGTTCTGTGAGACATCTTACAGGTGACCCACCTTTATGCCCCCTTGTTACCTGCTGTCAACAAGACCGAATTTATGAACTGAGTTACTGTCTTCTGAAAACGCTTCTTGATCTCAGCCAGGGCTCGGCTCATCTTAGAAACCTTGTCGTCTACGTTGCTGATTCTGCGGGTTATCTGCAGAGAGGGAAAGAGGAAAGGAAGGTGGTTGTCATTTGCCCTGTGGGATGTGGTCTGCCCTACTGAATGAAAACCAGGACTTGCTCTGCTTTGGATGGTGTGTTGTTCCCTCTGCCTTGAAAGCATTTCACTCTCTTCAGCCCCATGAATTTCTGCGCACTGAGCTTGACCTGACTCACATGGCTCCACCTTGGAAGATTTTCCCTGATTCTACTGGGCAGAGCGGCCCATTGCCTTGAACCCCTATAACGCTCTCTGAAGCTTGAAGATGGAAGTAATTAATTGTATCTGAACCCGTCTCCTCCTTTAGACTGTAGGCTCTTAGAAGGCATGGATTGGTCTTCATCATTGTTACGGATTGAATTGTGTCCTCCCAACCTTTATATCTGGGAGTATGGTGTGGTGTAGTGTAATGTAATTACCTTCCACAGTGCAATCTGATATGATGTAATCCATCAGTTGCAGTCATATCACTGCAGGGTGAATTCTAAACCTAATCACTTCTAAATTATTTAAAGAGCAACATAAGCACAGAGAGGAACACACACATACTGAGAAGACAGATGCCACGTGAAGATGGCTAAGGAACCAAGGAACATCCAGGGCTACCAACAAGGAAGGAATTGACACAGTCGAGACACTGATTTGAACTTTCAGTCTCTTGAACCATGAGAAAATAAATTTATTTTCTTTAAAGCCACCCACTTGTGGTATTTGTGTTACAGCAGCACTTGGTCACTGAGACAGCACTTTGCGTTCAAGTGTCTGTCCTGCAGAAGGTGTCCGATAAAAGTTCACTGCATTAGTAAACAACTGAATGAACGAAGGCCTCTGGGAGCCCTTGCTGCCTGTCCCACCCTGTAGGGGATACTGTGGTGTGTCTCCCAGAGGCCCCTCCTTTTCTCCAGCTGCTACAGCTCTCAACTGAGGAATTGTCCTTGGCCAAGGGCATGCATGATGATTGGCCATTGTGGGGACAATGGCTCAGGCCTCTTGTCTCAATCCTGGATTAATCTAAAAAGCCATTCTGGCTCCAGGACACCATGGGATCACTGAGTCTGCTTCCAGGGAATCTGATCGAAGATGCTCTCTGAACCAGAAGGCAGGTGTTTCAGTGGAACTGCAAAACCAGTTTCAGGTTCAAGAGCTATTTGTAGTCAGGACCTGATTTTTTTCCTCCTGGATGCCTCCCCTGATTTCCATAGCTGACAGTGATTGTTCTCTATGCTAAACTGCCACTTTTGTCCTGTTTCCATTCTGTTCCCTTCTGCTCTGCGCCCTGGTCATTTTCACTCTGCATCTCTGTCCCTATACTTTGTCAGCTCCTTGAGGGCAAGATCCATGTTTTCTAGGTCTCCTCCTTAACACAAAGGAGGAGTGAAAAACATTTCTCCTGGGGAACTTAAGTATCAGGTAGAAGGAACAGGAGAAAGGGGTGGGTGGTGAACAGATTTTTTGAAGAACAACAAACCTGGCCCACCTTCCTCCCTACGCTGCAAATAGGGACTCTATATAAAGGATGCCCCAGTTAATAGAAAGACACAACAATCCTTCAGATTGCCTGCCCCAGCAGCTGCTTCAGGGCTAATTTTATTTATTTATTTGTAATTTACACACAGACAGCTTCCAAAAAGGATTTGAGGTGGCACTTTGAGCTAATAAAGCATTTAAATTAAGACATTGCCTCGCTTCCAAAGTGCTGCCTTGATAGAAATATTTAGTAAGGAGCCAGGTTGCAGGGTTGTAAATGCCGCAACCGCCATTTGGCTGTCACTGTGATGGGTGGCTCTTCTAAACTGATGTGTGTCTGGGGAAGCCATCTAACAAGCTTCCCAGTGACAGAGACTTCAGGGGGAGGAGGCCATCCCCCACAGTCTTCCTAGGGTGGCCAGGAATTCGGTAGGTAACTCATAAGCTGCCCCAAATAAGCACATGAGCACACACAGGGTGGCAATTGAACCTGTTGTAGAATTGCAGAGTGGGGGCATGTCAGAGCTGAGCAGGTCCTCACAGGTGCTCTGCACAGATGGGGAAACTGAGGCCAGGTCAGGGAAGGGAAAGGCCTCATGGCTTCTTCCTAGGCAAAGCTCTTTGCTCTATGCTCAGCAAATTTTCTGGGAAGCTTCTTGCAGTTTTCATAGTCCAAGAATCTCAGAGGAGCCAATTCTACAAGCCTCAAGATTTCACGTAGCTTTGCAGGCAGCAATGGCAACCCTGGGAGATCTTGCTGCCCATGAGAACTCATGCTATTTACTTATCTGTTTAACTAGTTAGAAAGCTATAATATATGGTACACACTCCTTCATTCTCAGATAGACAAGGTTAAGACCCAAATGCTTTTTTGGCAGGTGAGTGTTCTTGGTCACAGTCAATTACCATCCTCTCTAAGGTTGTGCTGTTTCCAGAAGCTGTTTCAGTGTGCTGATCTGTTTAGCCCTGTGCTAAATGTCCCCAAGACAGTTATTCTCTGTAAGTTATGAAGCCATTTTTAATTAACTTTGCAGCCTTCTATCTGTCAAACTATCCTTTGCACACTTTCCTTAATGCATGTTTCCCGTAATGCGAACTTGACCGTCTAGACCAGCTTACCCAGTAGGACACAGTGTGGGCTGCACACATAACTTTAAATGCTTTACTATCCACATGAAAAAAATTTTAAGAAGAAAAATTCATTTTAATAATACAGTTATTTAGCACAATGGGTCAAAAAAGATTATTTCAGCATGTGATCCAAATAAACAATTATTGATAAGAAATGTTACATTTTCCTTTCATGCTGTTTGTTGTTGTTGTTATTAGGTACCATCAAGTCAGTTCTGACTCATAGCAACCCTACAGATGACAGAATGAAACACTGGCTGGTCTTGCACCATGTCCACAGTCATTTGTACACTTCAGCCTGTTGCTGTGCAGCTGTGTCAATCCATCTCATTGAGGGTCTTCCTCTTCTTCACTGACCTCCACACTACCAAACACAATGTCCCTCTCCAGGGAACGATCCCTTCTGACAACATGTCCAAAGTATGTAAGACACAGTCTTGCCATTTTTGCTTCCAGGGAGCACTCTGATTGTACTTCTTCTAGAACAGATCTGTTGGTTCTTTTGGCAGTCCATGGTACATTCAGCATTCTTCTCCAACACCATAATTCAAAAGTGTCAATTCTTCTTCCGTCTTCCTTGTTCATTATTCAGCTTTCACATGCATATGATGTGATGGAAAACACCATGGCTTGGGTCAGGTATACCTTAGTCTCCAAGTTGACATCTTTACTTTTCAGTACTTTATCAAGGTCCTTTGCAGCAGATTTTCTCAATGCAATGCATCTTTTGATTTCTTGACTGCTGCTTCGATGGGCATTGATTGTGGAACCAAGTAAAATGAAATCCTTGACAACCTCAATCCTTTCTCCATTTATTGCTTACTGGTCCAGCTGTGGGAATTTTTGTTGTCCTGATGTTGAAGTTCAATCCATCTTGAAGGCTGTGGTCTTTGATCTTTATCAATAAGTATTTCAAATCTTTTTCACTTCCAGCAAGTAAGGTGTTGTCATCTGGGTAACACAGGTTGTTAATGAGTCTTCCTCCAAACCTGGTGCCTTGTTCTTCTTCACAGAGTCCAGCTTCTTGGACTATTTGCTCAGCATGTGGCTTGAAAACGCATAATGAAAAGGTATGACACACACTTTTCCTGTCTTTAAAGTATGCACTATCCACTTGTTCTCTTTGTACCACTGCCTCTTGATCCATGTAAAGATTCCTTAAAAGCACAATTAAGTGTCCATGCTAAGTCTTTGAAACCTGGGTTTATTTTATCTTTGCCACCCTTATGAATTGGAACTAGTCACATTACAAGTGTTCAGTAGGTATATGTGACTTGTGGCTGCTTTATTGAACAGTCTAGTTTTGGACTTTTGATTCTAGCTTGCAAAATTTACTTATGGCCAGTAAAAAAAAATATTGAATTATTGAGGGACTTTCCTATGCTCGGAGTCCCTGGCCATGCAAACAGTAAAAGTGCTTGGCTGCTGCCTGAAAAAAACGGGCTGTCTCCACAGAGGTGGATACTTGGAAGTCTACTTCCAAAAAATCAGCCCCTGAAAATCCTGAGGTGGTGACTTCTACTCTGACACCCGTGGGTCATCATGAGTCAGAGCTGACTTGATAATAACCGGTGGTAGTGGCCCTGGTGCTATGCCCAGCGGCCATGTGTAGCATACAGACTTAGAGTGACTTCTCTTGATTGTTCATGGATGTCTTTGATCTTTATGTCCTGGTTCTCAGCTGTGTTCCAGACTTCAGAGATAACTGGATCAGCAGCTGCCGGAAAAACGGAACACTGCTACAACTTTATGAGAATGAGTATTTCCTAAAATCTACTGCCTTTCAAAAGAAAAGTAAACCTACATTTTTACACAGTCTGAAAAGGTATTCAAGAAATGGATGTATGACCTCACACACAGCAGGAAGGTGACCACACAACAATGACATTTAGAGTAATAACAGGGGTCCAAATTGATAGTATGCAGTCATCCATAAGCCTGATAATTTCTCCCAGCCCAGATGGACTAAAAGTTCTGTGGATATTTTGATTTTCAAAGTAACCAGTCCCAGCTGAATTCACTGGCATCTGCAGTTCCTGGGCCTCCTCTGCCAGGCCGCTTTAATGAACACTTTCTCTCTTCAGTCCCCAGTACCCGCAGGACCCCTCTGGTACACCCACTAATCAAGCTGCATTTTAATGGGTGGTGATGTTTTTGTCCCTCCCTATAGACTGAAAGCATCTGAGAGATGACAGGGAAAGTAACCTCTTATTTCTATTTCCCCATCAGCCAACCTGGCACACTGCAGGTGCTAATCAACGTTTATTGAATTAGCTAATGAATTGATGCAGTTGAAATGCTGCTGAAATGAAAATGCAAGGGAAAAAATAGGGGATGATTGTTCCTCTGGGAGAAACACAGGTATTTTCTGGGTCTTGCTCAGATGACACTGATCACACCCAAAACTTTTGCCTCAGTCTCCTTGTGTAAAAGGAGGATAATGGGGCTGGTGTTCTTTAGGGGCTGTGTCAGCTGTGGAGTCCCTGGGTGGTGCAAACTGTTAATGTGCTCAGTTGCTAACCATAATGCTAGAAGTTCAAGTCCACTCAGAGGTGTCTTGGGAGAAAAGCCTGGTGATCTACTTCCAAAAGATTAGCCATTGAAAACTCTATGGAGCATTTACACTGACATACATAGGTCACCATGAGTTAGAACTGAGCTGATGGGCAACTGGTATACCAGTCAGCTCTGTGAGCCTACGGGCCTATGACATGCAATAGTGCTTGTCGCTGAAGCATACCCAGCTCACGCTCAGGATGACCATAGAATTTATTACCCAAAGCAACACACTTGTAAGAGTGAAAGATGATGCTATTAATAATTTCATCAGGCTGACAGGTGTAAATTGAGATAGGCCCAGGTAAACTAAGAGGTGGCATCTTCCTGCTGCTATTATTCCAAGAAGCCCTCCCTGAACAAGCCAGTCCCAGTGAAGTGCCCTTTGTGGAATGAGAATATTCTGCACCATCTGACTGAGCCCTTGGTTGACCCAGTGTTATGTGTCAAAGCATTCCCTTCTGGACTAGACACTCCTCAGTCATTAGGGATTGTGTTCTGGTCATCTTCTCTCTCTACCTCTCCCCCTGATGTTGGCCTAGGCCCAAGTGTCCAGCAGGGTCAATGAAGACCCAGTGAATGGATGCCTCTGCTGCTTTCTCAATTCATCTAACAATGTCTGTTGTCAACTGCCATCAAGTCAGCTCTGACTTATAGTAACCACATGCTCATCTTCCAGCACTGTATCAGACACTGTCCTGTTGTGATCCATAGAGTTATTATGGCTAATTTCCAGAAGTCAATCATCACCAGGCCTTTCTTCCTCTCTGTCTTCATCTGGAAGCTCCCCTGAAACTTCTTTACCGTGTGTAACCTTTCTGGTATTTGAAATACTGGTGGCATACCTTCCAGCATCACAGCAATGCTTAAACCACCACAGTTGAAGATTAACAAGTGGGTAGTGGAACAAATGCACTAAGTGTCCTGTGCTGGACTCTGGGGAAACAGACATTAGTAGGACCCAGAGGGGATTTGCAGTGCAGTGGAGAAGCCTGGTTCATTAACAAAGGAATATTACAATGGAAGTCTGTCACTGCTGGAGGGCTCAGCAGAGAGAGAGGCCCATTCTACCTGGGTGGCAAAGGGAGCACTGAGGAGGGATTGCCAATATGTGTTGGCAGTTATTTTGTCCAGTAGCATTTCTCATCTTTCTGGTCACAGCACCGTGATTTTCCTATAGGAAAACACTCATGCTTCATACTTAGCCAAGATGGTTCACCTAGGGCTCATCTAGGGGTTCAGCCATGGCCAAAGAAGCAAAATCGGAGCAGACTGGAAGTGAAATGGGAAAAATGAGTTGAAGCTCTGCAATGTGAGTCTCAGACAAGCCACAGCAGCCCTTTCAGGAGTCTGATGTAGGAGAATAGATTATTGGCAGGACTGTGGAGTGACACACATTCAAAGCAGTATGGTTGAAAGCTAGCTTTGAGCAGGGCACTGCTGTTTCCAACTCTACCAGTCAAGAAATTTGTTTGCATTGCAGCACAGTCCATGACAGCAAAAAGATGGAATCAACCCAGATGCCCAACAACAGTGGAATGGATAAACAAAGTGTGGTACATACTCTCAACAGAACACTATGTAATGATGAGGAACAATGATGGTTTTAGGAAGCATCACATACCTGGTTTCAATTGGAAGACATTATGCTGAGTGAAATCAGTCAGTGGCACAAGGACAAATACTGTATGAGACCCCTACTCTGAGAACTTAAAAACAGACTCATGTACAGAGGAAGAGACTCTTTGATGGCTGCAAGGGAGGGGAGGAAGGGAGAGGGCTGGTCACAGATTAGATAGTTGATAGAAATTTGGGTAAAAGCAGTGACAGCACACAGTAGAAGAAGATCAACTTAACTGGACTTCAACATAAACTGTAAACTCTTCTAATCTTAACTCAATATTGCAAGGATAGACTAGCAGGGGCAGGAGTCTGGGGCCCATACTCTAGAGGGACATTGAGGCCAACTGGCATAACTAGCCTATCACTAAGAGTCTTCTGAACCCCATATTGGTGAGTGGCATTGGGAGTCTTAAATGCCAGCAAGCTGCCACCTGAGGTACACCAAATGGTCCCAACTCAGCCAGAACAGATGACCACCAAGGACAACAAAGACATGTGGGGAAAAAGAGCCCCGAAGACAGAAAGACACATGTTAATGGGTGACTGTATTGACATGTGACCAGAAGAACCAGATGGTGCCTGGCCACCACCAAAAACAGTGTCATGGGGCACACAATGTTGAGTCCCAGTGGCAACATGAGAAAAAGAGGAGCACACCTCAAGAATTCCACTAAAAGACTGCAAATGAAGGTCTGAAGTCCTGGGGATTCCCCTGGGAGCATGGCCCCTAGACCTGCTGCTGTCCCTGACCAGAAAACATTACTGAGGTCAACTCTTTGGACAGGAATGGATTGGACTCAGGGACACAATGTGACCATATGGTGTGAGTACTTTACGGTTCTATGCATCTATAGGATGGTGTCCTACTGGCCTCTTACTAGAAGGGAGACAAGATGGTGGAGAAGAGGGGATAGGAGACTGTTAAGAGGACATGACAGGTATAGAACAAAAAAGGATAAGTGTGCTGTCATCGGGCAAGGAAAGCAGAAGGAGCTGCAGATACGTTGGCATATAAATTTAATTTGGATTGTATACTTTCATTCAATCACAATTAAAAAAAAGAAAGAAATTTGGTTGCTATGCAACATGTATGCTGTCCTTGTTTTCTATGAGGGAGATTAAGTTTGTAGCAAGGCTTTGACTCATAATTTTTCCCATTCTGCTTATTATTATGCTCCACTCCTACTTTAAAAATTTAAGTATGTTTGGGTTTTGTTTCCTCAGCCATGACTGAACTGGGCAGAACCAGTTTGATCAGCCCTGGGCTGATTACACTTATTGGTTTCAGGATGGGTGTGAGTTTCTTACCCAGTTAAAAGGAACACACATCCTAACTACAGTGAATACTTAAGCCATGGGTGGCCAATAGAGTAAGTGAGTGTTGAAAACTGGCACCTTTAATTCAGTGCTTAGGAAAGATAAGACTTTCTTCTCCAGGTTAGATAAAAACTGATATAATAATAGCCTAGAAATGCTCACAAGCATCATGTCACCATAAGGATACACACTTCCTGACAATAAACCTAATAAAGAGGAAAATGGAGTCAAGATGAAGAAAGATGTTATGGAATCATTTGAGAACCTGAATCTAACAATGCCTGACAGTCTTCAGTTGCTGAGCCAATATGTTCACTTTTTATGTTTAAGTCAGTCTGCACTGAGTCTTGCCACTTACAGCTGAAAGACTCGTAGCTGACACAAAGAGTTTCACAGAGAAGGTGATTCTAAGGTTAGGTCATGAATAATGAAGAGTCCATTAAGCAGAAAAATAGGTAAAGCCTTGCAATGAAGGGACAGCATAAACAAAGGCATCAAGACATGAAGTGGCTCCCAACACAAAGATGCCTGAGGGTCAGAGCTGTGTGCTCATTAGCTTTGCCTTACCCGTTTATCATGTGTAATCCCATGAGGACAATTGTTGGCTGATATAGTGAGTGTTACTCTTTCATTCAGGGAGGTGAAGGTGATCACCACTGAGTCCTGTCCCTGCACCGTCAACTTCATTTGATCATTCACCTGCAGGTGAGAGAATGAGTCATTGCAGAGCTCCTGCTTCTACTGTCCAACCTACCCTTTCCTGACCCCTCCACAAAGCACAAAATCCCTCTTCATTTCACAAAGCACAAAATCCCTCTTTACTTGAAGCTGAAGTATTTGTGAGATCTTTCTAGTTCTCATGTAGGAATTTAGCTTTTGTAGAAAAGACAGAAGAATTCCAGTCTCTCTTTGGTGGATTAGCAGGAAAAGTTAACTGATGCCTTCTTATCCCTGTTTCTTCCTTTTCCAACCTAGAACATCAGGAAGATGAATAGCTTCATTCCTGGTCAAGCTGGAATGGAGTATACAGCTTGAATCAGAGGCCAATATTGTGCCCCTGAATTAGTAAGCACCCAAGCAACAGGTATTACTAAAAGCCTTGCCCTACAGCAGTCAGAACCTGCCCTGAGAAGTTGATCCCATGACAAGGAGCACCAGAAAGCACCCCATTTGTGGGTAGGTGGGCATATGGCAAAAGAGAACCTCACAGGGGCTGAGCCATACATGCTCAGTACCTTCCCTTATACTCATCAAATATGTTACTACCATTTCACTAAGGCAGTAGCAAAGACTATTGGGTAATGGAGCAGAAACTACCCTTTTTATCACTTCCCAAAGGTGGGATTTACTGTTTAACAATCTCAAGTAGGAACATACGGAGAGTAAGTTGCCCTTATACTGACTCACACCTTACTGAGAACATGATGTTATAAGGGTGAGTCCCAGCTCTGACTCTCATTAGCCTTTCTGAATCTCAAACTCACCAATAAGCTATAGACAAAAGTCTAAAACAATGATATAAAGATTATGGGAATGACTTTTTAAGCCATAAAAGCCCATACCAAATATTAGGGACTATCATTAGGACAGGGCTAAATGACTCACACTTAAGGACCCTTGATGGTTCATGTGTGCAGTGAGTTATTTATACACAGAGGCTCTATCTAAGGGCCTACAAGTATGTGGCCATACACTGTTGAATGGAAATGCTTCTTTCTTCAGCCTTCAGTATCCCAGATCTACAATACACTCTTGCCTACAAATACTCTTAAGACTCTTCTGAACTTAGGAAACAGTCTCCACTTTGATCCTTCCATTTCCTTCTACTTTTCTATTTGGTGGCCCAAGGGTCTATGCTCAACTTCTTACTATTGAGGCCCTTCCTCATACCCTGCAGTCAACATTCGAGTTCCCTCCAGCACCCTGAAAACATTTATCCATGATTGTGCTCTTGCCAAGTCTTGACATCTTCAAAATTGCTGATCACCCCCACTTAAGAGAATCCCTACCTTCTCCTGTTCTCCAAGAATGCAGTATATAGCTATGATTAAAAGGTCAAGCTCTGAAGATGGACAGGATTCAAATCCCTGTATCACTACTTACTACTTAAGCAATTTTGGGCAAAATAGTTAGCTTCCCTCAGAGTGCGGACAATAGTAGGACATTTCTCGCAGGGCATTGGGCAGATTTCATGGGTTAAAACATGCAAAGAACTTATGATGGTGAGACTGTTACTTGTTATCCCCGATCCCTGGATGGTTTATTTTTTTCTGCACCAGTGCCCCAAATATGGTGCTCTCCAAACAGAGCCACTGCTTATTTTCTCACTCACTCTTAAGCCAGCCTAGCTACATATATCCATTATCCCCAAATCCTTATCTTCAGTCCCAGTCTTTCATTCAGAGTCTTCTGAATACATGTTGCAAGAGCCAGGGTTGATACGACCACTGTGAGCCCAATCAGAATATCTAAAACCACACTAATCACTGATCCTCTTTTCCAATTTCTATTTCCACCAGTGGGACAATCACCCACCCAGATATATAGGTTGGGGGTTGTGGCATCACCTATAATTCCTTCCCCTCTCTTTATCCTGTATAGCCTGTAAAATAATTTCATAGAGTTATTTTTTAATATACCTTTCCCTTTTTTTGATTGCCTCTACCCTTAATAATATCAGTTCTGGCTAGTAGCCCCACAATTACTCTTTCCACAAGCTTCTCCATTGCTCTCTCCCCCTCCGCCTGCTCTTCTACACAAATGCTGTCCCACCATACTAGTCCTCAGCTTAAAAACTAGCCAGCTGGTTCTACTTTCAATATAACAAAATCAGCTCCTAACAGGATGACCTTCATACAGGTAACTAAAACTTAGCAAATACAAAATACAGCTACCTGTAAACAAAAGCAGGTAGACTTTGAAGGGGAGTTGAAACTGAAAAGAAAGGCTCTCCAAGGATCCGACTTGACGGCACTTGGCTGGTGGCTGCATGGGATGAGTTTCTGTTTTACAGTTTTAGCCTGAAGGCAGGACACAGTCATGGCCAAAACTCTCACAGAACTGAATAGAACTGGTACAACTATGGTCAGAGGAAAGTGAGGAGGGAATTCAAGAACAGACAGAACCAGAGGAGAGCTCCAAATTTTATGTATAAATTGCACAAGTTTCTAGCCAATCCTTGAATCATGCATGTACAAGATAGACTCGAAACTGCTTACAGGTAGGGCAAATAAAAGAAAACTGAACTTAGATTTAAGTTGCTGCCCACTATGTGTGAGACAGTTTATAGTTTGAGTCTAACCAAGTTAGTTGCAGTTAAAACAAGCTACCAAAACTCTTTAGAGAAATATAACAGAATTCAGAGTCTCCACAACATAACACTCACAATGCCCCAAGTACAATCCAAATTATGTGACATATGAAGAACCAGAAAAGTATGACCCATTCTCAAGGCAGCAAATAATCAACAGAAGACAACCCAGTCAGATATGACCAGACGTTGAAATTATCAGACAAGGAAGCTAAAGTACCTAATTTAACTATGTTCAATCAAGTATAGAAAATATATATACATATATATATTTTTATACTTTCTTTTTTTTATTTAATATGACTGAAAATGTACATTCCCGTATAAATTTACATGCCAACCTATATGCAGCTTCCACTGCTCTCCCTTGTCCAGTGACAGCACACTATTCCTCTCTGCTCCATACATGTTTCATCCTCCCAACAGTCTCCTTTCCCCTCCTCTCCAACCACTCTCCTTCTTCCAACCAGAGGCCAGCAGGCTGATATCCTATAGATGTATAGAACCATAAAGCACACACAATACCTGGTCACTCTGCACTGCCAAGTCCAATCCATCGTGTCCAAAGAGTGGATCTTCGTTATGATTTATGGGCAAGGGCAGCATCAGGGCCAGGGGCCATGCTCCCAGGGGAACCCCATTTTTAACAAATGAAAAAATAAAAACTCTCAGCATAAAAATAGAAATTATGAAAAAAAAACTAAATGGAATATTTCTACATCTGAAAAATATAATATCTAAAATAAAAATAATTCACCGGATGGGCATAACAGCAAAATGAAGCCGACAGATGAAAGTAAATGAACTTGAATATAGAATAATAGAAATTAATCAGATCTGACACGATGGCACTGGGCTGGGCAATCTGAAAATAAAAAAAACTGAAAACATAACAGAACTTTTGGGACCTTTGGGATGATATCTAAAAGTCTAAAATACATGCAAGGGAGTCTCAGAAGAAAAGGAGAGAGATTGGAGGAAAAAAATTCTGAAATAAAGGCAGAAGAGTCCCAGAATTGATGAAAGGAAGGAATTTACAGGTTGAAGACATCAGTAAACTCACATAGAATAAATATGAAGACACCCACACTTAGCCACATCACAGTTAAACTTATAAAACCAAAGAAAAGAGAAATCTTTAAAGCAGCTAGAGAAAATGAACAATGATTTGAAATTTCACAGACTTTTCATCATAAACTATGAAGGACAGAATACAGTGGAACAACATCGGTAAAGTGCTGAGGGAAAAAAACTGTCAACAGAGAATTCCATATCTAGTAAAAATATCCTTCAAAAAGAACATTTTTTTCACAGAAAAGAAAGCAGAGTTTGTTGCCAGATCTGTACTTCAAGAAATTCTAAAGAAAGTTCTTCAGGCTAAAAGGAAATTATACTAGAGGGAACTTGGGTTTTCAGGAAGAATAAAGAATACTATAAATGGTAAATGCCAAGCCAAGTGCCTACTTGACCTAAAAAACAAAAGGAAAACTAGCCACTGCAGCCTCCATGACATCATGCAAACCCTTTATCCAATGTCTCTCACCCCAACCTGCAACCTGTACACCTCAGGCCCCTCCTTCTTCACAAGAAGCATTTGTGAACTTTTAATGTTGCCATACTGAGCCCCAACTCCAGGCCTTTACAAATGCTACTCCCTCAACCCAGAATATTCTTCCTTCCTTCACTCCGTGTGAATCACACTCACACATACTTATGTTACAACTCAAGGGCCACTATCTCTTCCAGGTTGTCTCTGCCTACACCAGCACCTGTTGTACATTCCTGGTATATACAGTTTCAGGGGGTGAAACAACAAACTGAAAGGCATTGCTAAAACACTTCCATGATGTCAAAGCATCTTCCCCTCTACTATGTAATTCTTATAAAAGCAATGTGATGCAAGGGGGTAGGTTCTATTACTCACTTTATAGGGATGCTGCAACTGTGACTCAGAGAAGCCAAGTGGTTTTCACAAAGCCACACAGCCACAGTCTGGAAAAGCTGGGACTGGTAATAGGCTCCTCAGACTCTCATTCCAATTCTCTTTCCACTTGGTCACATTAATATGGTATCTGAATTCAACTAATTTATAATCTTGGAATGTACACTTTTCATATACATATAACATACAAAGACAACTCAGACTTGGCCAAGCAGCAGAAACACTTGTGAACTTTAAAAACTTACACAAATTCAGAACTCATAACAAACCAACTGAATAAGAATTGCTCTGGGGCTTTGCTTGGGAATCTTTATTTTTTAAAGTCCCGTAGGGAGCCCTGGTGGCACAGTGGTTAAGTGCTCAGCTTCAAACCATTAAATGATAACAGTTCACATCTACTAGCCAATCCTTGGAAACTCTATGGGGCAGTTCTAGTCTCTCCTACAGAGTCGTTAGGAGTCAGAATTGACTCAACAACAACGAGATTTTGGTTTTTATATGTGATTCTCATATGTAGCCAGAGCTGAAAATCTCTTCATTATGTTGCTAATTGTGGAGTAAGGCAGTCTGGGGGCACTGTGAGAAAAGCGCAAAGGGTATGGGCTGAAGTGCCATGCAGGAAGGGAAGCCTAAGAAGAACTTTGAACAAAGGCAAGTTCGAATTGGCAGAGAGGAAAACGAATGCATTTCAAGCCATGGGGATAGTATGTGTGAGGCATGCTCAGGGGACTGAATGTTTCTGAGCAGAGGTATAAGCCTAAGAAAGCAGAATTTAAGGAGAAAATCCATTGGACAATGTATAAGATTAGTAAAAAGTGCAAGAGACAAGAGTTAGGGGTAGAATGCTTGTGTCCTTCCATGTACTTTAAGAGTGCTTATGTTTGTAACTCTTATCTTGGGATACAGAATCTGAGACAACCTGGAGCTGATTCCACTTTCTGTGATCTTTTTCTGAGTCCCCATCCTATGAGCTTGTCCCTCTCTTACAGCTCTTTTCCTTGCCTACCTGTGTTCTTCTCCCCTGTGTCTATTGGTTTGTTATACTGTGGAGGCTCGTGTGGTGCTATGATGCCAGAAGCTATGCCACTGCTATTCAGATAGCAGAAGAGTCACCCATAGTGGACAAGTTTCAGCTGAGCTTGCAGACTACGGCAGACTAGGAAGAAGGACTCAGTAGTTTACTTCTGAAAAGAGTTAGCCACAGAAAATCTTATAAACAGCAGTAGAACAATATCCAATATAATGTTTGAAGATAAGCCCCCAAGTTAGAAAGCCCTCAACAGACAACCAGGGTAGAGCTGCCTCTGCAAAACAGGGTCAACCTTAATGATGTGGATGGAGTCAAGCTTTCAAGACCTTTGTTTGCTAATGCGGCACAACTCAAAATGTGGAATGTACAAAGTATGAATCTAGGAAAACTGGAGATTGTCAAAAATGAAATGGATGCTTTATTAAATATGCAAATGCATTCAACTGTGTGGATCATAACTAATTATGGGTAACACTGCAGAGAATGCAAATTCTAGAACAGGAATCTGTACATGAATCAAGAGGCAGTTGTTCCAATAGAACAAGTCAGAAAAGGTGTGTGTCTGGGTTGTATTCTTTCATTTTATCTTTACAATCTGTATGCCAAGCAAACAATCCATAGAAGCCAGATTTACAAAGAAGAATGAGGAATAAGGATTGGAGGAAGACTCACTAACAACCTTGTTCATGCAGATGATACAACCTCTCTTATTAAGGTATAGAGGACTTGAAGAACTCACTGATGAAGATCAAACACCACGGCATTCAATATGGATTGCACCTTAACATCAAGAAAACAAAAATCCTCACAAGTGGACAAGTAAGCCACAGTATGTTAAATGGAGAAAAGATTGAGATTGTCAAGGGTTTTATTTTATTTGGATCCACAATCAACGCACATAGAAACAGTAGTCAAGAAATCAAGAGAGGGGGTGGAGTCAAGAAGGTGGACTAAGCACACATCTCCTTATATCCCTCTGGTAACCAAGACTGGAACTGATAATCAAACAGATCCTTCTGGTCACCTAGTGAGCCTCCAGGACATGGCACAGGGCTGTTAATTTGGAGTTCATACCACTGAGTGAAAAACCTCTTCTCTTTCGCTGACTCCCACTCCTGGCTAGCCCTGGCTATCACGGACTGAAGGTACATTGTTTTGACTTTTTGTTTGCTCTGTCTTGGTCAGCGGGCAGAGCTGGGTCTTGCCTAGCGGCTAGACTCAGACACACTGCTGGGGGGATAGACAGGTGAAATTCCCATATTTTGAGAGCCAGGCTTAGGACTTTGTTAATCTAGCCACTTTGGGCCTGTCTTTTTATCACTGCCACAGCGTGGTTTGTACAGAACCACACTGCCAGAGCACAGGATGCCATGGTGGATACGGAGATTTTAGCCTGGGAGCCAGCACCTGCAAACAGGACAGCGCTTCTCTGACAGAAAAGCAGTAATTTACACAGTGTCACCTACAGTGGGGGCCTATCAACAGAGGCAGAGGAATCACTATCTGTCAGCACCTTTAGCCCTTCTATCTGAGGCCTGTGTGGAGGGCACCATCTTGGATACGGTGGCTGCAACTGGACCTACTTCTTAGCTTGGGAGCCAGAACCTGCCCACAGGAGAGCACTTTTCTACCAGAAAAGCAGTAGTTTACACAGCGTTGCCTAAGGCTGGGCCCTGTCAGCAGAGGCTAACAGGGCAGTAGCATTGCTGTATTCTGAACTAGTTTGTATCATCTGGGGTTGGATATAGCGGTGCTTACTTTGTTAGTTGGGAAGAGGGACTTCTACACCTGAAAACCTGACTGACTTGTGACGTGGTCAGATACCTTTTGCTTTACATTTGAAGACAGCCTAGAGAAACATCTGCAGTCCATCCTCATAGTATCTCTTTCAGCCACTACTTACTCCCATGGGACCCAAAAAGCAACAGACGCTAGTGGCATACAAGAAATGACCCATGGCTTCAGAAGGCTCCCAAACAAAGCAACCAAGTAGTTTTCCAGATGAAGAAACTTTTCTGAAATCATCAGAAAGTGAATACAAAATGATTATATACAGAGCCCTTCTAGCCCTTATACAAAATGCAGAAGAACAAAAGGAAAAATTAAGCAAGCTGTTCCATCTGATGGAACACCAGTACTCTGAAATCCAACAGATCAAGAACAAAATCAAAGACATAGAAACTTCAATGCAATGCCAAGAAAACAGGATGGAACAAATGGAAAAAGAATTTCTGACTTGGAAGACAGAGCTACTGACGCCAGCATCTATGAGCAGAAATCAGAAAAAAGAAACAAGAAAAATGAAGAAGCATTAAGAAGCATGTGGGACTCTATTAAGAGGAACAACCTTTGATTAATTGGAGTCCCTGAACAGGATGAGACACCTGAGGACACAGAGAGTATCGTTTCCGAGCTGCTGACAGAAAACTTCCCAGAAATCATGAAGTAAGAGAATATAGACATCTCAGATGCATATCATACACCACCCAATATAGATCTCAAAAGAAAGACTCCAAGACACATTATAATCAAGCTTAACAAAATGAAACATAAGCAGCAACTCTTAAAGGCAGCAAGACTCAAAACAAGGTAACATTCAGAGGGAAACCCTGCAGGCTTTCATCAGATTTCTCAGCAGAAACCATGCTGGCATGGAGACAGTGCCATGACACATTCAAAGCCTTGAAGGAGAAGAACTTCCAACCAAGAATTATATATCCTGCAAAACTATCTTTCAAATACGAAAATGAAATTAAGACATTTCCAGATAAACAGAAACTCAAGGACTTTGTAAAAACCAAACCAAAACTACAAGAAATACTGAAAGAAGTTCTTGGCTTTGGCTTAGAAGAACAAAACCACTAACTTTATATTTTAGAACAACACACTACTCAGACCCGTACTCAGTTAGGTACGGCTCCAAAGTCAATCACAGCTTTAATACCAAAAGAAGGAATCCAGTGATTGTCATGAAAACTATGGTGCCATCATATTAAAAAGAGGGATGTACTACAGTCATTAGAGTCCTTCCAGATGGAGAGGAAGATGACAAGACTGGTAGTAATAAAAACTGGGTTTATATATAGTTTATTAAGGGAGATCATAGGGGCAGCTATAAAGCACAACAAAGATGTATCATACCATTTCAAGAAATGTAACACAGGAGTCTCAACAACTACAAAATCAGCTCTGGAAAAGGTGAAAAATCAACTCACAAAAAGAATGTCCCAGAACAGACTAATAAGAACAACAGAGAAAACATCAACACAAAAATAAACATATCACAATGGCAGCAGTGAACACATACCTATCAATAATTACATTGAATGTGAATGGACTGAATGCTCCAGTAAAGTGACATCAAGGGGCATCTTAGATCAAAAGACATGTCTCATCCATATGCTGTCTATAAGAAACTCACTTGAGACCTAAAGACAGGAACAAACTGAAAATTAAAGGATGGAAGAATATATATCAAGCTAACAATGAACAAAGAAGAGCAGGTGTGGCAATTCTAATCTCAGACAAAATCAATTTTAATATAAAATTCACCATTGTGAACAAAGATGGACATTATTGCTGAAAGGTTCAGTACACAAGCAAGACTTAACTGTATTAAATATTTATGCACCTAATATCAGAGCACCTAAATACGTTGAAGAAACACTGACTACACTCAAAAAAGAGTTAGATGAATCCACAATAATAGTGGGAGACTTCAACACTCCACTCTCAATACTGGACAGATCATCTAGAAAAAAGCTCAGTAAAGATACAGAAGACCTCATTGCCACAATTAACCAACTAAACCTCATCGAAATATATAGAACTTTCCACCCATTGGCAGACAACTACACCTTCTTCTCCAGTGCATGTGGAACATTCTCCAGAATTGACCATGTATTAGGACATAATGCAATTCTCAACAAAATCCATACCACTGAATTACTGCAAAGCATCTTCTCAGATCACAAAGCCATCAACGTTGAAATCAACAGCAGGAAAAACATACCTAGAAAGTGGAACTCTTGGAAACTGAACAACATCTTGCTCAAAAAACCATGGATTATAGAAGAAATCAAGGATGAAATAAAGAAATTCATGGATTCCAATGAGAATGAGAACACTTCCTACCAGAACCTATGGGATACAGCCAAAGTAGTGTTCAGAGATCTGTTTATCTCCATAAATGCACACATCTGGAAGGAAGAAAGAAACCAAATCAAGGAACTAATCCTACAGCTTGAACAAGTAGAGAGAGAAAAACAAAGAAACCCCCTCAGGCACCAGAAGAAATGAAATCATAAAGATTAGAGCAGAGCTAAATGAATTAGAGAATAGAAAAACAATTGAAAAAATTGAAAAGACCAAAAGCTGGTTTTTTGAAAAGATTAACAAAATTGACAAACCACTGGCTAAACTTACTAAAGAAAAGCAGGAAACAAATAACCCAAACTAGAAATGAGAGGGGAGTTCTCACAACAGATCCAACACAAATCAAAAATATCATAACAGAATAGTATGAAATACTGTACTCTAACAAATTTGAAAACCTAGAGGAAATAGACAAATTCCTTGATTCATATCACCTACCCAAATTATCACAGCGTGAAGCGGAACAACTGAATAAACCCATCACAAAGAAAGAGACTGAAAATGTCATCAAAACACTGGCAACCAAAAAAAGCCCAGGCCCAGACGGCTTCACTGCAGAATTCTACCAAGCTTTTAGAGAATACTTATCTCCAATACTACTGAGACTATTTCACAGTATAGAAAGGGATGGAGTACTCCCAAACTCATTCTATGAAGCCAGCATAACCCTGATACAAAAGCCAGGGAAAGATCCAACCAAAAAGGTGAACTATGGACCAATATCACTCATGAATCTAGATGCAAAAATCTTCCACAAAATTCTTGCCAATACTATACAACAACATATCCAAAAAATAATCCATCATGACCAAGCTGGATTCATACCAGGGATGCAAGGCTGGTTCAACATCAGAAAACCAATTCATGTGATTAACCACATAAATAACACAAAAGGCAACAATCATCTGATTTTGTCCACTGATGCAGAAAGGGCATTTGATCAAGTCAAACACCTATTCAAATATGCTAAAAACTCTTAGCAAAATTGGCATAGACCAAAAATTCCTCAACTCCATAGGGGCCATTTATACAAAGCCAACTGCATACGTCATCCTGAATGGAGAGAGACTAAAACAGCTTCCCCTGAGAACAGGAACTAGACAAGGATGCCTGCTCTCACCTCTCCTATTTAACACTGTACTAGAAGTTCTAGGCAGAGCAATTAGATAAGACCAAGAAATGAACAGCATCTGCATCAGCAAAGAAGTCAAAATCTCCCTGTTTGCAGATGATATGATTGTACATGCAGAGAATCCCAAAGAATCTATAAGTAAACTACCCAAACTGTTAGAAGACTTCAGCAAAGTCTCAGGATACAAGATAAACATAAGTAAATCAGTAGGATCCCTTTATACCAACGAGACTGTTAATGGAGAAATCATCAAATAAATACCATTTACTACAGCCCCTGAGAAGATAAAGTACGTAGGAATTCATCTAACCCGAGAAATAACAGACCTTTACAAAGAGAACTACAAGCCCTTACTACAAGAAACTAAGAGAGATTTAGATAAATGGAAAAACCTACCCTGCTCATGGATAGGAAGACTTAACATTGTGAAAAATGTCTATTTTACCCAAAGCAATCTACTTATATAATGCAATCCCAATATAAGTTCCAGCATCATTCTTTAATGAGATGGAGAAAAAAATCACCAAATTTGTGTGGAAAGGGAAGAAGCTCCAGATAAGTAAGGTACTACCAAAGAAGAAGAACACACTGGGAGGCCTCTCATTAGCCGACCTTAGAACATACTACACTGCCACAGTGGTCAAAACAGCCTGGTACTGGTACAAGAACTATCTGCCTATGAACAGTTGATATTTGACAAAGGCCCTAAGACATTAAACTGGGGTAAAAACAGTATCTTCAACAAATGGTGCTGACAAAATTCGATATCCATCTGCAGTAAATTGAAACAAGATCCATATCTTACACCTTATACAACAACCAACTCCAACTGGATAAAAGACCTAAATATCAAACCTAAAACGATAAAGCTCATCCAAGAAAGGTAGGAACAACAATGGAAGTTTTCATACACAATGTAGACAGATTTCAAAATCTGTCAAACAAACCACAGTCAACAGAAGAGAAAATAGATAAATGGGTACTGTTAAGAATCAAACACTTTTGCTCATTCAAAGATTTTATTAATAGAATTAAAAGGCCACCTACAGAATGGAAAAAAAATATTTGGCAACTCTATGTCAGACTGACACCTGATCTCCATAATCTATAAGATACTACAAAATATCAATAAGAAGAAGATAAATGATCCAATTAAGTGATGGGCAAAGGAGATGGACAGACATTTCTTTAAAGAGGAGATCCAGGCAGCCAAAAAACACATGCGGTCATGTTCACGATCTTTAGTTATTAAAGAAATTCAAATCAAGACAACAATAAGATACCGTCTCACCCCAACAAGATTGACCATGATCCAAAAAACACAAAACAACAAATGCTGGAGAGGCTGTGGAGAAAGTAGAACTCTTCTACACTGTTGTTGGGGTTGCAAAATGGCCCAGCCTCTTTGGAAAGCAATCTGGCACTTCCTTAAAAAAATGGATATAGATATACCATTTGACCCAGTAATTCCACTACTTGGAATATATCTTACAGAATCAAGGCCTTTCACACCAACGGACACATGCACCAGAATGTTTATCGCAGCACAGTCCATGATATCAAAAAGATGGAATCAACCCAGATGCCCAACAACAAAGGAGTAGATAGGTAAACTATGATATATATACTCAATGGAGCACTACACAATGATAAAGAATAATGATGATTCCAGGAAACATCTCATGACCTGGTTTCAACTGGAAAACATTATGTTGAGCGAAAGTAGTCAGCGACAAAAGAACAAATACTGTATGAGACCCCTGCGGTAAGATCTCAAAAACAGACTTACTTATAGAAGAAAAGACTCTTTGACAGCTGCAAGGGAGGGGTGGGAGGGAGGGTAAGCAGGGAAGGGTTTAGATTAGATAGTTGCTAGAAATCTGGTTGGGTGCAATCAGTGATGGCACACATTAGAAACAAGAACAATATTAAGTGGACTTCAGCATAACTTGAATACTCCTTCCATCTTAACTCAATACTGCAAGGATAGAGTAGCTGGGGCAGGGGGTGAGGGACCATGCTCTTAGGCAAAATCGAGGTCAATTGGCACAACTAGCGTTTTTCTAAGAGGGCTCTCTGCACCCCACACTGGTGAGTGGCGTCTGGGGTCTTAAAAGCTGCCAAGCTGCCATCTCAGGGCACAGCAAATGGTCCCAACTCAGCAGGAACAGATGCTCACCGAGGACCAAAATGACATGGGGTAAAGACAACCCAGAAGATAGAGAAACCCACATCAGTGGGTGCCTACATCGACCTGGGACTGGAAGAACCAGATGGTGCCCGGCCACCACCAGTGATAGCCGCAATGGAACTCACTAAGTTGAGTCTCACTGGCAATACAAGAGTAAAAAGGGGTGCACCCTGAGATCACCACTAAAAGACCTCAATTGATGGTCCAGCAGTTTTGGGGTTCTCCTGGGAGCATGGCCCCTGGCTCTGATCCTGCCCTTGCCTATAAATCATAACGAAGGTTCACTCTTTAAACATGAATGGGTTGGGCTTGGCGATGCAGAGTGACCATATATTGGATGGACTTTATGGTTCTATGTATCTATAGAATATCATCCTGCTGACCTCTGGCTGGAGGAAGGAGAGTGTGTAGAGAGGAGGGAAAGGAGACTGTTGGGAGGATGAGACACGTATGGAGCAGAGAGGAATAGTGTGCTGTCACAGGGCAGAGAGAGCAGTGGAAGTTGCAGATAGGTGGGCATGTAAATTTGTACGGGAATGTACATTTTCACTCAGTCATAATAAAAAAATAAAAAAGAAATCAAAAGAGACATTACACTGAGCAACTTGCTGCAAAAGACCTCTTTAAGGTATTAAAAAGCAAAGATGTCACCTTAAAGACTATGGTATGCTTGTCCCAAGCCACTGTATTTCCAATTGTATCATATACATGTGAAAGCTGGACAACGAATATGGAAGACAGAAGAAGAACTGACACCTTTGAATTGTAGTGTTGGAGAACAATATTGAATGTAACATGGACTGCCAAAAGAATGAACAGATCTGTCTTGGAAGAAGTAAAACCAGCATGCTCCTTAGAATCAAGGATGGCAAGACTATGGCTTACATACTTTGGACATGTTGTCAGGAGGGATCAATCTCTGGAGAAAGACATCATGCTTGATACAGTTGAGTCAGCAAAAAAAGAAGACCCTCAACGAGATGGACTGATACAGTGGCTGCAACAATGGGCTCAAGCATAACAACTATTCTGGGCATGGTGTAAGACCAGACAGCATTCTGTCCAGTTGTACATACAGTCACTATGAGTTGGAGCTGACTTGATAGCACCTGAGAACAACCTGTGTTCTTATTAGACCACTAGACTCTTGAGTTTCTTGAGGTGGGGGTGTGTCTTATTTATCTTTCTATCCTCAAGATCAGTGGTTCCCAATTGGTGGCAGTTTTGTCCCCAAGGAACGTTTGGCAAGAACACTGAAAAAACATCCTATAACGCACCAGATGGCCCCCACCATTGAGAATTATTCAGTCAAAATACCAATATGCTAAGATTGAGAAACTGTATCCTAGATAAAGTAGCAAGTATATTTGATTACTTTGTTAATAAATTAAATTATTATTTAATATTAGTCATAGTTCAATATTATTTAATAAATTTTTAATGAATGACTCAACAGACGCTTATTATTGCCATATATAGACATAAGAGCTGAAGTTATCCATTATTTTAGCAGCTATTTCACAAAACAAAGAACATTTTAAACTCTGCTGTTGAAACTTGTTGCCATTGCGTTGATTGTGACTCACAGCGACACTATAGGACAGAGTAGAGCAGCCCCCTAGAGTTTTTAAGGAGCACCTAGTGGATTCAAAAGCCAACCTTTTGGTTAGTAGTGGCTGTAGCTCCTAACCACTACACCACCAGGGTTTCCATTTTAACTATAAAAATGTAATATTAATAATAAAAATAAAACAGGAAGCATACTACCAAGAAAGAGCACAGCTAACAGTTGCTATAGGCTGATGAAAATTTCACTGCAGCCAACCTTGAGCCACCACCCACCAACTTGAGAAGCTCTCAATGAAACTCTGAGTTCCTTAAGGGCAGGGCCCTTGTCTTACAAGTCCTGTGGCTCTTAATGCTGAGTAGTCAGAGAAGGCTGCTGAGGCCCTTCCTGTAGTAGAGGTGCTCAGTGCTGCCCCACCTGTGCTGTCTCCCATTACCTTGTATTCCAGGGAGAGTAACGTCTCTGTCTTAGAAGTCCAGCTCCATTTGTGAACTACGTAACCCTTATGGTCATTGGTGGTCCCACCTTCCTCATCCAAGACCAAGACATACGGACAGCTAGGAGAGACAGAGAAACGAACAGTTGCTCCTGGGCCATGAAAGAAAGCTCTGACCTCTACAGGCAAGGCTCTGACACTGTCCCAGGCTAAAGGAAACTTGAAGTCCTGCAGGTTACCTTGCTTCCTTAGCCCTTGAATAATTAATGGTCCTGGGGGGACTCTATAGGGAAGGGCAGGTCTGAGGGAGACGGTGGGGACCCAGGTCATACTCAAGAGGAGAAGAAATGGGATTTGTACCAGGACCACAAGCATAAAAGATCTCAAGGCACCAAAGTGGGAGGAGGAACATCCATAATACAAGAGTAAGTAACTGTTTCTAAGTTCTTGATGGAGAAAATCAACCTCTGACTGTCAGGACTATACGTTTCTCTTAAAAGACTCCACAGAAGTAAGGTCCCTAGCTTCTCCTTCACCCACTCCTGGTATAGAACATCTCTCCATAAAAGAATTCTTCTATGAATCTAATCAACAATCAAGATCTTGCTGCTGCATTCCAGCATTGGGTGAGGGGTTATGGAGGCACCAAGTGGAGGAGGACTTTGGGGCTGCCTCTCTCATTGGCTGCAACATGGGTCCAGCAAGTAAGGGCCTGGCTTCCAAGTACTTGCTTCCCTATATGCACTCGTCTCCCTGTCTTCCTACATCTCTGGACTCTGGAAAGCCCTCACTTTTCCCAGAGACTCCTATTTGCTAACTAGTGCCCATCTCTGACACTCTCACTTCCATGTGGGCAGTACTACTCACCTGGTCTTTGCACTGTACTGAACATAGCCCTGGCCTTCAGCATTGAACAGGGCCAGGAAAGAGAAGCTGGGCGTGTCATTAAAGAGCCAGGTGACGGCTCTCCCTCGGCAGCACGTAGGAATCTGACACATGGCGATGTTTCCAGAGGGGTAGCTGGCAGAAGTGGTCAAGCAGAACTAACAGAAGGCTCTCCAGGTTCTGTTCTCAAGTCCACATGTCAAAATGTTAGCTATTGGGTACATCATTCATCCTCTTCAATGACCCTCCCTGCACTTTGTATAAGTAATAATTAAAATAAGTCATTATGGAACACTATGCAATGATGAAGAACAATGATGATTTTAGGAAGCATCAATTAACCTGCTTTCAACTGGAAGACATGCTGAGTGATATCAGTCAGCGGCACAAGGACAAATATTGTATGAGACCCCTACTCTGAAGACTTAAAAACAGACTCATGTACAGAAGAAAAGATCCTCTGATGGCCGCAAGGGAGGGAAGGAAAGGAGAGAGAGAGTTTGCTATAGATTAGATAGTTGATAGAAATTTGTTTGGGTAAAAACAGTGACAGCACACAGTAGAAAGAAGATCAAATTAACTGGACTTCAACATAAACTGAAAACTCTTCTAACCTTAACCCAACATTGCAAGGACAGACTAGCAGGGGCAAGGATCCAGGGATCATGCTCCCTGAGAGCATTAGGCCAACTGGCACAACTATCCTATTGCTAAGAGAGTCCGCTGCACCCCATATTGGTGAGTGGTATCTGGGGTCTTCAAAGCTAGCAAGCTGCCACCTGAGGTACACTAAATGGTCCCAACTCAGCTGGAACAGATGATCAACAAGGGCAACAAAGACATGAGTGAAAAAGAGCCCAGAAGACAGGAGGACCCACGTAAATGGGTGACTGCATCAACATTTGACTAGAAGAGCAAGATAGTGCCCAGCTGCTACCAATGGCAGCTGTGATGGGGCACAAAATGTTGAGTCCCAGTGGCAACATAAGAAAAAGAGGGGTGCACCTCAAGAACTCTACTAAAAGATCGCAATTGATGCTTCGAAGTCCTGGGGGTTCCCCTGGGAGGATGGCCACTAGACTTGTTGCTGCCCCTGATCATAAATCATTACTGAGGTCAACTCTTCAGGCCTAAATGTATTGGACTCGGAAACACAAAGCGACCCTATGGTGTGTGCACTTTATGGTTCTATGCATCTATAGGATATTGTCCTACTGGCCTCTTACTAGAAGGGAGAGGAGAGGGTGGTGAGCAAGGGACAGGAGATTGTTAAGAGGATATGACATGTATAGAACAGAAAGGAGGAGTGTGCTGTCACTGAGCAAGGAGAACAGAGGAGCTGCAGATAGGCAGGCATGCAAATTTAACTCGGATTGTATACTTTCACTGAATCACAATTGTGTATCTTCTTTCTATTCCTCTCAACAACCCTGTGGTAGGCAGTATCATCACCATGTCACAAATGAGTAGGGTTTCCCTGGATCCGAAGTGTTTCCTGGGACACGAGACCTTCAGTGCTAAAGTCAGAAAAGTCTCAGGAGAACCAGGATGAACTGGCCACCCTATAGAGGAGGAACCTGAGGTATAGAGAAATGATCTTCCCAACACCACTCAGCAAGGAAATGGCAGACCCAAGGTCTGAACGCAAAGCCAGTGATATTCTTCCACACTGTCAGGCTAACCCCCTTGTGGCCAATCTAGGAGGGTAGGCAATGTCTCCCTGCTCATTCCCTACTAAAGAGGTCCCAGGAAACATTTGTCCTGACTCAGAAGGCCACAGTGTTGGCAGCTACTAACTTATGTGCAGAGATTAACTTTATGTAAAAAAATTTCAGTTATTAGCAGTGGGATCCACCTCCTAAATCCTTTTCTGCCAGCTAGAAATGCCCCCACACTTCTGATGACAGCTTCTCTTCCTTCAGCCTGCTCACAATGCAAATCCTCTGGTGGAGGAATCATCAGATAGTCACACTTGAAACTTTAAAAAGACACAGTCTTTAGAGTCCCACAAATCTGGTTTGAAACCCCAGTCCAGCCACCTCTGAGTTACGCAAGCTGAACAGTTTGCTTCATCTTTCTGAGCCTCGGATGTCATACAGGAACATTACCTTATCAGAACTTAATGAGGTCAAGCGTTTGAAGTGCCTGATGGAGAACCAATGCTCAATGACTCCTGATTACTGCTGTGACGACAGTCTGCCAACGTTTTCCACAGAGCTTCCCTGGTCTCTCCATGGGCAATGGCTTCTGCCTCTTCTGTAGGTCCTCATCCCTCTGTGGCTCTCAGACAGCACTGATGCCTTTTTTCTCGTGTTTACAACCTTCTCTGACACTACTGCTATTCCTAGAGGGCAGGGTCACGTATTTTTCTTATTGTGTCCTCAATGGAAAGAGGCTCACTCAAAATCTGTGAAGCACTCTGGTTATGATGATGAGCTTGAGTCTGGCCACTTGAGTTTAAGCCTCGGCTTTAATACTAAATTATATAACCTTGAATAAGCTTAAATAACCCCTCTGAGCCTCAATTTTCTTATATGAAAAATAGAGATAAAAGTAATGCTTGGTGACATAGCCAAAAATATTAGCCTAAAGAAGTCAAAAGTTCCACTGAAGAAACAATTAACCTTGGAAAAAACTTAAAATCTAACTTTTCTGAACTCTGAAATTTAATTAAAAATCAAAACAAAACCTTAAAACAACCAGAGGAGCGCTTAATAAAGAAACTGCTAAATTTTGCTAGGTGAGCACTGTGGAATTTTGGTCGCCATGAGTCGGATCTGACTCGACAGCACTTGGCTTGTATATCATCCACCATTTCCTAGCCCCATTTAGCCGTAGCGATAGTGGCATGTATTCATGGTTTGGCTTGCTGGAGCCAGAGAGAATTCTGACAGTAGGTGGTTGTTTAGGGATCAGCTCAGAGGCTTGCCTTCATTTCACCTATATTAGAACTTTCTCAGGGTTAGAACAGCCTTCCCAGTGATATTTGCTGAAAGCACTTAAAGGTGTGTATTAACTGCAGCTGCCTGAGGAAAGGGATAACAGACTAGGCACGCAGGAGACAGACTGAAGCACTTAGGAAGTAACAGGCTGTGAAAGGAGATACATGGGGTTGGGGTGGGTAAGGACTTTAAAAAGCTCCCATGTATACCAGGGAATCTAGAAAGTCAGGCACATCACCAGGGCCAGACACATGCTAAGAAAACACCTGAGAAGACCCTAAGCTTTCATATCTGGCTGATCTTTAGACTGTCCACAGCAGGAAGAGAAAGCTAAGACAGAGTTGCTTTGTTTCACCTGGCTAAGCACTGAAGGAGTGCCTCAACTCTGAGCTAATCTGTAAAAACTAGGAGAGTATTACCCCCTCCACCTTTTTTGTCTTTGTTGTTTGTTGTTTGTTTATGGCTCCAGACATTTCAAGGAAGTCTCTGTGCATGTGCTAGCACTGATCATTAAGCTAACATAACAAAGACTTCAACGACCACACATGACACAGAATACAGTCTTTATGTAAAAGAATTTAGTAATTTTACCAAACAAACAACTATAAACTACTACAATGAGGGACAAGAAAACCTGGGAACAGGGAGAATTTCTAGAGTTATAGCATTGTAATATTCAAAATATTCAGCTTCCCACAAAAAATTGTAAGGCATACAAAATATAAGAAAAGTATGACCAATTCAAGGGAAACACAGGTTTTGACAAAAATGATCCCCCCCAAGGAAACCCAGACATTGGGCCTACTAGACAAAGGCTTTAAATAAACTAAAGTATGATTAAAGAGTTAAAGGGAACTATTAACAAAGAACTGAAGGAAATCATAAAAACAATGTCTCACAAAATAGAGAGTCTCAGTGCAGAGAAAGACGTTATAAAAGTAGCCAAATAGAAAATTCAGAACCAAAAAGTACAATAATTGGAAAAAATAATAACAAAACTCACTAGAAATGTTTAACATAAGATTAGAGTTGAAGAAAGAATCAGCAAACTTGAAAACAGGTCAATAGAAATTTTCCAGTCTCAAGTTCAGAAATGAAAATAAATAAATAAAAGCAAGCTTAGGAGACTTCTGGGACACCACCATACTGTACCAACAAATGCATAATAAAACCAAACCAAACCCACTGCTGTCAAGTTGATTCCAACTCATAACAACCCTATAGGTCAGAGTAGAACTGCCCCATAGAGTTTCCAGAAAGCACCTGGCAGATTTGAACTGCTGACCTTTTGGTAACAGACATAGCAATTAACCCACTACACCACCAGGGTTTCCAAATGCATAATGGAAGTCCCAAAAAGAAAAGAGAGAAAGGCTAGTAACTGGGGAGGGGGAAAAAAAGGCTGAAGATTTCTTAAATTGTATGAAAGACATGAGTCTACACATCCAAGAATCTCACTGAACTACAAGTAGGATAATTTCAAAGAGATCCACACAGAAACACATCATAATCAAACTGTGTAAGAAGAAAAAGAGAATCTTGAAAGTAGTAAGAAAGGCAAAACTTGTCATATACAAGACAAACTCCGTAAGATTAAAAGTGGATTTTTCTTCAGAAAGCAGAAGACAGTGGGAAAATGTACTTTAAGTGCTGAAAAGGAAAAAAAAACTCATCCAAGAATTCTACCACAAACAAAATTATTCTTTAAAAGTTAAGAGAACTTATATGAAATATCTAGAATAGAAAAATGCATAAAGAACAAAGTAGATTAGTGTTTATCCGGGACTGGGAAGAATGGAACTGGAAAATTATTGCCAATTGAATACTTTGTATATGTTTGGAAAGATGAAAAGATTTTGGAAATAAATAGTGGTAATGGTTGTACACCATTTATAAATGTAATTAAAGTCACAAAATCGTACATTTAAAAACAGTTAAAATGGAAAATATTTTACTGTACTTATTTTTCCAAACTAAAAATTAAAAATGGATATATATGTACCATATAAGCTTTTTAATTAAAGAGAATTTAAGACATACCCACATAAACAAAAGCTGAGTTTATTACTAGCCAATGAGCCTAAAAAGTATACATAATATATGTAAAGAATATATCGATGTAATAATATATATACAATATATAAAGAACACCAATCAAGGTAACTACACAACATACATATATAAAGACGTAATTTCTGATATAAATAACTTAAGGAGGTGTCTTAGGCTGAGTTCTCTAGAGAAGCAAAACCAATGAAGCATATTTGTATCTATCTATCCAGAGAAGTTTATGTCGAGGAAATGGTTCACAGTTGCAGAGGCTGTAAAGTATCAACCCTGTGGGTCAAGCTAGAGGCTATGCCGGACTCATGTAGAAGCAGGGCTGGTGAACCCAAGATCAGCAGTTCAGACAGCAGGCCTCTAGCTCACAGGCTGTGAAGGCTGACAAATCTCAACATCAGCAAGTATGCTATTAACTATAGTCCCAACAATCGGAAGCTAGATAAGGAACTAGAGTGAACAAAAGCTAGTGAGCTTTTCCAGAAAGTCTGCCATATATAAAGGATGCAGGCCATACCTCCAAGGAAACTCCCTTTCAAATGACTGGGTGTTCATAGCAGATCTCATCACAGCAGTGATTACACGGTATCATTTCTCTTTCTGGAAATAATTACATTATTACATAGCTGCCAAACTACATCATAACTGTCAAGCCACTGAGAATCATGGTCCAGTGAAGTTTACACACAACCTTAACCATCACAGGGGAGGCGAATGAAGCTGTACAGGAGCAGTAGTTGATATAGTATTGAAATTAGCCAGCATTAATTCAAACTAGTTGGTTTATTGATGGCAATTTTCAGGAAAACAACTACGAAAATTAATTTCAACATATTGAAAAAGAAATGAGAAGGAAATAAAAACAACATAAAATCAATTAGACACAAAAGGAGGAAATAAGGAAGAAAAAAGAGATAAAACATACAGAAAACAAATAGTGAAATAGTAGAAGCAAGCCCTTCATATCAGTAATTACTTAAGTGTAAATGGATTAAACTGTTGAATCAAAATGCAGAAACTGCAGCACAGATACAAAAACATGAGTCATCTATGATGTCTACAAGAAACTCACACTTTAATCCAAAGACACAACTGCTTTGCAAGTGACTTTGGAAAAATATATTCCATGCAAATAGTCACCAAAAGAGAGCACAGGTGGTTATACTAATATCAGACTAAAAACAGACTAAGTCAAAGATTCTTATGAGACAAAGAATATTACATATTGAGAAAAGTCAATCCCTTAAGATCTAATAATTATGTACACACACATCTGACATCAGAGTCCAAAAATACATAATGCAAAAACTGACAGAGTTCAAGGAAGAGATAAACAGATCTAAAATAATAGCTGCAGACTTTAATATTTTATTCTCAATAATGGATACAACAACTAAATAAAGTTTAACAAGGAAATAAAGGATTCAAACAGCTGTAAGAGCCAACTAGGCCTAACACTAGCCCATGAGGCCTACTTCTGCCCAATAAAAAAATACACATTCTTCTCAAGTGCACATTAAACATTCTCCAACATAGATGACATCTTAGGCCAAAAAACAAGTGTCAATAAACTTAAAAACATTGAAATCATACAAAATACAGTAAAACTTGTGAAAGCTGGAACATGAGTAAAGCAAGAACCTGTCAAGAAGGAAAATTAAAACATTTTCCACTAAAAGTGGTTAAGATTGCACTCAGTCAAAGGCAGAAAACCTGTGAGTCCTGGAAAAACAAGACCGTCCTCTTCCATTCTGGCTCTCACAGATTTCAGGTATTCTCTCCAACCAAGGAATTACACTACAAACCAATAATACAAAAATATTTAGAAAACACAAAAATACATGGAAATTAAACAACACCTTCTTAACCAATGCGGCAAACAATAAAGCATGAGAGAAATTAGAAAATACTTTTGAGATGAAATGAAAATGAAAACACAACATACCAAAATTTATGGAATGACGTAAATGCAGTTCTCAGAGAAAACCTGTTAGCTATAATGCTTACATTAAAAAAGAACAGGGAGTCCAGGGCTAAGACAGCAATGCACTCAGATGTTTCCTGTGATCCCTCTAACAAAAAAGATCCAAAAAAACAAATGACTTGATTACATAAGTCATTCTAGGAGCTCTGAACATCAAAGAGAAAGTTCAGAAATCAGACTGAGTAACAGGGAAGGAAGCATAGGTGTAGAAGTACCTAGAACTGGCCAGACCTGACCCAGTGGGAATCAGCACCCCACAGGAGGATCAGTGGCAGCCAGCATGGTGAGTGAAGCAGTGGTGTCTGGAAAGGGTGTTCCTCAAGAGAAACTGAGCAATAGAGAGCCCATTCATGCCTCCAGAATCAGTGAGAAACATCATTCAATAATCAAAAGTTAAGTGGCTTGCATCTACTGTGCCAGGTGCTGGCCTAAAACTCTCCTTCAGGATAAATCTCTCTCCCTTTTACATGTGCTTCCCCCTCCTCCCTCCCCTGGGCTCCATATTCTGATGCACTACCTGGGCCAGAAGTAGGACCCCTTATATGTGCCCTGGGCCATTCTCCCAGACCTGGAGAAGGAAAAATTTAAAAAATAGGGCAAAAAAAAAAAAAAAAATTCTGTTAGCTCCACTAACCTGTGAACTCAAGGCAGAAACAGGTCCTTTGTCTGTAATCAAGTCATTTGTTTTTTTGGATCTTTTTTGTTAGAGGGATCACGGGAAACATCTGACTACATTGCTGTCTTAGCCCTGGACTCCATGTCCTTTGTCTATGTACAGGCATAAGGGATCCACAGATCTTGAAAATCAGCACTGAATATAGCATCCAGTGTGCCTACGGTCCTGCATTAAAACTATACCTAGTCGCATTAAGTTGGATCCCACTCGGCTTTTGGCACTTGGCTTTTGACTAGCATTAACGACCATGGACAAGCCTTCATTACAAACACTCATGGGTAACTGTCAGCCTCCTACCTGGTGAAGCCAGTTACCTGTGCTCACACCAATTACCCCTGTCCATCTAGAACCATTGGGAGAGCTTGTACCACATACTTGCTGACTAATTACCTGAGCTGAATACAGTCAAGAAAAATAAAAGGACAGCGTGGCCCACACGTGGGATTCTTAGTAACAGCTCTAACATCTGGTGACAGGATGTTAGAACATCTAAGGTTAGTAATAATACTAGCTCATATGACCAGCCTATTTGGGCATTTCAAAACAAAACACAAAAAGAGGTTAGAGCACAGAAAGCAAACATAAATAAATACAACTTACTGATGGCTCAGAGATAACCATCAATATCAAATCAGTTAAAAAGGCAGATGGCTGCAGAAAGCTCCCAAAACAAAGAATTGAGAAATTTTCCAGATGAAGAGAACTTCTTGGAATTATCAGAGGTAGAATAAACAAGTTTAGTGTTCAGAACTCTTCAAGAGATCAGGAAGGACATGAGGCAAAATGTAGCAGAACATAATGACAAATTGAACAGGCTACCAGAAATCCTTGAGCAAGAGCAATAAAAAATTCAGCAGATTAATAATAAAATTACAGAACTAGATAACTCAAGAGGAAGTCAAAGGAGCAGAGTCAAGGCAATGGAATACAGAAATAGTGAGACTGAAGACAAAGCAATTGACACCAACATATTTGAGGATTTTTAAAAAAAGAAGAAACACTAAGAGTTATGTGGGATTCTTCCAAGATGAATAATTTATGAATGATTGGAGTACCAGAACAGGGGGGATAACAGAAAATACAGAGAGGCTTGTTGACAGAAAACACCCCTGATATCATGAAAAATGAGAAGATATCTATCCAAGACACTCATCAAACTCCACACAACATAGATCCCAAAAGAAAGACACCAAGATATAATCAGCTTATCAAAACTAAAGATAATAAGTTTTAGAAACAGCTAGGGATAAACAAAAATAATCTACAACAGAGAGTCAACAGGATTAAACTTGTATTAATCAGTAGAAACCACAGGGGCAAAAAGGCAATAGGATGACATATATAAAGCCTTGAAGGAAAACCACTGCCAGCCAAGGATTACATATCCAGCAAAACTATCTTTGAAATATCACAGCAAAATTAGTAAATTTCCAGATAAACAGAAACTCAGGGAATTTGCAAAAACCAAACCAAAATTACAAGAAATATTAAAGGGACTCCTTTGGCTAGAAAACCAATAACATTAAATAATAACCCAAGACTAAAATGCGGACCAGAGAAAACAGTATCAACCCCCATAGGCAAATTACAAAAACAAATTAAAGCTAAAACATTGAAAATAGGGAAATAGACATGTCAGTATGTAAAAGATTACAACATTATAACAAAAAAGGGGCCAAAAAAATGTCATAGATCTTTCATATGGAGAGGAAGCCAAGGTGATACAAAGAAATTAAAGACTTGTTTAAACTTAGAAAAAGAGGGTTAAATATTAAGATAATCACAAAAGACACCAATTTTATACATCAAAATAAAAAACAAGAAAATCATTAAACCTCAGCAAATACAAAACCTACAACAATAAAAACGATGAAAACACACTGAAAAAACTGACAGCATAGAAAATTAAGTGGAACAAAGAAACTGACAACAACGCACCATAAAAGGCATCAAAATGACAGCACTAAACTAAACCTATGAAGAATTATGCTGAATGCAAATGGACTCAATGCACCAATAAAGAGACACAGAGTGGCAGAACGCATTAAAAAACATGGTCTCTCTATATGCTGCTTACAAGAGACACACCACAGACTTAAAGACACAAACTAAAACTCAGGATAAAAAAAACACACCCAGCAAACAGCTTTCAAAAAAGAGCTAGAGTGCTAATATTAATTTCTGATAAAATATACTTTAAATTAAAATCCACTGCAGTGATCAAGGAAGGACACTATATAGTGATTAAAGGGCTAACACATCAGGAGGACATACCCATGTTAAATATTTAACACAACCAACAATACAGCTCCTAAATATATCATATAAAGTCTAACAGCATTGAAATAACCGTATTAAATATTTACACAATGAATGATAGGGCTCCTAAATATATCATACAAACTCTAACAGCATTGAAAAGAGAAATAGACAGCTCCACAGTAACAGTAAGAGACTTCAACACACCACTTTTGCTGAAGGACAGAATATCTAGAAAGAAGGTCAGTAAAGACATGGAAGATCTCAATGTCACAGTCAACAAATTTGACTTCATAGACATATACAGAATACTCCACCCAACAGCAGCCAAGTGTACTTTCTTTTCCAACACACATGGAACATTCTCCAGAACACACCACATATTAGGCCACCAAGCAAGCCTTAACAAAATCCAAAGCACTGAAATGTTGGAAAACATCTTTTCAGAATATAAAGCTATAGAAGCAGAAAAAATAACAGAAAAAACAAGGGAAAAGAATCAAACACATGAACTGAACAATGCTTTGCTCAAAAACTAGTGGGTTATAGAGGAAATCAAGAAGGGAATACAGTCACAGAAACAAATGAGAATCAAAGTACATCCTACCAGAACCTTGGAATTCATGGTGGTGTAGAACCTTTGGGACACAGCCAAAGCAGTGCTCAGAGGTCATTTATTTTAATAAATGTACCCATCTGAAAAGAAGTGCCCAAATCACCAGCAATAACCCTACAGTTTGAACAAGTAGAAAGTGAACAGCAAAAGAAGCCCTCAGTCACCAGAAGAAAAGAAGTAAATGAGTTAGAAAATACAAAAACAACTCAAAGAGTTAAAAAGATCAAAAGCTGGTTCTTCAAAAAGACCAACAAAATCAGTAAATGACTGGCCAAACTGACAAAAAGAGAAACAGGATAGGAACCAAGTAACTTGGATGAGAAGTGAAATGGGTGATACCACAACAGACTCCATGAAATTAAAAGAACCCTAACAGAATACTAAAAATAATTAAACTCTAGTAAATGCAAAAACTTGGAGGAAATGGACAAATTTCTAGAAACACAATACCTACCAAAATTAGTACAAACAGAAGTAGAACAACTACATAATTCCATCACACACACACACAAAAAAGATTGAAAAATTAGTTTAAAAACTCCCAACTGAAAAAAGTACTGTCCTGGATGATTTCACTGGAGAATTCTACAAAACTTTCAGAGAAGAGTTATCTCCACTATCACTAAAGGTATTTCAGAGCATAGAAAAGGTTGGAATACTCCCAAATTCACTCTATCAAGCCAGCATAACCCTGATACCAAAGCCATTACAAAAAAGGAAAATTGAACACCAGTATCTCTCACGAACCTAGATGCAATAATATTCAACAAAATTATGAATGAGAGAATTCAACAACATATCAAAAAATAATTCACTATAACCAAGTGGGATTCATACCAAGTATGCAGGGATGGTTCAAAATTAGAAAGTAATCTATGTAATCACTTGATTTTATCAATTGATGCAGAAAAGGCATTTGACAAAGTCCAACAGCCATTCATGTTAGAAACTCTCAGCAAAAGGGGAATAGAAAGGAAATTCCTCAACACAATAAAGGGCATCTATATGAAGCTAACAGCCAATATTATCCTACATGGAGGGAATCTGAAAGTATTCCCCTTGAGAATACGAATCAGACAAGGGTGCTCTACATCACCACTCTTATTCAACATTCTGTTGGAGGTTTTAGCCAGAGCAGTCAGGTTAGGGAAAGAAACAAAGGGTATCCAAACTGGTAGGGAAATGGTAAAATCACTTCTAATCACAGATGACAAAAGTTTTGATAACATTCAAGAAATCAAGGGTAATATGATGACAGGTACGATGGCCATGCCAGAAAAAGAGTTCCAAAATTGCTTTGAAAGGTGGACTAGTCATTGGCATCAGCACATAGCTTCCCAAGGGGAGTGTTTGGAAGGTGACTATAGTGAAATTCAGCAATGAGTTATGTAGCACTTTTCTAGAATGAGTTCTGAACTTAATTACCAGACCTTGTATATTAAGAATCCTTACAGTTTAACAACAAAAAGACAAACAGCTCAATAAAAAACATTCAGCAAAGGACTTGAATAAACATTTCTCCAAAGAAAATATCCAAGTAGTCAACAATAGTGTGAAAAGATTCTCAGTGTTACTAGTATCAGGGAGATGCAAATCAAAGCCTCAGTAAGGTACCACTTTACACTCACTAGGATGATTATAATAATACCAGAAGGAAAAAACAATCAGATAATAACAAGAGTTGGTGAGGATGTGAATGAACTGGAACCCTCACAAGGGTAGTTGGAGTGTAAAATAGTATGACTGCTGTGGAAAACAGCTTGGCAGTTTCTCAATAAGTTCAACACAGAATCACCCTATGGACAAGCAATTCTACTCCTAAGCACATAACAAAAAGAACTGAAAACATGTGTTCAAACAAAAACTTGTGTAACAATGTTCACAGCAGCACCATTCACAATAGCCAAAAGGTAGAAACCACTCGAGTGTTCATCAGTGGATGAACGGATAAACAAAATGTGGTACACATTTCTGTACCTACCAACTCATTGCCGACAACTTGATTGTGACTCATAGTGTCCCTATATGACACAGTAGAACTGCCCCATAGAGTTGCCAAGGGGCACCTGGTGGATTTGCACTGCTAATCTCTTCTTAGTCAGCAAACATAGCACTTAACCACTACACCACCAGGATCTCCGTTTCCATACATACAGTGGAATATTAGTCAATCATAACAAGGAATGAAGTTCTGATGGATACTACAACATGGTAAAACATTACACTATGTGAAAGAAACCAGACTCAGAGTCATATATTGTACGATTCCATTTATATGAAGTATCTAATACAGGTAAATCTATAGACATAGATGTACATTGGAGGTTGCCAGAGACTCAGGTAGGGCAACAGGGGAAGTGATTGCTTAATGGGCATTGGGTTTTCCTCTTGGGCCATAAAACAGGCTTGGAACTTGACAAGTGCTCTGGTTAAACAACATTGTGGATTGTACTAAATGCCAACGAAATGTACACAGCAAAATGATTAATTTTATGTTACGTGAATTTTACCTCAAAATAAACAAAACACTATGTGGATGAACCTTGAAAACATTATGGTCAGGAAAAGAACCCAGACAACAAAGGACTATATATTGTATGATTCTGTTTATATGAAATGTCCAGAAGAGGCAAATCCACAGAAGAGTGGTTTCCAGGAACTGAGGAAGGGGGGAATATGGGGAATGACTGATAATGAGTATGGGATTTCCTTTCGGAAAAGTGCAGCAGCCACGTAGACTTGGTGGTTGCACAACATGGTGACAGTATTAATGCCACTGAGTTTTGCCCTTGATAAATGACACATTTTACATTATGTGTATTTTACCGCAACAAATTAAAAAAAAAAATGATTACCTGACAGAGTGGTTCTGAATACTCAAGGAATTGCTAAGGACTAGGGCTGGGGACAGTGCCAGGCACATAGTGACTGATACTTGTTATTAACGTAAACTGAAATTTTGTAACTTAGTGTGAAGGAAGGTTTTGCTGGGGGAACCAGCCAGTGAGGGAAGAGATGCGGGTGGCACTGACAACCCAAGGTGAAATGAACACTGTGACGGCTCTGGGGTCTGCGGCTGGCAAGTACAAACTCCAACATGACAGGGAGCCTTTGGCACCCCAAGGGCTGATGTATATACCTTTTTACCTGAGAGTTCTGCCCTGCAGTGTCTGTAGAAGGAGAATCAATCCTGAGTCCAGTGTTGTATGGCAGCAAAGCACTTGCCAAATATTTTCTCTGCTCAAGAGGGATCAGCAGCTGCAGCTACGTATGAATGAACCCAGTAACCCAATTTCCCTGTCAGTGTCACTGCATCCAACCTCCTCATCTTACAATCAAGGAAAGTGAGGTGCAGAAAGATTGTGGGATTTGTGCAAGGTTGCCAAGAACTGGGTCTCGAACTGTGGCTGGCCAGGATACAATCATGGTTGCAGTATGAACCAAGTGTGCTCAAAGCAATAGCCCACAGATTTGGGGCGGTCCTACCCAGAGAGCCTCAGAATTCTGCAACAGTTCAGATAAAAAAGACTTCAGCAAGTTGGGACGCTGTGTCCAGATCATAAGCTAGTCCATCTCCCCCTCTGGTCCTGCTGACAGAAACCTAATTTACTCACACAGCTTTCTGAGGAGCTCAGGGAGATAATCCTATTAAATGCAATGAAGAGTCAAGAAAAGATAGAAGTGGAGGTCTCTCAACCCATACCAAGCAGTGGTTATTCTCCAAGGAGTTCGCTGTGTTCAAAATCACAGGACACACTGGAAGCATGGCTGAACAGAGTGTGATGAATGGATTCATTTACAGTCAGAGAAACAATAGGACCTCTTAGACAAGGAAGGAGCTTAAATCCTGAATTCCCAGTTCAGTCAAGAGGCCCAAAGATGTGAGGGGGGTGTCCTCAACAACCCTGGTTTGGCAGTTCAGCCTCTATGAAAGATAGCTGACACAGCTCAGAGATACGTCTTCTCTTCGCATAAGATGGGGAATCCTGACTGCCTAGTGACTTTATTAGCAAAATGAGGTCCCCTTCCGTCATCTCCCCTACACACCCCCACTGCTGTCTGCAGGAAGAAATCATCCTTAAAAGCATAAAAACAGTGCTTGAGAGAGGGCCCTAAACTGAGGTAAGGAGGCCCTGAAGCCAAGCCTCTGCCACCAAATTCCTTTGGTGACATTTAAAAAATGCATGTCTTATTGTACTTTACGTGAAAGTTTATAAATCCAAGTCAATCTGTCATACAAAAATGTACAGGTTGCTGTATAACTCTAGCTGCTCTCCCCACACTGTGACAATACACTCCTCCTTTTCACCCCTCACTTCCAATGCCCATTCAACTAGTTCCTGTTCCCCTCTGCTCTCTCATCTCACCTCAGGACAGGAGCCACCCAGTTAGCCTCATGCATCTACTTAAGCCAAGAAGCACACTGTCTGCCAGTATCATCTTGTTTTATAGTCCAGCCCAATCTTTGTCAATAGAGTTCAAGTTCTGCATCCCATTTTTCTCCTGCTACGTCAAGAACTTTTTGTTGGGTTTCCTGTCAGAGCAGTTGTTGGTGTTAGCTGGCCACCATCTAGTTCTTCTGGTCTCACGCTGACGTAGTCCCTAGATTATGTGGCCTTTTCTGTCTCTTGGGCTCATATTTTCCTCATGTCTTTGATGTCCTTCATTTTCCTCTGCTCCAGGTGGTTTGGGTCCTTTTGTGACATTGAATAAGTCACACCATTCCTCTGGGTCTTAGTTTCCCCACACTTACAATGTGGGGAAGAATGAATGAGTTTGTATGTGTCTCCCATCTTTGACCTCTCATGTATTTAAGAGCACATAATCTGAAACAGTAAGAACTTCACCCTCAGTGGTCTCAGTATCACCAAACGGACTGGTATCAGGGTCTAGTCCACCTCTAGAACATGTTGGGCAGTGGGAAACAGCACTCCTGAAAGAAAACAAGGGGCTAAACTGACTTTGTGATCTGTTGCTTCTTACACATTCCACAAAGGAAGCACTCTCTCTTATCTTTCCCACCCACGTTCACTTGGGAAGAAAGCAATCTAACTAAAGGTGTTCCCTCTAAGGTAAAAATGGTCCATTCATTTCATCATATTAATTTGTTGCCCATAATAGATATTCAATATATACCTGTGAATGAAGGAAAGTAATCTGACTTAGTTTACTCTGAGTTATACATAGCCTACGAGGTTCACCCTCCAAAGGCCTTTTAGAAGCCATAGTTTCCCTAAATCTAGCATTCTCTGATCCAGGCCCGTAGACAAGCCTTGTCAGTCTGTAGTCTCCTGCAATCACAGGCAATGCTTTACATGTTTGTGTATAAGCACATATTTATGGAGGAAAAGGTCTATAGATTTCATCAGGTTCTCAGAGAACCTGGAGGTTGGAACCTAGCTAGCTGTATGCCCTTGAATACAGGGACATCACAGCCAGGGAGCAGGTTGGGTACATGCCAGGTAGGATATGGTTATCAAGGTTCAGACTGCAAATATGTGGACCTTTGCAGTAAAGTAGGCAAAGAACACAGGGATTAACCACTGTGCCAGGGACAGCAGGGTAAAGACCCTCAAGTACACAGGGCCTCCTAAGTCCTCTTCTTGTGAGCATGGTGCAGGACCAGGCAGTGTCTGGTCCCGGGTTCTATGTGTCAGAACCAACTCACTGGTACCTAACAATAACAACAGGCCATCTTCTCTCTGCTGGAAATAAATTGTTTTCTGTCTCCAATCTCTTCTCATGTGGCAGATCCTTGGAATCAGGGCCTGTCATATTCCCAGTCACTGGTAGTTTGCTCACATGCAGTAGTGGTCTGATATATTCCTGTTGATCTGAAATGAACTGACCTTGGGGCTTGTAACTTGGTACTTCTTCCTCTGACCGTCTGTAGTGCAGTGAATTACTATGGCCCTCCTAGCCATGGTCTAGGTGACTCCCACCTGTCTGTCAAGGTTGTCGTGCTGTGACGGTGCGTATTGCTGTGATGCTGGAAGCCATGCCACTGGTGTTTAGATACCAGCTGGGTTACCCATGGTGGACAGGTTGCAGCTGAGCTTCCAGACTAAGACAGACTAAGAAGAAGGACCTGACAGTCTAATTCTGAAAAGAATTAGCCAGTGAAAACCTTATGAATAGCAGTGGAACATTGTGAGACATAGTGCCAGAAAATGAGCCCCCCAGCTTGGAAGGCACTCTGGAGATGACAAGGGAAGAGTGGACTCTTCAAGGGAGAAGTTGATCTTTATGACGTAGATGGAGTAAAGCCTTTGGGATCTTCATTTGCTGATGTGGCATTACTCAAAATGAGAAGAAACAGCTGCAAACATCCATTAATAACTGGAACATTGAATGTACAAAGTATGAATCTAGGAAAATTAGAAATCATCAAAAATGAAATGGAACATATAAATATCACTACCTAGGCATTAGTGAGCTTAAACAGACCAGTACTGGTCATTTGAATCAGACAACCATATGGCCTACTATGCTGAGAATGAAAACTTGAAGAGGAGTGGTGTCGTACTCATCATCAAAGAGAACCTTTCAAGATCTGCCCTGAAGTACAGAGCTGTCAGTGATAGGATAATATCCATACCCCTACAAAGTAGGTCAGCTAATACAACTATTATACAAATTTACACACCAACCACTAAGGCCAAAGATGAAGAAATTGAAGATTTTTACCAGTTTCTGCAGTCTGAAATTGATCAAACATGAAATCAAGATGCACTGATAATTAGTGGTGATTGGAATGCAAAGGTTGGCAACAAAGAAGTTGGAAAACATGACCTTGGTGATAGAAATGACACTGGAGATTGTATGACAGAATTTTGCAAGAGTAACAACTTCTTCATTGCAAATACTTTTTTAATCAACATGAACAGAAACTGTACACATGGACCTCATCAGATGGAATACACAGCAACCAAATCAACTACATCTGTGTAAACAAATGATGGAAAAGCTCCATATCAGCAGTCAGACTAGGTACTGACTGTGGTACAGATCATGTGCAAGTTCAAATTGAAGGTGAAGAAAATTAGAACAAGTCTACAAGAGCCAAAGTACCACCTTGAGTATATCCTACCTGAGTTTAGAGACTATCTCAAAAACAGGTATCATTTGTTTAATGCTAATGATGAAGACCAGATGAACTGTGGAATGACATCAAAAACATCACCCACGAAAAAAGCAAGAGGTCACTAAAAGACAGGAAAGAAAGAAAAGACCAAATTGGATATCAGAAGAGACTCTAAACTTGCTCTTATACAGAGCAGCTAAAGCAAAAGGAAAGCATGATGAAGTAAAAGAACAGAAGATTTCAAAGGGCAGCTTGAGCAGACAAAATAAAGTATTATAATGATATGTGCAAACAGCTGGAAATGGAAAACCAAAAGAGAACACATTATGCATTCCTCAAACTGAAAGAACTGAAGAAAAAAATTCAAGCCTTGAGTTGCATTAGTGAAACATTCTACAGGGAAAATATTAAATGATTCAGGGAGCATCAAAAGAAGACGGAAGGGATACACAGACTCACGTAACGAGCTGGTTGATGTTTAGTCATTTGAAGAAGTAGCACATGATCAGGAAGCAATGGTACTGAAGGAAGAAATCAAAGCTGCACTGCAGGCACTGGCCAAAACAAGGCTTCAAGAACTGGTGGAATATCAAGTGAGACATTTCAACAAACAGATGCAACACTAGAAGTGCTCACTCAACTATGCCAAGAAATTTGGAGGACACTGACTGGAAGAGATCCATATTTATGACCATTCCAAAGAAAAGGGATCCAACTGAATGTGGAAATTATCAAACAATATCGTTAATATCACACGCACAAGTAAAATTTTGTTAAAGATCATTCAAAAGTGACTGTAACAGTATATTGACAAGGAACTTCCAGCAAGTCAAGCTGAATTCAGAAAAGGACATAGAACCAGATGTCAGACTGACCTTGGTTGAAAGCAGAGAATACCAGAAAGATGTTTACCTGTGTTTCATTGACTATGCAAAGGCATTGGAGGGTGTGGATCATAACAAATTATGGCCACTACTGTGGAGAATGGGAATTTCAGAACACTTAATTGTGCTCTTAAGGAATCTGTACATGGATCAAGAGGCAGTTGTATGAACAGAACAAGTGGACACTGCTTGGTTTCAAGTTAGGAAAGGTGTGTATCAGGGTTTTATCCTTTCACCACACTTTTCAATCTGTATGCTGAGCAAATAATCTAAGAAGGCGGACCTATGAAGAAAAATGAGGCACCAGGATTAGAGGAAGACTCTTTAACAACCTGCGTTACCCAGATGACAACACCTTACTTGATAGAAGTGAAGGAGATTTGAGATACTTACTGGTGAAGATCAGAGACAACAGCCTTCAATACGGATTGTACCTCCACATCAAGAAAACAAAAATCCTCACAACTGGACCAGTAAACAACACTGTGATAAATGGAGAGGGGGTTGAGGTTGTCAAGGATTTTACTTGATTCCACAATCAACACCCATGGAAGCAGCAGTCAAGAAATCAAAGGACCGCTCACACTGGGAAAATCTGCTGCAAATGGCCTCTTTAAAGTATTGAAGAGTAAAGACATCACCTTGAAGGCTAAGGAGAACCTGACCCAAGCCATGGTATTTTCAGTTGCATCATGTGCACGCAAAAGCTGGACAATGAATAAGGAAAACAAAAAAAGAACTGATGCCTTTGAATTGTGGCATTTTAGAAGAATGCTGAATGTACCATGGACTGCCAAAAGAACAAACAGATCTTTTCTGGAAGAAGTACAACCAGAGTGGTCCTTGGAAGCAAAGATGGTGAGACTATGTATTACATAATTTGGACATGTTGTCAGGAAGGATCAGTTCCTGGAGGACATCATGCTTGGTAGAGTGAAGGGTCAGGAAAAAGAGGAAGACCTTTGACAAGATGGATTGACATAGTGGCTCCAACGATGGGCTTAAGCATAAAAACAGTTGTGGACATGATGTGAGATCAGACAGTGTTTCATTCTGTTGTGCATAGGGTGGCTCTGCATTGGAACGTATTCAACGGCACCTAACAACAACAACTTTCCTGATAAATCCCATGCCCGCTAAGTGCCATCGAGTTGGATCTGACTCATGGCAACCCTAGGGGCTAGGATAGAACTGACCCCCAAGTATTCAAGGAGCACATGGACCCATAGTCATGAATATTTTCTGTAAGGTCTGTGTGGCCATTGCAACACATTATAGAACCAAGGAGAGAAGTAGAGAGTGCTACAGGAGGAGTGGCTCACATCAGAATTGTTAAAAATGTTGGAAAGAGGAGGTACACCTGACCTCTGCCTCACGGGCTTCAGCCGCAGGGTGATGCTGGTGGTGTCTCCAGTCTCTTTACTGTCAGGTTAGATAGGATGGTCTGACGCTGCTGTCATGCCATTTTTACCCTCTCCTAATCTGACCTAGACAAATTCTTAATCACCCGGAGGACCTGTCAAAAAGTTTTTCTGATCAAATTAAAAGCAAAATTCAACACTTAGGCCTTTTTAAGCCCTGGAGTTCCTGGTGAGTCCCTGAGGGGCACAGTGAAGTGCTTGGCTGCCAAACAAAACGTTGGTGTTTTGAGTTCACCTGCAGGCACCTCAGAAGAATAGCCTGGCAGTCTACTTCCAAAAACCCAGCTATTGAAAACCCTCTTGATCACAGTTCTACTTGGACACACCCAGGGCCTCCATGAGTTGGAATCAAACCAACAGCAACTGGTTTGGTTTCTTTGGTTTGGAGGTAGCAGAGGCTGAGTTGCTGGGGAGAAAAGGAGCACCAACAAAAGGATACTAAACAAAAGAAGACCCATCATAGAAGCTGTAATGCAACTTGATGGTCTTCTTGGACCCCTTCCATTCTTGAGAATGCCGAACATAGGGAGCTTGGTGGGCAGAAGACTGAAGGGTCGTGGGAACGGGCGTCTGAGTACCTGCAGTGTGAGGGTAGCTGGAACTCAGGAAGTGAGCATGGTGGGGTCCTGAATCCCCTTTGGCAGTTGGTAATGGATGAACAGGAATCTTCGTCCTGTAGTTGCGTAATATCACTGGGTAGGAGACATTCTTCCCTCTCCACAAGGACCTTTCAGCTTCTCTGCAGGGAAGGTGACCAACATGACTTCTAGCTACTCGGCTCTCACCTTCCATGGGAAGCTCTAGATAGTCCCTGCATTCTCCCCAGTGACCCAGGCTCCATCTAATCCCCAGTCCTCAGAAGTATACACTCCCACCCAACCCCTTCAACCTCAAAGACAGTGTTTTCACGAAGAAGTGGGAAGGTCTCTGTGTGTCTCAAAGACCAGGTCCTTGCCTGATGTCTAGATTTCCACCTTCAGCACTGGAGTGAGGACCTACAGAGTAGAACTGTATGCAGAACAGGGAGACTGGGTGAGCTGGAGACTCTGATCACCTCCAACCCTCAAATTACAGGTAAAGCACTTCCTTACACGATGCCAGAAAGGAGGCAACCTGGATAGCTGCCCTCTACCTGTGCTCTGTGGCTGCAGTAACACTCAGGGACCCGAGTTAGGTGGACCCTCAGGAGACATGTAAGACTTCGATAGTAGATATGCATATGTTTTTAATTCTCTGTAGCCTGGGATTTTACAGGGATGTACAATCACTTGCTGGGACTTGTGGGTCCCTCTTAATCATAAGCATCATTAATAATCAGTGTCAATGCTTCTGTTTTGTTTTGAGAAGTATTTCATAAGAAAAAGGCTTTCTACAAAACTAAGACCATCTGTTTGCAAATTATGCTAAGAAATAAAAATTCAGGGCACAGAGTCTCTGACAAGACCCATCACAACAGCTTTACCAACGAAAGCACATGTTCCATGGGCAAGAAGCATCACACTTACAGCCAGATGGACGTGGCTGCATGACCTCAGATTAACCACTTACTGGCCTAGGCTGCCTTCGTCTCCTTGACTGCAAAGGAAGCATGTAAGCAAGTCTTCCATGTCAGACTGTAGGGTGGATGGAGAGGACAATGAACGGGAAAGGACACAGGAAAGTTGTGTATGTGTGAAGGGACAGACGTCATCATTGTCATTATTGTTAAAATGAGTGGGTGGCAGATACAGTCCCTTGATCTCCACTTCCTGCACAGATAGGCACCGGTGACCACCCCCCTCCTCTGCCATTCCCTCTCGGTCTTGGTGTGGGAGCAAGGGAGCTGTGAGGACACTAGGTCACCCCCAGCCCCAGAGGTGCTCACATATGGCGACACATCTCCTTCAGCTTCTCCCGGGCCTCTGGGCAGGGGTCGCTTAACTCCATGCTATCAGAGGTGGAGGTCCCTGCTGCATAGACGGGCGATGGGGTTATGTCTTCCACGGTTTTGGATTTGCCTGTACCGTAGACAAAGAGGTTGAGAAGAGATTTAGAAAATGGTTTTTCAAGCTGCTGTGTTCACCAGGGGATGAGAATGAGGGGAGACAGCAGGACACTAGCATCCCCCAAGAACCAAGACAATGGAGGCATCCTTTCATGGTTCTCAGGGACCAGAATCCTTGACTGGTCACTTGTACAAAAGACTCCAGTCTGCACAAGTCAATTGTCAAGTATGTATTAGGGATCCATTTGTGAAAAGTGAAGAGGCAATCTGGGTTTAGATAGGCAGCCTACTGACATGGCTAACATCAACAATGAAGTCATCCCCTGTTGATGTTTCTGATTAAAGAAAAAAACAAAAACCAAAAAACCTCCATATCGTCTAAGTTGGCTTTACCATTGCTCCAATGTTGACTAAACTCAGAGCTTTCCACAGGGAGCAGTATGTACCCACTGAGATTGAAAGACAATGGCTGGTGTTTATTGTGCTGATTTTTGCTGTTATCCCACATGGCAAGTGTTAAGTGGTCTGAGAGTATGGCACAACAAAGTTGTAGGGGTGACCATCAAACGACTCAGGTTTCAGAAACCTCTATTTGGCGTGTGTGGTGGTCAGGATTATGTCAACTTGGCTACTACCTATTTGGCTGCTGTATTAAGTGGCAGGGCGGGGTTTGTGGTGGCTCCCTGCCCCTCGGCTCTCATCTCGTGACGCTGGACTACAGCGGCTGATCGCTCACATGGCCAGGAGCTCCTGCTCTCTTGTTCCAGCGTCTGGTTCCGGGACTGGAGCTAGCGGCTGTTGGGCTCATCAGTCCTTACAGTCGGCACGTGAGAGTCCTGCTCCCTGACCTGCCAATCCTGCGCTCGCCAGCCTCTGCCCAGTCCTGCTCCCTGACCTGCCGATCCTGGGTTCTCCAGCCTCTGTCACTTCGCCTCGCCACCAGCTTGGGATCCACTGACCTCCAGCCTCTGTTGCATCGTCTCGCCGCCAGCTTGGGATCCACTGACCCACACAACCGGTGATCTGCAACTCTGGTCACTGACTTGCTGACCTTGGGTTCCTCAGCTTCCGTGGACACGTGAGGCTTGTGCCAGAGCTTGGGACATTCAGCTTCTGTGATTACGTGAGCTGTTTCCTATATTTGTATCTATCTATCTATCTGTCTATATATATATATATTATAAACCTTTCCTTATACCTACACGTGTTACTGGTTTTGCTTCCCTAGAAAACCCAGCCTAAGACAGCGTGTATGCCAGGTTCTGCCTGTCTCCAAGCTCGGCTGCCCCACCTGCCTGCAGCCATCTGATCTCCTTTGCTCTCGGCAGGCTTCACTTTGCTTTGGTCTCAGAAATGACACCTGGTTTCAGGCCAGGGAGGATTCTCAGGCTCCAAACTGGACTCTGGCCTCTGACTAGAGCCACCCTGGGTTTCTGGCTGGCGCTTGGGCACTGTCTCTGGTATCAGCTGCACTGAGCTGTTCCTGGTCTCTTCTGCTACTCCTGCCACCAGGGACCAGAGACTTGGCCCTGACTTTAAGCCCAAGGCTTGAGGCCCAGCTACCTGCTGGCTGACTTCCTGGAGTTAGCTGCTTGCCTGAGCACCCGTGCCTGGCCTGGCCCAGGAGGCCTGGGCTCCAGTGCTGACAGACTCTTGCTCTGATCAGGAACACCATCATCACATGTTCCCCAGTCCTCTTCCTTAGATGTAGGACTCCCTCTTAGATGTAATTGGCTATCCCCTCAAGAAGCTGGCCTGACTCCTAGGGTCTGTCTGCTTCATTTCTCCCCTGTCCCAAAAGTGCAAACAAGGGTACACTTGGTGAGGTGTCAGAGCATATGTATATGGAACTGACAGTGGCAGTCAAAATGACTTAAAATCAGAATAACTATGTAACATATTATCCAAACTGGGAAAGTTTTAGATAGAAAGTGAGCACAGCTGGTAATTATCCCAGAAGAATAAGCCTAAGCTGGGACATTCTTGGGCAAACTAGGACATTCAGTTACCTTACTCATAAGCCATTAGGGAAAGTCAATCACCTATGGCCACATACACACATAAGAATAATTCCTAGACAAGATTCAGAGCCTATAACAAATGCAGCATCACTGAATATATGAGGGCTGACAATTACATTCACAGACTCATCCTAGAATAAGTGCTATATACCTCATTGCTGAATATTACCATGTTCACCTTCCAAGAACTCCTGTTGGGAAGCTATGCACTGATGCCAGCACCTAGTCCATCCTCCAAAGCAGTTTTGGAACTCTTTTTTCTGCAACAGCCTTCAGAGGTTTTATCATATTACCCTTGATGTCCGAATGTAATCCAGGTGTCTCCCCTTCAGTATTTCTTTTATCTTTGGGTAAAGAAAAAGTCATCGGGGGCCAGATCAGATGAGTAGGGAGGGTGTTCCAACACAGTTGTTTGTTTACTGGCTAAAAACTCCCCACAGGCAACTATACAATTGAGTTCGCAAACTTGCCATCATGCCACAGTGTGTAGTGGCCGTTCCAGAATAACAGTTCCAAAATTGCTTTGAAGGGTGGACTAGGCACTGGCATCAATGCATAGCTTCCCAAGGGGAGTACTTTGAAGGTGACTATATTGATGCTCAGCAGTAAGGTATGTAGCACTTTTTCTGAGCTTGTGAACGTCACTGGCCGTCCTCAGGTTTATTCCACAAGTGAGAAGACATAGGACAAACTCCGTATGGTGAGGGACAGAAAAAGGGTATAGTGATAACAACAATTGCGTGTTTCAGATTTCTAAACGCCGCTGCCCACCCCTAGAGCCCCCCCCCCCCCCACTTTACCAAAGAGGACAGTGAGGCCTGGAGGGAAGCAAATGGCACAGTCAGGGACAGAGTCAGAAATAAAATGGAAGCTTCTCAACTGCCAGGCTTACTTCCAGTCTGTGTGGGAATCAACCGGACAATCTTTGAGCACTCCTACCTTCCAGGTAGTAACTCATTCACCCAATCCCACCTTCACTGTATCACCAGCCTGGGCAGTGCTGGAAGTTCTGGAAGGCCTTGCCCTGCTTCTCTCCAGTGCTAACTCATCTCTCTCTTCTCCAACCTCCTGGCTGCACAATTGTTTTTATATCCTTTTATCTCATTGGCTATCTGATGTGTCTTCCCTTCGTGAACTAGCCCAGCACTGGACACACAACTGGCATCTGTTAGATTTGGTATCTGAATAAAACCAAAATCTGTTGACACTGAGTCAATTCTCACGTATAGTGTCCCTACAGGACAGAGCAGAACTTCTCCAGAGTTTCCAAGGAGCAGCTGGTAGATTCACACTGCCAACCTTTTGGTTAACAGCCGATTTCTTAGCCACTGTGCCATCAAGGATCCATACCTGTTAAAATTCTGGTTCTACTACTTGCTGTGTGACCAAGGGCAACACAAATCTCTCTGAGCACGGGCTGATTTTAGGATTCTGTAGGAAGTGGTAAGTGTGGGCTTGGTGGGGTTGTCCCAGGTGAAGAATGTATATGACCAAGAGTTGGGGGCATGAAGACATTATAGGATGAGATTACAGGTGAAGTGATGGATTGAAATTCATCAATCTTATGTGAAAAGATCTGTGTCAGTAGCTACTTGGCCTCCAAGGCATCCCTCCAATCAGAACACCAAATCAAAACATCTCACCAAACTCCACGGGCTATAAGGGAAGCTCCTGTCCCTTCCCATTACCATCATCAAAGACACTTTGGCAGAGAACAACTTTTACCTATTTTCTTCTTGCCTTCCTTTGCAGTTGAGAGGGAAAAGCTCAGACAGCCTGTAGACGACTCATAAACGAGCTGATAGGGTGAGTTCACTCCCACGTGGGAGATGTTACTGGGTGAATCTGGAATGGAAGAGAGAGGAATTTTTCTTTCAGATTTTCTTTTTTCTTTCTTTAACCAAAAATGTAATCTAGGCTTCTTATTGTGGCAGTATAATGGACTAGACATTCTAAAGTTCTCAGTTATTTCAAAATAATCAGTCCTAGAAGAAGTAAATTTCTTAACACATCGGTAGGCTCACAGTAATTAAGAAAAATCTTTAAGGTTTCCCTTTAGAACTGCTCCCCACCCACGCCCCTTCGGCATGCACTAACACCAGAGCAGGGTGCAGGGAGCTGCACACACAAACGAGGACCCTGCTCTACGGGCAAACACTGATAGCAAAAGTAAAATTAAAAACTACTTAGAATCAAATGAAAATGAAAACATATCAAAACCTCTAAGGCACAGTACATGCAGTGCTCAGAGTGAAATTCACAGCAATAAATGCTTGTATTAAAAAAGAATAAATATCCCAAACCAACAAGTTAACCTGACAACTGGAATAAACAGAAAAGAAGGAGTAAAAGAAGATCAAAGCTATCACAAGAAAGGAACAATAAAAATCAGAGCAGAAATAAATGAAACAGAAAACACAAAAGCAGCAGAATGAATCAACAAACCAGACACTAGTTCTTTGAAAGGATCAATAAAACAGACAAACCACTGGTTTGACTGACAAAAGAAATGACAAGAGGAAAGTAATGTGAAGAAGAAATGATGCTGGAAACATTAAAACAGACCCGACTGAGATAAAGAAGGCCATACAGAATGTTAGGAAAAACTGTGCTCCCGTGAACTTGAAAATCTTGTGGACAATGAGTGGACACTTGAAAATGAGTGGACAAATTCCTAGAACGCACTACTTCCCTAAACTAACACAAGTAAAGAAAATCTAAACAGACCCATAACAAAAGAAGACATTAGAGATATCATCAAAAACAAGAAAAAAATCTAGCAAAAGACAGCTTCACTGAGGAATTTTATCAAGCATTCAGAGCAGAGTTGACATCAATTCTACTCAAATTCTTTCAAAACACAGAAGAGACTGAAAAACTCCCTAATTCATTTCATGAAGTCAGCATCACCCTGACCCCCAAATCAGACAAAGATATCAGAGAAAAAGAAAATTATCTTCATCCCTCATGAATATAAATGCAAAAATTCTCAACAAAATTTTAGCCACGAGAATTTAACAATGGATTAAGAAAGTCTCATACCACAATCAAGTGGGATTAACACCAGGAGTGCAACAGTGGTTCAGGAAAAGAACCATATGATAATCTCAACTGATGCAGAAAATGTGCTTGATAAGATCCAATACCACCTTCTGATAAAAAATCTCAGCAAAACGGGTGTAGAAAGGAAATTTCTCAACATAATTAAGAGCACATACGCAAAATCAACAAAATGGATTGACACAATGGCTGTAAGAAAAACACAAACAACCCAATTAAAAAAGGAAACCAAGGATGTAAAGGCACACTTCAACAGAGAGGACATTCAAACAGCCAACAATCACATGCTAAGATGCTCATGATTATTAGCCACTAAAAAAACCCTGCGATTGAGTTGATTCCGACTCAGAACGACTTTGTAGGACAGAGTGTAACTGCCCCACAGGGTTTCCAAGGGCTGCCTGGCAGATTCAAACTGCCGATCTTTTGGTTAGCAGACGTAGCACTGAACCGCTACGGTTTCCAAGTTGGGCTTATCTGGCAAATCAACTCCAGCTAAAAACAACATTAATTATCAACAAAAGAAAACTTGGAAAAGATGTGTGGAAATTGGAACACTTATCCACTGCTGGTGGGATTATAAAGTGGTACAACCACTATGAATAACAGACTAGTGCTTCCTCAAAAAACTAGAAATCGAAATGCCTTATGATTGAGCCATCCTACCCCTAGGCCTGTATCCTAGAATTATAACAAGAGTCACTGATAGACACACGCACACTTACGTTCACTGCAGCATTATTTGCAATAACAAAAAAAAATGGAAACCACCTAAATGCCCTTCAGTGAGTGCAGTAGCAAAATGTGTTGCTTATCTATGTGGAATATTACACAACTGTAGATAACACTGATGAGTCTGCAAAACATATTATAACATGGGTGGATCTAGAGGACATAATGCTAAGTGAAATAAGTCAACTGCATAAAGTCAGGTATTACTATGATCCTACTTATATAAAACAAGAGTAGATACATATACAGAAACCATTCAGACTCATAGTAACTCTGTGTGTGTTGGAGTAGAACAGTGCTACATAAGTCTTTCAGTGGCTGATTTTTGGAAGTAGAACACCAGGCCTTTCTTCTGAGGCACCTCTGGGTAGACTGTTCTACTTTTTTCTCCTTCTGTATCTGGGACTGTTGTGTTCCCTGTAGGGGCCATCATTGGTGGTAACTGGGTACCATCCAGTTCTTCTGGTCTCAGGCTGGTGGAGTCTCTGGTTCATTCGGTTCTTTAGTCCTTTGGGCTAGTATTTTCCTTGTGTTTTGGTTTTCTTCATTCCCCTTTGCTCTAAGTGGCAAGGGACCAAGTGATGCATCTTAGATAGCCCCTCACAAACTTTTAAGACCCCAGTCACCAGTCACCAAAATGGGATGCAGAACATTCTTTATAAACTATATTGTAATAGTGGTACCATACAGTATTTGTCCTTCTGTGACTGATTCACTTCACTCAGCATAATGCCCTCTAGATTCATCCATGTTGTGAGACGTTTCTCAGAATTCATCTTTGCTCTTCAGAGTTGCACAGTATTCCATTGTGTGTGTGCACCATACTGTGCTTATCCATTTGTCTGTTGACGGACATTTAGGTCATTTCCATCTTTTTGTTATTGTGAATAGTGCTGCAACGAACAGGAGTGTGCATATATCTACTCATGTGACAACTCTTATTTCCCTTGAGTGCATTCCTAGGAATGAGATTGCTGGACCCTACGGTGTTTCTATTCCTAGCTTTTTAAAGGAGCATCATGTTGTTGTCCAAAGTAGTTGTACCATTTTATGTTCCCACTTGCAGTGCGTGTGAGTTCTAATCTCATTACAACGTTTCCACCATTTGTTGTTTTTTGTACAGTGTCAATCTTTTGGGGTAAGACAGTACCTCACTGTAGCTTTGATTTGCATTTCTCTGTTAGCCACTTGAATGTCTTCTTTGGTGAAGTGCTTGCTCATACCTTTTGGTCATCTTTTTAATTAGATTATTTGTCTTTTTGTTGCTGGGGTGTTGCAATATCTTATAGATTGTAGAAATTATACCCTCATCAGGTATGTCATAGCTGAAACATTTTTCCCAGTCTCGTGGTTGTCTTTTTACTTTTTTGATGGTGTCTTTTAATGAGAATAAGTGTTTAATTTTCAGGAGCTCCCAGTTACATAGTTTCTCTTCTGGTGTTTGTATTAGGGCCCTTATCACTGTCCTTATTCTTCTATTATCTTTATCATTTTAGATTTTGTATTGAAGTCTCTGATCCATTTTGAGTTAGTTTTTGTGCATGGTGTGAGGTATGGATCCTATTTCTTCTTTCTTTTTTTTTTTTTTACAGATGGCTATCTAGTTAAGCCAGCATAAAAAGCATTTCAATAAATAACTGTAGCACAAATAGAGGATCTGCCTAGATTAAATCCCCTAAAAGAGACCTCAATTTCCTGGTAAACAGCTGGGAAAATGTTTGACTGGAATTTTGTCTTAGAAAAAGAAATTAAAAATTATAAAAATAAGCTTATTTTATCTTGAATTAACAAAAACTTAGTTTCCACTGTAAGTATGTGCTAATTCTCATAAATAAAAAATTAGTTGATTTTTTTTTGTTTTTGTTTGTTCTTTTGACTGTATGATACAATAAAACAAAAGCTCTTTTATGTTTGTCTTTTGCAAAAGTATTCAAGTGGTTTTTCAATTTTTGCTTTAACTCTCTGATACACAAAACATTCTTCTTTCTCCACAGTTAGTAACCTAGATGACTTTCTTTTCTTAGTCAGTCAACTTAATTTTGTTCCATTACATCACTTACCAGTGGTTTCACACGTGATTTCAGCAACTCCCCAACATCACTTTCACTGAATTTATGAAATCCTACATCTTCCCTAAAGTGTCACATTTTACTATGCAATTCATTTTCACTGTGTGTGTATATTATTTTTTATATCTTTAACCTCTAACCATCAGGGAGAACCCAAGAAAGATACCTACTCAAATGACCTAGCTAGATATGCTAAACTGTCAATGGAAGTCGACTTTATAAGTGAGGGTGGATGACTATGAGATGTAATTTTTTCATGGTTCGCTATAGAACCTCCCATAGTCTTCTGTATGGATTATATCTCAATACAAAGAAAATAAAATTCCTCACAAATGGACCAAAAAGCAGTATTACAACAGAGAAAATAATTAAGTTATCAAGAATTCCATTTTACATGGTTCCACAATCAATGCCCATGGAAGCAGCAGTCAAGAAAGCAAACAAAATATTGCAATGAGCAAATCTGTTGCAAAAGACCTCTTTAAAGTGTTAAAAAGCAAACATGACACTCGGCAGACAAAGGTTTACCTGACCCAAGGCATGGTATTTTCTTTTTTTTATTATTATGATTGAATGAAAATGTACATTCCCATATAAATTTGCATGCCCACCTATATGCAGCTTCCACTGCTCCCTGCCCGGTGACAGCACACTCTTCCTCTCTGCTCCACATATGTTCCATCCTCCCAATAGTCTCTTTTCCCCTCCTCTCTACCTACTCCCCTTCCTCCAGCCAGAGGTCAGCAGGATAATATCCTATAGATGCACAGAACCATAAAGTGCACCAAGATATGGTCATTCTGTGTCACCAAGCCCAATCCATTCCTGTCAGAAGAGTGGACCTTCATTATGATTTACGTGCAGGGGCAGCATCAGGGCCAGGGACCATGCTCTCAGGGGAAACCTGAAGCTCCTGGACCATCAATTGTGGTCTTTTAGTGGAGATCTCAGGGTCCACCCCTTTTTATTCTTGTGTTGCCAGTGAGACTCAACTTTGTGAGCTCCATCATGGCTATCACTGGTGGTGGCCGGGCACCATCCAGTTCTTCTGGTTACGAGTTGATGTAGACACCCACTCATGTGGGTCTCTGTGTCTTCTGGATTCTCTTTCCCCCATGTTGTTTTGGTCCTCAGTGATCATCTGTTCCTGCTGAGTTGGGACTATTTCTCTCAGATGGCAGCTTGGCAGCTTTTAAGACTCCACATGCTACTCAGGCATGGTATTTTCAATAGCCTCATATGCATGTTGGAGCTGAACAGTAAGAAAGACCAAAGAATAACTGATGCTTTTGAATTATGGCATTGGTGAAGAATACTGAATAGAAACCATGGACTGCTGGAAGAAGGAATGTCTGTCTTGGAAGAAACATAGCCAGAATGCTCCATGGAAGCAAGGATGGCAAGAATTCATCTCACATCCTTTGGTCATGTTATCAGGAGGGACCAGTGCCTGAAAAAGGTCATGCTTGGCAAAGCAGAGGTTCAGTAAAAGAGAGGAAGACCCTCAGCTAGTTGGAATGATACAATGGCTTCAAAAATGGGCTCAAACAGCAACAACTGTGAGGATGGCACAGGACCGGACAATATTTCATTCTGTTGTCCATAAGGTCACTGTAAGTCAGAACAGACTCAAAAGTACCTGTGACAGCAGAAAACTTCCTAACAGTGGGTACTTTTAGACATTTAACATGAACATTTTTACATCCACTTAGTCTAAGATATAAAACATTACATATACAGCTGAATCCCCATGTACTGCTCCCAGATCCCATTCTTCTCTCTCTTTCCAGAGATTGCTCCTTGAATTTTGCATGGGACACTCCTGTTCATGTCTTTATACTTGTATTTTATATAAATGAACCCATAAACAACACATTATTAAATATTTTTAAACTTGATTTAAATGCTATCTTACTAAATATATTCTCCTAAAGCTTGATTTTATTTTTTGCTTAACATTATATTTTATCACTTTTTTATTGTACTTCAGATGAAGGTTTACAGAGCAAATTAGGTTCTCACTAAACAATTAATACACATACTGTTTTATTACATTCACTGCCAACCCCACAATGTGTCACCTGACACTACTCACCAAAGCAGGGTGCAGCACTCTTTCTTTATAAACTACATCAACTGAGTTAGACATCCCCCGAGACCATGGTCCTCAGACCACAGTCTAGTAAGTCAGTCCTTCAGGGAGTCTGGATTTGTCTATGAAGCTTCTTGGTCAAATTGTGCCAACTTCCCCAGTACTGTTAACAGTATATTTTTGAGATTTGTTTGTATTATGTTTGCCATAGTGCTTCATTCATTTCACTGAATGTGTTCCATTATCTAAATAGACCATAATTTACTCATCAGTCTCCTGTTAATGGATATTAGCTTGTTTCCAATTTTCTTGCTATCCCAAGCAATAAACCATCTTTTCCTGCTTTTTGTACACATGTGTGAGTTGCTCCAGAGCAGTGCTTTTCTAAGTCTGCTATCAGTCCACACCAGCCTATGACAACATAAGTACAAAATTCAAAGTATGTATTAGAAACCTATGTAGCAATTTGAAACTCCTGTGATATTTTTATACATTTTTACAGTATTTTTAAAAGGACAGATCTACAACCAACCGGAAATTTTAAAAATTAGTCCTTCACCATAGGTAGTTCACAAAGCACAGCTCTAGGGAGCAATCTAGGAGAAAAAGAAGCATTTCCATCAAACAGCACCAAATTGCGCTCTACAGTAACTGCACAAATGCATATACTTCCCTGTAGTGTCTGAGAGTCTCCACTGTTCCACAGGAAACCCTGGTGGTGTAGTGGTTAAGTCCTATGGTTGCTAACCAAAAGATCACCAGTTCGAATCCACCAGGCTCTCCTTGGAAACTCTATGGGGCAGTTCTACTCTGACCTACAGTGTCACTATGAGTTGGTATTGACTCAACAGCAATCGATTTTTTTGTTTTGGTTACTGCTTTACATCTACCTCAGCTCTCAGAAATGACAGACTTTTAAACTGGAGGTTTTACCTCTCACTACTTTCTTGTTGATTTTGTTTGAACTTTTTACCTAAGGGCTTACACTCAGGTACCCACCTTTCCCCAGATGTCCAGCACTGTAGCCACTTCTCCTGATCGTGCTGACCAAGTTGTCAAAGGCCATTTCCTTGGCGTTGAGATGGAGAAGTTGGCTGGACTCTACGAAGCGTCTTGTGATGTCCATGGGGTTGGCACCTGCTAAAGGAATCATCAAAGACAACACATTTTCCTCCTAGCATAGGACTGGTGCTTGGGATCTCCTTAGAGGGTCCACAATATAGAGGGAAGACTCATTCCTAGAGTAAGCAAGCATGAGTGGGCTCCTAATGAAAAGGTCTCAGCTTCTCAAGACCTCAGGGAGCCTTTGCTCCACCCTCTTACTCCTTTACTACCCATAGACCCATTGGTATCCAAAACATCAAGACAGTTTAGTCACTGATGCTGCACTAGGTCCTCTGCCTAGATCCTGGGATAACCCTTGGACACTAGGGTTCATGACTATCCTGGCTCTGGGTCTACTAGGCTACTGTCTTGCTACCTACCAATAGACTCCTGATTTGTACCTCCACACTCTGCTTCCTGGGTGCTGTCTCTTTCCTCCTATAAATAATTAACACCAACTCCTCCGTTTAGTACCTCTGACCTCACACTGTTTTTCCCTGCTTTAATAGATTGACCCATGTCCCTCAAGCAGATATGTTGACTTCCTAACCCCTGTTTGGATGTAAGGTCTTTCTTTGAAGATGTTATCAATGAAGTTAATGAAGTTAGTACTAGCATAGAGTAGGACCTAATTTCTTCTGAGTAGCAGCTTCCTTTATAAAAGGGGACAGAGTTCACAGAGGAGGAGATGTTATATGAAGATGTATCTGCAAGCCAAGGAAAGCCAAGAAATACATGGAGCTACCAAAAGCTGAAGGAAGGAAGGAAGGACGTTCCCCTAAAGTAGGCAGATAGAACACGGCCTTGCCAATGTTCTGAAATCCAACTTCTGTCTCCAGAACTGTGAAACAATAACTTTTTGTTATTTAGTCACCCACCTTATAGTATTTTGTTATGGTCGTCCTAGGAAACAAAGACAACTGCTAACCTGCCAAGCTGAGCTCTCCAATGATGGAGGAATAGAAGGAAAAGTGGAATGGAAGGAAAGATGGGAGAACAGAGAAGGACGAGAGGAGGATTCTCAGGAATGCTAATGGAAAGGAATTAAACTCCTGAAGCAAATCCATGGCTGTCACCTATCTCCAGCTCATTCTAGTATATCTGTCTGGGGTGGGTATGGTGGACGCACACATAAAATACACCCATACCAGATACCTTCTAGAATCTGATGAGCCAGGCTTACCTGAAGCAGACTCCACCATAGCCTTCATTTTCAGGGTGAGGAGTTCTGTCAGCAGGTGGATGGACCGCCGCTGAAACCTGTGCAGGGTCTCTTGGCCAGGAGTCACCGCACGTGTCTGGGCAGGAGATGGGGGAACGGAGTGCTTGAGTGGACCAGTGGATGTTGGCAGTGGTGGTGGTGGTACTGATGGTGGCGGCGGTGGTTTCTTCTGGGTGGGGAGATGCACAGGGGTCAATTCCATAACCACCGGTGGCGGCCCCAAACTGATCTCCAGGCCTAAGATCTCAGACGGAATAGGCACCATGGGGTCAGTGATGAGCTCCTCCCAAGTAAACTCAAAGATGTTTCTGATTCCCTTGGGTACACGGATGCCTGAGGTCCGGCAGAGTACGAGAAGTTTGGAGATGCGGGCCAGCAGCTTGGGGGCCACGGCTGAGTACTGCTGGTACAGTTCTCGGTTACTCTTGATGTTACTCATACTGTTAGAGGATGCATCCTGCTAGGTAACACTGTCCATCTCAGACAAGAGAGAACCCTCAGCTATAAAGAGACCGAGCACTCTGAGAGGAGAATGAAAATCTAAGTTTCTAACTAAGGCGAAGCTCTGCAGACAGGCAAAACAGAAGCACTGAAATGGCCTTTCCAGGTCATTGAGTCTATGGTTCTTCTCCAGGAAGGGTAAGGAAATAATCAGGCTAATACATGCTTCCTGTCCCTTTTCTTCCCAGAGACACCATCAGACAGAGCAGTGATCGTGGATGACTTTGGTAAGAGCTAGGTGATGTCTATACAGAGTACCATTCCAGAAAAGGTCCTACTGACAGTCACACAGAGTACCTACAGTAGAACCCTGGTGACCCAAGGAGTGCAAGGGATGGGGAAGGAAGAGAGACTCCACTGCGCTGTCCGTAGTTCAAGATCTGATGACTGAAGATCTGCTTGTGGTCTATCAATAAGAACCTACAAAGAAACCAGAAAGATTATCATTGGCTCTCTCAGGAGGAAGGTGACTCCAAAGCTCCTGGTTGCAACACAAGAGTAGGCATGGTACTATTCAACATATATACCCCAAGGGAAGATAGGAGGAGGACAACATATCTTCCTTACTTCAGAGACTAATATAATGTACTATATCATCAAATCCTTCAGTGATTGTAAACTGCACAAGCCTACAAGAAAGGAAGAATGAATGTAAGATGCCATTGATTGGAAGATGTACCATGATTTCAGAGAGGACAAAATGAAAACTTCAAACTTTAAAAATCAGCTAATTATAATCACCTTAAGGAGAACTATGTGTGGGCTCTGAGGGCCATCAAGGGAGAACAGGTGACCTGAGTTTATCACATAAGCATATTCTTTAGGTGCCTTGTTGCTTTCATCCTTCCATATTTTTTGGGTTTTGTTCTTATATGAGAAGTAGGCCATCAGTTGAAGACAGAGTATAAAGAACAATTTTGTGAACACAAAAATGACTAAAAACATCTGCAGATGTCATGTTACCAGATCTGAAAGTTTCATTAACTGGATCAAAATGAACCTATAGTAACATTCTTCAGGAATATGTCCATCTAAAATACATTTATTCAAAATACAAAGGCACTTCTTGATATTATGCTACACAAAATGACGATTCTTTTCCCCCTTTTAACTCCTGAGGACTGTTGTGAGAATGTAAGTGTCTGTAGAAGAGGCTCAGGAGCCCTGGTAGCATAGTAGTTAAGAGCTTTGTGGCTAACCAGAAAGTTGGCAGTTTAAATTCACTAACCGCTCCCTAGAGACCCTATGGGGCAGTTCTACTCTGTTTTATATGTTTGCTATGAGTCAGGATTGACTCGATGGCAACAGGTAAAAGAGACTCAAGAATCTAAAACAAGCAAGGATTGACCCAAGGGATGCTTAGAGAGAGGGGTTCTGGGCTCTCCTCTGATGCCCTTTGCCAGAGTCTTGATGCTGTGTCAACATGTTTCCCTACGTCCAACTTAACTGCTCCTGAGCTAGCAACCAGCACACCTAGTGGCCTTTGGAGCCGACGGAGGATGGCTGCTGGTCAGAGCCTTCTGACAACAGTCAAACCTTGACCAGTTATTATTTTAGTCCTCTGGAACCATTCCGTCTGTTATTTCAGGACAGCTTCTACTACTGCCCACCTACAAAGCAGATGGTCATGGGTAATGACCCTGTGATGAGAAGGGCAATGTCTTTCCTGTTCTACTGACAAGAGGACAGAGGCTTAGAGGTGCAAAGCTCTTTGCCAGGCACCACCTGTCCACAGAGGCCCTGCCAGACATGGTGCTACTTCTTCACAGCCTTCCAGTTGCCTCTATAAGCAACAACATCTCCAAGTAATGAGAGTTGCACGGAACAAACCCTCCAGGCAGCCTGCCTGTGTGCAGATAAAGCAACTTCCTAAGCCTACTTGCTGATCCCCTGGCATGTCTATTCTGCAGCTCTGCAGGCTCCAAAAACTAGACCCATTTTTGAAATGAGAAGTTACAGAACAAAGAAACTACTCAGAACCGCTGTCAGCCAGGCAGCCAGCTGGAGAGATCTGACCCTGACTGTACAGGGCAGATTTTTTTTTTTTAAAGCAAGACCCAGATGAAGAGAAGAAGACAACTAATATAATCTTTTAAATGTTAACTAGTTTGGGGAACTTTTCCCCACCCTACCTCCAGAGTTCCTTTCTTTTGAGGCTAATTTTAAAACTACGCCTTACAAACAGATAAAAGCTGATTTTTTTAAAACAGCTTTATTGAGATAAAGGTACTTCTCATATACCACTCAAGTCTCTTTTTAATAAGTACAACAGTAGTTTTAAATATAGTCACAGAATTATGCAGCCAACACCACTAATTTTAGAACATTTTTATTACCCTACAAAGAAACTCTGTAGACATTAGCAGTCACTCCCCATTCCACTTACCCCAACAACCACTAATCTACTTCCTGTCTCTATAGATTTGCTTATTCTGGGCACTGACTAAATAGATCACCAAAGCCAAGTGCTGTCGAGTCAGATCCGCTCATGACTAAATAGACGGAATCACAAAATATGTGACCTTTGTGTCCAGCTTCTTTCACTCAGCATTACATTTTTGAGGCTCATCCCTTTCATAGCATGTATTGGTATTTTCTTTTATTGCCAAATAATATTCCACTGAATGGCTATACCATTTTGTCTATCCAATTATGAATGTTTGAAAATGATAAAGAGTATTGCTGTTCATGTACGTTTTTGTGTGAACATGTTTTCATTCTCTTAGATATCTAGGTAGACTGGAATTGCTGAGTTACACACTAACTGTATGTTTAACTTATTGAGGGACTGCCAAACTGTTTTCCATAGTGGCTACTCTATTTTGACATTCCACCTGGGCTCTAATTTCTGTGTATCCTCATCAGGTACTTGTTATCACGTCTTTTTAATTCTAGTCATTCTAATGGGCATAAAGCAGTTTTTCACTGTGATTTTGATTTGTAACGACTAATAAGAAACCCTGGTGGCGTAGTCATCAAGAGTTATGGCTACTAACCAGAAGGTCGGCAGTTCAAATCTACGAGGCACTCCTTGGAAATCTTATGGGGCAGTTCTATCTTGTCCTATAGGGTCATCATCAGTTGGAATCAACTGAGCAGCAGCAGGTTTGGTTTTGGTTTTTGCAATGACTAATAACTGCTGTCAGTTGCCATCGAATTTTAACTTATGAGGCCTGACAATTAAATCTGTGCACTTAATTGTTCTAAGTGTTACATGACTCATCGCAGTATGGCCATTGTTCCCAGTGGCACAGTGGAAAGTACATGAACTTAATTGTATAGTTGTACGTGAGGGAGTTTTTAGTCAGGAGACAAATTCTGTATCAGAACACCCTTCCTACTCACCTTATCAGGCCCCCAGTGACTTTTTTTCTTTGGCAAAGAAAAAGGAAATATTGAAAGTAAGGCATTTGGATGACATTCAGGACATCAAGAGTAATACAATGACAGCTCTGATGGGCATTCCAGAAAAAGAGTTCCAAAATTGCTTTGAAGGGTGGACTAGGCACTGACGTCTGTGCATAGCTTCCCAAGGGCAGTACTTTGAAGTTGACCTTAGTGATATTCAGCAATGAGATATGTAGCTTTTTTGGAGGATGAGTTTGCAAACTTAATTGTCAGATCTCATATAGTGACCCTACTAGAAAAAGACCTAGTGACTGTTTCCATAAAGACTACAGCCAAAAAAACTCTACGGGGCAATTCTACCAGTTAAATGGGGTCTTTCTGAGTCAAAATGGACTTGACAGCACACAACAGCAACAATAATGACACCACTGAGCACCCCCCAAACACACCCATTTCCATTGAGTCAATTCCAACCCATAGCAACCCTATAGGACAGAGTATAACTGCCCCCCAGAGTTTCCAAGGAGTGCCTGGTGGATTCGTAAAGTCAGTCGTTTAGTTAGCAGCCAAAAGTTTAACCACTGAGCCAACAGAGTGTCCATGAGGTCCCTAGGTGGCGCAAATGGTTTTCCCTCAGCTGCTAACCTAAAGGTTAGCAGTTGGAATCCACCCAGTGGTACTGCAGATGATATAATAATGAAAAAAAGGAAGACTATAATAAAACAACATAATTAAAAAACTAGGGGAAAATACAGACCAAGAGAGAGAATAAGAAAAACAACACAAGAACAAAGTGAGGATATAAAAAAGAGATATTGCAACTGATACTGACAGTAACTGAAATGAGAAACACAGTAGAAGAACTTACCAACAGATTTAATCAGGCAGAAGAAACAATCAGCAAGTTAGAGGATAAGATATTTAAAATGTACAGAAGCTGAAGAGTAACAAGAATGGCTCAAAAATGGCTCAAAAATGCTAAGCATAGTTGGAATCATGGGACAACATCAAGAGACTTAATATATGCAGCATGGGGATTCCAGAAAGAGATGAAAGAGACAGAAAGAATATTTGAAGAAATAATGACACAAAATTTCCCCAGTGTAACAAAGGACATAAATGTACAAATTAAAGAAGCCCAAAGAGTCATAAGCTGCATAAACCCCATGAGATCTACACATCATAGTTATACTCTCAAAAATAAATTAGGCTCTCAAAAATAAAAGATAATTCTAAAAGCAATGAAAGAGCAGCAAATGGTCACATATAAAAAATTCCCAGTACGATTAAGTGCCAAGTTTTCCTCAGAAATATTGGAAGCCAGAAGGCAATGGAATGATACATTTAAAGTGCAGAAAGAAAAAAAAAAAAACCTGTCAGTCAAGAATATTACACCCAGCAAAACTATCCTGCAAGACTGAAGGTAAAATTAAAACATTTCTAGACAAACAGAAGCTAAAAGAGTTCATATCCACCAGAAGGGCCCTATGAAAAAGTACTGATGGGAGTGCTACAGATAAAAGGGAAAAGACACTAAAAAAGTAATTCAAAGCTACACATTAAAAAAAAAAAAAATCCCTAATAAAGTGAACTGCAAGTAAAACTATAAGGTCTGGTAGTAAGGTATTCCTGCCTGACAATTCTAAATGTTTTGTCCTTCATGTTTTAAATTAATGAATATATAAAAGACAGGGATGTAATTAACTACACAATGATGTAACCAGTGATTACAACAACAAAAGGGGGGAGAAAAGTGGTATAAAACCCGTTGCTGCTAAGTTGATTCTGACACATAGCACACCTGTAAGACAGAATAGAATTGTCCTACAGGGTTTCCAAGGAGCATGTGGTGGATTTGAACTGCTGACCTTTTGGTTAGCAGCTGTAGCTCTTAACTATAGTATAGGGATGGAATTTCTTGTGTATGTTACTGAAGTTGGTACCAACTTACCCTAGAATGTTATAAACACAACATGTAGTATTCATATAAATGTAATATTCATAGTAACCACTAAGAAGTAGTATTTTAAAAAATACACAAAAGAATAGAAAAGAACCAAAAAGGCTCACTGCAACAAACCAACAAAACACAGATAAGCAACAGTAAAGGACAAAGAAAAAGAGGGCTTAAGACACACAAAAACATAACAAAATGGTAGAAGCAAGTAATTTCTTATCAACAATTACAGTGAATGTTAATGGAATATATACACCAATCAAAACACAGAAAGTGGCAGAATGGATTTTAATTACACAAGGACTGCCAGCGAAGTTGGCAAACTCATCCTAGAAAAAAGTTCTACGTACCTCATTGCTGATTGTCACTATGGTTACCTTCTGAAGTACTCTCCTTGGGAAGCTGTGCACCAACAGCAGCGCCCAGTCCACCCTTCAGAGCAATTTTGGAACTCTTTCTGGAATGGTCATAAGAGCTGTCGTCATCTTACCCTTGATATCCTGAATGCCATCAAAATGTTTTCCTTTCAATATTTCCTTTTTCTTTGGGTAAAGAAAAAAGTCATTGGGGGCCAGATCAGGTGAGTAGGGAAGGTGTTGCAATACAATTATTTGTTTATTGGCTAAAAACTCCCTCACAGACAAACTATACAATCAAGTTCACAAACTTGCCACCTTGCCACTGTGTGTAATGGCCACTACAGAAAGAACTCCAAAATTGCTTTGAAGGGTGGACTAAGCATTGGTGTCAGTGCACAGATTCCCAAGGGAAACTCTGAAGGTGACTATAGTGATGTTCAGCAGTGAGGTATGCAGCACTTAGAACAATTAAGTTTGTGGACTTAATTGTCAGACCTCATAGGTTTACAGGAGGTACACCTTAAACTCAAACACACAAACAAATGGGAAGGAAGAGGATGGGAAAAAACTGTTCCTTGTAAATACTTATCAGTAGAGAGCCAAGGCGGCAATCTTTTTTTTAAAAAAATATTTTCTATCACTTTCAGTAAAAGTGTACAACTCAAGTCAATTTGCCATATAAAACCACACACACACCGATAAGCAACTCTAGCTGCTCTCCCCACCCTGTGACAGCATGCTCCTCTTTTCCAGTCCATACTTCCTGTATCCATTCAACCAACTACAGTCTGGCCCCCAACTCTCACATCTCACCTCTGGACAGCAGCTGTTCAGACAGCTTCATGTGTATATTTAAGTCAAGCATCGCTCTAAGTCTTATGATCCAGTCTGATCCTTGAAGAATTGACATCAGTACTGGTTTCAGCTCTGGGCTAACAGGGACTGGGGTCCATGTCTTCTGGGAACCCTCCAGTTTTTTGGACCATCAAATCTGGTCTTTTAATAGAGCTCTAGTTCTGCATCCCATTTTTTAATTCCCCCTACATCAGGAACTTCAAAGTCAGGGCAGTCATTGGTGGCAGCCAGGCACCATCTAGTCCTTCTGGTCTCCTGCTGATATAGCTTCTGGATCACATGGATCCTTCTGTCCCTTAGGCTCATATTTTCCTCATGTCTTTGGGGTCCTTCATTCTCTGCTTCAGGTGGATTAGGACAAATTGATGTTACTTAGATGGCATCTTTCAGGTTTTTAAGACCCCCACACATGCCACTTACCAAAGTGGAATGCAGAACATTATCTTTAAAAATTTTTTAGTTATGCCAATTGATTTAGATGTCACTTGAAACCAGGCTCCCCAGACCCCTGTCTCTGCTGCTCTGTCTTTTGAAATGTTGGGTTCTATTTAGGAAACCTCTTAGCTTTTGGTGCAATCCAGCAGTGTTAACCTCCCTTCTATTGTGTGCTGTCACTCCCTTCACCTAACCCAATTCCTATCTACTACCTAATCTATGAATACCCCCTCCCGCACTCCACTTTGTAACCATCAAAGATTATTCTCTTCTGTGCTCAAACCTTTTCTTAAGTTGTTGTAATAGTGGTCTCATAAAATATTTGTTCTTTTGCAACTACTTTTACTTGGCATAATGTGTTCCAGATGGCTCCATGTTGTGAGATGCTTCCTGGTATCACCATTGTTCTTTATCATTGCACAGTATTCCACTGTGTGAATATACCATAATGTATCCATTCATGTGTTGATGGACACCTAGGGTGATTCCATCTTTTTGCTATTGGAGATACTGCTGCAGTAAACATTGGTGTGCATGTTATCTGTTCGTGTGACAGCCCTTACTCGTCTAGGATATAGTCCAAGAAATGGGATTACAGGATTATATGGTATTTCTATTTTTAGCTTTTAAAGAAAGCATCAAATCAATTTCCAAAGTAGTTGTGCCATTTTACATTCCCACCAGTAGTGTAGAAGAGTTTCAATCTCTCCACAGCCTCTCCAACATTTATTATTTTGTTTTTTGGATTGTCAGCCTTGTTGGGGTGAGATGGCATTTCATTTTAGTTTGGATGTGGATTTCTCTAATGGCTAGTGATCATGAGTATTTCCTAATGTATCTGTTAGCATCCTGGATGTCTTCTTTGGTGAAGTGCCTGTTCACATCCTTGCCCATTTTTTAATTGAGTTATTTGTCTTCTTCTTGTTGAGGTTTTGCAGTACCTTGTAGATCAGGGAGACTAGACACCAATAAGACTTGTGGTAGCCAAACACTCTTTCCCACTCCATGTGTAGTCTTTTTATTCATTTGGTGAAGTCTTTGGGTGAGTGTGTTTGACTTTTAGTACTTTCTAGTTATCTATTTTCTCTTCTGGTGTTTATGCAGCTAGTAATTATTTGTATTCTGTTTATGCCATGTATTGGAGCTTCCAGTATTGTTCCTATTTTTTCTTCCATCATCTTTATTGTTTTAGATTTTATATTTAGGTCTTTTGATCCATTTTGAGTTAGTTTTTGTGCATGGTGTGAGAGATGGGTCTTGTTTCATTTTTTTCACATATGGTTATCCAGTTAGGCCAACACCATTTGCTGAAAAGACTGTCTTTTTTCTAGTTGACAGACTTTGGGCAAGTATCAGCTGCTCATAGGTGGATGATGTTACATCTGGAGTCTCAATTCTTTTCCATTCATTGTTGTATCTGTTTTTGTACCAGCAGCAGGCTGTTTTGACCACAGCGGCAGTGTAGTAAGGTTCTAAATTCAGGTAATGTGAGGCCACCCACTTTGTTCTTCTTCAGTAATGCTTCACTTATCCAGAGGTTTTTCCCTTTCATATGAGTTGGTGATTTGTTTCTCCTCTCATTAAAAAATGCCATTGGAATTCGTATTGGGATTGCATTGTATCTATAGATCTCTTTGGGGAGAATAGACATTTTTACAGTGTTAAGTCTTCCTATCCATGAGCAAGGTAGGTTTTTGGTTTGGATTTCTTGCAGTGGAGAGTCTGGTAATTTTCTTTGTATAGGTCTTTTATATCTCCGGTTAGCTTTATTTCTAGGTATTTTATTTTCTTGGGCGCTATTGTAGATGATATTGATTTGGTGATAACCTCTTTGATGGTCTTTGTGTGGATGTAAGGAATTCAACCAATTTATGTATGTATATCTTATATCCTGATACTTTGCTGAACCCTTCTGTTCCAGTAGGGTTTTTTTTTTTTTTTTTTGATTCTTTAGTGTTTTCTGTGTATAAGATTGTATCATCTGCAAATACAGATACTTTTACTCCTTCCTTACCAATCTGGATGCCCTTTATTTCTTTATCTTGCCTGACCACTCTGGCTAGAACCTCCAGCACAATGCTGAATAAAAGGAAGAATGGGTATCTTTGTCTGGTTCCCTTTCTCAAAGGGGACTGCTTTCAGACTCTGTCCATTTAGGATGCTGTTAGCTCTTGACTTTGCATAGATGCCTCTTTATCATGTTGAGGAATTGCCCTTCTATTCCTATTTTGCTGAGTTTTTTTTGTTTTTTGTTTTTTAAATGTGAAGGGGTGTTGGACTTTGTCAAATACCTTTTCTGCATCAATCAATAAGATCAAGTGTTTCCTTTATGAGGTTGACTACATGGTTTTTCTGCTGTTTAGCCATCCCTGCATCCATGGTATGAATTCCACTTGGTCACAGTTAATTATTTTCTTGATCTGTTGAATTCTATTGGCTAGAATTTTGTTGAGGATTTCTGAATCTAAGTGCATCAGAGATATTGGTCTGTAATTTTCCTTTTTTGAATCCTTTTAAGTGGTTTTGGTATCACAGTTATGCTGACTTCATAGGATGAATTTAAGAGTACTCTATCCCTTTCTATGCTGTGAAATACCTTTAGTAATAGTGGTATTAACTCTAAGAGTTTGGTAGAATTCTCTGGTGAAGCCATCCGAGCCAGGACTTTTGTTGTAAGTTTTTAAACTACTTTTTCAATCTCTTTTGTGATGGGTTTATTAAGTCATTCTACACCTTTTCAATCTCTTCTTTTGTGATGGGTTAAGTCATTCTACTTCTGTTCGTGTTAGTTTTGCTATGTAGTGTGTTTCCAGAAATTTGTCCATTTCTACTAGGCTTTCACATTATTACAGTTTTTTATAGTATTTTGTTACGAGTCTTTTCATTTCGGTTGGGTCTGTTATTATCACTCATCTCATTTCTTATCTGCTTCCTCTCATGTTTTTCTTTTGTCAGTTTTCTGAATGGTTTATCAATTTTGTTGATTTTTTCAAAAAAACCAGCCTTTGGTCTTGTTAACTTTCTTGAACATTTTTCTAGTCTCTAATTCATTTAGTTCTGCTTTTTTTATTATTGCTTTTCTCTGGCCCAAGAGCTTCTTTTGCTGCTCTCTTTTTACTTCAAGGTGTAAGGTTAGTGCTTTGATTTAGGCCCTTTCTTCTTTTTTGGATGTGTGCATTTACTGAGATAAGATGACCTCTGAGCACTGCTTTTGCTGTGTCCCATAGGTTCTAGTAGGATGTACTTTCATTCTCATTTGATTTGATGGACTTCTTTATTCCAGCCTGAGTTCCTCTATAACTCAGAAATTTTTGAGCAGGATGTTGTACAGTTTCCATGTGTTTATTTTTCCCTTGCTTTTTCTGCTATTGATTTTAACTTTTATAGCTTTATGGTCTGAAAAGATGTTTTCCAATGCTTTGGATTTTGTTAAGGTTTGCTTTATGGACTAATATGTGGTCTATTCTGGAGAATTTTACTCGTGTATTGGAAAAGAAGGTATACTTGTCTGTTCTTGAGCAAAGTGTTCTGTATGTCTGTGAGGCCAAAGTGTTTGACTGTGGCATCCAGATCTCCTGTGCCTTTATTGAGCTTCTTTCTGGATGTCTTGTCCATCACCAAAAGTGGTACGTTGAAGTCTCCTACTATTATCATGGGGCTGCCTCATTTTTCAGTGTTGTTAAGAGTTCATCTGATGTACTTAGAGGCCCTGTTGTTGGGTGTTTAAATATTTAATATGGTTATGTCCTGATGTATTGACCCTTTAATCAGTATATAGTGACTTCCTTGTCCACTGTGGTGGATTTTATAGTCTTATGTTATCTGAAATTAATACTTCCACTCCTGTTCTTTCTTAAATATTGTTAGCTTGGTATATATTTTTAAGTCGAGTTTCAATTTGTTTGTATCTTTAAGTCAAAGGTGTGTCTCGTAGGCAACATACAGATGGTGTGTTTTTTAATCCATTCCTCTACTCTTTCTTTATTAGTACATTTAGCCCATTAACATTCACCGTGATTATTGCTAAGTATGAATTTAGTGCTGTCATTTTGGTGTCTTTTTGGGTGTTATTGACAGTTTCTTTGTTCCACTTAATTTTCTGTACTGAGTCGTTTTTCCTTATGGGTATCTTTTCTACTGTTGTTGGTTTTGTATTTGTTGAGACTTCTTGATTTTCTTATTTGATGTTTAGGATTGTTAATTTCCTTTGTGGTTATCTTAACATTTACTCCTAATGTTCTAAGTTTAAAGCAGTCTTTAGTTTCTTTGTATCACCCTGACTTCCTTCCCATATGAAAGATCTATGAATACATTATTTAGTCCTTCTTTTTGATATAATGTTGTCATCATTTACATACTGCTTTTGCTTTATTTTTGTGGTTTCCTTATCTATGTTGATATCTAGATACTGTGTCCTGTATGGTAGCCTTAAGTTTATATCTGTTGTTATCAGTGTTCTAATCAAAGAACTTCCTTCAGTGTAATTTCAGTTTGTTTTTTACAAATTCTCTAAACTTCTGTTGATCTGGGAACATCCTAATTTTGTCATCATATTTCAGAGACAATTTTGCAGGATATGTAAGTCTTGGCTGGCAATTGTTTCCTTTCAATTGCCTTCCTGCCTCCATGGCTTATGCTTATGCTGAGTAGTCTGAGGTTAGTCTTATTGACTTTCTTCTGTAGGTTATGTTTATTTTCATCTTAGCTGCCTTTAAAAGCATCTCCTTATCTTTAGTTATAATCTTTGATTATAACATATCTTGGTGTCTTTCTTTTGGGATCTAGCTTGTGTGGAGTTCAATGAGCGTCTTGGATATCTTCTCATCTTTCATATCAGGGAAGTTTTCTGTCAACAAATCTTCAACAATTCTCTCTGTATTTTCTGTTAGTCTTCTGCCTCCAGTTCTGACAGGCCAAGCACATGTAAATTATTCCTCTTGATAGTCCCAAATAACTTCATTTTTCTAAATTACTTTATCTGATTTTTCCTCAAACATGTTGGTGTCAGTTGCTTTATCTTCTCTCACTAATTCAAGCTTCCACTGCCTCAGTTCTGATCCTTTGACTTTCTACTGAACTGACTAATTCTGTAATTTTATTGTCAACCTGCTGAATTTCAGATCATTGTTACATATTTCTTGCAGCCTGTTTTTCATTACGTTCTGCTGCACTTTGCCTAATCTCCTTCTTGATGTCTTGAAGAGCTCTTAACATTAACCTTTTATTTCTACCTCTGATAATTGCAGGAATTCTTTGTCTGCAAAATTTTTTGATTGTTTTGGGAGTTTTTGGAAGCCATTGTGGTCTGGCTCTTTCAGTGATTTCAAATTTAATGTTGTCTCCAAGCCATCATAAAGTTGCAATTTATTTATCTTTAGTTATTGTGTTCTAACATGTATGTGTGTATTTAGTTTTTACATGTTCAAACAGGCTGGTTGTGTGACTTAGTTTGATTATAAGAGCCTCATAAATTCCACTGCCCTATCACCAGGTGGTCAGAAATGTATTCAACTTGGTGGGTCCCAAGTTAGTAAGGGTATTTAGTGTGGTCTCAGGCCGCTGGTTGCATGCACATGCTGAGAAACCTAGTAGGAGTTCCCAGTTAAGAGGTACTCACAGGTCTCCCCCCACCCCTATTTGTTTCCCTATACAAGTCCAGGAGAATAGTTCAGGGCATGCCTAAGGGGTCCTACTTTCAGCCCAGGTACAACATCAGAGTTTGGCACCTGGTACAGTGCAGAGAAAGTGGGGAGGCAGAATTGCTGGGGAAAGAGAGAGATGGTCAGCCTGTAGAAAAGACTTAAATCTGCATGAATTCACAAGAACTTAGCTTACAACATTCAAGTGGAAGACCTCTGTGGTTCCATAGGCATGATCATCCAAAGCTTAGCTTCCCCACTGAGAAAAATATGATTTGCTCATCACACCACTGCTGAGTTTACCACACTGCTGCTGCACTGCCTCTGTGCATGCAATGTTGGCAGTAGTGGGTCCTGCTGCAGGGTTCAGATTTCCACTCAGCCAGACCGACGGAACTAGTTGCTTCTGGACCTATTCTCCCCTCCCTGTCACCCAATCCAATCTCTCAGCTTTACCTCTCATATTCAGGGCTCCCAGAATGTCCTACATATACTGTTCAGTTGTTTTTCTGGTTCTTTGTTGTTAGGGGGATCACAGGACACGTGTGGCTACTGTATGATCTTATCCCCTGGCAATCTTATATTAGACAAAGTAGACCTGAAGAGAAAATCTTTGAGAAGAGATAGATGGACATTATGCAGTGATAAAAATGTCAATTAATCAGGAAATTTTAACAATCATAAATATATATGCACCTAACGTTGGGATATCTAATTATACAAAGCAAACACTGACAGAACTGAAGACAGAAACAGATGGTATTGTAATAATAGCTGGGACTTCAATATACCACTTTCAAAATAGGACAGAACATCTAGAAGGAAGATCAACAAGGAAACAGAGGACCTGAATGACACCATAAACCAACAAGACTTCACAGACTTATACAGAATACTTCACCCCCCAAATAGCATAATATACACTCTATTCCACAACACATGGAACATTCTGCAGTAAAGAGCACATTCTAGATGTCACAGATTGAACTATGTTCCCTCAAAATTGTGTGTAGCAATGTGTGCAACAATTTGGCTGGGCCATGATTCCTGGTATTATGTAATGTTCCTCCACATTGCAAACCCTGCTTCTGTGATGGTAACAAGAGAGGATAGGCGACAGTTGTGTTGGTGATGCAGGGCTCAATGTGTGGGATTGTATTGTGCTTTGGTGTAGCTTCTTGAAATATAAAGGGAGGCAAGAAAGTGAGGTGGGACCTCATACCACCAAGAAGCAGTGCCAGGAGCTGAGTGTGTTCTTTGGAAGAGAGTTAGGGTCCCTGTGCCTCAGAAACTCCTGATCCTGGGGAAGACTGGCACCAAAGACCTTCCTCCAGAGCCAGCAGAGAATGCCTTCTCCTGGAACTGACACACTGAATTTGGACTTTTATCCTAATGGACTGTGGCAGAATAAAATTTCTCTTTTTAAAGCCATACATTTATGGTATTTATGTTAAGCAGCACTAGATGGCTAAGACAACAGGTCCCAAAGCAAGTCCTGATAAATTTTAAAAGACTAAAATCACATAAAGTATTTTCTCTGACCACAACAAGGTAAAGCTGGAAATCAGTAACAGAGAAAAACAGACAAGCATATGAAAACTTGACAACACACTCTAAAACTAGCCATCGGTGTAGGAAAAAAAATCAAGAGAAATCACAGCAAAAAATGCCTACAAAAAAAAAAAAAAAGAAGAAAGAGCTCAAATAAACAGCCTAACTGAATAACTCCAGGAACTAGAAAGAGAAGGGCAAACTAAGCCTAAATCCACTAGAAGAAAGGAGTTAACAAAAATAAGAACAGAAACAAATAAAACTAAAAATAAAAAACAACAGAATCAATGAAACCAGAAGTTGGTTCTTCAAAAAGATAAATAAAATCAACAAACCTTAGCTAGACTGACAAGAAAAAAGATGCAAATAATCAAAAGAAAAAGTGAGAGAGGGGACATAACAACTGACCTGATAGAAATAAAGAGAATTATGACAGAATATTATGAACAACTGTATGGCAAGAAACTGGATAAGCTAGCTGAAATGGATGAATTATTAGAAATGTACTACCTACCAAACTAACTCAAGAGGATAATGAAAGTCTCAGGAGACTCACAGAAAATGAAGACATCAAATCAATGATCAAAAAACTGCCAATAAAAGAAAATCCTGGATCAGATGGTTTTACTACAGAAGTCTACCAAAGATTCACAAAATGTTTTGTAACTGAAACTAACATGTGTAAATCCTTCCAAAAGACAGAGAAGGAAGGACTGTTCCCTAATTCATTCTATAAGGCAAGTACAAACTAAATACCCAAATCAAACAAAGACACCAAACGAAAACTGGGGGCCAACACCTCTTACAAATACAGATTCAAAAATCTTCAACAAAATACCAGCAAACAAAATCCAACAGATATCAAAAGAGTCACACACCATGATCAATTGAGATTTATTCCAGGAATGCAGGGATGCTTCGACGTTACACAATCAGTGTAATACACCACATCAATAGACATGATCACCTTTTTGACTACAGAAAAAGGTGAAATCCAATTCCCTTTCTAGATGAAAACCCCAAATACTAGAAGGGAAATCACTCAGTATGATTCTGGGTATATGTGAAAAGCTAACAGCTAATGTTATACCTAATGCAGAAGGCTGAGAGCTTTCCCTTAAAATCGAGAAAAAGGTAAGAGTGTTCATTCTTACCACTTCTATTCAATCATGTATTAGAAGTCCTAGCCAGAGGAACAAGAAAAATAAAGGTATCCAGATTGCAAAAGAAGAAGTAAAATCATCTATTGATAGATGATATCATTTATATAGAAAATTCCAAAGAGTCCACAAGAAAACTTCTAGAGCTAATAGAGGAATTCAGCAACGATGCAGGGTACAAGGTCAACAAACAAAAATCAGGTTGGTTTATATATACCATTGATGAGAAATCTTAAAAGAAAATTAGGGAAACAATTCCACTTAACAACAGCATCTAAGAGAATACAATATTTAGAAATAAATCTATTCAGGGAATTGAAGGACTTGTACAATGAAAACTGAAACACTATGAAAATAGAACAAAGAAATAAATAGATAGATGTTGCATGTTCATGGATTGGAACACTTAGTATTGCTAATATGTTAACACTACTCAAAAAAATCTATAGATTCAGTGCAATGAACAAAATTCCAACAGCCTTCTTTACAGAAATAGAAAAAACAGTCCCCAGTGGCAAGAAGTCCACAGCAGCTAAAACAATGTTGAAAATAAGAACAAAGTAGGAGGACTCACATTGTCTGGTTTTAAAACATACTATATAGAGGCCAGGAAACCCTGGTGGCATAGTGGTTGAGTGCTATGGCTGCTAACCAAAAGGCTGCAAATTCACCTCTACCAGGTACTCCTTGGAAACCCTATGGAGCAGTTCTACTCTGTCCTATAAGATTGCTATTAGTTGGAATCTAACTGATGGAAACAGGTTTGTTTTTGGTGTGGATACAGCTACAGTAATCGCCTCATATGCATGTGAGAGCTGGACAATGAATAAAGACAGTCAAAGAAATATTGACTCCTTTAAATTGCGGTGTTGGTAAAAAATACTGAATAGACATACCACGGGCTGTCAAAACAATGAACAATCTGTCTTGGAAGTACAACCAGAATGCTCCTTAGAAGCAAGAATGGCAAAACTATGTCTCACATACTTTGGACACGTTATCAGGAGAGATCAGTCCCTGGAGACAGACATGATGCTTGGTAAAGTAGACCAAAACCAAACCCACTGATGCTGAGTCAACTGTGACTCATAGTGACCCCAGAGGTCAGAGTAGAACTGCCCCAGAGAGTTTCCAAGGAGCACCTGGCAAATGTGAACAGCTGACCTTTTGGTTAGCAGATGTAGCCCTTAACCACCACGCCACCAGGGTTTCCTGGTAAAGCAGACGGTCAGAGAAAGAAAAAAGACTTTCAAAGACATGGATCGACACAGCAGCTGCAACAATGAACTCAAGCACCAACGATGATTGCGACGATGGCACAGGGTTTTGATCTGCTGTGCATATGGTCACTGTGTAAGTCAGAACCAACTTGATGACAACTAACAACACCAAGAGTAATCAAAATAGCCTCGTACGGGTGTGACAACAGACACACAGACCCTTGGAATAGAACTGAGTGCTCTGAAATAAAACCACACATCTATGTCAACTGCTTTTTGATAAGAGTGCTAAGTTCATCTGATGAGGAAAACAGAGTCTCTTCAACACACAGTCCTGGGAAAACTGAACTTTGAAAAGCAGAAAAATAAAGTAGGATCTATGCCTCACATCATACACAAAAACAAATTCAAAATTAATTAAGGATTTAAAGGTACAAACTAAAACCACAAAATTCTTAGAATAAGAAGCAGAAGCAATACTGGTAGACCTATCTTTCAACAGTTGATTAATATAACAACAAAAGCACAAATAACAAAAGACAAAAATAAGTAGGATCTCACAAAAATTAAAAGCTTTATCAAGACTTTACCAAAAAAGTGAAAAGACAAGCCACCAAACAAGACAATACCTTGGAAAACCATACATCTGACAAGAACCTAATAACTAGCAGATACATAAAACTTCAACAACTTAACATCAAAAAGACAATCATAAAAAGGCAAAAGGCTTAAACAGACATGTCACAAAAGAGGACAATCAAATGACCTCCAAGCAAATGAAAAGTTGCTGTCATGTATTGAATTGTGTCCCCCTAAAAATGTGGGTAGCAATTTGGCTAGGCCTTGATTCCAGGTGTTGTGTGATGCCCCTCCAGGCTGTAAACCGTGCCTCTATAGTGTTAACGAGGGAGAATGGGCAGCAGTTGTATTGGTGGGGCAGAACTCAACAGGGAAGACTATATAGTGTCTTGAGACAATCTCTTGAGATATAAAAGAGAGAAGCTAGCAGAGAGATCTGGGGACCTCAGACCACCAAGAAAGCAGTGCTGGCAACACTGCTCAACCTTTGGGGTCCTTGTGCCTCAGAAGCTTCCAGTGCAGGGGAAGACTGATCACAAGGACCTTTCTCCAGTGCAAGGACAGAATGCCTTCCTCTGGAGCTGACCCTCTGAATTTGGACTATTAGCTTACTGGGCAGTGACAAAATAGTATTTCTCTTTTTAAAATTACCCATTTGTGGTAGCTAGTGCTATACTAGCACTAGATGCTAAGACAGCTGTCACAATGAGGTACTCTTCTACTCCCACTAAGGGCAGTTCTACTCTGTCCGTAGGGTTGTTATGAGTCAGAACTGACTCCACGGGCAGTGGAGTTTTTTTTTTAGGATGGCTAAGATTAAAAAAATAAAATAAAATAAAATAAAATAAAATAGACAATAACAAATGTTGGCCAGGATATGGAGAAACTGGAACTCTTTCCATGGCGATAGGAATGCAAAATGTTACAGCTATTGTAGAAAACAGTGTGGTGTTTCCTCAAGACTATAAATAGTACTACCTACCAACCCAGCAATTCCATTCCTAGGTATATATTGAAAAGACTTGAAAGTAGAGACTCAAACGGAGCTTTGTACACCAGTGTTGATTGCAGCATTATTCACCATAGCCAAAAGGTAGTAGCCATCAGCTAATGACCAGATAAACAAAAGGTGGTCTCTACATACAATGGAATACTACTCTCAGTAACAGAAATGAAGTCTTGATACTGGCTTGAAGACATTATGCTGAGCATATCACAAAAAGGACAAACACTATGACCACACTGATTATGGATAAGGTTGCACAGTCAATGATTTAAATTGCCGTCCCTAACTTGTATACCTGTAAAAAATTGACTGACAGAAGTTCTGTGATAGAAATGTTTACATCAACAGCATAAAAAGAGTAGCAGCTGAGGCCACCTACATACAACCAAATGTCCCATAGGATTTGGTTCCTTCGTTTGGAGGTTTAAAGGCATGGTTTCACTGGACATCCCATTTAACTGGCGTAATAACATATTTAGTGCCTCTGTTCTACCTCCTCGTTTGTTGCATAGTGCACAGCAACTGGTCTTGACTCACCTGGAACAACAGTGGAAGAAAGAAATTCAGGAAGAGGAAAAGGACCTGGAATGTGTGGCTAATTGTCTCCATGAACAACTGTCTCCTTTGCCATGAGACCAGAACTGAATGGTGCCTGGCTATCATTAGTGAATTATGATTAGTGAATTTGATTAAAGATTCCATAGAAGAATCCTGATGAAAAGGTGGGAAATTCAGAACTGAATTTTAAATTCTCATAGACTCTAGACTTTTAGGAGCCATGGAAGGTGGATGAATCCCCTAAAACTGTTGCCCTGAGATAATCTTTAAAACTTAAACCAAAAATATCTCCTGAAGTCATCTTAAAACTAAATGATAAAAACCCAAAACCCACTGCCATTGAGTCAATTCAGATCCATAGCAACCCAAGAGACAGAGTAATTTCCAAGGAGCACCTGGTAGAAAGGTCTGCTTTGAGCCTTGTGGTTTTTTTTTTAAAAAACTATCTAACCAAAAACACCAAACCCACTGCTGTAGAGTTCAGTCTGACTCATGGTGTCCTTATAGGACAGAGGAGAACTGCTCTATAGAGCTTTGAAGGAGCGCCTGGTGGATTTGAACTGCTGACCTCTCAGTTAGCAGATATAGCACTTAACCACTGCCACCAGGGCTTCTCTGGAAAGGCATCGACACAGTAAACTGCCAAAGTCACACAAGCCAGGCCAGGCTTGAAAAGTGGGAAGTCTGGAACAGGCTTCTGGAGAATCTGGTATACCTGCTGAAAAGGGAACTGAGGAAGGGACATTTAGGTATAGATCGAAAAGAGCAAAAGCTTTGTCCACTCATTTTATTGGTTCAGATCTAAGAACACATTTTTGGAAAGAAGTAAACACAGCTATATACTTAATGACAAAATTACACTAAGCTTCTTTGGGTTATCTGATCCTGGCTCTTCTGGCTCTGGTTTTTATCAGAAATGCTTTTGCTAACGGCAGTGGGTCCAAATTTCATGACTGCAAAGTGGGCAAGAATGGCTTCTGGTGAGACAGGCAGGAAAGCAAGCCCTCACTCCATGCAGAAAGAGATGGAGATAGGACCAAAGAAAAATTAACAGATTGTTCTGGTGTTCAGTATGTAAAACTATGTGCTGGATAGATGTTTGGATTCCATCAGCAAATGAAAGAAAAAGAGCAGGGCTTGGCTACAGAGAGAGCGGGATCTCAGCAAGCAGTCAGGCCAATACATATATGTTAAAGCTTTAGGTTATGCACCAAAACATGCCACACTTGATGCTGTCAAGTCAATTTTGGCTCAGGGCAATGCCATGTGCTGCAGGGCAGAACTGTGCTGCACAGGGCAGTCAAGGCTGGGATCTTCTGGTTAGTATTTGAATGCTTAACCATTTGGACTCCTACCTAAAGCCAAAAAAGCAAACTTGTTGCTGTGGAGTTGATTCCAACTCACAGCGATCCTACAGGACAGGGCAGAACTCCCCCCATGGTATTTCCAAGGCTATTTAATCTTCATGGGAGCAGACTGCCACATCTTTCTCCATACAGCCATTGGTGGGTTTGAACTGCTGACCTTTCAGTTAGCATCTTGAGTGCTTAACCACTGACCCACCAGGGTTCCTTTTATGCCACCTAGCCCAGATCCAGACCTGCTGTGATCAAGTTGATTTCAGCTCACAGCAATCCTACAGCACAGAGCAGGACTGCCTCGTAAGGTTTCCAAGGAGTGGCTGATTGATTCAAAATGCTGACATTTTAGTCTGTAGCCTAGTTCCTAACCACTGCACTACCAGGGCTCTTTGTGCTCCCTATCATCCCACTGAGGTCCAGTCGACTGCAACCAATCATGATAACTGTTCACCCTGCGGGGTATTCACTTGTAAACCACAGACATCCTTGACCAGACAGATTTATTGTGGTACCAGAGTCCTCATTAAGATCAAGAAACATAAAAATGATCCTCCCTTTGGCCCTGTGATCTCATGCTGGAAAATAATGCTCAAGGGGACTGCTTACAAAGATCCATGTTGCTAAACCAAATTAAAAGTTGCTTATAGCTGCTTCATTCATAACTGTGAAAGAATGCAGACAGCCAACAACAGGGGATATGATCATCAATGAGTATATTTACTGGAAGACCTACTGGGCGGCAATTAAAAATAACTGAGAAGCTCAGTTCTAGAAATAAAGGGAAATAGAAAGAAAAAAAAGAATCAAATGGCATAGATACACATATACAGCACACAGAAATCGATGCTGACCACAATGGGAAGCACACATGTCCTTTCTCTGCAAGGTAAAGATGATTATCTTTGGAAAGAAGGTCATAAACCATGGGTTCCCTGCACAGACAACAGCACTTGTGAGCTGGGAGACCCCTGGCTAGGAGCAGGGTCCTGTCACAGGTTTTCCTGTTAACATCACAAAGCACAAAAGCCAGCACCAACACAGGCCATGTTAGTCAGAAACAAAAAACCATGCATCAAGGTATTTCAAAAACAGCCCTGAATCCCCGTGACTGCGTGTGTGGAGAGGATGGTGGGAGGGCAAAGTGAGTGGACCTCAGAGGCAAAGTCTCTTAAGCAGTCAAATTTGGGGAAGCTCCCATTATTGATAATGATCAAGCAGATATGGAAAAGAACACAACATACCCCGGGGAAAATGCTGAAAACCAGGAAATACTGCTGCCAAGCACATGAGCTTTCAGAGGTAGGGAAAACACAGCAGTTAAAGTACAGCAGAGAAAGCTATTTAAATGGAGGGTGCTGAGAAATACTTCTGACCTCTTTCCTCACCAAATGAACATCCATTTATTATACTTGAATATATAAATGCAGGCCAGGATTTACTGAAAAAAATATCCTAACAGAAGATCTGTGCCACGCTGGGTACAGGTTTTCACTGTAACACCTTGCTTCACTTGTAAACACTGGACTATTTTGATTTCTTGGTTTTCCTACACAACAACCTACACTAACTACATAAACACACAGATTTCAAAACGAAGCTCAATGCACACAACCTCCACTCTTGGCAAAAATGCCTCCCCACCAAGCCAGCCAGCAAGGGCAGGTGCCACGAGCAGACAGTTTCATGTTCTCTCCGCGTTTTTGAATGGGTCAGTAAGTTACTAGTTCTCACCACTTACCTGAGCTACGTACTTTCTCATGTGAACTGCTTTACAGACAGCCCGTTTAGTTCAATCTATGGGCTTACAAAGGAAATAAACACATATGGCCTGGCTACTACTCTACGCTGTATTAACTGTAAAGACCAGTACCCACCTCCGTTCCAAATTCTAAATTCTACTGCCTTGCCTGTATGTCATAACAAGGTTAGCTGAAAACCAGCCTGCCCTGTGGACTGCACTACAGCTTTAAGGGGAAGTAAATTATCCCAAGTCTTTGGCAAATGTATGGCTAAACATAGCAGGAACTGCATGTGTATGAATGTAAATTTTCTCCTTCAGGGATTTTTTTGAGCAAACAAAGTGATTTATTTAGACAATTCAAACTAACTGTACCAGAACACACAAAGACCTGGAAAAGAGATGACAGTGAAAATAAATAATTCAAAGTCATTTCTGATCCCAAACATTTCACTTAGCTCTCTACAAACACATAACTGAGGTGTGGCCATGTTTATTTTACATTTGGCCAATACTTGCTTCCAAGACAAATACAGTTTTAAGAGTATCTTTAGTGTTTAATGCATGCTTGGCAGAAACACATCTGCCAATCTTTTAGTTACTGATAGGAGGCCTGTGTATGGTCAGATCATAACACATGTAAAAACAGGTCTTTAGGGCCGGGCTGTCCACTGGAGTAGCCTTTTGAGCACCTGGAATGTAGTCAGAATGACTAAGAAACTGAATTCTAACTGTATTAAATCTAAAAACTGGTACTCAATTCAGCTATTGGGAAGATTTAAAGTAATTTTAAGTATGTTGCAACAACTTGAGTAGTTGAATCTACTTTATCAACTGTACACTTTATGAAATCTAAGTACAGAATACAAGTACTGCTAATGGCAATTTAGCATTCAAATTGGAATGTGCTCTAACTCAGTAATTTTTATACATTGCTTGTTGTTACGTCCTGTCCACTTTGACTCATACCGTAGGACCATAGGAACCCAGTAGGCTGGTGACTAACTTCTGACTGTTGGTTTGCAGTGGTCCAGGGAATATCCTGGGGGGATGGTAGGCAGAGGGGAAGGGACAGAGACCAAGGGCAGGTACAGACACTCCTGGCGAGCCCTGTGTGACGGAGAACAGTCTGATAGGATTTTCTTGCCTCTAGTCTTTGTGGAAGCTGATCACCCAGTATTATCCCTGAAGAGCCACTAAGCTCAAACCATAAACCTTTCAGTCAGAAGCCGAGCACTCAACCATCTGCGCCACCAGGGTTCCTTGTATACTTGAAATAACTTTTTTTATAAATTGGGCTAAATGTATTATAAAATTAATTTCACTTTTTGTGCTTTCTGGTGTCCTGGTGGTACAGTGGTGGTTAAGAACTCAGGCTGCTAATCAAAAGGTTGGCAGCTGGAATCTACCAGCCACTCCTTAGAAACCCTCTGGTGCAGTTCTATGGCGTTCTATAGGGTCATTATGAATTGGAATCAACTCAGCTACAACACGTGTGGTATAGGTTTATTCTGATTCCTAGAAAATTTAAAATTGACAACTGCAGCCCACACAGTTTCTACTGGACCGGTAGACTGAGAGCCTGCAACTGAACTCTGGAGGGTGGGTTAAGAACTCCACTGCCATCTACTGGACACACTGGTACAACACAGCCCGTGAGTAACATGCTGTAACTTCTTTAAGGGGTGTTAACACCTCAACTCTGGGACTGAAATTGAAACGGATCTAACAGCAGGGCTCACAAAACACTGAGCAAAACTTATGCTGTTAAGAGGGGATTAGAAACAGGTGTATATAGTCTTTGAAATCCCAGAGAAAATATGATTTACAGACATTAGTCAACACTGACCATTGCTTCTGTCTATCCTAGGTGCTCCGGGAACAACAAAAGGTCACGTTTGACAGACATGCTTCCATAGGCTCTTATTCCTACCCAGCTACTCTTCCTGCCCCCATTCCTTTCTACTCTATTACCTGCCTTTAAAGTCCTTCTTCTGTTCCACTCTACAGAAACACTCTTTCTCATATTTGTCTACACATTGTCTTTCTCCATTCCTTTCTTTTCCATTAACTGTAATAAGCCTAGCAATTCCATGTATTTCTTAATATTCCAATTTTGTTTCTCCTTTATCTTACAGTTTCAGTTGGTTTTGTAGTTTTGTTCTTACCCTTAGGCCTTTGATCTATTTTAATTTTTATACAGGTATGTTAAGATCCAGTTGTCCCAGAAACATGTTGAAAAGACTATTCATTGCCCACTGGTCTTGGCAACTTTTTTGAAAATCAACTGACTGTAATGTAAAGGTTTATTCCTAGAATCTCAACTGTACCCCATGGATCTATCTACATATCCACAGGCCAGTACCACTTAGTCTTGATTACTGTAGCTTGGCAGTAAGTTCTGAAATCAGAAGTGTGAATTTTCCACTTTTTCTTTTTCAAGATTGTTTTGGCTATTCTGGGTCCCCTGCATTTATTTCCACATGGATTTTAGCATCACTCATTCAAATTTCTGCAAAACAGTGGCTCAGTAAGTTGGTTTTAATATATATTTACTAAAAGAGATACTTGCCTGATTAGGCTGACAGAATGATCACTGACTGGAAGTAAGGTTGGAAGAACTTGGACTTTTGTCTCACACTATCGGAGCAACAGACTGAGAGCAGATAATGTTGGGAAAAGCACGAGTCTGCAGATTGGACATAAAATGGGTTTCAGTTCCAGATGTTATTTAGATGTCACAAGACCTTGGACAGATCGCTGAACCACTCTAAGCTCCAATATGCAATCTGAAAACAGGGACACTGCCATTAACGTCACCGTGCTGTGGAATGGACACATGTACATCCCAGAAGCCTACAGGAGGGCTGGGCCCTCACTCACTCTTCTCCCCTCTGACTCTTTCAACATACCTCAAATACCTTCTCTGTCTCACTCTTGCAGGCTCATTGGCCTGGGCACTGAGCACAGAAACCCAGTGGGCTGGTGACTAACTTCTGACTGCTTGTCTGCAGTGGTTAAAGGAACATCTTGGGGGGTGGAGGGCAGAGGGGAAGAGGCAGAGAACAAGGGTGGGTACCCAGACACAATGTCATACTTTTCAAACCTTCTAAACTGACCCCTGCCATTGTCAGTCACGTTGTAAGGGGCCTACATACTCTTCACTCTATGCAGGCCTAAGTGTGATCCAAACTAGGCTTCGGAAGTGACCCTTGTTCTTGAGAGGGCTATACGATGAGCTGTCAACCTTTAACTGGGACAGTTAAGATAAATGCACCCCACTGCACCACAGTCTCTGACAAGGCACAGAAGCCTCATATGTCATGGTCGTTTAACAGTCTACCAAATGATCACTATGCTCAGGGTGTTCATAAGCCACTTAGGTCGGTATTGCTATAAAAATACACAAATAACTTCCAATTCTACCTTTCTAGATTATGAAGCACTCTTCCCTGGTCTTATTGTTTCACATGTCACTGCTTAATATTCCACCAGCTTCAGGGTTCACTTGTATTATGATACAGTGTCTTCTCACTTGCCATAGCATGATATCCCTAAAACATTCCGGCAACTGATCCAGAAGCTGAATCCCTGGAACAGATGCCTGCATGCTATTATTTGCAAAAACAATGACATAGAACTCTTACCCTCTGAGTGAAGAATGGCAACAGGTGTGGAACAGGTTAAGTCAAAAGTTCTATAATGTCAAATATCAAAGAATAAATATTATGCTATTACAGCTTTCCAATAATCTAATCTAGTTAGGAACGAATGGCCAAATGGCAGTTTAGTTCCCACAGTATTATTCACTTGCTTTCTTGCTGACAAATCTAACCTGCAGCCTTTGCCTTCTAGGAAAAGGGTAGGAAAGTGACAGTTCAGACCCCAAAGTTGAGGTATTTCCCCACTCTGGGAGGGGAAGGCACCACGAATAGTACAAACCCAAGTCAGAATGCTTTTTAAGTTCATGTCACTTGCTTATAATATGATATCATGTCATCTAGAGTTTCAAAGGTGACCGTGGGTGCCTTTGGTGAGCTGTCTGGAGCAGGGGTGGAGGGCCCATGTGGGGACCTGGGCCCATGGCTCTGGCCAGACCCTGGCTCCAGGTTGCTCTGTGCAGGTCCTGCGCGGCTCCACGGCTGGCCACCAAAAGGCCCAGTTTTCTTCTGACCCGCAAAGTAATCTGATGGTGGGGCAAACTCAGGGTCTCTCTCAGCCCAGAGGGCAGACTGCCTCCGCGACCAGCTCCCAGAAAAATCTATAGAAATAAGAAAGACATCGTTGGAATGAATTTTACATTTTCATCAGTTTTCAGTTACTATGTATGTCCCTTGTAAGTCACCTTAAATTCTCCAGGTAACAAGTCAAGCCGACAATAAAATTGTTAATACAAGGCATAATTAGAACCTAGAAAAGATGCACAAGACCAGGCTAAGGGAAACCAAGAACCAAACCTGCTGCCGTTGAGTCAGGTCCAACTCAGGGCAACCCTAGAGGTCAGAGTAGAACTGCCCCATAGAGTTTCCACGGAGCGCCTGGCAGATTTGAACTGCTGACCTTTTGGTTAAAAGACGTAGCACTTAACTCACTACGCCACCAGTGGGAGGGACTAATCAGAAGGGGAAGAACCAGGGAGGCTGTGTATAAGAGGCCGTGAGCTTTGAAGAAACTGCCAACTACATGTGAGAGAAACATCAAACACTCAAAAATTATTTGTTGGACATGATGCTGCAGGCACATGACACCACAACACAAGTTTTGCCCTTTATTGAGTTTTGGAAGACACAGAAGGGACGTATCAAAACCCAACTTGGTATTTCTAACACTGGCACCAGCCAGAGGCAATCACATATCTGCATTTCTCTTACTTTGGTCTTAGATTTTACCAGTTTGAATGGCAAGGGCTAGTACACTACCAAAGTGATCTCTTTCAAAGAGGCATAAATCAGTCTCCTTACAAAGAAAAGCTGCTTCAGTCACCACACTGCATTTACAGAAAACCTGGTGATCACGATGTGTTTATAGAAAAGTGGCCAGTGGATGTTTTGCATAATCCACTGGCACCACGCGTGAACCAGCTTAACACAGTCACACAATTTTCAACTGAACATAAAAGGCATGTGAAAAACAGAGTACACTGGAATACCAAATCTTCCTATTTAGAATGCTGCTTCTGAGCAGTGGCTTTCCAAACCTGGAGAACCACATGAAGCCAGCACAAATTTAAAAACACTTTCCCAAGTGCCTCTAAAAACATCCCCCTTTTGATGTCAAGCCTTTGCAGACCTGGGCCTCACTTCCCAGGCCTCCTGTTTACAAACAGCTAGGGTCTGACTATCAGGAAGAAACAAGTTTAAGGATCTGGAGAATTTCTTAAGCCTCCTGAGACCACTAGGACTCACCAGAATCACACATTGACCAGGTGTCCCCTTCACAGGCCCACAGAATCACGAAGGTTACACATCTGGGATCCCTCCTGTCTTACCTTTGCCTCTGTCCCACTCCCGGATGTGTGGCACTCCAGGCTTGGTGTCCTTCCTCTCCTGAATGATGACCTCTACTTTGCTGCTCTGGGCAGCAGGAGGAGGAGCTGGCAGAGCTGCTGCTGCTGGAGGCAAAGGCCCAATAACACCTTCATCTGTGTTTGCAAAAGAGATTAAGATATTATTACAATAAAGCTGAGTGCTAGGTGTTTTTTTTTAAACAAGTACTAAATAGAAATTGTTAGCCATCAGGGAAATCTAAATCAAAACCACAGTGAGATAGCACACCCCAACAAAGAAGGCAATAATCCAAAAAACAGAGAATAATAGATGCTCGAGAGGATGTGGAGAGACTGGAACTCTCCTACACTGTTGGGGGACTCTAAAACGGTTCACCACTACGAAAACTTAAAAAACTGGAAATAGAAATACCATATGATCCAGCAATCCCAATCCTTGGAATACATCCCAAAGAAATAATGAATACCACTCAAATAGGTACTTGCATGCCAATGTTTACTGCAGCTCTCAGCTCTCTCCACAGTGCAAAAAGTTGGAAACAATCTAGGAGTCCATTAATAGATGAATGGTTAAACAAACTGTGGTATATTCACACAACGGAATACTATGCCATAAGAAACAAACAGAAATACCTGTCAACGTGGGACTATCTAGAGGAAATTACGCTGAGTGAAATTAGCCAGACACCAAAGGACAAATTTTGTATGACACCACTGCTTTAAGGACGCAACTAATCATTTAAGCACAGCAGACATCAGTACTTGACAGCTACAAGGGCAGGGGGCAGGGAGGGATAGCGGTTAGGTTTAGGGATGGGTATGGGATGTGACGGCACACACTAGAAGTGGGGTACCCGTAACTATTCAACTTCACAGCCAAAATGCCCCGTAATGTGGACCACCTCTTTGGAAGGACAGAAAAATGGGGTCTGGGATCATGGGGACATGCACTCAGGAGACATCCAGACTAACTAGCATACCCAAGGTTTTTCTCTCTCCCTCTCACCTGTGTGAGTAGCAACTGGAGTCTTAAAAGCTTGCAAGCTGCCATCTAAATAGCACCCAGTGGTCCCAATCTACCTGGACCTGGGGCAAACGGAGGACATTGAGGACAGGAGAAAAATATGAGCCCACCAGGTGGAAAGGGCCATATTAGCCAGAGCCTGCTTCAGCATGGGACCAGAGAATTAGATGGTACCTAGGAACCACCAATGACAGCCCAGATCGGGTATGCAGAACAGAGCTCTGGACACAGCTGGTGACGGAGTAGAAGGCAGAGCTAGAACTCTACCAAGACCACACTTGACAGTTCTTCTAAACAGAGGGGCCCCTGGGAGCGTGGCCCCTGGACTCTGTCACCCCAAACTGCATCCAGCACTAGGGCCAGCTCCCCAGACAAAGACTGACCCAGACCACACAAACACAGAGTGATACTGGAGGTGCACAAACATGTAAAAATGTACATGGGGCTGTCTGAGAGACACTTTGCTAGAGCTCAGCTGACGCATGAGGAGTGCCAGACCTTTATCAAAAGGTCACTGAAGTTCTGAACAGAAAGGGAAATGTGTGGTCATGTGGGCCAGCAAGGGGACAGCTAGAAAAGAGGTGAAAGCTCTGGGTCTTATATGGCAGCATGATACAGACTATAAAATTGTTCTTAATTCACAATAAAAAAAAAAGTACTACACAGAAAGCGCTAATCTGAGAATAAAAGCAGTAACTACTGTTTGCTAAGCGTTTATCACATCGCAGGCAGTGGGCTAGGGCTCTGTATACAGTACATTTAAGTCTCCTAACAATCGTAATACTGTTATAGCACTGATCTTCCTGTTTCATAAATTAGGAAAATTAAGCTCAGAAATTCTGTACAGGTAGGAAGTGATAAAAGCCAGGATTCAAACCAGGTTGGATGGACTTCAGAGCCTCTATTTCCCACTATGCCACTCTGCTTTCCCAAACCAACAATCAAAAGACCAGAAACTCTCAAGTTACTCAACCAGGTTAAGTAACTCAGATAGGAGCAAGGTGATGGAGAACTGAAACTTGGAAACAGGTTTGTGTAGACTATCCAGTTTGACTTACTGAAAAAATAAAACAGATTCTTAAAAAAATACTGTGGTGGCATTTTACATCTGGGAATGAGGAATGTTCAGAAGATAGAGCAAAAATAGAGAAACAATATATAGAATTTAATGTTATAGACAGTATTTATATGAAAATAAATGGACAATTTTCAAGTTCCTAAATGTTTCTGGTCTCCTTTCAAGGTTAAACTTGAAATATTCTCAGGGGTTAAAGTATGGCCCATGGCTTAGCACACACAGACTACTGTGTGAGTTGGACAGGCTTCCACTTGCCCCCTAGCACCCACACTCCTCACTTCTTCCTTTTGTGGACAGAACCTCCCACAATTCTGTTAGGTATGTGGTCACCTTGCCAGCACGGTCATTTCCCAGCCTCCTCTGCAGCAAGATATGGTCCAGCTAATGGGATGTTAATGGGCAGGTTGTATGCAACTTCCAACTCCCATTCCTATAAAGGAAGCTGGTTCCTATCCTTTCTCTTTCGCACTTCCTCTAGGCTGAATCACAAACACATACCAAGGACCAGGACTTGAGCACGCAGGAAAGAGCAACACTCGAGAGAAGGGCAGAAATAGCAAAACAAGAGAAGGCTAGGGTCTCAGTGACCACCCTGGGGTAGCACTACTAACCTGCCCTAAACTCCTACCCACTAGAGAAACAGGCCTCCATCATATTTGAGACATTCTATTTGGGGGCCTCTTTGTTATAGCAGTTTAGTCTGCATTGGCATAATTAATACAATAAAGCTACTTTAACCACAATATTCAACAGTGTTTCCTGGGGAAAAACGTCCTCCATGTTCCAAATAGCCTACTTTTAGAGCACAATCCTTTTTGGTAAACTTCATTAATCTAAACTCTCTATTTTACTATCTAATTTTGTGAAATGTATTTTTTAAAAAATAATATTTAATAATCAACAAAAACTACAGCCACAGTAAAAAATTTAAGTATATGAGTAAGTACTAAAGAGTATATGTACACAACTAAGATGTATCTTAAGATCTGTTTCTCCAAGTCTCAGTTACCGAACTCTGCTCTTCTCTGACACAAGCCAATGGACTGCTGCTTAATATCCTGGTCTACAGTCTGAAATATTTTTTAGAGCATCATTCCATTATCACTTTGGTTATAAAGATTGCTCTCAGACCAGACTTAACGGGTCTCACTGAGATGTTGAGAAATCCCAGAAGACATGGCTCCCATATTCTCTGTTAACCTAGAACTAAGACCATTCCCAAAGCCAACTCTTCAGAGAATGGACTATAAGACATAAAATGACACCAGTGAGAGTGTACTTCTTAAAAAAAAAGTAGACACACAGCACGAAATGTGCAGCTCCTGTCCAGAGGTGAGACGAGAAGGCAGAAAGGGACAGGCGCTTGCTGAATGGACACAGGAAATTCGAGGTGGAAAGGCAGAATGTACAGTTGTATTAAAGGGATAGCAACTAGGATTACAGAACAACATGTTTACAAATGTTTGCATGAGTGACTAACTTGAGCTGGAAACTTTCATCCAAAGCAAAATTATAAAAAAAATTGCTCCTGGCAATACCTCAAAGGTACATACAGCTCACTTACAGAACAAAACCAAAAGGCTAATCTCCATACTGCCAGCACTATCAGTGGGATATCAGCGGAAATACAATCTTCCCATTGAAGTATGCAGCCCTGGTGGAGAAGCAGTTAAGAGAATGGCTGCTAAAAGGAAGAGGGGAAGTTTGAATCCACCAGGCACTCTTCGGAAGCCCTGGAGGGCAGTTCTGTTCTGCCCAATCAAGTCGCTAAGAGTCAGAGTCACCATGACAGACGGCAACCAGGTTTTCTTGAAGTACAGAAATATGAACCACGATATACCTCCATTTTCCTCCCCTGCTCCATCTTCTTTGGATTTTTTCATCTTTTTTTGTCGAAGTTTGGCAAGTCTTGCTTCTAATATTGCCTTTCGCTTTTCCTTTATGTTTTCTCGTTTTGTTCTCTGATCTGTTGTCTGAATAGGGTAGAAAATTAGATTATTTGCTTGAAACCTAATTCATGATACTTCTATTCAAAAGAATGCAATAATTTATTTTATTCTAAAGATAAACCGATCAGGTGATTTTCATACCACTTCCAACTATCCTGAGACCCTCAAAATGAAGCCCCATGAAGCACTCTTATATGAGCCCTCTAACACTTCTTGAAGTTGAGCAACTTGGAGCATCTTGGAGAATTTAATATTCAAGAAAATAAACAAATTCTCTTGTTTCACCCAGGCTATCCCAAAAGTACCACATCTGAAACCAAATTTAAAACATGCAGGTACACAAGTTGCTTTTGAACAGTTATGACCTTAAAGGTTAAAACACAAAAATAATACGGCAATTACCTTGATAAGCCTAAACCAAATCCACTGCCATTGAGTCATTCTGACTCTAGCGACCCCAAAGGACAGAGCAGAACTGCCCCACAGGGTTTCCAAGGAGCAGCTGGTGGATTCAAATGGTCAACCTTTTTTGGTCCGGAGCAGAGCTCACAATCACCGAGGCACCGGGGCACCCTTACCCTACTAAACGCCATAAAACACCATTTTGACTATCAATTTTCATTTCTAATAATTTACTAGATTTCACAGTGAGGTCCAATAAGGAGCCAGCTGCTCAAATCTTTCTTGACATCAGCTCTGTATTTCATCTGTACCTGTTCTCGCAGCATCTCCAAAGTTTTCATTTGCTTGTTTCTCAGCTCTTGATCTCGTGCAAAGGCAAAATAGCCAACACCGAGCTGCCGGGCCTCTGAAATACGTCAAAATTATCCAAAAGATTAGATCTCTCTGATTAGCAAATTACATCCAGGTCAAATTTCCTACCAAAGTAAAAAAGAAATACAGTGATACTGAGCACATGTAAAAAACAAACCACACACACACACAAAAAAGCAGCAAAGCAAAAAAATTAAAAAAAAAGCCAGAACTAGTTTTCTCTTAACTGCCAAGTGATACACATGACAAAGAAGACTCATTACTTCTCAGCCAAGGCTGCCTCCATTTCTCACAGGGAACAAACTCTTGGATTAATAGACCTTCTATTAGGGGCATCTCTGGAATCTGAGTATTTTTAGGCTACAGACTGAACACAGGGGACATTTACAATTTCCAGAGCAGAATCCTTCATTTCTCTATCAGAGCTGTCACTTTATGAATACTGCACTTTATGTCTGCCACTAGTGCAGATTTAAAAAAAAAAGATGAACAACTGGAAAAAAATAATTATACCATTTTCACGAATGTCTTCATAATGTATCGGCCCCATTGGCCTTTTGAGGGCCTCCCTTTCTTCTTCTTCCCATTGCTGGCGCTGAAGTTCTTTTCTCATATCTTCAGATAATAAGGTTTTTTCATTAGCAGGACTAATGAAACTGGTAAGAAAATACAGCAAAAATTATCTTCAGATAAGAGCAGTGAGAAATTAATACTCAATTTCAATGAGTTGGACCATGAATAACACTATATAATCAAGAAAGTGATTCCTACGGAGGTATGCTGGCCCGAATACATTAGAAAATTGATAAAGCACTCCTAACCTTTCTTTAATCAAGCACCCAATCCATTACATTAGTTTAATGGAATCTTGCCTCTGCACTCATGACAACTTCCCTTCCCAACCCAGTCCTGTACTTCAGAGATGGGCGTGGCCCAGGCAGAGGGGAGGAACTTGAGGCCTTCTCTGGACAATCTCCTGTCCAGAGATCTAGAGACTATATGACACTTGTAGCCCATGCAGTGCCTCCTCCCAGATGGCCAGATGGCACGGCTCCTCCCAGGTGGCAAGGCTCAAGTGTCTCTGGTCTTCCTGCCTTGTGCTAAGTCCATGCAGGATGCTGGAACCTACCAGGAGGTAGAGATCTGGATGACTCCGACAAGGTGGAGCCTCTCCCAATACCTTTCACAAAGAAGTTGCCCTTGTCAAGAGGAATGGTATGCCCTGGGATGTTTCAACAATTATTTCAGCCTCCTCCAGTGTCCTCCAACACAAAAATCTAGTTATAATCTGGAAACACTTATAACTTGTTCATTATATGAAAGTATGTAACAAAAAAGCTATGTAACAAACTATGTACTTCTCTGCCCTCACTTGTGGAGTAACCAAGTATATACTCTTGTTTTTAATTTTTTTTATTGTGATTAACTGAAAGTTTATAATGCAAGTCAATTTGCCACATAAAATCCCAAGCATCTGTCTCTCTGTAAGTCTATCTGCTCTCCTCAGCCTGTGATAGCACACTCTTCTGTTCCACTTTATACTTTCAGTATCCACTCAACCAACACTTGTCCCCTCCTCTCCCCTCTAAAGAGAAACCAGCAGGAGAGCCTCTTATATATACTAAAGCATAACGTACACACACCACCTGCATCATCACTGTGTCCCCAAGTCCAGTCCATTCTTTGAAGTATTGTACTGGTTTCAACTCTGGGCTAGCATCAAGTCTAGGGTCGATGTTCTCAGGGAACCCTCTAGGTTGTTGGACCATCAAGTCTGGTCTTTTATAGAGTTCTAGATCTGCACACCCCTTTCTTTCATGCTACATCAGGGACTCTACATTGTGTTCCCTGGTAGGGCAGTCTTTGGTGGTGGCTGGGCACTATCTAGTTCTTCTGTTGATGTAGTCTTCCAATCACATGGGTCCTTCTGTCCCAAGTACATATTCTTCAACTTCTTTCTCCACATGGGTTTTCTGTTTGTTTGGGGCTTATTCTATTATTTGTTGCTCTGCAATTACCTTTCCTATGTTACGGGACATCCTTCAAGTACACAGATAAAACTCTAATTCATTCGTTTTAGCAGCTGCACAGTTTGGATGATTAACCATTCCTCTGCTAATGGATATCCAAGTTGCTCCCCATTATGTGTGTATATACATGTGAATCATTAAAAAGCACTTTAGTAAATATTCTTACACATTAATGAACAATCTCCTTACCAGGGCAACAAAGATATCTCATTAGAAAAGAGTTGTCTCCCACAAACAATCCCTCTGCCTGTATTTCAGAACTGGGTAAAACTCTATATATCACACACTTACAGCTTCCCCTGAAGATTTTTATCCATCTCCAGCAGACCTGGCAAATCCTTTTTCATACAGCGCCGGGATCGTCCTAAAGAATCCACATAATCCACCCTGAAATGCAAGTGCAAAGATGTGAAGGCGGCTTTGTACACTGCCACAGGTGAAGGATGACACTGGCCTTGTTACCAAGAGGAACCCTCAACCTGAGACATCATTACTACTGAATAGAACACGCATTCTAAAGTTAAAAACTGACATACAATAAGCTGTTTGGGTCCTTCATTATATCTTAGTTACAGAAACTATACAAAATAATTGATCATTTATCGCTCTGATTTCACCCACACATACCCTTGGGCCAATAGGTCAGGACTTATTTTAATAAGGTTTAAAGAACTGCCTCATGAGGTTTCCAAAGAGTGGCTGATGGATTTGAACTGCTGACCTTTTGGTTAGCGGCCAAGCTCTTAACCACTGTTCCACCAGGGTTCCTTAATATGGTTTAGACAATTCTAAATATCTTATCAGCATCTTTACAACTTTATTCTGCTTCATTCCAGATTCTCAGCTTGCTCATTGCCTCAGTCTTCCTAAATCTGCCTTCTGCTCTTGCCCTTATTCTAAATGGTACACTCTTCCCTACCAAATTAGAAATTTTTTAATATTAGTTATGGAAGAAGACAGTTAACATACATTGTATGCCATGAAAGCATCTCAGCAGTGGCCAGTTCACTTTTATTTCTATAGCTTGCAGACTGCAAAACAAAATGAAGTATTTTGCCTTCCCACAATGGGAAATACGGACACAATTCCATGGGAAACATTTCACTGGCATGGTATGATGTAAAAGATTTTTTGTTTTTTAAACTATGGGCAAGGAATCTTCCAGAGCCTCTAGCATGGTGCTGGACACACAGTAGGTGGCCAAGAAGTACTAGCTCATGGATCAAACCAAGATCAGATTCCCACGTACGTTGCTTTGCTTATTAGCAATTTGTTTCCTCTTCAATATGCTGATTTCAATTGTTAGCCTGTGATTTAAAAACTCAATGTCTGGGAATCCATTACTGCAGTCCTAACACTGAGGACCACAAGAAACAGAACCTCCAACTGCAGAAAGCAGTTTCTTTCTCCCTTTTTCTTTCTTTTATATGAATGGGGGAAGAAAACCATCTAGCCAGATGGTATGCATAATTATTTACTGTATTTTCATGGAAAGCTTTTCTACCACCTGGAACTTAACTACCGACAGGATTTTACAAGCAGTTACAGTTCTGAAGCTTAATTTAAAAACAAAAGTGTCAGAACTGCTTGCAGTGCCTCCTTTACCATATGGTGACATGTGACACCTACAACTGCCCTCCAAACTACTCAAATCACTTACAAATTGCTTGTAATCATACAGGCGCTAATAAGCAAAAAACAAAACACTAGCCCTTTCAAAGGAGAAGAGGTTTCTGCTACGAAAAGCAATCATACGCTCTTTTGTTTCTGGAAAAGGCCTCCAAAGCACACACATCCCATCAAAACAGAAGTGGCAAGACACTAGTCAGCAACGGCTCTGTTTAATCAGCAGCCACTTACTGAGCACCTCCTGGGGGCAAAGTCTTACTCAACGTGTTATGGGTAACACAAGAAGGGGTAGGACTCATGCCATCTCCAAAGGGCTGGGTTGGAGCGGAACACTAAGGCATATGCCCATGAAACATTTACCAACATCAGGCAGGTTATAACAATTACCAAAGTCTGCCTCAAATCTTTTTCTGGTGATGAGGCCTGGACTGTGTTGGTAACAAAAGTTAAGACCCAGAGGAGCAGTCAGCACAGTAACTGCCATCAGAGTCCAGCTGAGGGAAACAGCAGGTGACTCAGGGCACCAGCAGGAGAGACTGCAGTGCTTTCCTTTTGGCTCCACAGAACACGAAGTTGCATAACCCACCCCAATGGTATCAGCTATTCAGATGCAAGTTTTTTTAGAAGGTAGGTATTCTGGAATATCTTCTGACATCTGTTTATCCCAAGAAGGAGAGCTAGAGCTAGTCTCTCTAGCATTTAGATGACTCCTGTCCATGGGGCCAATGGCTGACAAAAGGGCCACAAATGCTGCAGACACTCCTAGACGGTTGCTAACAGACTCTCACAAGGTGGATGCTTGTGCCTTGACATGACGACAGCTGGGCTCTACACGGAGGGTGTGCCACCAGGGTCAGTTTTAGGGAATCTCCACAGCATCAGCAAAGCTCGAAGTAATTTTAAAGCATTTCTAAACAAGTTTCTAAGTAACAGCATCTTCGGGACAAAAAAAATCATTCTAATGGAATTTCTAGTCTAGTCTCTATTGACACATGGGTCTGTCTGTAATGAGAGGATGAGTTTGTTTTTTTCTATCATTCACCTACACAGGGGTAAAATTCTGGGTCACTCTGACAAACTATGGTTTATTAAATATCTGCTTATATTCCTCAAATAGTCTCTTGAGTAAACCAGAATACTTTTTAAAGCGAGTTTAAGGCTAACAGTTAAGAGATCTGGGATTATCCATATTTTACAGAGGAAACTGAGCCTCAGACAGGTTACAACCTGATCAAGGTTATGGTACTAGTACAAAGCAGAGTAGAGCTGTCCCAGCCCAAGGTCCACAGTGGTAAGTACACACTGCTAGAGGACGACATAGTGAGACTTACTGTACTGACTGTTAGCTTCTTTTTTGCTAGAAACAGACAACCTTGCTACCTGGATAACACTCACTATTTCCTGAATAAAGACAAGGGTAACACAGTACTGCAGGAAACAAAGGAACACACTTTGGCCAATAACTCTATCACAGTGAAGAACAACTGCGTCAGGAGAAACGCAGAAAACTGGCTTCTAATGTAATCGTTCTGCATCTCTGAGCCTGGCATGCAGCAGGAACTCAAGTCATTGTTTCTAATTATTGTAATATCCAAGCCCAATCTTAAAGAGGGGTCTCAAAAGAAACAACACTGAGGAATGAAAGTAGTTCAACAAAAACTAAAGTCCTCTCAAAAAGTACACACACACACCCACCCACCCACCCAAACCCAAACCCAAACCCAAACCCAACATACACAGGACAGTAAACACAAGTCAGACAACGTTAACATCATCTACAGGCATGGTATCACACACCATTCCTCGCCGGGGTCTTGGGGAGGAGGTATGTCTTCTTCTGAAAGACGTCCTTCTTCATCTTCCCTTTCCTCTGCCCTTCGAGAATCTCTGTTTGCACCAAGTGCTTCCATTTCTTTGCGCCTGTCTATGATCTTCTGTGTGAAATCCACAAGGTACATATCTTCCACTTCTTCATCTAAGACACAAAAGGCAGTTTTCAGATTCCTGACATCAAGAAGGAGAACCGTATGTGGAACTGATATGAAACAGTCACGTTCCTCATGGGGCTGCTCAGTTACCTGTGACAGTGCACTAGTTAGTACGCCCACCCCTTCTTGAACGCTTACAGAGACACACAGCTACCCGGGACCCTGACAGTGAAGCTGTAAATAAACCCAACCACTGCTGTGGAGTCGATTTCAACCCATCGCAACCTTATAGGTCAGAGTAGTACTGTCCCATAGAGTTTCCAAGGAGTGCCTGGCACATATGAACTGCCAGGCTTTTGGTTAGCAGATCTAACACCTAAACTACTACACTATCAGGGTTTCAGAAGCTGTAAATAAGCCACCTGAAATGTATACTACAAAAAATCTTTGGGCATGCAAATTTAAACTAGATTATACGCTTTCATTCAATCACAATAAAAAATAAAAAATAAAAAGCTAGAAATAGTCACAGGGTGAGGAGAGGAGATAGAGTTTCAGAGAGATGGCGGGCATTCAAAATTACTTTGATTATATACTTTCCTAACTCATAATAATAAAAAAAACTAGAAATAAAAATTTTAAAAAATCTTCAAAATGCCTTCAGCTCTCTACTGCCTAGTCTGTATAGTATCTGAGTGAGTAGTTTCATCTCAGAATACCATTGTAACATAACACACCCATTTGATTCCAAGCACTCACCCAGCCAACAACATAACTCACAAGCGGAACTGCGTTTCTCACGCCATCAGATCAGGACAACAGAACATTTGTGCTATAGGTTATACACCTCTGTAATCACGTGGGCTGTGTCACTTAACCCGAATCCTCTATGTGTCATATGTAAGTGTTTTAAGGGCTGTAACAGCAGTCATTCAAATTCTTTCCAATCAATAAACACCACTTTCAGGCAAGGCAGGATGCCAGGGACTGCACTGCCTATGAAGATGTGCACTGTCTGCCCCAATGATTACAAGCTACTTGCAACCCAAGACCTAGACAGTTATAATCCATGACTTTATAATATCTACATTCCTGTCAAGGACTGAACTGTGTTCCCCCCAAATCTATAGCAGTTTGGCTGGGCCATGATTCCTGGTATTGGGTGATGTCCTTCCTGTTGTAAACCCCACTTCTACGATGTTAATAAGGGTGGATGGGCTGCAGCTGAGCTGCCGGGGCAGGACTTAAATGTCTGGGATTACACTGTGGCTTGGGGCAGCCTGGTAAAGGGAGGCAAACTGAGATTTGGAGACCTCATACCACCAAGAAGCAGTGCCAGTAGCTGATCCCCTCCTGTGGAAAGGACAGGGGTTGCTGCACCTCAGAAGCTTCTAGTCCGAGGGAAGATTAATGACAAGAACCTTCTTCCGTAGCCAGCAGAGAAAGCCTTCCCCTGGAGCTGACACCCTGAATTTGGACTTCTAGTTTACTAGACTGTGACAAATAAAATTTCTCTTTTTTAAGCCATCCACTTGTGTTATTTCTGTTAAAGCAGCACTAGATATCTATGACAATTCCCAAATAACATTTAGATGAAATCTCACTATACCGGATTTAAGTGAATTTACTGAGGACCGGTATTAAGCTATATTGAATAGATACCAGGTTCCCTATGACCAGGCACTGTTATTATCCTCATTTTACAATGGACAGGAGTACCTGGTGAGGCAGTGGTTAAGAGCTTGGTGGCTATCCAAAAGGTCAGCAGTTCAATTCCACCAGCAGCTCCTTGGAAACTCTATGGGGGTAGTTCTACTCTGTCTTATAGGGTCACTGTGAGTTGGAATTGACTTGACAGCAGCACGGCTTGGCTTCCAGTGGAGAATAACAGAGGCTCTAAAACTTAATCAACTTGCTCTGCTTGACAAAAATCCAATCTCCACCACAGGTACACTCCTTGAACTTAAATTTGATTTCTCTATTAACTACAGGAGTAGAATCTGAGTGAAAAGAAAAAGGCTGCTTTTTTATTCTTTGTTAGGAAAACAAAAAAGCCACAACATACCTTAACTAGGGAAGAAACGTTCCCTCCTAGAGCTGAATACCAAGCCCATATAATAGTGGCCTCCTGCTCTGCTGCTGCTTCAGGGGGCTTCCCCCTGCAGTTCCTAGGCTGGGCTCCCTGCATACCACTGCGGTCCGGGGTAAGGTGACTCAGGTCCAGATCTGCTTCTCTCCTGCTACTCCGCTGGACCCTGTGCCACTGCTCCCTACCCCGCCCCAGCCATGTTTATCTTCCCTACAGAGCTCAGGCCCTGTACCCCCCTGGAAAGCCCTTTCTCTAACTCTCCAGAGCCTTAAGGCCCACATCAGAACCTAGCTGCTCCCTAAAGACTTCCCTGAGAGCTTATTCAGTTTCTCTGCATTTGGCAACGAAATACACACAGCCTGGCAAAATCTCTTCTAAAAATGGCTGACTGTGGGCTGGGTTGTCTTTTAGGGGATAGGAAGTGAAGCAAAGGGGGATCTTTTTTATCCCTTTTCCTTTTAAAAGCAGTTATAAATACATCACAGAAAATAAAGAAAAATAAGGGAAAAGGAAGCAACACGATCACTGTTATACAGCCATAATTTCTTTTTAACATGGCTATAATTGAGCTTAACTGTGGCCTATTTAGCCCTCAATCCCTAACTCTGCTTTGTCCTGTACCGCTCTCTGCCTGACTGCCCACCTCAAAGGCAGAGTCTGGATCACACTGTGCTTCCCAGCACCTAAGGTGTTGCCCAGCACCCACTGGACCACAAGTCAATTAATGCCAGTTTTCTTGTTTCTGTCCTACTGCAAAAAGCAACCCATTAGATTTTTAAAATTTCTCCCTATTCTTGGCTATTTTAACAAATAATGTAATACCACCAGAGCTATGAATGGTAGAAAATAAAGGATAAACAAATAATAGCATTTACCTATGAAGTCTCCTTTAGTCATCTTTTCATATAATTTGGCTTTTTCTTCTAATTTTTCCCTAGGAGATAAAAAAATAAGAATTAGAAACACTTACCACTGTCACACCTTGTTAAGACTGACTGTCCCTTCTCATCTCAGCCCAGTGGCTTCCATCTGCCCAAGAGAACCGTCCTGACTAGGGGCCACAACTACAGCAGACCACCCTCTTCCACAGGAACCTCAGACCCACCCACACCAGGACACCAGGGCCTAAGTGACCCCATCTTCTACCCTTCACTAACCCCCAAATCCTTCCACTCTGTCTCCCCTCATGGTCTGACACTGGTCAGTTTCCTAGGTCCCTACCCTTTGTCTTTATCTTCGGCTCTGACAGCACTCCAAAGTGTTTTTGTTTTTTTTTTCTCCCACATTTCTACCTCTGGACATGGAAGGACATCAGGAATTCTCATTGCCACCTTCAGACTATTTGTGTTCTCTTTCTCTCTAAAACTCAGCTCCCCTGGAGTCCCCATCAGATTCACCTCCTCTACCTCTTTGTCGCTATCATTCAGAATTCTTCTCAATAATCTCCCTTCCCCATTCAGAGGTTTAGCACCTGGTTCCCCATCTTCCTGTCCACTTTCCTCCTACCATCATCCTCAGGAACAACCCAGCTAGAGCTCTGACCTCCTCCCCAGTGACATTTTTCTCCAGCCCATGACAGCCACCAGTACTCAGGGTCATACCCTACACCTTCGCATCTCCATCTCAGCACCCCACACTCCGACCACTATCTCCTCATCCTTCCAGCTAATGCTCGCCTCCCATTGGGTTCCACTGCCTGTCCGACCTGTCTGTCCTCATCTCTCTCTACATCCTGAGTCCAGTTTCATTCGGGCCCCTCTAGAGCCCTCATCTCCACGTCCTCTCTCCCTCTGTCGTATCACTCAGTAAATACAGAGGACACCCCACTCTGACACACTCTGCCACTTTCTGTAACAGCTACACAGAAGCTGAAGAAAAATGCACAACTGTGCCAATGGGTTTTACTTCCTATTTATGGCTAAAAGTCTCAACTAGGCACTTAGTACCACTTGGAAATCTTACTACATCTTTAGCATAAAATTGATTTCCTGCTCCCCTTCCCTCCAAATCTCCACATGCCCTTCCCCTTCCTTGTTCCTAGGTGAGACCTCAGCTCTTAGTCTCCTGAGGGAAGAAGGGCAGTCAGGCATGGACTCCTCACTCGTCCATTACCGGGATTTGAACACCTATGCTCTGCTTTCCTTTCCACTACTGCAGAGGATCTCTCTGTGTGCCTGGCTAAGGCATGTGACGCCTGCAACTACGCTCTCTCTCCTGCATCATCAAAGTCCCTCTATCAGATCAGTGGTTCTCAGAGTATGCTCTGTGGACCAGCAGTACTGGCACCACCTAGGAACTTGTGAAAAATAATGCACATTTTTAGGCCCTACCCAGACCTCCTGAGTCTGAGTCCCTCCAGGCAATGGCCAGGCATCTGTGTTTCAACAAGCCCTCTGCTGATCTACTCTGATAAACCCCTGTACTAGACCGTTCACATCAGCATTCAAACATGCTGTAGTAACTCTGAAAAACTTTCTCTTGTTCCACATCCCCTGCAGCAGCCATCTTTTTCCTCCCCTCCCCTTTCCCATAAAACCTCCTCAGAGGACAGCCTCTGCCCACAGTTCCCCAGACACTCAAACCACCGTTCCATAGCAACTACCTCCATCTTGTCAAATCCACTGGTCAGTATGACTCAGCTGACCACTCCCCTCCTTCTTGAAACCTTTCATACGGCTTCAGAGACCACCACATTCTCCTGGTTTGCCCCCAACCTCACTGACCAGTCCTTCTGGTCAGTTTGTTTTGTGGACTCCTGTCTTCTTTATGACCCCTGGCTCCATCCCTGGCCTTTCTCAATCTCGACACACTCCCTGGAAATTCCAGTGGTGTGGTGGTTAAGAGCTACATCTGTTAACCAAAAAGCTGGCAGTTCAAATCCACCAGGCACTCCTTGGAAACTCTGAGGGGCAATTCTACTTCACCTATAGGGTTGCTGTGAGTTGGAATTGACTTGATGGCAATGAGTCTTTCAGAGCTTACACATTCCCTACATGATTCCACCAGACCCATGACTTCAACGAGCATCCATATACCAATCACTCCTATGCCAATCACTCCAATATTTCTATCTCCCTATTTCAGCCCCCATTTTGCCCCTGAACTGTGACTTGAAAATCAAACCTGAGGCATAGCAGATGTTCAAGAATTATTTCATCAATGAAAAAACTGAGTTATGGTTTCAAATTAATTTAAATGGAAAATGGAACTCAAATGCCAAGAAAGAGAACTGTTTCCACCCCAAAATACTTTCTGTTTACAACTTTCCATAAGAATCACCAAACTGAATGTAAAAACCTCTGCACTGCTCAGTTTTCAGACAGAGGTTGCTGCATGTTTATGGCTTATTAGGCTTCTCTAAGGGAGCTAGAGACCAGCCTCTTATAAATCTGTTAAGATTATGAAAATGTCTTTAGGTTTATACAGAGGACGAGTAACTTATTCATGACACAAAGCTAATAAAAAAATAAACATTAACCCTGGTATTTTAACAAAGCACCCTCTCTGCTCACATTAATTCTGGTGACATTTGTTTTTAATGGGTACAGATCAAATAAGAGGGCTATAATTTTTTTACTGCAGAAGTACTTAGGATGGTACAGGGAAGTCTAAAGAGGTCATCTGAGCTTTCCCTTGTGGATGATCACACTTATTAAAATGAAAAATTACATTTCTAATGACATCCAAAGACAAGTCCCTTGGTCTCATGACCATATGCTCCTGGACAAGTTACTTAACCTCTATGCCTCAGTTTTGTATCTATAATAGGTGAAATAACAGGACTGCCTCTTAGGTGTGTCGATGATTAATTAAACAACACATGTCAAGAATGCCATTATTCATGTCATCATCATCACCCTCATCTATGTCAGAACACTCCTACTTTGCATGTTCATTCAACAAGTATTGTGTACCTTCTATGTCACCAGCACTATTTTAAGTGTTAGAAATTCAGCAGTGAGGAAGACGACATCCCAATTATGGAGTTTATATTCTAGAAGGGGAGAGGGCAGTAAATAAATGACTGAGAAAAACAGCACTGTGAAGGAAAGAAAAGCAGATGTCCTCAATGTAGGCTGTTTATTATTAACAGAGTGCTTGATGGACATGCTTGATCATGTGAGAATTAGAAAACTCATTATTCTGAAATCATCAATATGGTATGTTGCTGTTTTGGACGGGACTTAACGTAGCAAGTTGTGTCATCATAGAATCTTACTGTCTTAATGAAAACAAAATTGACAAATATTTAAAAACAAAACTGGGTGTCAGGATAGAGTAACTGGGTGGGATGCAAATTTAGATAAAGCACTCAAGGGAAATCTCTCTGAAGATGACATATGAGCTATGGCTTGCATGGCAGGAAGTAGTCACCTTTGGGAGGATCTGTGGGGGAAAGCAAGTCAGGCAGAGGGTATATTAAGTAGGAAAGAAATGACATATTCAAGTAGGAAAGACTGGCGTGGCCGACAGTGATGAGCAACGGAAAAAATGGTACAAAATAAAGAAGAGACAGGCAAGGAGCACATCACATGGAAAAGATACATGTGATGTAATGTCAACAGAAAGATAGTTTGAAGATGACAGTGGTCTATAATGAACAACGGTAATCAAAGAAGATGTCAGAGAAATGGTCACTGGGATTTAGTAGATGAGGAAGCCACTGACAACTTTAAAGAAGAATTTTTCCAGTTGAGTATGGAAGATGGAATTCAGATTACTAGAGTATGGGCCACTGATCTGGGGCCCCCTATGTACCAGACACTATGCATCTCTAATTGACTTCATGAACTGAGTACTAACCCTCTGACTTCAAAGATAAGGAAGAGTCATACAGGATAAGTCACTTGCCAAAGACCTTGTACCCTACACCCTCATGGAAGAAGGTTTGTGCCTTTTCAAGATCTAGGTAGATGCAGCTGTCCCAGAGACCACAGACAGCACCAGACCTGATTCGTCCCAAGCACAGCAAAACTAGAGATTACATAAAAAGTTGCTAGACAAAACAAAACAAAACAACAAAGTAGCAAGAACTCTAATATACAGAGTAAATGGAAACAGATTCTGGTAACTTTCAAGAAAATTAGAATTCTGAGAAATGTGTCCAGTAGGACAAAGTAGTTTAAAAAATTAACAGCTCTTTAAGAAAGCAAAGCCTCATGTCCCTAGAAAATCAACACCTAATATCGGCTAATAGACGGCCTTTTATGTTTAGACCAGAAAGAGCCGAGCAACTTTAGCAACCACCGTTTTTCACAGAGTTTTTATTAAACAATGTATCTTAAAGTATTTGTGGCAGTCATAGCAGATGGCAAAACTTGGGATGTTCTATGAGCTCTGGGTGATTCCACAAAAAAGGAGGGGCACTCTTCTTTAGAGAAGAATTCCAGCTAATAAACTGACTGACAGCATGATAAAGATGGAACCACAGAATTATAAAAATCATTTTCACGCCATCAGCGTAATAATAGATGATAAGCAGCAGGGGCGATGCCTGAGGACAAAACCACCGCACATAAATGTGTCTATGCACAGCATATCTAGTGTCCAAACTTCCGGTCTCAGATTACTTACTAATTACAAAAGGAGAAGCACACGTTTCCAGGAGAAACTGAGCAGACCCACTGGACCAGGTGATCCAAATTATCATCCATAAATGACCCAAACAGACACGAGAGTCAACGAGAAGGTCATTATCCACGCAGTACCATTACCAAAAACACTGAACCTGACTCCAGTCAGACTGTGGCATTGCTCAGACAACTGGTCAATGGCATAACTGGTCAATGGCATAACAGACAAAAAAGAAAACAAAGGCAAAAGAACTGTTACAGATTAAAGGAGACTGAAAAAGATACACCGACCAAACGTAGTGTGTTATCTTTGAATCCTGGATTAATTTTTTAAATACCATATAGGGCATTACTGTGTTGGGACAACTGGGGTGATCCGAAAATGGACCTTATAATAGGTAATATCATCCTATCTGTGTTGAATTTCTTGGGTGTGATAGCAGCACTGAGGTTATGTAGAATATCCTTGTTCTTAAAAGACATATGCTGAAGTATTTAGAGGCAAACTACCATGAGGCTTTCAACAGACTTTCAGATGGTTCTGAAAAAGTCTCTCTCTGTATAAATAAAGGCATGTGTGCACACGCATACACCTGGTGTGTGCACCTGAGAAAGGGAGGGAGAGAACACAAATGTAGTATGATACTAAAGGATAAATTTCAGTGAAGAGCATCAGGACATACACTGTACTCTTCTTTCAATTATTCTGTTGGTTTGAATTTTTTCAAAACAAAAAGTTGTGGAAAACAATTTAGGGTTTCTAAACACTGTCACGCTACCCAGCCCAGACGTGTCTTAAGGACTATTCTTCAACATTCATTAATAATCATACTACTTCTCAAAGGCTCAAAGTGGGAGGCTGGTTTATCTTTTAAACTGACATTACAGCTTACCTTCTTACAAGACTACAGCGACATTTGCAAATGAGAATAAACGGTATTTGGCTAGATGGATGCTAAAAATTCAAACTATAAATCAAAAACAGTAAATTTTGAACTTTCATTTCTTTGCTAAGGTAGCCTCAAGGGTAACTTGGCATTTATCAGTGCTTAATTTCACCTCGCTTTGTCCAGAGTCTTCTGTTCCTCAATCTTCTGTTCGATATCCTTCTCAGCTCGATTTGAAACTCCTGCATTCTGTTTGCTCCAGATACTTGGTTTCTGGAGAATAATTTAAAAAGAGAAGACAGAACACCACATGATTGCAAAAAATCCCTACCTGTGCACCAGAAAAAAAAAGATCATTTAAACCTTATGACTCAACGTTGACGGCCACATCTTATGATGCCAGTGAACCTATAACCTACAGACAGACACGTGTATGGCACAACAGCTGGAGCTGGAAAAAGGCCCTACACTGTATAAACAATTTCTTTATACATCTGCATACAGGGACTTCTCCATTCCTGAGTGATTACAATTTAATTCAAGGCTCTAACGAGAACGTATATATTATAGAGAATTAATAACACAAATAGTAGATAAGACGGGAAAAGCATTCATAACTCCTAAAAACTCCAATCCTTTCTACTATATTTCTGTGTCATTCAACTGTTTATCTTTGCTTAGATTGATAACGCCTATATAACCACATAACCTTCTATGAGAACGTAATCTACTTATTAATATCACATCTTTTCTAAAACAAGTGCTAACGACTTAGAGCATTATAATGTGCTTTCCAACAATCTTACTTAATTTCTATTTCAATATTTAAAACATTTCATGCAAACGTTCAAAATACAGGGATTTTTCCATAATACTTATATAGACAAGGACATGATTCATATTTCCAAAAAATTTAAATATGACACAATTCCCGAAGTTCAGACTCATTGGAGACAGTTGGTCTTACTTTTTACCTTATGAGTTGTTTTTGGCTTTGCTGAAACTCCAGAATCTTTTAGAAGCTTTTCTTGTTTGAATTCTTCTTGTTTTCGAAAGAGTTCAGCCTTAAGGTCTACCAACTAGAATAAAATCAACACACAAACCAAAACATTAATGGGTGACTGTATTTCTAAGTTACTATAATTCTCAAAGCAAGATTTAAGTTCCTCTAAATGAACAAAATAAATACAAAATTAAATGCTCTAATGGCGCAATTCAGTACAAAATTCCAGTTCTGTTGCAAATGCAATTCTATTCTACTTTGAACACTCAAGGCTGTCCTCTGGGCACAGAGAGAATGATAAAGTGAAGAAAATAAATGAAGTCTGAATCTTTTAAACTCAGACTTAATCAACATTATTAAGCACTTTCTGTCTGAGTGACACTGCACTTGACCCTTTCATGTGATGCTCTCACTTACTCATTACAACAGTTTATTATTTCTATAGGGAAATGTCTTTGTTTACCATTTATCTTAGCATCCAGTACATGGTGGCATACAACACTCAAGAACAGGATACAAACAAGAAACAGACATATTCCCTGCCTTAAACAGCCTATAGCCTAATAAGGAAGGAAATTTATATTCCCCTTAAAATGTAGTAAGTGTACAAATGCCCAAGTAGAAGAATATAAAAACCCAGATTAGAGACCACTTCCTTCTGTCCAGAGTAATCAGAGGAGGCTTTGTGTTAAGCTTTAAAAGACAGGGAAGATTTCAACAGCCAGACATTAAGTGGACTGAGTGAATGATAAGAACAACTCCAAGTATGTTTTAGATACATTAGAAAAAGTAAGTTTAGCAGGATCACAAGGTTCAAAAAAAGGAAAAGAAGGCAAAGGAGAAGCGAATTGGATAGCCAGGTGAATACCAGTGCCTGACCCACTGACTGTTCAGCAAAAAGTGATGTGACAGTTTCTAGAGAATGATTTTAACAGGGTCCAGGTACGACTAGTCCAGGTAAGCATGTGCATTTTCAAATGAAATATTTAAAAAGCCCAGCATCACTTAATGATTTTTAGGCAAATCAAAATGACTGCGTTCAATCAAAGATATGAGGAAAATATGAGCCCAGGAGACAGAAGGTGCTATAAGATCCAGAGACTACATCAGCATGAGACCAGAAGAACTAGATGGTGCCCAGCCACCACCAGTGACTGCCCTGAGAGGGAACACAACGCAAAGTCCCTGATGTGGCCAGAGAAAAATGGGTATGGATACCCAGAACTCTATTAAAAGACCAGACTTGATGGTCTGTCAGAACAGAAGATCCCCTGATGACACTGCCCCTAGACTCTCTGTTAGCCTGACCTGAAACCAGTACCAAAGTCAACTTATCAAAGATTGGACTCAACTACAAAACATAAAATGATGCTGGTGAAGACTACACTTCTTGGCTTAAATACATAGATCGGGCTGTCTGAGCAGTTCTCATCCAGAGGTGAGATGAGAGGGTAGAGAAGGACAGCAGTTGGTTGAATGGATATGGGGAGTAGAAAGGAGGGGGAGTGCAGTCAGGTTGCATAGTGGTGTGGTTTATAGGGCAAATCAATTTGGATTGTAGACTCTCATTTAAAGCACTATAACATATATATATTTTTTAAATGACTGAATTCAATGACTTCTATTTTGGAAGAAATCTATTTGAAAGTAGCCTTGGCAGGGATTTTAATAATGCAAAAGGCAGTTTCATTTCAGGATCTAATATTCTAAAAGTTTAAAAAATAAGAACTTTTGTCTTTTTGTTGACGACTTCTTAACCACCTCAATTCTCCCTACAATTACTTTAAAATTGTTAAAGCAAGATGCTCATAAAGTTAGCAATACCCAGATGGCATTCCTATTATGATCATTATTAACTTTAACCTGTTAGGATGACTTTAATATTTATATTTTTCCGGTTCCTAATTCTCAACGACAAATACCAGTTTTCAGTATTAGACAGTAAAAACAGAGTGCAAATATACAGACACTTAGATGATTTCTGTTGTACTCCGTGTATCCTAATTCTCTGCAGTAAACACAAGGTTAAATCAAAGTTTGCTTTGATGTAACGGACAAGGCAATTCAATAGCTCTGGAGCGAACTAAAATTCTGTATGTAACTGGGGGAAACCACTTAACCTAGAAAACGGGGGTACGAACTGTACCTGCCTCCTAAAGCTATCAGATCTCTAGGGGATAGGTCACACTAACGATCTGGGAGGACCCCGCGAGTTCCACGTATGGAGGACTGCAAAGCAAGAAGGGGGACCGCGGTGATGCCTCGACGGTCGACGGAGGTAAAGGCAGCACGGTCCAGGTCCCGACGGGCAGGAGGTCTGGCCGGCCGCAGCACGGGGCTGACGGGATACTCCCAACTGAGGGAAACCACCAAGTCTGTGTCTGAGGCGAGAAGCTTAGTCCCGGTCCACGTCTGCGGGGGAAGCTAAGTCTGAAAGAAAACTGGCCCGGGCCCCCCGTCTGCCCGAGGAGTGGAGCCGGGCCCAGGTTCCTGGCTGAGAGCAGAGGCCACGCCTGGGTCCCGAGTGAACAAACGAGTTAGAGGGAGAGTCTGCGTACTAGAGCCGAGAAGAGCCCACGGCCCTCACTCACCGAGGAGGTCGTGACGTCCAAAGGCTTTTTCCTTCGGTCCATGGTCGCTCCGGGACGTCCTGAACTAAGCTGGATCCTCCGAGACTCCCGGCAGGCCTGCGATGCCCGTCACTGGAGCGACCGGAAATGTCTGCTGGGACAGCGACGGCGAGCGTCAGGAGTTTGCGACTCTGGCGCCACCTTGCAAGAGTCAGGGCGTGGAGCGTATTACGTTCGGCACCATGTTGAGAAGGTCACAGCGTGCTCGGGGGTTGAAGTTAACATCTATGGTCTTCTAAAGGAGGGAAGAAGGTCACCAACGCCGGGATTTGGCGCCATCTTGAGAAGGTCGAATGTGCCATCTTGAATGGGTCAGTTGAGAGAAGAACGGCGGAGACGCCATCTTGGGAAGGGCGGAGGGAATCAAAGTGTTTTCTTACCGAAGGTGGTTAGTAGGCTAGCGAAGAGGCGGGAGCAACTCCATGGCAACGGTTTCTTTTACTATTTTTTTTGTTTGTTTTACGAGCGGAAAATCCTGAATACCACTGGAGGAACTGCTGTGTGCCAGGCACTGTCTGGCTCTTTTGACTTGTAAATATATTTAAATCTCACAAAAGCCATATAAGACGGTTTATATTAATCATAGTATAAATAGAAACCCTGGTGGCATGGTGGCTAAGACCTACAGCTGCTAACCAAAAGGTTGGCAGTTCAAGTCCTCTAGGCACTCCTTGGAAACTCTACAGGGCAGTTCTACTCTGTCCTATAGGGTCACTATAGTTAAAATCCATTCAGACAGCAACAGATGTTGCTGGATTTGTACAAACAGCAACAACAATAAGATAATGTTGATATAGTACTTACTCTGTACGTATTCCAACTCCTAAGAACATGGACTCCTAACAAACAGGCTTCTTAGGTTGGACTAGCTGCCCCACCACTTGGTAGCTTTGTCAACTGGAGAGTTACTCAACTTCTCTGTGACTCATTTTCCCAATGATAATAAAGCAGTACTGTGAAACGGTAGTAGCAGCAAGCAGCAGCAGTGTCAGAAGCTGTCTAACTTCAGGGAGGACAATGCAAATTCAGATCCGCCCAAGGCTGAGGCCTCTGAGGTAGAGGGCAGACACACCTCTACTCTCCAACCTTATTAACCAAGTCTGACACCATGAGTCCCTCCCGCGACATTCTCTACTTCTCTTCTGTGTTCAGTAATCCATTGGAATCATCACACAGAATTTACAGGCCATAGTTACAGTTCAGTGGTTTGTTAAGGAAAAGGGTACAACTCAGGGTCAGGATCAGGACGCATGTAGGCTTAATCTCCCTTCTTTGGTTCAGGAAAGCTCTCTCAGCTCCTCTCATCCTTTCCTTCTCTTTCTGCTTCTTCTGTTTGCTCACTTCTTTATTCCTTCTGCTTGTTACTGCTTCTTTCGGACCCCTAAACGTCTGTGGCACAGCCTCCACGAAACTGAGTCCAATACAACTAGACAGTGGCCGACTACCACCACTGAGTGCTGTGACAGGGATCACAATAGAGGGTCCTGGACAGAGCTGGAGGAAAATGTAGAACAAAGTTCTAACTCACAAAAAACAACTGTACTTCCTGGCCTGACAGAGACTAAAGAAACCTCAGGAGTATGCCCCCCAAATAGCCTTTTAGCTCAGTACTGAATTCATTACTGTCGTTCACTCTTCAGCCAAAGATTAGATAGGCCCATAAAATAAAACAAGATGGTTTTAGTCATCTAGTACTTTTCTAACAGAAATACTGCAAGTGGACGGCTTTAACAACAGAAATCCGTTTTCTCAGCCTCTGCTCTGCTCAGCCAAGTGTTACAAAGCTCTTTTCACATTGCCTATAATTACCTCTAGGCACCCCACTCCACCAGTAAGCCAAGGACTAAAGTCACTCAGCTCTAGCTCTGTATCTTCACCTAGTGCCCAGAGGCACCCTACTCTGCCCGCAAGCCTCCTGCCCAAGGGCGCTCAGCTTTCTCACTCTGTAGGGGAGAAGCCCACCTCATTATCTCCTGCCAGTCTCCTTCTTCTGTTGCTGTTTCTCTGTCACCACTTTGGGCTGCCTTCAGTGTTACAGTGCTCTCCTTCTGTCTCTGGGTCCTAGGAGCTTCTCAGTGTAGGGACCCCAGGTCCAAAGACACACTCCACTCCTGGCTATTCTTCCTTGGGGTGGTGAGATCTCCTACTCTGGCACTGGCTGTCTTTTAAGCCTAGTGAGATGACAAAACCGATGGATGCCGTGAGTGGACCACAACTACCTTATTTGCACAGCCCCACCCAGTCACTCTGGTGGGAGCTACAAGACCTACATGAGAAAAGCCACACAAAAGCCATCCATGGTGCCAAAGGGACTTTACAGATGTGATTAAATTAAAGATCTTGAGATAGGGAGATTATCGTACACTATCAGAGGTTAACCTAATGTAAACACAAGGATCTTTATAAGAGGGAGGCAGGAGAGTCCGAATCAGTGAAGATGTCACTTGCTGGCTTTGAAATGGGAGGCTAGGCCTGTGAACCAAGAAATGCAAGTGGCCTCTAGAAGGTGAAAAGACAAGGAAATGAGTTATCCCTGGAGTCCTCCAAAGGAATCCAGCACTGCTGGAGCTTGATTTTAGCCCTGTAAGGCTCATTTTAAACATCTGGCCTCCAGAACGATAAGAGAATACATTCGTATTCTTTTAAATCACTAATTGTGCAGCGATTTGTTGTAGCAACAGTAGGAAACTAAGACAATGGTATTAACTGAGTAGTTATACCTACTACAGGTCAGATATTTGTTGAGCTCTTTACATGGATTTTCTCATTTAATCTTTGCAAGATTCTCAGATGTGGGGGTCAATTACCCTCATTGTACAGATGATCAAAACGAGGCCCAAGACAATAAATGACAAATCAAAGATGCCCCGGAGTCTAGAGTCAAACAGAACCCCAGACATTGAGTTAATTATTTGCACACTGTTAACTTGCAAAGAGGTGAACCCATAGACTAGTTTCATTTATGAAAGGTGAGAAGGGATCTTTATAAAAGATGAAAAGGAGAAGGGCAAAGGAAAAATTTCAGGTAGCTTGGAAATTGTGAACTTCAGGTTTTTTTCCCTGGCTGGTGCTGGCAGTGAAGTCAGTCAGGGTGTTCTGGCCTTGGGCAGCTGAAAAGAAAAAACAAAAACAAAAACACAGTAATTTCAGATGTTTCTGGATGCCCTGGAAGACCTTGAGAGTTTGCCTTTGTCAGTGTAATGCCTTGCTGGGTCGTCGGTTGTCACCTCTGTCTTAGTTATGCCAGGTCTGTATGTTTATACTTCTCAGTAGTTCTCACTGGAGTGATACCGAAAACCAAACCAGACCGCCTGCTATGCAGTTGATTCCAACTCACAGAGACCCTATACAGACAGAGCAGAATCACCCCGTAGAATTTCCAAGGAGCATCTAGCGGATTTGAACTGCTGACTTTTTGTTTAGCAGTCCTAATTAATCATTATACCACCAGGGCTTCCAGTATCGTCGGCTGATGCTTACACCCTCCCGAGTGATTTAAATGACTGGGAACAAACCATTGGGCTTCTGTTGATCCCCTCCTAGCATCTCACAAACAGCAAGCTCTGAAGGAACACACACTGCTGAACCCTGCACTGGCTGAGTGCCCTCCTGGCACGTGAATGATTTTTTTCCACATGGTCCTGTTTATATTCTCTTCCTTTGATACTTAGCAAATGCTTGGGCCTATCTGGAGTTGTCTTCCTCTACCAAGAACAAGGGGTCTCTGGGTGAGTCATGTACTCAGCTGCTAAGCAGAAGGTTGTTGCTTTAAGTTCACCCAGAAGCACCTCAGAATAAAGGTCTGGTGATCTATTGTATTTTTACGCAAATAATATTCACCTTCTACATTTTTGGCAGCCGTGTCCTCCCCCATGAGATATTTTCATAAGCACACTATGCTAATTTTCTTTTTAACAGCAACATGTAAAAGAAAAATTTGGCACAATGGAAACACCTTGCAGGGAGAAAGTGTGGTTGGCAAACAAATACAGAAGATGTGTCTTCTTTGCCTAAAAACACAGTACTTCTGAGAACTCAGCCATTGCAAACCCTGTGGAGTAGAGTTCAATTGCAATACACGTGAGGTCTCCATGAGTTGACGCTGACTCGATGGCAGCTGGTTTTTAGCAAGAAAAAAAATTGAGATCATGGCCCAGTAGAGTCTCTGCCAGGCCTCACTCTCTTCCTAGGCTGTTGTTGTCTAAACCAAATCTCAGGCCACAGTGTCTCTCACGGAACCTTGGTTTGCTGTAGGGAGCTCAAGGATCACCTCACTTGGTAGAAAGAGCACGGAATTGTCTCCAAGAAGACAGGACTGTGGGCCCAGCTGCACCTCTTTTGTTGCCCTGAGCATGTCCCACACCTCTCTGAGCCTCAGTTGGGTACATAGGATGTTTGTGATGGTGAGTGTGGACACAGTTTGCGAGCTGCAAAGTGCTGCGCCTGCATCACTTGCGCTGTGTAGAAGTTTGTAGAGTGCCAGTTTTCTCAAAGCAGAAGGTGAGTGCGTAACAGCACATCTGGGAAGTGACACTGCATATTTTGCAGTTTTGAGCAGTGGTGAGTCCCCACCCCTGCTGGGTCTCAAGAGAATGGAGCTGAAAGGAAGATGGATTATCTTCTTCCTTCTCTGACTAGATTTTAATTGTCTGTCAAATCTCTTAGGTATCTTTGAAAAAAGGGGGAGAGAGAAGACCCTCCTAAACAGGCCATAATTATTTCCCTTGAGACCACAGCCACCAAGACATGCCCTTGTTTTTGAAAGGGGGGCCTGTAGTCATCTTCCCAACACGAAACTCAGAACGATGTGATTGCAGTCTGTACAAGATGCTGGGACTGTAACGTTTTAACAGATGGTAAGTAGACGGCTTTAATTTCGTCCACACCTTCAGGTGACCAGTGAACAACTTTTCCGCACATCCTGTTTCCTGCACCCAAACCCGCGCCTCTTCCCTGGTGTCCAGCCCACAGCACCTTAACCTCTGCTCCGTCACCAACTCCACTGTCTCAGATAATAAATTACTCAGCAGTATATGAATTAGCTGAGTCCAATGTGTGGGAAAAGATTAGGCTGGACCTGAGAAAATGAGGTTCTGAGCAAGGGCACAGGATGAGCCATAATGAAAGCAAGAAAATTGACCTGGCTGACAAAAAAGCTAACTTTTATTGAACGTCAGTCACAAAAGCTTTCATCGGCGTCTTCTCCTTGAATCCCCATAGCAGCCTCCAATGTAAGCGCTACTATTATCCTCATTTTATAGAAGAGGAAACCGAGACACAGAGAAGGTAAGTGTTTTGTCCAAGGTCATGCAGCTACTCTTGGCTCCAGGATATGAACTTACGTAGCTGAAGTCTGGGATAGAACCCTTGTATTGTCTTCTCTCACAACAACTGTGTCGTGGATTGAATTGTGTCCCCCCAAAAATGTGTGGTTTCGCTAAACTGTATGTTAAAGGATTAGGGTGGGGCTGTAAATTCCTTTTTAGGATTACTTCCCTGCCCTGAGGTAAAGGGAGTTTCCCTGGAATATGGTTTGCCCCACCCTTAATCCTTTCAGCCTACAAGAGATAAAAGGAAAGAGAAGCAAGCAGAGAATAGGAACCTCGCACCATCAAGAAATCTGCACCAGGAGAAGAGCAGGTCCTTCAGACCTGAGGTTCCTGCGCCGAGATGCTCCCTGGACAAAGACTGATGCAATACTGGGCTTTCCTCCAGAGCCAACAAGGGGGAAAGCCTTCCCCTGGAGCAGACACCCTGAATATGGACTTGCAACGTACCAGACTGTGTAATAAACCTTCCTTTGTTAAAGCCATCCACTCTGTGGTATTTCTGTTAGAGCAGCCCTAGCTGACTAAAACAAACTGCTATTACACTAACTTTGCATTCATTCACCGATCCATTCATCCATTCATCTCTGCTGGGGACAGGGGATATTTGTATTATCTATGGCTGTTAAACAAAAGGTTGGCAGTTCAAATCTATGAGGAGCTGCTTGGCAATTCTATGAAACAGTTTTGCTCTGTTCTGTGGAAGCACTGTGAGTTGGAATTCACGTGATTGGAGTGGATTTGGTTCAGTTTAGTTTTGTTTAGGAGCTGCAGGAAGGCCTTCTTACTAGGACATTGCAGGCAGTGGGGACCAATTAGGGTAAATGCCTCGAAACCAACACTTCAGGCTGCAGTTGAAAGACAAAAGGTACGAAGAACTCTACAGCTTGGAGAAAACTGCCAACAAGTGGGCAGAGTGCTGCCCCACCTTCAACCCAGCAGCTTGGTAAGAGGCCGGAGAAGATGCCTTGCTGCATCTGGTCCACCCTAGCCCAGCGAGTGGACAAAGGCAGCGGGGGGCAGAGGTGGGAGCCATCAGCGTCAGGAGCTGTTGGCCTCGTGTGGAGGTATGGCAGGGGTCTTTCTCCAAACCCCTGAAGTGAGGGATGCCAAAGATGGGTGATAAAGATCAAATCACAGGCCTGGGCAGAGCTGGGCCTGGGGGGCATCTCTCAGAGGGTCTTCAAGTTGAGCCCAAGAGGTAGCAAAAACTGGTGAAACCACTGAAGTCAAGAAAGTCACAGGCCCTATCCCTAGATCTTTGATTTTGGCCCCAATACCCCGTCTTCGAAAGGATCACCTCAAGGCCCTCAAGCCAGAATGCATAGCACATATGGAGTGGGTGGCAAGGACCTGAGGACAGATATGGTATGATGCTACATGCATGAACAATTAGGATAATTAAGTGCACAGAAAGCAAAGTTTATGGGTGATTATCACGGGTAAGAAGGGATGAGGGATGAGAACTTACTCTTTAGGGAACACTGAGCTGCTTTTAAGGATGATGGGAAAATCTGGAAACATAGGTAAGGGTTGAACACTATAATAAACATACTAATGCCACAGACGTGTACACGTGAAAAATGTTGAAATAAATGTTTTGTTACACATGTATTTATCACAGTAAAAAAGAAAGAAGGATGTCAGGAAGGAAAAAAGAGAGAAGAAAATGAATAAGGGTGGCCAGAAAGCCTGGCTCAAGGCTGAGATGGGGCTGGCATGTACCCCCCAGCCAAGGCTGCTTGAAGTGGGGGTCTGGTTGCTTCTGTGTGGCTAGTAAGACCAGTCTGTGGGTGCTGCAACAGCGCCCAACTGCAGGAGAGAAGAAACAGCTTCTGAATTGAGCTGCAGTGGGTGACATGCAACTTGTTCACATCTAATACAACCTCTGGGCCAGCATCTTTGAACGTAGGTCAGCAGATTGAGCCATGTGAGTATTCCTGAAGCCCTGTGCCACTCTGGGATGGTACCAATAATTTAAATAGATGCTGAGTGACTCTGAACCACATACATTCATCTTACTGAACCAAAATTACCCCATGCCCAGCTCAGCCTCCCACAGACCGGATCCCCGACATGGCCACTGCCGCTCAGTATTACTCAACACGAGAGAAAGGGAGAGATGGGAATCACCATAGCAAGTGACAGTATTGTTAACTCCTCACAACTAAACAGATTACTTTTGCAAATTTTACATGTATGACCAAGGGGTCTTAGTCCTGGGGCCCCTCCTCGGGGCTCAGAAGGAGCATGTGCCCTGGAAAAGCCCAGAAGCTCAAGTTTTCTGAACTTTTATCTGGCTTTGGGCCACAGGTGCCTCATCTGTGAAATGGGAACAACAGGGAATGGGGAAGTACAGAAGCAACAAGGATGAGCTGGTGACTGGGGAGAGGTGAGTGGGACCCAGGTGCACTGGGAGAACAGGGTGTTGGGAAGTCTGGGTAGGGAAGGCATTCAGGCCAGACTTAGGTGAGAGGCGGAGGTTGGTGAGGACTTGAATGGGCAGGGATAGAGGAGATGGTATGCAGTGTTAAATGGTTAAAGCCTGAGACGAGACACATCAGACCCGCAGGAGGTGAGGGGAGCCTGGAGCTGTCTGGGGTCGAGCATCGTCAGACAGCAGCAAGTATGCCAGCCCGAACGGTGCAGGAACAGCAGGGAGGGGCCCCGGAGGAGGGGAGGTGGGAGAGTAACCACCTGTCCTGGTCCTTCACAGGCCACTTGTGAGGACTTTGATGCTTACCTTGAGTCAGGTGGAAGCCATGAGAGGGTGTTGAGCAGAACCAGGACTCGAGCTGACTTAGGGTCCACCAGATCCCCCATCTGCTGTGTAGGGAAGACACGTTCCTGTCAGAGCAATTTCCTCTTTGCATGTTTCCCACTGAGGCACAGGCAAGTTACCCACAACAGGTCTCATAGGCGGGTCTGCACAGGCTTACGAGACCAAACAGAACAGAATGTCCCCTTATGTTCAATGGCTGAGTGCCCTTACACATACCAGGGACCACGGTGATCACTTTACACATTTAAGCTCATTCAATTTTCACGACCATCTAACCAGGCAGTTAGTAGTACCATCTCTGTCTTACACAAGAGAGAACTGAGGCTCAGGGGAGTTCAGAGACTTCCCGAAGGCTGTGGAGGTACTCCTAACCTCTGCACAAAGCTGCCTTTCCAAGGAGACAGGGCTGTAGACCTGCCAGTCCCCCAATTCACAGTCTCTGATTTCTCCAGGCTGTCCCCACCCTTCATATATCTAGAAGTGGGGGCAGTTCAAATTCCCGTCTCTGATATTAGATGGCACTTGAAAGAAAGAGTCCACTGAATCATGTTCCCTCCTGCAGACAATCCTGGGCCCTGGGGCTGGGGTGGGAGCTCTTTATTACAAAGTGGTACCCGCTTTCATTTCCTGCCTGGCAGAGATGGATGCAGATGGAGACAGAGCTGGGTGGTGCCAGTGGGGGCAGGGCGACGGTTGCCTTGCTTCTGGGTCCTGAGGGGAGAGTCAGGCTGCAGGGGAGCTGAGAGGCAGCCAGGCTGTGCCTGGGGATCTGTGACTTTGGCAGAAGGAAAGCCAGTCAGTGTCTTAAAGAAGGGATGAAGTCTGGCTGGGCTGACTTTCAGGGTCCTGTCTGGGTGAAAGAGAATGGTCAGTTGAGGGAAGTAGGAGCTGTACTGCCTCGGCAAAGCAGCTCGGCTCCAGTTTTCCATCCTCCCATTGCATCTTCTCCGGAGGCCTTCCACACTGACAGCCCAGCTCTGCCTTCCTCCTCCCAAAGGGCCACCCTCAGAACGTCAGCACTCAGAAGCTGGACTGTATACATCCATTCAGGCTCTCAGTAGTTGAGGCACGCCTTCTAGTGCCTCTTCTGTGTGAGGAATCATGCCAGGTATACTTCATATGCTATCCCATTTAATCTCCGTAGCAACCTGCAAGATAGGATTATTATATGCATTTTACAGCTGAGGAGAAGGAATCCTGGAAAATGAAGTGACATGGACTGTAGTGGGACCAGAATTCAAACTTAAATGTGCCTCGCTCCAAGGACTCTGCCCTTTCCACCAATAGTTCATTTAGTCATTAATTCAAAAAATATTTTTGACCCATTGCATATATGCCAGAATTCTTTGGTGGCACACAGAGTAAACATGCTCAGCTGCTCGCCAAAAGGTTGGACCTTCAAGTCCATGCAGAGGCACCTCAGAAGAAAGGCCTCGTAATCTACCCGCAAATAATCAACCATTGAGAACCCCGTGGAGTTGGTCCTGCTCTGATACACGTGGTGTCGCCGTGAGTCAGGAACGGTTCATCTGCAGCTGAAGGATCTTCCAATAAGTGTGTCCTGTCTTTTAACTTCAATAAAACAAGTTATGTAAAGGATACTGTTTTAATTGTTACGTTATTTTGAAGTACATTTGATGGCATTACATGTGGAAAAGAAGTTGGTGTTAAGTGGCTGCTGTGGCACCTTCTAAGTGGGGCCCCAAATAATCAGTTATCATAGCCCCAAAGCATTTGTCATTGACAGTCACAGCCTCTCCTCATTCATCTTGGAAAAAATAAGGGCCAGTGATTCCACTGGACTAAAATCCACACCAAATGGTAATTTTGGGGGAGATGAAATGAACATTCGTAAGTCTCCATTGCATCCTCATCCTTCCAAACGTGACAGTTTTATTTGTTGTTGTTGTTGTTAAAAAAATCATTCATCCAAAAATGGACTTCATCACTAAAGATGACTTTGGCTAAAAGCAGGGTCAGCTTCTAATTGTTCCAGAGCCCTGTCAGCAAATATACGGTGCAATCTGTGGTCACTGGACTTGAGTTAAAACAGTTTTATAAGTGTAAAGCTTCAAGTCCAGCTGCAAAACTCTCCAAATTGTGGTCAACAAAAAGCCCAGTTCTCGTGCTCGGCAAGAAACTGGCACAGATTCCAACATGCGCTCTGACAGGCGGTGGTGATGTTTTCATTGGAATGTGTAGTTTGCTGATGCGCAGGCATTGTCTGACTGGCAATAGACCCAGTCGTCACAATTTTTTTTATCAAACCCTCGAATTGTTCTTTCGGTGGGATGATTACACACATCGTAAATTTCACATAAATCACAGAATGTCTGGTGAACAGTATTAGAGGTTTTAGATGTAAAAGGTTTTGTTTAGTTTAAATTATGCAGTAAAAGAAAACCAGGGAAAGAGAGAAAGAGAAAGAAAAAGTTTATTTGCGTCCTGGGAGGGAGTCTGCAAAACTGCCCTCTGGTCCAGGGGTTGGGGGTTTGTAAAAGGATGGTGGTGGATCCTGTTGAGGACAGCACTGAGGACAGTGCCTGTGACACGTAGTCAATGGGGTTGTGGGTGGCAAGTAGCCAATGCGGTTGTGGGTGGCAAGTAGCCAACGGGGTTGTGGACAATTAGAGTCACTTAATTAACATAGGGGGGTGTTGTTGAGTGAGGTGAGGAGAGGTCTAGTTGAGCCTATGAGGAAGAAGCGGTAGCTAGTCTTCATTTGAATGGAAGTCCTGGAATAGCTGGTGGATGAGACGTTTTGACTCAGGCTGTTCTGGGAATAGTTGTGGGAGGTGGGTTTGGGTTTCAGCCTAACAAACAGAACACCCATTTTGATACTAAACTAATAATTTCTACACGTTGTGGAATTATACAACTTTTCACGGCTACTTGTTGAGATTAATAAAAAAAACATGATAAATACAGCCACCAAAACGTCACGAATACTGTCTCTGTCGGCTGTCAAAAATAGGACATCCCTATTGGAAGACCCTTTAGTTATGGTTGCGTGTGTGCCAGCTACTGTGCTAGGTGCTGGAGCTACAGAAATAAGCAAAATTAACATGTCATCTGTCCTAACTAATCACACATTCCAGGGGAAAAACAGAAGTCTCCCACCCCCCATTTAAAGTAAAGAAACATATTGTTGTATTAGGTGCCATCAAGTTGATTTTGACTCATAGCAACTGTCATGAATTGAATTGTGTACCCCCCAAAATAAGTGTAGCCATGTGGCTGGGCTGTGATTCCCAGTATCTTGTGACTGTCCTCCATTTTGTGGTTTTCCTATGCTGTATCTTAAAGGATTAGGTTGTGACTGTAAATCCCTTTATATGATCACCTCCCTGCTCCACTGTAAATGGAGTTTCCCTGGAGTATGGCTTGCCCCACCCTTAATCCTTACATCCCACAAGAGACAAAAGGGAAAAGGAAACAGGTTGAGAATTGTAAACCTCACACTATCAAGCAAGGAGCATCGGGAGAAGAGCGTATCCTTCAGACTCGAGGTTCCTGCACAAAGATGCTCCCTGGACAAAGACTGATGCCACACTGGACTTTCCTCCACAGCCAACTGGGGGAAAGCTTTCCACTGTAGTGGACATCCTGAATTTGGACTTGTAGCCTACCGGACTGTGTAAGAGTAAACCTTCCTTTGTTAAAGCCATCCACTCTGTATTTCTGTTAGAGCAGCACTAGCTGCCTAAAACAGCAGCTCTGTGTACAATACAACAAAACACTGCCTGGTCCTGGGTCATCCTCACGGTCATTACGTTGGACATCACTGTTGTAGCCACTGTGTCAGTCCATCTTGTTGAGGACCTTTCTTCTTTCAGTGACTCTCTACTTTACCAAGTGTGACGTCCCTCTCACCGGTTCCTATTGATAGCATGTCCAACATATGAGTAGGACAGTCTCACCATCCTCCCCTCCAAGGAGCATTTTGGCTATATTTCTTCCAAGACAGATTTCTTTGTCCTTCTGGAAGTCCATGGCATATTCACGATTTTCACCAACACCATAATTCAAAGGTGTCGATTCTTCCTTTGTCTTTTTACTCACTATTTAGCTTTCACGTGCATATGAGCCGATTGAAAGTACCATGGCTTGGGTCGTGCACATCTTAATCCTCAAAGTGACATTTTCGCTGTTTAAAACGTTGAAGTCTTTTGAGGCAGATTCACCTAATGCGATATGTTAGCTTTCTTGACTCTTGCTTCCATGAGCGCAGATTGTGGATCCAAGTAAGATGAAATCCTTGACAACTTCAATCTTTTCTGTGTTTGTCGTGTTATTAAGGAACTCTGATGTCGTCATGAAGCGCCTGGCTGCTAACCAAAACGTTTGAAGCCAGCAGGCAGTTTGGGGGAGAAACATATGACAGTCTGCTTCTATAAAAATTGCAGCCTTGGAAACTCTATGGGGCAGTTCTACTCTGTCCTATACTGTCCAATTGACTCAAGGGCAATGGGATTTGGGTTTGGGATTACATTATTGTTTATCGGTCCAGTTGTGAAGACTTTTGTTTATGTTAACTCCAGCTCTTCGCACATGTCATTATAGTTTGTCTTCTCAAACCACCCTTTGAAATCTTCTGTTCAGCTCTTTTACTTCATTTCTTCCATTTGTTTTAGCTACTCTACATTCAAGAGCAAATTTCGGAGTCTCTTCTGACATTTACTTTGCAATCCATGCTGAAGGCTGTGATACTTGATCTTCAGCAGTAAGTACTGCAAGTCCTCTTCAAATTTAGCAAGCAAGGTTGGGTCATTTACATATTGCAGTTTGTTAGTGAGTCTTCCTCCAATCCCGACACCAGGTTTTTCATATAGTTTAGTTTCTGGGATTATTTGCTGAGTTTGCAGATTGGACAAGTATTATGAGAGGATACAGCCCTGACACACATCTTTTCTAATTTTAAACCATGCAATATCCCCTTGTTCTATTCCAACAACTGCCTTTTGGTTTATGTGCAAGTTCTGAAGAGTGCGATTAAATGCTCTGGAATTCCCATTCTTCACAATGTTATCCATCATTCATTATGATCCACAAAGTCGAATATCTTTGCATAGTCAGTAGAACACAGAGAAGCATCTTTCTGGTGTTCTCTACTTTCAGCCAGTATCCATCTGACATTAGTAACAATATTCCTCATTCCACATCCTCTTCTGAATCCAGCTTGAATTTCTGGCAGTTCCCTGTTAATGTATGGCTGCAGGCATTTTTGAATGGTTGTTACTTGCTTGTGATATTAGTGATATTGTCAGGTAATTTCCACATTCTGTTAGATCACCTTTCTTTGGAATGGACCTCTTTCAGTTGGTTGCCCAGATGGTTGTCTTTTAAATTTCTTGGCATAGAAACATGAGCACCTTCAGTGCCACTTCTACTTGTTGAAACATCTCAATTAGTATTCCATCAATTCCCAGAGCCTTGCTTTTTGCCAATGCCCTCAGTGTAGCTTGGACTTCTTCTTTCCTTACTATACGTATACTAAATACTACTATACGTTACTATACTAAATCATTTGCTACCTCCTGAAATGATTGAATGTTGACCAATTATTTTTGGTACAGTGACTCCATGTGTTCCTTCCATCTTCTTCTGATGCATTCTGTGTCATTCAATCTTTTGCCCATAGAATCTTTCATTATTACAACTTGAGACTTGAATTTTTTTCCAATTCATTCAGCTTGAGAAATGCCAAGTGTGTCCTTCCCTCTTGGTTTTCTAACTCCAGGTCTTCGCACATGTTGTTATAATACTTTATCTTCTCTAACCACCCTTTGAAATCTTCTGTTCAGCTCTTTTACTTCATTTCGTCCATTTCCTTTAGCTACTCTCCTTTCAAGAGCAAATTTTGGAGTCTCTTCCGAGATCCACTTTGCTTTTTTCTGTGTTTCTTGTCTTTTAAATTACCTTTTGGTTTCTTCATGTATGATGTCCTTGATGTCATTCTATAACTCATTCATTCTTCAGGCGTTGGTGTCCAATGTGTCAAATTTAGTCTTCAGATGGTATCTAAACTGAGGTGGGATATACTCAAGATCATACTTTGGCTCTCAAGGACTTGTTTTAATTTTCTTCGGCTTCAACTTTAAATTGCATATGAGCCACTGATGTTCTGTTTCACAGTTAGCCCCTGGCTTTGTCCTGACTGAACCTGAGTCTCCTGCATGGAAGGTGAGAATTTTACCACTGAACCATCAATGCCTCAAACAAATGGTAGTACAGTAAACAGTCCTCTAAGAGAGGTTGGAGGTCCAGTAAGGTCCATGTATATAGTCACTGTTTATGTTGTTGAAAAAGGTATTTGCAGTAAAGGAGTCATTTGTCTTGCAAAATTCTATCATGTGATCTCTAGCACTGTATTTATCGCCAAGGCCATTATTTTCCAACTACTGATCTTTTTTCTTTGTTTCTAATGTTCATAACTCAATCATCAGTATCTACCAGTGTAGCTTGGTTGCCTGTTTGGTCAACTTCATGCTGCAGAGGTTGGTAAAAATCTTCAATTTCTTCATCTTTGAGATTAGTGGTTGGTGTATAAATTTGAATAACAGTTGTATTAACTGCTCTTCCTTATATGCACATAGGTATTATCTTATAACTGACAGCATTTGTTGTACTTCAGGATAGATCTTGAAAAGTTCTTTTTGACAATGAAAGTGATGTCATTCCTCTTCAAACTGTCATTCCCAGCATAGAAGACTCTGATTCAAAATGGCCAGTAATAGTCTATTTCAGCTCACTAATGCATTCCTTTTTATTTTTGATGACTAGGTTCATACCTGTTACATTCGGCGTTCCAATTAATAATGGATGTTTGCAGCTGTTTGTTTTCATTTTGAGTTGTGCCACATCAGCAAATGAAGGTCCTAAAAGCTTGACTTCATCTACATCATTGAGATGGATTCTACTTTGAGGAGGCATCTCTTCTCCACTGGTTTTTGAGTGCCTTCCAACCTGGGGGAGGGGGGACTCATCTTCAATCACTGTATCAGACAGCATTCTGCTGCTAGTCATAAGGTTCTCACTCTCCAATTTTTTAAGGAAGTGGATCATCAGGTCCTTCTTCCTAGTCTTTCTCAGTCCGGACACTTTGCTAAAATCTGTCTGCCGTGGGTGATCCTGCTAGTATTTGAAATACTGATAGCCTAGGTCCCAGCATCACAGTAACAACCAAGTCACCACAGTAGGACAAACTGACAGACGAATGGTGAAACAAACACATTGCGTGATTGTAATGCATGATCATTATTTTAGTTATATAGTGCTGCTTTACCAGAAATACCGCAAGTAGATGGCTTTAAAAAGAAGAATTTTATTTGTCACAGGAGGTAAGTTAAAAGTCCAGATTCAGGGTGTCAGCTCAAGGGGAAGACTTTCTCTGCTGGCACTGGAGGAGGGTCCTTGTTGTCAATTTTCCCCTGGACTGGAGCTTCAGAGGCACAGGGACCCTGGTCCTCCACAAAGCACATGCTGAGCTCCTGGCACTGCTTTTGGGTGGTATGAGGACCCCAAATCTCAGCCTGCTTCTTTTCTCTTAATATCCCAAGTGGCTACCCCAAGGCACAAAGCAATCTTACTCATTGAATTTCTCCTACCCATACAACAGCACCCACCCAGCCTCATTAACATCATAGAGGCAGGAATTCCAACACGGAGGAATATCACAGGATGCCAGGAATCACGGCCCATTCAAACTGCTACAGTTTTTTAGAGAACACAATTCGCTGCATAATGATCATTGCTGTGAAGAGAACAAAAGTGTGTAATGATAGAGAATCCTGAGGCAGTAGGAGGAGGTCAAATATAGAGTAGAGATGGCAAGTTTGGGGCCAGAGTACCAAGGAGAAGTCTTGATGCAAAGTTCCCTGGACCACAGTGTGAAGTCATTTGAACTCATGGTAGAAGACTGTGGTTTGTCTTGCCAGCACCCTTCTCTCCTTTCCTAGTAGGAACCTTGACATTTGTTTGGAGTCACCCCACACTCACTTAGGGTTAGCAGGTGACTGAGGTCTGAGCCAAGGGTCAAGATGGCATTTATCAAACCAGCATGACTGGTTTGTGGCCCCCTCAGTGTATTCAGTCAGACTAAGCCTTAAAGTTTCGAAGTTCTTGCTGAGGATGTTGGGACAGAGTTAACATGCTGCGACTTTGGTGCTGCCGGCAGCCATCTTGTAAATATGAGGGAAATCCTGTCTAAGAACACAGCAAACTTGGAGAATGTGGAGAAGAAAGACACCCCCACAGAGAGAGAGAAAGAGAGAGAGAGGAAGTACAGATGAGCCGTTCGACACCCTGTCTATAACTGTTCTGGAAACTGAATATATGTGTGGGCTTTCTAATTACACAAACAAATGAGCTCCCATTTTCTGTCACTTGCAAATGGAAAAGCACTGACTAACATAGTATGTTTTATCCTCCAAGCCAGAGGTCATGGGAAACTGGGGAGGGAGTGAAATTGCAGAGCCAAAGGCTCTGGGATGCTGGGATGTGTCAGACTTGGGGCAGGAGGCAGGAAGCTGAGATTCTGGACAACTAAGAAAGGTTCCTAATATTTCTACTTTCAGGACAAAATTATATGTTTTGTTGCATATACTTTCATCACCCCAATTCCATTGCCATCAAATCAACTTGGACTCATAATGACCCTATAAGACAGAATAGAACAGCCCCCATAGAGTTTCCAAGGAGGGCCTAGTGAACTTGAACTCTGACCTTTTGGTTAGCAGCTGCAGCACTTAACCACTACACCACCAGGGTATCCATTTTCACCACACACACACACACACACACACATACATATATAAAGATAAAGCTGCCCTTAACTTAGTTGCTCAAATAATGAAGATAATATCCAACATTTATTCCAGCTTGTGAATCAGTTATCTGATTTGTCCTAACCACAACCTTGAGAAGTAGACTCCTGTGGGATCCCCAATTTACAAGTAAGGGGTCTCAGAGGAGCTAAGTGACCAGCCTGAGGTATTCCAGACAGGTAACGGTAGATTTGGGACTAGAATCTGAGTTTTTCTACATTCTACAGAATAAATTCTAACACATTTCTGAGTCTGTTTTAAAAAATACAGTTAAGGAATCTTTTTAATTTTTTTTTTAATATCCAAGGTCTGGGATTTAACAGGAAACCCTGGTGGTGTAGTGGTTAAGTGTGGTGTGGTGGTGTAGTGGTTAAGTGGTAGGCCCGCTAACCAAGATGTTGGCAGTTAAAATCCACCAGGCACTCCTTGGAAACTCTTTGGAACGGTTCTACCCTGTCCTATAGGGTCATTGTGAGTGGGAAACTACTCAATGGTAGTGGATTTGGGTTTTTTTTTTTTTGAGGGTTTGGAGTTATCAGACTACCTTCCAAGTCACCCAGAGACAGATAGGCTAGGGGAAGCCAAAACCACATCTCCTCTCCACCAGTAGGTCCTGTGTTTGCATAACAGTGAGTACATATTTATGCCTCCCCGGGGTACACAGCATCTGCTACACAGGCCTGCAGACCTCTCGGGCAGGTGGAGTTCTGTGTGGGTGAGATGAGTGTGGAGAAGATGTGCTATAAATGTTAGCATGATAGTCATCTCTGGCTGTCTAAGAATTAACAAACTTTGGGGCTGGCAGCACCACGGTGCCCGGGCACCTACCCCTGCAGGCACTGTGTTTATGCAGTTGGCATCAGGAATGCTCCAGGTAGTATTTTTGGAAGCATGTGTATGTGTGTGTTTTGTGGGTATGCATACAAATGCATCCACTCACACTGCCAAATCAAAGCTACACTGCCAAGCCTCAAAGAACCAGAGGGAATGAGACAGCTCACCACCTCCTAGGAAAAGGAAGGCAAAATTGCTATATACGTTTACAGTTAGAATGCATCTTCCTGCTGCTTCAAGGAAAAAAATGTCCTCATGGTAATTTAGATGAAACAAAGCAAATCAAACCCCAGCTTTTACACTGTACAGGGAGACTCATTTACATAAGACTCAGAGGTATTGTATAGAAAAAGAATTGGGTTTCTCTTCTCATAAGACAATCAGGTGTAGAAGCCTGGTTATTCCTCTCAGCTGATTCTGGACAACAAGCCAAAGTCTAGATTTTAGGATGACTTAAGTTTGCTCTCCCCTGGTCCATCGGGAGGGCTGACTCTTCACTTCTACTGACTGTCCTGGTATGAGGGATGTTCCCAGCCATTGATCTATTCTATTGTCTTGGAATGAGAACTGTCAGGGAGTGTCTTGCTGGGATAGAAGAACAGGGACAGGGCCCTGGAAGCCAGGCCTGGGGGTCAAGTAGACACCTGAGGTTTTTATCTACCCTGCATCTCCCTTCTGGTAATAGCACTCCAATTTATTGGGGTGATCCTCCATCTCCTTACTCTCAAACTACCTGATTTGGGTTGAGGTGAGCCCACATCTAGCGCTAAGGATGGAGATGTGAATCAGGCCTAACCAACTGGCAGATTCCATTACCATTGCCACAGTCTCAGGGTAGCGAACATGAAGACCAGATCAAGTACCACCTCATCCAGGAATCCTCCCCTGACTCCAAGCCCAGTCCCATGCCTCCTCTGGGCCCTCCCAGCCTCTAGGTGCTGGGGGAGCCCAGTCTGGTGCATCTCTGATGTCCAGTGCCCACCACAAGACCTTGTCCAGAATGGGCGCTGGTGAGTATCTGCTGCTTGCATGGACACTTAGAAGTCCCTGGGGACAGGTGGATAAGACACCGACTCTCCTTGGGGGATGAAGTTTGTCAGGGAAGGCTCCACAGAGAAGGGGGCTTCTGGGTGAGTCCACAGGAAAGCGGATCTCTAGGTCTTCTCAGATGACAAGAGACACTGGGCCACATCTTTGTTTTGGGATTCATGATGCACTAAATGGAGAGCCTGGGTGCTAATGGTTAATGTCTCTGGCTGCTGATCAAAAGATTGAAGGGTCAAGTCTACTCAGAGGTGTCTCAGAAGAAAGGCCTGGTGATCTACTGTTGAAATATCAGTCACTGAGAAGCCCTGTGTAGCACAGTTCTGCTCTGACACACATGGGTCGCCGTAAGTGGGGGTTGGCTTGACATTAACTGATTTGATATACTAAGGAAGGCAGCAATGGGAGTCGTTAAGTGATACATTTCAAATGATTCAAATAAACAAATGAATACTTCTAACAACACAACTGAAAAACAAAAAGCCAAAACCCGAAGACAGGTATGAAAAATGTGCTCCCCAAAACCTTCCATAGTTCCAAACTCTCATTATTCAAGACCAGCAGGGACAGGACGGCAGGTGACTTCTCCTTATGACTAGCATGGTGCTACCATGTGGCAACGGTGCAATTGGACTCACAATGCCCTTGGCCTGTCACTTTGAAAATTCTTGGTACTTTAATTACTTTCCGCTTATCGGGGTGTGTGTGGTCAAGAGTGGATTTATGTTGTTTCCAGTTTTGCATTTAAAATGGGACTTCATTAATAGTTTTACTTAGCACTGCTTCAAACTCAGGTAAATTGTGACACTTCTGGCACACTGCTAGTCTGAATGTGTTTGCGGATGAACACAATTGCCACTCCCCTACCCACGACAAAGGCCTTGCAAACCACCATGTTTACTCTGAGTTGCCTTGTCCACATTCCTCCTCTCTTATGCTGCTTATGGATCCCCAGGAATGGAGGTATGAGGCCAAGATCACTGTATTTGACTGTATGAATCATCTGTTGCATGTCCCAGGGAGCAGCAGCCACGCTGTAGAAGGGACCCAGGCACACACCTTCCAGTGCTCCAATGCAAGCCCTCAGTGTTGAATCCAAGACATCTCTGACTATTTAGTCACTGATTACACGACTGTTTATTATTTGCTATGTGCTAGCTATTGTGGTAGGCCACTGTCCTGAGGGCTTTTTTTCCCACCAGATTCCTTTTCTGACGTGTGCCATCTCACATCAGATATCTATATGGCTTATCTGGTGAATACTAAGCCAACTCCAAGTCTTGTACCTTCTTGAGGAAGAAATCATTTGGTGTTCTACAGCTTTTAAGAGTACCTACCGTGTGCCAGGTACTGTTCTAGGCTCTGAGGACCTAACAGCAAGCAAAATGGTCAAAGATCCCTACTCTTATGGAGCTGACAGATGATAAACAGCATAAATAAGTAAAATATGTCATGGGTCAGTGATTCTATGATGCCAATTTTTTTCACATTTCTGAAATCAGGGTCTGTCTTACTTCAGTGGTATCTTAGCATTGCTCTATAGTTTAACTGGTAGTGTTTTATTCTTTCTTCTTAGTACATAAGCTAATAGCCTACCTTGTTATCAATGACATCTGAACTAAGCAGTAAGCTAAACCCATTGCTACTGAGTCAATTCCAGCTCATAAAGGACAAAGCAAAACTACTCTATAGAGTTTCTGGGGAGCACCTGGTAGATTTGAACTGCTGACATTTTGGTTAGCAACTGCAGCACTTAACCACTGCCCCATCGTGGTTTCCATGTAGTATGTCAGATGGTGCTAATTAACGAGGAGAAAAATCAGTCAGGGAAGCAGTGTCAGGGCTGCAATTCTTTAGACGGTTTTGACAGACGGGAAAAAGGCTTCCAGGAAAAGGTAAATTTGAGCAAAGGCCTAAGAAGGTGAGGGAAAGAGCCTATGGATGTCTAAGGGAAGACCATTTCAGGCAGAAGGAACAGCTCGTACAAAGACCCTGGGAAGCAGCATGTGCATAAAAGTTAGGAGGCTAGTTTAGCTAAAGGAAAATGAGCAAGAGAAAATTCAGAGAGGGAACAGGTTCCATATTATATAGACTTTAAGATCTTTGTATGAATCTTGGTTTTTATTCTGAGTGAATTTAAACAGCAGTATTTGTCTTCTGATGTCCATTTTGCAGATGAGAAAACTGAAGCCGAGAAAGCGTTTAATATGTCCAACACACACACACACACACACACACACACACACACACACACACACACGGAAGTGCTAGAGCCCAGATTCAGAGTCAGATCTGACTCCCAAGGCTGTGGTCTGCCCCGCCCCCATCCAGACAAATGATTGGCACTGGAGTGACAAGAGAGCTAGTTGACTGCCTGGCCAGGGTCAACCCAACTACTGGTGGAAGGAGGCTGGGGTAGAGGAGCCATGGGTAACCGGAGGAACACCTCTGTTAGAGCTCTCTGATGGACTCTCCCCAGTGCTCAGTCCTCCCACTTCACACAAGGAGCACCCCTTTAATGTGGAGTTCTTGAAAGAGCTCTGGATTCAGTGATAATCAGGGCAGCAGCATCACTGTAACCCAACCTAGGTGTTTCTCTCAAGGCTCAGAGGCTTGGGTAGATAGGTGGTACCATTAGCTGCTAGTTTATGTACAGGCAATGTGTTGTGAAACCAACTGTCAGCACTGTCTCATATTTACTGAGTATTAGCATCTCCGACTTGGATGTCAGGAACCCGCAGTACCAGAGCAAATCCTTCCTAGCTTCTTGGGGATTAAGTAGGATGGTATAGGGGGTAGGGAGGGTGGGATTCAAAGGTTGCCAAGATCCCAGTTTTCCCGTTCGTTCTCTCTTTTTTCCTTCCTGGAGCAAAGCTGAGCCTGCCAGTTTGAAGACAAGGCTGCAGCTGTGGGTAGTGGCAGGTAAGACAGGCTGACCATTCTGGAATGTCTCCACTACCTAGGAGGTTCACTTTACCCACCTTGTTTTCCAATGTGACTTTGCGACTCCTCCCGTTGAATGGTAGAATCGTTTCTGCACTACTTAGGTATGAGCTGGCCTCGTGGCTCACTTTGGCTAAGAGACAGTGGCAGAAGTAACGATGCGCCAGCTCTAAGCACAGACCTGAATGGAGCCTTGTGTGCAACCTCTGTCATCCCGTGAAACCAAATCTGGTCTAGCCCAGTTGTCCCAGCTCTCGTTGCAGACCAGTTCATAGCCGTCTGTCCCCCAAACATGGCAGGTAGTCCAGAGCAGGTGGGCAGAGCCACCTACTTGGTTTACAGCTAACCTCAGACACACAAGTGAGCCCTGCTGGGCCCAGAACACTTGCCCAGGTGACCTGTGGTCTCCTGAGCAATATTATTGTTACCTGTTGTCCAGTTGACTCTTGACTTGTGAGGACCACGTTCAACAGAACAATGTACTGCCTGGTTCTGCACCGTCTCATTATGTATATCAGATTGGACCACTGTGATCCTTGGGTTTTCACAGCCTGATCTTCGAAAGTAGATTCCCAGGCCTTTCTTCCTAACCCATCTTAGTCTGGAAACTGCTGAAAACTGTTCAACATCATAACAACACACAAATCTCCACGGACAGACTGCTGGTGCCTGAATGTGAGGTCCAGTGACTGGGAGTCCAACTGGGTATCCCACATGGAAGGCAAAAATTCTACCACTGAACCACCAATGCCCTCTCTCATGAGCAAGAGTATACGAATAATTTATAAAGATCAGCACAAAGCTGGTTCCTATGAGTTAGAGGTTAAAGATGTCGCAAATACCCAGTTTTTCCAAACTGCTGTACCACACCACCGTCTCTGACATCACGTCTTCCCCATCCCCTCAGGACTCTCTTCTGTGTTTGGGTTCCATAATTTGATGCAACATCTCCCAGAAGTCACAACTCAAGATCAGGATCAACCTGGAAATAACAGAAACAAGTCAGAACACAGTTCCTTGATCGGGACTTCTTCTCACTCTCTGCTGCCAGGCCTTGCTGGTGTCTTGCAGCCAACAGACCCTGCTGAGGGCCTTCTTGGGCAAGTGTTATACTTCTCAGTCCCGGGAGTCAGCAAGCCATCTCATACCGGTCTCCTGTGTCCTGCTGCTTTGTACCACAGTCTCTTGCTGTTTTCTATATTACAGCAGCCCTCTCTATCTCTCCCTTTGAGCCTACTGGGATGACAAAACTAACCAACCTCCTCATTAGGGTTCCATATGGTTATCTGCATGGTCCTAAAGGTTGGCAGTTCAAATCCACAGAGTATTCCTTGGAAACTCTATGGGGCAGTTCTACCCTGACCTCTAGGGTCACCATGAGTTGGACCTGACTTGATGGCAGTAGGTTTGGTTTTTTTTTTTTTTTTTTTTTGGCTTTTACCCCCATAATGGAAACTCTGGTGGCATAGTGGTTAAGTGCTATGGCTGCTAACTACAAGGTCAGCACTTCAAATCAGCCAGGTGCTCCTTGGAAACTCTATGGGGGCAGTTCCAGTCTGTCTACAGGGTTGCTATGAATCAGAATTGACTCAACAGCAGTGGGTTTAGTTTTGGACCCCCCATAAAGGGTACCATTCACCTTATTTACATTATTAGCAAGCTATCCAATCTCTTTGGTGGACTGCAAGCATAGTCCCAGTCTGTCATTTGTTGAAAGTTACAAAGCCACAGCATGAAACATTATGTAAAAATGATCCATTGCTCCACAAAGAGTAAGTTTTAGTCATTGAGTTCAGGGTGTTTGCTGCACGGCAGTAACTGTGTGACACACCTGTATTCCGAAGTTGTTCTCTAGGGAGGCACCAGTGTGATTTAGAATATAAGATCCTTTTGCCCTTTTGGCAATCAGGAAAAAATAGAGACTTCCTAGAACCTCTGAAGCAATGAATGTCAGGATATTTGGATATTGGTATAACCAAATAACTCTATCCTATAAGGTTGCTATGAGTCAAAATTGACTCAATGACAATGAGTTTCTTTTTATTTTTCTTTTATGGTAACAGGATAAAAACATCAGGGGCAGCACATAAGACACAAAGTTTATGCACATATTTTTCCCCAACATTGGAGACATGCATGTAAGCAAACAAATTAATATTCCCAGTATAATGGACTCACACTCGTTCATGAACTAATCCCCATCCTCGCTGAAATAGTAGAAAGTATATCCTTGCATTGGCTTGCTAACGAACATTGAGAAACAGCCAGTTTTGCCCTTGCCCATTTTTCACTGAGACCTCTCCTGACACAGCACAGACTTGTGGTGGAAACTTCCTGAGTGAAGAAGAGCACAGCTGTTGAAAGACAAAAAATGATAGAGAAGATTTCTCAAGTTTATCAAGAAACTTGGTGAACAACTTTGCCAAAAGGAGCAGCACTGGCAACAAAATTTATGTATCATTTCACAGTTTTCTTCACTTTCTCCTTGAGGTAGGTCTTAGCATTATTCCCATTTCATAGATAAAGAAACTGAGGTGCACAAAAGTGAGGTGCACCAGGTCACCCTAGTGACAGGCAGAGGGGAGACTGGAAGATTCATCTCCCGCCTTTACAGCACACACTCTATAGTTTGCTGATGGGTCCTAAAAAGACTAAATCAGCCTGAAATATTGTATTCCATAAACTCGGGGGCAGGTACATGGGTGTTCATTATGTTGTTTTTCCCTTTTTGTATGTACAAAATTATGGGACAAAGAACTTAGTTTTGCCCTTTAACTGGTTTCTGAAAATCTTTGTTGTTGTTAGGTGGGATTTTAGTCATCCAGTGTTGTGTTGCTATTACAGAAATACTACCAGTGGATGGCGTAAGCAAAGAGAAGTTTATTCTCTCACAGTCCAGTAGGCTAGATGTCTCAAGTCAGGGCACCAGGTTCAGCGGAAGACTTTCTCTCTCTGTCATCTCTGGGGGAAGACCCTTGTCATCAGTTTTCCCTTGGACTGGGAGCATCTCAGAACAGGAACCTCGGATCGAAAGGACGAGCTCTGCTCCCAGAACTGCTTTCTTGGTGGTACGAAGTCTGCATGTCTCTCTGCCCACTTCTGTCTTGCAACTCTCAAAAGAAATTGGCTTAAGATACTATCCAATCTTGTAGACCTCGTCAACGTCAGTGCTACATCTGCTAACTAAAAGTTCAAATCTGTCAGGTGCTCCTTGGAAATCCTATGGGGCAGTTCTCCTGTTCCACAGCATCACTATGAGTCAGAGTCAACTCAATGGCAGTGAGTTTGGTTTGTTTTTCTGGTAATCCGTCTTATGAAATCATGGCTGATGGAATTTACAACACATAGGAAACTCCCGATAAATGACAGAATGGTGGACAATCACGCAATTCTGGGAATCATGGGCCAGCCAAATTGATACACACACTTTTTGGGGGAGCATAATTCAATCCATGGCAGGTGCCATACAGTCAGTCCAACTCACAGTGACCCTATTACAACTGAACAAAACGCTGGTCCTGTGCCATCCTCACAATTGTTCTGTGCTTGATCTTCTTGTTGTAGCCTCTGTCAGGACATTTTGCTGTAGATCTTCCTCTTTTCCACTGACCGTTTCCTTCACCAAGCCTGATGTTCTTCTTCAGGGACTAGTCCATCCTGATAACATGCCCAAAGTATGTGCGATTAAGTCTCCTCCTTGCTTCTAAGGAACATTCTGGCTGTATTTCTTCCAAGAGACATCATTCCTCTTCAATTTGTCATTCTTGGTATAGTAGACCCTATGATCAACCAATACAGAATAGTCAATACCAGTCCATTTCAGCTCACTAACGCCTAGAATGTCAGTATTTACGTATTCCACTTCATTTTTGATGACTTCCAGTTTTCTTAGATTCATACTTCGTACGTTCTGTGTTCCTGTCATTAATGGAGACTTGTGGCTGTTTCATCTCATCTTGAGTCATACCAAATCCGCAAATGAAGGTCCTGAAAGGCTGACTCCATCCACATCATTAAAGATGACTCTACTTTGAGGAGGCAGCTCTTCCTCAGTCATCTTTTGAGTGTCTTCCAACCTGGGAGGCTCTTCTTTCAGCTCTGTATCAGACAGTGCTTTGCTGCTCTTCATAGGGTTTTCACTGGTTAAGTAGACTGCCAGGTCTTTCTTCCTAGTCTTAGTCTGGAAACTCAGAAACGTGTCCATCACAGATGACATGCCAGTGGCATAGCTTCCAGCATTGCAGCAACACACAAGCCACCACAGTAAAATAAAATGACGGATGCATGGGGTTCTGAAAACAGCCTGAGCAATTTTGGTGTTCTTTGTCTTTCTAAAATAGCCAGGTAAGTAGAGGGTACATGGGCCCTGGAAAACTAACTTAGGGAAGGGAGAGGCCTAATGTAATCATGCATATTAACTGATTGCATAGATCGTAAATATATATTAAGGCCCAAGTCATGTGTATTCATTACGATCCCAATTACCAGGAGAGCTGGGACTTTGGAGTCCTCTCTTTTGGGGTCTCCTGTGTTGGTGACAACATCTATGCAAGGGCGAGGGTGTGGCTCCATCACTGGGGACAATGGAAGCCTTGTGGTGATGCACTTCTTCCAGTCCTTGCCAGATGTATCTCTACACTTGTATCCTTTCTGATCGTAATAAACGGGTAAGTGTAAATGCAGGTAATCATTTCCATAAGTTCTGAGAGTCATTCTAGCAAACTATCAAATCTGCCAGAAAGACTGGTGTTTGCAGAGGCTGGAAGGACAGTCCTGGCTTGTGGGACCCAGCTCTGGGTGATTAGAGTCAGAATGATGAAGTGGGAAAGTGGGGATACGAGTTGTCTTCATACTTTGGAAATCCTGGTGACATAGTGATAAAGTGCTATGGCTGCTAACCAGAAAGTTGGCAGTTCAAATCCACCAGGCTGTCTTTGGAAACGCTATGGGGCAGTTCTACTCTGTCCTGCAGGATCATCATGAGTCAGAATTGACTCGATGGCAGTGAGTTTGGCATGTTTTGTCGTATTTTGGAAATTAACCTTATGTCAACTGTTGTTCATACAGAAATATTTTACCATAATTTTCTTTACAGAAATGGAAAACACTTGATTTGCGTTGTTCACCAAACCAGAGATCCTGCACTTCAGAGCTCCAGTGTATTCTTTATGATCATCTTTGTGCTGCAACATAAAAGGCAAGGAAAACACCAAGAAGAGTGAAGGAAAAAGCAAATGTGAACAACCCTGGCAAGACTTGGTTCAGCTGGCCACGTTTGCTACAGGTCCCCTTAGGTTTGGGGTACCTGAGGAGCCCACTGCTAAGGCTCTAGTGAATGGCACATTACCTCTCTTAGATCTTCCGGGTGGGTACTGATTTCCAATGTTTTGTTTTTCTTTGAAAAGTAGTTTCCAGCTCGAGAGGAAAAGGTTTTTGACAGCCTTTGTCAGTGCCCAGCGTGAGGCCTCTTACTTACACTTCAGCGCGCACTGGCCTATCCAAATGTTAGTGTCCGTCTGCCCACTCGAGGGCTTTTTCTTGCTGTTGGACGTGCTCTTGAATTATCACCACTGCGAGCAACCCCTAACCAACAACAAGAGAGGTGGGGTATAGACAGGGCAACTCCCTTACCCCTCCGGCAGGATAACTCTGAGCTGTGTTCCCCCTCCACTGGCTGCCTTCCTCACGTCTCACTCACGTACTCTCTCACAGTGTGTCTTGCATCACCTACCAAGTAAAAGACTTGCCCTTGAGTCCTTGTCTCAGGACCTGCTTCTGAGGAAACTCAAGCTAAGACAGAGGACTATTTTAAAATTCTGCACAGGCTACTCTGAGACTCTCCCTGTCAGCCCTCTCTCCAAGCTGCAATCCCCTTCAACAGACCATCAGAGTCCCTGGTTAACATGCTCAACCACCCATTGAAAGGACAGAGGTTCAAGTCCATGCGGAGGTGCCTCAGAAGACAGTCCTGACAATCTGCCTCTGAAAAATCAGCCACCGAAAATCCTACAGAGCACAGCTCTACTCTGATGGACATGGGTCATCACAAATCAGTGTCAACTCAATGGCAATTGTGTCTTTTTTTCAGTGAACCATTAAAAAGCCCCAGAATGCCAACCATTCTGCAAAGGAGGTAATGGGAAGTACACGACTTCAGAGTCAGTCTGTCTGGGACAGCCAAGTCACTGCCAATAAGCTTTCGGACCTCAGCTTTCTCATTTACAAAGAAAGGAGCCCTACTTTCCCCAGTACTGGTGTGAAGACTCAATGACAGATACATACACAACTTAATTTATGATATAAAATATGTCAGCAAGCATGACCTTAATACACATGTCACAAAATCTTTGTCAGCCTTGATTATGATTTACTTCTATGTAGGTCAAACAGCAAGTAAGTGTCTAGAAAGTACAAATTCATGACTATTTATTAAACTCCTCTTCCCTTGGGCTGGGATGATGTACCAGAATTATAAATTAGAAGGGTTCTTTGTCCCTATTTAGCTGGAGGAGAGACATGTAAGATAATTGTTGCCATTGCTCACTGTTGGCAGGTTGGCCCTCTGGTCTCAGAGATCCCATCTACAATAGGATGGGACTGGTTGTGTTCCACAGGGTTCTTACTGGTTAATTTTTGGAAGTGGATTGCCAGGCCTTTCTTCCTAGACCACCTTAGTCTGGAAGCTCTTCGGAAACCTGTTCAGCATCAGCAGCATGCAGGCCTCCACTGACCGACGGGTAGGGGCTGCTCTTGAGCACATTTAGCTGGAAACTGAACCTGGGTCTCCTGCATGGAAGGTGGAAATTTTGCATCAATGCCTCAAACAACTTAAAGTACGGTAAAAAGTCCTCTAAGAGAGGCCCGCGGCTGGCAGTTGTGGGTTTGGGCTGCTCCTCACCCCAGCCTCCAGTTCCAAGACCCTAATTTCCCTGGAGATGCTGCCCTGCTCCCTTCTAGTCCCTCTGACTCCACGAGTGGCTACAGGACTCAGACTGGGCCAATCAGAGCTGTCGGTTCTCAGCCACAGGGGATCAGCACGCGATGCAAGCCAAACCAGACACTCAGTTCTGGGACCTTTGGGAAAGTGTAGCCTTCTGCTAGATCAAAGGAAAGAGCTTCAAAAGGTTTCTGGGGGCTGCATAAAAGAGAAGCCTACACAAAAGAAGGCAGAGCCAGTAGGTGGTGAGAAGCAGGGTCCTGGGGGAACAGCTTAACCCTTTGTGTTAAAAGGCATGTCTACTACGGGGACTCACCTGCAACATGAGGCAATAAAACCCCTTGCCCTGTGTTTTTTCCTAAGTCCCTCTCATGTACTGAATTACGTCCCCCAAAATTTTGTGTAGTGATTTGGCTGTACCATGATTCCTGATACAGTGTGATATTCCCTGGTGTTGTACATTTTGCCTCTGTAATACTAATGAGTTAGGATGGGCTTCAGTGGTGTTGGTGGGACAGGACCGGATGTGTAAAATTATGTTGTGCCTTCAGGCAATCTCTTGGGGTATAAAGGAAAGGGAAGCCAGCAGAGACTTGGGGACTTCCAACCATCAGGAAAGAAACAGTGCTGGGAGCAGAGTGCATCCTTTGGATTCAGGATCCTTGTACTGCAGTAGCTCCCAGTCCAGGGGAGGACTGACAAGGACCTTCCTCCAGAGCCAACAGAGAAAGACTTCCCCCAGAGATGAAGACACCCAGAATTTAGACTTTTAACCTGCTTTTCTATGAGGAAATAAACTTCTCTTTGATACAGTCATCCACTTAAGATATTTCTGTTATAGCAGGACTAAATGACTAAGACAGACTCATTGAGATGGTTTCTGCCATTGGCCATCAGGAGTCACACGTTATGTAAGGTCTGTACAAGACAGAGGAGGCATGGGGAAAGAGTCAGTCCCTGCATGAAATGTGTGATGGAACCGATTCCTTCATGAGGGGTCTAGCCTTGTTCTTTGGAAAAATAGCTTGAGAGATTTTTTTCCCAAGGTCCTGAGGGGTTACCTTTGTCCTAGGTTTCTATCCCCAAGGGTCTTTTATTTTTGTCCAGGGTGGCATTTACTGGGCAAACTGTAAATAACTCATAGTTTGATATTTCTCTGTCTGGCCCTGTAGTGTAGGCTGCCCTGTGACTGGCTAATTTACACAGCTTGCAAGCATTGATTGGTCAATATATAGTCAAACCTGTAAAAGACGGAGCCTGTGTAAGGTGGAAACCTGTTGAGAAGAACTCACTGGATATTTATGAGATAGAATTCTTTTTTTTAAAATTATGATAGAATGAAAATGTACAAGGCAGAATTCTTAATAGTGATAAAAACGTGGTAAGCACCCTGTTGAAGGTGCTAAACTTGTGAGACCTGGAAGAACAATGTTGTCCTGTGGAGTTCAGCTCTCACAGGTTTCTCGTTATAGACTGTGCATGTAAAGTGACTGTGGTCCACCAAGGAGACTAGTCAATTCATGCACCTGGTGGGAAAGTCATACCTTGAAAATAACAATGAGTTTGCTTATATATGCTGCCAACCCTGCAGAGATTTCAGAAGAAAAAAGAAGCAGAAAGGAGAAAGGACAAGAGAGGCAAGTAGTGAGAAGAAACAGAGGCAGAGGAAGTGAGAAACCTCCTACAAGAGTTGTAATGTAGGTCAAAAGCTGTTACACTGAAGATAGCAAGGGGCCCAGAAGGGATTCTGCAGTAGAGCTGGCTGTGACAGGCCTGGAAAGGGCCCAGTGGCATGACCAGCAGCAACAGGCTTTGAGGGGGCTCTCCAGTGGCCTTGGTGGTGATGGCAGAAACCTGCTGCTAGGAATGTAGCTAAGAGAGCTCTAAAAGCTGCCACGCTGGCTGTGAGCTGGGTCAGTTAGCAGGGCAGCCTAAGGCATGGCCAAGAGGAGGCCTGCATGGCTTAGAGGAAGCAGACACAACTAGGAGGCCTGTCCCGAGGGGTCAGCAGGAGGCCTCACTTGAGGAGGCTGAGAGAAGGGTCTGCTTGCTTGCAAGGCTGAAAGGAGCTGAGATTGCTGTCCTGCGCTAAAGAAAGCAGGGATGTGCTCTTCACTTCAGGACAGTCTTCTAGACTTTGCCTGAATGCTTCCTGATCCTAATCCCAAATCACATCATGTTACTTCTTTAATAAACCATGTAAGCATTAAGCACGGTCTGTGAATTTTGTGTGGCCGTTGGAATGAATTGTCAAACCCAGCAGACAAATAGAGAGTACTGAGGAAATGACAACTGGTGCTAAAAATGGTAAAAGTTTAGGAGAGTGTCTGACCTCCACTTCATAAGCTCACAGAAGGTCAGCCAGATCTTCTTTGAGGAAGGGGACCTCCAGTATGGGTTTTGAGGGTGAGTACAAAGCTTGTTCTTTGGCCATCACGGCAAGTTAGGGCATCTGAGGCACAGGAAATAACAGGGACAAAGGTTTGGAGGTTGGAAATGTATGGGAAGGAAGACGATGAAGCAGGGACATTTAAGGGGCTAGGTCATAAAGGGTTGAATGCCAGGCTGGGCTTTTCTCCAGTGGGGGCTCGTGTACAGTAAGCAAAAGAGAGGGCTGGTCAGGCCTGCCTGGAGCCGCAAAGACTTAATGAACTATCTGTTGGAGAAAGTGCCCTCCCTACTGGGGCTCATACCATAAGGCTTTAATATTCTCAGATTTCAGTTGGGAACATCCCAAGGCTAAGGCGTGAGGTGGCCTGGACAAGGTAATTTTCTGATCCATCATCATAGCCAAATGTAATTAAATACATGTCTAGAACTCCCAGGAAGGATACAGGGTCTGGAGCAAAGAAGCTGCCTGAGGCCACACAGCCTGAGATGACCTCAGCTCCACTTGACTCTAAGCGTGCTCTCTGCCACCCTGCAGCTTAGAAGAAACATAAACGCTAGGGACCTACATGGACCCGCAGAGTCAGACTCTGTATTTTAACAAATCCCCAGGTGACCTGGATGCACGTCAGAGGCTGAAAAGAACTGATCTCCACATGCTGCAGAAAGCTAGCCAAACAAAAAAGTGGAAGAAAAATGTCAAAACACTAACTTTGATTGGGTTGAAATAGGGAAATTATAAAGGGTTATTTTTCTCTTTTCTGCATTTTCCAAAATGTGGTTTTATTACTTTCATAATAAAAAAAGTAAACACTTAAAACTTCAGAGAATATGGAACACAAAATTACACTATGTTATAAAGCTAGCAAATTATGAAATGGCTATTTGCATTTAAAAACAGGTCCAACTTTCAGTCTGTTATTGCTTTGTTTTAATTGTTCTTTTTTTTCTTTCCTTTTTATAGTACTGCAAAGCCAGAAGCTTTTGAAGGCAGGCCTGGGCCTCTTCTTCTTGGAAATGGCCAATGCAGAAGACCGTATCTTCTTTCCTACGAAGACAGCTCATTATAATTTAATGAAATTAAAGGCAATCAGCAATGTGAGCATTAAGTGTGACTAGGACTGCATTAGGCAGAGGTCTCAATTTTAAATGGTGGAAAAGCATACTTACACTGACTTTAAGCCAAATGAGGGCAATTGCTGGTCCCAACAGAAAAGTGCAGTGAAGGTTTAGACTCCGGAATAACTGGATCTAAGGTCTCAAATGACATCATTGAGAAGTTCCCTCTCTGAATCTCATCACTTTCCTCTGAAGGGCTGCAAGCTCAGCCAGGCCATCTGCTGGTGCTGCTGGTACCGCTGTGGCAGCTCCAGATTCCTTCCTGTCCAACTTAGAAGCCCCTGCAGAAAGAAAGCTTGCCTACAAAAGTCCCAGAGTTGAATCTCATTGGGCAGACTTAGGTCACATGTATATTTTGACCAGTCGTTGAAGTGCTGGGGGGGAATGGAATGCTGATTGGCCAGTGTCATGGGCCTACCTTCAACTTATCCCTACCTGAGCCACATGAAGAATGGGAAAAGTGGGTTTCCAAAAAAATCGAGAAGCCGAGGGTATGAAGCTTGGTGGGAAATAACAATAGCAGTTTATTGCAGACCTTCTGTTCCAAGTTTTCATGGCACCCTGCTATTTATTTGCCTTTGTAACATATTCTGGTTTTTACAAATTACATGTTGATATGGAAACCCTGCTTGCATAGTGGTTAAGTGCTGCTAAACAAAAGTTTGATTCCAGTTTGAATCCACCAGGCGCTCCTTGGAAACTCTATGAGGTGCTTCTACTCTGTCCTATGAGGTCTCTATGAGTTGGAGTTGAACTGACCGCAGAAGGTTTGGGGTTTTGTTTGTTTATTTGTTTTTTGGTATGACTGATAACTTGATTGATGTCTGTCTTTCTAACTAGACTGAAACTCTAAGGGAAGAGATTATGTGTGTTCAAAGATAATACTGTCTGTGATCCCTGGCACATAGTAGCTGTTCATTAAATACTTACTAATGAATGGGCTTGATCCAACTACTTTAATAACAGCTGTGTTTGCTCACAGTGTCAGAGATGATTGTGGAATGCTGGCAATCAAGCTTTAGAATTAGATTTAGCTGTTGACACAGCCAAAACCTCTGTCCCCACTGTGCCCTGGAATAATCTGTGTCAGGGAAATACTGCTTTGTGGATCCAGGGATATCTGCCACATGGCTGATGGCAACTGGAGCCTGTTGTCAGATAGTAGAGACCAGGGGGGCAGGTTGACAGCTGAACGGGAGGAGGAGAATTTGAATTCTGCTACACTGTACCTCCTGACATCTGCAAAGAAGAGTAGCTCCAGCCTCACAGTTTCTCCGTATTGTACAGGACCTCTATTGTCAGGTCCTGAGAACCCTAATGACCTGGGTGGGGTTCTGGAGATTGGGCTAGAAAGTTTGGTCTCCTAACAGGCAGCAAACTGGGCACCCCTTCCCCCAAAGCAAATGAGGATGCAACCTTTTTGGCAGCAATGGCAGAAAAGTTTTATTAAGTAAAAGTATGTTCCAAAGATGGAACACGTCAGTCTCCGTGACTCGAGAAAGACCCTGCACAGATTTGAGGGGTCCTTTTCAATGGCAAAAGCAGGGGCACATAAATGGTAAGGGAGGTAGTGACTTGGTCCTTGGTTCCATGTCCTTGGCCGTATGACGGGTCCCCTCCCAGAGAGTGTGATAATGATATGGAGATAGGATGGAAATAAGGGCTAGATCACCTCTAGGTCGACCCTCTGTACCTGTGGTCACATCTCAGGCAACCAGGAGAGTTGCTCTGTACTTACCACAACTGTCAGGAAGGAACCGTCTTAAATCTGTCGTTACCCTTCGCAAGCCTCAGTGGTGGAGACCGATTTCCTAGCTAACCTCATCAGTATGATCACATACCACCACCACCCCTTTTTTTAGGAAAGAGACTGATTTTCAGAGTGGCCCACAAAGTTTCACAGCTCCTTTCCAATAAAACCAGTACTCAAACTTGAGCCTTCCAGACCTGGGTTCAAATCCAAGCTCTTCTACCTTCAATAAGTCTTTTTACCTCCAGAACCCTATCTATGGCAAAGTTATCCTCAGTGTTATGAGATGGTATGAGCTCTTGTGAAGGATGGGAATGTCCTGGATATATAATGGGGATTTGCTCTCCCCTCCTTTTGGGTTCCACTCAACTAAGTTTTATCTTCCAAGTCTCTCCAAGTACCAAGACAGAGAAGAGTTGCCCAAGAGCCTTGGTGTAAACTAAGCTAATGTGGGAATACTACCAGTGTTAGTAGCTGGGACTTGACCAGGGTCATTTAGACTGCTGAATTCCATTCCCTGTCCCAACGGGATCTACAGACTTACATTCCTTTACCTGTCTCCGAGGTAGTAAATTGACCAACCTTCAGGGAAGTAATGAATTTACACTGTCCAGTAAGATGCAAGAGAATCTTGTGACTCCCTGTTCTATACTGTGACAAGGTTTGACATTTTCCAGATGCAAATCCCTTTATAATCTGGCTATAGAAGTTGCTGGAATTGTAACCTAAGTGAGACAGTTGTTGGAGAAGTTATTTTCAGTGTCTCCCAGGCCTGCATGCTTGCCTGCTAATACAGCATTGAGTATTTTCCCCCTTCTCTGAATTTTGAGTGTCAGTGGCAGGTGGAACAAACTTCTTTTGGTTCAGTAGCACCAGCCTATATTCTCTGGGCTCAACTATGAAACTGAATTCATGCATGATGCTGTTGTTGATGTAAGTTTCCATTTAGTCGATTCGGACTCATGACAAGTCCATGTGCTATAGAGTACAATTGCTCCATAGGAGTTTCTTGACTATAATCTTAACGGATGCTGGTTACCAGGTATTTTTTTCCCCACAGTACCGCTGGATGGGCTTGAACTGCCGGCCTTTAGGTTAGCAGTTGCCATGTGATGGATTGCTTTTTGTGACCTTTATGGCCATAGTCTTGTTATTCCCACCCAACTAATTGTGTGGGACTGGGTGAATAAGCTATTTGTGGCCCACCCAGGGGATTAGTCAGATTTGCCATTCTGATGGGCTTGAAATGAGCCATCCCAGAGGTGAGAAAGACAAGATCTCACAACCACTAGGGAAGGAGGGCCAAGAGTGGAGTGTGTCCTGAGGACTCGGGGTCTTTATGCTGAGAAGATCCTGGAACCAGGAGATGAAGAGAGAGAAAGCTGTAACACTGAAGAGGGCAAGAAGTGGTGGCAAAGATAACGGTGGCAGGAGAAACTGCAGCCGATGCTGAGCACCTTTGGGTAGAGCCTTGTTGGCAGGGTGAGTTGCCTCTGGGTACATAACAGCAGAGCTAAAAGAGCTTTGGAACACTTGCCTGAGCAGCGCTGAGGCTGAAGGGCCAGGGAAAGGCATGCCAGCAGTGTAGCTGGGAACAGGGTGTCCTGATGGAAGAACTGTACCCTGGGTGTTCCTGAGCCTGAATTGTAACTTGTTATTGTCCTAATAAACCCTGTAATCATTAGTATTGTCTGCATGGCTTTTGCAATGAATTATTAAACCCAGAAGAGAAGTACAGAGTGCCACAGGAGGAACAGTTGGTGTTAAAATTCGTAAGGTGGGTGGAGAGAGCAGGCCTGTCTGACCGCCACCTAATAGGAATCAGCCTTGGGCTGTTGATGTGCATCCTTCTTCCCTCTTTGTGGAATTAGAAGAGGTCAGAAGACAGGGCCAGGCTGCTCTTACAGCAGTCAGTTAACACTCAGGTGGATAGAGGCCTGAGAAATAACCTGCCCCAGAGCAGCACCAGCCTGTCCTATCCATGAATTCCCACAGCAGTCCAGAAACTAGTCTTGTTTGGTTCCCTAGGTGACAATGTAGGTGACAAGAGATAAGATACACTTTAGGTAAGTGTAGGCCTAAGGGCCCAGGCCCCATAGCAGTCAAAGTCTCTTGTAACAGCCCCATACACAAAGTTTCCCGGTTGCCTCCTTGGGTCACGCTTAAGGACGGGACTCAGTGCACTCAGGAAAGCTTCACATTAAGGGGATTCCCATCAAGCACTTACAATCCACTCACAGTCCTTTAGGTTCACATGCAGTGTACCAATCAGGGGTCATTTTTAACATCACCAATGTTGCCTGGCAACACAGTCTACATTCCACCTTTATCAGGTTTTTAGGGTTAACTCAAGGTCAAATTTATTCTTAAGAGAAAGAGTTTTGTTAACCCTTCGTCTGCAAATATTTACTGTTGGTCTGCCCACTCCAGACCTGAGTGCATGCACACGTGTATATAATGGTTCTTTTTTGAATTTTGACTTTTTCCCACAATCCGTAGACTTTCGTTATTTCAGGGAAAGAATGATAAACAGAAAGACAGAGGGGAAAACCAAACCCTTCTAAGTTTCAAAAACCTAAAATTTGGAAAAGAAAAAACCTAACATTTTGTGTCTCAAATGCTGAAAGTGTTGAAAGCTAAGGCTTTTTCATTATAAAAGTCAAGACTTTCAAGTTTCAAATATTGGTAACTTTGAATTCCAAGACCAGAATTTCTAAGTTGCAAACACTGTTTTTGATTTTCCAGAGGCTGGTCTTTCGGGGGAAACCCTACAACTGCTCACCAAAAGATCAGCATTTCAAATCTACCAGGCGCTTCTTGATAACTCTATGGGGCAGCTCTGCTCTGTCCTGTAGGGTCTCTATGTGTTGAAATCAACTTGATAGCAACAGGTTTGTTTGTTTGTTTTGGGGGTTTTAACACTTGAAGCCCTGAGTCAGAGTATAAGTTTATATCTTAATCAGTAGATTTTGGGCAAGCTGGTGAAGATTCAGGTGTCCTGGGCCTCAGAAGGTTGAAAGATTCTCGGACAGAGTGACCCTAATAGGAGTGAAGGCCAGATGGATCTGACAAGGGGTTCTGGCTTTCAGTGTCGGCATCATGAGGACCACTGCCCCAAGCAGCAAGAAGGATGTCATCTGTGCCTGGAGACTTTTCTCAGCTCTATCTGAGGCACCCTGTGTACACACCTCTCTCCTGCCCTCTGTTGCAGGGAGGAAACCTCAGGTTCTGCTCAATGCAACTCATGGCAGCCAATAAATGAGAGACAGAGGTGGGAGAGTAGAAAGGAGTCTTTATTTCATTGTGCAAGGAAAAGAACAGTCAGGGCTGCCACTGCCAAGACTACCAGTAAATGGAAGGGGAAGGAGAAGTTCACGTAAGTTATACCAAAGACATTCTTAATCATGCTGCATCGGCACAATGGAGTTTATAGGTAGCAATATGAATTGCGTATGCAGAAACTGTCAGTTAAACTCCATTCAGAACTGGAAAAGTCACCATGTATGAGTCACTATGTATGTATGGACTAAAAAGTTATCTTAAATGTCAACATGGTACCTAAAGCAGTTTCTATCAATTTTCTCTAGTTTGGGGCAGCAGTTAAGGAGAAGAGAACCAGAATTTTAACGTAAAGCTACGGAGCATTCCAAGCAAAGGAACCAGGATTTTAACGTAAAGCTATGGGTGCTAAGTGAGTTGCTTGAGGCAGTGGAATTTTCTGCAGCCTATGGACCTTTGTCTTAACTCGACCTGAGGTGGAGAGGGTGTCTAGGGTCTGGAAAGGTGCTGGTGGCCTTGGAGAAGCCTGTGACCGGTGCTTGGTTGGTTCTGAACAGAGCCCACCTGAGATCTCCCCACCAAATGGAGTAGTGGGGAGGTCTACACCCACTCTTCTGGAAGTCCACACTCCCTGAATACGAGAACTAATGAGCCTGACTGCCAACTGAGAAGCTGATGGTAGAGTTGGTATTGTCCTAATCAGAGATTTAATTTTGAATTGTGTCTTAAAGGACTTGGGGTTTGGAGTCAGAGTCATAAGGGTTCAAATCTCCATTTTCCTATGTGATCCAGGACGGGATCATTTGTTCATTCAGTAAATGTCTTTGAATGCTAACCTCTCTGAGCACAGCTTATTGGAGCAGACTGGGATTCCCAGTTCAGCTACAATGAGTTATTGCATGTTTCTATGCCTCAGTTTCCTCATCTATGAAATGGACACAAAGACAATACTCACTTCTTAGGGTACCTCTGAAGATAAAAAGAATTAAGACATGTAAAGAACTAACAAAAGTGTCCGGTATCTAAAAGACATTGTCATTGAGTCAACTCCAATGCATGATGACTTGATGTCTGTCAGAATAGAACTGTGCTCCATAGGATTTTCACTGGATGAGTTTTCAGAAGTAGATCCCCAGGTCTTTCCTCATAGGCACCTCTGGGTGAACTCAAACCTCCAACCTTCTGATTTACATCCAAGCATATCAAGCATATGTACCTCCCAGGGACTCCAGCATCTAGGAAGTACCCCATAAATGGTATGCACTGTCATTGTGTGTTAGATATTTTTCTATGCATTGGGATGTAGATGTGAACAAAACAAATAATTCATCCTCGTGGAGCTTAAGTTATAACGCTGGAGACAGATAATAAGAAAACAGACACAAATTCAGTACTTTTCTTTGGAAGAAAGGTAAAGCAGGATTAAGATAAAGCAATTCCTTTCTGAAATCTGGCCCCTGTGACGTAGGTAATGGTATCTCTGCAAGTGAGAGTGTGCATTGCAGGCCTGGAATGTAGTCAGTATACAGTACCACGTGTGCCTTCTCTCTCTTTGCCTGCTTTCCTGTGCTGCTATCCAAATGGCCACCTGAGACTCCTTCCTTCCTAGACAGGGAGCCTTGGACCATAAAGCAACAGGAGAATAAATAGAATCTCAGAAACAAAAGAAGTTCCCAGAAATACCATTCCCACCAACCAGATGTTCTCATGTGTTTCTCAAACAGATCAGCGTCCTAGCAACTGGAAAAGTGAGAAAATGGTCTGCTTCTCTCTGAGAACAGAAGGGACAAAAAACATTTATTTAAGTTCAACCTTCTGGTAAAGCAGAGAATGCATTTGGTGCTGAAAGTATTCAGCTCAAATCTACCCCTTCATTGCGTTCCTATTTATTGGGCCGCCTCTGTCTTCAAGAGCCCTCAATGACTCCCACTTGTCCTTTGGAGCAAATATAATGGCATTCCTGATTTTCTCCACCAATCCCGTTCCCTTGCTTCCTCCCTGTGGTACAGTGAATTACTTGATATGGCCCATCTAGCCATAATTTTTCTAACACTCATCAAATAACAGGGTGTGGCTATGCAAATGAGGTGTATGTGGCCTACCAAGGGGATTAGATAGCTTGCTAATAATATAAATGAGGTGCATGACCCCCTTGTGTGGTTGGAACCATGCAAATAAGGTTCGTGAAACCCTAGCAAGGGGTTAGTTAGTTTTGTCATCCTGCTAGACTTAAAATGAGTCATTCCACGGGTGAGAAGAGAGGATCTCACCACCACCAAGGAAGAAGAGCCAGGACTAGAGTACATCCTTTGAACCCAAGATCTCAGTGCTGAGAACCTTCTGGATCCAGGAGACAGAGAGAGAGGGCTTTAACACTGGACAGAGGAACAAGCAGAGGCAGAGAAATAGTGGCAGCAAACACCACAACATTGGATGTTTGGCAGAAGTCAGCATAGTGGGCTTCCCAGATCACAAAGCAGGAGAGCTGTGCACCTTTAGGTAGGAGGCTTCCTGGTAGAGTAGGGAGCTTCTGGACATTTGGTGGTAGAGGTAGGCTCACCCAACCCACAGAGCAAGAGAGCTGAGCATCTTTGGGGCATGGTTTACTGGTGGATTGGAGTGCCTCCAGGTGCTTACCAGCAGAACTAAAAGAACTGTAACACTTGTCAAAGCAAGCAGAGGCCAGGGACCAGAAAGGGTATACCTGCGGGCACAACTGAGAAGAGGCTGCCCTGATCAAGAAACTATATCTGGAGCGTTCCTGAACCTGAACTGTAACCTGCTACTTCCTTGTATAAACTCCATAATCCTGAGTATGTCTGAGTTCTGTGTGGCCGTTGCAACAAATTACTGCACCCCGCTGAGAAGTGGAGTGTGCTATGGGAGAAACAATTGGTGTCAGAATTGACAAAAGGTTTGGAGAGCGAAGAGTTGTCTGACCTCCTTCTCATAGGAATCAGCCTTGAGTCGTGGATATTGATTCTCCTTTCTCCTTGTAAACATAAAAGAGGCCAGATGCCCGCCCTCATGCACCATTTGTACGCTTCCTGCTCCCTCATCCTCATCTTGACTTAGCGCACCCCATCTACCCAGGTCCCACAAATGGTTTGTGCTCACCTAGAAATCTAAAGGTTGGTTTTTGGAACCCACCCAGCACTGCTGTGGAAGACAGGCCTGGTCACCTGCTTTAATACAGATTACAGCCAAGAAAGCCCTGTGAAGCAGTTCACAGTTCCACAGTTCTGGAACACACACAGGGTCAGAATCAACTTCAAAGCGGTAGGTCATCATATCTACTCCAAAACTTGGGAGACCTCCTTTTCCCACTTTCTTGCCCCTACTTTTGCCTGAAAACTATCCACCTGGTCTACTGGCTTGGTCTCCAAAGCAGCTTCCAATCAGTTTCCTTCTGTATTAGTTATTTATGATCACAAAACTGTCACCTAACAGACAATCACAGCTTCAGTGCCATACAGCTGTAAGGTTACAAGTGTCTGTGGTTAGCTCGATGTAAGCCACGTGGCTCTATGGGTTTTGAATGGACTTCCTCAAGCATCTGGGGGCTGGCTGGCTGACAGGTGATCTAGGCTAGCCTTGGCCTGGGGCAGCTCCACAAGCCTCTTATCATCCACAAAACTAGCTCAGAGGAAGGTCATAACTAGTAGTTGGCTGGGTTGGTGCCTTGCTCAGGTCCCTCTTCCCAGGCAGTGCACTCATCCCCTAGCTACTGTGAAGGTTGGCTGCTTACAGATCCCAGCTGCACCTGTCTCCTGAGAATGCCCTCAGCTAAGAATTTCCCAGGAGCCTCTCTGGAAGACGTCTGGGGATTACTCTCTCCCTGCAGAATAGTAGACCATCCTCTGAGGCCTTGTTTGTGCTCCGCAGCACCCTGTGAGGGTCAAGTGTTTCCAAAACCACATTTCCGCTTAGTTTTCTCCCTGCCTAATCCTGCCTTCCTGCCTCCCTCCCTTCCAGTTTTCTCTGAGAAAAATTCCATCAGGAAACACTTACACAAGAGTCCCTGTCTAAGCTCCGCTTCCAGGAACTTAATCTAAGACCCGCTGTTTTTTACATATCTCTTTTATGTGCTGTCTGTTATGTTCGGGCCTGGACCATAAAGACTCCCCAGACATAATCCTACTTCCTGTTTCCTTTTTTCACAGTTTAATGTAGATAAACACATTGAAATGGCAGGCCGCAGTAAGGTGGAAGCTTGATCCCTGAATCACTGCGTGGAGGGGGTGACTTTGGACTTGATGTGAGTGCGAGAAATAGGCATGAATCCTATTTTGTCCATTGTACCTTTGGGGGTCTGTTACTGTAGCTAATGTTGCTGTAATAAGTACATTTGGGTTTAAGCCATTTGTGGCCCATTCAGTCCTGACCGATGCTATGGGAAGAGTGTGGACTTTAGAGTTAGACAGAGTGTGACTTCTAGCCACATGTACCCTGTGTAACCTTGTGTAAGACACTTTGCCTCCTTTAGATGCAAGTTCTTCATCTGTAGAAGAAGCACAAACTGTTCTTCTGAGGGTCATTATGAGCATTAAATGAAGTGATGTTTAGTATGGTGCTTAGTGGGACATGAATGAGGGGCTTGATAAATGATAGTTCCGGTCCTTGGAAAGTGGGTACATGGTGCCCTCACCTCAAGTTTAGGGGCATGTTTTGACACTGTGTTCTAGGTCTGGATACAAATCATGAAAACAAATATCTAAAAGCAATCATGGAATTGATCTAGTCAGTCCTCTCATTTTACAGATAAGGAAACTGAGACATGCAGGCAAAAATAAAGATTTTTAGTATACAAGGTCTGACAAGACCATGAACTTAATTGTTCTAAGTGCTAAATACCTCATTGCTGAATATCACTACAGTTACCTTCGAAGTACTGCCTTTGGGAAGCTATGCACTGACACCAGCTCTTAGTCTATCCTTCAAACTAATTTTGGGACCCTTCTGGAATGGCCATTGTGCATGGTAACACAGTGATAAGTTTGTGAACTAATTGTATGGTTGTCTGTGAGGAAGTTTTTAGCCAGTAAACAAATAACTGTATTGGAAACCCCCTCCCTACTCATCTAATCTGGCTTCCAATGACTTTTTATTTACCCAAAGACAAAGGAAATATTGAAAGGAAGAATTTCAGATGACATTCAGGACATCAAGGGCAATGTGGTGATAGCTCTGATGGCCATTCGAGAAAAACAGTTCCAAAATTGCTTTGAAGGGTGGACTAGGCACTGGTGTTGGTGCATAGCTTTCCAAGGGGATCATAGTGACATTCATCAATGAGGTATGTAGCAGTTTTTCTAGGATAGGTCTGAGACCTTAACTGGCAGTTCTTGTAAGTATAACGTGAACTGATCTGAGTTTTACAAATCTCCTTCTTAATATCTTTGGGGAGGGTAGATTGGAGCAGGCAAGACCAGAGGCAGTGAGGCCAATGGTGGCTGTTATGACGCTCCAAGTGAGCAAGAGGAAGTCTGTCCTAGGGCAATGACCACAGAGATAGCTGAAAAAGTGGCCCATATGGGTGACATTGCGCAATGTGGTCATGTTCCAGCAAGGAAGGTTGGCTGAAATACCCTGTGTTAGCCACAGAACCTTCCATCCCAGCCCACCAGAAGGTGGCCCTCAGTAAACTGCCCTATAGAACTGCTGAGATGTGAAGTCAAAGTGTGGGGGTGGGGTCCTTTGTCATCTAGTGCCACTAATAATGGAAATAATGCAGATCTTCATCTGTAAGTGCTTCATGTCCTTTTTCGTTTCAGAAGGCATGTCATCTGCATATTGCAGGTTGTTAATGAGTCTTCCACCAATCCTGACACCAAGTTCTTCATATAGTCCAGCTTCTCAGATTATTTCTTTCCAGAAAAAGGACAGTAAAAGTCTTTGATAATTTCAAGGCAAATCAGTTGAACAAGTGGATGGCTTTAACAAAGTGACATACTCTCACGGTCTAGTAGACTACAAGTGTAAATTCAGGACATCTGATCCAGGGGAAAGCTCTTCCTTGTTATGTTTGGAGGAAGGTCCTTGTTATCAATCTTCCCTTGGTCTGGGATTATCTCAACATAGGAATCTCAGGTCCAAAGAATGAGTTCAATTCCCAGTACTGCTTTCTTCGTAGTAAGAGGTTCCCCATCTATCTTTTGCTTCTCTCTTTTAAATTTCAAAAGAGATTGCCTTAAGACACTATCTAATGTTGTAGACCTCCTCAGTATAACTGCTGCTAATCTAGCTTATGAAATCACACTGATAGAATGTAGAATACGTAGGAGAATCCCATCAAATGACAAAACGGTGAACAATCACGTAATATTGGGAATCGTGACCCAGCCAAATGGATACACACATTTTGAGGGGTGGGACATAATTCAGTTCTTGACAGAGGGGAAGCTTGAGAAAATGCAAATTAAAACCACAGTGAGATACCACTACATTTTTATTGCAATGGTTTAAACATAAGAATAAATGAAAACTCTGAAATCATCAAGCACTGGTATGCATGTGGAGAAACTGGAATTCTCAGGAACTGCTGGCAGAAATGCAAAAAGGTAGAGCCACTTTGGAAAACAGCTTGGTAGTTTTTTATAATGTTGGTTATCAATTATCGTACTACCCCTCGGTCCCATTCTGTATCTATACAGTATCTATACAGGAATAATGAAGTCTTATGGTCATACAAAAAATGACATGTGAATGTTTATAGCAGTTTTATTACTGATTACCTGAAACTAAAGCCAAGCCAAGCAAAAGCAATCCTAATTGTCCTTCAGTTGGCACATCCATGGAATACTACTCAGCAATTAAAAATATTTTTGTTTTCTTTATATCGAAGTGTAATCCGAGGCTGTAGTCTTTGATCTTCATCTAGAAATGCTTTAAGTCCTCTTTGCTTTCAGCAGGCAAGGGTATGTCATCTGCATATTGTAAGTTGTTAATGAGTCTTCCACCAAGCCTGACACCATGTTCTTCTTCATATAGTCCAGCTTCTCAGATTATTTCTTTACAAAAATAGTGCTATACAAGTCTTTGCAAGACAATAGAGGTAAACCAGTTGAACAAACAAAACAAGCTAGGTTACATGATGATGTATGTAGTAATGATGATGTTTAATAATAAAAATGATAACAATCATTAAAAACAGACAGCACTTGTGACATACTGTGTGGCATGCTTGGGCCAAGCACCTTCCTCACATTATTCCTCATTTTTATCATCCCTGAGGTTCCCATTTTACACCTGAGAGAACTGAGGCACAATGAAATTAGAAACTTGCCCAAATCTGGCCAACTAGAAAGTGTCATCAAGCCAGGAAGCCACTCTCTCTACCTTGAGTTTACCTCACTGAAACACTTACCTTCTGTCTTAACCACAAGGCCTCTGAGTCTCTTTCCCACATTTAGTCTCAGCTTTGCCATCTGTGAGTCAGGACTACTCACATCCTCCCTCCTCATCATTTTGAAGAAAAGGCCGCAATTATCTTAGTTATCTAGCACTGTTATAAAAAACTGAAGTTTAGTGAAAACCAGGGACATCAAAGACATGAGGAAAATATGAGGGTAGGAGACAGAATGGTCCACATGACTGTATCAGCATGAGACCAGAATTAGAGGGTCCCTAGCCACCACCAAAGACAGCTCTGACAAGGAACACGATGTAGAGTCCCCAACATAGCATAAGAAAAAGGGATGTGTAGATGTAGAACTCTGTTAAAATACCAGACTTGGTGGTCCGACAACCTGGAGGGTCCCCTGAGAACACAGCTCCTGTACTTGTTGCTAGCCCAGAGCTGAAACTATTACTGAAGCCAGACAAAGACTGGACTGGACTAAGGGACACAGAGCGATGCAGGTGGTGTGTGTAATTTATAGTTTAATATATATATGAGGTTGTCCAATTGGTTTGTTTTTAGGGTCAAGGTTAGAGTGGAGAGGAGGGGACAGTATTGCCTGAGTTGATACTGGAAGGGTAGAAAGGAGGAGAGTGCTGTCACAGGGTGAGAAGAGCAGATAGAGCTGCACAGAGGCAAGTGCTAGGGGTTTTATGTGGCAAATTGACTTGGATTGTAAACTTTCGCTTAATCACAATAAAAAATTAAAAAAATAAAACCCAAAACTGGAATTTATTCCCTCCTAGTTAAAGAGGCTAGAAGTCCCAACTCAGGGTGCTGGGTCTAGGGTAGGTCTTTCTCTCTCTGTCCACTCTGGAGGAAGGTCCTTTTCTCTTTTCAGCTTCTGTTTCTTGGCATCTATCTTTCCCCATCTCCGCTTGTCTGGTTGGTTCTTGCTCAATCTACTCTTTAAACTGCAAGAGAAAGTGACCTAAGATATACCCCACAGTAACACTGCTTCATTAACATAATAAAGAAGACCCATTCCTAGATGAATCTGACTGAACAGCACCTGGCTGGCTTGGCATTCCCAAATCGGATAATAACCATAGGGGTATATATATGTATATATGTGTATATATTTTTTTTAAAAAAACCTCTGCCCCATTATCAAATCAATTTCTATGCATAGTGACCCTATAGGACAGAGTAGAACTGCCCCATAAAGTTTCCAAGGACCATCTGGTGGATTTGAACTGCCAACTTTTGGTTAACAGTTGTAGTACCTAACCACTACGCCACCAGGGTTTCCATTACAGGTATCGTCAAAACCAAACCCACTGCCATCAAGTCGATTCCAACTCATAGCAACCCTACAGGACAGAATAGAACTGTCCCACAGAATTTCCAAGGATCACCTGGTGGATTCGAACTGCCGACCTTTTGATTAGCAGGCAGAGCACTTAGTCACTACAACACCAAGATTTCCATCATAGACATAGGGGTCAGGATGTAAAACACACTTTTCAGGGACTCAATTGAATCTGTAACAGTTATAAAACAACAACAACAAATGGCATTGTTTCCCTAGAGCTGTTTTAACAGAGTACCAGAAACTGCATGGTTTGTAAGAACAAAAGTGTACTGTCTTATAGTGCTGAAGGCTGGGAGTCTGAATTCAGGGTGCATGTGGGGAGGGCCATGTTCTTTCCCAGGGCTCTGGGGGAAGATCCTTTCTTGCGACTCCCGGCTTCCGGCAGACCCAGGGCTGCTGTAGCTTGCAGATGCAGTGTAACTCCATGCTCACATGGCCATCTTCCCTATGTCTCTCTGTGTCTCTCTTACTCAGACTGGATTAGGACCCCCTACTCCAGTATGACCTCCTAACTGACGATGTCTTCAAAGACTCTGTACCCATGCACAAGTACAGGCTCACATTCACGGGTTAGGACTTTCACCTACACTTTGAAGGGAATATAGTTCAATTCATAACACTGCAATTGTGAGGGATAAACCTAAGAGGCTAGAAACAGAAATGGTTTTAGGCATGTCTGGCCCAATCTCAAGCATGGTGTCTGCTTGTGTAAAGACATTTCTGTTGAAATGTGAAGCAGAACGTCATGGATCCTGAGTTAGATCAAAAGTCAGGAAAGCAAGATGGTTTTCTAGTTCCCTATCTATAGGGAATACAAAAATCCCTGAAAATGCACCAAGGTGGAGAAAATCATATGTTCCTCAGGGTAGAGTCCTCGGTGGTTGAAAGAAATTATCCTTTGGGAAGCACCTTTAGATGGAGGAAGGATGAGACATCCAAGGACACGGTTACTGGATGGGCTTCTAACAAAAGGGTAGGGTAGGTATCAGGCACTTCTCTTGCTGAGCAGGATGTTGTTACTGATTGAATTTTGTCCCCTCCAAAACGTTTGTCACCTTGGCTAGAATGTGATTCCCAGAACTGTGTGGTTGTCATTTATTTTGTGATATGATATACTTATCCTCTGTGTTGTGAATCCTAACCTCTGTGATGTTAATGAGACAGGATGAGAAGCAGTGATCTTAATGAGGCTGGGTGATGTCTGCAGGATAGGTTATATCTTCAGTCAATGTCTTTGGAGATTTAAAAGAAAGAAGTGAGCGGAGAGGAGAGGGAGATCCTGACACCAAGAAAGCAGAGACAGGAGCAGAGTATGGCCTTTGGACCCAGAGTATCTGCTCTGAGAAGCTTCTAGACTGACAGAGATTGATGGCAAAGATCTTCCCCCAGAGCCTACAGAAAGAAAGCCTTCCCCTGGAGCTTGGCATCCTGCATTTGGACTTCTGGTCATCCAGGCTGTGAGAGAATAAATTTCTGTTTGTTAAAGCCTTTCACTTGTGGTGCTTCTGTTACGATAGCACCAGAGACCTAAGCGAGCACAGTGGTTAAAAATTCAGCTGCTAACCAAAAGATCAGCAGTTTGAATGCACCCACTATTCCTTTAAAACCCTATAAGGCAGTTCTGCTCTGTCCTATGGGGTTGCTATGCTCCAGACTCAACTCAATGACAATGAACCTGTTGCTACATTAGACAATTAAGACAGATGTGCCAGGTTTGGAGCCGGAGCTGAACTGCAAGGGATGATAAAAGAAAAGCTTCTGCTGCTCTGATGTAGCATCTTCCTCCTCAGTCCTTCCTTACTCTGTGCCGGGCCTCTTCCCTGAATAACTGTGGCTGAACTGATACTTTAAAAATAGCCGTTTCCAAGAGCAGTGCAACAGATTGCTTTCGTCCAGTCTTTTTCACCATGGTCTTGTAACTCCCACCCCATCGCTTGTTCAGATAAGGCAACTGCGGCTCACTGAAGGGACTGGTCAATTCTGCCATCCTGCTAGGCTTAAAATGAGCCAGCCCAGAGGTGACAGGAGAGGTTCTCACCACCACCAAGGAAGAAAAGCCAGGAACAGAGCATGTCTTTTAGATCTGAGATCCTTGAGTGGAGAAGCTCCTGGAACCAAAAGACAGTGTGTGTGTGTGTGTGTGTGTGTGTGTGTGTGAGAGAGAGAGAGAGAGAGAGAGAGAGAGAGAGGGCAGAGATAGAGAACACAGAGATGGCAAGGAACAACAGCAGAGACATGGCAGCCGCAGGACCAGGAGACTAGCAGTAAACATCTACCCCATGGAGCAAGGGGACAAAGCTGTGTACCTTCAGGCAGACTTGCTGGCAGAGTAAGATGCCTCCAGGCACTCACTGGCAGGGTCAGAAGAGCTTTATAATATCTGCATGAACAGGTCAGTAGCTGCAGGGCCAGAGAAAATTGTGCCTGTGAGCACACCAAAAAGAGACTGTCCTGATGGAAGAACCGTATCCTGAGTGCTCCTCTACCTGAGTTGTAACCTGTTACTTCTCTAATAAATTTCATAAATGTGAGTGAGTTCTGTGTGGCCATTGCAATGGTTTATCCAACTCTGTTGAGCAGCAGAGTGCTGTGCGAAGGAAGACTGGTTCCAGAATTGGTCAACAAGTCAGAGATGAGGTTCTATCAGAACTCTGCCTCACGGGAATCAGCCTCCGGCTGTTATTACTGATTCTCCTGCCTCCTTGTGAAGTAAGGAGATCAGACGCTTTGCCAGGCTATTTTCACACCAAGTGACTCAAACGCTGGGCTAGCTGGGGCTCTTAAGTCCCCATTCAGGCCCAGAGTTTAGATACTGCTGTTTCGAAAAGGGATGCGAGGTGTATTTTCTGCAGGCGACCACTTGGTGGTGCAGTGAGAGAAGTCTACTCCTAGCTCTGCTCGCTGACTGCCTGAGAGGGAACAGTAGCCTCTGGAATCTGAGTGCTTTTCTTTCCAGCCCACAGTACGGTCGATGCAGTACGTAGACAGCTTCAGACTCAGGGGAAGAGGAACAAGAGGACACTTAGGCCCTGGTTCTTGCTCTGCCCCATCTCACTGGGGGAACTTGGACAAGTTTCTATTCCTCTCTGATCTGTATTTGTCAATAACTACAGAGAAGACGTTTGTGCTGAGGTTCCTTCCAGCTGTAGGCCTCTGGTGCCTCCCGTCAAAGGCCCCCAAACCAAAAACCAAACCTGGTCCTCTTGGGTTGATCCCAGCTTATAGTAATCCTGTAAGACGGAGCAGAACTGCCCTATAGAGCTTCCAAGGAGTGAACAGTGTGATTTAAACTGTTTGCTTTTTGGTTAGCAGACTTAGCAGTGACCACAGTGCCACCAAGATTTCCACTAAATGCCCTAGGCCAATTGCTTTCTTACGTCCTTTCACTGAAGTGACACTGCAAAGTTGGAAGTTATAAACCTCACTTTACAGATGAGTCAGCTAAGGATCAGAAAGGCAAAGTGACCTGCCTGAGGTCACACAGCTAATAAACTACTTCCTTAGGATGTAAGCCCATAGAAGCAGGGATTTTGTCCAGGTCACTGGTATAGCCTGACCACAAAGCCCAGTACCTCTGTAGGTGCTTGATGTTGAGATCCTGAAACTGATTAGACCCAAGTGACCTGGTTCAGGTTCTGGAGATCAGGATAGCAAGTCCAGTCTCCCAATGGGTGGCAAACTGGGGTCCCCCTCTCCCAAGGCATACAACCTTCTTGGCAGCACAGTTTTATTAAGAAAAGTTTTATTAAGTGAAAGTACGTTCCAAAGAGGGGACAGGCCAGGCTCCAGGAATGGAGAAAGATCCTGTACAGATTTTTGGGGTCTCTTATTGGCAAAAGCAAGGGGTGATGTCAGAGATGGGAGAGCAGGTGGTGACTTGGTTCTTAATTCTGAGTCCTGGGCCATAATCAGCAACTGCATGATGGGTCCCCTCCTGGAGTGTCTGATAATGACATGGAGATAGGGCGGAAATAAGGGCTAGGTCACCTCTAGGTCATCCATCGGTACCTGTGGTCATGTCCCAGATGGCCAGGAGAATTGTTATGTCCTTACTGCAACTAACTACAGGTAGAAACTGTCTTATCTGTGATTACCCTCCCCAAGACTCAAGCTGTAGTGACCAGATTCCCCAGTTAATCTCGTCATTTTTAACTGTCAGGTAGAAACTATCTTCTCTGTGATTACCTCTCCCAGGCTTCAGGCAGTGGCAAGCAGTTTTCCTAGCTAACCTTGTCACTCAACAACCTCATCACTCAACAAATACGAATCAAGTAGATGAATGAAAGAGTGGAGTGGGATGGGAAGACTCTGAAACCCTTTCTGATGTTCAGTGCTGCTTTTGGTCCAGAGTCGGAACGCCAGAGTTTGTAGATCAGTTGGAAACACGTAGATTGTTTTTCTGGAGGGGAAAGAGCACTAAAAATGTAAAATACTAGTTTTCTAATAGCAATATTCAGGAACCCCTGGTGGTGTAGTGGGTTAAGTGCTACCACTGCTAACCAAAAGGTCAGTGGTTCAAATCCACCAGGCACTCCCTGAATTCTCTAGAGGGCAGTTCTACTCTGGCCTCTAGGGTCGCCATGAGTTGGATCCGACTCAACAGCACTGGGTTAATAGCAATAATCAGGATGCTACTCTAATAGCAAAGGGTAATCAAAACAAAGGAGAAGCCAGTCCCAGACTCAGAGCTTGAAAACAGAAGGTGTAAGGCTTTGAGGGCTGGGCAGAAGGCGAAACCAGGAAACAAAGGCATCCTGGAGCCCTGGTGGTGGGTGTCTGCTGTAAAGGAGGGGTAGCTTTCTCTACAATCCGCAGAGTGCCTGTGGGCACACAGTTGTATGTGGGCTCCGCCGGGGAGCTTGTTCACACCAATGTGGTTAACTCCACACAGCAGTCTGGACTTTTGTGATCTGACACCCTCTTACTGGTGAAGGAATTTGGGAGCAAGTACCCCACCTCCCGAAGTGTGTATATATTTATAAATCAAATAAATGTACCACTATCAATCCAATATTAAATATCAGTATCTTAGTCATCTAATGCTGCTGTACTAGAAATACCATGAGTGGATGACTTTCAAAAGAAGAAATTTATTTCTTCACAGTAAAGTAGGCTAAAAGTCCAAACTCACGGCACCAGCTCCAGGGGAAGGCTTTCTCTCTCTGCCAGCTTTTTCACCAGTCTTCCCCTGGGCTAGGAGCTTCTCTGGGCAGGGATTCTGGGTTCAAAGGACACGCTGTGTGAGGGAACTGTGTCCCTGAAATTCAGGGAGGTCATTGAGAAGACTCTGTCTTTCAGGGAGGTTGTTTTATCCAGTGATCAGACGACACACCAGGAAAAACAGCCTGGTAGGCCCCACCAGTAGGTCTGTCTTCCCCACCCTCCTAATTGGAAGCTCTTCCCTTACGAAAATCCCAACTATAAACACCTCCTAATCAACACTTCTACTTTATTCAAACCATAAATCCGTGGCAGGACTTACAGTCTTCATCAAGTCTCTTGTACAGGGACATGCTGAGACTCCACTGGGAGGACAGGGGCAGGTGGTGGTATGGCGACACTGTCAATTACCTTTATTGGCTGGGTGGGCTGGGCCTTAAGCAGGGCACCCTTGGAACAGCTGGTCCTTTTTCCTGCAACAAGTTCTTCCCCTGCAGCTGCTGATACTCAGGGACCCTCTCCCCTTGCTACCATATTAATGCATGTAATAAAAGCAGACAACACTTGCATAGTGTGTACCCTAAGCCAGGCCTAATTCTAAGTGCTTTACAAGCTTTAACTCATTTAGTCCTCAAGACGACTTTGTTGGGATTACCAGTCCCCTTTTACAAATGAGAAAACTGAAACTATTTCAGAACCTTACCAGAGACTGCATAGTTAGTTAGAAGGTGGAGACCAGGCAGCTTGCTCCAGAGTCTGTGTCTTTTGGTGTCATGTGCTGTTGAGTTGATTCCAACCCACAGTGACCCTCTAGGACAGAGCAGAGCTACCCCCTACAGTTTCAAAGACTCTATAATCTTTGTGGAAGTGAACTGCCACAGTTTTTTCTCCTGTGGAGTGGTTGGTGGATTTGAACTGTGACCATTTCCACTAGCAATCGAGTGCTTAACCACTGCACCACCAGGGGTTCCTTCTGTCCCTCCTGCTCTTGTCGCCTCTGCTGCTTCTCCGCCAGTACGGCTCCTCTTACTTCTGTCGCTCTGGGAACATCTTCCTGTCACTGTTCCTATCACCACTATAGTTCCCCTTTGTCCTTTAGTACTGCTTCTGCTGCCTATCTCATTACTGCTAGATAGATAGATAGCTGCCACGGAGTTGGCCCCGACTGATAGCAACCTTAGGCACAGCAGAATGAAGAGTTGCCCGGTCCTGTGTCAACCTCCCAGTTGGTGGCATGTTTGAGTGTGTCACTCACGCTCACTGGTCCCTGTACTTCATCAAACATGATGTTATCCTCTAGGCACCGGTGCCTTCTGATGTCGTGTTCACAGCAAGTGAGTTGGACATTCTGTTGTGACCTATAAAGTTTTCATTGAGTTATTTTCAGAAGCGTATCATCCACCAGGCCTTTATTTCTAGTCTGTCCCAGTGTGGAAGCACCACTAAGACCTGTCCGCTGTGGGTGACTCTGCTGGTGTTTGAAGTACCAGTGGCTTAGCATCTAGCATCACAGCAATATGAAAGCCACCACAGTATGACAAATGGATACAGGGGCTGGGGCCAATCTCATCAGTCTTCTCTTTATGTTACTCTCCATTACTCCATCTATTTGCACACCTTTTCCCTTTATGCTTTCTGTTTCATTATTGCTTCTCCTGTTTTAGTCCTCCCATTTCTACTCCAGTTACTCTTCTACCTATTAACGCTATTATTGATTTTTTTGTTACTATTACTCTTAAGGAAACCCTGGTGGCATAGTAGTTAAGTGCTATGGCTGCTAACCAAGAAGTCAGCAGTCTAAATCCACCAGGTGCTCTTTGGAAACTCTACGGGGCAGTTAGTTCTATCTCGTCCTATGGGGCCTCAGTGAGTCGGAATCAACTTAACAACAGTGGGTGTGGTTTTCGATTCTCCAGATATTGCTCGTCTTCCTGTTACTACTACGTTTTTTACTAGTCCTTGGCTTAGTTATCTGGAAACTCTGGTGGCATAGTGGTTACATGCTGTGTCTGATAATAAGAAGGCTAGCAGTTCAAATCCACCAAATGCTCCTTGGAAACTCTATGGAGCAGTTGTACTCTGTCCTATAGGTTCACTATGAGTCAGAATCGAGGTTTTTTGGTTTTGGTGCTGCTGTAATCTAAATAACACAGATGGATGGCTTTAACAAACAAATTTATTTTCTCACAATTTAGGAGGCTAGAACTCACAATTCAGCTCTAGAGGAAGGCTTTCTTTTTTCTATAGGCTCTGGGAGAAGGTCCTTATCTCTTCAGGTTGTTTCCTAGTTCCTTGGAGATCTCCATGTGACTTATTATTTATCTTTTCCCATCTCTACTGTGTCTGTGTTTAATCTTTTATATCTTAAAAGAGATTGACTCAAGATGTTAGCTCACGTGACACTAATCTGTATTTATTAGCATAACAAAGACAACTCATTCCCCAATGAGATTGTAACCACAAGCATAAATGCTGGGATTTACAGCATATTTTGGAGGGACATAATTCAGTCCATAACCTACTTCTAGTAAAGATTTCCACCTCTGAGTCTTCCTCACTCCTATTATAGGCAGTCTATGTATTACAAATGAGTTCCATTCATGTATCTGTCTTTAAACTTAATTTGTATGTACAGTTTGTATCTAAGGTCAGTTAGCCAAATGTTTGTCTTACTATATACTATATAGTGTAGTTTTCTATAAATAAAAACCTAAGCAGAACATCTTTTTATTTATTTATTTATTTATTTTATTATTTTTTTATTTAACATAACTGAGTGAAAATGTACATTCACATGTAAATTTACATGCCCCCCTATATGCAGCTTCCACTGCTCTCCCTGTCCAGTGACTGCACACTATTCCTCTCTGCTCCATGCATGTCTCATCCTCCCAACAGTCTAGCAGAACATCTTTAACATAGTAAAGTTATACAGTAATAATAATAATAATGTTTTGTTGTGCATTATAAAGTAAAATGCATTTGTCATTATAAACCATTGTCTGTATGGCTAATTTGTAATTTAAGAGTTTTTACTGGGTTAGTTTGTAACTTCAGCTTTTACATAAGGTTTGTAACCAGGGGGCTGCCTGTACTTTTTCTCCTATTAATACTGCTTTTGTTACTTGTCTACCTATTCCACCCTTTGAACACTATTTCTCCCCTTCTGTGGTGATTTGAAAAACAGCTGCAAATTCTTTGACACTCCTCCCACCAAGAAATTGAATCCACGCCACCTCCCCTTCAATACTTGCAACTGCTGCAACTGACAGAGGACAGTGGGAAGTGAGCCTACATGATTTCTGAGGGCAGGTCATAAGAGGGGATGCAGTTTCTACGTTGTGCTCCTGGAATGCACACTGTTGGAGCTCTGAGCTCTTCTATTAGGAAGTTTAAATGCCCTGGAGCTACCATGTTGTGAGGAAGCCCAAGCTACATGAAAACAACATAGGGAGGTGCTTCATTCAAGAGCCCCAGGTGAGCCCAGTCTTTGAGTCATTCCAGCCCAGGGAGATGTGTGAAGAATCCTGCACTTGATTCCAGCTCCCAACTAGTGGGTCATCTCCACCCACTCTTCAAGTCCTTCCAGCTGAGACTGCAGACGTTGTAAAGCAGAGCCATCTTTTCTGAGCTCTGGCCCAAACTCTTGACCCACAGAATTCATGACCATAATAAAATGATTGTTTTATGCCACTTAGGTTTAAAATAGTCTCTAATATAGCAATACATAACCAGAACACCCTCCTCTCACTCACACTGTCCATCCTCTTCTCTTGCCACTGGAAAGTCACTGGGCCTGTGTCCTCCTTCATTGACCTCTTTTGCTGTTGCTTCCTACCCTTGGCTCTGTAACCTTTGCTTTTCCTGTCAGCAATTCCAGGCCCATCATTCTGTGAGCAGTGACATCCTGGCTGTGGGAACCATCAGTCTGGGGAGAGACTGGAGTAACTCACAATTCCGCTGCCGGGAGAGGCTTGCTGTCTTGTCATGAGCTCACAGCCGTTAGGCCAAGCCTGGAGTCAGCACTCTGTAGGCTCCGGCCTGTGTGCCGACCTGCCCCTGTCTTGACCCAACCCCCAGGATGGCACACTGCTTACTTAAATGATTAATAATTTGAGATTAATATAGAACTAGAATATGACCATCGGAGGGTCTTCAGGAGCAGAATCAGTGATAAACATACCAAGCGGACCGTGTAGGCAGAGGAAATGCTGGTGGCACAGTGATTAAGAGCTACCACTGCTAACCAAAAGGTTGGCTGTTCGAATCCACCAGGCACTCCTTGGAAACTCTATGAAGCAGTTTTACTCTGTCCTGTAGGATCACTGCAAGTTGAAATTGACTCACCTGCAGTGCGTTTGGTTTTGGTCTTTGGTTGCAGGCAGCACTGTTGGGGAGTGCCTCGGAGCTGGGCAGATCTGGATGCAAATGCTAACTTCTATGCGACCTTGGACAAATCACTTAATCTCTCTAAGCCAAATGTCCTCATTTGCTAAATGGGGCTAATTAGAACAACTGTGTAGAACTGTTGGAAAATCTTAGATCACATAAAAAGTCTCCTCTTACCCTTCCTTACAGAAAACTACTTGTGAAGGTCAGAGTTTAAATGGTTTCACTGATAGTATCAACATGCCTGGGAATCCACCACTGAACTTGCTCTTGGGGTACAAACCCCTGGTTTCATCTTCACTTGATCCAGCTGGGACATTATGATGATCCCTAGTTTGCAGATGGAGAATGTGAGGCTCACAGACATAAAGTGGCTTGTCCAAAGACACACAGCTAAAAGCTGGCAAACCTAGGATTCAAGCAGATGTCCTTGACTCTTTATCCAGTTCTTTCTGCCGTCTCATTGCTTTTCTCTCAACATTCACTCATGGGGTGGAGATGAGAGGATAGATTGTGCCCTACGTTGACCACCAGGATTCACTCTTCAGCAGTGAGATTGACTAGCAAGACTGAGCCACAGGTTGGAGGGAAAGCCTCGGAGCAAACAGTCCAATCAAGAGCTTGGAAGCAGCCTTTGTTGACATTTACATGCTTTTTCATATTGTTTAAAAATTGTTTGCATTTAACAATTTTAGCTTATTTTTTTGGGCTAGGCAGTAAATCTCCAGGGCTTGGAATTTCTAGAGGCAAGAAAGGGGAGTCGATGAAAGTCAGTAAACAAAGCCAAATTTGAATCAAGTTAGCACAGCTTGACCAAAATAAATAAACTAAATACATGAGAAAAAGGGACAATTTTGGTGAGTGCTATATAACGTGCACAACTTTGTAAAAAACAACCAAAAAATACACATGTGGTTATGTAGGTAAATATGGAAGCATATGTGTGAAAGAAAAGACATATGTGAATAAATGTGCATGCATGTATAGTATCCATAGGTATATGTATACTACGATTGCGTGTGCTGCCTGTGTACCCACATACGTAACAAACCACATAGAGGGCATGATTATGGAGGCTTCAAGACATCCAAAAAACTTGTGGGATTGGTTTACTGGGTCAAAAGGCTTGGGACCATAGTCTCAAGGGACACCTTAGTCAATAGGCACAAGAGTTCACAAAGATAGCTCTAAGCTTGGCAAGTAGAGATTAGGATCTTAAAAGCTTAAGACCAGCCATCTAAGATGCAACTATTGGTTTCTGTTCATACGGAGCAAAAGAATGAAGGAAATCAAAATCTCAGAGAAGAAACTAGCCCACAGGACCAACAACCCACACAAACCCCAACCTCTTCTAACTGGAGACCAGAAGAACTAGATGGTGCCCAGCTACAACCACCAGCCTGTTTTGACTAGGGACACCATAGAAGGTCCTAGCAGAATTCAAACAAAAGGTAGACTAAAACTGAAATTCCTAAAACAGTGCAGACCTACTGAACTGATAAAGACTAGAGGAGCTCCAAAACTATCATCCCAAGGCACACTTTGAATTTGGAATTAAAGCTAAATTATTACATGTCACCTTTTGGCCAAATAATAGATTGGTTTATAAAACAAACAATATCCCCTGTGGGTGATGTGTTCCCTTAAACAGTTACCTACGGGAGATCAAATAGTCAACAGGCACCCCGAAGCAAAAAGAAGGCAAAGGGAAGCTAGATCAATGGGAACAGAACAAACAGAATGAAAATAATGAGAATGCTGACACTTGATGGAAGGTATAACTGATGGTACAGAACGATTTGTACAAAAATTGTTAAATAGGAGTCTAATTTCCATGTAAACTTTCACCTGAAACACAAGAAAGCATTACTGAAGAAAAAGAAAGGTGAGTCGAGTCTCCCCGACCTGCTGCTAACTACGTGACTGCCCTTCCAGAGGGGACCAAAATTCCAGCTAGAGATCTCTTCCCATACCCCACTAAGGGTGCTAGTAGGGCCTCCCCTCCTTTTCTCAGCTGCCGTTATAAACACTGCTATTCATTTTTCTTTCATCACGTAGCCCTGCCACTCTGAGATGGCTTCTTATTGGTAGACAAAAATGCCCCTCCTTTTTATGGCTGTGTGGTACTCCTTTGTCTAGATCTCACCTCCCACCTCTTAGCCCCACTGCTGAGGAGGACGCAAATCTGACTTCTGAAGACAGGAGCCTCCTGCCCCGTGCCCTCTTTCTCAGAGTCTCAGACCCGTGAGTTCCATGGCTGCCTACAAGGGGAAAGGGAACAGAGATTAGGTGCCGCGGAAGAGTCTGAGGCTAGATAGACCTCACTTCCCACTCTCTCCACGTTGGCTGTGTATCAGCGGACAGCTCCACCCTCGCTGAGTGTCCTTCCGTATCAGCAAAATGCAACTCCACGGCCTCCTTCCCAGGACTAGGGTGAGGGCTCCTGTGCATGGTCCTGAATACCCTTTGCCTCATACAGGCCTGAGGCCAGGGGGCTGTCACCTAATTCACGGATTCACTCATTCAGTTAATCAGTTATTCTTTACATTTACGTATTTCTTCACCCATGTGTTCACTCATTAATTCATACTTCTTCGCTCACTCATTTATTCATTATTCCTTCACTTGGATTCATTTACTCACTCACATATTTCTTTACAAATTCACTCATCATTCATTCACTCATTCATACTTGTTTATTCACTCATTCACCGATATTGTGGCGCATTCATTGATTCATTCATTCCTAGGGATTAACATTATTCGAATGTGCGTTGGAGAGCACTGAGGTGGGATTGATTAGAGATGGTATGCCAGGGATCCCTTGGAGGTTAGCGGTGGAGCTGAGTCAGCTCTGGCTCCTCTGGGTTTCCCTCCAAGCCCCCTCTCAGCGACCGCGACCTCCCCCGCCCCCCGCCCCCGGCTTCCCCGCCCCCAGCTCCCCGGAAAGCGCGCGCTCTCGGTGGAGCGTCGCTGCTCAGCCGCGGGCTCGCAGCCGGAGCGAAGCGCCTGGCAGTCGCCCGGCACCTCCCCGCCCTCCGCGGCCGCCCATGCCCGCGGCGCCCCGGGCCGGGGGCCCTCCCCAGCGCTGCGCTGCGCCGCTCGGCCCGGCGGGGGCGGGGCCGGGGCCGGGGCCGGGCTGGCCAGGCCGGGCTGGGCCGCAGGGCGGCCGCCGGGATGCGGGGCTGGCGGAGGAACCTCGCGCTCTGCCTGCAGCGGCTGCCGGACGAAGGTAGGACGCGGCCGCTGCCTGAGCTGGGGGAGCCGGCGCAGCGCCGGGCGCGGAGAGCGGCCCCGGGGGCTGAGTGGGCCGGGCGCACACGCCGGGGACTCCGGGAAGGGTCTGCGCGGGGCGCGCGGGGCGGGCAGCGGCGAGGTCTGAGTCCCGGGAAGGGAAGCGTCCACGGAGGCGAACTGCTTGAAGGGGTCACAGCAGGACACAGGGTGCGGAGCGGAACTGGGTTCCGGGAATGCCTGCACGGCGGTTCCAGGGACGCGCGGAGGTGGGACCCAGACAGAGTGACCGTCAGAGGCTGGGACGAAGGGTCGGAACCCTCGGGCGCGTGGTCCGGACAGGCCTGCGACTCTGCTTCCTGGAGCGTGTCCTGGCCGCGCGGGGCCACGTGCCTCTTGCTAGTCATAAGTGCCCAGTGCTCGCTGTGGGTGTCCTTTGGACACCTAGGCTGCAGTCCCTGGGACCCAACTTTCCTTTGCACTCCTGGAGGCATCCCAGCGCCGATTCTGAAGTCTGCAGTTCCTCAAAGTTGCAAAGAGGAGGAAGATGTGGGGGTGGGGGCCACAGGGTGACTCGGCTGCACTACCACCTGTCCGGCCTCCCCCTGCCGCAGCGCTGCGGCGTGCCCCCTCCGCCGCCAGGGTTACTCCCACCGGGTACGTGTACTCGGAACTGCTCTTAGGCGATAGAGGGGCATGGAGGACCCGCACCAGGGTCCAGCCACCACTGAGGGAAGTTTGGATTTGGCGCCAGTTAAGAATTGCCAAGACTGAGCGAGTAGGGGTCGGGGTGATGGAGGTATGGCTGCTGCCCACCCTGATACTCCAGCCCGGAGAGGGTGGGGTATTCATAATGGCGGACATCCTGGCACCTCAAACTGTGTACACCGTCCTGTCGTCTGCTTCTGCCTTTAACCTTTACAATCTCCCGGTTAGAAGGGCACTGTTATTCTTTCCAATATACAGGTAAGAACACAGTGCCTTGGAGAGGTGAACCCCCTGTCCAAGGTCACACAGCCAGTAGGTGGTAGAGCTGGGATGTGAACCCGAGTCCATGTTGCTGGCAAGCTTTCGATGGTTTCCAGGCATCCCTACCTCCTTCCAGTCTGCCTCCCAAGTTGGCCCTAGCTCAGTCTCATGGGAAAGGATCAGTTTCCAACCCAGTCCAGAAGCTCCAGGGGGATGGGGCAATCTTGGCTGGGAGAGTGGATCCCTAGCCCTCCTGTCCTGTCCCCAGGACCAAGCAGGGACCGTCACCTCTCTCCCCCTAAAGCTCTAGGTCCTGAGGGTCTAGAAGTAGAGCCTTAGTTGGGGAGATGTCTTGCTTAGACCCTCATCAAGCCTTAGCTAGTGCCCAAAGACCCTGGCAGGCCGACAGCTGATTGGGGCTGAGGGTGCAGACACCCCCATCCACTCTGACCTGAGCCGGTCCTCAGCTCTAGGACACAGAGGGGCCCAGGTTTCCTTCCCTAGGGCTGAGGGAGGAGGAGTTAGGTAGGTCTGTCAACAGGGAATGGAGGGTTCTCAAAGGAGTGCCCTACTCAGTGGAGCTGCCCCATGCCCCTGCCAGAGCGGAATAGATTAAGGAAGTCTTGCAAAGCCAGGTGGCGACCACTAGCCTTCAGTCTTTAAGGTTGGCCCTTCAGAAAATGGGGCAGCTCAGCCACAGGGATGCTGTGTGATCTTGGATTCAGTTTCTCTCTCTGTAAGGGAAGGGTCTGGCCCCTGTCTTGTCGGGCCACTAGTAGGGAGGGAGTGCTTTCAGCCTTGGCACAATGTGCAGCCCAGGGTAGGACTGTCACGTGAAGAGAGAGAGGATCTGCTCCTAATTCTCTTGTGTGTTGTGGGTGCATGGCATGGGTGAGCCGTGTGTGAGCCATGTGAGTGGCATGTGTGAGATATGTGTGAGTGGGTGTGTCACATGTGAGGCGTATTGGTGGTATGTAAAGTGTGCATGAGATGTGTGACCTGTGGGTGCTGTTGTGAAATTGTGAGAGACATGTGACATGTAGGAGGCATATGGTGATATATGAGATATTGTAGGACATGTGCATGATATGTTTGAGATGTGTTTAAGGCTATGTAAAGCTGTGTGTGACATGTGAACCACACAATATGTGCACAAAGCACATGTGTGACATGTTTGTGTTTTGCGTGGGGCTGTGTAACATGTGTGACGCATGAGGTAATGTATAATGTGAGCATGAGACATGGCTGTGACTTATCTGTGACATGTTTGAAGATTGTGTGGGGCTGTGAGACACCTGTGAGGCATGTAATGGTATGGATGTGTGTGAAGAACATGTGTAAAATGGGAATCAGTGGCACTATGAGGTGCTTGAAGCTTTGTGATGTGTGTGAAGCAGGTGGGTGGCACATCTGAAATTCATATGGGGCTGTATGAGGTGTGTGTATGAGATGTCTGAGCCATGTTGTGGTATGTCTGAGGTGTACATGAATCATGTGACTTATCTGTGATATGTTTGAGATGTGTGTGGGGCTGTGAGACACACGTGAGTCATGTAGTGGTGTGTGATATGTGATGCATGTAGTGGTGTGTGATGTGCATGAGACATGTGTGACATAGGTGTGTGGCATTATAAGGTGCATGAAGCATTGTGACATGTATGAGGCATGTGAATGACTTGTTTTAAATTCATGTGGGGCTGTGTGAGGGGTGTGCATGACATGTGAGTCATACTGTGGTATGTGTGAGGTGAACACAAGGCATGTGTGTGACTTGTGTGAGGCCTGTGGGTCCTGTGATGCCTCTAGTTGCTTTGCCTACCACTGGCCACAACTCCTGGAAGGGGGCCACTTCTCCTTTCCCAGCATTAGAGGTTTCTTTGGAAAGAAAAAAACCTTTAGTTGGGGTGGATCTTTGAACTCAGCACTAAATCAGAGGGTGGCTGCATGTCCACCTGTGCCAGCAGGAAATTCCTGTTTTAAAAAGACAAAACCACCAGCTTTCTTGGGGCCAAAGGAAAATCAGGTCCTGGGGACTGGGTCTCAATGAGAGACTCCAGGATGCAGGTCCAGTGTAACATGAGGCTGGTGATGGAAAGTCAGCAAGCCTCAGAGTGACAGAGGGGCGTAGGGACAAGGCCAAAGGCCTGGCACCTCTCGGAGGAGGAGGGGCATGTGGATTTACCTAGTTGTGTAGTTTAAGGCTCCAGGGAGAGAAAGACAGGCTTGGAGAGCAGACCCGTGTGCCCATCTTATGTCCCTTCACTTGCCAGCTGTGACGTTGCTGGCTCGGTTTCTGTTGGTTGTCTAGCTGTAAGATGGGAATGGTACCCTTGCAGAGTGGTCATGAAAAGTCAATGCGAGCCTAGCAGGTGCATGCTCAAGAAGCACTGATCCTGCTCTTCTTTTCATGAGCTTGATATCTAGTTTTACTTCTAATTTAGGGAAATGATCTGGTGCACTGGTCAGTAGATATCTCAGGATGAATTTCTGGAGTGTGTCGCCTTGGAGGCCCTGTCAGGTTGTGTCCATCATGAGACTACTTGAGTCCATAGACTGCCTGCCCTTGCCCAGTGGGGTGGCAGACAGTGTGGCTATGCTCACTGCACATTTATACAGCACACATGCTGTGATCATTGAACACAGGTTTTAGAATGTAAAATGGTAGCTGTGTCCCTTGAAGGGAAACATATATAGCCACAGGAATGGGAGACTCTGCAACTCTAGTTCCATGTTGCTTTTGAGTTGTGTGTGTGCATGTGGGATTCACATTCCAATGAACCTCCTCCTGGTGGTCTGTGGTCCCTGCTCACAGAGACACATTTTCTTCCATTCATTCCTTTATTTAGCAAATGCTTCCCAAGCTCCCCTGAGCTCCTGGCTCTTCCTTGTTCTCTGTGCAGGATCAGAAAAATAAAAGCTAATCCTGAGCCTTGAGTGGTACCCAGCCCCTCAAATAACAAAGGATCGAAGTGTCCAGTTGTTGAGGAATGTGTTGACAGCAGCAGTGAGTGAGAGACTGCTCAGAGGGGAAAGTGTTGCGACCCACTGGAAAAGGTCAGACTTCTGTCAGCAGATTCTTCCTGTGATGTGTCCTGATTAATTTTCCACCTTATGCTGGTCCTTTCTGCTCTCTAATAGTCTCTTAGAATGTTAGCCAGCAGGGTTAATAGAAGTCATTGTGTCCAACCTTCTTATTAGAGACAAGGGGAAATATGGAAACAGCAAGGAGGAAATGACCTTTTATTCGTTCAACAAATATATACTGGGCCCTGTTCTGGGTGCTGGGGATACAGCATAAACAAGACAAAGGCACTGCTGTCACAGAACTTACATTCTAGACAGGAAAACAGAATGAATGAACTAATACCGCTGAGTGAGAGTTTAAGAGACTGATCAGCTGTGAAGACAACCCAGCAACACAGGGTGATGTTCTGGAGTCCCTTGTGGGGTGGGGACTTTTCTTAATAGGGTGTTCAAGGAAAGCTTCCCTGAGGAAATGACTTTTGAGACTGAAGGATGAGAAAAGGCTTGGCCGTGCCAAGAGCAGAAGGAGGGGCAGTCCAGGCACAGGAACTAGCAAGTGTAAAGAAAAGCCCTGGTTGGCTGTGGGGATGAGTCTGACCTGGTGGAGAAAGAGAAAGAAGGAATAAAGAAGAGGAAGAGTGGTGAGTGATGATGTCGTAGGAGCCAGATAGTGAAAGATCAGATCGCTTAGGGCCTTGTCTGCCAGGGGAAAGGAGTGCAGATTTTATTCTGCGATAGTAACTGTTGGTGGACTTGATCAAGGACTTAGGCTGCCTCAAAGATGAGTAAAATTTTGAGTGATGAGACTGCAGTGAGGAGAGGCATCCCATCCAGGGAAATGGCATGAGTAAAGGGGTAGAGGTGGGAGAGCTGTGGGAGATGAGGCTGCGGAGTCAGGAGCTAAAGCCAGAGAATGCAACGCTGGGGAGCTGTCCAGGGTGCTGACCACTACACTTAGTGTCTTTGCAGTTATGGACTGTTAGGGGAGCATGGGGGTGTGGGGGTGAGGGGGGTGTGCGCGCGCTTGCACGCGCGCGTGTGGTGTCCCCCTGTGGTACTCAGCTAGCTGATGTGTCCCTGTGCCGGTTACCTAGGAGACAACGGGAAGACGATAGGGCAGGATTTGATTGGCTACTCACTCCTGCTGCTCATCTCTCTGTCAGAGCTGCAGACAGAGGTTACAAATGGCCCAGGCGGGCATGCCAAGTGCCGGAAGGGGAGCCATGAATGTTCACTGTCCCGAGTCCTGTGTGTATGTGTATGCGTGAAGCTCCCAGGGTGTGTGCGTGCAAATCTTAAACAAAGCGGCATCTGGAGTTAATGTGCTTCCTGATGTGAGACATCTGTTCATCGCCTTAAATCAGGTAGTGGGGCCCAGATAAATTTAAGAGCAACAGCCAGACTTGGGAACAGATCTTTTGTTTGTTTTTTAATAACTGTAATGTCAACATTGTGGCTGGTTTTAAAATGTCTTCTTGTACCTCCGAAGATGCAAACAAAGCTGTGAATGGCAGAAGTTATTTCCCATGACACAGACCATGATATCAGTATGCATAGCAGCCAGCACAACCACCACCATCCCTCAGCAGAGAAGGATGGCATAAGATTGGCGATCTGTTTTAGTTTCCCCTCCTTCCTTAAAATAATATCATTTTTTCCTTCTAGTTAGTGGGTAAAGAACCAAGGAATCTATAATTTTGCTTAGAGGGTGGGAAAGGAAAAAAAAAAAATCAGGTTGATTCCTTTGTATTTGATTTTCTAAAGCAGCAGTCCAGGTAGGCTTAGGGGAAAAATAAAAGCCAGTACCAGGGTTACCGAAGATTTTGTGTTTTTTGTCTCTCTTCCCCTGTTCCTATATCCTACTTTGCAGAGTTTGGCAAATGATGCAGTTGGTAAAGAGGAAAGGAGGATTTTCTTGTTCCTGCTCTTGGCTTTCTATACCAGAGCTTAAGTTTTAATGTATCACGTACATCTCTCTTTGCTTTGTCAATGTCGTTCTTATTGCCTGCCCGTTGTGGGGAGAAAAATCATTTTATGCCTTCTCCCAATCTTCCTACCTCCTATGTCTGCCTCACCACTGATCAGAAGTGTTTCATCTGACATGAGGTAAATATGAGCCCAGGAGACAGAAGGAGCCATGTGAGTGGGATATGACATCATCATGAGACCAGAAGAACTAGGTGGCACTCAGTCACCACCATTGACTACCCTGACAGGAACCACAACATAGAGTCCCTGATGTAGGGGGATGAAAGTGGGTGTGCAGATTTAGAACTCTATTAAAAAGACCAAACTTGGTGGCCTGACATCCTGGAGGGTCCCCTGAGGACATGGCCCCTAGACTCCCTGTTAACACAGCATCAAAGCCAACTTTCAGACAAAGATTGGACTGGACTGTAAGATCAGGAGGGATGCTACTGAAATGTGTGCTTCTTGACTTATGCATATACGTGAGACTGTCTGAGCAGCTCCTGTCTAGAGGTGAGGAGGGAGGATGAAGAGATGGGGACAGGATTTGGTAGAATCAGTATGGGAAGTACAGGGTGGAGAAGAGGAATGTGCTTTCACAGGGAGGGGAGAGCAGCTACACTGGCACAGAGGTTTGCGGGGGGAGGAAGTTTATGTGACAAATTTGACTGGGATTGTAAACTTTTACTTAAAACAATAAAATATTTTTAAAAGAAGAAAAAATAAATTATTCTTATTAATTTCATTGAAAAGAACGTGAAATCAGGTTGGATGCAAACAAAAGAAACTAAAAATACTCTTAAGAGGATTTGTCACATGGGATTAATGGTAACTAAAAGTTAAACTGGGCAGTGTTTAGTTCTGTGGTGCATAGAGTCACTGTAAGTCAGGACTGACTTGATGGCACCTAACAACAACAACTAAAAGCTAAATTTATCGTAATGCCTTTTCTAGGAGTTGGTGACTGGCTTGGGAAACTCTTCCCTCTTGAGATGGAGTCTCTTAAAGCACAATAAAGTATTTTTTTTTTAAAAGGTGTTTTGTCTGAAACAAACACCTGTGGGTCTCTTCCTTCTTCACAAGTTGCCCATTGTGCTCCATTGCTTTCGGAAGGGGACTCACACTCAAATGCCTGCAGGAGCAAGGCACGTGACCTAAAAGAGGAGTGCAGGGGACCTCAGGGCCTTTGTACTTGCTACTTTCTCTGCTGGAATAATCTTCCACCTTATATGTACATTGTTCATTGCCTCGCTTCATTGTGGTCTATACAAGTGTCTCCTTATCAGAGAGGAATCCCTTGACTAATTCATTTGAAATAGTAACCCTTTAGCCCCTTAATTTTTTCTTCCTTGCGAGAACTTTGGTCTGCCTGACTTTGTATTGCATTTATTACCTGTCTCCCTCATGAATGTGTCATGAGGGCTATGACTGTTCCTGTTCTATCATCCACTGTATTTCAAGTAACTGGCCTGGAGCCTGGCATATAACAGGAGACCACGTTCTGTTCCCTGCACAGCCACCTCACATCTGCCAGTGGAGGTTTTCGTGTTGCCATAATGCTGAACAAGTTTCAGCACAGCTTCTAGACTACGATAGACTAGGAAGAAAGGCCTGGCCACCTCCTTCCGAAAATCAGCCTGTGAAAACTTTATAGATCACAATGGTCCAATCTGCAACTGACCACGGAGCTGGTGAAGGACTGGGTAAAGCGTTTTGTATCATTGTGCACAGGCTACCGTGAGTTGGGCTGGTTTGACTACAGCTAACTACAAACGCAACAAGGGAGTGACATGGACTGGGAGATACTGCGCTGAGCTGGAGAGTTTATGTTTTGTTTCGTACTCCTACCTGATTGTTCTAGAGAAGCCTAAGACCCAGTGTTCAAAATAACATTCATCAGTGTGTTACTACTGAATGTGTTAACCACCAATTTAGACAACAAACTTTCAGAGAGTGAAACAAAACTCTCTTTTGAGTTGAATTCAACCCAAGATCCCCCAATTTGAGGCCTCTGGCCTTCAAGGCCCTTTATGATCTGGCTGTAACCTTTCTTCTTCCCTCCTTACTCCTGTCATGGGTCTTGTCTGTCCACCTCTGAGCCTTCACTCAGGCTACTGCCCTGCCTGGAGTGCAAACCACTGTTTCATCTAGTTCCAGCCCCAGGATTATTAGGTCTTCGGGTGCAGCTTCTTTCAGCCCCTGTGATGGCTAGTTATTTCTGTCAACTTGGCTAGGCTTGGTGCCCAGTTGTTTGGCAAAACAGTCATCTAGACTCTGTTATGAAGTGGCTACAGGTGGTTACATCATTTGGCCTTAAGTAAAGCATATTACCTTTCACAATGTGAATGGTCCTCATCCAGTCAGCTGAAGCCTTTAAGAGCTATAGGGGAGTTTCCCTAGGGTGCATTTCACCCCCAGACTATAAATAGACATTTGGGCAGAATTCACATTTCACTCTTCTTACTGCCTAACCTACAGATTTTCAGATGCAAGTCTTTACCAGTTTCCAGCCTGTCACCTGACCTTCAGATTTTTCTTGACTTGCCGGTTCCCCACAATTGCATGAGCCAATTCCTTGAAGTAAAGAGAAGTAAATCCTCTCTCTATAGATAAGTGAATGGGTGGGTGGGTGGATGGATGGACAGGTGGGTGTGTGGATGGATATAGAGACAGATACAGAATACGTGTATGTGTGTAGGGTCGCCATGAGTCGGATCCGACTCGTTGGCACTTGGCTTTGGCTTGGCATACCTACATGGTTCTATTTCTCCAAAGAGTGATGAGGTAACCCTACTGTGGTAGAATTAGTCTCCCCCACGCTTTTCTTTCCTCTGCTATTAAAACTTGACCATGTGTTTGCTTTCCAGCCTCACCCACCAGAGTCTCTTAGGGGCAGCCATCCCACTGATTCATCTTCAAGTCTTCAGTGCCTAGCACAAGGCCTGCAGACAGTGGGTGCTCACTAAGTGAGCAGTGACAGAAATAAAGAGAAGGGTGTGGGAAACCAAGTTTTGCTGAGTACCAGCTGTGAGCCTGTCTCCTTGTAGGCCATTATGAGGATGCTGAGGCTCAGAGAGGACAAGTGAGGGACCTGGGCCCCTAGTTTGCAAGGGGCTTCCCATGGACCAAACAGCTTCTCCTGGCTCATGTACCCCATGCTGTTCCCTAAAAGAAACTCTCCATTTCAGGTGTCGTGGATTGAATTATATCCCTCCCAAAATATCTGTCTAGTTGGCTAAGTAATGATTCCAGGTACTGTGTGATTGTCTATCATTATGTCATCTGATGTGATTTCCCCATGAGTTATAAATCTTATCGCTACAATGTTAATGAGATGAATTATTGACAGTTACACTAATGAGATCTACAAGACTAGATAGTGCTGTAAGCCAATCTCTTTTGTGATATGAAAGAGAGAAGCAAGTGAACAAAGAGAGACAGGGACCCCATACCACCAAGAAGGCTGTGCCAGGAGCACAGTGAATCCTTTGGACCTGAGATTCCCCTTACTGAGATCTCCCAAAGCAAGGGAAGACTGATGACAAGGACCTTCCTCCAGAACTGACAGTAAGAGAAAGGCTTCCCTGGAGCAGATGCCCTGAATTTGAACATGTAGCCTACTAGATTGTGAGAAAATAAATTTCTCTTTGTTAAAGTTATCCTTCTGTATTTCTGTTATAGTAGCGCTAGATGATTAAGACATCAGGCCGCACAGGGCCCGATGGTAGAAAGACAGGGATAGGCTAGATTGGGTGTGGCGTGGGGGCATGGTCTAAATATCCTCAGGACAAACAGGGCAGAAAGAACAGGCAGATCTTGGTCCCCAAGGACAGAGCCAGACCTATTAAGAGAAAAGACTTATAGGGAGGCAGGTCCCGGTAACTAGTGGGGAAGAGACTTCTCCTTGGCATAGTTGGTGAGCTTCCCACCATGCAAGTAGAACTTGGATTAGCTTTTAATGGGGATGTGTTTGAAAGGTTGAACTTCCCATCCTTGCATAGTTATTTCCAAGTGTGAACCTTGGGTGAATGAGTCTCACTTTCCCCCTCTGTAAAACGGGAACATCAAAAGCCTTGAGGCAGAGTGAGCATGAGGCTCCAGAAAGAAGACAGATGGCAGAGCACTTTGCCAGCTATAGAGTGGGGTGCACCTGTGGGATGGTGATTGGTGAAATGAGGTCAATGTCAAGTTACTCAGTGAGTAGGACCATGCCTGTACCTGTGTGTGCTACTTTACCATGTGGCTGTGGTACACCCTAGACTGTGCAGAGCAGCCATCCAGTGTAGGAGAGAGGCCTGGTGGGGTGTCTCAGAGTGTTCAGGCTGGGGGTGGACATCTGGGATCTTTCTTAATTCTGTGAGTGACTCTTGGTGGTGACTTGCTTCACTCATCTGGAGCTGTGTTTTTTAACCCCCGAAATGAGAAAAGAGTCCTGCCCTAGGGGATGCTGGATGGTGCAGGACCAGGCAGTGTTTCATTCTATTGTACATAGGGTCACTGTGAGTTGGAACCAACTCAGTGGCACCTAGCAGCATTAACAACAGGGGCTACTGCATGGTTTAAAAAATGCAGAGGGCTTCCTACCTGTGGAAGCCCCTGAGGAAACGAGAGTGGGAAGGTGACACTGGAGCAGTGACTAGTGATGAGAGTTTGTAAGAGCTGCAACAATAACAGTGATGCCAGCTGATGCTTATAAAGGGTTTACTGTGTGTGTCAGGCCATATTCTAAGTGCTTATTAAGGGCTTTGCATATTGACTGCTTAAATTCTCGTACTGTGAAGTAGGCACTGTTATTATTCCCACTTTCCAGATGGAGAAGTTAAGACAGAGAAGTTAAGCAACTTGCCCAAGGGCCCACAGCAGGTGAAGGGTGGAGCTCCTCCCCTTACCTGCTCTGTGCCCTTGGGAAAAGTTAAGTGACCCAGTGGCACAGTGATTAAGAGCCACAGCTGCTAACCAAGAGTCGGGAGTCTGCATCCATGAGCTGCTTCTTGGAAACCCTATAGGGGCAGTTCTACTGTGTCCTGTGAGCTGGAACCAATTCTATGACTCCTAACAACAACAACTTCATAGGTTGGGGAAGAGCTTTCTCCTGGTCATAGTGGGCAAGGGTGAGTTGACTGCTTTGAGATGGAGTGAGCTCCCCATCACTGTGTCGTTAGTTGCTGTAAAAATGGGATGGGGGTCGTGTCTGACCTCTGCTAATTTCACGAGAAGGAAGGAGAAGAAATATCAGGAGCACAAGACTGGTTCCTATTAGGTGGAAGTCAGACATGCCTCTACTCTCTGCCATCTTTACCAAGTCTCGTGCCAACCGTCCCTCCTGCTTCACTATCTGCTTTTCTGCTGGGTCCGTTAATTCACTGCAGTGACCGCACAGAACTGACAGACATTATCCATGATCATGCGGTTCATTAGGGCAGTAACAGGTTACAATTCAGATTCAGGAACACTCGTGATACGGTTCTTCCATCTGGAAAGCCTCTTCCCAGCCGTAGTCACAGGCACACCTCTCTGGTCCCTTGGACTATGCCTTGCTTGAGCAAGTGTTTCAGATCTCTTTTAGCTCTCCTGATATAAGTGTCCAGAGGGACTTTGTTCTCCAGCAAACCTCCTGCCCAAAGATACTCAGCTTTCTTGCTCTGTGGGCTGGGAAGCCCACCACACTGTTTTCTGTCATCTCCTGCTGTCATTTCTCTGCTGTCACTTCTTGAGAGCTCTCTGTCTCTTGGTTACAGGAACTTAGTGTAGGGATCACAGTTCCCAAGCACTGGGCTCCCTGCTCCTGGCTCTTCTTTGGTGGCAGTGTGATCCTCTCTCTGCTCTGGAATTGGCTCCTCTTTTAAACTTAACAGGATGACAGAATTGGCCAGTCCCCTTGGGGAGCCACAGTTATCCTATTTGCGTGATCCCACTCCATCAGTTGTGTGGCAGTTATAAGACTGTGGCTAGAAAAGCCACAAAAAGCCACTCCATTGCACCCCAGTTGTCATCCAGGCATTTCTGACTGGCAGCGACCCCATGTGTATAGAGAACAGCTCCATAGAGTTTGCAGGGCTGTGACCTTTCACAAGCAGATAACCAGGCCTGTCTTTCAAAACATCTCTGGGTAGGTTTGAACTGTCAACTTTTTGGTTAGTAGTCCAGTGCTTAACCATGTGCACCGCCCAGGGACTCCTTCTGTATCATTAAGAGCCTGGATGAGCTTTTGTTGGGAATTGTTTAAAAGGTTAAACTAGAATGTGGCTGTCAACTCATGGGCCTTTGGAAAAGGTGGATGCTTTTGGATCTCTGTAATGACTAGGGGATTCCTGGCATTTAACAGGAGGGTGTCAGATATGCTCAGACTGACATGTGCAGGACAGTCCAGCTCAAAGAACTCTCCACTCCAGACACCCACAGCATCTCTACTGAGAAACCTGGATGACTCGAGCCTCCACAGTGTTTGAGAAAGGGGCTGTGTTGCCTGCCTGTAGCTCTCTCCAAAGCTGGGAGATGGGAGGCTGGCCAGCATTCTTGTGCATGATGCAGTGATGTCATTGCTTGTCTGTTGACACACACTGATTTTCAGGGTCATCTTGGAAGAACTTTAGGAGGCCTTGATCTGTACTGAGTTTACACCACTGGTTTGTGGTTCCTCTTTACTGAGTGGGGATCAAATGAGGCTCTGTCTATGCATGCAGCCAATAGTCTTAAGTTGTTCTCATCTGATTTCTTGAGTTGCTGGAGTGAGAGTAATGGTGACCAGTGGTGTTAGTGGCCTTGAGGGCCCTGTGAGGAGGCTCCTAGGTCTGTATCAAAGGAAACAGACAAGGAACCAGTTAGAGACAAGAGCTGAGAGCAACTTTTAGACCCAGTGTTTCTTCTGGGAAGGAATGTTTCTCAGCATGGTGAAAATCAGTATTCTTCCAGGAAGTAAGTCAAAAACAAGGATGAATGTTGTGTGTCCCAAGAGGTGTACTGAGGGGCAACTCAGGGGGTTCAAAAACTGGGCACCTGAGCTATGCATGAGCTGAGACCCATGGCTAGGGAGAGGGAAGAAAAGGGGGAAATCAAGACTAGGCTGGACTGGAGTAGGGGTGACACGAGTTCCAAGTACGTGTGGTGACAATGGCCTGAGTCCTCGCCTATGATGGTGTGCCAGACAGGGGACAGGTAATGCTCAAGTCAAATGGCAGCAGTTTTGTGACTGCACATTCTCAATCTGGGAGAAGGATGTTAGCCAAATGGTGGCAGCATTGTGACTCTATGTCCTTGGATTGAGAGGAGGAAACCAGCTGGGAGCTAGGATCACAGGGACTCTGAGGCCAGAATTACAAAGGAGGGGGTCAAGTGGGACACTAGATTTGTAATTGGGAAATGGAAGCAACAATCCCATCCCGTGCTAGGCTACCCCTGAGGCCTGGGTAAGACATTGCTTGCTGCATTCTTGGAAGCCTAGAGCTTCAAGTTTGACGTCCAACCCCCAACCAGTGGTGGGTGGTGAGGCTCCTAATAGCCATTAAGTTGTGTTTAGTGGGAAAAACTCATCCTGTAAAGAAAACTAAACCTGGATTCAAATCTTTGGATGGTGACCTTGGACAAATCCCTTCTCCACTCTGAGCCCAGTTTCTTCTACCAAATGACGGGGATGGACTATGTTTGAAAGAGGGGAGAGTTTCCCAGGCTCTGATGGCCTTCTCTTTCTTTTCTCCTTTCTCTTTAGCTGGAGAGACAGAGTCTGCCCAGCCAGGTCTTCTGCTGGCATGAGACTTGGCCTCAGAGTGCTTTACCCTTTAACTCCCAGAAATGCAAGTCCTAGGGACTTTCCTCTGAGTAGTCCTGTATGTTCCTGTTTCTCTGAACATCAAGCCTGCCCCAATTCCTTTTTTTTTTTTTAACTGTGGTTAAACATATATGCATGAAACAAAGCATTGGCCATTTCAACATAATTTACACATACAATGCTTGACATTAATTGTATTTACTACATTGTGCAGCCATCACACTGTCCATTTCCAAGTGTTTTCATCAGCTCTTAACAAATCTTCAGTGCTCCCTAAGCAAACACTCACCCTTATCGCCTCCCTCTGCCCCCTGGTAACCACTAATAAACTTTGGTCTCTGTGCTTCTTCCTATTCTACATGTTTCATATGCGTGAGATCATGCAATATTTGTCATCTTATGTCTGGCATTATATTTTCAAGGTTTATCCATGTCATAGCATATATCAAGACTTATATACCATACTTTGTTGGTTTCCATTCATCCATTGATGGACATACAGGTTGTTTCTCCCTTTGGATGCTGTGCTGTAGTGAAATTGAATGGATGTGCAAGTATCTGTTTACATCCTTGCTTTTGGTTCTTTTGGGTATGTATCTGGGAGTGGAATTGCTAGGGCATGTGGCAATTCCATGTTTAATTTTTGAGGAACTTGGAAACTGTTTTCCACAGCTGGCTGCATCATTTTACAATTCTACCAGCAATAGATGAACATTCCAGTTTTCTCCGATCTCAGTTCTGAGCTTAGCTCTGGGCCCTATGCTGGCTGTGGCTAGGACAGGCCTGAGCATTGAAGGAGCAGAGATCTCCTTCAGTGGGGAGCCTTGAGTGTGTTTGTATGGCAATTAACCTTTATTTTTGTTATTTAATTAAAGCCATTCATCCAATCAACAAATTTTTCTGAGTACCTACTATGTGGTAGATGTGAGGACACAGTGCGGAAGGAGACAGACAAGATCCCTGAACTGGTATTGTGTAGATGTGGGGACGGAGGCTCTGTACATTGCTGCTTCTTCCTGTGCCCCCTGAACACTAGAAACTTGGATCTTCCCTACTTTTCCTGGAATCTGGCCTGCCTCAGTTTACATACCAGGGACTCACTCCTGTGCACTCTTCAGCCTTGACTGGTTCCACCTCTGGGGTTCCTTGGGGTGGATTGCTGGAATATAGATGGATCACAACTTTCTGTAAAATCAGGAGGTGGGAAAAGAGGGAAAGATGCACAACAGTTTAGACAATACCCCAAGATTCCTTCCAGAAAGTTAGCTAAATTTTACATATACTGAGTTCAGGACCCTCTGGGGAAATAGTTATTCTTTTGTTTTCTTTTTCATTCTATAAACCGTTATTCATCTCCTACTATGGGGAAGGGTGATTTAGTGGTAGAATTCTCTGCTTCCATGCTGGAGACCCAGGTTTGATTCCAGACAATGCATTTTATATGCAGCCACCATTCATCTCATCATCAGTGGAGGCTTGTGTGGGCTGTAATACTGGACAGGTTTCAGCAGAGGTTCCAGACTAAGACAACCCAGGAAGAAAGGTCTGCTGATCTCCTTCTGAAAGGCATATGGATCACAGCTGTCTAACATACAACCGGTCATTAAGATGGTGCAAAACCAGGCAGTGTTTTGTTTCACTGTGCGTGGGGTCGCCATGAATGAGGGCTGATGTGACAGCAGCTGCCAACAGTTTTCTAGGTACTGCTGTCACACCATTTCATTTTGATGTTCCCAGAAACCTGACCAAGTGTAGGTCTCATTATCTCCATTTCAGTGTTGGGAAAAACTAAAGCACAGAGAGGTTAAGTTACTTGTCCAAAGACCTACCACTGGGCAGTGGCAGAACAGGAGTTTCCCCCCAGGAATGTCCTCCTCCCAAGCCAGGTGTCTTTCTGTGATTCCAGGTACAGAATAGAGGAGTAATGAGCACTGGAGCACTCAGTGGAGGAGCACTGAATTCTGTCTGGGTTGGGGAGTTGGAGTTGGTGTCTGGCTTGAGTTTCAAGGAGCAAGCCAGAGTTGACCAGGAAGGAAAGGGGCAAGGAAGGACATTTAAGACATTGGGACAAGCGTATGAAAATGTAGAATTGAAAAAAACTGTGGCGTGTCTGCCATTGTGCAGTATAGTTGGCATGTCAGCTGCAGGAGAGGGATGGGGCGGTGAGGCAACTCTGGAAAGATGGATTGGAGTCAGAATGTTGAGGGCAAATATTACACACCTAGATCACAAAGTGGGTATTGTTTGAACATGACAGTGGCTTTAAAAAATTTAGCTGCTGAAAATTTTAAATAGGGGGAGATTTCACATACAAAAATATATTTTCATCTTTCTTGGGAATACCTGGCAACTCTGTATTATATTCCTGTGCATTAGGCAATGATTACCACACTCCCCATTCAGTGTGTTTATACATTTACTCACTTGTTCAATCCTTAGAGACTTTGAATGCGTCCACTAAAGGTATTTTAGTTTCATCTTCTTCTGGTGACTGAAAGGTTTTCAAGCTGGAGAATGATGTCTTCAGAATGCTTCTCCTAACCCGCTAGCTTTTGTGTTAGAAGGGATGGGAGACTTCACATGGATATTAATGCATTAAATGCACCAGTCAAGAGATGGAGAGTGGCAGAATGAATGAAAAAAATATGACCTATCAGTATGTCGCTTAATAGAGACACATCTTAGCAAAAAAGCCAAATTCTCTGCCACTGAGTCAATTCTGGCTCATAGCGACCCTATAGGTCAGAGTAGAACTGTCCCATGGAGTTCCCAAGGAGTGCCTGGTGGATTTGATCTTCCAGCCTTTTGATTAGCAAATGTAGCTCTTAACCACTATGTCACCAGGATTTTCAGACACACCTTAGGAGCAAACATATATCTAAACATACTGTCATTGAGTGGATTTTGACTCATAGTGACCCTATAGGACAGAGTAGAACTGCCTGGTAGGGTTTCTACAGCTCTGAGTCTTTATAGAAGCGAACTGCCACATCATTCTCCCAGCAGGCACAGACATAGAAATAAATTAAAAAATCAAAAGATGGGAAAAAAATCCATGCCAAGGAAACAATAATCAAAAGAGAACAGGAGTGACAAAATTAGTATGTGACAAAATAGATTTTGAGTCAAAATCTATTATAAGGGATAAAAAAAGACATTATATAATGATGAAAGGAGCAAGTCACAAAGAAGACATAACAATTATAAATATTTATGCACCCAGTGCCAGAGCCCCAAAATTTATAAAGCAAACTCCAACAGAACTAAAGAGTGAAATAGGCAGATCTATAATAACAGTAGATTTCACTACCCCACTTTCAACAACAGAAGAATTAGCAAGCAAATCAATAGAGATATAAAAGACCTGAATAACCCTGTTAACCAATATGGACCTAACACACATGTTTACAACATGCCACCCAACAGCAGCGTGATGATACACATTCTTCTCCATGCATGCAGAACATCCTTCAGAGTAGATCATGTTTTAGGGCACAAGACAAACCTCAATAAATTTTAAAAGATTTAAATCATACAAACCATGTTCTCTGACCATAATGGTATGAAACTAGAAATCATTAACAGGAAAAATACAGAAAAACAGAAAAAAGATACACAGAAACTAAATAATACACTACCTAAAAACTACTGGGTCATAGAAGAGTTCAAAAGTGAAATAAAAAATACTTAGAATCAAACAAAAATGAAAATCTACAATATGCCCAAATGTTTGGGATGCAGCAAAATCAGTGCTCAAAGTGAAATTCATAGTAATAAATGCCTACGTTAAAAAAAGAAGATTCAAAGTCAGTAACTTAACCCAACAACTTGAGCAAATAGAGAAGGTGGGACAAAAGAAGACCGAAAGCTACTAGAAGAAAGGAAATAATAAAGATTAGAGCAGAAACAAATGGAATAGAAAGAATCAACGAGACCAGAAATTGGTTCTTAGAAAGCATCAATAAAATAAACCATTGGCCAGACTGACAAAGGAAGAAACAAATTACTAAAATAAGAAATGAAGTTGGAGACATTGTAGCAGATACAACTGGAAAAAAAGAATATCATAATTGATGTCTTGCATTGAGTTATGTTCCCCCCTTGCCCCTAAATATTTGTCAACTTGACTGGGTCCTGATTCCCAGTATTGTGTAATTGTCTACCATTTTGTCATCTGATGTGATTTCTCTGTGTTTTATAAATGCCATCACTATGATGAAATGAGATGTGTTAATGGCAGTTATATTGATGAGATCCACAAGACTGGATAGTGTGTTGAGCCAGTCTCTTTTGAGATATAGAAGAGGAGTGAGCAGAGAGATACAGGAACTTCATACCACCAAGAAAGAAGTGCTGGGAGCTGAGTGCATCCTTTGGACCTGAGATTCTTGTGCTGAGATGACCCTAGACCAATGGAAGACTGATGCATCACAAGGACCTTCCTCCAGAGCCAACAGAGAGAACAGAGAGAGAGAGAGCAAGAGAGTAAGAGAGAGCACCTTCGCCCGGAGCCGGTCCTCTGAATTCAGAATTATAGGTTACTGAACTGTGAAAGAGTGAGCTTCTCTTTGTTAAAGCAACCCACTTGCGATGTTTTCATTATAGCCACGCTAGGTGACCAAAACAACTGAATACTGTGAAACACTGTATGCTGACAAATTTGAAAACCTAGAAGAAATGGACAAGCTCTTAGAAACACATTAACTACCTAAAGTAACATAAATTGAAGTAGAAAATGTAAATGGATCCAAAATAAGAGATTGAAGATGTCATCAAAACTCCCAACAACAACAAAGTCCCAGGACTAGACACCTTCACTGGAGAATTTTCAAACTTTCAGAGAATAGTTGACACAAATTCTACTCAAACTTTTCCAAATAATAGAAGAGAAAGGAATACTCCCTAACTCATTCCATGAAGCCAGCATCATCCCGATAGTGCAGATGAAGACATCTCCCCCCAAAAATTACAGAACAATATCCCTCATGAATATAGGTGCAAAAGTTCTAACCAAATTCTAACCAAGAAGATTCAACAACACAGTAAGATAGTCACATGTCATAATTAAGTGGGATTCATAGCAAGAACGCAAGGGTCATTCAACATTAGAAAATTAATATAATTCACCACATAAATAAAACAAAGGAAAAGAACTACATGATCACATCAGTTAGTGCAGAAAAGGCATTTGATAAAACGCAACCTCCTTTTCTGATAAAAACTCAGCAAAATAGGAACAGGAGAGAAATTTCTCAACATAATTAAGAACATATATGCAAAACCAAGTGTCAACATTATTCTCAATGAAAAAAGACGGAGAAACTTCTCCGTGAGAGTGGACACGAGACAAGAATGCCCATTACCATCACTTTTACTCAGTTTTGTGCTGGAAGTCCTGGCCAGAGCAATAAGGCGAGAAAGAGAAACAGTATCCAAAACAGAAAAGAGAAAATACAGCTATCCTATTTGTAGATGACATGATCTATACAGGGAACACCCCCACCCCTGCCAAGATCCCACAAGAAATCGTCTGGATGTAATATGAGTTCAGCAATGTTGCAAGGTACAAAAGCAAAACACTAAAATCAAGTAGGTTTCTTTTACGCTAACAGGGAGAAATCCTAAGAGGAAATCAAGAAAACAATGCCATTTATAATAGCCCTCCAAATGATAAAATACCTAGGAATAAACCTAACTAGGGATGTAAAGACTTGCTGTTGTTAGATGCTTTCCAGTTGGTTCGGACACATAGTGACCCTCTGTACAACAGAATGATATCGCCTGATTGGGAGCCATCCCCACAATCCTTGTTAGGCTTGAGCTCATTGCCGAAGCCACTGTGTTAATTTCTCCCATTGAGGTTCTTCCTTGTTTCTTCTGACCCTTTATATAACCACATAGGGTGGTTCTACCCTGTTACATAGGCTTTAGTCAGAACCGACCAGTTGGCAATAGATTTGGCTTGGTTTTCTACTTTACGAAGCATGATCTTCTTCTTTAAGGGTGAATCCTTCCTGGTAACAAGTCCAGCATATGTGAGATGAAGTGCTGACATTCTTGCTTCTAAGGAGCATTTTGGCTATATTTCCAAGATAGATTTGTTCATTCTTCAGGCAGTCCATGGTATATTCAATTACCAACACCATAATTCAAAGGCATCAATTCTTCTTCAGTCTTCCTTATTCACTGTCCAGCTTTCACATGCATGTGAAACGACAGAAAATACTATGGCTTGGGTCAAATCCAACAGGCGCTCCTTGAAGACTCTGGGGGTCAGTTCTACCCTGGCCCCTAGGGTCGCCATGAGTCAGATCCGACTCGACGGCACTTGGCTGGGTCAGGTCCGCCTTAACCTCAAACTGACATCATTGCTTTTTAACACTTTCAAGAGATCTTTTGCAGCAGATTTGCTCAAAGCAACACATCATTTGGTTTCTTGACTCTTGCTTCCATGGGTGTTGATTGTGGATCCTTAACAGCCTCCATACTTTCTCTGTGTATCGTAATTTGCCCGTTGTTCCTGTTAGCAGGATTTTTTGTTTTGTTCATGTTGATGTGCAATCCATAGTGAAGGTTGTAGTCTCTGCTCCTCAGTAGTGTTTTAGTCACCTAGTGCTTCTGTAACAGAAATATCACAAGTGGATGGCCTCGACAAACAGAAGTTCATTCTCTCACGGTCTAGTGGGCCAGAAGTTCAAATTCAGGGCATCAGCTCCAGAAGAAGCCCTCTCTCTGTCAGGTCTGGAGGAAGTTTCTTGTCATCAATCTTCCCTTTGGATTAGAAGCTTCTCAGTGCAGGGACCCTGAGTCCAGAGGATGAACTATGTTCCTGGCTCTGCTTTCTTAATGGTATGAAGCTCCCACACCTCTCTTTTTGCTCTGTCTTCTATATATCAAAAGTGATTGGCTCAAAGACACGATCCAATCTTGTAGATTCAGCCCTGCCTCATTATCATAACTGCCACTAATCCTATCTCATCAACCTCATAGAGATAGCATTTAAAACACGTCGGAAAATCCCATTAGATGACAGAATGATGGACAGTCACATGGTATTGGAAATCATGCCTTAGCCAAATTGACACACATATTTTGGGGGGACACAATTCAATCCATGACGGATAGTAAGTGCTTCAAGTTTATAGTGTCTGCATAACATGGGTTGTTAATCTTCTTCCAGTTCTGATGCTGATTTCCTTCATATGTTCTAGATTCTTGGATTATTTGCTCAGCATATAGATTAAGTAAATGTGGTGAAAGGATACAACCCTGATACACACCTTTCCTGACTTTAAGCCAAGCAGTATCCCTTTGTTCTGTTTGAACGACTGCCTCTTGAGTTATGTAAAGATTCTGCCTGCGCACAATTAAGTGTTCTGGAATTCCTATTTTTTGTAGTGTTATCTGTAATTTGTTGTAATCCACACAGTTGAATGCCTTTGTATAGTCAATGAAACACACATAAACAGCTTTCTGGTATTCTCTGCTTTCAGCCAAGATCCCTCTGACATCAGCAGTGATATCCCTTATTCCGTGTCCTCTTCTCAGTCCAGCTTGAACTTTTGGCAGTTCCCTGTTGAAGTACTGCTGCAATCACTTTTGAAGGATCTTCAGCAAATTTCACTTGTGTGTGATATTGATGATATAGCTCAATAATTTCGACATTCTTTCAAATCACCTTTCTCTGGAATCGGCGTGAATGTGAATCTCTTCTAGTTGAGTGACCAAGAAGCTGCCTTCCAAATTTTTTACATAGGTGAGTGCGCACCTAAAGAGCTGCATCCATTTGTAGTAGCATCTGAATTGGTGCTTCATCAATTTCTGCAGACTTGTCTCTTGCCATTCCCTTCAGGGAAGCTTGGGTTTCTTCCTTCGTTACTGTCGGTTCTTGATCGTATGCTATCTCCTGAAATGGTTGAACATTGACTAAATCTTTTTGGTACAGTGACTCTGTATTCCTCCCATTTTCCTTTAATGCTTCCTACATTGCTCAGTATTTTCCGTGCAGAATCCTTCAGTATTGCAACTCAAGGCTTCAGTGTTTTCTTCAAGATTTTATGATGAAAAGTATAATACACTAATGCAAGAAACTAAAAGAGACCTACTAAGCAGGACATTCCATGCTTGTGAAAATGTTGATGCTACCCAAAGCAGTGTGTAGATACAATGTCATCCCAATCTAAATTTTATTAACATTCTTTACTGAAATGGAAAAACTAATCTTCAACTTCATACAGAAAGGAAAGAGGCCTCAAATGGCCAAAGGAGTACTGAAGAAGAACAAAGTAGGAAAATTCAGACTTTCTAATCTCAAAGTATACTGTACAGTCACAGTAATCAAAAGGGCCTGGTACTGGTTCAATGACAGACACATACAGGTTTGACAGTTAAGCTCACAAACTCATCCTAGCAAAAGTGCTACATAAGTATTTAATTTTTGTGAGGGCTTAAATATCTAATTTACCTCTGCCATTCGTGTATTTGTAGGTGTGTTGGATAATTTTTTTTTTAACTAGGTCCCATATTTTTGCCCCTATATTTTCTTCCAATAATTTTATAGTTTCAGATTTAACGTTTAGGTATTTGGCCCATTTTTAGTTAGGTTTTGTGTATGGTGTGAGGCATAGGTCCTGTTTTACTTTTCTGCAAGTGGATATCAAATTTTGCCAGCAACATTTTTAGATACTGTTACACTGTTTGTTCTCCCTTGAATGGATTTTAGCCCTTGATCGAAAATCAGTTGTCCTTAGATGGATAGATTTATTTCTGGATTCTCAACTCTGTTCCACTCTACAGGGTCTGACAATTAAGTTTCTGAACTCATCCTAGAAAAAAGTGCTACATCATTGCTGAATATCACTACAAGCACCTTCCAAGTGTTCCCCTTGGGAAGCTATGCACCAAATGCCAGCATCTAGTCCACCCTTCAAAGCAGTTTTGGAGCTCTTTTTCCGGAATGGCTATCAGAGCCGTCGTTGTATTACCCTTCATGTCATGAATGTCATAAAAATGTCTTTCTTTCAATATTTCCTTTATCTTCAGGTAAAGAAAAAAGTCATTGGGAGCCAGATCAAGTGAGTAGGGAGGGTGTTTCAGTACAGTTATTTGCTTACTGGCTAAAAATTCCCTTATAGACAACTATACGATTAAGTTCTTGAACTTGCCATCATGCACAATGGCAATTCCAGAAAGAATTTCAGAATTGCTCTGGAGGGTGGACTAGGTGCTGGCATTGGTTCACAGCTTCCCAACAGGAGTATTTGAAGATGACCATAGTGATATTCAACAATGAGGTGTGTAGCACTTAGAGCAATTAAGTTCATGGACTTGTTGGACCTTTAGAGCTATTTTTGAGGACAGTTTGACTTTATCTGCTTAAACCCTTTGATACAGCCATTTATCTTCTACATATCTGTTCTCAGAAATCTTGGTGGCATAATGGTTAAGTGCTGCTATGGCTACTAACCAAAAGGTCAGCAGTTCAAATCTACCAGGTGCACCTTGGAAACTCTACGGGGCAGTTCAACTCTGTCCTGTAGGGCTGCTATCAGTTGAAATTGACTTGATGGCAGTGGGTTTGGCTTTTGGTTTTATCTGTTCTAGAGGAAGTCTAGTACAGATGCATAAGGCAACATGGACAAAGATGTTCACTGCAGGGTTGGTAGAAGGGAAAAAGGAATAAATTAACATCCATCAGCAGGAGCCTAGTATGAGAACTCAAGGGTCATAAGGCTCAAGTGAAAAGCCATAAAAGATACTAAAGAAGAGTGTTTCTCCAGCCCTTGCCTTCCATCTGCTAAGTCCCTGGCTCCCCTGTGGTAAGATGGATAGATATCCCCTGGAGAGTTTCCTCCAACTCAGGACAGCCTTATGGACCACAGAATGAAATGTTGCCTAGAATTGTGTTACCCTCATGATCGTCGACATGGTCATCTCTGTGGCTGCTGTACATGTTCATCTCGCCAAGGGTTTTTCTTGCTCTCTTTGACCTGCCACCTCGCCAAACCTAGCATTCTTGTCCAGTGACTGGTCACTCTTACTGATAGACCACAGGCAAGTGAGTCTGCCTATGTTCTGTTATGATCCGTAAGATTTCATTGGTTAATTTTCAGAAGAAAACATCCAGGCTTTTTCTTCCTAGTCTTAGTCTAGAAGCTCCACTGAAGCCTGTCCATGATAGGTTACTCTACTGGTATGTGAAATACCGGTGCCACAACTTGGAACGTCGTAGCACTATGCAAGCCACCACAGTATGACAAGCTGACGGGTGGGTGATGGTCTCACACTAGGTTAAAGGGGAAAAACAGCCTGTTGCTGTTGAGTGGATTTTGACTCATGGTGACCCTATAAACCAAAAAACCCAACCCACTGCCATTGAGTCAATTCCAGTTTATAGCGACCCTGTAGGACAGAATAGGATTGCCCAATAAGAGCTCTCAAGGAGCACCTGATGGGTTTAAACTGCTGAACTTTTGGTTAGCAGACATAACACTTAACTATTACATCACCAGGGTTTCTGTAGAACCGAGTAAAACTACCCCATAGGGTTTGCAAGGGGTGGCAGGTGGATTCAAACTGCCAACCTTTTGGTTAACTGCTGAGCTCTTAACCATTATGCCAGCAGGGCTCTGCTGTTATTTGTTTCCAGCACGTTCTTCTAGTAATTACTTTCATGTATATGTAAGCAACTATGAATACATATTCTTTCCCCTTTTTTACATACCTTACTCTTTTTTTTTTTCAGTAAGACAAAACTGAATGTATTACTTAAGGGAGATTGCCATCATGCGAAACTTTGGCAGTGTCTTAGAAAGGGAGTAGGTGAGGTCAGAAATGATTGGGAATTACAGGCTTGGTTTGAGGCGGAGAACTTGATTAGGGCTGGGTAAGAGTAACAGTGTGTTAGTTCAGGACAGCCAAAGCAGCAAGCACAGATTTTCAGGTGAGATGTTCAAAGAATCGTGGGGTGCACTGATGGCCTGGTGTGAGGAGTTGATAGACCATTCAGGAAGTTCCCAAAGTGGCTTCAGAAACTTCCCTCCATCCCCACTACTCACCTCAGATGTTTGCACAGAGGTTTCAAGCTTCAGAGAAAGGGAGCTTGGCAGGCAAACTTCTGCCCAAATGACCAGATACATGAGATGAAGTCTGGAAGAGTTCCCAACACTAAGTTTCCATGTCCTCAAAAGGGACACACCTTCCCACATATATCGATGTCCTTCACCAACCAGGAAGCCCCTTCTTGCTGTTTTATCATAAAATATATGATACATGAAGAAGGCTGAGTAAAACATGGGTCTTTTGTAGGAGCAACATTAAGAGACCACCAATGCATCCATCCTTCTGAGTTGGGAGCTGAAATGTTCCTAGTATCCAGTGCCACATAGTCCTCTAAGATGGCTTTTCCAGCTAACACTCTCCCCTGGGACTTGTGGAAGGAGTCCCTGAGTGGTACAAATGGTTAACTGTTCAGCTATTAACTGAAAGGTTGGTAGTTCTAGTTCACTCAGAAGCACCTTGGAAGAAAAGCCTGGTGGTCTACTTCTGAAAAATCAGCCACTGAAAAGCCTGTAGGGTGCAATTCTACTCTGATGCACATGAGGTCACCATGAGTTGGAATTGACTCCACAGCAACTAGTTTGGTTTTTTTGGGACATGTGTAATTTCATAAATGAGATAAAAGTTTTAAAATGATTTTAGTGGTTCCAGGTCCCCCAGCTGTCAGGTGGTCCTGGTCAACCTCAGGTCCATTGGTTCACAGGGGGAGAGACGGCAGTGCCAGAGGAGAGGGATTTAGGCAGCGAAACGGGTGAAGGTGACGGCAAGCAGAGGTAGAAGGTGAAGTGAGGCCTGAGTTTTCCTGATCGGAACTTCTGGCCTCCAGAGGGATGCCGGTACCCTTCACTGAGCTGGCGGACAGGTAGACACGGGTTTCTGGAAGCTTAGTTAGCCCTGGTAGTGTAGTGGTTAACTGCCACAGCTGCTAACCAAAAGGTCGGCAGTTCAAATCCGCCAGGTGCTCCTTGGAAACTCTGTGGGGCAGTTTCACTCTGTCTACAGGGTTGCTATGAATTGGACTCGACTCGATGGCAGTGCGTTTGTTTTTGGGAATGGTGGGCGGACCTGCAAGGAAGGCCCTGTCCTGAAGGAAAAGCACTGGGAACTGAGAGCGAGCTGGGAGCTGCGAGCTGGGGAATCCCACTGGAGAGGTTGCCCTTGGCACAACCACTTTTCAGCCAAATGAACAAATGCTTCCCCTCTGCTGCCCAGTAAAGGTAATTTATCCTGGGTGAAAAAAAACGAATTCTCCCAGGAAGTTCCACTGCCAGAGACTCTGGAGCCTGGAATTTACTGCTTGCTGTGTGTGCTGTCAGACTGGGCCCCAGGATTTGTGTCTGGGGATTTTACGGGCGTCTGTCTCTGTGTGTTGGCAGGAGTTCTGGAGGGCTGGCAGGGTGGGGCAGCCATATTTTTGCAGTGAGGCTGGCCTCCAGGAGGGTGTAAATCTCTGTGGCCCCCTGAGAGAAGCCATCCTCCTTCAGGTGGGTAGGAAGAGGCTAGGGGAGCACATGGGGACAGCAAAAGGGATGCTGCCTTACAGACCACTGCATTCAGCTCTGTTGGGTTCTTGGTGGGAAGACTATGCCCAGAGAGGTCCAGAGTACCTCGGACTTGGGCAGTGAAACCCTGGGTTGGATGATTTACTTTCTGTTGTTGCTTTGTTTCTTTTAAATATAAACTGAACCACAGACCTCCTTCAAAAGCAGCTCTTGACTGAATAGCAACAGTTTGCTAGGATTGTGGGCGGTGGTGGTTCAGTGGAAGAATTCTCCCTCCCGTGGTGGAGACTCTGGTTAGATTCCTGGCCAGTGTACCTCATTTGCAGCGGCTGCCCATCTGTTGGTGGAGGCTTGCAGGTGGCTTTCAGCAGCACTTTCTAGATTAAGACAGACTTGGAAGAAAGACCTGGCAATCGACTTCTGAAAATCAGCCAATGAAAACCTTATGTAGCTGGGCAGCATTTCATTCTGTTGTGAATCAGAGACAACTTGACAACAGCTAACAACAGCAACACATAGCAGTGACTAAGACCTTGATCAGTGTCCTACCACTGTTCATAAAGTTTTCGCTGGTCAGACTTTTAGAAGTAGATTGCCATGTCTTTTTTCTAGTCTTAAAGCTCTGCTGAAAACTGGCCACCATGGGTGACCCTGCTGGTATTTGAAATACTGGTGGCATAGCTTAGAGCATAACAGCAACACAAAATGACTCACAGAAGGGTCAGTAGGTGGAAAATAGGGCCTTGGGGACAGAAACGACACCAGAGAGCACATGATGGAATTTTGCAAGACCAGTGACTTCTTAATAGCAAATACCTTTTTTGGCAACATAAATGGAGACTATTTGATTCGACCTTGCCAGATGGAATACACAGGAATCAAACTGACTACATCCGTGTATTTAATATCATCAGTTAGAACAAGGCCACAGGCTGAATGCTGAACAGAGCATCAATGCAAACTGATACAGAAGAAAACTAAAACAAGTCCATGAGAACAAAAGTACAATTTTAAGTATATGCCACCTGAGTTTAGGGAAGGACTGTGGTATGATGTTAAAGATATCATACATGAAGAAGGCAAAAGGTCTTTAAAAAGATAGGAAAGAGAGAAAAGACCAAAACAGGTGTCAGAAGAGACTCTGAAACTTGTTCTTGAATGTCGGATAACTAAAACAAAAAGAAAGAAATGGTGAAAGGAAAGAACTGAATGGAAGATTTCAAAGGGCGGCTTGAGAACATGAAGCAAAGTTTTATCCTGAGATATGCAAAGACCTGAAGTTATAAAACTAAAAGAGAAGAGCATGTGCCACATTTCTCTGGCTGAAAAGACTGAAGAAAAAATGTAAGCCTTGAGTTGCGGTATTGATGGATTCTATGGGTAAAATATTGAACAATGCAGAAAGCACCAAAAAGAGATGGATAGCGTATAGTCACTGTACTAAAAGAACTGGTCGACATTCAACCTTTCCAGGAGGTAGCATAGGATCAAGAACTGATGACACTGAGGGAGGAAGTTCAAGCTGCACTGAAGGCCCTGGTGAAAAACAAGCCTCCAGGAACCGATAGAATACCTACTGATGGGATACCTTCAACAAATGGGTGCAACAGTGGAAACACTCACTCATCTATGCTAAGAAATTTGGAAGGCAGTTATCTGGCCAATGGACAGAAAGAAATCCATCTCTGTACCTATTCCAAAGAAAAGATTCAACTGAGTGCAGAAATTATTGAACAATATCGTTAATATCACACACAGATAAAATTTTGCTGAAGATCATTCAAAAATGATTGCAGCAGTACATTGACAGAGAACTGCCAGAAATTCAGGCCAAGCTTAGGAGACGATGTGAAATAGGGATATCATTGCTGATGCCAGATGATTTTGTCTGAGAGCAGTAAATACCTGTGTTTTATTGACTCTTCAAAGGCATTTGAATATGTGGATCATAACAAATTATGGGTAACATTGCAAAGAATGGAAATTCCAGAATGCTTAATTGTGCTCATGAGGAACCTGTGCATGGACCAAGAGGCAGTTTTCCAAACAAAACAAGAAAATACTTTGTGGTTTAAAATCAGGAAAGGTGTTATATCCCCTCACCATACTTTTGCAATCTACATGCTCAACAAGTAATCCAAGAAGCTGGACTCTATGAAGAAGAGCGTGGCATCAGGGTTGGAGGCAGGTTCACTAATAATCTTCATTATGCGGATGACACAACCTTGCTTGCTAAAGGTGAAGAGGACTTGAAGCACTTGGTGACGAAGATCAAAGACTAAAGCCTTCAGTATGGATTGTACCTCAACATAAAGGAAACAAGAGTCCTCACAGATGGGCCAATAAGCAACATCATGATAAGTGGAACAAAGATTAAAGTTGTCAAGGATTTCATTTTACTGGGATCCACCGTCAACACCCATGGAAGCAGCACTCAGGAAATCAAAAGACGTATCATACTGGGCACATCTATTGTGAAAGACCTTCTCAAAGTCTCAGAAAGCAAAGATGTCGCTTTGAGGACTAAGATGCACCTGACCTAAGAAGTGGTATTTTTAACCACCTCATATGCAAGCAAAAGCTAGATAATGAATAAGGAAGACCGAAGAAGAATTGATAACTTCAAATTATGGTATTGACGAAGAATATTGAATATTGCGTGGATTACCAGGAGAATGGACAAATCTTTCTTGGAAGAAGTCCAAAATACTCCTTAGAAGCAAAGAGGGCGAGACTTTGTCTCACATACTTTATATGCATTATCAGGGGCAATCGGTTCCTTGGAGGACATCATGCTTGGACAGCAGGGGTCAGCGGAAACAAGACTTTCCACTAGATGCATTACAAGAGTGACCGCAACAGTGGGCTCGAACACAGCAACGGCTGTGAGGATAGTGCAGGACCTGGCAGTGTTTTGTCCTGTTGGACATGAGGTAAGTATGAGTCGGAATCAACTTGATGGCACTTAACACTAGCAAAAAAAAAAATCTGCTGCAAAGGACCTCTTTAAAGCATCCAGAAGTAAGGATGTCACCTTGAAGACTAAAGTGCGCCTGACCCAAGCCATGGTATTTTCAATCACATCATATGCATGTGAAAGCTGGACGATGAACAAAGAAGACCGAACTGATGCCTTTGAATTGTGGTGTTGGAGACGAATATTGAATGTACCATGGATTGCCAAAAGAACAAACAGATCTGCTCTTGAAGAAGTACAACCAGAGTGCCCCTTGGAAGCAAAGATGGCAAGATTGTGTCTTACATATTTTGGACATGTTGTCAGGAAAGATCAGTCCGTGGAGAAGGACATCATGCTTCGTAGAGTGGAGGGTCAGCGAAAAAGAGGAAGACCCTCAATGACATAGATTGACACAGTGGCTGCAACAATGGGCTTAAGCATAAAACGATTGTGGACATGGCGCAAGACCAGGCAGTGTTTCCTGCTGTTGTTCATAGGGTCGCTATGAGTCGGAAGCGACTCGACGGCGCCTAACAACAGCGACAGCAGTAGCAACAACATGAAGACTTCAAGACCTCAGTGAGCTCTTCCCTTAAGAAATTCACAGACTAAGCTAGTGCTTTCCAAAATGGGGTGTGGGCTCCATACCCAGGACAATTCCTTGAGGAGCAAGGTGGAAAAAAATATTCAGAGCTCAAGTTTTTATTAGCTATTGCACTTATTTTTTTTGTATTTTTGTATATGTTGTATGATGTATATAATGTGCAAATACAGTAATATTTGCATAATTTATAAGTAATATGTACATTTTGTTGCAGAGAAAGGCAAACTTTTTTTTTTTGGAGGTTTGGGGATCACTCCCTGCCTATCCTTGTGAGTATGTGGTAGTTGGAAGGACCCCTGGCTGAAATCTCCTTTGCTGGGAAGGGTGGAGGGTACGCAACATTACTGAGTACCTACTTCTTGTTGGGCACAGGTACAGCTCCTTCTATAGAGACCCTAATCCTACAAGAATGGAGTGCTGGGATGGTTCACCCCATTTTTTTTGGATGAGACTGAAGCCAGAGAGATTTGTTTGGCTTGGTACCATGTACCTCGTGGTGCAGTGGTTGAGAGCTTGGCTGCTAACCAAAAGATGGGCAGTTTGAATCTATTAGCTGTTCCTCGGAACATTCTACTCTGCCCTGTAGGGTTGCTATGAGTCAGAACCAACTCGGTGCTGAGTTTGGTTTTAGTACCTGAGCTGGGACTGGGCTCTATACCCTCCTGTTGACCAGTTTCATGGTGCTTCGTGTGTTTCAGATTAAACTTCTTGAAAATATTTATGGCGCAGTGAAACTATTTTAAATAATTCAGCACAGTAATATTAATAAAAAAAGATACTGCAGTGTCCCTTATTCTCCAGACAATGCTAATGTGTACATATTTCTTGACCACTTGATCTCATTAAAACAATAAAATCCCTATTCTTTTAAATTAACTTACTTCCTCTCTGATTAAACATGTAATTGTTGTTAAATATAGAGTCTTTTTGGAAATAACAATGAAGACCAAGAAGAAAGTAAAATCATTCTATGTCAGCCCTCCTCCCACAGGGACACCTTGATGCTGTTCCTTCCCTCCAGTCTTTTCGCCAGTCTGTTTTTGTGGAAATGTCACCACGCATGCCACTGTTTTGCCTCTCTGTCACTTGACACCTATTGCCTTCTAGTTGATCCCAACTCACAGCAACCCTATGGGACAGGGTAGAACTGCCCTATAGAGTTTCCAAGGAGTGCCTGGTGGATTCAAACTGCTGAGTCTTTGATTAGCAGCTGAAGCACTTGACCACTACACCACCAGGATTTCCACTTGACTTTAGAGGCTCAGGATTTTCCTGGATTATTAACTCTTGCAGCTGCAGAGTGCCTGAGTGGTGCGACCAGTTAACATGCTCAAGTACTAACCAAAAGGTTGTTGGTTCAAGTACACCCAGAGATAGCATGGAAGGAAGACGGAGCAATCGACTTCCGAAAAGTCAGGCGTTAAGAACCTTGTAGTTTTCTACTCTGACACACATGAGGTTCCCATGAGTCAGAATCAACTCGATGACAAGTATTTAAGGTGAAAGTCTTCCAGCTCAGAATGCCCCACTGATTGGCTGGGCCAGGCACAGTTTGTTTACCTGCTTCCCCACCACTGCGCAAGGAAGTTGGTTCCAGCATCTTGCTGTTATAAATCAGGCTTGATTGAGGCTGGGCTTTCCTGTGGTTGCCGTCAGCCTGTGATACAATTCACGTAGGCTTTTCCCACGCAGGTGTTACTTCTTACGCTTGTCATTTTTAATGGCTACATAATCTCCTGAAGTGTTGCCATTCCTGTGTTCCAAGTCGTTTCTCTCATCACAGCCCACGAGACCTCGCCTTACTCCCTCTGGGGAGCCACCCTTACCCCAGTGCCTTTGACTCAGAGAACCAACCAGAACCTGGTTTTGGAGGCTTCTTGCTGGCCGACTCCTTCCTTTCTCCATCCATTCATAGTTGAGATGTCTGACCAGCACCTGTTGTAAGTGCTGGGGTTAATGGGCAGCGCTGACCCTTCTGGACCTGACATGCTCATAGAGGAAATGGGTGATAAACCAAGTGGATGGATATACGTGAGTTCCCAGAAGGAAGGTGCCGCTCTGAAGACACTGAAACAGGAAGACATGATAGAGGGTGGTGAGGTGGTCAAGGAGGGCCTTCAGGAGGAGGTGACGTCTGTGCTAGGACCAGCCTTGGGGAGACCTGGGGGATGAGTGTTCCAGGTATGGGAATGGCAAGTGCAAAGGTCCTGAGTCAGGAGTGTGCCTGGTACATTTGAGGACCAAAGGCCAGCACCATGAGGAAGGAGGGGAGAGAATGGGGAGATGTTAGAGAGGTCAGCAGAAACTAGATCATGCAGGAGCCACAGTCCAAGGAGAGGACTATGGAGTTCTTCTGAGAGGCACAGAGAACCTCCACCAAGTTTTAGGGAGGGGGTGTAGTGTGATTCAATTTCTGACTCCCATGGCTTTATACCTGCTTTCCCCTTGGCCGTTCTCATTTCTCATTTCCTTATCTGTAAAATGGGAATCATAGTAGTCTCGGGAGGTTGTGAGGATTAACTAACTGGAGGTAATGTCAGGGCCTGGCACACACACAGTGGGTGCTCCTCTACACTGGCTGCAATTGTTGCTGCAGTTGTGGCACTCTGCGGCCTCCTTCAAGTCTAACCTGTCTCCTTGCTGCAATGCACACCTGCTCCCTTGGACACTTACTGCAGGACAAGGAGAGTGTGTCTCTCTGGCTGGGAAACAGGGCCCCAGGGATCTCTATTTTCTCCGAATTGCCCCAGAGTGTGTGCAGTGGTCAGATTCTGTCTCCCAGTACTGTGGAGAGGCTAGCCCTCCCCAAGATATGAAGTCACAAATCTTACAAGATTGTATTTAATCTAGAAATCTCTGTAATGAGTGTTTGGAGGGGCCATGTAAGCAGTCCTGTCCCACCCCCATGCCTGGAGGGCGGTGGCTGGTAGACCCCAGGGGGAAAATCAGAGGCAATTGCTTTGGATTGCACACTTAATTTAATGAAAAGGCCCTGCAGGGAGGGATAGGTAGTGAGGCAGGGCCTGCGGCTGCTGCAGGCAGGAGTGATTCCCTGGGAGATTTATGATGCTTCATGAAAGATTCAGATCCAGCTTGATCCTGAGGGGGACTGGGCTTGGCACCCTCGCTCTGTCTTTGCAGCCTAAGAAGCAGGTGGTTGGGGCTCCTGTGACTAGGACTGTTGTGTGGCCTTGGGCAAGTCATGGCCCCTCTCTGTGCCTCTGCAGCACTTTTGAGCATGTCAAGCTTGCCTCATCCCTCACAACCCCAGCCTGGTGCCTGCCTCCTACCAGGGAGCCATGGTGGCAAAGCAGTTAAGAGCTACCAACAGCTGCTAGCAAAAAGTTAGTGGTTCTGTTCCTGGGGGACTCTGAAGATTCTCAAAGGCCCTTGTTAGACTTGTGAGACTGAATTACATAGGGCAACCTGGCCAGCCCACGGGGGAAATCTTTATTGGAAAAGGAAAGCACTTTGAAGTTGGACAACAGCAGACTGTATGGCATTCCAGCAGGCTGCACCAATGAGCAAGTTCAAGGTTGTCCTACAGAGTCATTGTCAGTCAAAAGTAATTCAACAGCAGCGAAGCCTAAGAAGTTCATTGACCAGTCCAGAGTCATTCAGCCTGGGGCCGTGATGGGGTGCTTTCCAGCAGCTCCAAGTAGGGAAGGCAGTAGCTTCACAGAATCAGGAACCTCCCCGGTGGGTTCAGGTAACACTCAGGATCTGGATACATGGTAATTGTCCAGCAGGGAACATGGTCCCCACCCAGCCCCACAGAGTCTGCGCTGCTGGTGTTTTATTTTCTCAGCAAAGAAGGACCAGGAAAGTTAACAGACCAGCCTGGATCCTGCGGTGACTTGTGCTAGAGCCAGGAATGGGTCAACTCATGATCCAGCCTTTCTCTCCAACATGCTCCAGGAGTCTTTGCTCTCCCCTGGCTTGAGCGTAAGGAGTCCCTAGGTGAACAAATGGTTAAGCATTCAACTGCCAACCAGTTTGTACCCACCAGAGGCGCCTCAGAAGAAAGGCCTGGTGATCTGCTTCCGAAAAGTCACAGCCTTGAAAACCCTATAGAGCAGAGTTCTGTTCTGCTGTGAGTCAAGGTCAACTTGGCAGCATCTAGTTTGTTTTGATTTGACTTGGACTCCCTTACTGTGTGACTTTAGGCAAGTAGCCTGACCTCTCTGAGCTTCAATGTCGCTGTCTATAAAATGGTCACGACAATATTTCCACCTCTGAGGGTTGTTGGGAGAGTTGGGTATTCGCAAATAATCTAGAATAGTAGTAACCAGCATCCATTTCCTCTCAGAAAAATAATGCTAGGGCTGCTCAAACTTTAGGGGCAATCCTGCTAGAAAAAGAGCACCTTCTTTATGTAAGTCTTGGGCTTTGCTAGGAAACCCTAGTGGTGTAGTAGTTAAAGTGCTGCAGCTGCTAACCAAAAGGTCAGCAGTTCAAATCTACCAGGTGCTGCTTAGAAACTATGCAAGCCGTTCTGCTGTGTCCTAGGGGGTCACTATGAATAGGAATCAGCTCTTCAACTCCACTGCAATGGGTTTGTTGGTTTGTTTTCTTTTTCGGGCTTTGCTAATTCGAGCCCCTCCCACGGCCGAGGAGGATGGAGGGAACTTGGCATAGGCTGGCAGTTGCAGATGGCAAGCAGCTAATTTATTTACCTCTTTCTAATAAATATGCACGCGCATAAATAAAATATCGCACGTCAGCCATTCCACCCAGATGCAGCAGGCAGTGAGCATTGGTTTAAAACAGGCTGTGTGTGTGGTGTCTGGCAAGGGGGTTAATGAGTTGATTATTCTGGCTTTAACCTAATTTCTTGCCACACGTCCAACCGTGCGCAGAATTCCTAGTTCAAGAGGCTCTGGGCGTCCCCACCAGGCCTCTCAGTTGGGCTCAGATCAAGGAGTGGCCCCAGGATATTTGCTCCCTTGTGGAGCTGTGCAACTGGACCAGACCATCCTAGGAGGCAGTGAGCTCCCTAGCAAGGCTGCTGCCCCAAAACTTTCCTGTTCTATAGGATTTGGACTAGTGGACCCTGAGGACATCTCTTGGAATGGTGTGGCTTTGGAAGTGATCTAGGTTTGCAAACTTGACCTGCTTTGGGGTCATGTGCTGACCTTCCCACAGAGATCCCATGTGTGCTTTGTTACGTCATCTGGGAGCCAGAAAGTCCCACTGTAAGACAGAGTAACCACTCACAGACCTATAGCCCCAGAACTAAAAGAAACCTGGAGCAGGGCAGGGAAAAGAGGAGCTAGTAGAGTCAGAAAGACCTGGATGCCACACGTGCTCTGCTCTGTCTGAAACCTTAGCCAGGTTATCCAACTTCTCAAGAGTCTCCGTGTCTTCATCTGCCGTGTGGGCGTGGTGTTGGTACTGACAAACAGGATTGTTTTCAGACTTCATTCACTCAAGGAACATTCACTGAGCAGGCTCTGCCGTCGGCCCTGGGGATACAGTGGTGCATAAAACAGACTAGATTCTTGCCCTATCGAATTGGATCATCTGCTCCCCATGGGGGAACCAGCCAAGTGTCACAGACACAAAGAGACATGCACTCTAATGGCAGGTCAGGCAATAAAAATGAATGAAATAAAGTCAAGGGAGAGGGAGTTCAGGGAGGTCTCTATGAGGAGGTGACGACTGAGTAGAGATCTGAATGATAAGAGGGAGCCAGTCTGCAAAGGCAAAGGAAGCAACAAATGCAAAGGCCCTGTGGTCAAACAGGTCTGGCATTGTTCAGAAAAGGGGAGGTGGCTGGAGCATGATGAGATAAAGCATGTGAAAGACCTGGCACACTCCTTGGCTCTGGCACGTTTGGTCTTCTCATCCTCCTTCCCCTGCCCTCATGCTTTCTCACTGTGCGTGGCCTGTGCTTAAATCTTTCCTGTAATCTAGGTGTAAGGATCAGAGATTCCTAAGCTGGAAAGCCTTCACAGTTTGTGAAAAGACCCCTTTTAGACTCATCCTGAATTTTCCCAAGTCTTTGGGGTAGCCTCTGATCTCACCCAGTGCCCACCTTTCAGCTGTATTTAGCACACAGAGTCAGCAGACAAAGCATTTATATCCACAACATATAAAGAGTTCCTGTAAGTCAATAAGAAAAAGACAGAAAACCCATCCATCTCACTGAGGATTTCTCTTGTTTTCATTGGCCCTCTGTTTTATCAAACACGATGTCCTTTTCCAGCCCTTAGTCTTTTCTGCTGATGTGTCCAAAGTCAGCAAGTCAATGTCTCTTCATCCCCACTTCTAAGGAGTAATCTGGTTGTATTTTTTCTAAGACTGATTTGTTTAGTCTTCCAGCAGTCTATGGTATATTCAATACTTTTCACCAAGAGCAGAATTCAAGTGCAATTCTTTTTCTGTCTTCATTTTTTCATTGGCCAGCTTTCACCTGCATGTGAGATGATTGAAAATGCCATAGCATGGGTCAGACCCATCTTAGTCATCCAAGCAGCATCTTTAAATTTTGACACTTTAGCATACTAGTAAGTAAGCTTTTGGCTGTAAGTAACAAGAACTGAACTCTTAACTAGCTTGAGCAAGAAAGAAAAACTTTAACTCTCATCAGGAAGGGCTGGATCTAGGAGCTCCAAAGACAACATCAGAGCTTGATTTCTCCTTTCCTTGACTTTTTCTGTCTCTGAGCTGCGAGCTTCACCTTAGGCAGGCACTCTGACACAAGGTGTGGACAGCCCTCAGCATCTCCAAATGCAGATTATTCCATACTCTGGTGGAACAAGAATGCATCTTTCTCTCCAGCAGAAGTCCTGGGGCCATCTCCCACTGGACTGTGTTGGATCATATACCTATTCCTGAGCCATCATTCGTTCACTCAGCAAACGTTCACTGAGCAGCTATCCTGGAGAATGGAGTGATTTGATTGATTAGACCTGACTTCTACCTGCCTTGGAAGGGAGGTCAGCTCCATTAACCCCATGGACTGAGAGTCGGAGAGGGGCAAACCAGAAGGTTGTTGCCAGGAGAAGGGTGTTTGGATCCCGAATGGGCAGAAAGCACAGATGTCTACCGCTGAGGCCTCAGTTCACCCAGAGAAGGAAAGAGGGGAGCTCATCAATTTAAAGATTTTTTTGTTCGTTTTGTTTTCCCTGGGTGGTATAAATGTTTAACACACCTGGTTGCTGACCAAAAGGTTGGAGATTCAAGTCTACCCAGTGATGCCTCGGAAGAAAGGCCTGGAAATCTACTTCCAAAAAAACCAGCCATTGAAAACCCTATGGAGCACAGTTCCATTCCGACACGCGGGAGGTCTCCATGAATCAGAATCAACTTACTGGCAACTAATTTTCTTATCTTCTTCCCACCTGAGGCTGAGAAAGTCACTCAGGGAGAGGCAGGAGAAGAAGTGTGGAAGGGAAGGCCTTCTGGGCCCCCAGGGCCGGGCCTGGTTTCCACTGTTTATAAATGAGTGTTGGCTCAGCTCATGCCCTGGGTGCTGGGTGCAGGAGTGGCCAAGATCCTCAATCCTTTCCGTGCAGGGCATCTCATGATGGTAGGGCAGGCAGCCTCTGGCGTCCAGCTGTAAGTCCTGAGGTAGGGGCAGATGGTTGTCCTAGGGCCCTGACATGAGGTGATTTAGCCACCAGTGGCTGTGCCAGAGGGAGGGTGTCCTGGCCTTGACAAGAGAACCATAGTAATTAGTGGACTGACAGACCAGCTCTGAATGTGATGGATACACCAGGCCCTCCCCACCTCCCACTGTGCACGAGTTTAGCCCAGAGGACCTGCCCAGGGATGGGTAGAAACACACGGGGTTCTGTGACTGCCTCTGCCACCACAAGGTAGAACCCGAAAGAGGCCCCCCTCTCTGCCCAGTCTCCCTGTAGGTGGGATACGGAAGAAATCGACTTGATAAAGGACATCTGCGTCCCTAGTGCTCAGTCCAGAGCCCAGCTCTGCTGAATTTGTCTGAGAGGATTGTTTTGGAAACTGAGGCTCTGGGAGGGAGGGAAACCACTTTGCTCCAGGTCTCAGAGCAGTTTGGTGAAGGTGGGAAACTGGATTCCAGCTTCCAGAGCAGTGATGTCCTCGCCCCCCTGGAGGAAGTCCCAACAGGCTCTGTGCCTCTGGGCTGCTGCTGTTTTCAGTGTCACCCATAGAAGTAATGACGGACCTTCCATTTGGTGGTGTTTCCCAGTTTGACAAAGCTCCCACATTTCCATTATTCCTCTGATCACATAGCAATCCTGTGAGGTTTGTAGAAAGATTGTCTCAGGAACATAAACACACATACACACCAACTTTATTGAGGTGTAATTTACATACAATAAACTGCCCTTCTATTTAGTGTACAGTTTAATACATTTTGACAAAAGTGTATACCTCTGTAACCACCACCTTGTGATATAATTGGAACATTTCCATAACCACCACCACCTAAGATTTCCCTGTTCCCTTTCCCAAATCATTCCTGTGCCCTCTGATTCCCATCAGACCAGACCCAGGCAACTGCTGATCTGCTTTTGGTCACCTACATTAAAAACAGTTGCCACCAGGTCATTTCTGACTGATGGTGATGTCATGTGTGTTACAGAAGAGCTGTGCTCCATGAGATCTTCAGTGGCTGAGTTTTTGGCAGTAGGTTGCCAGGTCTTTCTTCTGAGGTACCTCTGGCTAGACTTGAACCACCAACTTGCAGTTAACAACTGAGAGTGTTAATTACATTCGCCTCTCAGGAACTCCTCTGTCTGTAACAGATTTGTGTTTTTTCAGTGTTTTATATGATAAAGTTTGAGGGTATATAGTCCTTTGTCTCTAGCTTCTTTCATTCCCCATACTTTCAGACGTAGCTCTGTGGATCCTGTAGCTGGTGCGGCTTGTGTCTTTATATTGCTGATCAGCGGTCCACTGATTGTATGAAGCTCCACAAGCATCTCCATTCACTTGTTCATGGGCATCTGGGTGGCTTCCAGTTTGGGGCTGTTGTGAAGAAAGCTGCTAGGAACACTCTTGTGCGGTGTTTGTGTGAACATGTGTTTTAATTTCTCTTGGGTGTGTGCCTAAGAGTGGGATTGCTAGGGGTTTGTTGAGTGTGTGTTTGCCTCGGATAAGAAACTATTAGGCTCTTTTTTGTGGATGGGGATATGTAGGGTCAAAGAGAGAAAGCAGCAGGCATTGGGCCCCTGGTGTGAAGACAGTCTCACCCCAAGCTTTTCAACCTCCTATTAACTCTCCCGATAACTAAGAGAAAGAAACAAACCACACAAGCATTCATTCATAAATTTGTGTTAGCACCTACATCTTTGCCATTTCACTTAATGCTTCCAACAATCTCACAAGAGAGATCGTAATGTCATTCCCATTTCCTAGATGGAGAACTGAGGCTCAGAAGAGTAAGGTGACTGCCCAAGATCACTAGCTAGCAAGTGGTGGCCCTGGTCATTCTACTGCTCCCACAAAAGATGCAGAAAATACAGATCTCTCGCCCAGTACACACAGTATGTACATCTTTGATGTGGTCACGAACAGGTGAAATTTTGCACTATAGATGAGTAAGTAAGCACAAGTAAGCCTGTGCATACCTTGTCTACTTAATACTCTGTCACTGCTCCTGCCCAGCCCACGTCAGTGGAGCTGTCACCTGTGGATCCTGTGACCCCCGCCACTGCCTCTGCCTCAATAGCGGCTTACCTCGGAGCTCCACACAATGCCCCGTGTGGATGGGAGATGGCAGGCAGCGAAAGAATGCCCAAGGCCAGCCCCCACTTATCTCAGAGCCCAGGCCTGCTCTGGGGAAGGAGGACCCCTCTCTGGATGGCAGCCTGATCCCCTTCACCTCAGAAGCCCCTGGATGAAGGATAGGGCATTACTCTTTCTCATGTGAAGCCAGAGCTGAGAGTGTGCCTTCCTACACTGCTTCCCCAGCCTGGAGGAGTCGGGGCAGGGGTGGTGCAGGCACCTGCTGGCAGCCAGGTCACCTGCTGGCTGCCCCATAGCTGGAATGCCCCAGCCCATCTGTACGCAGCAAACCCATGTTTACCCCCAGTTCTTGGGTGAGGCAGCAGAGACTCCCAAGAGGCCGAGGAACCAAGAAGAGACAGTCAGGATTGGAGACCAGGTCTGGCTGACCTGTGCAACCTGTGATCGACCACACTGACTGTCTTCTTTTGCTGTAATTTCCCTGCTTCCAGACTAGGGGTTGGAACTGGTGACCCCAGGTTTTGTTAGCTGACCAGTTGTCTGTCCAGAGGTCGTGTCTGCCCACTGCCATTGAGTTGATTCCAACTCATAGCAACTCTATAGGACACAGTTGAACTTCTCTGTAGAGTTTCTAAGAAGTGTCTGGAAGATTTGAACTGCCAGCCTTTTGGTTAACAGTCATAGTACTTAACAACCATGCCACTGGGGTTTGCCCTGGGGTACCAGCTGAATGACTTTTTTCCCTTATTTTGGTAGTGCTTTCCTGAGCCACTGAGGGAGTAAACTCTGAACTGAGAGTCAAGGAGAGAAGAGGCTTTGGGCTGGGGTCACGGCCTGGGCAAAGCCCTGGTGGTGGCATGTCCAGAATGTGACTGGGGAGGGCATGGGGCCATCAGAACACCCTCTTGGACTCTGGACACTGCCATTTGACTCTGCTGAGCAGCCAAGGGTTAAACTGTCATTTCTTGTGCCCTGCTGTCCCCCTGTGTATCTCCGTCCTTCTCTCCGTGTCTTTCTCTTCTTGTCTCTCTGCCCATCTCTGGGTCCAGTTTATCTCTGGGTCTCGTTGTTTTTAGACTCCTTTCCTTTCTGTGACTCACGAACATATTTCAGTTTCTCACGGAGTTTCTCCTCCCCACAAAGAAACACGAGTCGTTTGTCTCTTGGCCAGCCCATCGCGCACTTCGGTGATGAAAACAGTCAAAACAGAAATAAAACTGGCATCTACTAAAACTGCCCACCATAAAAATAGTTATTGATCTCAAAATTGACAGAAGAGTCAGATCTCCCTGCCAACACTTAGATCTACGATATTTGACCGGAGAGAACTGGAGTTAACAGAAACAACAGCCATGAAGGGAAACCCAGAGGGGCAGAAGCTGTACCCGATCGGTAGTATTTCATATGCGAAAAGAAACAAGTTGATGAATCAAATTTTCATTACACATTTTAAGGAGAAAAGACTAGATCTCAGTGAAATCAACCTCACTAAAACAAAACTGAAAATGGGAAAGCCTCAACTGTGCTTTTTAGAGGGTCAGTTAGAAGTTCAAATGGAGTTAGTGAGGCCAGTCCCGTCAGTATTGTATTTATGGTGTCCTAGCTGTCTAACAGCAGTGTCGGAGTGGGCCATGGTGTCCTGAGAGGCACTCCTGTCCTCCCCCTAGAGCTGTACAGGACCTAGTACTGCTTGCTGCCCTCTCTGTCCTTGTCTCTCACCACTCTTTATCCGTGGGTTCTAGACACACTGGCCTTTCCCTTCTTGGGGAAAACAAGCTGAATGGGAGCAGTGTAGCCCAGTGGTGAGGAGAGTGGGTTCTGGTGCTGGATGGCCTAGGTTTAAATTCAGCCTCTGCTCCGCATGGGCTGTGTGATCTTGTGTAGGTTGCTTAACACTGTGAAGCAGTGTTCCCGTCTGTCAAATGGCAACGATGGTACTGACCCCAGAGTGCGATCTGAGCATGGAATGGGCTAATGCAGTCTGGCTTCTGGAGCAGTGTCTGGTGCGCAGTGGTGCTCAGTGCATGGTGACCCTTCTCCCACCGCAGGGACTTTGCCCACACTGCTCTTTCTGCCCAGAATGCCGCAGTCTGAGGCACTGATCCTCCAGGCTTTGACTGAAGCATCTTTCCTTCAGGAAGGGTTCAGTGCTCCACTCTGAGCTTGTCTTCCAGGGCGCTCACTCCACTGAAGAACAGTTGACCGTGAGTTGCAAGAGCAGGGCCTAATGGCCTGAGCAGGCGGGCTCACCCGCCCCATCCTTCTAACCCCGGCACTTCCGAGGTGCCTAGTGCTTAGCACAGCATCACCAATCAGGGTCTGCTGAGGCAGTGGCTGGGTGGGCTGGGGACTCCCCTGAGCCCATCCTTGCTGATGACTGAAAGTGGGTGACCATGCCACTTGCTGTCTTCTCAGGCTTCTTGCAGTGAGGAGGGGCCCTGAAGACTCCCCGGACTGCCCTTCCCTCCAGGCTCCGGGGAGCCAGGATGAGCCTCGGCAGATGCCCAAGCAGATGCCAGCTGCCTCCCTGATGACAGTCCCTTAATTGCTTCCTCCCAATCCTTTTTGTTTTCCTTAAAGGGCTGTTGCCCGCCTGGTCTCCAGCGTGGGCACACTCAGCTGCCAGCCACCCTACGATGTGATCCCAGTGACTGATGTGTCCCACCCCACCTTCCCTCCCAAAGCTCCCTGCATCCAGGGGTGCCCATTAGAAATTCCTGCTTTCAGCCAGAGACCTCTCCTTCTGTTTCTGTTTTTTCCTAAATTTTATTTCTTTTGTTGTCTTTGAGAGCATACACAATAAAACATACACCATGTCAACAGTTTTTACCTGTATAATTCAGTGACATTGGTTACATCCTTCAATTTGTACAGCTGTTCTCACGCTCTTTTTCTGACTCCTTCTTCCCTCACTGACATAAATTCACTGCCTCCAAGGTTTCTGTGTAATCTTTCAAGTTGCTGTTGTTAATTTGACCCCATGTAGATAATTCTTAAAGAGTAGAATGCTCAAGATAGACCTTCTTACTAGTTAAACTAAGCTGTGTGATTTTAAGGTGCCTTCAGAAGATATTATTAGTTGAAGATACAAAAATTGTATCAGGGCAATAGTTTTAAGTTTGTCTACCCTCCATAGCTCTACAGAGTCTAGAGTCCAGGAGAATTTGAAATTCTATTCTATGTTTCTCTCTTTTGGTCAGGATTCTTCTATGGAGTCTTTGATCACAATGGTAGCTGGGTACCACCCAGTTCTTTAGGTCTCATGGCAAAGGTGGCAGTTGTTCATGGAGGCAGTTAGTCACGTGTACCATTTCCTCCTCTTATTCCTGACTCTTCCTTCTTCCTTTTGCTCCAGGTGAGTAGAGACCAACTGTTGTGCCTTGGATAACTGCTTGTAGACTTTTAAGACCCTAGCCACCATGCATACAACTAGGAGGTTGAATAGAAGTGCGTGATGTCACATGAAACCATGACCCTAAGCTTCCAAACTAAGGAGGCTTATCCCATGGGGTGATTGGTTGTGCATAAGCAGTCTTGGCAACCACTCTTTTTAAAAATTGCTATAAACTTGTCTACCACAGAACTTTTGCCAATTCAAATTTTTACAGCTGGACAGCTTATTGACAGCAATTGCAATTACTGGCTGTATAATCCTACCCCTAATCGGTATGTTTTTCCATCACTGTTGTGGCCTTTCTAATTGTGGTCTTGTAACTCCCACCAAATGATTGGGTGGTCCTATGCAAATAAGGTGCTTGTAGCCCATCAAGGGGATTAGTCAGTTTTTCCAGCTTGCTAGGCTTAAAATGGAAACACCGATGGCGTAGTGGTTGAGTGCTATGGCTGCTAACTGGAAGGCTGGCAGTTCAAATCCACCTGCTACTTCTTGGAAACTATAGGGCAGTCCTACTCCGTCTTAGAAGGTCACCATGCGTCAGAATTGTCTCAAAGGCAATGAGTTTGTTTGGTTTTGCCTTTAGGCTTAAGATGAGCCATTCTAGAGGCAAAAAAAGCTTCTGAAAAGGATGAAAAGGGCATGGCTGAGAAGAGGCTGTCCCAACTGAAGAACTGTATCTTGAGTTGTCTCTGATCCTGAATTGTAGCCTGCTATTCCCTAATAAACCCCATAGCTGTGAGCACAGTTTGTGAATTGTGCATGGCCACTGCAGCAGATGACTGAATCTAATGGAGAAGCAGAGCATGCTAGGGGAGGGCTGGCTGGTGTCAGAATTGGTAAAAAGGTCAGAGGGAGGAGGTGTGTCTGACCCTGTCTCTCAGGAATCAACTGTGGGCTGTTGATGCTGATGATTTACCTCCCCGCCTTGTGACATTAGGCAGGGAGGTCAGCTGCCTCTGCCATGACATTTCTGCAACCGGTAGCACCCCTTTTCCTCCTCCCTCCTGCCTCTGGTAACCATTAATAAACTTTGTACCTTTGTCTCTTGTTTTTTTATGTAACTGAGGTCATACAATATCTGTCCTTTTGTGATTGGCTTATTTCACTCAGTATCCGGTCTTCAAGCTCCATCCACAACACAGTGTGTATCAAGACTCCGTTTCTCCTCCTGGCTTAGTAGTATTCCATTGTATGTATAAGTGCATATTCGTCTCTCGGCGGGCACTTAGGTTGTTTCCACCTTTTGGCTTTCGTGAACAGTGCTGCAGTGAACACTGATGTGTGCGGCTCTTCCTGAGTCTTTGCTTTTAAGTCTTTTGGATGTGTACCTAGGACTGGAATTCTGGGTCACGTGGTAGTTCTATTTTTGGTTTCTTGAGAAACCACCACACTGTTTTCTACAACGGCTGTACCAGTTTGCATTCCCCTCAGCAATGGAGAAAGGGTTCCAATTTCCCCACTTCCTTGCCAACTTTGCTTTTAACACGAGTCATTCTTTAGGGAACGGGCATTAACTGAGGACCAGCTGTGACCATTCACTCACTGTGCAGGTGACTGTCAGGTGCCATGCACCACTCAAAGCCAGTGACACCCCAGCTTGTTGTATAAGGTGGGACCTGTCGATTAGGGGCTGGCTTTCTAGGCTGCCCACCCTCCTTCGTGCAGCTCCCACCTTGATGTATTCAGCAGACATCATAGGCCCTGGTGTGGACCGAGATCTTCGTGAATGGGAATCCTCTGAGGAGGTGTGGGTGCCTGTTTAAAATGCTCATTCCGAGGCCCTCACCCAAACCTGAAGACTTGGTGCTGATGGGGGTGGGACTGAAAGACTCTTTTTTTTCTTTATTTAAAATTGTGACATATACACAAGGGTATAACCTGCAGATATAGTGTAAAAAATAATTATTAACACCCTTGTAACACCCCTGTTGAGAAAGAGAACATTGTCAGTGCCTTAGAGGGCCCTTAGTGGCTTGTCCCAAGTGTGTCCCTCTTCTCCTCTACCCAGAGACACGTGTTGTCCTGACAGTTTTGATAATCATTCCTTTGGTTTTCTTTGTGGTGTGACCACCTTGTATACATCACTACACAGCAAAGTTTGTTTCTACCTTTTTTAAACTTCATATAAACTGGATGATGTAGTGTGTCCTCTTCTCCATCTGACTCTTTAAACTCATCTGTTTAGCTGAGTGTGGCAGTGTCTTTGTTTTCATTGGTGTGTATTACTAATCCATACAAACAAAAAAACAAACCCAGTGCCGTGGAGTCAGTGCCGACTCACAGTGACCCTATAGGACAGAGTAGAACTGCCCCATAGAGTTTCCAAGGAGCACCTGGTGGATTTGAACTGCTGATCTTTTGGTTAGCAGATGTGGCCCTTAACTGCTATGCCATAAGGGTTTACAAAGTGTACTATCTGTTTTACTGTTGGTGGACTTTTAGGTTGGTCCCAGTTTTTGACTCTTACAAAAAAATGCGAGAGGGTTCTTTTCATACCTACCTTCTGGTACACAAGTACACACATTTCTGTTGGGAATACACCTGGGATTTGGAAACCCTGGTGGCATAGTGGTTAAGTGCTATGACTGCTAATCAGGAGGTCAGCAGTTCAAATCCACGAAGTGCTTCTTAACTCTGTGGGCAGTTCTGTCATGTCTGTAGGGTTGCTGTGAGTTGAAATTGACTCAGCGGCAGTGGATTGGGGTTAGGAATTGCTGGGTCATTGGGATATGCATGGGGATCCCTGGATAGTGCAAATGATTAATGCACTTGGCCACTAACTGAAAGGTTAGAAGTTTGAATTCATCCAGAGGCTCTTTGGAAGAAAGACCTGGTGATCTGTTTCTGAAAACTCAGCCACTGAAAACCCAAGGGAACACAGTGGTACTCTGACACACATGTGGGGTCACCATCAGTCAGAATTGACTCGGTGGCAGTTGAGTAGACGTAGGATATGCATATTTTTAGCAGTTTTACTGAAGTACACTTTAGGATATAATATTATAAATGCTTAATAGATACTGCCAGACTGCTTCTCCTATCACCTCCCCACAAATCCTGTGTCAGAGTCCCAGCTGTGGTACACCCTTACTGACACTTGAGATTGTGAGACCTTGTACTTTTTTTCTTTTTTGCCATGCATCTGTATTTTTATTAAGTCCCCAAGGAGATTCTGGTGTACTCAGATGGGAGTCTCCACTCTTGCTGCATAGTGAAATTACCAGGAGAGATTTAAAAATACAGACCCTGGAGCCCAGCCAGGCCATCCTGTGCCAGAATCCCCCAGGGAGGGGATGAAGACATCTGTAGTTTGAGAAAACTGTTGGCACCTTTGTTAGCAGCCTCAGCTCCACCAGCTGCCCTGCCACTGGTTACGTACCTGCTTCTTGATGTATGGTTCTCAGCACCCACTTCTCACAGTCTAAACTGGTCATTTCTCTGACAGACTTAACGCTGAGTCCCTTCCCCCTGGGCTGGAGGTCTTGATTTCTGCTCAGTTGCTGAGACCTTGTCAACTTCCTGGGGTGCCTTGGGTGTAGTGATGGGGTGGGAGTCAGGGGTGGGGAGCACATTGAAGGCAACTCCATCCCTGCATGGATAGCATCTCTGAAGGCCTTGGTTTTCATGGTGACTTCCTCAGACTTTCCTCAGTGACAGTCGCGCCTCTTCTGTGAAGCTGACTTTGGTGCGGGGAGGGGCGCGGTCTGAGATACAACCCCTCACGAGTGATGCGGAACTCCAAGGTTGCAAACTCCAATTTACAGGGGCCAGACATGAGGCAGGTGGGCCGGGAATAAAGCACACACACACACACACGCACGCGCGCACACACACATACACATGCACACACACATGCACACACACATGCACATGCACACACACATACACATGTGCGTGTGCACACACACACATGTGCATAATTAGAACCTTTAAATCAGTGATTCTCAACTGGGGTTAATTTTGCACCCCCTCCCCTGTGGGACATTGGACAATGTCTGGAGTCACTTTTGATGGTCACAACAGGGGTCAGAGGCTGCTGCTGGCATCCAGTGGGTAGAGACTGCAGATGTTGCTGAATGTCCCACAGCGCACTGGGGTAGCCTTTCCACAATGAAGAATTGTCTGGCTCACAAGTCAATAGTGCCAAGGTTAAGAAACCTTGATCTAAACAAAGCTATTTTGGTTTCTGCACACATAAAAGTTTTGTGTCAATTCAAAAGCTAAAGCTGTATTTTTACAGCTTCATTACATGTTGAGTTACCTTTGGGGCTGGGCGCCAGCTTCTTGTCACTGGTTGGCACCTTTGAAGCAGGACTTGTCAAACTAGCCAGTGAAGGACAGCATTTTCTTTTTATTTTGGATCCATTGGAGACTAACATATCTGAAAAATGCTGAAACAAGGAGTTGTTGACAAATGAAATGAAAAACAAACAAAGCAGAGACATACAGAACATAAGCTAAGGATCGTGCACTTGGGTGTCATGGCAATGTCAAATTGCTGTAAGTTCCCTAGAAGTTTATTCCCGTTTTCCATGCCTACCTGTGATTGTCCAGCTACAGATAGTTCAAGGACAGGCCCAATAGTTCAAGGACAGGCCCAGGTCTGCAGATGGCACTTTGAACAGCTCTGCTCTTCTTCTGGTTGAGTCTGTAGTTTACTTCATCCCCACTTCCCTCCCCCCCGCCCCAACCAAACTCATTGCCCCAGAGTCGGTTCTAACTCATGGAGACCTCATGTCTTATAGAGTAGAACAGCACCACAGGATTTTCTTGGCTGTAGGTGGTGTAGTGGTTTAGTGCTCTGTCCACCAAAAAAAAGGTCGGCAGTTCAAATCCACCAGGCACTCCTTGGAAACTCTGTGAGGCAGTTCTGCTCTGACCTATAGGTTTGCTATGAGTTGGGATCGATTCAATGGCAGATCACAAGCCTTCCTTCTGTGCTGCTGTTGGGTGGGTTCGAACCAACGACCTTTGGGTTAGTAGCTAAGTATAAACCATCCGGGCCATGCAGGGACCTATCCTGACGCCAGGTGGCCGAAGAACCCTCCAAGGTTTCTTTGTGCCCAAGGATGCTCCCTCCCAACCCCCTGCTCTACCTCAGAATGATGGTGACCTTCCCATCCCAAGTGGGGGCTCTCTTTATCCACCTGATGGCAGTCTGGGGCAAGCTGGGCCATACGAGTCCTGAAGATCCAGGAAAGCAGCACCTTAGCTAAGGTGCTGGGGGTGACGGTGATGGAAGGTGTTTCTGTGCACAAACACCTCACACACCTTCTAGTTGAATGTTAGGCGCCCTTGTTCCCCACTGGGGACTGGTTCCCTAGCCTCTTCCCTGCAGCTTTATCCCATTACAACAAGCCCCTCTTTGCGTGGACTCTGGGGCCAGACACACGCACACACACACATAAAAAAAAAAAAAAGAAAGAAAAAGAAAAAACAATTGCTGTTGACTCATTTCTGACTCACGGCAACCCATGTGCGTCAGAGCAGAACTGTGCTCCGTTGCTTTGTCTGTGGTTGGTGTTTTGGGAAGTAGATCGCCAGGCTTTCTTCAAGGCACCTCTGGGTGGACTCACACCTCCAACTCTTTGGTTAGTAGCTGAGCACTTAACCATTTGCACCATCCAGGGACTCTCAGCCTGGGCTTAAATCCCAGCTCTACCACTTGCTGGTTGTGTGACCCTGGTCAAGACACTTAATCTCTCTGAGCCTCAGTTTTTCAGATGTACACTGGGGATGATCATGGTCTCGTGGCAAGGGTTGCCTGTGGAGGAGGGACCTTGGCTGGCGTGTAGCTGGTGTTGAAGTGGCATGTTCTTCCACACTGGTGGAGAACCAGCTGCTGTCCCCAAGTTTCTCTCTCCACTGAGTACCCCCAGGCCTTTCCCTCAGGCCTCTTGTGGTCTGGCAGTTGGGGGGTTAATGTAGGGGGACTTGTCTGTCTGATTGACCTATGCCAGCCATCACCCTCTCTAGATCCTCCCGGGCAGGGCAGTGAGCATCACCGCACCAGACCAGACCTCTGACTAGCGGCTGCTGCATAGCTCGACAAATGTCACTTCTTTTTATAGGCCTTGGTTTCCCAGTTTCTAAAATCAGGGTGGGCTTGCTTGGACAGGAAGCTCTCTCTGGCACAGCAGGGTCCCAAGAACCCAACTGTCAGGGACCGTGTCATTTAGTGATTGGCTGTAGTTTGGCAGGGGTCGGGGAGGGAGGGCGTTAATCTTTCTCTTGTTCTGAAGTCCTCATCTCAGACAGACAGGCAGGCATGACTTGGTCACGGCTGTGACTCCTGAATTAGTGACAGGAAGGAGGCTCTGAGTCTCCTGCAAAGACCCATGAGAATTGGGTGAGGCAGTCGGTGGAGAGGGGAAGGCTCTCCTGTATCCCCTCCCCTCCAGGGGATGCTGAGAGCCCAGCTGCCGCATATCAGTTTATCCAGTGCCGGCTCTCTCCAGGCATTTACCCCACAGCAGTCCCATTTAGGAGGTGAGAAAACTGAGGCAAATAGGTAACACAGCTAGCGAAGGCCAGAGTTGGGATTGGAACCCAGGTGGTCTGACTGCATCCATTCTTGGATGGGACTGCCAAGGGCTCACTACTGCTGGATGCTGCCATTGCTCTTCAGAAACAGACCTGCAGAGCTGAGACTGTGTCCCCAGCAGCCTCCCCGTTGCCCTTTACCTCTCCCCAGGTGTGCCTACTGCATCTCTCCCTCCTTCCCATACAGCATCTCTAGGGCCTTTTCCCAGCCCTGCTCTGTGGCTGAGCCATGGGGCTGCTGATGAAACCCCTTCTAGCCTCAGACCTTGGATCTTGTGCCCTGTGAGTCAGTATGAGTCTCAAAGGGACCCGAAGGGACCTTAGATGAGAGTGCACAGGTTTGGAGGCAGGTGGCCTAGGTCATAATCACAGTTCTGACACATGCTTGCTTTGTGACTTTGGGTGATGACTTAGCCTCCCTGAAGCTCAGTTTCCTCTTCTATAAACTGGACATACTGCTGGCTTCACGGGTTTGCAGGAGTATGGCATGGCTCACAGCTTTCCTCTTAACCATTTCTTGTATCTTGCCACATCTCACTTTCGTGGTCCAATCCACAGCATCACTCATCTGCATTACAGCAGTGCCCTCACCAGTCTCCCTATTTACCCTTGCCTCCCTGCAGTCCGTTCTTCCCTACCAGCCAAAGGGATCCTATTAAAACCTAAGACAAAGCACATACCTCCTCAGCTCCATACCCCTCCACACTAAGCAGAGGAAAAGGCAGAGTCCTCACTGCAGGGACCAGGCCCTCTGTGGTTAGCCCCTGTGACCTCTTTGACCTCTTTCTCTACTATCCCCTTGCTCATTCAGCTCCAGCTACCCCTACCCTGGCTTCCTTGCTGGTCCTCAAACACACCAGGTATGGTCCTGCCTCAGGGCCTCTGCACTGGCTGTGTTCTCTGCATAGTGATCAGCATAGCTGGGTCTCTACTTCTTTTGAATAGAGCCTGTATCAGAGGGACTGCCCCCATTTCGAGATCTTCTCCCTGACTTCATTCTTCTTCAAGGTGTTTATTTCCACCTGACATTGCATTACATATTTAATAATTTATTTATATATTGTGTGTCTTCCTAGTGGAATGTAAGGTATCTTAGGCTGGTTTCTGTAGAGAAGCAAAACCAGTAAAGCCAGCCAAGGCAAAGCCAAGTGCCTTTGAGTCGGAAGTGTATGAATATATAGAAAGAAATGCCCATATCAAGGAAATGGCTCACATGGCTGTAGAGGCTGGAACATCCCAAGTCCATGAGTCAGGCTGGAGTCTCTTCCTGAGTCATGTCGCTTCAGGGACAAAATACCCAAAATCAGGAGTTCAGATGGCGGGGCTCTCGCTCACAGACTGAGAAGACTGATGCACCCCAAGATCGGCAGCAAGATGGTAGAAAAGCTGCTTGCTCAAGTTCCAGGAACAGAAGCCAGCTGCATGATCCAGACTGAACAGAAGCCCATAAGGCTTGCCAGAAAGGCCCACTATATTGGATGCCGGCCACACCCCCAAGAAAACTGCCTTTCAACTGATGGGCTACTCATACTGGATCCCGTCATGAAGGTTGTCACATTACATCATGGAAGTGATCACACCATCATGAGATTGCCATATGATGCTGTTACTGCCCAACCCCCAAGAATGTGGCCCAGCCAAGCTGACGCGCAGCCTTAACGATCCCCTAAGTGCTACATGTTTCATTCAGTGACAGAGTTTAGGAGCTGCTCAGCAACTGTTTGGAAAAGGATGAGTGAGTGAATGATGAGGAGCAATGAGTGCCTGGTAATAAATGGTACTGGGATTGTCACTGTCACCGTTATTTTTCTATCCCAGTTCCCCTGCTGCTCAGGCCTGATGTGTTAGGCCAAGACAGGTTCAGCCTTTGATGGTGACCTTTTCCTCACCACAAGCTCTTTTGTGGCCTCCTCCTGTCTCTCCTGACTCTGTGATGCCATGTCCCCTGGCATGCCATGTGACATTGCAGCCCAGAGGTGTGCAGTGTCCCCTAGGAAGGCCCCGCCTCTTAATAGCCTCATGAAATCTGGCCTCACTGTGCTAGAACCCACGTTTTGGAGGGCTGAAGTGTGGGTGGGTGCTTGGGCCACTCCTTACCAGGAGCTTTTGGAAAAGGGCTGGCACTCCTCCCTCTTGGTATGCTTTCAGAAGTCCGGAGCAGGTGGTAAGGGTACTTGGAACCCAAGGTCCCAGATGTAAGTCCCGGCCCTGCTGTGTTACCTCACACAAAAGTCTGCCTGCACTGAGGTGGTGGTGTGGTGGGGGGCCAATAGGAACGAACCCTGTCTTCATTCTCAGGACAAGCTGCCAGAAGGGCGGGGCCTGCAACGAGTAAGGCAGTAAAACAAACCCCAAACCTGTTGCCTTTCAGTGGATTCTGACTCAGAGGACAGAGTAGAACTTGCCCCCATAGTTTTCAAGGAACACTTGGCAGATTCGAACTGCCAACCTTTTGGTTAGCAGGCATAGCACGTAACCACTGCGTCGCCAGGGTTTCCAACATCCTGCAAAGTGCTAGGCAGTAGTTCATTGTGCCTTGCATGGCTGCTTGCAATCTTTTAAGACCCCAGGCATTACTCAACAAAGTAAGAGGTGGAACAGAAGCCCTGAAGCATGTCCTGTGAAACCATGACCCTAAACTTCCAAACCAAGGAACCAAATCCTGTGAGGTGTTTGGTTGTACATAAGCAACCTCAGCAGCTACTCTTAGTTTTTTGTTGTTATTGCTGCAGATGTATTTGACACGTCACTTTTGTCCATTCAGTTTTTTACTGGTGTACGGTGTATGGGCAGTAATTACAATAATCTGTTGCACAACCCTACCCATAATCATTCGATTCTTCTGTAACCTTAAACCAAAACTCAGTGCTTCATAAGTAGCAACCTCCTCCTTTCCACCCCAGGGGATCACTAATAAACTTTGGTCTCAGTGCATTTGCCTTTTCTTTTTATATAAACAAGATCATACAGTATTTGCCTTTTGTGAGTAACTTATTTCACTTAGCATAATGTTTTCAGACTCCCATCATGTTGTAGCCTGTATCAAGGTCTCTTTCCTCTTCCTGCCTGAGTAGTATTCCATTGTGTGTGTGTGTAATACATTCTGTTTACCTGTTCACCTGCTGAGGGCCATTAGGTTTTATGCAGCCTGCTCTTATTTCGGCCATACTGCCTGCTAGGGAGGCTGCCCTCCCTCCTCTCACAGCCTTTGAAAGTTGGGATGTGGCATCTATTTGGGACTCAAGGAACAGATGGATCCTTAGGCTGGCAGGCTCCAGTCTAGCCTGACTTACAGGTGGGGAACTGAGAATCCCTTAGTCTGTGGGGCCCAACCAATGCCTGGATAGGAGCTCAGCACCTTGGGTTCGAGTCTTGACTCCATGGCCTTGAGTTTGTTCCTTCACCATCTGGGCCTCAACTTTCTCATCTATCAAATGGAGACAAGAATCCTAATCCTTCCCATGACACCATGTCTCCCCATGGGCGGACTCAACCTTTATTCCTGCTCCCGTTCTTCCCATGGTTACCAGGATGGCACTCTCATTGGCTAGTGTCAAAGAAAGAGAGTGGCGTGATACCAGTTCTCAGGTGTCCCTCAGGCAAACACTCCCAACTAATCCCCATCTTTGACTCAGATGACTCTTCTTAACCAACTACAATGCCAGGCACCCTCTATCTCTACAGATGGAGAAGTGGAATCCCGGGATTACCCAGCTTGTCAGAGGAACAGCATGAAGCTACACCTTCCAGTCTTCCTCCAAGTCTGGGGGTCAGCACTTCATGGCCTTTATGGCTCGTCTGCTGTATATTGCTGTGTGTTACCCCACCCACCTACACACAGGCATGGACACACCAACAGAGTAGATCTATGTTTAGAGTAATGGGAGGGTGGGCTTGGAGCCAGGCTGCCTGGGTTCCAACTCCAGCTCTGCTGCTCTCTCCCAAGCTATGAGGCCTTGGCTGGCTGCCTGGCTTCTCTGTGCCTCAGTCTTCATGTACATAAAATGGGGATGGCGATAGTCCACAGTTTGTGAGGTGATGGAAAAGGTTAATGCACAGTGGACAGGGAACACTATCTACCACTGAGTCATGCATCGTAGAGCTTAGTTGTTGTTATTCTCATTTACTTTCCTAAATTTTATTTATGTGGTTGTTGTTGAGAATATACATGGCAGAACATACATCATTTCAACAGTTCCTACATGTACACTGTAGTGGCATTGATTATGTTTTTTGAGTTGTGCAACACTTCTCACCTGCCTTTTCTGAGTTGTTCCTCCTCTATTAACATGAACTCACTGCCCCCTAATCTGTCAAGTTGCTATTGTTGCTATACTCCATGTAGACAGTTCAGAAAAGAGTATAGTGCTCAAGGCAAACCTTTGTTAATTAGTTAAACTAACCTATTCAGTTTTAAGATGATTTCAGATATTTGTCTTCTAAAGTTTAAAGATGATTTTGGGGTGATGGTTTCAGTGTGTTCATCTACCTGCTGTGGGTCCAGAAAGTCTAGAGTCCATGAGAATTTGAAATTCTGTTCTACATATTAAGCCTTTTGTTCAGAATTCTTCAATGGAATCTTTGGGCAAAATGTTCAGTAATGGTAACCAAAGTCCTTCTGGTCTTGAGGCACCTGTGTATGGAGGACACATTCCATATCCTCCTCCTGTCTCTGACTTTCCTTCTTCCTCTGTTGCTCCAGGTGAATAGAGACCAATTATTGTACTTTGCATGGCCTTAAACAAGCTTTTAAGACCCTAAACACTACACAACAAACCAGAAAACTAGAAGGTAGAACAGAAGCATTAAATACATTATTGAGTTGATTAACTGTGTTAACCCCATTTTTCAGATAAAGAAACTGAAGTTCAGAGAGCAAAAGCCTTGTTCATATTTATAAACATACAACATGTTTATGGAGACCTGTCCTCCAGGCCCTGATTTGCATTATTTCATAAAATAACCACGACAACACCCTGGTGCCTGGGGGGGGGGTCATTATTATACCCACTCTCTGGACAAGGGAAGGGGTGATGGTGTGTCCACTGTAGAATCACCACCTTCTGTGGGAGTGACCTGGCCAGTGTACTTCAGGCACAGGCACCAGCCCACTGTCATTGGAGACTTGTGCGTTGCTATGATACCAGACAGGTTTCAGTGGAACTTCCAGACTAAGGGAGACTAGGAAGAAAGACCTGGTGATCTGCTTCTGAAAATCAGCCAGTGAAAATCCTGTGGACCGTGATGGTCAGCTCCACAGCCAATCATGGAGATGTCACAGGACCAGGCAGTGCTTCCTTCTGTTGTGTTTGGGGTCAGCATGAATTTGGCTCTGACTTGATGGCAGCTAAGAACAACAGCATGAATAAAGAACCTTGGCCAAGCAGGGTGGAATTTGAACCCAGCGCCATCAGACTCCAAACTTCCTTACCAAGCCTTCTTCCCCCTGGGACAGGGCAGGGGTGGGGAGGGAGGCCCAGAAAGTGAGGGCCAGGAAGGTGGCCGGCGACTTCCTTGGCATGGCCAAGTCAGCTGCCTCTGTGGCACATGGAAACTGTAATTGCGGGACTTCCAGTACCTCAACCCAAATGCCCTGTCAATTAATCCTCACACTCAGTGGGGCCTGCCCAGGCATTTGTGCCTAATTATTGCGTGGTACAGCAGTGCCAAGAGTATTAACAGGCGTGCCACCTGTTTTCTGGCAGGTGGTCCTGTTGGTGCACCTGTTGGCCAGCCTTGCTGGCCCAAGCTGAAAGAGCTTGGTGGCATTTTCTTTCTCTGACTCAGGAATGAATTGGAGCCACTAGGTGGATGAGCTGCAAGACAGCAACCCCAAGAGAGGCTGCCATCTGGCTCTTGGCCTCCAGAGGGGTCTGGGAAGGGCAGAGGGCCTGTTTGTGCTGTGCTGGAAATCCCTCCTTTGCCACTTGGAAGCTGTGTGACACTGCAGCAGTTGCTTTCCTGCTCTGAACATCCATGTCCCCATCGTCATTACAGGGTGACAATGAGATAGTGACTTTCCATTCAGGTCCTCATCATGGTCATGAGGGAAGTTTAAAAATCGACGGCTGTTGGGCCCTGCCCTCACCGTTTGATTGTTTGAAGCCTCCCAAGTGATTCTGGCGTGTGGTTAGGTGACATCACCTTACTGTCTGTGATAAGGTGAGGCTTACTGTCTAAGAAGCCCTGACATATAGTTGACTCAGCACCCGTTTAATGTCAACCTCATGTGTGTCAGGGTACAACTATGTTCCCTATGGTTGTCGGTGGGTGACTTTTTGGAAGTGGATCACCAGGCCTGCCTTCTGAGATGCCCCTGGATAGACTTCAACAGCCAAGCATTCGTTTAGCAGCAAGCGTGTTAATGTTTGCACCATCCAGGGGCTCCCTTGGCGCACAGAAGTTGCCCAGTGAAGGCTCTTGGTGACACCTGCCCAGCCTTTAACAGCATGCAGGACATTTGCATGTCTTTCTCAATAGAGCATTATAATGATTGCCTGAGTTATTATCGTCCTGTCATCCCCATTTTGTTGACAGAGAAGCTGAGGCCCCAAATGGGGAGGTGACTACACGGAGAGTAAGGAAGATGAGGGCTACCGTTTGACTCCAGACCATTTTGACTCCAGAGCTCAAGTTTTTACCCCGGGAAGAGGATTTGTCTGCTGTTCGGCAAACATTCACCCTGGCAAATGAAGGAAGCATAACCTTCCAAACAAACCAGAATCCACAGCTCTGCTCACCTTCCTGCCCTGCCCTGCTCTGTTCGCGTGGTCGCTTGCCTGGACAAGGGCAGTTATCTCCTAACTGGTCTCCCAGCCTCTATGCTCACCTCTGTCCCCTCCACCGCAGTTACAGGGGACATGTTATAACCCAGGTCGGATGACGCCGCTCCTCTGCTTGTCCCACCACTGCCCTGTAAACTGGTATTTATTTCCCTCCTGCAGAGGGCAAGCCGCAATGTCCTTCACTCCCTCCCCTCCCAGCACTTCTTCGTCTCCCGTCTCTGACTTCCTTGCTCTGCTGAAACGAACCGGACCCACTCTGCCTCCACCTCTGCACTGGCTGCCCCCACCGCAGCTTGGAACCTCCCTCCCCTACAACTTGTCACAGCTCTCTCGTCCTCTCAAGCCTTTCCTCAAATGCTGCCACCTTCTCACTGAGCCCCTTTTTGATCTCCCTGTTTATATGTTTTCCATGTTTATCTAAATGGCATATATAACAGAGAAATACCCCTGAGACACTTTAAGGGCAAATCACAGACTTTTTTCCCCTCTTCTTCTGTAACCCTAACAGATAAAGTCTTCTTCTTGAATATAGTTCTGGTATCAACTCAGTAAAATGAACAGTAATTCCTTAAGATCATCTCATACACAGTCCTTGTACAAGTTTCCTCTAAGGATCTCCGAAGTGCCTTTCACACATAGTTTATTCAAATCAGGATTTTATACTGCATTTGTTTGATAGGTCTTTTAAGTCTCATGTGTGTTTCACGTGTTCCACTTGGACATCACCAAAAGTGAATTTGAACCACCGACCTTCTGGTTAGCAGCAGAGCGTGTTAACTCTTTGCATAATCCAGGACTCTCTTCCCTTATATAAGCCAAGTGCCTTCGAGTCAGATCCCAGGGTCGCCATGAGTTCCCTTATATAAAAAAACAAACAAAAAAACCCTTCTGCCATCAAGTCAATTGCAACTCATAGTGACCCTATAGGGCAGAGTAGAACTGCCCCATAGAATTTCCATGGAGTGCCTGGTGGATTTGAATGGCTAACCCTTATGTGTAGCAGCTGTAGGTCTTCACCACTATGCCACCAGGGTTTCCTTTCCCTTATTAAACAAACAAAAAACCCAAACCCACTGCTGTCGAGTCAATTCTAACTCATAGCAACGCTATAGGACAGAGGAGAATTGCCCTATAGAGTTTCCAAGGAGTGCCTGGCAGATTTCAACTGCCGACCTCTTTTTCTTATTAGGGTTCCCCAAAATACTGTTAGCGAAGACAGAATAAATGCTTGATTCTTGCCTTCATTCATCTACTTACAGAATAGTGAGCCGGTGCCTTAACTACCTCCAAAGGGACCAATGAGTTTGCTTTTTAGTCCTGAGAATCGTATCAGACACAGGAATTTTAACGTCAGTTGTGGCAGTCATTATTCTTTTTGACATTCAAGTTATCCTAGATTTGGCCAGTGGGAGCCCCTCCGTCTGGCTTCTGCATCTTTCAGCTTCACCCTCACACTCAAAGCACTTCCTTACTTTCTGGCACTTCAAGATTTCCCAGAACTCTCTGCGCCTTCCCTGCCTCTGCCCTGGGACCCACCATTTCTCCGCAGAGTCTTGGGAGCCCTGTTAGCAGGGGAAGGTATTGTGAGACCACTGTCTCAGTTCTAGGGAGACAAAGAAAAAAACCAAAAACCCAAACAAAAACTGATTGAAATAGAGTCAATTCCAACTCATGGTGACCTCTCATGCATTAGCATATAACAACTCCGTAGGATTTCCTTGGCTGTAATCTTTCCAGAAGCAGACCGCCAGGTCTTTCCTCTGTGGTGCCGCTGGGTAAGCTCACACTGCCAAACTTTAGACGAATGACGGAGTGCCAACTCTGCTGCCCAGGGACCTCGCTGGGGAGATCACCCCCTTTATCATCAGCAGCGTCTCTCTCTGCTCTCCTGTAGCTTAGCTTCCACCTGCTCTCTTTATTCCTTTCCTGTTCACCACCTAACCCACTGTATTGTTTGCTTACTTGTTCTGTATGTGGTTCATTCTCTGCCCACCTTCTCTTCCCCCTCCCCCAGGCATGTCAGCACCTTGCAGGTTTTGTTTTGCTCAGGGCTACACCTCCAGGTAGAGAGAAGCTTTGTAATAAGTATTTGCTGAATGAGCTGAAGAGTGGATATATGCCCTGGACCCTCGCCCTCCCGCAGCCAGAGAAGCAGTTGCAAGGGGCCGCTCCCCGCCCGCTTCATGGCAGGGCACCTCAGAGGCCTATGACTTACTTGAATCAGCTGCGGGTGGCAGAAATATCACCACTTGGCCCACAGGGGAAGAAAGGGCCAGAAGATTAAAGGCATCTCTGATGAGATGCTAATTTGTTTCAGGAAGTCTGTGGGGGTGGCAGCAAACTGGGTCCCTGGGGCTTTGTGAGGCTGAACAGGAACAAAAAAACAAAAACCAGAAGGCGGGTGGAAGCTTGCCTGGATGCCTGTGTGATCTTTCTCCTCTGAACCTGTTTCTCAGGCTCTGTCTGCAGCTCTTTTCTGAGGGAACTCAGCCAACCGTGGGTTCAAATCCCGGCTCAGCTGCCTTTTTGGCTGTGTGACCTCAGGAACAGATGGATGCCTCTGGGCCTTGGGACAGAGGAAGTGGGAATGCCACGTGGAGGTGTCCCCAGGGGGGACTGTAGAGTACATCCCTTCTTCTTCAGCAGGAAACAGAGACCAGAGAATGGGAGAGATTTGTTCAAGACTATACAGCAATCTGTAGCCTGCTGTGACCTGAACTCAGGCCACCCAGCCCCTAGCCTGTTCCTGTAAGGACTCAGCTGATGTACCCCGTGGCCTCATCTGCTTTGTGGGGCTGTGCTCCCTCACTCTTTCCCGGGGCGACCGAATCCTGAGCATATTTGGGGACCACAAGCAGGGACCCTCTTCCGGCAGGTAGAGCTCACGTAAGACGTAAGCTTGAGACAGAAACCAGTGCTTCAGCTCCTGCCCCGAGTGCTGACTCCGCTCGCTGCCTGACCTGCTGGTTTACAAGCTCCGTGCAGCTCCTGGGCAGGGAAGAATTCATTCTCCAGTGCTGGTCTCCTTTAATTAAAGTTAGGGCTTGGACACCTTCACTGAAGGCAGAGTTTGGGGAGCACGTGAATCCATGTTCTGTTTCTCATTCATTCATCCATCCACTGTGCATTTGTGGAACCCCTGATCTGTGCTAGATTCTGGGGCTCTGAGGTGAGAACATATACTGGATTGGTCAGGATTGTTAAGAATTTAAGTTACATGGCTAATGTAGCTGAAAGGTGATGATATTGGCTGATGATATTGGCTTCAAGCATGGTTGGTTCCAGGTGCTGAGATGACATAATTAGGATTTGATAAGTCTTCCCTCCCTGCTGTGGCTTTGGTTCTCTTTGTGCTGGCAGTCCCAGACAGACACTTACCTTCTCTGCACCCCCAGTGGAAAGAGTTGACCTTTCCCAGTAATTTCATCTGAACTCCCAGAACAGTCTCTCACTGAATAGGCTTGGGTCATGTGCTCATTCCTGAGCCAGTCACCATGGCCAGAGGGTGCTTATGAGTTTTGCCCTGCTTTGGGTCAAGGACCTCTTCTGGAGCTGGAGGAAAAACAGAGGGCAGAGGAGGATCATCTCCCCTAGGAAAGTGGGAGGAATGCTGCCAGAAGATGGAGGGACAGTAGGCAGGACTAGCAGGGGTCTATGCAGATGCCAGCTCTTGAAGAGTCAACCTGCAGCCTGGAGGAGAAGCTGGGAGAAAAGTTGTGTACTGAGTATCTGTTGTATACAGATGTTTCCGCATCTCACCGTTTCCCCCTTACAGCCTGGGAGGTGCAGATTCTTGTCCTAGAGCTCAGAAGAGGAAGCTAAGGCTCAAGGAGAAGTAACATCTTCCTTAGCCAGGATCGCTGAGGGGCTCCCCACCATGTGTACCCTGAGCGATGAAGGGACTGAGTCCCCAACTAGAGTCAGTATAAGGATGCCCAGCACATCTGGCCTCGCTGAGTCTCTCCAGGAGAACCCCTGAAGCCTGACTTCTGCCACAAAGTGCACCTGGCTGCCTGCAGCTGGGACCCACTGGCCAGTGGGACACTCTGACCTGGACCTGTTGCATCCTGGTTAAACAGTTTGGGCCACAAGCATCAGGGAGCCATTTAAGACATAGTAGATACAAATGGAGACTTCTTCTTGGGTGGTGGATAAGTGAAAAGGGCTCGCCCGAGAGGACTTGGGTGGCTCAAGTGGTTAATGTGCTGAGCTGGTGACTGAAAGGTTCGGCTATGCCCAGAGGTGCCTCAGAAGAAAGGCTTGATGATCTAAGTCTGAAAAGTCACAAACCCTGTAAAGCACAAGTCTGCTCTACACATGTGGGGTCACCATGAGTCCCAGCCAGCAGGATGACAACTGGTTTGGTTTTGGTGTTGCTCCAGTGCCTGGTCTATTCACACAGCATCGCCCTGTGCTTCATCCACGTTAGGGGCTCTGCACAGCACAGGGCACATACCTGGAAGTGGATGACTGTGGGTGGCCGGAGATGTCGGGACCCCTGTCGCTGGAGAAGCCCAGACTCTGGAACATAGCCCCACTGCTCGCTCCTGCCTGAGACCTGATCCATCACAGGGACTTCAGTGGCTTGGAAAAAGGATGGAGGAAGTGTGAGCAGAGGCGTTGGCAAGGAGGGGACCGGGGCAAGGAGGGGACAGGAGCCCGGAATACATGCTGTATAACCTCAGCAAGTCACACCTCCACCTCCTCATATGGTTCTGCTGACCTCTGAAGCCAGTTTCGTGGATCGAAAAGAGGCTAGTGGTGTGTGACATGGAAGGGCCTCTCCTCGTGGGACTCAGGGCGTTAGGGCATCATTGCAGAATGCCTGGAACACTTGCTTGTAGTTAGTGTTAACTCCGCCCAACCAGCCGGCTGGGTGGCTTCTCTGCTTATTATCCTTGGGCTTCAGAAGCAGCCGAGGGAAGAGGCAGGATCTAGGGCTCATCATTCCACACTGATAACCCCGGCATGTGCCCAGTTCCGTGCTGACCTCTGGAGACACAGGATGAGTGGGCCCTGTCACCAGGAGCTCCTGTCTCAGAGGTGGTTAGACAATGTCAGCCTACATGGAAGGCGCTGTGAGAGCCTGCAGGCAAGGGCTTACAACTGGCAGGGCTGTCTGAGGCTGAGCAAACATTTCTAAAAAGAGAAGTTTAGTGGAGCCAGACTAGAGAAGAAAGGCATCCTGGGCAGAGGGCCCTGTGCCTGGGCATGAAGTGACCCCACTTTGGGAGGGAGCACTGGTAGGTTCCTGGGTAGGAGGGGTGGACAAGGTGAGGACTTTCGAGGAAAGTAAGCTTGGGTGGAGTTTCCTACAGGGCTCAGGTTGCTTGGAGCTGCCCTCCCCAGCTGTACTCCCAAGGCCAGGGCTGCGGCAGAGGGAGGGTCTTGTCTCCACGGATGCCACCGCTGCTCACTCGCTCTGCTCCGGGGAGAATTATCTATTTTAGCAACTCGGAGGGCGGAGCAGGGAGCGCTCAGCCTCTGCCAGTTAGCGCGGGGAGCTCAGAAGGCTCGCCAAGCTGCCAGGAGGCTCCAGGCAGACCAAGCCCTGGCTCCTGGCCTGGGGACACCGCAGTGGAGGGCCACAATGCTGGCTGTGTCACTCAAGTGGCGGCTGGGTGTGGTGAGGCGTCGTCCCAAAGGTACTGGCGGGATGGTGTGCTGGGTTGTGGGGAAGGGGGGCAGGGCACAAGGGCTGGGGCACAGCAGGGCTGGAAGCACGGGGGGCTTCCAGAGGCTCTGTGTGTTCCCTCTCTACTCGTGGTCACCCCTGGGTATACCTCACCTCTGTCCTTCCTCTGTCTCTCCTGATACTTTCTAGGTTGCTCTGCTGTGTTTCTTTGGCGCTGGCTGTCTGCATCTGTGTCTCTGGCTTCTCTCTGCGTCTGGCCCCCTGCCTTCTCCGTCTCCCTCTGAATCTCTCCCTCCCCATCTCTTTGTCTGAGTCTCCAACTCGACATCTCCACATCTTTCTTCACATCCAACTGTCTCTGCCTGGCTCTCTGTGTCTCTCCCCCTGTCTCACTGCCTCTCCTGCTCTCTGTGGTTCTCTGCCCCAGCTCTTCTCTCGTCCTTGCGTCTCGCTGCCCTCTGTGCCCGGCTCTCTGTCTTGTCTGCCCCTCTCCATTGGTGCTGTCTTCCTCTCTGTCTACTTTTCTGTGCCACAGACTCCTTTGTTCACCCCCTCGTGTGACATGTCCCCAGCTATCTTTTCTCTCTTTTGGGGGGGTGTGGGGCTGCCTGGGTCCAGACAAATGGACAGGAGCGCTTCATATGTGAGAATGTATGTGGGGTATTTGTGCAAGTGTGTACGATGTATGAGTGTGCATGTGTGTGTGCGCGACGGTGTGTGTGTGTGTAGGGTGAGGGGCTGCATGTGAGAGGTAGGACGGAGCCCATGGCTGGAGGGTGGACTTGCCTCTTAGCAGGACTGTCTCTGTTGAGACCCAGTGTATATGTTATGTGTCTCTTCTTGGACCCGTGTTTAACCATCCCACCCACACCCCCAGTGCCGTTGCTGTAGTCCGCCCCCCGCCCGCCTCCTAAGAGGTTTCACTGAGCCTTGAAGGATGCACCTGGAGGCTGAAGGAGGAAGGCAGGAGGACGAGAGGGGAAGAGTGCCTGGAGCAGGGAAGCGAGACCCCAGGTTGGGTGATCCTAGGCCTGACAGCAACCCTGGGTCTGCCTGACTTTCCATCCAGTGCTTGTTCTTTGAGGAGTAATGCTTAGGGGTCAGGTTCAACCTGGGGTTGACTGACCACTGCGGAGGGCAGGTAGCCTTCCCCAGGACACCAGGGTCCAAAGCTAGGCAAGCTGCCTGGGCATACCTGATGTCCTGTCTTCAACTTGCTCCAGGTGCCTTGTCTGGGGGAGCCTTCTTCATCCTCCTCTCTGAGCCGCAGTCCCAGGCTGGGCTCCCTGGTGGGGCTGTGATGTCTGTTGGCAAGTAGCCACTGCCTTTTTTTCATCTGGAAACCAGAATGGAGAATTAATTGAGGTGATGGCCTCAAACATTCAAAATCAATAAAACCACATTGGGCTGGAGTGGTCAGGAGCAGTGTCCTGGGGCTGGGGCTAGGTTGATTCATGGAGTCATGTTCATAGCAGCTGATTGTATGGCTGTGTGCCAGGCACATGCATGCTTGTTACCTGTACCAGCCCACCAGCCTTCCTGCTTGCCCTTCCAAGTTGGCCACATGCTCCTGGCACTATGGATATTGCTGCCACTGGGGCTGAAAGCAGAGGGCTTGGCTGAAAGTCAGGTATAAGCAGCCATGTGACAGCCTCATAACACTACCCTATCCTGGGCTGCAAGATAACTTTCCTCCTCATCCAGGCAGGTGGGAGAACTGAGGTGTTGAGAGGTGTTGTGACTTGCCTAGAGCTGCATGACTTGAGCTTTGTTTGATAAGTCATCAGTCATTCCTTTCCCTCCCCCTGTAATGTGACCAGATGGAAACCCTGGGTTCTGGTTGGTGATACTCATCTCAGCCAATAAACAAGAGACTTTGGTGGGAGAAAAGAAAGGAGCCTTTAATTTGTTGTGCAAGGAAAGGAACAGTCGCGGCTGCTGCTGCCAAGACTGTTCAGGGAGGTCAAGGTTGCTATGGAGGGTTTTACAAGTACGCAGTTCATAGAAGTTACATCAGCAACATTCATAATCATACTATGAAGATGCAATAGGGCTTACATAGAACTTCATGTATTGCCTACTTAGGAAATGTCTGCTAAACTCCACCCAGAGGTAGGGAAGTCACTATGTAAGAGGCATCTAATGAGCTACAAGTTATCCTGAATGTCAACATGATGCCTAAACCAGCTTCTGCCAATTTCCTCTAGTTTGGGGCAGCAGTTAAGGAGAGGGAAACCAGAATTTTAATGTAAAGTTACAGTGCATGCCAAGCAAAGGAACCAGGATTTTAAGGTAAAGCTACAGGGCATGCCAAGCAAGCTGCTTGAGGCAGTGGGATTTTCTGCAACCTGGAGACCTCTTGCCTTAGCAAGGGCACCCTTCTTCAATGCTGGGTAGTGATGTCATGTATCAGCCCTGTTAACTGAGCCTCCACTCTGTGGTGGAAGTCAGGTGCTGGACCACTCGAGGTCCCTGACTCAGAGGGCTCAGACCAGATGGAGAAATGGTGGGTAGATGATGTGAGCGCTTCGGTGGGGAGAAAGGATGCTGTAGGAGGTATGGTTGTGTCTGAAGAAGGAAGCAGTGATTGTGCTTGAGAGAGGTTAGGGAGGTCTCTTGGAATGGGATATTTAAGGTGAGGAGGAGTTTGTCAAGAAGCTATTTGTCAATCCAGAGGAAGAACATGGCTGGCAGATGGCATGGCCAGTGCAAAGGTGCTGAGACAGGAACACGCTTGTGTTTCCAAGCAGACAAAGCTGGAGCAGAAGGGTGAAGGGGAAGGTGGAGGCAATGAACTCAGAGAACTGCTAGGTAGGGGCAGGTTGTCCAGCCTCCTAGTCCAGGGTGGGGAGAGTGGATGCAACATTGGAGGAGTGGTGGGCCATTTTAGGGATAACGAGGTTATTATGGATAATAATCCTTCCTGCTAGTCAAGTGGGTGCCAGGGAGGGCCTGGGCTTGCACCCTCAGCTTTGTGATGAATTATTCACTCCTTCCTTCTCTTCGTAAAGAGGCTCTTGGGTCTCCCATCTGGTTCCTGGCATCTCTGACTCTGAGGCAGGTGCAGCAGGGTCCCAGTTCTAACTCTCCCCAGGGCCTACCTAGAGCACCCGAGTGTGTCCTATGAGCCACCTCAGGGACCCTGGAAGCTCTGTCTTTATCAAGGAACCAGGGGTACGCTGGCTGGAACTGTTCATGGAACTGCAGAGCCATCGCACTGGACCTAGTCTGTGCCCTGGGTCTGTATTGAGAGCACTCGCTGTGTGCTAGCATTGTGCTAAGTGTTTCTCATTCTCACCACAGCCCTGGAAGGTTTGTACTGAATCTCTCCATTTTGCAGTCTAAGAACCTGTGACTCAAAAGGGAAGTGACTTTCCAAGGTCACATAGCTAGGAGGGGAAGTGGAGCCTGAGCCCACCCCAGGCTGTCTTTTTGTGGAGTTGGACTACCCGGTCCCTGCCACCCCAGGAGCACAGGCCCCTCTGCTGCATGCTGACATGTGGCTCTCTAGCTGGCCTTCCGAGGCTCCCCAGGGGCTCTGCCCTCTCTCTGCCACCCTCCCCGAGGACAGCCCTGCTGACAGCCATTGTCCCTCCACAACTTCTCTGCTCCAGGCTGAGCTGCCCCTTCCTCACATGACAAGGCCTCTTGCCTCCTGCCCCCTGCCCCAAGCCATCACCTCAGCCCACATCCCATCCTGTCTGTGCCCTTCTTGCAGAGTGGAGCGCAGGGCCGAGCCTAGGATCTGGGACGTCTGAGCAGGCCAGAACAGATAGACCCAGCCACCGCGCCAATCTCAGCACAGTCTTAGATGTCTCTAGAGCATGTCTCCCCAGAACCTGTCCTGCTCCTGTCGGCTCACGTCCTGCACCGTCCCCACTTGTCGGCTGGCATGTACCATCCAGTGGTGCCATCTGCTGTCTTAATTGCCCGAATAATTGCAAAGGCCGCTGGCTCTGTCTTCCTCTCTGGGGAGATGGCCCAATAGAGTGGAAAGAACATTTAATCAGACAGGCAGGAGACCTGAGGCCCACCTGACTCTGAGTTCCCGAGTATGTCTCTGCTTCTGTAGGCTTCAGTTTCCCTTCTGTGCCTTCCCCTTACTCCCCATTTTCCAGTGCTAGAAGCTTCTGGGGTACCTCTTCCATCTGCCAACTCATTCCCCTTGGTCTGACCTTGTCTATCCAGCCCCGCATGGCTATTTTGGGCAAAGCTACAGTGACTCATAACCAGATGTGGTAGGCAGGTGGGTGGATGGGGGGGCCACACCTGTGAATCCCTAACAGCCACACAACAGAATGCATGTGGACCCTGTGACTGACCTTGCACAAGGTCCCCATCCCTTATTGAGCCTTGGTGCCCTGTTTGCAGAATGCATCTCTTGAGAGAGGTGTGTTGTTGTTTGGAGCACAAGCTGAGGACTGAGGTGAGGGGGTCCTAGGTTGGCCAATCAGGAGCTGAAGTAGCTCCTGAAGACCATAGGTCCTCCTCCTCCCTGAGCCCACTTAGGCACCCCCATTTTACACATGGTAAGACTGAGGCTGGTTTTGATCTGTATCACCCAGCCATTCAGAGGTGGAACCAGACTGGAATCTATGCCCTTCTAAGGCCCCACTGCTGGTGGTGGGGGTAGCTGACAGACCAGGGGGGCAGACTGAAATATCCCTCATGTATTCATCACCGCTGTGGTATCAGGCTCAGAGAGAGATAGATGGGTAGGATGTCCAGTGAGCTGACAAACAGTGAAACTGAGGGGTATCTGAGAGCTTTGGGGACCCTGAGTCACCAGCCAGCCAGAGGAGGGTAGAGAGAATCAAGGAAGTCTTCCTAGAGGCAAGGACATGGAGCAATCTTTTTTTTTTTTAAACATTTTATTGTACTTTAAAAATTCTGCAATACAAGTGAATTTGTCATACAAAAACTTACATTGCTATGTAACTCTGGCTGCTCTCCCCACATTGTGACAACATACTCCTTTTTTCCAACCATGTATTTCCTGTGTCCATTCAACCAGCTCCTGTCCCCTTCTGGCCTCTCATCTCACCTCTGGACAGGAGCTGCCTAGTTAGTCTCGAATATCACTGAAGCCAAGAAGCACATGCTTTACCAGTATAATTTTCTGCCTTATAGTCCAGTACAATCTTTGTCTGAAGAGTTGGTTTGGGAATGGTTTGAATTCTAGGCTAACACAGAGTCTGGGGGCTATGTCTTCTGGAGACCCTCCAGTCTGTGGGATCATCAAATCTGGTCTCCTTAATAATGTTTAATTTCTACACCCTGTTTCTCTCTCACTTCATCAGGGACTCTTTGTTATGTTCCCTGTCAAGGCAGTCATTGGTAGTAGTTGGGCACAATCTAATCTTCTGATCTCATGCTGGTGTAGTCTCTGAATTATGTGGTCCTTTCTGTCTCTTAGCCAAAACCAAGTGCTGTCGAGTCGGATCCAACTTTCTGTCTCGTAGGCTCCTGTTTTTCTTATGTCTTTGATGCCCCCCTTTGTTCACTGTGGAACAATCTTGATGGACCTGCAAGATCTAACTAGGCTAACAAAGGATTAGGGTGGGACGTTCTAGGGGCCTCCTGACTGCAGAGGCTCAGAGGTAGGAAAATGCTCTGTATGCTTGGTGCTGGGAATGAACGAGGGGATGGGAGGATAGAGCTGGGATCGGCGGTGGGCACTACTGGCAACCTCTCAGTGATTCTCTCTAAACTGTGCTGAGGGGCCATTGAATATGGAGTGCCTCATCTGTCAGGCTATGGGTACAGGCCTGGAAATCTCAGGGCCAAGCCCTGTCCTCAAAGAAACAGTCTCTGCCAGGACCTGCTTCAAATCTGCAGGGATGCACGTCATACCTTGGCCAGGGTGGGCCCTCTGCTTGGGTGTGTGGAAGCTCCGCTGTTGGTCCACAGCTGTGGGTCTCTCTCAGTATTTAAGTTCACCTGGAGGGCACAGAATAGGGCGAGGATATTGAAAACCCCAGTGGCATGCTGGTTAAGTGCTGCAGCTGCTAACAAAAAGGTCAGCGGTTTGAATCTACCAGATGCTGCTTGGAAACCTGGTGGAGCAGTTCTGCTCTGTCCTCTAGGGTCCACTATGAGTCAGAATTGACTCCACGGCAACAGGCTTGCTTTTTTTAAAAACAAATCTCATATCCACAAAGCCATTTGAGAACATGTATATGTTGAACTGTGATTCAGGTTTTGGGGCCAAAGAGACCCGGGCTGTTCAGTCTCTTGCTCATCTGTGAAAAAGGAGGTGGTTAAGTGCAGTGGGAGGTGAAAGCACACTGTGTTCTGTAGGAACCCATGCAAAGGCTAGCCTCGATTGTCATATGGCTTGTGCTCCTGCACTCTGTCTGAGCCTCAGTTTCCCCTCTTGTACCATGAGGCATGGGGCCTACAGGATATTTTATTTGGTAAAGAGATACTGGTGATGCCTGGCTGGTGACTCAGGTGGGGACCATTTGTTCTCTCTGGTGGGATGAACTTCCAAGGAGATAGTCCTAGGGCCACAGAGAAACAGCTTCCCTTGAATAGGAGGAAAGCCACAGGGTCCATGCTGAAGCACCCCGAGCTGTGCTGTCTCCTGCCAGAGTTCAGACGACATAACACAGGCCCAGCCATGGCCCCTGAGTCCATGCAGGAGGTCCTGGGATAGGGGGTCCAGAGGGCCGAGCTGGAGCTGGGAGAGCCACTGGGAAACACGCTTCAGTTCAGGCTAAGGGGAGGATTCTCACAACTGCTCAGAAATAGGGTGGACACTGAGAGGGTAGTGAGCTCCCTGTTTATAGGGGTATACAAGTAAGGACTTGAACTCAAAAAGGATTTCTTTGGGTTGAGGTATTAGAGGAGATGAATCATTGTTTGTTTTTTAGAGCAGTTTAGAAATTATGTATGTTCATCCATTTATTTTCCATTCACTTAACAAACATTTATTACTGCATGCAAGACTGTGTCCTGGGTACTGGGCTTAAATCAGTGTCAAGACAGTCGAGGGTCCCACACTCAGTGGAAGGGTGAACCAGGAAAGGTGTGCAAACACATGGAGAAAAGTCAGGGCAAGGGTAAAGGGGGACCAAGCTGGTGTGTTTGGGTGGACTGCTTGGTGGAGGTGGCATTTAGGTCCAGTCTAAGGATGGAAGTGGGGAAGAGTGTATCAGGAAGAGAAAATAACTTGTGTAGAGGACTTGAAGAGGGAAAACTTTGATGCCTTCTAAGAACTGAGCAAGGCTTGGCTCTGTGGCCGTGGATGTGATTCTGGTGGTGCTGACCCTCGTTGCATCCTCCCTGGTCACCTTGGCCAGCTACCTTTCACTCTCTGGAACTCTGACCATGGGAGCAATCATGCCCACACAACAGCACTCTTGAATCATTGCACAAGACACTTCACATGAAGAACTGGGACCCCAGCAGGCACTCAGTCAGTGCCAGCCCCTTTGCTTTCCCTGGGGCATTTGCCTTTGGACAGAGGATAATTCTTGGTCTACAGCGATGCATGGGGGATTCCAGGCACAGTGTCAGCCTCCCAGCATCTGCTTCCTGATCAGGAGGCTGGTCTTTCCAGCTCAGGGCAGGAAGCCTGCTGAGTGAGTCCCCAGGCTTAGCAGTCCCTGCCATTGTCTTCATTATCCAGCTACTGATGGGAGGAGTCCTTCTGATTAAATTCTGCTGTGTGACCACTCTAGCGGCTTTTCCTGACAGCTTGGCTGTGTCCTCTGCACCCCATCATCTCTTGAGAGGGGCTCCAGAAAGCCCGTCCTTTCCTAACTGTGACCATATACCCTGTGACTGTGCTTGGAGTACTGCCATTCCTTGCTTTCCGTAGAGGGATCCCCAAGAAGTTGCCCCTATCCATGTCCAGGCACCTGGGCTGATGGCTTCTCACAGTCAAGTGTTCCCAAAACCCCCAGGAGCAGCAGCTGAGGGCTCCCACCCAGCTCAACATGTGGGTCTTTTCTTCCAGCAGTATTTGGCTTTCTGTGTTGTATGCACAGGCGTGTGCTGGCGGAAGTGCTCCCTTGGTGATCTTCTTGGAGGGGGGGATTGTAGGTGGGGCCTGGACCTGAGCTTCGGTCTTTCCAGTCAGGTCCAGGGCTGAGTCTATTGTAACCATGAGTAAGCCATCTAGGTGGTGTTGCCTGGGACTGGGTCAGTCCTGGTGGACGAAGATTTTATGCAGAAGGCATTGGACAGGCCTGGGTTCAAATCCCAGCTCATCCGCTACACGATGTGTGAGCAAGAGCACATGGCTTCCCCTCTGGGGTCCCGGTTTGCTCATCTCTGATATAGGGATCATGAGGATGAAATGAGAAATGTCGTATGTAGGATGCTGAGGATGAGGCCTGGCACATATGCTCTGATGGCACAGTGGATAAGAACTTGACTGCTAACCACACAGTCAGCAGTTCGAATCTACCAGCTGCTCCTTGGAAACTCTGCCAGGTAGTTCTCTGTTCGGTAGGGCTACTTTGAGTTGGAATTGACTCAGTGGCAGTGGATTTTTTACGTAGGCTGTGGTTCCTACATCCTGGGACTCTCTTCTTTCTTAGTGTGTGCACCCTAGGCCTGTCATACTTTGCTCTTGCAGAGTCCTGAGTCCCCCTTGCTGGTATCCCTGGCCTCCTGTTTGTATGGGTTCCATAGCCTGGAAGAGGCCCCCTGGTATGCATGAAGTTCTATACAATCTACTCTAAAGTTAGCTGAGGGGCCGTGGTTAAGGGGAGATGCAGACAGTGCAGCTAGCTGGCCAAAGCGGGGGCCAGAACTTAACAGCCCTCCCCAAGAGGAGTCCCTGGATTCCCTACGCCTGTGGCTGGTGGGGGAAACATGAGTGATATAGTGGTTAAATGCTACAGCTGCTAACCAAAAGGTCTACAAATCAAATCTACCAGGCTGTCCTTGGAACCTCTGTAAGGCAGTTCTACTCTGTCCTACAGGGTTGCTGTGAGTTGGAATCTACTCAGTGGCAATGAGTTTGGTTTTTCCGGTGACTGAGAGAGCCTCAGTTTCCCCTTCTACATAATGAAGACAGAAGTAGCCACCTGAGAAAAATGTCTGGCAACAGCAGGCAGGGTCTAAGTGGGACCAGAGAGGAGCAATTGTCCTGGTGTGGCCGTTAGGGTGGTGATGGCTGAGAGAGGGAGGGAGATAGAAGCAGCTGACAGCCCACAGCAATAAACAGTGATCTCTTCCTTCTCTGCTTCCTGTCTAGCCATCTCTGCTTTCCTCCTGCCCAGACTTCATTTCCGGCTGTCAGTCAGGGTCCCCAGTGGGCTCAGGACACCACTTATCCGTAATTACGACAGACTCAGTGCCGAGCCTAAAGAAGGACAGAAGCCAGGTCTAGGGCCCTGCTCTGTGCTGGTGGAGGCCTGAGACCAGGCCCCTTCCAGGTACCCATTTTCCCATGCTCCACCTCTGTCTTAGTCTCCTGCTGTTGCCAGCTGTTGTCCAGTTGGCCTTCCCGCTTGTGGTGACTCCATGCACAATGGAACAAAACATCACCCAGTCCTGCACCATCTGCATGGCTGGTTTTGAATTGGACTGCTGGGATTCATAGGGTCTTCGTTGGCTCATTTTGGGCAGTTGATTGCCAGACTCTTCTTCCTAGTCTTAATCTGGAAGCTCTGCTGAAATCTGTTCAGCATCACAGCAACATGCGAGCCTCCGCTGACAGATGGGTGGTGGCCACAGATGAGGTACTGTGGCTAGGGACACAGGTCTTCTGCACTGAAGGCGAGAATTTGGCCACCGAACCACCACTGCCCCCACTGTTAATCTCCTAGGGTGACTTTAAAGAACAAAAATTTATTTTCTCAGTTCTGGAAGTTGGAAATCCAAACCAGAGTACTGGCTGTGTGCATTTCTTCTGAGAGCTTCAAGAGAGGAGCTGTACCGGCCTGTCTCCTAGCTTCTGGCGGCCACCAGCACTCCTTGGCGCTCCTTTGCTGCACGGGCATGGGCCATCACATGGTTCCTTGCTCCTCTATGTGCTCGTCTGTACAGCGTAGTTGGTTTCAGATGTGGTGATTGCCACACCCAGGGAGGCAGGGAAGATGATGGGTTGTCTCAGGCCACCAGCCGCATTGAGTGGGAGGGGGAACAGCAGTGCCAGGAGTCATGCAGTATGAGGAACAGCCTCATATGCCAAGGGATTGTCCCAACGATGGTGCTACTATTCCCTGTTAAGCAACATGGGATGGGGCACCCTGGCCCCGCTAGGGATGAATGAATGAGTGTATACTGTGTACTCACTTGGCAAGGCCCTTCCAAGGTCTCTGCCCCTCATTCCTCAGAGGGCAAAACAGGCTTAGAGAGAAGCAACTGGCCCAGAGTTACACAGCTGGTGGGATTTGAATCTGGGTATTTCTGACTCCAGGCACCCTGAAGCCTGGCCTCTCTAGCCCGCTTCTCAGCGTTGGCATGGAACCCTTTGCAGGAAAATGGATGGGTAAACACTTTCTGACTTGTTAACACATGGTCCCAGCAGCCTTGTGGGTGAGTGCTTTTCTTATTCCCATTGTACAGTCGAGAAAGTTGAGGTCCAGGCACTCGGCACAGACCCAAGCACACAGCCTGTACATTGCTGGGCTGGAATCCATCCTCCAGTCTGTCTGCCTCTAGGCCCAACTGTCTCACAAAATCCCCATGTGGTCCAAACCCAAGGACAGAGCTCAGAGGCATAACCGGGGATGTAGAGGTATCAGGGCCTCTCCTGACAATGGGGGGGCTGTCCTGCCCCCTCAGGGGCCCTACCATTTCCCCCAGGCCATGTAATTTCCCTCCTGTGCCATCCATGGTATTCAAAGGATGCAGCAGTCAGCCGCTGTCACCAAAGCCACTGGCACTCAACCGCCTGGCAGGCCTGGCTTCCAGCCACTGTGCACGCCCAGCAATCTGTCCCCGTTTCCTTCTGCTTCTCTGAGGCTGGCAGCGTTGGACGAGAGAGGGTCATTCTTTGGACTTGGGCCAAGCAGCAGCTTTGCTTGCTCCCTGATCCTGGAAGGGGCCTGTGATGCTCACCCCCGGACTTCCTTCCAGGCAGACCCCTGCCCCCTGCTCTTCAAGCCAGGCTCCGCACCCGGGGTGCTGGCGAAGCCTTCTCGCCCTCTTGCTCTACAAGCATCTGCGGCTCCCTGCTGTCTGCAAGATGAGAGCCCAACTGCTTGCCACAGTGCTTCTCAAGCTTTATACGAGTCACCTGGTGCTCTGTTAAATGCACTAACCCAGCAAGTCTGGGGTGGGCCTGAGAGTCTGCATTTCTAAGAGGCTTGAGCTGATGTCAGTGCCGCTGGTGCGCGAACCACACTTCACACCTGGAGGAACGAGACCCTAGTGCACTTGTTGGGGTCCTCCCACACTCCGTTTCACTAGTCATCTGGGATTTCTTCCACAGGCTTTTACATCTGGGATGTCTTTCCCGTTCTTTGACAAATTCCTTCCCGTCCAACGAAGTCAGTTTGAAAAAAAAAAACCTTCTCAGTGGATTTCTAGACAGAGATAAGTGTGCCCTCATCTGCACTGTCAGACCCCCTGATTTGCCATTTAGTATCTCCCTGCAATATTGGGAGACAACTCAGGTCTGAACCTGGCTCCACCTCTTATCTGCTGAGTGACCCTGGGCAAGGTACTTAACCTCTCTGTGCTGCCTTATTAGAATATGCTTCTTTGTTTCGAAATGAACAAATGTTGCTTCTATGTATGCACTTTAATTAAGGTGAGTAAAAATGGACTCAATAGAGTGATGGGGACCAAGACAAAAAGAAGGCATCACTGTCCATTTGTCTTCTCATTTCCGGGTCCGCAGTGTCTGCCCCAGTGGGCATACAGAGAAATGCTGAGTGAAAACTCTCCTGAAACCCATGGAATGACCTTTCCAGGAGTTCCTTATCCACAAAAGTAAACTGCAAAAAAGGAGAGAGACAGAGACGTGGCAAGGTTTCCAATTGCTCGTGGTAATCACTCATTTAAATGCACAAGTATAAGGAGCAAATATTTTCTTGAAAGAACGGACAGCTCTAACCTCCCCAGTTTGTGTGCCATGCCTCCCTTCCTCCTTGAAGAGTCTGTAAATGTGGAAACAGAGGCCGACTGTGGGCGAGGGTCTGTTAGAGCAGTTTACCCTGAGAAGTGGTGCCACCCCTCCTGCCGGCTTGGCACTGAGACTGCCCCAAAGTGGCCCCTGGTGCCCTGGGGATGGTCAGACTCTTACCCACAAGCACTGCCTGACCAGCCTGTTCCCTCTTTCCTGCTGATTGAGTTCTCCTAACAGATGCCCACCTGCTTCCAGTCTCCCCTGCGACTACTGGGCAACACCCCACCCATGGCTGAGACCCTAAAGTCTCTCTTTGATCTTTAGCCCCACCGCTGGCCCCAGTGAACTCTGCCTGCACCCTGAGCTGGTCCCTGGACCCTGTGCCTGGAACATGCCTAAAGTCATTCAAAGTGAATGACAATATTGGGAAATGGACAGCAGGGGAGGAACTGGAGCCTGCAGGTGCAAAGATGCAGGCAGCCCAGAGCCTGGATTTAGAACCTGGGTTGTTCCAAAGGTCCCATCAGTGTTGAGCTGGCAGGAGCCAGCGTGGGTGGTCTGGGAATTACGGGCTGAATGCTGTGGTGGGATGCCTGCTCCGGAGGAAACCCAGAGGAAACCTCTGGGGCCCTAACCATCAGACGACATTCTCCCACTCCCTGCAGGACACTCAGAACAAACTGGAGTCCTATTTGTTCCTGGAAGGCCCAGAACTCCTTAGGTGCCAGTGTCACATCTGCTTTACTCTGTGCTGTATTCAGCTGGACAAACTGTTTAGTTACATGGGCTATTGACACTAAGTCCCTGGCCAGCACTCAGTGCTGCTGTATCACTGCCCCCTATGACTTCCCCAACACTTACACAGTGTCTGGCACTCAGTTGGTACCAATACACATTGGTAGGATGGAGAGCAGGAACAGCTGGATCCAGCTGGCTACCCCTTCTTGTGGTCAGCCAGAAGAGGGGCTCTGGGTGCCCAACTGGATAAGCTCAACCAGTCTAGGCTGGCATGGAGAAATCGTAGGAATGTGTAGCACTGAGGGTCAGCTGAGGTGGGGAAGAGACAGCCGGCCAGCTGTGGCTGGAACCTTTGACCAGCTGCCCCTGCCCATCAAGCCCAGATCAGGCAGAGCTGGGGCCCTGATCTGTCTCTCAGTCTTCACTGAAAGCTGAGTGGAAGCTGCATGTGGCAGGCTGCCAGGGTGCTCCTTCCCCAGCCCCCACTTTATGGAAGAGAGAACTCAGTTTGAGTGGTGGCTGTTGGAATATCAGAAGTGTCCCAGGGGCTCTGAGTGCAGGAGCTTCTAGACTGAGAGGCTTTGCATCTCAGTTTGTTACATCTGGGATTCTGCTGGAATCTACCACTTTAAACAGAGTTTAGAAGACACTGTTCCCCTTTCTAGGAAGGGAAACTGAGGCCAGGAGAGGGCAATCACTTGCCTAAGTCCCAGGGTAAGTTAGGAGCAGAAGAGGACCTGACACCCAGGTGTCCAGCCACCTGCAGGGCTGTTTGCACTGTCTGTTCTGTGGGAGGCCCAAGGTATACAGTCTTCAGACTCAGGCTGGGGGTGGGGGTGGGGGTGTTGGACCCCATCCTGAAGCCAGCTACCAGGACAGCTGTGTCCCCTTTAAGGGAGGAGTCATCCGCTCCAGTGGGTGGACTCTGTGCCCAGCCAGTGGAATCAAGAGCTTCCCTCCCTGCCTGTCCCCGGGAAGGGGTGGGACAGGCTGAGCAGTGTAGCCTAGGGGAGTCCAGTGGCAGCAAGAGAGACGACAGTGGATATGCTGTGCGGGCTCAGCCAGGAGACCCCTGGAGATGGTAGTGAGTAATGGGGACCTGAAGGCAGGGTGATGAGCTAAAGCCTCTGTCCTTCTGGAGTGGCTGCCCAGAAAGAGGGGACTCACTCCCTAGAGACCCAGGGCTTGGGGAGAGTGCTGGGCCGGGAAACCTAACAGGAACAGGAGGGTGAGAGTGCCCATTTGGAGGTCTGATCCGGGGTGCTGCCCTACAGTCAGAGGGGCATCCTGTCCTGTCTCTGCAAGGCTGTCCCTGTAGCTGGGGGAGCTGTGGGTCCAGAGACTCTGAGGGCAGTGTCCAGCCCTGCAGAGTGCCTCAGGAGCCAGGTCTCAGCTCCAGCCTCAGGAAGACCCCAGACTGTGGGGTAGGAGTGAACACTCCACCCAAAAGCCCGGGTCAAGGTGACATGAGAGGAGCTTGGGGCAGGGTCAGGAGGCTTGACTCTGGCCTCGGGGTGCACAGGTCAGCCCCCAGGGGCTCTGGAATGCGGGTACTGCACCTCACATGTCTGGGGGGCAGTTCCAGGGCAGACATAGCTGTTCCACCCTAGTCTGTGGCATCCACATTCCCTCCCTTTTCCAGCAGGGTATGCTGGGTAGGCCTCTTGGGAGCATGTCAGGAGCAGGGACTTGTCACACACTCTGCGCTGAGCTTTCCCATGTGCCACTCTCTTGACACACTCCCTACAGCAGCTCCAAGAGTAGGGACTATGCATAGTTCCATTGGACAGATGAGGAAACTGAGGCTCAGAGATTAGAGTTGGCTTGCCCAAAGCCCCACAGCTACAGTGCAATGGCCAAGCCAAGATGGAAAACCTAGATAGCTTGAATAGCAAACTTTGGCTCCTACCTTGCTACCCAAAGCAAGAGAGACCAGGTCACTCCCCTGTCCCCAGTCTCATCTTAGGTCCTCAGATAATAATAAGGTTAATAGTAGTAATATCTGACAGATGTTGAGAACTTACTCTTCCCAAGCATTATCTCATTTAATTCTCAAACAATACTGTGAATTGGGTACTGTTGTTTACAACATTTTGTGGACAGGTAAACTGAGGGCACCGAGCTGCTAAGTAACTTGTCCAAGGTTAACAGCTAGAAACAGTAAAATCACTTTTTTGAACCTGTGTCATCTGCCCTGCTTTTGGCAACTGCCTTCTGGGCCTGGCATTTGGAGTCCAAAGCCCAGGTGAGTGGGGTTGCCTTATCCTACGGCAGAGCCACAGGGCAGCAATGCCCAGGAGACCTCAACTGGGGCACTGCCAGGGAACTGTCTGCCTGCCTCTTGGCCCTGTGGCCTCTACCCTAGTTCAGTTCTCAGCATCTCCTGTCTGAATGCTGCTTATGATCAGTCTCCTCTCTGGCTTCCTGGCCTCCATCCCTCATACTGTCACTGGATGGCACTTGCTTAAACTCAAATCCTGGCATTCAAGGACCTTCCTGACCTCTCTGACTGTTTCTCTTTCTGATAGCTTGCTTGACCCTCATCCTTGCACTGTGGCACCACTCCAGTTTCTTCCCCAGGTCACAAAACCTCAGGATCACAACTGCCTTAGCTGAAGTCAGCATTGAGGTTCTTTTTTAGAAAAGTTCTAAGGTGGGGCTTCAGGTACTGTAGGATCTAGGTGCTCAATTAATATCATTAGGACTTAAGTCTCGTCATCATTTGTCCTGCATCTCTTTAGGTTAACTTCATTTCTGGGCAGCTACCATGTTTCCAGAGGGCACGTTCAAGCTTAGAGTCAACCAACTCAATCACCCATAAAGAAAGAGTGACTGTTTCTGGCAAAAGTCCCAGGCTGGCTCTCATTGGATGATATGCCCATCTATGAACCAATCATTGGGTATCTGATTGGCCAGTCCTGGTCATGTGGATTCCCCTCAAGCCAGGGGAAAAGGGTTGCCAACAGGTGGCCACTACATGTACCCTCTACATTTTGCAGAGGAGAAAATTAAGGCCTGAAAGGTCAGACAACTCACAGAAGGTCTGTCTGACTCGTGGCCCATTGCTCTTTCACTGCCCAAATAACTCCTGCCTTTGTGAGTCCTTTTTGAGGCCCCCACCCTGGCCATGTCTGGCCTCACTCCTGGGAGCCTTGTTCATCTCCCAAGTTACCCTGGAGCTGCTTGCAGGGAGGGATGGTGATCTGTCTGTGATTGGCTGGGACTGGGGCACACAGTAGGCCTAATCATGGAATTTGTCAGGAAGCCCCCTCACTGGTGTTTACTTTCCTGCCTCTAGCATGGGAGGCATCCTGTGATTCACTAGCTATGAAGATGCCTTTGTTCCCAGGACCTGAGTGAGCTCTTGCTGGCCAGTGAGGCATGAGAAGCCTCAGGCAGGGTAGGGGACAGGGTACTTCTGCTGTGGCCTGGGTGGACACAAATAGGTCCTGGCTAGAACCAGCACTCAGTTCCTAGAATCCCTCGGGAGGGCCTGACCTCCACAGGCAGGGACTGGGGCCATGGGAGAAACCACAGTGACCACACATGCAGGGGAGAGCAGCCAGGGCCTGGAGCCAGGGAGGCCTGAAGCTGCCTCCTGGCTCTGCTTCTTAACTGGTTATCTGACCTGGAGCAACTCGCTACCTCGTCTAATCTGTAAACAGGAGTTGAATTAATACATTTTTTTACTGAGCACCTACTAGGTGCCAGGTAGTGTTCTCAGTACTGCAGATACAACCATGGACGGATGGAGAAGAACCCTGCCCTCCTGGACCAGACATCCTAATGGATGGAGGCAAATAAGCAGTAAAATAAATAAGATAGTGTTGAGTGCTAGAAAAAAAAAGAGAAGGGGGTTGATAGCTGAGCGGGAGAGGTAGGGATGAAGTGGTCAGTTTAAATGGGCTGATTGAGGGAGTCTTCACTGAAGAGGCGACATTTCTGCAAGTTCTGGAAGGAGGTAAGGGGAGACGTTGGTGGAAATAAGGGATGAGTGCTCCAGGCAGAGGGAGGAGTCAGTGCAAAGGCCATGAGGTAGGCCTGTGTTTGGTATCAGAAGTGACGAGACCAGAGCAGCTTACAGCTTGAGTGGAGTGAGGAAAGGGGAGAGTGTGATGAGATGAGATCAGAGAGGCCCAGGGACAGATGACATAAGGCCTTGTCAGTCATGGTGAGAACTTCCGCTTTTATTCTCAGTGAGATGAATGGAGTCTTTTCACAGCTCCAGGCGACTACTGTTCGGAAGTAAAATCATTTTGTGTGATAGTGCCTATTTCAGAGTAAGGGTGGCGAGCAGGATCCATGGGCTCAGAATGCAGAAGTCTAAGCCCTGATCTGAGCCGATCCATGGAGGTGGGCATGGGCTAGGACTCCACTGGGCAGGATCTGGGGCCGTGACTGGGTCAGGAAACCCTGATGCCCAAGCTCTACATGGATGTGGAAGGGTGATCATCGGGCTGGCAGCCTCTCCTTGTCATGTGGCAGTTCCTGGTGGCCCCGATGTGCCCAGCTTAGGGACCCTGAGCCCTTGAGCAGGGAGGGCCTCCTTGAGTGCCACACTGTCTTCCCAGAGCCAGCTGCCCCTCATCTGTAGCCTGCTGTCCTGTTCAGATGGCTAACACATCTGGCTACTGACCAAAAGATCAGAGGTTGAAGCCCACCCAGAGGCACCTCAGAAGACAGGTTTGGAGATCTACTCATGAAAATGTGCCACTCAAGACCCTAAGGAACATTGGGGTCACCACAGTTGGAGGTGACTTGACAGCAACTGCTTTGGTTTTTTTGTTCCCTTTCAGAGGGAGAGAACAGAGCCGGTGGCTAAGGGGATGTTTTCTTAGGAATCACGAAGACTGAGTTTAGTTTTTCCTTTGCAACTCACCCACTAAATGACCCTGAGCCAGTCATTTCACCTGCCTGAGCCTCAGTTTCCAAATCTGTAATATGGGGACATTCAGTGAGCCTCCCTCCTGTCGTTCTTGGAAGAAGGAAATGGGCCAGCACATGTACATTACTGAGAACAGTCCTGGCACTGAGGAAGAGCCCAACACTTGACGGCTACTTTCGTGATATTCTTCTGTAGTTCCTGACTTGGAGTGAGTCAGCCTTCTGATATTTTAATCCATTGATGTATTTCTTCTTGTTTTCCCTAAAAAAAAATCCATTGAACAGCAAGAGGAGTTACCCCATTGCCAAGCTGGTCTTTCCATGTTTCTGTCTCAACAAAGGCTGTGTTCCAGCTTGTTATTCACTGGGGTTACAGGACTGCAATTCCAAGGACACCTCTCTCTGTGCTGTCTGCCTCATCCCAGGCCTCAATGGTCAGACCGACCAAAAAAAAAAAAACAGTGCCGTCAAGTTGATTCTGACTTAGAACGACCTGATGGGACAGAGTAGAACTGCCCCAAAGAGTTTCCAGGGAGCTCCTGGTGGCTTTGAACTGCCTACCTTTTGGTTAGTAGCTGTAGCATTTAACCATTATACCACCAGGGTTTCCTCAGTGGTTGAAGGGGCATTATTTTGTGAGGAGTGCACAAAGAGCTGGGACTGCTCCCCAACAGCTGTAGGCATTGACCTGAGCTGCTTAGGACTCTTGTAGGGTGAGAGACAGGAAAGTTGGGGTCCACAGGGCAGACTCCAGAGCCAAGTGCCTGGACTTGAATTCTGCTCTGCCAATTAGCAGTTCTCTTAGCCTTTCTATATCTAAGTTTTCTCATCCGGGACATGGGAATGATACTGGCATCCACCACATAGGATAGCCCTGAGGATAGAGTGACACTAAGTTGAAAGTTCTTTGAATAAGGCCGGGGTTCGAATCCTGGCCCTGTTCCTTACCAGCTGTGTGACCTTGAGCAGTTCCCTTAACCTCTCTGTGTCTCAGTTTCTTCATTATAAAAAAGGACTAAAGATCATACCCACCTCAGAAAATGGTGAGGATTAAATGACATAATGTTTATAAAATGCGTAGCATGGCTCCCAGCGCTTAATCAACAGGAATTTTTCCTATTGGTTAAAATCTAGGAAACTCTTCCTGATGGGGTGAGTAAAGTAGGCAAAAAGAGAACCACCACCTTTTAGTATTTCTGTGTACGACGTGGAGGCTCTAGTGCCGTAGTAGTTATGTCTGCTAATCCAAAGGTCAGCTGATCGAATCCACCAGGCGCTCCTTGGAAACTCTCTGGAACAGTTCTCCTCTGTCCTGTAGGGCAGCTGTAACTCAGAATTGACTTGACAGCAATGGGGATGGCTTGGTCATGTATCACATAATCTCATTCACTTCTCCCACCAGCTCATGAAGTCAGCACTTGTCCTTGTTACTTGCTGTTGAGTCAATACTGACTTCTGTTGATCCTATGTGTGCACAGCAGAATTGCTCTATAGGGTTTTCAAGGCTGTGACCTTTTGGAAGCAGCCAGACCTCTCTCACCAGCAACTTTCCAGCTTGTTAAAAAAATAATCAAAACTCAATGAAATGGAAATGTTAAGAAAGCTAGGTACCATGAGGTTTTACAAACAGAGGAGGAGGGAAAAACACAGACGATGGACCATTGCTTAAATCTTCGAGTTGATTAAAACTTTCCCTTCCCAGCCGTGGTGGGGGACACAATGTAGAGTCCCTGAGGCAACAGCAAAAAAAGAGGTGTGCAGCTCAAGAACTCTACTAAAAGACCAGAATTGATGGTCCAACAGCCTGGAGGGTCCCCTGGGAACATGGCCTCTAGGGCCTAAACTGGAAACTAGTACTGAGGTCAACTCTTCAGACAATAATGGACTGGACTCAGGGACACAGTATGACTGTATGGTATGGGTACTTGATGGTTCTGTACATTTATAGGAGGCTGTCCTACTGTTTTCTGTCTAGATAGGAGAGAAATGGGCAAAGAGGAGGGGACAGGTGCTCATTAAGAGGATACTAGAAATACAGATTTAAAAGGAGGAATGTGCTGTCACTGGATGAGGAGAGCAGATAGAGCTGTGAGCAAAATTGATTTGGATTGTATGTTTTCACTGAATCACAATAAAAATAAAATAGAAAAAACAACTTTTGCCCTCCCCCTTCTACCATATGAACTGATATCAGGTCACAAGCCCTTCACCCAGCTACCTATCTGCTTTGAAATTCAAATTTAGTAACCCTGGCTGTCAGCTGGAAAGAAAAGATTAGCAATTTTGGATGAAAGAAAAGCCCTGGGCAGGATGAATTTTGGTCAAGATTTTCTTTGCAGTGGATTTTTGATTTCCTGGGTAAGAAAAATCCTTAGAATCAAAGTAAGATATCTGTTATTAATTTTTCTTTTTGACAGACTAGTAGTTGAGTGCTTAACCCTTTGTGCCTACTCAGGACCCCGAGGCAGACGCTAGCACCTGCGTTTTGCAGAGGAGAAACCTGCAGCTGGGAGAAAAGTGACTTGACCCAGATCCCTTTGCGAGTAAGCAGCAGGTTTAGAAGCAGAACCCAAAGCTGGTTTCCTAGTTTACCCTTCTCTCCACCCCACCCTCCCTGCATTCTAGGTGACAAGCAGCCTATCAATGGGGACAATCCAGCCAGGGTTGGAGGAAGTTGATGGCAGGGCTACCCTGTGCAGTTGTGAGGGCTAGGACCACAGGAGGGATGGCCACCGTGGGGGCGGGGAGAGGAGGGAATGAGAAGGAGCCTTCTCACAGGCACAGAGGAGAAGTGGGGGCTACGCTGGTGCTGCTGGTGGCCCACCATCACGGTAGTCACTTCTTATCTTTCCCAATTCAGGTCAGGTCATTTGTTTTCCAGTTGCCTTGCCTGATGTGAAAACCGTGGTCGCATAGTGGTTAAGTGATACATCTGCTAACCAAAAGGTTGGCAGTTCGAATCTACCAGGCATTCCTTGGAAACTCCATGGAGCAGTTCTGTCTGTCCAGTGGGGTCACTGCGAGTCATAATTGACTCCACGGCAGTGGGTTCTCATGAATGCTGAATACTCCCTCCTGGAGGCCTCAAACCAGGCGTGAGTCATACGGTATTTGCCGCCCAACCCAGCCCCAGCCTCAGCCGGTTCCTGCCACTCACTTAGGCAGGGCTATGCAAAGGCAGCTTGGCAAGGACCTGACTTCCTTTCCCCTTTGTCAAAGCTCAATAGCTCCCTGGGTCCCTGGGGAGATGGAGATAATGAAGGCAAATTAGCAACCACTGCAAGGGAAATAAAACAGAAAAGGAACCCTCCCATCCTCTTTAACTCCAGTTTGGGGCCAGGTACCAGGTGTACAGACCATGCTTCTCTCTGCTGCTGCTACCCTGAGCAGCAAACCCGCATGTGCAGGGCACTGGCTGGCATCACCACAGAAATGAATTTCCCTTTGAAGTGAGTTCTTACAGGACAAATTGACTGAAGGCAAAAGCTTATAATTGCCCATTGCTGGAAGGAGAAGATGGGAAGAAGAAGAAAAAATTCCACGGATAAAAATATCCTGTTTTTTTTTATGCATGTTTCCAGCTGAAAATTGGTTGGAAAGATGTTTTTGAAAAGCCTTCATCTGTAAGCATATAATTACCAGGTCCCAGAACAAAAAAAAAGAGAGAGGGGGAAAAAGAGTAGGCACAGTGTCTGAGGGAGGAGGATTGGGGTCTTAACCCTGGTGGGGTTTTCTATAAATAATCCCCTTTACATCTCAAACCTGGAAGAAAACACAGAGGCTGGCTGGAGCCAGAGATGAAGGTAGAGACACTGCCATTGTCCAGGCTCGGGTCACACAGCAAGCTGGTTCATTCTGGTCCTGCTTTGGTGCTGGAGTCGAATGCTGCCTCAGGTTCCTCCTACCTGAGGATATTAGTGAGAGTGGGGCTCTGTGCCCCTCTGTGCCTGTTTGGGGTTCAGACTGTGAGCCATCTGTCCTCCCAGCTGTTGGGGGTCAAGGTTGGAGGGTCTGACTGTCTGCAAGCTGAGAGTCATACAATGGTGTGCAGACCAGGAATCAGTGGGTGAGCAAATGTTGGTAGCATTCCTGGTGGGCATCTTCTCAAATACGGCAGGGGGTCTTGGATATCCAAAAGCCTCTTATGTCCTGGCAACTTACTTATCCAGAGTGGCTTCTTGGCTCCTAGAGTGGTCACGGAGGCCCTCCTCTAAAGCACACACACCTTTCCTAAAAAATCTCTCAGGTCCTCACTTATTACCCATTGATTCTTGGTCTGCTCACAATTGTATGAATCTTGGCTTGCAGACACTCATACCCTCGGACCATTGACAGCTGGGAGGGGAGACAGCTCATAGCCTGAACCCAAGACAGACACAGAATTGTGTCAGGAATAGCGTTGAGGCCACTCAGTGTTGAGTCAGACCCATGCCCTCAGCTGTCCCCGAGCATGTTGCTGCAGCCCAGCTGAGCACCATTATTGATGCTGTGACACCACTTAGTTCACGGGAACAAAACCTCAATGATGGGAGGAGAAAAAGCTGAGGAGCTGCTGTGTCAAAACCAAACCTGGAGACACCTAAGGAAATCGGTCCTCTCTCTTTTAGCTACCGGAATCCACTGGGGATTTCATTGCTCCCTTTCCAGGTGGCTGAATCTTTGGTTTTAAGTATCAGGACTCAGAACTTCATGTGTAAGAATGGTGTGGGGGGTGTCACCCACCCCCCTCTAACTTCACAAGGTGGGGGAGGGGGACCATCATCAACATCAACCCAAGGCTGCTGCCCACTAGGAGGGGGAGGTCAGAGACACCTTCTCTTGTATCTTTTTACCAATTCTGACACCAGCTCTCCATCTCACAGAACTGTGCCTCTCTGCAGGATTCGATGCTTTGTTCAGCGGCCACGCAGAACTCACAGACTTTACTTGAGGTTAGGAGGTTTATTATGATCAGGATCAATAGGCTACAATTTGGTATCAGGGTCAGGAAGCTTCTAGGACAGTTCTCTTAGGTCCTCTGTGCTGTGCAAGCCTCCTCTCAGCTCCTTGAGGACAAGGCCCTCTCAGCCCCCTGAAGATAAACTTCCTTTCTCAGCCCACAGTCCTGCTCGGGACTGGTCTCTGCCTTGCTTGCCTGTGTCACAAAGCTCTTTAGCTGTGCCCACGGCCACGTCACTCCATGAGGAAGCCACCTATCCAAATACACTCAGCTCTCTGGCTCTGTGAATCCATGTGCCCTGTGTTGCAGCCCTCTATCTCCTGGGTCTAGGAGGTTCTCAGTGCAGGGACCTTGGGTCCAAAGGACATGGTCCCATTCCTGGCACCTTTCTTGATGAAAGTGGGTCCTGTCTTCCTGCCTCTGGGAAGGCTCCTTTTAAGGCTAGTGGGGTGACAAAACTGACCAGTTCACTTGGTAGGATTTCATGCATCTTACTCACATGGTTTCACCCCTGCAAGTGTGCTATGTATCTTATTTGCATTATTAGTGAGCTGTCCAAACCCCTAGGTGGACCACAAGCACCTTATTTACATAGTTCCACCCATTCATTTGGTACGAGCTACAAGAGCATGCGAGAAAGGTCATTTAAAAGCCACCCATCACTCCACATCACCTTTAACCCCAGTGTTGTCCCAAGCCTGTTCTGTGGACTTCTACAGCTCTCAATTTGGCGAGATTGGTCCTCAGCTTCCTCCTCCTTTCCTTGAGAGGTAATTTCCCCCCCGAACTCCCAAATCAACTTGTCTCTGGTCTTCCCAGGACTGGGAGGAACGGGATAGATGTTCCAGCAGCAGCATTTTAATTTGCATGAGATAAGATGGTTTTTAATTCCAGGATTTACCCACTGAAATACCGGAGACATTCATTGTCACACAGTTGATAGAACCAGTCTTTCTAATTTTATTAGCTCAGAAACATCTTGTTGAATCCAAATGAAGTGCGTATTAGCGAACTGTAATGGGAGGCATTATACTTAATGGGTTGTTGCCTGAATGGATGGTGGCTGATGTGAATGTGTGGGCTGTGGTGTAGGGGGCTGAGCAGAGCTACTAGGATCTAACCCCAGGGGTCCTGGAAATGATTCCAGGCTTAACTGATGTTTGATTTGTTATTTACCAGCTTCTGGCAAACAGGGGAGCCTAGTCCTAATGTGGCAGAGCCAGTGCCTGGGGAACTGGACTGACATCTCAGTGGCTAAAACTGTAGGTGGGGAAGGCTCTCAGGCTTCTGTAGTCTCAGGCTGAGCTGATTGCTGACCCAGGCTGAGCCATGTCCCTGGACCCTAAGTTGAACCCAACCTTGACTTAGGCTGAACCCTGTTCCTGACTCTGGAAGAGTGATTCTCAATGGTCGGGGCAAGGAGAGAATATTTCTCTCCTGGGGGCTCTTGGCAATGCCTGTAGATATTTTTGATTGTCAAGATGAGGGCAAAGGATGCGACTGGTATCGAGTGGTTAGAGGCCAGGAATGTTCTAAACATTGTACATTGCATAAGAGACACTCCACCAGAAAGAATTATGGGGCAAAATGTGCCAACAGTGCCGACATGGAGAATCCTACTGCAGACTGAGCCCTGTTCCTGTTTTTGACTAAGTCCTGACCTTGACCTTAAGGTGAGCCCTGACCTGGCCCAGGCTGATCCCAGCCTGAGGAAGGAACCCAGGGTACGTCTGGCACCTGAAAAGAGTGGCCCCCGAGGTCACATGGGAGAGCTCACCCATTTGATGGTTTCTTAGTTATCTCTGTAGCTCCTGTCCTTGCCCCTCTAGTGCTGTGCTCAGCAAGGCACCTTAGTAGAGAAATATGAAAAAAATGAATTAGTCAAAGGAAGGGCCTGATGGTGCAGTGGTTAAGAGCTATGGTTGGTAGCCAGCAACTCCTTGGAAACCCTATGGAGCAGTTCTACTTGCCCTATAGGGTCACTATGAGTCAGGACTGACTTAATGGCGATGGTATTTTTTTATTTTTTATTTTTGTTTGGTTCGGGAGGCCAGGGGCATAGAGTAGGGTGAACACAGGCCCTGGATCCTCGTCGTGGCTCTTTGCAGAGACTGGCTTGGCCAAGGATATTTTTCTCTTGAGCCTCAGTTTCTCTTATCTGTCAAGTGGGTGCAGTAATAGCACCTGCTTCATCACTGTGAGAAATGAACAAGATAGTGTGGGCGGCGCAGTGTGGAGCCTGGTTGGTGCATAATGTATGAGTCTTCGTCCTTTCTCCTGTCATGACAGGGGGGAGAGTCTGGAAAGGAGAGTGTATGAAACCAAGGATGTAGCCAGAAGGGTGGCTTTGTCACCAAGCAGGTAACCTGAAAACCTTCCAACTCCTAGTGACCCTATAGGGCAGAGTAGAACTGCCAAAAAAAGTTTCCAAGGAGCACCTGGTGGATTTGAACTGTTGACCTTTTGGTTAGCAGCCATAGCACTTAACCACTATACCACCAGGGCTTCCAAAATTAAATTTAAACATTTCCAAATAAATAAACAAAAAAGAGATATACCCTCAGTGAAAGATGGGAATAGGAAGTTATATGTCATTCTCAAGAAGGCAACATTATGGAGACTGAAAAAGAAACCAGAGGTTGCTGGGGGCTGAGGATGGCGGGAAGGGCTGACTAAGAAGGGGACGCTGGAGAGAGTTTGTGGGGAGGGTGATGAAAATATTCCAGAACCTGATGGCGGTGGTGATGGTTAGTTTTTCCAAAACTCATAATTCTTCACAAAGAGTGAATTTTACTATGTATAAATTTAAAAATGGAGAAAAATGTGTTAAGTTGAAGTATTAAAACACACACAGATTGCTCGACCTTGCTCCTCAAAGTTTCTCGTTTAATAGTTAGGGCCCAAGAATTTGCATTTCTGATAATTTCTTGATAATACCGATGCTGCTCATGGCCCATGCTTTGAGACCCTCTATTGTGTACTATTCTCCTTCCTTGTGTGTTTGAAAACCCTGGTGGCTTAGTGGTTAAGTGCTACAGCTGCTGACCAAAAGATCGGCAGTTCGAATCTGCCAGGCACTCCTTGTAAACTCTGTGGAACAGTTCTGCTGTGTCTTATAGGGTCTCTATGAGTTGGAATCGACTCAATGGCACTGGATTTGGTGAGTTTGGTTTCTTTATGTTTGCAGTGTATTACAATTGTCATAATAAGTTTAAAAAAAAAATGAAAGAGAGAGAGACAATTTAATTGCAGATTTGACACACCCCAGAAAGATAAACAGGAAATAAGAAAGAGAGGCTATGAGTCATGGAGGTAAAAGTGGATGGTCCCAAGTGCATCTATTAAGCGTTTCAAAAGAAGAATAAAAGAAACAATATTTGGAGGAATAACAGGAAAGTATTTTTTAGAATTAAGACTAAGGGAGACAGACTTACCTCGGGCTGCCTAGAATGTCTGAAAATGTCCTCCTGTGGACTGTATAAAATGCACTTCTCATGGAGAAGTATTAATCAGGACCACACCAGTTTGCACTGACTAACAGTTAGGAGTGTTACACTGAAGTATCTACCGGCATATGAGGGAGTGCCCCCTCCCTGCAGGCATGCAAGCCTAGCCCTGGGTGGTGGAGTCAGCTGACCTGGGTTGTACAGTAATCCAGACTGTACTGCTCACTAGCTGCATGACCGAGGGTATGTGCTGTGCCTCTCTGATGCTCAGTTTCCCTAGGTGTACAGAGGAAACTACTACCTGTGATAATAATAATGGAAGTGTTGACATGTTTAACCATAGAACGTCTGTGAAGCTCCTAGCACATAGTAGGTGCTCGAAAGACTATAATTCAGCCCAAGAGAAGGGACTGAGCCTTCTCTGGAGAAGAAGCCATGAGAATTGCCCAGCAGAGAATCAGGTGGGGCTGGGGCAAGGAAGAACCCCTTTTTGACAGGACGCAGCCACAAAGTGGTGACCTTCCCTAAGCAGAAGGGGTTTGCTTGGGTGAAAATGAAAGGTGGGCTCAGAAGCCCTTTGGTCTTTCACTTTTGCAGACGATGGGCCCTACTCCAAAGCAGGCAAGGACACAGGAGGGGCGGACATGGCCCTGGTGTGCCGCAGGCAGAGCATTCCAGGTAAGGACCTTTTTGATCTCTCCTTCTCTGCCTTGGAGGGGATGAGAGCCCTGGTTAGGTCAGACAGCTCAAGTCAGACCTTGCACAAGTCATTTCACCTCATTGACCCTCATCTGTAAAATGGAAGCGACATTACCCAGTGTAACATCTTAAAGCACTCTACTCACCAAGTGCAAGCCCAGATTGCACCCCTGCCACTCACTCGGCCCCCTTATCTGTTGGCAGAGGAGTTCCGAGGGGTGACCGTGGTAGAGCTGATCAAGAAGGAAGGCAGCACGCTGGGCCTGACCGTCTCAGGAGGTGCCGACAAGGATGGGAAGCCCAGGGTCTCCAACCTGAGACCTGGGGGGCTTGCAGCCAGGTGAGACGGGGCCTGGGTGGGGGCGGCAGTAAGGGGAAGAGGAGGGCATCGTGGGGCCCAGAGGTGGTGGAAATGCACTAGGACCTTGGGCAAACGATAGGCGGCTGTTTCAGAGTACTCAAGAGCTTCATGTCCAGACAGGAAATACCTGCAATAGAGGCTGTAGTGCCTCCCCTCCCCTCGGCTTCTTCTCTTTCCCTTTATCCCAGGGCCTGACCTGGCCACAGTGCCCTCCAAGCCTTTTGTGTATGCTGTCCCCTCTGCCTGGGGTGCTAGTTCCCTACAGTATCTTCCCAGCAAACTCCATTTCATCCCTCCAAACTCAACAGAGGCTACCACCTCTGAGAAGCCCTCCTTAATCCTAGGCAGCTGCTCTTCTCTGCTAGGGCGACCCTGTGTCATGCTTCTGCATACATGGCCTGGAGTTTCCTGGTCATTTTCCTTTACCTGCTTCCTTAAACTGGGAGCTTCCTGGGGTCTGAGAGTTTGCCTCTTCATTGCTGCCTCTGTGGGTACCTGGTGCAAGGCCTGATAAATGTCCAGGTGAACAGAGTGGAAGATTAGTGGTGGAAAAGGTGGGAGTGATCTGACTACTTGATAGGCTTGTCCTGTGTCACAGCACCAAGACAAGCAGACAGACCAGCCTCGGTGGAAAGGCAGGCCTGGATGTTAGATCTAGGTTAGAATCCTCTCTGAGCCTCAGCTTCTCCATCTGTAAAATGGGAATTCAAGGGTCCTAAGGATTAAATGGGAGATGGGTACGGATGTCAGCACAATGAGGGCACATGATCTCCATCCATTGCTTCATGTGAGCTTTGCCATCCCTGCTCCCAGGAGTGACCTACTGAACGTGGGCGACTACATTCGGTCAGTGAACGGGATCCACCTGACCAGGCTCCGCCATGATGAGATCATCACCCTGCTCAAGAACGTGGGCGAGCGCGTGGTGCTGGAGGTGGAGTATGAGCTGCCCCCGCCCGGTGGGTGCCCTTGGATGGGATACTCTCTCCACTGCCTCGGTTGTGGGTGGACACAGCTGCCTCCCTACCAGGGCCTGGGTGGTGGGGATCCTGCCAGATGGGGTGGGTGGGACCAGAGGACTAGCCACAACCATCCATACTTCTTCTAGGGACTGCTTATACCTGTGGTATGCTGTCACCAGAAGGTGGTGGGGCCCTTCTTATAACCCACTGCCTTTTTATATTTAATTTCCAGATGCCTTTACTTTGGGGATGAAGTTTTCCTTTAGGAAGGAACATTGGTTGAATAAATTGTTCCCTGACCTGCTGCTCTTCCCTTTCCAATACCCTGCATTGAGTACTGTGGCCTAGCTCTGACTTTTCAAAGTTGGTCTAAAGTCTTGAAATTTAAGTAATCTGTCTGGAATTAAATACTAGCCTGAGCCTGAGCTGGTCATGGACTCAAGCCTGAGTTCTGCCATCATCTCTCTAAGTGGTGGACTAGGTGGGTAGAGGGTCCCTCTAAACCTCCTTTTTCCTATCCCAAAAATGAGAAAGGGTTTACCTTCCATGTAATCTCTGTGATTGGCTATTGTACCCTTCTGGAATGGATGTTTAGGACATTTGTTGGTGTGGATAAGTGACCGAGGGACTCAAGGAGTCCTTCTCCATTTCTCTCTAGCCTCTGAGAACAACCCGGGGTTCATTTCAAAGACAGTGGACGTCCCCCTCTACAAGGAGGGCAATAGCTTTGGCTTTGTCCTCAGAGGTCAGTGTAAGAATCACTCTTGGGTTCAGGGGATGGGAAGGAGGCCGACGCTGATTCCATTTATGTTCGGTTTTGCTTTAACAAGTGTAATTTATTTTTTAAAATGTATATATCTTCCTTCGGATTTTAGGGGACCTGATTTCATGAAGTCAAATGTTGATGGAAACATTAGCCAAGTGATGAAGTGTGGTAGTAGGGTGGGGAGCTGCCTAGCAGCCGTGACAAAAGGGAAAGAGGCTGAACTCACAGGCAGGGAGGCAAGCCTTTTAATAGAGAGGACTTTGCGTATATTCACTACCTCGTCTCCCAGGACCCGTTTGCAGTTGGAGTCTCAGTGTTCCCAAGAGGGTCCACGGAGAGCAAGGACAAAGCCCTTAAACAGGTTTATTGAGAGAGCCAGCACAGAGCCTGGATCAGGGCTTCCAGGCATCAGGGAAGGGGGTGTTAGAGATGATTCTTGCCTCTTGTTGAATTCTGTCCAGGAGGTGCCCATGAAGACGCGCACAAGTCCCGCCCCCTCATCTTGACCTATGTGAGGCCTGGTGGCCCAGCTGACAGGTAAGCCCAGGGCCTGAGGAAACCTGATGTCTTATACTCCAACCCCAGCTCCCTGTGAAGAGGGCAGAGCTGGGGGCCAGTCTGCCCATTACATGATGGACAACTTAGGCCTGGAGAGGAGATGCCATTGCCCAGAGTCACTCAGGGACTTGTTAGTGAAATCAAGATTAAAGCCTAGATGAGAGAGACATCAAGCTCCTTCTTCCCCAACATCCTGCTGTCCCAGGGGTAGGGGGCAGGCGGTAAACCTTAGTGCCACTCTGCCATTCCATGGACCTTGGTTCTTCCCATCTTTGAAATGAGTCCAGTACTGTAGCCGCTCAGAGTTGCTGTGAGAGATTTGGGGGCAGGTTGTCCGCCATCGCTGTGGCCATCTATAACCCAGTCTCCTGAGTCCTGGCTGCATTGCCCAGCCCTACCTTGCCTGGGCCTGCCCTACAGGGGCCAGCAGGAGAGAATGTGGATGGGAACATGGCCAGTCCCCAGCCCTTACCCTCCGACCTTCCAGGCGGGAGATTCTTGGCCATTTTAAGAAAAGCCAGGAATGGCCTTGTTGGAAATCTAAATCCGTCCTTGGGATAGGGCCCTGTGATGAACTATTCATAGAACCTCCCAGATTAGCTCTGGCTACCTCTCAGAGCATGCGTGCTGGGCAGGGATGTGACCCAAACTGAGGTGAAGCCCAGCTGAGGCCCCTCCACTGGGATCCCTGCTTAGCTCTCTCCCAGGCCCATTTGTCACCAGGCCAAAGCTGGTGCTGATAAACCTGGGTCAGGGGAGTGGGGGAGGGACCTGTCCCAGATGCCCTGTGGCCTAGTGGGGCTAGCATCCCCCTGGGGCATGGCACTCTCCACTTTCACCCAAGAGGATGGAGGTGACCTTGAGGGGTACCACCAACTCAAACATTTGAGAACTGACCTGGAACCGAGTCTGTACCTGGACTAAGCACTGGGTGGGTGGATGTCGTCACCCCAACTGGGGCTTGACCACGCTTCATTCATTCATCCATGCGTAGAGTCCCTCACTCATACATTCACCCCCACCCACCCTGCGCTTGTCCTCTGCACCCCACCTGCCCTGTGCTTCTGAGTGTATGTGGCCCCTCCCTGCAGGGAGGGTTCCTTGAAGGCAGGTGACCGGCTGCTCAGCATTGATGGTGTCTCTTTGCATGGGGTCAGCCATGCTGCTGCCCTGGCCACCCTGCGACAGTGCAGCCACGAGGCCCTCTTCCAGGTGGAGTATGACGTGGCCACCCCTGGTGAGTGGGCCCAAGGTGAGGGCGGGGGAAGAAGAGACCGGGGGGAGGGTGTCAGCAGTGGACACAGATCCTCCTGTGTCGCTCTCTGAGCCTTTGAGCAGTGAATCCTGAGTGCCAAGCATCATGGGATGCACCAGGGAATAACATGGATGAGGTTTCTGTTCTCCGAAAGCTGACATTCTGGTGGTAGAGGTGGACAGTCAACAAAATCAGTAAAACGGAGTGTGTCGAATGGCAGGGAGCGCAACAAAGACTCGTTATTACACAGAGGAGTGAGGGAGTGAGTTGTATGGATGTCTGCAGGCAGAGCATTCCAGGCAGAGGGAACAGCAGGGACAAAGGTCCGGAGGCAGCAGCCTAGTGAGCATGTTTGAGGAGAAGAAGCATAGAAGCTGCTGTGGCTGGGACTAAGGAGTGACCAGAGAGTGGGAGGTGATGGCAGAGCAGTCTGGGGGCCAGACCCTCCAGGCCTTGTGGCCTCAGTGAGGATGACTTGGGCTTCTGCTTGTAGTGATCTGACTTAGAAGTCACAGAGAGAACAGAATGGAGGCAAGGAGTGAAGGTGGCCGCCAGGAGACTCACGGGAGTCAACTGCAACCATCCCAGTGAATGGTGGCAGCTGACCGGGCAGTGTGTAGGGAGTTGGGGTTGCATCCAGGAGACAGGAAGAACATTGAGCTGACTGGGCTTACTGGCAGTTTGGATGTGGCAGGTGAGAGAGGGAAGTGCTGAGAATGACACTGGGGTTTTGGGGTTTTAGTTTGAGTGACTGGCTGAGTTATTGGCACCGTTTTTTGAGATGCAGGATTATAGAGAGTGCTACACTTCTGTACCTGGCACACAGCAGGCACTCAATAAATGCCAGCAAGTTATTATTTACCAGCACAGCTCTGGAATCAGAGTCTGTCATCCCTGCCTCCCAGCCCTACCTCTGCTGCTGGCTGGCCAGGTGAACTTGGACAAGGCCTTCACCTCTTCACACTCAGGTTTCTTGTCTGTAAGATGGGCTTAATAATCATCCTTGGCAGTGAGGGTTAAGTGGAGATGGTAGAGTAAGGCTGGGGAGGAAGGCACTCAGAATTTGCCTCTTGAGATCTTCGGTCGTTCTACGATGCCAGACACGGTGGCCAATGCCTCAGGGCCCTTGATGGTGGAGATCTCAAAGACACCAGGCTCTACTCTGGGCATCTCGCTCACCATGTGTTCCCACCGCAACAAGTCAGTCATCACCATCGACCGCATCAAGCCAGCCAGCGTGGTAGACAGGTGAGGCCCAAGCTGCGTGCTGCTACGTGGGGCGTGAGTCTGCCCTAGAGGTGGCCAGAGTTCTGCCCATTACCGCTTAGGCTTCCTGTCTGCTCTCTGCCTGGCCAGGAGCGGGGCGCTCCATGCTGGAGATCACATCCTGTCCATTGATGGCACCAGCACGGAGCACTGTTCATTGCTTGAGGCCACCAAACTCTTGGCCAATGTCTCAGAGAAAGTACAGCTGGAAATCCTGCCTGCACCACAAAGTCAGCGGCCCCTGAAGCCCTCAGAAGCAGGTAGGTTCCATGGAAGAGTCTGGGGGCACAGGCCTGAGGGTGGATGGAGTAGGGATGTGTGAGGCCCAAGAGGCCCAGGATCAAAACCCTGGGCAGGCTAGGGGTACCAGACTAAAATGTCCTAGAACATATGGCCTGTCACAGGGAAGCTGAAACTGTCACTTGCTAATGATGGGGTACTGGGACAGAGGATAAGCTTTGTGGTTTGTGTAGACAGTCTGCTGTCACAGATGTTACTGGTGGTCGCATTAAGAAGTATAAGGGCTAGAATGAGGGCGGGAACAGTCCTTCTGTGCTCTGTGATACTCAGATCTTGGATCTTAGGCTCTGCTGGTGGCCCAAGCAGGCAGGGAGACCCTGGAGCCTCTTCTGTGAGGAGACAGGGCTCTCAGTCTGGGGCCAGGAGTCTCCAAGGAGCTGGGTGCCGGGCAGTTCCAGGAGCAGAGGGAGCAGGTGGTCTGGAGTTAGGAGGGCGGAGCTGGCATCTGAGAGATAGGGTAGAGGAAGGTCAAAGGGGGATGGATAGCTTCTGGATCAGGGTGGGGAAGCACTTCCTGCAGCCCAGTGCACAGCCTTGGGTTCAAGTCCCAGCTTTGCCCCCAGTCATTGGACAAGTAATTTTACCTCTCTGAGCGTCACCTGTAAATGGGATGAAGACCCTGAGTGCTTGTAAGATTGAATGAGATAACGGACAGAAAGAGCTCAGCACAGGCCTATGGTCAGGGTAGTCAGGCTGCCCAAGCTCCCTTTACAAACCTGGTCTTACTAGAAAACAAAGACTTCTTCCATATCAGACACGGGGGGACACCTCTGGGAAGGGTGCATCTCTATGGCCTCTGCCAGAACCTGAGAAGACCCCATTAAGCCACAGCTGCAGAGCTGATACAGGAGGCATTAGGGCTTGAAACATGACATTCATTCGTGCACCATTTATTGGGCACTTGATTTGGGACAGGCGTGGGCTGCGGGTTTCTGTAGGTCATTTTATTTCACTCTTGTGACAACATTATGGGGTCAGTATTACTGTTATCCCATTTTACACACGAAGAAGCTGAGGCACAGAGAAGAACTGCCTGCTTTACAAGGTTACACAGCTGTTCCCCATACCTTTGACTATTACTGAGCATCTGCTAAGTGCCGGGCCCTGCTCAGGGCCTTTCAGATATATACATTAACTCATTTTAATCCTCTTGTAACTCTAGGAGACAGCCACTATTTTGGTCCCATTTTGCATATAATAAAAATGAGAAGCTAAAGTGACTAGTTCAAGTCTCACAGATGGTCAGTGATAGAACCAGGATTTAACTCAGGCAACTGTCTCCAAGGTCTGCCATGTCCCAAGGTGGGACATTGAGGAGTGGGGCTACTGCACAGAGAGGAAGATGGGAGGCGTGCCCACAGCAGGAATGAGATCCGCAGTCCAAGGAGCATTTAAGCAGGAGGTTCCAGTGGGCTGAGATATTTGAGACCTCACTGGTCCATTAAAGGAGCATTGGAACAGACTAGAATCCCCAAAGCTAAGACAGAGGCCAGGCCGTCCGAAGAGATGTGTAGTATGATGGACAGTTTGGAGGTTCAGGTTGGGGGGATTGCATAATCTGATAGAGGGTTGTCAGGGTCTCCTGGGATACAGATGCTTAGGTAGAATAGGCAGGCACAGGGTTTATTGGGGTCACTAGTACCACCTACCAGTTGCTGTAAACTTGTGCTTCCATGTGTGACTGGGCGTTTGACCACATGTGAGTCAGTATGGAACTGTGCTCCATACTGCAGGTAGGATCTGTGAAAGGTCAAGGGGAGGAAACAGGAGCAGGTGGAGACAGGTCAGAGCCCACCTCGGCTGACCCAGTAGGGATCCTGTTGGCGAGATTGTCCCTGAGAACCCAGTGAGAGGCAGAAATGGCCAGGCCCGGTGTCCCCACTACTCCCTGCCATGCTATCACTGGATGGGGCTGCCTCTGCTAGAACTGACACACTAGCCAACTGCACTCCTCACAGCTGACCAGCTAGTGGTCAGCCCTGGAACCAGGCTACCTGAGCTCAAATAAAACCCCACTGTGGGCCTCGGCCACTGTCCTCTCCGCCCCTGCTGTCTTGTGGCTGAGGAAGGATGCTGCAGCTGGTGTCCCGAGCATGAGGCTGGCATGCACTGGGTGGCTAGGACACATGAGCAGAATGTCCATGCCTTACCTGGTTCGGGGACACTTATTTCTGTTGCTCCCTGCTTTCATCGTCATGTTGCAGACAGGAACATCCCAGGCAGGCTTGGCCTGACACCAGTACCCCTCTCTCCTGTCACTTTCTGTCACAGTGAAGATGCAGAGGAGTGAGCAGCCACATCGCTGGGATCCCTGCATGCCCTCCTGCCACAGCCCTCGGCCCCCTGGCCACTGCAGGACGGCCACCTGGGGCACACCGGCCAGCCAGGACCAGAGCCGATGTAACATGCCCGAATGCTGTTGCTCACCTAGTCCCTCCCACCTTTCCCCAGAGAGGGGGTCGTGCCTGTTTTATGGGGGAGGAATCCAAGATGGAGAGATCAGGGGGCCTGCCTGTCCTCCTCCAGCTTCTGCCCCTGACAGCTGGATTTCACCAGATCTTGTGAGGCCCAGAGGGGGAAAGAGACTTCTCTGAGGTCACACAGCAAGAAGTTAGTTGAGGTGAAAAGGTGAAGGCATCCCCAAGTCTCCCCATACTGGGGTGGCTTCCTGGCACCCACTGTGGGGCAGGGCTGAGGGGCCCGGCTAGGGTTCACGGGGTTGTGCCCTCATCTCCCCAGCCCTGTCCTCGACTCCCTTTTCCTCGCCGACCATGAACCACGCCTTCCCCTGCGCCAACCCCAGCACTCTCCCTCGTGGGACGCAGCCCATGAGCCCCCGGACCACAGTGGGGCGGAGGAGGCAGCGAAGAAGGGAGCATAAAAGCTCACGTAAGTCCCGGGTCTCTTCCCTTCGGTTTGGGCTGCCTGCAGGCCTGAAAGCAAGGCTTACAAAGGGTGAAAGATACTTGGGGCAGGGTCCTGGGAGGGAGTGTTAAGTGACATGAGTGACACAATGGGCCACCACAGATGATTGGGCACATGGTACATTGTACAGGGTATACCTGCAGGACACTAGTTACTTTGCACGCTTCTGGGCTTATTTTTATTTATTTATTTATTTTGATGACAAACCCCCAGCGGGTGGAGTCAAGTGTCTTGAGGCAGAGATAGGGATGTGTTTTCAGATTTGCGTGAAGGCTGCACTTCATCATCTTCTCTTTCATTCTGTCCCAAGTTAGTGAGCAAGTCTCAGTGTGGTGTTACTGTGTCTTTAGCACTTTTCTGACATTTGTTAATTTATTCTAAGACAAAAACACACGAGACTGAGACTGTCTATCCAAAATTGAATAATTTTTGTTTGAATTATTTTGTTTGAGTATGCATTTCCAGTTACCTTTTGTTTGTGGGTACTTATGATTGTTATGGAAATCTTGGTGGTATAGTGGTTAAGTGCTGCAGCTGCTAACCAAAAGGTCAGCAGTTCCAATTCAGCAGGTACTCCTTCGAAACTTGATGGAGTGTTCTAGTCTGTTCTATAGGGTTGCTGTGAGTTGGAATGGACTCTACGGCAGTGTTTTTTTTTTTTTTTTTTTTTTTTTTAATGATTGCTATGTATAGTTCCCTTTTGAAATGAAAGTGTTTAAGTACTTTAAAAAACTTGAATCTATGTAAAGACAAATAGTAGTAAATGATAATGCAGGAGGCATGTGGCAAGTCATGGCAATGCCTGGAAATTTTCTTTCCTGGGAAGAGGCTTTCCTTCGTTGATGTAGAAAGTGTTCCCAGTTGCTTGCCACGTGAGTTACAGAGACCTCCAGGAAAGACAGAAGGTCAAACTTGGCTGTCTGGAATGGAGCCAGGCAAGAGAACAGGGTAGGTCATCCAGCCTCCGAAAGAAGATAAATATGATGCCAAGCTTCACAGGGGCGCAAGTGGAAAGGCGAACAAGTTTCCAAGTCAGATGAGAGATAAAATACACCTTTGCCAACCCCTTTTGGTAACGACCAAAACTAGGGGTGTATAGGTGTATGGGTGAAAAATCACAGAAATGCTGTTTTTAGGGCTGGGGGCTCTTGGGACTCGTTGCCTGTCCCCTTCCCAGGATGAGTAACTAATAAAGTCTTGTCATTATTATTATAGATTATAGCAATAATCAATGAAAACATTTTAATACCCTCTGTGTACCAGTCACCATTCTTATTATTGGGGATATAATAGTGAAAAAAATACATATATAGTAACAGAATACCATAACAACATAATATAGCACACAGGCTGTGGTGTATAATATAAAATATGTTAGAACTTCCGCACGGGGTTTTCAAGGCTCTCAGTCTGTACATAGTAGCGGACTGCCCTATCTTTCTCCCACAGATGGACTGCTGGATTTGAATTGCCATATTTTGGTTAGTAGCAGAGCGCTTAACCACTAAGCCACCAGGGCTCCTTGACATAACAGCTCATATATGCTCTGACATATACTGAGGTCCTTGGGTGGCAAAAAGGGTTTGTACTCAACTAATAATGTAAACACTGATGGTTCGGACTCACCCAGCAGCACTGTGACAGAAAGGGCTGGCGATGTGCTTTCCTGTGAATGACAGCCAAGAAAACCCTATGAAGCAGTTCTACTCCTTAACACGTGGGGTTGTCCCGAGTCAGAATCAACTCCACAACAATAGATTATTTTATAGTCTGTACTAACATAACCTAACATAACAGTATGGACCCTCAGAGTCTCTTGGTTTACAACAGGACAGTCCCATACACTGTCTCCCTAATCCCTGCTGCATCACAATCCATTGCACAGAGGAGGAAACCAAGGCTCAGAACAGACTAACCAGGACTCCCACTTACTTGCCCCCAACTCCAGGTCTTGGGCTGGGGGTAGGCAGGAAGGCCCCACGGGGCAGCCCACCTGAGTGCCTGTGCCTACCTGCCCTGCAGTGTCGCTGGCCTCTAGCACGGTGGGACCAGGTGGGCAGATCGTGCACACAGAGACCACCGAAGTTGTGCTCTGCGGAGACCCCCTCAGCGGATTTGGCCTCCAGCTGCAGGGTGGCATCTTTGCCACTGAGACCCTGTCTTCTCCGCCTCTTGTGCGCTTCATCGAGCCTGACAGTCCAGCCGAGAGGTGAGCCTGCTGCCCTGTGCCACACCTGTCGATCTCCGATACCAGCGGTTCACAGACAACCAGGGAAACTGAGTCACAACACCATGTGCTAGCCTTCACAAGCATATAGCACTTAGTCATTGCAATGCCATCACCAGTCCTATTTCACAGATGAGGAAACTGAGGCTCAGAGAGGCTGACTCACTTATCCAGGGTCACACAGACTGTGAGTGGAATTTCCAGAATTTGAGCCCCTGTGTATTTGACAGAGTTCATGGGTTTAACTGCTCTGTGTGTTTACCTTGCAAGGCCCATGGCATCATCTGCACTGGACAGACCAGAAACTGAGGCCCACAAGGTCAAGCTTTTAGCCAGAGTCACATGGCAGATTGCTGGCCCAGGGCAGAGCTGAGAGGCAAACCCAGCTGGGGAGGGAAAGCAGTGGAGGCCCAGGTCTGGTCCCAGCCTTGTCCTGCGTGGAGATTGTTTTCCCATGGAGCTCTGGTTCTAGCCTCTTCTTTTTGCTGGGCTGCTCCTGCTTCAGGTGTGGCCTGCTGCAAGTGGGTGACCGTGTCCTCTCCATCAATGGAATCGCCACCGAGGATGGGACAATGGAGGAAGCCAACCAACTGCTGCGGGATGCTGCCCTGACCCACAAGGTTGTGCTGGAGATCGAGTTTGATGTGGCTGGTGAGTGAGATATCCTAGCACAGGGATGGATTATCCAATAGGCAAGGAAAGCATGGTGCTTATCTTGCTTACCAGCTTATCCGTAGTGAACAATTTCACTGCAGGTGAAACCCATGTGAAGTTGTTCACCACAGATTAGTAAGTAAGCACAAGTAAGGCCATGCTTACCTTGCTTACTGGATCATCTGCCTTTGTCCCTTGCCGTGGAGTCATCTGCCTTTGTAATGGATTATAAGTTTGCAAAGACACTTTGATTCTGTAGGAAGGTACTGTGGGGTTGCGAGAGAGACCAATGCCAGCCAAACCTAGGAGCATCTTTGATGTGGTGAAAAAGTGTGAAATTGTTCATTACAGATGATATGGTAAGCAAAGTAAGGACTGTGCTTACCTTGCCTGTTAGATACCCTGCCTTTCTCTAGCAGTCCACTCCCTTTGGGAACCCTGTGCTCCCTCCCCTCTGTGTCCTGTTCCTGCCTATCATAACTGTCCCTCTACCTCCCCAACCCCACCGTGGCCCTTCTTCCCGAACATTCACAGTTTCAACTAAGCACTGATGGTGAAAAGAAAGGCATTGGCCAGAGAGGAAGGAGCTTTCATGTACCAGTTCTGGGCTGATGAGGGATTTTTGTAGTTGGGCATGGCCTGGTGGAGTGAGGGCTGCTGAAAATGTTCTGAGTTCCTGATCTGCATGGTTTAAGCAAGAATCCAAAACAACTCATGTCTGCTTTTGTGATTTAGATACTCTATGACTTTGGCTAAGACACTTCCCTTCTTTAAAATAGAGTTCTTCAACCCTGTGGTATGGTGGTTAGGGGCTATGTCTGCTAACCCAAAGGTCTGTGGTTCAAATCTGCCACGCGCTCCTTGGAAACTCTATGCGGCAGTTCTACTCTGTTGCTATGAGTCAGAATCAACTTGGTGGCAGGGGGTTTGGTCTGGTTTGAGTTCTACCTCAGGGCTGTAGTTAAGGTTCAGTATGTCACAGGATAACAGCCCACCAGGGCCTGAGAGAGTAGTGCTCAGCTCATCCTTGTTGAACTGAACTGGGCTGGGTTTGGATGGGAGTGTGAGGTCTGAGTTCTTTCCCCTACCCTGCCCTGACTGGGTGAGTTGCTTGTTTGGACAAATCTGTCCATCTTTGTGTCTCTATTTCCTCATCTGTCAGTGCTTGAGATAGTGATTGGGGTCCTTCCAAAGGGCTTTAAGGAGCTGGGACCAGGATGTTGGAGTCCTCTCCTGTGGGTCTCATGACATCCATGTCTGTTTCTACCCAGAGTCCGTCATCCCAAGCAGTGGCACCTTCCACGTCAAGCTACCCAAGAGACGTGGTGTGGAGCTGGGCATCACCATCAGCTGTGAGTCCACTGGCCCATGCGGCCCTCCCTGCCTGCCCCTCAGAGCTCACCAAGCAAGAGGAAGAACTTGCCATGCTGTGGACAGTGGCTGCTGCTTGAACCAGCATTTCACGGCAGAGAGGCCACAGTGTGCTGGGTGGGAGGGTCTGGCTAACTTCAGTCCTGGTCCGTTTTGCAGCTCCTGGGTATATGCACTCAAACCTGGCTCAAGCCTGTTTCCACTTCCGCACAATGGGAGTGCCTGGCCATACAGGACTCCTGGGAGGGGTGGGGGTGAGGTGCCCTTAGTTCAAAGTGATTTGGTTTTTCCATGTAGACACTGTTCCCAGCACCTGAAAGCAGACACTTAATTCATAGCAGGGGAATAGAGTAGGTGCTGTGGAGACTGACAAGAGCAAGATGCAGCCTGCAAGGAGTTCAGTTTGCTGGGGGATGGGCTCAACAGGAAGAGTAAAGAGTCGCTGTTATTGAGCACCTACCGTGTGCTGGGAGTCACACTACATTTTGTGCCTGAAGTGTCTAGTTTCATCTCACATTCCCATGAGGTCTCTGGCATTGTCCCCATTTTTAAAGAGGGGAAATGGAGGCAGAGAAAGGTGAGCTGGTTGGCTGTCGGTCACCCAGCCAGGAAGCAATGGGACCAGGATGTCAGCAGGCTGTGGGACCCAGAGCTCATGGCCCCCACCCCTGGGTTTGACCACTCCTAAAGCTGAGTAAGTCAATGGTCAGACACATGTCCCTTTTCCTCCAGCGGCCAGCAGGAAGCGAGGGGAACCCCTGATCATCTCTGACATCAAGAAAGGCAGTGTGGCGCACAGGTAGGGCCACCCTGGGCATGGGTGAGTACAGCAGCAGTAGGGGTAGGTACAGTGCCCGTAGGTGCCAGGCTCCTTCCTATCCACATTCCCTCTTGTGCAGGACTGGTACCCTTGAGCCAGGTGACAAGTTACTGGCCATTGACAACATTCGCCTGGACAACTGCCCCATGGAGGATGCTGTGCAGATTCTGAGGCAGTGCGAGGACTTGGTGAAGCTGAAGATCCGGAAGGATGAGGACAACTCTGGTATGGCCCCACCAACTCACCCTGCCCTCGAGTCCTGCAGGGCCCCAGGCTGCAATCTGGGCTCCCTCTGTCTGGGGAAGGGAGGTGGGTAGGTGCCACTGGAGGACTGGCCTGGGGAGGCCCCTTGAATGAACAGATGTAGGGGAGCAGTACCATAGTCTGGAGCCCACAGGGCCTTGTTGGGGGAGTAGGGCTGAAGTTTGAATCCCTGCTTGTATCCTCCATGCCTAGCTCACAGCCTGGCAGAGATGCTTCTGAAGAACAGATGGGTTGGGGGGTGGGCTGTGAATGAACGAGAGAATCAACCCCTGAATAGTGGGTGTGAGAGGAATAAGCAGAGGCTGCAAACTCAGACACTGCTGAGGCTAGACAAGCCCAAAGCAGTTCTGAGGCTAGACAAGCTCAAAGCAGCCCTGAAGAACAGAGTAGAACTGCTCCACCAAGTTTCCAAGGAATGCCTGGCAGATTCGAATTGCTGACTTTTTAGTTAACAGCCATAGCACTTAGCCACTACGCCACCAGGGTTTCCAACAGATGCCATGAATGAGCAAACTGGCTAGAAGGTGTGACTAATTCTATAGATTGGGGAGGCAAAAGGGAATGGTGAGGACTGTGGCAAATGGAGAGTGAATCCTTTATTCAAAGAGGCAGTTGTCAACTCCAGCCTTGGGAAAGATGGGCTGGGGAAAATATTTTGGAGACAGAAATGGGCCTCCTGGTCCCCAGGTTGAACTGTCTGAAGTTGTGGCCTGAGTGAGTGAGTTAGTGAGTAGGTGGAAAAATGAGTGGGTGCATGTGAGTGAGTAAACAAGGGCACTGGGATCACAGGGGGCAGTGAGGGCCCTGTCCCCTCACCCTTGACGCTCACCTCCATTCCAAATGGGTGCCCACCCTTGCAGATGAACAGGAGACTACGGGTGCCATCAGCTACACCGTGGAGCTGAAGCGCTACGGGGGCCCCCTGGGTATCACCATCTCGGGCACGGAAGAGCCTTTTGACCCCATCATCATCTCAGGCCTCACCAAGCATGGTCTAGCCGAGAGGTGGGTCTGGGCTCTGTGGGGACACAGGGCTGGGCCCAGGGAACTTCGTGGTACAGACTAGGCTCTAGGTGTTGTTGGACCAGTCACTTCCCTGCTCTGTGCCCCAGCCTCCTCATCTGTAAGGTGAAAGTATTAGCCCCTGCTTCCTAGGGCGGGAGTGGGCCAGCAGCCCTTGCAGACACCATCACCCCAGGTAAGTACTGGGTAGAAGTGTAACCCTTGCTCCCAACCTGGAAACTCCACTGTTTGTCAAAAGTCAGCACTGTAAGTTTTGGGGTGGGCTCCATTGCGGGCCTTCATAGTATAGCGGCAGCTTTTCCTGAGGCATTGGGGGCCTATCCCTTGGAGGACCGTCCGTTAGGAAGTATGCCTGAAACTGTGGCAGGCCAGGAGCTGTGAGAGTGGCAGTGTCTCAGACTGTGTCTCAGGCTGTCCTGGGTGGGGAAGCAGGTGGGTCTGGGGGCTCAGGTGTGGAATAAGCCCCACAGACATCACAGGATAGTGATCCCAGCACAGGTGAGATAGAGCAGTGCCAGGAGACAGAGCAGGAGAGGAAGTGACAAACTCTCAGGCATTGGGAAGGGTGGCTTTCGGAGGAAGGGGAGGTGGGGGAGCAGCCTGGCCAGGGCTAGAGGGGCAGGTGGACACATGGAGGAGGGGTGATAGTACGGTCAGCAGAGCAGGCAGGAGCAGTGGTGTTCTGGGGCCTGAGGCCACAGGATTTAGCCCTGTTGGTATCTCTGCTCCTGGCGTGCCCCCTGCTGGACACCTAGCAGACTGCAGAGATGGCTGCAGCCTTCCTGAATCTCAGTGTCCGAATCAACTTAGGGCATTTGCTGGGTACCTGCTGAGTGCCAGGCAGCAGAAAGCTGCTCTGCCCTTGAGAGGCTGGTCCAGCTCAGTGCAATCCCACAGGCATATAATGCAGTAGTCATATTAGAAAAATAAAAAGAAACAAAATTAATCTTAAATATATATGTAAAATTTAATCAACATGTAAGTAATATAAAATATTAATAAGATATTTTACGTTCTTGTGCATACTATTTCTTGAGATTCCAGTATGTATTTCACACCTGAGTCCATCTCAGTTCAGACCTGCCACATCTGAACAGCACAGCTCGGGGACTTCCTGACTCACTCCCAGATGTCCCCAGGGAGCCTTCCCCCTACTGGACATGAGGGTACACTTGGGCTCAACCCTTCAGGTGCTCCCCACTTCAGGGCAACCTCTATATGTAGGGTTCAAGGCCCTTGACCCCTGTCCTCTGCCGCCTTCTGTCTTTACAGGGTGTGTTCCCAGAAGCTGCAGGACTGCGGTCCTCACTCAGCCCTGGCTGCTCCTTAGAAACTCCTTTTTTAGCCTCATTCCCACGTGCTTTTCAATTGCTCTGGGGTGGAGGCTCTCCAAGTAATTCTAATGGGCATCCAGGAAGAGAAATTCTGGGCCTGTTCTACCTTTTAGCCCATTCTCTAGGGTGAAACTGAGGCTCAGAGAAAAGGAAAGTGTACCCAAGGCTTACTGCTGGTGATGAAGAATGCATCCATTTCACTGATTCCTCAATTATAATTTGATGAAGTACACACTATTATCATCTCCATTTTACAGAAGAAGGAACTGAGGCTCAGGGAAGTCTTCAGAAACTTGGCCTATGATCACATAGCTAGTATGGAAGATAAGGGATTCAAATCACTCTTGAAACACATGTTGAACACTGTCTTTAGAGGAGCAAGATAACCTCCCAGATTCTAGACATTGTACCTCTGTTAATGCAACCCAAGGCCACGTTCAGTTTAACTAAGGTCATCCAGGCTTAAGCCTCGGGACTGACTCTTCCAAGGTTCCCTGTGAGCAGATCTCCTCTCTAAGGCCCTGAGTATCTAATCCCACCCCATCCCTTGTCCTGTGCCTCCTCCCCAGGACTGGTGCCATCCATGTTGGGGACCGCATCTTGGCCATCAACAGTGTTAGCCTCAAGGGCCGGCCACTGAGTGAGGCCATCCACCTCCTACAGGTGGCTGGCGAGACGGTCACACTGAAGATCAAGAAGCAGCTGGACCGTGAGTGTCACCCTATGCCCTGGGGACCACCAGGCCAGTTTAGGAAGGGAATCCCCACTTCTGTGCTAGGCTCTGCATGTGCAACCTCCTTGAAGACACAGCCCCGTGTAGATGGGAGGCCAGTAGAGCTGAGGAAACAGACTCAGAGAGGGGGGTGATGAGCCTAAGGTCACACAGCTGTGGAGAGTGGAGGCTGGGCTTGAACCCAGTCCTCTGTACCCATGCTCTTTATCACCTCCTGCTTCTTAATGTGCCTGCTTGTGCTTTGTGGCTGTAACTTATGCAGTCTTCAGTTTTCCCAAATATGTCCCTAAAACCTTGGTAGGGTGGCCACCATGAGCAGTGGAAGGAGCCTGACTTCTACTTTGGGCTCCACTGTTGCTTACCGTGGAAACCCTGGTGGTGTAGTGGATTAAGCGCTATGTATGCAAACCAAGAGGTCAGCAGTTCAAATCTGCCAGGCACTCCTTGGAAACGCTATGGGACACTTCTTTTCTGACCTCTAGGGTCTCTAGGAGTTGACACGACTCAATGGCAGTGGTTTTTTTTTTTTTGGTTTATTGCTTACTGTGGAAACCCTGGTGGTGTAGTGGGTTAAGTGCTACATCTGCTAACCAAAAGGTTGGCAGTTCAAATCCACCAGACACTCCTTAGAAACCCTATGGGGCAGTTCTACTCTGACATCTAGGGTTGATATGAGTCAGACCTGACTTGACGGCAGTGGGTTTGGTTTTGTTATTTTTATTGCTTCCCATGGGACCTGCTCATGTGGCCAGCCTTCCCTTGCCTCAGTTTTTCTGTCTGTGCACAGGGATCTTATTAGCATGCCCCCTAGATGATTAAATGGGAGAGCATGTATCAGATTACCCAGGAGCACCCACTGGGGGCTCAGTGCCTGTGGGCTCCCAAACTAGACTAAAGCAGGGAAATTGAGGTTCACTGAGTGTCTCCGCGTCTCCCATTGTCTCTTGGGGTCAGAGACCAGTGGCAGTGACATACTCCTTTTCCCCTCAGGATCCCTCCCACCTCGAAAGTCAGGCAGCCTTAGTGAGGCCAGTGATGCTGATGAGGATGCCCCTGAGGCTCTCAAAGGGGGCCTGCTGGCATCTCGGTTCTCGCCTGCCGTGCCCAGTGTGGACAGCGCTGTGGAGTCGTGGGACAGCTCAACCACGGAGGGTGGCTTTGGGGGCACAGGTAATGCCTGGGTGCCCTTGCATAAACACCTCCCTCTTGCCTCTCCTAGCTAGCTCTGTTCTTTAGGGACCCATTGAGTCCATTAGCCACTCTCTGTGCCCCTTGACTACCATCCCGTAACTGGTTATTCTGATTTTCACATTGTGGGGTCAGGGGTCGTGTCAGCCTTACTTATGCTTTGTCCCTTGTGCTTAGCCTAATGCTTGACACACAGCATGTGCTCAGTCAATGTTGCATACAGTGGAAGACTGGAAGGCAGAAAGCCCCTCAAACTCTGTGTGTCCACCTTATATTACCCAGCTGCGGTTGGAGCCCTCAGGCTGTCCCCAGGATACAAGTTCCCTCCATGTATACTGAGATCACTGGTGGCCTCAGGAGAGCACCTGGGTTCAGTGGCTGGTCTGGCCTCTGTGACCGGGCCTCAGGGACACCCTACTCAAGGGTTAGCTGGAGGGAGGCCTCAGGTGGCCTCAAGTGACCTCCCAGCCTTGTTCTTCACTTGCCGGACCCTGCTCTCTCTGGGGCTCAGTTCTGCATCATGAACTCCTGGTCGGGGTTTCAGAGCTCACTCCTTGGGACAGGAACTTCAAGCTCCCAAGGGTGGCATCATGGTGAAAACAGTGACTATTCCTCTCTGGCAGGGGCCAGCCCCGCCTAGCCCAGTGGAGCTGGGTCAGGGTCCTAAAGCTGGGCATTAAGTCTGTATGCTGGATGGGAGGGAGTTTGGGGGCTCTGGAGATGGGACCAGTGTGGAATGGCCCTCATGGGGTGTCTGGGTAGCCACACAGACCCAGAGAGGGCCAAAGACTCTAATGCCAGCCCCCAAGGCTGGTATGGGGATTGGAGTGGGGCACGATAAGGGTGATGAAGAGGCACGGATGCCCCCCTCTCCACCCACCAGGTTCCTACACACCCCAGGCAGCAGCCCGGAGCGTGGCCCCTCAGGAATGGCGGCCTGGTCGCCTGAGGAGCAGCCCCCCACCCATGGAGCCCCGGAGGAGGAGTTACACTCCGGCCCCTGCGGACGAGAGCTTCCCTGAGGAAGAGGAAGAGGAAGAAGATTGGGAGCCGCCAACTAGGTCTGTGGTGGGAGGCCGTGAAGGCGGAGACAGCCATGGTCTCTTGGCTAGGTTGGGTGAGGGTGGCCAGCTGCCTAGGGTGCAGTGAGTATGACATGAGGAGCCTCGCCTGGCCCCTCAGTGGGGCAGTTTCCAGAAGATGAAGCACTGAGCAGAGCTGTCTCGGCCAAGCTGACATGGGGAGAGGGCATACTGGGTAGGGGGCACAGTAGGCGGAGATGTGGAGAGGGGGAGGCAGCCTGGCTTGGCCTTCCCAAGTCTTAAAGTCTGTTTTCGAAAGAGCAGCAATGGACTTGGAGCCTCTTCAGTAAACTCAGATTGCTTGATGGCCCTGCAGGGCTCTCACCCCAAAAGCCTTGGACTGGGGGTATATGGTGGCTTTCTTAGCATCAGCGTCAGAGGAGTCAGCCTCATCCCTGGAGGGAAAGACTCATGCAGAGGAGGCTCTGTTGGACAAGAACCACGCCATCCTATCTCTGTAATTTTGTTCTGCTTAGAACACCTTTCCTTCTTCTCTGCTGGCAAATTCCTGCTCATCCCTCTGAACCCAGCTCTCATTCCCCAGACGTGAATCTGCTCAGGTCTAGGAATCTTCCCAAATTTTCTCAGAAAGAAGGAATTCTTCCTCAGTGTTCCTAGCTGCTTACAGGAGCCTCCTGGTGGCACTGGCCCCCTTGTGCCCTATCTGGTTCATTACCAGGCTGTTGTAACTTCTATGTGACCACCGTGCCTCAGTACCTGATGCCTAGTGGGTGCTCTGTCTGCATCTCAGAAATAGGGGCCACTCTTCCTCCACGGCCATGTCCCTGTGCCCCGTGGAGGGAGGGCCTGGCTCAGGGAATTATCGTTGAGTTGACTTGAAGGGAGTCAGTGTCTTTCAGCCTCTGGAAAAGGAAGGCGGCAACTATTTCACATCATCTTCCCTGAGGCTCTCTCATAAGAGAGTGGACCTGTTGCTGTCGAGTCCGTTCTGACTCGTAGCGACCCCATAGGATGGAGTAGAATAGAGAGTGGAGCCTTTGTGAAGGAGAATCTGCCCTGCCAACCCTGGCATGCTTCCTAAATGTCATGATGCTCGTAGAGGGTAGATTCAAGTATGACAATATGAATTGTTGCCAGTCTAGTGAGACCTGGTTCTTTTTGAACTGATAACGGGCTCATATCACATAACAGAAGTTGTCGGGGGGGGGGCCTTAACCCCTCCCCAGCACCAAATACTCCATCTTCTCCATCCATCCGTGTCCCTGCTGGCTCCAGTTCTGTTCCTGTCACTGTCCCATGAAACTATGTGTCTGGGTGGGGCCAGGGGCTGTCCTCTGGGGTTACACTGTGGATCTCCTCTCTGTCTGTCTGTTGTCTGTCCGTCTGTCTCTCTTCCCAGGCATCCTGTGTCACCGCTCTCCACCCCGTCTCATCTGCCCCTGTTCTAACTGGCCACCGACAGTTTTGGTCACCCCTAACTGCGTCTTCCCCCCATTCCGTGTCACCAACCACTGCCCCGGGGCCCCAGCACTGCCACCGAGGACGCCCGCCTGTCTGCCTGCCTGCGCGCCTGCCCGCCCGCCCACCCGCCTACCCTATGGCCCCTCGAGCCCAGCGCCAGGCCCTAGGGCCCCGAAGACTCCTCAGGCCTCAGCCCACCTGCCTGCCTGCCCACCTGCCAGGAGTTGACCCTCTCTGGTTCCTACGTTGCAGCCCAGTTCCTGGCCCCACCAGCGAGGAGGGCTTCTGGCGTGTGTTTGGGGAAGCTCTGGAAGACCTGGAGTCATGTGGTCAGTCAGAGCTGCTAAGGGAACTGGAGGTATGTCCACCCACCCTGCAGGCCTGAGTGGGCCACACATGCCTGGGCACAAGGGTGAGGGTGCCAGGTGAGCGTGTTGACAGGGGCATGCACGTGTGTGCCATCTGTTAGGTGTGCACTCATCTAGACACCTTCATCTGTGTAAATGTATCTTCACACACATGCAGACTGTGCATGGACATGTATACAACTGCAGTCAAGGTTATCATGAGGCACATCGGGGCACGTGGACATATGAACATGTTTGATGTCATTGAGTGTGTACTGGGAACATGTATGTATGCATGTAGGTGAGCATGTTCTTCACATGCACAAATGCGAGGTGTGTCTTTAGAATATATGTCTGCGTGTGAACTTCTACACTTACAGGGAGTTCTGCTGTCTGTGCGTGCACGTGTAATGTGTGGACGTGATTACAGGTGTGCCCTGTGGAAGCTTGTGGATGTTGGTGTCCTTGCCAACAGGAGAAGTGAGGGGCCCTGGGAGCCCAGGGGGACAGCAGTTCAGTGTGAGGTCAGCATGGCCCGCAGTGAAACAGGCAGCTCAGGAGGGAATGGTGGTGGCGGAATTCGTCTAAGCCCCTCCAGGAGCTCCTCCCTACCCTGAGAACAAGAATTTAAACTTTTGCTTTATCTGTGTCCTTGCTCTTCTTTTTCAGTGTTGCTAATTGGAGCTTTTTTCCATTTTTCTTTCTTCTTTAGTTATTAGGCTACTCAAAGAACCAGTTTGGGGTTTTGTTAATTATTTCTCTTGTTTCATTGTTATCTGTCTTACCCATTTCTGTATTTAGTTTCAGTATTTTCTTCCTCTGCTTTTTTGTATTTAAGTAATGGTATTTTTCTTGGCTTCTTAGCTCCTTAATTTTCAATCTTGTTTTTGAATGCAGTGCATGTCTTCATTATCTGCTGCTGCTACAGCTGTACTATAAATAGGTGGCTTTAATAAACAGAAATTGATCTTCTTATAGTTTAGGAGGCTAGAAGTGTGAATTCAGGGCTTTTAGGCAAAGGCTGTCTCTCTGTCAGCTCTCGAGGGAGGTCCTTGTCTCTTTGGGACTTCTGTTCCTACTAGTCAAGTCTTTATGTGGCCTGGCATCTCTATTCCCCCATCTCTGCTTCTAGCTTGCTTATTTAATCTCTTTTATATCTTAGAAGAGATTGATTTAAGACACACCCTACACTAATCCTGTCTCATTTAACATAGCAAAGACACTTCATTCCCAAATGAGGTTATAACCATAGGCACAGAGATTAGGATCTTTTAAAAAAAATTTTATGTGATTGCGTGAAAGTGTACAATACAGTTTAAATGCGTATGCCTGCCTATCTGCAGCTCCTTCTGCTCTCCTTGCCTGGTGAGAGCACACTCCTACTTTTCGTTCTATATGTGTCATATCCTAAATCTCCTGTCGCCTCCTCCCCACCCTCTCCACTCCCCTCTAGTCAGAGGCCAGTAGGGTGACATCCTGTAAATGCATAGAACCATAAAGTGCACACACAATATGGTCGCTCTGTGTCCCCCAGTCCAATCCATTCCTGTTCAAAGAGTTGACCTCAGCAAAGATTTATGATCAGGGGCAGCAGAAATTAAGATTTACGACACACATTTTAGGGGAACTCAATTCAATCTGTAATGGTGCATTTAAAGCTGTGAATTTCCCAGTAAGCACGACTTTGGTTATATCCCACCAGGTTTGATTTACAGTACTTTGATTGTTTATTCAGTTGCAAATCCTTTTTAAATTTTCAGTGTCTTCCACTTATGCCCTTGAAGCAAAGTTCTTGCTTTTGAATTTTTGTATTTTTGTTTTTATTTTTTAACACAAACATTAAAGCCAGTTCACACTGGCTTCTAATTTTCATGTACTTCGGTCAGAAAATGTGTTTGATTTGACATTAATTCGTTGAAGTTTGTTGAGATTTTTTTCTTTGTGATTAATTTTAGTTAACACTTCATATATGCTTATGAAAGAATGTGAATTTTCTTTTGTTGAATGCAGGATTCTCTATAGGTCAAGATGATTAATAAACTTGTTAAAACCTACATTATTACTAAATTTTTGTTTTATTTATTTTTTCCTGTTAAAAGTGTAAGATGCTTGCTATCATTTTTAATGTGACAATTGTTCCTTGACATTCTGTCAATATTTGCTTTCTGTTCTTTGAGATTATGTTATTAGTTGCATATAGATTCATGACTGCAGCACTTCTTGGTGAATTATTTTTTTTTAATTTTTATTTAACATAACTGAGTGAAAATGTACATTCACATATAAATTTACATGCCCCCCTATATGCAGTTTCCACTGCTCTCCCTGTCTGGTGACAGCACACTATTCCTCTCTGCTCCATACATGTCTCATCCCCCCAACAGTCTCCTTTCCCCTCCTGTCCGTCCACTCTTCTTGGTGAATTTTTAAGGCTCTTTAAACAGTATTTCTATCCCTACATGTGCTTTCCACTTTAAATTCCAATTTTTTCACATAAAAATATTAGTCCATGAGCCCTACTTTAATATTTTCCCATCTTTTTCCTAATTTATTTATTTTCAAACTTTCTGTATTGCTGTGTACAGTTTATTTTTGCCCCAATCCAACGATCTCTTTTTAAAAGGCAAGTTTAACCCATCTGTATGTATTGTGATTACTAACATAGTTAAACATAGTTGTAGCATATAATTTTATACTTCTTATTTATCCTGCTTTCTCTATGCTTCCTTTAATTATCTCTTTCCTTCTTTTATACTGATGCATTTTAAAATTCTTATCCAGTCTCTCCACCACTGATTTGGAGAGTATTAATTTTACTACTTTAGTGGTTATCCTTAAATCATTTGTTTTGCTTTTAATACTCAAATTTTGCATTGAAAACTTCTTTTTATTGTTACAGAAGTAATATGTATGGTGCAAAATTAGATAAACAATGTAAAAGCAATAACATAAACATTCTGAGCACCCACAGATGACCGCATAAAGGAGTATATATGCATTTTTTGAGATGTTAAGATCAAGATGTATACACTGTTTTATAATCTGCATTTTTAGCTAATTGCTCTGTTTTTCCTTTGCAATGTACTTTAATTTCTTTTAATACTAAGCTTATATTCAGATTTCCTCAGTTGACTCAAAACTGCCTTTACACCTGACTTGTCCAAACTAGTGTCTAATCCATGCTTAGCACCTGATTATCATGTCCCTAAAGACTTAATTACAGCGTAGTCGCTTTTTAATGACCAAACAACCAAAACCAGAAAAATCTGTTTCTATCGAGTCAGTTCAGACTCATAGCAACATATAAAATTTTTTGACATAAAAATTCACACGACATAAAATTCACCATTATTAACCAATTTAAAGTACACAGTTCAGTGGTGCACAGTATATTCACAATATTGTGCAACCATCACCACTATCTAATTCCGGAATATTTCTGTCACCTCCGGAAGAAACCCATCTCCTGATCCCCCTCTTTCCTCCCACCCTCTGACAACCACTGTTAATTTTCCATTTCTATGGACATGAATATTCTGGGTGTGTCATTACATAGGATTATACTTATATGGCCTTTAGTGTCTGGCTTCAAGTCCTCAAGGTTCATTAATGTAGCATTTATCAGAACTTCAATAATTTTCACAACTGTTGATAATACTCCATTGTGTCCATGATACTGACTTTCTGAAAAGACAAGGCCAACTGACTTCACCTGAATTTTTTGACATTTTTCTTCACTTTGTCTAATAAAATCTCGTGAATATTGTCCTCTTGAGGAATGAATACGCTACAATGCTTGTGGAGTGCTAGTGAACACTTCTCTCCAAACAAAAACTATCTCCTCCTATCTTCCAGCTTTTGGGGAGAACTTTTGGCTCAAAATTAGTGAACATGAACTAAAAAATCACTTAGGTTTTACCAGAAGTTTGACCAGTTTCTTTGCACCCTTGCTTCATGCATTCTACACTTTTCCTTCTGAGTTCATGCTTTAGAAGTTCTTTCAGTGAGGGTTTTTGGATGGTAAATGCTTTTAGATTTCATGTTTTCTAGATGTTTCTATTTCATCCAAACTATTGAATTATAAGGAACCCTTGTGGTGCAGTGATTAAAGAACTCAGCTGCTAACTGAAAGGTCCGCAGTTCAAACTCACCAGCAGCTCCTTGGGAGAAAGACGTTGCAGTCCGTCACTGTAAAGGTTACAGCCTTGGAAACCCTTTGGGGGCCGCTCTGTGTGTCCTATAGAGTTGCTATGAGTTGGAAATGGCTTGACAGCAATGGATTTGGTTTTGTTTTTTACTGAATTATAGTTTAATTGGATATGAAATTGCAAATATTATTCCATTGCCTCCTGGTAACTCTTGCTGCTGTTAGCTTCACTGTTCCCTTGAAAGTAATACCATTTTTTTTCCCAGCAGTTTTGAGGATTTCTCCTTGTCTCTGATGGCTGGCTCTTTTGATCTGATGTCTCTGTGTCGGTTTGTTTGTTTTTTGATTTATCTTATTCAAGACTCAGTTTGTTCTTTCAGTCTGAGGACTCATTTTTTCCCCTTATGTTTTGGAAAATTCCCAGTTAGTACTTTTTAGTATCACTTCTACTTTATACCTATTTCTGGCAGTTGTATTAGGTATTCATTAAACTTTGTCATTTTATCTCCTTAACTTTTTCATATTTTCTCTGCATTGTGTTCTAGTTGTTTTCCTCAATTTGTCTTCTCATTCACTAATTGTCTCCTCAGCTATATTTACTGTGTATCTGTTTCCTAGGTATTAAATTTCAATTTCTACATTTTTTTATTTCTATAATTGCTTTTTTACTTTTCAAATATTTATAGCCTTTTTTATTAGTATAATTTGCTTTTTGTTTTATTGACAGCTGTACATTTTAAAGATACTTATTTTAGTTCCCTGGATGTGAATTCTCCTGTTTGTTACTTATGTGGGCAGGTGAGCTTTTTAATCTCCTCATTGAGCTCACTTTCCAGCAGTGGTTATTTTGTAGGCATCTCACAGCTGCTCTGAATTGTAGAAGTACTCTGAATTAGTTTCTTAAATGTCTTTGCTTGGGCCTTTTAACACTTTACCAGTTGCAGACATGTTTTTAGCTTTAATTTTCAACTAGATGTTTTTACAGTATTCATGGAAGGCAAATTATGGTCCACATTTAAGAAGAGGTCAAGCTATAAGTTTTCTTATTTCTTACAAGTGATTCTGTCCTCCACCCTTCCACTCCTCCACCCCAAAACACATACCTACTTAGTCCTGACTCCCTTCTGTGCCTTTGTGCTGGTGGGAAGACATTTTCTAGTCCCCATTTAACAATGAGGTGGCAGTCCCCATCTTCCTGCTTTGACACAGCACTATCTTTTCCCTGAACAAACCAACCTCTAATATATATATCTGGTTCCCAGCCTCTAATGTATATCTGGTTCCATTGCCTTCGTAAGCCAAAAGATCCCACTCCTGCTCGTACATGGCTCTGACTTTCTTTCTTCTTTTTGGAGTGTTAATTAAAAAAAAAAGAAAAAGATCTACTATATCTTTGTGTTTGGAGAGATATGGGAGATTCCATATCAACTTAGTCTACATCTTACCTAGAAGTCTTAGAATTCTACAGTTTTAGGGGTTTAAGAGTCTGATACCTGGACTCCTTAATTCTGATTTTTAATAATTCTATTACCCCAAGATTCTGAGTCTCTTGTCCTTTGAACCCTGCAGGCCAGTGAGCACTAGTTACAAGCTCTAAAAAGGAGGCTTCTCCACGTATTTGCTCAATACCTCTTCACTGTGTTTTCCTATCTTCTTTCCACCCATACCCAACAGCTTGGCCCTAAGATGGCTGTTATCATGATCTGCCTTCCACTGGGGGAATCTCCAGAAGACCAAAACTGCACCCTATCCAGTGTAGATACAAACAGCGAAAACTCAGATCTTGTGATAGTTTATGGGAGAGAAGTTTCTAGAACATAGAGATGACTCTGTGCCTAACAAGTTATATACAACCTGTAAGAATCATGTCTTCACGTCCCACCAGCCCCAACACCGCCTACTCCATGAATTTCCCAGCCTGCACTGAGCATGAATGATTTTCCCTCAGGGCTACAAGCTTGTCCCTCTCAGCTGAGAGCAGTGCATCCCTGACTCTGTGCATCCCTCCTGCAGCATACCTGCCGTCTCACCCCCTGGAGATGCCCCAACTCTGCCCCTTCTCGACTTTCTCAGTATCACTGTCTGTCTTAGGCACCTAGTGCTGCCATAACAGAAATACTACCCTGAGGTGGCTTTAACCCACAGATATTTATTTTCTCACAGTTAAGAGGCTGGAAGCCCTAATTCAGAGTCCCATTTCTAGGGGAAGGCTCTCTCTAGTCTCCCTGGGGGAAAATGTCTGTCTTGGCTTTGTTAGCATGCTTCTTGGTGTTCTTATGTTCTTTGTCAATCTCCACGTGGCATCTATCTTCGTCCTTTGGTGGTGGCTTGCTTCTGTGCCTAACCTAGGCTTTTTGTATCTCAAAAGTGATTAGGTTTAAGACATACCCTAAATGAGCATGGCCTCACTAACATAACAAAGAAAGCCTCATTTCCAAATGGAATCCCATCTCCAGCTATAGGAGTTAGGACCTGTGACATTTATTTTTGAGGGACACAATTCAGTTCATAACATCACCTTTGTTTAGGTCATGACCATCTTTAGCTAGGACAAGTACAGTAGTCCCTGATGGGTCTCCCTCCTGGCTTATGTTCTTGTGGTTTGAAGCCAGTCTCCACCCAGAAGCCTGAGAACAAATCCACATATTTGTTCTTGTTGCCTTCTGCCAACTAGAACCGTACCCATTGACTCCAACCCACAGCAGCTCTGTAGGACAGAGTAGGACTGTCCCATATGGTTTTGAAGGAGTGGCTGGTAGATTTCAACTGTCAAACTTTTGGTTAGCTATTGAGCTTTTAACCACTGCACCACTAGGACTCATCTGCTTAAATCCTTCAGTGTCTCCCTGTTGCTGTTGGGCTCAAATTAACATTTCTGTCTATTGGATAGAGTACTTGTCCTTCTCCAGTCTTACCGCACACCACACTGCCTCCAGCCACAGGGCCTTTGCATATGCTATTCCTGTTGCTTTTGTTTGGGACTGTTTTTCCTCCCACTCTTCTTGCTCATCTTTCAGATCTAAGCTCAAGGAGTCTTCCCTGACACCTCAGACTGGACTGGATCTGTCTGTTCTGTCTTCTGTGTACTTTGTGTAACATTTACTGTAGTGTACAATTTTATCTTGATTTTTTTTGTGATATGCATTATAACAGAGTGGTTTAAGAGCCTCAACTTATAGTCTGTCTTTGGCTTCCCATCTTAGTCTCTCTAAACTTCATTTTCTCTTCTGTACAATGGAAAAAAGTAAGTGTTTTTCTGCCTCATAATATTGTAGAAAGTAAGATATGTGTGAAGTGCTTAGAACTGAGTCTAGCACAGTCTAAATGTGATATATCTGTGGATGGTTGTTTTCCTTATTTGTGTAACTGATTCATGAGCCCCCCTAATACTGAATGGACAGCCCTTAGTGGGCAGGGACCTTGTCTCTGTTCATAAAATGCCCTTGGAGGCTGCCACATAGTAGGTATTCACTAATGCTGAATGCCTGCACAAGTGCATGCATGCATGAAGGACCATGTCGTCTGCAGGCGTCCATCATGACGGGCACTGTGCAGAGTGTGGCCCTCGAGAGCAGGCCTGGCCCTGGGCACTGGCGGAGAAGCCGGGAGATCCATCCTCCCCCCGGAGAGATGCAGGAGCTGTTGTTGCCGACGCCCTTGGAAATGCACAAGGTGGGTGTGGGGGCAGGGACAGAAGGCCTGGTCCTGTGTCATAGTGCCATCGGGATCCACAGTGTGTTCCCAGATGGGTCCCTGCCTCATCCAGGGTTTGTTTTCCTTGAACACAAAACACAGATTTTGTACAGGCTTTCTAAAATTCCCATTATTTGGTTAATAGACACACACACACACACACACACATACACACAGAGGCACATATCCATCCATCCATCCATGTATATTGCTGTTGTGTGCTGCTGAGTCGATGTCAGCTCATAAATGCTGTATGATGGAGCAGAAATGCCTCATGGGGTTTCCTAGGCTGTAAACTTGGCAGGAGCGTGTTGCCAGATTATTTTCCCCCCCAAGAGTTATTAGTAGGTTCAAACTCCCAACCTTTTGGTTAGCAGCTGAGCACTTTACCATTGCACCACCACAGCTCCTTAATATGCATATCTATATGCACACATATATGTGCATGCACACACATCTATGCATACACACACATACATATACACGTATGTGTGCATACATATACATATATAAACACTTAGAAATAAATACATATACATGAATAATAAGTGTAATATGTACATATGCATTTATACATAATATGTGTACACACAGATATGGACACACACACATACACACACCCTGGGCTTAATATTTTTCTCTAAGTAGTCTCATTGTATCCCCACTCAAGTAATTATATAGATGTTAAAGCACTCTAGATTGCTACTTCAATGAAAGCAGCATCTCTTGCCATCCATAAGTTACTATGCAGAAAAATAAAACACAGAGAAGAAAAATTGCAGCCCAATTCAACAGTCCCCAGCAGCCCCTTTGTTGACATGGGAGATGAGCAGGTGGTAGAGAGGGTTAAAGACATGCTGGTATCCAACAAGACTTTCCCCTTGATGAAAGCAAGAACTGCAAAGGAAACACTTTTTAAGGGGTTTGGAGGAGACTTAATGCTGTGAACTGGAGAATTTGGTGAGGGAAGGGGGCAAAGGCAAGATGCTGAGGCTGTGGAGCTCAGGGTTGCTCACGTGGGCTGGGGGTCTGAATCCATGCGGTTTTGAATGCCAGATCAGGGGGTGCGGGCTGCCATGGGGCCTGGAGGCCAAGGTCAGAGTTCCAGGAGCCTCCTCTCTTCTTCTGCTTCCAGCTGACCCTGCACAAGGACCCCAAGTGGAAAGACTTTGGGTTCAGCGTCTCAGATGGCCTTCTGGAGAAGGGTGTCTATGTCCACACTGTGCGACCTGATGGGCCGGCCCAGCGTGGGGACCTCCGGCCCTTTGACAGGCTCCTCCAGGTGACAGGGCAGGGCACTGCACATGGGGTGGGCCACTTAGTGAGTTCAAGGGAATTTGGGATTGATCAAGGAAAAGTTTGTGACCACAAGATAGCAGAGTCACACAACAACTATTTATTGGGGTCCAACACATTGACAACTGCATTCAGGGTGCAGTCCCCCACAGCAGGAGTTTTGCCAGAGGCAAGTGGGAAACGGAGGTACCAGAAGAGGAAAGCCAAATCAAACCAGACACCACTGAGTCCATCCTAACTCACAGCAACCCCACGGGTACAGAGTGGAACCCTGCTCCACAGAGTTTTCAAGGCTGTGACCTTTTAGAAGTAGATGGCCAGTCCTTTCTTCTGAGGGGCTTCTGGGTGAGTTTGCAAGGCTCCACTTTCAACTAGTAGTCAAGTACTTACGTGTCTCTAGGTGGTGTCCTTCTGCAGCCATGTGGGGAGTCTCTGGGTCAAGAGCTTTGAAGGACAGCTGCAGGTGGGGTTCTCTATAATTAGATGCTTTTATCTTATCTAGAGCTAGCTGATGTTGGGTGCAGCACTGTGGAGTCTATAAAGCAGACAGACCCTGCTTGCTCTAAGTGGCTAAGAATCTGCTTATTGCAGCTGTTTTTCAAAATAACTGAATATGTACAAATTTGAGTTTGGTGTCAGTTGGGTTTTTGGACCACAGCTTTCTATGAAGTAAACAATTCAGGGCCAGTGCACAGAGGCCAGAAACTGGTGGCATAACAGTTAGGTGCTAACCGAAGAGTCAGCAGTTCAAATCTACCAGGTATTCCTTGGAAACTCTATGGGGCAGTTCTACTCTGTCCTATAGGTTGCTATGAGTCAGAATCAATTCAACAGCAGTGGGTTTGGTTTGGTTTGGACACAGAGGCCGTCTTTGGCTCATTTATATAACAGGCTGTGCTTTCTAGCCAAAGGATGAGGAAAGGGACACCTACCCCAGCTGAGTGGCCTTGGGAGGTCACTTCTCTTCCCTGAGCCCCAGCTTCTGCATCTGTGAAAAGGAAATGATTACAGGAGTTGTATTAGTCAGGTCAGGTTAAGTTATGCTGCAGTAACAAACAACCCCAAATCACAGTGGTTTACTTAACATACACAGACATCTATTTGTTGCTTATACTACGTGTCTGTTGTGGGTTGGTGTGGACTTTGTGTTGGGGAGAGAATGGCATGAAACAAGGACAGAGACACACCATTGCCAGGGTCCAGTGAGGTTTATTCAAAGAGAAAGAGAATGGGGTCTGAGCCGAGAGGTGGCTCAGCCTGCCCCTGGCCCGTAAGGAAAGTGTTTTCAGAGTTTTAAAGTTCCAGTGAGGTTTTGTGGGGTGAGGGGACTTATGGTCTGATAAGGAAAGAATGTTTAATTAAAAGAAAAGAGGGAATGTTGACAAGAAACTCCTGTAAGGAGATCTGTGGTCTGATAAGGAAGAAGTGTTGATTAGAAGGGGGATCAGGTAAGGTTTTTTTATGGTCAAGGTTTGATAGGGGCGTATCTTTGATTAGGAGTCTGGGGGTAAAGTTTTGTTTGTGGTCAAATTCCTGCGGGCTGTTTTTGGGTAATCATGGGAGAAGGTGGCTTATGCTAAACCTCTCTAAAATCCAGGGACAGAGTTCCCTCACTTTGCTCCTTCTACAAAAGCACCCCCTGTCTTGCAACTGTCCCTAAAACACATAGTCTTCTGCCACAGCAGAGGAAAAGAGACTGGAAAATTGCACATGGCTTTCCCTCACCTTCACCTAGAAGCAGTGCCATCACTTTCCTTCCTAGGCTGCAAGCCAGAGGATCAGGTGGTCTGCCCCCATGCCAGGGGTCCTGAGATACGTGAGCAAACAGGTGCAAAGCTGTGAGGTGCCCTGGCCTCAGCCACCCTGGGCCATTCTTCCCCAGCACTCCAGCTCTTCCTATGCCCTTATGATTTTCATCACATTTGTATCATTAAAAAACAAAAGTTGCTGTTGAGTTGATTCCTGTTCACGGTGATCCTGTGTCTGTCTGAGTAGAACTGTATTCCCTAGGGTTTTCAACGACTCCATTTTTGGAAGTCGATCACCAGGCCTTTCTTCCAGGCCTCCTCTGGGTAGGCTCAAACCTCTAACCTTTTGCATTCATTGTCTGCACCATCCAGGAAGAATATGTAATGTATGTTTTCTCTACTGATACAGTCTTTAAACTTAAACATGTTTTAAAAGGGGAACTTCTATCCACAATTAGGAATGAAAATCTAGCACCCCTTGATTAAAATAAAAGGTCTGTCATAGAGATACTGGCAAAGAGCATGCTTCTTGTCTTAAGTACATATATGAGACTGACTGGGCAACTCCTGTCTGGAGGTGAAATGAGAGGATGGAGGGGGACAGGAGTTGGTTGAATGGACACAGGAAATACAGGGTGGAAAGGAGTGTGCTGTCATAGCGTGGTGGCAGGGACAGCAGTTAGAGTTGCACAGTGGTTTGTGTTTGGGGTTTTGTATGGCAAATTAACTTTCATTGTAAACTTTGGCTTGAAGCACAGTAAAGCATTTTAAATAAATAAAACCCAAAAAACCCAAACCCACTGCTGTTGAGTCAGGTCCGACTCATAGTGACTCTAGAGGTCAGAGTAGAACTGCCCCATAGAGTTTCTAAGGAACTCCGCCTGGTGAATTTGAACTGCTGACTTTTTGGCTAGCAGATGTAGCACTTAACCCAATATGCCACCAGGGTTTCCAAAGAAATAAAGAGTCTGCGTAAAATACACGTACCTGGAAACAAAGCAATGGTGTTCCATTCTGGCCAGGAGGATCTCTGCGTGTGCTCTGCTCTACGGTGTGACAGCAGGAGAGAAGCAAGTGCTAGGGAGGTGTAAAAGACAGGGTAGCACCTCCCCAAGGGCTTCCTCTGTGACACAGGTTTAAAGAGTTCAGTGAAGAATGACTTCCTCCATATGTGTGTGTTGTGATTCAGCCATGGGTCTGGGTAGAGATGGGGCTGGGATTTTAGGAAACACCACTGTCTCCTGCCCCAGGTTTAGCTAACCTGAGTCTGTCTCGGATTTGTGCCCCCTGCAGGTCAACCACGTCCGCACACGGGACTTCGACTGCTGCCTGGCGGTGCCACTTCTGGCCGAGGCAGGGGACATCCTGGAGCTGGTGGTTAGCCGCAACCCGCTGGCCCAAGCCAGCCGGGCCCCATGCCCACCAGGCCCCCGTGGCCCTCGCATGCTCTGAGGTCAGCTTATGGTCTGACACCCGTGGAGAAAATCCTGGATGCCAGACCTGTAGTCCAGCTGGAGAAGTGGCCACCGTTTGGCGCATCTGTCTGCCCGACAGGCTCCGAGCCAGGGATGGGCCTGTCTCTGTTCTGTACGTCCATGGGGATTGGGTACCAGGCAAGGGGCTCTGCACAGCAGCTGGAATCACATCTGGATCTTTCACCAAGCTGGGACTCCAAAATGCCCAGAAGGGCCTGACCTGGGGGTTGGGTAGGGACTGAGGACAGGCTCTGCAGCCAGAAGTCCCCACTGGACCTCATTGGAACAGTCTCAGGCAGGGGCACCACCCAGCTCAGTGCAGGGAGTGCCTCCCCCAGCGAAAACTGTGGAACTGGAAGGAGCTGTCAGGGACGGTGAGTTCCTTCCAGAAGGAGGGAGTTCCTTGCTCCAGGAGCTCGGCAATTGGGAGCAGGTGCTATCAAGGACCTTGTAGTGCAATCATGGGTGTCCTGTGGCTGCATCCCCGTGGGCTCAGTCCTGTGCATATCAGCATGCTGTGCAGGTTGGTTTCTCAACAAGGGGAGCATTCAAGGTGAGGCGGGGAGCCACATCATACAGAATATGTGCCACCAGGAAGGATGCTGCTCTGGGTGGGAGCTCAGTCCTTCCCAGGTTCCAGAATGCTGCTGTTTGCGGATTGCATCTCCACTTACAAGACTCTGAGCTGGAGTGTCTGTGATCCCAGGAAGTGCTGGTCCTTGTTCTTGGAAAGGTGGTGACTGTCATTCTAGTATCTCTGGTCCACAGCTCTGGTGATCTGAGACTGCACATCTGGGCTCTTTGGCCAGCTTAAGGTCTGGTTTCTGGCTCGCAGTCACCCCTGCATCATTTTTAGGGCCTGGGGTCACTGACCCAACCGGCACACCTGTCTGTCAGCGCAATCCTCTCAGTGCAGGAGGGAATAATTTTGCAATCAAGAGGTTCTACTCACCTGCCATTTCAATGAAGAATGGAAACTACTGAACTACGATACACACGTGATACATATGATCACACAGTGCTTTTCCAATACCCACATCAGTGATGGAGGGGAGGGGGGAAAGGCACAGAGGTGGAGGAAGGGAGAGATGGGCTAGAAAAGTGGCACGTGCTATCCTGTGCCATGACAACAGTGTCCAAGGTGGTCATTAATATCAGCTGCTGTCCAGCTGACCCCAACTCATAGTAACCCCTGTGTGTGTCAGAGAACTGTGTTCCATACATAGGGTTTTCAATAGCTGATTTTTTTGGAAGTTGATCACCAGGCCTTTCTTCCGAGGCACCTCTGTGTGATCTTAAACAAATGGCCCAGCCTTTCTGGGTACATCAAGTTAGCAGGACTGGACAGGACACTCAGGGGCCTCCAGGTGAGGGACGATGCATCCTGACTCTGACCAATGTCCCCCATCCCTCCTCAAACTCCAGGTCTCAGACATTCTCCGAGACATATGCAGCCAGGCCTGTGGTGGGCTTCCTTGCTGCCCCCAGGTTTTCTTATATGCAATATTTGTCTGGCTTTTCATGGGTATCGTTCACCCCAGACTTGACCTTCCCTAACTCTTCTCCCTGGTGAGCCTTCTGCCTGCCTATGCATTTTGGGTACAGCCTGGTGACATACCCCTGGCCCCCCTAAAGCTGTATTTTTCTCTAGCTGAATTAGAGCATATTCCTTGTAAAGTATTTTTCTATGTGGGGTTTTCTTAGGACTCTTGGGAAGCACAACATGGTAAGAGGCTGCATTGCAAAGGTCATTAGGGGCCTGTAAATCTCAGCCCACCCAGGGTTGCAGTGACTTGGGAGTGGGGTAGAGGCTATTGTGATGGTTTTTTTAAAAAATAAAATTATTTAAATGCACCTGGAGTAGGTGTCTGTTTTTTAGGTTCTGTTGGAGGCCTAGGCAGGGTCTTGGGACATCTCACCTGCTTTTGATTGATTGATTCAATCATTCATTCATTTACTCAAAAACTCTGCCGCGAACTAAGCATCATTCTAGCCCCAGGGAATACACTGTAAACAAGACAGATGGGACCCAGGCTGCATATTCTTATGGAAGACAGATAAGGAACAGGGGTAGAGAATGCCTTGGGAGAGGAAATGGGTTTTACCACAGGGAGTCACAGAGAGGTTCTTTGAAGGGGTGACACTGTACAGTGAGACAGGAAAGGAGCTAGCCCTGTGAAGACCCAGAGGAAGAGCATTCCAGGTGGACGGAATGGTACACTCAAAGGCCCTGAGGTGTGAATGAGCTTGGAGCGTTCGAGGAAGAGAATAGAGGCCTGGAAGGTCACACAGGACGTCAGGAGGCTTTAGGGAGCCAGACTTATTCTAAGTGCACAGGAAGGCACTGAGGCAGCTACGTGATGTCCTTTCACAGAAACTCTTTGGCCTGGATAGGGAAGAAAGAAATTGAGAGTAGGGAGCCTGGGCCTTCGGCTGCCACTGGCATCCAGGGCACCCTGAGCTGAGTGGTTCTGGAACTCACTCGGGGACTTGGCCCTGTGTGGGTGGAAGAGCTTCTTCCCACCAGCTGTGCAGGATGGGAGTGCTCAGTCTGGGCTGGGTGTAAGCAGAGGCTGGACAACTTAAGCAACCCTTAAAAACAAAAACCAATTGCCAGTAGCATGGTCTCTGGCTCATGGCAACCCCACGTGGTCAAAGTAGAACTGTGCTCCTCAGGGTTTTTAGTAGCTGGTCTTTCAAAAGCAGATCATCAGGTGTTTCTTCCAAGGCACAAGTCGGGTCAACCACCTTTTGGTCAGCACTGGCATGTGTTAGCCATTTGCCCCACCTGAGGACTCCATAAGAAAGTAAAAAATCTATTGCTGTCAATTTAGAGTCGTAGTAACCCTATAGGACAGAACAGAACTGCCCCACAGCGTTTGCAAGGAGCACCTGGTGGATTTGAACTGCCAACCTTCTGGTTAGCAGCCCCATAGCACTTAATCACTATGCCACCAGGGCTTCCACAATGTGTACCTGTTTAGCTGGGGGCCGGGTAGTGGTGCCAAGGCCTCAGTGTTGTGCTTAGGGCACTGCTGCTCTTCCTAGTGCTGGGACGGAGAAGGTTCAGGGGCATTTCTGGAACAGGAGGGAGGTGTGGGCCAGGCCAGGCCACCGCGGCCCACTCACAGCACTACTCTGAGCACCTTGCATGAGCTCACTGGATCCCCTAATAGCCTCAGGGGTGGGACATGTCGTCACTGTGGCATTACAAGTTAGGAAACCACGCACAAGTACCCGGCCTGTTAGAGACTGAACTGTGTCCTCGAGTGGTGTTGAAACCTCAGAATGGCACTGTTTTGCCCCAACCACAAAGACTGAAAAGAGCCCCACTTTCCTCTGACCTGGGCTATGTGCAGCTAGGCCAGGCTTCACAAGTTAAAATGACACTGTCCCTCAGACTGCCAAACAGGCAGACGCCAAGTGTGGGGGCCCACATGACATGCCAGCTTACTGGCTACAAATTCGAGGTTTCCCATCAGCCCTTCGGGATGTCAGCTGCAAGCTCAGGGGCCTCCTCATTGCTCCCTCAAATTCTACCTGCTGGCTCCCACTGCCCCTCTGGGTTTGATGACTTCCTGAAACTCAGAGAACATACAGAAAGCACTGTACTTACAATTAGAGCCAAAAAAAAGATAGAAATGAAGAGACACATGTATGACGAGGTCTGAGAGGGTTACCAGCTGGAGGCTTCCATGTTCCAAGGGGTACATTGCTCCCCCATGTGCTTCAGTGTCTTTTACCAACCAGGAAGCCCATGAAACATCCATATCCAGAGATGTTACCTGTTTCATTGCCTCAGTCAAGGTTGACTGATCAGCCCTCCCCACCCCTGAGGTCTGCCCATATCAGCCCCTGTGGTGGTCTTTCTGGCCAGGCTAGCTCCTAGCTATTAGCACAAACTCCCAGGTGTGGTTTAGAAGTCTAGATAACAAAGGCACCTCAACTAGGCAGGAAATCCCAACGGTTTAGAATTATCACTGTTTCGCTGAAGATCACTTTATGATTTGACTGTACGGATCCTAACAAATTATGGACAACACTGTCAAGAAGAGAAATTCCAGATCACTTCATTGTGCTCACAAGGAACCTGTACTTAGACCAAGAGGTAGTCATTTGCAGAAAATAAGGGCCTACCAAGTGGTGTGAAGAAAGAAGTGCGTCAAGGGTTGTGGCCCTTCACCATTCTTAAGTCAGTCTACATGGTGAGCAAATCATCTGAGAAGCTGAATGGGGCATCAGATTAAAGACTCCTTAGCAACCTGTCATGCGCAGATGACACAACCTCACTTGCTGAAAGTGGACTTGAAGCACTTATTGATGAAGATCAATGACCACCAATATGGATTACAGTTTAATACAAAGAAAACAAAAATCCTTACAACTGGACAAATAAGTAACATCATGATTAATGGAGAAAATACTGAAGTCAAGGATTTCATTTCATTTGGATCCACAGTCAACACCCATGGAAGCAGCAGTCAAGAGATCAAATGACACATTGCATTAAGCAAATCGGCTGCAAAAGACCTCTTAAGAATGTTAAAAAGCAGGTGTCACTTTAAGAACTAAGGTATGACTGACCCAACCATCGTGTTTCAACTGCCCCATTTACGTGGGACAACTGGAGAATGAATAAGGAAGAGAGAACCGATGCCTTTAAACTCTGGTATTGGTGCAGAATACTGAATATATCGTAGATTTCCAGAAGACATGAAATCTCTTGGAAGCAACGCAGTCAGAGTGCTCATTGGAAGCAAGGATTGCGAGATTACTTTGGACATGTGATCAGGAGGGACCAGTCCCTGGAGAAAACATCATGCTCAGTTAACCGGAGGGTCAGGGAAAAAGATGAGACCCTCAAGGAGATGGATTTACACAGTGGCTGCAACAACAGCCTCAAGGATTGAGAGGTTGGCCCAGGACTGGCAGTGTCTCCTTCTGTTGTACATACAATTGCTATGAGTCAGAACTGACTCAAGAGCTGTCACTGAGAAACCACGGACAAGGGCAAAATTATCTGAAGTGGAGTAACAGGAGCCCCGGGGTGGCACAACTGGTTAAGTGTTCCATGACAAGCTTAAATGTTGCTGGTTCCAGCCCACCCACAGGCGGCTTTCCCACATCCCTTCCTGGACCTCCAGGCCTCCTGTCCCTGCCTCCACATGGGTACCCCCGGGCTGGAAAGACCTTCTGAATGCTTATGCATCAGCAGCCCTAGAACCTGCTGGCACAGACCCAGGTACGTGAGGACATGGATGCAAAGCCACGCTTTTCTGCCTTGCTGTGTGCCCTTAGGCAAACCACTTGCTCTCTCTGAGTCTTGAATAGTAATACCTACCTTTCAAGATCATCCTGGGTGGGATTCACATTCCTTTGTGAACTTTAAAGCACTCACCAGACATGAAGAAAACAGTGTTATAAAACCAAAGTCAACACATGTCAGATTTTAAAAAGGAAATGTTTATTTTCATGTTATAAGGTGATTACAAACTCCTCTAAAAAAAAGCGAAGATGAATTTAAAATATCAATATACATATTTATCTAAAAAGCAAAAGGGGGGAAACCCTGCAAAATACAGAGATTCATATCATAAAACATTTATACACAAAAGCTTGTATACTGCAAGAATGAATTTACACATCAAGGATCTTGTTCAAATACACAGGTTCCTCCTTAAGAGAGTCTCCTGTTGGTTGATTTTGTTTAAAAAAGTTTAAAATATCTTAAAAATAGTGTGAGGTTTAAAAACAAAACAAGTTCTGATAAGCCAGACAGATTTCTGGAAGGAGGCAAGACCCACGTTCTCAGCTTTACTTTTGTGCTGGAAGTATAAAGTCACAGTTACTAGGAACTGGAAAATGAATTGGGTTAAAAAAAAAGAAAAAAGATAAAAGCCAACATCTCCATCTGAAGCCAAATATTCATAACAAGATGCTTCATCCCTCAGGGAACATGTCCAATCAGTCTGTAGTGACACGCATTTAAAAAAAAAATAAAAACAATGAAAATAGCTTCCTATTTAAACAAGGTGCATTCCTGTTGGGCACTGGGCAGGAGGAAGAGAGAAGGAACGTGTTTCTGGGCCTCCTGGTTGCCTATGCGTCCTTCCAAGTTTTGAAATCTGGGTTTTGCTTCTGTTTGGGAGTTTTGCATTGTTGGATCTTTGCACCAAGTGTTCAGCATCCACATGGGCACCAAGCGCCGGGCCACCTGGGCTACCTAGGCTGGGGTCTGAGGGCTGGATGGGCCCTTCAGACACCAAAGGAGGTCTCTCCGGGGTCCTTCTCAGCTTTATTTATCGTAGGAGTCTTAGGGGGCAGGGAGGTGCCTCTGGCTTCAGCCCCAGCTACCCAGAGTATTTCCCTACACCAAAGTGGCAGTGTTGGCAGATACTGGCTGCAGGACACTTGTGCCCTGGAAACATGGTCTCCCCTTGTGCTTCAACACATTTTCTGGAGTGTGCTGGGGATGTAGGGGGAGAACCATGGACCAGGGGATAGAGAGAAGCTGCCCATCACACGAGAACAGTGAGAAGTAATATTAACCAAGGCTGTGACTGGGAATTTCCCAGATGGCCCAGGGTAAGTATGGAGGGGAGGTGCCTTCATTTAAACTGTGGCTAAGGAGTGTACCCCGTGCACGCCAACACACTGCCCTGGGCTTCAGTTTCCTTGTGTGCAACGCCTATTGCACAGAAGATTGTAAGGAGGAAGGAGAGCTAGTGTAAGGCCAGGATGGTTGAGGCCTCGGGCATCTACCTCCCTAGGCCACAGCTTGGGCTTCAGCCAGCTGAGGACGTCGCTCGCCTCACTCCTCCACACAGAGGGTGGGACGGTGTTTCCTCTCCCGTGAAGGCTCGTCCATGGCTATCAGGGAGGTTACTAAGGAATTCCACAGATTTAGTCCGTCAGACCCTCACACACAGCACCTCAGATCAGGAGAGTGCAAGTTGGAGTTGACAAAGTCCAGTTCAGGTCCCTGTTTGCAATGCAAAAGTCCTTTCCCTTCTCTGGGCTTCAGTTTCCCCATTTTGCAATGGCATTAGTTAAGATTAGGGTCCTTGAGATCTTTCCATCACTGGCCATTCCCAAATGCAATGCCTACCTCAGCTGATCTGCCTAGAGGGATTCATCCTAGGACCATTCACCATTTCTGTATTCTAAAGAAATTCTTTTGACTCCATCCCCTGTTCCTTCCAGATCTGGCTGGTTGGGCCCTGTGCAGGTCTCAGCACATCTGCTCCATCCCAGGCACAGAGAAGGCAAGCAGAGCACTGCATCCATCCTCCAGAGACAGGTGGACCAGAGCCACGAGCTCTAATGCCAAGTTTCATTCATACAGAGACATATAAAAGCTGAGCACTGTTACACATTGTACTCACAGAGTCAAGTTCTGCAGGTACACAAGAGCCAAGGGTGGGGAACAGGGAGTGTGATGGAGACTGGTGCCCCAGGAGGGAGTTAAGGACCAGGCTTGGGGAAAGTGGCAACCTTCCTTCCAGGTGGAGCCTGATGACTTGGAGACTTGGTCTGCTTGAGTCTTTGGTCTAGAATTTGGTCTGGGAAACTTACAAGAAGATGCCTTCCTCAGGCAATTTCCAGAATGTTGCAATTTGCCTACCAACCTGAAATACTGCAGCCTCTCACTCACGGTGTGAGACCCCACAAGGTAGGGGGAGAGGAGAAGATGTCGTGGACTGAATTGACCACAAATGCCCAGGCAGCCACGGCTCACCAAGCCCTCCTACTCACTCACATGTCACCTGTCCCCATACATGATAGTGGTTAGTTTACTAAAGTTCCATAAGACAAAGGGAAATAAGCCACATTGCTACTCAAATTAAGAAAACACAGTAAAATAAAACCAGACGTGACAGCAAACATAAAGACACAGAAGGACAGAAATACGTCAGGATTGTTGACGGTTTGGAATAAGATTGGATGCTGTTTGGCAGCATATATAGCTTTGGAAATAGAAAATGTGTATACGTGCTGAAGACAAGAGGTTTAGCATTGCCTCTGCCCCTTGGGAGAGGAATACCAAAGGCTCCTCTCCCTGTTCCTGCATCTGGTGGATTTCATGGTTCAGAGAGCTCCTTCTCAGAAAACCTGAGCCAGACCACACTCTCATACCCTACCAGGTAGTCGCTGCCTTTGGGCTTGACAGTGTTTTCATTTAGTTTAGGCTGAACTTGCAAGCTACTGTTTTAAATGGCACAGTGTATGTCTAAATGAGGGTGAGGTGGGAGTGGTGTCTGCAAGTGTCATTCTAAAGGTGTTGTACCTTCTCTCCTAGTTCAGGAAGGATGTCTGCTCTCCATAAGCCTGTAGTCAAGCCAGTTCTGGGGTGCCAGCCCCTGGACAAGTCCAACCTCCAAGAAAATTCTCCCTTTCTCATCTCTTTAGTCCTCATGTAGAGTTTGTCTGACCCCAGCCACTGCAGGGGTTTTTAAATGAAGAGTTTTACCAGGTCTATCATCAGGAGGACTGTGTTGGGGCCAAAACTGAGAGGAGGAGGGAAAGGAGAAAAGCACATCCTGCTTTGAGGACCACTTCCTCTGAATCTAGGAGCCAACTTCCAAAGACATTTTTGGCATTCCTTGGCTAGGAGCTAGGGCAGCCCCGGGAATGTGTCTTTAACAAAAGCTGGTGAGGAGCTTCCCAGCCTCTGGTAGGTGAGGACTGAGTTGAGGGGGGAGAGATGGGGAAGGAAAAGCACCCCTAGCCACAGCAGCACATCCAAACACGGGCCCCAGGCCCTTTGGTCCACATGCCCTCCTGCCTCACCCCGTCCCTGACTACACACGCGTCGAGTTTCCCACAGACAGCTTCCAGAAGAATGACCCGAGTCTGCCTTGTTCCCTTTACAGCGCAACAGATCCACCTGTGCGAATGAGGGTCATGCCCTGGAGCTGGCCGGCTGGGTCTCTGCCTGGGAGGTCCAAGGAAATCCCAGGAAGGACCGTGGCTCGGCCCTGCGTCCTCTGAGGCTGGTAGGGAGCTTCACAACAGTCCCCAAACCCGAGCTCCTTCTCACTGGCTCTCTCAGACCTCTCGCTCTTCCCTCTTGGATGGGTGGTGCTGCCAGTCCTACAGGCAACCCTCTCTCCATCTCAAATTAGAAGGGGGGATTTTGTTCCTGGTGCAGTGATTGGTTTCCCTGATCTCCAAATCAAATTCCTGCAAGAAGGCCTTGTCTTTCTTGGAGGCTTGGCTTCAATTATTTTGGCATCTATCCTCTCGACTAAGTTTAAGGAGGTGTTAACTTCCAACTGCTTTCTCTCAGCCCTTCTAGATTTGGCTTGCTGGTGGGGCCCTCTGCCCTGCTGTTCTCTCCCACCTGAACCAGGCTTGGGAAGGTACCACACCTTTGAAACAGGTCTGCTGTCCCAGGGAAATCGCATCCTGGGTGTCTGGGGGCAGAATGTTCTGCCAGCTACACAAGCACCAAAGAACTGCTTTTTAAATGAGATCTATTGCTGGCAAGGAGATTAATCTGAGTGGTCAATTGTACAACAATCTCCAAGTGTATGTAGAGTTATGTGTTAAAAAAAAATTAACAAGTTCCCATAAAACAAATCTAATTCGGTATGAAAGCTCTGCTGCTCCTTAGACATCTGTCCAGGGAAGAGGGGTTCTTTTTGTTTATCAAACATCCCCAGATCAGAATAAAACACACACATACAACACACACACACATGCACACACTCACATACACATACACACGCATATACGATAACATTTTCTGTGACAATTAAAAAAAAAAATCCTAGTGCAAATGTAAAGCTCTGTAAACCTGGTCCTATGAGAATCTAATGTTAGTAAACAGCAGGAAAGCGGCCCGTCGCCCCAGAGCTCACATCATCGTCTCCACGATGATGTGGGTCGGCTTCATGAGGACGCCGTTGGCGGTGGGGGCGGAGTTGTAGGGGAGGGCCCCCTCGTGCTCCACAGCCCAGCGGTTGGGGTCCCTCGGGGTCAGCAGGTACTTGAACCTCTGCAAAAGGAAGGGAGGAAAAATCAGAGGCATCTTGTCACTTCCTCTCCCGCCTCATCTTGTCTTGCTCGTATGCTGTTTGGCCTTTACCTAACTGTTCTTTCCAGCCCAAAGTCAAACCGCTGTGGTCAAGTCGATTCCGACTCACAGTGACCCTATAGGCTCCTCCCTTTTTCATTCTCTTGGGAACTGTCGGCATTGAACTAAGTTGCCTTCTAGGCTTGAATCGGAGCAGGATTCTTTCTCAGCCTCTGCTTACATGTCTCCAGGGCTGTGGGGAGGGGTCTCACAATCTCCAAGCCGTGGCTTCTTTCCCCTCTGAAGCTGAAACAGACCACCCTGCAAGTCCCTTCCCCTGACTTTTCTGACTTGCAAAGCAGCCAAGTTTTAGCAGGTTGTCGTACTCTGGTAGCTTGTGTGCTACTACGACGCTAGAAGCTATGCCACTGCTAATACCAGCAGGATCCTTCACAGTGGATAGGTTATGAGACTACGACAGACCAGGAAGAAAGATCTGGTGATCTATTTTCAAAAATTAGCCAAAGAAAACCCTATGGATCACAACAGAACACTGTCCAACACAGCGCTCCCGGATGCGCCCCTTGTGTTGGAAGGCCTTGTGACAGAAAGCATTCAAAATACACAGTGGCCGCAACAAGAGACTCAAGCAGACCAATGATGATGAAGACGGAGCAGGACCAGCTGGACTTCTGTCCTGACGCATGCCGCAGCTGTAAGTCAGAGTCAACTTGATGGCAACTGACCACAACAAGCTGGAGAGCTGTCTTAAGCCTCCTGTGACTCCCACTTTCCTTAAGGACAAATTCAACTCTTCTCAGCTTCCTACAAGCTACTTTTCATGCTTTATCCCAGAGAGGGTTTCTGAACTCTGCAGGTATCCTGTTCCTACCCTCAGGTTTCATCTTAAAAGAGTGGGGACTACTATAATCTTGAAACCTTAAATCAAAACTAGTCCCAGAAAAAAAGAAAACAAAAAACAGTGCCATTGAGTTGATTCTGACTCAGAGCAACCCTATAGGTCAGAGTAGAACTGCCCTACAGAGTTTTCAAAGAGCACCTGGCAGATTTCAACTGCTGACTTGCTGGTCAGCAGACGTAGCACTTAACCACTACGCCACCAAGGTAGTCTGGCTAAATGAGTAAAGAAGTCTGCCTTGAGCATTACGTTCCTTTAAGGATGGTGCATATGAATCAAGGAGCCCCAGTGGCCCAGCAGTTAAATGCTCAGGTGCTAACCTAGGGTTGGCAGTCTGAACCCATGAGCTGTTCTGATGGAGGAAGAAGCGGTGGTCTACTTTCCTAGAGGTTTACAGTCTTGGACACCCTGAGGAGTAGTTCTACCTTGTTCTGTAGGGTCACTGTGAGTTGCAATCGACTTGATGGCAATGCATTTGGTTTTGGAGCAACTTGAAAGACAAGCTAGGAACTTAGGGGGCAGGACGTTTATGTCAATGAGTGAGGAACAGCTCAGAAACGGAGGTCAAGCTGGTTGCATAACTCAGACGGTAACTGGCGTCACTGAACTGTATGCATAGAAATGGTTGAAGTGATGTAGGTTTGGCTGTGTATATTCTAAACAACAACAGAACAAATGAAAAAAATTAAAGACAAAAGCAAAAAATAAAGTCATACAGGGACCACCACTTGAGCTTCTGACAGAGAGCCAGACGCTGGGCTGGATGTCAACCCTCAGAGAGCCCCCAAGGACAGCGATTTCTGTGGTGTCAGTCAGTTGTCTGATCATGAAATTAGGGTGGACAAGGAACTTCCCCCAAGGCCACCCAGAAAATCAACGGAGACTTGAACCCAGGGCTCCTGCTTCCTAGTCCTTCTCTTGCCAAATGTCCATCCAGAGACTTAAATAGGCCAGTATCTGCACACAAGTAGACCCTGAGGCATTTTACCTTCAGTTTAGGTGTATTAATTTCTTTTTTTTTAATAAAACCAAAAAAGCAAACCCATTGCCACTGAGTCAATTCCAACTCATAGTGACCCTAACAGGATAGAGCAGAACTGCTCCACTGAGTTTCCAAGGAGCGCCTGGTAGATTTGAACTTGCGAGCTTTTGGTTAGCAGATGTAGCACTTAACCACTATGCCAACCAGGGTTTCTTTCATATGTATGGTGCTTGTTAAAAGCTATACTAGTATTTCACTTCAAAATCCAGATTTTTATCTTCTCTTGAAAAATTCTGAGACCTGGCAATTCTTGGCCCACACTCAGGCACACTGCTGTCTGCTGCTGCTGGAGGGTGCTTTCTCCCATCCACTGCCAGCTGCCACGGGCTTCTTGGTCCTTGAAGGAACCAGAAAGGAGACCCCAGGAGAAGGGGCCAGGGGGAAACACTGGCAGGAAGTGACTGGCTTCTGCTCTTCTTTCTCCACTCTACCCTGTCTCAGTATCTATAAAGTGGGTCTGAACGCAGAAGTACAGCCAGGAGGCAGGCCCTGGGCACGGAGCACGTGGGCTCCATCTGGATGGGAGGCTCAGGTGCCACTGTAGTCATCTCGGGACAGAGCGAACACATTGGTGACAGTGGGTGTGCCGACCCACAGAGCTAGAGCTCAGAACTTCTGGGCTGGAGGCCTTCTGGTGGAGCAGGGTGCCTCTGGGTACCGGGTGGCACAGCTGGGCATGCTGACCCCACCGAAGGAGAGACCTGAACACCGCTGGGTGGAGGCTCTTTGGCAGAGTGGGGTACCCTCGAGTACCTACCGGTGGAGTGAAAATGCTTTGTACAACTTGCCCAAGCAGGGCAAGGACCAAGGGGCAGCAGGGCTGCCAGGCCAAGGGCCAGACAGAGGCCTGCTTGGGAGCACAGCTGGGAAGAAGCTACGAAGTACTGACTAAAGAAGTGAATCCTGAGTCATTCCTGATCCTGAATTGTACCCTCCAATGGTGAGTACTGTCTGAGGCCTGTGTGGCCACTGCGGTGAAGTAGCAAACGCAGCAGAGGGATAGCTGGTGTCAGAACTGCTGAAAAGGCCGGAAGAGTGGGCTTATGTTTGCCCCCCACTTCACAGTCATCAGCTTTGGCCTGATGTGGACAACAGCTCTCTCCCCTCCTCATTGTGAGGTCAGACAAAAAAAAAACCCAAACTAAACCCACTGCCATCGAATCCATTCTGACTCATAGCAACCCTGTAGGACAGACTAGATCCGCCCCACTGAGTTTCCAAGGATTCAAACTGCCAAGCTTTCAGTTAGCGGCCACAGCACTTACCACTATACTACCAAGATCTCTGACAGCCAATTTCACCCTCATCGAGTGGATTCTGACTCACAGCGACCTGACAGGTCTAAGGACTACTGTCCCATAGAGTTTCCAAGGAGTGCCTGGCAGATGTGAACTGCCAACCTCGTGGTTAGCATAGGAAGCCTGTAACCACTATGCCACTGGGGTTTCTGAAGTCAGACAAAATCAAACTCACTGCTGTTGAGTTAATTCTGACTCATAACGACCCTACAGAACACAGTAGAACTCTACAGAAGTCAACAAGGATGTCTTTCTGCTGCTACACCATGTTTATGTGAGCGCTTTTTTTTTCCAATTGCAAGAATTTAAGTTATTGGGTATCTTGTTTCCCCCATCCAATATTTGCACTATGTCATTGCTACGGGCATTGACTAATCTAAACCAACATCTAGACATGGCCCTCTCCCTGCTCCCAGTTAATCCTGCTGCTGATGGAGAGTGCCTTCTCCCATCACTGCCAGCTGACAGGGACTTCTTTTAGTTTCTGGGTGAGGACATACTAGAAGCTCCCAGAAAAGTGCTGAGTTGGCATGGAATACTGAGGGGGAAAAACTGGGGGGCTAAGATTAGAAGCCGTTCATTACCCCATGACTTTAACAACTAATAGGCCATTTAGTGTCTGGCTGCATATTAGGGTCTTGCTTAAGAAAAAAAAAGGACAATGGGGGTGCCCATGCTCCAGGAACACCCAGGGGCTGACCCGTCAGGCAAACCCACACCCCAGCTTCACAGTTTCCTCCCTGCCACACCCCCACTTCCTCAGTCTCCGGAAGGCTAGTCCCCGTCGGCTCGGTCTCCCCTTCTCCTCACCAAGTTATGTGCTATCTCAACCCCACCTTCAGCCTCTCTCTCCCGGTGATGAGGAAATGGGTCCCAGCCCGAGCAGAAGCCAGGCCCAGGACATCCTGGCTCCAGATTTTTAAAAAGAGAATAACAATAAAAGAGCTCAGAACAAAACAGGGACATCTTGGACCCCGCCCAAACCCAAAGGTTATGGGCGATTCCCTGAAAAAGATTTCTTGGAAAGAGCCCCTGCTTTGCCGGGGCCTGGAGTCCCTGGTATTGTCAGGTCTGGTCACGCAGTTGGCAGCAGACCTGGGTGAGGACGCTGGCCTGGCTTGGGCCTACCCTAAACTTGGCTACACGGTAAGAAGACGCCGCTGGGTGACTCAGCTTCACCTCGGGGTCCATCTCGGTCCCCTCACTTCACATACCCTGCCTCCACTGCCCCAGGATAAGGCCCGAGCTTTGAGGAGGGCACTCAAGGCTACGTCTGTCCATCTCTCCAGCCTCATCAGCCAACTCTCAGGGCTTGTCGCTACTGTCCCAGCACTGTCACACCTCCCCATCTATGACAGCACTGTGCCCCATTCAGGAACATCCTCCCGTCTCACCCTCTCTGCCCGGCTACTTCCTCGTCTTGCTCCAAAGCCTGCTCTGGCGTAAAGTGTGCTTCATCCTCTTTTTTCCACACTGCACTCTCCTGCCCACAATCTCAACAACACCATCTAGCAGTACTCTGAGAGGGCCAGTGACCGGCTCAAGGTCATGCAGCAGGCTGACGGCGAGCCAGCCTTCCCAGCTGGCCGCAGGCGCTCACTCACCGCAGAGAGAGATCCTCGTGCCTGGCAGAGGGAGACGAGGAAGACCAGGGGAATGCAAACCATGGAGGACAGTGCCAGCCCCCAGCCCAGCCCAATGGCCCAGTCGGGGTACACGTAGACTTTGTTATAGGTCAGGGGCTGGTACTTGACGAGAGAGAAGATGAAACAGCCCTGCAGAGAGAAGGAGGAAGTTAGAGGGGGCGTCCTTGTCTCATGGGCCATGCAGGCCACAACCTGAGGGGAGGGCCTGTCTCCTTGGGCAAGGACCAGCTTTATGCCTGGCATCCTTCTCCCCCCAGCTGCAGTAAGGATCTCTGTCTGACCCTGTTGACTCCTTGCTTAAAACTGTTCTATGGCTCTGTAGCACCTTCAGGAGATGGTTCATACTCCTCGGCTTGGCCAGTGAGTCTGCCAGGAGTTATGTTCCTTCCCTCTCTTTTCTTCATCTCCCATGTCCGCTTCCATGTCTACATTCCAGCCACCTGCCTCAGGGCCTTAGCACAGTCTGTTTCCTCTTTCCCCGTGCTCTTCACCTGGCTGATGCCTCTCCATCCTAACTTAGTTCCAGTGGCTCTGGGTCTAGGAAGCTTTACTTGCTCAGACTCCATCCAACCCAGACATCTGTGCTTTTCCTTCCCAGAACTACCCGTGGTTATAATCACTTCTTTAGCACCCACCTCCCCTACCAGACTGAGACTCTGTGACATGTCTGTGATGCCCTGCTTCCATTTCTGTAACACCTGGTTTAGTTCCAGGTACATACAGCGAGTGTATGATAAACGCTTGCTGCTACACTTACCAGAGTTTCCCCTCCCCTGCCCATCACTGCCACCTGCCCAGCCCTGAGTCACGGGCAGCAGAGCAAACCCTAGCTCCAACCACCAGGATAACATGTGGCCTTGGGCCTTGTCCTGCTCAACAACACAGCACAGCCCTGACCAGGTTATGGTGGTGCCATTAGTATCCACAAGCCAGGAGGTCCTCAGAACACATGGAAAGCTCATTACTTCCCTAGGTGAAGAGCATCTAGACTCGTTAGAGGTCAAGGCTTTTGCTCTGGTTGGAAATGAACTATCTCTGAGGTTCCCTGGGGGCTGCCTTAGCTCTAGCCACAACATGAAAGCGACCTAAATCCTTATTTTCCAATAACCAGGGTTAGCTGAATCCAACAGGTTTACATACTTTGGACATGCTGTCAGGAGACATCAGTCCTTGGAGAAAGGCGTTAGGTTTGGTAAAACAAGAGGGCCAAGAGGAAGATCCTCAAGGAGAGGGACTGACACAGTGGCTCCAACAGTGGGCTTGAGCATGAAAAGGACTGTGGACGTGGTGCAACGACTGGGCAGTATTTCGTTCTGTTGTGCAGAGTCACTAGGAGTCAGAACTGACTCAACGGCACATATTAACGACAACAACGTAACTATAGAACGGATGACGCGGGGCAGGGAGAGCACTCAGCTCCCAACACCTTCAACTGGGCACCTACCAGATGCCTGTGTTGTCACCTTCTGTCCTTCTGCACGAGGCCGTGGCTCAGACAGGGCTATGCAAGCACAGAGATGCTTCATCCCCACCCAGGACCTGTACTTGTCCAGGCCACACTCTTCCTCCCACGAGGGGTTCTCACCCCACTCTTCTGGAAGGCTGCCTGGCACTAATCTATCCAACTCTTGAGGGAGGGAGAGAGGGACAAATGGGGGTCACAGGTGAGAGGAGGCGCCCACAAACAAACATTAAGTGAGGATGAGAAATGGGCTTGACCTCAACTCAGTTCATCTCCAGCAACACACTCGGCAGCTGCTGTGATTACTGGCTGCAACTAAGGTTTATTTTTGTGGAGAAAACAGTCTTGGGAAAGCACAGACTGCCCCTGAAAAGGGCACAATCCTATTAAATAATAACAGCAATGACCTTGAGTTGTCAACTGCCCCTCCAGTCCTGCTCAGGAGCGTCCTTGCTTTACAAATGGGGAATCTGAGGCCCAGAAGTGGGAAGGGACTTGCTTAAGGTTACACAGTGAGTTAATGGCTATGTTGAGTGAGTCTGTCCTGGGAGCAGAGGTCACTGGGAGGGTCTCCTTATCCCTCAGCCGCTGGTCCTTAAAGCCATCGGTCCTCCCGGTGCTGTGAGCCCACGAGGGCACAGAAGCTGCGGTCTTTCCCTCTGACGAGCTCTGAAGCTCCTAACTGGTTTCAAACACTGCCAGTTAAGCAGTTCGGGCTGCAGAGCAATTCCCATTCACTGGAGCCCGAGCAGCACCCTGACCGAGGGTGGCTGGCCCATTCCACAAAAGGGAAGTGCAAGACAGCCCTTGTGGGAAGAGGAATATGGCCAGTCACATTCCCTGGGTGCTAGACTGGTACAAAGCGTCCTTGTGTTTAGGGATAACCAGAGCAGTCTTCTGCTGAGACCTCCCCTCTCTAAGGCAGCCCCAGCCTGCCACAGAGACACTGCATTTCTGATGTCCATGACCTGTCCATGAGATGTTCCAAAAGACTCAACTTAATCAATGACCCAGTCTAAGCTCATGAGCCCTGGAGGATTTGCGGCAAAGAGTATGTCCTCAGTCTCGGATCTCCAAATCTCTCAGTGTGCCCCAGGTGTAACTTTCTCTTCCAGAACTCTGTGCCTTTGCACAGGCTGTTTCCTCTGCTGGAATGTCCTTCCTGACAATGTTCTCCTCATCCTTTAAAACCTAACTCAAGGTAACCTCCTGGGAGCAGCCTTCCCAACCTCTCCCCGGCAGAGCTTGTCACTGGGCTTGCTACTGGTCAGCACTCAGCAGATGCGAATGGATGGTGATGAGCAGGTGACAATGTCAAGAACAGGGAGATAAGGCCACCTTCAGGCAGGCAGGATGAAACTCACAACACAGAGAACTGGGGTGACAACAGCCCAGCTGTACTTCATCCAGGGCCCAGGCCGATAGCCGATCATGTCCTCAATGCCGTTATAAAAATTATCAGCGCCTGCAAGACACAGAGGTGGGTACAAGGTAACATGGTGTCCAATGCCAGTGTCAGCCCTGGGAATAGCACAGCAGAGGATCAAGGGCTGTAAGGGCACCTCTGGGTCCTGATCCAGGCCTCTGTACCTCTCTATCATATAAACTCAAAGTGGCCGATCCTTATCTGAAGTTCAAATTGAAATGACTAGCCTCTATTTCTCTGGCAACACCAGGCTAACTGCAAATCCTGGTGTGGTCGATTTAAGGCCTCAAGGAGGTTAAAATGGACCATTCTAGACCCCTAGAGCAATTAATCATAGACCCTTGCACAACCAAGTATGTGTCTGTCAAAAAAATATGGTCACACCTTGTACCTTCAACACTGGGAAAATCTGTAGTATGGCTACAAAGATATAATTTGCATGGAGAAAGATCAACTTTGACAGAAGGGTCTAGGTAGGGAGAGTGACTGTGTTCTACTCAGGCTTAGTCCCTATCAGAATTCTCTGTCTCTGAAGTTTCTAAGTACAGTCACAAAGGAGAAGCTTGAAAAAGGATATGCAAAAATTCATACTCACCATATATCCAGGCAATAGTAACACATTCAAAGAATGCAACCCACAAAAGGCATACACCACTAGCTGCATAGTAGTCAAAGAGTTGAAACACATACATGCCACCCTGGGAAGAAAAAAAATCACAGAGAAGGCCAATTTGTTATTTGGTATTTAATACCATTCATATATAAACAGTTCTGGCATATCAATAAGAAACAAAAAAAAAAAAAATTGAAAAATGAGGAAAGGTATGCTCAGACAATTAAAAGATAAACATGTAAAAAGATGTCCAACTTTGTATTTTAAAAGTCTAATGAAAAATATGAGGATAAATGAATGCAAAACAACATATATTTTCTAAGAAAAAATGATGGCTTCACTAAAGACCACTTTCAAAGGTGGTGCTTAAAACTAACTGCAGCCGACACAGAAGACTTCAGTGGCATACAGCTGCTCAGTGCATGGCGCTGTGATCTGTCTTATGGAAAAGTTCTCTCAAAAGACATCTCCAGGAAAACTTTTATTTTTATTCCTGGTAAGTAAAGTGATGATTAAGAGGTTTGGAAACGATTATTAAATGCAACCCTTTGCAAGAGAATATTGACAGGAGGGGAGAGCATGCAATCATCTTTTTCTTTCTGGGTTGGCCTTTCACCAGACACGCTGGTCTACTGATGCCTCTGATACTCCTGCTCACTTTCTCTTTCTGAACTGAGTCTCCTCAGGGCTTCTACCACCCTCCCCATCAGCCAGGCAGCCTTGGTCACAGGTCTTGACTCTGTGCAGGTGGCCTAAAATAAGATGCTGGCCTCGAAATTAGTGTATCTTCACTGGACACTGTGTTCAGTCTCTCCCCAGTAAGCCCGTGTTTGCCCTTGCATAAGGCTCCACTGGCCTACCCAGTCCTGAGAAGGGCTGTCAGACACAGCTGCAGGGAACAGAGCTGTTGTCACAATGGATTTTGGCCAGAGCTCTCCTTCTCCATGCTTTCCATGGCAAGGGAGAGACCAGAAAGTAGAGGAAATCCACAGTAACAGGAAAAAGGGCAGGACAGTTTGGGGGTTGAACAGACCACATCTGGGACAGCTGTCCAGTCCTGAGCCTTCTTGTGCTACCCCAGTGCAGGCCTGAGCCGCACCAGGCAGAGTGGAGCCCCTGAAATGAGGAGGGACTGGGTGATTGCCTCATCCTGTTCCTCTCACTCCTCCTATCTCCACTGTTTGGCAGGCGGTGGACTTGAATTGCCCTGAGAATGCATCACGGTGCCAGGCTTTGCAGAGGAAAAGTCTTCTGTGCCAGAGCAGAGAGCCACTCACCTCTGTCACCATTGTCAGCCCCAGCAGGTAGCTGGCACAACACACGAGGGCGATGAAGATTTCCCGATGCTTCCTTAGGAAGGATGGGTAAAGGTCAACCAAGGACGTGATCTGTCCTTCAACTTCAACAAACTGAGGAGGGAAGAAGGTGGGGGGGTATGGAGAGAGAGAGAGAGACAAGTTGAGTGTCAGATGCCCGCTGATGCTCCACGCTCAGAGGAGGGCTCAGGACACGCGCAGCGAGGCCAGGGACAGAGAGATGGGTTGAGACCCGGAATCAGCCTGTACGATCAAGACCAAATGTATGGACCTGGCCCTCCAGGCTCTCTCTGCAGGGGGATTCCCATCTGCTGCTCCTTGGAGCCAAGCCCTGCATCATGTGGTCACCGTATCCTGCACTGGCCCGCCAACCCACACAGAAAACCGGTTACCAAGCTGCCATCAAGTTGATACTGATTCATGGTGACCCCACATGTGTCAGAGTAGAACTGTGCCCCATTAGGTTTTCAGTGGCTGATTTTTTTGGAAGCCATCACCAGGTCTTCTACCGAGGCACCTCTAAGGAGACTTGAACCTCTGACTTTTTGGTTGGCAGCTGAGCGTGTTAACTGTTTGCACCACCCAGAGACTCTGATGCACAGACAGCTTGCCAAATGCTGTGCACCTCCATCTGTCCACTTAGGCCGCTCCCACTGCCGGAACGCCTTTCCCCCACCATCCAAAACTCAGCCCAACAGCTGGAGTCACGTGCCAATGTGTATATAACCACAACTGTAAATTTTCACTTAAAGCACAATAAGACACCAACCAAAAAGGAACTCAGCTCCAGGAGTGCTACTTCGCTGAAGCCTCCCCTACAAGTCGTGGCCCTCTCTGAAGGCACGGGTGCTGTCACACTTGCTCTAGGGCCACCAGTGCCTCACCAGGCACATGCAGCTGCTCAGCACATAGTAAGACCAGTAAGTAAGCAGACCTCAGCACTAACCTACTGGGTGCTCCATGGCAAATCTGGACCTCAGTTTCCCCATCACTGAAACAGAGGGCATTCACCAGGCTCATGAAGTGACTCCCTTTGGGGAATGTGGGCCCATTAGAGAATTTTCCAGGCATGTGTGCACATCAAATACTTCTGATTCCAGGGGTCACATGAGCTCCAGGAACCCACCTGGGACTCTCGGAGAAAAAGGTGACGTGAAAAAGCCCACCCACAGAGAAGGTTCTAGGACTGGACAGTGTACATCTATCTTTTCACCTGATGCAAAATCTTGAGACTGTTAGCTATCACACCATAAGCGGCTGCCTCTTTTTTCAAACAGGTGTATAACCCTCCATCCTCCAACTCTGATACAGCCATCAGGGATTTGTCCAGTCCCCAAATGATGGCACTGTCATGGATTGAACTGTGTCTACCCCCCAAAATGTGTATAGCAATTCGCTGGGCCTTGACTCCCAGGTATTGTGGGATGGTCCTTCATGTTGTAAACACTGCTTCTGTGGTGTCACTGAGGGCAGATGGGTGGCAGCTGTGTTGGTAGGGCAGGACTCACTGTATGGGACTGTCCTGTGCACTGGGGCAGCCTCTTGGGATATAACAGGGTGAAGCAAATGCAGAGCTGGGGACCTCATACCACCAAGAAGCAGTGCCAGGAGCAGAGTACATCATTTGCAAAGCTCCTGCTCCGGGGGAAGACTGCCAACAAGGACCTTCCTCCAGAGCCAGCAGAGAAAGCCTTCCCGTGGATTTGTAGCTCACTGGACTGTGACAAAATAAAATTCCTCTTTTTAAAGCCATTCACTTGGGGCATTTCTGTTAGAGCAGTACTAGATGACTAAGACAGGCACGTTGTTTCCATCTGCTGCCATGTCTCTAGGCGCATGAGCGTGGATACCTGCACCACAGTCTTAGAAGGAAAACTGCAAGGCTCAAGGGCCTGTTCTAAGACTTGTAGGATTTTAACAAACAAAAATCCTCACAATTAGATCAATAAGCAACATCATCATAAATGGAGAAAATAATGAAGTTGTCAAGGGTTTCTTCTCACTTGGGTCCACAATCAACATCCATGGAAGCCTCAGTGAGGAAATCAATGACACATTGCATTGGGCACACCTGCTGTAAAGGACTTTGTTAAAGTACTGAAAAGCAAAGACCTCACTTTGAGGACTAAGCTGTGCCTGACCCAAGCCATGGTATTTCATGTGCCTATGAAAGCTAGACAAAGAATAAGGAAGACAGAAGAATTGATGAATGCTGAATAGACGAGAAGGACAAGCGCATAGTCTGTTTTGGAAGAAGCATAGCCAGAGTGTTCCTTCAAGGAGAGAACACAGAGACGTTGTTTCATGGACTTGAGACATGTTATCAGGAGGGACTAGCCCCTGGAAAAGGACATCAGGCTTGGTAAAGTACAAGGTCAGTCAAAGAAAAGGGAGACCCTCAATAAGATGAAATGATACAGTGTCTGCAACAATGGGCTCAAAACAGCAATGACTCTGAGGACAGCTCAGGCCAGCAGTGCTTTGTTCTGTTGTACATAAGGCTGTGAGTCACATCTGACTCAACACAAGCTGACCACAACAGCAGCAGCAGCCAAGGGCATGAAGAAGCATTTTCTATCTGGACAGCTACTGCCAAGTCACCTTGCCAGTCAAGTGGCTCTCTTTACATGTTGAAAGGCTAAGGCCTCGTCCATCTGTTGTTTGATCTGGGGAAGGCTTTTGTGAGGATGTTTTCCCAACATTCCACAAGATAAACTTGACCGCTTGCTCCTTTGGGACGCATTACAGGAGTATCAAGGAAAGGAGGCCCCACAAAAGGATAAAACCTCTTTCATGTGCTGAAGGGGACTGGCAGACAACACTTGGTTGCCAAGCATGCAGAGAAATTATGGCCAAAGGCTCTCGGAAGTGGCCGGAGAGAGGAGGTTGGCTTTCTGGCCTCCGACTGATACATCAACTGAAGGAGTTTGGAACATAAATAGCAACTTCATTCTAGCAAACCTGCAGCTCAAACGTGCATCTTAAGCCTCAACGGGAGTTAAAGTCGAGGGCTCTTTCCTTTCCTGAGATAAAGAATTAAGGACAGGAAGGGCCAGCAAGACCAGTGACTCAGGGCCAAGACCAGTACAGACATCTGACTTGTAAGCTCCCCAACTGTAGTCCGCAGAGAACTCTGCCCCCACCCTGCACCTGGGTGCAAATCTAAGCATCTTCACTTCATAGCCATGTGACACTGACTTTTCTGAGGCTCAGTTTCCTCCTCTGTAAAATGGGAGGCTCTTGCTTACTCAGGAGGGATGTTAAGAAAGATCTGGAATTCTCAGAGTCAGTGGGTCGTGGCAGTACCATGCACGTCACTGTTAGCTGCCCTGACTGCGGGCAGCCCCATGCACGATGGAACAAAACATCGCCCTATCCTGCCCACTCTCATGATTGACTGTGGATTAGACCAGTGGGATCCCACAGGGTTTTTATTGACTAATTTTTGGAAGTAGACTGTCAGGCCTTTCTTCCTTGTCCATGTTTGTTAGAAAGCTCTGCTGCGACCTGTGCAGCATCAAACCAACACGAAATTTTCACTCACAGATGGATGGTGGCTGTTCACAGGTACACCGGCTAAACCTTGAACTTGGATCTCCTGGACAAAAGAGACAATTCTGCCACTGAGCAACCACTGTCCTCTCTATGCACATACGGGGTTCAGTTTTAAGGAAGGGAGGCTACTGCCACCCCACGTCACCAGGTGAGCTTCTCAGAGATGGGCTCTGACTCCCTTTTTGTTCACAACCTGTGTCCCTTGAACAGCCCAGAAATAAACGGGCACCTGCTTCCATGACGGTGACTTCCCTACCCTGTCTCTCCAACACATACAGCCACATGGTGGCCCTAAGCCACAGGGCAACTCCGCAAATGGTGCTCACCTGAACTGTAACCCCTTGGAGAGCGGTTCCTCTCAGAAGCGAGGCTTCTGCTCACTGGAACGTGACAACAAAGGCAAGAGTGAGAGTCCTCTGCCTGATGCCGGTTGTAATCTTGGTTTAAGAGGAAGCTAGACAGGGCAGTCACAGGTAAGGCTGGCAGACTAACAGTTAAGAGGAAAGGTTCTGGAAACAGGTCCAGGGTCATCCTCTGGTTCCATGCTTCAGTCTCTCTGCCTCATTTTACTCTGCTCTGAACCAGAACCAGAAACCAGTGCTATTCATGGCAGCCCCACGTGTGCCAGAGTAGAAGAGAGCTACACAGGGTTTTTAGTGGTTGATTTTGGGGAAGAAGACAGCCAGGACATTCTTCTGAGTTACTCCTGAGTAGACTTGAACAGCCAGCCTTTTGGTTAGCAGCCTAGTGTGTTAGCCATTTGTACTACCCGGGGAGTCCCGTGACACCAGGTAAGTCACTTAACCTCTCTTGAGTCCTGAATTCTATGCTTTCTGATGCAGGCTGCCTTTGAGAATGAACCAGGGTTCTCTTAGTGTGCTGGCTGACCTGGGGCCTAGCTCTACATTGAGCACTCTCATGCAGGTCCCACATGTCACCCTAGGGACAAACCAAGGGATAACCACCTCTGTCGGGGAGCAGTTTCAAAAGCCTGAGCTGTACATTCTAGGCCCAAGGAGATGTCACGTCTAGTCAATTAGTAACCTCTCTCTGTTTTTGTTTTTTTCTTTCATTTCGAGCTCCTGAAGTTATCAAATCCATTTGCTGGAAGCCTCTGAAGGCCAAACTCATCAACTAAAAGTGATTAATGATGTCCTCTTGTCTGTTTATGCAGCTCAAGCCAGTCAACAATTGCAGAAATATTTTGTTTTCAGCCTCCCAAATGTTTCTGCTGCCTTTTCTGCTAATCCTGGTCCCCTTTGGCCAAATCCTTTGCTCATGTTCTTGACCTTGCTTGCCAACCGCCTCCTCTTTCTGGAATCCTCTCTTCTGCCTGACCTTGTAAGATTTTCCTCCTGCCCAGTCCTAGCTCCCCTGGGACCTGCCCTGGGTACTGGCTTTGCAGAAGGTTTCCGGTAGGGAGGGCAGTGATACTTTCCTAAACTGGCTGCTGGACCTCTCACAGCGTCTCTGCTGACCAGAGAGACTTGCCTTGAGATTGTCACACTTCCAGAGCATCTGAGAGCTCTGATCACACTCTATTTTCACAGTGGCCAACCTCAGCTGGTGGTCCCCAGCTGGCCCATTTGAACGGCTTGCCAGCCTGTCTCAAGTACCATAATGCCCCACTCCTGGAAGTATACCTGCAGTCTAAGCTGCTGTCTCAAGAAGGCCCCAATGAAATGCACATACTTCCAGGAAAAGGGGACCTATTAGTTGTTGTTAAGAGTCCCCCAAGCATAGCTGACCACTCTGTACCAGACGCTGTGCCTCATGCTTCATGCAAGGTAGACCATGGAGGCGCTCAGGACACCCGGTGAGGTGGGTGCCATCGGACCGTTACCAGACGACAAGACTGAGGCTCAGCTTAGGAAATGTGCCCTACGTCACACATCAGCACGGTGGGACTGGTAGCCCTGTGGAGGCCAGAGCCCTGGAAGGTGGGAGGGTAGGTTCAGAAGTGCAGGCAACAACCCCAGGGGAGAAGGGGCCCTGTCTGGGGAGGGCAGAGCCAGACCGGCCAGGGCACAGGGCTGGTCCAAGTGAGGCGCCCAGCAGTCAGCTGCTGACAAAACACTGCAGGATGTACTGTTTTCTGGAAGGACAGCACTTACCCCCTCACTCGCTCCCAAACCAGTAACAAACCAGTTGCTGCTGAGTGGGACTCACTCATGGCAACCCCACATGTGTCAGAATAGAACTGTGCTCCATAAGGTTTTCAACAGCTGCTATTTTACAAGTAGATCACCAAGCCTTTCTTCTGAGGTACCTCTGGGTGGACATGAACCTCTAATCTTTTGGTTAGCAATCAAGAGTCTAACCGTTTCCACCACACAGAGACTCCCCTCACTTCTTCCAGGAAGCACAAAATTCTGATTGTGGTTTAGATTTCTCCGGCTTTGAGCAGGTTTTACTGCATTTAACAGTGATGGTCTGGGAATGTCCCCTGATGTCTCTCCCCTACACTGTTCCTCAGTCTTGAACCTTGGCCCCCGCCTGGATGGACGCACCACAGCAGCTGACCACCACTTCTTCCATCTTGTTCCAGTTCTCGTCTACGCCTTGATCTTAACCCCACCCCTGGCGGTTCAACACTGGTAGAGATGTCCCCTTTCTGCTGCCCTGTGGCCTTTCCACAGCCGGGCTCCTAGAGGACCCTTTTTTGGCCACTAGAAGTCTGATGTGGTAAGAGAAAGGGTGTGACCACATCTCAGCCCAAATAAGATGGCTTTTCCAGAATTTGCTTTTCACGGGAAGTTCCACCCTGCAGGCAACAACCCTCAGACTTTTTCTTACCTGGCTATCCAGTCCAAGCAAGAGAAGCATGATAAAAAAAAGAATGGACCAAAACGTGGGCAGCGGCATCATCGTCACAGCTTTGGGGTAAGCAATGAAGGCCAAGCCAGGACCTAGAGGAGAGAGAAAATGGGGAGGGGGACAGGGGGCAGTCTGTCAGCCACCAAGTCCCTGCCCCTGGGGCTCACACACAGACACTTGGTCCTGAGGTGGGGCTCCCAACCCAAAGTGCAGGGCCAGGCACAAGCTCCTGCGTGGGGACAGAGCGAAGGATGCACAGGGCTGGGCAGGGCCTTGTTTTAGCATCGGTCTCCTAACAGCACAAACAGCCTCCTCACAAACCAGCCTCCCAGCAACAGTGGTTATGGGGTGCAGGGAGCAAAACTGAGCCTGGGACTCAGTCTGCTGGCTTGGAAAAGGGAAGCCCTCGAACCAAAACAACCAATTCAGCTTCTGCTGGAAGGAAGCAGGGGTTACAGGGCTGATTATCCGACCACTCAAGCCCTCGCTTGCAAGGGAGAGAGTGTTGTGTTTAACAGCTAACCCACTGCCTGGGTGGGCAGAGAAAAGCCCACAGAGCCAAGCCCTGGGGGGCCCAGAGCATCCCCCTGAACAAAGGCTGGCTGGGCCTGACCGGGGCCCAATCTAAAGGGAAGTGCGGGCAGTGGGCAGACCCTGGCCTGGGAATCCCCAGACCTCGAGTCAGACCATCAGGCCACTATTACCTTCTCCTACCATCACACACCATTTCAGAGTCTCTGGTTCCCCATCTCAAAGTGAGGGGTTATCCAGAAAGGACTCCTAAGGACCCCTCTGTGTTCGAGTCCTCAGAGGCCCCAGCTGTTTCTCTAGAAAAGACTTCCTGCTTTTCAGACACAGAGACTCTGACAGAAGCCTGAGGCCAGTTCGGCTGGGGAGGCAGAAGCTCCATCAGTTCAGTGCTGCCTTTCTGACTGGGAACATGCCAGAAAGAGACAGGAACATCTCTTCTTGTCTCCCTGTCATCCAGCTGGCCTGACAGGAGACGCCCAAAGGCCAGAGTTTAATTGTCAGGGACCTGTAGGTCCAAGAAGCATTCTGGAGCGACAGAAGATTGGATGCGGACAAAAAAAAAAATAAATAAAGTAAAATTCACAACTAAAAAAATATAGGACAGGTGAAACAAAACAGGCTGGAGAGCAGGAAATGGGGAAGATTTTGCAAAGCAGCTGCTAGAAACCAAACTAATGGTTTATGGAAAAAAAAAAAGAATAGAAAAAAAAATTTTGAAACAAATTGGAACCGGAAACCACATTCTACAGTGTCAGCAATCACAGATGTGGCTGAGGGACAGCATGTCCTTTTACAGTCCAGAGTCCACTTATCCCGGGGAAAACCTCATTAAAATGGAAACTTCTCAGGGCAACCCCAGAGCGCTGGGTCCCTGGGATGCTATCAAAACCCACAGCAAGGGAGAGGGGTACTCCTACCAGACCCCCAGAGTTGCTTGAGAGGGAAAGCCAGGTCAAGAAAAATGTGGCCCCCAGAAGACACCATGAAATCAACAGCTGTGGAATCAAAGCCCACGTGGACACTGCTGCACTGTCAACCCAAGCCGGGATCCCCGGCATACTGACTGGTGGGCATCACAGCGGGTGATCAAGTCCTGCGAGACGGATGTAAAATGGGGCCCCCGCAGCACCCCCCGCTGGGGCGTTGGATGCTCTCAGTGCCCTCCTTTCTGTTATTTCAGGTCTGCCTTTCTTGTGCCAGCCTGGGGGAGTGGGTCTCAGCTTCTTTCTCTAAAAGCACATGGTGAATTATAGAGAGAGAAGTCCAAGTGCAAGAACACAAGAGCTCTCAGAGCCTCGGGATCGCTCTCCCTTAAGGAAGGCCACGCCAAGCTGCATTTCGTGCACTCTGTTCTACTGAGGAATTCTCTTGTTCAAAGGCACTTCGCTCAATACGGCACTTCTTAAGAGTTTATTAGAGAAACAGTCACCCTTGATTTGTTGGTGGTTGCACTTTCACCGTGGGGAATAAATGGCAAGGTCTTCTTTGAAGTGGACGGGAGGAAGAAAACAACTCAGGCCGCCAATATATACATATATAAAAATACTCAATAGTCCACAGAGAAAGGTATATTTTATATATCAGGTTCCCCTCCACGCACCTGGCCGTGCCTCCATCAGGACTGGTTTGCAAACCTTCAGCTGGAAGAATGCCAGCTTCAAGATGGTCTGAACTGTCCCCTGCTCCCCCTCTTGACTCTAGCTGCCACAAAACCGAGCAGGGTATGGAAGCGTCTGAAATTACGTTCTGTGTCCCTTCATCTCCAGGCTGCTTTGTGGGGCTCTCAGTGACTCTTTACAGTATATCTGAAGGTCTGATATGAGGACGTGTGGGGTTGTGCTGCCATGGCTGAGGGTGTTGGAAGGGAGTCATGGCAGAAAGTGTCTCTGTCAGGTGGAGGAAGGCAAGGCTCAGCCACGTGGCAGATCCCCACACAAGAAGAGCCTGACCTTCTATATGTCCAGGGTAGGGTGGGGAGGTGGGTATGAGCACCCTCACTACAGAAGGGCCTGTAATGTGGTGAGAGGAGCAGAGGACACAGGATGCTGCTGGAGACCCTGGCCCTGACTCTAAGCAGCTGGAGCAAGGCCTTTGCTCTCAGGCCATTGCTTTCTTCACCTAGGAAATGGACATTTGAATGCAAGTGGCCAATGAGCCCTCTGCCCCTCAAACATGAGGGCTCTATGCCTGGGAGCTGGACCAGATCCTACCTCTGATTTCACACACAGGATGGATGAGGACAAGGACAAAGCTGTGAGGACAAAGGTATGGGCATATCCCTGGAGCTCCCCTGGCCTCTGCCCAGGGCCCCAGAGAGGTTGTGGGAGACCAGAGGTTAGGGCAGGGAGGGGAATGACAAAACCTTCCAGCCCACCAACAACCACCCCTAAAGTGAACTGGGCAGGGAAGGGCAGAGAAGCCAGAAAGGCAGACTTCAAGGATGCTAAGAGTCTCATATTCTCAATCTCATACCTAAGCCCCTCCACTGTTAAACCTGCAGGTTCCAAAAATTTAAGCACCCACGGGTAAGTTCTAGAGTGGGGAACTATGATGCTCAGGATTTTCATAACAGAAGACCCTGTAATTCTCAGGTTCCGTGCCTACTGTTGGAGCTGTGGGATCCCTGGTTTCTCAAGCGCCACATCCCACAGACTCTGTGGGTTTGCAACTCTGCTTCTCCCCTCCTATGACCCAGGTGTCCTGGGCAAACTTGTCAATAGGGCCCAGCCCCAACAGGTGATGATGTCCTCACAACCTGTTTCAAAACGGGACCTATTATCTGCTTCTCCAAAACTCTGCTAAAAGACATCACCTGGAGACCATCCCTTTCCCTGCACCTACTCTTTCTCCCTGATCTGTCTCACCCCCACTGGGCCGCAGTGCCTGACGCAGAGCAGACACCTCATCAATAAATACTGATGGAATGAAGGGATAAAATCTTTCACTGAGAGGGGTCACACAGGTGGGCAAAGTGCAAATACAGAAACCAAGGCTGAGAAGGCGGCAGTGACCTGTCAGTTGGTGGCTGGCTTGGGCCTGAGTTAAGAAAATTGGTTACTAGCTGAAACATGGACTTTGCCAGGAAAAGCGGGGTGGGGCGATTGGCAAGTAGTTAAGTAATTCCCAACTTTAACCATGCCTGTGTTCCTACTGCCCCTTGGGCCAAGTGGCAATGAAAAAGTTGAAAATTTAGCGGTTGTACATTTTGATATTTGGGGGATGTCTTGGTGGCAGGGATCCATCTGAAAACCAGGCTCATTCCCCCCGATTCCCCCGGGGGTCTGGCTTCATGCCTGAAGTACTTGGCTCACACACTAGGTGGCAGTGCCCACCACCACTGCCACCAATACCACCATACCTGACTCAGCCACATCAGCAATGTCCACCCCTTGCTCTTGTGCCATGAAGCCCAGGATGGAAAAAATTGCGAAGCCAGACACAAAACTGGTACCACTGTTCAGGCATCCCAGCAGCATACAGTCCCTAAGTTACACATATGTCAGGGAGCAAGTTAATTCACAACACAAGGAAGCCACGCTCCCTACTTCTTTCTTTTTCTTTAAAACATCATCATTGTCATTATTATCATCTCTAAGGTGCACCAGGCCCGCTGGGCCGACACTTGCCTGTACGAGTTGTACTTGTACTTGTTGTAGCTTCCCAGAGAGGTCATGGCCCCCAGGCAGATGGCATAGGAGAAGAATATCTGGGTCCCAGCATCAATCCACACCTAGGCGGGGTGAGGGCAGGGTGGGGGGGGAGAGAGAAGAGCTGTTAGAGCCTGCTTCATCGTGGTGGCAGTGTGGGTCCCTGGCCCGTCTGGCAGCAAATGGCCCGAGGACTGGATCTCGCAATGTGCCACTCTCTCTGCAGCCCTGTTCCAGAGTCAAAGAAAAAAAAGAGCCAGTATCTTCGCCATGGTGAATGCAACCTTTATGTTGGAACCCAGGAGGCCTTTCTAGGCAATTCTCAGCCGGGAGGAACCTCCAAAATCAAAGATACCTTCCAGTTACTTGGCATCAGGGTTGAGGCTGGGCTTTTGAAGCAGGTGGATCTGGATTCCAACCCTGGAATGATTCTGGGCAAGAAAAAGCCTTGCTTTCCACATGTGTAGAATGGGCTGCATGCCCTATACCGCAGAGCCATTCTGTGGGTTCAAAAAGGACATAGCCCAGTGCCAGAGTAAGCCTGGATGTAAAGGCTGCTGTTACTGTTACTATCTGGGGGCTCTCCCAGATGGAATGGGGAGGAATTCCCGAATGGATTGTGCAGGCAAACCTGCTCTCCAGAACCTCTGCCAAATAGTTTCTGACTGCCACAAGGCCACCTTCCTGGCGATCTTTTGATACTGGCCACCCACCCGCTCACCTGCCTCCCACCCAGGGAGAAGGGGAAGGGCTCCTTAACAGGAAGGTTTGGGCTCTTGGGAGGCCACTCAAAGGCAGAAGAGGCTGGGAACAAAAGGTCCCCAAACAGCCCAGTACAATCTCCCTGAGCTTTCTCCAACTCCCTGAGGTCACGTGGCAGAACACCAGCAGGGACACTTCACGTAGCTGCCCTTCAGCCTTCCAAGATGTTACTGACCACGACTTCCACTCTGAGCCGTGGAAGCCAGGGCCTCTCACCGCTCAGCAGCTCTCCGGGACGCTGCGGGCAGAGGACCTGGCCAAGAGGAGGCGAGCTCCTTACAAGAGTCCTCTCCCTTACCCGGCACAGGGCCCAAGGCAGATGCTCTAATTGGCCAGCTACAGGAGTGCCGACATGCAAAAATACACACCCCCTCTGGAAAGGCCTGGGGACACTGGAAACAACCACGCCCACCACAGGCCCAGTGGAAAAATACCAGGGTGACGGCCTGGCTGGGTTTGTGCCTCCAAGAACACGAGAGCATGGTGCCAGGTGTCCTCAGTGTCTGCGCTGGCCTGGCCCTGGATTGGAGGGAGGACAGGCACGGGCCCGCCCTGCAGTACCTGGGGGTCCTCAAGGCGGGAGATGTCGGGGTACAGATAGAACTTGATGCCTGCGCCGGCCCCAGGCAGTGTGAGTCCACGGACCAACAGCACCAGCAACATGATGAAAGGAAAGGTGGCTGTGATGTAGACGACCTGCAGGGAAACAGGGACGGTTCAGGACAGCCTTAGGCATCACTGGCTTTGCTTAGCCTGCCAGCAGGAGTGTCTAGATCAGGATCATGGGTTCTAGGCCTAGGATTCCCGTGGCCAAACCTCACTTCAGCAGAGAGGGCCTCAGATTCCTCACTTGTACCTTGGGTATAATGCAAGTACCTACCTCACAGATTGATGGAGAGCAAATGAAGAAAACCTTATACGTATTTATTAGCATCTATTATGTCCCGGGGAGCCCTGGGGATGTAGTGGTCAAGATACAGGCTGCTAACCACAGGTTGGCAGTTGGAATCCACCAGCCACTGCTTGGAAGTCCTCTGGGGCCATTCTACTCTTTCTTATAGGGTGGCTATGAGCTGGAATTGACTCAACAGCACACAACAGCAACTGTACTATGTCCCTGAGTGCCTGGGTGGTGCTTATGTTAACATACCCAGCTGGTTAGCTGTGTATGTGAAGGGCTTAGCTCTGTGCTTGGCCCAGGGCACTTCTAGCACACACGAGCTAGTATCACAACTGCTCATATGACTCTCATTGTTAAGGATTAGACAAAAATCAAACCCCAAACCGAAACCGTTGCCGTCGACTTGATTCCAACTCAGAGACCCTATAGGACAAAGGAGAACTGTCTCGTAGGGTTCCCAAGAAACGGCCGGTAGATTTGAACTGTAAACCTTTCAGTTAGCAGCCTGAGCTCTGCAACCACTGCATCACTAGGGCTCCACGAATTCTCTCAAGTGTGGGTTCAAATCCACACACACCAAGCTTGCCATGGAGAAAATAACCCTGCACTTGCTGTATGACCTTGCCCTGCTGTTGAACATCTCTGGGACTCAGTTCCCTCATTTGCAAAACTGGGGTGAGAGAAGCAGAAGCCTGTCACCAAATGGACACAGTGGGATGATGCTTTCAAAGTCCCTGAAACAGTGCCTAAGGCTTTGAAGGAGCTGGAGCAATGGAGGACACTGCTGGTATCAGGATCCTACAGGAAGCACACAGGAACTTCTAGAAAGCAAACAAGGCCTCTCAAAGCTCCTCTGCCAGGATGGGGAAGGTGTCCACCTACCCTAGGTCCTGGGGAGGCCTCAGCCCTTCCCTGGGTCACAGTGCGCACCAGACAAGCCAAGGTCAGGGTGAAGGTAAAGAGAGGAAATAACTTGGTTGGGGCTTTTTCACCCCCAGGGACCTGTCCTCCTTACTCTTTCTCTCCTGTCTCGAGAGTACTGGCTGGCCAAACTGTCCTGTGGCTTCAGTGCACACAGACACACTGACCCCCTTTTTACTCAAGACATGTGTGTCCAGGCAGCATTTGTGCCTGGGAGAAGCTCAAGGGAGTCTGGCTGATGTGACAGGCACAGGTCCACTTTGTCCGCAGCAGGGCGCCAGGGATAGTCACCCAGCAGCCTCACTCAGAGGAGGGAATCCAAGGCTCAGCCGGCCTCAAGGCCTTGCTCAGGTTATCTACAGAGGGCAGGACTTGAAGCCAGGGTCCACATACAACTAACCGTCTTGCTCTGCGCACAGGCACAAGGCATTTTACTCTGCCAGTGGGAGGACCTGCAGAAGTTCATGGCAGCCTTCTGAAACACTGAGACTGGCTGTTTTAGCACCGCTGGCTAGCTCTGAGGGCCTTGGGGAACTCGGAACCAGAGGGAACTGTTGCATGATCAGCAAGTCCATTTTACAGGTGAGAAAACTGAGACTCAGAAAGCCAGAGGAAGATATTCATGGTTTCTGGCTTCTGCCTGCCCCTGTACAGCTCTCTGGGGGCCCAGGAACATAGTACATGCTGAAAGATGCTCACAGCCTAAAGCCTTGCCCGCCTCACAGAGGAGTCCCCAAAGGAGAATTCTCAGGCCATAATCCCTTTCAGTGGAAACAACCAGAAAGTGGCACTGGAAAAGGGCAAAAAGGACACTTTCATGGCCTACCTGGCTTGCTGCCCTTGGCCCAACACCAGCCAGCACCTGCCAGGATGGGGAAGGTGTCCACCTACCCTAGGTCTTCGGGAGGCATCAGCCCTTCCCTGGATCACAGTGTGAACTTAGCTACAGTGAACATTTAGCTACATGCCTGGCCTTATAACTTCTACATTGATTTGATCCTGCTGTTAACCTTTTGAGGCAGGTTTATCACTGTCTTCATTTTGTAGGTAAGGACATGCAAGTCCAGAGAAGGTTTGTTACTTGCCCAGGGTCACACAGCACGGAAACGGCAGAGCTGGCCACTCAGCACTGCCTCCCAATGCCAACAACATACCAGTAACAACACTGACCTCTTTCAGTCAAAGCCTTTCATGTCTTACAGTTTATTTAATCCTCCTAATGATTTCCACAGAAGCCCTGGTGACGTCATGGTTAAGTGCTACGTCTGCTAATCAAAAGGTCAGCAATTTGAATCTGCCAGGTGCTTCTTGGAGCAGTTTCACTCTGCTCTATAGGGCCGCTATGAGTTGGAATCGACTTGATGGCACTCAGTTTGGTTTTGGTTTTAGTGATCTCTCCAAGTGAAGCTCCCCAAGTGCTGGGGGTCGAGAGCTCTGGGTCATGCTGAAAGTCTGGGAACTGGTTGGCTGCAAGACCTATAGCCATCTCCCCAGGCATGCCGCTGCTGTGATATTGGGGTCTTGGCCCAGTAGGCAGAGGTTCCCTCTGGCTCTGTTGATCAGGGGGTGAAGTACAGCAGTTGAGAGGCACTGGGGCCACCTAGACTGGCCACCCACTAGCAGTGTGGTTTGGCCTTAGTGTCCTAGTCTGGGGATAATGAGAGGGCTTACCCTACTCACAGCCTGGCACACAGTGGGCACCCCAGAAACCTCAGTCATTACTACTGCTGTGATAATCCCATATGGCTAAGAAGGGGCTCCCACCCCTGCCTCTGCCATACCCTCCCCGGGAATTTTCCGTTCTTCTGGCCTCAGTTTCCCCAGCCGCTCTTACTTTCTTCTTGAGGCAGGGAACCCTCCTAATTTCCCCAGGATGGGAAGGCAGTCGTGGAGGGCGGGGACAGGTCAGGAAGCCCCAGAAGGGGTAAAAGAAATAACACTGGCCTGGCCTCTCAGTCTGCCCCTCCCTTCCTGCAGACAGGCGGCCCCAACCAGTGTCCACCTCTGGGGCCCTGTCGGCTGTGCCACGCCTGGCGGCTAGTGAACAATAGTGGTTGAAAGCGTCCCTGCACTGGTCCCCAGAGGGCCACCACTTCAAAGCCAGCTGGGCCCCTACGGGCTGGGCAGCCCAGGCAGCAGCCAGCAGCTATGTCAAGACAGGAACTGGCACTGTGGGCAGCTCCAGTTTTTATGTATTTAATACACTGAAGAAAACACTTAGGTGGCCCTGACTGCGTGCTGAGAGCACCTCCCATACTAACTCACTGCATGCTTGCAGCATCTCAGAGAGATAAGCACTATCACTAGCTCCATTTCCTAGATGAGGAAACTGAGGCCCAGAGAGCTAACATCACAGGCCTGAGTGACAGAGCTGGTAGGTGGTGCAGGTGGGATTCAAGTCCAGGCCACCTGGCTGCTAAGCTCAGATGCTGTGTGTGTGTATGTGTTTGTGTGAGAGGGTATGTGTTAAGTATGTGTGTGTTGCTGTCCTTCCACCAAATCTGGAGTTGGCAGCCCTACCTGGTCATGCCACCTCAGCCACCTCTTCAGAAAGCTACCCTTGTTTTGCAGAATCTGCCCCTCTGTGGACAAGCCCCAGAGAGCCATGTTCTCCAGTTTCCTGTGACTTCCCTGGGGATCTCTGCAAAAGACATGGTGCCAGTCGCTGCCAGGGGGCCTCTGGCAGGTGGCCCAGCAGGCCTTGCCACGAGGCATGGTATTTTTCCACTCCCACTGGTGAATTTCTGCGGCTCCTCTGAGCCCTCAAACCAAAAGCCCTATGGCCCAACTATTCTGGAAACTTGCAAGGCCAACTTCTCCCCATTCTGTAGGGACAGTGGGGAGACGGCTGGCCTGAGAGGCAGGCGGGGGACGGGCACCAGGCTCCAGACTGCCCCCGTGCTTCCTTTGGTCCCTTGGGCAATAGGTGACCAAGGTAGCACTACCCGGAAGAGACCTGGCGGAGGCATCACCAATTGATTTCACACAAAGGGAAACTGAGGCTCAGAGAGCGAAAAGGACTTGCCCAGTCCTGTAGCTTCAGGGGTTGTACGGCAGGCCCAGCTGAAATCCAAAGCCAGGTCTGTCTGGCTCTCAATTCCTGTTTCTAACCAAGGGACACAGAGCAACCCCGAGGGTGACACAGAAGAGGTTCCCAGCCACAGGAAAGTGGGCTCACTTGTGAGGTTTTACTCCACAGGGTCCACAGAGCTGGATTTTCTGGGTGAGAGCCAGGACTTCTATGCCCTGCCTAGGCCGTGTGCTCTGTGAGAGCAGGTCTGTGCCTGCCTCATGACCTCCTGTGTCCTCTGGCCAGCACAGGGTGAAGGCCAAGGCCAGGCAACAGTCAGACAATGGGGATAGCACAGGAGTAGCTGTCTGGGTTCAAATCCCAGCTTTGCCACCAACAAGCCGTGTGATCTCGGTATGTTAACTAACCTGTCTGGCTTTCTGCTCCTCCCCCTCTAAAACAGGACTAACAACTGTACTGTCCCAGAATGATGTGAGGATCAGATGGGCTCCAGAACACTGCCAGGCACACAAACGCCACACACCACTTGGGGCTGGCATTATCACTTTCTGTGGAATGAACTGAGCTGTACCATATTCTGGGGCCAAATATCAGACCTCCTGGAGGTGGGCACACAGTGACAGAAAGGCACAGTGACTTGAATTTGGGTCTTGCATCTTACTGGCCAGGCCCTTGCTCTGTCCACCTTCTGAGGGATGCGGCCTGGACCAGTTTCAGCCTGGCAGCGGGGCTGTGGCCAAGATGAGGCTTTCGTGCTGCCCGCAGCCCGCTGCTGCCAGGGCTGGAAGCCTCAGCAGGCAGTGGGCAGGCGGGCAGGCCGCCCCGTAGGCACCAAATGCGAGGAAGTCCACGGAGTCCTCCCTGTGTTTAGTCTTGGCTTCTCTAGGGCCCTGCTATTGTTCTGGGAACCACGCCTGCCCCAAGGAGGAGGGTGTCACTAAGAGTGGGTGAGAGGACCTCTGGTAAGTCACGTCGGAGCTGCGCCTCAGCTGCAGGCGGGCACCCCATGCTTTTGGCTTTGATTCCTATCCTCCCATTCATCCTATTTTGTCTCAAATGTCACCAATTGTTCCTGGGCATCATCAGCTTCTGCCACTACATGGGAGGCTCCCCAAGTGTCTGGCTCAGACACACTGCCAGGGCCTTTGCACCCCCTGTCCCCTCTATCTAGGATTTCCCCCCAGATATCTGTATGGCTCTCCCTCTCACTTCCTTCAGACCTTTGTCCCAAAGTCACTTCCTCCAAGGACCTTCCCTGACCACCCGATTTGAAATGCACCCCGTTCTCCTTCACTGCTTTATTCATTTCCATAGCTCTTGTGACTATCTGGTTCCTGCCAGCCCTGGGACCTCAGGCAGGTGACCTTGATTCCCTGGGTCTCAGTGTCCTCATCTAGAAACTACAGGTGGTAATAGTGCCTACCTCTTCAAGTTGCCGTGAGGAGTAAATGACTGAATGTGTGGGAAGCTGTCCACACAGTGCCTGGCACACAGTACACATTATATATATCAGAATACATGAGCTGGTTACAAACTGACTCTTCCTGCCAGGCTGTCAGTTCCTGATGACAGGGAATGCTGTCTTGTTTGCTGGTCCCTGCATGCCCCTGACCCTACTCCTAGAACAGTACCTGGTACATAGTAGAGGCTCCAAACCCATTAGCTAAGAAGTAAATGATTATGTCTCCAGCATGCCCAGCCCCTACACCCCATAGAAACTTCCCAACAGATGCACTTCTATGTGGGGAAACCGAGGTGGAGTGAAGAAGGGAATTAGTGTTGGCTGAGCTGTCCACTGTGAGCACTGTGCTAGGTGCTTAACTCACCTCACCCGAACTCTCACTACAATCCATTTTACAGATGAAGCAACTGATCTCTCAGAGATGAGGGAGTAATCTTGGACAGACTTGTGACTATTTCACCTCACTGAGCCTCCGTTTCCTTATCATTTAAAGAAAGATTAAGAACATTAATGGTTTTCTCCTAAGACTGAGGATGAAATGGGGTAACAGACAATGCAGGGATCACCCGCATTCCCCTTCTTCCTGCCTCTCCCATGGTTAGGGAGAGTGTTATCTGGAGCCTTGGGATACACATCAGAATTTCTGAGGCTTGGCTGTTCCCTTTCCAAATGGACTTTAGGGCCACAGGGTGGCTCTGTCTGAAGGCAGGCAGAGGGGTGGGTGGCACAGGACACCCTGTCAGGAGCATTTCACCCTGCAACCCCTGGGGCACAGCTCTTGGCAAATACTTGGGTCTGCTCAGACCAAGAACTTCAGGGCTGAAGGGACTCTCCATCTGGGGGAGGGTACACACCTTGATTCTAGATTGAGCCACAGGGCTGGTGCCCCCAAGGCCCCTCCTCCAGCACCCATCACTGTGACTGCAAGGTCACCTTCAGAGCCTCTTTTGACACTTTGAGGGTTCTGGGTCTTCAAGAGATTTTCCAAGATATACCGCTTCTGAGAACAGTGACTCTAAAGGCAGATGACCAACGCCTTCATCATGGGTTACACTTTGGGTTAGGACCCATGCCGGGCCTTTGTCACCTGAAGCTCCACACTATCAGCCAGCAGCTTTCTTACCGGATCTAACCTGGTCTCAGGAGCATCACTGTTGCCAATACACCAGTTAGACCTAAACTCTTAGTCAAAAAAAAAAAAAAAAAAAAACCAAGCCAGTTGCCTCAGCTTTACCCCACTGCTACAAGCCTGTGTTTCTCTGTATGGGCTCTGGGACCTGATGGGGAAAAAGAATTAAAAAAATGAAAAACAGTTGCCATCAGGTTAACTACAACTTAGGTGACCCCATGTGTCCAAGCAGAAACCCCATGTGTCCAAGCAGAATTATACTCCACAAGGTTTTCAACTGTAGTTGTCTTATGGAAAGGAACCTGGGTGGCATAAGCACTTCCATAAAGATTCTGTGAAGACTACAGCCAAACAAAGCCTATGGAGCAGTTCTTCTCTAACCCACAGGGTTACCATGAGTTAGGGGCCGACTCAGTGGCAGCTGACAACAGTCTTACAGAATAGGCCCGATCTTTCTCCCATCATTGCACTGAGTGGATCTGATACCCTCCCACCCACCCCACTCCACCCCTAACACCTTATAGTTAGTAGCCAAGGGCAAACTGTTTATGTCATGCAGGATCCTTAAAATCCTAAATCGTAAGTTACAAACTAACATTTTCATTATCAGCTACACACTCTAACATCTTCACCAGCAGCAACTATCTGTTACAGCTGACACCTAGGTTAACAGCTAACCTCTGGCTTATTAGCTAATGATTTGATTATCAGCTAATACCCGTAATTACCAAACAGAAGGTTAAGTTACAAGATAACTCGGGGCATCTGGAATTCGGAGCAAATACTTAAGTTGGAGCTTCTCAAACCACAGAGTGCATGCAAATGATCTGGGGGCCATGTTCAAGTGCAGAGTCTGACTCTGTAGGTCAGAGGCAGGGTCCTAGGTCTGCATTTCTGACCAGCTCCACAGCAATGCTGGGGTGGCTGCTGGTCACAGCACACTTTGAGAAGCAGGAGTCTTTACTGTCAGCTAAACCAAAAAAATCCACTGCTGTTGAGTCGATGCCAACTCACAGTGACCTTACACAACAGAGTAGAAGTGCCCCACAGAGTTTCAAATGAGCACCTGGCGAATTTGAGCTACCGATCTTTTGGTTAGCAGTCACAGCACTTAACCACTATGCCACCAGGGTTTCCTTGTTGTCAGCTAGCAGCTAATGATTAGCAACACCGCTGCTGGCTAACGTTGTTACCAGCTAATTTATTAGTTACAGTACAACTAGGACGGTCTTCTGCTCACACTGGCACTGAGTGCCAGCACCTCGATAGGCGACAAAACCTGTGGTGTGCTGGGGCTGCCGACACGGCTTGAGAGGAAACTGTTAAATTTTCAGGAATTTTGCAAGCTGTCTGTAAAAGTATTAGTAACTCAAAGTAAGACATGACGGGTGTATTCACACCTTGACATGAGCAATGACTATAAACCAGGGCTCTTTCGTTTTGCGTATCACTGGCTAACTCCCTCCTGGGGGGGTCCCTGCTGGCGGCAAGAGAGGGACAGAGGTACAACTTACTTTTCCTGTGGACTTCACGCCCTTCCAGATGCAGAAGAAACAGATCAGCCAGACGAGGAGGAGGCAGAGAGCGAGGTCCCACTTCAGAGCACCAGGGTGGCTGATGCCAGAGGACAGACTCAGCACATTCCGCCTGCAAGCAAACAGAGGGAGAGTCAGTCCCCATCGATCTCAGGGACACATCACAGGATCACTGGGAAGTCAAGAATGGAATGGATTCTGACTCCTGGGGCAGCCAAACTGGAGTTCAGCCCAGCAAGGCCTTGGGCAAAGTAAGTAACCTCTAAGCCTCTGTTTCTTCATCTGTGAAATGGGTACTGCAGGACCTCAGCAGATTCTTCTTCAGTGCCTAAACCCAAACCAAGCCGCTGAGTTGACACATGCAAGCAAGATCTTTTGTTCACAGGTGGGTTGCTAGCATGCAGGAAGGCACCTGGCACACAGCAGGGGCTCAGTTACCATCTGCTGAATGAATGAAAGAATGCAGATGAAATGAACAGCAAATGTGAGTACCACTCTGGGCCAGTCAATGAGATGGTCTCACTAAGGAGCCTGAAAAGTGTCTGGCTGGTAGCTTGAGTTAGAGGCTTGAGCCCACCCAGAGGTGCCTCGGAATAAAGGCCTGGTGATCTACTTCAAAAAAGTCAGCCACCAAAAGCCCTATGGAGCACAGTTTGTACTCTGACATGCATGGAGTTGTCATGACTCCGAAGTGACTCAACAGGGACTGGTTTTAAGGAGCCTTAAGCAGGGGCAGCTCTCTGAACCTTCTTCGCTGGTCACAGTAATACTTGAGGATCCATCTGGGCATGGAGGATGGGGGTTGCTCAGGATACTGTCAGCGGTCACAACAAAAATGGCTACCTACTGCCAGCACACTAAGGACTTTCCAGTGTATGTCAGCTGATCCAAGGAGTAGAGGTTATTCACTCCATTTTACAGGGGAGGAAGACTGAGGCTGAGAGGGTCAGCTCGCCCACAGTCACACAGCCAGTCAAGCCCGCCTGACTCCAAGGCCAGCAGTGCCCTCTCCATGCCACACTAAAGCACACATTTACAAATAAAATTAAGTTTTCTAAAAAGAGAGTTCTCTTAGCCCTCTGCTATGGCCAGGTCACCTGCAGACCAGGGGTCGGGGGCATCCCTGTGAACCTGGATGCCAACCAGGCACATCTTGCTGGGGCCCTACCAAGCATGAGAATCTGGAGGCTGCAGCAGCCTCAGAACAGCAGCAAGTTCCCATTTAGCTGCTGGCCCCAGGCCTCCAATGAGCCCCAAGGCATGATGGGTGGTCAGAGAGCCCACAGCCGCCCTGAATGAGCAGAGTGACAAGAACAGCACCTTCCCTAGTAGCTAAGTGCTCCCCCACTAAGCTCCCAGAAGCCTTCTCTGCTGTTTCCTCCAACAATAACCAGAGAAGACGCCTGTCTTCCAGACCGCCCTCTCCCTCCCAAGGAAACCCACAGTCTGCAGAAATGCCCATCCTGCCCATCGGAGTCTGCACTGAAGGATATGGTACAGAGAAGGTGCTCAGTTAATGCTAGGAGAAGCCCACCTGTGAGCTGGGGAAACTGGTGGAGACGCTTAAGCCCCTAGAGCCCTGTTTCTAACCCCACCTGGAGCCACTGACTGTGACATCTCTCTGCTCTCTTCTAGCACCTCTGCTAGGCAGACACGCGGTGCCCCTGCTGGCAGGGGTGCGGGAGGCAGTGATGCAATGGCCTATGCCGGACACGTAACTACAGCTGTCCCACCAGCAGACACTGAGTCATACCCTTGCTCCCCTCTCTGTTGGCAGTGGTCCCTTTGTAGGGGTTCATGGTGCCACCCAGGAATGTCTTAGTGCATTTTTCTGGACTCAGTGATTCCACTTTTAAGACTCTTGTACACATGGCCAAAGGCACGGCATCTGCCCAAAGCCATTCGTCTGGGCACTGTCTGTGAGAGCAGCAGCTTGGAAACAAGCCAAATGTCCTCCTGAGAAGCCTCCTCTTCTAAGGCTACCTAAGGGGCACAGAATGAGGGGAAGAGACACACATGTGTGCCTGACTCTGCAGAATTGTAGCCATGGTGGCAGAGCAGTTAAGAGCTCAGCTGCTAACCACAAGGCTGGTAGTTCAAATCTACCAACCGCTCCTTACAAACTCTATGGGCAGTTCTACTCTGTCCGAGAGAGTCACATGAGTTAGAATCACCTTGATGGCAATGGGTTTGGTTTCTGGCTATGCAGACTACTTCTGGCAGGACACACAGGCTGGGTAAAGTGGCTGCCTCAAGCGAGGGGAAACGGTGGCAGGGATGTGGGAGTGGGGCTCGTTTTTTTTTCCTATTTCAACTTTTTAATGAAATGTATTTTAATGTTTAAGTGTTTAAAAACTTGTTTAATGGGCCCTGTACACATCCTGGGAATTGAAGGAACACATCTGGATTGGGGTTGTCAGAAGAGAGCTCGACATAGGTGCACTGGAGGCTGGGGAGCGTCAGGTAAGACAGGCCCGAGTCAGAATCCCCGTCAAGACCCTCTACAAGGTTCTCCTCCTGTGCTCACCCCGAAGTGACCAGAATCCCAGGGGCACAGGGGAGTGCTCAGCAAACCACAAAGTACTGTGCCTGAGGAGCCTCCTAATCACCCCAGCAGGATAAGCTGTTACCCCAAATCAATCCCACCTCCCCTGCACCACCACCACCCTGGTCCAGGCCCCCCTGTGCTCCCCAGGACTATCGCAACAGTCTCCTGATTGGCCTTCCTGCCTCCCCCATTGCTCCTTACAGTCTGTTCCTCCTCTGCTCAACACCCCTCCATGGCTCCCACTTCCTGATCTATAAGGCCCCTTCAGATCCACCCCATTCCTGTCACCTCCCTGATCAAACTAAACCTGCTGCCATTGAGTTGGGTCCAACTCACAGAGACCCTACAGGTCAGAGTAGAAATGCCCCATAGTTTCCAAGGAGTGCCTGGTGGATTTGAACTGCTGACCTTTTGCTTAGCAGCAAAAGCCATGGCACTCACCCACTACGCCACCACGGTTTCCACCTCCCTGATACGGTGACATTATCCAGAGCCAGGCACTTCAGCAATGCCAGGACAGCAGGGGTTAACTGGGATTGTCCTGGGCAAGCAGGATGAGCGTGCACCCCATCTCTAACCTTGTCTCCTGTGCTGTCCCCTTTATTTCCTCCTTCAGCCACATTGTTGTTGCTGGTTAAATACTGCTGAGTTTGGTTCGACTCACAGTGACCCTACAGGACTGAGTAAAACTGTCCCACAAAGTTTCCAAGGAAGGGCTGGCAGCTTTTGGTAAGCAGCCAAGCTCTTAATGACTGTACCACCCAAGTTCCTTCAGCCACACTGGCCTCTGGCATTGTCTCTGAATAGGCTGTATAAATTCCTGCCTCAGGCCCTTTGCACTGGTTGTTTTCTCAGCCACACATCTCATGGTTCACTCACTCCGTTCCTTTAGATCTCTACTCACATGCCACCTTCATAGAGCATGTCAGCAGCATGTAAAAAGCATCCCTGGTTACTCGTCTCCCCTGGTCCTGGCTTTATTTTTCTTTATAACACTTTTCACCACTAGACTTACAAGTTATTTGTGTATCTGCTTAATGTCACATCAGCTCCATAGTGGCAGAGCCTATGTCTGTCTTATTCATTGCTGGATCCCAGAACAGCATCTGGCACACAGTAGTTGCTTGATAAACAGCTGAGTGGCCTAATTATACCCATTTGGGTGATGAAGAAACTGAGGCTCAGGACTTCACCTGAATTCACCTAGATAAAAATCAACCCTGAAGCACGATTCCTTTGTCCTCATACCACCCTAGAGACCAGCCACCCCACGTGCTAGTCCAGTGCTGTCTTTCTCAATGGCCACAGCACCCCAGGCATCCTTGCACCCCTCATAAAAGATAAGCAAGACCGAGAGGTGCGCTGCATTCTTGTCCAGGAATAGTAATGATTCACTGCAGGGCAGGATCCAAAAAAGAACTGCCTGGACGTCTGTTTTGAGCCGCCTGCCCTGCTGCCGTCCAGCCAGCACTCAGATGTAAATACGTCCTCCGAGTGGGCCAAATCGTTTCCTTTTGACTGTGGTCCAGCCATTTATTGGCAACAACTCTCCCCTGGAGACCAGCAGAGGCAACAATTATAAAAGCGCCGGTCCGCGCGCCGGAGCACGGAGCTGCCGCCCCATCCAACAGCTGCAGGGGAAGACCAGCTATGCAGGGCTTGTTTGCAAATATGACTCATTTCTCTCGTTCTAATAAAGTCTAATGATACACGCTGAGCCCCCAGGGGCTTCACGGGAGCCAGGCAGGAAGGACGGCTCCGGCCTGAGGAAGGGCATGTGGCCAGGGCTAGTCCCGTCCATCCTTGGGAGTCTGTGGGGAAGCGGGGTCCTTTGGACAGTGACAATCCCAGACAGCAGGGACTGGAGAGAAGGACTAGGGGGAGAGGGGGCAGTACTGTGCTTCCTCATCACAGAGCAACTCAGGGATTAATTACAATGCCAGCGTGAAATGACAGACTCCAGGGCCCAGTGGTTCCTCATGGGGACCAGGAGAAGGATGTCTCATCTACTCCTGCTGAGAATGGTGGTTCAGCACTGCAGACGGAGTTGGGGTCCAGGCCAAGAGAAGACCTCCTGGTCACCTGGCAGTGGGCTCACCCCAACAGCACAATGTTACCTGCAACTAGGCCCTCAGGCCTTGAGGTCCTCCCTGGGCTCAAAGCTGGTGGGGGGACGGGAGAACAGAGACAATGCTGACTGAATTTCGGGGCCAGTGTGGGAAGTCAGGACTGGGAATGCAGCTTTGGGCAAACCACTCGACCTCTCTGGGTCTTGGTGCCCTTTTAAACAGTGTCTGAATGCCCTGACCCAAGCCCTAGATTCTCTGAGCTCATTAATCCTCTTGCAAAGATGTGAGGGGCTGGGGCCACACTGGGTCCCACTAAGAGAGGAGGAAGCAGAGGTCTACAAGGAAGACAGGTTACCAAAAGAATGTAGCTCAGTGGTGTGGGAGCCAGGACAGATAGTTGGGTCTCCCTTCTCTGAGAATGTGGAATATTACCCACTACGGCTCCACCGTCTCCTCTCTGTAAAACTGGAATGGGGCAGAGGGGGCCAGCAGGGATGGTGACAAAGCAGCAGCCAGTTAGGAGTCCCAGCTCCAATCCTGACTTGTTTTCACTTATGCCCAGTGAAACCCTCTGAGCTCCACTCGTCAACATTTGCCAAAGGTGAGGTCAGGCCAGGGATCTAAAAACCTGGGGCAGGTAGACGAAAGGAAAGGAAGCATTGGTTGTAGCTGGGTGGGCAGGAGCAGGGCAATGGAGACCAGCTGTGAAGAGCGACACCACTGCTCTGTGGCCAGCTAGGGCTCCAGCCAGGGAAGCTGCGACAGTGTCTGGGTAGCCCTGTCCAACGGAGACCCTGAGGTATAGTCACAGGAGAGCTACGGGCTGTTTGCAGGGGATGTCATCTAAGGTAAGGTTCACATCAAAGAGAACCCAGACTCACTGACAGCTGGGCCCCCTGAGGCCCTGTACACAGTCGGTGCTCAATACATGATCCAGCCTCATTCCCCTATGTATTCCCTGAGCAACATCCACAGAAACATAAATTCAGTTATGTCACTTTGTTCTCACATGCCTTTCAGATTTCCTTCTCTTTTAGAACAAAGTTCCACCTTACCAGCCTAACCTTCTAGGCCTTCCTTTATCACCAGGCCTCATCTTTTTTCCCTGGCTCCACCTCCTGTCACTGTTCCTTGAGTCCTACCTCTGGTCAAACCATATTTGCTAGTTCCAAATACTCACATGCTCTGAGAATGCCGTGAGCTCCTTCTTTCTGTCCTCACCTTTTTGCATAATGTGAGCTCCTACTCATCCCTCAAAGCCCAGTTTACACAGCCCCTCCATTTGCAGGTGGAGAAACAAGGCCAGAGAAAGGTGATGACCTGCTGCTCCAGGACGCAGAGTCTGGTGGATGCAGACATGAAACTAACCAGAATGAGCACTAGGTGAGCTCCTGTGCCAGACACTGCATCTAAACCCCCTAACAAATCCTTTCTGACAGGGTGAGATCACAGTGTGCAGACAACCATGAGAGGGTTCTGGGATGGGAAATGACGGGTCCAGACTCAACTTAGAGTGTCTCTGCAAAGACTCATGGGGTGGCACAAATGGTTAAAGCTCAGCTGCTAACCAAAACGTCAGCGGTTTGAGTCCACCAAGGGTGCCTCAGAAGAAAGGTCTGGTGACCCTATGGAGTGCAAGAGTCACTGTGAGTTAGAGTCAAACCCAGAGCAAGTGACGATAGAGGTGGCCACGATTAAATAAAAAGTCAAGCAAGTTCCCAGCTCCATGCTCTTGGTGGTCAGTAGTTACTTCACGTTCTTTTTCCACCTCAGTGCTCCACACATGGAAAACAGCAGGACCCTGAAGGCGGGAGGCCACCCTCCCCTGGTCAGCTCACCCCAAGGGGCCTAGCTCAGCACTGGAATGCGCTGTTCGCCATCTCCTGGCCCCAGTTCTGGCCCCAGACTCCCCACTCCCACAGGCTGCAGGCCTGGGTCTTTCTCTAAGTTTCCTGCCCAGGCTCCTTCTTGGTGGAACCTGGCCCTCCCAGAGTTCTGCAAAGACGGCAAGTTATTTTGTGAGTAGTTAGGTGGTCTTGTGTGGCTTTGCTAGATCCCAGGAGTGTGCAGGGCACGAAGGCCAGACAGGAGGGAGGCCAGAGTCAGCCAGGCAGGCGGCCAGGGCACTGTGGACAGAGCAGATCCATCTGGATCGTGGAAGGGCCTTGGGAAGGTGCCCATGCAACCAGGAAATTCCCAAAGATAAACAACCGTCTCAGAGTCTTCCGTGCCAGAAAAGGAGATGGGGAGCTCAGATGAAGATTGTGGAGGCACGGACCCCAGAATCGCCTGGGAGGCCCCAAGGTGAGGCTGTGTCAGGAGAAACAGAGGCAAGGCCTGGGCACTCCAAGAACCCCGTCCCCCACATAATCACCTTCCCGAAGACCACTCTGGCCTGAATGGCAGGGGAGGTGAACAAAGCCACAAAGAAGGCCTGAGTGCAAGACGCAGAGGGCCTCACAAGCACCGAAGGCGAGACAGTTCTCAGTGCCAGGTGTCAACAGCATCCCTGGCCACTGGGATACTTCCACGTATTTACCAAGGCTCCTGGGGGCAGTTTTAACCCCTGTGAGGACACTAAATAATGAGTCTCCACCATGTATCATATGCATGCAAAAGCTGGACAGTGAATAAAGATGACAGAAGAAGAGATGCCTTTGAATTGTGATGTTGGAGAATACTGAATGTGCCACGGACCACCAAAAGAACAAACAGATCTGTTCTGGAAGAAGTCCAACCAGAGTGCTCCTTGGAAGCAAAGATGGTGAGACTGCATCTGACATACTCCGGACATGCTGTCAGGAGGGATCAGTCCCCGGAGAAGGACATCACGCTAGGTAGACCAGAGGGTCAGAGAAAACAAAGGAGACCCTTGATGAGATGGGTTGATATACTGGCTACAGCAATAGGCTTGGGCATAAAAACAACGGTGGGCATGGTGCAAGATCAGGTGGCGTTTCATTCTGTTGTGCGTGGGCTTGCTATAAGTTGGAAGTGACTCAGTGGCACCTAACAACAACAGCCAGGCTTTAGCAGTCCCTCAGTGATGCAAAGTCTCACCACGCTCGGCTGGTAACTAAGTCCACCCAGCGGCGCTTCAGCCACTGAGTACCCCACGGAGTGTGGCTCCACTCTGGCATGTACGGGGTCACCACGCAGTGGAACAGACTCAACCACAACTGGTTACCAGAATCTAAGGGCTGGCCACACACCATCTGGTTCACTTGGGCCCGCCCCATGGCCCTGGGAAGGCAGTGCTGTGAAACCCCACTTACAGGCAAGGACTCTGAGGCCCAGAGCAGAGAAGACACAAGCTCAGAACAGAAGAGGCAGGGTGAGGTTGGACTCCGGGGGCTCAAGTCTGTGACCAAGCTAAGGAGGCCCTGGCAGCCACTCGCGGAGCCAAGTCTGTTGGAGCCAGTGTGCTGGGTGGGTCAGGCCTTGGTTTTGTCAGGCGTGTGCCAAGAACACCACAGAAAGGACAGGGCTGTGGCCTCGGGCCCCATTCAAGTGAGAAGAATGAAATGCCAGTCTTTCTTTGTCCAGGCCTCCCTAGGCTCCAGGCTCGTGTAAACTCAGATTGTCAAGAGGGTGGGGAGCTGAGGGGGCAAGGAATGTGCTTTTCATGTCCTCTTTGTTTGCAAGTGGAAAACATACACACACAAAGAGCCCCAGGGACCCATGGGCATACTCTGAATGCCCGCATGGCATAAAAGGGCTAGGAGCCATCCAAATAACGGATCCACACCCAAAGGAGGGCAGATGACCCTTTGTCTACGACTTCCTAGCCCCAGCCCAAAGCGTGACTGAGACCAGTCTGCTGGGCATCTCTTTCTTCTCTGACCCTATTTCCCCAGGGGGGCTCTAAGGAGAGGTCTGGTGTTGTCACTAGTTGCTGTCCAGTCCGCCCTAGAGTCACAACAACCCCATGCACCATGGGATCAAATCACTGTGAATCATGGGGTTTATATCAGCTGATTTTCAGAAATGGATTCCCAAACCTCTCTTCCTGGACCATCTTGGCCTGGAAGCTGAAACCTATTCGGCAGCACAGCACTGTATCAGTCTCTGCCAACAGACAGGTAGGTGGAGGCTGTGCATGAGATGGGTGCACTGGCTGGGAATCGAACCTAGATCTCTCACATGGAAGGTGCAACTTCTACCACCGAACCACCACTGTCCCCAAGAGGTGGGCAAACATCTTGCAAACAGCAAACGGACACCCAAAAGACAGGTGGTAACTAAGGGCCACCTCTTTTATGTTGAAATCCTAATTTCATAGTTATGGGTGTGATCCTATTTGCAAATAGAGTTTTCTTTGTTACACCAATGAGGCCGGTATCAGTATAGGGTGTGCCCTAACACCAGGGAGGACATGCTATCTGCTGATGGAGGAGGGAGACAATCTACAAACAAGGGACTCCACAGATGGCCTGCTACTAAAAGCTAACAGACAGGAACAGCTTTCCCGTGGAAAGCTACAGTGGGAATTCTAGCCTCCTGCATTATGAGAAAACAAACTTCTGTTCATTTTTGTTACAGCAGCATTAGTTCACCTATCCGAGTAGCTGTGAGTCTTTTTTTGGCAGATGCATTATTAACAAAAAAGATGCAAGCAGAGTCTTGAAAAGTACATGTGTATTGAGACTTTCTTATATTCTATTCTTGGAATGCTGGGCTACCTGTGAGCAGACCCAGGCTAGCCTGCTGGGTAGAGAGACCTCTTGCACCAGCTGCTCCTAGAGCCCCAGAACAGAGCCAGCCAGTCCCCTGAAGAACTACCCTGATGACCTAGAGCTAATGGTTGACACACAAGGGAAACCCATCAAGACCAGGAGAACTGCCCAGCTGAGCTAGTCTGAACTGCCAGCCAGCAGGACCATGAACGAAATAACTGGTTGTTGTTTAATGTCGTAAGATTGGGGATGATAATTACACAGTAAACACTGACATATGCAAGTTTTTCACTCTATCTACTCACTCTCTCACCTGAAGAACTACTACAACTTCATATAAGCATTTTTTACTGCGCAGTAACAAGTCTGATGCACTATTTCTTTTCTAAAATGCATTAATAGATTTTTCTAAAATACACTAAGAAGACTGTCTCATTCTCAGACAGCACGTTTCATCTCAAGTAACTGCAAGTACGTATGGGAAACCATCCTCACAGTGATCCCATGGATCCATCCCCCTCACGTTGCAATTAAAGAAGCCAAGGCTCAGGAACGGGGAAAGACCTGCCTAAAGTCAAACGGCCAAGAGATGGCAGAAATGGAATTTGATTCCAGGCCTGCCTGACGCCGAGGGCAAGGAAGGATCTCTAGAGCTGTGCCTCCTTCCCTAAAAAGGACAGCCACTTGTACATTCCTGGGGAGAAGATGAGAACGGAGATTGCCCTCCGTGCCTTTACACCACACCCTCTTCCCCTCCCTCCACAAAGCCAGCCTTACTCCCAGAACTCGATGACAGGAGAGGTGTAGTTGGTGGTGTTGGTGGGGCCAGAGGACATCCACACGCTCTTGTTCTTGCGCAGAGTGTCCTCCATGCAGTGGGGTGTGTTCCAGGTGTGGTTGCAGTGTGCCCAGGGCAGATCCGTCTGGAAGGAGTGGAACAGGTAGTACATGGCCCAGGCCAGGATGACGATGTAGTACACATTCAGCAGGGACACGATGACGATGGAGGCATAGCCAATGCCTATAGTGTGGGCAAGGAAGACAAGCATCAGGAGTGAGGCCAGACCCACTATGGCCACATCCTCAGCTAGAGAGAGCCACAGTATCCTCAGGGACCGGGGGCCAGAAGAGGCCCTTCAATGGTCACCAGCCAATTATGTGTGGGATGAATGGATTACTGGGTGAATGGCTAGGTGTCAGAATGAATGGCTACATAGATGGGATGGTTGGATAAATCAAAAAACGGATGGCAGAAGGGATAAACGGTTGGTGTTATGGATTGAATTACGTTCCCCTAAAATATGTGTTGTAAATCCTAACCTCCAAGTTCATTTGGGGAACAGGTTATCTTTGTTACATTACTGAGGCAGGATCAGTATAGGGTGTATCTTGATTCCACTGCTTTTGAAATATAAAATAGATTAACTGCAAGTTAGAAGCCAAGACACATGTGATATCCAAGTAACCAGGAAGCAGAAGCTGATTTCACAAGGACTTTCCTTCAAAGCCAACAGAGAGGGAATGACTTCCCCTAGAGCCAGTGCTTTGAATTTGGACTTCTAGCCTCCTAAAGTGTGAGACAATGTACGTCTGTTTGTTAAAGCCACCCATTTGTAGTACTTCTGTTATAACAGCATTAGATTAATAAGGCAGATGGTTAGATGGATAAATGGTTGGTTGGTTGGTCAAATGGATGGATGGTTAAATAAATGGACAAACCAATGACTGGTTGGCTGGCTGGCTGGCTGGTTAGATGGATGGATAGGTAGATGAATGAATAAATGTTGGATTGATGGATAAACACTGAATCTATTGGATGGCTATATGGATAGTGTTTGGTTGGGACGCTGAGTGGATTAATCAATGAATAAATAATGAGTGAACAGATAGATAGAAACCCTGGTGGCATAGTGGTTAAGTGCTACGGCTGCTAACCAAAAGGCTGGCAGTTCAAATATACCAGGTGCTCCTTGGAAACTCTATAGGGCAGTTCTACTCTCCCCTATAGGATTGCTATGACTCAGAATTGACTAGACAGCAGTGGATTTAGTTTTTGGGTCTGGGTAGACACATGGATGGATGGTTGCATGGATGGACGGTCTAATTACTGAAAGATCTAATGCAAGAAAGATTCAGTGGATGGCTATATAGATAGATACATATGGATGGCTGAATGAACAGACTCATATATATTCTCATTCCTGCCAATTATAACCATAACTGACTACTTTGAGTGTAAATGTTATAATGATTAATACCAAACAAACCAAACCAAGTGCCATGGAGTCGATTCTGACTCATAGTGACCCTACAGGATAGAGTAGAAGTACCCCGCAGAGTTTCTAAGGAGCGCCTGGCAGATTTGAACTGCCAACCTTTTGGTTAGCAGACACAGCACTTAACCCACTACGCTACCAGAGTTTCCATAATGATTAACAGCTACCATTAGTTTGGTGCTTATTCTGTGTACACAGCATTTTTACACGGCTATGTTGTCTTGTCTGAAGCATGTTATTTCCATGTTTTAGATGGGGATATGCAGGCACAATGAAGCTCAGTGATTTTCCTAAAGCTCCAAAGCTCACAGGAGGAGGAAGGTGGACTTGAATCCAGACATAAAGGCTCCTAACCCTGTGTACTGATCTATCCTTCAACAGTCCCACAAGAGGGAACAGCTAGTCCTCGGTGAGAAGCTACCACGCGCCAGCCACATGCCCTGTCTCCTTCCCCTGACTAGGATTGGCAGCGGCACCAGCAGCACAGGCATAACATATTGTTTGCTAAGCGATTTCACGAGGATTTGGTGTGCCTAGCAAACAGCAGGTGCTCAGTAAAAACTCGCTCAACCAACGAACACCAGGTCCTCAGTGGCCTTGGTCCCATACTCACCAGTGAACAAGGGGCAGATCTTTTCCCAGCAGGTGATGCCCCCTTGGGAAGTGTACTGGCCAATGACCACCTCCAGGAAAAACACAGGCAGGCCGCCACCAAACAGGAAAATAAAATATGGTATGAGAAACGCACCTGCAGAGAAAGCAGAGTGGGGTGAGGTTGGTCAGGCTGAGGCTGTCATGAGGCCGATGCATCTAGAAGGTGCTTGCTCCCAAGAGCCCCCAAGCCAGGACAGTCAGAGAGAATGAATGAGTGATGTGAAGAATATGAGCTTGAGAATCCTGCCGGCCATGCCCACCTGGGTGGCTGGCATCCTGTATGCAGTGTGCCAGTGACTTCTCGATTATGCTAGGGCCTCTGAGCTTTTGCTTAAGCTGAACCTGCCTGCCTTCTTGTGTCCACTCATCCAAGTACTTCTCAGCCTTTGAGACTAAGCTTCAAAGTGATTTCTTTGCTGAAGTTTTCACCTACCTTTCCCTAGGGCTGTCTAGGGCAGAAAGCTGAGAAGAGCTACCTGGAACAGTGCACAGTTAAGAAGCAGGAGGTGAGCGTCTCCAGCCATGAGATGGGAGTCAGCAGAGAAAGGAGGGGCAAAGAACCTGGGGGGAGCTCCTGCCTGGCATCCACCCACGGTTCCAGAGGGCCCAGGAGCCCTTTAAAGCTGTACGACCTGGGTCTATGTGTTTGTGCTTTGTTCTGGGGAGCAGTGAGGGCATGTAGAGTCTCAAAGGACACACAAAGGGCTAAGAACCAGGCTTTAGTGCAGACTTTCCCCAGCATGGTGGCACATGGCGTACCTGCCGCCAACTGAGGGGCACGTGGGGCTGGCATCTGGCAGTGATGTGAGGGAAAGCAGGCCCACTCAGTATATTAGCAAGCATGAATCTAGTCAGTAACGCCTGTCTCTAACACCACTAACAGATGTGTTAAAGATGGAGAGGGTTCTAGCTCAGCAAGCCAACACACACACACACACACACACACACACACACACACAAAATCCCAAGCCAATCAATCAAGCAATCAGAGACCTCATATTAAAAAACAAAAAAACTCTGCACAGCATATTTGTGTTTTTGGGTATCTTTCGAAAACCATGGTGGCATAGTGGTTAAGTGCTAAATCTGCTAACCAAAAGGTCAGCAGTTCAAATCCACCAGGCACTCCCTGGAAACTCTATGGGGCAGTTTTACTCTGACCTATAGGGGTGCTGTCAATCAGAATCGACTTGATGGCATGGCCAACAACAGTGGCTTTCTACTTACTGGGGAAAACAAAACTTGCTTTTAGTCTACATTTGTTTTAGTTAGAAAGCCCACTGCCATCAGGTTGATTCTGACCCATAGCAGACCTATAGGACAGAGCAGAACTACCCCCATAGAGTTTCTACGGGGTGACTGCTGGATTCAAATTAGCTCACCTTTCAGTTGGCACCAAAGCTTCTTAACCACTGTGCCATCTGGGCTCCTGTGTTAGAAGCAAAAGCAAATGTCAATAAAGGCATCAAGCAAGGGCCTGTCAGGAGGCATGTGGACAAGGGGAACTGTAAAGGGGGTGTCTGCAGCTTGGTAAACAGACCTGTCCCTGTCCCACTTCTTCAGAGATGGCAAACTGACAGATCATACAGGGAGAAGGACCTACTGAAGGTCACACGGAACATCACTGAGTCCACCTGTCACAGAGCTGAGGTAGGAAGGGGTCCGGGCAAGGACCAAAGGCTAGAAAGCAAACCCCTGTCCTCGAGTCAATTCCAGGGTGGTCACACTCATGTCCCCCGCATCCTCTGCCCTCCCATGGCCTGACCCAGTTACCTCCACCATTTTTGTAGCAGAGGTATGGGAAACGCCAGACGTTGCCCAAGCCGATGAAGCCGCCAGCCACAGAGAGCACGAAGTCAATCTTGCTGGACCACTTCTCCCGCTGTGGGTGCTTGCCTTCCGCCTCATCTTCAGGCCGTGTGCCTGGACTCTTCCCCGGTGACGGCTTCAGGATGTCCTTGTGGAAATCTTTCAGGCACTGCAGCTTCTCCTTGGTGGCCATCTCCTCCCTTTCTGTAGAGATAAAACCAAATCCAGCACACATCAGTTGACAAGCCATAACCACTTCTTCCTTTTCACCCATGGGCTGGCTGTGACCTGTGTGGGCTCTGGCAGGGGACCCAGCTAACCCTGACTGCCCACTACTCTGACCTGGGAGTTATTCAGATGCCCTGAGTTCAAGAATCTCATGATTCAGACTGGAGACAATGGGGATGCTTGGGACCCACAGAATTGACAGGCTCCGTTCCCTGGGCTCCCCAGAAGCACTGGAGATGCTGAGGGTTATACTTCAGCTTGCATTCACTGGCCGATAAGGGATCTAAAACCATCTAGATGAGACCAAATGGGCAACAATTACTTTAACACCAAGAGGAGACTGTAAAGGAGCAGGGAAACCAGATTAACGGAAACAGAACAACCAGAATGGAAATCAGCATTTCATACACCGTGAAGAATGGAACCAACGTCACTGAACAACCAGTGCAGAAACTGTTAAACAGAACCCAAACTGCTGTGCACACCTCCACTGAAAGCACAATAATAGCTAAAAACAGGGGAGAGGGGTAAGGGATCCATCTGTCTCCATGAAGTTTATGCCAAAGGATTAGCCACCCCTCCACCCATTCCCTGCCTGGCTCTGAGTCTCCAGTAGCTGATCCCATGATGGCACCCCCCTGCCACCCCCAGGCTTTATGCCCTTGGTTCCCTCTTGGGTTCAGCCAAGGTGTGGCCCGAGAAATCACAGAGTGAAAAACACAAACCAAATCAACTGCCATTGAGTTGATTCCAACTCACAGCAACCCTACAGGACTGAGTGTAACCACCCCATAGTCTCCAAGGCTGTAATCTTTACAGAAGCAGATGCCACACCTTTCTCCCTCAGAGAGGCTGGTGGCATCCACCTGCTGAATATTTGTTTCACTGCTGAACTCTTCTTAACCACTGTGCCACCCGGGATCCTTTGCAGAGTGACCCACTTACTGCCGTCGAGCTGATTCTGACTCATTGCAACCCTACAGGTTGGAATAGAACTGCCCCATAGTTTCCAAGGAGTGCCTGGCAAATTTGAACTGCCAACCTTTTGGTTAACAGGCGTAGCACTTAATCACTATACCACCAGGGTTTGCACTGGAGAGCAGCAGAGGAGGGGTGTTGCTCCTCTATCTCCCCCTGTGGTGTCACATGTTTCTGGTGGTAGGTTTGACCCCTTGGGACCACAGCCCTGTTGGTGGCCCCTCCATGGCCCCAGACTTCTTTCTAGATTCTGTTATAAGCTCCCTCCACTGAACCTTTGGGCCTCCAGGTACTAAGAGCTCTCACCACTGCCAGGCTCTGTGTGCTACATCTCCCCCCGTCTACTGGCTCACCTTAACCCTGTCCAGGGAAGTTTCTGGGACCATCTGGTCAAGACCGAGGGATCCAGCAACCAAGTCTCTAAGTCTCCAGTTGCTGCTCACAGTCACCTCTACCCTCTTCCAACTGGGACATCACCTTATAGGGGGTCTGCCACCAGTCCAGGCACAGCTGCCTCTTTCTGTGCTTTCTCGGGTCCCTGAGTCTACACCTTCCCTGGCAGCTTGACCCTGACGACCACAGTCTCTTCTGGGAGCAGGGGACCAGCCCGGAGGGAGAGGACACAGGACAAGGCTGGGTCCCTGCCTTTCAGGGTTTACCACAAAATGGCAGAGAGCCACAGGAGGAGACAGACGAGCCGAGCAAGAGCAGAGCCAGCGTGGCTATTCACTTCTCTCTGGGCTTCAGTTTCTCCACTCACAAAAAGAAAGGAGAGACGGCAACAGTGGCTGGCCCATAGCCAAGCAGCCTGGGGCGCAACTTATTTGTCTGTGTGATCCCAACTGCTGGCTGACACTGACACGACAGGAGACTTGAGAGTTCTCTTAAAACACTGGAGGGTCTGGCAACCCCAGGCTTCGACTTCCGCAGGGCAACCAGCAGGTAAAGCTGATATAAGGTCACCCTTCAAGTCGAGAGCCTCCAGCCAGTCCAGCCACGTGATGGAATCAGGGTTCCAGGTGGCATCGGGTTTTTCTCTTTTCTTACCTTTCATCAGAGCACTTATCCAAAAAGACCAACTAAACCCACTGCCATTGAGTTGATTTCAACTCACTGCCACCCTAAAGGACAGAGTAGAACCTTTCCATAGGGCTTCCAAGGAGCAGCTCGTGAATTTGAACTGCCGACCTTTCGGTCAACAGCCACTGCACTTAACCACTACACCCCTGGGTCGGCCAAATTCCAATCCTAGTGTAGGTCCTGACTGCGGGCCTCCCATCCCTTGTTGCTCAGTGTAGGGAAGGTATTCCAATGTCAGCTCCCATGGGGTCAGGTGGGGGCCAGGCAGGGCCAGACAGCTGCTACGTGAGGAGTCAGGGTACGTGGAGGGACACAGGGCCAGTTCTGTGGCCAGGTCTGTACCGGGCTGTACTAATGAGCTGAGACTGCGGCATGCAGAAACTCATTTCCCCCACACCTCCTTCCTCTCCTGGGCTGGGGTGGGGTCTGCTGATTGTTTAACTATCTGGCTGCAAGCAGAACAAGAAAAGGTTTCCTGAAGAGACCAGCCACTCACTGAGACTGAGACCTTGCTGGTCTCCTGGAGTGTCGACGCGCGCCTCTGTGGCGGCCCTCGGGTTGACACCCGGCATGCCCTTCCCTGCCTCGCTCCCTCGGGGCGAGGCTTGGGCCTGGCCAGCGACTCCAGCAAAAATAGCCCAAGCGGTGTGTGCATTGTTCCACGGCTGCTGTGCGCCTGATGGTTATCTGATGGCCCATTGTGGCCCGCTCCACACAGCATAATTGGAGGATGTAGGACTCAACTCCCTCCTCTTGAGGTTGTTCAGGGGATGACCCCCAAGGCCTCCACTCTCCAAAGGGCTGGTTCCTCCCTGTAAGGAGTCTGCTGGGATCACAAACTGGCAGGGGCTTCGCAAGCTCAGCCAGGCCTTCAGATTTACAGGGGACAGCGGTTGTGGCATCAGCTTCTCGCATTCCCAGCGAGGAGGTCCCAACCTCGTGACCTCACAGTAGGTCTTCCCACTGGAGCTGGGTTGACTTCCCTGCAGCGACCTGGAGAACCCTGGCTCTGCCCTCTAGACCGCGCAGGCCCACCTGCAAAACTGACAGAGAATGTTCTAGTAACCTGAGAGACAACAACTGCAGTTCCTTGAGACTGCTTTGCTTCAGGCTCTGGTTTCTTAAAAAAGGATTTCTCCAGCTTCTACCACACTGGGCACCTCTTCTGGCTGGACTCTGTTTGGAGGTGCGGGGCAGAGGCCTATCCTTCCTGCCTGGTGGTGTGGAGGTTTCCCCATGCCTTGTTCCCAGGGCACACTGTCGACGTGCTCTCACAGGCCTACCTGACCTGGGAGCAGGCCCAGCTGGCATTCCCTCTGCCTCCACCTAGGCATGCCTCTGGCTCCGTCACGGCCAGCTGCAAGTGGGGTCACTGCCCACAGCCTTGCCCTTGCCTAAATAAGGTCAGATGTGGTCAGACACAGATGCAGGTGGCCCCAGTGTCCTCCGGGGTATCTGACCAGACCTGTGTCTATAAAAGCCCATTTCAGTGAGACCCACAGAGGCTGCCTACCAAACATTCCTGGCAGCCACCCACATCTCTGTTACCATGGCAACCACCGTGCTCAGGGCGTCAGCCTTCATATGGGCATCTGCACAGCCTCCCTGTAGGTCTCCTTGCTGCCACCCTGCACAACCCTCCCACCCCCATCTATTTTAGACCTGGCAGCCGAAGGGAACTCATTACACCACACGTCAGGCCACAATGCCCTCCCAGCGCAAATCCTCCAGTCACACAACGCTCCTCACTCAAACCCCTACCGACTCTCAGGCCCCTTTTCTCTTGGGGACACTGGCCTTTAGTCCTTCCAGACCTCAGGGCCAGGTCATCTCTGATCATTCCTATTTGCTGCTGTGACCTCCACCTGCTCCAGGACCTATTAGGAACAGCCTGGCCCCTCCAGGAATTCAAGAGTGTGAGTCCTGGCCGAAAAGCTAAGCACTAATTCCTGGATGGGTGACCTCTGGTAAGTTTATCAACTTCTCTGGGCCTCAGTGCCCTCATCTATAAAATGGCTCTAACTGTGCCTATCTCACAGGGATGTTGCAAGGATTAAGTGGGGGGGTTGTTCAAGGAATGCACGAGAACAGCATTTGGTACATGGCAGATGCTTCCATGAATAACAGCATCTGGTGTCATAGCACAATGGTTACGTGCTATGGCTGCTAATCAAAAGGTCGTCAGTTTGAATCTACCTGGTGCTCCTTGGAAACTCTGTGGACCAGTTCTACCGCATCCTATAGCTACCGTTATGAGTTGGAATCAACTCAGTGGCAGCGGGTTTGGGTTTGGTTTTCAGTTTTGGTTGTTATTACTGCTACAATTATTAGCAAGCACTTGCTTGATCTTAGGATTGATAGATCCTTAGCTCTACTTAGATCAGAAAGGATAGACATACCAAGTGACACTCCTGAGGTCCCTTAGCTGGTTGTGGCGGTGACCAGGTGATGCGCCTAAGGCCTCAGCTTCTGCCGAACACTGTCCCTCTGCCCACCTGGTCAGACTTCACACACCACCTTCCCTGGAATGTCTCTGTCCACCTCTACTGAATTGCAAATGGTCCATTAGTTCTCACTCATCAACCACAGCAACTCACTGCCCCATGTACAGTAAGTGCTTGGAGACAAGTCCCTTCCATACACATCTGAGCAGCCTGCTTCCCTGCCATCCGCCAACTAGAGACGGAGCTGTTTTTCTTGGCACTAGGCCCAGGGTTATTTTGTAGCAGCTGAGATACATAATTCCCCATTTTAAGAGCTTCCTCTTTGGGTATTACAGCTACAAGGGATTAGAGTCAGCTCCAATAAAAAAAAAAAAAAAAGCTCTAGGGTGAAGCTCCCTCCTTGCCTTGCTGAAAACCCCTTGTCTGTGTTCCAGGATTTGCAACCTGAGCCAGCCATGCCTGAAGACCACCCTTTGCTGATCACCTGGTCAGTCTGGCAGGTTTAAAACTCAGTTCTGGGGACACCATGGGTTATAAGATGTTTTTTTGCTCCTCCTTTTTTAAAACTACCAGGTTTTGGAGTACTTCCTCTCTGCTGAGCTGTTTAAAAACACAATTTCCTATTCACTGCTCAAGCAACCTTATTAAGGAAGAGATTTTTAGTTCTGGTTTGCAGATGAGGAGACATTGAGGCTCCAGCAGAGAAGAGAGTGGCCTGCCTGAGGCTACACAGTTGGAAGGATGTCTAAGCCACAACTCCAAGACTGGTGTGCCTAATGCCTAAGGGAGAGAAGGAAGCTCAGAAAGGTTAGCAGGCATGGAAGCTGAAATCTCCAAGGGAAAAGACATGCAGACGGTTCAGAGTAAGGACAGAGCATGATGTGGCCCAGATATTCTGCCTGTTCTCTATGCCCTTCAACCCACTGATCATTGACAGCCCACCCAACAGCCGTTTGACCTTGAACTGAGTGGAGGGTGCTGCTGTGGCTGCTTCCACCACCACCTGTCACGCAGTCCAAGGCTTTTGGGAAACCAAATGTCACCTCTTTGTGCTGGATAAGCTGTCCAGAGACTCTGCGGTCCTCTACAAGGCTCATCAGCCTGCCTCACCCTCCCCTGCAGAAGCCGAACCTGCACAAGCAAACGAGGAGCACGAGACATGTCTCTTTCTCTGGCATAGCGTAAAAACGGCACACGGTCGTCATCAGATCTCTAACTTCACCAAAGGAGAAAGAATCAAAATCATCACCACCAAGGCTGACTCCTAGGAGGTAGAGGTCTGACATACCTCCTCTCTCTGCCATCCTTACCAGTTCTGATACCAACAGTCCCTTCCTAGGGCACTGCCCACCTCTCTGCTGCGTTTGATAATTTGTTGCAGTGGCCACACAGAAGGCACACACAATATTCATGATTGTGGGGTTTATTAGAGAAGTAACAGGTTATAATTCAGGATCAGGAATGTTTCAGGATACAGTTCTTTGATCAGGAAAGCTTCTCAGCTGTGACTGCTGGTAGGCCTCTTTCTGGTCCTCAGCTTCTCATCCCCTTGGCCTGGCCCCTGCCCTGCGTGGACATGTTACAAAGAGAGGGATGCCACTTTGTCAGGAAGCCTCCTGTCCAAGGTCAGTGGGTTTTTTTTTTTTTTATTTTTACTGAGTGCCAGGTCTGTGGTAAACATTTTGCACACATTTTCTTAGTTACCTCTATGCACACTATGCCATCCCATTTTGCTGATGAGGAAACCAAGGCACAGAGGGGCGAAATCTCTTGACTAGGGTCAAGACTAGGGTCTTGAAATCTCTTGACTAGGGTCACAGTGAGTAAACAGCCACTTGAGCTGTGATGGGCTTCCAGGCCTGTCCTGTCCCACGAAGTCCATATTCTCAACCCCCTGCTGTTTAGGTCACTTATTTCAGTGACTTCACAAAGTAAAATGGAGTTTGGCTTCTTTAAAAAAACTCAGCCCCAAGCCTCAGGTCAAACTGACAACTTAGGGAAGTGGGCAAACAGGGAAGTGAGGACCATGTGACAGAGACAGGAGGCCAGGCAGGGCCCCAAGGCAACAGAGACAAATAGGATGGGCAGTGAAGGCCTTTATGCTGATTAAACTGCACAGACTTAGGTAGAAAAAATGTCACTACAGACACCAGACTTCATCTAGCCAACAGGGGTGTCTCCAGACTTTCTGGTATATTTGAACAGATTCCTTCAAGTACTGTGCCAACAGATTGCAAGGTGAAGCACAGGCTCAGCGAGGAATGCTGGGATCATCTAGTCACGTCTGCAGAGCCATGCTAATTGGGCAGCATCCCTGGCCACAGTCAACAACTACCAAAAAAAAAAAGCCACTCCCATCCAGTCAATGACAACTCCTGGCGACCTCATGTCTTTCAGAATAGACCTGCGCCCATGAGGTTTTCAATGGCTGTAATTCTATAGAAGATCACTAGGCCTTTCCTCTGAAGCACCACTGGGTGAATTCAAACTCCCTGCCTTTCAGTTAGCAGCCAAGTGCACACCATTTGTACCACCCAGGTAACAATTAAGTACTGGGGCAAAAGTAAAAGTTGTGTGTTAAGAGTATTGTTCCAATGAAAAAACTAGTCTCTGATGATTACGAGGGAGAGGGGTATTCACTGATTAAAATCAAACCAAACCCACTGCTGTCAAGTCGATTCTAACCCATAGCAACCCTACAGACAGAGTAAAACTGCCCCACAGAGTTTCCAAGGAGCACTTGGCACATCTGAACTACTGGCTTTTTGGTTAGCAGACATAACACTTAACCACTATGCACGCCACTGTCATGTCCAACACTCACTAACTAGACAGCAGAAAAGAATTATTTTAGGTTAAGGGAGAGACAACACACAGCAGATGAGAAGTCAGCAAAAATTGACTCATCTCAAAGCTTAGAAGTATTCTAAATAAAATCAGACACTTTGAGGGACAAAGTAGCAGAGACGAGGGTCTAGGGATCACGGTTTCAGTGAACATGTAGGTCAGCTGGGATAACAACGCTTATTAAAATGTTCTACATCCCTCTTCGGTGAGTGATGCCTCTTAAAAGCTAGCAAGCAGCCATCTAAGGAAGCATTAATTGGTCTCAATAAGCCTGGAGCAAACAAGAAAGAACAGCATCAAAGACAGGAGTGAAATGTGAGCCCAAGAGGCAGAAACGGCCACACATACTAGGGACTACATCAACATGAGACTGGAAGAAACAGATGGTATCCAGCCACAGGGACCTCAACAAGGAGTCCCTGAAGAGGTGGGAGAAACGTGGACTGTGGAACTCGAACTCTAGTAAGACGGCCAGACTCCTGATGGTCTAACGGACTGGACGGTCCCAGGAAGACATGGCCCCTGGATTCTCTGTTAGCTCAGAACTGAAACCATTCTGGAAGCCAACTCCTCGCTCATAAGACGTAAAATGAAGACAGTACTTCTTGGCCTGGGTAGACACAGGAGACTAACCGGGCCACTCCTGTCCAGAGGCCAGATGAGATGTGAGGGCGAGAGGAGTCAGTTACATGGGCAGGAGAAACACAGGGTGACAGGGAGTGTCCTGCCACAGTGTAGGGAGAGCAGCTAGGGTCACATGGCAAAGTAAGTTTTTGTCTGAAAAACTGACTGGAATTGTCAACTTTCACAGGAAGCACAATGAAAAAATAATAAAATTTTAAAAAAGAGTACTGTTTCACACTCTTACCAGCATAGTTGTTTTTGAAAAGAAAGGAGAAGGTAATCTAAGGAAGGTTTTATTTTTTTCCTCATAAAAGATTATACCCTCAAGAGATTTAATAATTTGGTTGAATCACGTGGCCGGTATCCTTCTAGCTTGGCTGTCTACTCTTGAGAAAAGGTTAACTCAAGCATTACAAGTTTAAATGCCCTGGAGCCCCACGGGAGGTAGCAGGGAGGAGTGGGGACTTCGGTAAGTTCAGGAGCGGGCTGCTCCCCAGCTCCAGGGACTGCCGCTGCCCTCTGGGACCAAACCAAACCAAAAAAAAGAATATCCAGTCCAGTCAACTCTGACTTACAATGACCCCCTGCGGCAGAGCACAACTACTCCATAGTTTCCAAGGAGCACCTGGCGGATTCCAACTGCCAACCTTTTGGTTAGCAGATACAGTATTTAACTGCTACACCACCAGATTGCGCCAGTTTCTCAAGAGATGTTGAAATGTGGATAAGTACGTGCACACAAGGTTTCCAGGTTTCTTTTTATTTTGATTAAGTGCAAGTATAGAACCCAAGTCACTTTTGCATACCTGCCTCTCAGCAACTCCATCTGCTCTCCTCACCCTGTGACAGGACACTCTTGCTTTTCAGTCTTCTATATCCTCCTAAGAATACCTGTCCCCTCCTTTCTAACCTCTCCTGTACCCTCTAGAAAGAAACCAGCAGGAAAGCATCCTATGTATAAAAACATGAAGTAAACACACCACATGCTCATTCTATACCCCGAGTCCAGTACATTCTTTGTCTGCAGTGTTGACCCCTGTACTGCTTTCAAGTCTGGGGCATCAAAAAGTCTAGGGGCCATGTTCCCAGGGGACCATCCATCAATTCTGGTCTTTTAATAGAATTCTTGATCTGCACACCTCTTTTTCTCGTGCTATATCGGGGACTCTACACTGTGGCCCCTATCAAGGCTGCCTTTGGTCGTGGCCAGGCATCATCTGGTTCTTCTGGTCTCATACTGATGTAGTCTCCAATCATATGGGTCCTTCTGTCTCCTGAGGTCATTTTTCCTCGTGTCTTTGGTGTTCTTGGTTGTCACCTGTTCTAGGTGGATTGGAACCAACTGCTGCTCCTCAGATGGCAGCTTGCTGGCTTTTGAGACCCCAGACACCACTCACTGATAAAGAGTGCAGAAGACTCTCTTAAAGACTAGCTATACCAACTGATTTCACTGTCCCCTAAAAACACGGTCCCCAGACCTCTGCCCCTGCTACTCTATCCTTTGAGATGTTGGGTAGAATTTAGATAACCTTTTAGTTTACAGTCTAGTCCAGTGATGCTGACCTGCCATCTACTGAGTGCTGTCACACCCTTTACCTGACTGCATTTCTATGGACTATCTAATCCAGGAACAACCCTCTCCCTCCCTCCCTACCCTTTAGCCACCAGAGTCTTTTTTTCGGTATTAAGTCCATTTTTAAGTCTTCATAGAAGGGGTCTCATACAATACTTGACCTTATGCAGCTGACCGATTTCACTCAGTGTGTCTTCCAGCTGATACCAGGTTACTAATGTTTCCTAAATCGTCAGTGTTCTTTCCCACTACATAGCGTTCCATTGTGTGTATGTACCACAGCTTGCTTATCCATTCGTCTGTTGATGGGCACCTAGGTGGATTCCATCTTTTTGCTGTTGTGGACAGTGCTGCAATAAACATTCACATGCATGTATCTGTTCATAAAGTTTCCAACTTTTAAGCCACTGTGTGGGCCAAACACAGACACGTGGGAGGGTGGGCTTGATCTGGGGCCAGTTTGTCCTCTCTGGTCACATCTGCACTTCAAGTCACCTAAGGTGGTGCAGTGACAGGTAGACAGGGTTGCCAGGAGCTGCTGCTGTGCCTGCCTCACAGCCCTGTGTGTTCTTCCCAGTGAGGTCATCCAGGAATCCAGGCATTGTTTGGCCTGGAACAAAGCCTAAACAATGAGCCACGAATTTCTAGCCTCTGTGAAAACTGGATTCTGTTCCAGGAATTGGTCTCAGGATAGTATCTCTAGGGACAGGGCTTGTTATCTACCTGAGGTCCTGGGTCTGTGGGTAAGGTCCTTCCATCTTCTTATCTAACTCTGACAACTCACGAAAACCCAGCATGTGCCCATGTCAGCCCCAGACATCTCTGCTCCTGGTCAGACCTCAGCCTGTAGAAGCTTCTGTTTCTCCCCAAGCCGCCCCCTTTCACATATCAGGAAACTGAGGCTGCACAGAGAAGGGGAGGGACTTGCTGTTGGTCACAGGAAGTGGTGGGCCAGGATTTGCACCACAGTGACTTCTGGCTTGGGACCTGCTAGAGTAGGTAATCACATGATCCGTGGTCTACAGAGGAAAGAGTGGGTGAGGGCAGGCATGTTTGTTAAGAACTGGCCTCTGGGACAATGCAGTGTTTGGGGACAGGATTAAGGGCCCAGTGACAACCATCCTGTCATCCTGTCTATACAAAAACTTCTCTAGGTAAACATAAGGTCTGGGGCCTGGTCAAAATAGTTTTCTTATCTCCTTGGAAGTCGCAGGACTGACCCAAAGCCCAGTGGCCGGAAAGTAGAACCAATAGAAGGTCGCAGACTGCACACTGGGGACACCCCGGAAGGGTGAGAAAGGCACAAACCAAGGCGGCTCTGCAGGGCTGTGTCCCACAAGGCACACAGGCCAGAGGCACACAATGGCCAGCACTGCCCCCGGAAGTGAAGGAGGGCTGGGGGTGCTCCACGACACAGGCAAGCCTGCTACTGAGCTGGGGAAAGGGCAACGGCCCAGGAGTCAAAGCGTGGGTCTCCACCGCTGCTGGGGCTGGGTCACGTAGGCCAGGCCACCCACTTCCCCTCTCGTCATCTCAGCAGTCTGGTGGAGGTGGGGTGGAAGGGTGGGGACAAGAGCAGAGTGACGGGCACTAGGATCTGGGAGCCCACAGGAGTGTCCTAAAGAGCAGACACTCCCGAAGGGAGACAGACACCAAAGAAGCAAATCAACGATACTCCTGACAGTAACAAACACATCTGTGGTTGTTGCGTGCCACTGAGTAGGTTCTCCACAGGACAGAGAACTGCCCCAGAGGGTTTTCAGGGCTACAACCTTCCCAGGCGCAGATGGCCAGGTCCTTTCTCCTTCAGAGCGACTGGCGAGTTACAGCCATAGACCTTTCGATTAGCAGCCAACTGTTTAAACCACTGTGCCACCAGGATCCCTTGACAAGCACATAGGAAACAACAAAGCAGGCAGATGTGTACATGACAGGGCTGGGTTTGCTTTCACATAACAGCAAATGCTTACTGAGGACTCTGTGGGCCAGGTAGTATACTAAGCCCTTTCCAGGCATGACTCATTTGATCCTCAGTGCAGGCAATGAGGCCCAGAGAGGGGCAGCCCCTTGCCCAAGGTCACACCGCAGGGTCCTTGAATCCAGACGCTCCACCCCAGGTCCACGCTTTTAATGGAATTTACGCTGAGGTCAGTCTGGCAGAGATCTATCTGTACGGTGTTCTAAGAAAAGGGAACAGTGTGTACAAAGAGGGTCACACTGGCATATTCAAGAAACACATAGAAGGCCAGTTTGGGACAGAGAGGGGAAGGGTGGCCTGGGAGGTCCTGGTGAGACTCTGGATTTTGTCCCATAAATGGCAGGGCTAGAAGCCTCCAGATTGTCTGTGACTGCCTGCCCAACTCCTCTTGCACTCTGAGAAAAGCACCATTTGCCTAAGTTGGGCTCTTTCCTATAGGCAGTGTAATTTCCTGGTAGGGCCCCGACCTACAGAGCCTCAGTCTGAACCCCAACACTCTGGAGCCACTGGCTGAATGAATTCCTTCCCCTAGGCCGATGACTGGCAACACTGGGGATGTAGAGAAGACACCTTCCCTGTGTGTTGAGCATAGATCATCTTTCCAGCAGGTCAAGCCTGTGACTTTGGAAAGGACAAAGTCATCCTTTAATGCTATGTGACCTTGGACAAGTCACTTCCCCTCTCTTGAGCTGACATGCACCGAGGCAAGACTCTGTAGATAGGAGTCTGCCCTACATTCCTGCAGCACGCACTGAGCACCAACTACATGACTGACCCAGGGACACTGCTGGGTACATGTGGTGACCTGACTGCCCTCATGGTGCTAACATTCAGTGACAGGTGGGAGGTGCTCACTGTTTTAAAGCAACCCAAGAATTATTCTACACATTCAGAGGCAGGACAAGAGTGCCACGTCTGGCCAAGGGCACAGACAAAGGCTTTGAGCAGAAGGAGCCCTGACACCACTGAACTGGGCCTCATAGCCTGGCTGGAATCAGATCAATGAAGGAAGGTGACAATCCAGGGCAAGAGAACAGTTAAGCCTCACAGATCCTATCTGCAGGAGCTCGGATCCCAAAGACCACTCAGTAAATTTCCTCAGCACACACTGTCACCACAGCTGAGCAAAAGGAGGAGGAGGAGGCTGCCAGGATGTCGGCAGTGGACACGCTGGGGCCTGTTCTCCCGCACAGGTGGCAGGGCTCCCAACCACATGTCTGTTGATGCTGCACACAGGGGCCCAGCAATACTGGCACCTGATCTGTGTGTCATCTGTGGCTTTCCTGGATACACGGATGGACTGGCTCATCACGCCGCGGTGTTTGTTTTGTTTTCTTGTTGTCTGGGGGCCAGCAATAGCACAATAGCCAGACTGCAGCCTAGCCCTGCTCTAGGGCATGAGGGCTGGAATAAAAGATTGGGGAGGGGGTGGTCAGTGGAGCCCCTTCTCCACGCCTGTCCCTATACCTGGGCCAGCTCCAGTCAGCGGCTAGAAGGGCCCAGCCTCAGAGAGAGCAGAGCGGGTGAGTCAGCAGGCAGCGGCCTCTCGGCACTGAGTCACTGGTGACTTGCTTGTCACTGCTCTCAGTTCCCCCACCACCCTGACAACCCCCTCCTCCCAAGTTGCCCAGTTTTACCGGAAGTGGGGGTGGGTAAGCTCAACCGTGATCCTGGGCTTTGTAGAACCCAGGATTATTTCTGGAGGCCACAAAAAAAAAAAAGAGACAACAATAAAAGAAAGGCTTGGTTTCCATTTCCTCAAATTTCCCCTTTCAGCTGTAAGCACTCTCAAGTGGCCCTCCTCTCACCACCCGTGGAAAGCAAACAGAGAGCTCCTTCCTTGCTTTATAGATACTGGAAGCAGGCAGGGACAAGGTCAGTAAGCTAAGGGTATCTGTGTCTCAATGCCACCCAAAGCCACAGTCACCCCAACTGTATTATGGAAACCAGTCAGGGTATTCTTTGCAACGGGGCTTTGAGGAAGTCACCTTTTCTTTCTCATCCTCAGTGCTATAGTCTGTAAAATGGGTATAATATCCAGGCTAAAGCATGTAAAAACTCCTAGCTTATTAAATGTAAGCAACCCTCATGCATGTCCTAGTTGTTCCTCTTTTAAACATGTGTCCCTTCCAAGAGGGGGAAAAAAAAAAAGAAAACCAAACCCACTGACACTGAGTCAGCTGACTCACAGCAACCCTGCATCAACCCTGTAGAGTAGGAATGCCCCATAGAATTTCCAAGGGGCACCTGGTAAATTTGAGCTGTAAACCTTCTCTTAACCACTAACACCACCAGGGTTTCCTTCCAAGTTCCACCGTCTGAGGAATTTAGCTCAATGGAAGTGTGGAGACAGTGAAGTGAAATAGCTGAGGATTTAGTACGACAAGACGTGGTAATCGACTAACAATGCCTGTCTTTGGTGCCTGAGGTAACAGGTGGAGATCGACTAGTAATGTCTGCCACTGGTCCTAGGTCCCAGAGCAAACTGCTTTGTTTGGAATTTTGCTCCACTTACGTGGAGGCTGGGTTTCTGGTATCCTCCACCATCTAGAACCTACCCAAGACCCCCTAAGGATTACTGAACCACAGATTACAAGCTTTTACAGGCCTCTGCGCCTTTGCTCTTGCTATTCCCTTGATGAGCCCTTCCTCTGAGTGACTCATAGGCAATTTTCAAACCTCACCTGGGGGCCAGCCTCTGGGTCAACTGCCCCAAGTGCTCACAGAGCCTCCTAGGATAGGTAGCCAGGCCACCTCTACCCCAGCCCCTGCTGTAACTGTCTCAGACAAGTTTCTGAGAAACACCATATATTCTGAAGCTGTTTCCTGACACCCAGTGCAGGTCCTAGAACAGCAAGGACCACGTCATCCTGCACTTCTAAGGCTCTGGGGATGCCTAGCCTCAGGGCAAAGAGCCTTCACATCTCAGCAGCTCTGAGGGCTCCTCTATAAGGTGGGAGTGCAAAGAACAATGGCAGATGGCAGAATACCGACCAACAGAGAGAGGAAGGGTGGGCCATATCCTCTGCTGGAGAGAAAAGGACATGTTCCCAGCATCTAAGCACAGTTTCCACAAAAATGTTTACAACTCTACAAGCGCTACCTTTGGGGGCAACCTTTAAGCCCGCTGCCTTTGAGTCAGTGTGTCAGAGTAGAGCTGTGCTCCAAAGGATTTTCAGTGTCAGATTTTCTATAAGTAGATTACCAGGCATTTCTTCTGAGGCGCCTCTGGGTAAACAGCAAAGTGTGTTAGCCATTTGCAACATCCAGGGACTTCTCAAATCTTTACCTATTGCCATTGAGTCGGGTCCAACTCAGAGGTCAGAGTAGAACTGCCCCCCTAGAGTTTCCAGGGATCGCCTGGGGGGTTTGAAAGGAAAATCAAATTTCCTAGTGTTCCCTGAGCATCTCCAAAAAGGACTCTGGAGTGAATTTTCCCTGGCCCTTTCAGTTCTTGCCAAGTGCTGCAGAAACCCCACTTTAACCTCTATAAAGTCAAAGACTTGAGGATTTAGTACATTTTTGTATGTCCAACTACAAGCCCATTTTACAGATGAGGAAACTGAGGCCTTGGATTCAAAGCAAATCCACGCTGTGCCAAAAGTACATACATCAGCCTCTTCCACAGATAAACCTCCCATGTCACAGATGAGGAAATCAAGGATGAAAGAAAGTGGTGGAGTGTGGGGATATTCCCAATGGGCCCACTCCTGTGAGACATAATAGGTGCCAGAGGCTGAAAGTTAAAGCTCTAGCTCCACACCTGGGTGGACTGGATTTATATCTAATTCGGTCAAGGTTGCAGACATTGGTGCAGCAGCAGCAGTGACTTTCCAGCACTATGAGACGGTGCCTAACAACGGCTACTGCTCAGCTAGACAGAAAACTCAGTGTTAAAATCCACACCAGGGGCCAGGGGCAGGCTCCAAAGAGGACTAACAGTGCTCAGCTGTATTCTTCCTGCAGCTGAAGGTTGTCTCCCGGGGCCAGGGGCTTTTCAACTCCCGCACATTCTCTGCCTCCCTGAACATTTCAAGGCAATGCCACATAAGCTTGGGGGGTGCCCGTCTGATGCATCCACAGTGCTGGGGCCTGCCACCTGTGCGGCATCTCAAGACAAGGCCATCCTAACCACTGGACGCCCCTTGGAGGCACCTCCTGCCTTCTGCTCACTCCCACCATCTGCCACATCAGCTGCAGCTCAAGAACTCTCAGTGGCTCCCAGCTGCCTGAAGAACGAGCTCTACATTTCTCCACCTTAAATCGAAGGCTCCTCACCCTTGTCTGCCACCTCTCCTCTCGTCCTGTATGAGTCCTGGGGTCACCCTGCTCAACCTTGTGTTTTGCTTGTAGGCTCTCTGTCTAGGTGGATCCCACCCGCCGTGACGACCTGACCCAAGTGCCACCTTCTCCTGGAAGCTCTGTGTGCCCAGCCCAGACTTTCCTTCTTGCCACCTCCAGCCATTGTTGCCCTACCACTTAACAGGCACTGGGCTCTCAGAAGGCTGACACTCCACCTCAGAGACACTCAACTCTGGACAAACTGCAAAGTTCTTCTTGGGAAACCTGTGTCCCCCTCTTTAAAACGGTCCCTGTGGAAATCTCTGTGCTCTTGGGAGGAGCTGGTGGATAGCCAAATTTTCCATAGATCTCTGAACACCTCCTGGGACACTGTCTAAAAATTCAGACTCCTGGGCCCACCCCAGACCTACCAACCGAGTATTCACAGTGGGGGCCCAGGATCATCTGTACTGTTAATCCCAACTGAATCTTACACTCAGGGGAGGCCGGGGCTGCTATTAAGTCCGGGAGACGCTGAGTAAAATGTAGAACAAAATCAACCAATGAAGAGATGATCACAGGCTGATGGCCATACGTACACAGGCACATGACGAATATGCACACACGTGTACGGCTGCCTTTGCCAGATCTGTGACCATTTAGGGGTGGAGCCAAGCTAGTGTTTACCTGGACCAAACCCCACAAAGTCCAGGGCAATCCACTTGCCACAGACTTGACAGTTTGCCAGAGCTTGTCCTACTCCTGATTGTTTCTGTTCCTTACAATCCTCCTGGGAGGCACGCACTCCTTTCCCCATTTTACAGGTAAGAAAACTGAGGCTCAAAAAGATGGCATGACCTGGCCCAAGGTTACTCAGTGAGCAAGCAATAGGACTGGAGCTGAGGACAAGGTCAACTCTTTTAGGCACTTGGCAAATGGCAAGGGATCACCCGGGCTGCTAGGGCTGGGAAGTCAAGTGGGGCCTATGTGTTCTGATGCTGGGGGCCACAGTCAGAGCACTCCTCCCCCGGGGACAAAAGAAGTTTGGGCCTGGCCCTGTACCCTACGGAGCAGCAGCATCCAGCTGGACAGCCCTCAGGCAACTCGCAGTCCACAAATCAGCTCTGGGAGCACGTCCAAGGACAAGGACAAACCACTGGGCACATTGCCTGCGGCTTGGGGCCCCTACCACCATCACCCCAGAGGGCAGTCACTTTCTCCCTGAAGTAGAGGCCTTCCCAAAAGGAGAAACACCTGCCAGTAAAATACCAGTTCCCTAAGCAAAGGACCAATGACGGCAAAGGTCACAGGTGGCCCTTGGGGAGTCCTCAGCCCAGCCACTGACCCACTGCTTGACTAGGGCAAGCCCTGTTCCTCTCTGGGCTGTGGTTTAGACCAGATGATCTCACACATACACACATGCACATGCATACAATAACACACATTTACACACACATGCAAACATGCAGGCATTCATGCCCCTCTCTTCCTGCGGAGGCAACGGCCCAGCAGAGAACACTGCACAGGGCATACCCATCTCTGCACCACTACGTCCTCAGATACAGAATGACAATCCTAGTTGCTAACCTCTTAGCTGTAAAGATAAAAAGAGCTAACGTGTATAAAATGCTTAGAGCAGTGTCTGGTGCATAGTAGGTGCCTATAGAATGTGAGCTGTTAAGACTGCAACCAAACTGCAACTTTGTTCCTCAAACCAAAGTGATAAACCTTCTTCCTCAAAGCCAACTCCCTCCCTGCTGGGCAACTTCTGCGACAGCTGCTGGCTGCTCTCTTGGGCCACTTCACCATAACCCTGACCAGGGAGAAGGGCTCACAGAAGATTTAAACTCAGGTCAACCCAGCTTGAAAATTCAGGGTTTTCTTCTACATCCCTGCTCCTCCTAGCTGCCCTGTACCTCTACTCCCACTTTCTCTCCAGGGCTTACAGGGACTTGGCTTCCCTTTCTGAAGAGTAGGCAGGATCCGGTGACCATGGGGTTCCTGTCATTATGCCAGCTGAATGACTTGCTGATGGGGATCCAGTGGGCTGGGGGGTCCTGAGGACAGATGTGAACACCTTCTTTCACCAGTGCCTCCTTACAGAGCCTTGGGGGGTATGTAGGGAGAATATTTCTGGCAGCCAGATCAGGGACCTGCAGTTGGTAACCTTTGGGTCCCTGGGGATTGGCACCCACCAGGCCAGAGAGAAGGACCTTACAGGAGCCAGTGCTGGACTTAAGGACAGAAATGAGCTTTGCTGCAGCACTGCAGAGCCCCTGCCACCAGCATGGGCCACCTACAGGAGAGACTGTATACCAGCCACCTGGAGGCCATGACATCACAGCCCAAGACTTTGGACAGCTGTGAATGAAACCACTGAGAGGACGAAGGTGGCCATATGCGTTTCCTAGGCTGATGGCCACCGCAGAAAGCCAATACTGTGACCCTCAATTCAGCAACCTCAAGACCCCAAAGGTCCTGGCCAAGGTGCGTGGGCCACTGAACGACAGCTCTGCCCAGACATCCAACCCCAGGGTTTGCAGGCAAGAAGATGGGTGTGCAGGGAAGGGAACTGCCAGGCTGTCCCCACCTGCTCCCCGGCCACACTTACTTTCTGGTAGCTCAAGACCCAACAGTTGTCTTTCTTATGTTAATGCGGCAAGGTTAGTGTAAGGTGTGCTTTGAGTTTATCTTTTTGGATATGAAAGATATTAAACAAGCAAGCCAGTAAGAAGAGACAGAGGAAGAAAGACACCAGTCACAGGGAAACTGCCCAGGAGCAGAAGCTCAAAACGAGACAGACGTTCCTCCAAAGCCGACAGACAAAACCTTCCCCTGGATCCAGCAACCTGAACTTGGACTTCTAACCTCCTGAACTTTGAGAAAGATATATTTCCATTTATTAAAGTCCCCACTAGTGGGGTTTCTGTTACAGCAGCACTAGATAACTAAGGAACTAGCTAACAGTAACAGTGGGTTAATCATGCAATTATTTTTCTTATTTCTTACTTCACTTTTCTCTTTATTTCACTCTTCATTGGTCCCAAGGTAATGAGACTATTTATTATATTTTCAGAGATTTTGAGATGACAAAAAGCACACCTGAAGTGTTTTCATTTTATGCAAAAATCCCCAAATCATACAGCTCAATACAGGCCAGGTTTTCATTCCCCCAGTCTGAGCAATCCACGGGGGCCTGGTCTCACCTTGCCTGGTCCTTCCCAATCACACACTGAGAGGAGGGAGGGTTCTTCCCTCACTTCACAGATGGGGAACTTTGGCTCAGAGATGTCAAGTGACTTAACCAAAGTTGCAGAGACATGCGGAAGTAGCCTCTAGAGTCCTGGGTCCTTTAACCACTGGGCTTTGGAACACTGCCTTGTCATGACCTTTGACATCATCAAGTCCCATCCTGTCACCTGCTACAGGAGGAAATGGAAGCTGGCAGGAGGTGGGGGTGCCACTTCATGAATTAATCAGGGGGGGGTTGGAGTCAAAGCCCCTCGAGTTGGCACTTTTTGTGGACCAGGGGGGCAGCAGGCTCCGTCCTCAGCAACAGTGATACCACAGCAACAGCCAGAGCAGCTACCACACACAGGGGGCTCAGGATCTTCTCCTGGAACCCCTAATCCCAACTCTAGGGCACATCTGCTCTGATTACTAAATGCTGCTCTGCGCCCTCCCACCACACAGTGCTTGCTCTCAACCATTTGCAATTCAGCAGCCAGGGAACTCCTGTCCAGAGCGTGACTAATCTCAGTGAGCTATGGGACGGGAGTCAAGACCCCGGGTGTTGTGTCTCCCTGCTCACATAGTTTCTTGAAATATAACTGCCACCCCTAGTGGCTCTGTGGTTAAGCACTCAGCTGCTAACCAAAAGATCGGCAGCTGAAACCCACCAGCAACTGCTCAGAAACCCCATGGGGCACTTCAACTCTGTCCTACAGGGTCACTAGAAATCAGAATTGATTTGGGGTTGGTTCCCTACCCTTCCACCCTCCCCTCAGATGCCTCCTCTGCAAGTCTCTCATTTGTGCCCTGCTGCAAAGTGTCCCATCCTCCCCAGCTCAGGGACTTAATCAGCTTATTCACTCAGTAGATGGCCTGGGACATCTGAAAAAGTCTCCTTCTTACTCCTTAGGGGCAAAGATCCTTGAGATTGAGGCCACAACTATAAATAGCAAAGACAGCCACTGTCCTTTCTAATTATTTCATCTATTTATTTGGTCAATCGGTTCCTGCTGACCCCCAGATGGCCGAGTTCTATATAATGCCTCCCTGGACAATGTAGGTGAGGGGGAAGGGGCACTCCTCACTTCCCCAGCCTTATTCTGTGAGTCCTCCAACAGGCAGCTCCCTGCAAGATACTGCTCCCCAAATATGCCTCACCTGGTTTCCCCTGTACCACTACCACAACACCATAAAAGATTCTAGTTAGAACCTAACTCTGCTACTTGGTAGATGCAAGGGTGACCTCAGAAACATTACTTCCTTCTTGAGGCCTCAGTTACATCACCTGTAAAATGGGCCATCTTGTATGACAGAGGGGAAGGTAGATGGAAGTGCTGCAACACACCAAAGAACTGGCTTGGTTGTAAGGTAAAACAGTACACCCCACTGCCCACTCGAGAAAGAGTGCATCTTCCATCACATGCAGTTGTTCAGCAAACACTGATTATGTCCTTTCCTAGCAACAGCTGAGTGCTGGGGTGGCAGAAACACAAGCACTCAGGCCTCAAGATCTACGACGTAGGCAAAATGCCACATACACAGTTTTCTCCATCCGGTGTTCTGTGTCAAACAAGCAGCCTCCAAATGGAGCCACACTCCTGCGAGCTGCCCACCCCCACTTCCTTGCTCTTTATACTCTCCCCAAACCACGTGAGTCAGCAGAAGTAGGTTAGAAATCTCATTAGAGTGGGTTTCCCCTTGGGACTCTGTGATTCTCCTACTACACCTGTTTGGGCAAGGACTAGGCTCCTGTTTTGCTTCCTGAGCAGAAGCCAGTTGTCAAAACAACTAAACAACAGCCACCACCTTTAAGAGGCACTCGCAGCCATTAATAATTTAATGACTACTGGTTCCAGGCTGGAAACCCTGATGGCCTAGTGGTTAAGTACTACAGCTGCTAACCCAAAAAAAATCGGCAGTTTAAATCCACCAGGTGCTCTTTGGAAACTCTATGGGGCAGTTCTACTCTGTCACTTGACAGACTATAGTATCACTTGAGTATAGGGTCACTTGAGTCTGAACTGACTCGATGACAGTGGGGTTTTTTTTGTTTTTTGGTTGGTTCCAAGTTGTTTCCCAAAGTGCAGAGACCAACTGCTCAGTACTATTTGAAGTCATCAAGCTAGATCACTGACCGGTCCAACTCCTCTGCTCTCTCCGTTGCTCCATCAGCACAGCACTCCAACCAAGTCATGCTCCCGTGGCATCCAAAACACTCCCTCCACACTTTCATTCTGCCTCACAGCCTTTGCATGTGGTATTTCATTTTAGGAGGGCTTTCCTGCCTCACACCTGCCTCATCCCCACCCAGCATACTTTTGTTATTCAAGCTTTACAAACTTTCTGCGACAAAGCACCCTTAAGGGATGTGCTGATGTCTGCCTGATTTGCAACTTCGCCTGGAGGTGCTGCTCTGTCTCTGGTCCCCAAGGCCCTGCCAGGGTCTGGGTCACAGGAAATGTACATAACTTTCTGATGATTGGATGCTTAGACTTTCACTTTCAATTTTCAGGTGCAGAGAGGTTTTCCCCAAACCTTCCCTGACGTCACATACTCTTGCCTGGGGCCTTTCCCCACTCAGCAAGCCTGGAAGTGAGTTAAAAACTGGTAAAGTTCTGAAATGGTCCTAGACTGGAAAGGGCAAAGGGAACCGAAAGGTCTCCACCCAGTGACCTTTAAGAAATTGGGGTGACCTTTTCCCACCCCCAAAACATCCTGCAGGCACATTCCTCAGCTGTGGATCTCCCAGGGAGATGTGTGAACATCAGGGCTGAGAAGCAGTCACCTCAGAAACCTTGCCAGGCAGCAACTTCTCTTTGCACACTCTGGTTTTGTCTCTTTCAGTGTGAATCTTCACTGAGTATCTAGACTGTTAAATGTGACTAAATCATTCCCCAAAGCACATTATGAATACAACACATTAGTAAGAAATACCTAAAGCAAGCTTTTCAATATACCAGAGTGTTTTTTCATATATATGCCAGCTAACCCAGTGAGGTCACTGTCCCCATTTTACAGATAGGGCGACTCAGGCTCAAGCAGGACACGTGACTTGCACAAGGTCACACAGCCAGACTGTTCTCTTGACAGCATGACAAGAAAGTGGACCTGAGAGGGACAGGAGCCTGATGTTAGAGTGCTGTGTGACCTTAGGGAAGTCACCACACTCTCTGAACCTCAGAGACTCATTATCAGGGAGGACTGATGGGTAGGTAGAGGCAGGGAGGTTCATGAGGAAGAGTGGCCCAGTCTCCAGACCTTTCCCCTCTGCCATCCTCAGACAAGGGCTAGCCTCCCTGCTGTACACACTGTCTGAGTCTTTGGAACCCTCACCCCAGCTTACAACTGAATAATCATTCATGTGGTCACTTACAGAGCCCTGGTGGAGATGTGCTTAAGTGTTCAGCTGCTAACCAAAAGGTCAGCAGTTCAAAGCCTCCAGTCACTTCCCAGAAGTTCTTTGGGGCAGTTGTACTCTGTCCTACAGGGTTACTATGAATTGGCATCAACTTGATGTCACTGGTTTTGCTTTGGTGTTTGGTGGGCATTTACACCGTCTCTCCCCGAGGCTGTGAGCATCTCACGTGCTTTGTTCACACTTTAGTCCCTGCTGCCCAGCATGGCACCTGATAAACAGGGATGCTCGCTAAATCCGTGCCAGGGGAATGAATACGCAAACACTGAATGAACGACTCAGTTCATTCATGTGAGCTCATCCTGGGAGCAAGAGCAAGTGTAGGGGGACAAGTCTGGAAAGGACGGCGACGCTCCACCGGCAGTGCCCCTCCGTGGAGGCAGGGTGGGCAGCGTGGGCTCGGAGGCCAGCGGACCGTTTCTCTCACTGTGCAGTTTCGGTGGCACCGCTGCGCCTCTGTGAGCCCCGGCAAGGAAACAACAGCCATGTTCTGGGGTACAGCAGGTGCTCAGTGACCATTCCCACTAGAGCTAATGTCGTAAACCAACTAGGCTGAACTGTGTTCTCTAGTTGAGGGGGAGGCAGGCCTAGAATCCACTGAGACTGCAGTCACAAGATCCAAAGCCTCAAGAAATAATTCCATGAAAGGTTTCCTCGAGAATGACCATTTCCTCCCTGGGCTGCTGGATGAACGCAGCTTCAGAGCTCAGGTGGCAAAGCCAGTCCAAACCCAGTACTGCTGAGTCCATTCCAACTCACAGCAACCCTACAGGACAGAGCAGAACTGCTGCAGAGTTCAAGAAGTGCCTGAGGAATGTGAACCGCTGACTTTCTGCTTAGCCGACTTAGCACTTAACCACTACGCCACCAGGGTTTCAGATTTAGCAAAATATTGCAAGGACAAACAGATATTAAAAAGTGATTGGCTGTTTATATTTGACTGAGTGCTCTGCATTTTCTCGGGCAATCCTATGTAGAATGTCCTTAGGACTCTCTGTGTTACCTACCCCTTGGCACAAACAAGAGACCCAGGGAATGCGACTGATCAAATCCCCTGCTCCCTGCTTGTCTGGACTGAAACCCTCTACTGAGTACAAATTACGTGACTCTAACCTAATGGGCACACTTGTTCCCAGACACAATCTTTGCTTCCACCTACAAGAAGCCTCCTGCCTGCTGGCTGTCTCACACATATCACAGTCCAATCTGCTGCTCCTGTTTCCACATGGTTTTTCCTAAGCATGTATCTCTTAGAAGGGTGTCCCTGAAATGGCCCACACACCACCTTTGTCTAGGCTATCCCTTGACAGACACTGCTAATCAATCACAGCATCTCTCCCCTGATTTGGACCCAGCCTCAGATTCCTCATTAGAACCCGGTCTCAGTGGGCCTCAGGAACTCAGTGGACAGGAGACAGCCCCTATGTGGGGGGGGGATGGCCAGGGCACATGAGAGTCCCAGAAAAGACAGGAGGTGTGGGGACGCAGGGCAGTGAGACAAGAAGCTCACCGCACGAAACTGAAGACATAAAGATGAAACCACAGTGGCCTCACCATGCTGGGAGGTAGTGAAGGGAAGAGATACGAGTCCTTCACAACACGGCAGGCCTGGTTGGACTTTCAGAGGGATGAGGCCATAAAGAAGGAGGGCAAGGGAATCTGGAGGCAAACGAGAACCAGACTGGGGCCTCAGAAAGGAAGAGCTGAGGCGCAGGCCATCTAAACACACCTCAGCTACCCTTAGGGACTCAGGTGCACGGTAGAGAGAAGCCTCAGTAGACAGGCCCCATCTAGGCTGTTCAAGGAGCTGCCAGGCCGTGGGTGGGGCCGAGCTTTCCTGAACACCCACCCAGACCAGGGTGCACACAAACTTCCAGGGAGTCTTACAGAACACTCAGCTGAGAGAGGAAGGCCACTCACCAGCCACATATAGCTAAAACGGAAGAGCTGAACTTGAAGTCCCAGACTTGATACCACCATCCCAAGGAAAGATACTCTGGAAACAAATGAATCCAAACCCCTTGTTTCACACATCGGGAAACGTAGGGTCCTGAGAGAGAAAGTGACTTGTCCTGGGTCCTCCTGAAAGTTAGTGGGGAAATGGGTGGGTAAGGGAAGGGCCATGAGGGTCCTCCCAGGCAGCTGCACCAAAATGCTAACCCCAGGGCACCCTTCTTTACGGGAGCCCTAGGTGCCAAAGCCACCAGATTCGGAGGCTGTCTGTCCCCAGGGATCTTGGAGGCTCCCGCCCTTCTGGATTTCTGTTTAGTATCTCTGTATCCCTGCAACAGGTGGGAACAGACTAACAGATGGGAATACCTTCTGGACACCTCCCTCACATTTCCTGCAGTGGGTTGCTCTAGTCTCTGAAAGGCCCTGTTCGTTTCTGGTGAAAAATCCCTCTCCTTGAAGAACTTCCCATTAGACCCTTGCTCTGGCTGAGAGCCAAGACAGAAAGATACACCCAAAGAGTCATCCCTCCACCTAAGGCCCAAGCTTCCCAGCCACAGGTAAGGCCACTGGAGAGAAGGCATCTGTGCGTCCTGGCCATCAAGAGGCCCTGTCTCCCAGCAGCTGCTGTGTGGGAGACTAGAAGCCCAAGACATATGTTCAAACTCAGGATCTTATCCTGTCCCGACATGTGACTGACCTCAAGTGTGTCACACTGCATTTTTGAGCCTCAACTTTCTCATCTGTAAGATGGAGACAGTAATTATAAAGACGGTTTAAGTACTAAAGATAGGGGAAAAAAATCTGAGAACTGCAAAGGATTGCAAATGCTGTTACCACTGTTCCTCTATCCAGACGTCTCTGAGATAGAACTGTCAAAAACAACAATACCAGCATGAGGATTCCCAGGAATAGTGATAACTACCATTTATGGAATAATTGCTACATCAGTGTCTTAAGAACTTTCACAGCTGTTCTCTCCTAATACAACCAAAGAAAGGAGATTCTTCTACATCACGCTCATTTTAACAGAGGATGCTGGGGCCCAGAGAGGTTAAGTGATGCACCAGGGTCACACAGCAAGGTAGAGGCTGAAGCACACCCACATCTAGGCTCATGGTAGAGCTGAGCCCAAGCTCTTAACAACAAGTCTTCTCTCTCTAAAGAGTGGTTGCTCACCCTTCCCACCCCTCCAAGTCTGGCCCAGTATTCGTAACTATTTCCTTCCCCAAATGAGCAGGCTGGTGGGCAGGGAGCTGCTTCTCTGTGATGGGTGATCTGACACCCTCTGCTCCCCAAAGCCCTGAAGGCAGGAGCCAGGGAGGGGCCACCGCTCTTTCGAGATGCCTCTGCACTGCCAGTGATGGCCAGTGGGAGTGGACATCGCGGCAACTACTAGAAGGACAATTATCGGGCAATAAAAGTGTCCAGAATCTTACAGGCATACACCCCCTTTTAGCCTCACAATCCCAATTTCTTAATCAGGCCAGTGTGAAAAGCTCCCACTGAAAGATGTTCACTGCAGGGTGGTTTACAACAAAGAGAAACTGCCAACAGCCATGCTCTCATCACTAGGAGATTAAAGAAATGGTTTACCTAAACAATCCACTATTACGCACAACAAAACAAAAGCCAAACCTACTGCCATTGAGTCGATTCCGACTCACAGTGACACTACAGGACAGAGCAGAGCGGCTCCGGGGGTATCCAAGAAGCAGCCGGTGGATTCACATTGCGGACCTTCTCGGTGACAGCCGGAGCACACTGCAGCTCTTAACCACTATGTCACCACACTGTGTGTGGGCCCTGGAGCCAAATTCAGTGACCTGTTTTTGCAAATAAAATTTTACTGTGACACAGTACAACGGGTCACACCCATCATTTGCATATTATCCACTGGCTGGGTTGTCTTAACAGCAGCAGTTGAGACTACAAAGCCCATAAGCCCAATGTGGTCCATTAAGAAAAGTTTACTGACTCCTACCTTAGAAGATTAAAGGCCCCAAAGAAATGCTTAGAAATGTCACTTGGGGAGAAAGCAGGTTCCCAAAATTAGGCAATCTGGGAACTCAACTTTGATGAGAAAATTTAAAATTATTTCTATTCATCCATGGTTAGATCACACCATGGTTATCTTTAGATGTGGGAACATGTCTGATTTTTCTTCTTTAGACTATTCTTGGCTTTCTCAATTTTCTGTATTAGACATGTATCACAATACTGCATATTCGGGATAAACAGTAAGTATCATTTGCCAGAACGCAAGGGTGAGCCTGACATCCTTGCATCAAAGGTGGCATTTTCCAAGGACACTAGAAGGCACAGGTCTGTGGTGCCAGCCTCATGATCCTAGAATTTACAGCCTGTTGGGAAGAAGGACATGAAGCCCCAAGAAAACTTTCCTGCCAAACTCTGAGAGGTTCTGCTGTTAAAAATCTCCTCTCTTCCTCAAATTATCCCAGGCATCAGGGAGACGGACCAGATTTTTGGACACAATCCCAAGACACTTGGGGGCCAACTCTGTTAGCTGAGGGGGGCTGCGATAGGGAACCCTACCTGGGAGGATAAGATGAGACAGTGTACATGGGTGCTTCACGCTAACACTATTCAGCTTATGGGGCTTCAAAACTATTGTGTCTAAAGTGATGAAGTTACTTTATCCCTGAAGCTGCTGTCTTTCTAATCTTCTTGGGTGCTGTTACTGCTCCATTTTACAAGTGGAGAAGCTGAGAGGCTCAGAGAGGTGCAGCAACTCCCCTAGAAGTCACACAGTTCACAGGATCTGGAGCCTGGATTCGAATCCAGAATCAACTCCCCAGCTCCATGGACTGTCCACTATATGGGCTGTCCCTGACAGGAACAAGTTTTGTGGCTAGTTCATAAACAATAACTCAGCCACCACTGAGCACTAATGGCCAGACTCCCCAGGAATGAAGGTCTGGGTCATTCCACCAGGCAAAGAACCATTACCAGCAGAGGTGCTTGCTGAAAGCAAAGGGAATATGGAATGGGGGGTGGAAAAAGGAAACTGTAAATCAGCTAAGGCCATGTGACTAGTGGCAGACATGAGGACTATAATTTTTAAGAGTACTTCTTCCTTGTTTGGTTAACATGCTGCGTGTGTGTGTGTGTGTGTGTGTGTGTGTGTGTGTGTGTGTGTAGTATAGAATTATTAGCTCAAGTAATTCATTTCTGAGTTGACAGATAACTCTAAACCCTTGGAATTAGGTGAGCATTTAAAGCACCTTTGCTATCTCGACTTCTAGACCACACCTGGGGGTTGTGCTAATGGCTGGGGGCTGGTCCGTAAAAAACACAACCACGTGTGCTGGTATAAGCTGACATCAGAGGAGGCTGATCCAATCCAACGCCAATAAAAAGCCCTGGATCAGGAAGCCTGTTGGAAGTCTGAATGGCTTCCTGGTCGGGGAAAGGAGAATAACCTGTGCCCCTTACGAGTTTTGCCCCAGAACTCACTTTATACATCTCTTCTTTGTTTTGCTCCTGGTATTTATCCTTTTCTGCCATAAAAATCTGTAATCATGCATATGCATGTAATCATGCATATGTCACTTTCTGTGAATTCTGTGAGTCATTCCACATAATTCTGGAACCTGAGTGTCATGGATGAACTGAATCCCCCCAAAATGTGTCCCAACTTGGCTAGGCCATGACTACCCAGTATTACATGACTGCCTACCATTTTGCCATCTGATGTAATTTTCCTTTATGTTGTAAATCTTGTCTAATTCTGTCAAGGAGACAGGATTAAAGGCAGTTATGAGGCAGGACTTAATCTATACAAGATTAGGTCATATTCAAGTCACTCTCTTTTGAGACATAAAAACAGAAAGAAACAGAGAGACGGGAACCTCAGACCACCAAGAATGTAGAACCAAAGAGGGAGAGTGAAGCATATCCTTTGGACGCAAGGTCCTTATGCTGAGAAGAAGCTCCTAGATCAGAGGAAGATGGATGGCAAGGACTTTACCCCTGAATCAACAGAAACAGAAAGGCTTCTCCTGAACATGGCACCCTAAAATTGGACCTTTAGCCTCCTAGACTGTGAGAGAATAAGTTCTCTTGGTTAAAAGCATCCACTTGTGGTATTTCTATTATAGCAGCACCAGGTAACTAAGATACCAAGAGATAATTGAGAGCCAACAGGTCAGAAGTTCAGGGAGCTCAGGAGAGCCCCGAGCTTACTTACAGCTGGAATCTTGAAGGAACAGAGGAAAAGCACTGAATCTGGAGGCTACTGGGTCAGAAGTGAGGGTGTTGTGTGGATTCCCTCAACTTGTGGCTATTGCCTGCCTATTTGGCAATCTGAAACATGGTGTCATTTTAACTCGTGAGGTCTGGCCTAGCTCCAGGTGGCCAGAGTCAGAGAAATTGGTGCTGTGTGTGCAGCTGCTGTCAGAACTGAACAGAGAAGTGCAAAAAGTGAGGATTTTGATATATTTGAGACTTCCATATAGTGCAGACATAGATTTCCATATGTGTATATTGCCATATTTATAAAATCTTTGTTTTCCTCCCACTCTTATTCCATTAAATACCATAAAACATTGAAAAAACCAAACCCAGTCCCTATGAGCTGATTCCAACTCATAGTGACCTCACAGGACAGAGCAGAACTGCTCCACAGTTTCCAAGGAGCACCTGGAGGATCTGAACTACTGATCTTCTGGTTAGCAGGCACAGCACTTAACCACTATACAACCAGGGTTTCCATCATAAAACATAAGATGTATTAACTCTACATTATCCCTGGAAAAAGGGATGGTGCATTTTCAGCTGTACGCAGGATAGCTGTGTCATGTTAGGCAAAGCAGGACTTTATTATTGTCTTTATTTGTAGATTATGTATGCCTTAAGGAGATGTGCAGGGCTATCAAGTTGTCAAGGGGTGGACGGATGGATACTTCTATATATCAACTTGGCTAGCCTATGGTGCCCAGCTGCTCGGTCAAACACTAGTCTAGCTGCTATTATGAAACAATTATACACGATGTCATCAGTTGGCTTTAATCAAAGCAGATTATCCTCCATATTGTGTGTGAGACACATGTCGAAGGTCTTAAGAGTAGAAAGAGCATTTCCATAGGGTGTGATCTCCCGACTATAAACAGATATTTTGTCAAGATCTGCTCAGTCTTCACTTTTCCCATCACCTGACCTATGGACATGGAGACATAAGCTTCTAACCTGACCCACAGATTTTATGCTTCCCAGGATCCACAACTGTACTAGCCAATTTCCTATTGGTTCTGTTTCTCTAGAGGGCCTTGACTAAAACATTTTGATTACTTCCTCACACCCATCATCTCCATCTGGTGACACATGACCTTATGAAGGGCTCATGGGCAATTATCACCCCCTGAAGGTCAGAGGCATTCAGTGACCCACCCCAGAGAGGGAAGATAAACACCAGTAATTCTCACGTTTCAGAGGTGAGAGATTCTATTTTTCCATTCCAGTTCTTTAAAGATACCACCTCCAAATCCCACTGCCCACAGGTCAGGGAGCCAAAGAGCTCTTACAGAAAGAAACCAAGAAGACTGCTTGGAGGAGATATCAGACAAGCTTGACAGCAACGCTGCCTATCAGCTTCAGCTGCTTCTCCTATAAAATGGGCTCCCACCTGCGTGCAGATGGATCACCAAGCCTCAAAAAAGAGAAACAGCGGCTGGACTCCATCTGTTTATTGCCAATAAAGCCACCAAACCCGGCTGGGGGCTGGGGCCTCTTGCACAAGACTGTCTGTATCTGGAAGCAGAAGTCACATTCCAGCTTCACAGCAGCAGCAGGCATCTTGCTCCCTGGCTGCCTTCTGCTACTCATTAACCAGCAGCCAGATCTGGAGAAGGTGCTGGACCAGGGGGGCTTACCACCAGTACAGAGATGGGCAGGGCAGCACCAGGCAGTGTGGGCACCAGTGTTAGACCAACCACAGCTCAAAATCCTTCCCAGCTGCATGACCTTAAGGGAGTCCATTCATCTCTCTGAGCCTCAGTTTCCCCACGTGGGCAACAGAGATAACATTGGTGCCCATTTCACAGGGCTCTACAAGGACAGCAATGCCTGACACACAAAGTAACCACCTGATAATTTATCTGTCACTTTCACAAGAAGACTAAGAGCACCTACCTCACTAGACTGTGGGATGAAACAAACTATCACACTCTTAACCTCTTAGCACCATATGAAATAAGCACCCAGTTAACAGTTCAAGAAATACTGGTGATGGTGACGACCGACATGGATTAGGATGAAGATGACAATTCTGGAGGCTGACATAGAGGATCATCCTCATCCCCACTCAACAGCTACTCAGGGAGGCATGACACAATAAGGACAGGCCTGCCTAATTTCCCATGACTGGTGTCATGGGGTGAAGAACACCTCTCCATGGGGTCAGGTGACCTGTGGTTGCTCAGGAAACAGGATTTGGGTTGGGGGCAACAGACTGTTCGGGCCACAAAGTAGTTTTCTCTCAGTCATTGTCAGAAAACCAGTTGCTGTCAAGTCAACAACTCTCAGCAGCCCCACGGGCGTCAGGGTGACACTCCGTAAGGTTTTCAGCAGCTGATATTTTGGAAGTAGATTGCCAAGCCTTTTTTTTTCAAGGTACTGCAGAGGGGACTTGAACCTTTCAGTCAGCAGCCAAGTGTATTAGCCATTTGCATCACTCAGGGATCCTCTAACCAACCTGCACTTCCCTGGACCAGTGAGAATTTGGCCAGGAGCACAACCTTACCTTCTAGAAATTTCTGCCCAGGAAGCCAAAGTCTTCAAATTCCAGGGCAGAATCCGCCAGCAGGCCGTGAAATCAATGCAGAGAGTCAGGACTATCAAGTTTATGGAACACAACCAAATGCCACAGGGCAGTGAAGGCAGCGAGCACAGAGCTGCTTGGTGAGACTCTGGTTTCGGTTTCACACGGCTGTGTGTGTGAGCTTCACCGCATCCTGTCATAAGATTTGCTTTTTACTGAATGTCCCCAATAAAAGGCTTTCCAAGTCCTCAAATAACCAAGACAAATACTGTCACCTCAAGTGAACAAGACAGCTACGTAAAGAGAAGACTCCTGCCCCTTCACCTCCTTTTAAAAACATGCCTAGGATCCTGAACTGGTAAGGAAAAAAAAATTGCTGTAAAACCTGGAGACAATCAGCAAAAATGCCATTAAAGCTTGCAGATTAGATAACAGAACTGTGTCAGTGTTAAATGTCCTGTTACTGCTAATCGGGCTGGGGTTACACAAAAGAATGGCCTTATTCTTACGAAACAGATGCAGAAGGCTTAGAGGTGAAGGGGCCATCGGGCCAGTAATTCAGTCCCCAGTGATTCAGCAGATGTGACAATGTTGTTCACAGAATACAGTACAGGCAGAGATAAAGCAGGTGTGGCAGAAGTTAGCAACGGGAAAATCTAAGTGGATAGGGAGGTGGAAGGTCACTATTGTTCCCGCAACTTTTCTGAAGGTTGTCAATTAAAAAAAAAAAAAAAAGGTGCTCCAAGCCCCTATTTCTGGAGTATCTTGCCTGTACTCTGTGAGGAGCCACACACCTCTTTCACATCCCTCTCATCCTAATCCTCAGAACTTCCATGCCACAAAGCTGCCTTAGAGCCTGCCAGGGGTAACACAAGCCCAAATCAAACCCACTGCCAGTGAGTCAGGTCTGACTTACAGTGACCCTAGAGGTCAGAGTAGAACTGCCCCATTGAGTTCCCCAAGAGTGCCTGGTGGATTTCAGCTGCTGACCTTTTGGTTAGCGGACGCAGCACTTGAACACGCTACACCACCAGTGTTTCCTCCACGGGCAAAGTAGGGTGAAAATGTGGCCTCACCATTCAGTCTGCAAACAAGGAAACAGGCTGAGAGAAGCCAGGGGCACACTTGCCCAAGGTGACTCTGTGGCAGGGTCAGGATGGGACCCAGCCTTGGACACCACAACCAAGGCTCCACCTTTTGACTGGGCTACCTCCCACATGTGGTCTGAGCAGGCATTGGTGGCCAACCCAGAGCTGGGGACCACTACCCAGAGGTGCTGGGTAAATCAGGTCCTGGGGCCTCAGGGCCTCTGTCCTCTCTCCCCAGGGCTCCCACCTTGGATTACCCAGCCGCATCAGAGAGACAACACCAGACCATGGTAACGGCTAAAACGCCACTTACATTCTGGAGTCTCCTTAATAAAGTCTGTTGTTCTTAACCTGTTGCAAAGAGAGGAAGAAAAGAAAGATTCCATTAGACTATGCACAGGAAGTTCCCTTTCCAAATGTGACCACCAGACACATTCCACGTGCTGGGAAGAGGGTGACACCAACACAGGGACTGAGGAAGCTGAGACGCTCTGCCTTGTATCATACACACACTCACACAAACATACACACACATATACACAATCACAGACATACATGCTAACATATGCTCATACAGATGCACAGCCTCCCAGTCAGACATGCACATTTTCACAAATGTTCACACCTGTAGTGTTGTGTACAGAGCACATGTTCACCTACACGCTCATGCACACACACACCTAACACACTCAGACAAGCAATCACACAGAAGCACGGGCCCATGCAGTCATGCAGTGTCACATACAGACCCATGCTCAGACATGTACTCACACAGATACATATGCAGACATGCATGTTCACACTAATAAGCAGTGTCACACAAAGACCCATGTGCTCACATACACTATCACAGACACACAAATACACACACACACACACACACACACACAGAGATACCTGTACAGACAACATTCACAAATATACTCCCACACATTCATCTCTTGGGTGCTAGGTGCCCAAAACCCCGTGGGTGGCAAAAACTGGTTGATCACCCTGCACCCTCCTTCCTGTCTGTGTGAAAGCGGCAGGAACCCAGCTCGCGGTCATATGGGAAAAGTTCCATGGCTGGCTGCCCTCAGCCCTGACAGCTTCCTACTCTCAATGAGGGGACCACATCTGTGACAGAGCCCTCCCATACACTCAAGGACGCACCACCACTAGCTGGAGGGTTTGCGGGAGACCCTGGAAGCCCCACGTTCCTGGAGACTGCGATGCTTGCCAACCCGTCAGAGGCTCTGAGAGGCACCACCAGGGAAACCTGGTAACTTTTGCTGGGCCTCATGGAGTCCAGTGTGACTATCTATAGATCACTCTTTTGATTTTTTAATAGAATACCTCCTGTTCTTTATAACTCAGTTAGGGAAGTAATGGAAGTGGGAGCAGGTCACCTCAGCTTCTCATTCCACCATCAAAGCTACCTGCCTGAGGCTGGAGGCATTCCAGGTTTCCCAGGATCTAAAAAATGCAAAAAACTAAGAAAGTCTCCGTATCAACCAAGATTTGCCAACTCAATGAGCAGTTCAATTGGGATTAGCAGATAGTAGAAGATCATGCAGGGAGGAGGAAGGGCAGAGAGGGTCTCCAGAGCTGGGTTCTTTTTTCTTCTCTTTTCCAGTCTCTTCTCTCTTCCTCCTCATACCTGCAACCCTGCCCTTAAGCCTCTTCCCTAGAACTCAGAAGCGCCCGAGTCGATAAGCACTAGTCCCAGACTACCTCAACCAGCAGCTCACGTTGCGTTCCAGGCACTGCAGGGTAGGAACAATCAGTCAACGATTTACTGAGCACTTGCTATGTACCAGACACTGTTTTGGGCACTAGGAACACAGCAGTGAATAACACAGCTGAGTTCTCCGCTTTCACAGAGTCTGGAACCACATCTGAATGAATGGCTGGCTCCATAAAGATTACGGTAGATTACCCATGTCTGCCACGGGTGCAAATGGTAGAAGCGCCAACAGGTATTTTTCTGGACTGTATCTATGATAGGGAATGATGAAATTAGGATGTTTCAAACACAATTACAAGCAGAGTGTTACAGGAGCCAGGGGAAGGATAGGAAATTTTAGCTGGGTGGCACTTTATCAGATGCGTGAAGCCAGCCCAACTCAGACAGAAGGGTGACAACGGCGCTACATCAGCTACTAATGCCTATGTCCTTTTCCTGAGGACAGTGAGCATCTCTTCTACCTGGAGCCCAACGCACCCCACTCTCAGCCCTTGGGGTTTCTGACGGGCTGATCCGATCTCTTCCTTCCAGGGAAGGGTGGTGAGCCATGCCTACACAATCAGAGAGGGCTGTTATGAATGGCTCAAGGACAGTACCTAACTTAAACACCTGGACAAGGTAAGCAATGACTGGCACTTGTGCTATGAATATTATGAAAAAAAGAAGTTTCTTTCTCTGACTGCTGGGCTGGGAAGCGGTTCGCAGTGAGCAGCAAGGGGCAACTCAAGAAGAATGTAGCCAACACAGAGGGACACAGATCTCAGAAGCAGAGAAAAAGAAACTTGAGTCCCAGTGACATCTCTCAGCACCTGGATCCAACCATGCCTGAAGTATACATACTCTGAGCTTTCAAGTTAGAAGTCAATGAATGTTCCTTTTTAGGTTAGTCTGAATTGATTTCTGCCATTTGCAATCCTAAGAATCCAGAACTACATCCTTCCTTGATCTTGCTGTGTAGCATTATGCGTGTCCCTTTATCTCTCTGACACTCAGGAAAAATGGGGAGGAGTGAGTACAGATGAAATGACATCTGAGGTCCCCTGCAGCCCCAGCACTTTCGCTATTACATGCCCACTGCAGAAATTTGACTGACTCCGCCCCCGGGCATCCTGTCGAGGTGTTGAAAACAACCCTTTCCAAAGTTAAACAGGCACGGAGTCGCTGGGAGGGCTCATTAAAACAGATTGTGAGGCCCCAGCTCCGGAGAATCTGAGCCAGCCAGTCTGGCTCCGGCCTGAGAGTCTGCTTTTCTAACCTGCTCCCAGATGACACCCATGCTGTGGGTCCAGGAATCATGTTGAGAAACAAAACTGTCCATCTCTGCCCCACTCTCCTCCGTTCCTGAGAGCAGGCGCCCCGTGCTAAACAAAGGCCTTGCCAGGCAGAAGCCCATGCCCCTCTGCTCTCAGGGTGGGCCCCCACCTCAGAAAAACACCTGTATGGTTTCAAGGACAGGCCAGTCTCCAAGCAACTAGAGCACTGGGCCTCACTGCCAGCCTGTCCGGCCTGTGCTCTGCCCTGGAATTTGTCTAAATAGCAGGGGTGGCTGTGAGCCTGACTCCAGCAGGTCCCATGCTGGCCTTCTAGGAGCCATGAACAGCCCCCCACAAGGCCCCAGTCATCACGCAGTCCACCAGCCCCAGATCCCGGCCGCAGTCCTTACCCTGACACACAGCCAGCTGTCAGCACGTCTGGCCTGCTGGGCTCTCCCCTGATTTACATATGACTTGGCTCCCTTGAGAAACCGCCTGTGGTTTTTGGACTGCGGACACTATTCAGAAAAGGGCTTTCCCACCTGTATCCTTTCCAAGGTGGTGATGGCGGCACTCCAGCTGTGTGACCTCGGGCAAGCTACCTGCCCTCTCTAGAGCCTCCGGTTTTATTCGCAAAATAAAAATAACAGTATCTTTGGAAAAATTCAAGAAGATGATGCTTACAAATCACAGGGCCTGGCGGGGAGTCTGGCTCACGCTCAGAGGCACCCAGCACCTTGAGGCTGTTGCCAGCTGCAGTCTATCACTGACTCACGATGACCCCATGCATTTTGGAATAAAACACTGCCTGGTCTTGTACCATCCCCATGATCGGTTGCAGACCAAACGACAGTGCTCTACAGGGTTTTCACCGGCTGATATTTGGAAGTAGATTGCCAGGCCTTTCTTCCTACTCTCTCTTCATCGGGAAGCTCCACTGAAACCTGTTCAGCATCACAGAAACATGTGAGCCTCCACTGACTGAAGGATGGCAGCTGTGCATGAGGCACATGGGACAGAAATCTAGACCAGGTCTCCCGTATGGAGGCGAGTGTCAGTTTTTTTTCACTCAGCTTAATTCCCTGGAGATCTACCCACGCTGTTGCATGCCATCAATAGCTTCTTCTTTTTCAGTGCTGACTAGTATTCTACGGTGCTGCTATACCATCATTTGATTAAGCATTCATGCACTGAAGGACATCAGGGTCATTACTTGTTTTGGACTATTACCAATAAAGTCACTATAACATACTGCTGTTGAGTTGGGTAGGACTCACAGCGACCCTAGAGGTCAGAGTAGAACTGCCCCATAGAATTTCCAGACAGCGCCTGGTGGATTTGAACCACCAACCTTCTAGTTAGCAGCTAGACCACTTAACTACTATACCATCAGGGTTTCCAAAGTTGCTATAAACACTCATGTAAGAGCCAATGTTTTTAAAATGTGGCATTTTTTGCATGCCCATCTGGCCATCTAGTTTCTCTAGACACAATGGGGAGATGTAGCAATGCTGGGCCCACCATCCCCTAGGATGCTCTCTTGGAAGGGGACACGGCCCGGGAACCCCCAGTGTGCCCCCAGCCCCACCAGCAGTCCTCTCACTTTGTCACGCCTGGCCCTGGAGCTACAGAAATGGGTCACACCTTTCACTGATGAAGGTCTTGGAACACTCCCTGTTTCAGTTAATTCAGAAGAGCTGAGGGCAGCACAAGAGAAAGTGATTGATGAACCTCCTTATTCTGAATTCTACCACCAAACCACTACTGCCTCATCAACAGCTACTACTCATCACCTTTTCTCAAAGTGTGGTCCTCCAGATTGAGGGCAGCATCAGTACCACCCGGGAGTCGGTCAGAAATACAGGAACTCGGGCTCTGTCTTAGACCAGCTCCACACGTAAGAGCACCTCCACAAGATCCCCAGGCGACAGCCACACACTTACTTGTCTGAGGAAAGCTGGTTTATGCTGTTACCATTATTGCTCGTTATTGTTATGCTGATGCCAAGATATAACCTAACGACTCGACCTGCCCCAGTTTCTGAAGTCCCTGAAGTCCCCACGTAGGGTAATGACAAGCTGAAGCTAGAGGTGTAACGAAATGTCGAAAGGGGAGAGAAAAATTCTCCGACGTCCTCAGCCTACAAATCAATTCCTAGAAGGAGCAAAAGGCCAGATCCGTCCTTCAGCAAACCCTCCCCAGACTCAACTCCACAGTCACAGTAACAACATGTACTGAAAACAGCATGACAGGTCTCAAGACATAGGGCTTTGGGAAGACTCTGGTGGCCTCTGATCTCCATGCAAGACTGAATTTTTAAGTTCACAAAGGTGCATTCCTGCCCCCTCTGCCCACTGGGGTCTGGATTTGGCGTATGTTGCTCATAATTCAACACAGACGGGGGGGCCACATGCAACCCTGGCATCCAACGGGCAGCTCCAGTCTTCAGCCTGAATTGGAGTCCCATGAGAACATTCTGGGGTGCAGGCTCACAGGTATCTCCCCTGCTCTGTGGCCTTGAACTGCCCTCTGGTGAAAGTGTGAGGCTGGCACCAGAAACGAGGGCACAAATTCTTTACACCTGACCCTGGACCCTAAACTGAAAGATTCATCTCCCATTTCAAGGGGCTGTAAATTGAAAGCATCAGGAAGTTCGTAAATCACTCTCTCCTACGCTGCCCTCAGCTCCACTGAATTAACTGAAGCAGAGCTTGTTGCAAAACCTTGAGTGCTGAGGACTGACACATTTCCATACCTCCAGGGCCAGGCCATGACATGGTGAAGAGGTGGTCAGTGAAGTTGGGGGCACCCTGGGGAGCCTGGGCCATGACACTGTCCAAGGGAGCATCCCAGGGGATGGTGGGCCCAGGGAGGCTATATTTTCCCAGTGCATCTAGAGAAACCAGACAGCCAGAAGTCTGTGCATAAACTGGCCACATTTAAAAAAGACTGGCTCTTAATGTAAGTGTCCACAGCAACTTTATTTGTAATGGTCCAAAACAAGAAATGGCTCAGATGTCCTTCAGGGACTGAATGGTTAATCCAGTGGTGGTACACTGATAATACAGAACACTAGTCAGCAGTGAAAAGGAACACGCTATTGATGACATGCAATGACCTGGGTGGATCTCTAGGGAATTGTGCTCAGTGAAAAAAGCCAGTATCAAGAGTTACTGGCTGTGTGAGCCCACAGAGATGGAGAAATGACCATGGTCAAGGACAGCTGTTAAGGAAGGAAGGAAGACAGGAGCAGTCGGCACTGCCACAGACGGCAACTGGAAGAATCCTTGTGAAGACAGCAGTGTTCTGCATTTTGACTGTACCAAGCTGCCATGGAGTGACTCCTACTGATGGGGACCCCACAAGGGTCCGCATAGAACTGTGCTTCACAGTATTTTCACTGGCTGCTTTTTCACAAGTAGATCACCAAGGCTTTCTTCTAAAGCAGTTCTGGAGAGTCTAGAACCTCCACCCTTTCCATTACTGGATGAGTGCATTAATTGTTTCAGCTGCATCAAGGTCAACATCCTTACCAGATACAGCCCTACAGTTTTAAAGACATTATCACCGGTAGAAACTAGGTAAAGAGTATATACAGGGTCTCTCCATATGATTTCTTACAAATGCATGTGAAAAAACTACAATGATCACAAAACAAAAAATATTAGTATGTGCATATTTAAACTTTATATACATATGCATTGATAAACTTTTTATATGAAGAAGTTGGTTCAACATACAGAGTTCTGTGTGGACAACACAAACACATCTGTGGCCAGAGCTGCCTCCCAGGAGACCTTTCTAGGTGAGGGTGGAAGCTAAGAAAATGATCTCTGCTCACATCTGCACAAAGGGGATGTAGGTGAGAAAATTCTTTCTTTTTTAAGGTCTGTTCTAATTTATGATCTTCTACCAGCAGTGGCAGACAATACAATTCCACTGTTCCCTGAGGAAATGTTTTCCACTAGACATCCAGATTCTAGAGTAGAAAGGGGTGCCTCTTCTCAGACTGAAAGCTGAGGCATCTTGAAAAGCTACCAGGAAGACAACTGCATCCTTAAGGAGACCCACAGGAACAGCACTCCACGTGATGACAGCTGACAGCATGTGTTCCCACGACAGAGAAATGAAAGGGTCTTTTCCTCTTTATTCAGCAGGGAACTACCCCAACATGAAGCTGAGCCAGGCTACCCCTCACAGACTAGTAAACTGAGGGGCAGAGACGACTCAACTAGGTCACAAAGGAAGCTAGGGGCCAAGGATGCTGTGATACCCAACACTAGGTCATTGATTTTAAAAGGGCTCCTGTTATACCTCATCAATCATTGGTGAGTCATTGTTTATTTAACATTTATCACCCCCACCAGAGAATCAGCTCCGTTAGGGCACCATTTGGTCTCTCTCTTTCACCTGCCATATCCTCAGGGTCTAGGACTTGGCCTGGAACAAATAAATGTTGAATGGATGAGTGGACAGATGGATGGGTGGGTAGGTGGGTGGATGGGTGGATGGGGAGCTGGCTGGATGAACAGACAGGTGAACGGCGGGCAGGTGGATGGCTGGGTAGACAGCAAGTGAATATAATTTCCAAGCTTGGACCCTCCCATATATTTAAACTTCAGGTTCCCATTTCAGGATGAAGGGAGTTAGATATTCTTTATTACTCGTGTACTGCTTACCTACTGTCATGGATTGAATTCTGTCCCCCCAAAAATATGTGTAGCCATGTGGCTGGGCCATGATTCCCAGTATCTTGTGACTGTCCTGCATTTTGTGGTTTTCCTGTGCTGTATGTTAAAGGATTAGGGTGGGGCTGTAACACCCTTCATAGGATCACCTCCCTGCTCCACTGTAAAGGGAGTTTCCCTGGAGTATGGCTTGCCCCACCCTTAATCCTTTCATCCTATGAGAGATAAAAGGACAGAGAATTGGGAACCTTGTACCATCAAGAAAGAAGTACCGGGAGAAGAGTGCGTCCTTCAGACCTGAGGTTCCTGAACCAAGATGCTCCCTGGGCAAAGACTGATGCAATACGGGACTTTTCTCCTGAGCTGACAAGGGGAAAGCCTTCCCCTGGAATGAACACCCTGAATATGGACTTGCAGCCTACCAGACTATGTAAGAATAAACCTCCTTTGTTAAAGCCACCCACTCTGTGGTACTTCTGTTAGAGCAGCCCTAGCTGACTAAAACACCTACTATGCATCAGGCCCTGTGCTGGATGCTGGTGGGTAGATAGCAGGCAAGAGCACAAAGGTGTGAGCTTAGGCCACAGAACGGGCCACAGAGTCTCAGAACAGGGAGACATTCAGTCCACTTTGACTCAGGTCATGTTTGAGTGCCAGGCACTGTTAAAGCATTCAACAGAAGCTTCCAGAGCAGACAGCATCTAGCTGGCCCTTGAAGAGTGGAACACAGACAAGAAGACATATTGAGGGCCAAGGGAATGGCAGGCAAGGCCCAGGCCTCGATCCACTTGCTCAGCCTGGTAGTAGAAACTGGCCAAACCACAGAAGCCGAGGCAGAGCATAAAAGGACTCAAACGCCAAGCTAAGTTTGGACATGATTTCACAAAGCACTAGGAACCTGCCGAAGACCTTAGAGCAGAAGAGTGACATGTGCAAAGCTTCTCCTGGGTGGTACAAAGAAGTACCCAGGAAGCATGGAGGCTGGAAAGGAGGCTGCTGTCCTAAGCTGGGATGTTCAGCTGGAGAAGATACCAGACTCATCCTATGACGGAATGTCTTTGAAACCATGACTTCAGACCCTTCCCTGATGGCTGAGCAGCTATCCTCTCTAGGTGCCAAATGGCTGTGCTGCACAGCCCTCAGGGCCACCCCTTCCAGTGCCCTTCACCCATTAAGCATGACTCTGCTAAAATGCATAGAACCAACACACACCCCTCAGCCCCCTCACTAAGCATCAAAGGATCCTCAAGTCAAGGACTTAGGAAGAAGGGAGACTGAACATGGCAGTGAGTCATTTAGCGCTTACACTGTGCTCAAAAAAGTCTTGGAAACAAGAGGACAAACACTGTACGAGACCACTATTATATAAGGACTTAAAAAAAGACTTATGCACAGAAGGAAATACTCTTGGATGGCTACAACGGTAGGGAATGAGGAAGCGGGTTATTCATAGATTAGATAGTCAATAGGAATTCAGTTAGGTGAAGGGAGTGACAGCACACAGCAGAAGGCAGCTCAGAATAACTGACTACACCATAGGCTAAAAGGTTTTCTAAATTCAATTGAATATTTCAAAGGACAGAGTAGCAGGGACAGGGGTCTGGGGCCATGTTTTCAGGGGACATCAAGGTCAACTGGCATAGCTAGTCTTTTTCCAAGAGAATGTTCTGCACCTCATATTGGTGAGTGGTGCCTGGGGTCTTAAAAGCCAGCAAGCTGCCATCTGAGGAACATCAATTGGTCCCAACCCACCTGGAATAGATGACAACCAAGAACGTCAAAGACACAAGGAAAAATGAATCCAGGAGACAGAAGGACTCATATGACTGGGAGACTACACCAACAGAAGAGAACCACATGGTGCCTGGTCACCACCAAGGACAGTCCTGACCAGGAATACAAGGTAGACTCCCTGATGGTGTAGCATAAGGAAAAGGAGTATGCAGATAAAGAACTCTATTAAAAGACCAGACTTAATGGTCTGACAACCTGAAGGGTCCCCTGGGAATATGGTCCTTATACTTGCCCTCAGCCCAGATCTGAAACTAGTATTGAAGCCGACACTTCGGACAAAGAATGGACTGGATGTGGGGACACAGAGTCATGTAGGTGGTGTGTGTGCTTTATGGTTTAATATGTATGAGGCTGTCCTACTGGCTTCTTTTTAGAGGGGAGAGGAGAGAGTGGAGGGGAGGGGACAAGTGTTGGTTGAATGGATACTGGAAGAGTACAAGACTGTGCTGTGATAGGGTGAGAAGAGTAGACAGAGTTGCAGAGAGGTGGGTGCTTGGGGTTTTACGTGGACAGGATTGTTAACTTTTCACTTAATCATAATAAAAAAATTTTTTAAAAAAAGTAGGGAAAGTACAAGGACTCTCAGGATATCCCAGCACAGGGAACACAGAGATAAGGGCCCACTTCTCCACTTAATGAGGGTTGAGACTTAGGGGAAGGGAGAAGGGGGAAGGAGGCAGGGAGCACTCAAGTGGGCAAGGTAAGAGTTCGGCTCCCAGGGCTTTGAGTCCAGGCCCACTCAAACCCCACTTGAAGGAACAGACAGTCCACTGCCAGGCAGGTGTCACTTAGCCTTGGCCTCTTCAATCCTCTCATCGCCACCTCCTCAACTCCATGCCCGAACTGACTGGAGCTGCTCCCCACAGGCCAGGCTCATGTTTCTCTCTGAGTAGAAGACCTTGCTTTCCAGAAACCCCCATCCTGGACTCTGTAGGTATCTGGGAGCAACCAAACCTTGAGGAATCTCAGGATGGCTTGACCCTCTTGCCGCCTTCTCCATTAACTGTAATAAAATCCCAACTGAGAATCAAGAGCATAATCATCAAAAGTCTGAAGTGCACACAGAAACACTGTCCTTAATTTTACCTCTGCAAAGGGGAGTTTTATATAATTGCTGAATGTGGAGTAGAAGTTGAGGGAGAACAATCTGTTTATGAACAACAGCCCTTTCAAGGGCCTTATACGTAGTCCTGTGTGGATACATGCCTCACTCTGGACACTTCAATCTTCTCATCCATAAAGTGGGTGGGCAGAGAAGGTTAAGGTGATGAACCTACAGTCCAAGTCCCCAAACTCCACAGAGAAGGGATTACTCTCCCTGACCTTCCAGGGCATTCCTTGTTCTTGGTATAAACCCCCTGGGATTGTAATTAACTTCTCCGAGATACAGATTTTCTCTTCTCCCTGCCCCCACAAGACTGCAGGCTACTTACACACAGGGCCCATTGTATTCATCCCTGTATTCCTTGCCCTGGCACAGTGCCTGACACATAGTAGGTGCTCAATAGACAGTGGCAGTACCATCTGAGGAGTGGAAATGGGCTTTGGTATCTGGTGGCCTTGGGTCCAAATTCTTCTCCCACCATTTCCTAGCTGTGTGTGCTGTGGTAAGTCACTTCACTTGTCTGAGCCTCGATGAGTTCTTCTATAAGACAGGGTGGGTAATAATACTTACCTCACAAAGTAAGTGCAGAAGAGGAGATAAAATGCAAGAAGAGAGATAAAGTACAGTGGGCACTCAGCAAATGTTGGTTCCCTCCCTCCTCAGAAAAATGAGTGCGCTTAGGCTGCTCCTCTGCCCACCCTCCGGCGCAAGTTCAAAGTCAATAGGTAGGAGTGTTTAATTTACTGAGCTGACAGCACTCAGAGGTGATTAAGACCAGTGATTCAGAATGGCCTGGATAGATCTACACAGCAGACTCACAATGGTCTGCTATTGTCTGAATAGAGCAATTGACAGAATGAAAAACAGGATGATATCACTTTTGTTAAAAACAAAACTCAAACCAGTTTGCTGAATACATTCCAAAGAGAAAGTCAAAACTGAAATGAAAATGAGTCTGGAAAGTAATAAAAAGGAGTATTCTGTCACACAGAAACAGTTAAAGCTGTATGCAGAGGAAAATGCATAGTCTTAAAGGCCTTTTTAAAATTACAACACAAAGAAAGCTGGATAATGGACAGACAGCTAGACAAACTAAAGACTAAATGGTTTGTACTTTAAATATTATACATACATGTAAAAAATATATATGTGTACATATGTATATAGATATACACATATACACACACATTTAAAATGATCTGAAAGGATATGTGTCAAACAAAGTGGTGACCCCTAAGAGTGGGCCTCAAATCCAGGAGCGGGACCAGCAGAACCTCACTTTGTTAGTTCATACAATTTTGTATTATTGCTTAAAGTTTTAATTATTTCTGTAATTAAGAGAACTCTAGAATAAACTTGTTTGTTAAAGCCAAAAAATAAAAATAAAAATAAACAAATGAATCAAACAGAATTCTGTGGCAGTTTCTCATAAAGTTAAATATAAATCTCCTCTATGATCCAGCAGTTGTACTCCTACAGAAATGAAAATGTATGTCTACAAACAACTGTACAGAAATGTTCACAGCAGCATTATTCATAAAAGGCTCAAACTGGAAATGACTCAAATGTCCATCAATAGGAGAATGAATAAATACGTGGTAAACATCCATACAATGCCATACTACTCAGCAATAAAAAGAAATTAACTACTGATACTGTCAACAATGTCAAAGCCGAGAAAATGACGAAAGATGCATAAAGAGGAGACACTATACAATCCTATCTGGGTGAAGTTTGAGGCTTGGCTAAACTGATTTATGGTGACAGAAATCAGAAAGCAGTTACCTCTAGGAGGGGAAGCCCACAACAAAACATTCTGGAGAGCTGAAAATGTGCTATATCTCAGTCTGGGTGCTAATTACACGGGTGCGTACCAAAATCGAAACCTGTTGGTGTCAAGCTGATTCCAACTCATAGAAATCCTATACGACAAAGCAGAACTGCCCCACAGGGCTTCCAAGAAGCCCTGGTTAGCTGCTGAGCTCTTAAGCACTGCACCAAAATTTATCAAAACTCACCTATGGGGCAGTTCTACTTGTCCTACAGGGTCACTGTGAGTTGGAATAGACTAGATGGCAATGAGTTTGGTTTGGTTTTACCCAAGCATAACAGAATGTTTGCACTTCACTGCATGTAAATTATATCTCAACCTAAAAATAATAATTTTTTTAATCACATGAGAAACAAAGAAATACAGATTTCCTGGCTCTACTCCATAAAGATTCTGATTCAGTATGTCTGGGTGGGGCCTGGGAACCTGAATTTCTGAGAGAGCACACCAGGAAATTTTAATGTCTGACCAGGAGTTGTGAACCACCACAATCTTTATCGACTATAGCCCCCAACACTGCCCTCCTCTCCCTCCACCCTTTTATTATTTTGGGTGGCTGATTAACTGCTTGTTGGTTTTTGCAAGAGTTGGTTGGCCAGGTCCTAATAAGTGACTCTCTCTGTCTTCCCAACCCCCTAACCGTCACCTTAAATCAGCCTCAGCTCAGGTTTCCAAAGGAAGCCTATGACCAGGTGAGGTGGGAAGAGAAACCCTACTGCCCTGTCCAGAGCAGACATAACTCACTCTTAAAAATGCAGAGGCTGAATGTTCCCAGAAAGGTCACAGGCAGCAAGTTAATGGCATGCATACCTGTTAAACAGCATGTTCAGGTCTTCACCTCATGCTCACAGAAAGTGCTCAAGGGAAGACTCACTGACACAGAAAAAGCTCTGTGCCCAGGCTCGCAGCAGCCCAGCCACCCTCTGTCTCCTGGACCAGTCTTGTTCCTCATTCACCATCTGGGCTCTCCTGGCCACTGGGCTTCTCCACCATTGTCCCCAGACCCAGGCTGACTTCCTTTCAAACCCCTGTTGTCCGCAGAATCAAGTCCAAGCCCTTGTTCCTTACATCCAAGGCCCTCAGCCAAGGAGCTCCTACCAAATCCCACACCAGCTCCTTTTCCTCTCTCCTGGTGAGACCCTGGGGGACTTGTTCTACAAACATGCTTGGCTACTTCAAGCCTCCACGCCTTTGCACCTGCTATGTCCTCTGCCCAGAATGTCAGTCCATCCTGTTTTGCTAGCGTGAGGAAATGCTGGCTCTGACATCACCTCCCCTAAGAAGCTCGAGCCTTCTGCTGACTGTCCCACTATCAATGCACAGGGCACTCCTCAGTCTTCTGCAGAGGACTCCAGGACATAGTCACAGCACCTGGACACTAGTCCAACTGAAAGCCAACGTTCTATACCAATCAGTGCCTGCCCAGAATCAACTTTAAGTCAAATGCCAAATCCACTGTCATCAAGTTGATTCCAACTCACAGTGACCCTATAGGACATAGCAGAACTGGCCCACAGTTTCCAAGGAGTGCCTGGTGGATTTGAACTGATGACCTTTATTCCGGTTAGCAGCTCCAGCACTTAACCACTACACCACCAGGGTTTTAGCCAAGGTTTATTAACCCAACTAATCCAGCCACATTAAAAAAAGAGACCTCACAACACGACAAAGACTGGACTGTACTAAGGCACACAGAGCAATGCTGGTGGTGTGTGTACTTTATGGTTTAATATATATATGAGGCTGTCCAACTGGTCTCTTTTTAGAGAGAAGAGGTGAGGGTGGAGAGAAGGGGACAGGTGTCAGTTGAGTGGATACTGGAAGTTCAGACAGGAGGGGTGAAGGTACTGTCACAGTGTGAGCAGAGCAGATAAGAGCTGCACAGTGGCAGGTGCTCAGGGTTTTGTATAGCAAATTGACCTGGATTGTAAATTTTTGCTTAATCACAATAAAAAAAATTTTTTTAAAAAGCAACCATCATTTTCTCTTGAAGGCCATCCTGGACATTTTCACAAACACCAAAGCTCTTCCCCAGAACTCAGGCATTTACCAACCAGCAAACACAAAAAGCAAGGTGCAGCCCAAAGAATCTGACTCTCTCACTCTTGACTCTCTACAGAAGTAGGGGACCAGCCTGTGTCTGCTGGGGCAGCCTCGGGGCTTCAGGCTGGCCTCAATCCCCATCCACTCTCCTGCTAAGATTGGGCTGCATTCTGGGAGGTCCCTGAGATTTACTTTCCCAGTATAAAGGAATGTGCTCAATGATTCCCAAGTGTCTTCTCACCCTGGGACCTATGAAAAGACTTTCAGAGAAATATAGCTCCAAAATCCTTTGACAGATAGAGAGGCAGACAAGTTGGGACTAGAAAATATGATACCCAAGCCCGAACTGCCTCTTGGGGGCTGGAACCTGGGAGGCGCCACATCAGGGGAGGTGCAAGGCTCCTGAAGAAGGCACACAGAAAGGAGAACGGATAACCAAGGAGAGAAGCAAGGTGCCAACAGGTCCACGAGCTCCGCTGCCAACCCTAAGGACCAGTATACCTTTGTCCCTCCTCTTCCCCGGGCACTGGTCCAATCTCAACTCCCCACGCTATCTGGAGATCAAAGTTCCACAGGGCCAAAACTCACTGCTGGTTGAAGAAAGGCTTTTCAAACTCTGATCCTGCCACTGTGCAATAAGCACTAAGTCCTCTCTGTTGCTCTCAGTTCACCTATCTGTAAAATGGGCACTACCCACTAGCACCCTTGGATTCTGCAAAGTAGATGTGACCAAGTCCTTGCAGGGTGAGATGAGGGGGCCAGGGCAAGAGAGGTCACTACAGTGGTATTCCCCTGAAGGACAAAGGCTCAAGAATGCACCTTGGCCCTTGCTACATACAACAGTGACCCAGGACCTCGTGACACCTGCTAATCAGCAGCTCTGCGGCCGAGCCCGGCTTTACAGCTTACCACAGGCTTATTCAGCCTCATCTCCCTCAATCCCCTCAAGGACGCAATGAGGTGGGTGTCAGTGTCCTTGCTGCCTAAAGAGGAAAGACTAGGCTGAAGAGGCCAAGAGGACACGTTCAAGGTCACCAGCTAATCACAGCAGGGAGCAGTACTGGAACCCAGAAAGCTGGGAATGAGCTCTGGTCACTTAATCCCCACCTTACCCCATAACCAGAATCTGCCCCACCCATTTTACAGATTAGAAAACTGAGGCCAAAAGGAGGTTGTACAAGACCTGCAGGAGACTGAGGCAGGTCTAAGACCTCTACCTTCTCTGCCAACCTTACCCTAAGGTGAGTTCTCGCCAGTGTCCTTGTTCTCCTTCCTCACCCCCACAACACCATTGATGAAATTCTTTCCCTCACTGCCACCCCTCGTGCCTACCCCACACTCCCCTGATGACTCTGTGGTCGAGAGGCAGGTAGACGGTTGCTAAGCGTTCACTTGTGCTCTCTCTCGTAAAAATACACTCCTTCTGGCTGTGAGACTCTGGACGAGATACGAGAGTATCTTCTAGCCAACAAAAAATTTTAAAGAAATTTTAAAAAGATCTCCTCCATGGCATTTATTTGAAACATCAGCAGCGCTAAAGCAAGAGCCATTTACTCAAGTCCAAATGGAGCCACGCGCCACTAAAACCCGGGGACCCTCTGCTATAGCGTCTGGGCAGTTACTGAGCTGATTTATCTCCCAGGGTCAGGAAATGGGGACCCAGGCTGCCTCCCAAGCCTTTGAAGTTGGTCCTGGGGGAGGCCAGGGCCTGGCAAAGGCTGGCTGTAACCAAAATAGCTAAGCCAGTGGCCCTGCCCACCACACATCTCCCTCCTCGTGGCAATGAGGGTTGCCCTGCCAGTCCAGGCTGAAGTCCAGCCTTTGGTTGTGTCCCCCTGGGCTCAGGGCTGGACGGATCCCTGGAATTCTGGCTCCGGCTTCCCAGGTAGAAGGTGGAGGAGAACCTCCTGCCAAAAATGCCCAAGGGAGGCGAACAGTCGCAAGGAGGATGTGTCTGTCATGCTGGCCCTGCCTTCTGTCCACCTGCCCCCCAGCTGTCCCCGAGGCCTCGGTCCTGCGGCTCAGAACTACTGGACGCTGGCAGCACTACCTGCACGCTGTGCATGGGCAGCACCCTCAGAAACATGCCATCCTTTCACCTCTCTCAGTGCCCACCCTAGAGAAACATCTCGAGCCCTTTGGCCCTCTAGGCACCAAGGACACTCCCTCAGGTACAGTCAGGGACCCAGGGACACGGGTGCATTCGGAGACACACGTGCACATAGTTAGCGACTCAGTCACATAGCCCGGGGCTCAGTCTGAAGCAGGGCTACACTTAAGGGCATCCAGACACATACTACAGCACACGAGCGCACACAGTGGAAGACACAAGACAGCCATACTCAGGTATCAACACACACACGGGGACAAACCGACAGGCAAACACACACCAGGGCACAGAGAACAGCCGAACTACACTGGAATGCACAAGTGCAAAGTGTTGCAGAAATGGAGAAACAGACACACTAAGACACACACAGACATACACAGGGTCATGGGGACGACAGACGGACGGACGGACAGGCAGACAACACACACACACACACACACACACACACACACACACACACCTGCCGCCGGCACTAGAGGCCCCAGCCCTTCGCCGGGGAAACAATAACAGCCCGGCCAGCAGGACTTATCAGGCGACCCTCCGTGGCTCCCTCAGTGGTGAAAGGGTCGCCAGAATGGAGTACCCGGTAGCTGGGCTGGCTGGCACGCCAGACAGCGACTCTCAGCGCCGGGATCCAGGGAGCAGGCAGCGCTGACTCTGCAGCGCTCTGCTCACGCCTCGCGATCGGTACCTGGGGTGGCTGCTGCGCTCCTCGCGCTGCGCTCGCCGACGCTGCCTTCCACTGATCCGGCACTCGGGGAGCTCCGCGATGCTTCTTCGCACCGCTCGGCCTCTGGATTCCGCGTCCGCGTGGCTCGACGCTGGCGGCGGCGCCGGGCTGTTGCCGGTGGGCAAAGCTCAGCACTTGCGGCAGCGCGGAAGAAACGGTAATTTACAAGCCGCTTCTTCCTGACCTCGCGTGTCTGTTGTCTGAGCAAGCTGCTCTTAGCATCACCCATCCTGCTGGGTGGAAAAATACCAGCTCTGCCGGGCCGGAGGCGGGGCCGGGGCGGGCCGGGGCGGGGCCGGGGCGTCTGGCCCCGCCTCACGCTCGGCGACACACACTCACACACATCCAAACATAAACACGCACGCACACGCACGCGCGCACTGGCTCGGACACACAAAGAGCCCGGGCACGCTGAGCGCGCGCACACACTATCAAACCTCGCAGCGAATACTCCGCCTCTGCTTCCCCCATTAGCTTGCATTTTGCGAGGCAACTCTTCCCCCCAAATGCTGGAGCCGAGTGGTACAGCCCGTCTTCAGTGCCCCTCCAGCCGTCTGACGAAGAGCGAGCCCCTCACTCTTGACTCTCCTCTAACACCAGCCACCAAACGCCGCCAAGAGCTCAGCCACCTGGCGCTTTCAGAAGCGCCTGAGATTCCATGGATTATGAGGTCCGAACTAGGCTAACACTGTACTGCCGTCCTGAGCCAATCATTCCGCACCTGAGCACTGGTGCTTCCCTCTGAAAAATAGGCCCAGACACCCCTTCCCTGATGGTGAACTGAGATTGTAATTAAAGCCCGGCAAAGAGCTCCTGCAATCCTGGCTTTGCTCACTCTCCACTCTGTCACCTTGGGCAAGTTACCCAAACCCTCTGTGCCTAGGTTTCCTCACCAGTAAATTCGATATAAAAATAGTTGAAGGAGGCCCCTTGGGTTGCCCGTGAGAATTCAAGGTTAGCAGTGTGAAGCACGCAAACCAGCACCTGGCACCTAGAAGTGTCAACAGGGTGCCAGCCAATGGGACTATTTTTAAATGAGGATGGGGAACATGCCCGTATTCTTGTCCTTATTTGAATGAGCAGGTTAAGGAAGACCATTTGTAAGTCCAGCCTTGGCTCCTCTTCTTTCTCCTCTCTCTCCTTCCCTCTCTGGCCCTGGGAAACTGTGAGGTGAACATGTAGGTCCCCCGCACCTCTTAGAACAAGAGCTAAAAAAGAAATTCAGACAAGTGCAGACAGCCGTGCTCCTAGCAGACCCAGCCCAGGCTAGACCCCTGCCTGGAGAAGCCCCAGCAACAGCTTTATGGGTGCACAGAGAGAATGTGGAGCAGCATTCTGGAGCCCACTCTCCTTTCTTCCTGGTTTCCTCAACCAAATCCCTTGCTATCTAGTTCCATCTTGACCTCCAGCAGGCACACCCCACTCAGCCTCCAGCCAAGGTAGCTTGACCCATGCACATCCCCCACCCTTCTCTGCTGACCCCAGGTGCCCCTTCCTCCAGGAAGGCCCCAGGGATGAGCAGTGCCTGCAGCACAACCACAGCCCCAGAGACACCCCCTCTGGCCAACTCAGTGCCCCCTTTGCACTCGTTTTAGAGGGGAGAAAACTGAAGTCAGAGAAAAACTGAGTCCCCACCTCTGTGAGCTAAAGAAATAGATGTCAAGCATGGCTGCAAAGCCCTCTGCACGTGTACGTCCACACCACGGGACAGTGGAAAGCAAATGGCAGGGTCCTAGCCAGGGAAGTAACTCAACAGTTAAGAGTGAGCCAGGGGAGGATCTGACAGAGTCAAGAGAGGTGGATGGGGAAGAGAAGGAGAGGTGGGCATGTTCTAGGCAGAGGAAACTGCTTGGGCAAAGGCCGGCTGGCCAGAGCAGTGGTGGCACTAGGCAGAAGTAGCCAGGCCAAGCTAAGGGTTACAGAGGGATGTGAGGACAGTGGAGGCCATGGAGGGGCTGAGAGTAGGGCGTCACATGCTCCAGCTGCAACCTGGAAAGGCCCATCATTGTCTGGCCTTCAGGAGGCCAGCAGAGGCTGCAGCAGAGACATGGGGGTCTTTGCACTAGGCTGGTGGGCCAGCTTGGGCTTGGCTGGGGGTAGGTGTTTAGGGCCTTGAACCCCAAGCCATGGGGATCTTTCTGGCTCTGGGTGAGGTAGTGAACCTGCGCAGCTGCTGGTGAGACCCCAGGGAAGGGACTGGGTCACCTCCCCCTCTGGCTGAGATGGGAACTGGATCTCAGCTTTGGTGAGAAAGGTGAGTCCCGGGGGCTACTGCTACACTCCTGAGGTCATTCTCTCCATCTCACCACAGCAGCCTCCTCACCTCTCCCCCACCTCTACTCTGTAACCCGCAGCTGAAAAACAGACTTGCAAAACCCCTTTGATAAGGGGCTGAAATGGCAAATGTTTTCTTTTATAGATCTCTCTACTATAATAATAATACATTTTTTTAAAAAAAGCCTACTTTGATGGCTTCCAGTGTGGAAGGAGAAAACCCAGAATCCTAACAAGGCCTGCAAAACTGTGGACTGGAGTATTCAAGAGCTAGGTAAGCATTTGAAGGAAGAATGGGGGAAGGACTAGGAAGAAAAGAACTAGCAAGAACTCAGGGGGAAAGGTAACTTCCAAAAGAAGGGGCAGGCTGTGGAGAGGAAGGGAAACTGAGGCAGGACCTGGACTGGGGTCCGTGCAAGTGTTAGAGCAGACAAGAGAGAAACACGACCCAAATAGGAGAGCTTTCAGCATTGGTTTATTGAATAGAACCAGCAGCAACGTCTGTGACCAGCCTCTCAGGAGCATGTCTGACCCCCAGAGCCAAGCATGGCCCTGTGCCTTCTTCAGTTGGTGCAAAGTGGCCAGAGGTGGCTGCAGTATCTGTGGAGGATATTCAGGACTCCCGAGACAAAGCTTGTCCAATCATTTGTCTTTCTCCTCTAGACTGTCAGCTCCAAGAAGAATGGGACCTGGTCCTTGAATTCCCCTGTGAGTCCCAGGGTCTGACAGAGGGTTCAGCACGCATTAACAAAAAAAATACCGAACCCACTGCCACAGAGTCAATTCCAATTCATAGAGACCCCACAGGACACAGTAGAACTGCCCCATAGGGTTTCCAAGGAGATCCCTGTGGATTTGAACGGCTGACCCTTATAGTTAGCATCTATAGCTCTTAACTACCGTGCCACCAGGGTTTCCTGGCCTACAGTAAGTATTCAACAAATGTTTGTTCAGTTTGTTTTAACAAATCCTTATATAGCACTTAACTGTGTGCCCAGAACAGTTAGAAGCACTTGAAATACGTTAACTCACTGAATCCTCACAATAACCCTATGAGGTTGTACCACTGTTTCCCCATTTTACAGAAGGAAAAGCTGAGCCACAGAAAAGGTAATTAACTTGCCTAAGATCAGGAAACCCTGGTGGCATAGTAGTTAAGTGCTGTGGCTACTAACCAAAAGGTTGGCAGTTCAAATCCACAAAGTGCTCCCTGGAAACTCTATGGGGCAGTTCTATTCTGTCCTCTAGGGTTGCTATGAGTCGGAATTGACTCGACAGAAATGGGTTTATGATAAGGTCACTCAGGTGAGACTCTGGTGCTGCAGACCACATGCTTGGATGAGGGATTTAAGGCATGGTTGCTTGCCAGGCAGAAAACCCAGTCCCAAAGGCCAGGAGTGAGAGAAAAATAAAACAAGCACCCAGGAAGTGCTCTACCTCAGCTCTAGGGAGAAGTAAATAAAAGAGGTGAAGGGATGGTCAGGGTGGAAGAAAGGGTGCAGAGGGAGCCAGGGTGAAGAGTTCACAGGGTCGGGGGTGCACACTCTCAGCCCTTACTTGGTGCTTTTTGTGCTTCAGGCCTGACATGCCCATTGTCTGGACCTCAGTTTCCACATTTGTAATACAGGGTAGTCAGCCCTGTCTTGTTCAGCTGCGGTGAGAAAGGGCAGAGATCTCAAACTGGGGGACTGTGAGTAAAATCCAGCTCCCAGATATCTTTCTCTGGCCTGCACTGAGCTTTACAATATCTTGAGTTAGTTATTGTGAATAAAAAAAGTAGACGATTTCGCATTTTCAAAAATCTAGCTGTCTGATTTCTCTTGGAAGGTGGGAAGATGGGGCCACTCCGGATCCACCCGTTCCCTGTCTGCAACTGTCTGGAGCTGGGTGGCATCAGCCACCCCCTTGAATTGGAGTACAGGTTCCCCCAGAGGACCTGAGTCCCCACCTCTGCCACATACCCCCACCCCCTGCCTGGCTCCTGCAGGTGGCTGAGTTTAAGACCTCCTAGGGGCATTCAGTGTACAGACCCTGTCCCCTGGCAGAGGAACAGGGATGGGAAACTCCAGGAAAAAAAGTTGTGGGCACCAGGAATGAAAACACTGGCAATAGGTAATGCCCCTCAAGGAAACCCAGGCAGAGTTTTCCTGAAGAAGCTGAATAGTAGCATGTAGTTCCATGGGGACTTGGGCTTCCTGTGACAAGCATGGAGATCTACTGCTGGTGAGAACTAACGGAAGGAGCGTAGGAGCAAGGCCATCACTTCGGCAGTCTACAGCACTTAACTTAAACGCAGAGAATAAGATATTTTAAAGGCTGCTTAGTTATAATTTTTCAGCAGCTGGCAACAATAAAATAAAATCGATCAAGGACTTTGAGCAAAATCCTTTGTCCCTTGCCAAAGAGTCTGTCTCAGCTATCTGGCAACTAGCAAGAGTTGTGGAAATGATGCTGAAGTCCAGGCTCTGTGGGGTCCTCTGGCCAGTGCAGGGAAGGCTCCTGTCCCCATCCCTGCTGAGACCAGCCATATGCCTCTCAAAGCGTCATTCTTGGGTCAGCCCTGAAGAGACCAAGGGGCAGTGTCCTGGTCACTTGCACTTCTGGGCACTCTCCACTGTCTCCCTGTCCCATGGAGGTCTACAGACCATGTCCCAACCAAGATCACCACAGCATCTGAGCCTCCGCTGACTTGCTCAATGCGACCTACCTACCCCACCTACCTATTGTCCTCTTGCCTACAGGCAAATCTCAGCTTTACACCTCACTGGCTGGAAACCCTGGTGGCGTAGTGGTTTAGTGGTTACCGGCTACCTCTGCTAACCAAAAGGACGTGGTCTGAATTCACCAGATGCTCCTTGGAAACTCAATGGAGCAGGAGCAGTTCTGCTCCGTTTTACAGGGTTGCTATGAGTCGGAATCCACTCGATGGCAGTGGGTTTGGCTGTGTGACCTAGACTGAATCACATCACTCTGTGCCTCAGTTTCCTAATCTGTAAAGCTGGACCAACAGCTTTACCATAGAGCTTCTATGCCATGACTGCTGTGAATATTAAACGAAAACTAAATGACCCGGATGGAACACGAAGCCCGAGGCTGGCACAGGCGATCTCTGCAAACGTTAACAGCAATGCTTGTCTTCCTCCCCTGCTTGTCCTGGGGCTTTCCCACCTCCAGACCATTGGCCGCGCTGTTCCTGCCCCCAAGCACTTTGCCTGGTGGCCTGCGGTGGCCTGGACCTAGGCCAACTCGGAGCCACCAACCAGGAGCTCTGTAGAAGTCTGTCCCTAGCAGAGCCCAGCCCGGGGGACCAGGGAAACTCACAGAATTGACTTGCGGATGTGGTCTGTGGGCCTGCGGGCCCCGGAGGCTGACTTCCTGCTCTCTGCTGGTGGCAGGGCCGCCGGGGATGGCTTGCTGTGTCTGTGCTGGAGACCGACCTTGGGGACCACAGGTATTCACCAAGAGCTGCGACAGGCCATCCCGATCCACAGCCACCCGCCGGCCAGGCCGCCATCATCTCCTCCGCGGTGGCCACAGAAGCGTCTCCGCCGGCTTCCGGCTCCACCCCCAAAGTCCCTGCCCGTTCTCCTCTCGGGGACCCGGACTCTCGGGGTGGCTGGAGGAATGGCTTCGCTACTGCGGACAAGTGTCTGACTTTCTTATAAGGGTAATTATCTGCTTCATCTGTGAGCCAGCAATTCTGCTCCTAGTGTTTGGGGACAGGAAAAGAGAACATGCCCAAAGACTTGGATAAGAACAGGAATGACGGCACAACTCATAGTGTCCCCAAACGGAAATGGCTGAAGTTGCATCCCTTATCCTGAGAATAATGCACAAGGGGCTACAACTCAGCAGGGAAAAGAAACAGCTACTGAGACGTGTAAAAACGCAAGTGAAAGACACCAGACGCCACAGTTCACGCCCTGCCGTGTAGGTCAGCGTCTCAGTCAGGCAGAGCTCATCCGGGGACCCGGGAAGAGAGCTATTGATTGGGAGGACCCTAAGAGGCTCTCTGAGGGACGGAGATGGGTTTGTCTTGGTCTAGATGAGGGTGACATGGTACAGACATACGTAACTCTCCGTTGTACTGTAGACTTTAGAGCTGTGCATTTTCCTGTGCAGTTATACATCCGGGAAAAAAAATCAAAACAGTTCCCCTCAGCTCCCCGTCCTGCTTTCCACAGCCCTGTGGATCCCACCATGCTGGGGCTGAATCTCCTCGCCCTCCTAGTGAGATCTGTGTCTCCGCTCCCTCCTCCGCTCTTTCCAGCCACAAGCCTCTTCTGGCTGCTCCTCAAGCTCCCTTCTGGTTCAGGGTCTTTGCTCATGCTGTTCCCCCGACACCAGTCCTTTCCCTTGAGTTATCCTGGGACCTGGCCCCTTCTCCTCCCCTGGGTCCCCTGACCTCTGTGTCTCATGTGGTCACCAGCTCTGCCCTACACTGGCGCCACCACCTCATTTCGTCTTGTTTGACTCTTTTAGATTCACCTTTTTTTTTTTTTTTTTTTTGCAAATTTTAAGTTTATAGAAAAATTATGCAGAAAGTACAGAATTCCCATATTACTCTTCCCCTTATTATTAACATCTGGCATGCTGGGTACATTTGTTATCATTGATAATTTAATATTGATATATTATTAGTAACTGAAGTCCATAGTTTACATTGCTGTTGTTGGGTACCAAACAGTCAATTCTGGCTCAAGGCAACACTATTAAGGTTTATTCTTGCTGTCCTACCATCCTGTGGTTTTGATACATGACATATTATGTGTCCACCTTTCAGAAAAGTTTCACTGCCCCCAAATACTATGTGTCCCATGCACTCATCACCTTGTTTTATTTTCATCGTAACTTGGTGTCATGGATTGAATTTTGTCCCCCTCAAAATATGTGTAGCTATGTGCCTGGGCCATGATTCCTAGTATTTTATGACTGTCCTCCATTTTGTGATTGTCCTATGCTCTAAGGTTAGGGTGGGACTGTAAATCTCTTCATAGGATCCCCTCCCTGCTCCACTGTAAAGGGAGTTTCCCTGGAGTGTGGCTTGCCCCACCCTTAATCCTTTCATCTTCCAAGAGATAAAAGGAAAGGAAAGCAGGCAGAGAATTGGGAACCTCACACCATCAAGAAAGCAGCACCGGGGGAAGAGTGCATCCTTCAGACCTGAGGTTCCTGCCCCAAGATGCGCCCTGGACAACACTGATGCAATACCGGACTTTCTTCCAGAGCTGACAAGGGGGAAAACCTTCCCCTGGAGCGGACATCCTGAATTTGAACTTGCAGCCTACCAGACTGTGTGAGAATAAAGCTTCTTTTGTTAAAGCCATCCACTCTGTGGTATTTCTGTTAGAGCAACACTAGCTGACTAAACCACTTGAGTACCCACGTGAGTGTGCCTTGGTCATTGATGTGCTGACCTGTTTATGTGGTTCCCCCAACTAGACTGCCCGCTTTACACAGACAGAGCTGTGTCTGCCTGGCCCAGCCTGAATCTCAGGGCTTAGAGCTGTGCTAGGCATGAGGTGGGTGTCCTACAAGAGTCTGTGAAGTGATGGGACTGAGGCTGCACACAGTCGTTGCATACGTCCACCTACAGGAGCATCCCCCACATGCTTACCTATAAGAGCACTATCCCTACACACCCGCCTATGAGAGCACTCACCCCACATGTCCAGCTAGGGGAACATCCTCCCACACACCCACTTATGAGAGCACTCCCCCCACATGCCCACCTATGGGATCATCTGTCCACACATATTCAACTACAGGAGCACCCCACAGTCTCACCGAGAGGAGTATTTCACTCATGCATACTGTACCCCCACATGCCCACTATTCTAAGGAGAGAGGAAGCAGGTGTTTATTATCATAATGCTATGTTCCAGGTATAGGAACCAGAACACTATGGGTCACCTGTCACACACACATACCTATGGGAACACCCGTACACACATACCTATAGGAGCACCCACCCGACACCTATGGGAGCATTCCTCATACACACCCACCTGTGGGAGCACTCTCTCCCACACAACCTCCATCAAATGCAAAACTGATCATTTGGGTAGCGGGGGTGGGGGTTGGGGAACTGGCCAGTCTTTAACTATGCGTTCAGCAGGGGCCACCTTTTCGCCTTCTTCCCTGGAAAGACCTGGATCTCAGCCCTGATGCAATCCTTCATGGCTCTGTAATCCTGGGCAAGGCCTCGTTCCTTAGTGCCTCAGTTTCCTCATCTGTAGCAGAAGGTTGGATGAGGTCTTAATCTAGCTCTCCTTCAAATGTAAAATACATCTAACTATCTGGGGTGCTTGTCAACTTGCAGACTCAGCTCTGAGCTCTAGGAAGACCCTGATACTATGGGTCGCCAGATCACACTCCAAGTCACTGGTGTTCAGGAGAATGGGTCTCAAAATGTGGCCCCAGACCGGCAGTATCAGCATCTCCCGGCCATCTGTGAGAAATACACATTCTTGGGCCCTGCTGTAACCTCATGAATGAGATAGTTGTCCAGCAGCCTGGGTTTTAGATGGCCTTCTAGGGTATCACCCCCACTCATCCACCAAAATTCTGAGTTAATTCCAACTCATGGTGACCCTCTAGGACAGAGAAGAACTGCTCCATAGGGTTTCCAAGGAACATCTGGTGGATTTGAACCGCCTACCTTTTGGTTGGCAGCTAAACTTTTCACCACCACACCATCAGGGTTTCTAGAGGAGGTTACTCAGGAAGCTTTAAATCCTCCTGATTTCTGGATCTCACCCTCAGAAATGCTAGGCTGATTGGTCTGGGGTGTAGCCTGGGCAGGAGCTTTTTTAAAAGCTCTCCAGGCAGTTCGAATGTCTCCTCAGAGCCGGAGCTGAGCACTCTTGACCTAACGGGTTGTGGGGACTTGTCCAGCACCCACCCGTCTCAGACATCCCTGGGCAGGCCTAATTCCTCCGCATTCTTGCCTGGGCTTCTATGAGGCTGCCTTCTTATATTTGGTTATTTTTCCCTCCCTCCTCAAACACAACAATTCAAAATATTCCCAGCTCCCAGACAATAAACAAAGCTGGAGAGGAGAACTCCCCGACTGTTTTGTTCCCACTTATGGTCTGATTCCAGGCTGGGCCTGACTGGGCCCTCGGGCTGGTCATCTGAGCCAGAGCAATGGGCCCAGTCTTGAAGGCAACCCCGCTCCACTGCTGGGATCCCAGAATTTCTCATTTCTAAGTGACCCCACGTGCCCTCTGAGGCCACTTCCATAGGGAAACAAAGGCTGAGAAAGGGAAAGTGACTTGGCCGTGACATATAGCATGCCAAGAAGGTCCTTTAATCTGTAGCTTTATGGCATGCGACAGGATGCTGGGGTCTGGGGATCAGAAAGAAATGTGTTCTGTTCCAAGCTCTACCACTTACTAGCCCCACAGAACCTCAGTTTTCCCATCTGTAAACTGAAAATGATACCTAGAGCTTCATTAAGACTAGTGTGCCTATCAGGCGCTGCACAGAATGAGTGCTCAGAATTATTCCTGTCTTTCTGATTACTTTAACCACAACTAGCTAAGATGGAGAAGAAACAAGACCACATGAAGGATGGTGGGCAGGTGGAGACTGGACCCATCTGGATCTCAGACACCTGATCTAGGACGGATTCTTTGGAAGGATGGAAAGGAAGAGGCAGGGCCAGGTATCAGGGAGAATCCTGGATAGACCCTGGGGGAGGGGAGAAGCCACCCTCTTTGTATAAATGGGAACATGTAGGTACCCTGAGGAAGGTGGCTTGCCACATGAGACTCAAACCCAGTTGCCTCACCAAGGGCAACTTTATCACATGTGCTTTGATGCTACTTGCAGTTTTTAAGCCTGCTAAACCCTGGTGGTGTAGTAGTTAAGAACTATAACTGCTAACCAAAAGGTTGGCAGTAGGAATTCACCAGGTGATCCTTAGAAACTCTATGGGGCAGCCCTGCTCTGTCCCACAGGGTCACTATGGGTTGGGATCAACTTGATAGCAACAGGGTTTTGTTTTTATTTTTATTTTTTTGTATTATCCACTGTGTATGGAAAGGCTTGGGCTCAGCACGTTCCTCCATTCAACAGACACGTTGGTCTCTGGGTGCACGGGGAAGAGGCAAGTGCACCTCGGGGGTCTGAGGTCCTAAAGCACGAGCAAGAAGAGGTGGAGCCTGCCCTAAGTGGGTACATCCCTTTGGCCCTGCAGAATCCTCATCCCATGGGGAACTAGGCGAGCAGAGGACGATCACTGAGAGGCGCAGCCCCTCTGCCCAGGGTGTCAGGGTAGTAACAGTATATCTTGTTCACAGCTGGGTGCAAATAGTAAAGCACTTATACTGGAAAGGGCTGAGAACTGGGTCTGATACACGGAAAGGTACAATTCACAGTCGATGATATTGTTTTATTATCAAAAATTCCCAGGGTAAACTTTGCAAGTGGCAGGAAAAAAAAAACCAGAGCTCACAGTCTGGTGGAAGGTGGGGCGGGTAGGGAGCAGAAGAGAGATCAATGTTTACGGCGCTTCTGCTACGGGTCAGGAGTTCCTGGGTAGCGAAAACAGTTATGGCCTCAGCTATTGAACAGAAGTTTGACTATTCAAATCCACTCACTCAGTGGCACACGGAAAGAGTCCTGGCAATCTGCTTCACAAAGGTCACAGCCTTTGAAACCCCTGTGGAGTACAGTGCTACTCTGCAGACTTGTGCTCATGAGGTTGCATCAGTCAGAACTGACTCAAAAGCAACTGGTTGTAGTATGTGCCAGGCACCAAGCCAAATACATGCATTATTTAGTTGACTTCCTCCCCCCCCAACAGCTTGTCACATACAAGTTCCAACAATTAAGTCTGTGAACTTAATTGTTCTTAATAATGCTACCTACCTCATTGCTGAATATCACTATGGTCACCTTCCAAGTACTCCCCTTAGGAAGCTATGCACTGATGCCAATGCCCAGTCTACCCTTCAAAGCAATTTGCAAACTCCTTCTGGAATGGCCACTGTACACAGTCTGTGAGGGAATTTTTAGCCAGTAAACAACTGTACTGGAACATCGTCTCTACTCACCTGATCTGGCCCCCAGTGACTTTTTTCTTTACCCGAACATAAAGGAAATATTGAAAGGAAGACATTTAGATGACGTTCAGGACATCAAGGGTAAAACAATGACAACTCTGGTGGCTGTTCTAGAAAAGTGAGTTCCAAAATTGCTTTGAAGGGTGGACTAGGTGCTGGCATCAGTGCATAGCTTCCCAAGGGGAGTACTTTGAAGGTGACAGTAGTGATATTCAGCAATGAGGTATGTAGCATGTTTTCTAGGACGAGTTCACAAATTTAACTGTCAGATCTCGTAAACACCTTCTGCTGAGGGACCAGAAAGGCCAAGGAAAGCAGACAGGAGAAGACAGAGAAGCAGAGAAGCAAGGGAGAAGATGGCTTTATGGTTATGTCAAGGGACAGGGGTGCCTGGCTTGGGTGACTGGCATCACGGCTACTGTCTTGTAGCACGTGTTCTTTATGTGTCAGATTGTGGCACTGGGACAACTTCCTGCATGGACCTTCATACAGGTGGCCCAGTGGAGTGAGAAAACTCTCGTGATTGGTACTTGTATTATAAGGCTCCCTGTGAGCTGAGTCTTGCCCATGGCCTCGAGGCATGGTGATAATTCTACGCAGCTTTCATAGGTGGAGACTGTTGAGTGATTCCACCGTGACACTGAGCCTATTTTTTCAGCCTTCAGAGTTTACTGCCCTTGCTCCGTGCTCCGTGCTCAGGTGCTCAGCCCATGGCCACCTAGGCACAACTTGAGACTCTGGAACAAGACCAAGAAGTTCCTCACATGTGGTTTCCTGGACAGCACATAAGATTGCCAGCTCCAATCCAGGCTTGGCTACCAACTTGCTGTGTGACCTTGGACAAGTCACTGAATCTTTCTGGACCTCAGTTTCCTCAAACATAACAGTAAGGTCGCCATGAGTCGGATCCGACTCGACAGCAGTTGGCACTTGGCTAACAGTAAGGCTGGGAGGATGGAAGTCACCCAACCTGTGAAGCCCCAGTGATTGGAGGTGTCCCAGAATGAGATATTCTTGGGCAATCGGGAGTTTTTCTCTTTTCCATTCTCTTTTTATCCTCCAGTAGGTCAAGCAAACATCTCGGCTAGTGTGCTAGTGTGTCCTCGACACCCTTTTCAACAAAGAAGCCTTCAGAGCACAGTTTTGCTGCAGCGGCACCAGCCAGAAAGGAATAATATCAGCTGGGTTTCACTGTCTTTATTTTTTTAAGGCACCTTCTATTTATGGAAAGACTCCTGGCCTTCCATTTATAGCATGGTGGAAACTTTTCTTTCTAACAAAATGTGTGCAAGTTGTTTTAAAAGGAGTCTGTTTGAAGGAGAAAAAATTAAATAAGTAATGATTTAGGGGGTTGCAACAAAAAGGAGACTTAATAGATAAATGTTTGGGATGCTGGGCCCCAGCACAAACAGCACTGAAGAGGGAATCAGGGACCAGCTTCCCCTGCTCTCTGCTTCACCCCAGGCACCTTGGGCAATCCCACCATCCCTCCCTGAACCTGGGTTTTCTGGGGTTTTCAAACTGGGTTCCACAGAGCCCCGAAGGATGCTTGGAGACATGAGAGTGAGATGAAAGGATTCCCAAACTCCCCCATAAACCAAGCACATTGCCAACAAGTTGATTCTGACTCACAGTGACCCTCTAGGTCAGAGTAGAACTGCCCCAAAATTCCCAAGGAGTGCTTGGTGGATTTGAACTGCCGACATCTTGGCAAGCAGACATAGCACTTAACCACTATGCGACCAGGGTTTCCAAAAGGACTACAGACTCCTTGATATCATACCACTTTGCTCTATCAATTAGACAGTGAGAAGATATTTGATGAAAAGTCATCAAAATAATTTTAAAAATAACAATACTTTAAAACTACTGAGTTATCAGACCTACATGATTCCTCCCAGCCTGACACTCTCTTTCTAATTTTGTGTATTCCCCTGGTTAAGAAGAGAGACCCCACTACTGCTTAGCTCTTTCTAAGGAGAGTAGAGGAATGTCTGCTTGCACCATTCCCCATCTGGAAGGATCTGGTCCAAAGGAGAAGCTGCAAGGGGGCAGCTTAGCCTTGTTCTCCATGATTGCCTGAGCTCCAGCAACACTGGGACCTTCTAGTCTCTCAAACTTGATGATGAGCATCTTCCTGCCACAGGGACTTTGCACGTGCCATTTGCTCTGCTAGGTACTTCCCTGTTGCCCCTTCTTTACCTGGCTGCTGCTGCTTCTTTTTTAAAAAACAAATATTTTACTGTGTTTTAACTGAAAATTTACAATCCAAGTCAGTTTGTCATACAAAAGCTTTACCTGGCTAATTCTGTCCTTCCTTGAGTCTTGCCCTTGAGGAAGCCTATCCTAATACTCCCTAGGTAGCTAAGTTCCACTCCTCCCTGATTTACAATGCTTATCACAGGGCTTCATGGTAGACTCACTGTTATAGCAGTTGAATTGTATCTCCCAAATCTGTGTGTCAGCTCGGCTAGGCCATGATTCCCAGTACTGTCTGGTTGCCCACCATTGTGTCAGCTGATGTGATCTTCCTAGGTATTGTAGATTCTACCTCTAGTTTCAGTTTATGTTAATGAGGCATGACTCAATTTACAAGATTAGGTTGTATTTTGAGTTAATCTTTTTAGAGATATAAAAGAGAGAAGCGAGTAGAGAGACCCGGGGACCTTCCACCACCAAGATGAAGAACCAGAAGGGGAACATGTCCCTTGAGGCCGGGGGTCCCTGTGCTGCAAACTCCTGTTCTAGGAAGGATTGAAGACAAGGACCTTTCCCCAGAGCCAAGGGACAGAGAAAGCCTTTCCCTGGCAGTGGCACCCTAGATGGAGACTTCTAACATACTAGACTATGAGAGAATAAATTCTCTCTGCAAAAGCCATCACCTGTGGCATTTCTTGGCCCAGCACAGTACCGACTCGTGGAAGGTGCTGAGAACTCCAGGGGACAGGCTGGCTGTGCTGGAGCCAGGCCGCTGTGCCTACCCCGCCCCCTACCACTGTAAGTCTGCTTTTGGCACAGAGCCTCCTGCTCTAGCCATCCTTCAAACCCCGGAGATGGATTTAGTGCCCATAATCCTCCTCTTCAGTCAAGCCCCTGCTTGCCTTAGCTTCCCAGAACCCCTCAGGGTGGTCTCTTTGGTCAGGCCTGTCTTCCTGTGCCAAAAGGCCTCGGCTCAAAGGATGGAGCTGAAATGAGAATCTGTGGAGGAGGCCCTGGACCAGGTATACAACTGAATGTGCTTCATGCCCCAGCTGTGTTGCTTGCTAGCTGCGTAGCTCTGGGAGACTGGAAATGGCAATAGTGCTTTATAACTAGGGTCACGAAGTGGGTCAATGTTTTGGACAGTTTTCTAGTCAACTGGCCCCTACCACCTTATGTTAGTTGACAAGGACTGGAGCTTTCCTCAGTTACCAGAGGAGAAAAAAATTGTTCTCAGTAACTAGGTCGTTTGCTGTTAGGTGCTGTGGAGTTAATTTTTGACTCATTGCAACCCCCAAGTGACAGAGTAGAACTGCCACATAGGGTTTTCTGGGCTGTAATTGTTATGGGAGCAAATCGCCAAGTTCTTCTCATGTGGAGCTGCTGGGCGAGTTCAAACTGCTGACCTTTCAGGTAGCAGTCAAGTTCCTAACCATTGTGTTACCAGGGTCCCTTTCACCATTGTGTGTTGTTGCTGCATGCTAAGGAGTCAACTCTGACTCACAGTGACCCTATGGAACAGAGTAGAACTGTTCTATAGGATTTCCAAAGCTATAGACCTTTTTAAGGAAGCAGATTGCCACATGCCCTGGTCAGTCTGAACTGCCAACCTTTTGGTTGGCAACAGAGAGCTTAACCATTCTGCCATCGAGGTTCTTTTCAAAGCTCATGGGTCACCGTGAATTGGAATCAACTCCACAACAATTTTTTTTTTTTTTTTGGTCCTTAAGGAAAGTCTTGTTTCCTTGGCCAGGGAAATGCATGAGACCATCTAGGAAGGGAGTATTAAGAAAGAAGAAAAATCCTAATGATGAAGAAGCAGACATTGAAGAAGAGCTCACAAAGGAGCCCGAAGAAGAATGGCAGGAGGCTGAAGGAAACCAGAAGAAGGGTGGGAAGAAAGCCAAGGGAAGAGAATAGGATTGATGAAAGAGGGGTGGTTAGCTGAGCCCAAGAAAAGGGCAATGAAAGAGAGGATTGACAAGTGACAATCAGATGTGTCCACCTGGAGATTAACCATCAGTGGCTGTCATGGACTGAGGATGTGTTCCCTAAAAAATGGATGTCGACGGCACTTGGCCTTGGCTTCACCTTATTTATATTAACTTTTAACAAGCTATTCAATTCCCTCAGTGGGCTACAAGCACCTTATTTTTATAGTCCCATCTAACCATTTAGTAAGAGTTACAAAGACAGTGGCCAGAAGGGGCATAAAAACAATTCCCTGCACTGAAGGGTACATGTCACTTTGGTAGCCATCGGTCCTGTCGTACTTGAAAGATTAACTTGCCCCTCCCAATTATCTTACCAGGCCCAGTCATTAACAGTTAGCCATTCAGTGGGGCAAAGAATACTCAGGGTGAAGTTACTCAGGTACCAGCCATTCAGCGCTGCTGCAGGTGTCCACCTGACCTGGTCAGCTCCTCCAAAGGTTGTCTCAGCTTCGTCCTCTCTGGCCTCTGGCAAAATTTAACTGAGCCATGATCATTCAGTTGTTCCAAGCTTCACAAGGTATCAGCGTAGCAAAACCTTGAAGGGGCTTTAGTTTTGACCAGTGTACTCCAGTGCAGCACTACCGCCCTTTCAATGCATTCCTTCTCACTTACACATTCTACAATTACAGCGTTAATGAGCACAATTAACCCTGTTAGCAATGATTACTCACTAACAAAGCATATAATCCTATCAGCATTTCCCCCCACCCTCTCTTCCCCAGACCATCAGAAAAAGAGGGATTTAGTAGGGATCTTACCTTGTCCTCCTCATTTTTAGGGTAATCACATCCATGAAAGTGTGTGAGCCAGCCATTTAATGCCTTTATCATCCCCTGTTGTAGTTGGCCACTGTTTAAATTGCTCTTTCATTTCTAACCAGTACTCTCAAGAAATTCAGTAGCATGGTGATTAAGTGCTGCAGCTGCTAACCAACAGGCTAGCAGTTCAAATCCACCAGGCACTCCTTGGACACTCCGTGAGGCAGTTCTGCTCTGTCCTATAGAGTAGATGTGAGTCAGAATTGATTCGACAGCAACAGGTTTGGTTTGTTTATGTTTTGGGGGTTTTTTTTGGTCTTGAAAAACCTTCTATTTCAGTGGGAACTTTAAGTACCAGTTTCCGTACACAAAGTCCGATCCAGAGCAGGCCATCAAATTGTAGCAATCTACTGCGGAAACCCTGGTGGTGTAGTGGTTAAGTGTTATGTCTGCTAACCAAAAGTCAGCAGTTCAAATCTGCCAGGCCCTTCTTGGAAACACTATGGGCCGTTCTAGCTGCCCTATCGGGTGGCTGTGAGTCAGCATCAACTCAGCGGCAGTGGATCTTTCTGGTTTACACCAGCTTACAGTGTCAAACAAGTGTTCCCTTCATTTGGTTAAGTTCAGGCCAGCTCATCCTTAGCCCCTGTGGCTAGGTCTAGCGGGGTCAGCTGCAAGCTCAGTCTGGTCCCCAAACCTCCTGGCACTTTAGACCAGCCAGCCCCTTCTCTCTCTATTCCCCAGTGGGCTCAGTCACCAGGTGCCACTGGAACATGTCCAAACACAGGCTGTATCTCCAGTGCTGTACCTCCCCTACCCCACCTTGCACTCGTTAGAGGACCCAGGTGCTCACCCCAGGCACGTATACCAGGCGGTCGACTCACCAGCTCCCTTTAGCTTCTCGTCCTTGGAAAAGGGTTCTTCCGATGGGCACTGGCTTTCCCTGCCTCAAAGCACCCAAAGGCAAATGACTTGCTCAAAATTCAAAAAGTGAAAGTCCTTTTTTTTTTCCTTTCTCTTCCTGCAGGTTCTTCCTCCACATGCAAATCTCCTGTTTTCTAATTGGTTTTTGGTAGATCTTCAGGTCTTTTCAGGAAACCCTGGTGGTATAGTGGGTAAGTACTATGTTGCTAACCAAGAGGTCAGCAGTTCAAATGTGACAGGCCCTCCTTGGAATCTCTGGCGCAGTTCTCTGTCCTATAGCTTCGCTATGAGTGGGAATCGACTCAAAGGAGTGGATTTGGTTTTTTGTTGTTTTTTTTTAAGGCCACTTTAAAAGGAAAATTCCTGGGTGGGGTTCAAGTTTTCAATGTCAGACCCCAATACACAGGGCTACTTCATTCAAATAAACAACCTGTGTTTCTTTCAGGCAAATTCTAGTCGCCCTTTTAGCATATCCAATCAAGCATCAGCTAAAGGTGGAGATACATGCTGTCTGTTGTCTGTAATATTGAACATTCATTTCCATTATACATTTAGGTTTTAGAGACAGTTTTACTCTGTCCTACAGGGTTGCTATGAATCAGAACTGACTTGATGGCAACGGTTTTTTGTAACAACACTGGGTGTATTCGATACCCACGGCACATTCAAATAAATATGTAACCATTTAAAAAAATAATCCAGTTTCACCGTCTCTACCTTTTGACTGTCTTCTCACTGACATGCAAATGGCCTCAGGCCTCCATGTGGGTGGATCCAGTAGACCCACTGTCAATCTTCCTGTTTAATCAACCTGGCTTTTCGCCAGGGTCACCCTAGATGGTGCCGCTGCCGTTCTCACCTCAGCTGCAGGGTAACGTCTCCTGCTTTTACTTCAGCCGTTACAGGTAACCACCACCAAAGTAATCATCTAAGAATTCAAAGCTCACACTCCCCACACCCCCTTTCCTTTTCTTACAAAGTCGCATGCTTCCCTAAGCGTGGGGCCGCTGCAACAATCCCCATTTCTGACACCAACTGTAAAGATGTGGAGTGGCAGCATCTGACCTCCTCGTCTAACCTCCCAAGGGGAAAGGGGGTCAGCATCAACAACGCAGGGCTGATTCCTCTGAGGCAGAGGTCAGCCGTGTCTCTAGGATGACTCACTTTAAACCTAGAAGGATGACAAAATGGATCATTAGGGTTCCGTACAACTTATTTGCTTGATCCTGTTCCCATAAGTGTGCCGTCCAACTTACTTACATTATTAGTAAGCTATCCAATCCCCTTGGCGGGCCTCGAGCACCTCATTTGCATAGTTCTACCCAGTCATTTGGTGGAGTTACACAGACTGTGGCTAGAAGGGCCGTTTTAAGTCACTCACTGCACTGCAGTGACCTGTGCCCAATGGAGCAGAACCATGCCCACTCATGCACCATCCCCATGATCAGGTCACGTGATCCACAGGATTTTCACTGGCTGTGTCTTAGCTGGAAACCCTAGTGGCATAATGGTTAAGTGCTACAGCTGCTAACCAAAAGGTTGGTAGTTCAAATCCGCCTGGTGCTCCTTGGAAACTCTGTGGGGCAGTTCTACCCTGTCCTTTAGAGTCACTATGAAGTGGAATTGACTCGATGGCAGTGGGTTTTTTTTGGTGTCTTAGTTATCTAGTGCTGCTATAACAGAAATGCCACAAGTGGATGGCTTTAACAAACTGAAATGTATCCTCTCATAGTTTAAAACACACCACCACTGCCATCTAGTTGATTCTGACTCATGGTGACGCTGTAGGTCAGAGTAGAATTGCCTCATAGAGTTTCCAAAGAGTACCTGGTAGATTTGAACTGCTGACATTTTGGTTAGCAGATGTAGCACCTAATCGCTACACCACTAAGGTTTCCCCTCTTATAGTTTAGGAGGCTAGAAGTCCAAATCCAGGTCACTAGCCCCAGGGGCAGACTTTCTCTCTCTGTCAGCTCTGGGAGAAGGCCCTCATCATCAATTTCCCCTGGCTTAGGAGCATCTCAGCACAGGGACCCTGAGTCCAAAGGCTGAGCTCCACTACTGGCTTTTCTTGCTTGGTGGTAAGGAGGTCCTTTTCCTCTCTGTTGGAAAGAGATTGACTCAAAATACAACCTAATCTTGTAGATTATATCCCACCTCATTAACATCTTAGAGGTTAGGATTTAGCACACACAGGGAAATTATACCAGATCACACAATGGAGGAAACCACACAGCACTGGGAGTCATAGTCTAGCCAAGTTGGTATTATTTTTAGGGGCCATAGCTCAGTCTATAACAGGTTAATTTTTGGAAGTAGATCATCACGTCGTTCTCCCTGTGCCATCTTAGTCTGGCAGCTCCACTGAGACCTGTTCAGGATCGTCATACCGCACAAGCCTCCACTGGTGGCTCTGCGTGAGGTACATTGGCTAAGAATCAAACTCGATCGGTAGGAACAGGCATGATTATCACCCCACTTTCCCAACAGGAAAACAGGGCCATCTACTCCAACATGGCAGAACTGGGAGAAGGGGGTTGGCAAATGCAGGATTTGAATCCTGGCTGCCTGACTCCAGAGCAGGATGGAAACGGGATGCCTATCTCTGCACAAAGCCTGGGAGTTCTGCTACCTGCCACAAAAAGCCATTTCACTGAGACGGGAGCTTTTGGGGTGGAATCAAAGGTTTTATTTGCAAGCCAGCATTGCAAAGGGACAGGAAAATATTCTCAACCTCAAAGCCTGCCCAGATTGGTCAGGCAAAGTCTGAGTATTTAAAGGAAAAGACCACATGCAGATAGAGGGAATCATGTGAGCAGTTGGGGCATCTGGCGGATCCATGGATTGGAAGTCAGCTGGGTAGAGGCGGACTGGTGGAGGAGGTGAACTGGGTGCAGCAGGTCGACTGGGTGGAGGTCTGCTTCACAATCTTGCAAGCCATCACTGGCCATCAGGAAAACAAAGTGGTGTTAGACTCTTCTGGTCAGTAACCTAGAAGAATAATGCTCAAATACAAGTTACTTCTCCATCCTCCTGCCTCTGGCTTGATTTTTTTATCATTCATTTTATCAACACAAAAGGAGTCATTTATTGTCTATAGTTCACTGAATCTACAGTGGAGCCTACAGAGGGCCCCACCCTAGTGTGCCTCCTGGGGCTTGTGCAGTGTAGAGGTCAGGTCTTAGGGGTGATCTGAAACAACGTCTCTTAGGTCCCCTTAGTTTTGAGCACCCCTGACCTGGAGGCTATTTCAGCTTCTGGTTTCAGGATCAGGAGTTTTCAGCCTTGTGTTGGGGCCCAGAGCTGCTCTGGCCTCACCGTGAGACCCTGGGACAATCCCTGGGCCTCTCTAGACCTGAGTTTTCCACCTGCGTGGAAAGGGTTGAGCCACACTGTCACAGTTATCTAGTGCTGCTTTAACAGGAGCAGCATAAGTGGATGGCTTTTCAAAGAGAAATTTTAATTTGTCACAGTCTAGTAGGCTGAAAGTCCAAATTCAAAGTGTCAGCTCCAGGGAAGGGCTTTCTCTGTTGGCTCTGGAGGAAGGTTCTTGCCTTCAATCTTTCCCTGATCTGGAAGCTTCTGAAGACCAAGGACCCTGGCCCTTTCCAAAGGATGTGCTCAGCTTCCAGCAAAGACTCTTGGGAATATGAGGTCTTTCAATCTGTCTCATAGCTTCTTTCCTTTATATCTCAAGAGACCGCCTCAAGGCACCAAAGAACCTTCCACACTGAGTCTTGCCCCATGAACACCGCCACACCCATCCTCCCTCACTAATGTTACAGAGGCAGGATTTACATGGAGGAACAGAACACAGTACCAGAAATCATGGCCTAGCTAAATTGCAACACAGAGTTTGGGGAGAACATGATTCAATCCGTGACACGTACTTTCTTGGTTTATCTAAGAACTTCCTCTTACTTGGCCACTTCCTGCTCCTCACTGGGGCTTCCTGTGCTACCTGCTCAGCCCCTAGTCAGTTTCTCACCCCCAGGCCTACCGCCGCTACTCTCCACCTAGTGGGGTGAGCCTAAAGCTCTGTTCCTGACTCGGACCTTGCCCCGCAATCTAGCCCCTGGTAGTACCCTTCTCACTTGCTTATTGGGCCCCACTTGAGCCCCTGGGGAAAAGCCAGCTCACAGTGTCATCTTCTTGTTCAAGAACCTTCAGTGGCTCCCTATTGCCACTTAGAGCTGAGTGCATAGCAGTTGGAGTCCAACTGCCGCCCACCCTAGAACTGCATATGAGCAAATCCCAGTTCCTCATCCCAGTCCTCAAGGTCTCCCATACTGCCCTCCTTTCTCAACTTCCTGCCACTCCCCCTAAACTCTTCCCAAGAGCTACATGCAAGAGTTCACTTTTATCCCCCTGACACTGGATTTCACAATGTTGTGTCTCTGCCTGTCCAGGGCCCTCTGCTGGGCCCATCCTCCTGTTCCCCAGGCAAAGGCAGTGATCACTTTTAAGTAGGGCACTAGAGCTTAGCTAAGTTGCCTGCCAGGACCAACTTGCTGGGCTGAGGGGAGACTCATATGGTGGCAGAAGCTCTTAGCCCAAGAAGTAGCACCAGATAAGGTGCTCTGAGTGCCTGGGATCCTAATGGTAGGATGGAAGGTGAGAGGCAGTATTAGAGGTTTTAGATGTAAAAGGTTTTGTTTAGTTTAAATTATGCAGTAAAAGAAAACCTGGGAAAGAGAGAAAGAGAAAGAAAAAGTTTATTTGCATCCCGGGCGGTTTTACAGAGCTCCCAGGAGGGAGTCTGCAAAACTGTGCTCTGGTCCAGAGGTTGGGGGTTTATAAAAGGGTGGTGGCGGACCTTGTTGAGACCAGCGCTGAGGACAGTGCCTGTGGCAAGTAGCCAATGGGACTGTGGACAATTAGAGTCACTTAATTAACATAGGGGGGTGTTGTTTTCAATGGAGTGAGGTGGGGGGAGGTCTAGTTGAGCCTATGGGGAAGAAGCGGTAGCTAGTCTTCATTTGAATGGAATTCCCGGATTCGCTGGCGGATCAGATGTTTGACTCAGGCCGTTACCTGACTAGTTGGGGGAGGGGGATTTGGGTTTCTGCCTAACAGGCAGGAGAGGGCTTCCAAAACTGCGTACAGGCTCTCCTGCACCTGAAGCAGCCCCCAAGTAGGTCAGCCAGGGCTTTAGAAAACTGGCCTCTCCAAAGTTGTCATTGCCAATGGCTCATCCTGCTATTAAAGTGGTTATCCTGTGCCCATTTCAATGATTCAGAGAATCTTACAGTTGACGGAAAAGCCTCAGCTCACCATGCATCTCCTGGGTCTTGCAGTGGAAGACTCACGAGTGCCCTCCAAGTGTTACTGCGATGAGATCACAAATTGTATCCACGACTCCACTGCGCCAGTGAGGGACAAGAGGCAGAAGGTTCTTGGTGTCAGAACCTGGCTACTGGGCCTCCAGGATGCTCTGCCCAGGAAGGTGGGGATCTTGGAGGTAAGACAGTGCCAGGGCATAGGCAGGCCTGGTAGCACCTGAGAGGAAGCCCCGGGTCATATAGGAATGAGGTAATGTCACCTGAGGTCCCAGGAACCCTTGAGCCATTAGCTATGTCTCAGTGGGGCTGTGGGTTGGGGGTTGACGGTGCTTGTGCCAAGGCTCTTGATATCTGGGGCATTGTGGTGATGGATCAGATAATCTAGGTTCAAATCCCAGCTCTGCAACTTTCCTAACTGTGGCCCTTGGGTGAGGCTCTGCAAATACCGTGACCCTCGCAGGAGGCTGGGGACACCACTGCGTGAAATACCTGCAGCTCTGAGCACAGGTAGGCCCCACAAGGAAATTTCAAACACTGGCAGCAAACAAGAATGATAATAATAGCAAACTGCCCCAGGCATGTTTCTGGTTCCAGTGCCTCCACTCGCCCAGCCTAAAATCAGCTCCTGGATGTGACAGCTCAAGACTGGCCACCCTGCTCCCTCTCACTGTCACCTCTGGCTTTGAGGTGGAGAGAGCGATGGCAGGGCTGGGTTCTAGAGGTCTTCCCTGATGCCCACCTCAGCTTCTAGGCGCTCCTCTCCTCAGCCTCTAGCTTCTAGGCAGGGCCCTGGAAGATTCCAGTGGTGGCCCAGGAGAGCTGACTGTCCTGCTGGGTGTGAGGTGATCTAGGATTGGCTCAGATGCAGAGGCTGAGCAGCAGACCCAAACCCTCTACCAGCACTGCTTTCCTGGGCCTGGTGAGGGGGCTTGAGACAACTGTGGTTCTGAGGGTGGGTCTGAGGTTTCTCTGAGGTGGGTTTGGCCACTCACAGGGTGACAGAGCCAACTGGCCTCTCCTCTCAGCTTCTTCAATTGGAAGTGGCATGATGGAGCCACACCTACCTTGCAGGATTAAACTACCCTATCCCTCCCCTTCTCCTAGCTCTTTCAGGCTCTACAACTGCCCTTTGGGAAGGACCTTTGGTGCCTAAAGGTGAGGGTGAATAGTAGACTGGGTGGGGTCAGGGCAACTCCTGGGAAGAGCTTGCTGCTTCTGGCTGGGGCATCAGCCAGCCTCTGGGTGGCTTCCTGAAGTCTTGTGGGAAAAGCACCTGCTTGAGCTAGGCAGTGCTGTGGAAGATTCCAGCAACAGCCCAGGAGAGCTGGATGTCCCACTGGGCATGATGTACTCTGTGAGTGGCCTCAGATGCAGAGGCCGAGCAAGCCTCAGAGATGTTTCAGGCTGACCCCTGCCTCAGAGAAACTGAGGCTCAGAGCAGGGAGAGATTTGTCTAAGACCACACACAGGTCAGCGGAAGCAGCAATCTGTTCTGGAGCCTGGAGGCAGAGGGCTGCTCTCAGCTCCTACAGCTCCTGAGGGTAATGTCCCCCTCAAGGCTCAGCTCACTAGGCTTTCCCTGCCTGTGCTTTCCTGTTCTCCTCAGGTGAGGCAGGCCAGCTGGCATGCAGTTGACTCTGACTTACGGCAGCCCACATGTGTCTCTCCGGGGTTTTCAAGGGCTAATTTTTCAGAAGTGGGTTACCAGACCTTTCTTCTGAGGCTCCAGAATAGACTGGAACCTCTAATCTTTTGGTTCATAGCTAAGGTAAGATCATTAACTGTTTCTACTACCCAGGGACACCCATCCCCCTCAACCCTCTCTAATCCCCAGGGCTTCTTCAGATCCCTGTGCCTGTATTTTAATACTGTGGCCTCCTCACTATCCCCTAGCCCCACCAGGGACATGGCTATATTCCCCTCGTGTTTAGATGTGATAGTTAACATTAATCATGTGTTTTACACTGTTTACTCATCTCATCCCCAGGAAAGCACCCTCAATGGCTATTCTCCTTCTGTAAAATAGAAGCCTAAGGTTACCTGCTCCAGGACACAAGGGGTCCAAATGGGTCGGTGCTGGTGAATAGCGTGGCACAGAGCCTGGCATACAGTCAAAAAAATGAAACCTACAGCAGTCGAGTTGACTCTGACTCACATTTACCCTATAGGACAGAGTAGAACTTCCCCACGGAGTTTCCAAGGAGTGCCTGGCAGATTTGAACTGCCAGCCTTTTGGTTAGTAGGTCTAGCGCCTTACTACTACACACAGCAAGAGCTTGTAAATGCCGAGGGTTGGCTTCCTTATGACTAGTGACATCTCTAGTTCACAAACAAGGAAGTCACAAGGACGTAAGTAGCCAGTGCAGAGCAGAGGAGGCAGGGGGAGGCCCAGCTGTCCTGGCTGCAAAGCTCACACTCTTAAGCAAGCCATGACTGGGCTTCAGTTTACTTATCCATTTGGTGAACGTTGGATGAATGGATTTGGGAATATGAAACCAAGAAATCCCATGTTTGATTTAGCATAGGTAAAACTCAACTGCCAGTGCTGGGAAGTGCTGAAGCAGGTTTCAAGGGACCAAAGAGTTTTTTTCCTGGTGGCTTTTTCTTGAAAGAAATCTCCTACTACTCTAGCCCCGCTCCCCCTCTCACCTAGCCCCTTTCCCCCAGGCCACTTCCTCTCCAAGCTGACAACTCCACACTGGCCTCCTTTGCAGTTCCCTGGTCTCCATTTCACCGCTGTTGTCCTTCTCATGACCTAGCCTAGTTGATTTTGGAGGGGACACAATTCAATCCACAGCACTTGTGAACAATAATGTTGAATGGCATGTGACTTTCAGCATTAAGTCATCTAGGCCTTGCAATTTTCACCTTCCTCTGCAAGTCCACGTCCTCCAGGGAAAGCCAGTTGCAGTAGAGCAAGCAGCCTGTACAGAAGAACCGGCTAGATTTCCACCAACACCCAACACTAACTTGTGAGTCCTGTGAGAAAAGCCCTCAGAAGCAGCTGTTCCCACCCCAGTCCAGCCTTCCCATGACAGCAGCCCCAGCCGACATTGTGATTAACTCTCACAGGGGACCCCAAACCAGAACTACCAGTGAAGCTGCTCCTGAATTCCTGGTTGTCTTAGTTTCCTAGGCTGCTGTGACAAAGTGCCACAAACTGAGGGCCTCATAAAACCAGAGGAAACCCTGGTGGCATAGTGGTTAAGTGTTATGTTTGCTAAACTAAAGGCCAACAGGTCAAATCCACCAGGTGCTCCTTGGAAACTCTATGAGGCAGTTCTACTTTGTAGACAGGGAGTTGGAATTGAGTTAACAGCAGTGGGTTTGGTTTTGGTTTATAAGAACAGAGATTTACTGTCTCAGAGTTCTGGAGATGAGGAGTCTGAATTCATGCTATTGCCTGTGTTGATTCCTTTTGAGACTCTGTTTCAGGCCTCTCTCTTAGTTTCTGGTGACGACTATGATCCTTGGCTAGTGTAGCATGCCAGTCTTGGCTTGTTCTACACATAGCCGTCTCCTTTCTGTTTCTCCCTGGGTCTCGCTATGTCTTGTCCAGTCTTTTGTAGGCTACCACTCGTGTTGAATTTTAGGACGTAACCTATTCCTGGTGGCGCAATGGTTAACAGCTCAGCTGCTAACCAAACGGTAGGTGGTTCAAATCTACCAGCTGCTCCTTGGAAGCCCTACGGGATGTTCTACTTTGTCCTATAAGATTACTAAGAGTATGAGTCAGAATCAACCCAACAGCAATGCATTTGACTTGGGGTTATGGTTATTTTAGTATGACCTCATATTACGTTAACGTGACATCTTCAGAGTCTTTCCTTACAACCAAGGTCATGTTCATAGGCATAGGGCTTAGGACTTCAACATATCTTTTGGGGGCGTACAAGATATAATAAGTATTTTTTGCTGTGAAGCACGGTTTTGGGGGCAGTTCGTTATGAGATATTGAATAACTGACACAGAAGACATGGGCTCCCCCTCAAGCCCTGGTAACCAGCAGGACTTCAGATAGGAATTGCTCTCAGAGTTCCAGGGGCATATGACAGTGCAGGGCCTTGGGCACCATCCCCTGGACCAAGGTGGGGAGAAGTGAGCATGAGTTATGGGGATGGAGAGAGGGTCCTCTGTCCCCAGCTCCAATCCAGGAACTTTCTGTGCCCAGAAGAACCACTGACTGTTGTTGACATTGCTTGTCACCTTGAGGAGACACGAGTGATGTTCCCTGAAGGCAGAGGGGAGACACTGGGCCCCTGGGGATCCATGGTGCTCAGGGAGGAAGGGTTGACCAAGCTATGAATCAAGGATACTTCAAGGATTGCTGGGTGATCATGCAGACTATTATTCTGTTTTTGTTTTTAAATTGCAACATCAAACCCAAGAAGTTGCTGAATTCAGGTGCATCCAGGCATAATGGGCATGTCCAGGCTGAGCACATAGATGTGGACAAGCTCTGATTTCTGCCCTCTGGAAGCACAGCTCAGGCCAGCTAGCATTGATTGCACACCCACTATGTGTGGGTGCCCTGGCAAGCACATCTGCTGCCCCCAGCTCCACACTTGACTCGGAATCCAGTCACTTCTGGCTCCCGTTGCTGCCATCTGCCTCTCCTGGACCAACACAGCAGGGTCCTCACTGTTCTCCCTGCTTCTGCCCTTGCCTCCGCCCCATTCCCGCAGTCTCTTCTGCAGACGGAACTCCCAGCTGTCTTTAGAAATGGCACATCAGAGCATACCACTCCCTGCTCAGCACTGTCCACCAACCTCAACGTAAAAGCCAGCCCTTTACACTGGAGAGAGATGGAGGTCTCTAACTGGACCCCCGATCCACCCTGCATCCCCAGTAGTGGTGCTCCACGGCATTTGAGACCTCCTGAGGGGATATGGTACGAAGAACGCTGCCTCACCTGTGGAGGCTTGCCTCAGCTTACACTGCTTCACTCAATGTGTGAAATCGGGAGACGAACACGTCAAAGGACCTCACGAGGAACCCTCAGGCAGGATGACGACCTGAACTCTTCACCAAAGTCAGTGTCTCACTCATCATCACCAGAAACTGGAAACAGCCCAGAAGTGTGTCAACAGGTGAATGCGTCAGAGTAAACTCCTCCTCAGCAATAACAAGATCCAAGTGCTGATAGACACAGCAACGTGGGCAATACACTGAGACAAAGTAGCCTGCCGCAGATGAGCACTCACTCCATCATCCCATGTACATGAAGTGTTGATGCCGTTTCACCGACCTGCAGCAATAGAAATTAGAGCTGTGGCCGCCTCAGGCAGGGGTAGGGGTTGCCAGGAAGAGGCTCAAAGGAAGCTTCTAGAAGGATGAAAAAGTTCTGCATCTTGATCTAGTGGTGATTACATATTTACAAATTCACCAAGCTGAATATTGAAGGCTTGCTCATTGTATTCACTTTATTCTGGGTGTGTCCTAACTCAATTAGAAGAAATAATAACCAAATAAATAAAGTTAATATCAAGGGGAAACAGGTGGGAGACTGTTGTAGCTTGAAAGATTTTAAAGGAACATAGTGATCTAATACAAAATGTAAACCTTCGTTAGTTCCGTGAAGGAAAGGCAAAGAGAGGGAGGGAAAGAGGAAAGCAGGGAGAGAGGAAGAATCAAAGGGAGGTCTCTTGTACTGCTGACTCATAGTGATCCCGTGTACAACAGAACCAAACCCGGCCCAGTTCTGTGCCATGGCCACAATTGTTGCTATTCTTGAGCCCATCCTTGCAGCCATGGTGTCAATCCATCTCATTGAGGGTCTTCCCCTTTTTCACTGACCCTCTAGTTTACCAGCAATGATGTCTTTCTCCAGGAATTGATCACTTGTGACAACATGTCCAAAGTATGTAAGACGTAATCTCACCATCCTGCTTCTAAGGAGCACTCTGGTTGTACTTCTTCCAAGGCAGATCTGTTTGTTCTTTTGGCAGTCCATGGTATGTTCAATATTCGTTTCCAACACTACAATTCAAAGTTGTCAGTTCGTCTGTCTTTCTTGTTCACTGTCCACTGTCTAGCTTTCAAATGTGTATGATGCAGTTAAAAACACCGTGGCTTGGGTCAGACACACCTGGAGACCTATCAGTGTAAAATATTGGGGAACAATTTGAATAAGGATTGAGTATTAGAAAATTACTTTAATTTTCTCTGGTGTAAATGGTAATGTGCTTACACAGAGGAACATCCTACTGGCTCTTAGCAGATAGCCAAGTGCCAAGTGCCGTCGCAGATAGACAATCATTTAAGTGTAAAGAAACATTAAATCCTCCAGTTGCTTTCAGCTACATACGTTTCTCCACTCCTCACTTACCAACATCCTTAGGTTCTGAAGATCATTTTGTGAATATAGCATTATGCAAAACGGAGGGCGACCCCATCCAATTACAAAACAGAGGATGACTATATCACTACACAACTGTCAAATCACTGAGAGTCATGACCCAGCCAAGTTAACTCTATCAGCGCCAGCATCAGTATCACGTGACACCTCAGTTTTTCTTACTGCCAGATGTACATCAACGCACAAAACAGTTGGATAGAAGATTTTTTATATTGTAGCCAGACAGTAGATGCGGAGTAGCTGTATACATGTATGTATGTAGGTAAGGCAAAAATGGTGAAATACTAGCAATAGTTGAATTTAGGTGGAATATATATGAATATTTCATAACAACTTTTCTGTATTTCGAGAAAGTTTTATAGCAAAAATTTGGAGAACAACGAACAAAATCTAAAATCCTGTCTGTGGTTTGGGAAGTCTGCTATAATCCAGCCCCTAGACACCTCCAATCTCATCCATCACTTTCTTCCCTGCTCTCCCTGCATGCGTGCGCACACGCGCGCGCGCACACACACACACACACACACACACACACCCACCCTTTCTTTACTCTTCCCATAATATACCAAACTCTTTCCCTCTTACCTGCCTCAGGGCCTTTGCACTGACTGTCCCCTCTGCCTGCAGTACCCTTCCCCTACGTACTCCTAAGGATGGCTCTTCTTGCTCAGATCTCAGGTCTGCTCCTGGCAGATCCAGTGACTCAGTGTTGTCTCAGAGGAGCCTGGCACCCTCTGACTTCCCACAACACCATCCTTAGCATGTCAGTAACACCTTCCTCTTGGACACGAGATAGCAGCTGCAACTCCTAGGTGTACACCCCAAAGAATGGAGAGCAGAAATGAAACAAATGCTTGTATACCAATGTTCACCGCAGCACTATTCACAGTAGGTAAAAGGTGGAAACAATCTGAATACCATCAACAGAGGAGTGGGTACACAGAACATGAAGTGTCACTTAGCCCTAAAGAGAAATAAGATCCTGATACGTACTATGACATGGATGAACTTCAAAAATGTCATGCCGCTCACAAAAGCACAAATTGCAAGAACACACTCATACGAAATATCTAGAGTAGGTAAATACATACAGACAAAAGCTTGTCTGCGGTTACTGGGGCTGGGGAGGGGAGTTCATTGCTTGGGAGGTGCTGTAGTCCCCCACACCCTATCAGAGTCCGTTTGACCAGGAAGAGGTGGGTGGCTTTCCAGGAGATAACCACAGGGGTGGTTCTCATGTTTCTATTAAGGGTGCTGAAATATTTGGAAATGGATAATGGATATCACAGATTGAACTCTGTCCTCCAAAAATATCTGTCAACTTCCCAGTACTGTATGGTTGGCTACCATTCTGTCATCGGATGTGACTTCCCTGTGTTCTGTAAATCCTATCACTACGATACAATCACATGGACTAATGGTGATGCATTGATGAGATCTACAGGATTAGATCTCTAATCCCTTCTGAGTTATAAAAGAGTTATAAAAGAGAGTTATAAAAGAGTTATAAAAGACAGAAGCCAGTAAAGAGACAAGTGACCATACCACTAACAGAGCAGTGCTTAGAGAGTATATCCTTTGGATCCAGGGTCCCTGCTCCAAGAAGCTGCTGGAGCCAAGGAAGATTGATGAGAAGGCCAACAAACAGAAAGCCTTCCTCTGGACCTGGTGTCCTGAATTTGGGTTTGTAGCCTATTAGACTGCGAGAGACTAAATTACTCCCTGTTAAAGCCATCCGCTTAAATTTTTTCTGTTATGTCAGCACTAGATAACCAAGACAATGGATCAGCCTTCTTTAGCGTGAGAAGAGACTACACATGGAAGTGGATATAGGGAGGTAAGTCACTGAAATCCGTTTTAAATATAAAAGAAATCAGCCCAATAAACAGCAAGAGAACTTTACCAACCATCTGGTCTACCTGCTATTCCTTCAAAAGAGAGACTATGGCACACCCAGGCATCCTGTGTGTTAGGTACAGGGCTAGACCTTGGCATCCAGACGTGAAATAAGCAGGCCTGGCCTCATGGAGCTTCCAGTGCAGCATAGAAAAAAGCCCATGTATTCAGAGAGTTCATCAGGTAAGCCAAGCACTGTGGACACGTGAGGATGGAGAAAGCCACCAAAGCTTTCAACAGCCTCCTTACCAAGGATAAGGATCTCACACTCAAAGAGTGTGGGAATGAAGGGCAACAGGACCTGGGAGGAGAGCCAAAGTTCCCCTGCCAGGAGGGAATCCTGGAAGGCTTCAGGAAGGGAAGGCGTTTGAGCTGGACTTGAAGGTCTAGGAGAACAGAGGCAGGGAGGGGGGAAAGCATCACACAGGAGTCAAGGCAGATATAGGACTCAGGCCCATGCCAAGAGCTTCCTGAGCACGCACCCCCAACTCATACTTGCCACAAATCCATTGATCGAATACTGTGCCTTGTGCCAGACCTTTTGCTGGGCCCTGGGATCCAGCCGTGAACAAGACAGAAGCATCTGTTAAAAATCATAGTACTAGGTTGGAGGCAGGGCTTCAAGATGACCTTGAGGTAACCTTGAATAATAATGGGAAAGATAACACATATTCAGTCAAGCAATTACACAGATTGTCTATTGCAATGGGAATGTTCATATCCCCATTTGACAGATGAGAATCCTCAGGCTTGAGGCTTGAAGCTACTGGTCAAGGTACAGAGCCAGTGTCAGGCTTCAAACTCAGGGCTTGTAAACGGAAGCCTGGAGTCCAGACAGCTCTTCAGCTCTCAGGAGACTTCCGGACTTCAGGTGCTGTCTGGTCCTCTGTCCTTCGCTGGCAGGAGACCCCTCAGGCCCAGGGCTTGACAATGGTACCGGGTGGTGGGCAGCGCAAATTTGTGTGGTCAGCCTTAGTGCTTAGTCCACCACGTGTCTGATTAGAAGGGTCTGTGAGTCACACGGGGAAGGATTTTCAGGGATTGCCAGAGAACATAGTGTCACCAGGTCTGACCTACATCCACAGAAGCAGCTGCAGAAGTCCCGGCTCTGCAGGTCGGCGGTGGAGACCCTGAGCCTGGGATCTCGGGGGAGCGTCCCTTCATCAGCCCCCACCTTAGTGAGGACTGCGGTTCCTGAGTGCTCCTGGGTGCCCAGGTATGCAGAGCGCTCCGCTTGCCTTATTATTCTGAATCCTCACGGCACGGCAACGACAGCGGGTTCCCCATTTCACAAGTGAAGAAACTGAGACTGGACCCCAAATCCATTCACTGGCCTGTCTCCACCAGAGGAGCAGCGCAAGGACACGACCCAGAGGACATAGTGCGCATTCTTCTGTAAGTCATCTCTTACCCTGGACTCAAAATGAGAGAGTCCTGAGCTGGATGCTACTGTAAGCCTCAGTTTCCTCATCTGTAGCATTATTGTGCTGTTAGATGCTGTCAGCCTGATTCTGACTCATCGCCACACCACGGACAACGTAACAAAACACTGTCCAGTCCTGTGTCGCTCTCACGGTCATTTTTATGCTTGGGCCACTGTTGTCGCCACCCCGTCAACCCATCTCATTGAGGGTCTCTCTCTTCTCCCTGACCCTCTACTCTAATCAACATGGTGCCCTTCTCCAGGGAGTGGTCCCTGCTGATAACATGTCCAAAGAACAGAAGGTGAAGTCTAATCACCTCTGCTTCTAAGGAGCAGTCTGACTGTATTGTCAAGGCAGATTTTGTTCCTTCTTTTGGCCGTCCGTATATGTTCAGTATTGCCCACCAACAACCTAATTCCAATTCTTCTTTGGTCTTCCTTGTCATCTGTAACCTGGAGATAATCATTGTACTTGCCCCAGAGGAAGACTTGAACAATGTTTGTTCACAGCATCTGAGACTTGATGGTCCTGAGATGCTTCTGTTCCAGGTTTGTCCAAGTTCATCCATTCAGCAAACATGTGCTGGGTGTCTTCTCTTTACCAGGTGCTAAAAACACCCTGGGCATCCAGCCAACCAAGCCTCATTGCTACAGAGTTAATTCCTACTCATGGAGACTCCGTTAGATAGAGAATGGCTGCACAGAATTTCCAAGGCTATAAAATTTACAGATGTAGACTGTCACATCTCTCTCCCAAAGAGTTGCTGGTGGTTCAAACTGCCAACTGTTTGGTTAGCATCTGAGCGCCTAACCACTCTGCCCCCAGGGCACCGGGGGGGGGGCAGTGGACAGCAGCAGGCTGACACCTCAGGATCTAATCCCAGCCCATACAGAGAACTGGCAGTGTGACCCCTCTCCTTCTCTGTGCCACTGTGGTCTTCCCCACAAGACAGGGTTTGTGTGTTGCCTAGATCCTTACCTGGCTAAAGGGAGGGGGTATGTCTTCTTGCTCCCACTTCAGGCAAGACAAAGTCTGAGTGCTCCAACCAGAGGGAAGACTTAAAGGCCACAAGTGAGCATGTTGGATCCTAGAGCTGCTGGCTGCTGATATTGTCCGCATTCTGGGAAGGCCCTAGGATATGATTACAGTCACAACAGGCAGTCAGCTCCTGCCCCAGACAAGTGAGCACTTCACCCCAAGGACAGGACCAAGGGAAAGCTCTCCTTGTCCAGAGTCTGCATCACCATTCTCCCACTCCCTGGGAGAGGCCACCGCTACTCTGAGTTTCCACAGCCTGCCCTGCCTGCCCACCCACCAGAAACCAGCAAACTTGGAGCCTGGCACAGGCCCCTGTACATCTTGCCAGGGATGGCTGCTGCCAGGGGAGCGTGCCCATCCTCACGTCGCTTGGGCATGAGGCACCAGCTTGACAAAACATGAACTGGGCGGGGAAAGCCAATTCAGGTCACCCTCAGCTACAGTGCTGCTCAGCCCACTGCAGGCTGCAGCTGGGAAATCCTACTGGGGTGTCACCTAGTACCAAGGTCCTGTTGTTCTTGCCACTGCCCCACCTCCTTGTTTGCTTTGTTGTTTTTCATCTTTCTTTGCTTCCCAAGCTCCCACTGCGTCTTGAAGGCCCCACACTGAGGTGATTCAGGCTACTGCGAGGTAGATTCTGGAGTGTGGGAATTGGGTCAGACAGCTGGGAGCCTGCTCTTGGAGCCACCAGTCTGGCTGTGTGATTGTGGGCACGTTGTTTGGCCTGTCTGAGCCTCTCAGTCTTCTCATTTGTCCAGTAGGGACAAGGCCCCTGCTTGGGTGGTGGCACGGAATTTGATGAGAGTGGACAGTGCTCACAGAGGGGCTGGCACAGAGTCACGGTCAGCGAGCAGAATTTAAGGGGAAAGAAGTGAATGTTTCCCAGACTTATGCTGGAGAAGCTCAGACCATCAGGCTAGAGCACACTAGTTCACCTAGGGATTGTGCCGATAGTGAGAGAAGGGAGACTGCGCTGTGAGGTCACATGTTGAGTTGGGTGTGACTCGTGTTTACTGGAACACAGTGGCAAAGTGGGGCGCTAATGGGTCAGCAGTAGGGTTCTTGCCTTCCGCCTTAGGTGAGATTCTCTGGAGAAGCAAAATCAGTAAAGCATATAAATAAGACAGATTTACATCAAGGTAACAGCTCACACAACTGTAGAGGCTAGAACAGACCCAGTCCATGGATCAGGATAAAGGCATCTCCTGATACACGGAGCCACAGGGGCTGACGAATGCAAGATCAGCAGGTCAGAAAGCAGGGCTGTGAAGAGTGATGAATCCCAAGATGGGCAGGTAAGACTGCAAGGCTTCTCGTGATTCATGTAGCATCAGGGGCTGGTGAACTCACAATAGCCGGTTGGAAAACAAGACTCTTGCTCACAGGTTGTGAAGATCTATGAATCCCAAGGTCAGCAGATAAGCTACTAGCTCAAGTCCCGAGAATTGGAGGGTCATATGACCAGGATGCAGCTGCAGGGTTTATAGCATACAAAAGCCAGAATGTCCACTTAATGTTCAGTGGTAGGCCACATGTATCTTTCCCTGGCTACTCACCCCATTATAGGGGTGATCACATAGAAACACTGAGAATCATTGCCCGGACAAGTTGACACACAGTCTTAACCACACCTTCCACACAGGAGGACTGAGTTTGATTTCTGGCCAATGCATCTCATGCACAGCCACCATGAGTCTATCAGTGGAGGTTGGTGTGTTGCTACGATACTTCATAGCATCAGTGAAGCTTCTAGACTGGGATGAACTCAAAAGAAAGGTCAGGCAAGCCGCTTCTGAAAAATCAGCCCATGAAAACCCTAGGGAGCACAACAGTTCAATTTGCAACCAATCATGAGGCTAGCTCAGGACTGAGCAGCACTTTGTTCTCTTGTGCATGGGGTTGTCGTGTGTCAAAGCCAACTCAGAGCAGCTAACAACAGTGGCAAAGAGAGTCAGAGAGAGACAGAGACAGGGACAGTGACACGGATAGGGACAAAGAAAGATAAAAAGATGTAGAGGAACTGGGAAAGACATAACTAAAAGGTAAAAGAGACTGAAAAATACAGTGGTAGAGAGGTAGGGAAATTCCATGACAGGGATGGGGAGAAACAGCAGCAAAAGAAACATCCTGGCACACTTCTTTGAAGAAGGAGCATTTGAGTTGAGCCTAGAGGATGCATGTGGAAGAGTTAGAATGTTGGAATGGGGTGAAGGTCCCCTGGGAGGATGATCTGACTAAGGATACAGGACAATGAATTTACCAGTCGGTACACCTCAATGTCACCATTTCCAGAAGGTTCCAGTGTCAGAGGCCACTGGCCCAGGTCAAGTAGAGCTCAAGTTTTTCCTCTCTTCCCTGTCACTATGGACAGAGGGTCTGCCCAACATTCAGCACATGAACAGGTATAATAGTTTTCTGCCCAAACTTCCTAAATTTGAACAACATCAAAACTGGAAGGGACTTTGCAGTGAAATCATTGTGCAGAGGGGAAACTGAGGCAAGAGAGTCAAGAACTTGCCTGTGTTTCCCCAGCTAGTCCATACAGAGGTGGTGCAAGACCCCGGGGCCCTGCCTCCCAGGTGAAACTTGATAGCATGATCATAGTATCAACAGGTGGGAATTTTTTTTCTTGAACTAACGTACATAGAATTAGCATCTTCTTAGCCAGAGAAATGAGCGACAGAAGCCCATTTTAATTTTCTTCTCAGGGAGAAGGCAATAGTTTCCACAATATTAATAAGAAAGAAGAGAATGAATATGACAAAAATTTATTTCATGCTTCCTCTGTGTCAGGCAGTGTTCTAGGCATTACATTAACTAATTTATCCTTCATAGCAGCCCTATGAAGCAGGTACCATTATCCCCATTTGATGGATGAGAAAAATGAGGCACAGAGAGATTAATGTGAAATAGCACAGATCTATTGAACACCTGTCATGTACCAGGCAATTGACATCTGCTAGCTGGGATGGGTAACTAGCTTCATTTTTGTCAACACAGACCTTGGCTTGCCCAGGTCCACACAGCCAGAAGTGGTTAAGCCAAGCCTGACCAGGTCCACAGCATGGACATACATTCGTGTTCTTGGGCCCCATATCAGTCTGTTTATGGAGAGCAGCTGAAATGTATGAGTAAGAGTTCAGAGCATGGAGCAAATCTAAAAATGAGCCCCCAGTCATAGCCCACAGAGGGATGGAGGAATAACTATGGTAGAGAGAGACTGGTGCAGAAACCGAAGCACACAAGTGACACCTACTTTTCTGTCTGCCTCTCCTGGGTTCTTCCTGCCCTGAAACTTCACAGGAGGTTATTCTGCACCCAGCAGAGTCCTTGGCCCTTGTCAAGCAGACCCATTGCATGAACCCAGGTTTGGCTGCTGTTTTGAGAATTTAGTGGTATGGGAGCTGGATAGAAGAGGTAGGTGTCCAGGTGCGGGTGGCTCTGTGGCTGGTGTGTTCCTTGTTGGATCTGTGGGTGGGAGGTATTCCTCATTTTCTCTCCCTGTTCAGTGATCTTGGCTGAGACTAGCTTATACAAGGCCTTGGGCTCTCCATCTGTGGGCAAATAGTCTTGGAGGGATTTCCAGATGAATTTCTGCCCAGCTTTCTATGTCTGTCATTCCCACATGTCTGGGCAGCCAAGAGTCACTGGTATTGTGTCTCAGAGAAAGAGAGACACACACTCACACACAATGAACGGGGATGAGATACTGGGACAGAGATTGACAGTGAAGCTGAGAACACAGAGACAGAGAGAAAGGCATATATAAAACCCAACCCAACCCAATCCACTGCCATCAAGTCGATTCTGACTCACAGTGACCCTACAGGATAGAGTAGAACTGCCCCATAGAGATTCCAAGGAGCACCTGGTGAATTCCAACTGCCAACCTTTTGGTTAGCAGCCGTAATGCTCATCCGCTACACCACCAGGGTTTCCAGAAGTATATATAGGCAGGAACAAAGTGAAGAGAACAGAGAGAGGCAAATAGGTAGAGAGACAAGGGGGTTGGGGGAAATAAGTCAGTGATGGAGTAGGGGGACAAGGGGACTCACCAGACTTTCCCCTCCCTGATAGCAGGCACAGGACAACTAACCCAGGGGCCCCTCAAGGCAGCAGCTGAGTCATTCCTCCTACCAAGCCCTCCTTCCTGTCCACCACATCTGGCTTGGTCTGGCAGTTCCCCCATGGGGAGCAAGGGAATTGGAGGGGCAAGAACAGTTGCAAGCCCCTCCTTTCTCTCCTAATTCTGGGTAAGAAGTCAGATCGCAGCCAACATTTCCTGAACACCTGCTGGGTGTCAGGCTAGGGCCACCCCCCACCCCCCACTGCCCTTCCCACAGCCACCTCCTGTCCACATTCTCTGTTTTTAGTGGACCTTTGCCCTGAAGCCGTGTCCACTCCAGACAAATGCCTAAGCCGTTTCTGCCGTCTGGAATGTTCTTAACTCCTGCTCTTCCTTCTCATTCAGATCAAATGTTCTTAACTCCTGCTCTTCCTTCTCATTCAGATCACCCCTCAAAGGACACTTCTTCCAGGAAGCTTTCCTTGATACCTAAGCAGAGTTGGCCACTTCCTCTGGCCTCTCATTCTGCCTCAGGTAAATAGACTGTTTCCCATCCCATCCCACTGAATTATGAGTCTGTCTCTCTTACCAGAGAGTGAGTTGTGGAGTGTAGAAGCCACCCAATTTCTCAGCACAGATTAGCATAGGACATGGCACAGAAGAGGTGCTGGATAGATGGGTAGATGGATAGGTGGGTAAATGAGTGGAAAGGTGGATAGCTGGATAGATGGATGGGTGGATGGATGAACAGATGATTGACTAGCTTGGTAGATGAACAGATGAGTGGCTAGATGGCCAGAGAAAGGGAGAGATGGTTGTATAGATAGAAAGATGAATGGATGGAAAAACAGAAGTATGGATAGATGGGTAGCTGGGTGAAAGGATGGAAGGATGAGTGTGTAGATGGAGAAAGAGAAAGATGAGTGGTCAATGGAGGAGCAGAAGAATAGATGGGTGAAGGGTAGATAGAAGAATGACTGGGTGGGTAGATGGAAGAATGGATGAACGGTGTCATGGATGGAGTTATGCCCCCCCCCCAAATATGCGTAGCCGTGTGGCTGGGTCATGATTCCCAGTGTCTTGTGATTGTCCTCCACTTTGTGGTTTTCCTATGCTTTACATTAAAGGATTAGGGTGGGCCTGTAAATCCCTTCATAGGATCACCTCCCTGCTCCACTGTAAAGAGTGTTTCCCTGGAATATGGCTTGGCCCACCCTTAATCCTTTCATTCTGTAAGAGATAAAAGGAAAGAGAAGCAGGCTGCGAATTGGGAACCTCACACCATCAAGCAAGCAAGCAGCACCGGGAGAAGAGCGCACCCTTCAGACTTGAGATTTCTGTGCCAAGATGCTCCCTGGACAAAGACTGATGCAATACCAGACTTTCCTCCAGAGCTGACAAGGGGGAAAGCCTTCCCCTGGAGCAGATACCCTGAATATGGACTCATAGCCTACCGGACTGTGTAAGAATAAACCTTCCTTTGTTAAAGCCATCCACTCTGTGGTATTTCTGTTAGAGCAGCCCTAGCTAACTAGAACAAATGGGTAGACAGGTATATGGATTATAGTGTGATGTGCTGTTTTTGTGTGGCCTTTCTTGGAACGGTCTTGTAACTCTTGTAATTGCCTTGGTGGGACTGCATAAACAGGGTGATTGGGTTCCACAGAGGGGATTGGTCAGTTTTGCTATTCTGCTGAGATTATAATGAGCCACCCCAGAAGTTGGAAGGAGAGGATACCACCACCTCCAAACAAGGGCTAAGAATATCCTTTGGACCTGGGATCCCTGTGCTGAGAAGCTCCTAGAATCAAGAGACTGAGCAAGAGAGCTGTAACACCAAAGACTGCCAGAAATGACAGCAGAAAAACAGTGGCAGGAGAGACCAGCAGGGGATGGTGTGGTGGCCTTCTTAGCCCACAGAGAAAGAAAGCTGAGTATCTTTGAGCAGGAGGCTGGCTGGCAAAGTGGGGTGCCTCTGGGCACGTACTGGCACAGCTAAATGAGCTTTTGAACACTTGGCTGAGCAGGGCAGAGACTGAGGGCCAGAGAGAGGTGTACCCACATGCGCCACCAGGAAGAGGCTGTCCTGATAGAAGAACAGTATCCTAAGCACTCCCAAACCTCAACTGTAAACTGTTACTTCTCTGATAAACCTCATGATCATGAGTGTTGCCTGTGAGTTCTGTATGGCCACTGCCATGAATTATCAAATCCCACAGAGAAGTAGAGAGTGCTCTGGGAGAGACAGGTTGGAGGGTGGAGGCATGTCTGACCTCTGTCTCCTAGGAATCAACCTTGAGCTGTTGATTTTGATTCTCCTTCCTCCTGTGAAAACACAGGAGGGCAGACGATACCCCTGGCATGCTATTTTTACATGGGTGCATGGATCAGTGGAAGAACGGATGAATGAATAGAAAGACAGAGTGAAGAATAAAGTAGGTGGGTGGGTGGGTGAAGGAATGGGTAGGTGGGTGACGTGTGAATATATGCATGGGTGGGTAGATGGATGGGAGGGAAAATTAGTGGATTAGTGAATGAGTAGGTAGTGAGTAGACAGGAGATAGAATGGATGGGTGGGTGGGAGGATGAGGGGATGAGCGGATGAACAGAAGGATGAGAGGATGGGTAGTGTCTTAGTCATCTGGTACTGCTCTAACAGAAATACCACGAGCGGATGGCTTTAACAAAGTAAAATTTATTTTTACACAGTCCGATAGGCCAGAAGCCCAAATTCAGGGGAAGCCTTCCCCTCATTGTCGATTCTGGAAGAAAGTCCACATGTTTTATCAGACTTTGTTCAGGGAGCATCTTGGCACTGAACGTCCACTCCCAGTGCTGCTTTCTTGATGGTATGAGGTTTCCAACTCTCTGCTTGCTTCCCCTTCCTTTTCTCTCTTATAGGATGAAAGGATAAAGGGTGGTGCAAGCCACACTCCAGGGAAACTCCCTTAGCAACGACGTTGCAGTCCCACCCTAAGCCTCTTTTAACATAGTGATCTTACCTATTAGCCACAGGCAGAGATTAGGATTCATGGCACAAGGAAATCAGAAAATGGAGGGCAATCACACAATACCAGGAATCAGCGACCCAACCAAATTATTACTCAGAGTTTTGGGGGAACACAATTCAATCCATGACAGGTGGTTGGTGGGTGGATGGATGGAAGGCTAGGGAAGTGGATAGATGGAGAGATGAATGGATGGATAAACAGATAGATCGATGGATGGAAGGATGAGTGGGTGGGCAGGACAATAGATGAATGAGACAAAATCCTTATTTTTAAGGAGCTCTCAGGTGGGCAAAGGAGTTATCCTTGTTCACAATTCAATTCTGTCCCAGACAGAAAGGCTCTGGGGTCCAAAAGAGAAGCCTGTGGATTTCCAGGGAGAGTGCTCTCACCCTTAGTCAGTGGGACCCCATTCAATTCGCTTCTAAAGCGACCCTTACTCTGTGCTTGGCATTGTACCAAGCACCATACAGTTAGTGAATATGGAGTTTTCTTGGACTGATTCTGCTATTTCTTAGCTGTATGGACTTCAACAATCGTATTTCTTCTCTGGGTCTCAGTTTTCTTATCTAAAATGGCATACGAGGACTGCCAATTAAGTTCGCGGACTCATCCTAGAAAACGTGTTACATACCTCACAGCTGAATATCACTATGGTCACCTTCAAAGTACTCCTCTTGAGAAAGTATACATGGAGGCCAGCACCTAGTCCATGCTTCAAAGCAGTTTTGGAACTCTTTCTGGAATGGCCATGAGAGCTGTCACAATCATATCACCCTTGATACCCTTAATGTCACCAAAATGTCTTCCTTTCAATATTCCCTTTATTTTCAGGTAAAGAAAAAAAGTCACTGGGGGTCAGATCAGGTGAGTAGGGAAGCTATCCCAATACAGTTATTTGTTGACTGGCTAAAAAGCCCCTTGCAGACAACTATAAAATTAAGTGTGCACACTTTCCACCATGCCGCCGTGCACAGTGGCCATTCCAGAAAGAGTTCCAAAATTGCTTTGAAGAATGGACTAGGTGCTGCTGTCAGTGCATAGCTTCCCAGGAGGAGTACTTCAAAGGTGACTGTAGCAGTATTCAGCAGTGATGTATGCAGTACTTATAACAATTAAGTTTGCAAACTTAATTGTCAGACCTTGTGTTTAGAAATCGTACCACATAGTGGTTGAGTGATGCGCTGTAGAACTATAACGCTTGATGTGAATCTGGCTTGTCTTGTTTTCTTGGGCTTCCATGTGGCTGTCTTGTGCCTCAGTTTCCCTGTATGTAAAATGGGAATAATAGCAGTCTTTCTTCAAGAGGTTCACTTGAAGATTAAATGAGTTAACACATTCAAAGGACTAGAAACAGTGCTTGGCACAGAGTGTCTGCTCACCACCCACGTCACAGTGAAGTCGCCAAGAGAAAGTAAAATCATGGTTGTAAAATGCTTGGCCGGGTGCCTGGAGTCTGGGAACTGCCCAATAAATTATAGTATCCTTAATCTCCAGCACTATCCTATTTCCCAGATGTGGAAACTAAGGTTCTGAAAGGAAAAATGACTTGTTCCAAATTAGACAGCACATAGGTGTTGGAAGCCACAGCTCAACCCAGGCCTGGCCAACTCCCAGCTCGGCCTCTGCCCTAGAAGGTGGTAAGCCCGGGGCCTTGAAGTGTGAGTAAGCTTGCAACAAGTGATGGGACAGGGCTGGCCCAAGAGATTTCTGGGTTAGCGGTGAGCCAGGTAAGCATGAAGCACATTTAGATAGTCGTGCGTCATCAGCCTGGCAGGACAGTAGCCAGGGGGCAGCAGGAGAGGTCTCAAGTGCCAGAACAGAGGCTGGAGAGGGTGAGGAGTGTGAGGAGCCTCAGGAGGGCTCCAGCGGAGGAGGGAGCTGGGTAGATGTGGGGTCTGGAAACTGCTCTGGCTTCTTGTGTGGTGGCTGGTTGAATTGAAGACATACGGGCAGCAGGGTAGAAAGAGAGGAGCTCTGGAAATCCCCGTCAGGTAGTGCTGTTCGGAGAGTTCAGACCAGGATCCCAAGCATAGGCTGGGGAAATTTTTTTTCCATGTGTGCAAAGACAAATACAGTAGCAGAAACCATCCTATGGAAGGCAGATCACCCCTCTCATTTCAGTCTTGCACGGTTGATAGTAAATCAGTGAGCACACTGATAGGAGGCCGACTGTGGGCCAGGCACACTGCTTAGCTAATCGCCACAATAACCTCAGGAGGGAGGAACTATGACTGCTTCCGTTGGGTGGGTGAGCAAACTGAGGCATGGAGAGTTAAGCGACTTTCTCCAGTTCGCATGGTTTCTGTTCCAGGTCTGACTGTCCTCTGCTGTCTTCTCTCGCCTTGGCCAGACAGCCAGGTGGTGGGTAGTACCCCTTAGTGCCCATATAAGGGATGTTCAAAGGAACTGGGCAAGACTGTGAAAGACAGCAAAGAATAAAGGGGAAGCATTCCTGGTGAGGGTCTCAGCAGGGAAAAGGCTGAGAGGGGAGAATGAGCGTTGTGGACTTAGGGTACAGCCGGGTCTTTCAGGTCCTCTGGTCAAGACCAGTGATGGAGGCAGATGGACTGAACAGTGATTAAACACGTGCTCACAACAGATTCCAGTCTCCATCTCTTACCAGAGCCTGTGAAGCAAGGGAGGTGTGCTACACATTTCATAGATGAGAGGTAGGGTCACTACCCATTTCATAGAGGGGAAGACTGAGGTACAGGTCAGGAGCAGAGCTGGGCCTGGAATCTGGGGCTTTGAGAGTCAGGGCTGTGGAGAGTCAGGGCAGGGCCGTGAGGGGCTAGAGGATGGCTCCTGGCACAGGACAAAGGCTGAGACATTTCAATGAGTGTTCCTGACACCTGGAGATAAAGGCCACACTGCAGGGGGCTTGTAAGGAGGCGGAGGTCATGGCAGGCCTCCTGGTGGGGTGAGACAGTGTGGGGCTGGTGGCAGATGGGCTGGTATTCCCCAGGTGACAGCCATCTGCTGATTGTAGTATCTGCAAGTCACTGTGTTCACTCAACACTCATACTCCGTGCTGAGCCACTTCCTTGAACACCTCCATGGCAGGAGGCAACGCTGCCTAAGCCCTGTGTTCCCCTTTAAAACTGCAGCATCAGCCCTCACAACAGCCCGAGGACCACTGGCAGGCCCTGTGGCCACAGGTGGGGAAACTGAGGCAAGGAGAGCTAACTGCCTGAGAGCTCACCGCAAGGAAAAGGTAGAGCTAAGATTCGAGCCCAAAGTGGCTGGCCCAAGTCTTTGCCCCTAGCTCCTCTCCTGTCCACTCCCATTGCTTAAGTCTGCGTGTTCACAAAGGTATCTGGGAAAAGCCTGCTGTAAAGAAAAGGTGCTGACAAAATGAGCAGAATAATGATGGACTGAGGTTTTAACACTTTCCAAAGGTTCAGAGCCAGAGCCCTGCTTTCTTTTGTTAAAGAGACAGAACAGCGGGTGTCGGAGAGGCTCCAGACACCACGCCCCAGGCTGAGCCTTCCTTCACTCCTCAGAGAACTGAAAGGCTTTGGAAAAGGAATGCATGCCCTCACAGGGAGGCATTGTCTTCTGGCTGCGCTGGGCTGTGCGGCGTTATTCCTTGAGACTGCCCCATTTAATGGGTGACACAGTGGAGGCTTGGAGGTGGCAGCCATTTGTCAGAGGCCACCCAACCAGGGTAGCGCCTGCCCAGCTGCCCAGCTGCCTGTTCAGTCCCCACAGGCACTTCCACAAGTGCCAGCAGGGCTGGACCAGCTCTGGAGAAGCTCGCACTGGAAGGGAGACACAGAGACACAGAACACAGATATACCTGCACACCCCTTCATAGTTGGAGAGGGGGCTGGCCAGAGAGGCAATGTCTACTGGCTGTTTTTGAATAGATGAGGAAACTGAGGCCTGGGTAGCAATAGGGCAGACATGCCCGGAGGCTACCAAATAACCAACGTGATTCAGGCCTTTCCAAGGGCTGGGAAGGCTCTGTGTCACAAGTTCTATCCCGACCTGACAGACCTGATATAAGCCTTCTCTCTGATGTCCCGTCAACCACCTGGCCTGGGCTAGGCCACAGTGTGCACCAAGTGAGGAGCAGGAACAAAGCTGCAGAGCTGGAGGGCCAGGGAGGGCAGCTGACCTGCCCATGGTCACAAGGTGTAGTGGTGGTGGCAAGCACGGGGATGGTGGCCGTGGTGGAGACGGTGCTGCTGACGAGGTGGAGAGGATGGTGGAGACGGCGGCAGTGGTAGCGGGGGCGGTGGTGGTAGAAGTGATGGTGGTGGTCATGGTGGAGGTGGTCGTGGTGGTGGTGGTCGTGGTGGTGGTAGAGTTCTTAATGGTGAGATGGTGTTAGAGGTAGAGGTGGTGGTGATGGTGGTGGTGGAGATGGTGTTAGAGGTAGAGGTGGTGGTGGTGTGGTGGTCATGGTGGTGGTGGAGATGGTGATAGTGGCGGTGGTGGCAGTGGCAACAGTAGAGATGGCACTGGCAGTAGAGGTGGAGGTGGTGAACACAGGTTTGTATCCTGTTGGTCACTTTATTCATCTATAGGCTCACCATGTGTAGCCTCAGGTCCCTGTGGATCTTGAGGATTCAGGGTAAACAGTACAATAATAACTAGAAAGAGGGCCCTGGTGATCTACTTCCAAAACTGAGCTAATGGAAGCCTTTGGGATCACAGTAACTGCACCCACAAATAATTATGGGGATGGCACAGGGCCTGGCAGTGTGTCGTTCCACTGTGCCTCGGAGCCGACAGCAGCCAGGAACAAGAGCAGCGTGATCATAAGGGCTAAATTTTCAGAGCGTTTACTGAGTGTCATGCACTGTGCTAAACGTGTCACAGGGACTAACCACACCCTCCCTCAGTACTCCACCTTATAAGGTAAATACTATTAGGATTCCCTTTTCACACGAGGGAGGCTCAGAGAGGTAAAGCAACTGGCGCAAGGCCTCACAGCAGGTCCACGGCAGAGCTCAGGCTATCTGGGCACAGAGCCCACACAGGTCAGCCCCCCTCCTCAAGCCCATCAGCACAGACAGCGTGCTGGCCATCAGCTATTTAATGGAGGAATATGTGACCCAGGTGACCAAAGATAGTGTCATCTCCTGCTGGGTTGAACCATCAGTAGAAGCTGATGGGTACCTTGTCTTCAGCATTACTTTTTCTTAATGACTGTTGGCCCTGAACTGCCAGGTGCGTTAGAGGACAGAAGAGACTGATGGCCTTGGCTTGCCCAGCTGGCAGCCGCGGGCCAGGCAGGGACAGCGCTCAGCCATCTCCCAGTTCCCAGCATGGGAGTAGGCTCCCCTCCACGTCACCCCGACTGGGATGGCATGTGGGTTGGCAGGTTGGTTCCTATGCTCCAGCTGTGCTTTGCCCACACCTGCCTCTAGCCTGTTTGTTGGAATATGAAGCCCTGGCATGGGCAGGAGGCCCGGGTGTGGCGGGTGAAGCCTGAGCAGAGTCGAAGGATCTGTCATGGGAAGTTTAGGGTAGCCCTGGAATATGTGACAGCTGTGTTTGAATTCTGGCTCTATTGCCTCCTAGCTGGGGAACTTTGGGGGAATTTTTGGCCTCTTGGGGCCTTGGTTTGCTCATGTGTGAAATGGAGATGCTAATGCCAACCCCACAAATTGTGTCATGAGTAATGAAATGAGAGGGTTTGAAAAGCAGCTAGCTAGGCAGGGCAGCCACAGATAATGGTTTGCACCTTCGGTGTGAAAGCAGACTACTTTCCTGTCGCACTGGGCATCTAATCCTGATTAGTGGGAGTGGTCGCCTGTAGGTTTGGGCTGAGAAAGATTCTTAGGGTCATTTTGTGATCGAGAAACAGACCCCGCTGGATAGTGTCTGTGTGAACTAGGAGGTGAAAGAGAAGGTGTGTTATGGACTCACCATTATTCTCTCTCCACTTTCTATTTGCTTCACCTTCAGAACAGATCCAGAATCCAGCCACTTCCTACCACATCTTCTGCTTCCACTCTGGCCCAGCAACCGTCGTCTTTCTCCCCTTCTCCGGTTGTTTTCTCCCTTGCACCTTCAGCATCTTCTCCTCATAGGATCCGGAACCCGGAGGGATCAGTGGAAGGTTCTCGCATACTTGGGAGCCAAAATACTCCTGCATTCTTATCCTAAATCCCTTTCCTCTTCCACCACTCCTGCTCTCACCTCTGAAGAGGAGTACCATTATTGTAACTGTAAGTGAAGTTTCCACAGTCCCTTATCCTTCTTTTATATAGTGCTTTCATGTTGTCATCCCTTAACTGTCCCATGAGGCTAGCAGCTCAGAGAGGTGACATGATGTGCTCCAGATGGCAAAGCTGCATCTTTCCTGGCAAAGAAGGCAGAGCAGACACCAACTCTAGAGGCCCTGATACCCCCATGTTGTGACCAAAGGCCCAAGAGCAAGTGTGAGGGTCCTCACAGCTGTGATAGCAAAATATCTCATCAGGGCATAATCCAAGGAATCAGAAAGATTCCCTACTACCCGGAAATCTGAATGATTTGGTCCCAGCTGGCAAAAGGAGAAAAGAAGCAGGACCTAGGTGAAAAATAAGGGGAGAACTCAGGGTTGGGTTCTGTCCACATCAACACCCTTGTCTCTACACTGAAATGCCATTCTGCAACCTTTCCATGATATTCACAAGCATTTCCATGCAACTATCTCCCCATAAACATCCAAACCTTACCTGTGGTTGAAACAACGGGTGCTAGGCAGATCCCTTTCCTCTAATAACTCTTGAAAAATATAATCCTTAGTGGGCCAGGTATTCTTGGAAAATTCCCTGGCTTACTTGTTCCAGACCTCTTAGAAAGTATTTGGGGTCTATCTCTCATTTTCAGCACCACGGGGGAAGTTTTCAAGATCACAAAGGCTTATTAGAGCTTTAAAATCCGAAAAGTATTAAAATACAGGTGTTCCCTTTATAGATGAAAATGGCCATACCCTTTGCAGGTGAAGCTATCCTATCTAAGCTTTCCTGATCCATTCAGAACCTTTAAGATACCACTTATCATCTATACAACATTGTACTAGAAGTTTTAACCAGAGCAATGAGACATGAAAAAGAAATAAAAAGTATTGAGGTTGGAAAAGAGGTCAACTTATCTCTATCTCTATTCATGGACAACATGTTTCTATACATAAATTATCTCTTATTGAGTTTACAAGAAAATCTTCTAGAGCTAATAGAGGAATTTACCAAAGTTGCAGAGTACAAAGTCAACAAATAAAAATCAGTTGATCTTTTATGCATTAGCAGTGAGAAGTCTGAAATGGAAATTAAAGAGACAATTCCATTTACAATAGCATTTCAGAGAATAAAATAACTAGAAAATAAATTTAACCAGGGATGTGAAAGAATCACACAATGAAAATGACAAAACACTGTTCATAAAGAGACTAAAGAAGACTTAGGTAAACGGATATGTTCCATGTTCATGTACTTGAAGTCTTAATATTGTTTAGATGTCATTACCACCCAAAGTGATCTTACAGAGTCAGTGCAATCCTTATCAACTTTCAGCAACCTTCTTTCTGGAAATGAAAAAGAACTTTTCAACTTTACATAGAATGACAAGAGGCCCCAAACATCTAAAGCAATGCTGAAAGAGAAGAGCAAAGTAGGAGGTGTCACACTTTCTGGTTTTAAAACCTATGTTACAACTAACGGTAATCAGTAAGCCTGGTGCTGGTGTAACAGTAGACACAAAGACCAATCAAATATAACTGAGAGTCTAGAAATAAACTTGCACATGTGTGGTCAACTGATTCTTGACAAAGATGCTAAGTGAATTCAGTGGTGAAAGAGAGTCTGTTTAACAAATGATGTTGAAAAAATTTGGATTTCCACATGCAGAAAAATGAAACAGAAATAGAAAATAAAAAATGTCGGTGAGGATGTGGGGACATTTGGGACTTTTGTTCACGGTTAGTGGGAATACAAAGTGGCACTGCCATTGTGGCAAACAGCATAGTGGCTCCTCAAAAAAATGAAAAAACCATTACCATATAAACCAAACCTGTCGCCATCAAGTCAATTCTAACTCACAGAAACCTTGTAGAACAGAAGAGAACTGCCCCGTAGTTTCCAAGGAGTGCCTGGTGAATTTTAACTTCTGAGCTTTTGGTTAGCAGCCACCCTCTTAGCCATTATGCCACCAGGGTTTCCTAGAACTACCACATGACTCAGTAATTCCACTTCTAGGTATGTGCCCCAAAAGACTCAAGTAGATACTTGCACACCCGTGTTCACTGCAGCATCATTCCCATTAGCCAAAAGATGAAAATAACTTACGCCAGTAAAGGGATGAAATGATAAAATGTGGTATATACGAGGACTGACAGTTAGGTTCACGTACTCATCCTAGAAAAAGCGCTACATATCTCATTGCTGAATATCACCTCAGTCACCTTCAAAGTACTCCCCTTGGGAAGTTATGCACTGATGACAGCACCTTCAAAGCAATTTTGGAACTCTTTTTCTGGAATGGCCTTCAGAGCAGTCGTCGTATTACCCTTGATGTCCTGAATGCCATCAAAATGTCATTTTTCAATATTTGCTTTATCTTCAGGTAAAGAGAGCAGTCATTGGGGGCCAGATCAGGTGAATAGAGAGGGTGTTCCAATGTAATTATTCATTTACTGGCTAAAAACTACCTCACAGACATCTATACAGTTAACTTTATGAACTTGCCACTTGGCCACCGTGTGTAATGGCCATTCCAGAAAGAGTTCCTAAACTGCTTTGAAGGGTGAACTAGGTGCTGGCGTCAGTGCATAGCTTCCCAAGGGGAGTACTTTGAAGGTGATCACAGAGACATTCAGCAATGAGGTGTAGCACTTAGAACAATTAAGTTTGCAGACTTAACTGTTGGACTTCATACACATACAATGGCCTACTACTCAGCCAGTAAAGAAAAATGAAGTCTTCATACACGCTAGAATACAAATGGAGCTTGAAGATATCATGCTGAGTGAAATAAGCCAATCATAAAAGGACAAACAGTGTATGACCTTACTTACGTGAATGATACAGGCAAATGTATAAAGATCAAAGTTTATTAGCGGGTAGCAGAGGTGGGAGGGAGGGAGAAAGCGGGAGTTATTGCTTATTGGGATACTGAGTTTATTTTTATGGTGATGGAGAAATTGCACACCTGTAAAAGTTGAATCGGCAAGAGCTGCTGTGGGATAGATATATTCACAACAGAGACAAAAAAAAGAAGAGGAGGAAAGAGAAGGAGAAGACAAAGATGAAGACGACAAAGAAGAATGGCAATGAAGATAAAGAGGAGGAAGAAGAGGGAAAAGGAAAAGGAGAAGAAGAGGGAGAGGAAGAGGAAGAAGAGAAATGAGGAGGAGGAAGAGAAGAGGAAGAAGAACAGCTGCTGAAACTGCTTACATACAATCAAACATCTCATGAAGTCCGGTTTCTTAGTTTGGAGGTTAGAGACATGGTCTCGTAGACACCCCAGTGAACTGGCCTAGAAACCTGTGTACTGTTTCTATTCTGCTTCCTATTTCCTTGCACATGGCCATTCAGGTTGCAACAGTTGGTTTGTGTTCACCTGAAACAACGAAGGAAGAAGAAGAGTCAGGAAACTGAGAAGGATATGGAACTTGTAGGTGATCACCTCCGTGAATATGCTGGCAGAAAAAAGGAACGGTATGTGCAAAGATTCAGAGGCAACAGAGAGCTGGGCGTATTTAGGTATCTGTAGATACAAGCAGGTAGAGCAGATGTACAGTAGAGGCAGGGAGCTATGTGGATGTTGGCTCTGGCCAAGTCACAAAGTACTCCAGAGGCAGGCAGAGATGGGATGTCTCCCGAGGGTAGTGAAGAGTCATAGAGGATCGTAACCAGATGATCTCACTGTTGTAAAGAAATGGAGATGCTTTGGCTGGGCTGAGAATCCATTGAGGGGGTGAGCCTGGCGACAGGGTGAGGGATCCCTAATGACACCTGGATTGGGTGGAGGCTGTGGGGATTAGGCGTGACAGCTTTCGTGGTAATGCTAGTGCAGGCGTGTCATTCTGTGGGGCTCTTGAAGGGCTCAGGTTTGCTGTACTAATTTTTTTGTTGTGATAAAAAATATACAACAAAATATTTGTCATTTCACCCACGTTTACTTGCACACTTCAGAGACATCCTCCATAATAGTCATGTTGTACAAACATCTCTACTATTCATTTCCTAGTTTTTCATCACTATTAACAGAAACTTGATGCCCACAAAGCAATAATTCCCTTCTCTGTCCTCTGCCTAGTCCCTGGGAATCACTGACAAACTTGGGTCTCCGTACATTTGTCTATTCTAGATATTTTGCATAAGTGGGATCTTTTGTATCTGACATTTCATTCAATATGATGAGTTCATCTGTGTCGTAGTGTGCATCAGGACTTCATTTCTCTTTTGGGTAATATTCCATTGTATTATGTATATACCAGAGTATGTGTATCTGTTCTTCTGCTTATGGACATTTGAGTTGTTTCCACATTTGCCTATGGTAAAAAAATGTGGCCAATGTACACTGGTACACAAGTATTGTTTGATAATTCGGAGTATATACTTAGAAGTGGAATCGCTGGGTTTTGTGGTAATTCTTGGGCTCTGGTGTCTCAATGGTTAGGAACAGGACTGTTAGCCAAACGGTCAGGAGTTCAAATAGACCAGTTGCTCCTGGAAACCCTATGGGGCAATTCTGCTCTTTCCTCTAGGATCACTATGAGTTGGCAATGGGTATGGTAATTCTATGTTTAACTTTTTGAGAAACCACCAAAGTGTTTTCCACAGTGACTGTATCATTTAAAAATTCCACCAACAGTGTATGAGGTTTCCAGTGTCTCCACATGCTTGCCAACACCTGTTGTTTTCCATTTTCTGATAATAGTCATTCTCGTATGGATGAAGTAGTACCTCGTTGTGGTTTTGATTTGCATTTCCCTAACGACTAATAACATTGAATATCTTTTTCTGTGCTTGTTGGTCATTCGCATATCTTTTTTGGTAGATTTTCTATTCAAGTCCTTTGCCCAGTTTTTGATTTGGTTGTTAGTCTTGTTGTTGAATTGCAGGAGTTTTTCATGTATTGTAGGTACTAAACTCCTATCAGATCTATCATTCTCAAATACACTATATTAATTCTTAAAACCAGGGTGGACTTGGGCCCTAGTGTAAGGGAGGTGGGAGTGTGTCGTAGGTACACCAGCCTCTGCCTCACAGGATGGCCACAATACCTTTACGGGGATTCTGGGCTGTTCTCTGTCCCTTTCAGTCTCAGTTTTCTCATCAGTAAAAGAGGAACAATCAAACATATAACAACAGTTGTCATTAGTCAGTGCTGGCTGCGTGCAAGGCACTGGCTAAGAGCAATACACATACCACGATCTCAGTTAATCTTGGTGCCTTTTTGCGAGTCTGAGGTATGTACTTACTTTGCAGATGAGGAAACTGAGATTCAGGGAAGTTAAGTTTCTTAACTTCCAAGGCCAAGGCCAACCCTGCAGTCTCAAGAATTGTGGCTGAACAATCAGGACTGGCATTTGTGGATCTGAGCAGACACTGGAGGGAAGAAAACATTGTCTCTACGTGCAGGAAGGGGCTTCCGGAACATTTCGCTGGAGTGTCAAAATGAGTGGAACTGAATCAAAGTGAAGAGAAGTCAAGTTCCAAAGATTTGGCTAGAAAAAAATGATCTCACTGCTAATAAAGGAATAAATGATTGGAGGCAGGGGCCCAGGCCAGATGTGGGAGGGCTAGGCTGAGTCTTCTGCCCAGGTAATGGTCAGGAAGTCAGAAGCGATCTCTGGGAGACATTCTTCCCCAAGACCTGTTGACCTTTCACTGCCTGTTTGTGGAGCTGGAGTGTTCCAGAAGTTAGGAGCCTGGGTTTGACTGTGTCTGGGTCTTGAATGATTGACCGACGATGAGCTGTGAGGAGCTGACTCACCAAAGCACAGATGGTCATTGTATCTTTGGAAGAGACAAGCTCACAGTTGCATGGATTGTGTCTCTCTTTTTAGATTTGTCTGCTTGGAATATGGCTCCCTTGTTCTCCCTGACCAAGGGACCTCATGCAATCTCTGGACCCCCAGAACTGTAACCTGTCCCCTCAGGCACCTGAAGACAGAGCCCCAGGCTCCCAGGTTGGCTTTGGTCTCTGTTCCATGTCATCAGTTTCTCCAGCCGAGTTTCCTCGATGGTGTTCATCACACACATCCTTCAAGACCTGGGAGGTCAGGTAGGAGACCCCTGAAGCTGGGTGTCTTAAGTGTCTATGTGACTTCAAGCAGATCCTTCTACCTCTGTGGCTTGACATTGCTGCTTGCACAACAGGAGGATCATGATGCAAGGCCGCGGGGTGTTTCAGAGCAATTGGACTTGACCTTGGGTTTGGCTGATAGCTGGGTCTTTACTGATTAAATTGACACTCAGGGTCTGGGAAAGAGCTGATTCAGCTCACCAAGGACCAAATGGTTGCTCCATCCTTGCGGGAAGGGCAAGGTCTAGAGCTGTACAGACCACATCTCTCTCATTGGGTATGTCTTCCCTGGACAGGGCTCTTCTGTCACCTGTGACCTGTCCTGCTAACTATGCTGCCTAGTAGAATGTCCTGGGGATTTATAAAACCCAGGCCACAATGAGATCAGTTGAATCAGGGTCTCTGGATAGGTAGGACTCAGATATTGGGATTTTTCAAAGCTCCCAGTTGATTCCAATGTGTATCCAATGCCGAGAATCAGTGTTAGGAGCACTGACTTTGGAGGCATATGGATACAGGTTCAAATCTGACTCCGCTTCTTCCATGCCGGATGACCTTGAGTTTCTATGACAGCTCTTTGAGCCTCAGCCCCCTGAGTAAATTGGGACTGATGCTCGCTCACCATGAGGCTACAGAGATTAAATCACATCATTTGAGCCAATAGCCTGGCTCTTGGAGCTCAAAAACTAGCAACTAAAATAGTTCTGCTCACAGCAATGAAGACCTTGCTGAATGGAAGGGAATACTCTGATTCAGGACTTAAAAGGAGCATGCTAAAAAGACACTTCTGGAGTAGGGCTGTAGAGGCCGACACCATTAGATTGAAGTCCCCCCTGCAGTGTGATTTGCTTTGTATTTTTCTCCTCCAGGGAACATTCTGAAGTGGAAAGCCTTTGTTGTTAATGTGGGTGGCTAATTAGATGTCTGTGTGGGGCCTCTGTTTGTAAAAATAAGGGACTTTACAGTGTTTGACCCCCTCGCTGTTGCCTAAAGAGAAGGATCTCTGTTTTGACAGTTAACAAAGTCCTTTCCACCCCTGAATTCAGGTCACCCTGTCTTGGGCTGCAGAGTGGGAGAAGAGAGGAGGCAGGGATGCCATTCAAGCACACGCTGTGTGCCAGGTACTCAGCTGCTAACTGAAGGCTGGAGGTTTGAGTTCACCCAGAGGCACCTCAGAAGAAAGACCTGGTGATCTACTTCTGAGAAGTTAGCCACTGATGACCTGGTAGAGTACAGTGACCGTGAGTCACAACTGACTCAACAGCAACTGATTATGAAGAAGCATGGGCGTATGTTTGGCCTGTGCTACTTGACATGTTCTGTTGCAAGCATTTCCCACATATTTCCATTTTTCATCCTTGCAACCCTGTGAGATAGGTACTACTATTGCCCTCTGTTTTATAGATGGGGAAACTGAGGCATAGAACAGTCAAGTAATTTGTCTGAAGCCATACAGCTAGTAAATAGCAGAGCTGGCTGGTTCCATGGACCACACTCTCAACTGTGGTGCTAGGCTGCATCTATTATCCATGTGTTGACAATTTTGCTCGTCTGGTTGCATACTAAATACAATTGCCAATAGTTACAGAGGAGGAAACTGAGGATCAGAGAGGTGAAGCCCTATAACTACCCAGCTAGCAAGAGACAGAGCTGGGATTTGATGCAGGTCTGTCTGTCTTCAAAACCTGTCTTTGACCACATGTGGTTCTGGGCTGTGAGTGTTGTGACTCTCATATCTGTACAATCAGCAGTTATTGAGTACCAGCTATATACCTGTCATTGTGCTGAGGGCTGGAGAGGCAGAGATGAGACTGATGCTCTGCCTCCAAGGCCCTCCCAGTTGGTGGGGCAGACAGACTGGCAACCTCTTCTGAGTTTGAAGAAGACAGAAACTGATTCTATGTGCAGCAATTTGGCAGGGTTGCCCGGCACAGGTAATTTTTTTAGTTGGGTATCAAAGGATGAGCAGGAATTCATCAGGAAGAGGGTACTAGATAGGGCGGCAAATACAAAGTCACGGACATGTGAAAGCCTCTGCTCTATCTGGGGGCATCAAACAGTTCAATGTCATTAAAGATGGTAGCATGCGTGGAGCCAACATGCTACATTTCTTGGGAAAATTCTGCTCAGTTGTCCAGGTGAGCAATGATGGTGCCTATTCTAGAACAGTGTCAGGGGATGGCTTGGGGTGGCAATGTAGGTTGAATAAAGGTAGGAAGATTGGGTGACTCCTGAACAGTCCCAAATGGCCCCCCAGAGAGCAGAATGGGGAGAAACAGACAACTCAGGGGAGTGGGGCTTTCTGTGCCCACTTGGCAGGGGCCAGGACCTCGGCAGGAGTAATGCAAAAGACATGCTACCCTCTGACCAGGGTCCCAGCTGGGGTGTGACTTGACTTGGAAACCTAGGCCACAGGCTATCAAGGCAGGAGCTCTCCTGCTAAATTCCTGCAGCTGGAACTGCACTGGGCTTGGAGCCCACATGCTAGCTCCAGCCCTCCCTAGCCAAGTGATCTTGGAGCAGTCACTTCTAGCCATTTTAAGCTTCAGCTTCTGTAAAACAGGGACCAAATACCCTTGACTGCCACTCCCATAGCTAGTCCATTATCTGGTCTTGCCTTTCTCATCTTTCGGAGATACTCTAGCATGTCCCCTGCTGTACCCAGCGTGGGCTGGGCCTCCACTCCAGCCTTTGCCTCCACGTCCTGGTTTCCTTGTGCTTACTTGGAAGTCCATCAACTACCCACACTGCTGTGACAACGGAAGCTGACCCTGGCCCTTCCCTGCTCCACTTCTGTGGCTCCCTACTGCCCCAAGACAAATCTTTAACATGGCCCCCTGGCTGAAGTCATCACTCACCCTCCCTGGCGCTTTCCCATCCCTCACCACAGCCACAGAGCCCTGTGCCCTTCTCTGGGCAGGCGTGCTGTCCTGCTGCAGGCCTCGGGACATGCTGTTCCGTCTGCTTGAGATGCGTGCTCACGCTGTGCCGGGTGAACCGCAGGGCCCTGGCTCACATCTGCGGGGCTGAGAGTGGAGGGTCGGGTTGGGGTGGGGGGAGTCCAGGAGGTATTCCACGTGTTTTGCCACAAGCTGGCAGTCAGACCTCAGGGCCTCCGGGCTGGGCACCAGTCCACCAGGAGTAGGCAAGGCGACAAGGCAAGACCCGCGGTGCAGTTTCCCAGGCTGCCAGGAATCTGGACTGTGTGGTGGCATCTCGTCTTGTCTGCGGTTGGGGAAATAATCATCCAAAACCAAACATCCCCATTACTAATCAAGGGCAACTTCAAGGACCCTCTGACCCAAACAAAGGGCCTCACCCTGGGCCATACCCCTTCTCCCACCTGGACAGTGCTGTGTGACAGCAGGCTAACTGTTCCTCCTCTCGGGGCTGCTCTGTCAGTTGCCTCATGCTTAGGGGACGGATGGGTCCCCCGCAGAGAGATCCCTGCCCAAGTGACAACCTCTTCTTCAGAGTGCACTCTCACTAAGCTGTGCACCTTCCAGCCACCATGCAATTCACACATAACTCTCAGGGGCACTAAACAGCGTGTCAGGTGTGTCCTGTTTCCCCACCTGGTACGTATATCTCCCTTCTCTGCCTGGCCAACTCCTGCTCATCTTTATGGTTGTCACTGCCTCTAGGAAGCCTTCCTTTTTTTTCTCTGAGCAGAATTACTCTCTCTTGCCCTCCCATACCCTCTACACTTAGCAGAATTGTGGAGGCAGGATAGCTGGGGCCTAAGCCTTGATCCCATGACTCTAAACCAGTTACTTTTGCTCTCTTGGTCTCAGCTGGCCTCATCTGAGAAATGCAGGCAAGAACCATGTTCTTGGTCTGTACTCATCCACGTCTTGGGACCCACAGAGGTGATCCCACACGTGTGGCTTTCTAATGTGAGCATTTCCTGGAAAAGAAAAGCAACCCAGGCTGAACTCTGCCGGCCCAAGTGGTAGAGTTATATAAGTTCCAAAACTTAACTTCTCCCTGTAATTATGATAAACTCCCAGAGCCCTGGGTAAATAGGCCCTGGCCCTGTTTCTTGCTTCTGCGCTGTTGGGACACACACCAGAATTAATTTAATTACCCATTCAGGGCCTCCTTCCACGTGGGCCCAGGCCAGCGCACCTCCCGCTGAATTTCATTAAGCCGCCTGTCAACAACTACCCATAGAGCTCTGGTTTCCCTTCGATCAGCTCCATGGAGCCACAGGAGAAATGGGCGCCTGCCCTGGCCCTGCACGACGGATTCTGTTTACCTCCTTCTTCCCACAGACTCCTGTCTTAACAACGCAGGAGCCGGGAGGCTTCCTGGCTCGAAGGCGGGGAGGCAGGGTCTGAGGGGAGACGCTGAGGCAGCACCCCTGGAGAGGACTGCCAAGTGCAGAGGGGGCAGCACCAGGGAACGCTGGATAGAAAGAATCTAGGTTTGAAGGAATGAAAGGAAAATTCCAGTTGGTTCCAGGGGTCCAAAGTTTAGAAAGGAGCTGCGTTGTTCTGGAAGCTGTGTTGTCTCTCTTGTGTCATTGAGAAACAATGGAGGCAGTTCTAAACACACAGGCAGCCTGAGTCTTGATCCTGGTCTCAGACTGAATCCTCATCCCAGTCATAGCCTGGGTCTTGATCCTAGTTGTAAAATAAGCCCTGTTGCTGCTCGCAGCCTGTTGTCTAATTCTGGGCACGGTTTAGTAGTTAAGATCTTGGTTGCTAACCAAATGTTCAAATCCATCAGCTACTCTTTAGAAATGCTGTAGGGAACTTCTCTTCTGTCCTGCAGGGTCGCTATGAGTTGGAATCAACTGACAGCAGCAAGCTTTTTCTTTCTTTACAAAATCCTAGCCACAGACTTAGGCCTGATTCTGGTCTTAGACAGAGCCTTACCTTTACCATAGACTGATCAGTAATCCTGGTTCGTGGAACAAACTGAGCTCAGATCCTGATTATTGTCTCAAATCTGATGTTTGTCTCTGAGCTCAAACATTAACCCAGGCTGAATCCTAATCTGTGGTATAGATTGATCCCCAGTCTTGATCCCTGGATGACCACTGATTCTAACTCTTGAGCCCTGATCCTTGCCAAAGACTAAGCCTGGATCCTAGTCACAGACTCAGCTCTGATCCTGACCATAGATTAAGCCCTAACTTGATCCCTGGATAATCCCTCATCCAGGCTCCAGGCTTAGTCCTAACTCCAGCCCTAGGACACTAGACACTGCCAGACTATACTCTAAGTCCTCAGATTCTATTTTCTCATTACTTCCCCCTTCAGTGTTCCTAGAAAGGAACCAAGCCAACCCATTAATGCTCCCTGATGAGTCAAGAGAGAAGTCTTGAAAGGAATGGATCATGGAGCAGTTCAGCTTGGCTAAGCAGGAGACAGGGGGAAGCAGGGCCGACTATTTCTGAACATGAAAAACTTAGCAGGATCACATAGAAATGCTGGGCAGGTGGTTCTCCTGGAGACTCAGGGGTTGGAAAAGAGAAAACTGAATGGTGGTTGGAGATGAGGGCAGATTCCTCTAGGCCCCTCCAAGTACAGTGGCTGGGAGATTTTGATGTGCCCTATTTAGAATCATTCATTCATTCAACAAGCATTTATGAGCTGGCAAGCTACCTGGGCACCGCTGATGAGCCTGGCATTTATCACGAAAGCCTGCATTCAGTCAGCATGTGAGTAGGGATAGAGGATGACGATGCAGTGGAGAGCTTCCACTGATTGTCTCTGGAGTTAGAAATCGTCTTCCTCTCTCTCCCTTACACAGTTGTATTTATGGTGGGTTCATATGGCTTTGGGTAATAGGTTTAGAGCAGAGGCGGCAAATCACCTTCTCTGTCTGAGTCTCAGTTACACCTTGTCCTAGGTTGGCAGTTATGCAAAGTGAAGGAAGTGACTGTTAAGAACATACCTAGCCCAATACCTGGCCTGTAACGGGAGCTTGATAACGCCACTAGGGTTTGGGGGAGGACCCTGTCACTGATGTAAAATAGCAACAATAGTGATTGCCCTTTGGAGGGTCAGTGACTGCCCCCAGAGGCCTGGACCTCGGTTTCCCCATTTGTAAGCAGTAGGGCATCCTCAGATGCCCTGGAGGTAGATTTCAAAGGAAAGATGTTAATACCGTTCAGCCTGCGGAGATCCTGAACTTGGCCTTGGTTTCCCTGCTCTGGAGTCATGCCTGCTGACCCCAGCAATGGTTTCCCTGCTCTGGAGTCATGCCTGCTGACCCCAGCAAGTTCACCTTACTGGGATCCCAAGGGCAGTGGGACCATACTTGAAGCCTGGAAGGCTCCAAGGCTACACAGGTCCTTGAGCCAAGCTCAGGAGACTTGGATATGGCTTCTGAAAGTCACTCCTCCCGACATGCTTGGTCCTCAGTTTCCCCATGCCTCAAGCAAGGCAGTGGAAAGACCTTGGCCTTTGAGGGACTAACAGGCCTCAGACTGAATTACAGACCATCCCAAATGAGCTGGGTGGCCTCAGCTAATTTACATAGCCTCTCTCAGCCTTAGTCTTCTCACCTGGAAGGTGGAGTAATAAGATCCCGGTTTTGAGACCACGACTGAGGATTGGGATGAAGATCACAGTCTCAGTCAGTGCTCGATCCAAGGAAGGGCACTAGAAATGCCAGCTGTTGCCATCACCCCTGGGATCAGCAGGATTTATACACTGCGTCGTGTGGGGGTGTTCATGGGAAGCTGTAAGTGGAGGGGAGCACCAAACAGACAGGACTCTCAATCAGAGGCCTGGGTGTTTTTATTTTGTTGTGGTAAAAATGCACCTGGGTTGTTCTGATGTTTTTCTCTATCCATTGGGCCACCTTGTAAGATTTCATTTGAAGAAAGAGGACTGAGGCGAGAGAAAATCACCACAAGAACGTAAGACCCTGCAGACCCAGGGCTGGATCTATGACTTACAAAGGACCTACTGTTTGTGCAGGCCTCTGGGCAGGCTCTGTAGCAGGGCAGTGAGAGGCCGTCCCCAGTGCTTTACTTTGCCCGTAGCCCTTGTGGGACCTGGGGGTGGGGTGGGAAGCTGTGCAGACTCAGGTGTCCTTTCAGTCTACCCACCAAACCAAACCCACTGCTATCGAGTCAATTCCAAGTGATAGCTGCCCTATAGACAGAGTAGAACTGCCCTGTAGAGTTTTCAAGGAGCGCCTGGTGGATTTGAACTGCCAACATTCTGGTTATCAGCCGTAGCCCTTAACCACTCTACCACCAAGGTTTCCTTTGGCTCTGCAGCAGCACTCATTTCCTGTGCAGTGTCCACTGAAGATGGAAAATACCAATAGCTGCCTCTGAAGAAGCTCCTCTTGTGTGCTTTTAAATTAGAGGGATAGGCACTGCTAGGTGTGTCACAGATGGGGAAACTGAGGTAACAGAGAGGATGATATGACGTTCCAGAGGTCACACTGACTGGACAGTGAAGCCTGCATTCACAGAGTTGGCAACTCCATCCAGAGCTCTGAGCTGTCCTCCAATAATTCTCGAAAGACCCTGGCAGTCTCAGTGGGCTCAGCAACCTTGGGTGGCCATCTCTGGACATAGGCCTGCCTCTGACCCATGTTTCCTTCAGGCTTGGGGGGCTTGTGTGTTCTTGGTTATTGGTTTTTGTTTTTCCTTGTAGGTATTTTATTCCATTCTTTGGCCAACTCCAACTTGCCTTAGTTCAAACACAGGAGAAAGAAATTTGTAGCTGGCAGTTGGCCCGGAAAACAGGGCAGCAGCCATGAATGGGGAAGAAGGGAGACCAAGATGTGTTGGGGCCTATGAGGCCTGTGAGCTCATGTTTACTGAGCACCTACTATGTGCCAGCTACTTGGCACTGTGCTCTTGGTGCCAAAGAAACTGAGGCAATGCGGCTGGTCAGTTATGAGTCAAGCCTGGAAGCCAGGTGTTTGTGACTTCTGCCCAGTGCTCTTTTTAGGGCTGCTGGGTCCCTGGGAGCCTCCAGCAATTCCCTCCAGTCCTTCTCAGGTGGTCCTCGGTGAACATGCCAGGGCAAAAGGCCTCCCCAGAGGGACCATCTCCAGGCAAAGTTTCAAGACCAAAGCGTGAACTTCACCTGAGGCCTTAGCAAATAATAGCACAGGGTTTCAAGACTCTCTGGCACCCAAGTAGCTTGTGATTCTCAGGAATCTGGGTTGTAGCCACATGTCTGAGCACGAGTCCTGGTTGGGATCTCGACCAAGTGCTTTAACCCTTCTGGACCTCAGTTTTATCTTCCGTGAAATGAAACCTTGTTGGTGGGGGTGGGGATGGGATTAGGAAGAGGAAACTGGTGGAAATAGAATTGAGCTGTGGTGTGTGTAAGTCCCTCTTTCTGAGTGTCCCATGTGGACTCCAGGTACAAGCAATGACACTAGAAGATCAGGAACTGGAGGAATGACAGCAAGCTAGGGGCATCCCAGCACACACACAGCTCTACCCTGCAGATCACTGGGGCCAGGACTTGTGTGGGGTGTGGTGCATGGGGATGGACCAGGCAGGTGCCCTACCCTCAAGGAGCTCCCAGTTCAAAAAAAGGGAGGTGAATGACCCCACCCAGTCTAAGATAGGAGGTGGGTACTCCATCTAATCTAAGTGGGGAGGCAGATTACTCACGGTCAGTCTAAGGCGGGAGACACGCACACACTGCCTCCTGTTTTGAGGGTGGGACAGGTGTTCCATCTATATTAGGGGGTGATTCAGACATCTTCTAGCCTGGGATGGGGAAGCCAACCCCCAATTCAGTCTAAAGAGGTAGGTAGGGACCTCAGACCTAAGAGGCAGAGGCCAACATTTATCCTTTCTAAATGAGGAGGTGGACACTCCATCCAGTTTAAAGTGCAGGTGGGATCCACCCTTTCCAGTTCTAGAATAAGGTAGCTTGAAATTAGTGTTCTAACAGTGGTTCTGAGTATGGATAGGAATGTGAGGGGAAAAGCATTCACCACTATTCAGCTGTTTATAAAACACCTACTATATGCCTGGACTCACATCAGGTGCCGGATGAATGATGTGGGCTAACAGTCTTAGAGGGGTGGCTGAGTGTTTGGGAAAGAGTAGTGATGGGGGTGACTAGATGAGAAGATCCTTTTGGGGGTCCAGAATTTACAAGGGCTGTGTATTCCTGATACCTCCTCTTAGGGATGTGGATGTCAGTGACCCAGAGCCCCAGAATTTTCCCTTAAGTCTTTCCTCACCACAGTGTTCCCATGACAGGACACAATTGCTCACAATTGCCCACTTCTCTCTCTTTGGTGGCATAGTGGTTAAGTGATATGGCTGCTAGCCGAAAGGTTGGCAGCTCAAATCCACCAGGTGTTCCTTGGAAACTCTTTGGAGCGGTTCTGCTGTGTCCTACAGCTTGCTACGAGTCAGAATTGACACAAAAGCAATGTTTTTTTTTGTTTGTTTTTATCTTTAGGGATCACGTATTTGGAAGTTTGTCTCGATTATCTACTGAGACTTCAACCCCCCCCCCAACATTTGGTGGCTTAAAATAGCAGCCATTCGATGAGCTCAGCTGAGCAGTTCTTCAGCTCATTTCATTTGGGATCACTCAAAGCTTCACCCTCAGGTTTGCTGTCTTGGGTCACAATCATTTGCTTAACACCACTTCTCCAGTAGACTAGCCAGGCTTCTCCACTGGATACAACAACTAAGTCCCAGTGTGTAACCTCTGTCTAAACCTCAGCTTACATCACAGTTGTTGATGTTCGACTGGTCAAAGCAAGTCACACTGCCAAGCCCAGAGTCTGTGTGGGAAGGGACTACACATGGGAAGGGACTACTCATGGGCCAGGAAGAGATTCATATCTGTGCACGTTCTATAGAATGTCGATTCAACAGAATGCAGAAATTATTGAACAATATCATTAATATTGCACTCATGTAAAGTTTTGCTGAAGATATTTTTAAAATAACTGCAATAGTATATCAACAGGGAGCTGCCAGAAATTCAAGCTAGATTCAGGAGAGGAGGTGCAATGAGGGATATCCTTACTGATAGCAGATGGATCGTGGCTGGAAGCAGAGAACACCAGAAAGATGTTTGCCTTTTTTTTGCGGACTATGCAAAGGCATTCAGCTGTGTGAATCATAACACATTCGGGATAACATTATGAAGAATGGAAATTCCAGAACACTTAATGGTGCTCATGTGAAACCTGTACCTAGATCAAGAGGCAGTCGTTTGAACAGAACAAGGGGACACTGCATGGCTTAAACTCAAGAAAGGTGTGTGTTAGAGTTTCCATCTTTCACAGTACTTATTCAATCTGTATGCTGAGCAAATAAGGCAAGAAGCTGGACTGTGTATATGTAGAAGAAGGCAACATGGAAGACTCACTAACACCCTGGGATTTGCAGATGGCACCATCTTGTTTGCTGAAGGTAAAGAGGACTTAAAGCACTTATTGATCAAGATCAAAGACTACAAACCACGATAAATAAACAAAAAGATCAAAGACTACAGCCTTTGGTGTGGATTATACCTCTGCACGAAGGAAACAAAAATCCTCGCAACTGGACCAATAGGCAAGATCACAAGAGATAGGGAGAATACTGGTGTTGTTAAGGATTTCATTTTACTTCGTTATACAATCAACGCTCACTGAAGCTGCAGTCAACAAGTCACATCACACATTGCATGGGGCAACTCTGTTGCAAAATAGGCAAAAAGAAATAGGACACTAAGATGTGCCTGACCCACACCGTGATATTTTCAGTAGCCTTATTATCCATGTGAAAGCTGGAAAATGAATAGGAAAGACTGAAAAAGAATTGATTTGTTTGAATAATGGTTTGGCAAGACATATTGACTATGCCATGGACTGCCGGAAAATGCAGTATGTCTTCTCTGGGGGACGTATAGCCGGAGCAATCCTTGTAAGTGAGGAAAGGCTTTGAACATATTATCAAGAAGGACTAGTCCCTGGAGAAGGATATCATGCTCGCTAAGGTTGAGGGTCAGCAAAAAAGAGAAAGACTCTTGATGAAATTGGTTGACACAGTAGCTAAACAGTGGGTTTAAACAAAGCAACAATTGTGAGAGTGGTACGGGATCGGGCAGTGTTTTGTCCTATTGTACATAGGGCTGCTATATGTTGGAACTGACTCAGTGGCACCTAACACAACAATAACAAAATACATGCATTTCACACAGTAGAAAGCAGGTCAACTTAACTGGACTTCATCACAAACTGAAACCTCTTCTAATTTCAACCTAGTATTACAAGGATAGAGCAGCAGGGGCGGGGTATGGGGACCGTACTCTCGGGGGACATGGAGGTCAGTTGGCATAATTAATCCATTGCTAAGAGAGTCTGCTTCACCCCATATTGGTGAGTGGTGTCTGGGTATTAAAAGCTAGCAAGGTACACCGACTGGTCCCCACTTATCTGGAACAGATGATCACTGAGAACAACAAAGACATGAGGCAAAAAGAGCTCAGGAGATAGAAGGACCCATGTGAATGGGAGACTGCATCAACATGTGACCAGAAGAACGAGATGGTGCCCGGCCACCACCAGGGACAGCCGTGATGGGGCACACAATGTTGAGTCCCTGTAGCAACATGAGAAAAAGAGGGGTGTAGCCCAAGAACTCTATTAAAAGACCACATCTGATGGTCCAGCTGCCCTGGGGATTCCCTGAGAGCATGGCCTCTAGACCTGTTGCTGCCCCTGTCTAGAAAGCACTCCTGAGGTCAACTCTTCGGACAAAAATGGACCAGACTTGAGGACAGTGTGACCATACGGTTTGTGTACTTTGTGGTTCTATGCATTTATAGAAGGCTGTCCTACTGGTCTCTTTCTACATGAGAGAGAAGAGGGTGGAGAAGACGGGCAGGAGCTTGTTAAGAGGAAATGAAAGTATAAAATGAAAAGGAGGAGTGTGCTGTCATGAGGAAAGGAGAGCAGAAGGAATTGTTGATAGGCGGGCATGCAAAATCGATTTGGATTGTATACTTTCACTTGATCACAATGAAAAAGAAAAAAATGCGCATTTCAGGAGCTCTGGTGATGCAATGGTTAAACAGATGGCTGCTAGTGGAAAGGTCCATGGCTTGTACCTACCAACTGCTCCACGGGAGAGAAGACCTGCTTCCATAAAGATCACAGCCTAGGAAACCCTATGGGGCAGATCTACTCTTCCCTGTAGAGCCACTATGAGTTGGAATTGACTTGATGGCACACTGCAACAACATGCATACATGTAGCAGTTAACAGGGTACAGAACATCTTCACCACTCCTCGAAGTTAGCTCAAGTCCCTTTGCAAAGAGTCTCCACCTCCTATGTCCTACACCAAGTAATAATGACTGCCGTGCCTCAGATCACCATAGACTTGATTTGTCTCTTCTAAACCAAACTCCAAGCCCACTGCCATTGAGTTGGGTCCGACTCATAGCGACCCTAGAGGTCAGAGTTGAACTGCCCCATAGAGTTTCCAAGGAGCACTTGGTAGATTTGAACTGCCAAGATCTGGTTAGCAGACGTAGCACTTCACCCACTGTGCCACCAGGGTTTCCACTTTTAGAGTTGTGTATAAATAGGATTGTGCTGTGTGTTCGGTTTTGTATTATTTTGCATCTGGCTTTTCCCTCAGAAGAATGATTTTGATGTGCATCCATGTGGTATGTATCACTAATTCATTCCTTTCTGTTCCTAGTTCAGTATCACTAGTTCATTCCTTTTAGTGTCTATCACGAGTTCATTCCTTTTTGCTGTGAGTTCTGACTCACAGCAACCCCTTGTACAACAGGATGAAACGTTGTTGGGTCCTGCACCGTGCTCATTAGCAGATCACTGACATGTTTGAGCCCATTGTTGCAGCGCTGTCAATCCATCTTGTTGAGAATCTTCCTGTATCTTAGTAGAAGGTCAGAGAAAAAGAGGAAGACTATCAATGAGATGGATTGACACAGGGGCTGTAACAACGGCCTCAGACGTATCAACAATCACAAGGATGGTGCAGTGGTTTCTTCTGTTGTGCATAGGGCGTCTATGAGTCAGAACTGGCTCAACAGCACCCAACAACAACAACAACAACAACTTTACCAAACATCATGTGCTTCTCCAGAAACCAGTCCCCCCAGACAACATGTCCAAAGAAGATGAGACAGTCTATCACCATCACATCTAAGAACCTTCCTATTGTACTTCCTCCAAGATAGTGTTGTCCATTCTTCTGACAGTTCGTAGTAAATGAGGTCTGACAATTAAGTCAGTGAACTTAATTGTTCTAAGTGCTACATACCTCACTGCTGAATATCACTACAGTCACCTTTGAAGTACTCCACTTGGGAAACTAGGCACCGATGCCAGCATCTAGTCCACACTTCAAAGCAATTTGGGAACTCTTTCTGGGATGGCCATTGTGCGTGGTGGCGTCGTGGCAAATTCGTGAACTTAATTGTATGGTTGTCTGCGGTGGAGTATTGAGCCAGTAAACAAATAACTGTACTGGAACAGTCTCCCTATTCACCTGACCTGGCCATCAATGACTTTTTTCTTTTTCTTTACCTGAAGATAAAAGAAACAATGAAAAGAAGACATTTTGATGACATTCAGGACATTAAGGGTAATACAACGACAGCTCTGATGACCATTCCAGAAAAAGAGCTCCAGAATTGCTTTGAAGGGTGGACTAGGTGCTGACATCAGTGCAGAGCTTCCCCAGGTGAATACTTTGATGGTGACCGTAGAGATATTCAGCAATGAAGTACGTAGAACTTCTTCAAAGATGAGTCCGTGAACTTAACTGGCAGTCCTTGTATACAATATTCTTCACCCATACCACAATTCATAGGTATCAATTCTTCTTTTGTCTCCCTTTTTTGCTGTCCAGTTTTCCCATGGATATAAGTTGACTCAAAAGACCACAGCTTGTGTCATTTGCACCTTGATCATCAATGTATCATCTTTGATTTCTAGCACCTTAAAGAGGTCTTTTGCAGCAGTGCAATACATCATTATTGCATCAGTTACCAGTTAACAACTTGTCTTTCCGTTAATACCTTGGTTACTGGCTAATAAAGACTTCAGTCGTCAGCCAACCTTTACTTCGAGTAAAGGCCTCTCTCTGAAGAGGGCTCACACCTGGGCATTCGGTTAACTGCTCACATTCTAGCTAATGTTTTCGCTGGTGACCCTGGCTGATAGATGTTATTTCAGTCTGCAAAAGACTGGCTGAACTGGGGAGGGAAAGTGGGGTCAAGGAAATGCAAAGAAATTTACAGCAAAATTTCTGTGATTATAAGGAGGAGTCCTCCCCTCACTGTGAGCTGTATACTGGGGGGGAGATGAGCCCCAATTTCTTCACTTGTTGCTGCCAGCCGATTACAAGAGTGTCTGTAGACCGCCACTCCTGTCCCCATACATATTTTGGGAGGGAATAGATATCTTTATTATTTTTTTTTTATTTAATATGACTGAATGAAAAGGTACTTTCCTGTATAAGTTCACATGCTCACCTATATGCAGCTTCCACTGCTCATCCTGTCCGGTGACAGCACACTATTCCTCTCTGTTCCATACATGTCTCATCCTCCCACCAGTCTCCTTTCTCCTCCTCTCCACCCACTCTCCTTTCTCCAGCCAAAGGTCAGCAGGATGATATCCTATAGATGTACAGAACCATAAAGTACATCCAATATATGGTCACTCTGCATTGCAAAGTCCAATCCATTCGTGTCTGAAGAGTGGACCTTCAGTATGATTTATGGGCAAGAGCAGCATCAGGGCCAGGGGGCATGCTTCCAGGAGAGCCCCCAAACCACTGGACCATCAGTTGAGGTCTTTTAGTGGAGATCTCAGGATGCACCCCTTTTTATTCTTGTGTTGCCAGTCAGACTCAACTTAGTGAGCTTCATTGCAGCTATCACTGGTGGTGGCCAGGCACCATCCGATTCTTCTGGTCCCAAGTTGATGTAGGCACCCACTCATGTGGGTCTCTATCTGCTGGGTTGTCTTTACCCCATGTCATTTTGGTCCTTAGTGAGCATCCGTTCCTGCTGAGTTGGGACCATTTGCTGTGCCCTCGGATGGCAGCTTGGCAGCTTTTAAGACCCCAGATGCCACTCACCAATGTGGGGTGCAGAGAGCCCTCTTAGGAAAATGCTAGTTGTGCCAATTGGCCTCAGTTTCACCTAAGAGCATGGTCCCCTGCCCCCTACCCCAGCTACTCTGTCCTTGCAATATTGGGTTAAGACAAAAGGAGTATTCAAGTTATGCTGAAGTCTACTTAATATTGTTCTTGTTTCTAATGTGCGCTATCAACGATTTCTCCCAACCAGATTTCTAGCAACTATCCAAACTAAACACTCCCACCCCACCCTCTCTCCCTCTCCTCCCTTGCAACTGTCAAAGAGTCTTTATTTCTATACACAAGTCTGTTTTTGAGATCTTATTGTAGAAGTCTCATAAAATATTTGTCCTTTTGTTGCTGACTACTTTCACTCAACATACTGTCTTCCAGTTGAAACTAGGTTAGGAGATGTTTTCTGGAATCATCATTATTCTTTATCATTGCGTAGTGCTCCATTGAGTATATATACCATAGTTTAACTATCCATTCTTCTGTTGTTGGGCACCTTGGTTGATTCCATCTTTTTGCTATCATGGACTGTGTTGCAATAAACATTCTTGTGCATGTGTCCATTGGTGTGAAAGGCCTTGATTCTGTAGGATATATTCCAAGTAGTGGAATTGCTGGGTCAAATGGTATATTGATATTCATTTTTTTAAGGAAGCGCCAGATTGCTTTCCAAAGAGGCTGGACCATTTTCCAACCCCACCAACAGTGTAGGAGAGTTCCACTTTCTCCACAGCCTCTCCAGCGTTTGTTGTTTTGTGTTTTTTGGATCATGGCCAACCTTGTTGGGGTGAGATGGTATCTCATTGTCATCTTAATTTGAATTTCTTTAATAACTAAAGATCGTAAACATGTCCGCATGTGTTTTTTTTGGCTGCCTGGATCTCCTCTTTAGAGAAATGTCTGTCCATCTCCTTTGCCCATCGCTTAATTGGATGATTTATCTTCTTCTTATTGATATTTTGTAGTATCTTATAGATTATAGAGATTAGGTGTCAGTCTGACATAGATTTGCCAAATATTTTTTCCAATTCTGTAGATGTTCTTTTAATTCTATTAATAAGGTCTTTGGATGAGCAGAAGTGTTTGTTTATTAATAGTTCCCATTTATCAATTTTCTCTTCTGTTGATTGTGGTTTGTTGTGTATTAAAACTTCCATTGTTGTTCTTACCTTTTCTTGGATGAGCTTTATTGTTTTAGGTTTCATATTTAGGTCTTTTATCCAGTTGGAGTTGGTTTTTGTATAAGGTGTAAGATATGGATCTTGTTTCAGTTTATTGCTGATGGATATCCAATTTTGCCAGCACCATTTGTTGAAGATGCTGTTTTTACCCCAGTTTAATGTCTTGGGGCCTTTGTTGAATATCAACTGTTCACAGGCAGATGGTGTCATCTCTGGGACCTCAATTCTGTTCCATTGATCCATCTGTCTGTTCTTGTACCAGTACCAGGCTGTTTTGACCGCTGTGGCAGTGTAGTATGTTCTAAAGTCGGGTAATGAGAGGCCTCCCAGTGTGTTCTTCTTCTTTCGTAATGCCTTACTTATCCGGGGCTTCTTCCCTTTCCAAACAAAATTGGTGATTTGTTTCTCCATCTCATTAAAAAATGACGCTGGAATTTGTATTGAGATTGCATTATATAAGTCAATTGCTTTGGGTAAAATAGACATTTTCACAATGTGAAGTCTTCCTACCCATGAGCAGGGTAGGTTTTTCCGTTTATCTAAGACTCTCTTAGTTTCTTGTAGTAAGGGCTTGTGGTTCTCTTTGTAAAGGTCTGTTATTTCTCTAGTTAGATTAATTCCTAGGTACTTTATCTTCTTAGAGGCTATAGTAAATGGTATTGATTTGATGATTTCTTCATTTATAGTCTCATTGTTGGTATAAAGGAATCCTACTGATTTATTTATGTTTATCTTGTATCCTGAGACTTTGCTGAACTCGTCTACCAGTTTGAGTAGTTTACTTATAGATTCCTTGGGGTTCTCTGCATATACAATCATATCATCTGCAAACAGGGAGATTTTGACTTCTTCTTTGCCGATGCAGATGCCCTTTATTTCTTGGTCTTGTCTAATTGCTCTGGCTAGAACTTCTAGTACAATGTTGAATAGGAGAGGTGAGAATGGGCATCCTTGTCTAGTTTCTGTTCTTTCAGTCACTCTCCATTCCAGATGATGTACACAGTTGGCTTTGTATAAATGGCCCTTATTGTGTTGAGGAATTTTCTGTCTATGCCTATTTCGCTAAGAGTTTTTAGCATGAATGGGTGTTGGACTTTATCAAGTGCCTTTTCTGCATCAATGGACAAAATCAGGTGATTCTTGTCCTTTGTGTTATTTATTTGGTTAATCACATTAATCATTTTTCTGATGTTGAACCAGCCTTGCATCCCTGGTATGAATCCAACTTGGTCAGGATGGATTATTTTTTTGGATATGTTGTTGTGTTCTATTGGCAAGAATTTTGTTGAAGATTTTTGCATCTAGATTCATGAGTCATATCGGTCTGCAGTTCTCCTTTTTGGTTGGGTCTTTCCCTGGCTTTGGTATCAGGGTTATGCTGGCTTCATAGAATGCATTGGGGAGTACTCCATCCCTTTCTATACTGTGAAATAGTCTCAGTAGTATTGTAGACAACTCTTCTCTAAAAGCTTGGTAGAATTCTGCAGTGAAGCTATCTGGGCCCGGGCTTTCTTTCCTTGGCAGTGTTTTGATGACATTTTCAATCTCTTCCTTTGTGGTGGGTTTATTAAGTTGTTCCACTTCATGTTGTGATAATTTGGGTAGGTGGTATGAGTCAAGGAATGTGTCCATTTCCTCTAGGTTTTCAAATTTGCTGGAGTACAGTCTTTCATAGTATTCTGTTACGATATTTTTTGATTTCTGTTGGATCTGTTGTGAGAAATCCCCTCTCATATCTAATTTGGGTTATTTGTTTCCTTTCCTGCTTTTCTTTAGTAAGGCTAGCCAGTGGTTAGTCAGTTTTGTTGATCTTTTCAAAAAACCAGCTTTTGGTCTTTTCAATTTTTTCAGTTGTTTTTCTATTCTCTAATTCATTTAGCTCTGCTCTAATCTTTATGATCTGTTTTCTTCTGTTGCCTGAGAGGTTCCTCTGTTGTTCTCTCTCTACCTGTTCAAGCCGTAGGGTTAGTTCCTTGATTTGGTTTCTTTCTTCCTTCCAGATGTGTGCATTTATGGAGATAAACAGGCCTCTGAGGACTGCCTTGGCTGTATCCCATAGGTTCTGGTAAGAAGTGTTTTCATTATCATTGGAATCCATGAATTTCTTTATTTCATCCTTGATTTCTTCTATAACCCATATTTTTTTGAGGAAGATGTTTGTCAGTTTCCAAGAGTTCCATTTTCTAGCTATGTTTTTTTTCTGCTATTGATTTAGACTTTTACGGCTTTATGGTCTGATAAGATGCTTTGCAGTAATTCAATGGTATGGATTTTGTTGAGAATTGCATTATGTCCTAACACATGGTCAATTCTGGAGACTGTTCCATGTGCACTGGAGAAGAAGCTGTAGTTGTCTGCTGATGGATGGAAAGTTCTGTATATGGCAATGAGGTTTAGTTGGTTAATTGTGCCAATGAGGTCTTCTGTATCTCTACTGAGCTTTTTTCTAGATGATCTGTCCGGTATTGAGAGTGGAGTGTTGAAGTCTCCCACTATTATTGTGGAGTGATCTAACCTTTTTTGAGTGTAGTCAGTGTTTCCTCAATATACTTAGGTGCTCTGATATTAGGTGCATAAATATTTAATATAGTTAAGTCTTGCCTGTGTACTGAACCTTTCAGCAATAGTGTCCATCTTTGTCCACAATAGTGGATTTTACACTCAAATTGATTTTGTCTGAGATTAGAATTGCCACACCTGCTCTTTTTTGTTCACTGTTAGCTTGATATATATTCTTCCATCCTTTAATTTTTGGTTTGTTCCTATCTTTAGGTCTCAAGTGAGTTTCTTGTAGACAACATATGGATGGATGATGTCTTTTGATCCAAGAAGCCACTCAATGTCTCTTTACTGGAGCATTGATTCCATTCACATTTGATGTAATTATTGATAGGTATGTGTTCAGTGCTGCCATTGTGATATGTCCCCATACATATTTAATAATCAAAGTATTGAAATGTTCCCAGACTCAGTTGCCATCTCAGCTCTGATGGAGCAGGATAGTAGGCTCGTAGAGCCCAGGGCAACATAGGCCTCAATGCCTCTTTCCACCAAGAGGATGGCCCCTGCCAACTGAGTGTAAGGTTACACATCCACAGTGGACCGATGCAAAGCTCCTCCTGGACAGCAACACTTCAGGGATGTACAGGCCCATGTGAGGCGGAAAGACACAAAGCTCCTGATCTTGGAGCCTGTGGGAGGGGGCAGACAAGCAGTCAGGGCTGCCAAAGAGCACAATAGTTCCAGGGCCCAGGGGCCGAGCTCCACAGGGGTCAGGGCCTGATGCTGGCCCAGAAGTCGGAAGCCACAGTTGGAGGTCATCCCTCCTTGTCCCTTTTCCCTTTCTACCTGTCCACGTCTTCCCTGCAATGCCTGATGCCTGCATCCCCAGCTCCTAGCTCTTCCTCTGCTACTGTACCTTGCAATCTCGGAACGCTGACCCTTTGTATAGCCGGTACCCTGTGCCTCAAATCCCTTTCCCCAGTCTCTAACAGATCTTAGTTCAAATGTCATCACCTCTGGGGACCTTCCTTGCCCCTGAAGCCAAAGTTATTCTTGGCATTATTTATCTATTTATTTATGGCCTTGATGGGCTTTGAGACTTTGGGACTCCCAATAGGTTCTGACTGCATTTGGGGCTACAGCCTGGCTCTCAATTAGTAGTCTTCAAAATGAGTGAATGAATTAGCGGGTGAGTGAGTGAGTCGGTGGGTGGTGAGTATAGGCCCCCCTTGTCCTCCTAGCTTTGGCAGAGCTTGCTCAGACCCAGAGGCCGTAACTTTTGCTTTCCTATCTTGTTGACATGTGATGAGCGACCCAGAAATGGCTGGAACACAGCCACCAGACTGGAGGTGAAGTTAGGGCCTTTTGATACTTTTGGTCTGAGAGTTTCATGGGGTCTGGGTGCTGCTCCCTGTCCAAGGCTGCTGGGCTTTTGCTCAGGAGCAGCTGGGCAGCTGGGGGGAATGTGTTTGCCCACCTGAGGTGGCATCTCCTCTTGGTTAGTTCTGGGTACCCTTTGCAGGGCAGGGCGTTGGGGAACCATGCCTTGGACTCCAGAATCCTTTTGGCCAGCTGGTTGCTCCACAGGCACCAAAACATGACATCTTCTGATGGACATGGATGAGAGCTCTGAAGGCCCCCCCAGCCTTAGGTTATGAGCTGGCTGTGTGACCCTAAGCATGTCACATCCCTTCTGCAGACCCACAGGGATTTCCTGAGCATCGGCTCCTTTCAGGGCTCTGCCCAGCCTGGCTCACACAGGCCTCTGCTCTCACCTTCCACCACTTGCCCCTCAGCCAAGCAAACACCCAGCTAATTCTCACTTCAGGATTCTTTGTGCTGGTTTCCCTCTACTGCAACACCATTCCCTGAGCTTGGCTCCCACCCTTCTCTGGGTCTCAGCTCAAAGTCTACTTCCTCAGAGAGGCCTTTCTTAGAAACCCCAAGAGGCGCAAGGCACCTAAGGTCTCTCATTCTGGGAGACCTTAGTGTTCCCAGCACGTTGGAACCTTGGTAACTCTGGAGTGATGGAAGGCCCACCCCTGTTACACCCCGGGTAGTCCAGCGCAGGATATCCCTCTGAGGGGCTGAAATATACTCTGCCTGTTCCCTTTGATGCCTCTCTAGGATCAGTCTCTCCCACCACCCCCGCTCTGCCCCAGCTGCCCTAAGATTCTCCCATTTTTATGTGTGCAAACAGCTAATGCACTTTACCGCTAACTGGAAGGCTGGAGGTTTGAGTCTAGTCCAAGATGCCCCTGAAGAACAGTGTGGTGTCTTACTTCCCAACAAGAACCCACTGAAAACCTTATGGAGAAATAAAACAAACATAACAACCCTGTAACGGACAGAATTATGCTCCTCTCAAAATGTGCGTATCAATTTGGCTGGGCCGTGATTCCCAGTGTTGTGTGATTGTCCACCATTTGGTCACTTGGTGGGATTTCCCTATGTGTTATAAGTTCTATCGTTGTGATTTATTAAGATGGATTAGAGGCAATTGTATTGATGAGGTCTACATGACTGGACAGCATCTTAAGCCAGCTTTTTTTTTTTGAGGTATATAAGAGAGAAATAATCAGAAAGACATGGGAACCTCACACCACAGAGAAAGCAAGGCCAGGAGCAGAGGTGCAGTCCTTTGGACCTGAGGTTCCTGTGCTGAGATGCTCCCAGACCAAGGGATGTCTGATGACAAGGCCCTCCAGAGCTGAGAAAGAGAGAGAAACTTACCCTGGAGCTGGCACCCTGAATTCAGCCTACTGGACTGTGGGAGAACACACTTCCCTTGGGTAAGGCCATCTGTTTGTAGTATTTCTGTTCTAGTGGCACTAGGTGGCTAAGACAAATCCTATGGAGAACAGTTCCGTTCACACATAGGAGATGCCATGAATCGACTTGATGGCAAGTGGTTCTGTAAAACTGATCCCAGACTCCTCAAATGAAGACAAGGAGTGTGCGCCAGAAGACAGGGATTGACCTGGACTCTGAAATTCCATTCCATTCTGGGCCTGCATTCCCACCCCACTGCGAGCTGGTGAGGGCCTTGATGTGGAGCGCAGAGTGGCACAGGGTGACTTTCTGGCCTATTCATCCAGGACTTTCCAAGTCTGAGACCTAAAGTCCCTCATCCTGGGAGACTTTGCTGGAGAGACAGGAGGCCCAGGCAGGTGGGAGGATCAGCCCTAGCCAAGGCTGCCAAGAACAACAGCATGGTAGGTAGGGCTGCCTGGGCTTGCGGAAGCCCTGCTGGCCTGGAGAAGCTGGGGAAGCCAGAAGAAAGAGCCTGGAGCTGGATTCCAAGGACCTTGAATGCCACACTCAGGCCTAAGGCATCAGAAACTGCTACATGGCTGCTTGATAGCTGCTCCCTGGAGAGGGAGGCCTTGGGAGAAGAAGACTAATCCCTGGAACCAATGATGGCTCTCTGCCCGCAGCAACTGACCCGGCAGGACTGAGACAGTTACTGACCCCTGGTCCCACAAGCCCTCAGGCATGACTGGTACAAGCGGGCTCTTTCTTTGAGGAAAATTTAGTAACAAAACACTAAAAAATGCTGCATGACTCAGTCCTTCCCCAAGGGGCTTTGGAAAGGGTGGGGAGAGAAATAAGCAGGCCCAAAAAGCCACAGCCTCGGGATGTTCTGACCCAAGGCCAGAGGCCAGCGGTTCCTGGGCTGGATTAACCAGCCTGCTCCTTCAGAGCCGGGCGCACATGCCTGTGGTTTGGAGACTGGGGGTGCTGGCGCAGTTGAAGATGGGGGTGGCAGAATGGATCCAGCCAGATTCTGAGTCTCAAGCTGCAGAATTTGAGGTATCTGCCTTAAAAGAACTAAGCAGAAGTCCTAACAATAGGTGTATTGACTGCATGCAGTCCAGACTTGGGGGGTGATTTCTGCCTGTAGCCCCTAAAGCAACCCATGCCATGGACGAGGAGGTGGAGGTCAGAGAGGGCACAGGGCCTCCCCAGGGTCTCACTGTAAGTGGGCATGTGGTGTCTGACTCCTGGGGGTTTCTGACTCTGGTGCTGACCCAGCTCCTACTTGATCCGTGTCTAGAAAGGAAGATGAAACACGGGCACAGCAGCCAGCAAATCATTCAGTGGGGACAGAGCAGGCCTACTGTTCCCTGCTCCTCTCAGTTTTAGGATACTCCTCCACCAGGCGCTCTTTGGAAACTATGGGGCGGGCAGCTTTACTCTACCCTCCAGGGTCGCTGTGAGTTGGAATCGACTCGAAAGCAGTGGGTTTGGTTTAAGAGATTTCATGAAAACCATTCTTCTAGTCCCAGGGTTCTCAGTGTGTGGGCCCCGGGACCAGCAGCAGAAGCAGGATTTGGATGTGAGAGTGAGACCTGGCCATGCCCGAGGCGGAGTCCAGTCTCTGCTGTGCTTTTCCCTCCTCTGGGCTCCTAACAACACTTACTCTTCTCTTAAGAAAATGACATCTTTTGCCTTAAAAAGTCTCTTATCGACACAGTTCTCTCCCAGTGGTTACAAGTACCTTGAGGGCAGAAATGATATCTATCTAATTCATCTTGTCTTCTGAGGCCTGTCACGATGTCTGGAGGTTATAAAACACGTGCTGACTAACCTGTTTAATCCGCTCACACAGTTGGCATCCTGACTACACCCTTTCCCCACAAGCTGGCACATCTCCCTCTTCCTCCTGGGCCCTGCTGGCTCCAGAGCCGTGAGCTGGTCGGCGCCCTGGGTAACGTAGCACCGCACACAGTCTGTCTCTGGTTGGCCCAACCCTTCCCCTAGCTCCAGGGTCTCTTTCCCATCCAGTAGAGTCACTTTGCGTAGACACCACTGAGAGTGCCACCCACTCTTGTGAGCTGATGTTCATGCCACTCTGCTCCCTCCTCCTGGAGACCCAACAGCATCTCTGCCTAGCCCAGGGTGTCCCTTTGTTCCGGGAGACAGGACTATGAATCTCAGATACCGTAGGAATTGTTACCTACTCCCCTCATTTGGCACTTGCCCATCCTGGTTCCTTCAGCCTTTTCCAGTTTTGCAAGAAGCCCTCCAACTTTTCTCATGTTCTTTCTCATCTTAGGACAGGGGTTTTCAACTCAAAACTAAACCAGAACCCTGGGTCAGGGAAGGCAGACTCAGCAGGGGTGGTAGCAGCAGGGGGGCTCAGAGGTGACTGGGGCTTAGTGCAGCTCCATCCCTGCCTGCCCCTGGGCCAGGAAGTCCACGAGCACGCCATAATCCCGTATGATGGGGCTCAACTGCCACGTGACATTTAAGCACCTCATTCTAGCTTGTGCCAATGAAGGGATTAGGCTGAGAGGGACCAGCCTACAGGGCAGCTGCTAAACCACTCTGCCCTACCACCCCCCACCGGGATAATTGTACTAGCTTCTCCCGCTCCTGGTTTCTGCTCTCAGTCCTACGCTACACTAATCTGCCCTCACCCCACATGGCCATTGAGTTGATTTTGACTCAGGATAACTGCATGTGTGTCAGAGTAGAACTGGGTGGATTTGAACCTCTAACTTTCTGGTTAGCAGCTGAATGTCTTAACCATTTGGCCCATCCAGGCACTCCATTCTTGACACAGCTGTGATTGTATCATACCATTATACTGCTAAAAAGGCCACGGGGATCCCTGCCCTGTATGGGACACAATCTTTACAGCCCCCTGCATACACCCTCTGACACAGCTGCAGTGTGTCCTTCAAGCACACTCTTTCACACTTCCAGACCTCACCTGAGATGCACATCCCTGCTTCCTCCACCAGGTCATTCATTTGTTCAGGAGGTCAGTCATTTGACACTGGCTCAGAGCCCTCTGGAGCCTTGGTGGTGCTGTGGCTAAGAGATCAGCTGCTAACCAAGAGGTCAGCAGCTCCAATCCACCAGCAATGTCTCAGTAACTCTGTGCGGCCAGTTATACTCTGTCCTATAGGGTTGTTGTGAGTTGGAGTTGACTCAGCAACAATGGATTTGGTTTCTGGTTTTGAAAGTGTCTACTATTTTGTAGACCCAGAGGGTTGAGTTACAAAAGCCTGGACCCCATTTTTATAATGCCTATAGTCTGGTGGGAAGACCACGCATACAGATGTACAAGCTGGGACAAAGGCATGATTGTGGGAGGGACTGACACAGGAAGGGAGATCCTGGTGGGCCTCTTAGAAGTGATACCTGAGCAGGATCTGGGGGGTGGGTGGGAGTGAACTGGAGAGCTAGGGATGAAAAGAGCATTCTGAGGAGTGTGAGCCACGTGTACAAAGGCCCTGGAGCAGGAGGGAGCAGGGCAAGCTGCCTTCGTATGTGTGAGACCGGTGCAGGTGCACAGGACCTGGTGCTTAGAAGGACGCCATGCTGGGGATTAAAGCTCTGCAGCTGCTATCTTGAAATTTGTACTCATACTGTCTCTAAATGTGTGTTGCCTTCCACAAGGACCTGGGTATAGGCAAAGAGAGGGTCAGGTCAGGCAAACATGTCCCACAGTGTCTGGAAGCAGGGCAGGTCAGTGATTGTCCTTACCCCACACTGGCAGCACTATAAAGCACTTGGCAGGCAACTCAGTAGGGATCAGGGTACCAGGCACCAGACAGCTGCCTGTCCTCTTCCATGGGCAGGGAAGATGCCTGGCCTGACCTACCTGCCACCCCTGTCCAGGGCATGCCGTGTTGGCCAGGCAGCTAGTGAGGGATCTCTGTAGCATATGTGTGCTGAACTGTGGGACAGTCACTAGGTGCCTGCAAGGATCTGCTGTCCCCCATGAGTATATCTGTACCCAAGGGAGTATGTCATCAAAGAGCAAATCAGAAAACACCAAACGGAGAAAGGAAAACATGACAGTATAGGACCTTTAATGACGCTTTATTCCTGCTTTTTGAGCAAAGAGCCTGCACTTTGATTTTGCACCAGGCCCCACAAACTATGTAGCAGGCCCTGGAGAAGCCACATTCAAGATGTCAAGGACATTGGAGTGACTGGTACGGAGCAGGGAGAAAGAATGGAGCAGAGGGTGATGCACCAGGCCCCGGGCTGGAGGATCGAGGCAAACCCCCCCAGCCTGAGTGGACAGGACAGTGACATTCCTACTTCGCAGGAGGGGAGGACAAGCCTCAGGGAGAAGTGCCTCCTCTCCACTGCGTGCTCCGAGATGGCATTCCAGCTTCAGACCAGACCACTGAGGATGCAATTTCTTGGGAGACAGGGAGGATCAGACCTAAGAGTGCACTTTGATTTCAGGTCATGGTGGGGCAGTTTGGCATGTAGGAGGCGTGGCACAGATAATTTGGGATCTGGGGCAGCCAAGGCCTTAGGCTCCTGCCCTGCCCCTCAGTGCTCTGGCTCCAAACACCCTAACAGCCATTCTGAGCTTGCCCATCAGATAAAGGCATATTCTGACATCACATCTCTTTGGCTCCCAGCAGTGGGGTGCCAGCTCTTAGCCAACTCCAAGTGTGAGTTTCAAAACAAGAGCAGAAGAGAGGAGGAGGCTGGAAGGAAGATATGTTTTTACTTCAGCTTTCCCACCCCTGCCCACAAAGCCTCTGGCTCCCAGGGCAATGTTTTACTGGTGAAGAAAGATCCAAGGATCAGCATCAGGCAGGCAAGATACAAATGCCCAGTTAACTGTGAATTTCAGGTAAACAAGGAATTAGTGTAAGTATATCCCAAATGTGGTACAGGATATACTTATCCTAAAAATGTACTTGGCAAATATCCAAAATTCAATTTTATGGGAGTATCCTTTATTTTTATTTGCTAAATCTGACATCTCTCCTCCCACCCAGGCTGTGAGCTTTACCTCTAGACAGAAACTCCAAAATTGTCTGAAGAACCCCTATAAGTCAAGCCCAGGTGCACATTTTCAGGAAGCCCGTGGTGATAAGAGTGTCTTAGAAGTCACTTTTGCCTGTCAGTGATAGAAACCATGACAGCAGAAGGCATTGCCTGAGGTCACATAGCTACAGGGTGTCTGTCCTGAACACTAGGAGGTGTTTGGTACTTTGTGAATGAACCTTGGACTACCTGCTGGGTACACAGGGTGTTACAGTCTTCATCTTGTACACAAGGAAACTGAGGCTCAGTGAGCTTCCTGAGACTCACAGGAAGTCTAAATTCAGTCTAAAAGCACTCTTGAACCCAAGACTCTGCTATCCCCACCCACCACCCCTTCCCATGGCTTGGCAGTTAAGCATATGGGGTTCAGGGAAATGAAGTGTGAGTTTGAACTTCAGCACATCCACTCACTGGCTGGGTGGCCTTAGCCAGGTGGTTCCTTTCCCTGAGCCTCAATTATCTGATCTGTAGAATGGGATGATGATGTGCCCACCTCAAAGTGCAGTGATAACGAAGTGAGGGAAGGCCATGAAGGTAATACATCATACCCATCATAGCCACTGGCATCCAGCTCCAGCCCCAGCTGCTTTGTCGCTTCCACTTGGCCCTTTCCAGCTGGGTTGGATTCACGGGCTTCCCTTAATGTTAAGGCTGTGAGGTAGCTTGGGAACCTGGAGGAGGAAGCTACTCTCAGCCCCCAAAGTAGACACAGATGCACAGAAGAGAGTGCAAGGAGTCCCAGCCCTGCAGACCCCATCTCATTTCTCACGCTCGTGGACACCTCTTCAGTGCATCTTACCCAAGCAGCCTTCCCTCAAGCGGCTTTCTCTGCCGCCCCCAACCTCCCACCCATCTCCTGGTGAACCTAGAATCTCTTTCAGGGTGACCCCCTCACCTCTGCTCCTTTCAGACTGCTCATGTTTGAAATAACTCCAGACCTCACGTGACATCATCCCCATCTGTCCGTGGAGGTGTGCCTGTTGCTGTGACACTGAACAGGTTTCAGAGGAGCCTCTAGACCAAGACCAGGAAGAAAGGCCTGGCTATCTGCTTCCAAAAACCAGCCGTGAAAACTCCGTGGAGCTCAGTGGTCTGATCCACCAGCGATCCTAGGGATGGTGCAGGGCTGGGCAGCGTTTCATTCCAATGTGCCTGGCGCCGCTGGGAATGGGGAACACACTCAATGGCTGCTACCAACAACAGCCACAACAGCGGTGGTAGCTGACACTTACCTGTCCTTAGCAGGGACCAGGCGCTCTCCTGAGCACTTTACATCTGTTCATTTTCACAAAAGCCCTGTGATCTGATTGCGTTTTCATCCCTACATCTGAGGTTGGATTAACCAGTAAGCAAAGTCCATACCAGCTGAGAGTAAGCAAGACGTACACTGGCTTCCTTGTTCTTACTTACTAACTTGCAGTGCACGATTTCATGTAGAGTTTACCACGTCTTTGTATGCGTCCCTTCAAAACATGGGTCGACTCGATTAGACCATGATTCCCCGTACTGTGTGGTGGTCTTCCATTCTGTAGATTTTCTACGTATTATACATCGTGCTCTCTGCCTGTGGTGAAAGAGAATCAGGGTGGGATGTTAACACCTTTGTTTAGGTCGCATCCCTGATCCGATAGAAAGGGAGTGTCTCTGGGGTATGGCCTCCACCACCCTTTATCTTACAGGAGAACAAAGGAAAGGGAAGCAAGTGGAGTGTGGGGGACCTCGTACTACCAAGAAGGCAGCATCAGGAACAGAGTTCTTTCTTTGAATCCAGGGTCCCTGTGCTAAGAAGCTCCTCGACCAGGGGAAGACTGACGACAAGGACCTTTTCTCAGAACTGACAGACAGGAAAGCCTCCCCTTGAGCTGACACTCTGAATTTGGACTTCGAGCCTGCTAGACTACGAGAGAATAGACTTCTCTTTGCTAAAGTCATCCACCTGTGGTATTTTTGTTACAGCAGTACTGGATCACTAAGATACTAGGAGTGGATTTTGAGAGTCATGTGGTCACTGGAGTCCTGGTGGCGTGGTAGTTAACAGCTCATGCTACTAACCAAAAATTCAGCAGTTTGAACCCACCAGCTGCACCTTGGAAATCTTATGGGGCAGTTCTATTCTGTCCTATTGGGTCTCTGTCAGAATTGCCTCTATGGCACAAAACAACACAGGGTCACTCAAGGTCCCTGATTTGTGATTGGCTGCGAAGCTAAAATTTGGTGATTTGAAGCTGCAGGGCAGTGAGTTACTTAGCATGGCTCTTCTAGTCATAGTCTTTGTGACTGGAACACAGTGACTGGGTGGGACTATGCCAACAAGGCACTTGTGCCCCCCCAAGGGGATTACACTGCTTGCTAATAATACAAATAATAGCATGGAATGCTTGACAGGGTGGAATCATGCAAACAGGGTGCACAGAACCCTAACAAGTGGATTGATTGGCTTTGCCATTTCACTAGGCTTAAAAAGAAAGCTAATCCCAGGGGGAAATCTCACTACCATCAAGAGAGAAGAACTAAGGAGCAGAGTGTATCCTTTCAATCTGGAGTCCCTGCACTGAGAACCTCCTAGATCCAGGAGAAAGGAGAGCTGTAACAGCAGAGATGGCACAAGACAGTGAGAAGCAGGAACGGAGAAACAGCGGCAGCAAAAACAAGAGCCACCAAGATGGCACAGTGGGCTTCCCAGCCCCCAGAGTCTGATGGCTACGGTAGGCCTGCCTATCCACAAAACAAGACAGCTGGCTGTCTCCAGGCAGGAGGCTGGCTGGTGAGCGAGGTGCCTCCGGGCACTGATCAGTAGAGCTTAAGAGCTGTGTAACACTTGCCTGAGCAAGGCAGAGGCTGAAGGCCGGGGAGGTGTGCCAGTACACACGGCTGGAAAAGGGCTGTTCTCACAGTAGAACTGTATTCTGAGCATTCTTGAACCTCAACTGTAACCTGTCACTTCGTGAATAAACCCGTAACTGTGAACATAGTCCGTGAGTTGCATATGGCCATTTCAACAAATTACTGAACCCCGCAGAGAAGTCAGAGTGCTGAGGGAGGAACAGCTGGGGTCAGAAGGGTGGGAAGGTTGGACACAGAAGGCGTGTCTGACCGCCACCTTGTAGCGATTGGCCTGGGGCTGAGGCTGATGATCTTGATTCTCTTCTACTTGTGAAGTTAGACAAGGAAGTGTGACACCAACATCATTTTTAAAAACTCCCCTGATGGCTCCATAGAAGAAAATCCTGACATCGTGTTTCTGTGAAGACAAGAGCCAAAAAAATCTTCCGCTGTACCAAGAGGTGGAATTGATGGACAGCAATGGTTTTGGTATTTTCTGGTTGTCACTGCAATTTTTTTTTTTTTGCTCCCTCAGTGTTGGAAAAGAAAGCTCTACTGAATGAAAATCTTTCTTAAACAACTTAAAAATAAATCCCAACACTTCACCAGTTCTGTGGCTTCCGTGGTGGCGCGGTGGTTAAGAGCTACTGCAGTTCACCAAAAGGATGGCAGCTCAGATACATCAGTTGCTCTTTGGACACACGGCAAGGCAGTTCTGTTCTGTCCCATAGGGCTGCTGTGAGTCAGAACTGACTTGAAGGCCAAGGGTTTGATTCAAGTTTTTTGTTAGCTTCCACAAAGCGTACTGAACTCCGATTATGAGACTTGATAAAGGAACTGAGAAGGGTAGAGCTGAGAGTCTTTGAGGTTGTTAGGGTCCACGATTTTCAAGATGCGACGGTGTTACTTTAAAGGTTAAATTTTATTTAAAAAATATGCCCAATAGGAAAAATACTGGTGCACCAGGGACGCACCCCAAGCTACACAGAGCAGGGGGCGACCACGAGTTTCCTCAGCGCCCAGTATTTAAGTCGTGAGATTGCAAAGCAGGGAGGGGGAACTGACCTTTACATTGATTGGTTAAGGACACCTGGAATTCCTATTAGTTGTAAAATGTGGTCAAGGTCTAGGGGTCACTTGCAGGCTGTCTGTGGTCAAGGTCTAGGGGTCACTTGCAAGGCTGCCCCCAGGCTTGTCTTGTGACAGTGTTTTGTAAGACAGGTGAGATTACTCTATGGTATTTTCTGCTATTAAGTTGTTTCCTGGGGCTTTCTTTAATACCTTGAATTTTTACTGTGCCCTTCCTCAAAGGCTGTCACTTATGCCTCATTTCAACAAGGTGACTGCGTACACCTCGGTGAGACAGGAGAGTTCAAATCCCAGCTTTGTCACCCACTGTCTGACTTGGCCCAGATGTCACAGCCTCACTGAATCTTGTCGTTGAGCTTCATGGGGTTTCGCAAGACAAAACAGCATGTGCAGACTGCTGGCAGGCTGTAGCGGCTCAGTGAAGGGTGTGAATTTTATTTAATGTAGGAAACACATGTTTGTTTGGGCTCTGTACTGGGCGCTGTCGTTTTATAGCTGGGGAGACTGAGGCCCAGAAAGGACTAGAATTTCTCCAGATCAGGGAAGTAACCATAGGTCTAGGCACTTCCTGCTCCTCAGACACATTGTTTAGGCAAAAGAAGGGTGAAATCAGAGTATCCCTACACTGAAAGTTCTTCCCTCCCATCCCTTCTCTTCCTGCCAACTGAAATTACCTGCTGTGGTTTGGGCAAGTGTCTTCCCAGATCTGTGCCTTATCTTCCCTATCTATAAAATGGTAATTTCCCTCATCAGGTGGCTGTGAGGATTAAATCAGATGTAGTTGTTGTTAGTTGCCAAAGAGTTGGCATCAACTCTCGGAGACCCACTGTGTAATGTAATAAAGCTTTGCCCAGTCCTGTGCCATCTTCAGGACCACTGACACATTTGAGCGCATCGTTTCGGTCATGGTGCTGTGCCTTCCAAGCCAGGGGACTCCTCTCCCAGCACTGCTGGGACAATATCCTTCTGTGAACCATGAGATCGTCACTGGCTGATTTTTCAGAAGTAGATCACTAGGTCCTTCTTCCCAGTCTGTCTTAGTCTGGAAGCTCTACTGAAACCTGTCAACCACAGGTGACCCGGTTGATGTCTGAAACACTGGTGGCATAGCTTCCAGGACACAGCAACATGTAAGCCACCACAGCACCACCAACTGACAGGTGGGTGGTGGAAAACAGGTAATACACGTAAAAGAAGGCCCTAAAACCCCACAGCTTTATATAAGAGTTCAGCAATGGGAGCTGCAGTTTTCAGATAAAATTAGGAAGAATGAGGGGTGCAGAGCAGCACCAAAGAACCATGAAAACACAGGAATAAAAGAAATCAAATGAGAATCATAAAATAAAATCATTTATGAAATTAATAATTCATACAAACAAAAAAGACAGACAGTGCCATGTTAGGGAAGATGGAGAACACCAGAACTTTTCAGCCGAAACTGGTGGGAGTGCGAGGCGGTGCAGGCGCCTTGGAGAACTCAGGCAGAATCCCCTAAAGCTGAATGTGTAAGCACACTACAACCCAGTAATTCCACTCTTGGCTGTTTACCAAACAGAAGTGTGTATTTACAATCGCCAAAGCTTGCTCAAGAATGTGCAGCTCTGTTTGTAATAGCCCCAAGCAGGAAACAACCCACATGTCCAACAAGGCTGTTGTTGTTAGGTGCAGTTGAATTCATTCTGACTAATAGCAGCCTTATGTACAATAGAACAGGATGGTGCCCATGTATAGTCAACTTTTACTTAAAGCACAATGAAATGTTTAACAACAACACAAGGTGCCGAGTCCTGTGCTTTACCAAGGGTGATGTCCTTCTCTCAGACTTGATCCCTCCTGAAAACATGTCTGAAGTTCATGAGATGAAGTCTCACTGTTCTCGCTTCTAAGGAGCATTCTGTCTTTCCTTCTTCCAAGACATGCTGGTTCAGTTTTCTGGCAATCCACAGTATATGTAATATTCCTTACCAACACCGTAATTTAAAAATGTCAGTTCTTCAGTGTTCCTTTCTCACTGTCCAGTTTTTGCATGTGTATGAAGCGACAAAAAAGAACATGGCTTGGGTCAGCTTTGCTTCTCAATGCTTTGTTTATTTTTACTGATGCCTTTTTGTTTTGTTTTGTGCTTTAGGTGATGATTGATAGAGCAGATTAGTTTTTCTCTGAACAACTAATACATATATTGTTTTGTGACATTGATCGCCAACCGTCTGATGTGTCTACACTCTTGCATTCTGTACTGTGGGTTTCCAAGTTCCATTTGTTTAGCTTTCTTATTCACTCCTGCTTTCTTGTCCTTGCCCTGTGGCTAGTGTGTTCATCTAGTCTGTCATACGTAGTTGACCTACTACAAGTTTTGTGTGTTTTATGGGCCTATCTAAGCTTTGGCTGAAGGGGAGAGCCTCAGGAGTAATTTCAGTACTGAGTTGAAAGATCGCCTGAGACCATACTCTCCAAATTTCTCTAGGTTCCATCAGGCTGGTAATTCTGTTCTATTTTGTGAATTAAAATTTTGTTGTACATATTTCTACAGCTTAGCCTGGCACTGTCCACGGTGATCCATATCAGAGCAGTCAGTGGTGGTAGTCAGGCACCATCTAGTTGTTTTGGTCTCTGTCCTGTGGAGGCTGTGATAGTTGTATTTCATCAGTCCTTTGGACTAATCTTGCCCTTTTTTCTTTGGTTTTCTTCATTCTTCCTTGCTCCAGATGGGATGGGACCAGCAGATGTGTCTTTGATGGCCGCTCACAAGCTTTTAAGATGCCAGATGCTCCTCACCAAAGAAGGATGTAGAGCTTTACCTTTATAAGCTACGTTATGCCAGTTAAGCTAGATGTCCCCTCTGACTACGGTTCTCAGCACAGTAACTTGGTCCCTATGGGAGTTTGGATGTGTCTATGAAACTTCCATGACTTTGCCTTGGTCACTTTGTGTTGGCTTCTCTGTTGCCATGTAGTGTCTTATCCTTCACCAAAGTCACCACTTGCCTCTTGTCTAATCACTTCTATCAAGGCAATGGTGACTTACAGTGACTCTATAGACAAAATAGAACTGTTCCATAGAGTCTTCAAGGAGTGCCTGTTGGATTTGAACTGCTGAGTTTTTAATTAGCAACTGTAGCACTTTAACCACAAAAACAGAGTTTCTATCTATTCTCTAGTTAGTGCTTTTCTTTCTTGCAGCTCCCCTCGCTCATAACCATCAAAGATTGTTTCTTTCTGTGCATAAACCTTTTCATGAGTTTTTATAATAGTGGTCTCATACAGTATTTGTCCTTTTGTGATTGACTTATTTCACTCAGCGTAATGCTTTCCAGATTCATCGTTGTTGTGAGAGGTTTCACAAAATTCTCCAGTATTCTTTATTACTGCATAGTATCCTATTATGTGTATGTATCATAGTTTATTTATTCTCTGTTAATGGACACTTAGGTTGTTTCCATTGTTTTTGCTATTGTGAATAATATCACAGTGAACGTGAGTGTGCATGTGTCCCTTCATGTGATAGTTCTTATTTTCTGGGGTATATTCCTAAGCGTGAGGTTGCTGGATACTACAGTATTTCTATTTTTAGCTTTTTAAGAAAGTGAGATGTCACTTTTCAAAATGTTTGTACCATTTTGCATTCCTACTAGCAGTGCATACGAGTTCTAATCTTCCCACAGCCTCTCCAACAGTTTGATTCATGCCAGTAATGTCTGGGTGAGATGGTATCTTATTGTAATTTTGACTAGCATTTCTCCAAATGGCTAGTGATAGTGAACATTTTCTCACTTGTCTGTTAATTAGTTGAATGTCTTCTTCGGCCATTTTTCATGTTCTTGGCCCATTTTTTAATTGGATTATTTGGCTTTTTGTTGTAGAGGTGTTGGATTTTTCCTGTACATTTTACAGATTAGATCCTTACTGACCATGCCATAGCCAAAAAAATTTTTTCCTAGTCTATATTTGTCTATGTACTCTTTTTGATGAATATAAGTGTTTAATTTTGATGAACATAAATGTTTAATTTTTAGAAGATACCAGTTACCTAGCATATTCTTGTTTCTATGTGTTGTTAGTAGTAGTTTGTATTCTACTTATGTTGTACATTGGGCCTCTAGCACTGACCTTATCTTTCTTCTACAATTTTGGATTTTATATTTAGATCTCTGATACATTTAAATTAGTTTTTGTGTATGGTATGAGGCATGGATCCTGTTTCATTTTTTTGCAGATGGACATCCAGTTTTGCCTGCTCCATTTGTTAAAAAGTCTGTCTTTTCCCTATTTAATGACTTTAGGCCTTTGTCAAAAATCAGGTGACTCTACATAGGTGGATGGATTTACATCTGGGTGTTCTATGCCTTTCCATTGGTTAATGTGTCTTTCCTCGTACCAATATGAAGCTGTTTAGACATGACAGCTACAGAGCACTTTCTGAGGTCAGGCAGTGTGAGGCCTCCTACTTTGTTCTTCTTCAGTAATGCTTTGCTTATCTGGGTTTTTTTTCCTTTCTGTACGTCTTAGTCAACTAATGCTACTATAATGAGATACCACTAGTGGAGGATGGCTTTAAAAAGAGAAATTTTATTTTGTCGCAGTCCAGTAGGATAGAAGTCCAAATTCAGTGTGTCAACTCCAGGGGATGACTTTTTCTATTGGCTCTGGAGGAAGGTCCTTGTCATCAGTCTTCCCCTGGACTGGAAATTTCTGAGGTACAGGGATTTCACTGTTTTCCAAAGGATGTGTTAAGCTCTAGGCACTGCTTCTTGGTGGTATGAGGTCTCCAAATCTCTCTGCTAGCTTCTTTCCTTTCTATCTCAAGAAACTGCTTAAAGGCACAAAAGAATCTTATGTGGTGAATACCGACCCACCAAGACAACTGCTATCTATCCACCCTAAGAAGCATCATAGAGGCAGATTTACAACATAGAGGAACATCACACAGCATCAGGAATCATGATTCAGCCAAACTGCCACACACATTTTTGGGGGAGCACAAATAAATCCATGATACCACGCAGCTGATGATTAGTTTTCTCACCTAGTTAAGAATGCTGTTGGTGTTTGGATCAGTACTGCGTTGTATTTGTGCATTTACTACTTTAGGTAGTATTGACATTTTCACAATGTAGTGCTTTTTAACTCTTTAAAGAGGTCTTTTGCAGCAGATTTGCCCAGTACAATATATGGTTTGATTTTCTAACTGCTGCTTCTAAGGACATTCCTTGTGGATCCAAGTAAAATTAAATCCTTGCCAACTTCAACCTTTTCTCTATCTATCATGATGTTTCTTATTGGTTCAGCTGTGAGGATTTTTGTTTTCTTTATGCAGAGATGCAATTCATACTGAAGACTGTAATCTTAGATCATCATCAGTAAGTGCTTCAAAGTCCTCTTCACTTTTAACAGACAAAGATGTCTGAACAGCGTATGGCAGGTTGTTAATGAAATTTCCTCTGATCCTGATGCCATGGTCTTCTACACAGAGTCCAAGTTCTTGGATTATTTGTTCAATAAACAGATTGAATAAATATGGTGAAGGGATACAACGTTGACACATACTTTTCGTGACTTTAAACTGCAGTGTGTGCCTTCTGTCTGTCTGACAACAGCCCATTGGTCTACCGAATGAGGACAGTTAAATGTTTTGGAATTCCCATCCTTTGCAATGTTGTCCATAATTTGTTATGATTCACACAGTCGAATGACTTTGCACAGTTCATAAAACAAAAGTAAGTATCTTTCTGGTGTTCTCTGCCAAGATCCGTCTGACACCAGTAATAATGTTCTCCTTCCACATCATCTTCTGAATCTAGCTTGAACTTTTGGCAGTTTCCTGTAGATGTACTGCCAGACCAATTTTGAACAATCATCAGCAAATTTTTACTTGTGTGTGATATTAATGACATTGTTTGATAATTTCCAAATTCCATTGGATCACTGTCCTTGGAATGGGCACAAACATGGCTCTTTTACTTTGCTGGCCAGGAAGCTACCTTCCAAATTTCGTAACATAGATGAATGAGTACCTCCGGCACTGCATTCGTTTGTTGGAGCATCTCAGTTGATGTTCCATTAATTCCTGCAGCCTTATTTTTCACCATTTCCATCAATGCAATTTAGACTTCTTGTTTTGGTACCAGAATTCTTGGTTATATGTTAACTCCTGAAGTGGTTGAACACCAATCAATTCTTTTTGATGCAGTGACTTAGTATATTTCTTCCACATTTTCCTTTTTGTAAACTGTGCTTACAGTGAAAATTTACAGTTCAAGTTAGTTTCTCATACAAATATTTATATGTACATTGCTATGTGGCCCATTTGCTCTCCGTATAATGTGGCAGCACACTCCTGTGAGCATTTAACCAGCTCCTGTCCCTTTTTGCCTTCTCATTTCAGCTCTGGACAGTAGCTGCCCATTTAGTACCATATATCTGCTTGAACTAGGAAGCACTCTCTTCACAAGTATCATTTTATGTCTTACAGTTTGGTGTAATCTGTCTGAAGCGTTGGCTGTGGGAACGGTTTTGGCACTGGGCTAACAGAGAGTCTGGGGCTCATGTCCTCCAGGGTCTGCAGATCACGTCTTCCAGGGTCCCTGTAGTCTCAGTCAGACTGTTAAGTCTGATCTTTTTACTAGAATATGAGTTCTGCACTCTTTTTTTGTCCTGTGCTTTCAGGAGCTGTTTGTCATGTTCCCTGCAGGGTGGTCATTGGCAGCACCTGGGCACCGTCTAGTTCTGGTCTCAGGCTGATGGCGTCTCTGGTTTATGTGGCCTTTTCTGTCTGTTTTCCTTGTGTCTTTGATGTTCTTCATTTTCCTTTACTTTGAGTCAGTGGGGACCATTTGATTCCTTTGGATTACAGTTTTGTAGAAACATGTTGAATATACCGTGGACTGCCAGAAAACTAAGCAAGCCTTCTTTGAAAGAAGTATAGCCAGAGAAATCCTTGAAAGAGAGGATGGCAAGACTTTGGTCCCTGCCCATGCTACTCTGTCCTTTGAAATATTTAGTTATATTTAAGAAACTTCATGGTTTTTGGTTTAGTACAGCTGTGCTGACTTCCCCTATATTATGTGCTGTCCTCTTCATCTAAGATAACTCTCGTGAACTGTCTAGTAGCGAATACCCCTTTCCATCCCTCTCTACTCTCATAACCATCAAAGAGTGTTTTCCGCTGTGTTTAAACATTTTCTTGGGTTCTTCCAACATATTATAGCTACGAGTTGGAACCAACTTGACAGCACCTAACAACAATGATAATTCACCTCTCGATGGGGACCTAGGTTTTTTCCATCTTAGAGGTGGTGCAGTGAACATTAGTGTGCATATACCTATTACTATGACAGTTCTTTTTTCTCTAGGATATATTCCAAGGAGAGGGATTGCTGGATTGTATGGTACTTCGATTTCTAACTGTTTAGGGAAGCCTCAAATTGATTTCCAAATTGATTCCTCAAATTGATTTCCAAAGTGGTTACATTCCCACCAATAGAGTATAAATATTCCAGGCTCTTCACAACCTCTCTAGACGCTTACTATTTTATGTTCTTCGGACTAATCCCAGCCTTGCTGGGGTGAAATGGCATCTCCTTGTAGTTTTGATTTGCGCTTCTCTAATGACTAATGATCATGAGCATCTCCTCATGTGTGTGCTAGCTGCCTGAATGTCTTACCTGGTGAAGTGCCTGGCCATAGCCTTCACCCACTTTTTAATTAAGATATTTGTCTTCTTGCTGTTGAGGTTTTGCAAGATCTTGTAGATTTTAGAGATTATCCCCTGATGAGATTTGTTGTAGCCAAAACTTTTTTTTGCAGTCCGTAGGTTGTCTTTTTACTCTTTTGGTGAAATCTTTTGTTAAGCATAAGTGTTTGAGTTTTAGGAGCTCCCAGTTATCTTCTTTGTCTTCTGATGTTTGTGCATTGTTAATGATGCTTAGTAGTCTGTTTATTCTAGCATTGTCTCTATTTTTAATTCTGTGGGCATCATTGTTTTAGATGTTATATTTGCGACTTTGATCCATTTTGATTCATGGTGTGAGATATGGGTCTTGTTTCATAATTTTGCAATTGGTGTCTGGTTATACCAGAGCCATTTGCTTAGAAAGACTGTTTTTAATCCCCTGTTAATGGACTTTGGGCCTTTGTAGAACATCAGCTGCTTATAGGTAGATGAATTCACTCTTGGATTCTCAATTCCGTTCCACTGGTCTATTTATCAGTACCAGTACCAGGCTGGTTTGACTACTGTAAGGGTATAATAATTTCTAAAATCAGGTATGGTAAGATTTTCTTCTTTGTTGTTTTTTAGTGATTTGTACTTATTCAGGTCCTTTTCCTTTTCTATATGAAGTTGATGACTTGTTCCTCCATCCCATTAAAAATGCCACTGTAATTTGGATTGGGATTGCACTGTATCTGTAGATCAGTTTGGGTAGAATAGACATTTTCACGATGTTGAGTCTTCCTAACCTTGGGTAAGTTTTTTTGTTCTTTTTGCCACTTACATAGATCTCTGGGTTTCCTGCAGTAGTGTCTTATAGTTTTCTTTGTATGGGTCTTATACGACTGTGGCTAGATTTGTTTTTAAGTATTTTATCTTCTTGGGGCCTTCTGTAGATGGTATTGATTTGGTTATTTCCTCTTCAACGTTGTCTTTGTTGGGGTAGAGGAATCCAACTGATTTTTGTATGTTTGTCATATATCCTGATGATTTACTGAACAGTTCTATCAGTTCTAGTGATTTTCTTGTGGATTCTTTGGGGGTTTTCTTTGTATAAGATTGTATCTGCAAATGGAGTTACTTTTACTTCTTCCTTACCAATTTGGATGCCCTTAATTTCATTTTCTAGCCTTATTGCTCTGGCTAGGACCTCTTGCACTATGTTAAACAAGAGTGGTGATAAAGGGCATTCTTCTCTTGTTCCTGGTCTTAAGTAGAATACTTTCAGCTTCTCTACGTTTAGGATGATGTTGGCTGTTGGCTTTGTATAAATGCCGTTTATCATGCTCTGGAATTTCCCTTCTATTCCTATTTTGTTGAGAGTTTTTATCATGAATGAGTATTGGATTTTGTCAAGTGCCTTTTCTGTATTAATTGGCAAGATCCTGTGATTCCTGTCTTCTGTTTTACCTATGTGATAGCTTACACTGGTCATTTTTCTAATGTTGAACCATCCCTGCATACCTAGTCTGAATCCTACTTGGTTATGATGAATTTTTTTTCTTTTTTTATGTCATTGAATTCTATCAGCTAGGATTTTGTTGAAAATTTTTTAGTCTATATTCATGAGGGATATGAGTCTGTAATTTCCCATTTTCTTGGTGTCTTTATCTGATTTTGGTATCAGGATTATTCCAGTTTCCTAGATGAGTTTGGGAATATTCTATTATTTTTCATGCTCTGAAATAGTAGCAGTGTTGTTAACTGTTCTCTGAAAGTTTGATAGAGCTCTCCACTGACACCACCAGGGCCGGGGTTTTTTGTTGCTGTTGTTGAGAGTTTTTTAAATTACCTTTTCAGTGTCTTCTTTTGTCATAGGCTTATTTAGCTGTTCTACTTCTTGTATTAGTTAAGATAGGTAGTATGTTTTTAGGAATTAGTCCATTTCCTCTAGGTTTTCAAATTTATTAGAGTACAGTTTTTCATAGCATTTTCTTAGGACTTTTAATTTTATTTGGGTCTGCTGTGGTATCTCCTATCTCATTTTCTTATTTAGGTCATTTGCTTCCCTTCCCGTGTTTCTTTTGTCAGTTTGGCCAGTGGTTTACTGATTTTGTTGATCTTTTCAAAGAATCAGTCTTTTGTTAATTCTTTCAGTTGTTTTTCTATTCTCCATTCCATTTACTTCTACTCTGATTTTCTTATTTGCTTTCTTCTGGTGTCTGAATGCTCCTTTAGCTGCTCTTTTTCTGTTTGCTCAAGGTGTAGGTTTAATGGTTTGATTTTGGGTCTTTCTTCTTTTTGGCTGAGTGCATCTATTGCTATAAATTGGCCTCTGAGCATCATTTTTGGTGTGTCCCAAAGATTCTAGCAGGATGTGTTTTCATTCTCTTTTGAGCCTGTGAATTTCTTTATTCCTTCCTTAATCTATAATCCAGCAGTTTTTGAGCAAGATGTTGCTCAGTTTCCATGTGCTCGATTTTTTCTTTGCTTTTTCTGTTATTGATTTCTACATTTGAGGTTTTATGGCCAGAAAAGACACTTTGTAATATTTTGATGATTTGAATTTTGTTAAGGCTTGTATTATGCCTATCCTTGAGAATGTTCCGTGTGTGTTGGAAAAGAAAGTATACTCACCATCCATTGGGTGGAGTATTCTGTATACATCTATGAGATAATATTGGTTGATTATAGCATTGAGATCTTCTGCGTATTTATTGAGCTTCTTTCTGGATGTTCTGTCCTTTACTGAAAGTGGTGTATTGAAGTCTCCTACTGTTATTTGTGGAGCTATCACACATTTCAATGCTTTTAGTGTTTGTTTCATGTACTTTGGGGCCCTGTTATTGGTTGTATGAATAGTTATTATAGTTATAGCCTCCTGGTGTATTGACCCTTTAGTTGTATAGTGTCCTGCCTTATTCTTGGCAGTGGATACACTGAAGTCTATTTTGTCAGAGATTAATATTGCCACTTCTGTTCTTTTTTATTGGTGTTTGCTTTATATATATATTTTTTCCATCCTTTGAGTTTTAGTTTGTTTGTGTATTTAAGTCTGAGTTGTGTCTCTTACAGGCAGCATATAGAGACTTGTTTTTATGCATTCTGCCACTCTCTGTCTCTTTATTCATGCATTTAGTCCATTTACTTTCAATGTAATTATTGACATGTGAGAGTTTAGTGCTGTCATTTGGATGTCTTTTTTTGTGTACCATTCTCATTTTCTTTGTTCCACTTAATTTTGTGTGCTAAGACATTTTTCTCTGTCTTGATTTTTTCACTGTTGTTGATTTTGTATTTCCTGAGTCTATGTTTTTCTCGTTTTTCATTTTGATGTGTAGGACTGTTAGTTACTGTTGTAGTTACTACAATATTTACCTTAATTTTTGTAAGTTAAAACCAATATTTTATTTCTTTATATTGCCTTGACTTCCTCTCCGTATGGGAGATTTATGGCTACATGTTTTAGTCCCTGTCACCTACAGTCCTAGATGGGCAAGAGTGATTGAAGCAGACAGGGGTATCTAACTGCTGTTGGGATTCATGTGCTGAGTCAGGCAGGGGACTGACAGCTGCCCCTGAGTGTCTGGGAAAAAAGCATGTCCCCATCCCCTAGAGGATGTAGGTGGGTGGATTTTGCACCTGGACTATAGGCATCCAATGTTGTTGATTGTAAGGAAAATGAGGTACCATTATTCTGAAACCCTTGTCATGGGTAGCAAGTTGGCATGAGTGTAGCCACCAGTCCTCAGGCCCCTGATGTGGGCAGGTGAGGAGTCTGCTTAATAAGCCAACTGATCCTAATGAGGTCCCCTAGTTTCCCTGATCCAAGGTGCACTGGTTTCACAGCCCCATGTATAACAGAAATAATCATTTGTTCCTCCACATGATCCATAGTCATCAGCCCCGGGACAGACGTAAAATTGTTTCTTAGCCAGTTGTTGCATGAGGCAGTTAGTAGCCCACCCCCACCCATCAGCATGTATACATCCCCCAGTATTTGAGTGTTCGTGTGCACGAACCGGGTATGGGTCTTTCTTAAGCTGTGAGCCTATAGAACCCCCCACAAGGTCACATGAATCAAGGTGAAAAACTGGTGAAGTCACCTCGGGAGAGCCAAGGTTTCTTGGAGTCACCTCAGGGCCACTATGTTGTCGCACCCTCCATTGAAGGTAGATGGGAGTGATAGACCCAGGGCCGGATCCTGTCAACCTCGACAACAGTGGGGGTTGCCAGGATTACTGTGTGGGGTCCTTTCCAATGGGGCTCCAAAGTCTCCTCTTGGTGTCTCAGGACCCAGACTAGACCCCCCGCTGAAACTGACGTGGCTTTACAGGAGGGAGATCGTGGAGGAGTCTTGACAAAGGGAAAAGCAGATCTTGAGTTTTCTGCAGGGCCTGGAGGGACTTAAGCAGGTCATGATTAGAAATTTCAGCAAGTATGTCATCCCTTGGTTTAGGGCAGAGGGGTGTGGCGTCTCGAAAACAATTTCATAGGGCATAAGGCCTTGGGGGTAGGGAGAATTATGCACATGCATTAAGGCAAAGGGAAGCAGGGCCGTCCAGTCACCGCCAGTTTCTAGGGTCAATTTGGTTAAGGCCTCCTTAAGGGTCTGGTTCATCTTCTTTACCTGTCCTGAACTCTGGGGGTGATAGGCACAATGTAGTTTCCAATTAATCCCCAGAATAGATGTTACTCCCTGAGAGACTATGGCCACAAAGGCAGGGCCATTGTCTGATCCTAGCATCAATGGAACCCCAAACCTAGGTATGAGTTCTTCCAGGAGTTTTTTTTTTTTTTTTGAAACTACCTGTGCTGTCTCTCTCTTAGTGGGAAATGCCTCAGTCCAACCAGAGAATGTGTCTACGAAAACTAAAAGGTGCTTATATCCATATCTGCTGGGCTTAATTTCAGTGAAGTCCAGTTCTCAATGTACTGCAGGCATAGTGCCTCTTTCTCTCTTACCTTGGTGGGCCTTACCAGAGCTGCCTGCATTAGTGGCTTGGCAGGCTTGGCAAGTATGTGTTATTCGTTCAGCAAGCCGGGATAGTTGGGGTATATAGTACCTTGGAGACAGAAGTTCCTGGATTTTTGTTGCTCCCAGATGGGTGGTCTGGTGGATCTGGCAGACGAGCTTCTCTTCCAATTTTTGAGAGAGAATGGGGAGCCCTCCCGAAGTATAGTGTCATCCTTTCTTCTCTTCTAGGTGGGCTCTTCGGGAAGGGTCGGCTCTGGGAGCTGGATAGAACTGATCTCCAAGAGGCTGAGGGCAGCTTCCTTAGCTGCTTGGTTGGCTAGGTTATTGCCCGGGCTTCCATTGTTTCAGCCCGATGATGTGGAAGGCATCTCGTAGCCACTGGTCATGGGCATTGTGTGTCTGGGGCACAGTGAGGGGTGGCAAGTCAGGGGACAGGCTGGTATCAGGAGGCTCCTCATCATCTGAGAGGCCGGATCTGGTGGGTAGGAGCTGTCAGAGTGCAGGGACGAGGACAGATCCTGGCACAGGCTCAGGTCTTGGCATAGGTGCTTATAGTCCTGGATCGACTCATACAGACCTCACAGCTGGCACAGCAGCGACATGTCCAGTTGTCGCAGTCCCACCTGTAGGCAACATCTCCTTGTACAGCACCGCTAATGTAGCGTCAAGGTTGACTGGGCAGCATGGAGCGGCGAAGCCGACGACGGGGCCCGCGTTGGCAGTGCCAGCGCTGTGGCGGGGTCTGTCCAGAACTCGGGCTGTGTGGCTCAGCTCATCATGGGTGCGGCTGTGCTGGCTGTAGACACGCTCCAGCTCCCGCCACGAGCCCCCGCTGGCGTTGAGAAGGCCGCTGAGGCCGCGCAGCAGGGGCAGGCGCCCGGCCAGTGCAGCCTCCGCTGAGGGCAGCCTGTTGCACTGATGTTCCCGATCGTCGACTACCACCGCTGCCCCTGTGTACCTGGTGCCATCCCTGATAAAACTGCTCCCCTCAGTGAACAGAGTGAGATCAGGGTCCCGCAAGGGAACGTCCATAAGATCTCGGCGAAGTCCATGCTGTTGGCTAAGCACCTCAGTGCAGTCATGCGGTTCGGCCTCTAGGTCCAGATCAGGCAGCAATGTTGCTGGGTTGAAGGCTGAGCTAGAAGCAAACACAGCTGGGGGCTGATCTAGTAATAAAGACTGGTAGTGGGTTAGCCGGGCATTGGAAATCCATTTATGAGGCGGGCTACGCAGGACTTCCTTGATGACATGGGAGGTAGTGATGGTCAGGGGCTGTCCCACAGTCAGTTTTATCAGAGTCTTTTGCTAGTTGAGCAGTGGCCGCAACAATTCTAAGGCACCTTAGCCATCCTGAGGCCACTGGGTCTAGCTGTTTAGACAGATAGGCCACCGGCCTTTTCCATGGGCCGAGTGTCTAAGTAAGGACTCCCTTGGCTATTCTTTTATTTTCTTCAATGTATAGTTGGAAGGGCTTTTCCAGGTTGGGTAATGCCAGTGCTAGTGCCTCCAGGAGCGACTTCTTTATAGTCTGGAAAACCTGCTCTGTTTCTTTAGTCCACATAAAATTCTTTTCCTTTCCTCGGGTCAGCTCGTATGGGGGGTGCATTATCTCTGCAAATCCTGAGATCCAGAGCTGGCAGAACCCAGCAGATCCCAGGAACTCCCTCACCTGCCACGGTGTACACGGGGTGGGAATCCCAAGGATAGTTTGTTTTCTTGCTTTGGATAGGGAGTGTTGTCCCCCCTTGAATTGGAAACTCAAGCAAGTCGCCTCCTGGACATAGACCTGTGTCTTTTTAGCGGAGACTCGATATCCCAATTTCTCCAAGAGAGTTAACAGGGACTTGGTATCCTTTAAACAAGTGTCTTCATCGGGTGCCCCGAGTAGTAAGTCATCTACATATTGTAGAAGGGAAATGTCAAGCCATTGATGCCTGTACTCACGTAAGTCCTAATGAAGGGCCTCAAAGATGGTGGGAGAGTTCTTGAACCCTTGTGGCAGGCAGTCTAGGTCAGCTGCCCGCTGGAGCCATCTTCTGGGTCCTGCCATTGGAAGGCGAAGAGCGGCTGACTCTGCGGGCTCAGGGATATACTGAAGAATGCATCCTTTAAATCCAGCACTGAATACACCCGGTGTTCTGGTGACAGAGAGCTCAGGAGAGTGTATGGGTTAGGACTGGTCTGGAATCCAGTCCTCCTGCCTTCCTCACCGGCAGGAGAGGAGTATTCCAGGGCGACTGGCAGGGCACCAGTATTCCATGTTTTCTGAGTCTTTGAATGTGGGCCCTGACCCCTCTCTTCACTTCTGGCACATGGGGTACTGTGGCACCTGAATTGGGCTGGCAGATGGTTTTAAAGTCACTATAACCAGTGGTTGGTGTTTGGCCAGCCCTGGGGAGTTGTTTTCAGCCCAAACCTGAGGAATCTCTTTGATCAATTGATTCACTGATATCACAGCAGGGGCCCCTGTCAGAACCATCATAAAATCTGTATTCTTCCTCTAAAAGGGCTATCACATTGACTTGGGGTGTCAGGTAAGCATGATCCCCAGCAAAGCGGATAGTCACCTGCATTTTTGATAACAAGTCTCTTGCAAGTAAAGAGTACGGGCATTCAGACATTACTATAAAGGAGAGGGAAACAGTCTTAGCTCCCAGATCGTTCATCAGTCCATGAGTAGGCATTAATCCCAGTAGCTCCTCGTGCTAGGGTTTTGGTTTCAGTTATGGGCCCTAGGGGTTCAGTTAGAACTGAGTTGCTAGTCCCGGTGTCAACCATGAATTCTACTGGCTGTCCCCCTATTTTTAAGGTTATCCTGAGCTCAGGGGCGGGGCTGGTGAGCCCTGACACCCTCAGGCCTCTAGGTTAAGAACCTTTGGAGGGGGCTTTCTTTAGGGGCACTCACCCTTCCAATGTCCAATTTCCTTGTAGTAGGCACACTGGTTTCTCTGCAGGGGAGGCTTTCCTGGCTTCCTCGTCTGATCTGGTTTCTTCTCCCAAGGGCACAGTGGCGCGTGGCCCTGGGCTTCTGCCAGGAGGATTCTGCTTACCTTTTTGGCTTGTTTGTCTTCTGGTAGTTCGTGGTTATTGAAGGTTTTCATAGCAATTTCCATCAGCTCAGATAGATTCTTTCCCTCGAATCCTTCTATTTTTTGTATTTTTCTTTTGATGTCAGGGGCTGACTGTCCCACGAAGGCTATGTTAATGGCCCGTTGACTTTCGGGAGACTCAGGGTCAATGGGAGTATATGTGCGGTATGTCTCCATCAGTTGTTCCAGAAAGGCTGCTGGGGATTCTGAGGGTTCCTGAATTACCTGTGTTACTCTAGACAAATTTGTGGGGTGCCTAGCGGCGGCCCGGAAACCCCCATAAGAATCTGGCGGTAGACAGTTAGGCGCTGCTTACCTGCAGTGGTGTTTGGGTCCCAATTTGGGTGGGTCAGGGGAAAAGCGTGGTTAATCTCATCTAAATCACGAGTAAAGTTTCCATCATCTCCTGGCAGCTGTTTTCTGGCTAGGGAAACAATCTTAGTCCTCTCCTCAGTGGTAAAGAGGGCTTGGAGAAGTTGCTGTATGTGGTTCCTAAGAGGGCTATCAAGGTAAAAGGAGTATAGACCAAGAAGGGGGTTCCACCCTCGGTCATGTGCCCTATAGCTCGCAAGGGGAAAATATGAGGGAGGCTTCTATAAGTGGTTGAAAAGATCGACCTGAGCGGGTATGGGCTGGGCTCTGGAGGTCAGAGGAAGGTGGTGCTGCAGAAGTGGCGGGGGTCGGGGGAGCAGTCGGGACTGGAGGGTCTGCAGGGACCCTGTGCAGGCCACGGAGACTGGCTTTGGCTCCCTCAGCCCTGGTGGCGGCAGGAGACTGAACTGTCAGGGTTGTAGGAGGTTGTTTAGGGGGAACATAGGGTTGCAGCCACACAGGTGGCTGCCTGAGGAGGTCTTGCCAAGCAACAATGTATGGCATTTGGTCAGGGTAACCCGGATCGCCAAAGACGACCTGAAAAACAGAATGGGTTTGTTTAATGTCTAGGGAATCCCATGTGTGGCCATCCAGTACCAAAGGCCGGCCATTCCAGATTACAAAGAGTGTGGAGTTTTCCTGACCGCACCTTGCCGAAGTCTCGGGCTCGTTTCTGGAAATCTGAAAGTGGTTAAGGAACAGGTCTTGGAGTGTTACAGAGTGAGAAGAAGATTGCCCCATGGCGGCAAAAGTAACAATCAGGACAAACAACACAATCAAACAGACAATGGAACAGACACAGACATGGCGGCAAAAGTAACAATCAGGACAAAGAACACAATGAAACAGACACAGACCGGTCACAGAAGAAACGAAACGAAAACCAGATGCGGGATTTACAGGCCATAGAACCAAAAAAGGAACCAGCAGTGCCCGCCCAGATGGAGAGCTGAGGTGTCCCCCAGCCTCTGACTCAGAGAGCAATTCTGCTTCCAGATTTTCTCTTAATGAGTCCCAGAACCAGAGCTCGAGCACAGACAGACAATATCCAGACTCACTGGTGAGGTCCAAACCAGATTGGCCGGCCGTGGAGGTCGCTCTTGAAATCCCGGGACAGCCCTCAAATGTTAGGTGGAAATATGGGGGGATAGGGTGGGGGGTCATCAAGAAGTAAGAGGTCCTGGGTTTCAGGGAAAACCAAAGGTTTGGGTTTTTGGTCAGTTGTCTCTCCTTTTGGGGGTGGACAGACCACCATGACATGCATCTGCTCTGGCATCCAGGGTTTTACCCAAGAGGGGGGGTTTCAAACCAGATCTTGCCATACAGTGATGTATGATTGCTGGTCTGGATGTCCTCTGGGTTCCTCCTGGAAAATAACTGATTTAATTTTCAGAATCAAAGAAAGATTGAAAGAGCCTTCGGGGGGCCATCCCACATTGAAGGTGGGCCACTCTGAGGCGCAAAAAGTTCTCCAGGGCTTCTTCCAAACCTTAATAGCTCTCTCCTTTACCTCAGTCCAATGGTCAAGTGTCAAAGTAAGGGGGGTAGTCACCGTCTGTCCCATCGTCAGCCACACACTCAATAAAACAAAGACAAAGCAAGACAAAAACAGAACAAGACTACGTCGCATTGAGTTTTATACAGGCACCGAAACGAGCCTATGGGAGACCGCTGCGATCCTAATGTTATTAAACAGGGTTCATTACCATTATGTTCATAAAATACCGAGGGGCTCACCAGGTGTCCCTGGTCCCCCATTCCTCCTGAGGCGTCCCCCAGGGCAGCAACCTGTATCTTTTCCCACACATCTGCAAGATACTGTTTCTGGTTCCTCTCAGAGTCAGAAACGGTCACCAAACCGAAAGTGTACACTTTAAACCTCAAACAGAAAGTACAACACACAGAGACAGAACACCAGTTAGGTTTTTTGTTCTTACCTCCAAGGTAGTCTTTGAGAGTGAGGGGTGGTCATCACATCCCGGACGAGCCCCCAAATGTTAGGTCCTGAGTGTGAACGCCACCCCGCATTCACTCACAAGAGACGGTTCTTGATGCAAACAGCAAGAGGTTTTTATTCCAGTGTGCTGGGGCTCAGTCCATACTCTTGTCAGAGTAGAGGGAATGAGCCCCGAACAAGAGAATTACAGAGTATATAAAGGCGGGGTCTTACATTCCTGGGGGAGTTGGGCTGGGGAAAGGTTCCGCATTGGGGAGGTTGATTTCGGCAATTCGTGGTTTGCATAAGCTCAGGGCTTGGGGCTAGGGCGGTTATTTCGGGTGCATTTTCTTCCTGTTACTCCCGAAACTAGCCTTTTGTGGTTAGGTAAGTTCCTGGAATGCTGAGGGGGTTGGTCCTATATTGTCCTGCTCTTTGGTATGGAGGATCTCACAGCAGCCATAGATGTATTTTTTTTAATTATGATTGAATGAAAATGTACATTCCTATATAAATTTGCATGCTCATCTATATGCAGCTCCCACTACTCTCCCTGTCTGGTGACAGCACCCTTTTCCTCTCTGCTCCACACATGTCTTAGCCTCCCAACAGTCTCCTATCCCCTCCTCTCCACCCACTCCCCTTCTTCTAGTCAGCAGGATGAAACCCTATAGCTGCATAGAACCATAAAGTGCCCAGAAAATACGGTCACTCTACATTGCCATGTCCAATCCATTGCTGTCCAAAGAGTTGACCTCCATTACGATTTATGAACAGGGACAGCATCAGGGCCAGGGGCTATGCTCCCAAGGGAACCCCAAAGCCTCTGGACCATCAACTCAAATCTTTTAGTGGAGATCTCAGGGTGCACCCTTATTTATTCTTATGTTGCCAGTGAGACTCCACTTTGTGAGCTCCACTGCAGTTATCACTGGTGGTGGCCGGGCATCATCCGATTCTTCTGGTCACGAGTCGATGCAGACACCCACTCACATAGGTCTCTCTGTCTTCCGGGTTCTCTTTCCCCCATGTTGTTATGGACCCTGGTGATCATCCATTCCTGCTGAGTTGGGACAATTTGCTGTACCCTCAGATGGCAGCTTAGCAGCTTTTAAGACCCCAGATGCCACTCATTAATGTGGGGTACAGAGAGACCTCATTAGCAAAAAGCTAGTTGTGCCAATAGGCCTCAATTTCCCCCGAGAGCATGGTTCCTGGGCCCCCACCCCAGCTACTCTATCCTTGAAATATTGGGTTAAGATGGGAGGAGTACTCAAGTTGTGTTGAAATCCAGTTAATATTGATCTTCTTACTAATGTGTGCTGTCACCAATTTCACCCAACCAAATTTCTAACAACTATCTAATCGAAACCCTCCCCCTTTGCACTCCCCCCACCACCCTTGTGGCCGTCAAAGAGTCTTCTTCTATGCATGAGTCTGATTTTAAATTCTTATCATAGGGGTCTCATACAATATTTGTCCTTTTGTCACTGACTGCTTTCACTCAACATGATGTCCTCCAGTTTAAACCAGGTTATGAGATGTTTCCTAAAATCATCATTGTTCTTTATCATTGCATAGGGTTCCACTGAGTATATATACCATAGTTTACCTATCCATTCCTCTATTGTTGGGCATCTGGGTTGATTCCACCTTTTGGCTATTGTGGACTGTGCTGGGTAGACATTCCTGTGCATGTATCAGTTGGTGTGAATGGCCTTGATTCTGTAGGATATATTCCAAGCAGTGGGATTACTGGTGTTGAAATGAGGAAGGGCACGGTAAAAATTCGAGGTATTAAAGAAAGCCCCAGGAAACAACTTAATAGCAGAAAATACCATAGAATAATCTCACTTTTGTCTTACAAAACACTGTCACAAGATAAGCCTGGGGGCAACCTTGCAAGTGACAGCCTGCAAGTGACCCCTAGACCTTGACCACATTTTACAACTAATAGGAGTTAACCGATCAATGTAAAGGTCAGTTCCCCCTCCCTGCTTTGCAATCTCACGACTTAAATACTGGGCGCTGAGGAAACTCGTCGTCGCCCCCTGCTCTGTGTAGCTTGGAGTGCATCCCTGGTGCACCAGTATTTTTCCTATGGGGCATATTTTTTAATAAAATTTAACCTTTAAAGTAACAGTGTCGCATCTTGAAAATCACGGACCCTAACACTGGGTCAAATGGTATATCTATATCCAGTTTTTTAAGGGAGTGCCAGATTGCTTTCCAAAGAGGTTGCACCGTTTTGCAATCCCACCAACAGTGTAGGAGAGTTTCAATTTCTCCACAGCCTCTCCAGCATTTGTTGTTTTGAGGTTTTTGTATCATGGCCAACCTTGTTGTGGTAAGATAGTATCTCATTGTAGTTTTGATTTGAACTTCTTTAATAGCTAATGATCATGAGCGTGTCCCCAAGTGTTTTTTGACTGCCTGGATCTCCTCTGTATGTTTATTTATAGAGTATAAATACCAGCATTACTGAGCTGGTATGTATTTATCTTATCTTATAAAACACATACCCGAAAGAAAATTTGTAAATGGACCATGAGTGGACTCAAAACTTCTCGTCTTTTCTTTGCCTCCATCCTGCCCCGCCCAGAGCTTGTGCTTCTATCCAAAGAGGGCTGTGGGCTCTGTAACTACCCTTCTTAGGAACCTCTTGCAGTCAAGTTGATTCCAACTCATAGCAACCCTGTAGGAAAGAAACTGCCTCTGTAGGATTTCCAAGGACTGGTTGGTACATTCAAACTGCTGACCTTCCGGTCAGAAGATGTAACTGTTGACCACTGCACCACCAGGACTGGGTTACACCCTCCACAGTCTCCAGATGAAGTAGAGGAGTGCACAGCAGGTTATTTGTATTTTATTTAACACTTAACCCAAATGCCATGTAGTCTTCTGAACCCTTCACAAGCATTAACACATTTAATCCTCCACAAGCTGAGTTTCTACATCGATTTTCTTTCAAAGAGGGGAAACAGAGTGGTTAAGTAATTTGTTCAAGCTTGCACAGCTGGGAAGGAATAGGGCCAGGATTGGAACCAGGCCAGTCTTGCTCCAGAACCCATGTTGTCACCTATCACATCTTGTATGGCGTCAGTACAGATTTCTGGAAAGGATGTATCCACAGAAACCAGGTCTATCCTGGTGAAAGCAAGCGAATTCCAGAGTCCCAGCTTCCGCACGAGGGCTTCCTATAAGAGACACTCTAACAACAATATAGTTATCACCCCTACTTGCAGATTTGGGGGAAACCCTTGTGCATAGTGGTTAAAGTGCTGTATCAGCTAACCAAAAGGTCGCAGTTTGAATCTGCCAGGTGCTCCTTGGAAACTCTATGGGGCAGTTCTGCTCTGTCTTATAGGGTTGCTGTGAGTTTGAATTGATTGGATGGCCTTGGATTTTCTTGGTTTCACAGATGCAGAAACTGAGGTTAAAGAGGTGAAATAAGTGGTAGAGCTGGGACTCTATACCAGGTCTGTCAGACTCCTAAGCCGGTGATCTTCACTGCCACTTTGACCCACTGCAAGAGAGCTGTCATAGTTTGAATGGTGTCCCCCTAAAATATGGATAACAATTTGGCTGGGCTGTGACTCCAGGTATTGTGTGATGGTCCATCCTTTGTCATATACTGTGATTTTCTTGTGTGTTGTAAACCGTGCCTCTGTGATGTTAATGAGGTGGGTGGGCAGTTGTGTTGATGAGGTGGGGCTCAATTTACAATTTACGGGATTGGGTTATGCCTTGGGCCCATTTCTTTTGGGATATAAAAGAGAGGCAGGAGCAGAGGGACAGGCGGATCTCATACCAGCAAGAAAGCAGTGCCAGAGCTGAGTGAGTCCTTTGGACTTGGGGATCTCCTGCATAGAAAATCTCTCAGTTCAGGTGAAGAGTGAGAGAATAAACTTCTGTTTGTTCAAGCCATTCAGCTGTGGTACTTTTGTTATAGCAGCAGTACATGACTGAGCCCTGCTGTGTGAAGAGCACTGGATGGGAGACTTTAGTTCTAGCCATGACTTTGCCACAGGTGCAATGTGGAGGTGGTTGAGAAAGGGTTAGTAATTGAAAAATATTGATTCACGACATTTGCCTGACCTCTCAGACTGACTAGAAAAATTACAGTGAGAATATGAGGTTTTTTTTCCAGATCTTGCCCAGGGGACTGAGCCGGGTAACATCACCCACCTTGCCTAGGGACCCGAGAAAGCTACCGAGTCCAAAGAATATCACAGTTCCTCTAACAATCTCATGTGGCTCTGGTTCACCTTGTGACCCAACCTAATGACTCCTCTGGTTTGATCCCGGGTGACACTGTCGAGGTCGTGTAACTGATTAGACCCCAAGTGACCTGATTCAGGTTCCAGAAATCAAGCTAGCAAGTTCTATCTCCTGACAGGTAGCAAACTGGCCTCACCCAAAGCACATGTGGATGCATCCTTTTTGGTAGCAAATGATGGAAAAGTTTATTAAGAGAAACTATGTTTCAAAGAAGGAACAGGTTAGTCTCCATGAGTGGAAAAAGACCCAGCAGAGATTTTTGGGGGTGCTTTTTATTGGCAAATGCAGTGGGTGATGTCATAGATGGGAGGGGGCAGGTAGTAGACCGGGTATTTATCTGGTGTGAGGCTCCTGTGGCCACTTCACAACTGCCAGCAGGAATTGTTTTATCTGCATCACAGCAGCCAGGAAGAACTTTGATTTGCATCGCAAACCACCAGGGAGAACTGTGGCAGTGCGGCAGGTCAGGTTCCCTTGGTAACCTTATCAGCAGTGTGTGTGTTCTGTAGTGTAAACCACGACCTTTGTTATCCCTAGAAAAGGTTACCGTTCTAGAGTAGGATAAGCTGGTATGTGGCAGCTAACCCTAGCTAACCTTGTCAACATTACCCACCTTATGACTCCAGACTGCCCAGGGACAGACCACCATCCAGATAACATCACAGTTCCTCTAACAACCTCCCCACCACTGCTCACCTTGTGACCCAACCTAACAATCCCTGACCCCTTGGGCTTGAGATGAGACCTTAAAGATACTGCCCAGGGGACATCACACACCTTATGACTCCACACCACCCAGGTACCTGAGAAAGCTACAACTCTCTCTTCCCCCGACTCCGCTTCCCCCACAGTCAGACACCTGAATAACACGCCCTTTTCTTTGATAACCCTTCCTCCTTCCTATAAAAACAGCCGGCTTGAGTTGAGATGTTAAGATGGTTTTTAGGGTGCAAACCTGCCTTCTCAGATCATAGGCCATCTGAATGAAGCACAGTCCTTCCTAGTCTTCTCCGTCTGGCTTTGAGGTGACTGGCAGTGTGAGGCTGTAACTGGGTTTTCTGGTTACAGTTGAACTCAGTGGTCCACAAGTTCGCTTCCAGACTTCCAGCCTTTCAGCTCTGATATTGCAGGATAGGGACTGGAGTGGTGGAGGCTGGAGTTACCATGAAGCACATTTGGAATTGGGAGGCCAGGAGGACTTTTTGGAGGAGGTGACATTTCAGATTGACTCTAAGACATGAACATCAACAGTTAGGATATGTTGCAAACAGTGGGTGTTCAATAAATGTCCAAGGGAGGGGAAAAAAGAAAGAGTCCGTTACAAGTCCTGGCCTGGCAGGCACCAGGCTTCCTGGCCATTGGTATTCCCAAGCAGCCAGACCAAGTGGAGCCTCTGTGGAGATAGGGTCTCACATTATTCTGAGGCCTTTCAATTATACTCTGATTGTACCTATTAACTAACCAAGACAGTATTTTCTTCTTTGCTGGCTGCTGGCAGCCCTTTGGTGTGCCCGTTCCTGGCTCAGGAGAGGTCATTGACTTCGCCAAGAGGTCATTGACTTCACCAAGAGGTCATTGACTTCGCCAGGGCAGGCCTAGGCCCTGAGAAGCCTCCAAGAGGCTCATCCAACCGGTGGGAGCCCATCCTCTGAGGTAGCTGTTCAATCCCGGGCCAGAGTCTCTTGCTGTGTCTGGCTGGTACCCACCGACCCTCCTGGACTGCAAAAACTGCCTGCTAGGTTACGTAACCCAGACCCTCACAGCACAGGGAAAGCAGGGTAACAGGACCCAGGGCCACAGCATCCTTGATGTCTGTGGTTTGAGCACCTCCAGAGACAGGAGGCTTGTGGTCTGTGTTGCCTTTCAGGGTCACAGAACAGGGCTGAGTTCACTGCTTCAGAAAGCAGTGCAGGGGTCATGCCACGGAGCTGCTAAAAACCCTGGATTAGAAGGCAGACAGACTTGGGTTCAAGGACTTCCTTAGCTCCCCAATTTGTAAAATGTGGAGAAAAATTGCATGTACCTCAGAGGACACTGTGAGAATTAAATAGCACAATATATGCAAACCACTTAGAAAGGTAACCTGCACGAAGTAAGCTGTCACTGCTACTTCTGCTACCACGAGTGTCACTATCACTCAGATTTGACCGCTTGTGAGCTTTCTGTTAATATCTCTGACCCTCAGACTCTTCCGAAAAAAATTGAAATGATCTCTCTACTTATCTCACCGGCTCGTGAGGATTAAAGGTACTGAGATCTGTACGTGTGAAGAGGTGCTCAGTGTCTGGCATGTAACTGGTGCTGGGTTCTGGAGTGTGACCCTGGGATCTGGGGTCTGACCTTGGGATCTGGGGTCTGACTCTGGGGTCTGGGACCACAGGAGCTGGTTCAAGTCTCCATAGCTGTGGCTGTGTAACCCTGAGCGACCACTTCAAAAAAAATCCAAACCTGCTGCCATTAAGTTGATTCTAGCTGGTGGCAACCGTATAGTACAGAGTAGAACTGCCCCATAGGGTTTTCAAGGAACACTTAGTGGATCTGAACTGCCAACTTTTTGGTTCGCACCCAGGCTGGTTTAACCACTTTGTGTCACCAGGGCTCCAGGCAGCCACTTACTCCTTCAGAATCCTTGCTTCCTCAAGATCTGGGACACAGCTGGTGCTTCACAAATGCAGCTCCTTTCTGGGCCATCTCAGAAGTGTCACTGACTTTGCATCTCAGCTCTTGAGTTCTCACATATAGCTCTCGACCCCCCAGGAGAGCTCAAGACATCACTGAGCCTGCAGAGATGTCACTTGACCCACAGAGGCCTCAACGGGGTACGGACCTGCCTATGTCTTTTCCAGAAAGCCCACAGATTCAGAACTAGCCTGAAGGTGCATTTCAATCAGAGTTCAACAAGGTCAGAGGTCAAATGGCACACAAGAAGGCCTGTATGAGCCTAGGGAGGCCGCGCCTGGCCCCTTCCCGAGTCTCAGCGCCCCCATCTGAGTGGAAGGCATTTGTCTCCGAACGCCACCCTGGTTTCTCCTCGTTGTGTGACCCAGCAGTAGTCACCACCAAATGCTTCCAAGCACGTATCAAGTTCTTTCAACACTGGCTTCTGGCTCTGACTTCTCTCCAAGCCACAAAGCTGGGGTTTGTCCCTCCTCCCCCAGGACTCAGAGAAGAGGTGGCCCTTCCCAAAGCACACAGCTAACAAGCGGAGCTGGAATTCTGACCATGCCTCCAATGTCCACCTGCCCCGAAGTCGCTTCTATTCCGCCAGACTCTGAGCTCACCTCTAGCTCTGTCCCGGGGACTAATGAAGATATTTAACAGCAGACAGGGCACAGAAAGCAACGGAGCAGGTGACAGCTGCAAACAGCTGACAGAGCCGCATCAGGGTGCCGCGGCTACGCGCCCGCCCGCGTGCAGCATTTCCAACCTTACACCGCCGCTCTCTGCAGCAGCGTCCACTCCTCTCCTAGGTCCTGTGCTCTCTGATCTCCGGGCCCAGGTCACTCATTTGCGTCACTCCACCACTGCTCCTAAGAAGGACATATACCAGTTGCTATTGAGTTGACTGTGACTCACCGTGACTCCACGTGTGTCAGAGTGGAACTTCTCCCCATAGGGCTCTCACGAGCTGATTTTCAGAGTGTAGATCACCAGCCCTTTCTTCTCAGGTGCTTCTGTCGTGTCAGGTTCTATTTAGTTGGTTCTGACTCACAGCAACTGTGTGCACAACAGGGTGAAACACCCTGCAGTCCTGAGCCATCCTCACAACTGTGGTCATGCTTGGACGCATTGTTGCAGTCACGTGTCAGCCCACGTAGCTGAGAGTCTTCCTTTCGGTAACTCTGACCCCATACCGTACTCACCAAGCATGATGTTGTTCTCCAGGGACTGGTCCCCAAGGTGTTCGCACTTGCTGCATGCACGGTGCCTTTGGGTGGACTCAAATCGCCAACTTTTTGGTTAATAGCTGAGTGTGCCAGCCATCTACATGATCCAAGAGCTCCCTAAAACCCACTTGTGGTTGAGTCAATTCCAGATCCTCGCACCCCATTCGTCACACATTTGTTCGGTCAAAAGACAGATGTACACACTAGGGTCTTTAGGGGCTAGAATCAACTTAGTGGCAATGGGTTTATAAACCAGTGACTGGAAGACGCTGTGTTTGGTAACAGTCCCTGCCCCTTGGAGAGCTGACTTCGTGGTGAGAGAATGTTATAGGTTGAATTGTGTCCCCCTAAAATGTGTGTTGGAATTTTAACTGTGGTTGTAATCCCATTTGGCAAGGAGTTTCTCTTTGTTACGTTAAAAGAGGCCACATCCTGCAGGGCGCTGTTAAGCCAATCACTTTTGACATATAAAAGAGCAGATTTGCCACAAAAGCAAGCAACTGCAGATGGGAGGAGTAAATGCTGCACCCTATGAGGATCACCAAGGGACCCAGACAGGAGGAGGACCTTTCCCCAGGGCCAGCAGAAAGAGAAAGCCTTTCCCTACAGCTGGTGCCCTGAGTTTGGACTTCCAGCCTCCTAGTTGTGAGAGGATAAAATTTTGTTTATTGAAGGCACTCATTTTCACTGTTAACGTCATAACAGCACCGCGAAGCTAAAACAGGGACAGGTACACAAGACTGTCACAGATGGTACCAGAGCCACAGGTGAGGTCCCCAGCTACTGAAAGGGCGAGTGACTGGAGATGGAGAGTTTGCTGTGTAGATAGCGTGGCGACCTCGCTGAGGAAGTGGCACTTAAGCCGTATGCAGAGGTTAAGAAGGAAGCCACCGTGGGACCATCAGAAGGAAGGGCCAGCAGGCAGAGCAAGGGGTGGGGTGTGTGTGACAAAGATGCAATGATAGGCTCTTGGTCAACAGTTTGGACTTTGTGTGGGGACAGAAGAGATGGAACGAAGTATTCAGATAAGGGAGAGGCGTCACTGGATTTACAGCTGGGAGAAATTCATCTGGCTTCTGAAGGTAGAACAGTTGCAGGGGACATGAGAGGAAAAAGAGGCAAATGAGGGAGTGATTTCCTTCAGTCACCTGAATGAGTAAGATTTGTCTTCACAGCAGAACAGAGCAACATCTCGTTACCTTTGTTCTGCTGAGACAACAGGCTTTTGGAATAACCAAGCTTTCTGAATAACCAAGCAGAAGGAAGAATGATGCACTCATGCCAGCAAGAAGGGATAGTTTATAGGGGTTCCAAGTAAACCTCAGTGCGTAAGGTCCAGCAATTTCCAATAGCTATAAAGTGAGATAGATTTTAATTAAATGAATCTATTAAAATAGTGTGGGCTCGGCTCACAAATGTACTAGGCCCATGTGATCTTTTAAGCAAACCTGAAATTGTTGCTGACATTTCAAAACCAGATTCTATACAAAAGTCTGTATCTCTGACTTCTCTGGACAGCTCCAGAGCTTTGGCCGAAGGATCAGCTGGCTGTACAGACACACACAATCCCGCATTCCCTCCCAAGCCAAGTCGGAGGCTGGCGCTGAGGCCACCTCCTTTGGACAGGGCACCAGTTTGTCACAGTCCCCACCACACCTGACTGTTCCCCTCACCCAGTAACTGGTTACTTTCATGGACCCCAAGCATTCAAGTTTGTGATTTCCATTTCTGTTTTCAAATATTTAAAAGCAGTCATTCCAAGATGTGGTGAGAATGGGGAGCAAATGGGATTGTTGTCATCTGCTGTGGCAGTGTAAACTGAGATGGTCTCTTGGGAAGTCTTCCAATAATTTCTAGTAAATCAGTCTCACAGACTGAAAACAAGAACTTCCTATGACCCAGCAATTCCTGTCCTAGGTTTATACCCTGGAAGAACTCATAGGCATAAAACAAGTATAAGCATTATTTTCCCTAAACTAGAAATAATCCAAGTGCTCATGAACAGCTGAATGATAAATAAATTGACACGTATCCACATTGAAATACTATATAGCAACCAAAAGGAGGAGAAGAAAACAGATGATTCCATTTCAGGAGTGTCAGCCAAGCATAGATGGTACAATTATAAGGAAAATCAAGCGAATAATGAACACCGAATTCCAGCTAGTGATTGCCTACGTGGGAGGGAGGAGGAGGCAAATATTCTAGGAAATAAGAAACATTTATTTCTTAAACTGCATGGTACAAATGCAGTTTGGTAATCTTATTTAAACTGTCAGTAATACTATTTCAGAATTTTACAAAATTGTAAGATATATCTGATAGACAAAGAACCCTGGTGGCATAGGGCTTCTGCTCTTAGCCACTAATGTAGAAGTCGGGAGTTTGAGCCCACCAGCTGCTCCATGGCAGAAAGATGTGGCCACCTGCTTCTGTAAAGACTATAGACTTGGAAACCCTATGGGGTTTGTAATCTGTCCTGTAGGGGCCTATGAGTTGGAATCTGCTTGACAGTAATGGGTTTGGTTTTGGTATTTTTATTTGACTGAAGACAAATATGATCAGTTAGTCGGATAGATAGGCAGGCATGCAGGCAGGTAGGTAGGCAGGTCTGCAGAGATGATTCTGATTCGTGGTGACCTCACGTCTAACAGAATGAGATGTTGCCAGGTCCTGCATCATCTTCACGGTTGCCAGCATGTTCCAATCCATGATGATGGCCTTGAGCCAGCCCCTCTCACCGAGGTCTCCTCACTCTGGCTGGTCCTCTGTGTCACCAAATATGATGCCCTCTTCCAGCAATCGATCCCACCTGACAATGTATCCAAAGCAAGCAAGCTGGACAACACTGTGTTGCAATCCATGAGGTTTTCATTGGTTAATTTTCTGAAGTCTGTTGCCTGCCAGGATTTTCTGCCTAGTCTGTTTTAGTCTAGAAATGCCACTGAGACCTGTCCACTATGGTGACCCTGCTAGCTATTGAAATAGCTTCCAGCATCGCAGCAACACAGAAGGTGCTATGGGACAACAAACTGACAGATGGGTGGTGGACAGATTTAATTAGGGTACACAATAAGTGGCACACATCTTAAGTGTTCATTTCAATGTGTTTTGATGTTTGTGTTCACTCTTGCAATTATCAGCAGGACAAAAAGTAGTAGATTTCCAGCACTTGGGAAAGTTCCTTTGTACCCTTTCTCAGTCACTGTCTGTGCTGAGTTTTCCTCCGCCTGTCTCTCTGATTTCCCCACCACAGGTCAGCTTTGCCTGTCCCAGTACCTGGATGTACTTTTAATTTGCATTTTCTTGGTGTTGAGCACCATTTCATGCACATATTGGCCATTAGGATATCTTCTTTTGTGCATAAATGGGTTTGGGCTGGAAGGACTCTTTGGTTTCCGGCTTCTTTCCTTCTGAGTACTCTTTTGGAGAGTCATCCACTTCGTTGTATGTGTCAGTAGCTTGTTACATTTTATTGCTGTGTCAGAATGGACTTGACAGAAGCAGGCTTAATACTCCATTGTGTGGATGTTCAACAGTTTGTTTATCCTTTTTCCAGGTGATAGGCATTTTGGGTTGTTTCCAGTGTTCGCTTTAATACTAAGAAAGCTGCTATGAACATTTACAGACAAGTCTTTGTATAGACATATGTTTTCATCTTTCTTGAGTAAACACCTGGGAGTGGAACAGCTGAGTCATATGGTAACAACAATAACAACAAAAACTCAAACCCATTGACATCCAGTCATTGTGACTCAGAGCAACGCTACAGTAGAGAGTGGAACTGTCTCATAGTGTTTCCAAGGAGCAGCTGGTGGATTTGAACTGCTGACCTCTTGGTTAGCAGCCAAGCTCTTAACCACCTTGAACCTTAAAGAGGCCCCTAACCCAAGCTCCTAGCCATGTGGTAGGTGTACCTTTAGTTTTAAGATTAAATAAAAGGATTAACAGGAAACTCCCCAAGTTTTTTCCAAAGTATTTGTACCGTTTTATATTCCTTCAGCAGTGAGTGAGTTCCAGTTGCTCCACATCCTTGTCAACAGTTGGTGTTACAAGTTTTTAAAATTCTTAGCCATTCTTATAGCGGTAAAATGGTATTGGGGTGCACTTTTAACTTGTATTTTCTTAGTGTTCACCATTTCATGTGTGTATTGGCCATTACGATATCTTCTTTTGTTAGTGTCTGTCCAAGTCCTTGGATACCATTTTTGCCATTGGATTGTTTATCTTGTTATCGTTGCTTTTCAGTTCTTCATAGGTTCTAAAGATGCATCCATTATCTAGAAATGAATCCATATATACATTATGAATATTTTTTCCCTGTCTCTGGCTTGCCTATTTTCTTAATGGTACCTTTTAATGAGCAGAAATTTTGGATTTGGATAAAGTTCCAATTTATCAATATTTTTTTCTTTTCAGATTAGTTTTTTTTGCATCTTGTCCAAGAAATGATTGCATCTCTGATATTATGAAAGATATTCTTTTATGCTTCCTCTGAAATTTTATGATTCTGCTTTTTACATTTAGGTCTATTGTCCATTTCAAATTAATTTTTGCAAATGGTGAGAAAGAGTGAAGGTTCTTTTTTAAAACCAATTTATAAAAAGTACTTTCCCCATTGATTTGACTTGGTGCCTTGCTTTATTATTTTAAAATTTTTCTTTAGACTGTTAAAGCCCTCATTTGTGTATCTACCTCACATTAAAAGGGCGCCTCAACCTCAGAGCCTTCTCTGTGCAGGTGTTCTCAGTGCTGGGGCCACTGCAGTGATGTCATAGTCCCTCACTGTCCCTGTGGAGCTGAAAGGCCAGTGATGAGACTGAAGTGTTCGCCTGAGATGGATATGGCTTCTTTAATTTCAAGACACCCAGTCAGAGGAGCAATGGATTGAATTGACTGAAACTAGTTGTCTGAACATAAACTGGGGAAGCATGTTAACGTAAGTAAGATCTGAAGGCCTTAGTTGGCCACAAGTTCAACCCAAGTCAACAAGCTAAGGTACCTTAGGCTCCCTTCGGCTGCCTCCATGGATTATACATACTTTGTACTGTGTTCAGAGGTGAGCAAAGGGTCCTTTCTCCTCTGAGGGTCTCAGACCCCCTTCCTAGTCTTGTTTGGAGGTCTTTGGCTCATCTCTGGGAGAGTGATGGAGCATTCAGGGAAAATCTGGAGAGGATACAAAGATGGATAAGGCTTGGGGGTTATCACTTGTGAGGGGTAAGAGAAGGATGGGCCTCAGGTTCAAAGGGCAGAGTCAGGACATGCTGGTAGCACAGAGAGACACAGGGATGCAGACCTTAGCACTCCAGGGTTGGACAGGCTGATAAACAAACAAACAAACAAACCAACAAACCCACTGCTGTCAAGTCGGACCTGACTCATAGTGACCCTAGAGGTCAGAGGAGAACTGCCCCATAGAGTTTCCAAGGAATTCCTGGAAGATTTGGACTGCCGACCTTTTGGTTAGCAAGCACAGCACGTAACCCACTATGCCACCAGGCTTTCCAGACTGGTCGTTAGATGTGTAAAATTCACAGGAGCCTTCTCTGAACCTCACCAAGGCCCTTCCCCAAGGCACACATATTTCCATACAAGGCTCCTTCAACACTAAAGGACACTTTGTCCTTGAGTTCTGTGACCACTGGTTGAAGCACTGAGACGGTGCCCAGCCCCCTCAGGCTATTTGCTGGAAGGACTCGCGTTCCCCTTCAGCTCTGCCCTGAGCAGGAGGGCCCAAGGAAGCTCTGTGGAATATGCCACCAGCCCCCTGGATATGCCTGGAATTTCACGGAGACATTCTGCAGTCACTAAACTTAGCACCAAGGCCTGTGGCCTCTGGGAGGGCCAGGCATGCCAGTGGCTGAGAAGGAATCACTGAGTGAGTTGGCAGGGGAAAAAGTATGATGAGCTGAGCTCTGGGAACACCATCTTACCCGAGATGGGGACAGCCCTGGGATCCCAGGGCCCCCAGGTATCTGCCCTGTCATGTTCTCTTCGTCCCAGAGATGAAGCTTACTGCAGACTAGGGCCCGTGCTCTTCTGGGCCATCTGTTTCAGAATCATTTATTCCACGAAAATTTACTGAGGGTTCCTAGGTGCCAGGCACTATGCTATATGCTGAAGATTTTGGGGAGATTTTACAGAAATATTCCTTGTCCCCGTGAGTTTAGAGTCTCCTAAGAGAAAAAGACAAGTTCAGACAAGGGAACAATGGAAGCCAGGGAGCAGAGTCCTCAGACCTGGAAAATCAAGGTGGTGGTGGTGGGGTCCTCGAAGGAGGCAGTATCTAAATGGAGACCTGGATGCTGAAAGAAAACTCAGCTGGTAGAGGGGCTGGAGCAGATAGCCGGGCCTGGCTGTGACAGATTCTGGCATACCAAAGGCAGCTCTCTGGTACCCAGCCTGACTGCTTCCCAGGATGTCACGCTAACTTTTCATCACTTCCCTGCAGATTATGTCATCTTGGAGAAAGAGGTCACTCTTTGCAGTTGAGCAGATCTGGTATGGAGTCCCAGCTTTCCCTTCTGGCATGTGACTCTGGACAGGCCAGTTCATCTCTTGAAGCCTCACTTTCCTCTTTGGTAAAGTGGGATGATAACATGCCTGGTTCCCTAGGGCTGTGGTGAATCCAGGTAAAGGTGCTGGTCACAGTACTTGCACTTTGTAGATCATCTTTGACTTATGGAGCTATTCGGATTGTGCTGGTGGCTTTTATCCCCACTTAGTAAGCTCCCTGAGGCCGAAAGAGCCTCTCTCCTGAGCCTGGCCCAGGGGCTGGCCCAGCCAGATGCATGTCTGAGGGTGCAAGAAGCCTACACACGTGTCCCATCTGTGTGGGGAGCGTTGGCGCTTGCTGTCCACCTTCTCAGCCCTGCCCAGCTCCCCAGGGGACAAAAAGAAGGTCAGCCTCTCTTCAGTGGCCAGCAGCTGTTATAGTAGAACCCAAGTGCTGACCTTGGTTTCTCTCCCTGATATGGACAGGGACAGATGGACAGGGACAGCTTTCTGCTGCCCTTACTCCAGGGACTGCATGTACCACTGACCCACCTCTGCCAGCCAGTCCCATGAACTTATGCAGAAGAGGCAGGGGTCTGGGAGACCCCTTCCCTGTTCAGTCTGCCTGCTCCCGGAGACCCTTCAGGCTGATGGGGAGGAGCAGGCCGGATGCTGGACCTCACCCAGCACCCCACCTCCTCCTGGGCTGCTGGCCTCGGGAAACCCTGATCTTGATTTGTCATTCCTTCCCTCGGGGCTGTTAACTTTTTATTTTTAGGATTTATTGAGCACCTCCTGTGTGCGGCAGCATTATCTTCCTGAGTCCTTCGCTTACCCCAACCACGGGAGGTCAGGATTACTCCCTCAGCAGCCAGATGGGGATCACGGCAGCTGCAGCACAGAGCAGCGAGGTGGCTGCCCTAAGGCCACCCAGCCACAGAGCCACAGAGGGGACGCAGAAGCCCATGGGCTAACTTAAAGCCATGTTACAGACCATGGTAGGAAAAGGTCACCCAGAGAGTAGGGACAAAGCCCAGAGTTGAACCCAAGGCTACGAATAGAGTCCCAAGGGCTGTGGCAAGACAGAGCCATGTGCCCTCAGGGTCTAGTGGCAGAAATGGACCAGATCTTGGACTTGGGGAAAGCAAGTTCAAACTTTGGCCCCGCTGCTGGCATGGCACCGATGTACTGCCAATGGCTAATAAACATGGTGGAATGAATGAAGGCCAGAAGAGACGACTGGAAACTGCCTGGTCAGTGATCTGGGTGGCTGGAAAGAACACTGACCAGCTAGGGGGCCCAGAGCCTCTCTTACTCTCACAAATAAACCCTCCTCCTCCCACAACTACTGTAAACTAGGCTGTGTTCAAAGGCCACCCCATCCACTCGCCCACCTACCTGGGTCCGTGGTTGATGGGTCTGGGGTTGGTCCCAGCTGGACCAATCACATTGCCTATCCTCCCTTGGTCATAGCTGATTGGTCCAGGTGTAGCAATCCAAATTGGAGCCATTAGTTCAATCTCAGTAATGCCTGGGGTTTTTTTAGCTTGGAACTCAGAAGATTGAGTTTAGCTTTAAGAAGAGAAACTTGAGAAGCCAGGGGCAGCTCTCTATCTCTGTGGCTGCAGTGGAAGTTTCAGCAATTGACTCCATCAGGAAAGCATTCCCCTGCAAGTAACAACAAATCTTACTACCAATGACTTAAACAAACAAATCATAGACTCGTGTTTTTCTCTTTGATAAGGGGTACGGTAGGCTTTGGTCCAGTTGCTCAGTGAAGTCAGAGCCAAAATTTATGATTTCCTTGCCTTTCTTTATGTTTGTAAAAACAGCTGCTCCATTCCAGCCATCACATCTGCATTCAAGGCATGATGAAAGAAAGGGAGAAGGGACAAGTCAGTCTGTGTTTGATCCCTTTTCTCAAGAAAGCACAGACCTTCCCAGAACCCCAGTGGATGTCCGCTTTCATCTCATAGACCAAGAGCTTGTCACATGGCTTTTTAGCAGGATTTAGCCGAGCACATTACTGAACAAAACAAACTCATTACCATCAAGTTGATTTCAACTGTAATGACCCTATAGGACAGAGTAGAATTGCCCCATACAATTTCCAAGCAACGTTTGGTGGATTCGAACTGCTGTCCTTTTGGTTAGTGACTATAGCTCTTGAACCACTACACCACCAGGGTTTCCTGAACAAGAACGGGGCCTTTTGAAGTAAGAAGACACACTTGGTGGGCACCAGTCACCTCTGCCTCAAGAAGCAGAGATGAGAGATGGAGAGAAGGTTGTGACGGCATCTGTGCGTCTGGTTCTAGGCTTTTGTGCAACTCTCTGTTGGATTCTGTGGTGCCTTAATCTCTTCTTTGGGGCTAAGCTGGTTCAAACAGATTTGCAAACTAACCCAGGGGCTGCTCTGAATGCCAGGCCCACAGCTTTCTTCTGAGGAGAGTGACTGCTGAGGGAATCTGTGTCCTTCAGGGGTTATAACTTGGATCATGTGACCCAGTTACCATGCCAGCAGTGGTTGGACCCATAATCTAGGCCCCACATTCTGGCACAGCCACAATCCCCTCTGGAGGGAAATGGAAGCTGGTAGCCCTAACCTAGGGTGTGTCAGTGTATTGGGTGGCAAAGAGCAGCCATTGCTCAGGCTGGAGTGAGGACCAAGGGGGAGTGAGGGAGCAATCTATAAGGAAACCCAGGATACTGGGCCACACTCAGCCCTGAAGCTGCAATGGCTAGTAATTGTAAACTATTGATTAAAAATCCTTGTCTGATCTCTCAGACTGACTACAACCAACCTAGAGGCTGTAAGGCTTTTTATCTCAGATCCTGCTCAGGAGACTGAGCCAGATAACATCATCCACCTGGTTGCCGGGAGCCAGCCCCGGCATCTTTTCAGGGTCCCACACCGAGGGAGGGAAGGCGTCCGCGGGAAAAGGAACAAAGGAGACAGGAAAGAATTTCCCGGTTTAAGGCAGCCCAACCAGAGAAGAGAGAGCCGCTGTCTTAGTTTATTATTATTTATAGTCGAGGTGATGTAATTTCCACCCTGCCCCCTGACCACACAGCCATTGGCTAATTTGAAACCGAAACCTCGTGATTGGCTAATTTGAAACCAAAACCTCATGATCTTGAGGTGATGTGATTTTTACCCTGGCCCCCCCCAACCACACGAGCTATTAGCTAACCTGAAACTGAAACCTTGTGATCTTGTTAGTTGTCAAGGCTTTCTAGATAATGGCCCGAGGCAGGTGTGTTGTGGTGATAATTGACAGTGAAAACAAAGTTATGCCTCGAGCTCAATCAGCCCTACTTATACCTCAAGGTTAAAAGGTACAGGAGGAAGGGTCTAAAGGTTATAATCTCTATTTGTTCCTACTTTGCTCTTTATTTTATCTCCTCCTGCGGGGACATTAAACACCTACCGTCCCCTACTCTATGTCTTTCTTGAGCTGTTCTAAAAAGGATAATTCTTTTCACATGGGTGAGGATGTGCAGCTGGGGAAAGTCAGCAGGGCTGGACATTCCCAGGCTCAGCATTTGTCCTTGTGTAGGAAGATGAGGGAGTATTTTTGGGGAGAGTTTAATTAGGGTGAAAAATGTACAGCCAGAAATATGTCAGGGGTGAGATGCGTCCGCTCACTGTCACAAAGGCTTGTAGCTGTGCTCACAGAGGTCTTTGTGGGTGATGGGCTTCGGCACCTGCTGGCTTCAGATCTCCAAGGGACAGACTGCCATCAAGATAACATCACAGTTCCTCTATCCAGCCCTCCTCCCCCACCCACATGACTCTGGCTCACCTTGTGACTCCAGACTTTTCCCAGGGACCTGAGACCACTGCCCAAATACCATTACAGTTCCTGAACAAAACACTTGTGACTAGTGACACCCTCTCTTTCTTCTGTAGCCCTTCCTACTTCTCCCGATAAAAGCCTCTGGCTTGAGATGAGATCTCCTCAGATTGCAGGCCATCTGAATAAAGCAGAATCCCTCCCCATCCCTATGTCCGGCTTTGCAGTGATAGGCAATGAGAAGCTGCAACTGGGTTTTCTGGTTATAAGGCCATGCCAACCATGAAGCTCAGAACAAAGTTGGACCCATACCTGGAATAATGAGCTCTGGAATTTGACTACCTGATTCTTGCGACTACTTTGAGCCTCAGTCTTCTCAGCGGTCAAATGGGCCAATAGACTCTATCTTTGCTGACTGAAGAGTAAATGAATTACACACTTATGCTTGGCATAATGTCTGAAACAGGATAAGTGCTTGTGATCCTAATACCTCAATACATGTTTTCTGGTTTTCAAAATGGGTGATAGAGAGGTTACTATAACTAACAGCATAGTGATACTCTAAGTAATTGATAAGTGTTTTTGATTGCACCAGCTGCACTGGCCTCTTCCAATGTGGCGGACAGCCTCCTCAGCTCTGGTGACCTTGGTGTCTCTCCTATTCTTGTCATCTTGATATTCAGCCTCCAACCAGTTAGGAGGCCAGGGAGCTGCCAGGCCCTTTCTGTCTGCAGCTTTCTTCCCCACTCCTTATCTCAGTCAGAGTGGATATTTTAGTCAGCCAGTTCTGCTTTAACAGAAATATCACAAATGGATGGCTTTAAACAGAGAAATTTTATTTGTTACAGTCCAGTAGGTTAAAAGTCCAAATTCAAGGTGTCAGCTCCAAGAGAACGCTTTCTCTGCTGGCTCTGGAGGAAGGTCAGTCTGGAGGGTTATCGATCTTCCCCAGGACTGGAAGCTTCTGATAGTACAGGGATCCTGGTCCTTTCCAAAGGACACACTCGGCTCCACACACTACTTCTAAGAGGTATGAGGTCCCCAAATCTCTCTGCTAGCTTCTTTCCTTTATGTCTCAAGAGATTGCCTCAAGGCACAATACAATCTTACACACTGAGTCCTGCAGCACAACACGACTGCTGCCCATCCTCCCTCATAAACATCACAGGGGCAGGGTTTACAGTACACACAGTATTGGGAATCATAGCTGAACCAAACTGCCACACATATTTTGGAGGGAACACAATTCAATCAATTACAGTGGACTTGGCAGGCTAGTTCCACTAATTAAGAGATATTTAAATAAATTCTTTTTTTTCCAGCTTGTGAAAAAACATACAGATTAGAGTCCAAGTGTCTGACATGTAGATCTTTAGTTTAATAAGGACTTTCTTATGGTTGTTTTGTGATATACATGACCCATCTGTGGTCTACACACTTAAAAACACTAAGCAATCCTTGCTAAAATGACATATAAACTCTGACGTATAAATTGTCTTTGGGGACTCCATGGAAAACAGCTTGCATCGTTGTGGAGTCTCCATTGATATCACATTTCCTGATAAACCTTCTCTTTTTGCCTTGGACAATGGTTCCTTGGTTCTACTGCTCCAGGACACAGACCGTAATAGGGCAACACACTCAATAAATAGCAGCTTTTGACATTACTATTAGAATAGGCAGTCTAGAAATATTTGTTGGTAGAGAAAAAGATAAATTAGCTCTGTTTTAGTCCCAGCTAGTGCTGCTTTAACAGAAATACTGCAGAGTGGATGGCTTCAACAAAGGAAAGTTTATTCCTACACAGTCCGACAGGCTACAAGTCCAAATTCAGGATGTCCACTCCAAGGGACGGCTTTCCACCTTGTCGGTTCTGGAGGAAAGTCCGGCATTGCATCAGTCTTTGTCCAGGGAGCATCTTGGCGCAGAAACCTCAGTTCTGAAGGACACACTCTTCTCCCGGTGCTGCTTTCTTCCTTTTTTTTTTTTTTAATTTATTGTGATTGAGTGAAAGTGTACAATCCAATATAAATTTGCATGCCTGTCTATGTGCAGCTCCTACTGCTCTCCCTGCCCAGTGACAGCACACTCCTCCTGTCCCTGTCATATCCCCCTAACAATCTCCTGTCCCCTCCTCTCCACCCTCTGCCCCGTCCACTAAGAGGCCAGCAGGATGGCAATCTGTAGATGCACAGAACCCTGTGCTGCTTTTTCGATGGGGTGAGGTTCCCAATTCTCTGCTTGCTTCCCTTTCCTTTTATCGTTTGTAGAAGGAAAGGATTAAGGGTGGGGCAAGCCATACTCCAGGGAAATTCCCTTTACAGTGGAGCAGGGAGGTGATCTTATAAAGTGATTTACAGTCCCACCCTAACCCTTTAACATATAATACAGCAAAATCACAAAATGCAGGTCAATCATAAAATACAAAGAATCATGGCCCAGTCACATGGCTACACATATTTTCAGGGGGACACAATTCAGTCCATGACATCTATGTACCAACATTAATTAGCCTTGCTACTGCTTCGATAACTGAGTGTAGGGGTACTTGCTGTGAAGGAAGCAGACAGCATCCCCTAGACCTTGGGGACAGACTTTGGCCGAGGGAAGCATGATGGCTTCATAGACAGAAATTGTGCATATTCTGTCTCACCAATGATGCTTCAAACTTTTGACATGTTCCCAGAGGTGCTGCTGGACTGTACTTGGCTGCTCAGGCCACAGAAGGCCTGTTTTTATCGATCCAAACATGTTCCCGGCCAGGCCTTGTCCTGAAGGCTAGGGACACACAACTACCCCAGGAAGCATCATCCATTATCATCCCTATTATACAGATAGGAAAGTCAAGGCTCAAAGAGGGAATACACTAGTTGAAGGTCAAGTGAGAAAGGCAGCACCTGCGTGTGCCGGACTCCAGAGCCTCTGCACCTAACTTCCCTCCTTGGTGAAGAGTGAGGTAGGAATAAACTGGGCAGGGCCAAACTGTGACACTGTCCCAGCAAGTGGTAGCTTCTATTAATGTGAGTATTCCCAAGTCATCGTCATTGAAAGAGAACATCCTCCATCTGGGCATTTTAAGCTCTCATGGCTCATATTCACACAAAAGCCACAGGATGAAAAAGACAGGCAGAGAAATGGATACATTTGCAAAAAAATCTTCAATATACTGTGGACTGCCAGAAGAATGAACAAATCAGTCTTAGAAGACACACAGCGAGAATGCCCCCTGAAAGTGACAAGACTTCTGCTCATTTATTTTGGACACGTCATTGGGCAAGACCAGTCACTGGAAGAGAACATCACATTTGGTAAAACAGACGGTCAGGAAAAATGAGAGAACCCCCCTCGACGAGACAGACACATTGACACGACAGCCACAACAGTGAGCTCAGACACAGCTGTCTTCATCCGGGATTCTTGATCAAAAGGAATTGTACACTTGGCTGAGTTACACCCAGTATCCACACCAAGCACAGACCCTCGGTCCTAAAACACTCCTGCTGCTGTATATATATATCAGTGTTTGATCCCATTAAAAATTCTTGGATTTCCTTGTACAAAAAACATATTTATTAACCATCATAAAATGCTTTGGTGCCTCAGAGGAGAAATTGGCTCTGAGGAGAGGTAATTACTAAGGTGGTGGTGTCTGACCTGAGCCTGACCCAGCCTGTCTTGCCTGACCCAGTGGTCGGCAAATTTGGGAAAGGCGTCCAGGCTCAGGCGACAGCATACAAAAGGCAGGGAGGCGGGACAGAGCAAGCTGTGTTTGCTGTTGGTAGTTGTTGTCGAGTGGATTTCAATGCATAGCGACCCCCCGTGCACAGAGTAGAGCTGCTCGCGACCCCCGTGCACAGAGTAGAGCTGCTCGCGACCCCCGTGCACAGAGTAGAGCTGCTCGCGACCCCCCGTGCACAGAGTAGAGCTGCTCGCGACCCCCCGTGCACAGAGTAGAGCTGCTCGCGACCCCCCGTGCACAGAGTAGAGCTGCTCGCGACCCCCCGTGCACAGAGTAGAGCTGCTCGCGACCCCCCGTGCACAGAGTAGAGCTGCTCGCGACCCCCCGTGCACAGAGTAGAGCTGCTCGCGACCCCCTGTGCACAGAGTAGAGCTGCTCCACAGCGCTGCCAAGGCCGTAACCTTTCGGAAGCAGGTCACCAGGCCTTACTTCAGAGGTGCCTCAAGCCGTGTTCAAATCTCCAGCCTTTTGGTTAGTAGCAGAGTGCTTAGCCATTTGTGCCACCCAGGGGCTCCAGGCCATGTTTAGGGTACCACCAAGGGACATCACCTGTGAGTGTTGGACCAGCCAGCATCCCTCGGAGAAAAGGGCATGATATTGGATGCCAAACAAGGCATTTGAACTGTGTCGCACAATAGAGGCCATGGCTGGTTGGGACAGTGGAGAGAAATGTCCCAAGCTCCGGAGGCAAAGTCAATGTAGGTGCAATGTAGGTGGGGATGACACACTGGGGGCTTCCTTTTCCCATACTGTGCAGGGATTTCCTCATCTCCCACCAGCCTCCCTCCTCCCACCTTCACACTCCCAGCTTCCATGACCACCTAGGAGTCAAGGGTGTGCCAAGGGACACCTCCAGCTGGACCTCCAGCTACCCTCTTAATGCTACAAACACCTGGAGGCAGCAGAGAGGGTTAAAAGTCACAACGCAAGGAAGGCTCAAATACCTGCAGTAGCCAGTGCAGTTATTTTAAGAAAGACAAAATGCGGAAAGAAACTATATTGCAAATGTGTGGGCTAGGGCTTAAAATTCAGAGAACCACTTGACTCAGACACATAAAGTGAATCTGAACTGAATTATTCAGTTCAGTGGGTGCATGCCGAGGGGTCTATTAGGTGCCTGCCACTGTGATAGGCACTTCGGGGAACCCCAAGGGGCACAAGGGACAAAGTTTTAATTAACCAAAAGTTTTCATTTAAGATGAAAAAAAGGGCACATGCATATGATTTAAAATTAAAAAAAGGCCAAAAAATTAAAGGCTCATAAAGGGGTCTCGGATCCCTCCACGGCACAAAAAAATTATGTTCAACCACTAACCAAGACAGTCAAAATTCACCTAGCAGTGCCACCAAAGAAAGGCCTGGTGATCTACTTCTGACAAATCAGCCATTGAAAACACCGTGGGGCACCGTTCGACTTAGACACATGTGAGTCCATCATGAGCCAGGGTCGGCTCGGCAGGAGCTGACTTATTTCAGGATCTGGAATAAAAAATTGAGTGTCTTTCCTACCCCGCACCCTGGATTTCAGGGGTTAAGGGTGTCTTACCTATGCGGTTTAGAATTGTCCGTATGGGCAGTACCCAGTTGTGGGAAGAGCCTCCATTTCTTCTTGTTTACTATACACTCTTTGTTTTTCATGTAACAGTATTACTTTAGAAACCGTTCCACAGGAGCTCCGACTCAGCAGTAGGTATCCCATCCATTCAAGACACAAACCTTGGAGCAACTTTGACCCCTCTCTTTCTCTCACATCACTCTCAGCCAGCTCTGCCATATCTGGTCCATCAGCAAATCCTGTTGACTCTGCCTTCAAAATCTATTCAGAGTCCAATCGCTTCTCACCACCTTTGCCCTGGTCATTTCTCACCTGCGTTAGTGCAGTAGTCCTCGGAGTCTTTTTGCTTCTGTTCCATTACAGTCCAATATGCACCCATTGTCAGAGGGGTCCTGAATAAAGCTAAAATTGGATTAGGTCACTCCTCTGCTCAGAGCGCTCCCATGGCTTCTGCTATTCCCTGTAAGGATCTACATGACCTGGCTCTTGCTGCCTTCTCTCCTATCACTCTCTCTCTCTTTTTATTCCAACCATGCCAGCCTCCTTCAGTGCTTGAACACACCACATTCTTTTCTGCCCCAGGACCTTTGCACTTGCTATTCCCGCTGGTCAAAACATTTTTCCCCCAGGAAGAGCTTGTCCGCTTTACTATTCTGGATTTCAATGACATATCCTCTTCTCAGTGAAGCTAGTTTTGTCTGTTTTATTTACTGTTAGATCCTCAGTGCCCAGAACAGGGCCTGACACATTAGATGGTCAATAAATATTTGTTGAACAAATTTGTTGAATCTCTTTATAAGAGCTTCATGGAATTCCACTGAGTGATTACCTGAAAATGTATGTAGCTATACATTTGTTGAAGGTCTTTTCATGATTTCTTGTCTTTCACAACTGCAAACGAAGTTGCAAGGAACATTTTACGCATGTGGCGTTGCACGCAGGTGGGAAACTCATCTACAGAATAAATGCTGAAAAGATGGGTGCTGAGTAAAATGGTACCACATTTCTAAGTTGGTTGGATATGATCAAATAGTTATCAAACAGATCTCTTTGGTGGTTTTATGTTTCCGGACTGGTGAGAAAGAGGCTTGTCTTCCTGGACCCCTTTGACCAGACTATGTTTTGACCGTTGTCAATGAGTCTAATTTTTAAGTCTCTTTCATCAAATTCAAAAGCAATCAAGATAGGGGTAATCATATTCATGGCCTTCCAGATTTTTCACCTTGAGAATTTGTGTGATTTTTTAATTCCAGGGTCGTTAACTCAATAGAAGAAACTATTTTTTTTTTTTTAATTAAGCTGGCTTATTGTGTGCCATTGAGAGTTAGGTGAATATAATATTTTCTAAAGGATTTTTTTTTTTTTTAAAAAAAAAGAAGAACTCAAATTCAGGACTTTTTGGTTCTAAGGAAATGTCCTCTTCTTGAGGACAGGGCCGAACTGTCTCTAAAGTCCCATAGCAAACACGGTGACCAGAACATCACCAGGCCCTGCTACTCAAGGTCCTTCAAAATTTAACCTTCAACTTTCATACCAGTTGCCAGAGGAGGTATGCTGGCCAACTGACATTTCGGAGGGGAGAAAAAATGCCCTGACTTGAAGTGTGTGCCTATTTCTGTGGTACAAATATTTATTTCATAATGTATTCCCAGCTACCAAGCTGATGTACTGATGCAGAGTTTGGAAGAGACATGTATTGTTTTCATGTCGTTGTGTCCAAGATTCTGGCACTGTCCCTGGTCCCATCTCCAGCCTTTTTCTTATGCTGTTCCCTTTGCTTGAAATATGTATTTATTCCTTCATTTGACAAGTATTTGTTGAGTGCCTTCTGTAAGTCAGGCATCAGGCCCTGTGCCAAGGATGTTTTTCATTAAAGGCTGACCTCAGCCGTTCAGTAGGTACCATAGCTATGTTCGCTGTGCAGACAGGGAAACAGAGCCTTAACGAAATGATATAATTTGTCCCTATCACAGAGTTGGAGAGTGGCAAAGCCAGGATACAAGTCCTGGTGTGTGAATCCAGCTATTGCTGGCATTCTCCTGCTCCTTTTTCCCTTCTCTACATGACAATCTCCTATTCAGCTTTCAAAGCCCTGCTCAAGTGTTACTACCTTTCTGAAGCCCATCCTGATCATACCCAGAAGAATGACTCATTCTATCCTTTGTGCTTCTACAATACCCACCTCTGAAGGACTTCTTTTTCTAACCAGGACTTCAAACAAGTTCACCCAATTTTTTAACATTTGAGTCTGTTCTGGTTTCACATGACTGAACTGAGAAGAACAGTTGAACTGGAAGGGTGACCCAGATGGGAAAATACATGCATGAAAGCCCTGCTGAAAACATGGGCAGCATATACATTGCCTAGCAACCAAATCTCTTGTCCTTGGATTTTGAACATTCAGAAAACAGCCATGCCATGCTCAAAGATGGTGGCCAACAGTGCAGCTTTAAATGTGTGTCATTCTCTACAGTCCTGGAAGTAATCCAGTCTCACACATCAGGCTCCTGAAAGGGCTCCCAACACTTGGTCCCCATCTCCCATTCTGTTATCCTGCCAGATCACTCAAATTATAGCAGTTTGGGTCTGTTCTAGTTTTGCTTTGTTGGCCATGACTGGAATGGTTCATAGTCCTGATTCCAAAGTACATTTAGACACGATGTGATTGAGAAATAAGTGGGAGTGGGACCGAGATTAGTTGGGGGCTGAAGAGAGTGAGGAGAAGGGGAATAAATGGGAGATGATGGGGCAGGAAAGATGACAAGTGGTAAATGAGCTGTAATGGGGCTGCCAAAGATGTAGTAAACAGAACAGAAGTTAGCAAAGACGTCCTTTGTGCGCCTTTTGAAGCATTCTGCCCTGAAGTTGTGTGTTCAAATCGTGACAGGGGCCTGGCAGGAAATAAACATTAGTAAAGCCACCCAGATTTGCAAGACAGCAAGGAGCAGTGAGGACTGTGCCCTATCTAACAAGGGTGGGTCTTGCTTAACTGTACCTGTCTATGGCCAGAAAAACCCATTCCCAACACCCACATCCCAGCCCAGCATCCTAATCAAAATGTTGACAGTTCAAATCTACCCATAGGCGGGCTGTGTTTATTTATGTAACTTGTCCTGTATCACAGAGCCAGACAATGCCAAAGCCAGATGTAAGCCCTGCCCGTGTGTGTCAACAATTGTGTTTATGTATTTTTTCCATGAATTGGAGTTGCACAAGTGACAGGGCAAGCAAGGCACATAGAGCACAAAATTTAAGGAGGAGCACACTAACCACTCTCTGATTCCGGGGGGAATCTCAGCGAAATTCAGGGTGCTTTAGGCTGCACGTAGAATCAGAAAATCAGAAAGAAGCCACACACAATTTCACACGCATATGTATACATACATATGTGTATGCACACATGTACACATGCATGGGGTTGACAGACGAGGAAACTGAGGCCCAGAGAGTGGAAGGGCCTTTGCCTGTGTTGTTCCCTCTTCATGGACCATTCTTTCCCAGCTCACTGCCTACTGATTGCTTCTTATCCTTAAATGTCACCTCCTCAGAGCCTCCCTGATCTCCACAACCCCACTGGTGCTCAGTATGCAGCTCTAGTGTCAGGCAGCGTGGCAAAGCTCAGGACTGGGTATTGCACTGGTCTTCACTCCTGGCTGCAGGGCGTTAGGCAGGCTATTTTAGCTGCACTGTGCCTCAGTTTCTTCATCTACACAGTGGGCGTAAGACCTTCTTTAAGAACGCTCATCAAGATGGAGACAAGTTGATGCTCACAAAGCGCTTCGAGTGCCTGGCACCGAGTGGATGCTGGGCCCCTGTTGCTGCAAAGAGCACTGAGAAGGGTCAAACAGTAAGGTTAGTCAGACAGGCAGGCTCTGTGATTGTGGTCTGCACAGAAAGCCAAGCAGACAGGATTGGGCAATGGGAGTCATTGAAAGTTCTTGAGTGGGGGAGTGAATGGCTGAAAGGGGAGTGCCATGAAACTCATTCTGGCAGCGACTGTGTTGTTTATCAGTGTCTGGGCAAAGATCTTGGCTCTGGTTGAGACGTGAGAGCGCTGCCAGCAAACCAGGGGGCCGTTAATCCCTGGAACAATGGCTTCTCAGCAGGCCTTTGTGAAGCCAGATTCCTGCTGCCCAAACCACCTCACTTCCTGCTCCCAACCTGCTGGGAGCCATGGGAGGCGTCTTTATACCCCAGTAATGAGCCAGGGGAAGAAATGATAATTCAACTGTAAACCCTGGTCCACTCCCAAATCCGTCTGCATCCTGAGGCCTCCACCGTAGGTTTCCGTGGCTCACAAGGCCAGTGAGCTGGCAGTCGGGGGCGGGGGGAGGGTGGCTTATCTAAACTGAGAGCCCCAGTTTTGATTGTTCAATCTGACATTAATCCTGTTTGCACCACAGGTTCGAATGAAGGTTAGACAGCTAAATCTGGCGTTAACCCCTTATCTGCACTTCAAGCTCTGTATCCAGAGAAAGGCCTCTCTGGGCACCAGTGCACCTTGGATTAGCTTGTTGAATGGCTGAAGGTCACAGTCTTAGCCAGCCCTTCCTTTTCTTGCAAAGCAATCTAGTAAAGGCAAGGGATCTTGCAAGGTCACCAGCTAATTTGGCATCCTTTGGCCTGATTCTTAAGACTCACTGTACAGTAAAACAGACTTCTCAAAAAAGTGTTTACTGAGCTGGGAAGCAATGGGGGCTGGTTTGCAAAGCTTATCTTTGCATTAGCTCAGTTAAAACATCATTTGTTGAATCACAAAGCCAAGTTCACACTTCAGAAAGATTACTTTTCTTCGTCTGTCTGGTTCTAGAGTTGCAGACTTCCAGGGTCTTAAAATTTACTATTTTGTTAAGATAATAATTAACCTTGATTCTTAAAATTTGTGGAAACTGCTTGGCAAAGGGTCTGATTTCTACACCTGAGTCATACGGCCACATTAGGTCACTAGCTGCCTGGTTACTTAGCAGTTGTAATACAGTGTGTCCTCCCCAAACCCCGTGAAGTTCAAAACACACAGCTTTGAGGAAGGGAATGGGCCACAGGACAGCTCTGGCTGCTCCAACTGGACACAGGTGCCTGTCTGCACTTGTACACGGCTTTTTGCAGAGTATGAGAAGACTATTGAATGTAACATGGGCCACCAAATGAACAAACAGATCTGTTCTGGAAGAAGTACAAGGAGCATATTCCTTGGAAGCAAAGATGGCAAGACTGCATCTTACATGCTTGGACATACTGTCAGGGGGTATCAGGCCCTGGAGAACATCATGCTTGGTAGAGTGGGGGTCAGTGAAAAAGAGGAAGACCCTTCACGAGATGGATTTACACAGTGGCTGCAACAATGTGCTTAACCATAAAACAGTTGTGGACATGGTGCAAGTCTAGACAATGTTTCATTCTGTTGTGCATAGTGTTGCTGTGGTCAGAACCCACTCGACAACACCTAACAACAACAACGACAACACAAGAGTGACTAAGACTCAGTCCCACTATCAAGACACTCAGGGCCAGCTCTCTATTCCAGTGAAAGCAGCACACAACCCATGTTTCAGTAAGTCCACCCTGGGGCCTATAGCCCCACAAAATCTTTGCATGGATGCACTGGAGAGCTCAGTGTGACATATCTGCAGTAACAAGAAACTGGAACCAACGTACAAGTACTCAGACAGTTCAGTCCATCGAGGCATGTTGAGACAAGGCATTGAGACAGTCACAAAGACAATGAAATGCACCTCTGTACCCCAAACAACCGAAACCAGTTGTGCTTGAGTTGACTCTGATTCATGGTGATCCCATGTGTGCCAAAGTAGAATTGTGCTCTGTAGGCCTTCCTATGTGAAAGTGGATTGCCAGGCCTTTCTTTCTAGGCACTTCTAAGTGGATTCGAATTGCCAACCTTTCAAACAGTATTCAAGTGCTTAAAGTTTGTACCACCCAAGGACACCTGCAGCTATATAAATCGATGTACAAAGGCCCAGAGGTACTGCTACGTGAAAAGAGCAAGGGACATAAAGGTCATTGGCTGGTACTGTCGCTGGAGAAAAGACATTGTCACTTACCTAAGTGTGTGTGTTTCTGTGCATGTGTGTGAGTGCATGTGTGTGTGTGCGCGCGAGAGAGAGAGAGAACAGAAATGTATCTAATAAAGAGACTTTACCTGCCTAGCAGGTGAGAGCAGCCCCAGCTGGAGGGGAACGCTATGAGAACGTGATCCACTCAGGAGAGGGACTCTGGACAGAGCACATTTGGTATAAAGGAGACCTTTCTTCTAGGAATTAGAAGGGGCTTCCTGGAGGAGGCATTTCAGTAAGCCTCATGCCAGGTGGCTATAAAATCTATTTTCTAATCCAGGAAACTTTGAGAATGAAAAAGGAAACTATTAATACAGAGCTGACTTGACAGCCACTGGTAATGGTTTCTGATCTCTATGTATTCAAATTCTCATCATCTTTTAAGAGAAAGATGACCATGTAATCAGATTTGCCTGGGATAGCCCTGGCTTACGCCTGTTGCCCACTAATGACCTCATGGTGACTGTATGTGTTTCAGAGCAGAACTGTGTTCCACAGGGTTTTTCTCCCCCTTGTATAACAAAGTTCTTCATATGACTTTTTCCACCTAAAGGTATACCATAAATATTCTCCCACATTATCACGGTTGCTTTCATAATGGATATGCTAGAAACTACGTAATCATTTTCCTAAATTAGACATTACAATTGTTTTAATTTTCTATTACTATAAACATCTCCAGTAGAAAGCGTGAATGTGTGCTTTTATCTGTATTTTTTTTAAAAGAGCTTACAACAAAAAAAAGAAACTCACTTTTTCTCACACTTTCCGCAGACCAGGACTTCAGGCAAGGCTTAACTGTTGCTTCTGCACCAAGATCTCCCTGGAGGTTGGCTCCATAGGGTTTCCATGAGCTGAGTTTTCAAAAGTAAGCTGCCAGGCCTTTCTTCCAAGGTGCCTCTGGGTGGACTAGAACTTCCAGCCTTGGGGTTAGCAGCTGTGTGCATTAACAGTTTACATGACTAGCAAGAATCTGATGAACTGGAGCCCTAGGGGGCTGTTGTTGTTGTTAGGTGCTGTCGAGTTGGTTCTGACTCACAGCGACCCTACACACAACTGAACAGAACACTGCCCAGTCCAGCACTATGCCCACAGTTGCTTTTATGCTTAAGCCTGTCACTGCAGCCACTGCATCAATCCATCTCATTGAGGGTCTTCCTCTTTTTCACTGACCCTCCACTTTACCAAGCATGGTGTCCTTCTCCAGGGACAGATCCCTCCCGACAGCACGTCCAAAGCATGCAAGATGCACTCTCCACATCTTTGCTTCCAAGGAGCACTCTGGTTGGACTTCTTCCAGAACAGCTCTGCTTGTTCTTTTGGTGGTCTGTGGTACATTCAACATTCTTCTACAACATCACAATTCAAAGGCATCAATTCTTCTCTCTTCTTGGTTCGTTGTCCAGTTTTAGCATGCATAGGATATGATTGAGAATACCATGGCTTGGGTCATGTGCACCTTAGTCTTCAAGGTAACATCTTTACTTTTCAATACTTTATTTTATTTTATTTATTTTATTATGACCGAGTGAAAATGTACGTTCCCATATAAATTTACATGCCCACCTATATGCAGCTTCCACTGCTCTCCCTGTCCGGTGACAGCACACTATTCCTCTCTGTTCCATACATGTCTCATCCTCCTGACAGTCTCCCTTCCCCTCCTCTCCACCCACTCTCCTTCCTCCAGCCAGAGGTCAGCAGGACGATATCCTATAGATGCATAGAACCATAAAGTGCATCCAAAATATGGTCACTCTGCATCACCAAGTCCAGTCCATTAGTGTCCAAAGAGTGGACTTTTGTTAGATTTATAGGCAAGGGCAGCATCAGGGCCAGGGGCCATGCTCCTAGGGGAACCCCGAAGCCGCTTGACCATCAACTGTGGTCTTTTAGTGGAGATCTCTGGTGCATCCCTTTTTATTCTTGTGTTGCCAGTGAGACTCAATTTTGTGAGCTTCATCGCGGCTGTCACATGTGGTGGCCAGGCTCCATCCAGTTCTTCTAGTCCCAAGTCGATGTAGGCACTCATTCATGTGGGTCTCTCTGTCTTTTGGGTTCTTTCCCTCATGTCGTTTTGGTCCTCAGCGAGCATCTGTTCCTGCTGAGTTAGGACCATTTGCTGTGCCCTCGGATGGCAGCTTGGCAGCTCTTAAGACCCCAGATGCCACTCACCAATGTGGGGTGCAGAGAGCCCTATTAGCAAAACACTAGTTTTGCCAATTGGCCTGGATTTTGCCTAAGAGCACGGTCCCCTGGCCCCTGCCCCAGCTACTCTGTCCTTGCAATATTGGGTTAAGATGGAAGGAGTATTCAAGTTATGTTGAAGTCTATTTAATATCATTCTTGTTTCGAATGGGTGCTGTCACCAATTTCTACCGATTTCTACCAACTATCTAATCTAAACCCTCCCCCCCTTCCTCCTTCCCCTCCCTTGCAGCCTTCAAAGAATCTTTTCTCCTATGCATAAGTCTGTTTTTGAGTTCTTATCATAGGGATCTCATACAATATTTGTCTTTTTGTTTCTGACTACTTTCACTCAACATAATGTCTTGCAGTTGAAACCAGGTTATGAGATGTTTCCTGGAATCATCGTTGTTCTTTATCACTGCGTAGGACTCCATTGAGTATATATACCATAGTTTACCTATCCATCCCTCTGTTGTTGGACATCTGGGTTGATTCCGTCTGTTTGCTATCATGGACTGTGCTGTGATAAACATTCCTGTACATGTGTCGGTTGGTGTGAGAGGCCTTGATTCTGTAGGATATATTCCAAGTAGTGGAGTTACTGGTATATTTATATCCATTTTTTTAAGGAAGTGCCAGACTGCTTTCTAAAGAGGCTGGACCATTTTGCAACCCCGCCAACCCTTTCTCCACAGCCTCTCCAGCACTTGTTGTTTTGTGTTTTTTGGATCATGGCCAACCTTGCTGGAGTGAGATGGTATCTCATGGTAGCCTTGATTTTAATTTCTTTAATAACTAAAGATTGTGAACATGTCCTCATGCGTTTTTTGGCTGCCTTGATCTCCTCTTTAGAGAAATGTCTGTCCATCTCCTTTGCCCATTGCTTAATTGGATGATTTGTCTTTTTCTTATTAGTATTTTGTAGTACCTTATAGATTGTGGAGATCAGGCGTCGGTCCGACACAGATTTGCCAAATATTTTTTCCCATTCTGTAGGTGGTCTTTTAACTCTTGTGACAAAGTCTTTAGATGAGCAAAAGTGTTTGATTCTTAATAGTTCCCATTTATCTATTTTCTCTTCTGTTGATTGTGGTTTGTTTGACAGATTTTGAAGTCTGTCTACATTGTGTATTAAAACTTCCATTGTTGTTCCTAACTTTTCTTGGATGAGCTTTACCATTTTAGGTTTGATCTTTAGGTCTTTTATCCAGCTTGAGTTGGTTTTTGTATAAGGTGTAAGATGTGGATCTTGTTTCAGTTTATTGCAGATGGATATCTAATTTTGCCAGCACCATTTGTTGAAGATACTGTTTTTACCCCAGTTTAATGTCTTAGGGCCTTTGTCAAATATCAACTGTTCACAGGCAGATGGTGTCATCTGTGGGATCTCAGTTCTGTTCCATTGATTGATCTGTCTGTTCTTGTACCAGTACCAGGCTGTTTTGACCACTGTGGCAGTGTAGTATGTTCTAAGGTTGGGTAATGAGAAGCCTCCCAGTGTGTTCTTCTTCTTCAGTACTACATTACTTATCCAGGGAGTCTTCCCTTTCCAAACAAAATTGGTGATTTGTTTCTCCATCTCATTAAAAAATGATGCTGGAATTTGTATTGGGATTGCATTATATAAGTCGATTGCTTTGGGTAAAATAGACATTTTCACAATGTGAAGTCTTCCTATCCATGAGCAGGGTAGGTTTTTCCATTTATCTAAGTCTCTCTTAGTTTCTTGTAGTAAGGGCTTGTAGTTCTCTTTGTAAAGGTCTGTTATTTCTCTAGTTAGATTAATTCCTAGGTACTTTATCTTCTTAGGGGCTATAGTAAATGGTATTGATTTGACGATTTCTTTGATAACAGTCTCATTGTTGGTATAAAGAAATCCTACTGATTTACTTATTTTTATCTTGTATCCTGATACTTTGCTGAACTCTTCTACCAGTTTGAGTAGTTTACTTATAGATTCCTTGGGGTTCTCTGCATATACAATCATATCATCTGTGAACAGGGAGATTTTAACTTCTTCTTTGCCAATGCAGATGCACTTTATTTCTTGGTCTTGTCTAATTGCTCTGGCTAGAACTTCTAGTAAAATGTTGAATAGGAGAGGTGAGAGTGGACATCCTTGTCTAGTTCCTGTTCTCAAGGGAAAGTCTTTTCAGTCTCTCTCCATTCAGTATGATGTGGGCAATTGGCTTTGTATAAATGACCCTTATTGCGTTGAGGAATTTTCTGTCTATTCCTATTTTGCTAAGAGTTTTTAGCATGAATGGGTGTTGTACTTTATCAAATGCCTTTTCTGCATCAATGGACAAAATCAGGTGATTCTTGTCTTTTGTGTTATTTAGGTGGTTAATCACATTGTTTTTCTGATGTTGAACTAGCCTTGCATCCCTGGTATGAATCCAACTTGGTCATGATGGATTATTTTCTTGACATGTTGGTGTATTCTTTTGGCAAGAATTTTTTTGAAGATTTTTGCATCTAGATTCATGAGTGATATCAATCTGTAGTTCTCCTTTTTGGTTGGGTCTTTCCCTGGCTTTGGTATCAGGGTTGTGCTGGCTTCATAGAATGAGTTTGGGAGTACTCCATCCCTTTCTATACTGTGAAATAGTCTTGGTAGTATTGGAAATAACTCTTCTCTAAAAGCTTGGCAGAATTCTGCAGTGAAGCTATCTGGGCCCGGGCTTTTTTTGGTTGGCAGTCTTTTGATGACTTTTTCAATCTCTTCCATTGTAATGGGTTTATTAAGTTGTTCTGCTTCACGTTGTGATAATTTGGGTAGGTGATATGAATCAAGGAAATTGCCCATTTTCTCTAGGTTTTCAAATTAGTACAGTCTTTCATAGTATTCTGTTATGATATTTTTAATTTGTGTTGGATCTGTTGTAAGAAGTCCCCTCTCGTTTCTAATTTGGGTTATTTGTTTCCTTTCCTGGTTTTCTGTAGAAAGTTTAGCCAGTGGATTATCAGTTTTGTTTATCTTTTCAAAAAACCTGTTTTTGGTCTTTTCAATTTTTTCAGTTGTTTTTCTTCTCTAATTCATTTAGCTCTGCTCTAATCTTTATGATCTGGTTTCTTCTGGTGCCTGAGGGGTTCCTCTGTTGTTCTCTCTCTACTTGTTCAAGCCGTAGGGTTAGTTCCTTGATTTGGTTTCTTTCTTCCTTCCAGATATGTGCATTTATGGAGATAAACAGACCTCTGAGGACTGCTTTGGCTCTATCCCATAGATTCTGGTAGGAAGTATTTTCATTCTCAGTGAAATTCATGAATTTCTTTATTTCATCTTGCTTTCTTCTATAATCCATGGTTTCTGGAGCAAGATGTTGTTCAGTTTCCAAGAGTTCCACTTTCTATCTATGTTTTTTCTGCTATTGATTTCAACTTTTATGGCTTTGTGATCTGAGAAAATGCTTTACATTAATTCAGTGGTATGGATTTTGTTGAGAATTGCATTATGTCCTAACACATGGTCAATTCTGGAGAATGTTCCATGTGCACTGGAGAAGAAGGTGTAGTTGTCTGTTGATGGACAGAAAGTTCTGTATATATTGATGAGGTTTAATTGGTTAATTGTGGCAATGATGTCTTCTGCATCTTTACTGAGCTTTTTTCTAGATGATCTGTCCAGTATTGACAGTGGAGTGTTGAATTCCCCCACTATTATTGTGGAGTGATCTAACTCTTTTTTGAGTGTAGTTAGTATTTCTTTGATGTATTTAGGTGCTCTGATATTAGGTGCATAAATATTTAATATAGTTATGTCTTCCTTGTGTATTAAACCTTTCAGCAATAAATACTGTTCATGTTTGTCCACAATCGTTCATTTTAAATCAAAATTGATTTTGTCTGAGATTAGAATTCCCACACCTGCTCTTCTTTGTTCATTGTTAGCTTGATATATATTCTTCCATCCTTTAATTTTCAGTTTGTTCCTATCTTTAGGTCTCAAGTGAGTTTCTTGCAGACAGCATATGGATGGATCAGTCTTTTGATCCAAGATGTCACTCGATGTCTCTTTACTGGAGCATTCAGTCCATTCACATTCAATGTAATTATTGATATGTATGTGTTCACCTGCCATTGTGATATGTTTATTTTTGTGTTGACGTTTTCTCTATTGTTCTTAGTCTGTTCTGGGACATTCTTATTTTTGTGTTGATGTTTTCTCTATTGTTCTTAGTCTGTTCTGGAACATTCTTTTTTGTGAGTTGTTTTTTCACCTTTTTCAGAGCTGGTTTTGTAGTTGTTGAGACTCCTGTGTTACATTTCTTGAAGTGGTATGATACATCTTTGTTGTGCTTTACAGCTGCCCCTATGATCCCCCTTAATAAACCATATATAAACCCAATTTTAGTTACTACCTGTCTTTTCATCTTCCTCTCCATCTGGAAGGACTATAATTACTGTAGTACACCTTCTTTTTAATATGATGGCACCATAATTTTCACGATGATCACTGGATTGCTTCTTTCCATATTAAAGCTGTGATTGACTTTGGAGCCTTCCCTAACTGAGTAGAGTTTTGCATAGTGTGTCGTTCCAAAATATAAAGTTAGTGGTTTCATTCTTCTCAGCCAGAGCCAGGAACTTCTTTCAGTATTTTTTGTAGTTTGGTTTGGATTTTACAAATTCTCTGAGTTTCTGTTTATCTGGGTATGTCTTAATTTCATTTGGTATTTGAAAGATAGTTTTTCAGGATGTATAATTCTTGGTTGGAAGTTCTTCTCTTTTCAGGCTTTGAATGTGTCATTCCAGTGTCTCTGTGCCAGCATGGTTTCTGCTGAGAAATATGACGACAGCCTACAGGGTTTCCCTCTGAATGTTAGCTTTGCTTTGAGTCTTGCTCCCTTTAAGAGTTGCTGCTTATGTTTTATTTTGTTAAGCTTGATTATGATATGTCTTGGAGTCTTTCTTTTGAGTATATTGGGTGGCGTATGATATGCATCTGAGATGTCTATATTCTCTTCCTTCATGATTTCTAGGAAGTTTTCTGTCAGCAGCTCAGCAACGATACTCTGTGTTCTCAGGTGTCTCACCCTGTTCAGGGACTCCAATTAATCGAAGGTTGTTCCTCTTAATAGAGTCCCACATGCTTCTTGATGCTTCTTGATTTTTCTTGTTTCTTTTTTCTGATTTCTGCTCATAGACACTGGCGTCAGTAGTTCTGTCTTCCAAGTCAGAAATTCTTTTTTCCATTTGTTCCATTCTGTTTTCTAGGCTTTGCATGAAAGTTTCTATGTCTTTGATTTTGTTCTTGATCTGTTGGATTTCAGAGTACTGGTGTTCCATCAGATCGAACAGCTTATTTAATGTCTCCTTTTGTTCTGTAGCATTTTGTATGAGGTCTAGAAGGGCTCTGTATATAATCCTTTTGTATTTGTCTTCTGATGCTTTCATAAAAGTTTCTTCATCTGGAAAACTCCTTGGTTGCTTTGTTTGGGAGCCTTCTGAAGCCATGGGTGATTTCTTGTTTGCCACAAGTGTATGTTGCTTTTTGGGTCCCATGTGAGTAAGTAGAGGCTGGAAGAGATACTGTGAGGATGGACTGCAGATGTTTCTCCAGGCTGTCTTAAAATGTAAAGTAAAGGTATCTGATCACTTCCCAAGTTGGTCAGGTTTTTAGGTTTAGAGGTCCCTCTTCCCAACTGGCAAAGTAAGCACTTCTGTATCCAACTCCAGATGATACAAAGTAGTTCAGAATACAGCAATGCTACTGCCCTTTTGGCTTCTGCTGACAGGGCCCAGACTTAGGCGACACTGGGTAGAGTTCTGCTTTTCTGTTAGAAAAGCGCTCTTCTGTGGGCAGGCTCTGGCTCCCACACTAAGAATTAGGTCCAGCTGCAGCCACTGTATCCAAGATGGCACCGTCCACACAGGTAGCTGATAGAGGGGCTAAAGGTGAAGACAGGTAGTGAGTCCTCTACTTCTGTTGCAGGACCCCCACCATAGCCGGCACTGTGAAAATTACTGCTTTTCTGTGAGAGAAGTGCTGTCCCGTTTGCAGGCACTGGCTCCCAGGCTAAGAATTACGTCCCGTTAAAATCTCCATAACCAACATGGCGTCCTGGCAGTGGCAATCTGTACAGACCCCACTGTGGCAGAGATAAAAAGAGAGGCCCCAAGTGGCTAGATGAACAGAGTCCTAAGCCCAGCTCTCAAAATATGGGAATTTCACCTGCCTATCCCAGCAGCAGTGCATCTGAGTCTAGCCACTAGGCAAGACCCAGCTCTGCCCGCCAACCAAGATAGAGGAAATAAAAGTCAAAATGGTGCGTTTACGTTCACTGTGTCAGAGCCAGGGCTAGCCAGGAGCAGAAGTCGGCAAAAGAGAGGAGATTTTTTGTTCAGTGGTATGAAGTCCAAATTAACAGCCCTGTGTTGTGTCCTGGGGCTGACTAGGTGATCAGAAGGCTCCGTTTAATTGTCGATTCAGGTCTTGGTTTCCAGAGGGATATAGGGAGTCATGTGCTTAGTCTGCCATCTTGACTCCGCCCCCCGATATATATTCTTCCATCTTTTAATTTTCAGTTTGTTCCTGTCTTTAAGTCTCAAGTGAGTTTCCTGTAGACAACGTATGGATGGGTCATGTCTTTTGATCCGAAATGTCACTGGATGTCTCTATACTGGAGCATTCAGTCCATTCACATTCAATGTAATTATTCACAAGTATGTGTTCAGTGCTGCCATTGTGATATGTTTATTTTTGTGTTGAAGTTATCTCTGTTGTTCTTATTAGTCTATTCTGGGACATTGTTATTTTATTAAATAAAAAATGAAAGTGTACATACTCCGTGCTTACAATATTGGGTTAAGATGGGAGGAGTACACAAGTTGTGTTGAAGTCTCATTAATATTGATCTTCTTACTAATGTGTGTTGCCATCAATTTCACCCAACCAAATTTCTAACATCTAATCTAAACCCTCACCCCTCACCTTCCTGCCCTCCCACCCTCCCCACCCTTGTAGCTGTCAAAGAGTCTTTTCTGTTATGTATGAGTCTACTTTTAAGTTTTTACTGTAGCAGTCTCATATAATAATTGTCCTTCTGTTGCTAGCTAGTTTCACTCAACATAATGTCTTCCAGTTGAGACCAAATTGAGAGATGTTTCCTGCTACAGTCGTTGTTCTTTATCATTGCATAGTACTCCATTGAGTATATATACCAAAGTTTACCCGTCCATTCTTCTATTGTTGGGCATCTGGGTTGATTCCAACTTTTTGCTGTCGTGGACTGTGCTGAAGTGAACATTCATGTGCATGTATCAGTTGATGTGAATGGCCTTGATTCTGTAGGATATATTCCAAGCAGAGGAGTTACTAGGTCAAATGGTCTATCTGTAGCCATTATTTTAAGGTAATGCCAGATTGCTTTCCAAAGAGGTCGTACCATTCTGCAATCCCACCAACAGTGTAGGAGAATTCCAGTCTCTCCACAGCCTCTCCAGTATTTAGAGTTTTGCATTTTTTGGATCACGACCAATCTCGTTGGAGTGAGATGGTATCTCATTGTCATTTTGATTTGAATTTCTTTAATAATTAATGATGGTGAACATGTTCACATGTGTTTTTTGGCTGCCTGGATCTCCTCTTTAGAGAAGTATCTGTCCATCTCCTTTGCCCATTGCTTAATTAGATAATTTGTCTTTTTCTTATTGGTATTTTGTAGTACCTTATAGATTATGGAGATCAGTCGTTGGTATGACATAGAGTTGCCAAATAGTTTTTCCCATTCTGTAGGTGGTCTTTCAATTCTTTTGATGAAGTCTTTGGATGAGCAGAAGTGTTTGATTCTTATTAATTCCTGTTTATCTATTTTCTGTTCTGACGAATGTGTTTTGTTTATCAGATTTTGAAGTCTGTCTATATTGTGTATTAAAACTTCCATTGTTGACCCTATTTTATCTTGAATGAGCTTTATCATTTTAGCTTTTATATTTAGGTCTTTTATCCAATTTGAGCTGATTTTTGTATAAGGTGTCAGATATGGGGTCTTGTTTCAATTTTTTGCAGATGGATGTCCAGTTTTGCCAGCACCATTTGTTAACCATTTGTTCTTACTCAAGTTTAAAATCTTAGGACCTTTGTCAAATATCAGCTGCTCATAGGAGGATGGTGGCATCTCTGGGGTGTCTACTTTGTTCCATTGGTCTGTATGTCTCTTTTTGTACCATTACCAGGCTATTTTGACTACTGTGGCAGTGTAATAGGTTTTAAAGTCAGATAGTGAGAGTCCTCCCAGTGTGTTCTTCTTTTTCATTAGTACTTTACTTAACCGAGGCTTCTTCCATTTCCAAATAAAGCTGATAATTTGTTTCTCCATCTCATTGAAAAATGTTGCTGGAATTTGTATTGGGATTGCATTATATAAGTAGATAGTCCCCAAGAAGATAAAATACCTAGGAATAAATCTAACTAGAGAAATAAGAGATCTTTACAGAGAAAACTACAAGACCTTACCATAAGAAACTAGGAGAGACTTACAAAGGTGGAGTCATCTGCCCTGCTCATGGATAGGAAGACTCAATATTGGGACATTCTTTTTTGTGAGTTGATTTTTCACCTTTTTCAGAGCTGGTTTTATAGTTGTTGAGACTCCTGTGTTAGATGTCTTGATACGGTATGTTGCATCTTTGTTGTGCTTTATGGCTGCCCCTAAGATTCTCCTTAAATAAACTATATAGACGGCACTGGGTTTAAACCCCATTTTAATTACTACCAGTCTTGTCGACTTGCTCTCCATCTGGAAGGACTATAATGACTATAGTATATCCCTCTTTTATTATTATTATTATTATTTGTTATTTAATATGATGTAAATTTTATTTACCTTCCCATATAAATTTACATGCCCACTTATATGCAGATTCTGCTGCTCTCCCTGTCCGGTGACAGCACACTATTGCTCTCTGCTCCATACATGTCTCATCCTCCCAACAGTGTCCTTTCCCCTCCTCTCCACCCACTCTCCTTCCTCCAGCCAGAGGTCAGCAGGATGATACATCCCTCTTTTTAATATGATGGCACCATAGTTTTCATGATAATCACTGCATTATTTCTTTCAGTATTAAAGCTGTGATTCAGTTTGGAGCCTGTACTAACTGAGTAGAATTCTGGATGATGTGCCATTCTAAAATATGAAGTTAGTGGTTTTGTTCTTCTAAGCCAAAGCCAAGAACTTCTTTCAGTATTTCTTGTAGTTTTTACAAAGTTTCTGAGTTTCTGTTTATCTGGGAATGTCTTAATTTCATTTTCGTATTTGAAAGATAGTTTTGCAGGATATATAATTCTTGGTTGGAAGTTCTTCTCTTTCCAGGCTTTGAATGTGTCATGCCACTGTCTCCATGCCAGCAGGGTTTCTGCTGAGAAATATGATGACAGCCTAGAGGGTTTCCCTCTGAATGTTAGCTTTGCTTTGAGTCTTGCTCCCTTTAAGAGTTGCTGCTTATGTTTCATTTTGTTAAGCTTGATTGTGATATGTCTTGGAGTCTTTCTTTTGAGATCTATATTGGGTGGCATATGATATGCATCTGGGATATCTATATTCTCTTCCTTCATGATTTCTGGGAAGTTTTCTGTCAGCAGCTCAGCAACAATACTCTGTGTTCTCAGGTGTCTCATCCTGTTCAGGGACTCCAATTAATCAAAGGTTGTTCCTCTTAATACAGTCCTACATGTTTCTTAATGCTTCTTCATTTTTCTTGTTTCTTTTTTTGTGATTTGTCCTCATAGATGCTGGCATCAGTAGCTCTGTCTTCCAAGTCAGAAATTCTTTTTTCCATTTGTTCCATTCTGTTTTCTAGGCTTTGCATGGAAGTTTCTATGTCTTTGATTTTGTTCTCGATCTGTTGGATTTCAGAGTACTGGTGTTCCATCAGATCGAACAGCTTGCTTAATTTTTCCTTTTGTTGTGCTGCGTTTTGTATAAGATCTAGAAGGGCTCTGTATATAATCCTTTTGTATTTGTCTTCTGATGATTTCAGAAAAGTTTCTTCATCTGGAAAACTCCTTGGTTGTTTTGTTTCAGAGCCTTCTGAAGCCATGGGTGATTTCTTGTTTGCCACAAGTGTCTGTTGCTTTTTGGGTCCCATGTGAGTAAATAGAGGCTGGAAGAGATACTGTGAGGATGGACTGCAGATGTTTCTTTAAGCTGTCTTAAAATGTAAAACAAAAGATATCTGACTACTTCCCAAGTTGGTCAGGTTTTCAAGTGTAGAGGTCCCTCTTTCCAACTGGCAAAGTAAGCACCTCTATAGCCAACCCCAGATGATACAAACTAGTTCAGAATACAGCAATGCTACTGCCCTTTTGGCCTCTCTGAGAGGGCCCAGCCTCAGACGACTCTGTGTAGAGTTCTGCTTTTATGGTAGAAACGTGCTCTCCTGTGGGCAGGCTCTGGTTCCCAAGTTAAAAATTAGGTCTAGCTGCAGCTACTGTATCTAAGACGGCACCCTACACACGGTCGGCAGATAGAGGGGCTAAAGGTGACGATAGGTAGTGAGTCCTCAACCTCTGTTGCTGGGCCCCCACCACAGGCAACACTGTGTAAACTACTGCTTTTCTGTCGGAGAAGCGCTGTCCTGTTTGCTGGTGCTGGCTGCCAGGCTAAGAATTACGTCCTGTTAAAATCTCCGTATCCAACATGGTGTCCTGCACACAGGCTCTGTGGTTCCATATGAACCATGCGGTGGCATAGATAAAAAAACACACCCAAAATGCCTAGATGAACAGAGTCCTAAGCCTGGCTCTCAAAATATGAGAATTTCACCTGCCTATCCCACCAGCAGTGCATCTGAGTTTAGCTGCTAGGCAAGACCCAGCTCCACCCGCCAGCCAAGACAGAGAAAAAAAAAGTCAAAATGGTGCATTTACCTTCAGTCCGTGAGAGCCAGGGCTAGCCAGGAGCAGGAGTCAGTGAAAGAGAGGAGATTTTTCATTCAGTGGTATGAAGTCCAAGTTAACAGCTTTGTGCCATGTCCTGGGGGCTCACTAGGTGACTGGAAGGCTCCGTTTGGTTATCAGTTCAGGTCTTGGTTTCCAGAGGGATATAAGGAGATGTGTGCTTAGTCCGCCATCTTGACACTGCCCCACTTTTCAATACTTTAAAGAGGTCCTTTGCAACAGATTTTCCCAGTGCAATGTGTCTTTTGATTTCTCGACTGCTTCCCCTGGCATTGATTCTACCCAAGTAGAAGGAAATCCTTGGCAACCTCTATCTTTTCTCCATTTATCATGATGTTGCTTTTGGGTTCAGCTGTGAGAATTTTTGTTCTCTTGACACATACTGAAGGCTGTGATCTTTGATCTTCATCAATGCCAAGCCAAGCTCCGATCAAATCCTCTTCATTTCCAGTAAGCACAGTTGTGTCAACTGCATAATGCAGGTTATTAATGAGACTTCCTCCAACCCTGATGCTTTGTTCTTCAAATAGTGCAGCTTCTTGGATCTTTTGCTCACCATACTGATTGAAAAGGTACAGTAAAAGGATACAACCCTGACATACACCTTTCCTGACTTTAAACCATGTAATGTCCCCTTGTTCTCATGAACAAAATGCCGGTCCAAGACTTAATTGCAGTCAGACAAACTCCACTGAGACTGTCCTCTGTGGTCAAACCAGGGGTCTTGTCAAGGTCTGATGAAGGCATATTAGGGCCCTAAAGACTGACACTCTGTGGTACCACCTCATCTGCTTATTCACCTATTTGAATAAAATACATCATAGTGGTTAAGTGCTACATCTACTAACCAAAAGGTCAGTAGTTTGAATCTCCCAGGCTGTCCTTGAAAATTCTGTGGGACAATTCTACTCTGTCCTACAGGGTTGCCATGAGTCAGGGTTGACTTGATGGCAGTGGGTCCTTTTTTTTTCACATTATAAAAGGTCTAACAATTAAAGCTGTGAGCTTAACTGTTCTAAGTGATACATATCTCTTTGCTGAATATCATTATGGTGACCTTTGAAGTACTCCCCTTGGGAAGCTATGCAATGATGCCAGCACTTAGTCCACCCTTATGAAACAATTTTGCAACTCTTTCTGGATTGGTCACTGTATACTGTGGCGTGGTGACAAGTTGGTGAACTTAATTGTATAGTTGTCTGTGGGGAGTTTTCAGCCAGTAAACAAATAACTGTACTGGAACACCCTTCCCATTCACCTGATCTGACCCTCAGTTTACCTGAACATGAAGGAAATATTGAAAGAAGGCATTTTGATGACATGCATGACATCAAGGGTAATGTGATAACAGCACTGACAGTTGTTCCTGAAAAAGAGTTCCAAAAATGCTTTGAAGGTTGGACCAGCATTGGTGCATAGCTTCCCAAGGGGAGTACTTCGAAAACAAGTGTAGGATATTCAGCAATGAGATATGTAGCACTTTGCTAGGATGAGTTCATGAACTTAATTGTTAAACTTTATACCTGGGTATCTATATATGTGTGTGCGTGTGTTAGCTATTGACTCATGATGACCCTCAGCATGATCCGATCTGACTCGATGGCACTTGGCTTTGGTGTTAGCTATCCATGATGTAACTTCTTTTAAATGTGACTATACTATCAGGAATTGAGTGTAAACGTAGCATAGGCCATTTTAGTGGAATGAAAAATAAACTAGATTCTTTTTTTAAGTGGGTGAATGTATCCAGAGTTAGACTTGATAACTCACCTTCACCTCTTGTTTATGAGAAAGCAGTAATAGACTCCCAAGAGACCCAGTGAGATAAAGGGTTTGGATTACATGGGAGAGAACTGTAGGAAACAGAAGTCAATGAAGGTGTTGAAGTAGTTGGGGCCTCATAGCTTAAACAACCTTGTGTATGGGTACCTTTGTTACCCTGTATAAACTTTATTTCTGGCCAACACATTCTCACTCCCTGGGGCTGGTATCAGTTTCATTTAGTGCCCTGACAGTTCCTTTACACAGTGGCACTCATTTTCCATTGGCATCTGTGTGTCCTGTCTGCTTGGCATCCGCAAGTCCTACTTTGGACAGCCAGTGTCCTTGTTTCGTTGGTGCTCTAAGTACACACACACCTTGCTTGTTGGGTGAGGACCAGACACAGCTGACTTTCCTGCTGATGTGGGCCCACTCTCGTGGAACAGAACACATACCTTCCCTCTGCTGCTCACATCCCATCAGAGACTAGAAGCCAACGGGGATGTCGATGTGGTTGTTAAAACTTTAGACAAACAGTTTTTTATTTTTCTGGAAACTTTTTCTACTTTGGAGTCCAGCAAACTGGGTTTGTTTAGTTTTTTTTTTGGAAAGGGATGTGTTGAAGATATCAAACCTGGAATAAAGTATAAACTGGTTTTAGTTGTTTACTCCCTGAAAAGGTATCAGTCATAATGTGTTTTTCTTGTAAAAGAAAAATCTTATTTAAAAAATGTTTACATTTGTGTTGGGAGGGAGAGCATTTTACAAACGGAATTTTGAGTTCTGAGTACCTAAAATGAAGTCTGGTTGACCAGTGCTCAGAGTATAGCACTCTCATCCGGACAGCCTCTTCTCAACCATGCTCCCAGGCATGCCTCTCCCTGGCCTTGGCTTGGGCTCAAAAGCATTCAGTTTTCTTGCTCCTTGGACCAGGAAGCCCACTGTGCTATCTCCTGCAGGTCTCTCCTTCCTTAGTGGCAGTGGATTCTTCTTTTTCCCACCTCTCCCACCTCTGGGGTGGCTTATTTCAAGAAGGATGGCAAAATGGACCATTTTCCTTGGTGGGCTACGATTACCCAATCTGCACAGTTGCACTCGATCTTCTGGCTGGGAGTGACAAGACTACGGCAAGAGAAGGCTTATAAAAGCAATCTATACCATAGGCCAGCAAGTAAACTGTTTGTACTGCCCAGGAGACACCGGGGACAAACATTAATTTGAGATAGATCATGGACTCGAGGGTAAAATGTAGGAGATCATCTTCGCAGTCTTGGGGGAGGGGCATAGATTTCTCTGTGTGTGTGTGTGTATTTATTTTTATTGTGATTAAGTGAAAGATTACAATCCAAGACAATTTGCTATATAAAACCCAGAGTACTTGCCTCTCTGCAACTCTTTCTGTTCTCTTTACTTTGTGAGAACATACTCTTCATTTCTACTCCTTACTTCCAGTATCCACTTAGCCGACATTTGTGCCCTCCTCTCCACCCTCTCATTTTCCCTCTAAAAAGAAACCAGTAGGACACCTTCATACATATTAAACCATGAAGCACAAACACAACCTGCATCACTCTGTGTCCTCCAGTCCAGTCCATTTCAGTACTGGTTTCAGCTCTGGGCTTGCAGAAAGACTGGAGGCCATGTACCCAGGAGACCCTCGAGGGTGTCACACCATCAAGTCTGGTCTTTAATAGAGTCCTAGATCTGCACAGCCCCTTCTCTCACGTTACGTCAAGGACTCTACGTTGCGTAACCCCGTCATGGCTGCCTTTTGTAGTGGTGGGCACCATCTAGTTCTTCTGTTCTCTAGCTGATGTAGGCTCCCAGTCCTATGGGTCTTTTTGTCTGTTGGGCTCAGTTTTCCTCATGCCGTTGATGTTTTTCAGGTAGGCTGGTAGCAATTAATGTTCCTTAGACGACAGCTTGCTGTCTTTTAAGACCCCAGGAGCCACTGACTAATATGCATTGCAGAACACTCTCTGAGAAAAAGATTACTCATGCCAGTTGATCTGTATGTCCCTGAAAACTTGGTCCCCAGACACGCATTCTTGCTAATGTGGCAGAGATTTCTTAACCTTCAAGTTTCTACAGAAACCCTGGTGGCGTACTGGTTAAGTGCTATAGCTGATAACCAAAATGTCAGCAATTCATACCTACTGGGTGCTTCTTGGAAACTCTATCGGGCAGCTCTTCTCTGTCCTTTAGGACCACTGTGAGTCAGAATTGACTCGATGACAGTGAGTTTTAAGTTACTACATTTTTCCTCAAAGCAAATGATTTGTTTGACGGCATGTGTTTTTGGTGCTGGAATACATGCTTATTGAGTGTGTTTAAATTTTTGTTGATGAGATGGATTTTGAGAAATATGATCTGGCAATACAACTGGCCAATGAGGCAGGTGGCACGTGGCACCACTGATCTGTGACATGACAGTATCCCACCCAAAACTGGGTACGTAATTTATTGCTGGAGCGTTTCCACTAGGTTATGTCAGGAAACACTGGCTTTCCAAATATGACACAAAAAAACAGAGCAAACTTACCAGATTTCCCTGACTATCACATGGGAAAGTCATAATTATGCTTGCAAGCCTTATCTCACAGAAATAAAGGCGGGGAAAAAGAGCAAAATTTACAAAACTATAACACATCCAAGAAGCGTCAGCTAGCAGAAAGTTCAGCCTACATGAAGCACCAACTCTGGTCAGCTGAGCTTACATATTTCAAAAAGTTCACCTTGATGCTAAATGCTTTAGAACCAGAATGACATCTACCTCTAAGGTGAGAGGCAGAAAAACTGGCTGATGTTCTGTTTATACCAATGGCAATGAATTAGCACAGAAGGAGCCCTGTCTAGAAAAATGGATTTCGTTAAACACTTCTGCTCATCAAAAACCACTTGTAAGAAAGCAAGACACGCCCCCAATAGCAAGGAGATACTTCCACACTATTGTGTCTCTGCCTCCAATCTTGACCTATTGTTACCTAGTCGTGGACTGAAATGTGTCCCCCCAGAAAAGTACATAGCAGTTTGGCTGGGCCATGATTCCTGGTATTGTGTGAGATTCTTGTGTGTTGTAAACCCTGCCTCTGTGCGGTTAAGGAGGGTGTGTGGGTAGCAGTTGTGTTGGTGGGGCAGGACACAATGTGTGGGATTGTATCGTGCCTCGAGGCAATTTCTTGGGATACAAAGGAAAGGGAAGCAAGTAGAGAGTGGGGGACCTCATACCCCCAAGAAGGAGTGCTGGGAGCAGCGTGCATCCTTTGAAGAGGACCTGCATCTCAGAAGTTCTCGGTCCAGGGGAAGATTTGTGACAAGGACCTTACTCCAGAGCCAACAGAGAAAAACATCCCCTGGAGTTGATGCCCTGAGTTTGGACCTGTAGCTCAGCAGACTGTGAAAAAAAAAAGTATTTTTAAAGCCATTCACTTGTGGTATGTCTTTTAAAATAGCACTAGGTGACTAAGACCTATCTTGATGATTTATCAAATATCTCAACATACCTTCATGTTTAAACTTCTTTTTCTTTTCCCTGTACATGTTTTATTCAGAAGATATGTGGACTTTTGTTCTGATTCCCTGCAGTCTGTAACAGGAAATCAATAGAAATCTCCAAAGATATGGGAGAATCAAATGATTGCATTTGCCTGAAACCGTAAGCGCCTCAGTTACCGAGCAAGGCAATGGTGTTAACGCCACTGGATCCTCTAGCGTTCAACCTACGCTCATGGGATAGTTCAAAATGGTAGTAATTAACTATTATTATTATTATTACTTCCATTTATCAGCTAAAGAAAGTGAGGCCCAGCGAGGTTCAGGGACAGCCTGAGGTCACGTGGCAACACTCCCAACCAGCAGTCAGACCCCACATGTCTGGTGCTGAATAATGCCACAGGCACTACCGGATCTCTCAGCTTTGGGGCTCTCCAAACCCCAACATTCACACCATCGAGTGACCAGGTAGCAACCCTCAGGCAGAGGGCATGATTTGGTTGTCAAGTTTGGCCATACACTGAAGGACACTCATATCCTTCTTCCTCTGGGTGCCAAGAAGCAACTTGACCCCTGTCCCAAGGCCTGGAGACACCAAAGACAGACAACAAGTCACCTGCAAGGCAGTTATTTTAACCTCCTGGGACTTGGGCCACTTTCCATTTGTAACCAGTGCCTATGGTTACGTCACTTCACGGTCAACAGCTGGCCCGCATGGCGTTGAGGCTGGGAGTCCACCTTGCTGGTCTCTAAGCAACTGCACAATACAGAGAGCACCACAGGGTCAAGGTGCCCGCAATTGCTCAGCTCCCGCCTTTGATGCCGTTCTTAGCATTTCTGGCAGGGCACTCCGAGTTCCACTCCTGTCCGCACTGCTGCTGCTCCAAGATCTGCCTCCAAAGCCTTTAGAAGTGGGACAAGGCCAAGAGAGACAGAAGCAGAGACAGAGATGGAGACAGATACAGAGAGACAGAGAAGGAGAGAGAAACAAAGAGACAGAGACAGAGATATACAGAGAAGCAGAGACCGAGAGAGAGTGCCACGATTCATTCACTACCAGTCAGCACCTAACTGTGCTCATGAGGAATCTGTATATGGATCAAGAGGCCGTTGTGCGAACAGAACAAGGGGACACCATGGCTTAAAGTCAAAAAAGATGTGCGTCAGGGCTATATCCTTTCACTGTACTTATTCAATCAGCATGTGAGGGAACAATACAAGAAGCTGGACTATATGGAGAAGAATGCAGCTTCAGGATTGGAGGACAACCCACAAATGACCTGTCACATGCAGATGACACAACCTTGCTTGCTGAATTTGAAGAGTCGTTGAAGCACTTACTGATGAAGATCAAAAACCACAGCCTGCAGTATGGATTGTACTTCAACACAAAGAAAGCAAAAATCCTCACAACCGGATCAATAAGCCACATGATGATTGTCATGGATTGAATTGTATCCCTCCAAAAATATGTGTAGCCATGTGGCTGGGCTGTGATTCCCAGTACCTTGTGACTGTCCTCCATTTTGTGGTTTTCCTATGCTGTATGTTAAAGGATTAAGGTGGGACTGTAAATCCCTTCATAGGATCACCTCCCTGCTCCACTGTAACGGGAGTTTCCCTGGAGTATGGCTTGCCCCACCCTTAATCCTTTCATCCTGCAAGAGATAAAAGGAAAGAGAAGCAGGCTGCAAATTGGGAACTTCACACCATCAAGCAAGCAAGCAAGCAAGCAGTACGGGAGAAGAGCGCGTCCTTCAGACCTGAGGTTCCTGTGCCAAGACGCTCCCTGGACAAAGACTGATGCAATACTGGACTTTCCTCCAGAGCCGACAAGGGGAAAGCCTTTCCCTGGAGTGGACATCCTGAATTTGGACTTGTAGTCTACCAGACTGTGTAAGAATAAACCTTCCTTTGTTAAAGCCATCCACTCATGGTAAGCGAGGAATGCCTGAAGAATTACAGCCTTTCCTAAAATATCAGAACCCTGAAGGCTTCAAACCTGAAGAGTTACACAGCCTTGTTAAAAGCACCAGGAGCCTGGAAGCCTGGCACAAGACAACCCCCATGTAAGTGCTTCCTATGAGCAGTTCAACTCCAGAGAAAGGAGAGCCCCTTCCTCTAACTTAAGAATTTGCTTATCTTTATCTTTGTAACCACATTAACACCAGTTAAAAGCTAGAGTGATAACTTGTAAAATTACTGATAGCAATAGGAATGCTGTATGAAAATTTCTTTGTTTCAACTTTCTGTAAAGCATATGTAAATTCTGGAATTTAGCGGGACGAGGAACGCAGCCTTTTGAGACTCAGTCCACTGTGCTCCCCATCTGGAATTAAAGGCCCTTCCTCTAGCAACTAACAGTGTTCAGAGTGATCCTTGCTCACCGGAGCTTTGTTTAATGGTTATTTGTAAACTCCTGTTTTTCCTGCAGCAGTAGTATTTCTGTTAGAGCAGCACTAGCTGTCTAAAACAAAGTTTGGTACCATGAGAGTGGGGTGCTACTCTAGCAAATATCTAAAATGTAGGAGCCACTTTGAAACTGTGAGTGGATGGAAGATTCAGAAGGAACTGACAAAGAAGGCGCAGATGGTGAGAAACAACAGAGGACTGGTGGTAGCATCAGCGGCAGCAGCAGAACCAGAGGCAGCGGTGGAGCCGACTCATGGAGCAAGAGAGCTAAATGCCTGTGCACAGAAGCTTCCTAGAGGAATGGGGTGCCTTTGGGCACTTGAATAGGTGGAGCTGGCCTTGCTGACCCACAGAGCAACAGAGCTGAGTGCCTTTGTGCAGGAAGCTTTCCAGCAAGAGTGGGGTGCCTCCAGGCACTTGAATCAGTGGAGTTACAGAGCTTTGGAACATTTGCCCTGACAAGGCTGATGTCGGCCTGAGGCCCAGGCCTTGTGGCCACAGGAAGCAGAAGCTGAAGAGACAAGCAGTGTGAGAAACTGAGCTCCCTCAGTCAAAATGTATGGTCATGACCCCAGCGGTTTGAAAGGGTAGAACTATGGCGTCCTGTGTTTGTAAGGGTGGAATTGCCATTCAGTTGGGCTTAGGGTGCACCTAAAGCCAATGTGGCAGAGTTTGTATCCAACTGGGCCTTGAAGGCAGAGTTGTAGCACAGATCTAGAGGTCTCCACTCGGAATCCAGAGAGTGTGGGCAATACCTAGAGTTTGGAGGGCAAGGCCATTGGATAGACGGTCTCAGAAAATGTAAGAATATTTTCAAAGCTTTGAGGGCTAAAGTACTGAGTTCTGCTCACTTGCTTGTTGCCTGTTAGTGCTTTCTTTCCCTGCAATTTCTACCCCTTGTAATGGGATGTCTAACTTGTGCCTGTTCTGCCATTGTGCCGTTGGAAGCAGATAGCTTGTGTTCTACGTTTCATAGATGTAAAGGAATTTTTGAATTTTGGACTTGCAACTGATTTAGGACTTCTGTCATACGGAATGGACATGGTTTTGCTATAATGGGATAAAAGTGTTACATGTCTCAGTGATGTGATTTTTTGGTGTGCCAGTGGGTGGGATGTCATGGGTTCAATTGTGTCCCTCCACCAAAATACGTGTAGCCATGTGTCTGGGCCAAGACTCCCAATATTTTGTAACTGTCCTCCGTTTTGTAACTTTCCTGTGCTGTATGTTAAAGGATCAGGATGGGACTGTAAATCCCTTCATAGGATTACCTTCCTGTTCCACTGTAAAGGGAATTTCCCTGGAGTATGGCTTGTCCCATCCTTAAACCTTGTGCCCTACAAGAGATAAAAGGAAGGAGAAGCAGGCAGAGAATTGGAAACCTCACACTATCAAGAAAGCAGCACCGGGAGAAGAGTGTGTCCTGCAGACCCAAGGTTCCCACACCAAGATGGTCCCTGGACAAAGACTGATGCAATACTGGACTTCCCTTCTGAGCCAACAAGAGGAAAGCCTTCCCCTGGAGCGGACATCTGGAATTTGGACTCATAGCCTACTGGACTGTGTAACAATAAATTTTCCTTGGTTAAGGCCGTCCGTTCACTGTATTTCTGTTAGAGCAGCACTAGCTGACTAAAACAATGATAAACAGATAAAGGACTGGAGTTGTCAAGGATTTCATTTTATCTGGATCCATAATCAAGCCCATGGAAGCAGCAGTCAAGAAAGCACAGGAAGCTTTAAATCTGGCAGTTCTGCTGCGAAAGTTCTCTTTCAAGGGTTGAAAAGTAAAGATGTCACTAAGGTGCATCTGACCCCAGCCACAGTGTTTTTAATTGCTTCACATACGTGTGAAAGCTGGACAATGAGAAGGACTAAAGAAAAGTCGATGCCTTTGAATGGTGGTATTGGCCAAGAATAGTTAATACCATGGACTGCCAGAAGAATGAACAAAATTGTCTCGGAAGAAGTACAGCCAGAATGCTCACTAGAAGCAAAGAAGGGGAGACTCTGTCTCATGTACTTTGGATGTGTTACTGGGAGGGATTAGTCCCTGGAGAAAGGTGGCACGCTGGGTTAAGTAGGTCAGTGAAGAAGAGGAAGACCCTCGGTGAGATGTTTTGACACAGTGGCTGCAACTATGGGCTCAAGCTAATAACGTGGCGCAGAACTGGCAGTGTTTGACTGTTGAAACCCTGATAGCTTAGTGGTTAAGAGCTACATCTGCTAACCAAAAGGTCAGTGGTTCGAATCCACTAGGCACTCCTTGGAAACACTATGGGCCAGTTCTACTCTGCCCTATAAGGTTGCTAGGCATTAGAATTGACTTGACAGCAGTGCGGTTATATGGGTACTTAGGGTCGTTACGAGACAGAACTGACTTGAGAGTACCTGGCAGCATGCTTCTCTGAGACAGGCCAGCAGATGCATGGCCAAGGAAGGAGGTGGGCAAGGTGAGAGAGGAAGCTGCTGCAACGGGGATGCTAGTCAGTTTGGGCCACAAAAGAACCACACGACATACCACTCCAAAACTCAGTGCCTTAAAACAACAACTACTTACTTAGCTAGTGAAGCTGAGATTTGGAGGGCCAGTCATCAAGTTGGGCGCACCCGGGAAGCTGTGGGCGCCTTCACCTGTCTGTGGTCAGCGGCGGTAGGACAGGTAGCGTTGCTGGCTTGGCTGTGGCAGTTGGGTTGACTCTGCTTTGCTCCATGTACGTCTCACCCCCCAGCAGGCTTGTTAGCTGGCATGGAGTCGGCTCCTGGCTCATGGCAACCCCGTGCCTGACGAGATCAGAACGTGGGGATCCACAGGGTTTCCACTGCCTGATTTCAGGAGTGGATCACCAAGCCTTTTCTCCCAGTCCATCCTGGAGCTCTGTGCAATGTCACATTCGTACATCAGCCTCCACTAACAGCCGAGCGGTAGCTGCACTGGAATTGCTTTGGCTGGGAATCAAATTTGGATCTCCCACATGGAAAATGGAAATCCTGCCACTGAACCCTCACTGCCCCCTAATGAAAACACAAAACCCGCTGCTGATCAGTCAGTGGCTACTGACAGATATGCTAGAGGACAGATTAGAACTGCCCCGTAGAGTGGATTCGAACTACCTTTGGGTTATCAGCCTAATTCTTCATCACTGTATCTCTCTTCACTCGGGTGAACAGCCTCCAAAAGAGTACACAGAGGCCCACAAAGGGTCTTGAGGGCTGGGCCAGGGTCCGTGCTGCTGATCCCGTTGCTTCTGCTGGCCGAAGCAAGGCACACGGTCAAGCCCAGATTGAAGGCCTGGAGAAGCACACCCTGCCTCTTAACGCGACTACAAAGTCACACATTGTAAAGAAATGCACACAGATTTATGAAGGTTGGTGTCTACTTTTTCAGTCAATCACAAATATTAAGCCATATAAGGAAGCTGCAAAATAATGTGAAGCTTAGGACCACCAGTTTTGGTGAAAACAGCAGTCATTTCCAGGGAGTTAAATTGGTGACAAGGCAGCAACAGTCTTTCCTTTTTCCTTTACTATATGGCCTTTCATGCTCTTTGACTTTTGTTTGTGAACAGAAGCTTTTAGATTTCAAAGAAATCAAGAATTTACCCTAGAGGTGTTTACCCAGGCCTGCGGCGCCCCAGCGGGGTGAGCAGGCTCAGCAACTGTTGCATGCACCACCAAGAGACGGACAACAGCCTACGTGAGCCCCAGGAGGTCTTGCTTAAATAGCTCTCTGGGCCTCTAGAGCACGCACTTCCATTCTGCAGTACAAGAATACAGTGGACAGCTCAAAGTGCCCCAGTATACCCTGAGACATGGAAAGTAAACAGTGAAGTATGGAACAGCACCCTAGGCTCCCACTTGCATGGAATGTTTCCAGAAGGCCACACAAGAACTTGGCAGTAGTCGCTGGCTCTGGGCAGGGGAAGTGGTATCTGAGGAACAGAGATGGAAAGGAGAGTGACATTCCATCTTTTCAGTAGCCTTAAAATTTTGCACCATGTGAATGTAGATTCTATAAAGAAATAACACTATAAATAAATGTTTAAACTTTATTTCTTAAAAGAATTCTTTTTGAAAAGGGTGGCCCAGATTTTTGTCCTGGTCCCTGACTTACTATGCGACCCTCGCTAAGCCCCTGAGTGTCATCCTCCCCTGTCCGTAGAGTGTCCCAGTTCTCCCCACGTTGCCTCACTACAAGATTTTGTGATCAGGGTTTTACTCTGTTACAGAACACCTTGGGCAACAATGGCCACCACCATCGTCCCTGTGACCGATGTCTCTTGCAGTCGTCTGTGGGTGGGCAGCTGTAGCGGGACACTGGCTAGGAGAGAGCTTTGGAAGCCAGGAGGATGAGGGTGTCTATGGGTTTAACTGTATGTCACAGTGCATCCTTCTGAATGAGTGTGTACTTTCTGCTGACACACATCCTGTGACAGGAAGATAGGAAGACCACTCCTTCTCTTCCCAGGCTCAGGCACCTAGGATTCCAGGGAGCCGAGTTGGAGAAGACAAGGGGTCGTGATAAAGGCTGCTGACACCTCCCAGCCCACCTAGGAGGTCCAGCCACAAGCCCAGCTATTGCCTCAGGCCATTTCTGTGCTGGTCTGGGGTCTCTGTCCCCAAGGTAAGAATGCAAGAAAGGAACTCACACACCAGGATGTCTTTTGCTGTTCCAGGTGCAGAGATGCTGGCCTAGACAGAAAGACTGGATTCTGACACTTACTGTCTCCGGGATCTTGGGTAAGGGAACACCACCTCTACGAGCCTCAGTGTTCTCATCTGTGAAATGGGGTGTGTGAAGACAAAAGTTGAGGGGAGGTCAGCTGTGCAGTTGCCACACAATCAATGCTAGCTCCTGGAGTTAGCTCCTGTGACTTTAGATGTGATCTTCACAAACACATAGTGGTGTGTTGTTGGTGTTGTTAGGACCCACTGAATCAGTTCAACTCAGAATGACCCTATGTAGAACAGGACAAAACACTGCCTAGTCCTGCACCTGCCTCCTAATCCTTGTTCTGCTTGAGCTCCTTTTTGTAGCCACTGTGTCAATCCATGTTGGTGAGGGTCTTCCTTTTTTTTTTTGATGACCTTCTAGTTTACCAAGCATGATGTCCCCCTTCTCCAGGGACTGGTCTCTCCTGATAACATGTCCAGGGCACATGAGACAAAGTCTCAGCATCTTTGGTTCTCAGGAGTGTTCTGGCTATACTTCCCAGAAGTCATTACGTGGGCATAAAATACACGGAAGGAAACGCACCACACACTCTCGGTAGGATTTTCTGTACACGATTTTAAAATTGGCAAAAGCCCCAATAAAGATGTTTTCGTTATGAAAATTGAGTGAAAAAAGAGAAAGTCAAAGCTCACATGCAGTAGGTACGTCCATTGTCTCTGCGGTCCAGGAGGCAGGAGCACTGCAGGGACAGGCCGAGGCTGAGTTTGCGTTCCGTGTCTTTCTGTCACTGGCCAGTTGGGCACCAGGGCACAACCCACGCTGATGAAGGTTCTTATGCTGTTCCTGCCTGGCCTGGGCTTTCTGCCCCAACCCACTGCCTTCTCCACGTTCAGACACAGGCTCTTGGTGTGCAGAAGAAGCTGTCACCTTACACCCTCAGTAGGGTGAGGGGCCTCTTGGTCAGGGCACAGTGGTGGGATCATCGGCTGCAGAGGCATCACCCAGCCAGCCCAGAACCTAGGACCCTGCTCTTCCCCTGAGCTCCTCGTGGCCCCATATGACCCCAGACTGACCCTCAATTCATATATGTCCCAGAGCCCAGCACTTTGGGTCAGAGAGAGCCACACAACTGACTTTAGGCACAGAGAGGCTAGATAATACTTCAACACTTCACAGCCAGCTCCAAATGGGAAGACCAGGAGCCACAAATCTAGCCATCCTTCAGTGGCCTCAGCTTCTCAGATTCTGTGTGACCTTCTGTGGCTCCCCATGTGGCCCACCAGGTTTCGATAATACAGATTTCTGACAGTCCTCTCTGCAGAGCATGGGTTGTTGAGAAGGGTTTCCAGAGTCAGCTGGGCCAAGACTGGCAGGCCTCTGGAAGGCAGGCAACATGTCCACCTCTCAGAAAGCGTCCAGGCGGCTTCCAGAGTTCAAGAGGGACAGATGGCAGGCAAGATGACCAGGCACTTGGCAGGAAAGGAAAGACACAAGTGTCGTCTAACCGGCAGGCCAGTCTGAAATCTACAAGAGGGGGACGTTTACAAGAGCTGGCTTTTCTGGAATTCTTCACCTGAGCCCCAAGGTTGGAAATCGGCTCAGACCAGGAGAGGTGAGTGAGTGGGGTTCAGGTCACATCTTTTGTCCTGTTATTTCCCTTTCTGGCTGAGTGTCCTTGAGTGCAGCAGCCACTGCCCCGGCTGGGCCTTGAAGTCTGAGTTATCATCCCATGGTCCCAAACAACAGCCATAACTGCCTTCCTGCTTTAGAGAGACCAGTAATGAGATGCCCAGTCGCAGGCCAGAGACCCCCTGGGAATGGCCAACAGTGGTCACCCCTGAGAGTTAATTCAGATAGCTAGAGTTCTGAGTCCTTTCTCTGCCCCTTGACCAGCTGAGTCATGGTAAGCAAGTGACTTCACCTTCTGAGACTCAGTCTTTCCCTACAAAATGGGGACTATAAAAATTGCCCCTCAGCAGACAAATGTAAACACTGCACGTGTTCCTATGTATCAGTTACCTTGGCATTATAAAGGTTAAGAGCTATGGCTACTAATCAAAAAGTCAGCAGTTCAGGTCCACCAGATGCTCCTTGGAAACTCTATGGGGCAGTTCTACTCTGTCCTATAGGGTCATTATGAGTCAGAACTGATGCGATGCCCAACAGCCTAACAGCAATGGGTTTGTGTAGTTTCTTATTTTGGTCTTGAAGAATCTTCTGTTCTGCCTGGGGAGTTGAGGAGTGACGGAACTCTGTCCCTGGATTTCAGAGAGGCTTTAGGCTGTAGGCTTTGTGCTATTGTGGTTAGTACTGCAGTGAACACAGGTGCGCTTATGTCTGTTTATGTCACTTCTGTTGGATCCCTACGACATATACGTAGGAGCAGAATTTCTGGGTCACATGGTATCTTCACCTCTAGTTTTTTGAGGAACCACCAGACTGTTTTGCACAGTGGCTGTATCGTTCTGAGTCCCACCAGCAGCGAAAAAGAGCTCCAGTTTCATCACTGGCTTTCTGTTTGTTTTGGGAGGTGTTTTTAATTGTTTGCATGGCAGTGTTGAGTATATTCCTGACAGAAGAGACATTGGCTTGGACAAGGATTGATGACAATACTGAGAAACAAGGCCTCTGCTTGCAAGTTTATGTGTCTGATGATTAGAAGAATGTTCTGCAGAATAGCTTCTGACTCCTTACCTTTCAGATATGATTTAGCCTTCCTTTTCTGAACGCTTTGTGTATTGGGTGACATGGAACATATTCACATCATGATACAAACTCTGTGCCAGCATCTTTGAATGTAGGTCAGCGGATTGAGCAATATGAGGATTACTGGAAGCCCTCTGCTGTTTCAGAATGGTGCCGATAGTTTAGACTTAGAGTCAGTCTGAACCACATACATTCATCTTAGTAAACCAAAATCCGCCATGCCCAACTCAGCTTCCCACCAACTTGATCTCTAGTGTGACCACTGCTGCCCAATATTGGCCAACGTAAGAGAAAGGGAGAGATGGGAATCACCATAGCAACAGACAGCAGTCTTAACTGCTTTCCGGTAAAATATACTACTTTTGCAAATTTTACACATATGACCAAGGGGACACAGTGCTCGGACCCCTCCTGGGAACTTGGAAGGAGCCTGCACCCTGGAGAAACCCAGAAGCTGCAGTTTTCTGAACTTTTAATCTGGCTTTGTTCAAAGGTGCCCGTCTGTGAAATGGGAATCATAATCATAGTAGCTGCCTGATAAATAAATTATTAGGGCTCTAGTGGGGCAGCAGTTAAGCTCTCAGCTGCCACCCAAGAGGTGGATTTGTACCAACCGTTCCTTGGAAACCCTATGGGGCAGTGCTACTCTGCTCTATAGGGTCACTGTGAGTCAAAATCAACTCTGTGACAATGCGTGCTATAAATTATTATATGCAACAGACTTAGAACGGTGCCAGGCACATAGTAGGTACTTAGGAAGATGTTGTGGGATGAATGAACAGTGAGACAGCCTTGTAAACTGTAAGGTGCTATTCAAATTCCTTAGTCCAGCTAATAGTTGGCCTTAAGTCAAACTGACTTAGCTGAGCATTCATACAGCAGATTTTTACAAAACTGGCTTTGGGAAGACAAGCATGCTTGTCTCCTGCAGCCGCAGTGGGGTCTGTGACTCTTTCCCAGCGGGTAGAGCTGGGTGCTTAGCAAGGAGGTGGTGGCCCAGTCTTCACTCTCACTCTCACTGCTTCTGGAGGCTTAAGCTCCTTATTGATGAAAAGTCTCCCTTCTACCCATGGCTTCACACTGGCTTCCCCTCATGTGAGTTGGGGACCCAACCAACAGAAGGGAATCCAGAGAGATAAGAAAGACGGAGTTATAGTCACACTGACGTTGGAAACAGAAAGAATAAAATGGTTTTAAATGCTTTGTGGGACAAGCAAGACGGTGATATCACGAGGGTTCATGTTATCCAGTGTGGTGACTCATGGTGACACCCCACTCCATGCTAATTACCACAATATTGTAGATAAAACACCAGAAAAATTGACAGAGTCATCGACTACAAAAGCGCCACAGCAGCTAAAACAGAGGCAGGTGCTTGTAGCTCTTGCCGATGAAACCACGTGATCTGAAGCGTCATTGTGATTGGATGATACTGACAGCTCAAAGCGTATTAACCAAAAACCGAACCCAGTGCCATCGAGTCAATCGTGACTCCAAGCAACACTACAGGACAGTGTATCACTGCTCCACAGAGTTTCCAAGGAGTACCTGGTGGATCTGAACCGCTGACCTTTCGATTAGCAGACATAGAATTTAACCACGGTGCCACCCAGGTTTGGATCAGAGCGCATTGTCAAGTCAGCCAAGTGCCGTCGAGTCGAATAGGACTCATGGCGACACTAGCGCATTAGAAAGGTCAAAAAGTAAATTAGCATAGAGTTTTAGCCTCATAGGTATAATGATACATGTAAAGTAGCCTTAAGAAAAATGTTTTTTTGTTGTTGTTGTTGTAACTAACTACAGGAATATTTTTACAAAAATAATAAATTTCTACTGAAACACTGTGCAAAAGTTTTATAATCATTTTTTTGGCACGACCCCTCTGAGAATGTCACCCAGTATCACCCCCCACACAACCACCACCACCACCATCTAGTGAGTGACACCACTGAAGCAAGGAAAGCCAAAAAGAGAATGGGAAGTCATCTGGCAGAAAAGAAAGAAATGTAGACAAAAAGAGAAACATCCCAGGGAGAGAGCAGGAGAGTGGAGAAGAGAGAGAGAGCCGAGAGTCAGGAAGACGGAAAGAAAGAGGATGAAGCAGAGAAGGACTCAGTGACTTCTCTTCATTCTCTCCACAAATGTTCATCCATCACCAAACAATTATGAGCTACCTATGGTTTGGGATGGTTCCTTGGTGGTGAAAATAGGTAAGTGCTTACCTACTAACCAGAAGATTGGTGGTTCAAACCCACCCAGGGGCTTCTTGAAAGAAAGGCCTGGAGATCTGCTTTCTAAAGGTCGCAGCCTTAAAAATCCTATAGAGCACAATATTTTAAATTACTTTAAAAATATATTTTATTGTGCTTTTAGTGAATGGTTACAATCAAAGTCAACTTGTCATACAAAAACTTCAAAACATGTTGCTATACACCTCTAGCTGCTCTCCTACCCTGTGACAGCACTCTTCCTTTCCACCGTGTATTTCCTGTGTCCATTCAGCCAGCTCCTGTCCCCCTCCACCGTCTCATCTCTCCTCTGGACGGGAGCTGCCCAGTTAGCCTCATGTATCTACTTAAGCCAAGGAGCACGCTCTTTGTCAGGATAATTTTGCATCTTACAGACCAGTCCAGCCTTTATCTGAAGAGTTGGTTTTGGGACTGGGTTCAGTTTTGGGCTAACAGAGAGTCCAGGGCCTTGTCTTCTAGGGACCCTCCAGTTGGTGGGACCATCAAGTCTGGTCTTTTTAATAGAGTTCAAGTTCTGCACACCCGTTTTCCTCCTGCTCTGTCAAGGATTTTATGGTGTATTCTCTAGGCAGTCATCGGCAGTAGCCAGGTACCATCTAGTTCTTCTGGTCTCGTGCTGTTCTCTGGATTATGTAGCCCTTTCTCTCTCTCTCTTGGGTCCATATTTTTCTTATGTCTTTCATCCTCCTCTGAAGAGCATAAGGTTACTCTGACACATACAGGGTCACTATGAGTCAGAATGAGCTCAATGACAATAAGCTTTTGATTGATCTATGCTTTGGAATATGACAGTGAACAGCACAGATGCAAATCTCCACCCTTGTAGATCTCAGATTTGGGTGGTGGAGGCAAAACCAGCAACCAGAGGAATCAGATGTGAGAGAGCAATGAGGACTATACCGAAGAGGAAAATAGAGTTAAGTGGCAGGAAACCCCAGGAACTACTTTACATTGAGAAGGTGATGTTTATGCTGAGACTTGGTGACAATCAGTGGCTGCAAGTTGCGAGAAGATCTAGGACAGAGCATTCCAGGCAGAGGAACAGGAAGTGCAAAGGCCCTGAGGTGGGAACAGGCCTAAGTGGAGTGGCAGAGGAGCTCAAACTGAGGGTGGGGATCAGACACACAGAGTTTTTTATGTTATTGTAAATACATAGGATTTCAAAGAAATTATGACATTCTGGTGTCCAAATTCAAGAAAGAGCCTGGGTGACATAGTAGTTAAGTGCTTTGCCACTAACCTAAAGATGGGCAGTTTGAACCGCCAAGCTGCTCTGCAGAAGAAAGGTCTGGCCCACTGCTTCTGTAAAGATCACAGCCAGTAAAGCCCTATGGAGCCATTTTCCCCAGTGACACACGGTGGCACCAGGAGTCAAGTGCTTTGATTCAACGGCAGCTAAACAAACAACAGTGTCCAAATTGCCTGAATGCTTTAAGAGCAGCCTTAAGAGAGGAGTCAAACGTATGTGCAGCACCAGCTGTGAGTCAGGCTCTGGACAGGGACTTTCCTAGCCGTTTTCTGTCTGATGCCTACAGAGCGACAGAGTCAGCTGATTCCCGTCTTACAGCTGATCCAGCCAAGGTCCAGAAAGGTGAAGTGAACTATCCAGTGATAGAGAGCTAGAAAGTGACTGAGACCAGATCCGGCTCAAGGCTATCAAGTGTGACTATAACACAACCTGATGGCATTTCCCGAAACACTCCTGTGAGTCCTCTGCAGTTAATAAAGTGCTTTATCTCTGGCGTGATTAGAGCATTATCATCTGTTTGTAATGGCCTGGGTAATGTTCCTGAGAGCTCAGTTGGCTAGCCACAGCTCTGCAACTGTTCTTTGTCCTCAGCCTTCAGCAGCTTTTCTCTGAACAGAGTCACTAGGACTTCAAATCAGAGCGGGACCCAGCTTCAAACAGTGAGAGTTAGAGAGTTAGAGACCATTTGCTGCTGGCCCCTACAGTGTCTTTGTGCAAATCAGGAAAAAGTTCCCTTTGCTCCAGACCCTCGACTTCCATCTGCCAGAAAGGCGCTGTAATATTCATCTTGTTGGAACGTCGTTTGCTGCCGTCTGCAGTTCCCTTCACGCTTCCGTGAATCTATGAGACTTTCAGTGTGCGAGGTATGCGCTTGGACACGGTGCCCTTGTGCAGTGCGCAACCTGGGAGAGAGATTTTTCTAGGCACCTACACAAAGTATTTACAATAGCAAGGCTGAGAGCCCAACAGAGAGGAGATCCACTTGGAAATGGCCGTGCTAGGTGACACGTATGACACACAGTCTACCCCAAGGGTGACCATCACTATCCAGGTTTTCCTAGAATTGCCCAGCCTCAGAGGACTCTGTGTGCAGCTCACCCATCCTCACCGCACTTGTCCCTGTCGTCGCATTTTCACTGGGTCCAGGCTGGGCAGTTTCCTGGGCAGCGTCCTGGGCAGTACTGGCTCCCCTACAAATTCTCTTGGCACTGTCAGACGAGGGCCCTGCACTGCACCCTGGAAAGAAACTCTTACTGTGATGCTGGGCATCCTGGGGCTCTGATATCCATGAACCCGTGTCCTCTTGTGTGGCCAGCACCATATCCCAATGATGGGGCTCATGTTTTACGTCAGCTGGCTCCTAAATTTAGAATTGTGGATGACATCCAAATAAGTGGAAGATTATGTAACCTCACATCCCTCTTCCCCAACTAACAATTCACTCCCCCGCCCTTTGGAACAATCAACCTTCATTAGTTAATGACAGGACCGTGAATGTGGATCCCATCCCTGGAGGAGGGCTTCGGCTTACATAAGGAATGACATTGGCTGGCTGTGTCACAAGGGATTTGAATACATTCCCTTTCTCTCCTCTCTTATACTGCCTCTTCTCTCTCTTAATTTCTCAGTGATTCCTCTCTCTTCCCACATTCTGACATGCATGTGTGTGTACACACATATATACAAACTTATGTGCTCTCATACACCCTCAAACAAGCCTGTCAAACGCTGAAGCTGCTGAGCTAGTCTGGGATCAACAGCACGCAAGCTGAGAGAAGGTTTTACTCATCGGGAGGTTCAAATTTATCGCCTAAAAATAAATCATCTAAATCTGTAATGACAGCTAACCCGGGAAAGAAAGGGGCATTTTGCCACAGAATCAGACTCTGGGGGAAAAGCTAGGTGCAGGGAGGACAATTTGAGATCTTCCAAGTCATCAGAACTCTCTAGCGATAGAATGAGAATCTGGGGAAGTAATGAGCTCCCTGTCACTGGAAGCAAGTAAGTGGAAGTTGAGGATCAAGGATAAGAATTCCTACACTAATCAGAGGTTAAGTGGTTAACTGACATTTATATAGGGTCTGCTATGTGCAAGGAATTATGATTTATAGATATTGTGACAGAGATTGGCAAAAAAAATTCATCTCAAGTGCTAAAGCCTATCTATTGAGAGTGGCTGCTTGGGGCTCTTGACACAGAGGAGGGTTCTGCTACGCGTGTAGGAGAAGAGAACCGAGGGTATGCAATCTGACAATGATGTATCTTGTCATTCATAAATTCCTCCCTATAGAAGAGAAAACTGAGGTGCAGAGGTCCACAGATGGCAAGTGGCAGAGCCAGGGTTTGCTTGAACACAGCCTGGTTCACAGCCATCCTAGGATTTTGCCTCTCAGGGATATTGCTAGCTATTCTGTGGTTCAGTGATGACCACCAGTCAGCAGTGCCTCTCACTGTTTGTAACCCCTGAGTCATGGACTCAAGGGGGCTATTTAGTGGGTCTGAAGGTCGCCCTCAGGGGGAGGAATGTTGGTCACTCCTGTCTCTAAACAGACCCTACACATCCTCTACCTGTTTGTGTCTCCCAGTTACATCAAGAAGTGGACCCTTCAGGGTAAGTATCTCTATGACATGGATGGAGAAACTGAGCCACAGGCAACACAATTTGCTTGAAGTAACTCAGTACAGGCCACCACCCCTCTAAAGATCCTGGACTTGGTGATGTATCAGAGCCCAGCATCCTTGGCCAGGAAGAAAATTCTGCAGCAAACATAGTTTAGGAAGCCTAAAGGAGTAGGGGGCCATGGCAGGGAGCTAGCCAGCTGGCACAAAGTGCCAGGTGGTGGCCCAGGCTGCTGCTGCGGGAGCCAGCCCCTCGGCGCCACCTGCTTCGGGCCGGTCCAGGAGGCCATTAGCACCACACCATCAGCCTTCTGATCAGGTTTCAGGGACAGCCAGTGTTGCAGGTAGAAACTGTGCCTCTCCACCCATGTGACACCCCACAGAGGCATTCGCCTCTTCAAGCCTTCAGACTCTGCTAGAACAGCAGCCAAATGCTATCAGTTCTCCCGTCCCTCCCTGCAGACCACTTTTTAGCAATTTCTCTCAGTTATCTATCCTCCCTGTCCTGGAGACCTCCCTTTCCATAGCCTTATTGTTCAACTAGCATCCCTACTTGGCCTTTCTTGGGGGTGGTATTTTACCCCCTCCTTGCTAAGAAATAAAGTTAAGCACATGAACAGAAACTTGCAGCTGGGCTACACCAAGATCTTATACATGAAAAGTCCCAGAAAAAGAAAGACTGGGCCCAGTCACCATGATTGAGTCTCTTTCTTTGTAAACCTGAAGAAACTGAGGCAGCAACATTCGAGGCACACACATGAAGCCCACTCAGGACCTTGGCCAGATCCTTGGAGTTACATACCGCCTAGGGCAGGGCTTCAGGTCGGTGTCTCTGGGATGGTGCAAGGCAGGGGGAGCTGGCTTGGTGTGCAGAGGCTGGGAAACCAGGCCCTGTGTCCCCTCCCCTTCTGAAACTTAACTGAAGCCACGGAAGTGCCTCCACCTTGAAGATAACACCCAAGGCTAAGCCTCCAGAAGAGATAAGTCAGGTGGTGAGGTTTCTGGTTGCAAAGGTGAACCCTGAACCACAACTTCTTTGTGAACTTGAGTGTCTCTGCATAGCTCATTAGCTGGACACCAACCCAAGAAAACACCCAAGCCAGCCACTTTCAAATTCTTGGTATCAATCACTTTCACAAGCAAAATACTTCTTGGAACCACAGCCTGTGAGACAGATTTAAAAAAAAAACACAAGAGGCTCCAAACCTTCCAGCTCTATATGCAAAATGATGTATGTGTCTGAGTCTGGGGGAAAGTCTGGTCCACAATTATCTTGATTCTCCAAGAGCCTCCTTCCCTGGGAAGGGTTAAGAGGGGCTGCAAGTGCCTGCTGACAGTCGAGGATACTGGGATTGTCACATCTATTTTTGTCACCTGTTTGCCTTTCTAGCTCTGTGTTGTTCCAGCTGACATTTAAATGAATTGGCATTTGCAGAACCCACGCCAACTGGCACTGTAGGAGCAGTGGGGGCGTGTGAGGTGGGGGGAGAGGAGGACCCAAACTCGACAGATGGAAGGGAAACGGTTGCTGGGGATTAAACAGTGGCCTCAGATCCTCAGGAGTTGCCTGGGAACGCGTAAAATGCTCTCGAGAGATAAAGCAAAGTGCCACAGAGAGCTATGGGACATGGGTGGGAAGTTGTAGTTCCAGGCTCTTTTCCTCTAAAGCGATCTGAGACCTTGGGCAAACCCTCACCCTCTCAGTTTTCACCTGTGTTCTGAGTATCAATGTTTCCCCAAATGTAACAGGTATGGCCCATGACATGACATTAAATAACAGTGGTTCACACCGAGAAGGTGATTGTTTTCTGTTTCCCTTACAGTCCTTTCTTCTGATGACAGCTGGGACACAGGCTTGGTTGGTGCCGGGTGTCTTTAACATCTCCTAATCCTTGCCTGGAAACCCTGGTGGCATACTGGTTAGGTGCTACATCTGCTAACCAAAAGGGTCAGTAGTTCGTATCCACCAGGTGCTCCTTGGAAACTCTATGGAGCAATTCTGCTCTGTCCTGTAGGGTCACTATGAGTCGGAATAGACTTGATGGCAGAGCAAAAGCCTTGCATACTGGCGCAGTGATGGTTCAGTGGTAGAAATTTTCCACTCCCATAGGGGACATCTGGATTCAGCATCCAGCTGAGTTCCCTCTTAGGCAGCTACCACTTTGTTGGTGAAAGCTTGTGCATTGTGGAACAGATTTCCTCATAGCTTGCAGACTAAGAGGGACCAGAAAGAAAAGTCTGGCAATCTTCTTCCAAAACTCAGTGGATGAAAACCTTGTGGATAATAACAGTCTGATTTGTAACCGATCATGGCAATTGAGCAGGACCAGGTAGCATTTCATTCCACCAAGCACACTGTCACAAGGAATCAGCAGCTGACTCAGGACAGGTAACAGTGCAGCAAACCCTGAAGAGCTCAGTCTCAGGGCAGGCCACACACCCGATCAGACTCTAACAGATATTTTCCTTCCTTTGCTGCATTTCGTTTATGAATAGTGGTCCCAGAGTCCCCTGCATACTGGTGGTATGAAGTCTCCTAAATTTTCAGATGACCTTAAGTAAAAAAAAAAAAAAAAAAATCAAAACATCATACAAGATATGTATGTAGATATGACAAAAATGCAAAGGTTTGGTGAGAGGGTCCTGAGCTGGGGGACTCGGCCTAGGTCACCTACAGGGTAGGTACTCAGAGCACTGTCATGCGGTACCCTTGTTCACCCCTTCCCCTGGAGGGGGTCTCAGGGGTCTCGGCTCTGCCAAGAATGTCAGAGCAGTGGGCAGGGGCTCAAAGGACAGGTGTAGGGTGGCAGCGAAGCACCGAATGCCCTTCAGGTAAGCAAACGTTACGGGTTGAATTGTGTTCCCCTCTCAGATGCACGAAGTGTGGACCTCTGCATCTGCGACTGTCACCCTGTTTGGAAACAGAGGTTTTCTTTAGCTGTGTTAATGAGGACAGACTATAATAGGAAGGGTCCTAAACCTGATCCCTTCTGAATGATGTTTTATAAAAGGGAAAGAGAGATGTGAAGCGAGAGATACACACAAAGGAGTGAGACCCTACGAAGACCTGTCTACAAGCTGAGGGAAGCCAAGAATCACTGGGGCTGCTGACAGCCCTCCCTCAGAGCTGATGTCCTGCCTCTAAACCATGAGACAATGACTTCCTGAAAATCACCTATCTGTGGTATTTTGGTACCATAGCACCAGGTAACTAAGACAGCATCTCAGACTGCGGCTGCATGCATATCTCTTGGGACGCAGGAGTTGGACTTGCATTTTGTAAAGTCACAGAGATAGAAGACAGTGAAAACTACCTTCTGAGTTAAGATATTATTCTTTTAGGAAATGTTACTACTTCATTACGGTACAGAATGCAAATTTCACTGCCTAAGCACAGTGTCTCTGGGCCCAGGAAATGTTTGCTATCTCTTTTGTGCAAGAAGTCCCACCCCAGGCAGTGGCTGACCTTGGACTCTGGCTGCAGACCTTCTGGGTTTGAATTCCCTGTCGCCTGCCTGAACTTGGGACGCTCACTAGCATTGGCTGGGGCTCTGGCTGATAAGTAATAGTAGCTGACTCAGCAGACTTCAGCCAGAGATGTGGGGGGCCTGATGGGAAGGACAGAAAGGAACTCCGGGAGCCACAGTCTCAAAAGCAGCAAGTCTCGGGTGGGTGGGCCTGCACATCAAAGACAGACAGACCCAGTCTTCAAGGAGCACCAGCCTTGGGGTTGACCTGGTTATATGTCACATGCTTGAAGGGCCAAAGTCCCAGGAAGAGAGTGTCTGATTTGCAAAGCTTGGGTCATGTGCTCAGCCCTTGAACAAAGGGGAGCAGGGCACCCTAATTATCGGCTTTGGCCCACTGCCAACAACAAGGGTGAGGGAGTTCCCCAGCAGGAAGCTGGGTGCCCTTCCCGGGAAAAGGTGCAGAATGCCCATCAGACATGGGTACAAATGCCCAGTGTGTCCCCTCACCTCACTGTGCCTCAGTTTTTCCTCCATAAACAGACACAAAAATAGTTCAGACCCATTTGTGCACTGCTGATGGCATTGCAAAATGAAGCAGCTGACGTGGAAGACAGTTTGGAAGAGCCTCAAAAAGTTCAACCTGGAATTACCATGTAGTCAGTTGTCATGAGGTTGATTCCGACTCTTGGTGAGTCCCTGTGTGCAAAGTGGAATTGTTCTCCATAGGACTTCTCAAACATTGGACCTTTCAGGAATCACGGTCAGGCCTTACTCACAGGTGCCTCTGGGCAGGCTTGAGTTGTCGATCTATTGTTTGGAGTCCGGTGCTTAACCACCTGCACCAGCCGGGGGCTCCTAGAAAACAAAACCCACTTCCAGTGAGTCAGTTCCAACTCATAGTGACCCTGTAGAACAGAGTAGGGCTACCCCGTAAAGTTTCCAAGGAGCGCCTGGTGGGTTCATATTGCAGATCTTTTGATTAGCAGCTGTTGCACTCAATCGCTATGTCACTAGGGTTTCCAGACGACTGTATGACCCAGTCATTCCACTTCTAGTTACATATCCAAATGGACTGAAAGGAGGGACTCAAGAGGGTCCCTGTGCAGCAAGCTCACTGTAACACTATTCACAGTAACCCAAAGATGGAAACAACCCGTGTCCATTAACAGATGCATGGACTAACCAAATGTGTTACATGCGTATAATGGCACACTCCCCAGCCAGAAAGAGAAATGAAGCCCTGCTGCACACTGCAACGTAGGTGAATCTTGAAAGTGTAATACTGACTGAAAAAAACAGATACAAAAGGACAAACCTTATGTGATCCTACTTACGTGACATATCTAGAATACAAAAAAGAATAAAAGAATTAAGTCTGAATCAATTCTGACTCATAGAAACCCTATAAGACAGAGTAGAACCATCCCATAGAATTTCCAAGGAGTGCCTGGTGGATTCAAACTGTCAACTTTTTGATTAGCGGCCAACCTTTTTACCACTGGGCCTAGAGACCAAGATTTATGAGTGGTTCCGCGGGGCAGAAGGAGAGGAAAAATGGGGAGTTATTGCTTAAGGGGCACTGAGTTTCTGTTTGGAGTGATGAAAACTTTTGGAAATGGATGGTGGTGATGATTGCACAACACGGTGAACATAATTAATGTCATGGAATTGTACATTTAAAAATGGTTAAAATGCCAAAAGTTTTGTTATTTTACAATATAATAATAATAATAAAATGGCTTGGATCATCTGGGGCAGTGGAGATTAAATGATGTCATCCATGTGAGTCTGGTTTTTTGCAACTAACACTTCATAAATGTCAGCGGGTGTTTTTCACTACAGGCATGAAAACAGGCCACTGTCGTCAGATGTGGGTCTGATGGATGCCACGTGCTCTTTTCTATGACAACAACTGAGGCCTTGGCTGTTGGATGTGCGTTCCATCCTGGCTCTTCCAATTGTTGCTGTGAGCCCCTGGGCAGGTGGCCACACCTTCTGAGCCTAGTGGTCGCATCTGTCTTCAAACTGCTGTCTGGAAATGAAAAGTAGTCTAGATAACCAATGTTCACACAGCTGGGCCCAGGACAAAAAGGCAGATGGGCACCTTCCTTTGGAGGCTGTGTGTGTGGAGGGTGCATTTCTGCCCCTCAAAGGAGGCTGGCCCAGGTAAGGAGGCCTCCTACACTTAACTGGAGCCGTGTTCTTACACTAAAGACTAAACTCTTCGAACGGCTAAGTCCTCCAGTCTCCTAAAGGAGGTGACGCGGCCAGGGGTGCCAGGCCTGCTGCTTCCCCTGAGCCTGGAGAGACTACTAAGAGGGAAGGAACCCACTTCCTGGACTGTTGTGGGGTCTTGCACAGGAGAAGCCAATACTGAGCACCCACAGTGTTCTTGACAGCTGCAGACTGCAGCTAGACCTCTGTGACCAAACCCAGCTCCTACAATTATGATCCACGTGACCTCGGACAAGCCACTGCTTACCTCTGTACCTTACTAAGTGTTCTCATCTGTAAAATGGGAAAATAACAACCTTTTCCTCAGGGTGTGACTGTGAGGATGAAACGAGTTAAAAGTTGTGAAACACTTAGAACAGGGCATGGCAGGAGAAGACACTACACGAATGAATGTTCGTTGTATCAGCATCAGCCTAATCGTCGTCATCACCATCATCACTGTCTCTGTCCTTGTCATCACTGTCATTGTCATGATCGCCATAACCAACAGGTCATCAGCACCGTCAACACCACCATTGTGTTCATTATCCTCCTCACTGTCACAGATTGTGCAGCCGTTTGGCTCGGCCACGATTTCCTGTACTGGGATGCTCCCTGTGTTGTGAATCTGCCTCCATGATGTTAACAAAGCAGGATGGGTGGCAGCTGGGTGGGTGAGGCAGGGCTCAGGGGGCAAGACTTGACTGTGCCTGGAGGCGATCTCTTGGGATATAAAGGAAGGAGAAGCCGGTAGGGCGTTGGGGGCCTCCTACCATCAAGAAGGAGGCAGTGCCGGGAACAGACTGCACTTTGGAAAGGACCTGGGGCAGTTTCCAGGGGAAGGTTGCTAACAAGGACTGTCCTCCAGAGCCATCAGAGGAAGCCTTCCTCTGGAGCTGGTGCCCTGAACTTGGACCTGTGGCCTTCTGGACTGTGACAGCAGTTAAAGCCACCCACTTGTTGGTACCTGTTACAGCAGCACTGGATGGCTAAGGCAATCACCACCCCCATTATCACTGTTTGTCGTCATCAAGGCTAATAGTTGTGTCCCTTCAGGGTTCTGAGGTGATTTTAAAGGAGACAAAGACACATCTGGTTTTGAGCCTCTTCCTTTTGTTTTTCTCTCAAGCCCTCAGGAAGCTTGAGGACACGTAGTGAGGACAGTCAGCATTTACTGAGCGCTTGCTGTGTGCCAACTCTGCACTGAGCCGTCTGCGTGAGTAAGTACTGTTATTGTCAATCCCATTTTCCACATAAGGAAACTGAGGACTAGAGAAGCTAAGTGACTTGTGGGATTTCTGCACGCACCACTCAGGTTCACAGAGGCAGGCAGTAAGCCTGAGCCTGGCCATCATAAGCCATGAAGGAATTTCTTGGAAGGATACAAGACAGCTCACAAAATCTTCAGAAAAGCTGAAGAAGGAGGCTCAGAAAACAGACAAGGGCCAGGGTGGGACAGTTGGAAGGGACTTGCGGAGGGCATGCACTGGAACAGAGGTTTCAGTGGTATCTTTGGGTCTACTGGGCTGTCTCAGATGACTGATGAAGAATTACTCCATGGTCCAGCACCTTTGCACATGACACAGAATATTTAAAGTTCATGGATCAGAGGTCTATGATCTGGCTACCAGGTAGGAGGGAGAAAGAGTACCTTGCGTTTTTAGCCTCTGTAGTAGGAGGTGGATCTTACCTTCCCTCAAGAGTCCTTCAGGGAGGAGACGCATCTGCAGTAGGAAGGTTGTTGCGATGAGGCAGGACCAAATAGACAATTAACAGGACTGCTGTCATCAAATTTGCCAGATGCTCCTTGGAAGCTCTATGGCACAGTTCTACTCTGACCTCTAGGGTCGCTATGAGTCAGATCCAACTCAACAGCAGCGGATGGTGATCTATGAAGATCAGTCTACCCTGGGAGGTTGTGTCAGTCAGCTATGCCCCAATAACACTGTGTAGAAAACAACTCCAACACTCAGTGGATTGAAACAATAGTTATTTATTCTTGTGGATCCATGAGTTGGCTGGCATTCGGGCTATGCTGGGTTCTGCTTGGTTCTCGGCCCCACACTGGAACCCCTGGGATAGTTCTGCTGACGGTATGGGCCCGTGGGTCAGCTGGGACAGCTCAGTTCCTCACGTCTCACATCTTCTTTGGGCCAGTGGGCTAGCTGGAGTCATTTGTCTTGTGGTAGTGCCAAAGGAATAATAGGGCAAATGAAAGGAGGAGAGGTCATTTATGACCTAGGCTTGGTGCTACCACATTGTCACAGTTGTTGCATCCTGTTGGCCAAGAAAGTCCCCTGATAAAGTTCAAAGTTAAGGATGAGAAAGTACACTCCACCCTAGATGAAGCCTGCCACATGAGGATGTATGGATTCCTGAAGGAATAGGATAGATGCCTTCCCAGATGCACTCGGCAAGTCTGCTCTCGGAGTGTCCTGAATGGACCACCCGACACTGCGGTGTCTCTTGGCTCTTCTCCTTGATATGTCTGTCAACCTGCAAAGGAGATGGCAGAGCAGAGGACAGAAGAAAAGTGAGTCCTTGAAGGCATTCTTGAGATGCAGAAGCAACCAAGAAATAGCCTCCTCTGAACTTTGCGTTCTGTGATATAACAACCCTTTTGGTGGTGCAGAGATGAAATGACAACATTTGGAAGCCCACCAGCCACTCAGCAGAAGAAAGATGCAGGAGGCAGCTTCTGTAAGGATCCGCAGCCTTCAGAACTCTACGGGGCAGTTCTACTCTGTCCTGTGTGGTTGTTAGGAGTCGGAATTAACTCAATGGCAGCAAACTCATTTGTCTGTTGTCGGTTGTGATTTAAACTACTCCTAGACACACCATTGCTTGCAGCCAAAAGCAACCTCTGACGCATAGGACTTCTTTGGGCCCTTGTTGTAAGGAAATGAGATATACTTACATGTCTTTCCCAAGCATGCAGGAGAGTTTTGCAGGTTGAGGTGAAAGGCAGCAGAGAAGGATCCCTTAAAATCTAGAATTTCAGTGGACCCAGAAAGTGGTCCTCTCCAAAGGTGAGGCAGGGATGGTACAGAGTTTCTACGTCAGCAGCCAACATTAAGTGGCTGGTAGAAGCTACCAGGGCACAGGCATGAGGCTGGCTTCAGGGCTGTGGTGGAAGAGTGTGGGACTGATTAGAAAGTCCCGCCCATGCCAGGTATTTGCCACTTATTGGAAAAACCCTGTTCAGAGTTGAGAGGTCTAGAGTTCAATTCAGTACCAGCTACATGCTGCTGTCTGGCCTTGGGCAGTTCTCTGCCCTCTCTGAACCCCTCATTTCTGTGATACCTGAGGGGAGAGCAGGTCCAGATAACCTCTCAAGTATCTGACTGCAAGGCCATTCCTGACTGCTGGCCACCAAGTAATGCCCTCGCCAGCAAGGCCTGCTGTGACACAGTGCTCTTGCCAGCAAGGCCTGCTGTGATATGGGGTCCTCGCCAGCAAGGCCTGCTGTGATACAGTCGATCACTGAAGTTGGCTGGTATACCCAACCTCTCCTGAGCTTCCTCTGCACAGCTTTTCCAGCATACAACCAGGACCTCTCCTCTAGATCCACCAGAAGAGTGGTCTGAGTTCCCTGGGGACAGCTCACTGGCCAGGAGTGGTCAGAAGTCAGGGAACAGTGTCCAGGACCAGACTGCTTCCTGCAGTCGTTGGTCAGGCTGCCTGAAAGTCCACAGTTAGCCACAACTTGGCTCAAGTCACCCGTGTCCTAATATGGCACGAGCTTAGCAGATTCGCGTTGGCTGACTGCTGATTAATATAAAGCAAGTTCTGGGTTTAAGAGACAAGGGCTTCAGATTGGCTCCAGCTAAGCCTTAAGCAACAGTGAAGGTGCCCGTAAGTTTACCTGCTGAGTGCTTCTGGGGACACTGCCACCTCTTTGGCCCCCCATCGACAGCCTACTCCTGGGGCATCTGTACTTATTACTTCCTGCCACCTCCACACCAGTGCCAGGAACGTTCCAAATCTGAGCACCCCACTCCCCTGCCCCCCATTGGCCCCATGTGCACCCTGTTGCTTTGTTCACCCGCATTCCTTTACTCACCCCCATTCCTGCCACCCCCATAGCCGTGTGCCTCCATGCTTTCCCCCAGCTCTCTCTGCCTGGTGTGCTTTCCACTTCAGCCTCACAGCGTGAGATTTCCTTCTCCCCTTGCTCCCAACACTTCAGGTTTCAATTGAAAAGTATTTGGTTTCTTGACTCAAGATGCTGGAGGCAGTGGTGTTGCCTGGGGCACGCACTGAATGTCTGCGGAGAGCAGAGCCGCTCTTCCACCTTTTCTCCACCCTGTACACCCTGCAGGTCACCCTCTCCATCCCCTGCCTCTGGGGGACCTCCACCCCAGACTCCCCAAGCAATGCAGTTTCCATCCCCTCTCTGGAAGTCATCTGTAAGGAGCTGCACCAAGCTGCTCTTGGGTGACACAGGGTGATCCTGGCCTGGGTCACAGCCGTGTTCTCAGCACCTCAGAACTGGGAAAACACCCAGATCCTCCCGGACCACTTGTTCCCATTGGAATTCCAGAGGTATTGGTTAAAAAATGCAGATTCCCAGGCCCGCCGCAGACCCCATGCACCAGCACCTCTAGGAGGGAGGGCAGGAATCTGTATTTTAACAAGTGTTTCAGGTGACTCACAACAGACACACTGCTGAGACATCATCTCCCAGCCACCAGAATCATTTCTACAGCCCCCTCATCATTTACAGGCCAGCTGGCAGGGGTTTATTCTCTTTCCCAGCACTCATCTGTCATTTTATTTTTTTCCAATTTTTTTTTATTGTGATTGAATGAAAATGTACATTCCCATATAGATTTGCATGCTTACCTATATGAAGCTCCCACTACTCTCCCTGCCCGGTGACAGCACACCTCTCCACTCTGCTCCATGCATGTTCCATCCTCCCAACAGTCTCCTATCCCCTCCTCTCCACCCACTCCCCTTCCTCCAGCAAGAAGTCAGCAGGATAACATCCTATAGACGCATAGAACCATAAAATTCACACAAGATACGGTCACTCTGCATCGCCAAGTCCAATTCATTGCTGTCGGAAAAGTTGACCTTCATTATGATTTATGGACAGGGCAGCATCAGGGACAGGGACCATGCTCCCAGGGGAACTCCAAAGTACCTGGACCATCAGTTGCAGTCTTTTATTGAAGATCTCAGGGTACACCCCTATTTATTCTCTTGTTGCCCGTGAGACTCAACTTTGTGAGCTCCATTGTGGCTATCACTGGTACTGGCCGGGCACAATCTTGTTCTTCTGGTCACTAGTTGATGTAGATACCCACTCACATGGGTCCGTCTGTCTTCTGGGTTCTCTTTTCCCCATGTTGTTCTTGTCCTTGGTGATCATGTGTTACTGTTGTGTTGGGACCATTTGCTGTACCCTCAGATGGCAGCTTGGCAGCTTTTAAGACCCCAGACGCCACTCACCGATGAGGGATGCAGAAAGACCTCATTAGCAAAACGTTAGTTGTGCCAATTGGCCTTGATTTCGCCTAAGAGCCTGGTCCCTGGCCCCCTGCCCCAGCTACTCTGTCCTTGCAATGTTGTGTTAAGATGGGAGGAGTACTCAAATTGTGTTGAAGTCCAGTTATTATTGATCTTCTTTCTAACGTGTATTGTCAACGATTTCACCTGACCAAATTTCTATTAACTATCTAATCTAAACCCTCTCCCCTGTCCTCTCTCCCTTCCAACCCTTGCAGCCATGAAACAGTCTTTTCTTCTATGCATGAGTCCATTTTTAAGTTTTTATTATAGGGGTCTCATACAATGTTTGTCCTTTTGTTGCTGACTACTTTCACTCATCATGTCCTCCAGTTGAAACCAGGTTATGAGATGTTTTCTGCAATCATCATTGTTCTTTATCGTTGCATAGTGTTCCACTGAGTATATATACCATAGTTTACCTATTCATTCCTCTGTCATTGGGCATCTGAGTTGATCCCATCTTTTTTCATTGTGCACTGTGCTGCAATGAACATTGGTGTGCATGTGTCAGTTGGTGTGAAAGGCCTTGATTCTGTAGGATATATTCCAAGCAGTGGAATTACTGAGCCAAATGGTACATCTATATCCATTTTTTTAAGGGAGCGCCAGATTGCTTTCCAAGAGGTTGCACTATTTTGCAATCCCACCAACAGCATAAGAGAGTTTCAGTCTCCCCACAGCCTCTCCAGCATTTGTTGTTTTGTGTTTTTTGGATCATGGCCAACTTTGTTGAGGTAAGATGGTATCTCATTGTCGCTTTGATTGGAATTTCCTTAATAGCTAACAATCGTGAGCATGTTAGCATCTGTTTTTTAGTTGCCTGGATCTCTTCTTTAGAGAAATGTCTGTCCATCTCCTTTGCCCATCACTTAATTGGATGATCTATCTGTTTCTCATTGGTATTTTGTAATACCTTATAGATTATGGAGATCAGCTGTCAGTCTGACATAGAGTTGCCAAATATTTTTTCCAATTCTATAGGGGGGTCTTTTAATTCTATTAATAAAGTCTTTGGATGAGCAAAAGTAATTCTTAGCAGTTCCCATTTATCTATTTTTCTCTTCTGATGATTGTGGTTTGTTTGACAGATTTTGAAGTCTGTCTGTGTTGTGTATTAAACCTTCCATTGTTGTTCCTGCTTTCTCTTGGATAAGCTTTATCATTTTAGGTTTGATATTTAGGTCTTTTACCCAGTTTGAGTTGGTTTTTGTATAAGGTGCAAGATATGGGTCTTGCTTTATTTTAGTGCAGATGGATATCCCATTTTGCCAGCACCATTTGTTGAAAACATTGTTTTTACCCCAGTCTAATGTCTTAGGGCCTTTGTTGAATATCAGCTGTTCATAGGCAGATGGTGTCATCTCTGGGGTCTTGATTCTTTTCTACTTATCTATCTGTCTGTTTCTGTACCAGTACTAGGCTGTTTTGACTACTGTGGCAGTGTAATATGTTCTAAGGTCAGGTAATGAGAGGCCTCCCAGTGTGTTCTTCTTCTTTGGTAGTGCTTTACTTATCCAGGGCTTCTTCCCTTTCCAGACAAAGTTGGTAATTTGTTCCTCCATCTCATTAAAAAATGTCACTGAAACTTGTGTTGGGATTGCATTATATAAGCAGATTGCTTTGGGTAAAATAGACATTTTCACAATGTTAAGTCTTCCTATCCATGAGCAGGCCAAATTTCTCCATTTATGTAAGTCTCTCTTAGTTTCTTGTAGTAAGGGTTTGTAGTTCTCTTTGTAAAGTTCTGTTATTTCTCTAGTTAAATTTATTCCTAGGTAGTTTATCTTGTTAGGGGCTATGGTAAATGACATTGACTTGGTGATTTCTTCCTTAATAATCTCGTTGTTGGTATAACGGAATCCTACTGATTTACTTACATTTATCTTGTATCCTGGGACTTTACTGAACTCTTCTATCAGTTTGAGTAGTTTCCTTATGGATTCTTTGGGATTCTCTGCATGTACAATCATATCATCAGCAAACAGGGAGATTTTGACTTCTTCTTTGCCGATGCAGATGCCCTTTATTTCTTGGTCTTGTCTAATTGCTCTGCCTAGAACTTCTAGTACAATGTTGAATAGAAGAGGTGAGAGTGGGCATCCTTGTCTAGTTCCCGTTCTGAAGGAAAACTGTTTCAGTCTCTCTCCATTCAGGATGACTTAGGCAGTTGGCTTTCTATAAATGGCCATTATTGCATTGAGGAATTGGCCATCTATTCCTATTTTGCTGAGAGTTTTTAGCATGAATGGGTGTTGGACTTTATCAAATGCCTTTTCTGCATCAATAAACAAGATCAGGTGGTTCTTGTCTTTTGTGGTATTTATGTGGTTGATCACATTAATTGCTTTTCTGATGTTGAACCAGCCTTGCGTCCCTGGTATGAATCCAACTTGGTCATGATGGATTATTTTTTGGATATGTTGTATTCTATCAGCAAGAATTTTGTTGAAGATTTTTGCCTCTAGATTCATGAGTGATATCAGTCTGTAGTTCTCCTTTTTGGTTGGGTCTCTCCCTGGCTTTGTTATCAGGACTATGCTGGCTTCACAGAATGAATTTGGGAGTATTCCGTCCCTTTCTATACTGTGTAATGGTCTCAGTAGTATTGGAGATAACACTTCTCTAACAGCTTGGTAGAATTCTGTGGTGAAGCCATCTGGGCCTGGGCTTTTTTTGGTTGGCAGTTTTTTGACGACTTTTTCAATTTCTTCCTTTGTGATGGGTTTATTAAGTTGTTCTGCTTCACCTTGTGATAATTTTGGTAGATGATATGCATCAAGAAATTTGTCCATTTCCTCTAGGGTTTCAAATTTGTTAGAACAGTCTTTCATAGTATTCAGCTACGATGGTTTTGATTTCTGTTGGATCTGTAGTGACAACTCCCCTCTCATTTCTTATTTGGGTTGTTTTCTTTCCTGTTTTTCTTTAGTAAGTTTACCCAGTGTTTTGTCAATTTTGTTGGTCCTTTAAGAACAGCTTTTGGTCTTTTCAATTTCTTCAGTTGTTCTATTCTCTAATTCATTTAGTTCTGCTCAAATCTTTATGATCTGTTTTCTTCTGGTGCCTGAGGGGTTCCTCTGTTGTTCTCTACTTGTTCAAGCTGTAGGGTCAGTTCTTTGATTTGGTTTCTTTCTTCTTTCCAGATGTGTGCATTTGTGGAGAAAAACTGACCTCTGAGCACTGCTTTGGCTGTATCCCACAGGTTCTGGTAGGAAGTGTTTTCGTTCTTGTTGGAATCCGTGAATTTCTTTATTTCATCCTTGATTTCCTCTATAACCCATTATTTTTTGAGCAAGGTATTGTTCAGTTTCCATGAGTTCCACTTTCTATCTACGCTTGTTTCTGCTACTGATTTCGACTTTTATGGCACTATGATCTGAGAAGATGCTTTGCCTTACTTCAATGGTATGGATTTTGTTGAGAATTGCTTTATGTCCTAACACATGGTCTATTCTGGAGAATGTTCCATGTGCACTGGAGAAAAAGGTGTAGTTGTCCACTGATGGATGGAAAATTCTGCATATGTTGATGATGTATAGTTGGTTAATTGTGGCAGTAAGGTCTTCTGTGTCTTTGTTGAGCTTTTTTCTAGGCAATCTGTCCAATATTGAGAGTGGAGTGTTGAAGTCTCTTACTATTATTGTGGAGTGACATATCTCCTTTTGACTACACTCCTTGAGTGTAGTCAGTGTTTCTTTAATGTATTTAGGTGCTCTACTATTAGGTGCATAAATATTTAATATTGTTAAGTCTTGCTTGCGTATTGAACCTTTCAGCAATAAGTAGTGGCCATCCTTGTCCACGATGGTGGATTTTACATTAAAATTGATTTTATCTGAGATTAGAATTGCCACACCTGCTCTTCTTTGTTCATTGTTAGCTTGATACATATTTTTCCATCCTTTAATTTTCAGTTTGTTCATATCTTTAAGTCTAAGGTGAGTTTCTTGTAAGCAACATATGGAAAGGTCATGTCTTTTCATCCAAGATCCCACTCGTTGTCTCTGTACTGGATCATTCAGTCCATTTACTTTCAATGCAATTATTGATAGGTGTGTGTTCAGAGCTGCCATTGTGATATGTTTATTTTTGTGTTGATGCTTTCTCTGTTGTTCTTATTAATCTGTTCTGTGACCTTCTTTGTCAGTTGATTTTTCACTTTTTTCAGGGTTGGTTTTGTGGTTGGTGAGACTGCTATATTACGGTATGTTGCTTTATTATGGTATGTTGCTTTTTTATTGTGCTTTAAGGCTGCCCCTATGATTCCACTTACTAAACTATATATAAACCCAATTTTGATTGCTGTCAGTCTTGTCAACTTTCTCTCCATCTGGAAGGACTATAACAACTGCTGGACATCCCTCTTTTTAATATGATGATATCATAGTTTACATGATATGATCACTAGATTGTTTCTTTCATCATTATAGATTTGATTGTGTTTGGAGCCTTCCCTAACTAAGTAGGCTTCTGGATAACATGTCCTTCTAAAATATAAAGTTAGTGGTTTTGTTCTTCCAAGCCAAGAAATTCTTTCAGTATTTCGTGTAGCTTTGGTTTAGTTTTTACATAATCTCTGAGTTTCTGTTCATCTGTGAATGTCTTAATTTCATTTTCATATTTGAAAGATAGTTTTGCAGGATGTATAATTCTTGGTTGGAAGTTCTTATCCTTCAAGGCCTTGACTATGCCATGCCACTGTCTCTGTGGCAGCATGGTTTCTGCTGTGAAATCTGACAAAAGCCTACAGGGTTTCCCTCTGAATGTCAGCTTTGCTGTGAGTCTTGCTGCTTTTAAGGGTTTCTGCTTATGTTTCATTCTGTTAAGCTTGATTATAATATGTCTTAGAGTCTTTCTATGATATCTGTATTGAGTGGTGTTTGATATGTATCTTGGATATCTGTATTCTCTTCTTTCATAATTTCTGGGAAGTTTTCTGTCAGCAGCTCAGCAACAACACTCTCTGTGTTCTCAGGTGTCTCACCTTGTTCAGGAACTCTGATTAATTGTAGGTTGTTCTTCTTAATAGAGTTCCACATGCTTCTTAATACTTCTTTATGTTTCTTGTTTCTTTTTTCTAATTTCTCCTCACAGATGCTGGAGTCAGTAGCACTGTTTTCCAAATCAGAAATTCTGTTTTCCATTTGCTCCATTCTGTTTTCTTGGCTTTGAATGGAAGTTTCTGTGTCTTTGATTTTGTTCTTGATCTGTTGGATTTCAGAGTACTGATGTTCCATCAGATCAAACAGCTTGCTTAATTTATCATTTTGCTCTGCTGCATTTTGTATAAGGTCTAGTAGGGCTCTATATATAATCCTTTTGTATTCACCTTCTGATAGTTTTAGAAAAGCTTCTTCATCTGGGAAGTTCTTAGGTGGTTTCTTTTGGGGGCCTTGTGATGCCATGGGTGACCTCTGGGTTACTGTCTTTTCCAACGTTTGTTGCTTCTGGGGCTTCATGTGGGTCAATAGAGACTGTGAGATATGTTGTCAAGATGGACCACAGTTGTTTCTCTAGGTTGTCTTAAAATGAGAAGTAAAAAGTATTTGACAACTTCCAAAGTCAGTCAGATTTTCAGGTGTATACATCCCTCTTCCCACCTGGCAAAGTAAGCACAGCTATATTGAACTCAGATGTTATAAACTAGCTTAAAATACAGAAAGGCTACCGGCCCACTAGTCTCTGCTGTCAGGCCCCAGATGTAGGTGATACTGTGTAGAATTCTGCTTTTCTACTGGAAAAGCAGTCTCTTCTGGGTAGGCACTACCTCCTAGCCCAGGAATTAGGTCCAGATGGGGTATCCATGTGTATGACCCCACTTCCTAGCAAAACAAGATGGCATCCTGCACAAGTTTGCCAGCTGGCCGGGCCCAGGGTCCCTTCAGAAAGAGAGGCCAAGAGTGCTGAAATGCCCAGAGTCCACAGCCTCCACTGCTGGGCCCCAGCCTAGGTGACACTGTGCAAAACACCACCTCCCTGCTGGAAAACCACTCTCCCCCCAGCAGGTGCCACCTCCCAGCCTAGGCTGTGGCCTCTGCCTGGGCTTTTCTGTTTCCCAGTGGATCAAGATGGCATCCCACACAAGCACGTCTGTACGGCTACCACATGGCGGAGAGAGAAAGATAGGCCAGGGAAGCCAAGGTGTAAAGTGTCCAAAGCCAGGCTCTCAGAACCTGGTAATTATGCTTGCTGGTCCCACCAGCAATGAGTCTGAGACCAGCAGCTGGTTAAGTCCCAGCTCTGCCTTCTGGTTAAGACAGAGGAAAGAAAAATTCAAAATGGTGAGTTACCTTCGGTCTGTGCAAGCCTCTGCTCACTGAGAGCAGGGTCAGTGAGAGAGAGGTTTCGCCTTCAATGGTATGAGTGCAAATTAACAGCCCTATGCTGCATCCCAGGGCTTACTAGGTGTCCAGAAGGCTCGGTTTAATTATCATATCAGGTCTTGGTTTCCAGAGGGATTTAGGGAAACGTACGTTTAATCTGCCATCTTGACTCCGCCCCCTCATCTGTCATTTTATCGTGTTGTGGTGGCTGGTGTGTGCTTTGATACTGGAAGCTATGCCACTGATATTTCAAATACTAGCAGGGTCACCCATGCTGGACAGTTTTCAGTGGTGCTTCCACACTAAGGTAGACTAGGAAGAAAAGCCTGGTGGTCTAATAAGAACCTGATGGATCACAACAGAATATTGTAGGGGAGGGTGCTGGAAGATAAGCCCTGTAGGCTGGAAGGTACTCAGAAGCATAGTGGCTGTGACAATGGACTTAAGCATACCAACCACCACTGGGAAGACAATATAGGACCCAGCAACATTGCTTTTGGTCAGGCACCAAGTTCCAGGCATTGGACCCCCTTTTCTGCAGCTAACCACAGTATTCTCTCCCAGGCCATCAGCTCCACCTCTGGACAGCCTCAAGAGGAGGAAACACTCGTCCCCTGGAACGGGACTCCCCATGGCTTTCCTCACCCCCAGGGCCAACTCTGGGTTCTCCCTGGCCCAGCATATGAGCCCTCGGGGACCAGAAGATAGGCTCTCTGTCTTCTTCTCTCCCGCTCAGTTCAGGAGGGAGGGCTGCCTGTCAGGGCTGGGACAGAGGGGAGGTGGTGGTCCAGAGAGCTAGGAGAGGCAATTCTAGAACCGGGATCCTGGATCCCCAAGAGACGAAATTCATTATAAAAGAAACAGGGTTGGAAGTGGGAAGAGATGAAGGCACAGATCTAGCTATGGAACTAGAAGGGTTGAAGTCGGGGTTCAAGGGCCCAGGAGACCACCTGCCCAGGTCCCAAGCAGCTCCTTCAAGTCCCCTGACCCTCACTGCTTCAGGCAGCAAACATTCACTGGGCCATTGTCCCCTACACCTCTGAAGCTCCCTTCACCACTGGCTCTTACTGGCACTATAAGCCTTCAACATCTGTTCAGGGTTCCAGCCTCATATCCTCAAACACTGGTGGGTTCTCACTTATCTCCCTCCTTTCACTATTACCCTCCTCTCCTGCTTAGCTGCCCCCCCTCCACAAGTTTTCTTCCCAGAATCCCCATTCTCTCAGATAATATGTCTAATGGCTGCTTCATACCCTTGTTTAAGGGGGCCCTGAGGCCAAGGTATAGCCAGTCATAACAGCCCAACCTCAGAGCTACAGTGGTTGGTTCAAGGATGAGCATATGACCCATGCCAGGCCAATGAAAGCCTTCTAGAACATGTGCTGGAGCCAGGGCTGCTGGAGACACTTGCAGAGGCTGTGTACTGGGCATGAGTGCCCAGCAGAGACAGGACAGGCAGAAGCCAGGTTACATCCTGTTTATTAAGTCCCCTGCTTTGTACATACTGTGTCTGCCCAAGGAAAGGGGACTTCTAATTTTCACATGTGGGCTGGCAGAGACCCTGGCTGAGCTTTTAGGAGATAGGCTCTCACTTGACTTGGAGCTGCAAGTAGATTGGATGTCAGCCTGGGGCTTGTTTTTCTATCTCAAAGGGAAAGCTTGAGCATGGAGGCATTCTTCACGCAGAAAAGAAGAGCTGAGAAAAGACAGAGACTTCTGGTAACATCCTTTAATTACCTAGATCCAGCCATACTTGAAGTCTAAACTGAATTTTTTCAGTTGCAGGAATTGGACAGATTCCTTTTCATAGATGAAGCCAATTTAAGTTAGCTTTGTCTTCCTCAAATTAAATGAGATATAACTGAACAGAGAGAGTCTTGTCTAGCACCTCATGGTACAGAAAAGGAAACAGGCCCAGAGAGGAGTGGTGACTTGTCCAAGGACACACAGGAAGTTGACAGCAGGTTCAGACCAGAAGTGTGCATCTTCTGACTTGGGGCTTCTAGTATGCCAGCAATCTTCAGCTTGTCCCTGGAGTCCTCGCAGCAGCCCTAGCAGAGAGCAGGACATGGGGAGGTGTACATGGGGAGGACAGTTGGGCACCCTCCCAGCTTCAGTCAGCACAGCAGTTCTGCTTTTATTTAAAGCAAGCACACTTCTGCTTTCACACATACACACACACAGAGAGAGAGAGAGAGAGAGAAACAAGGAGAAGAACAGAGACAGAGTTCATTTGCAAACCACTGAAAGCCCATCGTACTTTTCAGCGTTGGGGCCTCACTGAACCCAGGTTTGAGGTTTTCCCTGGAATACCCGAGGGTGGGAGGAACCCGCCAAGGAGTCAGGAGCCTCAGGCTGTACCCAGCTGGGCCCCTGGCTCCCGGTTTGATATTGGTCACTTCACTTCCCTATCAGCACCTTGGGTTTTCCCTCTTCTAGAAAATTCTGAGAATAGCATCTCCTCAAACAGAGGGGGCCAGGCACTCAGGAAGTCCCCCAGGCACTCATGCGTTGTGGCTCTGTATGCAGGGCCACCTTTTTCACAGCCACAGCAAATGCGCTATAAGGGAGACTCAGGCAGCTCTTACTAGGGTCCATTCTTGTCTCAGCACAGACCAGGCCATTTGCCCTTCAATACCAGGCCTCCATCCCCACACTTCCAGTTGGGGAACAAGGGCAGGGCCTGAAGTCCCTTTAATGCCTCGTTATTTATGTTGTAATGGTGGCCATTCCTGTACACTGGTATCGTTTCCTGTGGCCAGTATTTCGGGGTGGAGGGGACCTCAGGTAATCACAGACAGCCTCACAGTTTCAGGACATAGCCCTCTGCTTCTTCTCAGCTCCCTGTGACAGTGAAGGGAATCTCAAATGCAGCACAGTGTAATTTCTCATCCCAACCTACTTCCCCCTCACTGTACATATGGAATTGATGGTTCCTCCATTTTTTTCCACGACTCAGGCCATAAACCTTGGGGTCATCCTTGATTCCTCTCTTTTTGTCATAATCCACATCCAGTCAGCAATCCTGTCAGCTTTCCTCCAAAGTATGTCTAGGCTCCAATCACTCTCTACCACGTCCACTGCCACCACCAGTCACCAAGTCCCATTGTCTCACACGTGAATGAGTAATTTCGCCTCCTCACGGGTCTCCCAGTCCCTGCCTTTGTTCCTATATTAGTCAGGGCATACTGCGTTATGCTGTGATAACAAACAATCCCTGAATCTCAGTAGACCCAAGAGTTGGTTTCTTTCTCTTGCTACAAGTCTATCTGATTAGAAGCTCTCCTCCACATCATTCTGGTCTACAGTCTGGGATCAGGTTGATGAGTAGTCAATCTCTTTAGAATACTGCGTACTGCCCATCACTGTATAAGGGAAAAGATAGAACATGCCACCAAGTGCATTCTTTACTCCCTTGCCGAGAAGTGATGACATCACATGCATTCACAGGTCACTGGCCAAAGTGAGTCCACGTAGAACTTTAAAGGGGTCCAGGCCCAGGCAATCTTATGCCACACCTGGTGGTATCACTGGGTGGTAACAACAGTTTAAGCACTCGGCTGCTAATGAAAAGATTGGCAGCTTGGGTTCATCCAAGTTCACCTCAGGTGAAAGGCCTGATAATCTGCTTCTAAAAATGTCAGACCTCAAAAGCTCTGTGGAGCATGATTCTACTCTGACACACACAGGTCACCATGAGTGAGGTTCAGCTCCACAGCAACTGTTGTTCACGTGAGGCAGGCAGCCTAGAAGAGCTGCAAACTCTCAGGGGCAACACTAAGTGCCCCATCCCTTCCTGCACACGCAGCTACCTTCCTATTAAAACAAGGCAGACCACCTTCCTCCTCACTTAGAACCTTTCTGCGGCTCCTACTTCTCCCATGGAAAAGCCCAAGTCCTCACCATGGTCTGTGAGGTCTAGGTTGTCTGCCCCAGGGCCTCTCCTACCTCACTGCCACCTCCTCTTCACCTCACCCACTTCCCTTTTGTCTATCTTCTTGCCATTTCTCAATACTGCCACCCTGTTCCCCAGTTATGCTCAGACTTCCTAGTCTTTGCTTTTGCTGCTGTCTGCCTGCAGTTTCTGTCCCAAAGATGGCCACCGGATTATGCTCTCATGAAAGCAGTGTTCCCAGTGAAAACTGGTGAGAGTGTGGGATTGGGAAGGAGGAGAGACCAGGCAAGGAGGTAATTTTAGGCAAAGTTGTAGCTGCAGCCACAGCCTGATTCTGCAGGAGAGCTCTGGGGTATAAGAGTTTGTGTTGACTTCAGGCAAAGGAGTTGGGCTTTCAGATTTCTGTATCTACCAGTCATTGGCTAAAGATTGCCTAGGACCAGGGTTTTGCTGCTAGTTGTCCTTGAGTAGGCCAGTTCAGGGTGACCCCATGCACAAGGAACAAAACACTGCTTGGCCCCGTACCATCCCTATGATGGGTTGAAGCTCGAATTGTGGTGATCCATAGGGCTTTCACTGGCTGATTTTTCAGAAGTAAATCACCAGGCCTTTCTTTCTGGTCTGTATTAGTCTGAGAGTTCTGCAGAAACACACTCAGCATCATAGAACACACTGACAGATGGAGCCTGCAAATGAGGTATGTCAGCCAAGAATTGAACCTGGGCATCTCACACGGAAGACGAGAATGCTGCCACTGAACCAAGACTGGTGTCCAAGGGTCAGGATGGAAAGACATTAACCCCAGTCCAGTGTCTCCAGTAGCCCAAAGGCTGTCCTTTGGAGAGGGTCATAGATACAGGATTAGAAGGCAAGCATGAAGAAGGCAGGCAGGGGCTCAGGACCAGTCAAACAGAGTGGAGGGGACCACAGCTGGGCACCAACTGTATCTGCTAGAGGGTCCAGGAAGACAAGGAAGTGTCTTTTTACCTTAGAGTCTTCCATACATTTTAGTGTTTGACCATGAACATTTACTGGTTCTTTAATTTTTAAAAAACCTACAGGACAAACATTTTTAATGTAAGTCTCTCAAGATCTCAAGAGCTCTTCATGCACCCTGGGGGCAATGTGTGTGCTTGCTCTAAAGAGATCTTAGAGGTGACAGAAGCCAAGAGTGGGAAGAATCAGAGTCCTGTGTTCAAGTTCCATTCTGCCATGTCCTAGTTGTGTGACCTAGGGCACATTATTTTCCCTCTCTTAGCCTCAGCTTGCCCCTCTCAACAACAGGGATAATAACCTCCCTCTTGGGTCTCCACCGAGGACTCAGCGTTGCGACAGAGCAGTGCACTGGGTGCAGAATGGGTGCGCACGCAGCACTTGCAGCATTCTCAAATACCATGCGCTCAGAAGGGATGGTGCACCTCTGCCTGCCCATACCTGAAAGATGAGCTGGAAATGCTACCTTTTCCTGCAGTCTGAGTCTCTCATCCCTCTGCTTTCCTGCCCTGCAAATAGGTGCAAAGTCGGATGCCCCTCTGCTGGGCAGCAGGTGCCTCTGCTGTCGCAAGCCGCACTGGCCAGAATCCAAGGGCCTCTGTGACCTGGCCCCTCCCTCTGCTTCAGCATTGACCCTCCCTTGTGGATCACACTGTCAGACATCTCTAGGCTTGGGAGCTGTGCCCTCCACAGAGTGTACTCTCCTCACAGTTGGTGTTCTAGTGAAATCCATCCAGACTGTGCTGAAACACTAGACCTTTAAAAACTCATCTGACTACCCCCTTCTCACCTTGAGCAGCATGGCCCTCCTCTGCAAACTATCTCTACCTTGTAACTGCTTTGGTTATATTTCTGGCAGATACTGAGTTGCCATTAGTTCCTACCTCATTACCTTAGTAATAATGGGGAATGTCAGCTCTGTGAGCCTCAATTTCTCCACCTGTCAAATGGGTGCACACCTACTTCCTCTCAGGGCTTTTGCAAGGATTCCAAACAATGTATGTCTGCTGTCTGGCAGATACCACGGTAAGTGTCTAATAAATGGTGATTTAAAAATACATGCATGTGCCAGGGTCTGTGTCCTGTGAGTGATTTCATGTGTGCCTGTGTGAGCTGCACGGGTCGGTATGTCTCTGCCTCTGTCCATGCTAGCCAGGCCCCCATTACACCTTCTCCACTCCCTATGAGGGTCACTGTCTTAGGGTAGCTTCTGGGTAAAGCCAACAGCTGTTTCTGGAGTGGCAGGACCCTCCCAGGAATGCAGCTGCCTGTATAAGCCATCATCCAGCAATAGGGATGACCAAATCCCCTTTGCTCCTGGTCAGGCCCCAAAGCTCTCTTGTCCAGCGCAGCCAGTCCAAGGATTCCAGTACAGGTTCTGAAGTCAACTTCACTGAGATGCTCGGTCTGTGTCTCAGGTGGAGTCTGTCCAGCCTCTGCATTAGATGGCAGTAGATGTTCCAGGGAAACCCTGGTGGCATAGTGGTTGAGTGCTATGTCTGCCACCCAAAAGGTCTGTGGTTCAAATCTGCCAGGCACTCCTTAGAAACCCTATGGGCAGTTCTACTGTGTTCTATAGCCTCCCTAGGAGTCAGAATTGACTTGACGGTGGTGTTTTTTTGTTTTTCTTTTGATGTCTTGGGTATACCCATTCACTGCCTGATGCCCAGCTGGGAGACTGGTAGGAACAGCCATGCACCCCAAGCAATGCCAGTTTTCCATATGCACTTCTGGTGAAATAGTTGGGGAAAACAGACACGCTCTCTGTTGGTGGAGTTCTCGGCTGAGCTGGCGGTAGCCACCTTCCCATCGAGGAGGTGAGCCTGTCTGAGAACGACGCCAGCAGAAGGGAAGCCAGCACCGGGAGAAGGAGCACCCTAACTGTGCCCTTTACGTCTTTATCTGTAGATTAGGGACATCACTGGAGCACCTGGTTCCAGCCACACCTGGAACTTCAAGGCTTGTCCGTTACAGTAACAGAGAAATCTCCTGACCTTTTAAACTGGGTGTCGGATCCGACTCAAGGGCACTTGGCTGGCTGCTATTATAAAGGACTACAGGAGATTTGCCTGGTGGGAGGGGGAAGCAGGGGCCCAGATGCGAACATTTCACTGCTCCGTAGGGAATAGCCACTGAAGCTCTCGAGTTCTTCCCGGTTGGATGTCCCAGATTCTTGGGGATAAGGCTTCCTTTAGTGAGGATGGAGAAAGATGTGGTAGTCTGCTTCAGTAAAGATTACAGCCTTGAAAGCCTGATGGGACAGTTCTACTGTCTCCTATAGGATTGCTGTAACTCAGTATCAACTCAGGGGCATCGAGGTTTGTTTTTTTCAGTTTGATGAATATGTAAGCACTGTGATAGCTTCCCAGGAAACCCATCACCAGGGAGGAGGCAGCGGGGAATTCCAGCAAATAAAATGATACAGATGCTCCCGCGAGTTAACGAGGCGTGGGCTGTTATCAATGCCTGCCCCCCGGGGAGAGCAGAGCTGGAGGAGATGCAGAGCCTGAAAGAGGTGCCCTTGCCAAGCACTCGGGTGGGGTTTGGAAATCTCTGGCCCAACAGACCCCATGAGGAAGGAGACGTGTGCACTTTGGGGTATGGCCCCTCTGTGGGGAGGAGAAAAGGTTGCAGGGCTTTCTTAGATCCTTTGTCTTATAGGCAGGCAAACTGAAGTTTCTGGGGCACCTAGGAAATTAGTAGAAGATCTGGCGCTCCTGAAAGAGGCAGTGACCTGTTCCCCGTCCTCTTCCCAGGGCCTGGCACATAGTGGTGCCTGTCTAAGCCGAGGTCTTAGTCTGAATGGGATTAGACCAGGAGTAGGGAGTGTGAAGGGCACTCCGTGTAGACGGTCTCTGTTCAACATCAGCAACAGCCGTCTCCAAGGGAGTGCTTGCTGTGTGCCAGGCACCAAAACCCGCTGCCTTCAAGTCAACTGTGACTCATGGTGACCTGATAGGACAGAGTTGAACAGCCCCATAGGGTTTCCAAGGAGTGGCTGGTGGATACGAACTGCTGACCATTTGGTTACCAGCCAAGCTGTTAACCACTGTGCCACCAGGCTTACTCACAGGCACTATCCCATTTAATTTTCACAGCAACTCCCAGGAAGTAGATGCTATTATAAGCCCCATTTTACAGACGGAAAAACAAGGGCTCAGAGAGATTAAGTGACTCCCCCAAGGCAACATGGCCAATCGCTGGAGTTCAAACCCAGACCCTCCCAAGCCCAAGGTAGTGATGGTGTCATTGCATCGCTTCCCCAGCTAGTCCTCTCCTGGCTTCCCTTCTCCTGCCCAGGGGGGGTAAGGGGTCCAGAAGATCCTCAGGAAAAGAGATCAGGGACAGGAGGGAGGCCCCTGAACCTTTTGAGAGATGCTACCCCGGCCACCACCCTTCACACCTGGGACTTTCTAGGGCCCCAAGCTGTTGCACCCAAGGAGCTTCTTTCTATGCTTTTGACTGTATGAATGATGGTCCCCATCCTGTCCTTGGCTAACCTACAGACAGGCCCTGAGTGAGATCATCCCTAACACAGAACTGGGTACACAGACAGGAGACAGCTAGCCGGTCCCCTCAGAGGTGATGCAATCAGAAGGCAGTGGATGGCATCCAGCTTTAGGAAGGACCTTTGATAGTCCTAGCAATGGGGAGCCACAGGGGGCTGTCTGCAAAACACTGGGATGGGACAACCAGCCTCAGAGGCAGTGAGAGCCCAGCCACATAGGTCAAGTACGGGTTGATATGACCAGGAAGGCGATGTCTCAAGGCAGGGTCCTTGCTGGCAATCATAGTAATGAAGAGTACTTACAGAGCTGGGTACCGGGCTGTGTGCTGTCACCCACACTGACCCAATACATGCTCTCAACAGTCTGGTGAGTGGGTAATGTTCTTATCCAGTGATAATCTGCTGCAAAAGACCTCTTTAATTTCACAGACTTCACAGTGAGGACACTGAGCCTACAGAGGAGAAGAGACTCTCCATAGCAAGCCCCGGGTCTCAGTCCCCTTGGTGGAAGAGGAATGGCCACCAGGATGGAGTCTCTGTGCTCACGGGGTCCTGTCCCTTTCAGAAAGGGAAACGTTGGCTCCGACCAGTCAGTCAGATCAGAGACCCAGGAGAAAAAACACACGAGGCTGCTGTGGTTAGCTCTGGGAAGTTGGATCCAGCTTGCGGTAATCTTCTGTATAAAAGAAAAAAACATTGCCCAATCCTGTACTGTCTTCACTGTCCTTGGGATGTTCAAGCCTGTTATTTTGGCCAGTGTGCCACTCTGTTTTATTGAGGATTTCTCTCATTTTTGCTGGCATTGTATTTTACCAAACGTGTTGTTCTTTGCTAGTGATTAGTCTTTTCTGGTAACTTCTCCAATGTAAGCAAGCTAAAGTGTCACCATCCTCACTTCTAAGGTGCATTTTGGTTGTGTTTCTTCTAACACTGATTTGTTTATTCTTCTAGAAATCCATTATATATTCACTCTTCTTTGCCATCACCACGGTTCAAGTGTATCAGTTCTTCTTCCTTCCCTTTTCATTATCCAACTTTCACATGCACATGAAGTGATTGAAAAAGAAACCCTAGTGGCACAGTGGTTAAATGCTACAGCTGCTAACCAATAGGTCATCAGTTCAAATCCCCAGGCACTTCTTGGAAGCCCTATGGGTACTTCTATTCTATCCTATAGAGTCTCTGTGAGTCAGAATCGACTTGATGGCAGCGGGTTTGGCTTTTTTTACTCCTTTGATTTTGGGCCACGCACACCTTAGTTATAAATGTGACATTTTTGCTTTTTAACACTTTACAAATGTCTTTTGCAACAGATTTACCCAATGCAATATATGGTTTCATTTCTTAACTGCTGCTTCTGTGGACTTGATTGCTGATTCAAGCGAAATGAAATCATTGACAGCATTAGTTTCTTCTCCATTTATCATGGTATTGAAAACCCTATAGATCACAGCAGAAACTCACAAGATAGGAACTAAAAACTCACAGAAAGGAAAATACAAGAAGCTTTTAGAGAGAAATATGGACCTCACTCATGAAGAGAGAAATGCAGACTAAAATCACGTGGAGAAACCCTCCTTCACTTCTCCCACTGGCAAAGACAGAAGAACTCTGATAAAATCCGTGTTGGTAAGGTGTGAGGGGACAGTATTCCTCAGACATCGCAGCAAGAGGGCAAAGGGCAAACACTATCAATATTAAAGGTACTTGAACCCACTTCTGGGAATTTATCCCATAGGCATGCTGAACCCACATGTGAGAAATGGTGAGTGTCTGAGGTTATTCACTCACACTGTTGGTGGCAGCAAACAGCCTCCAACAGGGAACTGGCCAATCAGCCATACTTGATGATTATAATAATGTTCTTCTGGTCACAAAAACATAATGAGGAAGCTCTGTACATGCTGAAATGGAACTACTGATGAGATACATGGAAGTAAAAGACAAGGTCAAGACTTGACACCACAAAAGATGATCTATAAAAGAATGAATGGATACACTGTACTTACTCCAAGTTTAAAATGTTTGCTTTGCAAAAAGACTTTTTGAAGATGATGAAAAGATAAACCATAGACTGAGAGAAGAGATTTGCAAATTACATATCTGAAAAAGATCATAGTTCTACACAGTGATGAAGCTCTACAGGTCATGATTAAAAAAATTAAGCTTTATATATTCTGAAGAGAAGTCCAGAATATATGCAAAACCCTCTAAACTCAACAGTGAGTCCCTGGATGGTGCAAATGACTGTCTCTCTTGGCTACTAACTGAAAGGTTACAATTGAATCCACTCAGAGGCACCTCAGAAGAATGTCCTGATGATCTATTTCCAAAAAATCAGCCATTGAAAAACCTCATAGAGCACAGGTCTACTCTGACACACATAGAGGTGCCATGAGCTGGAAACAATTTGATGGCAACTAGTTTAAACTGAACAATAAGAAGACAAAGAACCTAGTTAGAAAATGGGCAAGACTTAAACAGATGGATACTTAACCAAAGAGGATATATGGATGTCTAATTACCTTATGAAATGGTGTTCAACACCTTTAACCATGGAAACCTACTGCTGTTGAGTTAGGTCCAACTCATAGTGATCCTAGAGGTCAGAATAGAACTGTCCCATAGAGTCTCCAAGGAGTGCCTGGGAGATTTGAACTGCTGACCTTTTGCTTAGCAGATGTAGCACTTAACCTTTAACCATTAGGGAAATGCAAATGAAAGCTATGATGAGATAGGACAACAACCTACTGAGATGGCTAAAAAAAAAAAAAAAAAACAGCGATAATACCAAGACAGGGACCGTAACTCTTCACCCATCGCTGGTGGAAGTGTAAAATTGTTCAGTCATTCTGGGAAAATGGTTTGGCAGTTTCTCAAATGTTAAGCATATCCTTACGTACAACTTAGCAGTTGTGCTTCCAGATAGTTAGCCTAGAAGAATTAAAATTAGATCCATGCAAAAACTACATGTGAATGCTCTTAGTAGCTTTATTGTAATCACCAAACACTGGCAACCATTCAAATGTTCTCTAAAAGGTGAAAATAGATGAATGAATAAACTGTAAGTGAATAAAAATAAAATATATAGCCAGCAATGCAATACTATGTAAAGAGTTATTGAGAAACATGATAACTTGGATGGATTTCAAGGGTATTATGTAGTGATATTAAAAAAAAAATCTCATAAAAGATGAAAGACAGTACAGTTCCCTTTAAATAACAGTGTCAAAGTAACCTAATTATAGTGACGAAGAACAGATGAGTGACCATCAGGGACAGGGCTGGGGCGTGTCTCTGTGATGATTGAAAGGCTGTCTTGATGGTCACGCACAAATGTGTCCACATGATGCTATTCGTGCAACTATACACCAGAAAACACAACACAACCATGTAAACACTGGTGAAATCTGAATAAGGTCTGTAACTGAGTTAATCACATTGTACCAATGTCAGTTTCCTGGCTTTGCCAGTGTGCTATGATTACATAAGACGTTATCATTGGGAGGAACTGGGTGAAATATACAGGGGAACTCTTGATAGATTTTTACAACTTCTTGTGCATCTTAAATGATTTGAAAATAAAAAGTTTAAAAGTATTGATGACTTGGGGTTGCTTTCCTCAGGGGTGTATAGAGAGAGCACAATTTGTGTGACCTGTAAACCAAAACCTAAACTCGCTACCGTGGAGTTGATTCTGGGTCACAGTGACCTTACAGGACAGAATAGAATGGTCCTACAAGGTTCCCAAGGAACAGCTGGTGAATTTAAACTGCCACCCTTCTGATTACCAGCTGAACTCTTAACCACTGTGCTGCCAGGGCTTTGGTGGGTGACATTGCAAGCACACGAGGAATTCCTGCCTATGACGGAGTATTTCTGGAAAGACACACACGGAGCTGGGACTGTTGGAGGGAACATGTCGGGAGGGGACTGGATGGCAGGGGACTGGGTGGAAGGAAGCCTTGTTTCTCAGTTTGCCTCTGGGGACATTTGAATTTCATACTGCACACCTCTAGTGCCTCTTAAAAGTTCATGTTTAATTTTTTGGAAAGTTGAAAGTGGGGCTTAAGGCCTTTCTGTTTGCCTTAGAAGTTCTCAGGAGGCTGGCTCAGAAGGGAACAAAGATTTGACCAAGAAGCCAGTATTTTACTAAGCTCCAGGGAGATTTAAAAAAAAAAAAAAATTCTATGGAGCCAATTTCACCTCATAGCCACCCTGTAGTGCAGAATAGAACCTCCCCATAAAGCTTCCAAGGCCCTAAATCTATATGGAGGCAGACGGCCACAACTTTCTCCTGCGGACTGGCAGGTGGGTTCAGAATGCATCTTTCTCCTGTGGCGTAGCCGGTGGGTTTGCACCACTGACCTTTTGGTTAGCAGCCAAGCACTAACCACTGGACCACCAAAGCTCCTCATAGGGGCATCCCACAACTGATGGAGCAGGGAGGGCAATCAGCTCAAGATGACTGGACCTGGGCGTGGATGCTGCCTCCTTGGTCACCAGAGGGGATTATAGTCACAGCAACTCTGGCAGTGGTCACTGACCAAGCCCACCCATGGGTCCGGCTCTTAGCTAAGCAACTTACAGGGCTAATCCTCACAGCAACATCATTGTACAGAGGAAGAAACTGGGGTGCAGAGAGGTGAAATGACTAGCCCCAGGTCCCATATCCAGTTGACAGCACTGTAATAACTGTCTTGCCCAAACAAGGCTGGTTTCTACCTCAGATGGTCCGGGCCAGAATCCTACACAGCCGATGCCTGCTGGCATGTGCTGAGCCCTGTTGTACAAGGGGGAAACGGTCCCAGCCTGAAGATGGGAGGGAAGGAGGCCAGTGGAGGGAAGGAGGGAGTAGGGGAGGCTAGCAGGCAGTCAGCACTTACCCACTGGCTCCTGTTTTGCACTGTTCCTACCAGACTTGTTAGGGAAGGGCAGGCAAATACAAACCACCAACCAGAAGGCAATGAGACAGTGAAAAAAAGAGGGGGCGGGGTGGCCTTTTCTGGAGCAGGAGAGGCCTTGGGGGGTGTGAGGTGGTCAAGAGAGTTGGGTTTGGGTCAGACCTCCTGTGGGTGGGATCCCAGCTCCAGCCTTGGAAGACAGTTCCAGTTTTTTCCCAGTGGGCTCAGGCAGGGGGCATGCTGTCAACTACAGCTCCAGAAAGTCCACTAGCTTCAAGAATTGGGAGCACCTGCCTGTGCACTCACAGGTGAAAGGTAACTTACGGCGTGTTCACATGATAGAATACAGCAATGAAAAAATCAAATTATAGTTACATGCAATGATGACACTCCAAAACTCATGAGTAAAAAATGTCATTTATATACAATTTTGAAATAGACAAAACTAATCTATGATACAAGAAATCAGGTAGCAGTTACCTCTGGGCAAGAGGGAGAGGAAGGGACTGGGAGAGAACTCCAGAGGCTACTTCGTTTCTGGAGTGGGCCGGTCGTTCCACAGATGTCACACTCTGTGAGTGTTCATAATGCTGTGTGCGTTTGGCTCACGCATTTTCCAGTATGTAGCTGGGTGGGAAAAATGGTTAAGTGCTCAGGTAACTGCAAGATGCATGGTTCATACCAGGGCTTCGAATTTGCATTTACAGTTCTACCCCAGATGTACTAAATCAGAATCTGCATTTTAACAAGACCCTCAGGTGAGTCTTATGTATAACTTCCTGGAAACTTCTTAGAAATGTAAGTAGTCAGCAGGGGTTCGAGCCAGAAGAAACTGCCACGAAGCCTTCATTTGAATCCACCCAGAGATACCTTGGAAGAAAGGCCTGGTGATCTACTTTTAAAAATATCAGTCATTAAAAACTCTATGGAGCACACACTTTCACTCTGCACATGTGTAGCATCACCATGAGCTAGAGTGGACTTGGTAACAACTTTTTTTCCAGTGTTTTTTAATAAGAAGGTTTATAAAGAAACAGACTGAAAGTGACTGGCTTCTGTTTGGATATTGAGCGGTGACCTGAGATCAACCCTCTCTGAGGCACGATTTCCTCACCCACTGAGGATGTTCTGCGGATCACAGGACAGGCAAACGAGTGCATGGTGCGGAAGGCGTTGTTGTCCTCGTGACTTGGTAAGAGGTAGCCCATGAGGTCACCGTGGGCACGGATGTGATGTAACTCTGTCAGGGGTCACCACCCCTGGCAGGAAAAGTGTTGGTGGGTAGTGAGCGAATCCCCCCACCTCCACTGCTCCCAGAGGGACCTGCTGGTTAACCTGAATGGCAATAAATTGGGAGGGGCTCGTGGGGGGCAAGCCGGCAGCACTTTTTCTCTTTGTCATCGCTGCTTTCAGATGAAGTCTGTCTAGGCACATGTGCCCACCCCCTGACAACCCCTCAGGCAGCCCTAGTAGCCTTTCTGGTCACTTCCAGAGGTCACTAGAGGTCTCATCTTAGGCACCAAGGAACCCAGCCTAGTTCAAATTAATTCAACATTTGAATCTTGCAACCACATGGAAATCTGCCATGTCCCTGCTGGAGCTTGCCAGCAAGTCCTACAGGCCCGCCTCTGGCTCTTCCTGGTGAAGGTTAGAGGGGCCAGAGGGCCACTTGATCAGCACCCTATAATCTGACATTCAGGCTCTCTCTGAGGTGGGCTTTTACTCTTGGGGGCACTCTGTGTGTCCTTAGGAGCCCCTATCCACACTACGTGGGCATTCCTGAGCTCCTTAGCACCTGCCCTACCAGGCACCCACTGTGGCCTGCCTCTGTGGGAGTCACCTCACCCACATGCCACCCTCTCTGAGGAATCCCAGAGGACAGGCCCAGCCTGGCCATGTTCCTGGCACCCTCTTGGCTTGCCTCCCTGCACATTGATTCTACTGGTGCCCTCTCTCCTCTGCCAGTTCCGCCAGCCTCTAGGCCCCTTTATGCTCATGCAGGAAGGGCTGGACCCCACCCCCATGCTCCTCACACACTGGGGGTACTGTCTGCATTCTCCCAGAATCTCTGTCTGTGAACTTGCCTGGGACTCCTGAAGTTAGCGGAGGTTGCCTGGCTTGGTGTGAGTGGGGAATGGGTCCTGTCCAGCTGGCAGGCTCATACCCTGCTCTGCAAGGAAACCCTCACTCACCGAGCTCCTCCCTGGATCTGCGGCCGTTGCACACACAGAGGCTGCAGGTGGGGGTGGACAACTTGAAGAGTGGGCTCTCTTACCTCTCTGGGAATGTGGGGGTGCTGTTCACTGTTTTTTGCAGCTTTGAAGCCCATCCAAACAGCTATTTTTCTGATGTTCTTGTAATGCCTCTTGCTAGGGCTGGTGACTCAGAAGGTTAGTTCTGCTTCACAGAGGAGGAACTGGGGCTCAGACAGGCAAAACAGCGGGCCTCAGGTCACACAGGCTGCCCAGTTCACGCAGCTAGGAAGTGGTGGGGTCGGGATTTGGATTCTCTCTCCTCTGTGCCGTGCTGACTCCAAGCACCTGGCAGGTGGGGCAGTGCCCAGTCAGTGGAAGCAGGGCCCTCCTTGGTGCCATGGTCTTACAGAGCAGATTGTTCAGTGACAAGTCCAGATCCCTCCACCCCTCTGGAGGGCTCTGGCCTTAGTACTGGTGGAGCTGGGGTGACAGGTGGAAGGGGGACAGAAGCACTGAGATGTCCTTTCCATCCCCACCCCAGGAGAGTGGGGTCCTGCTTCTCTGACAGGCTCACTCCTTCACTCCAAATGCTCAGTAAACACTGGTTGTACCTGTCATTATTAACTTATTGTTGGGAAAATTGTCTCGGGCACAGGCCCAGAAGAATGATTAATACGCTTGGCTGTTAACTGAAAGGGTTGGAGACTTGGGCCTACCCAGGCTGCCTCAGAAGAAAGACCTGGAGAGCTACTTCAAAAACTTAGCCATGGAGAACCCGATGCAGGCAAGTTCTACTCTGACACGTGAGGGGTCTCCATGAGTCAGAGTCAACTCAATGGCAACTGGGGGGAAAAAAACAACCTATATACTCTCGTATACAAGGAATCCAAAACCTAAGATCTCACAGTGATGAGACATGGGGACAGAAAGACAGCCACAGGACTATACTGTATGGGTGGGGTGCAGTGAATTATCTAATATGGTCCTTCTGGAAACCCTGGTGGCCTAGTGAATATGGGCTACCTCTGCTAACCAAGAGGTTGGCAGTGAATCCATCAGGTGCTCCTTGGAAGCTCTATGGGGCAGTTCTACTCTGTCCTATAGGGTCACTATGAGTGAGAATCTACTTGATAGCAGTGGGTTTTGTTTTAGCCATATTCTGTACCTCCCACCAAATGACTATGTAGGACTATGCAAATGGGGTACCTTTGGCCCACCAAGGGGATGGGAAAGCTCACTAACAATGTAAACAAGGTACACAGCACCTTTGTGGGGGTGGGACCATGCAAGTAATATGTATGGAACCCTAACAAGGGGACTAGTCAGCTTTGCCATCCCAATAGGCTTAAAATAAGCTAGCCTAAGGTCAGGAAGGGAGAATCTCAACACTACCAAGAAAGAAGATCCAGGAGCAGAGTGTGTTCTTTGGATCCAGAATTTCTTTGCTGCAAATCTCCTGTAGCCAGAAGATGAAGAAAGAGAGCTTTAACATCAAAGACCGCAAGAAGGCATGGCAGAGAAATGGCAGCAGCAGAGGCAAGAGATCAACGGTGGGCTCCCTGGCCCACAGAACAAGGAAGTTGAGTGACTTTGGGCAGGAGGCTTGCTGGTGGAGTAAGGTGCCTCTGGACACTGGGTGCAGCTAGGTTTGCTGTCCTCTGGAGCTAGAGCTGAGCACCTCTGGGCCAAGGTTTACTGGGCAGAGTAGGGTGTCTCTGGGTACTCTCCTTGCAGAGTTAAAAGAGCTGTGTAACACTTGCCCAAGCAAGAAGAGGCTGAGCAGAAGAAGCCAGGCCTGCAGGCACAGCTGAAAAGATGCTGTCCTCATTGCAGAACCCCATTCCAAGCACTTCTGAAACTAAATTGTAATCTGTTACTTCCCTAATAAGCCCCAGTGTGGGCAATATGGCCACGGTTAGGACCCGTGGTGTGGGGCTTATCAGCCTGTGAAAAAGTGAATGTAAACAGCCGAAAACTGCCGCAATGCATCATGTCAGGTCCTCGACCGAGGGGTCTGGCCCTCTGAATGTGACTCTTCTACCCCCCGCCCAGACCTATGTGCTTCCCTCCTTGAGAGGTAAGCTCACCTGAGGAAGCGGCCTTTGCTACGCTGTTTAGATAAGAAGTCGCCAGTTTGCTTTGTGAGGGACTTCCCAAACCCTATTCAGATCTAAGCTTGTTTACTACATGTGTGCACGCTGTGTTCACCGAATAAAAATGAGCTGCGTGACGCCTAGGCAGAGCTGGGCATCAGAGTTACTGCTCTGCTCCTCACCACCTGTGCTTCTGTGTGGCATTCTTCATCGGCACCAATCACTCGTGGACCCAGCACCCATAACTGTGAGTGTGGTCTGTGAGTTCTGTGTGTCCACTGCAATGAATTATCAAACCCAGCAGAGAAGCAGAGAGTGCCGTGGAGGATTGGTTGGTGTCAGATTTGGTGCGGGGAAAGCACATCTGACCTCTCTCTCACAGGAATCAGCCTTGGGCTGTTGATCTAGATTCTCCTTCCTCATTGTGAAGTTAGAGGAGGTCAGATGCCACCTCTGATCGTGCCATTTTTACAGTGACTCACCCTGCAATTTGCTTCTTAAACTCAACATCACGTTAACGAGGGTTCTCCGTATAGGAGCTCTTACCTGTTCATCCGCAGTCTGTGAATAAACCCCAATTCATGAAGCAATTCACCTGTTGACTTGTTTCCGATGGTTTGCATTCCTAACCAGTTCTGTGGGCATCTCTGTGCTTGTGTCCTGCAACACATGCACAACAGCAGTCCAAGGAGTGCAGTGCTGGATGGAGGGTGCACACCCTCTGCATCACCGGACCGTTCCCAGCTGTTTTCAGAGTGCTGATGCTTGCCATCCACACCAGGTGTACAGCAGGTATCCCACAATTCCATTTGCACTCCTGTGTGGGATCAAACTGAACCTGCCCTTTCTCAGTGAGGAGACTGGGATCCAGAGAGGTAAAGGACTCAGATTCTAGAGTCAACGACAAAGGGAACCAGAGCTGGTTCCCTTTTAATGTTCCAGTTATCTGTTGCCATGTAACGATTTAGCCCAACACTTAGACAGCTAGGGAGACAGCTATAGGACAGTCAACTCTGCCTCCCGGTGAGCCCACATACAACAGAACAAAACATGACCCGTTCCGCAGTGGCCCTCACCATTGCTGGCAGGCTTCATTTCATCATGAGCTGTGGTGCTTGTCCATTGCACCAAGGGTCTCCCTTGCTCCCGCTGGCCCCCTGTTATACGAAACATAAGTCCTTTTCTCCTGACCATGTGTCCAAAGCAAGTGAGTAGAGCAGTACACTGTTGTGATCCACAGGGTTTCACTGGCTGATTTTCCAAAATAAACTGCCAGGCCTTTCTTCCTAGTCTGTCTGAGTCTGGACACACTGCTGAAACCTGTCCACCGTGGGGGACCCTGCTGGTATTTGAAACACCCGTGGTTTAGCTTCCCTGTCACAGCATCATGTAATCCACCACAGTACAACAAACTGACAAATACGTGGTGGACCACAACCCTTAGTAGCTTTAAAAATAATAATAATATATTATTATATATAATATATATTATATATATGAGTAGGGGAGGGCTTGTTTGTGCAACACGTGGAGTCAGCTGGGGCTGGCAGGCCCATTTCCATGACAACACACTCTGGTACGTTGGTGCTAACTGCTGGCTGGGAGCTCAGCTAGGGATGAGGGCAGGGGTCTCGGCTCCTCTGAACCTGGGCTTCTCCACAGGCTAGGTTTCCTCAAGGCAAAGGGTCTGAATTCTGAGAGCATCCCAGAAATTGCCACTTCTGCTGTCCTCTCTTGGTTGAGTGAGGACAGGGGCCTGATCCAAGGGGAAGGAGGGCACAGGGTAGACCCCACCTCTCCACGGAAGGAGTGTCAAAAAATTGGGAGTCATGTTTTAAAACCGACACACTTAACTTCTGCAAAAACCTGCAACAATGTAGAGTTCAAGATGTGCTGAGAAGCAGGGGCTAAAGAAGTGGCCAGAGCAGCTGCCCAAGCTGCTAAAACTTGCCTTCTGTCCTCTACAGCTGTCAGCAGCCGACACAACCAAATCAACAGGGACCTAAAGCAGAGGCCCCGAAGTGCGGGTTCAGGGCCCAGCTCTGTAAGTGTGTTTTATTTGGCTTGATAGGAGAGGTTTTAGGGTTTTTTTTTTTTTTTTTTAATTATCAACATTTAAAAACCATTTATTGTGTCAACATATATATATATATATAGTAAAATTCTTCCATTTTAACCATTTTTATGTGTACAATTCACTGACAGGAATTACACTCACTGGAAACCCTGGTGGTATAGTGTTTAAATGCTACAGCTGCTAACACAAAGGTTGACAGTTCAAATCCACCAGGTGCTCCTCGGAAACTCCACGGGGTAGTTCTCCTCTGTCCTATGGTCAGAATCAACTTGATGGCAATAGGTTTGGTTTTTGGTTAATTACATTCACCACGTTGGGTGACCATCACTGTTAATGATTTTCAAAAGTTTTTCATCATCTCAAGAGGAGACTCATTGCCCCGTGAGCAAATAATTCCACATTTTTCCTCTCTCCATCCCCTAGTAATCACTAACGATACTTTGGTCTCTAAGCATTTGCGTTTTCTAGATATTTCATATAAGCAAGATCATATATTCTGTCCTTTTATGCCTGACTTATTTCACCCAGCATATTTTCAAAGTTCATTCATGTTGTAACGTGTCAGAACTCATTTCTCTTTACGTCTGAGTAATTTTTTCCTGTATGAATGTACTGCGTTCTGTTTACCCATTTCCCTATTGACAGACACTTGGGTTTTTCCACTCTGGCTATCATGAATAGGGATGTAGTGAACGTTTGTGTATGTCTGTCTGTTTGTGTTTCTGCTTCCAAGTCTCCTGCCAGCACTTTCTGACGAAGCCAATGTTTCTGCAACTTCACTACCTTGGTTTGTGTTTGTTCCACCTGTACTGCTGTGGTTTTTTCTTTTAACTGTCTAGTTATTTTCACTCAGCCTCTTTCTAAGTAATAACTGTGTCTTAGTCAACTAGTGCTGCTTTAATAGAGATGCTACAAGTAGATGGCTTTAAAAAGAGAAATTTTATTTTGTCACAGTCCAGTAGGCTTGAAGTCCAAATGCAGGGTGTCAGCTCCAGGGGAAGGCTTTCCCTGCTGGCTCTGGAAGGAGGTCCTTGTCAGTCTCCTCCTGGACTGAGACTTTCTGATATGCAGGGACCAGCAATTCTTTCCAAAAAATACGCTCTGCTCCTGCACTGCCTCTTTGTGGTATGAGGGCCCCCAACTCTCTGCTTGCTTCCCTCCCCTTTGTATGACAAGAGGTTGCCTGAAGGCCCAGCACAATCTTACACATTGAGTTCTGCCTCACCAACACAACTGCCGCCCATACTCCCTCGTTAACATCCCAGAGGCAGTGTCTACAACAGGGAGAGACGTCACACAGCACCAGAAATTACGGCCTAGTCAAAGTGCTACACACATTTTGAGAGGGGACATAATTCAATCCATGACAAACAGTAATAATGAAATCAGGGATCTGAAGGGCAAAGACTATTTTTCTAGTTACATAGATTGCTAATGCAGGTCCTGGTACTGTCTGACATCATCTCGGGCACCACTAGAAATGTGGATACCACATGTCAGAAGCCATCGCCCAGTGCTGGCCCTCCCATTCCTGCAGGGAAGTGCGGACTTATCCAGCTGCTAGGCTGGTCCTGCGTCAGCCCCACGATCAGCTGTGGATGGGCCTGCTGAGGTCCGTAAGGTTTTCACTGGCTGAATTTCAGAAGTTTATCACCAGGCCTTTCATCAAGTCCATCTTAGTGTGGAAGTTCCTCTGAAACCTGACTGGCATCATAGCAACATACAATCCTCAGCCCACAGGTTGGTGGGAGCCTCACATGAGGTGCCTTGGATGGAAGCCAAACCCCAGTCTCCCACAACAAGTGAGAACTCTGCCACTGAATCGTCACTGCCTCGTAAGTTACCCCGAAGGCAGGAGTTCTCTGGGTACCAAGAATGTGGCATCCACCATCCATGGGCCTTCAAGGAATGCCATCCCATTCTCTCTTGGGTAGAGGTCAGAATTTCTCCACTCCGGACACTGAGAGGCAGGGGGAGGATGGACACTGTGCAACACCGCCATCTAGTGGCTAAGGTCCCGGCTCCAAAGGGAGTAGCAGAGAGGGGACAGCCCTGGAAGGTGCAAGTTGGAGCCAAGACAAAAGGGCACAGGACTGAATAAGAAGCAAAGCAATCTGGAAGCTAAGACAGTATTATGTGAGTGGTGTGGAAACACTTAGTGTTCATCCTTGGGGGGGGGGTTGGTTAAATAAATCATGAAACATCCGTATTATTTATTGCATATTGTTGCGTATACAGGTGTTGGCCAAAGGATGCTGTCAATATGTATAGTGAATAAAGATGCTGAGTTGAGTACGGAAAAGAGCACTAATTAGCTTCCAACTGGTCTACAACAGAAGTATAAATCCATTTTGTGTATCCTTCTGGGGAGAATGTTTGCTCATTCCTGTTCCCATGGTAGTAAACAGCACTCGTGCACACAGCCACTCAAGCCAGGGACCCAGAAACCACTCAGTGGTGTCTCTACATGCACCCATCACCCATCACCTCCAAGGCCTACGCACTTCTCTCCCTCTCTCCAGTCTCCACCTTGGGCTGAACTGGCGTCATCTCTTCCAAGTTCCAGCCTTGCCACTCTGCATACCCTGTTCCATAGCCAAGAGAGCTTTCCAGAAGATCACCTGGATCTTGCTGATGCCTAGCATGAAATACTGCCATGGGCTTCTCATCTTATGCAGAGCCAAAGCCCACCTTCTCACTGTGGTCCTCCAGCCCCTGCTGACCTTGACTTACACCCTGACCTAGCCTTGTCTCGTGATCACTTACCCTTGTCCAGGGCTTACGTGCTGAGCTCTTTCCTACTCACAGATCTTTCCACTTGAGGCTTCTTCATCCTACTCCTCTCCTGTCTAGTTTCTGTTCAAATACTAAGTCCAGTTTCATCTCCTCAGTGAAGAAGTCCTTGGTGGGTAATGGAATTTCATCTCTATATTCTCTGATTGGTTTGGAGGAACAAGTATTACTGTGATGTGATCAGAGGAAGACAAATTATTTTCATTTCAAAATAAAATACAAAGCACAACTATCGGCAAATGTTGAGTTCAAAGGAAGTGGAGATCTGTGTGGGCTAGAAGGCCAGAGAAGGTTTCCTGGGGCAGATGGGGTTTGAAGGAAGGAAAGTATTAAGCCTAGGGAAGGGAACAAAATTCTAAAAAGAGAAACATGTGAACAGAGGCACGAGGGTAGGCAGGAACAGCTGGTGGAGGTGGCGTCTTTTGGGTTTGCCTCCCAGCATCCTTCATTCTGGTTGTGATTCCCTTTTCCCATTTCAAGACCCAACTTCTGATGTTCTCAGACCATGTGATTCCAGTGGGGTCCCTCTGACTATGGGTATGTGAACTAAACTGCACAAATGAAGCCTTTCCTGGAGCTTTGGCCCACTCTATTGAAAAAAGTGCTGTCTTTCCATTGGGATCACCAGGCTGGGAGGTGTAAGCCTGGGAGCTGTCAAGGATCTTCACTGCCATCAATCTTAGTCATCTAGCGCTGCCATAACAGAAATAGCCAAGCGATGGGTTTAACAAACAGAAATTTATTTTCTCGTCATTTAGGAGGCTAGAAGTCCAAATTCAGGACTTTGGCTCTAAGGGAAGGCTTTCTTTCTCTGTTGGCTCTGGGGAAAGATCCTTGTCATCAGTCTTACCGTGAACTAGGGGCTTCTTAGAACAAGGATCCTGGGTCCAAAGGAGGAGATCCACTTCTGGCTCTTGCTTGCTGGCAATGCGATCCCTCTCCTCTCTGCTAGCTTCTCTTTCATAGATCTCAAGAGATTGATGTAAGATACAACCTCATCCCACAGATTGTATCCTTCCTCATTCATGTAACTACCTCTAATTCTGCCTCTAATGAGGTTAGGATTCACAATATATCAGATTACAAATCAGAGAGCAATCACACAGTGCTGGGAATCATAGTCTAGCCAAATTGACACACAGTTTTAGGCAACACAATTCAATCCATAACATCACTCCAAGGGAAATACTTGTCTGGAAATGCAGCCCGGACAGCAGAGCCAAGTGAAGAGACAATTAAATTCCTGATGACGTTGTTTAGGTATCTGGATCCAGCCATGCCCTAGACTTAAAAAAAGAAATATTATTTTACTATAGGTGAAGGTTTATACAACAAACTAGCTTCGCATTAAACAACTAGCATACATACCATGTTGTAACATTTGTTACTAACCCCAGACATGTCAACACTTTCCCTTTCTGATCTTGGGTTTCCTATTATTAGCTTGCAATACCCTTTCTGACTTCTTGTCCTTGTCCCTGGGCTGCTGTGCCTGTTTAGTCTCATGTTGTCTTACTGCCTGTCTAATCTTTAGCTGAGGGATGAACCTCAGGAGTTACTTCAGTACTGAGCTAAAAAGGCATCTGGGGACCATATTATTGGATTTCTCCAGTCTCTGCTAGGACAGTAAGTCTGATTCTGTGTGTGCGTTTGTGAGTTAGAATTTTGTTCTTCATTTTCTCCAGCTCTGTCCAGAACCCTCTACTGTGAGACCAATCAGAGCAATCAGTGGTGATAGCTAGGCACCATCCAGTTGTACAGAACAGCCTGGTGGGGGCTGCGGTCCTTGTGGTCTGCTAGTCCTTTGCACTAATCTTTGTGTCTTTGATTTTCTTTATTCTCCCTTGCTCTAGAAGGGGTGAGATGAGTAGAGTATTTTAGATAGCTACTTAAAAACTTTTAAGACCCTGGTTGCTACTCACAATATAGAACATTACAATATAGAATGCTACTTACAATATAAAACGTTATCTTTTTTTTTAATTTTTTTTTAAATATAACTGAGTGAAAACGTACATTCCCGTATAAATTTACATACCTACCTATATGCAGCTTCCACTGCTCTCCCTGCCCGGTGACAGCACACTATTCCTCTCTGCTCCATACATGTCTCGTTCTCCCAACAGTCTCTTTTTTCCCTCCTCTCCACCCACTCTCCTTCCTCCAGCCAGAGGTCAGCAGGATGACATCCTATAGATGTATAGACCCATAAAGTGCATCCAATATATGGTCACTGCATTGCCAAGTCCAATCCATTCCTGTCCAAAGCGTGGACCTTTGTTATGATTTATGGTCAAGGGCAGCATCAGGGCGAGGGGCCATGCTCCCAGGGGGACCCCGAAACCACTGGACCATCAATTGAGGTCTTTTAGTGGGGATCTCAGGGTGCACCCCTTTTTATTCTTGTGTTGCCAGTGAGACTCAACTTAGTGAGCTCCATCTAGAACGTTATCTTTATAGACTATGTTATGCCATTTCAGCTAGATGTTCTTCGAGATCATGGTCCCCACAGCCCTCAGCTCAGCAATTTGGTTCCTCAGAAAGTTTGGATGTGTCTATGGAGCATCCATGACTTTGCCTTGAACGAGTTGTGCTGGCTTCCCCAGTACTGTGCACTGTCTTGACCTTCACCACAGTCACCTCTGAGCTATTGTCTATTTAGTGTTTTTTCACCTTACCCCTCTCATAATCACCAAAGATTGTTTCTTTTTGTATGTAAACCTTTTCATGATTTTTACAGTAGTGGTCTCATACAACACTGGTCCTTTTGTGATTGACTTATTTCACTCAGCATAATGCCCTCCAGATTCATTCATGTCGTGAGATGCTTCACAGATTCATCGTTGTTCTTTATCGTTGGGTAGTACTCCGTTGTGAGCAAGTACCATAGTTTGGTTATCGACTCATCTGTTGATGGACGTCTAGGTTGTTTCCAACTTTTTGTTATTGTGAACAATGTTTCAGTGAATATGGGTGTGCATGTGTGTAATCATGTGACAGCTCTTATTTTTCTAGAATAGATTCTTTGGAGTAGGATTGCTGGATCATACAGTATTTTTATTTTTAGCTTTCTAAGAAAGTGTTGTATTGTTTTCCAAAATGGTTATACCATTTAGCCTTCCCACCAGCAGTGCATAAGAGTTCCAGTCTCCCCACAACCTCTTCAGTATTTGTTGTGTCATATTTTTCTGATTTGTGCCAGTAATGCTGGGGTGAGAAGGTGTCTCACTGTGGTTTTGATTTGCTTTTCTCTGATGGCTAGTGATCATGAGCATTTCCTCACATGTCTATTAGCTGCTTGAATGTCTTCTTTGGTGAAGTGTCTGTTTATTTACTTACCCATTTTTAATTGGATTATTTGTCTTTTTTGTTGTAGAGGTGTTGGATTTTCCTGTAGATTTTAGAGATTAGACATCTGTCATGCTGTCATAGCCAAAATTCTTTCCTAGTCTGTAGGTTCTCTTTTTTACCCTTTGATAAAGTCTTTTGATGAGCATAAGTTTATGCTCTTTAGAAGACCCCAGTTACCTAGCTTATCTTCTGAATTTTGTATGTTGTTAGTTATGGTCTGTTTAATCTTAATGCCATGTATTAAGGCTTCTACCATTGATCCTGTTTTTTCTTTCCATGAACGTTATAGCTTTGGCTTTACGTTTAGATCTGTGATCCATTTTGAATCAGTTTTTGTGTGTGGCGTGAGGTAATAGGTTCATTTTTTTGCAGACGGATAATTACTTATGCCAGAACTATTTGGTAAAAAGACTGTCTTTTTCCCCATTTGAGGGACTTTGAGCCATTGTCAAAGATCAGGTGACCACAGGTGGATGGAATTAAATCTTCGTTCTGACCTCTGTTCCTTTGCTCAGTGTATCTGTTATTGTACCAGTACCAGGCTGTTGTGACTACATGACCATAGCTGTACAGTAGGTTCTGAGGTCAGGTAGTGAAAGTCCTCTTACTTTATTCTTCTTCAGTAGCGCTTTACTTATCTGGGGCTTCTTCCTTTTCCATATAAAGTTAACAATAAGTTTTTCCATCTCTTTAAAGAATGTTCCTGGTATTTGGATCAGGATTGTGTTGTATTTACAAATCATTTTTTAGAATTGTCATTTTCACAATGTTGAGTCTATCTATCCGTGAGTATGATATGTTTTTCCATTTATGCAAACCCCTCGTGGTTTCTTGTAGTAGCATTTTGTAGCTTACTTTGTGTAGTAAGACGGATGGTAGGATTTACTAGTATTTTATTTTCTTAGGGGTTGTTATAAACAGTGTTGTTTTCTTGATTTTCTGTTTGTTGTTCTCTTTATTGGTGTATACAGTTGATTCTTGTGTGTTTATCTTGTATCCTGTCACTCTGCTGAATCTTTCAATTAGTTCCAGTAATTTACTTGTAGAGTCTCTAGGGTTTTCTATGAATAGTATGAGGTCTTACAAGTCTGTGAACTTAATTGTTCTAAGTGTTACATACCTCATGGCTGAATATCACTATGGTCACCTTCGAAGTACTCTCCTTGGGAAGCTATGCACCAGTGCCAACACCTAGTCCACCCCTCAAAGCAATTCTGGAACTCTTTCTGGAATGGCCATTGTACACAGTGATGTGGCAGCAAGTTCATGAACTTAATTGTACAGTTGTCTGTGAGGGAGTTTTTAGCCAGTAGATGAAGAACTGTATTGCAACATCCTACCTACTCACTTGATCTGGCCCTCAATGACATTTTTCTTTACCTGAGAATAAAGGAAATATTGAAAGAATCCAGAAGAAGAGTTCCAAAAACTAGTTTGAAAGGTAGACTAGGTGCTGGCATTGGTGCATACCATCCCAAGGGGAGTGTTTTGAAGGTAACTGTAGAGATATTCAGTGATGAGGTATGCAGCACTTTTTCTAGGGTGAGTTCACAAAGTTAACTGTCAGATCTCGTATCATCAACAAATAGGGACAATTTAACTTTCTCATTACCAATGTGGATGCCCTTTATTTCTTTTTCTTTCCTTACTGCTCTAGCTAGGGCTTCCAGCACAGTGTTAAACAGAAGTGATGATAAAGTGCATCATTGGCCTGTTCCTGTTCTCAGAAGGAACATTTCCATCCTTTCTCCATTAAGAATGATGCTGGCCATAGGCTTTGTGTAGATGCCCTTTATTATACTGAGAAATTTCCCCTCTATACTTATTTTATTGAAAGTTTTTTTTATCAGGAATAGGCATTGTACTTCATCAAATGCCTTTTCTACATTGATTGTGATGGATCGTGTGATTCTCTTCTTCTCTTTTGTACATGCCATGGATTGTGTTAATTGATTTTCTAATGTTGAACTATCCTTGCATACTTGGTATGAATACTACTGGATTGTGGTATCTTATTTTTTGGATATAGTGCCAAATTCTATTGACTATAATTTTGTTGAGAATTTTTGCATCCATATTCATGAGAGACATTAGCCTGTAGTTTTCTTTTTTGTGGTGTCTGCCTGGTTTGAGTATCAGGATTTGCTGGCATCATAAAAGGAATTTGAAGATATCACTTCCTTTTCTATGTTCTTAAATAGTTTGAGTAGCACTAGTGTAAGTTCTTCTCTGAATGTTTGGTAGAATTCTCCAGTGAAGCCATTTGGATCAGGGTGCCTCTGACTACCCCCTTGGAAGTTTTTTTTTTAATTACCTTTTCAATGTCTTCTTTTGGCACGGGCCTGTTCAAATTTTCAACATCACTTTGTGTCAGTTTGGGTAGGTAGTGTGTTACTAGAAATTTGTCCATTTCCTCTAGGTTTTTGAATTTGTTCGAGTGTAATTTTTCATAGGACTCTGTTACAATCCTTTTTATTTCAGTTGAGTCTGTATAATGTCCCCTATTTCATTTCCTCTTTGAGTTATTTGCATCTTTCCTGTTTTTCTTCTATTTGTTTGGCCAGTGGTTGGTTTACTTTGTTGATCCTGTCGAAGAATCAGCTTTTGGTTTTGTGGATTCTTTCTGCTTTCTATTCTCTATTTCACTTGTTTCTGCTCTTTTTCCTTTCTTCTGATAGCTGTCAGCTTCTTTTGCTGTTCTCTTTCTATTTGCTTGCATTGTACAGCTAATGTTTTGATTTTGTTCCCTTCTTTTCTGATGTGTGCATCTATTGCTGTAACTTGACCTCTAAGCACTGCCTTTGCTGTGTGCCAAAGGTTTTTTGTTGTGGTGTGTTTTCAATCTCATTTGATTATAGAAATTTTTTTATTCCATCTTTCATTTCTTCTTTTACCCATTGATTTTTAAATAGGGTGTTATTCAGTTTTCATTTTTTTTCTCCTTGCTCTTCCTTTTGTTAATTTCTGCTTTGATGATGTTGTAGTCAAAGAATATATATTGTATTATCTCAGTGTTTTGGATTTTGTTGAGGGTTACTTGGTGCCCTAAGATGTGGTGATTCTGGAGAATTTCCATGTTTGTTGGAAAAGAATGTTTACTTTGCAGCTGTTGGGTGAAGAGTTCTATATATATCTATGAGTTGAAGTAGGTGGACTGTGTCCTTCAGATATTATGTATCTTTGTTGAGCTTCTCTTCAGATGTTCTGTTCTTTGCTGAGAGTGATATGTTGAAGTTTCCTGCTATTACTGTGGAACTCTTTCTCCTTTCAGTGCTGTTAGAGTTTGTTTTATGCATTTTGGAGCCCTGTCATTTGTTGCACAGATGTTTTGGTTATACATATGTATACAAGGACTGCCAGTGAAGTTCATGAACTCATCCTAGAAAAAGTGCTACGTACCTCACTGCTGAATATCACTACAGTCACCTTTGAAGTACTCTCCTTGGGAAGTTATACACCAATGCCAGTACCTAGTCCACCCTTCAAAGCAATTTTGGAACTCTTTTTTCTGGAATGGCCATCAGAGCTGTTGTGTATATCTTCAATGTCCTGAATCCAAATGTCATCCTTTCAATATTTCCAAATGTCCTGTCATCCAAATGTCTTTCTTTCAATATTTCCTTTATCTTCAGGTAGAGAAACAAGTCACTGGAGGCCAGATCAGGTGAGTAGGAAGGGTGTTGCAGTATAGTTTTTTGTTCACTGGCTGAAAACTCCCTTACAGACAACTATACAATTAAGTTTGTGAACTTGACACCTTGCCACTGTGTGCAATGGCAGTTCCAGAAAGAGTTCCCAAACTGCTTTGAAGGGTGGACTGGGTGCTGGAATCTTTGAAGGTGACCTATTCAGCAATGAAGAATGTAGCACTTAGAACACTTAAGTTCAAGGACTTAATTGCTAGATCTCTTGAACTTTACCAGTATGCTTCTCTAGAGAATCCAGACCAACACAGCCACCCCCAAGCAGTGACTCCCCTCTTCAGGCTTTTTAAAGCTGTGAAACAATAAGTCCCACTGCCCCTTGTTTTGGTTGGGCTAGTTTGCAATTGGTTTCTGTCACTTGTGACCCAGAGAGTCCTCTCTTCCACGCTTGCCTGGTTGTGATGGCAATGTACCGGGGAAGGCAGCACAGGAAATATTTGGGAGCCTGAACCAAAGCAGCAGCAACCACAAGCATCCGGGGTATTTTTGGGAGGGAGTTATTTAGTCCCAGTGAGAAGATGAGAACGAGGAATTTGGGCTCTTGAACTAAGCCAGGAATCTGAAATAGTGATAGGCCCTCTCCTTAGATTACCCACAAATCACAATCTCTCAATCTAGAAACCCTTTGGAAGAAGACTCAGAGACAGAAACAGCCTGGGGCCGTTCCTGTTCTTGGCTTCCTAGAGCCTGGAAGGAAACTTGTAAAGTCTTCCCAGACCACACTGGGAAAGCCAAAAATCCCCTAGACAACTGGGCGAGGAATGAGAGTGGGACCATTTGATAGATTTTCCACTTCTCCTTCCCTGTTTGTACTTAGTCTAACTCCTTCTAAGAGCTTTTGGTCCTCAGTAGAGGGACGCTGTGTGGGTGGAGAACAGAGACATCGGCCTCCTGGTCCTAGCCCGCACTCCAGTTCCTCTTAAGGGTTACATGGTCACATGACCCCTGGGGACACTGGGGAGCTCCACAGTGGTGGTACCTGTGTCTGCATCTTACCATGAAACTGAACTCTGTGCCTAGTGCACACTTATATAAAGGGGATTGGTTCTATCAGAAAACAGATCCCAAATCCTTTCCAGAAATGAGCAGAGTAGGACTTTACCGGAATTGAAATGGGCAACCATGTGACACTGTTCTCTTTGAGGGGATCTCACACTCTAGTTCTGAAGCAGCCATCTAGGGCACAGCTTTCTCTTAAGACAAAGCACAAATCAATTCCTAACTTCCAAGAGGCAGCTCTAGCACATCAGCTAAAATCATAGCTAAATCTAAGCTTTTGAAGTCAGGGGTATCTGGGTACCATTCCCAGCTTGATCACATACTAGCTAAGCAATCCCAAGAAGCAACTTAAACATCTCTGTGTCTCAGTTTCCTCAACTGTGGGGTAGGAATAGTAACAGCACGGACCTCAATGGGCTGCTGTATAAATGGGATGAGTTACCATCTGTAGGATGTTGTCATACTGGCCTCTTACTAGAGGGGAGCGGACAGGGTGAAAAGGGGACAAGAGATTGTTAAGAGGATATGACATGTACAGAACAGAAAGGAGGAATGTGTTGTCACCGGACAAAGAGAGCAGAAGGAGCTGTCCATAGACGGACATGCAAATTTAAACTGGGTTGTACACTCCCACTCAATCACGATAAATAATTTTTTTTTTTTTTAAAAAAGAGTCTGGCCCATAATAAGCACTGTATAAGTGTTATCTGCTTTTATTGGTCCCCTCGCTCCCTTAACCCCACTGACTTGTGTAGGTAACTTCTAAAGGACTTACACTTTAAAACAAACAAACAGAAGAAAAAACTAAAGGAAACAAATTTTCAACTATAAAAAGCCTTCTACTTCTAGGTAGGATACAGTAGTTCATGAGAGGCTAATCCAGTGTAACAAGTAATTTTAAAAATCATATTTCTAAAGATACTAAAGTGTTCTAGGAGCAACAAGCAGTAGATATGTTATAACTCCAGAGAAGGGAGAGCCTTCTAAAGACAGGGGACCTGATTCTGCCCAGGCAGAGACATTCTACTGGCAGAGGAGAAAGCAGAAGTCCCATGGGTGGCTGTGAAGGGCTGGAAGAATGAATTGGAAAACAGAGAAGTTTGCAATGCTTGTTCAGTTTCCCCAATCAGACAATGATTGCGCTCTAAGGCTTTAAAAACAAAACCAAACCTGTTGCCATCAAATGGATTCCAACATGGACTGACCCTATAGGACAAATTGGAACTGCCCCACTGTTGCCAAGGATCAGCTGGTGAATTCGAACTGCTGACCTTTTGGTGAGCAGTCATAACATTTAACCACTACACTACTAGAGTTTTCTGAGGCTTTAAGAGAGGTGAAAGGCAGAGTAAAATCTCCCACAATCTGGTGGCACTAAGGAGGCAAAGGCCTGTGGTGAGGGAAGGGGAGGGGAGTGCCTTAAACACAAGGCCAGTCTTTCCCTGGAGATGTTTGACTGATTTCGAAGACAATAAGAGTCAGGAAACTGAAAATCTAAACTAAAAATCCCTGGAGGACAGAGCTGAATCTCCTGCAGACTTTCGGGACTGAAAAGACAGAAGCTCTCTGTGTTCTCAGTCAAAAGCCTGGGAGAGTCCCACCAAGGAACAATGCTAAACCAGATATTTATCCTTTAGTGTGTCTTACAAACTAGCCCCTAAGCCTATCTGCCTAATAAATAGAAGGCGAGAATCCTTTCTTGTAGAAGATGTCATACAGAGCCTCTCTAGTTCTTTTATATACACTATTAAGCATATAATAAAAATTATGAGGCATAAACAGACATAAAACTTGGAAATGGATAATGGTTGCACACTGTAATGAACACAATGTCACTGAAATGTACACAGGAAGAATGTTGAAATGACAAATATTATGTTACATGTATATATGTTACACGTATATCTACCACAATAAAAATAAAGTTTAATTTAAGCGATGAAAATAAACTTAATTTCTATGTACTGTACTGAGTCTCGATCAGTTGGAAATTGACCCAGTGGCAATGGGTTTGGGTACTTTGGGTTTAACAACAGTTAGAAAAAGAAAATTTTTAAATGCCGTTTGTAGTAATACTCAAACCTATCAAATATTTAGAAATAAATCTAATGAAAGAAGTGCAAGCTATCTGTGTTGAAAACTATAAAACATCTCAGAAAAATTAGAGAACATCTACATAAATTGAGGACTATATCATATTGATTAATTGACCAACTTAATGTTATTAAGATGTCAGTTCTCCCCAAATTATCTGCATGTTCAATGCAGACCCAATCAATATTCCAGAAAACATATTTTGAGACAATTGGCACACTGAATTTTAAAATGTATGCAAAAATGCAAAGGATCTAGAGTAACCAAAACAATCTGAAATAAGAATGAAGCTGGTGGACTTACTCCCAGATTGCAAGACTTTTTACAAAATCACATTAAGACAATACCGTATAGCATCAGCCTAGTCAAATGGACTGATTGAACACAATAGGGAGTCCATAAATTGACCCAAACATGTTCAAGTACTCATTTTATAACAGAGATGTATCATAATTCATTAGGGAAAGATGGTCTTTTTAATAAGTGGTATTAGCTGAGTCAGATATCCATATGGGGAAAAATGAACACTCATTCCTACCATACACAGAGATCAATTTGAGATGGATCCCAGATCTAAAACAAAACAGTAAAGCTTCTAGAAAAATAACTTAATCACCTTGAAGTAGGCAAAGATTTCTTAAACAAAACGGACTGAGAGACAATGTTTGCAGTGCATATACGAAGAACTCATATCCAATACACATAAAGAACTTTTGTAAATTAATAAGAAAAAGTCAGACATTACAATTTTAAAACTTGGCAAAAGGCATAGACAAGTATTGCAGAGAGAACATCCAAATAGCCAATAAACATATAAGCATCACTAGTCATCATGGCTTCTGTGCTAGGACAGTGTTGGAAGTTCTGTCACCAGAATTTCAAATACCAGCAAGGTCATTCGTGGTTACAGGTTTCAGTGGTACTTTCAGACTAAGACAGATTAAAAAGAAAAACCTGGCAATTTTCTTCTGAATATTAGCCAGTAAGTATTCTATGGCTCACAGTAGAATATTCTGTAATACAGTGCCGGAGGATGAGCCTTCTAGGTGGGAAGGTGCTCAAAATACTCAGTGGCCACAGCAGCGGTCTCAAGCATACCAACTGTCATGGAGATGGTACAGGACCAGGCAACATTTCGTTCTGTTGTGCACAGTCACTAGGACTGTGTGCACAGTCACACTCAGACAGCTAACAAGTCACCATGGAAATGCAGATTAACATTACAATAAGATACCTCCTCCTACTAAAATGTCTAACATAAGTGATGGACTCAGAGAGGCACTACACAGGTCTTTCTTCAAGGAGGGACTCTCACCCACCTCCACAAAGTGGAGATAGGAGGGCACCTCCAGTTGTCAATTCCTTCAGGATCTGCCTCCACTACAGAGTTACCGGGCTCAAGGCCATGTCCTTCCCAGGACTTCCCAGGGCAGTCCACATCTGCTGGCTGAGGGAGGGAGGGATTTAAGAGTTCTGCCATTTGTATCCAATACGGATCACATTGGCGGGCAGCTCTCATCCCAGAACTCCCTGCTAGCAGATCAACTTCTCTGTCTGTGCAACTCTGCTCCTTCCCCTCCCCTTCACAGATGTTGATCTCTGATTAATTCCTCGTGCCCCAACTCCATTAATGACATCTGCTTCAGGAGAGAATAACACAAGAACGCAAATGTTGAGTAACTGCACTTCTTAGTCACTGCCATGTGGATCATAATTCAATGTTGGCCAGCATCTACTAAAGCTAACCCTGTGTGTACCCTATGTCCCAGCAAATTCTCCTCCAGGTGGATACTCAACAGAAATCCGTGCTTGTGTCCACAAAAGTTTTATTAATAGAAGTTTTATTCAGAACAACCCAAGAGTGGCAGCCTCTCAAATGTCCACCAACAACAGAATGGATTAATACATTGTGGCAAACTCATGCGATGCAATACTCCTCAACAATTAAGAGGAAAAAACCCCAAGCCCAAAAAACTACTGCTAAATACAATATGGATTAATCTAGTGGGTATTATGCTGAACAGCTGGGGAGAGTGACCTGTCAAGTTTCATAATAACATTAACAGTACCTGCAGAAAGAAAGAGAGAAGAGGAGGAGAGAGAGAGAGATAGAAAGAGACATAGAAAAAGAAAGAAAGAAAACCTATTGTCATCGTGTAGATTTCAACTTATAAGGACCCTGTAGGACTGAATAGAACTGCACCACAGGGTTTGTAAGGAGCACAAATGGGGCAAAAAAAAGAATTTCAGAACCACAGATCGGATTCTTATTTCTTTATTCTGTGAGTGAGAAAACAAATACTTGCACAAAAAGATATATTACGACAGGAATCAGGAGTGGCTATCAGACAAAACAAACTTTAACACAAAATATGTGACTAGAGACAATACTACAATCAGAATGCTCCTTAGAAGAGAGGATGGTGAGATGTTGGCTCACTTACTTTGGCCATGTCATCAGAAAGGACCAATTGCTAGAAAAAGACATCATCTTTAGTCGAATAGAGGGTCAGTGGAAATTAAGCAGAACTTCAGCAAGGTACACTGACCCAATAACCACCATAACGTACTCGGACATACAGATAATCATGAAGTTGGCATAGGACCAGGTAATGTTTTATTCTGTCATCTATAGGGTCACTGTGAGTCAGAGCTGGTTTAATGGCAGCTAACAACAAAACAACAAGAGATTGAAGAGACACATTTTATAACAATAAAAAGCTTAAATGTATCAGGGTGATATGACAGTTATAAACATATATGCATCTACTAACCAACCCCCCCCCCAAAAAAAACCCACTACCATCAAGTCAATTCCAACATTTAATGACCCTATAGAACTGAGTAGAACTTCTCCATAGAGTTTCCAAGGAGTGGTGGATTTGAACTGCTGACTTTTCTGGTGGTATAGTAGTTAAGTGCACAGCAGTTAACCATCTAATAATAACACCAAAATACTTGAAGCAAAAGCCAACAGAAATGAGGGGAGAAACAGACAATTCCTTGGTAAAGGTTGGAGACTTTAATATCCACTTTCAATAATGGATAGAACAACTAGACAGAAGATAAACAAAGAGTCAGAAGACTTAGACTGCACTATAGGCCAACTAGACCTAATACATAAGTACAGCACGTCACTAGACAACAGTATAATATACATTCTTCTCAAGTATATGGAGTACAGTCTCCAAGACAGACCATATATTAGGCCATAAAATAAAACTCAATAAATTTAAAAGGATAGAAATAATGCAAAGTATGTGCTTTAATGATAATGGAATGAGTTAGAAACCAATGCTGGAAAATTTTGGGAGACTTACAAATATGTGTAAATTAAATAACACATTTCTAAGTAACCAGTAAGTGAAAGAAGAAATAAAAAAGAAAATCATAAAATACTTTGAGATGAAAGAAAATGAACACACAACATATGAAAACTTATGGAATGCAGCTGAAGCAACACTTAGGGGGAAATTAATAGTTGTAAATGACTATGTTGAGAATGAAGAGAAGGGGACAAAGAAAGTTCTCAAAACAATAGCCTAATCTTCTGCCTTATCACACTGGAGAAAGAAGAGCAGACTAAACCTAAAGCAAGCATAAGGTAAAAAAATTAATAAAATTAAAATAGAAATTAAATACATAGGGAGGAAAAAATAGAGAAAATCAATAAAACTAAAAGCTGGTTCTTTGGCAAGATCAAAATTTGACAAAGCTTTACCTAATGTGACCAAGAAAAAAGACAGGAAACTCAAATTACCAGAACAGGCATGAAAAAGGAAGCATTACTACTGATGTTACAGAAATCATAAGCACTATAAAAGAATACTATGAACAATTGTAAGTCAACAAATTAGATGTCTAAAGTAATATCAACAAATTCTTAGAAAGATACAGACTCCCAAACCAATTCAAGAAGACACAGAAAATCTGAAGAGTCCTATAACCAGTGAAGACACTGAATAATAAGAAAGTTACCCTCGAAGAAAAATCCAAGCCAAGCATTCAAAAAGAGTTAATATCAATTCTTTGAAAGCTCTTCCAAAAGGTAGAACAGGTAGCAAACAATACTTCCCAACTCACTTTTTGAGGCCTATATTACTCTGATACCAAAATCCACATGAAGACATCACAAGAAATGAAAACTAAAAAAGTCTTTTATGAATATTAATACAAAATTAAAAAAAAAAAAAACTTAGCACCTGGAACTGATGACATCCTAGAGCATCAGACACAACAGGAAAAATGAGCCCAGGAAATGAAGGACCCATATGATTGGGAGACTATATCAGCAGGAAAACAGAAGACCTGTATGGTGCCCAGCCACCACCAAAGACAACCCTGATAGGGAACACAACGTACAGTCCCTGACATAGCATGAGAAAAAGAGGTGTGTGCAGGTCAAGAACTCTAATAAAAGATCAGTACTGATGGTCCGACGGCCTGAAGAGTCCCCTGAGAACACGGCCCCTAGACTTGGTGCTAGCCCAGAGCTGAAACCAGCACTGAAGCCAACACTTCAGACAGAGGATGGACTGGACTAGGAAACAAAGAGTGACCCATGTAGTATGTGCACTTTAAAGTTTTCTGTATATATATGAAGTTTCCTACTGATTTCTTTCTACAGGGGAATGGAGGGGACAAGTGTTGGAAGTAAAGAGTGAAAAAGAAAAGTATGCCATCACACAGTGAGGAGAGCAGATAGAGTTGCAGACAGGAAAGTATGGAAAACTGACCTGGATTGTAAACTTTCACTTAATCACAATTGAAAAATTGAAACAAACAAGCAAACAAAAACCTAGCAAACCAAATCCAACAACACGTAAAAAGAGTTTTGTATCATGGCCAAGTGGAATTTCGTGCAGGTTTGCAAAGGTTGATTTAAATACGTGACATCAGTAGCACAAAGAAAAAAAAATCACACAATCACCTCAATAGATGCAGAAAAACTACGCGAAAACAAGCTAACATCTTTTCATAACAAAAACACTCAACGAACTAGAAATAAAACTTCCTCAGCCTGATAGATGGCATCTATGAAAACACTCACAGCAACACAAATGATAGTGAAGGAGTAGATAGATACTTCCACTTAAGATTAGAAACAACGTAAGGACTTCTGCTCTTGATACTTCTGTTGATCACTGTATCAAAGATTCTAACCAGGGCAGTTAGATGGAAAATAAATAAACAAATAGGGCTGAAGCTTGGAAAGCAAGCAGTGAAACTCTATTAGCAGATGACATGATCTTGTACATATGTTGAAAAATCTAAACAACCCACTAAAAAAGTACTAGACTAATAAATGAGTTTACAACACTTCAGGATATGAGATCAATATATGAAAATCAATCTCATTTCTATACATTCTCAATGAAAAATCAGAAAATGAAATCAAGAAAACAAGTCTGTTTTACCATAACATCTGAAAGAATAAAATACATAGGAATACATTTAACAAAAGAAGTGCTCCTTTTATAGTCTGAAAACTACAAAACATTTTTCAAAGAAATTAAAGATCTAAACAAGGGGAAAAACACTTGTTAATGAATCAGAAGACTTAACATTGTTAACATGGCAAACTGATTCCAATACTTAATACAATCCTTACCAGAATCCCAGCTGACTTTGTAGAAGTTGACAAGTTGATTCTATAATTCGTATAAAATTTCAAGGGACCCAAGAAAAGCCAAATCTGTTACCATCAAGTTGATTCTGACTCACAGTGACTTGATAGGACAGAAAAGAACTGCACTACAGAGTTTCCAAGGAGCGCCTGGTGGATTTAAACTGCCAACCTTTTGGTTAGCAGCTGTAGCTCTTAAATCCTATACTACCAGGGTTTCCTACAAGATACCCAAAGCAGCCAAAACAATCCTGAAAAAGAACAAAAACATAGGAGGATGAACACTTTCTAATTTCAAAAAATTACTACAAAATTATTGTAAAAAAGACAGTGTGATACTGATGCAAGTCTAGAAATACAGATTAATGGAATAAAACTGAGTGTCCAGAAATAAAGCCAAATATCTATGATCAACTGATTTTCAGCAACGGTGCCAGGGCCATTCAATGGGAAAGAGTAAGAGGCTGTGACCGTCAATGGTGAAGGATATCAGGCTATGACAACTGATTATTTTTGGCCCCACTAGGAAGATGCAGCAGCAGCCACTTACCCAGAGTTCGCTCCCACACATAATGCCATGAAATGTACTTCAAAACAATAAACCAATTAAAACTTCGTCAAGTTCAAAGATAGGACACACTTATTGAAAGACTCTTTATTTTTACAAACCTACACAACTCAATAACAAAAAGACAAGTATCTCAATTGATAAACAGTCATAGGCCCTGCATAAACTTTTCTCTAAGGGAGACATATAAATAATCAGCAATGAAAAATCACTGCACACTCACCCAGTAGGGTGGAATCAAAAAGTGTTAGCAAAGATGTAGAGAAATCAGAACCTCACACACTGCTGGCAGGGATGTAAATGGCCTGGCTGCTTTAAAAAACAACCTAGCTATTTATTAAATGGTTAAATACAGAATTGCCATCTGACCTAGCATTTCCACTTCAAGACAAATGAAAACACGTGTCCATACAGAAACTTGTATGTGCAGAGTCAAAGGTGGGAACAACACACATTCTTACTGCTCTTCTGCCTCCATGTCCGTCTCCCACCATTTCTTTTTCTCTTTTTGCTGTTCTTCTTTCCCTTCCCCTTCTTCCTCCTCCTCTTCCTACTTCTATTTCTTATAATTCTTGGGTTGAATATGAGTTGTTTCCAAACCTGTCCGCTAGATTCTGATCCAGTGGCTGTAAAGCAGGGCCACGCACCTACATTTTTAAAACTATCCCCTGAAACAATTCCACTTCCGTAAGTTTTTTTGACAGAAAAAGTTGTTCACTTGAACGATGACGCATGCTCAAGAATATTCATAACAGCATCAGTTGTACAGAAAGGTTGGATTATACATTTGGGACAGTAATTATGCTCCATAATTCACAAAGGAACAATGTGCAGCTATTAATAACAATGAAAGATCTATATGTGCTGATCTGAAAATACCTCCAAAGTACATCACTAAGAGAAAAAAAGCTAAGACATAAAATTTCTCTGAAAACATGCCCAATCAATGTATTGGCTTCTTGAGAGGAGTTCACAACCTGGGATAGGGTAAGAATGAGGTGTACTCTTCACAAATTCCTGTGTTGCTTGAGATTTTTGCCAGGTATATACATTGCTTTAAAAGTAAAATAGCAGTGGCACAAAATCGGTCTATAAATACAAAGGTAATGTTCCCAGGTGCTAGATAAGTGTTACTCTTCTTACTACTGTTAGTTGGACAATAAAATAATTTCCTCCTTCCCTACTGCGATCCATTCTTCTCTAGCAAAATGGTTGAATATAGAATCTAAGTCCTTTTATGGTCCAGCATGAGAAGAGTGGGGAACAAAATCACTTCTTAATCTGGAAGAACACTTAATCCAGTGTTTCGCCCTCTGTGAACATCACAATAACCAAGCAACAGTCTCCAATCCTACCCTGAAACTCCCTTTTTCGTCTCCCAACTGATGTTATCACATGCCCAGGAAGTGCTTCGTTCTGAAAGGACCCCTGAGGGTGTCTAAAACTCCAGAATTCCCTCAAATGAATTTCCAAGCCTACAGGTCATACACAGTCCCATTGGAAGTGCCACAGATGGTTAAGGTCATCTTATTTCCAAAGAGTGGCCAGCTGGGAGTGTGCCCAGCCAGGACTTGCATTCTGCCTTCTGCTCGCCTGGATAAGGGCATTCTACTGTCATCCTTGAAATACGCCCATGTTTTAGTCCCATTGCTCCCCACTCCTTGCATCTGTGCTCAATTGCCCCTTGCCCAATAAGCTGATCACATTTTCCAAGGTGCTAATTGACACATGACCATCTCTCCCCTCATCACGCTCCAGCCACAATGGTCTCCAATGTGCCAACCTCTTTCTTGCTGTAGCGGCTTCCTACATGTGTTCCTCTGCCTGAATTGTTCCTCCTGAACAACACTAGCTCTTTCATCAGGGCTCAGCCTTGGCATCCCCTGTTCTGCAGCCTTTCCCAAGCCCCTGGCTTTCTCTCCAGCATCCTGGTCTCATCTGTCAAGGCTCTCAGCACAATGGCTCTTCATATGTAGTTACTCGTGGGCTCTTTGTCTATCTGTCCATCTCCCACACAAGACCCTAAGTTCCGTGAAGGGAAGGCTAGATCTTGCTCACCCATTGTTTCCCCACAGGGAATTTCTATGCTTGGTGCAGAGCTTGCTCCCTAGATGTTGGATAGTTAGTGATGGAGAAAGCCTAAGATTAAGCAAGGACAGAGAGGAGACATTCAGAGGTAGACCAGGAGAAGAGGGCTTCTGAAAGAGGAAGATGAGAGATGTCAGTGACTGTCCTACTTGGGGACAACAAGATTGGGCCACAAAGATTTTTGCTGCATGCCTCTCTGTTAAGTTTCCCTGGTGTTGTCTAGATAAAGTCTTCCAGACGTCAGACATCCGTACAGGGCTGTTTGTTTGCCTCTGATCACTGACTTGTTTACAAAGCAAAACTTGGGGAAACATTCCTAGATCAAATAAATGATTAAAACCCTGCAGGAGAATTTAGCATTCTCAGGGTAGAAGAACTCAATGTTTCCCATCACTGTTGGTCTCTTTTTAAGGACCTTCTGCTCAGATGCTGGAGGCTGGTGGGTTTATTTATTGGCTGGATTAAATATGTCCTCAGGCTATAAAATTTGTGTAGGGTGAATTTCAAGGGCAAAACCAATTCATTCCTCTGGGAGTGTTCAAAGGATTGTGGCCTCTCTCCCCACATTATTTCAGGACTGAGGTTCTGGAACAGCATGGATATTCTTCCCCCTAAGGATTTCATTTAAGCACATCCATTCATGTCACAACTATTTTCTCCATGATTGGTGCACACTGTACATTGTGCCAGGCTCTGGCACACAGCAATGAGTGAGACAGACACAGCTTGTCCTCATGAAGTTCACAGCCCAGTAGGGGAGACAGATAGCACTCAGATCATTACTCCTATATTACATATGCCAGTACAAACCACGAAAGAAAAACACGGGTTTTTAGGTGGACATGTCAGGATGACCTAGTTTAGGTTAAGAATTCAGGGAAAGCTTCTCAGAGAGTGACATCTGAGGTCCAGAGAACTGATGGATGGGCACAAGTGATGCAGGAAGGGAGAGAAGACAAGGGAACAGCATGTACAAGGGCTCTGAGGGAACACAAGTCAGGGTATATTTGATGAACTAGCAGAAGGTTACTGCGAGCGGAGCAGAGTAAGAACAGAAGAGGGCTGTTCAAGATGATGGTGAGTCCACATCAGGCCCTGTGGGTCTCGCGAGGAGTCTGGAGTTTATTCCAAGAGCCCTGGGGAGCCATGGAAGGATGTAAGAAGGAAACTGAAGTCATCACTCTCCTAGACCACCACAGAACCCCCTCAGGCCCTCTTTCTCTCTGATCCTTCCTGGTTCCTGCAAGATTGTTCTAAAATAGGTCTTCTCCAGACACTGCTAACCTTAGAAACTGTTGATGACCCTTCATGGTGGTCATGAAGTCAAATCTCCTTAGCAAGGCTTAAAATCTTCAAAATTGGTCAAGATTCTGAAGAATAAATAAGCAGCTGGGAGTTCACTGGAAGTAACTATTGCCTATGTTTTCCAGTGAATAATACTGTGTCATGAGTTCCTTCAGGGGAAAACTCATGAAGCCTCTTTTTCTTTTTTCTTTTTTATTATGACTGAGTGAAAATGTACAATCCCATGTAAATTTGCATGCCCGCCTATGTGCAGCTCCCACTGTTCTCCCTGCCTGGTGATAGCACACTCCTCTCCATTCTACACATGTCATATCCTCCTAACAATCTCCTATCTCCTCCTTTCATCCTCTCCCCCACCTCCAGCAAGAGGTCAGCAGGACAACATCCTACAGTTGCAGAGAACCATAAAGTGCACACATGACAAGGCCACTCTGTGTCACCAAGTCCAATCCATTCCTGTCCAAAGAGATGAAACCTCTTTTTCTTATATTCTTAACAAGGGCCTAAGCATGGATGCCGTCATCATGATTTCTGTCATCGTCATCATCATTATGGTTTCTATTAATTGAGCTGGGATTACCCTGCTAAGCATTTTACATGTTGCGTTGGTTAGCTACTGCTGTGTAACAGAACAGCCTCAGTTAGTGACAACCATTTATTTTAGCTCACAATTCTGTATACTGCCAATATAGGCTGCGCTCAGTTTGTCAGTTCTTCTGGTGTTGACCGGTCTCTAAAGTGTATACAGTTAGATGGAGGCCATCAGACTGTCTCAGTTTCTGGGGACTGACTAATTGTCATCTGGGCCAATGGGATGACTGATAATGTTTCTCATCACCTACTAGGCTAGCTTGGGCTTCTTCATTTGGTGATGTTGAGACCAAAAGTGGGAAGGTATATAAGACCTATTGAGATCTAGACTTTGAACTGGCACAATATCACGTCTGCCTTAGTTAATTAAATCAAGTTGCAAGGTCATTTGAGACTCAAGAGAGTGGATAAACACACTCCACTACTTTACTGGAGGCAAAATGGCACTGCAAAAGGACAAAAATATACGGAAGCATGAAAACTTGGGGCCATTCTTGCAAACAATCCATCTCACAGGCATCATTTCATCCTCAAAACTTTTCAACCTCAAAAATTTAAATCCCTAATTTACAGATGAGCAGAGAGAGGCACAGAGAAATTAAGTATCATGCTCAAGATGCTACTAGTTAGTAGAGATGAGATACAAATTCCAGAGCTGATGACTACACAGTCAACATGTGTCCCTAACCCATAGAATCTACTACTTATTCTCTCACCCACTTACATACAATGATGTAAGGAAGTGTATTTCCCATGAAGCTCACTGTCATTGTTATCATCACCAGCACTGTCATTGGCATCACTATCATCATATTTACAGAACACCTACAGCATGTAGACACTATCCTGTTTTACACATATTGACTCATTATTTTTGCCAGCAGCCCAATAAAAAATATATCAGTGAGTCTTCTGTGTAATATGATCAGTATTAGAAATTTGATGAGGTCAAGAGTGGTCGTGTTTACTTTGATATTCCCAGTAGTAAGCAGAATGCATAGCACATGGTCTTTACACTCTTAACAAATGTTTGGTGAGGGAGGGAGGGAGGAAGCAAAATCAGGTCCAAGGGAGACACTCAGCACAATATCACACAAAAATCAGATCAGACCCCAGAGTTCCTGATCTTTTACTCTCAGTAGCCTGTGGGCAGCCCCATGATATGGACCTGTTGCTGCTTTATTTGTCCAATGTGTCTGGGAAGCGAGCATGAAATTTGTGACGTACCATTCTGTCTACAGAAGGTTCTCCCAAATCAGACACAGTTTGAGAAACATAACTACGAGAATATTTTACAATCACATTGTATTTGGTTAAATAGTATCTCCAAAAATTCATGCCTGCCCCAAACCTTATTGGTTCAGCTAAAGTGAGGTAGGGTTACCCTAGTTCAATGTAACTGGTGTCCTCATAAGAAGAGAAGAGACATAGAGACAGAGGAGATGCACATGGGGAGAACCTCACGTGATAGTGGAGGCAGTGATTGGTGTGATAAATCTGTCAGCCAGGGAACACCAAGGGTTGCCAGCGATTACCAGAAGCTAGAGGGAGGCAAGGAAGTGTTCTCCTTAGAACCTTCAGAGACAGCATGGCCCTGCATACTTTATTTCTGACTTCGAGCTTGTAGAACTGTGACAGACTCAGTGTGTTATTTAAGCCAACAAGTTTGTGGTACTTCATTAAGGGAGCCTTAAGAAACTAGCATATACAGAGCAAAACGGAAAATGCACTGAGCCTGGAGTCCAAAGATCCAGTGCATCATCACGATCCCGGCCAAGGCCCTCAGGTAAGACCTAACTTTTCTACATCTGAAATACAGGACCGCACTCTAAGGCTGTGCCAAAAATCAAAAAGAGAATAGGTGTAAAATCCCTCCAAAGATTGTACCCCAAACAACTTAGGGACCTCTCCAGGTTTGCTCCTTTCCACCAACCCCACCACCACCCTGGTCTCGTTTGCTTGCTCAGGGGAGTCCTGGCTCCATGGCCCGCTCATCTCCTAACACAGCTGGTGGCCGCAGGTGGCCGCAACCTCCCGTGGGATGATATCCAAGCTTAAGTGTAGCTTCACCTCCCCCAGCATTTCAAGTATTACCAAAGCTCCAGTGTCTTGGTCCAACCTGACTAAACACCTTAGATTAGCATTTTCCTTCTACCACTGTTTCTGGACTCGTAAAGTTCTGTGCTGTGGGATAGCAGAGTCTGGCTTCTTCAGCAGCTGTCCAAAGGGTCCACAAAACACATTTCACGTATTTGGGGAAGTTGAAGCCCCATGGGGTAAGTTTGGAACAATATGAGACAGGAGATAGAAAATTATTAGTGGATAAATATCTCTATATTCCTCTCCTATACACTATTCCAAGATTCAGCAGTTCCATGTGGCTTGTATGGGAACATCTGCATCACTGAGTGACCTGCAGAGTGTTCTTCTACACCTGAGATCAGCTCAGGGACATTTTCTCCCTGGTCCAACTTCACTCCTTTTTCCTTCATCACTCTATCCACCCAGCTCTATAATGCAATACATACTACCTAAGCTTTGCCTGCAGCTCTGGACAACCTAGTCCTAATACAAAGATAGGAAATTGGGAAAGTAGTCAAGTCCTTACCACTTCACTCCCTTTTTCTTTGTCACTCTATACTCTCCACCCAAACCTAAAATGCAACATTGTTACCTAAGCTTTGCCTCCAGCTCTGAGCAACCTAGTCTTAAAACAAAGATAAGAAATTGAGAAAGTAGTCAAATCATTACCATTCCAAAAACTATGAGATTTCTCAGAAGATGGTAGAGTCAGCAGGTCTAACATCTTGATCCTCCCACTGGATCACAAAAGAGAGACAGAGCTGCCGATGCTGGTTAAACACAACCAAACCCTCATGGGATTAGTTTTCCTGGTTCAGTAATCTAGGGTAGTGGAACAATCCAGTCAATTGGCCTAGGATTGTTTTTAGCTTTTGTTCCACCTCCTGATTTAGTGACTAGTGCCTGGAGTCTTAAAAGCTTGCAAGCACTCATCTAAATTACAACAACTGGTCTCTATTCACTTGGATTAACAGCGAAAGAAAAAGATCCAGGAATCAGAAAAGGAAATGGGCTGCAGATTTAATTGCCTCCGTGAACTACAGCCTCCTTTGCATGACAGCAGAAGAAATAGATGGTTTCCAGTTACCATTACTGACAATTTGACCAGAGTCTCAACATATGATGACAATGACATAAAGGGAGGGAGGAGTAATACAGGAATAAAGTTTTGTGTGTTACTGAAGTTAAGCTGGTATTGATTTAAGCCAGGTTGTTATAAATTTAAGACATCAAATGTAATCCTCATGGTAACCACAAAAAAAATTATCTAAAATAAATAAATAAATAAAAGGGAAAGAAAGGAATCAAAATGGTCCATAAGAGAAAATCAATTAAACACAAGTGATGACAGTCTTGGAAGAAATGAGAGACAATGTATGAGACATGAAAACGAACAGTAAAATGAGAGAAGTAAATCTCCCTTTTTCGGTAGTTACCTTAAATGTAAATGGAGTAAATGCCCTAATTAAAAGGCAGAACGTGACAGAATGGATAAAAAACAAAAGCAAACCATTTTCTATCTACAAGACACATCTTAGGTCCAAAGACACAAACAGGTTGAAAGTGAAAGGCTAGGGGAAAATCCATCCAAACAGCAACCAAAAGAGAGCTAAAATAGCTATACTAATGCCAGATAAAATCGACTTGAAGTCAAAATCTGTTATAAGAGACAAAGAGCACATCATACAATTATAAAACAGTCAATTCACCAAGAAGATATGATAATTATAACCTAACATCAGCATCCCAAAATATATCAAATAGACACTGATGGAACTGGAAGGAAAAACAGACAATAATAAATAAAGATTTCAACGTATCACTTTCAATAATGAATGGAAGATCTAGAAAGAAGACCAGTAAAGAAACAGAGGATTTACACAACACTTTATACCAATTCTCGTGGTGTAGTGGTTAAGTACTATGGCTGCTAACTGAAAGGTCAGCAGTGAAAATCTGCCAGGCACTCCTTGGAAGCTCTCTGGGGCAGTTCTACCTTGTCCTATAGGGTTGCTATGCATCGGCATTGACTCAACAGGACTGGGTTTCACTGGTTTGGGTTATACCGAGATCCAACAGACATATATACAACACTCCACCCAACTGCAGCACAATATGTATTCCTGTTCACTTTACTTATCACCCAGGATTTGCTTTTTGTTAGGTCACCAAACAAGTCTTCATAAACTTAAAAAGACTAAAATCTTACAGTGTCTGCCCCAACCACATGAAATGAAACTAGGAATTAACAATAGAAGGGTAACTGGAAAATACACAAGTATGAGGAAATAAAATAACACAGTATTAAACAATCAACGGGTAAAAGAAAAAATTGAGAAGGAAATCAAAAGAGATATCAGAAAATACTGAGCCAAATGAAAACAACACACCAAAGCTCTTGGGATGCCCTGCAGGCGGTGCTCAGAGGGAAATTTACCGTGGTAAGTGCCTGCATTAAAAAAGAGTCAGTCACTGCTGGTTAGTGATTCCAACTCATAGTGACCCTAGTCAGAGCAGAACTGCTGCATAGAGTTTTCCAGTGAGTACCTGGCAGATTTGAACTGCCAACCTTTTGATTAGCAGACCTTTTGAAGAACAGATGTAGGCATTTAACCACTATACCACCAGGGTTTCTGCATTAAAAAAAGAAGCCAAGCCAAGGTAAGAAAGATCTTATATACCATTTGATCCAGTAATCTCACTGCTCAGAATATATCCTACAGAAACAAAGGCTGATACATGAACAGATACATGCGCACAAATGTTTATTGTAGCACAGTCTACAACAGCAAAAAGACAGAATTAACCTAGGTGCCCATCAACAGATGAATGAATAAACAAGTTATGGTACATATACACAATGGAACACTATGCAATGATAAAGAACAATGATGATTTCAGGAAGCATCTCATAACCTGGTTTCAAATGGAAGACATTATGCTGGTAAAATCAGTCAGTGGCAAAAGGACAAATATTGTATGAGACCTCTCCTATAAGGACTTAAAAACAGACTTACATACAGAAGACTACTTGACAGCTACAAGGATGGCTGTCAAGAGAGAGGATTGGTCACAGATTAGATAGCTGATATAAATTTGGTTAGGCGAAAGCAGTGACAGCACACAGTAGAAAGTAAAGCAACTTAGCTGGACTTCACCATAAACTGAGAGCTCTTCTAATCTCAGCTGAGTATTGCAAAGGTAGACTAGCAGGGACGAGGGCTGGGGACCATGCTCTCGGGGAACATCAAGGCCAAGTGGCATAAGTAGCCTATTGCTAAGGGAGTCTTCTGTACCCCATACTGGTAAGAGGCATCTGGAGTCTTAAAAGCTAGCAAGCTGTCATCTGAGGTATATCCAATGGCCCCAACTCATCCGAAACAGATGATCACCCAGAACAGCAAAGACACAAGGAACAAAGAGCCCAGGAGAATGAAGAACCCATGTGAATGGGAGAATGTATCAACAAGTGACCAGAAGAACCAGATGGTGCCTGGCCACCACCAAAAACAGCTGTGAGGGGGAACACAGTGTTGATTAGTTAATGTAGCATTCACATTAATAGAATAAATGAAAAGAACCATATGATCATCTCAATCCACGTAGAAAAAGCATTTTACAAAATCTAACACCCTGTCATAATAAAAACACTCAGTAAACAAGAAAAAGAGGGATGAAGCTAAGAACTTTACTAAAAGACCACAGCTGATGTTCCAACACTTTGGGGGATCCTCTGGGAGCATGGCCTCTAGACCTGAGGCTGCTCCTGTCCAGAAAACACTATTTGAGATCAACAATTTGGACAAAAATGGACTGGACTTAGGAACACAATGCGACCATATGGTGTGTATACTTTATAGTTACATGCATTTATAGGATGCTGGCTTACTAGTCTCCTTCTAGATGGGAGAGAAGAGAGTGGAGAGAAGGGGACAGGAGCTTGTTAAAAGGATACAACAAACACAGAATAACAAGGAGGAGTGTGCTGTCACAGGGCAAGGAGGGCAGAAGGAGATGCAGATAGGCTGGCAGGCAAATTTAATTTGGATTGTATACTTTCATTTGATCACAATTTTTTTTAAAAAAAGCTATTTCTAGTGCAGATAGTGCTGGAAACCTCATTCAGTCATATTTTAGAATGGATGTGTTATGCAAACAAGTATAAATTTCTGTGCAAGACAATTCTGCTTCTGCTAAATGTGCCTGGATGAAGTTTTTGAAAGACGCTGAATAAAAACATTGAATACAAAAAAAGAAAAGAAGATCTTAATTCAATAGCCTAATTTTATAACTTGAGGAAGCTAGAAAAAGAAGGGCAAACTGAGCCTAAAGCTCTCAGAAGGAAGGAAATTACAGAGATCAGAGAGGAAATAAATGAAATAGAGAGTAACAAAGCAACAGAGAGAATCAAGGAAAATGAAAGATAGTTTTCTGAAAGGAAAATGAGAGATTTTAACACCTAAAATCAGAAATGAACACGGGGACGTTATAATGATCCCACAGATATATAAAGGATTATAAGAGAATGCTATGAACAGTTGTAAACTAACAAATTAGTGTAAATGAAATGGACACATTCCTAGAAATACATTAATCTACATGAACTGACTCAAGGAGAAACAGAAGATCACAACGACCCATGAGAAGCAAAGAGAAGGAACTAGTGATCAAACACCTCCAAACAAAAAAGTCCTGGACCAAGTGGCTTTACTGGGGGATTCTAACAAATGTCTTTAGAGGAAGTGACATTAATCTTTCCTCAAGTCTTCCCAGAACTAGAAGAGCAGAGAACACTACCTAATTTATCCTATGAAGTTATCACCGTGCCTATACCCAAACCAGATAAATAAAGCACAAGACAATGACAGATCCATAACCCTTATGAATACAGCTGCAGAAACCCTCAACGAAATACTAGCAAACCAAATCCAAGGGCATATTAAAAAGATGATACAGCCTAACAAGACAGGAATGCAAATGAGTTTCAATACTAGAAAATCAATTAATGTAATACAGTAATAGAACAAATGAAAAGAACCACATGATCACCTCAAACCATGTAAAAAAAGCATTTTACAAAATCTAGCACCCTGACATAATGAAAACACTCAATAAACAAGGAATAAAAGGAAAATTCCTGAATATTATAGGAGACACTTATGAAAAACCCATAGCTAACACTGTACTCAGTGGAAAAACATAAAGAGCTCTCTCTTTAAGATCGGGAACGAGATAAGAATTTCCATTCCTACCGCTGCTGCCAGCACTGGCAGTCCTAGACAGACTAGTTAAGCAAGAGAAAGAAATCTATCCAAACCAGAAAGGAGAAGCAAAATTATCCCTATATATAGAAAATCCCCAAGAACCCTCAAGAAAACTACTAGAGATAATAAACTGACTCAACAAAGTGGCAAGGTACAATGTCAACACACAAAAATCAGTTGGGTGTCTCTACACCAGCAATGAGAAATCTGAAAATGAGTTAAAAAACCAGTTCCATTTACAATAGCATCTAAAAGAATAAAATACCCAGGAATAAGTTAAACCAGAGTGATGAAAGATTTGTATAGTGCAAACTATCAAACACTGAGGAAAAGAGTTAAAGCATACCTGAATGAATGAAAGAATATTCTGTGTTCATGGATTGGAAGACTCAACATTGTTAAAACATCAGTAGTACTGAAAGTGATATATAGATTCAACGCAATCCCTGGCCAAATTCTAACAGCTCCTTTGCAGAAATGGAAAAGCCAATTTTCAAGTTTATATGGAACTGCTAAGGGTCCTGAAAAAACAGAAAACCTGAAAAGGAAGAACAAAGTAGGAGGACTCACATTTCCCAATTTCTAAATGTACTATAAAGCTAGAGTAGTCAAAACAATCTGACACTGGAATAATAATAGCCAGACAAACCAACAGAATAGAATTGAGAGCCCCAAAATAAATGCGCACAGCTGTGGTCAATTAATTTTAGACAACAATGCCAAGTCCATTCAACAGGAGGAGAGTAATGTTGTTAATAAATGATGCTAGAATAACGGGATGACACATACATACACCATATTCTAAAGTTAGCAAAAAATAGATCAAGGACCTAAATGTAAGGACTAAAACCATAAAACTCTTAGAACAAAACATAGAAGTTATGCTTTGGGACATAGTTTTTGACAAGAGTTTCTTAGAGAGCACAATCAAAGTACAGGTAACAAAAGATACTACTCCCATATGGATTAACCTTGAAAACATTATGCTCAGTGAAATACTGTGTGATCCCACATATATGAAATATGTAGAATAGGATAGTTCGTAGAAACCAGTTTTTTAGTGGTTATCAAGGGCAGGTGGGAGGGAGAGAGGGAAAGTTAGTGCTTCAGAGTCTCTGCTGGGGTGACAGACAACTGGGAAACAGATAAGGGTGATGGCTGCACACTACGGTGACCGTACGGAACGTCACTGTGTTGTACACATAAAAAAAAAGGTGAAATGGCAAATGTTTTATGAATATTTTAACATAGTTTAAAAAATATCATAGGAGTATTAGCTGCAGCCAGCGTTGCTGAAGACTCAACGCCACTAGAACCTGCCTGCACGGCTGATGGGCACAGAAGACGGAACAGCCAATTTGGAAAACAGTTTAGCCACTTCATAAAAAGTTAAACACATGTTTCCTCTATGACCCAACTGTTCTTCTCCTAAGTATTTCTCTAAGAGAAACAAGAGCATGTGTCTGCCCAAAGACTTTTACATAAACATTTACGGTAGCTTTATTTATAATAGTCCCATAACTAGAAGCAACCCAAATGACCCCTAGCTGGTGAATGTATATGTATGGTGGTATATTCACACCATGAAATTCTATAAACAATAAAAATGAATGAACTACTCGTATACGCTGACTTATGCAACATGGATAAATGTTAAAATTATGAGGTGAAGTAAAAGAATCCGAAGAAAGAGTACACATACTGTTGGATTCCATTTGCATGGGATTCTAGAACATGCAGACTATTCTATAACAGAAAGCAGATCAGGGGTTACCTGGGGCAAGGGTGGAGAGAGGGGTGGATTGCAATGAGCATGAGGAGACTTTTGGGAAGCGATAAAAATGTTTGTTATCTTGATTGTGGTGATGGTTTCGGTGAACACTTTGTACTCAAGATACAAACATCGAGAAAAACACAAATCTCCAGGCCGGTAAGTGAGCCATACCAAATCTTGAGTGCTATTTAAAACACATCAGTGCATAGAGAAAACTTCCAAGTTCTTTTCATGAAACAGACATAACTTTGATACCAAAAGCCAGGCAAAAATAGCACATTAATGAAGAGTGTGCCACTCTGTGAACACTTGTGGAGTTATTATTTACTCTGGAAATCAGCCAGGCTACTTCTGACTAGTTTCAAGATTTTTCTTTGTCTTTAGGTTTCCCAAGGTTCATTACAATGTGTCTTCAGTGAATTTCTTTGGGTTTATCCTGTTTAGGGAAATAACAACCAGGTAAGACAGCAGAGCAAGGGAGAAGAGGAGGCACCTTGGCCTCTAAGGTTGATACTGAACAAAGTCTGTAACAGGCGAGCTATAGGGAAGGAAAAAGGGCCCCTGACACTGGGTCCCCTCCCACCCCCATCGCTCTCTCTGCGTTTCTGTCCTCATCTGATCCACCCCTGCTCTCTGCTGACGGAACTTGTGCCTTCACCCTCTCTTTGCCTTACCTTTAAAATCCTCCCACTATCTCTGTGCCTCCTGTCGCTGCAATCCATCCTCTCTCTGTGTAGAAATCTGTTTACTTCACAGAGGTAGAGTCCTCTCTCCCACTACTCACTCCCCTGTGCAGACCCTGCTCCCCGTGGCCTGCTGGACAAAGGGCAAAAGCACGTCAAAGTCCAGAACCTCATTTCTACAATGCTTGGACCCTCTTCCAGCCCAGTAGACTGCTCCACATTGTCCCTGCCTCAGCCTCTTTGCAGCACTGTTCCCTCTGCCTGGGCGCCCTCCTTCCTCTTATCAGCTGGCAGACACCCGCACACTTTTGTGTCTGATTTGTGCGTCTATTCCCCCTCCTTGGCAGAGGACCAGGCACCAAGCGGATGTCACTGAAGTCTTGCTAGGAGGAGACGAGGACAGGAGAGGGGCAGTGTCAGTGAATATAGGCCAGGTGGGCTTCGTGGGTGTGAACCCTGTACAGACAGTGCCCACTTAGACCATCCGTGTGCTTGGCCTCTTGATGCTCTGCTTTTGCTGCCTTGAAACTTAATTTTTGAACAAGGGGTCCTATGTTTTCATTCTTCGCTGTACTCTACTGTTGTCCTTGAAAGGGGTGGTTAAGCCCTGAAGACCCAAATTTGAATCCTGATACCATCTTTTTTCTAAGGAATTATTGAGCCAAGGAGTCTAAAGTTGATATTTAATTTTTTAGAGGGTTGGAGCCTTTTTTGTTTTTTTCTTAATACTAAATATATGCTCACGGTTTAAACACACACAGAGAAAAAATAACTTCAGACTCTGCAGAAGAGTGGCTAAGATGTCATTTCTGGCACGGAGAGCCTGGTTCCTGTGTGGTTATGATTCTGTGTACAGAGATAAAAGCTAAACACCAGAGACGCCTGAACAGGGGAGACCAACTGATTGCAGACGCTGAGAAAGTGTGGTTTCACTTTCCAGAGGAGGCTTGAAGAAAACGCGAAGCTTACAGAAGATTTTTTTAAGTTTTTTTTTTCCTTCATAAAAACAGAAAGAAAAAAAAAGTGGAAACAACCTGAAAGTCTAAACAAGGGAATTTGGCAAGTACATTCTGAGTTACGTAATTAATAATTGCAGAGCCACTAAAAATTCGAAGTAACAAAACGGGTATTGAAAGAAACCATGTCCTTAAAATAGAATCTCAACTAATAAATTTATTAGTAATGATCAAAACTAGAAAATAACCCTTTTGCCACCATCAGAGCGACAATTGATTCAGGCAAGAACCATCAATGGGTGCAAAAATTTGTAGGTGGAAATTTGATAAGTAAAGGACATACATAGCCTCAGAGTATCTCTCCACAAATTACCTGCTAACTACAAATGGGAGAAAGTCAGCAGCTAACATTTCAGCAAAGGGATAAAAGTTAACACTGCCAGCAACAGTACAAAATGACAAGCGCCCCAGGAGAAATGTATTGAGAAGGACACTATAACACCTCCATGGCATTTTCGTTTTAAAAGGCACGTTCTGAGTCTAATCAGCAAAGCACAAATACAAACCAAATTAAGGACCAATCTGCAAAATAAGTGGACAGCACTCTTCTAAAACACCATAATCAAGAACAACAGATAAGACTAAATAAGATTAAAGGACACTAACAAGACATGAGGATCAAATACAAGGTATGATCCCAGACTGAATATAGGACCAGAAAAAGAAATGACCAAACAAATTATTAAGACTGCTGACTCTATATGAACCATGTTTGGAGAGTAGATAATACGATTGCATTGATGCTGATTTTTCTGATATTGCACTGTTTTTGCCAATAAAAGTCTTTGTTCTTTGAAAATACACATTGATTGTATTCAGGGGAAAAAGGGGTGTTGTGTTCATAACTTACTCTTAAATCGACAAAAAAGACAAAAGAACCTGGACCTGGGCCTTCCCCAGGCAGTGATGAAGCATCTCTCCCTCCCAAACCAAAATGAACTCATTGCTATCATGTCGATTCCAGCTCAAAGCAACCCTACAGGGCAGAGCAGAACTGCCCCATAGAGCTTCCAAGGAGCACTTCGTGGATTTGAACTGCCACACTTCGGATTGGCAGGCATAGCACTTAGCACTACACCACTGATTTAATGAAGAGTCAGACTTTCACCATTGCCCAGAGGTAATGAGGCTTTCCCCACCACAGTGTTGAGGGGACCACGTAGGGAGCCAGAACTGCCACCTACCCGCTGCAGTCACAAAGAGCCCTACTCTTCAGTTTCCAACAGAGGCTATACTTTTACCTCCACCTGGCAAAAATGAGCAGGTGTCTCCACTTCCTCCCCTGCAAGAATGGTGTCAGGTGAGACTAAAGGGGCACATGGCCCAGGGGCAAGGACAAGGCAGCAGGAGGGGACAGAAAAGATGGGCAAATGGAAATGGGGAACCCAAGGTTGATAAGGGGAGAGTGTTGACAGATCACGGGGCTGGCACCCAATGTAACAAAAGAAAATGTGTATATTATCTGTTAATGAGAAACTAACTTGCTCCACAAATTTTCACCTAGAATACAGTTTGAACAAAAAAAAAGTGTCAGAGAAAGTCAGCTAACATGGTCTAAATAAGATCCAGAGTCCCAAAATGTATGACAAAAATGTCCAAGTTTCCCTAAAAATATCATTCATATTAAAAACTAGGAGGATCTCAAGCAGAATTTATAAAGGCCCAATCCATAAAACAGCTAAAAGAGTATACTCAAAAACACTCTAGAAAAATCAAAATGGAATTCTAAAAAATGTTTAAGTAGCCCACAAAAAGGCATGAAAAAAGAAAACAGAGAAAAAAACAAAGAATAAACAAAAAATACAACAGCAGACCTAAGTCTTACTGTGTCAAGATTTACATTAAATGTAAATAATCTAACTATATCAGTTAATACAGATTGGTAGAATGAATTAAAAAGCACCATTCGACTATATGCAGTCTGTAAGAAAGTCACCTTAAATATAATAATGTAGAAAGGTTAGAATAAATGGATAGAAAAGGATGTCATGGAAACATTAATTGAAAGAAAACAGGAGTAGCTAGCTACATTAATATTAGATAAAGCAGATGTCACGTAAAGGAAATTACCAAAGGCCAGCTAAGTGCCATCCAGCTGGATCCAACTCATGGGCAGAGAGGGATATTATATAATGATAAAATGGTCAATTCACCAAGGGGAAATAGCAGTCTCAAATGTACATGCACCAAATAATAAAGCTGAAAAAAAATATATGAAGCCAAAACTACTGGATTAGAAAGAAGAAATAGACAAATCCAAAATTACAGTCAGAGACTTCAACATTCATTCCTTAACAACTGATAGAGCATCTAGTCAGAAAATGAGCAATAATATTGAATAACTCAACAATACCATCAATCAACAGAATCTAATTGACAATTATAGAACACTCTGACCAACCGCAGCATTCACGTAATTTGTGACTGCCCTAGATAGACCTTATACTGGGTCATAAAATGAACCCCAACAAATTTGAAAGAATGAAGTCTTCCAGACACGTTGAAACTAGACCAGAAATTAAAACAAAAACGTAACAGAAAAATCTTCAAACATTGGAAATTTAAAAAAAAAAAAAACTTCTAAATAATCCATAGATTGAAAAGGGAGTCTCAAAGAAAATAAAAAATATACCAGACTGAGTAATAAATAAGTAAATAGACCATATTAAAGTATGTGAGACACACATAAGGCAGTACTTAGAGAAAATTTTATACAATCGAAGTATACATTAGAAAACAGTAAAAGTCTCGTCTTAATAATCTAAGCTCTCACCTCAAGAATCTAGAAAAAGAAGAGCAATATAAACTGAAAACAACTGTAAGACGGAAGTAGTAAAGAGCAGAAACCAAAACAATTAAAAATAGAAAAAAACCAATGAAACAAAGTGCTGGTTCTTTGAAGAAGATCAATAAAATTAACAATCTTCTAAAACTGACAAAGTGGGGAAGGAAAAGAAGGAATACACAAATTTCTGACATCAGCAATGAAACAGTTCTCTACAGACCCATCAGATGCTGAAAGCATAATAAAGGAATAATACAAACAACTCTATACACATTTATTTAGAAAAGGCTGATTTTTTGAAAGATACAGTCTAACCACAATTCATCCACTAGAAGTAACTTAAATAAAATTGACTCAATGGCAACAGGTTTTGTTGGATTTTTTTTTACAACTGTTAAGGAAAGTAAGTTTCTTTAAAATAAAGGAAAAGAGAACTTTCCAGACTAAAATCACTTCACTGGAGAATTCCAGCAAACATTCAAAAAGAATTAGCACAAATCTGATACTGTCTCTTCCAGAAAATAGAGGAGGAGTGTATCAGTCAGGGTTTAACTAGAGAAACAAAACTAGTAGGAGATCTATACTATTGCCAAGGACTGATTTATGCAACTGTGGGAGCTGGCTAGACAAGTTTTGCAGGAAGGGCATGCTGGAACTCATCATGTCCATAAGCAGAATTTCTTCTTCCCAGAAACCTTCAGTCTATTCTTAACAGACTTAATCTGTTTTAGGTTAGGTTCTATAGAGAAGTAAAACCAGTAAATAGGGAAACTGAGGCTCAGTGAGGTTACCTAAGCAGCCCTAATGAGTCTCAGCTGATGGGCAAAAAGCCAGGGTTTAATTTGATCCCAGAGCCTATTAGGTCACTTCTACACTGGAATGTCATTCGGTGTGCTGCAGGCTGTCACCTGAACTTGTAGCTTCTAAGAGTTCTGCCATCTCTAAGTTCCTTGAATCTCTGGGAAAGGTGCCCAGAGCAAGTCATAAACAAGCCAAGAAACATCGTCAGTAATTTGGCTAGCTTAGTACTGAAGTCAACTTTTCAGACAACAATTGGACTGAACTGTAAGACATAGAGTGATGGAGGTGGTGTGTATACTTCTGGGCTTAAATATACACACGAGGCTGTCTGACCAGCTTGCCTTTAGGGATGAGAAGGGAGAGTGAAGAGGTGTGAACAGGTGGTGGTTGAAGGAATGCCAGAAGTACAGAGTGGAAAGGAGTAGTGTGCTGTTACACGGTGCACAGAGCAGATAGAGTGGCGCAGAGGTGTGTGTTTGGGGTTTTGTATGGCAAATTGACTTGGATTGTGAATGTTCACTTAATCAGAATAATAATAATAAAATCTAATAAGAATTTGGCTAGCTTACAAACCTTAGCCATTCCTAGCTTTAGACCTTTCCAAAGGTAGAATAGCAGTAAAGAGCGGATTCTAGAATCAGAATTCTAGCTATGTGGCTCCACCTCAGTAGTCCAGCTTCTTCATGTGGAAGATGGGGAGAATGGCTTGCACCCTGCTTGTGTGAAGTGGGTATCAAATATGATGAAGTAAGATGTCTCAAACTATAAATGTGACTAGAGTATTCTGGAGGATTTGATCCAATATTTCTCAAGAGGAATTTGAGTTTCTGCATTTCTAACAAGCTTCCACTTAAGGCTGTAGCTGCTGGTCCACACTTTGAGTATCAAGAAGATTGTTCATATGATACACTCAGCATGCTGTTCTACATAATACACATTCCATGGAGAGAGACCAGACCAACAAGGCAGAGAAAGAAGCTCCATACTCCTGTCTTCCCACAAGGAAAAGCAAAAAGCAAAACAAACAAAAACAAGTAAAGAAAGGGACGAGAGTACCAGACACATTGGAACTCTTGAGGACTGTCAAGTGATCACTTCAGGCAAATGAAAGCTTGAAGACTGGTGAACTCTGAGACCTTTTTTTTAAAATTGTGGTTAAGTGAAAGTATAGAATCCAAATCAGTTCTGCATGCCCACCTATCTGCAGCTCCTTCTGCTCTCCTCACCCAATAATAGAACACTTCTCCTTTCCATTCCACACTTCTAGTATCCCCTCAGCAAGCATCTATCCCCTCCTCTCTACCCTCTTCTCTCCCATATAGAAAGAGACCAGTAGGAATGTCTCCTATAAATTCACAGAATCGTAAAGTACACACACCGTATGATCACAATGTGTTCCTGAGTCCAATTCATTCTTGTCTGAAGAGTTGACCTCATTACTGGTTTCTGGTCAGGGACAGCAGCAGGTCTAGGGTCCGTGCTCCCAGGAGAGCGTGCAGGCTGTTGGACCATCAATTCAGGTTTCTTAGAAGAGCTCTTGGGCTGCACCTCTCTTTTCCTTGTGTTGACACAGAGACTCTACATGTGTCCACCATCATGGTTGTCTTTGGTGGTGGCCGGGTACCATCTGGTTCTTCCAATAAGATCATTGTTTTTTGTGCTGGATTGAGTAATGCTGCTCATTAGCTGGCTGGAAGTGGCAGCAGCATATTGTGCTCGGGATCTCAGCCTTCGGTTCAGGAGTTTAACTAAATATGATTTTTGCCTGTTTAAATTAGTTGAGTGACTGCCTAGAGGAGTGACGCAAAGTCCTTGTCTTTTTTGTTTGGTCCATGCTGAAGCTTGTTAAGGTTGCAGGAGGATAGTCACAGCCTCGGGTACTGTGTGACCAGAAGAGCCTGTGGCTATCTGGGGTGAGGGATCAAGATCTAGATATCAAGCTGTCAATGTCAGAATCTTGGGGAAAGAATTTTCCTGGGAAACTGGGGCATTTAAACAACATGTAAAATTCTGAAAGCCACACACCTGCCCAGTGCAAGACAAATAACCAAAAAATGATGTAGGTAATCCTCAGCTTTCTCCCTGAGTGACTCTCTGGCTTAGTGGAAGGCTGCTTAAGAATTGCCCCAGTGTAGTGCCAGTGTGCAAAGTCTATAATTTTTTTTCCCTAATACTGCTTCTTCCCTTTGTTTCTAAAAAAAGTAGTTTGGAGAAGTCACTAAGCTAACAGACTACCACAGACTGTAAAGACTGAAAAAGAGAGAAAAGGAGAAAGAAGAAACAGAAAAGAAGGAAGAGAAAGAAATGCAGCAAAATCCAAGAAAAGGAGAGAACTTGATTTCCAGAACTACTATAATATACTCGAATGTCCCATTTTCAACAAAAAATTACAAGATAAACAGCGAAACAGGGTACCCATTTAGAGGAACAAACTAAACCAACAAAAAAATCCTTCAGGAAGTCTACACATTAAACCTAGTAGATACAGATTTTAAAACAACTATTTCAAATAAATGCTCCATGACAATGGGTAGATTAAAGACAACAATAAAATTTCACTTATCCCTGGAACATAGCCCAGGAACTTGCCTTGCTCACATACGTTTCCCTGATTTTTTTTTTTTTTTAATACTAGTTCAACAGGATAGAAAGACTGGATTAAAAAAAAAAAATACTAGTTCAACAGAAGATACAGATAATTTTTCCTACCTGGCACTAAGTTGTAAGAGGAATTTATCACCTGAGTGCTCAGATAAGGGCCACTGATTACAGCAAAGGATCATGTGTTCTAGAAAAGTATCCTGCCACATGAGGCAGGAAGTAGAAAAAGAATCACACCTGTACTCCAGGCCCAGCTCTACCATTGCGTGACTAAGGGAGGGAACTTGACCTCTTTGGTACTTGTTTTTGCCAGATGTAAATAGAATCATCAGCTTCCACCCGACTTGAGTGTCACATTGGCTGGCACGGAGTATGCACTCTGTGATGTTGATCACACTGCTCTATTACTTCCTTTCTATGCTATCTGGACATCATAGTGCTCTCCTTATAAGACTATTATGAAATCTCAACAGAATTATAACAGGTGAAGACGTCATTGAGCCAGTAATTAAAAACTTCACAACAGCAACGGAAGTGTTGGATCAGATAGCTTCACTGGGGAATTCTACCAAACATAGAATAAGTGACACTAACCCTTCTTAAACTCGCTAAAAAATAGAAAAGGAGAGAAAACTTCCTAATTCATGCTATGAGTTCAGCATTACCCTGATACTAAAGCCAGACAAAGACACCACAAGAAATCTGCATGATAATATCCCTTATAAATACAGATGTAAAAGTCATCAGTAAAATACTAGCAAACCAAATCCAACACCGTGTTAGAAAGATTATGTACCATGATTAATAGGGATTTGACACAGGAACACAAAGGTGATTTAACATTACAGAATCAATCAGTATAATACATCACATTACCAGAATAAAGACAAAGAACCACATAATCATCTCATGCAACACAGAAAAGACAGTTGAGAGAATTTAACATTCTTTCATGATAAAAATGGTCAACGAGTGAGGAATAAAGGAGAAATATGATAAAGGGAGTTTATAAAGAAAATACAGCTAACATAACACTCATTAGAGAAAGACTGAAAGCTTTCCTCTTTGATCAGGAACAAGACAAGAATGTCTGCATTTACACTGTCATTCGGTGTTGTACTGGAAGTCCTAGCCAGAACAGTAAGACAAGAAAAAGAAATAAAAGAAATCCAAACAGTGAACCATGAGTTGTCACCCAGTCAGCCTTGACTGAAGGTACCCCAAGTGTGTCCGAATAGAACTGGGTTTTCAATGGCTACTTTTTGGAAGTAATTCAACAGGTCTTTCTTCTGAAATGGACTTGAATTTCCAATCTTTCTCTAGCAGCTAAGCACATTAAACTTTTGCACCATCAAGAGACCCCCCTAAATTTGAAAGGAAAGGTAAAACCATCTCCATTCACAGATGACATAATCCTATATAGAGAGAAAAATCCCCAAAAATCCACAAGAAAGCTATTAGAGCTTATTAATGAATTCTTCCAAGTGGCAGAGTACAAGGTCAGCACACAAAAATCAGTTGAGTGTCTATGCACCAGCAATCAGAATCTGAAAAGGAAGTTCAGAAAATAAATTCTATTTACAATAGCATCCTTAAAATATCCAGGAATACCCCAGAGATGACACCATCTGCCTACGAACAGTTGATATTCGACAAAGGACCTAAGACATTAAACCGCGGTAAAAACAGTATCTTCAACAAATGGTGCTGGCAAAATTGGTTATCTATCTGCAATAAACTGAATCAAGATTCATATCTTACACCTTATACAAACACCAACTCCAGCTGGATAAAAGACCTAAATATCAAAACTAAAACGATAAAGCTCATCCAAGAAAAGGTAGGAACAACAATGGAAGTTTTAATTCACAATGAGGACAGACTCCAAAATCTGTCAAAGAAACCACAATCAACAGAAGAGAAAATAGATAAATGGGAATATTAAGAATCAAACACTTTTGCTCATCCAAAGACTCTATTAATAGAATTAAAAGAACACCCACAGAATGGGAAAAAATACTTGGCAACTCTATGTCAGACCGACGCCTGATCTCCATAATCTATAAGATACTACAAAATATCCATAAGAAGAAGATAAACCATCCAATTAAGTGATGGGCAAAGGAGATGGACAGACATTTCACTAAAGAGGAGATCCAGGCAGCCAAAAAACACATGCGGACATGTTTACGATCTTTAGTTATTAAAGAAATTCAAATCAAGACGACAATGAGATACCATCCCACCCCAACAAGGTTGGCCATGATCCAGAAAACACAAAACAACAAATGCTGGAGAGGCTGTGGAGAAAGTGGAACCCTTCTACACTGTTGGTGGGGTTGCAAAATGGTCCAGCCTCTTTGGAAAGCAATCTGGCACTTCCTTAAAAAAATGGATATCGATATACCATTTGACCCAGTAATTCCACTGCTTGGAATATATCCTACAGAATCAAGGCCTTTCACACCAACGGACACATGCACAAGAATGTTTATCGCAGCACAGTCCACGATAGCAAAAAGATAGAATCAACCCAGATGCCCAACAACAGAAGAATGGATAGGTAAACTACGGTACATATACTCAATAGAGCACCACACAATGATAAAGAATAACGATGATTGCAAGAAACATCTCCTAACCTGGTTTCAACTGGAAGACATTATGTCGAGTGAAAGTAGTCAGCAACAAAAGGACAAATACTGTATGAGACCTCTACGATAAGATCTCAGAAACAGACTTGTGTATAGAAGAAAAGACTCTTTGACAGCTGCAAGAGAGGAGAGGGAGGGAGGGTGAGGGGGGGAGGGTTTAGTTTAGATAGTTGCTAGAAATCTGGTTGGGAGAAAGCGGTGACAGCACACATTAGGAACAAGAACAACATTAAGTGAACTTCAGCATAACTTGAGTATTCCTTCCATCTTAACCCAATATTGCAAGGATAGAGTAGCTGGGGTGGGGGGCAGGGGACCGTGCTCTTAGGCGAAATCGAGGCCAATTGGCACAACTAGCGTTTTGCTAAGAGAGCTCTCTGTACCCCACATTGGTGAGTGGCGTCTGGGGTCTTAAAAGCTGCCAAGCTGCCATCTGAGGACACAGCAAATGGTCCCAACCCAGCAGGAACGGATGCTCACCGAGGACCAAAATGACATGCGGTAAAGACAACCTAGAAGACAGAGAGACCCGCAAGAGTGGGACCAGAAGAACCGGATGCTGCCCGGCCACCACCAGTGATAGCCACGATGGAGCTCACTAGGTTGAGTCTCAATGGCAACACAAGAATAAAAGGGTGCATCCTGAGATCTCAACTAAAAGACCTCAATTGATGGTCCAGCGGTTTCAGAGTTTCCCTGAGAGCATGGCCCCTGGCCCTGATGCTGCCCTTACCCATAAATTATAATGAAGATCCACTCTTTGGACAGGAATGGATTGGACTTGACAATGCAGAGTGCCATATATTGGTTGCACTTTATGGTTCTTTACATCTATAGGATATCATCCTGCTGACTTCTGGCTGGAGGAAGGAGAGTGGGTGAAGAGGAGGGGAAAGAAGGCTGTTGGGAGGATGAGACATGTATGGAGCAGAGAGGAATAGTGTGCTGTCACTGGACAGGGAGAGCAGTGGAAGCTGCATACAGGTAGGCATGTAAATTTATATGGGAATGTACATTTTCACTCAGTCATGTTAAATTAAAAAAATATATATCCAGGAATAAAATTAACCAAGGAGGTGAGAGATTTGTACAGTAAAACTTATAAAACCTAAATAAATGGAAGGACACTTCACGTTCATGTGTTGTCATTATTAGGTGCCATCAAGTCAGTCCTCGTTCATAGTGACCTTATGTATAACAGAACAGAACAAACACTGGCTGGTCCTGCACCCTGCCCACAATCATTACTATGCTTGAGCCCATTGTTGCATACACTGGATCAATCCGTCTCATTGAGGGTCTTTTTCTTTTTTGCTCTTTTTCATAGACCTTCTACTTAACCAAGCATGATGTCCTTCTCCAGGGACTGATCCCGCCTTACAACACGTCCGAAGTATGCAAGGTCCAGTCTCAACATCCTTTCTTATAAGGAGCACTCTGGTTGCACATCTTCCCTGAATGTGTCTGTTCTTTTGGCGGCCCTTGGTATATTCTATATTCTTCTCTAACACCACGATCCTTCTCCTGTCTTCTTTATTCATTGTTCAGCTTTTGCATGCATACTATGCCATTGAAAATATCATGGCTTGAGTCAAGTGTACCTTAGTCTTCAGGGTGACATCTTTACTTTTCAACACTTTAAAGAGGTCTTTTGCTGCAGATTTGCCCAAAGCAGTGCATCACATGTGCATATGTTATTATAACACTTTACTTTGCCTTCCAGGGTTGCCCTTTAAATCTTCTATTCAGTTCTTTTACTTCATCATTTCTTCCTTTTGCTTTCACTTCTATATGCTCAAGAGCAAATTTCAGTCTCTTCTGATATCCAATTGGGCCTTCTATTTCTCTCCTGTCTTTTTTTATTTTTATTTAATATAACTGAGTGAAAATGTACATTCCCAGATAAATTTACATGCCTACCTGTATGCAGCTTCCACTGCTCTCCCTGTCCAGTGACAGCACATTATTCCTCTCTGCTCCATACATGTCTCATCCTCCCAATAGCTTTCTTTCCCCTCCTCTCCACTCACTCTCCTTCCTCCAGCCAGAGGTCAGCAGGATGATATCCTACAGATGTATAGAACCATAAAGTGCATCCAATATATGGTCACTCTGCATTGCCAAGTCCAATCCATTCCTGTCCAAAGAGTGGACCTTCATTATAATTTATGGGTAAGGGCAGCATCAGGGCCAGGAGCCATGCTCTCAGGGGAACCCCGAAACCGCTGGACCAACAATTGAGGCCTTTTAGTGGAGATCTCAGGATGCACCCCTTTATATTCTTCTGTTGCCAGTGAGACTCAACCTAGTGAGCTCCATGGCGGCTATCACTGGTGGTGGCCGGGCAAGAAGCAACTCTTTGTTTATTAAAAGTTTTATCACGAGAATGCAGCAATTTAGTCACATTTTCAGACTACTTCTAGTTCTTCAGCTATTTCTACCACATCTGCAGTTAGCTGCTCTATTGAAGTCCTAAATTTTTCAAGGACATCTGTGAGGTTTGGCGTTGAGTTCTTCCAAACTGTTAATGTTGATATTGTGACCTCCTCCCATGATCATGGATTTTCTTAATGACATCCAGAATGGTGTATCTTTTCTAGAAGTTTTGCAATTTACTTTGCCCAGATTCATCAGAGGAGTCACTATCTATGGCAGCTATAGCCTTACAAAATGTATTTCTTAAATGGTAAGACTTGAAAGTCTAAATTACTCTTTGATCCACAGACTGCAGAATGGATGTTGTGTTAGCATTAGTTACCATTGTGACTAATTAGTCACCCTGTGCATTTCCATCAGAGCAGTACTATTTTGAAAGGAATATTTTTTCTGAGCAGTAGGTCTAAACCATGTTTTTTAAAAAGAAAATCTGTTGCTGTTGAGGTGATTCCAATTCATAGTGACCCTATAAGTCACAACAGCAGGCTTAAAATTAAAACGTTCAGTAAATTATGTTATAAACAGATGTGTTGTCATCCAGGCTTTGTTTTCCCATTTATAGAGCATAGGCAGAGTAGATTTAGCGTGATTCTTAAGGGCTCTAGAGTTTCCAGAATGGCAAATGAGCAGTGGCTTCAACTGCAAGTCACCAGCTGCATTAGCTCTTAACAAGACTCACTTGTCCTTTGAAGCTTTGACATCAAGCATTGACTTCTCCTCTCTAGCCATGAAAGTCCTAGATGGCATCTTTTTTCGATACAAAGTTGTTTCATCTATGCTGAAAATCTATTTATAGTAGCGACCTCCATCAGTTAGTTAGATCTTCTGGGTAACATGCTGGAGCTTCTACATCAGAACTTGCTGCTTCACGTTGCACTTTTACGTACGGAGAAGGCTTCTTTACTTAAACCTTATGAACCTACCTCTATTAGCTTCCTGCTTTTTTTTTTCTTTTTTATTTAACATGACTGAGTGAAAATGTACATTCCCGTATAAATTTACATGCCCACCTATATGCGGCTTCCACTGCTCTCCCTGTCCGGTGACAGTACACTATTCCTCTCTGTTCCATACGTGTCTCATCCTCCCAACAGTCTCCTTTCCCCTCCTCTCCATCCACTCTCCTTCCTCCAGCCAGAAGTCAGCGGGATGATATCCTATAGATGTATAGAACCATAAAGTGCAACAAATATATGGTCACACTGCATTGCCAAGTCCAGTCCATTCCTGTCCAAAGAGTGGACTTTCGTTATAATTTATGGGTAAGGCCACGTCAGGGCCAGGGGCCATGCTCTCAGGGAAACACTGAAACTGCTGGGCCATCAATTGAGGTCTTTTAGTGGAGATCTCAGGTGCACCCCTTTTTATTCTTGTGTTGCCATTGAGACTCAACCTAGTGAGCTCCATCGTGGCTATCACTGGTGGTGGCCGGGCAGCATCCGGTTCTTCTGGTCCCAAGTCGATGAAGGCACCCACTCTTGTGGGTCTCTCCATCTTCTCGGGTTGTCTTTACCGCATGTCATTTTGGTCCTCGGTGAGCATCCGTTTCTGCTGGGTTGGGACCATTTGCTGTGTCCTCAGATGGCAGCTTGGCAGCTTTTAAGACCCCAGACGCCACTCACCAATGTGGGGTGCAGAGAGCTCTCTTAGCAAAACGCTAGTTGTGCCAATTGGCCTCGATTTCGCCTAAGAGCACGGTCCCCTGCCCCCCACCCCAGCTACTCTATCCTTGCAATATTGGGTTAAGATGGAAGGAATACTCAAGTTATGCTGAAGTCCACTTAATATTGTTCTTGTTCCTAATGTGTGCTGTCACCGCTTTCTCCCAACCAGATTTCTAGCAACTATCTAAACTAAACCCTCCCCCCTCCCCCTCCCTCCCTCTCCTCTCTTGCAGCTGTCAAAGAGTCTTTTCTTCTATACACAAGTCTGTTTCTGAGATCTTATCGTAGAGGTCTCATACAGTATTTGTCCTTTTGTCGCTGACTACTTTCACTCGACATAATGTCTTCCAGTTGAAACCAGGTTAGGAGATGTTTCTTGCAATCATCGTTATTCTTTATCATTGCGTAGTGCTCCATTGAGTATATGTACCGTAGTTTACCTATCCATTCTTCTGTTGTTGGGCATCTGGGTTGATTCTATCTTTTTGCTATCGTGGACTGTGCTGCGATAAACATTCCGGTGCATGTGTCCGTTGGTGTGAAAGGCCTTGATTCTGTAGGATATATTCCAAGTAGTGGAATTACTGGGTCAAATGCTATATCGATATCCATTTTTTTAAGGAAGTGCCAGATTGCTTTCCAAAGAGGCTGGACCATTTTGCAACCCCACCAACAGTGTAGGAGGGTTCCACTTTCTCCACAGCCTCTCCAGCATTTGTTGTTTTGTGTTTTCTGGATCATGGCCAATCTTGTTGGGGTGAGATGGTATCTCATTGTCATCTTGATTTGAATTTCTTTAATAACTAAAGATCGTAAACATGTCCACATGTGTTTTTTGGCTGCCTGGATCTCCTCTTTAGTGAAATGTCTGTCCGTCTCCTTTGCCCATCACTTAATTGGATGATTCTCTCTCCTGTCTTTTTAAAGACCTCTTGATTTCTTCACATAAGACATCCTTGATGTCATTCCACAACTCGTCTTGTCTTCAGTCATTAGTGATTGGTGCATCAAGTCTATTCTTCAGATGTTTTCTAAACTCAGATGTGATATAGTCAAGGTCTCGCTTTGACTGCAGTGGACTTTTTCTAATTTTCTTCACTTTCAGTTTGAACTGGCATGTGAGCAGTTGATGGTCTGTATTGCAATCAGTATCTGGCCTTGTCTTGACTGGTAATATTGAACTTTTCCATTGTCTCTTTCCTCAAATGTAGTTGATTTGATTCCTATATATTCCATCTGATAAGTTCTATATGTACAGTCACCATTTGTGTTGGTGAAAAAAGGTATTTACAATGAAGAAGTCATCAGTCTTGCAAAAATCTGTCATGAAATCTCTGGCATTGCTTTTATCACCAAGGCTATATTTTTCAACTACAGAATTCTTCTTGTTTCCAACTTTTGCATTGCAATTATCAGTAATTATCAATGTACCCTGATTGCATATTCAGTCAATTTCAAAAAAACATTCAATTTCTTCATCTTAGGCCTTACTCGTTTGTGAGCGTAGTTGATATTCATGTATTGAAAAACAATATCATTAGGATGTCAGTAGTACTAAACGAGAGCTATAAGTTCAATGCAAATCTCTATCAAATTCCTACAGTTTATTTATTTATTTACTTTTGCAGAAATGGAAAAACCAATCCACAAATTATACAAAACTACCAAGAGTGAAGAACAAAAGACAATTCATACTTCCTGGTCTCAAAATGTGCAATAAAGCTACTATAATCAAAATAATCTGGTACTGATATAGTGATGGACATACAGACCAAGAGAGTAGAATTGAGAGTCCACAAATAAATCCATACATCCACAGTGAATTGATTTTTGACAAGGGTGCTAAGTCCATCCAATGGGAGAAAGAATAGTCTTGGTGAAAGAAGACACTCTTCAATAAATGGTGCTGGGACAACTGGCTCTTCACATGCAAAAGAATGAATGACCTCATATCTCACATCATATACAAAAATTAACTTGAAGTGGATCTTAAATTTAAGAAATAAAAATCTTAGAAGAAAATAGGGATAATTCTTTGGTATCTAGTTTTAAACAATGTGTTCTTAGATATGATACCAAAAGCACAAATAATGAAAGAGACAAAATGAATCACTCTTCAAAATGAATCACTCTGTGCATCAAAGGAATTTATCAAATATTTGGAGGCCATATACACTACAAGGGTTAATATCCAGAGTACATAAAGAACTTGTACAACTCAACAACAAAAAGACAAATAATTCACTCAAAAAATGGGCACAGGACTTGAAGAGACATTTCACTAAAATAGGTATAAAAATGACCAACAGATACATGAAAAGATATTCAACATCATTAGTCATTAAGGAAATGCAAATCAAAACCACAGTGAGATACTACTTGGCCCACACTAGGATGCTATGTCCTGTGTACCACAGAACGAAACACTGCCGGATCCTGTGCTGTGCTCACGATCGCTGTTATGCTTGAGGTCACTGTTGCAGTCACAGTGTTTACTTAGTCTGCTATGCTTCTCACAATCAGCCAATGATTTTGACACACAACTCAATGAATTTTTGCAATATTTTCAGCAGTTCTGCTTGTTACTGGCCACTATGACCTCTCTTCATCAGTGACGCTCTCTCTCCCCTCAGAAAAATGTTTACTTTGTTTGTACCCTACCACTTTCTTCATGGCATTATCCCTACAAGCATGGGCTAGCATGTCCCTGATTTCACTTCTACTCTTGCCAAGGTTAACAAAAAATTCAATGTTTGTTTGTTGTTCTAATTCAAGCTCCAGCATTCTTGTGATGGCATGCTAAAACATGCAACAACAACAGTGAACGCTACTCAGCAAGAAACTGCCACACATCAGCACAAATACAGCTTTGAGATACTGATATACCAAAGTTATGAAACTTTACCAAATTGTTTGCATAGTGCTGCCAACATAAGTGCATGGTGGCAAGTTTATGAACTTAATTGTCAGGGCTCATATATATATAACCAAGCTCTTGAGTCAATTCGGACTCGTAGCAAACCTACAAAACAGAGTAAAACTGTCCCGTAGAGTTTCCAAGGAGAGCCTGGTGGATCCAGACTGCTGATCTTTTGGTTAGCAGCTGTAGCACTTAACCACTGAGCCACCAGGGTTCAGGGAAATACGTAGAAACCAAAATTTATTAGTGGTTACCAGGGGGCAGTTGAGAGAGTAAGAGAGGGAACTACTGTTCAAGGAACACCAAGTCTCTTTTTAAGGGTGATGAAAAATTCTGGACATAGATATAGCGGCACCAAGTTTTACATGTGAACGTGACTGAAGTGGCAAATATTTTGTTATATGTATTTTACATCAATAAAAACACTATACTGTTGTGGCAGCTGCAGGTGCCATAATGCCAAAAGGTAAAACTTACTCTGTGCCACATACTTTAGGTTGAACCACATGAAATTGATGCTTTCGACTGTTTTAACCTACAAAAATGATTCAACCCAGTATATCAACGTTTTTTATCTTTTAGCTTTGAGGTAGATGCAGTTATCATCATCACCCATATTGTACAGATGAGAAAAGTGAAAGCTCATACAAGGTCACAGAGCTGGTGAATGGTGAGCCAGGACTCAAACCCAGAGCCTCATGCTCGCCTCCACCTGGCCCCACCTTTTCCTTCACGGCCCCACGAAGAAGACACTGAATGTGTATTTTGTCCCTCTCTGCTGTTTCTCCTATAGATCCCCTGCAAAAGCCCAATAGCAAATTGTCCTTCTCTGGCAGTGTTTCTGCAAGGAGCTGAGCCAAGTCATTCTGGGAATGTTGCTTTCTGGGGACTAGCTGGAGCTTGATAAGTGGGATGGAGAAACAGGCTTGGCTGGACCTTTCTAAACAGCCCTTGTCCGAGTGGCCCCTATCCCAGCCCACTATGGAGACCCAGAATCCACTGTGGGTAAGACCAGACCTGGTCTTGTGGCTGCCAACCTGGCAAAATCCTAGCCACCTACCCACACTTTACCCACCACTGCTTCCGGGTCCCTGATGCTAGCCCTGGCTCTCCCAAGTACCTCCTCGTTCCTGGGGGTATCCAGCATCATATCCTAGGCTGAGTACTATGATGAACACCAGTTAAATCAACCTGGCAGCCAGCAAGGAAGATGCCGTATGTTCACGTTACAGATAAGGCTCAGAGATAGGAGGGTATTTACCCAGGGTCACACTGAAATCTCTCTCACCCAGAGAGTCTGAAAAGCCCAGTTTCTTTGTATTGTGGGATCCCAAGAGACAGAGGATGAGGACTGCTACTCAGCCCATGTGCCACACAGATGAGTTTAATCAATGACAGACCCACAGTCACATGGCTGTAGGGATTGGCCCAGAGATGAGGACGTGACTTAGACCAGGCCAGTTAGAGTTAATCCTGGGAATTTTGCTGGAATTAGTGGGAAAAGACGCTTTCCTTCTGTTCAGGCTACTAAGTGGACAGAATGTCAGCCTCGAGTTGGTGGAACCAACTTAACAACTCCATGGAGGGGGACCTGCTCGATACTGAAGCCAGTTCAGGTGAGTCCAGAGCCCAAACATGGAGAACTAATCTCTGACAACATCCTTTGAGGCTGTGAGTCTAGTCATGCCACTATGTGCCTCTGCTGACGTAAGTCCCTTGGCACACAGCTCATTGTCTCCCAAAGTATCCTCTTGTACCGCCCAGTTGAAACCTGCCTGCCTAGGAGTTATACTGACTGGGCCTTGTTCTACCAGTTGGAGGGTAAGCAAAATGTTTTAGAGGAAAATGGGTCTAGTTTTAAACTTCAACTCTGGCATTTATTCCTCCAGTCTCAGTTTCAAAAGGAGTGATAATCCTACACTAGGGAGATGATTAGAGATGAAAGAGATCTCAAGAACTTTTGTTATCTTGTCATCGTCTGCTATTTGCTCTTTCCAGATCATGAACCTCAGACAACAGAGACCTTGTTGTAGTCAGCTTGGATATCCCAGTACCAAGCAGTGACCGACCTGGAGTGGGTGCTCCGTAAGCACTTATGGAAATAAATCTGAACTGTGGTTGGACCTCTGAAACCAGTGAACGCAAGATGCTCTCTTGTCCCCAGTTATTCAGCAACTACATCATGTCACCCTCAATCTTCTTGTCTCTGCTACAGCATGTCACCCTCAATCTTCTTGTCTCTGCCCCTCTTTACATAACATGATGGTTTCCCTTCTTTAAAAATATGTTACTAACTCAATTACTCTGTGAAGTTTTATCAGTTACAACCAAAGGAATGAAAATAAAGCTCCCAGGGTACAGAGAATCCAGATGTCTAGGCTTAGTTTTCTAACACGGTGCCCAACTATTTCATTTATTTGGTGTTTTTCTTAAGAAACAAAACACAGCTAGTCTGCCCTGAAATTTGGAAAGTAAATCCCCCCTCTCGGCATCTCTGCTCTCTGCTGGGAATGATCTGGGCATGCTTGGCTGTCGGGCAGGGCCCCTGATATTGGACAAGCAGGTAATGGAAAACAGCTGCTCAGCCTGAACCGTCTGCAGAGCCCTAGATTGGTGAGGAGGTGCTGCAGACAAAAGACAGGCAGCTGTGGTCTGGGTGGGGGCTCCAGAGCAGCAGCAAATGCCTCCTGTCAAATTCACCAGGTGAGGCAGAGTCTGCCCAGCTGCCCGTCATGCCACACGGCAGCTTTGCTTGTGCAGGGACAGTCCTTGTCTTTACAAGCAGCAAGGGCTCAGAGACACAGACCCACTGAGCCAAGCCCTGGTTCCCTCTCTATGATGTTGCAGAAAATATCAAACTAACAGGGACTGATGCTATGAAACGACATCACCTTCCCTTCTGCCCCACCGCAGCCTCGTAACTGCTGCAGGAACTCTACACCATGTAGCAGTCAGAGTTACCATCTGAAAACAGCAATTAGATTCCAAATCGGGAAACTTCTCCTGTTAAAAATAAAAATAAAATTAAAAAAAAAAAAAACATGCCTTCAAGTTGATTCCAACTTGTAGTGACCCCACGGGACAGAGTAGAACTGCCCCATAGAGTACCCAAGGAGGGACTGGCAGATTTGCACTGCCGACCTTTCAGTTAGCAGATGTGACACGTAATCACTACGCCACCAGGGTCTACACTTTTCCTATAAAGTGCAAAAAACCGAAACCAGCTGCCAAAAGTTGATTCCATCCCCAGATGTATCAGAGAAGCACTGGACTTCATAGGGTTTTCAGTGGCTGATTTTTTCGTAGATGATCAGGTTTTGCTTCTGAGGTACCTCCAGGGTGACCATGAACCTCCAGTCTTTCAGCAGTCCAAGATGTTAACTGTTTGTGCCATCCAGAGATTTCCATAAACATTCTAGGCATTGTGGGCCATGCAGTGTCAGCCACCATTGCTCAGCTTTGCTGTGGTAGCACGAAAGCAGCTATAGACAAGATGTCAACAATAGGTGAGACTATGTTCCAATAAAACTTTATTTACAAAGACAAGCTTTGGGCTGAATTTGGCCCAGCAGTTATAGCTGGCTAACATCTGCGTTAGACCTTTTGCTCAAAACCTCCTTATCCCCTTAGAATAAAACCCAGACTCCTTATGGAGCCCTTTGAGGCCCTGTCTGGGCTGGTGTCTTAGTCACCTGGTACTGCTCTAACAGAAAAATGCCATGAGTGGAAGGCTTAATGAAGAGAAATTTTATTGTCACAGCCCGGTAAGCTACTGATCCATTCATGGGTTGCAAGTCTATTCAATAAGAGAAGTTACTACAGTTAGATAAGCTAAGTCCAAATTCAAGGACAGCATCTTGACACAGGAACCTCGGGTCCAAAGGACAGGCTCTGCTCTTGGTTATGTTTTCTTGGTGGTATGATTCCCGAATTCCTCTGCTTACTTCTCTCCCTTACATCCTTCAAGCTTATGGCTTGAGTCCTGCCTCACTGACACGACTGCAGCCCATTCTCTGCCATCAATATCACAGAGGCAGGATTCACAACACGTGGGAGGAAGGGCACCATGCTGGGACTCCTAGCCAAGTCGAATCAACACATACATTTTTAGGGGGAACACAATTCAATCCATAACAGCTGGCCTTGCTGATGACATTCCTTCCATGGTCAGGATCCCTCTGATTCTCCCTCCTCACCTCCTAGTCCCACACCAAGCCCTGTCCTGCCTGAAGGCATTTGCACTTGGCATTTCCTCTGGGTAGAACACTCCCCCATCCCACTTCATATTTTCACATGACTCACTCGTTCCCACTATTTAAGTCTCTTCACAAATGCCACTTCCTCAAAAAGGTTGTCCCTCCCACCCTCTCCAAAGTGGCCATCACCTCCGTTCCACACTTATTCTGTATCACAGCACCCTGTTTTATTTTTGGCAGAGAGCTTATCACAACTGGAAATGATCTTTCTTATTTGCTTCTTTATGTTTTTTTTTTTCTGTCCTTCTCTCCCTAAGGTCCAGCAGAGTAGAGAACATTATCCCTAGGGCCTCATCACCAAGAGTTGGAAGACAGTCCACATTTGGAGAATGAACAAATAAATGAGGGGATAGAGACATCAGTAGCCCCTGAACCCATCTCCCGACATCCTCTTGTTCCTTCAGTCCGTTTGCTGCTGACAGGCACGTTTTAAAACTGAACATGAGATCATGACACGTGTCTGCTTTAAACTAAACACCTCCCATTGTTCTTATGACAGACTCCAAACTCCTCATCGTTGCCTTGGAGGCCCTGCACAAAATCGACTTTTTACCTGTCTCTCCCAGCCCCTCTCCTCCTGTTCTGAAGAGGAGGCTGCTCACAGGGTCCGCTTATGTAATCCCAAAAGACATCCCTTGGCATTGGAGGTGTTTTTGCATTGATATCAGAAGGTAGGTTATGTTCCAGGAATTGACTTCCAACAAAAGAATGAGGCCACGAACACCTGACTCATGCGAGGCTGGGAACTCATCCAGTTTCCTCGTCTCACCCCACCCAGGTCAGGCTCTCTCCCGTGACCTGCTGGAGGTAGACAGAGAAAACATGATCTTTTCAGACTGATGCCAAAGCCAAATGAAGTTTGAACCTTTGTGAGGGCAGAGAATCGTGCAGCCTATCGTGCCTTTGGTGCCCTTTCTGGCCTGGCTAAAGGCTACCAGCAAATCCAAGTTAAAAAGAGAAGGTGGAGCCATGAACAGAATAAGTAAGCAGAGCCGACCGTATTTAGAGTTCCTGCACATAGTACGCTGCTTGCTCCACAGTTGCAGTTCAATGAGATGAAATTCTACAGCAGAGAGACGTGGATGTGGACAATCCACCCAACTCCAGCATAACTCACTGTTGGAGCTGTATTGAGATGCAAGATTAGAAAGCTGCCACCCTCTGGCATCTTCTCAAAACTTCTTAGAGAATAACACTAAAATGGCGGAAAGGTAGTGCCCGTTTTCTGGTTGACATGGCATAAAGGAGTCTCTGGGAAGTACAAATGGTTAATGCAATGTCTTAGTTACCCAGAGCCACTATAACAAAAATACAGTAAGTGGAAGACTTCAACAAACAAAAATTTATTTTCTCACAGTCTGGTAAGCTAGAAATCCAAGCTCAGGGCATCAGCTCCAGGGAAGGCTTTCTGTCTGCATTAGCTCTGAGAAAGGTCCTTGTAATCAACCTTTCCCTGTCAATGCGATTCTGAGTGCAAGGACCTTGGGTCCCAAGGACACACTATTCTCCAGGTTCTAGTGTCTGGGTCTTACAAAGTCCCTCTGTCTCTCTGCTTGTTTCTGTCTTTTGTGTCTTTAAACTCCTCAGACAAAGATTGGACTGGACTGTTAGACACAAAATGATAGTGGCAAAGAGTGTGCTTCTTGGCTTAAGTGGATACATGAGGCTAACTGGGCATCTCCTGCCCAGAGGATGGAGGGGGACAGAAGCTGGTTGAATGGGCACAGGAAATATAGAGTGGAAAGGAGTGCGCTGTCATAAGGAGGAGAGAGTAGCCAGCAATGTGTGTGCAAGTGTGTATGATAAACCGACTTGGATTGTAAACTTTCACTTAAAGAGCAATAAACAATTTTTTTGAAAATAAGTAAAGAGATTGGTTTAAGATACAACCTAATCTTGTAGACTGAGTTCTTCCTTATTAACGTAACTGCCACTAATCTCACCTCATTCACATCATAGAGACAGGATTTACAACACAGGAGAATCACATGAGATGATAAAACAGTGGACAATCACACAATATCGGTACTGGCAATCATGGCATAGTCAAGTTGACAGATATTTTGGGGGGATAGAATTCAATCCATGACACGCATTAAGCTTCTAACAAAAACGTTGGAGATTTAATTTCACCAACGAGGTGCCTCAGAAGAAAGTCTGGTAATCTACTTCTGGAAAACCAGTCGCTGAAAACACTATCTACCACAAGTCTACTGTGACATATGCGAGGTCATTATGAGTCGGAATCTACTTGAAGACAACTAGTTTCAGTTCATCTAAGTTAAAAGGTCAGGTGTCTCTGATGGGTGTAAACAAACTCCCTTCATTTTAGGTGAGAAAAAAATGACTCACAAGCATTTCTGTTTTTTGAACTGGACTTCCTAAAGCGGTGTTCTCTGGCACATGTCCTATAGTGTTAGCAGCAAGAGAAACTGTACAGCCCACTTTTGTTCCTTTTTTAGAGCCAAGCCAACACATCACTCTTCATAACCATTTAGGCTTATAAGGATGACCACTTGGTTCACTGTCCTTCAGTCCTGTTTGATCTTGATTTGGTCTCTTTCTGGAGCCCTGGTGAAGCAGTGGTTAAGAAGTCAGGCTGCTAACCCAAAAATCAGTAGTTCAAATCCACCAGCTGCTCCTTGGACACCATATGGGGTGCTTCTGTTCTGTCCGATAGGGTCTCCATGTGTCAATGGGTTTGTTTTCCCTTTGTCTCATCAGTCCTGTTGTAAGTTCATGGCTCTGCATCCTCAATTTCCTTCCTCTTTCTGACCCTCTCTGGATCTGGTCCCTTACTGATTCTCTCTCTGATACTCAGGCCTTGCCTCTCCTTCTAGGTGTTCAACTTTGTTTGTTCATACTGCTCCTCCTTCATCCCATTGTGACCCTGACTGGTCAGATAAGCCCTCCTCCAGCCCCACAGAGCAGGGAGGAGAGAGGTAGTGATGTATCACAGAGAATGAGGCAGATACAGGCTCCTGCCTCTATGCATTTTCAACCTCTTCTACAACATCCCATCCCCTGGCTGTCCTCCTCTACCAGAACACCCCCAAGGACAGGAAACTCATGACTTCCTAGAACTGTCCTTTTCACTTTCTGACAGCTTTATCCAAAAGCTCTTGAGCTGTCAACAAGCTTGAAGCCACCCTGAAGTCATCTGTTTTCTGCAGAGCGCTGATGGTGTGATGCAAATTCCGAGGCAGCTGTCAACAGAAATTCTGCTTATCACTTCTAAGACCAGCGTTGGAGCATGCGACATAAATTAATCACTTCCACTTCTCACTAGCACGGGCCCTGTTACCTTTTCTGCCTCCAGCCATTCATGCTCAGCCGATAACTGGTAGCCAAAGCATCGCCTGGAACAGCAGCAGGATTCCAGGAGGGCCAGATATAGCCCACTATCACTGAAGTTACAGTGTGTGGGCTCATTGAGAAGTCATGGAACATTTTATCAATGAAGGAGAAAGAGGGAGGCTGGTGTTGGGTTTCGTGTGAAAGAACGATGACGATGAAGGCCCGTGAGATAGCTGGGCCCGCTTATCTGACGTATTGCCCCCAGTAAGGTCAAACATCAGTGCCACGGTCATCTTCCAGGTGGACACAAACCATAGAATGTCAGAGCTGGAAGCTCTTGGATGCTTTGCAGTTGGAGAAAATGAGACCAGCAAAAGGGTGGGACTTGTCCAAGATCACACAGATAGATGATGTCAGAGACTAATTGAAACTTAGGTCCTCTACAAGAAGACGGACCCCTTGGCCCTCAGAAAACAGGATCAGGCTTTGTGAAGGAGGAGTGTTAATGTTTTACTTTTTAAAAGATAAAAAGGAGAATTGTCCCAAGTAAGGAATCAGAAATGAGCTAATTCTTTACAATTTCACCTGACAATTTTAATTATTAGGTGGTTTCCCTAGTATGTCTCTGAGATCTCTTGGGCATGAAGTTAAATTCATTTACTTGTTGACTTAGTCCACAAATACTTGTGAGCTGTGAGCACTGCCTCATTCTGTTCCTTTAGCAGACCCTAATCCAGACATGGAGTTTCCAGCAGTGGATCAGCAATACTGTTTCCACTCTCACGAGATTCACACCCTAGAGAAGGGAGATGAATAATAAACAAACAAGTGCATATAGATAGTATCAGGTGGTGATAAGTGCTGTAAAAAATAATAAAGCCAGGTTAAGAGCACAGGAATTTCTGAGGACATGGAATTACTGTTGCTACAGGGGAGTCAACAAAGTTGCTACAGAGAAACTAACATCTGAGCAGAAATCTGAAGAAATAAGGGAGCAAGCAGTAAGGGCATCTTCAGAAAATACAGCAGATGGAAAGAGAATCAGTGCAAAGGCCCTGCGGCAGGGGTGAGGTTGGCATATTTAAGGGAAACAAGTGGAGCTGAATCCAAAGAAGAGATGCAGAGAGGAGCAAAAGATGAGAGGCGTGAAATGGGATGGTATCAGATCATTTGGGGCTCTGTACGCCGTTATTAGGACTTTGGTTTTATTCTGAGTCAGACAGAAGTCACTAGATTTTTTTTTTTCAATCAAAAAGTGACACAACCTGATTCAACTTTTCAAAGGCTGCAGGGTTGAGAAAGGACTATGGAAAGGCAATGACAGCAGCGGGGGGACCAGTTCATACAATGATGTCTTAGTCATCTAGTGCTTCTACAACAGAAATAACACAAGAAGATGGCTTTAACAAAGAGAAAGTTCTTTCTTCACGGTAAAGTAGGCTAAAAGTCCAAATTCAGGGCATCAGCTCCAGGGGTAGGCTCTCTCTGTGTTGGCTCTGAAGGAAGTTTCCTGTGCTGCATCAGTCTTTGCTTGGTCTGGGGATGTCTCAGCATAGGAACCTCAGGTCCAAAGCACACGCTCTGCTTCCAGAACTGCTTTGTTGGTGTTATAGTCTCCCTCTCTTTCTGTTCACTTCTTTCTTTTACATCCCAAGAGATGGCCTCAAGGCACAATATAATCTTGCAGATCAAGTCCTCCCTCACTAACACAACTGAGTCCTCCCTCACTAACACAAGTGCGTCTTCCCTCATTAACGTCACAGAGGCAGGATTCACAACAATAGGAAACGACACAATACCAAGAATCATGGTCCAGCCAAATTGATACACACATTTTTGAAGCAATATAATTCAATGCATGAGAAATGATGATACATTAGTTGTGGAAAGGAGTCAAGGGGGATACAAAGGTTTTTTGGCCTGAGTTTATGGATGGTATAAGTTGCCATTTATGGAGTTGGGGGAAAACTGTGGAAAGAGCAGGGTGGGGTGAAGAAAGAATCATGAGTTTGGTTTGGAACATGTTGTGTTAAAAATAAGAAAAGAAAAAAAAAAGAAAAACCTCTTCAATTATCCAAGTAGAGATGGCAAACACACAGCTGGACATTGAACCTGGAGCCTAGGGAAGAGTTTTAAGCCAGTGATATGAACTTGAAGGTTAAGAGCAACCACGTGAAACAGAACAAGTTCACCAAGGGAGTGAATGTGGTTAACAGGAGGAGAAGGCCAAAGGCCTGAGCCCTGAAATCTCTCATACTCTGAGGTCAGGGCAGTGAGGAGATACCAGGCAAGAGACGAGAAGGGGTGGTCATTGAGAGAGAAGAACCAAGACAAAGTGGTGTTCTGGAAGGGAAAGAGTGTGTCAAGGAGGAGGGAGCCAGCATCCGCTGACTTGCCAAGAAAAAATGAGGAGTGGTTGTTGAGCACGAGATTTAACAACTTAGAGGCCATTTCTGGCCTTGACAGAAAGTTTCCATGGGCTAACGGGTACAAAAGCCAGGCTTTGAGACTTGGATGAGAGGAATTGGAGAAAAGTGGTCAGGACAATTCTTTCGAAGACTTCTACTCTCAAAAGGAGTAGAGAAATGACTCAGTAGCTGGAGAGGGATCTGAATCAAGAGAGAAGATAGACCTCGAAGTTCCCGTCTCCCATCCCACACCCCTGAAAGTAGGAGTGAAGTCCAAGCCCCACAGCTCTACGTGCTCCTGCTAAGACCCCTATCTCACCCTGTTAACACAGCCTTACCACCAACTGCTCTGAGGACATTCAGGGCTCATCCCAACATTGCTTGGCAGGATTTTGTTGTGTGTGTTCCAGGCATAATCTCTGTCAAATTTCTAGCTGATCACTAAGCTAGCAGAACAGAGATTTCAGTGACTGTTGACAGTAAAGAATATAAACTTTACAAAATCAGCAAAATTAATAATCATACAAATGACAGCTACAAAAGTCATCAACAAAAAACTGGGGTGAGGGAGAAGAATTTGATGTCCAGTATTCAAAAATGTCTAGTTCTGCCAAAAAGCTCTGAGGCATCTCAATAAAACAAAAAGCAACAAAAAAGAAAGTGCAGGTCATACACAGGAGGAAAAAAAGTTGATACAAATAGTCCACAAGGTAGTCCAGACATTGGACTTACCCGATAAAGGCTTCAAATCAACTATTTTAAATAAGCTTAAAGTACTAAAGAATACCACATAAGAAGAACTAAAGAAAACCATGAAAACAGTATTTTGCCAAACAGACAATATCAGAAGTAGAGATTAGAAATATCAGGGATAGAGATACAGAATAAAGAGACAGAAATTATAAAAGGGCCCATATAGAACTTTTGGAATTGAAAAGTACAACTGGAATAAAAAAGACACTAGAGGAGTTCAACTGCAGATGTGAGCATGCAGAAGAATAAATCCACAAACTTGAAGATAGTTCAATCAATGAATGGCATCTAAGCTACATCTATTGACCCATACTGATCTGGAACAAAAGAAAGAAAAAACCACAGACTCTGAGACAAAAGTAGTCAACAAGAGTATTAGTTTACACAAACCATGGCCTCACCTACTCTGAGTCCAGAAGAACTAGATGGTGTCTGGCTATCACTACCAACCATTCTGATCAGGGCCAGAGTAGATGGATTCTGACAGAATGGGAGAAAAATGTGGAACAGAATTCAAATTCTTAAAAAGTCCAGACTTCCTGAACTGGTTAATGTTAGAGGACTCCTCAGGACTATTGCCATGAGATACTCTTTAAACTTTAAACCATAACAATTAACAATCCAAAAAGAATATTAAGAAAAATAGTCTATTTTCAAATGCATTAAAAATCATCAAATATTTAGGACTAAATTCAATCAAGGTGTGAGACTTGCAAATTAAAAACTATAAGCTTCTGTTGAAAGAAATTAAAGAAGACCAAAATAAATGGAAAGATAGCCTGTGTTTATGAACTAGAAGACTTAATACGGTTAAAAGAGCAACATTCCACAAACTGATCAATCAATTTAATGTGATCACTATCAAAATTCCAGTGGCTGTTTTCTTGCAGAAACAGACAAGATGATGCAAAAGTTTGTATGGAATTGAGAGAGACATCAAACAATTTTCAAACAAGATCGAAACAATATTTCAGATTGAATCTTCAATCTGTTAATACCAAAACAACCTTGAGAAAGAAAACAAACAGAAACAAAGTTAGATGACTCATGCTCACTGACTTCAAAACTTGCTACAAAGCTACAGTAGTCAAAATCGTACAGTATTAGAATAAGGGTAGACATATAGTTCAGTAGAATAGACTTTGGAGTCCAAAAATAAGTCCATAGATTTATGGTGAATTGATTTTCAACAAGGGTGCCAAGACCATTAAATGGGAAAAAAAAATTTTTTTCCAACAAACAGTGCTGTAAAAACTGGACAATCACCTATAGAAGAAACCTTATTTCGTATTATATAGGAAATGTAACTCAAATGGATTAAAAACTATCAAACTCTTAGAAGAAAACATACAGGAAAATATTTATAACCTTGGATTTGGCAAGAGATTCCTAGATATGACAACAAAGCACAAGCAACAACAACATAAATGGATAAGTTGGAGTTCGTCAGAATTGAAAACTTTTGTACATCAAAGTACACTACTGAGGGGAGGGGGAACCCAAAGAATGGGATAAAATATTTGCAAATCATATATCTGTGACATTATAGTATCCTAAATATATGAAGAGCTATAAAAAATTAACAACAAAAATACAAACAGCCTGATTAAAATATGGGCGAGCAACTTCAACATACATTTATTCAAAGATCAGATACAGAAGTCAACAAGAATGTGAAAAGATGTCCAATATCATTAATTATCAGGAAAACAGAAATCAGAGCCCCAGTGAGATACCACTGCTCATCCACTAGGATGACTCTAATGAAAAAACAAAAACAGAAAATAGTGTTGGTGAGAATGTGGAGAAATTGGAGCCTTTATAAAGCTCTTTAGTATAAATGTCCTCATCGTGCAAATGGAAAACTACAGACTGCAAGGCTAAATAACATGCCCTCATGGCTAAGAGATGGAGGTGACCTTGAGTATGACTGTCGGACTCTGTGATCCATGTCCCTGCCTGAGTGAGGCTTGGTGAATACTCAGCATGACCTGCCTTCTTACTACTCTTGTGCTCCAGCAGACATTACTAATCAATCATAGCTCCTCTCCTTCTGAGTCTGGACTCTACTTTGCCATTCTAAAGACGGTACTTAGGCAGCAATTAATAATCGTAGTCAGCACATAAAGTGAAAACTCCTCTACCTTCCTAACCTCACACACCACACTGTCTCTTTCTGGACTGACATCTTTCAGATCTAGCTTTGGGTCTACAAAAAGGTTCATGTCAAGTCAAAAGACCACTGTAAGTGTTGTGAACTGCTCTTACCTGGGCCTAGAATAAGGTGTAGTCTTGAGATCCCAGGAAGCAGTGGACAAACTGAAGACAAACAGACAAGACACTGAAGGAAATAAGAGGAACCAGAGGCAGGAGATTAGGGTCCCACATCTGTTTTATCTCTAGGAGAAAGCAACAGATGCAGCCTGGCCCTTCAGTGACAATAATCAAAACTGACACATGACCTGAGCCAGACTAATCTGGGTGAATCCTTGGACTATGAGTAGAATTAGAGGAAAGAGGTGGGAAGGCTAAGCTGTTGAATGTGCACTTGGTGGTGCTTTGTCCATCTTGCCTCCAGGAAAGGAGCACCTGGCTGAGAATGGAGTCAGCCCTGTGTTAAGCTGGGCCTAGTGATGGAGCAGGATAAATTCCTGGTGGCAACTCTGGTGGCATTGTTTGAGTACACAAGCGCTGCTTTAACAGACCCAGAGGGAAAGAAGCCATGATTGATTAGTTATGTCTGCCGGAGCATCGGAATACTAAGTAGGCAGGCATGCTGAGTATGTCACACACAGACACACACACACACACATCTTTTTTTTTATTCATAAGCCAGTTTGAATTGAGATTCTGTCACTTGCCCTAAAAAAAATTTCTGGTGATACAACCTATTTGTTATTTGTCCCCCATAACTGATCTTTGCCTCAATTTTCATCAAAAAACATGTCCCTCATCTTTTGTGTCAATGGGCATCTCTTTACTCTTCTTTGCCCACATTGTTACCATCCTCCCAAGTCTTACTGCTGTTTGACATTCTACAGGCACCTCCTGGGTTATCATTCAAATCACAGGGGTTTATAAGGGAGAACCACTAGCCAATCCTCTGGGCATCTTTGGGAAAATCTCCTTCTATGACAAGAATCACTGTTACCCAGTGTTCCCTAAGAAAAAATCATGACATAAAGCCCTCTTAGACATCCTCCAAGCTCACAGATATGCCTCCATGCCAGGGCAGAGTATCGCTGCCAAGTCTACAAAGACATCCTGGAGGTGGTCAGCACACATCTATTTCCACTCTACAAAAATAATCAATCAACAGAGAAGCAGCGACTACCCTGGGCTGAGGAATGACCACTGGGCCAGAAGTCTGGAGCCAGGGGAGTCTGCCTACCTCGCCACTGTTCTGCTTTCTGTCCTTGAGTTGCCCACTCCAGCTCCACGCTCATTCTCCTCTGCTGAATGAAGGCATTTGGTCAGACAACCCTCTGGTCAGTCCTCCAGCCTCAGCCTTCTACAAAGTGCAACTAGTCCTCTCACAGGACACCTGGCAGAGATTTAGAGCCACCCTAACCTCGCAGCACACAAAGTCACCGCTTTCTGAGCTTGGTTTTTCTGTCTGTAAAAATGAGGTTAATAATCCTTAGCTTTGAATCAGTCCTGTGATACTCTGGAAAGGACACGAATCTTCAGCCAGACAGACTTGGATTTGAGAACTGGCTCTGCCACCTACAAGGCAAGTCATTTCCTCTCTGTTTCCTCCTCTGTGAAATGGGCACATAGCTCCTACCTTGAAATATGATTGAGATAAATTAGGTAAACTATGCATCACACTTGCACATAGTAATCAGAAACTGGTCACTGCTATTATTGTGATTGTTACCCTAAAATAAGTCCTTGGTTAAGCCAAAACTGTCCCCAATTTTTATCATCATACTGACCTTCTGAGTGTCTGGCACTGTTAGCACCCTGTGCCTCTCATCAGCAGTGCGAGCTTCTAAAGCTGAGAGTTACATCCAGAGGGAGCTCAGTGGCCACCTGAAATCCATGTAGACTCTGTGCACACTTTCCTGTTTGGAAGGTGGGTATATCCTCAAATACATGCATATCATCTCTTTCTGCTTCATGCTTCGTAGGCAGTATAAAGCCATCCCTTCTTTGCCTGATCTAAAACTCAGATTTCCCCCACAGCCTCTCTCCTCCTGGTCCTTTGTCCCCATGTACTGTTGCACACCAGGGACTGTCTATTTAGACAAGCGCATGTCGTCAAAAGGCATTAAAATTATAGAAACTCATGGTTAGAGGAAATGAATGGCACTTAGCTGAACTCCTTTTCTGGTGATCGAACTTTCTTCTCTTACCTTCTGATGAAGGTTCATTCAGCTATTCACAGTTACCTCGAATGGTGGGGAACTCGCTTCACGGAAAGGTAGATCATTCACATGATGGCCAGTTAGCTGCCTGGCTCCTTGAAAACATTATTCAATGGCCAAAACAAAGGATCTCTCAGGGTTAGGCCATCAGTGAACAATAGTTCCAAACAGTAAGTATTTTCTTGTCCACCCCTCCTCCAACTCTGAACTTTGTGGGCACACCAAAAAAATGGAGATCTGACATTTTTCTCTAGAATAACAAAACTCTGTCAATGTGTCTGTTTTACTCACCCACCCTCTAAACATTCCTGTAAGGAATCTACTTCAGATGCCCACGAGGAATGCATTTTCAATTCTAAACATAATTAGCTAGCTGTCAGAAGAAAAGCAGCATATATGGGCCTTGATTAAAGTACATCCTTGGTCAAATACCCTCTTTTACTTTCTAGTAGGGAACTCAGAGCAATTTAAGGCTATGACTAGTGGGTAAGACTGTTCTCCTTGAGTAGCTTAAGGAAGAGAAGCAGAGTAAAGTGAAGGTCACCCAACAAACCCGGGACAAAGACATACACTCAATTCCAGGAATCTAAGACCTCCCAGCATAGCCACTGACCCCCTCAGACAAACATTTGTCTGGCCAATCAGGGATATTTACTGCGGTCCTTGCAGAAGGGGGTTCTTAAGGTCCAGAACCACAAACAGGGAAACAAGGCCTGGTCGTAAATCGAATGATTAATTGGCAGAGAAAGCTTATCAGGGAGAGGAAAGATCAATGAACTGAAGAAAAATTAAACATCTTTTAAGACATTTCCCTGGTTCCCTTACATTGCTGTAATTCTTCACGCTCAGTCTATTCATTAAACATTTCTGAAGTGGGTTTTTATTTTGTTTCTTTGTTTGTGATTTTTGGTTAGTTTTCTGGTAAGGCTACGTGATCACATCTCCAACTTAAGATTATTTCTCGGGTTGAATTGAGTTTGACCTTTGCCTAGTGAAGCAGAGCAGTCTCTTGCTTATCTGAAGTAAATGGAACCGAGAGGCCATGGAATAATCGAGAAAGCAACCAGAAATGGCTGAGATACAGCACGTTCTGTTTCCCGGCCAAGGAGAAGGGCACAGTAGGGATGTGGTGGGTTAACAGTAGTGAGGCTGCCTTGGTGGTGGGCCATCTTGTAGCCCACGAGTCTCATTGAGGAACTTGTCACCAGTGGTCAAAGACCACAGGCTTTGGACTGAGCCTTGTGACTTAAAAAGCTGGGGAAACTTTCTTCTCTGGATTGTCTGATGTTTCCTCGGGATTAGACTGGGGCACTGCCTCTCAGGCAGGAGTTGCCACAGAAGTGGTCCTTTGTCCTCATCAATGCATCATGAGTTGGAAGGGCATACAGGGTGGCTTTGTCTCAATATTTGTGAGGCTAATTTTGTTTGGTTCAAGTCATCTCCGCCAGCTTCTTCTAATATAAAGTTACTATTTTCCTCTTTGTAGTTCATAAGTAATTTGGGGGGCTGCAAATATTTTATTCCTCAAAATTTCACCCATTAGTTTGAGCATTCACTAATGCTTTTCTTTATTTTTCTTTCTATACTTATTAGATGCTATTCTACTCTACTATTTGTGCTATTTGTTTATACTAACATTTATTTCTTTATAGCACTATAAACTCATGGATTTTTATTTTATTTTGGTGGTTTATAATCCACTACACCCAGATTAGCCTCAGATTTGGCCAGGGAGAACTCCTTATAACCGGTTTCTGTGTCTTTGCCACATGCCCCCATTATTCCGCCAATGTTTCTTTACTTTCTAGTATAAGATCTTCTGGCGCAGGTTGTACTTTCTCTGCCCCAGCCCTGGAACCAACTTTTCCCCAGCCAGTCCCAGTTTCTTTGGTGCTGAATGTTACTTACCATCCGGGACGTCGATGCCAGCTGTGCTCCTTACCACCAGTATGTTAGTGCTCCAGGTTCTCTCCGGACAAAGTGCTGGGAAGCTTCTCAGACTCTAATGTACAAGGACTGACAATTAAGTTTGCAAACTCTTCCTAGAAAAAGTGCTACATACCTCATTGCTGAATACCACTACAGTCACCTTCGAAGTACTACCCTTAGGAAGCTATGTACCAGTGTGTACCTAGCCCACTCTTTAAAGCAATTTTGGAACTCTTTCTGGAATGGCCATCAGAGCTGTTGCTGTAATACCCTTGATGTCCCTAAGGTCATCATGTCTGCCTTTCAGTATCTCCTGTATCTTTGGGTAAAGAAAGAAGTTACTGGGGCCCAGAACAGGTGAATAGGTGGGATGTTCCAATACAGTTATTTGTTTACTGGCTGAAAACTCCCTCACAGACTCCCTCCCTCCCTCCAATACAGTTGAGTTTGTGAACTTGTCACCTTGCCATTGTGCACAATGGCCATTCAAGAAAGAGTTTCAAAATTGCTTTGAAGGGTGAACTAGGCACTGGCGTCAATGTATAGGTTCTGAAAGAAAGTACTTCAAAGGTGACTGTAGTGAAATGCAGCAGTGAGGTATGCAGCAGTTAGAACAATTAAGTTTGTGGACTTAACTGTCAGACCTTATACGTATCAGTCACCAGGGATTCTGATTAATAGGTCTGAATGTTGTCAAAACTTCTGCATTGCCAACAAAATTCCAGGTGAGACTGATGCTGCTGATCCTCCAGCCACGTCCTGAACCCCAAGGACCAGGGCCATGGTTCTCAAGATGTGGTGCATGTCAGAGTACCCTGGAGGACTTCTTAAAACACGTATCCCTGGGCCTCCAAGTTTCTGATTCAGTAAGGTTTGGGGTAGAGACTGACAGTCGGCATTTCTAATGAGTTCACAGGTAATGCTGCTCTTGCTGATCAGGGGCCACGTTTTGAGAATCACTGATCCAGGACATTGGTTCTCAAGCAAGGCCACACATTGGAATTCCTGAAGAGTTATTATTATTTTTTTAAATTCTGATCCCTAAATCCCACCTCAGAGATTGTAATTTAATTGGAACAGGCTGTAGCCTGACCATTGAGAATTTTATGAACTCTGTTAAACGTTCTGGACACCCTGGTGGCGTAGCGGGTTAAGTGCTACAGCTTCTAACCAAAGGTCACCAGTTCGAATCTGCCAGGTGCTCCTTGGTAAACTGTGAGGTGGTTCTACTCTGTCCTATGGTATCGTTGTGAGTCAGAATCAACTTGGTGGCAGGGGGTTTGGTTTGGTGGTAAGTGGTCTATCGCTCAGTACAATTTGAAAAGACTGTTCCAGGAATAGGCAAGGCCAAATGCAAAAGTGCTTCAGTGAGAATGAACTTGGCATTTTCAGGGAACAGCAAAGAGGCCAGTGGGGCTGTGTGGGAAGATAAGGGTAGACAAGTCGGCAGGGGGTGGAAGGTGTGATGTGGGGAAGGAGTGTGCTTATTACGCAGGTGAGATGGGAGCCAGGGGCAGGGTGATCGGAATATCTTGCCCAGGACTCTCACCCACAATGTCAGCTCTCTGACTGCTAGTCCAGGTTCTTTCTACCCAAAGGAGTTTTGATTATATGGAATAAAGAATGAAGTAGCTTCGCAGCCTTCTTCAAGTGCTCTTCATAGAAAATATTGCCCATGGATTTTTGTTCAAGACTATTTTCTAAAGCTTTGAAACTTTTGCAAAAGAAGTTTAGGCATACTAAAAAAAAAGTATTCTGTCATGGGAGAAGGCTTAGTGGGTAGACGATGTCTCTAATAATTGACAAAGACATCCAGGCACGTTTTCCCTTAAGTCAGCTTAATGTATGAGATTATGAACTCAGGAAGTACAAGTACAGAAACAGAGGGACAACCAATTTTGGTTCTGCAGAAACACAGCTTGGGCAGAGAGCCTACAAAGGTTTTGCCACAATGCCAATTTCAATAAAGTGACAACAGCTTTGACATTTTGCTTATCAGCTGTGTCCCCCAAAGGGCCCTGCACAATATGAGTGTGCTTGGATTGATTAGGATTCCTGTGACACGATTCACATTCTATTTCGATTCCGGCAGTTGGTCACCCTTCTTCTAGGAAACAGTGTGGGGAAACACTGGTGATACTCTTGTTGTGACCATGAGAGGGCAGCCAGGCTGACTGAGACGAAGTCAGCAGGAGCAGGTGTGCTGTGGGTCATTTTGAGCAACATTCCCAGGCCCTGAGGATGCCTGCACACAGTTCTGTCAACCTGTCATGAAGATGACCTGCCCTTTCTCTCCGTTATTTGAGCTTTGGGTTTTTCCTGGGCAGGAGCTGACAGTGATGTCATGATCTCATGATGCTATTGAGTAACCTCGTTCACTGAACTGGCTCCATTTATTCCTTTTGTGTCCTACTGTTGAACTGAGAAAAACATTGCTGAGAACCCAGGAGGGAGCTGGTAGAGGACTCTGCCAAGGGGAAGCTCTCTCTCCATAACCTTTCTCCCACTCTGATTTAAAACTTGCTCAGGAGTTTATCTAAATGAGTTGCCAGCAGTCCTCAGCCTGGAAAATCCATAAAGGAAAAACAACACAAGAAGAACAGATTAGTGAAGATGTTGTCTAAATGCTGTCACAGTAGACTCAGCAAGGCAGGAGCTATGCACTCAGCAAGAACAGTCTTGATCCTTGTTATAAAGACAGATAAATATTTACGAGTCGTCTCTTCTTACTCCAGACCAACCCCAGCGGCCTGAGAGGCAGTTTGTTAGGAGGAGACAGGAAGTATTTTGTCTGGAGCCACTGGTTTAACTGAGGGAAACAAAGATACACTGAGCTACTACTCCTCCCCACCAGGCACTGACCTAGATCCTTTATTGGGCATAAGTTAATTCTCAGACTTTCTTCATGAGGTGGGCACTAGTATCAGTCCCATTTTACAGAGGTGGAAACTGAGGATACAGGAGGCCATGTAAGCAGCGGTGCTGGGATTTGCTGGCAAGTCTTCTAGACTCCATATCAGTATTCTTTATCTAATATATCTACATGTTGTCTTTCAGATAGTGGAATCAGCTGTTTATTAAGAACTCTAAATTTGGGCTCTTTTAAGCCATCACAGTAACCCAAGGCTCTCCCACAACACACAATAAACCCACTGCCACAATGGTCAAGCCAAAAGGACATTACCCAGGTGAGGACAGGGAAGCCATAAATAGAGAAAAGGATCTGCTGGACAGTGGTGGAATCTGGCCTCACGCCCCGATAACAGCATTCTCCGACCACCCATTCAAATACCTATTCAGGCACCAGACCAGGGATCTTTGCCTGGCCCACAGTGTTAGCTCAACAGGATGTGGGAACAGTTCACTCTACAACTTGCTGCCCAGGGCCTAAGCCGAAAGTTGTGTTTTCTTCCCTGCTTCGATCCTAGCAGCAGCCTGTGGTCAAGTTCCACAAGCTGATAAGGAAATAATGATTAAACAGCTTATCAAATCAAATCAAACCAAACCCACTGCAGTCAAGTCAGTTCTGACTCATAGGTCAAGAGTAGAAGTGCCCCACAGTTTCCAAGGAGTGCTTGGTGGATCTGAACTGCTAATCTTTTTGCAGACATAGCCCTAACCATTACACCACCAAGGTTTCTGTCAGCTTATTGGCCAACATTAGGATTGTTCACTACAAACCCAAATGAGATGGTGAAAAGCAAAGAGAATAGCTCCACCTTGTGCTGAAAGTTGAGACAGGCATTCTGTCAGCTGGAAGTGTGGATTAGTAACATGTCAAACCCGTTAGGGATAAAATTTAGCTCTCCACATTTCCCTTCCTGTTGAGACCCAAAATTCACACACGTGGGTGACGGAGCCAATTCTTGAGTGTTTGATTTCCGACTCTGTGCTTTCTCCATGAATCTCATCCCGCTTCATGGGCTTGAATAACCAGCTCACATGTACGGCAGCTGCCAATCAGAGGGAAGATCACTTGCTTCTGAAACGGAAGACTGTGAAATGTGAGCATGCCCTCAGAAGCAAGGGGGTTGGTGGCCGCAGGAACCACACATTGTATGACTCCAGGGCTTGGAGTTCACGTGCACTGCCCTGTGAGCAGCATCCATGAGAGTTTCATCACTCGATGACCCAAATGTCAATGTTTAGTACTGGATTAGCCTGGACTTGCTTGTGGCCTTGGGCAAGTCTCTTTCACTCTCTTAGCCTTTTCCTCCCTGTATCTAAAATTAATGTGCAGAATTATATCTAGACCTGTAAGGGCACCCCTTTCAGCCCCTGTCTGACCTTCTACCGGACTCCGTGAGCTCACTCTCCTCCAGCCCACTTGCTGACTGTTGACCATGTAAAACTGTGCTTGCCTCTGCACCGGTTTGATCTGCCTGGAATAAGGCCATTTTTGCCACATCCCCGCAGAGCCTACTCCAGCTTGCTGTTCAGACGTCCACTCAGATGCTACGTCCTTGGACAAATCTTCCCTGAGTCCCTCAATACTGTGCTCATGCCCCATCAGTTTAGCTCCTTCACATCCTTCATGGCACTTAGCATTGTCTATTTTGTTTGTCTTGTTCAGTCCTTTATTGTCAGAGCTTGGGGCATAGCAGAAATTTGATAATAACTTTTCATGGAATGAGCAATATTATTACAACTTCATGATTCTCCTGAAACTTCTACATGGGAGAAGAAAGAGTGGGGACAATTGGAATAAGATGGTGTAACTGTAGCAAACTAGATTGGCTTTCCAATACTGTCTGCATGTCTGTGACTTCTGAATGTGGTGTCTGTGATGTGTCACTAGCATTCCAGGCACTGTCATGACTTCTTATATAGATTATTCCCAATCCTTACAACTGACTTAAAAATTAACTCATTTCAAAGTACAGAAACTGGGCTTGTTGTTAGGCGCCATTCACTTGCTTCAATGCACAGTGACCCTATGTACAAAAGAATGAAATACTTCCTAATCTTTCACCATCCTCGCAACCATTGCTATGTTTAAACTCATTGGTGCAGCCACTGAGTCAGTCTTTCTCCTTGACAGTCTTCCTCTTTTGAGCTGACTCTCTGCTAAACATGATGTCCTTCTCCAGGGACTCGTTCCTCCTAATAACATGTCCGAAGTACATGAGACAAAGTCTCACCGTCCTCACTTTTTAAGCAGTATTTTGGCTGTACCTCTTCCAAGACAGATTTGTTCACTCTCCTGGCTAGTATTCTCTGCCAATGCCATATTTCAATGGTATCATCCACTCTTCTTTGGTCTACTTTATACATTGTCCCATTTTCAAGTGCATGTGAAGTGACTGAAAGAATCATGGCTTGGGTCAAGTACGCCTTAGTCCTCAAAGGAACATCATTGCTTTTTAACACTTTACAAGAGGTCTTTGGTAGCAATTTGCCCAGTCCAAGGTATCATTTGATTTCTTAACTGTTGCTGCCATGGGCATTGATGGTGGATCCAAGTAAGACAAAATCCTTGACAACTTCAATATTTTATCCATTTATCATGATGTTGCTTATTGGGCCAGTTGTGAGGAATTTTGTTTTCTTTTTAATCCATACTGAAGTTTTTGATCTTCGTCAGCAGAGGCTTCAAGTCCTCTGTATTCAACAAGCAAGCTTATATCACATGCATAACATAGGTTGTTGGTCTTCCTTCAATCCCAATGCCAATATTCTTCTTCATATGGTCCACCTCCTTGGATTATTTGCTCAGCATACAGATTGAATAAGTACAGTGAAAAGGATACAACCCTGTTACATAGCTTCCTGATATTAAACCATGAAGTATCGCTTTGCTCTGTTGAAACAACTACCTATCGGTTTATGTACCTATTGGTTACACATGAGTACAACAGAGTGTTCTGGAATTTCCATTCTTGGCAATGCTATTCAAAATTTGTTACATTCCACACAGTTGCAAGTCTTTGCATAGTCAATAATTAACACGAGTAAATATCTTTCTGATATTCTCTGTGTTCAGCCAAGATCTATCTGATATCAGCAATGATATCCCCCATTCCATGTTCTCTTCTGAATCCAGGTTGCATTTCTGACAGTTTCCTGTTGATGTACTGTTGCAACAGCTTTTGAATCATCTTCAGCATAGTTTTATTTGCATGTGATATTAATGATACTGTTTGGTAATTTCTACATTCTGTTGGATCACCTTTGGAATGGGCATAGATATGGATCTCTTCCATTTGGTTAGCCAAGTGGCTGTCTTGCAAATTTCTTGGCATAGATGAGTGAGCACCTCTGGTGCTGTATACATTTGGTGAAACATCTCAGTTGGTATTCCATCAATTCCTGGAGCTGTGTTTTCCACCAATGCCTCCAGTGCAGCTGAGACATCTTCCTCTGATACCATTGGTTCTTGATCACATGCTATCTCCTGTAATTATTGAATATCAATCAGTTATTTTATTTTATTTTATTTTATTTTTTGGTACAGTGACTCTGTATATTCCTTCCATCTTCTTTTGATGCTTCCTGCATTGTTCAATAATCCTTCAATATTTCAACTTGAAAGCTTGAATTTTTCCTTCAGTTCTTTGAATTTTTGAGAAATGCTGAGTGTATTCTCTTGTCTTTCTAACTCCAGGTTTTTGCACATTTCATTATGATACATTGTCTTCTAGAGACACTCTTTGAAATCTTCCGTTCAACTCTTTTACTTCATAATTTCTTCCATTCTCTTTAGCTACTCTAGGCTCAAAGAACAAGTTTCAGAGTCTCTTCTGATATCCATTTTGGTCTTTCTCTCTTTCCTATCTTTTTAATGATCTTTTGCCTTCTTCATGTTTGATGTCATACCACAACCCGATCTTCAGTCATTAGTGTTCAATGTGTCAAATCTGGAAACCCTGGTGTCATAGTAGTTAGGCACTATTGACCAAAAGGTCAGCATTTCGAATCTACCAGGCTCTTCTTGGAAACTCCATGAGGAAGTTCTACTTTGTCTTACATGGTTACTGTGAGTCAAAATCAACACAGTGATAGTGGGGTTTTTGTTGTTGTTGTTGTCAAGTCTATTCTCGAGATGATCTCTAAATTCAGGTAGGATATTCTCAAGGTTGTACGTTGGCTCTCATGGACTTGTTTTAATTTTCCTCAGTTTCAAAGTGAACTTGCCTATGAGCAAGTGATGATCTGTTCCAGTCAGCTTTGGCCTTGTTCTGACTGATGATTATCAAGCTTCTCTTTGTCTCTTCCTACAGATGCAGTCAGTTTGATTTCCATATACGTGGTCTGATAATTAAGTCCTCAAATTTAATTCTCCTAAGTGCCAGATAACCTCATTACTGAATATCACTATGATCACCTTCAAAGTACTCCCCTTGAGAAGCTAGGCACTGATGTCAATATCTAGTCCACGCTTCAAAGGAATTTTGGAACTCTTTCTGGAATGGCCGTTGTGCATGGTGGCAAGGTGGCAAGTTTGCAAAATTAATTGTATCGTCTGTGAGGAATTTTTTTTTCAGCCATTAAGCAAATAACTATATTGGAGCACCCTAGCTACTCACCCGACCTAGCCTCCAATCACTTTTTCCTTACCCGAAGATAAAAGAAATACTGAAAGGATGACATTTTGATGACCTTCAAGACACCAAGGGTAATATGAGGACACCTCTGATGACCTTTCCAGAAAAGAGTTCCAAAATTGCTTTGAAGGGTAGACTAGGCACCGGCATTGGCACATAGCTTCCCAAGGGGAGTACTTCCAAGGTGACCATAGTGATATTCAGCAATGAGGTATGTGGCATTTTTTCTAGGATGAGTCGGTGAACTTCACTGGCAGTCCTCTTATTCCATCTGGCAAGGTCTACATTTATAGTCATTGTTCAGGTTGTTGTAGTATTTCCAACGGTTAGGTTGTGGGTCTTGCAAAATCCTGTCATGCAATCTCTATTGTCACTTCTTTGTCCAAGGTCATAGTTTCCAACTACTGATCCTTTTTGTTTGCAACTTTCACATTCCTTAGGGCACCAGTAATGTGCCCAGCTGGTACGTGGCACAGCTGGAATTTGAAACCAGGTTTACTTGACCTCATTGTATAGCTAGATCCCCTGCGGTCATTTTTCCAACCCAACCAAGGGCAACTGTGGGGGTCCTGTCAACCCCCGGGGCCCAGATCCTCACAGCAGTGTAAATGGTTGGGATGAATGCCAAGAAAAACAATTCCTCTGGAGTAATCAATATCAGCAACTGCAGTGGGGCATGCTGCTTCCACACCCAGGGAGCTTATAAAGGCAGCCAAGAAAATAAGAATCTACATGCTCTGGTCTATTAAAATTGAGCAGTAGATCCAAAAGGAATTTAAAACACTTGGTTCCATCTTCCTCATTCCTTGGTGTTAGTTTTTCATGTAAACCGATCACTAGGTAGGTATCCACAGTTGGTATATACTGATATAGCCAGGTATAGGTGGCAAGACAGCTAGAAGGGTTAATAGTAGATGATGATGTTGTTAGCTGCCATGAAGTCCCCTACAGTCTTAGATATTTAATGTTGGTGTAACAGAAACACCACAAGTGGATGGCTTTAACTAAGACAAGTTTGTTCTCTCATAATCCAGTAGGCTACAAGTCCAGATTCAGAGCACTGGCTCAAGGGGAAGGCTTTCCCTCTCTGTTGGCTCTGGAGGAAGGTCCTTGTATTGCATCAGTCTTGTTTTGGTCTGGGAGTATCTCAGCATAGGAACCTCAGGTCTGAGGGATGTGCTCTGCTCCAGGCACTGGTTTTTCTTGATGTTATGAAGTCTCCAACTCCCTACTTTCTTCTCTTTTCTTCTGTCTCTTGTAGAATAAAAGGTGGTGCAAGCCACACTACAAGGAAACTCCTTTAACAAGGGTGTTACAGTCCCACCCTAATTTGCTTTAACATAATCCAGTCTTGCCCTATTAAACATGGACAGAAATGAGGATTTACAACATAGGAAGACCACAGAATGAAAGACAACCACACAATACTGGGAATTGTGGCCCAGCCAAATTGCTACACACATTTTTTGGGGAGACATAGTTCAATCCATGACATTTCATCCTCTGACCATTGCCCCCAAAACGAAATCCTTGCAACATGCAAAACATACTTACCTCATCATATCGTAGCAGAAGTCTTAACTCCAAATCCAAAATCCAAGAATTCCTCTACATCTGTGAAATCTAGAATATAAGCTACCTGCATGAGTCGGATCTGACTCGACGGCACTTGGCTGGCTTCCAAAATACAATGGTAGAGCAGGTAGGCACAAGTTACACATTTCCATCACAAATGGGAGGAATTGCAAGGAAAAAAGGAATAATAGGCACTAAGCAAATTAGCAGAACACATTACACCAGTCCTCAAGGCTTTGAAAGTAATCCTCCATTCTCTGTGACATTTTACACAACAGTCCCGTCCTCCAGACTCTAGGTATTGGCCACTCTCTCCAGATTCTGAGCGGAGGCCATTTAGCCCTGGGCTTGAGTTCAGCCTTCCAGGTCTGTTGCACTCTTGGCTTTAGATATATCATTCTCCTAGTCCATCTGTCTTAGTTATCTAGTGCTGCTTTAACAAAAATACCCCAAGTGGATGGCTTTAAAAAGAGAAAGTTTATTCTGTTACAGTCCAGTAGGCTAAAAGTCCAAATTCAGGGTATCAGCTCCAGGGGAAGGCTTTCTCTCCTGGCTCTGGAGGAAGGTCATTGTCATCAGCCTTTCCCTAGACTGGAAGCTCCTGAGGCCCAGGGACTCCCTGATCCTTCCCGAGGGACATGCTCTGCTCTTCGCACTGCTTCTTGATGGCATGAGCTCCCCAAATCTCGGCTTGCATCCCTTTCCTTTAAATCCTAAGAGATTTCTCCAAGGCATAGCATAATTCCATACACTGAATCCTGCCCCACCAACACAATTGCTGCCCATCCTCTCACATTAACATCACAGAGGCAGAGTTTACAACATAAAGGAACATCACACAGTACTGGAAACCATGACTCAGCCAATTGATACACACATTTCTAGGGGGACATAATTTAATCCAGGATACCATCTGAGTGGCAACATCACCCTTAGAAACACCAGAGCCACAAATCCACCTTTTGAAACCCCAAAGGTCCTGGCCTTACCTTTCAGACCAAGGCAGCTCAGCTTCCTGTGCTCCTTGCCTCTTCAGCTTTTGCTTCCTGTGGCCTGCTGCCCTGGGCTTCATGCTGGCTGGCATGTGCCCTGCTGCAGCAAGTGTTCCAAAGCTCTGTAGCTCCACCATTAAGTGTCCAGAGGCACCCCACTCTGCCAGAAAACCTGCTGCACACAAGTACTCAGCTTTCTAGCTCTGTGATTTGGCTCCAGAGCTGTCTGGCACTGGTCTCTTGGTTCTGCTACTGCTGGTCTTCGCCATATACATCTTCTCTGGTGTTTATAGTTCTCTTCAGTTCCAGTCTTCTATCCGTTCACAATTCCAAGACTGTGCGCAAAGTTTAGATATCTGCTAGAATAGCACTCCAGTCTCTCAATACCAAATTTCTTGGGCTGGGTTCTCTGGAGAAGTAAAATCCATAAAGTGTGTAAATATATACATATTGAAAGAGATTTATTATCAAGGAAATAGCTCACACAGTTGTAGAGGCTGGGAAGACTCAGTCCTAGATCAGGATACAGGCCTCATGCAGCCGCAGAATCTGACAAATCCAGGATCAGCAGGTCAGAGAGCAGGGTTCCCACTCAGAGGCTGTGAAGGTTGATGAACCCCAAGGTGACAGGTAATATTGCAAAGTTTCTCCTAATTCATGTAGCTGCATGGCCTGGCAAACCCAAGTCCCAAGAATTGGATGTCAGGAGAGGAAGCTGCTGGATCCACAATAAGTGAAAAACCTTGGCAAGGTGAGCAGGAAGGAAGTAGGTTATGGAAGGCAGAGAGATGAAAGCTGAGGGGGTGGTGAGCCACCACAGAGCCCACCCTGCTACCAGCATCTACCAGCTTTCATTATGGGGGTGATTGCAACATTATGCAAATACCAAAACCCTGAGAATCATTGCCCACCCAAGGTGACACACAATTTTAACCATTACACCTATTCATTGGGATGCCATGCACAATAGGATCAGACTATTGTGATCTGTAAGGATTTTTTTAGCTGATTTTTTCAAAAGTAGGTCTCTAAGCCTTTATTCCTAGCCTGTTTTAGTCTGGAAGCTCTTCTGAAATCTGGTTGGCACAACAGCAACACACAAGCCTCGGCTGACAGACAGGTAGTGGCTGTGCTTAAGGTGTACCAGCCAGCAGTTGAAACTGGACCTCTCGCCTAGACGGTTAGAATTCCACCACTGAACCACTACTGCCCTCTTTAAAAAAAAAAAAAAAATCACAAAAACTAGGCAGCACTGTACAATTATGGGGAGGACACCATAAAAACTTGGAAGACTATGTCCAAAGTTCACCTTATTTAAAAGCATCACCTGTCCCTTCTTTCCAGTGTTGATCACAAAGTACTCCTGTGATTGGTTTTGTCGTTTAATTATTCACTCATTCAGCCTTTGCTGGGGACAAACTGTTGGCCAGGTCTCATGCCAGGAGTTGTGGCTATGGTCCCAGCTCATGAACAGAAATTTGTCTGGTAGGGCTCAGTGTTCTTCAACTCACACTCACTACCTTTTCCAGACCTCCTCCCGCGAAAGACCCAATATTTACCCCCACCCTAACACTCTCTGTGTCCCAGGTTCTTGACCAAGATCTCCTGAGAGGACTCCAGCTACTGTTAGGCCCAAACTAGTCTAAGTTCCATCGCACAGATTTTAGCTCACAGACCCCAAGGTCTCCTGCTAGAATCTAGAGCAATAGCTTTGAATTAGCATCTCCACTACAAGGTGTCTTCCACTACAAGGAATGTGCTACTATAGTGCCAATTTGATTTATTTTCCTATAGACTACAGTTATCCTTGCCTAACAGGCACTATTTTTACCCTCTGTTCCCCCTTCCCTCTAGTGTCCTTTAGAGAACTACCCCTTTCCACTCTCAGACCTTTTAATTCTGGTGTGGATCATCTTTCTCTAATCACTAGGGATGGGCATGAGACTCAGTCCTAGCCAATCAGAGGCTTGTATTCTCATGGCCTTAACTAGTGAACCAGTCTAAGAGAATGAGACCTACTGCGGTTGGCAGGCACGTAGGCTGTAAACCTGAATCTGCTACAGGCATGTACTTGCCAGAGAATAAAACCAACATACTTATGCAGAGTTGTATGACAGAGACAAATCAGTGGAGCACTTTCATCTAACCAGGATGACTCGTGGAATTTTCAGGTGCTTTCCATATCCAACTTAGGTGAGCTCTGCTTGTAACTAGCAACCACACAATGGAACCCTCCCCTCTTCTGGCAGTGAGCTAAAGTGATGTGGGCAACATCTAAGTGCATATTTTTTCAAAGAAGCAGAAGGGTGTATGAAACCAGTTTCCAACTTTTAGAGTCCAGAAAGATGGCATCTTTAATTTTGGGAAGATCTTCAAAATCACCACTTGCAATATGAAAATTGTTCACTTGTGACTAACGACTTTAGTCTCGACACATTTCATTTCTTGGGTCTCATTTTGTATATATTTCATCTCAAAGACGACCCTGCATGCAGGCCTATATTTTTTCTGTGCATTTTTGTGGGAGTAGAGACAACCCAAAACAATCTCATTCATGAAACAACTGTGCCAAGAATTCAGCCACCTGCTTGGGAAGCTCCCAAAGGAAAGCTGGTTGGAGGCTTCCATTGAGCGGTGTGACACTGTTGCAGAAACCACCAGTAACAGCCCCAGTGACCATGGACTTCCCAGCTGGCAGCTCAGAGTACTGTGCAGCCTCAAGTCCAAGGCATGGCTCCTGAGTGGCTTTTGACTTCTGAGGACTTCCAGTTAAGTTCGTGAAGTCACCCTAGAAAAAGTGCTACATACCTCACTGCTGAGTATCACTACAGTCCCCTTTGAAGTACTCACCTTGGGAAGCTAAGCACTGATGCCAGCACCTAGTCCACCCTTCAAAGCAGTTTTGGAACTCTTTTCTGGAATGGCCATCAGAGCTGTTGTCGTTACTACCTTTGATGTCCTGAATGTTATCCAAATGCTTTCCTTTCAATATTCCCTTTATCTTGGGTAAAAAAAAAAATCATCAGGGCCCAGATCAGGAGAGTAGAGAGGGGGTTCCAATAGTTGTTTACTGGCTGAAAACTCTCTCACAGACTATGTAATTAAGTTTATGAACTTGCCACCTTGTCACCATGCACAATCGCCATTCCAGAGTTCCAAAATTTCTTTGAAACATGGACTAGGTGCTGGCATTAGTGAATAGCTTCCTAACATTTCTTCGAAGGTGACTGTAGTGATGTTCAGCAATTAAGTTCATGAACTTGTCAGATCTTGTAGTCCCTCAGAGCCCAGCACCTTGCAGACACCACTTTGGAGGAAGCCTTTATTTGGAGGACTATGGCAGGGCCTTATTTGAGCTGCACATTGCAGGACTCAGTCCCAGTTCCAACCTTCCAGGAAGGTAGTCTGAACTCCAAAATACTCACAAAACTCATATTGCCTCCTCTCCATCTTGTAAGACACAGTCAGTTGCCTACAGATACGCTTTCACTGCCTTTCTTCCTATGTCTTAGCAGCTGGCAGGTTAAGTGGAAGCTTCCGTGCTGCTGCAGCTTTTTTCCCTTGGTGAGGGTAACAATGTTGTTTTAAGGCTCATCAGTTTTAGAAACACGTAAACTAGTCCTCAGAGCCAGTAGTTCTAGTCCAGTCTATCGCTTTCAAGAGAAAAAGGAAAAAGGCAACCAAGAACAGAGCAGAAAAAGCATGCAGAAATCGAGTATAGAAATTAGGAACCACTAACAGTAACTCAGTACAAGAGAGAGGTGCACAGTGTGGCAGAACAGAGGGCTCGAGGTCTCATCATGCCAGGCAGTGGTGGCATCAGAGGCCAAGTCCACTGCCCCAGAGCCAGGCCTCTGTAGCATACACCTCCACCACCCCAGTGAGGATTTCAGGCAGATTCTATCCTGCTGTCATACTAGTAGTTGTGTGGCCCCAGACAACAGGCTTAAGCTCCTTGAGATTTTCTTGTACCATTCTACAGAGAGTTACTGTAAGGATCAAGTAGGAATACGCATACAAAATATCCCTGCTTGGTCACTTGGTCCAACAACTCATGCTCATGATAGCTAATGTGGGTATTGTCATCATTATCATTTAGACAAGGCTTCCACTCAAGCACGGGTGAGCCAAAGCAGCAGCCACTCCCTACTGCCAGGATCACAGCCCCATTTTTTGAACAGTGAACAAGTTGCTGTGAACAGGTAGTCTTGGGACTACTGATCCTTAGGACAAAGTACGGGGGTAGCAGAAGTGTGTGTCTCCTGTCTACTCACACAAATACGGCCTGTAAGCTAAAACCTTTGTCAGCTCACCCACCCAAGCTTTTCCGTCCTCCATTAGCTTCCAGTGACAGCTACAATAAATAATAAAGATGACACCTTTTTACATGTCTACAGAAAGTACCTTTTTTACATTTGGTTTTAAATACTGTATAATGCTTGACTGAACACACATTAAACATATTTATAGAAAAGTCATCCACAAATCAGATTTTTTACATTTCAAATGGTAGTATGCCCTATTTGACAGAGGACATCAGGTTCTACACCCTAAATAAAGTTTAGATATTGTAACACATAGCCTTTGCCCCTTACTTTTCAGACATTGCCTACTGGCTGCCTGCTGCTAGAAACAAAAACAGTTTTGTTTTAGCCACTGTGTTCTACGGAGCCACCGACATTACTGTTTTGACCACTTCTTACCTGTGGTCAGTGACCATAATCACTTACATGGAAGGAGAGTGGAAAAACAGTTTCTTTGAGTCATAAAATTAGTGTAGCATCAGCTGATATGATCAAGCTGAACCAGAAGTCTGACCTTAGAAATAAAGCTGAACCACACAAGTGTATATAACCACTGAAGCCTGACCTTAGAAACAGACTATCCAGACAAGCTAACAGCAATTACCCTGCATCTCCTATCACAAATGTTAATATTCACAATGACATATAACACCAGCACAGCTGCCTGCATGTCTGCCCACCTTAATCTGCTTGGGACCCTCTTTCTGTTCTCTTGGGGCATCGTACACGCCATCATTCCAGCAGCACTGATCTCACTGTCTTGCAACAGTTCATTTCAGCAATTCTCACCCCAGAAGTCTCGATGGCAGGAAGCATATCCAAAGCACTCAACCTGGAGCATCACAGTAAATGTGTACCAGTGAACGCAGTTACTTTAAATAATACACAAGAGACTGCATTTAAGAAAGAAACCCAAAAGGGGGGAAAAAACCAGATTTAATGTAAAAAGAAAAAAATTCCAAAATTATCTGCAAAAGAAAAAGAGTTCTGCATTTCCATGATTCCATTTATTGGAAGGGCTAGAGAAAAATAAAAATACCATTTAGATTAAGAACTTGTGAGTTATCTGCAAATGAACTCAATTCTGGAGTGGAAAAATCCTTGGTCATTGCTGAGCATCAAAGATGTTTGCAGGTTTCTCTTTTGAATATATTCTACATTCAAGAGACAAGGGCACAAAGTTTCCCCTCTTCCACACAGGGTATGTTCTTTGTTTCAGCCGACTCTCAACGGAGGGGCAACCAGTACTACACCATCTCCCCGAACAAACAGCATCGGAATATTCCGTTTCGTTGACTGGAAGAGGAAAAAAAGAATATACATATGCAAATATGTATTATATTTTGTGTGAGAGAAATTACAAACAAACTACATGGATTCATCAAAACACACGCAAAAACAATGGATTAAAAAACCTGACGACTTACCTTTCTGTAGCATCCCAAACCAATCTAGTCACTATTTACTTTTCCTGGGTATCAACAATTGGGCAGGGACTGCAGCTTCCACCAAAATCCATCGTGTCTGAAGCTACCTCAACCCACGATGAAATCTGAGGTCCACTCACGTCAACATGTATTGAATGGCCATTCTATGTCAGGTACTATGACAAGTACTAGTCACATAAAGATGAGTAGAACAGACCCTATCCTCCTAGATTCCTCAATCCAGAAAAGGAAAGCATAGGTATATTTACATCTAGGCAAAACAACAAAAATTATTCATGGCAAGAGAGCTTATATTAGCAGGAAATGGGAAACAGGTGTCTCCCAGTGGGAAAATAGTTAAATAAATGATGGTACTTCCACATAATGTAGTACTACAAAGTTAAGAACAAAGGCAGGATGCAGAAATAGGTGAAAATGGATCAAGTACTAAGACACATTAAGTTACAAGTATAGAACCATAGGCAGGTACATAATCTTTTGTTCCTCAGAAAAGTTGGGGAGAATACTGCTGCTTAGTACATCTATCAAGAAACCAGGATTCTCAAGAAACCAATGAACAGTGATTCCCTTTGGAGGTGAGAGGGAAAAAAAAAGATGACGAGAAGGCAGAAATGGGATGCTTTTTATTACCTTCCTTTTCATATTTTGTGATGACATGAGTTGCAGTTGACAGCAACTACAACAAATTGTGTGAATCTATTACCTACTCAAAAATTTGAATTAAAAAAGAAAGCAGTTTAAAGTGGGCAAGAAAGGTAATATGGTATATGTTAAATATTATGTTGTTGTTCACTGGTAACGCGTATGTAATCGGTAAGCAGCCAGGATTTGAACCCAGGCATTCCTGAAATCTCAGCCCACAGTTTTAACCACTGCGCACTAGGAGGGATCACATAGACTGGTCAGCAGAATACAACAGTGGTGCTCAAAGTGGCCGGTAGACCTGTGAGGTCTTTTCACGGTGTCTGTGAAGCTATCCATATACTAATGACACAAAAGCAACTAACACAGATACAGGAAGTAGTATAAAAGTTTACTAGCACTCATTCAATTCTTCACCACCACACACTTGCAATTAAAAAAAACGCCAGTTCAGAATGTCTTTGCTGAGTAGCAAAAACTAATTTTATTAAATCCTGACCCTTGGGCATGCATGGCTATATTTTAATATTCTGTGTGAGAAAAGGAGAAGTCTGTACCATGTAATCTTTGCCGAATGAACTGAAACTGTCTTGAGGAAAAGCCCTTGAACAATGGAGTTGTGAACTGAACAACTTTTAAGCATAGGTTACTATGTTAACTTGAAAGATGACGAGAAGGCAGAAATGGAACGCTTTTTATTACCTTCCTTTTCATATTCTGAGAGACAAAGCATGGTTTTACAGACTTGGGTATTTGGCAGACAATGTCTTGAAGATGAAGGAAACCTGACAGATACTTCTACTAATAGCATTTTCTGTCAATGAAGAAACTCAAGTTCTCAAGTGAAAATTACAATTTTGGAGAACTTTTACCTGCCACTGTGAGGTAGATGGCTTTCCAATACTTTAAAGACTTTTCAGATGACATCACTGGTAACAAGAAGGAATGTAACTTTTAAAATATATTACGCAATGAAATGTGTCAACATCTGGAAGATGTGCTTTAACTCAGTGAACTAGTGTTTCCAAGTGGCCAGTGCTGGAAGCTGGAAGCTCATGCAAGCATAAAAGATCCATTCAAACCACGAGACAAGGCAGCCCAATGGATTTTCAGGCAACAATATGAATAGCTCACTTTAAGGCTTCAGATTCCATACTGCAACTAACCTTCAAGAAAATGCCACTTCCTGAGCTTGGGTGTAATATGAAAAGACAGTATATATAAAAACTGCTCTACCATTTTCTGACTACCTCTCTATGAAGCCAGTCTCTTCAACTAAAACAACATATCCCAACAGACTAAATGTAAAAAAAGATGTGGGAATCTAGCTGTCACTATTAATTTAAACATAAAGAGATGTGCAAACATGTACAATTAGCCTCTTCTCACTATTGTTTCAGAAAATGTAGCTACAGATCACATTATTTATGTTAATGTCACTATTATTTTTATTCAGTGGATAAACACTCTTTAAAATTTTTCAGTTTTAGCCTTATAAGACAGGTTGATGTGCTTCTAAAAGTCCACTCTATGGACCAGTTCCACGCTGCACACATGGGGTCACCATGTGCCCAGACTGACTTGATGGCAATAATCAAGAATTGACACTGTCCAGTATTACTGGCATACCAGATACACAGGCACCTTACACTATCATAGCTCACTGAGTCCTGGCAACCCTATGAGGTGTGCAATAGTATCCCAATCACCAGTGAATCTGCAGAGTTAATGACTTTGCTCAAGGCAGCACAGCAAGTAGGCGGCTAAGCCAGCACTGGAAACCAGATGTGCTTAACTCCAAAGCCTGTTTTAAATGCTACACTGGACTGAGTCCCTGTAGGTATTAACTTGTGACAGCTTTTCATAAGTAAGTGTTAAGCAGAATTGCATGACTTACTTTATATATCTCTTCATATGTTTCTTCATCAATTTCTATAGTAGTCACAGTTTCTTCCACATCTCCCAATATCATATTTAAATGTTGATCATAAGCCTGAAGCAGGAGGGTGGAGGACCAAGAAATTTAATAATTACAAAAAAATGTACAAGGCTTACATTACATAAATGGTTCAATTACAAATAACACACACCTAATATTTTTATCACTAACTTTATCATGCAAATAAAAATCACCCTAACTGTATCAATACATAGTTTCTTTCCAAATCGTTTACAATGATAACTTAATCAATCTGACAAAATTACAACACTGTTTATATGATGAAAAATGAATATACTCAAAATAAATCCAAATTGTTTTTTAAATATCCATCCTTGTTGATCCTTGTTAATCACATACATCACTTATGATATTCAGTCATGTTTTAACTAAGAGGTGAACCTCCTGGGACTTCAAATGGAATCCACTTACTATTAACTGTTGACTGGTTTACCAGCTCACATCAAAATAAAAGTAGGAAATCAGTCACGTGGGGAACTGCTAGAGATGGCACTCTAGTAAGTTTTAAAATGTATAGTTGAGTTTCAGAAACACAAGAAAGGCTAAAAAAAGGGTTTGGGGGCCATATGGTATAGAGACAATCAGCTCTACAGAGAAACTGAACTCTGGGAATTAGGAGGAACACCTCTGTCCTGAGGTATCTACATGCCACCAGCCCATGTGATTAAGCTCAACTCCACTTTTCTCCCCAGACTGCCACTACTCCATCTCCTGGGGCTCTTCTTTGCTGAAGGTGAACTGTAGAGTAAGACCACTGTATCCTAAGACTTGCTTCCTCCCCAAGCACGTATCACTTAACAGCATTTATCTTTAGAAGGCTTTACGGAAGGTGGACCTAACGGAAGTTAGGTCCATGTTCTGGCTCCCCCTTTACTATGAGCTTAGGTCTAGAGTCTGCCTCCCCTTAGTAATTACTGACTTAAAGCAAGTCACCTACAGCAAGTAACATCACCTTTCTGATCCCGACCTCAATTACAAGACAGGGATAATCAGTACCTACCCTAACACAGTTGCTGTAAACAGGAGCGATCATACATAATACATTTAGCACAATAGTACCTGGCATATATTTAAATGCTCAAAAAATACTAGCAATTTTTAATCAGTATGGGATGGAGTGGTGGTAGCGCAAACAACATTCAGCAAAGTAACAAGTCATCAAGAAGGGACAACCTTTCAGTTTACTCTCTGTATGAATAAAAGGGACTACTTTAAGGGACCAATCCTATAGAAACACTTGCAGGTATGAAGAAATATGTATAAAAATGCTCACTGCAGTACCATCTATAATAGCAAGAAATGCAAACAACTTAAATATCATTACAAACATACCAAATCTTATGTAGTTATTAAAAGGAATAACGGTGATTTATATGCATTCATCATCAATGATTTCCAAGAAAGAGTAAGTAAAAAAGAAAGGTGCTGACAAATAAGAATAGCAGGATCACACTTTTTTTTTAAAGATTATGCTGTCAGGTGCCATTCAGTCCATTTCAACTCATGCAACCTGTATGACAGAGTAGAACTGTTCCACATAGTTTTCTACGCTGCAAGAATGATCACCAGGTCTTCGTCCTACGGAGGAGACAGGTGTGTTCAAACTACCAACTTTCTGATTAGCAGCCAAGTGCTTAACCATTTCACCACCAAAACTCCTAAATGCCAAAACTAACCATAAAAAGAGCAAGAACCCAAACCTGTTGCAGTCAAGCTGATTCTGATTCACAGCAACTCTATAGGACAGAGGAGAACTACCCCTAAAGGGTTTCCAATGAGCAGCTACCAGGTTTGGACTGCTGATCTTTTGGTTAGTAGCTGTAGTGCTTAACCACTATGCCATCAAGGCTCCACAGAGCTCCCAAAAGGTGGTGTATACAGTGCAAATATACATACAGATACATAGGTATTTATATGTATCTGAAGGAAAGATCTGAAAGAATAGACTCAATTTTTAAAAATGGTCAACAACAGAAAAAATGGATTTCCCTTTTACTCTATATATGTTTCTTCCGTAAGCCATTTACATTTATTTCATCATATATAGAGTAGTAAGCCACTTTTTACTTAGCTTTTAAAATATTTGACTGTGTTTTCGATGCTTAATTTTTTATGACCAAGCACATATCTGTGTGTATGTAACTTTTAAGAAATTTTAAATAAAAATGGAGGATAAATAATCATTATTCATAAATAAGCAGAAGAGAAAAACCAAAGGGAATAAAAATGTTCTAAAATAAGCACAGATTTGTTACAAGATAAAAATGTTAAAAACATGAATAAAATAGCTGTGTTTGGCTTATAGAAATTTGGGTATATTTCTAGCTCCCTGTTTCATATTTCAAAAAATTTTTCCATATTGGATAATTTTTATGTTTCAAGAGGGTGGTCCCAAGGAAGTATTTTGTTTTCAGTGTAATTTAATAAATTTACTTACATGTAACCTTCCTCGAAGCTCTCGGTCGTTTCGCATTTTCACATAGATGCGCTCATCCAGGCTGAGCCTGATGAGATCCAGGGGCTCCTCTACGGTGTTGGTGGTTTGTTGCTGACGAAAGAAACAGGTTTAGTCATACGGTGCTGGAGACAGGGCAGTGTTAGCATCATCTGACTCTGGACAAGTTACTCACCCTCTCCATGTTTTCGTTTCCTAACATGAAATGGAGATCATAACAGTACCTACCTCACATTTTTGTGAAGATCAAATGACATACAGGTAGTTTCTCACTCACAATGGACTTCAGTTAAAATGAGCAGTACTTACAACTGCCATTTGGGGGTACATCTTATTATTAGTAACATGTATTACATATAATGTTACAGAGTGTAATTCACTGATGTCACCATTCTTAGATGTTCACTGTCATGATTTACTATTCAAAACACTGCCATACTGCAGACTATGGCCTGGTCAACAATGTCATCTCTTTTGGTGTCAGTATAAAGAGTTATAAAGGACACAAAAGTGGGCAATCAACTCTAATGACACATGGCAAGTGAACTGTGCAATCATTACAACTCTGACTTCACTGTTCTGACACTATCTCTGACTTCAATGTAACATTCTTCACCGTATCTGAGACATTGCCCTTTCTTGGGAAGAACTTATTGGAAAATGCATCCAGGGATTTGGAAAAAATTGCTGGGTTACACGAACACACTCCAAGCATCTGATTGGGATGATGTGATGGAAGAGATTGGTGGGAAAATCATCCCAATGGCAAGAAGTGTGAGTTTAGAACTTGGTATCTCTGATGTGGAACAGCTCATAGATTACAAATAAAAGAACTAACAGATCAAGACTTAATGGATTTTGAAAAGGTAAGAAATGCTGAAGAAAGAATGAGGAAGAGAAAGAAGAGTAGTTGTCAGACATTTTACAAGGAAAAGATCTTTTTTTTTTTGTAAACTAAATCAAGGGCTTCAGTTGCTTGAAAACATGGTCTCCAATGCTGATCACCTTGCTGAAGTCAACAGGCACATTTGGGAAATAGTAAAATGTTACTGCAAAATACATGTTAAAAAAAAAAAAGACCCATATACATAACTCTAACCAGTCAGACCACTGAGGAGATGACAGTCTGAGAGAGGCACATAAACAGTAAATTATACTTTAAGACTATACACATGACAGAGCCCTAGTGCTACCACCACCACAGTCTGGGAAGCTCTGTTTTTCGTGTTGTACACCTTCCTCCTCACTCATCAACAGTGTCAGGTTCCAAAGACCAGGTTGTTAGAGGAAAATAGAGGATGACCACATAGGATCACAAAATGGAGGATGGTTATATCACTGCATGTCTGTCAAATTACATCATTACATAACTGCCAGGCCACTGAGAATCACAGCCCAGCCAAGCTGACACGTAGACTTAATCATCACAGCCAGCATTAATCTCATCTTGCACCCTGACGTATACTACTACCAGATGTACATCCTCAGTGAACAAAACAGTTGGATAAAGTTTTTACTACTGTCTTAAATACAAAATGTCAAATGACAAGACCAGGAGTAGGTTTAGTCTTAACTGTTGCCTATTCAAAGAAGTCTCCTCTGATCACTCAATTTGCTCACTCAGTAAGTATTTGAATATTTCCACCACAATTCTAAACTCCAAGCAGAGAACAGTGAACAAAACCAAAGCTCTGCCCTCATGGAACTTTTATTTTCTTGGGCAGGGGGCAGATGTTAAACAAAGAAGCACATATTTAATATAAAAAAATATGCTGTGAAGGGAAAAAAGGCAAGGTAAGCAGATGGTGGGGAGTGAGCAGGAGGGGTATTTTTTGTAGGTGGCTAGGCAAGGTCTCTTTGATAAGGTGAAAAATCTGAACAAAAAGCTGAAGAAGTTGTGGCTTGATCTGCAAAGATATATGAGGAATAGCATTTTGGTAAAAGTGGAGAGCAGGTAAAAAAGCCTGTAGCAGCAATGACATCTGTTATTCTGCGTCTCAGTTCTTTGTTTGCTTCATATCACATCATACTTCCTATGTCTCGTGGAAATCCTGGTGGTGAAGTGGTTAAGTGATACAGCTGCTAACCAACTGGTCAGCAGTTCAAACTCACCAGGCACTCCCTGGAAACTAAGGGATAGTTCTACTCTGCCCTATAGGGTCGCTATGAGTCGGAATCGACATGACCGCAACGGTAATGGGTTTTACGTGTCATATTTGTCATATTTAAGCTCACTTTTTCATTACCAATCCTGCAATAACTGTAAGCTCCAATTTGAGGCAAAGGTCACATATGTCAACAGCGGTGTCCCTGGTGTCTACAACAGTGTATTTGTTGAACGAGGAAATCATTGTTACGCTTAGTAGCAATGATAACTCCTGAACTTCATTACCACGGCTCTGTCAGAATTCTGACAGCTCTCAGAGGTGGGCAGAGGTAATTATTTCCATGCTACAAATAAAGGCGTGATTCAGAGAAGGAAAAGACGACAGTGAGGAATAACTAGTGGTCACGCGGTCTTCAAACAGGGAAAATATCTATGGGTCTAAGGAACACCTCAGAGGGTGCGTTTACCATGGGGATGGGGCAGATTTGGCTGTTGAGTCTTGGAAAGAGACGGCACGATAGGCCAACGTCCCGAAACCTTGGAGGAAGCAGCACAGTTACAAGAAGCCTAACAAGGTCAGCGATGAAGTAGGTGGCCGCTCTGTAGCGAGCGCTTTAGAACACACTCACCTGGTCTACGTCGTCCGCCATGTTTCAAACCCTGCGCCCTTTCCCTCCTCTCGCGAGAATACGTTTGCATCTGGCTTCCGTCGACGTGAGGGTACAAGGCAACGGAAGTAAGAAATCTGTCTTCCGTCTCCCGTCTGCCGGCTTTTGAAGTCAGCCTTTCGGGACCCGGGCGGGGCGTGTCCAAGCCGGGGAGGTGTGGCTATCCCCGCTCCGCCCAGGGACGGAGCTCATGCCCGGGCAGCTTTCTGCCGGCCGGATGCGTCACTTGTGGGACGACTCTCACCCGGAGGTATGGGTCGGAGAGCTGCTGTCCGTGGGAAGCCAAAGAAACGCGTACCACGCCGACAGAAGGCTAAAGAGCAGAGCCCGGCCCGGCGTGAGGAGGAGGAGGCAGGTGAGGGCCAGGCCCTGTCGGGCTGCAGTGTGAGATGTTGAAGGAGGGCGGGGTGCAGGCCCAGGGGCGCGTGAGACGGCCTTACCATCGGCTAGGGAAACACAGGCGGAGCGCCGTCGGCCGTTATGTAACTGATCCGGCCCTCCCCAACGCTCTGCGCCTTTGTCCTCCACACCAGGAGTGTCATGTGCCCCTAGCCGTCCCCTGGAGTCCTACCTGAGCTCGAGCTCCCTTGCATAATCTCCTTCCAGATCCCAGTTACCTAAATTTTAGGAGAACATCCAGTCTCCTTGCAAATGCTCAAGGCAGAATAGGGAACAGACATTGCAGTTAGTTTGCATGTCCCCAGAAGACCAGAACCTGAAATACTGTAGTGTGCTGCTTCTCAGAGTAGTGTCCTCCAACACAGTCTCACTCTAGAGTTCTAGAGCCCGACTCTTGACTCAGTTTCTCTACGGAGCTATTGAATAAATGACTTGACGTCTAAGGTTTATCACGGGCGAAGCAAAGCTCTACAATTTGGCCTTTAAACTTGTTTTTTCAGTTCTATGTGTCTCAATGAATGATTCCCCTCTTGTTAAACCAAAATCCTCCTTTCCTGCTTTTTCAGTAGTTGCACACGTCCAACCCATCAGTAAGTTTGTCAGCTCTACCTCGGATGTATCTCAGATGTAACCACTTCTTAATACTGGCTGCCACATCCGTTGTGTAAACCACCATCACTTTCAGTTAAATGACTGCACTTGTCTCTCTCCAGAGTTCCCTCTTTGCCTCATTCCTCTGCAGTAAGTTCTCCACTCAGCAGAATCAGATAGTGCTACTTCAAACTTCATGGCTTCACACTGCTCTTAGGATAAAGTCCAAACAAGATCCTAAATGATTTGACTGCTGTTACCTCTCCTGTTTTCTCCTACCGCTGTTTGTCTGTTCCTCCAAGTTGCCAAATTATGTCTCACTTTGAGCCTTGACTCTTAATATTCCTTACTGCCTAGAATGTTCTCCTCTGGCTCTTGCCGTGGCTGATTTTATCCATTTCTTCAAGTCTCAGCTCAGAGCTTTCTTTCTAAGGTGGACTTTTCAGGCACCCTATCATAGCACCCCAATTATTGCCCTCATAAGTTTGTTATCATATGTAATGCCTTTGTCATTTTATTTGCTTCCTTGCCTATCTCACATAAAACCTTGTCACTTTTTGCACAATCCCATTATGTCTTTTTTTCATCTTCACGTAGTAGGAAGTGCTCACTTACCAAATGAATGCTGTAGAAGGGGTTTGGGGTTCCAGAAATAACTGAGTAAAAGATTTGTTTAGGCTGGCTAGGTAACTAGCAAGAGTTCCTATGATACTAGATTCAGTGATTGTGAACATAAGTTCATCATCCATTAGGAAGTAGTCAAATGTACTAATTCCTAAACTTAGAAAGTGATTTATCTTACATTTAAATGTTATGATTTCCATGGTATTCATTCATTTACTTGTCTATTTATTCAGATGATGTTTTTCTGAATAGCTACTACGTGTTGTACAAGAGCTAGGGGAAATGGAAGTAGAGATTTCTTGGGGAATTTAGAGTATACAAGTGTTGGTGTGATATTTGCACATAAAATATCCAGGGCAAGGTACATTAAATATCATGGGAGGCGGTACAGAAGCTTTTGTGGCTGCCACAGGAATAATCAAATTTGACTGGACAGATTATGAATTGCTCTCTGAATGAGTTATGTTTGATCGTTGACTTTAAGGATGGACAGTGTCACCAAGTGGCCCGGAAAGCCAGTAGATATTACAGTCTGAGGGAATATATCCTGGGTTGTTACAACTAAAAAAGGTTTTCATAGGATGGAAATGCCTCCTTCTTAGGTAACATTTATCCCAGTTCAGCATTTCCTCTGGAACCCAGCTTGATGTAGCTCTAACATTTAGTGGTTACGTGCATTTATGTAAATTATTTTGGACAACTAATTTAATCTTCCTGAAGCTACTCTGTGAAACAATAATTACCTTGCAGGATGGTTGTGAATGTTCATGATAACATACAAAGCTTCTGGCGTGGCACCTGATCCCTAGTTATGTAATCAGTTGGTCTAGCTAACATCGTTCAGCCTAAACATGGGTGCCTTATTCTGAGTTCTGTAGAGGAGCAAAGCCAGTGAAGCATACGTAAGTATATATAGAGAGAAATGTTACTTCAAGGAAGTCGCTCACATGGTTGTGGGGGCTGGCAAGACCCACATCCGTGGTTCAGACAACAGGCTGAAGACCTCTTCTGGTTCATGTGTTTGCAAGGGCTGGTGAACCCAAAATCTGCTGGTTAGGCAGCAGGCCAAAGACTTCTGCAGGCTTGAGTTCCAAGTATTTGGGGTCAGGTGATAAGAGCAGTCCAACATTGAGAAAGAAAATGAGTTTGCTAGAACATCCATTTATGTGCTAGAGGCAAGCCACACCTCCAAGGAAGCTGCCCCTTCAACTGATAGACTGCTCACAGCAAATCATGAAATAGAAGGTGATTACATAATGTCTGCGAAACTGCTGAGAATCATAGCCTAGCCAAGTTGACACATAATATTAACCTTCACAGTAGATGAGGATACCCCAAGCTTCACTCAGCTCTGTCAAGCAGCAGTATTAGCTGAAGTTCCCAAGGCAACTTTCAGGGCCTGAAGAGTTACGGTCTTTGCTGTGGTTAGGTGCAGGAGCACAGATGTAGCAATTGTGGTTTGGGTGGCAGGTGACACTGCTGATGACTCTTCAGTGTAGAAATTCTTACAGAACTCTGGGTTTTAACAGCAAACGTGCATGCAGATGAAGTTGACACTTAGTTGCTTGTAGCAGTCAGGAACTAGGATGTGGTAAGCAAACGTACAATAAATATAATAATCATCAATGGCTCAGAGACAACAGTGTCAGATCACAGAAAGAATCTGGTCTAGATGACCCTACCAAACAAGCAAAATAAAGAACCAGGAAACTGTCCAGAGGAAGAGGAGGTCTTAGAATTACCAGAGTTAGAATTCAAAAGATTAATATACAGATCTCTTGAAGATATCAGGAAGGAGATCAGGCAAAACTCAGACCAAGCCAAGGAACCCAAGACAAAGCAGTAAAGGAATTCAGGAAAGCAATGTAAGAAAAGAATGACAAATTTAACAGACTGCTAGAAACCATAGGGAGACAGCAAATAGAAATACAGAAGATTAACCATAAAATTTCAGAATTAGACAACTGAATAGAAGGTCCTTGGAGCAAAATGGAGGTTACGAAAGCCACAAGTAGTGAGATTGATGATAAAGCCTTTTATACCAGCTTATTTGAGGAAAAATAAGATAAAACAGTTTTAAAAAGTAAAGAAACTTTAAGAATTATGTGAAATATTGTCAAGAGGAAAGACCTGCAAGTGATTGGAGTACAAGAACAGGAGAGGGTAACAAAAACACACAGACAATTGTTGAAGATTTGCTGGTAAAAAACTTACCTGATATGAAAGACAAGAAGATATCTGTCTAGGAAGCTCATGGAATCCCACACAGGGCAGATCCCAAAAGAAAGTCACCAAGATAAAGCATAATCAAACTTGCCAAAACCAGAGATAAAGAATTTTAAGAGTAGCTGGGGATAAACAAAAAGTCGGCTATAAAGGAGAGTCATTAAGACTAAGCTGTGACTACTGAGCAGAAACTATGCAAGCAAGAAGCAATGGGATGACATCTGTAAAGCCTTGAAGGGAAAAATAAAAGCCAGTCAAACAGTGTATTATCCAGCAAAACTGTCTCTCAAATATGATGGCAAAATTAAGGCATTTCCAGGTAAATAAAAGTAAAGGAAATTTGTAAAAACCAAACCAGAGTTACAAGAAATACTAAAGGGAGTGCTTTGGCTAGAGAACCAACAATATCAGATGACAAACCAAACTTAGAGTATAGAACAGAATATCTGCATAACAACCCAGATGGGAAGTCACAAAAATAAGTCAAAACTAAGACCAGGGAAACAGGTGTCTGTGATATGTAAATGATGACAATACTGAAACAAAAAAAGGGACTAAATAGTGCAGTCAGGACTTTCACATGAAGACAAGTTTAATGAGCTATTAAGAAATAAAAGATTGGTTTAAATTGGTAGATTTTAATGTAACCACAAAGGAAACTAGCAAATCGACCCATCAGAATGAAAAAGAAGAAAAACAAAAACTCAGCAAATACAAAATCAACAGTAATGAAACTGTGTGAAGAAAAATGACTCAGCATAGAAAATTCAATGGAACAAAGACTTCAACACCACAAGACAATCAAAATGACAGGAGGAAACTCATCTATCAATAATTATGCTGAATATAAATGGACTGAATGCACCAATTAATAGACATGACAGAATGGATTTAAACAATGATCCAACTATATGCTGCTTACAAGAGACACCTTAAATGAAAACTCGAAGGATGGAAAATACATCAAGGAAACAGTAACCAAAAAAGAGCTTGAGTGGCAATATTAATCTCTGACAAAATAGACTATAAAGCAAAATCCACTACAAAGAATAAGGGAAGACACCAGGTGTAATTAAGGTGCCAGTATACCATGAGGACACAGCTATAATGAAAGTGTACACACCCAACAATAAGGCTTCAAAATACATAAAACTAACAGCATTGGAAAGAGAAACACCTTCACAACAATAGTGGGAGACTTTGACTTGCCACTGTTGTTGAGGGATAGAATATCCAGAAAGAAACCCAATAAAGACACATCTAAATGCCATAGCCAACCGACTTGACCTCATAGACATGTACAGAGCACTCCACCCAACATCAGCTAAATGTACTTTCTTTTCCAGTGCACATGGAACATTCTTCAGAATAGATTACATATTAGGCCACAAAGTAAGCCTTAACATAATCCAGAATGTTAAAATGTTACAAAGCATCATTTCTGACCATAAAAGTAGAAATCAGTAACAGAAAAAGCAAGGGGCAAAAAAAAAACCCCATGAGAACTGAACAATATTTTGTTCAAAACTTGATGGGTTATAGAAGAAATTAAGGATGGATAATTAGAATACAGGATAAACATATATGTGCTATACACGATACAGTACTACAAAACAATAAAGAACAATGATGAATCCATGAAATGTCTTGCAACATGGATGAATCTGGAGGCCAGTAATGCTGAGTGAAATTAGTCACAAAAAAGACAAACACTGTATGAGAGCACTATTGTAAGATCTAAAGAAAAGGTTTAAACACAGAAGAAAATATTCTTTGATGGTTTTGAGGGTGGGGAGGAAGAGAGAGGGAAATTAATTAACTAGATAGAAGACAAGAATCATCTTAGGTGACAGCAAGGACAACACACAGTTCAAGGGAAGTCAGCACAGCTGGACCAAAGCAAAAGCTAACAAGTTTTCCAATACAACTAAACACTGAGGGACAGAGTAGCGGGGTTAGGGACCTGGGGACCATGGTTTCAGAGGACATCTAGGTCAATTGGCATACCAAAGGTTATTAAGAAGATGTTCTGCATCCTACTTTGGTGAGTGGCATCTGGGATCATAAAAGGTTGTAAGTAACCATCTAAGATGCGTCAGTTGGTCCCCATCTACTTGGTAATAAAGGAGAATAAAGAACATGAAAGACAAAAGGAAAATATTAGCCTGAGAGACAAAAGGTCCGCATCAACCAAAGTCTCCATCAGCTTCACACCAGAAGAGCCAGATGGGGCCAGACTACCACCAGTGACTACCCTGACTGGAAACACAAGAGTCCTTGATGGAGCAGAAGAGTGTGGTGCAGAATTAAAATTTACATAAAAAGACCAGATTTAATTGTCTGACAGACTGGAGGAACCCCCAAAACATTGGCCCCCAGACACTGTATTAACCCAGAACTGAAACCATTTGTGAGACCCACTCTTCAGACGAAGATTAGACTGGACTATAAGATGTAAAATGATACTCATGAAGAGCATACTTCTTAGTTCAGTCAAATGCAGGAAACCACATGGGCAACTCCTTTCCCAAGGAAGGATGGGAGGGCAGGAAGGGGCAGGGACTAGTTGAATGGACATAAGAAACCTTGGGTTTGTGCTGGGAGTGTGCTGTCACGCTATAGGGATTGCAGCCAATGTCACATAACAGCATGTGTATAAATTTTTATATGAGAAATTTTAACTGGAGCTATAAGCTTTCACCTAAAGCATAATAAAAATAAATTGTATGTAATAAACAGTGTACTTTTAGATAGCCTGGTTTAACTAAATCAAATGCTTGTTCACTTTTTAAAATTTTTAAAATTCGTGGTGGTGTAAATATACACAACAAAACATACCCTGGTTCAACAGTTTCTGCATGTACAATTCAGTGACTGATTACATTCTTCAGTTACGCAGTCATCCTCACCCTCTCTTTCTGAGTTATTTCTCCCCCAAACTCACTGCTCAAAGTTTCTTGTCTGATCTTTCAAGTTGCTGTTGTCAGCTGGATCCTGTATAGATAAATACTGAAATAACGTGATGTTCAAAGCAGACATTCTTTACTAATTTGGCTAAATTATTATTTGGTGTTAAGAATACTGCAGGTTTAAGGTTAAAGATTGTATCAAGTCAGTAGTTTTGTGGTTTTTTTTTTTTACTTGACCAAAATGTAACTATAATTATTTTAAGAAAATAAGAATATTTTTTAATTATTATAGAAACTGTAAATTTTTGAAGTGATTGGTTAATAGCTTTATGTGCTTTGAACAGAGTATGGTTTTGAAAAATGGCAGAAACATGGCTTAGTAGAAAGAAGGTTGTGGTAAAACTTCAGCATGTTGATGAACTTGAAACACTTCACTCAGTGGGAGTGGATAATCTCTGAAAACAGTCATCTTGTTATGTAGTACGTAAGCCAGGCGTTAGTAGATTCATGTTTTTCCGGTGTTAGAGATTAGCGGAAGTTTGAGATTTGGGAGTTAGATTTTATTTGAGTCACGGGAGTTCAGATGACTAGAATAAAATACTGATCAAAGTATGTGGTTTTTATTGTTAACATAGACCAGACCAAAACAAGGAAGATGACTGAGAGCTGGGGTGTTGACCAGATGTGGAGTGGGGAGCTCGTGACGGAGATGCAGTTTGGAGAGAGATTACGGAAGATAGCTTTTTATAACCCTGACCATTAAACCAGACTGCCTCCATCTTTCTCTTTGTCCCTCACCTCATGCTCCATTTGTCACCCAGAGGTCCCTGAAGATGAGAAACCCCCAAAGAAGACTCGTCTTTCCAAAGTTTCACAAGGAAAGAAGAGAAGAGGCTGCAATGACCCTGGGGGCCCAGCTGATGGTGGCCCAGCAAAGAAGAAAGTGGCCAAGGTGACTGCTAAATCCAGACACCCCAAGGTTGTAAAGGAGGAAGCCCTCAGTGATGGGGAAGATTTCAGGTGAGACAGCTAAAAAACTGTGGTCAGGTCTTCTTAGTTCCCATCAGAGATGTAGGCAATGAAGTTTGCACTCTGTGCTTGTCCCTAGGCTTGGTGGAAAACATCAAGTCTTTAAATCTAGAGAAAAAGCTCAGCCCAATAAACGCTAAAGAGAATATTAGTGATTCTATGATTTACCTCGTAAACTTTGCACATGAGGACAGTAAAAATCTGGAGAAAGTGATTTATTTATGGTTGCACAGCTAGACAGTGGCAAAACTAGGTTAGAACCCAAGTCTTCTGACTCCTGGTCCAGTGCTGTTTCTACTGTAGAAAGATACTAGATGCCCATGAAATGCCTGCTATTCCGCCTTTATCTTGTGTACTCTTCTTCATCTCATGCACTCTGTTCCTGCCCAACTGGACTTAAAATCCACTCAGTGCATTCTCATGCTTTGCTACCCCTAAGATGTGCTTATATTCCTTCTACCTGGGATGTTTTCTCCCACCTCGAAGGTGCAAGTTAGAAGCTGTCTATTCTACAAAGTCTTCATTGATTGTTTCCTCTTTCCTCGTCTGATTTCCAGCAGCATCCTTTAAGGGCGCAGCATGCTATGTCTACCTTATATCACCCTTATTTGTATACATAGTATCCCAGCATGCTACACAGTAAGTCCTCAGAGGGCTGGAACCATACCTGGCTTGTTTTTTCTGGACCTTGTGGCATCTAGGACAGGGTATTTTGTTTTGCAGAAACGAAGTCAGTATTACAGTGAACAGATATCTATTATCATATCATATTATCTGTAGTGAACTGTGATAAGCTGACTAAGCACTTGGTTGGAGCCCTATGACACAGTGGTTGAGAGCTATAGCTGCTAACCCAAAAGGTTGGCACTGTGAAATCGCAAGCTGTTCTTTGGAGACTGTATGGGACAGTTCTACTCTGCCTTATAAGGTTGCAGTGAGTTGGAATCGACTCGATAGCAGTGGGTTTGGTTTTTGTTTGAGGAAGCAGTTGATAACCTGCTTTCTTCCTTGTTCACATCTTAACATCTGGCAGCCTCGCCAGTCATGGCGTAGGAACATAGCCCAGTAGGGGGCAGCAGTAGAAGGTAGCACAGGAAAACATATCAGTTTACCACTGTGCTCCACCTCTCCTGCTTTGCTCTGCACTTTTTCCAAGACAGTGCAGTGCAATAGTGTCTCGTATATATGGCCTTCCTGGCGTCCAGTTTATAGTTCTACCAAAAATAGTTGGGACACAGCCCACCCTGAGATTGGTCTATTTCACATATCTTGCGGGAATCGTACAGTTTACCGTCCAAATAATGTACATAAAAGTCTTATGGGTCTTAGTTGATTGGTTGGTTGCATGGTCTTGGCAGAAGGAGCAGACTTACAAAAAGACCAGTTCCACAAAGGTTGAGGAAGATAGCACTACCTGCAAGAACAACTTTAGAGTCTTCTGCATCATGTGACCCAGGCTCCCTGTACAGACAACTTCCTAGATCCAGGAGATAGGGTGCAGTCACACTGATGATGACCTGAGATGGGACAGCAGAATTTCAGTACAAGTAGCAGGGACCAGACCAGTGCAGGATGGTCAAAGTGGGCTTCCTGACCCACAGAGCCAGGTGGCTGCAGTGGGTTTGCCGACCCACAGAGTGAGAGAAAACTGAGTGTCTTCAGGCAGATGGCTGGCTGGCAGAGTAGGGTGCCTCTAGGCACTTGGCAGTGGATCCAGAAGGTTAAAGAGGGTATCACTACCCGCAAGAAGAACCTGTGGGCCCAGCGCCCCTGAGCTGACTGCTTTCCAGTTGCCTCCACTCACTAGTTGGATTCTCTCTTCAGAACCAGGATGCTGCCAAGGAAAGCTCTGGGTCCACCTTCCCCTCTCAGTTGAGAGTTGACTGTGGTCAAACCCCAAAGCGTATGTGTATTTCTGCTGTTTCTTCTGAGGAGAAATGTGGTATTAAAGGAAAGCAGTAGACTAAAAAAGAGAATATAAGTATTGTAAGAATTGAAGACTGAGGATTGATAATCTGAAATGTTCATATTATAACTTAGATAATAGTCTCACACCAAAAGCAAATATCAGAGCTTACAAAAGCTGAAAGTAACTTAATGCTGTAAACACGTTTTATATATGAAGTTTCAGGAATAACATTTTTTAGTATACATATTAGCCACCATTTAGTCTTGAGCTAATATTTAACTAGTTATTTACCTATGTAATAATGCCTAGCTAGTTATCCAGGTTTCTGTTATTTATGACATACCTGCGTTTAGTTACATCCTCACTTTACTTAGACTGGTGAACTTCTGTATCCTTACATCATATTTATCAAAGGTAGGGGAAAAAATCCTTCTGAGTTGGCTCACAGTGGGGTCGGCAAACATGAATTCTCTTTTTTCCGGCCTCTAACTACACATAAATATGCACACATCACAACGTTTACTTTTGGGATTCATATTGTTAAGAATTTTTTCTGACGTTTTCCTTACCGTTTCCAAGCACAGCTGTTTCCTTCAGTCGTCTCTGCGTTTAGGTTAGCAGAGTGCTTTCTGTTTTGACAGCACACCTAGTGTTACAGTGGTGCTCACAGCACGTATCACTGAGAACCTGGGACCCATGCTCGTGGAGGAAATGAGGCTCAGACCTCACACACCAGCTTTGAAACATTGCAGCAGATTTAGAGTAACACAGAAGGAAGAGTCTGTTAAGTTCCGTTCAGCTTAAATGTAACCCAGATTATCAGACCCTTTTTCGTCTTTCTCCTTGTGATCTTTCCATAGGAACCTCCCAAGTGCCCACAAGAAGGCACAACATCCAAAGAGAGAGGCTGCTGTAGACAAAGATAGCAGTGAAGAGGGGGATGAAAGTGAAGATGATTGGGAAGAGGTAGAAGGTAAAACATCTTTCTTCACTTTCACAGCTGATTCTGTTATTTTGTTTGATTCTGTTTGGAATCTTAGCAGTTAGTGTAGTTTTATTTTTATTTTTTAAACCAACAAGACCAAAGTTAAGGTTGTAATAGGGACTAATTTTAGAAAAATTCGTGACCAGGTTAGCAAAGATTGTATGCTCTGTTCCCCTGGTTACTATCAGTGGAGTAGATCTAGAGAGAGAGAAAGCATAAGGTAGCAGTGTGAGGTTTGGAAGCTGGTCCGACCTGGGTTCAGAACCCAGCTGTGTGACCTTCAGCGAGTAACTTACCCTCTCTGAGCTAAAGTTTTTTTACTATTAACGTTCACTACATATTGAATGCTTGCTATATGCTATACATTACTATAAAAAAACACCCTTTATAACTTTTTTCTTTTTTTTTAACAGTCCAGTCAAGGTGTAAACCTTGTATTTGGTAGTTTTGTCTGTTTTAATTTAGAGCAGTATTCCTACCTACCCACTCACTTTTTTTTTTTTTATTTTCATGACACTGCCTATTTTGGAGAGTACTAATCGCATTTTATAGAATGTCTCATGTTCTGGTTTTGTCTGATTGTTTTGTCATGTTACTGTTAAACTTTTTTCAGTAACCTCCATATCGTTTATAAACTATAGATTAAGTCCAAAAAATTGATTGGATTTAGAGTAAACATTTTTTGGCAAGAATGCTTAGTGATGCTTTGTACTTAATATCGCTGTAGTGTACTTAATATTGTGCTGTAATTAAGTGCTATGTCTGCTAACCAAAAGGTCGGCAGTTTGAATCCATCAGGCTATCCTTGGAAACTGTGGGGCAGTTCTACTCTGTCCTGTGGAGTCCCTATGAGTTGAACTCAACTAATCAACTTGATGGCAGATTTTGTTTTTCTTTTTTTAAAATGTCAGTTTGCGAGTCTTGGTGATACAGTGGTTAAAGAGCTCAGCTGTTAATTGCACGGTCAGTGGTTCATGTCTACCAGCTGCTCCACAGGAAAAAGTTGTAGCTGTCTGCTTCTGTAAAGATTGATGGTCTTGGAAACCCTGTGGGGCAGTTCTGCTCTGTCCTGTAGGGTTGCTGTGAGTTGAAACCAACTCGAAAGCAATGAATTTTATTTCATTTAATTCACAAAACAACAAACAAAAGTAGTCTTTGATGAATCTAAGCCGTAGAGATACTGAGTAGAGTTAGGTACAGACTTCTGTTATCAAGGAGCTGGTGCTCATGTGTGTTTTAATGGACACTTATAATCTTCCCTAAAAAAAAAAAAAAAGACCAAATGAGAAAACTCTCATAGTCTATGTATTACTGTAATAACCATCAGGGTTTGCTTTGTGTAGAGTCATGATTTAATACCAAAATAATAATAAACTATTGGCACTGAGTCAATTCTGACTCATGGCTACCCTACAGGAAGGAGTAGAACTTCCTCATAGGGTTTCCAAGAAGCAGCTGGTGGATTCGAACTGTCAGTCTTTTGTTTAATAGCCAAACTGTTTACCACTGCACCACTGGTGCTCCAGGGTCATGATTTAGGTGTCTGTTCTTCACCCTGACTTGTCAACATGTAATTGGCAGAGAATGAATCTTCAGTTTCTTTATCAGCCACACTACTGACAAACATTAGTGACAATGAAGTAAGTTGCCTGAGCTGTGAACTTCATTGGCAAATGCACTTCTAAAGAAGCTCCGGGCCTGCACATGTCACAGTGGCAACAAGCTCACTTGGTGCCAAAATCTTGTTTCTTTCTGTCCTTCCCTACCAAAATGAACCAGGGCTTCTTGGAAAAGAGAGGCTGCTGGTTCCAGGTCTGGAGAAGGAAAGTACTTGGTGATCCTGGAATATCTCATTGTGTCTAGGAACAGAAATGCTCTCAGAACCTAATGTGGCTATGTCAAAGGACATGGTAGCTAGCCCACAAGGCTCCTGGTAACCAAATGGGGTCCATGCCAAAGATCAAAAAGTATGAGTATGATTATAACTTTAAATTTTTTTTAAGTCTCTTAAGTTCATAATTATATTAGAAATAAATGAATATGATTTTTAAAATAAGCTCTTTTTTATACATGAAAGTCAGATAATAAATGTGTATAAAATAACAGAATCAGAAAATTACCATTTTGCAATCCTTAGTATAATGATTTTTATTTCAGTCAGGATCATTAATGTATGCTAAAGCCAATAAGTAAATTACTGGAGAACAAGATACATAAACTCAGCATACCACTCCAAAATCCAAACCGGTTGCTGTCCGATCAATACCAACTCACAGTGACCATGTGGACAGAGTAGAGCTGTCCCATTGAGTTTCCAAGGAGTGGTTGGTGGGTTTAAACTCCTAAACCTTTGGCTAGTAGCTCAACTCTTAACCACTGTACCACCAGGGTTCCAACATAGCACTCCATGGATGATTAATTGCAAAGGGAAAAATGTACCTTTACAGTAGTATGGTCTGGAGACATCACCTTAATCAAGTAATCAAACAGCATCACTAATAGAGGGGCAACCTGACATTCAAAACCAAATCGAAAACTACTGCTGGTGAGTCAGTTCTGACTCAGTCTAACTCTAAAGGGCAGAGCAAAACTGCCCTATAGGACTTCCAAGACTATAAACCTTTCCAGGAACAGACTGCCACATCTTTCCCACACAGAGTGGCTGGTGGATTCTAACCACTGACCATTTACATAGCAGCCTAACTCTTAACTGGTGGGCTACCAGGGCTCCTCATTTGAGACAAATACATGTAAAACCCTTAGCTGTGCCCTCAATGCATTGTAGGTACCCCAAATGTAGGAGTAGTGGTCTCTGGGCTGGAATCCATTCCTCACTTCCTCCTCCTTAGCAAACCTTCTGTTTTCTTCAGTATAGTAACTATTATTAGAATTACAGTGGTTGATTTTTTTAAAATTATTGTTGATAGAACTTAGTGAACCTGTACCAGGTGATGTGGGAGAAAATGCAGTCTTTTCTAAATCTGTTCTGCCTGCGAATCCCGTGGAGATAGAGATTGAAACCCCGGAACAGGCTAAAACAAGAGAAAGAAGGTAAGATCAGATATTTGCTCCCATGTTCTTGGCACATGAAATCAACAGCAGCTGCTCCTTAATGAAAGCTTTCCAGAAACTCATGGGAGACCAGGAATAAGCATTCAAGGTGGTTGAGAGAGCTCTGGGTTTGCCTGCAGGACGTTGTGGGAAACCTTGTCCTAACTGGCACAGGAGATCGGGAGAGGGAACGCCTATATATTCAACACCTGCTATGTGCCAAGGGCTCTGCACGTTGTCTGCTGTCAACAGTTAATCCGTAGATTAGTATTACAGTGGGAGCCAGAGGCTCAGAGAGGGTAAATAACTTTCCAGGAGTCACTCCATGAGTAAGTGGAGGAGCCAAGGTCTAAGCCCATGTCGCTGTAACTCAGCGTTCATGTTTTTTCCACTCATCACATGGCAGGACTTGAGACAATGCCCTCCCGTGGTAGGGAGCCTCTGTCCTGCTCCAGGAGCCCCAGTACCTCAGCAGCCTCCGGGGTCTTGGGGCTGTGGAGTCCAGTACCTGATGTAATTGGTTAGTGAGTTCCACTGCTCATTAGGCACAGAGGACGAAGATAATAGGATTCACTGAATAAACTTCAGTTTTGTTGAAGGTGCATAGGACACCCAACATGAAAGAAATTATACGCCAGGGGAATATCATGTAAATGAGTGCACGTTAATTTAACAGAAAGGTAGGAAGTGTGCAGGAGGGAATTAGAAGATTAGCCAGACAAGATGTCTTAAAGGGAGGGAGTTCTGAGGCATGATTTGGTGCTTGTTGAGAGGAAGGCAGTCTGGGCAGAAACGGTCTACGCAGAGCTGGGTCTGAGAGGAGGAAGGAGCACAGTGTGTGCAGACAGAGGCTCACTTGTACCTTTGCTTGAGTAGCTCAGCCTTCTGTGGGAAAGCAAGGAGACTGAGTGAGGGCATTGTGAGTAAAAGGACTTGGCTGGTAGAATGGGGTCTGATATCCAGTCTCCAGTCCACTCTCGGATTTTTCAACATGCATTGCAGTGAAAAAGTGAAAATGGAGTTTGAGGCGTATCTTCGGAGGATGATGAAGCGCTTCGCTAAAGAGGTTCATGAGGACACACACAAGGTGAGGGCAAGTGAGCAAGGGCTGGGTGTCTGTCTCTGATGAGGCGGGGTGGCGTGGGGGCAGGCCTGCTGTCAGCCCAAGCTGGCTTCCGCTTCTGGCTGTGCTGCCTACTGTGTGGCCTTGGGCATGTCTTCTGTCCTCTCTGAGTCCTGATTTCCTTCTCCATAAAGTGGGGGTAGTAATAGTGTCTGCCTGGTAGGATGGCAGTGAAGAGTAAGCAAAATATTAAATGTAGCTGGGGCTGAACAATCCGTTCTTTTCTTCTGTCTCCTTTTTTTCACCGTCTAACAGCAGTACTGGTCTCAGCTAAAGTCAGTGTAGCTTTTGACTTCAGATGATACTATTGAACATGTCCTACAGACCTAGCAAGGTGCTCAAACCTGGACACAGACATATCTAGAGATTATTTCCTCCAAATAAAGTGTTCATGACTTCACAGGTGGAACAAGAAAGCCCTCAACACAGAGAGGCTCAGTACTATAAAGGCACACAGCAGTGAAAGAGATGAGTGTGGGTCTGTGTAGCTGAGGGAGGCTCCGTTTAGGAGACAGTACAGGAGCTGGGCCTAGGAGAAGGGATAGCATCACAAGATGGGGAGAGGATGGAAAGCTGGGAAAACTACTCTAGGTGAGTTGTAGGGAGGATGGTGAGATGGCTGGCGTGCCCGGATATGTGGAGGCCATATGTGTTGGAAACCTGTGGGAAAGGAGGACTTTTGATACTCTTCTGATTGATAGTGGGAGCCAGAGAGGACAGGGATGAGATGGGGATATGCAGGGTGGGTGTAAGAGACGTGGTGTCTGAAGCTGCCGTGACATTTAAAGAAAGAGGCTTATTTGAAGCTTGGTGTTTTACTCCTTTCTATAAGGGTATGAGTATGTGGAGGTGAAGTGATAAGCACACAGCTAGGACAGTGGTGAGGCTGGGGAGGGTGGGTGAGCCCCAGGGTTCTTGGGGGAATACACAAGCTAGCTGTACTCCTTGTACCTCTTGATGGGTGTTGGCGATGAAAGAAAGGGAGGAATTGAGGTAAAGGTGGTGCTGTTGATTAAAATAGGGAAACTGTAAATGGGGTAAAGGGGAGACAAATTTTAAAGAAAAAGTGATGAAAAGCTGTGTTTGAGAGAAGGTGCCTTCCCCGTTTTTCACCTCCTCCTCTTTCCCAGGTTCACCTTCTGTGCCTACTAGCAAGTGGCTTCTATCGAAATCGCATCTGCAGCCAGCCAGATCTGCTTGCGATTGGCCTCTCCATCATCCCAGCCCGTTTTACTAGGGTGCCGCAGAGAAATGTGGACGTCTCCTACCTCTCCAATCTGGTGAAATGGTAAGGCCCTCACCCTGCTATGGAATTTGTGTTGGTCTCAGAGGGTGGATTCGGGTCAGTTCCACACACGTCCCTGTAGGTGAGACTAAGTTCTGGGCAGTGTGCATGGCATTGAAGAGAGAACATCATCAGTTGTGATTGCAGCCCTGGCTGGGCTCCCTGATACACACCAGGTAATTACTGAGTGGTATGATGTGTTCTCTGAAAGGTGTGCTGTAAACTTCTGCTTGTGAGGCAGGGCACTTATCTTAGCCAAGGGGTGGTCTGGAAAGGCTCCCCAAGGATGTGAAGTCTGAGTTGGTCTTCAGTGATGAGTAGGAATTGGCCAGACATGGTGGGGAGAATAGAACATAGGCAAGTGAGGCTCACAGTTCACTCCGCTTTTGATTTACTCAGCCACGAAGGAGCAAATAGTTCCTTTGCCCTGACTTCTGACCCAGGGAAAACACCTTGTTTCTGTCCAGGTTTATTGGAACATTCACAGTTAATGCAGACCTTTCATACAGTGAGGAAGATGGTCTACAGACTACACTAGAGAGGAGATTTGCTATTTACTCTGCGCGTGATGATGAAGAATTGGTCCATGTAAGTGATGCCTGCTGGCAGCACTTTTTGTAATTATTTGTTTTTTACTGTGTTTTAAGTGTAAGTTTACAGTTTGAGTCAGTTTCTCCAGCAGAAGTTTATACACACTTTGCTTGTGACGCTAGCTGCTCTCTGCACATGGTGACAGCATACTTCTCACCCCACCTCAAATTTCACATGTCCATCCAACCATCTCCAGCCCCCTTCTGACTTCTCATGTTACCTCTGGACAGGAGCTGCCCAGTTAGTCTCCTGTATCTACTTAAGCCAAGGAGCACATTCTTCCCCAGTATAATTTTATGTCATATAGACCAGTTCAGTCATTGAGGCGTTGGCTTCTGGAATGATTTCAGTTCTGGACTAACAGAGCGTTTAGGAGCCATGTCTTCTGGGGATCCTCAAACCTGTCAGACCATCAAATCTGACCTTTTTTACTAGAGTTTGAGTCCTGTACCCACATTTCTCTCACTCTATCAGGGATTCTTGTTGAGTTCCTTGTAAGGGCAGTCATTGGTGGTAGCCAGGCACCATCTAGCTCTTCTGGTCTCACGTCTCTGTGTATGAGGCCCTTTCTGTCTCTTAGGCTCATGTTTTCCCTGTGCCTCTGATGTTCCTCATTCCCTTTTCTTCCAGGTGGGTTGAGACCAATTGATGCTTTGTAGATGCTGCCACTAGCCAAAGTGGGATACAGAATATTTTCATAATAAACTTTGTTAAACCAGTTGACCTAGGTGTACCCTGAAACCATGGTCCCCAAGACCCCTGCCCCTGTTACTCTGCCCTTGAGCACTACAGTGTATAAACATCACTGAACTAATTAAATCTTCATTTTCTTAGGATAAACATGTCGTTCTTTTCCGTCACAGATATTTTTACTGATTCTCCGGGCCCTGCATCTGCTCACCCGCCTGGTGATGTCCCTGCAGCCAGTTCCTCTGAAGTTATCACTGGCCAAGGTGAGGTTTCAGGGCTTCCAGGGAGAAGGCCATGGAGGAGAGAGGAATTGTCCAACTTAGTGTAGCAGAAAAGTTGACGACTGGAAATTTTTAAGGGTGGTTATTCATAGAGCAACCTGAGCTGTGTGTGGGACTTTGCCTCCTGGATGCTCAGTGGCCTGCATACTGTCTTGGCTCCTTTGACACTTCAGCTTCTGTTCTGTAAAATGGGTAGGGTGGTTCCTGTGATCCCTGTTAGCAGTGTGGGGCAGTGATGAGTGAAGGAATCTGTGACAGTGCTCCAGGAATAGGGAGCATTGGCATTATCTGAAACCTGATGATCCAAAAATCAGTGTTAATAATGTCTGTAGTCTTAAAACTACAGCTTTATTAAGTCCACAAATACTTGTTTGCAAAATGCATTATGTGCCAGGCAGCTATTACTATTGCTGAGGACACTGAGACTCAGTGGTTAAATCATTTCTCTAAATTGTATAACAAATAAGGGGCAGAATTGGAATTTGAACCCAAATTTGTCTGTTCCACCATTCTCCTGTGCTACAGTTGATGGTTTGAGGAGTTATGTCCTGGCTTTATCTAAGGTGCTACAAATTTTAGCTAATACTTTCTTACACCTCTGAAAGATGGCCAGCTGACCACTGTCTGAGCAGGGAGCATCTTGCATACTCTAGTTCTCCTGCCAGGGAGCTAACACTGTTATGTTGTAGAATCTCCATCATTAGTAAGAAGATAAATTTCTTACTCTGTTTAAGGGAAAGAAACCTTCAAAGGAGAGATCCCTAGAGGGTCTTGAAGGCTCCTCCGGAACTGCCAGCCAAACTGCAGAAAAACAAACCAAGCCAAAGGCCAGGAAAGAAACTAAACAAAGAGAAACGTCTTCTAAGGACCCTGTCAATCCACATGCCAAAGGGAAGAGAGGCAAAACGGCTACAGGCAGTAGGAAACTGAAAATGCCCACCTCCAGTGAGGAAGAGGGCGAGGGAGGAGAGCAGGAGGAGAGCCCGAGGAAGCGGCGTGGGCGGGAGCGGCGTGTGGCCTCCCGGGTATCTTACAAGGAGGAGAGTGGGAGCGAAGCGCCCGGCAGTGACTCTGACTTTGAGCTGTCCGACGGGGAAGCCCATTCTGCATCTGATGAGGATTCTGACTCTAGCCTTCTGAAGCAGAGGCAGGCTCCAGCTGTCAAAAGGACAAAGGCAGGGTCCAAGAGTGATTCCCGGACTGGGCGTGGAAGCCGCCCGGATCCCCCAGGCTTTCCGGCAGCATCCTCAAGCTCTTCAAGCAACAAGAGAGGCAAGAAAATTCCTGGTGGTGGTGAGGAGGTAGAAAAAGGGGAAGCAGCTGGTGTGGACCAGTGGCTAGAGGTGTTCTGTGAGCAGGAGGAGAAGTGGGTGTGTGTAGACTGTGTGCATGGTGTGGTGGGCCAGCCTGCGACCTGTTACAGATACGCCACCAAGCCCATGACCTATGTTGTGGGCATTGACAATGATGGTTGGGTGCGGGATGTCACACAGAGGTACGACCCATCCTGGATGACAGCCACCCGCAAGTGCCGGGTTGATGCCGAGTGGTGGGCTGAAACCTTGAGGCCGTACCAGAGCCCGTTTGTGGACAGAGAAAAGAAAGAAGATTTGGAGGTAAGGCCTTGGCTGCTAGGCGCTTGAAGTCTCAGTTAGGTTACTGAAGTTATTCACTGCTTTGGTGAGCTGCTCATATATGCCTAGCATGGTGTTGGGTATTGAATGTGTTGTCTCGGTATTTATCACAACACTACTGTAAAGCAGGGGCTATTATGGCCTTGATTTTACCATTAAGGAAGACTGAGGTTCTGAGAGATTAATGGGTGTGGTGTTTGAATCCAGGTATTTCTGACTTTGAAGCCCGTGTCCTTGCAGTTATTGCTCAGTTAAAAACTCGTAGCTTTAAAATAATTAACACAAGGCATGTAACAGTTACCTAGTGAAAGGAGGAAGAATTCATTAATGTAATTATTACCACCTTCTCCACACATACAGAACACTTATCTCTGGGCAGGAAGGGTCCTTGAATGAGGCTGTACATTCAGTCTGTTGGGAAGGCACATTGGGAGGTACAGAGTTGGACAGTGTGACACATGGTTACTGGGTCTTGGCTCCGTCCACTGTCACCATGACAGGTTAGCTTCGTGTGCAGTTTGGTTGTATTGTTGTGAAGAGCTTGGACTTTGAGTTTTACCCAAAACCTAGATTTAGCATTCCTGCAGCGGTATAGTTCATCCCACAATGAGAATTTGCTCTGTTAGTGATTTTAGTTCATTTTATTTAGAAATGATACTCTTGAAGAAAGCAAAATAATAATTTTTCCTTGAGCTGTGTTAGAGCTGGTTGAGATGTCTAAGCAGGTGAGATAGATTAGATGAAGGTGCAGTAAGCCACGGAGTTACATGATTCTTTGTTGCTTTCATTTTGTCTAAACCAGAACCAAACTGCTGCTCTTGAGTCAGTTCTACCTCATAGTGACCCTGTAGTACAGAGTAGAACTGTGCCGTGGGGTTTCCAGGGCTGAAAGCTTTATAAAAGCAGATTCCACGTCTTTCTTCTGTGGAGCAGCTAGTGGGTTGGAACTGTTGACCTCCTGTGGAGCAGCTGAACACTGTAACCATTGCGTAGCCAGGGCTCCTCTCAGTTTATCTAAACCCTGCTTAATGGCCAGAACTACAAAGACAATGTCACTGATACTCATGACCCACCGCCCCAACATCTGTTACCAGAACAAGTCAATCCAAGCATTGTCCACCTCACCTCTCACTTTGTTGTCTAAGTAGCATATTCAACATTGTCTGGCCTTTGCAGTTTCAGGCAAAACACCTGGACCAGCCGCTGCCCACTGCCATTGGCACATATAAGAACCACCCTCTTTATGCCCTGAAGAGACATCTCCTGAAATACGAGGCCATCTACCCTGAGACAGCTGCAGTTCTTGGGTACTGTCGTGGAGAAGCTGTCTACTCGAGGTTAGTCAGGCAGCCTTGTGGGCTTCCTTGTTGCTGGGGATTAGCAGTCTGTCCTTGCTGGGATAGATGGCACATCTCATCTGTCCACAACACCATCCAGGATGAGCTCTAGTGTGTGCATGTGCTGTTGAAGGGGAGGGATGGTGTAGTGCAGCGTCAGGACCTGTCTGCATTCAAGAGGAGCAGTGAGAATCAAGATCAATACAAAGCTGAGTTCCTCTGAGGTAGAAGTCAGAAATAGCTTCACCCTCTAGTATTTCCACAATTTCTGACACCAGTCATCCTTCCAGTGGCACTCTGCTTCCTTGCTGGGTTTGATAATTTATTGCAGTGGCCACACAGAATTCACAGACTATATTCACAGTTACATGATTTATTGGGAAAGTGACAGGCTACAGCTTGGGATCAGAATCAACTTGGAAGTAACAGGATACTGTCTTAGGAGACAGGAAACAGTTCTTTACTCTGGAAAGCTTCCAACTAAGATAGCTCTCAGCTTGTTCTTGGCCATGCTTGTGGGCAGGCACCCCTTCTCTTGGACTTTCCAGCTGTCGGGCCCTTCCTGGGCTTCTTAGATCTGGCAAGTTTTACAGTTAATAGCCCTTTAACTTCACCATCAAGTCACTCCACTCTGCAAGCAAATATCTTTCCAGAAGGTGTTCAGCTCTGTCTTGCTCAGTGGGTCAGAAAGCCCACTTCACACTGTTCTTTTCACTTGTCCAGCCACTGTGATTTCTCTGTCACTGAGTTCTGTGCTTGTTGCCCTTTCTCTCTTCCTCGTACTATGTGTGGTGTGCAAGCATTCTGCTTTGGGTCTAAGATGTTCTCAGCACAGGTTCCCCAGGTTCAAGAAACATGCTGTGGTGTAGGCTATAATTCATGCTAGTGAGATTCCCCCGAATTTCTGTGGTATTGGCTCTTACATTCACATTGAAGGCATGGCCCTCCCATCCAGACCATTAACTGACTGGTCCCCTTATAGTAAACCACTATCACTGTTTGCATAGTAATTGACCCGTTACTGCAGAGTCACTTAATCCTATTATGTGGTTTTATAGACCCAATTTGCATAGTATACTAGCCATTTTCTTTGCAAGATTGTGGCCTAGACAGTCACTGTAGCAGAATTAAACACTCAAGGCCGGAAAGGCTATATGTAAGAAACCCATTGCACCGTAGAAGGGTATAGAGAAATGATTAATTTTTTTTAAGTATTTTATGTGTTCAGTGAAGGTTTACACAACAGTTTATGTTCCCATAAAATAATTTCTTCGCAAGTTGTTGAGTGGCATTGGTTGCATTCTTCATAATTTGGGAAGATCTCTGATCTCACAGTAGATGGGGCCATAGTTCATGTAGACTATTGGTCCTGTAGAGTAGTTTCTTCTTAGAGCCTTTGGTTTCCTCTTAAACCTTTTGCTCTGGATAAGTACAGACCAATAGGTGTATCTTAGATGACCACTCACAGGCTTTGAAGACCCCAAGTATTACCAAACTAGGATATAGAGCATAACTTTATGAATTATGACCGTTGACTAAGATTTCCCGCCAGACTGTGGTCCTAATCTTTCAAACCCAGAAGTCTGATCTCATGAAGTGTTTGGTTATGTCCAAGAAATGTCTGTAACTGTTACCCTATGTGCTTTATTATAGATATGACTATTTGAATATAGTCACATAGATACAGTTACATATGTATGCACTTACATATCTGCACATGTACTTAAACACATAAATAAGGATCCCTGATGGCACCATGGTTAAGTGCTTGGCTGCTGACTGAAAGGCTGGTGGCTTCAGTCCACCAGCTGCATCACAAAAGAAAGATATGGCAGTCTCATTTCGTAAAGGTTAGTCTTGGAAACCTTGTAGGACAGTTTTCCTCTGTCCCATAGAATCACTGTGAGTCTGAACCAGTGGCAGTGGGTATACACATGTATCTACTTAACATTCACATGTATACCCACACATGAAATAGTTGTTTTAGAATTATATATGCCACAACAATTGCCACAGGTCCTTTTGTGTACATTTTATTGACTTCATTTAACCTTTATCAAGCTGGGGACACTTCACCCTCATTCAGCGTTCCTCTCCCATCACCAAAAAAATAACAATTGTGTACTAGCTAGAGAGTGAATACCCCCCTCATCTCCGGTAGCTGCTAATGAGCGTTAGTTTCTGTATATTTATGTCGTAAAGGTGAGGACACTACATTCTGTGTGTGTGATTAACTTATTTGACTCAACATAATGTTCTCAAGGTTCATCCATGTTTAAGAAGTTTTAGGAACTTGTTTTTCTTTATTGCTGAGTATTGTTCCATTGTTTGTTGTACATACCATGTGTTATGTCCCCGTTCATTGGTTGATGGACACTTCGTTGTTTCCAACTTTAGCAATGGTGGATAGCACTGCAGTGAACTTAGGTATGCATATGTATGCGTATGTATGTCTGTCATTTCTGTTAGACTCCTAGGATATATATATGTAGGGGTGGAATCAGTGGGTCATGTGGTAGCCCTGGTGGTGCAGCAGCTTAGAGCTCAGCTGTGAGTCCAAATCCACCAGCCACTCCTTGGAAACCCTGTGGAGCAGATCTGCTCTGTCCTGTAGGGTCACTGTGAGCTGAAATCAACACAGCAGCAGTGGGTTTTCATGTGACAGCTCTACCTCTGATTTTTAGAGGAACTGTCAAAAAGTGTTTTTCACACCAGCTGTAACATTTTGCATTTCCAGTAGCAACAGATGAGACTTCAGTTAACTCTACATCCCCACCAGCATTTGTTTTCTGGGTTTTTTTTTTTGTTTGTTTTTGATGTTGGCCATTTTAGTAGGAGTGAAAAGGGATTTCATTGTGGTTTTGATATGCATTCTCTTCTGGCGTTGAGCAGCTGTTCATATGTCTGCTGACCGTCCTAATACGTGAATAACTTCTTTGCTGAAGTATCTATTCCTGTCCTTTGCCTAGGTTTTGGTTGAATTGTCTTTTTGTTAGGTTGTAGAAGTTTTTGTGTATTTTCAGTAGTAAGACTCTTCTCAGTTATATTGTTCCTAAGTTTTTCTCCAGTCTATAGATTGTCTGTGTACTATTTGAATGAACTCTTTTGATGAATGTAAGTATTTAAACTTTCATGAAGTCCCAATTACTGTATGTTTTCTGTTGCTTATGCATTTGTTGTTGTAGTAGATATTCTATCATAAAAAAAAAAAATTCCAAAGTTCCAATATTTCCTTCTAAGAAATTTAGGTTTTGGGTTTGACATTTAGGTCTATGATTTATTTTGAATTATTTTTTGTATATAGTGAGAGGTATCGCTCTTGTTTAATTTTTTACATGTAGAAATTCAGTTTTGCCAGCACCATTTGTTAAGGAAACTATTCCTTCCCTATTGAATGGATGTGGTACCTTTGTTGAAAATCAATTGACTGTAGATATTTGGACTTATTTCTGGATTTTTCAATTCTATTCCATTGGTCTGTGTGTCTAACATGAAACTAGTACCAGACTGTATTGATTATAGTAGCCATGTAATGTGTTTTAGTCAAGTCAGGAGATACAAGGCCTTCTACTTTGTTCTGCTTCTTTAGAACTACCTTGGCTATTTGCAGTTTCTTGTCTTCCTGTATAAAACTGAAGGTTACTTTTTTCTCATTCTGTAAAGAATACTGTTGGAACTTGAGTCAGAATTGTCTTATATCTGTAGATCACTTTGGATAGTATTGACATCTTGACTTAACTAAATGTTCCAGTCCATGAGCATGAACTCTATTTCATCCATTTAGGTTTTCTTTAGTCTCTTTTGGGAACCCTGGTGGCATAGTGATTAAGTGGTATGACTGCTAACCAAAAGGTCGGCTGTTTGAATCCACCAGGTGCTCCTTGGAAACTCTATGGGACCGTTCTCTACTGTCCTGTATGTTTGTTATGAGTCGGAGCCAACTCTGCAGCAATGAATTTTTAGTCGCTTTCAGCAGTGTTTTATAGTTTTCATTATGTAAGTCCTTCACATCCTTGAGTAAATTTACTCCTAGGTATTTTATTCTCTTAGATGGTATTGTAAATGGAGTTGGTTTGTTAATCAGGAGATTAAATTGTGAAATTAAAGCAATGAGAATTCAGCATGTAAGCTCTATATACACATCTAAACTCTCTGAGGGACCAGATTACTGGGCTGCAGGGACCATGGTCTCAGGGAACATGTAGCTCAGTTGGTGTAACATAGTTTTGTTTTAAATATTTTACTGTGCTTTAAGTGAAAAGTTTACAAACCAAGTTAATTTGTCATACAAAAACTTGTATACACACTGCTATGTTATTTTAGCTGTTCTCCCCGCCTGTGACAACACACTCCTCCTTTCCACCCTGTATTTCCTGTGTCTTTTCAGCCAGCTCCTGTCCCCCTCTATACTCTCATCTGGACAGGAGTTCTGGACAGGAGCTGCTTAGTTAGCCTCATGTATATACTTAAGCCAAGAAGCACACTCTGCCAGTATCATTTTATGACTTACAGTCTGGTCCAGTCTTTGAAGAGTTGGCTTTGGGAATGATTTTAGCTCTGGGTAAACAGAGAATCTGGGCGCTATGATTTTGGGGACTCCCCAGTCTGTTGGACCATCAAGTCTATTCTTTTTAGTAGAGTTCTAGTTCTGCACACCTGTTTTTCTCCAGTTACATCATGGACCCTATGTTGTATTCCCCATCTGAGCAGTTATTGGTGGTGGCCAGGTATTGTCTCATTCTTCTGGTCTCATGCTGATGTAGTCCCTGGATTATATGGACCTTTCTGTCTCTTGGGCTGATATTTTATTCATTCCTTTGATGTCTTTCATTCTCCTCCACTCCAGGTGGTTTGGGACTGCTTAGATGGCCACTTGCTAGCTTTTAAGACCTCAGATGCCACTCACCAAAGTGGGATACAGAACATTTTCTTTAAAAATCTTTGTGGCATAACATAGCTTTAAGAAAAAATATTCTACATTCTACTTTAGTGAGTAGCTTTTGGGATCTTAAAAGCTTGAGTGGCCGTCTAAGATACCCTACTGGTCTCACCTCGTCTAGAGCAAGGGAGAATGAAGAAAACCAAAGACACAGGGGAAATACTAGTCCAAAGGACTAGTAGACTACAACTAACACAGCCTCCACCAGGCTGAGTGCAGCACAACTAGATGGTGCCATGTTACCACCACTGACTGCTCTGATGGGGATTACAATAGAGAGTCCCAGACAAAGCTGGAGAAAAATGTAGAACAAAATTCTGACTCACAAAAAAAGACCAGACTTAATTGGCCTGCCTGAGACTGGAGAAACCTTTCAAGTATGGCCCCCAGACACTGTTTTGGATCAGTAATGAAGTCACTCTTGAGGTTTACTCTTGGCCCCCAAACCAAAACAAGGCTGAAAGTGCACAGCAGCCCAGGAGCAAGGACTAGAAGGCAGGAGGGGACAGGAACACTTGTTATAGGGAACCCAGAGTCGAGAAGAGAGTGTTGAGGTTCCTGCCACTACCAAGAAAAAAGAGCCAGCACATCCGTTGGACCTGGGACTCCTGTACTGAGAAGCTCCTAGAGCTAAAAGGCCAAGAGAAAGAGCAAGCTGTGAGACTGAAGGCAGAGACTCAGCAGCAGGAGACAGCATGGTGGGCTTCCCAGCCCCCTGATAGAGAAAGCTGAGTGCCTTTGGACAGAGGCCAAGGACCAGGGAGAAGTGTACATGTGGGCACAGCTGGGAAGAGGCTGTCCTGACAATGAACTGCATCTTCCTGAGACCTGAACTGTAACTGTTAACTTCCCTAATAAGCACCGTGATTATGAGGATTATCTGTGAGTTCTCTTTGGTCATTGCAGTGGATTACTGAACCAAGCAGAGAAGTACTGGGTGCTGTGGGAGGGGACAGTTGGTGTCTGAAGTGGTAAACATGGCAGAGAGAGGCGACATATCTGACCTCCACCTCACAGATATCAGCTTTGGACTGTTGATCTTGGCTCTCCTGCCTTCTTGTAAAGTTAGGGGAGGTCAGACACTGCCCTTGCGCCATTTTTACAGGAACACACCGCTCAAATAAAAGGTCAAGGCCTACAGAGGAAGGAATACAGGAATTAAGAATGAAAGAAATGAGTGGAGTAAAAATAAAAAGTGAAATTAAAATTCATACAAAATTAAAACCAAAAATTGTTAATAATACAGTCTTAGGGTGAGGAAAAAAATAGAAGTTTTAAGAATTAACAATAGAAAGTAAGATTTTAAAAATACTGAAATGAAAGAATGAAAAATTAGGGAATGTTCTTCTTAAATAGGAATGTAGAATAAAGTAAGGCAGAGAAAGGGAGAAAAAGGAAACACAGAGAAACCTGCATCAGACCTCTGACTGGGCCTCCCTGTCGCCCTGGTCAAGCCCCACAGCTGTCCACCACTCTGACCCCTGCCTTCTCTGCCGCTGTCTGAAGACCACCACCATGACACGCTTACTCCTTTGGGCAGCCCGAGATCATTCCTGTTCATGGGATTTGGGGTTGGAGGGCTGTGACAGTGTAATGCTACTGACAGAAGTCCTGCTGCAGCGTGGAGACTGTCTGGCTCTTCCCTCAGCCTTGTGAGGCAGACGGGAAAGAGCTATTATCTTTAATTCATAGAATGGAATACTGAGGTTCTGGAAAGTAAAATGACTTGTTCAGGGTCACCCAGCTAGGAAGTGGCACAGATAGGATTGGACCCATGTGCATTGTGTTCTGCTGAGATTCAAGCTGTGGGAGAATTGTAAAGGGTCTGATTTCTGTGCTGTTTCAGCTCCTCTCTGAACAGTTTAGGGATTCAAACTAAAGAAGATAATAGGCATGACATGTTAAAGAAGGCTTGGTAAGAACAGGAAATGAAACTGGGAAAATAGAAGTGAGTAGCTGTGGATATAATGTGATAGACTGCTTTTATATGACCTTTCTAGTCGTGATCTTAAAACTCCGGAAAGATTGGATGCGATGATGCAAACAAGGTACCTGTAGCCCACCGGGGAAATTGGACAGCTTGTCAATAATACAGATGGAGGCTTTGGCACCCCTGTGGGGGATGAGACTCTACTGAGGGCTTTGGTGAGTTTTGCCATCTTGTTAGGCTTAAAATAGGCATCGCAGAGGTGGAAAGGAAAGACCTCAGTACTTCCAAGAAGAAGCTATAATACCGGAGACAGCGCAAGACAGAAGTGGTGGCAGAGATAGAGCAGCAGCAGAACCAGGAGACTGTCATGAGACGGCACAATGGACGCTGTCCCCAGGGAGCAAGAGAACTGAGACTCTTAGGTTGAGGCCTACTGGCAGAGTGGGATGCCGCCAAGCACTTATTGAAAAGTTAAACAACTTTGTAACACTGCTTAAGCAAGGCAGAGGGCAGGCCAAGGGCCATAGAGAAGCCTGCTTGCAGGCACATCTGAGAAGAGGCTGTTTTGACCGAAGCCTTGTATCCTGAGTCATTCCTGATCCTGAACTGTAACCTGTTACTTCCTAATAAGCCCCATAACTGTGAGTATGCTCTGTGAGTTCTGTGTAGCCATTGCAGAGCATTATTGAACCCAGCAGAGAAGTAGAGAGTGCTGTAAGAGGGATGCTGGTGTCAGAACTGGTAAAATCGTAAAAAAATGGATATAGATATACCATTTGACCCAGTAATTCCACTACTTGGAATATATCCTACAGAATCAAGGCCTTTCACACCAATGGACACATGCACAAGAATGTTTATCGCAGTACAGTCCACGATAGCAAAAAGATGGAATCAACCCAGATGCCCAGCAATAGAGTGGATAGGTAAACTGTGGTATATCTACTCCATGGAGCACTATGCATTGATAAAGAACAACGGTGATAGCAGGAAACATCTCTCAGTTTGGTCTCAGCTGGAGGACATTATGTTGAGTGAAACTAGTCAGCGACAAAAGGACAAATATTGTATGAGACCCCTACGATAAGATCTCAAAAACAGACTTATGTATAGAAGAAAAGACTCTTTGATGGCTGCAAGGGAAGGGAGAGAGAGGGCGAAGGGGGGGAGGGTTTAGATTAGACAGTTGGTAGAAATTTGGTTGGGTGATAGCACACATTAGAAACAAGATCAATATGTTAAGTGGACTTCAGCATAACTTGAATACTCCTTCCATCTTAACCCAATATGGCAAGGATAGAGTAGCAGGGGCAAGGGGGTACCATGCTCTTAGGCGAAATCGAGGCCAATTGGCACAACTAGCGTTTAGCTAAGAGAGCTCTCTGCACCCCACATTGGTGAGTGGCATCTGGGGTCTTAAAAGCTGCAAGCTGCCATCCGAGGACACAGCAAATGGTCCCAACTCAGCAGGAACGGATGCTCACCGAGGACCAAAATGACATACGGTAAAGACAACCTAGAAGACAGAAAGACCCACATGAGTGGGTGGCTTCATAGACTTGGGACCGGAAGAACTGGATGGTGCCCAGCCACCACCAGTGATAGCATGATGGAGCTCACTAAGTTGAGTCTCACTCGCAACACAAGAATAAAAAGGGGTGCACCCTGAGATCTCCACTAAAAGACCACAATTGACGGTCCAGGGGCTTTGAAGTTCCCCTGGGAGCATGGCCCCTAGTTCTGATGCTGCCCTTGCCTGTAATTCCTAATGAAGGTCTGCTCTTCGGACATGAACGGATTGGACTTGGCAATGCAGAGTGACCATATATTGGGTACTCTTTATAGTTCTGTGCATCTATAGGATATCATCCTGCTGACCTCTGGCTGGAGGAAGGGGAGTGAGTGGAGAGGAGGGGAAAGGAGACTGTTGGGAGGATGAGACATGTATGGAGCAGAGAGGAATAGTGTGCTGTCACCAGACAGGGAGAGCAGTGGAAGCTGCATATAGGTGGGCATGTAAATTTATATGGTAATGTACATTTTCACTCAGTCATAATAGGAAAAAAAAAAGAACTGATAACATCGTTGGAGGGTGGAGGTTGGTCTGACCTCCACCTCATAGCAATCGGCCTTGAGCTGTTGATGCAAACAATGACTTCTCTCTATCCGCATGAAGTTAGAGGCCCTCGTAGGCCACAGTAACATTTTTATAGTGGGGTAGCTCTTTGCTGTGGAAGGAAAGTGAAGTCACAGGCTGCCAAGAATTATTTGCTATTCTATTTACAGGAATCTTGATTTCCAGATAGTTTACTAACTCATAGCTAGAGTATCTGTGTATCTTTCACCGTGCTCCCAGAAAAAAAGGGAAATCACAGTTAGATGTGGTGTGCCTGACCCAGATCCTCTGGTTGCCTTAGGAGTAGGGCCTGCTCCAGTCCAGGAGGCAGGGCTGAGCTTCCTTTGCCTGCAGGGTCATGAGGTGTCTCAGTTCTCGGGATTCCAGTGCATACAAGGTCTCATCCAGTGGGGCATGAACTGAGTTTGTCCTTTGTCTCTCTGTGTTACCTCCTGTAGGGACTGTGTGCATACCCTGCACTCCAGGGACACATGGCTGAAACAAGCAAGAGTGGTGAGGCTGGGAGAAGTACCCTATAAGGTAACCAGTGAAGGTACCTGAGGGGATTGGGGCTAATGCTGGGGTGGGAGAGAGGAGCGAAGGGGGGTGACTAAGGAGCTGCCAAGTGGATCCCAGGACAGGAATCCAGAGGTGGTGCCTGACTCTGCTAGCTTGAGGAGCATTTGGGGAGACAGGCAAATTAGTAACAAGTGATTTGTAAAGGATGGATCTCTCAGAGCAGGCAAGAAATCTAGACCAAAAAGTCAGCCCTCAGTTGGGTACTCAGAAAGAGACTCTAGATTAGAACTACATTGTATAGATTCACTCAGCAATCATAGTTATCCCTTTTATTTGATGATTCATCAAGCATTTTGCCTATGTATGATCTAACAGGGTCCTAGCAACTATAGCAATTGGCACGTTGTTGTTAGGAGCTGTCAAGTTGGTTCTAACTCAAAGCAACCCTGTGAACAACAGAACGAAACACTGCCTGGCTTGTGCCACAGCCACAATCAGTTTTATACTTAAGCCCATTGTTGCAGTCCCTGTGTTAGTCCGCCTCAAGGGTCTTCCTCTTTTTTGCTGACCTACTTTACCAAGCTGGCGTAATGTCCTTCTCCAGGGACTGATCTCCTGACAACATGTCAAAAGTATTTAAGATGCAGTCTCACCATCCATGCTTGTAAGGAGCACTCTGGTTGTACTTCTGCCAGAACGGATCTGTTTGTTCTTTTGGTGGTCCATTGTGCACTCAGTATTTTTGTCCAGCACCACCATTCAAAGGTGTCAGTTCTTTCTGTTTTCCGTATTCATTATCCAGCTTTCATGTGCATATCATGTGATTGAAAATACCATGCTTGAGTCAGGTGGACCTTAGTCTTCAAGGTGACCTCTTTGTCAGTACTTTAAAGAGGTCTTTTGCAGCAGTTGCCCATTTTATGATGAAGAAACAGGAGCTCAGAAAGGGGAAATGACTCGTCCAAGGCAGGAATCACAGGTCCTTCGTCATTGCTTGGTTCTCTCCCTCATGCCGCTGCTGCACTCAGTTAAGTCACTTGTGTACGAGAGACATGAGCTCAGTACAGGTAGTCCATGACTCATGACATATTTGAATTACAGTGAACTACGCTTAACCATCTGTTTGTTTGTTTTTTGGGTCCATTTTATCATTAGTAGTGGAAACCCTGGTGGTATAATGAGTGGTTCAGTGCTAAGGTCGGCAATTCAGATCCACCAAGAGCTCTTTGGAAGTGCTATGGAGCAGTTCTGTAGTGGCCTGTAGGGTTGCTGTGAATCAGAATCGACTTGAAGGCAATGGGTTTGGTTTTGGTTTTTATCATTAGTAATACGTACTGTATACAGTGTTACAGTGTGTAATCCGGTGTTGTCATTCTCAGATGTTTACTTGCATGTGTTCCGAGATTGGATTTATAAAGACACATAATAAAAGGCAATGGTAATGGAAACTAAAAGAGAGAGAGGTATCCAGCTTGCTTAACACAGTTTTCTAAACAGAACCCTGTTGTAAGTTGGGTGCTGCTTGTCCAGTACCACAAAAGGCTGTCAGTCAGCTTAACCAGAGTAATGTGGTGGCTGTCATGGGGGATGCATTTACTTTTATTTGTCAGAGCCCCAAGAGGGCCCCTTTGGGGTTGCAAGGCTGTGAGGACCTGGGTGGGGAGTGGGGAAGTCCTACAGGAATTTATAGTGGGTCCCTTCCAGAAGCATGGAAACCCTGGTGGCACAGTAGTTAAGTGCTATGGTCAGCAGTTCAAATCCACCAGGCATTCCTTGGAGACTCTACGGAACAGTTCTAGTCTGTCCTGTAGGGTTACTGTGAGTTAGAATTAGCTAGACAGCAGTGGATTTTGTTGGGTTCCAGAAGCAGCTGATGCATATGATGCAGCCTTCTGGGACCTGAAGGACTCTAGGGGTTTTCCCCAGATCCCTTTACATTTGTTTTACATTGTGTCGTATAACTAGTCTGTTCATTCTGGAACACCACTGTCCAACAGAAATAGAATGTGAGCTGCAAATGCAAGGTCTATATGTAAATTAAATTTTTACTAGCCACATTAAGAAAAGTAAAAATAACAGCTGAAATTTTAACATTTAAATATATTCAAATATATCTAAAAGTTATTTCAAAATGTCATGTTTTAAAGTTTTAGTGAGATATTTTACATTCTTTTTTTTTCATATTTAATTCCAGTGCATATTTTTAACTTCAATCCATTTCACTTCAGATTAGCCATATTTTCAAGTGTTCAGTAAGCCCAGTTGGGCTGGTGGCTCGTATACCTGTACAGTTCTAAAATCACCCTGGAAATGATGGTACTTCATTGATAGTATTTCACCTTCCATGTGGGGAACCCGAGTCCAAATCCCAGCTAATATAGCTTATGTGCAGCCACCGCTCATTTGTCAGTGGAGACTTAAATGTTGCTGTGATGCTGAACAGGCATCAGTGGACCTTCTAGGCTAAGGTTAGACTAGGAAGAAAGGCCTGGCAGTATACTTTCAAGTATCAGCCTGTGAAAACCCTATAGATCAGAACAAAATTTTAAATTCTTATGGAATCGAGGCTTTCCTGAACCATCGAGGGTGCAGCTTGGGGGGTTCACCCACTCTCACGTACTGACATGATTAGGTTCCAAAGACCAAGTCATAGGTGAAATAACTGTTGTATGAAAACTGAGACTGACTAACCACATCATTATGTAACTGCCAAACCACTGAGAATCCTGGCATAGCCAAATTCACACACAGCCGTAACCATCATAGCACCATTATTCGTGCCTCTTACCTCAGTGTTAGTTACTGCCAGACATGTGCTGTTAGTGAGTACAGTAGGTGGATAGTAGGTTTTTTATGGTTGCTATGTATGTGAAATGGAAGATAACAAGACAGTCAAATGAGAAACAGGCATACTGTCCTGAGATAATCTTTAAACTCTAAAACAGTAATACACTCTGAAGTCTTCTCAAAACTAAATACCAGCTTAGCTTAATTAGTAAATCACATCTGCCTTGCACATCGTGCTCTTTTAAGACCTGACTGTATGGGATCAGGATGACAGCAGCAACTCTGAAGTTTTAGGTTGGGACTTAGGGGGCATTGAGTTCATATTAACGGGAGAGGAACAAGTCAAAACAGGAAGGTGAAAATTGTTGAAGAATAAAATTAATATTATTGAATTGTACATATAGAAGTGGTTGAATTAGTGTACGTTTTGCTCTGTATATTCTCAACAATCAACAGAAAACTCTGAATGACAGTGGTCTGATCCGTACCTGGGATTAGTGCAGGAGCCCAGGCAGGTTTTGTCCCATTGTACATGCATCTCCGTGAATGAAGGCTGACAACAGAAGAGTAAGCCCTCATCTCTCAGATTCACCCCGTTCTGTCCCAGCTCCTGCCTCATTGGCTCTTGGTTGCCTTACAGCCACAGCTTCCTGTTGGATCCTTACTTTGGGTCTCACCCATTTGAATCCATTCCATACATGACAGTCACAGAAATTTTTCTGAACCAAAACTGTGACACTCCTGACCTTAGCCTGTCCTGACCCCTACTCCAGCTTCCTGTTGTCTTCATGTTGTCTTCAAGCTAAAGTCTGCTTTTCCAACATGGCATGCAAGACCGGTGAAGCTCGCTGCCTGCCTCATCTCTCTGTGTCAGCCCCATTCTCCTAGCAGGCTCCTCCCCAAGTCCAGGTACACTGTTCCCACATGCCTGTGTTGGCTCATATGTGCCTTTGGCGCCACGTGCCTCTTTTCCCCCAGCTACACTCGCCTGACAGCCCCTCGGCACCCTTCAAGGTGCAGCTCAGGTGTCACCTGTTCTGAGAAGCCTTTCTAACCTCTGTCCTCCACAGGGCTGTATCAGGGGCCCTGCCCCTGAGCTCCCACTGTCCCTTTTCTTACACCTGCCAAAATGCTGTTCACGTAGAACTAGAGTTGTGTCTTTGCCACAGGAACCTGAGCACCTTAATTAACACAACTTCTTCTCTGTCCCCTGTGTCTGGTAGCATAGCACCAGCAGACCAAAGGTGGATACTGAGCAGTGGTGAGTGCATGGCTTTCTCAGAAAGGGACTGCTGTACCCGAGCCCCCTGAATGATGGGAACAGTGTGCCAAGAGACCACGGCAGGAGTGGACATGAGAGCAGAGGTCCACAAACAACAGATGGCAGGCCACATCCAACCTGGGTTCTGCTTCTGCAGAGCCCTTGATCTCAGAATGATTTTTGTATTCTTAAAGGCTTGTGGATAAAGAAGATTGTGCAGCAAAGGCCACATGTGACTCTTTTACAGAAGTTTGGTAATGTTCTGTGCCCAGCCGGGAAGCCAGTCCTTAGCTCTATGCCACACCATTCCTTGCTGTAAAAGTTGGGCACCCTTCTTCTTGCCAGCCTTCCACCCTTTCATCCAGTAACTCCTCAGAAATCTTGCTTTTGGCCGCTAGACATTTGCTGGAGAGCCTTTTGGGGACCCTGGTGTGAGCTGCATTCCAGGATGTGGGAGGTAGCGTAGAGTAAGCTAGTGGTTAAGACACAGGCTTGGCTGACAGCCAGCCAGATTTAAACCCTGGTTCTTGTAACTTACTGACCATGGGAGATTAAGTAAGTGACTTCATTCCTGAGTCTCTCTCCCCCTGTCATGGATGAAGGCAGAGAAAATAGCATAGCTGTTAAAGTACAGACTCTGGAGCTGAGCTTCCTGGCTTTAAATATTAGTTCTTCCCTTGTGAGCTCGGCAGCTTTAATCATTTAAATCTCCAGGTTCCTCATCTATTAGGTGGAATGGCGATAGAGCCTAATTCACAGGTTTGTCTTAAGGTTACATTTAGTTAGTGCCTGGGGCTGGGTGAGCACTCTGCCTGTTAGTAGAAGTGGTAGTAGTTGTACAAAGTACACCGATGTGAGATTGGTTTTAAGGAGTAAATGACAGAATGGGTAAAGCATGGAGCAGAGTAGAATGCCTGGTGTATACTGAGCACTCAAGAAATGGCAGCCGTGCGTTGTAAACTGGCTGTTCCCTCCGCTGTAGATGGTGAAAGGCTATTCCAACCAGGCCCGGAGAGCCCGTCAGGCAGAGCCCCAGCTGCAGGATTACAATGACCTGGCCCTCTTTGGCCGCTGGCAAACAGAGGAGTACCAACCCCCGGTGGCTGTGGACGGAAAGGTAAGGGTAGCACTCATCAGGACCAGGACAGGCTTCTTCATCCTCCAGCTGGCCAACTCCTGGTGTGTCCCCTCTGCAGGTGCCCCGGAATGAGTTTGGAAACGTTTACCTGTTCCTGCCCAGCATGATGCCCGTCGGCTGTGTCCAGCTGAACCTTCCCAACCTGCACCGTGTGGCCCGCAAGCTGGAGATTGACTGTGTGCAGGCTGTCACTGGCTTTGACTTCCATGGAGGCTATTGCCACCCTGTGTGCGTGAGGGGCCTCCAGTGGAGGCAAAAGGAGGGATGAAGAGGTTACAGACATGGGGTTGGGAAGTCACTGTGGGCTGGGAGAGGTTGAGGCCCAGTGGCTTTCATGTTCAAGTTTTTGCACTGGATTGGCAGGATTAACCTTAACATTTCACTAATCATGGCAGCAAAGCCACTGAAGCCAGCATCTTAACAATGCTGAATGAAAACAGTTCCCAGGCCATGTTCGTAACATCCGTCCTGATTCTCACTCTGTTCTGCTGTGCAGTGGATGGTAGGACCCTCATTCCAAGGCCCAGGCAGGGCCAAGGATAAGCTGCTGGTCCAGTTTCCCTAGGCCTGCCTTCTGCAGGGGTGGTATTGTACTAGCCACCAGCCAGTGTTGTGGCCTGGCTGACCCAGGGAATCTTTAAGGGCCTGAGTGTTGAGAAGTGCCTGCTGTCCTCTACAGCGGAAGATACTGAAACAGTCTCTGAGAAGACTGCTTATACTTTATTCCCTCAGCACTGATGGGTACATCATCTGTGAGGAATACAAAGAGTTGCTCTTGGACGCCTGGGAAAAGGAACAGGAACTCATTGAAAAGAAGGAGAAACAGGTGAGCAGCTGCCATGGGGCCAGCCAGTGGGCTCTGAGGTAGGGACAGCACATAGCTGTCAGGTCTCCTCACCCGGCTCTCTTCATGAAGGCACCCTAGGGGGCCAGTACTGTACAAAACAGGGGCCTGCCTGTACCTCAGAATCAACTGTCATGCTCTTGATCTGCGTAGCTCCAGGCACTCCTGCCACCAAAAATACATCTGCTTGCCCAAAGTCCAGGTTCTGGACTTACCTCCTAAAACTTCAGTCAGCAACAATCAAAAGAAAGAAGCCCTAGTGGTACATATGGTTAAGTGCTTGGTTGCTAACCCCGAGGTTGGCGGTTCCAGTCATCCTATGACTCCAGAGAAAGACCTGGCAATCTGCTCCCATAAATGTTACAGTCTCAAGAACCCTATATAGACAGTTCTCTGTCACATGGGGTCGCTCTGAGTTGGTAATCGACCTTACCAGTACCCAGCGACAGTTGTAATTCGGTGGCAGTATTGTCCTCATGGGTATGGGAACTCAGGGTTCCAGTCCCAGCCAGCACACCTTACCATGCAGCCCCGACCTGTCTTTCAGTGGAGGCTTATGTGTTGCCGGGATACGGAGCAGATTTCAGCACAGCTTCCAGACTGAGATGTACTAGGAAAAAAGGACTGGCAGTCAGCTTCCGAAAATCAGGTCATCAAAACCGCAGGGATGACAGTGGCTTTGTCCACACCTGGTCGTACAGATGGCCTGGGCAGCGTTTTGTTCCACTGCACGTGGGGTTGCCACGGATTGGGGCAATTTAGTGGCAGCAAACAGCTGTGCACAGTTAAGGAAAGGTTTCTGGTTTTGGTTGTTTTATAAAGTATTGTTTTGTAAATGAGACCAGTTTTTTAAAAAGGAGGCTAGGATTGATTTACAAACTTAACCAGAAGTTTTATGTATTTTTTTTATATTCATATTCACAGGTCCCACCTAGATAATTGTTTTTCCTGAAAATATCAGTGCTTGCTTAATATTTTATGTTCTCCACTTTTTCTGACTTGTAGAAAAAGGAGAAACGGGCTCTAGGGAACTGGAAGCTGCTGACCAAAGGACTGCTCATCAGAGAGAGGCTGAAGCTGCGCTATGGGGTGAAGGTCAGTACGAGTCTTTGTAAACTAAGCAAGCCAGAGTCACTTTCCTGGGGTTTCAGCTCAGAAATCACTGCTCAGGCCACAGATAATTGTGGCACAACACTGCAGTCCCTGGGTGTCTCCAAGGGAAGGCACTCTGGAGTCAGGCCTCTGCTGGCTCTTTCAGTGCCGAGCCCTGCCCTTTCCTACCTATCTGCACTTGTGCCTGCTGTGTTAACTTGTTTGGTGCTAACTGCCACCCAGGAGGGACGATGTCCTGCTTTGTCTTCTTTGAAGCTCCAGACAGATGTAAATGCTTTTTCTGCATCCACAGAGATAGTGCTGTGGTTCTTTTCCTTTGTTCTATTGATGTGGTATACAGACCACTCCCTGCATTCCTGCAATATATCCTTCTTAGTCATTGTTTTAGTCAGCTAGGCTGCTCTAACCGAAATACCACAGAGAGTGGATGGCTTTAACAAAGAAAGATTTATTCTTACACAGTCCGGTAGGTTGCAAGTCCATATTCAGGGTGTCCGCTCCAGGGAAAGACTTTCCCCTTGTTGGCTCTGGAGGAAAGTCCGGTATTGCATCAGTCATTGTCCAGGGAGTGTCCTAACGCAAGAACCTCTGGTCTGAACGACGCGCTCTGCTCCCGGTGCTGCTTGCTTGATGGTGGTGAGGTTCTCAAATTGTCCTTGGTTCTTTTTCCTTTTATTCCTTGCAAGCTAAAAGCATTAAGGGTGGGGCAAGCCATACTCCAGGGAGACTTCCCCCATAGCAGGAATTCACAGCCCCACCCTAATCCTTTAACATACAGGTTAGCAAAACCGCACAATGGAGGACATTTCCAAGATACTGGGAACCATATCCCAGCCACATGGCTGCACACATTTTTGGGGGGACACAATTCAAACCATGACATCCCACCCTTTGACAACCCAAAAATCACATCACAAAACATTTAACACATTCATCTCACCATAGCAAAATTATGTCCATCCATGTAACAGAAGTCTTAAATCAGTTCCAAGTCCAAAATACAAAAACTCTTCTACATCTGTGAAACTTAGAAGGCATTAACAGGCAACAGGCAAGTCAACAGAACACATTACATTAGCCCTCAAAGCTTTGGAAATACTCTTACATTTTCTGAGACATTCTACACAACAGCAATGCTCTCCAGACTCTAGGTATCGGCCACACTCTCAGGTTTCTGAGTGGAGACCTCCAGCCCCGTGCTACAACTTTGCCTTCAAGGCCCACTTGGACAGAAACTCTGTCCCATCGGCTTTAGGAGCACCCTAAGCCCAACTGAGTGGCAATTCCACCCTTATGAACACAGCACGCCATGGTTCCACCCTTTCAAACCCCTGAGGTCATGGCCATACCTCTTGAGACTGAGGCAGCTCAGCTTCTCACGCTATCTGCCTCTTCAGCTTCAGCTTCCTATGGCCGCATGGCCTGGGCCTCAGGCCCACATCTGCCCTGCCGGGCAAGTGTTCCAAAGCTCTGTAGCTCCACTGGTTTAAGTGCCCGGAGGCACCCCACTCTTGCTGGAAAGCGTCCTGCCCAAAAGCACTCAACTCTCTCACTCGGTGGGTCAGCAAGGCCAGCTCCACCGATTCAAGTGCCCAGAGGCACCCCGTTCCGCGAGGAAAACTCTGCGCAGGCACTGACCTCTCTCGCTCCACAGGTCGGCTCCAGCACTGCCTCTGGTTCTGCTGCTGCCACTGCCGCTGCTGCCGGTCCTCCGTTGTTTCTCACCATCTGCGCCTTCTTCGTTCCTTCTGAATCTTCTATCCATTCGCAGTTTCAAAGTGGCTTCCACATTTTAGGTATTTGCTAGAGCAGCACCCCACTCCCACGGTACCAATTCTGTTTTAGTCAGCTAGGCAGCTCTAACAGAAATACCACAGAGAGTGGATGGCTTTAACAAAGAAAGATTTATTCTTACACAGTCCGGTAGGTTGCAAGTCCATATTCAGGGTGTCCGCTCCAGGGAAAGACTTTCTAGGTTCTCAAATTGTCCTTGGTTCTTTTTCCTTTTATTCCTTGCAAGCTAAAAGCATTAAGGGTGGGGCAAGCCATACTCCAGGGAAACTTCCCCCATAGCAGGAATTCACAGCCCCACCCTAATCCTTTAACATACAGGTTAGCAAAACCGCACAATGGAGGACATTTCAAAGATACTGGGAACCATATCCCAGCCACATGGCTGCACACATTTTTGGGGGGACACAATTCAAACCATGACAGTCATGGTGTATAACTCTTTTTTAAAATTTTTTATTCTTTACAATCCAAGTAAATGGGCCTTGTAAAACGCTGAGCACCTGCCTCTGAGCAGCTCTATCTGCTCTCAGCATGTGACAGACACTCTTCTTTTCCACTCTTAACTTCCAGTATCCACTCAGCCAACACTTATCCCCTCCTCTCCACCCTCTCCTCTGCCTGCTAAAGAGAAACCAGTAGGACAGCCTCATACGTACATTAAACCATAAAGTACACACACCACCTGCATCACTGTGTGTCCCCAAGTTCAGTTCGTTCTATGTCTGAAGTACGGGCTTCGGTACTGGTTTCAGCTCTGGGCATGCAGCAAGTCTAGGAGCCATGTCCTCAGGGGATCCTCCAGGTTGTCAGACCATCATTTCTGGTCTTTTAATGGAGTTCTTGATCTGTACACCTCTTTTTCTCATACCGTGTCAGAAACTATATTGCATTCCCTTGTCAGGGATGTCTTTGGTGGTGGCTGGGCATCATCTAGTTATTCTGGTCCCATGCTGATGTAGTCTCCCAATCATATGGGTACTTCTGTATCCTGGGCTCATTTTTCCTCGTGTCTTTGATGTTTTCCGTTTTCATCTGTTCCAGGTAGGTTGGGATGCATCGATGTTTCTCAGATGGCAGCTTGCTGCCTTTAAGACCCCGGATGCCACTCACCAATGTGGTGTGCAGAAGACCGACTTAGTAAAAGACCAGTTACGCCAGTTGATCGCGATGTCCCCTGAAAATATGGTCCCCAGACCTCTGTCCTTGCTACTCTGTGTTTTGAAATGTTGGGTTGAATTTAGAAAACCTTTTACCTTATGGTGCAGTCCACTTACGCTGACTTGCTTTCTACTCCCTTCACCTGACTGAATTCCTGTTGACTATCTAATCTGTGAATAACCCTCCCTCTCCCTCCCAACTCTTGTAGCCATCCAAGAGTATTTTCTTCTGTGCGTAAGTTGTTAGCATAGTGGTCTCATACAATATTTGTCCTTTTTTGCAGCTGACTGATTTCACTCAGCATTAGTATCTTTCAGTTGATTCCAAGTTATGAGGTGTTTCATAAAAGCATCATTGTTCTTTATCACTGCATAGTGTTCCATTGTGTATATACACCATAACTCTGGTAGCGTGGTCGTTAGTGTTACAGCTGCCAACTAAAAGGTTGTTAGTTGAAATTCACCAGCTGCTCCTTGGAAACTCTATGGAGCAGTTCTCCTCTGTCCTATAGTGTCACTATGAGTCGGAATCGACTCAACAGCAGTGGGTTTGGCTAGGTTTTTGGTTATTTATCCATCCATTCATTTGTTGATGGGCACCTAGGTGATCCCATCTTTTTACTGTTGTAGACAGTGCTGCAATAAACATTTGTGTGCATGTATCTGTTCATGTGACAGCCCTTATTTCTGTAGGATATATTCCAAGCAGTCGGATTGCTGGATCATATGGTATTTCTATTTCTAGCTTTTTAAGAAAGTGCCAAATTGCTTTCCAAAGAGGTTGTACCATTTTACATTCCTACCACCAGCCTCTCCAACATTTGTTTTGTGATTTTTGGATTAGTGCCAACCTTGTTGGGGCGAGATGGGTATCTCATTGTAGTTTTGATTTGAATTTTTCTGATGGCTAATGATCATGAGCAATTTCTCATGTGTCCTTTGACTGCCAGATGTCTTCTTTGGAAGAGTGCCTGTCCATCATACTCTCTGGCCGTTGTTTAATTGGATTATTTGTCTTTCTCTTGTTGATATTTTGCAGTACCTTGTAGATTATGGAAATAAGACCTTGATGAGATATGTGATTGCCAAATATTTTTTCCCAGTCTATAGGCAATCTTTTCAAATATTGATAAAGTCTTTGGATAAGCTTAAGTTTTGATTCTTGGTAGTTCCCTTTTACGTATTTTCTCTTGTGTTATTTGTGCATTGTTAGTAATATTTTGTAGTCTGTTGAAAGCCATGTTAGAACTTCTAGTGTTGTCCCTATTTTTTTCTTCCATAATCTTTATCATTTCAGATTTGATATTTAGGTCTTTGATCCATTTTGAGTTAGTTTTTGTGTAAGGTGTGAGATACACAGGTCTAGTTTAAGTTTTTTTGCAGATAGATATCCAGTTTTGCCAATAACATTTGTTAAAGAGACCGTTTCTTCCCCAGTTCACAGCCTTTCACCTCTGTCAAATATCAGCCCTTCACAGGTGGATGGTGTTATTTCTGGATTCTCTGTTCTGTTCCACTAGTGTGTGAATATGGTTTTGTACCAGTACCAGGCTGTTTTGACTACAGTGGCAGTGTAATAGGTTCTAACGTCAGATAGTGTGAAGCCTCCCACTGTGTTCCTCTTCTTCAGTAATGCTTTCCTGTCTGTATAACTCTTAATATGCTGTTGGATTCTTGTTGAAGATTTGTTAAAGATTTTGCATCTATATTGATAAAGGATATTGGCTTATAGTTTTCTTGAGGTGTCTTTTGTTTTGTTTGGATATCAGGGTTACATTTGCTTCATAGAATAGATTAAGAAGTCTTCTCCATGTTTTGGAAGAGTTTAAACAGGATTGATGTTGATTCTTTTCTAAGTGTTTGGGAGACTTCCATTAGGACTTGTTTGTTGGGAGGATTTTTTTTTATTTATTTTATTTTTTTATTGTGATTGAAAAGTATACAATCAAAGTTACTTTGCATGCCTGCCTATCTGCAGCTCCTTCTGCTTATCTTGCTTGGGGACAGCACACTCTTCCCTTCAAGGGAGGTTTATTTTTTATCATCGCCTCAAACCTTTCAATCTCTTGAGAGTTCCTATTTCCTTTTGAGCTAGTTTGGGTTGGTTGTATGTTTCTAAAAGTTCATTTCATCGAGCTTATCCATTTTGTTGCTGTATAGTTGTCATAATTGTCTTTATTTCTATTGGGTCAGTTGTAATGTCTGCACTTTTCATTTCTTATTTTCTTTATTTACATCTTTTTCTGTTCTTTGTCAGTCTAGTTAATGGTTTGTCAGTTTTATTGATCCTGGTCCTGATCTTGTTGACCAGGATCAATAAAATTCTGTTGTTTTCCTGGTCTTGATTTTACTTATTCCTGCGGTGATCTTTTTTTATTTCCTTTCTTCTGGTAGGCATAAGCTTACTTTGGTCTCCCTTTCTAGTTCCTGAAGTTGTCACATTAGGCTATTGATGTGAGATCTTCTGTGATTGTGTGCATTTATGGCTGCTTCCCTCTGAGTACTGCCTTACTGTATCCCATAAATTTTGATGCACTTTCATTTCCTTTTGACTCTGATCAGTTTATTTCTCTTTTGATTTCATGACCCATTGGTAGTTTAATAGTGTGTTGTTTAATTTGTGTGTTTTCCAGGTTTGAGGTTTTTTGGTTTTCGTTGTTGATGCCTATCTTTACTCTGTTGTGGTTGTAGAAATATTTTGTATGATTTCAATGTTTTTAAGTTTACTGGATGCTTTATGACCTAACATCTATCTTAGAGAATGATCCATGTGTACTGGAGTAAGATGTATATTACGCTGTTGTTTGCTAAAGTGTTGTATATGTGTTTGTTAAGTCTAGTTGATTTATACTGTCACTCAGGTCCTCTGTTTCCATGTTGCTCTGTCTGTATGTACTGTGTGTGCTAGTCTCCAGCTGTTACTGAAGTGTCCTGTTTGCCCTTTAATTCTGTCAGTGTTTGCTGTATATATATATGTAGGTGCTGATATTGTTAAATCTCCTTGGTGACTTGTTCTTTTCGTCACTGTGTAATGTCCATGTTTATCTCTTCTAACAGATTTTGTCTTAAAGTCGACTGTCTGATACTAAAATTCCCACCCCAGCTCTCTTTTGCTTATTATTTGTATGGGATATTTTTTTTTCTATTCTCTCCTTTCCAACATGTTGGCATTCTTGGGTCTAAGGTGTCTCTTGTAAAAGGCATGTGGTTGGATCATGTTTTCTATCCATTCTGCTATTTTTTGCCTTTCAATTTAAGCATTTAGTCCATTTGCATTCACTGCAGTTACCAACAAGAAGCGGCTTACTTCTGCTGTTTTGTTATTTTTGTGTGTGTCTTAAGCCCTCCTTGTCTTTGTTTTTTATTACTGCTTGCTTTTGTGTTTTGTTGGTCTATTGGAGTGAGCCACTTTCGACCCGTCACCTTACCCTTTTTGTGTTTTTAAATATATTTTCCTAGTGGTTATCATGAACATTACATCTAATAGCTTATATTTGTAATATTCTAGGGTAAGTTTTAACAACTTTAGTTAAATATTTTGTACTGCCACCCCATTTTGTTATCACTAATTTCGTGTTTATATTTCATGTGCCCTTGTAACAATTTTATCCTTGCTTCTTATACATTTACTATTGAAAGACATGAAGGACAAAATAATTTGAATGATCAGACATGAATAGCTTGTTATTAATAGCTTCTGTTGCCGCCCAGGAGCCATGGTGGCATCATGGTTAAGAGTACAGCTGCTAGCCGAGAGGTCAGTAGTTGGACTCTACCCAGCAGTTCCTTAAAAACCATTTGGGGCAGTTCCACTCTCTCCTGTAGGGTTGCTGTGAGTCAGAACTGACTTAGTCAGTTGCATAGGTTTGTTTTTGTCCATGTAATTGCCTTCATTAGGGATCTTTTCTTAAATACAAGTCTTTGGCTTTGAATTACTTTCTAGTATCTTTTCCCTTCCATCTACCGAACTCTCATTAGTGTATTTTTGTGGGGCCTGTCTGGTGGATAGGAACTGTCTCAGCTTCTGTTTATCTCGGAATGTTTTAATTTCACTGTCATTCTTGAAGAGTGGTTTCACTGGGTGTAGTATTTTGGTTGACAGCATTTTTTTTTTTATTATGGTTGAATGAAAATATACATTCCCATATAAGTTTACATGTCCACCTATATGCAGCTCCCACTGCTCTCTCTGGCCAGTGACAGCACACTTTTCCTCTCTGCTCCATACATGTCTTATCTTCCCAACCATCTCCTATCCACTTCTCTCTACCCACTCCTTTGCCTCCAGTAAGAGGTCAGCAGGACGATATCCTATAGAGGCATAGAACCTTAAAGTGCACACATGACATATTCACTCTGTGTTGCCAAGTCAAATCCATTCCTGTCAGAAGAGTTGACATCCGTTATGATTTATGGACTTGGGCAGCATCAGGGTCAGGGACCATGCTCCCAGGGGAACTCTAAGGCCCCTGGACCATCAATTGCAGTCTTTTAATGTAGCTCTCAGGGTGCACCCATTTTTATTCTTGTGTTGCCAGTGAGACTAAACTTTGTGAGCTCCATCATGGCTATCACTGGTCACAAGTCGATGTAGTCACCCACTCACATGGGTCTCTCTCTTTATATCAGCATTATTAACATGTCATTCTCTTGCCTTCTGGCCTTTAGTGTTTCAGAGGATAAATTGGCTCTTAATATTATTTGAGATCCTTTGTATGTGACTGTTTGCTTATGTATCACTGCCTTCATGATTTTCCCTTTATCCTTTCTCACTGGGTACCTAACTGGTGTTTCTTGGTGTGGATCTCTTTGGGTTTAGCCTTCTTAGGGTTCTTTGAGCTTCTTGGACTTTTATATTCATGTCATTTGTCGGACTGGGGAAATTTTTTTCTCAGTATTTTGTCAAATGTTCTTTGTATCCTTTCTCCCTTTCATCTTCTAGAATTCCCATGTTATATGTATTGGGTGTTTTGTTGTTGTCCCATAATTCCAGTCAATTGTGCCCTGACTTCTTGAGCCTCCACTCTTTCTGCTTTTCAGTATCTGCACACTGAACTGCCTCACCTGTACTTTACTGTTCTTTCTTTTGTCTGATTAAATCTGTTGTTAAATCCTTCCATTAGGGTTTGTCTGTTCAGTTATTGTCTCTTGCAGTTGCAGTATTTCTATTTGGTTTGTCTTTCTTTTTAGAGCTTTCATTCTTGCATAGTTTTCCATATTTTAGATCATTGTCTGTGTTTTCCCTTAATTCCTTAATTGTGTCTAATGTTGTAGTATATTCTTCCATTCTTTGCATTAATTGGTCTTCCATGCTAAGTGCCAAGTGCCATCGATAGATACACTTTTTTTCTGTAATGCACTTTTGTTCAAAACTGGGATAACAAATGCAAAATACAAGTCATACTCACCTCGTTGATTGGATTGTGAGCTGCTCCAACAACTTTGCACTCCTCAGTACTAACAGCCAACTTAGAGCAGGCTCTTGTTTAAATGAAGCCCCATCTGAGGAAAGCCTAGTAAGTAAGAGCCGTGTGAGTAGGAAGCAAGATTTGGAATGTTGATGGGAAGAACCAGGGAGTCTTGGCTATTCTTACTAAATGCCTGTGTGCCCCCATGCCACTTTGGCTTACTAGTATCTGGATCAAGTGCTAGGAGATGTACTGCCTCTTGACAGTGTTCTCCAGTGACATGTGACATATTCTCCTCTCCTGTCTCCCATCTCTGCAGGGTGAGGCAGGAGATCTCCACACAGATGCAGGAGGTGGGCTCTCCTCTGATGAAGAGGAAGGGACTAGCTCCCAAGCAGAAGCAGCCAGGATCTTGGCTGCCTCTTGGCCTCAAAACCGAGAAACTGAAGACCGGAAGCAGAAATGCTCCAAGACCAAAAGGGGAAAGAAAGAGGCAGCTTCTCATCTGTTCCCATTTGAGAAGCTGTGATGATTCCATCTAGCTTGTCGTCTGCACCGCTACACCAGGCCCACAAAGCCCACAAAGGTGTCTTTTCTGCTGAGAAGAAAACAGAAGCGGCATGTGCTTCAGACACTGGTCAGAGGACTGAAGGGTCACATGGAAGTTATGCTGCAGTTCAGTCTGGCTTCACCCCTTGTTAAGATTCACCCAGGCTAGGGCTTTCAAACCTTTTTTGCTACCAAGCCTTGGCCTTTGAACTATGAGAAACTTCCTCAGGAGACAGTGTCCTGCCTTCTCAGTCTTACTCTTCCCATCTTTGGAAATAATGGGTCAGCTGTTTCATAGACACCACTGGGGACTTTTTAGATGATGACACGTTGAGGAGTACACTGGTCCTTCCTTCTACTTAAATCCTTCAGCTGTCAGACACCGTGCTCATGCTTCTCTTTGGGACTTTTCTCTGAAGGCCACTTCTTTTTGCCCTGAGTCAGGTTCACTAACACTGCCTGTGGCTGCCTCTTGGCAGGTGAGAGAGTGCAGGACAAAGGTAGATCAGCCTTCATCATGCTGTTGATGGGATCTACTTTTTAACTAACACTTTGTGGTTGCAGAAGACCAGAACTACTAAGAGCTAAAATCAGGAATGAAGAAGAAAAACAAATTGAGAATTAAAGAAATTTTAGTAAAGGTAGATCAGTGTTAAACTAGATGTTATTCCTTACTGGACAAATTAACAAAGCTCTATGCCACTCTGAATACTCAGAGAAATAACTTTCATAATATTTTGAAAAAAATAAAATTTATCAAAAAAACATGACTCTACATCTTTGCGATTTTGTCCCATTAAGAACACCTATATGACATAACAGTTTGTATGCATGTTGAGACTGCATTGAAAATCAGATCGTGATTTCCAATAAGCTTATCATTACACACATGGATTTTTTTTCTCTGCTTAAACATAGAGGTATTACGTAATCTTTGACAAGAGCCAATTTGAGTTAGTTTTATCCTAGGGAAACAAAACACTTGGAGTGTGAGTCATGCAGTAAGAGCCTGGCTAGGACAGTTTTGTTGAGAACACACACGGGCGTTGCTATGGAAACTTCAGTCTCACACTTCCTGTACCGGTACCCACACTCTCCTAGTCATAAGCCAATGTGTGTTTGGTGAGTCAAGGGTATAGTCCTGTTTGTGGAGAAGTAACTTTTTACTCATGCAGATGCCAGCTACTAGGAGTTACTCTGAAAATGAAATAAAACATCAGGTTTTGAGAAATAAAAAGTTGGTTTGGGCAAGCGTGTTTGAGTTCTAACATAAAGTAACTCAAATTGGTAGCTTCAGGAGGGACCGTAAGGCATTTCATAGTCAGACATTGTCCCAATTTTAGATGAGGAAACTGAGGCTCAGTGCGTCAAACATCCAGTCAGTGGCTGACTTGGGGCTTGGACTCAGGCCTTGTGCTAACCCAAAGCTCTGATGCCCTTTGTACTTAATGTAGCCACATTCTGCCTCTTCTAGTACATTCTGAAGATGGGTGAAGTATGAGTCATTCTCTTTAAAACCAGCAAAAGCAAAGTAGGCATTGGTATGCAAGGCTTCTAAGTGCTGGAAATACTGAGTTGCCCTTTTTTTAAAAAAAGAAAGCTGAGAAACTAACCACTAGCCATTAAAAAGAGTTGAGAACTGGGTTCTAAAGCCTCAAATTTTGTAACTAAATTCTGTAAGATAGAAACTTCTGAAGGAATGCAAATAAAAGGATAACAGCAAGGTTCCATACCAAAAGACAGTCAAAATTTTATTTTCAATTTTTACCAAAAATACAAAGATAATACAAATTTCGTGGTAGTTTTTTCAAAGGTTTCCAATTTTTCTTTATTTTGCTCTTTGAGAACACTTTAAATTGTAATTTAAAATCTATATTAGGAAAAATAACACAAACCAAATCCCAAGGATTTTGTATTTAGCTAGCATCTCATTATACTGTCTGCTTTTCTGAAAGCATCTGTTGAGACTTCAGTTGCTCATTTAATAAGCAGTAGGGAATACTGTTTCACTCCTTAACCCCAGGTCAGTCATCTGTAGTTTTAACCTGAACACTAGAGCACAGTTACCTTAGTCACTGAAAACAAACCCAGCTCACTGCCATGAAGTTAATTCCAACCCTATAGGATAGAGCAGAACTGTCCCACAGAGTTTCCAAGGAGCCAGTGGTGGACTTGAACTGCCAGCCTTCTGGTTAGCCACCATAGCAGTTAACCACTTTACCACCAGAGTTTCTGTGTAGTCACCAGTTAACAGAAATTCTGACCCCCTCACTTAGCTTTTAAATAATTTGCAAAGCAAACACTTTCAGCAAGGGCAAAAACTATTTGAATATTAGAAAAAAGATGCACAAAGAATCTCTTAAGACATTAAGGTTATAACACTTTCTGTGTAGAATGGTGTTGAGAGTAGCGGGAAGATGTGGAGATGATGTAGATTAAGCACGGGTTGATTTTATTTAGGAGGAGATTATGGAGACAACACACAAGAATCTAGACTGTTGGGAGGATAGGACATGTATGGAGCAGAGAGAAGGGGTGTGCTGTCACCAGCAGGGAGAGCAGTGGGAGCTGCATATAGGTGAACATGGGAATGTACATTTTCATTCAATCATAATAACAAAAAAAAAGGAATCTCTAGAGCCACCTTCTTTGGCCTAGGTGCCAATTCAGCACTGGGCATTGGAGGAACAGGCCAGACATGGGTGCTCCACAGCCAGCCTACAGCCTGAACCTTGATTTTCGTTGACTGGGGGCCACTGTGTAAGAGCCCACTTAGTACACATAAAGCTTCCAACTTTTTAATGATCAACTAAAAACTCAAAACCATCTTCAAGTAAGTGGGCAGTTAATGATACCAGAGAATAAAATGCTTTTCTCCACCCTGTAGGTACCCCATTTTGTCCTGGAGTGTAAACAAATCGTTGCTAACACTTGTCTCGAAGGCTTCTTAAAGCTTCCCGGTAACCCAGAAGAGTGACAGGTAATGTTTTACCAATTAAGCCACAGTCCTATGTAATACTTTCCTGTGTTCAGAACTACCTTCAGTTGATAGGTTAAAGGGTGTTTTTCTGTAACAGTCTGAAATGTTCATCACTTCAGGAGTTATATTTTTACTATCTTACTTGAAAAAAATTCCCTCAGGGTAGGAAAGTAGATGAGATTATTACAGCAGAGAAAAGCTTATAAACAGGATTTCTGGAGATCCTATACACGAAAAAGAATCTGCCGAGCCATAAAATAAAACCCAACATAAGTCCAATTTTTGCTCCTCATGACATCTTCAGTGTTGTGTGTGTGTGTGTGTGTGTGTGTGTGTGTGTGTGTGTCTGTTTTCTGAAGTATCAAGCTCCCCCCAGCACTTGTTTTCTGGTAGTCCTGAACTCCTAGTAATCCAGGAGTGCCTAGCAGTAACTAAAGGTCACCCTTTAGAGCCACAGAGAGGTTTGATGGTTGTGGCAGAGTCCTGGCATTTGTCTTCAGTAATAGGAAGCAGTGAGTGATTAGGCTGAGCCCTTTTATCAGCAGGTCTCTGTGGACTGTCACTGCTTCGTCACCTGCACACAGATGAGCTGAGTGAAACAAGCTGACCTGGCCACACACACCAGGTCACAAGAGAAGGGAAGAAAGAATGTGTATTGTGCTGCCAGCTGTAAGCTGCCTTCTGCCCACCAGAGCTGCTTATTGACAAGAGAAAGGGTGAAGACCTTAGCTGACAAAACACTAAATCCTGGCGTGTGTGTGTGTGTCTGTGTGTGTGTGTGTGTGTGTCTGTGTGTGTCTGTGTCTGTGTCTGTGTCTGTGTGTCTGTGTGTGTGTGTGTGTCTGTGTGTGTGTGTGTCTGTGTGTGTGTGTCTGTCTGTGTGTGTCTGTGTGTGTCTGTCTGTGTGTGTCTGTGTGTGTGTGTGTGTGTCTGTGTGTGTCTGTGTGTGTCTGTGTGTGTGTGTCTGTCTGTGTGTGTCTGTGTCTCTGTGTGTGTGTCTGTGTGTGTGTGTCTGTGTGTGTCTGTGTGTGTCTGTGTGTTTTTCCAAGTCAGGCCCAGAATAGGGAGTCACAAACCAATCCCGACTTGTACTGGGTGGGTCAGTGGAAGGGGGAAGGTGATGGCTTGGGTAGGCAGGTGCCAGGCCTACTTCACTCCAGCTTTTTGGCCGGCACCCGTGTCCGAGCAATGATGACGGGTACCAATGCCAGGCAGCCAATGAAGAGGGCCCAAAGGGGCCGGTAGAAGAGCCAGCCAGCAGCCACAGTCAGCAGGGTCAGTGAGGTGGCCACGCAGAAGGCAAAGGCTTTCAGGCCAATGTTGACCAGGTCTCGGAAGACAGGAAACCAGTCCACTGTGGGCGAGAGAAGGCACTGTGTTGAGCAGGCCACCGCATCTGCATCGCAGTGAGTGGTTCCCTTCCTAGAAATCGGTTGGTCCTTGATGCCAGGTGAATAAGGAGAGGGAAGGGTCAGAGTGGTGGGAATGCAAGTAACCACAGGCTGAGAGCTAGACAGTCCAGAGGAGGGTGCACCCGAGCTGTGTGGCCTGAGCCACCTGCTCTGCTTTGCTCAGCTCTGGAAGAGAAGGCACACAGAATGGATCTGTAAACTTGAAGTATACACTGATACCAGCCTTAGGCCAATAGAAAGACACTGATTGACCTGTGTGTTGGCAAATGCTGTTTCCTGTATTTTCACAAAGAAGCTTGTGGATGGAGCCCTCTACAAGTGCCTGCTTGGGCTGCTCAGCCATCCCTGGAGGTGTTGGTTCATTCAAGCAGCAAGGGGTAGCTAAGCATCTATGTGACCAGGTCTGGGCAGGGCTGAGGGAAATAAAGAGCCAAAGCCTGCCTCAGGATCTCCCAGGTTACTGGCCTAATATGAGAGTCAGGCTCCAGCTACATTCACCGGGAAGCACTCTGTTCTCGGCCTGCCTGGCCTCTCTAGGTTGGCGCTGTAGCAACAGATGTCCACGGGGACAATCTCCAGCCAGGCCCTAGGAGGCCCCTGCAGGCCACCTCTGGCCTCATCTTGGCCTTTTCAGAGTGTGCAGCACCCCTGCTTAGCCCTTACAGTAAGTGAGCTCATTAGTGCTGCCTACGTGTCAGGCACTATGACATCACCTCTTGGAGCCCAAAGCCCACCTGCAAGGTAAGTGCTACTTTTTAACACTGTTTACCAACAAGGTCACTGAGGCTCAGGGAGTTAAGAAACTTGCTCAAAGTCATACAACCAGAAGAGTGACAGAATCAGGATTTGGACTCAAGATAGTACCAAGCTTGAGCTCGGCCACTGCTCTAAAATGTAAGCCTTGAAAGGGCAGGGACCCTGTCTGACCTGTTCACTGCTCCATTCCTACAGTCTAGATCACTGTCACACGAAGCAGGCACTCACTAAGTATTAGTTGAGTGGATGAATGAATGCTTCTGTGTCGCAGCTTCCTGAATCTTCCTACCTGCACTATGTCCCTCCCACGCTCCATTATCTGTTCTATGTGGGTGTGGAGGGAGCCAGAAGACCAGGAAGGATGAAAAAGCCTTCTGAGCAGGGCTTCAACCACTTCACCTTGGCAGTAGGGAACTCAGGAAGGCATCCAGAGTGGGAGTGGCCTGCCCAAGGTCACATGGCCAGCAAGAGCTTAATTCAAAGGAAAGATGGGGATTTTGTTTAAAATTCTGCTCTCTCCATGGCAGCACCAAAGATGTGGCCTGTTTTTCTAAGCATGACTCAGCTGTCCAGAAAAAGCTTCCAAGGAAGAGTCCTTCTGCTCCCTGGCCTCGTTGTCCCTGCTGTAAGTTGAGGGCGGCCCTCTCACCTCCGACAATCTGGGCTTTACTGCAGATACATTCTTTTCAACCTTGCATGTGGGGTAGAGGTTTCTGTTGGGGCCCAGAGGAGGCTGGGAAGAATCATCTGGCTAAATGGGGAAGTGCACTGGGCTAAAGGCTCTGGTAGAAAGTCCTTTGAGAGCCCCATCCTTCTGGATCAACAGGGCCCAGCAGTTACTCACCCTGGGGATCAGAGCCTGAAGCATGCTGGGTCATCAGTGCTCCTACTGGGCCATGTAAGCAGCCTGGCAAACTCCACTGAGTGCCAGACTTACAGGCTGCTTCAAATCTGGCCCAGGTTTACAGGTGTGAAGGGAACTTAACACTTTTTGAGTTAGGTGTGAGGGAACTGAGGCAGAGATGGGAAGAGGACTTCAGCTCCAGCAATACAGATGACAAATGCAGCCCGGCTCACGCAGGGCTGACCAGCCTCCTCCCTGTGGCTGTGTGACTACTTGTGGAGCAAATGAATGAATAAGCAAGTGATAGCCAGTGAACAGGGAGACAAGTGGACCAGACCCTCAGATCATGAGCACTACACCTGCCTCCTGTGGGTCTGGCATCCACCCTTCTCTCGCCCTGGCAAGATGATGGAGTGATAAACACACAGGGAAGCCCTCAGGGAGGCAAGAGGAAAAGGGGTGCCCGCAGCCTCCAGCCTGGTCTCCACACCTACCCAGGGTGTAGAGGATCCGGGTCATCAGGTTGAGGCCCATAAACATGGCCATCCAGCCAGCAGCTCGCAGGCCCCATGTCTTTAAATTGTTGCTCTTCTGTTCTCTGTTAAACACCTCCTGCAGGACAACGAAGAGAGGGTGGTCACAACTCTGAAGGGGTCGCCAGCCTATGCAGTTGGCAGGGGTGAGTACTGAGGGGGCTGTACCAACCCAGAAACCATTAGGTGTCTCTCAACAGATTAAAGGGAAGTATGGCAAACCTCCCACCCCAGGAGTAGCCTCTCAGCCCACCTGGCACAGGAAAGGGCAAGGCAGAAGAGACGTTTGTGGAAGGTACAAGCCCTCCTCAGGCAGATCCCACCTCCTTCAGACACCTCAGCCCATTCTGTCATTGGTAATCAATTTCCTTCACGCTGCATCAGAACTTCCACGGGACCATTTAGCAACACCCCACACAGCTGGTGGGGTCCTGAGTATCTGTGTGCCAGGCCTGAAGCAGCATGTGCTGTGTATGCTAATCAGACTTATTCTCAAACATGGCTTCTGGGACACTTCGCTCTTGTGGCTTCCCCTCTACTTCTCAGGCTGTGTCTTCTCTGTCTCCACTGCTATTCTTCTGTCCTCTAAATGGCAAATTCTTTGCCTGCTTTCTTTTCCCTGCTCAGTCCCACTGTCTGCCCAAGCAATTATCCCATCTACTGACTCCCAGACATAAAGCTGCAGCTCAGGCACCCCTTCCGGGCTTCACCCACTGCCGACTTGCCATCTCCCCATGATGTCCCGGCACACCCAACACTGACCCGCCAGCCTCCACCCCAACCCACTTCTCTGTCTTCCCCATCTCAGCAAATGCTATAAGCAGCCACCTACTCAAGCCGAAACCTGGGGGGTAACACTTGACTTGCTCCCTGCTCACCTCCCATCCAATCCATCAGCAGGTCCTGTCAACTCCCCAGTCACTTTTTCCCCAATCTCTCTCCCCCGTCAACTCCCTAATCTAAGCCATCACCATCTCACATGCCTCTCACTGGCACTACTGCAGCGGCCTCCTCCTCATCTCTCCCCTTCTACCTGTCACCCCACACAGCCACCTGCCAAGGCTCTGCTGCCATGCCTTCCCGCCAGACCCCTGGGCTGCTGGTCCTGAGACCAGGTCAGGGGTCTTCTTGCCTCTGGGCCTTCCCACAGCTTCCTCTGCCTAGAACTCATCTGCCCACAGCTGGCCCAGCCAGCTCCAACCTATTCTTCCTGTATCTGCTTAAGTGCCAGTTCTTCAGAGAGCCTTTCTGATGGCCTGATCAAAGTCAGACACCCTTGTCATAACCTGTGACAATTTATCACTGTCAGTCCCTGTCCTGAGTGTCTCACAAGTATTATGTAATCCTCACAATAACTTGATGAGTTAGGCACGTTTATCCCCATTTTACAAATGAAGAGACTACAGTTCCGAGAGGATAAGTAACTTGCCCAAGATCGCACTTCTGACAGTAAACTAAACTCGAGTTCTCGAGGGCAGGAACCATGTCTACCCCTTTCTTCATGGTGTCTCTGGGGCTTGATCAAAACTTGTTGAATCAAATGAATGAATGAATCCTCACAACCACCAAGTAAGGTAAGGATGAAAACTCTAATAATAAGCAAATAAGTAAATGTTTCCCTTTGACAGATGAAGAGAATCTCAGGGAGGATGGACAGACAGACACAGGGAGGTGCCAGCAGGACCTGCACCAGGGCCTTTGCCTAACAGCCACTTCATAACCATTACACTCAACTCCTTCCACGTGCTACAGTCCAGGCACCCTAACTTGCAGGGCCTAGGGCTTCCTCTTGGTGCCCCAGCTGCCTCCTCAGCTTAGGGTCTTCTCTCTCTGCTTGACAGTTGACACTAGACCTTGTGGGGATGCGAGCCGTGCAGGGGCTGTAGGATGGTGTGTTGGGGCTCCTAAGCAGCCAGAGGCACAGTGATCAGGAGGCCAGCCTAGCTGCACTTTCAGCCCTGCCCCCTGGGGAGGCATCTAAGCTAGGAGCCTCACACAGTCCTCACTCATGGGAAAGCTCTGAGATGTAGATCTCCCTCTATCTGCAGGAGATGCAAGCTTGAGCTGAGCAAGAGCCCTAAAAAAGAAGAGGTCTGAACAGGGTCTCCTAATTTTAGAAACCCCCAGATGGCCCTCGAAGCTGGGTGGAAAGGGTGACTCATGGCAAGGCCTGCCAGGTTGGGAGGTGGCAGCTCCACCCTGCAGTTGGTGACAGAGCTACTGGGCAACATCCTTACCACACCCTGTCCTGGCCAGGTACAAGGAGTGGGTGTGGGCCAAGCCCCAGATAGGGCTGTAAGGCTAGAGCAGAGGGATGACAGCTGGAAGCTCAATAAAGGGACAAAGGAGTCACAGCTAATCCCTAACATCTGCCTCTGCCTTTGCTCTTTTTATCCCTCCTGATAAAACCCCATAATCGATTTTACAGCCAGCCCAGAATGTCTGCCAATGATACACCATACTCAACAAAATGGTAAAAACTCTGTTCTTCTGCTAAAGGGAAGCATCTCCTACCTAACGGAGAGACCCACCCTGAAGACAAAAAACTGAACTGACCACTGCATCTCTGCACCCCTTCTCCATGGACCTGGGTGAGACACGACCCTTCCCATTTTACAGATGGGGGAAAGGAGGCCCAAGAGCTCTAGAGGCTGCTGTCACAGGGTGCTGGTCCTGGGGTCCCCCAGCTCTAAATGCTCACGGCCTTCCTGAAGCTCTTGAGTAAGTGCACGCCTCTGCCTGCTATGCCAGCCTCACCTCCTGTGCCTACTCCCTAGCAAGACACACTGCTCCCTGCCTTGACAGGTCCTTCTCCTTGCCTGAGCTCTGACTCTTCCAGGATTGCCCCCTTCTCGTAATCCGGGTCTCTGCAGAAACGTCGCTCCTTGGAGGCCCTCCTTCCCTCCCAGCACAGTCCCTCTCCTTTACTGTTGGTGTCTCGCAGAGTGCCTGCTCCTCCCTTCACCACACTCACCACAGCCTGCCCTTCCTTTGAAGGCCTGTGGCAGAGTCTGCTCTGCCTGCTGTTTTCTCCTCAGTGCCCAGCAAGCTGGCATGCAAGGGGAGCTGATCATGCCTTCTATTTCTTTTTCTTGTCTCATTGCACTGACTCTGCCTCTAGCAGCAGGGCTTCTCACATAACTATTACAGGAAAGAAAGGAGGGAGGGCATACCTGGCTCCCTATCACACAGGCAGGGCAGCAGCGACTCACCTCTGCTGAGAAGTCCCCATGGTGCAGCAGAAGCAAGGTGTCCCCAGACTTGGTAGAGTATGGGAGCAGCTGGTCACCCCGCTGGCGGGCAACCACAGTGACCTGGTCAGAGAATTTAGTGTAGTGTCAGAGCTAATGGCGGTAATCAGGGGACAGGCACATGTTAAGACCCTCCTTTTCCCACTTTCCAATCCACACAGTCCCAGCAATCCCCCCAGGGAATGTGTGCCAGCTAGGGAAGTAAGTAAAGAGAACCAAGCATCACCCTGGCCTAGGGCTTCTCTCTCCATATATGCCTACCTGTGGATACACCAAGCCTGGGGACAAGGGGGTGTCAGCTGACCTGTTTCATCCAAAGCCCGAGAGAGGACCACAGGCAAAGCAGGGGCTGGGGCAGTACTACATACGATACGGGCAGGAACGTCAGGCCAGGCGTTTATAGGTCAACAACTGGGGGAGGGCTGGGACTGCATCAGTCAGAAATAGGGCTCTCATGGATATAGTTATGAAGTCCCTCTAGTACTGCTGGGGTCCATGGATGGCATGCAGGGACACAAACCTTCAAAATGGCTCAGTAGTGTGCACCAACTGAGTGTGTGTGCGCACAAATACACCGAGTTTCTAGAGGAGGCTCCAAAGCCCTCACCAGATTCTCCAAGGAATCTGTGCTGGATAGAAAGTTATAAGCCCCGACTCACAGTCTGCCCCTCAGCAGCTAACTTACCACGTGAGCGGGACCCAGGTCGGGGTCATCCCCACTCAGTCCCGCGTAGGAAAAAGACACACGTAGGTCTCCCACCTGAGGGTAGAAAATGAGTGAGACAAGAGGATCAGAAGCCGCTGTCCTGGGTCTATGGGTCCCAGGCTGATAAAGACATGGAGTCCCCCAGGTGCCTCACACCCCGTTCACACCCCCACACCTCTGCCTAGGCTGTTTCATCAGCGGAAACTCTTTTTACCCTCCACCACCGTCCCTGTTGGGCAAATGCAGCTGTGGAATCAACTGCCAAATCAGAGTCCAAACAGGCGTTTGATTTTTTTGCACTGTTCACGGGGACAGTGCTCTAAGGACTTAATCTGTGCTAGCTGGATAGCCCAGGCCTGCTGTGTACCTCTGGATACTTCGGGTTTTCACTGTGATAGAAAAAGTCTCCCCGGCGGATGATGTCCACGTGTGGGTCTTCCAGCTTGGACAGGCTCAGTGGCTTGAAGTTGTCAACTTTGTCAATAAGGCCTAAACACAGCAGGGTGGCAGGGAATAAGGTGTATCAACTGAAAACTTCTAGTGTCTGAGCCCCTCGACCTGACAGCTGGCCTAACCTCCCATCCTTCCCTCCATCCTCAAACACCTACCTCCAACCCAAGCAAGGCTGGAGACTTACCCGCTGAGAGGAAAAACTTGCCAACTTGGACAAAGGGGGCTGTCGCCGTAAATGACTCCACTGCCATTGCACTGTGGGACAGAAGGAGCTGTCAGGGAAGGCAGGCATCACAGTGACAGCCATACAGGTTCCCTTGGGATGTGCTGGGCGGGGTCACTACCAGGGGAGCTCCAGCGTGTCCAGACCAGCCTAGCCATGACAGATACTTTGTCCATCCCAGGGGTTTCTGCTCCCTTTCCCTGCTGTCTGTATCCTGCCTCCCAGAGTTTCATACCCTCTTGCCTCAACCTACCAGCCTGTCCTGCTGACCCTCTTCCCACCCTGCACTGCCTCCTCCTACCTCCAGGAGCACCTAAGCCCTGCTGTGCGGCACCCACGGAGCTCGCTGCACAGCCCTGCCCATCGCTGCCTGTAGCCTGTATCCCAGCCAGGCCTGGCACGATTCCCACTTCACCACCTCCATGCCTATTCCTTCCTTCAAGCGTCTCCTCCCAGGTAACTTCCCTCTGTGGGAATCCTCAGAAACCCAGATCCAAGATCACTGCCTGCTGAAAACCCTTCCCACCCTCCAGCACCCTGGCTGTCAACAAAAGACCTCCCTAGCTCAGTTCACACTCAGCCCTTTAGGCATTTATCGCTGGCCTTGTTTCCTGTTTCCTTAAAGGGGAGCCCATGGGCCAAGAGTCTCTTTCCCATGCACAGGTTCTGGCCTAAAAACTGCTCCATATTTTCACCAGCTAACAAGGCAGAAGTAACTCAACCTTGCTACTCAGATGAGGAAGCCGAGGCCAGAGGACTGCCTGGCAAGGCTGCTCTTAAGCCTAGGGGCCCAGCTCTCACCTGGGATTTTTGTGGCCAATCTCTCGGTCAAAGTTTTTGCTCTTGACAATTTCTGACTTCCATTCAGTATCTGCACAGGGAGAGGAAATGATTCAAACCATGCAAAGAGTGGCCACATGTCTGAGGCTTACTGACCCTGGGTCCTTGTATCCTAGTGCACAACCATTCAACGGGCCAAACCGGTAGCTCCTGGACGTGCATTTGCTGGATGGGGAGACCCGGCCACCAAGGACTGGCACACAGAGATTTCTCATGGCACCATCCACAGCTCTATCCATTGTGGTCAGCCTCCTCTGGGGCAGAGACCTCCTGTGTGCAGGGGACGTGGCCCTGGTGTGGGGGTCCCAGTACTCACTGTAGGAGTACCTCGTTTCTGTCTTCACCTGTCCATCCTCGGTGTACTCCCTGCAGGGAGACCATAGGCAGCCATGAGTTAGCCCAGTCACTCCTGAGCATTCAAATCCAGGCATCTCCCACTGGTAGCAATCTCCATCATGAGGTCAAATGACACACGGGGGCACAGCCTTGTCTGCACCTGCCCTGGGAAAGGGCACTCACTCCCTGGTACAGCTAGCTCCATCCCCTGAAGGCACTGCCTAGAGAAAAGTGCCTTCTCACCGAGAGCTGAAACCTACCCCCACCAGGCTCACCCAAGGGTCCCAGCCACACCCTCTGGGCCCTTCGCCCCAGGACAACCCTGCTGAGGTCTCTGAAACTCTAATCCTAGCTGGCACCAGGTGACCCTAGCCTAGCCATGACACCCTGCTCTGGAATTTCTGCTGGGACTGGTGGAAGTAAGCCGCTCTCCTTTGCCGCATTAGAAAACTGAGCAATGACACACCGTAGCAGGGTCGGAACACTGACCTAGCGACACTGTTTGAGGTCTGGACCCAGTCATGCCTAAGATTATGTTTTCCCTGACTTCCAAGACAAGGGAGCCAATCAATTCCCTTTTTTCTGGGAGTTACTTGCCACTAAACTTTTGCTATCTCCAACCAAACGATAACTAAGAAGTGTAGGGTAATTTGCAATTTTCTTGATGGGGAGATTTTAGACTTCTCTGAGCTTCAGAAGAGTCCAAATGGAAGCCACCTGCATTTGAGTCTACCCCACACCCCCTTTACCCCAGCTGACCTTGGGCTTCCTGCCGCTCACCTGGACTCTTCCGTTTCCACCCACTGGTACATCTCTACGTGCCGCCGCAGCTTCACAGCCGGAATGTGCACCCCATAGTTTGGATCAGACAAGAGCTTCAAAAACAATCAAACACCAAAGAAGGAGCCTCACTTTGGCCCAGAATCCCAGGCTTAGGGGGAATCAGACTGGGAGAGAAACAACAGCAGGGACAGCAAATAGAGAATTTTCCAGTCACTTCATGTGGGAGAATCCAGTGAAACTGCCTGTCCCAAGTTCTTCACACTCCATGCCCATCACCAGGAGCCTCACAGACCAGGCACAACAGCAGGGCACCAACTACAACTAGGGTTTAAACAACAAGCGAGCTCCAATAGCCAGGGAACTTGTAGAAGAAGATGGTGTCAGACACCCAGAGCTAGTAATAACCATCAAGCACCCTTTGGTGAAGTGTAAACACACGCCAGGCACTGACAAAGCTTATTTGCTGCAACTTGCTTCAGAACTGGCATGTTACAACTTCTGTTCTATTTCTTACAAATATTGTCCCCATTTTCCAGATGCAAAGTTGAGATTCAGAGTGACCGGGTCACAAAGCTGTGTGTGGCAGAGTTGGGAGCCATCATTTTCAACATGCTGTACTAGATGATGTCCAACAATGGGGCAGAGCCACCAGCAGGCCACAGCCATGGCCAAACCTACCTTGGACGTCCGCAGGGCCCCGATGATGTGCACCAGTTTCCCCTCGTTCTCCGGAGCCACACTGTGGATGCTGTCCAGGGACACCACAAGAGACAGCCCCTCAGCCAGAGAGGTCGCCGTCTTCAATGCACGGCCCTGCAAACGACAGCTAGTGGGTGGCACAAATCAAGGGTAGCTCGAAGGAGCTGTGCTTGCTCCAGGCTGTCAGAGTATGATGGGTCTCAGGGACCATGGGGACACATCTCTGCATTTTATAGCTGGAAAGTTGAGGCCCAGCAAGTGGCAGATCAGGACTGCAGCCCAGGATCCCTGCTTTTCAGGGTGACCTCTTTCCACTACTCACTGGTCCCTACCCTAACCCTCCAGCCAAACTCAGCACTGACCCCATGCTAGGAGGAGCTGGCATTTCTGCCCTGGTCCCTTCTCTCACTTTCCTTTGCCTTATCCACTGCTCCCCCACTCAGTCCATGTGGTTTACACAGGCTGATCTGAACTGTCATTTAAATCATTTGACTGAAGCCTAGCCACCTGAAATCTCCCGGCTACAGAGGGCAGACACCCAAGTCAAAACACTGAGAGTTCTCTCTACAGCTTTGACTAAAATGATTTAGAAAGATATGATTCCTCTTTTCTCTGGGGCTTCTAAGCTGATTGGATGTTACTCTGGAGTTGCTATGGCCACCTCTACCACATGAAGAATAACCCTTCCCAAGAACAATGTCATTCATCACACAGAAAAACTGCTAAGAGACTGAGAAATGGAGATTCCAGCTTGATGGCATAGTGGCTAAGTGCTATGTCTGCCAACCAGAAGGTCAAGAGTTCAAATATGCCAGGGGTTCCTTGGAAACGTTATGGGACAATTCCACTCTGTCTACAAGGTTGCTACGAGTCGGAATTGACTTGACAGCAGTGTGTTTGGTCTTTTTTCTTTCTTTTTTTGGTGATGACCCAGCATGAACACCTGGATCCAACCAGGCTTGAAGCTGGTTTTACCCTCAGAATTTTCAGGTGTGTGAACTCCTCCATTCCCTTTCCTGCTTACATCAGTTATGAGGTGGGTCACAACAGGAAGACTTCTGATTAATGCAACAGCCTCCTCTATCTTTTTTGTAAAATTTGAGCTCTTTATTACCAAATCTAACATCTGGATTCACAGCCTTAGCTCCCTGACACTGAGGTGACCCTTCCAGTGTTCCAGAAGACCCCGAACATTTTACCTCATTAGTGAATATTATGTAGAAGGAGAGCAGGAAGGTCGTAAGCCCCACAAACATCCCACCCGAGGTCTCACTGAGCCGCTCCAGGAAGCCTGGCTGGGGGCTAGACGTTGTTTTCATGTGTTCTCTTCTGTTACTCGTACTGGAGTACTGAGGAAAAACAGAGTGTTAAAAATCAGAATGAGACTTAGGTTTTTTAAAAAAATCACTGAATTTTGCTACTCATTTAGACTCAGTTCTTACTGACATATAATTTTATATAGGTAAAAATGTACAGATATTTAGGGTACAGTTTGGTGGGTTGTGACTAATGTATAGCATGTATGACCATCACCCAGATCAAGAAACAACATTTCTACCACCCAGAAAGTTCCCTTATGCCCTCTCCTATCAATACTCTCCTCTCCCTACACCCAGAGGGAATGACTATTCAGCTGTCTACCACTACAGAGGGAGTTGTGCCTCTTGGAGAACTTCACATAAATGGAATCATGCAGCATGAACTCCTTTTGGTCTGGCTTCTTTCACTCAGCACAGAGTAAGATTCATCTGTGTTGTATATCAGTGGTATGTTCCTTTTTATGGCTGTATAATATTCTACTGTGTGGACATGCTACAATTTGTTTATTCATTCATCAGTTGATGAACATTAGGGTTGTTTCCAGTCGGGGGCTATTACGAGTAATACGGGGATGTGTATTTTCATTTCTTAGATAAATAGGTAGGTAGGTATACAGACAAACAGATAGTTACAGGAGCAGAACCGCTGGGTCATAGAAGAGATATATGTTTAACTTCTTAAGAAACTGCCTGTTTCACAAAAAAGTTATTAGAGATGTATTTTTAATTAAACTCAATAAATGGTGACTGAGTTGAGGGCCATGTGTTCTGGGCCTGGTGGGGAGGAAAGAGGTAGAGACAGATTTACAGGGCAGTCACATCACAGCCACAAACAATACTAGGAGTCCATGCTGAATGTCCAGTAAGAGGACAGACCCAGGGCTAAATGAGCAGCTCCTTCTGCTGGGACATCAAGGCAGGATGCCTGAAGGAGGGTGCACATAAAGAGGATTTCAGAGGCAGACCCCGGGGAAGGGCATCCACAGCAGGCAGCTGTGCAGAAGTGGTTCTAGAGGAAGAGCTGCTTATCTGCTGGGGTTACAACTTTAGGGGAGTGGGGGAGATTCAGGCAGCTGCACACACATGGGCAAATTTATGGGAAGCCTCTAACACCAGGCTTTGTTCAGGTAACTGAAAAACAAGGTGTGTAGTGTGTTCACTACTCACTACTACGCCACCTCATGTCACAGTCATGAGCATAGAATCTAGAGCCAGGATGACTGGGTTTGAGTCTTAGCTCTTCTACATCAGCTATGGGACCCTGGGCAAGCAATTTCATCCCCGTGTTCCTTCTATTTCCATATCTGTAAAATGGGGATAATTTTTCAATGCACTAGGTTCTTGTAAGGCCCAAAGTATACAGTTGAGTCCCAAGTGCATGGTGAGCCCTGTACAGATGCTGGCTGGTGGGAGTGATCAGATTTTTCTGTGACTGCTGCTAATGTTGGTACCAAGGCTGGGGTGAGTTGACAAAAGTCACAAAGATATCAAGTGGTTCCCAGGAGAGCACCAGGGTAAACCAAGCCCCATCCAGCCCTGAGGGTCAGGATAGGGCAGTGGAGAGATTTAAGACAGAGTAGTTCAAACAAAACAGATGCCAGGTTCTTCTGAGTGTCCCTGAATGCCACCAGCACAGGCCTGTCAGGGACCAGGTGTCCACTGTGTCCAGAAATAGTCTTGACTGTCCATGCCATTTGGAGACATTAGTGGAGCTACTCATCATAACAATGAAGATAGTGAACATCCTAGTCTATCTCATGCCCATCCTGGACAAGCCCAAGGAGGTGGGTGCCTTGACCACTCAATGTCGCAGATGAGAAAACCACGGCTCAGGGGTTAAGTTGCCTGCCCAGATGACAGAGTCAATAAAAGATGGACTGACTTAGGATTCAGATCCAGGCAGACTAAAGACCACTCTCCTACCACTCTGCTCCAGACTACATCTCCACATTTCTCAGGCAGTAATGAAAACCCTCGTGGAACAGTGAATAAGTGCTACATCTGCTAACCAAAAGGTCAGCAGTTCGAATCCGCCAGGAGCTCCTTGGAAACTCTACAGAGCAGTTCTATTCTGTCCTATAAGGTTGCTATGAGTTGGAATTGACTTGACAGCAGCGAGTTTGGTTTGGCTTTTGGAACGTGAGCTGAACGTTGGGAACCAGCTGTGGGCAGTGATGAGGAAAGCAGTGAGGGCAGCCCCAGCACTGGCTGCCCTTCATTATTTCTTCAGAAGCCAACAGAGGCTCACAGCCTTGAAGAGAGGGAAGAGAAATCCCGGGGTTCCTTTCAGGCTAAGGGCATGGTGACACAACACACATAGCCCACATTCTGAACTGAAATTCCTACGTAACATGGAAGCATATTTATCTCCAGTGACCCAGCTCTCGGGACTCAGAGCAATGTGACAGGAACCCAGGTCGACATGCAGGCCTTGGAAACAGAGAGAATTGGGTTCAAACCTCAGCTCTACAAATCACTTGCTGTGTGACCCTCAGCAAGTTGTTCTACTTTTGTTTATTCCTAGACAGGATAGTACTTTGCTCACAGGACAGTTGTCCTATCAGTGTGGATTCTGTCACTTCTCCACCTCACTCCTCCATCTTGAGATCTTTCTCCGTCTCCCTGCCAGGTGGCTTTTGTAAATGTGCACCCAGCCACCAGATGAACCATCCAAGGCTCAGCCACAGAGGATGCCCAAATGAGTCTGGTATCTAACAAGATTATCAGGTCCCAACATACATGAGATGGTCTCTGCCACCAGCACTGTAGGACAGACACAACTCAGTAACTGTGAGGGCAGATTTTTTTTTCCATGTATTAAGTTCCCACTATGTGCCAGGTGGCACAGTAGGTTCAGAACTTGGCTGCTAGCCAAAAGGTCGCAGTTCAAATCCATCAGTTGCTCCTTGGAAACTCTAAGGGGTGGTTCTACTCTGTCCTACAGAGTCACTATGAGTCAGAATTAACTCAACAGCAAGGGGTTTATGTGCCAGGTAGAACCTTGGTGGCACAGCAGTTGCTTGGCTGCTAACGAAAAAGGTTAGCAGTTCAAGTTCTTCAGCTGCTCCTTGGAAACCCCATGGGGCAGTTCTACCCTGTCCTGTAGGGTGGTTTTAAGTCAGAATTGACTTGATGGCAACAGGTTTGGTTTTATTTTTTTTTGGTTTATGTGCCAGGCACTGAGCAGGCTGAGTCTCACTTAAACGTCACAGCAATCTATAAAAGGGAAACCATTACTGATTCCACTTTACAGAGGATGAAACATGAACCAGAGAGATGAAGGTCACACCGCTATTGAACAGAAGAATCTGGATCTGCTCCCAGGGCTGCCTAACTCCAAAGGGTGCCCTCTTCAGCTCCTTCCTATGACAAGCCCCTCCAAGCTGGCTATAATTTCATGGAGCCAAGTGCCTTGGCCTGCCTACTGGGAGTAGGCTGGCTTGCTGACTGCACCCTCCTCCCAGCAGGTCCTGGGCCTTTAGTTCTGAAAGCCCACGGACCACCTCAGTGGCCTTTCTAGGTATGACATTCAAGGAGTCTACCCCCTCTATCCCCAAGACAATTCTAACTGAAGCAGAGTACACCAGCGTTCTAAGCAACAAACTCTGGTCTCTCAAGGCATGCGGGAAGCAGGCGGGATACTCGGGAACAGAGAAAGGGTATGGTAAGTAGGTGTAACAAGCCAAGAAAGGGTGGCTAGAACACACCATCAAAACACGAGGGAGGGTGTGTCTGGGGCTGGCAGGGAGCCCAGGCTGGCTACAGAAGTGCTTTCACACAGGGGAGTGGTGAGTCACTAGCCTCTCCCAATCCAGCACCCTCACAGAGGGTGCTGGTCCCCGGCTTGCTGAATGAATGCTGGGTTTATAATAGCAAAACTCTTGAAAAAGGCGGGTTGCAAGAAGAAGAGGACAGCCTTTAGAAGGGAACTGCCTTCAGCCAGGGTCTCTTTAAGCTCAAGTCCCCTCCAGCAGGACGTGGAGCTGGACAGTTGGGAAATGCTTCTTCTCAGGTAATCCGAACTCTTGCGCCCCAGCTCAAGAAGAACCCTCTCAGTAGCATCACGGCCACGATCTGCATACATTGCCTAGAACTGGGAGCTCACTTCCCGTTGGAAAGCCTGTCGGTTGCTGGACAGCTCCACCTGGAGCGAAACTTCCACCCCACCCTCACTGCAAGCAGACTTCTGACTTCCCATCCAACTCTCATATTCCGCAAGTCTGAGAACCCTCATTTGCTCAACTGGAGTTGCCATGAGTCGGAATCAACGCTAACAAGTGCCCAGGCGGGAACTGAGAATGAAAGGTGCGGCCTCAGGGAGATACTGCGCACAAGAAGATCCCACTGCTAGGGGCGACACCTCCCAGGATTCCCTCCCCACAAACGCGCTACCCGAGGATGAGCTGGACTAAAGAATACGGACAAGTGGAGGAAGCAAGGGATAAAGATGGTTGAACAGACTCATTAGCTGCAAGAAGGCACAGACACTCGTGCAGAGGAAGACAGACAGAGGGCCGTAACACCGACAAGGGTTAGAGGACAAAACGGCTCCGAGGCCTCTGGGTAATTGGGGGAAGTCTGGGTGTGGCCTGGCTCAGCAAGAGACACTCACATTCGCAGCCATGCTGGCACCTGGCTTGTCGCTGCCGCCTCGCTCTGCCCAGCTAGAGTTGACGACGGGAGTCCACTGGTCTGCCGCCGCCCGGGAACAGCGACAGCATGCGTGGGGCCGAAGACAAGGCGGGACTAGCTACAGAGTTACCGCCCCAGGAGCCCCGTTCTTCTGAGCACGCGCGCCGCAAAGCCTCCTGGGAAATGCAGTCCATGGCGAGTCCGTAGCCGTAAGCTTTCGCCAGAAAAGTTCAGCACACGCGGAACTGCATTGATGCGCCTGAGGACTGCAAGACTTTCTGGGAAATGTAGTTCCTGCTTCCTGGAGAGTCGTCGAGCGGTGCGCGTCCAGCTGGGAAATGTAGTTCTCATTTGGGGTGCTGAGCGAAGGCTAGGAAGGCGCGGAAGCAGGCGCGCCGCGGGCAGGCCTGGAGGGGGCGGGTCCGCGCGGGCCTCGAAGCCGTCCGTCCTACCTGAGGAGAGGTTACGGCGTGGACCCGCCACCGCCGCTGCCGCTGCGAAGTCTGAGTGCCCGGCTGCCGCCATGGCCTACTGCCGGCAAGAAGGTAGGGAGGACGAGCAGGCTGCCATGGAGACCGGCTGACGAGGGCCTGCAGGGGACAAGTGACCCGGACAAGTCCCCGCAGGCCCCGGAGCCCCTGACCCCACGGCCGGCTCTAGCAGCCTGAGGCGCGGCCTTGGGCGCCCTCCTTGGGACCCTAGGGAGAGTTCTGGGCGGCAGATCGTCACGCCGTTTTTCATATGAGAAAATTGAGACTACGAAGAACGGGCTGGTCCAAGGTCATGGAGAGTCTCGAACCTTGGCCTCAGAGGAGCCAGCACGTGACAGATTCATAACCTAGGCCCGGAAGGTGTACAAGAAATGCTGAGCACGTTTCCCGGCCCGTAATTGGGAATTTATTGGTATTAATTAGTAGTATCGTTCTCACCACAAACCACGTGTTTCCATACTGCATCGCCGGGTTCCTGTTCCTGTCCGGAGAAGTTGCCGCTCGGTGGAGTGCTGTGCAGGAGTGGTGCAAGTACCCCTGGCAGGAACACTGGTCAGCCTCAGCTGCTGCGTGTCGGGCGTTGGGAATAGAATGGCTGAACACGGGCAGAGGCACCCCAGTCTGAGAGTCCCGTGAAGTTTATTGGAAGAGATAGAAAGGGAGGTCTGAACCGAGATGTGGGGACAGTTTTTATAGTTTTAAAGTTCCAATGAAGACATGAGGGTTCACTGATGTAAAAATTACTTGTAGTTTTACGGCGGAACGCTCCGATAAAGAGGAGGGGGATGGCTGGTGCAAAAGTTAGTTGTGGTTTCATAGTTAAGTGCCTGTAGTGCCTAGGTACCAGGCTGTTTTCAGCTAATGGCGGTCTGATCATTGGATAAGATGACCTCCCTGAATCCCGGGGACAGAGTTCTGTTAATGACCTCCCTGAATTCCAGAGACAGAGTTCACTCATTGGGGAAACACTGCTGGGTGGTTAAGAGCTACCAGCTAACCAAAAAGTCCCCAGTTTGAATCCACTAGGTGCACCTTGCAAACCCTATGGGACAGATCTCTATGTTTTAGGATCACGGAGTCGGAATCGACTCAGCAGCAGCAGGTTTAATACTGTCAGTCCCTGCTTAAGGAGTTTTTACACAGTTTATTTCACTGGTCTATCAGGGATCTTTCTAAGCCATCTCCTGTTATTATCCCCATTTTACTGCAGAGTTAACCAGGGCACAGAGGAGTTTAAGTGATGTGATCTAAGTAACATGGCCAGTATGTGGTGGGGCTGGGCTATGAGCTGTTGAACCTTAGGCTGGAAAGGCCACCCCTCCCCCAGCCAAGGCGGGCACCACTCACACCTCTTGCTTCCCAGTCTACCTCCACCCTAGAGCTTGGAAGGTTGGAGGTACCCAGTCGTTCTGAAGGCCTTCTCATGTTGTTACTGCTAACTAAGCTGCTGTCTAATACCTCCAGGCCCCACTTTCCAGTCAGGTAAAATAAGAAGGTGGTCTTCATTCATTCAGCAAAATAATCATGAAACACCTCTGTGCAAGGTGATGGGGATGACAGGCACTTAAGAATGTGAAATTCCAAAGAGTTGGAACTCACCCAGAGATTCTGCAGTCCGTCCTCTCAGTTTAACTCAGGAAACCCGAAACCCAGAAAAGGGGCTCACCTATCCAAGGTCATAAACACCCAGTTTGAGGCAGAGCTCCTTCTAGAATAATAGGCCTTTCCCCCAGTACCCCAGGCTGCTTGTAGAACTTATCTTCCTTCCCTGGATTGTGAAGCTGTAATACTCGCTGATGCTTCTGAAAACTTGTGGCCACCCACTGTGACTCACAGCAACCTTGTAAGACAGTGTAGAACTGCTCTGTGGAGCTTTCAAGTCTGGAATGTTTGCGGAAGCAGATTAGCTTTTTTTTGCCCCCTGTAGAGCATCTGGTAGGTTCAAATTGCTGACCTTTCACTTAGCGGCCACTGTGCCACCAGGGCTCCTTCCAATGTCTCTGATGGTAGTTTTTCCCTCAAAGTTATACTGAATTAAGTTGGCCATAAACAAAAGCCCTTTGCCCTAACCAGTTTATGTTAGACAGCAGGTCTTGTTTTTGATTCCCTTTCTAAAGTTAATTTCGTTTAGCAAATAATTGTTGACCCTCTTGGGTACAATGAGGCTGTTCAGATAAGTAACACCTTTTCGGTTCTCAAGGAGTTTACAGCAGTAACAGGTTCTCTGGGAAGGAGGGGCAGCACCAAGCACAGAGCCCTCACTTCTGTGGTTGGAGATGAGATCGGAAGCGCTAGTGTTCAGGCCACTTTTAGTTGTTATCCACACTGCTGTCCCCTAAAAGGAATCCCTTGTGGCATAGTGGGTTAAGTGCTACGTCTGCTAACCGAAAGGTCAGCAGTTCAAATCTGCCAGGTGCTCCTTGGAAACTCTATGGGGCAGTTCTTCTCTGACCTATAGGGTCACTATGAGTCAGATCTGACTCGATGGCACTGGGTTGGGGTCTCCTAAAAAGTTTGTAAATTTTTGTTTTTTTACTCACCAATCTTTATGCATTCTCATGAGATTTAGAAAAATGATCCCAAACTTTTACCCTGTAAGGCCTTACATGGCCTAACTCCAGCCTTTTCCCCAACCTCCTCCAGCATCCATCCCCCCAACCCAGCTTGACTAACAAGCCACCTGGCTGTTTCCTCTGCCTGGTAATCTTCCTCCAATTCTTCCCAGTCTTTAAGATGCAGCTCAAGTATTACCTGTCTTGGAGCCATGTGTCTTATTTCCTCAACTCTTTGGAATTTTCTTGTTCATTTTTTTCCTCATTTTTCTAAATTTTCTGCCTATCTTCTCCCATTAAGCTGAGAACATTAGATAGGCTGTATTCCCAGCATCTAGCGCAGGGCCGGGTATACAGTAGGTGCTCACATCTGTGTCGAATGAACCTGTGCACACGGCTGCCCTCTTCTCAGCAGATCACTTGCCACATGCCATGAAGCATTCAGGTTAAAAGCTGTAGCTTGTCCTTCTACGTATTTCATAGTGCAGACTCAGCCTTGCTCTGTGGCCTTGGGCTACCCACACTTCTCTGTCAGCTTCACCCTACTCCTTTCTTTGATTTCTTCTCTTCCTGGTACTGAGCGTACCCTCCTTCCCTCTCCTGTTCGGTCAACACATAGTTCTTGAGCATTTGCTACATGCCAGCCATTGGACATGTATTGGTGACAGTGTGACACAGTCTTTGCCTTCCTGGCATGTCAGGTAAGATATGGATATTAAAGTATCAACAGTTGTTAGGTGCCACTGAGGCAATTCTGACTCACAGACACCCTGTGTACAAAAGAATGAACCACTACCCTGTCCTACGCTGTCCACACAATCCTTGTTATGTTTCAGCTCATTCTTCCCCATGTCTTTGATGTTCTTGGTCGTCATCTGTTCTGGTTGGGTTGGGACCATTTTGTGTTCCTCAGATGGCAGCTTGCTAGCTTTTAAGAGGGGCCACTCACCAATATGGGGTGCATAAGATTCTCTTAGCCAAAGACTAATTATGCTAATTGACCTCAATGTCCCTTGAAAACATGGTCCCCAGACCTGTCCCTGCTGCTCTATCCTTTGAAATGTTGGGTTGATTTTAGAAAATCATGATGTAGTCCAGTTATGTTGATCTGCCCTGTGCTGCATGCTGTCACTCCCTTCACGCAACCAAATTTCTGTTGACTGTCTAATCTATGAGTCGGACCTCACTCAACAGCAGTGGGTTTTTTTTTTTTTTGGTAGTATCTAATCTACTATGAACATGCCTCTCCCACCCTCCCCACCATTGTAGCCATCAAAGAGTCTTTTCTGATGTACATAAGTCCATTTTAAGTCCTTAGAGCAGAGGTCTCGTACAATACTTGTCCTTTTGTAGCTGACTGATTTCGCTCTGCATTTCAGCTCTTCTAGTTGAAACCAGGTTGTGAGATGCTTCCTAAAATCATTGCATAGTGTTCCATTGTGTATGTGTACCACAGTTTGTTTATTATTCGTTCACCTGTTGATCAGCACTTTTTCCATCGTTTTGCTGTTGTAGACAGTGCTTCAGTGAACATTCATGTGCATGTATCTGTTTGTGTGACCGCCTTTATTTCTGTGAGATATATTCCAGACAGTGAGATTTCTGGATCATATGGTATTTCTATTTCTAGCTTTTTAAGGAAGCACCAAATTGCTTTCCAAAGAGGTTGTAGCATTTTGCATTCCCACCATCGAGGTAGGAGAGTTCCAAACTTTCGACAGCCTTTCCAGCATTTGCTGTTCTGTGTTTTTTGGATTATTGGCAACCTCATTTCGGTGAGATGGTATCTTGTAGTGTTGATTTAGATTTCTCTTATAGTTAACAATTGTGAGCATTTCCTCATGTGTCTTTTGGCTGCCTGATGGCTTCTTTGGTGAAGTGTCTGTCCATGTCCTTTGCCCATTGTTTAACTGTGTTATTTACCTTTTTCTTGTTGCTATTTTGCAATACCTTGTAAATTATGGAAATCACGTACACGTTGATCCATTATGTAGTTGCCAAGTTCTTTTTTCCGTTCTGTAGGTAGTCTTTTAATATACTTGATAAAGTCTTTGGATGAGCTTAAGTGTTTGATTCTTGGTAGTTCCCATTTATCTGTTTTCTGTTGTTTGTACATTGTTGGTCAGATTTTGTAGTCCTTGTAAGCTGTCTGTTAGAACTTCCATTGTCCTTATTTTTGTCTTGCATGATCTGTATCATTTTTGGTTTGGACACTGGAACTTGTCTTGGGATTGTATATGTAGATCACTGGGTAAAATAGACAGTTTCACAACATTAAGGCTTTAGATCTTTGTTTCTTGAGTGGAACATCAGCTAAAGTAGTTGGAAGTGCATTGGAGGTACATTGAATCAGTTCAGCCCAAAGAGAGACAGTAAATAATAGTGCCAGCTGCCATTCTGTGCCCATGCATGTACCCAGGGGAATGAGCATCCTTGAGGGAGACAAGAAACTGTATCCTCTGCAGCCCAAGGAGTTCTGCTGGGATGGACACTTGGAGAGATTCCAGTGTATAAAGAGCCCATGCATGTTATAGGAATAATTTCTGTTATAAGAAACATCACAAAGTGGTTCCTGTGATGCAGACGTTAAAGATGTCCCAAATGTACAACTTTCAAAACTGCTATACTCCCTCATCTCTGACATCAATGACTCTGCTTTCCCTCAGTACTCTCCCTCCCATCCTTGGGTTCTGTAATTCACTACAGCAACTTACAGAACCAACAAACTGCACTTGCATTTTAATGGTCAATTAGGAAAGTAACAGTACAACTCAGGATCAGAGATGGTTCAGGATACAGTTCTTTGGTCAGGGACCATGACAGAAATACAGTGTCTTCACAGCCAGAGAGGGCCAACTGACTTCCAGTCCCCAAAGGTTTCTCAGAGTCTGCCGTCAGTGACCTTGGCCGGCAAGTGATGGCAGCACAGGAATGGTTAATGTAAAAGGGCCAGTTTTCAACATAAAGAGAAAACAAGAGGGTGGCAATGATGGCAGAAGAGGTCAAGAGCTTTCCGAGTCCCTCTTCTGCAGGTGGGGCCTCAGCCCCACAGTAGCTGTCCCTGACAGAGGCGCTGTCTCTGATGCTCCTGTTCAAGGGCTTTTTTAGGTAGTACCTGGAGAAGTCGTCTTAAATTCTAGGCACATCCCACCCTTTCCAAATGAGGTGCTGTTGTCCCAGGTCATCTGCGATTAGACTTGGTAGTTGGTGGATTGTCCCCACTTTTCACCAGGTACACATGCCACAGCTTAGAAGAAAGAACTTGTTTCCTTGTTCCATAAACATTCACTTGGTCTGGGACTGGGTTAATAGTTGTTGTATGAAACATTTATTAATACTCAAGGCACACAAATCTCACAGGACAGGGCCTGCTTATGGTAAGTCCTCAACATCAGCTCTCATTATTACATTGTGGGGAGTGAGGAGGCACATGGCAAGGACCTCCACAGTGTGGACTGCAGAAACACAGAGCAGGGTTCAAATTCCACCTCTGAGCTTGTACTGGTCACACCCCAGAGCCTTCCTTAGGCTGTCATAAAAGGGGGCTACTGCTGCCCTCCTTGGAGTAGTGAGAAGCATGGCAGGAGCCAAGTCCACATGCAGGACCCAGAGATAGACCAGCCCCAAATCTGCCCTCCAAGGACTGGCGGGAGAAGTAGGACCATATAGTATGTTGGGTACTTAGGGAGAAGGTTTACAACAGAGATATCTAACGAATAACTGCTGTTGGGTAACTGATGGGGGAAGTTTTTAGGAAGATGAGGTAAAGTGTTCACAGCGACAAGGTGTAGGGAAAGCCTGTGAGGAGTCAGTTAAGGTCTGAGGCTTGTACTTCCAACTGGTTGACTTTGAGCAACTATTCTGGGCCTTGGTTAAAAGGCCAGTAATATTTTATGGGGTCACTGTGAGGTTCAGATGAATTGAGGCATGTTAGATACTATGCCACATCAGTCCATACCGGTTCACTTCTTGTGGTCACGCAGTCTTCTGTGGCAGAAAGCGCATAATGTAAATTGCCTTTGTCTCCCACCAGTTTGTTTCCCTGGAGGACCTGTCCCCCTACTCTCTGGCCTCCAGACCAGCTCTGGCCTAACCAAGGCTGTGTTCACTCTGAGTGCTGGCCTTCTGATAATGCCTTTCCTTCCAGAGCCGTATGGACCAGTTAAGTGCTGTGACTGCTAGCCAGAAGGTCAGCAGTTCAAATCCACCAGGCACTCCTTAGAAACTCTATGGGGCAGTTCCACTCTGTCTGTAGGGTCGTTATAAGTAGAAGTCAACTCAGCAGCAGTGGGTTTGGGTTTTTTTTGGTTTCCAGAGCCTCAGTCCTGACTCAGCTATCAACTAACCAAGTGTGGGATGCCAGATGATTCTGTGGCATGCGTCAGGTTGGGTAACTGAGTCACTGGTGGTGGTCAACTACTAGGATCCTGGAAGAGAAGGAAACTTGGGGAGAGACATAGTGATCTGTCTGGGGGCAGTAGAAGTGAAAGTCCAGCTGGGAGTAAGATAGGGATGCTGGAACAGGGGAGATGGCCCGTGCTGGTCTAAGGATTTGGCCCTTATTTTCTGAGAGTAGAGAGGGCAAAGCCAATGTGTGTGAAAACCTATTGAAGCAGTAGGAGGGGCACAGAAAGCGTCTGCCATCCTAGAGACAAGGGAGAAGAGTGTCTTTGGAAGGGACATGTTGTCTCCCAGTGGGGGAATCCATGCAGAGGGCAGGCCTGCTGTCTTGGTGTCTTCTTCCCCACCCAGCCCTCGGTGGAGCTTTTGTTCCAGCAGCAGGCACTTGGGAAGAGTGCCAAACAGACCCTCCACCCGGAGTCAGTTACACAGCCCCAGGGAGAGCAGTTGGATGGGGCCCCTCATTTTGAGGATTCACTGAGGTGTTCCTGAAATTTGATGTGTGTGGCTACGTAGGGCTGCCTTTCTGCTCTTGAGTGAGACATTTCCTCCTCTGTTCTCTAAATGCTAGGGAAGGATCGAATCATCTTTGTGACCAAAGAAGACCACGAGACTCCAAGCAATGCAGAGCTGGTGGCCGATGACCCCAACGATCCGTATGAGGAACACGGTGAGTGACATCTGGCTGCCAGGGCCCACAGACAAAAACTGGGGAAAACCCAACATTCGTGATGTCTTCTGCAGTTCCTCCCAGCCAAGGCTTGGCTTTGAGGGGTCCACCTCAGACTCAGAGGGTCTCTAAGAACAGTTACTCTCCGGACAGTGCGGCCATCCCCTCAGATGTGTGAGGAGTGCTGAGTGTCCCCTAGTCCCATCCTGATTCACTGCCCTGGCAGTTAGGCCAGAGCACCAGGGTTCGCCTCACTGATGTGCTTTTGCCCCTTTCCCTTCCAAGTGTTCATGCTACCTTCATCAGATCTGATGCTTCTCAGTGGTTAAGTTTGGGGCTGAGGAGTGAGGAAATGACGTCAGTGGATTCTAATAGCTGCGGGTGACAGGGCTTCTGCTCTGTCAGGCTTCCGGACTGAAGTCTGCCACATTTACAGACTTTGTTAGCAGGCAGGCCCATCAGCAGTCATGCTCAGGTTCTGTGAGGTTGGTGAAGTCCCTTCAGTTTTCGTGAAGATGCCCAGCCATCACCTGGCATAAAAAGGTCACTCAAGATTCCATGGGAGCCATCTGGACAAACAGTACTTATTTATCGCACAGTGTGTTGTGTTTTTTTTTAAATATAAATACGCCTGCCTTTAACTTGGGCAGTTCCCTCCGGGTCCCACTGTGCTTGTTGTCTCCGTTTTCTCTGCTGTTGGCTGCCATCATGTACAGTCTCTGCTCAGACTCAAGAGGTATTTATTTGCCTTTGCAGCCCTTTGTAGTGAGTAATTGTACAAAGAAGCCTAGAAAACACAGAGAACTCTAGTGTCCAGAAAGCTCTGGTACTCTGAGCTATCAAATGCAGAATTACTAAGTGGACTACATGGGTAACCAGATAATACCAGCTGCCTGCTTCCCAGCACCCGGGGGCTCTGGCTGAAATAGCACTTCAACTAGTATCTCAAACAGTATCAAGAGGAAAATAAGCAGAATTAATTTTCATAGAAACAAAAAGTCAGGCAGGCCTTAAAGATCTTAGTCCCAATGGCAAAATAGGACAAAGGAGAAGATGGGGACTAGGTGGAAGGGACTAGAACACAGGCCCTTGACTAGCTGAAGACATACTATGTCCCAGGACAGACATGATTTAATGTGTCAAAGCATCTGTCCCTAAAGTACAGATTGGCACTGTAAATGTTCTCTGCCGAGAGCTGTCTCGTTCTCTCGAGGAATAACGAGGCAAATGCTTATGCAGACCTGGGCTGTGATGTCAGTACAGTAATCTGGTATCCCTTTTGGAAACTGATTGTACTTGTTCTTAGCAGATTTGAATCTCCAGAGAGCAGCATTTGTGCGTTTTTTCCACTGAGATCCCTCTTGAAGTAGGGTAAGGTGGTGGGGTATAGCAGAAAGGACACAGACCCTGGGGACCCTACCAGCCCTGACTCTAGTCTTGACTGGAACCCCACCGAGCCACAGAAACCTCGTGTACAAGGTGGGATTAGTAGTCCCTACTACAGCAGATGTCCCATGGTTGTGTGACTTACTGAGTAAGGCAGTAGAGCCAGCACAGGAAAACCTGCTCTGTAGCTGTCTACGGGGCTAGCAGAGAACTGCTTGCCAAGGAAGGCAACACCAGCTGACATCTCCTCTGCTTTCCCTTTTTACAAATACAGACCAGCAGATTCCTCAGTCAGCTTCTGAGGTAGAGTTAAGAGGTAGGGCTCAGCTGGAGACCTAGGACGTTGGACACTAGCTCTACCTGCCATGCCCAGGGACTTCCCTAGAGTGAAAAATCGTGTGCACTCCCACTGGGCACTTTGAGTTTAGGAAGACTCACATAGGAAACGTCTTTCTGAATCCCATTTTCAGGTCCATGGTAAAGTGAGAATGAAGCCATTATCCTGAAAACATTTTGGAAACCCAGGAAATACCATTTAGGTGTGAACAAGGGTCAAAGAAAGGAAAAGATGGGAAATTCAGACGGGGGCCTGTGTGATACTGAAAGGAGAATCCTTCTGGGACCTCCACCTCACTCCACCCTGACACATACCTGCGGTGTAACAGTTTGGTTTCTAGTCCTCCCGGTTTTTGACCTTTACAGTGGACTCATCCTGTCCTTGTCTGTCACTAACCTTTTCTTTGTACAGCATGTCATGCATCTTTCTACGTCCGCACACAGGGTCTGCCGCCTCCTATTGTCGGGTCCCAGGCTGCTGAGCTTCTGAGAGCAGCCTCAGAGCCAGAGGGGCTTGGGGGCCAGGAGCATGGGCGTTCGTGTGGCCCGGTCCTGAGCTTTTATATGTAAGTCAGGCTGGGGACTGAAGGTCGATAGCTCAGCTCCTTGAAATGGCTAGGCTTTCAAAAAGCTTCTCCCTGACCATCCAAGTGATTGCTTCTTCAGATTAAGTGATTTCTCAGTGTTTAGTTCTTGGAGCAGTCTCACAGCCCAGCGAGGTAGCTTAGGACATAGAGCATTGTCATTCGTGGGGAAAGATGCTGACCGTGGTTTCTCTGAGTGGACTAGGGAGTGCTGGGTCTGCACCAGGCATCTGAACATGGTCCTTATTGAGACACGGGTCTACAAGTGAATGCCTGCCTGGTGACATTTTATGCTGCTCTATACTTCCCGAGTGGCCTGTGAGGCTGGGACTTGGTTTTAAGTTTTCTGAAACCTTAGAGAGGGTTTCTCTCATGTATCTCACCTTTCTCCCTTTTCCAGGATTGATACTGCCAAATGGAGACATTAACTGGAATTGCCCGTGCCTGGGAGGAATGGCCAGTGGGCCCTGTGGGGAGCAGTTCAAGTCTGCCTTTTCCTGCTTCCACTACAGCACGGAGGACATCAAGGGCTCAGACTGTGTGGACCAGTTCCGGGCCATGCAGGAGTGCATGCAGAAATACCCAGACCTGTATCCCCAGGATGACGACAATGAGGAAGAGGAGGAGGACGAGAAGAAGAAGCCAGAAGGGTTAGCAGAAACAGCTCCCACTGAAGCTGCTGCAACCCAAAAACAAGAGGGCTCGAGCTAATGAAGGCCATGAGACTTGGTCTCCAGTCCTTCCATTTCAGATTCACGTGGACCTTCTACCAATGCCTTTCGGTGACTCTCAGAGAAAGTGTCTTTCCTCCTTCTGTTCTCTGCACTGTAATGTACAAAATAACTTATTTTGAAGATCAAGGGTCTTGGCCCCTTGACAGATACACTGAAAGAAGCAGAAGTTGTATGTATATATGTGTGTCCCATGTAAACCTGTCAGCACATTGTAGCTGCCACTTTTGAATTCTCTTTTCTCAGATTACCCTGAATTTTGCCACTTTGGAATAATGTGCTGAATGTTCTCAGCAACCAAAACTTATCCAGGAGTGTTTCTCATGAGTGAGCTAATTTATTATAATCCAGTATGTCCCTTTTAGTATATATCATACCCTTTTGGGAAATGAAACAGAAACAAACACATCTTTTTTAAAGATGCTGGCATGGGGCCATTCTTAGTAGTAGAGACCAGAGTATCGGACGTTTTATCTCTCATCAATCACCTTGATTTTGAGTGTATGAGAAGGTTGTTAAAATACACTTCATTCCTGTCTATCTTGGTTTTTGTCTCCGCATTGAAATGCAGGTTCTCTGCATTTGGAAGGATGAGGTTAGGACTCTGATTTACAGTCCTTTTGTAAGTGAAAGGAATGGATAGTTAACACTGCTCCTTTTCTTTCCAAGGACCTAGTTTGAGCCCTGTGTTAACACTGGTTCTATCTCAGCCGGTGCACATGCCATGTTCTTGAGAAACAGGCACTTGTTACTCTGGTACCAGAGTAGCAGCTAAGGAGACTGGTGTGAATTAAAAGGAAGAAAAAAAAAAAGATTTCTATCTAATTTTGAATGTGTGCTTTGTTTTTACTAAAGGTGTTTTTGATGTAAGGAAATATAAATTATATGACATTCAGTTGAGTTTCCTTCTTAAGGATACTGGTGACCTAATGTGAATTTGTTAAACTTTCTATGTTTAGTTCAAATCAAACTACCTTTCATTGTGTATGAGTGAAATGCCTTCCTACAGACATGGCCATTAAGTGAGGAAAACACTTCCTCTTTGAAGACAGGGAACTGCAGCCGTTGCAGGCTAAGTAACTTGCTCCAAATGAGTAGTAACCAGCCTGTTGCTTTGTAATGGATTACTCCAAAATGTAATGGCTTAAAAACAACAAACAGTTATGTATCTTACAAATTCTGTAGGTCAGGAACTGGGGGCTGGGGGTGGCTTTATCTGGGTCCTGTGCCTCCGAGTCTCACTGTGATTCAGGTGTTGGTCAGAATTGCAGTCATCTCAGAGCCTGACTGAGGAGGATCTATTTCACAATCACTTGAAATTTTGACAGGATTTGGTTCCATATGGCTGTTGGACCGAGGCCTCAGTTCCTTACTGACTGCTGGCCCGAGGCCTCTCTCAGTTCCTTGCCACGGGGCCTCTTCTTGGGCAGCTGACAGCTTGGCCGGTGGCTTCCATCAGAACAACTGAGAGAGCAAGAAAGGATAAGCCAGACAGAAGCCAGGGTGTTTTTGTCACCTAACCTTCACAGTGACATCCCTTACATTTTTACCACATTCTGTTAGAATCAAGTCACAGGGTCCAGCCTCTTCTCAAGGGGAGGAAGACAAGGGTGTGAATACCTAGGGGCTGCCTACCACACAGGAGAAGAAAGTAACACCGTGTTAAGGCTCAAAGCACAGCTAAAATGTGAGGAGACGTGGTTCAGAGGTGTTAGGTGACAGCTATAGTATCAGAACTTCAAAAAGGCTTGGTTAGGAGCCAAGGACCTGGAGTTGGCTGAGATTGGAAGCTGTGACAGCATATTGGAGGGTCCTTGTGACTTAGCTGTGCAAATTTTAAAAATACAGTTCTTTGCAGTGAAAATTTTTATCACAATAAGTGTATTAAGTCTGAGGACCATGGCATAATCCCATTTGCTTGATACATTCAAGAAACCTACAGTTGCAAGCCAGAGGGAGCATGGGAAAGTGATTCATATATGGTGCCTACCCTTAAGAAGTCACAACTAAGTCAACCTGTACTAGAAGCAGAATGGAAGGGGGGACTGTTACATGATGTCACCACATTCTCGGGGTAGATTCTTTTCTGGCCACGGAAACTCAGAGCAGAGAAAAACCAACTTAGTGATAAAGTGCCACGTGTAAGTGGGAGTGGGTGGGGACTGCACGTCAGTGCCAGGAGTTTGAATAATTTATATTTAAACTGCCTTGTAGCTTTATAAGCAAAAAAAAAAAATTAACGGACTGTAATGTAAAGGTAATGTAAAGGTAATGTAAAGACAAATGACATGATCATTTAAAAACAGCAATCAAAGTGAAGGTCAACTTCAGATAACACCTAGAAATGCCAGCTACCTTACACATACAAAGTTTTGTTGTTTTGACTTGTAGGCAAGTGCTGTGTGTCAGCTGGTCACCTTAGAACATTGAATTTTAGTCCTCAATAAATTTTTGCAGTGTTCAGATTTTAACTTAGTCATATATTTTAGTAACTCATAGTGTCTGAATTTCTAGAAAGTAGCCCTTAAATAAGAATAGAAGACTCCTTCACTTGGGAGAACTAAAGAAAGACTTGTATGTTTTTAGCATTTTACAAATAACTGTCAGGAACCCAGAATGATGCTTTTGGAAATCAGTATTTTAGTGTGATATAAGTACGCAACCAAAGAACGCACAGCTCACAGAGTATTAAGAAAACACAAGACAGCATCAGTAGGTGAAACAGAATAGTCCATCAACTGCTAATTGAGTCATTATTTTCATGCATGTTCGAAGTTTTCAATAATAAAAAGGTAACAGAAAAGGCAGGTGCTAAGCAGAAATGTTTAACCTCTTCTTGTTACCTCAGGTTGGTGGAAATTCAGAGCTAGCTGTTACCATGTCCCGCAGTGGCTTATAATTTGCCTTGCTGATCAAGGTCTTATTCAAAAAGCAGATTAGCAAAAGTGGTGACTAGGAAGTCTTCAGGAAACATGAGGGTCACCTTCACAGAAGAGGCAGAATTATGAAGGTAGTCAGTACACAAATGCCCAGCAGAGGAATCCCCATCCTGGTGGAATTCTCCATAATCCCACAGACATGACAGCCTGTCTTGTGGATGTCATTCAACTTGTTTCCCCACCTCCATCTTCATGTGACCATAAGCAGGAGGCAGGCTATGCATGAAACATGTATCACGACCTTTTAGTCGCCAAGTAGAGGTTGATGCTGAATCTTCAATATGGAAACATTTAATGGTGACAGGTCACCCGGTAGACGTGGTGCTTTGCTTCTCAGAAAGACATTCTGAGTATGGACCTGACTTCCTAGCCCAAAGCTCTTTGCTTAACACAACCATTCCTGACTTACAAGACATGTGACATATACCTTACAGTTTCTGTGGTATCTTGTACATCTACAACCCAGAGACATTTTAAAGCAAAGGCAGCATACTGGGAGTCAGGTCCATGGGATTCACTGATTTTTCAGTGTCCTCTACACTTGAAGGTACCTGGTTTGATACAATGGTGGAATGGCTTCCTGGAGGCCAGTCCTTTTGAGGGGAGGCCTGTGAGCTTGGGATGCTGTCCTACAGGGTGTTGTGTATTCGATATACAGGACTGTTCATCTCAAAGCTAAACAGCGTAACTAGAAACCAACAGGGGAAGATGGGTCCTTCTCATTACATTTACTAATCCCACTTGCAACCTTGGGCTGGGAGTGAGAAGTGGGGAGTGGGGACCCTGGTCATTTGGGCCACTTCCTCATGTAACTTACTCGGACATTCAGGTCCTGCTCAAGCCTGATCTTGTGTAAACCACTTTGGTTTAAGGATGGAGTGCTACGTGTGGCACATTTCACTTGATAACCATGAGTCAGATGACATCCAGTGCATGAGGGCCAGCTCAGGCCTCCTGGTAACTTTGTGGCTCATGGCTAAGCATTTGGTCTTTACTAAGGCTCAGTAACAAAGCCAAAAGTGGTTTCTCAAAAGGACAGTAATTTTCTGCAGAGGATGGTAAGACTTTGCTCCAAAATCCTAAGGGTCTGCACTGTGATTCCCCAAAAGGGGCCTCCAAAGACCACCCCAGATAGCGTCTCTATCTGTCACTAATGCTTCAAGCACCATTGGATCAGCTGGATCATATGGCCCAAGAAGCAGAACAGCTTACACGTCAGCCAGAACCTGACGCAGAGGCAACTCTTGTTCTGGGCCCCACTCAAAGCTAGCAGCTTTTCTAGTCAATAAATAGGCTGGAATAGCACCCTCAAATGTGGGATATATTGCCTCCTAAATCTGAAGAGGCCCACTGGGTACTATCTTTTTAGTTATAGGAGGGGACACATGCAATAACTTATTTATTTTTCACTTTATATGGAATTTCTCGACATGCCAGACCCCAAGAAATTTTATTAAAGTAGAAGGCCCCTTAGTATGTATTGAGTTAATTTCCCAACCTATATATGACATGCAAACATCTTACCAGTAAGTCTAGAGTCATTGATACTTCCTCCTTAATAGATCCAATCCATGTAATGTCATCAATGTGATAGACCTGTCTTAGGCTGGGTTTCCTAGGGAAGCAAAACCAGTAACATGCATATGTACAAGAAAAGATTCATATACAAAGTACAAGGAAAGATTTATATATAAAGGAAACAGCTCACACAACTGTAGAGCTTAAAGTCCCAAGTACTGGCACAAGCCTTACATGTCCACAGGAGCTGGTGAACCCAAGGTCAGCAGGTCAGAGATCACTGATTATGCAGGTCGGTGGATCCCAAGCTGGCGGCGAGACTGCAAGGTCTCTGTTGACTCATGGAGCTGCAGAGGCCGGGGGACCCAGGATCAGCAGGGTCAGGGAACAAGACTCTCAAGTGCCAGCTACAAGGGTTGATGAATCCAGCAGCTGCTAATTTGGGTCCAGGAACCAGATGCCAAAATAGAGCAAGAGATATGGCAACGTGAGCAGACAGGAAGTAGGTGGTAGAAGGTGGAGAGATGAGAGCTGAGGGGAGGGAAGGCACCACAGGCCCCACCCTGCCACTTGATACAGCAGCCAAACATGGAGGTGCCAAGTTGACACAATTCTGACCACTACAAACCAGTGTGACATTTTGTAGAAGGAAAGGGCCATCAGGGTCCCTGGAGACTAAATTATGACAAACGACAGCAGAGTTGATACACCCCTGGTGTAAGACAATGAAGGTGTATTGCTGGCCTTGCCTGCTGAAGAAACAGGGATGGAGGTAAAAGGCATCATCAACCAGACAATAGCTGTGTGCCAGGGCCAGGAGATGTATTAATTTGCCCAAGCAGTGAAATCACATCTGAAATAGCACTTGGAGTTGGAGTCATAACCTGGTTAAGTTTACAGTAATCCACCATCACTCACAATCAATCCATTTTTTTTGTACAGGCCACATAGGGAAGTTGAATTGGGGATGTGTTGAGAATCACCACTCCTGTACCCTTTAATTCCTTGATGGTGACGTTAATCTTACCAATCCCCCAGGAATACCATAATGCTTTTGGTTTACTATTTTGGTTTACTATTTACTGTAGGTGCAGTTCTGATGGCTTTCCCTGGCCTTTACTATCATAATAGCCCTTACTCCACATGTCAAGTGTCTGGTATGGGGTTCTGCGTGTTTCTTAGTATGTCTATTCTAATTATGCCCTCTGGAGATGGCGAAGCCACTGGAGTATGGGTTTGGGAACCCACTGGACCCACTGTGAGAAGGACTTGAACTAAGACTCCACTAATAGCCTGACTTCACGTGCCCCTACTCTGACTGGTGGGCCGCAGTGATGTTTTTGGTTTCCTGAAACTTTATGCTCCTTGTACCATTATCCCACACCCTTAATAACCATTCCCACACATATTCCCCAGGTTTCTGTTTGTATACGAGGTCTGACAAGTCTATGAACTTAATTGTTCTAAGTGCTACATACCTCATTGCTGAATATTACTGTGGTCACCTTTGAAGTACTCCCCTGAGGAAGCTATGCACCAATGCCAGTGCTTAGTCCACCCTTCAGAGCAATTTTGGAACTTTCTGGAATGGCCATTGTGCATGGCAGCAAGGTGTCAAGTTCACAAACTTAATTGCACAGTTGTCCATGTGGGAGGTTTTAGCCAGTATGTTGGAAGACCCTCCCTACTCACCTGATCAGGTCTCCAATCACTTTTTTCTTTACCCAAAGATAAAGGAAATACTGAAGGACATTTGGATGACATTCAGGACATCAAGTGTAAACACAACAACAGCTCTGATGGCCGTTTCAGACAAAGAGTTCAAAAATTGCTTTGAAAGGTGGACTAGATGCCGGCATCGGTGCATAGCTTTCCAAGGGGAGTACTTTGAAGGTGACCGTAGTGATATTCAGCAACGAGGTATGTAGCACATTTTCTAGGATGAGTTCATGAACTTAATTGGCAGTTTTCATATATGAAAAAAAAAAGCAGTTCTTTTAGAGTGTAACATATGTCCTCAGGGGCCAGACTTTGCACTTCACGTCTTGGGGTTTGCTGGGATTAAGCCTAGTTAGTAGGTCTAGAAGCAAAAATAGGTAATGGAATGGGTCCTGGGAGTGTTCAGCAGTATCTTGCAAGGAATCTACCAAAAGTACTACCCTAGGAAAGGCCACTTAAGACACACTTCGGTTAATCTCACCAGAAGGGTCTAGAAGGGATGGTTTTACTGAAGAAGGTCCCTTAGCAGACAAAGCTGGAGTAGTCTTTCCAGATGGGTGGGTTGATTCCTTCAGGGAGATTCAACAGAATGTAGGGACTTAATGTTCCTAGTTTACAGATACCTCCATATACGTATATGTCCCCACCCCAAGTTTCAGGATTCCGTTTCTTCCCAATCAAGAATACACTTACTTCAACTTCACATGAGTTAGATCCAACTCGATGGCACTTGGCCTTGGCTCAACTTCACGTACCATTCAAGGTTGGAAATTCAAATGCCGTAATTCAGTCACTCTTATGATAAGACTCCAAATTTGGCTTTCAGCAGTATCACTGAAAGAAATAATTTACTGTAAGAAATAAGACTTTCTTTCAGGGCACAAATAGCAACCTTTAGGGTTTTTTTTTTAACCACTCTGAATAAGGAGTTTAGGGGGGAAATACGATTTACTGTTAAACATGAATGCAGTGGGCAGTGGTTAAAAATAAGAGAAATGTACAAACCATGTCTATTACACATAATTTTGCCAAAAAAAATGATCTTCAGCAAAAGAAATGATTCCATTTCCCAAAACCAAGGGGAAAAATTTTTTATGAAATTAAAAATGGTCTAGAATTATTTGCACCAGAGTCTGAGCAGTTTTACTATGGGAAATTATATGGAGTTGAAGAAGAACAAATCAGTGAGTCAAAATTGACATCAGTGATTTTTTGTTTTGTTTTGTTTTTGGTATAGATCCAGTCTATAGAGTTGCCATATGGTTGTATTACATTGAGATATTAAATGCACCAAATATTTTAACTGAATGATAAGTCACTTAAATAAAGTGAATCTGTAAGTTTAGCTGAAAGCAATCTCATGCTGCATTTAAATTTTCCATTTATAAGAATGCCATTATTTGAAATGGTCTTTCTTTTTTTAACATTGCAGAATTTATTCCGAGGAGTTTAGGGTTTTACATATGTCTGAAAAGTATTTACAACATGACAATTGTGAAATAAGGGAGAGAAGGTGATAGCAGTGTTTTGTTTCATATTGGGAAGTCTAGGCTGCATTGAGGCTAAAACACTCAAGGTCTCCCAGTACTAAGCCAGTGGTAAAGCTAGCCTCAGCTGGAATGAAATCTGTATCAGCTTACTCGATCAGTTTTGGTGCTTAGGCTGGATGTGGACTGATGGAAAAGGATGAGTAGAAAGAAGTGGGAGGTGGAGCATGAGGATATTTAGTTCAGTAAATATGACATCAGTTTCTCACAATTCTTAATTTTAAGGGGTAGGTACAGTTAGAAGCAGTAGGTTGTCCTTAGGGAGAAAAAAGTAGCTAAATATGAAATCGGAAAATTTTGTTGACAATGATTTCTCAGAAACTTAATTTACTTCTTAGAAATGTAAGCTTCTAAAAGAGTCCTCTCTGTTTAGCATAGTGCCTAGCACAGTCTGAACATTCTTTTTAAAATAATTATTAATATTTTATTTAATATGACTGAGTGAAAATGTACATTCCCATATAAATTTACATGCCCGCCTATATGCAGCTTCCACTGCTCTCCCTGCACACTGACAGCACACTGCTCCGTACATGTCTCATCCTCCTGACAGTCTCCTTTCCCCATCTCTCCACCTACTCTCCTTCCTCCAGCCAGAGGTCAGCAAGATGATATCCTATAGATGCATAGAACCATAAAGAGCATCCAATATATGGTCACTCTGCATCGCCAAGTCCAATCCATTTGTGTATGAAGAGTGAACCTTCATTAGGATTTATGGGCAAGGGCAGCATCAGGGTCAGGGGCCATGCTCCCAGGGAAACCCCGAAACCATTGGACCATCAATTGAGGTCTTTTAGTGGAGATCTCAGGATGCACCCTGTTTTATTCTTCTGTTGCCAGTGAGACTCAACTTAGTGAGCTCTACCGCGGCTATCACTGGTGGTGGTCGGGCACTATCTGGTTCTTCTGGTCCCAAGTCGATGTAGGCACCCACTCATGTGGGTCTCTCTATCTTCTGGGTTGACTTTACCCCGTGTCATTTTGGTCCTCAGTGACCATCCGTTCCTGCTGAGTTGGGACCATTTGCTGTGCCCTCGGATGGCAGCTTGGCAGCTTTTAAGACTCCAGACGCCACTCACCAATGTGGGGTGCAGAGAGCCCTCTTAGCAAAATGCTAGTTGTGCCAATTGGCCACAATTTCGCCTAACAGCATGGTCCCCTGCCCCCTACCCCAGCTACTCTGTCCTTGCTTGTTTAATTTCTCCTTTTTTTTCTGCTGAATTTTGTATAAGGTCTAGAAGGGCTCTGTATATAATCATTTGTATTCACTTTCTGATGATTTCATAAAAGTTTCTTCATCTGGAAAACTCCTTGGTTGTTTTGTTTGGGAGCATTCTGAAGCCATGGGTGATTTCTTGTATGTCACAAGTGTCTGTTGCCTTTTGGGTCCCATGTGAGTAAGTAGAGGCTGGAAGAGATACTGTAAGGATGGACTGCAGATGTTTCTCTAGGCTGTCTTAAAATGTAAAGCAAAAGGTATTTGACCACTTCTCAAGTCAGTCAGGTTTTCAGGTGTAGAGGTCCCTCTTCCCAATTGGCAAAGTGAGCACCTCTATATCCAACCCCAGATGATACAAACTAGTTCAGAATACAGCAATGCTACTGCCCTGTTGGCCTCTGCTGACAGGGCCCAGCTTTAGGTGACACTGTGTAGAGTACTGCTTTTCTGGTAGAAAAGCACTCTCCTGTGGGCAGGCTCTGGCTCCCAAGCTAAGAATTAGGTCCAGCTGTGGCCACCGTGTCCAAGAAGGTGCCCTCCGCACAGGCAGCAGATAGAGGGGCTAAAGGTGCCAAGAGGCAGTGATTCCTCCACTTCCGTTCCGTAGCCTGCACTGTGAAAATCACTGCTTTTCTGTCAGAAAAGCACTGTCCTGTTTGCAGGCACTGGCTCTCAGGCTAAGAATTAGGTCTCGCTAAAATCTACGTATCCAACACGGCGTCCCGCACTCTTGCAGTGTGGTTCTGTACAAACCCTGCTGTGGCAGTGATAAGACGACAGGCCCAAAGTGGCTGGATTCACAGAGTCCTAAGCCTGGCCCTCAAAATATAGGAATTGTGCCTGCCTGTCCCACCAGCAGCGTGTCTAAGTCTAGCCACTATGCAAGACCCTGCTCCTCCCATCAGCCAAGACAGAGAAAAAAATGTCAAAATGATGCGTTTACCTTCCGTCAGTGAGAGCCAGGGCTAGCTGGGAGCAGGAGTCAGTGAAAGAGAGGAGGTTTTTCACTCAGTGGTATGAAGTCCAAAGTAACAGCCCTGTGCCGTGTCCTGGGGCTGATTAGGTGACCAGAAGGCTCCATTTGATTATCAGTTCAGGTCTTGGTTTCCAGAGGGACATAAGGAGACGTGTGCTCAGTCCGCCATCTTGACTGCACCCTCTGAAATAGTCTTTTCTTTTTAAACTTAGTCTTTTTTCCTTTTCCTTGTCTCCTCATAATCCTTATTTTCTTTTACAGACAGTTTTTAAGATTTTTTTGTGTGTTTAAAGTACACATCATGCATTTTATGAAATTGTACAAACCATCAGGTAGTAAGCAGTTTTTCAAAACATATTTTCATCTGTGATTCCTGGGTATTGCTTCCTCTTTGATGATGCAGAAATTTTCTGAGTGAATTTTGCTTTCCATTTTCTCCCCATTTTAATGAACAGGAGTCTACCGAAGCTAAGAAGTCACTTGCACATGGGAGGAGACAGGCTGTGGTCCCTGCTTGCCCATGGGGCTCTTCTAGTTCAGATCCCATCCTGGGCCAGGACACTGTAGCCAGTGCAGCAAGACACATCCCTGTGCTTGGGTGCTGTGCTTTGCAGTGGATGTACCGGGCTGCACTCCCCAGCCTCAGTTACCCCTACCTCGTGTGCTGAGCCTGATGAGAGAACACATGGCTGGGAGGCTTACTGGGGCCCCCTTCCTCATCTTCACCACTGGAGGCAGGAAGACCACAGAGGCCACTGATGACTTATGAATCTAAGAGGGTGAAGGCCAATGGGGTCACAGGAGGAGTCAGTGACAAGTTGATAGCTGATAGATTAAGGATTGACCGTGAAGATTCCTTGGGTTTAGGTGAAGAAGAAGAAAATCCCACAATGTACATGTAGAAAGAATAGCACATAGAAATATAAAGAGAAGCAGGATAATTGGGCTATCAGGAACTGAGGGATTAGAATTCAGAAAGGAGGGAAAGATTGATAGATCAAAGAAAGATGTCCATGGGTTTTCTCAGCTCAGTGAGCTTCCTGCCTGGTTGAGTGGGATTTACTTAAGTTCCTGGAGCTGGAAGGAGGGAGCTCTGTCTAGACCCTTTGACCTCTTGGCACTGTGGGAGGGGGTAGCAGGTAGAGAGAAAGGGTGAGGCAGGAAGAGTTTGTGAGGAAGTTGAAAGAAGAGATTTCACTTTAAGAAAGTTCAGATGAGAAGTTTAAGATGGAGATAATGCAGAATCCAGATGGGATTGCCTTTCAGAAGATGTAGAAATAAATCTCTCTTTCCTTTCTTGAAGGCGGGTTCTACTCTGGTCTATAGGGTTGATTGTTATGAGTCTGAGTCTGAATTATCTCAATGGCAACAGATTTAGGCTTTTTTGTTTGGTTGGTTTTGGGTTTTTTTTGTTGTTGTTGTTATTGAGGCTGTTTTGAATTTTAAGTCATTATTTCTTAATCCTGCTAATTTCTCCTATAGAGCAGAGCATATATAGTATAATCCACTGCTGTTGAGTCAGGTCTGACTCAGAGAAACTCTAGAGGTCAGAGTAGAACTGTCCCACAGATTCTCCAAGGAGCACCTGGAAGATTTGAATTGCTGACTGTTTGGTAAGCAGACATAGCACTTCACCCACTATGCCACCAGGGTTTCCAATATATAGCATGTGTCTATACAATTACTTTCAGATTGCAAAAGGGACTACTGTGTATGTCTTAGCTGTGATATGGATGAATTGTTTTCTAGACTTGCCTACTGAGTTTTGTACATTTCATAGGGAGCAGGGGACTCCTGTGCTTTTTATTACCTACCTTGTCATGGATTGAACTGTGTCCCCCCAAAAATGTGTGTAACCATTTCCCAATATTTATGATTGTCCTCCATACTGTGATTTTCCTATACTGGATGCTAGAGATTAGGGTGGGACTGTAAATCCTTTCATAAGATGACCTCCCTGCTCCACTATAAAGGGAGTTTCCCTGGAATGTGGCTTGCACCACCCTTTATCTTTTTGTCTTGCAAGAGATAGAAGGAAAGGGAAGCAAGCAGAAAGTGGGGAACCTCACACCATCAAGCAAGCAGCACTGGGAGTACAGCCCATCCTTCAGACCTGAAATTTCTGTGCCAAGATGCTCCCTGACCAAAGACTGATGCCACACAAGGACATTCTTTCAGAGCTGACAGAGTGAAAGCCTTCCCCTGGAGTGGACACCTTGAATTTGGACTTGTAGCCTACTGAACTGTGTAAGAATAAACTTTCCTTTGTTAAAGCTATCCACTTGTTGTATTTCTGCTAGAGCAGTACCAGATAACTAAAACATACGTTTGGAAGGATTATTGAGGATATTAATAAAGGGATACACACAAACAGTTTGAAGAAAACATACCTCTTCTCCACCTACCACAATATAATCTGTTTTAATTTTTGTGGATATTACTATTTTCACTTGTTTGCTGATTTTCCTCACCTACGCTAGAGGGTCTAGACAGATCACCACAGAGTTCTCTACAAAGACCTGTGCCGAGAGCTTCTGGCCTTTGTGGGTGACCTGACATATCCGGATGCCTCCTTTTAAGCAGTGCTGTAAAGTCCAAACAGCCCATAAGCTGCTCTGTCAACAAAAAGGGATGAGCCGACACCGATTCGCAGACACACAGATGCACTCCGCAAGGATGGAGGCGCAGCTACAAGTCCCAGTTTTGCAGCTGCCCTTTGGTGGCACTGAGCACTTGAGAGTGGCTGCCTGCTACCATGCAGGGCAGGGAGCCCTAGGTGTTCGCTGCTGCCACCAGATGCCAGCATCCCCAATACACGCACACTCACATAATGTAGAGAACGAGGCACAGAGACCAGGCTGGCCCCGTGGGTCTTTTAGACCTCTGTCTGAGGACTCATAAAGTACAGAGGTGACACAAATGTGGCAGCAGTAATGTCCCAGGCTAAGGGGTATGGGTGGTGTGAATAAGGCAATACACACACACACACACACACACACACGTACGCAAACAAATAGTACACAAAAATTTAAATGTCTCAAGGCAAACACTCTCAGGTACAAACACAGCCACATGCCATAACCCAAAGAGGACCCGGTGCACACACATAACTGTACATGCATACACACTCTCTTTGTCCCCCTCCATCCAGAAATCTAAATACTTTCCCTATAAATTGTCCTAGCTACATGCCCCCACCCCCGGCACAGGAGCTCTGGAGGCGCAGGGGTTAAAACATTCAACTGCTAACCGACAGGTTGGTGGTGTGAAACTACCAGCAGCTCCTCGAGGGCCAGATGTGGTAGTCTACTGCTATAGAGACTGACGACCTATGGGGTCACTCTGAGCCAGAATTGAGAGCAGCGGGTTTGGGGTGTCTTGTGGGGGTCACTGGTTACCTACCCGAAAGCTAGCTCCTGGCTGGCCCCAGGGAGAGTGATAGTGAGTTGCGTCTGATTCTCATTCTTCCCTGTAGGAGTGGGGGGACCTGCCTGTCAGCAGAGTGAGGCCCATACCCACAGGAAGAGCAGTCTACAGCTCAGGGATTCTCCAGGTGGGCGTCTCCTGGCTCCAAGGACTGCAGCTGTGGGACTGAGGGGAAAGAAGACTTTGTTTTCCTCTAGCAAACCTCTCTTCTTTCCTGAGGTCTGGTCCTCCTTCCTCAGCCATCCAGCTCCCTCTACAAGCCCTGTCAGGCCTCCGTGAACCTGTCACCTTGAAAATGCTCACTGAGACCCACCCACTTGCCCCTCCACAAGAGGAAATGCTACCTGTATGCATCTGGGGGCATCCCACATCTGGAGGACCCTCATACTGCACACATCCCCCACTTGCATGGAGTATAAAAACATCCCGAAGTGCCTCATGCCTAAGGCCCCCACCTCAACTCTCCTACCAAAAAGAAAAGGTCGCTCTCGAGTTGATTCCGGCTCTTAGCAATCCTATAAGACAGAGCAGGACTGCCCTATAGGCTATCCAAGCAGGGGCTGGTAGATTCAAACTGCCAGCAGTTTGGTTAGCAGCTGTGCTCTTAATGATCATGCCACCAGGGCCCCTGTGTCCAGCCCAGCGGGAGGTAAATACCCACCCAGATAAGCCCCACACTAGAGATGGCCCCCCTGCAAACAGTGGCCACCCTTCCAGTGGAGACCTGTTTCTATTACAGCTGCAGGTGTCCCTCTCCTGGTGTGTCTCAGTCTCTACCCACCTAGGCACCCACCTTCTAGACAAGGCTCAGCAGCCTCTTCTGGAGTTCCACCTCTGTGGGGTGAGGTGGCTAAGTGGAGGGAGGGGAACCTGCCTGCCATCCCATCAACCTGGTCTGTGGCCTTGACCCTTGGGTCAGCAGCCATGGTCCCCTGGGCTGCGTGCTAGAGGGACACAGGCAGCTTCTCCCCGCTGGGCACTGCAGTTACAGTTGTCTCAGGGTAGGGCTAAGAGCCCAGTGATGGCAAAGGGCATCTCAACAAAGGACCCATCAGGTCACTGGACTCCACCCCTTCAGAGAGCGACTGGGCCACAAGGAAGTGGTGGCTGCCCATGGGACTCTTGGCAAAAGTCACCTAAAAAGGACACCACAGTTCAAGTGAAAGGAGCTTTCACCCTAGGTCCCTGTGTCTCAGTTTTCAGTTCCAGGGAGGAAAAGTCGGATTGGTCTGCCTTGGATACATGACTGCCCCTCCTTGGCTTGGGGAGGGGGGCCTCAGTCACAATTGTGCCCCTCTGTTATCCCCCACAGGACTAGGGTAACTCCCCCAGGAGCCCAGGGAATGAGAAATGGTTGCTTGTCACCAGAAAAAAAAAAAAAAGTCTGTTTAGTAAGGACCTACTGGAAACCCTGGTGGCATAGTGGTTAAGTGCTACATCTGCTAATCAAAAGGTTGGCAGTTCAAATCTACCAGATGCTCCTTGGAAACTCTATGGAGCAGTTCTACTCTGTCCTATGGGGTAGCTATGAATTGGAATTGACTTGATGGCAGTGAGTTAGCGGGTAAGGAGCTTTGCTTGCCTGATCTGATTGCTCCATCTCCTCTACCACTTCCTTATGACCCTATATCATAACCAAGGAAAGCTAAACCCAAACAGAAAAAGCTTTTTGGCCAAGTTCATGCAGTAAGTGAGTGGCACAGGATTCTGACCCCAGGGCCACTGCCATTGATCAATGAGGTAGTTCTGCATCTTGTCTGCATTTCTGAGTTAACTGGGGTGCTTTGGAGAAGTGGGCATCCAGACCTCCCTCAATGAATCTTTTTTTAGATCTACATGTTTCCTTTTTCTGTCAAGCACCAAGACTGAGAAGTTGACCTGTACTGACTCTTCTCTGAAAACTGGCATTTTCCCCCCAAAATAACAGATTTGAAAGCGCTTTACCCAGTAGCGACAGGAAGGTGAAGCAGGCAAGGATGACGTTAGGACCTGCTGGAGTTCCAAATTACACAGTTAGCTCCCTGTGCTGCAGTTGGCTCACTCAACCCGGGAAACACCATCACCAAAGGGAAGCTTGGGAAGAGTTGGAGGGCCCTCCCTTCGCCAGAGCAAATGAGCTTTTCTGGGCCCTAAAGCCTTCCTCAAGGCATCAGTGTCCTATCCCCCGACCGAGGTCATACCTCAAATCCGCTCTGAGAACTCACTGGTGTAGCAGCTGAAACCTGTAAGAAAAGCAGATTCTTTCTGCTGTGAACCTTCAACGCCATCTACCGAGAAAGCTCAACATCGGCCTCAGTGTAAAGGAGTGTCCAGTCCATCCTGAAGCCGCAGGTGCCAGAGAATGAGTTTAGTTTGTAGCCAGGCAACACACTGCAAGCCAGTACAAGTCATCACATCACACTTAGTAATACGATAATGAGGACAACAATGGCTCAGATTTATTGAGCAATTAACAGTATGACTGGTGCTGTGCTAAGAATTTCCCACATAATTATCTTAATTATGCAAACAAGCATAATTATGAGGTTGGTTTCTTCTATTATTTGTACTGTACACCAGAAGCCCAGAGAAGCAGAGTAACTCTTCTAGGGACACGTAGCTACCAAGGAAGCAGAGGCTGGACCCAAACTCAGTTAGTCTTCAGCATCTTGCTACACAGGGATATGCTGGGTAGCATGGTGTTGTGTGCCCTAACCACAGACGCTGCCAGTTGCCTCCTGGATTTCCATTTCCCACTCCTTCTTCGAGACCCAGCTATACTAGCTGTCCTTGGGTGTGCTAGACTTAATGAGGTGCTCAATTCAACATGTGCTCAAAATCAAATTCACTGAAGTATCATCAAAGCAAACTAAATATCAACTAGTTTACACGAGTTTATATAAATATTCCCGGAGGAACATTCTTTTACACAATGCGAGCCCCTGAAGTTGGAAGGCACTCAAAACATGACCGAAAAGAGCTACCTCCTTAAAGTAGAGCTGACCTTGACGGTGTGGATGGAGTCAAGTTTTCAAGACCGTCATCTGCTGATATGGCATGGTTCAAAATGAGAAGAGCTGAAAACATTCATTAATAACTGAAACATGGAATGTACCAAATATAAATCTAAGAAAACTTGAAGTCTTTAAAATTTAAATGGAAAACATAAAGATATCCTAGGCATTAGTGAGCTAAAATGGACTGGTATAGGCTATTTTGAATTTGCCAGGAATGGCATCATGTTCACCCATAACAAAGCACATTTCAAGATCTATCCTGAAGTACATTGTCAGTGATAGGATAATATCCATATGCTCACCAGGGAGACTAGTTAATTTAGCTATTACTCAAACTTATGTACCACTAATGCCAAACTCTGATGGTATAGTCATTAAGTGCTATGTCTGCTAATCATAAGGTCGGTAGTTCGAATCCGCCAGGCATTCCTTGGAAACTCTGCGGGCAGTTATACTCTGTGCTATAGGGTCACTTTGAGTCAGAATCAACTTGATGGCAGTAGGTTTTTTAATGCCAAAGATGAAGAAGTTGAAGATTTTTGCCAACTTTTGTAATCTGAAACTGATCGAACATGCAACCAATATGCATTGATGACTAATGGTGATTGGGATGCAAAAGCTGGAAACAATGAATACCCACCCCACCCCCCCAAAACAAACCCGCTGTTGTTGAGTCAACTTTTTGACTCACAGAGTTTCCAGGGAGCTCCTGACAGACTTGAACCACCACTGTTTTGGTTAACAGACATAGCACTTTAACTACTATGCCACCAGGGTTTCCAACAAAGAATAAGGATTGGCAATTGGAAAACATAGCATTGGTGACAGAAATGATGTCACAGTTTACATGACAGAATTTTGTAAGGCCAATGATTTATTCATTGGAAATATCTATTTCACAACATAAACGGCAGTTGTACACATGGACCTTGTCAGATGGAATACACAGGAATTCAGTGCAAGTTCAAGCTGAAGCTGAAGAAAATTAGAGCAAGTATAAGGAAACCTTGGTAGCATAGTGGATCAGTACTGCATGTGCTAACCATAAGATCAGCAGTTCAAACCCACGAGGCGCTGGTTGGAAACTATGGAGCAATTCTACTGTGCCCTAGAGTCCTGTAGACTCGATACGTGTCGGAATCAACTTGACAGCAGGTTTATGAAAGCCAAAATACGACCTTGGGTACACCCCACCTACATTTGGAGACTGTCTTGAGAACAGATTTGATGTGCTAAACACTAATAATTGAAGATCAGATGAGTTCAGGAATGACATCAGACATGGGAGCACGAAGTTATTAAACCAAGGAAACGAGATTTGCTCTTGAATGTAGAGTAGCCGAAGTGAACAAAAGAAATGATGAAAAGCTGAAAACAAGATTTCAAGGGGCAGCTCAAGAAGACAAGCCAAAGCCAAGTGCCGTCAAGTCAAGTAAAGTATTATAACAAAGTGTGTGAAGACCTGGAGTTAGAAAACCAAAAAGGAAGAACATGCTTGGCGTTTCTCAAGCAGAAAGAACTGAAGAAAAAATTCAGGCCTCAGGATTTTGAAATACATAAAAACAAATTATCTGCAAGACGTGATGCCAAATCTAAAGGTTGTTCTGAAAAATTTAAACTACTGGCAACAGTGGGCAGATGCAAAGGAAGTTTGGAAATATATTAAAACTTGAGATCTGATACACCACATGATCACTGGAACGATCCTGCCGTCTTAGAAACAGAACAGTGTAGTCCAAAAACTAGATCTTAATGAAATGATTCAAATTTTTGCAGATTTCAGAGCAATAAAAATTGTTCAGTACAGAGTCTTTTCTAATAGATTCTAAATATTTCACTGTTTCAAAAATTATACATTTTTAAACTTTCTCATTTATTAGTTTTTAACAAAAAGAATCATCTTTGGCATGTATCATTTGTAATCAGGGAGATCAGCCATGCCAAGCCAAGTGCCATCAAGTCGGATCCATCAGCCATAATAGTTGTAATAATAACAATAAAGACGTGATCACTGAAGAAAAGTGATTTTTATACATGATGTAGCTTGTGTATAACATTCATTTCTTTGTTATTGATTATATTTTTATTACATTATTTTCTTTAATGTTTTAATTCTTTATTTGGAATAAAATAAGCAAGTACTAGATTGATCCCTGTGGGGATACTGGGGGAGAATGGAGGAGTTTGGATGGTGACAGCTTGAAAGAGAGGAGATTGAAAGACGAAGAGGAGATTGTTGATGGTAGGTTATTTGAACTGGGTTTGAGTTCCAGGGGGACAAAGGGACAATGACCAGAAGTTGACCAAACTATTAATGCCACCCTTTCCAAATCAGAGCTGATCGTGAAGCCTTGTAACACAAAGCTGTGGAGAAAGCTCGTCTCACTTGTTTCTGGCAAGATGGCTCTGGCTGCCATCAACAGAAACTAGTCTAGACAAATAGGGATTTATTGTCATCATCTAAAGAGAAACCTGGAGACAGCTGTTGGTGATACTGGAGGGCCGAACTATGACTTTTGTGACCTCTAGGCACTTTTACCTTCTAAGAACACTTCTTCCATAAAATGTTGTTAACCGCTGTACGAGGTCTGACCACTAGGTCCACAGACAATTGTTCTAAGCACTCCATACTTCACTGCTGAATATCACTGTGGTTGCCTTTGAAGTCCTCCCCTTAGGAAGCTGTGCGCTGATGCCAGCACCTAGTCCACCCTTCAAAGCAATTTTGGAACTCTTCTGGAATGGCCATTGCACATGGTGGCACCGTGGCAAGTTCATAAACTTAATTGTATAGTTGTCTGTGAGGGAGTTTTTAGCCAGTCAACAATACCTATACTGGAAGACCCTTCCTACTCACCTGATCTGGCTCCCAGTGACTTTTTTCTTTATGCCAAGACAAAGGAAATATTAAAGTAAGACATTTTGATGACACTCAGGGCACTGAGGATAATACATGGCAGCTCTAAGGGCCATTCCAGAAAAGGAGTTCCAAAATTGATTTGAAGGGAGGACTAGGCACTGGCATCAGTGCATAGCTTCCCAAGAAGAGTTCTTCAAAGGTGACCTTAGTGGTACTCAGCAATGAGGCATGTAGCACTTTTTCTAGGATGAGTTTGCAAACTTGATTGGCATTCCTTGTATGATGACTGTACTGGCATAGATGAGTATATCATACAATATGCTCTTGCTGTTTTGTTAGGTGCTGTCGAGTTGGTTCCAACTCACAGCCACGTGAAACCTGGCCCAGTCCTGTGACATCCTCGCAATCATTGCCATGTGTGAGCCCACTGTTGCAGCCACTGTGTCCGTTCTTGTTGAGGGCCTTCCTCTTTCTCACTAGCCCTCCACTGTCAGCATCACAGTAACATCCAAGCCACCACCATATGACAAATTGGTAGAAGAGTGATGGAGTAATATGTATTAGTAATTAATTTATGCTAATATTGTATTTTGAAAGGCTTTCTGCAGCCTAAAATTAATTAAAGACATAAGATTTGCTGAGGGTTGTACTAAAATATGTGGGCTACTTGGGAAACAAGGGGCTTTCTAAAATATCCAGTAACCTGACCAGTTTACGGACTAATACTCATCCATCCATAGAGAAAAACCGTAAGTGCAGCTCCAGCGCCCTCTTGTGTATAATACTGAGATCTGCGCCTCCAGGCAAGAAAAATCGCACAGAGCAGAGGTGTGGGAACGACATATTCTGGGAAGGGTGCGTAAAGCAGATACCCTTGAAAATTTCGGAGAAGGTATGGGCGGATGGGAAACCGTGGTGGTGTAATGCTGAAGTGCTGTGGCTTCTAACCAAAAGGTTGGCAGTTCGAATCCACCAGACGTTCCTTTAGAAACTTCACAGGGCGGTTCTACTCTGACCTACAGGGATGCTATGAGTTGGAAGCGACTAGATGGCAGTGAGTTTGGTTTGAGTTTATATGCCTACAGCCTGAATTATCCTAAAACACACATCTAATCACGTCACGGAGGCACAGTGGTTAAATATTCAGCTGCTAACCAAAAGGTCAGTGGTTCAAACCTACCAACCACTCTACAGAAGAGATGTGGCAGTCTGCTCCAAAAATATTTACAACCTTGGGAACCCTATGAGGGCAGGCTGCTATGAGTTGGACCTGGCTTGACAGCAGTAGGTTTGGTTTTTATGGTTTTTTTAGACTGTATGATAATACTACTGAAATAGAGATTCCCTTAGTAGGAATCAACTCAGTGGCAGTGGATTTTATCTTGCCCATCCCCACAGCCTGTTTTTGAGAATTACTAAGTTTCCCCTTGGTTCCACAGCAGACCGAAAAGGCAGATATCACTTTCTGTCTCCTACAAGTGGAAAGAACGAGGCTCAGAGAGGTTGCCTCTGGCAAGGGCAAAGGCCTCCCTCCCGGGTGGATGGATCTTCCGTCGAGCGGCTCCATAGAGAGCCTCCCTTCCTGTTGCATATACATAAGCTAAGTCTTGGGACTCCAGGCCAGGCTTACTGTCTGTAGCTGTGCGATCTGCTTACCCTCGCTGAGCCTCAAAGTTATAGAGTTTATCCCAAGAAATGTGGAGAAAATGATCTGTGAACACACGTGGGGGACAACTATTGTGTCTGTTCCCAATGCAGCAAACCCTTTCAAACGATATTCCCCAGGACCCTTCCAAGTCAACCAGACTCAGTAGACTTCAGAGGGGTAATTTCTGACCTCATTCAAAATTTAGATAAGTCCACACCATCCCATGGTGATGGAGAGGGACTCATTAAGAAAGTGCTGGATGCAGAGGCATGCTCTGTTGTCATTGTCCCTCATCATCTCCCTAGCTGCTAACGGACATAATAGCTGCTAATGACGTAAAGTATGTGCCTTAAGCAGAGTCGATTGTCCTCTGAAGAAAACCAAAGCTCTGTTAAGCTGTGTTAGCGGGATGAAGGAGGAAGGGCAGCTCTCTGCTCCGAGTACATCTAGTTCACTCTGAACAGGGGTGGTAAACGACGTGCATTGCCTGCAGGGTGCTTCCCATTTCTGCTATCCTTTCTTACCTTTTCTTTCCCCTTTTATAGCCCCTTCCCCTTACCTGTTCTCTGTATAGGCTATTTGGCATGTAGACATGGTTATCCAATGAGAATTTAAACCTGGAGAGAGGGACGTAGGTGTTCTCTTCCCAGGACACGAACTAGGGTGCACTTGAATGAGATCTAACCCTGCGGAAGGGAGAGCTGGGGTTGTGATGTGTGCTGTTCTGCTCGTCCCTGTCCTCTTTATTTTGTAGGTCACAAGAGCCTGTTGAAAACCCTGGTGGCATAGTAGTTCAGTGTCACAGCCGCTGATCAAAATGTTGGCACTTCCAATCTACCAGCCGCTCCTTGGGAACTCTGTGGGTCAATTCTGTTCTGTCCTACAGGGTTGCCATGAGTCAGAATTGACTCGACGGCAGTGGGTTTGGTTTGGGTGTGGGTAAGTGCCTGTTGATAATGCCATGAGAAGTGTTTCTGTTCTGTGCTCTGCTCCAAAAGGTCCCTGACTTACAACTTGTAAATATGGCGACATTTGCAAAAAGGCCGTGCCCATCAGACAACCTGCCTCAGACCATTGCCCCAGTTTTACAGATGAGACAACTGTGGGATCTGACAGGAGAGGTCTTCCCCGAGGTTGTGTTGCAGGCCAAGCATCCTGCTGTCCCTTCAGGCCTGAGAAGACGGGATTCTGAGGGATGGGTGGAGGCCACTCAGTGTGGCCTTGATGGTGCTTGGTCTTTCTGGACAGCATAGAGACGGCGAGGTGAATGGGCAACGAGACCACCTCAACTCCCGGTGACCCCACACAGAACAGAAGGAAAGGCCTCCTGGCCCTACAACCCTCTCCGTGGTTGGCTATAAATCAAACCATTGTGTCCACAGGGTTTTCACTGGCTTATTTGGAAAGTCGGTCACCCGGCCCTTTCTCCTAGCCTGACTTAGTCCGAAAGCTCTGCTGGAACCAGTTCAATACCATGGCAACGTGCCAGCTCCCGTGGACAGGTGGGTGTGGCCGTGGGTGAAACACATTGGTCTTCTCCATGGAAGGTGACAATTCTGCTACCAAAATATTACTTACAAGACAGAGCAAAACCATGCCCTGAGGTTTCCAAGGAGCAGCTGTTGGAGCCCAACTGCTAGGTTTTCGGTTGGCAGCCGAGCTCTGAACCCTGCACCACCAAGGCTCCTAACATGTATTACCTTGTTTAATTCTCACAGCAGGTGCTGGCAAGTAAGTACTATTATCCTTATCTTCTTGTTGTTGTTGTTAGGTGCTGAAACCCATTGTTGCAGCGACGATGTCAATCCATCTTGTCAAACCTCTTCCTCTTTTTCATGGACCCTCTACCAAGCAGGATGTCTCTCTCCAGGGATTGATCCCTTCTGACAGCGTGTCCAAAGTATATTAGATGTAGTCTTACCATCCTTGCTTCTAAGGGGCCCTCTGGTTGTACTTCTTCCGGGACAGATGTCTGCTCTGAACAAACAGATCCCCATCTTATGGACCAGTAAACAGAGGCTCTGAGACTTTAATAACCTATTCAGGGTTCTACAGTCACAGTAACAGAGCTGAAATTCCAGCCCATGTTTGTTCTCCTCCAAAGCTGTGGCTTTTTGTGATTATTTCACACCCTTAGGCCCTAGCCCTGGCTGCCAAGAACCACGCAGAAAGCCCTTATAAAATCCAGTGCTGACACTTATCCCCCCTGTCCACCAAAATTCTGATTTAATTACTTGGAGGCAGAGGCTGGGCATCAGTATTTTATTTAATCCTCACAATAACTGGAGACAGAAAGATTTTCCTCCATACTCAAAATCAAGGAGTCTGAGACTACAGAGACAGACTCACTTGCCCCAAGTCACACAGTTGGTCCCTAGGGAGGCTCGGGTGTGTGCCTAGATATCTCTGCCATCTCTAAAGAGCCGTTCTGAGTGCCAGAAAAAGGCAGTCCCTGTAAAGTTGGGGGAAGGGCTGGCCAAGCCCTGTGTCCTGCCAGTCCCAGGATCCTCCCTGGGAATGTGTGCACGAGGGACAGGGACCAGGTGGCAACTGAGTGATAACCTGGCCTGGCCATGCCAGGATGTGCGGCGGAAGCCCAGCCCACAGAAGGCCGAGGTGCGGCCAGGGCGGACGTTAGATGCACTTTTTCCCCAACACAACAAGCTGAGGGTTTCCTCCACTCCAGCTGAGCCCTGCTTGATATGTCAGGCTCAAATGGTCACTTGCCAGGGACCAGAGGGCTGGCAGGCTAGCAGGGGTCCAGGGCCAATCCTTGGAGGAAGTCACATGGCTGAGGTCAGGCCTGACCCGGGAATGGTGAAGCAAGGGAGATATTTCAGGCCCAAGAGGAAGGGCCCAGCCCACCAGATGAATCACCCGGGACAGAGATTATCCTGAGGAAGGCCTTGGGGTGGACTGTGATAAACATTCTCCTCCCAAGGTGACCAGGAGCCCACGGGCAGCGCCTCGTGATCAGTGAGGTGAACTGTGGTCCTGAGATGTGGCTGAGAAGGCCCATCGCCCCAGGTGTGGTCTAGAAACGCTATCTCAGTGACCATACAACGTAGTGATGAGCACCCCAGCTCTGAAGAACAGGCCTTCAGAGAGATGCCACCCGGCCGAGGCCACAAAGTCAAGATGGACTGTGAGTGGGGGTCTGCCTCTCTGTGGCTGCCAGCTTCCCTCCCTGAAGCAGTGACTGTAGGCTGCTGGTGCCTTTCCTGCCCCACATACACCCTGACTGTTCATGAACTTTCACTCACGGCCGGGGTCTAGGCTCCTTGCAGCACTCTAGGCCTCAGGTCTTATGCCTGCTTCTGAGTCGAGTGATAGAGTTGTCCAAACTCCCCATTGTATGGATGGGGAGTGTAGAGTCCAGCGACGGCAGAAGGCTTACCCAAGATTCCAGAGAGGGCTGAAGCTGACTTGGTGTAACCCCTGCCTTCCAGCCCACAGGTCCATGTACACACTGTTGGGAGTCCCAAGTGTTATGGTGGTTCTGACACAGGCTGTGACATAGATGAACCCTGAACACACAATGTGCAGTGAATAATGCAGATCCCTGAAGGGTAAATATATGGTCACTCTGACTCAAAACACCTGGAATGGGCAAGTGCACAGAGACAGGAGATTATTAGTGGTTGCCAGGGGCGAGGGAGAGGACTGAAGGGAAGTTACTGTAGTTCTAGGGGTACTGAGAATCTGTTGGGACTGATGACAATCTTCTGCCTGTGCGGTGGATATTGTTACACAATGTGACGAATGTAAATGATGTCACCAAGTTGGACATTTAAGAATGATCACGTGCCACATTTTTTGTGATGTATATTTTACCACAATAAAATTAGTTTTAAAATACCATCACACCAGAGGAAACTATCATGACATAGCGTTGAAGTGCTATGTCTGCAAGCCAGAAGGTCAGCAGTTCAAATCCTCCGCGCTCCTTGGAAACTATATGACAGTTCAGTTCTAACCCCTAGGGTCACTATGAGTGGGAATCCACTCCGTGGCAGTGGATTTGGTTTTTTTTTTTAATTACTCCAGAACGTCTTTGTGGTCCTAGGTCAACATCATCAACATTCCTTGGGAACTGTCAGAAACGCGAATTTGCAGGTTCCTCCCAAGATGAGCTGTATGATGGGAGCAGCAGGCTGGGCATTAACAAGCCTGCAGGTGATTGTGATGCCCTCCAGTGTCTGAGAGGCACTGCTCCAGGTTATTGCCCCCATTAAAAACCCATTGCTGTCTGTTCCATCAGTTCCAACTCACAGTGATCCTACAGGACGCAGTAGAACTGCCCCATAGGGTCTCTAAGACTGTAGTCTCTATGGAAATAGATGGCCACATCTTTCTCCCACAGAGTAGCTGGTGAGTTTGAACTGCCAACCTTCTGATTAGCAGTGGAGTGCTTAACTGTCATGCTACCAGGGCTCCAGGGCATTGCCACCTAACCTCAAAGTCTATACATGTGCATGCACACACATGTGCTCACATATACTACAGCTACTTAGTGTGACACTGACTTATAGTGACCTTGTAGAAAAGCCCATTTACCTGATGGACCCATCTATCATCTCAAACCCACAGAACACAACAGGGATTGTGCTTCTCAAACTTAAGGAATGTGGAGACTTCTTTACAGGGGAAAATTTCTTACATGCAGTTTCCCATGTACAAAATATTGGTTTAGCTAATTTTTATTATACTATTATACTTTATTATAAAGAACAACAGATAAAATAAAACTCACTGCCATCAAGTGGATTCCAACTCGTAGTGACCCCGTAGGACAGAGTAGAACTGTTCCATAGAGTTTCCAAGGACTGTCTGATGGATTTGAACTGCTGACCTTTTGGTTAGCACCTATGGCACTTACTACTAATGCCTCCAGGGTTTCCCAACATATCTCTTAAGTGGAGTCCTGGTAGTGTAGTGCTTAAGTGCTACAGATGCTAACCGAAAGGTCAGCAGTTTAACTCTACAGATGTTCCTTGGAAACCCTATGGGACAGTTCTACTCTGTTCTCTAGGGCCACTAAGGGTTGGAATCCACTCAATGGCAACGAGTTTTTTGTTTGTTTGTTTTTTCAATATCATATCTTCCAATCTTCTTCTGGTCACATGTTGATGTAGTCACTCATTTACGTGGGTCTTTCTGTCTTGTGGGTTCTCTTTCCCCATGTCGTTTTGGTCCTTGGTGATCATCTGTTCCTGCTCATTTGGGACCATTTGGTGTATGTACCTCAGATGGCAGCTTGCTAGCTTTTAAGACCCCGGACGCCACTCACCAACATGGGGTGCAAGAAGACTCTCTTAGCAACATGCTAGTCATGCCAATTGGCCTCGATGTCCCTGGACTCCTGCCACTACAACTCATTCCTTGCAATACTAGGTTAAGACTGGAAGAGTATTCATGTTATGTTGAAGTCCAGCTAAACTGATCTTCTTTCTAATGTGTGCTGTCACTGATTTCACCCAACCAAATTTCTATCAACTGTCTAATCTATAACCAGCCCTCTCCCTTCGTCCCTCTCCTCCCTTGCAGCCATCAAAGAGTCTTTGCTGCTGTACATAAGTCAGTTTTCAAGTCCTCATAGTAGGGGTCTCATACAATATTTGTCCTTGTGCCACTGACTGATTTCACTCAACATAATGTCTTCCAATCGAAACCAAGTTATGAGATGCTTCCTAAAATCATCATTGTTCTTTATCATTGCATAGTGTTCCATTGAGTATATATACCATAGTTTATCTACCCATTCATCTGTTGTTGGACATAAAGGTTGATTCCATCTTTTTGCTATTGTGGACTGTGCTGCAATAAACATTCGTGTGTATGTATTCGTTCGTGTGAATGCCCTTGATTCTATAGGCCCACAATCGTCTTTATGCTTGAGCTCATTGTTGCAGCCACCGTGTCAGTTCTTCTCCTTAAGGATCTTCCTATTTTTGGCTGACTATCTGCTTTTCCAAGCATGATGTCCTTCTCCAGGCATCAATCCCTCCTGACAATGTGTCTAAAGAATATAAAGTGCAGCCTTGCCATCTTTGCTTCTGAAGAGCACCCTGGTCATACTTCTTCCAGAACAGATCTGTTTGTTCTTTTGGCAGTTCATGGTACATTTAATATTCTTCTCCAACACAATTCAAAGGCATCAATTCTTCTTCTGTCTTTCTTATTCATTGTCTAGCTTTTGCGTGTACATGATGTGACTGAAATACTATGGTTTATGTCAAGTGCGCGCTAGTCTTCAAGGTGACACCTTTGTTTTTCAAACCCTGGTGGTGTAGTAGTTAAGAGCTATGGCTGCTAATCAAAAGGCTGGCAGTTTTAATTTACCAGGTGCTCCTTGGAAACTCTATGGAACAGTTCTATTCTGTTCTATAGCATTGCTGTGAGTCAGAATCAACTCAACAACAGTGGGTTTGGTCAAAATATGCAGATTCAGATTAATGTGGAAGTGAAAATCAAACCAAAACTAAATCCCTTGTCCTCAAGTTGACTTGGACTCATAGCGACCACACGGGACAGAGTAGAACTTCCTCACAGGGTTACCAAGGAGCAGCTGGTGGATTTGAACTTTCGAACTTTGGTTAGCAGCCATAGCTCTTAACCACTACACCACCAGGGCTTCTGAAAACAAGATGTTTAAAAATTCTACCTCTTAGAGGTTTAAGCATATGTCTCTGGAGCCCCATTTGGAAAGACACAGACCCAGGATGCCTGGGCCCATTGTAGAGCTGGAGAAATTAATGTCCAGAGAAGAGTGGGATCTGCCCTACCTTACTTTCATCTTTCTAACTGCCAGAAGCTGTGTTCCCATCAGCGAGAAGGACTGGGTCCCAGCCACAGTTGTCCTCATGTGTAAAGGACTGCCCTACAATGAAGGTCCCTCCCTCCCTGAGAAACATTTGAGCAGGTCTAGTACAGATATGTCATGCATATGCAGGAAAGTCATTCCAGAGGCTCCCATGGCATCGCGTCTGGCTGGCTTCTGGAATGCTGGGTGTAAGTAGAGAAATGATGCTCACCTCCAGTCTGGCCTGAGATGTCTGGAGTGGGGCATGGGCATCTGTGTTTACAACCAGACACACATGAAAGTTTGGGAAACTTTGGCCCAGATGACCTTTAAAATTCCTTCTGATTCTAAAGTGCTCTTTTCTAATTCAGATCGTCACCGCCATCACTATTATGGACTGAGTGCATGATACACGGCAGCCATTTAGCTAAATGCTTGACATATGTGGTTGCTGTAACCCTTACTTACCCATGAAGTAGCATTACTATTATCCCCTTTTACAGGTGAGGAAACTGAGACTGAGGGAGATTAATCATTTTTCTATGCACACACAGCAAATACATGAGCTGAACTTATAGGCTGTCTCTGTGGTCCCAAAGCCCTAGGCCATAGGATCTTAGGGGCTCTCATTTGATATTGGGTGTTGCTCCTCACTGGTTGTGTGTCTTGGGGGACTCTTGCACCTGCTCTCAGATGCAGTCTCCGTGTGCAAGGAATGGATGATATCTTTGCACCCTCACTGCTCCTTGATGTCTGCAGGCTGGTCAGTCAACAGGACTCTGGTGGCAGGAGGAGGGGTCGCTGCTTTTCCAGTCCTGATGCCCATGCCCACTCCTCCCATTCAGGACTCTGTGGCCCAGCCCCGCATGTATTAGTCACTGAGTTACCAGCCTGGGTGAGACTGACCTCACTCATAGCTGAGCTGTGGGGTTGCCGGAGTGGTGCCCCACAAAGATGAAATCAGTGCAGAGGGGTGGGGAGATGTGGGAAGAAGCAGGGGGGAGCAGTGAGAGCTAACTAGATGCTGGATGCTGGGCAAGCAACTTAACGTCTCATCAGCTCACTTTCCTCTTCTGGAAAAGGGGACTGCTACGAGGAGTACAGTCAGATCCGACTCGACGGCACTTGGCTTTTGGCACGAGGAGTAAGGGGACAGTCAAGGCTCAGTGGTAGAATTCTCATCTTCCACATGGGAAACGTAGGTTGATTCCCAGCCAAAGCACTTCAAGCACAGCCACTAGCCACCTGTCAGCGGAGGCTTGTGTGCTGCTATCATGCAGAACAAGTTTCAGCAGAGCTGGCAGATTGGCAGACTAGGAAGAAAGGCCTGGAGATCTATTTTACAAAATCAGCCAAAGAAAGCCCTATGGATCACAACAGTCCCATCCTATCATGCACGGTGTTGGGATCATAAGTCAGGGCCAACTTGATGGCAGCTAACAACAAAACCAGTAACAACAACAACAAGGAGTGAATGAGATCCGTTCATTTACTCACTGACCCACTGAGGGCTGACTGTGTGCTGGGTGCGCTCAGGAAATGCATCAGTGAAGCGTAACAAGTCTTCCTATCTCCCAGGGCTAATAGTGCAATGGGGAACACAGGTAAAAACAAACCAACAGTAAGTGTGCCGTGCAGAGCTGGGGTGATGCAGATAAGTGGCAGGAAGACAGAAAGGTTTGGGGTAAGAGAGGATCTAGTGAGTATCATGAAGGAGCTGTGTGCTTGGAGGACTACCTCCCAGGAGGTGATATTCCGCCTGCAAACCATACGGCTACCTGGGGACAAATATTACAGGCAGTGAAGAAATAAAAAGAATTCCCAAGGGACCGTAGCACACAGTGTTCTTTTTAGATGCCATCGAGTCAGCCTCAGGCACGATGGGACTGGACCATTGCGTTTCATGGGGTTCTTACAGGCTGATTTTCAGAAATCGTTGCCAGGCCTTTCTTCCTAGTCCGCCTTAACCTGGAAGCTCTGCTGAAACCTGTCCAGCATCACGGCAACACACAAGCCTCCAATGACAGGGGTGGTGACTACATCTGAGGTGCCTTTGCCAGGAATCGAACATGGGTCTTTCACCTAGAAGGCAAGAATTCTACCACGGAGCTCTGGTACGTAACAGAAGCTCAGGAAAGAGTACGTGCTCTTACGGCTTAGCGGGAGGCCTCACATCTTTATCTCACCGGCAGCATGGACTCTGTCTTGCTGCTGTTGCTGCCCTGGGTGAGAAGGCAACCTGCAGGCCCTGGTTTCTCTTTCTCTTTGCTCCTAACTTGGCAGAGGGACCTGGGGACAGACAACTCTGAGACCACAAGAGTAGGAGCTTCCGGTGGAGAGGCTGCACAACCTCCCAGCACCCTGTGTCCAGTGGGAGCTCCTGCAGTGTAGACACAGGGCCAGTCAGAGGGGGCTGAATGCCACAAAGCCACACAATAATGGAGGCTCATCTTGCCTGGAAACGTCTATGTGGAACTGAGCAGCCTCTGCTCAGACAGCCTGGGTGGCTTCCCTTGACTACAGGGTGAAGGCAGCACGCCTTTGCAACTGACTCCTGAATGTCTTCCATAGCCTGCATTCAACTCCTCTTTGTGATCCATCCACCATCCAAAGCTGGTGACCCAGTGTCCTGCGGGCTCCACCCCAGCTGGGCTCCCCCACTGGAGGTGCACATGCGAGGGAGGGAGGAGGAGAGGGGACTGGTCCCCCTCCGGAGGAGGGGACCTGAGCCTCAGAGGGCGCTTCTGTTATTCAGTCCTCAGTCTCCTCTTCAGGTTCTGACTGCTCTAGTTCACGTCCCCCTCCGCCTCAGTCATCTAGTGCTGCTGTAACAGAAACACCGCAAGAGGATGGCTTTGACAAAGAGATATTTATTTTCTCACAGAAAAGCAGACTAAGAGTCCAAATTCAGGGCATCAGCTCCAAGGGAAGTCTTTCTCTGTTGGCCCTGGTGGAGGGTTCCCCGACTGGAAGGTTCTGAGGTGCAGGGACCCCAGTTCCAAAGGAAGCACTCTGCTCCAGGCACTGCTTTCTTGGTGCTAGAAGGTCCCCAGCTCTCTCTTTGCTTCCCTTTCCTTTGTATTCCAAGATGATGCCTCAAGGCACAATATAATCATGTAGACTGAGTCCTGCCCCACCAACATTACCCCGTATCCTCCCTCATTAACATCATCGAGGCAGAATTTACAATGCATAGGAACAAGACACTACAGCAGAAATAAATTAAGACCTAGACAAATTGTTAGACACAGTTTTGGGGGAGACACTCACTCCATGACACCCACCAAACCTCCCTCTGTCATGTTTCCTTGTTTCATTTCCTTCAAGCACTGATCCGCATACAAAAATATCTATTTCCTTCATCTGTTCATTCCGCAAAACCTGTGTGCCCAGCATGGTGTGGGTGCGGGAGGCCTGCGGGGACGAGGCGGGCCAGCTGGCCCCTGGCCTCCTGGTGTTCCCCTTCCCAGTGAGGGAGAGGCACGTACAATGAGCACAGACAGAAAGGGAGCCGTTTCTGAGAATGCCTCACACTGTGAAGGGGGTTAGACGCACGAGCTGACAGGCGGCGCAGGGCCTCTCTGAGGTTGTGCAGCCCAGTGACTTCCTCAAAGAGTAAAGACAAAGCTGAGGTGACTTCCCATCAGCATGTCAGAGCACCCAGCCTATGTCATGAGCTCAGTGCTCCATTCCAACGTCCTTCTCTTGGCATCGATGTAATAGCTTCCCCCTCTGTTCCCATATTCCCTGTACTCCTTCACGTGGAAACAAAAATCCAGTTGCCACCAAGTACCACCAGTTTTTACTCTGGTTTGTGATGACCCCCAAGGGTGACTGAGTAGATCCATGCTCCATCGGATTTTCAGTGGCTGATTTTTCAGAAAGAAATTGCCAGGTCTTTCTTCCAAGGACCCTTTGATTGGACTCACACCTTTACCCTTTCAGTTAGCAGCTGAGCTCATTGCCCCACTCGTGGACTCCATATTGAAAGAGCCCTTACTTTTCCAGGAAGTCTCTCCAGACAGAAGGACCACTAGGACTTTCCTGACTTCCTAGCTGTCCTCAGCTGCTCTAAATACTTTAGTCATAAAAGCTTTTCCTAGGGTTTGTGTTGCTAAAGGTTTTTTATGATCATTGTCATGGCTTGAATTGTGTCCCCCATAAATATCTCTGAACTTGGCTAGGTCATGATTCCTAGGATTATGTGATTGTGTATCATTTTGTCCACTGATGTCATTTTCCTACAGGTTGTAAATCCTGTTTCTATGATGTTAATCAGATGAGATTAGCAGCAGTCATAGACTTAACCTACAAGATTAACCTACCATTCAGGCCCATCTCTTTTGAGGTATAAAAAAGAGAAGCAAGCAAGGACATAGGGATCTCATACCACCAAAAAAGTAGCGCTGGGAGCAGAATGTGTCCTTTGGACCTGGGGTCCCCATGCTGAGAAACTCCTAGACCAGGGGAAGACTGATGACAATAACCTTCCTCCAGAGCCAACAGAAAGAGAAAGCCTTCCCTGGGAACTGGCTGGCACTCTCAATTCAAACTTCTGGCCTCCCAGGCTGTGAGAGAATGAAATTCTCTTTATTAAAGCCATCCACTTGTGGCATTCCTGTTATAGCAGCACTAAATAGCTAAGAGAATCTCCAATGAGGAAAATAAAAGAGTAAATATCAGTGGGCAGACTCTACAATCCTGTCCCCAGGGCACCCTCCAACAAGACTGCTATACACACAAGTGTCCTTTACCGATCAGTGATGGCACCCAGTGGCAGTTGTGACTACGCTGTAACTTAGTACTACACATGTGCACATGACAGTAACTGTGTTCCAGACAACACTGTAAGAACCACACATGTAGCATCTCGACCATCTTAGCCACCCTAGAAGGTAGGCATTATTATTAGTCCAGCTCTGAGATAAGAGAACTGAGGCCCAGAGAAAATTAAGTGACTTTCCCAAGATCGCAAAGATAATATATGTTGGAGCTATAATTTGGGCTTCTTTATTTCAGGCAGTTTCTCATGCACAGTCTGGCCAACAGGGTAGAAAACATCCATATTCATGCCCTTTCCAAAGAAAGGTGATCCAACAAAAAGTGGAAATTATCAAGCGATATCATCAATATCACACACAAGTAACATTTTGCTGAAGATAATTCAAAACTGGTTGCAACTGTGCATCCACAGAAAACAGCCAGAAATTCAAGTTGGATCGAGTAGAGGACATAGAATGAGGGATATCACTAGTGAGGTCAGATGGGTCTTGACTAAAAACAGAGATGTCAGAAAGATGTTTACCTGTGTTTTACTGACTATGCAGAGGCATTTAACTGTGTGGATCACAAAAAATTATGAATAATATTTGAAAAGAACGAGAATTTCGGAACATCTAATTGTTCTCATCAGGAACCTGTACATAGAACAAAAGACAGTTGTTTGAACAAAACAAGCAGATATCACACAGCTTAAAGTCAGGAAAGGTGTGCACCGGTGTTATATCCTTTCACCACACTAATTCAATCTGTATGTTGAGCAAATAGTCTGAGAAACTGGACTGTAGGAAGAATAATGTGCCATTAGGATTACAGGTAGACTCATTAACAACTTGTGAAACATAGATGACACAACCTTGTGCTGAAAGTGAACAAGACTTGAAGAACTGACTGATGCAGATCAAAGAGTATAGTCTGCAGTATGCATCACACCGCAACATAAAGGAAACGGAAGTCCTCACAACAGGACCAGTGAACAGCATTGTGATAAACAGAGACAAGACGGAAGTTGTCAAGGATGTCATTTTTCTCGGATCCAGAATCAGCATCCTTGGAAGCAAGTGTCAAGAAATCAAACATATTGCACTGGGTGAATCTTCTGCAAAAGACCTCATTAACATGTTAAAAAGTAAAGCTGTCACTTGGAGAACTAAGGTTCACCTGACCCAAGCCACAAAATTTTCATTTGACTCGTGTGCACACAAGCTGGACAATGAATAAGTAAGACTGAAGAAGAATTGATGCCTTTAAATTATGGCATTGGCCCTAAGACTGTAAACGTGGGTAAAAATAATCTCTTTCACAAATGGCACTGGCAAAACTGCATAACCATTGGCAAAAAATTGAAACAAGACCCACGTTTCACACCTTACACAAAAACCAACTCAAACTGGATAAAAGACCTAAATATCAAACCTAAAATGATAAAGATCACGCAAGAAAAAATATGATCAGCAGTGGAAGGTTTATTTCATACACAGCTTGGACAGACTTCAAAATCTGACAAAGCACAATCAACAGAAAATAGATAAATGGGAACTACTAAAAATCAGACTCTTCTGCTCATCCAAAGACTTTATCGGAAGAATTAAAGACCACCTACAGCATGAGAAAAAAGTCTGGCAACTATATGTTAGATCGACGTCTGATCTCCATAATCTATAAAGTCCTGCAAAATATCAACAAGAAAGGGGTAAGTAACTAATTCAGTGTTGGGCAAAGGAGATGGACAGGCACTTCACTAAAGAGAACATCCAGGCAGCCAAAGGACTCATGAGGAAACACGATCCTTAGCTATTAAAGAATTCCAAATCAAAACTGCCATGAGACACCATCTCATTCCAACAAGGTTGGCTGTGATCCAAAAAACACAAAACAACAAATGCTGGAGAGACTGGTGAGATTGCAGAATGGCAGTAACTCTTTGGGAAGCAATCTGGTGCTTCCTTAAAAAGCTGGAAGTAGATATACCATTTGATCCAGTAATCCCACTGCTTGGAATATATCCCACAGAATCAAGGACAGTCACATGAACAGATACGTGCACATGAATGTTTGTTGCAGCACAGTCCACAATAGCTAAAAGATAGACTCAACCCAGATGCCCAACAACAGATGACTGGATAAACAAACTATGGTACATATACTCAGTGGAACACAATGCAATAATAAGGAACAGTGAGGTTTTTAGGAAGCATCTCATAACCTGGTTTCAATTGGAGGACATTACGTTGAGTGAGATCAGCCAGTGGCATAAGGACAAATACTGTATGAGACCCCTACTATAAGGATTCCAAAACAGACTCATGTACAGAAGCAAAGATTCTTTGATGGCTGCAAGGGAAGGGAGGGAGGGAGGGAGGGAGAGGGCTGGTTACAGATTAAAGAGTTGATAGGAATTTGGTTGGGTGAAATCAGTGGCAGCACACAATAGAAAGAAGATCAACTCAACTGGAGTTCAATATTGGATAGTGTAGCAGGGGTGGGGATCCGGGGACATTGCTCTCAGGGGACATTGAGGCCAGCTGGCATAACTAGCCTGTTGCTGAGAGAATCTTCTGCACTTCACATTGGTGAGTGGTGTCTGGGGTCTTAAAAGCCAGCAAGCTGCCATCTGAGGTACACCAAATGGTCCCAACTCAGCTGGAACAGATGGTCACCAAGGACAAGAAAGACATGAGGCAAAAAGAGCGCAGAAGACAGAAGGACCTACACGAATGGGTACTGTATCAACACGTAACCAGAAGAACCAGATAGCACCTGGCCACCACCAATGACAGCCATGACGAGGCACACAATGTGGAGTCCCAGTGGCAACATGAGAAAAAGAGGGGTGCACCTCAAGAACTCCACTAAAAAACTACAACTGATGGTCTGAAGTCCTGGGAGTTCCCCTGGGAGCATGGCTGCTAGACGTGCTGCTGTCCCTGATCATAAATCACTACTGAGGTCAACTCTTCAGGCAGAAGTTGATTGGACTCGGGGCCGCAGTGTGACCATATGGTGTGTGCACTTTATGGTTCAAAGTACGTATCGGATGCTATCCTACTGGCTTCTTACCAGAAAGGAGAGGAGCAGGTGGAGAGGAGGGGACAGGAGATTGTTAAGAGGATATGACATGTATAGAACGGAAAGGAGGAGTGTGCTGTCACCGGGCAAGGAGAACAGAAGGAGCTGCGGGCATGCAAATTTAACTTGGATTCTATACTTTCACTCAATCACAGTAAAAAAATATTATGACATTGGCAAAAAAATATTAAATATACAATGGACTTCTAGAAGAATCAACAAATTTGTCTTGGAAGAAGTACAGCCAGAATGCTCCTTAGATACGATTTTGTGTCATGCATTTTGGAAAAGTTATCAGGAGGGACCAGTCCCTGGAGAAGGATGTCATGCTTAGTCAACACAAGGTCAGTGAAAAAGAGGAAGAGCCTCAACGAGCTGGATTGACACAGTGGCTGCCGCAGTGGGACCAAGCATGGCAACTGTTATGATGTCACAGGATCAGGTAGTGTGTAACTGTAGTTGTTACAAGTGACACTATGGCATCTAACATCACAGCAACGAATGCATGCCAGGCCAGTGCCTGTTAGTGATAACTATTATTATGGCTCCTGGAGTCCAAGAAGGTCCCTGGGAGGCACAGTTTGTTGTCAGCTACTAACCCAAAAGTTGGTGGTTTAAACCCATCAAATGGCACTGTGGAAGAAAGGCCTGGTGATCTTCTTCCACAACAATTACAGCCAAGAAACCCTATGTGTCAGTTATAGTCTGTAACACATAGGGGTAGCCGTTAATGGTAATCAACTTGACTGGCAAGGGACTTGGGTTTGGTTGTTGGAACTCAAGCAGCTGTTCCACATGTCTCCAGCAGGGGGCGCCAAATGCCATGGCTGACTGTGCGCTTGTCATGGGTAACCCTGGTTTGGCTCCAAGTGGAAGGAAGCTTGCTGAAGAAAGATGCCCTTCCCTCCTGTTCATCTGGGCAGAAGGAGCCAAACGGTGGGAAAGATTCTGTGTTAGCACGTGTCTTAGTCATCTGGTACTGCTGTAACAGAAATACCACGAGTGGGTGACTTTAAAAAGAGAAATTTTATTGTGCTACCGTCCACTAGGCTAAAAGTCCAAATTCAGGGCATCAGTTCCAGGGAAAGTTTTTCTGCTGGCTCTGGAGGAATGTCCTTGTCAATCTTGCCCTGGACTGGGGAACTTTTGAGGCATAGGGACCCTGGCTCCTTTCCAAAGGATGTGCTCTGTTCCTGACACTGCTTCTTTCTTGAGGGTATGAGCTCCCTAACTCTCTGCTTGCTTATTTTTCCTTTGTATCCCCAAAACTGTCTCCAGACAGTCCTACTCTGCCAACACGATGGGCACCAATCCTCCCTCATTAACACCGTAGAGGCAGGGTTTACAGCATATAGGAACCACACACAATATGGGGAATCACGGTCTAGACAAATTGCTACATTTTGGGGGAAGACAATTCAATCCATGACAGCATGTCTGTTAAAGACTTTTCTGTAATGGATCCCATGGAATCACTAGACATTTTTCAGACACCTGGTTCCAGGTCTCAGAATGAATTAGACATAGTTCTGCCCTGAGGGGAGCTACCAACAGTGAAGGATTAAAGGGCATAGAGATTATTAGCCCTGTTTTAGGGATGAGAAACTGGACGCCCAATAGTTTTGAAAACACACACAAAGCTGGTCTATGTCATGTAGCTATTAAGTGGCAGAGCTAGGACTGGAACTCAGGTTCATTTGACCCCGAAGTCATTTATTTATTGATTTTTAAACCAATCCAGGGTCTGGTTAATGTAAGTCTTGCTCTGGGTGTTGGAGATATAGAGATGGAGGAGACAGGAGTCTTCTAGCAAGGGGCTTATATTCCAATGGAACAGAGAGGAATGGAGCCCAGACATCACCTGGGGTGGAGAGGGCTCTGTCAGGACCAGCCCTGCCACTGTAATGTTGCAAAGAAAAAAATACACGAAAAGTGTGCTGCCTCAACCTGGCCATGTCTGCAGTGTTCTCTGCAGTATTCCCATACCAGGGGCAGGGCCTGGCACACTTTAATCTCCAATAAATGTTTGGTGAATGCACGAATGAGGAAGAGACTGAGCCCTTATAGGGTAAGAGCAACATTGATTAAGAAAAACTTTGGAGATGAATTGATATTTGGATGGGCCTTGAAGGATGAGAAGGAGTTTGCCAGATAGAAAGTGAGGCAATGGCATTTCAGGCATGTGCAAAGGAATGAACACATGACAGGGTGGAATAGTAGTGGTCTCTCAACTTTTTTTTTTATAAAAAGACAATATACACACATGGTTGTCCAATACACAGACACACAGACACAGAAAGACAGACACATAATTGAAACCTTTATTATGCACAATGCTCTTTGTTATTTTCTGGTCTGTGTCCTTTTTTTAAATGCTAGTGGCAATCCCCTAATTTGTTGTGACATGGGCACAGAGGTTTGGAAAAGGTAGAGAGTAGAACGGTGATTTGGAGTCAGGCTGTAAAGCTCTTTGGAAGCCAGGGAGATGAGTCTGGACCTTTTCCAGTCCTTGCCTCCCTTACCTTCTCTGTGAAGTCTGAGCCTGCAGACTCCTTTCTCCTTCTCTCCTCTTGCCTCTCTGAAGCATCCTCTTCGGTTGCCCTAAGTTGTTTCTTTTCTCTTTTTCCCTAGCTGCTTCTGTAACTCATGGGGCGTTTCAAGGACTCTGCCTTGGGCCTTGCCCATTCATCCTTCTCCGCCTCCAAAGCATCCAATTCACACCAGGATTTGAATGACTGCCCCTTCTGGCTACGGAGCCCCCATCACTCTTGATGGCCCAACTCTGTCGCTGTTGAGTACCAGGCACAGATTCCCCTGCCTCCTGAATCTGTCCTCTGCAGTGACCTACAGACACATGGAACAGCGCACCTGAAACGGTATCTGTCTCCCTCATCTCATCCCCATCTTTTCCCCTGCAGCTACCATGTGTCACAAAATCCTGTCCTTGAGGCTTTCCCCACTCTCTTTTCTACCGTCAAGCCAGCTCTTGAATTCCTCCGGGTCTCCCCTGACCCTCTGCCATCATCGTTGTCCGGGCTGGGCCTCTTCTCTCCTGGATAACTGCGGAGCTTCCCTGCCTTGCCTCTCGTCTCCAGCTCTCTTCTCCTGACTCCCCGTCACAGTTGCCATGAGCCTCTGAGATTTAAATCTGACCACACAACACTCCTGCTTTTCTTCCTGATAAAGCCCGATCTTATTAATGTGTCCAAAGTGTGTCCTCAGATCCCTGCTCATCCTCCTCTGTACAACTCTGCCCGCCACTCCGCTCCCTCTGACATTCCATTCTCCAGCCACCTGGGACCACCCCTGGCTCTCTCTTTGTCTTGTTTCCCAAAATCTACTTGGTTGGCACCAGCTCATTCCTTCAGGATCCATTCTAGAGACACCTCCTAGAGAAACCCTTCCCTGACTCACCCAGCCTGGGTCAGGAGCCCCTTCCTCTGTATTCCCACAATCCTTTGTGTGTCTCCCCCTGTGGTACCTAACCCCTTTTCTATCATACTGGGCTGAATCTCTCTTCTCCATTAGATGGCAACATAACCAAGGGGTTAGGAACTGGTGCTGAAGCCAGTACTCTCTAGGTTGAAATCCTAGCTCTGCCACGTCCTGGTTGTGGGAATGGGTGACTTTATCTAATCCCCCCAGGATTCACATTCCTCATACTGTAAAATAATGATGACGATGAATGAAGATAACAATAATGTTGGTAAAAAGAACGGCACCTACCTCATAGCATTGCTAGAGGAGGGAGTTAATATGCTCCACATTTTTGTGTCAATTGCTCACAGAAGGTTGGTGGTTCAGACCAATCCAGGGAGACTATGGAGGAAAAGTCTGGCGATCCACTTCCATAATGATTATAGCTAGGAAAAGACTAGAGGGCAATTCTAGTTTGTGACACATGAGTCACTAGAAGTGGGAACTGACCAGACAGCAACCAACAACAGCGACTGTCTGCTGAAGAATTAAATCAGTCCTCAGACTCACTGCCCCAGGATGACAGAGACTGGGTTTATTTGATCTGCTGCTATAGCCCAGCACCTGTATTGAGACATAAATGCCCCCTCCCTAACATGTGTGACACAAGTAGATATCTGGTCCAAGATAGCTATGTTACATCTATAAAAGAAGGTATGCATTTTAAAGAGTTTTAGGAGTTAGACTGCTCAGGGCTCGAGGCTGATACTGCATTTGGGGGTAAGAGAGGAAGTGGAGGAATACGTGAACAGAACCAGAAGAGACCTTGTAATTATTTTTCCAAACCCTCCAAACCTTCCAGGTTAATCATTAGCACCTCCACCCTCCCTGTGACTCCAGCCAACATGTTGTTGTGTTGTTGTTAGCTGCCCTCGAGTCAGTTCTGCCTCATAGTGACCCTAAGAACAACAAAGCAACACTGTCCAGTCTTGTGCCAGGTACACAATAGATTTTGTGCTTCAGCTCATTGTTGCGGTCATTGTGTCAATCCATCTCATCAATGGTCTTCCTCTTTTTCACTGACCCTCCACTCTCCCAAGCATGATGTCCTTCTCCAGGGACTGATCCTGACCACATGTCCAAAGTATGTAAGATGCAGTCTTGCCATCTTTGGTTCCAGGGGGCACTCTGGTTGTACTTCTTCCAGAACAGATCTGTTGGTTCTTTTGGCAGTCCATCGTACATTCAAGAGCCCACATTATTTGTTCCGTCTTTTTTTCTCTATCCCTCCATCCCGTCTTCATCAAGTCCCTCAGCAAGCTGCTTCAGGTCTGCCTCTGCACCAAGCCCAGGAGCTCGCACTTCCCTCTGTGTCCCACCTCTGCCATGGTCATTCCAGTCACAAGCACTGTGTGATGAGCAACTCCCATACTCACTGGAGCAACACAGCCAAGTAGCTGTGCCCAGAAGGTGTGCAACTCAGGAATGTGAACAGGGGACATTGCAATGACTGTGCAAGCCATTGTCCACAAGGCTACCTCTGGCAAGGCTCAAAGGCTGGGATGACTTGATGGCTGGGGACTGGGATCGCATAAAAGTTCTTCACTCATGTGTCTGGCATCTAGGCAGATGCAGAACTCAGCTGAGAGCGGTGACGAGAACTTCTCCCCAGGGCTTCTTCATACACCCAGACTTCCTTACAACATGGGGCCTCAGGGATCAACTACAAATTCCAGCCAACAAGGCAGAAGCCACATTACCCTTTATGACCAACGCTTGGAAGTCTTATGTCCCTGGATTCAAACCCAAGAGCTCAGAGAATCCACCTCTCAGTAGAAAGAGTGTCAAATAATTCTGTGGTCATGTTTTAAAACTGCCACCCTAACGCAAAGCACCCACGTCGTCTCCCATTCAGTCTCCCTAGCTCCACTGTGCTGACTCTGGCCCTCCTCTCCAGGACTTCTTCATGAATCAGCCAAAGGCAGTTTGTGAACACAAAAATCAGACAGCTCGTCCCCGTCTTGGTATCCCTCCAATCTTTTCCTATGGAACTGAAACCCAAACCCTTTGACAGTCACCCAGCTCTACTGACCCCCATTCCTCTTAGCCATCTTTCTGCTTCTCAGGCACAGCCCACAGACCTCTCCTGAGAAGCTGGGCTAGGAAGCCTGGGGTGGGACACTCATGTCCCTCTAGGAGGCCCTGCGCTCGCTAGTCCCCTTTCCCCTTTCCCCTTCAGGTCTCAGCTCCAATGTCACCTCTTCAGACAGGCTCCAGATCTAAATGAAACCCTCGAACACTTAATACTCTCTTTTCCACCGCTTGTTGTATTCTCTGCACGCCTGCCCTTGTACCTGAAATCATCTTTTGGCTTTACAGGCTGTCTCCGTCTCTGGCTCCGGGAGAGAAGCAGCCTGGTTTTTCTTGTTTCCCCAATGTACAGTGTCTGTCACAGTGCCTGGCACCAAATTTAATGTGACCAAATGCACAGGCAGTGGCTCTAAGAGAATGTGTGCGTGTGTGTGTGCGCGTGCGCTGGGGCTCAGGGAGAGGAGGCATACGACGACTGCTAATTACTTATCCTAGAAAAAGTCCTACATACCTCATTGCTGAATAATGCTACGGTAACCTTCGAAGTACTCCCCTTGGGAAGCTGTGAACCAATGCCAGTACCTAATCCATCCTTCTAAAGCAATTTTGGAACTCTTTTTCGGGAATGGACATCAGAGCTATTGTTATATTACCCTTGGTGTCCTGAATGTCATCTAAATGTCTTCTTTTCAGTATTTCCCTTTCAGGGGGGGTTAAGGAAAAAGTCATTGGGGGGCAGATCAGGTGAGTGGGGGGAGGGGTGTCAATAGTTATTTGTCTAGTGGCTAAAAACTCCCTCACAGACACCTATGCAATTAAGTTCACGAACTTACCACTGTGCCACCGTGAGCTACGGCCATTCCAGACAGAATTCCAAAATTCCTTTGAAGGGTGAACTAGGCTCTGGCCGTCTGTGCACAGCTTCTCAAGGGGAGTCCTTCAAAGGTGACTGGAGTGATATTCAGCAATGAAGTGTGTAGTTCTTAGAACAATTAAGTTCGCATACTTAATTGTCATGTTTAGAAAGGCAACCTTGATCGACTGGCAGACCTGGGTGACATCTTGTTTGCCATCAGGCTCTGCTGCTCACAAGCTGCAGACTTTGAGAAAACCCCTTTACGTCCCCTAGCCTCAGGTTCTTCGCTTGCACCTTGAATTCAACAGCTTCTAACTCTGGATTGGGGCATGCATCAAATGGAGGGACTGGCCCCACAGGTCAGCAAGAACGACGCTCAGCACCCTGTCCCCGAGAGCCAGGCCTAGTTGAGCCACCTGCCATGTCCGCCAGGTGTCGCCGCAAGCGCGCGCTGAGCTGCCAGCGGAGCCCCGAGCCTGTCACGGCGCTCCGCGTCTCCGCTGAGCTAGGGGCGCTCTGTCCCCTGGGGGCAGAGCCTCAGAAGAGGCTGCCCGACCTGAGCACCCAACTGCTTCCCTTTCCCTCCAAGAGACGTGGGGGCTGGCTGTGGGGGCAGGGGCGGAGGCCGAGCCAGTTATCCCCGCTCCGGAAAGGGGGAGCCCCGAGTCCCCTCCCCAGGAAGCTGGGCTCGGAAGCCCGGAGGACAAGTGGAAACGGGAGAGTTGGGATGAAGGAGACATGAGTCCTGCTGCCTACTCCGACCCTGGCTCTAAGCGGTTGGCTGAGTGGGGAAGGGGAGCCAGGCGGAGCCAGGGTTCAAGTGTTATCCGCAGGGCATTGATCCCTCCCACCTGAGGGCAGCCCCAGGCGCTCGCTCGCCCCGCATCCTGCCAGCCAGCTTGTGGGTAGGAGCGCGGGAGCTCCCACGCCCTCCCGCACCCTCGGTCCCTCCTACCGCCCCGAGCAGGGAGGGGGTGCCGCGGGAGCGCGCGGTGCCCGGTGCGAGCGCGCACGAGGGGCAAGCTGCCCTGTCCTGGGGACTCTGGGGTGCGGGGGTACGGGGCGGGCGCTCCCGCTAGGCAGGTGGCGCAAGGGTTGGGGGTGGGACAGCGAGGGAGGCAGGGCCGGGCGGGGGCAGGCTACAACAGCACCCCCGCACTCCCGGCGCCTCGCACACTTGCACCGGTCGCTCGCTCGCAGCCTGGCGTAGCCTCGCGCTGCGCTCGCTCCTCCCTCACTCCTCCCGCTCCTCCCGATCGGTGGCTTCTGTGCTCCTGGAGAGGCTCAGGCGCTGAGCGCATCTACAGAGTGCTCCGGGACGCCTCGGTCCGCGCCTCCCGGGCGGGCTATGTGGATTGCCCGGCCGAGGCCAGTCCGCGGGATCTGCACAGACTATGAACCGGAAAGAGCGGCGCTGCCTGGGCTATCTCTTTCTCAGCCTGGGCATGGTCTACCTCCGGATCGGGTAAGGCCGTTTTCTCCCCCTTTTGCTAGTGTCCTAGCAAAGTTAGAGCAGCCGAGGGAGCAGGGTGCGCCGTCCACGGGCTGCTGAGCCTCTACATTCTCTGGTCCTAAGTGGGCGCGGTGCGCAAGTGGGGAGTGCACAAAGCCCCCCGTAAGCAAGCGCCCCCAGAGCGCGCACAGTTAGGGAGACAGGCAGGGGAGCTAGCTGTTCCGAAGACATCAGAGCCTGGAAGACCCCAAAACCAGACAGCCGTTCGGAGGACATTCCACCCTGAGGGGCTCTGGAGAGGACCAGCTGCTGCAAGAGGTCAGCATCTCCCAGGGACACTCCAGACCCGGGCATGGGGACAGCAGGTGCAGCAGGGTCACTGAGCCGGGGCCACAGCCTCGGAGCTCCTAAAACCCCTCGAGAAGCTCAGCACCCAGTAAAGCGGTCTCAGCCGCTTTTACAGACAGGGCAGTCTCCGAGTGACAGGCGGGGCAGTTCTGCACAAACGGAACAGGTACCCAGAGGGAGGAACACACCCTGGTAGAGGTACCCATCGCCGCACAGAGCCCCGCACCACCAGACTTCCAGGGATTCCCAGATCCCGAGAGCCCTTTCCCAGGCCTACACCACAAGGCGACAGTCTCCCACCCTCGACAAACACAAACAAAGGTAGAACTGAGAGGTGGTCTGAGACACCAGTGGAGACTTCAAGCTCTCTCTTGGAGCCAAGGCGAGAGAGACAGAACACCCTGCCCTCTAGAACTGGGCACCCAAAGCCGCCAGCGAGTCTGCGGAGCGCCCCTCCCCGCTGCTTTGCCCCAGAATTTCTATGGAGGTGGGGCTTAGGGGCGGTGCTCTGGTTTGAAGGTGGGAGGGGGCTCAGGACACATCTTGGAGTTGCATTTTCAAGGCTAGTCAGTCACCGTTTGTACTTGGGAGACACCGAACGTGAGGCACAGAGGTTTACCAGGAGAGGGGTTTGGGGGCTGATAGGGCTTAGGGGCTGAGGGGCCACCTTGGTGAGTTTTACACAACCAGCTCCCTTCCCCCGCCCCCTCAGCAGGGAACACCTCTCTGCTGCCTCCTTGGAAAGGAGTGGATCGTGAGGCCTGTGCCAGGGGGCGTGGGATGTGTGTGGCAGGTCCTTTGTGTGTTGTTACCCCTCCCCACTTCCCCACCACGCGCCTGTGGAGACGGGATTCCGCAAGTTAGCCGACCACACGGTGGCCAGCAGGTGCGCGCCAGAGGAGGCGGCCGCCAGCTCTGACCGCGACAGCGGGCGCAGGGGCGACCGCGGACGGAGAGCAGCTGCGGCACTGTTGCGCTGTCCGCCTGTGTGTTTTAAGTGTTATCGATTCGCTTGCGTCTGGATGTTTTTTCTCCTTTTGCTTGCGTTAATCTTCATCTTGGCCCGTGCCCCGCAGCCCCACGCGCATTCAGCATCCAGGAAGCCGGTCAGGCCGATTGGCGCTGACCGCGTGAGGCTTTATCTTCCTTTTAATTAGAAACGAGCAGAGGGACAGGGAGGGAAGAGAGAAAGGGAAAACAGCAGAAAATAACCTCCCCTGGCCGCCCAGCCTGCCCTGCCTCCCCTGGCGTTGCCGCCTCTTTGGCCTTGCCACGGCCCCTTGCCTGGAGAGGGAGGGTACCGGCCCAGGTCCCACTGGCTCAACCTCTCTGAGACAGGGAGGGGCCAGGTCGGGAGGTGGAAATTTTAGGGTGATTTTGGACAAGGCCCTGCTGTGCTCTGGGCCTCGGATTATCCCTCTGAAAAATGGGCACGAGGAGTAAAGTCTTAACGTCTCTAGGAAGCCATCCAGTTCCTCAAATGCAACCAGTTCCCACCCTCTGCTGACCCCTGGCAGGGCATCTGTGAAGTTCGTTTTTTATTTGGGTAATACAGGTGACTCCGAGGCTGGCTCCTTGTAACAAATGGATCCAACAATAATAATTACAGTAACAACCAATTAATTGAGTTTTTACTATGTGCCTGGGACCTTCTAAGAGCTTTTTACATTTTACATAACTTGATTGCCACAATAACTCTATGAGGTGGGGTTAATTAGCATTATCCTCCTTCTAGCATTGAAAAACTGCAGTATAGAGAGGAGAAGTAATTCGCCCAAGGTCCCACAGCTAGTTAGTGGAGGAAAATCAGGTACCAATCTAGGCTACCGGAGTCTGTCCTACTGTTGGGCTGTTGTTTCCATGAGTTTTGGACTCTGATAAAACCCAAAACCTGCTGCCTCTGAGGTGATTCCAACTCATAGCATCCTTATAAACAGGGAAGAACTGCCCCACAGAGTTTCCATGGAGCACCTGGCAGATTTGAACTGCTGACCTTTTGGTCAGCAGCCATAGCACTTAACCACTGGACCACCAGGGGTTTCTGAACCCCAACATATCATGACATTTCTGCTGGTGTAGGACTGTCTTGGTGGTCTGCTCAGAGGTTCCTCCCGACTGGAGCCAAAGCATCTGTATCACGATGTAGACTTTCTATGTACGGTCCCTTCCACAAACAGTTCAAATGTTCCAGCCCCAAGTCAGGCTCTGTTTTAGTAGCTGAGAAGCATCTGTAGAGCCCAGATCCTGTTTCTGATCCATCATCCGCTACCAAACAGCCTTCTGCCTGGACTCAAACTCTGGGCCATCTGCTTCATAAATGCAAAATGTGGTGATTCCTACCCAATAGAGCTGTTTAGAAAAGCCACATGAACTAATACTTGCAGAAGCTCCTACTATGCTGCCTCTGCCCACAGTAGGAGTGCCACGGGCGGTTCCTTGATTCCTTTGGCTCATGTTTGTGGGCACTTGCTGTGTAATCCTAAGCAACTTTGCTGAAGCTCCACCTCTCTTCACTCAGTTGCCAGTGAGTGAACCAGGAGACAGCCACCCTGCCCTCAAAGAGCTTATATTTTAATGAGGAAGACAGGCAATACACTGGTGAATGCATATCTTAAAAACACAGACCATTAAAAATTTCAAGACCACAAATCATCAGGATTATCCCGTAAACTAAAGCAGATCCTGTGATGGGAAGTGATGTGGCAGTTGACAGGGTGACCCTAAGGTCACATGAGTAACGACGAGAAGCCAAGCGTGTGAGGATCAAGGAATGAGATAGCGCTGGGCAGAGGGAACAGCAGGGACAAAGGGCCCAAGGCTGAGGTGCTGCAGCATTGGAATGAAGGGGCACAGGGGGATGCCCTGGGGAGCAGGGAGGCTAGGGCCCCTACCTCGTCCTTTGGTGTTGCTGCGGTTCCAGCCATTCTTGTAGCTTAGCCCAGTGAGTGGCAGAAAGTGGAAGCTCTTATTATACCAAAATGAGGTGTGGGGGGCGAATTCTTCTCTTCTGAGTACTTTTTTATAGGCTGCCTGCAGCATCAGGATACTGTCAGAGCCTGTTTGAGATTATCCTGATGTTCATAAATGGTACCACCCTTAGGCCAGGTAGAAATCTTGGTGGCATAGTGGTGAAATTCTATGGCTGCTAAGCAAGGGATTAGCAGTTTAAATCTACCAGATGCTCCTTGGAAACACTATAGGGCAGTTCTATGCCGTGTACAGGGTCTCGATGAGTCAGAATTGACTTGCTGGCAGTGAGTTTGTTTGTTTTTGCTTAGGCCAGGTCCCAGGGGTCACACTGGATGCCCTTTTTCTTTTATACCCTGCCCATGCTTCCCTCAGCCCTACCAGTCCATCAGTAAACTTGGTCAGTCCCCTGCCACCTCTACTACTGCCACCACAGCCAAGCCACCACCTCTCGCCTGACCAGGCTCCCTGCTCCTGCTCTGGCCTTCTCTGGTCTTTTCCCCATGTCAGGGCTGGAGGGATCAAATCCCACCATGCCTCTGCTTACAATCCTTAGACGCTTCCTGATGGACCTGGAGAAATACCAGCTGTGAGCCAGCCACCAGCCTCTCCAGTTTCCTCTCCCTGACTTCCTCCACCCCAGTCCCAGTTTTTCACCAGCTTTACTGGGTTCCTTCTGTTTCTTGGAGATCCCAAGCTCATGGACTTTCTCAGGACCTTGCCTTCCTACTCCCCTGGCTCAAAAAAACCATCCCCCAGATTTTCCTGCTCCAGGCTCCTTTCTGACTCTCCAGGTCCCCGCTCCAGTCACGTCCTCAGGGAGGCTCTCCCTGATCACCCAGCTGAAGTGACCTCTCTCCCCACCTCGCTGCCCCTAGCTGCTGTGGCAGCATCTTCCTCCACTTTCATCACAGCATACGTCACGATCTGAAATGGGCCTTCATTCATCTGTGACTTAGGCATTGTCTCTCATCATAGAATTGGATACGTCTCGGGAAGGTAGGACCTTGCTGGTGGGCACACAGTTACGCCTAGTCCTGTGCCTGGCACATAAGAGGGTCCAGTATATCTCAGTGACTGAGGTGAAGATAGGAACGCTGGTCATCCTCATCCTTCAGGCCAGCGGTGTCCAGAGAGTGGACACACACTCGAGTGGTGTGCCACTATCCATTGGCATGAGGTGGAAACTGCAAGCACTTCTATTCACAATGACTTTTAAAGGTTTTTTTTTTTTTGTAACGAAATACACCACAAAAGAGCATGTATAACAACAAACATCTATGGCTGCTACAGAAGCAACTGCTACCTGAAATTTTGCAGCTATTATTCCCTTCCTTTTCTTTATAGTTTGGTCACATTACCTGATCCTTGTGGAAACCCAGGTGGCATAGCGGTGAAGTGCTACAGCTGCTAACCAAAAGGTCAGCAGTCTGCGTCCACGAGGCACTCACTGCAAACTCCATGAGGCAGTTCTGCCCTGCCCTTTAGGGCCACTATGAGTCAGAATTGACTCGATGGTAATGAGTTTTGGGTTTAAATCCTGGTGGCATGGTGGCTAAGTGTTACAGCGGCTAACCAAAAGTTGGCAGTTCAAATCTACCAGGTGCTCCTTGGAAACTCTATGGGGCAGTTCTACTCTGTTCTAGATGGTCGCTATGAGTCAAAGTTGACTTGACGGCAATGGGTTTGGGTTTGAAAAGCAATACAGGATTTTATCTGGCATGTTTTTAAACCTCATCTAAATGGAACCCTACCATAAATACAAAGGTGACTTGCTTTCTTTGCTTGACATTATGTTTGTGACATACATCATCTTTCATTTTTGTCTCTCAAATGGAAATCAAGCTTCCATAATGCTGGCTGTATGCACTGACACTGTGCTTGTGTGTGGAAATTATAAATGAGTGTACACAGGTTGGAGATGAAGGCTCCAAAATGCTGGAGACACCCGCTGGGGGCTAGAAGATTCCTGGCCATGGAGGGGAAGGACTGGGCACCCAAGGCAGGGGCCCAAGACCGCACTCCCCCGGCACCTGCTGACCTAACGCTCCATCACTCTGTGTCCCCTGCTCCAGTGGCTTCTCCTCGGTGGTATCTCTGGGCGCGAGCATCATCTGTAACAAGATTCCTGGCCTGGCTCCCAGACAGCGGGCGATCTGCCAGAGCCGGCCCGACGCCATCATCGTCATCGGAGAAGGCTCGCAAATGGGCCTGGACGAGTGTCAGTTTCAGTTCCGTAACGGCCGCTGGAACTGCTCGGCCCTGGGCGAACGCACGGTCTTCGGCAAGGAGCTCAAAGTGGGTATGTGCTCCCCAGACACCCGCTGTGGGGTCTTCCAGGCTCGGTGAGACCAGAACACCCTCGGGGGCCCCTCACCTGCCCTGTGCTAGACACGCCCCTCCGTATGGGATCCTGTAGATGCCACAAACTCAATTCAGGTCTCTGGTTTGAACCTAGACCACCTCCCGTGTTGGTCAGTGAAGTGCCATACCAGCAGCTAGTGGCCCAGGTGTTAACTGGCTGAGTCCGTGCTGCTATTATTTCAATTTCAATTTGCTGTTGCATCTAAAAATATATATTTTCTGACTTCTTTTGGAAAACCAGAGGACCTAACAATAGCTTACTTGTGCACCCCATGGTTGTAAGGGCCTGGAGCTGAGGATGAGGTTTTATTTAGATGGAGGCTAAGCGGCATTTTGCCACAGTCCCTACCATTCCCTACTGGCTTTTATGCCCAGCCTGCTGAATTCATTTCTGTGCTTGTGTGGCCCCTCAGGGCTTTTGGTTTCACAATGCCCGTGTTATGGGAATGGTGTGTGAGCATGCACGCGTGCACAACACACACACCCACACACCCATGTATAGAGTCTTGGGCCATGAATTGGACTTCTGAAGCAATGGTGAGAAAAGCTTGAGTGGGAAAGGCAGTGTAGAGAGTATGTTTGGTCAGTGTGGAGGCTCGGGGGGTGACAAGGCCATGCTGTGTGTCCTCTCAGTTGTGTCCACTGGCCTGGTGGCTGAGGGCAGAATGCTGCAGCTATACTCACTTCTAAGTCACAATTTTCCTGAAAGTCAGGCCAGCTTGGGACCTCAGGGCTGAGATCAATGACTTGCCCTACCTGCCTAGCTGATGAGAGGGCATCACAGAGTTCTTGCCACTCCTCACCCTCTCAAGTCTGCAAGTCCAGCTGACACTGTCTGATAAAGGCCCACCCCAAATCCAGCCACTGCTCCATGCCTTTGCTGCCTCCCCGTCTGCTGAAGTCTTTGGTGTTAGCTGACTGCCCTGTCAGCCCCCGACCCTCTGGTCCTTTTGCAGACCCCCTGAGATGGGCTAATCCTCTCTAAAAAGAAATCAGATTGCATCATTACGTGTCTTAGCAGAACAAAACCCCAATTGCTCACCTGGTTGCCGCTGACCTCTGCCCTACGTGCTCCGTCTTCCCCTTGTCCTTGGTTGCTGAGCCTCTTCCTGCTCCCCAAACATTCACACATAGTCCCATACTGGGACCTCAGAGCCACATACTTCCCTGCCCCGCATCCTTCCACAGCTGGTACCCCCCACCACTGTTCTTTGCGTGGACAGCCCTCTCCCAGCCTTCTGGCCTCAGCAAGCCCTTCCCTGATTGCCCACCTGAAGTTGGCCCTCACCACGAATCTCCATCCCATCGCCCAAGCACCTAGCACGGTCTGGATCCATTCCTAGCCCTTTTGAGTGTCTGCTCCTTTGTGGGTAAGACTCCCTGCCTTGCTCACCATTGAAGATTCTCTTCCCCTTCTTCTTGGAGAGAAATGTAGTCATCTTGGAGCTGAGGCAGATCATGTTTTGTCCCCACATTCCGTCCGTGGCTTCTAATTCACTCTGGAGGGAGCTGAAGATAGGGCCCCTGCCTCCAGGCCATGGTGGCATGCTTTGGTGGACCTCCTTCCCATGCTGCTTTCTCAGAATCTCTGCTGTGCCTCACCTCACCTGCCTTTCCTGCCCCTCCTCCCAACCTCAGGGCCCACTTTTCAGGTGGAGAGCAAGACTCAGAGCAAGGGTGGGCCTGCCCCGGCTCCCACAGTGAGGTCCCGTCAACACTGGGCCTCCAGTTTTGGTCACTGAAAGTCTCAGGCTTGTAAGCCTCCCCTGGCCCCCGGTTGTGGTTTTTTGTTTTGTTTTGTCTTCTGCTGCTCAAATGTCTGCTCCTAGGACCTATGCCTGGTCTCTGGCATTACTTTAAATATTGCCAACACCTTGGGTGGGAGCGAAGAGCAGCCAGAATTCAAGCCTCAGAAAACCCTAGCACAGAGACATGAGGGTATCTGGTTTGTATGACCTGGAGGCAAGTGACTGGAGCAGCAAGGTTGTGAAGTCAGTCTGAGGACTTTGGGTTTCTGGGTGGCAGAGTGGAGGTGGGGGTTTGCTGAAAGACTTTAAACATGGGAATGGCTCCACCGATGTACAGGTTTTACTGGATGGAATATCCAGTCGTCAATGATTTTTGACTCACAAAAACAGCAACATTGCATGATTCAATTTAATAAAATTTCTGGAAGATTGACTTAAGGGTGAGTGGCATGCAACATTAATTAATTCATTATTCATTGATTTATTCATTCACACATCCACCAAATACTTAAGTGCCCATTATGGCTAGGTTCTATAAATACTCTGTACTCAACTATTAACCTAAAAGCTAATTGTTCAAATTCACGCAGCAACCCACAGGAGAAAGGCCTGGTGATGTCCTTTCATAAAGATCACGGCCCAAGAAACTCTGTGGAGCTATTCTGCTCTCTGACACATGAGTCACCATGAGTCAAAATCACCTCTGTGACTGGGCTTTGGCTTTGGGTTTATTATGGTTGAAGGTGCTGTTGAAACTTGTGAGATCAGGGAGGGCCTCTGGAGACCTGAGCCTTGGGCATGTCTTGTGGGGAGAGCATATTAGGGAAAGGAAATAGCCAGTGGAAAGGCCCTGTGGTGGGAAAGTGCTTACGGGTTTGAGGAATCAAGGAGGCCACAGTAGAGGGCAGGGAGAGAGGGGAGGAAGAGGAAAGCTCAGAGGTTAGAGAGGGAGCCAGGAGCTGGGGAGTGTGGTGTTTTTCAGGCCAGGTAAGAAGTTCGGGTACTGCTCTATGTGAATGGAGAACCATCAGAGAGGCGAGAGCATTGATCTGGTTGCTGGGCTGAGAATCTGCTGCAGAGGGATGAGGGTAGGAGTTGGGAGTCTGCTATGATCTCCCAGGCAAGTGGTGACAGTGGCCGGAACCTGAGTGATGGCAGTGGAGGTCTAGTGTGAAAGTGAGCTGCTGGATGGAGGGAGACTGGTGACCTGAAGGCCACTTAGGAAGGAATTATCTCGGTTTGGGAGCCTTCTAAGGCAGTAGAGTTTGGTTAGAGAAGATAAGCTCAACGGAAAGTTCAAAGGTGACTCCAACAGTCTGGGAAGACCCCTCCTCCAGTGCCTTGGCTTCTTCACAGGCGGCCTGCTTGAGGACACCAAGAAGCAAGCTTTAAGTTTAGGCTTATGGGGCTCCCCATCAGAGCTCTTGTCCCCATGCGGGTTCCACTTGCTGGGAAAGACAAGCTCATGTGGGCTGGCTCACAGGGATGAGGAATTAGGGGTATGGTCACTGACTTTCACAGCTCTGGCCTTCAAGTCCACACTCTGGACAGCAGGAACATGAAAGGAATGGACATATGTCCCGCCTTTAAAGAGACTTCCCAGAAACCCTCCCCATCCCTCTGCATACATTTCATGGCCACCCTGGCTGCAAGGGAAGCTGGGAGTACAGTTATTTTTTAATCCCAAGGGGACTTCTGTCCAATTAGTAGTCTGTGTCCAAGAGAAGTAGGTTGAGCAGCTAGCCTCTAGCAGGTCCTGCATCCCACACACAGGCCTGAAGGCTTGTCTTTGCCCACTTCCTACCCTCTGCCTGTCCTGCATGTCTCTGGCTTCCCTTCTAAGTCTTGTAGCAGGAAGGAGACTTAGCATGGCTCTGGCCACACATGCAAAAGCCCAGAGGTTTACTCCAGTTGAAACAGCTAACAGAGGTTGACTTGCCGGTCATCTGTTTGTCCCAAAACAATCACAGGGTCCAAGGGCAACAGTGCTTTCATTAGCCAGGCCTGGAAGCCCCACCCAGAGCATCTCTCAGGGGACAAGGTTTCTATAAGCAAGCAGAGAGCCGTGCGGCCAGTGTTTTATGGAGATACGTCGGGGGTGCAGTGGGTGCTCAGGGAAAGACTCCATTGCAGAGAAGAGTGGTCTGGCCACCAGAGACGGCCCTCGATCTAGGTCTTGAAGGGGATAAAGGGAACAGGAGAGACAAAGACATAGCAATGTGAACACTAGGGATGATGAACAGCCGTGTGTAGCCTGGGGAGGCCAAGGGCTGGGGAGCTTGGCTTGTGAGATGATGCTTTAGCTGGGTCTTGATGCCATGGAGTGGGTGGGTGTCAGGTGTGGGCGTGCCACCATAATCAGATTTCTCAGCCACAGCCCATTCCCAGTGTGGCCTTGGCAGAGGGAGGAGGGAGGGCAGGAAGGCACTCATCCTTCTCCATCCTTTTGCTTTTCTGTTTTGCCAATTTAACCTTTTTTTTACATGTATAATTCAGTGACATTGATTACATTCATTGTATCCTGTCCATCACCGGTATCCATTGCCAGATTTCTCATCATTAACCGATGCAAAAACACTACGTCTGTCTTTCCCCTTCCCTCCTTCCTGTTCTTGGTAACCACTAATAAACCCTGGCCTCTATACACGTGTCTATTCTAGATATACAAGTAGGATCATACAGTGTTTACCCTTTTATGACGGACTGGCTTCATTCAGTATAATGTTTTCAAGGTTCATCCGTGTCGTAGCCTGCAGCAGGATTTCATTTGTTTTCATGTCTGAGTAGTGTTCTAGGTAGGTGTACCCCACATTTTGCTTATCCACTCACTTGTTCACAGGCATTTAGGTTGTTTTACTCCGTTTGGCTATTGGGGACAGTGCTTCCATGGACACTGGTGTACACATGTCTGTCTTAGTCGATGCTTTCGAGTCTCTTAGGTACACACTAGCAGTGGAATTGCTAGGTCATTTTTCTTTTCTTGATATAATGAAGTCACCTCTTGAATTCACCTCCCCACACAACTTGCACTTGAAAAGGTTTTCCCCAGGCTCCCTGCTTCTTCCCTCCAAGGCCAAGTTCTCTCTCTCCAGAACCAGTTTTTCCAATCATTTGCTTTTTTACACCTAATTTATTCTATTGATATACTTCCAGTAAGTATATTATTTAGTTTTAGTTGCACCAAATTTCATAAAGAAAAGTTGTCACATGATATGCAATCATTTGTAATTTGTTTTTTTTTCACTTAACCAAACCCACCTAGGTTTTCTTCTTGGAGCTGTTGTAGACTTGTTTTAGCAGTGGGTGAATAGACTCTGTATGCATCCCTTCTTTTGGCTTGGAACATGCGGGTAGTTTCTGAGCATTTGCTCTCCTTAGCAATTCCACTACCAACTTTCTCAGGCATTCTGCTGGCACACGTGTGGGTGCTTTTCTCTTGACTATATACGTAGGAATGGAATTGCCAGTCACAAGGCGTCAACTACTGTAAGGAGAAGAAACTGAAGCTGCAGTTGTCAAAGATTTTATTCTACGTGGATCAAGAATCAACATCCATGGAAGCAGTAGTCAAGAAATCAAACCATGTATTACTTCTAGGAAATCTGCTGTAAAAGGCCTCTTTAAAGTTAAAAAAATGGACAGATGCCACTTTGATGACTGACTTGGGCCGACCCATGCTATGGTCTTTCCAGCTGGTTTATATGCGTGTCAAAGGTGGTAGTGACAAAGGAAGACAGAAGAGAAATGAATCTCTTTGAGTTGCGGAGTCAGCGAAGAACACTGGGTGTACTGTGGACTGCCAAAAGAACAAGCAAATCAGCCTTAGAAGAAATACAACTAGAAGGCTTCCTAGAAGCTAGAATGGAGAGACTGTGACTCACTTACCTGGGACACGTCATCAGGAAAGACTTCATGTTTGATGAGGTAGAAAGTCAGTGACATAGAGGGAAACCTTCAATGAGGTGGCTTGACACGATAGAGACAGCAAAGAACTTGAACATACCAACGGTCATGCAGATGGCACAGGACTGGGCGTGTTTCATTCTCTTACACACGAAGTCACCGTGAGTCGGTGCTGACCAGACCAACTTAGCAATAGCAACCAGGTAGGAAAGCTACCTTGATTTCAAAGTGATCTTATCCAGTCCCCCTCCTGCATGCCAGCACAGTTGATTCATTTCTTCTCCAGCACTTGGCATTGTCCAGATTTCTTCATTTCTTCCTAGCAGGTTGATATGAAATGCAATCTGTGGTCTTGTTTGCACATCCCTGAGAAGCAACCAGGTTACAGTCTCCTCGTGGCTTCACTGGGCACACGTGTTTCCTCTGCAATAAGGTGCCTTTTGCCATCCTTCATCATTTTTTCCACTGGATTTGTGTCCTCCTGTGAAGCTCAGCTATCTGAAGTTGTTTTGCATCATGGTGCAGGGGACAGAAGGCTGTTTTAGGGGGATGTTAGGGAGAGTGGCTCAAGGGGGCCTCAGTTTCTGCTGTCGTTTTCATCCATCTTCTTGTCAAGGCCTAATCGGATCCAGAAGCTGATGCAGCCCTTTCCCACAGATGGCCTTGGAAGGAGGGACGTCTACCTCCACCTCACTCTTGGAGACGGGCTTGGAGTGAGGCCCTTTTGTGACAGGGCTGAGATCAGTAGTGAGTCCCCTGTTGCTAAGAGTCTTCTGTTTGGATGAGCCTCAAAGATTTGAGATTCTCATGCTTTTCATGTATTCGAGAATTTCTGGTCATGTGGCTGGGCTGCAGGGCAGGCAAGAGAGCATTGAAGAGCGTTGGAATCAGGGTCACACAGCCAGGCTCCATCCCGGCCTGCCACTGTCTTACTGGTGACTGAACAAGTCACTCCACCTTTCTGACTTCAGTATGCCCATCTGCAGGATGGGTGAATCACACATTCTTTCATGGCAGGTGGGCCCAGCTTAAGAACAGATGAAGTCCACCGGAAGATATACCTCCCTCCTTTCTTGGGGGCGCCCTAGATGTGTGTCTCACATGAAGAATAGCTCAAGGAGTTGGGGATACATGCCCTCAGTTTTGTTCTTGGTGAGCAGGTTGGTTTGACAGAGTCATCTAAGTTCACCATTTTGACTCTGCCTTCAGAATATGTCCCAAATCTGTCCACTTCTCACCACTTCCACCATCACCTCCCAGCTCAAATCTGTGTCTTCAGAGAGTGGACTCCCTGACAGCTGCACTGGCCTCCAGAGGCACCCCCACTACACACATACTTGGATCTCTCTGTCCGCATAGTCACCCAGCATAGCATCTTCTAGTGCCACACTGATCATGGAGTCTTCTTTCAAAACCCTGCCGTGGCTTCCTTTTTCTCTGAGCATACCCTGCAGATTCATCCCCTGGTCTTCTGGCCTCTGTGATCTGCATCCTGACCCCACCTCTCTGACCCGTCTCCCACCTCCAGCACTGTTGGCTGTCTTCCTCAAGCATGCCAAAGTCCTCCCACCTCGGGGCCTTTGCACTTGATGGTCTCCCTGCCTGGAACGGTCCTCCCAGAGGATGGCCTGACTCCTCCCTCCTTCCATTTTCTGCTCAGGAAAGCTGTCGTTACCCTCCTGCCTAGTGCAGACTGTCTGCCTGTCCCTCTCCAGCCCCCACCTTGCCTTGTCTTTCTTCAGAGCATCTTATTGCTCCAGGACGTGGTGTCTGTCTATGTGCTCATTTGTGCAGTACTGAAGCGACACTCAGATCTGGCCTAGCTTCTGCATTTACTAGCTCTGGGCCCTTGGCCAGACGGGCATGCCAACAGAGTGCTCCAAAAATTACAGTTACCTTGTCACAATCACCTGCTTCTTATCCGGGTGGAAGCTCTGCGTCAGGGGCGGAGGCCTATGACACAGCATTGGCACGTGGAAGACACATGGTCACCTTGGGTAGACCAAATGCATGTAGGAACACTCTCCAGGACTGGAGCAGACCACACCCTGATGTATGTTGCATGCAGGAGTGGAGTAGAAAGGCATATAGGAGATGAGGGATGAGGGGTAACTTGCTGGCTTGAGCATCATAAAGGTCTCCACTCAAATGCCACCTCTTCCATGAGGACTTCCTGGACCACCCATCTAAGACAACCTCTCACAGACTGTCCTGCAGTAGTCTCCTTACAATATCTGTCACTTTCAGAAGTGACTTTGCTCCCTATGGAGTCATGTGCTTGAAGTTGGTCTCTCCACCGGTGAGGTTCCATGCAACCAAGTCAACTGTATTCTCCACTGGGCCTCCAGCACGTAACACAAGGCCTGGCATACAGTGGGTACTCAGCGAGCCCGTGAAGAAGTAAGTGAACCCAAGTAGGACAGCACTCCCCTCCCTAGTTGGTAGTCTACAGTAGCTCCAAGCCCCTTGAGGACAAGACCTGTGTCTTGTCTTCACAGACCCAGGTCTGGATGGCACCTTACACAAATAAGCACTCTGTTTTCTCTGTTAGTGGTTGAATGTTCTTCTTTTCTGTCCCCAAATACAGGACTGAGTAGTCATTGTTGCGTATCTCCAGTTTGGTCCATCTTAGCTTGGCACGCCTGCTCATCAAATTTTTTTAAAAATATTGATTCATTAAACTATTCTCTTCTTCCACCTGTCTTTGTATTGGCTTCAAATGGGATACAAAGGTTAATTAGATCAAAGTCTAGGAGTGGTCTGCAGAAGGAACTTATCCCAGAGTCTGTTCAGCAGAACAGTAGTCCCCACCTATCCCACCACCACTACCATCAGCTCCTCTGGGGAAGAAGTTGGATTCCATAGATGATACATTTGGGGATCTCTAAGGAAGAAGTCAGGTTCCATGGATAATATATTTGGGGAGCTCAGCAGGTCACACCCCCTCTCCTTGAGACCCGAAGTATGAGGTATGGCAATTAAGTTGGCAAACATCCTAGAAAAAGTGCTATATAACTCATTGCTGAATATCACTATGGCTACCTTCAAAGTCAAAGCTATGTATAGATGTTAGCGCCTAGTCTACCATTCAAAGCAATTTTGGAACTCCTTTTCTGGAATGGCCATCAGAGCTATCATTGTATTGCTTTTAATGTCCTGAATGTCATCCAAATGTGTTCCTTTCAATATTTCTTTTATCTTCAGGTAAAAAGAAAAGTCATGGGGGCCACATCAGGTGAATAGGGAGAGTGTTCCAATACAGTTATTTGTTTACTGGCTAAAAACTCCCTCACAGACACCTATAATATTAAGCTCACGATCTTGTCACTGTGCCACCATGTGCAATGGCCATTCCAGAAAGAGTTCCAAAGTTGCTTTGAAAGGTGGACTAGGCACTGGCATTGGTGTATAGTTTCCTAAGGGGAGTACTTCAAAGGTGACTGTAGTGATATTTGGCAATGAGGTATGTAGCACTTAGAACAATTAAGTTCATGGGCTTAATTGTCAGACCTTGTGTACAGTAGCCTATTAAAGACTCTGAAATGTCCTTTATAAATAGAAGGAAATTGACCAGGCTTCACTTTGAGTGTCCTACTCTTCTCTGACCTTGAAACCACCGGTTGTGCACAGGTGCTCCACTGGGAAACGTAAGTCTGGAGTAAAGCTTTGCATCAGTTCTTCCTGGTTCAGTCATGTCTGAAAGAAACAAAACCCTAACACACTCACATTTTTAAAACTTAGGTGAACTGGAATGATAATTGAAATGGCAAAAATTGACAGTTGAGGCCCCGCTAGAAACCTAACCTCTCTCTTAGAAAACAAGGACAGTGTACCCACTGCACTGCAGCCAGATCTCCGGGCTGTCAGATTTTGAGCAGAGTTGGGAACAGTAGTGCCCTACTCAAAGAAGGTGGCCAGTTGGGCTGCACAGAGTAAGTGTTGCTCTCCACAGTCCTACCGGTAACCTAGTGTCACAAAAGTCTCCCATTCTGAGCTCCAATCCATAATTTTTTCTGGTCCAGATCACTCAAATTGTCAACTTCAGAATTGTTTCAGTTTCACTCCATTGGCCATGACTGTAGTGGTTCAAACTAACTCAAAGCCGTGCTCTGGAGACACCTCTCAGGTTGACATGGTTTTGGACCAGCTGCCAAAAATATATTCATCCCCTTCCATTTAATGTCTTTCTCCATGTGTACAATAGAGTCACATCGTAGCTTTGATGTAAGTGTGTATGGGAAAATCTGTTCTAGCCAACATTATCCTAAAAAGTTGCTTAAATCATCCGTAAAATACCTAGTTTTCTATGCATTAAGTACAGTAAAATGTTCATATAAATATATATTATACAATAATGTACTAGAGACAATAAAAAGTAGGCATCCCAAAATATAAGTATAGTTTATCTTTCCCTGGGTGGGTTGGCTGAACTCACATTAAGTTAAATGCTGATGAGGTAACACCCCCCATGCCCACCATTTGTCTGTTTATCTGTCTGTCCCACAGACAGTCACTAGCACCTTGTGCGCACTAAGTGCTGGAGAACCACAAATGACTGAGCCTCAGGCACTCAGTCTGGGATAAACAGGTGAAAGAATCACCAAAATGTATCTGGGGCTCTGGTAGAGAAGTCAGGGCACTTGGAGGATGGGCACAGGACCGGAATACCCAAAGAGCAAGGTACACACAGGCCAAGTTGTGCCTTCCCACTAACCTGCAGTTCACAGTTTCACCCGTCCCCATCACATCTTTGATGTGGCGAAACCCATGTGAACTACTCAACGAAGACTAGCCAGTAAACTCAATTAAGCTTGTACTTAACTTGCTCAATGCAAGCCAGCGCACACCCATGCTCACCAGCTACTGCATGCCTGTCATGGGCAGGTGGCTTGTGGGCCTGTAGGGGTCACTTGAAATTAGCTTTGAGGATAACTAAGGGCTATTCAACAAGTTAAGAGAGACAAGTGTGGCAGAGGGAGAGGCAGCAGAACTAAGGCTGCATGATCTGGCATTATTTGACCAAGAATGTCTGAAATCCAGAGGAATTTGGGCAAGCTGGGCTATAGGGTGTGAGGTAGGGAGGGCAGAAAGAGATGGAGTCCAGTCCTCAGAGTTTTGTGTTCCAGCTTCAGGGACTTTTCCTGGGAGGGGCATTGTCAGAGGGATTTCATCAAGGGAGAGATAGGATCAAGGGGGATAACCACAGCCTTTGCACACATAGAAATTTGCTATGTTTCATGCTGGAAAAAGAAATGAGGATTTCTAGACCTGTGCTCCTAGGGAGGGCTGCATTCTTCTCCAGATGCTCACAACTTCCCATTTGGGACCCCCTGCCAGAATTTTCCCAGGGATGAGTACACATGACCTAGGATTAAACTCCTGGAGTCTGCCCTTTCCTGTCTACCCACCAACAACTGGGGTACCTTTCTGAGCTTTTGTTTCTATAGCCTTCGGGTGACCACATCTGCTCTTATGATTACTTAACAGCTTCTCCCACACCCTCGGGTGGCTGTGTGGTCCTAGAGTACTGTGTCTGGGAATCAACGTGCCTTACAAAGCAGCTCCGTCTTTGTCACCCCTCATGTGCTGTGTGAACACATCTGTAGAAGGCTTAAAAGGGTGGGTTTAAAGACCCTTCCAGTGGCATAGACAGAAGCAAGGGGCAGGCAGCTCCACTTTCTCTCTGTCGTTCCCTAACAATACTCCATCCTGCCCCAGCAAAAGACCTATTCTTCCCCTATTCTTGATTAGGATGCAGCTAACAAAGAACTTTTTGTCTCGTTTGCATTTTTTTTTTTTTTGCAAGACTCAGTTCATTCTGGGTTTTAGTGCTCCTGACACTGTTCTCTGAGATGAATCGTTTGTTATAATGTTCTTTCTCCAGCTTTCATATGGTAGACAGACAGACTGATAGAAGGGTACACACACGCGCACGCACACACACACACACACACACACACACACACACGCATATGGTAATTCATTCATTCAACTGTTAAGACTTTACAACTGAATAATCCAGGTCCTCACAACTGAGTGGGGAGAGAGTAATAATTAAACTCAATGCCGTAAGGCTAAATGAGGATGGATACAGTGCTGGGCCACAGCAGAGGGAGGGGATGTCAGGAAAGCTTCTCAGAGGAAGGGTCATTTGAACCACATCTTGATGAGTATGATAATGAATTTTTTTTTCTTTTTTTAGAAAACAGCCAAATCTATTGCTGTCCATTCTGACTGTTAGCAACCTTATAAGACAGAGTAGAACTGTCCCCTGTGTTTCCAGGGAGCAACTGGCAGATTTAAGCTGCTGACCCTTTGGTTAGCAGCCCAGTGCTGAGCCACTGTGTCAGCCAGGGCTCTGTGTTAACCACACCCATGGTTCTATGCATCCAATAAGAGTCACCATTTATTGATGCCTTAGCCAATGGCGGTGTAGCGGCTAATGTAACCCTCTCCCTCAGCTGGGAGCTAAGGGCTTCATTCTTCCCATTTGCCCAGTGAAACGACTGAGGTTTGGAAAGGCCAGGAGGCTAACCTCAGCTCCCACCTCTGGGGAGTGAGGCTGCAAAACCAAGTCCCTCAGCCTCCAGAGCCCTGCTTTGGAACTCCGGCACTACTTTGCCTCCCATTGGGCAGGTGGGAAGAGAAAGGGCATTTCTAGGTGGGGAACAGCATGTGTGACCCAGCCAGGAGTGCCTGGAACCCAGAGGGGACATGGGGACAAGAAGGACAGGAGATGCTGGCAGTGTGGGGCGGCCTCCTTGGTGGGAAGAGAGGCCTCTGGATGGAGCCGAGGCAGAATAGGAGTGAGGAGGCCTGGGCCTACGTGCCCCTTACCCCTTTCCTTCTCTGCGTGCCTCGTACCTTCACCCACCTCAGCCCAGACCCAGGATCCTCGCGTCCTCAAATCCTCCTGTGGTTTCAGACACAGGCTAGTGAGCTCTTTCGGATGGGGACAGCCCAGTGTGACATTCTAAGCCCAGGGGACTGTGACTGCCCTGCCTGAGGCTGGCAAAAACAACATTTTTTCCATCTGTATATTTTCCAAATCATCATATATTTCAGCTTGTGTCACTGCAGATTGCTCACTCTTTGACCTATTGGCTTTAAATAGCAAAAGAAAAAAAAAAGTACAATGCATTTTGTGGTTTCCAGTAAGATACCGTAAATACACCCAGATAATATTCTGGCGTAAACCATTTATAGTGGCTGCACAGGGCGGTGGAATGGAACCTTTTGGGCAGGCTGGGATACCAGTTGATTTCCTGTAACCACTGGGGTTGGTGTGTGGCTGGAATGCATGAGCGTGTCTAGGCCGTCAGCCCAGTCACCTCATTTCCATCTCAGCAGTTAACGCATGCTGTGTGTGCTTCCTTGTTCTGAGCACCTTCTGGGTTCTGAGGCTCTTTATACCTGGGGGTTCCCATTTCACAGGTGAGAAAGCTGAGACTCGGCAGGTGCAGTCCTTGCTCACATGTCCCAGCTGAATGAGGAGAGGGGGAGGGATTGATAAGCTCCTTCTGGCCTTACTGGAAACCCTGGTGGTGTAGTAGTTAAGTGCTACATCTGCTAACCAAGAGGTCGACAGTTCAAATCCACCAAGAGCTCCTTGGAAACTCTATGGAACAGTTCTGTTCTGTCCCATAGGGTTGCTGTGAGTCAGAATCGACTTGATGGCAGTGGGTTTGGTTTTGGGGGGGGCAGTTCTGGTCTTATCAGTGCTCTAAGCTGATGTCAGCCTGGGGAGTCCTAATGGGGGCTCCCTGGGCTTCTGGGTGGAAGATTTACCTGACAGACATGTGAGTGGACCTCGAGTTGTGAAGGCTGTGGTGGAGTGGAAGGCAAGGTGCTCCATGCTGGGAGCCAAGATGCCCCTGTTCTTGCCTGTGACTTCAGGCGGGTCTCCTGGTCTCTGCTCACCTGTCTTTCAGGGCCTTGGATTCTGGCATAGCTGAGGAACTCTCAGCCTCCGTGTCTGTTCTATGGCTCTGGAGTTCTGTTCTCTGATTCTCTCAAATTCAGGGTCAGGATGGTGTGAGCCCAGCTGGGCCCGGTCTCCACCTGTCATGGCAGCCTCCCGTCTTCCCGTGATCCTCTCCCTCAACTGCTCCTGTCCCCAGCCATGCCACCTCAGGGCCCTGGCTCCAGCTACAGATCACTTAACTTCTCAGCCTCAGTTTCCCCACCTATAGACTATGGAGAATGTTGTCTACCCAATGGGCTGGTGTGAATTACCACAGATAGCGAAGCCTGGGTCAGGCATATAGTAGGTGCTCAACAAATGTTACTTTTTCGTGCCCCCTGGAATAAAAAAGAAAAAAAAAGACATTTGAACTATCCACCACTTAGTTAGCAACTGAGCTCTTTATCATTGATCTATCTGGCCCTTCTCCTTCAGAAAAACCACCTTTCAGAAGGCATCTGACTGCACTGGGAGGTCTGTTTGAGAGGGCTGAGGATGTGGGACATCATGAGGCTTTAGGGAGTATCTTCTACCCTGTGCCTTCAGCAGCTCCATGCCTGCCTGATCAAGTCTGCTCAGTTTTCTCCTCTGTAAAATGGGCTTGCTAATATTACCTCCCTCAAGGTGTTGTTTTCCTAAGGAATAGATGTATGTATTTTTTTAAAGAGCTTGGCATGAAGCTTGACAAACAGTTAGAACTAAATAAAGGCCAGGTGGTTTTTTGGCTGCTGTTTGGTTGAAGTGTGAGGAGCTTTCATTCCTTGATTTATTCAACAGATATGTACTGAGTACCTGCTGTGTGACTCGCCCCAAGGACACAGCAGGGAACAAGACGGAGTGCTTGTCTTCAAAGAAATTATATTCTGGAGGGACTGAGGGATGGAAGAGGAGGTGTGGAAAGCAAACAACAAACAAGCACATCTCAACTAGCAGGTAGCAAAAAGGGCTGTAGAGAGAAATGAAGCAGAGAAAGCTTCTCTGTGCCTCCAGTGGTACTGTGATTTCACCACTTACAGTAATTACAATACTCACTGCTGTTAACTTAAGCACCTGCTATGTGCCAGTTGACAGCCACTTCTTCCTGCAGGGCAGGTGCTTATTAACAGGTGAGGAAATGGAGGCTCTGAGAGATTAAATGACTTGTCCCAGGTTACCCATCTGCTAAACTCCCCCCAAAAGCAAACCTGCTGCCATTGAGTCAGTTCTGACTCAGAGTGACCATGGAGGACAGAGCAGAGCTGTCCCATCTCATTTCCAGGGAGTGACTGGTGGATTTGATCTGCCCACCTTTGGGTTAGCAGCCGAGCTCTTCATCACAAAGCCCCCAAGCTCATCTCCTTCAGGAGTCCCTCACACAGCATGGTGGCAGTTGGAGACAGATGTGGTCTCTGTCCCCTCTCAGTATGGAGGGCCGATGGGCTCCGTGTCTGTTCTGCACACTTCCTCTGTGTGAGGCTGGGTGGCACGGGGCACAGTGAAGCTGAGAGGGAGATGGGACTCAGTGGTAACAACAGCTGACACTGAGGATGACAACAATAAGAACAATAATGGTTGGAATTAACAACAACAGTCATAATAACAGTGGCTGGCATTTACTGAGCATATCTTACATTCCAGGCATTTACTCAGCAGCTTCCCTTCCCAGATGCTGTTATTAGCCCATTTTACAGAGCAGGCAAAGAAAGGCTCACAAGCCAGACATTAGTTAGACAGCAGCTCGATGCCCAGTGTTTACAGTGGTCAGTGGAGACAATGGCACTGGTAAGTCCCGGCTTAGTGTTAAGGTACAAGACCATACAGCACTAGGGTCAACAGTAACCTTTGGACATCCTGTAAGTGGAGGCCAGTATTCAAATCTGTTCCGTGATGGCCTCTAAATTCAGGTGGATATTCTCAAGAACTATTTTTGCTTAAAAATAGATTGGGTGCATTGAACACTGACAACTGAAGACCAAAGGAGCTGTGGGATGACGTCAAGGACATTGTACCTAGGAAAACAAAAAGCCATTAAAAAAGACAGGAAAGAAAAGACCAAAACAGATGTCAGAATAGACTCCTAAACTTGTTCTTGAACATAGAATAGTTAAAGCACACCAAAGAAATGATGAAGTAAAAGAGCTAAACAAAAAATTTCAAAGGGTGGCTTGAGAAGGCAAAGCAAAATATTGTAATGAAATGTGCAGTGACCTAGAAATAGACAACCAAAAGGGAAGAACCTGCTGTGCATTTCTCAAACTGAAAGAAATAAATTAAAAATCAGGATTTGAGTTGCAATACGGGAGGATTTTTATGGGCAAAATATTGAATGATACAGCAAGCATCAAAAGAAGGTGGAAGAAACACACAGAGTCACTGTGCCAAAGGGATTTGGTCGATATTAAGCCCCTGCAGGAGGTAGCATATGATCAAGAACTGATGGTCTTGAAGGAAGAAGTCCAAGCTGCGCTGAAGGCCCTGGCAGAAAAACAAGGCTCCAGGAACTGATAGAAGATCAATTGAGATGTGTCAACAAAAAAGTAGCTGCAATGTTGGAAGCATTCGGTGGTTTATGCCTGGAAATTTAGAAGACAGCTACCTGGCCAACTGACTGGAAGAGATTCTTCCATTCTGAAGAAAGGTGATCCAACAGAATGAGGAAACTATTGAACAATATCATTAATATCACACACAAGTAAAATATTGCTGAAGATAATTCAAAAACAGTTATAGGAGTACATTGACAGGGACTGCCATGAATTCTAGCTAGATCTAAATGAGGGCCTGAAACAAGGATTGTCATTGCTAAGGTCAAATGGATCCTGGCTGAGGGCAGAGGATACCACAAAGATATTTACCTGTGTTCTACTGACCGTGCAAAGGTCTTCCACTGTGGATCATGACAGATTATGGATAACATTGTGAAGAATGGGTATTTCTGAACACTTAATTGCACTCATTTGGAATCTGTACGTAGACCAAGAGGTAGTTGTTCAGACAGAGTTTAAAATCAGGAAAGCTGTGTGTCTGGGTTGCATCCTTTCACAATCTATAGGCTGAACAAGTAATCCAAGAAGCCAGGCTGTGTGAAGAATGGGGCATCAGGATTGGAGGAAGACTCATTAATAGTCTACGTTATACAGATGACATGATCATGTTTGCTGAAAGTGAAGAGGACTTGAAGCACTAACTGATGAAGATCAAAGACTACAACCTTCAGTGTGAATTACAGCTCAGCATAAAAAAATCCTCACTAGACTAATAAGCCACATCTTGATAAGCAGAGAAAATAATTTAGTTGTCAAAGATTTCATTTTACTTGGATCCACAATCAATGCTGATGGATGCATGAGTTAAGAAATCAAATGACACATAGCATTATGCAAATCTGCTACAAAAGGCCTCTTTGAAGTGTTAGAAAACAAATAAGTCACTTTGAGAACTAAGGTGTGCCTGACCCATGCGGTGGTGTTTTCAGTCACCCAGATGCATATGAAAGCTGAACACTGAATAAGAAAGACTGAAGAAAAATAGATGCCTTCGAATTGTGATGCTAGTGAAGAATATTGACTATACTATGGACTGCCAGAGGAACAAACCAGTCTGTCTTGGAAGAAGAATGGTCAGAACGCCCCACAGAAGCTATAGCATGGTGAGACTTTGTGTCCCTTACTTTTGACAGGTTTTGAGGAGGGAGTAGTCCCTGGAGAAGGACATAGAGGTTCATCGAAAGAGAGGAAGTCCCTCGATGAGACGGATTGACACAGAGGCTGCAACCACGGACTCAAGCATAGCAGAGGCGGCGAGGAGGGCGCAAGACCGACCGGGCAGTGTTTCCTCCCACTGTACAGAGGATTGCCGTGAGCTGAAACTGGCCTCATGGCACCTAGCGCCAACAGCAGCCAGTAGCCGGCCCCTGAGAGCTCAGCAGCTGACACGGTGGCCCTGGTCCTCCACGCACCTTCACTTCTGGGGGCAGTGTGTGCTGTGGGGATGGGGAAGGTCCTGGGCACAGGGTGAGGCTTCGCTATGGCCTGGGGTCCACCTTGAACTAGGGAGAGTTCAATGTTTCCAGGTACAGCTGCCCTGTCCATCCTTCCCAGGATATGATGGGGGTCAGAGTGTGGGATCAGAAACTCCCTCACTGCCCTTGTCTTTAGTTATCTGTCACTTGTCATCTACATTGTCATATGCCATCCAGAAGGCTTAAAGGGACTCAGGACAGTGGCCAGCTGGTGGCAGAGCAGGTGCACACCAAGTTACCATAAGGAGGTTGGACTGGCAACTTCCATCCCAGCCTGCCACTTCCCTAGGGATGAGCACAGGAAAGAGTCTCAGGTGACAAGCCAGGCTCCGTCCCCTGCATTTGCACTCTCCATTCTCGGCTGGATACCGACAGGGTCTCCTTTCAGATGCTCAAGCTTGTGACAAGTCTCCTGTGTCTCTGAGCCACTCAGTCACTCGGGACAGCTCTCGATCTGTATGGGATTTCTGGTGGCAGGGTCTGTGCCCTAGTTCTGCTGCTCACTCTCTGGGCAGCCTGGGCGAGCCAGGGCTCTCTCTGTGTCTCGGTTTATTTAACTGTAAAGGAAGATAAATGCAGACCTCTGTCGTTTCCCTCGCAGACCTCTGGTAAGGTGCTGTTAGTACTGCTGTCAGTAAAAGTTGTAATGAGTCTCACATTTGGGGACACTTACTTGAACTGTTAGGGATTTTTTTCTAGTCTTTTTTTTTTTAACCCTTAGTCCTTTTAACCACCCTTGTAAAATGGGCCCAGTCAGGGTATGGGAACTGGAGCACAGAGAGGTTAGTGCCCTGTTCAAGGTCACAGAGCTACAAAGTGATGAAACGGATTCTCCCCTTCCCCATCCCATCCTCATTATAAGCTCCAGCTGATTGTTCTTGAGGATCTAATCTTATTGTTTGGTGTATCCTCTGGTCTTCGTAGTCCGTCAACATGAGCTTGGTGAGGGTCCTGGAGACGCTCTGGCCTGGGATATGTCCTCTCTTTGGACCGTCTGGAACATGCAGGGCAAATAAAGCTGAGTCCTAAACCTGCAGAGGTTTAGGTTCCCAAGTGATCAGGGTCTTAGTCCCACCTGCAGCACTCACCGGTTCCAATTCCCTGCTCTGTTCTGAGTCAGGCCAGTTTGCTTCTAGTCTAGCTTTGCTGGGAGGCAGATGTTTCCAGTCTACCTTGCTCTGTGGGGGTCCGTCAGACGTCATCCACGTCATCCTGCCTGAAAGAGCTCATGGCTTGAATTCTAAGCGCTGTCATTTGTGGAGCCCAGCCCTGTGAGGATGGCCAAATTCTGCTTGTGTTTGCCCGTCTGGCGGTCACTTCCTTCTTCGATACATGGGCCTTGTGGTCTCCCTTGCCCATCAGTTGGGTGGCCTGAGCCAGCTAGGGCTCTCTCTTGGCCTCAGTGTCTTCCACTGTCAATGACAATAAATTAAGACCTCTATCTAGTCTTCAAGCCCAGCCAAGCAGTGGTAGATTCTGTCCAGCGTTTCCTGGTGTCCTCTAACAGGAGCGAGGTCAGGTGTCCAGCTGCCTTATCGCCATGACGAGAGGTCTAGCTCACATGCCTTTGTGTCCTGTAGTCACCATGCTGTGCGTCAGAGTCTCTTGGGCAGATGCTATGCAGATACAGCTCCCAGTGCCAACGAGATAATGTAGGTAAGCTGTAACCCGACAGGTGCTCAAGTAAGGGTGTGTGCAGGCCCCAAAGATTGAGGTGCAGTGAGGAGGACAGGGCAGAGGCTCTGCTCCCCACTCCAGCGAGTCCCCAGTTTGGAGGCTTTCTAGAGCCAGGTACAGTGTTAAGCATTTCACACGTGCCCCTTTCTGGTGGGTGCTGGTCCTACCCACAACTGACAGGTGATGAGACTGAGGCTCAGAAAGAAGGAATTTGCCCAAGGCACCATTTGGTAGTAGTGGATTGAGACTTGAAGACAGGAGATCCCCGTTAAAGATGGTATTCTCCTATCTCTGCGAGGCTGTGGGGGACCAGCTCAGAATGGCCGTGACCTTGTCTAGTCCAGCAGAGAGATAGACAGACCTCCATGTCCAGAGGATGTGAGGATGGTGATGGAGGAGCCTGGCGGGTGCCCTGTGTCTTAGCCACCTGGGTGAGGGAGACCAGAAGGTGGCCACAGGGTGGATGGGAGAATGGCCTTCCTGTGTACAGGTCAGAGCCACCTCAAGCACCAAGCAAGTTCGTGGTTGTTGTGTCACCAATTTTCCTCACCTACTGCCTGATATTATCTCTGTCCTGACCTCCTGAAACACGATCTTCCAGCTCGACCTCACTCACCTGGTCTGGGCTCAGGGCCTTCTTTCTCTAGGAAGGTTTCCTTGATACTCAGCTTACCTTCATTTCCAGAGCCGGCTTGCCAAGAGCTCAGCAGAGCTTGTGCCACACGAGGCTCTTCCCATATGTCGCCTGGCTTAAGTAAGATGAAGTAGATGCTGCTGTCAAGCCCATTTTGCAGGTGCAGAAACTGAGGCTCTGAGAGGCTGGGTAACGTGGCCTGATTTGCATCAGGGTTCTGTCTCTGAGCCCAAGGACCACCCTACCTGAGCCCCTACGTACGTAAAGCCCAGCACCAGCTGTGTGGGGCCTTGGGAATCGCATATAGCCCCCAGCCTCCCGGCAGAGCTGTCTCCAAACAGCTAGGAAGACCAGTCTATGGAAAAGCAGCTAGTAGAGGCTCCCCTGATTCCTTGTGGAAACGGACTTGCGGCTCAGGTGCTTAGCTGCCCCCTTCCCTCAGCCGTGATGAGCTCCTTTCCCCCAAGCCTTGTCTTCCGTATTGGGCTGAGGCTTGGGGACACAGTTCTCTGCCCTCTCAGGAGATGCTCCCAGTCTGTTGAGGGACCACAAGGAAGGAGTGAGGACAATCATCTCTAACAAGCAGAGGACACACAGCAGTAACAGAAGCAGCCTCAAGAACAAGTAGACCCTGTGTGCCAGGCACGGAGCCGAGAGCTTCGCTTGGACAGAGCCCTATTATTCTCCCTCTATCGCCATGAGAGAGGCACTACTGCTATGTCCCCATTTTACAGCACAGGAGACTGAGACACAGAGAGGGTGGTTACCGGCTGGGCCTCACAGAACCAGGGAGTGATATTTTACTGGAATTTAACGCATGCCTTCTGGGGCAGATCCTGTGGGCACAGTGGGCACTTAAGAAATGCTACCTCATGGTATGTGTCTAGATTATGCGACCACTGTGTGCGTGTACAGGCGGCATGGTCGTGTCCAGTGTGGTTGGGAGTACGGGCTAGGGCGGGGAGGTGGATGATAGTCAGCCTGGTGGTGGGCTCACACACCTTCTTCCTCCCAGGGCAGGCAGTGGCTGGGTGAATGTGTGGGTCATGGGACATTGTCATCCCCAAGCAAGGACATTTTGAGGAGAAGGAACAGGCAACAGTCTTTAAGGAGCCATTAGAGTGAGCTCAGCCTCTTTCTCATAGAGGTCCCAGCTTTGTCCCAGCTTTGACACCCGCTTCCTAACCGCAGGCTCTCTGCTTTTCCTCTTCTCCTCCCAGGGAGCCGGGAGGCTGCCTTCAGGTACGCCATCATTGCGGCAGGTGTGGCCCATGCCATCACAGCTGCCTGTACCCAGGGCAATCTGAGCGACTGTGGCTGTGACAAGGAGAAGCAAGGCCAGTACCACCGGGATGAGGGCTGGAAGTGGGGTGGCTGCTCAGCTGACATCCGCTACGGCATCAGCTTCGCCAAGGTCTTCGTGGATGCGCGGGAGATCAAGCAGAATGCCCGCACGCTCATGAACTTGCACAATAACGAGGCTGGACGGAAGGTAGGCAGCCGGGGTGGGGTGCTGGTGGCCAGCAAAGGTGCCCTGAACAGCTTATCCACAAGGGCTGATGTTGGTCGGGTGTCTGGGGACATGCCTCAGGGTTCCGCTGTGAGCCACACTTCACTTGCTAGGTCACAGATCCGTGCTGCCCAGGAATGGCAGGAGAGGCTGAATAACTGAATTGTGGTTGCAACAAGTTAGATGTGACTCGGTGAGATGGAGAGAGGGACAGATGTGAACTCATACTTAGGTCATAAAGTCAGCTGTTGAAAAGTCCAGCAGGGGCGAGGTTTGAGGTGAGGTCAGTAGAATCATCAGCACGCAGCAGCTGCTGGAACAACCAGCGTGCTATCTGGTTACCTGAATCGAGAGCTGGAGCTCCAAATGAAGGGGGAGACTCTTCCCTTTTTCCTGTCTCTTTAGCCCCTCTTGGATTCTGGGCTCTGCTTAGAAGAGTGTCAGGAGTGTTCTAGATGTTTCTAGTGCAGGTGGCTGGGATGAGGAGGCTGGGGATCCCATCCCGTGAGGAGCTGGTGTCCCAGGGCAGGGAGAGCAGATGGGTTTGCAGGCCCAGAGGATAGAGTCCATGGGGAGTCCCAAGGAGGCAGGCCCTGCCGGAGTGAGGACCAGCTGGATCAAGTTGCCAGTGAAGGAATGAGTTCCCCACCGTGGGAAGTATGGGAGCAGAGGCAGCTTGATGAGGCATCTCTGGCTGACCAAGGACTGCCTGTCCTGGGCATTGTCCCAGGCTGAAGGCTGAAGCTGGCAGGGGGCCCTGGAAGTACCTGCCAAAGAGGAGGTGCTCGGTGCCCACCCTGGAGCCCCTTGGCCCGGGAGACGTGGGGAGGGCTCTGGTCTTGGCTAGAGCTCCATAGAGAAGTGTTGTGAGCCGTGATGGGTAGGAGAGAGGGCTGGGTACTCACCTGGGTGGGTGGAGTGTCACTGCAGTGGCGGGAAGACTGTACGGAGGCTACCACCAGTGACCACAAACACAGTTGCCCACAGGACTGGGCAGGGCTGTGGTGAATCGAGGAACCCCGGCCCATCTGAGGGTCTGGCTCAGCTCCAGTCCGCAGTGGCTGAGAAGGGATACAGGCCGGGTGGCCAGGCCCATGGATCTTAGCCTCTGATACTAATGAGTGATCACCTCATTTGAAAATGTTGCCAACTCCTGATGATTTATTTTTTTACATAAAAAGAAAAAAGAAAGAATGCCCAAGGGGCTCAGACCTAGTTGTCCGCTGGCTAAGGAGAGCCTGTGTGGGCTTGTGTGACAGACTGCGGGCACTCTTAGTCTAGTGTGTCACCTCCGAGGCAAGGTGTTCTTCTACGCACTGAATGCTCCACCTCCCTGAATCCTCAGAGTGTCCCCATGAGGTGGACACCACCATTGTCCCCTCTTGACAGGTGGAGAGACGCTGAGGTGTAGAGCAGTTAAGGAACTTGAAGGCCCCCCACAGCAAAGCCAGAACCACCTTCTCGTCCCAGGGCTTGTGGTGCAGTGGTGGAGGCCCGGGCTGGCCAGTCAGCGGCCTGGTGCCCTCGTGCCCATGAAGCAGAGAGGCAGTACTGTTCTCACAGTTGCGGAGAGGCGGGCGGAGAGAGGCAGAGAAGTGCTCACCCCAGGGCCTGGCACACAGCTGGTGCTCAGCACGGGGTAGGAGTGGTTGCTGTTTGTGTAAACATCACCATGCATCAAGGGAGCGTGCTAGTGTGGGTGTCAGGGAGTAGCCGGCCCACCTTGGATGGGGAGCCAGGCCTGTGGTGTGTGGAGCTTGGGTGGGGCCCTGCTGGCACTGCCCCTTCTTCCCCCAGCTCTCCAGCCTCTAGCCACTTCCTTTGTGTCAGAACCATCCTGGGCCATGCTGAGTCATGTAAGCCAGAGCACAGCCACTCACCTGGCCTGCAGAGATGGCTGTCCTGGGGGTGTCATGAGGAGGCCCTACCTCTTCCAGCACTGGCTGCAACCTCTCCTTGGGGCCTGGGGTCCATACCTCCCCGGGGTCTTCAGCTATTCATTCCTTCCTGTTTCTGTTGTCAGATCACCCCTCAGGGCTGAGGTCACAGGTCTCAGCCCCCCTCCTGCCCTTCTCTGCAATCCCAGCCTCAGTTTTCCTCATCTGCAGCTACCTTGAGTGCCGCTGTGAGAATTTAAGGTGCACGTGCTTGGCCTTCGAGAGAAGGGCTCAGCTCCAGGACGCGGCAGGGCCCACAGTGACTGGTTAGTTGTGCGGTGAGACAGCCGTGAGCCATGCAGACTCTGGGAGTTGGCAGAGGTCACACAAGCCGCTGAGGTGGACTTTCTGGAAGAGACAGGCCTCGAAAGATGAGTGAGGGTTGACTGGGCAGAGCAGAGAGGTCTGGCAAGGGGAGGTTGTAGACAATGGCCAGGAGGTGGGCCCACAGGGCCAGTTCAGGGGTCGGGCTGGCTGGTCTGTGGGCCCCTGACTAGGCAATCGCAGCCAGGGTGGCCCAAGAGAGCCTCGAATTTCCCCTGAGATCTTTTGGTTAGCTCCTCCACATCACTCATGTTTCAGCCCAGTGTCGTCTCCTCAGAAAAGCCCTCTTTCTGCTCCTTCCTGGATTTGCCTCTGATGTTGCCTTGTTACCTGGACTGCTGGTCTCCACAGCCTATAAGCTTCTGGGGGCAAACAGCCCTGAGTGTTCACTCACAGAGCCAGGCATACAGTAGGTGCGCTATAAATACACATGACCCAAATGGATGATGATCTTCTGTCACTGGGAGCCACTGACGGTTCTGGAGAAAGGTAGGGGTGGAAATCTCCTGTGAGGCCCAGTGAGGGAGACTGGGAGGGGATAGGAACAGGGTCTGTGGCAGAGCTTTTGAGCCTGATCTGATGGTTCTGGGTAGCACAGCTGCTTCCACTGAGGGAAGCCCAGCTGAAGAGGTGTTCCACCACCTACAGCTCCCCTCTGTTTAGCAAGGGCCCGTGGAGGTGACATTCTGGAAAAATAATTCAAAAAGGGGCTAGACTTTTTCTTGCTCCAAGAGGTAGAATTCAGAATTATATGGGCACAGGGGAGAGACCTCATCAGTCACAGTCAGGCTGCACTGTGTTATGGGGTGGAAACAGAAGCCCAGAGAAGATTTCAGCAGGCTCTTGAGCACCTAGTGTGACAACCACGTGCTTAGCCCAAGCAAACAGTTGGCTGATTACCACACCTAGCCCCTGGGGCAGCCAAATGCTCCTGAGCCCTGCAAGAGAACACCCCCAGGGCCCAGACACATAGTCAAGTGGGCAGAAGCAAGGATAGACACTAGCTAGCTGTGAAGCCACCTCTCTGGGGGCCTTAGTTTTCCCATCTGTCAAATGGGGTAACAACAAACTCTGACCTGTTTCAGGTCTCCCTGTGCTGTCCAGCGCCAGATGAGGGTGCTCATGAGCAGTCTTCCAGGACCACATGGTTTGCTGTTTAATCTAAGACATGGGACCACCCCCCCACCCTTAGGACTCCCCCACTGAGCTGCTATGGGCCTCACAACCGCAGAGCTGGGGGACCAACAGGGGAAAGGGCCAGCCGGCAGCCACTCAGGTTGAGCATCTTGGAAAGGCTCACAGACGTGTTTATCACTGGCTGTGGGAGACAAGACTCAACCTGACCACCCGCTCTGGGGCTTGTTGGCAGCTGGAGCTAGAGAAAGGAGGAGGGGCAGCCAGGGAGGTGTGCATCCTGAGGCAGAGGTGGCAGTAGACACCCTCCTGTCTCCTTCTGCAGTGCTCAGGGTAGGCCCAGTGTGAGGTGACCCACTGTCGCCCTGGGCTAGGGGAGCCCCCTCTGTCACCTGCTAAGTCTAGAAGGAGGCACCGTGTGCCATCCTGTCCTGCAGGTCCTGCAGCTTAGGTCTGAGTCCAGACAGAGCTAGGCTCTTGTCAGCCAAGGATGTGGCTCTTGAGGCTTAAGAGGGGCACCGCCACCAGCAGGTCCAAGCTTCCCCTTTCCCTCCCATTTTCTCAGGTAACTGTGTGGGCTCAGGCTCCAATCATGGGAGGGTCAGGCTGGAAGGACAGTCTACCAGCCTTATTCCTGGGAAACCACACTAGTGGGTACATGTTTCTCCTTTGGGAGGTGATGTTAGAACGATGCTCTCTGCATTCTGGGATTTTAGGGCCCTAGTATGCTTGGGTAGAAGTCACAGACTATTCAGGTTAGGATATAGGATACTAGATTCGAATCCTAGCACATGGGGTTTAGCATCATAAGCCCTTTGGCTCGGAGTAGGTGGGGGGTCAGAATTTCTGGGATGAAATCTTTGGGTAACAGACTCTCCATGACTTTGGCTTATTCTTACCAGCCTCTGGAGGGACTTGCCTAGGAGAGGAATTAGAGAAGCTTCTTGCCCTTAAGATGCTTATAGTCCAGCAAGAGGGTTAGATCAGAGGAGTGAGATTCTGGCCCCAGGCTCCATACCACAAAACCTCTTGATTCTGAGTTGATTCTGACACATAATGGCCCTACAAGACAGTGTAGGACTGCCCTATAGGGTTTCTAAGGAGCAGCTGGTAGATTTGAACTGATGACCTTCGGGTAACCAGACAAGCCCTTCACCATGGCATGCCATGAGACAGATGCAATTCTGAAGGTGCCAAGATGATGGCAGAGGAGAGAGGGCTTGCCCCCAGAGGAGGCTGAGGTACTTGGAGGGAAGAAGGGACCCCGAGCGGGGCTCTGAAGGATAAGCAGTAGTATACCAGGGAACAACCAGGGGAAGGAGCAAGGCAGTTCAGGTAAAAGTAACAACATACACAAAGGCATTAAGTCCTAAAACACCATGGTGGGGGGGCTCAGGGGCCCCATGTGGGGGTGAGAAGAGTTGGGGAGTGATGGGTGATAAGGCTTGGGCTGCAGGGTCGGGGAGGCTGGGCCCAAATGCAGGCCTTGAATGCCAGGCCCAGGAGTGGGTCATGGTTGCCTGGAAGAGGCTTTGATTGGTCAGGTTTCTGGCCTTTACTGAGACACAGTAGAAAGTGAAGTGCAAGACCAGGTTGGCAGCTGAGGCCAAGCCCGTGGGAGCTGTGGGGGGCCAGAGGCACAGCTGCTTAGGAAGCATAATTGCAGGATGGCCTTTGGCTGCATCTGGGGTGGATGCATGGGTGCTGCCCTCCCTGGTGTGGTGACAAAGGGCAGAGGGAGATCAGTTTTGGGAAGCGGGAGGTCCTATGGGCAGCAGGAAGGGATCCACAGGAGACCCCTGGTGCCTAGCTCTTAATCTTGGAGTAAGGTCTTAGCTGAGATGCTCGCTGGCGGTGACAGCACAAACTGCTAACGGAAGCTTTGGCATTGCATTTTGGTGGGGTTGCTCAGCAAAAGGACTGATGGAGGAGGGAGAGAGAGCCAGGGACTCTGCCCTGGGAGAGTCAGCTGAGGTGGAGGGCTGTGGGCCGCAGGGTGAGACTGGGAGCAGGCACGATCAGGATGCATTGGTGAACTTGGGGGAAGTGTGCCCGGTGGGGGCAGGGAAGCCCGGGCTGTTTCCTGGACGAGTCTCTGCTGTTTCCTCTCTCCAGAGCTCTGGCCAAGGGACAGGGCAGCCTCCAGGTAATACTGACCCTGATCGAGCTGTCCAGGCCTCTCTGGAACGCTGAGAGTCAAGTGCAACAACTAGCTAGGAAGGGCCTGGGAGCAGGAAACAGGACCTTCTGCAGCCTGTCCTGGGAGTCTGGTGACTGGGCCCAAGAGGGAGGCAGCTCTGGGGATGGGGGCACAGCTAGGATGGGGCTGGCCCCTGCTGGAATGTGCTGCTTGCTCCGAGGGAGGTGAGCTCAGGGGGATGGAATTCCACCGGAGTGAGAAGTCACCTCCCTGCCCAGGCCCAGCCTCTTGCTCATGGAGGGATGTCGGTCTTGTCCTCTCCTGCCCTACCCCATCTGGTCTGGGTGCTCCTGGGAGCTAGATTCCCACTCCTGTCTTGGCCACACCAGGAGACACCAGCGGCCAGCCCCTGGTAGCTGGGGTGGGGCCGAGATAAGACTTGCTCAACTATGCTCTTCTCCACTCCCCTGAGGGCCACTTGAATATTTGACCAGATAGAGTGGCCAGCAGTGGCATGTCAAGGGCCTGAAGAGCCTGGCTGAGAGGAGGCCTCCCTGGGCTGCAGTGCCCCTGTTCCAGGCCTACATAGAAAGCCCTATAGCTGGGACTAAGGGGGCTTGGATCAGGGATGGCTGGGCAAATCTCATCCCTCAAGAGCCTCCATTTCCTTCACAGGGGACCTTAAGGTTTTAGAGGGATTTTGCAGGTCTGACATGTAGGGCCAGAGAGGATACAAGGTTCCTAGGAGCACTGGACACCTATGTTTTCTCCAGCTACTTCCAGCTGTATTATCTGTTTCTACAGTCTACCAAGTTTGCTTCTGCCACAGGGCCTTTGCACATGTGATTCCTCAAGTCTCTGCATAAGTAGCTTCTTCTGTTCCTTTAGATCTCCATTCTGATGTCTTCTTTTTCAGGGAGATCTTCCCTGTCTGTCCTACCCAATGCCCACCTCATCTGTGTCTGTCATAGCATACTGTTTAATTTTCTACATAACACACATCACCATGCAAAGCAACTTTATTTACATAGCTCTTTGTGTGTTTACTGACTGTCACCTCCCACTAGAATGTCAACACTGTGAAGGTAGGGACAGTGTCTGTTCACAGCTGTCTCCTGTGCCTAGAACATTGCCTGACATACAGTAAGTGCTAAGGAAGTTATTTGTCAAGCAAAAGCCAAGAATCACTGCCTTTGGGTCGACTCCAATTCATAGCGAAAGTAGAACTGCCCCCCAGAGTTAGCAGACATAACACTTAACCATTGCACTACCAGAGTTTCCATTATTTGTCAAGAGTATGAATGCAAATGCCAAGCATCTGCTTTTTCCTGGGGGAATTTTCCAGGAATAGGGTTGTTGGATAAAATGCAGGATGTTGACTTAAAATTGAGTTTAAACAAGGAAGGATTTTAATGTAAGTATGTCCCAAATAGTGCCTGGGGCATATTCACTCAAAATTATTCATTGTTCATCTCTCATTAAAATTTAACTAGTCATCCTATAATTTTTAATTAAACCTTTTATTTTGTGATAATTCTGCAGGAGTGAGATTCGCATGCAGTTGAAAGAAATAATACAGAGAGATTCCATATACTCCTTACTCAGTTTCCCTCCAATGGCGACATCTTCCAAAGCTATATACAATATCACGAGCAGGATGCTGACACTGACAGAGACCGTTTCCATCCTCCCAAGGATCCTGCCTGTTACACTTTTACAGACACACCCACTTCCTTCCCACCCCGCCTCTGTCCTTAACCCCTGGCAACCACTGATGTGTTTTCTGCTTCCACAATCTTATCATTACAGGAATGTTATGTAAATGGAGTCATACAAAATGTAACCTTCACGTGTAGTTTCTTTACCCATTGTGACTCCCTGGAGAGTGATCCAGGTTGTTGCATGTTTCAACAGTTTGTTCTTTTTTATTGCTGAGTAATATTCCTTAGTACGAATTGTACCACAGTACATTGGACCATTCACCTGTTGAAGCAACAAGTGGGTTGCTTCCAGTTTGGGACTGTTATGGATAAAGCTGCTATGAATGTTTGTGTACAGGTTTTAATGGAAACATATGTTTGCTTACTAGGAAAAATGCTCAGGAGTTCCATTGTTAGGTTGTAATTGTATGTTTACTTTTATAAGAAATGGCCAGGCTCTTTTTTGGAATGGCTGCACCATTTTACACACCCATCAGCAACATGTGAGACATCCAGCTTCTCTGCATCCTTGCCAGCTGTTGGTGTTATCACTATTTCTGATTTGAATCATTCAGATTTATGTGTATCTCACAGTGATATCTCGCTGTTGTTTTCCCTAGCATTTCCCTAATGACTAATGCTGTTGAACATCTTTCAGGTGCTTTTTTTGCCATCTGTCTATCCCCTTTGGTGATATGTCTCTTCATGCTTTTATCCATTTTCTAATCGGATTGCTTGTTGCCATTGTCATTAAACTGTTGAGTTTTGAAATTTCCTTCTGTGTCCTAAATGCTGGCCTTTTGTCAGACATGTGACTTGCAAACATACTTTCCCAGGAAGTAGCCTGTCTCTTATTCCTCTTCGTGGGGTCTTTCACAGACCAAACATTTGTGTGTGTGTGTGTGTGTGTGTGTGTGTGTGTTTTAAGTGAAAGTTTACAATTCAAGTCAGTTTCTCATATGAAAATTTACACATACATTGTTATGTGACCTTAGCTGTCCTCCCCACATTATGACAATGTACTCCTCTCTACCCTGTATTGAACAAACATTTTTAATTTTGCGAAGGTTCAATTGATCAGTTCTTTCTTTTGTAGATTATACTTTTGTTGCTAAGAACTCTTTGCCTAGCCCTGAATCCTGAAGATTTTCTCCAATGTGTTTTCTAAAAGTTTTACATTTTTCATTTACATTAAGTCTACAATTTGTTTTAAATGAACTTTTGGTTGAGGTATGAGCTTTAGGTTGAGATTCCCTTCTGGCAGCCCTCCACAGCCCCTATTGGTCTGTCCAGTAGCATGCTTCCCAGGCAGCGCAGAGAAGCCTAGAATCATCTTAGAGGTAGACACACTCCTTTCCTCAGCCCCATTCATCACGGGAAGTCAACACCCAGATTCATAGGACTCCTGCCTAAGGCCTCTCACACTCAGAGAGCAGAGGGGTTAGGCTTCACGCCCAAGGCTGGCTCCCAGCTCAGACATCCCACTGTTCTGGTGGCTGACCAAGGAGAGTGGAGCTGGGCTGGATGAGGATCTGAGGCGGGGCGTGACATGCACTGGGGGGCAGTACACTGCTAGGAGGACCAGGCCCGGGTGACCGGGCCCAGAGGAAGGAGCCACGGCAGGACCAACCAGAGCAGGAGCCACTGAGGAGGAGCCAGAGGGGGACAGGCCCGGCTGGGCTGGGCAACACCCGCGGGACTAGAGGTTTTTTCAGCTCTTTCCGATGACACAGCAAGGGCAGGGCGCAGCCAGGTCCTGTCAGTGATGCCACAGCGATAGCAGTGGCCATCATGGTGCCCAGGAAGGGAGGGGATGAGATAAGAGAGGCTATGGGGTGGAGGATCAGGGGCAGGGCAGAAGAGCCTTTGTCTACAGTAAAGGGAAATGTCCGTGGGACCCCAGCTGTGTGGGGTCGGGACCCTGCTGTCCCACTTTGCTCTGGACAGTTAAGACTAGCCTCCCTAAGCCAGAAGTAGACTTGGCAGCCCGGGTCAGGTCCAAAGGAGGCAGTTGGAGACCCTGACTTGGGAGCAGCTTGGCAGCTTAGTTTGGAATATGGCAACCTTGGTGGGAACAATTGCTGTTGTCCCCAGTCCTTGAAGGGCTGTCGGCAGGCAGGGGATAGGAAGATACCAGGACTCCTAGGATGGAGGATGGAGAACAGGTAGATTTCATCGCAGCTAAGAAAGAACTTGCCACCAAAGGAGAGCCCAGCAGAGGGCAGGTACTCCTTTGCTGGGAGGGTGTAGACAACACTTGAAATATAGGCCCTAATTTAATCTCAGCACAGTCCGGTGAGATTACCTTTGTTGTTGTTCTCTCCTTTTCATACATGGGAAAGCAGAGGCATAGAGAAGTTAAGAAATTTGCCCAAAGCAGCACAGCTGGCAGATGGCAGCCTGTGACCTGAACCCAAGCAATCTGGCACATCTTTGGCCCTTAACCACTGAACCATCCTACCAGCCCCATGGGTTTTGGGGACTCATACACTTTTACTGGCACTCACCCTCTCAGTTTCAACATCCTATGATTGTAAGAAGTGACCCTAAGATTCTAGAATCCCCAACTTGGGGAACTTGGAAACCCTGTGGCCTTCAGGCCCCAGCTGGTCATGTGGGCATTGGGGCCTTTTTAGGCACTGGGCATCCTTTCCCGCTCTGGTCACTGTGGCCCTGGGACAGTCCTCGGGCCCCCATCTTCTGCCTGGGACGTTCTCTTCAGGGCCACCAGGGAACCACGGTGATGGAGAGAAGAATTCCGCATGTGGTCCCTTGTCAGTGGGCAAGGGAACCTGGGAGTCATGGGGAGCTCAGGGTGGTATTGGGAATTGCTACACAGGAGGTGGGGTGTCCACAGGTACACAGACCTGGGTACCCTTCATGTAAAATAAATTTCTGGGTGCACGTGGTCTGTTCTGTCAATCCTTGCAGGCAGCAGAAAGATACACCCCAGTATCTCCCAGAGCCTAGCCCAGGCCCTTATGCAGCAGGGTCTCCAGAGGTCCAGGTGCCACTGATCCACAACTGACATCGGAAATGCCCACTAGAGGACTGGGGAGCAGTGGGGTTGGGAGGACCTCGTCCTCTGCCTTCTCTCTATACGTGTGTGAACAGGGCTGGGGAGGGGTGTTGGGGGGCAGGAGATGGGCTCTGGGCTCCAAGGCCAACTGGCTTTGTTGTGTCCTAGATGTGTGGCCTCGGGTGTATTACTCTGCCTCTCTGTGTCTCAGTTTCTCCACCTGTAAAACAGGGATAATAATGGTACCACTGTGTATTGTAAGGACTAAATGATTTAATGAATTTGAAGAGCTTATGGCTGTACTGTCCAGTACTGTAGCTGTAAGTCTCGTGTAACTATTTAAGTTAGCATAAATATTCACAGAGTCTACACGTCAAGTGCTCAGTAGCCAGCTGTGGCTCGTGGTTACCATATTAGTTGTATTGGAAGGTGCCAGCTTGGGGCAGCGGGGCGAGGGCACAGAGTCAGGGCTCTGGGGTCAGATGCTTGCTATTATCCTGGAGGGTCCTGGGGTGGTCTCACTCGTAGCAGTGGGAGCCGATCCTTTCACCTCCGAGCCCCCAGCCAGCCAAAGGGCCTCCAATACTGGCCGTCTGATTTCCCCATGTCACAGCTGCCCCTCGGCCTGGGGCTCATATGAAACCGCCCTGGGTGGGGAGGGGGCATCCCGGCGAGGCCCTGAGAGGCCCGCAAGTGAGGTGAAGTCGGGGGCTCAGTTACACTGCGGTGAGACCAAGTCAAAAGGCGCCCACCAGGGACAATTACAGCCTTTGTCCCCTGGAGGGGGACCAGGAATCCTGGGTGTTATCAAATCTGCAGGAATGGGGAGAGCTAAGTGGTGATGGGGGAAAGCAGGAGGAGGGGGCAAGAACGACACTAAAGGGAGAGTGCGGCGAGCCCAGGGAATCTGGAGGAGCTGGCACCAGGAGCCAGCCGCCTTCGCTGTCCTGATTTTGGAACACTTGCCTGTCCTTGGAGGAGAAATCCAGTATGATTATTTCCCTAAAAATGAGTCTCTGCCTTCTAAGAGGGCTTCCTTAGATGATTACTTTCCGGTGTCAATTTGAGCCTCAGATAGAAAAGACAGCACAGGGTGATAAGTACTTGCTCTGTCCCAGGTAGGGGTCTCAGAGCTCTTTGCTGGATTCGTTTTCCCAGCCACCTTGGGAGTCTTCATTAGCTCCATGTCCCTGCTGAGCATCTGAGGTCCAGGCAGTGGCCCCAGGACAGGGGAGCTGGAGTGGGCCACAGCAAGATGAAGCTTCCAGACCACCCCAAGGCCCTGACCCCAGACACCAGCACTCTCTGGCTGGTGCTGTATGTCCCTCTGAAACCTGACCCTTGGTCATTCCTGAAGATATTGTGATACTGACCATGTGCCTGGCACCATTCCAAGTGCTCTCCATTCATGCTGTCACCAAGAAGGGCTTGTTGTTATTACAACCATTTAACAGATGAGGAAAACTGAGGGACAGAGGGGTTAAGTAGCATGCTTAAGGTTTTTGCTTGTCTCTCCCCTTCCCGCCCTCTCTCTCTGTAGGTCTCTGTGTATGTATTTATGTACATAGACCTGGAAGGATGGATGGTATTTGAAATAATAACGAATCTAACAGCATTTGTAAAACACTTTATAGTGTTCAGTCTTTCTTAAAAACAAACAAAAAAAAAACTTTTTCCCCACCAAGTCTTGCACAAACTCTCCACTCCAAGTAAGTGTACAATGGTGCCCATTTTGCAGATAACGCAGCTGAGGCTCTGACAGGGAGCTGCTCAGTCTTCTAGTACAGAGGCTCTGTATGGAGTTGCTCTCATCTGACCTTTGAGAGTTCCAAATGGGAGTCTGGCTGAGGAGTCTGCTAGCCACACCCTGATCTTGTCCTATGAAGGGACCTTGGGCTTTTGTAGTGTGCTGGGAGGTGGGGTGACATGGCTGCAGAGTCCTAAAGAACTGCAGTAAAACCCTGTCTTTCCTCCCTGTTTGCTCTGTGACCTCAGCAGTTTCCCTTTTCTGAGCCTCAGTTTTCTCATCTCCAAAAAGGCAATGACCACGTGTATTTCTCAGAGATGTTTTGCAGCCTATAAAGTGCTTAGTACAATGCACCATGTTGCTCAAAAAACAGTAGATGCTCTAATGAATATTGTTTATTAGCAGTAATTTTAGAGCCACAGTTAGGTTTTAATTGCTAATGCTATTCCTAAGGATGGTTCTAGCTATGAAACTAGAGCCAGCCACATTGTACGCTAGAAGGAGCTGGGAAAAAGATGTCCAGGAGGTCACTGACATTTGTGCCTTTACCTAGTGGGAAGAGTCATGGGGACACCTAATCACTGCAATGTGGTGCTGGGCTTTCCATTTCTGAGGCAGGTGAGGTTCTGCTGTGTCTCTCGGTCTGGTCTGTCCTTGTCCTCTCTCAGCACCACTCCAGATGTTCCCAGGTATACATGTACCACTTGGTTCCAGGACCTGGGAGGATGTCTGTAGTGTCCAGTATCCAACCCAGATTGTCGTCCCTCCTGAATCTGAGCCTTGCATATTGCTCCCATCTCGCCAAACACTTGTGTCTACTGGTCCATGAAAATTTGCTCCGTTCTGCTCCATCTCAGCAAGTTCCAGTTGTCTAGGCCGAAGACTTGGGCACTGTTTTTTACTCTGCTTGCTTTCACACTCCACATCCAATATATTGATACAAAACCTATTCAGAATCTTCCCTCCTGGCACCCGTGACACCACGTTCCAAGCTGCATCAGCTGTGAGAGTGGGTAGCCTGTTCTTTCCATGCTACTATGCTGGCCCCCTGCAATCTTTTCAAAGCTAAGTTAAATTCCGTCCATACTTCACTTACAACCTTACAACAGCTCTCATCTCAAAGTAAAAGCCAAAGTTTTCACAATTGTCGACAACGCTCTGCACAGTCTGGGTCCTGTGGCCCCTCTGATCTTATCTCCTATTCTCCCTCTTGCTCACTCTGCTCCACCTAGACTGTTCTCCTTGTTGGTCCTCAAACATGCAACCTATGCTCCTACCTCAGGACCTTTGCACCTGCTATTCCCACTGCCTGGAATGCTCTTCTGTCTAATCATTCACTCTTCTACTTCCTCAAGTCTTTGCTTAAACGTCTTCTCAATGAGGCCTTTCTGACCATTCTATTTAGAATTTCCCTCTTGTCTGCCTGATCATTTCCTGTCTGCCTTTTAGGTCTGATTTTTCTACATGGAACTTATGACCATTTGACATAGTATTGGTAGTTTGCCAAATGATTCCACTGTGCCTTGGACAAGTGAGATTGTTGCTGTAGGAAGTCTCCTGTGGGAACAGCACAGGCTCAGACAGAAGTTTCCTTCCCAACTCCTGAACCTAAGACTGTGTCCTCACTGTTTTGTTCCAATGGGCCAGCAGTAAATGCAGATTTTACATTTGAAGTTCTTTGTATGTATTAACTCATGCAATTTTCATGAGAACCTGAGACATGGATAATATTATTTCTTGTTTAAAAATGAGAAAAGAGGCACAGTGAGGTTCAATGACTTGTTCAAGGTCACACAGCTAATAAGAGCCAGGATATACTCTTGTTATTATTCCTCTTTTGTATACTCACTCATGAAATATTTGTATCATGTCTTCTTTGTGCAGGTAATGTGAAAAGTTTTAGAGTCACGCAGATGACTAAAACATGGTCCTTGCCATCACGAAACTTGCAGTCTAGTAGGAAATTCGGAACCAGTATGTAAGAGGAAGGGGAAAATGCATTCAACAGACCAGCAGACGTTTGTTGACATTTGTGTGTCACTCTGTCTGAGGCTCTGGAAATCAGGGATAAATAATGCACAGTTCTACTTCTGAGGGGCTTACATTCTAATTACAGAAGGAGAAGGGTGAATTACTGCATGTAAACGTAACAGCCTAAACTGGATTTACTAGAGGGGTGTATAGGGGACTGTGGGACCCCACAAGAGGAGGTCTAACCATTTGGAAATTGGTTTGGATAGGTGAGTGTTTGGATGGATGTCTGAGTTGGATGGGTAAGGGTTGGCTGGATGGGTGAGTGGGTGGGTGGAGGGAAGGAGCGATAGTTAATTGGATGGATTGACGGTTGGATGGATGGGTGGTTAGGTAGATAAATACTGGACGATGATTGGATGGACATCTGGATAGTTGTTCAGATGGACAGATATTTGGAAGGGTGGTTGGTTGGATGGATGAATGAATGGGTGGGAAGCTGAGATCATCTTCAGCAAGTTGGACACTTTCCCAGAGAGTTCATGAGACACACCTGAAAGAAAGGGTTGTAAATACGTACACTCATTAATTCAACAAATAATTTCTTAGGCACCTATTTGTCTGTTGGAAACTCTGGTGGCATAGTGGTTAAGTGCTATAACTGCTAACCAAAAGATTGGTAGTTCAATCTGCCAGGTGCTTGCTAGAAGCTGTATGGAGCAGTTCTACTCCGTCTTATAGGGTTGCTATGAATCTAAATCTACTTGACAGTAGTGTCTTCATTTTTATTTTTATTTATGTGCCTGGTACTGTTTTAGGCCTGAAATTAGAAATGGCCCTGCACTTATGGAGCATCCATGGATAAGGAAGACAACAAGAAAAGAATCAAGTATGTGGAATCTGTTGCCAGACAATAATGCAAAAATACAGCCAGTGAGAGAACTCAGATGAACGGGAGGGACACGTTTTATTTTGGGTGGCTGGGAGAGGCCTGTCAGAGGCAAGCTCTGAACAGGGGCCTAAAGGAAGTGGGGAAAATGAGCCATCTGAGGAACAGCATTTGTGACAGATGGAACTGCAAGGACTAGGAGGCAGAGGCCCGTGTGACTCTCCCTAAGTGGGCCAAGGGGAGAGAAGCAGGAGACAAGGTGGCAGATGAGTGTGTTGAGGGGTGGAGGCAGATTCCCCGGGGGTCTCGTAGGGAGTGTGGGTTTGGTGGTATCTTGGAAAGCCAAGGATCTGAGCTGATCCATGCCGGGAAGGCCCTTGCTCCCCTGCTCCACTCTGAGTGGGCGTCCAGCCCTGCTCCACCTCTCGCCCCACAGTGGAGGCTGTCCGCATTTTAATCACGGCTCCCAGTTCTCAGTGGTTTACAGCTTGACCGTGAAACAGGCTCTGGGCAACATGGGCACCTCCGAGTGATTTACATGCCTGTATTTAGTGCCATCTCACGCCTGTTGGCCACGTTTACCAAGGGAGAAGAAGGGGAAATTTGGGGAGAGTTAAGTTTTGGTGTGGATGTGAAAACACATAGATCTATTTTTCAGTTATTTTCTCAGATTTTTCCCAGGCTTTAAAAAAGTTACAGGGTGCCAACTGATTGTACATTCCGTGCGATTTCTCGTTTCGAAACAAGAGTGCCTAGCCCCTTGCTAAGCTGACCTCTTTCTCTTCCAAGCATGCCTTTGCTTCCTGGTGAGGGAGCTGGGGTGAAAGGACACTGAAGGCTGAGTGTGTGACTCAGAGGCAGAACCATCGATTACTTGATACTTCACATCATTCAGGTTGGGTTTCAAGGCAGGTTTGCCCCAACTCCCAACCTGAAACTGGAATCCCTTCTAACACTTTCCAGCCAGGGTGTCTGTCTGCAGTGTACTAGAGCTGGAGCTTGGGAAAATGCAGCTTCTGATGTAGCGCAGATGGTCAGAGCCAGGATTCTGCATTGCTAACAAGCTCACGGGTGATATCGATGCTGCCGGGAACACACTGTGGGTACCAAGAATTTAGACCAGCGCTGTCCAGCCTGGAAATAGAATCTGAGCCACGTGTGTAATTTAAAATTTTCTAGTAACCACATTTAAAAGGGAAAATATAGTGGCATTCAATTTCAGAATATATTTTATTTAATATTTGATAATATTCCCCAAGTATTATTTCTACATGTAATCCATATAAAAAAATACTGATAGTCTACATTCTTTTTTCCTGCAGTAAGTCTTCAAAATTTGGCATTTATTCCACTTACAGCACATCTCAGTTGGGATTAGTCATGTTTGAAGTGCTTGTGTGTCTGGTGGCTCCTGCTTTGGACAGCAAACAGCTAAATCCAGCTTGAATGCTGCTGGTGATATGGCGCCTGCTCCCCCTTGGGATGTGCACCCCATCCCTGCAGCTCTGAGTCGGGAGTTGCCCCTTAGGATTGGCTAGGGAGACCCTGCTTGGCTGCCTGGGTCCCTGAGCTGGCTTGCACATCTGCCAAGAAGAGCCCTGCAGGACTTTGGTGGCTCTGAACTGGTCCCCTTGAAGTCCTCTCCTCCTGTGCCCACTCCTGCCCCTCCTGCTATGGCAGGCTCCGTACATATATGCGCTGCCTCTTTTCACCCTCACAGCGCCCTGTGGTAGTGTCTGTGGCTGAAGAACCAGGCTCAGAGAGGTTAGTGAAGTCTTCATGGTCACCCAGCAGAGATAACAGAGCTGGGATTCACAGTCAGCAGTTTGAACCTGTCTTTCCTCCCTGCAGTCCCTTTAGAGTGGCATGGTTCCCAAGGGCTTTCCAGGCCCACGCATGCTCCTGAGGACACAGAGCCTGGCCTAGGTGTTGTTAATGGAGCCTCGGAGATGGGGGGGGCAGGGGATGGGCAATGAAGCCATGCAGCTCAGGGACAAGGCTGGGACAACCCAAATCCCTCTGAGGCCTGGGTCTCAGCCTCTGGGGCGGCTCCACTGGCTTCTGAGCACTGACCAAGGAAAGGAATCAGTTATTCCTTAACACTCACCCAGGGTGACAGTGGGGGAACCATCCCACCCCACCCCACCCCACCCCGCCCTCCGCTGGAAACTTCCGAGGGATACTGATAACCTGGGGTGTTTTCCTCCATCTCCTGGCTGGAAAAAACTGACTCCACCAGAAGCAGGAAAAAGGCTGTTCTCCAAGGAGCGCCCATTGGGGGCTGGTTGTGGGCCCCGGGGAATCTCAGTGCCCCCCCACCTCCCAGGAACCCAGCTCCCTCTCCCCAGATACCAGGGCAAAAGGAGAGCCAACATGGCCTCTTCAGTCTCTGGGTGCTCCTGTTCTGAGATGGGGGGGCTCTAAAGGGCTTGGCTGGCAGGGGAATGGACAGAGCAGGGCCTTGCAGGAGTCAGGGTGGAAAGGGGCACAGAGGGCATTCAGCCAGGTGTCACCTCCAAGCTTGCAGCATCGCTCTATAATCTCTGCCTCAGGGCTTTTCCCTTGGACTTCAGTCTTGGTATTCATGGACAAAATCGGGGTCTCTTTACAAAGGAAATGACCATCTAGCTCATGAGCCTGGGTGAATTCCTTCCTTCCTTCCCTTCTTCCCTGCCTCCATCCCTCCCTTCCTCTCTCCCTCGCTCCCTCCCTCCCTTCCACAACAGTCTGCCAGCATCTCCTCCATGACCGGCCTCTTCCAGGCCTTGAGTATCTGGAGCTGACATGCTTATGGGAAGAGGGAGACTCAGGCAAGTTATCCAGAAGATAAAATGACATGTGGTTGCCTCCAGTGCTCAGGAGGACAAAAACCAGGGTGATGTGAGGGGGGTAAAGGGGTGGGGAACACCACAGAAGTTGCTTGAGGAGCTGACCATGGAGCTAGGCTTGAATGAGGAGCAGGAGTCGGCACTGAGAGGAGCCAGGGGAAGAGTGTTGATGGCAGAGGGAACAGCAGTTGCGGAGGCCCTGAGGCTGCAGCAGCTTGACATGGTCCTGCATAATCCATAGGCTCCACTTCAGCCGGTCTCTTTGTGTGAGGTCTTTTACTGGCCTGCCTGTTTCCCCAGCTACACTATTTCTGGAGGACAGAGTCTTTGTCCAACCAACCTGGTCTCACCAGCACCCAGCACAGGCCCTAATAGGGGGAGGCCACACTGGATGATTTTGGAAGGACTAACTGGATGGAAGATATTACCAGAGCTCTCTTCTTCTGACCACAGGTTATAATCACCCGGGACCTTTTTTCTTTCTTTCTTTCTTTTTCTTTTTGAGAAAGAGAAAGTAACTTTATTGCAGTGCATAGAGCAAACAGCCTGGAGAAAGTTCCTCAGATCTGGCTCCTGGAGCTACAGGGAAGCAGAGCATACATGTGATTTGGGCAAAGATGGCAGCAAAGTGTACTGTGTATTGGGGGATGGGGATGGAGAATTCTAGAAGTCAGTCTGGAAGCAGGAGGTGATGTATTTTTTGTCAGACCTCTCACTTCTCACCCAGGATGTTTTAAAAATGCATGCCCAGGCCATGCCCTAAAAACTCATTGCCATCATGCCCTAGATCAACAAAACCAGATTCTCGGGGGTGGGTCCAGACATCAGCATATTTTAAGAGTCTAGGGTCGCTGTGAGTCAGGATCAACAGTGGGCTGGGTGGTGGACTCTCTAGCGTGTCCGGGTGATCCAACCTTTGGGAAGAACGTAACACTGACTGAAAGGTCTGGAGGGCAGTGGCGTGGGCCTCTCTTCCTATAGACTCACACGAGGGGACCCCTGCCATCACCAGCTCAGGTACACTTAGGCCCCAAGCTCCCAGGGCTGCTGGACTAGTGGCCTCTGTGGTGTGAGTTTTTTTTTTAAATAACAATTTAATTGAGATATTTCACATACTATACAACTCCCGCATTTAAAGTGTGTACTTGGATGGTTTTTAGTATACTCACATTTTCATCACCTCAGACAGAAACTTTGTCCCCATTAATAGTCACTCCCCATCCCTCCCTGTTTCTAGCTCAGGGCAATGACAAACATACTTTCTGTCTCTATGGATTGTGCCATTCTGGACATTTCATGTAAACGGGTCATACAGAATGCGTTTTTTGTGACTGGTGTCTCACTCAGCATAATGTTTTCAAAATTGTCCATGTTGTAGGAAGTATCAGTGCTTCCCTCCTTTTTATGGCTGAGTAATATTCCACTGTATGGATGTACCACATTCATCTGTTGATGGACACTCAGGTTGTTTCATTGTGAACAGTGCTACAGTGAGCGTGCCTGTAAAAGCCTGTGTGGACATGTGCTTCTGATCTGACTGTTGAACTGTTCTGTGGTCAGGCATCACGGATCTTCCAAGTTCACCATCTTTGGGGTTCAGGTTGTGTCCTTGAAGGGGCTCAGATCTGGGGTCAAGAGGGAGCCAGCTTTGGAGAGATGTTAGTGCCTACTTGCTGGACAGCATGGTCCACTAATCTGGGCAATCAGACTTTGTGTGACCACGGGGTTGGCCAAGGCTGTGCAGATCCACAGAGCTGTGGACACTGGCTCAGTTCTGGTCAGTGGAGTAATTCACATATGTAGCCAATTTACTTAAAAAAAGAGGTTCCCAGGTGCCTTCTCTTGATAAAGGCCCAGTGGTCCTCTAGCTTCTGTATGCTTCCCGTGCCTCACTCCTGCCTTTGCTTGGTCGGATCCTCCATCTCTGTTTCTCTGCACCTGCTGGGGGCTCCAGTCGGTCTTCCATGTGGTTGCTTGAGGGGGCTTCTTAGGTGCCCTCTGCCATGAGTCCCTCAGTCGGAGTGGGAAGTGAGGCTGAAGGCTGCCTGCCCACCCAGCCTGACACAGCAGTCCTGTTGTTCTTGTCTTCTCCACACTGTCTATCACCTGAGGCCTTTGTCCACTCCATTCCCTCTGCCTGGCACACACTCTGTCTCCTTGCTTTCCATCCAGAAGCTCCTCCCAGGCATCCCCTGCTGAGCCCAGTATCACCTGTTCGCCTCCTTGCTGCATCCGGGGACTTTATCTTCTGCTCTCAGTCATGTGCTCAGCCAGCACTCCCAGGGCATCTGCTGTGATCTGAGCACTGGCCTAGGTGCTCAGAGACACAGCAGTGAAGAGGACAGGCCAGCTCTCTGCCCTTCTTTAGTTTACATTAAAGTGGGAGACACACAAACAAAGCAGATGCTGCATCTGTGTCAGATGTCAGTAAGTGTGACAGAGTAAAGCAGAGCAGGGCACGGGCAGGGTGAGACACAGGGCTGTCTTTATAAATGGTGGCCAGCAGAGGTGTCATTGAAAAGGTGAAATCTGAACAAAGACCTTAGGACATGAGAGAGGGACCCATGTAGATAGTAGAGAAGTATGTTCCAGGTGGAGGGATAGCAAGTGCAAAGGCCCTGAGGCAGCGCATGCCTGGTGGGTTGGAGGAACAGTAAGGAACCAACTGTGATCAGGAGATGCTGTCACAGGGATGATGGGGAGGCTGGGAAAGCAGGAGCAACAGTGGTATGAGGAACCCCCTCATATCCGACCCCAGCATCAACCATACCTTGAGGTCCTACAGCCAGAATGGTTCAGAGCACATTCTAGATGTTCTGTCATTTCCTCGGCAGATCCTTCAGTGTGTGTCTCCAATCCATGAAAAGAAAAACACTATTGTCATCAAGTAAATTCTGATCCATAGTGACTCAAGAGGACAGAGTAGAACTGCCCCATAGTGTTTCCAAGGAGTGCCCAGTAGATTGACTGCTCACCTCTTGGTTAGCAGCTTTAGCTCTTATCCACTACTTTTAAACACATAACCACTATATTGTTATCACCCTGAGCAAAACAAGCAATTCTTCAGTGTCTTCTAATACCCCATTCAGTGTAGACTTTTCTTTGATGGACTCAAAACACTTTTCCAGGGTGATTTGTGGGAAGAAGTCCCTGACGCGTGTGAGCACAGGAGGGGCAGGGGAACTGTGTTTCTCTGGTACCCTGTCACCTCCCATCTAGAGTGTGAGCTTCTGGTAGGGCAGCAGACTCAGGGCCTGGCCCAGGAGAGGGATTCAGGAAATACTTGGTGGGAAGGTGAGCTGCTGAGTGAGTGGATATATGAATGCCAAGGTCAGTTCACTGCCGCTCTGGAAGTTGGGAGGAGCATGTGGGTTGACAGCTCTGTGGACCACCCTTGAGCCCATCTGTCAGCCTCCGCACCTGGACTCTCTCGTGTCTGGGGACATGTGACTATGTGTGTGCATGAATGTGACAGCTTGTGTGAGAAAGGTCAAATGTGCATATATGTGAACCAGTGAGGGCACAGGGATATGACTGGGGGGGGTGAAGTCAAGGAAGATGGGAGCGTGTGCTGTGTAGGCGGCGAACGCATGTGAGGACCTGTGTATAACATACATGTGGGAGATGGATATACCAAACCAAATCCATTGCTGTTGCATCAGTTCTGACTCAGAGCAACCCTATAGAGCACAGCAGAACTACCCCATAGAGTTTCCAAGAAGCACCTGGTGGTGTTGAAACACTGAAGTTTTCGTTAGCAGCTGTAGCTCTTAACCACTATACCACCAGGGCTTCTGCCATATAGAGAGATTAGTATCAAGGAAATGGCAAAGTGGTTTCAGAGGCTGGAAACTCAAGTCTGTGAGTGAGGCTGCAGGCTTCTCCCGATGCATGTAGCTGCAGGGATTGGTGAACCCAAGATCAGCAGGTCAGACAACAGGCCTCTGGCTCACAGGCTACTCAGGCCAACAAATCCCACAATCAGCAGACCAGCTGCTAGCTCAAATCCCAAGAACCAGAGGTCAGATGAACAGAGGCCAACCACAGATCCAGAGCCAGCAAAAGCCCCTGAGCCTTGCCAGAAAGTCCACCTATATTGAATGCAGGCCACACCCCCAAGAAAACGCGCTTTCAACTGGTTGGCTGCCCACAGCAGATCTCATCATGGAGGTGATTATGTCGTTATACAATAGCCAAATGACACTGTAACTGCCAAACCACTGAGAATCATGGCCCAGCCAAGCTGACACACAACCTTCATGATCATAGTTTGTGCATTAGCGTGTAGGGTCATGGTCCACACTGTGAGTGAGGGAACAGATGATTGTGAATGCATGGAGTGTGTGTGTATGAATAAGCAGTGCTGTATGTGAGGGTGTCTGAGCGTGTGGGTAGTTGAGTGTGGCAGCTTGCACATGGGGTGTGCTTAGGGGGTCTGTGTGAGTCTGTGCAGGGCCCTACAAGCATACTGAGGGGGAGTGGAATCCTTGAGAGTTACAAGTCTGAAGTGAGGGGTGCTTGTTCTTGAGGTGCAGGTTCCTGCAAGAACCAGAAGCTTGGCAGAGGCCAGTGGATGGAGGGCCTCAGTATCCAGGCTGCGGCATCGGGCTTTAGCGCAGGGCAGCAGGGAGGCACAGGTGCTGATTGGGCGGCCGTGGCCTGCAAATGTTGAATTCCAGAAGGCCCTCCGTTTAGAGCGGAAAGCTTCTTGCTTCAGCTGGGGTTGAAATCCCTTTTCCTGAGGACTGGGAGGGACTCTACCTCTCTTATGCAGTCAAGGCTGACAGTGCTGCATGTCAGCAGGCCTGTTTCATGAAGGTGGCTTTCCCCTGCTGCTCCCTGCACCGCAGGCAGACAGGAATATTTGCTTGAAGTCAGTGCATCCAATATGACTTAAAGAATACAACCAAAAAGAAAATACTCCACCTCTTTACCAAAAAAAAAAAAGATGCCCTCCAGCCCCTTCATCTGAGTTGCCCAGAGGAAGACAGCTGCAGTGCATGAAAGGCAGCTTTCTGCTGGCGATGTATCGGCACCCAGGAGGAGGCAGGGAGGAGGAGGAGGAGGAGGACAGGGAGGATGCAGAGAAGGAGGAGGACGAAGAGAAGGCAGAGGAGGAGAGGGCTACTCTGGGCTTGGAGCCTACCACCTCCAGGCAGGGCTCGCACTTGTAGTCTCCCAGAGGTGGGGCCCAGGGTGGGCTGACCACTGAGCTGCCCGCTGTCTTAGTTTAGGTTCCTGGGCTCAGATGCTGAAGCGGAGATTTGCCCACAGGGTGTTTCCTGGGAAAGACTTTCAGGAGAGATGTCTGTCAGGGAGTGAGGAGGTGGGATGGGGAGAGGGAGAAGCAGGGCTGTGGTGCAGTGGCAACAGAGGCCTTGGCCACTCCTGGCATGCTCTAAAGCTGAGACTGCCCTACTAAGTCCTTCCTAGCTAGGGCAGGGAGACCAGGCCTTTGTGCTCCATTATTGCTTGGGACCTACCCTGGGGAGCGGGACGTGGCATAAAGTGAGTCCATTCCCATCAGACAAAAGCATTTTTCCTAGGGAGAAACTCAGCCAAGAGCCCTCAGCAGCCAGGACTCCCAGCAGCTGGGAAGCGAGCATCTGGGTGGTGCACAATGGCATCTATGGTACACACCAGCCTGAGGAACAAGGCCATTCTAACCTGCACCTTCCTTTTTCTCTTCAGCTGTATCATGTAACTCTACAGCCAGGCTACCTGGGTTCCAACATCAGCTCCATTGTCTTCTAATTGTGTCACTTGGGCTGGGACTGTGACCTCTGGGTGCCTCAACTTCCTCATCTGTAAAATGGGGATGATGATACTTGGTCTGCTTCCTTAGATTGCTGTGCAGATTCAGTGAGAAGCCATGTGCTAAGCCTTTAGAGTAGCAGCTGACTCAGCTTTTCTGAGTTATGTATGGCTTCTGCCTTTGTACAGTTACTAGCCTGGTGGGAGGGATAAGTGTGCAAGTAGGAAGTATGGCACAGAGGAGCCAAGGCATGAAGCCAGCCTTGAGCCCTGTGCTGAGAAATTGTTACCAAAATCTTGTGTAGTAACTTCAGTGATTTAATAGCCATGAGAATACCAGATACATTTACAGAAAGCCTCCTTGGGTCAACCAATGCCTTCTATGTGCTTAGTTGTTTAGTCCTGACATGCTACCACAGGAGTCCTGGTGGCACGGTGAATAAAAGCTTGGCCGCTAACCAAAAGGTCAGCAGTTCGAATCCAGCGAGCCTCGTTAGAAACCCTCTGGGACAGTTCTGCTCTGTCCTGTAGGTCTCTATGGGTTGAAATCAACTCAGCGGCAATTTTTTTTTAAGGCTACCCCCTAGTGTGTTTTACTGGGTCTGTTTACTGAGGAAACAAAACTGAGCCTCAGGAAGGTGGGATCACTCACCCAGTTTTCCAGCTAGGGTCTGGTAGCTGAAAACTCCAGGGGAACAGGGAGCCCAGCAAGGGGCAGTGCCACCCCTCGGACTGGCAACAATGGGGACCCCTCACCTGGAGGCCTGCAGGGGCAACGTAGCAGTGTCACACAGGAAAAGAGCCACCAGCCAGAGACTGGGCTGCAGGGGAAGGAATCAGCTATGGAAAAAGTTGCCAGCTGCTGGGAACTTGCCCTCAAAGTGTGGCCACCCTATGAAAAACGTGGTGAAATGCTGCCCAGTCCTGTGCCATCCCAGTGATGGGTTGTGGATCACACTGTTGTGACCTATAGACTTTCACTGGCTGATTTTTGGAAGCAGATTGCCAGGCATTTCTTCCTAGTCCATCTTAGCCTGGAAGCCTGCTGAAATCTGCCCAGCATCACAGCAACACGCAGGTCTCCCTGACACATAGCTGGTGGCTGTGCTTGAGGGGCATTGGCTGGGAATCAAAGCCAGGGCTCTTGCATGGAAGCTGAGAATTCTGCTACTGAACCACCACTGCCAGAAAGCAGCCCTGGGAATAAACGCCCCAGCCTCTCTTCTCTTGCCCGCCAGACTCCTGTAAGATCTTCGGCTGTCTGAATTGACCCGAAGTTGGAAGACGAGGAGCCTCTGGGGTTGGTGTGCACAGGCTAGCTTTGCAGAGCAAACAGCAGGAGAGCAGAGGGGGAGAGGGAACCTGGAGGGCTGACAGAGATTGCCTGCACCCCCGGGGCCCCCAGGGACACCTTTCACCATGCACAGCGACTATGAGCAGGTGTTCACCTTCGTGATGCAGATTTGGGTTATGTGGTACTTAGAGATAAGCACGGGCAGCTGGGACCACAAGGGAGAAGAAACCTGAAGGACTCAGGGACTGTCCTTCTGCCTTTTCAAGTCCCCTTGTGTCTGACCTAGACAGGGCCTTCTGTGAGACCAAACTATCAGCCCCCAGAGGCAGAGCCCCAGCCAACCGACTCCTGTTCTCTGTGTGTCCTCTTCGGTGGAGCCCGCCTTTTCAGGGGGCCCAGCTGACTTGGCTTCTCCTTGGCGAAGGCTGAGGAACCAGATGTCCTTCCAGGGAGACAGCGGTTGGGATCTGGGGACAGGATAAGAGACTAACGGCTGCAGTGTTGATGGAGGATATTGCATGGACCCACAGTGGAAAGTGTGAAGACAGAAGGAAGGAGGCGACTTGGGGGCTTCATAACGACGTCCTCGACTGTACAGACAGGAGGCAGTGTCTCAGATCAGCTTCAGAGCTGTGTACACTGGTGTGGGTTTGCCTGGGTCTATAAGAAGGTGGGAGGGAGGGTGAAGGTGCAGGGTTTCTTCAGTGAGGATTGTTAGGCACTCATAATTACCTCATCAGAGGATATTGTCACTTCTTCATGTCCCTGTGACCACTACATCACCCAGAAATTGGCTTCTGCCCCAGGGGCCTCTGGGAAGATGTGGCAGACTTCAGTCAACCAGCTGCGTTCCTCATCCCCAGCCTCATTTTGCCTTCGTGTAAAATACTTTCTCCCTCGGAGTGCCCCCCCAGCACCCTCATTACATGAGTGGGGAACACTGAGGGTCAGAGAGGGAAAGGAACTTTCCTAATGCTGCACAGCAGTGTAGAAGCAAAACCGTGGCCTCTGACAGACTGCACCTCCCTGGTCCCCCTGGTCACTCCCCATGGTCTTCCTGCCCTGCCTTCTCAGTCCTGGGCTGGTGCGTCTCTGCTGCAGCCATGTGGCAGGCCTGCAGAAGCATTCATGGAGCAATGTGAGAAAAGCTCCTGCCAGTGGGGTGTCTGTTGTGTGAGAACCACTGTGCCAGTCCTTGAACAACCCTTCTCTCATTTAATCTCCCCTGTTCCTCTGAGGAAAGACTTGCCCCTACTTTATAAGGAGGAATGAATCATTTAAGGTGCATTTGGTTGCAAGTAATAGAATACCTCCCTAGGTGTGGCTTTCATGGCAAGAGTTTGATTTTTTTTGAAAAACAAGTCTGGATGTAGTTCCTTTCAGAGGCTCAGCCATCTTTCTGAGGGCCAAGGCTGTTTTCCTCCTCCTTCTCTGCCACTGTCACCTGTCAGTGTCAGATTCTCTTGCCTCTTTGCCACAAGATCGTTGCCTGAGCTCCAGAATCACACTGTCTCTGCCTAGCCTTTAAAGATAAGTAGATAGGGCAGAGGACAGAAGTCACCTGGGTTTCTCTTTTAATCAGGAGTGCCTTGCATTGTTTAGCCTCCGTGGCTGGAGATAAACTTTCTGCAATAAGGGAATAGGCAGACAGAGCTGCTTTCTTCAGCTGCTTCCCAGTATTTGCCAACCACAGGGGGATGAGACCAGGGTTCTTGGGCCATCTGTCCCTGTTACCTGAGCTCCCCTCCTTTAAGTTACCTCTCAGCACACTGTGCTACCATGCAGATGCTGCCTGGTTGCCAGGGTCCCTGCTGGTGACCTGGAGTGCAGGTGGCCCACAACTGACTCCTTTCTGTAGTGGAGGCAGGCTGGCCAACGGCTGAGGAGATCAACGGAGAGGAAACAGCAGATGCCAGCTAACCCAGAGCCTGGGTCTTCAGGCCTCCCCAAGGCTCTAGAAGGCAAATCCACTGGCTTCACAGGTCTGCTCCATGCCTTCTAGAACTTAAAGTCCATCATCCAGGGAGTGGCTATCTGCTTTATCGAGGCATCTCCATGGCAGAGTGTGTTCTGTATCCGTTACAAAACTTTAAGCTGTGCTGGACAGAGGCCCTGTTCAAGATGGCTTAGAGGAAAAGAGATTCTGTTAGTTCATGGAACTGAATAGTCTTTGGGTAACAGGCTTCAGGCCCAGCTTGCGCGGGATGCTAGTGAGATCCCTAGGACCTAGAGGCACACACCCCACTTTCCCCACCCCCGTCTCTCAGTTCCACTTTCTTGGCTCACTCCATTTTCATCCCCACATGGTACGTGATACCTCTCCACTGGTCTGTCCACCATATCCCTTGCCCACATCTGGTGGGAAGTAACTCACAGCTCTTGCCTTCAGTGCACACGGAGTCCCCAGGACTTGCTCAGGTTGGACCTGACTGCCCTGGCCTGAGCTATCTGCCACCAGCGTGACCTGAAGGGTGGAATGTGCTGACTGCCTGTGACTGAAATCATGTCCCATCCCATGGCCTCCCTCATTCTTGCTATCAGACCTCAACTGATGTGTCCTAAATTCCTTTGGCCTAAGAGGAAAAGCTGGTGAAGAGGGTGTGGGAAATCACCAGGTATCCCAGAGGGAAACCCAGGCATCATTCTTCAAAGAAGGGGAGTGCAAGGTCTTCTCCATGGCAAGCAGTTTTGGGTTTCCAGAAAAGCCCACTGGGGAGGGGAGAGGAGCACGTAGAAAGAGGGTTTGGGGTCATGAGAGCCCAGCAGAAACAGAGCTAAAGCATCCTAGCAATCAGAATGCTGTCCTGTCACCTGCCAAGTACATGCTGGTCTTTATACACCCAGTCAGCCCTTACTGAACACACACTGGGTGCCAGGCACTGCTGTGGGTGCTGGGATATTGTGTGAATGAGACAGATCACCCCTGCTCCTGGAGGAACAGTCTAGTGGAAGAGATGTTGAATAACCCAGCAAATGCAGAAGCAAAATGCTTTCACATAGAAGTGCTCAGAGAAAACCGAAACAGGTGGCTGGCACAATAACCAATGGGAGTGGAGAGTGGTTACCAGCGGGAACTGGAAGCTATGACTGGCAGAAACCAGAGCGGCAACCAGTGGGAACCGGAAGCTGTGACCACTGGAAAGCATTGTGATGATCAGTGCTGGGAACGGGGAGTGATGACTGGGCTGACCGGGAGAAATGACTGGTGGGATGTGCAGTGACGACCAGCGAACTTCAGCTCAGTTTCCCAGAGGCAGCCTGTGCAGAAGGCTGATGGCCAAGCCAGACCTACCGTGAAGCAGGGCAGGAAGAAGAAGGCACTGGGAGGGAGATGTCACTGATGTTGGTCAGTCTTGCCAAGCTGAGTGGCGCAGGACCAGGATGCTCTGAGCAAGGGTGGCCTTCACCATGTTTTTGGAAGGTTGAGCTGGTGGAGACATGCAGAGGTGACCAGGAGCTGCATTCCTGGTGGACGGCCCTGCGGGTAGGAAACTGGCAAGGATTGATGGCAGTGTCGGGTGACTGCAGGGGTGCAAAGGGGCAACGGTAGTCACAGTGTAAAAATGCCTTTTGCATTTTTAACAACTAGATTCCCCTACAATGATATGGAGGGTGACAGCCACTCCTGCTCATTCCTGGATGGCATGGAAGCACAGGCCACTGTGTGATCTCTGTCCCCCAGAATGTACATCCCAGCATCCTCTGGGTGACCCTGAGGGTCTGGTCAGTCCAGGAGACCAACTTCAATAGTATCTATTGGGGTATGAGTCAAGGAATTCTTTGGAGCCAAGTTTCTCCTGTGGCCCCACCCAGGTCTGGGAACCCCACCCTGGGTAATTCTGGGCTCTGGGCAGCACCTGGTACATTGTTGGCACTTCCTGGGGGATCTGTCAGAAGAGATTGATTTTTCTCCCTCCAGCAGTGCAGAAAATACTTCCTGCTGCTCCAGACAGGTTTGGGGCCAGGCTGGGGGGACACAGAAGCATCTTGGGAGCAGTCCTGCCCCACCCAGCACAGGAATCCTTGTTAGAGACCCCAGCCGCTGATGCATACACTCCCAGGACAGGGGCTTCACCACCTTCCCAGCAGCTCACCCAGCCCTGGTCTGCTGGAGCAGGGAGAGAGCCCAAAGCTGGCCTCTTGCAGAGCTGAGATCTGCTATCTTGTGACCTCCCCCTGACTGGGGTCCTGGGTCTGTCTTCTGGACCTACAGTCCCTCCCACTGCCCCTGGCTTTTTCAGGCTGGAGTCTCTGGCCCCCTCCCCCGGGTGGCCGCTCTGCGGGGATGCGCTGCCTGCTTCTGTCTATCCCCTGAGGCCTGGGCCGGAGTTCGCCCAGCTCTGAAAGTCACCAGGCAAGACCATCCCCTTCCTCGTTGTGGGCTACGGACCTCAGTTCTTACGGTTTTGCATGTCTTTCTGGTAGTCTCAGAGTCAGAATCACATCAACAGCAGTGGCTTGGTGTTTTTTGTTTGTTTTAGTTCATGTTAAACTTGTAGTTATCTAAGGCTTTCAGTCTTTTTCAGTCTTTCCTATCTTGAATTTTTGCAGTCCATTTTTTTTTTAATAATAAAAATAACAGGTTTGCCCACTTACCACTGGCTTCAGTCACATGTTTGAGCAGAAGTGGCTGAATCCTGACTGGGGCTCCACTCACCTTCTTCCTTGCAGGCCCCTGAGCTGACAGGGGCCACAGTTCAGTGAGACCCAAAGACCTTTCTGCAACTCAGATGCTCCTCTTCCCAGCCACTTCCTATGGGTGAAGTGTCCTCACTATGCCCTTGATCCGGCTCTTACCCCAGTGTCATTCACAGTGAAAGTCTTGCCTGTTCTGCTCTGTTATTAGATCTGGCTGCTCCTCATCCCTCCACAGCCACTGTGTTGACCAAAGCTGCCCCCGACTCTGGCCCAGGTCTCCACAGTGCCACGTGGACTCTCTCTGACATGGTTTCCACTCTACCTCAGAGTACCTTTAGAAGCATCATTTTGAAGTGTCTGCATAAACACCTCTCAGCAGCACCCCCAACCTACAGCTGTCGAGTCAATTCTTACTCATAGCAATCCTATAGGACAGAGTAGAGCTACTCCATAGGGTTTCCTAACAGTGCCTGGTGTATTCAAATTGGCCTCCCTTTGGTTAGCAGCCAGGTTCTTAACTGCTGCGTCGCCAGGATGATGACCCAGATGGCTCTCTGCCCCAGTGGTCCTATCCAGGCTCACTCTGCTGTGCTCAGCCACACTTGTCTCCTTCCTGTGCCTCTATGGGCTCTGGTCCCACATGCTGCTGGGCCTTTGCATGTGCCGCCCTGGCTGTAGTTTGACCTGTTGTAACTTGTCCCCCAGCTCCCAGCTCCCAGCGCAGACCTTGCCTTCTTGAAGGCGACTTCCTTGAGCTTGTACCCAGGAGCAGTTCCTCCTGGCTAAAGTTACCTGCGCTCCTATCTCCACCCCTTCCGAGCTCTCACCAAATGAGCATTGGATTTGGAGGGTTCCTTAATTTCACAGCTGCTCCTGGCTTGGCCTGAGAAATCCGAGGAGGCAGGTTAGCTTCTGCTTGTGCCACAGTCCTCCTGGGGCCTCCGCAGCAGGGTGATGGCAAAGAGTGTCTAGTAGATGCTCAGTGGTGGTCAGTGGCAGACTTCTCAATTGCCAGGCAAAAGAACTGAGTTTGATTTCCAGCCAGTGCAACTCATACACAGCCCCCAGCTGTCTGTCAGCAGAGGCTTCATGTTGCTGATGCTGCCCAGGTTTCCGCAGGCTTCCAGACGAATAAGGACTAGAAAGAAAAGCCTGGTGATCTACTTGCAAAAATCAGTCACTGAAAACCCTATGAATCACAGCAGTCCAGTCTGCAACTGTTGATGAGGATGGTACCCCACGGGGCAACAGCTCCTTGGGGCATGGGCCTGCCACAAGGTGGGGCCAGCTCAGCAGCCAGCAACAACAACAGGTGTGCAGTACACAGGGGTGGGTGAGTGAAGGCACGCGTGAACAGACAACATAGGCCCCCCGTCCTTGAGCTAACACCTGCTGGCACCTTCTCTGTGCCAGGCTCTTTGCCAAAAGCTGGGAGGGAGGAGTTGCGTGTTGTGGTCCCAGCCCTTGAGCAGTGTCACCTGGAGCATTCTCTGGAAGCAGACACTGAGATGGAGCTTCAAGTCCATGGTGGTGATTGGGGCTCAGTGAAGCCTCCGGGACAGTGCAGGAGAGGCCTCACTGGAATGCCACCTCTGCAAAGCTGTGGCCAGCTGGGCAGGGAGCTCTGGACCAATGACTGCCCATCAGAGGGCCCTGCCTCTGACTAAGAGGGCCAAACCTTCCTGTCTCCTGCAGTACACCATGGCAGGCTACAGCTCTCTGCAGCTGAGGCCGATGCCAAGAAACTCGCAGCAAGAGGCTTCCTGCTGACCACACTTCTGTCCAGTATGTACAGGAGCCGGCTCATATTGGTTCACAAGAGCAGAGTATTAGATGTTCAGGAAGTTTGCAAGCTAATTATTGAGCTGTTGGTAACTTAAAATTGGCCACGGTAGGGATATCTAGCCCACAAAAATTGGCAAATATTACAAAACAGTGCTCCTTTTTCGTACTTGTGAGGTGGCTTCCCAGTAGCCCACTATCTATAGCTATGGAGTAAGTCCTTCTTCGGGGGGACCTGGGCAATGTTCTCCGTGTCCACTACAAGGACCTGCTGGCCTGATGGAGGGTGCCAACATGGAGATAAACCGACAAGTACTCTAATAGCCCTGGATGCCAAGAGTCATTCAGAGAGTCTCTGGCTGCTCTGGCAATCAAGGAAGGCTTCCCGGAGGTGACTTTTTTTTCCTGACATGGCGCACTATTCAAAGTGGACAAAAGCCTATCTTGTGAAAAGTAAGGCCTCCTGTCATCCTTTCCCGTGGCACTGGGGTGCTCTCCCCAGAGGCATCCAGTCTCACCAATTCCTCGTGTATTCTAGCAGAGGCATTCAGTGCTCTTGTGAACATACTGTCAGCCTTCCCTTGGCAGCTGTGAGTTCCATATCTGCAGATTCAAGTAACCAAAGATTGAAAATACTCCAGCAGGCAGGGGGTGGTGTGGTTCCCAACAAGCAAAATGTGAATTTATTGTGTGCCTGCTGAACACTACACCCTATGCTGATTCTAAATGAATGAAGTGCTATGTAGCATTTCCCACAGTAGTCTCCAGCCACCTCGCAGATCCTCGGTCTCTCCCCAGCACTCTGCAGGCTTTGGCTTTCTCCTGTTAGCCCGTACCTGCAGGTCTGCCCTCGTTACCAAGTACAGGACTGTTTCCTTTTTTGCAGTAGCTGCAGGCTATTCCACTTTACAACTGTCCTGTAATTTGTACACTCAGTCCTCATTGATGGACGTTCAGATTCTTGCAGCCTTTTCATCTTTCAGATGACACTTCCGGGAGCTCCCTCTTGAGTCAGTATTCAGTCTTGGAATGGCTGACTCAAGCTTCTTTTTCCCAGATCGGGAAGGGCAGGCAGGTACAGAGCGAAGAGGAGCGGGAAGGGACGACCGTGCTCAAGAGGTGACAGCATGGGGTGGGAAGAGCATTGGCCTTGGAGTCCCAGAAGACTGGACTTGGTCTTGGGCACTGCTGTGCAGCCTGGCACAGAAAAGTGCTGACGGGTGTGTGCTAGGGGGAAGGAGGCCCTAGCATCCGTCTCTTCACATGGGGTCCACAGGGGTCTTGACCAGGTACGACAGGCACACTCAGACAGGGAAGTTAAGGAGAATTTAAAAAGGTTGCCATCCGTAGACTGACATGACTGACAAACAGACGAATAAGATGTGGTCTGTAATTCAGTGGCATTTTCACCGATTGCCATCAAGCTGACTCTGACTCATAGAGACCCTACCGAACAGAGTAGAATTGCCCCATAGAGTTTCCAAGTAGTGCCCGGTGGATTTGAACTGCTGACCTTTTGCTTAGCAGCCATAGCACTTAACCACTATACTACCAGGATTTCCTAAAGGAATTATTAATAGGCCGTGAAAGGAATGAAGCACAGGCCGTGATCTGACATGAGTGAACCTTTGATACATTCTGCCAAGTGCCAGACACAGAAACCTACATGCTGTGTATCCCATTTATATTAAAGTAACTAGAAGAGGTAAACCAATGGAGACAGGAAGTGGATGACTGGGGAACGGAAGGATGGAGAGTGTCTGCTCACAGCATGAGGCTTCTTTTGGACAGTGATGACAGTGTTCTAGAATTAGACTGCAGTGACAGTCACACAGTTGTGTGAACGTATCAGAATCTGAATCGTACACTTGACATGGGTGACCTGTATGACATGGGAATTATGTGGCAATAAAGCAGTGAAAGAAAGAATAGTTGCTCATAAAGTAACAGGCAGGGTTAAAAGAGGCACAGAAACAGTGCAGCGCCCAGGGATGACAGCAGTGGGGAGCTGTTACTCCTTGGCCCTGAAGGGCAGGGAGCTTGTGGCAGATAGAATCCTGGGAAATCTGTCCAGAGAGGACCTCCTGGCAGGTGAAGCATTTGATTGGGGGAAGGAGCAGGAGAGAGCAGAGGGTATAGCCACCCATCTGGATGTCAACCCCTGCCCTCTAATCTCCCACTTCTACCTTCCTGTGGCCACACCCAACCTGGAACCTACAAGGTCCATTCAGACTGTTCCATAAGCGCAAAGCTTAGCCGACCACCCAGCCACCCACCCGGTGATCACGGTCCTAGAGCAACCATGTGTCATCCTGAAATTTAGCCTCTCATGGCATTAAGCAGGAGAGGGACCTGGAGGAGTGGTCTGGTAGACACATACAGAAGAGATTCAGCATACTTTGTAGTCTTGGATAAGTCCCTTCCATTCTCTGAGGCTCAGTGTTCTCACCTGGGAAATGGAATGACAGTGCCCATCTCTCAGAGGGTGTCATGAAAAGAGTGTTGTCTGGGCTACCCATGCACTTTGCACAGGTTAAACAGCAGTAGAGCTACACTAGAGTCAGGAGCAGCCTCAGAACCTGCCCATCAGCAGTTAGATGGCCAGATCTCCACCCTAGAGATAGTGTCTGCACACAGCCTCTCTGCTGAGATCTTTTCCAGACATAAATCTGCTTCTGCCACCAACCCCTCAGAACCTCCAGTGGCTTCCCTGTCCACTCCCATCACCTAAGGAGACATGGTGACAAAGGTCATGTGGTGTCCTGGATGGGGTTCTGGGACAGTAAAAGGACATCAGGGGGAAAGTGAGGCAATAGAATAAGCTATGAACTTTGTTTAGTAAGAACGTATCAGCATTACGTCAGTAATTATAACAAATTTGCCATACTAACATGAGATGTTAATAGTCGGTGGGGCGGAACTAGATCCTGGACATGTGGAGACTCTCTGTACTATCTTTGCACTGTTTCTGTGAATCTAAAACTGTTCCAAGAAATAACATTTAGGTTTTAAAGAACAGAACTACAAAAAAGTCCCTCCCCCTGACCATGGTCCATGGGCCCCCACTTCTTACCTGAGCACCTGTAACTGTACCCTTGTCTCCTCGTCCCAGCCGTGCTAGCCTTAGTCCTATTCTGCAGGTGCTCCAGGACCTTTGCCTGGCTGTCCTCCAGCCCTGCATGCTCACATGGAAGTAAAGAGAAGACGAATATGGAGCCCTGGGGCCCGTGTGCTGGCTTCTTCCAGGCGTTGAGCTCTGTGCTGGAATGTCACCTGCCAGACAGGTCATCCCCGACTGTTCACCCTCACCCAGCCTACCAGCACACAGTAGGTGACCTCTCACACCTGACTGTTCACTCTCACCCAGCTTCCCAGCACACAGTAGGTGACCTCTCACACCCGACTGTTCACTCTCACCCAGCCTACCTGCACACAGTAGGTGACCTCTCACACCCGACTGTTCACTCTCACCCAGCCTACCAGCACACAGTAGGTGACCTCTCACACCAGGAGTCCTGAAACCAGAGCTCTGTGCCCTGCAGCACTTTGGATGTTTGCGGTGTTGCCAGGTTGTCTGATTACAGAGACTGTGGTTGAAATGTGCTGGCTCTTCCTTCCTGGAGGTTGTGTCACCCCAAGTGCTGGCCACTTCCTTAAGGAACCAAATCTCCTAGGGCTGTGAGGACCCTGTCACCTCTGTGTCCCCACATAGACCCATTAGAAGCAAACCTAGCAACTGTCTTTTTTTAATTGATTCTGGCCCAACACCCTGACTTTGTCAGATTGTCTTCACTTAGCGTTCAAAGCAACTGAGGCTCAGAGAGGGGGTGTGACAATCCCAGGCCACAGAGCAGGTGGGTGGCTACTCCTAACTGGGATCTGCTCTCTGGCCCTTTAGTGTGGCCCCGTGTCCTCTGCACTAACTGCTAGTACACAGCCCTAGCTCAAAGACCTCACTTGAGAGTCTTCTACAGACCAGTTTGGAGTTAGCCAAGCCTCAGTTTTCTTTCCTGTAAAATGGAATAAGTTACTAACCTCCTAGAGTTAAGTAAGATACCATCTAGAAAAGAATGCAGGTTGGTTCATAAGTGCTCGGGTTCATAAGTGTACAGGTTGGTTCATAAGTGTTCAATCACTGATTTACTCATTTATTCATCTATTGTTTCACCATGTAACAAGCAAAAGGCAACTGGACAATTTGGATGAAGAACACTGAAAATGCTGACACTCATTAACCCGGGAACTATGGTTGCTAGTAGGTCCCCACCCCAGTACCTGTAAAACAGTAGGAGCTCCATAAATGTTTGTTAGGATGGAATCAGGCTGAGGTGGTGAGGAAGGAACAGACATCCTAGTCTCGAAGATATTTCCTTACATATTATTTTATGAAACACAAGCCTAAATATCTCGCACCATGGCACAGTTTGGCAAAATGTTGTCTTCTTTCATTAATGGAATATTCTAGGGCAGGGGTCACCAAACTACAGCTCCTGAGCCACCACTTGTATATGTAAATAAAGTTTTCTTGAAACACGCCACATGTTGGATTGCTTTCACACCGCAATGGCAGGGCTCAGTAGCTTATGCCAGGGACATAAGGGCTGTTGGCTCTCCAGCCCCTTCCAGAGGAAGTTTACTGACCCTTGATCCAGAGCGTTGGAAGAGCTGAGCATTGTGTTGTGGACCTCGCCCTCAGCCTGGGAGTGGCAGTCTACCCCCATGCACCCAACTGGAGACCCCCAGGCTCAACTAGGTTTCCTCTTGTTACTGCTCCCCTTGCAGGCCTCTCAGTGACCTCTACTCTCTTGCCGGGACCATTTTCCCAGCCTCCTCCTGGTCTTCTAACTCTTGCTGACACCCCTTCTCATGGATTCTCCCAGGTGTTCTCCAAACACTCTTCAAATTATGACTACATTTCTTAATAACCTCTACAGTCCCAGCCTCCAGAGCCTCTGCCCCCTGCCATTGCCCCCCTCTGCCTCCTGTGCCCTCCATCCCCTCCAGCATCCTCTGTCTGGTGAACTTCTGAAGAGCCTTTAAAGCCCAGCCCGCACGAATCCTTCCCTGGTAACTTCCCATGGAACGGTGCCCTGCTTCCTGCAGAATTAAACTTGCTATGACTTATCTCTTCCACTCTTTCAGGCTGCTGCCCTATGAGGGCACAGTGGTCCTTCCCATTCAATGTCTGTTGCCCCAAGGGCCACCAGGAAAGGCTGCTGTAGTAAGGGATACACTACCAGGGCCGACTTCACTGCCCGGTTCAGGGGACAAAGGCTCTGGGCCCCACGCAATACTTCCAAGGGTCTGTGAAAATTGTTCTCGTGTTTATGTCTTCTAAAACCAGAAGAAAAATGAATAGAGCAGTAATGAGTACAATTTGGCATATATTCATCTTCATACAAAAGCAGTCATGAAATACACATTTATTTTATGTATGTCCATGTATACCGGAGTGTTGTCTGACCTCAAAAGCCACAATGCCCAGGGTCAACATCAGTCATGGAGCAGCACTGGCAGTAGCGACTCAAAGGACCCTTACGCAGCCATATAAGTGCAAAAAGGAAGGTGAAGCGGCGAGGTCTTAGGACACTTTGATAGAGAATGCCATTGCTCCTTGTCATCTAAGACCATTGACATCAATTAGATTCTGACTCATAGTGACCCTATAGGCCAGAAGTAGAATTACCCACAGACTTGCCAAGCAGCACCTGGTGGGTTAGAACTGCCGACCTTGTGGTTAACGGCTGTAGCACTAAACTGCTATGCCATTGGGGTTTCTAGTGGACGTCTAGTTGACTCTAACGCACGTGATCCCATGGACACCAGACCGTTACCTGGTCCTGCACCACTGTCATAGTCACTGGGACACTTGAGTCCATCGTTGAGGCCACTGGGTGTGTGAGAGCCTTCCAGCTCGGGGTGCTCATCCGTCACCACTGTGTCAGATAGCAGTCTGCTATGTACCATAGCTTTCACTGGCTAATTTTCAGAAGTAGATTGTCAGGTCCTTCTTCTAGCCATAGTCTGGCAGCCCTGTTGAGACCTGTCCACCATGGGTGACCCTGCTGGCATTTGAAATATTGGTGGCACAGCTTCCAGCATCAAAACCACACAACACCATCACAGCAGGACAAACTGATAGAAGAGTGGTGGTCACTAAAGAATAGCTGTGATCCTTGGGTGTCAGATCACGTTTTTAGTCCCGTGAGCTTCGTGCTGTTATCAGTCTCATTTCACGGGCAAGGAAACCGAAGCCTAGAAAAGTTAAGAAGTGGCCACAGGTGACCGAGCTGTGAGTGGCAGCAGAACAGACTATGTAAGCCAGTGCAAGATGAAAATGAGGGGCCCCAGGGGGGCCAGGAAGTGGCTTTCCCCTTTCCATGGCCCTGCTGCCCTAACCCATAGCAATCCCCAAGGCTTGCAGCCTCCCTGGTGAACCCCTAGAACTGGAATGGGCCCCCAAGACCATGATAATTTGTTATCCTGGTGAAAGTAATTAACATCACTGAATTGTGGGTGCAAACATTGGTGAAATGGCAAATGTCTTCATAGTTGTGTGTGTGTGTTTACTACAACAAGAACTTAAATGCTAATAAATAACTATCATTATCATTTATTGAGCACCTACTTTTATGGGCCAGGAGCTCTGCTAGGGATCCCTGCACACTTTCTATCTAACCTTGTCTCTCAAGCAGGTGGGATCAGTCCTGTTCTTCTAGGGGAGGAAAGACAAGGTAAGGTTCTGGAAGCAGCTTCTCAGGGTGCTTACGAGGTTGTGCCCATTCCTTGGGTGTTTACTGAGCCCTTGCTCAGTACTAGGCACATCCTCAGCTCTGGGGTCACAGAGGAACCCAAGATGGGCATGTTCCATGTTCAAGGGGTCCTGCTTTTATGGAGGAGCCAGCAAGCAACAGATGCCATCACATCATAGCGGACTGTTGCACAGCACTCACTATGGGCTGGACACAGTTCTGATCACTTTACGTAGCTTACTTGTCTCCCCAAAGCCCCATCAATTCAGTACTGTTATTTTAGCTTAACATTTTGGTGGCAATTGCTGACAGACATGTGAAGAAACCTTAAAAACTAATGTTTACATGTGTATACACCTGTATAACCACCGAGATCAAAATATGCAATGTGTTCAGCTCTCCACTCCCACCAAGAGTGACCATTCCTCTGACTCCTGTATATTAGTTTGGCCTTTTCTTGAACTTCATATAAACGGAATCATGCAGAAAGTTCTCTTTTGTGTTTAACTTCTAATACTTAACATTGTGTCTTGACGATTCATTCTTCTTTCTGTACGGTATTAGTAATTCATTCTTTATTGCTGTGTGTAGGTCACTATGAGGCGGAATTAACAACACTGGGTTGGGTTGGGTTTGGGTTTCGTATTTTACTGTGTGCTTATAATTGTTGTTAGTCGTCATCAAGTTAATGCCAACTCATGGTGACCCCATGTGTGCTGATTAGAATTGCTCTGCAGGGGTTACTTAGCTGCAGTCTTCATGGAAGCAGGTCACCAGGCCTATCTTCCGCATATAATTAGGTACCATAATCTTCCCCATTCTACATATGAAGAAAGTGCAGCACAGCAGAGGGAAGCAGCTTGCCCAGGGCACACAGCAGGTACATAGTAGATTCAGGATATAAACTCAAGGTCCAGCAGCTATGCTTTTAAACCACTGAATGATGCTATCTCTCCTGCTATGATGATAGAAACACAAGGGATGTTAGAAGGTCTGGGAAGGGAGTCAGTGAAACCTGCCAGGAAAGGTTTCATGAGTGCCAGGAGTCTCAGACTCATATGCCCACAGGGGCCTATGGGGAATCATAATTGATCAAAGCAAATGATCTAAGAAACTGGTACTCAAGGTGGCTGAGGCAGTAGGGAGTGGTAGGGACTGTGGCAAATTGCAATATGCCAACCTGTGAAGGAGCTCCAAGTATTGTGGCCACGTGGCAATGCCCTCAGGGATTGCGGTGAGCCAGAGCACAGCAGGACAATCAGCTGGCATTTGTGGCTGGTTTTTATTCCAGTAGGTCAGTGCCCAGCTGTCCCAGTTAGTACCTGCTTTGAATGTCATCTCAGTGTTGACAGGTGGCCCTTCTGTTTGACAGGAAAACCTGGAAGTCTCTATTTTAAAATGAACTTTCCTGGTTCTTAAATGTTGGTTCAAAATTGATTTGAATCTTGTGCAGGCCAAAGAGAACGTATCTGTAGTCTGAACTCCCGAGGCTGACCTCATATGACAGTCTCCCACAAAAGCTAGGGAACACATAGGCATCGGAGAGGCAAAGAGGGTGAACGAGTTTTGGGTGCAAGGCATGGCACAAAGCCTACAGGTGAGAAGGATATGAACCCAGGGCTGTTTCCTGCACCAAAATGAAAACTTAGAGGGAAGCCTAGTTCACTGGGGCTGGGAGTGGGCCACACCGGGGGCTGCGCTGGCTCGCGTGGAGAGCAGTAATGTGTGCTGTGCTCTTCCCCACTCACCTCCACAGATCCTGCAGGAGAACATGAAGCTGGAGTGTAAGTGCCACGGCGTATCGGGCTCATGTACCACCAAGACCTGCTGGACCACGCTGCCGCACTTCCGGGAGCTGGGCTACGTGCTCAAGGACAAGTACAACGAGGCTGTGCACGTGGAGCCGGTGCGCGCCAGCCGCAACAAGCGGCCCACCTTCCTGAAGATCAAGAAGCCTCTCTCCTACCGCAAGCCCATGGTCACGGACCTGGTGTACATCGAGAAGTCGCCCAACTACTGCGAAGAGGACCCGGTAACGGGCAGCGTGGGCACGCAGGGCCGCGCCTGCAACAAGACAGCCCTCCAGGCCAACGGCTGCGATCTCATGTGCTGTGGCCGCGGCTACAACACCCACCAATATGCCCGTGTGTGGCAGTGTAACTGCAAGTTCCACTGGTGCTGCTATGTCAAGTGCAACACGTGCACCGAGCACACCGAGGTGTACACATGCAAGTGAGCCCTGAACCACACCTGCCTGGCTAGCAGCCTCCGGCTGAAGGTTAGATTGTAGGGAGGACTGGACAGTCTTCAGGCTGGAGCTGCCCTGGCAGTTGCTTACCAGGGCACTGCAGGAACGCTGAGCATGTCTTTTCTGCTGTGGAGGGCGCCTCCCCTGGGCTTCCTCTGGGCACCCAGAAAACCTCTCCAGGGCCCTAGACTCTTCATCCCACACCCCAATGCTGCTCCACCCTGCCCTAGATGCTGCCCTTTGCAGCAGGAACTCTGGACCCTCGGGCCTCACCTTAGCAATATTTAACAATTTATTCTGATAAAAAAGTAATAATTAATTTATTTAATTAAAAACAATTCTTCCACCTCATCAGGATCCATTTCCTGCAATCAAAGTGGAT